>OY987336.1:42702064-52068064 GCA_963920685.1 Polydrusus tereticollis | reverse complement strand
TTCTTTCTGCAGTACTCTAAGCTTTGTGGTTTTTCATACTCAAAGAGTGACGTTGTTTAAACTTTATTAGCCAGTCTGTGCCTGGCATATTGTTCTTAAAAGGATTGAGAATATTATTTAAAGTTACAAAGTCCCGAACTTTTTCTTGAAGCTCTCTCGAAGTTTATCCATATCCCCACTTCTCCATTGTTTTTATATTTTCGGCCAGTTGACACTTATCTTGCCAAGAAAGTATTGGAGGTCGGTCCTGTGTCTTGCTTTTTTTGCCACGGCGGCCAGTTACTCTACAGTAGATTGTAATGTATGGGATTCTGAATTCGGTACTAGCCATCGACATGGTTGATTGACCTTGATTGATGGCATTTACTGCAGCATTTTTTTTTAGAATTTCGTACCATGACGCCAACTCTCTGTAAAGAATAAAAGCTTTAAGTGTCAGTGCCAACAAACTTTAGCATTCCCAGGAAAATGGGGCAAGTGTAAACTAACCTTTACACTTGCCCCATTACAATTTTCACACATGCCCCACATTATGTTTTTTTATGGGGGAAGTGCAAACCTGTTCGTGAGTAAAAACTGCTTTTAGATTTGGTCGGTATATAGAATTTTAAAGCTACAACAATTGACTAAACATAAGAAAATGCAATAAAACTAAAAGCATATCATAAGTTTTTACCTTTGACCAATTTTTTTATGGAGATATCACACACTATTCAACGGACCGATTCGGAGGATATGTGACAAATGACTACTCAGAAAAAAAAACACCTGGTAACTCGCCGGGAGTGGATAATTCAACAGCGCTAATGTATAGTTAGTTGCCTCGGACCACACAGACAAGTAAACTTTCAATATTGCCTGATGGGCGCTCTGATTTTCCACTTACCCCATTTTTACACTTGCCCCAGTCTACCCTATAATAAAATAAATATCATCAAGAGGAACATCCCTACAAAATGCTATACGATTAAAATATCTAATGTCCCTATAAGTCGAAAGAAAAGGCTGTGGCTTGAAGCACTCGAATTTTAGTTGACATTTTATTAAGAAATGATCGAATGAACCTCCGAGTTTTCCACTAGATCCATATTTGAACACAGGATTAAATCGATGAGCGTTCCATGCTGTGCCAAAAAGTAATGCCAAGAATTTCCGGCGTGCTTGGTGATTATCCTATGTTTTTATTTTTACAAATAAATATAAAACACCTAGTCATAGGTCGGCGCTGGCTCTTTTTATGTATCATAAAATATGGTTCACATCTGATGGCAGTATGAAATTTCTTTATACCTATTTATAAAGATTGAAATACCAAATACAGATTTCGTGCGGTCTAAAGATTATTCCGCCACTGACAGGCAAAAATATGTTGTTCTTACAATAAAACAGTTTAAAGGGACTTCTACTTGCACTGAAAAAAAGAAATCTTCGAATCCAACGCATACGGCATTCATTTAAAATCATCGCGCTTTCAATTCCTTTGCCTAAAGTTCTCTCGTTTCTATTTAGCCAAAAGCTGTTTCCACTAAGCCAAGGGCAAATTTAAGCGAAACTTTAAAGGCACTTAAGCAAGGGCATAATTCAAGGATACAAAAATTGTCTTAAGTCAAAATGCAAAAGCTTTTGGCGCTATTTAATTCGGATTTAAACAAAAAACAGCGCTTTTACCCCAAGTAATTATAGTTTTGGCTTAAGACTCATGAGCTTAAGCAATCTCTTAAGTGGTTTGACTGTATTATTTTTATATCGAGTTAATTGAAAGTACTGTAATAGTACTTCAAATCTGTTTGTGAAGCAATTACTTGACGATGAACCTTATATCACCTTATTTGAAGGTTATGGATACATAGATGATACATTGAGGAATAGCGCGGAAATCTGTATGTTGCGGTTTTGACCTCCGCATGTATCTGAAAAAAGTGATAAAAATTTTACGTATGGAGGTCGTTTTTTTATATACTTCAACAGGCACGTTCCAATTTCACAACTTACTTTTTTACCATTGACTTCTGTCCAACAGAAACAAAATGCTCGGTTAGGTTCTGCTACTTCATATACCGTCAAATTGAACATGTTTAGTTTTCGCATGTAATAACTTAAAGACACTTCAGTTAACGGAATTTGCAGCACACTTTGCAAATCAAATGAAACCGACATAAATGAATTGTCATTTTTAGCTCTTTCTTTATCTGCTGCTTTATCATCTTGTGTTTGGGTTTTTCTTGCCAAATGTTGTTTTATATTCTGCTCTATCCCTTCCAAACCAATTTTCGCTTCAAGAGTAGCTTGCTGGTACCTGACACAAGTCTGGTCTGGTCCTTTTTCGGATGAAAAAAAGATAGATTGTATTAATTACAAGAAATTCTGCGATATGTTATCAAGCTTACCATTTCCATATCCCCTCTTTCTTTACATTGGTCTTTATAAAGCTCATACATTTTTGCTATTGATAAAGTGCTATCTAAGTATTTTCTTTCAGTACATTTTCGCGGGTAATGACTTTCTACTGATGGGAAACTCTCTATGTATGCTCTTACTTCAGCGGAGACATATTCTTTTGTTTTGTTGCTTGAAGATGTTTTTCCTCTTTTATCAGTGCCTTTAAAATGCTCCAATTCCTCATTGAAAATTTTTGAGAACATAACTAAATGAGCTGGTGTCTCTTCGCTGCTTCACACAGTCTCGGTGGATATCAGCCAGACTCCTGTCAGCGTTAATAAATTCGCGAGTTGTTTGCGCTCTTAAGTAATGGTTTTCTACTCTGGGTATTGAATTTATGGAATCCTTGATTGATCAACTTTATACTGTTTACCATGCTTGCCCCTTTTATCAGGTTCTTAGAACCCAAATTCGTTAGTTTTCTTCTGAACGACTTGAATCGATCTGTCTAAAATCCCCAGAATTATTCTTGAATTTAAGAGGCGGCACGGCGGTCTCTTCATATAAACAGCGCTGTAATCCAAAGCACTTTCACTATACTAATGGCTTGCTGGGTGAAAATCTCGCCCTAGGAAATATATCGCTGAAATACCAAGTCGCTTCTTCAATATTGTGTTACAAAGTAAGCTACGTGCACCTAATACGTCTAGGTAAAACCATCTTGAGATCGTGAACGCCTGTTTTTGATCTCCGTATGCAAGGGGAAGTTAAATCTTGCACGAGAAACACACATCACCTGGATATACAAAAATAAGTTACGTAGGAACCTAAGACTTTTCCAGCTTGTAAAACCAATGCACTTGCATATTTATTGCCAATTAAGGATATACTTTCTGTGGAGGGTTTGGTAGTTATATTTAGCTTTAAGTATACCCACCTACCAGGCATCATCAATATTTTACAATATTATACAGGGTGTTTTAAAAGTACGGTACGTAACTTAAGAGAGTAATTCCTTACGATATTCTGAGAGAAAAAGTTTATATGAACATGTGTCCGGAGTTGTCCCGTTTTTTAATTTTTTTAAATTAAATATCCTTTTTCCGATTTTATTAGAATTTGGTACCGTTATTTATAATGATGAGGGGCTTAATTAGCCCTAACTAAATTAAATTTATTAAGTCCATTGGCGTTCCGGGGAGCACCTTAAAGAATATTATTGACAAAATAATGTAGGTACACCAATGACTTTTTTCCAATATTGATATTTTTTTCAGATTTACCAACTAATAATACAACTTCTTTGTCTTCTGAATTGTTTTCGTTGACGCTTCGTTATGGAGAGAAAAAGTAAAAACCACGTTATTGCAGGTACAAGAAAAAATACCTATGTATTTAAAAGTTAATTAAAACATTTAAATTAAAAATAAAATTATTTTTTAAGTGTTGATACAAAAAGAAATGCAAGAGTTAATCAAAGCAAATGTTGAAAATGGCCACCTACTGATAAAACGCACGATAACAACCAATTTTTTTTTTAATTTTAACACCCTGTATATCAAAAACGAGCCAACTCTGAACATACCCAACAAACATTTTAAGTTAAATTTACCTTTATTCGACCTCCAAACGGGTCAAATATTTTGCATGACCAATTATATATAGGGATAATTTACCTACATTTGTTTTCCTATTGCCCAATGTGGGGAAAGAAACTAAAGTAATTTGAAGGTCGAAAATAGGTTGATAGGGTTTTTTTGTCTAATAAGTTAAAACGAAGTGAAATAAATATAGACCTATTTTACCTCTAAATGTGGAAAGTGAGGCCAACCTTTTGACCTGAATATAACCTAAATAGGAGCAATAAGACCCTAGACAAAAATACAGAGAAAACATATTATATCTGGCGTTAGAAAGAAAAAAAACAACTTATGCCAACACTTCCAAAGAAATGTATTTGTGAATTATGGTGATGATACTTCGAAAAACAAAACACGCTCTTAAAATATGCGTTTTTCTATGTATTATTACGATAATTTTAAATATTTTTCCCATTAACCTAAAAGCAGAGTGTCTTCATTATAAACATTATATTATATATACCTAAAGTTTGAAAAAAACTTTCGTTGACGAAATATATCGTAGTCTAATGGATTTTCCACTCACCTTATGCAATTCTTAAAATATTAATTATTGTTTTTTTATAGTTATAGTTGTCGATAAACAGAAAAACTAATAATTATTAAATATGGCCGTTTTTATATTTTTAACCTTAAAAATAGTAAAGTTTTCTTCTTGACCTTATGATTTAAATTTTTGTCTTGTTTTTTGGGTTCTTAGGTCATATTTAAATAAATAAAGGTTTGGTTTAAGTTGACGTTTCGGTTTATATTACATTAAACCATCTTCAGAACTACAATCACATTTTCCTGTAATTGTAGTTCTGAAGATGGTTTAATGTAATATAAACCGAAACGTCAACTTAAACCAAACCTTTATTTATTTAAATATGACCTAAAAACCCAATGAACAAGACAAAAATTTTAACCTTAAAGAGAAAATAAGAAATTTCTTATTACTGAGTTGCTGATGATGACTTTCACTAAAGTCGAAACTAGTACAACGACTACATTAAGAAATTTAATTTAACATTTACTCTCATGTATTCTCCCTAACCCTTAACTTCCACCCTAGAGGGGTAAATAAACGTATTTTGGTGGTAAAGACAGACCTTTATTTCTATTTAACCTTAAAGTTATTTTTCCCTTTATTATTAACTTTGAGAACATGTTTTCCTGGTCCGAGGTTAAATCGACAATCATTTATCGAATTTAAAGTTAAATTGTCCCTAAATAAGACATTTCTAGCTATCAGTCAAAGTTAAATTACCCAATACCGGAACCGATCTATTTTTTTAATTTCGGGTAGTGTTGTATCGTCCGGAGAAGTCTGGACCATTGCAGCCTTTGTCTGATATGAACCTGATTCGTTTTCACTGTCTCTCTCTAATAATATTTTGATTTAATTGATGATTGGAAAATTGCTAATGGGCGAAACTGACTGAATACCCAGAAGAACATTTTCTAAACTATGTACCATTCCATGGTACCAAAATTTGCCTGCTCCCATCTGAGTAATTTCCAATGTCGCTAGTGTTTTCAAAAGAGTTCTGCCATCTTGTGGAAGTTCACTTTTTCCATGTGCTCTAAGTATCTTTAAAATATCACTTACTGCAGATATAGTGTAATGGTAAACATGTCAACATGTCATTAAAATAAAATTAGGGAGATGAAGTGAATTGACAGACAGATTATGGCTTATTTTGGTCATTAATTTTCAGGTATTGGCTAAAGGTACAACTAAGTTACAGGTGTGATTATAGAGGTATTTACATCTAAGTAAGGCAAGGGCCTAGCGACACCTAAAGCACCGGTTCCCGTCAGTCTGTTTGAACCTCGTTCAGTGCAATGGAAAATGGAATGGTTCCCGTGTTCCGTGGATCACCGAAGTTAAGCGGTGTCGAGCGCGGCTAGTACTTGGATGGGTGACCGCTTGGGAAACACCGCGTGCTGTTGTCTTAGGGAAGAGTGTAAAATGAATCGACATCAAAACCATCCTATTCACGCCGGACAGGCCGGATGAGATCGGATATCTCGTAGGATGAAGGTGCCGTTTCACACTCCCCAGTCGGTAGACCGCACGATTAAAAACCGTACGGTCGATGACCGGTTCTAGATGGCCTCAGATACGCCGACGAACCGTAAAAAAGTAAAATAAAAAAAAAAAAAAACATCTAAGTAATAAAATTAAGAAAATGATATTGTGTATATAATTATGGGGTTTTTCGTTCATAATTATTGACAGGGTTTATTGTATATTTATCCTAGGTTATTAGACTATTAAGTATTAGATTGGCACCTGAAGGTATTTCAATTTGATTATTAACAACATTACATCAATTTTTTAAGGCCTTTTTGATTGCGTTTCTAATAGGTTGAGTTGTCTACCCTTGTGTTGAGTAAATATCGGTTTTATTTTGTTGGATATTGAGTGGTTATTTATTATACAGTGGTCCGCTATTCCTGTTATATTTGTTTTTTTTTTAATTGATGTTTTATGTTCTTTAAGCCTAGTATTAAAGTTTCTACCTGTTTGACCTATTCACAGTCATCACATTGTATTTGGTAGACCCCGCTATGTGTTAATTTTTCTTTATTTTCAATTTTTGATCTAGCTATGTATTTACCTAGGTTATTTTTATTGACTTGTATGGGGATAAGTTTATGGTTTTTGAGTTCTTTAGAGATATTTTGACTTGCGTGACCTGTATATCTGATTGAACTGTATTTCGCGCTTGAGGGCAAGGGACGTCCTCCGTAGTAGACTAAATTCTTTGTAATATCCATTAAAAATATAACATAAAAATTGAACGGTTTAAGGAAGCATGTTTTCGATTAGACCTGGTATAATTGCCATCGAATTTACGATTTCGAAGTATACAACAGCAGGATTTTCAATACTCCTGCGGTTTTATACGACGACGACACGTGCCGCAGCCGACGGCAGCCACGTGCTGATAGCAGACAAAACACCGATTACCCTGCCTGCAAATGGCTTAAAATAGGCGCAAGTTGTTTTCACTAACCCTCCCAGCTCCTAACCGCCCCTTGTATTTATTTTATATTTCTATTTTTGCACGCCTATTATAAACCTTTATTGTTTTTCCTAAAGCTTCTAAGTAATTTCTGTACACACTTATTTTTGACTTGAAAAAATCACAATTTTTTTACTTCTAACTGTTTTTATTACATTTTTTATAATTATCTTTAACAATTTTATCAAAACCTGTTTAATTTAATAGGTTCATAAGTGATGTAGGCTAGATAAATTTGACATATTTTTCTATTTTGTCAACAAGTAATACCCAGTGGCGTAGCCAGCATTTGGGGGGGGGGGGGAGGGAGGAACTATCGGAGGAGCGGAGATTGTGGAGCCAAAGCGCTGCAGACAAAAAAATTTGGGGACCACGCCCAAATTTCGTAGGAATCCACCTTCTTTAAGTTCCCTAGGGAACAGGATCTGACCCCAAATAAAGTTCAAATCCGCTATATATAAGAAATAATAAATAATGTGATAGGACGCTCTCAAAACCGTTTATATTAAGTTTATTCCCATTGCACATTTCATAGAAATATATCCGTAAATACCATTTTAAGGATAAAAAATCTATTTCAAGAAAATAAATCTCTACATGACAGAAAAAGAAATTCACAAATAGTAATAATAATAATAACAATAAACTAATAAAACAAAACTAACTAATAACACTGGGGAACAAACTTCAACTTTTTTTTGTTTCCTGAACAAAACCTATATTTTTTTTTTATAGAACAACACCCAAGAAACTAAAAAATACCTATTAAAGATTTTAGTTAGCTTGCAAAAAAAATCTGAATTATTTTTTACAAAATTTTAAATTATAGGCATATACAATGAACATTTTAATTTATAGGCATTTACAATGAACATACAAACAATATATTGTTGGTTAAACAATAGCAATTAGATAGCACATTTTTATCAGTGAGTCTAACGTTTAGACACTCATTTTACGCTTCTTAGTCTGTCCTCCCCTCGGGGGCATCTCTCGTAATAGTCTAACAGTAGTCGGCTAATATCTCACAGCTCCGTTTTCCCTGATTCCCTTTCTTTCATCTTTGAAATGTCCTGGTGGAACCTCTCACCGTGCTCGTCACTTACAGCACCACAATTTTCCGGAAAGTAATCCAGATTAAAATCCAGGAAATGAATTTTCAACGACATATTACACTCTTGGTTTTGGTAACATAAAAGAAGTTGGGCTACTAGATCTTTATAGTTTTCTGCTTTTATGTTTCCCAAAAAATTTGTTGCAACCATTTTAAAGGCATCTCCGGGAAGTTTCCTAATCTGGGGACGAAGGAAAGAGATTAGATTTATTGGAATCGATGGAAATAAATAAACATAAAAATGCAAATTTTCTACTAAATGAACAATTGGATCTAGGGAATTCCCCGTTATTAAACCTTTTTCATTAATATAATTTTATTACATGTTAAACGACAAAATACTCTGTTATTAAATCTTGTTTATTAATTCTATTGTATATAATTTCTAATTAGGTACTTAGGGTTGTGTAGTATACTTTTGTGTTATATTCATTCATTCGGTTAGAAATATCTGAAGAAACCACAGTGTTGGCGAAACAATTGTCAACAAATTTTAAATAAAAGTTAGTGGAAATCTAGAAACAAGTGTTTCATTTTATAAATTTAAAATGGATCTCCATCAAGTATCGGCTAACGCCATTCAACATTCGATTAATAAAGCCTGATGTGGTAAATGTTGTCCTCGTCTGTCCATACAATTCTTTTAAATAAATTAGAATCATTGTCTTGTTGTCGACTTACAATTTGTGAAACAAACTGAAAGCGAAGTTCTTTTTGTTCAGCTGTTATCTGGTAAAGTGGGAGTGTAAGACAAGGTGTAAGTTTACCAGTTTTTAAAGTTCTGTGGATGGTTCCCCGGCTCTCTTCCCGAACTGCATCAAAAATTGGTTTGGTGGAATTCACATTAAAATAATTTTAAATGGATTGGTCTCGATTTCTACTTCTGTCTGAGTTTCGGTCATGTAATGATTTATTTTCTTTAAATAGGTTTTCTATCCTTAAAATGGTATTTACCAATATGTTTCTATGAAAATGTGCAGTGAATCTTCTTGTACAGTGTACAGGAAATAGTCAGCAAATAAAATACCGCGAGAAAGTTCTTACACTCAGATTTACGGTTGTAACGTCTTCGTTATTTCGATTTTTTGAATATTTGGCAAAGTGTAGAGATTTATAATCAAACATTTTAAAAATTCGCCTTTTGAACATTTTTGAGAGACCTATAAGTATTCCTAAAATTACCAAAGGGGAACCAATTACATTCATCTGATGCATATCAGTCCACAAACGCAACATTTTTAATTATTTTCTTTACCAGACGCCTTACTAAACCTGTGCCTCATATTACACCGTAAACAAATTATCAAAAAAAAAACTTAACCTGTAGTGTATACTTCCGCTCGCTGAAATCCAGAATGAAACACTCTGGAAAAAACGAGTTAAATATTGCCTGAAAAACAACAAGGAGCCACATGTATCGTTGTTGCACCATACCATTACCAACTTCCGTTTATACTACAGGATACATATTTAAATTATGTATAGATAAAAAAAAAACAGGCTTTGTGCACACTTTATTTTAGCAAGATGTGTGCAGGAAAAAACTTTTACCTCCTCTGCTGTACAGGGTGTTCGGTAAGTATATGGCATACTCAATAGTCTATATACAGGGCTGACCAGAAGTCCGGAATAAAATTAATATATAACCTTAACCTTTTGGGGAAAATGCTCGGACACGTCAATTGATTGAAATTGACGTTATTCGTTTGTTTTTTTATAGACATTTGTCAAAGATATGACGACATCGATCTTTTTTTTTTAATGGAAACATACAGCTTGTGATGCATCAGTTGAAAGCTAATATCTCGTACAGTATGCTCATAAATTTTGGCGCGATTCTGTCAAGCTATTTGAAAATGGCGACTGTTAAAAGTTTTTAAAAATTTAAAATTATTTAAATAAGCGGAAATGATAAATCATTGATGTTTTTTTTTACCTTTCAAGGTAAGAAATCTTCATTGTTTTACGTTCTGGCATTTTGTGCCATTGTGAATTAACAATAGTTATGGTTTATTTGTTATTTATTTTGTCAAAAAAAATAAAAATGTAACGAAGCAAAACAAAACGCAACAAAAAGGTGGTTTAACGTGGCAAATGCTGGAAATATCCTCCACCCTCTACTTGGCATGCTCCCAGACGATGGTAAAATCCGTGGACGGAATTTCGAATGGCTTCAGCCGGTATGTTATGTGTCTCCAATCTAATTTTGTTTTCCAAATCTTTAATATTATTTGGCCTATTTTGGTAAACGTTTTCTTTTAAACAACCCCAAAGAAAATAGTCTAGAGGCGTTAAGTCTGGGGACCTCGGTGGCCATTCAATTGTAACACGTCGCCCAATCCAGCGACCTGGAAATATCTGATCTAAATATCTACATTGACACCAGAATGCGGAGGAGCACTATCTTGCTGAAACCAATTTGTTTCATTAGGTAAATCTGGATCTACTTCGTTGGGAAAAATTACAGCTAGAGCAGGCCTCAACTCGAAGGTTAAGAAATCCTGGTACTGTTCAGCTGTGAGGTTTCCTTCCAAAAAGAATGACCCTAAAATTCGGTTATTAATGATACCTGCCTATACATTTACTTTCTGTGGCCGCTGAGTATGCGCTTCAAATATCCATCTTGGATTTTCTTGACTCCAGAAACGATAATTATGTCTGTTAACCACCCTGTTTAAATAGAAAGTAGCTTCATCCGAAAATAATATGTTCTTTGGAAACCTATTATTCTCGTCACACCGTCTCATATTTCTTTGAAAAATTGCAAACGCCTATCATAGTCATCTTCTAAAAACTTTTGGACAAGACATACTTTATAAGGGTGGTATTTTTCTGCTTTCAGAAATCTTCCAATAGTACCTCTAGATGTATCACGATTTTGAGCCAATGAAACTGTTGAAACATGCGTATTATCCTGCAGAGATAATGCAATATCCAATTTTTCATCGTCGCCTAAAACACGTGGCAGTCCATTCCTAGGCAAGTCCTTTACTGTGCCATGTTCGTCAAATTTGTGGAATATTTTACTAACAGTGCCCTGTGAAATTTGATTTTTCGGATATTTAGCATTAAATAAAGTGCACACTTCACTTTGACTTCTTATTTTATCTCCACATCCTAACAATATCAAGACTTCGATACGCTGCCTTTCCAACAAAACCATTTATTTTATATTACATTGAGTCCACTGAAAGTATGGACTATTTTTTCAACTTTAAAACCATTTTTGTTTAGAAAATTGTAAAATAATACTTCGGAAATACCTAAATTAATTTTACAAGTTCACAATGTCACAAAAAAAGGTCAGAACGTGAAACAATGAAAATTTCTTACCTTGAAAGGTAAAAAAACATCAATGATTTATCATTTCCGCTTATTTCAATAGGGATTTTTTAAAAACTTTTAACAGTCGCCATCTTGACAGAATCGCGTCAAAATTTATGAGCATACTGTACGAGATATTCAGACCTATGATCAAACTCACAAGTTAACACGAGCAGTTAATTTCAAAATTAAAGTGAGTGTGTTAAAATCCAATGCTATTTTCCATTTTGGTATGATGCAACTACAGTTAACGGTCGTGTTAATTCTCGATCTCGTCATCCTAAACAGGAGTGACGCAATCCTTAAAGTGAGTACTTTAGCATATTTGAGCCAATCAGGGACGAGTTCGGTTATCAATCGCGGAAATTTTGAAGATTGTTTGGAAATGTCAAGTTGTCAAGCGGTCAATGAACTTTTGCCAGCGGTTGACGGCCACAGCTGGGTTTTATTCGCATATTTGTTGATTTTAGGCGATTTTTGCTTCAAAAATTAGTAATCGAATAGTTTTTGGTGAAAAATGCAACGTTTGTTAGATGTATTAGCCAGTTTTTTATAAAGAAATGGAAATATATTAATAACAGTAAGTTAAAAACACAATTGTAAGTACATTGTTGGTATAGATTTTTACAAAGGATTTTACTTTCAGATTATTTTACTTTAAAAATCTTGAAATTACTGAACAAAGTTGATTTGATTTGATTTACAACCCCCTTATAGTGACTTTTATACCTTTTAGATCATAACAAAACATGAGAGGAGAGAATTTCGAGGAGATTTCCTTCTATTTACCTAAATCCGTACCAGCTACTTAATTACACGTAGAAGTGAATAAAATATAAGAATTATACCATTTTCTAATATTTATTGAAGCCTTCAAATAGTTTCCTATAATTTACAAGCTGAAAAATACATGATGTTAAAGTTAAATTCAGCTTTGGCAACAATTTATACCTAATAGAGGTAAGTTTTTAAACTAGGTAGCTAGATACTAGATAATTATTAAAACCTGGATCAACCAAGTATTGTTTCGTACAAATTACACAACTTGTGTTGTATTTATAGATCTTTTAGTAGGTACCTAATGTTTATAAAAAATTGAACCACTAGGGTCACAATTCAAAAGCCCAGGTAGGAATACAAAAGTGAGAGTAAGGGCTTTGTCCCTTGGTATTCGTTGGGCTTTGATCCATTTTTCTAAAATATTTACAACAGTTTTAAAGTTAGAAATAGAATAGAGAGTAGATATTTTTGTTGTTTACTTACCTAAGTGCTTGTAAAAATATCTCATAAGGTAAGGATTCAGGTTAGTTATCCTATCTATCCTATGCAGAGCATTCCTTTGTTTATTTTTAATAAAAATATCAACATTCTATCTTATTAAACCTTTTTTTTACCATTTTATTAATAATTTGATTAGATCGAGATGATGTCTACTAGTATTAAAAAAACATTCAGTCCTATTTTTATACCTACCAGTATCTTAACAAAGAACATATGCACCTGTAAAATTCAGAAACTAAAATATTACTATCGAGGAATGGTAGCCTAGTGCAAAGTTAATACTAAAAATATTTAAATAAGTTCGAATGTTATTTTACTATTTTTTGTTTGTAGGCAAATGAGGCAGAAGCAGCTGGATGCAATACGAAGAACTAGTATAGAATGGGCAAGATTAGAAATTGAGATGTAGAAGGAAAGAATGCCAATGAACTTGAGTTTAAAAAAACCTGAAATGTTCCGAGGTGCAAAAATTATTAAAGCAATTAGTGTCAGAAACATGGACAATGGATAAACTTTAGACTGCAGTAAAGTCGCGGCAGGAACAGGGTACAGCCCCATATTTATAATAAAAATATTAAATTATAGAAATTACTTTTAGATAACTTTAGGTATACTAAAATTCTAAAAGAATCGCTTAACATAACAGCATTGTTTAAAAACATGACCCTTTTTATATTTCCTGTATGAAGGTATCTCTGAGACTTCCTTAAAATTTTTTCGCAAAAACAGTAGGTATAGTATCTTTCGGTTTAGAAAGAAGTTAGTTGAGGTTACATTTTTATGGCATGTATCACATTCTAGTTACTTTTATTTTAGGTGGAGATATATGTTGATTTAGGACCGGATTTAATATATATTTTTTTTATATTAATTAAAATGCGACGAGGTCAGTAACGAACAAGGTCAACTCTAAATTATTAAAGACATGTTAAGGGGTTTTAAAATATTAATTGGTTAAATTACCACGTTTTTCCGGAGGTACAGGGAACAGTATACTTATGATTTCCTGATCGAAAATTTTCTAGTTTTCACACTAATTTTAATATTACATAAAGAAGCTGTCTCAAAACATCACCAAAAGGGTTAAACAATCAAGGTTACAGTTTTATAATAATTATCAAATAATAAATAAAATACTCCCGAATACGATTTTGTTTTGAACAAGTTTCTTTTGAGTTTTGGGTTACTTTTTTTAGTAAGCAGAAAGTGACACATATAAAATTCTAACGTTAACTAACTTATTTTTAAACTGAAAAATATTATAGCTTTGTCGTGAAACCAAAATACAAAAAAAATTTAGCAAGTTCTTGATACGATATTATTTTAGTCTTGACAATCGTGTTGAATATTATTAGCAGTACCTACCTACCAGATTTTGTAAAAATTGTAAATGTGATTTTGCTCGCTAATAAATAAATAAGTAACAACGAAAATAGTTTATATAATGGTTTTACTAAATTAATATCTAAAATTACAGGAGTAACTTAATTGTTAAACCAAATTTACATTTTATAACGTAAAATTACAACTGGAAGCAGCAAACTAGTGTCATGTCTCATGGCTTTGTGTTTCATGTGGTGGGGTTTTCTCTATCTACTGCAACTAGATATTTCAAAAACCTAAAATTGTTAACAGCATTTTACAAATTAATTTTTTACCTAGCTACAGGGCATCCTGGAATGTCACTCCTGAAGTTTCCCATTTGACAAACCTACTTTTATGATTGCTCAAAAAAGGTTTGCTGAATGAGAATTTTGGAATGAAATTCAAAAATAAATCAAGTTTATTTTAACATATTTTTAAATTGTATAGTAATTATCCCCATGGCAGAAAGCAAAAACTAAAATGTCTACACATTACTAACGTCGAATAAGATACTATGTAGTTTATAGTAGATGAAAGCGAGACCTTTTATGTAGGGTTGTAACAGGCACTTTAATATGTACTGAGATAGAAAAGTGGGAATTTTTAGCTGTATAAATGCCTATCTGCAGTTTTTTCTCCAGCCTAGTCCTAGAGTTATTCAAACTACTATCCTCTGCAGACCAAAAACTTGCCCTGACTGGCTTGCACAGCCTCATGTCAGGACTGCATAGGACATCACTGAGTGGAAGATGGCAAATATATACCATCCTCATTGTAACCTCTGACACACAATTTTTGGCCATGGCTTTTATATATAAGTTATTAAATGGTCTTCTCCCATCTTACCTTGGTGGATTTATTGCCCATAACAGTGATGTACATAATTACCCTACTCGAAATAGAAATGATTTTTATATCAAGAGGACTAATTCCAGGAGAGCTATGAATTCTTTATTTTTCAAAGGTCTTAAAGAGTACAATGATCTACCGAGATATGTCAAGGAGTGTTCATCGATTAATAGTTTTAAAAGAGAGCTTAGGACATTTTTTTGAAGTTAAGATAGGCTTTTCCGATATGATGATGTTTTGTAGCCTGAAATATAGATTTTATTTGAGTTTCTAGTGTTATATCTGAAGTATATTAAAACTTGTAGGAGTGTTTTTTAACAAACATCAGTGCACTAAGAATCAGAATACCTGGAAGTGTGAGAATCTAATGCTGCCGAAAGGTTTCTTTGCCTGACTCAAGTGGGCTTAAGGAGTAGATTTTACGAACATTTTTTTTTTAAGAATAAATCATCTTTGAAGTTCTGAGTAGTTTGTCCTCAGTAAAGCACAAGAAGAGTTAAGTGGCTGTGGGCCAAAGAATAATATATATTTAAGAATTGTTTGGGGTTCATAAAGGTTTTTAAGTTGACAAAGGCATAATAAGCAGTTTAGTTTTGCAGCAACATTGTCTACATGGGCTGTTTACTTTAATTGTGAGTCTAGGTGAAGACCCAGAAACTTGCATTGTTCTACTCTTGTAATCAAATCAAATCAAATCAAATCATATATATTACGGTTACTAATTTATATAAAATTTTACCGACGTCATATTGTGTATATATTATTATTAAAACAATTCTCCTTAACATTTCATGTACATATTAAAATTACAGAATAAAATAAGATAAAATAAAATTCAAAGACTATTATTACGACACATTAAAATTTGGAATAACATCGTCACACTGCATTTGTACTATGTGAATCTATGTTCCAAATATTCGTTAGTGCTGTAAAAGGCATTCTGTAGTAGAAGGCCCCTACATGTACGTAATAAAATTATTATTCAATTTTAAGTATAAATCAGGAACCTGCTGCTTTTTATAGAATGCCATGTAATGGGTTTTATTTGTGTTAACAACTAGATGATTTGTTTGGCACCAAACAGAAAATCTAAGCAGAATTGTATAAGTTATTTCCAGTAGTTGATTAAGTGTAGAAGCAGGTATGACTACTGTTGCATCATTTTTTCAAATCGTTTATAAATAATGCAAAAAGCAAGGGAGAGATTACGCCTCTTTAGGGAACGCCCTATCTGATATTTAGTTTCTCCGAATAGGAGCCCTAAAGTTTTACTCTTATTTGGCGATTAGAGAAAAATGATTCCAGCTAGTCAGAAATATTACCACGTATTGCCATAGCATGCAACTTTCTGAGCAAGATGGCAGTGTCGACGCAGTCAAACGCTGGGCTAAGATATGGAGTGATATTTTGGGGTAGTTCAACGGAAATACACAGAATTATAGTCATGCAAAAAAGGTGCATCCGAAATATTTTTAGGATGAAACAGCAGGAAAGTTGTAGGTCTGTTTTTGTAGAAAAAAATATTCTGACGGTAATAGGAATGTACATTTTGGACTCTGTAATATTTGTATGTGATAATAGGGATCTTTTCCTCGATTTTAATGTGAAACATGATTATGACACTCGCCATAAAAGTAATTTAGTACCAGAAAATTATAACTATACTTACATACCTCCAAAAAAATGTAAAATACTGCATCATAAAAATTTTTAATTGTTTCTCAGACGAAATTAGAAACCTGCCAAAGAATAAACTAAAATATACCTTAACAAAATATCTAGTCAGTAAGGCCTTCTACAACCTTAATGAATTCTTTGATGATCCTGATAAAGGAATAATTCAGTGTTAAATTTTAAATGTTTGTTACAATTTTAAGCATGTGTAATTTTATCAAAATTGTCATTGTCTAAATGTAATGTAATTACAAATTTAAAATGGTTATTTACAAAAATCTCTCCAGACATTGTTCAAAAGCCCCTATTGGTTTTTTTTTTATTATGTTTATAGTAAATGTAAGCATCTTATTATTGAACAAATAAATACTATTGTATTGTATTGTATTAAATCGAAAAATAGAGCTATAGTATAGTAATTAGAATCTATTGTTTTATAAATATATTCCAAGAGATCATAAGCAGCTGTGCTAGTAGAGAAGTTTGAGCAATACTAATAAAAAATTAGGTAGGTACTATATTTTAAGACGGGACCTACCTTCACATTATTAGATAATGATCCTTTTATTAGTGAATAAAATTGAATCGAGTTTAATCACATTGGAATCTTCTTGAGTCCTGATATGTGCTGGTAATTTTAGGTTGGTCATATCCTATAACATCACATTATATCACTGAGAAAAAGGCTAAAATAAAAAAATAACTGAAATTATACAATACATACTTTGCTTTCACTGCGAATAATCTCTTGAGTTATCTGTCTAGTTGAAAAGCATCTCATACCATAATCTCTTTTTTTCTAAGTGAGTTTTCTGACACAAGTTGTTCTCAATTTCTGTTAAGCAGATAAATTATTGAGTACCTACTTTAATTTTCATGCAGCAACCACATTCTACTGATGTTAATACATAAGTGTAAGCTGGACTACAAATACAAATACTAATAATCTTTATTCCCACTAGGAGCCCTAAAGTAATTAAAAGTATATTTAATATGAAGTACCTAGTAGGTAAATACATAATATAATTGTTTAGTAACTAACCTCTTTACGTATCAAATATTTTCTTTTACCATTTTCTTGGTGAAAACTTCTCACAGTTACCAATTGAAATAAACTTTGTCTCGTGTCTGTGTTCTTTACTGGTTAATACTTTGATTCCAATCCATATTCTAAAAAAAACGGCATTAATAATGTAAATATGTAAACAAGCATTCAATTGAAATATATAAATAGGTACTTACGACATAAAATAATGTATCTCGAACGCACACTATAAAACTTTCTCTCTAAAATCTAAAATCTATACTATTTTTAGGTTAAGAATTCTGACACTTAAATCTGACAATCACATCCGATAACTTTAACGGCTCAGCTGTTTCTCCACCACAGTGAAAAAACAACAAGTAGGCTGTTTTCGGTTGTTGTCATGGAAACACTCACGTTAAAAGTTAAAGTGAGCATTTGATCATAGGGCTGAATAGCTTTTAAATGATGTATCACAAGCTGTATGTTTCCATTTAAAAAAAAGATCGATGTCGTCATATCTTTGACAAATGTCTATAAAAAAACAAACATATAACGTCAAAATGTAAGCATATATTATAAAACTAAATTTTTTTCCGGACTTCTGGGCAGCCCTGTATAGTATAGACACAGTGTGTAAAAAGTCCCGGACCGGTCAATTATATAGAAAATGGCGCACAATATGAAAAAACTTCCGGTATAAAAGTGGTAGGCCTTAAAAAAATCTATAATACTAGGACACCTGTAATTATACAGGGTGCCTCAAACAGTCATGGTAAACAAAATTTTGGTTTATTTAAATGGAATGACCCCTTTTCAATCACGTTTTCTGATTTCCCTAAACATTCTAAACAACAATTATGAAACATGTAATATGGCTAAACTCATTAATTTAAGAAATAATTTGAGTTAAAGTACATAAATACAACAGGTGAGATATTACCTACATTTTGCATTTTTACACGCGGGTACCAGAATGTTTTGCGTTAAAACTGTAAAAAAGCATAAAAGCTGTACTAAATGTACCCACGCAAGTTTTGTCAAGGGTTTAATAAGAATTAAATTAAATACAAGCAGTAAAATTAATAACAAATTTACAAGAACAAAAATAAATTTAAGTAAGTCGTTATTTAATTAAATGTTGAAAATGTCTTCCTCCCACAGTTTGACAATGGGCTAGGTTATAATAAAATTTGTCGATGACGTTTTGTAACATTTCTTGGTTAATAGATTCACATTCTTCAATAATTCTTCTTCTCAATTCGTTCAGATCTGCAGGTTTCGTCACATACACTTTATTGTTTAGTTGTCCCCAGAGAAAATAATTAAAGGGCGTGAAGTCTGGCGACCTAGCGGGTCATTCTATGGGGCCCCTTCGGCCATATCCAGCGGTTAGGAAAAGTATTATTTAAGTAAACTCTTACAGCTCGTCCAAAATGAGGGGGAGCTCCGTCCTGCTGAAACCACGTATGTCGTAATAGTGGTCCTACTGTATTGGTTATTGCTGGCACAATTTGCAGCATGTGGAGATAATATTCAAAAAATTCAAATTCCCCCTATAAAGAATGGTCCCACTATAATCTATTGCCAATAATACCGGCCCACACATTGACTTTCTGGGTGTGTGTTTCTCTCATCGAATGTGGGTTCTGATCAGCCCAGTAACGACAATTATGTCGATTGACATTCCCGTTTAACATGAATGTTGCCTCGTCCGAAAAAACTATTTGATTAAAAAATTGGTATTTTCTTCCTGTTTTTGCATCATTAATTCGCAAAATTCCATTCTACGTTCGAAATCGTCTTCTGATAATTCCTGGACTAAAGTTAGTTTATAGGGGTAAAAATTACTGTTTTTTAAAATAATTTCAACTGATTTAAAACATACATCAACTTGGGTAGCAGCTTTCCTCAACGACAAATGTGGATCTTAAGCAAAATGAAGTAATGTCTCTAATATTTTCATCACTAGTTGCCGATTTTGGTCTTCCGGAACGAACTTTATCTCTGCAACACCCGGTTTCCTCGAATCTTGAAACTGTTCTCACAACTGTAGATTTTTATATAGGCTGTCGGCTTGGAAAAGTTATACTGAAAAATTGCTTTGTTTCGGTAAATGATTTTTGTCAGTCTCCAAAACCTCTGATCATTAGTAAAGTTATACGTACCCTTTTGTTGAGAGACATTTTCAGAAAATAATATGACAGTGACGCAAAACATTCTAGTACCAGCTTGTAAAAATGCAGTAATATCTTACCTGTTGTATTTATGTCCTTTAACTCAAATTATTTCTTAAATTAATGAGTTTAGCCATATGACATGTTTCATAATTGTTGTTTAGAATGTTTAGATGAATCCGAAAACGCGATTAAAAAGGGGTCATTCCATTTAAATAAACCAAACTTTTGTTTACCATGACTGTTTGAGGCACCCTGTATAATTACAGGTGTCCTAGTTTTATAGATTTTTTTAAGGCCTACAACGTTTATACCGGAAGTTTTTTTATATTGTGCGCCATTTTCTAAATAATTGACCAGTCCGGGACTTTTTACACACTGTGTATATCAATATTATTATTCTAAAATATGTATTTGAATAATAATAGATACGAAGTGTGTTAAATGTTTAATTTTTTCTAAATATATAGGCAATGAAAGGCTATATTATTATGTACCTATGCTCTGAATCCCTCGTATAGAATTATTTACGTAACGACATCCACCAATATGAACCACGTTTTGAAGAGTTATTTTCAGTGCCGGATTTCAGGTGTTAAAAGAGTGAATGAATGACTTACGGAGGAAGATGCGTACAGTTGCAGGATTTTTTCGGTTGTCCCGTGGCAGAAACTAAATATATTTTTGTTGATTTTCAATATCCTATGTACCAATTATTTTCTCCCCAAGGTAATAAAAACGCAGATGTCATTTAAGATTTTAAGACCAGGAAAGTAAAACCCATTACAGTAAAAACCCAGTTGTTTCACGTTCATTCAAATCTGCTGAGGGCTCAGAGGGACACCGGTCAGTTTTTATTATTCTCAACGTTTAATAGGCCCGTTCTTGAGAAAATTGATGAATTATATCTCGAATTATTCTAAACGAGATACAGGACAAATTCTTTTACAAAAGATGTGTGCATTACTAACAGGAAACCCACTAAACTATTTTAATTATAACGAGGTAGGTAAAGTCCATCCGAACATATTTCGTTTGACCTAATAACTGCAATAATAGTTTTATTATATTGGAAACACCCAAAGAAACCCCGTTACCTGTTCGATTGCCAAACCTACGTTTTAAAATAATTTCTTGGTAAAACTACCCATATAAAACTGTCGATGAGCGTGCCAACCAGCGAAATCTGCCTGTTTATATTAATGAAATGTAGTGAAATAAGGGGTACTGCTTTGCACAGGAACGGATGTTGTAGTTAAATGAAAAATCATAGTAATACCTTATAGTAGCAATGTTTATTATGTTTATTTTTACCATTACTTGTATTATATGTATATTAATTTATTATTAGTACAAAACAACTGTGAAAAGTTTGCGTGCGGAAAAGGGCAACTTTTCGCATGCATTTAGGTAAAAGTAATAATAACAATTAATATACCTACTTAAAAAAATATTTACATAGATACACAGGTATAATTGTAATTATAAAACGTTTTAATATATTCTTAATTTAGTCTCGTTATCACTATCATCCACATTTATAATAAGAGGATTTATTTCATTTTGTTGTGTAGGTATATACAAGAGTCATACAATTTTTAAGACATGGGTAACCGAATTTTTACAACTTTCATTTGCAATTTCACCGAGAACTTTCTTTATTAGCTCTATTATACTGCCACTAAGAGTAGGTGTGCTATTTTCAGTTATTATTTTCGATTTAATTTGATGCCACATGTGTTCAATAGGGTTAAAAATGCAATAATAGGGTGGCAGTCGCAACACAGTGTGACCTATTTCTTCCGCCATTTTATATTATACTAAATGAATTTAGCACTTCTAACAGCTGTTTTTTACTATACGTTTCCTAGTAGTACAAGTCATTTTTTAACATGAACTCCTTTATTGCGGATTTTGTGCTCGATGCATTCGGTACTTTTTCCAGTTGCCGACTGTTGTCCATCACAATAACACTGTCTTCTGGTACATTCGAAAGCAAACTTTAAACCAGGTTTCAAAAAGAGCGGCGTTGGTATCTTTATGATAGTCCAGACTTGAATCCTTTATATTTTTTGCCGACAGTAATAAACAATTAGGGATTCATCTATTCTCCCAACCTGCATTAATTATTGTTATTCGTTTTCCTTTATTTGAAGGGGCTTTATTTTGGCATTTTTCAGTTAAATCAACCCATCCCTCTTTGACAGTCTCATGAGTGTCAAACGACGTTTCATCCAGATAAAACATTGAACGTTTTTCGGATCTAAACTTTTTTATTTCCCTAAGGTACAGAAATCTCATTTTTCTTAATCTATCGGGCTCCATAATAATTTATCTCTTGTTTATTGTCTTATACTTAAATACCATCTCTTGCAAAGCGCGGTGAAAACTTGTCCTGCTACATGATATCGTTGTATCGTCAGTTGTTAACCGGGATTTTAAAGAATCTAGCGTGGGCACAACATTGTCTCGATATATTTGGTATATTTTTCTGCGAATAACATCTTTGTCACAATTATCTACGCGCTTCATTTTTCCGGTATCTTTGCGAACTTTTCTTGTAAAATGTCCTTTTAGCATAATATCTCGTACCGTCGATAAGGGAACTTTCGTCATTTCACTGGTATTTTTAATGGCAATTACTTTAGGGTGGCCGCTCTTTAATAACGATTCACATACATTTTTCACTACCACTTTGGCGTCAGAAGATAAATGCTTCCTGGAATGTTTAGGGAAGCTAGATATCGCATTAGCTGAAGATTCTCAAGGTCTCCACATACTTTAAATATTAACTTGTTGCACACTGTTTCAAAGTAAAATAGATAAGTACTAATCTATTTCGAATATTATGTTTACTATTTATATAAGCTATACAGGGTCGTTGGTATGTATGGAAACGGTCGATTATTTCATAAAGTAAAACAGTTAGCAAAAAATATTTAAGACAAAAGTTTTAGGGTTTCTAAAGGTCTATTAGAATTTTAAAAAAATAAGTATACAGGATGAGTCAGAAAACCGTAGAGAAACAAAGTTACTTTTTTTTTAAATGGAACACCCTATATCTTAGAATATTTTTGAATTTTACATAAAATAACAATTATTTTTCAATAAGTGCATTGTAAGTCTAAACCTAATAGTTCCCGAGATATCGACTTTTGAAAAATTACATTATTGAACTTTGACAGCTTCTAGCTTTCTAACGGTACGTCTTAGAGTAAAACGGCTTACATGTCCCTATGTTAGTTTCTTATTATCTTCCTAAAAGTGTCAACTTCCGGTTAATCCGGATGTAACTCAAAAGCCGGAAATACAGTACTTCCGATTTAACCGGAAGTTGATGTTTTTGAGAAGCTAATAAAAAAGTAAGATAGGGACATGTAAGCCGTTTCACTCTAAGACATACCGTTAGAGAGCTAGAAGCTGTCAAATTTCAAAAATGTCATTTTTCAAAAGTCGATATCTCGGAAACTATTAGGTTTAGGCTTATATTGCACTTATTAAAAAATAATTGTTATTTCATGTGAAATCCAAAAATGTTCTAAGATATAGGGTGTTCCATTTAAAAAAAAGTAACTTTGCGTCTCTACGGTTTTCTGACTCATCCTGTATACTTATTTGTTTAAAATTCTAATAGACCTTAAAAAACCCTAAAACTTTTGTCTAAAATATTTTTTCCTAACTGTTATACTTTAAGAAATAATCGACCGTTTCCATACATACCATCCACCCTGTATAAGCAGGTACTCGTAACTAAAAAGTTTTGAGAAATATCCTAATAATTAACTTGTTTCTAGAAAACCTTAATTAGACAGTTTATTAATTTTGAAAACAAATCAAGTAATGTACCTATCCATTGTTATTATAAACTGGCATTAAAAATAAATGTGGGTTAATACGTCTCTGCGAAAGCGAAAGCCGCGTTTATCAGGGGTTTTATTGCAGTGATTAAGCCAAACGAAATATGTTGGGAATAATTTAATTTACGAGTGGCCGCGATCAATCTTATTTCTTTGCTTCATTCACCCCCATATACTTTTAACTTCATCATGGATTCAATGGTCGGGTGGTCACAGTTTGTTAAAATAGTACGAAACTATATATGACCATTTAGACATTTTATTGTAGAGATTCCAAAAACTAATAAGTTTACCAAATTTAAAATAATTAGGTAGGTACCTCAGAAAATATGGAAGAAGAACAAAAAAGAAATTAAAGCTTTGATCAAAAATGAAGCTTTTTGGACTGCATGTTTATAAGTAGTTTTTTCCTATATTGACGAGTACTATCACTCCCTTAAATATCTACGGGATATTTTTTAACACCTTGTATAATATAATACCTGAATAAAACTATGAAACTACCTATAACGTTCGGGCCACGTGTTCAATTTAACTTTTTTCTCCCAATTTCCTAATGCCCCAATATGTAACTCGTGCTTTGCTTATATATGCAGCATTTGTTGCGTTAGAGGAAATTAAAAATAAACATAGGTTAGGTAACTTCCGTTTAGTTTCACCATATGATTGCAGCAGTGCGCTTCCACTAATATCAAGAAAAATATACAAAGGTTTCTCATAAAATGCTGCCGAAGATATTACGACGTTAGGCCAAGACCAACGGTAAACAAATCTGATAAGTAGAATGAAAATATTAGTAGCGATATGATATAGACTAGTGTTTTCTGATCCAACGTAAATTCAGGTACTTATGAGGTTTCTCCTTCTTCTTGAATAATATTTAAAATTTTTGAAATCTTGTGTTAATTGCGGTAAACTGTATTTATTTGAAATATTTTTTTTTATTATGGTAATAATTCTCCTCTGAATTAACTAATTCCAGTTGTTTATAATAAACTTCCCATTTAAGATTTTTGAGAGGGCTGGTCCAGAAGGCAGTAGTAGTGCTAGGTGAAGGGAGGCACACGGACCTGGTAAGTTGACCAAATGCGATCCTTTCTACCTACCCCTGGGTCTTCCCCCATCCACTTAACCACCCAGGCCCTCGCCAAACCTACACGACCTTCCTATGAAGATCAGGACGTTACTCCAAGCAACGGTCCCTGTGGGAGACCCACTGTCCCAAAGACTTTTCGTCTGAGTCTGCTCCTGGGCTGGCAGACTGCCTTGAGGGCGGCTTGGCGATCAAAGCAGATATTGACAGTCAATGACCTCCCTCATACTTGTCACCGAGAGGATGGCATATACCACTGCTTGGAAAACCGTCGCGAACCTTCCCAGTGGATAGCTTCTTCTTGTATTGATGTTTTGCAAGTATACTTCTCCCCTGATGATTCTGTTCCAGCCGTGCGCGAGCCATCGGTGTGAATACCAGAGCATCGTCAGGGAACTTCACCTGCTCTTCCTCCCACTGCTTTCTACTAGGTATCGTGAGAGTGAACTTTCTGTTCAGCCTCAGCACTCCTTCAACTGGCATTGCTTTGAAGGAAATTATTGTGATGTCCCTTTCCACCCTCGGAGCTTTCCTAGTGTGACCTAAGTCGCCCAATCCTTTCCAGCATCCAGTGGCCCGCATTCTTAAGCATGCCGCCATTGCCTCCTTCTGAATCAAGATAGGAAGGCTCGGCAGTCCCAGCAGGACATCCAATGCAGCCATGGGCTTGGTTCTTATGGCTCCGGCTATGCCCAGGCCTGCAAGCCTCTGCACTTTTGACAGTCTGGTGCGCACGGTGACCTTTTCCACTCCAGGCCACCCGACCGCAGAGCCATAGGCGACTCTCGGTCTGATGACCACCGTGTAGAGCCAGCGCATGATATGGGGGTCTAAACCCCAGCTGCCAAAAAGTCACTATTGACTTGTTTACCACGTTGTCGACATGCGCTCTCCACGTCAGCTTCTAGTCAAAAGTGACTCTTAAATATTTCACTTTCGGCGTCAATATAAGAGGTTTTTTAAACAATCGAGGTCCAGAAGGTAAGGGGGTGAACTATTTTATAATATCACTTACGTAAATCACTTACGTAAATTTACGTCCCCCTCGCTATAATTTTTAACGTTTTTTACCTATTTGTTGTCATAAGCTAGTAGACTTAAATAAAAGGGGCGAACACCCAGAATAATTGAATTATTATAACACTCATGCAAGATACTGAGATATCCACTTACAAAACATTACATTAGATATAGAAAGATCTGATGAACAGGATAACAGTAAATCATCCGAGAGGAAGTAGGAATTTCGTCTCCAATGATCAACCAAGCGTCATCCCCCTTTCTTGTGCATTCAGATCCAGTATCCTCAAACTTACGCACCAATTGTATGAAATTCTTATGCCCGATGTTCTTGCCTGGATGCCTCTCTTTGAATAGTATGGCGGTTCTACGATTTTCAACCCCAAAAATTATTTCTGTTGGTCCAGCTAGAGTATATACCATTTTAATACTTTTCGAATTTTAAACTATCGTAAAATGACAGAATAAATCATCAGTCAAACATTGACAACTGTAAATGCGCGTCAAATAAATAGTTTGTAAACAAACCTTACAAACGTTATATTTTTGTGGTTTGTTGATTTTGATACTACAGATTTGTCTTTTTTCTGTGGCTTATTAACAAAATCGTTAACATTATTAAATGTTGCACTTTGCAACATTTAAAATTTTCAAAATGAAGAGACATTCACTCCAAATTAATTTTCATTGTTTTGATATATTTTCACACAAACAAATAAAGTGTTTCGTTACATACTTACAGCTTGGTTTTGCTTAAGAGGGTTGTCCAGGATTATTTATTCTCTAATTCTCCAGTTCATCTACTTAAAATATCAGGAAACAATTATAAAAATCAAATTAACAATAAAATATTAATTTCCACACTTATGGCATATGTGATGAGTGCATGCATATCAGTTTTAAATTTTTAAAACTAAAAGTATTATCCAGCTCTGAAAATGATACGTGTTAAGCATCAAGACATCAGCTATTGATATGACTGAAATCTAATAAATGCTGAAAAACTTGTTTTAATAAAAATGTTCAAAGTGTCGATGGTTATACTATAACCAGCTTATCTGTAATAAAGTTAAGCACAGCCCATTTTTTCAAACAAACACAGAACAAATGACAACTAAAACACGTGTTTTCACAAAGTAGGAGCCAATTGCTTTTGTTGACACATGCCAAGATTTTTTTTTCTGTAAGTTATCACCCACCCGAAGTGTTTAACATAAGGCTTGGATTTTTTGTGATGCACTTGATTTTTAATATTTCTATATTTCGGAAAGAACACATCTGGCACGCATGGTTTTTTATTCATTGTGGTAGGTAGTCAACCCATACGATATTTATGATACTAATTTGAGGAACTTTTTTTATTTTAAGCAAGTGGATATTAATGCATTGTTGTTGCAGATCATTAATAGTATTTATTCTCACAAGCATAGAAAGTAAGTGTTCCTCTGGTGTTAAGGAACAACAGCTACTGAGCTAACAAGTGCGGAAAAGTGCAACTTTTAGCACTCATATGAGTGAGTCGTGTACCATAAATATTTAGCTAAAATCATACACACAAACAGCACTGATAGAAAAAAAAAATGTACAGTTCTATTCATAAAATAGTCGTTCAAGAATTTCAACGAGAGCGACCTTCGTCACATTTGCGTAAAACCAGCTGGTGTTAGTGATTGTCTATTTGAGGTTATCAGATGCTGTAGGTTATCAAAAATGTCATCCATTGGTGTGGGGTCAATAAAATAAAGAAGACACATTTTAATAAAAAAGTGTCTTTCAAAAATCTGAATAACACCGTAGTAAAATTAAAGCGAAAACATCATTAACGAGATTATCCTGTTCTTCTATTATTTTGGCATTAAGTTCCTCCTAGCATTCTTGAATTTTTTCACATAACTCATTTGAATTTTGTGGCCTAAAATTTTATTCATAATTTTTTTTTTCAATTATGCCCCAAACATGTTCGATGGGATGCATATCGAGACTATAAAAGAACCATGGCAGCACTTCCACCTTCTTAGTATGAAGCCAATTCGTTACAGAGTGTGAACAGGAGAATTATCTTGTTCGAATATAAAGTTATTGTGAGGATAAATGTGTTCACTGAATGGGAGCATTATATTTTCCAAAATGCGTTGAACCTTCCTTTTATTCTCCACCAAACACCACGCTGATGGATATTTATCCAGTCTCATATACTAGCAGGAAAACGTCCGGATCTGAAAGCAAGGGAGCTCATGTAGCGTTCTTTAAACCTGGACGATAAACAAGACTTGGCATTATAAGTAGACTGGATTTTTTCTCGACGATAAAAATGACCGCGCTTTAAAATTCGGAGCGGCGATATATACAGGGTGTTCAAGTTAAAGGCTTTCACAATCCATATCTCAAAATCCGTTGGTCGTAGCTTCACAGGAAAAAAATTGTAATAGTAAAAGTAGCGACGAGACATTGATTGAGAATATCTTGAAGCTTCTAAAGTGACCCCAAGGGCGCGCAGCGTGATATTAAGCCTAAATTATCAAAATAAGGTATAACCTTGAGGGCGTCATTGGAAAACTGAGTTGATTCTCCCTAACTTTTATTTAAGAATTCTTTTCATACCACCCTGGACAAGGGCGGAGAAAGCCTATAAAACAAGAAATATTGAAATGGGTATATCTTCTATTCTATTCATCCAAATGAAATGAGTTTCGGCTTATTTGAAAGGGAATTCCAGACTGATTTAGAGTTCCGATTTAGTATTGCTCGGCGATATTTGATAAATTAGATAGATGGCGCTGTTAGATTAAATTATAGTTTAATATAATTAAATATAATGGTGTGCTTTCTTTACACTGTTATAAGGAGCACCAAAAAGCAAAAATTCTTGCAAAAACCGCGTTTCAATATCTTTATTCGTTCAGAACTTACCGCAAAATAACTAGAACTAATAAGTCATCTCCGATATTTTAAATGACGACAAATAAATATAAAAAGAGTATTGTACCGGGTGTTCCACCTAACGAGGTAATCGGCTATATCTCAGAAAGTAATAACACTAGGACTTTGGGAAAAATATATATCGATAAAACCGGCGAAGAGAAATTGCTGGAAATTATTTTCAAGTTCGAGAAATAACCGCTAGGGTGCGTAAGAGAACTTTCAAAATAGAAATGCCGATTTTCCTTTGATTTTTCTTAATAAAATTATGTTAAAAATATAAGCATTGTATTCTTCATAAAATTATGCAACTTTATGTTAAAAATCGTTTTTTTTCTATTTTCAATAATAAAGTGGTGGGAGAAAGTCAAACTTTTTTTCTTTCAAACGCTGATATCTCTGCTTTGGATGAACCGATTTTACTCAACTTGATCTTGAAAAAAAACCCTTCTTTTCCTCTACACGTAGATCTATTAACTATACCATATTGATTCTGATGGTGGCCACTAGATGGCGTTTTTCCGTAATTCCTCAATGAATAAGGATTTTCTCAAAAAAATCAAATGTTATGATATGACTTTTTCATCATATTTTATTTAAGGCTTATAAAGGCTATTAAATAGTGGAATAAAAAATCCAGGTCCATATTTAAAATAAAAAAGTTGATGATGGTCGCTCCAATCCGAAACGTCGGATTAAAAAACTAACCCCATCAGCTTGTGAAGGAGGAAAAGTTACTATAAGGAACTGAAAACCGCAACGTAATATCTTTTGTTAAACTAGAGATTTAATTGATTAATTAATGTTTTAAAAAATGGTCAATTTTTCCATAATTAATTATTATTATCCCTAATTTCTCTAGTTTAACAAGACCAAGTTAAATAAAATCGGTTTATCCAAAGCAGAGATATCAGCGTTTCAAATAAAAAAGTTTGACCTTCTCCCACCACTTTATTATTGAAAATAGAAAAAAACGATTCCTAACATAAAGTTGCATAATTTTATGAAGAATACAATGCTTATATTTTTAACATAATTTTATTAAGAAAAATCAAGAGAAAATCGGCATTTCTATTTTAAAAGGTATCTTACGCCCCCTAGCGGTCATTTTTCGAACTGGAAAATAATTTCCAGCAATTTCTCTTGGCCGCTTTTATCGATATATATTTATTGCCAAAGTCCTAGTGTTATTACTTTCTGAGATATAGCCGATTACCTCTTTAGGTGGAACACCCTGTACATCTCTCGAATCTTTAAACTTCACCTTACCTAAAAATCTAGGTGTCTGGTGTGCTTAGGAGTTGAATGTGAGCATGAAAATTCCGATTTGATCCCGAGAGCGAAGCCCGAGGGATTTAATCTTTGAATAGCATGCCCAAAATTTAAATTAGTAGAATTCCCTAAAACAGGAAAGTTTGAGTGAATAGTCGAGGTCTCCTTTGATTAAAAACTAACCTGAAATACATTTTTTTTACAGAAACTAAAGAACTAAAACCTTGATGCAAAGTTTAGTTGTTTCATCACTTTACTTTAATTTAAATTATTCGTATACATTACGTATATTGAATTTTATATCTAAATTCCCCAAATTTGCAGACAAAACAACTTTAAAATTTCAAGCATTTGACATATTAGTAATCGTGCGCCGAAACATCTTCCAAAATCACCTGGAGTAGGGCACACAACCCTCAGCCCTTAATTTAAGGGGTCAATAGACTAGACGTATTGCCAGACGATGGTATTTCCGGATTCCCTTAATTTTGTTTACACGATGAGGATAATTTAAATGCATTTAACTATTAAGAAAAGGTCTTGATCCCACACTACCTAAGGGTGGATTTACATTTAAGATTCGAACCATAAAGTGCCCATTATTTAAGTTGAGTGGATGATATTTATATTTTTCCTTTAGATGCTATTAGGGATATACGTTTTTTTAATGGAATTAATAACTTTATCCAACACTTACACATAAAGTGAACATTATTAGTTCGATTTTATACTAATAAAGCAGCTTACACTCACACGTGGGTTATAACCATAACTCACTAATGGGTTATGATTATAACTTACTAGTGGGTTATGATTATAACGCACTGGTGGGTTGTGGTAAAATAATTTTAAATATCGGCTGGAGTTTCTTCCATATTTTGAAAAACTACCCTCGAAAATCGCAAAACTAATAATTTTATTTATGTCCTACTCGAATATTATTGTTTCATAATACCATAGTTACCAGACACTTTTTTAAATGGTATATAATACCCTAGGGCAGCTATACTCTAAGTGTGTTCCGCGGAACCCTAGGGTTCCGCGAGACCTCTGTAGGGGTTCCTCAAGAATTTAGAAAAAAAATCAAAGCACCTCTCTGTGGTCGAACGTTTTGACTCCGCGGCCGCGCGTAGGTATATTTATTTATTTATTTGTATTTGTATAAACATGTGTTACAATAGCTGGTACAATATCTCATAAGTTTGGTATCAACATGTATACTTGTATACTTGTGAGCGCGCAGTCCCTTTGATAAAAGCCGCCTCTGAATTGTTTACAACGCAATTTTTATATTTCTCTTTTTATTTTTGCTTTTTGTTTATCAAAGGCGCCGACTCGAGTATTTTCGAGAATATTCGAGATCGAGTCTAGGACTAAGTATGAAAGCGGCGATCGCGCGTCGCGCCTCGTCAGTCAGTTGACGATTAGCGTTCGGAGCGATAAGTTCCTACCTATCTACTTACAAGCTCGCTAGCGAGAAACTAGTGTTCATTGTTCTACTGCCTGCTGTATTCTGTTGTCTCAGTTTTATACATTTCTTCATTGTACTAAACTTAGTCTCTTATACGCAGTAACGATTGTGCATTATTTAGACCCCACCATCCTGACGTGTAACATTATAAATAAAGAAGAATGGAACGCTGGCTTAAAGGTGTTAAACGTGTTGCAACAACATCTTCTAATGACGCTGAATGTTCAAAAGCAGTACGCGCGGAGAATATAGCAATCACCGATCCAGACGATGATGCCACGACGTCAAGCTCGACGGTTTCAAAGACGAAAAAAAGGAAGTATGATGAATCATATATCAGTTTCGGATTTGTTGATTCCAACGGCTCACCTCTCTGCATGCTATGTAGTAAACTGCTTCCTAATAGTTCCATGGCACCTGCCAAATTGCGCCGACATTTACAAACTGTACACCCCGAGTCTAAAGACAAGAATAAAGAATTTTGTGTTCGTAAAAAAGATCAGTTATTGGAAAGTCAAAAAAATATGATGCATGTAACAAAAACTATCAACGAAAAGGCCACGGAGGCATCATATTTAGTTAGCTATCGCATTGCACAAGCAGGTGAAGCGCACACTATCGCTGAGAATTTAATAAAGCCATGTGTATTAGACATAACAAAATGTATGCTCGATGAAAAATCTGCAAAGCATCTTTCTACTGTGCCGCTATCAAACGATACTGTTTCACGGCGAATCCATGATCTGGCAAGCTACGTCAAACAAGAACTAGTTACACGTCTACAAAAAACACGATTCGCCTTGCAAATGGACGAGTCAACTGATGTCGCTGGTTTGGCTATCTTGCTGGTTATCGTGAGATATCCATATGAAAGTTCTTTTGAAGAAGACATGCTTATGTGTTCACCGCTGCTCACAAACACTACCGGGGAAGAAATTTTTAATAAAATAAATATATTTTTTGAAGAAAATAATCTCAGTTGGAACAATTGCATTGACATTTGTACAGATGGGGCCAAGGCGATGACAGGTAAAACAGCAGGAGCAGTGTCACGAATAAAAAATAAAGCGCCTAATTGTAGTTCCAGCCATTGTATTCTGCATAGACAAGCACTTGCGATGAAGCAAATGCCGTCAAATCTAAAATTAGTTATGGATGAAGCGGTAAAAATAATTAATTTTATCAAATCACGACCACTACAATCCCGATTGTTCTCATTATTGTGTGAAGATTATGGCAGCAAACATAAAACACTGCTGCTCCATACAGAAGTGCGATGGCTGTCTCGGGGTAAAACTTTAACAAGGCTATTTGAACTTAGAGCCGAGTTACAAATGTTTCTTTCAGCAGATACTTCTTTTAATTTGAAGGACCGTTTGTATGATAAAACTTGGTTGTTCCGAGTGTCTTTTATGGCGGATATCTTTCAAAAACTGAACGAATTGAATTTATCATTGCAAGGTAAACAGACAACAGTGTTTCAGGCCAATAATAAAATAACTGCCTTCAAAAGAAAATTAGATTTTTGGATTATTTGCGTTGGTAAGAAAGAAATAGAAAGCTTTACGTCACTCAGTGAGTTTGTTAGCGATAACGACTCAGAAATGTTTCAAGATGATGTGTTTGAAGAATTGGTCCAATATCTCAGTTCGATGCGCGCATCTTTTGAAAAGTATTTTCCCGAAGAACAGAATACAAAAATGAAACTGAATTCATGGATTCATAATCCTTTTTTACCCAACTTGGAAAAGCCCGAAAGTATGTCAAACGAGATATATGAATCTCTTTTAGAAATGTCATCAGACACAAGTATGGAGTCACTGTTCAAAACGACGCCTCTCAACGATTTTTGGTGCAGAATCCGTGATGAATATCCAATGCTTGGCAAAATGGCTCTGAATATTCTTCTCCCGTTCCCAACAACATATTTGTGCGAAACAGGATTCTCAACCTATGCAGCCACGAAAACAAAATATCGCAATAGACTGGACGCCGAACCTGATATGAGACTTCAACTGTCTTCTATCAAACCTGATATCAACCAATTGATGAAAAATAAAAAACAGTTTCATACCTCCCATTAGTTAGATTTTTTCTTTTTTAATATCTTCTATTATTGTACTTGCCATGTGGTAAAGTAAGTAATAATTAGTAACTGTTACATTGTACTTTTATTATGCTTATTAATAAAGAATACACTTTTAAAAACTATTGTTTTATTGTAGGGTTCCATCAAGTATTTTGCTTCCCAAAAGGGTTCCGTCACCAAAAAAGTTTGAGAACCGCTGCCCTAGGGCATTAAGAGAAATAAATAGGAAAAATCAAAGTAACAACTTTTTATTAACGAAAAAACTTATTTATCATTTATATTAAATGCACAGTTATGAAAAGACCCAGTAGAAACGAATTTACCGGCTTTTGATAAGTCAATGTTTTCTATTATTTCGTGATTTTCACTAAAATAAATTGACGATGATTGAACGTTCTTGATGTTGATGGTACTCCAGCTATCAACTTCGAAATTTTGTTTTTAGAAGAAATACTGTCTTCCAAATATCCCTCAACCACAGCTGAACTTTTCCAACCGTCATGTCTTTTCAATGTGGTTATGTTTGCCCCCGCGTCCGCCAACAAAGTTGCAGAGGTTCTGCGCAAACAATGACCGGTATATTTGTCCGCATCGCTTAGACCCAGGTATTTTGCAATAATGGAAGGAATCTTGCCTATGGTGTTCTTTCTAACTGGCTGTGAAAAACAACGACCGTTACAGTTACACAAAAAGAATCTATTGATGTTGCAGTTCGTCGGGCGTAAATACCAATAAGTTCTCAGTAGCTCAACTCATCTCCTTCTTATCAATAATTGTGAAGACACGCTTTTTATCGGTCTTTGTATCGGGAATATTAACTATTACTACGGATCATTTATCGTCTATATGTTCAACCAACATATTAACTAGCTCTTGGCGGCGGCACTCACCAAATACACCAAATAAGGGTGGTTAATGCGGGGGTCCCTCAGGGAACCGTGCTGTCACCGCTGTTATATAACCTGTATACAGCCGATTTCCCGAGATACCCCCTCACAAAACTGATATTGTATGCGGATGACGCATTAATTTATGCGCAATCGTTTTATGCGGAAGCCGCTAAGCGTCATCTCCAGACGCACATTAATATACTGGAGCCATACTTTAAAATATGGAAAATAGCGGTAAATCCAAGTAAAACTGTTTGCGCAACCTTAACAAAGAAATTTACCAACAATAAGATTTTCATACCTTTGAAAATCAACGACACTCCTATTCCTCCACAACGACGATTTAAATATTTAGGCTTAACCATAGACGAAAGACTATCCTTTAAACCTCATATTTCCGAAACCCTTAAAAAAGGCTTTGCAGCAATGCACACACTTACAGACGTGACCGCCCTACAAACAAGACACGCCCAAACTAAATGCCTCTCTCTGCCAAACAGAATGGTGTTTTACTTGCATCTAAATTATTCGCTATGGGCGAATATAAGCATGGACTGTGATAGTTAATCTCACTGGGTTTTTTTCAACTTTTCCCAGCGTGCTTGCTTTGGTTTTCCATTTTTTCTTCATTTTTTAACATGTGCTAACAGTTTGTGAGAACTGTTTTACGCCGAAAGGCAAAACCATGTTTTAATACCCCGCGAAGGCACTTGCCGGTACGGGAGTGATGAGATAATTATCTGGTTTCTAACACTGTAACCAAGGCCATTCCAACGGCCGCCGGGCTTATGGCCCGGTTCTTTGGGCGCATACATCAAAAAAGTTTCATTGAGAGCTTCACGGATGAATTTCAGCACATCTTCTCGAGTCAAAATTTTCGATTTCTTCGCTTCATATCCTTTGGATGCTTGCTTGAATATTTCGTCCATAGGGAACTAAGAGTGAATGTTCCAGACTATAATCGATATACATAATTAGTATTTTAATATAATTTACAACAGCAATTTTAACATACCAATTCCTGGAAATATCCGAGTAGCACCGTCTCGTTGATAATTTATTCATCATTGTTTTTCATCCAATCTCCAAACCTTTGATATTAATTATCATAAGCGTCTTTAGACTTCTTTGGGACAAGATTATCCAAAGCTTTGGCAGCATGCACAGCAATTCTATCCGGAATCAACGGAAAATCCATTATTTTATATGAATTTCAGTTTTGACTTTGACACAGCACAACAATGAACACTTATTACCTTTGTGTATTTAGCAAATATATAGGTAAAAAAAATTCATGATTTTTAATTTTCTTTTAATTTAACTTGGAATTATCTGAAGTAGGGCATAAAATATTGTATGTACCACGGGCATTACTTAATGTCTATACCCTCGGGCCGAAGGCTCTCGGCTTTGTAAGATTGTGAAGTGCACCTTGTTCTTTTTTAAAACTAAATCACTATTTAGGAAGAGCGAACCGCAAAGCATATATCCAACTAGAACCCTAAAATATACTTTTCCCAAACATTAATTTATAATTGAGAGGAGCACGCTTTATATTCTGCTATTTTACATACCTCCGCGGTTAAGCGTCGAGGAATATCAAACGTTTCTAGAGCATCTGTCATCCTTAGAATTCCTAAATAGATCTCATGTGCTCATTCTAGGTGATTTCAATATACCCAATTATGCGGACTTTTTTTTAAGAGATGGGAGGCCAGACAATTATGTAACTGCCCTACTTAATTTTTTAAATATAACAGGATTGCACCAGCATAACTCAATCATTAACACTGATAACAGACTGCTGGATCTCATAATTTTTAACCGGCATTGCGATGTCAGTAACTCAGAAGTGCTCCTAACCCGAGTTGATGAATACCATCCCGCGTTATCTGTTTCATTTTCATACAATAATAGTATTAACCTAAATCGTCATATCCCTAACCGACGAACAGGGCAATATAATTTCAGAAAGGCTGACTTTACCTCTATGTATAATATGTTTCTTAACTTAGATTGGACGTTTCTTGACCTGTCGGACAACTTGGAGGAATGTTGCAGAATGCTTTATGATAAGATCTACACTGTTTTTGATGCTTGTGTGCCGAGGTTTGGATTATCCAATCGTCGCAGTTACCCGCCTTGGTTCACTGCTAATATCAAGTGTAATATTCGACTTAAAGCCATACATTGGCGGAAATATAAGCGTACTGGAAACAGATCTGATTATGACAACTTTTCTGCATTAAGGCGCGAAGTAAAGGCTGAAATTGATAACTGTCTTAGGCATTACATGCGGCAGATCGAAAGCTGTGTTAATGTCGACCCTAATAAATTTTGGTCTTTTATAAGCTCTAAAAGAGGATCAAATTCTATTGCTCGCAATATGCATCTTGATGACACTACTTTTTCCAGTGCTGATGATATTGTCAACGCTTTTGCCGATTTTTTTAGCGGTTCTTATCTAACAGCGTCTAATTCAACCGCAAACTCTGATCAGTTGTCAAGTTTGAATATAAATATTGCCAGTTTCAGTAGGGAGGATGTCTTTAATGCAATTAAGCAGATTAAACCTAAATTAACTACAGGACCAGACAGCATTCCAGCGTTTATTGTCAGAGACTGTGCTGGTGTCTTTGCCCATCCTCTGTCCGTATTGTTTAATAAATGTCTCGACGTCGGCATGATGCCAAATATTTGGAAATCTTCTAAGGTGTGCCCTGTTTTTAAGAAGGGTGACAGATTGGATATATCTAATTATAGACCGATATCAATAATTTGTAACTTCTCCAAGGTTTTTGAAATTTTATTACATAATATCATTTTCTCTAGGGTTAAGAACGTTATTATTCCGGAGCAACATGGATTTGTTAAGGGTCGTTCAACCATTACAAACCTAGTGTGCATTACCCAATGTTTGACTGAAGGTATTGATCGGCGTAAGCAGACAGACGTGATTTATACGGACTTCTCCAAAGCCTTTGATCGGCTTGACCACGCCATTTTACTGCAGAAATTGAGGTACTTCGGATTCTCCGATCAGTTGATGTTATTCTTCGATTCCTATTTAAAGAATAGGAGTCAGTTCGTGGCTTATGGCGGGGTCAGATCGACGGAGTATTTTGCCACATCTGGAGTTCCCCAGGGTTCCATCCTTGGTCCGTTGCTATTTACGCTGTTTATTAATGATATTGTTGATAATCTCTCAGTCCGCTGTTTGCTCTATGCTGATGACCTAAAATTATTTTCAACAATTTCTAGTGATGGTGATTGCTTGGATCTGCAACATAACTTGGATATTTTGAATGATTGGTGTGTAAAGAATAGATTGAACTTAAACGTTTCGAAATGTAATATTATGACCTACACTAATAAAAACACGATCATTCATTTCAACTATAACATAAATGGCGTCAATCTGCAACGACCTGAGGTGTTCATAGATCTAGGAGTAACTTTTGATAAGGGACTGTCCTTTGTTCCTCATATCGAAGACACTGTGTCTGCCTCGTATAAATTACTTGGTTTTGTCTTGAGGGCCACAAGGGAGTTTCAGAGTGATGTTCCGTTAAAAACTTTATTTTTCTCTTTTGTTGTATCTAAATTGGAATACGCATCGGTGGTTTGGTCTCCCTATTATAAAGCACATATAGATAATATTGAATCCGTTCAGAGACGATTCGCGAAGGCTTTGTGGTTCAGATCGGATGGGGTCTACCCCTTTAGGGGCTTTCCACACGATCAACTGTTGCAGAGGTTTTTGCTCGTCAACCTGTCTGACAGGCGCAGATGTTTCGGCCAGTTGTTTTTATATAAGTTAATTAATAATCGACTAATCTGTGAAGAGCTACTACACAGACTAAACTTTAGAATTCCATCCCTGAACTCGCGGTATGCTGATACATTTTACCTACCTAACTTTCGAACAAATGTATTTAAATATGCGCCTCTCAATAGAATCTGTAGCTTGTACAATGAAAACATCACAACGTATGATATTTTCAACTGCAGCCCGGCCACGATCAAGAATCATTTTTACAGCCACCCTGTGTAGGTCTTCTGCCGCCATTTTTCTTTTTCTTTTTTGTTGATTGTTATTTCTATGTTACCTATTATTAACTTTATTGACATGTATATTGTGTAATGTAAGAATTTAGGTTAAATACATTAGTTATTAAGTTTATAATATTAAATTGTTTTGTACCTGTTTTGTAACTGGGAAACTGTAAAACAGTGTATTGAAATAAATAAATAAATAAATAAATAAATAAATTGTATTAAATTTTACAACAGCCTCCCTCTGGATATCAAGATATGTAATAATATTTCGAAATATAAAAAAAAGGATTTAATTCTTTAAAGGACATTGAACCTTATACCATAGAAGAATATTTCAATAAGACTGCAAGTAGGTTAGGTTAGATTACAATTAGAAAATGTTAATTTGCCTTTTTTTGTTGTTTTTTGACACTATTTCGTTTTACGTTGTTCAATGTAGTTGTGAAATAAAGAAATGAATTATTATTATTATTACTTATTGATATTGTTGCCCTCGGAGGCATAGACATCTTCATAATGCCCTTAATACATAAGTAACTATTACTGTCTTCAAATTTTTGTTATTAATCGATTCCATAACAACAATAATCACCCTAGCCTACCTTTACGTGTCCAATCTGTCACTTAAACATATGTCAATTAAAATATAATACAGGGTTTTCCAGTTTACATTGAAAAAATGTAATTTTCTATTTTTTAGTAATATCTATCAAGTGTTGGATAAAATTTTGTATAGCACTCGTGTGTTAAGTCATATAAGTCACTTGGGAATTACATTTCCCAGCGTGACTTATATATGATATAACACACTTGTACCATAAATAACTATAATCTACGACGGTGCCATTATGACACAGTTAGCATTCATTTGGATGCCATTATGGCCGCGTTCATAATAACACGCAAATGTTAAAATAAAAAACAAACAAAAAAAAATTAGTCACTACTTTTACTTCTTATTATTACTTTTAAAATATGCAATAACATTTATTGATTGTAGATATTAATTACAAATTCTAAACAATTTGAAATGAAATTTATTTTATAGTCACATAATAGATATGATTAGTGTAACCAGGGCTTAATAACTATCAGGGCGCTTCAAACTGTTTACAGAGAGACCTTTAAACTTCCGGAAGTTCTGGCGTGTGTAGGGGTGTCACCCTTAACCCAAGAACATGTGATTTTGGTCCTATTCGCCCGTCTTCTCTTGTTAAGTATGTTAACAGTTGTCAATATTAATTTTAGTGTCCCGGTCGCCATTGCAAAACAGATAAACCAATATACATTTTGCGTATTTTATATTATTGTCAAGATTTGTTGTTCTTACTTGCGTTTGTCATTATTTTTCTGGTCTCTTTTTTATGTTGAAGTGGATTTTTCTTGGTGTTCCTCCCATTTTAAGGAAACATTATAAAGACGGCTTCCACTTAACTGGGCGCATATGATCTCTGAATCAAATCAGTAGAATCAGAGATTTCAAAAATGTTTCAAAATATAAAAACAAATATGGCGGTATATGGACAGCTGATTTTCCATAAAATTGAATGTTAATAGGTTCACAATTAATTTGAAACTATCAGTCATAATAAAAATGACGGGTGACGGGTCTCGTTCCAAAATTAATTTCTCAGGGGTGCGTTCGTATTGTTGCACACGGTCGACACAATAATTTTATATTTAAAAAATTTAATAACTAAAATGATGGTAGAAAATTTGATAAACAATATACAGTAAAACCTCTGACTAGCAACGACCCTCGGAAATCAAATGTTGGTCGGTAAATGGGGGTGGTTGTTTAATAGAGAAAAATTAAAACATCAGAACTGGTCTGCATTTTACATTGTATATAATTTTGAATGTTTTTGTGTTCATTTATCTCAACTAAACTAATGTATATATTATTGCAAATACAAATAGTTTATTGGTACATATACATACAATATATTTAGACAAGTCACAAAAACAAAAAATATATAAAATACTATATACACGACGCAGTAAGCTAGGTAGCAGTAAACAAATAAAAATTTATTTAAACTTTATCTTAAGAAAGATATTTCCTTTCTTCCGCCAATTTCAAAAATTCACGTAAGTCCCAAAAGACGCAAAAAATTTTCAGTTGCAATTGTTTCTATGGCAAAATTCAAACTCATCATGGATAATGATGAAATTAATATTTTGCAAAAGGTTGCATGTAATATGAATTTTGAATATATCTTTTTAATAATTATACTTTTTCTAATCAATTGTAATTTAAAGAAACAAAGTAAATAGAATGTTAGATAAATTAAACAAATTTTAGTTCATTCCAGCAGAAAAATATATTAAATATCAAAAAAATTCGAATTAAATTACACATTGGCTAAATTTTTGTTGTGTAATATCAGGCTAAAAAAATGTTTTCAATTTAATAAGTTACTTCAAAAATAACTAGAAAAAGCTACTAAAACTAAAAATCCTCAATCTATTACACATTACTCATTTTCCTGAACTCACCACTGAAAGACATCCTTTTTTTCCAGGATAAATTTGGCTGTTTATTTATTACCCGAGAATGATAAGATGCATTGTCTAGTACAATTAAGGATGGTTCATCCAAATTTGGTATTAGCTTTTCTCTAACCCACTTTTTAAAAAGCTGACAGTTCATGTTGTCGTGGTAGTCGGCGCTCTTTAATTTAGAGGAAAAAATTAAACTCGCTTCCTTTATAAAACAAGTAGATGAGCCAGCATCTAATATAATGTAACGTTTTCTCGAACCACAACCTCTTTTTCGTTTTACTGATTTTACCGAGTCGTCTTGCCATGATTTAGACCCACTTCCATTCGAAAATACCCAAGTTTCATCTAAAAAAACTACTTTTCTAAACTTTGATTGATAATTTTCAACATATTTTTTCAAAAATTTGACTCGTTCGCTTGCAATTCTTGGTAGTTCGCAGAAATATCTTCTGTTGCAGTCCTTTCTATAACGAAATCCCAAGTTTTTTGCTAGCGCCGACAATGACCTGAGACCTATTTTTAAAATACCTCGTTCCTTCAAAGCATCTTTCAAAACTGAAGGCGTTATATCAACTTTTGATGCATGTAAGTCGTATATAACATTCCTTACATCCATTTTTTTACCTTCCTGTAAAGTTTCACTCTTCGTTTTCATTGATCGTCGTTGCGTTTTCTTCATTGGTATACTTCTACTACTTTCATAAACAATCCTCTGTATTGATGTTAAACTTAGTTTTAGTGCTTCCGAGACTTTCTCTTTTATAGACTTGGGATTTAATAACTCGCCGGTTTCAATAGCATTTTTCTGTTCATTTTTAAAATAATCTATCAAATTGAGAACCATTTCTTTCGCCTGGGGATGCAAAAAACCTGCAAGCCGATTTATATTCATTATTTTATGTCACAATATTTTTAATAAATAACACATTTGTCAAAACTAGGGAGCTTATTCACGACATTATGTAATACGGGAGTGTTCTTCAACACATTTTAATAATTACTGAAAATTAGATGTGCTTTTCTCTCCGATTCATAAATAACCAATAAGTTTATCGCGTTTATATTATGGATATCTTTATAATGCCCTTTTAACCTTGGTTTGAGCAAGACAACACTATATAAGTTTCTCTATGATAAATTCATAACGCGCCTTGATCAGTGGAAGCCGACTTTATTGTATATCATTTTGTATTATATTATATTACTCTAACTTTAACTTTAGCTTTGTCAATAACATTTATTATATCGGTCATTGCAATTGTTGCTATGGTATTCTAAAAATGACTAGAGAAAGTTGTCTGATCCATTGCTGGAATAAAGCGAAGAAGTTCAATAATTTAAGGGTAGCTTTGGATTAGTTCGTACGTTTTGGCTAATACTGTAGCTCGATTTCTTTAAGGATAGTTATGTATTTGAGCGAGGAACTTTAGTTTTTAGACCCAAATAAAGGTGTCGCAAGTTAAGATCCCAAAAGTCTATTTTATTTTCTCTCTAAAGATACTATAGTAATAATTAATATTAATATTAAAAATATTTCAATTCGAAATGTATCTAAAAATTTGTAAAATCCTTTTCATATGGCCAGCAGTTTATAATTATTGTCTTATTTTGGCAGTTTGTTGTAGTAACGAGGCATTTCAAGGCACTCCAACTTGTATGAATCAGAAATATTTCTGGATCCAACCAGCGTTTGGTGTGTTTACAAGAACTAACTCAAACAAAAAGGGGGAAAAAGTCTATTTTAAATTTACCACCTATACATCCGCTTCAATGTTGCGGGCTTATAAAGATAGGTTTGTAACGCTCTGCTCTCTAAGACCAACCCTACATCTTATGCAGTTAATATTGAAAATTGGGATATACTTATACAGGGTGAGTCGGGAGGAATGGGCCTAACTCTAAAGGGTGTAATCTATGCATCAAAATAATAAGAAAAAACTCAAATGTTGTTATCCAATATTCATTTGTTTTCAAGTTATAAGGCAAAACCAAAATATTGCATTAATTTAGGTTTCCTGCAATAAATGTTATTATTGTTTGCTTTTGATTGTTGTGCTGTCACTATCCTATTAGTGTCAGTATAAAATGTTACATTGATTCACCGTTAACTTTCGGATTTGTATCATTTTAATTTTATAAAATGCCACACGTTTATTCACATCTCGAACACGTCAATATGGTTTTTATTTATGGTTTGTGTAATGGGAATGCTACAGTGGCTGCTGAAGAATATCGTGAACGATTTCCACATGAAAGAACATCGAACAGAAAGGCCTTTATCAGAGTTTTCAACAAACTCTGCGAGACCGGAACGCTTCCAAGTGCTAATGTTACATCCGAACGAGCCATTCAACAGGATTTAGAAGAAATAGAAAATGTTCTAGCTTTAGTAGAAGAAGATGCGACGAAAAGCTCACGAAGAATTATAATTCATATGGGGATTCCCCACAAAAGAGTGATCAATACGCTTCACGAGCAAGGCTTATAACCGTACCATGTACAGCGTGTACAAAATTGTCAACCTGGAGACTACGCCAGGCGTATGCAATTTTGTGAGTGGATAATTAATAATCGTCATCTTTTATCGCACATACTTTTTACTGACGAAGCTACACTTACCCGTGACGGCATAAATAATAATCGAAACTCCCACGTATGGTCGGACGAAAATCCTCACGCAATAGTTGAAAGTAATTTTCAACACAGGTTTTCAGTAAACGTGTGGTGCGGCATGATCGATAATAATTTAATTGACCCTTTTCTTTTGGAAAATCGCCTTATAGGAGATCACTACTTAAGTTTTTACAAAAAAAATTGCAAGGACTACTGGAGGAGATTCCTTGAAACATCAGAATTGAAATGTATTATCAACACGACGGAGCGCCTGCCCATTTCGATTGTCGGGTCAAGCAATATTTAGACCAAAGGTTTCCAGGGGTTTGGATTGGTCGCGGTGGTCCTATTAGTTGGCCTCCTAGATCGCCAGACCTCACGCCCTTGGACTACAATTTATGGGGTTGGTTAAAAACTGAGGTTTACAAAGTTAAAGTAGATACTAGGTATGCATTAATTAGACGCATTAGAAATGCTATACTCAATATTAAAGAAAGGCACGAATCAATTAGAAGATCCACGCGCGCCCTTCGTAAACGAAACAGGAAATGTTTGGAAGTCAATGGCGGTATTTTTTAAAATTTACTAAACCAATGATTTATATAAAACAATGTTAATGTTGGATATTTTGGTTTAACAATATTATAATATAATAATAATTATTTTCCGATAAAATCAAAATTTAGATGAAGGATGATTTGAAACGAGGTCTATAAATTATTACAGGCAGCCTAATAATTAAAAAAAAAACCTAGTTTGAGGAAATATGTTTTACAGAGAGTTGAAAATTATAAACTCTAAATGTTCTGAAAGAAGAAAAATTTACTTTAAATACGTATTCTATGAGTTGATTTCTGAAGCGTTCTGCATTTCTTGAAACAACTATTGCAGCTCTTTCTCCAGTTGGCTTCAAACAAAAATCTGAATGTTCCGAGATAAATTTAATAAGACCCTTCGCTGTGAGAGCAACAGCTTTGCATCTATTTTTGTCCAGCTACTAAAGACATAGAACATGAATTTTCCTGCGTCCCGCGTTAATTCTTTCGTTCTTTGTTCTTTACTTTTTCAATCCGAAACGCTTTTCTTAGAATGGCGTCGGGAAATTGTAAATTACACGTTTATTTCAAGGAAAAGTCATAGTAGGCACCTATCACGAGTAAACGAAATGTTATTCCTTGGTTTCCGGTGGTTTATGTTTTCAGATTTTATTTCAGGTTCTAATTGAGCAAGCGCTATACCTAATTGTGGAAAGTACGTTAGGAAAATTATGTTACTAAATAAACAATTTGGTTGTTTTAATAAACACTTTGGGGATACAGGTTTTGATTATCCTAAAAATTATAAAATACTTATTCTGGATGGGCCAGATAAAGAAGGAGATTCTGGAATAGACACGTAAACAGAATGGAATAAAATGTGAATACCAATACACAATAAGAGAAAACGAAATACTTTAGGTTAAACAGATGATTTGTGCCATTCTATATAATTGAAACGAGACATTAAGAAGAAGGAGAAGAAGAAGAAAATGAAAGAGGCACTTGATGGCATTTCGCATCAATTGCATAGCGTTTGCAAGTGGTTTGACAAACTAGGGACAACTTAGGATTAAATACTTTAAACTGGGACTCCATATACAGGGTCGCTGGTATGTATGGAAACGGTCGATTATATCTTAAAGTACAACAGCTAGCAAAAAATATTCAAGACAAACTTTTTAGGGTTTTCTAAAGTCTATCAGAATTAAAAGAAGATAAGCATACAGGATGAGTCAGAAAGCTGTACAAGAACAAAGTCACTTTTTTTTAATGAACAACCTATATCTTACAACAATTTTGAATTCTACATAAAATTATAATTATTTGTTAATAAGAGCTTTATAAGTATAAACTTAATAGTTTCCGAGATATCGACTTTTAAAAATGGCATTTTTGAACTTTGACAGCTTCTAGCATTCTAACGGTACGCCATAGAGTAAAACGACCTACATGTCCCTATCTTACTTTTTCATTATCTTCCCAAAAATACCAACTACCGGTTTAACCGAAAATTGACACTATTAGAAAAATAGTTAAAAACTAATATAGGGGTAAGCCGTTTTACTCTAAGACGTACCGTTAGTCGCTGTCAAAAGTTTAAAAATGTAATTTTTTGAAAGTCGATATCTCGGAAACTATTAGGTTTAGACTTATAGTGCACTTATTAAAAAATAATTATAATTATATGCAAGTTCTAAAAATATTCTAAGATATAGGGTGTTCCAGTAAAAAAAAGTAACTTTATTTCTCTACGGCTTTCTGACTCATCATGTATACTTAATTTTCAAAAATTCTATTAGACTATAAAAAACCCCAAAACTACAAGTTATTTTATTATTAAAAATTATATTTATGATTACAAAAATATAGAAATTATTCGGTACTTAGAATAATTATTCACTTAATAATATATCAATATCACTATCGCTATCATCATCTGTTCTAATTATTATAATTAATCGTTAATCTTATGAAATGATCTTGAGCCACTGTAGTGACTCGAGGCCTGCCTTGCCCAGGGTAACTCTCAACCTCAAACCAATGGCATGGTAGCTTATTCCTTCGCCATGTAAAGTCACAGCTTGAACAAACTTGTCACGGGTTAAATGTCTTGTAACGTGCTCCATTTTCACCCAACAGCGAAAAATCAAAATTTATTAACTTACTCGACTTCAAACAATACTTAAATCAAATTGAAATAATTTTCAAAATACAAACCCTGCTGACAAACTTTGACATTTGCTCACATAGCCTACTTATGTTTGTTAATCAAGGTATCCATAAAAGTGTGATTTATGATTAAAAAACAAACTGATTTAAAAAAGTGCCTATCTTCATTAATATTAAACACAACTAATTGAACCAAAAAACAAAACGTTAAGAAAACACGTGGCTCACGTTAGAATTACTATGCAATATTGTACGAATCCTAGAATATTCCACAGGGTGTTTCAAATTTTGGGAAAAAAACACAACATGTTTATTACACCCGGTATACCATGAAAATTAACTTCCTAACAAAAATTGCGAGTACAGTAATATTCCTAAAGGATAAATCTATCATGTGCAAAAAATCATTTAAATCGGACAATAGGTTTAGAAGATATATAACATCAAAATTGTTGGAAATTCTTAGTGGTGCGTTAATATTGCTGTCCTGTGTATTTCAACTGCTTAAAAATCAATCCTTGCTCTTATGTTAAATTTGTATGTAAACAGAATAGCTTTTTGTAGAGCCTATGGGGATGCTTTAAAATAAAAGCGAAACGTCGGAATATGGGGAAAGTTTTTCCTTCGTTTTTCTGACCCAAATCCAACAATCTCGGAAACAATTAATAATTCGGCAAAACCGCAACATATTGGAAAAACAAAGTGAGGTTGCATAAAAAAATAAAGAGGGGCTAAAAAATATAGGGTGTTCTATTTTAAGATATTTATGTTCAAGTTGTCCCGCAGTTGTGAAACACTCTGTATTTGTTAAAATAATTCGGAAAAGTAGCCCTATATCATAGGTATTACCCTCTAGCAGATCATACTTGTATATACTTCTTGGAGGTTAAACCCAATCAAGTTTAGTAAAAATTCCAAGGAATTTAGGGTATTATTTCTACGGACGCCGCTGTGGAAAGACGCCGACGCCTCTACTAAGCCGTTCTAAATCTGGATTTGGTATGCGTTAAGACGCCACGTCCGTCTGGAAAAACTTGGCTGGCCTCCATTTAAACCACTTTTTCCCGTCTTCACAACTTTGCGGCCACTGACTCATCTCTTAGGATTTTCCAAAAATTTATGGACTCAACAAACCTACTGTTTAATGTTCCTATAAAAATAATAATACTGGCCGACGCGATTTTTGTGACACAGTTCAGCCCATTATTTTCACAATACGAATACCTATCTAATAACAGAAAAATTATTTATAAAGCCCTGATACGTGCCACCTTTCAATGGGCTCATTAGACCCTTTTATATTGACAGGTAGTACATTTCGTGAGGGGGCAATTAAAAGGAATGCATTTTAATACGGAAAGATAACCTAAAACGGATTGTTTATGACTAAAGGGCGGAATATATGCAAAGTGCATAATAATATATATGCAATTTTTGCATATTTTGCCAATTTCATAATAAAATGCATATTTTTCCTAAATTATTATTTTATGTGCATATTTTTATGTTTTCGGCGTTATCAAAAAATTACGGTCATAAAAACTCGGAAGCTCATAGGTTTAATGTCCAGTCCGACACTTGTTTCAGGGATTTTCCAATCCGAAGATAATTATATAATAATTAATATTTACATTTTGGTTATACACGATATATACACTATCGAACAAAAATAGAGCAACACTTTCGAAAAATGAAAGAAATCTCGATTTTATAATATTAAATGCATGATATCGTATTTAAATACATCGTGTCTTAAATATCAAAGTAGGCTGCTGTTATCGGCGGTAACAGCTTTTTCCAACAATCAAAACAAATGAACTGATATTGACGTAAACTTTCAAATAAAGTATTGTAATGCGTCAAAAGTAAAGCAACATTTTAATATTTTCCTAAAAAAGAAAGGTTTTCGTGAAAGTAAAGGTTAAAATATTTTTGCAAAGTTTATTTTATGTTTAATTAATATTTCTGTGCTGGATTAATCATCCCAAGAGGTATTCCAATTTCGAAAGAATTAAAGCAGAGAGTAGTGAATGCACGCTTGGAAGGTACAACACAAGCCACAATTTCAAGACGGTTTGTTTTACCAAGATACAGCGTATACAAAATAATTTCAAGTTACATTCATAGGGGGCATTTAGAGAATCTACCGAAATCGGGAATGCCGAGAAAAACAACAATTTGAACAGACAGACGCATTAAAAGAATTTCTCAAAACGATCCTTGGATGTCTGCACCTACAATTATTGCTGAAATTCCCGAAATTATGGTTAGTCCACGGACAGTTCAAAGAAGGTTGGTAGATGCAAAGTTATTTAGTAGACACCCAGCTAAAAAGCCCCTTATTTCGGTAAGAAATAGAGTGGCTAGGATTGAATTTGCACGTCGACATTTACATTGGACAGTAGACGAGTGGTAAAAAGTTTTATTTAGCGATGAAACGCGTTATAAATTTTTCAATTCTGATTTAATGAAGCGTGTAAGATGGCGAATCAACCCAAGGTTTAATCCCAAATACGTTACACCCACAGTTAAACATAGCAAAGGCAGTGTTTTTCTATGGGGTTGTTTCTCATGGAATGGGGTGGGTCCTTTAAACTTCATTAATGACACCATGAATGGATTTGTCTATAGAGATATAATGCAAAATGTAATGTTGCCTTATGCAGAGTGGAAATGCCGTTGCGTTTTATTTTCCAACAGGATAACGATCCAAAACACTGTTCACAAATCGTTCAAGAGTGGTTTCAAGAAAATAACGTTCGGGTCTTGCAGTGGCCGGCACAATTCCCAGATCTTAACCCTATTGAAAATCTATGGGAAGAAGTTGAACTGGAATTCGTACACAATTATGTCCAAATAAACAATCATTGGTAAATAAAATCAATGAAGTTTGGAAAACCTTCCCGAAAATACTGTTCAAAATTTGATTGCCTCAATGCCGCGACGTTGTCGGCAAGTAATAAAAAATAATGGATATTCTATTAACTATTGACATAATACTTCTAGCTATTGTAATTAATTAATGTGTTTAATGCTTTTTTATCGTAATATGTAAAATAAAATACTGTTGACACAATTTGTTGCTTTACTTTTTTCGCACTTCATTTCGTCGATTTTTATAATTATAAATATTTCTCTACCATCATTTTGTTTAAAGTGTACCAAAATATTGTGAAAAATTACTAATATTGTGGGGATAATATTTTATTAAAATTACCAGGGGATCACAATCATATAATTAATTTTTTAAATTCAAAGAAATAAAAGCACTTTGTTGCTCTACTTTTGTCCAATAGTGTATAAGATTTTTATATGAGGTTTCCGGGGTTTGCAGGTATCTTGTTGGGGGTTATTTATTGTCATTTAATATTATTATTACCTGCTTAACAAACTGTATTTATATCGGGTTGTAATACGTACTTCTGTTTTAGTTTGTCGAAAAATTTCAGTATTTTCAGTGTGAAATTAGTGATTTAAAATTTGAGTTCAAAATGTCTAAAGTGGAGAAAAGGTCTTCGTGGATTAAAAATTTCCCAGGGCTGTAAAGCTTGCGCAAAAATTATTGTTTATGAAAAGAAGTTCCAAATCGATCAACATTTGAAAACACCGCTGAATAAATCAAAGTTAGAAAGAAGAATGTCCATTCAGTATACGAAACCGCTTTATAAGAAATTAGAGGTTCACTGGGTGATAAAATTTTTTACATTATTGTTGATGAAAGCACAGATGCTTGTGGCAGATATATCGCACATCTTATGATTGGAGCACTTCAAGAAGCTAAAGCAACAAACCCATATTTCATAGCTTCTAAGTAGCTAGACGAAACTAATAATGTGACCGTAACCCGATTTATTCAGCAGTCCCTATCGAGCTTTTTCCTACCAAATCCAGTCCCAGATGAGAAGTTTTTAGTGCTTTGCTGATGCAGCACCGTATATGGTAAAAGTAGGCCAAAACTTAAAAATCTTTTACCACAATATGGTACATGTGACACGTCTTTTACATGGAATAAACCGAGTCGCAGAAACCGTCAGAACTGAATATCCTTTAGTAAATTAATTAATTTTAAATGTAAAACAAGTGTTTCTAAAAGCACCTCTAACATATTTTGGATTTTTGCTTTCTTCTTAGATGTTCACTTAATATAAATTATAAATATAGTCGATGTACAGGGTTAAACACTTGTAAAATCTTTTTTTTTTCATCATTTTCATCATAACTGTAACCACTTTTTTGCATACCGTTTTTGGGATTTGTTACCTTCAATGTGTTCGCAAGACAAGCATGTAACCGATTCTTTTGGCAGCTCGAATATCAGGTCAGTACGACGTCCCTAATTTGTTAATGAATTTATTCCTTAATCCATTTAAAAATGTCAAAAAAAATTCTAAATCGTTTTTTTCTATCAGATATTGGGTCAAGATGAACGTTGTACTGTTTATGTCAACACAGCCCGTGACCTCAAATTTTTTCACAATAATAAACGTAATAATTACCTTGTGTATTTTAAAGCATTTGGCAGTATCCTGGGGTCCTTAATATGTTAGTTTTCCAAACAAATAATTCAAATGTATCAAAAAAATAATTTTAATTTATTATGCTGGAAACTAAATCTAAAATAAATTCATGAAATTATACAGTCGTCTAAAGGATACCTACCTACATTTTCATACTAATATTTGGTTATTAGTAAAGGGCGGAATATATGCACTCAATTTTAGCCAAAATATGCGCATATACAGGGCTGTCCAGAAGTCCGGAATAAAATTAATATAGCCTTAACCTGTAACTTTTGGGGAAAATGCTCGGACACGTCAATATAGTTTTATATATGCTCACATTTTGACGTTATTCGTTTGTTTTTTTCTAGACATTTGTCAAAGATATGACAACATCTATCTTTTTTCCAAATGGAAATATACAGCTTGTGATACATCATTTGAAAGCTAATATCTTGTACAGTATGCTCATAAATTTAGACACAATTCTGTCAAGCTATTTCGAAATGGCGACTGTTGAAAATTTTAAAAAAATCCCTATATAAATAAGCCTTTAATACCTTTCAAGGTAAGAAATCTTCATTGTTTCACGTTCTGACATTTTGTGACATTGTGACTTAACAATAGTTATGGTTTATGTTTTTTATCTTGTCAAAAAAAATAAAAATGAAACAAAGCAAAACAAAACACAACAAAAAGGTGGTTTAACGTGGCAAATGCTGGAAATCTCCTCCACCTTCTACTTGGCATGCTCCCAGACGATGGTAAAATCCGTCGACGGAATTTCTAATGGCTTCAGCCGGTATGTTATGTGTCTCCAATCTAATTTGTTTTTCAAATCTTCAATATTATTTGGCCTACTTTAGTAAACTTTTTCTTTTATATATCCCCAACGAAAATAGTCTAGAGGCGTTAAGTCTGATGACCTCGGTAGCCATTCAATTGTACCACGTCGTCCAATCCAGCGACCTGGAAATATCTGATCTAATTATCTTCTCACATTGACACCAAAATGCGGGGTGCACCATCTTGGTGAAACCAAATTGTTTCATTAGGTATATCTGGATCTACTTCGTTGGGAAAAATTACAGCTAGAGCAGTTCAAAAAGAGTGGCCCCAAAATTCGGTTATTAATGATACCTGCCCATACATTTACTTTCTGGGGCCGCTGAGTATGCGCTTCAAATATCTATCGTGGATTTTCTTGACTCCAGAAACGATTATTATGTCTGTTAACCACCCCGTTTAATAGAGAGTAGGGTACCACTCCAGTTTATCGGCTTATGCGAAAAATGGCGTAAAATGAAAAACGTTTCTTGCAATATGTAGCACGTACTTTCTAAACGACAAATCCGCGAGCGGAAAACCATTTTTTTAATTGCAAATATAAAAAAAATGTAAAAATAGGGTACCCGCTTGTGACAAAAATGAAAAAAGAAATGAAAAACTCTTGTTGATTTATGTAGCATATACCGAATTGGAACCAAAAGGGTGGATTAGATGCCGTGTTAGCGCCTGTTTAACCAATATTAGTCTATAATTATTACACTTTTTGTCGAGTGACTAACAGCTAGAGAAACATAACCTCACTTGTCACTCTCACTGTGCTTTTCGGTCGACTATTTTTACATTTTTTTTTATATTTCCAATTAAAAAAATGGTTCTCCGCTCGCGGATTTGTCGTTTAGAAAGTACGTGCTACATATTGCAAGAAACGTTTTTCATTTTACGCCATTTTTCGCATAAGCCGATAAACTGGAAAATTACCGAAAGTAGCTTCATCCGAAAATAATATGTTCTATGGAAACCTATTATTCTCGTCACACCGTCTCATCATTTATTCGCAAAATTGCAAACGCCTAACATAGTAATCTTCTAAAAGCTCTTGGAAAAGGCATACTTTATAAGAGTGGTATTTTTCTGCTTTCAAAAATCTTCCAATAGTACCTCTAGATGTATCATGACTTTGAGCCAATAAAACTGTTAAAACATGCGGATTATCCTGCAGAGATACTGCAATATCCAATTTTTCATCGTCGCCTAAAACACGTGGCTGTTCATTCCTAGGCAAGTCCTTTACTGTGCCATGTTCATCAAATTTGTGGAATATTTTACTAACAGTGCCCTTTGAAATTTGATTTTCCAGATATTTAGCATTAAATAAAGTGCACACTCCACTTTGACTTCTTATTTTATCACCACATCCTAACAATATCAAGACTTCGATACGCTGCCTTTCCGACAAAACCATTTTTGTTTAGAAAATTGTAAAATAATACTTCGGAAATACCTAAATTAATTTTACAAGTTCACAATGTCACAAAATGTCAGAACGTGAAACAATGAAGATTTCTTACCTTGAAAGGTAAAAAAAAACATCAATGCTTTATCATTTCCGCTTATTTAAATAGGGATTTTTTTTTTAATTTTTACCAGCCGCCATTTTGAAATAGCTTGACAGAATCGCGCCAAAATGTATGAACATACTGTACGAGATATTAGCTTTCAAATGATGTATCACAAGCTGTATATTTCCATTTGGAAAAAAGATAGATGTTGTCATATCTTTGACAAATGTCTAGAAAAAAACAAACGAATAACGTCAAAATGTGAGCATATATAAAACTATATTGACGTGTCCGAGCATTTTCCCCAAAAGTTACAGGTTAAGGCTATATTAATTTAATTCCGGACTTTTGGGCAGCCCTGTATATGCCTTGTTTGCCTTTAAAATATGCAGTTATATGCATTTTTTTTTGACCAAACATGCGTACTGGCATGCAATATTTCTTAATTTATTATAGCAAAATAGGGTAAAGAAACACACTGGGTTCTAAAAAAGATGTTTATTGTAAAAAAAATGCAAAAAAAAAACAAAGAAAAATAAAAGTAAACAATTTTTTAACCTGAAATTGTATAAAAGGCATTTATTACTAAATATTTTTCAAAATTTTCAACTAAAAAGGATTGTGTTCTCTCAGTAAAAATATGTTTATACAAAGAGAAGCTTCTTTCAACATCTACTGATGCAATTGGACAACACTGCAACTTAGGCCAAGATACAACTTGGTTGGATGGTTTACCTTCATAAATGCTTTTTACGGCAGTTAAGTGTTTCCTTGATTCTTTTTTACGGTTACATCCAATTTGTTGCTTACTTGATCTCCTACTTTACCGGGAATGTTGCTACATTTAGCGGAAAAAGTCTCGACAATAAAACAAATGTTCTGCGTAAAATATTGTGGCACTAATCCATGTTCCCCTCCGGGTAATTACAGGTTCTGGAGGTAAACTAACTCCTGGTAATCTCTCCTTATATATCTGCACTCTTGAAGGTGCTTTTAGAAACACTTCTTTTACATTTGAAATCAATTTATTTACTAAAGGATATTCAGTTCTGACGGTTTCTGCGACTAGATTTATTCCATGTAAAAAACAAGTCACATGTACCATATTGGGGTAAAATATTCTTTGGTTTTGGCCTACTTTTACTATGTACGGTGCTGCATCAGACAAAAGCACTAAAAACTTCTCATCTGGGACTGGATTTGGTAAGAAAAGGCTAGATAGGGACTGTGAATAAATCGGGTTACGGTCACATTATTAGTTTCGTAGCTGCTTAGAAGCTATTAAATATAAGTTTGTTGCTTTATCTTCTTGAAGTGCTCCAATCATAAGATGTGCGATATATCTGCCGCAAGCATCTGCGCTTTTATCAACAATAATTTACAATTTCTTTTCACCCAGTGAAGCTCTAATTTCTTCTAAAACGGTTTCGTATACTGAATGGACATTCTTCTTTCTAAGCGTGAATTCATCAGGAATGGTTTGTTGATAATATTTTTCCAAAAATTCTCTAAATTGCGGATTTTGCAATTTTTTTAAGGGTATGTTTGCTGCGACCGAAGCCTTGCATAAGTCTTCTTGCATGATTTTCTTTTTAGATTCAGCTAAACTGGCTCAGATTTCATTTTTTGTAACTTGGATTTGTGCAGCGGTGTTTTCAAATTCAATACAAATAATTTTATAAACTGTTCGTTGTTTCAGAGCCATATTTATCGTACTTTGGTGTTGGCGGTAAGTAGTTGTGTATATTTACTATTATTATTAACTCCAAGCGCTAGGCATGAACATTTTGACGTTTATGAACTTTGTTTTGAATTTTTGAGCCTCGTAATTTTGAATAGATTTATATGCATTCATGGGCAAGGAACGACTATTTCGACTGTACAATGACAACAACGATGTAATTCTTCCCAGCCTAGTCCGGGAAATATGTACTTCGCAGACTAAGCCGGAAAAGTGGTACTTTCTCAAAGAAATATCGTCCGGGAAGTGGGTACTTTCTGGACGGTTGTCGAATTTTTCCAAGAATATTTCAGGAAAAATACAATTAGAGGACTTAACTTTTGTGATACCTGGAAGTTCTTTAGTAAACATCGTGATAAGGTAATAAAAAAATATATCTACGTTTGCTAGCATAACTTTTATCGTTGCTCATTCGTCATAACATTTTCAGACGAAATCTTTTTACGAGTGTTTGCACCCATAACATTTTCTCGAACTTTAATTTCAAATTTATCGTCAACAAAGACCTGTTGAAAATTTTGGCACATTTTCAAGATCACCATAGATTTATTTTAATTACGGTTTTTTTCGTTGTCTGGTAGTGTGCTAATAATAAAGGATATTATAGATTTTAAAAATAACAGGTGGAAAAGTGCCGCTATAATATTGCCAAAAATCTTTTCTTTTTGATTCTGAAATTCACTTGAATGTCTTCTTAAAAAAAAAATAGATATATTTCTAGGTAAGTAACTTGCGAGCAAATATATTATAATTAATATGATATGCGAAACTAATAAATGTTAAAATAATTAAACAAAAAATACCAATTTACTTTTATTGTTTACAAAATTTACAAAGTAAAATAGTCTCTTTATATTTTCAATAGCATTGACCAGCGTCCCTGGAGACATGTTACCATTCATGGATAATTCTTTCTTGTAACTGTTTTTAATTTTTAGTCGGTATTTTAAAAATATTGTTTTTCAAAGTTTAATATCTTTTATACCTAATGACCCCCGATTTTTAAGATGACATAGTTGACACACACGACGATATACATTTATATTCATTAGTTTACTTTTAACATACCTAGATTATTCACTCGTACAAAATTATTAGTATTGCGTTATTTATAAAAAAATGATCCAGTTATTTTATTTAAAAGATCCAAGTCCTATCGGCCGCGTCTAAACAGATCCACGTAAATTATTTTGATTTTATTAGAAATGAACCAAGCACTATTTTTCACTACAAAGAAAAAGAAAAGTTAATTGACTAAATATTTTTTATATAATATGTTTAGTCGAAATACTCTTCTTCACAAAATTTTTAAGATAATAAAAACCGATTTTGTGAAATATTTAACCTCTATTTTAAATTCTGTAATAATAGTTCAATTAGAAAAGTGCCCCACATAGATTACTGGTCCATGGTGGCCTTAAAGTTAGTTCAGGTACTTCTTATTATTTTATCTTGACCAGACTTGGAATTTTATTTTGCCTTTTCTTCATTGGTATACTTCTACTACTTACATGGACAAGCCTCTGTGTAGGTCTTAAACTTAGTTTAAAAACTTCCAATACTTTCTGTGTGGGCTCTGGCCATTTGGTTTCAACCAGAGCAATTGACTAAATACACACACACACAAACACACACACAATTGATTGGGGATTTGATAACTCGCCGGTTTTAGTAGCTTTTTCTTGTTAATTTTAGCCAATGTGTAATTTAATTTGAATTTTTTTGATACTTAATATATTATCTTATCGACAAATGATTAACAAAACTGTAATTATTAAAAAGATGTATTCAAAATTCATATTACATGCAACCTTTTGCAACAATACGAATGCACTTTTGTGACATTAATTTAATAATTATCCATGATGAGTTTGAATTTTGCCATAAAAACAATTGCAACTGAGTTTTCACGTGTTTTGAGACTAACGTGAATTTTTGAAATTGGCGGAAAAAAGGAAATATCTTTCTTTAGATAAAATTTAAATAAATTTTTATTTGTTTACTACTACCTAGCTTACTGCGTCGTGTATATAGTATTTTATATATTTTTGTTTTTGTGACTTGTCTAAACATATTGTATGTATATGTACCAATAAATTATTTGTATTTGCAATAGTATATATATTAATTTAGTTGAGATAAATGTACACAAAACATTCAAAATTATATACAATCTAAAATGCAGACCAGTTCTGATGTTTTAATTTTTCTCTATTAAACAACCGCCCCTATTTACTGACCAACATTTGATTCCCGAGGGTGGTCGCTAGTTAGAGGTTTTACTGTACATTGTTTATCTAATTTTCTACCATCATTTTAGTTATTAAATTTTTTAAATATAAAATTATTATGTACCCCTCTGAGAAATTAATTTTGGAAGAGGACCCGTCACCCGTCATTTCTATTATGACTGATAGTTTCAAATTAATTGTTAACCTATTAACATTCAATTTTTTGCAAAATCAGCTGTCCATATACCGCCAAATTGGTTTTTATATTTTGAAACATTTTTGAAACTTCATATTCTACTGATTTGATTCAGAGATCATATGCACCTAGTTAAGTGGAAGCCGACTTTAGTAATAAAGGTAACCAAGAAATAATATATTTTAAAAAGCTTTCCTCCTATACTTTCCTTGGGCGAAATAATCAGTTCAACTTACAGTTTTGTTATGTCGCATTTCAAAGACAGACCAGATAAGGCATTAAGATGTATGTTCTTGTTTCGTGGTCGCTTTGTTTTTAATCCTTGGCAGTTTTGAAAATGATTTCTCAGATGTATTAGCAACTAGAATTGCTAAATTAATGATGATGAATCCAGTTTCTCCTAAATTCTTGCCAATTGCCAGTGAACATTCAACCAATATTTTGAGGGTCCTATGTGGAAGAAAATGGGGACTTTCACTCCTCTACACCCGTGTATTCTAGGAATTCATATAACCGGTGAGGTGGAACCAGGCTTCATCAGAACTAAATCTCAGGTGTAATAAATCATTACCTTTCAATATATTTTAAGTAAACCATTGACAGTAATTCCTGCGCCTATTGCATAATTTGGACCCATCACATTTCGTATAGTAGGCACTATTTGCGTTTCCAAGAGCTCAAGGTAAAGTTGTGATGTCAAATTTCTATCAATAAAAAATGGACCGATCTTGTGGTTACACAGAAGCCCACTAAGATCAGCCCACACATTCAATTTTCCAGGGCGCTGTGTATGACCTTCTCTTATCCAGTGGGGATTCTTATTTGCCCAAAACCTACAGTTGTGTCTATTTAGCATAAATGTTGCTTCGTCCGAAAATACTATAAGAAAAACTGGGTATTTGGTCAAACCTTGACATCATAATATCACATAATTATTCTTCGCTCATAATCATCTTCTGATAACTCTTGAACCACAAGGATTTAAAGCAGACGTTCCTTACTTGAAAAATTTTTCTTAATGAAGAAACAGGGGTTTCAACAACATGTTGTAAAACTTCTAAACTTTTCCGTTCATCTACTACTGCTGGTCGTCCTGATCGTCGCCCGTCGCCTATTTCTACAATTTCCAGTTTCTTCGAACCGTCGGACAGTTTTTAGAACAGTTGCTTTTGAAATTGGATTTCGGTTTGGAAATGCGTCATTAAATAGATTTTTAACCTCTTTGTAAGACCTGACCCTACCGCCATATCCTCTCATCATAAGAATTGTAATTCTTTCACTTTCAGTTAAAGACATTTTTGCATGTAAAAATGACCTATTATTGATAAATAAAACGCAATTTGTTGATATTTTCAAAACACGTCGTTATTTCGAAAACTACTGATATTAGGAACAAAGTATGTTATACCCATAGTGTAACAAATTTAAAGCAAAAACTATAAATAAAGAAATATACAGGGTGTTACATTTAAAAATATAAAATTCGTTCCAATTCCAGACAAACTAAAAAGCTGACAACAACGCCAATATCGTCATTCGGTGCGTCAAATCCTCATACATAACTGCACCAAATTTGGTTTAAATCGGCAAATAAATTGTGATGTCATTAAGCCGTTTCCAGACTTTATACACACTTTGTATAAACAGTACAAAGGAAGGACACATCGATATCTTCAGTGATAACAAAAATACAGGGTTGTTTAAAAAGCATTTTTGAGGTGTTAAACTCCTGCCCAATTTCCCGTGAAATCCCTCTTTATTTGCGTTTCTACTTTCAACTGCTCCTGAAATGTTATCCAAGTATTCAATAAATGCTGACTTTTTAGCATACAACATATCGATATGAATCTGCTGATCCTAAGTTGACTCAAACATGTCTCAGATGATACCCTACAGCAGGTCTTCGAAATTCCCTTGAACTAGAAAATGTATGGATGCCAAACCGTTTACATGAAAAGGACTGCGAGTTTCAATAATTTGGCATTATGCAATAATTATTACGCCTATAATAAAAATTAATTGACGGCTAACGAGAACCTATGCATAATACCGATAAAAGGGACCAACTGGGCAATTTCGAAAGAGATTGTTACCAGTAGAAAACACGATTTTGAATTCTGTTAAATTTGTGGTGGTGTTGACATTTTCAAATTATATGACAGTTTCCTTTATAAATATCTTCCAATTTATGATTAAAGCTGGATTTATAAACTCGAAGCCGGCGTCGGCGCTCGCGCTGGCGTGAGCGCTGGAAGTTAAACAAGTGAATCGTAATAGAGCGATTTATAAACTTCGCCGGCGCTGGCGCTGGCGCTGGCTAGCGTTCGACATAAACCATCTTTATATTGCCAGCGCCGGCGTTCGTAGGAAATCCGTAGCGCCGCGTCATAACCAATGGGATTTTAGCACTTCTATCAAGTCATGTTTGGCATCTGCCAATCTGTCAATGGCCAATCGTCATTTTAATTTTGCTACCGCTAAGACACCAAGTAACTTCTTCTTCCTTGCTAAATCCATTTATTTAACTCTTTCTTTTTGTTGTAATAACTGGCTAGAGAAAATACCACCTATACTAAAATGTCAGAAGTGTCAGATTATGTTTTTGTTTGTCAACACTGCGAACGCGAACGCCAAGTTTATAAATGCCCACTATGCTCGTCTACGACGAACGCTGGCGCCGACGCCGGCGAGAGTTTATAAATCCAGCTTAAAGTTCCTGTTCTATTAAAAATGTCACAGTATTTTCCGGAATTTCTTCATTAAAATTGACTAAGGCTTAAAACCAATAACACGTTTAAGAAACGGTGAGTAAACAATGCTAAAATCGTGTGTAACTTAACCTCATTACACCGAAAGTTTTCCAATATTTACCTGGAAGGTGATTAATTATTATCGTTATTTCCCGATTTCTCATTAGAGAAATGGAGTACTTAAATAATGGCGATTTCTTACATTAGTAGTAGAAAAAAGTTTTTAAATATTCAGGTATCCTTGACCCGAAAAAAAAATAGCGGTCTAGTTTTCGCACACATTGTGCTCCATAAAAAAATGACTTGTTCTTAATTCTTAAAACAAAAATAGCTTAATAAATAAGTACTGGAGTTACGTACAAATGGTTCTCAGGTTGCCAGACATCTGCGGTTGTGGCACACACCAAGTAGGTATAGGGGAATTTTCGCATGCAAGTTTTCTTAGGGATTTAACGTAACGTTATAAAACGATGTTTTCTTTGCGGTAATAAAAAAATTATGCACAGTATTAAATATGTTTAAGTAATAATTGCATTAACGACAGAATTAGTAATTCACAAATTCTGAACGACGTGTAAGCGGTAAATTGACTGAACAAAATTCTTCCAACATAATTACTTCTGTTCTACTGTTCTCTGATCAATATATTATTAAGTATTGAACTCTGATTTTATTCAAATTACAATGATAAAATAAGGTTTTTCCACCTGTAAAATAATCCATGACAACTAGTTATTTGAGTACTGTCAGAGTCTGTCAGTTCGAATTTTTTAATTTCGCTAGTCTAAGATGTTCTCCCAAGACCAAAACGTTACTATTTAGAAGGCGGCCGAGTTGGCATGTGCCTCACTGTTACCTGAGAAGTCGAAAGGTAGATACTATCAAACGTACAACCTGTTTCTGGAATGGTTCGCGGATAAAAACGTTTCTCAAATTGACGAAAATGTGATGTTAGCGTACTTCTTAGAGAAATCTGAAGCCTTATCACCTCCGTCCCCATGTTCAAATTGACTATTTCTGTGAACAAAAATATAGATTTGAACTTGAAGAAGTAGTCCATTACAGTGGAGTTGATATAATCAAATAAAACAACGGCAGTCTACCTCCACAATATGTATTTTAATGTTTATATCCTACATGTTTCAGACATAGAAATGTCCATCATCAGGGATACTAAAAGAAATTTACAGTGTGAGTTAAAAGTTTTAAGTAAATTGAGAGGACTTACCAGTAGTCGATTACGACAGCTCTATTTTGCAAGCGAAGATCAAAAATATGTTAAAATTGAAAATGCAGGTTCTAATGAATGTTCAAGACTGAATGAGATGTGATATTTAAAATTTTGGTCAAGGTATCTTTAAAGAAGGGGATTCCCAGTCTGCAGCCACTGAGACAGGTGATGAAGCAATTATGTCATTTATAGCTAATTAGAGGAGATTAATTTAGGTGAGGTGCTTAAAGATGTTTCATCTAATCGTGTCTGGGGTGTGGTCAACAAAATACTGGGTTAAAAGAGGTTAGACGTGAGAAACACATTCTTAGGAGATAAACAAGAAATAAAAATGAAAATTGTACCATTTTAAGGTTAGAATTTATTAATTTGCATGAAGCAATTATGTAGGTTTGTAGCTAATTAGAGGAGAATAATGTAGATAGGTGCACAAAGATGTTTCATCCAACCATGCCTGAAGTATTGGCTAACAAATTGTTAGGTTAAAGGGGGGTAGAAGAATGAACATAATGTTATGATAAAAAAGGGAAATTTAGAAAATTAAAATTGGATTTACCATCGTGACTAGAAGTGAAGTATTTATGTTAAAATCACATTGTTATAGCTAATTAGAGGATATTACAGATCAAAGATACTTCACTTCACCATGCCTGCGAGCAGGAAAATGTCGGTTGTCAAATGGTCATGACAGCTTAAAAAAGTCAAAAAGCAAAATACAGTGACAGTCGCATGCAAGAGAGACGCGGGGGTGTACAAGAAACTGACAAATAATGGACCACTGGTATACGATCCGATAGATATTTCGCAGTTTAAGAAACTCATTGCATTTATTATACAAAAAGAACGATGGTTACAAAGCTAAAAAATCTAAAAATTTCCTATGAGTATTCGTGCTTTTTTGACCTGGCACCGAAACTAGTACTTTCGTAGCTAGAAACATACAACTTTCGTAGCTAGCAACGTATAATATTTAGGTAACTCTAATGTTTACTTTCGTGATCTTTCGTGTTGCTAGGTCCCGAAGGCTAATTTATTTATACAGTAGTAGAAAAAACAAATTACACATTTCTCAATGACTCTCCACTAGGAAGCAAAACTTAATGTCAAAAAATATATAGGTTCACAATATTGACAGATGCGACGCCATTTTGAATTTTTTTAAATAGCAACCCTCATAAATAACCACACAGATGAATTGCATTTCGCGATCTGATTTCAAAAACAAGTTGTTGATATTTCTTTTTGCCTGTTTCGGAAATGCAGGGGTTTCTAAATTGTCTTCACCGATTTTGTCTTTCGAGTGTCTCACCCCTTTAATAAATAGACATCTTAAGCTGAAAACCCCAATTTTTTTCAGAGTAACATAATTTCCCGTTGCCGAGCTATTGACGCTATAATCAAATACGAGAGATGTCAGAAAGTGACATATACGCCGCCATCTTGAATTTATTTAAATGGCAACTCTCATAAATAACTACATTTCGCGATCCGATTTCAAAAACATATAGTGGTTGATAGTAATTTTCAGTCGTTCCGGAAATACGAGAGTTCTAACCCTAGGTAGAAATTAAAAAAATGTTGTACATCAGAAAATGCCTCTTGCCTGGGAGATATTACAAAAAAATATTTTTTTCCTAAAATAGTTCTAAGAATCACACCCTGAAATATTAGCAAATCATTAAATTAATTTTAAACTTAAGGTTAAAAAACACTATTTTATGCTAAAACTCCCAAAATGTCTTATGATGTGTGGGGGCCAAATGAGCGAACGGTATCCCCATGAGAGGGTTACATCTGTAGCTTAACTACTGCGGTACAACGTTCCCGATTTAGTGTACGGGGAAATGTAACATCTTCAACCACTTTGCGGTCTATGACCAGCGTCAGCGTCAGCATCTATCCTTTATCTGGCGTTAAATCGACTGCAAAATAATATATACAGGGATATTTTTTTTAAATCTGACATAGACTAACTTTTCTATTTGAAGAGGTAGACCTATAGTTCCGAAAGCAAAGATTTAGGAACTAGTCCAACTAAGAAAAATATGTGGAAAAAATAAACGAGTTGTTGCCAGGTTGGGCGCTGTTTGAAAAAAAAACAAATTTATTTTTATTCTTTAAATAATTCCTCAACATTTATGTTTTCATTAAATGTTCAAACTGATTTTCTTGTTGGGTTCTGCAGCAACCAATACGTTCAACAAAATTTCTTTTAATATTATATAACATTTGAGGGGAAATGTTTTGAATCTCCCATTGTATGGCTAGTTCTAATTCATCAATTGATGCAGGAGGAACATAAACTTTATTTTTTAGATGTCCTCAGAAAAGAAAGTCTAAAGGAGTGAGATCAGGAGACATGGGAGGCCACTCTACTGGTTCTCTTCTTGCAATGCAACGCTCAGGTAGCAGCTCATCAAGATAAGCTCTAACTTGTAAACTAAAATCCTTTCGATTATCTTAACGATATGTGGTGCCCACAGGATTTCTGTCTGACTATTACGGATATTGAGGAGTTGCAGGGTATCTTTAAGCAAATAAAAAACAAATATTCGGCAGGATCTGATGGTATTTCGGTCAGAATATTGGAGCGCTTACCGGAGGTCTCACTTCATGCTCTTGTCGATGCCATTAATGTTTCTTTTTCTACGCTCCTTTCCACCCTTTCGAAAGTAATTGAAAAAATAGTAAAATCCAGACTACTCAATTTTTTAACAACTAATAATCTTATAACTTCATCTCAGTTTGGTTTTCAGTCATCCAAAAACACTGGTGATGCTATTTTCTCACTCCTACAGAATATTTTCCTTAATTTAAGTGATGGCGATGCTGTCGCGGCAGTATTCTGTGATTTCTCCAAGACATTCGACTATGTGGATCACCGAGTGCTGCTGCGGAAGCTTCAGCGCTATGGCATTCGTAACACGGTGCATGGAGGGATTTCAGCATATCTTTATGGGCGATCGCAGGTTGTGTCCATTGATGGAAGGTGCTCTGGTCTGTCTAATATTGAGTTTGGGGTGATCCAGGGTTCTGTGTTGTGCCATATCTTATTTTTATTGTATATAAACGATCTTACAAGTATAGCAATTAGTGGCTATTTTACACTTTTCGCGGATGGCACCACTCTTCTGTGGCATTCAAGCAGTGGTGAACTCTTCAAGAGTGTCATAAATCAAGACCTTCAAAAAATTAAAACTGTGCGACTCTAATTCACTTTGTTTGAATGTTAAGAAAACTAATATTTTGACTTTTGGCTTTGACTATAATGATCTTGTTTTGGATAACAAACAAATTGAAAATAAAGCAACAATAAAATTTATTGGACTATTTATAGACTCCAAGCTTAAATTCAAATGTCATTGAATTAAATAGGAAGTTAGCATCGGGTTGCTTTGCTATTAGAGTGGTGTCACAAGAACTAGGTTGTTCAGCGGCAAAGATGGTATACCACTCGCTGCTTGAGTCCCATATGAGATATGGTATTGCATTTTGGGCATTCTGCAATCAACAGCTTTTAAATTCTGTTTTCGTTATTCAGAAGAGAGCGCTATATGAGTGGAGCAAAAAATCGGAACCATTGTCGGCCACTATTTAGAAAGTTTGGTATTTTAACGTTTATATGCCTATTTATTTTAGAAACGGTATGTTTAACACATAAGAGATCTTTAAGCAACAATTCTCAAAATGTATGTAGCACCAGGCAAAGCTCTAACCTTCGGCTTCCAATTCCTAGATCGACATTGACCAAGCGCTTTTTAACTTACGAAAGCATTGAAGTGTATAATCATTTGAGAGTGGAGTATAGATCTTTGGATTACGTGCGTTTCCGTAGAGCGGTGAGAGACCTTCTGGCATAAAAGGCGTATGCCGATAGCCTGGATGAGTACTATATGAATGAAATTTGATACTTCTTGTGGACTTTATTATAATGTTTTTTTGAAGTTAAGTTTTTTTTTAACTATTTTAAATTGTTGTTTGGTCTATTTATGATTTTATTACCTTCTGACATCATCTTAGAATCTCAAGATGTATCAAAATTTGTCAAAAAAATGAGGTGTTGCCATTTAGGACAAAACAGCTTTTTTGAAATAGCTCCCAATCTGGCAACAGCTCGATTATTTTTTCCACATATTTTCCTTAGTTGGACTAATTCTAAGGCTGCCTAACTGCACATCCACCCGAAATTAATTTTTCGACTTTGACCCAGCACCACTTACGATCTCGTACTATTTAAGCTTTTCAGTAGTCGTGCCTCTCCCTACCACCTGAAAACTTGGCACGTTCCTGAAAAGTAAATATAGCTTAGCATCCCGACTTAAGATCTTTCAGTTGGTTTTAACATTTCTTGGATGCAATACGCTTTTTTTTTAATTTGACACCCTCTCATCACAAAGTGTTTCTGGTTGCCCACATGTGTTGCTGTTATTATTGTTGGCGGCAATTTTATTTTCCACCAAATTAATCTTCAACACTCTGTATAACAATAAAGATTTCTTGACAGGTAAATAACTATACTTGCCTGGTTACTGTCAGTATGACATTTCGCAGTCTAACTTCAATTTAAAACAACCTGTTTTCAATTCTTTGCATCCAATTTAAAAAATTAAAAATAAAAACAAGCGGTTTTAAACGAAACAGTAAAACTGACACGAGAAACACGCTTTTGCGCATATTTTCTGGCGGCCCTCGCGCAGTTCTTGTTTGAGTGAAAAAGTGCGTCAACAAAGGGAAGATGCCGAGAGCATTTTTGATGACTCACAGAAGGTATAATTTAAAGGAAGACAGTGGGAATGAAAATGAAGATGTAAAAGGTAAGATTATGCAAGTATTTTTAACTGCTCCTGGAAATTTTTTCAATATGAATCTCCGAAGATTTTGGCAATTTTTTTCTTATAAGCAGGGATTTAGGAAAACATATGAAATATTTCGTGTCTTATTCTTTAATTTTTTCAATACAGACCAATGAGGTAGATAATATAGATAGAAGATCCTGTTTTTACTATTTTTAAGGAATTCCATGCTAAACAATGCCCTATTTTTTTCACACTGTATACAGGATCTTTATTAAATATTGGGCAAATATTAAAGGGGTTATTTCCTGGACTATTCCAAGAATATTTTGTCCTGATGCTTTTTGAATAGCCGGTTTGTTTCAAAGATACAGGGCGAGAAAAATGTTTGTCAAGTAAAGTTTCTAAATCTTCAAAAACTGTTGAAAATGACTCCACTCCTCCAGCTAGAATGCAAGAATCCAATCTTCTCCTCAATTCCTGCCGAACTATTTCAAAAACACCCAGGGTCGTTTCTTATTGAGTTACACCCAGCAATTATTTACTGGTTTTGATCTTTTCTCAGGATTGGTGGCTGAGAGCTCCTTTGACATTTTAGGGCTTTCAGAGACGTGGCTCAAGGTGAAATTTCCCAGTTCTGGATTGCTCATTGAGGGATATAATCTAATTTGGAAGGACAGAGATGGAAAAGGGCGTTTGTTTTTATATCAAAAATAATCTTAAATTTACTATTTTGGATATTGGCAATGCAAATGGTTCCTTGGAACAATGTGGATTCATGTAAAGGTCGGTGGTAGGAAGCTGTGCTGTGCAATACTGACGCCATTGAATCGAATTTCTTAAGGAATTTTCACACAACCATGTGTGGGCTGAAGAATATCGACATGAGGTACTTCGACATTATTTTCAACATCATTTAGTTCTCATTAAACGTTTTGAATTGAATTGTGGGCGACTGGCTAATTGGATTGGTATTTCTACCAGGAAGACTTACCGGCGAAGTGTATCGCAACTTTTTGGAACAAGCGCTACATCAGTTTCTATGGAGGATGTACCAAAAGCAACAAGAAGAGTGGTTGCTCGTGAATTTTTAACAGTAACATTCAATCTCTAGAGAAAAATCAGCAGGAAGAAGTGCCTGAATGCATTGTGTGTGGTATGGATGCAACAAATAGTCACTAATGATTTTCCAAACAGTCCCATTACTTACATTCAAACTGTTTGCAATCTTTCGAGTAGAAGTACCCGGATCTTTCCCTATAATGTCCAGTACATTCTCTTCCACTTTTACCGTTCTTACTGTCTACTGTCCTTGACCTTCCTGGTCCCCCACAGAAACAATCCGGTTAGAAAATTGTTCAATGTACAACCGCCTAGGTTGTAAAGAATGGCCACCAGCAAGTCCGTAAATCCGCATGTCAGTCATCTTAGCGCTTGTAGCGATCCATGATAGAGGACTTCACTAACAAAAGTTGAACTATTTATGACAGAAAATACGCGTCAAACAACAAAACATCAATTGAAACAAATTCGACACATACAAAATGGTCAATTACGAGACGTATTCAAATGAAATTCACGTTTAAACTGATTTTCTTATAAGATGACAACACATTCTTAAACATATTTATGCTCGGTAAGCCCAGGGTTGTATGCCATACTTTTGAAAAATATCAAAATTGGTTTTGTCGAGAATTTTTCTCTCGGTTTTTCGAATATTATCAAATAACAATATATCTAATTCTTAGACTAGTCCAAGAAATAACCCCTTCAATTTTCACCGTATATTTAATAAACACCCTGTACAAAATCTAAAGTAAGCTATAACTTAGAAGTATCCTATTAGAACAGACTAAAAATAAACAAGAATGCCTCTAAATCATTAAATTATTTCCAATATTATGCTGTTTACTCTATATGAGTACTTGCAAACAATGCGTTTTACAGTTTTATTGTTAAAAAGTATTGCAGTTCTTAACACTATAGGTAATGAACGTCAAAATTATACTTCTTAAATAAACAGTTCATCTAAACAGCCTATAAATTAAGCTGAATAAGGGAATGTTGTGTTTAGGGTCGTTCACATAGAATATAGAAAAAAACCTTGCGTAAATTTTTAACTGGTGTCTTAAAAATATTGTTCTCCAAATGAGGAACAATGAAGTAATCCATAACCATCAAACAAGAGGATCTGGGTGAGAATTTAATGTCTGTTCGAAAACTGCTCAATCTCTCCTCGAAAAAATTGCGTAAGTATAGTATAGATTATTTAAAAAGACCGAAACCCCAATAAAACGTGCAACAAAGAACGTTACAGGGTGTTCTTTGTTTTCATACAAATCAAAAGCAAATCTTAAATTATGTACATTAAAAAATACATTAATTAATACTTTTTAAATATAAATATAATAAAAATAAAAAAAAGAACAATTCAAAAATATATTTCATATTTATATTTATAACATTTTTATAAAAAAATAGAATAATAAACATACAACTACATACAAAAAAGTTAATCTGAATCTGAAGATAGAGAAATGTCACTTTCAGAATCTGAACCGGAATCTGACACATGAATTTTATTATCAGTGGCTTAATCTGAACATCCAGAACGTGTTCCTTTTGCCAATAATCGCTTATAATATTACTTGCATGGCAAACACAATTAGACCAATTTTCGGGGCTAATGGTTTGCAACGCCTCTGTCCAAACATCCAAAAGGCATTTTCATCTTTCCTGCCTTTTCCAATAATTTGTTTATCAAGAAATGTTTCGTTTGGCCCCAAATTAATTCAATAGCGTTGAGAATGCAGTGGTAGGGCGACAATCTCAAAACTTGATGACCCATAGTACAAATTAATTCATCCACGGCATATTCTAATTTTGCTTTGTATTGTTTTACTATTTGTAGCAATTCGGGTTTAAGTCCTTTTTCCATAAAATTGGTATTCTTGCTTCGTAGCCAGGAAATGATATCAGCTTTTCTCGTTGAAGCATTTGGCACATTTTCGCTGAGCCGTGAATGGTTCTTTGCCTTGTTCATAACAAGAAGCGAGGGTTTTTCGAGCTGAGGTAAAAGCAGTTCTTCCAACCATTTTTCAAACAATGTAGAGTTCATGTTGTCATGATAGTCAATGGGTCCAGTGTGCATACTGTATATAAAATCGTTTTTATTCCCAATAAAACCATTTGATTAAATTGCATTCTTTATGATAACTTTGTTATAATGATTACTGCCGGGGTTTATACCCAGTACGTAACATGGTAACAGTTCTGTATACGGTTCTTTAGAAAACAATTTTGTTTCAGCTATTATTTGTTGCATATAAGTTATTAAAAATGGTATTACTGTTATGATATAATTTCTAGCAATTCTGTTTTATTTCTCTATTTCGTTCTGTGTAAACGATTTCGTAAAGGGTATTTTACATCATTAAACATTCGCCATTTTGGTACCTAGAAGACCTCGCCTTGACCATTTGAGCCGCAAAAAAAATCAACGTCCCTTCGAAGACTGTCAAAAATTGGAATCAGGTGAAAACCACGGTGAAAATCATTGTCATCCAAAATGTTTAATGATGATTCAAGAAGCCAAAAATCCGGCCATGACGCACTTTTTCAGTGAATCAAAACTTCCTGGCTTTTCGCTATGGCTACTTGTTAAAGCTGATCGCTTGCCAGAATGCCAACAAGTTGGTTCGGTCCGAATTTTCGGATATAAATAAAACCGATTTAATTATAGATTTTCAAAATAAATAGGGAGATTTAGCTGATTGATGACGATGATGAGATTATTTACAAGTGGCAATTTTACCGCATAATCCATTGTTTGTCAGCAATTGTTTCATCAAGTATTGGGTGGCTGTTAATGGTAAGACAATTGAAATAGTAAAGTGTTTGTCAAAACTTGATGAAATCAGTGAAGCAGCAGTTGCAAGCGATGATTATCATTGGTTCATTAAGTTAAGTTCATCATCATGATCGTCATGTCAATCGCCTGTCTTAAGAAGAGGAAAGATCGTATGGAGCATACACGAGTATTCTTAAAAAACAGTGAAATTTGTTTCCTTATAAACTGCAAAAATTCCAAGAAATGCGACCTGCAGATTTTACAAGACGCAGGAATTACTGCCAGTGGTTTACACCAAATATATTGGAAATAAATGATTTTTAGACCTGACATTTTTTTCTGATGAAGCCGGTTATGTGAATTCTCGGAATACACGCATGTGAAGTAGTACACAACTTCTATAGAACTCTTATAATATCAAAATATTTTATAAAAGTGGGCCCTTTTTGATCCTGTAAATATTATATAAGCGTATTTAACCACCTTATAGGAATTTTAAGCTACTATAAAATTTATTGTATAGCAGTTTATATACTACCTATATAAAATTTATTTTGCTAGTTGGGATGTCCTGTATCTATCTGCTGCTGGGTATGTGTAGTAGGTCTCATCCAACAATGTGCTTCATTTTTTCTAATGGCTTGGTTTTTAGAGATACCTAATTCAAAAAATTCGTTGTCCTACCCGTTCCATATATTATTTATTCTACTGACGTTTTATAATAACCCCTTTTTTATGGTCGTTTTGATTTTTAAATAACCCTCCTTTAGGCACAGCGTGTGCCTAAAGTAATTATTTACAATTAAAAACTAAACAAAGACTATAATTTTACCTATTTATTATAAAAAAAAAATAAAGCACAGGTAATAAAATGTTTGGTAAAATAAATGAAGTTTTTATTATAAAACGCTCGTAGAAAAAATATTGTATACCATTCGTTACGAAACAATGTCTTTTAGTCACTCTGACGTGTTGTCCAACTCGGCTTCGCGTGCCTAAAAGATCCTTATTTCGTAACTTGTTGTGTAAATAGCTATTACAGAATCCCATTCTGAATTTAAGCTAAATTAGCTCTGCTAGAAATTCATAGTGTCTTACTCTAAAACAGATCAGCTTCTACGCATTCTAATGCGATGTGTCAAACCATTTTGGACCTTGATTCTGACCGGTAAACCAAAGGACACATACTGCTAGATATCTCGAATAAACTGATCTACTTTTTCAATGCTAAAACCGGATCCAGACTCAAGCCATGTGGTCAATATTTTTGACGGTTTATTTTGGCACTTAACCGCGATGATATTTAGATTTTTAAAATCAGATATCCGAAGATATAAAAAGTCATGACGCCAGAATTGCGTCGTTGCGATCGAAAATATTTAGGATGGAGATGGCCAATAAATAAGGCTGTTGCTGCTGGCGTCCTTCCAAATACTGTAAATTTCCTTGAGGTGTAACATTTTTAAGTGGCGACCACTTTCTAGCCGCTGCTGCTTTATCTTGTTTTTGAGTCTCTTTCAACCATTATTTATTAATTATTCAAACAGTTTCAGCAGTTAAAAGCAATTAATTGTTTTTTGCAGGGTACAGTCCAGAACATTCGGTCAGTATAGCTGAATCTATGCCGGATATCCAGATGTCTGATAGCAGTTCCGATCTGCCTGATGAGTTATACAATTTGACGAAGCTCGCCGAGGTGGCAGTGGCAACGGGGCAAATTTTGGAGAGGAGAAATCACGATTTGATCGGGTAAATTTTTAAATAGTTCATTAGCTAAAAATCTACAGGGTGTTACTTACTACTGATAAGGCGTAATTCCAACGGCGCATTCCTGAACCAAATATAAGTAGAAAAGTTCATATAAATATGTGTCCTAAAAAGTCTGGTCTTCAAGATACAGGGTGTCAAAGTTTAAAAAAAAATGTTTTTTTATTAATATCTCAAAGATCTTTTTGCCGCGCTTGGTGAAATTTGGCAGTGTTGTTCGTTGTGATGAGACGCTAAGTTAGCACTGACTAAATAATAATTATGAGTTCCAGTGGTGTCCCGGGGGACAGTCTCACTAATAATCTTGACAAGAAAAATGTACGCCAATGACTTGTTTAAAAATTTTATACTATTATTCGTTTTCGAGAAAAAGAAATAGAAGTCAAGAAAAAGTATTGCATGTCGAAAAATTTCTTTTTCTCGAAAACGAAGTAAGTTACGAAAAAATATGAGGATACAAAACAGTTGTATTTCCAGCTGCTTAACCTGAAAATAGTATAAAATTTGTAAACAAGTCAGTGGCGTACATTTTTCTTGTCAAGATTATTAGTGAGACTGCCCCCGGGACACCACTGGAACTCATAATTATCATTTAGTCTGTGCTAACTTAGCGTCTCATCCCAACGAACAACACTGCCTAATTTCATTAAGAGCGGCAAAAAGATCTTTGAGATATTAATAAAAAAACATTTTTTTTTAAACTTTGACACCCTGCAAAATTCAAACTCATCATGGATACTGATGAAATTAAGGTCACAAAGGTGCATTCGTATTGTTGCAAACGGTTGCATGTAATATGAATTTTAAATATATCTTTTTAATAACTATATAGTTTTTTTAGTCATTTGCAATTTAAAGAAACAAAGTAAATTGAATGTTAGATAAATTAAACAAATTTTAGTTTATTTCAGCAGATAATATATTAAATATCAAAAAAATTCAAATTAAATTACACATTGGCTAAGTTTTTGTTGTGTAATATCAGGCTAAAAAAGTGTTCCCAATTTAATAGGTTACTTCAAAAATTAACAAGGAAAAGCTACTAAAACCGGCGAGTTACCAAATCCCCAATCTATTACACAGAAAGTCTTGGAAGTTAGTTTTATTGATGTTGATGAAATGAATTATTCTTCTTGGATATGGTTAGTGGACTGTATTTTAATTTTATTACTGATTAATAAATAACAATTTTACAATATTAACAACATGACAACACATTTTTTATGACAATGACACTTTTTCTTTTTACAACAACATATAACTGGTATTCGACTGTTCATATAACGGGTGACAAAGATATACCACGACAGAGTCGTAACATTCCGCCCGACCTTGAAATGTCTCATTTCAATACAATACTCAAACAACACGGAACATTAATATTATTTAAGTATTTTTAGTCCTGTATAGGTAAAACGCATAGTTTAGTTATTGCCCGTTTTATTAGTCCTGAATTTGTACGCACATTTGCAACGCGCACTCGGTTGTCGGTTCCAGTGAAAGTCTCTACCACTCGTCCTAATACCCATTGATTGGAAGGTAAACCTTCCTCCCGAATCAAAACTAAAGTTCCAGACTTCAATGCGGGTGAATCTGAAGAACTAGTTTTCCATTTATTACGAGCTTGTAGCGAACTCAAATAATCTTGCGACCATTTCTTCCAAAATTGTTGAGCTAACTGAGTTAACAACTCATATCGTCTAAGACGGTTTGGATTTTCCATAATTGTGTTTTGAGGTAGTGCAGCAAGTGAAGACCCAATTAGAAAGTGAGCAGGGGTTAATGCTTGGATATCACTGGGATCTTCGGTTAACGGGAGTAAAGGACGGGAGTTTAAACAGGACTCTACCTGGGTGAAAACGGTATATAATTCTTCGTATGTCAAAACGGTATTTCCTACTACTCGCTCAACATGATATTTAGCACTCTTAACAGCACTTTCCCACAGACCACCAAAGTGTGGGGACCTAGGGGGAATAAATTTCCAGGAAATATTTAAGTTAGTTAAATATTTCATAAGGCGAGTTTTTGTATTCTGATTGTTAAACATTTCATATATATTTTGTAAATCATTATTAGCTCCCACATAGTTAGTACCATTATCTGAATAAATTTTGGAACATAGTCCGCGCCGTGAGATAAATCTCTTAAAACAGTTTAAAAACGAGTCGGTACTAAGGTCACTCACCAGTTCTATATGAACGGCCTTTGTCACAAAACATACAAAAATACACATGTATGCTTTAAGAATCTTAGAATTCCGAAGGCTAGAAGCCTTAATTTTAAAAGGCCCAGCAAAATCGGTGCCGCAAATGCTAAACGGTCTGCATGGGGTAATTCGATCTGCTGGTAATTCACCCATTATTTCATTTAAAGATTTAGGTTTATTTCTGAAACAGACAATACATTTTATAAGAACCTTTCGAATAGTATTTCTCCCAGAAATAGGCCAGTAACGTAAACGTATGATAGCTAAAAGAGCCTGTGGCCCTGAGTGTAAGTATTGATAGTGATAGTGAAGAATGATAAATTTAGTTAAAACATGATCTTTCGGTAGTATAATTGGATGTTTTTGATCATAACTTAGATTAGAGTTTTCCAAACGACCGCCTACGCGCAATACACCTTTAGAATCGAGACCGGGATTTAAAGCCAACAGTTTACTCGAATGAGGTAGACATTTTGAATTTTTAATACATTTTATTTCATTTGCAAATTCAGAAAGCTGACACATTTTAATCAATAAACTCAAAGAATCATTCAATTCAATTATTGTCAAACAATCTTTATTTTTATTAAGTAAATTTCCCTTACAGTTACTTACAAATCTTAGTATATATGCTAACACTCTTTGAAGTTTTTGTAGCGATGAATATCTTGTAAATAAATCTGTAAATAAATTATTTTGAATAACAATAGGATATGCCTTGAGGTTATCCGAAACGTTTCTTTTTTCTGGTACATTCAAATTATTATGTTCTAGCGATTTACCAGATGGCCATTGACAATCTGGATTTGTCATCCATTCTGGCCCATTCCACCAAAGTCTACAGGCACTCAATTGCTCCGGATTTAAGCCTCTACTGATTACGTCCGCGGGGTTGTTTTCACCAAGAATATGGCTCCATCTATATTCTGATGTAAGTCGTTGAACTTCTGACACTCGGTTTCCAACAAAAGTTTTCCATTGATATGGTTCCGCTGCTATCCAGGAAAGGACAATAGTGGAGTCCGTCCAAAATCTAACTGCATCAAAATTTAATTGAAGTGATTTAATAACTCTTGCTGCCAATTGACTAACAAGTACCGCACCACAAAGTTCCAGTCTGGGTAAAGACCTTTGTTCAATCGGAGCCACTCGGGATTTGGCACAAAGCAATTGAACTGTTATTTTATTTGCTGTATTACTTGCTCTTATATATATGCAACCACCATATGCTTGCTCTGAAGCGTCACAAAAACAATGTAGTTCCAATTTGACCATATTAGTTGGATCAAATACTAGCCTTGGAATTTGAATTTCATTTAGTGTAGGTAGTTGCTGATTAATTTGTATCCATGAAGTGTGAATATCCATCGGTAATGACTCATCCCAACTTATTTTAAGTTTAAATAACTGTTGTAACAGAATCTTAGCCTTGATTATTGTCGGTCCAACTAATCCAAGTGGATCAAATATCTGGGATATTGCTGAGAGTATTACTCTTTTGGTAGGTTTATTTGTTTGTAATGGCTTAACTGAATAGTTGAATGTATCCTGTTTAGAATCCCAAGTTAAGCCTAGTGTTTTTGTAGTTGTATCCTCTTGAATAAAGTATGTAGAATCTTGAGACTGTATATTAGCTAAGATGTCCGGGCAATTAGATATCCATTTGCGTAAATTCAAACCGTAATCCTTTAAAATAGTTATAAGGTCGACTTGTAATTTCTTAGCCCTTTCAACAGAATTTTCTCCTGTTAGTACGTCATCCATATAGAAATCAGTCATTAGAACCTTACTACATTCTGGATAAATTGATTTAGCTTCCATTCCAATTTGTTTTAAACATCGTACTGCCAAAAATGGAGCCGAAGCTGTTCCATAAGTGATAGTGTTTAATTGAAATATTTCAACAGGTTCGTCTACATTGCTTCTCCAAAGTATTCGTTGTAAAGCTCTTTGTTCGGGGTTTACATTGATTTGCCGATACATTTTTTCAACGTCGGCAACCATGGCATATTTATTCTTTCTAAACCCTAACAATATCTCAAATAAATCTTTTTGAATTTTGGGTCCAACCATTAGCTTATCATTCAGTGATACGCCGTTTGCTGTAGTTGCGCTGGCGTCAAAGACGACTCTTAAGCGTGTTGTGGTCGACTCCTTAAAGATGCCATGATGTGGAATGTAATAGTTTTCTTGCTCAATATCTTCTGTCTCCAAATCTATCTTTGTCATATGTCCGAGTGTTTCATATTCTTCCATGAAATCTACATATAATTTCTTAAAGTCTGAGTTTTTTGCAAATTTCCTTTCTAAACCTTCAAATCTTAGTTTAGCTGTATTGAATGAATCTCCCAGTCTTGGTAGGTCCTTTTTTATGGGTAGGTTGACACAAAATCTTCCTTTGTTATTTCTAGTTGTAGTGTCCTGAAATATGTCTTCGCAGCCTTTTTCTTCGTTAGACAACAGCTCGTCGTCGTTTATGGTTTCTTCGATCTTCCAGAACCGTTCCATTTGCTGATGTACATCGTTAACTGATAAATGACATCGACTTGGTTGGTTTAAACACTGAGGAGACACTGGACCAACTATAACCCAACCTAACATTGTTTTTTGTAGACATGGTTCGCCCTTGTTAAGTTTTATTTGACCGACCGAGAGCAATTCCCAAAAAAGAATAGCTCCAATTAATACATCGATTTTATTCGGAATGTGATATGTAGGATCAGCTAACATCAGTTCTTGTGGAATACTTAAGCGTCCCGTGTTTATTTTGCAAGATGGTAAATCTCCGGTTATGTTTTTAACAACCAAGAACTTAGTTTTCGCAACATATGCGGATATTCGTGATGAAATAGTTGTTTCCGACATACTCGATATACTTGTAATTGATTGACCTATACCTACTACTGGTATACTGATTTTTGTTTGATTTAGTTTTAACCGAGCGCATAATTCTTGAGTCATAAAATTTGACTGGGACCCTGAGTCCAAAAGTGCTCTACATTCCACTGGTTTTCCAAATTTATCCATAATATAAATAATAGCCGTAGAAAGTAATACTTCTGAACTATTCTCTGTATTTAAACTTTGCGAGGACATTGTTTGTTGACTAGGAAATATTGGTGATTGATTCATAGTTGGATCTGGTATTTGATCTGATATATTAATATCACCATGTAAATGTTGAAACCTTGAATATCTTGCATTCTCAGATATTTCTGGATTTTGCATAACATTTGGCAACATTGGCGCACTGCCTTGTATATTATTTCTATTGAATTGTTGAATTGTATTCATGTTTGGGGAAATACTCGTATTTTGACTAGCATGTTGTGTAGTATATTGCCTAGCATTTGTGTTTGATTCATTTGCAATAAAGTTTGTATTTAAGATTTCTGTGTTTTGATTTTGCATAGTATTTATATTTTGCACAAATAAATTGTGTTGTCTGTTTGGATTAACGTGTAGATTTCTGTTTGTATTTATTTGCGATGAATTCTGTCTTAATTGTGATTGACCATGTGCTTGATTGATTTGTGCTTGCCTTTGATTGTATGTTTGCCTCGCATGTATGTTTGACTGATCTGTGTTTGAGTTTCTTGTTACATTTTCAAACTCTAAATGTAACAGTGAATTGTGTTTCTTATCGCATTTTTTACAATTAGTGCCATAACATTCTTGAGTTGTATGATTGGATCTTAGACAATTTAAACAAAGATTACATTTTTTTGCTTCGTTGATTCTTGCCTGTATGGATAAATTTAGAAATTTGTTACAATAAAATGGCAAATGTGTTTCTCCGCAAAAAGGACATGCAAAACCTGGTTTTGTGACTACAGGAAATGAATGTTTTTGATATGATTTTACGCCTGATTTTTGAACCGAACTCGGTCCTGTATTTACCTTATTTTGGTCTAACGTTTCTAATAACGAACATCTTTTTTGTAGAATGTCAAAGAAATTATCTAACGTTGCTTGGTTATTGTTATTCTGTAAAAACGACTCCCATTCACGCCTAGTACCAGCATCTAATTTATTGGATAATAAAAATAGCAAAATTGTGTCCCACGATTTGATTGGGTGTTGTAAAATCTCCAAAATTCTTAAAATCTTTTTTGATTTATCTAACAATTGCCTAAGCTGTGAATGAAATTCGCTGGTTACCGCAGGTAGATCAAAAAGTTCTTTTAAATATGTATCTGTTATTAGCTTTTTATTTTCAAACCGATCTTTTAACAACTGCCATGCAACTATATAATTTTGATCACTAATAGGCAACGAATGAATTACCAAGGCGGCCTCGTTAGTTAAAGAAGCTTTTAAATAATGGAATTTCTGTATGTTTGATAGCGATTGATTGCTGTGAATAAGTGAATTGAACGTGTCATAAAATGTTACCCACTGCTCGTACGATCCATTGAATTTTGGAACCTCTATTAAAGGAAGCCTTGCTTGTACTGACTGTACTGCAGAACCGACACTCTGTGACATGTTACTGATATTATTTGTTACTAATGTAGACTGGGTTATGTGGTTCGCTACTAATGATTTACCAAGCGTTATAACTTCAAAAAACTCATCCTCAAATGTCGCTCTTTCCCCTTTTTCGACCTCTAATTCCGATTCATCGTCAAGTAACGCCTCTATTTTATTTTGAATTTCCTCAAAATTATCCCATAACTCGCTACACTTTTTAACCCGGTCTGGTAACTGCTGTTTTTTATTTATATCAAAATTTTCAAAAAATATCTTAAAACGCCCCAACTGACTTATCAAAGCGTTTCTCTTACGGATATTATCCGTCAAATCTATACCTCTACGTTTTGGATTAACCATTTTTCTATAAATTCTTTAATATGTCACAGTTTTAACTACTTAACAAAAGCAACAAATATTCGACCGTTTCACACAGGCAAGCCTGCAAATCGTATAGGAAAAGGAAAGGGATAGGATTACTCACTGATTTGACTTTTTGGATTTTCTGCTTGGGTTTTCGGCAATTTTTTGTTGATCAATATCCTTCTCGATGGACCAATAGTTTTATTGATGTTGATGAAATGAATTATTCTTCTTGGATATGGTTAGTGGACTGTATTTTAATTTTATTACTGATTAATAAATAACAATTTTACAATATTAACAACATGACAACACATTTTTTATGACAATGACACTTTTTCTTTTTACAACAACATATAACTGGTATTCGACTGTTCATATAACGGGTGACAAAGATATACCACGACAGAGTCGTAACAGAAGTTCTTAAGCTGGGTTTAAGACCTACACAGAGGATTGTCCATGAAAGTAGTAGAAGTATACCAATTAAGAAAAGGCAAAATAAAATTCCAAGTCTGGTCAAGATAAAATATAAGAAGTACCTAAACTAACTTTAAGGCCACCATGAACCAGTAATTTATGTGGGGCATTTTTTTAATTGAACTATTATTATACAATTTAAAATAGAGTTTGAAAAATAAAAAAAAAATACAAAATAAACACAGCTTCAAAACTCTTGAAATTCTGATTCGTCAAATTCATCTTCAGTAGTACTTTCACTATCTTCTGCATTTGAAATAATAAGTGGTTCCACTTGAACATCCAATGCTTTTACTCTGTTGGACCAGTCCAGGATAATTTTTTCTGTATGTTCTACAGCTTTTCTCCAGTAGTCCCCCCGTAATGTGTGCTAGGGAGTTTTTCCAAACTTCTTCTACCTTATCTGAACTTAGACCATTACCAACATTTTTTTCATAGAACGATTTTGCGCCTGCCCAAATTAGCTTTATGGCATTAAATTGGCAATGGTACGGTGGCAACCGCAAAACCTCATGACCGTGTTCTCGCAAAATTTCATCAACGACATATATTTTTGTTTTTAATAGTTTTCGCTTTTATTATCAGTTCAGATTTTAATAAATCAGGTGATGGATTCTCATTTTCCTGAACTAACTACTGTAAGACGTTTTTTTTCTTTTCAGGATGAATTTGGCTGTTTATTTATTAACCCAGAATGATAAGATGCATTGTCTAGTACAATTAGGGATGGTTCATCCAAATTTGGTATCAGCTTTTCTCTAGCCCACTTTTCAAAAAGCTCACAATTCATGTTATCGTGGTAGTCGGGGCTCTTTGATTTAGAGGAAAAAATTAAACTTGCTTCCTTTATAAAACCAGTAGATAAGCTAGCATTTAATATAATGTAACGTTTTCCCGAACAACAACCTCTTTTTTGTTTTACCCACTGAGTCGTCTTGCCATGATTTAGACCCACTTCCATTCGAAAATACCCAAGTTTCATCTAAAAAAACTACTTTTCTAAACTATGATTGATAATTTTCAACATATTTTTTCAAAAATTTGGCTCGTTCGCTTGCAATTCTTGGTAGTTCGCACAAATATCTTCTGTTGCAGTCCTTTCTATAACGAAATCCCAAGTTTTTTATTAGCTCTGATAATGACCTGAGACCTATTTCTAAAATACCTCGTTCCTTCAAAGCTTCTTTCAAAACTGAAAGCGTTATATCAACTTGTGATGCATTTAAGTCGTATATGACATTCCTTACATCCACTTTTTTACCTTCCTGTAAAGTTTCACTCGTAGTTTTCCTTGATCGTCGTTGCGTTTTCTTCATTGGTACACGTGACTCTACTACTTTCATGAACAATCCTCTGTATTGATCTTAAACTTAGTTTTAGTGCTTCCGAGACTTTCTCTTTAATAGACTTGGGATTTAATAACTCGCCGGTTGTGGTAGCCTTCTCCTGTTCATTTTTAAAATAATCTATTAAATTAAGAACCATTTCTTTCGCCTGGGGATGCAAAAATCCTGCAAACCGATTTATATTTGTCATTCATATTTTTAATAAATGACACATTTGTCAAAACTAGGGAGCTTATTCACGACATTATGTAATACGGGAGTGTCCTTCAACACATTTTGATAATTAGTCATTGATATACCTTAATTAATATAAATAAAGAAGAAAGCTGTCCAAAAATATTTAAACAATGAGCAATTTTAGAAGTAGGTGCTTAGACCCATGGTCATGGATATTATTAGCTAATGAATCAAAATCAATTATCTTTTAGGATGGGCGCAAATACAAACTTCGATGGCCATCATCTGTCTGATCTGGGGAGTATGGACTGCCGAGATCGCGAGCGAGAGAAACAGTTGATAACGTATACCCACAAACTATTTGACAAGAGTTCCAGAACCCCAAGACATCATTTACTTAAGGTATATTTTTGTTCATCCCTAAAAGTCAGTCAGAAATACCGTCAATAATCTAATTGATCTTTAAAATGACACTCACCAGAAACCTATTTAAAATGAAATTCCTTACTCAACATTTTTAAATTTAATAATAAATACAACTTTTTTTTAACACCCTATATTTCGAAAACGAGGCGACATGCGAAAAACTTTGATACCACATTTTCGTCTTAGAATAAGGTGAGCATTCACCTTCTTCATTTTTTCAGAGAGGTTAGGAAACACCCTGTATATAGGGTTAAAAATAAAAACGAAATGTTATCAAATAAAATGGTCTGTTCACTTAAGCAGTTTTTTTATTGTTCATCGATCGATAGTTGTATTGACCTAATAGGGATGTCTTGGTAAAATACAGGGTTGTCAAAGGAAGCTCCTCGAGCCATTTTTAACTCTATAGTTTAGTAGTACTAGTCGTTCTAGCAGTAAATTAGATACATTGTATACACTGAATTTCAACTATATAATAATAATAAAAATAATAGTAATAATAATAATAATAATAATAATAATAATAATAATAATAATAATAATAGTAATAATATTAGTAATAATAAGTTTATTTCAAATAGTTACAATATAATAAACATGTTAATATGATATTCTTAAATAAACTTATTCATAAATTCCCCAGAAGACGTGCTTGTTCGGGGCAAATCTTATTTATTTAAAAGTATTTAAAATTATAAATATTTAAGAATATTTTTATAAAAAGTTGCAATTATTCAATAAACGCTACTTTCTTGATGATAGATTATTAAATTTCTGAAAAGGATTAATTATATAATTGATTTACAATAATATTAAATAGCATTAATTAGTTATAGCGGTTCCAGAAATATTTTTAAAGCGTTTGTTTCCAATATAAATGTTTTTGTTTCGATTTTATATTTTTTTAGTATTTGTTGGTAAATAATCGTTTAAATAAAAGCATAAATATTTAAAAGTTTTTTGTCCTACGGACTTATTTATTTTAGGTTTTATGGATAATTCATTTTTATAACGTGTATTATGGTTATGGTCTTTAAATTGTATAATGTTTTCATTTTTAAAAATATATATTAAAATATTATAAATGTAGATTTGTCTAACGTTCATATTTTTTGTTTCTGAATATAATTCTTTTGAAGGATAAAGATAATCCTTATTAAATATAATTTTCAAAATTTTTATTTGTAATACTTCTAATTTTTTAACCAAAGTTCCGTTTATTCCTCCCCAACCTAAAATTCCGTAATTTAAATGAGCTTTGACTAATGCATAGTATAATATTTCTAGATGTTTTATATCCACAAATTTTTTATTCTTTTAAAAATTGGTAATAAACTTCTTAATTTTTTAATCAAATATTCTACTTGAAAATTCCAATTTAATTTACTGTCAAAAATTATTCCTAAATATTTTACATGATTAACTTTTAAACTTTGAATGTCATCGCTTATATTGATGCTATTTATATTTTGTGATACATTATTTAGGTTTAAAGTAACCTGAACTAACCAATTTTTAATAATTTTAAAATCTTTTTAATTTTTTTATTGAAATTGTCCCAATTTATATCGCTATAAAAAGTAGCAGTATCATCTGCAAAACTATGAATTTTCCCATCGCAATTTATACTAAATAAATCATTAATATAAATATTAAAAAATATTGGTCCTAAAATTGTCCCTTGAGGAACACCATATTTAAATACTTTTCAATAGCTTTCTCCTTTATCTATTTTAACATAAGTTGATCTATCTTTAAGATAGTTTTTAATTAATTCTAATTGCTTTCCTCTAAATTCAATATTTTCAATTTTTTTTTAATAGTAAATTATGGCTAACCGTATCAAAGGCTTTTGCTAAATCCAAAAAAGTACAAATGCAAGGTGTTTTATTATCTAATGCATTATATATTTGTTCTCTTAGATAGTAAATAGCATCTTGCGTCTATTTATTTTTTTGAAACCCAAATTGCTTTTTAGAAATAAAATTTATTTTTGCTAGATAATTATCAATTTGCATTTCTAAAATTTTTTCAAAAACTTTAGCTAATGAAGATATTGATGTTATAGACCTATAATTACAAATTATGTTTGTAGACTGAACAAATTAACCAAACCCTATTTAACCTATCAAAGGCTGAGCCAGTCGCGCTTCCTCATAGTTGTACAAGTGAAATATCCACTGCGAGTAGCACATCATCTTCAGAGAGCAATGAATATGAGTGTCAAGAATGTGGAAAAAGGTAAGGCGAACGCAAAAAATAGCCTTAACACGTAATCATGCTTATTATCAAATTTGTTTGTGCCTACAGCGTGTCCAGAAAAGTTGTAGACATTTGGGAATTTTCTTTATTGTTGATTTTACGAAAAAAAGTTATTCTTTATAAAAAGTTCTGCTTGATGCGCAAATAATAATAGGTTTATAGTGATCTCCGACGATAAGTACAATTTCTATTTTCTCTTGTAGCGTTAACTTTACAACCATGACGAAACTAACGTAAAACTCTTGTTAATAAGTCGAAAAATAGTAAATGATTTTTTACTAACATGTCAATATTCGTTACTATAGTATTGCACATAGTTGTTGCAAAATTGTGGCAGGTAAATGTTAAAGAAATAAAATAAAAAAATATTTTCCAAAGGCTTTTTGATGGTACCCTGTAAATTAAAATATTTCAACGAAAAATTGTATCTGACCACGTTTTGTAGTCCTTAGTAAAGTTTTCTTATAACAATTTCCTCTAAAATAAAAATTAAAGGTACTTCCCTCTTAACGTAATTCTGTTTTTCTATATATTTTTGCCGCCCTGTACATGATATCTTAAGTTTTGATATGTCAATAAGATTTGCGCATCAAGCAGAACTTTTTACAAAGAATAACTTTTTTTCGTAAAATCAACAATAAAAAAAATTCCCATATGTCTAGAACTTTTCTGGACACGCTGTATATAAGGGGTCCGGTAAGTATATGGTATACTCTTAGTTCTGGAGCTTGGTAGAAAAAGGGCCAATGTCCATTGTAACATTGACTGTTTATGCAACATTTTAAAATTATTCTACGAGCCAATGTCCAGACATTGGCCCTTTTCTATTGAACTAAGATAAATAATGGAAATAGTACTAATAAAAGTATGGACTATTTTTTCAATTTAAGATAAATAAGATCACATCCCAGGCAGCAGAAAGACGTCGTAGCGACGTCTTGGTAACGTCAGGACCAACCAAAATGACGTTGCATGACGTCCTACTGACGGGAGAAAATCTCGTCAAGTGACGTTATTAATTACGTGTAATTACGTCATCATTGACAATATACTGGACCTAACATTGACGTCCTTATGACGAATTATGACGTAAATTGGACGTTGCAGGATCATACTTTAATAAGGGAAGCTTCCATAATTTTGTGTTGTCGGCTTAATGGAACGTGTAATTTATTTAAATTGGCAGTTTTGAAATTTGAAGCCCTATTTAGTACTAAATTGTAAATCGACGATACAATACGTTGGATAACTTCAGTACCCATACGTTAGTTTAATCTCGTTATATAACGTTATTTTACGTCATGGTTTGGTACATGTGACATCAGTCTGCTGCCTGGGATAGTATAATAGTTGAGGACATTGGCCTTTCTTGTGATTAACATATGTAATCTGAGTAGTTAAGCAGAATCATTAGCAAATTATGCAATTTTTGGACATTGGCCCTTTTCTACCAAGCTCCTGAGTTATGAGCCTATTTTTTTTTTAGAAACCTGTCTACTGTTTCATAACGTTAAGAAAATGCATATCTCCTGGGAAAGACATAATATTTGTTTCTTTGTTAAGGTACAGTACATCCAGTAACCTAGCCCGTCACAGACAAACGCACAGAAGCCCGGCTGACAAAAAGGCCCGGCGCTGTCCACACTGCGATAAACTATATGTCAGCATGCCGGCTTATTCAATGCATGTCCGCACCCATAATCAAGGCTGCAAGTGTCAGTACTGTGGCAAGTGTTTCTCCAGGCCTTGGTTGTTGCAAGGTCACATTCGCACACATACTGGTAAGGAAGTTTCTATTTTTATTGTTGTCGTTTGCACAGTAACACATCTTCTTTCAGGAGAAAAACCGTTTAGGTGCACTATTTGTTCTAAAGCCTTCGCCGATAAGTCCAACTTGAGGGCCCATATCCAGACGCATTCTAACACAAAACCCCACGTTTGCGGTAGATGTGGCAAGGCTTTTGCTCTAAAATCCTATCTCTACAAGCATGAAGAGTCGTCGTGTATGCGGATGAATAGACATTCATCGCGAGAGGGTACGCCTGATATAGGTAAGACTTTGATAGCGAATTCCTAGATTTAAACGTATTCCCCCACAAAACGTGACCTAAATCAGGATATCTGGCTGGCCAAATGATTAAATTATCAAATCAAGAACCTAAACCGAAATGAAGTTATTACTTTGTTATAGAGAAATCTGTGGCTTCGCCTACTCCAGTAATTGTCAGCCCCAGCAGACTGGTGGAGTCTGTCATCCATTCCGCTTCCGATGCTGTACGTTCCCCAATGCTTTACAGATCCACAGTGATCTCCCCGAATCCAGAACGGATACTGTACAGCACCATTAAACATCCGTCGGTTATCCTCAACGCGGCCGTGTTCAACCATATGCTCGCGCAAGAACAACCAGTTGATTTCTCCAAGAGATCCAGCGGCTTTGCGGGGAACAAGAACGGAGGATCGAAAGGTAATGGTGGCGGTGGGGCTTATTCTATGATGGCCATTAAAGTCTAAAAAGGACCAAGTATGTTTTTTTCTTAAAACTATTCCGATTAGGGACCATATTCTGAAACTTTAAATGTTATGTTACCGTTAAAATAAAAGTTTACCTATTAAGAGAGTCATAGATTATTTTTAACAATAAGGGAGTTTGATGCTTGTGTTAAAGTATCTTTAATAGTATAGTTACGTTGTTATAATGGATAGCTTGCGGGTGTACCCTAATCACGTTTACGTTTTTATGGTGACGTTATAATTTCGATATAATAGAGTTGTGCCTTGGTAAACTTCCAAACTAACATTTTTCGTGGCTTAAGGTTAAAAGTTAACCGATATTTTATTTATAATTCTTTAATAATAAGTAAGTTTTAAGGGTAACCAGAATGTGTTCCTTACCGTTATAAAACCAATATATGATTTTTAAAGGTAACACCAACCTCTGAGTTAGGAATAAGGAAGGAGGGACTGGTTATAAGTTTTTGACCAGTCAAAGGTACAACGCTAATTACCGCAATAACGTTTTGTGAAAAGGGAAGATGCAAGATGTCTCTATTTTGTGAATAATTACCCCAATTTCCCTAAGAATCTATTTTCTGTGAATTCTGTAATGTGCCAGATCAGTTAATTTTAGGATATTTAAAGCAATTTCTTAATTATAGGTATTTATTGAAGTATTATTTACACACTTGTTTGATATTGTGTTTTTGTAAAGTAGTGGCAGCAAAAAGTGTAAATACTTTGCTGCTTTGGTAAATGAATAATTTAGTTGACTTTTTAAATCCTTATTTTGTCTGTGTATCTGTAATATAAAAACAGCTGAGTTCAGTAATGGTGCTTAAATATAATGTATATTTTTGAGTCCTATCCGGTAGCTACGTACTTAATATTTTATAAACAGGTTTAAGAAAAAAATGATCAACCAAATTCACAAAGAAAATTTAACTTTAACCCCGGTTTAAATTGACAATATTGGATTTAACATTACAGGTAAAATCTGTTCAGAGATATAAGAAAGTGACTAACTGATCCCTATTAGGTGGCCTCATGGTAGTCCAGAGAAGAATCTTTAATGTTTTTTGCAGACAGAGAAAGTCCATTTGGAATCCATCCGTCTTTAGATCCAGCATGCAAAATCGTAATTCGTTTGCCTCTTTTTGATAGCGCGCTTGTTTTACACTTTCCGCTTGAATTAATCCAACCCTTTTCCGGGGTATCATATGTGTCGAAACAGGTTTCATCCAAGTAAATAATCGGCCTTTGCTGATCTCTGTAAATCCTAATTTTTTGTAGATATTCGCAGGGGCGGATGGGCTACCTAAGACCGGCCCGGGCAATCACTTGCTAAAGCCGGCCCACAAATTACAACAAAAAATAATACCATTCTTTATTTTGCGATATTTATTACTAACCTAATAAAATAGTAAACAAAACTAAAAATAATTCATAGTAGAATTAACTTCTTCTATTATAATTTTTTTACAACAAAATCTAAATCTAAATTTAACAACTGAGATAAAATAGTATTTGTGTAATAGCAGTCAACATTTTATCAAAATAGACAATTAAAAATAAAGGATATTTTAAATTATAAGATTAACAGTCTACCTAAGAAACTAGATGATCCTGCTAGCTCATTAATGACCTCCTCATTGTCGATTGTCCATAAGATTTCTTTTTCAATATTCATTATCATAAATGATTCCAAACGTTCATCGCTTAAAGAATTGCGTAGTCGGTTCTTGATGTAAGTATTTTAAAATAGAGAAACTTTTATCGCATGACACTTGGGTGACAGGCAAAGTTAAAATATATTGGTAGACTACATATAAGCATGGATAGGCATTCTGATACATATTGTATTTCAATATTGCTAGATAGCAACAATGTACACAGCTTCTACAGAGACTACTAGGACTTTTTTTCTTGACATTTATAGGTTGTTTGTGAATCTATAACATCTGGGTCATCTTCGTCAGTTATCTCCTCATAACCTGCCAAAGTATGTTTTTGGAAGGATTCATTTAAAGTCATATTTAAAGTCATCTTATAAATATCCCAATTCAATACAAAATGGCACAATTCTTCCTTAATATTTGACACTTGGGCATCTTCTTTAAATTGTAAAATTTTCTTTAAAATGCTCTGCAAGCTACTTTCAGAAATACCGTTGGTTTTGATTTCATTCAAATTTATAGGATTGAAAATGGACATATCAGCACATAAGTTTAGATTTCTGTTATATCGGTTTTCCATTGACATAATGGCGGTACCCATTATAACATTGAACGTTTCTATTTTAAATTTGTCTTTCCAATTACTAACAGCTTCATCACTGCAATTTTCGTCGAATAATTTCTTGACTTTTCGTATTTTCGTAACTGGAAACTCATCTTCCATGTCAAAACTAATATCTCTTTAATTTCTTAATATCTCTTTTCTTCATTTCACTATTAGCCCAAGTTAGAAAAATTGGTGTTGACTTTTTAAAAGCCTCAAAATCTCGTTGAATTCTTTTTAACTCGGCCGTTGACGTTTTAGTCATGGCATTTGCTTTCAATAAATCCAAACCTCTGGTCTGTAGATATCTTGAAAGTGGGCTAGTGATAGAAAATAGTTTTAAAAGAAAAGGGGGAAAGAAAGATATTTTCGTATTTAAGGAATTGCTGTTTTAAGTTTTCTGCAGTAGATCGGATATCAGGATCTAGGTCAAGGTTTTGTGAAATACTTGACAATGATTCAAAAACATCTAAGTATAATGGGCTCCAAAAATCTTCTCCAACTCTTTTTCTTTAGACCACCATCTAGCTTGTTCAATTACTCCTAATTTTCTCATTTTCTTGTCACAATAAATAGATGACCAAACATCAATCCTCTTATACGATTCACGAAAGAAGGTGGCGACTAAATTAAGCAAAGAAAATAGTGATGAGGCTTTCACTGCACTAAACAACATGGTAACGACTATAGACTGAATTTATGCATTTCTCCATTTATATTTTCCAGAACTATCTTTGATTTCTTTTTGAGAAAAAAAATGTCAGTCTTAACATTTAGAGATCGACCGGCCCATCGGGCATTTGCCCGGTTGCCCGGCGGGCCCATCCGCCCCTGGATATTCGGATCGTCATTCCCGAATTCTACTGGATTCCACTAAAACTTGTATTTTGTTAATTTTTTTAAATCTAAAACCCATGTGTTGGATACACTTCCATAACGTTGTTCTACCACATTTAACGCCGGTTTCATCTTTTTCAAGCCTCTTAATTAAATTATCTAATGTAGGGACGCTTTGTTCCTCGTATAACTTGTAAATTTTACGCCGTATTATATCTTGATCACTTCCATCTACCTTCGAGAAAATGCCAGTATCGCTTCTTTTTTTCCTCGCTAAAATGGGGTTATTCACAATTTTCCATACAGTTGATGTCTAACGCTGCTTGCTTGCTGACCGCACGTTTAATGAGAGTTGAATAAACATTGTTTATAACTTCCTTGGTGTCCACAGAAAGTGTTTTCTGCTTTTCGACGGAGTTATCTCCTGAGATACATTGGGCTCGCACATATTTTCCAGGACTTACACACGATTAAACAAACGCTGTATTACACACGAAGTAAGAATAATTACTAAGCTTAAAACTAACTACAGTGGCTATATATACAGTCTTTAGAACATAATTTGTTTTATGGGATTAACCCTCTTATTTTAAATCAGGTAAAAATCGGTTTAAAATCACCAAACTATTACTTTAATAATGAAATTACGTTTTCCGGATTCGCAGTTTACTTTAAAACATTTTTAAGTATGGACCATAATTTACCTGCATTTATTCATTCATTCATTGTTTGTTTATGGCCACTCTTGGATAATCCCATTCAAAGGCAAAGTTTAACTTTCTTATATCTCTGGGCAGGCTTTACTAAAATATGACCATTAGGGTTGGATCAAAAAACAGTCAAAATTATTTTTTTTTTGTATTTATCCAATATACGGAAAAATGGCTAAGTATTATGTCTACTCCTCTGTAATTAAGGGTTTTAAGCAAATCCGGTGCCGAGAGCGATTCAAAATTTGAAAATGTGAAATTATTCTAAATTAGTTCATCAAATGTTCCATAAATTTATGGATCAATATTTCAGTAAATACTGATCACATTGATATAAATTAACATTGTTCCATAAAAGTAGTTGCTTTATGGGCGTTTTACATCATAGGCCCTCCAATGATCATTTTCGAAGAGGTTTTTCATGGCCATATCTCCGGAACCATAGACATGCGCTGCTTTTGTTATTGTTGTGTTGGCGTTGTGATGTTGGTGTGTTTGAATGTTTGAAAAATAGTCCCTGTTTAAAAACAAACATACAGACATGGCATCATTACAACGCCAATATGGCAATAGCAAAACCTGTTGGAAGTAATAGCGTACGTCTATTGGTTTCATAAATAATATGACTTTAAAAAATCCCTACGAAAATATCCATTGGAGGAGAGCCTATGATACTCATAAAAACAGTAGACGTGTTATAAAGTTCCATTGTCTCTAACTTTCGAATAAACAAAACAATCACTAGTTATTTGTAATTAAAGCCGGATAAAATCTTGAATTCTTTTGGTGAATATCGTTGGTAAGATTCTTAAGTAAAAGTTACAGTATATATAGTCTTTTATATTGTATTTATATAAATATTATTTATTTGTAAATGCATTAATTGCCATGAAGGAATCCGTACTAAAGTAATACTCAAAAACATTATTCTCATTTTATAGTCATTACTGAGGAGTTTTAGTGTCAGCCGTAAAATTTGCATTTACATTCAATGAAAGTAAAAACGTAATATTAGCCGATACAGGATTTTTAGTTATTATTTTATTTTTTATTTATTGCTTTCAAGTTTCCAAGCACTTTCTAAAAACATTTTTTTAATGGCTTTAAATTTAGTAATGTGGGATATTGTAAGAAATAGCTCTCTTCCATCCAAACATTTCATGGGTTCATATCTGAAATGTTAGAGTTGGACCCAGTAACGTTTAACCAAGTAAGGCAGAAACTGTCAAATTAAAAATAGCAGCGATGCCATAAATTTAACACTAATAATGTTAAGACACCATAAAAACCATGATCTCATATATTTATTCACAATATTAATTAATAAAATGAGGGTTGTTCCCTCGGTTCTGGAAAATGTTAAAGTTGTCTCAATCATTCTTCTGTTTAAATGGAAGAGATAAAATTACTTTACAAACCATCACCCAATTTCTCTGCTACCTACACACGGTGACCAAAATTGACGATGACCAATTTTAAGGTTGGTATTGATATGACCACATACCCATAGAACCTTTGTTACCAGTCAAAATGTTTAAAGAACCATATTTTATTAAAAAAATTGTAAAAATATAACTCCTTTGAGGGGTAAGCCATAGTCCTTATTGCATATAATTTTCAAAAACTGAAGTTCTATTTATTGCTCCCCAACCTAAAATCCCTTAGTTTAAATAAGCTTTAACTAATGCATAATGTATTCTAGAATTGTTTTTAAAAATCGGAAGTAAACTTCTTCTTTGTTTAATCAAATATACTTATTAAGAGTTCAAATTTAATTTACTGTCAAAAATTATTTCTTTTACATGATTAACTTTTAAAATTTCAATGCTTTCGCTTACATTTTATACTATTTATTTTTTGTAAAACATTATTTAGGTTTAAAGTAATTTACTTCATTAAAATTAATTCTGAAAAAATTATTATCAAACCAATTTTATATCATTTTAAAATATTTTTAAATTTTCTTATTAAAGTTGTCCCGATCTGTAATATAATCTATCAGATCAGTAATATAAATATAAAAAAATAATGCTCCTGAAATTGTTCCTTTGAGGAACATCATATTTAAATACTTTTGGCCAGCTTTCTTCTTGATCTATTTTAACAATAGTTGGTTTATCATTAAGATAGAGGTTTTAATTCATTCCAATTGTTTTCATCTAAATCCAATATTTTTGAATTTTGTTAGCTTGTAGCAAAAATTGGCTAACCGTATCAAAGGCTTTTGCTAAATCCAGAAAAATACAAATACAAGGTGTTTTATTGTCTAATGCATTTATACACTATTGTTCTATTAGTAGGCAAATAGCATCTTGCGTCGATTAATTTTTTTAACCCATATTGTTCCTTTAGAAATAAAATGTTTTTTTCTAAATAAGTAAAGTCTGTTCAGAGATATAAGAAATGGACTAACTGATCTCTATTAGGGAAGACCCAGGCCAGCTGTAAAATTGAAATATTGCCGAACAGGTCCATATTTTGCTTAGAATTTAATCATGACTTGTAATAAAAATAAGTAAGACATTAAATAATATTTTATTTATGTTAAAATGTGAAATGACAAGTTATTTTATTATTAAAAATTGTATTAATGATTACAAAAATTTACAAATTATTCGGTACTTATAATAATTATTCACTTAATATATCAATATCACTATCACTATCATCATCTGTTCTAATTGTTATTTGTGCTATAATGCTTATATGGATATAGAATTTTTCCACTTTTTTAACATGTGTAACAGCATTTGCCCAACAAGTTCGATGGGATTAAATAAACAATGGTATGGTGGAAGCCTTAAAACTGTATGCCCTAGATTTTTTGCATAATTACCACAGAATTATTCCTTCTGCAGTTTTAAACTTTGTAAAACCTCAATTAATTGCCTTTTGGTGTAATCTTCCTGAAAATAAATGTCATTATCATACATGTAGTTTTGGATTGTTGCTTTTGTGTCATTTGAGGAGAAAGTCTTGGTCAACTGCCTACTATGGTAGCTTGCATTGTCCATTACAATTACGCTATTCGGATGTATATTTGGAATTAGCTTGTTTTTAAACCAATCTTCAAATAAATCAGCAGTGGTGTCCTTATGGTAGTCCAGAGAAGAATCTTTAATGTTTTTTGCAGACAGAGAAAGTCCATTTGGAATCCATCCTTTTTTAGATCCAGCATGCAAAATCGTAATTCGTTAGCCTCTTTTTGATAGCGCGCTTGTTTTACACTTGCCGCTTGAATTAATCCAACCCTTTTCCGGGGTATCATATGTGTCGAACGAGGTTTCATCCAAGTAAACAATTGGCCTTTGCTGATCTCTGTAAATCCTAATTTTCTGTAGATATTTGGATCGCCATTCCCGAATTCTCCTGGATTCCATTAAAACTTGTCTTTTGTTAATTTTTTTAAATCTTCAATGTGTTGGATACACTTCCATAACGTTGTTCTGTCACATTAAACGCCGATTTCATCTTTTTCAAGCCTCTTAATTAAATTATTTAATGTAGGCACGCTTTGTTCCTCGTATAACTTGTAAATTTTACGCCGTATTATATCTTGATCACTTCCATCTACCTTCGAGAAAATGCCAATATCGATTCTTTTTTTCCTCGCTAAAATGGGATAATTCACAATTGTCCATACAGTTGATGTTGGAATTTTTGTTAATGTGGCCGTTTCTTCTAACGCTGCTTGCTTGCTGACCACACGTTTTCTGCTTTTCGACGGAGTTATCTCCTGAGATACATTGAGCTCGCACATATTTTCCAGGACTCACACACGATTAAACAAACGCTGTATTACACACAAAGTAAGAATAATTACTAAGCTTAAAACTAACTAGAGTGGCTATACATACAGTATTTAGAACATAATTTGTTTTATGGGAGTAACCCTCTATTTTTGAATCAGATAAAAATCGGTTTAAAATCACCAAACTATTACTTTAATAATGAATGAAAAGTTTTGTCTATATTATATAGCTCTTGAAAATGGTTTAAGAAACCGAAACGCGTAGAGCGAATTATTAAATATTTGTGAAGAATTTTGGATTTTTCTTTCCTGTTTAATATGAGTAATCTTCACCCCGGAGATATATATGATTCAATTAAGTTTACTATTGAGTCTAGCGAAATAAGTATTAAAAAAAAAATTTTACAATCCTGCATGATTTCCGTAACCTTCTATTTCTCGACACTTAAAAAATGTTTTTAGAAAAATAATTTTACAACTTGAGGAGAGTGATACTAGTCTAAATATACCATTGATAGGAAACTTCAAAAGTTTTCGCCCAAATGGTGTATAAGAAACTTCATAGTCATTATTTTTAAGTTTTTTTTGTTGGATTTTATTTATTTTAGATTAGTTTTTGTTCTTAAGTAAGTTTTCTTCACGTTACTATATTATTGCTCTTTTTTAGATAGGTATATCGGCTAATAATATAAAAAGTTGCTAGTCATTATTATTAGTTTGAATTATTTAGATAGTTGTGTGAAGAGCTTAAAATACGTAGTAATAAACCTTATAAACCCATGGTATTACAAAAACGAAAATTCTCAGTAAATTAAAAATGGTATGCCTATAGATGGTAATTATTATGTACAGTGTATGCTGTAAGTTAATACGTAAACACATATAAATATACAGGGTAGCTATAATAACTATTTATTCTAATGTACTTATTTATTTATTTTCTTTCAACGGATCTAAAGAGGCTGGAATGTGCAATAAAATCATGGTTAAATTATAGGATTAGAAAAGTACTTAACCACAGGGCCTTAAATATGCCCGTGTTGTATTTTATGCGTGTTTGTGTGTATCATAGAGTAATTTAGTCATTCCCTTAGTATTTACGTGTCGGTAAAAGAAAATTTGATGTGGTAATTTAAATGTATGGATCAGTTTAAAATACAAGTATTTTCGGTTCCTTGATCTTGTCGCAGTATACACGGATTCAGTTTTTAAATACAAGGTGCCTCTGGGGTTGTAAGGTCTGTACAAACTGCCAACTCAAATTCCTAATTTTTTCTAACTTCAGAAATCGGTGCTTATACTATAATATACATAACTTTGTGTTCATGTTCATTTAAAAACTTCCCACCACGGATTTATCGAAAACCACTGATTAAAAGAAAAAACGCCGAGATACGTCAAAGGATTTGCCAAAGGGGACAACTTTTTAACCAAAAACTACTTCACCCCCTTTTACCCTCTGCCCCCCGGGGTCATCCCCTTAAAAATTTTAAATGACAAGGGGTATCAAGTAATAGCTTGTTTGAAAGGTCTTTCAAAGTGCTTTATTTTGACGTTTGATTTTTTAAAATCGGTCGATTCGTTTTCGAGAAAATTAGAAAAATCTTTATTTATCTTAATTTGTTCAGATAGAAAAAAACACACAAAAATATCACTTTTTATTTCAATAAGTGTTCAAAATGTTGCCCGTTATTGGCCAAACAATGATATAGGCGATGTTCAAATTCCTGACGGACATTTTCAAAAACATGTTGTGGGAGATCATGACAGCTTTCGATGATGCGTTGACGAAGTTCATCCAAACTTTCAGGTTGGGGAGTGAACAGAATAGATTTCAAATGGCCCCATAGAAAAAAGTCTAATGGCGTCAAGTCAGGAGACCTAGCAGGCCATTCTATAGGCCCTCTTCGCCCTATCCATTTATCTGGAAACTCGTCGTCTAGCCATTGCCGAACCGGAAGAACATAGTGAGGAGGAGCGCCGTCTTGCTGGAAATATATTTCAGCCTCATCAAGTATAGGGTTTCCATCGTCTTCGATTTGGTTTTCAATGGTTTCAGTGATAAGCGGATTGATGGTATTTTCCAACATATCTAAATAAATGCCTCCATTTAAATTCCCATTAATAAACAATGGCCCAATCACTTTGTTTCCTAAAATGCCTGCCCATACATTAATTTTTTGGGGGTACTGAGTATGCCCTTCTACAAAAGCATGAGGATTTTCATTGCTCCAATACCTGCAGTTATGCTTATTAACAAATCCATTTAGATAAAATGTGCATTCATCACTGAAGCAGATATTCTTTACATGAATGGTATTATCATTAATCGCTGCAGTCATTTGTTCACAAAACTCAACTCGCCTATCGAAATCATCTTCGGTTAACTCTTGCAATATTTTCATTTTGAATGGATGAAATTTATGTAATTTAGTAACTGTGTGTACAGAGCCTAATGAAATACCAATCGCATCAACAATTTTGCGTAATGAAGTATTAGGATTTATGTAAAAATGACCCAAAACTTCAACTTGAGCGGCTTCATCCAAAACTCTACGATGATTACGTTTTTTATTTGCAACAGATCCAGTTTAAGTAAATTTAGTAACAAGGTCCAAAACATACCTATGCGAAGTTATCTTTTCCGGATCTCTGGCGTTAAATGTGACGGCAGTTTGCCGAGCACATTGATTTTGGGCACCATAAATTAGAATCATTTCCACTCTTTCGGCTAGTGTGTAAACCATTTTGGAAGTAAAATCTGAATCAATAAATTAATTTCACTATCCCAAGATTGTCACAAAGGTAACTGACAGCAAATTAAATTATTTCTTTTCCTTAGCAACTGTAAAAAACTAAACAGGTATAAGAATAAATACAGTTCGCCCATGTTATCTGTGTTTATAAATAGATGGCTGAAAAAAAGTCGGGTTGTTATTTGGTTGCTGCCACGTCCAATCTTCCGAATTGCTGTTTATGTTGGTTTTTGAACACTAATTGAAATAAAAAGTGATATTTTCGTGTGTGTTTTTTTTTTCTATCTGAACAAATTAAGATAAATAAAGATTTTTCTAATTTTCTCGAAAACGAATCGACCGATTTTAAAAAATCAAACGTCAAAATAAAGCACTTTGAAAAACCTTTCAAACAAGCTATTACTTTATACCCCTTATCATTCAAAATTTTTAAGGGGATGACCTCGGGGGCAGAGGGTAAAAGGGGGTGAAGTAGTTTTTGGTTAAAAAGTTGTCCCCTTTGGCAGATCTTTTGACGTGTCTCGGCGTTTTTTCTTTTAATCAGTGGTTTTCGATACATCCGTGGTGGGAAGTTTTCAAATGAACACCCATTCTTTTCCTAAAACTTTAACAGCCCATATTTTCGAAACGGAACATCTTTGGACCATAGTTTATAAAGCAAACTATCATTAATTTTTCATGTACATTTACACCCTCAAATATTGGCATACCATTAAGGTTGAGCTTTTAGAGGCACTCTGCATTTGGAAACTATTATAATATAATTCTTTTTATTTTGGACCGATGTACTTTTGTTAAATATATGATGTCTTTGTAAAACCCCCTGTATATAGAAACTATAAAATATAAAAGAAAATATGCAACTATGATCTTTAAGTCAAAAATGTCCTATCTAGGATAATGAAGTTCTTTAAAATTGTAGTAGTTTATTATTTTTCAATTTTCTATACTTTCTTTAGTACTTTTTAGTTGTGGTTTTCATGCCATGTATAAGAGAATGAAAATATGGAACCTATATTATATAACAACTTCCCTCGTACAATATATTTTTATTATTTTGTACAGGGGAACCCACTTGCATTGGCCCAGTACCTACTCTCGTAAGGGATATAAAAAAATTTTTTAAAGAAAAATTGGCTGATTGTAAATAATCTTTTACTTATACGAATTTGTTTTACGTTTAGGACACTGCCAAATTGTCAATGGCAATTTGAGCATTTATTTAAGTACTCTACTTTTTATAATCAGATTTAAAAGCTGTTGTTTTTAATAAACCTACCACTTAAATTTTGTTAATTATTATTGTTTAGATTGTGATATATCGAAAACAGCTGAATATCGAAATAGGGTATGTTACATGAAAAAAATTCAGAATTATAAGTAGAATTCAAAAATCGAATAAAATTTGGGGTATTTCATTTAAAAAATTAAAGTTGACGTGTGCCCCGACTTCTTGAGCAATCATGTATAATACTAAAAACTCTCAAAATTTGTAAAAATGATAAATAAAGTCGACGGGTCCGAGCATTTTTCGAAAATATTGAGGGTGTTTCATTCTTCTTGCCAACGCTGGATATTAAGGAAAAATGTGTAGTTATTAAATTGTATAAAAATATATATGGCGTTTCATTAAAAAATGGTGTTAACCCCAGCCAAAACACTCATCCTATAGGTAAACATAAAAATTTAATTAAATCAAAACTTATTTACAATCAATCCATCTTTCTTACGAATATTGTTTCGGAACCATTACAGTGATCGAAAAAAGGTACAGGCTCATCTTATGTGGGTTACCCTGTTCTAACATACTTTCATTCCTACAAATACATAAAAAAAGAATAAAATATTTTCGCCATGAAATTATTATTATTAATTTTGTGTACTTTTATACCTACAGGATAAAATAAAACAATTTATAAATAAAACAGTTTTTAATCAATTTATTTCCATATTCAAGGGGGGACAATGAGGGCAATTGCCCCCCTCCTCCTCCCTTCTTGACCCTTAGCCTTACACAATAACATTATTTCATATACCTAGTCATATTATTTAAATTTTAAATATTAGGTAATGTTTTCTATTTCAAAAAATATACATACAGTATTAACTAGGGGACAAAATTTGTGGTCCCAAAAAATGTACTGCTTTAACCAGTGGCGGTTCGTGAAGGGAGGCATTGCCTTTGCCACAAAACGAAATAATAACACCATATTTTATGAAGATGCTAATAATACAATTAATACCTATAGAACTCTTGTATAAATATATTTCACTGTCTCCAAGTCCTTTATATTTAATTATTTATTATTCATTATAATCGCAGTCATTTTTCTCTAGAATCGCTCATTGCGTAGTAGTCGCTGGAATAGCCAGTACAACGATTCCAACAATATCGCATAATTTCTTATTAAATTTGACTTTGGAAGACTTAGGTATTCTACGACATATTATTCATCATTTAGGGATTTCTCGTCCAGATTTGGGTAAAACAATAATTAATCAAGGTAAACCTCATCATAGTTTTGTCACTGCTTTCAAATCGCATCACTGCAGAAGTTTTCCATAAGCAATTCCGTACTGTTGAGATAAAAAGTTTCTAAATAAACCAGGCTATCCAAATTTTTTTTTTTCTACTACCGTGCGTTTTAACCCATTTTCCCACACGCATTTTAGTTTTGAAAGTGTCACTTTCCCGCACTAGTGCGGGAAAGTAATATTATGCAAATTTTGACCCTATGAGATAGTTTTTTAGCTCGAAAGTTATAAATATTGTTACAATAGGTAAACAAGTATTTACGAAATAGTCCATCCAATAAAATCTACGTCTATTCTTACTTTTTGTTGTATTTTTAATTTCTTAAATATATAAAATAATGAAGATATTTTTATATAACCCTGTACATTTCTTTAAAGTCATGTCACAAAACAATAATTAAACCAACCTGTGACGGGTGGTTTGATATCATTTGCTATGATAACCAAGGCGTGTCATTGTTACTAAAACGTCAAAGTTGTCACAAATCACCGAAATAAATTTAGATACGTAAGCTGGGCGTTCCCGCCAAACATTATTATTTTGTTTGGATCGCATTTCGTAGATGGCGCCGGTAGTGGCATCGCCCAATTTGGTTTAATTAAGTTCGTATAGAGAGCACCACGTTCATTTGCGATTTGCGATCAAAAAGAAGCACCCTCCCAGATTTCGTTGTTGTCAAAAATTTGAAGTGTATTGTCAATTTTCTATTCTCGATTTTCTTTTAAGTTGTGTTGAATTTTAATGTTGTTTGTGATCGTTCGGTCTCTGTGTGTACTATTAGCGTGTTTATTGATAGTTGTTTTGACTTTTTGTTTAGTTTTAGTGTGTTTTCGGTTTGTTAGTTAAAGTTCGCGTATTTATTTCCGTTATGGAGGACTACGCACCTCCGTTAAAACCTAAAAAATGTTGTGTTCCAAACTGTTTAAATAAACATGGCATGCGACACCGCTTGCCAAAAAGAGATCCGATAATTTTTGATCATAAAAATAATGTTTTATTACCTATTTCGCTTTATTTTAGTCAGCTGTATTTTTTTAAATAGCTATTGCTTGGTTTAAATAATTCCTTTTTGCTGCTTTCTATTTGAGCTCTTAGATATACTTTATTTGTTACTTTACCAACAAAGTATTTACTCCAAACTTAAAAACAAGAGTTACAAATAACGTGTATCCCTGAACTAAAAATAAAAGGAAAAAAAATGAATATTTAAACCAAGAAATATTTTAAATTTTAAAGCGGCACCAATATCTACCGATAAAACAGATTTTATCAAAAGTTGGTAAAACAGTTTTCTTTATTTTTACCCATAGTTGCCAAACAGATTTCTATTTTTCTCGCGTGTTTCGGATCGCAAATACTAGGACATCAGCGCCAATTAGTTTTTGACAGTTCTAAGAGTCCAGTTGCGTATCTAAATTTATTTCGGTGATTTGTGAAAGTTGTTCAAAGCGTTTTCGAAGTGACAGTATACAGTCTTTTTCTAAATTAAACCGAATCAAAGCAATATTTAATGGAGTCATCCGACGAAGAACTTCCCGAATCCATTTTGAAGGCTACAGATGCTGAAGTAGATTCCGAGCTGTTACCTGCCAAATTCAGACTAAGGTATGAAAAGCAATACGAACATTTTGTTACATGGTGTAAGGCTCTGCTCCTAAACATACCCTGAGATTGCTAGATTCCATTCAAAGAAGAGCCATTCGCTTGATCGGTGACCATAGTCTGACAAACAACCTGGAAAGCCTTGAACATCGAAGGCAGGTTGGCGACTTGAGTCTATTTTACAACTATTTTCATGGCAAGTGTTCAACTGAGGTTGCCCGCTTAATACCACCCAGAGCGGTGCATGGTAGAAATACGCGACGAGCCACTGCAGCCCACTAGTACGTGGTTCAGCTTAGTGTCCCTCGAACGACACTGTTTCAAAATTCTTTCATCTGGAGAACGTCATCACTCTGGAACGACCTCCCTGAGATCGTGTTCCCCAACGAGCATAATCTCCAAAGATTCAAGACCAACGTGAATCATTTTCTGCGCACACGCACCGCTGCTAGAGCACCATAAAGGATTTATCCTGTAGTGCTGTGCCTTATCATAAAAAAAAAAAAAATAGGAGAAAGGGGCGAAAACCTATAAGTCAGAGATATTTCTGGCGTATTTTTCAGACCTAAGTAAGGTTTTTAAATCTAATACATTATGGTCCCGCTATTCGATGGTAAAGAGTCTAGTAAAAATAAAATAAAATTTGGATATAGGGAACTTCCATAAGTTAACGTCGTTTCTTAAACAAAAAATTTTTGGGTTTTGATGCCATCCCCATCGACATCATCTTTATGCCCTTACCAGTTAACACCAGATAACTCCACTGGACCGGCAATTTTAAATAATTTACAGAATGCAACAATGCTTTTTGGTTAAAGTTTTGTATATATATACAGTATGTCCACGGATAGACATCCCCATAGGACTAATGGACCAAAAATTGCGTTTTTCGACAAAAAGTCATTCTTGATAAAAAGTTCTGCATCTCGAAGAAATGTAGCCTACGAGGAGATTTTTTGATTTTTTTATACAGGGTACCCAAAAAATAAAAAAACATGAAATACCATCAAGAATAAATTAACTTTACTTATCGTTTTAAAGTAAAATCGCAAATAAAAAAAGGTTTTAAATCATATTCAATTCTGAGTTGGGGATTTTCTCTATTCCAGCATCATATTAATACGTGTATTATTTTTACTGAACAATCTCTAGTTTTACCTTTTTTACCTATCCCACCTAATGCAGGTATCCTATAAAAATCTGATAAAACGTCATGATATTATTGTAATGTTATGAAGTTGTCAAAAATTTCATTTTAAAATATTAAAAGAAATATGCTGTCCGTTGAACAAAAAACTGTAAACTCTTACAATTATGTACAAGAAAGGTTTTTAGAAAAGTTTCCTGGAGTTTATGTTTCGACGTATGCAATTAGACAATTAATCAAGAAATTCAAACACACGGGGTCGGTGGAAAACTTAAAAAGGAAGAAGAAACTGTTTGATGAGGATGATGCAGCTACCGTTGTGGTCTTACAATCTGTTGAGGAGAACCCACTTGTCTCACTAAGGAAACGAGCTCAACATTTGCTTATTGTCCAAAAAAGTCAAATTCAAATAATTTTAAAACAAAATAAGTTTCACCCATTCAAACCGCATTTTAATCATGCTTTAGAAGATGGAGACCATGCGAAATGACTGGATTTTTGTTTATGGGTAGGGGACAAAATTTTAAATGAAAATAACCAATTTCACAAACTTATTTTATTCACTGATGAATCGACTTTTTCAACAAATGGTACAGTGGCTTCCCAGCACGTACGATACTGGAGCACAGAAAATCCCCAATTTAGAATTCCTGCCCATCGCCAATATTTTAAAAAAGTTAATGTATGGTGTGGAATTTCGTATTTTGGAATAATAGGTCCGTTTTTTTTTTAGAACACGTGCAATAGGAATTCATACATGGAAATGCTACAAACCTTTTTTTCGGATAAGTTAGATGAGCTGCCATTGCAGTACAGGGGACAAATGTACTTTCAGCAAGATGGGTGCCCAGCGCATTGTGCACGCGAAGTTACAGAGTGACTTAACATGAAATTTGGAAATCGATGGATTGGCCGGTACGGTCCAGTTATGTGGCCTGCAAGGAGTCCTGACCTCACGATTTCAGACGCGTACCTTTGGGGCCGTTTAAAGCAATTAACTTTTCAGCAACCCATTGAATGTAATGTTGATATTTTGAAACAGAGGATTTTACAGTCAGTACAAATGATTTCCCTCGAGGAGGTAAGAAGAAGTTATGATCACATTAGAAGGCAATTTGAACAATGCGTCGAAAACGGGGGAGGCGTATTTGAATAAATAATAGTTCTTGCTTTGCAATGCAGTTCTTTTTGTTGTGCAATGTTTTTGTTTAATACGTTTATTATGTAAGCACTGAATATGATTTAAAACCTTTTTTTATTTGCGATTTTACTTTAAAACGATAAGTAAAGTTAATTTATTCTTGATGGTAGTTCATGTTTTTTTATTTTTTGGGTACCCTGTATAAAAAAATCAAAAAATCTCCTCGTAGGCTACATTTCTTCGAGATGCAGAACTTTTTATCAAGAATGACTTTTTGTCGAAAAACGAAATTTTTGGTCCATTAGTCCTATGGGGATGTCTATCCGTGGACATACTGTATATATGTTGAAATAAAATAATTTTTGAAAAATAGGTAGGTATATACTTTTTTGTATACAGGGTGGTGCATCGATCCACGCAACATAGGAAATCCCATGCAAATTTTGAGATGGTAAAATATTGGCTCCCTTGTTTATTTAAGGCCGATAATTTATTTAACTTAATTAAAGGGAATACTTTGACGAACTAACTGACGAAATTTTAGCGCGATATAGTCATTAAGGGCTTATTTAAAAAAACGTCAATCTATAATTGGAGAAAATTAACAAATACGGTTCTGAAGCTTTATAATAAAAACACTAGTAAATGTCAGTAACTGACAAGAAGGATGTATTATGACAATACATTTGTTTTCGGGTAAAATAGGTTAAAAGCTTTAAGGTTTAAGATTTTTAATACAATTTGGTTTGTCTCTCTGTTATACAAACAAAAATATAGGGGAGGAGATAAATCAATAAAACAGTTTTAGTAAACAAAAAGTACTTTATTTTTCGAGAATTTGACTTTCTGATGCATAATAAAATAACTTAATTACATTAATTATTTAATTACATGTTCAAACAACCCCCCATTTGCTGCTAGACAATACCCCAAACGATCATAAATTTTGTTTCGAACATTTCTTAATTGATACACGGACAGCCTTTCACACTCTGCAGTAATAGCATTTTTTAAATCCTCCAGCGTCTCGTATTTAAAATTTTTGTAGATGGTTGTTTTTAGGTGTCCCCATAAGAAAAAGCCATTCGGCGAAAGATCGGGAGACCTAGCTGGCCAATTAATTGTGTAATTTAGTCCAATAACGTTTCCTATAAAAGCATTTTCTAAATACTCCCTAACTACTGCGGAGTTATGAGCTGGGCAGCCATCCATCTGGAATCAATTTTCTTGATTTTCTCGAACAACTTCATGCAACGCAGGCGTAATTTCATTTTGAAGCAGTTAAAGAAAATATTGAGCGGTTTAATTTTGATTTAAAAAGAGAGTGGTCCGATGATATGATGTCCCAAAATGCCAGCCCACACGTCGACTTTTTGGGGATACTGCGTCCAGAGGCGTATCACCACTTGGAAGCGCCCAATGCCCTGGGATATTGTTGCGCCCCCCCCCCTGCTATTTTATTCATAGTTCAAATGACCCGCATATTAAAAGGCAAAAGTGCAAAACATTTTATTTTCAAACTAACAATAAGTAGGTATACATGAACAAAATATATCGAGTTTAGATATTAAATAAATATAACAAAATAAAGTTTAAGTAATACAAATATAATACAACAAAAAAAGGACCTTAAGAAAATATCTTTTTTCTTGATTTATTTGCTGCAAAACCTTGAATTATCTCTGTCGCGTCTAGATTTTTAAGTAAGTCTGATTCTATAGACATTACAGCTAAGTCACTACGTTTGGAATCGACTAACTTGGATCTTAAGTAATTTTTAACCCTCTTAAGAGTCCAAAAAGATCTCTCTCCTGAACAATTAGTTACTGCTTTAGATATAAACAATCTTAATGATATTTCCAAGTTTGTAAATATGCCAGCTAGATTTCCCTCCTTAAGTGATTTCAGTAAATTCCTTGGCTCCAGCGGAATATTTGGAATATGTTAAACTTAAAAAATCTCATTTTCGATGTCAATATCGCGATCGTTTTTATACATATTGGTCAACCTCAAGCAGCCTTGCTTAAGATCCTCATCACTCAAAGCGTCTGGATTGGTAAGAAACCCAAACTCTTTATTTACTTCTTGGTATGCATCTTTCCTCTTTAACAGCTCATTTATTAATTTATCTATTAAGGGGAAAAATACAGTTATTCGAAATTTTGTTTTTCCGTCTACCTATAAAATCGGTTGCATTTTTGCTTCGTCAAAAGATACCTTTCTTTTTCGTTTCCTTGATAAATCATATTGAAAAATATTATTTTGGCATAAAGTAGCAGCTTCAGTAAGACGATTCAATTTAATCGCGTATATTAGTTAAATACCCGTGTAAAGAGTCATACATATAACCGAAGCACTGATTGTAAATCGATGTCAACTGCTTGGAGAGCTTTGCTTGTTTGATCAAATCTTTCCAATATTTTATGCCAAAAACAAGTCATTATTGCACCTTCGAAATGCATTAATTTATCTGCTAAATTTTTTGCTTCCGATCTTGTAGCAGATTTTTGAAGTTCATCCTGAGCTATTGATAGCAAAATCTCAGATATTTCATGGTATATATGATGTGTATAATGCTTTACTAGCATCTGCTCGTGCACTCCAGCGGGTAACTGATAAATTTTTAATGGAAAACTTAGACTGAAGCAATGACCATTTTTGTGTTGATACCGAGAAAAAGTTGTATAATTCCTGTTCTACACCAAAAAAACGACATATACATGGTGTGTGGTATGTGGTGTTAGCTAAAAATTAACCGGTTAATCAAACGCCGAGCTTTCTCTAACCACGGTTGAAATCGCTTAGTTTCATATCTTTCTTGGTTATAAGGTGCTGGTGCTCTCTGTCTCTTAGTCTCTCTTGGAGTCTTGGCGCTGGGAACTGGGAAATGTGGCGCCCTTTCAGATTTGGCGCTACAAGCCTAGGCTTGTTCGGCTTGTACTATAATCCGCCTCTGACTGCGTCCTTGTTTCAATAAACCGAAATTCATTTTCTTGGCTCCAGTATCGAAAATTTTGTACATTAGGCTCGTTATTCAAGGTAAAGGTACATTCGTCGGTGAAACAAATATTTTGCAAAAATTCCCTGTCATTGTTTGCCCTCTCCATCATATTAGAACAAAAATCAGCATCATGTCGAATCATGTCCTCATCTCTTAGTTCTTGAACTTTATGGTATTTATACGAATAATATTTATGTTTATGTAGTACTCGTAAAACGGTTGTATGATGTTTCCCCACTTCGTCTCCGAAATGCCTAGTACTTATAATTCCCTTATTCTCTTCCACACTTAACAAAATATTTAAGCCTTTATCATTATCTGCAGGATTATTACCTTCGTCTTCTCTTTCGCATTTACATTTATTGAGAAGCGTTCCACTATTTTCAAATTTTTTAATTATTCTGGTTATGGTGGATATTGCTCTCTGGATAATGTCCTGCAAACATATCCGATACTTATCTGCTGCTGTTTCCTGCATAATACCACTTAACTATAGCAATCTTTTCAGACGTAGAATAGTTAATAACGAAATAATAATTATTATAGTTAAAAAAATTGTCAAACTTGGTTTGAATTTGACCCTGACATAATTAATCAAAATATTAAAATTCAGACCCGTATTATCCATTTTAGGAAAAAAAAGATAATATTATTTGTTAAATAACTTTGGATAGACTGCATGAAAATTATTAAAATTTTGAAACTGAGTTTAGTTTGTTGGATTCTTTAAAAAGTTTAGATAAACTTCTGCTCTAAAATAAATTGGGGAGCCAATATATGACCACCTTAAATTTTGCATGGGATTTCCTATGTTTCGCCAGCCAATGCACCACCCTGTATACGGTCGTAGAAAAAATAATGTTCCTAACTCATGCGTAAAGTGTCTTTCCGCACTTGTTAGAAAAATAACTATGTCCAAGTTGTAGCGTAAGTTTTTCTCTAGATTTAGTTAACAAGAATGATAGGGATAGTCTATTTCAACTTCTTCCACTCATTTTAAAAAAGTGAAAAAATATGCAGAAAGTGTGTTTTCATAATAGTAATTCTTTCACAGAAATTCATTATTTTATCGCTTTTTGTTTTTAAGATAAGATATAAAAACAATATTTTATCGCCGTATTTGTACCGCGATATCTCCCTAATGGTCGTCTTGTGACCCAACGTTTATACATCAAACTACCCTTTATTTTAATCAAGGAATCATCCCCTAAATTTTTCGCATTTGTTCTGGTACACCCTATACTTTTTTTTTTTAAATACCGTTTTTCTTATTTTCAAAAATTATCTAAATTTAGCAGAATAGATTCATGACCCCGTTTATCATTTATAGGATTATGTAATTTTGAAACAAAATATAATCGCAATATCCTCGTAAAAAAATACTACTTAAATTTAACAACAATTTTATCATACAAGGTGTTCAAGTTTATAAAAAAAAAAAAAATTTTTGAAATACAATTGGGTGCATCAGGAGAGAAACAACTTTCTGTGTTCTGCATCGTCCGATATCGGTGCATCTCACTGGTCATATAGATATCGCTTATCAAGTTTGAAGTTTCAGTTTAAAGTTACCACTACACACTATGCTTTTTATCCGATTGTGTCAAAAAATGACGTTTTATAGATCAGATATTTGGACGAAAAGGTAACCTTTTCAATAAGGTATTGATTATTGCGCTGGTAGCTAGGCAACCTTTGTCGTCCTAGTCCGAAAAACATTTTGTCGGACGCTAAAATATTTTCAACAGTTTATTTTATTCAATTATTTACAATATTTATATTAAATGTACAATTAGAACAATTTTGAACAAGAACGGGGTGATGTAAATTTGATTTTGAGGATGTGTTATTATTTTTGGTCTCCGTTATGATATTATTCTCCAATGTTGAACTCGATTGGGAGACGGATTGCGACACGTGAGTCGAGACTGACTGCAGGTCAGATTGTGGAATGTTGAATATTTTCTTGGTCAGCTCTAACTTATTACTTAAGGAATCATCTATGTAGCCCTCGGCTACTCCCGAAGACTTCCAGCCTCCATGCCGTTTTAGAGATGTTATGTCTGCTCCCGCATCTACAAGTAATTTGGCCGATGTTCTTCTGAAACAATGTCCCGTGAATTCCTTGGCATTCGGCAGTTTTAAGTAAGATGCTATTTCCTGAGGTATAGAGCCAAATTTGTGTATACCGACAACTTGCTTATGGCATTTTCCATTGCGATAAGACACAAAAAATCGCCCATCACTCATATTTGTTGAAGGTAAAGCCAGATAATTTCTATAATACTTTAGATATTCTCTAGTCACCGTAAATGATCTCGGTTTGTTTGTTTTATTATAGGGAATTTTTATTAACAAAGCCGTTCCCAAATCTTGTATGTCATCAATTTTCATATGAGCCAGTTCTTCTCGACGACATGCGCCCGCGATTCCAAAAATAAAAGCAACCTGTAATTAAGAAAATTGTTAGTCAGAAATTTAAAATACTATTATATAGTTACATTTACCTTCAACATTAAGTATTTGTCATCTGGAGCATGGCAAAGGAATTTGTGAACCTCTTCTCTAGTTAGGATCCTTGATTTCTTTGGACAATATCCAACACTTTTTTGTTTCAACAATGCTCGTAATCTCATGTATTTAGATATATCAATATTCTGTTTTACATTTACCACTGCACGTAGCATAGAATACTGCGACCACAGAGTAGATGACTTCATAGTTTTCGATAATTCCGCCATATAGACCAAGAAGACGTTTTCGGAGAACGACTGTATATTTTTTTCTTGCCGGTAATCCATAAATTTTTTATAAGCTCTTTCATATATTTCCTTAGATTTTTGTGGCAACAAATGTAACATTACTTCCTTGGCAGTTTCTTGAACGTCAGGTGGTGTACCTTCTATAAGATCATCGTCTATTTCCATTTTTAATTGTGTTTTTCAGGTTTTAAAACTAGCAGAACATGAAAGATTAGTTAAAACTATCGCCTGATTGATAAAACGTCAGTTGATAATATTAATTTAATTATTTGTTAGATCCATGGATACGCATATTACAGGTTTCATTGTTCAAACATTCAAGGGACAAAAATTACAATGCAAGATGAAATATATTGGTTTTCTTAATTTTTACATTATTTTATAATCCGAGCAAAAACACAATCGGATAAAAAATAACGTATGTTATACGGACGAAAAATGTATTTCGGACTATGCGGGTTACTGGCCTCGGCTTTGCCTCGTCCAGTAATCTCCCGCAATACGTCCGAAATACTGCATTTTTCGTCCTTGTAACATAATATACTATTTCGTGCGGCTGCGGATTAGAATAAAAATGTAGTAAATTATCATAATGGATGAAATGTGTAAGCAATTCCACCCGCTAAACCGCAAAGTCAAACCACTGTGCACCGCTGCCACCGATAATGGGCATAACACCTGAGTCAGCATAGCAAAAAAGGAGGCAAATCGTTTTTTGAGGCGAAACGTATTTTGGAAAAGATAGACAATAACAAGTTGTTGTGTAAAGCTTCTCGTAAAGACATGTGTATATTCGTGTAATTAATATAATTCTACTGTTAATTGGAAATAGTTGCGTATTATTAGTTCATCAGAAGTGGGATCTTTTTTTTCTTGTGTGTAGTGTGTGTGAACAGTTATAATACTAGTAAAAAAAAAACGCCACGATGCAAAAGGAGGCATTCTTCAACGTCCACTAGCTCGTCGGATTCAGACACTTGCTCTACGTGTCCTTGGTCTTCCACCGACACAAGCCGTCGTCGGCGAAAAGCAAAGAACAAAAGAAAATCCAGTGACGAGATACAAAAACGTTGAGAAAATAGTAATGTAGCGGGGGTAAGTCAGACAAATCCTATAAGTTCGCACCCTGTTAATCAGCCCTATGATCAAACACACAACTCTAGACGCTAACTTCAAAATTAACTGTTTTTCAACCACAGTGAAAAATTAACATGCAGGCTTTCTTCGGTTGTTGTCATGGAAACGGTACGTTAAAAGTTAACTTGTGTGCTTGATCATAGGGCTGAATATCCGCCATAATACCAGATTTTAACCCACTTAACGCCAGAATACTATCGTTATTAGGAGATCGCTAATACTATCGACACGTAAAATTTACGTATAATAAAAAATACGGAACAATATTTAATAGTATTTAATAACAATAATTTTGATTATAAAAAGTTAAAACAAAAATGCAAAACTAATCAAAAAACAAGTAAAACTGGCAGTTACAAAATTGTTTTAAGAACAACTAGGGTAAATTTTAACTTGATTCTCGCCACATATTGGTTTATTGCATTTTGAACAATATGTTGTTAGTGCAGTCACTTAAGCAAAAATAAGGGGTCAACCTCGGAATGAGAGATAATAAGCTGAAAACTCGTATATACCTTCATTTTATTGTTCTAAAAGTTGTCTCAAAAGTCTCATAAAATCTCGTGTCTACGTCGTAAGTTATTCAAGGTCAAAGGTCACAAAAATCAGTTTTTCGCGATTATCTCGGTTTCTATAGCTCCAATGATGTTAACATTTATTATAAAAATTGTAGAGCGTAAAATTTGCGACGAATTTTGTTTTAAAAAATTTTTCATACGCCCAACCGTTTTTACGATAGAGGGCAGAGAGCCCGCAACGCTCAGCCATACTCACTGTAATGCAAGGTCAACCGTGAATGACAGTATTTTCTAGGACCTTTTTTATTTCTTATGTCTTCTCCTTGAGCTTCTTCTATCTCACTTTTTTTTCCCAGGACATCCTCAATATTTTTTTTAAACTTATGACTCATGTTAGTTACCGTTTGCAATCGACTAGTCTGATGTGCCTTTGTTAGTTTTTTATGTAGCTCAAGCAAATACATTTGTCTAGCGTTTGGCTTTCCTCCTTGTGTGATCATTATGTGAGTAAATCACATAAGAGTTTATGCGGGCCATATTTCCCATAATATTATAAAAAATGCACATAGGCCACCTTTTAGTTTTTCGATTTGCACATATGTTTTGACACATCTGGTCAAAAGTGTCTACTGCTCCTTTAGTTGCATTATAGCTGTGAATGATTTCTGTTTTTCTTGTATCTTTATTAGTAGTTCCAGATGTTGTGTGCATTGCAGATAAAAGTGTTACTATTTTATTTGTTTTTGGTTTGTGCTATTAGAACTGTAGGCAAACAATGACGTTCCTAAAGTCGGCTTCCACTTAACTAGGCGCATATAATCTCTGAATCAAATCAGTAGAATCAGGGGTTTCAAAAATGTTTCAAAATATAAAAACCAATATGGCGGTATATGGACAGCTGATTTTCCATAAAATTGAATGTTAATAGGTTAACAATTAATTTGAAACTATCAGTCATACAAAAATGACTGGTGACGGGTCTCGTTCCAAAATTAATTTCTTAGGGGTGCGTTCGTATTGTTGCACACGATCGACACAATAATTTTATATTTAGAAAATTTAATAACTAAAATAATGGTAGAAAATTAGATAAACAATATACAGTAAAACCTCTGACTAGCGACCACCCTCGGGAATCAGGTGTTGGTCGGTAAATAGGGGTGGTTGTTTAATAGAGAAAAATTGAAACATCAGAACTGGTCTGCATTTTACATTGTATATAATTTTGAATGTTTTTGTGTACATTTATCGCAACTAAACTATATATTATTGCAAATACAAATAATTTATTGGTCCACATAGGTACATACAATATGTTTAGACAAGTCACGAAAACAAAAAATATTTAAAATACTATATACACGACGCAGTAAGCTAGGTAGTAGTAAACAAATAAAATTATATTAAATATTTCAATTTTATCTAAAGAAAGATATTTCCTTTTTTCCGCCAATTTCAAAAATTCACGTTAGTCCCAAAACACGCGAAAACTTTTCAGTTGCAATTGTTTTTATGGCAAAATTCAAACTCATGATGGATAATGAAACAAAGTAAATAGAATGTTGGATAAATTAAACAAATTTTAGTTTATTTCAGCAGATAATATATTAAATATCAAAAAAATTCGAATTAACAGCAAAACTAGCATATAACCAGAAATTTAAAAAATTTTAGTGTAATAGGCACGATACAACATTTTAAATTAATATTTAAGAGGGAGGTTTTACATAAATGAAATGCTTTTCTTATATTTTTTAGAATCTTTTTAGATTTTCATAAATACCTGAACTAAATATATCAAATAAAAATAAACGATAAGAGCACATGTCTTTATGGCAATAATTTGAAGGGTTAAATTTTCTGATTTCGCATTTATATAATTTTTTTTAAATGTATTGATATTTTTTATATTTTTAAAATAAATATAAATAAATAAATACATAAAGGCCTATTTATTTATTATCTATTTATTATATTTTGTGTTCTGTTTTCTGAACATCCTGTGCAAATAAAAAAATTAATTATTCATTAATATTTTTGCATCAAAAAATAATTAAATGATGCGTCGTTGTAGTTGCATAACGAAAAAACATTTGTTTTCACAGATCATAAAATTTTATTCATTTTTAGGTCACTTCTCAATAATTATACTATTTACTTGTCCATAGCATATTCAAATAAATAAAAATATAATAACCTATATAGATAGATTGGTTTCTATACCAGGACAGTAGAGAAATGTTCTATTCAATACAAAAAAAAACAACAAAATTTTCAGTTTTAACATTTGTTTGGTACTCTTTTACTATATTATTTGTATGATGCCAATACTGTACAAGAGGGGCAGCCATTTAAAAATTAGTTATTGAAAATGTTTTACATAACATTATAAATAATTTAAAGATTAACAAATAATTTGAAATGACGACCTCTCGGAAAATGCTTCGATGAGATGCAACATTTACTAAATGATTTGATGTTTATTTCTTTAAAATATCATATTATGCTTATTTTGTTCGAAATAAACCCAATTTTTTCTCTAAATGAGGTGACACATTTTTACAATGATTAAAACTTAATTTCAAAAAATAAGTGTCAATATTCTCTCAGATTAACTTATTTCTAGGTACGAGGAACACTATAAAAATACAGGCATAAACCAATGAAAACTATATTTGATTCCTTCTGATGTCCTACGTAGTGCACAATTTACAAAACAAGATCAAAATTAAAACAAATCATTCAATAAAGCAATCGTGAAGATATTTCAACAAATAATAAAAGTAAAATTTGACTCAAGAAACGAAGTTACGTAGTACGTAGTAGTAATCCTTCCTTTTGATGTTTTAGCATCATTTGGTACCAAAACACTTTTTCCTTTTAGTATCAATCATTCAAGATTGTCAAGCTTTCTTAAAGATCTTTCTCCTGAAAACATCAAATTCACAGTTCTTCGAGGGCCCATGTTGTCTTCCTCGCTCTTTCCACTAAACATTGATAAGCTTTTCGCAAGAACTGAAAATCTACTAACTGTAGGTTCACACTCTTAAAGGTTGAATGCTGATGTTGATGCTGAAGTTTTAGATGCAATATTCCAGAAGAAATCTAATGCATCAGCAGCAGATGATATGCCCCTTGAAATAATTAAACTATGCTGTCCAGTCATTGTACCATTCCTAGTCCACATCTTTAACATATATTGTAACGATACTCCCAAATCTTTTATTTTCTATTCGTATTCGTTCATAATTTTCTTTTTTCTCGTAAGGAACACGTAACATAATCTGTTAACCTTTTGACACAATGTCACTTCTGACGATTAATAATTCGTTTATAGTTTTCTTTTTCCTCGTAAGGAAAATGTAACCTAATCTGTTAACCTTTTGACAAAACGTCATTTCTGACAAATTCATGTAGAAATCCAATCTTTCCTGGTCCTCCTGTATAACAAACAATTTTGATAGCAACCGACGAGTATAAAAGGAGATGCAGCGCGACGGAACATAGATTCGAGCTTCAGCTTTCAGAGAAGCAAGAGCTTGAAGTATCCTGAAAGGTGAGATCCTGAAAGGTTATTTATTTTAGGGTTAACGAGTATAAAAATTCGTTATTTCCTGCTGTTGGATTTTTATCCCATAACAGCGGAGCCCTATTTTATTCTCGGCTATAAAAGATCGTACACTGCGACCTGACCTGGGTGCGATTCTTTATAATAGTAGAGATTATATTTTATTTAATTCTTGCTGTTGGGTTTGTACCCCATAACAGCGGAGCCCTATTTTATTTCGGCTATAGAGAACTCACAAGCTGTGCATTACTAGACACAATAATTGTGAATTGATTCTCCTTCATAGTAGAAATATCTTTATTTAATTCTTGCTGTTGGGTTTGTACCCCATAATAGCGGAGCCCTATTTTATTTCGGCTATAGAGAACTCACAAGCTGTGCATTACTAGACACAATAATTGTGAATTGATTCTCCTTCATAGTAGAAATATCTTTATTTAATTCTTGCTGTTGGGTTTGTACCCCGTAACAGCGGAGCCCTATTTTATTTCGGCTATAGAGAACTCACAAGCTGTGCATTACTAGACACAATAATTGTGGATTGATTCTCCTTCATAGTAGAAATATCTTTATTTAATTCTTGCTGTTGGGTTTGTACCCCATAACAGCGGAGTCCCATTTCTTTCTTGGCTATAAAAGATCGTACACTGCGACCTGACCTGGGTGCGATTCTTTATAATAGTAGAGATTTTATTTTATCTAATTCTTGCTGTTGGATTTATATCCCATAACAGCGGAGCCCTATTTTATTCTCGGCTATAAAAGATCGTACACTGCGACCTGACCTGGGTGCGATACTTTATAATAGTATAGATTCTATTTTATCTAATTCTTGCTGTTGGATTTATATCCCATAACAGCGGAGCCCTATTTCATTCTCGGCTATAAAAGATCGTACACTGCGACCTGACCTGGGTGCGATACTTTATAATAGTAGAGATTCTATTTTATCTAATTCTTGCTGTTGGATTTGTATCCCATCTGAAGAATCAATTCACAATTATTGTGTCTAGTAATGCACAGCTTGTGAGTTCTCTATAGCCGAAATAAAATAGGATTCCGCTGTTATTGGGGTACAAACCCAACAGCAAGAATTAAATAAAATAGAATCCCTACTATTATAAAGAATCGCACCCAGGTCAGGTCGCAGTGTACGATCTTTTATAGCCGAGAATAAAATAGGGCTCCGCTGTTATGGGATAAAAATCCAACAGCAGGAAATAACGAATTTTTATACTCGTTAACCCTAAAATAAATAACCTTTCAGGATCTCACCTTTCAGGATACTTCAAGCTCTTGCTTCTCTGAAAGCTGAAGCTCGAATCTATGTTCCGTCGCGCTGCATCTCCTTTTATACTCGTCGGTTGCTATCAAAATTGTTTGTTATACAGGAGGACCAGGAAAGATTGGATTTCTACATGAATTTGTCAGAAATGACGTTTTGTCAAAAGGTTAACAGATTAGGTTACATTTTCCTTACGAGGAAAAAGAAAACTATAAACGAATTATTAATCGTCAGAAGTGACATTGTGTCAAAAGGTTAACAGATTATGTTACGTGTTCCTTACGAGGAAAAAGAAAATTATGAACGAATACGAATAGAAAATAAAAGATTTGGGAGTATCGTTACAATATGTATAACCAACTCTGTGTTTCCTTTTCGTTGGAAGATTGCCATGATTGTGCTTCTACCGAAGATAGATAATTCAGTAGACGTGTCAGAATGGAGACCCATTAGTTTATAATCTATAGGTGTTCAAAAAAATTATTTATGAGCAGACCATTAAGTACTCTAATGAAGAGGAGTATTTGGGACTGTATTACGTTTACCAGTAGTTTTCTTTTCGAGGCTCTTAGACCTCCTTTCATGGTCTCTTCTGCCTTATTAATTGCGTTTTTAAGATGTTCGTTAAATCTTAGTTGACGTCTCTTTCCCTTCTTCGTGGGTATAACTACTTGCGTTTTTTGAGCGTTTGCTCTTTCATCCAACTGGAAATCCTTTGCAATTCTGTATTGGCATGGACATTCATTAATTATTCCTTGCTCTTAGCGACCACTACCATTGCAACGTCGTCTGCAAAGCCCATGAGTTTGACTCCTACTAGCTGGTCCATTTATTTCCAGGATTACTTCCCTTTCGGAGAGATAAAATGCCAGCTCTTCCATCAGTCTTCCCAATATAAGATGTTCAAATAGTTTGCCCTCTACGTCTAGAAGACAAATAGGTCTATATGAGCTCGAGTTATCCAGCGGCTTGTCTTCTTTTCTGAGTAGTGTGAGTCTTGACCTTCTCCATATCTTTAGCGCTAGCTCGTTGTGTATGGCAAGAACATAGTCGGGTTTATATAGTGTAACATGCTTTATGATTTCTGGTGGCATATCTATCTATCTATCTCTATTCAGTGTGTACCATCCAAATGGAATAAATTCGATAATAAGTACATGGGGGCGTGTCCGAAAAAACGCTCGGACACGTCGATTGGTATTTCTAGTTGCGCATCTTTTTCAATAAAAACTTTTTTATACAGGGTGTGTCATGTAACAGTGGCCAATACTAACATTCTTATTTTAAATGCAACGCCCTGTATATTATTCAATTTTTGGATTCTTCAGAAACTTTTAGACACACCTCATGTACAATATTCTATATACCTATCTTCAACTGTTTCGGAAGTATTAAGTGTTTTCAGATTTATTGCAAAAATTAACAACACACTAAAAAACTAATAAGTAATACTGTTTATTTCTTGATAATGTAAAAAACAAAGAAAACATAATATAGGAGATGTTAAAAATGCTCGTCGCGAACGTCTTGGCAACATCCTAATCTTAAATAGAAATTTCTTCTAACGTTACTGAACATCTCAGGCGTGACCGATCTAATCGCAAGCGTTATTCGTCTTCTTAAGTCAGCTAAGTCGAGGGGTTTAGTTTCGTATACAATATGTTTGACCTAACCCCATAAGAAGAAGTCTAATGGCGTCAGTTCAGGGGATCGTGCTGGCCATTCCATTGATCCACGCCTCTCTATCCACCGATTTGGAAATACTCGGTTGAGGTACTGCCGGACATTGATTTGGTAATGGGGCGGTGCTCCATCTTGCTGAAACCATATCATAATCGCTGGAAGTTGTGGGTTTGCTGGATCAGGATATAAGTTTGTCAAAGTTGGCAAGACATGCTAAATAATTATCGGCATTTAAATTGCCATTGATGAAAAAGGGACCTATGATATGATCTCCAACAATTCCTGCTCAAACATTAAACTTTTCAGGATATTGCGCATGTTCTTCTCTCACCCAGTGAGGATTTTCCCTAGGCCAATAGCGACAATTCTGACGATTAGCATGGCCGTAAAGTGTGAAAGGTGCACTTATCAGAAAACAAAACATGTTCTAATTGGATCACATTGTTATCTAACATTTGTTCACAAAAATACGTTCTCCAATCAAAATCGTCTTCATTGAGCTCATGAGTCGGGCAAGGGCCTAGCGACACTTAAAGCACCGGTTCCCGTCAGATCACCGAAGTTAAGCGGTGTCGAGCGCGGCTAGTACTTGGATGGGTGACCGCTTGGGAAACACCGCGTGCTCTTGTCTTAGGGAAGAGTGTAAAATGAATCGACATCAAAACCATCCTATTTACGCCGGACAGGCCGGATGAGATCGGATATCTCGTAGGATGAAGGTGCCGTTTCACACTCCCCAGTCGGTAGACCGCACGATTAAAAACCGTACGGTCGATGACCGGTTCAAGATGGCCTCTGATACGCCGACGACCGTAAAAAATAGTAAATAAAAAGAGCTCATGAGAAGGTATCATTTTATAGGGATACATTTTATTTTCTTGTAATGTTCGAATAATCGATGAATGGCAAACATCGAACATTGGGGCTGTTTTTCGACTAGAAGTATGTGGGTTTTCCTGAAACTCAAGCATAATATCTAATTGTCCCTTGAGTAATAGGCGGCAAATTTGGAAATTTTTTATGAAATAAGCGAGCAACTTCCATTTGTGTCCGTGTTTTATCTCCATAACCAATCATCTGTAGAATAATTGTGCATTTCTGTTAAATAAACCATTTTTCTAATATGCAGTTAACAAAATTCAAACGACTATAACACTAGCAACTACTGTCATGCAAAGAACTCAAGCTGACTGCTAGCACTACCATAAAAAATAGTAAATCGCTACAAAAAAAAATTCCGTAAATATTATTGGTCAATTTCCTCAAATTTCTTTAATAGCCCTGGTAATGATCGTCTTTATCTTTTATACGAGCACCAAGTCATGATATTCAGGGGTCACTACTAACCAGGAATTAATTCAGCGTTTTTGTACCAGAGACATCTCAGCTCCAAATATGTCATGGAGCTTTATACGAAGACTTTTAGTGTTCTTTTACTAGTATTAGTTACGATATTAAGTGATTGTTCCTGTTATGGACAGACCATCGTGGAAAGTTCGCAGGTATTCAGTTAGAAAATAGTCGTGTCAATCTTAATTTTCCTATACAGGGTGTTTCAAACGACATGTGCCATCACTTGTATGGTGATTTCTTATCGACTAACAAGACAAATACTCCCTATTAACATATCTCACTGCCGATTTCTTCTTTGATAAGACAATTAGGTAGTAAATTTAATGTCTAATCCGAAGTACCTTTTGATAATTTTTTAATTTTGGCTTCGTTTAGAAGATAGATGAAATTTTATCAAACTCTGATATGGAGATAGCGATATGCAAATAATTGTAATTTAATTTTTTTAATCGAAAACCGTTGGTCGTACGAAGAAAAGTCTAGGAACCATTTTTGTTCAGTAGTGAAACACAATTTTAAGAATATTATTTATTTTGAAGAAAAACAGTGGCGTATCATTTATTTCGTTAAGAATATCAAAATGCATGGAAGCGCGGACGCCACCAATAGTAGAATAAATTAAAAAGGCGTCAGGTCACTATCAACTTTTATTGCTTGTATAGATTCGGGCGAAATTTTAGGAATGTGGTATTAAATATCTCTGTAAACAACATAAAACACTTTTTTTGTGATGTTCAAGAAATCCAATGTATGGATACAATTGATTAGCTTAATTAGAGCACTAAACATAAACAAGGTGTGTCAACAAGGTGTTCGCCTTCGATAGCGCCTAAACTTCAAGAGATATAAGAAAAAGTTTTATATAAGAGTTATAGGGTTTGCAATGTAGCATAACGTAAAAATATTTTGCGTTATACAGGATTGCTCAAAATATTGGTACTACAAAAAAATATTTTTTTTTAAATGAAGTACCCTATATATTTTCTCTCTTTCTGATTCCGCTAGAAAGAATCTCTAGAGTCATGTTTTTATTTTTGAATTTGATTGCGACGTTGTCAAGTAAATAATTATTTCCTGGTATTTTATGATTTTTATTTGACTTATTAAAACAATCATAGTTGCTTATGGAATCAATAGAATAAAACAAATTTTTTACCATAGGTACCTTAAAGTACTTGGTACGTAACCATACCACTATTTGTTCTATTTATTATACGGGATGTTCGTGTTAACTTGGCAAATTTCGCTAATTTAAATATGCATTATGTCAATTTGTTTAAATGGAACGCTCTGTATTTTTCAACTGATAAGGTGTATTTTTCAAATGCCTTTATTTTTTGTTAAATATGTCATCTACCTAAATCTTCTAGTTTTTGAAATATTGTATATTTTATGATAAACTACACGAAAATTAGTAATTTTATTATTTTAATCAAGAATGCCATGGGCAAAATAATCAAAATGGGCATAAACATCAAAACTGATACATATTTTTAGAGTCCTCTTTAGAGAATTTTAGAAACGAAAAAATGCATAGGTATTCGGTTAACGAAAGAATATCATCTGTTATTTTAAGTATTAACGTTAAATGTATTATAATTAAAACGAACATCTTACACATTTTTACTATAAATAAACCAAACTAAAGAGAAATATTAGATATAATAATTAAAGAAAAACCGTCTTGTTACAAATTTTGTTCAATGTGTCCTCCAAAGTTTAAATTACATGAACGAATTCTTTTCGCAAATGAGTCGTTTACATTTCTTAAGTTATTTGCAGTGATGGTTTGGAACACCTCTCGAATTCGATTTTGCATATTTTCTCTTGTGGTAGGAGCCGTCTTATATACTATTTCCTTTACATATCTCCATAAGAAAAAATGTAGCTTGGTAAGGTCGGGAGACCTTGTTGGCCAAGATACTGGGCCTTCCCTACCGATCCAACGGTCATGGAAACGTCGGTTTAAAAAGTGTCTCACTAGTAGACTGTAATGAGCTGGCGCTCCATCCTGCTGAAACCACATTCTAGCTCGAGTATGTTCTGGTAACCCGTTTAATAGCACTACTAAATGATTCTGCAAAAAATCAAAGTACACCTGACCAGTAAGGTGTCCATGAAAGAAATGTGGACCAATGATATTATTTCCTATTATACCAGCCCAAACATTAGGCGACCACCGATGTTGAAAATTAGTTTCTCGTATAAAACAGGGGTTGCTAGTATCATAATAATGGAAGTTATGTTTGTTCACACATCCGTCTCTATAAAATGTAGCCTCATCACTAAACATAACATATTCAAAAAAACGAGGTTGTTGTTGTATCATACCTTCAGCCCACTGGTAAAATATTACTCTATTATCATAATCTTGCGGCTCTAATTCTTGCAATAACTGAATATGATATGGATAAAAATGTTCACTACGAAGCATTCTTGACACTGATGATGCACTAAACGGCAGATCATTGCCTAGCTGTCGAGTACTCTTGTGAGGATCTTCAACTACACTTAAAGCTGTCATTAATTTATTGTCATCGTTAGTCGCTGGCTTGACTCGTTCATGTGTTTCATAATCGATATTTCCTGTTCTTTCAAATCTCTCTTTTAATCGCTCAAAAGCAGTTGGATGAGGAGGTCTACTTTGTCGATGTTGTTGGGAATAAATCCTCGAAGCTAAAAATGAATTTCTTTCACCTGCTACCAAAGCATAAGTCATGACAATAAGTTCTGCTTCATGGTCAAAATACACCAAGATCAAAAATAGTGATAAAGGAGAAAATTTAAACAATATTTACCATATAATACCGATATAAATAAGTTTGAAGAGAAATAATAATGACAACTTGTATCAAGGTAAAGAGTTGATTTTGTCATGACCATTTTGATATATGTTTCTATTTTTCCAATGAATATTCCAATTTTAATTATTTTGCCCAGGGCATTCTTTAATAAAATAAGTAATAAAATTACTAATTTTCGTGTAGCTTTTCATAAAATATACAATATTTGAAAAACTAGAAGATTTAGGTAGATGACATATGTAACAAAAAACAAAGGCATTTGAAAAATACACCTTATCAGTTAAAAAAATGCAGGGTGTTCCATTTAAAAAAATTGGCATAATGCATATTTAAATTAGCGAAATTTGCCAAGTCAACACGAACACCCCGTATAATAAATAAAACAAATAGTGATATCGTTACGTACCAACTACTTGAGGGTACCTATGGTAAAAAGTTTGTTTAATTCTATTGATTCCATAAGCAACTATGATTTTGTTAATAAGTCCAATAAAAATCATAATATACCAGGAAATAATTATTTACTTGACAACGTTGCAATCAAATTCAAAAAAGTAAATATGAGTGTAGAGATTCTTTCTAGCAGAATCAGAAAGAGGAAAAATATATAGGGTGTTTCATTTAAAAAAAATAATTTTTATGTAGTACCAATTTTTTGAGCCATCTTGTATAACGCAAAATATTTTTACGTTATGCTCCATTGCAAACCCTATAACTCTTATTAAAAGCTTTTTCTTATATCTCTTACAGATTAGGCGCTATCGAAGGCGAACACCTTGTTGACTCACCCTGTATATTTACAAAGAAAACTTTTCCTACAATTCGGGCTAACTTATAATACTAGAAAATTAGACTTTAATTCGTCACTGGATGAGTAGAAAAATTAAAAATTGTCAACAAGAATCGTAAACGACGAACTGTCTACATAATTGCCGAGTGCTTGTCTATAAGTGAGATGCATGTGAGCATTAGTAAGATATAATAAGGACAATTTGTATTATTTTAATGCGAATTATAAGATATGCTGTTATTCCATTAGTGTATTTAAATACCTTATGTTAATGAACTTGATTATTAAATAAATTTCGAAATTCATTGCTCAAACGTGATTAACTTTATCGAGACATTTGTAGAGTACATCTTTTTAAAAAGGAATGACCAAAAAAATCAGTTTTTAGCTCTGTAAAATTTTGTCCTAACGAGGGTGGTGGTAAGTCCGTTCCTGACTTCCCTTGCGACGTAAAACATGTGCTGCAGTATGAGTTTATGAGTCTTTTTAAAGGATACGTGTCGGTTCAAAAGTTATAGCCGAAGAGATAAGACGCTGGGCACTCCTTAAGGGGAGCTTTTTCTATAATTTTCTATAATAAATTATGGTTATTTTGACCTCCTCTTTACGCTCCCGAGAATATGCCATATTCCTACCGGACACCCTGTATACCTACCTAAAAGCTAAATAAAAAGTTTTAAATGGAAAAGTTCAATATAAATAAATTTTTAACAGTTTACCATAATATGTTTTGGTGTATTGTAAAAATCACATAATTTAATTAAATTAAATGTGGGTTATCAAACGTTGATTTATTGTTTATTCTTTTTTGACCAGCTAGTAGTTCTTTATCTTAAAACTGTTGGAAAAAAATGAACTCGTAATTGCTTGGCGCCAAATATCATCAGGCATTACTCAAAATTTAAATTAGTTGAATATACAGAGTAACAAGCAAATTGACTTTGAGGTTATATAACGCTGGTCCAGATGAATATCGACACAACTGCAAATTTTTCAAAAATGAGTTTATGTCATAAATCAATGCAGAATATATAAGCTATACAGGGTGTCTCACGGTCGATGGTAGGTTAGACGTTTACGGAAAACGGGACATAGAAAATTACTGAAAGTTTGGTAACTTAGGTAATTGGCTTTGCTCTATCGATCTAAAATATTTTCAACAACGCAGCGTTACCGCTTATACAAAAAGTAGCAACATATTGGATATTTTAAATGGAACACCCTGTACATAATTACATTTTCTGCTTCATTATTGATTTATAATTATTTTTGTATATTACGTTCCTATACCTATCTTTAGCGGTTTTCCAGAAATTAATTAATTTCCATATTTTTTGTTCAAAACATAGCTCTAATTAAATGTTTATTACTGCGGTATTTGGATTCGTAGACAGCTGAAATTTTGGATGTAGTTTACCTTGTCCTGTGTATTAGTTATGCATAAAGAAATTTGTCCTGTGTTATACAGGGTCGTTCAAAATTCGTCATTTTACCACTTGATACAAAAATGGTGAAAAGTGCATTTTTTCAAATAGAACACCCTGTATATTATTAAATATCCTGCAAGAAAATTAATGTCCCTTCCAAATGATATATCATGTTCCTATACCTAAATAGTTAAGTTTTCGAAATAAATGCAAGTTTTTGTAAAAATCGGATTATTCTGGCATATTTCTCTTAGATAGCCATGAAATCCCAAAATGGAACATATCTTTATGAAAATTTGACAGTTAGTGCATCAATAATAAAAATTTGCTAGTTTTAACTTTTGGTAAAGAAAGCGACCTAAAAAGAATTAAAATGGAGGGAAATAACTATTCAAATGAAATTTTGATGAAATTGTTTATTCTTCATGGACAATGTAATCAAATTATAGCAAGAACATGCAGAAGGTTCAACGAAATGCTTCCCGATCAACAACTAATCAACGAGAGAAAGTTTGTACGATTACAAAATAATTTTGTTAATTTAATTTTGTCATCTTTCAGGAGGCAAAAAACGTTAAAACTGAACTTTTCCTGAAATCCCATTTCCTTAACAACATGTGGATTTTGGTCAGCCCAGAAATGCTCGTTCCTTCTATTGAAAATGCCCTCCCTGGAGAATTTAGCATCATCCATCCAAATTACGTTCTTTAGAAAGTTAGGATCTTCTTGGATGCGGATCAGCATTGCTTCACAAAATTGTACTCTACGTTGGTAATCTTCCAGTTTCAGGGCTTGAACTTTTGTGAACTTGTATGGGTGCATGCCATGATTATCAAGGATCCTTTGAACAGAGGCACGAGTTATGCCTAAATCTTCTTCTGCACTTCTAGTGAAAGCTTGAGGAAATGCGTGAAAATAGGCTAAAACATTTATGATGTTGTCTTCATCAGAAGTTACAGGCTTCGGTAAATATCTTTCCGATTTCAGTTTTGACCCATAATTACCAAAATTATTTTGTAATCGCACAAACTTTCTCTCGTTGATTAGTTGTTGATCGGGAAACATTTCGTTGAACCTTTTGCATGTTCTTGCTATAATTTGGTTACATTGTCCAATTGTCCATGAAGAATAAACAATTTCATCAAAATTTCATTTGAATAGTTATTTCCCTCTATTTTAATTCTTTTTAGGTCGCTTTCTTTACTAAAAGTTAAAAACTAGCAAATTTTTATTATTGATGCACTAACTGTCAAATTTTCATAAAGATATGTTTGTTCCATCTTGGGATTTCATGGCTATCTAAGACAAATATGCCAAAATAATCCGATTTTGACAAAAACTTGCTTTTATTTCGACATCTTAACTATTTAGGTATAGGAACATGATATATCATTTGGAAGGGACATTAATTTTCTTGCAAGATATTTAATAATATACAGGGTGTTCTATTTGAAAAAATGCACTTTTCACCATTTTTGTATCAAGCGGTAAAATTACGAATTTTGAACGACCCTGTATAACACAGAACAAATTTCTTTATGCATAAATAATACACAGGACAAGGTAAACTACATCCAAAATTTCAGCTGTCTACGAATCTAAATACCGCAGTAATAAACATTAAATTAGAGCTATGTTTTGAACAAAAAATATGGAAATTAATTAATTTCTCGAAAACCGCTAAATATAGGTATAGGGACGTATTATACAAAAATAATAAGAAATCAATAATGAAGCGGAAAATGCAATTATACATAGGGTGTTCTATTTAAAATATCATATATGCTGCTACTTTTTTGTATAAGCGGCAACGCTGCGTTGTTGAAAATATTTTAGATCGATAGAGCAAAGCCAATTACCCAAGCTGCCTAATTTTCAGTAACTTTCTATGTCCCGTTTTCCGTAAACGTCTAACCTACCATCGACCGTGAGACACCCTGTATAAACAGGTACCTGTAACTAGAAAGTTTTGAGAAATATCCTAATAATTGAGTTGTTTCTAAAAAACCTTAATTAGACAGTTTATTCATTTTGATAACAAATCAAGTAATGTACCTATCTATTGTTATTATAAACTGGCATTAAAAATAAATGTGGGTTAATACGTCTCTGCGAAAGCGAAAGCCGAGTTTATGAGGGGTTTTATTGCAGTCATTAAGCCAAACGAAATATGTTGGGAAGTACTTTACAGAGTTGAATCTAAGTATTGTAGAAATTCCTTTAGACCTGGCAGTACTTTAATTTTAATCCACGAAGCTTTTCTAAAGATGCATATTTTCTTGAGTTTTGATGAATTTATTGATTTCATAGTCGAAAAAAAAATTTGAGTACTCAATAATACACTGGACTAGGTTTAATATTTATATAATCTCCCAACACAGATGTTGATTTGTTCATTTGTAGGCTAGAGTTTCTTTTAACAGGACCGAAAAAGAGCATGGAAATGTACATTTAATTACTTAAAAATATTAAGATTTTATTAAATTATACAAGTCGCTGGGTACCCCTTTGAGGCTCTGCATCTACGTGAAGGGGCTCTTCTGAAATATTTTTTCTATGACAAATTAGGATTATTATATGCTCCCTAGACCGAACACCTTGTATAGATGGAGGTAGGTATTTAGTTTTTGTGTGTCACAAAACTTATTTGATTATTTTTGTTTTGCAAGTAAGTTTTCTTCAGTAGGTTATAAAGCCTCATATTAAATAGGGTTAAATAAACGGTATTCACTTATCCAAGATAGACTTTAAGACAATGTGCTCAATCTCAATATCATAATCTTAAAACCGTTATTAATTTACGAATTAGAAATTTGTGTTTAAAATAAACAGTATAGGGTTCATTGGATTTGACATGTCCTAGATAGATTTTATCACGATTTATTAATAGATCGTTACAATATTCAGCGAATGCATTAGTATTTTTTGTTTAGTGAGAAATAACAAAAAAATACTTCTAAGAGAAAAAATATTGTTTCCCAATTATCACTTTTATTATGAACTAAATACATATTTAAACATATGTGTTTCGGTTTGATTAGAAACCATATTTCACTAATTTATTAGAGCTGAGCCTGATCCTGGAATCCCAGATTATCTTATGAGTTCCAACTCATTTCCAGAACTTCTAGATTCAAGTAATTTATTTATTTATTTATACCGGGTGTTTTTAATAGGTGTGCGATATTTCACAGGACAATTGCTCAATTATTTCTAATATGAAAAGTTCGTACAAAAATATGGTCAAAAACGCTTCCTTTCCTTTTTTAATTTTATTTTCAATTTCATTTTTTAGATCTGACTCTCTCATTTTTTAACAGAAGTGAACGAAACTTGGTATTAAACAGCCTTGTTTATTATGATCTACAGGGCGATGTTTTCTCGGGGCCATGGCACAGTTCTAGGATAAGTCTTTTTATTTTAGAAATAACTCAGGAATTGTCATGTGAAATATCGGACAGTTTTACGTCCATTGGTGCATTTTTGTAGATGTTATGGATGAGTCTCGTGTATAGGTATACAGGGTGTTTCTTAATAACATGCTAATATTTAAGGAAGTTATCCTTGGGTCTATTTTGAGAAAAAAAACTTCATATGAACATATATCCTAAAAATCCTAACTGTTGAACGACAGGGTACTAAAGTCTTACCAGAAACATCTTTTTTTCTCATGGACTCACGTAATCTTTGAAAAATGCCTAGACTGTTTCTAACAGTTTCGCAAGAAACTATGATGCGATTTCTAAACTGCTGTTCAGTATGAATTGGTGTGCTGTAAACCAATGTTTTAAGATGATCCCACAGGAAGTAATCTAAACTATTGAGGTCCGCGGACCTAGTTGGCAATGTCTGCGATTCTCCGCGACCTGTCCAGCGATAATTATAATTTTGGTTTAAATATTCGCGCACCACAGTCGATTTCTTACTAAAATGGGAACATCTTCCATCAAAGCTGGCAATTCTTCTTCGAGAAACTGCCGGTACTTATGCTTATTCAACCTCTCATGAAGAAAATAGGGTCCAATCTTCCTCGACTGAATTCAAAACCGCTACCTCAATTTCTGGTGTTCTTACAGCACGTCGTACTCCTTTTAGACGCTCGTCTGGTTGAAAACTTTTCTTTGCGCACCACCTTCTATAGATGTGTGAAAATGTTCGTGCATCCGGAATATTTCTATTTGGAAAGCGGCTTTCGTACAACCGACATGAAGAGACCAGATTTGCTCAAAAAGGAATTAGGACTTCTATAACAATCACTTTGTACAGCGTCAGCGTATCATGTTGTACAGCAGAAAATGCGTTTTGATGCATAGAAGATGCGTACTACGTTTCACAAAAATAAATAGGGTCAGACCAAAGTTATCATAAAAAAAAGGTTTTTTTTCTTAAAATTTTAGCACCCTGTAGTTCAACAGTTAAGACTTTTAGGACATATGAAGTTTTTTTCTCAAAATGGACCCAAGAATAACCTTCTTAAATATTGGCATGTTACTAGAGATGATTCTCCAATAAAAAATAAGAAAAAAGTTCCTATAAACCACAATCGCGCCCATTTCAAAAATCTGGTGAAGTAAACAAGAAGACGTAAATCTTTCACATTTTTAACATTCTTGCGTTTAAGTGATTTCCTAAATGTCAACAGTTTCTTTATGCGGCACACTTCGATTTGGAAATGTATCAGGATAAATTCTTCCTACATCCACACAATTGCCCAGTGCTTGACCATAAGTTGCATGTGAAATTTTTTTCTATGACAAATAAGGGATATTTTGACCTTCCCTATTCGCCCCCCAGAGTATGCCATATACGTACCGGACACCTTGTATTTGCGTTATACCATTTTACGGTATATTACATGAGCCGTAACATAATTATTTATAGATTTATTTTTCCAGAATTTGATTCAGAAGAATGCAGAGAAACCTCGGACATTTTACGACTACCAAACGGTAAGTTTTCTCTTTTTGGTCTGCATAGGCCTTTGCTTATCGGTGATAATTTTTAGAGGGTTGTGGCATATAAGGATCTGATAGAATCGAAATGTGTTCTGGAACTTTTGACAAACGAAGAAAGCGTCATAACGCAAAGACTGACGAATTTAGAAAATAAAACGGAAAGTTTAAAACCGTTTTCCACGTCAAATAAATTGTCAAAGAGGGAGGTAAGTAAATTCATATATTAAGAAACTGTTATAATAAGTATTCGTGTTCTAGAACTTTAATATATTTATACAAATAAGTACTACATGAATTTAGAAGTGCCAATGTTAGTACACTTGATTCTCTTTACTTGTAAATTTCTGTTGATTTTTATTTTCTTCGGATCTATCTTGTGCCGGAGTGATACTAATGGTGAAATTTTGTTTCGTACACTTCAAAAATTTACCTAAAATGTTCTCGTTTGGTACACCGAATAAATTAATCCATTTTCGGCTTCTCGTTTTGTACACCGACCATTGTGATGGCCATAAGGGTGTTGGTGCCAGGTATGCTCCATTCCACAATTATTCGTTGATTTCTCGACCGCAATAAAATTTAAACCCAGCCATAAATAAGTGCCTGAAAGGGTACAGGTCCCGATTACCTACTAATTTCAATAGTTTAGGTTAGCTATTTTCAACAAAACAACAAATATAAAATAATAGGTAAGTATCTTTATTTTAATCATGTAATTAAATAGCTATTAATATTTATACAATAATACTAATCTACAATATTATAATATCATCTATGCCTAAACTAATTATTAAGGGCCTTACGTTACTATTAATTATGTTATTATATTGGTATATTAGGTAGGTTAATGGCAAATTGCAGGTGTTCAATATAAAGCAGAGTCTTTTCATCTTAGTTCATCAGTCGTTTGGTGTTTGTCGAGCTGTGCGTTAAAGGTATTTTCGTGTGTATTATCGAGCATCCAAAATATGTCAAATCTGTGTGAAACTTCAGATATTATTGCTTCCGGAAGTTATGGTGTAACGAAGAAAAAACATTTATCACTTGATGCCAAAAGCATCATAAAGAACGTTTAATGTACCCTTTTAGAAAAAAGGTATGACCGGAGTGTAAGTTTTAGTGAAACGAGTATTTTGACCAAAGTTGCATTAACGACAGTAAAAGATATAATGATCAAACCCATCCATCCAATAATTAATAGTAACGTAAGGTCCTTAATAATTAGTTTAGGCATAGATTAAGACGATAGTGATAGTGAAACAGAGCTAAATATAGAGTAGGTTAAGTTAAATATTGTATTATTATAATATTGTAGATTAGTATTTTTGTATAAATATTAATAGGTATTTAATTCCATGATTAAAATAAAGATACTTACCTATTGTTTTATATTTGTTGTTTTGTTGAAAATAGCTAACCTAAACTATTGAAATTAGTAGGTAATCAGGACCTGTACCCTTTCAAAGGTGCCGACACAATAGATATTTATCAGGCAGCTTATTTATGGTTGGGATTACGACTGAGGGTTGTCATTTAAATTTTATTGCAGTCGAGAAATCAACGAATAATTGTGGAATGGAGCACAACGTAGGTACCTTTATAGGTAGGCACTTTCATAATAATTATTTGATAATGGTATTAAAAGAATTTAAAAATATTAGATGTTCTTACTAACGTAAATAGATTATTGCCACAATATATAATTATTATTTATTGAGGGTTACTGGAATTTACAGGTGCCAGGTACTAACTTTAGTAATTAGGGAACAAAAACTTCCTATAATAATTTCATCAAAGGATGCAATAATCGGTATGGTGTATATGTCGTAGGCTGATAGTGAAATCCGTCATTTCATGAAAAGCCTAGTCACTATCAGCCTACGACATATATATTGTTACAATTAAAACAGAAGATATATAGACTTATATTGGTTAAACAGCGCTAACAGGGCATCTAATCCACCTTTTTGGTTCCAATTTTAATATTTCAAGGAAGAGGATTAAGTAATTATGGTACTCATGAAAAATATAGAGGAATTTGCGATGAATTGACGTGTTTTTACACAATCTGCCGACGCTTCATGAAGTGACTAGGCTTTTCATGAAATGACGGATTTCACTATCAGCCTACGACATATATACATATAAAGAGTTTTGAATTTGTTTCTGATATTATTGTAAAAGCTCTCATCTGATCATATCAAGTATTACTGCGACACCGATATTTTTCATCATGGATATTCAAGTAATTGAAACGAAAAGAGGGAAACCAGCCATTTTGCATTCAGGACATCGTTATACAATGAAACGTACATATACCAACAACACACTGTGGATGTGCACCAAGAGACCATGCTCTGGGACGTTGACAACCTGCAAAGACTACAAGTACATCCAAACAAAATCAAGCCACACATGTGTTCCTGACATAGCGAAAAATGAAGTTGACTTATGCTTGCAACAGGTCAAGAAACGTGCTCGAGAAGAACTGCTTCCAATACCACAGGTTATAGGCAAGAAATGATGGTTGCAAAAAACGCTGGGCTCCATTTTGTAGTTAATATTCCTGAACTTTCCTGCGTTAAAGATTGATTCTACAGAGAACGGCAGAGAGCTCTAGGCGAGAAGACGTTACCTTGACTTAAACAATGAAATCTTATTTATTAGTAGGCGATGGCTAAGAAGACAGAATACTAACTTTTGCAAGCAATGGAGGATACTTGCTTACACACTCGTCAGAATTCTTAATGGACGGCTTAATGGGTTGCCCCCTTTTCGATCAACTCTACACCATACACGTATACTTGGGAAATACTCCAGATGCAACACGTATCATTCCTGCTGTTTACGCGCTATTGCCAAACCGCAAAGAAACTAATTATAAGAGGCTTTTTAAGTTACTGCAAGATGGTACCTAATTTTATTCCACATTGACTTTGAGCGTGCCGCAATAAGCGCATTAAGAGATGCTTTCCTCGAAGTTGTTATCAAAGGATGCAATTTCCATTTTAACAAAGCCATCTGGAGAAAAGTACAGTAACTTGGACTGGTCCAACAAGACAAAGAAAATAAAGAAGTTTCAGATCACATACGTATATGTGCCGCGTTGGCATACCTACCAGAAGATCATATCAGCAACGCTTGGCTACACATAATGGAGAATGCACCAAATGAGGAAGCTGTTGGTAAATTAAACGATTATTTTGGCAAACAATGGCTGGAAAACGAGTTGTTATGAATATGCTATAATGAGCGACACCGTACTAGAAACTCCGTCGAAGGCTGGCATAATAGACTGAACAGACGCATTGGCAAGTGTCACCCTAATATATTTGAACTCTTCAAAGTACTTACAGAAGAAATACATTACTATGACATTGTACACATATCTACACCGAAACGTTATAAGAAATATAGTAATTTGGACAGCCGCTTAAGCAAAATATTGAGCGAATATTTACTTAAAAAAATGGAAATTCGTGAGACATTAAATCGTTTAATATATATTGTAAAATTTGTTTAGATAGCTTACATTAATGTATAATAAAACATAAAAAAATACAAATACAACCCTGTCCATAGGATTAATTTAATATAATAAAGTGAGTGGGAGATACCAACTTAAATATTATGGATAGCAAGTCGGAGGTTGCGAATCAGTATGTTGCCTTACTGGGATCACACGGATACCAGAGTACAATAAATAACTATACAAGAGTTGACAGAGAAGCAAAAACCTGTATTGATCACATATTCCTAAAAAATACAAACCAAAAAAATATTATCAAAAAAGTTAATCCAGTAATTTTGATTAGCGGTGTTTCTGATCACTATCCTTTATTACTCAATCTAGAATTTTGTGAAAATAATAATGGAACAGGGTGTGATGATAAAAATAGTGTATTAAAAAAAATGGATATCGCTCGTCTAGCAAGTAAACTGGAGGGAGAACAGTGGACGGATTGTCTACAGTTAACTGACCCAAACTTGATTGCAGAGAGCTTAATTAACACTCTTCAAGTGCATATTCAAAGCTCTACAGTGATTTGGCATATAAGGTCGAAATTTCGTTTTATTAAACCGTGGATGACTAGAGGGCTGTTAACTTCAATAAGAGAAAGAGACAAACTCAAAAAAATTTCTTCTTGCAGCCCAAATAACATTGATGCTTTAAACAAATATAGGGATTATAGAAAAGCAGTGTCCAAATTAATAATTAAAACAAAAAGAAACTATTATAAAAATAAAATCAACAAAAATATTAAAAATCCTAAAAAGCTATGGAGTACTATAAATCAGGTAACTAATCAATTTGTAGAAAAAAAATCCATTAAAAGCATCATAAACGACCAAAGTAGTGAAATTACAGAGCCTCGCTTAATAGCTGAAAATCTAAATGAATTTTTTAGTAAAGTAGGAACAAATTTGGCTAAACATATACAAATCCCTAATAGCAAAATAGCAGATACTAGACAAAGCAAAAATTCCATTTTTTTTCATCCTATATCTAAGAATGAAATAATAAAACAAATAAACTCTTTAAAAAATGGAGCAGCAGGGGGTGAAGATGGAATATCGGTGGATGTTATAAAAAATAATCACATATATTTAATCAAGCCTCTCATACATCTGGTAAATAGTATCTTCAGTACTGGCATCTTTCCTTCTGGTTTTAAAAATGCAGTTATAGTTCCTGTGTATAAGTCGGGTAATCGAAAAGAAAAAACAAATTATAGACCCATTGCTCTTATGAGCACATTAAGTAAAGTTGTGGAAAAATGTGTTAAGTCTAGACTTTGGGAATTTTTTAAACAGGAGAAACTTCTATCGGAATGTCAATTTGGATTCCAGGAGGAGGTCAGTACTGAGGATGCTATAATTGAAGTTTCAAATTTCATAGTAAAAAATTTTAATGAAGGTTTGAAGACACTTGCAGTCTTCTTGGATCTGTCAAAGGCATTTGATACTGTGGAGCACGGCATTTTACTGACAAAGCTCGAAAACTGTGGCATTAGAGGAACAGCTTTGAACCTGTTTGAATCGTACCTGAGTGGAAGGAGTCAGGTGGTAAAGCTTGATAAATACAAAAGTAACTCAAAACCTGTGGAGTGCGGTGTTCCGCAAGGGACAGTCCTGGGTCCGGTCCTTTTTCTGATTTATGTCAATTCACTTACTGAGGCATGCAATGATGCTAAGGTTGTGTGCTTTGCTGACGACACTGTGGTGCTGGTGAGGGATCATACATGGGCGGGTGCCTTTGACAGAGCTGAGAGGAATATGTCGAAAATTAAACACTGGCTAGATTCAAATTTACTAACACTTAATATCGATAAAACGCACTTTCTGTGTTTTTCAAAGACTCGAAGAGATTTGCCTGTTGCTCAGACCATAACGTTACACCAACTAGATTGCCATATAAATAACCTTCCTTGTACATGTAGTCAAGTAATAAATAGAAAAGATAATATCAAATATTTAGGCATATATTTTGATCAGTGCATGACATGGCATAATCATATAGAATTCGCTAATAAAAAACTAAGGAATTTGCTTTACAAATTTTATGACCTACGCCATGTAGTTCCTTTGGGAATACTCAAGATTATATATCAAGCTCTAGTTGAATCTGTCCTGTCTTACGGCATCATCGTTTGGGGTGCACTGTGTAACAACACTCTCTACCCGCTAACTATAACGCAAAGGTATATTTTGAAGATCATGCTCTTTAAGACCAGAATGTATCCCACAGAAAAACTGTTTAAAGAAGTAAACGTATTAAGCATCAGGCAACTTTATATTAAGAATGTTATACGTTTTGGTTGTAAGAATAGGACCTTAAAAAACTATGTCAACCACCCTATACATACAAGGTCTATTACACACAATGATTTATACTTACCACCCACTTTATCTTCCTCTACCCAGAGACACATCTCGTATGTTATGCCTAAATTAATAAACCTTATGCCGCCACACTTGAAAAAGGACAGGTATCCAAAAATAAAGCACAAAATAAATGATTGGATTATTTCTAACTTTCATAAGATCTGTGAAAAAATACCATGGTTTATGTAAAATCTCTGTGTAATACTATACTATACAGTTTTATTATAAATCCAGTTTAGCGTTAAAATTGGTACATCTCAAGAATAAATATATTCTATGATACTGTAAAATGAATTCATGTAAAAATGTTACAAGTATTGTCTGAGGTATTAATACACTACAAAGCTGTTGCTAAATAAAGATTAGATTTAGATATATACTTATTTAAGGTATTTAGTGCACACACAAATCCTATGGATATATTGTGCTCTAGAACATTGTAAAAAAGTTTTGTAACCATTATTGTAAAGTATCTTGGCAAATAAAAATTTGAATTTGAAAATTTGAATTTGAATTTGATAGAAAACAAATGTATTTTGATATTACCTATGTTACCATCAGAATGGTCGGTGTACGAAATGGGAAGACGAAAATGGGTTAATTTATTCAGTGTATGAAACAAGAATTTTTCAGGTTAGTTCAGGTTTTTGATGTGTACGAAACGCAAGTGTACAAAACAAGAATGAATCGATATTAATATATTTCTTCTCGTTTGAAATTTGTTTATCCATAGTTGTTAATATGTATTTGGTAATTAAAATGTTGGACTTGTGCCTGCTTTGCTTCTAAAATGATTGTGAAAAATTGTTGAGTAGCTGTGCTAAAGGAAAAATATAATGATAAAAAAAATTATAATAAATCATTATAATACAGCATTTTTAAAGTAATTCTTGTTAGCGTTCCTTGTACACATTTTTAGTTGACTTCAATCAAAATTAAAAATGACATTAAATTTTTTCTTTGTTAGATATGGAGACTTGCTGGTCAAAGAATTCTTGATTTTTGTCGCGGTTTTCCCACCTATCTTATACAGAATACTTTGCCTGATGGGCGTAATTCAGACCCACTATTTTACATGCAAAATGACCTGCCAACTATCGAGAAACTGAAAAATAAACGAAGAAGAAAGAGAGACAACCGACATTACTACGGTGGAAAAGTGAGAGGGCAAACTCAGTCGCAATATTTGAACTTTGGCGGCAATGGCCAACCAGGCAAAGCTGAAGCCGAGAGTAGTTTTAATGGAACCAAAGCGGTTGTAAGTAAGTAATTTCTAGATATTTACTCCTCCAATTTTTTACCGTAACACCAAAAGATGTACAGAGGCAAGATACCAAAATCAAAAATTACTTTTGATGTTAAAGACTAATGAAGTTTGATTCTTTCAGGTGGGTCTAGTGGAATGGGTCAAGCACAAAGTCAAAGCTCACCAGTAGATTGTGGAGAATGTTTGGGAATAGGCTTTCAAGACCAAACTATCCACTATGATCGTGAAAATGGTCATGTTCCACCAGAACGAATAATTAGACCCGATGGTACCCCATCCGGACTATCTAGACCTGGAGAAGGCGGAGCTGGGTATCCTCCGAGTGGTTTAAGACCAGGAGAAGATAAAGAGGGTTATCCTCCAAGTAGTTTGAGACCAGGAGAAGATGGAGCGGGTTATCCTCCAAGTAGTTTGAGACCAGGACAAGATGGAGCGGGTTATCCTCCAAGTGGTACGAGGCCAGGACAAGATGGAGCGGGTTATCCTCCAAGTAGTTTGAGACCAGGACAAGATGGAGCGGGTTATCCTCCAAGTAGTTTGAGACCAGGACAAGATGGAGCGGGTTATCCTCCAAGTAGTACGAGACCAGGAGAAGATGGAGCGGGTTATCCTCCAAGTAGTTTGAGACCAGGACAAGATGGAGCGGGTTATCCTCCAAGTGGTACGAGACCAGGACAAGATGGAGCGGGTTATCCTCCAAGTAGTTTTGGACCAGGACAAGATGGAGCTGGTTATCCTCCAAGTGGTACGAGACCAGGACAAGATGGAACGGGTTATCCTCCAAGTAGTTTGAGACCAGGTCAAGATGGGGCGGGTTATCCTCCAAGTGGTACGAGACCAGGACAAGATGGAGCGGGTTATCCTCCAAGTAGTTTGAGACCAGGACAAGATGGAGCGGGTTATCCTCCAAGTGGTACGAGACCAGGACAAGATGGAGCGGGTTATCCTCCAAGTAGTTTGAGACCAGGACAAGATGGAGCGGGTTATCCTCCAAGTAGTTTGAGACCAGGACAAGATGGAGCGGGTTATCCTCCAAGTGGTACGAGACCAGGACAAGATGGAGCGGGTTATGCTCCAAGTAGTTTGAGACCAGGACAAGATGGAGCGGGTTATCCTCCAAGTAGTTTGAGACCTGGACAAGATGGAGCGGGTTATCCTCCAAGTGGTACGAGACCAGGACAAGATGGAGCGGGTTATCCTCCAAGTAGTTTGAGACCAGGACAAGATAGAGCGGGTTATCCTCCAAGTAGTTTGAGACCAGGACAAGATGGAGCGGGTTATCCTCCAAGTGGTACGAGACCCGGACAAGATGGAGCGGGTTATCCTCCAAGTAGTTTGAGACCAGGACAAGATGGAGCGGGTTATCCTCCAAGTGGTACGAGACCAGGACAAGATGGAGCGGGTTATCCTCCAAGTAGTTTGAGACCAGGACAAGATGGAGCGGGTTATCCTCCAAGTGGTACGAGACCAGGACAAGATGGAGCGGGTTATGCTCCAAGTAGTTTGAGACCAGGACAAGATGGAGCGGGTTATCCTCCAAGTAGTTTGAGACCTGGACAAGATGGAGCGGGTTATCCTCCAAGTGGTACGAGACCAGGACAAGATGGAGCGGGTTATCCTCCAAGTAGTTTGAGACCAGGACAAGATGGAGCGGGTTATCCTCCAAGTGGTACGAGACCCGGACAAGATGGAGCGGGTTATCCTCCAAGTAGTTTGAGACCAGGACAAGATGGAGCGGGTTATCCTCCAAGTAGTTTAAGACCAGGACAAGATGGAGCGGGTTATCCTCCAAGTAGTTTGAGACCAGGACAAGATGGAGCGGGTTATCCTCCAAGTGGTACGAGACCCGGACAAGATGGAGCGGGTTATCCTCCAAGTAGTTTGAGACCAGGACAAGATGGAGCGGGTTATCCTCCAAGTAGTTTGAGACCAGGACAAGATGGAGCGGGTTATCCTCCAAGTGGTACGAGACCCGGACAAGATGGAGCGGGTTATCCTCCAAGTAGTTTAAGACCAGGACAAGATGGAGCGGGTTATCCTCCAAGTGGTGTAGTGGGTAATCATCTATTGGTTGGAGATCTCCTCATAAGGTCTAAATAACATTCATTTTTAGGTGCTGGAACATTTGGAGGAGATATTAATGGTCAATATCAAAGCCAAGCAGGAAACTCTGGAAGATTTTCTGGAATATTTCAAGGTCGGTACGAAGCGGATAGACCAGGTTCTGCTGGTCTAGGCGAATATCGGAGGTGGCCACAGCCTTCTGGATATCCGGTGTATCCTGACAGTGGATATGGTAAATAATCTTTGAATGAATTCTTATAGGGGACAACTTAAGGGAAAACGCAATTAAGTAGGTACTAGCTTAACAGAAGTATTTAGTTTTAACCCAATAAAGATACTTTACAAGTATTATTGAAAATAACAATAGATTTGTTAATGAATTATTCCAGGACGAAATACGACTGGAAGAGTAGCGGCATAGGGTTTGAATATTATATACATTGTTAGAGTCGGGAATTGCAACCGAAGTATTGTAAGTGCTTCGGCATTTGTATTTAATTTGTTTTTCTCTTCCGGGCTGAATAGTCGGGGCGAATTTTGGAAAAATATTTTGTTTTAGAGGTATCGCCAAAGTTATTAAAATTGATTGTAGATTGATAGACTTTGCAGTTTTTTCCTAATCATTCAGAAATTCTGCAATTACTTATAACATTTTTGGTGTGATTTAATAATTTCGCCGTTTTTCATAGAAGTTATTAAATCTCCTAGAGATAGTGATGCAGTTTAATTCATTTTTGGTGTTAGGAAAGGACAATTTTATGTGAGTATACGGAGTGATTAAAAAATCTTCGTCGAAATTCAAGATCGCTTGAAGTATTTAGGTTGTTGAGACCAATTTTTGGAAGATAGTACGATCAATGGATTCTTTTTGTAGTTGATTTTAGAAAACTCAATTGAGTATCCCGAAAAGACGCTAATCCATTACCTTACATTTCAGCAATCATGGATAAACATGGAGGTGCTCGTTATCTTAGTTCATTAGATTTACAAAGTGCATATTGGCAGGTAGAATTGGAGGAAGATAGTAAGCAATATACAGCTTTTACAGTTCGTGGTTTATTTCAGTTTCGAAGGTTGCCTTTTGGTTTAGATAATGCTCCAGCAACTTTTCAGAGACTAATTGACACAGTGTTGTGGGCTGATCTGCAACCCTATGTATTTTGTTACCTGGAGGATATTATTGTTTATTCTCCCGATTTTGACATATCTTTAGAAATTTTAAAAATTGAAACGATTACGAACATACCAACTCCTAAAACAGTAACTGAAATACGCAGAATTATAGGAATGTTGTTTTGGTATCGACGTTTTGTACTTTCTTTTTTAGATTTGATTTCACATTTTACTCGGTTATTGCGTAAAGGAAGTAAATTTCTGTGGGATAATAGTTGCAATGACGCTTTTCAGACAATTAAAGATGTTATGGTTTCTTCACCAATTTTAACATGTCCAAATTGTAAACACGAATTTGTCTTGCAAACTGATGCTGCTTCTTTTGGAGTAGTCCTATTTCAAGTTTATGATGGTAGAGAACATGTGATTTGTTACATTTCCCGTAGTTTAACTCGCCAAGAGAGACTTTATTAGGCCACTTTGGCGTCAGAAGATAAATGCTTCCTGAAATGTTTACGGTAGCTAGATATCGCATTAGCTGAAGATTCCCAAGGTCTCCACATACTCTTAATATTAACTTGTTGCACACTGTTTCAAAGTAAAATAGATAGGTACTAATCTATTTCGAATATTATGTTTACTATTTATATAAGCTTCATAAACAGGTACCTGTAACTAAAAAGTTTTGGGAAATATCCTAATAACCAAGTTGTTTCTAGAAAACCTTAATTAGACAGTTTATTAATTTTGATAACAAATCAAGTAATGTACCTATCTATTGTTATTATAAACTGGCATTAGAAATAAATGTGGGTTAATACGTCGAGCTTATGAGGGGTTTTATTGCAGTGATTAAGCCAAACGAAATATGTTGGGAAGTACTTTAGATTGATAAGATTCATTATTCTTTGTGCAAGCTAGCAGAACGCATTTAATTCGTATGTAACACAATTTGCGGTTTAAGTTATTGATTGAATTAAAGCTGTTCTTGTGAAGTGCTATTGTTTTATTAACAGACAACAAGCTAAATAAGTGTTTTGAAAATATTTTACGTTTCCTTGCAGTGGTTCTACAAGGCTTCCTGAGATAAGAACGTTTTTAATGCTAGGTTTTAAAATATAGTTCCTTTAATGCCAGCTGCAGCAGTAGATTCGTGTACATCTACATAACTACATAGTAAATTGAATTGAATTGAAGTAATTCGAGACATTGATCATAGAAGTTTTGGGGTGACTTGTTAGATAACTGTTTTAACATTATAAGAAATGTTTAAACAGTTGCCTAAATCTGCAAAGTTTCTATACAAGGTATCCTTTAAATCGTCCCAAGCTGTTACAGTTTGAATACATTTAACAAGAAGGGCATTACCGGAAAGTTTGGCAATAAGGGAATTTAAAAGATACACATTTTGAATACATTTAACAAGACGGGCATTACCCGAAAGTTTGCAAATTAGGGAATTTAAAAGACACACATTTTGGGGTCATAATAAAAATTACTAATTATTGTCTTATTGACTTAGAGTCAATTGAAGTATTATTTAAAGTTACATTACTTAAATAAATTAGTTAAAACGTCGGTGGATATTTAAAAATTACACTTACAAAACTAGGGAAATTACCCTGTTCATGTTTCGCAACTATAAGAAGGACTGGTGGTCCCGCTGTGCTTTTTTAAGATACCAAATTTTTCAAATTCATTATTGCACGACAGTGGGTTGATGGTAAATGGGTGCCTTCAGGGGGAGCTGGAGGATCAGCGGGAGGTATTAGAGATAGGGTTGTGTTTAAAATATTTTAACTTTTGAGGTAAAAAAATTAAGGAAATTATTTTCTTTTTTATATTTTTTTTCAGGAGGACCAGGACAGTGGATTAATGGTGTATGGGTACCTACAGGGGGAGCTGGAGGACCTTCGGGAGGTATACAGAATATTTATGTATCCAAAATATTTTTAACATTAAGTTCTTGTGGAAATTTATTATCTTCTAACACTAATAATTTGTAGGAGGTGCAGGACAATGGATTAATGGTAAATGGGTACCTACAGGGGGAGCTGAAGGACCTTCAGGAGGTATACAGAATATTTTTGTATCTAAAATATTTTTAAGATAAAGTTCTTTCCGATATTTATTATTTTCTAACACTAATAATTTGTAGGAGGTGCAGGACAATGGATTAATGGTAAATGGGTACCTACAAGTGGAGCTGAAGGACCTTCGGGAGGTATACAGAATATTTATGCGTCTTAAATATTTTTCAGATAAAGTTCTTTCGGATATTTATTATTTTCTAACACTAATAACTTGTAGGAGGTGCAGGACAATGGATTAATGGTAAATGGGTACCTACAGGGGGAGCTGAAGGACCTTCGAGAGGTATACAGAATATTTTTGTATCTAAAATATTTTTAAGATAAAGCTCTTTCGGATATTTATTATTTTCTAACACCAATAATTTGTAGGAGGTGCAGGACAATGGATTAATGGTAAATGGGTACCTACAGGGGGAGCTGAAGGACCTTCGGGAGGTATACACAGTATTTATGTATTCAAAATATTTTTAACATGAAGTTCTTTTGGAAATTTATTATTTTCTAACACTAATAATTTGTAGGAGGTGCAGGACAATGGATTAATGGTAAATGGGTACCTACAGGGGGAGCTGAAGGACCTTCGGGAGGTATACAGAATATTTTTGTGTCTAAAATATTTTTAAGATAAAGTTCTTTCGGATATTAATTATTACTAATAATTTGTAGGAGGTGCAGGACAATGGATTAATGGTAAATGGGTACCTACAGGGGGAGCTGAAGGACCTTCGGGAGGTATACAGAATATTTTTAAGATAAAGTTCTCTCGGATATTTATTATTTTCTAACAGCAATAATTTGTAGGAGGTGCAGGACAATGGATTAATGGTAAATGGGTACCTACAGGGGGAGCTGAAGGACCTTCGGGAGGTATACACAATATTTTTGTGTCTAAAATATTTTTAAGATAAAGTTCTTTCGGATATTAATTATTACTAATAACTTGTAGGAGGTGCAGGACAATGGATTAATGGTAAATGGGTACCTACAGGGGGAGCTGAGGGACCTTCGGGAGGTATACAGAATATTTTTAAGATAAAGTTCTCTCGGATATTTATTATTTTCTAACAGCAATAATTTGTAGGCGGTGCAGGACAATGGATTAATGGTATATGGGTACCTACAGGGGGAGCTGAAGAACCTTCGGGAGGTATACAGGGTATTTTTGTGCCTAAAATATTTTTAAGATAAAGCTCTTTCGGATATTTATTATTTTTTAACACTAATGATTTGTAGGAGGTGCAGGACAATGGATTAATGGTAAATGGGTACCTGCAGGGGGAGCTGAGGGACCTTCGGGGGGTATACAGAATATTTATGCGTCTAAAATATTTTTCAGATAAAGTTCTTTCGGATATTTATTATTTTCTAACAGCAATAATTTGTAGGAGGTGCAGGACAATGGATTAATGGTATATGGGTACCTACAGGGGGAGCTGAAGGACCTTCGGGAGGTATACAGGATATTTTTGTGCCTAAAATATTTTTAAGATAAAGTTCTTTCGGATATTAATTAATACTAATAATTTGTAGGAGGGGCAGGACAATGGATTAATGGTAAATGGGTACCTACAGGGGGAGCTGAAGGACCTTCGGGAGGTATAAAGAATATTTTTGTGTCTAAAATATTTTTAAGAGAAAGTTCTTTCGGATATTTACTATTTTCTAACACTTATAATTTGTAGGAGGTGCAGGACAATGGATTAATGGTAAATGGGTACCTATAGGGGGAGCTGAAGGACCTTCGGGAGGTATACAGAATATTTATACATTCAAAATATTTTTAGGATAAAGTTCTTTCAGATATTTATTATTTTCTAACACTTGTAATTTGTAGGAGGTGCAGGACAGTGGATTAATGGTAAATGGGTACCTACAGGGGGAGCTGAAGGTCCTTCGGGAGGTATACAGAATATTTATATATTCAAAATATTTTTAGGATAAAGTTCTTTCAGATATGTATTATTTTCTAACACTTGTAATTCGTAGGAGGTGCAGGACAATGGATTAATGGTAAATGGGTACCTACAGGGGGAGCTGAAGGACCCTCGGGAGGTATACAGAATATTTTTGTGCCTAAAATATTTTTAAGATATTCCGATATTTATTATTTTCTTACACTTGTAATTTGTAGGAGGTGCAGGACAGTGGATTAATGGTAAATGGGTACCTACAGGGGGAGCTGAAGGACCTTCGGGAGGTATACAGAATATTTATATATTCAAAATATTTTTAGGATAACGTTCTTTCAGATATTTATTATTTTCTAACACTTGTAATTTCTAGGAGGTGCAGGACAATGGATTAATGGTAAATGGGTACCTACAGGGGGAGCTGAAGGACCTTCGGGAGGTATACAGAATATTTTTGTATCTAAAATATTTTTAAGATAAAGTTTTTTCGGATATTTATTATTTTCTAACACTAATAATTTGTAGGAGGTGCAGGACAATGGATTAATGGTAAATGGGTACCTACAGGGGGAGCTGAAGGACCTTCTGGAGGTATACAGAATATTTATGTATCTATAATATTTTTTGGATAAAGTTCTTTCGGATATTTATTATTTTCTAACACTTATAATTTTTAGGAGGTGCAGGGCAATGGATTAATGGTAAATGGGTACCTACAGGGGGAGCTGAAAAACCCTCGGGAGGTATACAGAATATTTTTGTATCTAAAATATTTTTAAGATAAAGTTCTTTCGGATATTTATTATTTTCTAACACTTACAATTTGTAGGAGGTGCAGGACAATGGATTAATGGTAAATGGGTACCTACAGGGGGAGCTGGAACATCAGCGGGAGGTACTTGATATATTTCGGAAAAATTTAGTAAATTTAGTATTTCCTAATATTTTTTAGGTTAAAATCCTTGTAATAAGAAATTACGTTAGATATGTCTCTTGTATTAAGAATATGTTTCAACTAATGATTTTTTATTTATTTATAGGTACAGAAGGTGGCGATGACTCCGACTCACAAGTGCAAGCCGTCGTTCACGAGGGGAACAATGAGACCATCGCCAGTGCACAGGCACAAGGCAAATTCCAGGGTGGAACCTCTCAATCACAAGTTTCGGGTACCTATTCGGGTTCAGGATCTTTTAGCGCGTCTGCAGGATCTGACGATGGTAAAAGAGGAGCACTAACACAGGTTGCTGGCAGCAAGGACGGCGCTCAAAGTAGCGCCCAAGGAAGGGGAGGTGCTGGACAATCTCAAGTGCAGGTTACATTGGATTCTGAATCTGGAGATACCTTGTCTTCAGCGCAAACATCAGGTGAGCGGGCGCACCTAATTATTAAGACCTCGGAAGTAATTCTGCTGAAAGAACAATAGAACACAAGTTCTCCATATTGTTGCCTAAAAATGCCCTCATTACATTTGCTGCTACTTCATTGCATGTCGAAAAAAATTTTTTTGAAAACAAAGTAAGATACAAAAAATATCAAGAGACAAAAAAGTTATATTTTTAGCTGCTTAACCGTAATATCACAGACTCTGTGGTACTATTTTAAAACCGTGCTAATTTTACTATAACGTTTAAGGGATAAGCCATGGAACCCAAACCCAAGTCCGAGCCAGCGAGAAAGGAGGTATCTCAGATGCTCAAGCCAATGGCCCAGGGGCTACATCATCCCAAGCTCAAATCGGCTTTACACCCTATGACGAAAACGAGAAAGACAATCAAACCACCCCGTTTAGAGGGGGAGGAAACGCAGCTGCCCAGAGTGGAACCAATTCTGGCATGACGCAGACACAAATCCAAGGAAAATTCAGATATGGAATTAAGTACGTGCGAGAACATTATTTGACGGAGAGGAAATAATATAATATTGTGTTTCTTTTTAGATATCAAGGTGCGGCTCAAGCCAGTTCCGGATCAACAGGTTTAAGGAACCTAACCGAACCTTCAGGGTTCTTTAAGCCAATTAATTTTACCGTTTCCAAGGTTAGCCATACTGGTCAATCGCAGAGTCAACAAGCAACAATAGCGGTACCGAAAAAGTCCGATGCCACACAAGATTTGTCAAGAGCCGAAAGTAGTCGAGAGGTAATTTAAAAATTTAAATACACTTAATATTTTACGAACAATAACGAATTTAAAGTTACCACCCCAACAATTCACCTATTCTGTATAAGCGTAAAACCCTAAATTTTTTTTATGATAAGGCATAGCAATGCAGGATTACTCCTTTAGGGCGTGTGCACAGGAATCGATAATTCATTATTCACAATAATGATATTATGTAGTACCACATTTTTTTTTGTCATGACACCCCCCTTCCCCCCCCCCCCCTGGATTCGCGCCTGGTGCTACATATTATTTTTATTGACATAACCTCTAATAACTTTTAACTACCCGCTAACTACAAATTAACTATCATCAAGGACGCGCCAAGTATTTTCGGCGCCATCGTGCGAAATAGTGATAGGCGCCTTTAACCAACATTATAAATATTGAGCTAAAATTAATAAAAATATTAATAAAATACTAATGTCTATATTTATTTGTGACAAACAGAAAGTACACAATAAATATTAATATAATACGAAACAACAGTAACAAAACAAACACAGTATCAAAGTAACAAAACATTAATTCAAAATATTAAAAAAAAAATAAAGAAATAAAATAGCGATTGTTTTGCAACAGATAATACATGATCATGATACATGATGGAGAGCTCTTACAAAAATTGGACTTTTCTAGCTTTACTTTTTGCAAATTCATTAACAAAATTTTTCATTTCAAGTTGCTTTAAAAAGTCAGACTCTCCAGAAATGATAGCAAGATTTTCTAACCGCTCTTGGCCCATTCTAGATCGTAAATAATTTTTAATAAACTTTAACTTATAGAATGAGCTCTCGGCTGTAGCTACAGAAACTGGAATGGTTAATAATATGCGCAAAGCAATCGTAATGTTTAGAAATGAGTGGGTTAGGTTATTTATTGCAATATAATACAGACGTCACGTTTGTGTCGCCATTTTGCAGAAATTGTAATTCGTGTAAAGTTCTGTTCCGTCTATATCTTTTCCGTTTCGATCTTTGTCAGTTAAGGTTTCCTCTAGTTTTTTACAAAAATTAAATTGATCTTGGTCAGAATATTTGCCGAAATCCTCAACATTCCACAAAAAATTAAAAACATCAGAATGACACGATAATAGTTTAAATCTTTCATGTACGGATGAAAGAGTAATGTCTAGCATTCCGAAGAAGCAATTAACTTTGAATTTCATTTCTTTCAATCGGCTGGTCGTCACCTTCGCAAGAAAATTGTTTTTTAATCTTTCGTAGCCTTAAAACTTCTGCGGATATAAATTTTGCATCAACTTCTAAGCAAGAAGCTAGTTCTTCAGCATCCTACTAATAACTTACTGAATCCTTTGTCAGATCGATATTGTTTTACAAATTCATTGAGGTTATTTAAACTTTCGCAAGCTTAGGAAATATTAAATGTTTTTGATTGCAGAATCTTAGTAACAACATCCACTTTACTTAGAATCTTGTACCACAAAGTACCATACACACAAACTCATAAATTTTAATTTTTTTACCTAGGGAGGTAGCTAGATGTTTTATAGTGTTGTCAAAATTATTTCCGGATAAAATTTCATGAAGAGCGTCGTAAATTTCGCCCAACTGAAATCTTAGAGGGGTTATTGCATCAATTCCGCTAGACCATCTAGTATCTGACAAAGGCTTTAATGTCAGACTTGAAATGTTACTTTTCAAAACAGACCACCGATTGATTGAGCCAGAAAAAAAATTATATAATTCTTGAACAGTTGAAAAAAATTTATACTGGAAGTATTGGATTTCACAGCATCGTTTATGACAAGGTTCAAACTGTGGTTACAACAAGGTACAAACATTGCTCGTGGATTAATGTCTAAAATTCTTTTTTGTACACCTTGATGTTTACCCTTTATATTTGAACCATTATCATAACCTTGGCCGCGCATATTATAAATGTCTAAACCATAATTCTCCAAAGTTCTTAGTAAGAACTTGGTTAAACCTTCACCTGTTGTATCATTTATAGGACGAAATGTTAAAAAACGTTCTTCGACACTGAATTTGTTGTTTTTTAAATTAACGTATCTTAAGCAAACAGAAATCTGCTTCTGGCGGCTCACATCAGGAGTACAATCAAGTAATATAGAAAAATTATTTGCTTCTTTAACTTCGTTTAAAATATTATTTTTTATATTGTCACCTATTAATTTAATGGTTTCGTTTTGAATTTTATCTCCAAGGTAAAGTTGAAGATTTTTTTGAGAATATGTGAAGACATGACTGGATCAAATTTTGCTATAATTTCTATACATTTTAAAAAATTTACATTATATCTTTTAAATAATTTGTTACTAGGACCAGGAAAAGCCAAGTTTTGTTCAGCCAAAATTGAATAGTATAAATTATTCTTTTAATGACACTGCGCCAATCTTTAGTTTCATTTTTTAATAAATTTTGCATTTCCAAATCAACGGTTCGAGTAGTTTTTAATATTTCTAATAAATCTGACCAGACACGTAAATTTTGAAAATGAGATTTACTTTTTTCGTGGATTTTCAAACATTCGCTTAAATGATGCCAATCATTGAAACCGTCTTGGTTACTTAATTTAGTGTTTTTAAAAGTCAATGGATTGTTGGGGTTGGGGTCATTGAATAATTTACAGCAAAAGCAGAAAACTGCATGTTTTTCAATAGAATATAGCAAGCAATGACGCTGAAACTTTTCACCATTTAACAAAATTCGAGTAAAATATATATCGGAAAACTTACGTCCACTTTTGTCTAGGATACATAGTTTTATTTTGATAATACATTGAGACTTTTTCGACAAGTTCTTGCACCTGGATTGGAGACAGTGCACTCGGCCAAAGATCTGGATCGTTAAAAAGGGGCCCTTCTTTGGATAATTCGTCTTGCTTACTCGAACATGATGGTACCGACACTGACTGAAACGTATTAGGATCTAATTCTTTTGGATCTTCATTCTCATTAGCTTGATTTTCTAATTCTGATGGCAAGTTTGATTTTGTTGAATGTAGAAAATCACTGTTATCAGAAGTAGTGTCTTGTGTGGTCTTTCGAAAAAATTACTAATTTTGAAAATGGGTTTCTCCTAGTCTTTCTTCCGTTTTCGCTTGTTAAGCAAGTTTTGGTAACCAGACAATATCTTTTTTTTCTCTCTGGTCATCTACATAGAATAAATAAAAAATATTAAACACTAATCCTTATTTGTTTCATAAACAAAAGTTATTAAAAAGAAAACCAATTATTTGCATCCCTGTTAATTAATTAACCTAATCACTTACTTACCTTATTTGTAATTATTTTTCATAATTGCGGTAGATACGTAATAGCAAATAAGGCACTCTATACGTCTTATGCGCTTATCAAGACAAGAATGAAAAATTAACTTGCTACATCGATTACAAACACGCAAAATTTTGCAAGCTTAAACCAGCGCGGCGAACGCACGCGGATTTTCGCGCCAACACAGGAAGAGGGGTAGTAAAATTTCACCACTGCTACTGGTCGCCGCACAACCTTGCCCATATGGACGGCGCGTCCCTGACTATCATTAAATAATTTTCAAACCTGTTAAATTCATTATGTGGCGACAAAATGGTCTGATTCAGATGTTTTCTGCAGATTTTTTTGGAATTTTGTTGCCTATTAAATTTTTACTAATAATAACTGTGACCTGACAGTCGTTCCTGGTTAATAGTATTAAGAGAAAAGTTTTAACGCGCTTTGGACACGAAAATTCTCGCTTATTTGACACAGATATGGGTGACAATCGGGTCGAGTTGAATAGGAAAATCTCGTGTTTACCAAATAAAATAAATCCATTTTAGTTGACTGAGGTATATGCTCCTTGGAAAAATCATGCTTTTTTAGCCCCCGAAATAGTTCGCAATAGAACAGTTTAATCTTGGTTTAATTTGATTTGTTCATCCGATGACGAGAATCCACATTTTAAACTTAAAATATATTGAATAAGATCGCTTTTTGCTTAAGTTTTAACTTGGTTTTCCATGTCGTTGCTTGCGTTACCCTAAATTTTTCGGAATGTCCAAACAGGATGTTTTATTTCAATTTTTAAATACTTACGATTTTTCAACAGATAACACTTAATCTCACTTATTTTACCCTAATATAGTTGTTTTCTTTCAAAAATATATCGATCGATATACAAAATATTTCCTGTCGATGAGAGTTTTAGACATTTAATCTTGGTTTAATTTGATTTGTTCATTCGATGACGAAAAAACACATTTTAAACTTAAAACATATTGAATAAGATCGCTTTTTGCTTCAGTTTTAACTTGCTTGTCCATGTCGTCGCGTGCGTTACCCTCAATGTTTCGGAATGTCTAAACAGGATATTTTATTTAAATTTTCAAATACTTACGATTTTTCAACAGATAACACTCACTCACTTATTTTACCCTAATATAGTTATTTTCTCTCAAAAATATATCGATCGATATACAAAATATTTCCTGTCCATGAGAGTTTTAGACATATAACCGTGGTCTAATTTGATTTGTTCATTCGATGACGAAAAACCACATTTTAAACTTAAAACATATTGAATATGATCGCTTTTTGCTTCAGTTTTAACTTGCTATACTCGTATATATCGATCGATATACAAAATATTTCCTGTCGATGAGAGTTTTAGACATAACCATAACTTCACTTTAAATTTAGCGGCAGGTACCAAGTTGCCGTCTCTAGGTTTTAACTACGATACATGGTGTATGTTCGGTTGCCTATCTTCAAGCCTGAAGTTCTTAGTCTTCGTTACTGATACTTTTACAGCAGGGTAGGCATACCGACCCCAGCCCGGGTTACTTGAAAAGTAAAACAATTTATTTTATGGCGGCTGTAGCTTGCAAGTATGACGTTCGGGGTGAAAAGGGCGATTCCTAAAGTGGAGCTGATATTCGCTAGCAGTATGAAAGTCATTGAAATGCAAAATTGTGTAGATAAATAATATAATATATTGTCTGTTGTCTATTTGACACCACCCCTGAAAAGCCACCACTCCATTGAAGTCTTCATCGTTATAATCATTGTGATATGATGTTGTAAGGGTCAGAAAATGTTTGCACTTTCTTTTATGCAAAACGTCCTAAATTCCATGACATTTCGACATTCCGAGAAATGTCATGGAATATAGGTCGCTTTTCATAAAAAAAACCAAAAATGTTCATTTTTCCCAAAAACTACTATCTTCTGACCCTCATAACTTTATAGCAAAGTGATCAGGATGATGAAGACTATAATTAAAATCATAAAATAATGTTCCAGTTAAAAATAATCATAATTTTATATCATAAAAACTTTTAGGCCCCCCTGTATATTGTAAAATATTCTTAAAACTGGCGTCTGGGCTACTCCAATCATTATATAGGGTGTCCTTGAAATGACTGTACAACGCTTAACCACAAATTCCTTAATCAAAAATAAGGTGGTCTAGGCAAACTTACCTATATGCAATGTTGTTTGGTATTGTCGCTACAGGCCTCTAAAGTTCTCAAATTAATATAGTTTTCTCAGAATAAACTCTAAACGCCTTTATCGATTTTCACTAATTTTGAAACTAAGAATTACTACTATTACTGGCGAGTTTTGATGCAAACGCGATCTTTTTTCAATGCCTGGAAATTTAAAAATGGCGCGTGATTCGTTAATAAAAGTTTATATTTTTGTTACCCCCTGTAAAAATGACTTCAATTGTTCTCAGACACTAGCTGACCTCGTTTTGAAACTTTTTTGTCTCTTCTAAAATTTTCGCTAGACATATTCTCTTCCAGAAAATTATTTACAAAAGTTGGGGTTGCTAGAGGTTAAGTAGCTGAATGTTTTATTGTGACTTACAATGACGATAAAGCAAATTATCGTCATTGGTGATTTATACGCTTAGGACAATGTTGTACACTTATTTTAACTAAAAACCAGACAGAGTAAGGCACACGCAGACAGACAAATACACGCACCTAATTAAATTTTAGCAACTTCTTGATGTGCAGGTGCAGCAACTAGATCCTACAACGCCTCCACATAATCTTGGAGAAGCCTCTTCAGAGTCATCCACGCTTCTCCCTGACTACGACGCCCCAGAATACGCCGATTATAACGACGACCTAACGCAGGAACAGGGATCTGAAGAAATACAGGAGCCTCTGCTTGCAAGTAATCCACTCTCTAAACGAAACCTTGTCTCACCGGCGAGCCAGAGGAGTCATAGCACCAGGTTTCAGCAAAAGTCGCCCGGTGTGGTAAGCCAAAGTTCGCCTAGTCAAAGGCAGCATATCGTTTTGGATCCTCTGGAGGATTTGGATGCCACGGTGCATCAGAGTAAAGGCGATTTTCCTGAGGATGGTATGATCTTGCAGCCAGGACAAGTCATTCCAGGTAAAATAATTGGTGTGCGTGATATTAAATCATGTTGTCTATGCAGGGTCTATACACAAAAACTCTTCGTAAAAAGTCGAACATGGTGGTAACAAATACGTGGTACAAATTGCATAAACGTAGGGTTGATACTTGAAGGGGTTCAGGCGATAATTCAGCACAAATCCTGGAAACATGTTATAAATAAGACGTGCGCTTTTTGATGACGATATACTAAATCTGTGGGAATCAAGTTGTATCTTTAGCTCCCAACATTAAACGGTACGGCTTTGTATATTCCTCGGGTTAGGTTATTTCACTGGTTGGTTTTATATATTTGGCTAAGTGAATTAGACAGTTAGATCACATTTAATTTGGCGTTTATTCATCCAATTCGGCACTTGTTTACAAGATAACTCTTTAATACATGATTAATTACTAACTTTAGTACAATACTTTTATAACATTACTATACTTATTTGTTGGTACTTTTTTAAGCTGATGCAATCGTTATGTCCGACGGACGATGACACACGTTAATTTTGACGTACATGTTTACCTTTGAAGGGTTTAGCTCTGTCGCCAGAAAATCACGTCCCGCTGTCAGACTGATCAATCACAAGGTAACATATTTCGCGCGTTGCGTTCTAATTGGCTATTTATTGTTCCGCCATGTTTTCTCTGGACCAATTGTTATTGTCCCCCGTCTTCTGTACTGCGGTGCGCTTACTTTTCTATCGGTAAAGCGTGTCAAAGATTATACGTTTTTAGAAGCTCTAAAGATTGACGTTTTAACATTGAACTGTGTTGAGAACACTTTTTTTGCTTAATTAACCGCTGTTTTAGGATAATATTTGTAAATTTTGTTGTTTGTCTATGGACAAAAATATTATTCGTTCTGAAAACATTAGATGCATTTTGTTTCTCTGTTTCTCTGACCATTGGGGAGTTGTGTTGCTAACGGAATATTTGAAAAGCAGTTATTTTATCTAGACAAAAAGTAGTATTGATTCTGAAAACATTGGTTGCACAGAATCCCAATCGATGATTTGGAATCAACGGGCCAATAAGATGGCAAGCAAGGTCACCAGATATATCACCCTTAGATTTCTTTCTTTAGGGTCATTTAGAGGATATTGCCTACGAAACACCTATATATAGGCCCCCGGAATTTTAAATACAAAATTCTGAATAAAAATTGTTTCTTTTTTAGGTTCAAAAGGATATCAAATACCAGCTGGTTTCAGGGGAAAAGTCAAGTCCATAGCCAATGGCCCAAATACCTATGCAATTGGAAAGAACTCGCAAGCGCAAAGCGTGACATTGTCACCGGGCAGCGGAAGAATATTTTACAGTAAACCCAGTAATCCTATCTACGGAGTAATCACAAGGACTTCGTACAGAAACGGCAATTACGGCACCGGATACTCCTATCAACCAATCAGTCATCCTGTCGGGTATCAAGTGAAAAGTGGCAAAGTGCTACCCGATTTCGTTTCTGTTAGTACATCAGAAGCGGGATCTAAAAACTTAAGGACTGGTAAAAAGACTCCGAATGTGTATTATACGCAAAGCTCGTCCTGTGGCATGTTTACAAATTCCTGTTTCTATGCTGATGGTAAGAAAACGTGTTATCCGGTGAGGAAAACGAATCCTGATGGTACCCCCATGAGTTGTTAGAACTTTTATGCATTTAAAGTTTTTGTTATTATGGGTACTAGCGATTGACAACGAATTTGTATTATTGATGTCTTATTGAAAAAATTTTAAAATGTGTTTTATTCATGATGTTCCTGAGGGAGTAAGCTGAATTACTTTCTTGAGAACAGGGAAATGAGAAAAGAAATTTTGTGTTCTTAATAATTTATCCATGTATAGTCCTCGCCAACTATAAGTGAGTTTAAAAAAAAAACTCGATAAAAACTCGTAAATACCGACAAAGACCCCTCCAGTGTCGATTTCAATAAGTAGCCAGGGTCGGATTCGTTTCGTTACTTTATCAATATTATTTTTAATTTTTAAATTATTGATGAAATTTATGATGAGGTTTTCAGAAATCGTAAATAACATATAGTACGAGATCACAAAATTATGAATTTAAGCAGAACTTTAGCTTAAGGTAGAAAACATAACAAATCTATCACCACCATTGAGAAGAATTTGTCGCAATTTGGTGTTAAAAATACAAAAATAAGGCGGTTAGTTCAGGTTAGTATGGCCATATTTTTTGGATATATTGTCAATAACATACTGTTTTTCCCATTATTTAAGATGAAGTGCTTCCAACAGTTCTTTTTTGATATACGATTTTTCAAGAAATAGGTCATGGTTAAGAAGAAATTCTTGAATTTCCTGTTTTTTGGAGGACAAATTGGGTAATTTATGAATTTATCTAGAATGGTAAGCTGCCTTATCTAATACAATGGCGTTGTGAAATTTTAAGTTTGAAATTAAAAAATCTTTAAACTGCTCCTCAAAAATACTTGAATCCATATTTTTTTAGTAATCAAGGCACAAAACATAAAGTATAGCACGGCAAAAAAGTCGGGAACCGAATTTAATATTTTAGTGCGGAAGAATATTAGTACAGGAGAATTGCACTTTTACTGGGAACTAATACCGAGCAAGCTGAAATTTTGCAGGGTTATAGGGTATCATAGGGAGAGCTTAAATCTAAGTTTTCACCATACTCACCCCCTTAGGTTCGGTGCCATCTTGAACTTAAGGGTTGAATTGGTTTTTCGCTCATAACTCCTGTAAATTTCATTTCTCAAAAAACAGCAGCATATCATTTTGTAGGAAAAAGCACCAGCTTGAAAATGACATATCACACAATATCATAAACTTATTTTTTCCTTGCCAAAAATCGATTGTTTATTAACAAAAATTGTAAATATATCAGTTATAGTGGAATTTCTAATTTCCGGTCGATCGAATTCGAAAATTTTCTTTACAAGAAATGTAGACCGTTGATTTACCCTTATTTTTAATTAACATATTTTCCCGTCAGACAAATATTTTTTGTTCTACAACACGCCTCAGTGCAAAATGTTCAATCATTCTGTAGTCGCTCTTAATTACCTGCAGATCATTCTAGTTTCCTCAACGTTGCAAACGCTTTCAAATTTTTGTATCCCTTCGTTTTGTGCATGAATTTATTAAACATTTTATAATTGATTTTATAACAAATGAAATTATTATTTACACAGTATAAATGTTTTATTGTATCAGATTATATTATATAGTTTGCTTACTGAACAAAGCTGCAAACGCCGATTGTTGAGGTGAAGAATGAATGATGATGGAGCAATTTTTAATTTTAATTCCGCACTCTACTGTTAATTTTATGTATAAGTAAATCTTAGCATCCAAACTTCAATTTATATAAGGACAGCCCTAATGTATAAATTATTTTTTTGGAATAATATTTTGAAACTTTCAACATTTTATTTGCCATACTTAACAAAAATCCAAAATTAGCCTGACGATTTCGTTTTTCAAAATTTTCGAATAACACGGTTCTCATTAATGCATGTAAAAAAAAAATTAGTCCATCACATTATAGAAACATTGTACTTACCAGGAATGTGCTACAAACGAAATATATTAAAATTACTAGCAATGAAATATAAACAGAAAGTAATTTTAACACTTTTTTCCAGAAGTCTTCAACGTGAATTATTTTTCAAAATGTTTAGGAAAGAAAAAATTAATAACAGTATTGTATAAATGTATTCATGCATGTGATTGGAAACTCTTCGACATTCACAACACAATAAGGCGATTTTAAATTCCCCAAAAAATTGCTTTTATGTAGAACGGTTTATCATGTTCAATAGAAACGCGTACAACTTACCTTTTGATTTGCCATGATCGACACCTTCATTCAGTTCTGTACTGCATAAAAAACACTTTTCACTTTCTTCGTTTTCGTTAATAATATCCATTTCTTTAGCCCAAGCATACCGAGTAGCAGTGAGTCCTCGGAAAAACTGTGAACTCTTTCCCAAAAATATATAGATTCCTCTTAAACACGTTATAGACACGTTCCTCAGCTCCTAATCTCCTAAAATTTTATCTGGATTGCGTGAATTGGCGTAAAAAAAATGGGCCAGAAAATATGAATACAAGACTCAATCCCAGGGGCATTTTTCAAGTTATGCAGTATTACTGCGGAATGATAGAGGTTCATTAAACATTTTGCACTGAGGCGCGTTGTAGGAGAAAAAATATTTGTCGGACGGGAAAATACGTTAATTAAAAAATGAGGATGAATCAACGCTCTACATTTTTTGTATAGAAAATTTTTGAATTCGATCGACCGGAAATTGAAAATTCCACTATAACTGATATTTTTACGATTTTGGTTAATAAACAATCGATTTTTTGCAAGGAAAAAATAAGTTTATAATATTGTATGATATGCCATTTTGAAGCTGGTGTTTTTTTCTACAAAATGATATACTGTTGTTTTTTGAGAAATGAAATTCACGGGAGTTATAAGCGAAAAACCAATACAATCCTTAAATTCAAGATGGCGCCGAACCTAAGGGGGTGAGAATGGTGCAAATTAAGATTTAAGCTCTTCTTATGGTACCCTATAACCATGCAAAATTTCAGCTTGCTCGAAATTAGTTCCCAGAAAAGAATTATCAAAAGTACAATTCTCCTGTACTATATGTTAAATTAAATAAACTTTAGACCTACTATATTGTTCTAGTTTTTGTTAAAAATTTAATAAGTCTCAAAATAACATATAATATACTGATTAAAATACATTTTTTGCAATAAATATAAACAGTAATTTTGTACAAATAACGAATTTAGTGTAATATTTATTTAAATACTGACTCTAGAAGATAAAAAAATATCAGTTTTTATAGGAATCTCACTTATATCTGGCGACGACTATAGATATTACAAAATATAATTCGAAACATGTAAATTTGACTAATATCATTTCATTTCATTTCATTTATAATTTAAAGATTTTTGAAAATGGCAAAATATTAATATCTCTTTGTATGCTGAGTAGTATTCTAGAATATTCTATTTATTTTCTCGTAAGATTAAAATCAGAGCTAACCAAAAATACAAACATATATTTTAACTACCTACATTTTCCAAGTGGAACTTTAAGAATTTTGTATCAAATCAATATCACGGTGAAGGGCTAATAGAACTTATCCAGTATAGCAAAGGGCAACATAAGGAATGCCATAAGTTAACTCAATTATTGAACCAGTACAAGACCCCCAACAAAAGATATTGCTTAAGAGATCGAATCGCGGCATTGGGGGTTTTTGATATTTTGCAAGTGAGGTTTGCCGAATGTCAATATTTTGTTGATTAGGGGCAAAGTAAACTTAATTTGTATGTATATAGGTCTAATATTTTTATAATAAAATATTTGTGTTAATTAAACTGTTTCATCATATTTAAATGTATTCTCCTAAATTTGTATTATATTATATTCGTAGGTATCTACAACAGATGAAAACATTTAAGAAATCGTATTAACTAATAAATAACAATGGGTGGTACTATTTTACATAATATAATTACAAAAACACGATATAATATATAATTTTACAAAGTATTTTCAAAAATCGAATAATACTTTGTCGTTATGGCTTAATCATAGTCCGATTTGAAAGATGAACTTTTATTAACATTGTTTATAATAAGCGGTTCAACCATTTCTCCGATTATTATATCTACCTGCCACATTTTGGCTTCTTTTTCTATCACATGATCGATACACTTTTCCGCACTGATTTTACCCATAGCTTCATTAAAGAGTCTTTATTTGAGCCCATATACGTTCGATCGGGTTTAATTCGCAGTGGTAAGGAGGGAGTCTGAGCACAGATATTCCTCGTAACTTTGCCGTTTCTTCGACTACATATCTTTTGAATGTCATTCTATTATTTCACTTTTACGCCACGCACTTGTCGGTAATTTTTCCGTCATTGCATTATCCAATACAATTAACTGCATCTTTTGGTATAAGATCCAACATTTGCTCGAAGCATTCTTCAAAGACATCGGCATTCATATCTTCGTCTTAGTCTCCTGTTCTTAGATTGGAACATCAGTAGACCATTTTAACGAAGCCTTCAGAAGTTCCAATATGGGTTTATATAAGTCGATGTCCTTTTCCAGATGGCGGTCTTAATCGTGTGGACAATCCTTCCAAAAAGGCTTGCCTTGAACTTTTAATATTTTTATCCTGCCAAAATGTAGTCACAGTGTGGCCTTCATTTAGCCATGTCTCGTCTAGGTAATTTTTTTTTGTTTTCTTCTCTGGCCTTTCGGATGCTTCTTAAGTAATTTCCTCCCCAACAGACGATATTGCTTATGTTTATTAAAATCCATTGCCTATTATGTTTTTTTCACCGAAAACCCATTTTCTTTAATAATTTCCGAAGCGTATTCCCACACATAAATGAGTAGTCCTGATCTTCTCGCATTGAGGACACAATTTTGTCCAGCGTGGGAATTTTTTTTTTTTTTAAGAAACCATGAACTTTTCGCCTTATTCTCTGCATTGAAACGTCATTCAGCTCAAGTTTTGGTCATCCCGGAGAAGTTTTTGGAGGTTTGACGCCAACACTTTTCTCTTCTTTCAAAAGTTTATATGTTGTTGTTTTCCCAACGTTAAGCATATCTGCTGTAAATTGCACTGCATTGTCAACACTTAAATCCGCATTCTTCCTTTTAAAAGAATCGTATCAGTTAAGAATTAATTTCTTTTTATTTACTGTACTTGGACCGACTCTAGGGCGTTTAGGCAATTGTTAAAAATTCTCCATATTTAACTAAAAAAACATTGACACTTCACACTTTGACTAGTTTCACTGAGAAACAAACACCCAAGGTAGGTAGATATAAATAGGTGAATTATTCCAATAAGTAGGTACCTAGACTTTAATTAGTTTTGATAAAATCGCTTTCTAAAATTACAGGTAAATGGTACGACTGTACATAATTTTAAGCTTAAAAAAAATTAATATTAAAATATACAGTGTATCCTCGGATCGACGTAACGATAGGCGAACAAGGCTGAAATTTTTTGAGTTGAAACTTTATCTTCTGGGGTTCAGCCCTGCTTGGATAGAAACTAATTTGTAGCATAATTTTAATTTCGAAAAATCAAGTGTGCTTTGGAATTTTTCAAAAAACTTTTTTTTCCCACCAGTAAAGTGCTTGATTTCTAGGAGACCTGAAAAAATTTTATTAACAAAAGATGTTCGGAAATAATAAATGAGTAAGGATACGAAATTTTCAAATCCTATGCGTACTTTGATGTTTTGCATTATTTTTATTGCACGTACCTCCCTATTGAAGATATTAAAAAATTTTGTTAAAAATAATAAATTAAACACGATCGGTTTATAAGATACATCAAAAAATTAATTTATTTCAATACTAACATCAACTGAAAGATTTATTTATACAATAAGTTCGCCGCCTTTATTCGCACATCCCTCAATGTTTTCCCGAAATGCAGTGAAAGCTGCTCTTATCTCCTCCAGGGGAATAGAGTTTATTGCATATGTAATGCGATTTTTCAAAACTTCTACGTCATTTGAGAGCCTATTCAAATATATAATTTGTTTCATTCGACCCCAAAAATGAAAATCCATTATTGTTAGATCCGGAGATCTGGGCGGCCACAAAATGGGACCAGCATTGGCTATCCATCTTTCTTGAAAATGCTCATTGAGCCATTCACATCCCCGAAATGTCGAGTGGGCAGGGCAGCCGTCGTGTTGAAAATATGAAAAATATCTTGGTTCGTATGGTAGTTCGTCAAGAAACTGATTTAGGATATTTAAATTAGTATGTTGATTAAGTCTTCCCTCAATTAAATATGGCCCAATTACATCACAATGATAGGAAATGGCACACCAAACATTAACCTTTTTAAAATACTGCCGCCTAGAATTTATTACATAATTTGGATTATCTTTAGACCAATATCGGCAATTCTGTGATGAAGGTACACCGTTAGTAGTAAAAGTCGATTCGTCTGAGAAAATAATATTTTTATGGAAATTTCGTTCTTCTACACTCTTCTCACCTAAAGTTAGGCAAAATTCCAACCTTCGGGATTCAACCCCTTCTTCTAACGTGTGACGAAATCTAACTTTATATGGTTTTACCTTATTTGCTTCATAAATGCGTTGCTAATGTGATTTGCTAACACGAGTCTCCTCGTACCGCTTTCTTAGTGACAGCTTTGGATTTTCACGTAATGAATCCATTGCCAACACAGTACCTACATCATCTTCATCAAAGTTCTTCTTCTTTTATAGTATATTATGTACAGTACCGGTAGTAACAAATTTTTTAACCAGTCTGGATACTGTAGATTTGACTAAAACTGTGTTCGGAAATTTCATATTAAATCGCCTGATAACCTCTGGAATAGATAATTCACCTATACCATAACATCGAATTAGGTAGATCCGTTCTGGTATAATAAGCATAATTGATATTTCACAGTAATGTTTTCGAAAGTTCGGATCAGTTTTAGAGCACAGAACACTACAACAATATTAAAAATACCAAACTAATTTTGACAATAAACTGTCAAAATATTATTTTATTCTTTTTCCTTTCTTGGCATATTTTTATTTCTAAATAGCATTGAAACAAATTTGTTCATTTTTTTATTTATTTTTATGTTCGCATTTCTTTAATTATCTGAATGTCTATTAAAGGGAATAAAATAAACCGATCGTGCTTAATTTATTATTTTGAACAACTTTTCTTAACGAATTTTTTTAATATCTTCAATAGGGAGGTGCGTGCAATAAAAATAATACAAAACATCAAAGTAGGCATAGGATTTTAAAATTTTGTATTCTTACTCGTTTAATATTTCCGAACATCTTTTCTAAATAAAATTTTTTCGTATCTCCTAGAAATCAAACACTTTACTGGTGGGAAAAAAAAGTTTCTTGAAAATTTCCAAAGCACACTTGATTTCTCGAAATTAAAATTATGCCACAAATTAGTTTCTATTCAAGCAGAAGATAAAGTTTCAACTCAAAAAATTTCAGCCTTTTTCACCTATTGTTGCGTCGATCCGGGGACACATATTTGAAGACAAAACTTGAATTTAATGTCGATACTTGTACTAATTCTCTACAAATTTAAAAATTCAGTCCTATTTAAATCTATACGCGCCGAAAAATCTTGCACACCCATGGAGAAGAGGGTTTTGATTGATATGTTACTTCTCATCATTTAGATATACCGGGTGTTTCTCAAAAGACGCTCACCCCTATAACTTTTTTGTATTTATAGATATTAAAATGAAATTTTGGAATTGTGCATAGGAGATGAGTCTGCATTTATTGGCATATTATTTGATTTGTTAGCACTTCCGGTTTAACCGGAAGTGACCTTGACTTTGGTATTTTAAATGGGACACCCTGTATATTTTTACTTATTTGGATTCAGTATGATATTCTGAGTAAAATGACATCTTACTTGTCATTTTTTGACGTGTTATAACATTTTTATTCTCATTTTTTGCCTTGAATCTAGAGGGCCATGAATCAATTAAATAGGTTAATTTATAGTCAAGTGGTTTACGAAAAATAAAATTATGTCATAATTAATTGACTTTCTAAGTTTCACAAGCGTTTAAAAAATGAAATGACGTTTACTCCATTTTTCCAAATGGAACGATAGTGGTTCACTAGGATATTTGAAACGAGCATTTTTTCCCCAACAATTTGATACCATACACTCCTATGCTATTTTAAAACTTACGCAGGTGTTAAGAAATTGATCTAGGCAACTAGGCTTAATTAAAACTAAACTAAAAGAACTAAACAGTTAACTAATTCATTATCAACAAACAACTAATAGTAGATAGTAATTATTGTTTATCATTATTAATAAATCAATCTAGGAGTTTAATTATAATACCAATTATCATCGCTCTAAATGTTCGAAATGTCCTCCCTGTTGATGAAAACAATTTTCCACTTTTTCGACAGTTGCCCTCATTACATTTTTCAACTGGTTTACATTCATTTCTTGAATTGCTGCTCTCACTTTATTTTCAAGTTCTGCACGGATGACTGGTGGAACGTTGTTGAGGGTTCCCCATGCAAAAAAGTCCAACGGAGTTAGGTCGGGGGATCTAATTTAGAAAATAAAAATGTTAAAGGATGAAAAGACATATTCCCTAACAGCACGAGAATTATGTAGTGGAGCCCCGTCTTGTTGAAAAATAATAGCCATTTGTTCAACTACAGGCAAATTCTCAAGAAATTGTTCTATTTCTACTTGCAAGAAACCTATATATCTTTCGCCGGTAAGGTGACCATCAAAAATAATTGGTCCCACAATTCTATCTCCAATGATACCTGACCAGCAATTGAATCCAAATCGCTCTTGAAAATTGCCTCTTCCATTAAATGCAGGTTATCTTGTGACCAATAACGCTTGTTATTTCTATTAAACATGCCCAAATTTGTGAATCGACTCTCATCCGAAATCCGAAAATTGGAAGTCGACGCGCGACGGCCTGGAAATCTCTCTGCATACAATCTTGCGGCCTCAGAAGAATTTTTTCTGGTCTCTTCAAAAATTAAGAGCATACCAATTTGTTCATTTCTAGTAAAACTAACCATTTTATCTGATTTACAATCTAAGTTTTATAAACGAATGACATTTGAAAAACTTTTAATTAGAGCCATATTGGTTTTGATATTCAATTCCATTGTTTTTTAAAGCCGCCTTTATATTTCTTTTCTTTAGAAAGGACAGGGCGGAAATAATAATACATAACGCTTTTAAATATGTTATTGGGATTTAAGGCAAATTTTTTCGTGTTAATTTTAAAATAGCATGGGAGTGTATGGTATCAAATTGTAGGGAAAAAAATGCTCGTTCCAAATATCCTAGTAAACCACTATCGTTCCATTTGGAAAAATGGAGTAAACGTCATTTCATTTTTTAAACGCTTGTGAAACTTAGAAAGTCAATTAATATGACATAATTTTATTTTTTGTAAACTACTTGACTATAAATTAACCTATTTAATTGATTCATGACCCTCTAGATTCAATACAAAAAATGAGAATAAAAATGTTATAACACGTCAAAAAATGACAAGTGGGATGTCATTTTACTCGGAATATCATGCTGAATCCAAATAAGTAAAAATATACAGGGTGTTCCATTTAAAATACCAAAGCCAAGGTCACTTCCGGTTAAACCGGAAGTGCTAACGAATCAAATATTATGCCAATAAATGCAGACTCATCTCTTATGCACAATTTCAAAATGTCATTTTAATATCTATAAATACAAAAAAGGTATAGGGGTGAGCGTCTTTTGAGAAACACCCGGTAGATTATAATTTACAAGCGATGCATGTCGAACCAAAGCTCATCGGGATTTTTCCATGCGCTACAAATTATGCTTCTAATTTAATCAATCAACTATGTATATGGCTATTATCATTAAAATTTAGGATTACCAAAGTATTTTGGCCACACACATTGTCGAAATTTTATATTTTTGATAAAAGTTCTTTGACCTATTTAGATTAGACCGTCAAAGTTCCTATCGTCAAACAAAAAATTTATCGAGATAATTTCATTAAATTTCTTAGTGCCTTCTATTATTTAATCAATTCCTTATGCTGACATTTACGATGTCTTATTTATATATACAGGGTAGCCCTAAAAGCTCTTTACAAAATGACATACCACAAAAGTTCCTAATACTAAAATTAGTATAGTTTTCTTCCTGAGCGTTTGATTGAATTATTTTATTTTTCAATTTTGTGAGTTTATAGGTCATATGTAAATAAAAGTTTGGTTTAATTTGACGTTTCGGTATTTCAAATTTAAACCATCATCAGAACTACAAGATACATGAAAATTAGAAATTTACATTCAATTAATACAAAGAAAAATATAACTTTATTTCCATATTGTACCCAGTAAGGTATACTTATATTTACATGTTTATTTATTGTGATCTATGACATCAGTATAGACTATTTCAGAAAGGTGTAGAGTAATAAAAGCTTATTAGGTATGCAAAGGGACTACAGAGTGACCCAACGAATATTTAAGCCACTTTCATAATTTGGCATTGATTTCATTGCAAAGTTCTTTCTTTTCATCAAGTGCAGGTAGTACCACCCGGGTTTGGGTCAATTTATGGGTTTTGCCTATTGTATCCATTCACAAACACTGAAAATGGTGTGACAAAGGCGTGCCGGTAGGATATTAGTAAAAAGGAAATAATTTTATTGTAACAGAATACAAATTAGTCATTATGCACATTGCACATAGTATTAGGTACACTTATTTTATATTAAACATTATAAAAAAATACAAAATACAATAAATACATTATACAGAAATTAAATTATAAAAAATCATAATATTCTTCGTCATCTGAGGAACTGTCATCTCCTCTTGACGTTATAATTAACGGGTCAACGGACCGATCGATCAGGTGGTCAAGATCCCACATTTTCTCCTCTTCTTTAATGACATGATGGACTGCTTTTCGCCAGTTCTCTGGTGTCACTTCCTTAATGACAGTTACACTATGTTTTTCTGCTATATCTTCCACGGCATATTTCATAAAACGACGTTTGTGTAAATTTGCTATAGCTAATAGTTCCTTCTTTATCAAATTATTTTCAAATTCAATACTTTTGGTGGTTAACCAGTCGACAATTTCTTGTTTTCTCCAAGATGAAGTTGGAGTCTTCTCTGTGCGTCGTGAATGATAGCTTGCGTTATCCATAACTACTACTGAATCAGCTGAAAGATATTTTATCATTTCACCTAAATAGTCCTCAAAAACATTCGAATTCATGTCCTCGTGGTAATCTCCCGTATTGAACGACTGAAAGGTTAGCAAACCTTCTTTTAAAAATCCCTCTTCGCTGCCAATATGGACGATTAATAGTCTCTTCCCTTTACCTAAAGGCATCTTAATACCCGTTGACAGGCCTTCCATGAAAGCTTGGCGAGCACTGGTTATATTTTTGTCTTGCCACAATTTTGGTACTATGTAACCTTCATTAATCCACGCCTCAACAAGATAAAAGATTTTCTTCTCTCTTCTGTACTGCTTTATACTTCTCAAGTATTTTAGTCGCCAGCAAACAATGTCATCGCTTTCCAGTAAAAGTGATTTACGGTTATGCTTTTCCCAGACAAAATCCATATTTTTTAAAGTGGTCCATAAAAGTTTTCTAGTTATAAACGGAATACTGTCATCCTGGCCAAGATCCATTAGAATCTTATCTAGGGTGGGTATTTCTTTTTTAAAATAAAAAGAGTGAACTTCTCTTCGAACTACACTTTTGGTGTCTTCATCAAGTACTTTTACTGGTCTGTCTGAACTTTTCTTGGGAGGTTCCACTTGACTTGCTGTCTTTCTCTCCCGCAATAATTTAAAAACGGTTGACTTTCCAACTCCAGTCATCCGGGAACATCGGTCGAAAGTTTCTTGTACAGTAAAATTCGGATATTTATATGCAATCATGTACATTTAAAATCATAACTTTTTCACTCACTGATAGTGGAGAATTATTGGAACATCTTTTTGTTGGTGTGACTATCGCCATTTTAATTTTAATAATACTGTGAACACTATATACGGCTTAGCAGCAAATACTGATGCGTTAAACTAAACAAATATACTTATTAAGGTCGTACACACACACGATATATGAAGTTTATTCCAAATTACCACCTATTTATATGATCCAGCCAAAGAGGCCAGAGCCAAACTTGGTACCTGTTAAATGGTACCTGCTAAACGCAAGACGTCAATTTATAATCTACTACCTAACTAATCCCTACACAATATTTCGATTTCAGGCCAGAAAACATACCTACCTTTCCTAATCCTCTTCCGCAATTACTTGAAATTTTAATATTACAAACAATAATATATTATCTTAATACCCGTTAACCTAATTCTCTAAAATTTTTGGTTAGTTATCATAAATAATTTAATGCACAAAGTTTACCTGCGCTATGGCCGACACCGAAATTGAGCCGAACTGGACGGAATTTCCCATTTTATTACTCTACACCCTTCTGAAATAGACCATAATTTCCAGTGGCGTATTTAGGATTGTCACACGGGGGCCCAACTTTTTTTTTCTTAAAAAATACGCCGCGGGCAAACGCTTTTTATCAAGTAATGTACCTATCTATTGCTATTATAAACTGGTATTAAAAATAAATGTGGGTTAATACGTCTCTGCGAAAGCGAAAGCCGTGTTTATGAGGGGTTTTATTGCAGTCATAGGCCAAACGAAATATGTTGGGAAGTACTTTTTTAGAAGGGTAGGTATTGAGAAACTCGCGCGTCCGGTGTTCAGCTCTATGGAGAGCAACGTTGTCAATAATTGTATACTTTCTTAAGTGGGGGACCGTTGTGTTCGTAGATGCGGGGAAAATAGCGCATGTAAAGTTGACGAAGTACTTTGTAAAAAAGGAGTAAGTTAAAATTGGGGTTAATTGCATTCATGCGTCTCTAAGTAAAATTTCAATTCGTTCTGGTGTGTGTTTATTTTATCTAGGGTCACAATTTTAGAACTTGCAATAGCTATACGGGGTGGTCAAGCGTGGATCGCGTGTAGGACTATGAGAAATTTAAAGAGCCTATAATCCCAAATGTATTATAATAGTGACGCATATTTTAAAATTATTTTACCAAAACGTTTTTATGAAAAAAACTTTTTAAATAGTTATTTATGATTTTAAATTATAGCTGCCATTATTCTAATCATGGGTGTCGTAAATGTCAGTAGTTTTACAGAAAGTTAACTTGTTTGTAAAATACGTTCTATCTTTCATGGAATTCCTGGAAGATCTAAAATCAAATGAATAAAATAGGTACATGTTAATCAATTGCCTTGAAAGTGGTTTATGAACAAAGTTTTGTTTCCAAATCGTTTTTTTTTATTGAAGAAAATAGAAATGATAACTTTTCACAATTTTTTGAAACGAATATTATTTGTAATATTTCGAAAGAAGCACCATTAAGTAAGTTTTCATTTGATTTACCACTGGGCATATAATATCCTCTGATTTTCTGGAATATCAATTACAACTTGCTTAATTTGCGATATTATGCAATAACTGCATTGGTACGTAAAAAAAATACTGGAAAATTTTTTACATCATGTTCCAAAAATTGAATTCGTTATATTTCATCAATTTTAACATTTTTAATCTATAAAATATTTTTTTAAGAGCAATAATTCTTATTTTTTTGGTAGCGGCAGGGTTTCCCTACAACTATTATTCTTTGCAAAATTTGAATAGAGTTCTGTTTCATATGATTTCTTTTTTATTATTGTCTTTTTTAGTACTGCTAATATAAATGTGGTAAATAAAAGTTTTAACAAGGTGTTTTGAAAATGCATATTATATTGATTAAAAGTCAGATACTGTATCAAGCGGAAATAATCAGTGGCTTTCAAATAAAAAAAAGAACATTTTGATTTCCTTTTAATTACACTTCTGTAAGAGGTCTATTTTTTAAAACATACGATATCCCTCGATCCAAATTTTATTTAGAAAATTGTAAGCAGACCTTGCCTACACCCTGAGAGTAAACCCTTTTATAGAGTGTTGTTTGCCAAAATAAAAATATTTAAACTGATTAAATATAACGAAATCAGTTTTGGAAACAAGTACCTACTTTTTTTTTCGGGAACATTGATTAAATGCTTGTCACATACCATAAATGATGAAATTAATGAAGCTTGAATTGATATTTCAGAAAAACGTGATATTAGATATGCTAAGTGGTATATGAAATGAAAGCTTATGTAAAGTGCCTTTTTCAAAATAATAATATAATGATAATAATAATAGAGTAGACTCGCGTTAACGTGAACTTGCGCTTATGTGGACTACTCAATAACGTAAACAACAGAATATGTCCATTAATACTTTGTAGCGTGAACAGGGCTACACTTTCGATAATGTAAACAGTGTTAAAAGATAAATTTACCTACAAAAACCATGATTTACCATTCGTAGCGTATTTTTCGTAAAAAATAGTTGTGATTGTTTGTGTTTTGTGAACTGTTATATTCCACGTTGAAATTGTGTACTTGAAAGTTCAAGGTCATTTACAAGCTCAAATCCAATTTTAACTCGAGTCAAATCTAAGTTTTAACTCGACCTTGAAAGTTCAAGGTCACTTCCAAGGTTAAATCCAAATTTTAGTCAAGTGACTTTGGCATTGACCTTGACCTTGCAAGTGACCTTGAAAGTTCAAGGTCACTTTCAAGGTTAAATCCAAATTTTAGTCAAGTGACTTTGGCATTGACCTTGACCTCGGAAATGACACTTCCAAGGTCAAGGTGATTATTTATTTCTAAACTGAAATATGTTTTAACTTAAAGTTTTTTTTCTAACTTATGTAAGAGTAGAATTAAAATTTTGTGCTACTTAATATTTTATAATTGCAATCATTATTTTTATTTATACGTTAGAATTTTCCTATAATTACATATTATTATAATTATTATAGTTGTTATATGTCCAGATGAATCTGTGAATTGATGATTATGGATTTCATTTATTATTTCTATTATATTGTTATAAGTATAGATTAATAAAGTAAATATTTATAAAAAATGATTGTCTTATTTCGTTGTGGCGTTTCTGTGATCCTGATTACAGATTCTAAACAGGCAGAAAATTCGTGTGACCCTAGAAGTGACCTTGAACCCCTTCTCCATAGTAACCCTAGGAGCGGCCTTAAACACCTTTTTGTGACCCTTGAACTCCCCTTTAATAGTGACCCCAGGAGTGACCTTGAACTCCCCTTTATTAGTGACCCCAGGAGTGACGTTGAACCCCCCTTTATTAGTGACCCCAGGAGTGACCTTGAACTCCCCTTTATTAGTGACCCCAGGAATGGCATTAAACTCCATTTTTTATATAGTGACCCAGGAGTGACCTTGAACTCCCCTTTATTAGTGACCCCAGGAATGACCTTGAACTCCCCTTTATTAGTGACCCCAGGAATGACCTTGAACTCCATTTTTTTATATAGTGACCCCAGGAGTGACCTTGAACTCCCCTTTATTAGTGACCCCAGGAGTGACCTTGAACTCCCCTTTATTAGTGACCCCAGGAATGACCTTAAACTCCATTTTTTTATATAGTGACCCCAGGAGTGACCTTGAACTCTCCTTTATTAGTGACCCCAGGAATGACCTTGAACTCCCCTTTATTAGTGACCCCAGGAGTGACCTTGAACTCCCCTTTATTAGTGACCCCAGGAGTGACCTAGAACTCCCCTTTATTAGTGACCCCAGGAATGACCTTGAACTCCATTTTTTTATATAGTGACCCCAGGAGTGACCTTGAACTCTCCTTTATTAGTGACCCCAGGAATGACCTTGAACTCCCCTTTATTAGTGACCCCAGGAGTGACCTTGAACTCCCCTTTATTAGTGACCCCAGGAATGACCTTAAACTCCATTTATTATATAATGACCCCAGGAATGACCTTGAACTTCCCTTTAATAGTGACCCCAGGAATGACCTTGAACTCCCTTTTTTATAGTGACCCCAGGAGTGACCTTGAATTCCCCTTTATTAGTGACCCCAGGAGTGACCTTGAACTCCCCTTTAATAGTGACCCCAGGAGTGACCTAGAACTCCCCTTTATTAGTGACCCCAGGAATGACCTTGAACTCCATTGTTTTATATAGTGACCCCAGGAGTGACCTTGAACTCCCCTTTATTAGTGACCCCAGGAATGACCTTAAACTCCCCTTTATTGGTGACCCCAGGAGTGACCTAGAACTCCCCTTTATTAGTGACCCCAGGAATGACCTTGAACTCCATTGCTTTATATAGTGACCCCAGGAATGACCTTGAACTCCATTGTTTTATATAGTGACCCAGGAGTGACCTTGAACTCCCCTTTATTAGTGACCCCAGGAATGACCTTGAACTCCATTTTTTATATAGTGACCCCAGGAGTGACCTTGAACTCCCCTTTATTAGTGACCCCAGGAATGGCCTTGAACTCCATTTTTTATATAGTGACCCCAGGAGTGACATTGAACTCCCCTTTATTAGTGACCCCAGGAGTGAACTCCCTTTTTTTATAGTGGCCCCAGGAGCGAACTCCCTTTTTTATAGTGACCCCAGGAGCGAACTCCCTTTTTTATAGTGACCCCAGGAGCGAGCTCCCTTTTTATAGTGACCCCAGGAGTGACCTTGACTCCTGGGGTCACTATAAAGGGGAGTTCACTCCTGGGGTCACTATAAAAAAGGGAGTTCGCTCCTGGGGTCACTATAAAAAAGGGAGTTCGCTCCTGGGGTCACTAATAAAGGGGAGTTCAATGTCACTCCTGGGGTCACTATATAAAAAATGGAGTTCAAGGCCATTCCTGAGGTCACTAATAAAGGGGAGTTCAAGGTCACTCCTGGGGTCACTATATAAAAAAATGGAGTTCAAGGTCATTCCTGGGGTCACTAATAAAGGGGAGTTCAAGGTCACTCCTGGGGTCACTATATAAAAAATGGAGTTCAAGGCCATTCCTGGGGTCACTAATAAAGGGGAGTTCAAGGTCACTCCTGGGGTCACTATATAAAAAAATGGAGTTCAAGGTCATTCCTGGGGTCACTAATAAAGGGGAGTTCAAGGTCACTCCTGGGGTCACTATATAAAACAATGGAGTTCAAGGTCATTCCTGGGGTCACTATATAAAACAATGAAGTTCAAGGTCATTCCTGGGGTCACTAATAAAGGGGAGTTCTAGGTCACTCCTGGGGTCACCAATAAAGGGGAGTTTAAGGTCATTCCTGGGGTCACTAATAAAGGGGAGTTCAAGGTCACTCCTGGGGTCACTATATAAAACAATGGAGTTCAAGGTCATTCCTGGGGTCACTAATAAAGGGGAGTTCTAGGTCACTCCTGGGGTCACTATTAAAGGGGAGTTCAAGGTCACTCCTGGGGTCACTAATAAAGGGGAATTCAAGGTCACTCCTGGGGTCACTATAAAAAAATAGAGTTCAAGGTCATTCCTGGGGTCACTAATAAAGGGGAGTTCAAGGTCATTCCTGGGGTCACTAATAAAGGGGAGTTCAAGGTCACTCCTGGGGTCACTATATAAAAAATGGAGTTTAATGCCATTCCTGGGGTCACTAATAAAGGGGAGTTCAAGGTCACTCCTGGGGTCACTATATAAAAAATGGAGTTCAAGGTCATTCCTGGGGTCACTAATAAAGGGGAGTTCAAGGTCACTCCTGGGGTCACTAATAAAGGAGAGTTCAAGGTCACTCCTGGGGTCACTAATAAAGGGGAGTTCAAGGTCACTCCTGGGGTCACTATATAAAAAAATGGAGTTTAAGGTTATTCCTGGGGTCACTAATAAAGGGGAGTTCAAGGTCACTCCTGGGGTCACTATATAAAAAAATGGAGTTCAAGGTCATTCCTGGGGTCACTAATAAAGGGGAGTTCAAGGTCACTCCTGGGGTCACTATATAAAAAATGGAGTTTAAGGCCATTCCTGGGGTCACTAATAAAGGGGAGTTCAAGGTCACTCCTGGGGTCACTAATAAAGGAGAGTTCAAGGTCACTCCTGGGGTCACTAATAAAGGGGGGGTTCAATGTCATGCCTGGGGTCACTAATAAAAGGGAGTTCAAGGTCATTCCTGGGGTCACCAATAAAGGGGAGTTCTAGGTCACTCCTGGGTCACTATATAAAAAGGGAGTTCAAGGTAATTCCTGGGGTCACTAATAAAGGGAAGTTCAAGGTCACGCCTGGGGGTCAGTAATAAAGGAGAGTTCAAGGTCACTCCTGGGGTCACTAATAAAGGGGAGTTCAGCGTCATTCCTGGGGTCACTAATAAAGGGGAGTTCAAGGTCACTCCTGGGGTCACTATAAAAACAAAAGGTTTTTAAGACCGGGGTAACTATGAAAAAGGAGTTCAAGGCCACTCCTGGGGTCACTATAAAAGAAGGAGTTTAAGGTCACTCCTGGGGTCACGACAAAAAAAGGGAGTGCAAGGTCACTCCTGGGGTCACTATTAAAGCGGAGTTGAAGCCCACTCCTGGGGGCACTATAAAAGAGAGGTTGGCCGCTCCTAGGGTTACTATAAAAAAAAGGGGTTCAAGGCCACTCCTGGGGTCACTATTAAAGGAGGTTCAAGATGACTCCTGGGGTCACTATAAAAAAAAAGGAGTTTAAGGCCACTACTGGGGTCACGACAAAAAAGGAAGTTCAAGGTCACTCCTGGGGTCATGACCAAAAAAAGGGAGTTCAAGGTCATCAAAAAAGGGAATTTAAGGACACTCCTAGGGTCACACGAATTTTCTGCCTGTTTAGTAGAATCTGTAATCAGGATCACAGAAACGCCACAATGAAATAAGACAAAATCATTTTTTACAATTATTTACTTTATTAATCTATACTTATAACAATATAATAGAAATAATAAATGAAATCCATATTAATCAATCCACAGAATAATCTGGGCATATAACAGCTATAATAATTATAATATGTAATTATAGAAAAATGCTAACGTATAAATATAACAATAATAATTGCGAATATAAAATATTAAGTAGCACAACATTTAAATTCTACTAACATACAAGTTAAAATGGAAACTTTAAGTTAAGACATATTTCAGTTTACAAATAAATAAGTTGTAAGCTGTGTTAAACCTTGGAAGGTCGACCTAAAACTTGGATTTGACCTTGTACTTTCAAGGTCACTTGCAAAGCCAAGGTAAATGCCAAAGTCTTCATTTAACATCGCCACTAAGTCTTAAATATTTACTTCTTTCCATGTTTTTAAATTTTACACTACACAATATAAACAAAGATCGTAACTAGGAAGTTGAAATAAGTATTTAAGTTCAGGTAGCGCAGGTATACATACTTTTTAGAAATGGTCACAAATGAATCCTAAAATTACTTGAAAACTTATTATATTATGGTATTGGTATTTCTCTTAAGTCAGCTCCCTTGAGCTTTTACTTCTTTTAAATTTGTTGGTGCTTATTCTTCTACTATACTGGAATTTCTTTGTTGCGATGATCTTCTTGCATTGTTCTGTTTTCTTCATTGATTTGCTTGCTTATTTTCGCTATTTTGTTCCGTGTTGTTTTTTTTTTTTTTTGTGTTGTATCAGTTTTTTATTTTGGTACTTTTCATGACTTTTTTTTTTTTTGTTCCTCTATTGTTTTTGTTAATCCTTGTTTTTGTTTTTGTTTTTAGGGTGGGAGCCAATCTTTCGGATATTTAAAGTTGTTGTGTAATGTCGATCGTATGTGTGAGTTTTGTATCATTGGATTTGTCGATAAGTCTGTCCTTTCAAAGTATTTAGTTATTAATTTTGTATTGTGTTCCGCAATTGTTTCCATTTTTAGGTCTCTGTGTAATACAGCTGTCGGTACGTGTCTTTGTGCGTTAGTCATAATCCTCATTATTTTGTTTTGTAGTATCTGTAGTTTTTGGTATCTTGTTTTGTTTACGGTGCACCATGTTGGTACACCGTATGTCAGTACAGGTCTAATTATGGTCTTGTAAACTGTTGTCTTTGTCTTTAAATTAAGTTTGCTTTTGGCGCAGAGTAGGGGATACACTGCACCCATTTGTCTGTGTGCTTTTTTAAGTCTAGTCTCGACATTGTCGTTCCAGGACAACTTTTTGTCAAAGACGAGACCAAGATAGCTCGCTTTAGGGCTCCACTCTATGGCTTTTTTATTTACTTTGACCCTTGTTTCTGGCAGTCTTAGTCTCGCCTTTGAGAAAAATATGGCCTGTGTCTTCCCCTCATTAAGTCGCATCTTCCATATATCCAGCCAATTCTGCAGAAGCAGGATATGGCGCTGCAAGCGTAAAACTACTCTCCAGGGCACTCCTGAGGTGGCAGTAATCGCGGTGTCATCAGCGAACAGGTATAGTTGTGTAAATTGATTGTGCGGGATATCCGCTGTGTATATGTTGTATAGGATTGCAGCGAGTGGTGACCCTTGCGGGACCCCAGCTCGTGCAACCCTGGTTTGTGATAGTGTATTGTCTGTTGACACCGCGAATTTTCTGTCCTCAAGGTACGATATAACAACTCTGATTAGAGCGTCTTGCATGCCTAATCTAATTAATTTTAAGACAAGTCCGTCGTGCCAGACCTTATCAATAAGGAAAACTTATTAAATTACACCAAAAGAATCGCATAAGTCATTATCATAAACGGTTATGAACCTTTGTTTGTCCTTTAGGCAAATGGCCGACCTGTCAAAGCCACGTGTTTGAAAATGGTCAAAAGGATAGGGATTATATGTACTCACTAGCACACTATATATATTGTGGTTCATTGTAAAGTTTTCGACCCTAGGGTACGACATGAAAAGCAGCTGATTTTTAGTGCATTCCACGACGAGTTTGTCGTTGACACGTATAGACCTTTATAGAAACTTTAATGGAATACTGTTGAGATATAATTATTTAGCAACACCAGATACTTACCTACTCGGTTGTGACAATGTTTATGTTGGTCTGTCAAAAAAAAAGCATGTCTGAATAAAGCATATAAATTGTCAAGCATTACTATTATTGTACTAACATCCAGAATGGCCTTAACGACAATCTAGTTGGTAGGCAGAGAAATTTTTGGTCAGGATCAGCCTAACTCAACATCTTAAGTGATTAGTCAGCATCTTTGTTTAAAACTGACGATACTCACTTCTTGGCCAATCGAAATGGCTGTACTTGATGTATAATATTCTTCTTGTTGGATCAACCGCTCAACATATTGAGTTAGTCGAATAAAGCACAGAGACCTCCACAGTATACAGGGTCCTGCAACAGTGCGTCGGGCTTTCTTAGCTCCTATACTGTATCATAGAGTGTATTTCAGAAAATATTTTTGCATATGGGGCATTCCACACAAAATTTGCAACTCAAAATTTTTTTCCCACGAACAATTTTTTTACGGTTCAGCAATCAAAAATATTTGACACGTATTTTTTTATTTTAATGTGATGCACAGATTTTTCGAAAAAAAAATTCTTGAAATTTCACGTTCGTAAAAAAACACCTTTTTCCGATCGCTTATACAGCAATATCGAATAAAGATATAAAAATTTATCACAGATATAAAATGTTCGCCTTTTTTTTAGCTTTCGAATGAAGTATAATAAAACTCAATTTTGTAATTTGTTAAACGACAAAAATTGAAAACTTATAAACAAATGCAATTTTTTCAAATTTGGACATGACTTTTTTCCTTTTTTTTATTGAAAAAATCAACTCACACCTTTTTTAAAATACTGTTAAAATTTTAGAGTGAAGAGTTGAATACTTACGAGACAAAAAATGTTTCAAGTACGGCTTGCTCACGCGAAGCGCGCCGCAGCGCGACTCGCTCAGACTTAGACTGGATTATAAAAGTTCGCCAACCCTACGCGCTAAGTAAAACATAGTTATGTTACTATTGTATACTTTAAAAATAAAGAAGAAATTTTCTATTATTGTGAATTTGAGGTGGTCAAAATAAAATGACTTTGAAACTTCAAGTTAAAGTACAAGTACAAGAATATGTTTTACTTAGCGCGTAGGAGTGGAGAACTTTTATAATCCAGTCAGAGTCCGAGCGAGTCGCACTGCGGCGCGCTTCGCGCGTGCAAGCCGTGTTTGGAAAATTTATTGTTTCGTAAGTATTCCACTCTCCACTCTAAAACTTTAACAGTAATTTAAAAAAGGTTTGAGTTGATTTTTTTCAATAAAAAAAAGGAAAAAAGTCATGTCCAAATTTGAAAAAATTGCATTTGTTGTTATAAGTTTTCAATTTTTGTCATTTAACAAATTACAAAATTAAGTTTTATTATACTCCATTCGAAAGCTGAGAAAAAGGCGAACATTTCATGTATGTGATAAATTTTTATATCTTTATTCGATAATGCTGTATAAGCGATCGGAAAAAGGTGCTTTTTTACAAACTTGAAATTTCAAAAAAAATTTTTTCGAAAAATCTGTGCATCACATTAAAATAAAAAAATACGTGTCAAATATTTTTGACTGCTGAACCGTAAAAAAAATTGTTCGTGGGAAAAAAATTTTGAGTTGCAAATTTTGTGTGGAATGCCCCATATACAACAGGGTTGCCCAAAAGTGTGGTAACATAATGTTGAATTTTTTTAAATGGGGCACCCTGTATTTCCTTGCATATTTTGGTTTGTATTATTATCCTTTATAAATATCTATAATTTTATGCAATTTGCAGTTTAAGAGCAATAAATTAAAAACTAAGATAAAAATATTTAGCAGCTCTGAAGAAAAACAAAAAAAAATCTGAAAACATTTTTGGTAATCACGGCATTGTACAGAAATAATGACAAGGAGTCCAGAGATACGATGAATCGAAGAGTTTTCATCAATTTTATACCGGGTGTTCTAAATAAGGTTTCAAAAATGAGTCATTAAAAACTCTTTTTTCTCAAATTTTTCAAATGGAATACCCTGTATATTTTTAACTAATGGAACGTAGAATTCATAAACAAATATTTTTTGCAATACAAACATGTAGGTTATTTCCAGCCGTTTACGAAATAATTGCAAATTTCGTAAATTCTGTTGTGTAAAAATGTAAAAAGAACGTTTATTTTATCAATTAAACATATTCTATGCCTAAACTAATATTAAACAGGAAAGAAAAATCCAAAATGTTTCACAAATATTTAATATTTCACTCTACGCGTTTCGGTTTCTTAAACCATTTTCAGGAGCTGTATAATATAAACACAAACTTTACATCCAGGACACAAACAAGCTCACAATGGCGAGCACAAGTTAACCTTCGTAAGATACATGATATATCTAATAGATCTAACGGAGGTAAGCAAGACGTCCAATGGATATTCCCTATATCCTGGTTAAAGGCGGACATTTGGATATCCATGAGTAGTCTATAGGACATCTACATATATCCAGTAGATAAACTGGATATCCATGACAGATATCTTTTAGACATCTAATAGATATGTGTGTGTCGTCTGGGTTAATACTTATAAAATAATAATAAAATTATTGTTGAAATTAGAAATAGGTTAATTCTTTTTAGTGTTAGCCTTAACGCCTACTGTGGCCATGTTTAAGTTTAATTCATATTTTTAGAAATTACTAAAATATTTCCTGGTCTCTTTTTAGAATTAAGGTGGATTTATGCAGGTCGATCACCGATTTACGAAATAGATATTTCATATTTATTATTTATGTTGTTAATACATATTTTCAATATACATAGATTTTACCTGTCAGCCGTTATGGTATATTAAATTTTTGTTTGTTTAATAAGAGTTTTTTTTTCTATTCCTTGTATTTACAAACATTTTAAGATCTAAAATGATATACAGTACAGTACGTCATGCAATACCCTGTCCTAATGACGTTGTTGTTCACAGAAATCTTCAGGAATGATTTCAAAAAAATGCAATTCGTCGGAATGAAATTCCAAGTAGACCTGGTCTAACGACAAGATGAATGCGATCAACATCTACTTCAAATTTGATCAATGGTAAAAAATGAGGGTAACTTAAGAGCGGACCACGTCTGCTTAGAAAAACCACGTCCCTCTTAACCAATATATACGTCAATTTTGAACCAATAAGTACATCTCTTTTGACCAATAAATGCGTCACTTTTGAACCAAAATTTACGTCATAGTATTACGTCGTCTAGATGTGACATATATATTGTCGTCCTATTAACATAGTAAAGACGTCTTAAAGGGACGTCATTTCGTCAATTCTGTACCAATATCGACGTCACGACAACGTGTTTTGGTTAACTGGAATAACGGCTTGTACACATTTTAGTATAGAACAAATGATTCTTGTTTGTTTAAGAATTTTATAAAAATATAATACGAGATTTTCCCTTTAAAAATATATATCTATAAGTATTGCAACCATACCCAGACGACACACACATATCTATTAGATGTCTAAAAGATATCTCTCATGGATATCCAGTATATCTACTGGATACATGTAGATGTCCTATAGACTACTCATGGATATCCAAATAATATTTTATAAGTCTTGTTTTTTTTTAGTCTATGTATAAAATTTCGAACCATATCTTGTTTATGTAATATCCGTTAAAGATATTCAATGCACATCTAATGGATATACCGGGTGTTGCATCGTCGAGCGGGACACAGGAAATCCCATGTAATTTTAAATGGGGTCAATTATTGGCTTCCCTAATTATTTTAGAGAAAAATTCTATTTAGGTTTATTAAAGAGCACTAAAACCCACATTCAAAAGAATAACTTTAGATATTTTTGATGAGCCCGTTTACGGGTTATCGCCGATTTCTTTTTAACTATTTCTCCTTTTTATGGCCCCGTATTTGCGGGCACCAGTCAAGGTAAAAGATGACTGTCAAATAAAGTTGTCATTTTGAAATGTGTGCTTTATTGTTATAAAAACTCGTACATCGAAAATATTAAAGGTGTATTTATGAGTACAAATTAATCTGAATAAAACTAAAATAAAGTATCCAATTACAAGGGTAATTATGACATTTTACATGTTTCAATATTTTACTATTTAATAGGTAGGTACTATTAAATTGTTAGAACTTTAGGATTTAAGAAGATGTTCAAATATTCCTCAAAATGACAACTTTATTTGACAGTCATCTTTTACCTTGACTGGTGCCCGCAAATACGGGGCCATAAAAAGGAGAAATAGTTAAAAAGAAATCGGCGATAACCCGTAAACGGGCTCATCAAAAATATCTAAAGTTATTCTTTTGAATGTGGGTTTTAGTGCTCTTTAATAAACCTAAATAGAATTTTTCTCTAAAATAATTAGGGAAGCCAATAATTGACCCCATTTAAAATTACATGGGATTTCCTATGTCCCGCTCGACGATGCAACACCCGGTATGCCATGGATGTGGACATTCAGTGAATATAAGGCTATCCATTAGATATCTAAGGGATGTTGTGTGTCGTCTGGGTATCGTGAAAGAATCGTATAATTGCACAAATAGCTTTGAATTAGCGCCTTATTGAATACTTGTATATACAGGGTGTTACAAATTCGACATACGAGCATTGGAATCTCGGAAACCATTGAAGTTAGAGAAACGGTTAAATGGGGGCAAAGTTGTGCAATTTGGTGCTGATTAAAATGCCGCTTTAAAAGTTTTAAAATTCCGAATACTTCCGATATTATTCGAAAAAAACCGCAACTTTGCAAAATCGTTTTTATTTTTCCTGAGCTCATTTGAATAGCTATTTAAAAATTAATGACACTTTGTCGTTGCAACTTTTTCTCCTCTACAAAATGACGTTATTAAACTAAAGATCCGACGTTTCGTCTCCGAGCGGCCAACATCAACTTTATTTTTTAAATACGGGCCTGGAATTTTTTTTACCGATTTTTAAACCCCCCTACCCTCAAAATGTAATGGCGGTATTACTTTCTAATAATGAATTTGTTTTGCTTATTTCCTTTTAAATTCGTATTTTACATTTGTCAGTCCGGTCCTGGCAACGAATCACAATATTAATTAAACACTTTATTTTATTTAAAACATTCATACATAAGTAACATAATTTATTTTATAAGAATTTTCTAATAATTATAAATTTCTTAATTATAAAACCTAATTTTCTAAATGTTCAAAAATAATGCCGTTTTGCTCAATGCAACGATCGATTCTTCTTCCAATTTTGGCGACAGCCCTTTCAACCGATCTTCTTCTTATCCTACCAAGTGCAACCTGTATGCGTTCTTCCAGTTCCTCCATGGTATCTAAGTCATTTTTATAAATAAAATTTTTTTAAAGAAATCCAGAGGCGAAATATCTGGCGACCTCGCTGGCGACTCTATTGCCCCACCATTTTCGATCATCCGATCCACCTATCAGTAAGATCAATTTTAAACAAACTTTGAAGAATTGGAAGAATAATACAACATACAGTTCGTAGGCTATAAAGGTCAATTGAAAGGGGGTAGTATAGCAAGGATCATAAGAAACATCGATCTGTGCATAGGTAGGTACCTATCGGTTAAAGGAAATATTTTTGAACATTTTGAAAATTAGAGCTTTCCTAATAAACTCAAATTTTCATAAAACCCATTTGTAAAGGTCTTTATAAAAATAACGTTTTTTTAATTATAATTGTGATTCGTTGCCAGGACCGGACTGACAAATGTAAAATACGAATTTAAAAGGAAATAAGCAAAAACAATTAATTATTAGAATACCGCCATTACATTTTGAGGGTAGGGGGGTTTAAAAATCGGTAAAAAAAATTCCAGGTCCGGATTTAAAAAAATAAAGTTGATGTTGGCCGCTCGGAGACGAAACGTCGGATCTTTACTTTAATAACGTCATTTTGTAGAGGAGAAAAAGTTGCAACGACAGTGTCATTTATTTTTAAATAGCTATTCAAATAAGGTCAGGAAAAAATAAAATCGATTTTGCAAAATTTCGGTTTTTTTCGAATAATATCGGAAGTATTCGGAATTTTAAAACTTTTAAAGCGGCATTTTAATCAGCACCGAATTGCATAACTTTGCCCCCATTTAACCGTTTCTCTAACTACTATGGTTGCCGAGATTTCAATGCTCGTATGTCGAATTTGTAACACCCTGTATATGTTTTATTAAGATTATATAAGAGAAATGATAAAATTATTGTTTTACATTGATATGCGCTTACTTATAAAATCGTTTTATACTTATATTTAATCTAGAAAAATGCTTAATATTTTCTAAATATATTTCTTTAGGTTAGATTTAAATTTATTCTATTATGAAGTTAATTGAAACGTTATAAAACAGAAAGATTGGATAGTGCGCATTTCAATGCATTACAGAACAACCATTATCTGTGACAAAGCATTAAGGACTTACATTTGGAGAAAATCATGCGTAAAGTCGCAATTCTAACAGCGCTAAATATATTACTGCATACATTTCGAAAACGAAAGCCGAATAGAAAAATCTGCAACATGTTAAACCTCGCAAGTAGAGTTGCCTTTCAATATCCTTTTAGCCAAAGCTAAATAACTTATCAGTTTTCTCGAAATTCGTTGACAGCTGAGCGCGAGAAACCCCATTTCATTTACATTGCTGTATAGTCGGTTGCGCGTCGTTCAGGGCTCACGGTGATGGACTCCTAACCTTGGCCTCTTAATTCTGGGACACCCTGTATAGCATATATTTATAATTAGAAATTCCGTATGCTACAGTTTTAAATGTGCAATATATATAGGTATTTGTTTATTTATTTATTTACCCTTATTTCCTAAAGGTTACAGAGAGCCCATTTAAGGGAAATTCTATAGAGCATTATTCAGCCCTATGATCAAACCAAAGAGTAGATTGGTTATGCTACTCTTTGATCAAACACAGAAGTTAACTTTTAACGTACCGTTTCCATGATAACAACCGAAAAAGCCTGCTTGTTAAAACTTTTCACTGTGGTTAAAAAACAGGTTAGTTTGATCATAGGGCTAAACGTGAGTAAGTTATATTGGGTTCCATTGCATAATCAAGTAGAAGAATCATTAGACTGTTTACTACCATGCACTTTGGAGGTCGAAGCCACTATATAAGGTACAAATGTGAACTTGCTATCGAATAAAATGCCAAGATGAACCATTTTCTCGGATCGATTGAGTACAGCTTCGCCCAATGAGTAGGTAGTTATTAGAAAATAGGACTATTACTGCGACTAAAACTGACTATGTTGCACTTAGAAATATTTAGAGTCAATCTATTATTTTTACACCAGTTGTTGATGACCCGCAAATCCTCCTGCAGAATGTTATAGTCAGCAACACTTCAGATTCTATGAGAAATCTTCAAATCATCATCATATGCGAGTCTATCACAATTAATTACGTTAATAAAGGTCATTAATGAAGAACGAGGAAAAAAAGCGGCCCCAGTTTAGACCCCTGAGGCACTCCCGAACTCGCAGTAAATGATGGTGATCTGAATCAATCAAGCCCTGCTGATATTCAGAGAGCAAGTTACAAATCTGTGGTTAGATGTAACTATGGATTAGTATTTCTAGGATTTTTGAGAAGTTGCGAATGGAAATAGGTAGGGATCACCTTTCTTCAAAACATGCGTCGGCCTTGCCACCTTCTAAATTTGCATTGACAATGCTTTCAGGAGTGTTAGGTGCACTCGAGATCATCATAATTCATTACCCCCGAAATCATTTTACTCTGAATGAAGGACCAAAATTTAGAAGCATCATTGGAGATGTTCATTTCAGCATCTTAATGTATTTTTGTGCGCTAAACTAATTTGGCTCCTAATAAGACGCCTCAATGAATGATATTATCTCTCTAGAAAGTAGCCAGCACCATACCTCCTGAAATCCCGATAATAAGCCTTCTGATTTTCAAGATCAAAGATATTGTTTGGGATAGGGTTACTACTGACACAAATTTGGATTAACTAACTCATGTGTTTATTAGAATAAGCTAAGAAAACACATGTAATAACAAATAGCTAATAAAAAGGTTACAAAGTTTTAAATTCTTATGCTTCTCTAGGGTCTGCTTGATAAAATAGGATGTTTTTCGATACACTCACCACACTCCTTTTTGTTGGTACAATATTCTTCTTGTCTTGGCTTTGAAGGAAGATGTAGCTGCTTATAGTTCTTCACTAGACCATGGTTGAGGTTTTCTGTCTGTCTTGCCTAAAAATAGTAATCAGTCAGTTTTTTCTTTAGTAGGGAACAGATAACACAGTGTTAACACTTTTTGAGGTCACCAGGGGCGGATGGGCCCGCCGGGCAAATGCCCGGTGGGCCGGTCGATCTCTAAATGTTAAGACTGACATTCTTTTTCTCAAAAAGAGAAGTCAGAAGAAGAAAGTCAAAGATAGTTCTGGAAAATATAAATGGAGAAATGCATAAATTCAGTTTATACTTAGTCGTTACCATGTCGTTTAGTGCAGTGAAAGCCTCATCACTATTTTCTTTGCTTAATTCAGTCGCCACCTTCTTTCGTGAATCGTATAAGAGGATTGATGTTTGGTCATCTATTTCTTGCGACAAAAAAAGGAGAAAATTAGGAGTAATTGAACAAACCAGATGGTGTCCTCAAGAAAAAGAGTTGGAGAAGATTTTTGGAGATAGCCCATTATACTTAGATGTTCTTGAATTATTGTTAAGTATTTCACAAAACCTTAACCTAAATCCTGATATCCGATCTACTGCAGAAAACTTAAAACAGCAATTCCTTAAATACGAAAATATCTTTCTTTCCCAGGTGTTTTTAAAACTGTTTTCTATCACTGGCCCACTTTCAAGACATCTACAGACTAGAGGTTTGGATTTGTTGAAAGCAAATGCCATGACTAAAACGTCAACGGCCGAGTTAAAAAGAATTCAACGAGATTTCGAGGCTTTTGAAAAGTCAACACCAATTTTTCTAATTTGGGCTAATAGTGAAATGAAGAAAAGAGATATTAGTCTTGACATCGAAGATGAGTTTCCAGTTACGAAAATACGAAAAGTCAAGAAATTCTTCGACGAAAATTGCAGTGATGAAGCTGTTAGTAATTCGAAAGACAAATTTAAAATAGAAACGGTCAATGTTATAATGGATACCGCCATTATGTCAATGGAAAACCGATATAACAGAAATATAAACTTATGTGCTGATATGTCCATTTTCAATCCTATAAATTTTAATAAAATCAAAACCAATGGTATTTTTGAAAGTAGCTTGCAGAGCATTTTAAAGAAAATTTTACAATTTAAAGAAGATGCCCAAGTGTCAAATATTAAGGAAGAATTGTGCCATTTTGTATTGAATTGGGATATTTATAAGATGACTTTAAATGAATCCTTCCAAAAAGATACTTTGGCAGATTATGAGGAGATAACTGACGAAGATGACCCAGATGTTATAGATTCACAAACAACCTATAAATGTCAAGAAAAAAGTCCTAGTAGTCTCTGTAGAAGCTGTGTACATTGTTGCTATCTAGCAATAATGAAATACAATATGTAACAGAATGCTTATCCATGCTTATATGTAGTCTACCAATATATTTTAACTTTGCCTGGCACCTAAGTGTCATGCGAGAGAAGTTTCTCTATTTTAAAATACATCAAGAACCGACTACGCAATTCTTTAAGCGATGAACATTTGGAATCATTTATGATAATGAATATTGAAAAAGAAATCTTATGGACAATCGACAATAAGGAGGTCATTAATGAGCTAGCAGGATCATCTAGTTTCTTAGGTAGATTGTTAATCTTATAATTTAAAATATCCTTTATTTTTAATTGTCTATTTTGATAAAATGTTGACTGCTATTACACAAATACTATTTTATCTCAGTTGTAAAATTTAGATTTAGATTTTGTTGTAAAAAAAATATAATAGAAGGAGTTAATTCTATTAGAAATATTTTTAGTTTTGTTTACTATTTTATTAGGTTAGTAATAAACATCGCAAAATAATGAATGGTATTATTTTTTGTTGTAATTTGTGGGCCGGTTTTAGCAAGTGATTGCCCGGGCCGGTCTTAGGTAGTCCATCCGCCCCTGGAGGTCACCATGATTGATGATCGGTTCCACCGTGCATACAATACATACAAATGCTCCCTGACTAACTATACGTATTGTCAGATATCGAACGCGCCTGATGAAAAAAAATTATCCCAGCCAATATGACGGCTGGTCAAAGTTTTAGACATTTTTTAATTTAAATCCACGTATGTCATTTTTGTAAAAGAAGGCTATCATCTAAAGTGAAACATATAGATGACATTCTAATTTTTGTCTATGTTTGCATGACATCCTTTTTTTTTAAACAAAAACAAAGTATTAAATAAAGAACAATTTAGCTTTAGAAATATAAAGAATTTTGATAAGAGCGATATTTAATAATCTTATTATGGGTTGCAATCAGCATAAAACGCTGTTTAAAATCAGAACCACTTGACCCTATATTCATTTGATTGCACTAACCTTTAGAAGCTTTTGCAGCATATATAGATTTTGGTACTTTTGCAGGATAATTAGCTTCTGGTGTTTTTGCAGTGTCTTTAGCTTTTGATAACTTCTTCGGCTTCAGACTCTTGTTACTTTCTTGTTCGTCTTCATCTTCATCACTTGATGCTTCCGCTTCCATTTCTCCATCAATATTATTTGCCTTATCTTCTAAGCTTGGCAAATCTAAAAAGAAAAACTTGTTTGTCACTTTTTATTTTATATTTGATATGTGATGGGCTACATGCTTGGTGAAATGGATATTCCATAGTAGAAGAAATTAAAGCAGTACTTGTTATATTTCACAATTAATTTCAGTTTCCTGACACGTATTTCAACTATGAATAGGTATGAAACCACTCAATATCCAACAAAATAAAACCGATATATATTCAACACAAGGCTAGAAAACTCAACCTATTAGAAACATTAGCAATCAAAAAAGCCTTAAAAAATCGATGTAATGTTGTTAACAATCAAATTGAAATACCTTCAGGTGCCAATCTAATACTTAATAGCCTAATAACTTAAGATACATATGCAATAAACACTGTCAATAATTACCAACGAAAAAACCCATAATTATTATAAACAATATAATTTTCCTAATTTTATTACTTTGGATGTAAATACATCTATAATCACACCTGTAATTTAGTTGTACCTTTGGCCAATACCTGTAAATTAAGGGTCAAAATAACCTATCATCTGTCAATTTAATGACATGTAGAATTATTTATTATTGTCTCATAATGCCTTTGATAATGACCCGCAAGGGTGGAAACACGTGTCAGGAAACTGAAATAAATTGTGAAATATAACAAGTACTACTTTAATTTCCTCTACTTTTTATTTTATTATAACCTAAACTTAACCTAAACCTTCAACGATTCAAGATCAACGTTAATCGTTTTCTTTGCACACGCTCCGCTCCCAAAGCGTCTTAAATTATTTCCCCCCGATTGACCTATAGTTCGTTCATAAAAAAAAATGAAGTAAATTATGTTTGCATGACATCCCTTTTTTAAACAGGAATAATTTAGCTAAGAAGAAATATAAAGAATTTTTATAATTTTAACAAGCTGCCAGATTGGCTATGCTTAATAATCTTATTAAGGGTTGCCATCAGCATAGCACGTTATTTAACATCAGAATCACTCGATTCTATTTTCATTTGATTACACTAACCTTTAGAATAAGCTTTTGCAGCATCTTTAGCTTTAGCTATTGGTGTTGTTGCAGCTTCTTTAGCTTTTGGTAGCTTTATCGGCTTCAGACTCTTGTTCTTTTCTTGTTCGTCTTCATCTTCATCACTTGATGCTTCCGCTACTTTTTCTCCATCAATATTATTTGCCTTATCTTCTAAGCTTGGCAAATCTAAAAAGAAAAACTTGTTTGTCACTTTTTATTTTATAATTGATATGTAATGGGCTACATGCTTGGTGAAATGGATATTCCATAGTAGAAGAAATTAAAGCAGTACTTGTTATATTTCACAATTTATTTCAGTTTCCTGACACGTGTTTCAACTATGAATAGGTATGAAACCACTCAATATCCAACAAAATAAAACCGATATATATTCAACACAAGGGTAGAAAACTCAGCCTATTAGAAACATTAGCAATCAAAAAAGCCTTAAAAAATCGATGTAATGTTGTTAACAATCAAACTGAAATACCTTCAGGTGCCAACCTAACACTTAATAGCCTAATAACTTAAGATAAATATGCAATAAACACTGTCAATAATTACCAACGAAAAAACCCAAAATTATTATACACAATATCATTCTCTTAATTTTATTACTTTAGATGTAAATACATCTATAATCACACCTGTAATTTAGTTGAACCTTTGGCCAATACCTGTAAATTAAGGAGTAAAATAACCTATCATCTGTCAATTTTTATTTTATTTAATGACATGTAGATTTTATTATTGTCTCATAATGCCTTTGATGATGACCCGCAAGGGTTGAAACACGTGTCAGGTTAATCATTTTCTTTGCACACGCTCCGCTTCCAAAGCGCCTTAAAGTATTTCCCCGATTGACCTATTGTTCGTTCATAAAAAAAATGAAGTAAATTATGTTTTTCCACTACTAACCTATAGCATCGCCATTATTGACCGATTATTAACGCTAGAAATAGTTTTTCTCTACCTTATAAGTCATTATTGACCATGGTCAATAATAAGCCATTGAAATCCATTATTGACCGATCTTTGACCTTAACCGAATTTTGCTTGAACACAGGTAACTTGATTTTTTAATTCTACAACATCAATTCATTGTGGTTAGGCAACCAGATAATTATCAATACATATTAGATTACTTGATATTGTAAAATATCGATACAATCAACATTTTTTCTGCTTCCATCCTTAATTCGGGAGGTGTACACATAATATTATCACTAACATTTTCTTCGCTCATTTTTAAAAAAAACGCAAAACTCGTGAAATCTGATGACACAAATGAACACAAATTGACATTGACAAAGCCACCTGACAAAACAACAAAATATTTTGCCAATTCCAAAGCGCAGGTAACTTGATTAAAAAATATACTTATACCTACCTATAATTTTTTATAATTATTAATACTATAAAGATAAATGTCATATAAAAGTTTATAGTAGTGGAAAAAATAACATATTAACCACGGTTTAGACAGCTTATTATAGCCCTCGCGTCTTAAATCCCTCGTCGCTGATGATGGCTGTCTAAACCTTGGTTAATAATATACTATTGCATGACATATCTCTTTTTTAAACAAAAATAAAGCAATAAACAAGAATAATTTAGCTAAGAAGAAATATAAAGAATTTTTATAATTTTAACAAGCTGTCAGATTGGCTGTATGCTTAATAATCTTATTAAGGGTTGCAATCAGCATAACACGTTATTTAACATCAGAATCACTCGATTCTATTTTCATTTGATTACACTAACCTTTAAAAGCTTTTGCAGCATCTTTAGCTTTTGGTGTTTTGCAGTTTCTTTAGCTTTTGGTAGCTTTTTCGGCTTCAGATCCTTGTTACTTTCTTGTTTGTCTTCGTCTTCATCACTTGATGCTTCCTCTTCCTTTTTTCCATCAATATAATTTGCTTCATCTTCTAAGTTTGACACATCTAAAAAGAAAACTTGTTTTTCACTGTTCATTTTATTCTAATCTAACCTAAACCTTCAACGATTCAAGACCAACATGAATCGCTTTCCTTGCACACACACCGCTCCCACAGCGCCTTAAAGGATTTCTCCAATAGATCTATATTATACAAAAAAATTTGTGAATCATGAAGTTTTTAATGAAATTAATTTTAGTTATACAACGTGTCGCAGAAGCAGCTGGTAAAAGAAAATTGCGTTTTTTTTTAGAATAGGTACTCGCACGTCAAGCTCTGAATGCTTTTCATGAATAATAATTCCCATAGTTAAATACACCTGTTTTCGAAATCAACAGTTGAAAATCAACCTTTTCTAACATTAGCAGGTTTTAAATCCTAAACAGGTAAAAGAACAAACCCGTTTCAACATTTCCAGCATTGTTTTTATAAGTAAATTTAACCTCTGGTTCAATTTAATTTAAAGTTAATGATAAATGATACTCCATTTTAGCAAAAGCAAGTTTGTATTACCACCTGTTTCTGAGACACACCCTGTGTAACAAAAATTTGATTATGAACTTTTTATAATTTCCTAAAACTTTTGTATTTTTTTCTTTTATGATAAGACACAGCACTGCAGGATTAATCCTTTATGACGTTCTGCGAGCGGTGCGTGTGCACAGGAGATGATTTACGTTGGGGAAAAACCCTACAGTTCTGGACAATTACAGTCTAAGTAAGTACAAGGTTTTCTGAAATGCAGCAATTAATTTATTAGTTAGAAGAAGCTGTTTTACCATACAATATTTAGGTTAGCTTATTTTTTTCCTTATAAATTTGACATTGCATGTCTCTTATTTTATTCTTTTGGTTGGGTAAATGATGTTAATAATAATTTTCGACTTTATATAAAACTAAAATAAAATTGTATTATTTCAACAATAATTAAAGGTGGTAAGTTCAGTTTTGAAAAATCCGGTGCTGCACATTTTTTTTAACCAAAATTGTACGTCCTGCTGGGTAGGAACCTGCCATAATTAAAGTCGAGTCAAGTGTACTAACCTTCAATTCGTTTCCCTGAATACATCTGCGCTTCGTCCTGGTCGACTGCTACTAATTCTGGTGAGTTCAGTCGCGCTTTCATGCATCCTATAAAATTCCCTGTGGAGCGTTGTATCATGACCCAAGTGTTTAGCCAACCAATCGTATTCGTTCTCAGACATATTAAATAGTTGACAGACAGTAGCCATAGATTTTCTTAATTTAGTTTCAGTTATGGCATCAGAATTTTTCAGTTGTATCTCCTCGCAAATCTTTTTGTGACAATCGTGACCCCTCAAAAATCTTTTAGAGTCATTTGATTTATCAAAAACGTATTTGTTATCGAATGAAATTTTGCATTTATCCCTCTGTCGTATAAGAATGTCAATGCATTATTTTATAAGTCGGGAAAGTAGTACTGGGACCCTTCTTCCACGTTTTCCTTCGATTTCGACTAAGGTCATGGTTTCAGTTAGCTTTTGTTCAATAGGAGAAAGTGACTGTCTAATTTCCACCGTGTTTTGTTCCTTCCAAGCAGGCCTGGCAATGTAATCACTCATCTTCATCTTTGAAGCTTCACTTGACCGTCTTTTGTTAAATATCATTATTCTTGCCAAACAAAAAGTTGCCAGCTTAGTCCATTTTTGGTTGTCTCCATTCCCTCCAGCCCCAGCTTTTCGGATATTATTGTTGCTTAACTTCTTATTAAAACTTTTTCTGATGTGCCTTCGCAAAGATAAAAGCTGTTTCCTAAAATAAAAATAATATATATTCTGCGGCCTCCTCGAGAAATTCCTACATTCCTAGAACGAAAAAAAGTTTTCACACATTCGGCTTTTTTCCTATGCTCGTCAGAGTTCTGTTGCGTAGCCTATACTTTCTGTGCTCACTGCTCAACTCGAACGAGTTAAATAAAATTTCTTTAAATTATTTAATACCGGGACAGCGCGTACGCAGTCCCGACTACCAAAAATTACGCGCCCGAGTTATCCGCATTAGGGATAATCGCAGGGGTCAGCCCGACCGTAGTGCAATGGAAAGGCCTCGCCCTGGGGGAACCGCCTTGCTGATCACGGTAAACCCCTACGCCAGGTAAGTATGCTTTGTAATCGCACAGTCGGCCTTTAAAAATACGAGATATCTGAACCGTACGGCAGCACCTCAACTTGGACCGACCACTGGCGGTAATTTAACGAAGTAGAGGCAGGCTGCAAGTGCGGAGCGCCACCTAGCGGACGGCGCACACAGACAACATAATCAATCCCTACAATTTCATATTATTTTGAAATCCATACTGAAAAGATTCGAGAGCTGTCGCTAATTGAATCAAAATAATTGAAAAACCGTGATCAATTACTTTTTGGTAATTGAATCACTTTTTGCGAATGATACTTCTAGTTGGTTACTAGGTTTAAGTAATTTTAATAGTTGGTAATTGGTTTTTAAAAATCTATTCAATAACTCAAAAAGTAATTCAATTACCTCAAATAATTCAATTACATACAAAAATATTGAATTACTCCCAAATAATTATATTACATAAAATCATAGCAATTACTTGCAAATAATTCAATTACATAAAAGAAAGTAATTTAATTACTCCCCAACAATTCAATTACATAAAAAGTAATTGGAATTATAATTTCTTTATAATTCCAGTAGTCTAAAGAGAAACTAAACATTGTCTGATTGAAGCACGGCTAACGACAAAGGTTTATCTGTCTGTAGGTATGTGTTTTTGTTACGAAAAATGTCTTTGTATCTACCTATATTTTTTTTTACAATTTTTCAATTTTACTTGATTGTTACATTATTTGTTTTTTTAATCGTATTAACCCACATAGGGAGGCCAAATTGTTACTATTGGTCATGTTGAACTATTCTAGTTTTTAATAAGTTTAAGGTATCTTAAAATTAGTTTTGACTATTGTGTAGCGTAGAAAATAAAATATTCGAAATTTTTTACATTTCTTTCTATAATAAAGTGATTGTGTTCTAATAGATACTAAGTTTTATTTCTATAATAATATAAAAATGAGTAATTAAATTGCTAATATACTAATTCAAATATCAAAATAAAATTGAATTACTTAGGAGACTAATTTAATTACCAGGAAGTGTATGGTATTTAGATTCAGAGTAATTCAATTAATTTTAGGATAGTTCAATTACTAGAAAGTAATTGAATAATTTATAAAAGTAATTGAATTACTCCCAAACAATTCAATTGCATAAAAAGTAATTGGAACTATAATTTCTTTATAATTCCATTACTCCAAAGACAAACTAAACATTGTTTGATTGAAGCACTGCTAACGACAAAGGTTTATCTATCTGTAGGTATGTGTGTTTGTTATGAAAAATGTCTTTGTATTTACCTAGTTTTTTTTTTAATTATTTTTCTATTTTACTTGATTGTACCGTTACATTTGTTTTTTTTTAACAAATAAATCGTATTCACCCATATAGGGAGGCCTGTTATTATTGGTCATGTTAAACTATTCTAGTTTTTAATAAGTAAAAGTGTTAACTATTGTGTAGCGTAGAAAATAAAAAAATCTGATTTTTTAAATTTCTTTCTATAATTATTAAGTTATTGTGTTCTAATAAAAAATAAATAAATATTAAGTTTTATTTCTATAATAACATAAAAGAGAGTTATTAAATTGTTAATATACTAATTCAAATATCAAAATTAAATTGAATTACTTTGAAAGTAATTTAATTACTTTTAGGATAGTTCAATTACTAGAAAGTAATTGAATAATTTATAAAAGTAATTGAATTACTCCCAAACAATTTAATTACATAAAAAGTAATTGGAACTATAATTTCTTTATAATTCCATTACTCCAAAGACAAACTAAACATTGTTTGATTGAAGCACGGCTAACGACAAAGGTTTATCTGTCAGTAGGTATGTGTTTTTTTTACGAAAATTTGCTTTGTATTTACCTAGTTTTTTTTTTTAATTATTTTTCTATTTTACTTAATTGTTACATTTGTTTTTTTTTTAACAAATAAATCGTATTAACCCATATAGGGAGAAAATTGTTATTATTGGTTATGTTGAACTACTCTAGTTTTTTAATAAGTTAAAGGTATCTCAAAATTAGAAGTCGAAGTTTAACTATTGTGTTGCACAGAAAATAAAAACTCGGAATTTTTTTAACTTCCTTCTATAATAAATTTTAATGTAATTGTGTTCTAATAAAAAATAATTAAATATTAAGTTGTTTTTTTATAATAATATAAAAAAGTGTAATTCAATTGCTAATATACTAATTCAAATATCAAAATTAAATTGAATTACTTTAAAGAGTAATTTAATTACTTTTAGGACACTTCGACTACTAGAAAGTAATCGAATAATTTATAAAAGTAATTGAAATAAACCCAGTAATTCGAAAGCGGTAATTCAAGGAATCAATTACTTTCAGGCAGTGGCGTCGCCACAGGGGGGGGCGATGCCCCCCCCCCCCCGCCCTCTTGGCCTGGCGCCCTTTTACTGCTTAAATGGTAATTCTCAAAGAAAAGTTTCTAGGATATATAGCGGATTTTCACTTTGTTTGGGGCCAGACCCCCGTTCCGAAGGGAGCATGCGAAAGGTGAATTCGTACGAAACTTACTTCTTTATTTCAAGTTATGGTTACAAAAACATAAAATGAAATGACGTCACAAAAAATGGAAAAGTTAAAAAATACATTCCAAAAATTCTCTTATTGAGTAAGGTTCTAGGTCTATGATTTTGATTTTCAATGTTCTCTTAAAACTATTTATACTACTTACACTTTTTATACACATTGGCAGTTTATTGAATAATTTAATACACATATAGTATGGACTTTGTTCCGTCAGAGTAAGACGATGTGCTGGCAATAAGAGATTATAATTACGTGTGTTAAACTGATTCCTTGTTTCTTGAAATATATCTCTGTTTTTAAAAAGAAACATTATACATTCATAAATATATAGCCCGTATACTGTGAAAATGTTTAACTTTTTAAATACACCCCTGCACGATTCCAAAAATTTCATTCTATTCATTGTCCTGACTACCCTTTTTTGTACCACAAATATTCTTTGTAAATCGGAAGTGCCACCCCAAAAAATGATGCCATATCTCATAACACTCTCAAAATTAGCGCAATATACTATTTTAACTGTACATATGTTAACGTATTTAGTTATAACATTAATTCCGTAGCTTATTCTACTTAATTTCAGACACAAACTATCGATGTGCGAGCTCCAAGATAAAAATTCATCAATATACAGCCCCAAGAATTTTGTATCATTCTTGAGAGTTATTTCATTGTTATGCGTTTTTAAAGTATTTGGTTTGACCAAATGATTTTGCTTAGTTCGAAATAATATACTATTACTTTTGTTCTCATTCAATACTAGTTTGCTTTGAGAAAACCACTTTTTCACGCTTAAAAGTGCTTTATCTGTATTCACAGAAAGTGCTCCTGTGTTAGATCCAGATACTAATACGCTCGTGTCATCAGCATAATATGTGACCAAAAAGTTATTTTCCACCATGTACAGATCATTAAGATAAATAACAAACAAGACTGGACCCAGAATACTCCCTTGGCCAATGCCTATATTATTTACACATGATTTAGACTCTATCTTTATGTTTTGGTTTTTCAATACAACCTTTTGTTGCCTATCTAAGAGGTATGACTTCAACCATGAAAGCACATTTCCCCTAATACCATAACAGTTCAGTTTCTTAAATAGTATTTCATGATCAACACAATCATAAGCTTTGCTTAAATCCAGGAATAACCCCAATGCAAGATTTTTATTTTCTAGGTGGTTAAGTAGAGCAGTTACAAACTTGGGCGTGGTCCCAAAAAATTAATGCCTGCGGCGCTTTAATACCGCGATCATTACCCCCCCCCCCCCCCCTAAATGCTGGCTACGCCACTGCTTTTAGAATAGTTCAATTACTAGAAGGAAATTGAATGATTTATAAAAGTAATTGAATTAAGCTGCGGAATTCGAATGCGGTAATTGGTAATTAAAATATTCTACCGAACAGTTGGTAATTGTAATTGATGCTTCTTTCGGACTGTGATGGGTAAATGTAATTGAATTACTTTTTAAGAGTAACTGCGACAGCTCTGGAAACATCGGGGGCGATTTATGTTTTTCTAAGTAAAGCCTCAAAGATAAAAGAATATTTAAAAGATGCAACTGATGACTGACGAAGTATATTAACACGTACAAATATTGTTTTTAACACCAACACATAGGTATGTTTTTTTGATTATTTTCAGTTTAATTCTTCCAATTCGAATCGAACCCGGCAGCACCGTCCGAGTCAGAGTCATTGGTTCGTCCGGTAATCGGTAAACTGCTTGTCGAATAATTTTTAACGGGTGTTCTGGGAGTTGAAGGTGTGCTGCTTAAACTACAGTCAATCGCCCTTTTCGACTTCTTCCTGGTAATGTGTCCTTTCGGCGCTGCCATACTTACAGAGTCCTAAAATAAAAATTTTGTAGTCGAAGGATGCATATACAGGGTTAATTATGTGCCTCCTATGCTGCGGACATCTTATAGAAAAGCAGTTGCATATACCTTATTAACATTGTCAGCTGATCCCCATCCTTTATGAACCTTTTCTGATAGTGCGTCGCTGGGGTTTATGGTTCCACTGTTGCCAACTCCCAGAAAGTTACTGAAAGCTTCTGTGGTCTTTTTAACTCTAACGTTCAGGGAGCCGATACGAAGAAACCCTAAATCCTTATCTAAAATAAATTATTACAATTTTGGATAGTTACAAATTGAATGGATATATCGTCGTTCGGACTGCAAGACCTCGTAATTGCATATTTTCTCAAAAATGTTTTTTTTTGCTATTTTTAATCCTACGTATCTTACGCAGATATGTGCAAAACCGCGGCTGAATATTTAACTCCCTTATAATTTATTTCGGCTGTGTTCAAAACCTCGTATCTGACCACTATGGAACTTAACCTCGTATACGACGCCATTTTAATACAGAGCTCCTAAGTGATATGTGATTGCCGTGATTTCCAAAGAAAAAACGCTACTGGTAAGTAAATATTTTGGTTTATAATTAACAGAATAGTTTATTTAATATGTACATAATCACAAAGCAATCGAATATCAAACTTTCTTTACCAAATAACCATGTTTTATGAGGGTTAAACTTATAATTTCAAATACGTGTTTTTGAACAGGATCTTAACCTATATTATGCGCATATACGTGATTTTGCACCCAATTTGAATTAACATTAAAATTGAGATATTATTATATTACATTTTTGCAGAACTTTTTCGATGTTTTTTCGGAAAAAAAAATGGCTTAGACTTTACTGACAATATTATAATAATCTTTTTTAAAAAAGTAACACTTTTTGCCACTGTGCCATATAATCTGAAAGATTAAGTAGCAAATTTCTTCTGAATTATCGATGTATAAAATAATAATTTCAAATTTGATGCGTGTTTTGATCGTGATTTTGCTCAAAAAATAAACTTTTGTTTTTTTTGTAACAATTAGTGAATTTTGAGAGCAAATTAAATATTTCCTGTAAAAATCCGTTTTTAAGTACCTACCTACTATAAATTTTAATGATATTTTAATTTTTTTCAGTGATGGCGTTATCTAGAGGAAAGCTTATGGTACTTGCAGCATTACAAAATTCTAAAACATCGTCTACTGACTTTCCATGCGAATGTGTTCCCATTAATGAACCATACGCCTTTGAAGAACTGCTTTTGGATAACAACATCCCCATCTATAATATTGAAAGCAACGTTGTTATAGAGGAGGTAGAAGAAATTGTTGAAAATACCTTTGTTTTAAATGAAACTGAAGTTACCAAAAGTAACGTTGTAATGAAAGAAATTTTCGATAACAACGTTGGAATAAATGAATTTGGCAAAAAGAAAGGGGCAATAGAAGACATAGCCGAAAAGAAAATTGCAAGCGAAAAAATAGAAGAAATTGTTGAAAACAACGTTGAAATGGAAGAAATGGAAAAAATTGATAAAAGCAACGATGTTATAATACAAGACAACAATATAATAATAGAAGACATGAACGCTGAAACTGTAGACGACCACACAATAAAGATCAATAAAAAAATAAATAAAAATGTTTTACTCGTTACTAGAGAAGGTCAAGCAAAGAACAAATATTTACGAATGCGTGGCAAAGCATACAATGGGCTGAACAAAGGCGAAGATGGAAAATATAGATTACAAAGAGAAGTTCCTCCACGAAATATTGGACCTTCTTGTTCATCTGGCAAATGCAGAAGTTCTCAAGTATTTAAATGCCAAGAATTTACTGAAGAAGAAAGGTTTCAATTATTCAAGAAGTTCTGGGAAGATTTAACTTGGGATATGAAGAGGAGATATATCAGTTCCTTAGTTGACACAGTTCCTGTAAAAAAAACAGCAGAATTCTAGAAGAAGCGGGACCTTAGTGTACAATTTAAAAAAAGAAACTAAAAAACTAAGGGTTTGCAAAAAGATGTTCCTTTACACATTGGGTGTCAAAGAGTGGACGGTAAGGGATTGCAGTCAAAAGGAGTTTGGAATGCATACTGCAGATGAAGACAATAATGTAGAGAATCGAGCAAGAGGGTCTAATACCGAAAAAAAAGAAAATGCTAGCAACATTTTTGGATATTTTGCCAAAAATGCCTTCACATTACTGTCGGGCATCTACTTCAAAAATATACTTGGAACCATTGTTCCAAAGCAAGCTCGATCTTTTCAGAGAATATAAAAGATATTGTGAAGAACATAACAAGCCATCATTTTCTGAAAAAATATTAATGGCCGCTATGAACGAGAAAAACATTAAATTATATCGCCCCAGAAAAGATCAATGCGATATTGGCATTGGGTTTAAATTGGGAAATGTTGATGACCAGGTTTATATCTCCCATCAAGATAGAAAAGAATTGGCACGCTCTTCTAAAGAAGAAGACAAGAAAGTTTGCAAAGAAAGCAATGGACAAATACTTGTGTTAACAGTGGATGTACAAGGAGTATTGCTGGCTCCGATGCTGAAGGCGAGTGCAATATACTACAAAACTAAACTGTGTGTACACAATTATACGGTATACAACTTACTGAATGAAAACGTAATGTGTTATTTATGGGACGACAGTCAAGGGGGACTAGAAGCCAGTAATTTTGCCACAATGTTGACTGATTATTTATTAACATGCATTCTAAATATTCCTAATACTAAACAAGTAATTATATATAGCGACGGTTGTGGTTACCAGAATAAGAATTGTATCCTATCAAATGCTCTTCTTAAATTTTCGATAGATCACCAAATAATTATTTGTCAACAATTTTTTGAAAAAGGACATAGTCAAATGGAAGTGGACTCGGTCCATAGTACTATAGAAAGGAGATTAAAAAATAGAGATATCTATTTACCTACAGATTATATCGCTATTTGCCGCGAAGCTTGTCATAAAAATATGAAATGAATACATGAAATACATGACATTCGATGAATTTTCAGATTTTACTCAAATTAAATATTTTTCCACTATAAGGCCTGGCTATAAGGCTGGTGATCCAAAAGTTACAGAAATTCATTGCTTAATGTATTTACCAGCTGGAGAATTAAAATACAAACTTAATTTTAATGATAATTGGCAAGAGTTGCCTAAGAGTCCGAACATTGCTAAGTATAATATTTCCCCGTTATATAAAACCCAGCCAAAAATAAAAACGGAGAAGTATAGTCATCTTCAATCTTTAAAAGCTGTCCTAGATAAACAGTTTTGGAATTTTTATGATAACCTTCCACACTAAATATTATATTATTTTATTTTTGTATTATTATAATGTCTATTTTGTATTAAATACCGCTTGTCCTCATTAAAGAAATTTCTTTTATTTGTAATATTGTTAAATACCTATTTTTACGAATTCTATTTGTTAACGTGCAAAAGCACGTATGTGGATAAATATTCACAATTTTTCTTTCTAAAACACGTATATGATGTTTTTTTAATATAAGTACACCAATTAATTATATTTTTTAAAAAAACCTTTTAATAAACCGTTACTTTATGCTCCTGTATTTTATTTTACTTAAAAGTTCTAAAGATATTTGTTTCATATGTATTAAAATCAGTTTTAACTGCCTCTTGTATAATTTTTCAAAATGCAGATACGAGGTCTTGCAGTCCGAACGACGATATGCAACTCAGTCAACAAATTTGGGTTTTTTGCATAAGAGAGCTCTAACCAGCTAAAATATTTTCGACAATGCTGTTTCCGCTTCTACTTGAAAGTAGTAGCAATTTATACGGAATACCTCTCTAGTAGTTTCATTTCCGTATCTGTCACTGTTTTCGAGAAATTAATTAATTTCCATTTCGAAAAGCATGATCTATAATAAATGGTGATACTTTTCAACCCTGAGACGCCAAGGCACTGAAATTTGACTTGGAGTTGGGCAATACCCGAAGGCTTTTTACGCTATGCTTATGCTTAGTTCCAGCGTACAGGGCGGCCTTAAAAAACTGCCTAAAAGTAACTTTTTAAAACTAAACACCCTGTACATTTTTACTGACTTGAAAAGCTGCTGAAATTTGTGCATCACACCATAATACATTTCTAGTTAAATATCTGACTTATAAGCGGTTTATTTGAAAAAGTTATCCAGATTTTAATCAGTGTGTCCGAATTGGCCTCCGAAATCAGCCGATTTTAATACATTGGATTTTTTTTCCTGCGTGGTAAGTGTAAAGAAAAAGGTACACTGCCATTATTTTGAGGATCTATTTTAATACAGAGTTTAATTATTTTAGCAGTTTCAACAAATACACACTCGTTGTGGCAGATCCAATTTTATTCGGATCTAGATCTTAAAATGCTCGCTACACCTGATGTAGCAACCTTTCCCCAGAGTTTCCTGGTGGTTTGTAAATTATTTCTCTAAACAAAGTTCATTACAGTCAAAAATCGAATGGATTAAGATCGGGTGATCTCGTAGATAGGGCTGCGTCACGTTGACTGGTTCCGTGAATATTATATAGCTGTATCAGGTTAGATCAGAAACGCTATAATTACCTGATTGCTTTTTCCTTCCTTTAATTTCTGTAAAAGAAATAAAACCATAAAGTCAATATAACAATTTTATTTACCTTGGTTTTAAAATAACTTACATGCAAGTAGTAATATAACAATTTAAATTAACAAACAATAATAAAGATAAAATACAATTTAAAAGGTACAACAGCAATTTTAAAATATTATTAAAAACAAGGAATAAAATAATACTATAATACTAAATAGCATGCTTCAACCCACAACCATACAACTAGCTTAAAAATAATTCTACAATAAATACTGCAACAGATACCTAGGAAATTTGTATGGTTCTTTTTGAGCGAGAGTATGATATGCTAACAATACGAAGCCCGCAAACAGAATAGAAATATGGCACTAAAGAACAAGCATTACCTACTACCACTAGTAAACATCATCGACTAGAATGAAGAGGAAAGTGATTACTTGATTACTGAAGTTGTACACTTGCGAGCGAATTCAGTGGCGTCATAGTTTACGCGGTAAATTCAATCAAAACAACGTTAGAATATTGTCAGTGACACGCTTATAAAAGGAAAGTTGCTGTCCACCGGGAGCATCTGTTGCTGCCTTGGCTCGTAAGTGTACATATTTACAACAGACAGATAATTTAGGAAAAGTAATAAACAAACAAAAAAAAATGCTTTTATTACATTAAAAAGTGGGGGCACTTGAGTTGCGGTCAAAACCAAAGCAGCTAAATTTATGTTAACGGGATGGATTTAATTTGGAACTAAATCACGGTGCGAGGCCCTTTTACCTAGCCCTACTTACTGTTTTTACTATTATGGAAATACTATACTGTCTGTTATCCTCAATAAATATTTTTAGATTTACGCCATTAGATTAAGAAATAACAATATAATGTTTTTTAAACCAATAATTTATTATTACAAATACTTTTGTGAATATGAACTTCCTTTAGAAATTCTTATGGTGTATTATAGTCTATCTTTAAATTATGCGAAGTAATAAATCAATTAAAACCGTCTTCTCCATGGACGTGCGAGATTTTTCGGCATGTATAGATTTAAATAGGCATGAATTTTTAAATTTCTGCAGAGTTAGTACAAGTATCGACATTAAATTCAAGTTTTGTATTGAAATATATATTTTAATATTAAGTTATTTAAGCTTAAAATTATGGACAGCCGTACCATTTACCTGGAATTTTAGAAAGCAAGTTTATTAAAACTAATTAGAGTCTAGGTACTTATTCCCTTTTTGCTCTAATCATTTTATTTCTTTATTTTGTACCTAATCCTGGTTACCTGTTTGCGATATCGTCTGTCGGAGAAGAAATTACTTAGGAAGCATCCAAAAAGCCACAGAAGAGAACAAAAAAATATTTTACCTAGACGAAACATGGCTAAACGAAGGCCACACTGTTACTAAATTTTGGCAGGATGTAAGTATTAAAAGTTCAAGGCAAGCTTTCTTGAAAGGATTGTCCACGGAATTAAGACCGCCATGCGCCATCTGGAAAAGGACATCGACTTATCATAACCCATATTGTAAGTTCTGAAAGCTTCGTTAAAGGTGGTCTACTGCATGTTCCAATCTAAAAATACAGGAGACTATCACGAAGATATGAATGCCGATGTCTTTGAAGAATGGTTCGAGCAAATGTTGAATCTTATACCAAAAGATGCAATGATTTTATAATGCAAGTTATCACTCTAGGCTGACGGAAAAGTTACCGACAAGTGCGTGGCGTAATAGTGAAATAACAGAATGGCTAAGTTTAAGAGAAATAAAATTTCCATAGATGCCTTAAAAAAAGAACTATTGGTACTAGCCAATTTACATAAAACTGAATTCATAAAGTATGTAGTCGACGAAATGGCTAAGTTACGAGGAATATCTGTGTTCAGACTCATCTCCAGAAGGGGCACCTGATAGCGGACAAATAAGAACAGAGAAAATATTCCTACGCGTTTTGATCAAAGGATAATCCTCAGGGCGAAGTAAATAATACAATTTCAATTTAGCTACAGGTTAGGACGGAGAAATATCAACATCAGACAATATAATACGCACACACGTTATGGATTAAAACTTATTAAATACATTAAAAATCACGAAACAAAGTACCTAATTACAAAAACAAATTAAAACTTTCAATCAGAGGTAAATATTTGATTTCGTTATTGTTTAAAACCTGTACCTAGATAAAACTGGAAACCCAATCCTACCAGGTATCTCATTTATAACCTTCCCAGCATACCTCTTAGCCATAGGGCTTAACAATATTCTTCAATCATTAGATCTTGATTACAATGTCAAAAATTCCCTAGAACTGGTCAGACAACTAGGTCCCCTTTCCCTTAATAGCAATTTTATTTCCGTTTCGTTCGACGTGGTCAATTTCTTTCTCAGAGTTCCCAAACTGAAGAGCTTCGATATTATAGAACAACTATTAAAAAAATGTATGTTCTCCAGATTCAATGCATAACTCGTCTTCTAAGACAATGCATATTTCTGTAAATTTGACAACAAAATCTACAAATAATATAATGACCTACCAATGGGGTCCCTTTATCCCCTAACAGCTGAGACTTTTATGAACTCCACTGCAAGCAGAATATTAAAGTTTTTCACCACATTGTCAAGAAAGTAGCCTTTTGGAAGCGATATGCCGCCGATATATTGAAAAGATGAACCGGCACCAGAGATGAATTCAACTCTTTTTTCAGTTTCTATTCTAACGCTATTCAAAATACAGGTCTTATCAAAAACAACGAGTCATTCGATACACTTGGAATAAAAAAATATGATATAAATTAAATTATAGAAGTTTTGTTAACAGTTATTTTGGTTAAACAGTAGTTGTTCAACTATCTCTAGGTGCATGCAACCCCCTTATAACATTTTTTGCAGGCGACTTAAATGAACCTATTTAGAAGACCCAGGATAGGTGGAATAGGTTTGAAACAGTGCAGTAGAAGGAGCGGTAGGGTTAATAGCACCTTGCGTGGTCTTTTGTACAGCTGTAGGCAGAGATATGGTTTTATTACGGAAGCTCTTGGTTTTTTTAACAGCCCGGCCATGCGTGTTGAATTTACTACCATTGGTACCAGTGTTGCTATACTCACTACGTAGAGTCACCGCGTTGTTTTCTTTTTGCTCTTTGGAGAGGAGGTAGTACTCGGCTGTTCGGCCGCTGTAATCTCGAATTTTGGTGTCAGCCTCTGTCGAAGATAAAAAGGTTTTTTTGATACATGTGATAAAATGGAAATGTCAATATTTATTGTGTACTTTGCTTGCTCAAAAACCTCTATATAGTTCAAATATCGTACGGAGTCGTAAAAAAAAAGGAAATTTGAGAAATACCTTCAGACCCCCTTCTCCAATGTCACCCTCTTTAAATTCACCCTTATCAATATGAATAAATTTCACTAGCTCTCATTCAGATAGTTTCTATGTGTCTTTGCTGATTTCCTGAACTATAAATAGATATGATGCTTAAGATGAACTTCACTAAGGTCGTAACATGTCCTATGATCGTTTACTGTAATGTAGAGATCGTTTCCCACAACCATTATAAAAAAAATAAAGATGATAAGTACCTATGTGACGAAAACAAATTTATATTGGGTATATTTAGTGCTTGACGCAGAGAAAAGCTTTGTCATTTGACAATCGACAACATCGAGGATGTGGATACCATCTCAGTGATGAACGTTTGTTGAACAGAAAACAGAGCTCTTTGGCAAGCAGATATCGGACATCATTGAATATTTATCAAATATATGAATAACAAAATAAATGTGCGCATTTGGTATCAACAGTTTTGGTGAAATGTCTGCTCATATAGCAGAATTCTTGAAGCTCTCAGATTCGAAACTTTGTGTGGTGTCAACAGTGGCAGAAGAATATATTGAAAACTCACTGGAAAATAAGACGAGAATGACTTAAAGCCTTCGTCATACAAGCATACAAAATGACAACAAAATAATCGCTTTAATAATAAAACTTAAAAATATTCTTGTATTAATTTTAAAACTAGTATTAAAATTATTCCACTTTTAATAGTGTTTCTAGATAAAATATTTTGTAGCGCCCGGCATAAATAATTTCAATAATAAGTACTTACTGTACACTTCTATTAACAGCTTAAAGATGTGCTTGTGTCCGAATTGAGCTGATATGTGCAACGGAGTATAGCCCTGAAACCAAAATGTTAAAGAAAACTATTTAATAAGTTTGTTTAAAAAAAAAATAGAAGAGGAAAAATGGCTATTTTAAAAATTAACGTTGCGACAAAGCCTCCGCATCTGGGTATCTCTTAGTTTTTGACAAAAAGAGACAATTCAGTTTTTTTCTGTGGTGACTAAAATACACTCGCTAAAACGCTAGGTAAGGAGGACATTTTAATTGCCAATACCTAAGTAAATATTCAAATGGAAACATTTTTGTCCCAAGTGAGAATCTTAATACCAGTGACAGTGCCTCCCCTCTGATACAAAACGAAATAATAATGCCACGACTTATAAATAATGCTGATAATACAATTAGTATTAATACGGCTTTGAGACATATTTTTTAAGGTAAACTCTGTAATAGTACTTCTGTATCACACTGTCATCGAGTCCTCAACTCCTCAATATTTAATTATTCATTATAATTACATCCTAGAGTAGTTTTTTTTTTTACCTAGCTCTTCCAATATGTACAGGGTATCCAGTTTTCGCTCCGTTATTAGTAAAGACAAAAGGACACGATTTTCGCAGTACTGTGATACTTTTTTACGAAACAAAAGATGCTGCAATCAAAATTTTTCTAGCCCTCCTTGTTTTTGATATACGGCATGTTTTTAAAAATTTTACATTTTGGGACACTCTCCATATTTAGGTTACCCTGTAGCTCATCAAAGAGAAAACAAATGTTCTTTTTGTAGTTTTTTACGTAGAATCCAGTGACGTACTCAGATTTTTTCTACCTTCAATAGTTTCCGTTTGCGATGTTAATTGTAATGAAATTGCAGATGAAGCATTAGAAGTCTGTTTCAAAAGGTAAATATACGCCTTTTTGTAGTATCTCTATAAATATTTATTAAATTTCTTAAATTACTTCTAGATATCCAGAAAGACGGATAAAAGAATTTTTCTAAGGATAAAATCAAATTTAATTGAACACGGTTAATTTTCTAAACCTCGGCCTAAAATCTACAACAAGGAAAACCGCGAGACTTAGAAAACTTACATCTTGGTGATGCACTGGTATCAAGATTACCCTTTATGAAAAATGATCCAATTTAACACACAGTGCCGTATAGAGTTCTGTAATTGGTATTTACAACATATCAACAGGAAAAATTATTTTCAAAGAACCGTTATATGGTCCGACGAGGCTTATTTTACCAGTGCTGGTATATTTAATCGACACAATACGAGGTTTTGGTCTCAGGAAAATCAGCATGTAATATTTCCACTCGAAAGGCAAGGCAGGTTTGGCTTTAAGCAAAATAATTTATAATAAATTTGACGGCAGCCTTAATGCAAATAAATATTTGGAAATTCTGGAAAACGTTGTGCCGGAAATAATAGAAGACGTGCCCTTAGCGGGTCTCAATAACTTGAATCTGCAACAAGATGGATCACCCGCTCACAATGCGCTTATTATTAGGGCCTACTTAAACAATAATTTCCAGGCCACTGGATTGGAACTAATGTAAGATGGCCACCAAGGTCACCGGACTTGTCGGCTTTGGATTTCTTAGTGTGGGGATACCTTGAAAATAAAGTTTATTCTATTTAGTACTGGTAATTCGATTAAGGAGTCCAAAATATATTTCTTCTGCAGTAATTATCATACCAGCAATAATTTTTTTAAATACCCGTCATGGCCTACTAACAAAAAATGTATATTTTTTAATAAAACGTAAATTTGGTGCTTAATATTAAAAATAAAAATAAGCTATTATATATTTCTGAGAAGCCTGTTATAAACTAAATTATATTATTAAAGAATATATAAGGAGAACCATTTAAAAAAAAAGCAAGTTTGTTTTCTTTCTGGGAAACTATTGAACGTAGAAAAAATCTGAATAGGTCACTGGATTCTACGTAAAAACTACAAAAAGAACATTTATTTTCTCCTTGATAAGCTACAGGGTAACCGAAATATGGGGGGTGTCCCAAAGTGCAAAATTTTCAAAAACAAGGAGGTCTAGAAAAAGTCTGATTGCGGCATCTATTGTGTCACACAAAAGTAACCGTATCCTTTTATCTTTACTAATAACGAAGATACCCCGTAAAACCATCGAAAACTGGACCGCCACTGACCTGACATGAATTAAAACTAAGAATCAAATAACTTAACAAGAAATATAAAAAAAAAACTAAACTCTGGCGCTCATTAAAGAAAAAATAAACACAAATTAATGCCTAATAACTCATTTTACACGTACACGAGTATATTATGAGGCCCACTCGAAATATCTCGCTTTAATCCCGAGAAAAAAGGCACCAGACCGTTAACAAGCTTTGTTATCTTCTCAAAATATTTAAGACTTAATCCGCGTTGTGACATCCGATCCCCGTCGGAATCCGCGGCATCTATTTAGACTGTGAGTTATTATCTCATGTGGCAACGTCGCTATTTTTCGACCTGTCAGTTTTGGAGACGTTGACAAGTCGGCGCAGCTACCGGTCATACACAGAGGCGGAATTTGTTTTTTCTCCAATAAAACTCCCTGAATTTACCAGAGTTTCTCGGACTTTTAATAGTACCATGCGAGAAAAAATAATTTTCATCCAAGGGGGCTTGGACTGAAAAACGCAGGGCTTAGCACAAAGCATACTTTATAGAGCGACAACCCACAACACCTTGGCTAAATAATTGTTAGCGCCAGCAGTGGATGGAAGAAGAACTAAATTCTTGAGGCGGGCAATTTAAATTAGGTAAAGTATGCAATTTCATAGCCAGTTAGTAGTGGTGTAAACTTCCGTTACTTTTAAATATCTGTTATGGGTAGTTACTTTTAATATCAGTATCCGTTACTTTATACCCGTTACTGTTACTTTTACTTTCGGGTAGATTTATTAGTTAGATACTTTTTAGTATCTTTTCACATGAGAATAGAATGAATAATAGTAATATTGGTATTCGTATCTAATCTACCTTACGGGTATATTCGCTCGATATGTAATTCTGATAAGTATTAGATGTTATTAATGCTAATATATTTTTTTTTCTCTTCATTTATTACGTAACACGATAAGAGGGTTAAAGTCACACATAACACAACAAACAAAATAAATAATATAATATGTGTTTATAGTGTTATGTTTATAATTATTAACTACCAACCAAAACAAATTTGTACCGACGCCGCCGCCGACGACCGACACTGCGAGCCGATGCCGATTGCCGACCATCTCAATATCGCGAACGCGATACGCGGCAATATTTCTATGAATATAAATATTTACAAAAGTAACGGGTATTTTAAATATTAGTCAGTCGGCAGTTAAGTTCTACCGGTGATTGAAGACACTATTCCCCTTACGTCGCCTGCCTCTCGTCCATAGTGTTTACCGGTTCAACATGAAATGAAAACGCTGACAACGCGAGAAGCGGCATAGTCAAAATCGAACCAGACATCGGGCTAGTGGGGATGGTGTGCTGAGGTAGTATTTGCAGTCGATTTATAGGGGGAAAACGTGCAGCTCGCAAAGAAAACGAACTACAAGCTTTAAAATATTAATGCGTATATCAATGACACAGACAAGGCAACACACGCTAATTTGACAATGATATGTACCTGGACCAAAATGAAACAAATAAAAATACATAAATGCAAATATTTATACTACCTGTATATACAACAAGCTAAAATAAATAAACTAAATAATGACTGTATTAGGAATAACAACAACAATATATAAGAAACTTAAAGCTGGATTTATAAAGACGAAAAGTTGACGAGGTTGAAGTTATGTTCAAGTTGGTGAGGTTCGATATTCGACAGACCAGAATATGGCATTTATAAAGTCAGCAGCGATGTTCGAAAAAATGTTGTTTGATTGGTTAAAATTTGTTTCCAATAGAGTGATAGTGTTGTAGATAAATTCATACTTTTGGATTAACTCGAGTAACAATAAATTAGTGTCATCATTCTCTATACTATCCATTTCCGGTTTTCCAATTTCTGGCGCAAAACACAATACTAAGCTTACAACAAACAGAAAATACAAATATAAATGACGAAAGGGCGACGTAAACAACAAAAAGACATTTGACATTTCGCTGTAACCACATAACTTTAAAATAGCGTCTTTTTGGCCAAAACGAACCTCTCGAACTCGAACTTATAAATTGAACTAAGTGTTCCCTTTAGTTTAAATTAAACTCTTATACTGAACCTCAACCTTGCCAACTTTTCGAGTTTATAAATCCAGCTTAAATCAACACAAAATGTATTGTAATGAATTAAACCTAAAAATTCCCAATACAATTATTAATTTCTACAAGGCGAAGCCTAGCTTGACAAAGTTAGCTACTCAACATCCAGGTACACAACACTTTATTGTAGAAATGAAAGAATTATAAAATGTTAAAAAATTATTACAAATAAAAAAAATAATTCCAAACAACTTTGTTTATACATAAAATTGCCAAAAGTAAAAAATGGACGTTCTGCGACTTGACGGGAAATAGAAACGGAAATACATGGCTCACCTATTTGCGGCGCCTGGTGCCACAAAAACAGAAAAGCAGAAGTAGTGCGTTCACCACATATTTTGACTAATGTTCTGTGAACAAAGATGATACAAACTAATAAACAATTTTTGGACCAAACATCTATAAAAGATGCACTTTGTGAAAATGTGACCTGTAAGAATCAAAGGTAAGTCTATAACATTCCCCACAAAGTCAATAGTGGCCATTTTAAAAGTGCTACAATGAAGTAATCCATAAGCGTCAGACAAGGTGATCTGAATAGGAACTCAATGTCTGCTCAAAAACAGATCAATTTGTCGTCGAAAAAATTGAGCGAGTAGTTAATAGTTTCGGCAGTACGTAATAATATTGCTGTACAAATGGATGCAAAATACTGTCCCTGTGTTGTAACTGTGTCATGGTAAAAAATGGGACCAACAATTCTTCTTCGGGAAACAGCCAACCAAACACCAATTTTGAGTACAATCAATTATTACAACAACGGACCAAAAATTATTTAAAAGTAAATACTTCCCTGCTGTCCCCCCTTTAAATTAACCATAAAGCTATCTTCTGAAATCAACCCCCAAATTATGTCCCGCTAAACAGCAACCTATAAAGAAATAGAAATAATAGTCGCAGACTCACTTAAGAGACAATCGTGATCCATATACCTACCATGCCTTCATTTTCTTCAGACGAAACTGAGGAATTTGACCGGTGCTTAGTCAATTGACCTGTAAATTGACTGGACAATTGACCGGAAAAGATTTTGACCGGTCAAAATCCCAACCCTAGTCTTCCATCTGCCTTTTTATGTTGTATAGAACCTGGCAGAGCCACGGACAATGATTAAAATCCCCATTAGTAAAAGCGACGTTAGGAAAACTTTGTGCACCATTTACTCAAACTCCGTTTGGAAAATACGCTTTAACCATGAATTTTTTGTGTAGTTCTGTAAAACTCATTGAGTGAACTATTCAAAAAATTGCATAAAATAGCGATTAATCAAATTAAAAAACCTAGTGGTATCAACACAACAGTTCTCTAATACTAATATGCTATTTTCGCTCTAAATTAATTATTTCTTTGTTTTCTCAACAAAATCGTTGGGTTCGTCCCTGAACTCACCCTTATCTCTAAATTCATAAGCCGTATTTAGGTAGCATTAATAAACCTACGGCGGCACTTCGTAGAAAATTATAATATTAAAAAGCCCTTTTTAAAAACAGGCTCTTAGGAACATCAGTGTTGTATTGTACATGTATAGAGTTCTAAAAAGACCCACATAAAATGCATTCCTTTAAACATTTTATTGTTGTTTCTTATGTAAGAATTAGAAAAATGTTGTCGGCGGCGGCGTTTCGAAAAGAAACGTCATTTTCTCACGCGGTGTTAATTCTTCAGAAATAAAAGACAGTTTGTGTGGAAAGTAATTATAAAGTTTCAACTTGTTTAAAAAATGCCTAGGTTGGTACCCAGCCTGAAATGTTATGTTCTACAGGGTGTACCAATTGCAGTGATACCCATTATAGACAAGTGTTTCAAAAACGCTATACAATTAGTAGGACTTTAAGGATACAGAGTCTCTCAAAAGAACACTTCTTAATATCAACGTCAGATTATTAAATTTGGAAATTCTCAAATCACAACAATGGTAAACTACAATCAGGTCGGCATTAAAATACTATACAGGGCGTTTCAGGAGTACGGTACGGTTATTCATAATGATAAGGTGCTTAATTAAACCTAAGTGGATTAAATTTATTTGATCCAATGGCACCTTAACGAATACTATTGACACAAAAATGTACATCACTGACTTTTCTAATTTTGATATTTTTTTTCGGATTTACCAACTAATAGTACAACTTTTTTATTCCTTGAATTGTTTTCGTAACTTGCTTCGTTTTCGAGAGAAAAAATAGAAACCACTATATTGCAAGTACAAAAAAAAATACGTACGTATCTCAAAGTTAATTAAAATATGAAGTAAAGTTAAGTTTTGATGTCTAATTTACCTGTTTTGTCAATAATAAGTCAAAAGTGGCAATTTTCAACATTTGCTTTGATTAACTGTTGCCTTTTTTTTGTATCATTATTTGAAGAAACAATTTTATTTTTAATTTAAATGTTTTAATTAACTTTGAAATAGACAGGTATTTTTTCGTACATACAATAAAGTGGTTTCTATTTTTTCTCTCGAAAACGAAGCAAGATACGAAAGCAATTCAGTGTACAAAGAAGTTGCATTATTAGTTGTTAGGTCCGAAAAAATAACAAAATTAGAAAAAGTCAGTGGCATACATTTCTTTGTCAATAATATTCGTTAAGGTGCTCGCCGGGACGCCACTGGACTTATTAATAGGATTATTAGAATATCATAAGGAATCACCTCCTAAAGTTCCGTACCGTACTTCTGAAACACCCTGTATAACAATTACCTGACTTTATTGAATTGGTGAGTATTAAAAGAAACTAACGAAAAACATTTACGATTTTGACTTTTACAAGTGAAGTGACATTTTTCAGCATTGCTGATCGATTGGTGAAGAAAGGAACTTATTCCTATTAACCAGCGCCTTTAAAATTTTAACTTATAAAGATTATTAAGCGATGAAAGGAACTAAGTTCCGGAGTTCCTTTAACGACAAGAGCGAATATTTTAGTTTTATGGAGTCAGTTCCTTTCAATAATCACCAATTCAATTGATAAGAGACTCGGACATTAAGATCGCCTAAAGTAACACAGATTTAAAACAAAATATTACTTACCCCATTCTATGTTAGGTGAATTCGATGAAGCACGTGATGAAACCCAGAAAAAATGAAAAAAAAAAAAAAAAATTAGCTAATACAATAAAAATCCAGGCCCTTCATTTCAAAACGAACCACCCTTAATATCTCTTGATTTTGCAGGACATAAGATTACATAAAGATACGATAAATATTAATTTGGCTTAATTGTCTTTCCATTTTGAAACTATTAAATTATCCAAAGTGCAAAATATCATTGAAACATTTAAATAACATTTAGTAATCATAAGCCACAGAAATGAGACAAAAAAGGCAAACAAGAAACAAAAATATTACGCTTTTAAGGCTTGTTTACGGACTATTTATTTGACGAGTATTTACACTATAGTCAATATTTGACTGATGTTTCACACTGTCATTTTTAAAGTAGGTCAAAATCCGAAACGTAATAAAATAGTGTATTAAGTATGGAAGTCTTTGTGTCGAACGATATTCTTTGTTAAAAGGGTAGATAGTAGGGAGAGGGTTAACAAATGCTTGCCAACGTTTCGCTTTATTGGTTTATAGCCTCTTCAGCATTTAAAACGGGGATGAGCCAATTTGACATAAAAATAACATTTTTCAGGATGAAAAGAACATTAGTGTGATTTTCCAAAAAAACTCTAAAAACAATCACAAAACAAACACACTCAATGACCACCATCATGTTTTTTTTTATGTTTTTATGCAATTGAATCATCCCCATTTTTAAATGGAAGCCCTGGTTATGTGCACAAAATTTTAAAAAATAATGACTCCTTTCATCTTAATAAACAAAAATGTGCTTTAGCGACGAGTCAACTTTCTTCTTTAGTAGCTTTGTTAACAGACACACTTCCCCCAGAAAATCAACGTTTGGGCAGGCATTCTTGGAGACGAATTTTTGGGCCAATTGCATTTAAATCCTTTGGAAAATGTGATAAATCCTCCTATTGTACAATCTTTGGAAAATCAAGTGGATGAAAATGGCACCTTAGTTTTCAGCAAGATGGAGCTCCTCCCCACTACACATTACTAATTAGAGGGTAGCTTAATTGCATTGATTCCATCCAATACTTTGAGGACTTATGTTAGACCCAAAGAAAAAATCCGCGAGAAAATAATTATTGTAATATGTCCTTCCTAAAAACGTGAGTAATTTACTGGATCATTGATAAAATAAAACCAATTAAAATCTATTTTGGTTAAGGTTTTAAATATTTGCTCCAGCTAATATTATCCACAAAGTATCTAGTCCCAAAAAAACTTACCGTTAAACTGTTAACATCTACTTTATATCTTCCTGCAAATATTTTGATAATTTCGGCGTTTCCATGTTTAGCACCCCAATGTAAAACAGTCTGAAAAAAAAACATTCGAAACTTAAGTTTGAACATTGAAACCCCTATGCGGATATACACCAACCTATGCGGTTGTTCAAGCTCTGTTGTTACGAAATAGTAAAGTGAAAATATGCTTTATTGTCTAAAAGAAATATCTTTATCGACAAAGCTTTTAGAAATTTTAATCAACAATAAAATATATAGTCCAGGAAAGCTGTACTTTTCACAATGCTTTTTTGGGAGCTAAAAGCGAGCAAGCTGCAGTTGTGCATGGGTGTAGGGTAAAGTCTGTTCAGAGATATAAGAAAGTGACTAACTGATCCCTATTAGGAAAGACCTAGACCAGCTGTAAAACTGAAATATGACCGAACAGGTCCGTATTTTACTTAGAATTTAATCATGGTTTGTAATAAAAAATAAGTAAGACATTAAATAATATTTTATATATGTTTAAATGTGAAATTACAAATTATTCGGCACTTATAATAATTATTCACTTAATATATCAATATCACTATCGCTATCATCATCTGTTCTAATTATTTTTTGTGCTATATTGTTTATATGGATATAGGATTTTTCCAGATTTTCAACATGTGTAACAGAATTTGCCCAACTTTGTGAAGGGATGTTAAAAACTTCAGTTTCTATAAGCTTAAGTAAACTGGAGTTAATAGTAGGGCAAATATTGTTACGACGAATGGCAGATTTTAGTTGGTGCCAAACATGTTCGATGGGATTAAATATACAATGGTATGGTGGAAGCCTTAAAACTGTATCCCTAGATTTTTTGCATAATTATCACAGAAGTATTCCTTTTGTAGTTTTAAACTTTGTAAAACCTCAATTAATTGCCTTTTGGTGTAATCTTCCTAAAAATAAATGTCATTATCATACATGTAGTTTTGCATTGTTGCTTTTGTGTCATTTGAGGAGGGAGTCTTGGTCAACTGCCTACTATGGTAGCTTGTTTTTAAACCAATCCTCAAATAAATCAGCAGTGGTGTCCTCATGGTAATCCAGAGAAGAATCTTTAATGTTTTTTTGCAGACAGAGAAGGTTCATTTGGAATCCATCCGTCTTTAGATCCAGCATGCAAAATCGTAATTCGTTTACCTCTTTTTGATGGCGCGCTTGTTTTACACTTGCCGCTTGAGTCAACCCAACTAACCTGAACCAGGTTTCATCCAAGTAAATAATCGGCCTTTGCTGATCTCTGTAAATCCTAATTTTTTGTAGATATTCGGATCGTCATTCCCGAATTCTACTGGATTCCATTAAAACTTGTCTTTTGTTAATTTTTTTAAATCTAAAACCCATGTGTTGGATATACTTCCATAACGTTGTTCTGCCACATTTAACGCCGGTTTCATCTTTTTCAAGCCTCTTAATTGAATTATCTAATGTAGGCACACTTTGTTCCTCGTATAACTTGTAAATTTTACGCCGTATTATATCTTGATCACTTCTACCTTCTACCTTGGAGAAAATGCCAGTATCGGTTCTTTTTTTCCTCGCTAAAATGGGATTATTCACAATTTTCCATACAGTTGATGTTCGAACTTTTGTTAATGTGGCCGTTTCTTCTAACGCTGCTTGCTTGCTGACCGCGCGTTAAATGAGAGTTGAATAAACATTGTTTATAACTTCCTTAGTTTTCACAGAAAAGCGTTTTCTGCTTTTCGACGGGGTTATCTCCTGAGATACATTGGGCTCGCACATATTTTCCATGACTCACACACGATTAAACAAACCCTGTATTATACACGAAGTAAGAATAATTACTAAGCTTAAAAGTAACTTGAGTGGCTATATATACAGCCTTTAGAACATAATTTGTTTTATGGGATTAACCCTCTCATTTTGAATCAGGTAAAAATCAGTTTAAAATCACCGAAGTATTACTTTAATAATGAAATTACGTCTTCCGGATTTGCAGTTTACATTAAGACGTTTTTAACTACGGACCATAATTTACCTGCATTTATTCATTCGTTAATCGTTTGTTTATGGCCACCCTTGGATAATCCCATTCAAAGGCAAAGTGTAACTTTCTTATATCTCTGGACAGGCTTTAACACTAGGAAAGCTGAACTCTGAATTTGCATGGTTCATAACCTCTTAACTTCGGTGCCATCTTGAAGCAAAGGGTTACATCGATTTTTCGCTTGTAACTTTAATTATTTTTGTACTAGAAAAAAAGGTAAAAAAGCATTTTATAGTGGAAAACAATACCTTCAAAACCGTGCCTCTGAAAAATTCATTAATTTATTTGTTCATCCTGAAAATTCCATTATTTAAACAAAATAAGCATAATGATATCAGTTTTTTCGCTATTTCTAATTTCCTATTATTACTCTGATTACAAAATTTCCTGAATAAACATTGTAGAGCAGCGAATTCTCTACATTTACACCGCGCCGAATGTCCAAAAACTTATTATCTGTATAGTGTATCTATTATATAATTTTTTTAAACAAATGCATAAACAATTAGTTCTCTCAATCAATTTATAGTAATCAATATATTGTACTTACCGAACAATACTGCCAACGGTCAGTCTTGATGTAACGTGTGAATGACAAAAACTTTCAAATTAAATAAACAGTTAGATTATAAAACAAACAATCTGTACAAAAACTCACTTTCAGTTCACAAAATGTGGAGAATAAAATTATTTCCGAGTAGTTTACTGAAATACGTTAGCAGTTCTTGTTTTGATGAAAATAAAATTTTAATGAATAAACCAATATAAACAATTACATTTCGACCTGAAAATGTGGAACACCAATATTTTTTGATATCGTGAAACATTTTTCAGTTCAATAGATAGGTAACAATTGTATATAATAAGAAAAATATGACTCATTGTACAAAAAGTTATTTAATAACAATACTTCGTCGATTTCATACAGGAAATTTTTGTACAACAAAAAGAATTGGTTTAATAAAAATATTATTCAGACATAAAATGTAGAGAATTCGCTGCCCTACAATGTTTTCCAGGAAATTCTCTAATCAGAGTAACAGGAAATTAGAAATAGCGAGAAAACTGATATCATTAAGCCTATTTTGTTTAAATAATGAAATTTTCAGTATGAACAAATAAGTTAATGAATTTTTCAGAGGCATGGTTTTAAATTAAAGGTATTGTTTTCCCCTACAAAATGCCTTTTTAATTTTCCTTCTAGCACAAAAACAATTTAAGGTGGTAAAAACCGTGCAAATTGAGAGTTAAGCTTTCCTAGTGGTACCCTACACCCATGCAAAAGTGCAGCTTGCTCGCTTTTAGTTCCCAGAAAAATTACAATTTGCCTGGACTAATAATAATGGGATCCGAAAGATTCTTCGATCACAATTCTTCGACCACAATTCTTCTCCCACAATTTTTCGACCACAGTTTTTCGACAGCACAATTCATCGATTACACAGTTATTAGTCCACACTTTTTCGAGAGGAATATTTTTCGACGGGAAAAATAAAATAAGTTGTGTGTGTGATCGTGGTAAATATTAGTCGTAAAATACTAACAATAATAAATTATAATTATGTTAGGTACTAATCCTTAAATTTTAACCTACCGTGTCCTGCCTACCCACATTAGGGTACTTGAAAATTAAGCCTTTTAGTAAATATTGGTCATAAAATACTATTATTAAAGATTAGGTACTAATACAGATACAGTTTTTAAAGTGGGGAAGGATCATAACCATGTTTCCGACGCAGCTGAAGTGGAAGCTTCAAAAGTTCTTGATCTTATTCGTACGAAAGCTAAAATCACTAATGAAGCGCCACAAACCATACTAACCAGTGTTGCAAGTGGAATCAGTCAAGCATCTGCCCCCAAACTGCCACGTGTGGATACAATGAAGAGGACTATTAGAAATATTAGGCGAAAACATATATCTGGACCAGCACTACCCACCCACCGACAAGATATCCAATTTCTGGAAGAGTATACAAAAACATATAATGGGGAAGATTGATTGGGGCCCAGAGGAGAACAGAATTCTAATTTTTTCAACACGGAGAAATCTACAAATCTTATCGCAAAGCTTACATTGGTATGCTGATGGAACCTTTAAAACAGTTTTATTACTATTTCACCAGCTCTATACTGTCCATGGGTTAAAGAAAATGCATCTGTGCCCCTGGTTTTTGCACTGTTGCCAAATAAATTGGAAGAAACGTACGTACGCCTTTTCCAAGAACTCAAAAATTTAGAACCACTTCTATCGCCGAGAACAATAACAACCGACTTTGAAAAGCTATGATCAACGCCGTCAAAAAAGAGTTTCCCAATGCAAGACAGAGGGGTTGCTTTTTCCACTTCACCCAGTGTATTTTTCGTGTCATCCAAAGCCACGGTTTAAAGCAGAGGTACGAAAATGATGCTGCATTTGCCTTAACTATGAAGATGTTGTCAGCTATTGCTTTTGTACCAGCTCTGTATTTAAACATTTTAGATTTAATTATTAGTACCTAATATATTATTTTTATTCATAATTGTAAGTATTTTACAACTAACTCCAAATAAAATTTTGAAAATCAACTAAATTGAGTTTTACTGCGACCAATACAAGTAGGAAAATATTCCGGACGAAAAATTGTGGATCAACAATTGTGTAATCGATGAATTGTATCGTCAAAGAATTGTGGTCGAAAAATTGTGGAAGAAGAATAATTGTTGTCGAAGAATTGTGGTCGAAAAATTTTCCTAGATCCAATAATAATATAGATACCTAGTAAAATTGGAAATATTGGAATAAAAAATGCTAATAATCATGACAAAATATTCTTTTTAGACATTTTAAAATTTGAATTTTTTTTAATATAAACTGGAAGACAACTAAACATTTTTTTAGAATCATAACAAGTATATTATTATAACTATAATTATTCTTATTAGGCTTTTTACCCGACCGATGGGAAATATATCCATTTTTCGTCGCCCTATTGAATATAATAGTATCGAGCGAATTTAGCAGTAGGTACCTTATTAACAACCCCAAAAATATTCAACAATATCAAAACCACTTCCGACAGAATTTCCAATTCAAATAGCCTGCAATTTTGTAACTTTGTAATCGACTTGACACTTTAAAGGTGTTAATGTTAGGTATCGATATAAAATCGAGTTATTATCGAACTTATCGATCTGAAGGCCGTTTACACAGGAAGTTATACGTTTTAGACCTGTCCTATTTTTTTAAATTGGTGTCTCTTATCGTATCGCTTATCTTGGACCAATTAGGACTTTTTTTTTGTGCTTTTAATGATTGTTAACAGGATTTTTTTATACTAAAAGTTGAGGCATATTGTCGTTGACAAATTGCTTTCAAGTTGCAGGTGAATCTACAGTAGAGTTTTAAATGAAAAATAAAGTAATGCATGGGTTCATCACCTATCTTAGTTTTAAAACCCAGCTAACGTTTAGTTAGGTATAAGGTTCAGCTTAGAGGTAAATGTGTTGCACCGTGTTAGCTCGTCCCTACCTTAGCTGCGGTTCTTTTCAGTGATTTTACTAGTTATTTAATTTTTATTTTATGGTGGGTTTGTTTTAGTTTCAAATATTAGAATCTTTGGTTAGGTTAGATAACAAGCCCATTAAGTAACAAAGCTAGGGCTTTACCGACCCCGACAATGATTCTTGATGCTGTGTGCAGTGTCTACCAGTTGCAAAAAATCTTTAAAAAATTGATTTATTGGTAATACAGCAATATAGAGATGAATTGAAGATGTTTCAACCGGTAGCTAAGTAGACATCTCCAGTAGTCTTCAGAGAAATGCAAAATGAATTAAGTTGAGGTGGCGGTTTTCTTAGTACATTGAACATATTATACTTGCAAGTTATATGGCAACTTTATCTGATGTTGATTGTTTGATTGAATTTTAAAAAAATAAATAAATTTTACCAAGTTCACTTATTTCGGAACTAATAGGCGTTTCCATGGAAATGGATTACTTACGTCAACTGAAAACTTTGAAGTTGCAGCACTAGTATGTGTAGAGAGGTTTTCTAACAACCCGAAATCTCATATGGCATTTAAAAGGCTGGAAACCACATGTCGTCGTACTACTGGCAGATTGAAAGCGATACCACGAGTTCAGAGTAGAACTTAAACAAACGAAAACATGGCAGTTGGTATTTTAAGAGCGGTAGCTATTGATCCTCATGTAGGTTCCAGGCTAGAATGAGTCAAAAATCAGTAATCCCCATATTGCAATTACAAGTTTCATCCATAACACATTACGCTTCACCAAGAGGTGTATGGGCAAGACTTTGAAAATCGCGTTACCTTTTGCAATTGAGTCACAAGGCCAAAACAAGAAAATAACAGGTTCTTGAAGAATGTAATATTTTCTGACGGAGGACTCATTATTAAAAATTTAATTTCTTATTTTTATTTAGTTACTCTTTTTAAGGTAAACAGACACAATATACAGTACTGGAAACTTTCAAATCAACATTCCTGGTCAATCAATGTTTGGTCTATGATCAAAAGACATAAACCTTCTTCAGATTTGGTCAGATGAAAGATTCGTTGGAATAATGCAAAAACCCAAGCAATCTTCTTCTCGAAGTCAAAAGTTAAAGTTGTAGGCCGCTTGTAAGTAATATCAGAGTAAACTGGTGGAAGGAAGTAAAATAACTGGGTCTCTTCTTCGACAAGAGGATGGCTTGGAATATTAATGCAAAGAAACGTCAATTCAACTGGGTACCATCTCACCGCTTCTAAACAGGCACAATAGACTTAACATACGGACAGAGACAAACCTCGATAAGATTATCGTTAGACCTATATTTCCTTACAGTTTTAAGACACTGCAAGTGTTCCAAAATAAAGCACTCAAAATGATCGCCAGAGCGTCCAGGTTCGCTTCGTAAAGAGTACTCCGCAATGACATACACATATCGACAATCAAGAACAGACGGATGTACGCACTACACAACAGCCCGATCAGACAATCAAGGGACTGGCGGCCTCTATAAACGATGAACAGCTTCAAACTCCTAAACTAACTCAGTACATTTCATCAGCCACTGTACAAAATCCAGAAATAAAATATAAAAAAGCTTACGCAAACCAAACAAAGAAGAAAAATTGAAGCAAGCCAGAAAATACAACCCAACATATCAAGATAGCCCAACAGCGCTACAGTTATTAACAGGAGTGAAGGACGTAGCATTCAGCTCAAAGTCCATATTTGATCTTCAGAGACTAAATGTCTCAAACACAAAACCCAACGGTGACAATATCTCTGCATCTCTGAACAAGTACTTGAAGAGAGAATGTGGTGTCTCTGGTATCGAAGTCAACCATTCAGCGAGTATAAATAGTTGACTTGACCAGAAAAAAAGTAGATTTTTTTCATTCGTGCGAACTCCCATGTTTGAGACTCTTCTTGTGGGACAGAACGTTTAATAGCCATCCACTTTTGATTAAATTAAGTATGATATTATGAAACACAACCATTCTAGGTTCATTTTATTATGACACAGCAGGGTTTAGACTTATTAGTGACTAGGCCTTAATGAGTCAGTTTGGCTATCCATCGAGAACACAGAGGCTGACCATGCATGATGGTTGTATATCAAAGCAGAGAGAGAGGCATTCGTATTTCCGCAAGTGAAAAAACTGTGGTACTCAGACACGATATTATGGCATCTAAACCATTTATTTAAGACCACATTTTCATAACTCTCATTAATAAAGAGATTTTGAGGTGGATCGGTAGGGGATGACCGCACCAATCCTGTTGTACAAAGCTGTCCTGAGCCCTGAGTCTTCCCACCATGTCAATCCTGCCTGACCTTCTCATGAAGAACCTGCCACTGCTGATGTTGATCCAATGTAAGAGTTGAGAGTTGGAACCAGATTGAGAAGTGTTGATTTCCCTTTGCAATGAACTCTTAAATGGAATCATCCGCCTTTCTATTGTGTGAATAGGAAAATAGTAGACTTTAGAGCCGAAAGAACACTCATCATAAACATACAGGCTGACAAAGATGATATTCATATCAAAGTAAAGAGCGAGGCATTTGTACTTCAGCAAGTGAAGAAACTGTGGCACTCAGACACGATATTATGACATCTAAGCCATTTATTCAAGACCACATTTTCACAACTCTCATTGCTAAGAAATTTTGAGGTGCATGGATCGGTAGGGGATGACCGCACCAACCCTGTTGTACAAAGCTGTCCTGAGCCCCGAGTCTTCCCACTATGGCAATCCTGCCTGACCTTCTCATGACGAACCTGCCACTGCTGATGTTGATCCAATGTAAGAGTTGAGACCAGACAAAGAGTTGATTTCCCTTTGCAATGAACTCTTAAATGGAATCATCTGCCTTTATATTGTGTGAATAGGAAAATAGAAGACTTTAGAGCTGCATTAGTTTTTTTAAGTTTTTGTTTAGGCCATTAGGCATTATGAGGGATCCTTATACAATTGAAAATGATGGGTAAAATAATACAAATTCTTTTATGCCAAAGTTTCTTAAAATTACAATGAAACAGAGTCGTGAAAAAATCATATGGAGTGACTCAAAATCGGGCATGACCGCCGCGGTATCCGGAACTTTAAAAAACTAGTCTACAACCCCGATCGAAGAACGTTTCGCGACAATTTGCGAAACATTATTTACATCGGCCGTCCGAACGAATTTATGTATTTATGTCGCGTCCGTTCCCATGTTGGCCTTATCTGATACAAGTCTTATCTTATGCGGCGATCGCGGGCCGTAAGCCCACATATTTTGGATTCCCTTTTTTTATTTCGGACCCGTAGCGCACCCCGCGGAGAGCGCGCGTACTATCTGATGTTTAAATTATCCGAGCAAAACAAAAGAAGAAGAACGGATTCGAAAAAAGCGGGTCAATACATTAAACTTTTTTGTTCAAGTAAACCTTTACTTGAAAAAAAAGTACGTCACTATTATTGGAATATTAGGAAGGATAGTTCGAAAAAATCCAGGCATTTTCCATGGCCGCCATATTGAAATTAGATCCGAATAAACATGCCTAACCCTTAATCAACATCCGCTCAGCAGCAACTCTATACAGAAAATTAAAACTATAGTCGAAGACCTATTCAGTGAGAGTAACCTCCCCGTATTTCAACGAGCTTCGTAAATCATTGATATTAATAAATAATACTTACATACTGTCGTGATTCCAGGTGAAGCCATCACATGAAACAAAAATAGTAAATTAGTAATCAACAAAGTAAAATAAATTAATATTAAAATATAACAGAAGCTGAAGAATGCAAGACATTTTACATAAGGAATTATTTTGCCACCCTGTGCATATATCATAAAAAATAAACCGTTTTAAAGAAGCTATCATAATGACCCTAACAAGTCGTAATAAGCTAAAAGTTTTATCTAAATCCGATCAGAAATGCGTCTGCTTGATAAGAAAAAATGCATTGCTCCTCTAAATATCCCCACGGGCAAAACACTTGAGCAGGTGCATACTACTTATTAGTTTTAAGTCGTTGTCTATATATCTTAATAACTAGTAGCTGGAATAATATGCATTTTGTGTTTACATTTTTTTTACTCCCACAAAAAAGATATTTAATGTAGTTTTATATCGTGTACGAAACAGCTGATAACGAATGAATAATTCGTGATTATCCTTCAGAAGGGCTCAAAGCTAATAAAACTTCTTCAGCATAAGGGATCGAGTGCATCGCTGTGTGTGTTTTCTGCTTAATATTTTTCACTGCCCCCGACGTTTGGATGGTGACAGGGCGAGCTGTTCTGATTTATTAAAATACATGTTTACATTAAAATGCAGAATCAACACACTTTTGTATTCTTATTTCGGAGAACTATTTACATCCTTCTTTTACTAAGATGCCAGACTAAATAATCACTGCCCTCGGGAAACTGCAATTGTCAATGCGATTTTGACTAATTGATTTGTATTTATGAATTTGATTTATTAGAAAACGTGTTTACCAAACAGATGTTATAAGATATCATATAAGTACCTACGTAGGTAAAATAAAGCGTTAATACATCATAAATTCCAAATCCCATCCAGAATAATGCCATTTAATACTAAGTGAATATTATCCACGATAACTTACGCATAACGCCCGAAACCACCGAAATTGTCAACGCACGCTGCGATCTGATAAGAGGTAGCCGTGGCGTTTCGGGAAAAGGGGGTCCATGGCCTTAGGGGGCCCCGGGAGTCAGCGTGCGGTCCTAAAACGAACAGCGTGTCCCGAGAATATTATGAGCTTATACGCGGAGAGAGTGCGTTCCCGTGGCGAGTCCGGCAACTTCGTTTTGAATATATACGGAAATGTGGAGATAATACGTCGTTTTTTTTTCAGTTTCGATGAAGCTGTAGCTTCAGATCCCATATATTTATTTGTTCGGGTTAGTAATATCCGCAAATGGCCTAGCATAGTTCAATTTGTAATCTGCAGAAGAAAATTATCAGCTATAACGTTCTTAAAAGCTAGTTGACTCAAATTTCGGTGAAGGACATTTTCTATGAATTTTTAAAATTACGTTAACTTACGAGGAAAATAATTTCCCTTTTGGCTTATAGCTTTCTTAATATCTAGTGAAATTGACTTGAATTTTTGTGAGGTATAGCTCAATACTAGATAACTAGATCGGTTGTAAGGAAACTTGATACAAGTGGGAAAGACATTTTCCATGAATTTTTAAAGTAAGGGCTTATATACTATAAAAAATATCCGATTCTCTGCTTTGCTTGAATAGATATTTAACTTGTTTAATGGCTAACGAAATTGACTCAAATTGTGGTGGGGTCTAGCTCAATGCTTTCTTACTCGAAATGTTTCAAGGAAACTTGACAAAAGTTAGAAGGACATTTTTTACGAATTTTTAAAAGTTGTTTAGCATGCAGAAAAAACAATTTTCCCTTTGGCTTTGCATAGTTATGGCTTTCTTCATATCGAGTGAAATTGACTTGAATTTCTGTAAGGTATAGCTTAATGCTTAATGCTTGATAATGAGATCGATTGTAAGGGAACTTGATGAAAGTTGGAAAGATATATTAAGTGATGTCTACCGTATATACAGAAAACCAAATTTTCTGCTTTGCCTGACGAGCTATAACTTGCTCAACGGCTAGCAAAATTGACTCACATTTTGGTGAGGTCTAGCTCAATGCTTACGTTTCCAGGAGGGAGCTTGACAAAATTTAGAAGGACATTTTCTATGAATTTTTAAACTTTGTTTAACATATAGAACAAACAATTTTCCGGGCGTTGCATAGCTATAACTTTCTTAGTATCTAGTGAAATTTGGTAAGGTATTGTTCAGTGCTTGATAACTAGATAAAGGAACTTAATAAAAGTTGGAAAGACATTTTTCAGGAATTCTTAAAGTGAAGTCTATTACAAAAAAAAAAAAAATTTTCTGCTTTGCTTGAGAAGCTATAACTTTGTTATTAGCTAGTGACATTGACTCAAATTTTGGTGCGGTCCAGCTCAATGCTTTCTTATTAGATAATCTTTTAAGGGAACTTGGTAAAACTGAGAAGGATATTTTTAGAGTGAGTCCTACAATAAAATAAACAACACATTTTCTGTTCTGCTTAAGTAACTATGATTTACTTAATAACTAGTAAAATTGACTGGTGGGTCAATGTTTTCTTACTAGATACGTTTTGAGAACTTGATAAAAGTTGAAAGGACATTTTCTACGAGTTTACACATAGAATAAACAATTTCCCTTTTGCTTGTCTGTAGCTTTCTTAATAACAAGTGCAATTGACTTCAATTTGGGTAAGGTAATAGCCTAATGTTATCCTACTGGATGGGATCTCAGGGAACTCACCAAGAGTTAAGGAAATGTATCGGTGAATTTTTAAGTGGGTCTCTACACATACAAAAAAAATATTCTTTGTTTCATTTCTCAAATTTTGGTGAGTTTTATACAGATGGAGTCTAAGAGAACTAGTCTAAAATTAAAGGAGAAATATCAGCGAATTTTTAAAGTGAGGGTTACATACAGCGTGTCCAGAAAAGTTCTAGACATATGGGAATTTTCTTTATTGTTGATTTTACGAAAAAAAGTTATTCTTTATAAAAAGTTCTGCTTGATGCGCAAATAATATTGACATATCAAAACTTAAGATATCATGTACAGGGCGGCAAAAAAATATAGAAACACAGAATTACGTTAGGAGGGAAGTAGCCTCAATTTTTATTTTAGATCAAATTGTTATAAGATAACTTTACTAAGGACTAAAAAACGTGGTCAGATACAATTTTTCGTTGAAATATTTTAATCTACAGGGTACCATCAAAAACACGTTGAGCATTCATTACCTCTTGTTGGAAACCAATTAAGTAAAAAAATAATGCGAGATTATTTCATGTTCTCAAATCAACCAATCTACCTATCAGGAATATTAAAAACATTTAATTTCCTTAGAGCAAAAATAAATTGTGAATGTGAATAATAAACAATATTTTAGCAATCACATGATAAAAGTGATCTAAAAACAGATAGTTTAAAGTGAAAAATTATGTCTCCCTATGTCCCGCTTCTTTTTCCATGCAAACTATAGTACGCCTTGTAATTTCTCTTACCGTATCATATTGGGAGTTATTTCTTGGACACAGTTTCTTATTACTGCTTCTTGATGGTCAATATCCTGAAAAGGTTAGTTCAGCCCATACACCATTTCTTTTAATTGGTCTCATAAAAAGAAGTCCAGGGGTGTGATGTCAGGCGACCTGGCTGGCCAAGGAATATTTGAACGTCTGCTTATCCAACGGCGCGGAAATACCTTATTCAAATACCAAGTTACTGTGTTAGTACTATGGCATGGGACTCCATCATGTTGATACCGAATTGTACGTCTTATATTTAGTGGCAGTTCGTCATGAAATTGAGACAACTGGTTCCTTAAGAAGTCCAGGTAAATGGCAGCATTTATATTTTGTCGGAAAAAGTATGGTCCAACGATCCGATCATTAAAAATGCCACACCAAACATTGGTTTTAAATAAGTATTGACTACGGCATTCGATTATAAAATTTGGATTGCTGTCACTCCACCACCGACAATTTTGGGAGTATACCACGCCATTGGAAGTATACATGGCTTCATCTGTACATAATATTTTTCTTGCAAAAAAAGGATCAACTTCACACTCGCCTTGGAACTACGCGCAAAATAAGAAACGGGATTCAAATCTCTAGGAAGAAGCGTGTGAATGTATTTCGGTTTATGTGGATGAATATTATTTATTTTGAAAATATTACTAGCAGTAGACTTTTAGACGTCAACTGGAATAGTTTTTGACAAAAGAACAAAGAAATTTTCGGGTCTTCGATAACCGCTTGCATTACCTTGAGTTGCTTTTCTTCTGTTGTGGACCACTTGCTGTGTTGTTTCTTAAATACATTTTCGACGGAACCAGTAGCTTTAAATTTATTAATTACGTTTGCTATAGTGGGGCTACATACCATTTTGTCAGGGTGGCTAGTATTAAATATGAGTGCGGCTTCCCTAATAGGTTTATAGTGATCTCTGACGATAAGTATGATATTTTCTCCTGCAGCGTTAACTTTACAACCATGACGAAACTAACGAAAAACTCTTGTTAATAAGTCGAAAAATAGTAAATGATTTTTGACTAACATGTCAATATTCGTTACTATAGTATTGCACATAGTTGTTGCAAAATTGTTGCAGGTAACTGTTAAAGAAATAGAATAAAAAAAATATTTCCAAAGGCTTTTTGATGGTACCCTGTAAATTAAAATATTTCAACGAAAAATTGTATCTGACCACGTTTTGTAGTCCTTAGTAAAGTTTTCTTATAACAATTTGCTATAAAATAAAAATTGAGGGTACTTCCCTCTTAACGTAATTCTGTGTTTCTATATTTTTTTGCCGCCCTGTACATGACATCTCAAGTTTTGATATGTCAATGTTATTTGCGCATCAAGCAGAACTTTTTATAAAGAATAACTTTTTTTCGTAAAATCAACAATAAAGAAAATTCCCATATGTCTAGAACTTTTTTGGACACCCTGTGTATGAAAAAATTAATTTCCTCCCTTATTTGAGTAGCAATAACTTAATAAATGTTGGTTAGGTGCAGTCCAATGCTTTCTTACTATAACTGGCGGAATAAGGTGGACCAGAAGGATACTAGGGTGGTGACCTAAACACAGAAGCGAAGCAGAGGACGCCCTCCAAGTAAATGAATGGATTGAACTAAAAAGGTAACAAACCCATCCCAAACTAAACATAGAAAGCTTAACAACGACATTAGGAAAGAACCACGTCCAACATTGGACGGTTGTGGTCGACAAATATTAATGATGATATAGGTTTTTTTTATTTAGCCCACGTACAAGAAAAAACGCACTGGTTGCAGCCTCCTTCCCAATTGTATTTCTATCCACAAAGCAAAGCAAAAGGAGATACGCTGCAAGGTGGCAAAATAGGTTAATACAAAAGATGTTAATACTTACGGCCTGTATTGGATGATGACATGAAGGTAGCAGGAAATCGTTTCAAAAACAGGAACCATGAAAATAAAATAATAATATCATGTTAGTATTTAAAACACAATATTTAGGAACCTAATTAGTACTGTTGGCCACAAGTAGCAAAAATGTTTCAGACAAAAGTTGTGGGGCTTTCAAAATGTAAAATGAAAAACTAAACGGGTTTCTACATGTGCAACGGTACTTAATTGAAATTTCTAAAGCTTTCAATTCAATTTGTATGCCCGATGAGCTTAGAATCCACCATATATATTTTATATCATTACCCGTCTTTTCTCTATTTCGACCCTTATAACATCATTTATTACCACAATAATCATCATTTTGCCATTTGTGTCCCGTACATCGTTCACTTAAAACTGACTGAACACCTTTTTATCGTACTTATCGGGCGGTATTATCTAAAAAAAAAACACCAAAGTTTTGACGCACAGCTTGTGCTGGAGTCACGCAATCATACAAACGAACAAATAATGATGAAATGGCAAAAAGCATTGGGAAAATTGGTGGTTTTAGAGTCGAAAATTTGACGAGTCTTTAGAGAAGTAAACATATAATTTTGTTGGGCAATCTATTTAATGGAAGAGGTATAAAAAGGGTTCTTTAACTTTACCTTTATTGTTTGTCTGCAGGAGCCAAAAATAAGATTTTTCTAAAGATTCAAATTTGTAGGTTTCTAGGTCTAAATTTTTCTTTTTTCTTATCCTTCTAACTTAACTCAGGACCAGTTGGGGTAGAACATTAACAAAATGGAACGAAAACATCAATGCGATCCCTTGGACGCTTCTAAAATTCAAATCGATTGCAAGGACTTTCAAAGTAGGTACAGCTGAAAGTACCTTTTTATACAGACGTGTGGAAAACCCAATTTTCCGCACGGATATCAGTGCGGAAAATTGATTTTTTCACACTAGTGCGGAAAAATTTTTCGACGCGATTATGCCAAAATCAATAATATATAAAATTTGGAACCTTCGCCATTTGTTAAAAGTTTTACTCCACATAAAACAAAGGTAACAAAATAATTTCGCGCAACATGGCGGCTTGAGCCACTATTGGTCGCCACTGTCTTGTATAAAGTCACTGTAGTTTTTCTTAGCTACCAGGTTACTAAGGAAACTTATAGTAACAATTAGAAATCAACAAACTGACATTTTGACATTATTATTAATATTAGTTATTTGTGAGTTAATTTCGTAGTAATTTGTGCGTATTTTTCGTAATTTTGCAATCTCAGAATGGGTTTAACTGATTTTGATCATCTGGAAATGGAAGATGGGGTTCCAGAGTACATTATGAGTGCAGCAAAAAACGTAGATTTAGATTTCCTTCCAGAAAAATCCAAAGTAAGGTACATTCAAGAATATAAAAAGTTTACGAAATGGTGCACCGACAAGAAAATAAGCAACGTTAGTACAGAAGAGGTGCTTTTGTTTTATTTCCAAGAAATTTCAAAGAATTTTCAACCTTCTACAATGTGGTCCAAGTGCTCAATGGTAAAATCTATGCTGAAATTTAAAAAAAAACGTTGATATTAGCAGGCATTTAAATTAATTGCTTTTTTATAAAAGAAAATGGTGGGTTTCAGACCAAAAAAGTCCAAAGCCCTAAGCCATGAAGATGTTAAAACGTTTTTAAGCACTGCGCCCGACGATATTTATTTGCTTATTAAAGTTGCAACTATATTTGGAGTCGCTGGAGCCTGTAGGCTCGAAGAATTAACTTATCTGTTGTGTGAAAACGTGGTCGAACAAAAGGAGTTGTTTCTGGTAAAAATACCAGATAGCAAGACTCACCAGAGTAGAAGCTTTGTTGTAACTGGAGAAAAAAATCTCAATTTAATTAAGAAGTACATCTCACTGCGTCCCAAAATACACCGCATCAAAGGTTTTTTGTCAATTTCCAAAAGGGAAAATGTACTAATCAAACTGTTGGCATTAATAAGTTTGGTAAGATGCCATCAAATGTGGCTGCTTTTTTAAGACTTCCAAATCCAGAGATCTATACTGGACACTGTTATAGACGTTCTTCGGCTACTATGTTGGCCGACGCTGGAGTGGATATTACTAATTTGAAACATCTCGGGTTGATGGCAATCGACAAAAGTTGCAGAATCATATGTGGACGAGTCCATGGGGAAGAAAAAACGTATAGCCAACCACATTCTATACTCTAAAGAAAAAAATTCGCCTCCACCTTCACCCTTGCCTTCTACAAGTTTTGCGTATGAAATTAATAAAAGTGTCAACATTATTGCCAACACCAAGGAAGCCAACCAACAAAATGCTCCAAATTTAGTTAATAATGCTTATAATTGTCACTTTTCGGTTACCTACCATGTTAATTTTAACAAAGAATAAGTTTTTTTAACAGTTTCCTATAACTTAATGTAGTTATTACTTTTTTCCTCAGAATTATTTACTGTTACATGTATGTGATTATTATAGTTAACTAAAAATTATTAAATTTCTTTGAAATATGTGTTACTTATTTCCCCACGTCTGTAGAAAAACTATTGTACCTGACACTTGCGGAAAATGTTTTTCCTGCACTCGGCTGCTTCACCGAACGACGCGTAGATGAATGAATAAAGAAAAAACTGAGTGAATTAAGTGAAGAATTATTTTAGTTTTACTACTGATCAAAATTTAAATAAAACCTCGTATTACTTCAAAACTAATGAAGTAATTGAATTAGGGTAAACGATAAAAACGTCTTAAAATTTAAAGCACTTTCAGATGTACCTACTTCCGAAGTATTGTATATTGTATAACTGCAATCGACTCATATTTTTGAAGCGTCGCGACGCGCGACCTCCAGGGCATCGAAGGGGATGCATTGCTCTTATCTTCAAAAAAATGCAAAGTGATCCCATCTCACGATGGCTTTTTACGAAATCAATATTTATCCATTCATTTTCGAGATATAGGCCCTCGAAGTTTGAAGTGAAAAACCCTATATACATCAGCTTCTTTTTTAAGACTTACCACAGATAGAGAATCACTTCTTAGTTAAGTTGTACTCACCGAAAACGGATCCTGAAACAATAACAAATTTTGTGGATTAGTTAGGCATTTAAAATATTGATGAAAGTAAAAATAAATTTTATTTTTGATTGACGTTAAATTAGCGATTTTAATGCCTGATTACAGCCAGTCAAAATGTATTGATCATACCAAAGATAAACCCAAATCCCTCGGCGTGATAAAAATATTATTGTTGTGTTTGTAAGTAAAGTAGATTTAATATACCCCGGCTTCACTTTAGATATATAGCAACTAGCTGGGCGGTTTTTTCAATTAAAACGCCTATATCCCACATTTTTGCTCTTCCTTACCAAAATCATTCATTTTATATGTGGTATATTTTCTAACCACAGAACCTTTTATTTCAGCCGATATTAATTCCATAGGGTTTAGTTTTTAATCGTAGACAGGAAGTCGAAATGATTCCATTTTTGCCATTTCGTCTAACGCATATTTTACAGAGCGATGTATGTGTGTCTTCACAAGTGTTAGTGTTAACTCTTTTTTTTTACCATATCGTCTTCCAATGGTATTTGTTTTCCTAAAAGTCACTGACTTATTTTTGACTTTCTTCAAGCAATTGTGGGTAACTCTTCACATCTTTCCAAATGATATGAAGCAATGTCCAATAGAGTTACTACTTCCCTGCTGCCCACCTAAACAGCCTCAACAAAACACGAATTGAGAGATTTGAGATGTACTATTCTCTCCCAATTTCAACCAGAGTATGATTACTTCAAAAGTATCTTAGCTACTTTCAGAGTATCTTAGCTACAATAACTAGTTAAAGAGTGGCTAGTTACACTTTGCCTTTGAATGGGATTATCCAAATGTGGCCATAAACAAACAATAAATGAATGAATAAATGCAGGTAAATTATGGTCCGTACTTAAAAATGTCTTAAAGTAAACTGCAAATTTGGAAGACGTTATTTCATTGGGATGTTTTTAGGAAATAATGTAAAATGCTATTTACATACTTTTCTCCAGTATTTATTAATATGATTTTATTTTCGTTACATTGTAGCTTTATCAAACAAATATAAATCAATAGAGGCTTATAGACCTTTTTATACGTAACATCTTAACACTATCTTACATTAATGGGTTTTCCTAAATATTTACAGTACCTATACAGATTACGGTCTTAAGTATCCTTCACAACTTTGGCCATGAGGTGTTAAATTTGTATCCTTTTTTTATTTACCTACATAAAGACTTCTGCCTTCGAGTAACTCTTGCCAGTGACTTATTAAACCAATAATAAAGTCCAAACAAAATATTTGCATAAAAATACTTTTCGGCTCACGTATAGGTAGATCCCAGAGTTAATTATTTAAATTCGAACCCTGTGTTTCATTCTTAAACCCGGACCGGAAAAATTTACAACCACAAAATGGTACCCCAATTTATTATAGCAACTAGCTTGTTCAAGTGGGTGTGACACGCAGGGTTCAGACATGGCGCCAGCCAAAGCAAGACGGGCTTAGGTCCGTGGGATATGGCACGTATGAGAGAGAGCGAGACAGGCGGCGAGTGATATATGTGCGGTGGGTGTACGCGACGTCAATTAGGAGAGATCTTGTCATTCACACCCTTACAAGTCGAGATTTTTGTAAATTAATGACGTTTATAGCCCTGTCGCACAGAAATCTGTAGTGTTTTAAATTTTGGGTGCGTTATGTTGATATAATTAAAATTTTTTAGGATTGTTAATTAAATATATTATGTTTAGTGAATTACTTAGATTAGATTTTTAGAGATACTAAATTTCACAGCCCTACGAAAAATTTGTGACCAAACGGAGAAAAAGCCGACGCCCGACGGGGAATCCCTGAATTTTATGGAATACTAATACAGGTGTCCCAAAAGTAATGGGACACAGAGCAACATCAGACCCCTTATAAGGAGAAATAATGCGATTTATTTAAACTTGCCTTATCCCAAAATTGATAACAACCAGGATACAGGGTGTCAAAGTTCTTGAGGTGAGGAATTCAAATTATCCATAGTTTTTGTGTAACCAGTAGAGGGCGCTATCTATAACTTATTTTTTTATTAGTCGGATCGATATAAGAAGCCTAAACAAAGTTATGCCATCTAAAATAAGTGGGAATGCCGTAGATAGCGCCCTCTACTGGTTACACAAAAAGTATGAATAATTTTGAATTCCTCACCTCAAAAAACCCCAAAGCCCTTAATTTTGTGCTGCTATGTCATTTCGTTAAGAAATAATCGCAAAAAAACGAAAACCCATTGTATAAATCAGGGTTTCGAATAGTGTAGTTTAATGATAACTTTACTTTTTATTTCGGTTAAGTAATTTGTTGCAAAAATGTTCCGTGGAAGTTGCAAAAATAAGCTTGATGATTTTTGTTACATTCGCGGTAACTTTATTGTAAAAAAGGACAAGACTGGATAACTGACTGACTTACAGCACCGAAAAAAAAATGGCTTTTAAGGATGTTGTAAATGTATTTCTGGGAAATAGTAACGACCCAAATTATGGAGAACATGCTGGAGGAATTAGGTTTCAATATGAGCCTGAAAATTAACTTCTTACACGCAAATTTGAACAATTTTCCTACAAACCTTGGCGATGTCAGTGAAGAGCGGGGTGAGCGATTTTACCAAGACATTCAAGAAATGAAGAAGAGGTATCAGGGATACAAAAATGATGACGGACTATTGTTGGATGTTGAAGAGGGATGCTCATATGGCCGAGTATATAAGATAAAAACCACCAAACGGAGTTTTTCGGGCAAACGAGAAAGATTTTCTAAGAAGAGCAAAGAGTAGTTCGTTTTCCTTTTGCTATGTTTTTTGTATTTTTTTTTATTAATATTTTGGTTTTTTATACCTAATTTATAAATAGAATATTATACAATCACAATTTATTGGCCGATTTAAACCAAATTTGGCACAGTTGTATAAGAGGATCTGACGCACCGAATGACGATATTGGCGTTGTTGCCAGCTTTTTAGTTTGTCTGGAATTCGAACGAATTTTATATTTTTAAATATAACACCCTGTATATTTTTTCATTTATGGTTTTTACTTTAAATTTGTTACACTTTTGGTATACCATACTTTGTTCCTAATATCAGTAGTTTTCGAAATAACGACGTGTTTTGAAAATATCAACGAATTGTGTTTTATTATTAATAAATAAAACACCAGTTCAGTTTTGATGTAAAGTCATAAAAGCTGTCATTTTTACATGCAAAAATGTCTTAAACTGAAAGTGAAAGAATTACAATTCTTATGATGAGAGGATATGGCGATAGGGTCAGGTCTTACGAAGAGGTTAAAAATCTATGTAATGACGCACTTCCAAACCGAAATTTAATTTCTAAAGCAACTATTCTGAAAACTGTCCGACGGTTCGAAGAAACTGGAAATTGTAGAGATAGGTGACGATCAGGACGACCAGCAGTAGTAGATGAAGAGAAAAGTTTAGAAATTTTGCAACATGCAAAATTTCTCAAATCTGCTTCAAATCCGTCCATAATGTTTTAATAAAACATAAATATCACCCTTTCAAAATACATGTAGTTCAAGAGTTATCAGAAGATGATTATGAGCGAAGAATTGAATTTTGCGATATTATGATGTCAAGGTTTGACCAAAATAACCAGTTTTTTAAATTTATAGTATTTTCGGACGAAGCAACATTTATGGTAAATGGTAAAGTCAATAGACACAACTGTATGTTTTGGGTAAATATAAATCCCCACTGGATGAGAGAAGGTCATACACAACGCCCTGGAAAATTGAATGTGTGGGTTGGGCTTCTGGGTAACCACAAGATCGGTCCATTCTTTATCGATGGAAATTTGATCACAACTTTACCTTGAGCTCTTGGAAACGCAAATAGTGCCTACTATATGAAATGTGATGGGTCCAAATTATGCAAGTACATTCTTCCAACAGGACGGAGCTCCTCCCAATTTTGGTCGAAACGTGGGCGAGTTTTTGAACAACACTTCTCCGAGTAGGTGGATCGGTAGAGGGGGTACAATCAAGTGGCCACCACAAAATGACAGCTTTTATGACTTTACATCAAAACTGAACTGGTGTTTTATTTATTAATAAATTATACACAATTTGTTGATATTTTCAAAACACGTCGTTATTTCGAAAACTACCGATATTAGGAACAAAATATGGTATACCAAAAGTGTAACAAATTTAAAGTGAAAACTATAAATGAAAAATATACAGAGTGTTACATTTAAAAATATAAAATTCGTTCGAATTCCAGACAAACTAAAAAGCTGGCAACAACGCCAATATCGTCATTCGGTGCGTTAGATCCCCCCACACTGTATGTAGATTTTCCTGTGACAAAAAAAACCTTGCGTGATACGAAAAAATTAAAAACAGATTTGAAATCCAGGACACCAAGTTACCCAAATTCAATTAAAACAACCAATTCACATTCAATAAGGTGTAAAAACGCAGGCATATGTTATTGTTCAACAGTAAATAAAATGATGACTGTAAAATGCAATTTTAGGGATATTTTCTCGAACTACTATTTACTTCTTAAGTTAATAACTTAAATTTTGCTTATGCACAGAAATTTGTCAATGAATATTATCTGCCAATATAACCTGAAACCCTATTGATTATTCTATATAGTGATTTACTGTAATCTTGCCCCGCAAGAAGCGAATTTCACGTTTTAGCTGAAAAACGGTTGATCACGTCTTCTATTACCTGGTCCAGTGTGTCGACTAATTTCAGCCATTACACGAGCTTTTACATTAAAGGGAATTGCGACCTTTCAATAAGCCATTATGGAGTTTATGAAAATAAAGTTGTTTTTGTGGTAGTATACAAGGAAAAATTAATAATGTTCATTCAAAAGATCCACTGGCTACCTTTTTCTTTGAAGACATATTGTAACAAATTTATGACGACATTATTTAGGTACGATGTCGCTTCATGTTCTTGTCATTTCCACGTTTTTGTCATTGTCACAAGATGTTTTCATAAAAATAATTTCCTTTATCTTTTTTATTCTTACAGAAAAAAGGTGGATGTCCCAAAGTTTAAAACCAACTAGGTAGATACTTCTTCTTCTATAGAAGGTTGGCGATCATTCTGGCTATCTGTATCTTGAAAACTGCTGCACGAAATGAGGATCTTGTACTTCTTCCGTGCCACTCCCTGAAGTTCTTGAGCCATGATGTCTATCTTCGCCCTGGTACTCGTCGGTCCACAATCCTTCCCTGTATTATTATAGTTGTAAGAAACTCTCCTCATCACGTGTCCAAAGTATTTCAGCTTTCATCGCATTAATGTGTTCAGGATTTCGGTCGCTGAATTTAGTCGCCCTTCCAAACCCATGTACCAATGTACGTGTCGGTCCAATATTGTCCGTCCATCCCTCCAATCCATAAAGAACAACGCCAAAGTTATTGTTAAATATTGTGATTGGTTCCCTGTTGCTTCAGTGTTGTCAGACTGATTTATATCTGTAGCCGATACAGAAGATTATGCACCAACATCACTAACATCGGCATTAGATGTGATCTCAGTGTTTTCTTCTCTTGATTAGTTAATAGTAAACGATGTTGTTGTTGTCGCTACCGAAAATTTAAAAAAATAATATTGTGAGAAACAACACACACAGACCCCCAACAGAAAAGGTCAAAATATAAATCAAAACCCTGTATATCACATATGCAATTTTCATAAACGTCCGCTAATGCCAATTTGCGTGTTCTTCCTCGTGTAACAATACCGTTCGCGATATAATGATAGCCTTCTGTCTTATTTTAATTTTGTGCATTATGGTGCGGTGAACACCATCATCAATAGTCTATTGTGTTTTAATGACGGAAATTCGTTTAATATTGCTTTTGCTACCAAAACCATTATAGGTGATATTTTTTAATACCAAGGCAAGCATTATTGTTTCTAATTGTACAAGTACATAATGTTCAGTCATTGCAAAAGTACTCAGTCGCCCGTCTTTAAAGCCTAATATTTAAATACGGATCTGGAAATGGCGTACCGACTGTTTCCGCCGGCATAAGCCTTTAATCAAATGAAAATTGACCCATTACCGGCCATCACCGCGGTAGTCGTAAATGCCTGTCGATTTTATATCCCTAATAAGTATACTGAGCTTCAATATAGCTTATATCCAAATTAAAATCAGCCTCTAATAGGTCATGGAAATTAGATTTTAAGGAAAAACGATGTTCGAATAAACACAACTCAGTATAATGTGTTTTAAAAATGACTGTAAAAAGATTCTTTAATGCATTTATATACCTATTGAAAACTTAAAGCTTTTTGGATGGAATTAGAATTCACGCAGATATTTGGAATAAGCCACCCATTTTTTAGAAGCAAGGGTTGTATAACTACAATCATTTGCCAGGAATTTTAAGGGACATTTTTATTTATTTATTTATTTATCGACATGCAAGACCCAATTATAATTAATTTAATTAGCAAACTAATAACAATAATTATATCAATTAAAAGAAAAACAAAATAACTTATACCTAAATTATTATACAGGATATAAGGCTCAAAAAATTGGTGGTACTACATACATTTTTTTTTTTTAAATGAAACACCCTATATAATTTTTCTTTTTCTGATTCCGCTAGAAAGAATCTCTACAGTCATAATATTTACTTTTTGGAATTTGATTACGACGTTGTCAAGTAAATAATTATTTCCTGGTATATTATGATTTTTATTGGACAGTACGTAACCATATCACTATTTGTTCTATTTATCATATATCATTCGTGTTGACTTGGCAAATTTCGCTAATTTAAATATGCATTATGTCAATTTTTTTAAATGGAACACCCTTTATTTTTCAACTGATAAGGTGTATGTTTCAAATGCCTTTATTTTTTGTTAAATATGTCATCTACCTAAATCTTCTAGTTTTTGAAATATTGTATAATTTATGAAAAGCTACACGAAAATTAGTAATTTTATTATTATAATCAAGAATGCCATGGGCAAAATAATTAAAATTGGAATATTCATTGGGAAAATAGAAACATATTATATCAAGATGGTCATGACAAAATAAACTCTTTACCTTGACATAAGTTTTCATTATTATTTCTCTTTAAACTTATTTATATTGGTATTATATGGTAAATATTGTTTCAATTTTCTCCTTTATCACTATTTTTGATCTTGGTGTATTTTGACCATGAAGCAGAACTTATTGACATGACTTATGCTTTGGTAGCAGGTGAAAGAAATTCATTTTTAGCTTCGCGGATTTATGCTTAACAACATCCACAAAGTAGACATCCTCATCCAACTGCTTTTGAGCGATTAAAAGAGAAGTACTAACATTATTACAAACATGAAACTATATTCAAAATATAACTTAATATAGAATCAACCTAATTTGTGTATAAGTTAGATTAAATTAAATAAGAACCGTTATACAAAATATTGTATTATTTTTTTTACTGACAGTTTAAATTTGACGCCAGTAGAAAATTTCATGCTGGCAGGAACGTTATTATAAAGTTTGGCTACATTAAAGCTGAAGGATCTTTTAAAATATGTTGTGTAATGCAGAGGTGTTGTAGTAATTGTAGATTTTTGTCAAATATCCAGATGATGTTCATCATCGCGGAATTTAATTTTTTAATATAAATACTGAGGGCGTCGTTTCAAAATAATTTTGTTATAAAGAACAAGTGCATGCCTTTCATCCATTCTCAGCCATTCAATATTTCGCAACTTAGCAGAAACACCACGCTCTCGTCCTCTTATACCTCCAATCAGACGGACGCAACAGTTCTAGATAAGCTGGATACGGTACACATCTGCACCTACCAGACATGGCCCATAGACCGCGTCCGCGAAATTAATGTGTGACAAAACAATCGAGCCACATAGAAGCTTCTTCATACTTTCATTTATAATATTCTTATAACCATAAATTAGTTTTAAATTAGCAAAGGCTCTTTCATACAGAGGTTAACATGCTCTCAGGTTTGTATCGATAATAACACCCAGATTTCTTACTTTGTCAACCAGTTCTAAATCTACATCGTTTATTTTAATTGATATTTCTTTCCTATGTAAATTACGCATTTGTGAGCTAACGAAAAGTAAAACTTTTGATTTTGTAGGATTTGTACTAAGACAATGATACTCTGAGGCTCTGAGGACAGCACTTAAATCAGTATTTATCATATAGTTTGTTTTGCGTGTTGTCCCCGTAAAAATGAGATTTGCAATGTTTTACATACGTTATCAACTGCGACGTATAGGTACAGAGCAAAAAGTATAAGTCCTAAAATTGATCCCTGCGGGACACCGTGCAATGCATTCTTTGATTTGGACAGCGTACCATGTGCCATTGTTTGCTGACTTCTATTACTTAAATATTTATTCAAACAGTTGCAAGTGTTTTCGCGAAAACCAAGATAGCTGAAAATACCTAAAAGAAATGCGTGATTTATTTTATCGAAACTTTTAATTTGATTATTAAGTATCTTTTCTATAACCTTAGACAATGCTGGCAAACTACTAACTGGGCGCAGATCCTTTAAATCAATGGGTGTCGTAACTTTAGGTAGCGGAATTATATAAGACTTTTTCCAAGCATCTGGAAATTTGGAAGTTTCAATACAGCAGTTTACCAGGTGCATCACAACCTGTACGGATAACAGTACAGCAACATTCTTACACCAATGCTATTATTGCCCAAAGCCCTTGATTTAATTGAAAATGTTGCTTTCCCTATTTCTTCAAAGTCAAAGCCGGTAACATTATCACGTTGGCCACTTAAATAAAAATTTAATGTATCGGGGTCCGGATTAATCTCAGGAACGTTGACGAAATAATCATTATTCTCGTCAACCGTCCCCCAGAGTATCAGGAACCAGCGATTTCTCCCTACCATAAAACGCGACTTCTTTAAGTAATGTCCAGTTTTCCCTAGAAGCATTACGACGAATCCTTTCCTCTAGAAATGCTTTTCTTTCCCTGTTCACAGCACTGGGAAGCTTGCCGGTCTCGCACAGTTTGTTGAAAACTCTGATATATATCTTTCTAAATCAATTGTTTTCATTTTGTTTGAAGGGTTCGATACCATGCTAGGCGCGTTATCTCTTTTCACAAAATAAAATGCCACTTTTAACAGTAACATCATAAATAACTATTATTTTTGACCAAATTTAACCTTACGCCAACGACAAGACAAATGCGGGCTAAAAATCCCACCACTTAATATAAAATCTATAAATCTTGAGGTATGACGTACAAAAATCACCAGAAAAATCCCCCTAAATCAATCAAAGTTGAAGAGTTTATCCGCCTAAATACCTGCGACGAGAACGAACACATGTATTTCAGACTTCAACACCTCTTAAAACTTATTTTCGACCAATGCTTCTGTCGGGATAGGATTAATTTCGAAAATGTTCGTCGGATAATTCGAAAAGAGACAACAGCTGCAATTCCGACGATGTGTGTAGCAGTCGTTCATGTATCCAGATTTTTTAAGTCTAATTTTCTTAACATGTAACAGAAGGTAAGAGTGAATTTGTCTATTACTCCTAGTAGATTTTATTTTATTTTATTTTTTGTTTTCTGGAGTTAACGACCCCAATTCGAATCAAAACAAAAACATAATACTTTAAGGCAGAGCTTAGAAAAACGACAGATAGCAAATAACTATGGAAAACAATCAACAAATTTACAGGTAAGATAAAAGAAAATAATATCATCAATGAAACAACTGTTCAAGGTGACCTTATACATAAAAAAGATGAAATTGCTTGTTTTAATGAATATTTTCCGAGTTTAGGTTAGTTCAGGTTAGGCAGAAAGTTAGTGACTGGAATAAATTGGCCTATTCACACAAGGCCACAGAACACACAATATTTGTTACACCCACAGACCCAAATGAAATAAAACAAACAATACACGAGTTGAAATTAAATAAAGCTCCTGGCGTAGACGGGATAACAGCTAAATATCTTCAGCTAGCATCAGAGTTTATAAAAAGCCCCTTAGCACATTTAAATAATAACATCTTAATCGAGGGAACCTTTCCAGAAATCCTTAAAATAGGACTTGTAAGTTGTAAAACCTCTGTTCAAAAAAGGGGACCCAACAGAAATGTCAAACTATCGACCAGTCTCGCTAATTTCTAATATAGACAAAATTATTGAAAAAATTATGAAAAAGCGTATATAGGAAGATTCTCAGAACGATTTAAATTACTCTCAAATAGACAATTTGGTTTTAGAAGAGGGATGTCTACCGAAGACACATTGATATATTTAACTAATAATATATATCAGCATTTGGATGTAAATAGAGCGGTTTTGGGAATATTCCTCGATTTAGCCAAAGCATTTGCAGCTCAAGCAGTCAATCATACAATTTTAAGTCAAATTCTAGAGAATATGGGTTTTAGAGGCAAGCCCCTACAATTGTTAAATAGTTATTTAGCAAATAGAGTCCAATATGTTCAGATTGAAGACTGTTATAGTTCCTCCAATGCTATTGAACATGGTGTACCGCAAGGCACAGCTTTATAGGTCCAGTACTATTTTCAATATATATAAATGAATTGTTTAATTTACGAAGTGCTGGCTCTATTTCTTCTTTTGCTGATGACACTGTAATATTGTATTTAGGAGATACCTGGAAAGACGTTAAAGATCAGACAGAGAAAGACATGGTAAACATAAAAAATTGGCTTGATAGTATGTGGCTGACGATAAATTTTGAAAAAACAAGTTATATAGGATTATCATATAAATAATTTAATTAAAAAACTACGCTCGATTTTGTATAAGTTCAAAACATTGAGAACAAACTTATCTCTAAAAGATTTAAAGACTTCTTATTATTATATTATATCTTATTTACTCCATTTTGCAGTAAGGTATTTGCGTTTGGGGAGCAGCTTACAAAACTTACTTAGAAAGACTAATGGTTGTCCAAAAAATGTTTATTAAACATATGCTTAATAAAAAAAAAAACATACCCAAGTGATCTACTATATCAGGAAAGTCAATTGTTGGATGTTAATCAGATTTATTGCTTCAAAACTGTTATATTACAGCACAAAAATAGGGATAAACTTGAAAAAATCGATCATAAACCCTATACTATAGATACAAAATTCATAAGCAAACAAAAACTCTTAAATCTAGGAAGAAAATAGGGCCAAGAGTATTTGCGTTTTTAGCCTTACATAATATGTATACACATGTTCCTGAAAATATAAGACATCAAATAATCACCAACAGATCATTTAGGGTTAAGTTAAAAAAAAATGGATTTTCTCTTTACCTAGAAAGAAAACACGAAAGTTTATTGATTTAATAATATAAACAGCAAAAAATAATTAACATATCTAATTTACAAAACTTACGTCGTTTTCATTACAACAGATATATCAAATAAATACTTTACTAACAAATGGCAAATGCATTTAAACTTGTACCTTTCTCCCAAAAGACTTTTTATAGGAATATTTTTACTGCTATTGTAAACTATTTTAAAATAATTTGTTTTTATATACATTAATTTAGGTAAGTAATTAATAATAACTAACTAGGATATGTTTTTATCTTTTTTTATTTAAATTAAGCAAAATCAATCTAGGGAGAATATACCTAATGTACTAATAATTTTTTATTTTTAATCTGTTGGTAATTTTTAGACATAGGTACTTCTGTTTCCACTACATAATAAAATAAGAACTAGCAGAAAACACAAGCGTGGAATGGGATCCACGTACTAGCCTTAAGTGGCTTTAGTGGATTTATTTTCATATTTCCATTGTAGATAGCGAAACATCATTTGTAAAACTTATTTTGTTATATTTGCTATATTTGGAAATATATTATTATTATTATTAATTTAAACAGAAATTCTTTCTCTGTGTAGTGTATTCATGGACACTAAACAACACAATAAAGACCAATAGAACTTCTTGTCCACCAAACCTGTTGCGAAAAGGGTAACAAAGAACCACCCACGGTCATATCAACCAAGGTAGATTGGGTAATTCAAGTACTCTATTGACCCCTCTCACCCCATGACAACAAAGGTGTCACCTGATAATACAGGCGTACGAAGAATTTATGATTATATCACTAGGTACCTACTAAAATAAGAAAACTTTTTCAAAAAATCTGAATATTAATTTCGCCTTCAAAACAAATAATACTCTTAATAGGGAAACACATTAAAAATAATAAAACTAAACTAAATAAAGGAAAGAAATTTGGTGTTTATAACTTAAAATGTAACGATTGCCCGAAGTTTACATAGGGCAAACTGGCAGACATTTTCAAAAACGTGTCAACAAACATTACTCTAGTTTCATAAAAACCAAAACTGATTCAAATTAATCTAACCATTTGAAAGAAGAAAACCATTTCCAAACATATTAACTACGATATTTTACATACTGAAACAAAAGTTTAAAATTAAATCTGCTTGAATCCTCTCATTTGAAATTGAAAACTCATCACCTCTTTTGAATCTATTTAATTATACCTGCTTACTTTAAAATTTATACCCTATATAGTTTTTAAAATATCACTCTTTTGTACTCCTTTCAAGAAGCAAGAGTGTTGCGAAACATGTCGAGTTAAGAAATAAAACTTGTATATTTTTGTGGAAAGTGTAAAATTATTTTTTACCATTTATTATAAAGTGATAATGAATTTCCACCAAGTAACAGCCGAATCAATTCATTTTAAAAAATTGTCATATTTTTTACTTTATAAAAAGCTGATTATTGTTATTATTTAAGAAGCACCGCTAATGCTACAGTATTAATAGGTGAAATACTGATGAGGCATCCCTACATTCGGAATAATCTATAAACCAGACGGGGTTTTGAGGAATACCTATATAAATCAGGGCTAGCCTGTCATTTGGTTTAATGCGTACCACTCAAATGTTGCCAGAAAACCTTACGTAATATGAAAACCTCAGTTAAAAAACCAATTTACATTCAATTTGGTGTAAAAACGAAGGCCTGTGTAACTAATAAGTACAATGCGATGCATGTAAAATATAGTTCGTATTATAATTAGGATCATACCGCAAAATCCGGAAATGAATGTTTTGGGAATACGTTTTACATTTCGATATGTTTAATGTGGTGCCTATAAATGTATTGATGATAATTCGCATGCTTGTATGATATATTTGTGAGAATTATACGATTTAATTCGTGTGCCATACATCGTCATACATAGTTTAAACATTTTTCTAGAGGTAGAACTATTTAATTTCTAGCTAAAAATGTCTGGGTTCCGTTGTTATTACTTCAGTACCTGATGTGGCACTAGGTTCTTCATTAGTTCATTAGTTGATTTGGTAGCAGGCGAATTATTAGTCAGTATTTGTTGTCATGTCGATGTAATTTAAAAAATTGTCAGCTAATGGAATTAGGGGAAGAATGTTAAATATTTTATCCTATCTGGCAAATAGAAATTTTTATGTACAAGTTAAGAACCAGGTCCTTGACATGGCAAAGAGCGACATAGGAGTGCCCCAAGGATCTGAGCTGGGACCACTACTGTTTTTTATTTTTTTTGTTTTAATGAAATGCCAAATTATATCCATGACGGTAAAGTCATCATGTTCACTGATGATTGATCAGTGGTGGTCCCGGCATGGAGTCCTGGTGAGCTTCCAGAGCTTCAAAACCTCGTGATGTTCCAGTGTCAAGGAAACAATCTGATTCTGAACGTTCAAAAGACAGTGTTGGTTAATTTCAGATGCAGGACTAATTCACCAACTATAACTGTGAACTCAGTGAGTGGTGCGGAAAGCTGCAAATTTTTGGCCTTGCATGTGGACCAATTCCGAGCATGAGAAACCCATGTGAACCATGTTGCAAAGAAATACAGCACTTTGTCATTCTTCTATTCTTTGGTTTACAGTCATCTCAGCTATAACGTTATACTCTGGGGAAACTCGGTTGACTCTAGGAGAATATTTTTTTTATCCAAAAGCGGGTGATTCGCTTTATTTATGGATTGTGAAGAACAGAGAGCTCAAGGTCTTTGTTTCTAGATAAGAAGATTACGACATTCCTATGTACATATTTGTTTGAATTACTAATGTATGTTAAAAGGCCTGTTCGTTATCTAAATCAAATATTTCCAAATACCTAGACGGATTAGCAGGAGGGGTCCAACAGAATGGTCACCGAGGTCTCCGGATATTACCCCACTTGATTTTTTTGGAGTTACTTAAAAAGTAACGTTTTTGGGACAAAACCCGAAAGTATCGAGGTATTAAAAAACGAAAAAGTTATGAGTGTAAGTGCTAAAGCAAACGAGCAAGACATAATTAAGCAAGATTTTTGGCTGCTTTTGCTGAACTATCGTCAAGTTTCTGACACTAACAGCAGCTGTTAAAGTCACTCTTTATCATCGACAATGTTTTATATGCCGAATTAAGCAATTAATCAAATTCTTCATTTAAATACACACAACAATTAATATTATAATGTTTACCGTGTGCTTTTTTACAAGCGGAACGAGGTTTCCGTATCATAACATTCATCAAATCAACTAGCCGCCGCTATTATTAAATGTATCATTTTTAAAACGGATAAAATTGCATTCGCTGGTCACATTCCCATGGCATTATTTACCTTGTTGCGTGCGATAGAGGGATCCTAGACTGTGACCGTCCTAAACGATTTAATAGACATACAACTGTATGCTTTCTGATTTATTCGATGCGGGCCTTCCTCTTTCATGTTCGCGCTATTTTCATGAATACCGGAGTATTATTTTTCAGGTTGTTTCGATTAAGCGCGTCAGACAATGGCTGTTTTACATATTTTTCGTAAAAACTATGCTAGTGTATGATAAAATTGAACATTTTTAGTGCAAGCAATTTAATCCGTCTAGCAGCCATGGCATGGCGATTTAACAAACATAATAGTTTTAAACGAAAAGCTGCAGACCGATTTATCGTCTTTGGATTGAGCAAACAGAACAGCATGGTATGGGGATCTCTTTATTACTCATCCTATATCCTTTACCTCAAGAAATCCAATCATTTGGCAGGGGTACATCGCACTGTAAGAACTGTCGAAATTGAGGCAGTAGTCCTGAATTCTGTAGAAAACGCACCAGGTACAAGTACATGGAAAATTGCGGCAACTTTCAACATTTCATCTGTGCTAGTTTGGAATCCAACGTTTAGTAGAACCTTCACAACTCCTTAATTATTTACAGATGCGTTCACTAAACCGACTTGTGAAAGAGATCTCATGCGAAGAAACAATGCTGCAGAAATGCTTGAGCTTTTGAAAATGATCCTAGTAACAGTACGAGAAGAGTTTCTGGACAAAATAGGACGGTTGAGCAAGAGAGAACGGACTGCATATCTATCATTACCAAGCGGTACAAGAACTTCTCCCCACGGATCTTTTCCAAAGAGTTCGTCTTTGTGAATGGTTGAGCAATTATCTAGATAAGAACTCTTTATATTTACAAGAGATGAAAAATGCCAGTAGAAATTTACATAACAATCATTTTTGGGCAGAAGAGAATCCTCATTCGATAGTCCAAAGTCATTTCCAATATCAGTTTACAGTAAATGTGTGGGCTGGCATTATTGGAGACCATTTAGTGGGGTCATTTTTTTTGCCTACAATGTTAAAAACTAAAAAAAAATTAAAGTTTCGATACCCTGTACAGGGTGTTAAGTTTTCGATGGTTTTACGGATTGGATATGGCATTTCTTAGATCTGCAACTGTTTGGTATTGAATAGAATAAATTTTATTTCCGAGCTATCCCCACAAGAAGAAATCCAAAACCGACAAGTCGGGTGATCTTGGTGGCCATCTTACAAGTTCATTATTTCCAATCCAGTGGCCTGGAAAATTATTGTTTAAGTAGGCCCTGATAATTAGCGCATTGTGAGCGGGTGCCCCATCTTGTTGCAGATGCAAGTTATTGAGACCCGCTAAGGGCAGCTCTTCTATTATTTCCGGCATAACGTTTTCCAGAATTTCCAAATATTTATTTGCATTAAGGCTGCCTTCAAATATATTATAAATTATTTTGCTTCATGAAACGTTAAAGCCAAACCTGCCTTGCCGTTCAAGTGGAAATATTACATGCTAATTTTCCTGAGACCAAAACCTCGTATTGCGCCGATTCATCGACCCATATAATGGTTCCTTCAAAATTAGTTTTCCTGTTGATATTTTGTAAATACCAATTACAGAACTCTATACGGCGCTGCGCTTCACCAGGATGTCAGTTTTGTACTAGGTGGAATTTATATGGCTTAAAATTGTGTTCTTTAGGATTGTTTGAACTATTGATTTAACTACTCCGAGTAGTAGTAATTTAAGAAATTTAATAAATCTTATTTTCGAAACACACTTCTAATGCCTCATTTGCATTTTCATTACAAATGGACATAACAAACGAGCATGTCGTATTTTTCATTAATTTCAAAGTTTACATTTTCCGTCATAATTAGGGAAAACTGATTTTTTACTATTAATTAGATATTTTAAAACAACTTAGAGAACCTAAATACTCTGACAGAAACTAAAGAAGTTTTTAATATGACATAAGTAAATAGCTTTTCTACTTTTAAATACCCGTCATGACCTACTAACAAGAAATGTATATTTTTTAATAAAACGTAAATCTCGTGCTTAATATTACAAATAAATATATAGGGTGACCCATTTAAAAAAAGCGAGTTTGTTTTTTTTTATCTCGGAAACTATTGAACGTAGAAAGAATCGAGTACGTCACTGGATACTACGTAAAACACTACAAGAACAACATTTGTTTTCTCTTCGATAAGCTACAGGGTAACCTAAATATGGGGGGTATCCCAAAATGTAAAATTTTCAAAAACATCCTGTATATCAAAAACAGGGAAGACTGGAAAAATTCTGATTGCGGCATCTTTTGTTTCACAAAAAAGTAGCACAGCTCTGCTAAACCGTATCCTTCTATCTTTACTAATAACAGAGATACCCCGTAAAACCATCGAAAACTGGACACCTTGTATATCAAGAATGAAGCCTTTTTAACCGCACCACACCCACTAGGCGTTCATTAACCCTCTGTATGCTGGCGAAATATTGCCCTCCCCATACTTGCCCAACACCCTGTATACAAATTTTATTTATAGTAACTAATACCAACAAGCGGAAGAACTGTTTCAGTTGTGCCTTGTTCAAGCCTGCCATAAACTCCCAATATTTTACGATACTACGTATAATTATATCCTTAAAATCAAATTTATAACACTCATGGCACTCTATCTTCCTAAACACAACTTTAATGGTCCACCTCATTTAAACATCAAATAAATAATTTTTATGTCACCCAATCCGAGGCGCCCTAAAAATTATTGGCATCACCTATTACCGAAAATTTATTACAAAATGCATTACGTTCAACTTATACGCGCTTAATTTTCTCGCTTTCTAAAAACCACATGGTGACATTAACGCGCACGAAACGCACTTCAAAGGGGACAAACTAGGAAATAATTTTAAAGACAACTCGTAAAGTAATTTCGGAATGATGTTTATCGCTCAAACAAGAGCTTCCCGATGTCAAAGCATCGTTAAAGAAAAATCTGGAAGGCATAAACTAAACGTATGACACCAAGACACGATTTATTAAAAGGATCGTTAAAAGAACGAGAACAAAATTATTGTGTTTTGCTCTAATCTAACCACCTATATGGTTATAGAGTTGGTTGTAACCTGATTAGATTCAGAATCAAACGTTATATGTAAATAGGGTGCTTCCAGCTGTCGCTGTCTCCGTCCTCTTAACCAATGTCTCCATCCGTCTCAGTCTTGCCCTGTCTTCTTCTTCCTGGCCTCATCTTCCCTGGATGTTCGTAGTCTACTTTCGTTATTTTGCTCAACACATTAATCCAGAATTCGATCATTGTTTATATCCGGAGATGACGCATGATGATAACTAAACCCATGCAAGTTTTCTCAGGAGGATCAGAAGTCAACTAAATGTATCTCTTTAAAGCAATAGGGAGACAGACAAGCTACCAATTGAAGTGTCTCATCGAGGAACCTAGTTCTAAATCCACAAGCTCACTGAAAAAAAAGCAGTGAAATTTACAGTAAAAGTTCGGTGAAAAATACCTAACATATGGTGGGTTTTCACAATTGCGCTTTAATTTTAACATTTTTTTGTAATTTAACAAAAAAAACGTAATATTATAAATAATTTTGTAATTTTCAAGTATTTAAATTGTAATTTTATTATGGATAATTGATATTTAAAATCACAAAGTCCTATTACATTCATTTCTGTAAAAGTTCTGTGAAATTTTGTAAAAATACCAATAAGTTTGTGATTTTACCAAATTTATTCGGAAATTTGGCACCTGCAGACCTGCGTAAACGACGCTGTTTCCATCTCCCATAATGCATCGCCAGCATTCCGTATGGACGGCAACAAGTGTGTAAGATACCACGCGGTGTGTTAATTGTTTAAACGTTTGCGGTTAGTGGTTCTAACGTGTTTATTAGCATTATACAAAATTGAGTAAATTGACCCCTGTTTTAAAGGTAAGTAAAAATGTTTTTATGTGTTGCTTGCAAAATATCTACTAAAAGCTTAGAAAACTATAACAAACATATATTTGCACTGGAATTCCGTTGGATTTCTATTTAAATGCTTATTTAATCAGTGTGGCTTAAATTTCCGTTCATATACAGGATTTAAAACACACATCCACCGACATCATAAGACAAAATGTGAAATTAAACAAAGTTTTAATTGTTCTCTTTGTCCAGAGATATGGTTTAATATGAAATTGTTTATTAACCATGTATGTGTCCATATCGCTGACGCCGCTATTGAAGTTAAATGCCCTTTTATTTCATCTTGTAAATCACCTGTAATTTTTAAGAAAACTGGAAATTTTAGAGTTCATATTACCAGAAGGCATCATGGGATCAATAGCCCGTCTAAACCAGAATATAATGCAAATTCACCCCAATCACTAGAAAATTTGCAGGATTCAAATCGCACGCTTTATTAGGTAAATTTACAAAGGTTGTTGGGTAAATTTACTACTAAATTTTACAAAATTTATGTAAAAATACACATTAATGTTAAAAAATCTATATGTAATTTATACAGAATAGATTTGGTAAAATCACATTGAGAAAAAGTGAATATGCAATTTTTATTTTGAGAATTTACAATACAAAATCTCTAAAATTAAAATACCCTTTACGTAAAAAATAATAAAGAACTTATTATGTAAAGCGCTTTTTACAATTTATTTGTAATTTTTCCAAATATGTTATGGCCACAAAATTACCCACGATATGTTAGGTAAATCTACAAATCCGTTTTACCAGTGGCTCCCTGTTAGCAATATCCACGAAATATCTTAAGAGCAGCAGGAGCCCGTACATGCTAATGCCATCTGAATATAGGCAGTTAGGCATCCACTTGCCTTAGTGTCAGAAGGATACTCTATCAGTTCGAGGGTGAGGTTCGAAGTAATGAGGGGTAATCTCATGCTCAAAATCCACAGCTGTTAAGCTATATTGGACATGCTCTATCGAGAGTAAGCAGTAGTTGGGGTTACTTCAATCTATCTTATCAATTTGGTTGTCCGATGTTACAGCATCTCAAAAAAATGAAAATTTAGATCCTCATGTGCATATCTAGAAATTTAGCACATGTTGGAGATAAGTGAGGTTATAAGAAAAACAAGGTAAGGAGACAAAAAGAGAAATAAAGGAACCTCACCACAATAGAAATGAGGACGCTCTTGATTTATTTACTAACAAGAAAACAAACCTGGGTGGAAAGTTTTCGGTGCGCCACCCTCTGTATGTTGTTGTATAGTTTCAGATTCAGGTCATCCCAATTAAATATTTTTCTCGGTGTAGTATAACAACAATTCTGGCTTATTACATTCTGGGTGGTATATGCAAGATATCTGCCTTTTCCCTTAATATGCGACAATACGACGGCGGTAGACCTAGACCTGGCGACAGAAACCCCAAGATTAAGATCGTATATCGGATCCGTGCGCACAGGAATCTCCGGTATAAATTTCGCGGCATCTTTGCTTTGATTTGTAGGCAATTAGTAACGGAAAATCGCTTATGGGAGGTAAAGTCAACCTAAATGATCTTTATTAACATATTCAGGTCATCATTTAGTGTATTAAAGAGGCTGTGAGGACTAATATGGGACAATTGCTTGCAGCCTAAATACTAAGCAAGTGGAGTATTTGCTGCTAAGTGCGAGTATATTTCGTAGCCTTAATTAAAATATTTAGTTCGTGAAACAAGCAATCAGAATACTTAAAATCCCCAAAATACCAAATTTGTTGCAGATTCACACAGGCACAAACTAAACAAAAATAACTATATGAAAAACACAACATGATCCCTGTCCGCGACAAAATTTAAATAAGCACCTTGGAATGTGTTCCAATTTACGGACCCTTGTTTTGCAAACCATATAACAAAAAACACATGTGTCTCCGAACAAAAGCTAACAAGCTTTCGCTAATACTGTTTTTCGAGTTCATGACACACGCAATTATTTTTGTTTTCGGGTCCAGTTTAAGCTCAATTTTGAAATCAAGATTAAGTAGGTATATCAAAATTATTCAATCATAAATTTCTTCGGGAAGAATCTTGCACGGTTAAATTGTCATTGACACGGGAGCTCCAGATGGCCTACACTAAAAAATTTGCGCAATAGTGGTTTGGAACAACGCAGGCGGTAGCACTGGAGACTGCCCAGGCGCTTGACTGAGTGCGAGCATGTGGAATGCTGGTTCGATTTGGTTCATGGCTGTCAAGCTTTCTTAAAGACCGTTCTCTGCGAGTGGCGATGGAGGAACTTCTTTCAGACACATTTAACATCAATGCCGGAATTTCTATATTGTCACCAACCCTCTACTTACTATACATAGAACAGTGCTCTAAATTATACACAGAAGGCTCCTCCTTGAGTTGACCGTGGAGCTGGGCTACCCCGTGGACTCCTTATTTATTAATAAATAAAACACCAGTTCAGTTTTGATGTAAAGTCATAAAAGCTGTCATTTTTACATGCAAAAATGTCTTTAACTGAAAGTGAAAGAATTACAATTCTTATGATGAGAGGATATGGCGATAGGGTCAGGTCTTACGAGGAGGTTAAAAATCTATTTAAAGACGCATTTCCAAACCGAAATCCAATTTCAAAAGCAAATGTTCTAAAAACTGTCTGCTGGAAATTGTAGAGATAGGCGACGATCAGGACGACCAGCAGTAGTAGATGAAGGGAAAAGCTTAGAAATTTTACAACATGGTGTTGAAACCCCTGTTTCTTCATTAAGAAAAATTTCTCAAGTAAGTGACGTCTGCTTCAAATCCGTCCATAATAGTTTATTAAAACATAAATATCACCCTTTCAAAATACATGTAGTTCAAGAGTTATCAGAAGATGATTATGAGCGAAGAATTGAATTTTGTGAAATTGTGATGTCAAGGTTTGATCAAAATAACCAGTTTTTCAAATTTATAGTATTTTCGGACGAAGCAACATTGATGTTAAATGGTAAAGTCAATCGACACAACTGTATAGGTTTTGGCCAAATGAAAATCCCCACTGGATGAGCGAAGGTCATACACAACGCCCTGGAAAATTGATTGTGTGGGATGGGCTTCTGGGTAACCACAAGATCGGTCCATTTTTTATTGATGTAAATTTGACATCACAACTTTACCTTGAGCTCTTGGAAACGCAAATAGTGCCTACTATACGAAATGTGATGGGTCCAAACTATGTAAGTACATTCTTCCAACAGGACGGAGCTCCTCCCAATTTTGGTCAAACGTGCGCGAATTTTTGAACAACACTTTTCTAAATAGGTGGATCGGTAGAGGGGGTACAATCGAGTGGCCACCTAGGTCCCCTGATTTGTTGCCTAACGACTACCTTTTATTGGGACACTTGAAGAACAGAGTTTATACCACGAAACCTCAAGATTTGGCCGATTTGCAGCGTCGAATTTTGAACGAATTGGATTTAATAACGCCAGAAATGATCCACAACACAACTGAAAAATTTTATTTTCAATTAGCACACTGTCAAGCTGTACAGGGAAAACAGTTTGAAAATTTAATACAAAAAATATATTTTTTCTAAACTGTGGGATGAAAAAATATACAGGGTGTTACATTTAAAAATATAAAATTCGTTCGAATTCCAGACAAACTAAAAAGCTGGCAACAACGCCAATATCGTCATTCTCTTACACAACTGTACCAAACTTGGTTTAAATCGGCCAATAAATTATGATGTCATTAAGCCGTTGACTTTATACACACACTGTATAGCTTCGCTGACGACAGCACCCTTGTTTCATCTTTAACTTTGGATGCTCGACCATCGATTGCCAATGCACATCTCTATAGGCAGAAAGAGGTCTCACATCTCAACAAAAACCTGGAAGATATTCTGTCAGTAACCAAGTAGAATTTACCGCTAAAGAGAAACCCAGGTGACAGATTTTTTTAACCTGACCATCACAGGTATTTGGAGGTTGAAAAATAAATTCGAGTTGATGCGTGTTAAATGTACACTCTCTTCAAAGAAAGTTTGATACTTCAGATGGCAATTTTTGCAAAATTTCGTAAAACAACATAATATCAAGAAAATACATCAGCTAAGGTAAAACGGACTACATGGCACTACCCTTCATTGAATTTTTCAAACTTCACTAAACAGAACACCATAACAATGGAAAATTCGCGCACATATTATACATGACGGAATATTTTTAGCGGAACACGGTCTCCATGTCCGACCAAATCTCCTAACATTTCGTTCGACACGGTGTAGCACATAAATTTAAAAAATAAATCGCCCCCCATTCTGTCGGTGACATTCATTGGACGCATCTTTTTCTGTCGTTGAGTGGGCCATTTATAAATTGCCACTCGACACAGAGTCGGCCAATTTTGTCCGAATAAATGTTTACGCGCGCGGTGAGGAAGGAAGGGGGAAGGATTAATGCTGGGGGAGTGTGTCAGTGTATGTTGTCGAGTTGTTTTGTGTTGTTGGTTAAAGTAAAAGTAACATCAGAAATAATTAAACCATCCACGGTCCTCATAAGTCCAATAAATCATCGCCATCGTTAATGCAAAAGGCAATAAGAGCATTTTCTCTTTGTCAGTAATCAAGAAAGCTTGGTGCCAGCGTCCAATAATTGTTGTACTTTAAGCCGGGCTGGAACTTTGGCTGAAAAGGCCACGGGGCAAAACAAAATGTGGGGGCTCCATTCACGAATTACTTATGATTCTATTAATTTAAAATAATTAAAAAGAAAAGTTTCACAGCATTTTAATCGTTTACATCTAATATCAAGAAGTGAAAACTGTAATCATGTTCTGGAAATATTTCCATTTTCAATGTCGTTTTTCACATTTATAAAATACAAGTACGATAAACGGCCACGGTGGTGAAATCATAAAGAATAATATTACTTTATAATAAATGGTAAAATAATTTTACACTTTCCACAAATATACAAGTTTTATTTTTTAACTCGACCTGTTTCGCAACACTGTTGCTTCTTCAACGGAGTAAAGTACTTCCCAACATATTTCGTTTGGCTTAATAACTGCAATAAAACCCCTCATAAGCTCGGCTTTCGCTTTCGCAGAGACGTATTAACCCACATTTATTTTTAATGCCAGTTTATAATAACAATAGATAGGTACATTACTTGATTTGTTATCAAACTTAATAAACTGTCTAATTAAGGTTTTCTAGAAACAACTTAATTATTAGGATATTTCTCAAAACTTTTTAGTTACAGGTACCTACTTATATAGCTTATATAAATAGTAAACATAATATTCGAATTAGATTAGTACCTATCTATTTTACTTTGAAACAGTGTGCAACAAGTTAATATTAAAAGTATGTGAGACCTTGGGAATCTTCAGAATCTGCCATTAAGAACACCAGTGAAATGACCAAAGTTCCATTATCGACGGTACGAGATATTATGCTTAAAGGACATTTTAAAAGAAAAGTATGCAAAGATACGGGAAAAATGAAGTGTGTAGATGATTGTAACAAAGATGTTATTCGCAGGAGAATATACCAAATGTATCAAGAAAATGTTGTGCCCACGTTAGGTTCTTTAAAAACACGGTTAACAACTGACGATACAACGATATCATGTAGCAGGACAAGTCTTCACCGCGCTTTGCAAGAGATGCGATTTAAGTATAAGACAATAAACAAGAGACAAATTATTATGGAGTCCGAAAGATTAAGAAAAATGAGATTTCTGTACCCTAAAGAAATAAAAAAAATTAGATTCGAAAAAAGTTCAATAGTTTATCTGGATGAAACGTGGTTTAACACTCATGAGACAGCCAAAAAGGGATGGGTTGATTTAACTGAAAAATGTCAAAATAAAGCCCCTTCAAATAAAGGAAAACGAGTAACAATAATTCATGCAGGTTGGGAGAATGGATGGATCCCTAATTGTTTATTACTGTCGGCAAAAAATATAAAGGATTCAAGTCTGGACTATCATGAAGATACCAACGCCGCTCTTTTTGAAAGCTGGTTTAAAGACAGTTTGCTTTCAAATGTACCAGAACACAGTGTTGTTGTGATGATAAGAATAATATTGCACAGTGAACATTCGATTTATTTAATTTATGTTTATTTTTTGATTGAATGCTGTTACTGATTCTATCATTTAAAATCTTATATTTTTGGCATGATTTTATAGACGCAGATCAAATCGCTTTATCGGAAAAAGTATTTAGTCTTGTAACAGTGATTATTTACTCTAAATTTATTTTTATTCTAGGTGGGTACCAGGACCAAGAATCTACAATCTACGCTTGAGCCGCTAGACTCTTAAAATTAAGAACTTCAGAACCTGACATGTCTATTTTTATTCAGCTTTACCTTTCTAGGTTACTTTTTCAAAGTTCTGCCTAAAATTCATATTTCTATTATAAGTTATGTTCCAGAAAAACGGTAAAACACGGAAATTAAATTAAATTGTTGTTCATCTTTCTGTAATATTTTCAGTCCCCTCGCTTTAACACCCCAAAACGTCCAAGCCGGGATTCGAACCCGGGACCTCTCGATTGCTGGGCAAAATCACTCCCACCCTACCACCGAGGTTCACTAGAACTGCCTTCAGACTTGACACTACACCGTTCGGAAGTTGAGATTTTATTTCAGTGTATCGATGTTTAAAATAAACATCGATGTTATCAAGAAAAAGATCTATGCTAAAATGTCGATGTTAAAATTTCTTTAAGGTAACATTATAGGAGATAAATGCATATAAAGAGTAATAACATTTTAAACAAACCCCCCTTTATCCCTACCTGCAGGGTTCGTAACTGTTGCCGAACACTGAGGCTACATTCCACATACCCTTCCAAAATTACATGAGCAGAAACACCCGCAATTATTTGCTCGAAAACACCCCTAAAAAGTGTGTTTTTGGCTTTTTAGGAGTAACTCCCACTCTCGCCCATCTTGTTCTGCGCGAAAAAGTACCCTTACCTTGATCAAGTTTTGCCACCGACCTGCATAGTTTGAATATAATTTTTTTGGAATATAATATCACAATATTGTGGTAAAACTATATATTATGATATTCATTTATACATAAAATATATATTTCAAAGCTAACCATAGGTTTTTATTGGTATTTATTCTGTAGCTACCCCTGAACAATATTGTGAACTTTAACTGACATGAAGTTGAGGATATGGATAGTTAATTCATTGCCTTTTGTTCTTTAAAATAAACTGTTGCTATTTGCGAATTTATTGTTGAATTATCGAATTAGGAGCATTATCCGAAGTTTAATACAATAAATAAACAAAGAGAACAAGTATCACACAATATTATATTGATCCTGATACATAATATACATTTTATCAAAAAAAGGGCTGCATGGGAACATAGCCAGATAACATTTAGCTCTTTAGACCATATCGGATAATCCACCTGTAAAAGAGCTTTAACAATTCTGTTTAATGGGATTTAATTAAATTTATAATAATCAACGTATGTATATACTTTGGACACTCCATTAATTAGGAAAACGTTTTGCTAATGTTGCAGAGCGAGAGATATTTAAAACATTATCCATTTTTTGTATTTAATTTAGGTAGGTACGTATCTGGTCACACCTCAAGAACGACTTTTCATATCTTTAACACAAAACAAAATGGGAAAAAACCGTTCGGTGGCCGGCTCAATATCGTAAAAACTTATCCAGATTAAAATATATCCGGTAAATAATTTACCTGACAGCATAAAACGAAAATACTTACAGTTCTGGTGCAGTATCAAAGTATGTGGTACGTACCTGAAACAAACAAAAACTTATTAAAGAAAATAATTTGTGTAAATAAATAAAAATTCATATTTACTGAAGGGTATTCCAGAGATTTTCCTAAGTACGTATTAGTTGAAAAATCTATCAATCAAACTTTTACATAGTTCATGACCCCCCAAAAAAAAATGTGATACTACATAATATTTCCATGAATAAAGAATATGTGATTTACATTCTCTTAAACCTACCTTTGTGCATGAAACTAAAAACAAAGTGGACGTGAAATTAAATAATGTATCATAAATTTTTCAATGCAAATATTACAATAGTAAACAAAACCAAAAATTTTCTACTTTTCATTGGCATGAAAGTTAGGACTTCTAATTAGCCACTTCTCATTTACTGTGGACCAAATTACCAATGCCTTAGATGCAAAGTAATAAATCAATCAAAACCGTCTTCTCCATGGGTGTGCAAGATTTTTGGGCATGTATAAATTTAAATAGGCCTGAATTTTTAAATTTGTGCAGGATTAGTACGACATTAAATCCAAGTTTTGTCTTCAAATATATATTTTAATTAATTAAATTATTATTAATTATTTAAATTGTTTAAGCTTAAAATTACGTACAGCCGCACCATTTATCTGGAATTTTAGAAAGCAATTTTATCAAAACAAATTAGGTACTTATTCCGTTTCTGCTGTAATAATTTTATTCCTTTTTTTTTGTACCTAATCCTGGAGTTACCTGTTTGCTAATCATGTAGTTATCATATTAAAGTCGAAACTGCTCTCCAGAAGAGACATGTTTAATGAGGGATAAATAAGATTGGGAAAGTCCTATCACCTTCTTTATTGATAATTAATAAAGAAGGTGATAGGACTTTCCCAATCCTATTTATCCCTAATTATGTAGTTATTATCCCTCTATTGGAAAAATACACCTATTATATACATACCTACCTTGGGTGTTTGTTTCTCAGTGAAACTAGTAAAAGGGTCAAGTGTCAGTGTTTTTTTAATTAAATATGGAGAATTTTCAACAACTACCTAAACGATCTATCTACGGTAAATGAAAAGGAATTAATTCTTAACTGTTGCGGTTCTATTAAAAGTAAGAATGAGGATTTGAGTGTTGAGAATGTAGTGCAATTTACAGCAGACATGCTTAACGTTGGGAAAACAACAATATATAAACTTTTAAAAGAAAAAAGTGTTGGCGTCAAACCTCCAAACACTTCTCTAGGACGACCAAAACTTGTGCTGGATGACGCTTTAATGCAGAGAATAAGGCGAAAAGTTCATAGTTTCTTTTCAAAAAAAGAAATTCCCACGCTGGACAAAATTTTGTCCCCAATCCGAGAAGATCAGGACTACCGATTTATGTGTAGAAATAAGCTTTGGAAATTATTTTTAAAAAATGGGGTTTCAGTGGAAGAAACATAATATACCTGAGTTCACGGCTCGTCTCGTCGTTCGACATTTGACAATAGACAAATGACAGTAACTAGCTGGACCAGTAACTTTGAAATATTCCCAACCCATCATAGAGCCGTAATTAGCCCAAAGCCCACTGACACTGACATCAGTGACATCGCCACGTGCTTTTTTTCTCGTTAAGTGTTTTGCTGTGTTTTTAATTGTTCTCGTGTGTTTTGTATTTAAATAAGTTTATTAAAGACTTCTATTTTGGACGTACCTACCACCTACGTGTTTTGGAGTTTATTTGTTACGGAACGGTAAGTTAAATGCATTAACCACAAACTACTTTTATACGGTATTTATCTTTTTTAGGCGTAAAATGATAATGGATCATAATTATTGTCTTCCAAGTACCTCAATGGATAATATTCCTAAAGAAAACAGGGTAACGTTTATGCCCTGCAACTTTTTGACTCTTCCAAGGGCGTTATCTTTTACCCCATTATTTATTAATAAATAAAAATAAAAAAAAAATCATTATCTTGATAGGATTAGGGAGGAGAGTTTTTTCTTTCCCTTTGCTCCTACACTGATTTCACCAAACTGTATATTCCAATCCTCCAAAAAAAATTGCACATTTAATGGTTTACGTGCTTAACAAATTTAGCTTAGTCCAATCCTGATAAATCTGAAATTTAGTACAAGTAACCTACCAACTTACAAAAACAAAATAGACTAGAAGTCGACAGGGTGCCATCAGTAGTGACACGTGACTCGTCCACCATCTTGCGAGACGGTTCAAGAATCCGACTCAGGCAATCGATTCTAATAAACAAAAGCGATATCGTCCGTTGTAGAAGAATATACTTAAGAAGCATCCGAAAAGCCAGAGAAGAAAACAAAAAATTATTTTACCTAGACGAAACATGGTTAAATGAAGGCCACATTGTGGCTAAATTTTGGAAGGATAAAAATACTAAAAGTTCAAGATAAGCTTTTTTGGAAGGATTATTCACAGGATTAGGACCACCATCTGGAAAAAGATATCAACTTAGGATCATGAAAGTTATTACTCTAGGCTGATGTAAAAATTACCGACAAGTGCGTGGCGTAAAAGTGAAATAACAGAATGGCTAAGTTTAAGACAAATAGAATTTCCATTAGATTCCTTAAAGAAGGAACTATTGGTGCGAGGAATATCTGTGCTTTCTTACCACTGCGAATTAAACCCGATCGAATTTATATCGGCTCAAATAAAGACAGATGTCGCCAGAAAAAAACACGACTTATAAAATGATGGATTTAAAAAGACTCTTTAATGAATCTATGGGTAAAATCAGTGCGGAAAAGTGGAAAAAGTATGTCAATCATGTGATAGAAGAAGAAGTAGAATAATAATTGAAGAAATGGTTGTACCGCTTTTCGATTATGGAAAATGCTTTGTTTGTAAGATTCTATATTATATCTTTTTTTGTAATTATATTATGTCAAATATTACCACCCATTGTTATTTATTAGTTAGTACGAATTTTGAAATGTTTTCATATGCTAAAAATACCTACGAATATAATATGATAAAATTTTAGGAGAATAGGCATGTTTAAGATTTTTAATTTAAAAACTTCCTCAATACACGCTCCTGGTTAAGGGATTTTCCTAATAACAATGGTAAATCCTCAAATATAACAAAAGCTTGCGATAAATTCAGGGTGAACCTACCTAAAGAATGCTCATTATTTGGATCCTTTAATGTAAACACAGTCGATTTTAAGAGATGGTGTTTAAATTGTTCTCGACACCCCGGTATACGTTTTGCATATTTAATGAGCACATATTACTTCGTGCCATTTGAAGATAGACTTATAGAGGTAACTGTTATTCTCTAAATGATATAATTTAAGAAATACTGCAAAAATACATCTACAATGTACAATGTTACCGCTACAAAAGATGCTTCAAAAATCTAGTTAATTATATTTTGGCTAAATCCTCCCACGTCACAGGCTTAAAAGCTTTTAAAGAGGCGTTTATGTTCCTCTAGAAACCATTTAAGCTCGCGACGACTTAAAGAAATGACTTAACTACGTTGACAGTCCGGACTTAACTTTCGTTTTAAAAAATATAATCCTTTCGCCTCGTACCACACACGAAGCTTTGTCTTATCTCTATCAAGATCTCTAGTGCGGATAGTGGTAAAAATCTGGTTTTCTTGCGGGCGCTAAAGAAGAAATTTTTTTTATGTGGGGCTTTATCTCGGTTTAATGTCCGTTCCGTATGGGATGTAAGTGGTTGATTGGATGTTTTGCAGTTATAAACCTGTAAAAACTTACCAATATGTATTATTACAGGGAGTATATAGAGTGTTACTAGTGTAACTAAGCACGGGGTAATTCTTTGGCGTATATGTTTAAAAACTTCTTAGTCTCTGTGACCGTTATCGAGGAAAAAAATTAAGAACGAATTTCTGTATTTGGCTAGATAAAATTAAAATTTTTAAAATGGTCTTGTAGGCCCTGGCTTTACTCAGATAATCTCTTGTTTTTATTAATTTTGGCAGTTCGCATTTGAAATCACAACTTGTGTCTCCATGTGCTTATAAATTAAAGGTTTAAGTTGTAAACTGTAGGGTGTAATTCATAGCATTTGTAGAAACTGGAACTCCTAATAAGAATACCAATGATGCAGGTAGACCACGTACACCACAGATCGAAGAAGCTGGTCTAAATGAAATAGAAGAAAATCCAGGTACTAGCACTAGAAAAATCTGTGAACATTTAAGTATTAGTCATCAAGTTGTTCCGCAGCAAAAATGTGCAGTTTAACAGTAATTGAACAACTGAATAAGAAAATTTTACAGATTGCGGGTAATGTAGCTTATCCTAAGCCTATAAATTACGTTGAGTCATCGTTTTTGGATTCTAGCACCAACAAGTGCCTTGACCAGTAATTGTTACCTATGCATCGAGATGAATGGGCATGTTTTGACTAAAGTGCTACTAGCGCTCAAAAAGTTAAAACCAGAGATGTTCAGCATCGGCATGCGAATTATCATTTTAAGCTGACATGACTTCTATGTGTTCAACAATAATAAATTATAGTATAAAGGATATGCTGAACCCCATCAAGAGAATTAAGTTAACAAACGATACCATCAACGATCTTAGGGGCACTGTTACATTTCCAAGGGAAGACAAGAAACAAACTAAAAAAAGAAAATATACTAAGTCATAAAGGAATTTATAATTTGGATATAGAAGCCACGTTTAAAAAAGTCCTTGGAATTGTCGTTGAGGAAATGACACAACTTGGAATCCATGTAAAAGATAACGACTGTAAATAAATACAGGTCCGATTAATACGACGGGCACAAACATTGACGCTACAAATAAGAACGAAGATAACACTGAAGTTAAAGAGGATCCTTAGGAAAAAAAAAGAAATCAAGACATTCCAAAAAGAAATAGTATTAGTAATGAGGACGATAGAGCTATGGACTTAATTTCGAATGAAGATAGCGACTGTGGTCATTTGGAAACAGGCAGCGCACGCTTACTTTTCCGAAAAAGTGCATAGTGAATAGGAAAAATCACCATACAAGGCTTAGCTGAACATAGGAAATCCCATGTGAATTTTGAGGTGGCTAAATATTGGCTCCCCTGTACATTTGTTGAGAAAAATAGTATAATAATTTTTTGAAGAGAGGCCCATAAATATAGTTAACACATGTGCCAAGTTTGAATACATTTTAATAAGCCAACCCTAACTTATTCAATTAAATGTGATGACGAAATTACGAAATTTTCCTAATTTACAGCAAACACCTATACAGTGAGGACCTAAAGTCCCCCCCCCTCTAACATCTAAACCGTTCGTTAATGAAATTTTAAACGATAATATTTGAGTAAGTCTTGCATTTTGGTTCAGTATTTCCTAAATAGAAATCAATAGTATCGGTTTCTACGTTATGACTACCGCTGTTTATAACACACTTTTTTTACCTATTAGTTGTCTATTGATTGTTGCTGTCATACTGTTTTTAAATGTCTGATTGACAGAAAATATTCTTAGCTCGAAATTGTCTTAAATGGCTCGTTCCTTACAAGATAAATTTGAAGCGATTATTATTTTTGGCGAAGCTAACCGAAATTACCATGCTGCTGCTGTTCGTATGTTCAATGAACGATATCCGGAACGCCAAATATGCAGAAAATTTTTGCGAAAACTAATCTTAAAGTTTCAAGAAACTGGTACGGTGAAAGACGCTCCAAGGTCTGGAAGGCCAAAAATCGTGGAAGATGTGAAAGTCCAAGTCTTAGCTGAAATGGTTGTTACTCCCCAACAGCCAAGGAAACACGTGGCTGAGGCATGCAATGTTTCTCGTAGTTCTGTCAAAAGAATTTTGAAAAGCCATAAATTTCACCCATATAAAATGAAAATTATACACGAATTAACAGAAGATGATCCAGATAGACGACTAGAATTTTGCAAAATTATGTCAGAAAGAATCGTACGGAATAATAACTATTTGCGGAATATTTGTTTTAGCGACGAAAGTACTTTTTTCTTACATGGAAGAGTTAATACCCAAAACTGTAGGTACTGGAGTGATAAAAACCCCCATGTTTTTCGGGAGGGACACACTCAGTTTCCCCAGAAAATAAATGTTTGGGCAGGAATTTTGGGTAATCACATTATAGGCCCCATTTTTCTGGAATATAATCTTAATGGCCCCAGGTACCTGGATATGTTGCAACATACAATTACTCCACTTATTAATGATGTTGCCCAAAACCCACATGAGTTTCAAGAGGTTATATTTCAACAAGACGGTGCCCCGCCACACTATTTCAGGCAAGTCAGAAATTACCTGGACGAATCTTATGAAAATAGGTGGATTGGTCGTCGAGCCCGACAGAATGGCCAGCTAGATCGCCAGACCTAACGCCTCTACATTTTTTCTTTGGGGATACGTTAAAACTGAGGTTTATAAAACGGCTCCAGGCTCATAAGATGAACTTAGGCAACGAATTACAGATGTTTGTTCAAGAATAACGCCACAGGTGCTTCACAATGTCCGAGAGGAATTTACCAATAGAATATTTATTTGTCAGGTGGTCCATGGTGGTCATTTTCAACAATTATTGTTGAAGTAAACACTGTCTTGTAGATGTGTGCCTTTATCTTTTATTTAAAATACTTATAAATCATAAATTTCATTTAATGCTGAACCAAATGTTTTTTTTAAATTGGAGATGTTTTAAGCATTAAAAGTGAATGTAAGTAAAAATGAGGTGTCATAGGAACCCCCTTTCTATTTAAAAAATATTCTAAAAGCAGACCCAGCTGTCATTTTGACATTTAAAGCTGTCATTGGTATGTCAAAAAATACAAGACTTACTCAAATATTATCGTTCAAAATTTCATTAAAATATACCGAACGGTTTAGAAGTTAGAGGGGGGGGGGACGGACTTTAGGTCCTCACTGTATAATAGCACCGTCATAGTAATTATAGTGATGTTGGAGATCAATCAAAGTAAATATTCCCAAGTAAAAGGTTACGGGTAATAGAGTTATAAAAATGTTTCCGGTTCCCTATTACAACCCAGGAAACATAACACTAATTGAAGCACATAGCGCGTATTTTATTACTGAGGATGCGGACAGCAACTTCTTGTAGCCAACGATAGAAAAAAATTCCCCCATATAAAAAAAAATCGACCCTCCGAGTAGACGCGACCTGTGAGATATTCCGGCCATATCACACGTGTTGCATAAGTTCGCATGCACGTTGTGACGTCATGTCGCTCTGTAAGTGCATTTGCATGTCGCACAGGGGATTCGTAGTGCGAAAAAATGCGACAGCAAGAGCTCGTACACGCTGCAAGTGATGCCCGAGCAGGGTGCATCGATCACTTGTAGGGTATATACTTCGGATCAGGTTTATTTGCTAATATTTTAGACCGCGAGATGGGGAATTTACTGGATTTGGCGACGGAATTGACATTTTTTTGGTGAACAGTTCGAAACAGATATAATATAGACATGAAAACACTCTTGAAAACAAAAACAAGATAAATTATAATGCCAGGGACGTATTAAAAGCATTTACTTTAAGGGGGGAAGATTGTAACGTTGTTCTGGTTATATTTAATGGTGTGTCGTAGAACCGCAAGTTCGTAGATCTACCTCCTTGCATGAAATCGGTCTTCGCTTTGGGTTGTGTTGGCTCAAATTTTGATTATTCTCTGTGACTTTTGCTGTGGGTTTTTGAGTTTAAAGGAAAACTGTCATCTGTTTTATTCGGACAAACTATATTCTGCAGACTGGTCAGACCTTAAGCCTTTGTGGAAAAATAAGGGAAATTCTTGTTCATCCACATACTGATTAAGGTACCTTTAGTTACAGCCGCGGTGACAAAAATGCCTTGGAACTCCCAAACGGATGAGAAGCACGTTTTTGTATAGTTCGAGTGTCGTTCTCGAAATCCGTGTTGTCGAGTAGGGGTCTGGCGCTTGGCGGTGAGCGGCTAATATTTTTTCCAAATTTTGACCAGCGGTTTAAAAAAACATTTCCCAAACGGATGAAAATTGGTATCAATGGTAAGTAAAAATGTTCATGCATGTTTTGGAAGATATGGTCTTGGACGCAATAAATTTGGATGAATATTTCCCTCATATGTTAAAGTTCCCATAAGAGATATGCAATTTTCGCAAAATTACAGCGAATATTTCACTCATGTATAAATTTTCCCATAAGAAACGTTAAAAATAAAAAAATATCAGCGGATATACAACGTTGCCTAGACAACGTTGTATATCCAACACACAACAATCGAACCTATTTGACGAGACAGTTTTTTTTTTTACCTTTTTACTGCGAACGTGATCGTTATTGTTATGAGTTCCCTTCGGGAAATTCATTGCTTTTGAAAAACAAACCCTCTCAACAGATAACGACAAAGATATAATTATGGCATAAATGAAAAAATATAAATATTATTTACCTAAAAAAAAAAAAACCCCAACCCGGGTCGTCCGGGGTCGTCCTGGCGAAACGCAACTCCTTAACACTTGAGCCATCAAAGGCTTTACATATTATTCGTCAATTATTCAAGAAGAGTTGCCTTAGGTGCAGCATTGTAAAGCAGTTTGACAACAGTCAGGTTTGGTCGGGCGAAATACTGTATCGTAGATACCTGTTTGTTTGTATTGTTATTATTAAAAAAGTCAAAATGAACCGATTTGGTCATGCACTTAATGAACAAATAGCCAAAGAAAAAATTATATTTCATTCTAGAAATATTCTCCTGCGGAGTCGGGCTTTTTCGCGAAAATATGAGAACAAACTCTTGCAATTAAAAAAAAACACATTTCATTCAAAAATTATCGGTAATTTTGATGCACTTGTGCACTTACCCCCGAAAATAATTTTTCGATGTTCTGTAGGTGTCACAGAACCTGTGTGCAAATTTTCATCCATGCTGGAATTACTTTATCAAATTTTGCCCATTTAAATTTTGTAAAACTGTTATAAAGCGATGGCGACACATGGAGCAAAAAAATTTTTTTTACATATTCTCAGACACGAACTCTAGCTCCCTGCCCAATTTCAAGTTTAAATGAGCAAATTTTTTTCCCTCTCTTTTTTCCATTTTTTTTTTGAGCTCCTGGAGCTCCTTGCAAAGATCAAATCGGATGAAAATATTTTTCCGGTAATTGAGGGGTTGCCTAGATGCCCTCCAGTAATTTTCATCCGTTTGGGAAAGGTTTTTTTAAACCGCTGGTCAAAATTTGGAAAAAATATTATAGCCGCTCACCGCCGAGCGCCAGACCCCTACTCGACAACACGGATTTCCAGAACGACACTCGAACTATACAAGAACGTGCTTCTCATCTGTTTGGGAGTTCCAAGGCATATTTGTCGCCGCGGCTCTAACTACTATTGGGTAAGTTCACAACGTATATTTTCATAGATAATCGATATTTTCGACACATTACTGTTACCGTTTCCAGGGTTTCCGATAACTCGGCTTTTCCGGCCAACTAAGATTGGACACGAGAGGGTTTGGACTTGATATTGATTGATATAATTTTTAAACACGCGCACATATTTAAAATAATGCGTTGACATTGAACATGTAAATCTTTGTTTCTTAATTCCAGACTTATTTCGCTTTCGATCGCCGACTCTGGCAGCGACTCATTATATTCCTGCGATAATTCACCTTGTTTTAAATTGTCGCCAACAAGCCAAACTGATATAATAAAATATAGGTACCAAGTAAGAACTTACTTGTCTGAAACCACACAGTTATAGCAGAAAATGAAATATGTAAATTACAGTAAATCGTTTCAACCAGTCACGCCGCTGTCCGGTTCCCAATATCGCATACCTCAAACATCAACTGATTTTAAAGCTGATAAGGGATCATCACCTAATGGCAGAACCTTTAACTATTTGCTGTTCTTGTCTACAGCATATAAATTTGTATTTATATGCTTGCTCTATTAGTTTTCCCACTCGAAAAAATTAGTTCGCACTTTAAATGGTCAGTGGGCCTCAACGGTCTATCGCCAGGGTGTTGCCAGTTCTACAAAGTTTTCGTAAGTGTAGGAGGAACATAAGGGTTTGCTAATAGTTTATTTTTTTTTTTGTTTAACAACAGTGAAATTACTTTTTAGTTTGATTTAAACTATTTTTGTATAAATAATTTTTCTGAAGTACTAAAAAAATATTATAAGATCAATGAATGGCTTGTTCCTTCTGTCTTTGACATTGAAAATTTCTTGGTTCAAAGTACATTATTTGCAAACTAGCTTTCAAAGATAGTAACTGACTATCAATTAAATACTGATATAAAAGTACCTACACTGTTAATAATGAAAACTTAAAAGAGTTTTTAAAAAAAGATGTGACAACTCCGATTATGATGCAGGCCCCTTTGAAGCCCGGTCCAAGCTTTTTTATGTCACCAAACTGACTTTGGAAAAAGTATACACATTGTTGTTTTACTGGCAAGGACCCTCTACAAAAGAACCACCCCGACTACAATTGCCACGAGCTTGAGCTAGCTGACGTAGGTGGAGAGCTTAAAGTATATTTAATATACCAACTTTTATTTTCAATATTGACCTAGGTAATTATTTATTAACGTTATTTACCTGCGTAGAGAAATTTTACTTGTCATTAGAGAAATGGAGGAAATAATGGCGACTTCTCAAGTTAGTAGTAGAAAAAGGTTATTTTCAACTTGCATCCATTCATGCTTGACGCTAAAAACCTTTAAGAAAAGTTCAAATAACTATAGGTATTCAAAACCCAGTCGCATAAAAAACCTAAACACTCACCGAAATATTTGTCTAAACATCTGTAAAACATAAAAATAAAAAATGGTTTTTCCTCCGCGCGATAAAATCCAAAGTATTCAAATATATCACTCGGATAATAACGCTTCCAAGCAGATGCAAGTTGGGATAATATCTCAATGTGATCTTCGGAGCAGTACTCGGTGAAATCACCATATTTAGTATAAAAGTATTATAATATTTATTTTAGGATGTTAGGGTTGAACTTGTCAATAATAATTATTTTTCGTCAAATCTTATTTCCATCAAAATCAAGAGATATTTAGGGTTGTTCGTTTTGAAATGAAGCCCTACATTTGATGGGAAGGAAATGTAAGCCAATGATGAGGCAGATTTTAAACCTAAAGATCTGATATTGCAGAAAATAAACTATAGTCTATCTTTAAATGATGCGAAGCAATAAATCAATCAAAACCGTCTTCTCCAGGCGCGTGCAAGATATTTCGGTATGTATAGATTTAAATAGGCCTGAATTTTTAAACTTGTGCAGAACTAGTACAAGTATCGACATTAAATTCAAGTTCTTTCTTCAAAATATATTTTAATATTAAATTTTTTAAGCTTGAAATTGTGTACAGTCGCACCATTTACCTGGAATTTTAGAAAGCAATTATATCAAAACTAATTAGAGTCTAGGTACTTAGTCCGTTTCTGCTCTAATCATTTTATTCCTTTTTATTTGTACCTAATCCTGGTTCCCTCTTTGCTAATTATGTGGTTATTATGCCTTTATGGGTGCCTCTATTAAAATAATACACTTATCTATATCTATACGAACCTACCTTATGGGTGTTTGCTTCTCAGTGAAACTAGTCAAAGTGTGAAGTCAGTGTTGTTTTAATTAAATATGGAGAATTTTCAACTGCCTAAAAGCCCCAGAGTCGGTCCATGCATAGTAAATGAGAAAAAATTAATTCTTAACTGTTACGATTATACTAAAAGGAAGAATGCGGATTTGAATGTTGACAATGCAGTGCAATTTACAGTAGATATGCTTAACGTTAGGAAAGCATCAACATATAAACTTTTAAAAGAAGAAAAAAGTGTTGGCGCCAAACCTCCAAAAACTTCTCCAGGACGACCAAAACTTGAGCTGGATGACGTTTTAATGCAGAGAATAAGGTGAAAAGCTCGTAGTTTCTTTTTAAAAAAGAAATTCTTACGCTGGACAAAATTTTGCCCTCAATCTGAGAAGACCAGGACTATCCATTTATGTGTAGAAATACGCTTTGGTATACGGTTCTCGGTGGAAAAAAACATAATAAAGTCTGTGCGTTTTAAGAAGTCCGCTAAGCCATAAAACCTCTTGAGCATTATGTCGGTGGCTCTCAAACAATAAATTATATTGAAGGTAATTTTGGATGTTGATGAATTACATTTTCTAAATAAAATAATTTAAAGAAAATAAAAAATTAGTTTAGGTAAAGAAAAATAATAATTTTTTAGCTTTTGTAGTATTCAGACAAATTAGTTTTACGAATTCTTTTTTATAAAGTTTAAGTAATAAGTAACATTGGACAGCTCGCAAAGCAGTTTTCTGTTGTTCATTTTTTTATATTTGAAACCCATATGTTTTAAGATGATGGACAAACTGTTAGTTCCAATATCGCAAAGTTTTTTCTGCTTTATCTTATCAAGAATAGCTTTGAGGGTAACATATTCCTTGGCTTTATACATATCATAAACAATATTCCTAATAGAGAGTTTTATCCCTTGGGATAAATCCAAGGTTTTTGAATGGAGTCGAACCCTTTTATATGGTCTGTCCAAATCCTCTTCACTCTTTTTTCGAAGTCTTCTTAAGGTCTTCTCCGAAATGCCGCAAGCATCAGACGTTCGTTTTTGCACTGCCAAAACAGACTCTAACGGGCCCGAGTTATCTTTTTCTAAAGTAAAATAACGTTCCACTTGTAATACCAAACGGCGTTCACCTGGAGAAAAATGCCTTCTAGGCGATGTGCCACCTTGCTGAACATTTTCCATAACTTTGCTTAATAACTGATTTTAATTCACACACAATGAGAAACAAACTAAAAGTGAAAAGCACAACTACTTATTTAAAATAAAGTAGAACATACCATCCCGCACTTCAGCAAATTTTAATTATTTCTTGGAAAATAGTAATTATTATGAAGATTTAATTATAATAATCCCAAAATAATGTCATTATCGGAAAAGTATATACCTGACAAAATCTTTAACATATTTAACCGTCCCGCACTTGAGCAAATTTTAATTGGTTCTTGGAAAATAGCGATTATTATATAGATTTAACTATAATAATAGCAAACTAATTTAATTATCTATTTAATTATTATTTATGCTCAACGCGTAATTCTAAGATAATTTTGTTTTGAAACCGCTGATTTCGCCCAGTAATAGAATACAGTAAACCAGTGGGATGTTCGGTGTGATCAAGTATAACGAAGGTGCGAAGATATTGTAACTTAACCGACTTACTGTTTTAAAAGCGATAACATCCCTTGGTGAGTTAATCCGATATCGGACTTCTTAAAACGCACAGACTTTAGGCAATCGATTTTATTAGACAGAAGCGATATCGTCTGTTGGAGAAAAAATTACTTAAGAAGCATCCGAAAAGTCAGAGAAGAAAATAAAAAAATATTTTATCTAGACGAAACATGGCTAAATGAAGGCCACATTGTGACTAAATTTTGACAGGATAAAAAATACTAAAAGTTCAAGGTAAGCTTTTTTGGAAGGATTATTCACAGGATTAGGACCACCATCTGGAAAAAGACATCGACTTATCATAACCCATATTGGAGTATGGTTCTGAAGGCTTCATTAAAGGTGGTCTACTGATGTTACAATCTAAAAATACAGAAGACTATCACGAAGATATGAATGCCGATTTAATTGTCAACATAAGTCTTCAGTAAACCCGTAGTGTGGCTATTTCATTGGCCCTTTCATTTTGTAGAATCGCCTCACAGGTGATCACTACTTCAATTTCTTACAAAATGAATTACAAGGACTATTAGAGGATTTTTCTGTATACATCAGAACGCAAATGTACTATTAGCACAATGGAGCTTTAAGATCAGCACAATTGGCCTCCAGGATCTCCAGACCTTACAGCACTGGATTATTGTTTATGGAGCTGGCCTAATAGAAAAAGAAATAAATGAAGATACAATACACACCGAAAGGGATAGATGTAGATCTCCAAAATCTGTAAACAGGCCGGTGAAGAGGGAGATGCTAATTATACAATTAACCTGAACTAATGAATCAACAACTTTTTCTATAAAACTAAGTTCATCGCCTTTATCAAATAGAAAAACTAATTACGTGATACCATTCTAAGCAAAGACGCGTATATTTTCATCTCAGAACGGGACGTCGCAAGTGTCACGAGGCATTGAGTTATTTTTTAGTAAGCCCGCGTGACGTGTGCGCACCGGATGATTAAAATATTTCAATGAGGGCGGGCGACAAGAGATTAATCTATCGCTAAATATATAAATTGCTCTGGAATTCGACAATTTACAAACACACTTAGTCTGACTTCGGCTTTAATAACTGCAGAGTTCAAATAGTAAAGACGTGAAAATTGAAACAACTTGTTTTTGGCATTTTTGGTGATCAGAGAAACAGTTTAATCAATTTTTAACTGATAACTAAATACCGGATTTTATGCACTTTTTAAATATTTTGTGATTTTAAAGGAAAAAATGCATATTTTAAGAACTATTGCATATGTAAGAATGTTTCGGGATTTCTGTGTTCTTTTCTTACGTTTTATGGTAGCACGCCGCCGGCGCCGTGTTGCTGTGCTGTCGGGGTCTGAAGATAAGAGGGCAATAAATAGGCTAACTAATAAAGTAATAAACTATTATTCATTTATTGAGAAATTCCATTAGTGCGTGGAAATTTCTGACCAGATGTTTTAACTAGAATTTCTGTATCTACCTTCTATAATTTTATTATTTATTTGCTCACATTTGTTACAGTTTGTCAGTATTATTGAGGTTGTCGTTTGTCGTAGCCTCAGTTAGTATTGTAAATGCAAACAAAGTTAAAGTGAAAGCGGTGATTATGTCGAAAATATCGATTAAGCCTTACCCAGAACTTGCTTTGGACGGCGACCATGTTTTTCGCAAGTCTTGTTCAAAAATTGTTTCCTGCTCAAAGAAATTTCAAATAGACCAACACATTAAGACGCCGTCTCACATTGCTAAGGTTAGCAAGATGAAGTCTGGTCCCATACAGTCAACGCTGAAGCAGTCATTTGAGATTTTTAATAACGGAAACCATGACCAGTCAGAATTTAGCGAAGATCTATGTAAAACGTTCTTGGCTGCTAATATTCCTTTAAACAAGTTAACCAACCTGGGAGTTATAAGATAGTTAATTTAATGATACAGATAATTTCCAAAAATTGAAAGACTTAATTTCACAAATGTCTGGTGATGATTTACAGTGCATCCTAAAGTCTAAAGAAATATTTCAACGTGCTAAAGTGGAACAACAGTTAATGTATATTTAGTGTAACTACGCATTTATAGCAAACAGTATTTTGCAACTAGAGGAATCGTGTACAAGTCTACCAGAGTCGATGGATATAATAGAAACATGTGTACAAAATTGCAACAAATACGAGGTGAGGTAGGACACACAGTAGTGGCAAAATTAGAAAATTTAATAAAAAAAACACAGCTTTCAAGATTTTAAGGTAGGTCGTAAACATAATGTCAGGGAAAACTGTAAATAATTTAGCTATTGAACCTGCCTTAGCTCCGAAATCAAAATTTTGCCCTATAACTTCAGTAGATGTAGAAAGATCGTTTTCCTTTTACAAACGTGCCCTTAGTGATAGACGCCACAATTGTTTAGTTCAAAACCTTGAAGCAAACATAATAACTGGTGCGTTTTATAATTTCTCAAATTAATATCAGTATAAGTTTGATATAAAAAAACGGTATTGGGTGTTAACTGATTTAATAAAGTATATTATAACTTGAATTTATCTTTAGTCAATATTCAATCCCCTAATTAAATGAAAATTTAATTTAGAATATCAAAATTTAGTTGTTTTATTACCGCATATTCATTGCATATTTACGTCTTTTTTGCATATATCCTGCATAAATTTAAAAAAATATGTGCAATTGTATAGGCGCATATTCTTAAGGTTTTTGGTTGCATATAATCCGGTCTTTACAAATCAACTACGGGACGATTGAACGAGGAACAAAACTACAAAGACTGTTTTAATATTCAAAAATCATAAAAAGAAATCAACTACCAGTCGCACGCGTGGTATTTACAAACAGATGTCAAATTAAAAAGCAACACTACTAATTTTCTTCGATGGAATTCGAACAGACGATGTGTTTCGCCGAGATATCATTTGAATTTTTTAATTGGAACCTGGCAGCTGAACGGGTTTTCGGGTTATTATTTTTTGCTACTATGCGTGTGGTAATGGAGGGCTAAGGACTTAGATAGAAATACGAAAGCACCTTTACTAAATAAAAAAGTGTCATTGCCAACCAAAAAAAAATATTCTAAAATTTAAAGAAATTGACCACAGAAAAAATAAAATTGTTAAAAATAGACAATGAATGTTCTTGAAAAAAATGTCTTGAATAAATAATATCGACTTAAAAACTTTAATATCCTTGAAATATATTTTTGAATCAAACAATTATTTTTGGCATAAATAAGTAGCATACTTTTCCTTTTTAAATTTAAAACAAGCAAAATACACTTCTTGAATGAAGAAAGTGTATATTTCCTTTTAACTGGATAATTCTAACGGTTTTCTTCTAAGATAACAGGTTCTTAAATGAAACAACGACGACTATCTTAATTAAAGAATTTTAAAATGAAAATATTCTTGACTAAAGTTCTTAAAAAAGAAATTCTTCATTTATGAATACGAAAAATGGCTTGGATGAAACCAGTGGATTTCTTCCGGTAAATTAAATAAATAAGAATGTAATATGCTATGGTATTGATTGGAGTTGATTGAAGCATGATTTTTTTCCGTGAGTAGATACGTTCAAAACCATAGGTGAGATCTAGTCTCTAGTTTACACTATAAAGTCTATTTTTAACTAATGCGAAGTAATAAATCAATCAAAACCGTCTTCTGCATGGGCGCGCAAGATTTTTCAGCATGTATAAATTTAAATAGGTTTTTTTTATATCTATACATATTATCTACCTTGGGTGCTTGTTTCTCAGTGAAACTAGTCAAGTGTGAAGTTTTTAGTTAAATATGGAGAATTGTCAACAATTGCCTAAAATCTTTTTACTATTTATTGCCTAAACGCCCTAGAGTCGGTTCATGTACAGGGTTTTCAGAGATATTTTCGGTCATATCTACAAGGTTCCCTATAGGAAATACAAGAAAACTTTAAATATATAAGTTGTGGGGTTTTATCTGAACCGCCAGAAAATTAAAAAAAAAATAGACAAGTGACGTTCTGAAAGCCAAGAAAAATTTAAAAATTGTTTTTTTTTATGAAACACCCTGTATATTTCTATTTTTCTGAAAGATATTTCATTCCTGATTCCAAAAATATATAGTTTGTCTATATTTGCAACTAACCTGAACTGTCATTAAATTATTTTCGATTCGTTATTTTAAGCGGCACCATACAGTAATAAAAATTATGAGTAGAGTGCCTTGGAAAACAATAATTATTGCCCGACAGTGTTTAGTTTTTAATAGGGAACAGTCTATTTAAAAATAAGATTAAAGAGGTTATAAACATTCTGTATCAAAAATATAAATCAACCATTGTAGTCTTTCAAACAAAATACAAACAAATAAATACATAAACTAAATTAACTAATAGCTGTAATATACGGGTGTATTTTACTGGTTCTCAATATAACCTCCTCCATTTCTGATACATTTCTGAATATTTGTCCTCAATTTGCTATTAATTGTATCTACTATAAAATTCGGATGATCCCTATTTAAAACTCGGATTTCATCACGAATTCTATCTTCGAGAATTTGGATATTTCGCGTCCTATTATAATAAATGCGATTTTTTAAATAGCCCCACAAAAATATGTCCAGGGGTGAAAGGTCGGGGCTGTTGGCTGGCCATGGAATAAGACCCCTTCTTCCTATGCATAAATTATATCTGTCATTAAGGTAATTAGTGAAGGTATGACATTATGGGCCGGTGCGCCATCTTGCTGCCAAATTAGACTATTATAATCATAAATGGGAAGTTCCTCTAAAAGATGTTCTATATCATTTTTCAGGAAATGGAAATACCGTGCACCTGTTAGGCTACCTCGGAAAATGATTGGACCAATAATTCTGCCAGCAAACAGACCGCACCAAACATTTACGCTACTGCGACCTTGAATTTTTACTTCTTGGATTTTGTGCGGATTTGTTGACGACCAAAAGTGTTTATTTTTGCGATTAAACATTCCACTTGTGGTAAATGTGGCTTCGTCCGTAAAAATTATTTTATTTAGAAAATCTGCATTTCCATCTAGTCTTCTAGTAATATTGACACAAAATTCTAATCTCTGCTGGATATTATTTTCGGTTAGCCCTTGGACTGGCAAAAACTTAAAAGGATGATATTTGTTCTTTTTTAAAATCTCATGAATTTTCCCCCATGATTTATTAAAATAAATTGCAGCATCAGGAATGGACCGTTCAGGCATTTCTATAAAAAATAACCAAAGTATTTTACCCATAAAAAAAGGAATTTAAAATTTACCTTCAAAAAAGAGTAAGACATCTAAATCTTCTTCAAAATTTCTTGTAAATGTCATTTTCTTACGTTCGAGACTGTGTCTCAACTCAAATTGCCGCACTACGTATCTTATTGTGTCGACGCATGGCGTGGGTCTTCCTGGATAGGTAATACGGTATTGGCGTTGAGTTCTTGGTCCGTTATTAGCATGCTTATAGAATAAACGGATCATATCTGATTTTTCTTCAGTGGAATAACCCATTTTAAAAAATACGCGAATGTTTTTTCCTCTATACTATAGATTCTTACATTGACAGTAGTTCCTTATTGAAAACTAAATTGTGCCATACAATTGTTTTCCAAGGCACTCTACTCATAATAATTTTTATCGTATGGTGCCAACCAATAACGAATCGAATATAATTTAATGACGGTGCATGCAAATATAGACAAACTGTATATTTTTGGAATCAGGAAAGAAAGATCTTTCAGAAAAACAGAAAATATACAGGGTGTTTCATTAAAAAAAACAATTTTTAAATTTTTCTTAGCTTTTAGAACGTCACTTGTCCATTTTTTTTGAAATTTTCTGGCGGTTCAGATGAAACCCCACAACTTCTACATTTAAAATTTTTTTGCATCTCTTATAGATATATATATAGATAGGACCGGAAATATCTCTGAAAACCCTGGACAGTAAATAAAAAAAAATTCTTAACTGTTACGATTCTATAAAAAGTAAAAATGCGGATTTGAGTGTTGACAATGCAGTGCAATTTACAGCAGATATGTTTAATGTTGGGAAAACAACAATATAACTTTTAAAAGAAGAAAAAAGTGTTGGCGTCAAACCTCCAAAACCTTCTCCAGGACGATCAAAACTTGAGCTGGATGACGTTTCAATTGAGAGAATAAAGTGAAAAGTTCATAGTTTCTTTTTGAAACAAGAAATTCCCACGCTGGACAAAATGTTGTCCTCAATCCGAACAGCCCAGGACTACCCATTTATGTGTAGAAATACGATTTGGAAATTATAAAAAAAAATGGATTTTCGGTGGCAAAAACATAATAGGCAATCGACTTGAGTGGATATGAAGGCCGCACTGTGACATGATGGTGTGAAATTTTGGCAGGATAAAAATATTAAAAGTTCAAGGCAAGCTTTTTTTGGAAGGATTGTCCACAGAATTAAGACCGTCATCCGGGAAAGGAGATCGACTTATCATGACCTATATTGGAAGTTCTGAAAGCTTCGTTAAAGGTGGTCTATACTGATGTTTCAATCTAAAAATTCAGGAGACATTCACAAAGATATGAATGCCGATGTATTTGAAGAATTGTTCGAGCAAATGTTGGATCTTATACCAAAAGATGAAGTAATTGAATTGGATAATGCAAGTTATCACTCTAGGCTGACGGAAAAATTACCGACAAGTGCGTGGCGCAAAAGTGAAATAACAGAATGGCTAAGTTTAAGACAAATAGAATTTCCATTAGATTCCTTAAAAAGAGAACTATTGATACTAGCCAATTTACATAAAAATGCATTCAAAAAATATGCAGTCGATGAAACGGCAAAGTTACGAGGAATATCTGTGCTCAGAGTAGAAAAGTTCATATAAACATGTGTTCTAAGAAGTCTGGTTTTCGAGATACAGGGTGTCAAAGTTTAAAAAAAAATTGTTTTCTATTAATATCTCACAGAAATTTGGCAGTGTTGATCGTTGTGATAAGACGCCAAGTTAGTACTATTAGATGATAACTCCTCGTATATAAATTAAACTTTCGTTCATTTTTCATTAATTCCACTTTAAAAAGAGAAAATTATCCTATTTAAAGTAGGGACAAATGAGCTGTCTTTTGACAACTTTTGTTTCGCTCCATCGCAATTTGCACTGACACGGGGAAATAACTACAAGCAAAACCTCTTACAGATCGGAACAGTGTTAAATTAGTGTTCGTTAAAAGAAGCGGGGCACATTTCCTAAAAGTTAAACACGAAACATTAAAATTAAAGTGCAGCCGGAGAGTTGTTTTGAATATATTTAGCGCGTGATATCTTTGTGACTTTGTGACGGCTTTCTCCTAAGTTCCAAAAACGTTGTGGATGGCTTGATCTTTGATTTTAGAGGGAAACATTTTTTTGACATTTTGCCCCCTGAAAGTCAAACCCATAGCGGGGTCGACAACTACCCCTCATATTTTGAATGGAATGGGGGTCCAGTGATACTTTGTTTTAAAGGTGTTTTTATGTAGAGTATAACCCCAGAGTTTAACATCGCTACTATCTACCTAGCCTGTACAGTGGCTCACCAAAAGTACAGAAACAGTTTGTTTTTACTTTTTTTATTACAAAAATTGACAACGATAAAATAGCATTTGCTAAAACTTTGCTTTTTAGACAATTCTAGTAGTTTTATTCCTGTGGCCTTCAATTATTGTTGCAGATCATATTCTTCGGTCGCGGTAAAGTAGTAAGGCTTAGTTAATTTCGTTACAGAATCGGCATAAAAGTGGTAATGGTTTACTTAGCTGCTAAAATGGTGCAAATCATTTCATTATATTTTGGGAACAATGAATGTGCTAATAGAACTGCCCAACTATTTAACCATCAACATCAAAATCGACAAGTCCATCGAAAGTACATTTTGGAATTGGTGCAAAATTTTCGGGAGACGGGGTCAGTAGCTAACAAAAAACGTGAAGTGGAAAATCCTCTAGTAAATGAAGCTACAGAGGTGGCGATTTTAGGGCACGTTGTTCAAGATCCCACACTGAGTACAAGAAAGCTGGCGACAGCATCTACTGTTAAAAGAAGCAGCATTCAAACTATATTAAAAAAACACAAGTTTTATCCTTACAAAATAAATCGAGTACAAGAACTTAACGAAGCCGATTTTGATAGGCGATTGCAATTTTGTGAAATTCAACGTATGTTTTTCTGACGAATGCTCTTCTTTCCTAAACAGTACGGTGAATCGTCACAACTGTCGTTACTGGTCTGATTCAAATCCCAGAATATTTCATGAGGTGCATACGTAACATCCGGAAAAACTGAATGTTTGGTCTGGCATTTTTAGTAACCGTATAATAGGTCCCCTTTTTTTGGCAATTTAACAGGCGAAATGTATCCGAAAATATTACAAACGCCATTTATCCGGCGTTCGTAGAAATGATTGAGAATGACGATCAGTACATGGAAAACCACTTAATATTCCAGCAAGACGGTGCGCCACCCAACTTTGCACTCACTGTTCGTCATTATTTGGACCCAACGTTTCCAAAACAATGGATTGGAAGGAGAGGAAGTATTGAGTGGACCCCACGTTCTCCGGATCTAAGCCCGTTAGGTTTTTTTTTTATGGGGCCACTTGAAAACTAAAATTCATACCACCCAGCCAACATCTTTGGAACACCTTCAACAACGGATACTTGATTAATGTCGTCAAATCACCCCACAGTTGTTTCAAAATGTACAAGAGCGTTGTGAACAAAATCTCTAACATTGCATGGAGGCCCAGGGGCAGCATTTCCAGCATTTCCTGGGACTGACTTGTAAGAATTTTTTTTGTAATAAAAAAGGTAAAAACGACCTGTTTTTGTACTTTCGGTGAGACACTGTACAGGCTAGGCAGATAGTGGCGATTTTCAACTCTGAGGTTATACTGTACCTACATTAAAATACCTTTAAAACAAAGTATCAATCGACCCCCCATTCCATTAAAAATTTTGGGGGTAGTTGTCAGGGGTTTGACTTTCAGGGGGCGAAAATGCCAAAAAAATGTTTCCCTTTAAAAGTTGCATTTTTTCTTTAAAAACCTGGGGTGCCTAAAATTGGCTTTGTTTCGTTTTCAAATGGCCACCCTGTATTTTACTTTTCAGGAAATAGTGTCAATTTCAGCTTTTAGGAGTGTCGTTGGCTAATATAGTATACAGAGTATACAGAGAATCTAGAAAATGAATGGCTGAAATTTTGGAAATGGCGATAATATTTTTGAAAATGCGGCGTCGCCAGTTCTACCTTTACCGGATACCAACTTTCGAATGTTAAATGCAACCCCCTGTATATTATTTGATTTTTTGACTTTGCGGTTGAATCTGAACAACTTTTATTAACCATGTCATATATCTATCTCCCATTGTCCCTTTGATATTAACTATTTTGGTTTTATTGCGGCCCAAACAAGTACAACAAAAATCAAATATCAGGTGTCTATGAAACTAACAATCTCAAATTTTCGAAATGTTTAAACAATATACAGGTATTTCGGTTGTATAACAAACGTTGAAAATATGTTTTTCCTATGAAAGTAAATGGCTGACAACTAAAATCAACCAAAAACACTTACTCTCCCTAGCGGCAACTGATGAAACTTACAGTTATGTCGCTTGTCCATATAAATATATCACGGTTTTAGGTCGATTTTAAGGAATTACCCGAAATATGAACAATGTTGACTTATTTCACTTTTCTATCAACGGAGCGATCTGATGACTACGATTCATCCGCTCGGAGCTTATGGCAACAGTTATATTTGGCTCATTGATCGCAACTATTTCCAGATCTGATTGAATCATAATGTATTCTACCACCACATTATAAACTACATACATTTAATATATTGGAAATCGTTAACAATACGTTTTCAGTAAAATTCCATACAAATTGTTAACTAAATGTTAACAAGCTTTTACTGTTGTATATTTCAATGTAAAATTTTGCATATTTGTGTAATTGGAAGCCCGAGTTATGCGAATAAATAAAGGATCTGCCAATTAAATTTAACAAGACATGTCATTTATGCGACCATTTTGATGGGTAGCCTAGCTCTTGGGGGTCCCCGAGTTATGTCTTTATTTATTTTCTGCAGCAGTTTTACGTATATATTTTATATGAAAATAGGATTTTATATGTTCCTTGATTACTAACGTGAATTTATTTATTTAAAGACATTAAATGTATCTTACTTCCACTTGTCTTGTTAATTATTCAGTGAGCATTTAAAGAGCTGCATCCTGTGCCACTGTTTTCTTTAAATGGTTGGCGTAAAATAAACCTCCTTGTGCCAACATGCAGATTGCAACTTTGGCACCAAAAAATGCCTTGGGCATCGATTGAAGCTTGAATATTGCAATTGAATACATAAACCATCTGGAATATGGTAAATAATAAACTTAACTGAAAGAAAAAGAACTTGAATACATCTTAAAAAGGACTCTAAAACAATTATTGAACAACCTAGGAAGGCCACGAATGTGCATCGTATTTTAGTACTGTCTCCAAAAAAATAATGTTGAACAAACATGGATCATTGAATAGTGTATGTAATTCTATTGTCATCGAGCATCTGACTGATGATTTAGGTTTTAAAGATTATTGAGGGTCTAAAAGACAAAAACTCTGAATTGATGATCTTAATGACGGACTTATTAAATCTATTAAAAATAATATAAGTAAGCCCCTAACTAATCTAATTAACTGTACTTTGGATGAGCGATATTTTCCTTAAGGCTGAGAATTACAATTTTTATGATGAGAGGATATGGCGATAGGGTCAGGTACCACGAAGAGGTTAAAAATCTATTTAATGACGCATTTCCAAACCGAAATCCAATTTTAAAAGCAACTGTTCTAAAAACTGTCCGACGGTTCGAAGAAACTGGAAATTGTAGAGAGATGCGACGATCAGGATAACCAGCAGTAGTAGATGAAGAGAAAAGTTTAGAAATTTTACAACATGTTGTTGAAACCCCCGTTTCTTCTTTAAGAAAAATTTCTCAAGTAATTCGTCCATAATGTTTAAATAAAACATAAATATCACCCTTTCAAAATACATGTAGTTCAAGAGTTACCAGAAGATGATTATGAGCGAAGAATTGAATTTTGTGATATTATGATGTGAAGGTTTGACCAAAATAACCAGTTTTTCAAATTTATAGTATTCTCGGACGAAGCAACATTTATATTAAATGGTAAAGTCAATAGACACAACTGTAGTTTTTGGGCAAATGAAAATCCCCACTGGATGAGAGAAGGTCATACACAACGCCCTGGAGAATTGAATGTGTGGGCTGAGCTTCTGAGTAACCACAGGATCGGTCCATTTTTTATTGATGGAAATTTGACCTCACAACTTTACCTTGAGCTCTTGGAAACGCAAATAGTGCCTACTATACGAAATGTGATTGGTCCAAATTATGCAAGTACATTCTTCCAACAGGACGGAGCTCCTTCCTATTTTGGTCGAAACGTGCGCAAATTTTTGAACAACACTTTTTCAAATAGATGGATCGGTAGAGCGGGTACAATCGAGTGGCCACCTAGGTCCCCTGACTTGTCGCCTAACGACTACTTTTTATGGGGAGACTTGAAGAACAGAGTTTATACCACAAAACCTTAAGATTTGGCCGATTTGCAGCGTCGAATTTTGAACGAATTTGAATTAATAACGCCAGAAATGATTTACAACACAATTGAAAAATTTTATTTACTGTCAAGCTGTACAGGGAAAACAGTTTGAACATTTAATATAAAAATATATATTTTTCCTAAATAGTGCTAGCTATTTCGAAAACTACTGATATTAGGAACAAAGTATGTTATACCAAAAGTGTAATAAATTTAAAGTAAAAACTATAAATGAAAAAATATACAGGGTGTTACATTCAAAAATATAAAATTCGTTCGAACTCCAGACAAACTAAAAAGCTGGCAACAACGCCAGTATCGTCATTCGGTGCGTCAGATCCTCTTACACAACTGTACCAAATTTGGCTTAAATCGGCCAATAAATTGTGATGTTATTAAGCAGTTTCCAGACACACACTGTATGTGCGTCAAACAAGATTTGATGTGAAAAACACAGAGATGGGGAAAGATTTCTCGAATTTTCCCACGAGGGCCAAGGGTCTGACCAGTAGCCAGAATTTAGTTTGACCCAATGACACTAAGGGCAGTTTTCCTGTCAAACCCAAAAACCCACCGAAAAGGTCAAAGAGAATAAACCGTATTTGAGAGAACATAACCTAACGTGAATTGTGTTCTCGCGCAACAAGGTAGAATTATGGACTCGCGGCTCTACGACACAAAATAAAACATAACCAGAACAACCTGAAAGTAACAACGTTACAGTACATTAAATGTGTGTTTTGTTACATTGTTATCTTATGTTTCTCGGTGTTATTTTTCCATTTTAATTTTTATGATAAAAGTTCCCTTGTGTGCCACGGGAATTTGATTGGGAAAATTTCTTTCTTTTCTGCATAAAAGCCTAGTGTTTATGCCTGGTCTTAAGCACAAACATCGATTTTGAAGTGTATTTTCATTACATCAGATGCTAACGAAGTAAATTACAGGTAAAACATCGGCTACCACTTAATCATATTGACTTTTTCCCGAATAATTGCTTACCGCCCCCGATGCGATGCGAACCCGTCCAATTTCGCCATAAATCTAAGTACCGACGACACGGTGGGCCGGACAGTACGCCTAGCCGGGACTCGAACCGCCGGTCTTCGCACAGTGGCAGCTCATTGGCGAGCCGTAAATTAACCGAATCATAATTGCCTTTTCCCTGAATGTAATTAAACGTCTTAACGATTGCTAGTTGTATTTGTTTTTGAAAGATTTATCGAGGCGTGGAGAAATTTTCGTAAATAGGTTGGTGAATGAACGTCGATTAACTGGTGTCGTAATCATTCCAATTCGAAATAGACGTGTATTGCGGATTGAAACCGCTTCGTTTAGATTGGTGAGAACATGAACGATAAATGATAATTGTAAATATAAAATGTACAATGAACACCTTCGAATCAGGATCAAAAGAAAACTACAAAGACCAGAAAAACAAACAACTTTAAGTCCATAGATATGTTTTACCTTTTCCGGTAATTGGCCAGCTCGAAGTCCAGACCTTAAGCCCATAAAGCATTTGTGAGGATGGGTAGAAAAATAGGGGCACTAAAACGATGTGAATATGAACTTTTTTCGAATTTTTTTATGTAGAATCTTTGCTTAAAATTTGTTATGTTTATTTCCGGACACCCTGTATAAAAAATCCATAACCTTGGAACGGCTGGCGTGTATTTGCGCCTTGCTTTGGCTCTACGCAATAAAAGAACATAATATAGATAGACATTTAATTTAAACTAATTTATAAGGACCCGAACCCTGGCCTGGTAATGGGGTAATATTTAAATGCCATAAAGGAATCTAAGTGGCCAATATATTTATCTACCATGTAAAATACCCCCAAACATTCGAAAACATTTGACACTCCGAATGAGTCGCATCCTGTCACTTCCATGCACAGTTTTATGCGTTTCCTGTTCTTTGAGAACTTTTAAAGTGGTCAGTAACAAATCGAACAAGAGTTTTACATTTGAGTTTCTGGTTAGTGTTGATGAGAATCTCAATATGTATTAATTGGTATTTCCGCCTATAAAAATGTCATCGTAAAACGGTGGAACAAACTAATAGGATACCAATGTCGTGTCACATGCATTAAATTTGTTTAGTATTAGTGTAAGCATAAATCCAAAAAAAAAAAAAAATTATGGGGTAACATGCTCAGATCGTTGGATAAAATACAAATATGAATAAGAATCAGTCAAACTCAAAGTTAAAGTCAAAATATGTTTTATTGTCTGAAAGAAACATCTTCATCGTCAATGCTTTTATAAATTTTAATCGACAATAATACTAAAATTTGAAATACCAAGATATAAGATAATTAAATTTTTTTTAGAATCATAAATTATAGATTTCTCTATAACACTTGAAGAAGGAGTAGGTAAACATATTACATCCCTTGTGTTCTATTCCATGTCACTAAACAATATATTATTTTTTGAAAACGTATGTAGGGTCAAAAAATTCGCAAAACATGGAAAAAAATGCTATCAGATGAGGACTTTGAGTTTGCTGCTACTCCACCAGAAATTCGGGAAGCAGCAAAAATAGTTGAAGAAGATCTTCTGCCAACTAAAAGTCACCCGAGATATGACAAGGCATATAACAATTTTAAAGAATGGTGTACGAAAAACAAAGTTGAAAATCCTGGTTCCGAATCAGCGCCACTAGCTTATTTTAGCGAAACTGCCAAGATAAAGAAGATATCAGCGCTTTGGTCAGTATATTCAATGCTAAAGACCACTCTATCAATTAGGGAAAAAGTAGACATATCTAAACCCGCAAAGCTATTGGCATTTTATTACATAAATATTGAAACTTTTTCGGAACAAGCACCCATGGAATTTCTTGTTCAAAAAGTACTTTAGGCCAAAAGGTTGACAATTTCTATATTAACTTGCTATTTTATACATTTGTGGGTAGCATTGGTTGTTTGTGTCTCCGGCGCCTGCCGATCAGATGAATTATACAAAATGAAAACGACAGTTACCTTTCTAGAAGAAAAGGTCGCGCTTGAAATACAGAATAGTAAAATATACCCGCCACGATCATTTATGATAACTAATAAGATATGGATTGCACCACTTAAGGAGTACCTAACTTTTCGGAAAAATATACAGGATGGAAAGCTTTTCATGCAAATCAGATATGGAAAAATTACTAAACAATATATTGGGCACAACACTTTAAGTCAGTTTCCAAAAAGATTGCAGGTTTTTTGAAGCTTAATATTAAAAGTTTTACTGGCCACTGTTTCAGAAGAACAGCGGCTACCTTGCTCGCAAATAACTGTGGCCACCTCATGCAAATTAAGCGGTTAGGAGGCTGGAAATCTAGCACAGTAGTTGAGGGATACATGGATAGTTCTGTCTCTTCTTTAAATTTTGCTAACACTACTTCAACTTCATGAAGTAAACCTTAAAAGAAAAATCAGCAAGGTTTGAACATATTAGTGGTGGCTGCCTACAATAATGCCAACATAGTAATTAATTTAAATAAGTAAAACATAAAATATGTTAATTTTTTGATTTTTATAAACGTCATTATAATTAATTGTCGTTAAATTTGTGTAATGAGTGTGAGCGTATTACAGTGTCTATGTTGGTGTGTTCCTATAATATTTCGAGATAGTCGAAAAACGTCAACTTTCCACCTTTCAAAGACAGCTAAAATGTCATTATTACATGCATGGTTGTAAATAATAGTTATTTACATTACTAGATGCGAAAGTTAATTTTTTGGTGTGAGGAGGTTTTTAAATAGCCGAGGCGAAGCCGAGATGATTCAATACCTCCGAACATCAAAAAAGGCTTTCGCATTGTGTGATGTATCAAACTTTTTCTACTACTGTTCTCTGATCAATATATTATTAAGTAATGAACTTTTAATTTTATTCAAATTATAATGATAAAAAAAGGTTTTTCCACCTGTAAAATAATCCATGACAACTTGTTATTTGAGTACCGTCAGAGTCTGTCAGTTCGAATTTTTTAATTTCGCTAGTCTAAAATGTTCTCCCAAGACCAAAACGTTGCTATTCAGAAGGCGGCCGAGTTGGCATGTGCCTCACTGTTACCTGAGAAGTCGAAAGGTAGATACTATCAAACGTACAACCTGTTTCTGGAATGGTTTGCGGATAAAAACGTTTCTCAAATTGACGAAAATGTGATGTTAGCGTACTTCTTAGAGAAATCTGATGCCTTATCACCTCCGTCCCTATGGTCACAATATTCCATGCTCAAATTAACTATTTCTGTAAACAAAAATATAGATATTTCCCAGTTTAAGAAACTCATTGCATTTATTAAACGAAAAAACGATGGTTACGAAGCTAAAAAATCTAAAATTTTCAGAAAAGAAGAAATAATAAAGTTTTTACTTGACGCTTCTAACCATAGCTATTTATCTATGAAAGTGATAGCAGTAATGGGAATAGCTGGAGCATGCCGCACCGATGAGATCCATAAAATGAGGTTGAAAGACGTCGAAATCAAGGATGATGTAGCTATAGTCAAAATCAACGCTTGTTCTATCGCTATGATCGAGGTAGGTGTGTGAATCAGGTGATTGGAAAACAGACTATTTCGGATGTTCCAAAAGAAATTGCCAAATTTTTAAAACTTCAAGACATAAATAAATACACTGGTCACTCGTTTAGAAGAACATCAGCTACGTTTCTCGCAAATGCTCCAAGTGTCGACATTTTGGATTTGAAAAGACATGGCGGTTGGAGGTCTTCGTCCGTTGCGGAGGGATATCTATATTGGTGATTCGTATACTAATAAAATCGAAATTTCCAAAAATATCTTAAATGGAACTCCTACTTTTATTCCATCTAACGACGTGAGAGTCACAAATAGAACGAGTTGTAATATGGTCGAAGTCCAGGATAATAACGAGACTCTAATACGAAGCGGCGAAGCTATTGAATTGAATAATATTCCATCAATTTATTTTTCCAACTGTTCACATTTCACTATTAACCTTAATGGCAATAAATAATTATTATTTAAGTTTTATATTATTGTTATTATACCACTTGTTTTTTCAATAAATATAAGCATTTTGTTATTAATTTTTTTTCCAAATTCGCTTGAATAAATACAATAAAAATTTCCTATGAGTATTCGTGTTTTTTTTGTCCTGGCACCGAAAGTAGTACTTTCGTAGCTAGAAACATATTACTTTCGTAGCTAGCAACGTATAATATTCAGGTAACTCTAATGTTTACTTTCGTGATCTTTCGTGATGCTAAGGCCCGAAGGTTAATAATTAATACAGTAGTAGAAAAAATAATTCAAATGGGCCATTTCAGCGTTAGTAAAGTTATTAATGTTTGATTTGTTATTGACAAAACAGGTAAATTAGACATTAAAACTTACTTTTACCTCATATTTTAATTAACTTTGAAATACATTGTATTCTTTTTATACAATTCAATAAAGTGGCTTTTATTGTTTCTCTCGAAAACGAAGCAAGATAGAAAAACAATTCAAGGCACAAAAAAGTTGTACCTTTAGTTGGTAAATCCGAAAACAATATCAAGATTAGAAAAAGTCAGTGGTGTACATTTTCGTGTCAATAATATTCGTTAAGATGATCCCCGCGACGCCACTGGACTTAATAAATTTAATCTATTTAGGGCTAATTAAGCCCCTTATCATTATGCATAACGGTACCAAATTTCGATAAAATCGGGAAAAGGACATTTAAAAAATTATAAAAAAACCCATTTTCTTTTTAAAAACTTTAACACCCTGTATATCAAAAACCGGGCAACTTCGGACACATGTTCATATGAACTTTTTCTCTTAGAATATCATAAAGAATCACCCTATATAATATTCCTAATTGTAAATTGTAATTTTTGACTTGTGGCAACCTTTCTTCAAATTGACGAATCTATCCATTATTAGAATGAACCCGACAACATCCCAGAAGGGCCGCAGCCATGCGCTGCTAATTATCCAACTAAATTGAACCTGTAGGATAACGAAACACAAAACGGGGAGTAGCTCCCATCACGAAAGGGGCCGACATGTATTTTCGAATCGCCCACGGCTTACAAGAATCAACTTTGACTTCGAACAATGAAATAATGATAAAACCGAAAAAACAAAACGGAGAGGGCCCTTTGGAACCTTCGCGAAGTTGCAGGCACTGTGTCTTGTTGCCCTCGGGATATCAGTGAGTTGATGATGTGATTAATAGCGAAATGGGACGATATTAATTCTTAAATAAGAATTAGTATAATCTTATTTATGCAGGGTGATTTTTAAGAACATGAAGAAAATCTAGATTATGATTCCTGACATCACTTTAAGATGAAAAGTTTATATGGACATATGCCCTTAAATGCTTACCCACTAAGATACAGGGTGTTAAAATAATTAAAAAAGTAGCGGTGGTAGATACACTTATTTTCAACACCCTGTACATTAGGGTGGGTCGAAAAAATTTTTTTTGGAATTTCTAAGAGCGGTAGTAAAAAAAAGTTGTCTTAGAATTACTAAATTACGCACACAAAAAATAGGATTTTTCTATTAACGTTAAGCCGCGCCCCGCGGGGGGTAAAAGGAGATGATTTTGTACATATATATTTTAAGGGAGGGGTAGTCATAAAAATATTTATTATTATTCTCTCATTACGTATAAAAATTTTGCGCATTTAATATTAATGTTTAGCCGCGCCCTTGTATCTTATTTTGCTTTATCGCTGCGCTTCCCGCCACTGAGCGCTGAGCACGTGCGACGCGCGGATTAGTTTAATACCTAAGCTCATTTGGTTTGGACGTATTTTCTGAGCAATATTTAGTCGTTTATTTTTTATTAAATCTTATCTAAAAACATAGTGATTTATGTGATTATGCCTAGAAAAACTTTAAATACTCGTGCTTGTAATAGACTTTGTTTGTTTGGCAATGCAGAGGATCTTGGTTCAGACTATGTGCTTTTTCTTCCCACATATGAACAGATTGTTAAATGTTTTCAAAATGTTCGTCTTGAACTGAAAGGTGAAGGAAGCAAGGAGCCTCTTAGTAATGAAATTGCAACCATTGTGGCACAAAAACTTGAAATTATATGGCAACGTGCATCACTTTCAACCCTAACTAATAAACGTATAGTACAAATGATTTTAGCATGTTATGGCAAGTACAGAAAAATCATTAAACCTATTAAAAACCGTGATACACCTTTTTTTATCAGCAAAGCTGGAAAAATTCTAGTCCGATGCGCAAAAATTATTTGATATTTGTTCTTGCAAATGTTTCAGTCCCCTAATTTGCAAATGTTGCAGGTAAAGGAAAATACCAGCAGCAAAGCGGAAGGTTGATTTGCCTGAAATAGACAAAAAAGATCTTAGTACAGACCAACAATATTTAGATTTAATTTCGCAATCAATAAATTGTGGTTCTTGTTCAGAAAATCTTGCCTCCCGAAATCCTGGGAAAATGAGTCACACAAGATGGTTAACGGTTAACTACTGCGAATCGAATACTACGACTGTATATTTCCACTGAGGAACCAACGGAATACATTTCTTCTGATAGTTAAATTCATCTTAAAAGTTTATGTACCTTATGTGGTTTAAGATTAAATCAAAGCCGTTCAATATGGTGCACGACACTTATGGGACACAATACGGGCCTCTAGACATTTTCCTGACAATATTCAGGCAATTATTAATAAGGTTATAACAGGTAACGCGTACTTTGCCCATGCAGTGATGCAGAAAATATATAGATGATAGCCATGTTGGCAGATGAACGGCCACATATCAGAGAACTTGCCAAGAAAAGAATTTTAAAGGCAAGATTAAATAAAGCAAAAAGTGGCATTAGAATTTTTAGAATACCAAAGATAAACTTTGACGCTGCTGATTACATTAATCTTATTGACTGGACTCAAAATATAACAGAACCTCCATTAACGATGCATATTGCAAACGATGATCTTCAGCTGATGATTCGCGAAGAAGTTCCGACTAAAAAAAAATCCCCTGTCATACCCAGGCAGTTGAAAGGGCTGTAAAGTTAATAACGGAGGCTTCTTCTACAGTCTGCGGCGCTCAATCTCGCGACGAATTTATAAAGGCAAAGCTTCTAGCTAGAGCAGACTTGCCAAGTTTCGAAAATAAAGGGCAATACTACAGCGCAAATCTCAACTAATGCGTATAAGAAGGGAAGGGTGCGAGGGTGAAACTCGAGGTGCGGCCAACTCCGCGTGGTGAGTTCTGGGCTGGTTAAATATTCAAATATAAATCCTACTAAAAAAACTGTCATTATTAAAAATTGAATATTTAACTAGGCGAAGAGCTGCACATCGCACAGCTAAAATAAAATAGGTATATGTTACTTGTTTATACTGAATAAATAATTTTAAAGTAATAGGGTCGCGGTTAAACTGTAATGTTTAGGGCTAATTTTTTTTTGCCAAAAGAGCGAAACGTTTTTTTACTGTCCGTAATGAAAAAAGTAAAATTAAAAAAAAAAAAACCTTTCAACCCCCAGGGGCGCGGCTAGATATTCGTCAATATCATCCAATTTTTTTCTCTGCTTTTTATTTCATCTAAGACAACTTTTTTTCACTACCGCAATTTATATTTCCAAAAAAAAGTCCTGAATCTCGATATAGAAGTAGATTTTAATCAATGAGTATAATTTCACAAAACGAAGTTTACCTTAAAAGATGTTCATTGGAATTGTAAATTAACTAAACTAGTATAAGTATGATCTTAAGTTTAAATATTTTAAGACTAAATAAGGTAAGGTACCTACCTTTTTTCATTTATAAGAATACTTTTGTAACATGTTCTTTATCGTTTTGATTCAAATATTTTTTAGTTTATAATGTGTTTTATTTCCAACTTCAACTTCACTTACCCACATAGCAGTAATAAATTGTGAAATTGTCCGCTTAATTTAATAAGAGAACGCAAAGAAGCAATTAAAAGATTCGGTATCAGGAATCAATAAAAACGAGATAAGTCAAGAAAGTAAACAGAGTGGAAGGAATTAGAAAAAACACACCTTTCAATTCATTCCATACAATATAAAATTAACAATAAAAAATTGCAAAACGCCGCACCGCACGGCTTTTATGGGATTTTGACTCGCTGTCGAATTTAATAAAGTTTTAATGTCATAGATGTCGACTTCTTCATAACAATTTTTCATAGGTTCAACTTAATCCTCTGACTAGTTAGAGAAACAGGGTGTAAAATGTTGTCTTGCAAGTAAAGAAATCAATGTTAAAAAATAAAAATTAATCTAATTGCTGAAAATTAAAACATATAAAACAGTAGGTAAAAATAAACAACTTTTGCTAATACACTTTTATTTGGAGTCCTATATAGGGAGTTTCCCAAAACTTAGCATATATACACTAAAGAACTACTTAAAGAATAAAGAGTATCTTATAGGAACATGCCGTTGCAACAATTGCTTATTTTAACCTAATCTTTAACAAAGACACTTTAATTTTTATATTTTAATACTGACTTTAAAAGTTCAAATTTTTACAACCTGTATCTCTGAAACTAGCCATAGGACTCAGTTTAACCAATAAGTTTTTAAAATGTACAACCTATTAAAATGTCTTTAAATTCGACATCGAGCCAAAAATCCATAAGAGGTGTGCTGGCTCCTTTCTTTTTTAATTTCGCAAAACTATTGTAAATTTCAATATTAATTTCACAAAAGAATTGTAATTATCAATATTAACTTCGCAAAAGAATTGTAAATTTCAATACTAATTTCGCAAAAATAATATAAAATTACCCTGCGTTTTTACAAAAATGAAAGTAAATTGCTTTTAAAAACGCAGTGATATCTATTGTAAATATGTGAAACATTTGTAATATCAATGTGAAGAATTACAAATTTATTGTCTCTTTTAAGATACAAATTTAAAATACTCTTGTAATAATATAAAATTTGTTATTATAGATTCAGCAAATATAAACATAATAAACAACGATTACAAAAATACAATGATAATTTTACTCGTTTGTTATAAATTTTCAGTATTTTTATGTAATAATTACAATACTAATGTGATAATTTGACCAATTGTTTTGTGATTTTCAAGCAAAAAAGTAAATAATTTACATATTTTATAAAATAACTTAGGGTGTATTTTTACAAAATTGTTTGTAAAATTATATAACGCTAATAAATTTACTTCGATAGTAATTGGCAAAAAATAACCCACAATAGTTACAGTAAGGTTACAAATTAAATTTTAGAGTGCGGATAGAATTACTGTGAATGCTGCCAAAGCTTTGGATAATCTTGTCCTAAAGAAGTCTAAAGACGCCTATGATAATGATGTAAAAATTGGACTACCATCCATCAACATCAAAAAACGTTCAATCATCGTCAATTTCTGTTAGTAAAAATCACGAAATAATAGAAAACATTGACTTATCAAAAGCCGGTAAATTCATTTTTACTGGGTCTTTTCATAACTGTTCATTTAATATAAAGGATAAATAAGTTTTTTCGTTAATAAAAAGTTGTTACTATAGGGTATTATATACCATTTAAAGTGTCTGGTGACTATGGTATTATAAAACAATAATATCCGAGTAGGACATAAATAATCGTTGACATTGTTGCCGTTGGCTGCAAATTATTCGACCCCCAACACATTAAGAAAATTATTTTTACTTACAGATTTCCTTGTGCGACTTCTTTTTTTGCTACTACTGCCGCTATCACTGGATGACGAAGAACTATCCCTTCCTCAAATAGAAAGACGTATAGGAACGCTTTTTGGATCTACTTTTTCTTTTTTGGCAGATATTTTAAATCACCGCACACACTGTTCAACCACTTCTGATGTAGTCTATTTGGCCGTAATAATCCCGAAACTTAGTATATTTCCCGAAACAATAATAATATTATACATTAACTTTATGTTCAAAGAACAAAAACAGACTAAACCCTGTTTCATTTATAAAACTACATTTTGTAAACATTCTCGTGGTGAGTCACCTGCCCTAGTGTGATATAATTGCCACTGCATGGACCACAGTAAGTAAATAAAATTTTATGAACCCAATTAACTTAAAATATATTGATAACTAGTGTTAATACAATATTACATTGCGGAAACCATATGAAAAGAAAATCGTTATACAGGGTGATCCTTAAGTACATGAAGTAAATCTAGGATATAATTCCTGACATTATTTTAAGACAAAAAGTTCATATGGACATATGCCCTAAAATGCTTACCCTCTAAGATACAGGGTGTTAAAATAATTAAAAAAGTAATTGTTTTTTTAAAATTTCGAATGTCCTTGAAGATACGGTATTAAAAATAGGCGTCAACTGATTTGGTGTCAAACTGCACTTTTTCGTTAAAAAAGGTTTTGCTGACCTCCATCAGTGGCGTGCGTAAAGATACCATCAATATTTCTTTTGTGAAAAGATTTGATACGCCACTGATTTATTATTAACTCTGATGCATTTTTATGCAGTATCGATAGAAGCTGAACAGAAGTTGTCTCTACCATGTTTTTGAAAAAAACAGCAGTTTTAACGAAAAATAGAAAAAATTGTAAAATTGTAAAAAAAAACTATGTTAGGACATCGCTGATTCGACTTTATTTCAAAGTAGGCTTATGTCACAGATTGTGTAAGTAATTGTGAAAATGTCACAAAATTAAATGACAGAAAAATCATTTAAAGCTTTAGTACGCCGTTTTTGTGAATTGTTTATCTATCCAAAAGTTTTAAAGTTATGGCTGATTTACAAAACAGTGCTTATCTGGCAGGTATGCATTTTGTTTAAGGTCTTGCTGTTGAAAATGCATAGAAAACTCAGGCCTTTGTAAGTCTCCATCGTCGTTTATCAGAAACAGGAAGTTTTGCAAGAGTTTCTGATATTCCCGGCAGGCCAAGAACGGTAAGAACACCACAATAATTAGAAGAAGCAGTACTAAATAGAATTAAGGAAGATCCAGAAACCAGTACTCGAAAAATTGTGCATGAGGTAAACGCTAGTCAGTAAACCGTTTTGAGGATTCTTCACGATCATCAAATGTATCCTTACCACATACGAGTTCAGGCCCTTTTACTACGTGATTTCCCTCAACGCGTCAATGGTTTTTGGAAAGGTTGGGCAGAAATCCACAATTTTTAGATAATTTCTTTCTTACCGAACTTACCGAAAACTTTCATAACAATCACGTTTGAAGTCAAAAAAAATCTTTAGTATCAATTTTCGTTAAATGTACGGGCAGGAAAAGTTTGTAACAGACTAATAGGTCGTTTATTTCTTCCCCAGCGGTTAGATGGCCAAACCTGTCGCAATTTTCTAGAAAATGAGCCGCCAATATTATTGGAAGACTTGCCATTAGGAGCTCAATTCGAACATTTCCACTTTTTTCATATTTTTAATTCTTAAGACAATTTTTCTTCGAAATTTCCTTATGTAACCACTACCCTTATTTACCCTGCTGTATGTAAAAAAATGTGCTCTTTCTAATTCTGCGATAAATTGGGGTTTCCATTTAAAAAACAAAAAGACGATGTCATATCTCATTTTTGATATACCCTGTATGTTTCGCTGCAAGATTAAAAAAACTCTAAACTGAAAATACAAATCGTCGGGTCTGAGCGTTTTTTTTTATAAACTCCCCTCTTAAGTTTTATTGAATTTATTCGCTACTTTACGAATGCTCTGTATATTATACAGCGTGTCCAGAAAAGTTCTAGACATATGGGAATATTCTTTGTTGTTGATTTTACGAAAAAAAGTTATTCTTTATAAAAAGTTCTGCTTGATGCGCCAATAATATAAATGACATATCACAACATTAAGTTGTCTACTTAAAGATCTCAGTTTTGTCATTTAACGTAGAATATTTGCGTTTGTGATTATTGGCCGCAAGTCGGTTTTGTTTGGACCTACTAAGGGGTTATAGCCTATTACGTTAGCGTTAAACCTTAACGTTAAATTTTATACAAATGTTTATTTGGTCTGCATTTAGTTAACATCTGCTTTTGGAAGTCGTTTAGTACCGAGTGGTACGTTCTACGTTTTACTTTTGTTTAAATCCTTTCGGGACTGTTTTTTGCTAAGTGTTGGCAGATTTCGAACTGTGAGTTCATTGTGAACAAGCAGTGGCGATGGAAGCCTCGTATAGGGCAACGTTATGTTGAATCATGTACAGGGCGGCAAAAAAATATAAAAACACAGAATTACGTTAAGAGGGAAGTACTCTCAATTTTTATTTTACCGCCCTGTACATGATATCTTAAGTTTTGATATGTCAATATTATTTGCGCATCAAGCAAAACTTTACATAAATAATAACTTTTTTTCGTAAAACCGACAATAAAGAAAATTCGCATATGTCTAGAACTTTTTATGGGCACGCTGTATACAATATAACTTAATTGACATAATTGTTATTAAATATTTATTTGAACACATATTTAATTGACGGAATCATTAGCGCATTTGGTCAAATTAAACTTCAGTTATGATATAGTAATATTACGTTCATGTCCGAATTAAACTTTAATTAAAAATTCCTCAATAAAATACTAATTTAATTCGGCGATAAAATATCTTGTTGCTCGTTTTTACTTAAATATTTTTATTGAATGAATTCATTTCAGGTTATCCCAATTAAATCTATTGGTGATGACAAAATTAGTTGCAGAAAGCGTAAGAACCATACCATTACAACATCCTATTATTTAAGAAAAAAATTAAGCATTTCCTAAAACACCCTGTGCAACGTACCTTTATACACTCCCACATACATCAGATCACATAAATAATTACGCACCGCCCTCTGTCAGGATGCCCAAGTACAAGTTCACCGTCCGTGTTCCGGTACACAGAGTCTCAATTGCCTCCCCCTACCCCCGTTGCGGGGGGCGCATTGCTGATTGCCGGACCTTGTTTAATTATCGGGAACTTGTCCGTGTCGGCGTGCACAGGGAATTTCGGGGCAGAGAGGGACTAGGCCTCTCCCCACCCCCTCCCCCGTAATCGGTCAGTTGGTTAGTAAAGGTTCGATAGATTCTTTTAATTAGCGGCGATGGATGATATGAATAACATTAGGTATCCAAACAATTACATAGCCAGTGTCTGAAAACTAAAGATTGAATTAAAGGCTTTCGCAGAGACGTATTAGCCCACATTTATTTTTAATGCCAATTTATAATAACAATAGATAGGTACATTACTTGATTTGTTATCAAAATTAATAGACTGTCTAATTAAGGCTTTTTAGAAACAACTTAATTATTAGGATAATAATATAAATAAAGGAAAACGAATAATAATAATGCATGCAGGTTGGGACAATGGATGGATCCCTTATTGTTTATTACTGTCGGCAAAAAATATAAAGGATCCAAGTCTGGACTATCATGAAGATACCAACGCCGCTTTTTTTGAAAGCTGGTTTAAAGACAGTTTGCTTTTAAATGTACCAGAACAAAGTGTTATTGTAATGGACAATGCCGGCAACTGGAAAAAGTACCGAATGCATCGAGCAGAAAATCCGCAATAAAGGAGTTCATGTTAAAAAATGACTTGTACTTCGAGGAAATCTAAAGTAAAAAACAGCTGTTAGTAGCGCTAAAGGCATTTATTTAGTATTAAAAAAAGAGTATGTGTGTGATAAAATGGCGAAAGAATTGGATCACACTGTGTTGCGACTGCCACCCTATTATTGCATTTTTAACCCTATTGAACAAATGTGGCATCAAATTAAATTAAAAATGAGAAATGAAAATAGCACACCTACTCTTAGTGGCAGTGTAATAGATATATAACAGATGAAAGTTGGAAAAATTCGGTTAACCATGTCTTAAAAATTGAAGACTCTTATACTACCAACTACACAACAAAACGAAATACATGCTCTTTTGCTCTTATTATAAATGTGGAAGATGGTGATAGCGAGACTGAATTAGGAATAGATTAAAACGTTTTATAATTACAATTAAACCTTCTGTGTATATAATAATATGTAAATATATTTTTTTAAGTAGGTATATTAATTGTAATTATTACTTTTACCTAAATACGTGCGAAAAGTTGCCCTTTTCCGCACGCAAACTTTTAACACTTTTTCTTTGAAAACGTAGGTTTGGCAATCGAACAGGTAACGGGGTTTCTTTGGGTGCTTACAATAAAATAAAACTATTATTGCAGTTATTAGGTCAAGCGAAATATGTTCGGATAGACTTTATACTTACAGTGGCGGCTCTTTCATAAGATCATTTGATCAATAACCTCCCACCTTATTTCTTGTCATGTAACTTATCATTAATTTAATTTTAAAATACCAGTCAATACATTCTATTTGCGTACTATTGCCTCTTAAATCTTTCTTCTTAATGTTGAATGCATCGAACGAGATGTTAGGCTACTTTTTGTTCCTCCCCGCTAAAACTTGCGTACCGAGTTGAAGGTGAGCGCGGTTCCCCAAGCGTTTTTCTGATTAAAATAATAATTTAACAATTTTTAGGTAAGAGCGAAACGAATGCATGCTTCCCCTGACATGAAAGACAGAGTAAAAAAGTAAAAATATCTATTATGAGGACGGATTTCGGTATTATTTTCCGACTAACATTGCAATGCTTGCGAAATATATGGGAAGGGTTTATGTGCGCGAGTAGATCATGATTAATTTTTTAGGAAAATCATTTGAAGACTCAACTAATTTCTTATAGATCGGTCGTGTTTTGTCGCAAACTAACTCAGATCTGTGATAATGTTATGTCAAAGAGAAAAAATACAACAAACAGGAAACCAGAATAGCCAAGCTGCGTAGAGAATGTATACGAAAGCGAGAAGCCTATACTAGACATGCTGGTGGAGACCTACCCCAAGCCAATCAAAATCTGCTTGAAGATAACAAGCAGAGTAAAGTAAGAGTGAGAAATTGAATTAAGAAAGCCAAGCGGGACTGCTGGAAACACTTTGTGAGAGTGTAGGAAGGGCTATCTGGGACGATGGATACATAATCGTCATGAAAGGTATACTGGGATAGCCCCTCAGAATAAATCTGACCATGGATACCATGGAGCAAATTACAAATCACCTATTTCGCAACCCACCAGGATGTGATGTTTGACTGTGATATTAGTGTTAGGTTTACAAATCTTACAATGGACGAAATGCACACTGCACGCGAAAAACCTTGGCGATAAGGCAGTGTGTAAATGAAGTCCTAAGGATGCTCACATAGGCGTCTGTGTGTCATGATAACGTCAGATGTAAAAAATGCCAGTACAGTAACAGGGCATCATGGCAGCATATCCTGGAAGAACTGAGGAAAAGAGGACAGCCTAGTTAGTGTCATGGCATCCTACCTCTCGGAGACAGAAAGAGTCCCTACTGGGCTTTATATTATTATCTGATGAAGTATTGCCGATGATGTTGCTGTAGTTCTTATGGCAAAAAGTGAAGAACTCCTAATGAACGAATGACAAAAACCACATATCGCTAGGTTTACTTGTTTGACGCACAGATTTTTAGTTCCGAGACCTCATTATAAATGATATAATGCGACGTTTCTAAGGATTCGATTGTGGTTGGGCACTATACTGGATATAAGGCATAACACCAAAAACATTCTGGCTTGCGGCATTACATTGACCACCCTATAAAATCCACAACCAGCCGTCACTGGGTATACATACATGTATCCTACTTTTTAGGAACGTAAACAGAATCTGATGCATCTTTTCAAAATAGTATATTCAGCTATATCTTGTAAAGTAATCGTGTAACTTGTTAACTATAACTTCGCTTTTTAATTAACGTAATTATTGAATTAACCGATTTTCCATAAATTTTCGCTTCCGTCGAGATCTGGCTCGCTACCAGCCCCGAAGGCAGGTGATTTCTTTTATCGCAACCTAGTGTAGATCGCCGATAGATTGATACCAAGTAAGCAGTTTTCTTTTTCAGCAGGGGATAATTTATTTTTCTGTTGAAGCGAAACTGCCGTTGTAAGTTGGTAACTTTAGACAAATAGCAAAAATGTTTAAATAAAATACCCATTAAGTAAGGGTCTCTATTTATTAGGATAAAAAAATAGGGCTCAAAGTTTGCAGTGGAATAGTTTTTTTTTTAATATTACGTTATATCTGTTTAATCGGCAATCTCCTGCTCTTGTTGGGGGACCCACCTTCCTTTTAGGGACTTTTGATACCAATGAAGATTAAATCGTCTGTTATTTCTGCGACGGTTTATTGTTACATTGTTTCGCATGCCCTGGCATGTCCAATGTACCACGCCAACTGTTCTGGTCCTATAATCACTTCTAACCAGATTGTAGTATCATAAAATTTTCGCCTTTATATTATACTAGTACAGCGTTTCCAGAAAAGTTCTAGATATAATATGGGAATTTTCTTTACTGTTGATTTTACGAAAAAAAGTTATTCTTTATAAGAAGTTCTGCTTGATGCGCAAACAATATTGACATATCAAAACTTAAGATATCATGTACAGGGCGGCAAAAAAATATAGAAACACAGAATTACGTTAAGAGGAAAATACCATCAATTTTTATTTTAGATCAAATTGTTATAAGAAAACTTTACCAAGGACTACAAAACGTGGTCAGATACAATTTTTCGTTGAAATATTTTAATTTACAGGGTACCATCAAAAAGCCTTTGAAAAATATTTTTTTATTTTATTTCTTTAACAGTTACCTGCGACAATTTTGCAACAACTATGTGCAATACTATAGTAACGAATATTGACATGCGAGACAAAAATCATTTACTATCTTTCGACTTCTAACAAGAGTTTTTCGTTAGTTTCGTCATGGTTGTAAAGTTAACGCTGCAGGAGAAAATAAAAATTGTACTTATCGTCGGAGATCACTATAAACCTATTAGGGAAGCCGCACTCATATTTAATACTAGACACCCTGACAAAATGGTATGTAGCACCACTATAGCAAACGTAATGAATAAATTTAAAGCTACTGGTTCCGTCGAAAATGTATTTAAAAAACAACACAATGGTCCACAACAGAAGAAAAGCAACTCAATGTAATGGAAGCAGTTCTCGAAGACCGAAAATTTCTTTAAAAAAATTGTCAAAAACTATTCCAGTTGACGTCAAAAAGTCTACTGCTAGTAATATTTTAAAAATAAATAAACTTCATCCATATAAACCGAAATACATTCACACACTAGACCTTTTCAGGATATTGACCATCTTGAAGCAGTAATAACAAACTGTGACCAAGAAATCACTCCCAATATGATACGGGCGACAGTAAGAGAAATTACAAGGCGTACTATAGTTTGCATGGAAAAAGAAAGGGGACATGTGGAGACATAATGTTTTTAGATCACTTCTATCATGTAATTGCTAAAGTACTGTTTATTATTCACATTCACAATTTATTTTTGCCGTAAGGAAATTAAATGTTTTTAATATTCCTGATAGGTAGATAGGTTGATTTTAGAACATGAAATAATCTCGCATTATTTTTTTACGTAATTGGTTTTTAACAAGAGGTAATGAATGCTCAACGTGTTTTTGATGGTACCCTGTAAAGTTTTCTTATAACAATTCGCTCTAAAATAAAAATTGAGGGTACTTCCCTCCTAACGTAATTTTGTGTTTCTATATTTTTTTGCCGTCCTGTACATGATATCTTAAGTTTTGATATGTCAATATTATTTGCGCATCAAGCAGAACTTTTTATAAAGAATAACTTTTTTTCGTAAAATCAACAATAAAGAAAAGTCCAAATTCCGGAAAGTCGAAACCCTTACGCTACATCACACCAGCTCGCCGAGCCTTGCATCGGCAGTTATAAACTAATACAGGCCAGCATGATTAAACGTTTGCAATTATGCGAATGCCTCTATAATTATCTTATGCACACAGCGCGTCTCATTACACTCCCATTAGATAGTCGACGAGATATGTCCGAGCTGTCGAGGGGTGGGACACTTCGCCAGAGCAAGCCTGCCGTTTGATCGCATCTGCTTATATTTACCATTGGTTTGCTTTGCACTGGGTACTATTTGGAGTTGAATTGATGACGATATTTTTTAAAGCTTTAGTAGATTTCTTTAATTTACCAAGTTTTATTACAGTTGCGTCGCTTAAGAGTGTTCTTTTCTTTTTAACTTCCAGTTTATGTTGTTCGCTGATTTACTCACTGTCGGATATACACTTTACTTCGTTGTACTTACTGGTAAACTGTCCATACAGTACCAGGAGGCAATTACACAGATTCCAGATAAGTCTAGTTGAAGTCGTACCAACTGAGAAGGGAAATTCGAAACACTTTTAACACCCGCATCATACAATATTGTCACAAAGTGCCCTTTTTTGTTCTTGAACTACGTCACCCATGGCAGGGTCAAAGAAAGGTGCAGTGGGATGTGCGTGGAGAACCGGAGTCCAGGAGAAGGTGCGACACTTCATACTGGATACTTGATAATTGAACTTGAAGAAGCGATCCGATGCGAGAGAACCGCCAACCTAAATCCAGGCAGAGGGACGCCTTTCCCGCACGACGCTTAAAGGTAGGACTGGGTTTTACCGCCGTCTGATTTGGTCCCCAGTATCCCTTGTGACAATATTTTATCTACAAACCCTATTGAACCAGACACTAAAATGAACAAAAAACTTAATGGCAGTTCTACCAAATTCAAAAGTGAAGTCATTAAAATCGTTTTTGAATTTGTGCGATTTTTGATGGATAATCTGAAAGGAAAAGATCCAAATCAACCAGCTAGCACAGTTACCTTTGAGTGGTTGCCGAAAAACCCGTAGGAAGTTGCTCATTGAAAATGTCTGCAGTATTTTTCTCGCATATTTCAAAGACAAATCTAAGATATGGAAGTCTCCATCTCTCTGGTCTCACTACTCAATGATTAAAGTCATGTTAAAATTAAACTGCAATATAGATATTAGTAAATATTATATGTCGCGAGAAGAAGAAGGCTATCAATCTAAAAAGTCAAATAATACCTATGATTTTGACGAAAGACCAAATTAAGCAGTTCCTGAGGAATTCATCAGACGATAAATAGATCATCTTGGGTATATGGTGCTTGTCGCAGAGAAGAGCTCTGCCATTTGACAATCGACAACATTGAAGATTTGGATACTACATTACTGATACCCATTCCAGACACAAAAACTAAGGTTTCGTCTCCTCCCCGCTGATGAAGCAATAATAAAAATAAAAAGAAGTTAAAGTCATTGACTATACAACACTAAGGTTCCGCGAACTTTCACTGTGTAGTTGAGCTTTATTCGAATTTGTTATGTAAAAAGCAGAGCTCTTCAGCCAGCAGATATTGGACATCGTCGAATTTTTATCAAATATATGAATAACAAATGAGCTAAAAATCCAGTTTGTATCAATAATTTCGGTATAATGCCTGCTGTTATAGCTCCCAGATCCGAAGCTTCACAGTGGTTACTGTTTCCGTCGGTCTTCAGCCACTTTACTGGCAGACTCTGATGCGAGCCTGAGAACTATCACAAGACACGGTGGATGGAAGTCCTCAACAGTGGCAGAAGGATATTATATTGATAACTCACCGGAAAAGTCTTCTTACAACGTAGTAGTCCAGTACTATTGTTTCCTTCCCTCCACAAGCATACAAAATGACAACAAAACATTAACAATAAAAGCTATTAATTTTTAACACTAGTAGTAGTATAGTAGTAGTAGTAGTAGTAACAAGATTTATTTTAGCAATACTGCTACAATATTATAAATTCTAGTTTTTTTAACAATAATTAAAACATTTAAAATTACAATTTTATGCACCAAAAATATTTTTCAATCAATTTTATCAGATATTTTGTTTTCTAAGTAATGATATTTTTAAGGATTTTTTAAATTTACTTAAGGAATTTTGTTTCTTAATTAAAGAATCTAAATTATTATATTCGTGAAGTCCTTTAAAAAAGATTGATTTATATGTCAAATTTTTGTCACTTTCCCTAAACAAAAATTTTGATTGTTTCTGGTTGGATAATTATGATTTTCAAAGTTTTGCGTTATAAAGTCTTTTGAATGAGATGGTAATAAATTATTTTGAATTTTCTAAATAAAAATACAAACTAGGAAAAATATTAAATTTTTATATTCAACTATTTAAGTTTATTTAACATATAATTTATCTTTGTGTATTTATCAACATTTAATATTATTCTCATCGCCTTATTTTGTAAAATTTGAAGTCTACTAAAAATTCCTTCATTTGCAGTATATAAAATTGTAGTGCAATACAAATAATGAGGTAAAATTATGGGCGGCGGAACTTTCGGCCCCATATTGGGTAAGGTACCTGCTAGAAATTTTAGGTCAAGTAATCTTGCAAGAAATTTCGGCCCCAAACATTGCAGGTAAATAATTGGTCGGTGAACTTAAAAAAGGCGAATTGAACCAAAAAGGTGGATTAGATGCCGTGTTAGCGCTGTTTAACCAATATAAGTCTATAAAAGGGGCAAACGATTAATAATAATATTCCCCGGTGAACTTGAAAAAAGCGAATTGGAACCAAAAAGGTGGATTAGATGCCGTGTTAGCGCTGTTTAACCAATATAAGTCTATAAAACCGCATTAGCCGAGTTGCAGGTCAAAAATTGAGTTAGTTCAGGTTAGTTGCATTTTCATTTTATAAATGATTGAAACCACAAAAGATCATAAAAAATTAAAATGTTATAACGTTAGACCATTGGGGCCGAAAATGCCTGTAATAAAAACATGACCCTTCCATCCCGGGGCCGAAAGTTCCTGTCAAAATCGGGCTGCTACCTGGCCGGGGCCGAAATTTCCTACGCCCAAAATTATTGTGTTATATATTTTTTTTCTTGAAAATAAACTTAAATTTTTACTTACTCTTTTGAAATAATTAATTTTTTTCCAATTTTAGATATAGTGTTTTCAAAATGAGAATCAAATTTTAATTTTGAATCCATTATTATCCCTAAATATTTAAAAGACTGAACTATTTCTAATTTTTGGTCATCTATAAAAATATTTATATTTTCATAATTTATATTATTTCCTATTGCCATTAATTTCGCTTTAGAAATATTTAATTTTAATTTATTTACTTTTAGCCAGTTTGATACCAATTTTAATTCCGAATTTAGATGCAACTTAAAATATTTTTACCTTTTACGTATATTAAAGTATCATCAGCAAACATTTGAATATTAGTATTTGACAAAATATTTGGCATATCATTCATATATAAAATAAATAATAAAGGACCTAAAATACTTCCTTGTGGTACACCAATATTATTAAATTCCCATTTTGAAAATGTTTCATTTATTTTAGTTATTTGTTGTCGAAAATTTAAATAATTTTTAAACCATTTATATACAGTACCCCTTAAACCATACTGATATAATTTATTTAATAATTTATTTCTATCAATAGTCTCAAAAGCACGTTTAAAATCCAAAAATACTGCCAGACTGATTTCATTTTTGTCAACACTTCTCTTCCAATTTTTAATAATATTATATTGTGCTGCTGTTAAATTTGTACTGAATATATTTTTCTAAAACCTGCTTGAATATTTACTAAAATGTTGTTTTCTTCAATAAAATTTAATATTTGTTCATAAATTGTCTTCCCTAAAAGTTTTTCAATATCCCATAATAAATTTATCGGCCTCATTTCAGTACATTTTTTTGTATTTTTTACTTTTGGTACTGGTGTTATACATGAACATTTTAAATCATCAGGCATTTCTCCATATTTCAAACTTGTATTAATTAATTTAAGTAATATATTTCCAATCCTGCCAAATGTCTCTTTCATTATTTTTTTGTTAAAATTTCACACATGTATTAAAAGTAATCCACTTTTAACACTAGTGTCATCAAATGCTTAGACCCTGACAACAAGCGTTAGACGGTTTATATTTATTAGTGCTTGTAGATAAAAATATTCTAATACCATCGGTTATGAATTCTCCATATTTAAAAATGGAAATTCCATTATATTATACTCCTCTTACCGATGATCCACCTGAACAAAAAAGAAAATTTCCGAAAACCCAAGGACTGGCACTCTTTTTGGATATGCTTATACTTCTCTTGTGACGTATTTATCTTAGCGCAAATGAACACCCAGTATATCCAATAGAGTACGTCAGACCATGTCCATCAATACAGCTCTGTGTGCACGTCCAATACAAAGGGCCTAAGGTAATTAATAGTTCGGCAGTATTAATACACAAAGGGTGAGGTATACTGAAGGGGAAAAGGGGGAGGGTCCACGCCCACGTTCCATCGTAATGGTAAATTAATTTAGGGGTGGTCTTTGGTCTACATACGGATTGATTGCTTACGATAGCTGAAAATGGGGTTATAATATACGATTAAAAATATGGATGGCAATTATTTGACAAAAATTAGAAAGAACTAAAGTAGGTTGTTTTTTTTAATGAGGCTTTTACATAGAATAAAAAAACGAATTGCCCACTAATACGAAGTTACGGTTTTATGGGCCTGTAGATTTAATAGTCAAGGAATTAACGCCTCACAGTCTAGACCTGTCAATAAAAATCTCGGGCGCCACTTAAAGATTTTTGGCTAACGATAAGGAAATGTGAGCCCCCAAAATTGGCAGTAGTACCTTAAAACTGTCGCTCTGGCCATTAAAATGTAAAACGATATTTTAACTGTTTGCAGGTTCAGATATACCTGTGTATTTAGGTTGACTATACCTCTCCTTTATACCTTTGCTCTGATGCTGAATTACTTTACACATTTTATTTACTTACAAACAACTACCAATTTGGCATTTTATTAAACAAAGTATGTACATAATATATAGGTCGAGTTCTCACTTGGCCTTAAATTTCTGGAAGTCTTCAGTAAACACATTTTTCGTACGCAGCTCTTTAGACGGAAATACTTCCATCAGCATTTTGGGGGTCTATCAGTCTGGCGATGTTTTGAAATCTCACAACACTGACAAATTAGTCTTACTACCGGTCTACATCTAAAATCTCTTAGCGATGGATTTAGATTTATTTGGTTTTTCTATGAATGCAAATTACGGATTTATTTTCGGTGAGATGACAAATTATTTAGGTTGTTCTATTACTACGAGGAAGTCATGTATGAATGGGAACAAGAATCAGTGACAGATATTTATATAATGAAATTTCTTAAATAATAATAACAACAATAAAAGACTTATTAAGAATTTAGGGGAATAGATACAAATAATGCAAAAAGAAAAAAAAACAAAGTGATAAGTAAATCAACCGAAAATCCTTAAAGGGCGAAGTCTAACATATATTATGGTGTTCTTCAGACTATTTGACATTTGCAGAGATTCCTATTATAGACACTGAGACAAGAGTAATGAGTAACTGTAGCTACCCTAAGATACAGAGGCTATAATATGATTATGGTACCGTCATCCAGCATTTACCTGTTGATTCAGTAAAACAGCTTTAACTTTCTTACAAAAGATGGAAGCTGAGGGACAGGCAAAGAGTTCAAAAAAATTATAAAAATGCGACACAGCGTTATAGGTAAAGCATCGTTGAAAAAGACGTGTAGTACGCTGGAGAATGGTAAAGTCCATTCACAGATTTAAGAGAATGACTACCTGCCTTTTAGTTATCACCCATCATAAAATTCTTTGTTGAAAGGGTTTCAAGGATCATACAGATAATGATTTTATTATCCAGGTAGGAACCGTACTTGGCCGTAATTAGTTTACAAAGCCTCATTAAATAATGGGAAAAAATAAGTAGACAAATCAGTGTTGAAAAACCAGTCATTTTATTAGTTCGTGTGAAATAAACACTCAGCTTTGATTATCCAAATATGTGGCGTCCGTGGATTGGTGAATCTAGTATAGAATAGCCGGAGGGGGTACAGGTACAACCACAGTGCGGAAATGAAAATGGAAGAGAACGTGAAAAGTTGAGTAAAATGGAATGTATTGAAGAAACAGCCACATTGACCAAAATTTCGGAAAAAACAGTATGGAAAATTGTGAATAAACCCATCACCGAAAGGAAAAGAAGGAAAGATTCTGGGACTTGCAAAAAATTAGATCGCAGCGATGAAGATTTAGTCCGACGCAAAATTTATAAGATGCATGAAGAGCATACGGTACCAACACTGGATAATTTACTGAAAAGACTAGAGATAGATAACACGGATATTCATTGCGGTAGGACAACGCTGTCCTATAAAGGTAACTAGTTCTTAAGATTAATCAAATCACTTTGATAAACGTTACCATCACAATATAAAAAAAGAAACAATGATGACAGAAATGCCACGGTAAACAAAATTGTCACAGAAAAGGAAAAGGTGTAGAAGTATAGTCGCAGTTCAATAAGAAAGTTGATGTCCCTTTATTAAAATAAGAGTTCTCTAAACATACACTTTTTTCGTAAGATTTGACGCAAGAAATCCCTTGGTTACGAGGTCCCAATTAAGAACTCCCTACTTTGTTACCAGTTTAAAGAATGGTTAATAGATGTATCGAACATGCATAATCCTAGTTCCCCATAAACTTCCCAGTAAAATGACCAGTAGGACTAAACACGTAAGGTTGTTCCTAATTTATATACCACTATTGAAGCAATACTAGAATAGTAGATTCTGTAACGAGGTTGGAAGGAAAATTCGATCCGAGTGGAAGATTCCGAACGCGAGCGTAGCGAGCGTGAGGAACCACGAGTATCGAATTTTCTGTAGTAATATATTAAGGGATAGGGAAATTATCGAAAATCATTCCGAAGATTTTTTGCCGTGGAAATCGCTCGAGGGCTTGGTCAATAATAACTTATAAGGTAGAGAAAAACGATTTCTAACGTTAATAATCGGTCAATAATGGCGATGTTATAGGTTAGTAGTGGAAAAAAATTATTATTACAACGCGGCCATTTTTATCTGACACTGACAGTTTCGAAATTCATGGCAACCTATGTCGCTTAGATCAATTACAGAATATTCATTCCGTATCTTGTTATGGAATGAAAATACACGCAAAACGCATAAGAAGCAAGTGTTTCAGAATAAATATTCCAACTCAAGAGCGAGAGTTTTTACATTCTATTATCAAAAATGATTTTGGAATTATTGCATTCAGTAATGGTCGTGGAGAAAAGTGTTTTATTTGCACCGCGGTGAGGATTACTACCGCTCTAAATTGTACCCATACTTTGTTCTATGGTTTTTATTGTGGTGTTAAACTGTAGGTCATGTTTATATATTTCTGTGGTTCGTTAAATATAATTTATCTAGTTTGAAAGATTAGTATTCGATTGTTCGCATTGATACCCCTTTAATTTTTACACGGAATCTTGCTCTCCTCTTTATGATTTGAAAACTGATCAAATCAGTTCTAGAACAATATATACAACCTTTTGCTTAAATTAAATGGATTCCCTGATCAGGCTTTAAAAGAAAAATTTTAATTGTAAATAAGCAACGCACAAACCGACAGACAATGGCCAAAATGCCAAAAATAAATCAGAAAGAACGTCTGAGCTTCCTGCTGCTAAACAAACCTAATTAATCGCAGTGAAAAAATTCCCACCCGGTCTTTAAACAGTTTACATGTATGTACTTGCATACTCCACATTTAATAATAAACACAATTAAAACAACATTTAAATATTAATAAAAATACAAGAAAATATATGCAAACAAGGCAAGTACGTGACGTCGTTCGTACGTGTAATACATACATATAAACTAACCGCAGTTTTTTAATTTAAATTTCTTAACACTCTTGTACGAACGCCATTTTAAATTGTAATTAGGAGCATTCATTACTCCAGTCGGTTTCAATTAACTAGGGACACTTTACATATTAAATTTATTATTCGTTTTTGTATTAGTTCAAAAATCGCAAAAACAGTTTGCAGTATCCTACATTTTATAGCTATCTACACTGTAAAAAATCCCTGTAACTTTTCTATTAATATCTATTATACAGGGCGTTCCTTAATGACATGCTACTATCTCAGGGTGCGATTCCTCAGCTAATTTAAGGTTATATAAGGGGCATACCACACAAAATTTGCAACTCATAATTTTTTTCCCACGAACAATTTTTTTTACGGTTCAGCAATCAAAAATATTTGACACTTATTTTTTAATTATAATGTGATGCACAGATTTTTCGAACCAAAATTTTTTGAAATTTCACGTTCGTATAAAAACACCTTTTTCCGATCGCTTATACAGCAATATCGAATGGAGACATAAAAATTTATCACATACATAAAATGTTCGCCTTTTTCTCAGCTTTCGAATGGAGTATAACAAAACTCAATTTTGTAATTTGTTAAATGACAAAAATTGAAAACTTATAAACAAATAATTTTTTTTCAAATTTGGACATGATTTTTGAATTTTTTTTTTATTGAAAAAATCAACTGAAACCTTTTTTAAAATACTGTTAAAATTTTAGAACCTAATTAAGTTAATCTGTTGCACAGCTTGCGCGACTCGGTCGGACTCTGCTTGACTTGTCTAAACTTGTCGCGGTGGACATCAGGCGCTAACACTAGTAGTTTATTATTTCCTATGTTCTGGTGATGAAGATCAAGATGTGAATCAGAAACTCGATGCAAATTTTTTCTTTGACTTCTTCCATTATGATTTTTCAAATTAAACGGATTGCAACAGCGACCTTTGAATACATTTCTGACGACACTTCAACCCTTCTTTATCACCAGAACATAGCAAATAATAAACTATTATTGTTAGCGCCTGATGTCCACCGCGACAAGTTTAGACAAGTCGAGCCGAGTCCGTGAGAGTTGCGCAAGCCGTGCTTGAAAAATGTATTGTCTCGTAAGTATTCAACTCTCCACGTTAAAAGTTTAACAGTATTTTAATAATAAATTAATAAAAAAAAGGAAAAAAAAACATGTCCAAATTTGAAAAAATTGCATTTGTTTATAAGTTTTCAAGTTTTGTCATTTAACAAATTACAAAATGGAGTTTTATTTTACTTCATTCGAAAGCTGAGAAAAAGTCGAACATTTTTTGTATGTGATAAATTTCTATATCTTTATTCGATATTGCTGTATAAGCGATCGGAATAAGGTGCTTTTTTACAAACGTGAAATTTAAAAAAAATTTTTTTCGAAAAATCTGTGCTTCACATTAAAATAAAAAAATACGTGTCAAATATTTTTGACTGCTAAACCGCAAAAAAAAATGTTCATGAAAAAAAAAAATTTTGGTTGCAAATTTTGTGTGGAATAAGCATATCAAAGCAACGGCTTAATGTTCGAAAGTACGAAGGTACTTTAGATTGTATTTTCAATTTTGGGATGCGTTAAAATAATAAAAAAACGACATTTTTAGTTAAAAAAAGGTATTGTATCGCTTCACCAGTGGCGTTCTCCAAGTTCTCTAATATTTCTTACGAAAGAAGTAAAATATTGAAATTAAAATTGCTTCATTTAGAAGTACTGACGAAAAATTTTTGAACACATAAATCTAGATATCCTGGAATATGCGATATCACATTTTGCTAATAAAATAAGTCATAAAGGAGTTCGCCTTACTTGAGTATAAAGCAGAAACGTTCAACCGAAGGTGCTTCAGCAAAAGTTTAGGGGGATTAAGATGGTTTATAAATTATTGACAAATTCCTGAAACTGCGAGGTTCATATTTACTCATTCACCAGATTTTATTATTATTTGACTGAATTTCGTTAATTCGATTTGTAGCATCGCCAATAACCTGCGAAAAATTTCTGGATTTATAAGTTAGTTTTGACCGAGGCTTAAAATTACCCTAGGAATTAATGCTTGCATTTTTATGGTATGTATAATTTTTCTTGCATTTTTTAGGCATCTAAACTATTTTTCTTTGTTTTTATAAAATGTAATAACTTGCATCATGAATTCTTGTATTTGTCTACAGCCAGCTTACTTACCGATATGTCCCGTTCAGGAAGCAAGCAGGATCTAATTACTACGAGCAGGAAATTGGAGCTTACCTGCAAAATAAAAATTTTCCAATAAGTCACATTGGCTAATTTCAATATTATTATTATTATCATTATATAATCCTTTGAAAAAGTAATTACAACTGGTGCGCTACGTCACTCTTTAGCAATAACATAGTTGAAAACGGACTGAGCTTCATGAACATTGCATGTAGCAGGTGTAGGTTAGGGTTGGCCGAAATAGGTATTTTTCGGAAAATTAAATTATCAAAAGTTGCGTTTTACTGTGTTTTCCTTCGGTTAGTTAAAAAAAAAGATATAATAATAAATTCAGGCCTGTACTCCCTCCTGAACGGGTCGACAAATTATACAGGATGTCCGGGAAAATGTGGGACATCTCTCGGATTCAGATAGAACGGAGATATGTGCCCCTGAAGAACGTCACAGAGGCGGACTAGGCTTTACAACTTCATGCTTTCCACAAAAACATGTTTTTTATTATAGACAAGCACTCGACAATTGTGTGAAGGCGAGAAGAATTTATTCGAAGAACTTTTGTAAAAGCTGATCGTAGCTTAAGAGAAATAAAGAAAAATGGTAAAAGTAGTTATGTTAATCCATTTTAGGAAGTTGTTTCAGTAAACGTATTTCGGTTTATATGGATGAAATTTGTTTATTATTAAAATATTACTACCAGTAGACTTTTTGACGTCAATAGTTTTTGACCATTTTCTTAAAGAAACTTTCGGGTTTTCGATAACCGCTTGCATTACATTAAGTTGCTTTTCTTCTGTTGTGGACCATTTATTGTGTTGTTTCTTAAATACGTTTTCGACGGAACCAGTAACTTTAAATTTATTCATTATGTTTGCTATAGTGGCGCTACATACCATTTGGTCAGGGTGTCTAGGATTAAATATGAGTGCGGCTTCCCTAACAGGTTTATAGTGATCTACGACTATCAGTACAATTTCTATTTTCTCCTGCAGCCTTAACTTTACAACCATGACAAAAGTAACGAAAAACTCTTATTAATAAGTCGAAAAATTGTAAATGATTTTTGACTACCATGTCAATATTCGTTACTACAGTATTGCACATAGTTGTTGCAATATTGTTGCAGGTAAGGTTAAAGAAATAAAATAAAAAAATATTTTCCAAAGACTTTTTGATGGTACCCTGTAAATTAAAATATTTCAACGAAAAAATCTGACCACTTTTGTAGTCCTTAGTAAAGTTTTCTTATAACAATTTGCTCTTAAATAAAAATTAAGGGTATACCTACTTCCCTCTTAACGTAATTCTGTGTTTCTATATTTTCTTGCCGCCCTGTACATGATATCTTAAGTTTTGATATTTCAATATTATTTACGCATCAAGCAGAACTTTTTATAAAGAATAACTTTTTTTCGTAAAATCAACAATAAAGAAAATTCCCATATTATGTCTAGAACTCTTCTGGGCACGCTGTACACGGAAAAAAAAAATTATAAGAATATCCAAAAATATAATAGAAGTAACTATATTTTATAGTTCTATATAGGACAGCCATATGGTATATTAAGGAAGACTATAAAATTATAGTAAAAACGAGTTAAAATTTTTAATAGTTACTACAAAAATATATAGGAATAAAAAAATTCGTTACAGTAAAAACTATTAAACAGGAGTGCAAATAATATTAAAATATGTTGTTGTTTTTTTCTAGCTTCTGTTGTTACGGTTGTAATAATTATTTGTAAAAACTACCGAGCAGTTTTGCACATTTTACTAATGAATATTGTAAAATTTGTAATATTTTTTCGTAAATTCTAATAATTTTAGTTGAATTTCTACCACCAACTTTTGTTATACTAATTAAATATTTTAGTAAATATTCAAAGCTCCTTTTGTAGATTCATTTAAATATTATTGTAAAATTTTTTATTTGCTTTTACACATGGTATAATGAAATATATTTGGTATTTCTTTCTTGGTGATCGAAACTAAGTCTTCCACATTCCATTCTGCTAATAAATCCTCCAAACTCCACATAACAGCGCCATAATACCATAAACACAAAATCAGAGACAAAATTAACCAGTTTGAACTTAAAACACATAAGAGTAAGAGTTAGAGGTACGACCCCTTTGATGGCATAACTGTAAATGCGACGGCGGCGACGGACGACGCGGCTTTGACTATTCCTGTAAATTATTTAGGGTTTCTACTATATTCATTTAGTAAAATACGAATTTTCCTACGAAAGTTTTATAAGCGCTTCTATGTTTTTTGATATTTTGCAAATATAGTGTTATAAAAATTCAAATAGTTCATTGTTAAACAGTCTTACTATAATTACACCCTTCTAAATTCTATTAAAATAATATAAAGAAATATAGTAATTTTTACTAAAATTCCTTTATAACCATTTTGTATGCTTGTCTCTTTATGTAATAAAAAATTATAAAAGACACAATAGGATTTAGTAAAATTCACAATACAGTTTCTTACTTTTAACTAAAATAAATGGTTATTCAGTTTAACCAAAACGCATTTGTAAAACTTTATATATACCTTAGTAGTGGCATAATTATACTATGTTATATAAAAAAGCTAACCATATTTTTTTATAAATTTAGTTTACAATTTTATTTTGGAAAAGACTGATATAGAGATTTATAGTTATTAAGAGGTTTTATAGAGAAATATACTAAAAAATTCCTTCTAAGCCCCAATGGATGGTTTTATTTAATTAACGACGAAACTTGTCGAGCTAGAAACCTAAAATTCTATTATTATAGTAAACTTTAAGTGCTTAAACTAATTCTAAAATAAAAATTGTTAAACTATACTCAGTGGCGTAAGATTCAGAGGTATAGAGAAAACAAACTAGTCATAAGTTTCTTGTGTGTAGATTCAAAACGTTTTTTTAACCAAATTCGACAACTTTAACACTTTCAAATAGAAAACTAATGTTCATTCTAACATGTCAAGTTTCTATCATAATCAGTTTCGTCGATAATTAAAGACACCCATCTTCAGGTACTCTATTTAACAGGGTCTTTAGCGCCCTTAAGAGCCATTTCTCGATAAATATTTATAGAGAAAAATATGATATACAGGGTGTCCGGAAATGACAATGTAAAATTTTAAGGTATGATTCTACATAAAAAGATATGAAAAAGGTCCGGAAATGCTTCCAGAGGGAGCTATAGGCCCTTGAAGATGGTGTCATAAAAGTGGTTTTTATTTAATTTATTAGGATCTACTTACGATACAGGAATTAACTTCTACGTATAAGTTAGAGTGATTGGAGGTCACTTTTTAAAAATATCAGGTGACCCATATTGCAACCAGTGGCGTAGGAACAAAGGGGTGGTTAGTTATTTAGGGTCATATTTTTTTTCGCCGAGTGTATTTTCGCTATCTTTTAAATAAATTATGATTATTTGAACATTTTTACGTAAAAAAAGGTTCCCTTGGTATAAAGTCGTATAGTCGACCGTTTTTGAGATAAACGGACTTAAAAGGACGACTGCAGTGCGTAAATACAGTAAACAGGCTCTGTAATAAATAATTCCCACGCCACTGGTTGCAATATGGGTCACCTGATAATTTCAAAAAGTGATCATCACTCTAACTTATACGTAGAAGTTAATTCCTGTATTGTAAGAAGATCCTAATAAATTAAATTAAAACCACTTTTATGACACCATCTTTAAGGGCCTGTAGCTCCCTCTGGAAGCATTTCCGGACCTATGTTAATATGAACTTTTTTTCATAACTTTTTATGTAGAATCATACCTTAAAATTTTTCATCGTCATTTCCGGACACCCTGTATTTCTGGAAGTCGCCCCTTCATTTCGGGACACCCTGTTTACAGTTTTGACGTCTTGAATTGAATGGTGTAAAATTTGCGTGACGCGGTACTTCTCGCATCAAAAAGCTATCCGACCTAAAACACAATACGAAGAAAACAAAACTAATTTCCACTTGCCGTCTTCTTTCTCACTTTTTTTATTATCTTCAGCATACATCTCAAAGCATGCACCATGTTAATTAAAACGAAGAGAAATAGTAAAATGCAGGTGTGCACGACAAGAATAAAGCATTTGGGATGTATGTATTTTTTTCGCGGAAAAGTGTGAGAATCGGATATTGATACACAAAAAAAAACTCTCTAGTATGTTCAAATAAAACAACGGCAGTCTACCTCCACAATATGTATTTAAATGTTTATGTTTATATCCTACATGTTTCGTACATAGAAATGTCCATCATCAGGGATACAGTAGTCGATTACGATAGCTCTATCTTGCATAAGCGACGATCAAAAGTTATGTTAAAATTGAAATTGTAGGTTCTAATGAATGTTCAAGACTGAATGAGATGTGATATTTGAAATTTTGGTCAAGGTATCTTTATCCACTGAGACAGGTGGTGAAGCAATTATGTCATTTGTAGCTATTTAGAGGAGATTAATTTAAGTGAAGTGCTCAAAGATGCTTCATCTCACCGTGTCTAGGGTGTGGACAACAAAATATTGGGTTAGACTTGAAAACACATTCTTAGGAGATAAACAATAAATGAAATGAGAATTATACTACTTTTAAGGTTGGAATTTATTAATTTGAAGCCAATGGGCAGGTGGTGAAGCAATTATGTAGGTTTGTAGCTAATTAGAGGATAATAATGTAGATAGGTGCTCAAAGATGCTTCATCCAACCATGCCTGGAGTATTGGCTAACAAAATTTGTAGGTTAAAGGGGGTAGAAAATGAACATATTTTTATGATTGAAAAAGAAGAGTAAGAAAATTAAAACTGGATTCTCACCATCTCGACTAGAAGTGAAGTATTTATGTTGAAATTACATTGTATTAGCTAATTAGAGGATATTACAGCTCAAAGATACTTCACTTCAACATAAATACTTCACTTCTAGTCGAGATGGTGAGAATCCAGTTTTAATTTTCTTAATCTTCTTTTTCAATCATAAAATTATGTTCATTTTCTACCCCCTTTAACCTACTAATTTTGTTAGCCAATACTCCAGGCATGGTTGGATGAAGCATCTTTGAGCACCTATCTACATTATTATCCTCTAATTAGCTACAAACCTACATAATTGCTTCACCACCTGCCCATTGGCTTCAAATTAATAAATTCCAACCTTAAAAGTAGTATAATTCTCATTTCATTTATTGTTTATCTCCTAAGAATGTGTTTTCAAGTCTAACCCAATATTTTGTTGTCCACACCCTAGACACGGTGAGATGAAGCATCTTTGAGCACTTCACTTAAATTAATCTCCTCTAAATAGCTACAAATGACATTCACCACCTGTCTCAGTGGGTACAGACTGGGAACCCCCTTCTTCAAAGATACCTTGACCAAAATTTCAAATATCACATCTCATTCAGTCTTGAACATTCATTAGAACCTACAATTTCAATTTTAACATAACTTTTGATCGTCGCTTATGCAAAATAGAGCTATCGTAATCGACTACTGTATCCCTGATGATGGACATTTCTATGTCCGAAACATGTAGGATATAAACATAAACATTTAAATACATATTGTGGAGGTAGACTGCCGTTGTTTTATTTGATCATATCAACTCCACTGTAATGGACTACTTCTTCATCTCTAGTATGTGCCTAATTCATTCATAGCAAGAAGTCATTTATCACAAACATATTTATTAATATGCTTATATTTCAATAATAACACTTTTCTTTCTATTTATACATAATGTACCATTGTCTGCAAAAGTAATGCCAGCGCCTAAAGTGTTAGTGTCCTTCTAAATGCCGTCTCTGTTGAGGTAGGCAAATTTATTTTTCAGCCACAATTTCTTATTTCTTCCTATGCTTTGTCCCGTTTTCCCTGAATCTTTGCTTCCACTCTCACATAGTCGTCCAAATACTTTTTGTCGCATAACTTGCCTAAGGTAAACTATATTCCTCATTTTAATCAACTTTATTGCAACCACCAATACAGCCTATACGGAACATACGCCTATATTGCCACATTTGAAATGCCTCCAGTTACCTGTTTTAGTGTTCAGGTTTAGCATTTTACCGTTGTTGATTTCACCACGGTAGACAGGCCTGGGCCACAGAGATACACAGATCTACATCTATGCCTAGGTGTAGCAAAAAAACCCAAAAATTGAGCAACTACTATAGAACTAACCAGATTAAGCCACCCAAGAAAGAAGACAAACGGCTTGTATCCCTCAATGAATTTTCTAAATGCGAGAGGTTATTCAAAATACAGCGCAGGAAGAAAATTTATCTGCTCGCAGTCAGGATTAATGTTTTTCTAAATCCGTAACAGGGCTTTTAAACAATCCAGCACTTTGCATTGGCTAAATGGTGCGTTCCAATATTCTACGACATTTATTTATTTTATTTTATTATTTAACGTCATAAGACCTTAATGTTTCTGACAGGGTTAAAAGGATTTAAATCAATTGACTTAAATCATGATTTTACTCGCGATCTAAATCACTTCAGTTTTTTTAAGTTAAATCACGACAAAAATCAAAATTTCTGATAAGTTCTTCTATGAAGAGTTGACATTGTTCCACTATTTGCAGATTTTTAGGTAACCTTTAGAGATTTACAGCAGAAATCACGCGTCGCGCCACTTATTAGACGGCCGATTATCAAATACTGCGAGTTAGGGCGGACGCATCTTTATATAAACAGCGGAGGGTATCCATGTTCTGACAGGAATTTGGCTATCTATCTTCTAATCTTATAACTTCTTCATTAAAATTTGAAGAACGGTGGGAATAAAATCAAAAAGGTGTTGAAAATAGCAACTTATTTATAGGAAAAAATAGAAAAAAAAATCGAAAAAATCTTGATTGTTCATGTTTTTCAAGAAACTCGTGTTTTTTTTTAACCCTGGTTTCTGATAAATTAATCAACAAAAATATCAATAATTATAAACTTCTAGCCACAAAATCCAGACGGCCTTAAAAAAACCCTCAATACCCATACAGTTTTTTAGGCTATACCATTTATTTTTCTTCGATCCGCACACCAACCAAAAAGACGTTACATGCAAAAAATATTTCAATTTGGGTTATTTTACCCTCGAGTCCCATTCATTAGAGCTATTCATACGGTGTCCGGTGCTTATCCACCAGTGTTTTGATTAGCTCTGTACCTAAATTAACACGCGCGTCCGTATATAGGAAACGTATTTAATTAAAATCACTCTGCCGGGGTAAGGGTAACTTTTTCTGTGGTGTGAATATGTATTGTTGAAACCTCCATTTGCATCATACGGAGTCTGTAAATAATGGCAACTTTTCGGTAAGATTAGGAAAACGTTGATTATAGGTTCGTTATGGCTCAATCATAGTCCGATTAGGAAGATGAACTTTTAATAACATCGTTTATAATAAGCATAGTTCAACCATTTCTTCGATTATTATATCTACCTACCACATTTCGGCTTCTTCTTCTATCACATGATCGATACACTTTTCCACTTTTCCGCAATGATTTTACTCATAGCTTCATTAAAGAGTCTTTTTAAATCCATCATTTTATAAGTCGTGTTTCTTCTGGCGACATCTGTCTTCATTTGAGCCCATATAAGTTCGATCGGGTTTAATTCGCAGTGGTAAGGAGGGAGTCTAAGCACAGATATTCCTCGTAATTTTGCCAATTCATCGACTACATAGGAATCTAATGGAAATTCTATTGTCTTAAACTTAGTCATTCTGTTACTTCACTTTTACTTGTCGGTAATTTTTCCATCAGTCTAGAGTGATAACTTACATTATCCAATACAATTATTGCATCTTTTGGTATAAGATCCAACATTTGCTCGAACCATTCTTTAAAGACATCGGCATTCATATCTTCGTGATAGTCTCCTGTATTTTTAGATTGGAACATCAGTAGATGACCTTTAACGAAGCCTTCAGAACTTCCAATATGGGTTATAAGTCGATGTCCTTTTCCAGATGGCGGTCTTAATCCTGTGGACTATCCTTCCAAAAAAGGTTGCCTTGAACTTTTAATATTTCCATTCTGCCAAAATTTAGTCACAGTGTTTTTGTTTCCTCAAGGTAAAATATTTTTTGGTTTTCTTCTCTGGCTTTTCGGATGTTTCTTAAGTAATTTCTTCTCCAACAGACGATATCGCTTCTGTCTAATAAAATCAATTGCCTATCATGTTTTTTCCACCTAAAACCCATTTTCTTTAATAATTCCCAAAGCATATTTCTACACATAAATGGGTAGTCCTGGTCTTCTCGGATTGAAGGCACAATTTTGTCCAGCGTGAAACTTTCTTTTTTTAAAAAGCAACTATGAACTTTTTACCTTATTCTCTGCATTAAAACGTCATCCAGCTCAAGTTTTGGTCCTCCTGGAGAAGCTTTTGGAGGTTTGACGCCGACACTTTTTTCTTCTGTTAAAAGTTTATATATTGTTGTTTTCCCAACGCTAATCTGCTGTAAATTGAAATTGCACTGTATTGTCAACACTTAAATCCGCATTCTTACTTTTAATAGAACTGTAATGGTTAAGAATTTTTTTTTATTTACTGTAGGTTTTGATTGATTTATTACCTCGCATTTTAAAGATAGACTATAAGAAGCAATTACTAGAAAAAATTGCTTAATTTTTATTCATAAGGCTCCGGCTTGATCACCAACAACCTTGCAAGCCTGGAATATCGACATTTAACATTTTTTTGAGGAGCATTTATTTGCAGTAGAGTATGATTGCTTCAGAAAATAGGATGATAAGAAAATGGACTAATGTGGTAGTAAGAATGTTGAGATTGCACATTTTTCGATGGAGCTTTTTTTAGTTTTTATTTTACGCGAGGGCTTGCCCAATATTTTACAGACCAGTTAAATTCACCAATTTCAAGTAATATCTGGCAGAATATAAATTGCCAAGGGCTGGACGCTGTAATTGTCTAGACAAGAAAAAATTTGTTAGATCCTACTGAAAGATATACCCTGCAGGGTGGAGACTGTTTATCTGCACCCACCCCTGAGTGATGCCTATCTTTTTTCGAATCGTGTTTTAGTCTTCTCTAAAACAATTGGAAACGGATAGTGGCATCTGTGGGTAGTGCCAAACCATGGGCGTGGGAGAAGATTTTTTGTAAATAATATTTCAGTATAAATTAATGAATTTGACATACCGGGTTTCCCAAAAGAACCGGAACGGCCGAATATTTCACCAACGGCTCGACATAAAGTTATGAAATTTGGTATACGGGGGTAATCAGTAGTGCCGGATCTAAAAATAATATTTGCAACGTTGTCAGATTTACAGTTTTTCCTATGGAGCCCTCAACTTAAATTTTTTAAATGTAATGCTATGTTTATTTTTAGCGCATTCGATTTGTCGTGTTCAAATTACTATGATCGTATAATATCAAATTTTAATTCCCCTAATTTTTGTTAATATTGCAATTCATCATTTCGTTAAAAAATATCATAAAATTTCATTATCTCATTAATCATGAGGTATAAATTAACAAGTGGCCTTTGGAAATAGATAAACAACTTTTATTTTTATTTTTGTCAACCATCCGTCATTATTGTGAAAGTTACTTGAGTTATTATTAAGGTAAAATGGTTTTCCTGTTAAGTGAAACTGAACGGATTGAAATATTAATCTACCGTGGTTACGGCGATAAAATGAGAAGCTATCAAGAAGTTTGTGAATTATTCAATGCTGTACACCTAGAGAAGCAAATTAAAAAATCTACAGTTTGTCGAACAATAAAAAGATACCAACAAACAGGGAATGTTAAGCCTATTCCAAAAACTGGTCGACCTAAAACGGCCACTACAGATGACAATAAGTTGAATATCCTATTATCTGTAGAAGAGAATCCTAAAATGTCTATAACAGAACGAAAACAAAATTTACCGGAAGATGTAAGTACATCTTCAATTCACAGGATTTTAAAGGAAGAAAATATTAAGCCTTATAAATTAATGTACACTCAAGAACTTTTGGAAGATGATCCTGACCGCCGTATCGAGTTTTCTGAAGTCATAATGAATAAAATTAACGATTATCCAGATTTTAAGAACAAAATTTTATTTAGTGATGAATCGACTTTTTGTTTAAATGGGCAGGTAAACAGGCACAATTGTAGATTTTGGAGTAGAACTAACCCTCACTGGATGGAAGAATTACATACACAGTATCCGCAGAAAATTAACGTTTGGGCAGGGATTCTTAACAACACAATTATTGGACCTTTTTTTATCGATGGAAACCTGACGAGTCAAAAATACTTACAACTTCTGAGAAGAAATGTGGTTCCTAAATTGCAAGAGTTGAACGTTGACATCCATGAAATATGGTTTCAACAAGATGGGGCACCCCCCCATTTTGCACGAGAAGTTCGACAATATTTGGACGAGGTATTCACAGAAAAGTGGATTGGACGAAGAGGAACGATAGAATGGCCAGCACGCTCCCCGGATATGACCCCTATGGATTTTTTTTATTGGGGACATCTAAAAAATAGGGTGTACAAAAATAGACCACTAACTTTAGATCATCTGAGGGAAACAATTCTATACGAATCGACTCTTATAACACCAGAAGTGTTAAATAATACTATAGGTGAATTTTATGACAGGCTTGGTTATTGTTTGGCAAATAATGGCCAACATTTTGAACACTTAATACGTTAAGTCTTTTATTTTCTCATTTAATTTAGACCTGTTAATGTTTGTCATTGGATTATTTAATCATATTTATGTAGTTTATCAGTTACCGTAATAAAAAGGATTATTTGTACTACCTACGTAGTTTTGTATTGTTTTCTTTTTTTTATTAGTTTAAGTTAAAAAAATTTAATTTTATGGAATCTAACAAAATACACAATATTTAAAAGGAAATAAATAAATAGGAAGATTTCGTGGAACCAACATGTAGATTTGACAACGTTGTGAATGGTATTTTTAGATCAGACTTGCGAAAAAATTTCTATTAATTAATTTCCATTGTCATATCGCCACGATTTCTCGAGATAATGAAATTTTATGATATTTTTTAACGAAATGATGAATTGCAATATTAACAAAAATTAGGGGAATTAAAATTTGATATTATACGATCATAGTAATTTGAACACGACAAATCGAATGCGCTAAAAATAAACATAGCATTACATTTAAAAAATTTAAGTTGAGGGCTCCATAGGAAAAACTGTAAATCTGACAACGTTGCAAATATTATTTTTAGATCCGGCACTACTGATTACCCCCGTATACCAAATTTCATAACTTTATGTCGAGCCGTTGGTGAAATATTCGGCCGTTCCGGTTCTTTTGGGAAACCCTGTATATTATAAATCTAACGTGATAGACAAGTGCCTTTTTAGCGGCTTTATACAAATACAAATACAAGTATCATTTATTTCCATTAGATTCATCGTAGTGAGTGTTGGATAATGTCAAATACAAGCATTTCTTTATCTAAATTAACTTAAAATACTACTACTACTACACCCCCGAAGAGGCTGGTAAATTAACTCTAGGGAGCAAAACTTCTTACACTTAAGGCATACGTCAATTCTAACACTGCCTCTGATTTCAACCTATTGCATAGTGTAACAGCATGTTTACATCTTAGGTTATAATGACCATTCTTATCAGGAGTTGAGCGATTATACTTAATATGGTTTACACACTAAAATGTATATTGATGGAAATGTAAAAAATTGCAACTGTTAATAAAGTCTCTACATGAGCAATATTTCGGTTTAAATAGCATAGTCCGTATATTTTTTGCAGAACCAAGACCTCGGTAGATCATGCACTCTTGCCCCATGCCAAGATAGTATAGTTTAAACAAAAGTAATATTATACTAAAAGGCTTAAGACCACCTTAGTTCTTTTCTGCCATATGTTGTCTGTCAGAATGGAAATACACGGCTTTACTTAAAAATTACCTTTTATTAGTCCAAGAACTTATTAATATTCACAACTGAGCACTTTTGTTCTCCAATCGACAACTCAAGAAACTCTGCCGCCACACCGCGCGCCGTCACCTTCATGCCATCGTGTCGGTACTTCCCAACCGCGAGGGGCATTCTCTAACATTTAACAGGACGGAGACGGCACATACAACAAAGCAATGAGTTCTCAATTTATTTAAGACAGAATCAACCTGATCTGATCAAGTCAAGCGTCAATAAAAATGGCAAAATATTTAACCATGCACCTTTCGTTCAATGGATCCTATCGTTAATCCCCACAAGACGGCTTTTATTTAAATTTCTTTGTGAAATATAAGTAAACAATTGCATAAGCAATGTCTCTTCTCGAACTGAGAGCCTTGCCTGGCAATAAACCGTTTAACGCTTCTGTCAACAAACCTGTGACCAATTCCTTGTTAAAAAAAACATACAAATATACAAAAACAAGCCTTAATAATCTTAGATTTACTTAATTCTTGATGTAGCAAGCCTTGCAGATGGTAAGTCACCCGTCAACTGATTTAATAGCACTGTGTTAGCTTTAAAACACCTTACGCACTACCTCGACGACAGACCAGAAAACCCCATAACGGAAATATCCACTCTATCAGGACCAAGCATACTAAAAAGCGAAATCATATACGCCATCAGTTTAATAAGAAATAACGAAGCTTCAGGCCCTGATGATATGTACTCGGAACCGCTTCACTTATTTAACGAATGAAATCTTGAAACGATCGTAAGACTCTTCAATAACATCTATGACACTGGACACTTCCCTGAAGATTGGCTGCATCGCCTTATCAGCTTAATTAGCCAATGTCTGAAACTCTTCCTTCAAGTTTTACCCACAAGGCGTGAGGAAGTAAGTGGAGTCAGTCAATTCGGATTTAAAAGCGGATTCGGAACTAGAGAAGCCATATTCAGTCTCCAGACATTGATCCAAAACAGCCAGGATCAACACTACAGAATGCTGCAATTAATAGAAGCATGTGATAAAAAAAAGATGAACGCCTACGCAGGAATCTGCACGGTACTAAAAGAAGAAGACGCACTACGTTAAAACTCGTTTAACCGCATTTTTACCATGGGTTGACCAATGTTGTAATCGAATGATTGTAAGAAGACATTGAGCGCCAGCGTGTAAATTGACATGATGGACATTTGAAATAATAAGCTCAGTCTGTATGTGTTTTTCAGGAAGAATAATTGGATTTTTCTGGTCATCTGGACACTCACACATCGCCCTTCAGCCCTAATAAGACCATCACGTATAAATGGATTTAAATTGTCAATTTGGTTAAGACAGAATCAACCTGATCTGACCAAGTTAACTTAGCGTCAATAAAAATACTCAAATATTTAACCACACACCTCTTATTCAATGGATAATTATATATCTTATTAACAACTAAATTTGCGTTTGTACTGAGGTTCTCAGTTCATCCAGCCGATGATACAACAGACATATCGTGAGCCACAATGGGCTTGTGACCTCAAAATATTGCTTTTTAACATTTCTGTTACTTTTTGAGATTTTCTTAAAGAAAAACAAGTTTACGTCACTGGCATTTTAAAAATATACAAGCGCTGTGACCGAAGCAAACAGGCCCGACGGGGGGCAACTTTCAAAAACAAATAAAACATGTTTACTAATGACAGGTCTGAATATTTTTACAAAGGGATATATAACACCATCGGGGATAAGCTGATTACCATTGTAATGGGCAGGCCCTTTTTTCCCAAATTCGGCAAGTAATGCAGGGAGCCGTCTCGTTAGTCCGGAAGCTTATAGTTGAAAATTGAAGTCGTTAATTTATTATATGGTTTTTATGAGAGTACGCGGAGTATCCAAAAGCATACCAGTCGGGTAAGTTTCTGTATAAAGTCTGTTCAGAGATATAAGAAAGTGACTTGTAATAAAAATAAGTAAGACATTAAATAATATTTTATTTATGTTTAAATGTGAAATTACAAGTTATTTTATTTTTAAAAATTGTATTTATACATAATTACAAAAATATACAAATTATTCGGTACTTATAATAATTCTTCACTTAATATATCAATATCACTATCGCTATCATCATCTGTTCTAATTATTATTTATGCTATATTGTTAATATGGATAGGTATAGGATTTTTGCACTTTTTCAACATGTGTAACAGAATTTGCCCAACTTTATGAAGGGATGTTAAAAACTTCAGTTTCTATAAGCTCACGTACACTGGAGTTAATAGTAGGGCAAATATTGTTACGACAAATGGCAGATTTTAGTTGGTGCCAAACATGCTCGATGGGATTAAATATACAATGGAATGGTGGAAGCCTTTAAACTGTATGCCCTAGATTTTTTGCGTAATTATCACAGAAGTATTACTTTTGTAGTTTTAAACTTTGTCAAACCTCAATTAATTGCCTTTAATATTTTTAATATTCCTGAAAATAAATGTCATTATCATACATGTAGTTCTACTACGAATTCTACTGGATTCCATTAAAACTTGTCTTTTGTTAATTTTTTTAAATCTAAAATCCATGTGTTGGATACACTTCCATAACGTTGTTCTGCCACATTTAACGCCGGTTTCATCTTTTTCAAGCCTCTTAATTAAATTATCCAATGTAGGCACGCTTTGTTCCTCGTATAACTTGTAAATTTTACGCCGTATTATATCTTGATCACGTCCATCTACCTTCGAGAAAATGCCAGTATCGGTTTCTTATCTTCCTCGCTAAAATGGGATTATTCACAATTTTCCATGCAGTTCATGTTGGAATTTTTGTTAATGTGGCCGTTTCTTCTAACGCTGCTTGCTTGCTGACCGCACATTTAATGAGATATATTGGGCGCGCACAGATTTTCCATGACTCACACACGATTAAACAAACGCTGTATTACACAAGAAGTAAGAATAATTACGAAGCTTAAAACTAACTAGAGTGGCTATATGTACAGTCTTTAGAACATAATTTGTTTTATGGGATTAACCCTCTCACTTTCAATCAGGTAAAAGTTGGTTTAAAATCACCAAACTATTACTTTAATAATGAAATTACGTCTTCCGGATTTGCAGTTTACTTTAAGGCATTTTTAAGTACGGACCATAATTTACCTGCATTTATTCATTAATTCATTGTTTGTTTATGGCCACCCTTGGATAATTCCATTCAAAGGCAAAGTGTAAGTTTCTTATACCTCTGGACAGGCTTTACAATTTCCGTCAACATAATTTATTTTTGTGGTTTTGTTCGCAACATGTTTTTAATTCTATTATCCGTTGTGGATATAAACCGTTGCGAGACTACTTGTAAATTAAATGTTATTTGCACCCAGACTACAACAAGAATTGGCGTGATGTCTTCTCAAAGATAGATCACTATCTTTTTACCTCCTTTTAAGAGCTTTGTTTGGGATCATAGACAGACGGGGACTTCCGGTTTTGTAAAATGTCAGACTACAAATCGATTTATGTTATGCCATTGTTGGAAAAGTTAATAAGCTGAAGTTTTGGTGATTTAATAGACAAAGAATGTTTTAAAGGAATGTGTTGATATCTCAGCAATTTATTGGTGTTCTAGCAGATCTATATAGCCAAACTTGGGAAAACTGGTCGATATCCATGACTATGTATGTGAAAATCCTAAATGATGTCGTTTTTGCACGATTGAAATGTTTTTCCGTCAAAAAATAGTACTCTCTCTCTCTTTCTTGCATGATATCCCTGTATTCGTGCTTACTCCCAATTTGGCAGCAATATCTTTTACAGGTACCATGTCCCTCGATCTGTAAATGTGTAAATAATGATAGCTTCTTGTTCTACAAAATTAATGCTGGCATTATCGTTTTTATATATAGCAAATTTTGCAAATATTTATGATAATCTAGGGCATACAGTTTTAAGGCTTCCACCATACCATTGTATATTTAATCCCATCGAACATGTTTGGCACCAACTGAAATCTGCCATTCGTCGTAACAATATTTGCCCTACTATTAACTCCAGTGTACTTCAGCTTATAAAAACTGAAGTTTTTAACATCCCTTCACAAAGTTGGGCAAATTCTGTTACACAAGTTGAAAAAGTGGAAAAATCCTATGTTGTATCCACCAAACACCCTGTATTCTAGCATCTATTAAACACCAAATATGTATACCTTACTAATTAATAACCAAACAAGATAGGCAAAGGTTCCTAACTCCATTGTCCCAGTAAGCTCACGTTTCCAAGATATTACTTTTGGCTTCCTTCATTTTCTTTACTTTTAGTTTTGAATAACAAATGTGATTCTAAGCTCTTTACCAATTCAACGATTGATTCTTCCCTAATAGCGTCTTTTCTAAACTTCATCTTAAATGACTTTTGGACATGATTTCATATACATTCTTGTCACGTAGGAACAATGCTACACCCGATCACCCGAGCTTATAAAACTGTTTGGCCCAAAGAAATCAATGGCATTCATAACATATCTTTTATCACGATTAACAGTCTATACCTCAGAAATTAAACAAATTGTAACTTAATCAATAAAATACTTTCTTCAGAATCAAAGTGCGACTTGTGAGTGAGTTTTATTTCGCAAACTACCAACAGATCCCAACATAATTTGGCGCAGTCGGTAGGATCGTGCAGAAAATTCGCATTCCTTCTGGGAAGAAGAAATTTTGCAACAAGTCACGGTTTGTGTCTGGAACCAAATCGGCGAGTTTCAACTCCTTGGACTTTAGGACCAGTTTGCGACATCGGAGAAGATCCCCTCAGCTCAAGCAGAAGATTGACAATCCGAGTGCAAAATTCACAAGGGTAAGTCGTACATCCCGTCTTTACCTATCCCTTTTTTACCGAAAGGAAAATTGATAAAGTTCTTGATTTTTTTTATTTTTTTTGACTGAGGTTATTTCATTTAATTTTGTTGTTTTGTTTAATTTTAAATTGGTTGATATAATTACTATAACGTAATAACATTTCATTCTTCCTCATAAACAAAAAAAAAAAATGTCAACATCAAATACGGAGACAGAAACCAGTTCGACAATCAATGGCAATAATACAATTAATCCAGTTCGAAGAAATGTCGATCCTGATTCTGCCACTCAGGCTGAAATTATTTATAAATTATCCTTCTTATGCTCATTAATAGCAAAACCTTTTGACGGTAATCGCACCGAATTACATGAATTCATTTCGAATTGCACCAACGCGTTTCGTTTTGCAAGTCCTCAACAAACGGAAGCATTGATAGCCTTCGTAATCTCAAAAATCACGGGTAGTGCTAAAGCTCAACTTAGAGATAAATGTATAACAAATTGGGAACAATTAAAAACGTTACTACTTCGCTTATATTCTGATAGAAAACATTACACCCAATTAATGGAAGAATTAAATACCATAAAACAACATAACACTGAATCTGTTCTATTATTTTATAACCGAATTGATAAACTTTGTACTAGAATCTTGAATTCAATTTCTTGCCAAGACGAAGCAGAACGCCCTGGCAGGGTCGAAACGATTAAAGAACTTTCATTGCAAAGATTTATTTTACATACTTTACCCGACATATCTAGATTTTTGAGAGGCAAAGAACCAAAAACCCTTTCGGATGCTTTTAATGCAGCTGCTGAAGAAGAACGTGCTCTTCAAATATCTAAATCTAATTACTCACATAATAATAATAACAAATTCTGTTCTAATTGCAAAACGAAAACGCACAATACTAGGGATTGCTTTAGGAAAAGTAATAATAATCGTTTCAGAGAAACAGCTGTTAATCTAAATGCACCTCAAAATGTTCCGCGTCAAAACCATCAAAACTCAAATAAATTCTGTAACTATTGCAAAAAGCAAGGTCATTTGATAGCGGAATGTTATAAAAGAAAGAATAAAGAAAAATATAATAATTCTAATTCCAGTTTTAATCAAAATTCTAATCCAAACACTAATGCTATTCATTTAAACGAGACAACCTCCGGGAACAACGTCGTTTCCACGGATTGGGAATAAACCAAATCGACGCTCAAAATCATACTGAAAATACAGAAATATTTCCAATTAGCATTAGTAAATCAAACGATGAAACTGACTCTTTGTACACTAGTAATTTATGCCCTCATACAAATCATAAAGGTAATTTGAGTTTTGACGGTTGCAATCCGGTTCTGAATAATATTATAGGCCAAAGTAGCCCTTGCCGTAGACCACAAAACTTGCAAGACACCTCTCAAAATTCTTATAAAGAATATAAAATATTTCTAAACAATATGGATAAAAATCCATACGTTGAATGTATTTGTCAAAATAAGAAATTTAAATTTCTCATTGATACGGGCGCATCAGTTTCTTTAATAAAACACCAAGAAAAATTAAATATTTCTGACATAAATCTAAATGCAAATGATAAAATAATCTTAACAGGCCTCAGCGCGAACTCCCCAGTGGAGACCGCTGGTAGCTGTGTTTTAAATTTATTTATGAATTCGTATAAAATACCTATTAAGTTTCATTTAGTAAAAGAAAATCACAATTTGCCCCATGATGGCATAATAGGTACTGACTTCCTTTCCTTTTATGAAGCAATAATAAATCTTAACAGATCTGAGTTATCTCTTAAATCTTTTGAAAAGCCTATTAAAATCGTGTGTCACACAAATGACCACAACCAACCTTTCTTTTTAGAACCCAGGTCAGAAACCGTAATTCAAATTGATATTCTAAATAAAAATATTTCCGAAGGCATTTGCCCCGAAGTTCAAATCGCAGAAGGAGTATTTCTTGCTAAATCAATTTTAAAAGTAAATAACGAAAAAGCGCTTACTACCATACTGAACACGCAAAACCGAAGATTAAAAATTAACAAAATTCAATTATTTTTAGAACCTTTTGAAACCAGTACCTCGAAAATATTTTATGCAGGTAAAAATCAAAATTGTCCAATTAATAGTCAAGACAGGCTCAATCTCTTGCATGAAAATTTACGTTTGACTCATTTAAATTCAGAAGAGAAACGGTCGGTTCTTGATATCTGTGACGAATATAGCGACATATTCTTTCTGCCAACTGATAAATTAACTTGTACGGATGTTCTTAAACACGAAATTAAGTTAAACGATAATACACCTATTTCTTCTAAAATATATCGCTTTCCAGAAGTCCATAAAAAAGAACTAGATAAACAAATCGATAAAATGCTTAAACAGGGTATTATCAGAAATTCGGTCTCTCCCTATAATAGCCCCTTATGGATTGTCCCAAAAAAACGGGATGCTTCAGGAGAACAAAAATGGCGGATTGTAGTAGACTTTCGAAAATTGAATAATGTTACAGTTGGAGACTCATTCCCCCTTCCAAATATTGAGGATATTCTTGACCAACTAGGCCATTCAAAATATTTTACTACTCTAGACCTTGCATCCGGCTTCCATCAAATCCAAATGAAAGAAGAGGATATTTGCAAAACTGCTTTTTCTACACCCTCAGGACATTATGAGTATTTAAGAATGCCTTTTGGATTGAGAAATGCCCCAAGTACCTTCCAAAGATTAATGACGACCGCCCTATCTGGTCTTCAAGGTCTCCAATGTTTCACTTATCTTGACGATGTCGTAATCTTCGCAAGTTCAGTTCAGGAACACTGTAACAAGTTACGAAATGTTTTTAATCGCTTAAGAACAAATTCTCTCCTCCTTCAGCCCGATAAGTGCGAATTTATGCACAAGGAAGTTGCATATTTGGGTCACGTTATTAGTGACAAGGGCATCCAGCCTAACCCAGATAAGATAAAAGCAATAAAAAATTATCCAACTCCTCAAAACACTAAGCAGATTAAACAATTTCTTGGGCTTATTGGCTATTATCGTCGTTTTATAAAAGACTTCTCCAAACTTGCCAAACCAATTACCTCTTTATTAAAAAAGGACACACCTTTCAATTGGTCTAATGAACAAGAGACTTCTCTCGAATATTTCAAAGATATTCTCACAAAAGATCCAATTCTTCAATATCCCGACTTTTCTAGGGAATTCCTCTTAACAACTGACGCATCTAATTTTGCAATTGGCGCAATCCTCTCACAAGGAGAAATTGGCAAGGATCTTCCTATCGCCTATGCTTCGCGCACCTTGAATAAGGCAGAGTGCAACTACTCTACTATTGAACGCGAATTATTAGCAATTATATGGGCTACGCAACATTTTCGCCCATATCTTTACGGTAGAAAATTTATTATTCTCACCGATCATCGACCACTAACTTGGCTATTTAATTGCAAGGATCCCAGTAGTCGCTTAATTCGCTGGAGATTAAAACTCGAAGAGTATTCATACGAAATCCGATATAAACCCGGCAGAGTTAATTCAAACGTTGATGCTCTTTCTCGAAACCCTGTACAACTAAATACTATCTTAAAAAATGAAATTAAAACTGAAACTTATAGCGAATTTATTAAATATCACTATGAGAATCAACACATTCCTGATATCAAAATCATAAAAGAAAATCTATTTTCAAAATTCCCTAACGCTCTAATTTACTCAAAAGACTTTGATGACAACAATGCGTATTTTGAAAACTTATGTGCACTCTATGACATGACTAAAATACAAGATGACGAAATAAAACAATACGATTCCTTGGTATTAAGTTATGAAAAAAGAATAACGTTCGTTTTGATTGCAAAATTAAATCATTTTGATAAACTGACGTACAACGACTTATTCTATTCCTTACAAAATCTAAGAACCTCTTTGAAAAAAAATAAGCTAACTGAAATATATCTTAAAAATCCCGTCGAGGAAAACTTGCATATTAAACAAGATATGTTTAACGAAATGTTAGAATTCTTGTTCTCAAAATCGAACATAAAAATTATTTTAATAAATAAACCGCGTTTCACCCCTAAAACTAAAGAAGAAATAAAACAAATATTTAAAGACAACCATGAATCTTCTTTGGCTGGACATTCAGGGTTTTTAAGAACTTATAAACGTATCAAAGAAAATCATAAATGGGCTAATATGAAAGGCGATATTAGACACCTTTTAAAACAATGTCAATCTTGTCAACTTAATAAACACGAAAATAAAACCATGCGTGCACCCATGGAAATCACCACAACAAGTGAACATCCATTTCAAAGACTAGCAATAGATATAGTAGGCCCTTTAGACTTGACAGAAAACGGTAATAGATTTATAATCACTATGCAAGATGATCTAACAAAATATTCGTACGCAATTCCCGTACCCAATCACGAAGCAAAAACAATTGCTAACGAACTCTTAAAATTCATCACAATTTTTGGAATCCCCGAATGTATCTTATCAGATCAGGGCACTGATTTCACCTCTAACACAATTAAAGAGTTAAACAAATTATTCAAAATAAAACATATTCTTTCGAGTCCTTACCATCCACAAACTAATGGCGCATTAGAAAGGTCGCATCTCACCCTAAAAGAATATCTAAAACATTACATTAACGAAAAACACACTGACTGGGACGAATATGTTCCTTTAGCCATGTTTACTTACAATACCCATTTCCATAAATCTACTAAATTCACACCTCATGAACTATTATTTGGACACAAAGTTATTATACCAAATCGACTAAATTCCACACCAGAATTTAAATATACTTACGATGATTATTACTCCAATCTAAAATTAAAATTACAAAGATCTTTTGAAATTGCAAGGAATAACATCTTAAAATCTAAAGAAAATTCAAAAATTAGCTATGACAAAAAAATAAAGACCTATGAGTACAAAATAGGCGATAAAGTTCTAATCCAAAATAAAAATTTTAAACCAGGAATCAGCAAAAAACTACAACCTAATTATAAAGGACCTTATAAAATACTTAAAATATTTCCAAATCAAACTATAAAGGTTCAAATTAAAAAGAATAAAACGGCTGTTTACCATCGTAACTTATTGAAACCATTCTTTTCAGATGGTGCGGACGGTCGACCCCCTACGAATGTTCCCTGCGGTGCTCTTTAAAATCCTTCTTTATTCCATTTCTGTATTGGCTACTAACCAACTCTATAGTACCGAAATCATCAACTCTAAGTCAGGTATATTCTTTCACCATATAGGACAGGCTAAAATATCTCACGATTATTTTACCTTGTTGTCATACACTAATATAAGTGTCATCGAACAAAAACTAAAACTTATTCATCATACTTATCGTCAATCTGAACCTTTATGTCAAATGCAAACCAAGTTTAAATATTTTAATTTGACTACTTCTCATGACGATTTTATTTGCAAGGAACGTTTAGAATTATTTCAAAGTCAAATTAATGCTTTAAACGAGAAGTTTGATTCCTTAGCTCATCTCACTAGCCACGAAATATCCGACTTAACGTATAAACGTTTTAAAAGAGGATTATTCGATGGCGTATCTTACGCTTTTAAATGGCTTTTCGGCACACCAGATGCTGAAGACGCAAAATATTATACGGAAGCGATCCAATCAATCGCTCAACAAAATCATGATATGCAAAATCTTATGAAGCAACAAATACATATAATGTCGGATGCTATTTCTGACTATAACAAAACTACACAAGCACTTAATGTAAATGAACAAAAACTGAATGACAATATTGCTAAATTTAATAAATTTGCCGAAGGCACTGTAAAAAGAATAAATTCTCTTTCCTATTTACAAACCAGAATCGACCATTTCAACTTATTATCGCAATTGATAAGTGAATTACGCGAAGAACTAGAAGTCACAATTTCCTCAATTCTGTTCTCAAAACAAAACGTTCTACATCCATCAATAATTACACCGCGACGTTTTTATAATGAACTTCTTAAGGTTAAAACAAACACCAATTTTGAATTTCCTATTAATAATGACAACATCGATAATGTGTATAAATATTTTGAAATTTGTCAACTCTCCGTAATTTACGTGAATAAAAATCTAATTTTCGCTATTAAAATTCCATTGGTAACAAAAGAACTTTATCAGTTATATAATCTTGTTCCGTTACCTACAAAATCCTCAAATTCCACACCCATTTATTCATTCATAAACCCAACTTTCCCTTACCTATTATTAAGTACGACACGTACCTTTTATGGGGAACTTAAAGACCTATCAAGCTGTAAACAGTCACCGCCTTCAGATTACATCTGCTCGCAAATTACCACCCACCTAGTAAGGGAGAGGCCCACCTGTGAGACGGATCTAAAACTTCGACAACCAAAAACCGTTCCAAAAAGCTGCCTAACCAAAACAATCAAGTCGGAAATGGAAGTATGGCACCCTTTATCTCCAAATAAATGGTTATATATCCTGACACAACCCATCGTAGGCACCATTAGTTGCGAAAAAGAGAACTCACAAGTCGTCGACTTTACACTACAAGGGACCGGCATTTTTACATTAAAACCAAAATGCAAATGTTATACATTATCCACCTTGTTGGTTGCCACCTCCAATGTGTCTGCAAACTACACCAATTTTATTCCGCCCATCAATATTGTCAACGATGATTGCTGTCAAAGAGAACAAGACTTTTTACACACCGAAAAAATGGACACCATCAAATTAAATAATTTGAATCTCAACGACCTTCGTCATGTCCAACACAAACTACAACAATTTGACGACGAACTCCAACAAAATATAAACCAACCCTTCGTCGTTCAACATTCCAAATGGTACAACGTTCTACTTGGAGCCATCGTCATGTCAATAATAATAATTGCAGTATGCTGTGGATGCTGTAGATGTTGCCGTTGGAGACTTCTTTCGTGGTTTAGAAGATTCTTCGGCCCTGATAATTGCAAATACCTAGTTTGCATCAACAGTCACAATACAGTCAGCAACAGCGACCTTAGTTCCTGGGAAACTCACAGAAGTTTGCGAAACATCACGTCTGACGAATTAAACCAAGAAGAAACACCCCTACGTAATTTAAGCGAACCAATCTATATGGAAGTCGTTAAACCCAAAGAAAAGGGAAGAGGAAAGAAAATTTTCAAAATATAATATTTTGTTAATTTAATTAATTTGTAATTTTATTAATTTTCTTTTAATAGCTTAGTGCAAATATAATGATATTTGTTTTTCACACCTTAATATCATATACTATTGATTATTTTAGTTAATAAAATCTACCTTTACCTTAATCTTATATAATATAATATCTTAAGGCAAATAATCATTTTTAAAGGATAACATTGATATATTTAATTTACTTAACATATCATTGCATACGGTTTACATTTCTATTTCTACTGGAGCAAACAGTTTTGATTTGATGTTTTGATTAAGTCATAAAATCCTTAACAAAACACTTAACGAGGGAGGATTGTTGTATCCACCAAACACCCTGTATTCTAGCATCTATTAAACACCAAATATGTATACCTTACTAATTAATAACCAAACAAGATAGGCAAAGGTTCCTAACTCCATTGTCCCAGTAAGCTCACGTTTCCAAGATATTACTTTTGGCTTCCTTCATTTTCTTTACTTTTAGTTTTGAATAACAAATGTGATTCTAAGCTCTTTACCAATTCAACGATTGATTCTTCCCTAATAGCGTCTTTTCTAAACTTCATCTTAAATGACTTTTGGACATGATTTCATATACATTCTTGTCACGTAGGAACAATGCTACACCCGATCACCCGAGCTTATAAAACTGTTTGGCCCAAAGAAATCAATGGCATTCATAACATATCTTTTATCACGATTAACAGTCTATACCTCAGAAATTAAACAAATTGTAACTTAATCAATAAAATACTTTCTTCAGAATCAAAGTGCGACTTGTGAGTGAGTTTTATTTCGCAAACTACCAACAGATCCCAACACCTATATCCATATAAACAACATAGCACAAATAATAATTAGAAGAGATGATGATAGCGATAGTGATATTGACTATGTCATTTCATATAAAAGTGGGAATACACCTGAAAAGAGAAAATTTCAAATTTTAGAAACTCATAGATAGCAATAAGACATTTAGTCTCACAACTTAACGGTTAGTTACTTATATTTGTTATAATATTATTAATTATGTAATGTAATAATGACCACCTCGTTTTAATTAGGGCTTTTTTTGGGCTTTTATTATTTCTAACTTTTCCCATACATCGAGTTGTTTACCCTTCGAGCAATCGTGTATATAAGAACGTTTTTATTGACAAATTTATAATATTTTGTGTTAATTGAATAAATTGAGAAACCATTGCTCTTCGCTAATTGTCTAATTATATTTAGTTCCATCAGGAATGCTTCTCTACATAGGGGCATTTTGAATAATCTGTATGAGAGGAAGTTGATGGTTGCAAATTCATATTGGGGGGTAAGGTAGAAGAAATCTCATTATCGGTGGAAGAGAGCTTCATGTAGCCGTCAAACTCGATGTTATTTTGTTTCCTAATTAGCAGTAAGTCTAAAAAAGGAAGTTTACCATACACTTCCTGCTCCATTGTAAAGCTTATTTTGCTATGTAGCATATTTGCCAAATCTAAAAACCTCACCAACTCTCCATCACCACCAGACCAGATCATGAAGATGTCGTCAACATATTTTTGAGGCTAGTATGGAATCTACATTCCATAAATCGTAATTCCATGTGCATAAAGACCTCGCTCAGAAGTGGTGATAAACAAGAACCCATTGCCAGATCATCATTCTATCTAAATTGAATCCCCATAATTTGACTAGTTTCAACAGATCAAAACTTTGCAATCTAACGCGCTGTAAGCTGAAAACTAAAGATAAAATAGATGTTGGTATATTGATATATCTAATTTTTATACCTTTAATAATCATATTAATCGCCACGTGATAAAAACGACTAAGTATTGCCTAAGTGATACTTTACCTAAATAATGATTGAATTAAACAACGTCTCTAAGAAAGTTCAGGTTAGCCAAAACGCGACATACAAACTACCAAAAGACTCACTCCCTGTTGGTCCAAACCCAAATCCATAGTAGACAGGCACTATATGATATAATAAGCCTAGTCTGTGGCGGCGCTATGAGGTCGCTTGGTTATATTTTGCGTAACTCCAGCGATTTCACAAATTCGCGAACGCTTCGGTTGCTTTATTTCACGTTTGTTCGCTCTAAGTTGGAGTATGGGGCGATAATATGGAACGCACTTTGCAATAAATACATTAACCAGTTGGAGGGTGTTCAGAGGAAATTTCTTAAGGTTCTCATGTTTAGAGAACATGGTTTCTTTCCCCACAGGGGCTTTGATCGTAGCACTCTGCTATCGAGATCTCGCTTTCTATCACTTCACGATCGTAGACATTATTTATTGATGCAGTTTCTATTTAAAGTTTGTCGATCATACATTGACTGCCCTGCTCTGCTATCTGATGTCAACTTTTATGTTCCTCCGCGTAATATGAGATCCTCTCCTATGTTCCACTTGCCCGCCCCCTCCACTAACTTTTTAATTAAAACACCAATATTTCAATCAATGAAGCTATTCAATGACACCTGCTCTGACATTGATGTGTATGGCCTATCATCTGCTCAATTTAAAAATATTGATATTAAGCGATACTCGCAAACCCGCTAGATGTTTCTGTTTTCTTTTTTATATTTATTGACTGGTTTATCCTGTGTATTGTCTTAGGTTAATTAGGTCTTTTTATATTGTTATATTCTACACTTAGTCAATTGTAACTTTCTTAAGTCAAATTGTCTTATAATTGGAACTTGTTCTGTTAGACAATAAAGATTATTATTATTATTATTATTATTATTATTATTATTATTATTATTATTATTATTATTATTATTATTATTATTATTATTATTATTATTATTATTATTATTATTATTATTATTATATATATTAGAAAAATGCGCCAACATTTTTCAGACAAACTTTTAAATCAAAACGCAAGAACTAAAATTACCAAACGACAATACCTAAACAGTTCACAATAAATAACAACCAAAGGATAAGATTCTAACGTAAGAACACATTGAAGAACCCAACTATATATCTGGAATATTATATAGTCTATCTTTAAATGATGCCAAGCAATAAATCAATCATAACCGTCTTCTCCATGGGTGTGCAAGATTTTCCGGCATGTATAGATTTAAATAGGCCTGAATTTTTAAATTTGTGCAGAATTAGTAGAAGTATCGACATTAAATTCAAGTTTTGTCTTCAAATATATATTTTAATATTAAATTTTTTAAGCTTAAAATTATGTACAGCCGTACCATTTACCTGGAATTTTAGAAAGCAATTTTATCAAAACTAATTAGAGTCTAGGTACTTATACCGTTTCTGCTCTAATCATTTTATTCCTTTTTTTTTGTACCTAATGCTGGTTACCTGTTTGCTAATTATGTGGTTATTATGCCTTTACTGGTGCCTCTATTGGAATAATATACATACACATTTAGATCTATACATACCTACCTTGGGTGCTTGGATCGCAGTGAAACTAGTAAAAGTGTGAAATGTCAGTGTTTTTTTTTAATTAAATATGGAGAATTTTCCACAATTGCCTAAACGCCCTAGAGTCGATCCATGTAGAGTAAATGAAAAAAAATAATTCTTAACTGTTACGATTCTATAAAAAGGAAGACTGCGGATTTGAGTGTTGACAATGCAGTGCAATTTACAGCAGATATGCTTAACGTTGAGAAAACAGCAATATATAAACTTTTCAAACAAGAAAAAAGGGTTGGCGGCAAACCTCTAAAAACTTCTTCAGGACGACCAAAACTTGAGCTGGATGACGTTTTAATGCAGAGAATAAGGCGAAAAGTTCATAATTTCTTAAAAAAAAATTCCCATGCCGGACAAAATATTGTCCTCAATTTACCCATTTATGTGTAGAATTACGCTTTGGAAATTATTAAAAAAAAATGGGTTTTCGGTGAAAAAAACATAATAGGCAATCGATTTTAATAGACAGAAGCGATATCGTCTGTTAGAGAAGAAATGACTAAAGAAGCATCCGAAAAGCCAGAGAAGAAAACAAAAAAATATTTTAGCTAGATGGCTAATTGAAGGCCACACTGTGACTAAATTTTGGCAGGGTGAAAATATTAAAAGTTTAAGGCAAGCTTTTTTGGAAAGATTATCCACAGGATTAAGACCGCCATCTGGAAAAGGACATCGACTCATCATAAGCCATATTGAAGTTCTAAAGGCTTCGTTAAAGGTGGTCTACTAATCTATCAATCTAATCCAATCCAAATTTAAGGGATGGTGTTGTTAATATTATCATTTGAGGAATTACTAGTTTTGATGTGAACAGAACTACTAATGATTTATTGCCCTTGACATTGAATGACATCACCAAAATTGAGGTCCAACAAATTCATTGATGCAGCGAAAGGAATCAAGTGTCATGCCTTAATAGCAAACTTTTAATCAAGCCACAAATTATGTTATTAATATCGACATTTTATCACTTAAATCCCCAGACTTATATTCTTAGAATCAAATCTGCACCTAATTTTTTCAAATACAAAAATCGATTTATATTTTTGACACAGGCAATCACTCAGAATAGCCAAGGTATTAACAAACGTCGAAAAGAATTTGGAAATATATGTTTCAAATTTTTAATAAGCTTACAGACGACACGAGGGATTTGAAATATTAATGGGCCAACTGGAATTCTAATAAGCATGTGCGATGGGTTATATTTGTAGCTCCTGAAAAAATGGCTACAAGTTATGTTTAATAACTGCTCAAAACGTCAAAAATATTTATTGAAGACATGTTCAAGTGACGTCAATGGACAAGAAAAACTGTTTTCATTTTTTTTTTACATCAGAAATTGTCCACTTTATTACAGTATTTAGAGCACCAAACTTTTTTTTAAATGGCGCCAAGAGTAGGTGTTCTATTTAGAGTGTTTGTAATACACACACTAACCGAGAAAAAATCCGTCCTGTGGAGTGTATAATTTCTTCTTAACGCTTTCTTTTTTTATTCTTCTCGGTTCACGAGAGATAAATTGTTGAAAACAAAATTGCTACAGTTGATATTCGAAACATTTTAGACCACATGTTTATTATACAGCGTGTAACAGAAGTATGGAACGCTTTAAATATCTTTAATACCGTTTGTCCGATTTAGCTAAAATTCGGTATCCGTATATAAGAGGTTATCGCGGAGCTGCTAGTGACATTTGCAATGTTGCAAAATTTACACTCTATAAATTATTCAAAAAAATGATTCCGCAACAAATTCCAAATAACTTTTATATAAGTTACTTAATGTCTAAATCTAACCATTTTTCTAATATTCGAGCTCGAAAATTGAGAATTTATTGGAACATTATTGTAAGGTAATTATTGTTTAAACGTACTTATTACAGAATAAAGAAATTAAATTAGATGTTTAAAGTGCCTTCCATTTACTTCTTGACAATATGCTAAATATTGCGGAAAAGTATTTAAAACATTAGAAAGAATATCTGTTTCTTCGATTCGTCGGCACTCAACTTCAATTCTTTGTTTGAGGTCTTCTATATCATGCGGCTTTGTCGTGTAGACCACATTTTTTAAATGTCCCCACAAGAAATAATCGAGTGGAGTCAGATCTGGTGACCGAGCTGGCCACTCAATTGTACCTCGTCTGCCTATCCATCTTTCAAAAAATACTTCATTTAGATACTCCCGTACTTGTCTGGCGTAATGTGGTGGTGCATCGTCTTGTTGCAGCCATACTTCGTTATTTAATCCCGCAACGTTGTCTAAAATTTTGTTTATTGATAATCAGTTTTAATTTACTTTAATGAAAAATTTTGAAAATCTTAAAAAATGAAACAATTTCATTTCTTAAGAGCTGAAAATATCTATCGCCATTTAAATTATAATCCATAAACAATGGACCAATTATCCTTTGTCCTGTAAAGCCCTCCCAAACATTAATTTTTTGCGGAAATTGGGTGTGCTGTTCTCGAATCCAATGAGGATTTTCTTTGGAACAATAACGAATATTATGCCGGTTAACATTTCTATTAAGACAGAACGTCGACTCATCGGAAAACATTATTTTATTAATAACATTTGGATTAGCATTACACAAATCCATCATTTGCTCACTGAATTTTAAACGCCTACTTAGGAACCACCCTGTATGGTAACACCAGACAAATGAAATTTGTCATATTATAGCATAATAATTTTGTCCACTCTACTTCTTTATTTACAACATAGCATTCACTGGACTGGCAATATCTCTTGTTTAAAACCCCTAATGTAATACATAGCCATCGTATAATTTCGAAGTACCTATAATAGGAATTTGTATCTATACCTATTAAAACATTAAATATTCCTGATTGTTGATACCATACTCCAAGACTTAATGTAAACAAAATATAAAGCATTACACCGGCTTATCTTTGTGCAAAAGCTATCATTACTGACAAGGAAAAATTTTCCTGCTACTATGCAAGAAAAATCTCAATCTAAAATGCATCGCAGCGCATTATTATACTGATTTGCATACAATCTATCTATGATTGTTTGATATTAAGCAGTTTGATGTAAATTGACGTTAAAGTATACAGCAAGGATAACAAAATATTTTAAATAAGTCATTAGGTGTTTTAACTAAACTATGGCGATCTAGCCTTATACCTACCTTAGTCCAAAAGTTGAGAGTTTTGGAAGTAACAGGCATCAAAGTTATATTTATTTTTGCATTTTTTCTTCCACCCAATACTACCTCACATTGCCAACCTTTGATATTAAATAGCTGGACAGAAGCTATCTTATTAAGAGGCTTTTAACATTAAAGAAAGAAATTGAAAATAATATTACCATAATCAACGCCTTGATATGGGGTTCGGTGGCCTCTTGTGGTTTTACGTATGATTAAAAGTATTAAAACTTCTACAAGCTTTGTCGACAAAAATATTACTTTTAGACAATAAAGCAGATCATTTTGACTTTTACTTTGACTAAATATTCTGCAATTTTAGAAATCCTTCTTTTGAATTTTAAACACTTTTAGGATGTGTCCCCTTCCTCGCTTAACGCTTGACGAGTGGTGGCGCCATTCAAGAAGGCAGGTGTCAAATTTTAAGGGCCCAAACATCCGTTTCTAAATATCCTAGCCAATTAACAAGCTTCGAAATTTTCTTAAATTTAATGCCATTTAGGAAACGACGCGTTTCGGATTTACATTTTTTTCGGTATCCTCTCTTGCTCTAAATTGGGTATAGACCAATCCACACTCTTAGACTTAAGAATTCTAAATAACTCAAGCTGCATCCGCATGTAAATGACTTCCAGTTAGTAATTCTTATTTTTTGCAAAATCGAAAAAAATATTATAAAATAGGGGTATCCATTTAAACAAATAAAGCAAACTTGTTTTTTGGGACGACCTGTATACATGAAATAAGCTTCACAAAATGCACAATAAAAATAAAAAATTCACGGGTTTGAGCGTTTTTTCGAAAAAAAAACGCATGAATTTTAACTGAATTCCAACCTTTACGTTCTCAATGGTTGAAAAGAGGATGGTAATTTGAATGACGAAAAATATCTGGACCTCCTCAGAAATTACATAATTCCTTCTTGCAGAATGGTTTTACCGGGTGTAAATAATGACATAAACGAACAGGTATGGTTCCAGTAAGATGCCGCATTATGTTAGAGACAATACATAAGCGAACAATTTTCAGGACGTTGGATAGGCAGAAGAGGTGCTATTGACCAGCCAGCGCGATCCCTGGATTTAACCCCGCTCGACTAGTATTTGTGGGGATAATTAAAAAACAAAGTCTACGTTAACCGTCCAAACGACTTAAGCCGGCGGCGGCGTCCCATGCATACGATTTCCGATGATACGATGATCCGACTGTGCTCTGGTCGAAAATTTGGGCGGCAAATTTCATCCGAATATTTTTAACAATCTACGATGCATCGCACGAGTTGAATTTAGCTTAACTTTTGTCCGATGTCGGATGTTTTTTAACCTCAATTTTCTCTTTGATATGTTTATTTATTATTATTTTCGATGACATAATATCAAAAAAAGCGTAGCACGTACTAACTTTAATAATAAGAAATTGTTTAACAATAAATAGACATTATCTCCAAAAATACATTTCTTGTGCCAACAATGTACCTACTACTTGTATCGGTTTTGTTAATTTTACAAAAAAATAAACGTAAACCTGCTATCTCGGTTGGTATATATCATTTTTTAACAAAACTAATGTAATTTTAATTTTTCATTCGCCTGCTCACTTACAATTGCATGAATTTCTTCAAACTTCATTGTATTCAACGTTAAATAAGAAAAACAAGTATTAAATTTAAAAGTTCAAAGTACAGCCCAGCCACAAAAAGGAAAATTTAAGTAAGGTTAAGTTAATGAAAAATGCATTCTTCTTTTTGATACTCTATTAATAGAAATTACAACAACGGATCTATTGGATAAGTAAAATATTTTCGTACGAATATCAAATTGTTCTCGGATATTGGACGTCGGAAATCGTATGCATGGGACGCTGGCTTTAGAATCTTTAAAAGTCAGAATAAGCGCCTGGCGCTCTGCTTAGCAGAAAATGGTGATCATTTTGAATACGTGATCCTCTGAAAAGGTTTCACTTGTTTTTGACTCCGATGTTAAGTTGTACAAATTTCTAGGCTATATATTTTGTTATTATAAAGTTTGTTACAATTTTAAATAAATAAAAATTTGAAATACAAAAAATTCAGAGTTTTCCCAGTAGAATCCAAATATGGAATCATAATATGCAGGATGTTCCATTTAAAAAAAGTAATTTGGTCTTATGGCAACCAAACCAGAAATGACAGAAAAAATTCATGCAGGTAGAAATGTGAGGAATAATTTGCTGAACAACTTTCATATAGGTCACTTTTTCGTATACGAAGTAATTCAGAAGTTACAGGCATTCTGCGCGACTTTTTTGCCACTTTGTATGTCAAAAAATCGTTACAGATGACATTAGATACACCGTCAGATTTGATAAATAATCTTTTACCTATCCAGACCCAGAAGACGCACTATTTTAAATAGTTAAATCACTCACACCCTGTGTATCAAATAATTATTTAATTTAAAAGAGTACACACAATCTCCTACAATTTACAACACATTTTCCAATATCTTTCCCACACAAGCGAAGGATTTATGTCAGAAAAAGTTACATGTGTAATAATTAATAATACGCATTTCTTCAACACTTAGTAACATACCCATACATCTTGTTTCCTAATGACGAATAAACGACGAATGGGAGTAACCCAACCCAAAACACATGTACTTAATTAGGCATATCCTAGAACTTTTAACGTCGTTTTTAATTTTTGTCTATGCTTCTTAAGGGGGTAGGTAGTAAAATGGTTTATATCGAAAGATAAAAAGGAAACGTCCTCAGACTATGTTCTGAAATCAACAACGCATGTCTTAAATCATTATTACTCTTGAAATTGTTGCAAAGTTTTTGAGAGAAATAAGATTTGACAAAAAAACAAGTAAATTAATTTACAATTCAACAGAATTGTCAATATTTGACTGAAATTTCACTTTGTCATTTTAAGTTAGTTTAAAATTAAAAAAGTAATAAAATGGTATATACTCTAGCTGAGCGAACAGAAATAATCTTCCTTTACAAGGCTGAAAATCGTTGTGGGCGTATGCAACGTGTTATTTAAGTACGTAGCCAAATTTCAAGGAGTGATTCTAAGACGAAAAGTTTATATAAACATAGGTCTGTTAAGTCAAGTCGTTTTTAGGATACAGGTGTCAAACTTAAAAAAAAATCGTTTTTTCGTAAATATCCTAATAACCCTTTAGCCGATTTTGTTGAAATCTCGCAGCGTGATTTAGGGTGGTAAAGGAGTAATTTAGCCCTGACTAGCTTAAAATTTTTAACGAGATTTTTCTCTGATTATTAAAACTCTCAACAAATGAGAATGTGGAGTTCTGAAAATCTACATTTCATTATAGCATTCTTAAAAAGTTGGCGCGATACATTCATGAAATTTAAGAAAATTTTGTGAACGCATTAGATGATGAAGAGACGCAGCAAGGCTACTTCCAGCAGACTTTTTTTTTAAATTTCTTCATAAATTTAAATTATTTGGAAGAAGTTTTAGCTTGAATAAATTAAATTAATTGGAAGCAATTATTATATTAGTCGTAATATGCCAGTTAGATGTCCGTGTTACATCTTTTTAAGGCCTCACATTAAAAACTCAGTTTTTAAAACCCTTGCAAAAATTTAGAAGACCTGAACGGACTGAAATTACAAATAAATCTCATTTACTTTAAAATTATCGTTTTTAGGCTCTTTGTTGTAGGTATATGCTTTTTTTGAAACTCTGTATTATACAGGGTGCGCCAAACTTGATGGCCTATTAGAAAAAGAGTTCTGTTTTAAATCAGTACCATATGTCAAGTCACTGTTGTTATCGGAATTGGCCTCCGATAACACCCGATCTTAGTACATTAGATTTTAACTCATGTTGTTTATTTAAAGTACTCGGAAGTAATCGGGCATTGTCTTGAACATCTATTTTTATATTGTGATTAATTGTTTCAGCAGATTTAATTATTATTATTGTTTCTTGGTGCGTTTAAATTTGAACAAAACTAATTTCATTTGGATCTTGATCTTGAAATGCTCGGTTTACCCGGTGCAGCAAATCTTCTCTTGAATTTACTGGTGATTTATAATTTTTTTAAACATACCCATGAGTAAATATCTGATGGATTAAGATCAGGTGATATACATGACACTAATTGAAAGCAATCCTGGAATTTTCAAGGAATTTTCTCAAATAAACGCATATAAGTCGGAAACTTTTCGACTGAAATAAATTTACTTTTAGACATTTTTTCTAAGTAACCAAAATACCTATATTTTTAGGCGACCCTGTATATTGCAACTAAGATTTGGCCACAGCGTAAAAAGCCTCTGTGTGTTGCCCAACTTCCAACCAAATTTCATTGCCTTAGTAAATCAGAGTTCAAAAATATCAGCATTTGTTGAAATGTTTTTCGGAAAAAAAAATGGAAATTAATTTATATCTCGAAAACGGTAGCAGATAGATATAAGAAAATAATAAGAAAAGTTGTTAAAAAACTAATAGAGGTTCTAGAAGTAAAATAATATACAGGGTAATTAATTTGAAATTCCAAGGTTGCTGTCACTTGCCTAATGTTCTACGATATCTACAGTGTTTTTATAATAGGACTCATTATTTCTCAAAATATCTCACAAAATTTAGATATTCTTTATGTAGTTTGAATCGCGTTTTCAAAGCAGATTTACGACATATCTAGATCGCGACTGTATCTAAAAACAAAAAAATTAAAAACATTCAAATTAATTGCAAAGGGCGTTAATAAATGACCAAAATGACATCGAGAAAAAAACAAATGAAGAAAATCTGGTTCACGTCCACGTGATTTACCGTATGGCCAATCCCACACCGTTTAAATGACAGCGCAGCCGGGACCACCCCGATTTAGAGGAGCGTTTTCACATTAATTACGTTAACTGCAAATAATATTATACAATGTGCAATTATTTCCTACCGATTATGATTTTGATGATAAAGAAATGAAACTGAAAATTACAATTTACAAAAAATACACCTTAAATTAAAATCCGTTGCACAAACTTCTCTTCCCTGAAACTTAGCTAGGATATTGGTAAGTCTGACAACAAAGTCAATCAAGTGATTTTTTAATTATCTTTATTTTTTATTTCAATATCAACGTCAAAACATTTTTGTTTTGTCAATTTCAGCTTACATTTTATTTGATTTTATGATTTTATTTTCGTTTCGTTTTCAGAAATACTATTATTGTATACAGTGTACCTTAGTCCTAAAGTTCACAACAACCAAGTTTTAAATTATTTTTCACTTTTCTCAAATAACTTTGGAAAAAACAAACGTTTTTGCACAAACTTTGGAATTTGGGGATTTTTTTAGGATGAGAAATACAAATTTCTTAAAAATTTTGAAGTACATTGCAAGTGGCATTGTCTGCGATCCTCTTTTACGTTTAAAAGTACCCAACTTTTTTGCGCTTCAGTCAATGTCAATACTTTCATATTAGGACTTTTATACCTGTACATTATTACCTGTTGTTGTAGTTGTTAGTGTCACAGTGTCAAAATAAATATTCTCGAAAATGCTGACCGTAGAACAAAGAGTTTTTATAGTGCAATGCTAGGGAAATGGTCAGTGCTCTTATCGCTACGTAGCGGAGGAATTCGAACGCTAATTTCCTTGTGTATACGTTTCGATAGTTGGTGTACACAAACTGGTAAAAAAATTTCAAAGAACAGGATCAGTTATTGACATTAAAAAAGAGAAGAAACAATATAATGAGGAAGATGCCTGTACAGTTTTGATATTGCAATCTGTAAATGAAATTCCATTGCTTTCCTTGAGAAACAAGGCTTAGCATTTAGAGGTGGTACAAAAATCTACCATTCAAAAAGTGTTAAAAGATAATAAACGTTACCCTTACAAGCCTTACTTCAACCAACCGTTGGAGGCTGGGAATGAAGCTAAATGGCTAGATTCTTGTTAATGGAATGAGATTTGTAACGTCAATAGAAATTTTCACAAGCTTATAATGTTTTCTGATGAATCAACATTTTCAACCAACGGAACTGTTGCTTCTCAACAGATATTGGAGTAAAGAGAACCCTGAATCTAGAATTCACCAAAGCCAAAGCAAACCGGTACAATTCAGATCTGTAAGATAAGGTTAACTTTAGATTAAATATAACCTAAGAGAGGATGTGAGAATGGTCATAAGAGGTACAGATACGAATTATTAATCATGTGACAGCCTGTAGAATTTCTTTTACCAATGAAATTAGTTGATATCAAATTGTTGTTAAGTAGTAAACATTGCTTATCTCCTTAACTTTGATGCCATGAAAATCCATATGACTCCGTATATAAAAGGCCGCAGCCTGTTCGTGTGGCCCAGCCATTAATCATTTTAAACAGTGGACTGTCGACTGCGATTTCGTCGACACGAGACTACACGGGCTGTTTTACATAAATGTTTAATTTTAATTTTTTAAATAAGTCTGATTTTTATTATAATCATAATAAGCCATCGAACCATAATGCCAATAATTTTTAATCAAAGCTAAAAATTTTGAAGCTACAATGAAGAAGTAAAACAAGCTTGGGTTTCTTTTAGAAATGTGGTTGAAGCAAGCTAAATTCCCTAAACTGGGATGTTAAATAAATAGGAAAAATAGAGAAAAATAAACATATGGGACGTATTTGCAGTAAAAATAATTTCAACAAATTTAATAATGCTATAAAAAATTATTCATGGGATAATATGTTTCTTCATAAAGAGCCTTTAAGTAATTTTCATGCCACAATTTTAGACACATTACTACAGCGTTTCCAATTACAATTATTAAAAAAAAATAATTGAAAATGTTGGATTTCAAAGGGTATAAAAATAAGTTCTAAGAGTTTACGTTCACTTCATTATAATAAAAAAAAATTTCCATCAAACAATTCATTAATTTCATATTTTTTTATTTATAAAAACATTTATAGAAAACTAATTAAAAAAGCCAAGGAAAATTATTTTGAAAATCGTATTAGTAAATCATTAAATCCACGAAAAGAATGTTGGAAAATTATTAATGATTTGAGAGGGGAAAACGACATAACTTTCGTTCATGAAGAATTTTAAAATTAAGGATACATTTTTCTTTAGTCCAACCGATGTTCAAGAAATAAAATCAGCCATTTTGGAGACAAAAAATAAAAATTCTGCTGGATGGGATAATTTATCAATAAAAAATTTTTCACATCTATTCCTGCTTTATAAGCTTTAGCGAAGGCAATAAATGTTTCTTTTGAAAATGGAATATTTCCACAATGCCTTAAATCAGCTATTGTTATTCCAATTCATAAAGGAGGTGATTGTGAATCTGCTTCTAATTTTCGACCAATTTCTTTACTACCAATACTTTCTAAAATTATTGAAAAACTTGTTAAAAATAAAATTATTTCTTTTTTAAACAAAAACAATATTTTAAATACAAACAAATTTGCATTTCAACAAAATAAAAATACTAGTGGTGCTATTTTTTCATTTCTTGAACATCTTTATTTTTAATTAAATGAAGGAGATTTTGCTGCAGCAATATTTTGTGATATTTCTAAAGCTTTTGATTGTGTTAACCATAATATATTATTAAAGAAGCTTGAGCTTTATGGCTTGAGAGGTATATCAGTTAAATGGTTGAAATCATATTTAACTGAAAGGTCTCAAGTAGTGTTGTTGAATGGTAAAAAATTAAAAGGTAATAAAATTGATTGTGGAGTACCTTAAAGTTCAGTTCTCGGTCCATTACTATTTTTAATATATAAAAAAGACCTTGCGTCAATTTTTATAAATGGTAAATTTACCATATTTGCTGATGATACAACAATACTTTGGCACAGTAAATATTGTATTGAATTAATTAAAATATTAATTAATGAAGCTTTAATAAACGTTAAAAAGTGGTGTAACTCTAATCTACTCTCATTTAATATCACTAAAACAGATACAACTCATAATTAATCCCCCAAATTTAAAAATTTTTTAGGAATCTATATTACTCAAAATCTTTCTTTTAATGAACATATCAAAAAGTTATGTGGAAAATTAGCTTCAGGATGTTATGCCCTGAGAGTACTTTCTCATGAAATGAATATGGCGGTTCCTCGAAATGGTTATTTTGCTTTAATAGAATCTCTTTTGAGATTTGGAATTTGTTTCTGGGGAAATTTAAGCCAATATCTTCTAAATTCAATTTTTATTTTACAATAAAGAGCTATCAGATATTTGTGCAAAGCTAGATCTAGAGATTCTTGTAAAACTCTATTTATCTCACAAAAAATTTTAACACTAATTTCAATTTTTATATTGGAAACAGTTTGATTCATAAAAACTATAGAAATATTATTAATTCACATACTTATAATACAAGACAAACCTTTAATACATGTTTACCTATTCCTTCTTCAAGTCTTGTAAAAAAATCCATAATTTATGATTCTAAAAAAAATTTTTAGTTATCTTCCAGATTTTATTAAGAAAAAACTTATTATACTCTACATGAATATTTGGGTGATACTCTGTCATAATTATTATTATTAAAATTTTTTTAATTCCGATATTTTAAGTTTTACTATATTATTATATTTTATTGTTAATTTAATTTTAAAAAAAAAGCTTTGTCGATAAAAATCATACTTTATGACAATAAAGCATATTTTGATTTGATTTGATTTGATTTGATAAACCACACTTGGACTACTTTCCAGAAAATCTTGGCAACTTCAGTAAGGAACGAGAGATTGCAACACTATCAAGTGGGGTAACACCTGATTAACGAAAATCGTTAAAAAAAAACGCCAAAAGAAAGTGCTTATAATCAATGCAAGAAAGTGAATGAAACCACTTCTCAAATTTCACTAGTTAAAATCAGGGAACATCCAAAAACGTTATTTATTTGAGCATTAGTATCCTGGCGCCAGATCGGTCAATGCATGTGTCAATTCAGACTAGTTTAACGCCTCTTAAAATTTTTGAGGGTCCTCTGACGACAGGTTGATTGATTGGTTGGACACTTATTTGTGATTAATTAGTAAATACTGAATTAGTTCTTCATGAGCGCAGACAATCATGATATTTTAGTTGTCCCCTTGTTCATCATTCTGAATCATTGAATTAAATCACTTTCCTGGTTTTTTTAACAGTTAAAAATTTACAGGAGGCACTTAATAAAGTGATCTATTGTGATCTAAAAGATATTTTGTATTGCAAATTTGCCGGTATTGCCAGATCACCGAAAGTGACAGAAATCTCGGAATTTTAAATGAATTGTTGTCTTAACAAATGTTGATATTTTTGAACTTTGACGTACTAAGGTACTGTTTTTTTTGGTTGAAAAATAGGCTTTCTACGCTATGGCCAAATCCAAGTTGCAATAAACAGGGTGGTAAGTATATTTTTTAAATACAAAACACCCTGTATATTATTACTGATTTAAAACACTGCTAAAATTTGTTGTTCATTGTACCTTGAAAACCCTATTCCCGTTCCCGTTCGGTTTTTACTAAGTGTGTTATCGGAATTGGTCTCCGAGATCACCAGATCTTAATCCATTAGATTTTTTCCTGTGGCCTGTATTTAAAGAAAACAATTAGAAATCACCAGTAGTAAATTCAAGAAAAGAGTTTCTACAAGATCTAAATCCAAATGAAATTTAATTTCAATTGATTATTCCCAACTAGTTATTATAGTTCAATATAGGGAATATTATAATATAAACTTGAAATACTATAAACTGAAGAAAAGAAAATAATTATTCCACCAACTTTTAGCAAAATAATTCTTCCAGAATTAATTTTGTTAGTTTGTTTTTAAATGTTTTCATTACTTTGATATCGTTAAGAAACGTTGGTAATTGATTATTAAACCCATTTTCTATTGTATTTGGGCCTGTAAAGGGTCTGATATGCAATGTACATCGTTATAGAATTTATTAAAATTATTTTTACCGCACCTTGTGAGCGTTTCCCAAATGAATTTGGGTCCATTACTTTCTCCCAATCTTAAACAGAGTATATTTCAAGACCCGCAAACTGGCTCTATAACTACACACTAACAAGTTCCAAAATATTACCTACATTTCTAAAAACCTCCACCTCAATGTGCTAATGAAATCCTACCTTCCTGTTAACTAGTCTTGGTTCGTCTCTTGCTAATTTCAGCAGCTCCTGGTAATCCCCTCTACTGGCAGTTACATACCACTCCTGACATTTCTTTGGCTCCAGCTGTAATACAAAAAGGCCAAATTTAATTAATCAACTTCTTTAAATGCATATATTTTTTGTAAAAGCATAATACAGAGTGGCAAAAAAGTCGCGCATAATGCCTGTAACTTTTGAATGACCTCGTTACGAAAAAGTGACCTTTATGAAAGTTATTCAGTAAATCATTCCCCACATTTCTACATGCGTGATTTTTTTCTGTCACTTCTAGTTTGGTTGCCATAGAGACTAACATACTTTTTTAAACGGAACACTGCATGTGATTGCATATTTGGATACTACTGGGAACACTGAGTTTTTTGTATTTCAAATTTTCACCTATCTGCATGTGTTTCCGAGATAATGACAGCTCAAAAATGAAAAACTTCCTAATTATAATTATTCCTACCTAATACCCGCCAGTTGAGTCAAGGTGTTTTCATGACAGCGACCTAAAAGGTGTCAATTTTGAGTTCCTGTTTAATTTTCTGTTGTCTGATTTCTGATTTGTTTACACTATGGTTTATCTGAATAAGAAACAACGAGTTGAAATTTTAATAATGAGGGGTTACGAAAATATGAAGAGATCTCAAGGTTTGTCAACTTTTCAATGAATTATATATATTATATTAAATTATATCCAAATAGGCCTCCAATAAATCAGTGAACGGTGTGTCTAGTGGTAAAGAAATTTCGAGAAACAGGCAGTATTATTAAAATATAATTTTGATAGTAAATAGATTGTTTTAAAAGGAAGATATTTATACTTTAGTTTTACTGAAACGCTGGATAAATGCAGTTAATATAACATGCGGCACGTTACCAAGTCCATTACCAATTTAAATTACCACTATTTCCATCAAACTTACCCAACGATTTTTCCCATAAAATATGTATAACACCACTAACAACAATGTAGGCAACAGTTATTAAATTATGCAAAAACATTTAAATACAACGGCACGAACATTTTGCTCTATAGACAGATTCTTCAATATCGATAAGAGAACCTTATTAAGAATTTTATTAACAATGCAGGAAGCTCTGTATACAAATGAGTTTTTAAACTCTGTTTCTATCGGAAGGAAATAATTTATTAAAAGATATGTAAAACTGGCTTGTATAATGTAATAGTAGTAACAAAATGCACTTTGTTCGTTTCAATTGTAACAAGCACACACAACAGCGTTCTAGATGTAAATTTGGTCTAATTTGACAATTAGTGAATTCGTGAAGACACCAAACTCATTATCACGAATATTGACGGTGTGCGGTATAGGGGAAGTAAAAATAAGCCTAATTTTTCATAGAAAGATTCAGACTAACCTGAACTAACCTGAAGTGCCCTGTAACGGAGATGCAGAGCCCCAAAGGGGTACCCAGCAACTTACCCTTTCGCCTCTAACTTTTGAACCGATATGTACAATCTAATGAAATAACAATATTTTAGATAGGCCATAAAGACTCATAAAATTAGACAGTGTTACGGTTCGAAAATTGCATTTTCATAGTTTGGTTATCTATGTTAAGGTTTCGGTTTTAAATTGTTAAAGTACCTATCTAGACTCTCACCTTAGACATTAATTAATAATTTAATTACCTGTTGATAGTCAATAGTTTCACTTAAATCAGTTTGAAACCTTTGTTGATGTTTATATTCAAGGAATGTTTTTTATCTTGTAAGACAGCCAAGTGGATTGATTTCTTCTGTTCTTTGTTTCATACTACCTGCAGACAGGTCTTATTTCAAATCATTGTTTTAATTGATTAGTATATAGTGAACTTTCAAGTCATCAATAGAAATAATTTTTTAACCTTGCATATAAGATGTAGGTCAAATGTTTTCACTGCTGTGATTCAGTGTCAGACTGACAGTCCTGTGGATTTTTACGGTCACGTCTGGTTAATTCTTGCATTGGTTGCGTTGGTTGACATCGGTTGCCGTTAGTTTTTTATGGTATAAAAGGGGTTATAGTTTTCAATTTCATGGATAAGTATGACTAATTTGTCGACGATTGTTTTGGTATCTATGTATGTTAAAGAGGGAATGTTATCGGCCCTTTCGACAATAGAGACTTGAAGTTAAAGCACGTTTGTGGAAGTAGTTCCCGAATTTTAGTTTTTTAGGACAGGGAAGGCCATGTGGTGCCGATAAAACTTCCACAAATTTATTAAAAAGAATATGGCATAGTAGTTTGCCTATTCTTTGGGCGGAATGCCGATTAAAAATGCTTTTCCATCAACTTCAGCAAGCGGCCCTAGACGCCATTTTGTAGATTGAAACCCTCGTTAGTTATTTGAGGTAGGTTTAATCTTTAGTATTTAGTTACCCTCGATGGGTCTTATGGAAGTTTTCTTTTTTATGTTTTCTTTTGATAGGGGCTAAAAGTCCCGAGTTCAAGCTGGAGTACTACTTTTCTTTTATTGGAGCTGCCTGGACACGGGACGTGCCAGTTGCCATGTACTATTTTTGGAGACTAGTAGTGTAGCAGTATCCACATAACCTTTATTGTTCTGTGGTATCCACGTCAGCTGTTTGAGGGGTCATGTGTGTGTGTGTGTGTTTTACTGAAGATCGAGTCTTCATAAACCATGGGTAGCACATAAAGTTTCAGCTAAGTAACATTTTCCTTAAGTAGTGCGGAACCTTGGGAGTACCCAGTAAGAGACAGGAAAGCGTGAAATCAACCTTTGCTATATTATTTCTCGTGGCGTGTATGTTATTTCTCAAGGTAAGCCTTTTCTGTAAACACCTGAGGACTGTGGTACAATCAAGGTAACGAATCTCACTCCAAAGTATTAAGTCATACACTGATATAATTTTTTCTTTAAGATTTTAGTCATATTAATATTTTGCATTTGCATATTGTTCTACAAACAGTGTTTTCATAAAGTTTTGCACCCATGATATGTACAGGACTCGTGCATTGTAAACGTGTAGCGTATGTCGACACAGCGTTAAGACGTCACAAGAGTCTCTAGTAGTTTAGAACGTTAGGTAGTCTGTTACAGCTACTTTTGTTGTAAATATAGTTACAATTTATTATTATAAAGTAAATATTTTTGTTTCTCGGCTAAAGGCCATTTGTTTCTCAAACTTTAACGCTTGTAACTTTAACATTTTAACTTATCTACGCCTGAGTGGCTAGTATGCTTATGGAGTAACCACAGGTACTCGTAATTTTGTATTGTACTACTTTAAGAATGCTCTTATGGTAAATTAAGTTAGTTGTGAGAGGTTCTTGAACAGACCTTGCGGAAATTCCAAGTCTGAGGCAATATCCTGGATGTAGGTCTATGTGGCTGCCAGACCAGACTAAACAGTCGTTTTTATAGGATAAGTCTGACAGTTGCCGTCTTGTGCTTTAAGTAGGTACCTATAGTCCACCAAAGTAAGAGGAGCTTGCATTTATAAATCCAAGTAGCCAAAGGCCTAACACGACATAAGAAATAAATATTTGTATTGGCCTCTGCTAAAATTTGGCTTTTATTTCAAATAGAGTGACTTTGATTGTGCTCTGGTCTTTAGTAACTTTCTTAAGGTTAACCGTGTGCAATAAAAAGTAAATTGGCATATTTTTTGTTAATTGCAACATTGAATTGAGACCGGGAGAAAATTGTTTAGTGACTACGACTTTTTAGTTTATCCAAGTTATCTACACCAACGAATCTGTAATTACTTCTTCTCCCCACTCGTCAAAATGTTAAACCATTGGATGGCTCACACACTCAGAAGGGGTCCTAATAATACTTTTCATATTAAGCCCTTTACTTCCCAGTACTAATTAAACAAACCGTCAAAAAAGCCTAATTGAATTTTTCATGTATAAATAGCCATAACGTATTTTTAAACATCACGTACCAACTTTTAATTTAATGCCACAGATACGGATCTTACGATTAATAGCTGTACCATAATAATACATAATGAATTAATTATCATGAATAATATTAAAACGCAAAGATACCGCTCGATTATTATTAGTACTTTTTAGTCTTGACAATTTGGTAATTAAAAAGTGTTCGTACAGTGTTTTACGCAAATTAGCATGATCACGTGTTTTTTTTAATGCAAAAGCGTACTACTTGTAGCCGTTTTCGATACTCTTAACAATTAAATCATCATGTTAGGAGGAAAACTAAAACCATAGGAAATAAGAAGCTTCTAAGTTACACATACGAAGAGCAATATCTAGTAAGATAATACATTTCTAAAATTTTGGAGTGGCCAATAAGCTAGTGGATAAAAAAAAGGCTATTAAAATTAATTGAAGCACAGAGTTAAAATAATTTAGGTTCCTGCATCTTCCAAGGGTTCATATTAGCAAAGTATTATAGAGGGTGGCCCAAAAATTTTGGTTTATCAAACATACGTTTTTTTAATTGAATTTTTTATCGCTTCTAAGAAAATTTTGTATAGCATATCCTATGTCTTACTTAAACAGATTTTAGATTTTAACGCTTATTCAAAAATTTGGTATTTTGCAGTCCTTAAAACGCATGCACCATGGAATATGACTGTTTAGTACCGACTAAAAAATATTTTAAATATCAAAAATACCTATCGAAAATTTTTAAAATCGCTTACTATATGTACCGATTTTAAAAACTTAAAAAACCCTAAAACTATCTTATTTTAAATATAGTTGTAGTCTATCTTAGAATAATGCAGAATTAGTACAAGTATCGACATTAAATTTAATTAATGTTACATCATTACCATTTACCTAGAATTTTAGAATGCAATTTTATCAAAAATAATTAGAGTCCAGGTACTTATTCCGTTTCTGCTTTAATCATTTTGTTCCTTTTTTTTGGTATACTTAATCCTGGATACTTGTTTGCCAATGCGGATTTGAGTGTTGACAATGCAGTTCAATTTACAGCAGATAGGTATGCTTAACGTTGGGAAAACAACAATATATAAACTTTTAAAAGAGGAAAGAAATGTTGGCGTCAAACCTCCAGAAACTTCTCCAGGACGACCAAAACTTGAGCTGGATGACGTTTTAATGCGGAGAACTAGGCGAAAAGTTCACAGTTTCTTTGTAAAAAAAGAAACTCACACGCTGGACAACATTTTGTTGTCAATCCCAGAAGACCAGGACTACCTATTTATGTGTAGAAATAGGCTTTGGAAATTATTAAAAAAAAATGGGTTTTAGGTGAAAAAAACATAATAGGCAATCGATTTTAATAGACAGAAGCGATATCGTCTATTGGAGAAGAAATTACTTAAGAAGCATCAGAAAAGCCTCCTTACCACTGCGAATTAAACCCGATCGAATTTATATAGACTCAAATAGAGACAGATAAACGACACGACTTATAAAATGGTGGATATAAAGAGACTCTTTAATGAAGCTGGGTAATATCAGTGCGGAAAAGTGTATCGATCATGTGATAGAAAAGGAAGCCAAAATATGGCAGGTAGATATAATAATCGAAGAAATGGTTGAACCGCTTATCATAAACGATGTTAATAAAAGTTCATCTTATCATCAAGAAATCTAAAAATATCATAAGGTACAGGGTGTTTAATTAAAAAAAAATGTTTAAAAACTTTACGTATTTGGGACACCCTGTATAATTCCAAATACATTAAAGTGTTGATCCTCTGGTTCCCTATAATTCTGTATTTCGTGGCATATTTCAGAATACTAATGAACAATATTATTGATTGTTTAAGAAATTAAAAAGAAATGGTATTACCAGTACGTATTTTTTAAAGAACTAAGACTTACCGGTGTTGCAGGTGAAGTATCTGTTTCCTCAGCTCCCTGAAAAAAAAGGTAAACATAAATAAATTCTTATAATACATAATAAAATCACAAGACAATACATACAGTTTTCAGTTTTTAATAACGACGACAATTAATAAAAAACCAAAAATCAAAAATGTTTAGTTAAATTCGTTACAACTGAAAATTGTTCTGTACATTAGCATGTAGCGTATTTGAAAGTCCTTTGGCAGGAGTATCCACGAATTCCCTAAGTCAAGTCACATACAGGATATCGCATATATATAATTTTTTAAATGGGTACCCTATATTATATCTAATTTTTGGATCCTACCTAAAATGCTAAACGTAGTTCAAGTAATATACGTTATACCCTAACCCAGCCGCTTTCAAAATATTCACATTTAAAAGGAAATATATTTCCATTGATTTAATATGCACCTGATAAAATTTACCTGCGCTTCACCGGCTGTAATTGTGACTCAACATACAAGTTTCCAAAAGATTGGTTGCCTATAACCCTATGATCGAATAAACACACAACTCAAAGAAAAAGGACATAAAGTCTGTGCGTTTTAAGAAGTACTCTAAGCCATAAAACCTCTTGAGCATTATGTCGGTGGCTCTCAAACAATAAATTATAATGAAGGTAATTTTGGATGTTGATGAATTACATTTTCTAAATAAAATAATTGAAAGTAAATAAAAAATTAGTTTAGGTAAAGAAAAATAATAATTTTAATTATTTCTTGGAAAATAGTAATTATTATGAAGATTTAATTATAATAATCCCAAAATAATGTCATTATCGGACAAGTATATACCTGACAAAATCTTTAACATATTTAACCATCCCGCACTTGAGCAAATTTTAATTGGTTCTTGGAAAATAGCGATTATTATATAGATTTAACTATAATAATAGCAACATAATTTAATTATCTATTTAATTATTATTTATGCTTAACGCGTAATTCTAAGATAATTTTGTTTTGAAACCTCTAATTTCGCCCAGTAATAGAATACAGTAAACCAGTGGGATGTTCGGTGTGATAAAGTATAGCGAAGGTGCGAAGATATTGTAACTTAACCGACTTACTGTTTTAAAAGCGATAACATCCCTTGGTGATTTAATACGATATCGGACTTCTTAAAACGCACAGACTTTACTAACCATCAAATCTAAAGAAAATAGCTGAAAATGCAACAGAAGAAAAAAGATGTTTAACTTGACCTAAATTATCATTGAAGTTCCCAACTTGAGGATCGTTGGAGAAATGAAACGCCACTACAAATATAAATATAGTATCGACAGAAGCAAAAGAATATTAAATTGCGCTGTAAACCTTTTTAGAGATAAGAACTGGTAATGTTGAGTTTTCTTCATTATTACTGCACGGCACCACTAAATATCTCGGCTAACTCAAATTATAAATTTTATCCTTACAGTAATATGATACAGGTAAATCAATGCGGTATTTCTGTCCTTTAACTCTTCCCTTGATTCTTTTTATATATAGGGTGACCATCATAATGAAAACATTCTCTTGATATTATTTATAATATCATATATTGCTCTGGTACACCGTAATCCCAACTGAAATACAGATGTTGTGGTAAATTGATAGAAGCACTATGATAGGGCGAGGTGCCTTTACATTACCTGTATTTCCGACAGTATGCGAAGGGTCCATGAAATATTTTCTGATTTAATAAAAAACCTTACTACTTAAACGTGTTTCGCTTGTTCCACGATTTGGTAACTTTTACAACAATTTAACCTTATATTATTTTCACAGTAAAAACTTATTATGTTTATGTTGACAATTAGGACACCTTGCAACTGAGGTCAATTTAAACACCTCTGGGATTTAGTTCCATTTAGCTTAGACAATAGAATCAACTTTGTCTTATGGTTACTTACAACTGTTTATATTGCAACGCAGGATCAACACATTTCTGTATTATCATTTCTGAGAACTAAACTATAACGTAATAAATGCCAGACTAAACTAATCACTGCTGTCGGAAAACTGCAATTCTCCTACGTAAGCCCTTTGAGAAAGAATTATGATATGCAAGCTCGTTGCATACTCAAAACGCACGACGTAATTGCCCTTTTTGGCCGAAAGAAGACCTTTTAGAAGAATATCACTTTACTGCGATCAAGCTAAAGTGATACCTTATGCCAGACACACACGTGGACCCCGCCAACCGGCCACGTGGAACAGCTTCTCGCCTCGAGTCTTGGATGCTACTACTGTTTGTTTCCTTCGCGCCGAAGCCGCTGTCAGCGCCAAACCAACCAGCGCGCGGTCACGCAATTCGATGGACAAATAAAAAATTATAACCTGTTGCTATGCTTAGTTGAAGTTAGGGATGGCAGGCGGTGTTAGAGAATGACTTACCGACTCGTGTTGACATCTGTTTAAAACCAGACTGGGGTCTACACAGGCCCGCACTGAATTGTATTTCAAGCATGGATAATTTGACACAAATAATAAACAATTTTAGATAGAATATATTATAATTATAAACTACATAAACTACAGTTTACTCATTTAATTCATTTTCACTGTCACTATCAACGTCTATGTTAATAATAAATGTTTCTGTAATATTCCCAATTTGAATGTATGAATTTTCAACAGTTTTAATACGCGAAACACAATTTTTCCAGCTACTCATGGGCACTTCAGTAATAATAATATCCAGTACACTAGTGTTTATAGTGGGTGATACATTATTACGTCTAACGGCAGATTTTAATTGATGCCATATGTGTTCTATGGGATTGAATAACAGGGATACGGCGGAAGCCTTAGCACTGTATGTCCCTTACTTTTAGCGTAGCTGTCGCAGAAGTATTCCTTTTCTAGGTTCAGAAATTTAAGCACATCAAGTAACTCTCTTTTAGTGTAACTTTCATAAAAATATATATCATTCTGATACATAAATTTCTGTATTGCCATTTTCGTATATTTTGAACAAGGGTGCTTGTTTAACTGTCTACTGTGGTGGTAACTTGCGTTGTCCATACCAATCGCACTGTTTGGAGAAACATTAGGAATTACCTTATTTACGAACCAATCCTTAAATAACTTCGCTGGTAATCCAAACAGGAGTCATTTATATTCTTGGCTGCCAATAAAAGTGCATTTGGTACCCAGCCATCTTCGGACCCTGCATGCACTATGGTTATTCTTTTTCCTCTGTTTGATGGTGCCTTTGTTCTACACCTGTCAGTAGAATCAACCCAACCTTTTAATGGGGTATCATGGGTATTAAACCAGGTTTCATCTAAGTATATAATAGGTCTGTTCCCACTTCTGTACTGAGCGATTTTTGTCAAATATTCAAATCGCCATGCCTTAAGTCGTTGCGATTGCATGATAACTTGCCGTTTATCGACTTTTTTAAATTTAAAGCCGATTCGTTGAAGACACTTCCACAGCGTTGTCCTACCGCAACTGATATCCGTGTTATCTATCTCAATCTTTTCAGTGAATTATCCAGTGGTTGGTACCGTATGCTCTTCATACATCTGATAAATTTTCGGTCGGACTAAATCTTCATCGCTGCGATCTCATTTTTTGCAAGTCCCAGAATCGTTCCTTCTTTCATTTTCATTCCATTCCATTTTACTTAACTTTTCACGTTCTATGAGAGTTGTATATACATTTTTTATAATCTCTTTAGAATCTAAAATCTTCCATTTTCATTTCCGCACTGTGGTTGTACCTGTACCCCCTCCGGCCTCATCAATCCACGGACGCCACATATTTGGATAATCAAAGCTGCGTTTTTATTTTACACGAACTAATAAAATGACTGGTTTTGCAACACTGATTTGTCTACTTATTTTTTTCCCATTATTTAATAAGGCTTTATAAACTAATTACGGTTAAGTACGGTCCCTACCTGGATAATAAAATAATTATCTCTATGATCCTTGAAACCCTTTCAACAAACAATTTTATGATGGGTGATAACTAAAAGGCAGGTAGTCATTCTCTTAAATTTGTGAACGGACTTTACAACGTTACCGATTTGCACTTTGATTTGTATTTATGAATTTGATGTTTCGAAAACGTGTTTCCACAATAACCCAGACTTTCAAATGTCTTGGGTTTGTAAGTACCTACAAATTATTTAATTAAACCAAATGAATTTTTCAAAATAGTGCAGGTTACTGCACACTGCACAAGTGTGTCCTAGCTAATGTGTTCAGAGTACAATGAAATTTTACATTACTAAAAATACCTAAATAATCTGAAATGTTTCGTCAAGTATAATTTCATCCTGTAACCACTAGTTCTCCCATATTTCTCTCTTTCTCTTTCTATCCTTAAGTCATAACTCCGGCCCGCTGATATGATCTTTTAACTGCACATATTAAACTCGAGTTTAGCTTGTAGCCATATTTTCGCGTTATTTGTAACTGCGTGTCACATCGGCTTATTGATTTACTTAGTTGACTTTACAGTACGTCCGACTTGTTTGCTTATAGATGTTAGTTCTTAGTTTCGTTCGGTGCGTTAATAATAAAAAAGATGAGTGGTTGTCACTTGCTATTTAAAATTGCCAATAAATTCAGATAATAAGATTAACGAACTACCAAAGAGTTAAATATTTTAATCATATTAATTGATCTTATCCAGAGCTTGAGAAGTACTCTAAAATCATTCAATTACATAAAAGGTAATTGAAATTCAAATTCTTAATTAATTGTGATGATCCCTGTCCATACATTCACCGAAAATTGTTGCTGAAAACGAACTTCTCTAATTTTATAAGGATTATCGTCCGCCCAAAAATCAAACCTTGGCTGAAATCACGGGAAAGCAGAGCTCGCACATGTAGAATATGGTACGGGCATTTTTGTTAAAGATGCAAAACCCTCCAAACAGTTGATGCACTTGTCTAAAGTTGCACTGCTACTTTCCTGGCACTATAGTTGAAGGACCATCTTCTGTCTCTTGAAGTATAGCCTCTTCTAACTCAGGCATGGTACTGTTGCAGGTCTGCCTGAAAGTTCCGCAATACGTGTACAACTTCCAGTCTCACTCAATATTCCATGGAGCTGTAATGAAAAGACCCAGTAAAAACAAATTTACCGGCGTTTGATAAGTCAATGTTTTCTATTATTTCGTGATTTTCACTAACAGAAATTGACGATGATTGAGTGTTTTTTGATGTTGATGGTACTTCAGCTATCAATTTCGAAATTTTGTTTTTAGAAGACATACTGTCTTCCAAATATCCCTCAACCACAGCTTAACTTTTCCAACCGCCATGTCTTTTCAATGTGGTTATGTTTGCCCCCGCGTCCGCCAACAAAGTTGCAGAGATTCTGCGCAAACAATGACCAGTATATTTGTCCGCATCGCTTAGACCCAGGTATTTTGCAATAATGGAAGAAATCTTGCCTATGGTGTTCTTCCCAACTGGCTGTGAAAAACAACGACCGTTACGGTAACACAAAAAGAATCTATTGATGTTGCAGTATGTCCGACGTAAAGACCAATAAGTTCTCAGTAGCTTTAAACAACCCATCTCCTTCTCATCAATAATTGGGAAGACACGCTTTCTATCGGGTTTTGTATCCGGAATATTAACTATTACTACGGATCCTCTATCCTCTATATGTTCAACCAACATATTAACTAGCTCTTGGCGGCGGCACCCACCAAATACATCAAATAACAGAGCCACTTTGTACATCAAAAAAGTTTCATTGGGAGCTTCACGGATAAATTTCAGCACATCTTCTCGAGTCAAAAGTTTCGATTTCTTCGCTTTATATCCTTTGGATGCTTTAGATACTGGCCTAACTTGCAATATTTTGCAATGTCTATATTTTTCTTAACTTATAATGTCTTCTTTAACATTGAATATTTCGTCCATAGGGAATTAGGACTGAATGTTCCAGACTATAATCGATATACATGGTTAGTATTTTAATATAATTTACAACAGCAATTTTAACATATCAATTCCTGGAAATATCCGAGTAGCACCGTCTCGTTGATAATTTTTACATCATTATTTTTCATTCAATCCCCAAACCTTTGATATTCCTTATCATAGGCGTCTTTAGACTTGTTTGGGACAAGATTATCCAAAGCTTTGGCAGCATTCACAGCAATTCTATCCGGAATCAACGGGAAATCCATTATTTTATACGAATTTCAGTTTTGACTTTGACACAGCACAACAATGAACACTTACTACCTTTGTTTATTTAGCAACTATATAGGTAAAAAACCGTTCGCGATTTTGAATTTTCTTTTAATCTAACTTAGAATTATCTGAAGTAGGACATTAAATATTGTATGTATCACGGGCATTACATTACAGAATTTCAATAAAATCGGGAAGAGGATATTTAAAAAAATTATGAAAGAACAATTTTATTTACTTATTAAGATCTATAACTGAACCAAATTTTCATTTGTAAATAACCTACGGACAACTTTTTTTCCTAAAATCATACACCCTGTATAAAATGATATTAAAATTTGTCGTGTCAACCTTCATGGCTTGAGAATAGACACCCGACGTAAATATTTAATTACATAAATGTTTTTTTCCAAAAACCATGTTTCGTTTATTATCTTAACCTACAATCAGCGTACAAGCGACTAAAACAAAAAGTGTGTGCACATCGCGTTGCTGTCCAATCGATAAGAAAAAAATATATAATATAGTTGGCAGTTCGTCAGAAACTTGTCAGATTGTTGTACGAACATTAATAACGAAATAAACGGGATACAAATATCCCGTGGTTTCTTCAGTCGCTTTATTCGTTTATTGGTCGAATTGCAAGTCACTTGACAGCTAATATAATCAACAGAAAGTAACTGATTTATTCGTACAATAATGTATTAATGTTCAATTAAGATTAATGTAAAAATAAATACCCTCCCTATGCTATATTGTTTATATTTCATCACGTAGCTAGTGGATACTGATAAAATTGTAGTACCAATACATTATTGCTGAAATTATTAAGGATATTTTAAGGCAGAGCCGGACTTTCCATTGGAAATAAGGGCAGGGGCTTCAAGGAGAAGAGGCCTTGAAATATGACACAAAGATATTTCATGTGCTCAGTCTCTCAATTTTGATGTGTCACTCTATTCCCGATTAGTAACAAAACACCCAGTATTTAGAGTAGGCTCATGAAGTAACTAGGTCCGACCCTGCTTGACAATATGGATTATTGCACTTCAAGGTTTCGACACGGTGTTAAATACACGATGTTAAATACGTATACTATTTTTCTGGGTGTGTTTTTCAATGAACTCGACTATTACAAGTAACGAGAATCTTTCAGTACATTGAGAAATGTTGTAGAGTACATTCGATATGCAATATTGTAAGTTTCAGACTATTTCTCTACTACCACTCCAAAACATAAAACTATGTGATATTGAAAAAGTAGTCCATACTTGCAGTGGACTTGGCGTAATCTAAATAAGATAAAACGAAGTCTTCATCCGCAAAATTTAATAATTAAAATAATGGTTATGTTCCCTAATTGTTTCGGGCGTCCAGACGTCCATCTTTAGGGATACTAGAAGGGACTACGTAATGGTAAAACAACCAGTTAAAATAGAGTAAGTAATGACTTACCCAAAATCAAGTTGAATAAAAGTATTTGGAGTTGCCTTAAATTATTGACTAGAATTAGATGAGAGTAGGAATCTTAGAATTGAAAACGGAGTAAACTTAAAAGTTAGATTACTTCTTACATCTTTTACTTTGGATACTCGAACCTTGACTACCAATGCACATCTCTATAGGCAGCAAGAGGTCTTACATCTCAACAAAGACCTGGAAGAAATTCTGTTTTGGGGTGACGGTAACCAGGTAGAATTCAACGCTAAAAAAACGAGGCGGCAGTTCTTTCTAAAAAAGTTAATGTTGAAGAACCGGATATAGTCCTGGCGGGACCCTTAGTTCCCTTGGCTTCATCAATTAATTTATTGGGCGTCAATGCCTTATCATAAAAAAAGATGAATGGTGTCAACATGACATTACCAAATTCTATTACAAAATACCGCTTTAAAAATGTAGCAAAAAATTTTATGCGGACATACTTTTCGTCATAAAATTACTCAAAAAATTACACCCTGTATAGACACAAGCTAATATCACCATTTTTAAGTAGGTTTGTATAATTTAATTCGCAAAGTGAGCATTCCAGTATATTCATGTTACTTAATGTGAGGTTAAAACGCTATGAAACTTAACTAAAATCTTATTATTTCTGACACGAATGCCATGTACGTACACGTGGTGCTGATTTGAGTATGAATGTTTTCCATTAGGAGAATTAGTCGAATTCCTAATGGAGGGTTTCCATAAATTTCGTTTTGTTTTCTCTCTATTTCTGATATTTTATATAAATAAATAGTACGTTTTTTAGCTGTGTTTGTAGGTACATTCAATGTATTATTTTAAAGAGTATATTAATCAGAAAGAGAAACGCCACGCACATACATAATATGCATCAACAAATAGGGCAATGAAGCTTGTTTGTCGGGTTTTGCCAACAACTCCTACAATACAAGGCTTTCGAGCTTTGTCGTTGAAGCGGAATGTAAGACTTTTCATCATTCCGAGTTAGGTAGGATTCAAATAAGTTTCCTCCACGTAATTGGTATATAACTACGTTAAGTTAGTTATTGACATAGGTCTAATATATTTTCACAACAGTATTTAATTTGGATTATTTTGAAGTGGAATAAAAAAAATAACAATATCAATTTCAAAATTTAGAAAACGTGAACTGGCAACGTGGCACCATCTGCCAATATTAGCTTGGGAATTTGCGGGCTTTCCCTCGCAACTGGACAGATTTGTTTCTGCGTAAAAATACGGTACATTACTGGTTTAAAATTAAAACACTAATAAACAGTTTCTTAAATAATTTTTTTCGTGCGAATCACGCCAACAGTATCTCCTTCGAGAGATTTCTTTGTGTTTTAGTGCAAAAATGCAGTGCATTAGCGGTTTAAATAGTGTTTTAAAATGCCAAATAAATGTTGTGTTGTCGGATGTAAAGAGGTAACTAACTAAATAACCCAAGAGAACGCGTCTTACATTTTCCAAAAATTGACGGATGTCGCAAAAAATGGGGAAATACTATCCATTGTTAGTCTCATTTTACAGAGGAGGACTGCAATTTATCTCCCAACAAATAAAATAAAGAACTTTGCCAATAGAACAATACAGATATTCCACTAAAACTATAGTATTTTGTTCAATTGTATGTACATTGAGTCCCCATACCTACACATATGTAAGAAATCACTGGTCAATCATTTTATCCCATCCTAAAACTGTCAAATGTAATAATTTTTAACCGGTCCCCATGTTGATGGGATACAAATTTTTTTGACTTATGCACAAAATATTTTTAAATATTTAAATGAGCAAGACAAATATGTTTCTGTGCATATGGATAAAATTCATATATTAACCCTTATTTAGACTATAAAGGGAGATACGTGGTGGGAACATCAGTAAAAATTATAATAAATTGTCAGCAACAACTGCATACCTAGGTATCCCTTCATGATTACTGGTATTTGTTCAAATTTGAAAGAGGTTGTTCACATTGCTCGTACTTATATCTGAAATTAACCATGAATTGCTTTTCCATTTTCTTAAAACAATAATGTGACAATAATGCAATTGAGTCAAATTCATAATAGTAGACAAACAAAAATCACCATAACTACGAAGACAATACCAACCTAGATACAAACATAAATGACAAGTCGAATTATTTCGTTGAAAAAATCCTATTTTATTTTATTTTCTCATAAGTAGATTTTGTGATTCTTTGCTTATCTTGTAAAGTGTGTTCACAAATATAAGAAACCGACCCAAATGACTGCTATTATTAGGGTATTCAAAATATAATAAACAACAATAAACCAGTTCCGTGAAATGATATGGGCATAATAAATTTTAAGAACCGTACTCAGGTACATAAAAATGTGGATAAAGCAGAGTCCTTTTTGATTTTAGTCTGTCAACGTACACTGTTGAGTTTAGTTTGTTTTTTGAAAATGTTTCGTCCTTGGTGTTCTAGTGAGATTTGTGAAAGCATTGAAACTGGTTGGGTCGATTCTAGCGGCAAATGTGTGACACGTGCCCCGTCAAACCGTGGAAAAAGAATAACAATCTTACATGCTGCTTCTGAAGATGGGTGGGTGCCGAATGGTCTATCTCTCTCGGCAAAAAAATATTAGTGAATCATGAAGACACAACAGCGGAGTTATTTGAAAATTGGTTTGAAACTAAATTATTGCAGAACATTCCACCAAATAGTGTCATTGTTATGGTATGGATAACGCTAGTTATCATAGTAGACAATTAAACAAAGCTCCTTCTTTAAAAGACACTAAAGCGAAAATTCAAGTTTCATTCATGTTTGATAATGATACATATTTTCATGAAAACTATAGAAGGAAAGACTCATTAGAAGTGCTTATAAGTATGTTTATTCAGAATATTACTGCGATGAACTTGCGAAAAGCATGGGGCACATAGGATTGCGGCTACCGCCTTACCACTGCATATTTAACCCTATTGAACAAATAGGGCACTAACTTAAAGCTGGAATTCGTCGCAATAATACTTTACCCACACTAAATTCTAGTGTATTAACTCTAATTCATGATGAAACTAAAAAAATTTCTGAGGTGAACTGGAAAAACTGCGTACAACATGTAAAGAAACTATAGAAGAAAGTTACATTTGTATTAGGAATGCAACAGAAGGGTTTATTTTATTATTACTTTAGATGATGATAGCGATAGTGAAGTAGATGTAGTTGGGTAATTTATTAATTAATATAATAATTTAGCATTATAAGTGTGAGTGTAAGACCATAATTCTATTTTTATATTTTGAATTTAATAACCTTAAATAAACATCACTGTCATATTTATTTGCTGCTAAATTAAATATTTCAATACTATGTATTTTCTAAGACGGTCCTAGCTCAGTCGACATTGTGCCGAAATAAATAAGAGTTATTTGGTCAGTTTCTTATATTTGTGAATACAGTTTACTTAGGTATATTATAACAGTCTTAGAAAAAGTATAGTGTAAAACTCGAACGAAATGACCTAACTTATAACTAAAGACAATCTAAAACAGGTCTATCTTCCACGCGAGGGGCTCGAGCTTGCTTTGGAAGCTCCACAACAGGATCCTAGAGCAAAAAAAACAATGACCACTTCCAAAGGGTGACTAGCAAATGGTACCGATCCTGTAAGGGCACGTGGGTCTCCACCGAGCTATAATTTGTGTTCACAGCGGGGTTAAATAAACACATACAGACATGGTTAAATGTTCCGATGACTACGCACATTCTAAGCGAACGCATCATTAGTCATTTAGCGAGATACGTTATCTCGGTGACGAGGTGTACTTTTAGCGGTGATTACAACAGACTTCGTGCTTATTGAATTCGTTTCGCCATCTACAGTCTACAGGGTGTTCGCAAGCTTGTCACTATGGATATTATGTGATAGTGAGTCAGTTAAACCCCGCTTCAAATGCATTTAAATAAAACTTTAAAGATGCATATACAGAGTGACAAAAAGTCGCGCATAATGCCAATAACTTTTGAATTACTTGGTGTACGGAAAAGTGACCTTTATGAAAGTTGTTCAGTAAATTATACCCAACATTTTCACCTGCATGAATTATTTCTGTCATTTCTGGTTTGGTTGCCATAGAGACCAACTTACTTTTTTTAAAAGGAACATCCTGCATATAATTACATATTTGGATTCTACTGGGAAAACTCTGATTTTTTTTGTGTTTCCAATTTTCACCTATCTGCAAGCGTTTCCGAGATAATGACAGCTCAAAAATGAAAAACTTCCTAATAATAATTATTCCTACCTAATACCCACCAGTTGAGTCAAGGTGTTTTCATGACAGCGACCTAAGAGGTGTCAATTTTGAGTTCTTGTTCAATTTTCTGTTGTCTGATTTCTAATTTGTTTACACTATGGTTCATCAGAATGAGAAACAACGAGTGGAAGTTTAATAATGAGCGGTTACGGAAATTTGAAGAGATCGCAATATCAGGTTTGTCAACTTTTCAATGAATTATATCCAAATAGGCCTCCAATAAATCAGTCAACGGTGTGTCGAGTGGTAAAGAAATTTCGAGAAACCCATCAGGTCGACCTAAAACAGCAACCGGGGGAGACAAAGCTTTGGATATCGTGCTCTCAATACATGAAAATCCAACACAACCATCCAGGACAATGACAATGGATTTTAATGTGTCAGTCAGTGAAAAATTTGTTTAAGTAGGCGAAGTTGCATCTCTACAAGATAAAGTTGGTGCACGAGTTAAACGAGGACGATTTTGATAGAAGAGCTGAATTTTGTGAGCTGATGATGGAAAGATGCAATAGCGATAATAACTTCGCAATAAATATAATTTTCTCGAATGAAGCTACTTTCCATTTAAATGGCATTGTTAATAGACACAATTATCGTTATTGGTCTGCTGAGAATACTCACTGGCATTGATTTGTAATAATTATTGTGAGTCAACAATATTCTAACAAATGATGAGCAGAAGAACGTTTTTATAGTATCTTGCCCTTACGTATAGCGATGTACTACACTTTATTTTTGAGTTACACTAGTTCAAAGGGCTCGATCTTCTTCTAACGGTGTTGTGGTTGTGAAAAGAGGACATTCGCCATATTTTTTGGCACTTACTTTGAAGGTTGGCTCTCAGCACAATCATGGTAAATGCTATATTAGTACAGGTCATACATATAAGTATCAAGCTGCATCATTGAAAATGCAGCTTATTTTGAACAAAATATTAAATATATGTTACTTTTGAAGACGTAAGTACGTTACTTGCTTATGCACCCTGTAAGGACCTGACGAAATTCGATATTCAATTAAACTTTTCAGTACCCTACCTTCAGCCAGAGTGACTGGGCGCCTCTCGAAATCTATTAAGTCGGTTATAAGCAACAAATTTAATAATGACCATGGCGAATGCTATTAAGAACAGTTAAGGAGATTGATCGATCAAAATGTGAGGTCGAAGCGCCGTATCACAGACCACTCGCTGTGATTTTAAAGCGTTACGGAATTTTGTGTAAGTCACCTTTCGGGATGGGCTGGCTGTCTCAATAGCGAGTGATGATGCTCTGACTGGAAAATGATCTTTAAACACCTCATTAACACTGATTTGAAACTATTGGCTCGGTGTGTCGCTCTTAGATAAGCGGGGTGCCAATCAAGGCGACTGCAATTTCATCATGCTCACTTAGATTTTAACTCTTGTTAGTTTTTGGGGACCAATATACATGTTTGGGGGAATCACCATAAGCATCAGTTGACAGTCATCGGGAATCAAACTGATGACTGGGATCATATTTGTTATACAAGCTAGACATAGTATTTTACTTCTTTTAATTCTTTATCCTGCTGTTCAGCATATCATATGACGTTGCTATTGTTTTATATGGATTGGCAATAAAGGAACTTATTATTATTATTATCATTACGAGGGTGGTTTCTTCATTAGTCGAGGTAGTCCATGAAGCAGAACAAAGAATAGGGAGGAAAAAGCATTTCTTGCCAGTTTTGAAATCTAATGCGGTTGAGGTAGCCAATCTTTAGGTAACTTGTACGCTTTGTTTGGTGGTGCGTGTACATGAGTTTCAGTTATTGAACTGTTTTCGATCGATTAATTTATCAAAAATTTCTGTCAGTGTCGGAATTCGTAAGTCCTTGTGAAGTATGCGAGTCATCCTATATTTCAGTGCATCTGCAGTAATTTTTAACACTTTATTTTAAAATCCTTGAAGCCTTCTATGCAACCAATCTTATAATATTCTAATGTGTGTTTTGAGACTACTAATAACCGTGGCTGTTCGAAGGTGGCAGTGATAACGGTATCGTCAGCAAATAGGTATCATTCTGTTTGAGGAAATCTCGGAATATCACTGGTATACATGTTGTATAGAGCCGACGCATGGAGGGAGCCTTGTGGCACTTCGGCTCTGACGAACATTCTGTTCTGCAAGAAAGACCTTTACGAGGCATACCTAGCTACCTTACTAACTTTAATATCAGTCCGTCGTACCAGACCTTGTCAAATGCTTTACTACCATCAAAAAGAACCGCTCCCGTGTAAAAGCGGCCGTTAGGGTAGCACTGTCCTGACCGGGAGACGTCAGAGAGTTTGTATCGGGTCTGTGTGTTCAGCGGATAAGGTAATCACCTGGGGTTTACCTTAGGCCTCCGTCCTGGGCCCCCTATTGTTCCATACACAAATCCGACAGTTTAATATTCCCTTATTGAATGCCGGCTAAGATATGGTATTGCTTTCTTGGAAATGTCCAGCCTGGGCCTGCTTAACCCTTTGTTCGTCCTGCAAAAGCGAGCACTCAGAATCTGCCCTTCGCAGGCTCAAGAGAGTCGTGCATGTCGTTTTACAAGATAAACATTTTGAGATTACACTGTCTCTTTATTTGGAGACTGTATGTCTGGTATACAAGTATCGCCACCATTTTATGTCTCAAACCCCTACCTACAATACCAGGCAATGCTTAAATCTACCTCTTCCTATTCCTTCATTGACGCTAACCAAGAGATCTGTTATTTATGAAAGCATTAAGATGTATAATCGCTTACCGTCAAGCATTCCCCAACATTAAGAGTATTCAATCGAAGAGTAAGACAGGTCTTGATTAGTAAAGCTTACTATAGTTTGAGTGAGTTTTATTCTGACAATCTGTAAAATACATGCCTACATCTTGTTGTGGCTAGGTGAATATTTTAATTTTTCCTTCGTATTGTTAAATTCATGTAGTGTGCTTTTAATCTTGTAAATGTGAACGATCGTTGATGTTTTCTTTTAAGTGTATATTCACTGATTATATTTTGTATTGTTCATCCTTTTTTAGCTGTTATACTAGTATGTTTACCTTGCCTTCTTGACAACATTATCGGGCAGGTTTTTTAGCTTTATTCTTAATGCCGTCAGAGCACGACGCCTTTTTTGCATTTACTTAAAGACGTTTTAACTTCCTTAACGTCAAAATTGAGGAAGTTTTGAACTGGCTGTTGTATCGTCTTGTAAATCTGCACACTTCTGGATACACTCGCGCATCTCTATGTGGGCAGAGGCTATCTGCGAGCAGCTTTCACTCTAGGAAGAAAGGTTTTCCACTGCCCCTCGTCAGAGTTCGTGCCTATTTGAATATGCTGCTATCTTCGATTTTTAAGTCTTGATTGATTGAGTTTTCCCACAGAGAGGATTATTGTTGTTTTACCAACCTCCAAATTTGCAGAACAACCTGCCTTGAATCGGGGGTCTTCAGTATGCCTAATTCATCAACCTGTTTTTCTGTCGCAATCAACTGACAATCATCAGGAGTCAAATAGGATTTAGTAAAAATTCGGTATCATCATTCGTGATACGACGATATCCAAAATTGTTGGCATCAGAAGTTATCTTGAGGGTGTTGGTTGAAACAGAGAAAACTGGAGAAATCATACCAGTGGAAAACATGTTGAATGTCACCGTTCTTATTTCACACACTACATAGTATGTGAAATAATACCTATACTTTTATTGTTCAGTATCAAATGTTATAACTGATATATTATAGAAGAACTTATAAATACATTTGCGTGTTATCAGAGCAAAAAACAATAGAAATTATTTGTGTGGAGAAATGCAATTCTAATGTTAGTGTTAAAAACATCGGATATACTTATCGCTCCTCTGAATGTACCGTTTTTTGGCAAATTTATAATCAATACCGACGGCCATCACCTTTTCAGTGCAAGGAACCCTTAAAAGCCGACAAAACAGCAGAATTATTCACACTACCCTTCAATAAATTACATTATACAATGCACCCTTTAAAACTATTTTATTTCGGTAATACTAACAAAAAAGAGGCTTACAATATAAAAACAATACTGGCGCCTAGCCATGACAAGTTAGAAACCCATAAAAAACCATATTGGCAGCCCATAGACTGGACCCCATAGGGCGTACGTCACTTTGTAACATTAGGGGGTACCGTTTAATTTTTTTTTATACCTTTTGGTAAACATAACTGATGTAGCAAGTGGATTATAAATAGCGAGATGATTTTAACATTTTTCTAAATACCTAGAATGATGAATATTCAAGTCATGGTACATTGGATGTAGTTCATAAATTTAGAAACGTGATAACTCGCCACCAAGAACGATTTTTTCTCCACCAACGGTGTAACATCGAGAACATTTCGATCACCAGAACCTAGTTAGAAGCCTGAGGAGGATCACATTCTTTCTATTAGTCTAAATTAGGTGAGTTACAATACATCAGGACGTGTCACAAAACAATCTCATCACACAAACTGACATTCCGGCACCGCCAAACACTAGGTACAATTTTCCACGGGATTGGGAACCTCCATGAAGGAACAACAAAAACCCAGTTAATTAAAAGCATATTAATTACAAAGAAACAGCAAGCAGTAGAAAAATGAATCAATAACATGTTATGCCTAAGACGCAAACAGTAATAATATTAAAAGTAATAGACCATTGTTTGACATAAATAAACACATCTTCATTTAACTTCTTCCCATAGATTTTCAATGGGGTTAAGTTCTGGGGATTATGCCGGCCACTGCAAAACCCGAACGTTATTTTCTTAAAACAACTCTTGAACAATTCGTGAAGAGTGTTTTGAATCGTTATCCTGTTGGAAAATAAAACGCAACGGCATTTCCCACTCTGCATAAGGCAACATTACATCTTGCATTATATCTCTATAGACAAATCAATCCATGGTGTCATTAATGAAGTTTAGAGGACCCACCCCATTCCATGAGAAACAACCACATTGCCTTTGCCATGTTTAACTGTGGATGTAACGTATTTGGGATTAAACTTTGTGTTGATTTTCCGTCTTGCACGCTTCATTTCATCAGAATTGAAAATTTTATAATGCGTTTCATATAAGGCTACCGACTTTGGGAGAAAATCGGTGAAATACGTCAAAAATAATAGTGAGGGGAACGAAATTTGGACAAAATAATGTGTGAAATGAAAAAGGAAGATTTCATTTCACACATTATTCAATTTAAACCAGGGACGAATGTCAAGTTTGTCACAATTGTTGTTAGAAAAAAAAATTCTGCAAAAAACATTTGAATTTTATGATGCTGTAATTCAACATCTTACAACATCTAAATCTCACCGTATAGAATTAATTAATTTACGAACAGGTTTAAAAAACTCAAAAATTTTCTAATGGTTAATAATTTTTAGTTAGTGAGTATTTTATTAAGATAACTATATAAAAGGTAATAAGAAAAACATCTCAGAAAAAATAATTAGGCCACGCACCGCAAAAGTAACCATAGCATAAACGTACATGCATCAGTAAATTGGTCTCCTGATGTTTACATAGCCTAGCCACGGTTTTCTATTATTTTAACATTTCCACAATAATTTTCAGGTAGGTACCATATTATAGCTCACGCTGCAAACCTGCAGGCTCACTTAAAAATCGTAATTCTATGTAATAACTGAAAAGAAAACAAAACGCTTCGACCAAAAACACGCTGTTCTAAGTTATTTTAATTGCAAAAATATTCAAATTTAAACATAACTGACCGGTATGCACGCGACATAGTGGATCTACACCCTGTAGTCACACTATAGTTTGAAAGCATTAGTGTGGTCAAAAACTTGGTAATTATTGTTCGATTTAAATTAAAGACGATACAAATTTCATTATTTTATTTTCATACAGGGTCGTTGGTATGTATGGAAACGGTCGATTATTTCTTAAATTAAAACAGTCAGCAAAAAATATTTTCGATAAGAGTTTTAGGGTTTTTTAAGGTGTATTAGAATTAAAAAAAAATAAGTATACAGGTTGGGTCAGAAAGCCGTAGAGAAACAGAGTTACTTTTTTTTTTAATGGAACACCCTATGTCTTAGAATATTTTTGGATTTTACATCAAATAAAAATTATTTTCAATACGTGCATTATAAGTCTAAGCTTAATAGTTTCCGAGATATCGACTTTTGAAATATGACATTTTTGAACTTTGACAGCTTCTAGCTTCCTAACGGTACCTTATAGAATAAAACGGCTTACATGTCCCTATCTTACTTTTTTATTATTTTCCCAAAAACATCAACTTCCGGTTAAACCGGATGCAACTCAAAAGCCGGAAATACAGTACTTCCGGTTTAACCGGAAGTTGATGTTTTTGGGAAGATCATAAAAAAGTAAGATAGGGAAATCTGTTGTTTTCTAAAACGTACCGTTAGAAAGCTAGAAGCTGTCAAAGTTGAAAAATGTAATTTTTCAAAAGTCGATATCTCGGAAACTATTAGGTTTAGACTTATAATGAACTTATTAAAAAATAATTGTTATTTCATGTTAAATCCAAAAATATTCGAAGATATACGGTGTTCCATTTAAAAAAAGGTAACTTTGCTTCCATACGGTTTTCTGACTCATCCTGTATACTTATTTTTTTAAAATTCTAATAAACCTTAAAAAACCCTCAAACTTTTATCTAAAATATTTTTTACTAATTGTTATAGTTTAAGAAATAATCGACCGTTTCCATACATACCAACGACCCTGTATACGAAATGGCTCTTCTCATGGAATGCATGCCTTGATTATTGAAAAAATGGCGAATTGATATTTCGGTGTTGCTCGGATGGTTGGATTAAATATGAATATTAATTGATGTCATATTTGTTAAAATTGATAACGAATTTGTTATTTAGGTGTGCCATATTTTCCAAGGACAGTTTTCAGTGTTTCATATTTTGTAAGCCGGTTTTAACCACCAACTTTTAAAAAACGGTTTTTCTTTTCAAAGCAATTTTTCTTTAACCTTGAATTCTCACGTAGGTACACGACTACGATTCTTATTATAAATTTTAAACTGTGTTTTTAAAGAATTTTTCTGCATTTTAATTAAACGCAACTCGGAACGAACCAGTATGGCACTACACGCGCATGAGAAATAGCAACGGGAAAACGATATTGGGTTGGAAAAACTATAGATTTGTCTGCCATCTAGTGGCCACCATCAGAATCAATATGCTATAGTTAATAGATCTACGTGTAGAGGAAAAGAAGGGCTTCTTTTCCAGACCAAGTTGAATAAAATCGGTTTATCCAAAGCAGAGATATCAGCGTTTGAAAGAAAAAAAGTTTGACCTTCTCCCACCTCTTTATTATTGAAAATAGAAAAAAAACGATTCGGAACATAAAGTTGCATAATTTTATGAAGAATACAATGCTTATATTTTTAACATAATTTTATTAAGAAAAATCAAGAGAAAATCGGCATTTCTATTTTGAAAGTTCTCTTACGCCCCCTAGCGGTCATTTTTCGAACTTGAAAATAATTTCCAGCAATTTCTCTTGGCCGCTTTTATCGATATATATTTTTTCCCAAAGTCCTAGTGTTATTACTTTCTGAGATATAGCCGATTACCTCCTTAGGTGGAACACCCGGTACAAGCGCTTCCTTTGCCTGTAAATTTTGAATTACCTCGTACGTCATTTCTGGTTTGGTTGCCATAGAGACTAACTTACTTTTTCTTAACAGAATAACTTGTATATGATTGCATATTTGGATTCTACTGGGAAAACACTGAATTTCTTGTATTTCAAATTTTCACCAATTTGCAAGCGTTTCCGAGATAATGACGGCTCAAAAATGAAAAACTTCCTAATTATAATTATTCCTACCTTATACCCACCAGTTGAGTAAGGGTGTTTTCATGACAGCGACCAAAGAGGTGTCAATTTTGAGTTCCTTTTTAATTTTCTGTTGTCTGATTTCTAATTTCTTAACACTATGGTTCATCTAAATTAGAAACAACGAGTTGAAATTTTAATAATGAGCGGTTACGGAAATATGAAGAGATTGCAAGATCAGGTTTGTCAACTTTTCAATGAATTATATCCAAATAGGCCTCCAATAAATCAGTCAACGGTGTGTCGAGTGGTAAAGAAATTTCGAAAAACAGGCAGTGTTAGGGAAGCCGCTAGGTCAGGTCGACCTGAAACAGCAACCGGGGAAGAAAAAGCTTTGGATATCATGCTCTCAATACATGAAAATCCAAAACAATCATCCAGGCCAATGCAATGGATTTTAATGTGTCTCATCAGTCAGTGCAAAATTTGTTTAAGCAGGAGAAGTTGCATCCCTACAAGATAAAGTTGTTGCACGAGTTAAACGAGGATGATTTCCATTTAAATGGCATTGTTAATAGACACAATAATTATCGTTATTGGTCTGCTGAGAATACGCACTGGTTCCAGAAAGTTCATACTCAGAGGCCCGAAAACGTTAATGTTTGGGCGGGCATAGTTGGTAGACATATTGGACCTCCTCAGGAATCACATAATTCCTTCTTGCAGAATGGTTTTACCGGGTGTAAGTAATGGCATAAACGAACAGGTATAGTTCCAGCAAAATGGAGCACTTGAGTATTATGCGGCAAATGTTAGACAATACATAAGCGAACAATTTCCAGGACGTTGGATAGGCAGAAGAGGTGCTATTGACTGGCCAGCGCGATCCCCGGCCTTAATCCCTCTCGACTTCTTTTTGTCTGGACACTTAAAGAACAAAGTCTACGTTAACCGTCCAAATGACTTAGAATCTTTAAAAGTCTGATTTAGTGCTGAAATTCGGGCCACTCCAGAGGACTTCCTTTTAGACATTGTAGACGGGTTCAGAGACCGATACCTGACCCACCGAAAAGGTTTCACTTGTTTATTATTCCGATGTTAAGTTGTTCAATTGTCTAGGCTACTTATTTTGTTATTATAAAGTCTGTTACAATTTTAAATAAATAAAAATTTGCAAAATAAAAAGTTCATAGTTTTCCCCATATAATCCAAATATGCAATCATATACAGGGTGTTCCATTTAAAAAAAGTAAGTTGGTAAGAGGTAATTCAAACGTTACAGGCATTATGCGCGACTTTCTTGCCACGGTGTATATTTAACGCTCACTCCTCAACAGTGCCTTCACAAATTACTTGATCAGCCCCAATTTAATGTGTAGTAGAGGAAGGAGCTCGACCAAGTTTCCTCCCATGATGTTTTTTGTTCCGGGTTCCAAAGGCCAAGGCTTCTACACGGATTATTGAGACCAACAAAATAAATGACATTTTATTTTTATCCATCTTTTAACATGACCAGCGTTTGTATGAAAAACCGATGTTGCTGAATGTGCGGACAGCCAAAACACATACAGATATATCGTCGACAAGGTAGACTTTTTTTTATTTTTAAGCTCGTAAATAAAATCGTCCCGCTCTCTCGCACGACCAATCTATAATTAGGCCATAAATTCTACAGAAAACAAATGACGACAGTCGACCATGTAGACCAATAGCCCGCGCAACTTGTGACAAACTAATTCCCCTAGTAAATAGTCGCGATATGAATGAGAAATTGGCATGAAGAATAAAAGAAGACAAAAGGAAGAGGAACAAGGACAACAAATCATTAACTTACAAGTAATTTATAAGCTAAGCTCAAAAAGAAGCTAACCTAGCCCTTTTGACCTACAGAAATTCCAGTCATCCAATATAAACACCTTCAATATTAAACAATTTTACATTCACCTTTGTTATTTTTCGATTATTAATATATTTCCTTAAATTGTCCAATTTTAATGGCTGTCTAGTCAGTTCATACTAATTACATGCTAAAATAATGACTTTCTACTATTGCATGTGACACAAAGCGTTTTAAATCATAGATGAAATTATTTTTGACACGTAATTCTCGATGGACTAATAACAGCACTATTATTGCTGTGTCCAAATTAAAATAATGAGCAATCGAGCTTAATATTTACAGGACTATTAATTTCAGCCGGGTTGGTGGTGACAAAAAGAAGGGATAAAATGTAGGTTTCTGTAGTCAGGGTCTCCATGTAGTAATTTCATTATTAAAGTAATAGTTTGGTGATTTTAAACCAATTTTTACCCGACTCAAAATGAGAGGGTGAATCCCATAAAACAAATTATGTTTTAAATACTGTATATATATAGCCACTCTAGTTAGTTTTAAGCTTAGTAATTATTCTTACTTCGTGTGTAATACACCGTTTGTTTAATCGTGTGTGAGTCATGGAAAATATGTGCAAGCCCAATGTATCTCAGGAGATAACCCCGTCGAAAAGCAGAAAACACTTTTCTGTGGAAACTAAGGAAGTTATAAACAATCTTTATTCAACTCTCATTGAACGCGCTGTCAGCAAGCAAGCAGCGTAGAAGAAACGGCCACATTAACAAAAATTCCAAAATCAACTGTATGGGAAATTATGAATAATCTCATTTTAGCGAGGAAAAAAAAATCGATACTGGCATTTTCTCGAAGGTAGATCAAGATACAATACGGCGTAAAATTTACAAGTTATACGAGGAACAAAGCATGCCTACATTAGATAATTTAATTAAGAGGCTTGAAAAAGAGGAAACCGGCGTTAAATGTGGCAGAACAACGTTATAGAAGTGTATCCAACACATGGGTTTTAGATTTAAAAAAATTAACAAAAGACAAGTTTTAATGGAATCCAGTAGAATTCGGGAATGGCGATCCGACTATCTACAAAAAATTAGGATTTACAGAGATCAGCAAAAGGCCGATTATTTACTTCGACACATATGATACCCCGGAAAAGGGTTGGGTTGACTCAAGCGGCAAGTGTAAAAAAAGCGCGCCATCAAAAAGAGGTAAATGAATTACGATTTTGCATGCTGGATCTAAAGACGGATGGATTCCAAATGAACTTTCTCTGTCTGCAAAAAACATTAAAGATTCTTCTCTGGACTACCATGAGGACACCACTGCTGATTTATTTGAAGATTGGTTTAAAAATAAGCCAATTCCAAATATACCTCCGAATAGCGTAATTGTAATGGACAATGCAAGCTACCATAGTAGGCAGTTGACCAAGACTCCCTCCTCAAATGACAAAAAAGCAACAGTCCAAAACTACATGTATGATAATGACGCTTATTTTCAGGAAGATTACACCAAAAGGCAATTAATTGAGGTTTTACAAAGTTTAAAACTACAAAAGAAATACTTCTGTGATAATTATGCAAAAAATCTAGGGCATACAGTTTTAAGGCTTCCACCATTCCATTGTATATTGAATCCCATCGAACATGTTTGGCACCAACTTAAATCTGCCATTCGTCGTAACAATATTTGGCCTTCTATTGAACTCCAGTGTACTTGAGCTTATAGAAACTGAAGTTTTTAACATCCCTTCACAAAGTTGGGCAAATTCTGTTACACATGTTGAAAAAGTGGAAAAATCCTATAGTCATATAAACAATAGAGCACAAATAATAATTATAACAGATGATGATAGCGATAGTGATATTGATATATTAAGTGAATAATTATTATAAGTACCGACTAATTTCTATATTTTGGTAATCATAAATATAATTTTTAATAATAAAATAACTTGTAATTTCATATTTAAACATAAATAAAATTATATTTAATGTCTTACTTATTTTCATTACAAACCATGATTAAATTCTAAGCAAAATACGGACCTGTTCGGCCATATTTCAATTTCACAGCTGGCCCGGGTCTTTTCTAATAGGGATCAGTTTTTCTTTCTTATATCTCTGAACAGGCTTTACCCAGGGCTTTTTTTGAAATGCGAAATTCGAATATGATGTTAGTATGGCTTCCACTTGTAGAGGGCGCCACCTTCATGTCTTTTTACTTTTTTTGAGAAGTCATAACTTTTCTATTCGTGCTTGTATTATACTTTTAAGCAAAAAAAACAGATTTTTCTATCATTTTTACGCACCTTAGAATTTTGGTGTGCCAGCTGATAGAATTTTTAGACTTTTTTAGAATTTATTAGCATTTTTAGAATTTAATTAGAAATTTTTTGAATTTATTTAGAATTTTCTTTAGTATTTTTTTAGCATTTTTAGAATTTAATTGGGATTTCTTTTAATTTATTTGAAATGTTTACCTACTGCGCATGCTAAAAAGCATCAAAGAAAAACATTAATGAAACACTTTAAAATTTTTGCACGAGTTGTGTTATTTTAAACACCCTATATATTAATAGATATTTGGGAAGAGCATTGCTTACTGATTTCAAAAATATATAGTTTGATACCTTTCTGACAAGCTATTTAGAGAATATTTTAAATTAAAATTTTCTTTAAAAATTAATATTAAAATTGGGGGAGCCCTGGACGAATGAATTGTTTGCTTTTGACACGCTATTTAGTTTATTGTCATCATCCGAAAATGAAGTAGGTATACCGAAGAAGAAAAGTGTGAATTTTACGTATATTCTATAAAAATAATTTAAATGCATACAGGGCGAGGCAAGAATATCGGCAACTATATCCTAATTTGTCGCTTCAATCCAAAAATACATTTAAAAATATCGAGGGAGGATTTCGACTGCGAAAATCTATAAAGAGAAAACCAAAAGAAGTTTAAAAAGATTTGGATAAAGAGTTAGATATTCTGTTGTTTTTTAAAGGTAGATATGGCTAGTAAGGTTTTTACTGTTTTCTTATATTATTTGTTTTTTGTAAAGAAAATATAACCCGTTCTATTGAAGATGCTCATAATCATTTAGGCATATCACGGAAAAAAATACAGAAAACGCTTCGATCACATGCTTATCATCGTTACAAGATCTTACCTCTGCAAAAATTAGATGATGAGCATAGGCGTAAGCGTTTGTTATACTGCCAAGAAATGCTTAGGAGAAAAAATGCGTCTTATAATTTTTTTAAAAAAATATTATGGAGTGATGAAGCGACATTTACCACAGCAGGAGTTTTCAATAGGAGAAACATGCACATGGGCTACAACTAATCTCCATAATATTGCAGAAATAAAATTCCAAGGTAGGAAATGTTTACAAGTTTGGTGCGGTATAGTTAAAAATAAAGTCATAGGCCCTGTATTTTATGAAGGCTCCCTTAATGGACAAAGATATCTGGAATTTCTTAACAACGAAATAGAAGCTCGTTTAGAGGATTTGTCAATCAATGAGTACTGTCAGATGGTCTGGCATCAAGATGGAGCTCCGCCACATAACATAGTACCTGTGACAGAGTATTTTAACAACGGCTATGACGATTGGTTAGGAAGACACGGCACCATTCAATGGCCACCCAACAGCCCAGATCTTACCCCATTAGATGCGTTCCTATGGGGTTATCTAAAAAACAGGGTATATGTCGATAGAAACACAAACTTGCAGCATTTGAGACCAAAAATTCACCAAGAAATCGAAAGTTTAAACAACGACTACCCAGAATACATTTCAAATGCTATTAATTAATTAGAAGTTAATTATATTGACTGTATAGATAGAATTGTCGGTCACATCGAGCAACTGTAACTATTTTTTCTTGTAAATGTTACTCCCAATATTTAAATTAATAAATAGTTTAAATAATCTATGGCTACCCCGATTTAAATACTAATTTTTAAAGAAAATTTTAATTTAAAATATTTTCTAAATGGCTTGTCAAAAAGGTATCAAACTATATATTTTTGAAATCAGTAAAAAATGCTCTTCCCAAATATCTATTAATATACAGGGTGTTCCATTAAAAATAACACAACTCGTGCAAAAATTTTCTTGATATCTTTACTATAATTCTATGTGACATCAAAATGAATAATAATTGAGGATGCAGTAGCACACATGCTCCCACACTAAAGGATGGTCAAACCATAATATCAAAAACAGCAATGATCATTTTCAGAGTCATATTCACTCTTTCCAACACTAGAAGCAAAGCGTGGATGCCTGTTTAAAATTTTAATTTAATTTCATTTGGCGTCTGACAATGAAAAGCTGATAATTTAGTGGGGTTTAATTCACAGGGGTGTTAGAAACGACACAAGAGTATGCCCTATATTTATTTAGGGAACGGGCAAAGAATTGGTTGTTGTAAAATGTTTCCGTGAGAGAAATTATTAATATATCCAAAGAAAATATACTTATATTTTTATTATTACCTATCTTTAATACCCTCATACAACGTGTCGTGTTACCCGTCCCTTAATATGGTGCTTAATATTTCAATATTACAAAAGAATAATATCACATAAACAACTTTTAAATAAGTACTTACCCAGTTTTTACTCCTGTCCTTTTCTGCACTCTTAGGTCCTCTTGGACTCAGCTCATCATCCACCGACGCCATTCTATTAAACTTCTGCATCCGTTCTTTCACGCTTAACACTTCCTTTTCCTCCTCATTATCATTGACGCTATCATCACCCTTATCAACATCCTTTTCCTTAGCTTCAAACGTGCCCTCAATTTCCATACCATTATCAAGTAAATTCCCTCGCGAATTGCTTCTGTGCTCCTCCAAATTACCTCTTCGCCTGGGAGGTGCCTGTGGCCGTTCATCCCATGTAGAATTGGAACTCAGGCTAATACTGTCAAGAGAGGAAGACGGAGAAGCGACTGGCGGAGGGTTTCTGTAAGGAGGAGGCTGCCTTGGTGGACTAGACAGAGACGTGTTGTTTGCAGGAGATGTGGGTATTCCAATAGCATTTCTAGGGTCGTATTGGGGAGCGCTTACATTCAGCGAGTTAATGGAGGTACTGAGAGGACTGGATGGAGAATCTAGGGACTGGAGGTACTTGGTTTTGAGGATAAGGACTTTTTCGTCGGCCTCTGTTCTCGTGTGGGCCAATTTGTTGACATATTCTTTGAATTTTCGTCGATTTTCATCTGAAAAGAAGTATACACTAGATTAGAAATCGATGCAGAAATGTGGACTAACAATATACTCGTATGCTACCGACATGACAGTACTAAGTAGTGGTAAAGAGGTACAGGGTGTCAATTTCAAAAATTCCCATCTTTAATCTCTCTTTCAGTAAAGTTAAGTGGTCTGACTAGAAGTACCTCCACAAAGTTTTTAGGACTGACGATTGACGACACCCTAACATGGAATCAGCACTGCGCCACCCTTATTCCCAAAATCAATTCGGCCTGCTTCCAGATTAGAAATCTTAAGCGGGTTTTTGGTGTTGATGAGTTAAGGATGTTCTACTTTGCACAGATCGAATCTCGTTTGTCCTATGGTATACTTTTTTGGGGGGCTAGCTCTATGATGGGTTCAGTTTTCGTGTCACAGAAGCGCGTCATTAGAAGTATGGCTGGCGTTGGGGGACGGCGGTCTTGCCGGGGTCTGTTCACGCAATATGGCATACTTACGGTCCTCGGACTGTATATCCACAAGTTACTTATATACACGTTTATGAACAGAGCAAGCATTAATACAAATAGTTCATTTCACTCATATCCTACTCGTTTTAAGGACAGATTGTTAATGCCTCAGCGTCGTCTCTGTGTGACTGATAAATCTCCATTTGTTATGGGAATAAATGTATTTAACAGACTTCCCAATAATTTAAAATCAATTACATCCTTAAATAAGTTTAAGGCAAAGACCAGGCAGTATCTCATTGACAAGTGCATTTATAACCTCAATGAATTTTGATTGATTTGAGCTGTATACGATTTATTGTTTTCTGTTTTTGTATTTAATGTGATATTGTATTTTATTCTTCGTTGTTTTTGTTCTATTTATTTTACTTATAGTGTACCTTTCTATTGACATGTCCTATAATACTATATGTATTCGACTGGATAAATAAATTATTTTATTTTTTATTTTTATTTTATTTTTAAATAATATTAAAATTCGAAAAGACACGTAAATTTTATTTGCAAGGGGAGCACTTTTAGGATTTACTGTAGTATTTCTAATTGACTTTTACTTGTTGAGCTATTCCGTGATAATTTTAATAAGAAAAAAAGCTGAAAAATGGTTTGTTTACTCTCGTTAGGAAAAAATTGAGTTCTTTTCCAATTCGTGATGTAAATTATAGATATGTTCCTGATTTGGTGGCAAAGTTTGGTGAAACTGGTTCGGTGGCAAATAGAAAAAGAAATATTAATTAAAGAAGCCCAAATTGAGGTTGTGGAAACATTTGTTGCCGACTGTGTTGCAGAGCCCACCAGCACCTTGCGAGCAGTAGCAGAATAACCAAGAATGTCACACAAGACTGTAAGAAAAGCACCGATAGAAAAATAGAGTTTTGTGAAACCTTGTCCAATCTAGCCAACGCTCTCCCGAATCTTCTGCCAAATATCTGTTTCAGCAATAAATGTATATTTTCTCTAAATGCCCGTGTAAATAAGCAGAATTGTCGCTATTGAAGTGATGAAAACCAAGGTCATTCCCAACGGTCACAAAAAGTAAATGTTTGGGATATACTTTGGTTCGTAATTTCTTGAAAATAACTTGACAGGAGCTCTGTACCGCTTGATGAAACTATCGATCCTCTTATAACTCACGAGTTAGAGTCTCAAATTGATGCGACAGGTAATTTAGTTTTACAGGAAGATCTGTTACATTTCAAGCAGAACGGTGCTCCACCTCATTATTTCATTAACGTGCGACAGTGGTTAAACGAAAGATTCCCGGATAGATGGATTCTTCTTCGCAGAGTAATACTTATTTACAGTTACAGTAAAACAACCAGGTTAGTTCCATTTTTGAAAAGCGATTTTTTCGAAACTATTAGGTATTATAAAAATTATAAATTATGGTATTATTGGAAAGAGAATTAAACGACCTTTTCAATGATGTGCCGCTTGACCCCCTTCCTTATTTTTCTACTTAAGGGTAGCTTAGTGACTGTAGGTATTTAAAAATATATATATATATATAAAAGATAAATCCTCGGATAAATCGGAATTGGTTATCCAAGGAGAACGATATTCACACATTATGTATTTTTATATACATACATAAACTAAGATTTATGATTTATCCCATATCTTATCATAATTCCAATCAGTATTTTAATAGAGGTGCAAAAATTCCATTGAGATTAAACTGTTTATAATCGAATTCTTATTTTTGTGCAAAGTAGGCCATTTTTAGATGGAGTGTCGCAATTGTCAAGAACCTATAGTGTTTCTTAATGTGAGAGAGTAATAAATCATTATTGAACTATAGAACCCAGTGGTTCTCGCCGTATTCCATGGGCGTAGCCCAATTATTATTTCATATAACATTCGGAATTGCAAAATAGTTGAAATGTGTTTCGAATATGACTGCAGTCGGACAGTCAACAATATACCGACTTGTGCACGAGAATAAACGCGGCCTTATCAGGTCACGAGAGAAGTACAGGAAGAAAAGAAACGTAATAAATGAGGATGAAAAGACTGCCATCAGAGGAATCATGCACTCGCTATACTTAAAAAAACAAATAACTACCTTGGACAAAATAATGTCTAAAATAAAAAAGGATGATTTCATTGCACCCATGGGTAAGAAGAAACAATGGAAAACTTTGAAGGAAATGAACTTCTGTTATGAAATAACTCAAAACAGAAAATCACTTTTAATAGAGAAAGACGAAATCATCTGATGGCGACGAATTATTATTATTTCTTAGTTATTTTCCTTCGTTTTTTTTTTTATCTTGTATATTATTCTTACTGACAATAAAAGCATTTATTATTATTATTATTATTATTATTACTTATTTGTGTGGTCTTGTCATCTATATCTATCTATTCACAAAGTTTAGTTTTAGTGTTACGGTCGACTATCATATTGATTTATATCTACCATTGGTTATAATTATGTAATTTATTGATCTACCGCCAGTTTGTCTAGAAACTATATGAGAAATCCCCAAAAGTAAAAAATCTTAGTGGGCAGGTGTTACTGGAGGCTAACACAAACAAGTTCACAAGGAAAATGTGCGAAAATATTAGGTTATTGGCTACTAATTTCCAGATGATTTCCACCCGATTTCCATGGATTCCTAGGTGAGTCCCATGGATTCTTAGGCGATGCCCATGTGATTCCCACAAAAATGTACGTTGATTCCCACTAGTGGTTGACCCCTCGGAACACCCTATATATTTTAGCATTTTTAGTCTCCCCACGAAATTATCCATAATTATGATGCCATATTTGGTTTTCAATTTTTATCCAACGTTACCAATACAAAATGAAATATTGATGGTATAAAATTATCTATATTTCTGAATTAGAAAATGGAAAATATAAAACGTCTTGTAAACTCAAAGTATGGGGATTGAAAAACTGTGGTTTTTGTTGACAACCGAATATAGAAAAATATACAACATACAATAACTCTGTTTTTTCAAACACCCTTTATTTATAGAGAGTTGAATTCTCTTTTATTCTTTTTCTTTAAGGAATCCCTATACCTATCTTCACTAGTTTTGCCAATATTTCGATTTTTATTTAAATTCTCGGAAAAAAAATGCGATTTTTCCAAGCTCAAGATTCTACACGGGAAGTTACAGGTACTAGTCAATATTGGAGCTTTAACAGTGTCAATTAATATTTACAATAATACACAACAAGCAGAAACGTAATATGTACACATATTTTATTCTCACATACTAACAAATATATACATAATTATAAAACAAGGTCTATATAATCCTCGATAATACTATCAGTTAATGCTTCAACGGATAATTCTATCACTAATGCTTCAAACGACTTCCTGAAAGTTTAAAAAGCATACATAGCTTTAGATTGTTTGTAATAGAACTAAATCTTCACTCAGGAATACATTAATTTGTTTGTAAGAAGGTACAATGAAAAATCTGAAAAAAGGCTGGAAATATTTTATTCAAATTTTTGGACGCTCGTGACAAATTTGAAATGTGAAATGGAATGACATTTCTAATTTCTCCCCAGCCAAATAAAATTTGAAGGAGGGGTAAATGTCAAAAATGTTTGAAAATAATAATAATAATAATAAAATATTTCTAGTCTAACTTTGGAATCCCCACTTTGTATCTACAGGGTGTCTCGAAAAGGTGCGGAAGAAATGCTACCACAAATTCCTGAGACCTAAATATGATCATCTAACCCAACTTACCTCAGTCCAAAAGTGGATGATTTCGGAGATACATATAGGGTCAAAAGTTCAATTTGGTTTTAGTTTTTCATAAATAGTTGGTGTATTGTCACAATATTCGGCTAGGGGGGGTTTTGTGGGGTAAAAAATTAAAATCTGCTCTCATTTTCATTGTAAAATTGAGAGTACGGTACCTTGCACAGTTGCACACATTTAACGAAATAACTTTTTTGAGCCACCCTGTATTTAACTTTTAAATGAAAATTCTGATTCTTTAACGTCTTTTACCTAAGCACCTACCTACTGAGCAGTCGTTTTTGAGATATTTGGTATATATAATAAGTTAGGTAATTCGTTTCGCAGATGTTCCAGATAATTTTCGTCATTTAGTCGAGGTGGTAAAATGACAAGACCAATTTTGAAAGTGTCTATGATTCCTGCCCACACATCTTTAACTCGTGTTCATAATGAGTTACTTTAGTCGCATTAGGATTTTCTTCAGCATAGACATGTTCATTGTGCAAATTAGTTATGCCGCTCCGCGTGAAACAGGCTTCATCTGTGAATAAAATTCTTCGTGTAAAGTTCCTATCTTGATTTCTGTGTTCTTGGATAAACCGGCAGAAAGCTAGGCGTGGTGAAAAGTCATGGGGTAAAAGATCTTGTACCCGTTGAATATGAAATGGGTGCAGTAGTTGTTCTCTGATCACCCTATTAACAGTATCTTTGCATACCTCTAGCTCTAAGCCCAATCGTCTACTGTTGAGTTTAGGATTTTCTTCAATCCGATTTAGAATATCTTCCTCAACCTTTGGAGTTCTTATCGTACGTGCACGACCATAATTGATAGAAACAGGCGCAAACCTATCCATTTCACGAAGACGTCTTTCAACGGCCGCGGAGGTTTTATGGTTTGGTAAGCGACGATCTAAACCATTTCATTGGCAATATTCAAAAATCAATAACATATCGGTCCTTTCTTCGTTGGTATAATGTACGGCCATGACGAAAAGAAATTTGAAAATTGTTTGACAATTCAAATGTATGCTTGGATTATTTTTTAGATTCGATTTGACACCAGCCAGTTTTTAGTGACAGTTGTTGTAATTTAACGCCTTCCCTTCAAATTGTGTTTCATTTTTACAATAATTTAGACCTGGCTCCACACAATGTGAACTTTTTATATCCATAATATCTCAAAAACGGCTGCCCAAATCAACTCTTACCACGTATACCTTTTTTAGGTAAAATACGTTGGAGAATAAAAATTTTTATTTAAAAGTTAAATACAGGGTGGCTCAAGAAAGTTATTTCTTTAAATTTTACAATAAAAATGAGAGCAGACCCCCCCCCCCCTAGCCGAATATTGTGACAATACACCAACTATTTGTGAAAAACTAAAACCAAGCCTCAGGAATTTGCGGTAGCATTTTTTCCGCACCTTCTAGAGACATCCTGTACAACAATATTAATAATAATAATAACTCTCTTATCAAAAATGCAATTAATTCTTTTTGAAGGAGGAAAATTTTCTACATTTTCTTATAAGGTACTTATAATCTCCTGATGAGAGGCTCCATTGATTTAAAGCGGCTTCAAATTGCCCTGATAATAATTTACAGGTTAGTACACATCACATTATTATTCACATCTTTAAGGTCCTGTACCAAAAACAATATTCCAGGTCCAGCACATATTTACATTTTATGAAACAGTCTTGGATGGAAAGGTTAGGTTTGGTGGACTGGTTAAACATGTTTCAGAACTGAGAGTTACTAGTTCTATAAAGGTGAATAATAATTTATAACAATGCCATAAAGACATTTGCTCTGGCCAAGTTTTACATTGCCTAGGTCTCTTGTCACCATCACTATAGACTTATCTAATATTGATTTAGTTTAATAAAGCAAGTAAAAATATTTTTGTAATCTCTGCTATAATTATTGAAAGAAGCATTTTTGCTGATTTTCTAAGGCAATGACCTTTGAACTCGACTGAATACTGATTTTGTCTATTATTGGATAAGAAAAAAATGTACTTCATGCAGTAGTACAGGTATTTTATGTACCTTCATAATAACACCATTATCGACTTGATACTGATGAATGAACTAGGAATTTTAATTAATCAGCTGAGAAGGAGGAGTCATAAATCAAATCAGGATTACTATTAAGGATATTTATCTTATTCTTCAACTTTTCCAGGCTTTGTTCCACAAAATATACACACCCACTGTTCCGAATATTACATTTTATATTTTACATAATATTTATGTACATTATCATCGTTAAATAACATAATGATCAAACAGGTAGTAGTGTTAATAACCCAACCAAAACAAACAATTTAAAACCCGTTTTCGCTGCTTTACAAGCAGAAATATCAAATCAAGCACTCACCTTTAGTTGCAGGATCAGTCAAGTATCTCTTAAAATACCGCACAGCATCCCTGTTTTTCACTTTACCACTATTATCAATGAAATACTCGTAAATCTCTTGCAAACTGAGATCTTGCGACGCCATACTTATTATGATGACTAACCGGGCAGGTCGATCAACGCCACGGCGTGAAATTCACTGAGAAGTTACTAGATTCGAAGTTGTTGCCAACCGATATCTTGCTGACCTCAGCGGCGCGTCCTTGTATCGTACTGGGTCGGAATGTATGATCGTCGGCCGTTATACGACTACGGTGAGTATAAATAATATTTGGTATGGGTGTGGAGTATTTAAATTTGTAGGTATAAATGGTATAAAGCAAAAATTTGATGTAAATTTTATACTGTAAAACAAGATCTTGGTAATTGTCTAATGAAAGCCCACGCATTTTTTTTAACGCTTTCATTTGGAATATACAGGGTCGCTGATACGTATGAAAAAGGTAAGACACTAAAAAAAAATATTCAGAACAAAGTTTTAGGGTTTTTAAAAGCCTATTAGAATCTTTAAAAAATAAGCAGAAAGCCGTAAGAAAACAAAGTTACTTTTTTTAACAGAACACCTTAAATATTTTTGGATTCTACATAAAATCATAATTATTTGTTAATAAGTGGATCATAAGTCTAAACTTAATAGTTTCCGAGATATCGAATTTTGAAACAAAACTTTAGAACTTTGAAAGCTTCCAGCATTCTAGCGGTACGCCCAGGGACGCACCATATGGACAAGGTCGTGCGGCGCACGACGGCGCCAAGGCCTTAAAGGCGCCAGGCCTTTAACACAAATTAACATACCTAAAACTAAAAAAATTATTTATGAATACCAGTGGTGAAAATGCATTATCCACCAATACCGCCGGTCGGCGACCAGTACCAGTGGTGAAATTTTACTACTCCTTTTCCTGTGGGGACGCGAAAATCCGCGTGCGTTCGGCGCGCTGGTTTAACAAACAATAAATTTAGTGTCGTGAAGGTTTAATCAACTTTTTACTAAAAACTTTGGAGAATTATGGTTTAGACATTTATAATATGCGCGGCCAAGGTTATGATAATGGTTTAAATATGAAGGGTAAACATCAAGGTGTACAAAAAAGAATTTTAGACATTAATCCACGAGCAATGTTTGTACCTTGTCGTAACCACAGTTTGAACCTTGTCATAAAGGATGCTGTGAAATCCAATATTTTTAGTAGATAGATATATTTTTTTTCAACTGTTCAACAATTATATAATTTTTTTTCTGCCACAACCAATCGGTTAAGCGAAATTTACGATGCTCTTTATGAAATTTTATCCGGAAATAATTTTGACAATACTGCAAAACATCTAGCTACCTCCTTAGGCAAAAAAATTAAAAATTATGAGTTTGTGTGTATGGTAGTCTTGTGGTACAAGAAGTGGATGTTGTTACTAAGATTCTGCAATCAATAACATTTAATATTTCCCAGGCTTGCAAAAGTTTAAATAACCTCAATGAATTTATTAAACAATATCGATCTGACAAAGGATTCAGTGACTTATTAGTAGATTCGAAGAATTCGTCCATTTTTCCCAAAGAGACCTGTTATTAAATATATTTTTAAAACAAAGGACACAAAGTCTCGGCCTCAAATAAGTAAATTTTTGTCTTTATTAGTAGATGCCAAAGAACTAGTTTCTTGCTTAGAAGTTGATGCAAAATTTATATCCGCAGAATTTTTAAGACCACGAAAGATTAAAAAACAATTTTCTTACGCAGGTGACGACCATACGATTAAAAATCAAGAAATTAAATTTAAAGTAAATTGCCTTTTCGGAATGCTAGACATTACTCTTTTATCCGTACATGAAATATTTAAACTATTATCGTGTTATTCTGATGTTTTTAATTTTTTATGGAATGTTAAGGATTTCGGCAAATTCTCTGACCAAGTTCAATTTCATATAAATACTTTTGAAATATTTCACGAAATAATTATAAAATTTTATATGTAATATTTCATTAAAAAAATTTATAAAATTTTTCAGAATCGTTACAAAACAAATGACAGTTGACAGTTGCAGAAAAGCAACCTGTTCCTCTCACGGGTTCCCCTTATTTTATGTTTTGTTTGTGTAATGCTCAATTAACAATTATTCTTTGTGGGTGAAATGTGATACTATCGAATATTTATATTAAGGATAATGAAACTGAGGTAATAAGTCTCTATTTTAATAATAGGTATAATAATAATTGTAGGTTAGGTTCATTTTATGATTTTCCCCGCTTTAGTTTATTTATTGAACTTGAGTTGTTACTGTTATGAGTTAGAATATTGAACAGTAAAGGGACAGAAGAAAAACGAAAAATTTTTAAATTACAAAATCATTAATAGAATAACAGAACTAGATACGAAAAAATTGTTGCACTTCTTTTGTCCCGTAAAATATAAGAAATATAAGATTTACAGTTGACAACAAATTTTGGCTAAACTTTCCTGTCTTTATAATGGAATATGTATTTTTAATAGTTTTCATTAATTTCAGAGATTAATAAGCATCATATTTTGTATATTCATATTAATTACTTAATAATAGTTCACGTTTTTTTTTAATAAATATGTTCTTGATATTGAATGACATAGGTACCTATACAGTGGCGACGCCAGGGGGGGGCCAGAGAGGGCCCGGGCCCCTCCTGAAATTTAGCCGGCCCCCCCTGTAATGTCAAAAGTCGCAAAAGCTGAATGTATTCTTTTAAAAAGATTAATTTCCAAAAAATCAGAAATCAAAACAATGCTGGAATTATTGAAACTGCTAGAAGAATATTATCCGGCTTTTGAAAATATCTATGTTTTAACAAAAATTGCTATGACAATACCAGCATCAACTGCTTCTCCAGAAAGATCATTCTCTTGTTTAAGTAGAGTTAAGACTTATACAAGAACTACAATGCTTAATGAAAGAATTTCTGCGGTATCTATTTTAAGTATTGAAAAAGGATGCATTAAAAATATTAATCTCGACAAAATTGTTGATATTTCTGCTAAGAATCATAATAACAGAAGCATCTTACTGCTTTAAGTTTCGGTAAATTTTTTTTTATTTGGAAATGTCTTGTACCTATATACGTTGATGTTTTTTTGTAATGTTTTAATATAATTTAATTTAAATGTTTATATTACCTCAACCTATATCTACCTACTTCTCTGCTTCTTATTACGTTAATCAATGAATCTCAATATTACCCTCCATACCTTTTTTGATATAAATTGATTTAAATAGGGTACCAAAGCAAAGCAATAAAGTAAAAACAAGTGCCCCCCCCCCTAAATTTTTCTGGCCCAGTCTGGCCCCCTCTAACACAAAACCCTGGCGTCGCCACTGTATTATTCCATTTTATATCATTTCAGAAATATTACAAGAAATTTCTTTCCAATATTTCTAAAAAGTATGTGCCTCCAATTTGAAATATTTCAGAAATGCAATTCTGAAATGTTTCAGGAACATAAAATGAAATGTTACTTTAAAGGGACATTTTTGGGTTTTTGAAACATTTCACCAATATATCACAAATGTTTTGGAATATTTATGAAATATTTAAAATCTTTCGGAGAAACTAATACGAAATATTTCTGAAACATCATTGTGCTGTGTGGAATAGAGCAAAACGGTTTACATGTCCCTATCTTAATTTTTTTATTATCTTCCCAAAAATATCAACGTCCTATTATTGAATAAGCGGTAATCGGATGAAAAACAGTGAAATATGCTTGTAAACAGTCTGATGCAACAAGCATTTGTATCCCAAGGTAGTCCCCTATCCGGGTGCACCCCAAGGAGCTTGACACATGAGCCTGGAGTCTAGACTGTCATCCTCCCCTGGAGCTGCTTCAATTGAGATACTATACAGGGTGTCCGGAAACTTCATTTGTATATTTTAAGGGGATATTCTACATATGAAAATATGAAAAAATGTAGGTTCTTAAATGTCTTATAAGGAAGCTATGGCCGTCCACAGTTGACCTCTAAAGATTAGTTTCTCTTTTATATCTTTGCAACCGCTTGAGGTACCGATGTGCTATTTGGCACACAAACTAATATTAACAATTGCTAATTTATGATATTGAGAGTTGAAATTTAGTCAGGGACGTTCTTACGGGAAAAATCCGTTTATTTAAATCAAAGTGCAAATTTTAAAAGGTGGCAGATTATTCATTTGCTGAGTTACTGAGTTAGCTGATATGCATTTTATGTATGGCAAAGCTAATGGTTGTGCTCGAGAAGCTCGCAGGTTGTATCAAGAATTTTTTGTGAGAAATTATTCATTAATTTACATCAACGATTAAGAGAATAAGAGAAACCGGAACTTTTAGGCCAAATATAAATGAAACTGGGAGAAGCCGTACTACTAGGACTCCACAAGCAGAAGAAAGAGTGCGTTGCAGCCAATCCGGGTATAAGCTCAAGAAGAATTGCCTTACAAGAGGGTATCCCTAAGAGTACAACATAAGAAATTTTGCATGAACGATTTCTTTATCCATACCATATACAAAGAGTTCAGGCGCTTAAGCCTCAAGACTTACTTCCTCGTGCACAGTTTTGTCAGTGGATGCAGAGAAAATGTCATCAAGACCGTTTTTTTCTACATAAAGTCTTGTTTACTGACGAAACAGGGTTTACCCGTGAAGGCATCGTAAATTTCCATAATAACCATGTATGGGCAGAAGAAAATCCCCATGCAATTTTCGAAAGTCGATTTCAAAATAAATTTTGAATTAATGTTTGGGCAGGTATATTGGGCGATCGATTAATAGGACCATACATTATGCCTCAATGTGGGATGGGCCTGCATATTTAGATTTTTTACAAGACTCTTTGCCTGTTCTACTTGAAGATGTGCTGTACCAGCAAAGACTTACAAACTATTTTATGCATGATGGGGCTCCACCTCATTTTAGTAGATTGGTTCGAGATTATTTAAATCAAACATATCCAGACCGATGGATAGGCCGAGGTGGGCCCATTGCCTGGCCTCCCCGTTCACCTGACCTTAATCCATTGGAGTACTTTCTTTGGGGATATCTGAAGTCTCTGGTATATTCAGTACCTGCCGAAAATGTACAACAATTGGAACAACGTGTTATTTATTTTTGCGAGGAAATTCATAATAAGGAAGGAGTTTTCGCAAAAGTACGAACATTAACCCTAACCATGGGCTTCTTGATGTTTTTTTGACTTCAAATTTGTATTTGTCATAAGACTACTTTGATGTTTTAGTTTAAACACAATTCGATAATACTTTATTATGCAATGATTTAAATAAATCGATTTTTCTCCTAAATCATTGGCCCAATAATTTTTTTTAAGAATGCCTTTTTTTGTGTAGAAATATCACTGGAATTATAATTTTTGGGTAAAATTTTTTTAATGTGTCGTGTACAAAAATTAGGAATAAATAAACTAAGCCGTAAGAACGTCCCTGACTAAATTTCATACTAACTCTCAATATCATAAATTAGCAATTGTTAGTTTGTGTGCCAAAAGCACATCGATACCTCAAGCGGACGCAAATATATAAAAGAGAAACTAATCTTTAGAGGTCACCTTTGGACGGCCATAGCTTCCTTATAAGACATTTAAGGACCTACATTCATATGAACTTTTTTTTTATATTTTCATATGTAGAATATCCCCATAAAATATACGAACGAAGTTTCCGGACACCCTGTATATTACATTATATCCAGACACTTCTCAAAAATTTTTGAGAAGATAGGAGGGAGTCTCCTTCTTTGAAAATATATTAGTTAGTGGGGAGATATAAGATTTTCAATAATTTTAATTAGGTCTACCGTAAGTACAAATGGATCTTTACTTTTTTTTATTCTTTAGTTGAATTTTTACATCTCTAATCCCAATTAATGACACGTCGGTCACGGAAAATAAGGCATGTTGAAATAGTGGAATATGTTCAGTCAGAGTAAAGGCGTGAGCAAATCTTACTTTGCAGATTTAAGACAATGTTTATAAAAAAAGCATTAAATTGGTCTGGAGAGATAGAGAAGAACACCTTGAAAGTGATTCAATATTTGCCATACACATTGTTTTTGTTGGGTTAGAAGAATTCTATATGGTTATCGTTTGCAGCTGTAATGGCTTTTTTATATATAGTAATTTGTGATTTCGTATTATGTCTTTGAGCTTAGCCGTACCTAGTTCATTGTAGGTGCGTTAGGCCAGTTTGTTGTGTGTCTCTGTCCAGTACGACGCACATATTTCTTCTAGTAAAGAACTAGGGTATAATATACCAAATGAACACTCTTTTGCATTTTACCATGCGTTCTTTATGACGTTAAATCCCAATTTCGATTGAGATTAAGATTTAGTATTTTTTTGCGAGACACATCAGGGAGTTTTTAATTAAAAGCGTATTTATAAAACCATAATCGAAGTAAAGTATCTCGTATAACAATCCACCATGACACCTGTTATTAGTTATGGTCGAAGGAGTTTCTTTTGCTAAACGTTTATTCTTGGGAGAAAATGCAGTCGAATATACAGTTGATATTGAGGAAGTACATAATAAAAATGCATTTAGACAATGAGGGAGGTCGCATGGTTCAAAGGTCGTCAGATATAACATATCTACTCAAATTAACCTACTTCATGTTTACAAATTTGTACATCGCCCGAGATTTGTTCATAGAACCGCATTTTATAAGGAAATAATCACTGAGAAAAAGTTATTCATCATATGACTATAAAATATTGGGTAATTTCGATGCGCCAATTTTCAAACTGTTGTGTAAAGATGACAGTAGCTACGTCACCCCTACCTAGATCTATTCTGAAGTGAAGAGACAATACAGGTGTACAAACTGTACAATTTTTTTTATCGGAGAAAATGGTTGGTATAACAGCCAAATGCATATAGAAGAATCAGCAAATATCGCTTGTCTGTCGCTGCTGCCAGAAAAATCGAGGAAGAGGTATGAAGCAACGTATCAATCAGGGCCGTAGCTAGGTGTTACCCATGGGGGGGAGGGGGGGTTTAGGTAAGAAAACTCTGGCAATTTATTAGAATTATTATTAAAATTTACGGTGGTTAACAAGGTAGAACTGAACATTCGTTGTTATGGGGGGGGTTTGAACCCCCTAAACCCCCCCCCCCTTATCTACGGCCCTGGTATCAATACTTCAAGAAATGGTGCCAAGCAAAGACTGCTAGTGCAGTTTCAGAAACCGTGCTTTTGGCATACTTTCACGAAAAATCTGCTGTATTAAAGTCTCCATCAAGCTTATGGTGTGAATATTCCATGCTGAAGTCCACCCTTTTCATAGAGAAAAACATAGATATTTCCAAGTATCCTAAACTTCGACCATTTTTAAAAAGAAAAATTGAAGGATATAAATCCAAAAAATCTAATGTGTTTGACAGGGAAGATGGAAATAATTTCCTGTTTGAAGCCCCCGATGATATTTATTTAATGATGAAGGTTGTAATGATAATGGGAATTGCTGGAGCGTGCCGTTCTAGTGAACTCTGTGCAATGAAAATGGACAATGTTGAATTAAGGCATGAAGTCATATTTGTTACTAGTCCTGATTGCAAAAATGGAATGGCACGTAAATTTAAAGTGACGATGAGAAGGTTTGTTATTTCAAAATAGTTCGAAATTACATTGATATAAGATCCCACATGACGAATTTTAATCCTCACTTCTTCATGCGATATCAAAATGGAAAGTGCTTAAACCAGCCTGTCGGGAAAAACTCGATTTCTTCAATTTCAAGTAAAATTGCTAAATTTCTGCACTTTAAGGAGTATACTGGACACTCCCCTATAGAAGAACGTCGGCCACTTTATTAGCGAATACTGGAGTTGATGTCTTAGCCCTCAAGCGACATGGCGGATGGAAATCTGCAACTAATGCGGAAAGTTATGTAGCGGAGAGCGTCAACAATAAAAAGGAAGTTGCAAATAAAATTTTATACAATATAACGAAGTCAGAAGAATTAGCTCTTTTTTCATGTAGGTACTGTACAAACTGTACATGGGCCGACTCTAGGTCGTTTAGGCAATTGTTAAAAATTCTCCATATTTAATTAAAAAAACAATGACACTTCAGACTTTAACTAGCTTTACTCAGAAACAAACACCCAAGGTAGGTATGTATAGATATAAATATATAGGTGTATCAGGTGACCAACTTTCCAAAACTGAAAAACAGGACAAAATGACCGCTCACAAAAATAAAAATAATGTTTCTATCGAAGAAACTTTTTAGCTCCACGAGGAGTTACATCACTCACAGTTCGTGCTTTTATACAGAATTTAAAAATTGAAAATATTTATGTAAAAAATGTTAACGAAACCTGTCGATACTTACTGCCATTTTTAAGCGTTCAATGAATGAACTTTCTCTAAAAAAATAGGCACTCAAATATTTCTTCGCCAGTTAATACAGCCAAAAATACAATACTTTCCTTAGCCTTAGCCTTATAGGCTGTCTAAAATCGGGAAAAATCAGGACAACATTAAAAAATCAGGACAATATCGGCTCTAAAGACAAAACCCACAAATATCTAAACCCGTCCTGGGTAAATCAGAACGATTGGTCGCCTTATACTATACTCCAAGTCCATAATTTCTATCAGTGACTCATCACTAGCGTATAGAGAGCTCCGGGTTGTGCGACATTAGGTGAATAAATTCCAATGGCGTGTGCATTTCAAAGAATAATAAGAGATGAAATTTCGCCAAGCCGGAAAGTCATATAAATTTTTATAAATTAAATTTATTTCATTAACCTGTAAAACCTGATCCTTTAAGACCTTTTCCACTAGGATTTCTTAGTCCTGGCAAAAATCCATGCATACATTTTTATCATTGAGCCATCTTTTGTCGGTGCAATACAATGTTTTTCCTTTTTCCCGAAGGTCCCACATTTTTTCCAAATGGTTTTGCCGCCATGCAATAATTTCATTTTTTTCGATTAGTATTAGTATCGATTTCGTTTAATAAACCCAAAATAAATTTCTTTTAATGTTCGTTTGAAAACTCTTGATGATATTTTAGGCAAATATGCGTCATTAATTTCAGCCATTATTTTTCTTATTGTGGATATTTCATTCAGTGAAAAAAAATCCATGGATTTTGTGACGAATGACGTATCTTGTGGCATTATCCAGGATTTTTTTTATACTCTTGCCTGAGCTTCTCGATTATTTTCTTTTAAATTAAATTAAAGGCAGTTAACAACACAATAAAGTTTAATAAATATATGTTTACACAAAACAACATACGACCCATAACTACGAAAACTGAAAAAAACTCTATTGATAAAATAATATTAAAAACACAAATGAATCAAGCATTGCGAAAACCATCGCGGTACGCCTATTTTCAAATCTTTGAAGTGTGAATTCGGTTTTGGTGTGTTGCTACATGTACTTTTTCCGCAATCAGAATTCCAATATCCGAATCACCGTCCTATTTTCAATGCATATAGCTGATTGCGGCTGCCTCTTAAGTCCACTGTAATTGTAGCGGCAAAGTTTATTATATGCATTAAAAACGTTAACTTGTACAATACTTTAATTCTAACGCTTCCTAGATTTGGTGATTGGTATTAAATGAACACGAAAAAAAAATTGTGATTTTTACTACAATTGTAGATAAATTTACTACAAATTGTTGTAAATATAAAACAAAAAAAAATTGTTGTGAATTTCTGTATCGTAGTGTTTTTTTTTTTAAACAAATTGTCCAACTATCCGACACAAATTGTACAAAAAAGTTATACAAAAAGTTGTTGAATTTAAAACTATTGTAAGAAATATATTGAAATAATAGTTTGGCATTTAATGCTATAAGAGTTTATAAATAATGTACACATGTTTTAAGGAGGAATTAAAAAGTATTGTTAACAATTTCACAATATTTTGTTAGATATATTATTTTAATATAAATTTAAATGTCTTGGTGAACATTTCACAACTATTTGTTGGAAATGTTTTGTTAAAGATTTGACAACAATTTGCAGGAAATGTCTTCTTACAGAAACTAACGGAAGGGATAGAATGAATCGCAGAATCTCTGTTTCCAATGGTAGAATGCTACACTACTGCTACCTGTAGACCGGTTTCAAACTCTTTGGTTCTTATCAGCACAGGGCTGAGGGCACAATTATGACAAGTGAGCCTGAGCATACCGAATACCGACCGTTGGAAAATCGAAACAGAATTTCTCCAACAAATTATTTTAAATTCCACATTTTAAACTAGTGTAGTAAATTCTCAAAATATTAAAAATTTTCATATATTGATAGGTATTAATCTTGAAAATTGTATAAGTTGGATAAATGGAATAAATTGTTTTAAATTACACATTTTAAGCCAGTGTAAAAAATACTGCAAATTTTGTGGAGATTTTTATATTTGAATAGGTATAAAACCTGACAGTTGTTCAAGTTTCTACAACAAATTGTTTTAAATTAGGTACAAATTTTATACTTGGAGTAAAGTTGCATAGAAATTGTAAAAAAAATTGACATATCAGTATGTATTTTACACAATAAAATTTAACGATTAATAGTATGATCTTGTCTCACTTATATTGATAGAACGTATGTTAGGTTTTACAAGTTTAGTATCAGTTTAAAGTTTTACTACAAAATGGCAAATACAAATCGGTAGTAAAAATTTCAACAGGCACTTGAGATTTTTAAAATATTTTTAGTATTTTTTTTAACAAATGTTAGGATAAATGTTACAACCTGTAGCAAGTGAAAAGATACATTATTGTTGACATTTTTTTCCGTGAATCACTGACAGAATTTGTGAACTTATGTAGAGACACAATAGATACACTATGAGTTAGTATAGTAGTTTTCAGACGCCCTTATAGTAGGTGTACAACTATTATCTAACAAATCTTCTTGGAAAGTAATATATTACAATTTATTCTAAAATTTAAATCTGATTTTTAAACTAGGAGAATGAGGTACGTTACACAAGAAATAGGTGGAATATGCAAGTCTGCAGGATTTAAAATTCACAAAGTTGCTCGATTTAATCCCATATAATCAACTTTGTTGTAGCTGTATTAAAACGATAATTTTATACACAGACCAGAGGTGTTATTTTGATGAGAAATGACGATAAAAATATTTTACAAGTATTATTTCTCAATTAGGACTGGATTACATATTTCTTTTAATAAAAACTATATTGTTTAGCAGAGAAAATTATAGGTTGCATTTTTTAATTTTTATAAAGTAAAGATCTTTGAGATAACTTTGCAGTGTTTTTGTGGATAAGGTAAAATAGTATTTATAGATCCGATGGACTACACTAATCTACATATACAGCGTGTCCAGAAAAGTTCTAGACATATGGGAATTTTCTTTATTGTTGACTTTACGAAAAAAAGTTATTATTTATAAAAAGTTCTCCTTGATGCGGAAATAATATTGACATATCAAAACTTAAGATATCATGTACAGGGCGGCAAAAAAATATAGACACACAGAATTACGTTAAGAGGGAAGTAGCCTCAATTTTGTGGTCAGATACAAATCACTGTACCTGATCTCTCGGTATGTCGATACAGTTTTGTCGTATTGCTGTCATTCATTGGTGACGTGACCTCAGTGAGTTATTACTTGGGTCAAGCCTAATTTATATTCAACGGCAGTGGCATGTCGTTTTAAAATGATTGCATTTAACCTACAAAACGACTGCATAAACTCGTCAAGTTTTATAGAACTACGAAACATAAGTGCTGGAAAAAAAAATGTTTTAAGTCAATGTAATTGGGGTCAAAAACTAATAACCGCCTTGAAATAGTTAATTGTAAGTTTTAAAATACCTGAATAGAAAACTTGTTTTTATTAAGAAATGTTAATTGTTTGTTTTGTTTGGCACCAAGAACTTTGCCCAATGCATGACAACAAAATATCCGGTCAAGTACACATTAGGCGGTACGAGATAAAGGAAATGCGTTTGAGCTAAATAATATAATGAAACTCAGTGGTTTAGTAAAAGAAGAACACGAACATTTAGACTTACGAGCTAGATTTGACTCCATAATCTTTGTTTCTGTATATTGTGATACTTATCCCGATCATGATCACGATAAACCTATTGTGTGTCAGCGACTGCTGAATATATTATAATTCCAGAATCCTATTTGCGTAGCTCATCGACTCATCAATATGATACACTTCTCCTGTGCACTGAAAAAAAGGATACTTTGAACCAAAAGCCTATAACATTCATTCAAAAGCCTCGCGCTTTTCAATAGGTCCAAATGCGCGGTCTCTTGCTTCGAAACTTTAATTATTTTGTCGTAAGTTCTTTCGTTTCTTTTTAACCAACGTTACTTTTCTTTTAGCCAAGAGCAATGGTGTTTAAGGCAAGGTCTTAAAGACAGATTAGTAATGGTGTAATGCAGGCAACATCGGAGGTGTATTTAAGCCAATGTCGAAAATCCTTTGCCCCAAGGTCTTCGGTTTTAGGTAAAAAATAACGCACTTGGTCCAAGAAAAAAAGTCTTTGAACTAAGAAAAATATATTCCAGAGCGTCTTTCACTAACGCATTTGCAAATTTGGCTCAAGACCCACAATCTTGAGTTAATCCCTTCATTCATTTTTTTTGTTGCTTTTTACATTGAATCAACGAAAAATACTTTTGGAGCAAGAGTGTAACGTTATTCGTTTAAATGCAGGCTAGATTTCTAGTAGCGTATTCGCAATTCTATTATCTTGGTTTAATACCTACGCTATTGGATTAATGCCTAAAATATTTTAGTACAATTACTTTTTTCATTAAGTCAACTAAAAGAGTACTTTAGGTAAAAGCTTTAATGTTCTTTGTTCAAGAGCGAATTTCTTAGGAAACCACTATATATACCTAGCAGCGCCTTCGTCACTTTATAATTTCAGTCGACCATATTAATATCATTATTATTATTAACAACGAACGAAGTACAGCACAGTAAAAAGTCAAACATAATTGTTTCAACAGCGATATTTGGAAAATGGTCGAATATTATTTTTTAGATACGTGTGGAACTATTGAAAAATATATTTTTTCATATTTTCTTTAGATCGTTAAAATTAGGTACCCAGCAAGGTTTATCAACAGTGAATAAGGCTTTTTAAAAACTAAAATCATAATATGACGAAATTAATTAAAATTAATAGCTATAGATATATGAATACAGCATATCGATAATGTCAAGTCAATATGTTGAATAATTCAGAACGTCCAACTTTTCCTGAGATGAGAAGAATAGCAATAATATTACAAAGGTAAGAAAATAACAAGCATCTTATTATTCGTTTCGTTATTCCTTAAATAACACTCAGTAGGTAACAGTTATCGTATAGAAACTTTAGGCATTGTAATTGTAGGAAAAGTTGTCAATTTTGGAATTACGACATATTGACTTGACACTATCAATATCATCATCTAAAATCTTAACACACAAAAAAAAACCTTTTTTTTTTCTGGTTATATATTACATTACATAACATGACTTATAATGTCATAAACAAGTCAGTTAAACAACATAAATAACAGAAAATATATTATTTCAAGTATTGAACATTTATATAGTTTTAATTCCAATAACAACGTATAACTAGTACATACATAATGTTATGTAGTAAACTAAAGTGCATTGCAAACCTTTTTTGTATAAAATATTGTTATTGCTCACCCAAGGCACACTGACAGCATCAATGCTAAAATTAAGTCTCAATATTTTGCAGTCTCGATTTAATTTACTCCGTGGTCCAAATTTCCTTTCAATCACAAATCCTTTATTACTTCAAATTTTATAGGAAATGATCAATTTTCTGTTCTAAAAAAATAATAAAAGGTGATGTACGAATCATAAACTAAGCCACAACACAACAGTTTATTGCATATAGAAATTAACAAAATCTTCAAGAAATTCCACTTTCTGTGGGCACAATCATTAAAAGGCTCTATAGAATACGTTTTGGGCCATCTATTATAGACCTACATAGTGTTTCGTTAAGGGTGGCCACCGGCCATAGCTTGGAAATTACTATAGAAATTTAGGGAAAACAAATTTTGTCCAGGATCTTCTCACGGTCACTTTAGTAATAATTTTTTTCTCTGACTTTCGATTCCCAGTGTTTCCGAAATATGGCTAAACTTTGGCAATGTAATTTCTGGACACCCTGTATTTATTAATAATATCATTATCAAATATAAAATCAATCACTGAGTTGTGCATAAAGTAATAGTAAATCATAATAAACTAAAAATATTAGGTTCCAAGAGTTAATAAAACGTTTTTTTTTCTATATCCATTACTGACTACCATCAATACATATAACATTTCCCTCAAATTATTAATATTTTGTCCTAAAAGCGTACGGTTTTATCATAATACGTTGGTCTTCCAACCATATATTATGCTATTATTACAAATCATTAATCTCTTATTGGAAGACCCAAGGAACTTTAAGAGAAAAAGTCTTTTAATTCAGTTCTACGTGTAACAACGGATAACTGCAGCCATTTTGCAAAATGTAAAAATACTTTTAAGAAACCTTAAATTTCTCAAACTTTCGGTGTCAACATATAAATGAAGTTTTAGTTTTTACATTATAACCTGTATTATATACCTAGTCATAAATATCCCCTTACATGAAAAGGAAATTTTTAATGCTGTTTCCATCTAAAAGGACGTCTAGCTTCTTAATACAAATTAATTACCTACTCTATTCTTACCTTCAAACACAGGCGCTAAGTGGTGTAATCGCCACGTTTGTAATAGGGTATTCGCATCACTCATACTAATCATAATACTATAATACCTATACACTACCACGTTGGCACAATCAACGGAACTAGTAAGCCCGCAACGCTAATGCAGCGAAAAACAAATGAAGGTGTACCGCGGAAAGAAATATGATTTACCCCCTTCCTAAGCACACGTCGTCGGCGTCGCCGCGGTTCGGACTTTAGGCAAGAGAAAATTCTCTTCACTTCAAACCGAAACCGAAACTTGGGGCGACCGCCAAGAGTTTTTAATTCACCGTTTAAGAAAGTTTCTCTTTCTATAAGACCCAGCAGGATTTCATCCAAAGTCTCTTAATTTGCCCTAATTGGCAACTTTCTCATGAAGAGAAACTTTCTTGGTTTAAGGTATTGCTTGAGTTTATTTTTTATATATTTTGGTTCAGGAAATTTCGACTTACGCGAAGAGAAATTAAAACCAAGAGAATTTAAAAAATATGGCAAGAGACACCGTTCACTAGTGACAAGACACTTTCGTTTGCTTCAAAGAAATGTCTCTTGTAATAGGAAAAAATTGGCCAAGAGAGTCAAATACATTGGGTCAAGACACCCATTTTTATCAGTGTGGTTTCGCCAATATCTATTAGAGAATCCTAAACCTATTCCTTCTCTCTGGTCCTCTGGGCTGCGTGATGACGTCGCTGAGGTACATACTTTAGTTCCTATGTTTGCATAACCAGGATTTTTTTTCTTCTATTATTCACCAAGTTTTATTCCTAACATTTCTTGAGCTCTTCGGCATCAAGCCAACATGCATGCTGTTCTCTTGTTAGGGTCCATGTTCATCGCTGGTAAGATACATTGGTTGCAAACTCTAGTTTTTAGTGGGTTTGGAATGTGTGATTTTATTTGTAGCCTACCAAATCAGTGTCCAGCTTACGCAGATTAAATTGATTTCTACACAGGATGTTTCGAAATTACCGCGCAATATGTCTGGGTATTAGGAAAATCAGTTCATATTCTTCAAATATCCCCGAAACCCCTGAATATAAAATTACGATAATTGGTAGGTCTTATATCCGGAGGAGTCGAGTTTGGTGCGGGGATAAGACGGTAAAATTAAAAGGAGCTGAATTGTGTGGGGCAATAGGTTATAGGTACCATCGTTATCTAATTTACCACAATAGGTTAATTAAATGATTGTACTTTGTTTAAAATAATAGGGTAGGTATCTATTAAGGCTAAATATTTCAATAATAGTAGAGATTTGTAATAATAGGTATGTATTAAGTTATAAAGATAGGTAATAAAAACTGATCAATAATTAAGGCAATAAGTCAAGATGTAGAGCTGAATTATAAAGAAAGAGAATTGTACCCATAGATAAAGTAACTTACACTTACACAGGGGTTTTCACCCAAAACTCCGAGGTCCTATACCTCCAAGATAAATGAATATATTTTGATTTCGTGAAAAGTTGGCGTTAGGTAGGATCACTTTACATTTTTTTAAGATAAATCAATACCACCACTTCGACGCTCTGGGACGTTTTAAAAATATAAATCGATTGGAGGAATTTGAAAAAGAGACGAAATTAGGTTAGAAGAACTTTCAATTCTAAGACTTTTTTGTCATTAACCCTAATTCAATTACTTTACTCGTTTTTATTTACTTTAAAAGCGGGTCACTATAGTAAAGCTAAAAAGATTCTTCACTAATAATTCAGTCAATTTTGTTCAAAATTCATCCTTCTACGCGTGTACAACTACAGACAAATTTTTTTTGAAGTTTGGTGTGGGTAACTTTTAAAAGCAGAATAGCAGTACCTACATCCCAGATAGCACAGTACCTTTGATACAAATATGAATCAGACTTGCAAGTTGAAGCCTTCAAGGCTTGTACCAGACTTACAAATGCAACCCCTTCCTAGTTACCAGTAAGCAAGCTTTATTGCAAACTTGCAGAAAAAGCCTGCAAATAGGGCTGATGATTAAGCGTTGTTGCAAACAGGCAGAGAGCTTGTAGTAGGGGTAATAATAATAATATTAACGTTATCGAACATTTATTACCATCGAGGCAACGTCAATAAAATTAAAAAAAAATACAATAAAAAGGTTACAATACACTTGCGATAAAAAAAAGGAGGTTCAGCTCATTTATTCTTGTAGCACATAATTCTTCTCTCTGAAAAACTAAAATGAAGTTCAAATATAGTTCGACGGGCACAATACTAAAAGCAAATAGATATCAAGAAATAATTTTACCATGAACAGCACATAACCTCATTTTTTTTACACTCCATAATAACTAACAAAGCCATTTTCCCTAAGTATTTTAAGAGCTTAAAAATTACGCTTGACTCGCCTTCAATATTTAGTTTGACACACAAAAGGCACCTAAAAGCGATTAAACAAATAATCATAATGACATACACAATATAAAACACAACAAACTTCAAGAGACAAAATGCGTGGCCATGTTATCAAGACCAAATTCCAACTTGCAGGCGCATCGAAATAAAACCGAAAACTGCCGAACAACCGCTATTTTTAACTTGATGTAAGTCGCATCCTGGTTGCCAACTCTGTCTTGCAATTCAAGCATACATCAAACTTGATGGAGCCTTGCATTCCAACCTGGCAGTTTCAAGCCAAAATCAAGACTTGATGTAAGCTTACGTGCTATCTGGGATGCCGTTGTTCATTAGGTCGGCCATATCTTCAACTCATGTTTTGTAGACAATAACTTTAAAGTGATCCCAAAGATAAAATCTGAGGGTGTTATATCTGGTGACCTTGCTGGTCATCTTATTGGTTTGTTGGTTACAAGCCATCGATTTGGATACTCTCTATCCAAATGATCCTTAGCAATTTAAGCATTATAAGCAGAAGCCCAACTTAAAGAAAATGTAAATAACGTTCTCCAGTTAGAGTTAGACAGTCTTCGATGGAAACACCAGAATTTTTTTGATTTTAGCTAGGGAAGTTTTAGGAATATCATCAACTTGTTTTAAAACTTGTGCTGTATTTTTATCATTTGTAGGAACTTTCCTCCTACGTTAGACGTGTGACTTATTTTCTTTCCTTGTTTACTTTTACGGTAGTGTTCATACAAAAATTTTTATTGTTATTCGGCAATAGCTTTAGTACTTTGTGTGTCGTGCGTGGTTATCTGGGATTTTGGTGCTGCTTGTTTTGGCGCCTCTTCATTCATACATACAAATAAATAAAATATTTCAAGCCGTTTTTCGGATCTTGCATTGTAGAACCCCTCACCCTGAATATTTATCCTTGATTCATATTGAAATACCTAATCCATCACAAGCCAATGCCAGGTAATTTTCTTGCAAACATCATCGGTAGGTAATTTAGTTTTTATGCTGAAGCCAAAAGCTTTACATAAAAAAAAACAAAGGAAATGGAACTGTGAAATGTGAAAACCACAAGAAATCTGTGTTAAGAATCCCTAGTGGGTATTACTTATAGTAAACATTTTTAAGTTCCTATAAATAATTTCGAATGACGTAGTTCCTGTTTTAATTAGTAGTAAATATACTGTCCACTACATGACATTTGCATTAGGGGACAATTACCTTTTCTAGTACTTTTTTCCGTAATTTAAGAAAAGTGCACTTCCTGCTGTTTAATAAAACAATTACGACTTAATGCTGAATAATTAGACTATTTTAAGTTATTTTATGTGTCTTTGTTAAGTAGATAATTGCAGAGGTTTGATTAACTTGAAATATTGCCGTTTTTGTCTGAGTAGGTACTGTTTACTGTTTGAATTTAAATGTATATAAACGAAGGCGTGAGGCGTTTCGATCTTATTTCTTTAATATAAAAAAAAATAATTTACAGCCTCAGTTTTTGACAACACAGCATAAGGCGAAAAACTTAGGGATAACTACAGATCCAAGGGAAGATTTCCTCTGGGAAAGGTAATGTCACAAGGCATGCCGGTAATGTCATAACAATGATAGTACTGGCAACCCAGGCATATTTGAAGATATCAATGAGCAAAGGTTAGGTTTTCTGGGTTTTAGATCAATGAAAGTAGGTATATGGTTTTCATTGTATTGAGTTGATGCATTTCGAATTATCAGTAGGTACAGGTGATCCAATAAGAAATTAGGCCGGCTATATCTCAGAAGCCGTTAGTCGCACAAATTATTAAGTTCCTACGAACGCCGCTAGGGGGCGTAACACCCATGGTCAATTAGAAAAGATAATTTATTTCCGAAATTTGCCAAATCTGATGTCTTTTTTTTTTTTTTATTGATAATTTCGATTTGGCTTAAACGAATTTAACAAACTTAGTCTCGTTGCTTTATCGCTTGCATTGTAAACTATTTTTTAATTCTTTTTACAGTGACCGTTAGAGGACCACGCCCAAATTTCCCCTAAACTCCCCTCCCCCCTTACTCTGGAGTCTAAGTCCAACTAAAACTAAGAGAAAACAGCTTCTCTCCAAATCATTGTCCTCTGTCCCAAACAACAGTGGCGCAATAAGAATAGCGATAACTAATAACCTGAACTGAAATAATTTGCAGCACTGAACCCAACATAATCGGTTTTTTGTAACAAACTCGGCCATATATTCGGCTTACTTTGCTGTCAACCTCTTTTAAGTTTACTGGCTCTATTAGTACCTACTCGGCAAATCAAAATTATTATAGTTCAGGTATCGATCTAGGTTTGGTCATTTGGCTTAAAAGTTTGGTGGTTCTGCAGCCTTAAAGAGGAGCCGCCACTGATTACAATACTATACATAATAACTATTATTATAAACAAAAGAACCTGCATTTGCAGTCTGCAGGTTACTCAGTTGTTATCACTTACTATAATATATCTTGTATCAGATACACAATAAAATTAAAAACACACAACAATAAAATTCATTTGCATAAAATTATGCATAATATCGTATTCTTAGTCAAGATATTTTGATGAGCGCAAAGGTAATTAAACACATAAAACATTTTTTGCTTATAAATCCGGATATCTGAACAAAAGATTATCATTTTTCATGTATAATTATGGGGTGTTAACAGATATTCATAATTTTTTGCAGGATGTCTTAATGAAGCAAATGATAAGATATTATTCTTTACATGCATTTGTTATATTTTTGCCTTTTTATGAACAATAATGGTCTAATTAAATAGGGTTTAAATATTTTACATTGAGATGCCGACAGTAACACGCTGTCGACAGTAACGCAAACGGGGGGGGAAGGCTGATTGTTTGGTTTCAACCTCATTCAGCGCAATCTGATGCCAAATATTTTGTTTAAATTGTGTTTAAATAAAATAATATAGACATAAGAAGAAAAGACAATTTATTTTAATGTAAAATTATTATTAATAGTAATAAGGAATGCCCAATTTGTTTTCGCTAATTTAAGTGGATTTCCTTAATTTCTTTCTATGTCCCCAAAAGTACTAAAACAACTGAAAGAAGATTGCCCAAAGTAAGGCAAGCGTCGTGGGGGTCATGACCAATAAATTGTGAAACTACATAGGTAATATCATTATCAAGCATATATGTGATTTACACTTTCTCAAACCTATCATTTTGCGTAGAAAAAAAAAATGGGCGTGAAATTAAATAATTTATCATATGTTAATCTGTTCAATGCAAATATCAGAATAGGAGACAAAATCGAAATTTGGGCGTGCTCTCCCAAAGTTTTCGCCTGCGCCGCTATTTTTGCGCTCCTGTCGACCCTGACGGTCCACCCACGAGCCGCCACTGCTAATTTCTTTTTACAGACTTTCTACTACTACCTTCCTCCATTTTTCCATAATTGTTATCATATCAAATGCCTTTGGAACACATAGTTAGGGGAGGTTTCAACCAAAGGGTAAAACTTAGGTTGACGTGCACAAAAAAGTTGAACTTGCCACCCTGTATGTAAATATGTAGTTTGGAAAAATATCACTAGTGCCTTAAATTTCATTCATGGCAAGAAACGGTAGTGGTAGTACCTTTCAAATAAGTTAGTGGCCTATCAGACGAAAAATAAAAATTCAGAATAACAAGCAAAAAGCAGATCTCGACAAGCAAATAAGCGGATATAAACATGATGGTCTAATTGATTAGGGTATTGGCGTGCATAAAACCGAGGGTTGGACGAATTTCCATTATTCGTCTGATATGCTACTAACTTATTTGAAATTTTAAAATTATTAGAGGCGATAATATATCTTTGTAGGTAAGTACTTATAATTACTTGGGCTTTGAAATTAATGGTCAGTGACTGAGGCTGCAATCGCAGATCGTCGGTGATGCTTTCGACCAAGGGCAAAAAAGGGTTGCAATGGCTATTAATAGAGGATGAGTGCACCTTCTCCCTAGCATTCCTACCGGTCGTAACTAACGCCCAGAAAATTCCGCAAAAAGCAGATCTCGATAAGCGAATAAACCGATAATTTTTAAACCATTATATTATTATATATTTATATATATATATATGAAATACTATTTTCACCAGTAGTAGTACCTGCTGATGGCATTACTAGGCTCGCTGGAAGAAAGACCTCAAGTTTGAAGTAGTGAACATTTCTTTTACCAATGAAATTCGCTATTAGTGGAAAAGCTTGTAGAGCGAGCAAGATGATTAGACTCGCCCAACGAAAATAATTGAAAGACATATCTCGTAATGCTCAAGGATCCCTTAGCATCAATCAACCCGCAGTAACTTTTATAAAAGCAAACAAACCTAATCTACCCGAGCCTGGCAGCAACTTTACAGTCGACAAAAAAATTGAAAAAAAGTAATAATATTAGGATTACAAAATTATCTATTAGTCAGATTAAAATAAAAAAAAAATATCCATATTCGTCCTACTATTTGTAATAAGTAGCGTTGAGCATTTATGCAAGTTGCCTATTTTGCATGTTTTAGTTATTTACGATATAAGTGTTGTAAAGATTCATATTACAACACGAGATGTTAAAGTTGTTAAACGAGGCGTCAGCCGAGTTTAATAAAACATCGAGTGTAGTAATATGAATTTACAACAAGAATATTGTACAAAATTTTATCTACTTTCATCTATGAATAAAAATATTTGGCAAAAGGCCTTTTTAAAAATAAAAATGCACCTGTAAAAATGCACCTGCTATTAAAAATCGTTTTGTAAGGGCATCTATTACAGCACTAGTGCTGTAATAGATGCCATTACAAAACGATTTACAGAACTGTAAAATTCATATTACTAAATGAAAGTAGATAAAGTATATTTTATGCAAAAATTTGAATTTTTGCATATTTTTTGAAAACTAGCTTATGTATGCTTATTTTAAGTTATTTTATTATATTAAGTATGGAATCGCTATGAATAATAGAGTTTGGAACCAAGATATCACCTTAATTATACTAACAGGTATTATATTGATGGTGTTTAACAATTTACGATCCCTAATCCCTCCATTATTCTTTGAAGGTAGGATGAGCTCGAATTTAATTTGTAAATAGTGTAATATAATAAGGTAATAATTTTAACTGTTTTTTTCGAATTACAAGGCAAAATTAAGCATTTCGGGGAAATGGCAAGTAAACTATATGGTTAGTTTTGTGTTTAGTACGGGTTAGATCGAGAGTTAGTCAAGTGTGAAAAAATTTGCTAAAAAGTGTTTTTCCGAACTTAAATGTAAAAGATGCCTAAAATAAGCAGTGTTTCCATTTGGATAAAACCTTACAAAGAATTGTATCTCGATATGGATAAAGTCTACAGTCTGTACAGCCTGGGGAAAAATTGTATGTATTTTTCCTGTTATTTGTAGAATAGGTTAATATAAAAAACACTTTTCCAAACTGAAAAAACTAGTCTATTGCAAGAAATGAATATGATTTTAATAGTTTCGCGCTTTGATAAAAAAAAAACCATAAATCTCTTGTCATAAATATTCTATAAGAACTTGAAATAAATGATTTGAGTACTCTCTTTGTTGAAAGTAATTTAATACTTGACTCAAGACCGCTATGTAAAGGTTCTCTTGACTCAAGAACTGAAATACACGATATTTATCGAGCCAATCACATTTCTCTTCAGACAAACAAACTATTTTCGTCTGTGTTGAGCAAACCTAACTTTTGCTCAATTTGGTTGCAGGTTGCATGCGAGAAGAAATTTCAAATCGAGCAACATGTGAAAACAGCTTCCTATGCCACTAAGTTAGGAAGAATAAAAGTCCCTGGCGAGAAAGTGCAAATATAGTTGTCCAAATGTTTTCAATCACCCTCTAGAAAATTAAGTGAACAAGAAGTGTTCAATGAAGATCTTTGCCGTGCGCTGGTTGTATCAAATATACCATTGGAAAAATTGTCAAATGACAATTGTCGTTCGTTTCTCCAAAAATATTGCAAAATTAATATACCGAGCCAGGCAACTTTGGGAAGAAATAATAAAGACTCTTTATATTTAATGGTGCTAACAAAAATAAAAGAAGAAATTGTAAATAATTGTTTTTATATTTGTATGGATGAAACCACAGATTCGTCAGGGCGTTATTTGGCTCATGTAATAATTAAAGTTCTTACGGAACAATCTCACTTATAATGATATTTAATTACCTCCAAGCAGTTGGAAAAAACGAACGCTTTAACAGTGACAAGGTTTTTACAAGATGCATTGGCGCACTTCTTCCTTCCTGATGCTATTCTATCCAAAGATAATTCATGTAACTTGTTTGACGCATGGTATTAATAGAGTGGCAGAGGAAATTAGAAAACACTTCCCACTTGTGAACGAATTAATATCAAACATGAAGAAAATATTTCTTAAAGCACCACTAAGGATTCAATACTACAAAGAAAAACTTCCTGGCGTCCCACTTCCCCCTCAGCCAGTAATAACAAGACGGGGTACCTGGTTGGAGGCCGCCTTTTTTTATATTAAACGTTTTATTGCTTTGAAAGAAGTAATCAATGAACTATCCGACGAGAAGTCACAGGCTTTTGTTGACGCAAAAAAGTTATTTAAAAATAAAATATTAAATCAACAACTCTCATTTATTAAAAGCAATTATACCTGTGTGCCAGAGATCATAACACAATTAGAATCAACCTAACCTGACTGAATATACAAATTGTGTTCACGTGTGGAAACATCTTGCTACAGTGTGAGCCGGGAGCAAGATTAAAGAAAAATGTTTTAACAAAAGTAGCTAGGGTACTGTCTGGTGATTTTGTAGATAATTTTGAAGTAGATCCAAATATACTAGTTAACTTAACATATGCTCCAATTACTTCCTTTGACGTAGAAAGAAGTTTTTCTGTATACAAATATATGTACTCGGATAGAAGGCATAATTTTCAATTGAAAATTTTGAAAAATATTTAGTTGTTTATTGTTTTTATAAAATTATATAGTTACGAAGCTTAGTACATAAACATGTATTCAGAAATTAATGTAATGACGCCTACTCTTTTTTTTAATATAGTACTTTCATTTTCCAACAATGTGTTTCATTACAAATTTATTTTGCATATTCTTGTAACCCATGTGCATATTTTGGTAAAAATACTTGCATATATATGTGCATATTTCCATATTTCCTCCTTTTTGGTATGCATATTAGCTCAAGCCTAGTAATAAGTATAGCTACCACTTAAGTCTTTGTTTAACTAACCAAAAACTGGGATTAAACTTTCGTCGTTTTGATAATGAATTAGTGCATGTACCTTTACTGCAGATAAAATAATTTGTGCTCTAGTACTGCCAAAAATAATTCTGGTGCTTAACACTTTTTATCTTTGATTTCTCCCAACCGAAATAATGTGTTCCATCCAGAAAGTTTTTAATAAAACATGTTAAAATGTACATTTTCTTTTTTTTTATATAATGGTGCGATGCTTTAGCTTCACTTACACCTAGATAGGCACTAATTTGCGCAAACCAAAACTTGTTGTTACATTTTGTAAATATTATTAATTTAGGTAGAGTAAAAGGCTTATCCTAACCGTTTTTGCAATTTGCTTTCCTGAAAAATGAATTTATCTGTTTCACAGTAATTTTCAACTTGACCAATAGAAAAGTACTTTTAACTATTTCACTGTACTTCCACCTATAGAATTGTAGCTCCTTTCGCCTACCTATGCTTTAAAATATAATAGGCACAGTACGTTGTACAAGGTTCGTTCACAAATATTCCTTTACTTTTTTAATTCGATATTCAAATCATGCCTAAAGTAGAATTTATTCCATTTTAAAACAAACATTCTTAGTATTAGAAATATCATATTGATTCAGAAGTCATTTTCTCAAAGAATCATGCTAACAATATCTAAATATGAGTTAAAAATTTAAATATCTGCTGATGCCTCTTGGAAAACCCGAGTTTTCTTCTTAGGGTGCCATCCTCAATGCCATTCTAATTTCTGATGTTGCTGATTGCTGCCCTGAAAGGGTCAATAGATCTTTGTTGGAACCACTCCAAGATTGGAGATGTCTTCGCTACCTGAAGACACAATGAAAGTCAACCTACATGAGTGCATGGTTAAATTATGGAGGAATGATGCGGTGTAGGCAACCAGGGGATGTTCTTCTTCCTCCTCTTTTTATAGAACACTGTCCTGTCTGATTAGTTATATCCAATAATACTGTGATTGGCAACCATTCTCCATTAGTAGCATAGTGCTCTGATAAATCTCTTATGGATTATATTTTTTAAGTATCTAGTACTAGTAAGTAGGTACACGGTACACTATTCTGAAAGAATGCTGGACATTAAGGAACAACTGAGCGAAGTAGCTGAGAACGTCTGCGTAATGTCAGAAGGACGAAAAAACATCAAATCATTCATTTTATAAAAGGCATGTTCTGGATCCTCTAATACACTAGGACACTGTTGTATTGAAGAAGAGGTGAGGTAGAGGAGAAAGCAATCTGTCTAAGTTAGGAGGATGAAAATTTTGGAAGAAAATCAGAACCTACACAGAGACTGAGTTTGGAGTGAGGTGAGAAAACTTCTGTAAGTGGTGGTATATTGACAGTATTTTGTAGAGGTGGTGGTAATTGTCGGATGTTCTTCAACAACTAGTAATTGATAAAGATTAATTCACATCAATCATTCTGAGGCTTCGCAAATCCTTTCATATTATTTTCCTATTTCTACTTCTTGAAAACTCTTGGATATTTCTCACTTTTAATGCATTTTCTATTTATTTTTCTTCAATTGTAAAGATTTCAAACTACCTACTTGTTCGATTGTATCCTTCTACCCTGATATTGTGTATTATATCTGATGTTGTTTTGATTATAGCTATTGCCTTGTGCCTAGTTCGTGGTTTCTTTTATTTTGGAATCTCGTACGATTTCTAGAATATCTGACATGGTACACATTGAACCAAAGGGTCCCTAGGTACTAGCGTTTACCATGCCAGATAGGAAATTGTAGTAGCACATAGTAGAAGTGTCCTCTTGCTGTAACTTTTTTTATTTTTTTCTAGGAAAGTGTATGTTGTAGAACCAAATCAATAGTAATACTAATTCAAGTTAGGTTTTGAAGAAATCCTTGAAAATGGAGACAGCCTAGAAACTTTTGATTCGCCCTCTGAATTGGTAACTATTATTTGAGAGAAGGATGTTTTCGGCGCTACAGGACCGGAATGAAAGGTAAACTTTTAAAATTTCACTTTTGCCATATTTTACATTTTTGGGAAGGTTATTTTAATTCCCGGGGGGGTTGGACGAAGGCAAGAAACAGCTTAAAGACAAAAACAAAGTCACTGAACTGATGGATCATTCAAAAATTCATTCAGAGTGTAGTAAGCTCCCTTAATTAAGAAACGTTTAGTCCAGTGTTCCTCTTAATTTTCCTGCATTTCATATATCCATATTGTGTTGTAGGTCTTCTCTTTTCTGAACAAATACAGTAACTTAATTATCACAAAACTTCACTAGCCAAAATCCAAGAAAATACCGGTGGTTCCTTAAGGTCTTCATGGAGGATTCTACACAACAACAAGATTCATCCATACAAAGTCAAATTCATCCATAGGTTGGAGCCAGGGAATCCCATACGAAGACTGGAATTCTTAGCAAGAAATGTAAATGTATTGTCCAACAATTTATGGAGCGACGAGGGTCGCTTTCATATTAATGGAATCTTGACTCGACATAATTGTCGCTATTGGTGCCAGAATCATCCTTCTTGGATTAATGAAAGAGGAAATCAACTTACTTTCATTCTAATTGGATCTCATTTTTATGAAGGCACTTTAACTGGAGAAGCTACCCTTGCAGAAGTGTTAGAAGAGGTACCCTTTGCGTACACAACGAATATGTGACTGCAACAGGATGGGGCTCCTGCTCATAATGCTCAAATTGTTAAGCTTGGGATTTCCCTGGTTTCTTAAGTTAGGAATGCTCTTGCGACTTCATTTCAATATTCACAAACTATTTCGGTTTTATCATTTATAGAAATTTTGAAATTTACTGTTTCCTTCATAACTTTTTGTGCTTGTTTGATTTAAAAAGTTTATGCACTGCAAAATTTTGCCGCCTGTTCTATAGATTCTGATACTGATAGTTCCTCGCTACTATTAGGGCCTCTTTATTATGAGATTGGGTAACGAGTCAGTCTTTTGGTAGTATGTACATACTGTCTGGTCTATTGGTCTAGATCTCGTGTGTGAGTCCATGACTAATGGGTTTGTCGACCTTAGTCCTATTACCAAGTCTACTCCACCTGTGAAGAAAGGGGTATAGACAGAGCGTAATTGATGCAATGCTAGCTTTACTCTATTAATTGAATTGCGTCTCCAGTTCAGTCGTTGATCAGGTCCCAGGCATTTCACCTCCACGGACTAGTTCACCTGGACTCCATTGACATGAAGCCTTGTCTTAGGCCTACGAAAATTGCTTTTGGAAAAATAAATAGTCTTCGTCTTGAAACCTTAAGGATCTCACCTATTAGGTTTTTAAGTTCTTGCTTCCTTCGAAGGTCGATCTTGAATGAATCAATCTGACCGATGTAATGGTGGTCTTCAAGTTAGCTTTCGCTTTGACTTCTTTTGTTTTTCGATACTTATATCTTTTCTATGACATTTTGGATTTTTTTGGTTTTGATTTTTTTGGTTTTACATTTATCATTTTGAGCTTGTTGTTTATTTTATTTCATTTTTCTTTTTTTTTAAGTTTTGTTTTTTTCTCAGTCATCGCATTGTTAGGGTTGTTGTGATCTTACGTGTGAATTTTATATTAATATAATAATATTATCTGATATGTCTGTTCTGGCGTAGTATTTAGTTATTAGTTTTGTGTGAAATACGTCTAGTCTGTCGATTTGTAATTCTCTGTGAAGTGTGTCTGTCGGGAACCATTTTGGGGCGTTTGCTATTGGGCGTAAGGTTTTGTTTTCTGGTCTTTGTAATTTGGTCAGTTTTGTATGGTTGACGGTGCACCATGTTGGTACACCGTATGTTAGTATAGGTCTTATTATTGTCTTGTATATTGTTGTTTTTGTCCGTGGGTCAATTTTACTATTGTAGCATAGAAGTGGGTAAATTTCCCCTAATTGTTTTTGTGTTTTCTTGATTCTTTCATCGGCATTTAAACCTTAAGTCAATTTCTTGTCGGAGGTGAGCCCCAGATACCTAATTTTACTGCTCCCATTTACAGGCTTTTTAGGTGGTAGTTATCGCGGTATCATTAGCAAAAAGATATAGTTGGGTTTGGTTATGCTTTGGTATGTCTGCTGTGCAGATGTTGTAGATAGAGGATCGATGCTAGGGGTAAACCTTGTGATACTCCAGCTTTAATTCTTTTAGTAAATGAGATTGTGTTTTCTCATGATACCGCGAATGATCTGTTCTCTAGGAATGAAATTATGAGCCTAATTAAGTAATCAGGCATACCGATCCTTATCAATTTTAGTATAAGTATCAATTTGGCAATTTCGCGAGCTTTTATAGTCGTCGGAAAATAAGCGAGTTGTTTGTTATACGAAGGGATCAAAAATATGAATCTGTCAATAATAACTTCATGTCAAATAAAAGGTTAAAATAATAAATACGAGGAAAATAAAATTCCAAACAACGATAACTTAATTAAACAAATTATAAACTACCGTTACACACCTTGTTGAGGTTGACCTAAGTCTTATTACCAAGTCTACTCCGCCAGTGAAACAGGGGGTAGATAGAGCGTAATTGATGCAATGCTAGCTATAATATATTAGTTAAATTGCGCCTCTAGTTCAGTCGATCATATATACGTCCCACATACTTCAGCTTCTGGCACCAGTTTATCTGGACTCCGTTAACCAGAAGCCTTGTCTCAGGCCTACTAACATTGTTTCTTGAAAAATAAATAGCCTTCGTCTTGGAGGAATACAAACAAATTTTCCAAACCGACTGACGGCAAGTCGTGGCTGTTTGGAAGTTGAAGTTATTGCGGTAAGGTCAGCGAAAAGATAGAGCTGCTTAAATCTATCGGAATGTCATGAGTATGAATGTTATACAGCATCTGACTATCGGAGAGAGAGGTGAACCTTGCGACATTCCCGCCTTGATGTAATCATTCAAAAAAAGTGCGTTCTCTAAATTGTTAAGGACCATATTTTTTTATTTGCTTTTCTCACAAATGGACAGAAATTTAGCGACGAATCCCGGTAGATTTTAGACAGAACCTAATTATACCTCGCTCGTCGACGGACCTGGGGGGCAACCAAGGGGGCAGGCAGGGGGGACGCGGAGCACCGGCACGGGGCGGTCACTAGAATGCGCTCGACCGCACGCAGGCCTGCTAGATCAAGCCCCATACACTTACTACGTTAAACGATATATGAGCATAACAGTATTGGTATACAGTATAAAGTATACGGTTAAATTCTGGCGGGTTTGCGGTGCGACGCGCGTAAAGGTTTTGGCCCTTTTCTCAACGCGAGTCTGATTCCCGCGCTTTTTTTTTGGACGCGTAAAGACAGTCGGGAGACGGCGAATGACGCGAAGATTATAAGTTTCAGGGACGTCGCCTGTACGTGGTCTGTAGGTGCTTCGTAGCGATTTTTGGGTATTTTTGGAATAGTGGTTATATGGATATAAAAGCAACCGTTAACAATGCTGTAAGTAAAAATAAATTACGGGAGTATTTTTATGCCCCTAGCATTCTTGTCCGCTGGCATATAGAGCAAAACCACTGGTTCCTTATGTAAATATAGTATTAGCTTTGAAGTTTAAAAGTTTACAAAAACCGAAATATAATATGTCAAAGTTTAAAGTTGTTTCTTGTCTTGTCTTTGGAAAATCTAACGCCTTGGCAAGAAATTTGGTATTTGGGGGGTTTCTAGGAACGAACATTTTTATTGTAGAGGGCGCTCTCTGCGCCCCTTTCTTAGGTTAGTTCAGGTTAGTTTTGTGCTTCTTAAATTATTCACGTTTGAAAAAAAGTATACCTAAATATGTAGATGTTGCTCCCAGAGTAGCCTCACCTACCAGTAATCTACCCTCCACACCTACCACTGTATCCTCCCTCCACAGCTCCCCCTACAGCAACCTATCAGTAATCCTCCCTTTACACCAAAACCACACATTAATCCCGCTACTATCCCCAAACCCTGTATTTTTTTATATAAATTAGATAACTTAATATAAAATAAAAAAGCATTTATGTCTTTGCCAGTACCAATCTATCATTCTTGAGACGAGGAGCCTCGTGAAACATTCAATCCTGAGGAATACGTATAAATACATTTAAATCCCTGAATACGTTATAGTATATCTGATGTAGTTAAAAGTATTTGCAAATAGGTGTACAAAATTTGGGAAGTGTCGCACCCTCGAGGTACAGGGTCTTCCAACGAGGACTGAACAGGGGCTCATTTTTGAGCTTCCTTGTATTTAAAGAAAAATCCAAAATAGCCAATCGATGTACTTTTTCCTGCAGAATTCAAAAATGAAACCAAAAATTTATTTGAACCAGAAACAAAAGAGTTACGCTATGGATAAGGTGTTTTTTAAATGGAACATAGCTTTTTTTATACGATTTTTGGAACGAGTGATTTTTTTTTGTCCGGTCTGATTAAAATATTTAATATTGTGACAGCTATTTTTATTAAATTTTAATGTTTTATCCAGTATAATTTAACTTTAACCTGTTTGAAACATACACTAGGTAATAAAGGTATAATCACGGTATAATCACCTTTGAATCCTTCAAAGTCAAAAAATTTGACAAATTTACTATATTATTGCCGAAATGAAATATTCATTAGATGAGAGATTGCAGATTGTTATCTTGTTCTACAAATGCCAAGAAAATGCAAGAGAAGCAAGGAGAAGATTTATTGCAAATTTTCTTAGCAATATATCCGTCAATACTATTCTAAGGACAAAGAACCTATTTGAGGAAAATAAAACATTACATGACAGAAAAAGAAATCCAGAAAGGAATAGAAATCGAGACCGTGCCATTGTGAATTATTTTCGAATGAATCCAACCAAATCAATTTCGGACGCAGTTCGGGACGTTCAATACGGCGGCGGTGTAAGACGCAGAAGAGTTACCCAAGGAACTGTTCACAGGACTTTAAGAAATCATAAATTTAAGTCTTATCATATCCTTCCACTTCAACATCTAACACCGGCACAAAAAGAACTTCGCTTCCAATTTGTTTTCCAAATTGTGATTCGGAAAGAAAGCGAAGACCCTAATTTATTCAGAAATATCTTATGGACTGACGAAGCCACATTCACAACATCGGGGGTTTTCAATAGACATAATAATCATCACTGGGCCGTTGGAAATCCAAGAAAATTTCAGGCAATTAAATTTCAAGGAAGGACTTCAATCCATGTTTGGTGTGGCATAAAAAATAATAGAATTTTGGGACCAATATTTTTTAACGGGACTTTAAATGGACAGAGATACTACGAGTTCTTAGAAAACGAAATTGAGAACTTTTTGGAAGATTTACCATTGGAAGAATATCAAAATTTAATTTGGCAACATGATGGGGCCCCTCCGCATGCCGTGCGTGAGGTTACTCAATATTTAAACGGACGCCATGAAGAATGGATTGGTAGAAATAGAACCTATGCTTGGCCACCCAATAGTCCCGATTTGTCAATATTAGACACATTTCTTTGGGGCCATTTAAAGAACGTGGTATACAAGCAGCGAAACCACGATATTGAAGAGATCATGCAGAAAATTGTGAATGAAATAAATCGCCTTAACCAGGAAAATCACAGTATAACAGCAAGTTTGGAAAGGCTACAAAGAGGTTATCGCACATGTTTCGAGAACAACGGAGGTCACATTGAACAATAAAATTATTAATGTTTTTTTTTTTTTAATTAGTATAGAGTTGGATTTCTTTTTCTGTCATGTAATGTTTTATTTTCCTCAAATAGGTTCTTTATCCTTAGAATAGTATTGACGGATATATTTCTGTGAAAATTTGCAATAAATCTTCTCCTTGCTTCTCTTGCATTTTCTTGGCATTTGTAGAACAAGATAACAATCTGCAATCTCTCATCTAATGAATATTTCATTTCGGCAATATTATAGTAAATTTGTAAAATTTTTTGACTTTGAAGGATTCAAAGGTGATTATACCTTTAATACCTAGTGTATGTTTCAAACAGGTTAAAGTTAAATTATACTGGATAAAACATTAAAATTTAATAAAAATAGCTGTCACAATATTAAATATTTTAATCAGAACGGACAAAAAAAAATCACTCGTTCCAAAAATCGTATAAAAAAAACTATGTTCCATTTAAAAAACACCTTATCCATAGCGTAACTCTTTTGTTTCTGGTTCAAATAAATTTTTGGTTTCATTTTTGAATTCTGCAGGAAAAGTACATCGATTGGCTATTTTGGATTTTTCTTTAAATACAAGGAAGCTCAAAAACGAGCCCCTGTTCAGTTCTCGTTGGAAGACCCTGTACCTGCAATTTTTTGGAAAAAAAAGTTTACTCCCTCACCAAAAATTCAAATGCCTTCATATTTTAGGAATAAATAAAAGTTCGTAAAGAGAATCTAAATATGAAAAAATATAGAGGGCATTCCATTTAAAAAGAACAGGAATAAAGTTAACTTTTACTTTTTTACATTTTATTGAAATGCTAATTCACGCAGTTTTTAAGCATGCACTTAAATCAAGTTGCATGGTACAGGCACTGTGGATTCCCGCACACTGTTGTAAGACCCTTAATACTTAGATTGCCTAAAGCCCATAAAACCTTTTAATGCCCTTCAATCTAGGTTGTTCCTTTAAATATGCATCTTTTGAATGGTATGTGCTGATTGCTTAAAACATTTTTTTGAGAATAAATTCATTATATCTTTATCATATTATAGATAGTCAGCATATAAAGCCAAAATATGAGACATTGCTAAAAATGAACAACATTGAAAGGTTCCATTAAAAAATATTGTGCTAGTTATGGTTGCTAAAATATCTTCATTTTGATAGCGATTCTTTTTATCGAAAACGCGACACCCTATTCACGTCAAAATGATGGAGAAGTCAATTTTTTGCTTAAGAATGTAATAAAAACGCGTATAAAAAAGTAACGACCCCTTAAAAGAGGCAAAAAGACATGTAGGTGGCGCCCTCTACAAGTGGGAGCCATACTAACATCAAAATCGATATTCGCGTTTCAAAAAAGCCCTAGATGTCAATTTTAGTTCAAATATCGATATTATTTTAAAAATTATTTCGAAAAAACCAAAATAAAAATAAACTATGTATCTCCGAAGCAAAGCTTTCGAGGACATAGGTTTATAGGAACTTTTTTTCATATTTCTAGGCAGGGAAATTCATCCTTAATTATTTCGCAAAATTAATGAAACACCCTGTATAACTTACTTCGGATTAATAAATAAATAATCATACGATATCCTGGATCAGCTTGAAATAGTTGGTAAATTTATATACAGTGAGGACATAAAGTCTGGAAAACTACCTTTTGCAAGTAAACGAAGCACCTGAATAAAAAACGCTCGGACACGTCGATTTTATTTAATTGTCTTCTATCTTCTAAGATTTCTGAGATATATACAGGGTGCTTCAAGAAAGCTGGGCAGCTGTTAACTTCTTTTTTTGTTTAATGGAACACCCTGTATATTATTGCATTTTTGGATTCTACGGACAATTCTAAGTATATTTCATATAGGATATCCTATACCCAAATTCAATTGTTTTTAAAATAAAACACACCTTACTAGTTTACTGAATTTTTAATGGCAATAACTTAAATGACACATTTTAACGTAACAAATGCTGAAACTGTTGTCCGTTAACTTCCTGGCAATATCCTAACCGATCGATGAACTCTTGTTGCACGTTTCGAATGAAAAAAGGTGGGATTTGTCGAATTTCATCTCTTATACGATTTTTCAGAGCATCGATATTAGGAGGTCTGTTGAAATAAACTTTGGTTTTTAAATATCCCCACAGAAAATAATCTAGGGGAGTCAAATCCGGAGACCTGGCCGGCCATTCTACGGGGCCACGACGTCCTGTCCACCTGTTAGGAAATATCTCATTGAGATACTGCCGAACAGTAAGCGCGTAGTGAGGTGGTGCTCCATCTTGTTGAAACCACATAGTTGGAGTTGGTATATCAGGCTCATTACCTGGATACAGTTGAACTAAGGCAGGAATCAACTCTAGTTGCAGAAAGTCGAGATAAATTTCGCCGTTTAAGTTAACGTCGAAAAAATACGGACCTATAATCCTGTCTTGAAATATTCCAGCCCAAACATTGATTTTTTCGGGATGTTGCGTATGAGCCACTTGAGCCCAATGAGTATTCTCTGTGGACCAGTATCTACAGTTTTGTCGGTTGACAGTACCATTAAGAAAAAAGGTAGCTTCATCGGAAAATAAAATATTTCTACAAAAAAATGGATCTATATTGCACCGCTCTTGCATATTTTCGCAAAACTGAATTCGGCGGTCATAGTCGTCTTCATTTAATTCATGTATTAATCTTATTTTGTATGGATGATACTTTGCTTTTTTTAAAATATTTTTTACCGATGTTTGACCAATGGACAAATCTGATGCTGCTTGACTTGTAGGTAAATGTGGATTTTCGTTATAACTGAGTAAAACATCTAATTTCTTATTATTATCTAGTTTCGGCCTACCTGTCCTGGGAAGATCTTTTACACAACCATGTTCAAGGAATTTATTGACAATTTTGCTGACTGTAGATATCGTAATTTCTTGTCCGCGCTCTGGATATGTGTTATTAAAAAGTTCACAAACTTCGCCTAAATGTCTTTGGCGATCTCCCCAGCCAAACATCATCAGAATTTCCATTCTTTCTCGCTCTGAGAGCATTTTTAATAACTTGACAGTAACAGAACTGTCCTACAGTATGTTAAAAATTGGCACAGTTGTCATAGTGACAACGAGTCAAAGTGACATCAAGTTACTACATTTCTCCTAGATTTTACGTTGTATCATGGTTTTTCTCTTAATGAAAAAATGTATAATTTCAACTGGCAATATTTTAAAAACAATTAAATTTAGGTATAGGACATCCTATATGAAATATACTTAGAATTGTCCGTAGAATCCAAAAATGCAATAATATACAGGGTGTTCCATTAAAAAAAAAGAAGTTAACAGCTGCCCAGCTTTCTTGAAGCACTAAAAAAAAAGATTCGCCATAGAAAACCCCCAAATTCCAAATTGTGTGAAAAAAGTTGGTTTAAAAACTAAATCTGTAATTTTTTTCTGTGTCATTAGTAAAATCAAATTTTTGATAAGGTTGCTGTAGGGTAGATAGGTCAGCGAATAGAATTCGGCAATTGAGCTAACAATGTTAAACTATTTGTCACGATAATATTAATGCTATTTTTTCTTCACACCTTAAAATAGTATGACCCTCACGTTTTCATGTTAAAACTATTTTTAATAAATTAATTACTAAAGATATTTTAGCATAAATTAATACATTTCTGAGGTAAAAAATACAGCCTTAAACTTATTTTCTAAAAGTTCTTTCACAAATGAAAAAATATTGATGAGCAAACTTGATTAAATTATATTCTGCTTGAAATTGGAAGGCAGTAATAAATAAAGATCAATGGGAGTACCAATCAATGGGAGTACCAATCAATGGTAAATTCTCAAACATAACAAAAGCTTGCGATAAATCCAGGGTGGACCTACCTAAAGAATGCTCACAGGCCCGGATTATCCATAAGGCACATTAGGCACTTTCGTAGGCCCTAGGCAAGGCACATTAGGCACTTGCCTAGGGCCTACGAAACGCGAAGGGCCTACGATCATAAAATGTAATAAAAATAGACACAAAAAAAGGATCAATACTGCGTATTCTACAATAAGAAAAAGAGTTTACAAACACAGAGACAAACTACAATGTGATACAAAAAACCTTATAACAGTTTTACCAACCTTTTTACACATATTTTCACAATAAGTTTTTTTTTTCGTGATTTTGATGCGAAGAATTCATGCAGTATGTCGTCGAAGTCCATTTCGCGAGTCAAATCACTTTCAATACATAGTAGGCCTAGTGAAGAAACTCTCTCTTGGCCCATAGTTGAACGCATAAATTTTTTGATAAGGTTCAGTTTAGAAAACGACCTCTCGCCTTCTGCATTTGACCCCAGCATTGAAAGGTATATGCAAAAGCAACATTTACATTTGGGAAACTTGAGACTAGCAATTATTTTCGAATGCAAAAAGTTAGTTTTGTTTAATAAAAAGTTAATATTTCTAAATTATTTTGTAAGTTTTTTTTTTAATTAACAAGTTTTGGCCATATATTAAATGTGATGTTTTTAACTTTATCTGTAAAAACAGCGACGTCAGCGACTTCATCAGGGCATGGGCATCCATTGAGCCCTTCAAACGCATAGAAATGTTTAGGAAACCACTTAATTTGTAAATTCTGTTATTTCTTGGTAAAATTAGGGCGTGGCACCCAAAACATTTTCGTCTGCGGCGCATTTTTTTCGCAACCCGTTAGTGAACCTCCCCGAATTAAAATTTAAAATTCTCCACTGGTGCCTAGGACCTACGAAACCTTTAATCCGGCGCTGAATGCTCATTATTTGTATACTTTAATGTAAACACAATAGATTTTTTTCAATTGTTCTTGATACCTCGGTGTGTTGAGTAACCGTTAATATTTCTTCGCATAAGATATTAGCTCGGAGCGAAATAGTGAAACATCTATTCTATTATAATGTAGAGTACTTTTTAGAATTGCCTTCCAGCCTGTATTAGTGTTCTTATATCTTATTGTTTTTCTTTTTGCATTTTCATTATTAATACATTATATATACTTTTAATTACAGAACTCAAAGAAGAAACGCTCGAAAGAACAAACAAATTTAACACACAGAATCTAGAACAAGGTCAAAATCAACTAAACAAAGCAAGAAATTGCACTCAATATCGACCATTTAAAGCAAAGAATCGACCACCTGTTCCGCCAAGTCTTCTTGACACGACTTAGTATACCGCACGTGGCATCCACAACTTATTTACAATCTTAAGAGCCATACTTCAGAAAAATCCGAGGCATCATAGCACAACTGTCATTTCGAGGAGCCTCTTAAGTCGAAGTGCCCATCAGTAAAGGCTTATTACCGAAAGAACAAGTAAGAGAAGGAGAGAAAGTTAATACAGTGCGAGGAGAATAAAGAAAAAACATAAAAACATATATGGTTGATGGGCTTAGGAGCTGTACAGGACGTTTTAAAACTACCCAATATCTTAATAGTTTCTGGTCACATCTCCTGAAGAGTTTGTTCTCGAATTCCTTTGCTCTTTACTTGGGGTAATTGAAGCACAAGGCAAGTGGCTTGGTTTAAAAGGAAATATTAAGTACATGGGTGTGAAACAAAGGAAAATGATTACTGATGAAATCTATTCGCGACAAAATACTCTGAAATGACAAATAAAGTAAATTAAAAAATTTTAAAGATAAACAATGACGAGTTGTTTTAAGTGTTTACGAAGCCCATGATTTTAATTATTTAAGCTTCGCGGGAATATTCATTTCGCAACATATTTTACTGATACAGTGTCTTCTTATAATGTTTTCGTGAGGTCTCAGTAAAACCTTTTTCGGCGGATATATTCGATATTTTGAAGCGGGTTTTGTTTAAGACAATCATCGAAAAGGAAACCCAAAATATTCCATGCTTTATTAAACGTCATTAATCAACCTTAACATGGAAGATACTTGGGACCAGCACGTCTCGCCCCTCATGATGGGTGTAACCATGTCAGACTTACACCATGCTCACCACGACTCCATGCCCGAAATGCATCTCGATTTACGTCATCAAGATATTGGAATGCCACATTCCAGTCACCACGAACCGAGTTTGGAGAACTTGGGGGACCATGCTGAAGATTTGAGAGGTCAGTCTATGGGGCATCCAGATGAAGGAGGAATGGTAGCTAGCGGTGGGCACAATTATTATGGACATCAGGTGAGTGAAGTTTTTAATGTTGGGTGTGGTGTGGATTTGTTTAAATGTGATTTCAGTGTGTTAATAATAGTATAGTATGTAGGAATATACAGGGTGGCGCACCGAAAATTCTCCACCCAGGTTTATTTTCTTGTTAAATAAATAAATCAAAATTCGCTCGAACACGGGAACCTTAGTTCTTAGGGGGTCATATTTTTTTGCTATTTTCACCCCTCCCCCTGCTTGAACCCCTACGACGGGGTAGCTGTCACCCTTAAAGGAATTAAATTGTCTTTCCAACGGAACCTTGCTCGTTGAATTTGGCTGACTACCTTTCGAGAAATTAAATGATAAACAAATGTAAACAAATAAATGGTAAAAAATACGCAAAAAAGGATACTATCTCAAGAAAAGGGGTTTGAATTTCACTTGTTCAGTCGAAAAAACTGAGTTTGTTTTTGGCATCGATGAAATTCATAGTAAGAATAAAATTTCATTTTGCTTTACATTTCAATGTGTTCAATAACGGATTCAAATGACGTATACTCTTCAAGAAAGGGTTGAAATTATTTCACTTTTTTTTAGAAGTAACGATTGTGCCGAGTCTTATAATGAATTGCATCTAAATGCACACTTGTCTCATACTTACGTGCTTCAATTAGTGGCAAAATTTTGTGAAACAGGATCAGTGCTAAACAAAAAAAAGGATTGTTGAAAATCCTGTAAGAAATGAAGCTGTAGAAGTTGCAGTTTTGGGTCATATTGCCATCGATCCCACACTTAGTACGAGAAAAGTGTCAGATGTATCGGGTGTTTCGCGTAGAACGATTCAGCGTACTTTAAAAACGCATAAGTTCCATCCCTATAAATTAAAACTGGTTCATGAATTTAATGCAGACGATGAAGATCGCCGTTTGCAATTTTGCGAGTTAATTAGTGACATAATCATTCGCAATCCACAATTTATTTTTAACATTGGTTTCTCCGATCAATGCACTTTTATTCTTGACGGTACTGTCAATCGACAGAATTGCAGGTATTGGTCGGATTCCAACCTTAGAATTTTTAGAGAAGTGCATACTCAACATCCCGAAAAATTAAATGTGTGGGCTGGATTTTTTGGGGACCGTATTATTGAGCCGTATTTTATACCTGGAAATTTAACAGATGAAATGTACCTGAACCTGTTGGAAAACACTATTAACCCTGCTTTAACGAATGCTATGGAAAAAATGACCGTTATCGGCCAGAAAATATTTATTTTCAGCAAGACGGAGCACTCTCGCATTACGCGTTCCCTATTAGACAGTTCCTGGATGAAAATTTTTCAGGAAAATGGATTGAAAGAAGAGGTTCTATTAAATGGCCTGCAAGATCTCCTGATTTGACGCCACTGGACTTTTTTTGTGGGAACATTTAAAGTCTAAAATTTATGCAACCCAACCCAATTCTTTGGAAGACTTGCGACAACGAATAGTGTACGAGTGCCGACAAATAGCTCCCGCAATGCTCCATCATGTTCGCGAACATTTTGAACTTAATAATTGCATGGAGGTTGGAGGTGGACATTTTCAACATTTACTTGATTGATACAAGCGGTAATAAATTTTATTACTTTTAAATTCTCTTTTCTTTTTAGCCCTATTAAGGTTTTAAGGGTGAAAGACACCCCGTCATAAGGGTTTAAGCAGGGGGGGGGGGTGAAAATAGCAAAAAAATATGTACCCTCATAGCTAAGGTTCCCCGTATTCAAGCGAATTTTGATTTATTTATTCACAATAAAATAAACCTGGGTGGAAAGCTTTCGGTGCGCCACCCTGTATAGTGAAGTAATAATTATTGTTTAAATTAATTTAACCTGGAACAGAACAAGACAGAGGGATACAAAGAAGTTGAGAAAATTTCTGAGGAATGGGAACTCCCCTAACATTTCCCCTGAATCCTGTTACTCATAATTTTACAAAACTCAGATATATCTTTGGCTAGGTACTTTCGAGTTTATTGTGTAGTGGAACCATCAGTCGACAGCAATCCGCCGATTATCAGTGATTTTATTATACACCATTTAGTTCAAGGGTAAAAGTCGATAGCTGCATAATAGTTGTCAAGCTATGCATGATAATTCGCCATAGTGAATAGAAACCAATATGATAACACGGATTATAGATATTTAAATTTTTCCTAATTTAATAGAATCGTACACACGATTTTAAAAAAAATTTACATGCATCACTTCGCATGACTAGAAAACGGAAATAAAAACAGCCAATAAAAAAATATCTGTTTTAGGTCATCTATAAAGTAAAACCCACATGGAAATAGTTATGGCGTGTTAGAATTGTTTTAGTTTTTCCTGGTTGGTGCATAATTATTGATATTAATCTGGAACGTAATTATATTCTGGCTTTTTAAAATTATATATTTCTAATCCTATTTGAAATTGATTATAGTAAGTAGGCATTTTACGTTACATATCAAATTTTAACTAAATGTCCTCGACCCGTAAAACCTGGCTCAGTCGAAATTGTTTTCGGTTCATGTCGACAACACATCACAACATTAAATATTTTGCATCTATACATATTTGTTTATAAATAATGATGCAAAAATAGGAAGAAGAAGAGAAAGATGTGGGTATTTAAATGCTGAAGGAATAAATAAAACTTTTTTCATTCATACTACTCATAATCTTTCATTTCCACTGTCATTGTGTGTGGGTGTAAATGCAGTGACATCCTGGCCTTTCATCTCAATCCTCTCACATCAACAGTTCTTTGATCATCCTCGAACTTCTTGTTGTTGGATTTTGAAACGCTGATGTTTCGGCAGGATTATCATGTTCCCTTCTCAAAACTTGTCTAGCCCATGCCTATTAGGCGACTACTTTTGGTGGTATTTACGATACCGTCTGTAGAATTCAAAATTTTATATACAGGGTGGCAAAAAAGTCGCGCATAATACCTGTAACTTTAGAATTACCTCGTATACTAAAAAGTGACCTTTATGAAAGTTGTTCAGTAAATTATTCCCCACATTTCTACCTACATACATTTTTCTGTCATTTCTGGTTTGGTTGCCATAGTGACTAACTTACTTTTTTTAAATGGAACACCCAGCATATGATTGCATATTTGGATTCTACTGGGAAAACTCTGAATTTTTTGTAATTTAAATTTTCACCTATGTGCAAGCATTTCCGAGATAATGATAGCACAATGAAAAACCTCCTAATTATAAATAGAAATAAAGGTCTGTCTTTACCACCAAATAACTTTATTTGCCCCTCTAGGGTAAAAAACAAGGGTTATAAAAATACATAAAATGACGATGAATTAAATTAAATTTCTTAATGCATGTGTTCTGTTGTACTAGTTTCGACTTTAGAGAAAGTCATCCTCAGCAACTAACCATTTAAGAGATTGTTGGGGAACAGCCCTAAGAGTTGAAATGAGTTGTACAAAGATGGATTTTTTAGTTTAGTTGTAACATAGTAGGCGTAACATGTCAAATTTACGATCTCGTTCATAACGTAGTAGGTATAAGAAATGATGTATTTTGGACCCGCGCCAAATGGAAGCGGCTGGAGACCACTGCCACGCTCTACTTTTGTTCTCTGTAAAATGCGCCCACGGGATTGGCGGAAGCTTGGCGTCGGCCACAAAAGATGAATGAGTCGCGTCATAAGGTATTCGTGCAGCGGTTCCATCCGCTTCATTCGGCGCGAATTAAGAAAGAAGAGGGACTGTTGAGTGAGCAAGAAAGCTAGCAACACGTCCCGTCAACCAAAGTTGGTTGTTGGCGGTCATTTTACTGCTGTACCAAGTGGTAAATCTTTACGAATGTTAGTGTATCAATTTAGAGTAACTGTTGAGTGAGCAATAAAGCTAGCAACACGTCCCGTCAACCAAAGTTGGTTGTTGGCGGTCATTTTACTATTTGTACCAAGTGGTAAATCTTTACGAATGTTAGTGTATCAATTTAGAGTAACTGTTGAGTGAGCAAGTAAGCTAGCAACACGTCCCGTCAAAAAGGAATAGCCAAAGTTGGTTGTTGGCGGTCATTTTACTATTTGTACCAAGTGGTAAATCCGTAGAAATGTTAGTGTACTAATTTCTATGTAAAAAGTGGAAGTTTCACCCTAAGTACGGGTACTAAGTGTGCATAGCTCTGTGCAAAGAGTTATAATGTGTTGATTTCGCCAGAAGTTATAATGTGTTAAGTTCGCCAGTATATTAAATAAAGTTATTTTGCTTTAACACGAGTTTAATTTCCAATCATAATAAAACCGACCAGTGAGTCACACGCCTGTGGAAATATACCACAAACTTGATTGAACGTAAGAGGAAATAAAGCCCGGCGTTTCAACATGGTCCTTCGAATCCGGATGTTGGAAAATTGAATAAGTGCGAAAGTAAAATTAAAGTAAAAAATTAGCAAGAAGAGGCAGTAAGAGACTTCCAAACCAGTGAGAGTAGTGAAGTGAAAGTTAAGTGAGTGTCGACAGAGAGACAGCGGAAGGTAAAAACGTCACATGTAGAAATTGTAGTAGTATATATTGTTGTTGATAATTCTAGATTTGTTAGTAGCATTACACTTTGGTAGCCAACATTAAGGTAGTGTTGTGTTCGACTTCACCTCTGTGTAAGTTGTGTTGCTAGTTAGAGAGCAAAAGTCATTAAAAAAATAAAAAAAATGGAGCCTTCAGACGAGGCAGTTAATATAAGTGAATTAAGCGAGTTAAAAAGAAAACGTGGGGTGGCAAAGGCTGCAATCACGAGGAGTCAAACATGGTATAATACTAATAAAAAAGACAAAGAGGCACTGAAGCAAATTATATCGCGAGAGGAGACGTTGAGAAAAGCGTACGGGACGTACTCTGATTTACAGGATAGTATTGAATATTTAGATCCAGACGATTTAGATAGGGATGAAGTCGAGGGCAAATACCATTCTTTGGTGGCGGCGTTTAATGAAATATTAAGCGCAGATAATGCACAAGGTAGTGTAACGAGTAGTAATCAGGGGCAACATTATATTTCTTCGGGTGTTAGATTGCCAGATTTGAAGGTCCCATCGTTCGATGGCAGTGTTTCGGATTGGCGGTCTTTTGCAGAAATTTTTAAAGTTTTAATTATAGAGAACGCAGTTCTTTCGGATGTACAACGATTAATGTACCTAAAATCTGCACTCAAGGGCGAGGCTTTGAAGCTAATAGATTCTCTTGAATTAATAGGAAGTAACTTTCAGATTGCTTTTAACATTTTGCAAAATAGATTCGAGAATTTGACATGTGTGGTAAATAACCACTTCAAAACTATTTTAGGTGCGCCGGTGCTAACTAAGCCAAATTCAAATAATTTAAGGGAGTTCATAGCGAATAATACAAAGACAGTGGAGTCGTTAAAACAATTGCCGATATCTCAGACTCAAGTTCTTGAATATTTGTTAGTATATATTATGGAAAATAAATTAGATTACGCCACAAAAAAGGCATTTGAGCTGGATCGTAATTTAAATAACTTACCAAGTTTAACAGATTTCTTTGAATTCTTACAACGTAGGTGTTTAGTGTTCGAAAATCTTTCTAGTAGTAGTGAACAACAAAGTTCACAGCCCAGAGGCACAACTAATAATAACAGAGTATCGTTTTTTGCTAGTCAACAGCAGAGCGATCAGTATTGTTGTATTTGTGGCATTCCAGATCATAGAACATATGCGTGTCGAGAATATTTGGATTTAACATTATATGGAAGGCAACAGATCGTACAATCGAAGCGATTGTGTTTTAATTGTCTGGGTGCACACTCTGTCGCTCAGTGCAAATCAAAAAGTAGATGTAAATATTGTAATTTATCGCACCATTCAACGTTGCATAGAAATGTGCCAAGAGGTAGTCCTGATGCAAGTTCGGGCACCGCACAACAACATAATTCTACGCGAAATGCAAATTTAGGTACCGTGCGAAACGGGCGATATTCCCAGAATAATAACGACAAAACCTCGTACAACGCGAACAGTTCAAATAGTCAATCGTTCTTAAGGCCATCCGGGCAGTACAACGGGTCTGGGAATCGAACACACAACGTGTCAAGTTTAAATACGAGTACGGAGACGCCTAGTCCTCAAAATATCGGTGTAAAAAATATACAGGGTGAGTCAAGTAGGGATGCCCAAATAAGTTCCACCAAACCAGTGTCTCTTTCAGCATTGGCAAATGAACATTCTAACGTATTATTGGCAACCGCGCAGGTAAATCTTGTAAGCAAGAATGGGGATGTGATAACAGCGAAAGTATTGTTGGATAATGGAAGCCAAAGCTCGTTTATTACTAAATCATTAGTAGAGCAGCTACAGTGTGATATAATTAATTGTAAATTAAATATTTCAAGCGTTTCACAAAACAGTTTTGTATGTAATAAATTGGCGAACGTTACTATATATTCGAAAACGCAGGATATCTGTTATCCAGTGAAATCGTGTATCATTTTGGATAATATCACGTACAAATTGCCGCAAATCCCTATCAAAGTAGAAACTTTGGATATTCCGTATAATTTACAAAGCCGGCTGGCTGATCCAACTTTTAATATTTCATCCGAGATCGACATGTTGTTGGGCGCTGATGTCTACTATTCGATTTTAAGCCAGGGGCAGTGTATTTTAGGCTCTAACAAACCTACTTTGGTAAATACCACACTTGGGTGGATTATAGCAGGGAAGGTACCTTCACATTGTACATCGCCAGTGAAAGGGCACGCTACGCAGGCAGGCGGAAGTAGTGCGTCATTTTTTTTGCAAACTCAAGACGTGGATAAGTTGTTGACAAAATTCTGGACAGTCGAAGAAGTGTCTTCAAAACCTATAATGTCAACTGACGATCAGTTGGCAGAAAGTATCTTTATTAATACTACAAAACGTGTAGAAAACGGTTCGTTTCAGGTCAATATGCCATTTAAAACTCCGGGTGAGTATACGAAACTTGGTGATTCGTTTAACATGGCTGGAAAGCAGTTAATTAAAGAAAAACATCCAAGATCAGTAGAAATTGAACAACGCATGGACGAACTCGAAGCAGAGGTGCGCGAATTCGAGAAACTAAATAATTCTCAAATCGACAAAGTTCGCGCTAGGTTCCGTCAAATTCAACTTGCGTGGCAGAAAGTAAACCGACTGAAGTCCACCAAAGAGAAGAGCCTGGAGGGCGCTAGCAGCGTGGAGCTCTACAATAAGCTCTGTGAAGAAGCAAGGGATTGGATGCTCGAAAAAATGATGCAGCTTGAAAGTGCTGTATTAGGACACGATTTGAAAACAGTACAGTCTCTGCAGAGAAGACACGATAACTTGGAACGGGAATTGGCGCCGGTTCAAGAGAAAGTCAGCAAAGTAATGTTATTGGCCAATGACGTACAAGGACAATATCCTTCTGAAAAACATAACGTTTCTCAGAAACAAAAGGAAATCGACGAGCTTTGGGCTAAGGTTAGGGAAAAAGCTATCGAGAGACGGGCTCGGCTTGAAGATGCGGTTGGCCAACAGATATTTACAAACGGTGCTAAAGATCTGCTTAAGTGGGTCGCTCAAGTTAAAGATAGACTTAATGCAGATAATCTGGTAAAGGATGTACAAACGGCCGAAGCATTGCTTAAGGATCATCAAGACTTAAAACAAGAAGTAAACGCTAAAAATGATGAACTAAAAACAGCTGACAGCATTTTCACTAGGTCTATAGCAAAAGTGTCTCCTCTCATTTATGACCAGGCACATGTAACTACTGAACTTCATCACGACTAAGCCAAACTACTTTTGATTATAGGTTACCGCACCTCGTGCGTGTGGCCATATTTTAAGTCTTAATCTACTCGATTACTAGTTTGTTGAATAATAAGTTTCAACGTACGTTTCATTTATATTAGTTTATTTTACACAAGGTGTCAGTCCTTTTTTGGCGTGGTGGCCTGCCTTAAGTCCACTGGGGGTCGAAGGCTAAGACTCCCTGGGAAACCTAAACGGTTACATGATTTTTGCATTCTTTTTGTCGTTTTTGTTGGCCCTTCGCTCTTAAGGAGCGTCGTATGAGTTCGCACAGTTGGAAACTTCTGGCAGCTTTTTCAAGAACACACTAGGAGCGTCCCTGGTGTCAAAAGACTAAAGACGTGGACTACCCTGACAGTAGCGCACTGCCCTTTCGGTTCTGGGTTCCGGCGGAATCTGGTTCCACCTTTCGCTCTGCGGAGCATCTGTCGCTCTGTTACTTCTCCTTCTTCCATTTCGTTCTATCTACTTTGCGGCTTCGGCACTACAAGACACGAGTAGTGCTGTCTATCACTACCAAGTGTCATTTCTCTGGGTTGGGGCGGGTAAGGGGTTTTTGAGCCCAGTCCAGGGGAATTATCAGGTCTTCTTCGGGTGGGGATTCGGGAAAATTGTGAGTGTGTGACGTGGGGTGCAAATTTACGCCTTGTGCTTCATGTCAATACTCAAAAGTTAGGGGTGCCTCATCAGTAGCGCCATTCGCAGTATTCGACTCCAATGTCAGTACTCAAAGTTAGGGGTGTCTCACAGTAGCGCCAGTTCAAGAAAGTTAGGGGTGTCTCATCAGTAGCGCCATTCGCAGTATTCGACTCCAATGTCAGTACTCAAAGTTAGGGGTGTCTCACAGTAGCGCCAGTTCAAAGTTTAGGGGTGTCTCATCAGTAGCGCCATTCGCGGTATTCGACTCCAATGTCAATACTCAAAGTTAGGGGTGTCTCACAGTAGCGCCAGTTCAAGAAAGTTAGGGGTGTCTCATCAGTAGCGCCATTCGCAGTATTCGACTCCAATGTCAATACTTAAAGATAGAGGTGTCTCTCAGAAGCACCGTTCTTTAGTTTTTTAGTTTTTTTTTATTATTTTATACTACAAGGGAAGTAGTTATGGGTGTCGCTGCGGAATGCCAACGTGTATGTGCAGCTCAAACGGAGCTTGCTATCTGGGCCTCGTGTGTTCAGTTTTTTAAATGAATTTTATGACAGTGCTCGAAGCGAGCTTTCAAAGTAAATTTCGAATATATTCTTCAAAGAATATCAAAGTCATTTAACACAATATATGATTCGGTAAAAATGTGCCAGTTATGACAATTAGGACATTCAATCTGTGCAATACGGACGGGTAGGACGGCTGTACAGAACTTTAGGTTCTTTTTAATATTAAGATTGTTGTGAAACCAATTCTACAGGTTTCAATAGGATACGGGTCACTTACGTTCAGATTACGTGAAAACAAAGGAAAAGAAAGACTTTATTTTTCTTTGGGACTTTATACACTTAGGTCAAGATTATGTTCACAGAACAAAATAGGACTTCAAGTGGACGATTGAGCATTGGCTTGTGTACGATTATGTCAAGTGGGTCCAGTAAAAGACAATGAACATTTGCGGAGTCGAGATAACTTTGACAGTGTTTGGAAATACGAGGGGCATGTGATACATGAAATCGTGTGTCATGCTGAACAATTTTGTGTGACCTTCGGTCATATTGTAAATATTTTAGTTTAAGTTATGAAGTTAAAAAAGGAAAAAAAAATGGTTATAGTTAGAGCTGCATGGTTGCGTTGCACGTGGCACATGCGCAGCTCTCTTTTTGAATATGGGGTATTTGACTCAGATCATGAGACGATGTAGAGTCTACAACCATATTGATGGTCATGGCTGTTAACGTTTATGGATTGTTGGTTATCGTTGTTAGGTTAGGTATAATGTTGGATACCAGAGTGTTAATTTCTAAGAGTAGATTGTGTAGAAAGGGGATGTACTACATAATGTTCGATTAAATTGAATTGAATCACAAGTGATTCAAGGTGGGGGAGAATGTTGGGGAACAGCCCTAAGAGTTGAAATGAGTTGTACAAAGATGGATTTTTTAGTTTAGTTGTAACATAGTAGGCGTAACATGTCAAATTTACGATCTCGTTCATAACGTAGTAGGTATAAGAAATGATGTATTTTGGACCCGCGCCAAATGGAAGCGGCTGGAGACCACTGCCACGCTCTACTTTTGTTCTCTGTAAAATGCGCCCACGGGATTGGCGGAAGCTTGGCGTCGGCCACAAAAGATGAATGAGTCGCGTCATAAGGTATTCGTGCAGCGGTTCCATCCGCTTCATTCGGCGCGAATTAAGAAAGAAGAGGGACTGTTGAGTGAGCAAGAAAGCTAGCAACACGTCCCGTCAACCAAAGTTGGTTGTTGGCGGTCATTTTACTGCTGTACCAAGTGGTAAATCTTTACGAATGTTAGTGTATCAATTTAGAGTAACTGTTGAGTGAGCAATAAAGCTAGCAACACGTCCCGTCAACCAAAGTTGGTTGTTGGCGGTCATTTTACTATTTGTACCAAGTGGTAAATCTTTACGAATGTTAGTGTATCAATTTAGAGTAACTGTTGAGTGAGCAAGTAAGCTAGCAACACGTCCCGTCAAAAAGGAATAGCCAAAGTTGGTTGTTGGCGGTCATTTTACTATTTGTACCAAGTGGTAAATCCGTAGAAATGTTAGTGTACTAATTTCTATGTAAAAAGTGGAAGTTTCACCCTAAGTACGGGTACTAAGTGTGCATAGCTCTGTGCAAAGAGTTATAATGTGTTGATTTCGCCAGAAGTTATAATGTGTTAAGTTCGCCAGTATATTAAATAAAGTTATTTTGCTTTAACACGAGTTTAATTTCCAATCATAATAAAACCGACCAGTGAGTCACACGCCTGTGGAAATATACCACAAACTTGATTGAACGTAAGAGGAAATAAAGCCCGGCGTTTCAACAGAGATTTTTATATGAAAAGAAGTTAAAACAGTTGGGGGAGCAGAGAGGTGATTCAATAATACAATACAATATAATGCAGATTATGCAACCTTTGGAATCGACAGAAGTTTAGTATAAGAACGATGTATCTCCATGTGAAGGTAGGGGTTGATTTATACGCAAGTAGAATTAAGGACCTTAATCATGATCGAGTTTTGACTTCAACATTGCTTAAATCACTCGACTATGATTAAGGTCCTTAATTCTACTTGCGTATAAATCAACCCCTACCTTCACATGGAGATACATCGTTCTTATACTAAACTCCTGTCGATTCCAAAGGTTGCATAATCTGCATTATATTGTATTGTATTATTGAATCACCTCTCTGCTCCCCCAACTGTTTTAACTTCTTTTCATATAAAAATCTCTTAAATGGTTGGTTGCTGAGGATGACTTTCTCTAAACTCGAAACTAGTACAACAGAACACATGCATTAAGAAATTTAATTTAATTCATCGTCATTTTATGTATTTTTATAACCCTTGTTTTCTACCCTAGAGGGGCAAATAAAGTTATTTGGTGGTAAAGACAGACCTTTATTTCTATTTACAATCTCGCCACAGAATATGGACTACTTCTTAAATCTCCTAATTATAATTATTTCTACCTAATACCCACCAGTTGAGTCAAGGTGTTTTCATGACAGCAACCTAAGAGGTGTCAATTTTGGGTTCCTGTCTAATTTTCTGTTGTCTGATTTCTGATTTATTTACACTATGGTTCATCTGAATGAGAAACAACGAGTTGAAATTTTAATAATGAGCGGTTACGGAAATATGAAGAGATCGCAATATCAGGTTTGTCAACTATTTAATGAATTATTTCCAAATAGGCCTCCAATAAATCAGTCAACGGTGTGTCGAGCGGTAAAGAAATTTCGAGAAGCAGGCAGTGTTAGGGCTTTGGATATCAAGCTCTCAATACATGAAATCCAACAATCATCCAGGCCAATGGCAATGGATTTTAATGTATCTCATCAGTTTGTGAAAAATGTGTTTAAGCAGGAGAAGTTGCATCCCTACAAGATAAAGTTGGTGCACGAGTTAACAAGGACGATTTTGATAGAAGAGCTGAATTTTGTGAGCTGATGATGGAAAGATGCAGTAACGATAATAACTTCGCAGCAAATATCATTTTCTCGGATAAAGCTACTTTCCATTTAAATGGCATTGTTAATCAACACAATTATCGTTATTGGTCTGCTGAGAATACTAACTGGTTCCAGGAAGGTCATATTCAGAGGCCCGAAAAAGTTAATGTTTGGGCGGGAATAGTTGGTAGACATATTGTGGGGCCTTTTTTCATAGATGGTAATTTGAATGGCGAAAAATATCTGGACTCCCTTAGGAATTACATAATTCTTTCTTGCAGAAGGCAGAAGAGGTGCTATTGATTGGCCAGCGCGATCCCCGGACTTAACCCCTCTCGACTTCTTTTTGTGGGGACACTTAAAGAACAAAGTCTATGTTAACCGTCCAATAGAATCTTTAAAAGTCAGAATTAGTGCTGAAATTCGGGCCATTCCAGAGGACTTCCTTTTAAACGTTATAGACGGGTTCAGGGATCGACTGGCGCTCTGCTTAGCAGAAAGTGGTGGTTATTTTGAACACCTGATCCACTAGAAAGGTTACACTTGTTTATTATTCCGATGGTAAGTTATTCAATTTTCTAGACTTTTTATTTCGGTATTATAAAGTTTGTTACAATTTTAAGTGAATAAAAATTTGAAATGCAAAAAATTCAGAGTTTCCCAGTAGAATCCAAATATGCAATCATATGCAGGGTGTTCCACTTTTAAAAAGAAAGTTATTCTCTATGGCAACCAAACCAGAAATGACAGAAAAAATTCATGCAGGCAGAAATGTGGGGGATGATTTACTGAACAACTTTCATAAAGATCACTTTTTGGTATACGAGGTAATTCAAAAGTTATAGGCATTATGCGCGACTTTTTTGACACTCTGTATTCTTCGCAACACTTTACTCTTAAAATACGAAATTCCCTCATCGCAGTCTTGAATTGTACAGTTTTAATTTTGTCTTGTTTATTTCATTTTCTTTAATATAGGGTTATTGATACAGACATAATATGTCAAAATCTTCAATTTTACCCTGTTATTCCATATAATTAAGAGAAAAGTATTGTGTATAGCATTAATGAAGAGTTAAATTAAGCCTCACTGTCAAAAAATAAATTGGGTATCTAATTGAATAATTCAAGGTTGTATTATAAATAAAAAAATAAGAGATTGAAAAACTACCAAAATGCAAGATTTTGCCTCATAAATCTCCGGAAAAAAATGTATTTGTTTCTCAGTATAGCATTATCATTTTAGTTAGTCCGGTCCCATACTAGTATCTAACAAACGTATCCTATTAATATTATGTTCATTATAGTGGTGGTCTGACAACCTTTGCAGGTGTTTACTTCACCAGTACAACCCGAAACACATACACACACTTAGAAGGGAAGTAACCTCTACGTGTCTTCTCCACCAGCACGGAAGTTCTTTAATTATGTTTTAATATTCCTACTTTGGCTTTACAAACGTTGAAAATTAAAAGCGTTTTATGTTGTTTGACAAGTTAAAGTGTGGGAAAATATTTTAGGGTGATAATAAATTGGAAAAATGTGTTTTGTGCCGCTATATGCAATTTTCAAATGAGTATTTAAAAATTACATGTTACAAAATGACGCTTTCATTTATTAGAAGAAAATGGAAAAGCTATTAGGTATACGTGTTACTCCTCAATAGCATTATGTAATTGATACAGTAAAATGCTTCTGACAAATCGGAGGACACAACTGCAGAATTAAGGAAAAAAACATTTTATACACAGGGTTGTCGGGAGGAATGGGCCTAACTCTAAGGCATCAAAATAATAAGAAAAAACTCAAATGTTGTTGTCTAATATTCATTTGTTTTTAAGTTATAAGGCAAAAACAAAATATTGCATTAATTTGGCATTCCTGTAATAAATTTTATTATTGTTTGCTTTCGATTGTTGTGCTGTCACTATCCTATTAGTGTCAGTATAAAATGTTACATTGATTCACCGTTACCTTTCGGATTTGTATCATATTAATTTTATAAAATGCCACACATTTATTCACATCTCGAATACGCCAATATGGTTTTTATTTATGGTTTGTGTAATGGGAATGCTACAGCGGCTGCTGAAGAATATCGTGAACGATTTCCACATGAAAGAACACCGAACAGAGAGGCCTTTATCAGAGTTTTCAACAAACTTTGCGAGACCGGACCGCTTCCAAGTGCTAATGTAACACCCGAACGAGCTATTCGACAGGATTTAGAAGAAATAGAAAATGTTTTAGCTTTAGTAGAAGAAGATGCGACGACAAGCTCACGAAGAATTGGAACTCAGTTGCGGATTCCCCAAAAAAGAGTGATCAATACGCTTCAAGAGCAAGGCTTATACCCGTATCAATCGTATCATGTACAGCGTGTACAGAATCTTCAACCTGGAGACTTCGCCAAGCGTATGCAATTTTGTGAGTGGATAATTAATAATCGTCATCTTTTACCGCACATACTTTTTACTGACGAAGCTACATTCACCCGTGACGGCATTAATAATAATCGAAACTCCCATGTATGGTCGGACGAAAATCCTCACGCAATAGTCGAAAGTCGAAAGTAATTTTCAACACAGGTTTTCAGTAAACGTGTGGTGCGGCATGATCGATAATAATTTAATTGGCCCTTTTCTTTTGGAAAATTGCCTTACAGGGGATCACTACTTAAGGTTTTTACAAAATGAATTGCAAGGACTACTGGAGGAGATTCCTTTAAACATCAGAATTGAAATGTATTATCAACACGACGGAGCGCCTGCCCATTTCGATCGTCGGGTCAAGCAATATTTAGACCAAAGGTTTCCAGGGGTTCAGATTGGTCGCAGTGGTCCTATTAGTTGGCCTCCTAGATCGCCAGACCTCACGCCGCTGGACTACAATTTATGGGGTTGGTTAAAAACTGAGGTTTACAAAGTAAAAGTACTAGGGATGCATTAATTAGACGCATTAGAAATGCTGTACTCAATATTAAAGAAAGGCACGAATCATTTAGAAGATCCACGCGCGCCCTTCGTAAATGAAGCAGGAAATGTTTGGAATGGCGGTATTTTTGAAAATTTACTAAACCAATGATTTATTTAAAACAATGTTACTAATGTTGGATATTTTGGTTTAATAATATTATTATTTTATTTAACGCTGTAACTTGAAAACAAATGAATATTGGATAACAACAACATTTGAGTTTTTTCTTATTATTTTGATGCATAGATTCCACTCTTAGAGTTAGGCCCATTCCTCCCGACTCACCCTGTATATTAAATGTTTTCTTCCTTAATTCTGCAGTTGTGTCCTCTGATTTGTCCGAAGCATTTTACTGTATCAATCACATAATGCTTTTGTGGAGTAACACATATACCTAATAGCTTTTTTACTGTACTTTGAACCAAACTGTCTTATCCAGTAGAATACTGGATTTAAACTGAAGAATTCGCAATGTAAAATATTATAAGTGTTGTATGGAGCAGAAGCCTAGAACTGAAGAAAAACATATGAATCCTTTGAAATCTGAATAATTGAAAACGATACTTGCTCATTTTTTCTCGGACAGATATAATTACCAATGATGAGGTTGAGTTACAGAGAGTGGAAGAAATGAATTCATTTCTACCATTCATAAACGAAAATTAGAATAAGTGGGACACAGGACATCATGAGAGACACCAAGCAATTACTGCAACCGATAATCCAAGGAGGTAGAGTGGAAGGAAGATTTATATGTACTGGCATTTTAAGAGCAGCATTATCAAAAATATGGTGAAACAATATGTCCCGAATATACCTACATGTAAAGTGTGTTTCACAGAATCACTTCCGGACTTCATCATCAACCTTTTATATTTATTAACTGACATAAACAATATCAGACCGAGATATTTTGCCCGATTAGTTTTTTATCTGTAATAATGACAAAACCCATATCAACAAGAAATTTATAGTGGTAAGTGCTAATAAATAACTAAAGGCATAAAACCATGGCAGTGTACCATAACAGAATTAAACCGCACAAGCAAGCCAAGAGATACAAAGTCATATTAAAATAAGTTGATACCTTTTTAATACCGTGTGGGCTGCCATATTTTCATACATATTTATGTTGAACGCCATTGTTCCTAATGGGTCTTAATGTAGTGTTACTGTTTTTATTAAACTAGATCGTATTTTTTAAAAACTATACGCTGCTACTTTGGAGAATTAACGGTTCTGATAGAAAGGAGGCCTTCACGGCTTTGGTCTGCTAGGAGTTTTTTCTTGGGATTAAAATATGTCGAAGTTGGGTTACTTTCTTAGCGTCTCATCAACGGTTGCACAAGTCATCTTCAGCGGGTGAATAATGTTTTTGATACACGATATCCTTTTTGTCAGTCTTATAGGGCCTCTAAACCAGGTACCCAACTAACATCAAAGTTACAGAAACTGTCGGTAATTGTCACTGCTACTATCTTTAGGTAAAATATTGGTAATTGATACCAAATAACTTACTATAAAGTTTAAACTTTTACTAAGGCAGAAAAATTGATGGATTTACGTAACAATTACCTGATATATTGACTATAAGGTGTAATTACTTTGTGGTAAATTTTAGGGTTGCTGGGTTATTTGTCGCCGTAACGACAGAAAGGTAACTTTAAGTAGGCCTATGACTACAAAGCGCATTTAAAAGTAGCTACAACTACAGAGGGACAATAAAAATACCACATAGTTCGCAACTTCTAAGTAGTATTTTAAGGTGACTGTTTCCATGTTATCTCACTTGCCAGTAATTTTGACCTTTTAAACTATTAAAAAATTACGGTATAGTCATGGTTACAAGACAAAATTACCTTAAAGTAATTTTTGCCATGAATCTTATAGCGTGAAGTTCCTCAATTTTGTAGGCTAGAGTTGTTGTGTATGATAGCAGTAAGTGAAGTGTAATGTAGAGGCTAAACCAATAGTAATTAACGGAGGAAAATATCGTCATTCTTCCACATTTTATAGTAAAGTGAAAATGGAACTTAATAAAACTAAAAGTGATGCTTCTTCTATTTTAACTCCAATTTCTGAAATAAAAACTGGAAGTTCATCAGTGGGTTTTGAAACGAGTACCTCAAATGATGTTTGTGTATTTAGCTATAATGCTAATAAATCTGGCATTATAGTTTAACAAATGAATATGATGACTCTGATGAGGAAAAAGAAAATAATATTGGCTCTTCACTTTCATTTAGGGAAAGAATCAGAGAACGGTGTTTAGCCGAGAGATATCCCACCAGGCTATTAACATTCTACTGCTTATATTAGGGTCACAAGGACATCAACTTCCAGCTGATTGCAAGACTCTTTTAAAGACACCAAAATCAGTAAATGTTGTAGCAATGGGTAATGGACAATTTTGGTATAATGGTATTAGAAATGGCTTACTAAAATCCTTTAAAGATATAGAAGAACCTTTAGTGGTCTCGCTAATTTTTAACGTAGATGGTTTACCACCATTTAGAAGCGGATCTACTGAATGTTGTACCATTCTATTAAGAATTGCAAATATGGATAATCTAAAGCCAATTGTCGTAGATATTTATTGTGGACAAACCAAACCACCTTTACAAGAGTTTTTTTCGCAATATGTCAAGGAACTTAATGACATTATGATAAGTGGAATAATATGCAATGGACATAGCTCAACAGTTGAAATAAAATAATTTATTTTAAGGTTAAAGTTCCAAGCGGGCATTTAAAGTAGCAAAACTAACTAGGCGGTTTCAAAACTAAGGACTTATTACCATTTGGGAACTTTTATGAAATCGATGGAACTACGGCGTACAAAAATGACTAGTAAGTTCTAAAAAGCACTTTAAGGAAAATTTCTGAGTAAAATCTAAGGTTTTAAGTAACAAATTCTACATTTAAGTAAAATAAACTTTGCAGTGATATATTTTTTAATATACCACCTAACATTATAGTGTTAAATTGTTCCTTTATTTAATTTTCCCACCACAATAATTTAATGTAGACCTTTAAAAAAACATTTTTAAAATAATGCCACCATTCTAGTCGTAATTTAGCCCGCAATTCTTCCACCGGTTTAATTCTCATGGTTTAAAAGACCGTAAAGAAATGACCTTTGGTATGCGGGCACACAATTTATAAGGAAGGTCAAGACGTGAGGTCTTAAAGAATGGGACATGCATTGCAAGGTGTTCGGTGATTAGACCACAATTTATAGGAAGTTACGAGTTTTTTAGAAATAAAGTCTAAGGGGAACCAGGTGCCGGCATGGGGCACAGTACCGACTAGATAACTCACCGGGTCTCTTTCGGTTGGAAATTGCCCATAAAAATATATTACGACGAACCTAATTGGGATTATATTATTTTGGGTACCAAATGAAACGATTTATTAAAAAGACGACGTCCATAATATTGGGTGGTTGCACTTTGCCGAATAAGTATTGGTCGTTGCTTAAAATAAATGCCACGCACGATATGGTTATGAAGAGAGAAAAACAACATGTTTCATTTTTCCTGCAAGGAACTTTGCAATTCAATTCTTAGTACCAGAACGTTCTAAAGTGCATTATTGATTGAATTTGATTGAAAGTCAATACGAATTGCTAAACGACCAATTTTCAGCAGAATGATTTCAGCGACAGTACTTCATTGTTTTCCAAATAGGGTTTAATATGTCAATTTACAGGTACAACCGACCAAATTGGTTATAAAAGTCAAAATTAATATAATTTATTCCGGGTTGAATTATAGGTAGCAGGGTATTGGGTATCCAAATGAAATTTAGAAGTTAATAACGGCCTTCCGTAAATGGGCAATAAAATTAATATATTTCTTCCGTGACTAATATGATACGAGTTAAAAAGATTTATGGTCAGTGAGTTATTGGGTTCTTATTTAAATTTCTGAGGTATATGTTTGTTTAGTCAAGCAGCATTGCAACTTACTGGATAGTGTCAGGAAATAATAAGATTTCTTGGGTTTGTGCTTTTGTACCCTGCACCATGACCTTCTCTGCCGTTGGGTTTTGGGTTCAATCGGATAACGGTCCTAGTACGCGCCTTTTAAATTGTAATTATAACCGACGAAATATCTAGTTGAGCCTCCATAGATTCGAGAGTCTATAGCGACTTTTCGGTTTTTAAAACACGGTTTCCGCGAGATTTAATTATTGCTAATTATTGTTTTGTTAGTGAATTTTGTGACACTTTGTTTTTGAGTGTTCCTTTATTATTTTGTGATGGAATGGAGCCACAAAATGTTTTGTGTAAATTTACCATAATATATTTACCAACTGAGTTTCGGCTTAAAGGAATGAAAACTGTAAATGCAAGGTAAAAATCTATGTTTTTTGTATTAGTTTCTATTATGAGTGTTTGTTAACTTGTTCTTAACGGATCTTGGGCTAGTAGAAAACTTTAAGTAATCTACCTAGATAGAAAACTGATTTTCGACTGGCAAATTTCATAAAAATCCATCAAAAAGCATAGCCTAATTTAGAAAATAGAAAAATCATAGGTACATAACCTCATATTTTTTAACAGTGGTGTCGCGATGATCCGAATTAATAAAAACCAGACTAATCGGGATTGTTAAGACATTTTAAATTCAGGTTCTAAAATTGCAAGAAAATAAATAAAAGGATATATTTAAGCAAAGTAAGCACTGTATTTATATCAAAAACAAGACAAATTAAAAAGGGTATCCTATATGTATATTATGAAAATGAAATATTAAAAATAATTAAACATTTTTATCGCTTTCGTTTCAATTTTGTCCACCCTCGGTCACGTTTTCCTCCACTTTACTCTGATATACAGAGTGTAACATAAAGGTTGGGAATAAACTAAACCGTGGGTTCCTTAGTCAAAAATAATAGAAATTTTTCATATAAGGATATGCTCTACGGGATTTCGTTTCCAAGTTACAGGGTGTTGAATTTTTCTTAAAAATTTAGTTTTTGTTTAATATCTTTTGAACGCTGGCAGATAACGAAACGAAATTTTAGCAGTAACTTCACTTGATAATGCCCTAGGAGAAGTAAAAAAATTGTCTTCCTGGGATACTCAGTGGCGTGCATACGGATATTGCCGTAGGGTTTTTTAATGAAAAATGTGGTACGCCACTGGTAGAATTATTTTTTTGTTAAAATTTATGAATTTTCCTTTTATTCTAAACAAAATTCCCCTCTTGCGTTTTCTTTGTACCTCTTGCCATTTTCCCGTAATTAAACATTTTGCAAATATCAGTTTTCAGCAATTTCAGTACCTAACAGTAATAAAATCGAGTACCTACGTTGTGATCCAGTGTTTTACAACGACATTGAAACTTTTAGATTTTTGAAACTAATATGTAATTTACAAAAATTAAAATACTAAAAACTTAGAAATTGAAAACAATTATTTTAATAAAGTATGTAAACCAACACAACAAACAAAATTACAAAAGGTGCTGAAAATGTTGCCCCTCAACTTCAATATATTTTTCAATGCGTTTTCTCATGGATTGTCTTACTCGTCCAAAAATTCCAGGCATCTCTCGAATTTGCTGACAACCCATTTCAACTCTTTGACGAAGAATCTGTACGTTAGGAATGGGAACGGAATAAACTATGTTTTTTAAGTGCCCCCATAAATAATAATCCAATGGATTAAGGTCGGGTGAACGAGGAGGCCACGCTCTTGGCCCTCCACGACCTATCCATTTATTGTGGTACGTTTCGTTGAGGTATTCTCTAACTTCTCGCCTCAAGTGAGCTAGAGCGCCATCATGCATAAACCACATTTGCTGTCGCGTTTTAATTGGAACTTCTTCTAATAAAGGTGGTAATCCATTTTGAAGGAAATCCAGATATGATAATCCGTCTAATCTATTTGGTAGTACTACAGGACCAATCAAATAATCGCCAATTATTCCTGCCCAAACATTAATAGAAAATCGTTGCTGGTGCCGGGATTGTATGATTCCATGAGGGTTTTCATCAGCCCATAGATGGTTATTATGAAAATTAATTATGCCATCCCTTGTAAATCCAGTAATCATAATCGGTAAATAAAACGGATGAGTGAAATGAATGGTTTAAATTGCATTTATTTAGAAGAACCATGTACAAAATCTAAGACGTGGTGCATAATCATCGACAGAAAGAGCCTGCACTCGTTTTAAATGGTATGGGTACAATAAATTATCATGTGGGATTCGTTGGACTGTCATATGGCTTACTCTTTCCATTCTTCCAATTCTTCTAGTACTAGATTCAGGATTCGCCTCGACAATCTGAAGGATTCGTTTCTCACGCTGTACTGTTCTTACGTATTGTGGTCTTCCACTGGAGGTGCAAGGCTTTAATGATCCGGTTTCACGTAAGCGAGCGTGAATCCTTAAAAAAGTCTTCCTATTCGGAATGCGTCGATTTGGAAAACGTTCAACATACAGACGTACAGCTAACACAGTATTCCCGTTGGCACGGCCATAAATAAAATGCGTATCTGCTAATTCTTCAACTGAGTAATCCATTGTTAATAGGTTTATTACTAAAATTAAAAAGCCTAAGCAAAATTAAATAACCTAACTGACAATGACATTATCAGAAAATATCGTGTTCCAAGGCATGCTCGATTTTGTTCCTATTACCCTCAATTTCCTATGTAACCTGTGAAAAAACTGATATTTGCAAAATGTTTAATTACGGGAAAATGGCAAGAGATACAAAGAAAACGCAAGAGGGGAATTTTGTTAAGAATAAAAGGAAAATTCATAAATTTTAACAAAAGAATAATTCTACCAGTGGCGTACCACATTTTTCATTAAAAAACCCTACGACAATATCCGTATGCACGCCACTGAGTATTCCAGGAAGACAATTTTTTTACTTCTCCTAGGGCATTATCAAGTGAAGTTACTGCTAAAATTTCGTTTTGTTATCTGCCAGCGTTCAAAAGATATTAAACCTAAACTAAATTTTTAAGAAAAATTCAACACCCTGTAACTTGGAAACGAAATCCCGTAGAGCATATCCTTATATGAAAATTTTTTATTATTTTTGACTAAGGAATCCACCGTTTAATTTATTCCCAACCTTTATGTTACACCCTGTATACACATACAACTCATATTTTGTTGTTTTTCAACAGCAATTTCCTTGAGATTTTCTAACGTCATAATATCTTTTAAAGGAATGTCATTTTCTGTATCCCACTGTAAACCAACATTTAAGCTATTGACAGTATCTGCACTTTTAACTCTGACCAAAATGGCAATTTCCATGACATCATTAGAGTCAGCACTATCATTTGCGTGAATTAAATTTTCTTGTTCAATAAATTTGGCAGTACCATGAATCCAATCAATTGCTGCACTAGCATCTGTGTCAACATTCCCAATGCTATGAAGCATAGATGAAACCGCATCAATTTCTTCCGCTAATGGATGTAACTTTTGTCGCATAACACTTGAAGGGATCAAATGCTCAGGATAATCTTATTCTTTTCCCAGGCATACAGCATGTTTTAAGTTTAAGTTCACAACTTTACAACATATTTTTCTTCATTAGTCAAAATTTCAGCCAAGAGACTTTCTCTGTAAATTCCGATCCCTGGTAAACTTTTCACTTGAGGAATAAAACATTGATCAAACCACTGTTTAAAAACAACTGAAGTCATCCAAGCCCTGGCTGTGGCTTTATAATCTACAAAAAGATCTGCGTTTTTCAAGGCCCTGGGATTTTTTGACTTTTCAATCACTAAAAGTTTAAGTTAATGTCAGGCGGAAGATGGACAAAGTTCATTCTGGAGTGGAGACCCCGACAAGAAGCTTTTCGGAACAGAGATCGCCCACCAACTAGATGGACCGACGACATTAGGAGAGTGAAGCCAAGTTAAATGAGAGCAGCACAGGAAAGGGGACGTTGGACGCAACCAGGCTGATTGATGATGATGATGAAAAGTTTAAGTTTGTGACTGCCATCAGAATTGCATGATGCTAAGAATGTAAATCGTTCTTTACTTTCCAAAACAAGGCTGACTCATCAGCATTGTAAATTTGGGAGGACTGTAAGTATATGGATTATATTGTTTGGTCCAATTCATTTATTAATGGTTCAATAGCTGCATTGTCAGAAGATAATTTATCTCCACAGATTTTAAGTCGCCTGATGCCATACCTCCATTTCATCTTCATCCTAATATTAAGCATACAGTTTTTGTTGCTTGAAATTCTGATGAAACAGAAACATGCCCATTTCTAAGACTCACAAACCAGGACTATGTTTACTCTCCATCTTAGGATCCTCTGCTTCTTTAGTTTGTTTCGTCTTTTTAAGGCTCAGCAACAAATTGAATAATTACTGTTGCAGTAAACTAGCGTTTCCTTGATTTACCTGTTAATTTTATCACTATTTTTTCTAATGTTGCTGATTGTTGAAAGCCCTACTCCATACTAAGGGATAGAGATTTTACACGACCGCCGCGTTTTAACTCATCTATAATAGCTGACTTTTCGCTGAGACTTATAACTAACTTGTCGAAAACGGAAATGTAGATATTGAAAGGGTAGATAGTTGGAAGAGGACAATAATAAAAAAGGGGCTTTCAAATGCTTGCCAACGTTTCCCTTTAATGGTTTAAAGCTACTTCAGGGCTTGCATTTAAAGATTATGAAGCTTTAAATGCAAGCCCTAAAGAAGCTTTAAACCAATACAGTGAAACGTTGGGAAGCATTTGTTAGCCCTTTTTTATTGTCCTCTTCCGACTATCTATACCCTTTCAATAAAAAACAACCCTGGGTGAATTCGTGGTAATATTTGGGCGTGACACCAAGTTTTTGTCTGCGGCGTCTTGCTTCCGGTGGACGTTTTGGCAGCGCTTCCTCATTCTCCTCATGGCACGCCTGCTCTACTTAAGACGTTAGTAAAATACGCGTTCTATCTTATAATTGAATATTTGAAATTTTACGATCAATGAATCTAAATTAACTGCAAAATCAATAAAATTGACTCCAAAGAAATCGCGATTTCATAAATTATATGAACATTTCCTACCGATGTTAAGGTGTTTGTTCTATGGCCCTGGTACAGCTGCTTTTCCATAAATAATGTTTTATTGATCACATAAAATTATATTACAAGTGTTAAAATATATTTAACCTGAATGTACATGTTATATAATGAGGAGAAATATTAAAAATTATTTACACAGGGTGTTTGGGTTTGATAGGTCGATAGAAGCTTTTAAATTTAGATTTAATGTTTTATTGTTGACATTTAACTAACATGACGCGACTTAAAAATGTTAGAATGTAAATTAATATATATAGACTTTGGGTTTTTTAACTCCTAAGTAAATTAATGTATTTTAATCCGGTGGTTGCGAATCTGTCTCAAAGACACGTTCCGGAAACAGAACGAATGTCGTTATTTCATGTGTTGCAATATCGTTAAACCGAATGTTCTTATTCTCATGTGTAGTAATACATCGTTTAAAAATATGTATAGGATTATATAATATAATATGTTCATATTATATAATAATATAGGAAACTCGGTATTGCATTTGGAAAAATATTATGGTAAGTTATTTATAGAAAATTAGTTTTTTCCCAAAAAATCATTTCTTTCAGAAATATTGTTCTGGAGACGACCTGTACCAAACTAATTCAATATGTTTTAAAATTGTCAAATCTCTATTGTTTTATGAAATCAGTTTATTGCTAAAAGATATTTATATTATACAGTAAAACCTCTAAATAGCGAGCACCCTCGAGGAATCCAAGTGTTGGTCGGTTAATACAGAAAAATTAAAACAACTGGTCTGCATTTTACAGTGCTTGGTAAATAATAAGTATCTAAATGAATGTAAATCATTTTAAATATCTTTGTTTAGATTTATCATATGTAAAACCACAAGAGCTTTTCTTTTATCGGATAAACTTTTATTTTTTACGAAAACTGGATTGCTTAGAAATTTAACGAGAACAAACAAAATGATATTTATTTATTACCGTTTCTTCGAGTTTAAGTTGCTAAAAAGTGATTTAGTTTGAGTTTAAAAAATAAAAGTTTATCCTATCTTAAAAAAAAGATCGAGTGATTTTTAGCCAGAGAAATCCACGAATTTTGGCATGAATAGATACTAAAGAAAAATAATACCTCACTAAAAAAATTTTTGACAGCATCAAATTAATTTGTAACAATATGTCGGGTTGCCGAGCAATGAAAAAGAAAAGCTACTTGATTTTGAGCTGGAGAGGTTTTTACCAATTAATTTTTAGCTGGAGAGGGTCTTATCGCGATAAAAAAGGATGCAGCAAAATAGTGGGTCTTATCCACTTTAAATTTTTTAGCCATGGTCCTGGTACTTAAACCAGTTTTTTCATTTTTCTCGATTATTTCAATTTTCTCGCTTAAAGAAAGACATTTTCTTTTGCCCGCCGGAACAATGGGATTTTCCTTTTTAAATATGGGGAATTCATAACCGGTTTTTACGCAGGTGGTCACTTTATAGAGGTGGTCGAAAACAGGGGGTTTACTGTATTACTATAAAAAGTTTTTCAGAACTGGCATAAGGTTATATGTTAAACTATCCCCTATTGCCACTACTAACTTAAACATAATTTCTTAATATTTGCTGGTTGTAAATGCACTTACCCCTAATCCTAAAGCAGCAGTCGGTTTTCTGTTTCTTTGCTGTGCGGTTTGATTGTAGCTCTGCAAAAGAAATATAATAATAATGAAAATGATCTTGCAGACAGTAATTAGTATGATTTATTGAGTTTATATACCTATTAAACAATATGCAAATTTTCTAACCTTAAAATCATTTACGCTTTAGTCAAAGAAATCCTACACATCATTTAAAAAATTATCGTAATCCCGTGAGGATAAGTAGCAAGAAAATGGCAAATTTGTTAGAAATACTTCAACAAATTGATCAGCATTGTCATGCCTTTTACGAGAGCTTACCAACAAGCAAGGGTACAGCAGTAGATATTGATCCCGATTTAGATCGACTAGACAACCATAAATATTAAGGGTAAATTAAAAGTTGATAGCACACATTTCGGGAAAACAAAACTTTACAACAATGACATGGACAAAACTATAGAGCGGAATAACACCCGGTATAAACTAAGATTATTCCTGCGCAAGAACTTGAACATACACCTTGTACCAATGCACGTCCAAAAATATCCTTGATTTCGCGTTTTTTTAATCTAAAATCCATCAAGAAAAAGTGTCAGGAATTTTGACTAATTATTAAAACATCGTGTCCAATCTTGGTATTCAGCGGCAGTTCTTTGGCACGAATGGCATTAGCGACGAGAAAATGACAATGAAACGTTTTTTGCGTGATTCGTTCTCCATTTTTTTCAACATGAAAATGTACGTTGAATATTGATTTCAATGGACAGGTCGCTTGTTCTATTGTACGAATTGTTTTTACTGAATTCACTGGAAATTTGAATATGGAATAACAAATTATTGTTTACAAAATGGACGAAGTAAGTTAGAAATTCGTATATGTGCGTGTACTGTTAGTAAATAAGAAAGTCATCGGAGTGGTCACTAAACAAGGGTATTTATTTATTTTTTTTATTTCTTATTTAATTTGCCTATCTTTTAACTATTAAACAAAAAGAGATAAAGTCGGCTTCCACTAAACTAAGCGCGTTTTTTATCATAGAGAAACTTATATATATAGTGTTGTCTTGCTCAAACCAAGGTTAAAACGGCATTATAAAGATATCCGTAATATAAACGCGATAAACTTATTGGTTATTTATCAATCGGAGAGAGAAGCACATATAATTTTCAGTAATTATCAAAATGTGTGGAAGAACACTCCCGTATAACATAATGTCGTGAATAAGCTTCCTAGTTTTGACAAATATGTCATTTATTAAAAATATTGTGGACATAAAATGACGAATATAAATCGGTTTGCAGGTTTTTTGCATCCCCAGGCGAAAGAAGTGGTTCTCAATTTAATAGATTATTTTAAAAATGAACAGGAGAAGGCTACTGAAACCGGCGAGTTATTAAATCCCAAGTCTATTAAAGAGAAAGTCTCGGAAGCACTAAAGCTAAATTTAAGATCAATACAGAGGATTGTTCATGAAAGTAGTAGAAGTATACCAATGAAGAAGACGAAACGAAGGAAAACGAAGAGTGAAACTTAACAGGAAGGTAAAAAAATGGGTGTAAGGTATGTTATAAACGACTTATATATGCATCACAAGTTGATATAACGCTTTCAGTTTTGAAAGATGCTTTGAAGAAACGAGGTATTTTAGAAATAGGTCTCAGATCATTGTCAGCGCTAATAAAAAAACTTGGGATTTCGTTGTAGAAAGAACCGCAACAGAAGATATTTGTGCGAACTACCAAGAATTGCAAGCGAACGAGTTAAACTATTGAAAAAGTATGTTGAAAATTATCAACCAAAGTTTAGAAAAGCAGTTTTTTTAGATGAAACTTTGGTAATTTCGAATGAAAGTGAGTCTAAATCATGGCCAGACGACTCAGTGAAGTCAGTAAAACGAAAAAAAGGTCGTCGTTCGGGTAAACGTTACATTATATTAAATGCTGGCTCATCTACTGGTTTTATAAAGAAAGCGAGTTTAACTTATTCCTCTAAATCAAAGAGCGCCGACTACCACGACAACATGAATTGTGAGCTTTTTGAAAAGTGGGCTATATAGAGAAAAGCTGATACCAACTTTGGATGAACCATCCAGTGACGTAACTAAGGGCATGTGCACCCCCCCCCCGCAAATATTTGAAAGCGCCCTGCTATTTTGCACCTGTCTGAATCCTTCACACTATAGTAAAAAATGTTGTCATTTGTAAGCGTTGTTTAATATAGAAGGATATAAAGTATTGTAGAGAACAAACGAACAATTTTTTGTTGTAAAAATAATGAAATTTTTAAATAATGTACTGCAATGATAATGAAACTATTATTTTCGTCAATTTTCATTTGATTTATTATTTTTATCAAGGAACTTGAGGGCGCTCCTGGCTTTGCTACGCCACTGGAACCATCCCTAATTGTACTGGACAATGCATCTTATCATTTTCAGGTAATAAATAAACAGTCAAATTCATCCTGGAAAAGAAAGACATCTTTCAGTGGTTAGTTCAGGAAAATGATAATCTATCACCTGATTTATTAAAATCTGAATTGATAATGAAAGCGAAAACTATTAAAAAACAAAAAATATATCGATGTCGTTGATAACATTTTGCGAGAACATGGTCATAAGGTTTTGTGCTTACCAGGCACAAAATCGTTCTATGAAAAAAATGTTCAGGTAAGGTACAAGAAGTTTGGAAAAACTCCCTAGCACACATTACGGGGGACTACTGGAGGAAAGCTGTAGAACATACAGAAAAAATTATCCTGGACTGGTGGAACAGAGAAAAAGTATTGGATGTTCAAGTGAAACCACTTATTATTTCAAATGCAGAAGATAGTGAAAGTACTTCTGAAGATGAATCTGACGAATCAGAATTTAAAGAGTTTTGAAGCTGTGTATATTTTGTATTTTTTTTTTTATTTTTCAACCTCTATTTTAAATTCTGTAATAATAGTTCAGTTAGAAAAATGCCCCACATAAATTACTGGTCCATGGTGGCCCTAAGGTTAGTTTAGGTACTTCTTATATTTTATCTTGACCAGACTTGGAATTTTATTTTGCCTTTTTTTCATTGGTATACTTCTACTACTTTCATTGACAATCCTCTGTGTAGGTCTTAAACTTAGTTTAAGAACTTCCAAGACTTTCTGTATAATAGATTGGGGATTTGATAACTCGCCGGTTTTAGTAGCTTTTTCTTGTTAATTTTTGAAGTAACCTATTAAAATTGGAACATTTTTCTAGCCTGATATTACACAACAAAAATTTAGCCAATGTGTAATTTAATTTGAATTTTTTTGATATTTAATATATTATCTGCTGAAATAAACTAAATTTGTTTAATTTATCTAACATTATATTTACTTCGTTTCTTTAAATTACAAATGATTAGAAAACCTATAATTATTAAAAAGATATATTCAAAATTCATATTACATGCAACCTTTTGCAACAATACGAATGCACCTTTGTGACATTAATTTCATCATTATCCATGATGAGTTTGAATTTTGCCATAAAAACAATTGAAACTGAAAAGTTTTCGCGTGTTTTGGGACTAACGTGAATTTTTGAAATTGGCGGAAAGAAGGGAATATCTTTTTTTAGATAAAATTGAAATAAATTTTTATTTGTTTACTACTACCTTGCTTACTGCGTCGTGTATATAGTATTTTATATACTTTTCTGTTTTTGTGACTTGTCTAAACATATTGTATGTATATGTAGTTGAGATAAATGTAGTTGAGATAAATGTAGTTGAGATAAATGTAGTTGAGATAAATGTACACGGAAACATTCAAAATTTTATGTATGTAATGTAAAATGCAGACTAGTTCTGATGTTTTAATTTTTCTCTATTAAACAACCACCCCTATTTACCAACCAACTTTTCATTCCCGAGGGTGGTCGCTAGTCAGAGGTTTTACTGTATATTGTTTATCTAATTTTCTACCATCATTTTAGTTATTAAATTTTTTTAATATAATATTATTGTGTCGACCGTGTGCAACAATACGAACGCACTCCTGAGAAATTAATTTTGGAACGAGACCCGTCATCCGTCATATTTATTATGACTGATAGTTTCAAATTAATTGCTAACCTATTAACATTCGTTTTATGGAAAATCAGCTGTCCGCCATATTGGTTTTTATATTTTGAAACATTTTTGAAACCTCTGATTCAGAGATCATAATATGCGCCTAGTTAAGTGGAAGCCGACTATAGTATACATATTAAGCTTAATTTTTCTATTTTGATCTCCATCAGTGTCGCCTATGCCCTATGACACCCAGTATGTATCTATTAAAACTACGTAAGCATCTTCCAGTTCATTCAAAAAAAATAAATAATCTGTTGCATCCTCGACAAATTTAATTACTTATTCAAAGATAGAGACCCAAACGGCATTTTATCTTTGTAATTTTTATCAGTTCAAGCCCAAGACCCTTACAATCGGCTATAAATCTTCGATTAACATTTAAACTGGGCTTTAAGAAGCCAATTAATTAAGGAACACACAGAAAGCAAAAAGGGCAAAAAGATTAAAAAGGAAAAGGAAGCGGATTGATTTAATTAAACGTTGATTTTCTTAATTGATTTGGAGCTCTTGCTCTAACGTTGTTTAAAGGAAATTTTATTTTATAAACTCTATATTAGCGATTTAACAGGAAATTAGCGTTGTTACTTATTATTTTTTCCCGCAAAGATTTTCCTATACAGTGTTGGTAAAGAAAGTTGTAACAAATCAATCTCTTTTTAATTGTCTTTTTGTTTCACGACGTTTCGATTAGCCTAGTATACAGTGTGGTCATTTAAGCGTGCAACATACATATGGGAATTTTTTTTATTACCGATTTCTTAGAAAATTTTATTCTTGATAAAAGTTGGTGCATGTTCGATAATCATATCAGGTGCACTTGGAATGGTTGCAAGTCAAGCGGCCTACAGGGTAGTCAAAAACTATAAAACTTATACAAGAATAAAGCACCCCTATTTCAGAAAATTCAGCAAAATGTTATTAAGAAAAGTTGTTGAGAATTAAAACCTATGCATAGATGCATGCATATTGGTAAATCGGCTTCATCTCATTTAATTTTAGTTCTGATAAACTTAAACAAAAATATTTTAAATTATTTTAAGTCGTAGTAACCCTTACTATTCTGCTATCGTAAAGTTAATTTCGAAACTACCCTAAAGCTACTATAAGCTATTGATTACTACCCGGCTACTTTCGTTATAGTCGCATTAGAAAATAACAAATACGCATTACAAAATGTAGTTACATTTACACAAGTTACTATAAGCAAACCTTCTAGTCTTGCCACTAATGCCACTATAAAATCACGACTACCACTAAACTGGAACTATTTACCACTTTAAAGAATTGTTTTAAATTCTGGTCTTTTTAATAAATTTTAATTGTCTTTCTGTTCTGGAAAAAGTCGTTAAATGTCTATATAATTCATTTTTTCAATTGGCTTAGAAATATTTCTTAATTGATTAACCCGCATTAAAAACTACACAACTATTGTAATGATCGACACTAATTTCACCTGGCTAACAAAGTTTTATTTAACGCTGTAACTTGAAAACAAATGAAAATTGGATAACACCATTTGAGTTTTTTCTTACTATTTTGATGCATATATTACACCCTTAGAGTTAGGCCGATTTCTCCCGACTCACCCTGTATAAATATAGGCAAAACTAAATGAATGCTATTTAAACAAAAAAATAAGATTGTTGAAACACCAAATATAAAAATAAATAATAGACAAATTAAAAATGCTTTAAAAGTTAAATATCTAGGACCTATTATAGGCAATGGACTTAGTTATTGCTGATGATGAGTGCCTTATATAAAGACAGACATTACCTATCATATGGGTTTTCAAAACTCCTTGTGAAAATTTAGAAGACCTACCGACTGGAAATACAGATCAATTTCGTGAGAATAACACCCGTCAAGTGCTCACCAATGTTCTTGATTCTGTAAAAAGAAGAACGAGAAAATGTTTGGATGACACGTTTCTCATGACAATAACAGTAATGTTTTCTTCTTAAAAATAAAATCTGCAGCACTTGACAGTTCCATTTTTCGTTCACCTTTACCTATTCCCTAGGTAACCTTTCAACAGTAATAATTCCTAACCGAAACTGAACTGCTACTAATCTATTAATTTATCTTCTAGTTTTATTCTGTGCCTCAAATTAATGAAGAGAGCCCCTATAATTCCTAAATTTAAACTGCTCTTAAAAATATTTGAAATTCTGGTCAATCACTCATCATACTTATCAATAATTTCTTAGCGGGGAGTCCAAGTTTTAAGCCCCATGACGTACATTCAATAGGCTCATAGTTCATTCATAATTTTCCTTGTATGTCATTTGGAATCTTTGTTTGTTTTCGACTCTATAGGATTCAAAAATGGTGAAGCGGCTGTGTTCTCAAATATTTTAGTTTTAATTAACAATTATTGTTGGCTTATTGGGCATTGGCGACAAAAAATAATTTAAAATAATAATAACAATATAAGTATTTTTCTTTTCTTCGTGTACCGATAGTGTATAAATAAATACGTAAGTAAAAATTACTACAGCTGTCGATGTCGCTAACTGCCTCCTTTCAACCACTGTCTCTATATCCATCTCTGTTTTCTTATTATCCACCTGCTTGGGATCTCTCTGTTTTTTTTCAAGAATGCTCCTGCGACTTCATTTAAATCTTCGCGAACTGTTTAGGTTTTGCCTTGATTATTCTTGTTTGATTTAAAAAGTCTTTGTACTGTATAATTTTGGCGCCTGCTCTATCGATTCTGGTATTGATGGTGGTGCCTCTCTACTACGGGATTGGACCAACAGGCAGCCAGTCTTTCGGTAGTTTGTTCTCACGGTTTGTGTGAGTCCGTGATTAATGGGTTTGTTGATACGTCCATGTGTCTGTAATAGTCTGTAATAATTTTTCTGAAAAATCCATTTAAAGTCTGTCTGCACACGAAAGACTTGCTAACGTATGCGATTCACATCTGCAATAATTTTTAGCGCCCTGTTTTGTATTACCTGAAACGTATTAAGCTCTGCCTATGTTGCACCACTAATGTGCACCATAAGTGAGAACCCGCCTGACTAACACCTTGTAGAGGGCAACCTTAGTTCTATTACCAAGTCTACTCCGCCTGTGAAACAGGGGGTAGATAGGGCGTAATTGATGCTATGCTAGCTTTCCACTATTGATCAATCATCAAATATAAGTGCCAGCCATTTCATCTCCAGGCACCAGTTCACCTGGACTCCATTGACAGGAAGCCTTATCTCAGACCGACTAACATTGCTTTCGGAAAAATAAATGGTCTTCGTCTTGGAGGGATTTAAACGAATCTTTTAAACGAATCTTCCAAGCCGAAAGCCAGCTCTAGGTTGATTATGTGGCGCTGATGAGAAGTTCCGGCTGTTGGCAGCTAAAGTTATTGCGATATCGTCAGCGAAAAGATAGAGCTGCGTAAATCTATCGCGTGGAATGTCATGAGTATAAATGTTCTACAGCATCGGAGAAAAAAGTGAACCTTGCGGCACTCCTGCCCTGATGTGTTTATTTAAAGAAAGCGCGTTCTCGGACGATGATGTTTGAAGTTAATCGCGTCGTCTGCCTGACTGTGGAATGTTCAGCCGAAACTCAAACTGTTCGAGAGGCAGAACGTTACCCACAAACACAAGGTAATTTGGTATATTCCAAATAAGTTTTTCTGTGATTTTCCCTAGGCTCGACAGCAAGCTGATCGGCCTATAGCTAGCTGGCTTTGGCGCCGTAGGGTCCTCTTCCTTCTGAGCTCTCGTGCCTCATCAACTTCGTTCCTCCAGAATCTCCGACGTCTTTCTCTTTTTCCTACGCTCTAACATCTCCATTTGAAATAAAATATCTTTTTTTATTATAGAAAGACAACAAAACTCGCCAGGTCAGGTTAAGTTAAAACTGTATCTTTACTGGTAACTTGTGCTTAACCATGGAACGTAGCATAAGTACTATAGCCAGGTAGTGGCTCAACCTGGCGCCGGTCAAAATTTTAAAAGTCATAACTCAAACGGCGGGTCTTGTCCGGAACTCTCAAAGATAAACGATTTTTATTGGGCTATTTGATGAAATGTACGGCCACTTCGAATGTCATAAACGTTTTGTTTTCTGTGTAGCGTTTGTTTTTTCTTTGGTTGGACGGGTCTTGAGGATTGGCGTGTGAACGTGAAAATTGGCGCCTGTGGGTTAATAGAGTTTTTTGTTTTATTGGGGATCAGCAATTAAAAATCTCCTATCTGTGTCATAAAATGTGTTTTACTGACTTAAGTCCAGTGTGTTTAAGTCGCTTGCATACTTGGTGCTAAAGAAGTTCTAATTATTTTTGGTATATATATTATACTCTCTGTGAAAAATGGTCCAATTATTCTTCAGCCTAGAGGCCATATTTTTCTTTTCAATTACTTTGTAGCACCTTCACCTTGATTTTTGGAAACTTCAGCTGATTAAGAATAGTTCTTGGGTTCCCTTCGACAGCCTAGTATACTTCTTCCATTTACCATATAGTTCTGTTCTATTGTCTCTGCCTTAGACAACTCACCACCACATGAGCAACTGATATTCCATATATATTTTAAAAGTGACAGGCATAAAGACGAGCACTAAGCGTTGAAATTATTGAGTTAGAGGTGCATTGGTATTGCTGCGTGATTTTTATTCTTATTTATAAATATTGAAAGAAACAAAGCAATAGATATTAGAATTAGATAAACAAATCAAAGTTTAGTGTATTTCAGATACCTTACTATATTAAGTTTTTAAAAAGTTCAAATTAAATAACCAGTACCAGTTCTGGATCTATGAATGTTTTTGGAACCTTTTTATGCAAGCTCGTTAGCCTTTTCGTTTCCTGTAATACCTTCATGTCCCGGTACCCCTTGTAGTATTACCTTGTTACCTTCTGCGAGGCCCACTAGTTCCTCTTGACATTCCCATACCAGTCTTGATGTCGGAGTACATGTGGATTCGCTTATTAAGACAATTCCTCCTATTGTTTTCATACCCACACTGTAGGATGGCGTAGCTTTCCGCTTGGAACACCTTGGGAGACTTACCCAGGGAGTAATACGCATTTTTTCGGTTAGATTCCGTGTATCCCTGCTTCGGTACTCTCTTTGGATTTTGCTGCATACGTAAGTGCAGGTCTCACTACCCTGGTGTACAACCAGTAGCCTAGGTGAGAGTCCCAATGTTCTTCCGTATATCCGTCTAGTAATTGCTAAGGTTACTTCCGACTTCAGGTGAGTCTGGCGTACAAAGTTACTTCCAGGTACTTGACCTTTTCCGATAGTTGAATATTTACACCTTGTAGGATTAGAGGTCCTAATCCTTTCTTCTTTCTGCGTTTTGTAAAGGGGATTATGACAGTGTCTTTTGAGGCCTAAGTCCTTGCTGCCCTACCCATCTTTCCACGATATTGAGAGCACTTTGCATTCTCTTTCTTACTGTCGTGTTGTATTTGCCTTGGGTAATTATTGTCATGTCGTCTGCATAACCCACGCTATGTTGCTGAGTGCGCATAGCAGCCCATCCATAACAAGGTTCCAGTACAGACTAGAGAGAACCCCCCCCCCCTCTCCCTGCGAGCTCTCCCTGTCACCCGCGCTGTCAAAGTCTCACCAAACAGATTCGGATATACAATTCTGCCGTAAAGCATACCTTCTTTCCACCTGCAGCAAGTTTCCTCCTGTCCGATAGCCCTGCTAGTTTAGGACCATCTGATAACGATAATGATAATGTTCCATTTTTTGATTATTGGCTTCGTTTAAGAGATGCAATTTTATCAAACCCTGATATGGGCACAGCTATATGCAATTAAATGTCATTAATTCTTTCAATCGAAAACCGTTAAGCACACGAAGAAAACTCTAGGAACCATTTTTGCTAAGTATAAAGCGCAATTTTGAATATAGCATTTTCATAGTCATTTTTTTTGTTAAAAATATAGAAATACATGTTAGCGCGGACGCCACTAGTGGAAGCAGAGCAAATCCTTGTCATGGAAAAATGTGTTTTTATGCTCAGTTAATATACCTGCTAAAATTTGAAATGATATTTAAAGCGGTTTCCAAAATATCAAGGAGAAACCGTTTCTTATTAAAATTTTTAACCTCATATTGATATGAACTCTTTGCCTTTAAATTATCCAAGGATTAATACCTTCAAGGATCAGCATTCAATTATAAAACACCCTATAAAGGTTACTAGGTACACAAAAAGTGCAGAGTTTTACTTGCTTGTCATTTTAAAACTCGAACAAATTCATTAAACTAAAGTTGACTCCAATTTTAATTTATTAGTAAATAAAAGGGGTAAAATTTTATTTCAAGCTCGACTCCCGAAACTATTTTTCGTGCTAGTTTAAACCCACATTAAAAATGCTAATAGGCAATTTTAAATATAAACAGTCTTTCAATCCACCTGGAAGCTAATAATAGGTATATGTTGGTCCTAACACCTTACAAGCATTTTAAATTTTGACAGCCCGATGATTTCGAAGATAGATAAGGATATTATATTTCATATGCCATAAATGTTTTTGGACTTAATAGGCGTTTTAACGGCGGGGTGCCGCTTGTAGATATAAAATTTGTAAAAATTTGTTTTAACAATAATTTTGATTAATTTGTATACAGGGTATTTATTAAAAACGGTAAAAATTGAGGAGGCTATTCCCTGGACTATTCTAAGAATATGTTGTCCTTTGATAATTTTTTGAAAAGCCGGTTTATTTCGAAGATACAGGGCCAGAAAAATTTTTGACAAAACCAATTATGATATTTTTTAAGAAAGTAATGTAGTCCAAATTAAAGTATGGCGTACTAAACTGGGCTTATCGAGTATATCGCTATGTATACAACAAGTTACGAAATAAGAGTCTTTTAGGCACGCGACGTGAAAATTGTCCTACGAGGCGAAGCCGAGTTGGACAACACGTCAGAGTGACTAAAAGACATTGTTTCATAACGAATGGTATACAATATTTTTTCTACGGGCGTTTTTGTAATAAAAATCTTAATTTATTTTTTCGCATTTTATACGGTAGTGCGCTAGATTATTGACCTCAAAATCGTACAGTCATGGGTCACTTTACAGCATAGCAACCATTACAGCATAGCAACCATTACTGCATAATTCGTTTATTTTAAATCTTATTACAATAAATATTAAAATAACAATTATTTAAGTTAGAAAAGGATGCAACTGCTGACCTCGCCGTATTAAGTAGTTGTTGCTGAACATTTTTTTCATTCACTACAATTCCTATGGGGACTTCTTGGGGTAGTCCCAGTTGGACATTTTTGAATACCCTTTGAGAATTTTTCAATTTATTTTCAATGCTTTCTTCCACGTATCCTTCAGCTACGCTTGTGGACCGCCATCCCCCATGCCGTTTGAGATCCTGAATATCAGCGCCATTGTCAGCAAGAAAAGTTGCAGATGTTCTTCTCAAACAATGACCGGTGTAGCTTGAAGCATCAGGAAGTTTTAGATATTTCGCAATTTCTTGTGAGATTTTTGCGAAAGTGTTGATGCCAACTGGCTGTACTGTACATTTGCCATGACGATAAAACAGGAAAAATCGATTGTGCCTTACTGTCTTAGGTCTTAACAGTAAGTACTTGTGGTAAATTTTATACCCATTGCCATCTGATCCTACGGTAAATACACGTTTTTTCTTTGTTTTGGTATCATATAACGTTACTATTAGCATTGTTCCTGAATCCTCTATATCTTCAGATGTTAAACTCATAGTTCTGCACGCCGACATGCGCCATTCAGCCCAAAAATTAATACCACTTTCATTAACAGAAACGTGTCGTCTGGAGCTTCCTTCAAAAACTTCGTGACGTTTTCCATGGTCAAAACTTTTGATTTTTTAGGTTCATATTTGTCGTTTTGACGTTTCAAAAAAGCGATTAACTTTTTATATTGTGAAATATCCGTATTTTCACTGATAAGTGTTGTGCTTTTGATCATAGAGTACGTAGACCATAAACTGGAAGCTTTGAGGACTATTGCCTAAAACAAATAACAAAATTAGTACCTATATACCACACTTTAACCATATAAAATAGCTTACCTTCTCGTAAAAGTATGCCAGCATCAAATTTTCGTCAATGCCTTTAAAATTCTTGGTGTTTCTCCACTCGCAGAATATATGCTTTCTCGTATCTTTCCTTGGATTTTACTGGAAGCAAACTTGAAGAAGCTTCGCGGGCCGCATTCAGGATATCTTCCAAGTCGTTTTCATTAGCCATTTCCATAATTCTTGTGAAATTCACTCTTCAAATATGATTTTATTTGGATGCTGTCAATAGTCGTCAAACACAAAAAAACATCTTATTTATATTGCTAAGTTACCGAGAATTCATACTACTAAGTTTTTGTAGATTTTCTTCAGTAACTATTCTTTTTAGATTTTAATATGAAATGCAAAATAATTAATTACTTACAAAATGCGAAAAAATAGTATACGCACCGCGTCAGAAAGTTGACTCGTATGAAAATTAAATCCTCGCTTCGCTCGGATTCAAACTAACCATACTCGTCAAGTAAAGTTCCACTTTTCTAAACTTGATACGTAATGTACTATTACCAAACATTTCATTACCTGTGTTTCATTTACACCCTTCATGTCAAAAAAATTGACACTTGTCAAAAAAAAATTCGAAAGATTTTTTTTGTCAAAAACTGCGGCAAGTATCAAGTAAAAAATGAGTGATTTAGAAGACTCAGACATTGAAAATGCCGCAAATGAGGCAATGATGAACCTTGTTCCCCAAAAATCAAGGAGTTTGTATGAGGGTACATACGAAAAATTCAAAAACTGGTGTGGAGAAAAAAAGGTAAAAAACTTATCAGAAAAAGTCGTTTTGGCATATTTTTTACGATTATCCGATGCCAACTTTGTGGAGTACTTACTCAATGCTTCGAACGATGGTTTATTTAAATAAAAATTTTGATATAAAGACATTTACAAACCTAATCGCATTTTTGAAAAGAAAATATACGAGGTTCTTATAAGCCCAAAAAGTCGAAAGTATTTTCCAAGGAACAAATAGAAAGATTTGTCAAAGAAGCAGACGATAAGAACTATTTATTTGACAAAGTCATTCTTATTGTGGGAATCTCTGGAGCATGAGCATGTCGCAGAGAAGAACTCACATATTCAAAAATGAATAATATCGAAATTTCGGAGTCTTTAATTAAAATAACCATTCCAAACACTAAAACAAATGTTGCATGAAGCTTTGTAATTAGCGAAGGCTCTATTGACGGCATCAACTTTGTTGTGTAGTGGATCCAAACAGATCGCGTTACCTTTGTAATAAATTAAAAACTCTGTATAAGTGTAATCATTTTATTTAGTTTAATAAAATGGTGGGCGAGTGTTTGCCTCTTCCGACGCGTTGTCTATGAAGGTTTTAAAAACATAAAACATAATCTTATTCTCTGCCTAAAAACTAACTTCAACTGTTTTCCACTTAAAAAAGGTCTCGGGTCACACGCTTATCGCGTCTAAAGTGTCACTGTTAATGTCTTTCAATAACTCGACCCTGTGGGTTCTTTACGTAATAATTTTTAAGTGACAAAATATAATCACCTAATAAATACAAAACTGTACATCCCGCCCACCTTGAAAGAGTAATTTCAATGATATAGGTTACAAGATGTATACCAACATACAAATATAAAATTAATGTATAAAGAAAATGTAAACATAAAGTAAAAAATAAAATAGAGTCCTTTAGTCCATCTCAATCGGTAAAACACTTATTTTAGTAACCGCACGTTTAAAAACTCCCGTCTTAGTTTTTACGGACACTACGCGGATGACATTGTCTTTTCCGGGATGAACTTTAATGATTCTGCCCAATGACCATTGCTGAGGGGGAAGGTTTTCCTCACGTAAAAGCACTAGGGATCCGATCTTGATAGGTGGCCCCTTGTTGCGTCCACACTTTGCTCTTGACTGCAAAGATGTTAAGTATTCGGATGACCATCGTCTCCAGAAATGCTGAACTAATTGCTGAAGACGTTCGTACAGAACCAATCTGTTAGTAGGTACCTCGGTGACATCTCGCTGTGGAATGGAGGTAAGTAGGTCGCCAATTAGGAAATGGCTAGGGGTTAGGACATGAAGATCATCGGGGTCAGTGGATAATGGGGTCAGAGGTCGAGAATTTAAAATAGCCTCTACCTGACACAATACTGTATAAAGAGATTCATAAGATAAGTAAGCCTCTTTTAAGACTCTGGTTAAGTGAAATTTGGTAGACTTTACCGCAGCCTCCCAAAGACCTCCAAATGAAGGTGATCGTGGTGGTATAAAATGCCACTTAATATCGTTTTCGAGTAGAAATGTTGATATTTTATGACCCTTTGAAACGTCCTGTAAGAATTTACAGTTTTTGTAGTGCAAAGTTAGCTCCTACAAAATTTTTTCCGTTATCAGAGTAAATATTTTTGCATAGTCCTCTTCGAGAGACAAATCGCTTTAATGCATTTAAAAATGAATCGGTACTTAGATCTCCAACGAGCTCAATATGAATAGCTCGTGTAACAAAACAAATGAAAATACAAATGTAAGCCTTTATTATCTTGCGAGAACGTAGTTTACCATCCTTTATCATTATAGGACCAGCAAAATCGCAGCCTACAGTTAAAAATGGACGTGAAGGCATTAGTCTTGATTGAGGAAGATCACCCATCATCGGAGTGCTCACATAAGGTTTAGATTTGAAACAAACAAGACATTGATTGATAGCACGCTTTACTGCATTTTTGCCATGAATAATCCAATATTTATTTCGCAAAATTACCAAAAGAGCTTGAGTTGCTGCATGTAAGTTTCGTTTGTGCTCATGCTCAATTAGAAGTCTAGTAAAATCATGATAAGGAGGTAATAAAATTGGATGTTTCATATCAGGAGTCAAGGTCGAGTGTCGAATTCTTCCACCCACGCGTAATATACCCTGCTCGTCAATAAATGGATTCAATGAAAACAGTTTACTGTCCCTAAAAATTTGTTTGTGTTTCCGCAAATCGTTAATTTCTTTGGAATATTCATAATATTGAACCATTTTTATTAAAGTGTTTAATGATTGATCTAACTCATTTTGAGATATTTCCGCAAAAATTCTGCTGGTTTTAGGTTTTGTTTTAATATTTAGCATAAATCTTAATATATATGCAAAAATTCGAAGCAGTTTATTGAAATTTGAATATCTTCTAAAAATATCCTGATCCTGATAAGTTGTGTTAGTCATAAACGATAGTTGAATTGTCCGTTCTCTGTCCGGTATGTTGTCAATATTAATTTGATCTAAAACGGGCCAGAAGTTTTCATGTTTTGTCAGAAATTCTGGTCCGTGCCACCACAAGTGACAATCAAGTAGTTGTTGCGGATTTAATCCGCGGGAAAGTACGTCTGCTGAATTTTCTTTGGAGCCAACGTGTCTCCATTGGAATTTGTCAGTCAATTCATGTATTTGTGTTACCCTGTTAGCTACAAAGGTATTCCAGTTACTCGGTTCACCCGCGATCCACGACAGTGCAATAGTGGAATCGCACCAAAAAAATTTATTTTTTATGTCAATTTCGAGAGACCTTTCTACATTTTTTGCCAAGCACGCTAAAAGTAGAGCCCCACAAAGTTCCAACCGAGGCAATGAGATTGTTTTTAAAGGAGCAACTCGACCTTTAGCGCATAATAACTTTGAATGACGTAACCCGTTAATATCTGTCGTAACTAAATATATACAAGAACCGTACGCGGCTTCGCTTGCGTCGCAAAAACCATGCAATTCTATAGTTATATAATTTGGAGTGACTACTTGACGCGGTATTTTTATTTTGTCAAGGATTGGTAGTTGTTCAAAAAATGAAGTCCAAAGTGTATAAATATCTAAGGGCACCGATTCGTCCCAGCCTAACTTACACTGCCAAAGACGTTGCATAATTATTTTTGCACGTACAGTAATCGGGCCTGCCAGACCTAAAGGGTCAAATATTTTTGCGATAACCGATAAAATCTGACGTTTTGTTACCGTTGCGTAGTTCTCAAAGTTAATTGAATAACCTAAAGTATCTTTATTTGGTTGCCAAAATAGTCCAAGTGTTTTGCGAGTTTTATCTTCAGATAAATCATAATTTTCTAACTGACCCTGATCGCAATCAGCTAACACTTCCGGCTTGTTCGAATAAAATTTTCGTAATGGAAAGCATGCACCATTTAGAATCTGAGTTATTTGGTTTTTTAATGTGATAGCATTTTTAACAGAGTCGGATCCAGTTAGCAAATCATCAACATAAAAACAATTCAAAATTGCGTTACTAGCATTCTGCAAATTTTTAGCGTTATCAATAGCGGCTTGATTTAAAGATCTAATCGCTAAAAATGAAGCAGGTGCAGTTCCATATGTTACAGTGTTTAAAGTATAAAACTTAAAATCCTCATTCGGACTTGAACGCCATACAATACGCTGCAAATGTCGATCACATTCCCTTAATTGGACCTGTCGATACATTTTTTCAATGTCCCCGGTAAAAACTACATTATGAAGTCTAAAGTTTAAAATAATAGTTAATAAATCTGGTTGTATGACAGGACCCGTCATTAGGATGTCGTTTAAAGACACTCCGCTATCGCTTTTTGCCGAAGCATCATACACGACGCGTAATTTTGTTGTAGTACTGTCAACCTTGACAACACCGTGATGTGGTAAGTAATATGTCGTGTCAATCGTGTCTATATTCGAACTGATTTGTGACATATGTCTCAATTTTTCATATTCCGACATAAAATTAATATAATCGCGTTTTAAATTTTCGTCCCTTTGTAATCTTCTTTCGAGACTGTAAAATCGATTGATAGCTGCATTTTTCGAATCACCCAATTCGAAAGAATTATTTGATAAGGGTAAACTTACTTCAAAACGACCTTGCGATACGCGTCTATAGTTTTCAGTGAAATGTTTTTCGCATGCCAAATCTTGTGGTAAAATGTCCCGTTTTTTAGTGTCGCAATTTTCTACAGTCCAAAATTTTTCGATTTGCCTATGCAACTCATTATTTGTTATTGAAAGGTTACAAATGGTGGAGTCATTATTTTTATATGATGCATTGTAATCAAAAAATAAGGTTCCTGCAAAAATCCAACCCAGTTTAGTTTTGTTTAAGATTAGTTTGCCTTTGCCCAATTTAATTTGTCCTACACATAGTATGTCATAGAATATGTTTACTCCTAACAAAACATCTACAGGGCGCGACAAATTAAAATTTTTATCGGCAAATTCAATATTGTTTGGTAGGTCTATGTTAGACAAGTCAAAAGAGGTTTGCGGAAGATTTTCGGTAATTTTGTTTACAATTAAAAATGAATCTTTCATTTGATATTTTTCGCTGACAGAATAAAATGTGGCGTCAACCTTTTTTGAAATTTTGCTAAGAGAGTTATTTATCCCAGCCACGGGAATACTAAAATTTTTAGTTTTTAGATTGAGTTGCCTAGCCAATGAATCGGTAATAAAATTACTTTGAGATGCACTGTCTAGAATGGCCCTAGCTTCTATTATTTTTCCATTGCAATCTAAAATTTTAATCATGGCTGTTGCCAAAAGTTTCCAGTCGATAAACAATGCATTGTTATGTTTTGATTAGAAAAATCTTGGATCTTGGAAGTTGAGGCATCATTTGAGGTTTGTTTATTTTCTCGACTAATTTCCGTTGAGAGTAAAGTTTGAGTATTATGGGTACTTTGTGACCCGCCATGGGATTTGTTATTATTGTCGCGATCGACAGTGTTTGGGTTATTAACAGAGCTATTGACGCCGACAACGTTACCGCTGTTATTAAAGAATAAATGTAATAATGAATTATGTTTTCGACCGCAGTTTTTACAGCCTGCTGAATTGCAGGAATTGTGATCATGAAAAGGTCTTAGACAGTTGATGCATAGTTTATGTTTTTTAATTCCTGTGTAAAGATCCCTTTTCGGCATTGTATGTATTTTTTCGCATTGAAAGTTTAAATGATTTTTATGACAAAAGGCACAAGAAATCTTTCCTGTCGTCACGTGTGTTAGAATTTTGTTGTGTTGTTGTCCTCTGTCTGTCTTATTTTTGCTTTCCAGGGTCTCTAAGAAATTGCAACGCTTGGTTAGAAATTCCGTTAGTTGAGAAACCGTAGGAAAGTCAATTCCTTGTTTATTTAAATGTTCCTCCCATTCCCGTTTAGTTACAATGTCAAGTTTGTTACCCAATATGTATATGAGAAGTGTATCCCACATATCTATGGGCTGCCCAAGTGCCTTTAACGCACGTAAATTTTTGTTGAAATTATCCAATACATTTCTTAGTTGAGAATGTGACTCGTTTTTCATTGTGAAACCATCCAAAATATGTTTTATGTGAGTGTGTACAATCAATCTCTTGTTTTCAAACCTATCCCTTAACATATCCCAAGCAATTTGATAGTTTTGATTTGAAATTTCAAGTGACTGAATTAAATGAGCAGCTTCGCCTTTCAGGCATGATTTTAAGTACCAGAATTTTTGTACATCATTTAACTGCGCATTTGAATGTACTAAAGAATTAAAAATGTCATAGAATGTTATCCATTGACTGTAGGCCCCATAAAATTCTGGTAAGCTAATCGGTGGTAATCTTACCGGACCTTGTAAATTAACATTTGTATTTCCAATTGCATTATTAACACTAAAAATGCTTGCACCAGGATTTGGTGGTGTATCTTCCGTTTTTAAAAAATCTGAAAGCATTTTCTTGGCTTGACTGATAGCCTTAAAGAATTTTGATTCGAAATCATCTCGCTCGGCGTCCTGAGAAATATTTCCCGATAAGTATTCAATTTCGGTTTGGATGTCATTAAATTGATCCAAAAGAAACGTTGTTCTCTCTACGCGAGCACTAACTTCTTCATAATTTCCCGAAAAAGATTCAAAATTATCTAGGTATGTAATAAATCTAGTTAATTGGGATTTGACTTGTCCCCGTTTTAACTTTAATTTGGCTAACATATCAGCTAAATCGAGTGCATTGTTAGTATTTTCAGAAGCCATATTTTTTTTTTTAAATCTCTAAACACACTAAAGTATCAGATAATGCAATTGAATATGTAAAGGAAATGGTAAAAAGGAATATTGACGACTTACCAATCGACGCTATTTTCCTTGGTTGTGGTTTTCTTTCAGCTGTGTTGCCAAACAAACTGTTGTAGGTATTTGGTTTTCCGACTGTGTTGCCGAAAAGTCCCTTTGACGACCGTTTTGTCGCACTTGTATATTAGCTTTCCCGGTTGTGTTGCCGAACAAAGCCGTTTTTACCGACCGTTTTGCCGATTTAACTATCCAGGCTCGAAGGACCAATGTTGTGTAGTGGATCCAAACAGATCGCGTTACCTTTGTAATAAATTAAAAACTCTGTATAAGTGTAATCATTTTATTTAGTTTAATAAAATGGTGGGCGAGTGTTTGCCTCTTCCGACGCGTTGTCTATGAAGGTTTTAAAAACATAAAACATAATCTTATTATCTGCCTAAAAACTAACTTCAACTGTTTTCCACTTAAAAAAGGTCTCGGGTCACACGCTTATCGCGTCTAAAGTGTCACTGTTAATGTCTTTCAATAACTCGACCCTGTGGGTTCTTTACGTAATAATTTTTAAGTGACAAAATATAATCACCTAATAAATACAAAACTGTACAAACTTCTTGAATATTGTCCGAAAGTACGCCCAATTACGTCCAGCACACATATCCCATGAAAGACTTTTTTATCACGTACAGAAACTCCAAATGTTCCAGACTTCCAGTGGGCATTAATACCATTGGAGCAAAACCAAAGAAAATTGCTGAGTTCGTGAGGCTTCCAAAGACAAATGAATATATAGGCCATTGCTTACGAAGATCTTTAGCAACTTTTTTAGCGGACTCTGGAGCGGATATATTGATGCTAAAGCGACATGGAGGTTGGCGGTCAAATGCCGTGGCTGAGGGGTATATAGACGATTCTTTAGAAAACAAAAGAAAAATTTCCGAAAAATTCTTGGTGAAAAATCTTTGGACGCTAACAGCAAACGTGTTAAATCTAATGAATCAGAATGTCCTACCGGCTCTACTAGTGGCATGGGTTTAATTGATATTGCTGTTACAGATTAATTTTCTATTTCTAGTTCAAACTCCTCTTCTATTTTTGTCTCAACGTACTATTTTAGGTTACCCAAGCATTAATTTTAATAATATAAGTAACTGTACTTTTAATATTTATAATAAATAGATAAAATTATAGTCTGTGTTTAGTTTTTAATTGCAAATAATTACTTTTAGGCACAGCGTGCTTAAAAAAACTTCTAATGCATATTATTATTATCCATGGTTGACCCAATATTTCTAGGAAAGAAATGATCTATTAGATCAGATATTTTTTCCGATAAAGCCTGGTTCCGTCTCATTGGTTATGTGAATACATGCATGTGAAGTAGTGAAAATCCTGATTTTTTTGCGGAGTCCACATTGCACCCTCAAGAAATTGGTGTCTGGTTACCTGCCCTACGATTTTCAATCCAAGTCCTCTTGCATGCAATTTTGCTTCAAAACGAGTGAAGTAATCGAATTAGGATAAATGACAAAAGTTTTTTAAAATTTAAAATACTTTCAAATGTAACTACTTTTAAAGGCCCTGCAATTAATTTACATTTTTGAAGTGTCGTGACGTCCAGGACGTCGAAGAAGTCGCATTGATGGCATCTATAAAAAATTCTGCAATGTCTCAGCTTTCACGATAGGACGACAGGTTTATTCTTAAAACATTTGACTTGTTATTACCTGTCACCATTTAGGCTAACACTTATTAGAAGGATTAATAAATAAAACAATGCTCGCGTAGCGTCAACATTTACAATATTAAACATGATATACTATCAACAAATTGAGTAATTATGTTTACATTTATTTCCCATTAATCAATACCAGAGCCGTTTACTTTCATTGTGGCCCAGGGAGTACATATATTTTTCAAAGCGATTAGATTTTCATAAAGATAACGCTTTTACTGTGTATACATACACTTCCTTGAAATAGCAATTAATATAAAACGTATAATACAAATTATTATTCCGGTGAAAAAGGGCCATAAAAATGTTGTAATCTATACATCTACATCGGCGCACAGCACTAATGTAATTTTGATTGGCCTTAAAAACTTTGTGTTATCATCTTTTAATAAAAATTTACTGTCAGTTAACTGAAAACTGTGGCGTAATTTAAAATACTTATTAATAGGAATTGAGCGACACCTGCCTGTTATAATGGGGGGTTCTATATAACAGTTTCCATGGATCATTTAGTGCCATAGATCAGTGGTTCTCAACCTTATAAGTTGTTTTAAAATGTTCATCATGCACCTCCATTATGTTTCGAAATATTGACTTTTGTCTTAGTATGCGAAAAAGTTGAGAATCCAATTTCATAGATATTCTGACCAATTGTGTTTCGTGAGGTGTTTCTATACTCTGTTGCTTAATGCCTGAGAGTAATAAAATGTAAATTTGCAATGATACTGTTTAAAGATTCCGTATTTCAGACCTACACACCCCGAATCGGTCCTAAATTAGGGTCAATCTAATTTGCATACAAAAGAAAGACGAGTTGGTGAATAAAATTAAGGTGACGGAGGCGTTACTACAGGTAGTTTATTAAAATAGAAGTATAATGATAATTATACTTGATTATAATTATAGAGATAGGCAGATAATTGAGATATGAATTATTCTAATATTAAGTAGATAAAAACTTAAATAGAAGTAAGAATAATATGAAAATAGATAGATTGGAATAAATGTTAATATTTATAAAAAAAATGTACTACCTATGTATAATACAACAACTTAATTTTTAAATTTTTGTCATCATGTTCCGAGTAGTCCGATGGGCTGTCGTCGTTGGGCTCCAGAGAAATAATAAGGGGTTCTACAGTGTTTTTTAGCATGTTATTAGCTTTCCACATTCTTTCTTCTATTTCAGTCACATGTTCGATGTACTTACTACATTTTTCGCAATCCACTCTCTTTATTCCCTCTTGCAAGAGGTTTCCAACGTCTCTCATTTTAAAAGTGGTGTTATGCTTTGCTACAAACTCTTTTACTTGCCATGTTTTACCAACAGTATACCCTTCATTTAATCAAGTTTCGTCCATATAATAGATATTCCTGTTTTCACTTCAAAACTGTCTAACAACTGCCCTTAAATATCGTCATCGTCAGCAGATGATTTCGTCTTTCTCTATTAAAAGTGATTTATTGTTTTGAATTTTTCCATAACAAAATTTTATTTCCTTCAAAGTTTTCCATAGTTTCTTCTTACCCATGGGTGAAATCCTTTTTCATTTCAGACATTATTTTGTCCAAGGTAGGTATTTCTTTCTTTAAATAAAACGACTGTATGATTCTTTCTGTACTTCTCTTTCTTTTACTATGTGCTATGTGGTCCAAGTATCATGTTGGTGATCTTCGTCTGTCCCTTGCAGCTGGAACTCTTCTCTGTATTGAAAGCCTTTACTTGACCAAAGTACAAGATCATTCTTTGATTCTTGGTTGTGATATTGATCTTAAGCTCTTTAAGTATCTAATGCTCTGAAACCAGGCATGCATGGATACTTCCCGGATGCTGATTGGTTTTCAGTCCCGAGATTTTCGGGATTACATTTTTCTGGTCCCGGGATTTTCGGGATTGACATTATTTTTTAAAAGTCGCAAAATAGACTGCGTGAAGCGAAACCCTCAGTGCCAGTGCTCTCGACATAATTTTATTGCTTGCCTATCATTTAAATTTAAAACTTCTTGTGTTTTGAACTAAACTGATAGGCAAGCAATTGTTTTTATAAATTTTCGCAGTTGAATAACAATAGCTCAGATTTGGCGTCTCAACTCAAGATACATATTCAAAAGCGCATTAAGGATCGGCGAAGAAATGAGTGAGGGATGAAATTATAACATTTCCCAGTCCGACCAAAGTCCTATAAAATAAGAAAATTAGATTATTTCTTTAATTAAGAGATTAAATGGTAAAAAAATGACCGAGAAGAACAAAATATGCAAGTCGAGCCCACAAAAATACAGAAAAAAGTGATTTGACGCTCAAAGAAAAGCTTCAGCTGGAAATAGAAAACAACATGAAAATAATGTCTCCTGAATCATTAAATGAAAATGATGTTTCCAAAATTGTTGGGAAGGAAATGAACCTATGTGAGTCTTCAGATTCTACTCGGAGCTATGACCCAGAGCAGGCTTATAAATATTTACTAACGATTCCTCCAACTTCCATCAAACCTGAACTCGCTTTTTCAGCAGCTGGATATATGTGCAACAAATTGGGAAGCAGGCTTGGTGATGAGATAGTGGACGCGTTGTTATTTCTCAGATCATATTTTCGCAATTTAAATTATAATGCTCCTATTAGATTAGTTCTCTTTACTAGGTTGTTACTTGTATGAAAGTTTACAGTTTACATATTATTATTTAGTCGATGTTAAGAGATAATTTTGTTAAGTTTATTTGCATAGCTTGTTACATAAAGGTTTTTTCAAAAAATAAACATTTTGAAAAAAATTAGTTTCATGGTAATATGGGTTGAAGGTCTGATTTCTGTAAGATTGTTTATTTTTATTTGTGTTACCCTCAATACCCAAATGGTCCCGAGATCCCGGAATTGACTAAGTATGATTCCGAAATCCCGGGGTTAGAAATAAGATACGGGATCGAATTTCATGTCTCTTGATTAAACTGGTGTTGGTTCTCTAACATTAATTCGTTGTTTATAATAATAATTTTATTGAATTAGCCGATACTTGCTGGAGATCCATAACAATAGGATGCTTTTAGGAAATAATGTAAAATACTATTTACATACTTTTCTCCAGTATTTATTAATATGATTTTATATTAATGTGACATGTTTCGACATTGTAGCTTTATCAAACAAATGTTTGATATTTGTTTGATAAAGCTAGAATGAACTAGAAGAATGGTATTATACTGAAATCGGGATTTAACTGTTTACAATTTTGTTTTGACTAAAAACTATTTTTACTATATTTGTCATTTTTAGAGTTAAGTTAAATTTATTTTGAAGCCACTTCGTATACCTCATTGATAAATAGCCTCACAGTTTCAGACAAATAGACCCTAATCACAACGAAAATATTCTATTGTTAGGAAGACCGTTTAATTCATCAAAATAATGTTTGGAATTGTCCAAAACATTGGCTTTTTGAATCTCATTTAAATATTTAAGAAATTACGTATACGTGTTTGATGTTCAAGAGGAAAACTACCTACGCAGTGACCACCGAGAAATACCTGCAATCGAATATACTCATCGACAATACATCGTATGTCCAAAAAATGCCATATTATTGTTCTTGCTTTTAATACATTTCAAATATAGATATTGAAAACATGAATGCTGTGCATATAGATACCTAATTCACAGAAAATAATAATCAATAAACAAAATCTCTTGTTAACTGAAAAGTTATTTATCACGTCTCTTATAGTAGGTATGTCCAAAATTCTTGAATTTTTCTATAAAAAAGTGATCCTTTAGAAGTTTTAAAACCATTCAACATCAAGATGAAATATGTTTTTGTCACTATGGCATCAAATATAGGGTCTACACTTTTACGTGTTTTCAATCCCATAGATAGATACTATTATGTGGCACAAATCGAAATCCAAAGTACTCTCTCAAAACAGATCTCCTACTTTTCGTTACAGCGTTGTAGATTTAATTAGGAAAAATATAAATACCAAGCCACTGCAACTGGAAAATTCATCTAATAAAAGTAGAAATTCTTTATTTCTATAGTCAATAATATTAAACCAATTATAATTAACCTAAGTAAAGACAGTGATAGCGAAACAGAATTAGATATGCAGTTTTGCAAAGTTTATTAATCAAGTATCCCAGCTTGTAAAATGTATACGATTTTGTTTTCAGTTTAATATATAAAATATGCAAGTAAAGCCAAAGCAAAATTAGTTTGTAAAGAGTATTAGCATGAATGGGGTCATTTAGCATTTTTTAATTATATTTCCTGAAAAATCCTGTAATTTTAGTGCGAACTGCAAAAAAAATTTAATTTTCTGACGCCTCTAAAGCCTTTAAAAGAAAGTACGAGCATCGACTCGCGGAAACCGTTGTGTGACGTCACTATCTCCCATAGCAAGTCGGGTCCCGTTACGACTAAGAAGACAGGTAGCTATTTACATCGCCCTTTCTTCTTTTCTGTGGTGCCACTTTATTTTATCGTTGTTATTAGGTTAGGTTGATGGAGGTATCTAATCAACTCTTGAGTTCACAGCGTGTGAATTTTTAATACCAAGACATCATAATCATACTGCATCATTGATAAAGGCTTTCAGGAATATAGAAAACAGGTCTCTCGGAAAAAGTACTTCATTCTGGGAAGGTTACCTGTTTACCTAGCCCTGTCATAAAACGATTTGTACCGTATTGACTTCAGGTTAACTCTGAATACCGTCGTCATTAACTTCCTAATAAGATTCTTTTATACATTTCATGTCCAATAATAAATCTGGGTTTTTCCCAAGATTAGGAAGTAATTCTTTAAGGTTTAAAGCCTCTTATCGTTTTAAACAAGACGCGGGGGTTGGAATTTTAAGGATTTTTGACATTAGGCATTGTCGGTTGTAAAAGGTTTTTGTTAAAGAACCGTACAACTTTCTAATTGTGGGTAATTTGTAATATTTTAAGGGTAAAAATTACCCTAAGTGATGTAAACATTTTAAATATTCATCGGCAAGGTGGTCATGATGGTTTATATTATGAGTCAACATAGGTGAAATGCTGATAACCGTTTAAAATAGCTTTTTTTTTAAGTCTGTTGAAAATCATACCCAATGGTATATCATAGTAAAAACAAATGTGAAGCCTATAGGGTTAGTAAAGCAGAGCAAGAATAAAATAGCATCTGAGTTACAAATAATTATAATAAATAAATTATTAGCCCACGTATAGTAGCTAATTAAAACTGTAAACAGCTCATGAATATTCCACTTTTATCTCTCTTGTAATAATTTGGGACTTTTTAATTATGAATGAAAATTATAAAATTCGGTTCCCCTTGAGAATCTACAATATTCCACACTTGTAATAAAAATATTCGGACACTTGCATCAGACTGAAAAAAATAAACGAAATTAAGCCTTTATAATTTGCCGGAATCCTCATTATAAAAAATTAGGTGATAATGCCTTCAAATAAATTACCTGTATTTGGATTACTGAGAATTTATGCGACTTTAATTGTTTCAAGCTACTGAAATTATTACACATAGCTGTTCTCGAAATTTGTATTTATTATCATATTTTATACGTGGTGACCCACAAACGTGCGTGTTTTTTGTAGGTATATCGTCGCCGTTTTAATGATAATTAATTTGTTAATAAAATTAATTTAATATATACTAGTTCATAATACCTATTATCGAGGTGGTCATCGGTCTGCAGTGCTGGGTTTCGGGTTCTTTCTGCTAACAGCCCTATCACGCGTTTTTTAAATTATAATTAAACCGACGAAATATCTAGTTCACCCTCCATGGATTTGAGTATCCAAATAATCCTATAAAAATCAATTTTGTACACCCACCCCTATAATCTAAAAATATTTAAAAAATAGAATGCCCAGTATTAGGTACAGATTATTATTATGTGCTTTATTATAATTTATATTCATCGCATATTTTTGATTTGGTTTATAAATTATTAAGGTCACAACCATAAAATGAAATTAGTGCGTGGAATATTATTTTTGTGTGTTGTGATGCCGAAATTTTACGTTACAAATCATATTTTAATTTTATTTTTATAACCTACTTCACTAGACGCGTCCAGCCCCTTTAATTTTGCGCAAATTGATATAAGCATGCATAAGTATAGCCAAAAAGAGTAAAACCTGTTCTGTTATATAATTTACGGTGTTTTTAAAGGCACATTATTTGTGTCAAAAACCAACACTTGATAATAATATCCCAGAAAGAGTGATCACCCATCAATGCAAATGAACTTTGTGATAGGAGCAAGCTAAGCGAATAAAATAAGTAGGCCAACTAATGTGCCGGATGTCTTGTTGAATGAAACACAGTTTTCAGGCTCAATGTTTTTGTATCCTATTATTGTTAAAAAAGTTGTTGCATCCATAAACTCTTTAAAAAATTCTTCTTCATTTGATGATTGATTGAACACTATCATAAGATCTAACTATAAATACGTACTTACGTCCTTGGTTTATGTTGTTAATTGATTTTTGAAACGGGAGTTTATCCTCATCTCGTAAAAAAAACTGTGATCCTACCGTTGCATAAGGGAGAAAAAAAATTGATATTAATAACTATAGACCTATTGCCCTTACTAGTCCCGTTTGTAAAATCATAAATATGCATATATAAAAAGGAGACTGTGTCGCTTTCTTACTACAAATAGGCTAATGTGTGTTTCGCAATATGGATTTAGGGAGGGAATGGGTACCGATACTGCCCTATATGAAGTCACTAATTATATGGTAAATTGTTTTAATAATAACTATAAACCTCTGGCAATTTTCTACACTTATCTAAAGCCTTTCATACAGTTGATCATCACATATTACTAAACAAATTGGAATTAATAGGAATAGAGGGTAATGTTCTTCAACTGTTTAATGAAAGAAAACACAAATAGTTAAACTAAATGCAGTTTGTAGCTCTTCTAAAGTGGTCCAGTTTGGTGAGGGTACAGTGCTTGGCCTGATTCTATTCTCTATTTATATCAATTTATGTCTGGCAAATGCAATACCTAATGTAAGAAGTGTTTGTTTTGCCGACGACACGGTTCTTCTGGTTAAAGGATTAACATGGCACAATTGTTTTGCGAGAGCAGAGAGAGGTGCTACCTATGTAAAAATCTGGATGGATTATAATCGATTAACTCTTAATATAAACAAAAAAAATTTTATGTGCTTTGCAATGAACAAGTTTGGGTTGTCTAATGAAAAGAAAATCATAGTTCACTCAAATAATTCTGACTTCTCTGGTTAATGTTCATGTAATGATATAGTTAGATCAGTAGAATGTATGAAATATTTAGGTATTTATTTTGATCAGTTTTTGAAATGGTGTAATAATATGTAAAGAATAAACTGAAACATCTTGTACCTATATAAATTCTAGGAATTGCGGAACATTCTAAACAGAGCAGCTATAATTAATGTCCTTAGCTGAATCTTGTCTCAGTTATGGAATGATATGTTGGGGCTCTGCTCATAAGAATATCTTGAGCAATATTACTATTGCCCAAATATAAATTGTAAAAATAATTTGGTTTAAACCCAGATGCTTTTCCTCTGAACTTTTATTTCAACAGTCTGGTGTCTTCACAATTATTATCCAAATATATATAAAAACTGTGCTTAGATTCTCGCTTACTAAAAATATCTTTCACAATTACATTAGTCATGATATCTTGACGAGAGTAAATGCAAATCGTAACTTAAGTGTGCCGATTATACGATACTTTACTGCTGCACAACAATTTATTTGTTATGTGGATCCTAAAATGTTGAACTTATTACCAGAGCATTTCAAAAGAAAAAAAGATTCAGCACATAAAAATGGACCTTAATAATATATGGATTATGAATAACACTCAAATAATTAAAAATGCCTGTTACGTTTCTATGAATTGTAAAAATTAGAATTATCGTAAAAAATGGGTATACTATGGATTTTACACAAGTATTAGGTATTGACGTGGTGTAATTCAGTAACTGTATGCACACACAGATTTTAGTCCATTGTGCACACATAGGATTTAAATTATTTTTTACTACCTCATAATTGGTACCATGTAGTGTAGGGAATATAATATTGTAATACGTAACGGATAAACAAATAAATAAATAAATAACTATGCCAACTGTGCAAGACTAATAAACATAATATGACTTTTCTCTCATTTTTAGTAGAAAAGTAGAACAAAGGTTTTTTTTCATGCAAAAATTCAAAAAAAATATTAAATTTTGTATTTCCATTGTCTTAACAAAGAATACTTTGTGACATTTATTTACCTCATTCAGAAATCTAAAACATTATCTTAACTGCGACCCCAATAAATAAATGATAACATAAAAATTAATGAACTTTAAAATATTCATGGTTACGCAATTTCCATCCACTACTACTTTGGCATACGTTTTTTTTTTTGTTAAAAAAGGCACTTCTATGCATTGGTACAGATATTAAAAAATGCAAGCCTGAAACACAAGATCACCAAGTCAGCTGTCACTTATGGGACAGGTAGTTCACCCTGCTTTTCAGATAATAATGATGACAGCGCAATAGCTGAGCGAAATTTTGCGCAAGACTCCTCAGATGATTGAAATTCATATGTTGTGCTAGCTGCCATCAATGGCTTTGTGCAGCAAATGCATTTATAACCCACAGTATCATCCCATATGAGAAATGACGATTAATTTGAAGTTTAATGAGTTAAGTTTATAATTTAAAAATAGTTGATTTATTTTAAGATTCGTATTTTTATTTCTTTTAAATTTTTAAATACAAATGTTATATTTATTGTTCTATTGAAACAATATACCTAGTTGTTTTGTACAAAAGTTTACCCCCCAAAAGAAGCAGGTGAATCAAAAATATATAATTTATTAGGTTTTGTAAGTATCCCCCGTTTCCATTGAAAACAACAAAGTAGCGCTCCTTGCTTTTTTTTGTATGTAAAATTTTAATTGCTATAGAACATTTTCTGCATTTTTAACGTCATGATTGGTCGTTTCGACTAGTTCGTCTCTCTGACATGTTCCAGCAATAGCGAAGAGGGCGACAACCTTCATAAATAAGTATTTTTCGTCTTAAGCTTCTTTTAAAAACTTGAATATTTGTCCTTTAGTAAATATTTTCGACTTTTCGGCACGATATCTAACAGATTTTCGTTTCAAAAATGCTATTAACTTTAAATATTGTTTTATTGCGATATTTTCTTCGACTGCCATCTCCTTTTCATAAAAATAGGCAAGCATACTGTTTTCTGATATATGAGTAGCCGTCTCGGAGAAAATATTTTTTTTATATAACACATTTACGCATTGTCTTTCGAAATTTATTTAATAATCATGGCTAGTTTATTAACATGAGTTATTTAAAGACAGTAACTGATCTAATAACAACATAACCAATAATTCGCATTAAAATAATAAAATTTGTCATTATTACTTCTCATTAAAATGTCAAACATCTACTGTAGTATAGGTTTTATGAATCTTTTTCCACTACTAACCTATAACATCGCCATTATTGACCGATTATTAACGTTAGAAATCGTTTTTCTCTACCTTATAAGTTATTATTGACCATGGTCAATAATAAGGCATTGAAATCCATTATTGACCGATCTTCAAGAATCTATTTGAACGCAGGTAACTTGATTTTTTGATTTGACAACATGAATTCATAAACATTTTAAACAGTTAGGCAACCAGATAATTATCAATACATACCTATTAGATTATTAGAGATTCTTGATATGTAAAATATCGATAAAATCAACATTTTTTTCTGCTTCCATCCTTAATTCTGAAGGTGTACACATAATAATATCACTAACATTTTCTTGGCTCATTTTTTAAAAAACGGAAAACTCGTGACATCTGATGATATAAATGAACAAAAATTGGCATTCACAAAGCCACCTGACAAGGCAACAAAATATTTTGCCAATTCCAAAGCGCAGGTAACTTGATTAAAAAATATACGTATACCTACCTATAATTTTTTATAATTAATAATACTATAAAGATAAATGTCTTATAAAAGTTTGTAGTAGTTTAAAACAATATTATATTAACCACGGTTTAGACAGCTTAAAGCCCTCGCGTCTTAAATCCCTCGTCGCTTCGCTCCTCGTGATTTAAACTTGCCGCTCGGGCAATAATGATGGCTGTCTAAACCTTGGTTAATAATATACTATTATGGCATACATAAAATATTAAGATTTCATTAAATTATACATGTCAAATGTCATGTTCAAAAATTAGAGCTTTGGGATTTTTTTTTCAATGGCAAATTGGGGTTATTTTGACCCCGATTGACGCCCCCGAGAGTAAGCAATATACTTGCCTGCATAAGTAAAAATAATTAACTATTATATAAAACAAATGCGTCGAGAACCGTTCACGAAAACACATAATTAATACTAATATTTATATTGTGTAAATAAGTGTGAGAAGCCTTGTTCTCTAACCACCTGAAGAAACCTTAGCCAATAAGGATCAAACAAATAATACTAAAGCTAACATCAAGTCGAAATCCATGCAGTTACCTCTATTACAAGTCTAATAGTTTGGAGATAACATTCAATACTTTTAACAACCGAGAATGTCGTACTTATAAATTAACAACTTTATTATCCCTACACTACGTGAAAACTAGCAAAATTATGATGTATGACACATGAAACAGTATCTGGAATTCCGATCAAACTGTAATTATAAATTAGTAATAAATTAAAACTAATTTATTAAAATTGGACGCTTGTAAAACAAAACAGAAATATCTAATAACTGTACACTTACTGTTGATGTATGGGGTTCCTGAATGCGATTTTGCTATTAAATTTTTCACTTGGCTTACTCAATGTGTATAAAGCCGCACATTTAAATAACATGTATGTAACATTAATTTTAATTATAGTAATAACTCTTCAAGTTTGCGAAAAGTTGAAGTTTTGTGTTATTTGATAAAATCATCATCGTTTAAAATATAATAATAAAACGTAAACCCTTATTTTCTGCCAGTAATATTAGACATAATATCTCGAGAACTAATTGAGGCTATGAGTGCAATAGTGGACTATCCCCAAATTGCATAAACGCAAAAAAACGAATTTAAAAATTGTCTGAATATTGCAATTTAAATTAAATTTATTTTAAATACAGTTTAAGGTTTTATTTAAATTGGTTTATAATATGAATCAGCATAGATTTATAAACAAATTTTACATTTTATCTAAATATTTTTTTTTAGGAGTTAGATGTGGGTTAGTCCACTTTTCTTCTAAGTAAGTAAATTAATTTATCAGTTTAGTCCATTTTGATTAAAAACATTCTATTATTATTCATAAAGGTTTAGTAAAAACAAATCAATGAATAACGTTTATTAAAAGATATATTTTTCAAATACAAAACTACCATCAAAACGGGCGACAAAAATTTAATCTTCATCTTCTTCAGGACCATGTAACAGTTCGCCGCCAGTTCCTTGTGCTGTAGATCGAAGATTTTCATAAAACGCGTAATACATCGAAGGAATAAATTCCTTTAGTTGAAGGAGATCTTTCTTTTTGGCATCGTTAATGACGTTACCGTTAGGGTATAATAAGGGAAGTTTCGATTCCGGCAAAAGTGATTTTCTCTTACTTATATCCACAGTTTCAAAGGGAACATCATTGTTATTAGAGTACTTGAACTGAATATCGAATGGGCAATGAGATTGAAAACGCAACCATTGCATCTTTAGCCATTCTACTTTGACATTATCTTTGGATATTTTTCTATTGGTGATATTATTTTCCAATGGTTTTGTAGAAAAAAAATTAGAACTTTTCATTTCTACCAATTTGAATGGATTTTTTTTTTCTTGCATTTGTTATAACCTTATTCCAGTCATCGGGAATAAAAATATTGGGATGGAATTTCTTTTCTTTCTCAATAACCCCAAAATCTTGATCACAAGGTAAGTAGGAATGACCACTTAGCAAAAATTTGTGATCTATTTCTTCAACTTCAAATTCAGTTGATGAAACTATGTAATTACATAGTACAGACATTTTTATATTTCGATTCTGACCCCCACACTGGTCAGAATACATAACAAGTTTTTTTGTAGCAACAAAATTTTTGATATAGTATAGGATACAAGATCCGACCTCTTGAGGACCTCTTGAAGCCACTGATTCATTCCATACAAACATGTAGGAATCATTGGTTGCCATGTTATGAATCGAAAAGCAGTAAGTCCAAAGCTGCCGCTTATAATAACAGATTCCTTTTGTCAAAACAGGTGTGGGCAAGGTCTTCATCAAGTCAAAACATATGACTGTAATGTCTCCTTCTTTCGATAACTGAGCGTCTTGTTGTAAGCTGTCCCTTGCACTTTGAGCTTTTCTTTGGTGAAGTTCACGCTCGATCTCAAGTTGTCTCTTTATTACTTCATCAACTGTTGATTTAATTTTTATGTTGAATAGATCACATTTCTTGCAGGAATCTGATATGGGTGGATGAAAATGTAAGTTAAACTCTTTATTAAAGATTTCTCTAAAAACGAAATAAGAAACCGAATTGTTTGATTCATTTTTGTACAAATTGTACATTTTTCCAATACTTAAATCTGGAGCAAGGTATCTCCTGTGATTGCTCTTTGGTCTACAGTAGTGAGATTCGTAGCTTGGGAATTGCTTAATAAAATCCCTAACTTTGTTTTTCTGCGCTTCATTAGTTTTATTAGCTGGTGGGTGTTTCCCCCTTTTATCGCATGGTGATGGTGCGCCGATTGGTTTAGTCTTTAGTAGTCTATCCAGTCTTCCAGATGAAACTTGAAACACAGCCTGGAAAAATGATTTGCAGACCTTTTTTTCTTCTCCCGTGGCATCAGGTATATAGTAGATTCTTGTTTTATCTCTCTGAGAGTTTTGGTTTTCGGTGTACTTCCGTAGTTTGTTTACAACCTTAACTAATGAAAACAGATAAGAAGTCTGTAAATTGAAACTTTGTAAACCATAAAAACTTGTGTGCAGTTCCCTTTGCCGTTCTTCGGGTAGTAAAAGTAAAAGATGGCATTTATTTTTGCAGACACAAACGAATGGTTGGAAAGGTTTTGAAGGCACTGTTTTTCCAGATTTTGTTATATATTCTTCTCCGGCACATCTTTTCTTTTTATTTACAGCTCGCCTCCAATTCTGTTCACGACGAATACGTTTTTTTGGCTTAAATTCCTTTGTTTCTTCCTCTTGCGTTTCCTCGCTACTTGTTTCTATTGCCTCATTTACTCCACCTTCTTCTGATGGAACATATTCTGATCCTGAATCTTGATAAGGATCAGACTGATCCGAGTCTAACGTACCTGGAAAAATAAAAAAAAAAAATATGAAAAAGTTAAATTGAAATAGGTTAGCGCTTGTTAAGTGGTCATCTTTTCATAAAAAAAATATCTTAAAAACTTTCCTAATCAATGATAAAAACCTAACTGACGTCATTGATGTTACTTTAAGAGAATTATAAAAGTAACACCTCTGTTACTTTAGTCACGGCCTTCCTGAATCTCGAATAATATATCTATAACATAACCTAGCATTTAAAATTTACTTTTTGATCCCAATTTAATTAAAAAATGTATTTAATCTTTACTAACAAAGTTCTATAATACTTACATTCCATTGTGGTGTCCTGATTATCCATTTTACAAAAGATAATGGCAATATTTGCACAATTTTAGCACTGAATAAAGGCGGCATACATAAACAACAACAACTGTCAACTACAACTAATAACGCGATTGGTAAGAAGCAAAATGGACCAACCGCACTCAGTCCACTTTGCTTCTGATGTAATAGGCAAATCCTAAAACAGCAAAACTGTGTATGTGCTGCCATCTATTAGGAAAATGTTAAAGGTGGTTTGGTCCACTATACATTTGAAAGATTATCATATTGTGGTTTACAAACTGCAATAAAACAGAAATCTAGTTTTTGGGGGTTAGTCCACTATTGCACTCATAGCCTCAATTTATCTTACCTTGTGGTTCAAAAAGGTTTTTAATTAACTTTTTATTTTATGTGGATAAATAGGTAGTACTAGTACTGTACAGAGGATTTCACTTCAAATTTCGAGGGCCTATATCTCGAAAACGAATGAATATATTTTGATTTCGTCTAAAGCCGTCGTTATAGGTATGATCACTTTGCATTTCTTAAAGATAATATCAATGCGATTCCCTGGGCGTCGCGACGCCTCGAAAATATAAATCGAACGTAGGTACATTTGAAAGTGCTTTAAATTTTAAGACCTTTTTTGTCATTTACCCTAAGTAGGTACATATTATCTCTCGCAAAAGCTAATCATTTACCTTCCCTATACTGAGGAAACATTTTTTCTTGTGCGAATTAGATTAATTAATTAAAGATTAATTACTTATTTTGATTCAATAAGAGTATTTAATTGCCGAATACTTTCCTAACTTAAGCGAAATTTTATTGGGTTAATTAAATTTTGCTAATTTAAATTCCTTTAAACAAACACTATCCCAATTGATGGTTTACAATCATAAGATAAGACGGCCAGCAAGGTCACCAGATATAACACCGTTAGATTTTTCCCTTTGGGACCACTGGAAGGATACATTATATTGTCTACGAAACAACAGTTGAAGATATGACCGATGTAATATATAGGCAAAGTTACAGCGGCATGTACTGCTGTTACTAGAACAATGCTTTTAAAGGCTACCCACAGCAGACTTTAAAAAAATGTTGGCGCTCAAGGGGTCGCGAAGGGGTCGCATTGATGTTATCTTTAAAAAATGCATAGTGATCCTACCTAACTACTGCTTTATGGGTGAAAAAAATAGTATGGGCCAAAACAGGCTGCGGAACTTTAAAAAAATAAAGTATGTAATAACACAAAAAATTTTATTTCTCGATATTTGCAATATCAAATTGGTCTAATTTTTTATATGGGCACGAAACAAAATTATTACTTAGGATTTTATAGCAGAAATTGGTTCTTGGTGTACTGCATTTTGTCATTTCGGCAGCAAGATAAGGACGGCCCTATTATGTTGGAAATTGTTAAAATAAATTAGTTTTTTTCAAAGAACATGCTAAAAGACCTTAAATACTTAATAAAAAGTTAAAAATTCAGGCTCAATGACAACAAAAATATTTCACAGTAAAAAAATTGTCCGTGGATACTGACATACTGTGAAATCTATCATCAATAATATCAACTGTAAGACTATGTTGGGGTATATTTAAACGCAATTACTTTCGTTATGTATAACGATGTAGGCTTAAATCATTAAGGCGGTTAAATATGTTATAATTCTGCTTTAAATATTTGACGTTAAATATTTAAAGTGTTGCCGAAAGGGACATAAATGTTGCCGAAATGACATGAATGTTGCCGAAATGAATTAAACACGGTTTTGTACCTTAAATGCTTTATTAAATGTCATACCATACAACATGCAAACCGAAAACTTCAGAAAAATTAAGTTCATAAAAAACTAAAAAAAGAGAATTATACAACAAATACTTAGAGGAAAAATAAACTAGTGCTCCAAAAACAAATCATTCAGGTCTTGAAATTCATTTAGAAAATAAATATTTGGCCTCGAAGATGAAACTTGCTTTGGCGCAAAATTGATCTTGCACAAGATATCGTCTTCAGCAACTGTTTGGACGTCATCTGTTTTTGGCCAGTAAAACTTGTTGTTACCTGCCCGAGCCATAAACTTGACCACAAGTTGTCCATTTGTCGATTCTTCGACGAGCCCTAAAAACATTAAAATTTGTTTCAGCAGAAATTGCAAACACTAAAATGAAAAACGCACACAGAAAACTATGATTTACCTACCAGGGAACCACCTTTCGTCATAAATGGCAGCAATCCATTCCCCAACTTTTATATTGCTCTCGACAGGGAGTGTTGTATCTTCAACATCAAGCCCCAAATCTACTTTTCCGTTTCCAATACCAAAATGAATGCAAATTTGAGGACACTTAGAACATGATAGTTCCCTGAGATACAAATATCTGGTGTTTTTCTCCCATACTACCTGATGAAGTTTTGTGATATTAGGGATCTTCTTAACGTTGTGTGGAATTCTTGAATTCTTGATCGCGTCAATTTTCTTAGAGTCCACCAGCACCACTGTAGTTTGGCTGTCTTTAAATAACATCACAAAGTCGGAAGCTGAGACTACGTCACCTCCTCTTAGTACAAAGTCATCTGCCTGTCTCTTCAGAGATCCGCCAACCCCATCCATAGGACCCTTGCCATGTCCGGCCTCACTGAAATTCCATGTGGTATATTTCAAAGTAGGAAATAGCTCTGGTAAAATAGTTACCAGCAAGTGTAAATTGAATCTATTTTTGTATTGGCTGGTAGGCCCGTCTGAATAAAAGTGTACAGTGTCAATTTGAGGATGCTTGTCGACAAACTGTCTTAGTATGGGGATTAAATGTCCCCAAACAGCATGACACTGATGGTCCAAATTTTCAGACACAGTGGTAAAACTTTCAGTTTTCAAGGCACTGTCAACTTTATAATATAAAACCCCAGTGTGTAATGAGAGTTGTTTTTTGTTGGCACCAAAATGCATTGACTGAATTTCTGAATGTAATTTTGCGCAGTAGTTCTCAGAAAAATCGATTTGCAAGACTAATTCATTTTGGGACAGGGCTTCTTTCTTTTGCCTCAGTTCTTTGTACTGATGCTTAATATTTCTTACATGTTTTCTAAAAGCTGGTAGTTGTTTAAAAAATTCTTCAGCAAGATCTAATTTTGTGCTTCTTATTACATTCTTTGAAGTTATTCGTAAGACTTTTTTCTTTTCGTTTATAACTCTTTCTTCACTGCGGCTTTGCCATTGATAGTAGGTAACAGTTTCCTGGAGATTAGCGATACTGACTTCAATTCTGTCTTCTTTCAGTATGTTGGACAAATGTGTTTCCTTGGTTAAAAATATTTTTAGAGTATTCATTTTAGTCACAAGAAGCTGGAAATTTTCATGTTTGATACATAAACACGTTTCTCTGTCAGACTTGGTCGGTAGAACAACCCAAAATGGCTTACCCCTTCTGAATGTGGGGTAGGACATCTTAACTGATGATCCCTGCATATATTTTTTATATGCTTCTTTCATTGTTAGCATTAACAACCGTTTTTGTTTACGAATGAGCCCCATTCTTTTAAATTCTTTTTTTCCAGGGCACATCCTGCTTACATCATCTCGCTCAAAAAAGTTTGTCACCTGCTCCTTCACTTCATCAGACAGAATATTTTTTCTTGATTTTCTTTCATACGAAAGAATTTTTTTGGTAGTTTGCCATTTTTTGTTCTGCTTATAAGAAATGAGGTTCTTTATTTGTCCCTGCAGACGATATTTTTTTAAAACTTTACCGCTTAAAACTTTTTTGTAACATTGCTGTTCTTTGCTACTTCCTTGCATTTGGTTCACATTCTCTTCAATTTGAGATTTTAAGGCCTCACCAAACAGTAGCTGTCTTCTGACGTCTTGTGGAACTCTTCTGTTCTTTAGGAAAATATCTAATTTTGTATTAGGTGATGGTGTAGCAGGAACCGTTTTTTTACGACTTAATCTCTGGTATCGTTTTCTGAATTTCTCTTTTTCAGATTTAAGTTTTGCTATTTCCGTCTTTGCCCTTTGCAGTTCTTTGTACATTTTGGTACGATAAGCCTTCATTTTTTTTCTACTAGCCGAACCTCGCTTGGATGTTTCTGGTATACAAACTTCAGTGTCAGAGTTTGGAGGGGTTTCCTCTATTGTAGTCTTCACCATTTTAAGTTTTTCTCTTCGGTTTCTTTGTGCTTTTTTCCACTGACTCCTTTTTTTCCTCTGATCTCTTTTACTTAAATCTTTTACTCCTTTTATTATATCGGCTTCTTTCTTCTTTTTGTACCTCTCTCTATCTTTTCGACGTTTTTCCTCTTTTTGTTGTTCAGACATTTTTGCTCTAGATTTTCTGGACCTTTCCGTCGTTGTAGATTTTTTATTCTTTTTTTTTATGGCCTTTGAAGTGTCAGGAGATTTTAGTTTTATTTTTATAAATCCTTTTTTTTGTTTCTTAAGGTCATTTGTATTTAGCTCTGGCTCATTCACTCCTTCCGAAATTATATTTTTCTTAGTTATAGGTTCTAATCTTTCCTCAACTAGTTTTTGTGGTTTTTCAATCTCGTAGTTTATCCTAGTATTAGTCTGCTCCTCGTCTTTTCTAGGTATTTTGGATTTTCTTTCTAAGGAAGCCACTTTTTTTCTCTTTCGTTTTGCAGCTTCTTCTGCAGCTCTTCGAACTGAGGCTAATTCCCGATCCCTTTTCAATTTTTCAATTAAACGTAGCTTCTGTTCTTCGTCCATTTCTCGTACAGCCTAAACAAATTAAAAACAAAGCAAGAGTGCAATAACAGAAAAATATGCATACTATAAGTAGGCCAAAAGAAGACAAAATGGAAATAAAACAGATTTTTTTCCTTCAAGAACTGTTTTTATATAATATGTGGATAAGTATACAAAATATTGTCATTTCGGAAACACACTGTCATTTCGGCAACAAAACTAGTGTTGCCGAAATGACTGTTGCCGAAATGACAATTTAAAGATTTTAAGCTGATAACGTAAACAAGTTTTCAAAGAAAGGAATTATTTTGAGGTTAAGATGTAGAGGAACGTCGGCTTATCTATTCTTACAGCTTTTATTCAACATATTAATCTAAAATAGTTCCCTACCTTCAGCTGCCGAACTGACGACTAATAAAAACACCTTATAAATTTTACAGCTTTCTTCAATTTTTAAAAAAAACTGTCTACATGAATCAACATGTGCGCAGTATTTTTTACAAGAAGACACTAATAGAAACTTCGACTCGACAAGAAAACTACCGTGGTTCAATTATAGGCAACCAGGCATTCAAGTTTATTAGGTGTTGCCGAAATGACACTAGACTTAAGGGACAAGATTTACTGAGATCGTATGTATTTTATATGAACTGTTAATGCATTTTATTGACAAATATAACAAGTACCATTATTTGACAGCTTAATACTGACATCCAAGGCTTACAGAAATCGTTTTAAAACACACAATAATCAAATGAATGGTAATTTTTGAGACAGGGACACGTTGCCGAAATGACATTTTGATTACTTTATGACATACTGGAGTAAGTTTGTTTGTAGATATGATGAGTTTTAATTTTTTTTTATAAGTATTCGTGCTACTTTACATAAAACTGAGATTGGTTGGATCTTTTTCAAAATCCTGATGGATTAAGAGGCTCGGGACATGTTTTGGCCCATAATATTTTTTTCGCCCTTATACGAAATTAAAATATCTCAATTCGTTTTTAAGATATAGGCCCTAGGAGTTTTAAGTGAAAAATCATGTATTAGTATTATTACTATATTATGCTTACTAACTTACCTAGGCATTATACCTATTTATTTACATACAATAAAATTGTCTTGGAGACTATGACATTTAGGTGTCACCACTTTTTTGACACTTTGACTGTTCTTTAGCAATTTCCTATACGTACTTATAATATAATATATGCCTACATCCAGCATTATTTGAGCGCGCATACCGATTTCGATATTTACACAGCTATTAGCTTTGTTTACTCATCAAAAACCTTCATGTTTCTTTGGCAAACACAACAATAGCAATAATTATATTGTGTGTTTGAGCACCATAATCCATTCATGCGTTTAAAAATATAGAATATTATTTTCTAAGTCATTATTCTTTCACCTAACTTTTCCAAAAAGTTTTCGATTTGTCCGAAGTTGAAAATTAATCGAAAAATGAACTTTTCTGTTGCCTTTTTGTCAAATCTGTGTAGTCAGGTCACCAACGAAATACCTACCTTGGACAAAATAATGTCTGAAATGAAAAAAGGATGATTTCATTCCACACATGGGTAAGAAGAAACTATGGAAAACTTTGAAGGAAATGAATTTTTGTTATGACAAAATTCAAAACGGAAAATTACTTTTAATAGAGAAAGACGAAATCATCTGCTGGCGACGACGATATTTGAGGGCATTTAGACAGTTTCGAAGGGAAAAGAGGAAAACTTGGTTAAATGAAGTTGGTAAAATCTAGCAGGATAAACATATAAAAAGCGCAAGGCAAGCTTTCATGGAAGAATGGTCCACTGGAATAAAAGCACCCTCGGGAAAAGGTAAAAGATTAATAATTACTCAAATTGGTAGCAAAAATGGATTTGTCGATGGCGGCTTACTAGCATTTGAATCAAAATGAACTGGAGATTCGTGATGATAAACAATCTGAAGTAACGTTAAGTTTCTATTGTATGCAAATTAGAGTGACCCTAATTTTGGACCGATTCGGGGTGTGTAGGTCTTAAATACGGAATCTTTAAAAACTCTCATTACAATTTACCTGGAAGCAACAGAGTATAGTTATTTGTTTTTAATAACCATTCAATATACTATGACAGCAGCCTCGCGTTAATAAGTAATTTATAAACAAAAACTATAAAATTCATACTCAAAAACAAAAAATGAAACAATTAGCCTTTGTTTGATATCGGACAAATAACGCAGACTACTAAATAAGCTTGCTGCCGTATACAATTAGCCACAGAATACAACACACACGATGTTGTAGGTCCCATTCATATCGACAAACAATACAATCGTGGCGTAGAATTTAAATATGGACTTTTAATCACCTGCAAAGAGATATTCCGTAGACAATAGGCTTGTAATGAATTTATTAGGTATTATTTTTAAAGCGCTCTATGAATTTCTGAGTGATTGAATTATGTCGGAATTGTTTTTGGAATTATCGGGATGTGATTTTAAATGGACTCGTGCTTTTTATTATTTTATACAGGGTGTTTAAGAATTGCAAGCTAGTACTTGAAGGCAGACGGCCCCGTTCCTTGCACTGCACATAATGTGACAAATTTTTTAGGATCGTCCCCAAAGTTTGACAAATTTGGTACCTAGATAATAAAGCGCCCGGAATTTTTCTTTTTAAATTTGGCATTAATAAATAAGAGCAGTGCCTAACTCCGCACGCATAATTATTCCAAAAATAGTGACCTCTCAGGTATGTTAATCCTGCACCCCAATTCCGCCCCGAAATATATATTATAAATATATACTTATATTGGTTAAACAGCGCTAACACGGCATCTAATCCACCTTTTTGGTTCAATTCGCATTACCTGCAATGTACAATCAAAGTGTAAATTTGTAATTTTATATACATTAAAGGTTCCTAATTGATTTGTTTGTTTTATTTCGCATTAAGGATTAGGAGCGGAGTTAGGTAGTTAGATAAGGGAGCGAAAATATTTCGGGGCGGAGATGGGTACTGTCTGTCCTCGTGTACCTGGCGCCGGGCGGAGTTGGGAATCGCCCATAAATAACACAGAAATTTAACTATCGCAAAAAGGGCTCCCCTTTCCCCTACACCTTTCGAATAGCCATCCAGTATAAGAATGTTAAAGTCTGTGCGTTTTAAGAAGTCCCCTAAGCCATAAAACCTCTTGAGCATTATGTCGGTGGCTCTCAAACAATAAATTATATTGAAGGTAATTTTGGATGTTGATGAATTACATTTTCTAAATAAAATAATTTAAAGTAAATAAAAAATTAGTTTAGGTAAAGAAAAATAATAATTTTTTAGCTTTTGTAGTATTCAGACAAATTATTTTTACGAATTCTATTTTATAAAGTTTTGGTTCTAAAAAGAACCGATTTTGTTGTCTTGCGACAGAACGTACCTACTTGTAGATAGGTACTACTAAAAGTAGTCTTCCTCTGCATTTGAAATTTCACCCATGCTTTCAGAATCAACATCATCGTCATCATCATCATCATTCGTAATAATTAACGGTCTTACTTCGTCTATAACCTGTTCTGTCTCATAAGATTCAAAAATAATTTTTTCTGTGTGTTCAATGCATTTCCGCCATTCTTCTTTGCCCGCTTGGCTAAGCGCCTCCTCCCATAACTTTATAACGCTAGGCTTACCGATATTTTTACAGGCATGTTTGTCATAATAGTTCTTGCTAATACCCCATACTAATTCAATTGCGTTGTAATGACAATGGTAGGGCGGCAATCTCAAAACTTGATGTCCATATTTGAGGGCTAATTCGTCAACAACATACTTTTTTTTTAATGACTGCTCTTTACCCTTGCTTAAAACCACTCTTTTATTTCTTCCTTTTTCCAGCTGCTTGTAGGGAATTTCTCTTCGAGTCTCGTATGGTAAGAGGCATTGTCTAAAACAATTAAGGAAGGTTTTTCTAAACTTTTTAAAAGTTTTTCCTCGAACCAATGCTCAAAAATTTCAGCATCCATATTGCCGTGATAATCATCAGTTTTTTTTGTTGATGAAAATATCAAACTGGCATTTAAAACAAAACCTTCTTCATTACCAACATGTAATATAATATACCTTTTTCCATTACTTGCACGGGTACTTGAATAACAATGCTTTGAGTCATCCTGCCAAGACGTTTTTGTTGAAGTTCCGTTTGCAAATACCCATGTTTCGTCAAGAAAAACAACTTGTCTTGACAATTCCGATTTTTTGTTGTTTAAATAATCCCTTAAAAATTGCCATCTTTTCGAAACAACATTGGACAGCTCGCAAAGCAGTTTTCTGTTGTTCGTTTTTTTATATTTGAAACCCATATGTTTTAAGATGATGGACAAACTGTTAGTTCCAATATCGCAAAGTTTTTTCTGCTTTATCTTTTCAAGAATAGCTTTGAGGGTAACATATTCCTTGGCTTTATACATATCATAAACAATGTTCCTAATAGAGAGTTTTATCCCTTGGGATAAATACAAGGTTTTTGAATGGAGTCGAACCCTTTTATATGGTCTGTCCAAATCCTCTTCACTCTTTTTTCGAAGTCTTCTTAAGGTCTTCTCTGAAATGCCGCAAGCATCAGACGTTCATTTTTGCACTGCCAAAACAGACTCTAACGGGCCCGAGTTATCTTTTTCTAAAGTAAAATAACGTTCCACTTGTAATACCAAACGGCGTTCACCTGGAGATAAATGCCTTCTAGGCGATGTGCCACCTTGCTGAACATTTTCCATAACTTTGCTTAATAACTGATTTTAATTCACACACAATGAGAAACAAACTAAAAGTGAAAAGCACAACTACTTATTTAAAATAAAGTAGAACATATCATCCCGCACTTCAGCAAATTTTAATTATTTCTTGGAAAATAGTAATTATTATGAAGATTTAGTTATAATAATCCCAAAATAATGTCATTATCGGAAAAGTATATACCTGACAAAATCTTTAACATATTTAACCATCCCGCACTTGAGCAAATTTTAATTGGTTCTTGGAAAATAGCGATTATTATATAGATTTAACTATAATAATAGCAAAATAATTTAATTATCTATTTAATTATTATTTATGCTCAACGCGTAATTCTAAGATAATTTTGTTTTGAAACCCCTGATTTCGCCCAGTAATAGAATACAGTAAACCAGTGGGATGTTCGGTGTGATCAAGTATAGCAAAGGTGCGAAGATATTGTAACTTAACCGAGTTACTGTTTTAAAAGCGATAACATCCCTTGGTGATTTAATCCGATATCGGACTTCTTAAAACGCACAGACTTTATTCTCAAAACGGCAGATCAAAAATTTATAAAAATTAAAGCACTATACATGACATCAACAAAAATATTAACAATATATGTATTTAGATAAAAAACATTCATTTCCTATAAATTAAGTCATTGCGCCTATTTTTTGAAAACGAAAATTTATTTATAATACCTACCTACTTAATTTCCGCACGATCTTCTGATTAATGTAAACCTATGTAGGTAGGTACTGACTTTGTCAAGAAATTTCCAAAAATATGTTTCAATACAGACTAAAAAAGATCTGTACGCCTTATTTGAAGTTATTTTTTAATCAGGGGCGACGTTTTCGAAATATCGCTGTATTCCGCGACATTTTGAACACCAGCAAACCTACCAATGCCTTATAACCTCAATTAGCATTATTTCAGGATACTTTTTGATTGACAATTAATAATATGTTCTTGTAAGTCATACAGAGTGACAAGAAGGTCGCCCATAATGCCTGTAACTTTTGAATTACCTCGTATGCGAAATACTGACCTGTATGAAAAATGTTCAGTAAATTATACCCCACATTTCTACCTGCATGAATTTTTTCTGTCAATTCTGGTTGGGTTGCCATAGAGAACAACTTACTTTTTTTAAATGGAACACCCTGCATATGATTACATATTTGGATTCTACTGGGAAAGCTTTGAATTTTCTGTAAGTATTTCAAATTTTTATTTATTTAAAATTGTAACAAACTTTATTGTAACAAAATAAATAGCCTAGAAAATTGAACAACCTATAACAACGGAATAATAAACAAGTGAAACCTTTTCAGTAGTTCAGGTGTTTAAAATGACCACCATTTTGTGCTAAGCAGAGCGCCAATCGATCCCTGAACCCATCTACAACGTTTGAAAGGAAGTCCTCTGGAATGGCCCGAATTTCAGCACTAATTCTGACTTTTAAAGATTCTAAGTCATTTGGACGGTTAACGTAGACTTTGCATTTTAAGTGTCACCACAAAAAAAAGTCGAGCGGGGTTAGGTCCGGGGATCGAGCTGGCCAGTTAATAGCACATCGTCTACCTATCCAATGTCATAAAAATTGGCGCCGGTGCTCCATCTTGCTTGGACTTAATCATTTATGCCATTACTTACACCCGGTAAAACCATTCTGCAAGAAGGAATTATGTGATTCCTGAGGAGGTCCAGATATTTTTCGCCATTCAAACAACCATTATATGAAAGAAGGTCCCACAATATGTCTAACAACTATGCCCGCCCATACATTAACTTTTTCGGGGCTCTGAGTATGACCTTCCTAAAACCAGGGAGTATTCTCAGCAGACCAATAACGATAATTGTGCCTATATATTAACAATGCCATTAAATGGAAAGTAGCTTCTTTCGAGAAAATGATATTTGTTCCGAAGTTATTATCGTTATTGCATCTTCCTATCATCAGCTCACAAAATTCAGCTCTTCTATCAAAATCGTCCTCGTTTAACTCGTGCACCAACTTTACCTTGTAGGGATGCAACTTCTCCTGCTTAAACAAATTTTTCATTGACTGATGAGACACATTAAAATCCATTGTCATTGGCCTGGATAATTTTGGTGGATTTTCATGTATTGAGAGCATGATATCCAAAGCTTTGTCTCCCCCGGTTGCTGTTTTAGGTCGACCTGATCTAGCGGCTTCCCTATAACACTCCCTGTTTCTCAAGATTTCTTTACCACTGGACACACCGTTGACTGATTAATTGGAGGCCTATTTGGATATAATTCATTGAAAAGTTGACAAACCTGATCTTGCGATCTCTTCATATTTCCATAACCGCTCATTAATAAAATATCAACTCGTTGTTTCTTATTCAGATGAACCATAGTGTAAACAAATTACAAATCAGACAACAGAAAATTAAGCAGGAGTTTAATATTGACACCTCTTAGGTGGCTGTCATGAAAACACCTTGACTCAACTGGTGGGTATTAAGTAGATAGGAATAATTATAATTAGGAAGATTTTCATTTTTGAGCTGTCATTATCTCGGAGACGCTTGAAGGTGAAAATTTGAAATACAAAAAAATTCAGAGTTTTCCCAGTGATGGAATCCAAATATGCAATTTTAGCCTCTATGGCAACCAAACCAGAAATGATAGAAACCATTCATGCAGGTAGAAGTGCAAAGAATAGTTTACTAAACAGTTTTAATAAAGGTCACTTTCTCGTATACGAGGTAATTCAAAAGTTACAGGCATTATGCGCGACTTTTTTGCCACTCTGTATATTCTGCAAGTAATTTTGATAAATTTGTATTTACAAAAGCATATTAGTTTAAATATCGCTCAAGAAGTTGGGAGATGATTTTATTATTGTTGTTAGTAGTGACTTTTGAAAACTTCCGATTTTTTCCTGTGTTAAGATCCTATACCTACCTACTTGTGCAACTTTCTTAATGCATCGTCTGGAAGTATCCATGATTTTTTGACATATTATGACAAGTACACACTCAATTCTATATAGTGTATGTAAATCTGAGCGAGATCTGGCAACCCGGCGGTATACCCGACGCACGAGGATTTTTACACGAAAATGCACTTACAATTTCAAACAGAACTTGAGCGTGTGTCCCGACGACTATTAAAGATAGGGATATGTTTATTAAATGAACAAGACATAAAACTTAACTCAATGGTGCTCGATAAGATAGGTTTTTTAACATTTCACGTAGTTTAACTGGATTTTTGAAGCTTTACAAATGTTTTACATGATTTATTTTTTGATATTTTTGATTTGAATTACGTGTTCCAATATCTAAGCTTGTGCGATTGGAATTTTAATCGATAATTTGGTTAGGTGCACAGTGATATTTTTATAGGAGTATAGTAAAGTTTTCATTATATCGTTTACCTTTACTGCAGTAAATCAACTACCTGATTAAACCCCCTTTGTGTAGGTCCCTATATCTTTAAACCGCAATAAATGGGCTTGAAAATATAAGTCAAAATACAAGTCTACATATTGGTTTATTTTTATTTTGAATCAAAGAGACATTTTAAACAAAATGAAAGTAAAGATAAATTATTATAATAGTAAGAGTTTGAGTCGATCTTCAAACCAATCTTCAGAAAGTTGGGCGTCAGTACCTTGATGGTAATCTAGAGAAGAATCTGCTATGTTTTCAACCTAAAGTTGTCTTCTAGTAATGTGTATCGAATCATGTTTCGTCAAGGTAGATAGTTGGTCGATTCCTTGCTCCATATTGTTTAACAGCCGTTAAATAATTATGACGCCATTCCCGTAAACATTGAGAATCCAAAGGTTTGACTTTTATCAATTGTATAATATTTAAAACCCACTTTAATCAAAAGTTTTCTTAGGCTTGAAATGTTATAAACCTATATGGTTTCATATCAAGAAAAGTAAGTACCTACTTCACAAATGGTCCAGAGTCCAGAACATGTTATAAAATCGTCAAGATTTCCGCCAGAAAAATTGCTAAAATTCATGGACCCAGTAATTGATAGAAACGCATTTTTTGCCCACCCAGAAAACCTGCTTCTGACTAGGATAGTAGATAAAAGGGATCATATAGAGTTGGGTATCAAAAGAATTCTAAAGGCTAGAAACTTATCTTCTAAAAGACAGTCAATCAGGAATTTTCAACCACCCAAAATTAATTTCCTGGCTACAGACTACAATTTCACCACCACCTTTACTGCGAAGAGTAACAAATGTAGAGATTGGATCGAAAGTCAAATCAGGTGAAACGGCGGCTTTATAAAATATAATAAATTATGTAGGCACAAAACAATACAGTTTATCACAAAGAGCTAGGAAATACGAAAAACACAACATTTAAATAAAAAATCTTCCAAAATTCTGCCGCCATAGAGAGAATGGTAAATAGGCAGGCTGGCACCGACAGTTCACTTGATTTATCACTTTATTAATGATATTACAGAAAAGCCGCACCAAAAATAATCACTAATATTTAGTAGGGGTTCTTAGCAATCACTTCTCTCAAGCTGTCTTGTCTGCTCTTTTGAAATCATCAAAACTCTATATTAAAAACTGTTTTATTTTCCATAAACAATATCACTCATGGTTAATTGAGGCTGATATGATGAGAGCTGCAGCTTATGCTCTCGAAACTGATGTATAACAACTTTAAAAATCATTATTAAATAGTGGAGTAGACTTCATTTCATTTTATAAGTATAAACAAGAATAGAATGTTAGTTTCTTTAAACATTAGATGCCTAAATAATATTATTAAACTTCTACTATTATCTATTTAATTCCCATATTAAAAATGTGGTGGCCTGAATAAAAATTTTATGATGCAATGGTCAAGTGACCAACTTCTTCCTCGTTGATAATCAGTGAGTCGGCGAGATTTCGCGCGGTCGCGCCCTTTATGTCTTGTACAAGTTTTATTCCCGGCAATGTATTAGTTTTATTTTCTACATTGTGTGTTTAAGTGATATACTAGCATAGCTATTCGCAGGCTGCAGCCAAGGCACTATACATAGAACTAACCTGACCTAACCTATGTTGTCGGTGTTTAGATAGTAATAACATGAAAGTAGAGTCCCTGGAACACAAGGCCATTAATAAATTGGTTTACTGACTTTGGCATTGCCACGCCTCCTTGAGAACACAGTGGCGTACTCAAAATGCAAATAATTAGAACAATTCTATGAGTTGCTCCTTAAATTGCATCGCTAATATAATAATAAAATGACGTTCAAGTACAGACACTGCCCAGATATTTCCAGACGAAAATGTAATCGTTTTTCCCATTACACATATCTAGATTATTACCTACAAAAAAGCTTAGTCACATATTTGTTTACTGACTTACAAAATGATATTTTAGGTCAAAACAGAAAAATTATTTACAAAAACCTGGCAACGTCGACCTCAAAATACAAACGATCTAGCGATTCATTCCTCGCTCAGGAACACCGTGTTTTCAATAAATTCACTTAACTTGGAGTCGTTGTTCCATAGAGAAGGGGGATTTGTTCTCAGCTTTACTAACCCTATAAAACAAGATAGAAAACTCATGTTCTCCCCCACCCTAGCTCGATCCGGGCGGAGCCAGAGAGTCGCGGGCGGTCTTTAGCCCGCGCGACGACCAATACTCGATTGCGCCAGCGCATAGGCTCCGCGTTTTTCATGTAGTTGTTGGTCCGAGCACTCGCCCCACCCACAAAGTGAGAGGCCAAGGGAGGAGCGTCGTGATCTGAATGAGTCAGAGGGGGATCACCTTTAGTCGCAAGCAGACAACAAATTCGAAAAGGTCGGAGAGGCTCAAGCGCCTCGTTTTGTGTTTTTGGGAGTAACGCGCGACTCATTTTAGAGCCGATCTGAGCTAGGCTTTAAAGTTCTAGCTCTAGTTCCACCTTTAGTGTTTGTTGACGTTTTTTTTTGTTGAACGATGACTTTAAACTACAAATAATGATTCTTTAGTGACGCTTGTCGATCCGTAGTGAACGTAATTAGCTTTAATTAATGTGCAATAACGCATCTGAGTACTGTTTATCGAGTCAAAGTGACGGTAGGAGTTGTTACGGCGTTCAGACTGTCGCAGTTTTGTGGATTTAATATGGCTGCGTATGCTCAATTCGCTGGATATGGGTATCCGTCGGCTGCGCAGGTTAGTTTGAATTTTGTTATTTCAGCTGAGTCTTAATATGGCTGGTTCCAGGGTAATTACTTTATGAATTACAAAGCAAAGATTCTCTGTCCTTTTTTAACTTATGATCTGCCCTGAAACAATATCACAATACTTTAGTTTGAGGTCAATAACTTACCTACATTAATAAACGAACAATTCTTTAGTGTAACAAATATGATTAATAATTAATAAGTATTGGGTAAGTACAATTATCATTACTATCGTCAAGCGACAGTTACGTCGTGGTTGTCGAGTATAAGACATATTTTTCACGGGCGCTAATGTTAAAATCATTATGTAGGGTTTGATGACTAACATACTCCTGTGCGTCGACACTGATGGTCGTTAAACCCTTTGCTTGAACTCGTTAAAATATTTTAATTCCCATTTTTCTGTAGGGACTTCAGTTATTATTGAAAACAAAATTTAGTGTGGCAAAAACATTATTATTCTTTATTAACAAAATTTTTGATAAATATATAACATACTTACCTATTTGTTCTACTACTAACTTGAAAAGTCCCCATTATTTACTTCATTCTTACGCTCCGTTTCTTTAACATGTTATTAGTTTTAAGCCTTAACTAACCATTTTAAATGAAGAGATTCCGCAAAAAAATATCAAATTTTTAATAAAACAGGAATTTTCATCATAAATTGGAAGCAATAGAAAACTGCCATATTCAAAAATGTCAACACAGTAACAGATTTTTTACAAACTGACTTGATTTTCAAAATATTTTAAGAATTAGGTAGACAGAAATGGTTAATACAAAGATCTAAACGAATTTAATATGTAATATCCGTAAGTTGAGAAACCCGATATATAGGTACCTCGCACATTATATCGCTATATACCTAATAGCTCACTTTTTAACCTAGATATATAATGTACTATTAAAGTCAAATTACTGACGTACCTACCTATATTATATCGAATTATCTAAACCAGGGGTCGCCAAACTATGGCCCGAGGGCCAAATCCGGCCCGCGACAGCTAATGTCTTACTGTTGTTATTGTTGTTGTGATAAGTTGGATAAAAAAAAAAACAGAATGACGATAGTTTGGTTTTATTTACTTGCTAGGTAAAGCTTAATGACAAGTATAATACGCAGAAAATTTAACTTAAGCATATTACTAACAAATAATTGAAATCAGTCCAACGAACACTATAAACATATATAAATATTATAACATAAAATACCTACTAATGAGATTTAGGTAATTGTAATTTTCCACTGACAATAGTTTGTAGTTGTGGACCAATTTTACTTGTACCAATAAGATTATTAAAAGAAATTTAAGATGCTCATCGGTTAACTCAGATCTGTAAACATTCTTTACGTACTTACTTCATTTTGAAGAATATTTTCTTACACAAGTAAGTAGTACCAAAAACAGAAAAAAGTCCACAACAAATCTATGCAAATTATCAAATTGTGCCAGTGAAAAACTCTCATAAAATTTCAACAAAGATAAGTTTTGATATTTGTTCTTAATTATATCATAGCACTGTAGATCAATAATTTCCATTTGAAGTTCTGGGGCTAGGGTTTCAATGTCGGTATCAAAAGGATTTTGAAAAATCTTAATTTCATTCGCAATGACATCAAAGTCTGAGAAGCGAGTATCAAATCAAATCACAAAGCTTCGATTGCAAAATAATCGACGGGAAAGTCAGTCTCAGTAGTGTGGCTGAATATTTCACATGTTTTAAAATAAGTATGTGAAACATTTTTTACGCAATTTTTATTGAAACAGTATTATTTTCTGACAGAACGATTTGTTTGATATTAGTGTATAAATCAGGAAGGAACTGGTTTTCTTCTTTCAACCTCAAATCCAGTTCATTCATATGTTTTGTCAAACCGACGTGGAATGCTAACTTTCACAGCCATTCGCTATTTTATAATTCGGATGAATTACGATGCTTTTCATTCAAAAAAATTCCGATCACTGCTCGAAGTTCAAAGAAGCGCTGAAGGACTTTTCAGCAACTAAGCCAGCGTATGGCTCAAGGCGCGTACTCGGCGACTTGTCTAGAAATTATAGATAATGGCATGAAAATTAAAACGGTGTTGGCCCTTGGAACTTACTGGAGTATTCAGTATGGCCCTAAGGCTGGAAAGTTTGGAGACCCCTGATCTAAACAATCTAAAAACTATCTAAAAACTGTGAATCTCAACAGTCTAAATATCAGGGTTCTTATACAAATAGTATAGATAGATAGTTAGTAGCTAGATCAAAACAGTGAAGACAGACTCACGAGATTATTATTTCTTAGTCATAATCATGTGTGATATTTGTCTTAATCATTGTAGTCAGAATTTAGTTAATTTATTTATTTAAATACTTGCCTTACAAGTTTACAAACAAACAGAAATATTTAAATGCAGAAAGTTACTTTTCTGTTTCAATATCTCTATAGCTTTCTATTTCAATAATCGATAGCTTTAAAAATGACAAGTAGGTATGTAAACCAACTCTACCACCCTAATCCATTTTTACAAGGTAAACATAGCCGATGTCGTTCTGTTATTCCAACAGGTTTCAAAGAACAGACCGTACTCGTCGGCAAAAGAACTAAAGAGCCTTGGAAAAGCCATAAGTGAAAAATAAATATTTGCCAACTCTTGGAATATTTGGTTTGTCCTCTGCTTGAGCACGTGAAACTAATTTCGTTCGATAATTAGTTTTTGGGGGGATTAGGGTAATGGGTAGTTTTTGTAATCATAATTAGACTAATGCCCTACTTATGTTTTATATTGGTCGTCAAAAACTGTTTTTTGCAGCATTTTTGAACGTTTGTAATTGGAAAACTTTCTCATTTGTTGAGAATTTAAATATCCAGAGTCAGTAAAAAAGGTTTTTTCAAAGGCTTTTGCATAATTGCGCAAATAACCCACTCTGAAAATTGCATTCGCTGCAAATTGTCATTTGGTAAGAATTATTGGCCTATAAGCTTAGACGATTAGCGTGCATATGCAGGTCACATTTCACGATTATATGGCAGGTTCTATTGGACACATTTACTTAGGTCCAATAGGAGTGTTATTAGCAATTTGCTTCAATTCGTCTTATACAGGGTGCGTATAAAGTCTAGAAACGGCTTAATAACATCACAGTTTATTGGCCGATTTAAACCAAATTTGGTACAGTTGTGTAAGAGGATCTGACGCACCGAATGACAATATTGGCGTTGTTGCCGGCTTTTTAGTTTGTCTGGAATTCGAACGAATTTTATATTTTTAACTACAACACCCTGTATATTTTTTCATTTATAGTTTTTGCATTAAATTTGTTACATTTTTGGTAAAATCACTTTGTTCCTAATATCAGTAGTTTTCGAAATAACGACGTGTTTTGAAAATATCAACAAGTTGTGTTTTATTTATTATTAAATAAAACACCAGTTCAGTTTTCATGTAAAGTCATAAAAGCTGTCATTTTTACAGGCAAAAATGTCTTTAACTGAAAGTGAAAAAATTACAATTCTTATGATAAGAGGATATGGCGAATTCAGTGGCGGCTCGTGGGTGTATAAGGGGGGGAGGCTATAAAATAGCGCCGCAGACGAAAATTTTTCGCGATTTCAAGGTCATTGGCTTAAAATGAATAGTTAGGAATTCAACCAGCAATATAATTACTTTGAAATACTAGGTTTCACGAGAAAAATATTCAATTTGCAAGGTCAGGGTCAACTTCTCTCAGTGCATCCGCTATTGTGTCTCTATTTTGCTCTACTCTCGTAAGCGCCACAGAATTCTTAATATTATGTTCTTTGGAACTTTCGTGTGATTTTACCGCCCGTGAAAATTTTTTTAAATCAGAATCCCCACCCCCTGAACTCCAATTGTTTTTTACGCTGCCTAATAAAATACAAGGCCAACAATATAAGCTTTCCTTATAAATACTTCCGCACAGCCACTTATAGGTTTCGTACCAAGTTACCTGAAAAGCTCTTAAATATTGCTTACCCTGTCTCTTATCGTTAAATATTGCCGAAATTTTTGGTGTCGGACGACTACATAATATCTGTCTTTTTTCCGTTTCGTTTCTCCTTAAAAATAGGTATGAGAGAATAATATCATGAACCGGATTTATATTTTTTTAAAACAATAAAATTTAGCGTTTAATAATTAATAACATAATAAAGAAATCTTAAAACTTACCGGATCTTGAAAATATAACCTTAATTTCACTTTAAGTCTTTTATAAACAATTTATCGTCGTAAGACAGTCGACTAAATCTATATTTTATCAAGTATTCGACGATATCTTTGCAATTTCGAACATTTATTTTATCATTATTAGCATTAAAGCTTCTACTATATTCGCCAATTTCAGTTACCTCCATTTTTATAATAATATAGAGATAAAATTAATAAATAAACAATAAAATAATAATAACTTACATTAAAGTATGATTTGTGCAGAAAAAAAATCGCTAAAATCAAACACCACACACAAATTGTCACAAATAAACGAAATAGTTCGGTATACTGTGCCGGCACACACTACCGGGCTTCCGCCGCGCGCCGACTTCCCGCGAAATATTATTTGTGGGCGTTTCTGTCTCCTCGCTATCAGTTTTTCACGTGACAAAAACAACTCGCGTCGTCCTGACGCTCGGTTCTTGCATTGTTATCAGTGCTAAAAAATTAAACCGTCGGAAGCTTGCCTCCGTTGATAATAGTCTAGGCGCATATTCGCTGATGCGGGCAGACACCTCCTAATAGTACTAAAGCTGAGCGGCAATACCAAAAATATTATATAAAGAAAGTGTTTTTCTAGAAGTAGCTAATTCAGAATTTTTGATACACTGAGAATATAAGAAATGAATAGAGTTATCTTAAAAAAAATAAAATGTTATTTCGTAAGTTTTTGTTGGGGAGGCACTGCCTCCCCTGCCTCCCCTGACGAGCCGCCACTGATGGCGATAGGGTTAGGTCTTACGAAGAGGTTAAAAATCGATTTAATGACGCATTTCCAAACAGAAATCCAATTTCAAAAGCAACTGTTCTAAAAATTGTCCGACTGTTCGAAAAAACTGGAAATTGTATAGATAGGCGACGATCAGGACGACCAGCAGTAGTAGGAAAAAAGAGAAAAGTTTAGAAATTTTAAAACATGTTTCTTCATTAGGAAAAATTTCTCAAGTAAGTGACGTCTACTTCAAATTCGTCCATAATGTTTTAATAGAACATAAATATCACCCTTTCAAAATACATGAAGTTCAAGAGTTATCAGAAGATGATTATGAGCGAAGAATTGAATTTTGTGATATTATGATGTCAAGGTTTGACCAAAATAACCAGTTTTTCAAATTTATAGTGTTTTCGGACGAAGCAACATTTATGTTAAATGCGAAGTTAAGTCAATAGACACAACTGTAGGTTTTGGGCAAATGAAAATCCCCACTGGATGAGAGAAGGTCATACACAATGACCTGGAAAATTGAATGTGTGGGCTGGGCTTCTGGGTAACCACAAGATCGGTCCATTTTTTATTGATGGAAATTTGACATCACAACTTTACCTTGAGCTCTTGGAAACGCAAATAGTGCATACTATACGAAATGTGATGGGTCCAAATTATGCAAGTACATTCTTCCAACAGGACGGAGCTCCTCCCCATTTTGGTCGAAACGTGCGCGAATTTTTGAACAACACTTTTCCGAATAGGTGGATCGGTAGAGGGGGTACAATCGAGTGGCCACCTAGGTCCCCTGATTTGTCGCCTAACGACTACTTTTTATGGGTACACTTGAAGAACAGAGTTTATACCACAAAACCTCAATATTGGGCCGATTTGCAGCGTCGAATTTTGGACGAATTTGAATTAATAACGCCAGAAATGATTTACAACACAATTGAAAATTTTTATTTTCAATTAGCACACTGTCAAACTGTACAAGGAAAACAATTTGAACATTTAATATAAAAAATATATTTTTTCTAAATTGTACTCGTTATTTTGAAAACTACTGATATTAGGAACAAATTATGTTATACCAAAAGTGTAACAATATTAAAGTAAGAACTATAAATGAAAAAATATACAGGGTGTTACATTTAAAAATATAAAATTCGTTCGAATTCCAGACAAACTTAAAAGCTGGCAACAACGCCAATATCGTTATTCGGTGCGCCAGATCCTCTTACACAACTGTACCAAATTTGGTTTGAATCGGCCAATAAATAGTGATGTTATTAAGCCGTTTTCAGACTTTATAGACACCTCTTGTGCAGTACGAAATTTACGTGTTCCACTGTCTTTCTTTCTATTCACAGTTTCTGTTCGTCTAAACAAGGACATAGATCTACTAAAAACTTGGCAAATCTAGTCCAAATCCATGTCTATATAATACGTGAAAATTTTGTTTGAAAATTCCTTAATGGGCGTGTTAAAAGAACCCACTGGCTATCTGTCAACCCTTCTACGACCCTTTCTAAAGTATGTTACGATTATAAAAGGTTTTTGTTCTGTCTTGATCAGTGACCACCATATTAATTTTTTTTTAAGTTCAGGACTTAAAGGTTCTATTTTTTATTCACCTTTACCTTCTACCATAGGTTACCTTTCAAAAGTAATGCAAGAGAGGCGTGATTTATTGTGCGTCATAGTTTGAGGACAAACGATATACCTTATTTAAGTTAAACAAATACAAAATAAAGGTCAAACGACAGGTATAGGTACGCATCTATGTATCACATCAAACTATTCGTTAATATTAAATATTGGGAACATAAATGATGCAAAATAAAAATAAATGTACAAAACATGGGTATATTATAGCTATTGCTAGTAAACTTCATACCTATATGTATTAACACCATATGGCTATTACCCTCAAGAAGTTAAAGCAGCAACTGAGATAGAACATCAGGGTCATTTCAATTTCTGCGCATGCTTCGTATATACATTGCCTAATGTACTTTTATTTCTTTAGAACAGGGCACAAGAGTGTGCCGTAGAAAATTGCAGCAATGACAAAAGTAGCAACAATCTGGCTCTAAAATTACAAAATAAGCATTGAGTTGGTAAATTAAAGTGTTTTCAAATTATTATGTTTCCTAACCTGAACTAACCTCTCATTTTTACACAACATAACCTCGAAATCTCTAGCAAAAGTTGGTTTGTTTGACAGTTCGTTTCGTCAAGTTGTGTAATTATTATTGTTAACAGCTTTTTTTGTCACTGTTTATCTTTACTTTTCTGCAAATTTTGATTGTGTGTGTGTAAAGTGTGATATTTTGTGACGATGCCGAGGCATAACAGAATATTTTGCATTATGCAGGTGTAAAAACCTGAACACAGGTTTACTAACATATCTAATGAAAGTTCAATTAATATATTTACCTGCGTCCTTTTTCCTTTCTCAATCGAAATATCAACCAAATCTGAAACAAATCAAAAACTTTAATGTTTATTTACAAATTCCTGTCCTGTTGTCAAAGTCAAATGTGACTGAAAAGCAGCATAACCCTATTTTTTCCCCCGTATATTTTCCTTGCGCATGCGCACTGTGCAAAGTGACCCTGACCTGACAAGAACCTCTAGGCTTCACTACCTTTACATTGGGTATTACATATGTGGTAAACATGCATGGAAATTTCAGTTAACATAAACGCAGAACACATTGTCATAATAAAAAAGGGTAACACTTGTTGGTGTTGATTTTTTTGCTGCATTCCCCCTCCCTGACTACCATTCACCATGTTTTACACCACTTTGTTCTGGAACGTCTGTATCGATATTTTGATCACAGGTATAGCCTCAAAGTTAAATACCGTAAAGTCACATCGGTTTAAAAACCTGATTGTCATTAAAGGCACTTTATTGTAGATTCATAATTTTGAATTAATTTCTCACAGAAGCCAATGTTGTTATTTTCTGGTTTATTTAATTAATTTTTAGATCAATGCATAATTGTCTTTGTGATAGTTCTCTTGGGAGAGTGACAGCTAATTAAACCACAATTTATTTAATTCTAATTAATTGATATGTGAGTATGTCTGTGTGACAGTTCTGTTAGTGGGTACATAAAATAATAGCGTTTATGCGGCAATGCAACTTGGTAATTCAGTACTTTCTTATCGTCTAGGTTTAAAACCTATATATAAAGTTAAAGATGATTTAAGCCAAGGTTAATTTTCATAAGGCATAAAATATGTCGGCAACCGAACGTCGGGTCTGTCGGACCGTCGGATCACACCTGCAAGGTGACAAACTAAAGGTGCAAGAAATAATAAGCACTTGAATATTAAGTAACGAATAATTTATTGGACTGATAGTTAACATCAAGATTTTGAGTTATTAAGTCTAAGCGATCTGCTCAGTTTTCTGAATATCGATTCTGTGTTATTTTAAAGGGATATAATATGGATGAGCTTTCTTAATCTTTGATGCACCCCAAATACACTGTTTAATTAGTATTCACCTAGATGTCATCTGACTTGGCGACCTTGGCGTGCTTTCAAAGTAGCTGTTGTTTCTATTCCTAATTCAGTCTCGCTATCACTATCATCCACATTTATAATGCTCCAATTGTACAAAGTTTAAATTAAGTGAACTTAAGCATTCCGCCAGGAACAAGAAGTGTCCCCTACTTAGGAGACGACTAGGGTAAGGAACGAGACTAATTATGGTGACTTTTTATAGAGGTGCCAACAAATTGTGTTCGGCAAGGGGCAGACAAAATACATGAACATGTTATAAGTGGTGGTAGTAGTAGCAGTAAAGTATTAATTAGTATAATTCACCAAAATGTTCAATCTTTAGGGAACTCTGTAGAGACTGTAAATAATATGTCGGAAAACAATTCAACCTGTAAAATTTTGTGTGTGCCTGAACAATACAAATAGCATCAGCTTTCTGCCGTGAAGATGGGGAGCATGGTGGGAGTACTGTGTATGTACATAAGAATGTTAGCTTTAAAACGAGATCAATAATAATAAGTTATCAGTTAAGAGTGTTGTGGAATGTTCAGCGGTTGAATGTAATTTTAGAGGAACTCAAATAATAGTACCTACTATCAATTTATAGACCTCCTCTGGGTAATGCGGACATTTCTTAAGCTTCAATGATAGAATTCTCAACGATATCTCTAAAAAGAACAAGATCATTGTTATCGCTGGTGATTTTAATATAGGAACGATTAAGGATAATGATAAAAAAACTGGTCTGCTTTCTCTGTTGTCATCATTTAATGTACATCCAAGCAGACCAGTTTTATTATCATTATCCTTAATCGTTCCTATATTAAAATCACCAGCGATAACAATGATCTTGTTCTTTTTAGAGATATCGTTGAGAATTCTATCATTGAAGCTTAAGAAATGTCCGCATTACCCAGAGGAGGTCTATAAATTGATAGTAGGTACTATTATTTGAGTTCCTCTAAAATTACATTCAACCGCTGAACATTCCACAACACTCTTAACTGATAACTTATTATTATTGATCTCGTTTTAAAGCTAACATTCTTATGTACATACACAGTACTCCCACCATGCTCCCCATCTTCACGGCAGAAAGCTGATGCTATTTGTATTGTTCAGGCACACACAAAATTTTACAGGTTGAATTGTTTTCCGACATATTATTTACAGTCTCTACAGAGTTCCCTAAAGATTGAACATTTTGGTGAATTATACTAATTAATACTTTACTGCTACTACTACCACCACTTATAACATGTTCATGTATTTTGTCTGCCCCTTGCCGAACACAATTTGTTGGCACCTCTATAAAAAGTCACCATAATTAGTCTCGTTCCTTACCCTAGCTAGTCGTCTCCTAAGTAGGGGACACTTCTTGTTCCTGGCGGAATGCTTAAGTTCACTTAATTTAAACTTTGTACAATTGGAGCATTTAAAATACTTAACACCACAGTCCTTTCCACCATGTTCCCCACCACACTTGTGACAACATTCCTTTTCAGCGCAATATTTGGCCACATGACCAAAACCACAGCACTTGTATTTCGTTTTGTTGTGTAGTTAAATAAGAGTCTTCAATTTTTAAGACATGGTTAACCCAATTCTTGCACCTTTCATCTGGAATTTCAACGAAAACTTTCTTTATTAGCTCTATTACACTGCGCTATTTTCAGTCCTCATTTTTGATTTAATTCGATGCCACATGTGTTCAATAGGGTTAAATTGCAATAATAGGGTGGCAGTCACAACACAGTGTGACCCATTTCTTTCGCCATTTTATCACACACATACTCTTTTTTCATATTAAATGCCTTTAACACTTCTAACCGCTGTTTTTTACTATACGTTCCCTCGAAGTACAAGTCATTTTTTAACATGAACTCCTTTATTGCGGATTTTGTGCTCAATGCTTTCGGTACCTACTTTTTCCAGTGTGGTAGCTTGCATTGTCCATTACAATAACACTCTGTTCCGGTACATTTGAAAGCAAACTATCTTTAAACCAGCTTTCAAAAATAGCGGCGTTGGTATCTTCATGATAGTCCAGACTTGAATCCTTTATATTTTTTGCCAACAGTAATAAACAATTAGGGATCCATCCATTCTCGCAACCTGCATGTTATTCGTTTTCCTTTATTTGAAGGGGCTTTATTTTGGCATTTTTCAAATAAATTAACCCATCCCTTTTTGACAGTCTCATGAGTGTCAAACCACGTTTCATCCAGATAAACTATTGAACGTTTTTCGGATCTAAACTTTTTTATTTCCCTAAGGTACAGAAATCTCATTTTCTTAATAATTTGTCCTCTTGTCTTGTCTTACACTTAAAACCCATCTTGCAAAGCGCGGTGAAGACTTGCCTGCTACATGATATCGTTCGTTGTATCGTCAGTTGTTAGCCGTGTTTTTAAATAATCTAACGTGGGCACAACATTTTCTCGATATATTTGGTATATTTGCCTGCAAATAACGTCTGTGTCACAATCATCTACGCACTTCATTTTTCCGGTATCTTTGCGAACTTTTCTTTTAAAATGTCCTTTTAGCATAATATCTCGTACCGTCAATAATGGAACTTTCGTCATTTCACTCGTATTTTTAATGGCAATTACTTTAGGGTGGCCGTTCTTTATTAACGATTCACATACATTTTTCACGATCACTTTGGCGTCAGAAGATAAACGCTTCCTGGAATGTTAGGGTAGCTAGATATCGCATTAGCTGAAGATTCCCAAGGTCTCCACATACTTTTAATATTAACTTGTTGCACATTGTTTCAAAGTAAAATAGATAGGTACCTTCTAATGTATTTCGAATATTATGTTTACTATTTATATAAGCTATATAAACAGGTACCGGTAACTAAAAAGTTTCGAGAGATATCCTAATAATTAGGGGAGAACGGGGAGCATTCGGCCACAGGGAGCATTCGGCCACCTAAGTTATTCTAAAAACACGTTATTTGTGCATCGGACTAATTTTACCAAGAAAAGAATAAAAATCGGCTTTTAGGTAAGTTTTTTTTACTAAATATATTCCCCATATTTTCTTTGAAGAAACGATATTTAATTTTATGTTTTGTAAGTAAAACGTGCTTCTATAATGCTGTTTCTATTCCCCAATCATGTTATAACCTACAAAAATTAGTTACTAATATGACGTTTGATTTAAAATATTTTGGTAGCTGGGGAGCATTCGTCCACCTATACCTGGGGTGCATTCGGCCATGGCCGAATGCTCCCCGTTCTCCGGAAAAAGACAGATTAGAGGAAATTGAGAAAGAAAAGGAAAGAAAAAGAAATAAGTGTCCAAGACGGGACGTATTTAATAAGCTTAGATCAAAAAACAAGGACAACAAACCACAGATTAAGAAACTTAAACTAAAACAAAATTACTCGGATTCCTCTTCCAGTGAGGATGATATATCACTTCATGATGACTCTGATGATGATGATGTCAGTGATGACCTTGAAAACATTGATTGTGTGATTGATTATGAACTTAATGAAGAGAAGCTAATTGAGGAAGATTTTGTCCTTGTACGATTTAAAGCAAAAAATTCTTCAGTTTATTTTATCGGGCAAATTTTAAGCGTAATAAACGCAAATACCTATAAAATTAAGTTCTTAAGAAGAAAAGGCATATTAACAACATTTTATTTTCCTGTCATTGACGACATCAGTGAAGTAAACAACATAGATATTTTTAGGAAAATGATTCCCTCGTCAAAGTCTGGAACTGCGAGAACTGCGGCGAACTATCATTTTTGCTATAATTTCGCAACAATAATTGTTAACTAAGTCAAAATACTTGTATTATTAAAATTTGGCTCTATTGACAAATATGTTAATTATTTGTGTTAATTTAAAGAGAACATAACTTTAAACAATATTTTTGATTTATTTTTTGTTTAAAAAGCTACTTTACCAGTTACCTTACCAGATACGTCCTTTGGCCGAATCCTCCCCTTTGAATGGCCGAATGCTCCCTAGGGATGGGGAGCATTCGGCCATTTGTAAGTATTTTTTGAAAAATAAAATTTTATTAGAAACCGTGATCTTTTAATTTTTCTTTCTTATTATATGTTGAGATTAATGTTTATCATTCCCCGCAAGTACATTTTTTTTACAGTTAAACATTTGGTTTACTTCTTACTTAGAGAGTTGTGAATTGTGGCCGAATGCTCCCCGTTCTCCCCTACACAGTTTATAAATTTTGATAACAAATCAAGTAATGTACCTATCTATTGTTATTATAAACTGGCATTAAAAATAAATGTGGGTTAATACGTCTCTGCCAAAGCGAAAGCCGAGTTTATGAGGGGTTTTATTGCAGTCATTAAGCCAAACGAAATATGCTGGGAAGTACTTTACGTTATACCTACCTTCTACCTCCACAGGACACTCACAGTCTTCGTGTTGTCAAACTTAATGTTACTTTCAGTTTTACAACATAAATATCTAATCAGCTTATAATACCAAGTTAATTTTATTTCCTAACGATTTTCACGATATAACTTATTTCAATCTACTAAAAATACAACCCGACAAGAATTAAGTGCTTAATTGAACACTAATCTCAAAACAATCAAGAGTGTTAGTCAACAAATAACGACTAAATCTAACCCATTAGCTTAAGCACTTTTATATAAATATTATAATATAAACACGTGTGTGCTAGTCTGTTTATTTTGAAAACAAACTTAAAGGAGTTATACCTAGTGTGTCGGAAAATGAACTACGAGGAGTGATATAAAATAGTTACATACTGATGATGAAACCAGATCTTGAAATGCATTGTTAAGAGAATGAGATCCAGGCGAAGATTCTATTTATTAAAAACAAATTGTTTTATTTAAATGCCATGTGTCTAGTGTGGTTCCTGCTGTAGAAACTCCAACAGGTGTGCGCTGGGGTCGATCTGAATATCAATATCTCCAAAACAAAATTCATGACAAATCTGGTTCCCTGTGGAACATTATAGTGGGGGACAAAGAGGTAGAATTGGTAGTTAAGTATACATACCTAGGCCACGAAATTCGAGTTTCCAGAGACAACCAAACATACGAACTAAAGAGAAGAACAAACTTAGCTGGCAGCATTTGGAAAACTCAGAGACGTAGTTAAAGGTGACCTACCAACATATCTAAAAAGAAAGGTTTTTAATCAGTGCTTATTACCGGTCATGACCTATAGAGCCGAGACACTAACCCTGACCACCTTATCTGCCAACAGACTCAAAATAACACAGCGCAAAATGGAGAGATTAATGTTGGGCGTGTCGCTGAGAGACCATGTCAGAAACTATGACATAGGTACGCCGATGAACAGGTGTCACTGACGTTGTGCGAGACTCAAATGGAACTGGGCTGGACACTTGGCTCAAATCACAGCTATAATAAAACATCATTGAATGATACATGTTCTGGGGTTTTAATGTCATTATTTATTTCTCACGACGTTTCAACCGGTATTCGCAATATTCATCTATAGAAGCGACTGAAGATGTTTATCAGCTTCAGGTGAAACGTTACGTTTTGATGAAAGAAATAATAACTATGGAAGCCCAAAACGCATCTAACATTACTTAATTATTGCATAATTTTCAAGTTTCAGTGGGTATTCGTTTTCTTGTTTAGTTTTAAATAGTCTGTTCGAATTGTCAGATGTTAAAAAATCTACGTACTATGCTTGAACATCTTCTGAAGCATTATGTCGTTTGCTCGATATCTAAGGCTATCTTTATTTGCCACCTTATAGGGTTGATATTAAAACGCCCACAAGGTGTATCAAAAAGACTAGGGTGTTTCCAAAATAATGAACACCATTTTCATAATATCTATGCAAATTTATGTTCGTAGGACAATTCAGATATATGTAGACTTTAAAGTCGGCAAGTTCTTTCTTAAAAACAATCAGTATCAGATTTTTTCCTGCTAGTTAGAGTGCGACAGGTTCCATACAGGAAAATAGTATTATAACGCTTATCATGTTGTTCCCTTGGTTTGAAAATGCAGATGTCTGCCATCTCTTTGGGGTTTATGACGAATTGAAGTGAAATCGATTTGGAAAATTGGAAATAATGCTTCATGTTGTTAACTGCAAATGAATGAGATTGGTGGTGAGTTTTCTCTACTATTAAGCCCACGAGTGGGGAGACCCTCCAAACGCCACTGATGGTGGTACTATGTCACAAGGCAAACCACTTAAGTAAATAGTGATGATGGTGAGTAAATTGGAAATGCCGGAAAGGGTATGGGAAACTGCGATCAAAAAAATATATTGGTGATACATAGACAGTTAGAAAGCCAGACAACAAAAACAATTGCATAGAAGAAGGTAAAAGAAAACATCTTTAATATATTTTGTGCAAAACTGATCATCCAGAAGGTCATCTAGGCTTTTAGTGCCTCCTCTCATCGCTTGCCTCATTGTTTTGCCCCTTTAACTGCTCCTCTAGTTTCAATTATTCTCTGACATCTGAAAGGTGTAACAACTATGACACAGAGTTGTTATTACATAACTTATCTTAAATTTGGCAGAAGCTTCGCCTTGTGGAGTTGGCAGATAATTAGGCTCCTCTACTATGGCTACTTTAACATTAGATATATACAGTAACTAATAAAGACTTATGAAAAAAGAGTGTTTAGTGAAATTGCAAAATTTAAAAGGATACCTACTTGTCTATCTAACAAGAGTAATTGTATTCGATAAAATCTAATGGAAAACCGTTGTAATAAACACAAACATCAGTTGTGGGGATGCCAACAGATACGTTAGCTCCTCTGCGATGGCTACTTTAATATTAGGTACATCAACTAATTAAGAAGACTTTAAAAAAAGGTTAGTTTCCCAGAAAATTAAATAATATTGCAAATTTTACACAGGAATCATCATACTCAATAAAGTCCAATGGGAAAACCTATTACTCCTCGTAATAAACGCAAACATCAATTTTCCCATATAGACCAGCAAGTGCACTATATTCAAATACATCATTTTCCCATTTACAACTTGGCACTCTATCACTATATGTCACAATAAATGAACGAAAGTAGATACCTTGTCGAAACAGATGTTCATTTGTTTTTTACAAATAAAGTACGATCTCTAATGGCTCTGGCTACATCGATTTTCTCGTAATCTTTAATATGCAAACATAATAATAATATGTCTAATTTGTTTGGCGATATCGAAATTACATTGATTTGGACGAGTGGAATGTGTAATGGAAAATATTGACAAACGTTTTCCAGATAATGTTTGTTTAAATTACTAGGCTCGCCGTTTTAATAGGTAATCTTGCCATTATAGTAACAAACATTCTTAATCTTTACATATCGAAGATTACGAGGATGTGCAAGGTATGTCAGTTTTATCTATAGCAATGCGGGATATTTATTAAGGTATTTTGGATGATATTCAAATGTGACGATATTGTTTGCTGGAATTACCCAAGGATATTTATTATTCAATGAATTATTACCACATTTAGCAATACGACTGTATCGTACTGTATTTAATTTGCTTGGCTTACAGTGTGAACATATTATTTTTAGACTACCGTTTCTTCCATTATGTTGTCTAAGTCCCACATTTTATTTCTTCTTTAATTACATGTTTTATGTTCCATGTCCACTACCTATATGCGCTATTATTAACCTGGGACCTGCACGTATTCTCAAACCAGTAGACAAACCTTCTGTAAATGCTTAACGAGAGCTTTAAATATGTTTATCCTGCCATATCTTTTCCACTGATCGTTCAGCTGGGCTTCGTCTAAATAAAAAAATACAATACCATAAAAATTGTATAGTTTTGAAAACAGATGTAAAAATGTATTTACTTGAAATGGCCGCCTAACACTTTTGTTTACACAACTATTATGGATACCGACATTTATGATTTTTGATAAATATTTTGAAAACTGTATAGAAATTTTAAATAAATTTTTACTATAAAACTTATTTGTTTTGAAATTTCTACATCAAATAATTGAGAAAAATTAGTTTAAAATGTGCCATTTTTGAAACCTTATTTTGAACGTCCTGTATAAAATAGATAAGATTTTTTAGTTTTTAATTTATTGCTCCTAAAATTAAATAAAATTTTAAGCAATTATAAAAGACGGTAATACGAACAAATTTGTAAAAAATATAGGGCGGTGCCCCATTTAAAAACATCAATTTTCATTAGTATATTATGCAGTTCTGATTAAATACTTTCTCTTTTAGCTTCTAGTATCAGGCCAACCTACCACCAACAGCGGCTCCTCTCCAGCATCAGGAGGAGGCTCCCTAAGTCCCGGAGGTTCGGCAGGACTTCCAGGAGCCCTTTCTCCTGGAGGGACCTCCTCTACGGGTCCTACCCAGTGCTGCGATAACGGTCGACCTATGGTTACCGATCCTGTTACTGGGCAAAGTGTGTGTTCTTGTCAATACGACTCGGCTAGGTTGGCAGCCCTACAATATCCTAGGAGTGTGGGAATGTACGGGACGCCGTATCCTAGTACCGACCAAAATCCTTATCCCAGCATAGGAATGGATAGCTCGGCTTTTTATTCACCTTTGGTAAGTAGCAAAGCATTTGATTAGTATAGTTCTTATGCCCAAGAAGCACTATAATTTTTGTTGTTCGTAAATCAAAATGCACTAGTCCAAAAGAAAAATTCTTTCGACACCCACAGCAGAAGCTACGGCTGTCACCGGTGGATTAATGTTACCTTGGGCTGCAGGATCAATATCTATACAAAAGAGGCTCATATCCACCCTTCAATATCCGTTATGTTTCCTTGCATCATGGCTGGATTTCATTTCATCGACTTTTCGTTAAATCTCAATAATATTGGCAACATATCCGAAAATTCTGTGACAGTACATAACAATCCTTTTTGCCTTTGCTATAACCAATCTAGCTATTTTAGTACGGTTGTATTTTTGAATGAAGTGGAGTGCATTTTGTTTAATAATATATTAAAAACCAATTTAGCTATATCACAATCAACTTTATTGTATATGAAGCTAAAGGGGTGTGAGCCTAAATCCTGGGCCAATCCTTTCAAAAACATTTTATCGGAGATGACAACAGTCGATAAGAACTGTAACCACGACTAAAGTCTTAGACCAACTTTAAACAAGGCTTTTGTGTTTAAGCGCCGGCACTTTCACACCAGGTTAATTAATATGTAAGTATTAATAGAACCTCACTCTCATACATTTTGAGTACTTTGAAGTTCGATAAAATTAAAAGTTAATCGGTATTAAAAATAGCAACCAAATGTGACAAAACATTCTAAAATATGATTCCTTGGTCATCGTTATTTATTATTGTCATTTATTTGTACCAAAATAATTACATTGGCATTGCGAATTTTCCGGTTTGTTAATCCCAATAATTAGTGGCCGCTTTTTATGATATCGTATGTAATTGATTAATTATCACTACTTATGATAGACGTAACCAAGAGCATTACTGTGGGTCCTGAAAAAGTATGTATGTACCTATAAAATATACGCAAGGTCACACTAGGTGTTAACACCACACCAATTTTGACTTGAGTTATAGAAACAAGCCAGCAAAAATAATCTTTAATTTTGTAGAAAGCATAGTTGTGATTACTTTTGTCTAAGTTTCAGTTACTTTATGTGTTCCAATTATTAGTTCTGATTTACCAATCAAGTTCCGTAAAATCCATAACATCCAACAACTTCTATTTCTTTCTAATTACCCATAAAATCTAATCTAAGTATCAGACTAACCTAAACATCTAAAAGCAAATGGATTAAGAAATAAGGTAGAAGATAAATAAATAATGAAAAAATAATAATAATAAGAATAAAAATGAAAATTAATAGTTCTTAATAATATTATAAATCTAATGAGTCCAATTAAAAATCTTTATATTTTCAGAGAATTCTAAAAATAAATATATTTTACCATAAATGAATTTCTCTTTAGCCTTCGATTTGGGGTAGAGCTGCAAAGCTTCTTGGTTGACATGGCATAGGAGAGGTCGGGTTTCATGCCTGTGGCAAACCTTTTAATCTCTTTCTTCACTGTTAATAATCAAGATCTCGATGAATATCTGTTTAGAAACCTGCATATTAGTAAACATCCATCTTATTGAAGATTGGTAATGTTGAATTTCTTCCCAGAACTTGTTTATATTTGCAATCAAACTCGTTTCTTTCATTTCTTTCAAGTCTGAATATTCTCTTTGGTTCTAAAAAGTCTCCCAGATATATACAGAGTGGCAAAAAGGTCGCGCATAATGCCTGTAACTTTTGAATTGACTATAGTCATAGAGACTAACTTACATTTTTAAATGGAACACCGTGCATATGATTGCATATTTGGATTCTACTGGGAAAATTCACTGAATTTTTGTCTTTTAAATATTTATTTATTTAAAATTGTAACAAACTTTATAGTATCAAAATAAATAGCCTAGAAAATTGAACAACTCAACATCGGAATAATAAATAAGTGAAACATTTTCAGTGGATTAGGTGTTCAAAATGACCACCATTTGGACGGCTAACGTAGACTTTGTTCTTTAAGTGTCTCCACAAAAAGAAGTCGAGCGGGGTTAAGTCCGGGGATCGCGCTGGCCAGTCAATAGCACCTCTTCTGCCGATCCAACGTCCTGGAAATTGTTCGCTTATGTATTGTCTAACATTTGCCGCATAATGCGCAGGTGCTCCATCTTGCTGGAACCATACCTGTTCTTTTATGCCATTATTTACACCCGATAAAACCATTCTGCAAGAAGGAATTATCTGATTCCTGAGGAGGTCCAGATATTTTTCGCCATTCAAATTACCATCTATGAAAAAAGGTCCCACAATATGTCTACCAGCTATGCCCGCCTAAACATTAACTTTTTCGGGCCTCTGAGTATGACCTTCCTGGAACCAGTGAGTATTCTCAGCAGACAAATAGCGATAATTGTGTATATGCCATTTAAATGGAAGTAGCTTCATCCAAGAAAATGATATTTGTTGCGAAGTTATTATCGTTATTGCATATTTCCATCATCAGCTCACAATATTCAGGTCTTCTATCAAAATCTTCCTCGGTTAATTCGTGCACTAACTTTATCTTGTAGGGATGCAACTTCTCCTACTTAAATAAATTTTTCACTGACTGATGAGACACATTAAAATCCATTGCCATTGGCCTGGATGATTGTATTGGATTTTTATGTATTGAGAGCATGATATCCAAAGCTTTGTCTACCCCAGTTGCTGTTTTAGGTCGACCTGATCTAGCGGCTTCCCTAACACTGCCTGTTTCGCGAAATTTCTTTACCAAAAATTTCAACTCGTTGGTTCTCATTCAGATGAACCATAGTGTAAACAAATTAGGAATCAGACAATAAAAAATTAAACAGGAACTTGACACCTCTTAGGTCGCTGTCGTAAAAACACCTGGAGAAACTGATGGGTATTAGGTAGGAATAATTATATTTAAAAAGTTTTTCATTTTTGAGTTGTCATTATCTCGGAAACGCTTCAGAGTTTTCCATTTAAGAAAAGTGTGTTAGTCTCTATGGCAACCCAACCAGAAATGACAGGAAAAATTCATGCAGGTAGAGATGTGGGGAATAATTTACTGAACAACTTTCATAAAGGTCACTTTTCGTATACGAGGTAATTCACAAGTTACAGGCGTTACGCGCGACTTTTTTGCCGCTCTGTATATGATACTAAGATCTTTACATACTTGTTAGGATGTAACTTATTGAATTTATATATCAAGCCTTGATCGAATGCTTGTGCAACAGCTAAGAATACTGTGGGACACACTTGTTTTTCCACAAACGCACGATCAGCTGTTATATCATGTTATTCGATGCACTTTAAAGACTTTTGCCAAAATATCTATATGTAATATGATTGTGGAGGCCCGGACGCAATGTTATTATGATATAAAATTATGTTTTGTTTTTTCAATGGGACACCCTATATTTAAGGATTTTAAATTATAGCCTCCAAAAAGTATCAAAAACATATTAACAACCTTAATTTTTTTAAGGAATGAGGAGTTAGATTATCCTCAGTGCATTGCCAGCACATGATTTTTATACTAAAACTTTTAAATCGCTTCTTGGGGACCATCTTTTAACAATTATTATGATTAATTACTCTATCGAAATCATAAATCTATTAATACAAATAAGCTATACTAAATATTAATTATGCATTAAATTTCCAATTATAATTATTGCATAAATAAATTATAAAAAGTTATTAATCAGTTTAGTATATCTTTCAAATTATAATAACGATTATATGTTGATTAATTATTAAACAAGAAATAATGCATATGTTTTTGGTAAATTCGACGAAAATCTTTTGAAAGCAACCAAGCAATTAAGAGGTTATTGTTAAAAGTTATAAGGGTGGCACTTTTTCGATGTATTAAGGGAGTTCTAGCGAAGCTAGTTCCGCTTCATAGACAGTACATGACTATACAGCGCTGCCCAGAAGTCCGGAATAAGATTAATATAGCCTTAACCTGTAACTTTTGGGGAAAATGCTCAGACACGTCAATTTAGTTTTATATGCTTACATTTTGACGTTATTCGTTTGTTTTTTTATAGACATTTGTCAAAGATATGACGACAGCGATCTTTTTTTTTAAATAGAGACGTACAGCTTGTGATACATCATTTGAAAGCTAATATCTCGTACAGTATGCTCATAAATTTTGGCGCGATTCTGTTAAAAGTTTAAAAAAATCCCTATTTAAATAAGCGCGGCGGAAATGATAAATCATTGATGTTTTTTTTACCTTTCAAGGTAAGAAATCTTGATTGTTTTACGTTCTGACATTTTGTGACATTATGACTTAACAATAGTTATGGTTTATTTGTTATTTATTTTGTAAAAAAAAATAAAAATGTAACGAAGCAAAACAAAACACAACAAAAAGGTGGTTTAACGTGGCAAAAGCTAGAAATGTCCTCCACCCTCTACTTGGCATGCTTCCAGACGATGGTAAAATCCGTTGACGGAATTTCGAATGGCGTCAGCCGGTATGTTATGTGTCTCTAATCTAATTTTGTTTTTCAAATCTTCAATATTATTTGGCCTATTTTGGTAAACTTTTTCTTTTAAATATCCCCAAAGAAAATAGTCTAGAGGCGTTAAGTCTGGGGACCTCAGTGGCCATTCAATTGTGCCACCTCGTCCAATCCAGCGACCTGGAAATATCTGATCTAAATATCTTCTCACATTGACACCAAAATGCTGAAACGAAATTGTTTCATTAGGTATATCTGGATCTACTTCGTTGGGAAAAATTACAGCTAGAGCAGGCCTCAACCCGAAGGTTAAGAAATTCAGGTACCGTTCAACTGTGAGGTTTCCTTCCAAAAAGAATGGCCCTAAAATTCGGTTATTAATGATACCTGCCGATACATTAAATATGCGCTTCAAATATCCATCGTGGATTTTCTTGACTCCAGAAACGATAGTTATGTCTGTTAACCACCCCGTTTAAATAGAAAGTAGCTTCATCCGAAAATAATATGTTCTGTAGAAACCTATTATTCTCGTCACACTGTCTCATCATTTCTTTGCAAAATTGCAAACGCCTATCATCGTTATCTTCTAAAAGCTCTTGGACAATACATACTTTATAAGGGTGGTATTTTTCTGCTTTCAAAAATCTTCCAACAGTACCTCTAGATGTAACATGATTTTGAGCCAATGAAACTGTTGAAACATGCAGATTATCCTGCAGAGATAATGCAATATCCAATTTTTCATCGTGGCCTAAAACACGTGGCCGTCCATTCCTAGGCAAGTCCTTTGCTGTGCCATGTTCACCAAATTTGTGGAATATTTTACTAACAGTGCCCTGTGAAATTTGATTTTCCGGATATTTAGCATTAAATCAAGACTTCGATACGCTGCCTTTCCGACAAAACTATTTTTGTTTGGAAAATTGCAAAATAATACTTCGGAAATACCTAAATTAATTTTACAAGTTCCCAATATCACAAAATGTCAGAACGTGAAACAATGAAGATTTCTTACCTTGAAAGGTAAAAAAAACATCACTGATTTATCATTTCCGCTTATTTAAATATGGATTTTTTTAAAACTTTTAACAGTCGCCATTTTGAAATAGCTCGACAGAATCGCGCCAAAATTTATGAGCATACTGTACGAGATATTAGCTTTCAAATGATGTATCACAAGCAGTATGTTTCAATTAAAAAAAAAAATCGATGTCGCCATATCTTTGACAAATGTCTATAAAAAAAAAAAACGAATAACGTCAAAATGTGAGCATATATAAAACTAAATTGACGTGTCCGAGCGGGCGGCGGAACTTTCGGCCCCATATTGGGTAAGGTACCTGCTAAAAATTTTAGGTCAAGTAATCTTGCAAGAAATTTCGGCCCCAAACATTGCAGGTAATGCGAATTGAACCAAAAAGGTGGATTAGATGCCGTGTTAGCGCTGTTTAACCAATATAAGTCTATAAAAGGGGCAAACAATTAATAATAATATTCCCCGGTGAACTTGAAAAAGGCGAATTGGAACCAAAAAGGTGGATTAGATGCCGTGTTAGCGCTGTTTAACCAATATAAGTCTATAAAACCGCATTAGCCGAGTTGCAGGTCAAAAATTGAGTTAGTTCAGGTTAGTTGCATTTTCATTTTATAAATGATTCAAAACACAAAAGATCATAAAAAAATTAAAATGTTATAACGTTAGACCATTGGGGCCGAAAATGCCTGTAATAAAAACATGACCTTTCCATCCCGGGGCCGAAAGTTCCTGTCAAAATCGGGCTGCTACCTGGCCGGGGCCGAAATTTCCTACGCCCGTCCCCGTCCGAGCATTTTCCCCAAAAGTTACAGGTTAAGGCTATACTAATTTTATTCCGGACTTCTGGGCAGCCCTGTGTAGACTCACTTGGTTCATCGAAGCTAAGCTACGGCTAATTACCATTAATTACAAGATGATTAACGCTAGCAGGATATGTGCGTAACTGACTGACAAACTTTTCTGGAGTAATTTTTTATTGACTACTATAAAGTTATTAAATTAAATGTTCTCCAACTACTAAAACCATAGTTCCTTGTTAGTGATGCGTTTATCATGATAATAATTGATTTAATTACACAGGAATCGACATGAAAACTACAGAAAACCATGTTCTAATTTTTCTGTTGTGTAACAAAATTGCATGACAAAGTGTCGTGCATGAAAATGCACGGCCAGAATAATAAAAATAATAACAATAATACGCCATTGTCACTGTGAACACACGACATCAGTAAATTGCTCCCTATCTTTACAATCGACAAATATGCTCGGATGCAATTTTATTTTATATACGTACCCACTAATTTCGTTAGCTATTGTAGCACTTTTTTTTTAAGGAACCTTGCTACAACTAGTTGGTAATTTACGGGTAATTATTGCCGTTACCATCAGAGCCATTACCGTGGATAGAAACAAATGAAGATATATAAGATTATTTTAAAATGTAGTTGCGATTTTAGCTTTAGTACGTCTAATATAATTAAATTGGTCTTTGAATCCAAGAATAATTATTTTCAAATGATATGGATAATAATATAGCTGACAAATATAAAGTTAATAAATCGATCTAAACATAATTTTTTCCTTGCATCTCATTAAACCTATACAGCCGTCACAGGATATAGTCGGCATCCCTTGTAAAGTCCGTCTATCTATCTTACAAACTCATTGTGAATACTAATTCCTTAGGTACCCTCATAATAACCTATTGTGTGAGGTGTAAAATTCGGCCACCTGATCTGGGGACTCCAGGTACGGATCTATTTAAAGACTATTATATTATTATATTTATAAAATAATTAGGGTAAAATAAAATAGGTTTATTTGAGTTATTAAAATATGCCGATTTTTGGTTTTAAAATTCAGTTAGTTGTTTGTATTGGTTTAGACAAGAAGTTATTTGTTGCCAATTAAACGTGATATCTAAGAATGTTTCGTCCGGCGTGGGAGGAAACCAGTACGCCAAGTGGATATACGGGTCGTGATAAAAACCAATTAAAGCGTAATATTTTATCAGTTGACACAAAGAAAGTAATCTTCGACGTTTACACCACCCTTCTGGAACGTGGTTTTTTAAAATTTAATGCAGTGAAGGAAGCGGCAGCTTTGACACGAGGGCCAGTGAGCACCGTGTGGCTTATTGTAAAAAAAAACCTATAGCGGAGAGAAGAAAGAGGAAAGACTCTTTTACTTTTAAGAAACTGGACGCGACGGATGTCGATGTAATTCGTAGAAAAATATATGTACATGATCCCCGCTTTAAAAACCCTGTTGCAAAGATTAAAAAAAGATGATACAGGAATAGAGTGTTGTCGTGAGACTCTAAAGAAATATATTTTAAGAAACGGTTTTGAAACGAAAAAAATTAACAAACGACAAGTAATTATGGAATCGGCCCGGTTAAAAAGATGGAGGATGGAATACCTAACTGCAGTTCATGGATATAGACAGGATGGAAGGGATATTATTTATTTGGACGAGACGTGGTATGACACACACGAAGTTCCAGATAAAGGTTGGGTAGATTTATCGGGTCAATGCAGAACCGAAGCTCCATCAAATAAAGGTAAGCGTCTAATAATAATTCATGCTAGGACAAGAAACGGATTTATACCAAACGCTTTGGCCTTATCAGCGAAAAATATAAAGGACTCTCTTGTTGATTATCGCGATGATACTACGGCAGAACTATTTGAAAACTGGTTTAAAAACAAATTATTACCAAATATATTACCAAATAGTGTGATAATGATGGATAATGCGAGCTACCACAGTCGTAGGTTAAATAAAGTTCCATGTTCCAATGATACAAAAGTTACCATTCAGGACTACATGATGGAAAATAATATGAATTTTGAGGAAAATTACACAAAAAAGAAATCGCTCGAAATTTTAAAATTATTTTCAATAAAAAAGCAATATTATTGTGTCACTTTGGCGGCAGAAATGGGTCATATTGTGCTAAGATTTCCTCCTTATCATTGCATGTTCAACCCAATTGAACATATTATATGGCACCAGCTGAAAGCATCGGTAAGGAGGAATAATGTTTCGCAAAATTTAATTCTTCTGTGACAGCAGTAGTACACTCAGAGATTTAAAATATTCCAAACAGAAGCTGGGAAAATTGTGTAGCGCATGTTCAAAAAGTAGAAAAATCATACGAAAATATTGATCTGTTGCCCAGAGAAAGAATTATTGTGAACTTGGATGACGACAGTGACAGTGAATCTGACTTGGGTTAAAATGTAATAATAATTATTTTTCTGACACGGTACTTTTTTGTAGGTATATGTAGGTATATTTTGTTTTAATTAATAGCTGTCCTATATGTTATAATTTTAATTTCATTGTATTGTAAAATAAATATTGTGTTTTATAAATAATTAAAAACTGTTTTTATTGTTGTTCATGGACATGGAATACAGTGATTATTATGCTTTTTCTCAAAAACAAAGCAAGATACGAAAATAATGCTTAAATTATAGAATCTTAGAATCACCCAAAAAATTAACCCTTGAAGTTTGGTCAGAAACCTAAATAACACCCTGTATATCTGTTATGTTTCTTCGTATTAAGTTAGATACTGGTTAGGGAGAGACACATTTTGGTGCTAACTGAAACGAAATCATCGTAGGACTACAGGGCAGGTCAGGCTTTGCTTCTTCCCTGCCATAGTTTTAATAGTACAGGCAAATCAAATGAAAAATAATTGTGTGAAGGGCAATGTCAATTTCAGGGCATAAGGTGCCTTTTAACATTTTGCGTGCAGTACCGTATTTAAATTTAGTAATTCTCTAAATCTCTCAATTGGTACTGTTGCACTCTTGCGCCAAACAAGGACACAAAAGCGACACTGGTGGTCACGTAGAACACTTTTAATCCTGCATTTCTGACACAAGCCACGATGAAAAGTACATTATTGAATTTCTTGAAACAAATTTAACTATTTTTTTAAAATAGTCCTGCAACTTTCCCGTCAAGGACGAAGTAAGCATGCTAGCAAATTGACATTCTTTCGCATCTAATGTGGTTGGGGTTATCTCTACACCTATTTACGATTGTGCCCAGAAGTCATCTGTTTGTAGGTCTAATTAGATAAACAAACACATTTTAAGCTTGTGTTAAGATTGTAAATGTTTGTTTCGGAATTGTTTGTTTTCCCTTCAGTCCCTCATAATTTATGACCGAAGATTTATTAAATCTCAACCCTAAAACTCTGCTTCCATTCCTAGAGATATAGGTAGAAGGAGAATCAAGAACTAGGTATTTGTTTCATTCTTTTAGTGTCAGAGACGAATGCGGGGTCGTTATGCTATTAATTATTTTTTTAAATATGTAAAAGTATGTAGTGTAAATGATGACATGTAAAGGGCGGCCTGTCATGGCAATAAAATTAAAAATCTAGCAAGAAACATCAGGTGTTTTTTAAAAAGTCATATAGCAACAAAAGTGGACAAGTTTCTCGATATATTTATTTGCCTTGTTTTTGTAAAGATTAAATAAATAAATAAAATAAATGAATCAAATCAAAATATGCTTTATTGTCATAAAGTATTATTTTTATCGACAAAGCCTTTTTTTTAAATTAAATTAATGTATAATATAATGATATAGTAAAATTTAAAATATCGGAATAAAAAAAAATGCAAATAATTATGACAGAGTATCACCAAAATATTAATCTAATCTAGAGTATAATAAGCTTTTTCCAATAATAAAAATGTTTAACATTTTTTTAAACGTTTTAAAATTTGACATTTTCCTAATAAAATCTGGAAGATAATTAAAAATTTTTTTAGAATCATAAATTATGGATTTTTTTACAAGACTTGAAGAACTAATAGGTAAACATACCGGGTGTTGCCTCGTCGAGCGGGACATAGGAAATCCCATGTAATTTTAAATGGGGTCAATTATTGGCTTCCCTAATTATTTTAGAGAAAAATTCTATTTAGGTTTATTAAAGAGCACTAAAACCCACATTCAAAAGAATAACTTTAGATATTTTTGATGAGCCCGTTTACGGGTTATCGCCGATTTCTTTTTAACTATTTCTCCTTTTTATGGCCCCGTATTTGCGGGCACCAGTCAAGGTAAAAGATGACTGTCAAATAAAGTTGTCATTTTGAAATGTGTGCTTTATTGTTATAAAAACTCGTACATCGAAAATATTAGCCATAAATTACACTTCTGAAGAAAAAATATTGATGATTAAATGGTATTATCAAGGAAATAGTTATCAAAATGTGTCAGACATGTTTGCTGCTCTGAATCCGAATAGACCGATACCTGCAAAATCTACAGTCGAAAGGACTATCAAGAAATTTGAGACAAAAGGCACTGTAATAAATAACTGCAGATGTGAAGAAAGGCAGGAACAAAGAAGAGATGCAAGAAATGATAGGGACTTGCAAGTTTTATTGTGCGTGGAAGAAAATGATGGGAAGATCAGCACAAGGAAACTTGAGGATGACATAGGATTAGATCACACCACAGCGTTACGAGCTTTGAAACGACATAAATATTATTCATACAAATATGAAAAGCACTAAGAGCTAAGAGATAGGGATGAAATACGACGACAGGAGTTTTGTTTTGGTATGATGGAAAGAGCAAACATGCATAGGGAATTTTTAAAAAACATTTGTTTCAGTGACGAATGAACATTTACCTTAAACAATGAACCCAATGTTCAAAATTATCGATATTGGAGCAAAGAAAACCAACACAGGTTTGTGGAAACAAGGACGCAATATCCACAAAAAGTTAATGTATGGGCTGGGATTTTCGGAGAAAATATTATCGGGCCATTATTTCTTACACGAAATTTAAATGCAGAATATTTTTTGGAACTACTTGAAGATCATATTTTACCTACTTTACATGATGCCGCCAGGGAAAATCAGGAAGTTTGGTACCAAATGGATGGCTGCCCGGCACATAGTACCCTGGCTGTCCGGGAATATTTAAACCGTGCTTTTAATGGAAATGTTATTGGCTTAAATCATACAGTAAATTGACCAGCCAGGTCTCCTGATTTATCGCCAAATGATTTCTTTCTCTGGGGCCATTTAAAAAACAGGATATACAAAGATAAAAAATACCCAAATCTAGACGAGTTAAAAAATGCTATTTCTGCCGAATGCAATAGAATTTCAGTTTACCAACTAGCGAATGTAAGAAGAGAATTTTATGATCGCCTCGGTTATTGTCTAGCAGTCAATGGAGGAATATTTGAACATCTTCTTAAATCCTAAAATTCTAACAATTTAATAGTACCTACCTATTAATTAGTAAAATATTGAAACATGTAAAATGTCATAATTAACCTTGTAATTGGATACTTTATTTTAGTTTTATTCAGATTAATTTGTACTCATAAATACACCTTTAATATTTTCGATGTACGAGTTTTTATAACAATAAAGCACACATTTCAAAATGACAACTTTATTTGACAGTCATCTTTTACCTTGACTGGTGCCCGCAAATACGGGGCCATAAAAAGGAGAAATAATTAAAAAGAAATCGGCGATAACCCGTAAACGGGCTCATCAAAAATATCTAAAATTATTCTTTTGAATGTGGGTTTTAGTGCTCTTTAATAAACCTAAATAGAATTTTTCTCTAAAATAATTAGGGAAGCCAATAATTGACCCCATTTAAAATTACATGGGATTTCCTATGTCCCGCTCGACGATGCAACACCCGGTATACTTATTAAAGCTTTGTCTTGTATTATAAGTATGTAAATTAATACCATTTCTATGCTTTTTATGAATTAAATAAATTGTTTTTAATATAAGAATTGAAGTTAGTGTTAAAATTTCTTGTGAGATAAATAATGAGTTTTACAAGAATCTCTAGATCTAGCTTTGCACAAATATCTGATAGCTCCTTTTTGTAAAATACAAATTGAATTTAGAAGATATTGGCTTGAATTTCCCCAGAAACAAATTTCATATCTTAAAAGATATTCTATTAAAGCAAAATAAACATTTCGAAGAACCGCCATATTCATTTCATGAGAAAGTACTCTCAGGGCATAACATCCTGAAGCTAATTTTCCACATAACTTTTTGATATGTTCTTTAAAAAAAAGATTTTGTTTGAGTAATATAGATTCCTAAAAATTTTATAAGTTTATGGGGTTATTAATTAGGTATGAGATTGTCAAAAATTATATTATTAAGTGAACATTTAAAAGTTAATAATATATTTGTTTTAGTGATGTTAAATGAGAGTAGATTAGAGTCACACCACTTTTTAACATTTATTAAATAATCTTCATTAATTATTTTAATTAATTCAATACAATATTTACTATACCAAAGTATTGTTGTATCATCAGCAAATATGGTAAATTTACCATTTATAAAAATTGACGCAAGGTCATTTATAATATTAAAAATAGCAATGGACCGAGAACTGAAGTTTGAGGTACTCCACAATCAATTTTATTACTTTTTGATTTCTTACCATTTAGCAATTCTACTTGATATCTTTCAGATAAATATGATTTAAACCATTTAAATGATATACCTCTAAACTAAAGCCATAAAGCTCAAGTTTCCTTAAAAATATATCATGGTTAAAACAATCAAAAACTTTAGAAATATCACAAAATATTGCTGCAGCAAAATATCCTTCATTTAATTTAAAATAAAGATGTTCAAGAAATCAGAAATAGCATCACTAGTATTTTTACTTTTTTGAAATGCAAATTGGTTTGTATTTAAGATATTGTTTTTATTTAAAAAATAAATCATTTTATTTTTAATAAGTTTTTCAATAATTTTAGAAAGTATTGGAAGTAAAGAAATGTGTCGAAAATTAGAAGCCGATTCACAATCACCTCCTTTATGATTGGAATAACAATAGCTGATTAAAGGAATTGTGGAAATATTCCATTTTGAAAAGAAACATTTATTGCCTTCGCTAAAGCTTCTAAAGCAGGAATAGATAGTTGTGAAAAAATTGTTATTGATAAATTATCCCATCCAGCAGAATTTCTTGAACATCGGTTGGACTGAAGAAAAATGTATCCTTAATTTTATTCGATACAAAACAAAAAAAAAGTTTTCTCTATCCAGGGTGAATTTTTTAAAGTGTTTCAAGGCAATAATAGGTATCTCGAAAACGGTTTTAAATATTTTTATGAAATTGTGGTGAGGTAATAGGGATATGAGGGGACATATTTAACGTGAAAAACTACAATGTATATGTATACCGGGTGTTGCATCGTCGAGCGGGACATAGGAAATCCCATGTAATTTTAAATGGGGTCAATTATTGGCTTCCCTAATTATTTTAGAGAAAAATTATATTTAGGTTTATTAAAGAGCACTAAAACGCACATTCAAAAGAATAACTTTAGATATTTTTGATGAGCCCGTTTACGGGTTATCGCCGATTTCTTTTTAACTATTTCTCCTTTTTATGGCCCCGTATTTGCGAGCACCAGTCAAGGTAAAAGATGACTGTCAAATAAAGTTGTCATTTTGAAATGTGTGCTTTATTGTTATAAAAACTCGTACATCGAAAATATTAAAGGTGTATTTATGAGTACAAATTAATCTGAATAAAACTAAAATAAAGTATCCAATTACAAGGTTAATTATGACATTTTACATGTTTCAATATTTTACTAATTAATAGGTAGGTACTATTAAATTGTTAGAACTTTAGAATTTAAGAAGATGTTCAAATATTCCTCCATTGACTGCTAGACAATAACCGAGGCGATCATAAAATTCTCTTCTTACATTCGCTAGTTGGTAAACTGAAATTCTATTGCATTCGGCAGAAATAGCATTTTTTAACTCGTCTAGATTTGGGTATTTTTTATCTTTGTATATCCTGTTTTTTAAATGGCCCCAGAGAAAGAAATCATTTGGCGATAAATCAGGAGACCTGGCTGGCCAATTTACTGTATGATTTAAGCCAATAACATTTCCATTAAAAGCACGGTTTAAATATTCCCGGACAGCCAGGGTACTATGTGCCGGGCAGCCATCCATTTGGTACCAAACTTCCTGATGTTCCCTGGCGGCATCATGTAAATTAGGTAAAATAAGATCTTCAAGTAGTTCCAAAAAATATTCTGCATTTAAATTTCGTGTAAGAAATAATGGCCCGATAATATTTTCTCCGAAAATCCCAGCCCATACATTAACTTTTTGTGGATATTGCGTCCTTGTTTCCACAAACCTGTGTTGGTTTTCTTTGCTCCAATATCGATAATTTTGAACATTGGGTTCATTGTTTAAGGTAAATGTGCATTCATCAGTGAAACAAATGTTTTTTAAAAATTCCCTATCCATGTTTGCTCTTTCCATCATACCAAAACAAAACTCCTGTCGTCATATTTCGTCCCCATCTCTTAGCTCTTGGTGCTTTTCATATTTGTATGAATAATATTTATGTCGTTTCAAAGCTCGTAACGCTGTGGTGTGATCTAATCCTATGTCATCCTCAAGTTTCCTTGTGCTGATCTTCCCATCATTTTCTTCCACGCACAATAAAACTTGCAAGTCCCTATCATTTCTTGCATCTCTTCTTTGTTCCTGCCTTTCTTCACATCTGCAGTTATTTATTACAGTGCCTTTTGTCTCAAATTTCTTGATAGTCCTTTCGACTGTAGATTTTGCAGGTATCGGTCTATTCGGATACAGAGCAGCAAACATGTCTGACACATTTTGATAACTATTTCCTTGATAATACCATTTAATCATCAATATTTTTTCTTCAGAAGTGTAATTCATGGCTAATATTTTCGATGTACGAGTTTTTATAACAATAAAGCACACATTTCAAAATGACAACTTTATTTGACAGTCATCTTTTACCTTGACTGGTGCCCGCAAATACGGGGCCATAAAAAGGAGAAATAGTTAAAAAGAAATCGGCGATAACCCGTAAACGGGCTCATCAAAAATATCTAAAGTTATTCTTTTGAATGTGGGTTTTAGTGCTCTTTAATAAACCTAAATAGAATTTTTCTCTAAAATAATTAGGGAAGCCAATAATTGACCCCATTTAAAATTACATGGGATTTCCTATGTCCCGCTCGACGATGCAACACCCGGTATACGTGAATAATATGAGCTTTTTTGCTTAAAATCATAAGAAGTAGAGTAAGACCCTCAAATGAGCGGCAAAACACTAGATCTATGTATTGTTCGAAACTACTATATTATTGTCAAGTTAGACAATGTTTAATTGTAGCAAAACTCGTTTGGTAACGAAGAGAAGCGCTAACACCTACGTTTCGTTAAATAGATTATTAAACATACTAATTCATCAGGTAAATTTTATTACAATTTAAGTGCCACTAAAAATTAAAAAAAATTACAGCAATTTATCATAAAGACCCGAATGACCTCATTCTAAATGATTTAGAAAACATCCTAACTGATAGCAAAAGATCACTGTGACATCGACCATTTATACCAACTATAAATTATTGTCACATTCACCATCTGCTTAAAAGCAAGAGCAATTTTCTGTGTAAACCAACTGCTACTCTATACAGCTAGAGAATGACAACAATCCGCGTTCAAAATGGCTTCCAAACGCAACCACCTTCACGGTTGAAAGCCCTCATGCCCATACCGTAAATTTCCTTGTTGTAGTTTAAATAAAAATCGTGGAATATCTGTGTGCTATATTATCTAATTAATTTAGAATTTGTAGAACTAAATTGGTCTGTTGACAAATTTGTTCTTGCTTCACCCTCATCTTTTTTGTCTTTGCCTTTATAAATTTTTCTTTTTTTCGAGCTTAAAGTGGTAGCTAGGTACTTTTCATTATACACAGTGTGTAAAAAGTCCCGGACCGGTCAAATATTTAGAAAATGGTGCACAATATAAAAAATACTTCCGGTATGAAAGTTGTAGGCCTTAAAATAATCTATAAAACTAGGACACCTGTAATTATACAGGGTGCCTCAAACAGTCATGATAAACAAAACTTTGTTTTATTTAAATGGAATGACCCTTTTTAATCACGTTTTCTGATTCCTCTAAACATTCCAAACAACAATTATGAAACATGTCATATTGCTAAACCTATTAGTTTAAGAAACAATTTGAGTTAAAGGACATAAATACAACAGGTAAGATATAACCTACATTTTGCATTTGTACAAGCTGGTACCAGAATGTTTTGCGTCACTGTCATATTAATTTCTGAAAATGTCGCTCAACGAAAGGAAACGTATAACTTTACTAATGATCAGAGGTTTTGGAGACCGACAAAGAGTATTTACTGAAACAAAGCAATTTTTCAATATAACTTTTCCAAACCGAAGCCTATATCAAAATCTACAGTTGTGAGAACAGTTCAATGATTCGAGGAAACCGGGTGTTGCAGAGATAAAGTTCGTTCCGGAAGACCAAAATCGGCAACTAGTGATGAAAAAAAAATTAGAGACATTACTTCATTTTGTTCAGGATTCACATTTGTCGTTGAGAAAAGCTGTTTTTAAACGTTACATTTTTTAAATAATTATTTGTATAATTTTATTCATGGACTTCACATACCCGATAGACTACGGATATGGTACCAACAAGATGGTGCACCATGCCACAGTACGAGGAATGTAAGACAATACTTAAATACCCTTTTTAATGGAAAAGTTATCGATAAATATTCTGACCTTTTTTTGGCCCGCTGGGTCTCCGGACTTGAGCCCCCTCGATTATTTCTTGTGGGGGCTACTTAAAACAGAATGTTTACCTACAAAGGCTATTTTAAATGTTGACCATTTAAAGAGGGTAATTAGAGAGACAATTACAAATATAACTCCTGCCTTGATTAGAAATGTTTTAAGATAATTTTCTGCAAGAACGGCTAAATGTATTGAAATGGAGGGAGGATATGTCGAGGCAAATTTACAGTGAGGGAAAGTTAATGAATATTTTTATTTAAATTCATATTTTAATGTTTATTATTATAATTGTACTTTTCCAAAATAAATTGTCATGTTTCTATTAATTATTTAAATGCGTCATAAAATTACTACAAAACAGGGATAAAGAATCAAAGGTTACGTTTTAAATAAAAATAATTCATAAATGTTTATTAGCTTGAATTGCATAATAAATACAATTATTAATTATAAATCATTTCAAAAAATGATATTTTTTGAAATGTCAAACTTATTTTCAATAAAAGTCTACTAAGAGTATAAACAGATATAATTTTTAATGCCAATCAACATTTTCTTATTCCATTTTGCTCTAAAATTAAACAGAACTTAAGCGGACACACTTTATATACAAAATTGCAAACCCTATACTGGGACTTTGAGATAGATCCGTAAACGAACCATAACCATTACTAGTATTTTAAAAAATGAAAATTGTATTTTTCAAAGCAATAAGAGACACGCAATTACTTATTTTTGCGGCAATTATCCATATGTCAGACCTCTGCAGTTCCTTAACGTGGATTGATGTCAATCGAATTATTGTTAATAAATCGTTGAAACGGGCTATCATATGTAGGTATCCATATTCCTCAAGCAAAACTGTATTATCTAATTGTGATCATAAATTGCAAATCCAAAACCAAAGTTTTTGGGTCACGAACGAACATATAAAAGGCAAAGACAAATTTAAACAACACATAACTTCGAATCAAGATGGCTTCCACTGTACGTCTTAAAATAGTATTACAATAAGAAACCGCTTAAATAAATAGCCGTTCCTTATAAGTCTACAAAAGCAGCAGACTTACAAATTACTGTACTTTATAACGTTCAACGTGAATAGAAACAAACGACGCTTAGAACACCTTTCGCGAGAATCTTAATACCTACTTTGATATTGGTGTTTTTGGGTTCTTCTGCTTTTGATCAGCTAAAATCTAAATAACAAAACCTGAAAATCCTTAACGCACACTTTATTATTTTGTCAGCTTTTAATAAACGGTTGCATATTAAACGCAAAAATAACACCTTTCGATATTTGCCCAAAGCGATTAAGCAGTTTTAAATGCAACATTCAAACAAAATTGATTGATAGCCTGTATTTTAACAAATTAAATATTTAAAAAATACTACAAGTAAACCACATATTTGATGCTCGCCGTGTAAATAATAGGATCAAGTCACCTTTTAAGTGAAGCTTATCAAATTCCGTTAAAAAAACGCCAAGTTTAAATGCACACGGACATGTTTAACTGTCATTAACACAAGAAAGTGTCCGTTTCAAGTTCCTCGCACCTCGCATGCAAACGTACAGGTGCAACAGCTTGTTGTGTGTGTTGAGACCCTTTTGAAGTTAATTATGAAATACCTGATCGTAATTTTTTAATAATAATCTTGGTACGTGCTTCGTCCCCATGCCAGTCTTGTTAGCTCATATTTATTATGGGTTCATACATTACTATAATGGCGTGGTTGCTTCCTATATACTGATATTTCTAATTGGACATTGGAGGCTACGAAAATACTTTTAATAAATTTTAGGAAATACGAATATGACAGATGATTCTGCCGTATCTTTTGACATAAGAAACAATTTTTTTAATCAAATAGTTTTTTCGGATGAGGCAACATTTATATTAAACGGGAATTTTAATCGACATAATTGTCGTTACTGGGCTGATCAGAACCCACATTGGATGAGAGAAACACACACTCAACACCCCCAGAAAGTAAATGTGTGGGCCAGTATTATTGGCAATAGATCAGTGGGACCTTTCTTTATAGAGGGAAATTTAAATGCAGAATATTATCTCCACATGCTGCAAAATCAAATTATGCCAGCAATAACCAATACAGTAGGACTACTATTACGACATACGTGGTTTCAGCAGGACGTAGCTCCTCCTTATTTTGGGCGAGCTGTAAGAGTTTACTTAAACGAGCCCCATAGAATGGCCCGCTAGGTCGCCAGACTTAACGCCCCTTGATTATTTTCTCTGGTGATAACTTAAAATAAAGCGTATGTGACAAAACCGGCAGATCTGAAGGAATTGAGAAGAAGAATTATTGGAGAATGTGAATCAAGGAATGTTACAAAATGTCATCGACAAATTTTATTATAAGCTAGCCCATTGTCAAACTGTGGGAGGAAGACATTTTCAACATTTAATTAAATAACGACTTACTTAAATTTATTTTTGCTCTTAAAAATTTGTTATTAATTTTACTGCTTCTATTTCATTTAATTTTTGACAAAACTTGCGTGGGTAGGTACATTATTTAGTACAATTTTTATGTTTTTTAACAGTTTTAACGCAAAACATTCTAGTACCAGCTTGTAAAAATGCAAAATGAAGGTAATATCTTACCTGTTGTATTTATGTCCTTTAACTCAGATTATTTCTTAAACTGATGGGTTTAGCCATATGACATGTTGCATAATTGTTGTTTAGAATGTTTAGAGGAATCAGAAAACGTGATTACAAAGGGGTCATTCCATTTAAATAAACCAAAGTTTTGTTTATCATGACTGTTTGAGGCACCCTGTATAATTACAGGTGTCCTAGTTTTATAGATTTTTTTAAGGCCTAAGACTTTTATATCGGAAGTTTTTTTTTATTGTGTGCCATTTTCTAAATAATTGACCGGTCCGTGACTTTTTACACACTGTGTATATAGTTTGTCATAGAAAAAGAATTTCTAAAGTGCCCCATAACGGAGATACCAAATGGCGAGGTCCCTTAAAGGTCCGTATTATCTCCCTCCATCTTTCTACAATATTTTTTACCCATACAAAATCACCAAAATTCAGAATTGTAAAAAAACCGGCAACATCTATAAAAAGAAACTAAATTAAAACTCGTTCCAAGTTAATTTCACGGAATAACTTTCAACAAGTTGCCATTTCTTATAGTATCAATAGACATTGTAGTTACAATAACCGAGTAATTTAGCCCCCGGTCGGTTAAAAATGAGCTTTTTTATGGAGCGGCGTTATATCCGAAGCGAGAAATACCCCATCTATCTTTTTCTAACCCCTGCGGAGTATGCGTCCCATTTCGCGTCTTTCCGCAAAAAGATTTACTCTTTGAGAATAAATAAATATTGGGAGCTGGTGTGCAACAGTGTCGGAACAATACGAGTGTAAACAATTATTGTTGATTTCTTTCGTTTTCATTTTCGATTGTCAAAAGAAGACCAAAACAAAGATTCATACTAAGTACATCTACAAGTTAGTTCAGCAATCACTAATTGCGTGGTTAGTTAGGGGGAGATATCCTCATTAAGAACGTGCATGGCTTGGGCGAAGCCAGATAATCCTCCTTGAGTGCATACTGACCACAATATAACACCGTTCCAGCTGATAGAACATTTATAATAGGTAATTTAAATTTACAAAATTGCTTTTGTAGAAAACTGTTTACGTCCTGTATCTTTGAAACAAAGTGGCTTTTCTAAAATCATCACAGAACAAAATATTCTTAGAATTGTCCAGGGAATAACCCTTTCAATTTTTGCCATATGTATATTTCACTGTCAATTTAAAATGAAATTTGCGTCACCCAGGACATATTGGTATCATTTTATTGACAATGTTTTTTAACATTGTGTTTCGGTTCTTTTTCTCTTATGACCACTCATTCAATGGTAATTCATTGCAAGCATAAAAGGGCACACCCATTTTCATAAATAAAATCTCACTAAAGAGTTTTACCACCTAGTTCACTAAAAGGATTTTAGATTTAGCCTGATATTAGCTGCCATGGAAGTTATGACATATTTTATTTAAATAGGTACTGTGTTTTTTCCTGTTGTCCTACAAATACATTTCTAAAGAATACGAGTGTATTGTGTTTTATTATCTTTCTATGAAACACTGCACGTAATTTTATAACAAAAGGTGAAGTACCCATGAAATGAAATGAAAAGCTATTGAATATTTCGGCAGAGAGATTCTTATGTTAGACATAAAGTTTGAAGTAGATTAAATAAAATGATATGTGTAAATTTGCAACGCGGTCTTAGATTGATATTTAAATAAGCTCACTAATTCTATATAATCGACGTGAAATATAACCTTAAAGAGTTACTATTATCGACTTTGTTGGTTTCCAAGTTATCCAGCATGAAGACACCTAATCTAAAGGATGTGGAATTGCTTTAATGATTTTTTTCACGAGATACCTGCTTTTAATACTTTACACACTACACAAGATCAAACAACTTGGTTGTCTTAAGCCTTCGGACGTGTTGTTGATTGTTCAGCAAGGTAGAGGGCTCCTACGTTGATATGCAGGTGAAGTCAGGGCTTGAAGCTTGCTGCGCACCTCTTGATCTCTTCCTCAACTGTTCCAAGGTCTCGATGGAGATCAGAGTTGCGAAGCACTTTGTTCTTCTTCTTCTTATAGTGCATCTCCTATCGGAGGTTTGCTATCATCACAGCTATCCGGACCTTATTGACTGCAGCTCGGAAGAGCTCAACATTGCTACAGTTAAACCAGTCTCTTAGGTTTTTAAGCCAAGACACACGGCGTCTTCCAATATTCCTCCTTCCACCAATCTTCCCCTAAACTATCAGCTGGAGAAGTGTGTATTTGGGTCCTCTCAGTATATGACCTAGATATTGAAGCTTTTTCTCTTTTATGGTGTTAATAACTTCACATTCTTTATTCATCCGATTTAGAACTTCCACATTAGAGATCTTATCTGTCCAGGGGATACGGCACATTCTACGGTAGCACCACGTTTCGAAGGCTTGTAGTTTATCCATGTGATCCTTCCTAAGAGTCCACTTTGTTCTGGAACGTCTATATCAATTTGATATTGATATCACAGGTTACTGTTACACCTGGTTGTAAATAAGCATTTCTTTGTGGATTGATAATTTTCAATTTCTTCCTAGAAGCGAATAATGTTATTTATATTTTAAATCCCGTTCAGTTATTTTTCTCTTCACATGCTCTTTCCACCGAAGTTCGGCCTCAAGAGTCATGCCAAGATACATCGCATTCATCTCATGGGACTTAGTTGTACCGTTAACAACTGGGAGAAGTGGCTGAGCTAGCTTTTTGTTAGTTCAAGTTTACATGAATTGATTTAAGTTCGATGAGCTTGATTTTCCATTGTCTTGTCCAGTCACCTACCATGTTGCTTGCTATTTGAAGTTTTCTAGTAGAGCTCTCATGGTCTTGATCAACTTGGCAGTATCATCAGCGAATGTGGCTATAGTGGTTTCTTCCGATACTGGTAAGTCACTGATATATAAGCCTAGGAGGCTTCCTATTTATTTAAAGTCGGAATATTCGTCCTCCCGCTCGATTCTGAATGGTCGAACAGAGATATTAAGATCTCTACATACTGCTTAAAAAGTATTTTGTTTAATTTGTATATTCAACCTTTATGCCACATCTTAGTTATGTTAGTACCTCAGTACCAGTCTTGGCTTTTACTTCTTTTGTTTCATCGTATTTTTCTTTTCGGTTACTTTTGATGTTCTTTCTTTATACTTCTTAATGATGTTCTATTTTCCTTTCTTGAGTTCAGTTGTTTTGTTATTTGAGGTCTATCTGTTTCGTTCAACTCTGATCTTTTTAAGGTGAAAGCCAGTCTTTGGGGAAACGGTTTTTGTGTAATGGATTTAAGCGTATCTGTAGTTAGTTATCAGGGGGCTGGTCGATACGTCTGTTCGTCTGTGGTAATTTGTTATTATATTTGCCATGTATTGTTATATTGTCTACATATTTGCGTCGTCATCATGTTGTACTGTCCCTAGTACGTGCGTTCGTTATTATTCGTAAAGTCCTGTTTTCTATTATTTGTAGTTTTTTAAGTCTCGTGTGGTGCGCCATAAGTCTTATTATTATTTTGTAGATTGTTAGTTTTGTGTTATTGTTTATCCCACTGTCTTCACAGATTAAGGGATATATTGTTTTTAAGTTTTTTTCTCTCTATCGTCGATATTGTCGTTCCAGGACAATTTCTTGTCGAAGACAAGGCCAAGATACCTACTGTACTTTATTGCACCAGTTAACTGGTATATTGTTGATCTTAACGCTGGTTTCATGTAGTCTCGAGCAGAATATTGCCTGAGTTTTGTCAGCGAATAGATACAGCTATGTGTACTGTTTGCGTGGTATATCAGCTGTATATAATATGTTGTAGAGAGACGATGCCGCATTTTCTGATGATACTGAGAAGGTTCTAAAAATATGGCACAAACAGCCTGATAAGGTAACTCGGCACTTCTATCAGTGGCTGTAGTCTCTTAAGTAGAAGCTTCTCAAATAATTTTGGAATAATAAATTCAATAAAAATAAAAATAAAACAAGATTGAACCAATTGAATTTTGTCGACATCTATAGAAGCACCTCAACTTAAAACATTGTATTAAATGGTACATAACATGTACAGCTTTCCATCATCGTCTAGAAATGTACTTACTTTTTCTCACTAATAATTACAGAAGACAGTATTTATTAAAAGAGCTTTTCATCTTGGGATATGTTTTCCATAATGCAGGGTGCCGCTACTGCTTATTTCGTTTCTCTCGCCAGAAAGGTATTTTAGGGAGAGAGGAAACGCACTCAAATAAAGTGCGACACTCTAAATCATATCTGTCAAAATTGAGGAGCGGATTTTTCAATATATACGCCTCGGAGGACCGTATGAATAGCGTCACGATTTTATCATCGGATTTTTTCTTCGCTTTTTGTTTCAAAAGGGATTTTTATTGGATTCTTTTTTATTGTTTTCCTAAGGATTGATATATGAAGAGGCAGGCGACAAATAAATATGTTATTCTGGGAAGAATTTAAACACGGATGAGTAGATATTTCTTTTTTAAATTTAAAGGGTGTGTGTGTGTGTATCTGAGTTTTTTGGTTTGGACCAACTGGCCAGCTTTATCTTGTTTAGTCTTTGTTAATACACTGTTACAAATATGTTAAAAGCAGTCACGTCAGAGAGTCAATTACGTACTCTACTTAGGAATTAATTTCTTCTAAGGATAATTTTAACCTATTCACCCATTTTTTACAACTCTATGTCAGGCTATGTGTAACTTCGCTAAATGTAATTTAGCATTCTTTTTTGCTTCTTTTTTCCCCCTTCTTCTCTTTTTTTTTCTCTTTTTTTTTTCTTTCTTTTTCTTTTCTTTTTTTTTCTCTTTTTTTTTGCTTTTTTTTTCTTCTTTTTTCCCTTTCTTTTCTTTTTATTATGATTAATAATTTTTTATTTATTTCTTTTTTTCCTAAACACCTAATATAATAACTAATAAAGGGTGAAAATTAATATTATCTACCAGTAGAAAATCATAGTTATAATAATAATTAATTTGTCTTTATTGTATAATACACACAAGGCAAAGTTGAAAGCAGGCTTCCTTACTTAACCCAAGAACCTTTTATTTAGTCTTATATATCCATAATCTAAGTTTAATTAGTAGCTATATATGATGATATAATTATGATATATTTATGATAATATATCGGCAGTCTTACAATAATTTTAATCATTTCTAAACTCTCAACTATCAACTAAAATATACAGCGTGTAACAGAAGTATGGAACGCTTTAAATATCTTTAATACCGTTTGTCCGATTTAGCTAAAATTCGGTATCCGTATATAAGAGGTTATCGCGGAGCTGCTAGTGACATTTGCAATGTTGCCAAATTTAAAGTTTTTTAGCAATTTAAAATATTTTTTTTTTAAATGGAACACCCTATATAGTATTCAAAAAAATGATTCCGCAACAAATTCTAAATAACTTTTATATAAGTTACTTAATGTCTAAATCTAACCATTGTTTTGATATTGGGGTTTAAATATCATAAGAACTTCTTATCCAAGAAAACTGATAGAGATATGTCAGTAGGTCTTGGAAATTTGTGACACAATTAAATTCAGACAGCGACATTGACAAACTTTTCAGAAGGTATTTGTGCTTCATAATTTAGCAATTTTATTAATTCTTAAAATGGATTTACTAACGGAAACACTGCGAATAGAAATATTAATGGTATTGGGTTACGGGGATCGAAGGCGAACACAGCAGGAGGTTGCTGAGATTTTTAATGCTAAGTGTCCCAACCGAAATCCAATAGCACGGTCCGCGGTAAAGCTTTAGATATTTTGCTTAGCATAGAGGAAAATCCACACCTCTCTACTTGAATTATTGGCCTCGATTAAATCACATCGCACATGTCGGTAGATCGCGTATTAAAGTGTGAGAAGTTCCACCCATACAAAATTCACCTGGTTCAAGAACTCTCTGAGGATGACTTTGACAGGCGTTTAGAATTCAGTGAGCAAATGATGGATTTGTGTAATGCTAATCCAAATTTTATTAATAAAATAATATTTTCCGATGAGTTGACGTTCTAAAAAAAAATATTTTAAATTGCCAAAAAACTGTAAATTTGGCAACATTGCAAATATCGCTAGCAGCTCCGCGATAACCTCTTATATACGGAAACCGAATTTTAGCTAAATCGGACAAACGGTATTAAAGATATTTAAAGCGTTCCATACTTCTGTTACAGGCTGTATAAAACTATCCATATCCATAACTACAGGGTGGCATTTATCAAGGAGAGCTTTTTTCAAATCTGGCAGAACAGCGGAGTTAGGTCAGGTTAGAGTGGTAGACTTCTAGTATGTCCTATGCAGCTTACTCGAACCAGTCACTACTATTAATAAACCTAGTAAGTCAACGCAGTTGTAAATTGCTTACTTACTACACCAGATTATTGAGGAATGGTTCGCCCAAGGCACTAAACCTTCTTCTTGCCAGGCCAGGGCATTCACACAAGAAATGTTGAATACTTTTCTCTCCTCCTTCGTCACTGCGACTTCGGCAGAAGTCGTTAGCTGATATTTGCATACGTTTTATAGAGGACTTCAACAGTACTTCGAGGTCACCTCGCAATCTATCATTTGCCTCAGGGATATTTTCTAGGCGAAATGAGTTTAGCGTCGTCCGCATGAAGGTGCACAGAAGCATATCTCAGGTGTTTAGTTAGTAGAAAGGTGTATCAAGTTAAAAAAAAAGAGGACGAAGGATGGATCCCTGTGTAACGCCACAGACAATGCTCATAGGCATAGACTGCATAGAGTAAGGTTTCTAGCTGTAAGATAAGTACTAGTACTGAGTTGGCATGCACTAGGCTCGAAAAAAATCGGAAGTGTGTAAGAACTTTTCCAGACTTCAAAGAATGTAGAGGTCTCTATGCTGGAGTTAACAATGTGCACTATAAAGGGTAAAATGTAGGGACAGCAATAGCCTAGCAGGGAAAGTCCAGAGTCAACTGCATGTGACTTGAAGAAGGAAAGAGCTACTATGACTTCCTCAGCCGTAGCATGAACTGAAACGTGTTTCACTCCACATATTTCAATTGCTTTCTTATTTCTACGCTTGTATAATAGCTCCCTTTCATTTGTAAATGCTCTCTGTGCTTGTTTCGTATTACTGTACGTCATGTGTTATTAAAATAACTGTATAAGAGGACCAATGGCTTTTGTCCAGTCAGATGAAAAAATCCTCTTTTTTCTGCTGTCACATCACTGTATCTCTATGCTTTGTTCTAAGTAACTATTTCTTCGCAATCTTCTCAAAGCTCCAGAGTGAGACTGGACTCAGCATTACAGTCCATATAAAAAACTAAATCACAATCCCTACAATACCTACCAACGATACTCTAAGCTACGATCTTAGGGATCGTTTGCGGACGAATAGTTCAATGACAACCCGACGATGAATCCAGAGAGGGACGCGCAAGTCACCAGGACAATACAAATTTATAAGTCAATCGAGCACCCCATACAGAATATTTATAATATTCGTATGAACGAAGTTAAAGACGTAATCAAAGTTATCAAACAAAAAAGGCTTGGGACTTCGATGGTTTAAAAATAAAAGAGTTGAAAAACTTGTCTGATGCCGTTATTATGGACGTAGCAAGCTATTAACAGAAGCCTGGTCATGATCAAAATCTATAGTTTCTAGCTACAGACGCATCAGCCTACTGTAATGTCTTGGAAATGTCGTTGAAAAACTCATACTCCATCGTATCAACGATTTTGTATTTGACGACGACATTCCTGCAGCCAGAGCGGTGAACAACTAGACTGGCTGCAAACATTCTAAAGGACTTTAAAGGTCAAACAGTCCAGGTTGGTAGTCTCAAAGCTGCAACGTCACATAGCTAGGTAGGTTAGATAAATGGAAAATTCGCCTTATCGACGCTAAAACACATACCATCTACTTTTTGAGGTCTACGTGTAAATTTCCCAAAATCAGACTGCAAGTCAAAATTACCAGAAGAGGCTGATGTAGTACAACCTGGGTTAGAGCTTCGAGGATCAAAGCTTGAAAATTATGACACACGCTCACGATGACTTATATACTTTACATACTGATCTAGAAATGCAAGTCACATAACAATTAAGCAAAACTTTATAATTGGTATGCAAACATCCACCTTAACTGAATATTGACTTGTCAGTCGCTCATGAATGTTTAACGAAAATAAATGATATTTATAATTCATAACTTGCAGATGTTTATTATTTTACTGGGCAGCAGATATCATCGTCTGGCACAAGATACAATTCAGCTTGCTTTCTGAGGCACCACACCCTAAAAACTCTCCAATTTGCGACACAAGCTATTAGGAAATATTTGTTCATCCATAATTTTATGGTTTTATCAATCGCTATAAAGATTTATTTGTCTTTCGCCGCTTGTAATCTGGCTTAAATTGTGCGACAACCCGAAAAAACTTGCTCAAAGTGTTTAATAAAAACACTTTAACAAGCAATAGCCACGAAAAGGCATGCATACCATATAAAGCACCCGAAGAGACAAAAAAGATGAGCGCAGCGCGTTCGAAAATGCGTTTTTAAAATTCCCGATACTGGTACGATGCCGGGACGCATAACTCTGATTGTCTTTCGTTTTGCAGCGGTTTACCGTCGCGAAAATAATTAGTTGGTCAATTCATGATTTGAAAATGTCGTTCTGGATGCTGGAAGACAGTGCCGTGCCAAACTCAATCAAACAACAATTGACCAGTTAACTGATATGGATTGATATAATAATCGTTTCCTCCTAGGAGATGGATGGATCATACCGAGACGGGAAAAAGCATACTTTTTAGGACTTGACTGAAGGGTATAGGTACCTTATACATACTTCAAATAGGTATAGTTTTACTTATTTTGCAATAATATTAAACTTTTCATAATGTACGTGACACAAATTTTACTGTACAGGGTGTCCAGTTTTCGATGATTTTACGGGGTATGTCCGTTATTAGTAAAGATAGAAGGATACGGTTTTTGCAGTACTGTTTTTCTTCTGCAATAATTATCACACCAGTAATAGTTTTTTTTAAATACCCGTTATGGCCTACTAACAAAAAATGTATATTTTTTTAATAAAACGTGAATTTCGTGCTTAATACTAAAAATAAAAATAAGGTATATATTTCTGAGAAGCTTATTGTTATAAACTAAATTATATATTATTCAAAAATATATAGGCTGGCCCATTTAAAAAAAAAAAACAAGTTTCTTTTTTTTCTCGGAAACTATTGAACGTAGAAAAATCCTAGTATGTCACTGGATTCTATGTAAAAAACTACAAAAAAAATATTTACAGTGCTGCGAAAACCGTATCATTCTATCTTTACTAATAACGGGGATACCCCTTAAATCATCGAAAACTGGACACCCTGTACGTGCATTTATCAACACCAACATCAACAATTCCTGTTCCACAATGCCGCCGGTAACATCACTAGAGGACTGTGAGAAGTTCTCTCATTGGAATACTAGACAATTAAATAGTTTTTTTATGCGTTTTATTACCAAGAAGTGAATTTTTGTTTTTTCGACACCTCTGGCAAACCAATAAATATTTTAACACCTACTCGAACACTGACACCAAATCGGTACTTGAATTTTAAATAAACGCAATAAAAACTATAAAAGACATATAAATGCACAAGTTTATTACAATAATAAAATGTAGGTACATAAAATGATACAGAGATCGGTTTTGAGGGCGTTTTTACTATCCTTGCTATTGGTTGCCAGCAATTTATTGTTCTTTGCGTGATATTAATTAATACACTTGTTAGTAGGATATCTGATAGATAACTCAATTAAATAAGAATTAAAGACAGATAGATAGAAGCTCTCTCTCATTGCTGCTGCCGAAATGAGATACGTAAGTAGCGGGATGCAGAAGACTTGAACACCATAGGAAATAAAGATATCAGAACTAAACTTTGAAGAAAAAACACACAATAAAAGACAAATTAAATTGACACTGGAATTAAACGAACCGACAAAAGCAAGACAGGCTGAACTAAAAGCCTCGACATTCATACAGAAAACCAAAAGTTTGAGCCCCCACCTTAGATTCTTATCTATTTTAAATTTTGTGGTATGCGATAGCTGATTATATCAGAACCTATCTGGAATATAATCCAAATATATTATACAGTTTAGGGGGATTATCGTTAGTTTTGATATAAATAGCCGTAATACTTGGAAATTTGAGATCTGTACTTGCTATAAATTATATTTAAGCTTTCTAGTCAGTTTAATCAACTTAATTCCTGCTGCAAATCATCGGCAAAACTGATTTAGTTGCCATTAAGAGGAGCACTAAATAATTTTGCTTTATTCTGGTCCATCAATTAAAAAAATAGTAAAAGTTTTATAATTATTAATCCAATAGATAGAGATATACGACTACTACTACGATTACACTGGGTGACAAAAACAATTTTGTTCTAAATAAAGCTGGATAGCATATTTTAGCAGAATAAACCCATCTTCCACTTCCTCAGGGCTCACATATCGGACACATCTTATTCTTACTTTCTGAGTGTCTGGTATACTTTGATGACCTGAAGTTTTTCTTCCGAGTTTTCCATGGCAACTATCTGCAGTCTGATTTGGACAGGTTGGTTGACTGGTGCAGATCCAACCTTCTACAGCTTAACGTGAGCAGAAGTGTAAGGTCCTTCGATTTTACAAAGACAAATTATACCTACGAGGTGGAGAACACCAATCTCTTACACTTCAATGATCTCGGCGTCATCTTCGACAAGGATCTTTCCTTCATCATGCGTGTGGACAACATCATTTTGGAAAGTTTTAGATTGCTTGGTTTCATAAAGCGACACACCGGACAAATCTACGACGCAAGGCACTCTATATAATAGTCTAGTTCGATCGATGCTTGAATATTGTTCCATTGTGTGGAGTCCCAATTATCAATGCCATGTCAGTAGAATCAAACGTGTCCCAAATAAACTTGCTAAATATCTTTTATTCAAGCTAAGGTTTCCATATCAAAACCTCCCATATGAAACAATAATTCTCCTTTGTAGCATGAAGAGCCTAGAACACTGTCGTAGAAAGTCTTTGCTTGCTTTTCCAAATATTGCTTGGATTTCTATAAAGAATCTAAGAATGTTAAGATATCTCATTTAAATTAACAAAGCTTGGGCTAACTACCGGTTTAACTGCAGCTGATGAAAACGTCAAACTACCACCATTATAAAGAGCAGTGCCCTTATATCCAGTAACAAAATTTCAAGAACAGATCTTGTATATTTTCCGAGATCTTCTAATAGTGAATGACCCTGTATAAAACAATATAAGAGGCCTCTCTCCCAAAGGCTCATGTGGTTAATTTACCCACCAGGAAACAAGAAAAACATGCCTAGTATCTCTCCCATTTCATTGCCAAACGAAGAATCGATACTGTACACCGTAATTTGTTTTACGCAAACAAGCCTATTGGACACAATTACATTGCGTTCCCTGCCCACTCAATGGGAACCATTATTTTACGAGTTTCAAGCTAAAGCGGTTAGCAATTGTTCATTGACAGCTGCTGCCCACTCCACGTAACCTGTCAAAGGATTATCTATTTCATAGGCTGCTGCCATTTAATTCCGATAAGCAGGTTTGTTTTTAGACACGGATCGTGATTTAAGTGTATTTTGGCTACGATTATTCATTTGAAGGCTAGAAAATGTAAATGGGTCTAAAGAGTAGGAATGCGGGAAATATTAAAAACATGTTGACGTTATAATACTAAATATTCACACTGATTTCTTCTTCTTCTTTTTCAAGTTCCATCGTTTTCCATTGGAGATGGAGACTGGTCCCTCGCGACTATGTAGATACGAATCACATTATGTTATTAATAGTAGGTGGAGAAACCTCCTATGAGATTACTGAGTCAATTTAAAGCAGTATCATAAGGCCCAAATTAGAATCATAACACAACAGGATCAGTAACATCACAAGGATTATCACAGATTGTTATTTTAGTCAGCCTATAGTGAATAGTGCACAAATGTTTGATTCCAATGTTTCATTTCTTGATCTAACCGATTCTTGAACTGGTTCTTAGTTGTGGAGGTGACAGTCTCGTTAATTAAGCTATTCCAATGGTAGCCACCCTGTTAGTCAGGAAGTTTCTTTCAAGTAATCTGTTGCGTTTTTTCTTATGGGGCTTTTTACTATGTCCTCTGAGACTGGGGTTGCTGTTCGGATGGTTTGTGGTCCTTCGGTCTTTTGGAGTTGTAAGAATTAACTGCCTTAGCCCTTCCTCATAGTTATCTTGTTATACCCTCTCGAGTCGTTCAATGTCCTTCACATAGTGTGGGCTCCAGATGGATTATGCTTTTAGGTCTCACATAAGATTTATGTAATTCAAGCATAATTTCTTCCGAGCAGGGCCGTAGCTAGGCGTTACCCATGGGGGGGGTTTAGGTAAGAAAACTCTGGCAATTAATTAGAATTATTATTAAAATTTACGATGGTTAACAAGGTAGAACTGAACATTCGTTGTTATGGGGGGGGTTTGAACCCCCTAAACCCCCCCTTATCTACGGCCCTGCTTCCGAGAGATCTTTGAAGGATTTTGTAATTAGACAGAGATAGATCGTTTTGTGGTTTGTTTAATATGCATTTCCCATTTTAGGTCGGAAGTAATGGTGATTCCTAAGTCTCTCTGTTTCGCAACAGGCGTTCTTAGTGTTGAATATGATTGAAGAAATAACTTAATTTAGGATATGTGTAAGATCGCGCGTTTAGCGTCATTCAGTGGCATTTTCGACTTCTGCTACTGTTAACTAGATACTGTTCAGGTCCCCTTAACAGGAGTATCTTTAAGATTAACGAGTAATGTATTCCTTGTGTGTAGCCCCTGCTAGAGGTCGCCTAAGTAAACAATAGCTGAGGAACACCATAGTGCGTGCTCTGTAGAGAGGGAGGAACTCACGTTTCTGTAGGGTTCGTTCATAGAGGAAACCTTCCTCAATTCGCCACAGTAAGTCACCCCTGACCCCGAAGTGGTTCATTTTGTAAGTTAAAAACTCTACAGGGATTTTATCAAAGTCAAGGTATATGAGATCAATTGGTTCGTGGTTGCCATTGGATAGTGTCCACTGGTTTAGCCTGAATAAGAGGTTTGTAAATGTTGATTTTTTTGGAAGAAAATCATGTTGTGTTTCTGGAGTAAGGAAGAATTATGTGAGCTCTTTTTTGTTATTATTTTTTCCGTACATTTGTATATAGCGCTTCTGCTAAAGTAATTGGTAATGCTGCTTATTTCTTTTCTTGCATATTAGTGTAACAACGGCCTTCTTTCATGTGTTGGGAAATTCTCCAGTTCTCATGATGTCTTTTAGCAATACAGTAAGTTACTCTTTTAGTATGTGTATACAGTTCTTAAGAAAAACCGAAGGGATATTACCAAAACCCGGGCTAGAGTTTAGTTTGAGGAATCCAATGGAATTTTCTACATGTTCCGGGGTAAATACGATGGCATTTATTTCAGTCTCCGAGTAAGAGTCCAACGGAAGTGTAGGCCATATTGAGTTCAGGTCTTGCTTGGTTAAAACAGTGTCAAACTGTTCTGCGGAGGCCTCTGCGACTTCTTGGTTTGATTTATGTGGTTGGTGGTTTGTTTTGTCTATTAAGCTGAAGTTGTTGTCTGGATTTAAGGTTGTGGTTAATGTATGCATTTTGTCGTTGTTTAGTAGGTTATGCTCGCAGTTTTTCTTGGTGTTGATGTTTTGACTCTATTATTCTGTTGATATTTTAGATAGTTTTCAGCCACGGTTTTTGAGTGTTGATTTTTTGTGGTCTGATTGATTTGCAACTGTTAACTGTTCGTCTGATGTTTTGATTTATCATTTCACGTTCTATAGTATTCTTTCAGTCTTAGTCCTATTTCTCCTGGATATATCCCGACGGGTTACTTTGTAGATATGACTTTTGTTTTCCCTTATTAGGTATTTATTCTTCAGAATGCAGCCGGCAAATTGTTTAGCTTTTTTGACGACTATGACTGTTACTTAAATGTCCAAGTACTTGAATTCCATTACCTGTTCGATTATTTTTCCTCACTTTCGAGTTTGCATCTGCAAGGTTCAGTAACCATGCATTAGAATCATAAAATAAAAGTAAATAGATTCGTAATTATTGGATCAATTCCCCCTTGTAAACATTGCTGCGAACCTGGACAATATAAAAATGTTCCCGGAGTCACAAATTGTCACTTCAACGAGTTTTGCATTTACATTTTCGACCTTTTCTGTTTCTTAGCACGCCGTAAAAGTAAAAAGGTACTTTACCTAAGGTGGGTACTTCTTGGTTGCAAAAGTTACAAGTTATGACCGTGTTCTTATAGAGAGCGATGCGGATTCTTGTACAACGTCTGGTAAAGGCGTTAAAATGATAATATTTACAGTAGCGTAGGTATCTATTTTAGTGCCTTAGAATATGTTTTTTACGATATACGAGGGAGGTTTAAGACATCATTTTTTAATTTTCTGTGCATGGTCTTCTTTTATAAGGTGCTTAAAGTGCAAACAAAGAGAACGCTTTAGCAAACATAATAATTTATAAAATTTCTCAATTGTCTCAATAGCAGAGTATGGTTTTTATGACATGAAACAGGCACTGCAGGAAAAATCTCTCTTGATTAGTTGAGTTACGTCCTGAGAAGTAAAAATATTTATTTCCAATCGCGTGGAGCTACATCTATACAAGATGTCCCAACTCCATTTATACACGAAATATCTTCTTTCCTGTTCCATGATAGAGTGTGAACTCGTGATTCGTCACTCCACATATTTTTTTTTAAAAACCATTGATCCTCATTTAACTGTGTAGTCAATCGTCTCTCATAATTATTAGGCCGTAGAGCTTGTACTAGATAAATATTAAAGGGCTGGTAAAGCCTGTCCAGAGATATAAGAAAGTTACACTTTGCCTTTGAATGGGATTATCCAAGGGTGGCCATCAACAAACAATGAGTGAATGAATAAATGCAGGTAAATTATGGTCCGTACTTAAAAATGTCTTAAAGTATACTCCATATCCGGTAGACGTAATTTCATTATTAAAGTAATAGTTTGGTAATTTTAAACCGATTTTTACCTGTTTCAGGATGAGAGGGTTAATCCCATAAAACAAATTATATTCTAAAGACTGTATATATAGCCAATCTAGTTGCATAAACTTGCCTAGAATTTTTAAAATTTTCATTTATTATATCCAAAAATCTGTTTTTCAACAGTTTAAAATTAATCCCCATTTACAAAAACATTCGTATGTCATATCTCAAATAAATCATCTGTTATTTGCTTAAAAATCTCCGCAGTCACCTGGAAGTGTTAGTCAAAGGTACCGCCCCAATGATAACGAATCCTTATCACTGTTTGCACTGTTATCACCACCGTGATTGACTTCATTGTCGGCATTCGTTCGCGACATAACAAATAATTATCGAGTATAAGTTGTGTGTTATACTTCGATAAGCTGGTCGAGCTCGAGTTATCAAATGTGTCAAAATGGCAGGCGGTGTGGCTTTGATTGCTCGAATCACGCTGTCAGTTTTTAGATTAGATTGTGAACTATGTTTTTGTATAATGATACACAATTTTGATGAATCGGCTATGACATAATATAGTCGTGTTTGGGTATTAACCGATTTTAATTTTCTAAAATTAGATTTTCACAATTCTTTCACCAAAATACCTGCTTGCTTAACATATCGCACGATAAGAGCCTAAAGAGGAAAGATGAGCCGTCCATACACATTGCAACATGCATCGTTTAAGAAATCGTAATGTCAACATTTTAAGAAAAGAGAAGAAAAAATATTATGAAGAACAAATAGATGAAAACAAACATGACTCGAAAAAAATGTGGAAAACTTTAAAAAAATTTGTCAAACCAAAAGCAAAAAGTGAAATTAGAGAAATTATATTTGAAGATCGAAAGGAAACGAATTAGTTAAAAATCGCAGAAAAAATGAATACGTATTACATAAATAGTATTAAAGAAATAGTTGCAGAAATAGAAAATGGAAATGAAAATATTTGTAAAAAAATCAGTAAATCAAATAATGTAATAGAACATTTTCATGAACTATCTATAAAAGAATTAAAAATAAAAATTTGGAATATAAAATCAAATAATAATTATGGTGAAATTTTAACAAAAAAAATAATGAAAGAGACATTTGGCAGCATTGGAAATATATTAATTACTCAAATTAATTAATACAAGTTTGAAATATGGAGAAATACCTGATGATTTAAAATGTGCATGTATAACACCAGTACCAAAAGTAAAAAATACAAAAAAATGTACTGAAATGAGGCCGATAAATTTATTATGGGATATTGAAAAACTTGTAGAGAAGACAGTTTATGAACAAATATTAAATTTTATTGAAGAAAACATTTTAGTAAATATTCAAGCAGGTTTTAGAAAAATATATTCAACAGAAATAGCAGCACAATTTATTATTGAAAATTGGAAGAGAAGTGTTGGCAAAAATGAAATCATTCTGGCAGTATTTTTGGATTTTAAACGTGCTTTTGAGACTATTGATAGAAATAAATTATTAAATAAATTATATCAGTATGGTTTAAGGTACTGTATATAAATGGTTTAAAAATTATTAATATTTTCGACAACAAATAACTAAAATAAATTAAACATTTTCAAAAAGGGAATTTAATAATATCGGTGTATCACAGGGAAGTATTTTAGGTCCTTTATTATTTATTTTATGTATAAATGATATGCCAAATATTTTGTCAAATACTAATATTCAAATGTTTGCTGATGATACTTTAATATACGTAAAAGGTAAAAATATTTTAAGTTGTATAGATAGTCTAAATTCTGAATTAAAATTGGTATCAAACTGGCTAAAAGTAAATAAATTAAAATTAAATATTTCTAAAACGAAATTTATGGCAATAGGAAATAATATAAATTATGAAAATATAAATATTTTTATAGATGACCAAGAATTAGAAATAGTTCAGTGTTTTAAATATTTAGGGATAATAATGGATTCTAAATTAAAATTTGATGCTCATTTTGAAAACACTATATCTAAAATTGGAAAAAAAATTAATTATTTCAAAAGAGTAAGTAAAAATTTAAGGTAATTTTCAAAAAAAAAACAATATATAACACGATAATTTTACCTCATTATTTGTTGTATTGCTCTACAATTTTGTATACTGCAAATGAAGGAATTTTTAGTAGACTTCAAATTTTACAAAATAAGGCGATGAGAATAATATTAAATGTTGATAAATACCCAAAGATAAATTATATGTTAAATAAACTTAAATGGTTGAATATAAGAAATTTAATATTTTTCCTAGTTTGTATTTTTATTTATAAAATTCAAAATAATTTATTACCATCTCATTTAAAAGACTTTATAACGCAAAACTTTAAAAATCATGACAATCAAACCAGAAACAATCAAACTTTTTGTGTAAGGAAAGTGACAAAAAATTTGACATATAAATCAATATTTTTTAAAGGACTTCACGAATATAATAATTTAGATTCTTTAATCAAGAAACAAAATTCCTTAAGTAAATTTAAAAAATCCTTAAAAATATCATTACTTAGAAAACAAAATATCTGATAAAATTTATTTAAAAATATTTTTGGTGCATAAAATTGTAATTTTAAATGTTTTAATTATTGTTAAAAAAACTAGAATTTATAATATTGTAGCAGTATTGCTAAAATAAATCTTGTTACTACTACTACTACTACTACTCCGGCGCGCGGGATGTTGTGAGCCCACTTTAAAGGAGATATCGGTGGCCAGAGCTCTAATCTCCGCTTACTCCCCCTGCCTGCCTCGTCCCCCTGTGGTCCTTCCCATAGACCTCGTAACTATTAGACCGAACAATAACAAATAAACGTGTTGTCATCATTGTATTCCAGTGTAAAGTAAATCAACACTCAAGCTGCTCCCCTCCACTTGGCTTGCCAGACTTACGCCACAGAAAACGTAGTTTTCTGGGCTTACTCTGTTAAAAGTATTAACTTGTATGATTTACTAGAATAACATGATGTGGGAAATATATAACATTGCCTAAAACCTTGTAAAAAATCTGTAGCATGGCAACGCTGCAAAAAAGAATCCGCCCAGATCCCATCATTTTCGTGGCCATCCGCATAGACTCGGCAATACTCGGATTTGTGACAGCGTTTTTCTGTGGGTTTTCCTGGAGTTTTGTCAACCTAACCTTTATTGTTCTGTGGTTTTGTCGCATGCATATGTAAATTGAGAGTAATCCCCACTCCCGACCCCACGTAGCTCCTCACGGCGTCTCGCCACCGAACGATTTTGGCATCACAATTTTATAGCATTTATGAATGGCGTGTCGGATCTATAGTTACGATGCCTATGGTCCTTCCGGCTTCCCGCAGGGTCTTACCATTAACAGCAATACTCCGCTGTTCACAATGGAGTCGGGAAAATTTTTCAAGATTCATGCTGCATAATAGTGTGTGAAGTAGAGATTTGCATCACTTGCAGCAAGCTGCGCGCGACATCTACAGTCTCGTACTGGATGGTGAGTAGAGATGCAGAATCGATGATGCAGATGCAGGTTTCAGCGTGTGTATTTCAGTTTTCCCCGTTATAAATCATGTATCTATGGTTCAGTTTAAGTTTACATCTTCCACCAATGATATCATTACGACCGCAGGCAACACGAATTTCAGTTTTTTAAAAAGGAAAACCTTGCCACAAAGAAACATCTACATGGACTGCAGATTATTTCAGAGTCATGTTTTTTGGGAATCGATGCATGCATGACCCCATGTTTTAGTGTGCAGTTTTCTATACTTATGGCTTTAGGTACAGTTTTAGAGTGTGAACCACCATGCCTCTTAACAGTTAATTAAATCGGTTCCTGAATCTGCAAGCAACCATGGACGGAAACAATGTCTAGTATATTGTTGATGCATTTTTCATTTTTGTACCCTACAAAAAATGAAGTATGATCTTTGCAACTTCCTTTGTAGAAACGCAATCAAATAACTTCTCACTGATATAACTGAACATTGCATAAAATAATATACCCAAAGCGACGAAGGCTTGCAATGTTTTGAAATATGTTCGAAATATGCCAGGAGAACCTTTTCATTGCAGCTGCTTGCGGATTCCTTTCCCTTTACACCAATCTTCAAGTTTCGTCTGTCTTGATTTTTCGGGAAGTAGGGAGTCGACGACGTCTTGCGCAATACCCTCGACATCCAAAGAGACACTCTCGGAATCGGAATCACCCATTATAATATTCTTTGTCACTAAAACTGAACATATAGCACAAAATTGGACGCCAATTGCAATTTTGAATGATGCACGTTAAATAACTTTGTTAATGAAACTAGTGTTCATATCAAACTAGTATCATTAATAACTATAATAATACTTTCCAATAAACACGCCGGTTATATTTTTTACTGTCCCATCGACATTAAATTCGTTGTATTGACGATGCTGCTTCTCACGATGCCTCACGCAGTACCTGCCAACTGTCAACCAAATGAAAATCGACGAAAATATCATGGCATACTGTGAGAACGACTCTGTGCCTTTAATGATGTCTATCGACACATACGATTATACTACTTGAAAATGAAAACTGCTTTATGTGCATTCCTGTTAGGTTACAAACAAAAAAAAAATCTCAATTTATTCTTAAATTCTTTTAGATTTTAAGTTGTTGCTTATATACTCGTTATAAAATTACGCGACAGTTTAAAATAATTTTTTTAGGGATATTTTTAGGTCTTTGCGATGTAATAAGTACTGTTGCCTTAGCCTTTTCTTAAATTAACATTTAATTTTAGTAATAAGTACCCAATAATCAATAATATTACTAAATATAACATTCACCCACAATTTAAATGTATTTATTTTTTTCAGAGTAATCCATATAGTTTAAAAGATGCCAGTGGCGCTGCTGATATGTCAGCATGGACCAGTGCTGGGTTACAACCGACTACAGGGTATTATCCGTATGATCCTGCCTTAGCCGCATATGGGTAAGAGACTCTTATCTGTTCAAAGAGTGTTTGTGACCAATAGCGCAACAATAGTCGATCAAACTGTGAAAATTGTTACGGTCGGGTTTTCACCCCGATTGCTATAAGTTGTATTCGCCTACACATTTTATACTCTCCACTTTTAACTACATAGTATGTTTTTGTCCTCGCACCTAGAACCCTAGTGTTTGTCGGTATGATCAAAAAGTGAAAACATTTTATTTTGATCGATTGAAAATCAAAACAGGCTCCTGTTCGGTAATTAATAGCTGCGAAACTAAAAGTCTGATCGAAATGCGGTTTATACCATTAGATTGAGCATCTCGAATATTTTCGTTTTACAATACATCTCCCTATTCCTAGAAAATTATTTATAAATGGTAAATTTTTGAAAAAAAACTAAAAATGAAAATTTCTTAAAGGGGGTTTTAATTTTCTATTTAGGTTAAAAAAATTTTTATCAAAATTTTGAATACCTTATTGACTAGCGCTCCTCAAATTACGTTAAATTTATATTTTGAATTTTGAAAATTTTTATATAGAGTTTGTAAAAAATTGAAATTGTTACCTTCATATTGGGTTTATTCAATTATTACATTATATTTCTACAAATATTACAGAGCTTTTAGGCCTCGAAAACTACCAAAAAATCACTGTTCTTCAATATTGCCAAATTTAGACAGTGGGTCATCATGCTTGTAAATTAGAAAATATTATATGAACAGTAAAGTCAAGTTGTAAGAAATTTCAAGTTTTCATTTAATTTTACTCTTAATAATGCATAGTTTTGGACCTCGAAAATAGTTTGTATATTTTTAAATATGTTTTCTTTCTGTTCTGACACTAATATTGAGGAAAATCACTGTATTTCTTTCATAGATCTTGTTATTGTTTGTTTCTCCTAATGTTAATGAATTTGACGCAATGAAAAATATATTGGTGTGATTGGATGACTCGATGCTTAGTTAGTGCACAATTTTTTTTTCTTATTATTTTTAATATGGGTATTTTATGGCAATTCTTTGTAGCGAAGGGCCAATTCTGTAAAAATATAAAAATGCACATAAAATATGTACCAAATAAGCGCCGTTTTTTAATTTATGTGGCTCAAGGCTTGCAGGTTTCAAAAATTCAATTTTCTTACATTTCTGTAGTCGTTTCGTTTCATTTCTGTGTGTTGATTTTATACAGTGTTGAAAAAAAGTCGTGTAAAAATTAAAAACCTTTATTCCAACCAATGTTTCATAATGATGAAACACTATAGCCATGTTAGTTTAATATTTTTTAGTGGTGTTGAGAACTTTTAGTTTTCATATTTTTCTGGTTATTATTAAACAGTTGCTAAACTTCAAGATTGTTTAAAATAGGGTTTGCTACACAAGAAATTATGTGATGAAGATTTCTGGTTGTCTAGGTTTTTCAGAGATTTTTGTAGACTTTCTGACTCGTCACTGCATAATAGCACCTTTTCTGCCTATCCAACGTCCTGCAGATTGTTCGCTTATGTATTGTCTAACATTTGCCGCATAATGCGCAGGTGTCCCATCTTGCTGGAACCATACCTGTTCGTTTATGCCATTATTTACACCCGGTAAAACCACTCTGCAAAATGGATTTATCTGATTCCTGAGGAGGTCCAGGTATTTTTCGCAATTCAAATTACCATCTATGAAAAAAGGTCGCACAATATGACTACCAACTATGCCCGCCTAAACATTAACTTTTTCGGGCCTCTGAGTATGACCTTCCTGGAACAGTGAGTATTCTCAGCAGACCAATAACCATAATTGTGTCTATTAATAATGCCATTTAAATGGAAAGTAGCTTCATCCGAGAAAATGATATTTGTTGCAAAGTTACTATTGTTATTGCATCTTTCCATCATCAGCTCACAAAATTCAGCTCTTCTATCAAAATCGTCCTCGTTTAACTCGTGCACCAACTTTATCTTGTAGGGATGCAACTTCTCCTGCTTAAACAAATTTTTCACTGACTGATGAGACACATTAAAATCCATTGCCATTGGCCTGGATGATTGTGTTGGAATTTCATGTATTGGGAGCATGATATCCAAAGCTTTGTCTCCCCCGGTTGCTGTTTTAGGTCGACCTGATATAGCACACTGCCTGTTTCGCGAAATTTCTTTACAACTCGACACACCGTTGACTGATTTATTGGAGGCCTATTTAGATATAATTCATCGAAAAGTTGACAAACCTGATCTTGTGATCTCTTCATATTTCCGCAACTGCTCATTATTAAAATGTGATTTAGATGAACCATAGTAAAAACAAATTAGAAATCAGGCAACAGAGAATTAAACAGGAGTTCAAAATTGACACCTTTTAGGTCTCTGTCATTAAAACACCTTGACTCAGCTGATGGGTAGGAAGTTTTTCATTTTTGAGCTGTCATTATCTCGGAAACGCTTGCAGAAGGTGAAAATTTGAAATACAAGAAATTCAGACTTTCCCCAGTAGAATCCAAATATGCAATCATATTTTATGCAGGATGTTCCATTTAAAAAAAGTATATTAGTCTGTATGGCAACCAAACCAGAAATGACAGAAAAAATTCCTGCAGGTAGAAATGTGGGGAATAATTTACTGTACAACTTTCATAAAGGTCACTTTTTCGTATACGACGTAATTCAAAAGTTACAGGCATTATGCGCGACTTTTTTGCCACTCTGTATATGAATAGCTGTTTTTCCGTTAACTTTTGAAAAAAAAAATTACAGAGTATTGCCAATAACTTGGCTTTTTGGAATTAAGGAACTTTAAAATCTTATCAAATATTTGGATTATTTCGGGTACAGGTGGCTAGGATTTATTATTTATTCGACAAAACAATATCTTACATAAAAAAAAACAAACGGAGTAAACCCGAAACTGCTTATTGACTGATTTATCTATCTAATATATCTATGCTGATCAGCTCCTGCACCTGCTAAAAACTCGATGTTTAACACATACGCAATCTTCTAACTAATGCATCATTACTCTACATGCAAGTATGTAGCAAGTAATACTTAAGTCATTATAAACAATCCTAACTTCAAGCGTTAAAGTATTACTCAATTATATTTAACAATGAATTCCTAATAGCCAATTAATTTTCTTTTCCTTACTTGCTTATCTTGTGTTTCATTTAAAAGTCTTGATTAGAAATTTGCTGTAATTTATGACTGTAACTTGTTTGGTGAACAATAATCGTGTGGTTTTAATAAGCAATAATCAAAATTATTTTTGATTTTTACTTATAGTATAGTCCTGTCAATAATATCATTAGATATAGGGTGAGGTAGGGTAAGCACTCTACCGTTTCAAATACTATAGAAAACTGAATTAGATAGTAAAGACCACTTAATCCAAGTCAATATTCACAAATTCTTAGACGTCTCTTATATCAGATTAAAGTAAGAATAAACTCAAAGAATCCTTTATTACTTGCATGATATGATAATACTATAGCCCCTTTTTTGATGGAATTGCTATTACTGCAACAACTAACCTGAATAATGATAAATGTATTTTGGACTGACTGGAGATGTTAACCGGTTGAAACGTTGTAAGAAAAATAAATAAAGACACGTTCATCATTTATGATACAATAATATTGTCTCTAACCTGCAAACAAACAACTATCCTGAACTAGCGAAGAACTTACAGAAAAGGAAATATAAATGAGGTAAATTAACGTGGAACGATATAAAATCAGTGTAGGTATTATGTCAAGTCATTAAACCGAAAAGAAGCTGGACTTACATCAGTCAGAGAAAACAGCAAATAGATCCTACATGTTAATAACATCTCTTAATGACTTGGACCTAATTCAAGGGCACCCTGAGTATAAATTTGGGTATGAAAGTAACCCTAGATGGGACAATTATTATTATTAATGAAGCAATTAAAAGTAGAACTACTCAGGGTAGGAAATCAATATATCTACTTGGACGCGGTACTACAGCACTAATGAAACTAAGTAACGTGTAGAGAAGATAATAAATTCCAGGGAAATTAATTTTTAGGGGCGTACTGCAGGTAACTCGAGAATAGAACTACCCGATCTGAATATGACTTTAAAATAAAGCGATTGGTCTAATAAAACCTTGCTGTGTGACTGTCAAAGCAACTGTGTCATAAAAATAACTATGTGGATGCAATTAATGATGATGCATGAATCGTGTTAATAATGATTGGGTTAATTCATAGCCAACAATTACCCTTTTTAAATTTGAAAGAACTGGATTGCTCACTGCTTTTTTACTGTATAGTTTGAGACGTTCTATAAAGATTTATAATTGTGCACAGGGTTCTTCAATTCAAGCCACTGCACTGTTCACCTTTTTCCAACATAAGAGATGCTGCTCTTAACCCATTAAACGTATTTACATTTAATATGAGTCTAGAAATAATAAGCTTCTCTTAAATATTTATCACATATCTCATTCTTATTCAACGGATTCCGCTCGGAACTTGTTAAATGAGGTGTCTGCAACATTTGCCAACATCACATTATACATTATTTGTTCAATTATCAGCCCCCTATTGTTCTCCCGAAGTGAAATTCGATAATATCTCAAGAACGATTGTTTATTTTTGGGTTTTAAACTTTGGGTGTCGGGTTCGACACTTCGGTCGCGAGATTTCTTTTTCGATTTTTATGCACGGCGGCTCCTTTTTCTATTTTTCATGGTCTTCGGTTTCTAAATTCTTGTTTGTTTGTGCTTTTCTTGGTATATTATTGTTATAATATTTAAAAATAGGGATTGAGAAAGTTTTTTTTGTAGCACACCACTACCTGCCAAGTAAATACAGTGTAAGTATCACAAATTTTGTCTATAGATTGTTAGGATTTGAAATTGATCAGATTTAACAACTGATGATCGATCATCCCATGCATGGAGATTATTTATTTAATGCAAATAGGAATTTATTTAGCCGTTATGCATTGATTTCCTTAAGTGCTTCCTCAAAATGCTTCTGAACATCATTCATTTTGTATGTGGTACTTTGTCCAGCTACATAACCGTTCGCTTGAGTTCATACTAATTCTATGGGGTCTAGTTGGCAATGGTAAAGAGGAAGTCGAATTTTACGAAGCGATGTTACAATTGCTAACAGCTCCTTTTCACCATATCTTCTTTATATGATATTTGTTTTTCCAAAAGCCATGAATTATTTTTGCTTTTTTCCAAGCAGCTATAGGCAACTATTCACATTTTCTTGAATGGTATGGAGCATCATTATCTCAAAATAGTCCACAAAAAGTCAGCACTCATATCTTCTGGAACTGACTGAAATGTTAATAAAATCTCTCAAAAAGTCATATGTGCTACCGATGTGGGTAATAATTAGGCGTAATTCTTTTTCAGGGCGCACTTTTATTCCTGCGCATAGACCATCTAAAAACGCTTGAGGAGAAGAGGTTACATTCTTACCCTGCCATATTTTTCCAACTCTTTAACCTTCGGTTAGCCACGTTTCGTCCAAATAGTACAATTTCCTATTTTGATTGCGGAAATCTCTTATTTTTCGTAAATAATCTCGCCTTCAACATACAATTTCATCTTTTGCAATTAATTGAGACTTTTGATTTTGTTTTCTTATCTAAAATTCAATTCCCTTAGAGTTTTCCTAAGCTTATCTTTTTTATGTCACGAATATCTTCTTTTTTTGCAAGTAAAATTGTATCTTAAATGGGAATTTCGTTCTTAAAATAGAATAAACGTACTTTCCTTCTTACAATATATTTCTTGTCTTCGTCTAAAGGGTTCCTAGGTTTTTTTGACCACGGTTCTGATTGATTATATGAAAGATTAGATTCATTAAATATGTTAAGTACAATTACTATTTCGTTGATTGATAATGCACATTTAACTAAAATGAATCCCGACAGACTTTTCATTTTTAACAATATTGGAGTATAATAATAGACCAAGAGGTTGAAGAAGATGAAGATTAGGATAAAAAACTGATAAAAAGAAAAGAAGACTATGAAAGAAAAATGCACTGAAGATGACAAGAAATCCAGATGATGACATCAGTCAAGAAGAATATGGCGAATTTTACAAATCTTTTATCAATGACTGGTTCCAAGTCGTATTCCCTCTGATCTGCTTGATAAGAAGAAAATGTAAAAATAACATTAAGTTATATATAGGATGTGCATTCATTATGGACAACTGTGAAAAACTTATTCCCGTTTATTTGAACTTTATCAAAGGTGTTGTAGACTCTGAAGATTTACCTCTTAATATCTGTCGTGAAATGTTTCAACAAAAGAAAATTTTAAAAGTTATTTGCAAAAACTTAGTCAAACAATGTCTCGAATTACCTATTTGAAGAATTACCTGAAAACAAAGACGAATACAAGAAGTTTTATGAACTTCGCAAAGAATCTGAAACTTGGTATTAATGAGGACCCACTCTTGCTATTAACGATTCCGTTTCGGTCAATCTTAGAACGTAGGCTCTCTCTTAACACATGTAATTCTCTTCTAGTTTATGCAAACCGTCTCGGGTTCTTTCCTATTTTCTTCCTGCACTATTTGTACCTCCAGCATCATATTACAATAATTAAGTATGAATTTGGTTCCGCGAAGACGTTAGGATATATATTGCCCCTGAAACACATGCTCATCTAACTTAAAAAAAATCCCCTAAATTGGCCGCCTATAAATCTTTAACAGCCATTCACACCCCCGATTGACTGGAAAACACTAAACTCAATTAAACTATCAATCTACCCTTATAAAATACTTAAATGGCAGGGGAAAATCTGTCCGCCCCATGCCTGGAAAAACCCCAAGTCAGCAACGCGGGACGTATGAAGAAGCGTGTGTGGTGAAAATACGAATGAAATTCTATTTTGGCTGGTTTTAGCGAGGTTCTTATTAGGTATTGGGGTCAGGTCTGGCTTATCGGTAAATTTATCCTTATAAGGGGCCCTTTTTCCTGAAGGAGTAGGGTAATTCCTTTTTTTTTTTGTATTAAAGCAGTAAATTAAAACTGACCACTGATATGACAAGAAATGAACAAGCTCTTTCTTATAACCGCCTATGCATTTCTTGTGCTGCCATCAATGGAGACAGAGAGAGAGCTCATTACTATAGCTAATTATCACAACAAGCCGACATTGTAATATTGAGTTTTCATTAAATTTAGGTGCTTATAACTTTTTAGTAATTTTATATGTAATACTTAAGTCTTCTTACTTTGTTATAAGGATCTCGTTACACTGTTAAAAATAGTTATATTTATTAATTCATAATTTAATCTATACATTTTTTGTCAAAATAAATTGTTGCCTAATTATAATATTATTTATTTGTTTAAAGTGTCTCGACTTCTCATACCCATTGGTACGTTTACAAAATTATAGGAACCTATTAATATAAAGTAACGAAGGGTAACGCTCCCCTATTAATTTTACATCAAAATTGTATGGGACTTTTCTGAAGGTCCTTATAAGATGGACTTACGCACCAAACTTTATTAATTTCCAATAAGGCAATTAAAAGATATTTAGAAAACACTATTCGTAAAATTTTTAAAAATGAAATACTGTTCTGGAGATCTTTAAGGAAACTACTTGTAATAAGTATGATAATGTCAAATGTTACTAGACATTTTAGTTTTTTTTGGTTTCAACATGTTTTATAGTTTTAAAGAAAAAATAATGACTGTAATAATTTAATAAACGGAAGTAGGCACTTAAAACTAAATAACTTTTAATTGGCTTATTGGAAATTAATAAAATTTGGTGTGTGAGTCCACTATCTAAGGACCTTCAAAAAAGGCAATTACAATTTTGATCTAAAGGGGGAGCAAAATTTACATCGGATTTTTTTTTTAATTAATGTAATTTGCTGCAAAATATAACCATGCAAACGATCCTGGTCCATTAATGATAAAAATATGCGAGTATTGCGAATGGAATTAATATGTTCTGTGAATATTTAACGATCACTCAAATCTTTTCTACTTACATCCCTCAAAGGTTTAACAAGTTTTTCCCCTATTTTTTCTATTTAAAAGCATAGATAATGAATTTTCAGCAGTCAAAGAGATGCAGTTAACTTAATTAATAAGTTTTTTACTCACACTAGCGTGATATAATAATATATTCCTCAATATAAGATGTGTACAAAAATTTTACAATGCGAACAAACAGTTTCTCAAAGTCATTCAAAACTTCTTCCTTATTTAACAAATGTAGGCTTGTATTAGTACTATCTTGAGCTATTATTCAACTATAGCTGTATCTGATGAAGGATATGCAAGGCGTTTTTAAATTGCCAAGCCGTTGGAACCTCTATGTCGAATTGTGGAGAAAAACATTTGTAAATGATCTTGGCTTAATTTATAAGTTAAAGGAGATGATTCTGTCTGCTCTCTGCTGTCTAAATTAACTTAATTTGGTACACTAGTAAGATAAATAAATAAACTGGGGAAACCAGATTACGCTCTATAAGAACCATGTCAAGACAAGGAAAGATTTGGGCTGGATTTCTTGATGGAGGCAGAATAATCATCATTTCTCCCCTATTAGTCTTGTCTGGGTATGCGTTTCCCCAATTACGTAAAGGTAGTCTCTATTTTTCCCATCAAAGCTACATTCGAAGGAATACAGGTGGCCGCCCAATGAACATACGTGTCTTGTAATGTGAAATAAGATACCTCTTCTGACAGTTGTTTAGGTTTGCTTAACATTTCGGTGAATACATTTTTAATATAGAAGGGAACCTAGGCTCGGGGTAAATTAAAAAAAAAATTTTAGTAAAACATCTCCATGAATCCGTTACTGTGCAGTGCGCCGCCTTTTCAATGTCTATCCAGAGCCCTCCAAAAAAGTAGCAGAGAGAGAGTTTAATAGGGGTGAAACCACTCAAAGCGTAATCAAAACCCCAGCTTGCGGAAAACGAGGGGTGATGCATTTCCCGGTCTGACAGCTTTGCACAAAATAATTGACTGTTGTGATAAATCTGTTTTTTTTTTCGGGCTTTGTTTTTCTTTTTTTTTTGGTCGAGTGTGTGGAAACATTGGAAAAATGAACGAGCTGTTCTTATTGGAGTTGGCGTTGTTTTTAAAACAACAACAAATTAGTTAGGTTTCTGAATTATTTAGTATTAGACTATGTCGTTTGGTTATTTAGCCGTCAACAGTAAATCATTACCAAATAGTGAATAATTATTCCTACCTAATACCCACCAGTTCAGTCAAGGTGTCTTCATGACAGCTATAAGGTGTCAATTTTGAGTTCCTGTTTAATTTCTTGTTGTCTGATTTCTAATGTGTTTGCACTATGGTTCATCTGAATGAGAAACAACGAGTTGAAATTTTAATAATGAGCGGTTACAAAAATATGAAGAGATCGCAAGATCAGGTTTGTCAACTTTTCAATGAATCATATCTAAATAGGCCTCCAATAAATCAGTCAACGGTGTGTCGAGTGGTAAAGAAACTTCGAGAAACAGGCAGTGTTAGCGAAGCCGCTAGATCAGGTCGACCTAAAACAGCAACCGGGGGAGACAAAGCTTTGGATATCACGCTCTCATCTCAATACATGAAAATTCAACACAATCATCCAGGCCAAAGGCAATGGATTTTATTGTGTCTCATCACTCAGTGAAAAGTTTGTTTAAGCAGGAGAAGTTGCATCCCTACAAGATGAAGTTGGTGCACGAGTTAAACGAGGACGATTTTGATAGAAGAGCTGAATTTTGTGACCTGATGATCCAAAGATGTTATAACGATAATAACATTGCAACAAATATCATTTCCTCGGAACAATTTCCAGGACGTTGGATAGGCAGAAGAGGTGCTATTGACTGGCCAGCGCAATCCCCGGACTTAACCTTGTTCGACTTCTTTTTGTGGGGACACTTAAAGAACAAAGTCTACGTCAACCGTCCAAATAACTTAGAATCTTTAAAAGTCAGAATTACTGCTGGAATTTGGGCCATTCCAGAGGACTAACGTTGTAGATGGATTCAGGGATTGACTGGCGCTCTGCTTAGCAGAAAATAGTGGTCATTTTGAACACCTCATTCACTAAAAAGGTTTTACTTGTTTATTATTCCGATGCAAAGTTGTTAAATTTTCTAGGCTATTTATTTTTTTATTATAAAGCTTGTTACAATTTTAAATAAATAAAATTTGAAATAAAAAAAAATTAGAGTTTTCCCAGTAGAATCCAAATATGTAATCATATGCATGGTGTTCCATTTAAAAAAAGTAAGTTTGTCTCTATAGCAACCAAACCAGAAATGACAGAAAAAATTCATACAGGTAAAAATGTGAGGAATAATTTACTGAACAACTTTCATAAAGGTCACGTTTTCGTTTACGTATATATAATAAATAAAAATAGTAAATTAAACTTAAAAGTAAAAACAACATTGAACAAAACATTGGTACGCGCAGTACTTATTTACGGTAACCTACATGGTGTACCGTAAATGAGACCAAAATTTTAAAAGTACAAAGAGTTTAAAATAAAATTCTAAAAGTAATGGTAGGGGCATCAATGCACATGATGAACAATGCATTGCATCTAGACCCAAAAATTGACACAATCAAACAATTTACAGGCAAAATAACATAGCAGAATAGACGATTCACCAAATAAATAGACTAAGTACAGAATCTCACATACACTCACAGGAAAACGCAAAACACAAATACCCAAGAGATTGACTCCCTCTTTAACACGTTTGAATGCAACTCAATTTCTAAATTTATTCACACAAAATCTTTTCAAAATTCATAAAAATTCAAAAATCAAAGACTTTGAAAACAGCAATAAAATGAACACAAACAAATAAAAGAATTCAAACAAAAACTTCTAATCAAGTAATCGAAAGACAACTAAAAAGAAGTAAAGGAAAAGGATTTCAACTTAAGAAACTATAATTACTATATAATAAAAACCAGTTGTAAGAAACGATGAAAATTGTTGAAACATTTTCGTATTATAACGATGTGAAGTTAGAGAAAAATGTTTTAATTTTGTTGCAGTATAGTGGAACCAAAAAGGTCAAGAATTGGGGATGGTTTAATGTGGAGAAATGAAGACAGAATGTTTTAGTTTTGTTGCGGTATAGTGGAACCAAAAAGGTCAAGAATTGGGGATGGTTTAATGTGGAGAAATGAAGACAGAATGTTTTAATTTTGTTGCGGTATAGTGGAACTAAAGAGGTTAAGAATTGGGGATAGTTTAATGTGGAGAAATGAAAACAGAAAGGGGTAAACTTAACATTGTTGGAAGATAATTGTATTACATTGATGTGAAATAAAAGTATCAGATGCTGGAAAAGTTAGAAAACATTTTTTTTTAATTTGGGTGTGGTATAGAAGAACTAAAGAGATGAAGATTGGAAGTCAATTTAATGTGGAAAAATGAAGGTAGAATGGGGTAAAAATAAATATTGTTATAAGATAAAATGAAAAGTTGTAGAACATTGAATAAAGATGAAAGAGGGACAAAACTGGAAAACTTTAGTAACCCTACAGATTTATCCCTTTTTGTTCTTTGTTCAATGTTCTAGAACTTTTAATTTTATCTTATAGCAATATTAATTTTTACCTAGAGCACAGAAAAAATTAGAGCTTCTTAATATATTGGACATTGGTAGACAATTAAAATTTAACTCTTAGAAACAAGAGACGCAATTCCAAAAAATACTGCAGATACTATAAAAATGTTAACGATTTTATACAGTGTGTCTACGTAAGTGGGCGGCATATGGGAAACTTTTTTTATTATTAATTATTATTATTTTATTAAAATGTCTAAGAAATAATTTTTTAATGAATATTTAAAAGTTATTTTCAATTCTAAACATGTTTTCTTTAGGTATAATAATTTTCGATATTGTCAAAAATAAAGGATAAACCTCGTATACGACTGCTGAATTTTGATATCTGATGGTTGCATATTAGGTTCTAGACCATGCAGAACTTTTTATGAAGAATAACTTTTTTCCGTAAAATTAGCAATAAAAAAAGTTTTCCATATGCCGCCAACTTACAATGTATGTACCGGGTGTCCCACTAAGAATGGCTGTCGGCCGTATCTCAGAAAGTGTTAGTCGTATGGCTTGCGGAAAAAAAATATATTAGGTAAAGTGATCGTGAGAAATTGCTGGCAATTATTTTTAAGTTTCTCAGACTGGCGCTAGAGGGCGCAACAGTAACGGTAAATATGAATCACGAAGTTTCCTCAAAAGTCGCCTATTAGTTAAGGTATCCCGAAAATAACATTTTTGTATATTTCGAAGATTTATTAATAAAATTCACCTATAGAACGTGTTCGTCACTTTTCAAATAAAGTGGTGGGGGAAGGTTGAACATTATTTGTAATAAATGCTGATAACTCCGGTCTGGCTTAACATAATTTAGTATATAAACTTAGTTTTGTTAAAAAGGGCTTTTCTCACTCTATATATCATCTTATGAACTACGGCAATATGTGTTTTACACTAGGCGCTAGGGGGTGCTGTCTTACAACTTTACAAACATTGCGCGTTTCTTCCATAATTGTAAATATAATAGTATATTCAATTTTACCTGATTACAAGGATGGTTAAAAGTCTAAGAAGTCAGCAAAAACCGTAAGTTAATATCTATTTTCAATCCGGAAATATCAACAACAATAATCATAATTACGGAACATTATGATTTTATTTTCAAGTTGCCATTGTAAAGGTTTTTTTAAGGGCCAAATAGGCCTTGGAAAAACAAAATATGAAGGTACGTATGTTTCAAGCAAATTTATCGTATTTAAAGTACGAAATGAAAGTAAAACGAAGTTTCTCCGTTTGCGGTCGCAACCAGAATGGCTCTAAGACAAAATGGCTGCAAACGGCGCTTATATCGATTGGCGTATAGGGATGTCTATCGTCGCGACGCCGCAGGTGAATAGCGCTGTTCGTGCCATGCCATTGCACCATTTATTCTTTACTTTTGCGGTGGATCGTCGATAAAAATCGGTTTTAGATTTATTTCAGCTGTTTTTCGTCGCGTGTTTTCATATTTGAGGGACTGTTTTGTTTTATTTAGATGTCGAAAGCGCTTTCTACAAATCCACCTGGTATGAAAGGCTTGGATTTGTGGGTTCTAATTTTATTTCGCGTTTCGTGTTCACCTATTCAAATGATATATTTTTTTCGTACTTTTTTCGACAGATTTTTTATTTAAGTTAGATTTGTTTCAAAAACTGCTGAGGGTTTAGCCACATTTCTGACTGCCTAGGTTACGTCAAAAGTGCAACGAGTCAAAATTAATCATCGGACAATAATATGCGAATCTCAAACCGTCCTTTAGTATTAACTAAAAAGCTTTTTATAAGCAGGTAAAGCCTGTCCAGAGATATAAGAAAGTTACACTTTGCCTTTGAATGGGATTATCCAAGGGTGGCCATAAACAAACAATGAATGAATGAATAAATGCAGGTAAATTATGGTCCGTACTTAAAAATGTCTTAAAGTAAACTGCAAATCCGCAAGACGTAATTTCATTATTAAAGTAATAGTTTGGTGATTTTAAACCGATTTTTACCTGATTGAAAATGAAAGGGTTAATCCCATAAAACAAATTATGTTCTGAAGACTGTATATATAGCCACCCTAGTTAGTTTTAAGCTTAGTAATTATTCTTACTTCGTGTGTAATACAGCGTTTGTTTAATCGTATGTGAGTCATGGAAAATATGTGCGAACCCAATGTATCTCAGAAGATAACTCTGTCGAAAAGCAGAAAACACTTTTCTGTGGAAACTAAGGAAGTTATAAACAATGTTTATTCAACTCTCATTGAACGTGCGATCAGCAAGCAAGCAGCGTTAGAAGAAACAGCCACATTAACAAAAATTTCAACATTCAACTGTATGGAAAATTGTGAATAATCCCATTTTAGCGAGAATGAAAAGATCCAATACTGGCATTTTTTCGAAGATAGATGGAAGTGGTCAAGATATAATACGGCGTAAAATTTACAAGTTATACGAGAAACAAAGCGTGCTTACATTAGATAATGTAATTAATAGGCTTGAAAAAGATGAAACCGGCGTTAAATGTGACAGAACAACGTTATGGAAGTGTATCCAACACATGGGTTTTAGATTTAAGAAAGTTTGGAAAAGACAACTTTTAATGGAATTCAGTAGAATTCGGGAATGGCGATCCGAATAACTACAAAAAATTAGGATTTACAGAGATCAGCAAAGGCCGATTATTTACTTGGATGAAACCTGGTTCGACACATATCATACCCCGGAAAAGGGTTGGGTTGACCCAAGCGGCAAGTGTAAAACAAGCGCGCTATCAAAAGAGGTAAACGAATTACGATTTTGCATGCTGGATCTAAAGACGGATGGATTCCAAATGGACTTTCTCCGTCTGCAAAAAACATTAAAGATTCTTCTTTGGATTACCATGAGGACACCACTGCTGATTTATTTGAAGATTGGGTTAAAAACAAGCTAATTCCAAATATACCTCCGAATAGCGTAATTGTAATGGACAATGCAAGCTACCATAGTAGGCAGTTGACCAAGACTACAGGACTCTCCTACAGCTAAGTTTAGGTTTAAGCAATAACCCCCATATATATATATATATTTTTTTTTTGAATAAAAGCCAGCATTAATTTTAGTTAATTCTGTTTGTTTTATTTATACAGCCCCCCTGTGGTTTTCTTTTCCTTTTTCTTTTACCTAAAGTGTGAAGTCCAGCTGAGAGTGAGGCCCCAGCACGATCTTGAAGGTTTCCGTTTTGACCTGGCTGCAAAACGGTGGCGCCCTATTTTAACCCCCCCCCCCCCCCTACTCTCTGGCAATAGAGCTAGGGCATTAGCACGCGGTCCCTCAGCCTCTCACCTCAGCTTGGCTTCGTTTTGGCTTCACTTAAATTTCATTTAATTTAAATAATTAAAAAAAAAAAAAGAAATAAATAAATAAATAAAAAAAAAATAATTTTTAATAACAGCGAAAGACGCGTTGCAATTTTGATGAAAAATAAAATTAAACATAACCCTAAGAGCCCCAGAAGGTGTTTTAGGAGAACAGTTGAAAAATCGACAAAGAAACGGCATGGTATATAAAAAAACTCACCTTCGACAGCGAACAACTAGCGACCAAAAAATCCCACTATGTGGCTTTCTGCGGCCCCGCAAACCAAATCAAAGCAAAGCAATCTAAAGGGGCACAGAAAATAACGCTTCCAGATCCAAAATCCTGGACAACAGATGGCTTAATAGCCCTGGATCCAGAAACGCTTGTTGCCTCGTCGATCGCTGGAAGTTAAGTGAAGTCACTCAAGAATTTTAGTATAAAAGTTAAAAAAAAAGTGTCGGAAGCGAATTTAGGGCGACTCACTTCCGGCCAGATCTGCCGTTCGATCCGAAAGGAGAGAGGAAATGAAACACATGTACCCAAATTTAGTTTTACATAAGAAGTCAATTCGTAATCTCTGCAATCCATTGTAAATTATTTAAAGAAAAACCAAGTCCCAGAATATATCTGCCATTCGAAGAGCAAAGGGTCGTTGAAGTTTGGGTTGCTAAATATTATTGCCCAAACATGTTTCAGAAGAAGAATATTAACCTAGAAAATTCATTAGTCAATTTGACAGGTGATGATAAAAATTGAAAACAAAGAAATATATTTGAATTACATAATGAAACACTCGTATAAGTCTCGGATAGTGGATTCCAGGGAGATATGTGATTTAAAATAGGAGGATAATGTAGCCTTGCTTGGTCAAAGACAGCGAAAACAGAGGCCGTTGACCTTAGGTGCGTATTTACTTTTATACAGGGAACCAAACATCGTTTTAAAAAGGCAAAATACAATTTTTAAAAGACACAATACAAGTCAGACATGTGATATGAGGCATTAGATTATAATAATTTCATTTGTGACAAAATCGGATTGTCACAAAGACATGCAACAGATAATGAAATTTCAAGCTTTCTGAAGAAGTCTTTCACGGTTCTACGAAACTGTGTGTATTGCAATAATCTACAATTTCTACTTAAGCGGTGCTGTCATAAATAATAAAACGCATGGTTAAAGTTAATCTGGGGATTGGAAGACGGACATCAAAACTGCCTGGTATTATAGGTATTATGAATATTATTTTGACTGATATTCTCAGAATATTTCCGATGAATCAAGTAAATCATTTACAAAAGAAACAAACACACTACAGTTTATATTCTGTACCTAATAAAGTGTCTTACAATGGTCCGTATATTTTGCTGTATACATCAATCTAAGGGCTCTTTTCTGAATAGCAAATTCAGGATCCAGCAGTTGCTGATTACAAAAGCCCCAGAACACGATGCCAAATATCAGATGGAATTTAAATAAAGAGTGGTACACCATCTTTGCCGCTGAACAACCAAGTTCCAGAGACACCACCCTTATTCAAAAGCAACTGGATGCTATTTTCGTGTTTAGTTCAGTGATATGTTTTACAAATTTTAGCTTTGAGTTGATAAAAAGTCTAAGAAATTTGGCATTAGACCTATTTTCTATTGTTTGGTCACTCAAGAGAATTATAAGTAAATCCGAATGTCCTAATACTAGTTTTTTTTTACATTAAGACACAAAGAGTCAGAGTCGCACAAAGTTTTCACACCATCAACCATATTCTTCAATTCTTCTTAGTTTTTCGAGTGCCACAAGAGAGTTGTGTCGTCTGCAAAGAGTGTAAACCTTCCCTAAATATCCAAATTGGTAAGGTCGTTTACATACGACAAGAACAAGCACTGAACCCTAAGGTACCCCAAAGTCTACCCCAGATGAACCAGAACAGTTCCCGTCAACCACTACGACCTCGATTCTTCCCGAAACATATGAAGTAAATCAGCGATGTGCTGTATTACGGATGTTATAGCGCTGAAGGAAACTGCAGCAGTGCGTCAATACTCAATGATCAACGCAGTCGAACGCTTTAGAAAAATTGCAAAATAGCGCCGCAAGAGCCTTGCCCTCATTGAGATTGAGAAAGATATTGTCGGGCAGTGAAGATATAGCATCACTTGTGTTTTTGATTCCTAAAAGGTCAAAATAGGAGGGGTTTAAGGAGGATAAGGTTATTTGTTGTGAGGCAATGAAGTAGTCGCGACTTAAAAGCTTTTCAATGACCTTGGAGAGGTTCGCAAAGAAGAATATGGGCCGATGGTTGGAGGGATTATCAGAATTACCTCCCTTAAGCAAAGGAATTGCAAGAGCTTTCTTTAGGCATGAAGGAAATTCGCCCTTTAGAAAGAAATTGGTAATATCAAATATAAAACCACAAGGGTTGATCGAACAGTGTTTTGTTGTGATGTTTATAGCAACCTTCCTTGTGCTTGCTAAATTTCAGGTTATTTTTTAACTTTTCATTTTGTTGCAATACTGAAATTCGATAGTGTATTAAAAAAAGTCTCTCAGGTTCACTGACAACTGACATAATACAAATTATGGTTTTCACTAAAACTTTGTTTTAATAAATGTCCTAACTTGTGAAATAAATGCTTCAGTTCCTGTTTACCACTCTTACATTGTTTTATTCGGAGTTTCCCGGCACAAAACACAAATAAATCTTGGAATATTACCGAAATAATACTCCTATTGCATGATTTTAAGCACTTTCCCTAATCTAATAAAAATGCCATAACAAACAACGTGTTTGATTTAATTCGGGGCGGTACGACATGATTTCTCTTTAATGTAAAAAATTATTATTAAAAAAATTAACATTCTAAGTGTGAAACATCACGATTTACATTTTTCCTGCCATCTTAAAAGACATTCCTCGATATACCACTATCGTGTTTAATCAACCATTATTTCTTCCATCATGCTTCGTCGGCAGCAGAGAAAATTCACTTCTTTGACATCGCCCTCGCGTAAATCCCCATAGAATCCCTTTGCCACGTGACAAAAATCACTTATACAACGTTATTTATTGTTGCAGATATGGTGCCGGGTACGACTTAGCTGCCAGAAGGAAAAACGCTACCAGAGAATCGACTGCCACCCTCAAAGCGTGGCTAAACGAACATAAAAAGAACCCTTACCCCACTAAAGGGGAAAAGATTATGTTAGCTATTATTACGAAAATGACTTTAACGCAGGTAAGTTATCTTCAGTAATAAGCGGTTAATCGAATGACACAGTATTTAAACTGTAGACGAGTCCAGAGTAAATCACCTAAGGATGTATGTTAGTTAGTGGGTGACCCACAGTTAGTGGCACACAGTGAAACTACAGATTCCTTGTTGAGGTTGATAATAGCTGAGATGTGCAATTGTGCAAGTAAACATTTCATTTTCGATTTTCGTAATTAACTCATTTTTAAACAAATATTTTTACATAGTCTTTTGTGATCGCGGTTTTTTGGGACCAGGAACTTGAATTTGTTAATAATTTTGATGTTGACTGCGTAGAGCGCTTTTTGCGGCACTTTAGGCACATAAAAAAGGAAATTCGGTATTTAAGTAGTCTCTGACAAGTTTGGAAAGTGTGCAGGGGCACCATGAAAAAGATATCTCTTAGCTCGGTAGACCACCCAAACAGTCGGTCAAATAAAGGTAGAGCTTGTCCGTTTAACATGGGTGGTTGTTCGACTAGACCCAACATGTAATAATTGTCAATACGTTCACACCAAACACCTATACTGAAAATTTTTGAACTAAGCCAAGTTTGGTCATCTCGCAATATTTTTACCGAAGGAATCTGCAGTTTTACTATGTCACCTATAAGGAATTTATTTATATTTCCTTGCTTTTATTGTTCCAGTGATTCCTTTTTTCCAGGTTTTTCTTGGTCTTCGCCGTCGGTGTCTCTACCATTTCATTGCGTGCTTAGAACGTCTTGCCTCGTTCATTCTTTGAACATGACCATATCATATTATACTAGTGACCTTTACTCATCGATATCTTGCGCTGCTGCAGCAGTAATTCCCATTCGATGCTTAACAGTCGCTGTCTGTCTAACCTTGACAGGTATCCTCTGTATCACATGGAATCTTACACTATCGCCAATTCGATTCTCAAGCATTTGGAAGCATTCGAGATGTGGATTTACCGTCTTTAACCTAGTGAATAGATTAAGAAATGGCACGATCCTCTGAAAAATATGATATCCAGCTTTTTGTTTTTCTCCAAGCAGTTGTAGGCACCTGTTCACCTCTTCTTGAACGATATAAAGCATTGTCCAAAACAACGACGGAACCCGTTGGAATAAACTTAATAATTTCCCCAAAATAGTCCTCAGATTATAGAGCACTAGGTTTTGCACCCACACATAAAGTAAAGTCCGTTCACAGATTTAAGCGATTGCGGTAGGACACGCTGTGGAAGTGTCTTTAACGAATCGGCTTTAAATTTAAAAAAGTCGATAAACGGCAAGTTATCATGGAATCGCAACGACTTAAGGCATGGCGATTTGAATATTTGACAAAAATCGCTCAGTACAGAAGTGAGAACAGACCTATTATATACTTAGATGAAACCTGGTTTGATACCCATGATACCCCATCAAAATGTTGGGTTGATTCTAGTGACAGGTGTAGAACAAAGGCACCATCAAACAGAGGAAAAAGAATAATCATAGTACATGCAGGGTCCGAAGATGGTTGGGTACCAAATACACTTTCATTGGCAGGCAAGAATAAAATGACTCCTGTTTGGATTACCATAACGATATCACAGCGGAGTTATTTGAGGATTGGTTTGTAAATAAGTTAATTCCTAATGTTTCTCCAAACTGTGTGATTGTTATGGACAACGCAAGCTACCACAGTAGACAGTCAAATAAGCACCCTTAAGATACGAAGATTACGAAGATACGAAAATGGCAATAAAGGAATTTATGTATCAGAATGATATATATTTTCATGAAAGTTACACTAAAAGAGAGTTACCTGATGTGCTTAAATTTCTGAACCTAGAAAAGGAGTACTACTGCGACAGCTATGCTAAAAGTAAGTAATGTATCACCCACTATAAACGCTAGTGTACTGGATTTTATTATTACTAAAGTGGACAAAGTGCCTGTGAGTAGCTGGAAAAATTGTGTTGCGCATATTAAAACTGTTGAAAATTCATACATTCAAATTGGGAATATTACAGAAAGATTTATTATTAACATAGGTGTTGATAGTGACAGTGAAAATGAATTAAATGAGTAAACTGTAGTTGCATTAATTAATTATAATATATTCTATCCTCGATTCTATCTAAAATTGTTTATTATTTGTGTCAAATTTTCCATGCTTGAAATACAATTCAGTGCGGGCCTGTGTAGACCCCAGTCTGGTTTTAAATAGGCGTCAACACGAGTCGGTAAGTCAATCTCTTAAATCTGTGAACGGACTTTACTCTGTTCTTCCAGTGTTGACTATCAATTCGCAATGTGTTGTTGTTTAACTACACTAATTTTGATAGTGTTCACAGTTGTTTTTTTCGTGTACACTTAAACTCAACCGGCTTCTCTGCTGGCAATGATACAGCTCAAATCATTATCATCAACCGTTCAATAATAAAGTAAATTATTGATTTCTTTTACAGGTTTCGACGTGGTTCGCGAACGCGCGACGGAGACTGAAAAAAGAAAACAAAATGACGTGGGAGCCGAAAAATAAAACCGACGACGATGATGATGCCCTGGTGTCGGACAGCGACGACAAAGACAAAGAGGACGATGATAAACGAGATGACACAGGTGAGTTCAGTGCCACACTATACTGTTATAATATTGGTGGATTTCAAAGCAAGGGATTTATTGAGGCAGAATGAAACATATCAACATTAAAAATTACCCAATTTTAATACAAAATTTGGCCAAAGAATTAGGGAACAATGAAAGCCCAAAAGCTTAAGGGCTGCATTTAAGGGCCATTCTCCACGATTTTATAATTGAATAAAACCCTAGCCCTTCTGATATAATTAAGGGTTATACAGTTAGGGGGAAAGAGATCTGTATTTAAAGCTGTTTAGAGGGTGGAACGACTTTTATAGTCCGGGAGATAAACAGTTTGGTATTTGTATTTAGAAAATTATGTTTATGTTTACCGGAATGTTTTGTGTTGTTATTATAATATGTAATTTCTTCCAAATAAATTCACCAAACCAGCGTTAAAAGTCAATAGAAAGTGGTTAAGTCGAAGATACGTTCGTGAAGCAAGATGATTTCATGCGTTGACAACAGGAGCTATGTATTATAATATCTTCCAGTCTAAATATTGTTTTGGGGGTGCTGCACGGTGCATTAACTTCCATCGTGTTTATTTGGGGTAAGGGGTGTCAAAGTGAAAATGATATTTTATTAGAAGAGTTCGGTTTTCCATGGATGGGCGAGCGAGAATTGGGGTTTATTTTGGGGTCAATTATTTCTATACTAACTTATAATATTGTACATTATGAGGTTTTGAGAATTGAATGAGAATATTCGCAGTTTTATTAATTGTGATGCAGAGTTGCATTAGTAAATCTAAAAGTATTTATTCAAATAAAAAATTAATTAAGTTAATTTAAACAAATATTTGTTTCATGTATGCCCATGCAACAATAATTTATTTGAGTAATTTCTAATAATTATTTACACCAGGAATTACTTTCATACCTCAAATAAATAAGTGTTTATTTAATATGCATGTTTGCCTATTAACGATTAATCAGAATTCAAACAATTCGTTAGTTTACTTAAGGACCCTATTTGTAACAACGAATACAAATTTTGCTGCACCAAAGAATTATTTATTTCGTTCAAGAAATCCATTTTGAATAGCGAATACATAGCTTCTTACAGTAAATAAACAGTTCAGTCAAAATTCAGTAAATTATATTATTTATTTCAAATAAAGTATATTTAACTTCACAAACTTTGTCTTCACTCTTTGAAGGAGGGCACAAATTATATCATCTGTAGCAGATAGAGAGTCTTTTTCTTTAGGCTATAGATTTTCTGGAATCCTGTCTTAATATCTAAATGAGTACAGGCACAAATTTCAAATTTTTAGGTAGTCTATAAAATTAAATTTATTCTAAATGTTATTCTATTATGGGAGTTACGAACAGGGCCATCGGTAAGGGGGGGTTTAGGGGGTTTGAACACCCCCACCCTATCACCTATTCAAAAACTATCTTATAGCCTTAGTGAGGAAGATAATACATAAAGTTTTAATAATAAGAAAAATATTTCAAAACTGTGACGGTTTTATTTACCTATACCCAGTCGCGGATCAAGGGGGGGGGGGTCAAAGGGGTCATGATAACTCCTGACCCCCCCCCTCCCTCCCAAGATGTGATAAAGAAACAAAATAAAAAAAAAGTCGACGTGAAATTAAATAGTTTCTTAATACGTCTGTTGAATGCAACAATTAGAAATGGTAAAAAAACAAGAAATTTGGGTGTGATCTCCAAAAATTTTCGCCTTCAGCCTTCTTTACCCCTTCATGCACCCCAAAATGTATTTCTGAATCCGCGCCTTTTCTTTATCCTTCTCTGTCAGCTTCAATACTTTTCCACAAGTTTGTATCTGGCTCTTGCTGATTTTTCAAAATATCGTTTTCTTCGTTAAGCAATTAACTATTCCTTTAATATAAAAAAAGATGTAAGTTAAATCACTTTTATTACAGTTGAATTATATTTTAGTTACCTAATATAATTAGTTAATCGATTAAAATAGGAATTTATTGGATTTAGCTAATTTTTATTACAATTAAATTACATTTGATTTGCGTCAAATAAATAATTATTTCTATAAAACAAAAATTTATTTCAGTTGAATAATTTTGAGCTATTAGCTTCTTGATGTGTTTCTGTTTAAACTACTATAAAACACCCTTTTCACGAACTTTTAACAAGCATACCTAGTTGCTAGAAGTATAGGTAAATAAAAAAAAAACTGCCGGTATGTAGTTTTCTTATTTGAACTAATATGGAAACAACAATATAATAGGAAAAAGCATTCGACAATTTTCAGAAGTTTGGCGGCGCAACCTCACAACGGGTAATTTTATGAGCGCCTGTACCTAATATACCTAATCTGTTCGGATCTAAAAGAATTCTTACTAAATACAACATGTAATCTGTTAGTCATTAGTCTAAATGGAGAACTCCCCAAAACTACTGTATTCAACGGTTCTTAAACCAAAAAAATTACTGATTTCAGATCTCTCATACATCAGCCATTTAGTATAGTTCTAATATTTACATGCAATTAGACTTATCCTGAAACACAGGCCATTTTTCTTATTAAAATTTAATATTTATTTTTTTTTCTTTCAATGTTGATTTTTTTTTTAAATAGCTACACCTTATAGATTTTATTTGTTTCGTTTAAATAAATAATTATTCAGTTTTAATGAATTTTTAAAAATTGCATGCAAACGAATAGTCATGCAAACTCAAACAAGCCAAATTGCTTGGCTGAACCGAATTATATTTGTTTTAAAAAAATATTATTTATTTGAAATAAATATTTATTAGTATATTTTCCTTTCATTTTTTCAGTGTAGGTACGTACATCAAGAAAAATAAGTCGTCAGTTCTTAGACACTGTAAAATAACGGTCAAGACAATTTGCTCCGTCTGTAACTAGCCATGAAAAATAAACGTATTTCATTTAGATAAAAAAATAAAATTTATTACGCTAATTAGGAAGGTCGTAGACCATGTTAACATTGGGTAATTAAAATATTACTACGGCTAATGGATGTAAGAAACAAAGCAAATTATTTAAGATTTATATGACCCAATCTGATAATAAATCGTACAGAAAACCCATAAAAAAATACGCAAATTTTGTGTTAATTCGTCAAGGGAAATAATTTTGTTCAGTTTAGTTAACGTGGCTGGTTACCTTGGTGGCTGTGAGTCGTCTTTCCTGCAAATCACGGCTTGAAACTAGTGAGTAGGTACGGTGAGAAGGTAATTGATCATTATTGTTGTTAATTAATAATAATTAGCAATTATGTATTGATTAATTGAGATTTTAAAAAACTTTAAATGATGGATCTTGGTTTTGGGTCAAAGCACTAAGAGACATACTTTTTGAAACATCTGCCAGAGAGTTTTTGTATTTACTCATTATAAATACATGACGTTAATTTGGATGCTCATTGCAAGGAACTGCGGTGGATACAAAGCTAATATAAGAATCCAAAGACCAAAATAAATTGACAATAAAATGATTATGTATTCACTTTACATTTTGCTTAATTAAATTTGAACTCTTGATCGCATAAACATATTTTCATCCGGTAATGAGAACTAAATGAATCCCGAGTTTTATTCCGGCAGCACCCCTGACATCATATTTCCCATACCAAACAATCTCTCATCTGTTTTTCGCTCGATATTTGGGAGCCCTGCAAGTTCCAATAGTCTTTGGGCAACGTTGAGTCATTTAGCTGATTCCTTTGTTAAAGTGAATACTTTAGCATTGTTGGTGATGATTGATAATGCTTACTGATTAAGTACTTTTTTGAGGCATGTGGAAATCTCAGATCCCAAAATGAACGGAGCAGAATTTATTCTTATCTGCGGTACATTGTTACTGTATAAGCAACAGTATGTGGCTGGTTCGTTTATATATTGCCAGATTTAATAAAATAGACAGGAACTTAGAATCCTTTTAACTTCCTTAAGATATTACACTTGATCAATAATAATGTATGTAGGTGCCTGTAGGAGTTATTTATACTTTATCATATAACGAAAGATAAAGGAATACATCTTGCGTTGCAATACTATGCTAAAATGTCGCGACCCGACGGAACAGGGATAGGTACCTCATTTCTTTAAGGAAGTCCTAGATGATCACAATGCGTCTTTACGTTACAGAGCGGAGAAAACATTACGCTTTTGTGTCCTGAGAAAAGATCGTTCCTGTTGAACCCGTCAAGAGCGGCCTTCTTTACCCGAGATTTAATCAGAGAGTCGCTTGATGTTAGGGATGACGCTTTGGTACAGGATCTGATTTTTCGAAACAAGTTTTCATGGAACAGGTTGGAACCTCAGGTATGAATCGATAGGTTTTCCTGTTCCTAACTACAATCGCGATATCGTATTAGTTTCGTTTACTGGTTCCCGTTCCAGCTGTGCTGTTTTGTTGCAGCAGTCCAGTGTCCTCGACAGGATGTACCTGTTATTAAAAAAAGCCCTGGTTCAACCATCCCCACTTTACGTTACGAAGCGGGCACCTACCTCCGCTACCCGGTATCATGTGTAACCCAATTAGCGTTCAGTGACACACTATGTCGCTATGGCAACGGTGGCAACTGTTTTTCTTTGCCAATGAGACATTCGCACAAATGTACCAAAGGAACTAATTTGCATATGTTTACTTAGTGTCTCGTTACCACAATAATAGCTGTTGAACTATAAATAGATCTGTTTTTGAATATTGTACCTTTTTATCTGACCTATTAAAATGAACAATTCCTAGAAATGAACTTATTGTTGTTGGTTGATTTAATAAAATATACCTATTTTAACAATCGGCTGGTACAGTTGCCATGTTTCTGGTGAGTTTTAAACGAAGAATAGTCTAAAACTAGGATTGTAAACGGTGAATTCCTTTGTTGGTTTTGCAGACTTACAACTGTATATAAAATACTGTCAAGGTTTTCTTTTACGTTGTAAAAAAATAGGATTTTTTGTTTGACTTTAATTTAAATTGACTCATGTTCCCCGACAAGTATCTTTTAGGTGTCCAAAGACAATCTTCCTGAGTTATGTTAGTATACGTCTTAAGAAAGTTCTTTACTTGCAGATATCCACGGCAGAATCAAATCGGAACGATCGAACAAAGACCTAGATGACGACGACATGACTGACGAAGACCGAAAGGAGGACATACTAGGCAATAACATGCATCATCTTCTGGGCAACGGTTACAGCTTGAAGCCGGAGATCAAAAGCTCCGACTGTGGCGTTCCTTTGCCCCCCTCCAAACCGAAAATCTGGAGTTTAGCCGACACCGCCGCTTGCAAGACACCGCCTCCACCTCCACCAGCTCAGGGAGGGCAATGGCTGGGAAGTTCGAATGGGTTTGCGCTACCAACTTCTAGGTTAGTGACCTTGATATATTTCCTAATGATTCAGCGATCAAGAACCAATGTATAAAATGCCTATAAATACAAATTTTTTAATTTCAGATATACCTCAAATAGTGTTTTTTTACCCAGTCACTGTCAGCAAGGATTCCCGGACGTCCAAACTGACACTCCCCCCCAAACGCCCCCCAACATGAAGTTACCCTCGGTGACCGGAAACGTAGCCCCCGGCCAAGGGGCGCCTTGTATAGGAGCTTCGTCGAACGGCGGCTACTCTCAAAATTCTAGTAGTAGTTTTTTAGGAGGTTTCGGAAGAATTCATAGTCCTCAGAGACCTCAGCAGGCTGGTGTTCAGCAAATGAACTCAGCAGGGAACGCTGGAGAGAATGCTGCTTTCAAGCCTTTTTATAAAAGGTAAACAGGTTGTATGGTTAGGTTAGACGAATTTGCATTTTGTACAAACGGACTAGTAAGATAAATTATTAACTAAAGTTTTTTAAAATTATTTTATAAATTTATTATCTTTATTTGCTGTTGAATTATTTTCTGTGTCTTTAAGGTTTATTATTTAATTTTATAATATTCTGATATAAATATCTTGAAAGTGAATTGAAATATTATTTGCACAAAAATAATATGTCCACGTTCTTGTGAAGCGGTTACATTTTGTGTTTTCAGTATTTCCAATGTCTGTATAGTCCATTAGTAATGAAACTCCCTGTATATTTTTAAGATAAATAATAAATTCGTCGTCATTGCGAAGTTCGTCTTAAAGTATGGGCTTGTTTCAAACTTTGTTTGATCCCATTTTTTTTTTGTTTCAGTTCACAGAGCATAAATGGTGGATTTGTGTCGCCAGTTTGAATATAGTCGTCTCCATTTTGAGGTGAGTGACTTTTGCAAATACTTAATTCTTGCGCTTATTTTATAATAATATTGCACTCTTTGCTATTACAGTGACACAACTGCAAAAACTGTTTTATTAAGAACAAAACGTGTTTATTTATATTTAGCTTAAATGTAAGAAAATGTTGTTAAAAAATACATATTAATTTAGAATTTTACCCAAAAAATCCTTTTTTTTTTTTATTAATGATACGTTTGAAAGTTTTATTAGAGGGTCAGTTCATGCAGGATATGTGATGATATTCTAATACTATATCCTGTGTGTGTTGTCATGGAACAGGGGTATTTGAATCTGAAAGACCTATTAGTTAATTGTGCAACCATGGCTCTCATCAGAAACCTCCGAATGAAATAGCCAAACAGTAACATGTTATTTTTCAAGTCACCTATAATAAAACAATTGAATGTTTGTTGTTATGGGGTTGTTATAAGCTGTCAGACTTAAAAAAAAAAGAGAAAGAACAATAAAATTTTAAATAATTAACAGAACCATGGTAACAAAATTTCTTTCGATCAAATATTAAAATTTTGTCGCTGTAAAAATCACATGTGAATTTTGTCCAGGTAGGTGCAGGTAGTAATTTTGCCAGTAGAAAATGGGCCGTTGCTATGACATTTTGCCAGTAAAAAACATTCTAGTGAAATAGTCATTTAAAAATGTGAAGTTTCGAATTTTACCTGCTAGCGTTGCTATGGATTTATTTTATTATTGTATTGTTTGATACCGACGCATAATTCGATTTGACAAGTGTCAGTGAATCTAATTACAAGCAATTTCCAAGCTTTAATTTTCTGTTTTAAAAATACCATTTTTTTTTAATCGAACACTTTACTTTAAATAAAAATGTCAGATTCAGAATTTACCTGTACGCCCCCGGAGGTTGCCAAAATTGCAGCAGATGTCGTGGACAATTTGTTGCCAACCAAATCGAGCAGTATTTACGAAAAAGATTCCAGAGATGGTGTAATGAGAAAGACATCAAAAATAATAATTCTGAAAATGTACTCTTGGCGTATTTCTCGGAACTGGCGAACAACCAAAGAAAAAAATGAAAAGTTCAACAATGTGGTCACATCATTCTATGATAAGGTCAATGCTAAATATCAGGCAAGGGATAGACATAAGCAAGTTTTTGAAGCTACGTGCTTATTTAAAGAAAGAATGAAGGCTACACTCCCAAAAAAGCTAAAGTATTTACCAGGGAACAATTTGAAAATTTTCTATCTGAAGCTCCTAATCAGAAGTATTTGGGAAATTTAAGATAAATTTAGATATTACGTCAAAGAATACAAGTTTTTTTACGAAATATATTATGATATTTTTAGATTGTACTTGTTATTGGTATTTCTGGTGCATGCCGATATGAACAAATTGTAAAAATGACCGTTGATGACATACAAGACTTAGAATCTGATAGACATGATGACTTAGAATTCCTGATAGTAAAACTAGAAAACCGCGATCGTTTACTATTGTTGCGGAACGATATTTAAGCATATGTATACAGGGTGTCCGCTAACTTATGGGCCATAGAGCAACTGGAGATAGTAGATATAAAAATATGTCTTTTGAGCCGAATTTGCCCAAGTAAAATGTTAGAGGTTAAAGAGATACAGGGTGTTGAAAGTGAAAATTAATTTTCGAAAAATGATGATAATGTGTGGCCCAAATTGGGCCTACATGTATGGGGCTCTTGGAAACTATAGAAGATAGAGAAACGGTTAAATGGGGAAAGTTTTTGACAATTATATTTCTAACTGAAAACCGTTTAGTACGCGGCCCTATCTTTTTTGGTTTTTGAAATATGTTGAAAAAACCAAAAAGATGTATTTTCGAAAATATGCTGTAGATTTCTTATCAACAGAATGTGCAATGGAACATTCAGACGCTAGAATCTGGGTAACGGCTTGAGATATCGAGATCGACCAAGAGTACCTTTTTTACGTAAAAAGGTAGGTTCTTTTATAGTTTAAAGTATAAATACTAGTAACTGCACGGTTAAAAAAAATATGGATGAATTAGTTCAACATGAAGCACGTAGCAAGCGCCCTCTAGGGAGTATCTTGAAATTAACACCAAATTCGAATTTCTCACTCTCGAAAACCTAGTTATACCGATTTTGAATTCGATATCTTAAACCGTTTCAAAATTATCATCATTTTTCGAAAATTAATTTTCACTTTCAACACCCTGTATCTCTTTAACCTCTAACATTTTACTTGGGCAAATTTGGCTCAAAAGACATATTTTTATATCTACTATCTCCAGTTGCTCTATGGCCCATAAGTTACCGGACACCCTGTATAAAAAATATGCATCATTAAGCACAGAAGGCATGAATGAAAAAAGATCCTTTTTAAAATTTGTAAATGGTCGCTGTTGTCGCATGGTAATGGGAATTCATAAGATAAGTACTGTTCCTAAGGAAGCTGCAATTTTCTTAAAATTACTGAGGAATCGATGACCAACAGGAAAGATATTGCAAAAAAAATTTTACAACTTTATTTTACTGAACCAATCTCTATTAACTATTAACATTGACATAAATTCAACAGCAAGTGGTTCCACGGAGGGTTTAACGCTATTATATAGCTTGTGTTAATTTTTCTGGGGTCACAATAAATAACTCTACTTTTAATCTGATGTTTAATAAATAGTTCATTGTTGTACTTTTTAAAAATAAATAAAGTATACAAATATCCAATATGTATTTCTTGTATTTTTCAACATTATTTACTTATGACATACACACTTTTTCTTCTGCTGCCTATAGCAACCGTCTACTATAAAAACAGCAAAACTTTAACGTCAACAAATTAGTAGAAAAATGTCAAGTTTATTGACGTTTGAAGAAAAATTTCTTATTAAGTCTTTAAGAGAGAAGGATTTTTGTGCAAAAAAGATAATAAGAATGTTTCCTGCTTGCAATTGGCGTTTACAAACAATAAACTATTTTTTAAAGCATTTACGAGAAACGGGTGGTTCACTAAATATCAAACCATATAGAAGAACGTGTTAGAGCGATTTTCAAAACCGCAAACGATGATGAAATAGTAAGTAGCAGAAAAATAATGAATATAAAACGAACATCAGTTATATGAAGAATATTTGAGAAAGATCTTATTATGCGCTGCATTAAAAAAAATATAGTGACAATATCTAAGTGCATTTAATAAAGTAAGAAGGGTAGAATGGTATGAAAAGCTTCTGAGAAGATTCAGATGTAGAGAAGACATTTCCAAAATAATGGTTTTCGGATAACAAATTACTTTTCTGCGACCTCTTAAAAACTCACAAAACAGCGAGTTTACTCCACATCTCAAAAAAGTCACAAATTCCTTTAAACTCGCTTCTTATTCCTAGATGCCACTTTTCGAAACCTGTAATGGTATCGTTGGCAGTGTCACAAGTAGAAAAAACAAGATTGATTTTTGTTGAATCTGGTGTTAAAATAAACTCAGAAGTTTATCAACGAGACATTCTAAGCAACATGCTTCCGGGAATTGACCAGTTATCAGATTCAGCAAGATGGTGCCCCGTTCCACACCTCTGTGAGTACAGTAAGGTACCTCAGGAATGTTGTCCAGAATTTGTACAATCCGATTATTGGCCACCAAATAGCCCGGACCTAAATCCGGTTGACTATTTTATGTGGGGGACACTGGAAGCTATAGTTTATAGACACAATAATATTACTAGTATTAAACAACTGAAAAATAGGATTATTCAATGTTGGAAAAATGTTAGTCAACTGTTTTTTAATAATACAATTATCCAATGGCACACAAGACTTCAAGTCGTTGTCACAAACAATGGTGGTCATCATTTCGTTATTAAATTTCTCTTTTTTTTTATAGATATGTTTGCAATATAAAATAATATCATTCGAAGGTTTTCATTTCGATTTCCAAAGGGGTTTTCTTGTTATGGAGAGTATTTAGTCATAGAACTAAAATAATATTGATTAAAAAACACCAGTTAATTTGAAAAAAATTACATGAGGATTATTGAAATGTGCTCGATTTTTGCAACGAGTTTAAATTCCACGCTTTACGTGAAATGTCATAAACCCGTCCCTGATAATTTTTAAAAGTTATTGATGCATCAACCACGTTGGAATACATAGCTTCTAAACATTTCCAAAAATTAATAAAATCGGTGCATTCATACAAAAATTATGAACTATCAAAAAAGGGTGCACGCTAAGTGATGTTTCTTCGTGTTAGGGTAAATACATATTAGAGAGAGATACATATTTATGCCAACTAAAATTCATGTCAGCACACTTCAACCGCCTATAAATGAAGACAAAAAGTTACTAAGATTTCACCCCAAAAATTATTTAAATCCAATTCCAAACATAAACAAAACCAACTTTAATAGATAGATCATAATATATATCCGTCATGTTTCTTCGTGTTACGTTAAATGCATGTTAAAGAGAGACTTATATTGATGATAGCTAAAACGAAACCATCATATGATTATAGGTCAGGCCAGGTTTTGGTGCTGCCTTGCCATAGTTTTAATAGGACAGGCAACAATAAAAAAACAATTGTGTGAAGGGCAATGTGAAATGTAAAATTAGTATATTTTACAATATCACTTTGGTCGCGGTTAAAACGACAATTATAAATTTTTCTCTAAGACCCAATTTCCCCAAAACTCTGACATGCAGCTAAAATTGTCCATTACCACGAAGTTACTGGGTGTTACCTTTGATAACAATTTGAAATTTTCTTCTCATATAGAAGAACTTTGTTTAAAACTACGCGGCTGTTGTTATGCACTTAACTTTATGTCTGTGCACTGCAGTGAAAATGTACTTTTAATTTTGCAAATATTCACTCGCGTATTAAATATGGGATTTTAAACTGGGGTATGAGTGCTAATATTAACAGAGTTTTCATTCTACAAAAATATGCAGTTCAAAACACTAAAAATCTGAACTGTAGCTGGTATTTATGTTTTTGAGGTTTGTTGTTTTGTTCACCGAAATAAAGAAGGTTTTCATGGTGTTAGATCCGCGCATAACCATGAGACTAGATGAAAATTCTTTTATTGTCCCAAAGTCATAGATCTGCGGAAATTCAAAAATATATACGGAGTGGCCATTCGAAAACGAAACAAAGACAATTTTGGGCACTCCAGGTGATTAAAAAAAAGAAAACGCTCGGTCCCGTCGATTTTTTATTTTAGGAGGAAACATTTTTTTGGCATTTTCGCCCCCTGAAAGTCAAACTCCAAGCGGAGGCGACAACTACCCCCAAAATTTTAAATATAATGGGGGGTCCAGTGATACTTTGTTTCAAATGTATTTTTACGTAGAGTATAACGCCAGAGTTTAACATCGCTAGTATTTACCTAGCCTGTACAGTGGCTCACCAAAAGTACGAAAACAGGTTGTTTTTACCTTGTTTATTACAAGAAATGACAACGATAGAAAGCATTTGATGGTGTAAAACTTTCCTTTTTTGACAATTCTGGTAATTTTGGTAACCGTATAATAGGCCCCTTTTTTTACCTGGCAATTTAACAGGCGAAATGTATCTGGAATTATTACAAAAAATGATTGAGCCACCCCACTTTGCACTCAGTGTTCGTCACTACTTAGACCAAACGTTTCCAGGACAATGCATTGGAAGGAGAGGAACTATTGAGTGACCCCCACGTTCTCCGGATCTAAGCCCGTTAGATTTTTTTTTATGGGGTCATTTAAAAACTAAAATTCATGCCACTCAGCCAACATCTTTGGAAAACCTTCAACAACGAATAATTGATAAATCGACATTCATCAAATCACCCCACAGATGCTTCAAAATGTACAAGAGCGTTGTGAACAAAATTTCTACTATTGCCAAGCCCCAACATCAAAATTCTCCTATTCAATATTCTGGTGACGCTACTGATCATCCCCTTTTAATGCCTCTTCTAAAAGCCACTTAGCTGAAAACACAAAACAGAGACAGCAACAGGCAGATAATGCGCGCAAAAGAGACGGCGAGAAAAAGGATGTAAATTCAAGCCATTCTTTGATCGAAATCTCCATTCATTTGTCACTGTCCAAAAGGTGGCGATAGCGTTTTTCATTCACTTCGGCCGAAGGAAAACAATGTGTGGGTGGAGTAGTATATAGATATATGGTGGTATTAGTAAAGGTTGGTCTTTCTATTTTGATAATTAATGAATGAATAATTGATAAAGGTCAAATGGGTCTAAATCGTATAGGTGATGAGACAATAAATAATATGTACATCTCTTTTACCTGTTTAAATAACGATATAATTCATGTAACACTATATACAAGCTGTTTGCTTCCTAGGTGGGAAACAATTATTTTAAGTAGATAAAACCAGAGTTAAAATTAAAAAAAAAAACGCCGCAACTTTGAATTCGACCTATAATATTAAGGCAAAAATAGTTGCGTCAGTATGGTTCAAGAAAAAATATATTTATTTAGTAGAACCACAAAATTATTATCTCTCCGCGCACAAGGCTCTTTATGTAACCTATTAATTCTCTATAGATATCACAACGATCTAGAAGGAAACCAATCTGGCTATGACATAATACATTCTTAAGAAACACCTTAACAATGAGATAAAGTCGAAGAATTTTAAATTGTTTTCGCCTAATCTCTCATCGGCAATTTGTTTTGTTAGAACAGACATTATTAGAAATCGATAGAACAGAATTATTTTACAAATTAAATTTTAAATACGAAAATTGTACAGGGTGATCCAAATACGCCGTTAATTTTTGTGGTAGCAGAACTAAGCCTTAGACTATTAAGCTATTCCTAGTTGCAAGACATTCGCTGCTTCTTCTTCTGTCGCTTGCCATTTCCTCCCTTTATTTTCTTATTGGTGAATTTTCTTTGAACGAATTATCTTACTTTTCATCTGCTTTAGCAAGATCAATAAATTGACAACTTTTCTTCTTTACAATTACACACAGCGTATGCTTAAGCCAACTACTTAACACAAATGGACATTGCCAGTTCATACAAAGGTCTATCATATTGTGTCGCATGCATCGATCGGGTCAGCAAGGGGGAGGGGATCACTTCTTATTAGAAGCTGAAGCTGGACGTAAACCACAAGAATAGAAAACGACTATCTACCTATTATGCTAAATTGCGTGATGAGACAAAACGCAAAAGGTTGGAAAGGAATTGGTTGTTCAAAGAGTGAGACAAATAGAAAAACTCAGGGGACTCGTTTCGTTGTCGTTGGTGAGCCCACCTTCAGGAAATTATTCATGGCCAGAGGTAACACGAGCTCTGACTTCCGCTTATTCCCCCCAGGCTTGCCAGCCACGCCCCTCTGCGGGACAATCCGCAGGGTCTCACCATCTTTAGCTCTGCTGCAGTGCTACTTATGGAATCTGAGAATAATTGTTAGTTAGGGGTTGGGGGGTGATAATTTGGTGTCACCTATAAAATTTGGTGTCGTCGGGGGTGGTTGTGTCGATGCAGGGCATCGATGTCGTAATTGAAACCTTGTCTGATGAGGGGGTTTGGGTGGTTATGAGTATTTTTATACCTCGTTCATGGGGGTATTGAGGGAGGGGCATGTGTTTGATGTCGTTGTGGAAACCTACGTTACGGATGAACCATGGCACATTCATGGTCGTTCGGATGTAACGATTTTTAAGGGACTTAAGACCGTCGCTGAGTCGTAAATCAGGGTGGGGCGGATGATGGCTTTGATTAGGAGGAGTTTGTTTTTGTAACCAACGGTGCTGTGACCGTTTAGGAAAGGGTATCGTTAGCTGTAGAATAGCCGGGCTTGGTTTAGGGTACTTTGGAAGTAAGGGCGCCAGTGAAGGGTTTTGTCAAGTGTAATACTGAGGTATTTCACTGCGTCGCACGAGATAACATCGCGTCCAGGGTGATCTCGTCGAAGGGAGGTTGCCTTCTCCGAGCAAACTGAATGGCTTGGGTTCCATCGGAATTGAGGCGCAGTTTAGAGAATTCGTTCACTGCTTCTTGCAACCTTTGTGTGATTCTTTGAGGATGCAGTGACCCTACGACGAAGGCGGAATCGTCAGCCTGGAGGGCTAGGGAACTTTCTGTGTGTAAAGATGTTGGGGAGCTGTGGGGAGAGGATAGCTTCTTGGGGGACACCGGTTTCAAGAATTCTCGGAGTCGATGGGGTATGGCCTATGCGAACACGGATTTTGCGTCGGGATAGGTAGGATTGGGTTAGACGGACAAGATTGGATAAATAGTGTCGAAGTCTAAGGCTCTTTCAATGTCGAATAAGATCATCCCGACGTACTAATTCCAGGTTAATCCCTGGGTATTGTACCCAATGAGTCTAAGGGCTTGGAGCTCAGTAATGAGGTTTTCCCAAAAGCCAAACTCCTCGTTAGAGAAGACTTTCAGTTCAGTGGTGTCTTCTTTTAGGCGTTTGACAATAAGGATCTCCATGATTTTAGCCATGGAGTTGAGAAGAGAGATGAGGCGATAGTTTTGGGGAAAAGTGTGATCGTTTCCGGGTTTGGGTATCATGACTACAGTGGCTTCTTTCCATCTGGCGATGGTTGCCAGTGCATCCATACCTTAGTAACGGAGGAGTTTCCGAATTTTGGGAAGACTGGTCTGAGGATTTTCTCAGTTTTATCGGAGCATCTGATTAGTCATATAACATATGACTGTGAGATGTTTTTGGCCACATGTCAAATGTATGCAAGCGATGTCCATCTATGCGAAGCTTTTAGTATAAGATCTATGATAGCGTCGTGTTATTCGACATATTTACAGTTTTTTTAATAACGGTTCGCGGTGACGTATTGAAACTTTCAACGAAAATTAGCAGCTATTTACAGTATCTGATGTGCTAACATTTGCATATACAGGGTGTTTCAGTAAAGAGATATTTGAACGTCAAAGTCGCCATTCCCAAATGTTTTGAAAATGAGTCGCAAAAGTTGATCGATTCAGACTTTTTGGTGTTGTGGAGGATAAGAACAGCAATTTGCTGCATGTATCTGTACATGCGTCCTCCGCACAAGCGTACGGAGCCTTTGGAATTATATTATATGTATATTATGAAAAAAAGTATTACAAAACGTTTTTTATGTAGTGCATACGCAGCCCTTGAAACAATTGCTATAATACGTCTAGTACTGTACAACCTGGACTAATTTTTTTCTTTTTTGTTGCAGATGACCAACCAGCAAGGGAAAAAGTGCAAAAGAACAAAAAAAATATATAACAAGCGTTATAGAAGAACAGATTCAAAATCTGTGTATAAATGTATATTTTGTGAACATGCATTTTAGTAATTTTATCTGTGATACTGAACAAAACCAATATGGCGACGGCAATGGGGACTTTTCCTTTCTAATAGTGTAGTCGATTTCTTTAATACGTAGAAAGAACCTATTGGATGTCATTCTCATTCTCCTAAGAAAAACGTTATGCCAGTGCATTCTTAATTTTTGTAAAGATGCAATTATCTAACGGGAAACTATAGGGTTAACGTCACTGTTCTTTGGGAGTTCGATGGACGTCCAATATTTGCACACAACTATTCGTTACAATAACGATCCGAACATGTTTTTAAAAAGTTTTGTTGTTATCAAAATAGGAGTTTTTCACGATGGTGTTTTAGTCAGAATTTATAAATTGTTCCTATTTTGGTAATTCGACTTTTTCTCTCAAAAAAATACAGTATATTAAATGTTGTATTAAAAAGTACATTGTTGGGTACAAATTTTGTAATAAATATAAATACTCAAGGCGCTAAATTGTGCTTGCTACATCTAAATTTTTTTAATATTATCATTAAAAAGTAAATTATTTCCTTCGTTAAAAGTTGTCAACAATTTGCAAAATTCTTCATTTTGAAAAATGTGTAATTTTTTTTCAAATGGCCAAAATTTCAGAATGTAGCAATGTTTAATTCAGTCTTCGAATGTGACGTCATTTACAAAAGGCTCTAGACATTGGCCAAGGATAAATGAACCCAAACGTCAAAATGCCGTCACGTTCGACGTTGTTTAATTGTTTACTTTTGTTGTGCACCCCTCGAAAATGTATTTATTACAAAATTTTGTTGAATCATACGTTATTTTGTGTCTTTTTAGCCAATTTATTGTTATTTAGGTACGTTTTACCATATCACTGAACAAATGTAAGATTTTATTATTACAAAAACTAACTAATTTTATATTTTTGTTGGCTCTTCTGTAAGCCTAAAGCTACTTTATGTACATTTCTATTCTCTGTTTTTTTTTTTTTTTATTGTACATAAATTAGATGTATAGTATTATATTATTATAATTGTCTCTATTGAAATAAAATAAATGATTAACAAATCTTGAAAATATGCGTTTGTTTTATTTCTCCTTTTATCGTATTTTTTATTATTGTGTTGAGAACCTAACACAACCCAGTTCTAAAATACTTAGATAATGCAATGACCATATTGTTATTCCAATATACACATAGGAGTGTATAGTATAACCGAGTTTGACTGAAACAACAAAAAGCAGTATGTCATTGAAAATAGAACTTTGTCTTTCTCGCAACAGATCAAACTGTCTTATTTTTATTTTCCTAATGTTTTTTGCTTCCGACATTTCGACCGATATTATATTATTTTCAGGTATAAAAATAGATCTTCTGCGTTAAAATAATTTATATACATTATGTATAACTATAAATGACAATATTGTAGCATTCCATTCCATACGCACCACCAAAATTTACTTGACACTACTTTTGCTTGCTGCCTGTCGTCGAAACAGAATTAAATTAAAAAGAAGGAAACACTACGTGTCTATGGAAAGCTTGTCATTTATAATTATGCACAATGTATATAAAGTATTTTATATTCCTGAAGATGACTTTATATAGTTCGAAACGTCGGAAATATTAGAGAATTTGTTCATCTAATCTGCTTCATTGACCCACATCCAATCAACGCTCTAACGTTAAAATTAATAGTTGTGGCCACTAAATTTCAACAAAGATAAATGCTTTTATTTTATAATGAAGCAAAATTCACAACAATTTTCTAAAAATGGTGGCGGTATGCTCATACAACTGCCCTTATTTAAGATACCTTAAAAAAATAAATAAAGAAGCATCATACGGCTAATATAATGTAAGCCTAGCAATAAATTATACCTAGACATTACAATTACATTAGTTGAATACAAAATAGTAGAAAATATCAGTCAAAAGAACCTGCAACCTTCAAGTATATATACAGGGTGATTCACGGTCGTTACACGTATATGGAAAGCCGGTAATAGGATCGTTTTGATAATTTGGTTTAGGCGCACATCTCTATCCATCTAATATATTTTCAATGTTCCAGTGTTGCCGCTTCAACCGAAAAATAGTTGGAACTTTGTTATTTTAAATGGAACCCCCTGTATATTATTAGGTTCTTAGAATCATCGTTTACTTATAATAATATCTTCTTAATATTGTCATACACCTATCTGTTACTGTTTCCGAGATTAAAAATAATTTCTGTTCAATTTTGCACCAAACAAGCCCTTATTTAAAAATTAGTAAATTCTCGCTCTAAATTCACAGAGAGTTAAAATGGATTTTATCCCCATAATATATAAATCGATTTAATATTGTACAGGGAGGGGGGGGGGGGTTAAAATTATTTTTAATTCTCTTCTAACAATGGTCAAATCTCGATTTTTTCCATGATTCCAAAAATTAAAAGGTCATAACATCATTGGCTTTCGAATGATCTATAGGTTGTAAGTCTCAATTAAGTTTTTTTAATGATATAATTTGGAGTTCTTTTGTTAGTATTCATAGTATATTATGACAGCTTAAAAGGCTTGACATTTAATTAAATAATCTTCCAAAATTAACGAAAGTAACTATTCTAACGAAGTTCTAAATGCCATTACTCATTACACAATGTGACCAAATTATAGCTAGAACTTGCAGCAAGTTTAATGTAATATACAGTGTGGCCCAAATTGGGCCTACATGTATGGGGATCTTGGAAACTATAGAAGATAGAGAAACGGTTAAATGGGGAAAGTTTTTGACAATTATATTTCTAACTGAAAACCGTTTAGTACGCGGCCCTATCTTTTTTGGTTTTTGAAATATGTTGAAAAAACCAAAAAGATGTATTTCACTATTTTGGCAAGCTGTAAAAACATTTTTAAAGCAACTTTTTAAGTAGATTTCAGTTCTGCAATTTAATTTTGAACACGACGTTTCAGTTATTTTATACCATCATCAGGTTCATTTTTTCTTATGGGCGCCATATTGTATTTTATACTTAAAAGGTAGCTTATGACGTCCGCTTTTCAACGATGCATTATTTGTTGGAAAATAAATGAAATTGACTTGAAAAATAAAGAAAATTAATTTTCGCAACACGTCAAATTTGACAACTGCACTATAACTCCCTAAATTGAATACCAATTAAAAGGTTTACATTTTGTAGTATTCACAAAACACTGCTTGCATTGTTTCAATCAACAATATTACAATAACCTATGAATCAAAAATAAAATCCAGTAGCCTATGACCTTACAATAACCTATGAATCAAAAATAAAATCCAGTAGCCTATGACGTTTGAAAATGAAACAAAAATATTACTTGTCAGAACGAGTAAAAGTATAATAGTTTTTGTTATTATTATCTAATAATAACGATTTATTTGTGTATTCTGAATTTAAAAGAAAATGGCATTGCGTTTTTCTCACGAAGAAAAATTTGATTTGCTAGAATGTTACATTCATTGCAACAGAAATGCAAACCTTGCATTAGAAAGGTATTTTGAAAATTTTCCTGAAAGACCGCAGCCAAGTGTCAGACTTTTTCCAAAAATTGTTATGAACCTGAGAAACCATGGAAGTTTTGAAAAACCGCGGCCCAAGAGTTACGAAAAAGCAGGTAATTACGAGCGTGACGAAAATGTCAGAGCCTATTTTAATGCCGCTCCGACATCATCTACAAGAGCGTCGGCAAGAGACTTGCCAACCCCGCGAAGTACCAGACAAAGAGTCCTTAAGGAAAATAAATATCGACCATACAAGCCAACTATAGTTCAGGGTTTACGAGAAACGGATTATCCAAGAAGAATACAGTTTTCAAATTGGTATGTGAATCAATGCGAACAAAATCATGATTTCAGTCGTCTTGTAATTTGGACCGATGAATCACATTTTACCAACTGCGGGGTATTTAATAGACATAACCATCATTTTTGGGCAACAGAAAACCCTCACCAATTGGCTCAACGAAGACTGCAAACCCGATTTGGTTTTAATGTATGGTGTGGTATATATGGTAAGTAATGTCACCTAGCTTGCTAAATACATAGCAGGTATTAAGTAACCCAGTTTTACTTTTCTCCTTACATTTTAGACAACAGACTTATAGGACCATTCTTTTATAATCATACGTTGAATGGCCAGAGATACTTGGAGCTGTTAGAAGATCAAATATTACCGGCAATTTGAGCAAGAGTTCCTCAAGATCAATTGAATAATATTTGGTTTCAACAAGACGGTTGTCCCGCACATAATGTTCGGGAAGTTCAAACTCTCTTAAGACAGATATTTGATGACAAATTAATTTCAAACGGCGGACCAGTTAATTGGCCTGCTAGATCCCCTGATATAACTCCTCTCGATTTTTATTTATGGGGTTATGTAAAAAATGAAGTATATGAGTTTGAACCCCCGGAATCTGTACAAGAATTAGAAGAGAGAGTGAGGAATGTGTTTACGAGCATAAATGGCAACACGCTTCGCAGGGTCATCAATACTGTGTTAAAAAAGTGTCAAAAATGTATTAATAAAAACGGCCAACATTTCGAATAAGTATAGTAAGTTAGATATTTTTTCTTATTTTCTTTTCAAAACAATAATTATTATTCATTGCGTTTTTAGTTTTCTTTATTTGAAATGTTAATATGAGATTTTTAACCATAAGGAAAAAATAAAATAATGTATTATAATATTATGATATTGTAAACAAATTTAACCCTGCCTAATGTGTTCTTCTCAAATTTGACGTGTTGCGAAAATTAATTTTCTTTATTTTTCAAGTCAATTTCATTTATTTTCCAACAAATAATACATCGTTGAAAAGCTAACGTCATAAGCTACCTTTTAAGTATAAAATACAATATGGCGCCCATAAGAAAAAATGAACCTGATGATGGTATAAAATAACTGAAACGTCGTGTTCAAAATTAAATTGCAGAACTGAAATCTACTTAAAAAGTTGCTTTAAAAATGTTTTTACAGATTGCCAAAATAGTGAATAATAAGAAATCTACAGCATATTTTCGAAAATACATCTTTTTGGTTTTTTCAACATATTTCAAAAACCAAAAAAGATAGGGCCGCGTACTAAACGGTTTTCAGTTAGAAATATAATTGTCAAAAACTTTCCCCATTTAACCGTTTCTCTATCTTCTATAGTTTCCAAGATCCCCATACATGTAGGCCCAATTTGGGCCACACTGTATATTCTGATTTACCAAATGAACCTGAGAAAGTTTATATGGATACATAAGAATGTCATAAATTATGGATCAAAATTAAAGGGTCTACCAGTTTACAAAATCCTATAACCTCGGACAAAGATAATATCATAGATGTCTTGGGATACTACGAATTTTAATAACTCACGACATGCATCCATTTAAATTTAATAAAGCTCAAGCTCTAAAACCGGAAAATTATCAACAAGGAGTAAATTTTTGTGAAACACTTTTAGTTCATAAACGGTCTTTAGACTGACGAAGCAAATTTCTCTAAGGGATTTTTAACAGAAGGAACAAACATTTTGGGGCTTATCGAAATCCACATGTCACCAAAGAAATGGGGTTTCAAAAAAAATTTAGTTTTAATGTTTCTTGTTTATTAAAGAAAACCAAAATTAGGTTTTTAATTTACAATGAATCATTATATTTCGAAAGATAGGGGAGACTACGGCAGGTTGTAGCACTTTTTAGATTTTCTTAATTTTTGTAGTGATATGTTTGTAATGAGACCACATAAACGTACTATATACATCTATTAACGATTTGAGAGGGGAAATTCCTTAAAATCTAAAATACTGTTGCTCAATCTCAAAAAACAGTAAAGCAGGTATTTGATATAACTTACCCCGCCACTGTCTGGGTAAATTGTAACACTACATTTTATACCAAATAAATATTAGGTAGATACCTACCTACCTAATTTATTAAAGACAACCCACTTTGATAAAGTATCCCTATATCCAAAATGAATCATCATTTAAAAAATTAAATAATCACTTATTTAAGGTAAAATAACACAAACTTAATACTTAAAATAGATTATAAAATAAGCGCAGATCTGTAAAAATGTTTTTTCGATGTTTCAATCAATTCAATTCGATCATTGGTACAAGAATTGGTGAATTCAGTCATCGGTATCACAATTGTGGCATTTAACCAATTAGTTCTAATATCTTTGCGTTTAACGGATTGCTTTTGCTATAGTTATACTGTGCTATAATTCTCGCAACAAACGACACACATTGCAACTTCAATATGGAAGGCAACGACATAATTATAAGCTAATTTTCTAACCTTCTTCGGTGAGAGGCCGAAATAAATTTTGGAACAATATAAAGTATAAGCTCTTCAAGATGCATTTCTATGAATACCTGTTGCTTACTGTACCCCGTATGTGCCCAAAGTTGCAATGTTGCCATTGTTATTTTCTTTTTTTGGCTCGGTATACGCATCTGCTAAGAGTTATGTGGCACATTAAAATGGTTTACTTACACCTCTCATTATTTCTTTTACACTATAGAAGGATAGGTTTACAATCTGTGAGTTTAATTTACACTCGATAGTGTAAACGTACCTACCCATAAACAAGAAGAAGTAACACTCATCAAAAAGTAAAAAAACTTTCAAAAATATCTTTTTTACCAGATATACTGATTGGTTAATATACCCTATTGAGTGTGGTCCTACATGTACCCCCATTGAGTGTTAAATGTAACACTCAATTTTTTACTGTGTAGGTACAAGATTTTAAAGAACTTCTTAGAACGAGAAATGTTTCTCAAGATTTATATTATTTGTCATTAATAAATTTTGTATTAAATTGTATAGATACCAACCTACAACAACTCCTTTATTTCATTTATTAAAAATTAATAATTTAATTTAATAAATATGTATATTTGTGGGACAGGTAAATGACGGTAATTAAATCCATACAAGCACGGCACTGACCGAATATTTAACTAAAGCATTATATGGACATTCCTTCTAAGAATACCCACTGAGTACCATAGGAAGGAAGTGGTTCCCTACTGGTAGCCCATACTGGCTTTCAAAATGAGCTATAAAACATAAAAAATGTCAATGTAAATATAGACAAATAAATTTTAAACAAAAAGGAAAACATCGCTCTTAGCAGGGAGGGTGTCTTCAGACAAATGCTCCTGTAGCGGTCTAATATACCCAATATAGTGTGTGTCAAAGTTTGTTTATAGAGGGAGTTTTGGATTTTGAAATATTGGGTAACGACAGGTGATCGAATAATCCATATATGGACGGAAAAATATCTTAATTTTGTGTGGGCTGGCTAGATTAACATAATGTTTACATTTAAAATTCACCTGCGCTTTTTAAGTTGATAAATTTGAGTTTTATCTGAAGGCTGCATAACCACGAAGTTTCTTAACCTTTGACGGAAAAGCGGATCTTTCCCATTCCAAAAATAACCGCCAGTACCTCGGCAAGAATTGCCGGGAGTTGTATTTTTAAACCTTATCTCAGTGGCATTATTTCCTCAAATCTTATCTTAAAAATGCAAGGTCACTTCGTAACCTGCTATTTTCTACCATTTTCAAACTACCGGGACGTAAATAATGCTCCATCTTACTGAAAATTAAGTTCCAGGGTATCATTTTCATTCACCCGATTTTCCACAGATTATACAATAATACCATAAAATTTTCCAAAAGATTAAAATTCAAATGAGCGGTTAAATTTTCTTCTAGAAATATTGGTTCAATAATTTCGTCTCCAATAATGCTTGCCCAAACCTTGAATTTTTGAAATTCGAACCTTCCATTGTAATCGTCTTCGTTGAGTTCGTTGAAAATTTGTATGATTTTTGTTCGCTCAGCCAAAGTATAGGGAAGAGAGGGGCAAGACGGTGATTTTTATTACTACTAAAATATAGCGCTACCTCTAAAAGACATTGCATAAGAACCGAAATGTCATTGTCCCCATCTTACCCCTTTTGAGGAGGAGGTAAAACGGGGACCAGGTATGGGGCAAATTGGGCATAACAAAATATAAATATGTAAAATAATATGTGTTTACTCAGCTAGGAAATAGGCCATGCTCTGCTAAAATAGAGCGATGCCCCGAGACAATTCCCATAAAACTGTCAGACGCACAAGAAATCTTAAATATAGTCGATAATCTAAAAAACAAATTTAGTAGTGGACATGATGAAATATCAACTTTTTTAATCAAGTATATGATTGAACCAATTGTGGACCCCCTCGTTTACATAGAAAATAATACATTCAAGTACGGATTATTTCCTGGCCAACTAAAACTAGTCATAGTAGTCCCTATATTTAGAAAAGGTGATGACAAAGGCCGAAAATTACCATCCCATTAGTTTGCTCCCATCATTTTTAAAAATTTTTGAGCGGATAATGGGTAACCGTATAATGAAGTTCATGTTAAGGCATGATTTCTTTAATAGGGTTCGACACGGATATTTAAAGGGCAGGTCGACCCAGAACTCGGATACCAGTGTTTCAGTTTGTTGAGCGGATTTTAGGGTCTTCGGATGACGGAATGATCCCCTTGGGAGTATTTCTTGACCTCTCGAAGGCATATGATACATTGGACTGTGAAATCTTGCTTGATCTTGATCATGGGATCATCAATTAGAATTTCTCGATAAACTGAATAGGGTATGTTACACTTTACTTATTTTAGTTAGATATCTGGATAGGCAAACATGTAAAATGGTCTGCTATGCAAATTTCGACTCACACGTCAGATACGAAATTTCTTTGTATGGGAAATGTGGGGACGTTGAACGATTATTTTTATGTCAAAAAAAGAGCAGTAAGAACAATATTGGGTCTCAATTTCAGAGAAAGTTGTAGAGGTAAATTTAAAGAGAACCATCTTCTTACTGTCCCTGCAGCTTACATACAGGAATATGTTTTATTCTTTTTTAAAAACATATCCTTGTTTAAGTACAGTGATTCAAAAAGTAAATATCCAACAAGAACAATGAACTATACTTTCCCTAACCCTAAGCTGACATTGTACGAAGGTGGTAATTATTACAATTGTATTAAGCTATACGATAGTCTTCCAAGATACATCAAAACTTGTGACAACCTTAAAAAAGTAACAGAAAACGTATTTAAATTACTGAAAGACATTGAACAATGAAACATTGAAGACTATTTTGTAAAAATCTCAAATTTGTAGCGTAAATTTTGCCTAGAGTATCTGACACTATTATTATTATTATTATTGTTATTATTAATATTATTATTATTGTTATTATTAATATTATTATTATTGTTATTATTAATATTATTATTATTATTATAGTTTATTATAATATTTTAAATGGTTTAGAATCTTGCAGAGTATCCAGTTAAAGATTTTCGAATCGTCGCTTACGAAACCATAAAACCTTCGCGGCAGTCGTGAAAGGGATAGGTTTGCGCCTGTTTCTATTAATTACGGTAAGAACTGTTAAGGAAGATATTCTAAATCGGATTGAAGAAACTCAGCAGCAGACGAGACGGGCTTAGAGCTAGTCGCATGCAAAGATACTGTTAATAGGATGACCAGAGAACAACTACTGCACCCATTTCATATTCAGCGGGTACAGACCTTTTACCCCATGATTTTAAACCACGCCTAGCTTTCTGTCGGTTTATCCAAGAACACATGCTGAAGAAAATCCTCATGCGACTAAAGGAATCCATTATCAGCATGAGTTTAAGATCAGTGATGTGGGCAGGAATCATAAACACTTTCATAATTGGTCCTGTCATTTTACCACTTCGACTAAATGGCGAAAATTATTTGAAATATCTGCGAAACGAATCACCAAACTTATTAGATCCCCTGCCCTTAGAACTTTGAACATTTTTCGTTAAACGCACGTAATTATTTGAACGAACAGTATCCAAATAGATGGATAGGTAGATGCAATGATGCACCCGCAAATTGGCCAGCCCGATCCCCTGATATGACACCGATGGATTATTTTTATGGGGAACTTTGAAACTCCTTGTGTATTCTAGGCCAGTGGACACAGAAGATGAATTAAGGAGACGTATTCAAACTGGAATTGATGCTTTGAGAAATGATCACGAAATGCTCCGAAGAGTTCAATTTAATTTTTTAAAACGTATTAATCTTTGTACACACGAAAATGGAGGTCATTTTGAACATTTGTTAAAAGCATTCTGATGTACCAACCGTGGCAGCTCCTTTTCAAGGAGAAGATTACTCTAAATAAACGTGTTGCAGCACAACACTCAACAAGGAAAGTACCTACACCATTACATTCGCTGCTATATTCTCTTTCTTCTCCATAATTTGCCCGCTAGCATGGTCGAAACAAAACAAAACCTAGCCCATATCTTGCAAACGACTTACTGTGAAATCCATGCATACATGCACAAATCAGTCTGTTATTTCGTATTAAATTAATATAAGATAGTATAGAAATACTCGTAAAATAAATATAAATTAGAAAATACGTTTTAATATTAGCCGAGGCGATCAAGATAAGCCAAAAACTTTGTTAGAACCAAAATATATAACCGCGGCGTGATGTCCATTACACAAAACCACATTAAAAGCCTAAAATGGCCTTAACACTAAATTTTACAAAAGATACAGTAAGATACACGACCAGATAAGAGTGAAAAACGTTATAGTTAGTCAAACAATGAGGTAGTCGCACTGAAGATGTCATAAATTACCCCCATGGGGTCGCTGGGGCCCTTTTGACCCCCCTCGGACAATATGGCGCGACGTACGTTTATGTGGAAGCTGAATACAGGGTGTTATAAAATAATTACAACATATACCGCATGCAGGATATTTGTATTGTTCTACAGTCTACAAAATCAAATTGTATAACGTAAACTTAATAACATAACTGTGGCGCTTTGGGATGAATTTAAATTAAACTAAAAGGTAAACATGTGAAAACCATATTATCAGAAGAAAAATGCGGCTCAGGATAATTAGTGCCGATATATATTTTTGGTTATTAAGTTTCTTAGGACAGGCTTTACAAAAGCAGAATTATAACAATTATAACATAATCACTAAATTAGAGATAAATGAATTGAAGCCATGCACTGAGCGAAATATGGAGTTGACATAGCTCAAATATGAGTTATCCTAGACCGACACGTGTTGCTAATAGGGGACAGCTCAGATCTTTGAGTTACGGCAACTAAATCGAAGAAATTGCATCAAATCACTGTTCATGAGTTATAATAGCCCTGAAGATGGGTTGTTTTAGCTAGCTAGCTTAGCTAATCGTAACTGGGTTTGATGAACACATGCGACGTGGGCTGCAGCAATTCATTGTTTAAGCTGCCAGAGACCAATATGGGAGTTGTGATGCGTTACTACTCGGGCTAGATTAACTCATGATTCGAGCTACATATCTAACAACATATGATAAACGTCAAGTGCAACAGAACTACTCTATGAACGAAGCTAGGCACAATAGGGTTTGGCACTTTAAATATAGTCCAACACTAAAATTGGATTATTCTCATCTTCACGCACCTGTGTGAGAACAAGCTCTGAACAAAAATAAAAATAAGATTCCTCCGATCAACGATTGCGCGGATAGCAAGTCCTGTTATGTGGTCCATGACGACGCGGCGTGCACGAGGTACTAATGTACTTGTACTAATAACAATGTGCCGCACGAGCGTGAATTCGGAACTTTCCGTGACTTTTCGATCGGTGATTTACCATAGACATGGGTTTTTAGAGCACTCTTTTCGACTTATTTCAACTCAAAATAATTTACACATGGTAATGAGTTAAAATAATGCACGTCTGGGTCGAAACGGCACTTTAAACTCAGTTAGTAAGTTTTCCCAATCCAAAAACTGAGTTTAGGTAACATAAAATGGTTACAAAATGAAGGATTGTGGTAATCCCAAATGTGTTTAAAATGTTGATATTTTTGTGTTGAGGCGAACCAAAAGAAGCTGAGTTATTGTAGCGTTTTTAAATGATTTGTGATAATTCGTAGGCTCAGTTTGAACAACATAGAAGCCGTTAAAGTAGCTCTAATTCTGCAACCCACGACATCGGTAAATCCATTTTTGTCAGTGTGGATCAGAGTTGCACAAGGTGGAGATAGATGGAAGAAGCTATATAAGAGAGGCCTTTGTTCAATATTATAACCAAACAGGCTAAGGAGGACGAACGTGGACAAAGTCAAGGAACACAGGTAGACCAGACACACTGAGGAAGATGATATGAAGAGGGTGGCAGAAATACCTTGGGTGAGAGCTGCACACGATAGGGATAGATAGAAGAAGCTAAAGGAGGCCTATGTTCAATAATATAAGCAAACAGGCTAAGGAGGATGATCACGGCCAGAGCCAAGGAACATAAGTAGACCAAACACTCTGATAAAGATTATATGAAGAGAGTGGGAGGGTTACCATAGGTGAGAGTTGCACAAGATAGAAATAGATGGAAGAGCCTAAGGGAGGCATATATGCTCAATAATGTTAGCCCCCAGGCTAAAGAAGAAGATTATGCTTGTAGTAGTATTTTAAATAAGTCTAAAAAGCAAAAATAATAATAATACTAAACCTTAAACAAAAATAGATACTCAACTCACGTAGTGTAAAAAATGGACGGAAAATGGTTCGAACGGTTCGTTTATGGCCTTTACGGTAAACTTTTGGATACTTGCTTAATTGTCTGATTGGTGAAATGATATCTGGAGAACTCTCTGAACTGATACCTAGATGAATTTCCCATCGACTTAAATTTGCTTTAGAAGAATGGCTAATTAAAGAAAACGAATATGTCTCACCCTGTATACGAACTGATAAGTATCAATACGGTTTTCTCGTCAGAAATTTGAATATGTTAATTCTGAAGTATATTTTTGGTCCTTTCGACTTTGTATTTATAGTAATGCGTTCGTGGAGGTCGGTACCTACCTAACGGGGTGTCGACACGAAATTTAATAGAGCGTCATTCTTTTGTTTTTCGATTTTTGCGTGTGTGTGCCGAGAGACACTTTGTCACGAAAGAAACATTCAATTTTTCACTTTTGTTTTGTTGTTTTCGGTGTATCAATAAAGAGGACAAGGAACGGATTCCCGAATTGTCTCTTGTCAGGCGAAACTTATGATTGGGCGGAGGAAAATAAACCGTATTCGCGAGTGCAAGTGTAGGTAAAAAGTCGACTACAAAACTAGCTAATATTGTAACAATCTATGGCATTTGTATAATTTCTTTGACTGATGTCTTGTGGAATTAAGAAGCATCTGGAAGTGGATGAGTAGAGAAGATGGCGTGAGTCTTCCACAAATATCATAAGAAAAGGTTCTGTGGCATCGATAAAATTTTAGTTAGTTACGAAGGAGGCTAGAAGCCTATGTGACAGGGTTTAAATTTGAAAACAAGCTGACGCTCTGAAAATTTGGTAAAACATGTCCATTTAGGTCTGAAGGGGGAAAACTTTAGAGTTATTTGTTGTTGCATTTAATTCAACCACTTAACTCGCAGGGCCTCTACCCCCCACATAGAAATATAGAATTAACACACTTTTGAATCATTATTTCTAAAAACTAAACTACAAAATCTTTCTTTGACTAAGATGCCAGAATAACTAATCACGGCCGTCGGGCAACTGCAATTCTCGTACGGAAGCCCTATAAGAACAAAATATGATACGCAAGCTCGTTGCATTGCATACCCAAACACACACGACGTAATTGCCTTTAAGTCTCTGTCAGATTTAAACCGATTAGCTCGCGCATACCTGTTGCTATGCTATAATTCAGTTGAAGTTAGGATGGCAGGCGGTGATTTTCTTTTGTTACAGCCTTGCGGCTTTTTACATTGATTTTAAAATTAGCATAGAACGCTGCGACGTTGTCTAATTGATTTGTATTTATGAATTTCATTTTTAGAAAACGTGTTTCCCAAACAGGGAACAACAACAAATGCCTTTAAACTTCAGATCTAATTTGATATGGTTCATAAAATTTTCAGAGTGTCATCAGCCGAAGAAATATTATATGCAGTTCATTTTTAAATTCACACCCTATATATTTTACACATTAGATTCTAAATTTGATTTTCACATACTGTGAAATAATTCTAAAGCCGACTTTTTAGGATTCATTTAATCGATAATATCCAACAAATATATCGACATTAAGAACATCGATACATTTCCGCAGCTAGCGAGCTCATTTCAACAGCCATTGGACAGCGATTGAACCCATGTCAAGGCTATAAAATCCTTGAACATCGAAAGGGAGTATCGAAAAGCCGATTTCATTAGCCTTTCACTAAAAGATTTACTTTTGGGCTACCGGTCTTCAAATTTCGAGTGTCCAGTAGCCATTAGAGTAATTGGATTTTACGGTCTGGTTCGAATTATTTCTTTTTATTTTGCGGCCCTCTGTAGACGGTTGTCAAGTCATGGGTGTAGACGCAATATATTAAGCACGTTTACATTTTATTATATTTTGGTTTTTAGTACCCGAAGTGGCATATTTTGTATTGCAGAGTTTGTTCAGCTTCCAAATTATAGACATGATGTTTTCAGTCATCGCAACTTTTCTGACTCTACAATGACAGCCCAAGCAAAGTTATTTTCATATTGAAACTTATTGCAGATAATAATAATTATAGGCTCATTACCCCTTACTTTACCAGCGCGTGAAAGAGTATCTGTCAGAAAATTTGGTCCTCCGGTTTTTGGCCACACGAATGGAGCACTTCAATTTTTATTCCACTTCATAAAAAGGGATCGCTGACAGACCCAGATAACTATCGGCTACTCTCGTTGATCTCTCATTCAAGCAAGGTGCTACTATATATTTTGAAATCACGTTTGGAGGGTTTTATTGACTGGCAAATATCTCCAGAGCAGGCAGGTTTCGTTAAGGGACGTGGTACGCGCGAACAGATCTTGAACTTGAGACAGATTATTGAGAAAGCCAGAGAACATTATTTCCCAGTCTATATCTGCTTCGTGGACTACTCTAAGGCCTTTGACAACGTAAAGTGGCCTAAGCTTTGGGATATTCTTTTATCCATGGGAGTTCCTTATCACTTGATATTTCTCATAAAACAGCTCTATGAATCCAACACAGCCCTAGTAAAAGTTGACAGCAACATGTATGGTCAAACCACAACAAAAAAAGGAGTTCGCCAAGGATGTGTATTGTCGCCGATGTTGTTTAACATCTATTCCGAGTTTGTGATGCGGGGGGTGCTGGACGGATGGCAGGGTGGTGTGACTATTGGTGGTGTCAGGATATCCAATTTAAGGTTTGCTGACGATACAACCCTTATTGCTGCTTCTCAAGGCGAACTGTTAACTCTACTTAACATCTTGGAACAACAGAGTGAAGCATAATATTATGGTCTTAGTATCAACTACAAAAAGACCAAAGTTATGATCGTGGACAGAGAACATGATAATCACCCTGCAATAACATCAGTAGGCCGCTGTCAGGTAGTCCAAAGTTTTGTATACCTTGGTTCTTCGATCGATAACTCGGGAGGTTGTGAGGTTGAAATCCGACGGCGCATTCAACAAGCACGGTCAGCTATGACTAAACTGACTAGAATATGGCGTGATAATAATGTCACCAAAGCCACCAAAATGTCGCTGGTTCAGTCTCTTGTCTTTTCCATATTTATGTATGGCTCTGAAACTTGGACTGTGAGAAAGGCAGACCGCCACCGCATAGATGCTTTCGAAATGTGGGCTTGGAGAAGAATGCTAAGAGTTCCTTATACAGCCCACCGAACTAATGTTTCTATATTGAGTGAACTCGGAAATCCAAAGCGACTATCTTCCATTGTCTTGACGCGTATCCTGACGTTCTTCGGCCATATCCATAGAAGTGATAATATGGAAAAACTTGTTGTCCAGGGTCATGCTCCGGGAGGACGGCGTCGTGGCCGTTCTCCTACACGCTGGGTGGATGCGACAAAACAATTGCTAAATACTAGCGTCACAAGAGCGACCGAATTGACAAATAATCGTGAAAGATGGCGAAATACAATTTCTAGAGCAATTGACAACCTTCGTTTCGGCAACCCTCCAGCTCTGACTTAGAACATTTCATTTTACGAGTTCACAACATGTCTGCTAAGACATTGTGACTATGATGATGAAAGAGATGTCGTCTTGACGCCTCATCGAAGCACAATTCAATGCTAAAAGCCCGTAAGGCGGTAAGTCTTTATAAAAAAAAGCTGACTTCCCTTGACTTAGGGTGTCAATTTAAATCACTCGGGGCACTTTTTTAAGTAAGCATACAGAAAAAATTGAAGGTGGTATTCCTTGGACTATTATAAGAAAATTCAATCCTTTGATGATTTTTGAAAAGCTGCTTTGTACAACTTGATATACAACTATTTGTTGTACTCAAACCACATACAACATGTTCGGGCACTTCTTCCTGCTGATTATCTTCCACGTATTCTCTCAATGGCTCTTGCACCGATTGATTCAAATCCCACAATCACTAATGCTGATTCTGATACAGAGTGGACGTCCTCAAGTGTCAAATTAAAGCGACGAACGTTATAATTTGATGCAATATGCCCGCAGATACCGCCTATGCTACCGCTCCAGCATTCGGATCGCACAAGTGTTATTTCGATCTCTACCATTCAAAGAAGACTTGGTGGTACAAATCTACCTGCTAGAAGACCTCTGCGAGTACCCACTATACTTTTATGACATCTTGCTGCTCGTCTCCAGTGTTCACAGGAGGGATGGGATTGGCTTTTAAGTCAGTGGCGATGAGTCTCAGTTTCGAATAAAACAAGATTTTGACTGGTAAGTAATGATCATTGTTAAAGGATTCGAATTGTGCCAGGTCATCAGCAGATACTAAAATCTCGCTGTAAAGGTGTTCCCTACGAGGTCATGTTTAAGGGGCGCATAATATTCAACCGCTGTACCCCATCAATTGATTTATACATACCAAAAACAATAACAACCTACGAACTTCGTTAAAATTTAAGCCTCATGAAGAACAAGCAAGCAAACGATAAACCAAAGCAAAGAAATACACAACCAGAGGAGCAAAGACAAACTTGAATGTCCTAACGGCTCAAGATTATTTTGATCGGTAGCTTTACCAAGTCAACCATTCCACCTCTAGTACGTTCTGATGGCACCATTGCGATCAAAGCACAGTAAAAAGCTAACGTACTGGCGGAACTATTCTCTTCAAGTTCAACGGTTAATTTTCAGGGAAAAACTCACACCGAACATTCCCCCTGTAAAATCGAGAATTCCCGAGATTATTTTCCGGCAGAACCATATTAAACGAATTTTGAGGAGTCTTGACACTAAAAAAGCTTCTGGTCCTGACGAAGTTCTAGTCATCGTAATTAAGACATGCGCTGATGAATTGACACCGGTATTTTGTAGGCTCTTACAAAAAGGAAATATTTCCTTCTTGCTGGAAAACATTGTTAGTGGCCGCCAGTATGGATTCCGTAAGTCTAGATCAACAGGAGTCCTTTTCGCTTATGTTACTCACGTTCGGAAAACAACGCAATAGAACATCATAAAAGTCCCGGGCCGTAGCACTGGACATTTCCAAGGCCTTTAACCAAGTATGGCATGAGGGGCTCCTAACTAAAGTGAGAGCATACGGAATTCCGGTCAAATCTTGTTCATGGCTTTCAAGCTTTCTTAAAGACCGTTTTCTATGAGTGGCGATGGATGGATTTCTTTCAGACACATTCAACATCAACGCCGGAGGCCCTCAAGGTTCTATATTTCTCAAGATATTATTAACCGTCTGATTGTTTTAATGCCGGAAGACCGGGTATTAATTACAACTTTATTTTGTTAATTTTTGTGATTTTTAAATAAATAATTCAAAAAATGTCAATCTTCGTTATCTAATATTTTTCAACAACGACTTGACTGCAAACTTTTACGATGTTTTGATTCGTAAGTCACTAACCCCTTTTACACTATCAATAGATATGATGAAACACATTCAAATTTTATTATATACAGGGAGTCCAAGGTCCAAGACTTCAGATGCGTGTGTACGAAACGTTTCAATTACAATATAAAAAGCTGAAAGCTAGAGATGCAGCAAACAATTATAAATCAAATCGCGTTGACACGCAGAAAAATCTCGACAAGACACTGCTGATAGAAATACGCTCGAAGAAAGTGTTAAATCTAACATCGCAGTCATATAACATCTTCAGCTGTGTTTATATAATTTATAATTGCCATGAAGTGCCCGCGGAGCAGAAGAAGTACCGTGAATAACTAAAATAATTATTGGCTCAGACAGAATGACTGGCTTAACGGTTGGAACACCGACTGTGCTCAAATTGATAACCTGATGTTTTAGTTTTCAAAGTACAGGGGCTCTAAAAGTCATAAAGTTTAGCTTCGATTGCTTGTGGAGAGAGATATTGTTCGGCATTTATTTAAATATCATTCCGAACATAATATTTTCTTTGCTTTTTCGTTTTTGTTTCTCCTTCTGCAAATTGAGATGCTGTGAAGCCGTTTAAGCTGAAGATGCATTTATCGTCTTTATTTTACACACCTCAAATTAACGCCATCAAGTACCATACTGAGTATATAGTTCGACAACACCTTATCAAATTCTTTTGGTAATCAAATCAAATCAAAATATGCTTTATTGTCATAAAGTAATATTTTTATCGACAAAGCCTTTTTTAAAATTAAATTAACAATAAAATATAATAATATAGTAAAACTTAAAATATCGGAATAAAAAAAATGCAAATAATTAGGACAGGGTAAAAATTGAAGTTAGTGTTAAAATTTTTTGTAAGATAAATAGAGTTTTACTAGAATCTCTATCTAGCTTTGGACAAATATCTGATAGCTCTCTTTTTTGTAACATAAAAATTGAATTTATAAGATATTGGCTTGAATTTCCCCAGAAACAAATTCATATCTAAAAAGAGATTCTATTAAAGCAAAATAAACATTTCGAAGAACCGCCATATTCATTTCATGAGAAAGTACTCTCAGGGCATAACATCCTAAAGCTAATTTTTTACATAACTTTTTGATATGGTCATTAAAAGAAAGATTTTGAGTAATATAGATTCCTAAAAATTTTATAAATTTGGGGTTATTAATTGTGAGATTGTCAAAAATTATATTATTAAGTGAACATTTAAAAGTTAATATATTTGTTTTAGTGATATTAAATGAGAGTAGATTGGAGTCACACCACTTTTTAACATTTATTAAATCTTCGTTAATTATTTTAATTAATTCAATACAATTTTTACTATGCCAAAGTATTGTTGTATCATCAGCAAATATGGTAAATTTACCATTAATAAAAATTGACGCAAGATCATTTATATATTATATTAAAAATAGTAATGGACCGAGAACTGAACCTTGAGGTACCTACTCCACAATCAATTTTATTACTTTTTGATTTCTTACCATTTAACAATACTACTTGAGATATTTCAGTTAAATATGATGTAAACCATTTAAATGATATACCTCTAAAGCCATAAAGCTCAAGCTTCTTTAATAATATATCATGGTTAGCACAATCAAAAGCTTTAGAAATATCACAAAATATTGCTGCAGCAAAATCTCCTTCATTTAATTTAAAATAAAGATGTTCAGGAAATGAAATAATGCAATATGGCTTGTACTTAAAATATTGTTTTTATTTAAAAAAGAAATCATTTTATTTTTAACAAGTTTTTTAATAATTTTAGAAAGTGTTGGAAGTGAAGAAATTGGTCGAAAATTAGAAGCAGATTCACAATCACCTCCTTTATGAATTGGAATAACAATAGCTGATTTAAGGCATTTTCGAAGTATTCCATTTTCAAAAGAAACATGTATTGCCTTTGCTAAAGCTTCTAAAGCAGGAATACACAGTTGTGAAAAAAATTTTATTGATAAATTATCCCATCCAGCAGAATTTTTATTTTTTATCTCCAAAATGATTAATTTTATTTCTTGAACATCGGTTGGACTAAAGAAAAATGTATCCTTAATTTTAAAATTATTCATGTATGAAAGTGGATCAATGCATGGATGAATATTTTTAGAAAGATTTAAAGCAATCGAACAGTAAAAATGGTTCAACTCATCAGAAGATAATGAAGTATTCATAGGTATTATGTTGTTTTCCCCTCTCAAATCATTAATAATTTTCCAACATTCTTTTCGTGAATTTAATGATTTACTAATACGATTGTCAAAATAATTTTCCTTGGCTTTTTTTAATTAGTTTTCTATAAATGTATAAAAGAAATTTTTTAATATAATAAAGTGAACGTATTTGCTTAGAAGTTATTTTTATACCCTTTGAAATCCAACATTTTCTATTATTTTTTTTAATAATTGTAATTGGAAAAGCTTTAGTAAATGTGTCCAAAATTGTGGCATGAAAATTACTTAAAGACTTTTTATGAAGAAGAATACTATCCCATGAATAATTTTTTATAGCATTATTAAATTTGTTCAAATTATTATTACAGTAAATACCATATGTTCATTTTTCTCTATTTTTTTTTAATAATAATAATCGATGGATATGTCGAGGTATGGCCTAATTTATGACCACCAAGGTCACCCGACATGACTCCGTTGGATTTCTTTTTATGAAGAAATTTAATGAGGCTTGTATATTCCACACCAGGGAAGATCTGAAAGAATAATACATCACTTCAACGAAATTCGAGACGATCTTAAAATTTGCTTCAAGTACAACGAGAAAACTACGTCGGCTAAGGAAATGTATAGGAGTACAGGGCGCCCATTTCGAGAATCTGCTGAAGTAAGCAAGAAAAAGCAAGTCTTTAATATTTTTAACATTCTTGGGTTTAATAATAAAGGTGACACAGCGTGGTACATTTGTTGATTAAAGTCCAATTGGTTAAAAGAAAACATGGCGGATGTATAGCTTATCAGAATGCATTGTTAGTTAATCGTCATGACAACAGGGGCGTAACCTTGCTGTCAGAAAATATACTTTTCCATTTTGTATAGGTACTACTACACTTTTGGCTTCGATAAAGCAAGGTTGTATGTCAACGAACTCACGTGGTTTCTTTCCGTCGGATTGAAACAAATAGCATTGCCTAAAAAAAGGCACCCAGCAAATGTAGTGACTAGTTATGTGATTGTAAAATTAGTAGTGAATATTTGTGTTATAGTATGTTATTGTAAAATCATGTACTAAAGAAGTTTTGTGCGATTTGGAGAAATAAACGCCAAATTACCACAGTGAAAAGCTCGTTTAATTCCTTCACTCAGTAAATAAAAGAATCAGTGAAATTAACCTACAATCGAGGAACATAAAAGCCTCATGAACTGTCGACGCAAGTTAAATAACAACACTTGGCTTGCTTAACTGGCGCTTTGGGATTTTTTTCTATGACAAAGTGTATTTTGACCTCCCTTGGCAAGAAGCCAATAAAATGAATTATTCCTACATCAACTTTTTAGATTTGTTCCTTGTTTTACCCTTGTGTCTGGTACCTTTTTTGTCTTTATTGAACCTTGCATTTTCTATCAAATAAAATAAAGTTTTTCTATTAGATACGGTTTTTAAAATAGGCACTTTCACTTAAATAACTTTGCAGTACTACACATCTGGGAAACACTATTAATACAACATATTAAATGTTACTTAAGAACCGAAATCAAAACAAAAAAACCGTTTGTATCCCACTTAAAAATCATTATTAATCTCATAAAGCCCTTCAGAGCAGCATGCAATCCTAAAAACAAAACGTGCAATGTGTAACATGCATAAGTCAAACGATGAATGGAACCACTGAAACCCCATAGTCTTTTATGGGCAATCAATAATATAAATTGTCCAAATACGAATATATATTTTAATTGTGTAGACAGGGCCTTAATAAATGAGTTTGAAATCAAGAAAGCGTATGCAACCCACGCGCGCGTCTGGTCAGGTAGGCTCCGGATTCGTTCTTTCGTTTTTTCCTCTTCTTTAATTGTTTTTTCTTGGGGTTCTATGGTATATGAACCGGATGATCATTTATTAGGCACCACCCTCTTGTTTTTCTTTACATACTCGTATACCTTGGCCACAAGAATACATATTTTTATTGCCTAAGAATATTAATTTTGTGTTGTCATAGTCTTCTAGAATCTAGAGTAAAAACTTTAGTAGGTAATCCTAAAAGTTAATTTTCGAGGTATACCTACTGCATATTTCTATGAAATAAATACAGGGTGTCTTTAAAAGGTCTGTACAAAATCTGAGCTCATATTCCTGAAATAAGTCCGAAATAACTCCGTTTCCGAGATACAGGGTGGTAAAGTTAAAAAATAAAAATCGAATTTTTTAAAATTAATGAACATTTTTTAACGTATCACTTTAAAACTTTGTACCCGGGGGTTTTTCGGGAACCCGAATACGTACACCTTTTCACTGTGGCCATTAGAGGGCGCTTCACAATGCACTTCTTATGGTGAAGAATGGCCATAACTTTTTTATCAGTGAAGTTTTTTCCTTTTTCTTGTTAAGGAACTAAGTTTTTGAACATTTTGAAACAAAAAAGGTACTCTTGTGAAAATCCGCTAAAGTGAGACATTTTTGAGATATTTCGGTTTTTAGTGTTCGATGCCGCACTGGAATATTGTTAAAATACGTTAAAAAATGTTCATTATTTTAAAAAATTTGATTTTTATTTTTTACCTTTACCACCCTGTATCTCGGAAACGGAGCAATTTCGGACGGAAGGTAAGTTGCTTTAAATCGCATTATTTTGGCCACAGGAATATGTGCTCAGATTTTGTACAGACCTTTTAGAGACACCTAAAGGCAGGTAGTCATTCTCTTAAATCTGTGAACGGACTTTACATAATTTTTACCTGTACAGACATCATTAATACTTTTTCTATCTGCCTCTATTTGATTCATTGAAACCCTAGACGAAAGTTCCATTACACAAACAAAAATCACCATAATATGTCTGGTTAAACACGAATTTCATTAATGTGTAATAAGACCGCCAAACGATTACTACTTCCGAGATTTGATAATAAAAAGAAATTTGTGTGAGGTCTTCTAAAACTTTAAGGTACACAAGTGTTTCCTTGAATATTAAAAAGGTAATCGCATGTCATGTTTTACCGGCAATAAAACGAGGATTGTATTATTTGATATTAAAAAGATTTATGAAACAAGTAGTGTAATGTTCAGACTAGAATTGGAGTTATTTATTTGTCTGAATTTGCATAAATCCTTATTGCACAAATATTTAGAATCCATGAGTTAGAGCGGATGTAGGTATCTTTATGTAAACAGTGGAGGGACAGTGGAACGGGGCGCATGTTGTCCCCCTCCCTAAAACCAGTTCTATTGAAGCTTTAAAAGATTTAAGACAAATTAGTATCTTGCCAGTACTTTCAAAGAATTTGGAACGCATTGTAAAAGAACAGCTGGTTAACCATCTCAATTTAAATAATATTCTTCCAGAAACGCAGCCAGATTTTAGGAGGGGACATAGTTATGCCTCTGCCCTTATTAATGTAACTGATAATATACAGGGTGTTTCAGAATAAGATGCTGATCCTTAACGGTGTGAATCACTAGGTGATTTTAAGAAGAAAAGTTCAAATTAACATATATCCTTAACCTGTCAACTTTCGAACTACAGGGCGTTAAAGTTTTAAGAAAAAAATCGTTTTTCTATCATAACTTTAACAACTTTCTAGCTATTTTTATGAATTTTTCACACATGCCCTCTCTTTTTATCAAGATAAAAATTATTTTTAAAATACTCATTCATTTTAGGCCAAATTTAATATCTTGCCTTTTTATCGTCCGACAAACAGTTTCCGACAAAAAAAATTAAAAGCATTAAATGCGCACTCGCTATGTGCCTATGGTTTCTGACAAGTAGGCTATGAACTTTGTTAAGGAAACAATGACAATAACGAAATATTTAATGCCAAATAGTTTTGACAGCTATTTATTTATGTACACGGCTTTCCACTTAACTTAAATTTTAAAAACGTAATACTTCTTAAACGTATAAGTATCATGGTAAATTTTACAAATGTCGAGTTTGCGGATATGCATTACCTGTACGGGCTTGCTGACGGCAATGCATTCGAAGCCAGACGATTATACCAAGAGCGTTATCCGAATAGAATAAATCCGGATGCACGAACGATTTCAGGAACTCACAGAAAGTTATGTGAAACGGGATCTTTTGAAACAAAAAACTACTTAAAAGGGGCACACCAAACTACACGAACACCGGAAACCGAAGAAGCTGTTTTAAATTTAGTGGAACAAAACCCTAATATAAGTACCAGAAATTGGGAATATTTTAAATATTACTCATGTCCTAGTCTGGAGAATTCTTCAAAGTTATTTGTTATATCCGTACCATATTCAACGGGTCCAGGCCCTACTTCCTAGGGATTTTCCATTACGCATCAATTTCTGCCAATGATTTATTCAAATGGTTACCGAAAATCCCCAATTTGATGCCAGAATTTTGTTCACGGACGAAGCTAATTTTTCTAGGAACGCCATACAAAATTTGCATAACAATCACTTCTGGGCAGAAGAAAACCCACATGCCATTACGGAATCCCACCACCAAGAGCAATTTTCTTTAAATGTTTGGGCTGGAATTATTGGTGATTATTTAATTGAGCCTTATTTTTTACCAGCCAGATTGAACGGAATCAATTATCGCCAATTTCTTGAACACACTTTACCAAATTTGCTAGACGACGCCGACGTCCCTATTTTAACCCGACATCGTATGTGGTTTATGCAAGATGGTACCTGCCCATTTCAGTCTCTTAGCACGAGAGTTTTTAAATCAACAATATAATAATCGATGGATAGGGCGCAGAGGAACACAATCGTGGCCACCTAGATCCCCTGATCTAAACAGTCTAGACTATTTCCTGTGGGGACATCTGAAAACGTTGGTTTACAGCATCCCAATAAATACTGAAGAGGGGTTGAGAAACCGCATAATAGTTTGTTTCGACACTATCAGGAATACTCCAGGAATTTTTCTAACGGTACGAGACTCAATGAGGAGAAGAGCTGAAGCATGAAGCATGCATTCTTGCAGGTGGTGGCCACTTTCAACAGCTAATCTAAATTATTTTCGTTTTTGTTCACACGTTATTTAATGACTGTTAGTTATTTTAATTTAATGTTAAAAAATAAACCATAGGCACATAGCGAATGCGCATTTAATGCTTTTTATTTTTTTTGTCGGAAACTGTTTGTTGGACGATAAAAAGGCAAGATATTAAATTTCGTCTAAAATGAATGAGTATTTTGAAAATAATTTTTATCTTGCGAAAAAGCAGTGGCGTACATTATATTTTTTCAAAATGTCTAGTCCAAACCCTTTCAGGACGCCACTGGTTAAAATTTTCTACACCAAAAAATGGCTATTGATGCTTAGAGGGCATGTGTGAAAAATTCATAAAAATTGCTAGAAAGTTGTTAAAGTTATGATAGAAAAACGATTTTTTTTCTTAAAACTTTAACGCTCTGTAGTTCGAAAGTTGATAGGTTAAGCGGTTAAGGATATATATGTTAATTTGAACTTTTCTTCTTAAAATCACACCGTTAAGGATCAGCATTTTATTCTGAAACGCCCTGTATTTCGTGCAAGCGACCAAGGAAATCTTACAGTCTTGGTGCTTCTCGATTATTCAAAAGCTTTCGACACGTTAGACCATTCCACATTAAAACTTATATGAAAACATATCGGGCTTGACCAGAGTGCAGTTGCTTTTTTAGTAGCTACTTAAAAAACAGAAAACAACATGTTGTAGTTAATGAAAAAATTTCAAAACCTTTAATGGTTCACCGTGGTGTCCCGCAAGGTTCTATTTTGGGACCTGTTTTGTATACCATATACACGTCCTTATTTTCAAAGTTTTTAACTGGTTCTTGCGCTAAAATGTATGCCGATGACACTCAACTGCATTTTTCTTTCTCGCCCGCAAATATTAACTACGGCTGCCAGGTTCTAAATAGAGACTTAGACATAATACATAATATTTCCATGGAACACTGTTAATCATTAAATCCCAGTAAGTGTAACGCTATGCTATTTGGAAGACCTATTGACAGGGCTCGTTATGCTGACCGGCTTGGGATTTCTATAAATAACGTACCTGTGCCCTTTTTGACTGTAGCTAGGAATTTGGGAGTTTGGGTGGACTCATCCTTGAGATTTACAAAGCATATTTCAGGATGTATTAGGAGGGCTATTTGTAAGCTCAAATTGTTATATAAGTAGTGCCAGAAAAATACTAAATATTGTAGCACAGTTTATGGTCCATGTCTGACGGCCCTGGACTCTTAAAGAATACAAGAAATTCAAAAGTACTGCTTGAGATTCATATATGGCATTCGGAAATATCAACACATTTCCCATAAATTAAAAGATGCGTTATGGCTTTCAATGAAAAAAACAAGACGTATCCATTGTGCAACTTTCTATCATAAAGTTATTGTTTCAAAAACACCATCATATCTTCACAGAAGGTTAATGTTTAGATCTGACGTACACACTTTGAATTTGCGATTTCGAGGTCTGCTGACACCTCCTCTTCATAGAACAACATTTTTTGAAAGATCATTCACATATAACGTTCCGGCAATGTATAATGAAATTCCGAATAGTATGAAAATATTGTCCCTATTTGTATTTAAGAGGAAGCTTAAAAGTGTATCACTTATAGAATAGTTAATAAACTTTTCTTTTTCTTTTAGTTCTGTTATATATTATTATTATTATATACTTTTTGCTGTTTTTCTTTATTATGTCATATAACCAACCTTTACCTCTAGCGGTAAGGGATGAACTTCGCCTATTTAACACAGTACCTAACTATAAGTGACAGTTAATTTCAATCATATTGTATAAATTGTAACTTGTGTTGTTTTTTTGAATAAAGATTATTATTAAAAAATCTTGATATTTTCAAAAAAATCGCTATTTTTGATGCTTTTCCAAAAATATATTACTTTTTCAACCCTATAGCTGTAGTATATAGTTAGATAATAGAACAGAAGCTGACGCCTGCCGTTGAATAGACCCTCAACATTTTTCAGCTTTGTCTCATGAAAAAATTTGAAAAGCATCATATTCGTTCAGATTCTCTTTCGCTTTTTATTCAATTTACTTAAAATTCATACCGGGTAGTGAAACTTCGCTTTTTTCGTTGTGTTGGCATGAAATTTAGCCTCCGAAAGCAAACGACAAAATGGAACAGAATCACACTAAATTAAACAAAACCTCGAGGATAACTAACAGGGCGAGTAACTAAGAAAACGCAAAACAATAGAAATTCCAAACGAGAGCTCGTAAGCAAGTTCGCGCCGGGGGGGCGCAGCACGAGGGGGCGCCGACGAGACAGTGGCGCCGCACCGGCCGCATACCCCGTTCCAACGTCGACAATAAATCACGTGACCGGGAGGGCTCACGGAGAGGAGCCTGCTCTGCACGAAGACAATAAGACAATGGTACAAATATACGGTGAACAGCGCGCGACATCATCTGTGGTTTATGGGTGGACGTGATTGTCTATTTTACGATTTAAGTCTATAATACGTAGGTATTGCTTCTGGATATATTATACTTATTGATTCGATTAAGGCACAAAATCTATCTATTATGAGAAGAACCCGTTTTCTTTATAAACTTAATTGGCAAAGTTCTTTAATTGCCCAGAACCGGTTTAAAACTGTTTTTCTTTAATTGTTTCTCTAGTTTCTTCAGAACTAGATAAACCAAATCGTAGTGGGTTTGGTGGTAGCACTGGCCATTTCCAAGGCCTTTGACCGAGTAAAGTGAGAGCAACGGAATGCCAGTTCAATTTTGTTCATGGCTGTCAAGCTTTCTTAAAAACCGTTCTCTGCGAGTGGCGACGGACGGATTTCTTTCAGACACATTCAACATCAACGCTGGAGTCCCTCAAGGTTCTACATTGTCGCCCACCCTCTTTGTACTATACGTTAACGATCTTTTGGAAAAAACTAAAAAGACTGCCAATGCACATCCCTATGGAGTAAGTAAGAGGTCTCACATCTTCTACAAGAGTAGTGAGAGCCACAGTGCAGTGACCTATGGACAAAAATGTAAATATTGACCCTTCATTATAGGTGTAATTACTAGGTAATCCGGTAGTAAATAGTCCAGATAGGAGTTTTCAAGAAATATTAATAATATAACTATCAGGTATTGCCCCAGTTTTATGGCTCGGAAGGAAAGGTAACTTGCAGGTAGTGTATTACATATTTTGTCAGTTACAATTTTGCTTAAGTTGTGAACAGTATTTCTGGAAAAGTGTTATATTTGTGGTGTTTCGGCAATGGAGAACGTTAATACAGGTATGTTAACTTTATATGTAACGAAGCAGACCCAGGTGTCTATATTTTAAATTATTTTTGCTCTTATATTAATTGTATCTTTAAATAATTCTTGACCTACCCGGCACTGTAGCATCCTAATATTAATTTATTTCAGCCTTATTTGACTGTGTTGTGTTTTAGTCATGTTGTGGTTTTAATTTACCTTGATATATTATTGGGGAAAAAACCTGGTAAGTATATATTAGTATAATTATTAATAGTGCCATTAAAATACCATATTTTTTTATAAGTTAAGTTAATTAAAAGAGATTCAGTAATTAGTCTACCTTTTGTTTGATTTCATTTATTGAAGATTGCGCGTGACCTTTGGACTCTCGAGTCGGCCCGGGGAGCGATGCAGCGCTTTGCATGTTTTTTACGCCGTTTCATCGACAGGGTAGTTGGCGCAGATTGTTAAAAAGTGGAAGGACGAAATTGGTGGGAGAATATCGCCTTGCTGGTCTAGTGAGAACATCGAAAGGATCACTTATTAACTTCTATCAGGTACGATAAGCATCGAAATTCAAGAGCCATCATGACTTCACATTTTCATTAGATTTTCTTGAAAAGTACTTTTTCTCTAATAGCAAATAATAATAGTGGGATCAAAGGTTTTGTGTGAAAAAATTTGGGTTTTTTTGTTTACTTTATTTGAAGAAAGTGAATTGCTTAAATAATAAAATATTTAATTTATTTAAAAAAGGTGTTATCTTGCAATTTACAAACGTAAAACGGGGTTTTCCAAAACATTCACATTTGACAAGTCTGAATATTAGAGGGTTTGTTATTTTATAATACAGGGGAAAACAAAAGTTCGAACCTAGTGTTGTTTTGTGATGGTTGTTGAATTTTCGAGTACTAATTTAAATTCTGGTTTTATTCTTTTAAATCTTTAACAAGGGCAATTTTTGACTAAGGGTTTTTGTTGGTTGTTTGTATTTTTAAATGTTTTCAGGGGTTTTGAAGATCATGTTTTTTTAATATAAATAATTTATTTTTAATATTTCGCTAAGTCAGATTAGTGTGGGATTTCTTATTTTGTCATATCATTTAACAGGGAAAATGTTGAGCTCTTATGTTTGTTAAAAAAATATTCAGGGTGTGTTTTTTTTGGGAAATCATTTACAATATTTTACTGCTTACTTCTCTTACTTCTGACAGACGAAAGGTAGTCCCGTTTGTGGACTTGACCTGGTCTGTTTACTTTTCTTACTTCTGACAGACGAAAGGTAGTCCCGTTTGTGGACTTGACCTGGTCTGTTTACTTTTCTTATTTCTGACAGACGAAAGGTAGTCCCGTTTGTGGACTTGACCTGGTCTGTTTACTTTTCTTATTTCTGACAGACGAAAGGTAGTCCCGTTTGTGGACTTGACCTGGTCTGTTTACTTTTCTTATTTCTGACAGACGAAAGGTAGTCCCGTTTGTGGACTTGACCTGGTCTGTTTACTTTTCTTATTTCTGACAGACGAAAGGTAGTCCCGTTTGTGGACTTGACCTGGTCTGTTTACTTTTCTTATTTCTGACAGACGAAAGGTAGTCCCGTTTGTGGACTTGACCTGGTCTGTTTACTTTTCTTATTTCTGACAGACGAAAGGTAGTCCCGTTTGTGGACTTGACCTGGTCTGTTTACTTTTCTTACTTCTGACAGACGAAAGGTAGTCCCGTTTGTGGACTTGACCTGGTCTGTTTACTTTTCTTACTTCTGACAGACGAAAGGTAGTCCCGTTTGTGGACTTGACCTGGTCTGTTTACTTTTCTTATTTCTGACAGACGAAAGGTAGTCCCGTTTGTGGACTTGACCTGGTCTGTTTACTTTTCTTACTTCTGACAGACGAAAGGTAGTCCCGTTTGTGGACTTGACCTGGTCTGTTTACTTTTCTTATTTCTGACAGACGAAAGGTAGTCCCGTTTGTGGACTTGACCTGGTCTGTTTACTTTTCTTACTTCTGACCACTTTTATTCTCTGGGGATTTTCAAAGTAATAAGGATTACCTTCTACAAACATTAAAACTAAAGTCAAAGTTATCATGTTTGTAATTTATGACCAAAATGTCGGAATTATGCATATCATAAATACTTAATCAATATAACAAAAATTAAATTGAATACCGTAACATGTGAAGCTACAAACAACTATCAGTTTTTTGCAGATGTCAAATCACTTTTATTTTGCTATCAGTTTTCAGTGGGAACCAAGTTTATTATAAAAAAATGCAGACGCCTGAAAACATTGACTTAGAGAATATCAGTTTCACTAATGTTTCAGGTTAGTAATTTTTCATGTGTTTTGTTGAATCAAGCTTTCTCCATTATTTAGTTTTTTCTACTCCAAGTTGTTATGGCGTTAATACCGTTTTTACTTTCCTAATAGTATCTGTTGCTGACGTCTAGTCAAAATTCAACTTAAATAATTAACTATAAAATCACTGCTAGGAGAATTCAATTATTTTTCCTAAATGGTTTAAGTTCGGGGTTATCCTATATCCATGCTCCTCCATCGCGCTGCTATGGGGCGACAGCCCACGCTGGACGTAGCATCGAGGTAAAACTCGTGAGGAAGAGGGGATTTTTATCAGGCAGGGAAAAGAAAGAATTTCTCATTTTCTATGTTCTATACTAGGCCAAACAACAGTTTAAAACCATTCGGTGGTAGTTTTATAAAATAAAATAAGAAGGATTGTTTTCTAAAAGTAATATTTATTGGGAGTTGCTCAAGGAATAGTGAAGGTTCCGTTCTTTTGATCCAGACCATTAACAGGGTTACAGTGTTTCCTTCGACGTGGGACGGCGGCCGACAGACCGGTGCGACAGCACATTCCAGCAACCGATAGTAGAGGATACCCTACAGGGATAGGCGACAGCCTAGGGCGACAGCCCCTCCGTCCCGTCCGGTGCACAGGGTAGGGGATTCCTTTGGAAACGTGGTCGAGAGTGCGTTGCTAGAGTTTTCTCTGAACCAATTTCCATGTTGTTTTTTTTTTATCTGACTGCATAAGTCTAAATTCTGCCATCTGATGAGTTTCTCAATCTCATTAAAAAGAAGTGTTTTTACACAATCCATAAAACGCCCATAATAAACTTTGAGTTAATTTTTCTTCACTCTGTATAATACTCCAATTAGTATTTTTCAGCGAACCTGACGAACACAACGTAGGGTCGGCCTTAGATTCTGCCCGAATCTAAACGGTCACATCAGAGCCTGTTCCTTTATTGTATGTGAGGCATACTAATGCATTATTTTATGTATTTGAATGTCACGCGGGAAATTCTGGAATAGGTGAATAATGACTCAATTCCATGAGTCGTGAGATAACACTTTTGTGTTAAATCAGACCTTCCAGGGCACAAATTTTTTTGTTGAAAATAATACTAATAATAATTTTATTTTTCAGCGTTGTAATTAAATATCTTAATTATTTAATTAACCCATTTTAATAACCCTCTAATTAAAATTTCTTTCAGCTTTTTACTCCGGTCGTATGAGCCGGGGGCCGTAAGGTTACAGTGGTGCCGTGACCAGGATTGGAGTTAGTTTTAAAGAATTATACAGAGAGAGAAGCGGTTATATTTAGTAGGTTTCGTGTTGATGGCATGTGTTTCAATGGCAGGGACGGACAGGTCAGACTAAAGGAGAACCGGGTTTTGATTATTCTCCCTTAGTTTCACTAATGTTTCAGGGGATCCAGGCACTCCAGAGGAACCCAATCCCGATGCCGACTCTGGAAATGTTACCCGCGCCGAGTTGCAGGAAATATTTTCGCAGCAAAATGCCGCCGTCAAGTCACAATTTGCAGCGCTTGGAAAGGGAATCCTTACCATGCATAAGGAAGTGCTTACCAAAGTCAAACAGGTGAACACTCAAGTTAAAAACTTGTCTTTCAATGTGTCAAGAGATTGCGGTGTCCCGAGAACCTCGACGCCAGTCTCGCCGAATAAGGAGATGACCCCTGTCTATGTCACCCAAGCGCCTCAGATTCCCAAATTTTATGGTCTCGATAGTAGTCGTAAGCATCCCATGAAATTTTTGGAAGAGCTGGAAGTCTATTTTCGTAAAGTTCAAATTGATGGAGAAAAACGATTGGAAGTCCTCGTCGAATGTTTTGAGAGTGCGGAAGATTGGTATGCTCTTTATCGCATTTCCTGGAGGACTTATGGGGATTTTAAGCAAGCGTTTCTTCACTGTTTTTGGTCTGATGTGGAACAGTCCAAACTTCGCGAAAAATTAACGAACAGTATCTGGAAGGAGGAAGAGATGTCAATGGTAGCACATTTTTCTAAATGTGTGGGGTTCGCTGCTCTTTTAACCAATCCCCCAGCGGAAGAAATGCTGGTGGCACAATTGATAAAACATTTTCCAGCGCACATCCAGTCTCTTTGGCTGCTCTATAATCAGAAGACAGTTACCGGGACCGTCGACTTTCTAAAACAACCGGAATCCATAGGACCAGTCAGAACTACTGTGGTACCGAGCGTACGAAAAAATTTTGCCCCATATCAAAATTTTCGCAAGGGTTTCACCAAATCTGGACAGGCCGTGGATAAAGAACAATCGAGTTCTGCCCCTAATACTACGAATCAAAAAACTTTGGGAAACTACAAGCCGTCGAGCCACTAGTGTCGCCGTGTTCGACAGCGAGAAGACCTGGGCGACCTTTTAAAGATAGTTGTTATAATTTTTGTTCAGTTGCTTGGGAAATGATGTTAAAAATGGGTTGGAAAAGAGGTAAAGGATTAGGGAAAAACTTACAAGGAATTTTGGAACCAATAGCGGCCAAAGAACAGTCATCTTTCTATAGCGAAGACCAGAAGTTTCGTCTGTGAGAAGGAAGGGAAGCTCTTTGGGATTGCCGGAAATTCGCATCAAACTCAATGGCCTAGAAACCAACGCATTACTAGATACTGGCAGTGAGGTAACTGGAATTTGTGAAGAGTTATGGAAAAAAATTTATTCTAATAATCAGAGTATCCCATCATTACCACTCAAAGCGATCCACGTTCAGGGAGCATTTGGAAAGAAAAGTAAACGCATAACCAAACAAGTTTTCCTTACCGCTGCGATGGTGAATCAAGAAGTTCCAATGTGTTGCTTGATTCTTCCAGACTTGGTTCGACCCTGCATTATAGGATTTGATTGGCCGGAAGAACAACAGTCTGTCATCGATCTAGTAGGAAGGACTCTGCAGATACAATTAGATGGCGAAACACCTATACGGATGGAATTTATCATGTCAAATATGTCATCGGAAGAAATGGAAATATATTCGGATGACCGGTCGATGTGGTGCCTATGAAACTCATGGAAGTAAAGGAGGGATCCAATCACCTTTTTCAAAAAAGTCTCAGAAGCAGCTGTTTTCAGAAAGAAGTCTGCATCAACTTTTAGACCTCCCTCGGCACGGAGTTGTTTTTATGCGTTTGTAATTCATACCAATTTGTGTGTGTGTGAATTTGGGTTCGTTATTTTTTTTTTCTAGTTTTCAACAGGAAATTTTTTTTCCTATATTACTATTATTTTTCCCTCATAACCCTGTTTCTCGTTCAAAATAATAGGGGGCGACTGTAACGAAGCAGACCCAGGTGTCTATATTTTAAATTATTTTTGCTCTTATATTAATTGTATCTTTAAATAATTCTTGACCTACCCGGCACTGTAGCATCCTAATATTAATTTATTTCAGCCTTATTTGACTGTGTTGTGTTTTAGTCATGTTGTGGTTTTAATTTACCTTGATATATTATTGGGGAAAAAACCTGGTAAGTATATATTAGTATAATTATTAATAGTGCCATTAAAATACCATATTTTTTTATAAGTTAAGTTAATTAAAAGAGATTCAGTAATTAGTCTACCTTTTGTTTGATTTCATTTATTGAAGATTGCGCGTGACCTTTGGACTCTCGAGTCGGCCCGGGGAGCGATGCAGCGCTTTGCATGTTTTTTACGCCGTTTCATCGACAGGGTAGTTGGCGCAGATTGTTAAAAAGTGGAAGGACGAAATTGGTGGGAGAATATCGCCTTGCTGGTCTAGTGAGAACATCGAAAGGATCACTTATTAACTTCTATCAGGTACGATAAGCATCGAAATTCAAGAGCCATCATGACTTCACATTTTCATTAGATTTTCTTGAAAAGTACTTTTTCTCTAATAGCAAATAATAATAGTGGGATCAAAGGTTTTGTGTGAAAAAATTTGGGTTTTTTTGTTTACTTTATTTGAAGAAAGTGAATTGCTTAAATAATAAAATATTTAATTTATTTAAAAAAGGTGTTATCTTGCAATTTACAAACGTAAAACGGGGTTTTCCAAAACATTCACATTTGACAAGTCTGAATATTAGAGGGTTTGTTATTTTATAATACAGGGGAAAACAAAAGTTCGAACCTAGTGTTGTTTTGTGATGGTTGTTGAATTTTCGAGTACTAATTTAAATTCTGGTTTTATTCTTTTAAATCTTTAACAAGGGCAATTTTTGACTAAGGGTTTTTGTTGGTTGTTTGTATTTTTAAATGTTTTCAGGGGTTTTGAAGATCATGTTTTTTTAATATAAATAATTTATTTTTAATATTTCGCTAAGTCAGATTAGTGTGGGATTTCTTATTTTGTCATATCATTTAACAGGGAAAATGTTGAGCTCTTATGTTTGTTAAAAAAATATTCAGGGTGTGTTTTTTTTGGGAAATCATTTACAATATTTTACTGCTTACTTCTCTTACTTCTGACAGACGAAAGGTAGTCCCGTTTGTGGACTTGACCTGGTCTGTTTACTTTTCTTACTTCTGACAGACGAAAGGTAGTCCCGTTTGTGGACTTGACCTGGTCTGTTTACTTTTCTTATTTCTGACAGACGAAAGGTAGTCCCGTTTGTGGACTTGACCTGGTCTGTTTACTTTTCTTATTTCTGACAGACGAAAGGTAGTCCCGTTTGTGGACTTGACCTGGTCTGTTTACTTTTCTTATTTCTGACAGACGAAAGGTAGTCCCGTTTGTGGACTTGACCTGGTCTGTTTACTTTTCTTATTTCTGACAGACGAAAGGTAGTCCCGTTTGTGGACTTGACCTGGTCTGTTTACTTTTCTTATTTCTGACAGACGAAAGGTAGTCCCGTTTGTGGACTTGACCTGGTCTGTTTACTTTTCTTATTTCTGACAGACGAAAGGTAGTCCCGTTTGTGGACTTGACCTGGTCTGTTTACTTTTCTTACTTCTGACAGACGAAAGGTAGTCCCGTTTGTGGACTTGACCTGGTCTGTTTACTTTTCTTACTTCTGACAGACGAAAGGTAGTCCCGTTTGTGGACTTGACCTGGTCTGTTTACTTTTCTTATTTCTGACAGACGAAAGGTAGTCCCGTTTGTGGACTTGACCTGGTCTGTTTACTTTTCTTACTTCTGACAGACGAAAGGTAGTCCCGTTTGTGGACTTGACCTGGTCTGTTTACTTTTCTTATTTCTGACAGACGAAAGGTAGTCCCGTTTGTGGACTTGACCTGGTCTGTTTACTTTTCTTACTTCTGACCACTTTTATTCTCTGGGGATTTTCAAAGTAATAAGGATTACCTTCTACAAACATTAAAACTAAAGTCAAAGTTATCATGTTTGTAATTTATGACCAAAATGTCGGAATTATGCATATCATAAATACTTAATCAATATAACAAAAATTAAATTGAATACCGTAACATGTGAAGCTACAAACAACTATCAGTTTTTTGCAGATGTCAAATCACTTTTATTTTGCTATCAGTTTTCAGTGGGAACCAAGTTTATTATAAAAAAATGCAGACGCCTGAAAACATTGACTTAGAGAATATCAGTTTCACTAATGTTTCAGGTTAGTAATTTTTCATGTGTTTTGTTGAATCAAGCTTTCTCCATTATTTAGTTTTTTCTACTCCAAGTTGTTATGGCGTTAATACCGTTTTTACTTTCCTAATAGTATCTGTTGCTGACGTCTAGTCAAAATTCAACTTAAATAATTAACTATAAAATCACTGCTAGGAGAATTCAATTATTTTTCCTAAATGGTTTAAGTTCGGGGTTATCCTATATCCATGCTCCTCCATCGCGCTGCTATGGGGCGACAGCCCACGCTGGACGTAGCATCGAGGTAAAACTCGTGAGGAAGAGGGGATTTTTATCAGGCAGGGAAAAGAAAGAATTTCTCATTTTCTATGTTCTATACTAGGCCAAACAACAGTTTAAAACCATTCGGTGGTAGTTTTATAAAATAAAATAAGAAGGATTGTTTTCTAAAAGTAATATTTATTGGGAGTTGCTCAAGGAATAGTGAAGGTTCCGTTCTTTTGATCCAGACCATTAACAGGGTTACAGTGTTTCCTTCGACGTGGGACGGCGGCCGACAGACCGGTGCGACAGCACATTCCAGCAACCGATAGTAGAGGATACCCTACAGGGATAGGCGACAGCCTAGGGCGACAGCCCCTCCGTCCCGTCCGGTGCACAGGGTAGGGGATTCCTTTGGAAACGTGGTCGAGAGTGCGTTGCTAGAGTTTTCTCTGAACCAATTTCCATGTTGTTTTTTTTTTATCTGACTGCATAAGTCTAAATTCTGCCATCTGATGAGTTTCTCAATCTCATTAAAAAGAAGTGTTTTTACACAATCCATAAAACGCCCATAATAAACTTTGAGTTAATTTTTCTTCACTCTGTATAATACTCCAATTAGTATTTTTCAGCGAACCTGACGAACACAACGTAGGGTCGGCCTTAGATTCTGCCCGAATCTAAACGGTCACATCAGAGCCTGTTCCTTTATTGTATGTGAGGCATACTAATGCATTATTTTATGTATTTGAATGTCACGCGGGAAATTCTGGAATAGGTGAATAATGACTCAATTCCATGAGTCGTGAGATAACACTTTTGTGTTAAATCAGACCTTCCAGGGCACAAATTTTTTTGTTGAAAATAATACTAATAATAATTTTATTTTTCAGCTTTGTAATTAAATATCTTAATTATTTAATTAACCCATTTTAATAACCCTCTAATTAAAATTTCTTTCAGCTTTTTACTCCGGTCGTATGAGCCGGGGGCCGTAAGGTTACAATAAAAATATTATACTGACATTAGTAATTCATCCCTACAAATTTTTACCCACGTGAAGTTAGAAGAGTGTAAATCCTTATTCTATTGTATGATGATTCAGACTTCTGTAAGCTTAAAAAAAAAAGTATATGTGCAATTTTTTGCTATTTTGTAGCTAATATTATGTAGATTCTGGCAAAAGCTCTCACTTTTGCAAATCTCTGCAAGCTTTTGAGAACATTTTTTTTTTCAGGGTCAGGTCGAGGTTTTACGCATGGTGACTGTTTTGAAGTTTGGGTGGCGAGAACTGGTGAAGCCAAATTCAGTGCTGTAAAACAATTAATTATGAACTATTATAGTGTCCTAAATCCCGACAAACCAAAACTTGTAAATTTTAATAAATTCGTGTGTGCTACCTTGAAATTTAGGTGGCTAAAGTGTTCGCGTTCAAAATCCTATTTTTTAAAGAAAGAAGTTGGTTTTCTGGCCTCAAAAGTAAATGTACCTGAAGAGTTAATAGCTTCTCCTAGTACCAGCTCGAAAGTTTTAGTCAAACGCCGTGGGCGTCAAGTACGCAGTGTTCGATAAAAACGAAGGATCGGAAAGTAGAAACATTGGTAAGAGATTTTAGTAGCGAGGAACTAAATCTTGCTGCTGGTATCGCTGATTCATCAATGTCTACACCATCATTAATGGTAAAAAAAAGAAGGAATTACCTTTACAGCAAACACTTGCTCTATATTTGGATCTAGATTTATCAGAACGGAAGTATAGTGTCGTATGGACAGCCGTAAACAGTTTACATAATGATACGAATTTCATTTGACAATGATTGATGGAAGTGTATGTAATGTTGTGACTACTACAAAATCTTCTGCTACTTGTTACATTTGCAGAGCAAAACCTAGTCAAATAAAGAACACAGATCTAACTACGTTTATACCTGACTCTGAAAAATATAAGTACGGATTATCAACTTTGCATAGTTGGATTCGTTTTTTGGAATGTTGCTTAAAAATAGCATATCGTCTTCCTTTTAAACATTGGCGAGCTACCGCAGAATTGAAGGGATTAAAAGAACAAACCAAAAAACGAATTCAAGATGAGTTTAAAAAACAGTTAGGGATCAATATTGATATACCGAAACAAGGATATGGCAGTTCCAATGACGGAAATAGTGCCAGAAAATTTTTTGAGCAACATGAGGTATATAAGCGCCAAAATCACTGGCCTTAACGAGGAACTGTTTAGGAAGTTTTACACACTTTTAAGACTTTTCAAATGCAAAGAAAAGCTTAATGTAAATAAATTTAACGATTTTGCTAGACAAATTCGGAGAGTATTCGTGGTACAATATGCTGATTAGTGTCCACAAAATACTGGTTCATGGTAACGAGGTTATCTCTAACTTCTCCATAGGAATTTGCGAAATGTCAGAAGAGTGTTTGGAAGCTAGGCATAAAGAAATTCGGAAAGAAAGATTAACACATACTAGAAAAATTTCCCGACTACAATCAAATATTGATTTAATGAATCGGTTGATCATCACATCAGATCCTCTATTAGCGTCCCATCGCAATATAAACAATAAAAAGGGAAAACGTGTACCTGATCACAGTATGCTTAAAGAATACTTTATTCGTACAGAAAACACTACTTATCCTTTGTCAGAATCTAATTGTAATAGCAAGTAAAAGTTAACAACAGGCAGATAGTTTGGAGTGACAAAATTGAATATATTGGCCTCATCTTTAAAAAAAGATGACTTGGAAAATTGCGTAGAAAAAAAGATCAGTTCATGTTGCTGGTTGTGAATTACAACCTTCAAATTTGTATACAATAACTCAATAACATTCACTGCATTCATAGAACTCAATGTTTGGGAACATCCATCACAACTTTTTTAATACTGAATTACTTAATATCAAAACACCCTCGTACTTCCTGGAAGCATAGTTATATACTTTCCAGAAATTCGCATGCATTTTAAAATAAACATATTTCCTTACAACAGCTTTTCTCTCGTTTTGCACAAAATAGAAACATCAAGATTCACATTTTAAAATGTTAGGTTTAAGGCAATTTGTTTTCAATGGTACCCCGTAGAGCGGACAGGGTTCCAGTATAAAGAGCCTTTTGAAAAAGGACTGGAACACCCACATTAATGCAGGGTGTAATAAACATGTTGGGTGTTTGGTTAACGAACAATGCAAAAATGGTTAATTTAGGAAACTTACCGTTCTGGACGGTTTAAAAAGTATTTTTTATAGTGACAAAGGTTTGGGTTTATTAAGATTAGTTCAGGTTCTTAAACTTTTGAATAAATTCTTCATAAAATTACCTTTTTAACTACATACAACAACTTGCCATTTACTGGAAGAATGGCGACTTAACAGTCATTTTACAAAAAACCAATTGTCATAAGTCAAACAACGTACGCAAGTCACATGGGAAAAGTAGTAATGTGGTGCCCCGTAAAATGATTTTGTCTAGACCCGGTATACAACATTTTCATTATTACTCAAACAGTGGGCGCCATTATTTTGAATTAATTTATTTGTTAATTATTTAAAGAATTAATTGAAGCCAGGATGTGTGAATTTTTTTTTTGTTTTTAATGTGATAAACATTTGTCATTTTAGGCATGGTTTAACTCTGTGCTAATTCTCCTCCTCTGTTAGCTTGGGAACTAACACCAAATCTCATGCCATTAAAACCTATAAAATCGCAAAGTATTCTTAAAGTCTGAGAGACAAATACACATAAAGAGTGGGGAGTGTAAGTACAAGATTACTGTCAATAATTATAAATCCTAACTAAATCCCAAAACTCTATGACAACTAAATCTCGTGGTACAAATTTAATTGTTAAAGAACCCCGGTAAATTTTACACAATAGCGTAAAACCTTGCCATTTTTACCAGAGTAACATTTTAAACCCATTCTAAAACTTCACGCTGTTAGACCACCATGAAATTCATGTTAGAAAAATGTTTGTCAACAAAGATTTCGAATGTAAATAGGACAAATATACAAAGTGTCACCAGTTTTAAGTTATTAAGGATAATAGTCTTGAAGTGACAGTTATTGATGGCCCGGTGTCAAAGAATAGGAAGATCTTTTAATCTGCTGAGTTTCTATTGAACTAGATGTGCAAGGAGAGAAACAGATGGTTGGGTAAAATTTAGACAAAGCAAACATATTATAGTGTGATTCTTTTAGAGTCTAACTTACTGTAGTAATTATTGACTTGCTTAGCTAATAATATTATAAATAATAATACCTTTAATATTCCAACGACACAATGTTACCATGCAGTGAAAAAAAAAGTATAATTCATTGTGAAGGAATAAAAGGTTTACTTGACAGAATTCTTCGACATGGACGTTAGAACTTAAAAATTAATAATAATTAACATACAGTTGATGCCAAACACAAACCGACGTATGTCATCAATCACACGAGGAAATTAAATTTGGGAAAAAGTATTAAAACTTTTATTCCTTCACAATGATGATGTTTGTCTTAACTTTTTAAGAAGCCTCTTCAAGAAAATAGGCTTTGGATGGTAAAAAGATGAACTGAGGTGAGGGCTTATGGAACTTTCCCCTGTAGCTTTCAAACGACTGGCATTTTCGAAAGAATATATTAAAGAAAAAAAAGCATTCTTGTATACTTGGACACACGGTAAATGGTTATGACTTTACGAGACTTTACCTGCTTTATAACGATCGGGCGACTTTATCCACCATAAACCAATTAAGGGCTGGTTTGTAAGCGTTTCTAAGTAACAGGGAGGTATTTTATTTTTATTTTGATAATGTACGTATTTAAGGTATAATTAATTATACCTGTCGACACATTAGAAATTGTCGAATTATTATTAAATCATTTGAACTGTGTCATTCAACGGTGTTCAGTGGTGTTATTAATATTAGTAATTTTTAAAATGTTCAGACCGTGGGTTGAAAACTGTGAATCCGACGACGGAATTGAAGACACAAACGAGCAAAAAACAAAGTGCCATTTACAGATGTGCTGCAAGAGGATTATTTTGCGAGTATATCAAGGTAAAATTTATATTTTTTTTAGTTTTGATATGAAAGAACATATTACACTTCTTATGGATTCCGGACAGATTTTTTTAAAATTCTAGTATGTTATTTTGGAAGTCGAAATAAGCATATTCTTTCATTGGACCGACCTTGTAGCCACACAGAGTGATACAGAAATGATATGGTCCGAATTAAAAAACAAAGTTAGACGCAATAATGTAAACCCAAAAATGTCCGCTAATGTAATTAAAGTAATTAAAACTGAGAATTAATACCAGAGAGCAGTTGGAGAGCATGCGTTAATCATGTACTTGAAGTCGAAAATAATTATAAAAAATTTTGGGAAAACATAAAACCTCTAATTATATCAGTGGATGATAGTGATAGTACAGATTCAAACTATTGAGATGACTCATTTTATTCATACGGTTTTATACAGGGTGTTCCACGTAGAAGTTCCGCATTTTCAACCCGGTAATTACACAGATGTCAACAAAGCTTTTGCCATTCGTTTTCAAACAAAAAAAAATGTATTCCGATATCTCAAAAACTAAAGAAAATAAAGGGGGGTGGAACTTCTACGTATGATACCCTGTATAATAAAAATTATATATTACGGCTTACTACTTTTACGCATGTTAATAATTTACGTCAAAGTCAGCAATACACAATAAATTTTTGTACATATGTATACAAGCATTGTTTCAATCTTCCTACTACCACCCTGGACCGGAATGATTTATTTGCCAAAATAGAAGCATAAGCAGGTATAAGTAAGTATAAAGGGGTTAGCTCGGGGATTAGTTAGTCATGACCATTTACCGTGTGTCCAAGTATACCAATTCGTTTTCTTGGATAAAACATGGATTTTTCAGAATGGTATTGGTCGATCTTGGCAAGATGAAAATAAAAGAAGTAGTAAACAAATATATGAACTATTGGAAATTGGATTTATCTTGTTATTATGAAAAAAAAATCTGTGTAATTCTCTTACTCGGATATTTTGGTTACAAGCTGGCAACACTGTCGATAACTGACGTCACTCGAAGGGTATGACGTTCATCGGTTTTTGTTTTGCATCAACTATAGACATAGCTTTAACACAGTCAATTTTAAATCTAAAATTAATTAAATTGCGAGAGAAAATATTGAAAAAATATGTAAAGCTACTATGAACCACTATATTTTAACCAGATTTTTCCTATCCGGGCACAATGCTTGACAAGAATTCTTCAAAAATATCTGTCCATATATAATTTACCATTTAATGATATTATCATTCCACCAAATCTACCTATACCGTGTTCATTTTTCCAAATCATTTAAAAAAGGCCAAATATTACCAGAGGCCCAGCGGGTGGCTATATGACAAGGTAGTTCTCGCTGTTCCCAGTAGGGTTTTCTAAGTTAAATTTGTAAAAACGTCAACAATTTAATTTATACTTTAAATTACTTATATACATAATTTTCGAATAAAAATGTATTCCTATTATTTTTTAAAAATTCATCTCTACATTAGCTTATAAAGAATATCAAATAAAAGGACATAAATTTCGAAGACTTGCGCTCGCGTGATTTATAGGACATGTTTTATTGACTTTAAAACCTTTTTGTTTTTAATGAATAGCTTAAGTTAATCAAATAAATGTTCCAGAAGGGATATAAAAAGCCGTTATAAATGATATGAATATTCCTAAGAATGTAATGCTTACATTTGGGAACGAGAGGATGTCATAACACGTATTTTTTGACTATTAATTTTGGTCTGTTCAAAAACGACTTTATTCAGCGTTCAACTGAGTTATATTTATAGGTTAACTGTAAGCTTTAGGCTACTAAATTTGTCCTATTTTTAGTGAAACAGGATTAGTCCGTGAACAAGATAATACTAGCAATAATTATTATTTTAACAGGAAATATTAGTTATGCTGTTATTCGACTAGTTAATGTGTTTGAATAAATAAATTTGACCATTAAATAAATTTCGAAAATCAATGCTTAAACGTGTTTTTTGGAATCCTTTTGATGACAAATTTACCTTAAAAACAGAGTTTTATAAAATTGGTCAGGATATTTTGGAAAATCAACGCCGACCAACCAAAAGAGAAGTGCTGAAAGTAATAATGTCTGTGTTCGATTCCATAGGATTTTTAACTAATTTCATTGTCCAAGAAAGAATTCTTCTGCAAGTTATATGGCGAAGTAAATATAAATATAAAAATATAAAAACTGTTACGATCAACTACAACAACTGCTTGATTGATGCTAAGATTTATTCAAAAATGCAGAAAAAATTTGGAAATTGTTAAATTTGGGAACAAAAAGTTTAGTACCAGTGAAATAATAAATGCAGAAAACTTGTTGTACAAGAGAATACAAAACGGTAACTTTCATTACAAGGTAAAATGCCTTTAAAAGAAAAATCCTATAAAAAAGAAAGTAAACTTTACACTTTAACATGTATTCTAGACAGTGTTGGAATTATTTGTTTAAAAGGAAGACTTGTTAATATTAAAGCATCTGAAAATCTCAAATATCCAATTATTTTAGACCCAAATCACCAAATAACAAAACTTATTATAAAACATTATCACGAAGAAGTTTTTCATCGTGGTCAAGAAACTGTAATCGACAAAAATATTGGATCCTAAGAGTGCGACAAGCACTTAAAGGTGCATGGGCTCATTGTCAACACTGCAAGAATAGGAGAGTTATGCCAAATATTCCAATAATGGGACACCTACCACAATGTCGTCTTGAATCAACCATCCGTCCATTTACTAAAACTGGCGTGGACTATATTGGTCCGATTTTTACTTGTATGGTAACAAGAGCAGTTCACCTGGAAATAGCCCATGACTTAAGTACCGATGCATTTATATATGTTTTAAGACAATTCGGATCAAGAAGAGGTTTCCCTTAAGAACTTTACAGCGATTGTGGTACCAATTTTAAATCTGCAGACCGAGAACTACAAGAATCTCTAAAAGAACTCAACAAGGACGAGATTATAAAATTTTGGAATTTAAAAGGTATTCATTGAAAATTTAATCCTCCAGCTAGCCCTAACATGGGTGGCGTCTGGGAACGTCTTATTCAGTGAATTCAAGAAAATCCGAAAAAATACCAACGTCTTCTTAGAAAAAGGAATGACATAATTCATTGGCTCACTGTAAATAAGAAGCCATTTCATAAAAATATGCTGAAAAAGGAGCTACTGGAGATTGTTAAGTCGAATAAACCTCTTTGTACAAAATTTCATGACGAAATCGCTTCAAAACGAAATATAACGGTACTTCGCCTTCCGCCATATCACTGTGAATTAAACCCCATAGAATCGGTGTGAGCGGAAGTAAAATAATTTGTAGCAAAGCATAACACCACTTTTAAAATGAGAGACGTTGGGAACCTCTTGCAAGAGGACAAAATGACAGTGAATTGTAAACAATGGAGTAAGTGCGTCGAGCATGTGATTGAAATAGAAGAAAGAATGTGGGAAGCTAATAACATGCTAGAAAATACTGTAGAGCCCCTTATTATTCCTCTGGACCACAACGATGATAGTTCATCGGACTACTGGGAACATGATGTCTAAAATTTAAAAATTAAGTTGTTGTATTATTGTACATAGTAGATTTTTTTTATAAATATTAATATTTATTTCCATTTATCTATTTTCATATTATTCTTACTTCTATATAACTTTGTATCTACTTAATATTAAAATAATTAAGTAATATCTCAATTATCTGCCTATCTCTATAATTATAATCAAGTATAATTATTATTATAATATACCTGCAGTAACGCCTCTGTCACATTAATCTCATTCACCAAACTCGTCTTTCTATTATATGCAAGTTAGAGTGACCCTAATTTAGGACCGATTCGGGGTTTGTAGGTCTTAAATACGGAATTATTAAAAACTCTCATTGCAATTTACCTAAAATTTACAATACAACCTTCAAGTTGCTCTGCTTAATGGGTCCTGTCATTGCAAATTTACATTTTATTACTCTCTGGCATTAAGCAACAGAGTATAATACTTTTACAAATGCATATTTTAATCAAACGCTTCTAGGGCTTAAAAAGACATCAATAAATTGAAGGGTGGATAAGAATGGGTGGTTCAAAATAAAATATATACAAGTCAAAGGTACACTGTTAAAATTGAAAATTACAACATAATCATTATCTTTGATAATTAAAAAACCATTTGCATTGTATCCATATGCAGGCGCAGGCGAAACATTTTGAAAAAATGGTCAATAATTCTTTGTGTATATAAATTTGACTTACCGCGGGATTCTGCTTGAAGCTTGAGAGGGGCTGCAGTCCTGTAAATAAGAAATAAGAGTTATTTTTATTGACTAAAATCAAAGCTGTAGTAACGTGTTTTTTTATAAAAAACAACTATTGCGCTTGTGGCACAAATATGGGCATCTATGAACAGGGCCTATTTTTGATTTAGTTGGGCCCAAGGCCCAAGCAGAACTTCGGGCCCCCAATATCTTATATAACTTTCAAATAAGAATTTTTCTGCTTACCTTTGGCACCTTCACTTTTTTGTTAAAATTCATGTTAAAAAAAAATTGTATAGTTAAAATTTAATTTTCAATTAATTAATTGAAAAATGGCTTTTACTGAAAAGATAAAATAGTTTTATTTCACAACAACATAAATAAGATACAAAAGACTAATTATATCTAAGCGGTCCTTAAACAAAATTTCCAATTGGAAATTAACATCACAACAAAAAATAAATAAAAAAGCTTTTGCTTCTGAAGAACAACGAACAAACTAAAGAGTTAATAGTAAACAGAAACATCTAATTAATTCTTTTTTTACGTACTTTCATTTCAGAAAACTTATCTATGATACTATTTATTTCTAATTTATCGAGAATATCGCTTTCTACGTTTAGAATTGCCAAAGATGAAACATTTTCTTCATTCTATGGGTTTCTTCAATATGATTTTACCCGTTTTAACGTAGAAAATGATCTCTCGCCGGATGCGTTACTGATAAGAATAGTTAAATATATTCTCAACAATACCTCAACGTTATAGAAGGTTGACAAAATATTGTTGTCAATTAAAAATTTTAACATTTCCTGGGGGTCTTTGGAGGAAACATCATTTGATTCACAAATTGTATAATTTCATCCACTAAATCTTCAGTAGCATACACATCCATATTGTAATATTTTTTAATATTTTTTATACTTACATTAAATCTTTCATCTACGGGTTCGAAGAAAAATACACCAAAAACTTCATTTATCTACTTTCATTTAGTAATATGAATTTTACAGTTCTGTAAATCGTTTTGTAATGGCATCTATTACAGCACTAGTGCTGTAATAGATGCCCTTACAATATTTTCTTAACTAATGGTAATTTAGTTTTTAAAACCGATAGACATTTTTGAAGTACGCTCCATCTATGTGTTGACGCAGAAAAGAAGTTGTATAAGCATTGTACATTTTCAAAGTATCTGGAAGCTTCTGAACAACTTTCGGCAGCACTATTACCGACCAAGTTTAAAGAATGACTGAAACATGGTACAAAATGTGCATTTTTTGTCTTTTCTTTTATTTTTGCCTGCAATTCGTTATACTTCCCAGACATATTGGATGCGTTGTCATAACTTTGGCCTCTGCAGTAATTAATATCGATATTAAGGTCACTTAATGTGGATTGTAAAACATTTGATAGACTTTCTGCAGTATGAGAGGATATTGCCACAAAACCCAAAAACCATATTAAGTTAAACACCTGCAGTGGCATATTTATAAATAGAAAAAAAAATATTTAATTTTCATTATCACACGGCTTTCTTTTCTTGGTGTTTAAATTTAAATTGGAATGGTTTATAATTATATTTTTTTATCCCTTTTCGGGGGGTCAAGCGGGCCCCACAATCCACCGGGCCCAAGGCCCGGGCCTTATGTGCCTTATGGTAAAATAGGCCCTGTCTATGAAATAGAAAACCAAATATATTGAAGGAAGAGCGGTATACTAATATAAGAATATAAAAATTCTCTTAACCGGTTAAGTATGTAAAGTGATAGTAACTTAGTAATTTGAAAATAAAATAAAACAAACAAATTTGATTAACAAAAATTTCCAACATCACAAAGGCAAAAAATATATTTTATTGATAAAGAGCAACGTTCTTTCTACTTGTTCCAATAAAACTAATTCAATTCAAGTAATTATTATTAGCGAATACTTCCTCCTGTTTTCTCCTTGATGAATTAGGTTTACGTTATACATGCGTTCAAAGATAAATATAACCATACTGATTAAAATAAAAATAAACAAAAAAGCGTTTCTTGTATAATCAATTTAAACATGATATCTACCAAACTTAATGACAATGACATATTAAAAATTGCCGATCATTTTATTACGTTTGTAGACTAAATTTCGTGTCTCAACAACGACATTCAGATTAAAACTCTGGTCCTCTTTATGTTAAACAACTTTTCGCTTTTTAAAGTCGTAATAATAATTCTTGTTTAGATATCGGAAATTAAGAACAATCTTTAAATGGAACCTTAATGGGGGGTGGTACTGTTTAACTTCTATATATATCCCACTTATACTGAGGAGAAACTTTTTCTTGTGCGAATTTAAACTCTTAAATGATTTTTTGTTAATTGTGGCAATACAGGCACTTTCATCAAGTGAAATATATTGCAGGTAAGATATTTTAGGAAAAAAATTTAGTTGATTCAATAAAAGTATTTTTTTCAACTTAAACAAACTTTTATTAGATCAAGTAAATTTTGCTAATTTAGATTTCCGATTAAATAATAATAAAGCTTTCCTATAAGATAAAATTATTGGGTCTTTTAAACATTAGATGCAAAATAATAGTATATTATTAACCAAGGTTTAGAAAGCCATCATTATTACCCGAGGGCTATAAGCTGTCTAAACCGTGGTTAATATAATATTTTTTCCACTACTACAAACTTTTATAAGACATTTATCTTTATAGTATTAATAATTATAAAAAATGATAGGTAGATATAAGTATATTTTTTAATCAAGTTACCTGCGCTTTGGAATTTGCAAAATATTTTGTTGTTTTGTCAGGTGGCTTTCTTAATGTCAATTTTTGTTCATTTATGCCATCAGATTTCACAAGTTTTCCGTTTTTTTTTTTTAAATGAGCGAAGAATATGTTAGTGATATTATTATGTGTACACCTCCAGAATTAAGGATGGAAGCAGAAAAAATGTTGATTGTATCGATATTTTACAATATCAAGTAATCTAATATGTATTGATAATTATCTGGTTGCCTAACACATTCATGTTTATGAATTCATGTTGTAGAATCAAAAAATCAAGTTACCTGCCTTCAAATAGATTCTTGAAGATCGGCAATAATGGATTTCAATGCCTTATTATTGACCATGGTCAATAATAACTTATAAGGTAGAGAAAAACGATTTCTAACGTTAGCAATCGGTCAATAATGGCGATGTTATAGGTTAGTAGTGGAAAATAGTATATTATTAACCAAGGTTTAGACAGCCATCATTATTGCCCGAGCGGCAAGTTTAAATCACGAGGAGCGAAGCGACGAGGGATTTAAGACGCGAGGGCTATAAGCTGTCTAAACCGTGGTTAATATAATATTTTTTCCACTACTACAAACTTTTATAAGACATTTATCTTTATAGTATTATTAATTATAAAAAATTATAGGTAGGTATAAGTATATTTTTTAATCAAGTTACCTGCGCTTTGGAATTAGCAAAATATTTTGTTGTTTTGTCAGGTGGCTTTGTGAATGTCAATTTTTGTTCATTAATGTCATCAGATTTCACGAGTTTTCCGTTTTTTTTTTAAATAAGCGAAGAAAATGTTAGTGATATTATTATGTGTACACCTACAGAATTAAGGATGGAAGCAGAAATAATGTTGATTGTATCGATATTTTACATATCAAGAATCTCTAATAATCTAATAGGTATGTACTGATAATTATCTGGTTGCCTAACTGTTTAAAATGTTTATGAATTCATGTTGTCAAATCAAAAAATCAAGTTACCTGCCTTCAATTAGATTCTTGAAGATCGGTCAATAATGGATTTCAATGCTTTATTATTGACCATGGTCAATAATAACTTATAAGGTAGAGAAAAACGATTTCTAACGTTAATAATCGGTCAATAATGGCGATTTTATAGGTTAGTAGTGGAAAAATAATATTAAGCTAAATGGGGTTACCCGAATAAAAGTTTTATGATAAATAACAAAACTGGAAAGACCGGGAAGATGACGTGAGATAGATCCTAATATTTTAAATGATTTTTATTGTACAATTGTGGAAAAATTAACTTCAAATTTAAGACAAAAAAACCGCTTCTTGAGTATCTAACAAGTGTTAGTGATGGATTCTTAATTGATTTTATTGATGCCAATGCATTAAAGCAAGTGTTTAAAGAATTAAGAAATCTGTGTTCTGCAGGTTATGATGGAATTTCTGTAAAAATATTAAAGAGTTTGCCTCAGACTGCCTTTTGCATGCGTTTACACACTTCATTAATAAATCATTCAGGAAGAGAGAGTTTCCATCATGCTTAACGCGAGCAGTGCTTATTCCATTATTTAAAGGAGGTGATTCTACTGATCCTTCCAATTTCCGACCGATTTCTCTCTTGTCAACACTTACAGAAGTCATTGAATAACTTGCAAAAAAGATAGTAATGAGATTTTTGGAGGATCAGTGCATTCTGAGTTCTGTTTAATGTGGCGTTGTATTGGCTTTGGTAAAAGTACAGATGACGCCATATTTTCCTTGCTTCACGATATTTGCCTTAACATAAATGGTGGAGAGGCTGTTGCGGCTATATTTTGTGATTTTTCGAAAGCGTTTGATTGTGTGGACCATGAAATATTGCTGCAAAAGCTACATCGCTATGTTTCTGATCACCTCATAGTTAAGTGGTTTTCCTCCTATCTCCACAAAATAAGGCATTACGAGAAGAGTTCCTCAGGGCTCGGTGTTAGGGCCAATTTTGTTTCTGGTATATTTAAACAATTTAGCAATTTTTAAATATTCAGGGCGCATTTACATTATTTGCAGGCGACAGTAGTCTCCTGTGGCATGGTAAAGAAAATGATGATTTAAGGTTGGTTACTGACAGTGACTTACGTGAAGTTAAAGAATTGGCGTGATACAAACCAATTATGTTTCAACATAAACAAAACAAATATAATAACCTTTGGTATTAGTTTAGTTAGTGATTTGAATCTTCAAGATCAACAAATACAAAATAAAGCACTTGTCTTTTGCATAAGAGATGTTCTAGATCAAATGCTAAGGAATTTAAGCACAGTACCAGAACCAGCATATTTTCGACTACCTATTGCTAAGACTACTCTTGCAAAACATTATAATGAGCTAAAATCAATTGTAAACTTCGGTCAGTTTCGGAAAAATGTCAATGCAAAAAGCCTATTAAAGATTAGATAAGTATTACAGTGACGTTTTATAGTTAGTTTGTCCTAATTGACATTGCATTTTTTAATTGTATGTGCATACATGTATGTATGTGTATGTGTGTAAGTATATATATTTTTTTGTTTTTGTTTTTATTTCTACCTATATTTCACAGACTGAATTTATACTATAGGATTTAAAACAATAAAGCATATATTGATTCATTGATTGATGGATTGATTGATGATGCAGTGGTCACGTGACCAACTTCTTCTTCGTTCAATCAGTGAGTCGGCGACATGTCGCGCGGTCGCGGCCTTTAGGTCTTCTACAAGTTTGGTTCCTGGCAATGGAGGGTGTAGAATAATGTATTAGTTTTATTTTCTGCATTGTCTGTTGAAGTGATTTGTTTGAGGACTGCGGAAAGGTGTTTACGTCATGACTAGCTATGGGTGTACCAGTAAGAGCAACACTGGAATAATTTAGCGCTTCCAGAATAAAGTACTAATGAACATTGTGTTTGCTAAGAGTAATGAAGAACGACTCTTCTAATAAACGTAGAATTTTAAGTAAGAATAAAATTACTTGTTGGTTTTGTCTTTCTAAAGACTATTTGTATTTTAAGTCGGTAGGTAATGAATAAGAACAATTAAGTATTAGAAAAAAAATCTAGAAACAGTTGTTAGCATGAAGGCAGGCACTAAATTTTTTAAAGAACAAATCTTCTAAATTATCTAAGTAAATGAATGTTTGAGGAAGGTTGGTGGTGGATACAAATAAACTGGTGAACAACACACCCATGCTTGCAGTTGAATTATTATTATTGCAAAGGACTTGGATAGGAGAGAAAAACTAGTTACGTAGTATCCACTTTGGTCAACCTATTATCTCAAAAATTGTTTTAGTGACCACTCCAAAGTGGAATATAATTAAAAACGAGCCCAAGAAACATTGTAAGTCTTATCCATGACATAAAAGCTTTTGATGAAGAATATTATACAATTAAATCTTGGTATTTTCTTGATAAGTAGCACTATAACGAGTTGTTCCTGGATTATTTTAATGTTTTATATGCTCTACGTGTCAAGGTTTTAGTGTTATAAATAAGATATATTTCACTTTTACGACCATATTTTTAAGTTATAAAACTTGTAGGCATGAATGAACTCTACGCTTAGCTATAAGTACTGGTTAATAGTAAGAATGCCATTCATATTTTCTTGTTTGCGTATAGAACACTGCGTTAATAAACATAAAATGGTGACGTAGGTATTTATTATTTTCACATGTTTAGCAAAACTATTTTTGGGAGGCATTTCATTCAAAATCTGAAAATGGCTGGAAATAGTTTATTTAAATTTTAGGGCCGCAATAGGGAGATTAGGGAATAAATTTTAAAATATATTTGACATTTACCCCCTGCAGATTCAATCTGGCTGGTGCCAAATTTGAAATGTCAAATGGAAGGTTAGTAAATGAATCTGGATGATATTGAGTATGAATTTGTGCTGAGTGAATCAATTTTATTAATTAAGGTCAATTTACACTATTGAGCACCTGAAAATCATCACTGGATGAGAATTATGCCGAATTAACATCCTTGATCGGTAACATTAGTTCCAGTTCATTTTACTGCTGATTGGTTTTACTATTTTCATTTTTGCCATTAAGTATCAAATCATTGAAAGTACAAAAGGTGGTAATATTTTATTGGAATCTGGCTACCAATACTAATACTTTAAAAGGGAGAACAAGAATTCCTGTTCTGGTAGTGTAACTACTTCATCAAAAAACGAAATTGTGCGACGAACTATTCATCAGTGTGCCCCTAATGTTGCCGACAATAATATAAGTGTCTGCTTAGATAAAGCTAAAAAGAGATTAAGAGAAGAAGTGGCGCCAGTTACACAAATTTTCGAGCAAGAAATGGCCCCCCTTAGTGATGCTGGATTGGAGTTTGTTAGTAGCCTTCCTGTATTTTTCAGTGTTAAATCTTTGCTACATACTGCAAGGAATAAGGCACTAGGTATTATGACATTCAAAAAACGGGAGGATGTTTTTGTCCCTGAATAGCTATCAAAAGCATTTTAGCTTATAGACGACGGCCGCATGGACAAAATTTTAGTACTCGCCTCCCCCACTGCCAACAAGCTATGATGGGCTGTTCAGATTTCTTTGGAGATGGTACTTTTAAAAGCTGCAGCCCATAATTCCACCAGCTTTACACAATTCATGCAGATATCGGCAGCACATCCCTGGAAATCAATATCATTCCTGTTGCTTTTGCATTGTTTTAAGATAAAAGTCAGAAAGCCTACCAACGGTTGTTTCAATTAATCCAACAAAAAATTCCAAAGTGGGTACCGAAAAGTTTCAAAATCGACTTTGAAATAGCAACAATTCAAGCACTCCGATCATGCTTTCCCAATGCGAAGATCACAGGCTATAACTTTCACTTTAACCAGTGTTTACGGCGAAAAGTGCAAGAAATAGGGCTTACCAATAAGTACAGGGAAAATGAAGAAATTTGCTTACATATAAAAATATGTGCTGCTTTGTCACATATACCGCATGAAAAATTAGATGATGGTTGGTTACATATCGTGGAGAATGCACCGAGCTGCGACAAAATCCGAGTTTTTAATGATTACCTTATTGATCAGTGGATGGAAAATGACGTTATAAAAGATATGTGAGTATGCTACGATGAAAGACACAAAACAACAAATTGTTTGGAGGGTTGGCACAATCGCCTTAACAGCAGAATTTCTAGAAGAAATCCCAATCCAAATTGCAGGTCGAATTACATATTATGACACCTAAAAAGAGGAAGACAAGATATGTATTATTAGATGAAGGAATGAAAAACACAGTTAATGATTATATTAATAATAAAATTAGTATCGGGAGATGTTTAAGAAATGTATCGTATGTTGTAAAAATGCAATAATTCTTGGCTCACTATTTTTAAATGATATCACCTTGCAAATAAATACAATTTTAAATTGTTTTTTCCTGTTTTCATTTCTAATGTTAAATAGTAAGCTTATCATTTTTTTTTACCTGACAAAAGGAAAGTCCCAAACTAAGAAAGGGGCAAAGTAAGAGTAATTCCCTGGTATAGTAGGTGTAGTCGAAGATAAAGCGATTTACCATATTTTATTGACCAAATAAAGAAACTTACAATATTTTTTTCAAGGAACGATTTGCCACAACTTGGATATTATGCAAATCAGCAAGAACTATGGTTTCAGCAAGACGATGTTCCACCACACCTTGCGCGACAAGCTCGACATACACTAAATGAAATGCTTGGAAATAGATGGAGTGGTCGTGGTTGTCCTATGAACTGGCCAGCAAGGTCACCGGATTTGACTACATTGGATATTTTCTTGTGGTGTTTTATTAAAGATGAAAAGTTATGACTATACCACCAATCACATCAGAAAACAAGAAACACTGACGTTCTCTTTCACAAAATCCGAGACAATATTTTTTTAGTCTTTCGCTCTAATGAAATACATCTGTAAGTTGGCAAGGCTTCGTATAATTTTAAAAACAGTACACCTCGTATTAAAAGTAGACACCCTTTATCATCAACATCATTTATCAAATTTAAATTGTATTCGCAAATTTTCACCCCCTCAAAATTTACATTAATCATGTCTTGGCTTAATAAAGTGATCCGGATTGCAATTTCTGTGTTTCATCAATTATATTTCTTGACAAATCCCTATTAAAAGCAGCAATATGAAAATATCTAATAATGAGACAACGAAAGGATGTGTTTGTAATGGGTGAGACATTTTTTAAAATCATTTTCGTAAAAAAAAACAACCAAAGTATTACAATAAAACGCACCACAAGTAAGTTAAGTGTATAAATATACAACACTATATGTGCAGGGAGTGTAGATATCTACTGAAAATTGACAAATATTAACCATACATTTAACACGTATGTAAAAGTATGGCAAAACTCCAAACACCAATAAATAAAGACAAAAAATTAAAGCCTAGTAGTAAGTGGTCTGGATCAGAATATAGTTCGAAGGTATACGTTTAGGCTTTTAAACCATTTTAGGGATAAAAATGTGCTTAATATTGTTAATATTATAGTCCTGACCATTCTTTGGTGTTGAATGCAAAGCTAAGCTGGAACGTCTAAATTAAAAAAGCGAAAAAACTCGGTTTAAACTGTAGAATATGAAATGGTATTAGCCTATTAAGGAGGGTTTTGTTTATTTTACTTCCAGTTGCCAAAAGAAATGTGCGAAATACATTTTTTAAAATATGCAATAGTTTTGTAATTACTGATGCCGATATTATCTTTACTCTAACAAGTGTTGAAGCATCTTTAAATTTGTTTTTAAAAATATATTACCGACGGTATAGTAATTGGCCATTGCGCTATAATAATTGGCCTCGCGCAATGTACAGTTATTGTCTATAATACTCTGGTTGCGAATAGAAATATCAATACATTTTGTCAATAGTTATTTAGCATTTTATTGAAAATTTCAAAAAATACTATCCGAAAAAGAAATACAAATTAACCAACGTTCAGTGTCGTAGACAAGTTTTAATCAAGAGGATATTAGCAATTCAGTTTTATTATTTTGGTGGTTATTTAAAACAGCCAATATTATAATGCAGGCGAGTCCTTCAACCGATAGTAACCAACAAGTTACAAAACGACGTCATTTAAAACCTGGGGAGAGTACAATTGTGAAAATGTGTATGAGGGACTTCTAAGTACACACAGTGGCACCCAAGCTTTGTGCCATATTGACTACGACATCTTGCCGTACTGTTTATAGAATTATCAAGGACAATAGGAATACTAAAGTGTCCGATCAGAAGGAAACAAGAGGACGGAAAAAGATTTTAATTGATCAGCAAACAAATTTACCCATTCATCGGAAAGTGCACGTAACGCCTTTATCAATGGATTTTCCACTGGATTGAAAGTTCCTTCAGGAAAAGGTCGTCGGTTAATTATAACCCACATCGGGAGTGATTCTGGTTGTCTTCAAGGTGGGTTAAACGTGTTTGAATCTCGTAAGACCGGTGATTATCATGAGGATATGAACTCCGGAGTGTTTGAAGATTGGTTTAAATCCATCTTACCGCATATTGAACGTGGGTCGGTAATCGTGATGGATAATGCACCATACCACAGCCGTCGGGTGGAAGCTAAAGCTGGAACTAAATCCAATCGAGCTTATATGGGCACAGATAAAAGGCGAAGTAACGCGTGAAAATAAAACTTTTAAATTAAAAGATGTTAAAGAACTGCTAAAAACGGCAATAGCGAATGTACAAGCAGCAGATTGGCATAAGTGCGTATTACATGTCGAGGGCGTAGAAAAAAAAATGTGGGACTTAGATGTACGCATTGAAGTCATGGTAGAACCTATTATTATAAATTCTGCACATGACAGCAGTAGCGACAGTAATGAAATGTTTTCATCGTCAGATAGTGAATAATCGCTGTAATGGTAATAATGAATTTAAAATTGTAACATATTGTCATTATATAGTACATTACATACCGAAGAGGGAAGTGTTTCATTACTGTCGAGAGATTAGTTAGTTATCCGAGACGCGAAGCGTCGAGGTTAACTTTAATCTCGAGACAGTAATGAAAACTTCCCTCCGAGGTTTGTATACTATTTTATTTACAACCACACCGTTAATTGAAAATTGCAATTGGTTGCAGTGCCATAGTAATGGAGCATACCTCTGAACAATTTAAACAATGAGGGAAATGAGTGAGGGAAATGAAAGAGGGAAGTAGACGTAGGTAATGTGACACTTTCAAGCCTTTAATAAGGTTAGTAATGTCCATATTACATGTATGGTTGTAAACAGACACATTTTAATGTCGGCGTGGAATATAATTTGTCAAATTATTATCAATTAGTGTTCATTAGGTAACAATAGTTAGGAAAATCCACTATTATATGTTTCTATTTTAATGTACTATAATAAAAACATTATGAAAATAACATATACCGTTACTTTATTATTCTTTTTGGATTTTATACCTGCGTAATTTTAGTTTCTCTAATTACTTCATTAGATCACCAAATTTAAAAGCTTAATTTATTTTTCAGTTTAATTTATAATATTATATATTTATTATAGTAAATGTAAATATATTATAATAATAAACAAAAAATTGATATATTTTTTGAATTATTATTGTTTAAAATGACACGCCTCTGGAATTGGCGTTCCTCTTACGTCTTGCACACCCCGGTAAAAATGAGTCACTGCCAATTATTTTGGTACCGAAGTATAATTCAAACAACGAGAAGTTTTTACATAAATAATACAGCTTGTCTGGACATTGGCCCCTTCTTTACCAAGCTTTAGATTTATCAGTTTTAACTAGATTTGGTTAGATATATCGTCCCCTTATAGCTGTCAGTCCAAACGTCTTGAATGAAAATACTTTTTGCTCGCACGATATTTATACATTTGAAAATTACTCTAATATTACTACAAGTAATGTAAAACAAAATAAGTATTTTTAAAGCCAACTAGAGTTTAAATACAATAAATTTAAAAAAAAATAAGGTGCTCATTTGTATAGATGATGAGTTCTTTGGTCCGAAACGTCTAACAAAAAATATGTGGGGTATACAGGGTCCTGCAACAGTGCGTCGGGATTTCATAGCTCCTAAACGAATTAAGTTAGAAATTTCATTCATATGCGGGCTTATACTGTATGATAGAGTGTATTTCAGGAAAATATTTTTGAGTATTATACAGGGCTGCCCAAAAAAGTGTGTTAACATAATGTTGAATTTTTTTAAATGTGGCACCCTATATTTTTTTGCATATTTTGGTTTGTATTATTATCTTTTATAAGCATTGCTTGGGGTGTCCCTCAGGGATCCATCTTGGGACCGCTGTTGTATATTTTATATACAAATGAACTGTCAGATGTAACTGGCGGATATACAGTTCTATATGCTGATGATACTACTCTAATTTTCGGTAACGATAGCCCTGAGGCGGTGCTGATCGACATTCAGAGAACTTGTGGCGTGCTGGAGAGGTACTTCTCTGCTCACGATCTTCTCTTAAATGTGTCAAAGACGCAGTGCATTGTTTTTGGCAATAGATCTGATAATGAATTTGCTTTCACTTATAATAATTCGGATATCCAAACTTTAGAACACTTATCTTTTCTTGGACTTATAATAGACAAAAGATTGGACTGGAGAGCGCATGTCGAGCACGTGGCAGTGGCTACGTCTAGGTACTGTTATGCTTTAAGGGTTGTTGCTGAGAACGTTGGTGTTGATGCTGCGATTTCAGCATATCATGCCTTCATTCAATCTAGGATAAGGTACGTCCTCATTTTTTTGGGGGAATTCAATAGAAATAGAGAGAGTTTTAAGACTTCAAAAAAAGTGCATTAGGTTTATCTTTAGAATGGAGAAACGCGAAAGTTGCAGGGGAATATTTATTGGTAACAAAATTTTAACTTTAATTAGTATGTATATATTAGATTATTTTATGTTTGTCCATAATAATAAAGACTTATTTCAAGATACTTTTAATAACCACCAATATCTTACCCGACATAAGGCTAACCTTTTACCGGAAAAATGTAATTTTAGCTATATACAAAAAAATGTTTCTTACACTATTATAAAAATATACAATAATTTTCCAGAGAGCATACGTAACCTACCTCATGGCCAAGCCAAAACAATTATAACTAAATTTTTAATTAAAAAGGCATATTATAGTCTAAATGAATTTTATAGTAATTCTGATAGATCTGCTATTCTCTGAACGTTATCTTGGATTGTAAATTACATTTTTGCCTGACTTTCTTCTGTGTATTTTCTTCTCTTTTAAATCTTGTTAAATACCATCACTACTACCTGTGTGTATGTTAGGACGTATGTGTCAGTTATATGTATTTATTTTTTATATATTATTATAAATTTTAACAGTTATAATGTAACTTTTGTAATCATTGTACTACGACAATTGTTTTATGCCTTTTGGCTTTTTCTTAGAAACAAATAAAACATTATCTATATATCTATCTATCTATTTGTTTATGAATTCTACGTTACATAAGTTAAAAATATACAGGGTGTTCCATTTGAAAAATTTGAGAAAAATTAGTTTTTAATGACTCATTTTTGAAACCTTATTTAGAACACCCTGTATAAAATTGATGAAAACTCTTCAATTCATCGTATCTCTGGACTCTTTGTCATTATTTCTGTACAATGCCGTGATTATCAAAAATGTTTTCAGATTTTTTGTTTGGTTTTTCTTCAGAGCTGCTAAATTTTTTTATCTTAGTTTTTAATTTATTGCTCTGAAACTATCAAAGCAAATTGCATGAAATTATAGATATTTATAAAGGATAATAATACAAACCAAAATATGCAAGAAAATATATGGTGTCCCATTTAAAAAAATTCAACATTACGTTACCACACTTTTTTGGGCAACCCTGTACACTCAAAAATATTTTTCTAAAATATACTCTATGATACAGTATAAGCCCGCATATGAATGAAATTTCTAGCTTAATTCGTTTATGAGCTATGAAAGCCCGACGCATTGTTGCAGGACCCTGTATATAGAGTTTTTAAAGCGTAAAATAAAATTTTTGAACTATTTAAAAAACAAAGTTGATGATGGTTGCGAAGAAACGAAACGTCGGATTAAAAATTTAATTAAACCTTGTTGTGGAGGATAAAATGTGCCAATGAGAATGTAAAATTTCTTTTGACATACCTATCCCTTCAAATAGAATCAGAAATAAATAAGAACAATATCATGTCTTCCCGACTATTTTGGAAAATATTCGGAATTTTTGAAATTTTAAAATATGACGTTTCAGAGTTCGGTAATGCGCCACTGCTCTTTAATTTAATCATCTTTGTATGTCTGATGGTTTAGGAGATCCCTCTTATCTGGGACACCCTGTATACAATTGAAGAGCATGTGGCGCATACATCTAAAAAAATAGCATTTAATTCCGAGACATTATTGAATTTTATAGAACAAGACTGAAGGATTATAAAAAGCTCGAGAAACACGTTAATGGTAAAAAACGTTGATAGTTTTTACTGTCTGAAGTAAGCAATGCTATTCATAACTGATTTTCTATACAAATTAAGTCCCTCTGAAGTAGAAAAGTATTAACCCAGTTCCCAGTAAAGACGTTTTGATAATCCTACAATTTAGACTGGCCTTACTTTTTTTTTTATGGGATAAGTACAGAATATTTTGTTTGATATTTTTAATCAAACACTGTAGAGCTTTTTGAAAGCTATTGGATACACCATTCTAACGCATTTTTGTAAAAGTTGAATATGCAAAGCAGTTGCTTCTACACTGCTTTTATTCTCTGACGCCAGCTTAAGACACAATGCAAATATTTATGTAATATTATGATCTACCTTTTGATTCATTCAATTAATCCCGTTTTGGTGGCCACCTGGGTTCTCCAGTGTCCATAACCATCACCAAAACACTACACTGACACTATTTAATTACACAACGAGTAATCTAGCACAATAAGTACGGAATTTTAATTTAAATGTTAACTAGCAATGATGCTAAAACGCGTTTCGACAAAAATCAGAAAACAGCGACTGATCGACCATTTCTGCCGCGCGCACTATAAACGGTAGCATCAAGTGTTTGGGAACGGTGACAACCAAAAAATCCAAACTGAAGCAAAAAAAACAGGCGATTGTTGTGAATTTTACCAGTTAATAGTTCTGTTCATATACAGCGTGTCTAGAAAAGTTCATATGGGAATTTTCTTTATTGTTGATTTTACGAAAAAAAGTTATTCTTTATAAAAAGTTCTGCTTGATGCGCAAATAATATTGACATATCAAAACTTAAGATATCATGTACAGGGCGGCAAAAAAATATAGAAACACAGAATTACGTTAAGAGGGAAGTACTTTTAGTTACTTTTACTTACTTTAGTACTTAAGTATTTTTCGACTTATTAACAAGAGTTTTTCGTTAGTTTCGTCATGGTTGTAAAGTTAATGCTGAGGAGAAAATAGAAATTGTACTTATCGTCGGAGATCACTATAAACCTATTAGGGAAGCCGCACTCATATTTAATACTAGACACCCTGACAAAATGATATGTAGCGCCACTATAGCAAACGTAATGAATAAATTAAAAGCTACTGGTTCCGTCGAAAATGTATTTAGGAAACAACACAACAAATGGTTCACAACAGAAGAAAAGCAACTCAATGTAATGCAAGCGGTTATCGAAGACCCGAAAATTTCTTTAAGAAAAATTGTCAAAAACTATTTCAGTTGACGTCAAAAAGTCTACTGCTTGTAATATTTTAAAAATAAATAAATTTCATCCATATAAACCGAAATACATTCACACGCTTCTTCCTAGAGATTTTGAATATGATCTTTTTTTGCAAGAAAAATATTATTTACAAATGAAGCCATGTTTACTTCCAATGGCGTGGTATGCTCCCAAAACTGTCGGTGGTGGAGTGATAACAATCCAAATTTTATAATCGAATGCCGTAGTCAATATTCATTTAAAACCAATGTTTGGTGTGGCATTTTTAATGATCAGATCGTTGGACCATACTTTTTCCGACAAAATATAAATGCTGCAATTTACCTGGACTTCTTAAGGAACCAGTTGACTCAATTTCTTGACGAACTGCCACTTAATATAAGACGTACAATTTGGTATCAACATGATGGAGCCCCATGCCATAGTACTAACACAATAACTGGCTATTTGAATGAAGTATTTCCGAACCGCTGGATAGGTAGACGTTCAAATATTCCTTGGCGAGCCAGATCGCCTGACATCACACCCCTGGACTTCTTTTTATGGGGCCGATTAAAAGAAATGGTGTATGGGCATAGACCTTTTCAGGACATTGACCATCTTAAAGCAGTAATAACAAACTGTGTCCAGGAAATCACTCCCAATATGATAGGGGCGACAGCAAGAGAAATTACAAGGCGTACTATAGTTTACATGGAAAAAGAAGGGGGCATGTGGAGACATAATTTTTCACTTTAAACTATCTGTTTTTAGATCACTTTTAATTTATTTTGGCTGTAAGGAAATTAAATGTTTTTAATATTCCTGATAGGTAGATAGGTTGATTTTAGAACATGAAATAATCTAGCATTACAAGATATGGAGTAATATTTTGGGGTACTTCATCGGAAATACACAGAATTATGGTTATGCAAAATAGGTGCATCCGAAATATTTTTAGGATGAAACAGCAGGAAAATTGTAGGTCTGTTCTTGTAGAAAAAAATATTTTGACGGTAATAGGAATGTGCATTTTGGACTCTGTAATATTTGTATGTGATAATAGGGATCTTTTCCTCGATTGTAATGTGAAACATGATTATGATACTCGCCATAAAAGTAATTTAGTACCAGAAAAATATAACTATACATACCTCCAAAAAAATGTAAAATACTGTATCATAAAAATGTTTAATTGTTTCTCAGACGAAATTAGAAACCTGCCAAAGAATAAACTAAAATATACCTTAACAAAATATCTAGTCAGTAAGGCCTTCCACAACCTTAATGAATTCTTTGATGATCCTGATAAAGGAATAATTCAGTGTTAAATTTTAAATGTTTGTTACAATTTTAAGCATGTGTAATTTTATCAAAATTGTCATTGTCTAAATGTAATGTAATTACAAATTTAAAATAGTTATTTACAAAAATCTCTCCAGACATTGTTCAACAGCCCCTATTGGGTTTTTTTTATTATGTTTATAGTAAATGTAAGCATCTTATCATTGAACAAATAAATATTATTGTATTGTATTGTATTGCATTATTTTTTTACGTAATCGGTTTCCAAGAGGAGTTCCATCAGGAAGAGGAAATTCCACCAGGACCAGGAAATGGATACTATGAACCAGGCTATACTAAAATTTGATAAGAGTTATGGTCGTGAAAGCTCATGAACAACCACTTCATCAGCATGTAATTGTAGATTTAATAATATAGGTTATAAACAAATTCCTAAATCATTATTTGTACTACGTATACTTCAATAATACAGTTCCTTGCGAATAATGCATAAAATTATAAAACTCTTTAGTGTATCAGCTGGTTAGGATTTGCCAATGTAAAAATTATAATATAATGCTATGATTATCTGAAACCTGGTTAATTTAAATTTTCGCCAAGCAAATGGAATGGTCATATATATTTAAATAAATCCATAAAATTAACTACGTCTCTCAAGCCGTTCCGTTGTGCACCATTATTTACCATCAAAAATCCCAAAATCTAACCCATGGGTCCAGTTTAATTTGTCTTTTGTTTCATCACAGATCTTTCCTGCGATATAACCGGATGTTTTAATGGGATAACCGTGTTCGAGCTGAGAATTAGGCAAAAACAACCGAACATCAATTAGATGACTTTTAGAGGACCATTTTTTACATTTTTGACGACAGGTTGGTTTTTTTGGTCTTTTTGTGTGCATTTTTGTGAGTAAAAGGCTCGTTAGCTTTCCGGTATTTAGTAATACTGCACGTTTTTTTTGCGTTTAGAGTGCAGTCGGTGACGTTTTTTCCCAAATGGGGATTTGAACCTAACTGCTTTTTGATTTACAAACATTTCAGGATTATAGCTTTGTAGTAAGTATACGACAAGTCAAATTTAATGTGCACGTATTTTAAAATCTGAAAGAACCAATTAGTTTTGTAACTATGTAACACCCTAAACTTATTCCTGAGCTGCGTTAACTTTAAACTAAGTAATAATATCAGGAACTTTTTGTAAAAAAAAAAATAATTGAAAAATCTTGCTAGTAGCATGACCTATAATGATATAGATGCAACCTTGCAATAGCTATCCCATGAGACTAGTAGACCAGACCATCAAGAAGCATCAGAATCACACTAATAGACAGAAGGATGACGTCGAAGCTGGAACCCCCATAAATGTGTCATATGTCAAAGAAATTTCCGAAAAAATTCGAAAATTAGGACAACAATACAACATTCGAACCGTATTTAGCTCCAAAGATTCCTTAAGAAGCCACCTAACGAAGATAAAGCCTACAAATCAAAAGGACATGATGAATTGTGTATATAAAGGGTTTTCCAATAAGAACGATATGATTTTGAAACGATATGGTAACCATGGTAATAAAGTTATACCTGTCACCAGTTGTCAGTTATTGTCAGTAAACTATAACAATTTATTATGGCTAAATACGCGCTTCAAGAACGTTTGGTTATTATCCAAAAATTTTATGAAAATAGACGATCTTTTGTGAACACTTATCGCGCACTTCGCGAAAACTTTGGTGTAAATAATCGTCCTTCTTTGCTTGCCATTCGTCGCATCGTTGAGAAATTTGAAAATAATTTTACTCTTCACGATGCAAAAACACCAAGAAGACATCGAAACGCAAGAACTGTTGAGAATATTGCTGCTGTAAGAGCTAGTGTTGCAGTGTATAAAAATTTATCAATTCCTCATCGTGCTCAAGAGTTAAGGATTAAAAAAACGACAACTTGGCGTATTTTGAAAGAAGACTTGAATTTACACCCGTATAAGATTGTTTTGACCCAAGAACTTAAGCCACTGGACCATCGTCGGCGCAGAGAATTTGCTGCTTGGAGTTTAGAACAACTTGAAAGGGATCCTAATTTTGCCAAAAAAAATATCTTTTCAGATGAAGCTCATGTTTGGTTAAGTGGATACGTTAACAAGCAAAATTGCCGTTTTTGGTGTGAAAACAATCCACAACAGATTCATGAGAAGCCTTTGTATCCGCTAAAGGTAACTGTATGGTGTGGTTTATGGTATGGTGGCATCATCGGACCATTTTTTTTCCAAAATGAGGCAGGAGATGCAGTTACAGTGAATGGTGAACGATATCGACAGATGTTAAGAAATTTTTTGTGGCCAAATATAGATGCACTTGATTTGGAGGATATGTGGTTCCAGCAAGACGGTGCCACATGTCACACTGCTCATAAAACTATCGATATACTGCAAGAAAAGTTTGACGAAAGGATAATTTCAAGTTCAGTGGCCTCCAAGAAGCTGTAATTTAACTCCTTTAGATTACTCCTTTTGGGGCTATTTGAAATCTAAGCTTTATGCAAACAGACCACAAACACTTGATGCATTAAGGTTGAATATTGAACCCTGCATTCCTCAGATCACGCCCGATTTATTGCATAAAGTCATCGAAAATTGGATTCGTCGAATTCGCTCGTGTACACGAAGTCGCGGAGGACATTTAAACAATGTGTTATTCAAAACATAAATGTTATCAACTATACTTTAAGATAATATAAAAAGTTTTATTGTATCTGAAATAATTTTAATTTTATTTCATTTTGAAATCATATCGTTCTTATTGGAAAACCCTTTAGAATACCTTGCGAGTGGATGCTGTAGCAGTTTAAAGCGACAAATGGGCCAATAGATGGAACAAGACCTTTGCCCTGTGACGTTCCTCTCAGAGTAATTAAAAGATGTATACCTTCTTTCAAAAACTATTTAATTTAAATTGAATAAGTAATAAAATCAGACATCACTGTATTTTTACTGTCTACAGCCTCCAAAACTTTCTTCTTAGTATTCAAATCTCTCAATTCCGAGACAAAATTATGTCATTTCTAAATACGAGGCAGTGCAAAGCCGATCATTATACGAATATATTTTAGGTGATAACCGTCATTAACTTTTTTAAATAAAATATCCCTCCTAAAACAAGGTAAAAGACAGCGGTTATTGATGATAGGCAAGGTAATGATGGTGACTAAAACCAATAAGAATAAAAGTTAAGATAAGCTTGACAAAGGCAAATGGTTTTCGAGACAAAAAGTTGAAAAAACCGGATTTAACGTTCGTTTCTCTTCTGAGGATGGCATTAGGCAAGATCAATTCTGTTTCGAGATTTTTCGGCGTTTTAATTAAATGTGATGTTTAAATGCATTACGATGAAATCTACAAGATTAAGTCTAAGAAAGTAAAAATTTTTAGTCAAAAAAACTGCAAACTATTGCAAGACAACCCAAGTTTGGGTTACTATATACAAGGAGAGACAAAAGGGGAAGAACTATAATAAAAAAAACAACATTACATCACTCTTTTTTTAAAATCATTAATACTCGATAAAGAATCTGGCGTCTTTGGCTTCATTATCACCATCATCAACTAGCCATTTGGACCCACTTTTGGACATAGGCCTTCTCTAAACGCCTTCAATAGTGCATCTTCAACCTGGCGGTATGTCCGTCCCATCTTCATTTGGAGCTGGTAATAGTGCGATCTATGATATCTTCTACGTTCATCAGCCTCTTAATGTTAGTCCGAGCGTTGACCTTTTTAGTTTTCTTTGGATTACTTGTAGTGTTCTTATTAAAAACTTAATAAAATGAAGGTTTCTGCTTCATAAGTTAATACCAGTACGTAACACACTTTGGTTGAAACCTTTCGCCCATCTCAGAGTCCTCCTGTTTTGTATTCTGTACCTATGATGGTCTCTACCGATCCTCATATCCCAGATATTATATACTTCTCCACTTTCTCTATCTTTAATCCGTCCACTTCGTTCGGTAAGGACTGTCGGTCTTTTTTGACGTCAGCAGGGCTTTGGATAATGTCTGGCGCTGTGGCTTGATCGAATCTTCGAAAACAGCAGTCTGGTCTGAAAACGCGATTCCTAATATAAAACACGTCTAAATCAGAGCAACCCTGACGACTAATGATCACAAGGCTGCAACACCATATTAGAAACTCTACCTCCAAAATCAAGGGTAAGGAAGCCTGAGTCAAAGCTCAAGGTGAATTGAGTCCAGGTAAATTGGTAAAACGAAGCAAAACACCTGAGATTTATGTTTGATTCAAAGCAGAAATAGAGTGGAACTTATATCTAGAATATGCGTGTCTCAATCTGCCTCTAGTTATATTATCGTTACTATATAGTTAGTTTCAAAAACACGACTATTTATAGATCAACAGTCTTAACTGTAAGCCGAAAGTAAACATCCATAATAAAAATATATGTATAGTAAGATTCTTTGAAAACTATCGAAATATAGCTTTAAAAACATTGTTGCCCATTATTTGTACTATTTTCTCATTGGTAATGTATTCCATAATGGCTGAAGTTATCATGAAAACGTATCATATGAGGAGGTATATCACACCCTTGGTTAAAGCCGATTGTTCTCCCCTCCGTAGATTCATTGTAGGAAGGTTGTCCGATCTGTACATCTTAATATTCACTTCTCAAGCAAAACATCCCAAAAATAGGAAATAAAATACTTGACTTCAAGTATTTTATTTCCTATCGTATCAACTCCACTGTAAGAATGGACTACTTTTTCAATCCCAAAAATATTTTCTAATCATTAAGTGCAGAATATTCTCAAGTTAACTATATGCAATCTTCATTGGCGACTAAGACTTAGTTGTGTGCACCAATCAGTTGAATTTAAATAATGGAATTATACTATATAATAGAAAGAACAACGGAAGAACACGCAAGCATTATTGGGCATATCACAAGACTATATACATGAGATTAATGCAGAAGGTCGTAAGCAACTAAGAGGTTGTCTGAGAGTACTTACTTCATTCGTTGCTTCGCTGACTTGTTAAATTAAATCACTTACGTAGTGCCTGTTCTGACCATCCCGGCGGGTTCTTTGAAAAACCTAAAAATTCTCCGAATTTGGGGACCGATTTTTATATCCGATAAGACAGGCATTTTCATTGAAGCCAACGTATTTTGAATTAAATTTATTTGGATTACTAGAATGATCGGAACTTCGATAACGAACCTGACTTAATGAGGTACCTACGAATCGATTAAAGGTTGTTTTTTAGTGGTCCTTTGTTTGAATGGAAATAGTTTTTAGTAGGCGGCTATTTTTGAAGTTGTATTTCTTAGGTGGACATAACACTTTTTTATAAATTATTCAGAGGATTCTATGTCAAACCGAAAAAAGGATATTACACTTCCAATCTTTCTCTTTATATTCTGAGGGAAATTTTTCCTAATTTAAATTCTCAACAATTGAGAATGGGGCGTTATATCAAAAAGAAGAATAATTGAACCGAGAACATGTTTGGAAGAAGAAGGCAAACACGTCTCTAGTTTATTTTAAAGTTTGGATAATGACGTAGTTTGCATTGGCTTATTCCACATTCTCTCCTTAATTTACATTTAAACATTGAATGTCCTTTATTGAAACATGAAAAACAAATTTTGTTGTCGGTTTTTGTGGCCCATCTTGTATCCACACTGTCAGGCTTGAATTTTTCACAGGAACGTACTGAATGACCTTTTCGTTCACAGTAAGTACATGTTCGCTTTACTTGCATTGAGACCACAGAGTCTCTGATGAACTGTATCCTCTTTGTCATCGGCATTACGTAATTAGCTGCATTGGCAGTTTCCTGAATCCAGGTAGAAAAATGTTTCAAGTTTACTTCATCGCGATTTGAAATGATTGAAAATGATATGAGTCTGTCAATAATGATCTCTTTTATGCTGGGCATTGCACTGGTTTTGGAAATTATGATGTCTATAATAAACCCTGGCTTCCAAAACGCATTCGTAAAGTGTTCATAATAAGCTTTACATTTGCACATGCAATTAACATACAAGAGACAGCATATTAAGCTTCCCTTCTTAGACATTTTCTGAACTAGATGATCTTTTCTTCTTCACTGTAGATATCGACATATTTTTGAAATTTTCTGAAATTGTTGAGAGAAACTTGGCCAGTCTTCAGGGTTTTCGTCGAACGTTGGAAAATCTTTCTCTCTTGCTTTAAATTTATCTTCAGTATTTAAATTCACAGCCTTCAGTGTATTTGAAATTGTTTGACGCAGCAGTAAAATGTCATTGTAAGAAGATGACACTTCTTCAATTTGACGCGAAGAGGTTAGAACATCTCTGTTTTGACTGAAAGAGGCGGACATTTTTCTTTGAGATGCGACGTCATTGTCACATTTATATTGAATGAATTTTTTGACAACATCGTAGACATACGAAAATTAAAGCCAACGACATAAACTACATGTACATAGTATTATACGGAATATTCCACTCACGTATAAAAAATCCCATAAGAACAGTGGTATTTTCGAAAACTTACAGCGGATATACAAAATCGAAAACACCAAAACGAAAATACCACTTGTCAGTGTCACTTTGTTGCGAAAATACCACTTGTCAGTGTCACTTTGTTGACAAATTTCTATTTATTATTCCAAAGTTGACAAAATGAATGTTTTTGGATTCGTGAAATATTCCTTTAAATACCATGCGTGCTTTAAAACTAACCGGATAATTTTTCACTTATGTACGTATTTTCTTTACAAATTTCACTCGTCCTTCGGACTCGTAAAATTAAAGGAAACACGCATTCGTAAAAAATTATCGGTAATTTTAAAGCACTCGTGGTATTACACCCGATTATATCATAAGTTGTTTCCTTTGTTTAGGTGAGCCATAGGGTGACAAGTTTTGACCAAATTTGTCGCACTGTAGTGTAACTTTGTAACTTTTAGGTATGTTCCAATCATTTTATTGTGATTGTCGTAGAAACGCTCTTCATTTTAGGCTGTGTTGAGATTCCCTGCCAACATTTAGGACAGATTAAATCTATAGTCGTTAAGTAAGCTAGAACAACTGAAAAGTCCAGTTTTGATAGCTCGAATCATGAGTTAATCTAGCCCGAGTAGTAACGCATCACAATTCCCATATTGGTCTCTGGCAGCTTAAATAATGAATTGCTACAGCCCATGCTGTGTTCGTCAAACCCAGTTATGATTAGCTAAGCTAGCGAGCTAAAACAACCCATCTTCAGGGCTATTATAACTCATGAACAGTGGTTTGATGCAATCTCATCGATTTAGTTGCTGTAACTCAGAGGTCTGAGCTGTCCCCTATCAGCAAGACGCGTCGGTCTAGGATAACTCATATTTGAGTTATGTCAACTCGATATTTTGCTCAGTGTACACATTGTTGTTTTACTGGCAAGGACCCCCGGTTACAATTGGCACTAGCTTGAGCTAGCTAAGATAGGTAGTGACCTTAACCTTTAGGGACAATTTTAAAAGACCATAAGTTTTATTTTGTAACTAACCTAAACTAACCTTAAAAGGTTATAGTAGTTATACGAAGAAAAAATAATAATTGACAGATTTAAAGCTTAAACAAAGAACTACGACCAACGAGAAGCGACAATATCTATCGCTCCCTTTTATATCGACTGGCCCGTTTTCACAGAATGAATTCTAGGAATACATAACTTAGTACGCAGAAAAAACCTGCGTATTTTCTACACTGAGGGATCTCGCTTGGAAAATATGTTAAATTACTGTTATAGTGCATGTGCAAATGTTATAACGTGATTTTTTTTTGTTATAATATCAAAGCCTAAAAGAAAAGTGTTTAGAATGTGAATTTGTTAGTTTTGAGAATTAAGAATGTACGGTATACTTATTAAAAGAATATTACATTTTTTAATTTCTAACGCGCTATACAGATTTGTTTGATTTTCGTTCCATTCATGGGTATAAATATAATTAGTATGTACAGGATGTTTCATTAATATTGTAAGAAAGATCAGGATGAGTTTCCCTACTCAATAATATGAAAAAAAGGTCGCATAAACCATGTCCGAAAATGCGCGGTTTCGGAGATACAGGGTGTTCCAAAACTTTAACACTTTTTATCTCCAAAACGAAGGGTCCTTGCCAGTGAAGCAACAAAGTGTATATTTGTAAAAGTTCATTAAACGTGTTATAAATAGCTGTAGTCGTTTGATTTACCAAAACAGACCAAAATAGTGAAAGTATTTGAGTTTAACTAGGTTACACACTCAATATTATAGCGCAAAAGTTGCAACTCTTTAATATTCCGCCTTATATGTCTGACTAACTAAGAATAATAAGGTAAATCATTTATAACGTTGAACATGTTAAAATAAAGGTGCTGTTAAAATAGCTTATGGCTTCAATAGAATAGAACAGAAAGAAAATTACTTACTTTTAGTTTAGGTACCGTAAAAAATCATATTTGGCTGTATCCGATACAAAAGAATCAAAAGCAACTAGATATTTGCAGATTAACTAAAAATGAAGGTACTTTTCTGCAAAGTCCTCCTGGAGGTGGCTGGTTTTCTTAACAGATGGCTCTTATTATCACAAATGTCTCATAAAACAGGTATACTTTGATTCCCAATTATCGTAAAACTGGAAAATCAGCCGAAGTGGTAAGATGGTAAGATCCCAGGTAGCAGAAGCACGTTATATTGACGTCGACACATGGTGATTCTGGTCAGTAGACGACAGTCGGCGACATAACGTCTTATAAATGACCTCAAATTAACGAGTTTTTCCATACGTCATACTAACGTCTTTTTCTCGTGAACATTTCTGACTGTATCTGATGTGTTTTCTTCGACACTGTTACGAAATTATTTCTTTAAAATTTCGAAGTAAGTTTGAAATTTTTCAATAACTCGCAAATATTGAAGGAAAGACGGTTGGTAAAATAAGAATGATACTTTTTTAATTACTAAAATATTTAGCTGTATAATTGCAGTAACTAAGGATTTTAACTTAAAATTTTGTTTCAAGTTTAAAATTCGCGCGCTAACAATTTTGACGTACACAGTCGTCACTTGCTCATTTATTAGCCTTCCTAACATAACCTACAATCTCGTCTCGTATGATGCTGTGATGAAGTAAGTGTGCCTTCAACCTTCAATAAAGTCTCATTTTTATGGTTTTTGTGATTTGTGAGCAGACTTATTTAACAGAAAAGTAAGTAATAGAAAGTAGATATAGTTAGTTTCTAGGTAACCATGAGTGCTTGTTTCAAAAATATAAATTTTTAGTTAGAGGCCACGTGTTGACCTTCTAAAAGTAAAATAATTCATACCTAATGATTTAAATGGTGAAATTAAGTTTATTTTTACCACACTTTGAGAAATATATTTATCTAGCAAACACCAGACACCAAGCAGTAGGTAGAGATACAGTCGAACCTCTTATAACTCGAACATGAAGGGACTGTAAAAAAAAATTCGAGTTATAGAGAGTTCGAGTTGTAGAAAAACCACATACGTATTCCAAAACAATTTGTTAAATGTACAGGAACTACTAAAAAGGTTTAAGTTAAAGAAAAGTTCGAGTTATAAAGGTTCGAGTTATAGAGGTTCGACTGTATTTTCCAATAATTTAATTTTAGGTTTAGAAAAAGTGTTCAAGAAATAAAAAAGGTAATAGAAGAATTAAAAGAGGTTAAAGGATTGCTGAAACAATCTCGGATACTAGGTTCTATATTGCCAGATGACATTCCTGTAGATTTTCCCTTAAGAACTGTTGAGACTTTACAAATATTGGATGAATACCTGAATTCAGAGGACAAGCGTAATATTTTGGTAATTTTTATGTAAACTAATTTATTTTTCATCTGATGATCAGCGATACAGTTTAAAAAAAATATAGGTACTTTTTTATATGAAGTCAAAATTACTTTTTATGGTGTCGGACTCGCTATGCTTGCCCTATTACCTCACTTAAAGTACTTCAAATGTATATAAAAGTAATTTGTGTCTTGTCACAATAATGGTCCGTTGTCATGACAGACTTTTTATGTCATGAAATATAAACTGTTATTTCTCGATCTTATATTTTAGGCTTCCTACTTTTCTGCTTTGGGTGGTACTGGAACTACTGCACAAGTGAATAGAATTCGTCGACTTGTCATGACAGATCAGTTGGCAACTCAGTATAATTTTGCTGGTCAAAGAAACGACAAGAGAGCATTTGCTAATACAAAATTAAGGACTGCAATTATTAGTAAGTAAGCATTAAAAAAACAATATTTTTTGTTATAAAAAAAAAGAAACTAGCTTCAAAAATGTTCTAAAAAGTATGAAGTCATACATGTATTAAGTCAGTTAAAAATAAATTTTGATTACATAATATTCTGTTGTAGGGGCTGTCCAGATTAAATCTACTGCCACAGCTGAGGTCAATATTGAAAATGCAATAAAAGTCTGGCTGAAACACGCGAAACAAAGGCTGGAGAAGAAGCTGAAGCAGATATATAGCTACTTATAAGGATTAAGGATTTTAAATCACTTTATGTTTACAAGGTTGAGATTTTGATTAAAATTTTTCGTTCACAGTAAGTACATGTTCGCTTTACTTGCATTGAGACCACAGAGTCTCTGATGAACTGTATCCTCTTTGTCATCGGCATTACGTAATTAGCTGCATTGGCAGTTTCCTGAATCCAGGTAGAAAAATGTTTTAAGTTTACTTCATCGCGATTTGAAATGATTGAAAATGATATGAGTCTGTCAATAATGATCTCTTTTATGCTGGGCATTGCACTGGTTTTGGAAATTATGATGTCTATAATAAACCCTGTTCTTCCAAAACGCATTCGTAAAGTGTTCATAATAAGCTTTACATTTGCACATGCAATTAACATACAAGAGACAGCATATTAAGCTTCCCTTCTTAGACATTTTCTGAACTAGATGATCTTTTCTTCTTCACTGTAGATATCGACATATTTTTGAAATTTTCTGAAATTGTTGAGAGAAACTTGGCCAGTCTTCAGGGTTTTCGTCGAACGTTGGAAAATCTTTCTCTCTTGCTTTAAATTTATCTTCAGTATTTAAATTCACAGCCTTCAGTGTATTTGAAATTGTTTGACGCAGCAGTAAAATGTCATTGTAAGAAGATGACACTTCTTCAATTTGACGCGAAGAGGTTAGAACATCTCTGTTTTGACTGAAAGAGGCGGACATTTTTCTTTGAGATGCGACGTCATTGTCACATTTATATTGAATGAATTTTTTGACAACATCGTAGACATACGAAAATTAAAGCCAACGACATAAACTACATGTACATAGTATTATACGGAATATTCCACTCACGTATAAAAAATCCCATAAGAACAGTGGTATTTTCGAAAACTTACAGCGGATATACAAAATCGAAAACACCAAAACGAAAATACCACTTGTCAGTGTCACTTTGTTGCGAAAATACCACTTGTCAGTGTCACTTTGTTGACAAATTTCTATTTATTATTCCAAAGTTGACAAAATGAATGTTTTTGGATTCGTGAAATATTCCTTTAAATACCATGCGTGCTTTAAAACTAACCGGATAATTTTTCACTTATGTACGTATTTTCTTTACAAATTTCACTCGTCCTTCGGACTCGTGAAATTAAAGAAAACACGCATTCGTAAGAAATTATCGGTAATTTTAAAGCACTCGTGGTATTACACCCGATTATATCATAAGTTGTTTTCTTTGTTTAGGTGAGCCATAGGGTGACAAGTTTTGACCAAATTTGTCGCACTGTAGTGTAACTTTGTAACTTTTAGGTATGTTCCAATCATTTTATTGTGATTGTCGTAGAAACGCTCTTCATTTTAGGCTGTGTTGAGATTCCCTGCCAACATTTAGGACAGATTAAATCTATAGTCGTTAAGTAAGCTAGAACAACTGAAAAGTCCAGTTTTGATAGCTCGAATCATGAGTTAATCTAGCCCGAGTAGTAACGCATCACAATTCCCATATTGGTCTCTGGCAGCTTAAATAATGAATTGCTACAGCCCATGCTGTGTTCGTCAAACCCAGTTATGATTAGCTAAGCTAGCGAGCTAAAACAACCCATCTTCAGGGCTATTATAACTCATGAACAGTGGTTTGATGCAATCTCATCGATTTAGTTGCTGTAACTCAGAGATCTGAGCTGTCCCCTATCAGCAAGACGCGTCGGTCTAGGATAACTCATATTTGAGTTATGTCAACTCGATATTTTGCTCAGTGTACAGGTACACATTGTTGTTTTACTGGCAAGGACCCCCGGTTACAATTGGCACTAGCTTGAGCTAGCTAAGATAGGTAGTGACCTTAACCTTTAGGGACAATTTTAAAAGACCATAAGTTTTATTTTGTAACTAACCTAAACTAACCTTAAAAGGTTATAGTAGTTATACGAAGAAAAAATAATAATTGACAGATTTAAAGCTTAAACAAAGAACTACGACCAACGAGAAGCGACAATATCTATCGCTCCCTTTTATATCGACTGGCCCGTTTTCACAGAATGAATTCTAGGAATACATAACTTAGTACGCAGAAAAAACCTGCGTATTTTCTACACTGAGGGATCTCGCTTGGAAAATATGTTAAATTACTGTTATAGTGCATGTGCAAATGTTATAACGTGATTTTTTTTTGTTATAATATCAAAGCCTAAAAGAAAAGTGTTTAGAATGTGAATTTGTTAGTTTTGAGAATTAAGAATGTACGGTATACTTATTAAAAGAATATTACATTTTTTAATTTCTAACGCGCTATACAGATTTGTTTGATTTTCGTTCCATTCATGGGTATAAATATAATTAGTATGTACAGGATGTTTCATTAATATTGTAAGAAAGATCAGGATGAGTTTCCCTACTCAATAATATGAAAAAAAGGTCGCATAAACCATGTCCGAAAATGCGCGGTTTCGGAGATACAGGGTGTTCCAAAACTTTAACACTTTGTATCTCCAAAACGAAGGGTCCTTGCCAGTGAAGCAACAAAGTGTATATTTGTAAAAGTTCATTAAACGTGTTATAAATAGCTGTAGTCGTTTGATTTACCAAAACAGACCAAAATAGTGAAAGTATTTGAGTTTAACTAGGTTACACACTCATTATTATAACGCAAAAGTTGCAACTCTTTTATATTCCGCCTTATATGTCTGACTAACTAAGAATAATAAGGTAAATCATTTATAACGTTGAACATGTTAAAATATAGGTGCTGTTAAAATAGCTTATGGCTTCAATAGAACAGAACAGAAAGAAAATTACTTACTTAGTTTAGGTACCGTAAAAAATCATATTTGGCTGTATCCGATACAAAAGAATCAAAAACAACTAGATATTTGCAGATTAACTAAAAATGAAGGTACTTTTCTGCAAAGTCCTCCTGGAGGTGGCTGGTTTTCTTAACAGATGGCTCTTATTATCACAAATGTCTCATAAAACAGGTATACTTTGATTCCCAATTATCGTAAAACTGGAAAATCAGCCGAAGTGGTAAGATGGTAAGATCCCAGGTAGCAGAAGCACGTTATATTGACGTCGACACATGGTGATTCTGGTCAGTAGACGACAGTCGACGACATAACGTCTTATAAATGACCTCAAATGAACGAGTTTTTCCATACGTCATACTAACGTCTTTTTCTCGTGAACATTTCTGACTGTATCTGATGTGTTTTCTTCGACACTGTTACGAAATTATTTCTTTAAAATTTCGAAGTAAGTTTGAAATTTTTCAATCACTCGCAAATATTGAAGGAAAGACGATTGGTAAAATTAGAATGATACTTTTTTAATTACTAAAATATTTAGCTGTATAATTGCAGTAACTAAGGATTTTAACTTAAAATTTTGTTTCAAGTTTAAAATTCGCGCGCTAACAATTTTGACGTACACAGTCGTCACTTGCTCATTTATTAGCCATCCTAACATAACCTACAATCTCGTCTCGTATGATGCTGTGATGAAGTGTGCCTTCAACCTTCAATAAAGTCTCATTTTTATGCTTTTTGTGATTTGTGAGCAGACTTATTTAACAGAAAAGTAAGTAATAGAAAGTAGATATAGTTAGTTGCTAGGTAACCATGAGTGCTTGTTTCAAAAATATAAATTTTTAGTTAGGGGCCACGTGTTGACCTTCTAAAAGTAAAATAATTCATACCTAATGATTTAAATGGTGAAATTAAGTTTATTTTTACCACACTTTGAGAAATATATTTATCTAGCAAACACCAGACACCAAGCAGTAGGTAGAGATACAGCCGAACCTCTTATAACTCGAACATGAAGGGACTGTAAAAAAAAATTCGAGTTATAGAGAGTTCGAGTTGTAGAAAAACCACATACGTATTCCAAAACAATTTGTTAAATGTACAGGAACTACTAAAAAGGTTTAAGTTAAAGAAAAGTTCGAGTTGTAAAGGTTCGAGTTATAGAGGTTCGACTGTATTTTTCAATAATTTAATTTTAGGTTTAGAAAAAGTGTTCAAGAAATAAAAAAGGTAAGAGAAGAATTAAAAGAGGTTAAAGGATTGCTGAAACAATCTCGGATACTAGGTTCTATATTGCCAGATGACATTCCTGTAGATTTTCCCTTAAGAACTGTTGAGACTTTACAAATATTGGATGAATACCTGAATTCAGAGGACAAGCGTAATATTTTGGTAATTTTTATGTAAACTAATTTATTTTTCATCTGATGATCAGCGATACAGTTTAAAAAAAATATACTTTTTTATATGAAGTCAAAATTACTTTTTATGGTGTCGGACTCGCTATGCTTGCCCTATTACCTCACTTAAAGTACTTCAAATGTATATAAAAGTAATTTGTGTCTTGTCACAATAATGGTCCGTTGTCATGACAGACTTTTTATGTCATGAAATATAAACTGTTATTTCTCGATCTTATATTTTAGGCTTCCTACTTTTCTGCTTTGGGTGGTACTGGAACTACTGCACAAGTGAATAGAATTCTTCGACTTGTCATGACAGATCAGTTGGCAACTCAGTATAATTTTGCTGGTCAAAGAAACGACAAGAGAGCATTTGCTAATACAAAATTAAGGACTGCAATTATTAGTAAGTAAGCATTAAAAAAACAATATTTTTTGTTATAAAAAAAAAGAAACTAGCTTCAAAAATGTTCTAAAAAGTATGAAGTCATACATGTATTTTTTTGTAAGTCAGTTAAAAATAAATTTTGATTACATAATATTCTGTTGTAGGGGCTGTCCAGATTAAATCTACTGCCACAACTGAGGTCAATATTGAAAATGCAATAAAAGTCTGGCTGAAACACGCGAAACAAAGGCTGGAGAAGAAGCTGAAGCAGATATATAGCTACTTATAAGGATTAAGGTTTTTAAATCACTTTATGCTTACAAGGTTGAGATTTTGATTAAAATCAATTTATTTTTAATTTAATAAAATTATAATCAAATTTTAAAAATAAATTTAAGTTGGGATACTTAAAAGCTTACTTTTTCATAAAAATTATCCCTTGCAAATGCTTTTTCTTAACATGAAAATAAAACACAAAGAGAATTTTACGTAAAAACAAACCAAAACTGTACTGCACTTAATATTATTTAAAAGAAATTTAGCTGCTTTTGACAATTTTGTTTTATTGTTTTAAAAATCATGATTTTTATTAATATTGGATTTGTTATTTTCTTAAATAGATATACGCGTTAAAAAATATTACTAGTTTTATTCGCAATAATCCAGGGTCTCCCAATATATCCTTCCGTCCAACTGATCACGTCATTGGGCCGAGACATTAGGAAGTTATTTTCACGTGATATTTACGTCATCCTGCTGGTCCATCTCTCGTCATCAAGTGACCATTTGTTGACGTTAATACGACGTGCCTCTGCTACCTGGAATAGCAAGGTGGAAAACGGCAAGGTGGTAGAAAAACTGGTAAAATATATGCTTGAAACAAGACTAGGTGTGGAAAACCCAAAGATGGAAAAATATTCTCCTATTTTTGTCCACAAAGGCTTTTGTCTGTGACCCAGGTTGTAAAGTAGAATTTCACCGAATGACATAGCTGACGGTTTTCCGTCAATCTCAAATCCCACAGCAAAGGTCACACAGAATAATCAAAATTTGAGCCAACACAGCCTAAAACGAAAAGCGGTTTAGCAAAAGCACGTAGAATCATAAACTTGCGGTTCTACGACAATCACAATAAAATGATTAGAACATACCTGAGCGTAACGACGTTACACTACTTACAGACTACATAACTTTGACAGAACCAGCGGAGGAAGCTCAACTGTTCGTAGACAGTTTAGGCGGACACTTTAGTGAATTTCCCATGATAAATAGAAAGAGGGATGCTCGAGTCACCAGAACAGTGTAAATTTACAAAAATATGAATTGTAATGATCAGAATTTACAACAGATCACACTTGAGTAAGTTTATTCTATCATGAGAACCATAAACCTGAAAAAAGCGCCTGGCTTCGACGGTATCAAGAATAAAGCCATCAAAAACTTTCCACACAAAACAGCAATGAACCTTGTAATCATTGCCCAAGCTATACTCGAAAGAGGTTGCTTCCCTAGTCCCTAGAGACTGGAAAAAGGCTAAGGTGGTATTAATTTCTAAAACCGCTAACGACCTTACGTTGGCTGTCGGCACAGGGGAGTTTATATTTAAAAAAATCTGCTCTATTATCAATACAAAACCCGAGACAATAACTCAGTTCTAAAAAATATCAGCTAACTTAAGAACATATTTTGTTTTTGTTCATTATTCAATTATCATGAACTAACCCGATTTTTGCTTATAATAACAATGTGCTCTAATTTTCCAATTATTTTGTAAGAATTATAACATTTTTTAGTATTTTTTTATTAATAATATAACCACTTAAATATTCCCAATCGATACCTATAATATAGTCAAAGCAGCCGTATACGATCGGGACAAAAATATAAATTTATTGGTCTTCGTGCTGCCACCTGTGGAGAATTACACGAAACAAAACATTGGCTAATAAATAAATGAGTCCTGAATTGTTTTAGGTGTTTTTTTATTTGCGCTGTTGCCGAGTGGTTCATCAAATAGTTTTATTGAGGATCTCTTATTTGGTTTGCAGTAAAATGATTTGGTGTGTGTCTTCTTGCGATGCGGTTCAATCGAAATAGACTGAGGTGATTTTATTCTCCAGTTGGTACTCCTGCTTTTATTCTGCTATTTTTTTTTTAACTTGAATTCGTGAAATTACAATAGTTTTGTGAGAAGTTTTTTAAAATGCTTGTTGCTAAATCACAATTTAACAATGTTTTTCTGTCTCTTGCACTTTGTCATTTCAATTAGGCTGTTCTCTCGCTTAATTGCAAGCCCTGATGAAGCTTTAGATTAATAAAGCGAAACGTTGATAAGTATTTATTAGCCATCTTGTATTGTCTTATGCCGACAACTAACATATTCCTCCATAGTAAGATTAGACACTAATAATACATCTATGTATAGGTATCTACCTGGCCTGCTATGAAGATGTAAATAAATAAAATTTAGGTTTCCAATAAAGATGTTTTGTTCTATACCCATACAGGACCTGCATGACATAGAACATTCAATTTGCAGTAGAGGAACATACTTTTCGTGCGATGCCGGTGTTGAGAGGCTAATAAAAGAAATGTTTCTTTTTTTTTCACTCAATTTGTTTTATAATAAGGTGTTTGGTATGTAAACGATCCAGTTCATATACAGTGTTTGTATAAAATCTGGAAACGGCTTAATAACTTCACAATTTATTGACCGACTTAAACCAAATTTGGTACAGTTGTGTGAGCAACGAAGACTAAGGTTAAAGAAAGCAAGTAGGTACCCATGTTATTGAACCGATGCACGCATGTCTAATTAAATGTCAAAATCAGCGGCCATTTTGCAGTGTAGCTGCGGTATGCGCATGCGCAAGACCGGTTCTTTCAAAAAATGTTTTCTTACATTTTTATTAAAGCTTTTTAAATATTTTATGGTATTTAAACACAAAACTGGATGGTTTAAAAACATCTTTATTTTACTAATATGAAAATAAATATACTTAACAATATAGTTGAATGACTAAATATATAGGTACCTACTACATAAAATAGGGTAACATAATTATAATAATAAACAGCTCCACATAACGAGTGATTATTAATTATTTTGCTCAAGGGCGGCTGTGACCCAGTATACATAGTGTAGCAGTAGCGCGTAGATTAAATCATAGGGCGAATTTGCAAGAAAGCAGCGTTGTCACGTTGAAAACCTAAAATAATGTTTTTTGACGGTATGTAATATAAAATCCTGAGCTATCTTACTTTGAAAGCCCACTTTATATGGCCGCCTCCTACTTCTAGACACCTTCTGATGTTTCTTCTTACCCTCAGAGACACATTAACCAATACGTTTGGAGAATTATTAATTTCGGCAATTTTTTCTGAAATCCTTCGTTTAAGATCATTTATATCCTCAATTGGTGTTCGATAAATGGAGTTTTTTATAAAAGGACACAAGAAGAAATCGCAGGGTGTTAAATCGCAGGAACGAGGTGGCCATATTTGTTGCGTATTTCGGCTTATAACTCTGTTTTCAAAAAATTCACTTAAAAAATTTAAATTTTCTCTGGTTACATGAGGTGTAGCGCCATCTTGTTGGAAGTAACCTTCCCGCAATTCATCATCGTGAAGCTCATTAATAAATGTTGTCAGAATTTCGATCCGATATCTCTCAGCTGTAATTGTGCCATCAAAGTAAATTGGGCCTACTATTCTTCTAGAACTAATTGCTGCCCACACACCAACTTTTTGAGGATGAAGAGGTCTTTCTACAAAAACATGCGGATTTTGCGTATTCCACATTCGCATATTTTGTGAATTAACATAGCCTGATAAATAAAAATAAGCCTCATCGGTAAAAAATGTTTTTTCAAAAGCACCACTATTTTCTTCTTGAAAATTGTTTAAAAACCATTCACAAAAATTAAGTCTTTGGGGAACGTCATTGGGAAGGAGTTCATGAATAGCCGTAACACGATAAGGGTATAGATGCAGATCCTTTTTCAAAAGTGTTTGACATGTACTGTAGCATAAATCCGTTTGCTGAATTTGTTGAGATAAATGCCTAATAGAAGTTGAAGGATTATTTTCCATAATTTGTCGCGCTTCTTCAATAATCTCATTCGATCGTTTCGTTGGTCTTCCAGCCCCTTTTTTATGTTGAACAGAACCAGTCTGACGAAATTTATCAATTAGGTATTGTGACCCAGTACGAAAATTATGAAAGGTCACCGCAACATCAGGAAACTCGGTTCGAAATTCATCAAAGCAGTCATACATAGAGTAATTCCACACACCGCCTATTTTGTTTCCATTTCTAAAAAAACTTTCAACAATAAAAAATTTTTGTGCTTCACTAAACATTTTTACTGTAGAACTTTCAATCCGGCAACAAAGCTTCACCAAAACTTGATACGCGGAAAAATAAAAAATTAAATCATATCCTGCAAATAGCACTTTATAATAGTCAAAAGACGACTCCCCGGAGAAATATTAGTTAAAGCAATAGTAACCTATCTTCAAATAACTGCAAAAATTACAAAATTTCTCCAATTTTTAAACTTTACAAATACACAAATTCAAATAAGACGTAAATGTCATAAAACAATCATGTCATCTTATCTACGCAGTACGGCCATGATGCTTTTAAAATGCATGGCCTCCCTTGAGCAAAATAATTAAAAATCACTCGTTATATATAAGCAACATACAATGTATATACAGCGTGTCCAGAAACCATCTTAACATATGGGAAACTTTTTTATTTTTAACTTTACGAAAAATAATTATTCTTCATAAAAAGTTCTGCTTGTTGATAAAATAACATTCAAATCAAAAGTTTTGAGCCAGCACATACGGGGTGTTCAGAAAGTCAATAATATTAATACCGTAAATGGAAAACTATATTTAATAATTTTAATTACAAAGTGCAATAATGAAATACTACACTAAGCTTCAACATGACCACCGTTTTTTTCCATACAAACGGTTGTACGTCGTGAAAATTCCATTACTGCATTTCTAACCATCTGAGGGGAAATTTCTTGGACACATTCTCTGATAATTCTCTCTAAATGGTCTATGTTCTCGAAAGGTCTGTGGGTATACACTTTTTGTTTTAAAAATCCCCATACGAAAAAATCCAGAGGTGTTAGATCAGGTGACCTTGGTGGCCAAGCAAATTCTGATCTTCGTCCAATCCATTTCTGTGGAAATGTCCGGTTTAAGAATTCTGTCACTCTTGCAGAGCTGTGGCATGGAGCGCCGTCATGTTGGAACCAAAGTGTTTGTCTTATATTCATTGGTAGTCCATGAAAAAATTCAAATAATTCCGTGTCCAAAAAGTTGAAGTAAATTTCACCGGTAATATTTTCTCGAAAAAAGTACGGCCCTACAATTTGGTTCCTAAAAACGCCGCACCAAACATTTGTCTTGAAAGAATACTGATAGTGCTTTGTTTGAAAAGGGTGGGACCTGTTGCCAAAAGTTTTTCCTTTTCCTTGATAAGGTGCTGTCGATTGACTCCGGATTACATCCATATGACCATTTTCCTGAGCTTCTGTGATTTCCTTGTTTCTCTCTTTGGTTTTCTCCATGCTAATGCAAGTTGTTATAGCTTCATCCAGTGTATCGTGGTCTTCTTGCAGTAACTTTTCTCTCATCGTCTCTGACTTTAGTCCACAGATCATGATATCCTTTATCAAGCTGTTTTTTAGGCCTCCCAGTTCACTTGATATTGCTAAATTTTTTAGCTCGGTGATGTATTGATCCATACTTTCACCATCTCTCTGCTTACAGGTAAGAAATTTGTGTCTTTGATAGGTTAGGTTACGGCGTGGATTGAAGTAACCTTCAAATTTTTCCAAAAGGGGTTTTAATTTGCCTTTTTCTGTGTCTAAAAGGTCAAAAGTGTTGAAGACTCGTATACCTTCTTCGCCTATCAGAGTTAGTAGCTGTGCACATTGTGTATTTTCTTCTTTTTTGGATATTTCTGTTGCGATTAAGTAAGTCTCGAACCTTTGTCTCCAAAACTTCCAATTTTCTGCCAAATTTCCGGAAAATTTCATGGGCGGGACACCTCGGAAATCCATTCTTACACGTTTTTAAGTTGATTTTCAGTCGTATTTCGGTTCAGCAAGCGTTCATTCGTTGGAAAACTGCGAAAACCACCCAAACTGCACGTGAACGACGGTTTCTTGTACAAAATGGCGGTCCTCTTCTGCTTTTTCACACCGACTGCGCCATATGAAGAGGGAGGAGGGTTAAATTACTAGTCAGGTTGTATTCAGGTCAAATAGGATCTTTATTGTTCTGATCATCTATTTATAGTGTCTTGTGACATATGACGTTATTGGCATTGTTGCCAATCTATGTAAGAGGTGTGTTCACATACACACGTTACAGTCACGACACTCAATTACAAAATGGGGATTCTCATCACTCCACCACCTACAGTTTTGAGAACACACTACTCCATTTGAGGTGAACATCGCCTCATCTGAAAACAATATTTTTCTTGCGAATAGTGGGTCATCTTCTACCTCACCTTGAAACCAAGAGCAAAACAAAAATCGTGAATCAAAATCTCTAGGCTGCAGTTTGTGAAGAAATTTTGGCTTGTATGGGTAAAAATTATTTTTCCTTAAAATAACTTGGGCAGTAGACTTTGTAACAGGTCGTGGAACAGTTTGTGAAATACTTCTCAATGAGATTTTAGGATTTTCCACGACAGCTAGCAAAACATTCAATTGGGTATCTTCGTCCGTACGCCAAACCTGATGCTTGCCAGAAAATTTATTACTTACAGATCCGGTATTTTTAAATTTATTAAAAATATCTCCAACCGTTACATGGCTAATAATTTTATTTGGATATCTTGCATTAAAAATTTGAGCAGCCTCTCTGTACGTCTTGTTGGTCTCCAACAATTAACACTATTTCAACTTTTTCCTCGATTGTAAATTTAACCACCATATTTAATTAAAAGGAAACTGTCCGCCTTGACAAATAAAATAATTAGTTGTCATGGTGTCATTTAGTTTTCCAAGGCGTGCTGGACCTACTAAACGAGAATGAATACCGCTTCTTAAAATCTTGCTCGCCCTTTTCTGAAAAATTCTGTGAGATAATTAGACAAACTATGGAATCAGGAAAAACAACAACATTACGCCACAATATCTTTGTTTTAAGCTAAGTCGCCTTTCGAATGGCAACTTTAGACCATTTATTATATTTTTGACAATATCGAAAATTGTCATTAAAAAAAATTGATCAGAACCAAAAACCACGTTTAAATTACAATTAGGTAATGCAATGAAAAATTAGGTTTTATTATTTTTTACGAATTTTTCTTCCACAATCAAAACAATTTCAATTTTCTCCTCAGAAGTTAATAACGCTACCATTTTTATGTTTTATAAATTTTAACGCGTTTTGACGGTTGCTGTCAAACATTTCTTGCTATCAACAATTAATTTGTATGTTACAACCATCCTAGATTACATGTAACTACAGTTAAATTTGCATTGTTATTGTAGACATACGTTTCAAAAAAGACGAAATAATTTTTTCAAGGTAAATGGGCGTAATTTCATATTTGAACGTGGTTTTTAGTTCTGATCAACTTTTTTTAATAACAATTTTCGATATTATCAAAAATAAAGGTACTTTACTTTTAAGCCAAATTCATATTTTTTGACTTACCTCGTATACGCCTGGGAGAATTTAATATCTGATAGTTGCATTTTAGGTTTTAGACCATGCAGAACTTTTTATGAAGAATCACTTTTTTTCGTAAAGTCTAAAATAAAAAAGTTTCCCATATGTTAAGATGGTTTCTGGACACGCTGTATATTTAAACAATTTTTTAAAAACATATATTACATATGAGAACACTCAAAATCTGTTTTTCATATACCTAAGTAAAAACAAATATATACATACTTTCTAATAAAATAGTAGTTTGGACTCGGAGGACTGGAGACTAATGGTCTGGCTGGTTCTATAAAACCATGAAACAAAGGTATTACAGGGATATCGTAATGAAATTGATAGTGGGAATAGTCGTCGAAAAGTAATATTTACAGTTTAAAAACATACGTTGCAATCGGGGGACACTTATTCAGTATTTTAAAACTTCTCCGAGGGACACCTAAATTATATTTTATTTACATTGTCACTATCCTGTGGTACTTACAGTAATATAGTAAAATGTACTATTTATTATTTAAAACAAGCTCTAAAATATAAAAAAAAAATGGGATAGAAATTGAACAGGAAAAATTGTTTAGAAATGTTGCAAGTTTTTGGGAGGTCAATGACCAATTTTGAGCGATTTCTTTCGAATCTTCCGATATAATAGTGATGTTTGAGCACATTTAACCAATAAATTATTGAAATGACTTACCTGCGACAAAAAGACTCATTTTCTGCAGAAAATTTGAAAAAAAACTAATAAAATCGCAAAAACGAAACGTCAACCTCATCCGCCATTTATTAAAAAATCCGAAGATTAACTTACGTCTAGGCTGAACTTTTAAGAGTGAGAGTGATGGAACAACCTTAAATAACACATTGTAAAAATAAAGGATAACACGAGAAATGTCAAAGAGTATGGCGATTCTTTCTGCGGCGGATTTTGCAGTGTAGCTTTGTGACAGCTGTCATTCTTCTGCTTCGCTTCCTCTCATTTGGGTCTCACCGGGCTGTGTGTAAGAGGATCTGACGCACCAAATGACGGTATTGGCGTTGTTGCAAGCTTTTTAGTTTGTCTGGAATTCGAACGAATTTAATTTTTTTAAATGTAACACCCTGCATATTTTTCTATTTATAGTTTTTGCTTTAAATTTGTTACAATTTTTGGTATAACATACTTTGTTCCTAACATCAGTACTTTTTGAAATAACGACGTGTTTTGAAAATATCAACAAATTGTGTTTTATTTAATATTTATTAATAAATAAAACACCAGTTCAGTTTTGATGTAAAGCCATAAAAGCTGTCATTTTTACATGCAAAAATGTCTTTAACTGAAAGTGAAAGAATTACAATTCTTATGATGAGAGGATATGGCGATATGGTCAGGTTTCACGAAGAGGTAGAAAATATATTTAATGACGCATTTCCAACCCGAAATCCAATTTCAAAAGCAACTGTTCTAAAAGCTGTCCGACGCGACGGTTCGAAGAAACTGGAAATCCGTCCATAATGTCTTAATAAAACATTAATATCACCCTTTCAAAATACATGTAGTCCAAGAGTTATCAGAAGATGATTCTGGGCGAAGAATTGAATTTTGTGACATTATGATGTCAAGGTTTGACCAAAATAACCAGTTTTTCAAATTTATAGTATTTTCGGACAAAGCAGCATTTATGTTAAATGGTAAAGTCAATAGACACAACTGTAGGTTTTGGGCAAATGAAAATCCCCACTGGATGAGAGAAGATCATACACAACGCCCTGCCGCCCTGGTAAATTGAATGTATGGGCTGGGCTTCTGGGTCACCACAAGATAGGTCCATTTTTTATTGATGGAGATGTGACATCACAGCTTTACCTTAAGCTCTTGGAAAAGCAAATAGTGCCTACCCACTTGACATATTTTGAGAAAAAAACGTTATTTTTACGTGAAAATGGTAATGTTATTTCCCTTTACCAGAAACTTCGTTTTAAAAACGTGATCTTTTTTAAATACTGTTATTTTAATGTAATTTTTGTTCACGTTGTAATTTGTGTTACATTTTTACATTAATCTTATGTAAATAGAAGTAAACTTACTTATAAAACATTTAATTTGCGTTATGTTTTATAACGTCGAAATAAGTAACCTATTTTTCACTGTATCTTAACATTTTTAAATTTCGCGCCTAAAACCCAGCGATCGGCGATTGTCACGTCTGTCATAGACGTTTGACGTTGTGTCGTTGTGTTGTGAGTGTATAGTGGAAGGAGCAGTGTTTTTGGTGAAAATTTTGGATAGCACCGAATCTCTTTTAAGTTTTGTGAGTTTTCGTTTATTGTAAGCGTAAGTTGTTCTTAATTTTATGATTTAGTTTTTATGAAATAACTGTTGTTTGTTCTTTATATATTTCACGAGTTCTTTTGTTCTTTACCACAAATGCTTGAAGGGCAAAATGGCGTCTCGTGAATTTTACTTCCATTACAAAAAAAATGCTAAAAGGATCCCTTTAATGTAACAAAAATACCAGCCTTTTGAAGTAAATTCCAAATATAAAACGAGATACGCCACTCCATTTTTTCCTTTAATTGAATAATTCTCTAGATTCTACATTTTAACCTCTACAAAAAATTATTATTGTAGTTCTTTATTACTATTGAGGACCCTTGAAAATGTTTCCTATGTAATGTAATTTCTCGTGTAATTAGGTTGTTGGAACAATATTTAAAAAATGTTTCGTTTTTAATTTAGAAATAGCGCAAGTTCAGTTTGGAGGAACTACTGAGTACTCGATGGAAAAAATAATAATGGACCACTTCAGGTATGCCGCGAACCGTTGAAGAAACAAAAAAATGAAAACTTATACTATATAGCTACTAGATTTTAAATTAAAATAAGTTATAATTCGTAAATTGTATACGGTAAACTAAGGCAACTTGAAAAAATAAAAGTTCATAACTTGAATGTTTTGTTGTTTATTTATAAGTAGGTACCCAAATAATAATGTATGAAATAATACGCTACTTTTCTGAGGAAAAATTTAGTTTTATAAGTTAAAAATATGTTACAAAAACGCAGAATTGTACCATAATATAATACGTTATAAAAACGTTAAAATTAGTAACGTTATTTTAACTAACGTCAGAACACCGTAACATTAAGCGTGTTTTACACATTGAAAACACGTTTATTCGTATTCTAACGTTTTTCAGTCTGACCTAAAATTATACATGAAATTCACGTTTTCTTGCCAAGTGGGTACTATACGAAATGTGATGGGTCCAAATTATGCAAGTACATTCTTCCAACAGGACGGAGCTCCTGCCCATTTTGGTCGAAACGTGCTCGAATTTTTGAACAACCCTTTTCCGAATAGGTGGATCGGTATAGAAGGAGTACAACCGAGTGGCCACCCCTGATTTGTCGCTTAACGACTACTTTTTATGGGGACACTTAAAGAATAGAGTTTATACCATAAAACCTCAATATTTGGCCGATTTGCAGCGTCGAATTTTGGACGAATTTGAATTAATGACGCCAGAAATAATTATTTACAACACAATTGAAAAATTTTACTTTCAATTAGCACACTGTCAAGCTGTACAGGGAAAACAGTTTGAACATTTAACATAAAAAATATATTTTTTCTAAATTCTACTCGTTATTTCGAAAACTACTGCTATTAGAAACAAAGTTTGTTATACCAAAAGTGTAACAAATTTAATTTAAAAACTATAAATGAAAAAATATATAGGGTATTACATTTAAAAATATAAAATTCGTTCGAATTCTAGACAAACTAAAAAGCTGGCAACAACGCCAATATCGTCATTCGGTGCGTTAGATCCTCTTACACAACTGTACCAAATTTGGTTTAAATCGGCCAACAAATTGTGATGTTATTAAGCCGTTTCCAGACTTTAAACACACACTGTATATTGGTTAGGCACACTTTTTACCATTTACAATTTAAAATTATCAGGTCTGCATTATAATTTGTCAATTTTGACTGTGTCTTTTGTTTTTGGTCAAATGATAAAAATATCAATAATTTATATATTTGTCCTTTAATAACAAATTTTTCTACACGGCAACACTGCCTTAAGTAATACCTTATTAAGTAGGTTCAAGAGTATTCCTTAAGTACGTATGTGTCAAGATATTTCCACCAACCAGAGTTCAAGGAAGGAGGGAATTAATGACATCTGGCGTAATATATTGCTCTCAGCATGGAGAAGAAGCGGTTAATTTAATCGATTTGGTTCGATGCCTGGAAGTTTTAGATATTCTTTACAATACCTAGGAAATACAATCATAACTTCAGCCATAACAAAGTTGCTTAGCAATAAACATGAACTCTTAGATATATAGGGTGTCCTAAACGAGCACTAAGGAGATAATAGAGTTGATCCTATAAGTTTCGTGTTCTGTACTAATTAATATTTACTATTACCAAAGAAACTTATAGCTACGCAATAGAAAACCGACGTAATGTTAATAATTCGACCTCCCGATGGATCCCGGTTTTCAAAGCGGGGATCCCTCTTCGTTAAGCGGCCAGGCTTTGCCGATTGCACGTCCAGAGTTGTCGTCTTTCCGGGTGCGAAGCAACGGATACCATTATAATATGTATAATTTTGTTGATAATTATTCCAGCTTACACATTGACTCACACCACCAAAATGTTGCGTCCACCTCCCATTCGACTCTAGCTACGATACTGGATTGGCCAAATTTTGCAAGTAAAATGAACCCACAACTTTAATCTATGATTTAGTTTAAATTTGCATCTCAAAATATTACAGATAAAATATCACTATAAAGACACGACAGACAAAAACGGATATTGAGCTTCCAAACAAACCAGCATACGTACGGAACGACCTACAACCAGGTGTAATGAGAATCCTAGCCAATGACTCAGTTTAAGGGTCCCGCAGACAGAAAGTGGGTTGCGGTTTAGTTGTTCCATATCAGCCATACCAGTCACAGTAAATGTAAACATGTCAGACCGCAGCCGTTTAACAACAAAATTATATGACTATATTTCTTTGACAAAAATCATTTTACTCAGCGTTACCTAGATGTCTCTTCATTTGATTTAAACTGGAAAGTTTTGATGCAAAATCGTGTTTGTCAAAAGTTTTTAAGGCTACGTCAGATAGAAAGCCGGCTGCGGTCTGACATGTTTACATTTACTGTGACTGGTATGGCTGATATAATATTTTACCCTGTCACAATCGCGTTGAAGTCGCCTTGCAGTCGCATTTCAGTCGCATTACAGTCGCATTACAGTCGCATTACAGTCGCATTACAGTCTCATTGCAGTCGCCTTGCAGTCGCCTTGCAGTCGCATTGCAGTCGCATTGCAGTCGAATTGCAGTCGCAGCCGCAAAGCAATCAATTCGCAGTCGCAACGTAACCGCGAAGTAATCGCGAGGTTACCGCGACGTCACCGCGATGTAATTGCGTCGCAGTTGCGACGAAACCACGTCAAACTCGCGATTACGACTACTCCGCGGCTAATCCGCGACTGTTCCGCGACTAATCCGCGACTATCTCGCGATTAATCCGCGACCATCCCCCGAATAATCCGCGACCATCCCGCGATCAATCCGCGACCTTCTCGCGACTAATCCGCGACCTTTTCGCGGCTATTCCGCGACTAATCCGCGACTTTCCCGCGACTAATCCGCGACTTTCTCGCGACTTTTTCGCGACTATCTCGCGACTTTTTCGCGACTATCTCGCGACTTTTCCGCGACTAATCCGCGACTTGTTCGCGACTAATCCGCGACTAATCCGCGACTGTTCCGCGGCTATCTCGCGACTTTCTCGCGACTAATTCGCGGTGGTTTCGCGACTTTCTCGCGACTAATCCGCGACTATTCCGCGGCTATCTCGCGATTCTGAATTCTGAATGAGACTGTAATGCGACTGCAATGAGACTGTAATGCGAGTGCAATGCGACTGAAATGCGACTGCAAGGCGACTTCAACGCTATTGACAGTTATTATTTGATACGAAATATTATTTGATTCGAAAGAGTTTTGCTATTAAAATGTGTTATTTGAATGGAAATGGAAAAACTATAAATGATATTTGTTTGGTGCGATTGTGACAGGGTAAAATATTACTTGATACAGTGTTTAGAATGACAGCATCTGTTATCAGAAGCTTTAAAGTCCCGTCGTAAAACATCAACAGTTTGCAAAATGACTCCAACGCGACTTCACAACTTCTGATAGCAGCCGGTCAACGCTATATGGCGCTCGAAGCGTCGCTCGATGCTCTCACTCTGAACCTAGATGTCTCTTCATTTGATTTAACCTGGAAAGTTTTGATGCAAAATCGTGTTTGTCAAAAGTTTTTAAGGCTACGTCAGATAGAAAGCCCGCTGCGGTCTGACATGTTTACATTTACTGTGACTGGTATGGCTGATATGGAACAGCTAAACCGAAACCCACTTTCTGTCTGCGGGGCCCTTAAACTGAGTCATTGGCTAGGATTCTCATTACACCTGGTTGTAGGTCGTTCCGTAGGTATGCTGGTTTGTTTGAAAGCTCAATATCCGTTTTTGTCTGTCGTGTCTTTATAGTGATATTTTATCTGTAATATTTTGAGATGCAAATTTAAACTAAATCATAGATTAAAAGTTGTGGGTTCATTTTACTTGCAAAATTTGGCCAATCCAGGGTCGTAGCTAGAGTCGAATGGGAAGTGGAAGCAACATTTTGGTGGTGTGAGTCAATGTGTAACAACAATCATTTTACTCAGCGTTACCTAGATGTCTCTTCATTTGATTTAACCTGGAAAGTTTTGATGCAATATCGTGTTTGTCAAAAGTTTTTAAGGCTACGTCAGATAGAAAGCCCGCTGCGGTCTGACATGTTTACATTTACTGTGACTGGTATGGCTGATATGGAACAGCTAAACCGAAACCCACTTTCTGTCTGCGGGGCCCTTAAACTGAGTCATTGGCTAGGATTCTCATTACACCTGGTTGTAGGTCGTTCCGTAGGTATGCTGGTTTGTTTAAAAGCTCAATATCCGTTTTTGTCTGTCGTGTCTTTATAGTGATATTTTATCTGTAATATTTTGAGATGCAAATTTAAACTAAATCATAGATTAAAAGTTGTGGGTTCATTTTACTTGCAAAATTTGGCCAATCCAGGGTCGTAGCTAGAGTCGAATGGGAAGTGGAAGCAACATTTTGGTGGTGTGAGTCAATGTGTAAGCTGGAATAATTAACAACAAAATTATGTGACTATATTTCTTTGACAAAAATCATTTTACTCAGCGTTACCTTACTGTGACTGGTATGGCTTATATGGAACAGCTAAACCGAAACCCACTTTCTGTCTGCGGGGCCCTTAAACTGAGTCATTGGCTAGGATTCTCATTACACCTGGTTGTAGGTCGTTCCGTAGGTATGCTGGTTTGTTTGAAAGCTCAATATCCGTTTTTGTCTGTCGTGTCTTTATAGTGATATTTTATCTGTAATATTTTGAGATGCAAATTTAAACTAAATCATAGATTATAAGTTGTGGGTTCATTTTACTTGCAAAATTTGGCCAATCCAGGGTCGTAGCTAGAGTCGAATGGGAAGTGGAAGCAACATTTTGGTGGTGTGAGTCAATGTGTAAGCTGGAATAATTAACAACAAAATTATATGACTATATTTCTTTGACAAAAATCATTTTACTCAGCGTTACCTAGATGTCTCTTCATTTGATTTAAACTGGAAAGTTTTGATGCAAAATCGTGTTTGTCAAAAGTTTTTAAGGCTACGTCAGATAGAAAGCCGGCTGCGGTCTGACATGTTTACATTTACTGTGACTGGTATGGCTGATATAATATTTTACCCTGTCACAATCGCGTTGAAGTCGCCTTGCAGTCGCATTTCAGTCGCATTACAGTCGCATTACAGTCTCATTGCAGTCGCCTTGCAGTCGCATTACAGTCGCTTTACAGTCTCATTGCAGTCGCATTACAGTCGCTTTACAGTCTCATTACAGTCGCATTGCAGTCGCATTGCAGTCGCAGTTGCAAAGCAATCGATTCGCAGTCGCATCGTAACCGCGAATTAATCGCGATATAATTGCGTCGCAGTTGCGACGAAACCACGTCAAATTCGCGATTACGACTACTCCGCGGCTAACTCGCGAGTGTTCCGCGACTAACCCGCGGCTGTTCCGCGACTGTTTCGTGACTATCCCGCGACTATCCCGCGACTAATCCGCGACTAACCCGCGATTGTGCCGCGACTGTTCCGCGACTAATCCGCGATTAATCCGCGACTCATCCGCGACTTTCTCGCGACTAACCCGCGACTGTCCCGCGACTAATCCGCGACTAATCCGCGATCAATCCGCGACCATCCCGCGGTCAATCCGCGACTTTCTCGCGAATAATCCGTGACCTTCTCGCGACTAATCCGCGACTTGTTCGCGACTAATCCGCGACTTGTTCGCGACTAATCCGCGACTATCTCGCGTTTAATCCGCGACTGTTCCGCGGCTATCTCGCGACTTTCTCGCGACTAATTCGCGGTGGTTTCGCGACTTTCTCGCGACTAATCCGCGACTATTCCGCGGCTATCTCGCGATTCTGAATTCTGAATGAGACTGTAATGCGACTGCAATGAGACTGTAATGCGAGTGCAATGCGACTGAAATGCGACTGCAAGGCGACTTCAACGCTATTGACAGTTATTATTTGATACGAAATATTATTTGATTCGAAAGAGTTTTGCTATTAAAATGTGTTATTTGAATGGAAATGGAAAAACTATAAATGATATTTGTTTGGTGCGATTGTGACAGGGTAAAATATTACTTGATACAGTGTTCAGAATGACAGCATCTGTTATCAGAAGCTTTAAAGTCCCGTCGTAAAACATCAACAGTTTGCAAAATGACTCCAACGCGACTTCACAACTTCTGATAGCAGCCGGTCAACGCTATATGGCGCTCGAAGCGTCGCTCGACGCTCTCACTCTGAACCTAGATGTCTCTTCATTTGATTTAACCTGGAAAGTTTTGATGCAAAATCGTGTTTGTCAAAAGTTTTTAAGGCTACGTCAGATAGAAAGCCCGCTGCGGTCTGACATGTTTACATTTACTGTGACTGGTATGGCTGATATGGAACAGCTAAACCGAAACCCACTTTCTGTCTGCGGGGCCCTTAAACTGAGTCATTGGCTAGGATTCTCATTACACCTGGTTGTAGGTCGTTCCGTAGGTATGCTGGTTTGTTTGAAAGCTCAATATCCGTTTTTGTCTGTCGTGTCTTTATAGTGATAATTTATCTGTAATATTTTGAGATGCAAATTTAAACTAAATCATAGATTATAAGTTGTGGGTTCATTTTACTTGCAAAATTTGGCCAATCCAGGGTCGTAGCTAGAGTCGAATGGGAAGTGGAAGCAACATTTTGGTGGTGTGAGTCAATGTGTAAGCTGGAATAATTAACAACAAAATTATGTGACTATATTTCTTTGACAAAAATCATTTTACTCAGCGTTACCTAGATGTCTCTTCATTTGATTTAACCTGGAAAGTTTTGATGCAATATCGTGTTTGTCAAAAGTTTTTAAGGCTACGTCAGATAGAAAGCCCGCTGCGGTCTGACATGTTTACATTTACTGTGACTGGTATGGCTTATATGGAACAGCTAAACCGAAACCCACTTTCTGTCTGCGGGGCCCTTAAACTGAGTCATTGGCTAGGATTCTCATTACACCTGGTTGTAGGTCGTTCCGTAGGTATGCTGGTTTGTTTGAAAGCTCAATATCCGTTTTTGTCTGTCGTGTCTTTATAGTGATATTTTATCTGTAATATTTTGAGATGCAAATTTAAACTAAATCATAGATTATAAGTTGTGGGTTCATTTTACTTGCAAAATTTGGCCAATCCAGGGTCGTAGCTAGAGTCGAATGGGAAGTGGAAGCAACATTTTGGTGGTGTGAGTCAATGTGTAAGCTGGAATAATTAACAACAAAATTATATGACTATATTTCTTTGACAAAAATCATTTTACTCAGCGTTACCTAGATGTCTCTTCATTTGATTTAAACTGGAAAGTTTTGATGCAAAATCGTGTTTGTCAAAAGTTTTTAAGGCTATAGAAAGCCGGCTGCGGTCTGACATGTTTACATTTACTGTGACTGGTATGGCTGATATAATATTTTACCCTGTCACAATCGCGTTGAAATCGCCTTGCAGTCGCATTTCAGTCGCATTACAGTCGCATTACAGTCGCATTACAGTCGCATTACAGTCTCATTGCAGTCGCCTTACAGTCGCATTACAGTCGCTTTACAGTCTCATTGCAGTCGCATTACAGTCGCATTGCAGTCGCATTACAGTCGCATTGCAGTCGCATTGCAGTCGCAGCCGCAAAGCAATCGATTCGCAGTCGCAACGTAACCGCGAAGTAATCGCGAGGTTACCGCGACGTCACCGCGATGTAATTGCGTCGCAGTTGCGACGAAACCACGTCAAACTCGCGATTACGACTACTTCGCGGCTAATCCGCGACTGTTCCGCGACTAATCCGCGACTATCTCGCGACTAACCCCCGCTTAATCCGCGACCATCCCGCGATCAATCCGTGACTTTCTCGCGACTAATCCGCGACCTTTTCGCGGCTATCCCGCGACTTTCTCGCGACTAATCCGCGACCCTTTCGCGACTATCTCGCGACTAGCTCGCGGTGGTTCCGCGACTTTCTCGCGACTAATCCGCGACCCTTTCGCGACTATCTCGCGACTAGCTCGCGGTGGTTCCGCGACTTTCCCGCGACTAATCCGCGACTTTTCCGCGACTAATCCGCGACTTTTCCGCGATTAATCCGCGACATTTTCGCGACTATCTCGCGACTAGCTCGCGGTGGTTCCGCGACTTTCTCGCGACTAATCCGCGACTGTTCCGCGACTATTCCGCGGCTATCTCGCGATTCTGAATTCTGAATGAGACTGTAATGCGACTGCAATGAGACTGTAATGCGACTGCAATGCGACTGAAATGCTACTGCAAGGCGACTTCAACGCTATTGACAGTTATTATTTGATACGAAATATTATTTGATTCGAAAGAGTTTTGCTATTAAAATGTGTTATTTGAATGGAAATGGAAAAACTATAAATGATATTTGTTTGGTGCGATTGTGACAGGGTAAAATATTACTTGATACAGTGTTCAGAATGACAGCATCTGTTATCAGAAGCTTTAAAGTCCCGTCGTAAAACATCAACAGTTTGCAAAATGACTCCAACGCGACTTCACAACTTCTGATAGCAGCCGGTCAACGCTATATGGCGCTCGAAGCGTCGCTCGACGCTCTCACTCTGAACCTAGATGTCTCTTCATTTGATTTAACCTGGAAAGTTTTGATGCAAAATCGTGTTTGTCAAAAGTTTTTGGCTAGGATTCTCATTACACCTGGTTGTAGGTCGTTCCGTAGGTATGCTGGTTTGTTTAAAAGCTCAATATCCGTTTTTGTCTGTCGTGTCTTTATAGTGATATTTTATCTGTAATATTTTGAGATGCAAATTTAAACTAAATCATAGATTATAAGTTGTGGGTTCATTTTACTTGCAAAATTTGGCCAATCCAGGGTCGTAGCTAGAGTCGAATGGGAAGTGGAAGCAACATTTTGGTGGTGTGAGTCAATGTGTAACAACAATCATTTTACTCAGCGTTACCTAGATGTCTCTTCATTTGATTTAACCTGGAAAGTTTTGATGCAATATCGTGTTTGTCAAAAGTTTTTAAGGCTACGTCAGATAGAAAGCCCGCTGCGGTCTGACATGTTTACATTTACTGTGACTGGTATGGCTGATATGGAACAGCTAAACCGAAACCCACTTTCTGTCTGCGGGGCCCTTAAACTGAGTCATTGGCTAGGATTCTCATTACACCTGGTTGTAGGTCGTTCCGTAGGTATGCTGGTTTGTTTAAAAGCTCAATATCCGTTTTTGTCTGTCGTGTCTTTATAGTGATATTTTATCTGTAATATTTTGAGATGCAAATTTAAACTAAATCATAGATTAAAAGTTGTGGGTTCATTTTACTTGCAAAATTTGGCCAATCCAGGGTCGTAGCTAGAGTCGAATGGGAAGTGGAAGCAACATTTTGGTGGTGTGAGTCAATGTGTAAACTGGAATAATTAACAACAAAATTATGTGACTATATTTCTTTGACAAAAATCATTTTACTCAGCGTTACCTAGATGTCTCTTCATTTGATTTAACCTGGAAAGTTTTGATGCAATATCGTGTTTGTCAAAAGTTTTTAAGGCTACGTCAGATAGAAAGCCCGCTGCGGTCTGACATGTTTACATTTACTGTGACTGGTATGGCTGATATGGAACAGCTAAACCGAAACCCACTTTCTGTCTGCGGGGCCCTTAAACTGAGTCATTGGCTAGGATTCTCATTACACCTGGTTGTAGGTCGTTCCGTAGGTATGCTGGTTTGTTTGAAAGCTCAATATCCGTTTTTGTCTGTCGTGTCTTTATAGTGATATTTTATCTGTAATATTTTGAGATGCAAATTTAAACTAAATCATAGATTAAAAGTTGTGGGTTCATTTTACTTGCAAAATTTGGCCAATCCAGGGTCGTAGCTAGAGTCGAATGGGAAGTGGAAGCAACATTTTGGTGGTGTGAGTCAATGTGTAAGCTGGAATAATTAACAACAAAATTATGTGACTATATTTCTTTGACAAAAATCATTTTACTCAGCGTTACCTAGATGTCTCTTCATTTGATTTAACCTGGAAAGTTTTGATGCAATATCGTGTTTGTCAAAAGTTTTTAAGGCTACGTCAGATAGAAAGCCCGCTGCGGTCTGACATGTTTACATTTACTGTGACTGGTATGGCTTATATGGAACAGCTAAACCGAAACCCACTTTCTGTCTGCGGGGCCCTTAAACTGAGTCATTGGCTAGGATTCTCATTACACCTGGTTGTAGGTCGTTCCGTAGGTATGCTGGTTTGTTTGAAAGCTCAATATCCGTTTTTGTCTGTCGTGTCTTTATAGTGATAATTTATCTGTAATATTTTGAGATGCAAATTTAAACTAAATCATAGATTATAAGTTGTGGGTTCATTTTACTTGCAAAATTTGGCCAATCCAGGGTCGTAGCTAGAGTCGAATGGGAAGTGGAAGCAACATTTTGGTGGTGTGAGTCAATGTGTAAGCTGGAATAATTAACAACAAAATTATATTACTATATTTCTTTGACAAAAATCATTTTACTCAGCGTTACCTAGATGTCTCTTCATTTGATTTAAACTGGAAAGTTTTGATGCAAAATCGTGTTTGTCAAAAGTTTTTAAGGCTATAGAAAGCCGGCTGCGGTCTGACATGTTTACATTTACTGTGACTGGTATGGCTGATATAATATTTTACCCTGTCACAATCGCGTTGAAGTCGCCTTGCAGTCGCATTTCAGTCGCATTACAGTCGCATTACAGTCGCATTACAGTCTCATTGCAGTCGCCTTGCAGTCGCATTACAGTCGCTTTACAGTCTCATTGCAGTCGCATTACAGTCGCATTGCAGTCGCATTGCAGTCGCATTGCAGTCGCAGCCGCAAAGCAATCGATTCGCAGTCGCAACGTAACCGCGAAGTAATCGCGAGGTTACCGCGACGTCACCGCGATGTAATTGCGTCGCAGTTGCGACGAAACCACGTCAAACTCGCGATTACGACTACTCCGCGACTAATCCGCGACTAATCCGCGACTTTCTCGCGACTAATCCGCGACTTTCTCTCGACTATCTCGCGACTTTTCCGCGACTAACCCGCGACCTTTTCGCGACTATCTCGCGACTAGCTCGCGGTGGTTCCGCGACTTTCCCGCGACTAATCCGCGACTAATCCGCGACTTCCTCTCGACTATCTCGCGACTTTTCCGCGACTAATCCGCGACCTTTTCGCGGCTATCTCGCGACTAGCTCGCGGTGGTTCCGCGACTTTCCCGCGACTAATCCGCGACTTCCTCTCGACTATCTCGCGACTTTTCCGCGACTAATCAGCGACCTTTTCGCGGCTATCTCGCGACTAGCTCGCGGTGGTTCCGCGACTTTCTCGCGACTAATCCGCGACTTTTCCGCGACTAATCCGCGGCCTTTTCGCGGCTATCTCGCGCCTAGCTCGCGGTGGTTCCGCGACTTTCTCGCGACTAATCCGCGACTTTCCCGCGACTAATCCGTGGCTTTCTCGCGAATAATCAGCGAATTTCTCGCGAATAATCCGCGACTTTCTCGCGACTAATCCGCGACTATTCCGCGGCTATCTCGCGATTCTGAATTCTGAATGAGACTGTAATGCGACTGCAATGAGACTGTAATGCGACTGCAATGCGACTGAAATGCGACTGCAAGGCGACTTCAACGCTATTGACAGTTATTATTTGATACGAAATATTATTTGATTCGAAAGAGTTTTGCTATTAAAATGTGTTATTTGAATGGAAATGGAAAAACTATAAATGATATTTGTTTGGTGCGATTGTGACAGGGTAAAATATTACTTGATACAGTGTTCAGAATGACAGCATCTGTTATCAGAAGCTTTAAAGTCCCGTCGTAAAACATCAACAGTTTGCAAAATGACTCCAACGCGACTTCACAACTTCTGATAGCAGCCGGTCAACGCTATATGGCGCTCGAAGCGTCGCTCGACGCTCTCACTCTGAACCTAGATGTCTCTTCATTTGATTTAACCTGGAAAGTTTTGATGCAAAATCGTGTTTGTCAAAAGTTTTTAAGGCTACGTCAGATAGAAAGCCCGCTGCGGTCTGACATGTTTACATTTACTGTGACTGGTATGGCTTATATGGAACAGCTAAACCGAAACCCACTTTCTGTCTGCGGGGCCCTTAAACTGAGTCATTGGCTAGGATCCTCATTACACCTGGTTGTAGGTCGTTCCGTAGGTATGCTGGTTTGTTTGAAAGCTCAATATCCGTTTTTGTCTGTCGTGTCTTTATAGTGATATTTTATCTGTAATATTTTGAGATGCAAATTTAAACTAAATCATAGATTATAAGTTGTGGGTTCATTTTACTTGCAAAATTTGGCCAATCCAGGGTCGTAGCTAGAGTCGAATGGGAAGTGGAAGCAACATTTTGGTGGTGTGAGTCAATGTGTAAGCTGGAATAATTAACAACAAAATTATGTGACTATATTTCTTTGACAAAAATCATTTTACTCAGCGTTACCTAGATGTCTCTTCATTTGATTTAACCTGGAAAGTTTTGATGCAATATCGTGTTTGTCAAAAGTTTTTAAGGCTACGTCAGATAGAAAGCCCGCTGCGGTCTGACATGTTTACATTTACTGTGACTGGTATGGCTGATATGGAACAGCTAAACCGAAACCCACTTTCTGTCTGCGGGGCCCTTAAACTGAGTCATTGGCTAGGATTCTCATTACACCTGGTTGTAGGTCGTTCCGTAGGTATGCTGGTTTGTTTGAAAGCTCAATATCCGTTTTTGTCTGTCGTGTCTTTATAGTGATATTTTATCTGTAATATTTTGAGATGCAAATTTAAACTAAATCATAGATTAAAAGTTGTGGGTTCATTTTACTTGCAAAATTTGGCCAATCCAGGGTCGTAGCTAGAGTCGAATGGGAAGTGGAAGCAACATTTTGGTGGTGTGAGTCAATGTGTAAGCTGGAATAATTAACAACAAAATTATGTGACTATATTTCTTTGACAAAAATCATTTTACTCAGCGTTACCTAGATGTCTCTTCATTTGATTTAACCTGGAAAGTTTTGATGCAATATCGTGTTTGTCAAAAGTTTTTAAGGCTACGTCAGATAGAAAGCCCGCTGCGGTCTGACATGTTTACATTTACTGTGACTGGTATGGCTTATATGGAACAGCTAAACAGAAACCCACTTTCTGTCTGCGGGGCCCTTAAACTGAGTCATTGGCTAGGATTCTCATTACACCTGGTTGTAGGTCGTTCCGTAGGTATGCTGGTTTGTTTGAAAGCTCAATATCCGTTTTTGTCTGTCGTGTCTTTATAGTGATAATTTATCTGTAATATTTTGAGATGCAAATTTAAACTAAATCATAGATTATAAGTTGTGGGTTCATTTTACTTGCAAAATTTGGCCAATCCAGGGTCGTAGCTAGAGTCGAATGGGAAGTGGAAGCAACATTTTGGTGGTGTGAGTCAATGTGTAAGCTGGAATAATTAACAACAAAATTATATGACTATATTTCTTTGACAAAAATCATTTTACTCAGCGTTACCTAGATGTCTCTTCATTTGATTTAACCTGGAAAGTTTTGATGCAAAATCGTGTTTGTCAAAAGTTTTTAAGGCTACGTCAGATAGAAAGCCCGCTGCGGTCTGACATGTTTACATTTACTGTGACTGGTATGGCTTATATGGAACAGCTAAACCGAAACCCACTTTCTGTCTGCGGGGCCCTTAAACTGAGTCATTGGCTAGGATTCTCATTACACCTGGTTGTAGGTCGTTCCGTAGGTATGCTGGTTTGTTTGAAAGCTCAATATCCGTTTTTGTCTGTCGTGTCTTTATAGTGATATTTTATCTGTAATATTTTGAGATGCAAATTTAAACTAAATCATAGATTATAAGTTGTGGGTTCATTTTACTTGCAAAATTTGGCCAATCCAGGGTCGTAGCTAGAGTCGAATGGGAAGTGGAAGCAACATTTTGGTGGTGTGAGTCAATGTGTAAGCTGGAATAATTAACAACAAAATTATGTGACTATATTTCTTTGACAAAAATCATTTTACTCAGCGTTACCTAGATGTCTCTTCATTTGATTTAACCTGGAAAGTTTTGATGCAATATCGTGTTTGTCAAAAGTTTTTAAGGCTACGTCAGATAGAAAGCCCGCTGCGGTCTGACATGTTTACATTTACTGTGACTGGTATGGCTGATATGGAACAGCTAAACCGAAACCCACTTTCTGTCTGCGGGGCCCTTAAACTGAGTCATTGGCTAGGATTCTCATTACACCTGGTTGTAGGTCGTTCCGTAGGTATGCTGGTTTGTTTGAAAGCTCAATATCCGTTTTTGTCTGTCGTGTCTTTATAGTGATATTTTATCTGTAATATTTTGAGATGCAAATTTAAACTAAATCATAGATTAAAAGTTGTGGGTTCATTTTACTTGCAAAATTTGGCCAATCCAGGGTCGTAGCTAGAGTCGAATGGGAAGTGGAAGCAACATTTTGGTGGTGTGAGTCAATGTGTAAGCTGGAATAATTAACAACAAAATTATGTGACTATATTTCTTTGACAAAAATCATTTTACTCAGCGTTACCTAGATGTCTCTTCATTTGATTTAACCTGGAAAGTTTTGATGCAATATCGTGTTTGTCAAAAGTTTTTAAGGCTACGTCAGATAGAAAGCCCGCTGCGGTCTGACATGTTTACATTTACTGTGACTGGTATGGCTTATATGGAACAGCTAAACAGAAACCCACTTTCTGTCTGCGGGGCCCTTAAACTGAGTCATTGGCTAGGATTCTCATTACACCTGGTTGTAGGTCGTTCCGTAGGTATGCTGGTTTGTTTGAAAGCTCAATATCCGTTTTTGTCTGTCGTGTCTTTATAGTGATAATTTATCTGTAATATTTTGAGATGCAAATTTAAACTAAATCATAGATTATAAGTTGTGGGTTCATTTTACTTGCAAAATTTGGCCAATCCAGGGTCGTAGCTAGAGTCGAATGGGAAGTGGAAGCAACATTTTGGTGGTGTGAGTCAATGTGTAAGCTGGAATAATTAACAACAAAATTATATGACTATATTTCTTTGACAAAAATCATTTTACTCAGCGTTACCTAGATGTCTCTTCATTTGATTTAACCTGGAAAGTTTTGATGCAAAATCGTGTTTGTCAAAAGTTTTTAAGGCTACGTCAGATAGAAAGCCCGCTGCGGTCTGACATGTTTACATTTACTGTGACTGGTATGGCTTATATGGAACAGCTAAACCGAAACCCACTTTCTGTCTGCGGGGCCCTTAAACTGAGTCATTGGCTAGGATTCTCATTACACCTGGTTGTAGGTCGTTCCGTAGGTATGCTGGTTTGTTTGAAAGCTCAATATCCGTTTTTGTCTGTCGTGTCTTTATAGTGATAATTTATCTGTAATATTTTGAGATGCAAATTTAAACTAAATCATAGATTATAAGTTGTGGGTTCATTTTACTTGCAAAATTTGGCCAATCCAGGGTCGTAGCTAGAGTCGAATGGGAAGTGGAAGCAACATTTTGGTGGTGTGAGTCAATGTGTAAGCTGGAATAATTAACAACAAAATTATATGACTATATTTCTTTGACAAAAATCATTTTACTCAGCGTTACCTAGATGTCTCTTCATTTGATTTAAACTGGAAAGTTTTGATGCAAAATCGTGTTTGTCAAAAGTTTTTAAGGCTATAGAAAGCCGGCTGCGGTCTGACATGTTTACATTTACTGTGACTGGTATGGCTGATATAATATTTTACCCTGTCACAATCGCGTTGAAGTCGCCTTGCAGTCGCATTTCAGTCGCATTACAGTCGCATTACAGTCTCATTGCAGTCGCCTTGCAGTCGCATTACAGTCGCTTTACATTCTCATTGCAGTCGCATTACAGTCGCTTTACAGTCGCATTGCAGTCGCATTGCAGTCGCATTGCAGTCGCATTGCAGTCGCAGCCGCAAAGCAATCGATTCGCAGTCGCAACGTAACCGCGAAGTAATCGCGAGGTGACCGCGACGTCACCGCGATGTAATTGCGTCGCAGTTGCGACGAAACCACGTCAAACTCGCGATTACGACTACTCCGCGGCTAATCCGCGACTGTTCCGCGACTAATCCGCGACTATCTCGCGACTAATCCGCGACCATTCCCCGCTTAATCCGCGACCATCCCGCGATCAATCCGTAACTTTCTCGCGACTAATCCGCGACCTTTTCGCGGCTATTCCGCGACTTTCTCGCGACTAATCCGCGACCCTTTCGCGACTAGCTCGCGGTGTTTCCGCGACTTTCTCGCGACTAATCCGCGACTTTCCCGCGACTAATCCGCGACTTTCTCGCGGCTTTCTCGCGACTTTTCCGCGACTAATCCGCGACCTTTTCGCGACTAGCTCGCGGTGGTTCCGCGACTTTCTCGCGACTAATCCGCGACTTTCCCGCGAGTAATCCGCGACTTTCTCGCGAAAAATCCGCAACTTTCTCGCGAATAATCCGCGACTTTCTCGCTAATAATCCGCGACTTTCTCGCGACTAATCCGCGACTCTTCTCGCGAATAATCCGCGACTTTCTCGCGAATAATCCGCGACTTTCTCGCGACTAATCCGCGACTGTTCCGCGACTCTTCTCGCGGATAATCCGCGACTTTCTCGCGAATAATCCGCGACTTTCTCGCGACTAATCCGCGACTATTCCGCGGCTACCTCGCGATTCTGAATTCTGAATGAGACTGTAATGCGACTGCAATGAGACTGTAATGCGACTGCAATGCGACTGAAATGCTACTGCAAGGCGACTTCAACGCTATTGACAGTTATTATTTGATACGAAATATTATTTGATTCGAAAGAGTTTTGCTATTAAAATGTGTTATTTGAATGGAAATGGAAAAACTATAAATGATATTTGTTTGGTGCGATTGTGACAGGGTAAAATATTACTTGATACAGTGTTCAGAATGACAGCATCTGTTATCAGAAGCTTTAAAGTCCCGTCGTAAAACATCAACAGTTTGCAAAATGACTCCAACGCGACTTCACAACTTCTGATAGCAGCCGGTCAACGTTATATGGCGCTCGAAGCGTCGCTCGACGCTCTCACTCTGAACCTAGATGTCTCTTCATTTGATTTAACCTGGAAAGTTTTGATGCAAAATCGTGTTTGTCAAAAGTTTTTGGCTAGGATTCTCATTACACCTGGTTGTAGGTCGTTCCGTAGGTATGCTGGTTTGTTTAAAAGCTCAATATCCGTTTTTGTCTGTCGTGTCTTTATAGTGATATTTTATCTGTAATATTTTGAGATGCAAATTTAAACTAAATCATAGATTATAAGTTGTGGGTTCATTTTACTTGCAAAATTTGGCCAATCCAGGGTCGTAGCTAGAGTCGAATGGGAAGTGGAAGCAACATTTTGGTGGTGTGAGTCAATGTGTAAGCTGGAATAATTAACAACAAAATTATATGACTATATTTCTTTGACAAAAATCATTTTACTCAGCGTTATTTGGCCAATCCAGGGTCGTAGCTAGAGTCGAATGGGAAGTGGAAGCAACATTTTGGTGGTGTGAGTCAATGTGTAACAACAATCATTTTACTCAGCGTTACCTAGATGTCTCTTCATTTGATTTAACCTGGAAAGTTTTGATGCAATATCGTGTTTGTCAAAAGTTTTTAAGGCTACGTCAGATAGAAAGCCCGCTGCGGTCTGACATGTTTACATTTACTGTGACTGGTATGGCTGATATGGAACAGCTAAACCGAAACCCACTTTCTGTCTGCGGGGCCCTTAAACTGAGTCATTGGCTAGGATTCTCATTACACCTGGTTGTAGGTCGTTCCGTAGGTATGCTGGTTTGTTTAAAAGCTCAATATCCGTTTTTGTCTGTCGTGTCTTTATAGTGATATTTTATCTGTAATATTTTGAGATGCAAATTTAAACTAAATCATAGATTAAAAGTTGTGGGTTCATTTTACTTGCAAAATTTGGCCAATCCAGGGTCGTAGCTAGAGTCGAATGGGAAGTGGAAGCAACATTTTGGTGGTGTGAGTCAATGTGTAAGCTGGAATAATTAACAACAAAATTATGTGACTATATTTCTTTGACAAAAATCATTTTACTCAGCGTTACCTAGATGTCTCTTCATTTGATTTAACCTGGAAAGTTTTGATGCAATATCGTGTTTGTCAAAAGTTTTTAAGGCTACGTCAGATAGAAAGCCCGCTGCGGTCTGACATGTTTACATTTACTGTGACTGGTATGGCTGATATGGAACAGCTAAACCGAAACCCACTTTCTGTCTGCGGGGCCCTTAAACTGAGTCATTGGCTAGGATTCTCATTACACCTGGTTGTAGGTCGTTCCGTAGGTATGCTGGTTTGTTTGAAAGCTCAATATCCGTTTTTGTCTGTCGTGTCTTTATAGTGATATTTTATCTGTAATATTTTGAGATGCAAATTTAAACTAAATCATAGATTAAAAGTTGTGGGTTCATTTTACTTGCAAAATTTGGCCAATCCAGGGTCGTAGCTAGAGTCGAATGGGAAGTGGAAGCAACATTTTGGTGGTGTGAGTCAATGTGTAAGCTGGAATAATTAACAACAAAATTATATTACTATATTTCTTTGACAAAAATCATTTTACTCAGCGTTACCTAGATGTCTCTTCATTTGATTTAAACTGGAAAGTTTTGATGCAAAATCGTGTTTGTCAAAAGTTTTTAAGGCTATACATTGCAGTCGCATTGCAGTCGCAGCCGCAAAGCAATCGATTCGCAGTCGCAACGTAACCGCGAAGTAATCGCGAGGTTACCGCGACGTCACCGCGATGTAATTGCGTCGCAGTTGCGACGAAACCACGTCAAACTCGCGATTACGACTACTCCGCGGCTAATCCGCGACTGTTCCGCGACTAATCCGCGACTATCTCGCGACTAATCCGCGACCATCCCCCGCTTAATCCGCGACCATCCCGCGATCAATCCGTGACTTTCTCGGGACTAATCCGCGACCTTTTCGCGGCTATTCCGCGACTTTCTCGCGACTAATCCGCGACCCTTTCGCGACTAATCCGCGACTTTCTCGCGACTAATCCGCGACTTCCTCTCGACTATCTCGCGACTTTTCCGCGACTAATCCGCGACCTTTTCGCGACTATCTCGCGACTAGCTCGCGGTGGTTCCGCGACTTTCTCGCGACTAATCCGCGACTTTCTCGCGAATAATCCGCAAATTTCTCGCGAATAATCCGCGACTGTTCCGCGACTAATCCGCGAACAATCCGCGACCATCCCGCGGTCAATCCGCGACTTTCTCGCGAATAATCCGTGACCTTCTCGCGACTTGTTTGCGACTAATTCGCGACTATCTCGCGACTAATCCGCGACTATCTCGCGTTTAATCCGCGACTGTTCCGCGGCTATCTCGCGACTTTCTCGCGACTAATTCGCGGTGGTTTCGCGACTTTCTCGCGACTAATCCGCGACTATTCCGCGGCTATCTCGCGATTCTGAATTCTGAATGAGACTGTAATGCGACTGCAATGAGACTGTAATGCGAGTGCAATGCGACTGAAATGCGACTTCAACGCTATTGACAGTTATTATTTGATACGAAATATTATTTGATTCGAAAGAGTTTTGCTATTAAAATGTGTTATTTGAATGGAAATGGAAAAACTATAAATGATATTTGTTTGGTGCGATTGTGACAGGGTAAAATATTACTTGATACAGTGTTCAGAATGACAGCATCTGTTATCAGAAGCTTTAAAGTCCCGTCGTAAAACATCAACAGTTTGCAAAATGACTCCAACGCGACTTCACAACTTCTGATAGCAGCCGGTCAACGCTATATGGCGCTCGAAGCGTCGCTCGACGCTCTCACTCTGAACCTAGATGTCTCTTCATTTGATTTAACCTGGAAAGTTTTGATGCAAAATCGTGTTTGTCAAAAGTTTTTAAGGCTACGTCAGATAGAAAGCCCGCTGCGGTCTGACATGTTTACATTTACTGTGACTGGTATGGCTGATATGGAACAGCTAAACCGAAACCCACTTTCTGTCTGCGGGGCCCTTAAACTGAGTCATTGGCTAGGATTCTCATTACACCTGGTTGTAGGTCGTTCCGTAGGTATGCTGGTTTGTTTGAAAGCTAAATATCCGTTTTTGTCTGTCGTGTCTTTATAGTGATATTTTATCTGTAATATTTTGAGATGCAAATTTAAACTAAATCATAGATTAAAAGTTGTGGGTTCATTTTACTTGCAAAATTTGGCCAATCCAGGGTCGTAGCTAGAGTCGAATGGGAAGTGGAAGCAACATTTTGGTGGTGTGAGTCAATGTGTAAGCTGGAATAATTAACAACAAAATTATGTGACTATATTTCTTTGACAAAAATCATTTTACTCAGCGTTACCTAGATGTCTCTTCATTTGATTTAACCTGGAAAGTTTTGATGCAATATCGTGTTTGTCAAAAGTTTTTAAGGCTACGTCAGATAGAAAGCCCGCTGCGGTCTGACATGTTTACATTTACTGTGACTGGTATGGCTTATATGGAACAGCTAAACAGAAACCCACTTTCTGTCTGCGGGGCCCTTAAACTGAGTCATTGGCTAGGATTCTCATTACACCTGGTTGTAGGTCGTTCCGTAGGTATGCTGGTTTGTTTGAAAGCTCAATATCCGTTTTTGTCTGTCGTGTCTTTATAGTGATAATTTATCTGTAATATTTTGAGATGCAAATTTAAACTAAATCATAGATTATAAGTTGTGGGTTCATTTTACTTGCAAAATTTGGCCAATCCAGGGTCGTAGCTAGAGTCGAATGGGAAGTGGAAGCAACATTTTGGTGGTGTGAGTCAATGTGTAAGCTGGAATAATTAACAACAAAATTATATGACTATATTTCTTTGACAAAAATCATTTTACTCAGCGTTACCTAGATGTCTCTTCATTTGATTTAAACTGGAAAGTTTTGATGCAAAATCGTGTTTGTCAAAAGTTTTTAAGGCTACGTCAGATAGAAAGCCGGCTGCGGTCTGACATGTTTACATTTACTGTGACTGGTATGGCTTATATGGAACAGCTAAACCGAAACCCACTTTCTGTCTGCGGGGCCCTTAAACTGAGTCATTGGCTAGGATTCTCATTACACCTGGTTGTAGGTCGTTCCGTAGGTATGCTGGTTTGTTTGAAAGCTCAATATCCGTTTTTGTCTGTCGTGTCTTTATAGTGATAATTTATCTGTAATATTTTGAGATGCAAATTTAAACTAAATCATAGATTATAAGTTGTGGGTTCATTTTACTTGCAAAATTTGGCCAATCCAGGGTCGTAGCTAGAGTCGAATGGGAAGTGGAAGCAACATTTTGGTGGTGTGAGTCAATGTGTAAGCTGGAATAATTAACAACAAAATTATATGACTATATTTCTTTGACAAAAATCATTTTACTCAGCGTTACCTAGATGTCTCTTCATTTGATTTAAACTGGAAAGTTTTGATGCAAAATCGTGTTTGTCAAAAGTTTTTAAGGCTATAGAAAGCCGGCTGCGGTCTGACATGTTTACATTTACTGTGACTGGTATGGCTGATATAATATTTTACCCTGTCACAATCGCGTTGAAGTCGCCTTGCAGTCGCATTTCAGTCGCATTACAGTCGCATTACAGTCGCATTACAGTCTCATTGCAGTCGCCTTGCAGTCGCATTACAGTCGCTTTACATTCTCATTGCAGTCGCATTACAGTCGCTTTACAGTCGCATTGCAGTCGCATTGCAGTCGCAGCCGCAAAGCAATCGATTCTCAGTCGCAACGTAACCGCGAAGTAATCGCGAGGTTACCGCGACGTCACCGCGATGTAATTGCGTCGCAGTTGCGACGAAACCACGTCAAACTCGCGATTACGACTACTCCGCGGCTAATCCGCGACTGTTCCGCGACTAATCCGCGACTATCTCGCGACTAATCCGCGACCATCCCCCGCTTAATCCGCGACCATCCCGCGATCAATCCGTAACTTTCTCGCGACTAATCCGCGACCTTTTCGCGGCTATTCCGCGACTTTCTCGCGACTAATCCGCGACCCTTTCGCGACTAGCTCGCGGTGGTTCCGCGACTTTCTCGCGACTAATCCGCGACATTCCCGCGACTAATCCGCGACTTTCTCGCGACTATCTCGCGACTTTTCCGCGGCTAATCCGCGACCTTTTCGCGACTAGCTCGCGGTGGTTCCGCGACTTTCTCGCGACTAATCCGCGACTTTCCCGCGACTAATTCGCGACTTTCTCGCGAATAATCCGCAACTTTCTCGCGAATAATCCGCGACTTTCTCGCGACTAATCCGCGACTGTTCCGCGACTATTCCGCGGCTATCTCGCGATTCTGAATTCTGAATGAGACTGTAATGCGACTGCAATGAGACTGTAATGCGACTGCAATGCGACTGAAATGCTACTGCAAGGCGACTTCAACGCTATTGACAGTTATTATTTGATACGAAATATTATTTGATTCGAAAGAGTTTTGCTATTAAAATGTGTTATTTGAATGGAAATGGAAAAACTATAAATGATATTTGTTTGGTGCGATTGTGACAGGGTAAAATATTACTTGATACAGTGTTCAGAATGACAGCATCTGTTATCAGAAGCTTTAAAGTCCCGTCGTAAAACATCAACAGTTTGCAAAATGACTCCAACGCGACTTCACAACTTCTGATAGCAGCCGGTCAACGCTATATGGCGCTCGAAGCGTCGCTCGACGCTCTCACTCTGAACCTAGATGTCTCTTCATTTGATTTAACCTGGAAAGTTTTGATGCAAAATCGTGTTTGTCAAAAGTTTTTAAGGCTACGTCAGATAGAAAGCCCGCTGCGGTCTGACATGTTTACATTTACTGTGACTGGTATGGCTTATATGGAACAGCTAAACCGAAACCCACTTTCTGTCTGCGGGGCCCTTAAACTGAGTCATTGGCTAGGATTCTCATTACACCTGGTTGTAGGTCGTTCCGTAGGTATGCTGGTTTGTTTGAAAGCTCAATATCCGTTTTTGTCTGTCGTGTCTTTATAGTGATAATTTATCTGTAATATTTTGAGATGCAAATTTAAACTAAATCATAGATTATAAGTTGTGGGTTCATTTTACTTGCAAAATTTGGCCAATCCAGGGTCGTAGCTAGAGTCGAATGGGAAGTGGAAGCAACATTTTGGTGGTGTGAGTCAATGTGTAAGCTGGAATAATTAACAACAAAATTATATGACTATATTTCTTTGACAAAAATCATTTTACTCAGCGTTACCTAGATGTCTCTTCATTTGATTTAAACTGGAAAGTTTTGATGCAAAATCGTGTTTGTCAAAAGTTTTTAAGGCTATAGAAAGCCGGCTGCGGTCTGACATGTTTACATTTACTGTGACTGGTATGGCTGATATAATATTTTACCCTGTCACAATCGCGTTGAAGTCGCCTTGCAGTCGCATTTCAGTCGCATTACAGTCGCATTACAGTCGCATTACAGTCTCATTGCAGTCGCCTTGCAGTCGCATTACAGTCGCTTTACAGTCGCTTTACAGTCGCTTTACATTCTCATTGCAGTCGCATTACAGTCGCTTTACAGTCGCATTGCAGTCGCATTGCAGTCGCATTGCAGTCGCATTGCAGTCGCAGCCGCAAAGCAATCGATTCGCAGTCGCAACGTAACCGCGAAGTAATCGCGAGGTTACCGCGACGTCACCGCGATGTAATTGCGTTGCAGTTGCGACGAAACCACGTCAAACTCGCGATTACGACTACTCCGCGGCTAATCCGCGCCTGTTCCGCGACTAATCCGCGACTATCTCGCGACTAATCCGCAACCATCCCCCGCTTAATCCGCGCCCATCCCGCGATCAATCCGTAACTTTCTCGCGACTAATCCGCGACCTTTTCGCGGCTATTCCGCGACTTTCTCGCGACTAATCCGCGACCCTTTCGCGACTTGCTCGCGACTAATCCGCGACTTTCTCGCGACTTTCTCGCGACTTTTCCGCGACTAATCCGCGACCTTTTCGCGACTAGCTCGCGGTGGTTCCGCGACTTTCTCGCGACTAATCCGCGACTTTCCCGCGACTAATCCGCGACTTTTTCGCGAATAATCCGCAACTTTCTCGCGAATAATCCGCGACTTTCTCGCGAATAATCCGCGACTAATCCGCGACTGTTCCGCGACTCTTCTCGCGAATAATCCGCGACTTTCTCGCGAATAATCCGCGACTTTCTCGCGAATAATCCGCGACTTTCTCGCGACTAATCCGCGACTGTTCCGCGACTATTCCGCGGCTATCTCGCGATTCTGAATTCTGAATGAGACTGTAATGCGACTGCAATGAGACTGTAATGCGACTGCAATGCGACTGAAATGCTACTGCAAGGCGACTTCAACGCTATTGACAGTTATTATTTGATACGAAATATTATTTGATTCGAAAGAGTTTTGCTATTAAAATGTGTTATTTGAATGGAAATGGAAAAACTATAAATGATATTTGTTTGGTGCGATTGTGACAGGGTAAAATATTACTTGATACAGTGTTCAGAATGACAGCATCTGTTATCAGAAGCTTTAAAGTCCCGTCGTAAAACATCAACAGTTTGCAAAATGACTCCAACGCGACTTCACAACTTCTGATAGCAGCCGGCCAACGTTATATGGCGCTCGAAGCGTCGCTCGACGCTCTCACTCTGAACCTAGATGTCTCTTCATTTGATTTAACCTGGAAAGTTTTGATGCAAAATCGTGTTTGTCAAAAGTTTTTGGCTAGGATTCTCATTACACCTGGTTGTAGGTCGTTCCGTAGGTATGCTGGTTTGTTTAAAAGCTCAATATCCGTTTTTGTCTGTCGTGTCTTTATAGTGATATTTTATCTGTAATATTTTGAGATGCAAATTTAAACTAAATCATAGATTATAAGTTGTGGGTTCATTTTACTTGCAAAATTTGGCCAATCCAGGGTCGTAGCTAGAGTCGAATGGGAAGTGGAAGCAACATTTTGGTGGTGTGAGTCAATGTGTAAGCTGGAATAATTAACAACAAAATTATATGACTATATTTCTTTGACAAAAATCATTTTACTCAGCGTTATTTGGCCAATCCAGGGTCGTAGCTAGAGTCGAATGGGAAGTGGAAGCAACATTTTGGTGGTGTGAGTCAATGTGTAACAACAATCATTTTACTCAGCGTTACCTAGATGTCTCTTCATTTGATTTAACCTGGAAAGTTTTGATGCAATATCGTGTTTGTCAAAAGTTTTTAAGGCTACGTCAGATAGAAAGCCCGCTGCGGTCTGACATGTTTACATTTACTGTGACTGGTATGGCTGATATGGAACAGCTAAACCGAAACCCACTTTCTGTCTGCGGGGCCCTTAAACTGAGTCATTGGCTAGGATTCTCATTACACCTGGTTGTAGGTCGTTCCGTAGGTATGCTGGTTTGTTTAAAAGCTCAATATCCGTTTTTGTCTGTCGTGTCTTTATAGTGATATTTTATCTGTAATATTTTGAGATGCAAATTTAAACTAAATCATAGATTAAAAGTTGTGGGTTCATTTTACTTGCAAAATTTGGCCAATCCAGGGTCGTAGCTAGAGTCGAATGGGAAGTGGAAGCAACATTTTGGTGGTGTGAGTCAATGTGTAAGCTGGAATAATTAACAACAAAATTATGTGACTATATTTCTTTGACAAAAATCATTTTACTCAGCGTTACCTAGATGTCTCTTCATTTGATTTAACCTGGAAAGTTTTGATGCAATATCGTGTTTGTCAAAAGTTTTTAAGGCTACGTCAGATAGAAAGCCCGCTGCGGTCTGACATGTTTACATTTACTGTGACTGGTATGGCTGATATGGAACAGCTAAACCGAAACCCACTTTCTGTCTGCGGGGCCCTTAAACTGAGTCATTGGCTAGGATTCTCATTACACCTGGTTGTAGGTCGTTCCGTAGGTATGCTGGTTTGTTTGAAAGCTCAATATCCGTTTTTGTCTGTCGTGTCTTTATAGTGATATTTTATCTGTAATATTTTGAGATGCAAATTTAAACTAAATCATAGATTAAAAGTTGTGGGTTCATTTTACTTGCAAAATTTGGCCAATCCAGGGTCGTAGCTAGAGTCGAATGGGAAGTGGAAGCAACATTTTGGTGGTGTGAGTCAATGTGTAAGCTGGAATAATTAACAACAAAATTATGTGACTATATTTCTTTGACAAAAATCATTTTACTCAGCGTTACCTAGATGTCTCTTCATTTGATTTAACCTGGAAAGTTTTGATGCAATATCGTGTTTGTCAAAAGTTTTTAAGGCTACGTCAGATAGAAAGCCCGCTGCGGTCTGACATGTTTACATTTACTGTGACTGGTATGGCTTATATGGAACAGCTAAACCGAAACCCACTTTCTGTCTGCGGGGCCCTTAAACTGAGTCATTGGCTAGGATTCTCATTACACCTGGTTGTAGGTCGTTCCGTAGGTATGCTGGTTTGTTTGAAAGCTCAATATCCGTTTTTGTCTGTCGTGTCTTTATAGTGATAATTTATCTGTAATATTTTGAGATGCAAATTTAAACTAAATCATAGATTATAAGTTGTGGGTTCATTTTACTTGCAAAATTTGGCCAATCCAGGGTCGTAGCTAGAGTCGAATGGGAAGTGGAAGCAACATTTTGGTGGTGTGAGTCAATGTGTAAGCTGGAATAATTAACAACAAAATTATATTACTATATTTCTTTGACAAAAATCATTTTACTCAGCGTTACCTAGATGTCTCTTCATTTGATTTAAACTGGAAAGTTTTGATGCAAAATCGTGTTTGTCAAAAGTTTTTAAGGCTATAGAAAGCCGGCTGCGGTCTGACATGTTTACATTTACTGTGACTGGTATGGCTGATATAATATTTTACCCTGTCACAATCGCGTTGAAGTCGCCTTGCAGTCGCATTTCAGTCGCATTACAGTCGCATTACAGTCGCATTACAGTCTCATTGCAGTCGCCTTGCAGTCGCATTACAGTCGCTTTACAGTCTCATTGCAGTCGCATTACAGTCGCATTGCAGTCGCATTGCAGTCGCAGCCGCAAAGCAATCGATTCGCAGTCGCAACGTAACCGCGAAGTAATCGCGAGGTTACCGCGACGTCACCGCGATGTAATTGCGTCGCAGTTGCGACGAAACCACGTCAAACTCGCGATTACGACTACTCCGCGGCTAATCCGCGACTGTTCCGCGACTAATCCGCGACTATCTCGCGACTAATCCGCGACCATCCCCCGCTTAATCCGCGACCATCCCGCGATCAATCCGTGACTTTCTCGCTACTAATCCGCGACTAATCCGCGACTTTCTCGCGACCAATCCGCGACCTTTTCGCGACTATCTCGCGACTTTCTCGCGACTAACCCGCGACTTTCCCGCGACTAATCCGCGACTTTCTCGCGACTAATCCGCGACTTTCCCGCGACTAATCCGCGACTTTCTCTCGACTATCTCGCGACTTTTCCGCGACTAATCCGCGACCTTTTCGCGACTATCTCGCGACTAGCTCGCGGTGGTTCCGCGACTTTCCCGCGACTAATCCGCGACTAATCCGCGACTTCCTCTCGACTATCTCGCGACTTTTCCGCGACTAATCCGCGACCTTTTCGCGACTATCTCGCGACTAGCTCGCGGTGGTTCCGCGACTTTCTCGCGACTAATCCGCGACTTTCCCGCGACTAATCCGCGACTTTCTCGCGAATAATCCGCGACTTTCTCGCGAATAATCCGCGAATTTCTCGCGAATAATCCGCGACTTTCTCGCGACTAATCCGCGACTATTCCGCGGCTATCTCGCGATTCTGAATTCTGAATGAGACTGTAATGCGACTGCAATGAGACTGTAATGCGACTGCAATGCGACTGAAATGCGACTGCAAGGCGACTGCAAGGCGACTTCAACGCTATTGACAGTTATTATTTGATACGAAATATTATTTGATTCGAAAGAGTTTTGCTATTAAAATGTGTTATTTGAATGGAAATGGAAAAACTATAAATGATATTTGTTTGGTGCGATTGTGACAGGGTAAAATATTACTTGATACAGTGTTCAGAATGACAGCATCTGTTATCAGAAGCTTTAAAGTCCCGTCGTAAAACATCAACAGTTTGCAAAATGACTCCAACGCGACTTCACAACTTCTGATAGCAGCCGGTCAACGCTATATGGCGCTCGAAGCGTCGCTCGACGCTCTCACTCTGAACCTAGATGTCTCTTCATTTGATTTAACCTGGAAAGTTTTGATGCAAAATCGTGTTTGTCAAAAGTTTTTAAGGCTACGTCAGATAGAAAGCCCGCTGCGGTCTGACATGTTTACATTTACTGTGACTGGTATGGCTTATATGGAACAGCTAAACCGAAACCCACTTTCTGTCTGCGGGGCCCTTAAACTGAGTCATTGGCTAGGATTCTCATTACACCTGGTTGTAGGTCGTTCCGTAGGTATGCTGGTTTGTTTGAAAGCTCAATATCCGTTTTTGTCTGTCGTGTCTTTATAGTGATATTTTATCTGTAATATTTTGAGATGCAAATTTAAACTAAATCATAGATTATAAGTTGTGGGTTCATTTTACTTGCAAAATTTGGCCAATCCAGGGTCGTAGCTAGAGTCGAATGGGAAGTGGAAGCAACATTTTGGTGGTGTGAGTCAATGTGTAAGCTGGAATAATTAACAACAAAATTATGTGACTATATTTCTTTGACAAAAATCATTTTACTCAGCGTTACCTAGATGTCTCTTCATTTGATTTAACCTGGAAAGTTTTGATGCAATATCGTGTTTGTCAAAAGTTTTTAAGGCTACGTCAGATAGAAAGCCCGCTGCGGTCTGACATGTTTACATTTACTGTGACTGGTATGGCTGATATGGAACAGCTAAACCGAAACCCACTTTCTGTCTGCGGGGCCCTTAAACTGAGTCATTGGCTAGGATTCTCATTACACCTGGTTGTAGGTCGTTCCGTAGGTATGCTGGTTTGTTTGAAAGCTCAATATCCGTTTTTGTCTGTCGTGTCTTTATAGTGATATTTTATCTGTAATATTTTGAGATGCAAATTTAAACTAAATCATAGATTAAAAGTTGTGGGTTCATTTTACTTGCAAAATTTGGCCAATCCAGGGTCGTAGCTAGAGTCGAATGGGAAGTGGAAGCAACATTTTGGTGGTGTGAGTCAATGTGTAAGCTGGAATAATTAACAACAAAATTATGTGACTATATTTCTTTGACAAAAATCATTTTACTCAGCGTTACCTAGATGTCTCTTCATTTGATTTAACCTGGAAAGTTTTGATGCAATATCGTGTTTGTCAAAAGTTTTTAAGGCTACGTCAGATAGAAAGCCCGCTGCGGTCTGACATGTTTACATTTACTGTGACTGGTATGGCTTATATGGAACAGCTAAACAGAAACCCACTTTCTGTCTGCGGGGCCCTTAAACTGAGTCATTGGCTAGGATTCTCATTACACCTGGTTGTAGGTCGTTCCGTAGGTATGCTGGTTTGTTTGAAAGCTCAATATCCGTTTTTGTCTGTCGTGTCTTTATAGTGATAATTTATCTGTAATATTTTGAGATGCAAATTTAAACTAAATCATAGATTTAGATCGCTTTACAGTCTCATTGCAGTCGCATTACAGTCGCATTGCAGTCGCATTGCAGTCGCATTGCAGTCGCAGCCGCAAAGCAATCGATTCGCAGTCGCAACGTAACCGCGAAGTAATCGCGAGGTTACCGCGACGTCACCGCGATGTAATTGCGTCGCAGTTGCGACGAAACCACGTCAAACTCGCGATTAATCCGCGACTATCTCGCGACTAATCCGCGACCATCCCCCGCTTAATCCGCGACCATCCCGCGATCAATCCGTGACTTTCTCGCGACTAATCCGCGACCTTTTCGCGGCTATCCCGCGACTTTCTCGCGACTAATCCGCGACCCTTTCGCGACTATCTCGCGACTAATCCGCGACCCTTTCGCGACTAATCCGCGACTTTCTCGCGACTTTCCCGCGACTAATCCGCGACTAATCCGCGACCTTTTCGCGACTATCTCGCGACTAGCTCGCGGTGGTTCCGCGACTTTCTCGCGACTAATCCGCGACTTTCTCGCGACTAATCCGCGACTTTCTCGCGACTATCTCGCGACTTTTCCGCGACTAATCCGCGACCTTTTCGCGACTATCTCGCGACTAGCTCGCGGTGGTTCCGCGACTTTCTCGCGACTAATTCGCGACTTTCTCGCGAATAATCCGCGACTTTCTCGCGACTAATCCGCGACTGTTCCGCGACTATTCCGCGGCTATCTCGCGATTCTGAATTCTGAATGAGACTGTAATGCGACTGCAATGAGACTGTAATGCGACTGCAATGCGACTGAAATGCTACTGCAAGGCGACTTCAACGCTATTGACAGTTATTATTTGATACGAAATATTATTTGATTCGAAAGAGTTTTGCTATTAAAATGTGTTATTTGAATGGAAATGGAAAAACTATAAATGATATTTGTTTGGTGCGATTGTGACAGGGTAAAATATTACTTGATACAGTGTTCAGAATGACAGCATCTGTTATCAGAAGCTTTAAAGTCCCGTCGTAAAACATCAACAGTTTGCAAAATGACTCCAACGCGACTTCACAACTTCTGATAGCAGCCGGTCAACGCTATATGGCGCTCGAAGCGTCGCTCGACGCTCTCACTCTGAACCTAGATGTCTCTTCATTTGATTTAACCTGGAAAGTTTTGATGCAAAATCGTGTTTGTCAAAAGTTTTTAAGGCTACGTCAGATAGAAAGCCCGCTGCGGTCTGACATGTTTACATTTACTGTGACTGGTATGGCTGATATGGAACAGCTAAACCGAAACCCACTTTCTGTCTGCGGGGCCCTTAAACTGAGTCATTGGCTAGGATTCTCATTACACCTGGTTGTAGGTCGTTCCGTAGGTATGCTGGTTTGTTTGAAAGCTCAATATCCGTTTTTGTCTGTCGTGTCTTTATAGTGATATTTTATCTGTAATATTTTGAGATGCAAATTTAAACTAAATCATAGATTAAAAGTTGTGGGTTCATTTTACTTGCAAAATTTGGCCAATCCAGGGTCGTAGCTAGAGTCGAATGGGAAGTGGAAGCAACATTTTGGTGGTGTGAGTCAATGTGTAAGCTGGAATAATTAACAACAAAATTATGTGACTATATTTCTTTGACAAAAATCATTTTACTCAGCGTTACCTAGATGTCTCTTCATTTGATTTAACCTGGAAAGTTTTGATGCAATATCGTGTTTGTCAAAAGTTTTTAAGGCTACGTCAGATAGAAAGCCCGCTGCGGTCTGACATGTTTACATTTACTGTGACTGGTATGGCTTATATGGAACAGCTAAACAGAAACCCACTTTCTGTCTGCGGGGCCCTTAAACTGAGTCATTGGCTAGGATTCTCATTACACCTGGTTGTAGGTCGTTCCGTAGGTATGCTGGTTTGTTTGAAAGCTCAATATCCGTTTTTGTCTGTCGTGTCTTTATAGTGATAATTTATCTGTAATATTTTGAGATGCAAATTTAAACTAAATCATAGATTATAAGTTGTGGGTTCATTTTACTTGCAAAATTTGGCCAATCCAGGGTCGTAGCTAGAGTCGAATGGGAAGTGGAAGCAACATTTTGGTGGTGTGAGTCAATGTGTAAGCTGGAATAATTAACAACAAAATTATATGACTATATTTCTTTGACAAAAATCATTTTACTCAGCGTTACCTAGATGTCTCTTCATTTGATTTAAACTGGAAAGTTTTGATGCAAAATCGTGTTTGTCAAAAGTTTTTAAGGCTACGTCAGATAGAAAGCCGGCTGCGGTCTGACATGTTTACATTTACTGTGACTGGTATGGCTTATATGGAACAGCTAAACCGAAACCCACTTTCTGTCTGCGGGGCCCTTAAACTGAGTCATTGGCTAGGATTCTCATTACACCTGGTTGTAGGTCGTTCCGTAGGTATGCTGGTTTGTTTGAAAGCTCAATATCCGTTTTTGTCTGTCGTGTCTTTATAGTGATAATTTATCTGTAATATTTTGAGATGCAAATTTAAACTAAATCATAGATTATAAGTTGTGGGTTCATTTTACTTGCAAAATTTGGCCAATCCAGGGTCGTAGCTAGAGTCGAATGGGAAGTGGAAGCAACATTTTGGTGGTGTGAGTCAATGTGTAAGCTGGAATAATTAACAACAAAATTATATGACTATATTTCTTTGACAAAAATCATTTTACTCAGCGTTATTTGGCCAATCCAGGGTCGTAGCTAGAGTCGAATGGGAAGTGGAAGCAACATTTTGGTGGTGTGAGTCAATGTGTAACAACAATCATTTTACTCAGCGTTACCTAGATGTCTCTTCATTTGATTTAACCTGGAAAGTTTTGATGCAATATCGTGTTTGTCAAAAGTTTTTAAGGCTACGTCAGATAGAAAGCCCGCTGCGGTCTGACATGTTTACATTTACTGTGACTGGTATGGCTGATATGGAACAGCTAAACCGAAACCCACTTTCTGTCTGCGGGGCCCTTAAACTGAGTCATTGGCTAGGATTCTCATTACACCTGGTTGTAGGTCGTTCCGTAGGTATGCTGGTTTGTTTAAAAGCTCAATATCCGTTTTTGTCTGTCGTGTCTTTATAGTGATATTTTATCTGTAATATTTTGAGATGCAAATTTAAACTAAATCATAGATTAAAAGTTGTGGGTTCATTTTACTTGCAAAATTTGGCCAATCCAGGGTCGTAGCTAGAGTCGAATGGGAAGTGGAAGCAACATTTTGGTGGTGTGAGTCAATGTGTAAGCTGGAATAATTAACAACAAAATTATGTGACTATATTTCTTTGACAAAAATCATTTTACTCAGCGTTACCTAGATGTCTCTTCATTTGATTTAACCTGGAAAGTTTTGATGCAATATCGTGTTTGTCAAAAGTTTTTAAGGCTACGTCAGATAGAAAGCCCGCTGCGGTCTGACATGTTTACATTTACTGTGACTGGTATGGCTGATATGGAACAGCTAAACCGAAACCCACTTTCTGTCTGCGGGGCCCTTAAACTGAGTCATTGGCTAGGATTCTCATTACACCTGGTTGTAGGTCGTTCCGTAGGTATGCTGGTTTGTTTGAAAGCTCAATATCCGTTTTTGTCTGTCGTGTCTTTATAGTGATATTTTATCTGTAATATTTTGAGATGCAAATTTAAACTAAATCATAGATTAAAAGTTGTGGGTTCATTTTACTTGCAAAATTTGGCCAATCCAGGGTCGTAGCTAGAGTCGAATGGGAAGTGGAAGCAACATTTTGGTGGTGTGAGTCAATGTGTAAGCTGGAATAATTAACAACAAAATTATGTGACTATATTTCTTTGACAAAAATCATTTTACTCAGCGTTACCTAGATGTCTCTTCATTTGATTTAACCTGGAAAGTTTTGATGCAATATCGTGTTTGTCAAAAGTTTTTAAGGCTACGTCAGATAGAAAGCCCGCTGCGGTCTGACATGTTTACATTTACTGTGACTGGTATGGCTTATATGGAACAGCTAAACCGAAACCCACTTTCTGTCTGCGGGGCCCTTAAACTGAGTCATTGGCTAGGATTCTCATTACACCTGGTTGTAGGTCGTTCCGTAGGTATGCTGGTTTGTTTGAAAGCTCAATATCCGTTTTTGTCTGTCGTGTCTTTATAGTGATAATTTATCTGTAATATTTTGAGATGCAAATTTAAACTAAATCATAGATTATAAGTTGTGGGTTCATTTTACTTGCAAAATTTGGCCAATCCAGGGTCGTAGCTAGAGTCGAATGGGAAGTGGAAGCAACATTTTGGTGGTGTGAGTCAATGTGTAAGCTGGAATAATTAACAACAAAATTATATTACTATATTTCTTTGACAAAAATCATTTTACTCAGCGTTACCTAGATGTCTCTTCATTTGATTTAAACTGGAAAGTTTTGATGCAAAATCGTGTTTGTCAAAAGTTTTTAAGGCTATAGAAAGCCGGCTGCGGTCTGACATGTTTACATTTACTGTGACTGGTATGGCTGATATAATATTTTACCCTGTCACAATCGCGTTGAAGTCGCCTTGCAGTCGCATTTCAGTCGCATTACAGTCGCATTACAGTCGCATTACAGTCTCATTGCAGTCGCCTTGCAGTCGCATTACAGTCGCTTTACAGTCTCATTGCAGTCGCATTACAGTCGCTTTACAGTCTCATTGCAGTCGCATTACAGTCGCATTGCAGTCGCATTGCAGTCGCATTGCAGTCGCATTGCAGTCGCATTGCAGTCGCATTGCAGTCGCAACGTAACCGCGAAGTAATCGCGAGGTTACCGCGACGTCACCGCGATGTAATTGCGTCGCAGTTGCGACGAAACCACGTCAAACTCGCGATTACGACTACTCCGCGGCTAATCCGCGACTGTTCCGCGACTAATCCGCGACTATCTCGCGACTAATCCGCGACCCTTTCGCGACTATCTCGCGACTAGCTCGCGGTGGTTCCGCGACTTTCTCGCGACTAATCCGCGACTTTCTCGCGACTTTCCCGCGACTAATCCGCGACTTTCCCGCGACTAATCCGCGACTTTCTCGCGACTAATCCGCGACTAATCCGCGACTTTCTCGCGACTATCTCGCGACTTTTCCGCGACTAATCCGCGACCTTTTCGCGACTATCTCGCGACTAGCTCGCGGTGGTTCCGCGACTTTCTCGCGACTAATTCGCGACTTTCTCGCGACTAATCCGCGACTTTCTCGCGACTTTCCCGCGACTAATCCGCGACTAATCCGCGACTTTCTCGCGACTATCTCGCGACTTTTCCGCGACTAATCCGCGACCTTTTCGCGACTATCTCGCGACTAGCTCGCGGTGGTTCCGCGACTTTCTCGCGACTAATTCGCGACTTTCTCGCGAATAATCCGCGACTTTCTCGCGACTAATCCGCGACTGTTCCGCGACTATTCCGCGGCTATCTCGCGATTCTGAATTCTGAATGAGACTGTAATGCGACTGCAATGAGACTGTAATGCGACTGCAATGCGACTGAAATGCTACTGCAAGGCGACTTCAACGCTATTGACAGTTATTATTTGATACGAAATATTATTTGATTCGAAAGAGTTTTGCTATTAAAATGTGTTATTTGAATGGAAATGGAAAAACTATAAATGATATTTGTTTGGTGCGATTGTGACAGGGTAAAATATTACTTGATACAGTGTTCAGAATGACAGCATCTGTTATCAGAAGCTTTAAAGTCCCGTCGTAAAACATCAACAGTTTGCAAAATGACTCCAACGCGACTTCACAACTTCTGATAGCAGCCGGTCAACGCTATATGGCGCTCGAAGCGTCGCTCGACGCTTTCACTCTGAACCTAGATGTCTCTTCATTTGATTTAACCTGGAAAGTTTTGATGCAAAATCGTGTTTGTCAAAAGTTTTTAAGGCTACGTCAGATAGAAAGCCGGCTGCGGTCTGACATGTTTACATTTACTGTGACTGGTATGGCTTATATGGAACAGCTAAACCGAAACCCACTTTCTGTCTGCGGGGCCCTTAAACTGAGTCATTGGCTAGGATTCTCATTACACCTGGTTGTAGGTCGTTCCGTAGGTATGCTGGTTTGTTTGAAAGCTCAATATCCGTTTTTGTCTGTCGTGTCTTTATAGTGATAATTTATCTGTAATATTTTGAGATGCAAATTTAAACTAAATCATAGATTATAAGTTGTGGGTTCATTTTACTTGCAAAATTTGGCCAATCCAGGGTCGTAGCTAGAGTCGAATGGGAAGTGGAAGCAACATTTTGGTGGTGTGAGTCAATGTGTAAGCTGGAATAATTAACAACAAAATTATGTGACTATATTTCTTTGACAAAAATCATTTTACTCAGCGTTACCTAGATGTCTCTTCATTTGATTTAACCTGGAAAGTTTTGATGCAATATCGTGTTTGTCAAAAGTTTTTAAGGCTACGTCAGATAGAAAGCCCGCTGCGGTCTGACATGTTTACATTTACTGTGACTGGTATGGCTTATATGGAACAGCTAAACCGAAACCCACTTTCTGTCTGCGGGGCCCTTAAACTGAGTCATTGGCTAGGATTCTCATTACACCTGGTTGTAGGTCGTTCCGTAGGTATGCTGGTTTGTTTGAAAGCTCAATATCCGTTTTTGTCTGTCGTGTCTTTATAGTGATATTTTATCTGTAATATTTTGAGATGCAAATTTAAACTAAATCATAGATTATAAGTTGTGGGTTCATTTTACTTGCAAAATTTGGCCAATCCAGGGTCGTAGCTAGAGTCGAATGGGAAGTGGAAGCAACATTTTGGTGGTGTGAGTCAATGTGTAAGCTGGAATAATTAACAACAAAATTATATGACTATATTTCTTTGACAAAAATCATTTTACTCAGCGTTACCTAGATGTCTCTTCATTTGATTTAAACTGGAAAGTTTTGATGCAAAATCGTGTTTGTCAAAAGTTTTTAAGGCTATAGAAAGCCGGCTGCGGTCTGACATGTTTACATTTACTGTGACTGGTATGGCTGATATAATATTTTACCCTGTCACAATCGCGTTGAAGTCGCCTTGCAGTCGCATTTCAGTCGCATTACAGTCGCATTACAGTCGCATTACAGTCTCATTGCAGTCGCCTTGCAGTCGCATTACAGTCGCTTTACAGTCTCATTGCAGTCGCATTGCAGTCGCATTGCAGTCGCATTACAGTCGCATTACAGTCGCATTGCAGTCGCATTGCAGTCGCATTGCAGTCGCAGCCGCAAAGCAATCGATTCGCAGTCGCAACGTAACCGCGAAGTAATCGCGAGGTTACCGCGATGTAATTGCGTCGCAGTTGCGACGAAACCACGTCAAACTCGCGATTACGACTACTTCGCGGCTAATCCGCGACTGTTCCGCGACTAATCCGCGACTATCTCGCAACTAACCCCCGCTTAATCCGCGACCATCCCGCGATCAATCCGTGACTTTCTCGCGACTAATCCGCGACCTTTTCGCGGCTATCCCGCGACTTTCTCGCGACTAATCCGCGACCCTTTCGCGACTATCTCGCGACTAGCTCGCGGTGGTTCCGCGACTTTCTCGCGACTTTCTCGCGACTGCTCCGTGACTTTCCCGCGACTAATCCGCGACCTTTTCGCGGCTATCCCTCGACTTTCTCGCGACTAATCCGCGACCCTTTCGCGACTATCTCGCGACTAGCTCGCGGTGGTTCCGCGACTTTCCCGCGACTAATCCGCGACTAATCCGCGACACTTTCGCGACTATCTCGCGACTAGCTCGCGGTGGTTCCGCGACTTTCTCGCGACTTTCTCGCGACTGATCCGCGACTTTCCCGCGACTAATCCGCGACTATTCCGCGGCTATCTCGCGATTCTGAATTCTGAATGAGACTGTAATGCGACTGCAATGAGACTGTAATGCGAGTGCAATGCGACTGAAATGCGACTTCAACGCTATTGACAGTTATTATTTGATACGAAATATTATTTGATTCGAAAGAGTTTTGCTATTAAAATGTGTTATTTGAATGGAAATGGAAAAACTATAAATGATATTTGTTTGGTGCGATTGTGACAGGGTAAAATATTACTTGATACAGTGTTCAGAATGACAGCATCTGTTATCAGAAGCTTTAAAGTCCCGTCGTAAAACATCAACAGTTTGCAAAATGACTCCAACGCGACTTCACAACTTCTGATAGCAGCCGGTCAACGCTATATGGCGCTCGAAGCGTCGCTCGACGCTCTCACTCTGAACCTAGATGTCTCTTCATTTGATTTAACCTGGAAAGTTTTGATGCAAAATCGTGTTTGTCAAAAGTTTTTAAGGCTACGTCAGATAGAAAGCCCGCTGCGGTCTGACATGTTTACATTTACTGTGACTGGTATGGCTGATATGGAACAGCTAAACCGAAACCCACTTTCTGTCTGCGGGGCCCTTAAACTGAGTCATTGGCTAGGATTCTCATTACACCTGGTTGTAGGTCGTTCCGTAGGTATGCTGGTTTGTTTGAAAGCTCAATATCCGTTTTTGTCTGTCGTGTCTTTATAGTGATATTTTATCTGTAATATTTTGAGATGCAAATTTAAACTAAATCATAGATTAAAAGTTGTGGGTTCATTTTACTTGCAAAATTTGGCCAATCCAGGGTCGTAGCTAGAGTCGAATGGGAAGTGGAAGCAACATTTTGGTGGTGTGAGTCAATGTGTAAGCTGGAATAATTAACAACAAAATTATGTGACTATATTTCTTTGACAAAAATCATTTTACTCAGCGTTACCTAGATGTCTCTTCATTTGATTTAACCTGGAAAGTTTTGATGCAATATCGTGTTTGTCAAAAGTTTTTAAGGCTACGTCAGATAGAAAGCCCGCTGCGGTCTGACATGTTTACATTTACTGTGACTGGTATGGCTTATATGGAACAGCTAAACCGAAACCCACTTTCTGTCTGCGGGGCCCTTAAACTGAGTCATTGGCTAGGATTCTCATTACACCTGGTTGTAGGTCGTTCCGTAGGTATGCTGGTTTGTTTGAAAGCTCAATATCCGTTTTTGTCTGTCGTGTCTTTATAGTGATATTTTATCTGTAATATTTTGAGATGCAAATTTAAACTAAATCATAGATTATAAGTTGTGGGTTCATTTTACTTGCAAAATTTGGCCAATCCAGGGTCGTAGCTAGAGTCGAATGGGAAGTGGAAGCAACATTTTGGTGGTGTGAGTCAATGTGTAAGCTGGAATAATTAACAACAAAATTATATGACTATATTTCTTTGACAAAAATCATTTTACTCAGCGTTACCTAGATGTCTCTTCATTTGATTTAACCTGGAAAGTTTTGATGCAATATCGTGTTTGTCAAAAGTTTTTAAGGCTACGTCAGATAGAAAGCCCGCTGCGGTCTGACATGTTTACATTTACTGTGACTGGTATGGCTTATATGGAACAGCTAAACCGAAACCCACTTTCTGTCTGCGGGGCCCTTAAACTGAGTCATTGGCTAGGATTCTCATTACACCTGGTTGTAGGTCGTTCCGTAGGTATGCTGGTTTGTTTGAAAGCTCAATATCCGTTTTTGTCTGTCGTGTCTTTATAGTGATATTTTATCTGTAATATTTTGAGATGCAAATTTAAACTAAATCATAGATTATAAGTTGTGGGTTCATTTTACTTGCAAAATTTGGCCAATCCAGGGTCGTAGCTAGAGTCGAATGGGAAGTGGAAGCAACATTTTGGTGGTGTGAGTCAATGTGTAAGCTGGAATAATTAACAACAAAATTATATGACTATATTTCTTTGACAAAAATCATTTTACTCAGCGTTACCTAGATGTCTCTTCATTTGATTTAAACTGGAAAGTTTTGATGCAAAATCGTGTTTGTCAAAAGTTTTTAAGGCTACGTCAGATAGAAAGCCGGCTGCGGTCTGACATGTTTACATTTACTGTGACTGGTATGGCTGATATAATATTTTACCCTGTCACAATCGCGTTGAAGTCGCCTTGCAGTCGCATTTCAGTCGCATTACAGTCGCATTACAGTCTCATTGCAGTCGCCTTGCAGTCGCATTACAGTCGCTTTACAGTCTCATTGCAGTCGCATTACAGTCGCTTTACAGTCTCATTACAGTCGCATTGCAGTCGCATTGCAGTCGCAGCCGCAAAGCAATCGATTCGCAGTCGCATCGTAACCGCGAATTAATCGCGATATAATTGCGTCGCAGTTGCGACGAAACCACGTCAAATTCGCGATTACGACTACTCCGCGGCTAATCCGCGACTGTTCCGCGACCAATCCGCGACAATCTCGCGACTAATCCGCGACTAATCCGCGACCGCGGCTAACTCGCGAGTGTTCCGCGACTAACCCGCGGCTGTTCCGCGACTGTTTCGTGACTATCCCGCGACTAATCGGCGACTGTTCCGCGATTGTGCCGCGACTGTTCCGCGACTAATCCGCGATCAATCCGCGACTAATCGGCGACTTTCTCGCGCAAAGCAATCGATTCGCAGTCGCAACGTCACCGCGATGTAATTGCGTCGCAGTTGCGACGAAACCACGTCAAACTCGCGATTACGACTACTCCGCGGCTAATCCGCGACTGTTCCGCGACCAATCCGCGACAAACTCGCGACTAATCCGCGGCCATCCCCCGCTTAATCCGCGACCATCCCGCGATCAATCCGTGACTTTCTCGCGACTAATGCGCGACTTTCTTGAGACTAATCCGCGACCCTTTCGCGACTATCTCGCGACCCTTTCGCGACTATCTCGCGACTAGCTCGCGGTGGTTCCGCGACTTTCTCGCGACTAATCCGCGACTTTCCCGCGACTAATCCGCGACTTTCTCGCGACTAATCCGCGACTATCTCGCGACTTTTTCGCGACTATCTCGCGACTAGCTCGCGGTGGTTCCGCGACTTTCTCGCGACTGATCCGCGACTGTTCCGCGACTATTCCGCGGCTATCTCGCGATTCTGAATTCTGAATGAGACTGTAATGCGACTGCAATGAGACTGTAATGCGACTGCAATGCGACTGAAATGCTACTGCAAGGCGACTTCAACGCTATTGACAGTTATTATTTGATACGAAATATTATTTGATTCGAAAGAGTTTTGCTATTAAAATGTGTTATTTGAATGGAAATGGAAAAACTATAAATGATATTTGTTTGGTGCGATTGTGACAGGGTAAAATATTACTTGATACAGTGTTCAGAATGACAGCATCTGTTATCAGAAGCTTTAAAGTCCCGTCGTAAAACATCAACAGTTTGCAAAATGACTCCAACGCGACTTCACAACTTCTGATAGCAGCCGGTCAACGTTATATGGCGCTCGAAGCGTCGCTCGACGCTCTCACTCTGAACCTAGATGTCTCTTCATTTGATTTAACCTGGAAAGTTTTGATGCAAAATCGTGTTTGTCAAAAGTTTTTGGCTAGGATTCTCATTACACCTGGTTGTAGGTCGTTCCGTAGGTATGCTGGTTTGTTTAAAAGCTCAATATCCGTTTTTGTCTGTCGTGTCTTTATAGTGATATTTTATCTGTAATATTTTGAGATGCAAATTTAAACTAAATCATAGATTATAAGTTGTGGGTTCATTTTACTTGCAAAATTTGGCCAATCCAGGGTCGTAGCTAGAGTCGAATGGGAAGTGGAAGCAACATTTTGGTGGTGTGAGTCAATGTGTAAGCTGGAATAATTAACAACAAAATTATATGACTATATTTCTTTGACAAAAATCATTTTACTCAGCGTTATTTGGCCAATCCAGGGTCGTAGCTAGAGTCGAATGGGAAGTGGAAGCAACATTTTGGTGGTGTGAGTCAATGTGTAACAACAATCATTTTACTCAGCGTTACCTAGATGTCTCTTCATTTGATTTAACCTGGAAAGTTTTGATGCAATATCGTGTTTGTCAAAAGTTTTTAAGGCTACGTCAGATAGAAAGCCCGCTGCGGTCTGACATGTTTACATTTACTGTGACTGGTATGGCTGATATGGAACAGCTAAACCGAAACCCACTTTCTGTCTGCGGGGCCCTTAAACTGAGTCATTGGCTAGGATTCTCATTACACCTGGTTGTAGGTCGTTCCGTAGGTATGCTGGTTTGTTTAAAAGCTCAATATCCGTTTTTGTCTGTCGTGTCTTTATAGTGATATTTTATCTGTAATATTTTGAGATGCAAATTTAAACTAAATCATAGATTAAAAGTTGTGGGTTCATTTTACTTGCAAAATTTGGCCAATCCAGGGTCGTAGCTAGAGTCGAATGGGAAGTGGAAGCAACATTTTGGTGGTGTGAGTCAATGTGTAAGCTGGAATAATTAACAACAAAATTATGTGACTATATTTCTTTGACAAAAATCATTTTACTCAGCGTTACCTTACTGTGACTGGTATGGCTTATATGGAACAGCTAAACCGAAACCCACTTTCTGTCTGCGGGGCCCTTAAACTGAGTCATTGGCTAGGATTCTCATTACACCTGGTTGTAGGTCGTTCCGTAGGTATGCTGGTTTGTTTGAAAGCTCAATATCCGTTTTTGTCTGTCGTGTCTTTATAGTGATATTTTATCTGTAATATTTTGAGATGCAAATTTAAACTAAATCATAGATTATAAGTTGTGGGTTCATTTTACTTGCAAAATTTGGCCAATCCAGGGTCGTAGCTAGAGTCGAATGGGAAGTGGAAGCAACATTTTGGTGGTGTGAGTCTCTTCATTTGATTTAACCTGGAAAGTTTTGATGCAAAATCGTGTTTGTCAAAAGTTTTTAAGGCTACGTCAGATAGAAAGCCCGCTGCGGTCTGACATGTTTACATTTACTGTGACTGGTATGGCTTATATGGAACAGCTAAACCGAAACCCACTTTCTGTCTGCGGGGCCCTTAAACTGAGTCATTGGCTAGGATTCTCATTACACCTGGTTGTAGGTCGTTCCGTAGGTATGCTGGTTTGTTTGAAAGCTCAATATCCGTTTTTGTCTGTCGTGTCTTTATAGTGATATTTTATCTGTAATATTTTGAGATGCAAATTTAAACTAAATCATAGATTATAAGTTGTGGGTTCATTTTACTTGCAAAATTTGGCCAATCCAGGGTCGTAGCTAGAGTCGAATGGGAAGTGGAAGCAACATTTTGGTGGTGTGAGTCAATGTGTAAGCTGGAATAATTAACAACAAAATTATGTGACTATATTTCTTTGACAAAAATCATTTTACTCAGCGTTACCTAGATGTCTCTTCATTTGATTTAACCTGGAAAGTTTTGATGCAATATCGTGTTTGTCAAAAGTTTTTAAGGCTACGTCAGATAGAAAGCCCGCTGCGGTCTGACATGTTTACATTTACTGTGACTGGTATGGCTTATATGGAACAGCTAAACCGAAACCCACTTTCTGTCTGCGGGGCCCTTAAACTGAGTCATTGGCTAGGATTCTCATTACACCTGGTTGTAGGTCGTTCCGTAGGTATGCTGGTTTGTTTAAAAGCTCAATATCCGTTTTTGTCTGTCGTGTCTTTATAGTGATATTTTATCTGTAATATTTTGAGATGCAAATTTAAACTAAATCATAGATTATAAGTTGTGGGTTCATTTTACTTGCAAAATTTGGCCAATCCAGGGTTGTAGCTAGAGTCGAATGGGAAGTGGAAGCAACATTTTGGTGGTGTGAGTCAATGTGTAAGCTGGAATAATTAACAACAAAATTATGTGACTATATTTCTTTGACAAAAATCATTTTACTCAGCGTTACCTAGATGTCTCTTCATTTGATTTAACCTGGAAAGTACTGATGCAAAATCGTGTTTGTCAAAAGTTTTTAAGGCTACGTCAGATAGAAAGCCCGCTGCGGTCTGACATGTTTACATTTACTGTGACTGGTATGGCTGATATGGAACAGCTAAACCGAAACCCACTTTCTGTCTGCGGGGCCCTTAAACTGAGTCATTGGCTAGGATTCTCATTACACCTGGTTGTAGGTCGTTCCGTAGGTATGCTGGTTTGTTTGAAAGCTCAATATCCGTTTTTGTGTGTCGTGTCTTTATAGTGATATTTTATCTGTAATATTTTGAGATGCAAATTTAAACTAAATCATAGATTAAAAGTTGTGGGTTCATTTTACTTGCAAAATTTGGCCAATCCAGGGTCGTAGCTAGAGTCGAATGGGAAGTGGAAGCAACATTTTGGTGGTGTGAGTCAATGTGTAAGCTGGAATAATTAACAACAAAATTATGTGACTATATTTCTTTGACAAAAATCATTTTACTCAGCGTTACCTAGATGTCTCTTCATTTGATTTAACCTGGAAAGTTTTGATGCAATATCGTGTTTGTCAAAAGTTTTTAAGGCTACGTCAGATAGAAAGCCCGCTGCGGTCTGACATGTTTACATTTACTGTGACTGGTATGGCTGATATGGAACAGCTAAACCGAAACCCACTTTCTGTCTGCGGGGCCCTTAAACTGAGTCATTGGCTAGGATTCTCATTACACCTGGTTGTAGGTCGTTCCGTAGGTATGCTGGTTTGTTTGAAAGCTCAATATCCGTTTTTGTCTGTCGTGTCTTTATAGTGATATTTTATCTGTAATATTTTGAGATGCAAATTTAAACTAAATCATAGATTATAAGTTGTGGGTTCATTTTACTTGCAAAATTTGGCCAATCCAGGGTCGTAGCTAGAGTCGAATGGGAAGTGGAAGCAACATTTTGGTGGTGTGAGTCAATGTGTAAGCTGGAATAATTAACAACAAAATTATATGACTATATTTCTTTGACAAAAATCATTTTACTCAGCGTTACCTAGATGTCTCTTCATTTAATTTAACCTGGAAAGTTTTGATTCAAAATCGTGTTTGTCAAAAGTTTTTAAGGCTACGTCAGATAGAAAGCCGGCTGCGGTCTGACATGTTTACATTTACTGTGACTGGTATGGCTGATATGGAACGCAACTAATCCGCGACTATCTCGCGACTACTCCGCGACTATTCCGCGGCTACTCCGCGACTATTTCGCGGCTATCTCGCGTCTAATCTGCGGCTATCTCGCGACTACACCGCGGCTATCTCGCGACTATCTTGCTACTAATCCGCGGCTATCTCGCGATTCTGAATTCTGAATGAGACTGTAATGCGACTGCAATGCGACTGCAATGCGACTGAAATGCGACTGCAAGGCGACTTCAACGCTATTGACAGTTATTATTTGATTCGAAAGAGTTTTGCTATTAAAATGTGTTATTTGAATGGAAATGGAAAATGCAGACCGCAGCAGGATTTTGAATCAAAACTTCCCAGGTTTAAGGCTCGTTCAGAGTGAGAGCGTCGAGCGACGCTTCGAGCGCCATATAGCGTTGACCGGCTGCTATCAGAAGTTGTAAAGTCGCGTTGGAGTCATTTTGCAAACTGTTGATGTTTTACGACGGGACTTTAAAGCTCCTGATAACAGATGCTGTCATTCTGAACACTGTATCAAGTAATATTTTACCCTGTCACAATCGCATTAAACAAATATCATTTATAGTTTTTCCATTTCCATTCAAATAACACATTTTAATAGCAAAACTCTTTCGAATCAAATAATATTTCGTATCAAATAATAACTGTCAATAGCGTTGAAGTCGCCTTGCAGTCGCATTTCAGTCGCATTGCAGTCGCATTACAGTCTCATTGCAGTCGCATTACAGTCTCATTCAGAATTCAGAATCGCGAGATAGCCGCGGATTAGTCGCGAGATATCCGCGGAGTAGTCGCGAGATTGCCGCGGAATAGTCGCGAGATAGCCGCGGATCAGTCGCGAGATAGCCGCCGAATGGTCGCGAGATAGTCGCGAGGTAGCCGCGGATTAGTCGCGAGATGGTCGCAGGATATCCGCCAGATTGTCGCGGATATGTCGCGAGGTATCCGCGGGATGGCCGCGGAGTAGTCGCGAGATATTCGCGGAGTAGTCGTAATCGCGAGTTTGACGTGGTTCCGTCGCAACTGCGACGCAATTACACCGCGGTGACGTCGCGGTAACCACGCGATTACGTCGCGGTTACGTCGCGACTGCGAATCGATTGCTTTGCGGCTGCGACTGCAATGAGACTATAATGCGACTGAAATGCGACTGCAAGGCGACTTCAACGCGATTGTGACAGGGTAAAATATTATTTGATATATTGAGAATCCTAGCCAATGACTCAGTTTAAGGGCCCCGCAGACAGAAAGTGGGTTGCGGTTTAGCTGGGGCGACGAAATGGACTCACTGAAGAAAACATAGTGAATATTTTGGCATATGTTGGGATATATCCTCATATTCGTCATATTTCACTGGATTTGGACATTACTTACTTGATCAACAGTGCATAACTTCTTAAGAGACCACAGGTTTGTCCAAAAGTTGAATATTTTGTTGTGAAAAATAAATATAAACACTAAATATTATTAGATATTTATGCAACAAGTGCGTAAAGTAACCCTTTTTTATAATTATTGTCGCATGAGGCAATCCCATGAATGAAATAGCTACGTTACGCATGAGTTTCGGTCAAGTTTTTTTGTGCAATAAAACTTTATTATTATTTTAGGATGCATTCATATCACATTGTTCTCCATCAAGAATTAAAGGACACAGACTTTGGTAACCGTCTGAACTACTGTCACTGGTTTACTAACATGATGGAAGAAGATCCCCAATTTCCCTCAAACATTCTGTGGACGAACGAGGCAACGTTCACCAGTATTGGTAATGTTAACCTACACAACATGCATTATTGGGCACCAACAAATCCTCACTGGATGCGAGAGGTTCAATACCAAGGTCGGTGGTCTGTTAACATCTGGTGCGGGATAATAGGGGGAATAATTATTGGACCATTTATATTTGACGAGCCCCTCAATGGAAATACTTATTTACATTTTTTACAAAACAACTTACCTGTGTTGCTCCAAACATTCCCCCCCCCCCCCCTACTAGCTACGATGTTTTTCCAGCACGACGGATGTCCTGCGCATTTTTTCCTAAACGTGCGAAACTATTTGGATATGATCTTCCCGGATAGGCGGATTGGTCGGGGCAGCTTACTTCCTTGGCCACCTCGATCCTCGATCCCCCGACTTAACATGTTTGGATTTTTATTTATGGGGCAGACTAAAGGACGTCGTATATCAAACAAGGCCCACTACAAGGGAAGATATTATCGTAAGGACATTATTTTATTTTAGTCCCAAATCTTGTGTGTTTAATTTTGTTTTTCTGTTATTATATCCTCTCTGTCCAGGATACCTCATCGCGTATATTCTTAATGCTATTGTTGAGTTCTGGTAGCATTCAAAATAAACGGCTAGCATATTAAATATTATTTCATTGGGAATTCTCATTGTTTTAAGCTTAATTGCAATACCACAACAACGACAAAGAATGGCGTCGGATAAATAAGCGTTAGTGACAACTACAGGTGTTTTGTTTAATTTTTGCACATCCAGGCCTACTTAACCAAAACGCAAGGCAAAAAGTTTTTTCCCAAAATATTCTTGTATATCTTGTATATCTTGGGATAGAATAAAGATATCGATTTGCGGTTTTGACTAAATTCCTTATTTTTTTATCCTCTTACCATCTAGATGTAAAAAAATACCTCATTACATTTAAAAATTTCCTAGGAAGATGGGAAAATTGTCGACTTTTTGAAATAGCGCCCCCTAGCGACGACAAAATCATTTAATTTTGTTATTTTTACTATGAATTTTATTAAAGAGGAAAAGCTTTTTTAAATGTTTCGAAAATCATTGGAATCGGTTAAAAAAAAAAGTTGTATTACATTTGTTAATAGCATGTTTGAGCCTTCCCCCATTGTTTCATAATCTAAGTTTTTAGGATACCTTTAGTATGTCTTCTTGGAGATAAGCACAGAATTATGTTTTCGAGTGTTCGTTGCGCCCCCTAGCGGACGACTAGCAAACTAAACAATTATTTCCAGCAATTTTTTATGGCCTATTTTGTACAAAAAAATTTTACCTGAAAGCTCTGGGACTAATAGTTTCTGAGATATAGCCGGCGTCCTTTCTTATTTGCACACCCGGTACAGGTTTGGACTTTTCAACGTCCATTACGCACGTAACCTATTTATTTAAAATATGGATTATTTGGTTATTCAATGGGTCAGACACCAACACAATATACCAAAAAAATATTTGAACTTTAAAAAACTTGTCAAACATACAAGGAAGTTTTATATCTGACTACGTTCTCAAGGATTGACAAATACGCTTATGAATATTTGCTAAACTGTTCGAGTTTCACAAAGGGACCGCTTTCTTGTAGTTTTTCGGCATTTATTTATGTTTTATCACTGTTCAATTGCCTGTTATACCTTTTTCGGACCAGAAATGTTTAACTTGGGATCGACTGTGAAGAGTGGGTATATGTCTTTATTTGTTTTCGGCTCAAGATATTGACAAAACTTCTCTTGCAGGTATTCAATATGTAATGGAAAATTTCCTATTATCAATGCATTATAAGAAATAACAGCTATTTATGATTTATTTAGGAATATTACAATTATTATCATCATCATAATAGCAATTAAAACATAAAATGAAAAAGCTCTCGTGGCAATCCTGGAACTAACAAATGTTTAATGCATGTTGAACCTGATATAATATTATCAATTAATATAAAGACAGCATATCACAGTAATTGACATCTAATTTGGCCCAATATTACTAGACTCTGCTGAAATGTTTAATTGTACAATTTACTTGCATTAAAATATCTGCATATCAGAGTGATATAAATTGAAATGACGACAGTGATATTTATCAGTTCTGTTTAAATCGCACTAAATAGTTTAAATGAAAATGGCATTTATGTGTTTAAATATAGGATTAAAATTTCAAATTGACATGTGTTGTGTATGGTAGAGTGGGCATAGCAGGAATCTTATGGAAATAAATTATTAAGTGCATATCGTAATTTCTTATCTACGAAATAAATCTGGTAGATTCCAGTGCTTCTATGGAACACCCTATATATATTTATTTGCAGATTTTTTGGTAATAATCGTATAATTACCAGAATTTCGTTTTCTATGATGAGGGAAAAAGTGAATAATTAATTGGTCAAAATATTTTAATTAATTGGTCAAAATATTTTAATTCATTGCCCAGATAGAGGGTATTACAAATTGCAGGTCAAGTACAAAGATATCTGAAATTATATATACAATGTCGGTTAAATAGGGGCAAAGGTGGTCAACAAATGCCGCTTCAAATTTCCGAATACTTACCCTTGGAGATCTGATCTGAAAAAAAAAACAAAATTAGAAAATTCGTTAGTAGTTTGCACGTCCTGATTACATTAATTGTTGATATAATTATTTCAAACAGATTTCACGTTTCCATTGCCACTCTTTCTTCTCTATAGCTTAACATAACTAATTTTCAATTCTGACGTTTTGTTTTCGGGCCACCAACATTAAATTCATTTTTTCGAATACGAGCCTGGAAATTAGGTTGCATATTTTTGATTCTCATACCCCTAAAGCCTAATGTCTGATGTCTACTGACGTTTCGGCTCTTAAAAATACATTAGCAAGGTTTTTGAATTTTTTACAAATACTACCCAGGTGAAAATCACAGTGTTTATTTGAAATTGAGCAGATGCCTGTATAAGAGGATATTAAATAAAATACTTCTTTAATAATAATATCAGTAATGATGGGCAAGAGAAACATAACAAAAATAGATACATACTAGATAAAAATAATCCTTGAAACTTATCTCAGAAATGTTCTCAAACTTTTCTTACTGCCCTTAAAACTGATCTTCTGCGGAAAGAATAGTATGAAGTTATAATTTTTTCACGTAACTCTGCCAAGTTTTTAACAGGACCATTTTTATACACTTTATTTTTTATTGTACCAATAATAGAAAAAAATCCAGGGATGAAAGATTGGGTGATCTCACTGGCCATTTCACTACACCTAGATTTCCTCCCCACTTTCCTGAGAAATGTCGATGCATATCTCTACCATTATGGGGAGGTGCCCCGTCATGTTAAAACCAGAGATGCGTGTTAGCATAGCCAATAAAAAATCTTCGAATTGGTTTTTTAAAAAATTAAGATACAAGTCTGCATTTAAATTATGATCATATAAAAATGACGTAACGTTGTTAGTTAACGTTGTTCTGGTTATGTTTTATTTTGTGTCGTAGAACCGCAAGTTCATAGATCTACCTCGGTGCGCAAAACCGCTTTTTATTTTAAGGTTATGTTCTCTCAAATATGGTTTATTCTCTATGACCTTTTCGGTGGGTTCTTGGGTTTGACGAAAAACTGTCATCGGTGTGATTCGGTCAAACGAAATTCTGACGACTGGTCAGACCCTTAGCCCTTGTGGGGAAATTGAGGAAATCTTTGTGTTTTCTACACCAAATCTTAATTGAGGCACATATTAACCAGAATTATCCCTCACTCACGTTAGTTCCCTGTATTTATAGCCTCGATTTTATAATACCATGTATCCTGTATACCTAGTAGCTATGGTAAGAAAAACCGTAAACAGACTTTTACATAAATTAAATTAATATCTAGTATAGTGTTAGCCCAAATTTCTTTGCATCAAGTGCTATCGCACCTGCATTTATTAAATTTAACAATACAAAGTTATTTATATATTTTACATACATTTATGGGACGTGTTTCAAATAAAATATGTTAAATTTCGTTAATATTTCAAAGGGGCTTCCGATGTAGTAAGTATAATGTTGTGTTAAGAATATTATTTCCTACATGGTGCCATTGTTTTATTATGCAACGGGTACTGTTAGAAGTAACACCGGACATAGGAGTAATATGCTTCCTGTGAAAAGGAAACAACAGTTTTAAATCTTCGAAATGAATATTAAATAAATAAGTTATATTAAAGTGCTGATGTCATGAGAAATTAATAATTTGAACTTCCAGGACCCTTAAAATCGGGAATACCAAAGCATTTAACGTGAATTATCACTAACATTTTTGTGTTTGTTTATGAGCGTTTTGAAGTAGAGTAAATTCTAAAAAACCACAGACGAAATGTCAACTACTTCTAAGATTTGTAATGCTGTATGCCAGATCCAGGCTCTGGCAAATGAACTTAAGTCTGTGTCTTGTGTCTGTATTTTAGTTGACTTGATGACGATTAATTTTTGTTTGCTGATAGTTTTGTAAGTTTAATTAGTAATTTTAAACTTTAGATTTCAGTCAGTTGTTTGTAAAACACAAAAGTATTACCAGACAATTTTAATTATTTTGTTCTGTTCTATAGGTACTGTATGCTTCATTAAGCAATGCGTCAAGATCATTTAAAATGCGCCAAATAGTTTTTAAAAAAATAAAGAACAAATAAATGGTCCCTAATAAAATCTAACACTTACAGTTTCTGTTAATATTTAAAATTAAGTTATACGTTTTTCCCCCGACTTTATTTATATTACTAGAGACTTCTTAAAAATTGTTACGGCCGAAACACAAGAATATCCCTGCTTAAACAAACTAAAAACACTTGTAGAAACGAAATCCTCACTCGTTTAACACCATATCTCATGTCTGGAGAGCTCATAATTCTGTCAACAAGTCTTTTCTACGAGTTTCTAGCACCCTTGTAAACCTATGTCTCAAATGTTACACTTCACTTTTCTAGATAATAACGGACACAAAAAAGCATAAAAATGCAGTCTGGAATTTTTCTCGAGACGGCATTTGGCAGTAAATGTGTTAGAGCAAAGTGTGCTCTAAAATGTGTGAAACGAGAAAAAAATATTTACCGTTGGCTTCCCCGAAAGGGAATTTTAAAATATCGACATTATTAAGACTCTCGCGCGCCTGTTAGATCATATTTATTTTTGGCGTGAAGTCGGATTGAGCCTAATTTCTCGTTACAATATTCACATGTTGATTCAGGCGCGGATCTAGGATTTTGTCCAGGGGGGGGGCAAAACGGAAAAGCGCCGAAGGCGCTAAAAAAAGCGCCGCGGGCGAAAATTTTTTGGGTGCCACGCCCTTTTTTGAATCATGGTGCTTGGTTCTCAAGTGGGAAAATAAAAAATACAACACAAAATCCTCAAGAAAATCACAAAAGCAACCCCGTGCGTTTAGGAGTGAGGGAGTTAATTTTTGCGATTTTACCTATCTTCCAGAGAATTCGTTGTAAACAAACAATTTTATAAAATTTTAATTTGTTATTTATGTAATAATGCATTTGATTTGAATAATGCTGTCTATCGCAACAAGCCAATATATCCAGAGCTCTTATGGGAAGCTCTTTTCTGAAGCTCTGTTCTTGAATCCATTTCTCTCTCCACAACAACAATTAATCTTTTAGCAGAAAAGAAGCAGCGCCCTTGTCAACTTCAAGAAGCAATCCAAAGCGGTCGAGGAGGGACTTTATACTTATGTCATTTTCACCAGCAGAATTTTTGACAATATTTTCTGGAATGAAAACTGATAGCTGAAAGATGTCCAAGGTTTCGGCTGAGAATCTTTCTCGCAGATCTGTGAGAACAAAGTTTAGCAATGGTGCATAGATTGATACTCTGTAGTATTCCTCCGCTGAATTCATTTGATGGTTGGCACGATAAATTTGGCGTCCACCATGGCGAGGGATCCGAGGAATATTCAGCTCGACACCCAGTTGATCGGCTAGATTTTCTGCACACTGCCAGATCAGATACCCTATACCCTCTTGGGAATTTGCGTTTGCGACAGTTTGCGTAGCTCTGGTCTGGGACCGCATCAATAAGTAATTAAAATTAACTTGCGGAACTGCGGAAGGATACCAATATTCTAGTGGTTAGCGCGTAGACTTTCAAGAGTTTAAAGTACAGAGTACAGAAGGTTTAAAAGTAGACTTTCAAGTCGTGAACCCAGGTGCAAAGCTGGTGAAGGGAATTTTTTGTTTGTTTCTTAAAGTTTATGCAAAAAAAGGAAAAAGTCAAAAGGTGGATTTATTGCAAAAAGGTTAAAAGGTAGATCTATTCTGTAACAGGTTAGAGCTTGTTATTGGTTATTGCTTGTATACATCGTGTTACCTATGTGCTTTGGTCGGTCTCAGGGGGGGGGGGGCAATTGCCCCCATTGCCCCCCCCCCCCCCTGTATCCGCGCCTGTGTTGATTGAATATACTTACGACTTATTAATACACAACAGCAGGTAAGTATAGAATAGAAAAGAGACAGAATTGCCAGGATACCTGCGTGCGAACGCAAGTTCTACGAATATTCTTTTTACATTTTTTCTATGGGGTGATTTTCCTTACTACTACATATTTATGTTTTATTGACCTCTTAACGCGAAACCCAGGTTGAGAAACACTGCTTTAAACGACTAAATTTTAAGCAAAATCGGACAAGAGACAGGAGACTTCTTCCATTTGCACAAAACTTATATAAACTCTAACTTTTCCCTCTCGAAAAGTTTCGTACGTCTCTGCACGAAACTTTGCGACGTTTCACGTTTTGAATTAACAAGTTGTCGTAATTGAACGACTAGCTAGATGGTTTGTTGCTCTCTTCGGAGAGTTGCGCCTTTTACATAAACTAATGAAATTGTCGCAATGGGTGGCTGTGTTCTTGAATTTGCATTCTTACTAGTTATTCTTAAACATGTTTTGTTCTCCTAAGAATTTTCAAAAATATAATTTAATAAATGAAGCTCTTCAAGGACCAATTGTATTTTTTTTTTTTCATTTTATTAACAATATTGACAATAATGATATTATCCAGGTAAGGCTGCTAAATGTGTCACAATAACAATTTAATTTATTAAATAATTTAATTGACATTTCCTTTAACAATCCCAACAAACATATATAGTCTTAGCGACCTCCAATTTAGAGAAAATGACCTATTGAAGTAAAAAATAGTCTATTTTTGACTTCAAAATCGGCTTCTCAGACAAAATGGTTAAAAAGACGAACCGCTTGGTCAAAAGAAAGTAATTCAAACTTAGTATTACTGCTTCAAAGCCTGAAAATATAAGAGGTCCAAGAAATGGTCCAAAATAGGAGATATTTACTTTGTAAACCGACTTGATAGTCAGGTCTAAATAAAGTCAATGATCAAAGATAAAACAGGTTATTTTTTACCTTAGATTGGGCCTTAAAGCTTAAAAATCTTTTAAGCCCATAAATGAAGGCTAAATCACTTGGTTTTGTCTTTAATGTATCTTTATGGTCAGGTAACAATGTGAAGATTTCCTTAGGTGAGATTTACCCCATATTACTCTAATATTTTGTCCTCAAATTCCAGAAGACTTTAAGGTATAAAATAGATTACAGTATGGCTTACTGAATTTCTTTATAGCCAAATAGTCCTCTGGTTTTGACCTCAAAGTAATTTTATCCGGACATTAGGCCGCATATTCCAAAAAAAAGTTCTTTAAAGAGATTCTGGCATCAAAATCCGTAAAAAGTAATGTTGATTATAACGTCGTTGTGCTGCGGTGAATTCTGGGCAATAATTTAGGATATCACTTTATAATTACACATTACACCCTCAATTACACCACGATGTAGAAAAATAAATTATTTCGGTTTTCAAGTAAATACTATCGTAATCTGAGGAAGTTACAACAAAATAACCCTAGTGAGTTAGCTAGAAACAGGGATCATAATCAAAATGGGGGACAGGAATCGCTTAGGGTAACAGCATCTACTTCAGCTGCAGCTTTTACGACAACTTTAAATACGAATATAGAAGACGAGGTTCTCAGCAGTTCCAGTGAGGATTTGGATGACAAGTTTATAATAGGCAAATTGCCTCGTATAGAAGATTTAAGGTTATGGGCTTTAACACATAAAATAACGTTAACTGCTCTAAGCGATTTATTAAAGCTTCTTCGAAGTCATGGAAAGACTGAACTTCCGGCGGACGCAAGAACTTTATTAAAAACACCTTCAGAACTACAAATCGAAGAAATGGGGCAAGGTAAATTCTGGTACAATGGAATTATTAAAACTTTGCAAAATGTTCTTTCAAACTCTGCCTTAACGGTACCTCAAGAGATCAGCCTAATATTTAATGTTGATGGTATATCTCCATTCAGTAGCTCAAATTTACAATTATGGCCAATTCTTTTTTTAATACATGAGCTACGGAATAAAATACCTCCATTAGTAGCTACAGCTTATTATGGAGAAAATAAGCCTCCAATTACGAACTATTTCAGAACAATGATTGACGAGTTAAAAATAGTTTTACAAGACGGTGTGATAGTTGACAATAAGAAAATTCTTCCGCAAAGTGGTCAAATTACGATTGGGCCAAAATAAAGTTCTCTCATTTTCCCACTTGTGAGGTACATATGAGTAGTCTAAAGAGGAACTTGACCCTCTCCTTTTTAATACTGCCACTATTTTAAAACAATCGGTGTCCATTTTGCTAAATAAAAGAGGTCAACCGCTAACAATAAACCACGGAAAGAAAAATGTAGGAATCATAAACTAAGGAAGTGTACTGTGGCAGGAATAACGAAAGCCGCCAACTGCCGGCACTGCTGCTAAAATCTGCCAAAAAGTTAGGTTATACAGATTAGAATGGTAGTGGCTAGTAATCCGTCGGGAGCCAAATAACCGACTCGGATAGAAACAGTTTTATCGAGCAACGACCCTACATAGGCCCTGCAAACCCTTTAAATACCTAATTTAGACTTTGTATACCCTTGTTGTAAATTTAGGCCATATAGATGAATATTTCCCTTAATTTAGACCTGACTATCAAGAAAAAGTCCTAAATAGGAAATTTTCTCCTAGCGTAACCTAATACGGACCACTACGGACTGACTTACAGGTCCAATTTATTTTAAAGTCGAAACTAGAGGAAATTATGACTTTTAGGATAAATATTTCACTGACGCCATATTTTTTAAATAATACTTTTTTATCTTAAAATAATTTTGTAAAATTACTCGTAACAATAAAAGAAAAACAAATATATTACACAAACTTAGCAAATAAATGAAGTTCGTATTCGTCCGAGCCCAAAATATAAGCTATATTTTAAATTTTTTGTGTTGACAATCTTAATTATCCCTGTTTTTTATAATTAAATGCATTTTTTTCGGGGGCGCGCTTTGTTTTTCAAGGCAGAATTGAAATCTACACGAAAAATTTTCACGCGCACCTAATTTTTCATCCCACCTTGCTTCCAATAACGATTTAGAAGTAGCCATACTACCAATTTAATATCTAAATAACTACTCCATCTTTAAAATAAACAACTTGGCATGACATGGCGATTTAAGAAAACTCCTGGGCTTTGTTATTATAATAAAAACAACATATCTTTTTCTAAAATTGTGGTTATGATTTAAATGAACTTTATAGTCCACAACAGGTCCATATTAGGCCCACAAAGGTTAAATATAGGTAAAAAACACTTCTTTTATACCCCGAACAAGGCTGCGCGGCCTTGTCTATGAAGCCCAGTTCTCGTAATGACAGGTGCTTTTTACCAGTTTATTACCTTGGTTTTTGTCCCCACTTAGGTGATTTAGTGGTCTATATCACTTATTTCTGACTATGTAAAGCGGTCTGTGTGGCTTTTTAGTTATAACCTTAGGTAAAAATTACCTCTTTTGGACTATAATTGTTTGTTGGGATAGTATTAGTGATAATATATGCTCAATGTTTTTAAGACCTATTACTAAAGAGGAAATTTGTGAGATAGCTCCGAACTTAAAAAATAAAAATAGCAATGGAATTGATGAAATTCCTACAAGTATAGTAAAACTCGTAATTCCTGTATTAAAAGAGGTAATGTGCTATTTAATAAACAATTTCTTTAAATATGGAATTTTCCCTGAAAATCTAAAAATAGCGCTAATTAAGTCATAGTACAAAACAGGAGATCCAGAAAGTTTAGACAATTATAGACCTATAAGCTTATTACCAAGCTTTTCATAAATCTTTGAAAGGGCAATGAGCACTAGATTGATCAATTTATTTAATCAATATAACTTATTCAGTATTGCACGACATGGATTTTTGAAGGAAAGGTCAACACAAACAGCTGTCTTTGCCTTTTTAACAGAAATATTAAAACATCTTGAAAATAATGAAATAGCTCTTGTTGGATTTGTCTAAGGCCTATGATTGTCCGGATAGGGAGTTACTTTTAAGTAAAATGGAAAATATGGTATTAGGGGTAATGTGAAGAAATGGTTTGTTTCGTATGTCAATAACAGGAGACAAACTGTTTCAGTGACAAAAAATGGAATAACTAGACTCTCTTAAATAACAAGCAATGAGGTGGGAATTGCACAAGGTAGTATACTGGGCCCAGTTCTGTTCATCATATTTGTTAATGACCTGTCTTTGTTAATAAATTCCTCTAATCAACATATAATAAAATATGCAGATGATACAAATCTTCTTATAGGAAGTACGACTTTAGACACTCTAAAAAGCACAGCAGAGGAATTTTTTAACAGGGTAACGGAGTGGTTTTGCACGAATAGGTTAATCATGAATAAATCAAAAACTAATGTGCTGTTATTTCGAACTAAACAATCCAAAATACCCAAACCATTGGAAATGCAATTGAGGGATAGTAATCTAAATTTTAACGAAACTGCTTAATTCCTAGGAATACACATGAATGAACATCTGGATTGGTCACATCATATAGAACAACTAATCAAAATACTCAATTCCATTTGCTATGGAATCAGGGTAGTGAGTAAATATATGAACGAAAGCGCCTTAAAGGCTTCCACACACAGACGCGGCCACGGCCACGGTGGCGGCCAATCTAAACACATAGAAATTCTGATATGCGGTGACGGTCAAATACAACGTGTCAACTTTGACTGCGAGAAGTGACAGTAGTAATGACAAATAATATAATAGAATTATTAATAGAAAATGTTAAATTATATCCCATACTTTTTGGTTTAAGCCATCCAAATTATAACAATATAAAGGCTAAAAACAAAGTATGGGACAAAAAGCTAATAGTAATAAAGTCTTGATCTTCTTCCACATCGTCTATCATAATAACAAATAATAGAAATAAAAATGAAACCTAGACATTTAAAAATATATTTTCGTATACATAAAATCTGTAAACGGCAACTACCTTACAGCTCCACTCACCCCTTTAGTATGAATACGCCCGACCGCTAATATGATCGCCACCGCTACCGTGGCCGTGGCCGCGTCAGTGTGTGGAAGCCTTAAAGAGTATTATACTTTGCTAATTTTGAATCTGTTTTAAAATATGGGATTGTATTATGGGGAAGGGATTGTATGTTGCAGAATGTTTTTGTTGTACAAAAGAGGATAATAAGAATAATAAAAAAATGGAATATCTTCAGACCTGCAGATCAGTCTTTAGAAATGTGGGAGTCATGACAGTTTATGCTAGGTATATTTACGAATGTTCCTTTTCCGCAACAAAAACATTTTCGAAACAAAAACAAAACATAACTATACAACAAAAACGTTGGACTTTAAATGTGTACCCCATAGACTGGCTCTGACTGAAAAGTCACCGCATTATATGTGTGTTAAGCTGTTTAACAATATGCCTAAAGAATTAAAAATTATTACATAAAAAAAAAAATTTAAGTAGAGATTAGCAAATTTTTAATAAACTTAGAACCATATTGCCTACATGATTTCTGTGCAGACTAATAGAAATATTGTAGCATTCATTTTTGCTATATATGTATATTTATAGGATGCTACATGGGTTTGTGTAAGATATATGTTTACATTACCTTTCTATATTTTCTGTGGATTTTAAGTTTAATTTGGTGCAGAGGTTCATGTTTTACAGGCCACGGTCCTACCATGAATATTTTTTAGTACATCCTTTCATTCCTTTCCTTTTAATTAACTCGAACGAAGTAGATATCTGAATATTTAAATATTTTTATTGTCAAAATTTGGGGTTATGTTCATTTATGATAACCGGTCAGTAGTTCATTTGGCTTATAGTAGGTTCATTGAGTTGTTCCATTTGAACCTTGGTTAGTTCACTCTAGAACATTGATGATATTGCACTTTTCACCATTCGATAAATTGGTATGCCATTAATTGGTTTTTAAATTACATATTATGGAGGGTAAACTGTTAGTAGTTTTCCACATGTTAAGTTGGTTTGGTTTTGTCATTTTATCGAACTGAGATCACTTTCATCAATTGTCTGAACGTACCAATTTTTTTGACATGACAGTTAAGGGACACCTGTCATTTGATCTTTACCTTTTTCGGAGAGATTTGACTTTAGGTCACTTCATTTAAGATCACCCGTGAAGGTTGAAGTCGGCGGTTTTTAAAAGGGGCCCACTATTATGTGATTTGAACAGGTCCGCCGCCCTAACTTTAGTTGGCACCTCAGGGGTAGTAGAGCGTCCTCATCTCTTTGATGGTAAGATTTCTTTAATTCTTTTCTTTGTGTCTCCTTAATTTTTTTATAACCTCAATTTTCTACAACATGTGCAATTTAATTTTAGATTTGCACATGAGGCCTCATTTCTTTGTAATTTTCTTGAGATGGTAGCACCAGACAACCAATGAGGTAGGATATATTTTCGATTTAATTTAACCAGGTTAATTCGCTGTTTCGATTTTAGGGTTTTTTTTTATATTTTAGTTGCAATTTTCCTTTCGCTTCTATCGAAGCGTTTATAGTTGAATATGTGACAGACGAGACGTTATATTATATTCATATATCTTCTGACCACGTGTTGGGATTGAAATTGGCTCTTCATTGAAAGACCACATGGCCTGTTACCTGTATATATGTGCTGTTTTGTACTGTTCGGGTCCACCAGACTGAAGGCAGGGTGCCTATTAATTTGAAGCAGAAACCACATGGGATTTGGAACATCTGGGAAATAAGGCCAGTGTATTGTGACAATTTTAATATTCTTTATAACCTTAACACCATAAATTTCACTTTAAAATTAACTTTAATTTGTAATACCACCTTGGTAACATTTAGAACGAATCTAGGTATTATGACCACACAAGTATGAAGGTTCTAGAACATTATCTTTTCCCCTTTCCATAACTATAGGTGATAACCAGTTACCAGGCGAGCAAAAACCCTTCAGGTCTTCCCATGAGAATATAATTTTTTAACTTTAATATTTAATTTAGTTATTGATTTCAATATTTAATCTCTTTGTGGAATCCAGTTTAGTGATCCTAATAAATTACCCCAATTGTTGTTTTACATATCTGTGTTTTATTGTTACTCCCGGTACTGCAAGACAAATTATTACCATCTTTAGAAGCAAGCGGTTTTCCTATTTTAAAACGCTTTGTAAGTATTAAGTTTTTTAACCATTTAAAATAGGTGGCGTCCAAGACATCAAAAAAGTGTACAACTGCTTAAGGCAAGGACTCCGAGCGTCCGACACAAGAGCTGCCATTCGCACCATGGTACGTAAAGTTGCCTTGTTAAGGTAATTTTACGGCACAATATTGTGATTAAAATGATTTCATTTCATTTCAGGTACATTTTGTATGATGATTTGAAATAAAGATATATTATTATTATTATTATTATTATTATTATTATTAACACCGTCGTAGATTAAGGATTTAATATCATCCATAATCATATCATAGGGCACCTACTTACTACAAAGCTCCAGATAGCTGAAACCAACCTGAACTAATACTATAAACCACTTTTATTTATCCACAGGGTGTCTCTGAAAGGTCGGCACAAATTTATAAGTCTAAAATATGGCGATCAAGCCCAACTTCCAAAAGCTGATAGAATAGAGGGAGTCAAAGATATTTATTTGACATTTTTTTGGTACCGCCTGTATAAATCTTTTTCCAACAAAATGTACGTCACCTCCGTACCCAGACTCACATTCTGGACGGATTTTCTTTCGGATTCATAAACAAGGATTAGGGAGCTTGGACCACCTAACGGATAAAATGTTACCGAAGGCAAAGACGTTCTATTTGTTAGAAAAAAAATCGTTTGTGCCTAAGAACAGTATACAAAATGATAATCTGTATATAAATTTTGAGGGACGTATAAATCATCAGGTTGCCTTCACAAACTTTCTTGGAACCATAATAGATGAAGAACTTACATAGGCCAAATACGTGAATATGGTCTACCAGAGGCTTAGTAAAGTCTGCTTTATCCCAAGAACAATCAGAGGAACATTATCAAGAACAACACTTCAGTCTGTTTACTTTGGAATTGATTTTTCGTCTTGCTATTGTATCTTCGATTTGATAAAGACTACTGGCCGCTATATCCCCTCGTCGAGTATATATTGCGGAGATGGCCTATGATGTTCCTATATCGTGTTCTAGTGTGGCATTTGTATAACATGCACAAATAGAAGTTTAGCTCGTTCGCTTGTGGCGCCTTATATGCAAAGACGTGTCATCAACACCAAGTTGCCGAGAGAGCTGAAGTTGACCATCACAACTCGTATTTTAGATAACGATATCTCCAGAATCAAGCAGCCAGTCAAGGAACCAGAAGAGCATATAGAATTTGTCCCGCCAAAAAACATAGAATGACTACCTATGTTTACTTTGGGTGGAGCAAGCCTGCGTGCCTGCAATGTTAGAATAAGGCTGCTGTCAAAACTTTTAATATTTGTTATCTGAAGTGGATGATTTGTTTTTTAGTTCCTTATATAGTGTAATTTAAGAAAAAAATACTCATTTTGTTATACAAATAGGCTTGGGTGCTTCAAAACGCTTAAAATGAAACTTAAGGAAGTTTAGACTGGAAAGTGCCATAATTTTAGATTTTTTATATTTCTATACTTTTAATAGTCAATACTTAAAGGTTAATTCTCTTTCCGAACTTCCTGTATGCTATAACAAATATAAATTAAATTTTCTTTGTATTTTATAAAGAGCTACTTTTAGCTAATCTAACATATCACATATTTATTTATTCAAGTATCAACAGCAAATGCCAATTACAGATACGTTACATTAGCTACTATAACTAGTTTGATACTATAAATACCATATTACAAGACAAATCATATTATCCACTAACCAATCTTAAATCTATCAATTTTTTAAAACCATTAACACTTATGGTATCTACATCAATATTGGAAGCATAATCATTAAAAAGGTTACACATTTGATAAATTGGTGACATCTTATACAGGTTTGTCCTTGGGAAATCCAAGTAAAACACTTTTTTTTGATCTGGTATTGACGCGATTTACAGAGAAAGGAAGTTGACTCAAAACATCAGGATTGTCTATATTTCCTTTCATTTTACCAAAAATACCAAGCAGGTACATGTGATCAATTCCTCTATCTGGATAATATCCAAATTTCTTAAAAAACATATACTTCAGGAACTTTCTCTGTACACCCTCAATAAAGTCAATCCAGACATTGTAATACGGAGACCATATAATACTTCCATATTCTAACTTTGGTAAAACCAGTACATCAAAAAGTTTAAGACAGACATTAATGTCAAAATTTTTTGTGTTTCTGACAATAAATCCCATTATTCTTTGTGCTTCTCGAACTTTAGTCACTATATGTTTATTAAAAGAAAGACTACTATCAAAGAGAATACCCAAATCACTCTGACTCTCAACCCTCACCATACTCTGACCTTCTATCTTGTAGGTATTATTAATAATATTATGGTTTAAAGAGAAAGACATACATGAACATTTATTAACATTTAGAGTAAAGCCATTCACATTACACCACTCAATCACACTAACTAGATCACTCTGTAACATGTCACAGTCATCCTTAGTAACAATCTCCATATATAACTTAAAATCATCAGCAAATAATAAAGCCTTTGAGTGCTTTACGACATCAACAATACTATTTATTGCTATCAAAAAAAGTAAAGGGCCTAAATTGGATCCCTGAGGCACTCCAGAGGTACTCCTATATTTTGCGGATTTAGAACCTTTTAGCTCCACATATTGTTCCCTTCCATATAAGTATGACTGAACTAACATAGTTATATTATTTGTTACATTCATACTTTTCATAGCACTTATTAGGACACAGTGCTTTACTTTATCGAAAGCCTTCTCCATGTCAGTATATACAGCATCAACTTGGTGTTTATTTTTTAAAGCTTCATGAATATATTGACAAAAGATAGACAAGTTAGTAAAAGTTGACCTCTTTGGCAGGAAGCCATGCTGAAAAACAGATATATTAGCGGCAACTTCATTGTATTTTTTACATAAGTAACTATGTTAATCTAATTTCTCCCAAAATAATTTTAAATGTTGTATATTTACATCAATTATCATAATTTTTGTGCGGTCATAGAAAGTAATTAAAGAAAAACAAAGATTAAATTAATAACATTTAAATAAATATAAAATAATAGTGCAATATACAAGGATATAATTAAAAATGCCCATATTAAAACAATGTTAAAGCCTAGTTGTGTGCATGTAAAATCAAAATAATTTTTTGTGCATTCATAGACTTTAATTAGGGAAAGCAAACCATAAAAGATAATTAGCCTGGTGCTAACAAAAACGAAGAAAACCTTATACATTTTTGAACGTGGTTAGTAAAAATTTGAGATGCACATAAATCAAAACTTACTTCTCGACCTGTTTACTGTTGTAATGAATTTACCAATTTACCAAAAGTTTCCTCATACTGAATTACAAATTTAATTTTAAAAATAATAAATCCAGTAACTACACACCATATCATAGAAAAATTTCCTTCTAAAGGTTCATATTATTGTTTATTGCAGCAGTTACTTATATGATATAAATAAATATCATAAGATAGGTAGGTAAAGCCTGTCCAGAGATATAAGACAGTTACACTTTGCCTTTGAATGGGATTATCCAAGGGTTGCCATAAACAAACAACGAATGAATGAATAAATGCGGGTAAATTATAGGCCGTGCTTAAAAATGCCTTCAAGTAAACTGCAATCCGGAAGACGTAATTTCATTATTAAAGTAATAGTTTGGTGATTTTAAACCGATTTTTACCTGAATCAAGATGAGAGGGTTAATCTCATAAAACAAATTATGTTCTAAAGACTGTATATATAGCCACTCTAGTTAGTTTTAAGCTTAGTAAATATTCTTACTTCGTGTGTAATACAGCGTTTGTTTCATCGTGTGTGAGTCATGGAAAATATGTGCGAGCCCAATGTATCTCAGGAGATAACCCCGTCGAAAAGCAGAAAACACTTTTTTGTGGAAACTAAGGAAGTTATAAACAATGTTTATTCAACTTTCATTGAACGGGCGGTCAGCAAGCAAGCAGCGTTAGAAGAAACGGCCACATTAACAAAAATTCCAACATTTAGCGAGGAAAAAAGAACCGATCCTGGCATTTTCTCGAAGGTAGATGGAAGTGATCAAGATATAATACGGCGTAAAATATACAAGTTATACGAGGAACAAAGCGTGCCTATATTAGATAATTTAATTAAGAGGCTTGAAAAAGATGAAACCGGCGTTAAATGTGGCAGAACAACGTTATGGAAGTGTATCCAACACATGGGTTTTAGATTTAAAAAAATTACCAAAAGACAAGCTTTAATGGAATCCAGTAGAATTCGGGAATGGCGATACGAATATCTACAAAAATTAGGATTTATAGAGATCAGCAAAGGCCGATTATTTACTTAGATGAAACCTGGTTCGACACATATGATACCCCGGCAAAGGTTGGGTTGACTCAAGCGGCAAGTGTAAAACAAGCGCGCCATCAAAAAGAGGTAAACAAATTACGATCTTGCATGCTGGATCTAAAGACGAATGGATTCCAAATCAGCTTTCTCTGTCTGCAAAAAACATTACAGATTCTTCTCTGGATTACCATGAGGACACCACTGCTGATTTATTTGAAGATTGGTTTAAAAACAAGCTATTTCCAAATATACCTCCGAATAGCGTAATTGTAATAGACAATGCAAGCTACCAGAGTAGGCAGTTGACCAAGACTCCATTTTCAAATGGCACAAAAGTAAGTTTAAAACTACAAAAGGAATACTTCTGTGATAATTATGCAAAAAATCTAGGGCGTACAGTTTTAAGGCTTCCACCATACCATTGTATATTTAATTTCATCGAACATGTTTGGCACCAACTGAAATCTGCCATTCGTCGTAACAATATTTGCCCTACTATTAACTCCAGTGTACTTCAGCTTATAGAAACTGAAGTGTTTAACATCCCTTCACAAAGTTGGGCAAATTCTGTTACTCATGTTGAAAAAGTGGAAAAATCCTATATTCATAAAACCATATAGCACAAATAATAATTAGAACACATGCTGATAGCGATAGTGATATTGATATATTAAGTGAATAATTGTTATAAGTACCGAATAATTTGTAAATTTTTGTAATTATAAATATAATTCTTAATAATAAAATAACTTGTAATTTCACATTTAAAAAACCGATTATAGATGTCCAAAACATGAAGATACAGGCAATTTTTGCAAGAAATATTCGAGAAGAGACCCAAATCAGCCTCCAGCTGTTTGGTTGTTTCCCATTTTTCTGATCGCCGGTCAAGCGAATGGCTTTCCTTTATTTAGATAAAATCCACAGTATGTTTCGGATGTGAGTGCCAGAGACTCCATTGATTCTCGAATTTGGGTTTTACATACAGTTGTTAGAGCCATGTGAACGACGCCATAAAACAATTCTAATCGGAATAATAACGACTAAACTGATTACCATATTAAAAAAATTACATAATTTTCAATTATCAATGTCAACGATTTGAAACAAACATTAAAGACACCAGAAAATTACCATATGTGAATAAACTTCACACTCTGTTAATTAACATCGTCGCAGACTTGAATTAATCATGCTAAACACGGGACATACTATGTTTACATGAATATTGATATCTATTTGGCATATCTATCAGAGATATCTAATATAATGCATGTCGTGTATTTTAATGTAAAGGTATGCACATGTGTAATGGAACGGTTCAGACAAGTTGTTGTAAATGTGTGTAGGTTTGTTATATGGTTGAATAAGTTAAATTATATACAATCTTGTGCATGAAAAACTGGTTAAAATGATCAAAAGGATTTTATACAGGGTGTCTCATTTTCGAGAAAAAAATTTGGATCTTTTGAAAAATTTGACAGATCCTCTTCTTGTACAATATTTGCAAAATCTAGTGGATTCAAATGACACCCTTGATTTTTTCCTTTGGGGGCCACTGGAAAACTAAAGTTTATATAGAACCCTGTCTGAATATATTGATGTCCTCAAACATATAATTACAATTCAATTCATTCAAAGGGCACCCAGCGATGTTTGAGTCTAATTTCTAGAGGGGCCGAATATTCGGGAGCTAAACAAGCCTTTAGGACCCTAGACGCTTCTACTAGGTGAGTGCAATTTATTTTTGTCTTTTAATTTTCCCTGTATATTGGTGCAAAATCCCGTAATGAAACAAATGGTTCCGATACCGGTAATCGAACCCGAGCCTATACTGGAAGAAAGTCAGGTATCCTAGCCACTAGATCATATCGAATTTAAGGTAAGTGAAATAAAACAGATGTATCTAAATTTAGTTATTGTTGTATAATCAATTTAACATCACTCTAAAATACTGTTGTACCTATATGAAATGATAGGACAGTTGATGCCAGGAAAATAAGGTGATTGAAGATATGGGCAAAATGTAATCCCGCTTGGTCCAACCTCGAGTAGGAAACCAAAATAATAATAATAATAATTATAATAATAATAAAGGTCTTTTTATTATGAAATTAAAAATTATAAAAAAAGAAGAAAAACTAATACACAAGAAATAATACAAAATAATACAAAAATAACACTAAGCATTACAAGTAAAAGCAGGGCGCAGTCTAGCCGTACGGCTACTCTATATACTGAACCCTACACTACCTGTAGAAATAAAGAAAAAAATCAAAAAGTATAAGGACAGGCAGAAATAATGATACTTTACATAAGCTATTCATGATTATTATTACAAAAAAAAATAAAAAATAACGCACCAATAAAACAAAAGATTTGACCGAATAATACGGAACAGAACAAAGGTAGATTAAGGAAGTTGTAAATTTTGAAGATTAAGTAAATGTTTTTTATATTGCAGCTTAAACCCATTACCATCCAGTAAAATAAATTTATTAGGTAAGGAGTTATATAGTTTCACAGCGTTGTAGGTAAATGTTCTTTGAAACATGGCACTCCGATGGTGAGGCATTGTCAGTTTATACGAGAACCTTGTGTCACGGGAGTGTACAGTATCACGAAATACAAACTGATTTTTTAGGGATTGAGGGAGAGTCTCATTTTTCAGCAGTTTTACCAAAAAACTTTCCAAATGCAAAGTCCTACGGTTAGTCATTAATAGCCAGTTCAGATTTTTAAAAGTGTGGGAAATATGATCAAATTTACAAAGTCCATAAATAAGGCGTGCACATGTATTCTGTACTTTTTGTATTCTATATATATCTGCTTCTGCTACATCAAGGCATGGCCCATAAATAAAATCACAGTAATTAAAATTGGACAAGACGAGACTTTCACAAAGCATTTTGCGCAATTTAAAATTGAGAATATGTCGATTGTTGTATAATACTCTTAAGGACATGCATGACCTCTGAATTAATTTTGTAACATCATCCCTAAACCTCAAATTAGTATCCAAAATTATACCCAGATTTTTGGCTGTTTTAACCACTGTGAGCTTGACGCCATTAAGAACTATATTGATGTTCTCTTTCAAAAAGTCAACATTATTACCATTCCCAAAGAGCATCAAAGATGATTTCAATGGATTCAACTTCAAATTGTGATCCAGAGAGAGTTGGTTTAAAATATTTAAATCTTCGTTAAGCAAATTTGATGCAAAGTCCTGGCAGTCGAAGTGAATGAAAATTAGCGTGTCGTCTGCATAAGCCTGTATCTTACAGTGCTTTAGGGATTTCAAGATATCTGAGGTATAGATTATAAAAAAAAGAGGTCCAAGGATAGAGCCTTGAGGTACCCCAGACAAAATTTGAATTTGATCCGAGTAATTATTATTGTAAAAAAATTTTTGAACCCTATTGGTGAAGTATGATCTAATAAGATTTAAAGACGATTTATCCAAGCCGTAATACTTTAACTTTGCCAACAATAGTTCATGATTAAGGCTGTCGAAAGCTTTCGAAAAGTCAAGAAGAACCAACGCAGTACTTAATTTTTTATCAATTGCTGACATTATATCATCTATGACCTTAACAAATAGTGGCAATATACTTATGATGCGTAGATCATTAAAAGTTGTAGGGCTATTAGTTTTGGGTAATGGTTTACCAACAGAGATTTTCCATTGATCTGGAAAGTAATTAGTCTCAAGACAACAGTTAATAATATGTGTAACATACTAATCTATGTAGGGACTGCAATATTTTAACATTTTTAACGACAACCAATCAACTTCAGAGGCATTAGAAGTGATAGAGTGAATTATCTTGTGAATATCAGCTACTTCAATTAATCTAAAAGTAAATAAAGTTGGTATGTAGTTCTATATATTTCTTATCGAGGGTGGTGCTTCCCTTGCAACCCTTAAGCTTCACGAAAAGTGGAAGAGTACTATAGCATAGCGGAGGGTTATAGAGAGGAAAGCATCACATTGAAAAGCCGAATAGCAAAAATGGTAACTAGATCTGTTACCGAAAAAGAAAATATGTTAATTAATGTTGACAGTTGAGTCGCAAAATTTCATAGTTGGTCCAGCTTCTTTCGCAGGAACATTGAAAAATTGTACCTGTAATATAAATATTTCGTATGATATTATGATGATGTTTATAGCAACCGTTTCTAAGATAATATAAGTAAATAATTGATAGATGAAAAATCAACTACTTTGTTAGATCTTTCACTCACCCTACAGTGCAGTTTAATAAAATCTTAAGTGATACGCCCTTATTTTTCCACCAATTTGCACATTGAGCCGCAGCATTTTGTATAATCCGAGCCCTCAAAATTAAAGCTGAATAACGTATAATCTTAATTTTAACAGACGAGCAGGGAGTTGAATCGGTCACAAATAGGAAACTTCCCTTTCAAAGGAGTCGCAAAATTTCTTATTAGAGTCGAGAACAATAACTTAAGTCTAATTAATATACATCCGAGGGAAGTATTAACGTATTAATTAAAGGGTCTTGATAATAGATTGAACCAAATGTTACAGAGCCCAGAATAAGGGGAAGTTTGACGGGGATTGGGGCCTAAGTTCGTGAAATAATGCAAAATGTGTAAGACGCCTGTCTTAAGAAGTGGGAGGTTCTTATGGGACATGCAGGAATTTCTTAAAAAACAGTTAAATTTGTTGGTAACATCTACTTAGGCTACAGTGTGTGTGTATAAAGTGTAACCAAAAAACAAAGAGGGCAAGTTTCACAGTAACGCGGATGAAAATGGATTTCCAGAGAATACCACCAGAAATGGACTTTGTAAATGGAAACGTGGCAAAAAATTGGAGTACATGGCTTCAAAAATTTGAACTCTATCTACTGGGAAATGGAAAAGCGGAGAGTGCAGAAAATATAAAAGTGGCAATTTTCCTCAACCTCATCGGAGACAAAGGATTAGAGATATTTAACACTTTCGACCAACAACCCATGCACTAGACACAACAGTGAGGTGGAGCCAGGCTTCATCAGAAAAAAATGTCAGAGTCTATAATACACTCTAAAAATAAATCTTGTAAAATTACAGCAATAATTGTTGGTTATTTGTTGCCAGCAATAGTGCATGTAATATACCAGTGACACTGTAGAGTTACATGATTCATGTGAATTGTTTGTAAATAAATAACTGCAGAAACACATTTTTTAATGTATTCTTGCATTAAATATACTTAATATTCATGTGAATTTACAAGGGAATCACAATAAATACGGAATATTCCTTTAAAAATTGGGTAGTTTTTAGTAAAATCACAGCTACCATTAGGTGAAATTACACGTTAATTACACTTAAAAAAAATAGAATGTATATTTTTAGTTCCTATAACAGTAAATTATCTGTTCTTAAAATGAAATTTTACAGCAATGATTAATGTAATAAATTTGTAATACTACATAATAATCTATGTATTTTAATTTTTAGTAATTTGTTTGTCGAAGGAATTAAATAAAAATACAACATTTTTATATAGCTCGTTTTATTTCACGTTAGAAACAAATTAAAAAACAAGTGGAAAACGGTTACTGTAAATAAAAAATATTAAAGATTTCTGGTATTATTCCCTGACAAATAATAAATACATTTGCAACACTTAGGTGCTAATAAACTTCATTTAAATATATACCTATTATACATTGTGTGTATACAGTCCCGAACCCCATCAATATTTCAAAAACGTGACGTTTGATCAAAAAGTGTTTCATATAAAGTTCATAGATCTTTTTCCAATGCATATGCACATTAGAAAAAGTTTTTTAAATATACATAAGGATGGTAGAGAAAAAAGTTACATTTTCTCAAATGGGAGACTATACTTTTTGATGTATTTTCGAATCCTACACAAAATTGTCGCCTAACTTCATGTAGCATGTGCTTTACCTAAATTCACTAGTTTAAAAGATATACCAATTTAAAAATATATACTTGTTAAACATTTCTTACCATTTACTTTTTATACCTTTACATTATATTAAATAAAACACCATCAGTATTGTGGCGATGGCGCTGATATTTTTTGACATTGTCAGTTCTAATATTACTAGGTTAAATCAAAAATGTAAAGACATAGCAGCACCACAATGCTGGTGCTTTTTTTCAAGATGATAAAATGATATAAAATGTAAATGGTAAAAGATAATGTTTTGTAATACTTTAGGTACCTACATACCTATATATAATTTTGTATAGAATTCGAAAACATCAAGAAGTAGATTCTCCTATCTAAAAAAAATTAACTTTTGTTTTTACTATCCTTATGGTGCACCCTGTATATTCGAGAAATTTTTTTTAATATACATTGGAAATAGATCTATAAACTTTATATAAAACACTTTTTGATTAAACGCCAGGTTTTCGAAATATGGGGGGATCTGGGACTTTTTTTACAGTGTAGATATATTTATGTTAAACGTATAAACAGCTTGTCCATTATAACCGACTATAACAAAAACTATAACTAACAAATATAAAAAATCTAACATGTGTCAAGTTATTTTTTTTTAAATAGAAATAGTAACATAAAACCCCAAAAAAAAAGTCTCCAACAAGGATTTTAAAGTTTTTAAATAGCTTTTTGCTAGTAAAGAAAAAACTTTAAAAAATGCCTATTTTTTGGTATATAAGTAGGTATCTACGGAGATCTTTGGAACGCTAAAATAAATAGTATACACAAAAACATTGAAAAACGACCTATTTTATAATATAACTAGTTAAGCTTAACTATTACACTGTTTTTATTTGGGAACAGTTTATTAATACTATTAATTAAAGTAAAACCACAAAATGAGCATTTATACATAGTAAAACTATACAATACTTACTTGTTAAGTACTTTTTTAACCACAAAATAAAACACTTACAACTGTATACGAGGAAAAAACAACAAACCGATGCCGGCAGATGTAATGAAAGCCAAACAATGGACGCGACGGACGCGTCTCTTTCGTTGTGCCGAAAAGTGATGGGGAATCCCACAGACTGATATCGTAAGTTCACATCAGAATCACATAATTTTTACAGTGGCGTGTAATATTCATGTGATTTTAACATTTTATATGTATTTTTTTGTGATATTACACTACTTACTGTAAAAATTTTTTAAAAACACTTTAACGTGTATTTTTAAAGATAATGTACAGAGTGCACGTAAAATTACAGCATATATGTAAAAATATTACATTATTTTACCTGTAAATATCTATTAAAATTACCCCTAATTTTTAGAGTGTAGATCATTTACTATTTTCAATAAATTTTCGGTAAAAATTTGCAGGTCCTGCATTTTCCATAAGATTTCCCCACTTCTTGAAACCGCCGTCTTACAAATTTTGTTGCCGTATTTCGCGAACGTTTGCAACACGTTCTTCTGCTTTTACGGATGGTCTTTCAGCTCCTTTTTTACGTCGTATAGAACCTATTTCTCTAAACCAAGTCACGGTTCTTCTCAGGCAATGATAAAAATCCCCAGCAGTAAAAGCGACGTTAGGAAGATTCTCGTCCATGCACAAACGCTGATTATATTGCCACCCACCCCGTTTCGAAAATATCCTTCAACCATGAATTTTTGTGCTGTTAATATTTAATTCTTATATAGTGCCGCCTTAATAAAAAAAAATACGACGAAAACTGAAGTAAGTTAGGAAAATCTTCTTATTGAATCATTTACTTTTATTTCGCAAAACATTCTATCGGCCATATATTTCATTTGATGAAACTGGCTGTATTGCCACAATTAACAAAAAAATCTGTTGCGTGTCGCAATCGCAGAACAAAAAGTGTTTCCTCTATTACTAGTAGCTTGATCGATGTTAGAATTTAGGAAATATGTTTATTTATTACTGCTTATATTCGTGTTTTCTTGCTACTTAATTCAATATAATAAAAGATACTTAACACGTAAGTATTGTTAAATATGTATCCACAAAAAAAAGATGGATGTGTTAACTAACCTCAACTAACATGCCATTTACAACAGCAGCATGAACTCATAATTATAATATTTTTAAATCCAATCGGAACATGCCATGAAACCAATTGAAAGTGCAATTTTTTCGATGATATAGGTACCTATAAAGTTCCCTGTATAATATTTTAATATGTTGAAGTCCTCTAAAGGGACATTCTGTATGGTAAATTAAATTCAGATACTTTGTCTGTCAAAATATAAAGTATTCTCTAGGTATATAGTAAGTATTTATATTTACTTCAGTGGAACAACCGCGGCATATATGATTTACCAACCTTCGTAATTGTAATCAGAGCTGGGCAGTAGTTAACTACTAAAGTAGTTAACTACGTAGTTAACTACTTTTTTTATAAAAGTGGTTGTATTCTTACTACTTTTTTTCTCTTAGTAGTTATACTCGATTATTTTAAAGTCTGCATGAAATATTCGCAAAAGTAGTTAAAAAGTAGTTAACTACTCAGTGCTAACTACTTTAACTATTTTAACTACATTTCTTTATTTTAACTTTTTTTGTGTATTTTAACTACTTCTAAAAATATTTATCTACTCCCCTATATTACGTGTGAGGGTGTAAGCGTGTCAAAGACACGTTAGAACAACTTTAGAAACTATGGTTCCATTATCCGTTGTAGATAATGACAGTTTTAGAAATTTATTTTTCAGTACAGTACAGTACAGTTATCAGTAGAAGATCTTTAACACGACAAATTGAAAGCCAATTTTTTAAAATTAAAGAGGTTTTGCGCGATAGTAAATTTGTGTGTTCAACCGCTGATATTTGGTCGGGAAAAAGAAGAAGCTTTATGGGTGTCACAGTGCATTTCATCGATGAGCACCTTAAAAGGCATTCTTTTGCCTTGGCTTGCCGAAGGTTCGTAGGCACACATTCTTACGACAGAATTGCCGAGCTTCTTGAAGATATTAACCTGTCATTTGACTTAGATAACACGAAAATTGTTTCTATCATTACCGATAATGGAAGCAATTTTGTGAAAGCACTTGCAGAGTTTGGCCTTAAATTTTCAATAATTGAAGAGGAAGAGCAGGACGCCGACAGCGATGATGATGATGCACATTTTGAATGCAATGAGCATACACTACCAAAACATAAGCGATGTGCTAGTCACACCCTTAACTTGCTGGCAGCAATGAATATCAATAATATTTTAAAGACGAATCAAATATTTGAAAGTAGACATAAAGAAGTTTTACAAAAATGCAATTTATTATGGAATAAAGCAGGAAGGCCAAAGAGTGCTGAAATTATTAACAGTGTATTGGGACATACGTTAAGTTATCCACCAATAACGAGATGTAGTTCGTTATATACTTCAACTAAGCACGTTATTGACGAGAAAGATAAATTAAAAGAGTTGTACGAGAAACTTGATATTAAAGATGGATTAAAAGAAACTGAAATAATATACCTTGAGGAATATTTAGCAATATTAAATCCCGTCGCTGAAATGCTTAATTTCTTACAGGGAGAACGAAATATCTTCAATGGTTATCTTCTGCCAAGCATTATTTCATTGAACGTAAAATTCGACAAACTAAAGAGCGATTTGAATATAAAAAATCTTCAATTTGTAGTTGAAAAAACGATTTAACGTTTTATTTTCAATAAATAATGATTATTATAAACAAATGTTGTGACTTGTTTAATGAAAATGTTTTAAATGAAAGTAGTGATCAAAACTTAACCGTAAGTGATGCACGACCCGAAAATGACTTTTTTGATTTCAAGGAAGAACAAAATTTACAAAATCATGATAAATACAAAAAAACATCAGAATCGGAAAAAAATGTAATAAAGAACAAATTGGAATTACAGTTATTACAGTACTTGGAAGATGGAAGAAATAATAAAGAAATGCTCCATGATTATAAATTAATTAAACAAATATTTATAAGATATAACACCAACTTACCATCATCAGCTGCAGTCAAACGGATGTTCAATTTTGCAAGCTTGATTAATTCATCAAGAAGACATGCTATCTCTGATAATCTGTTCGAGCAATTAGTTTTCTTAAAAGCAAACCTAAGATAGAATTTGCAGGATTCGAAAGTTTTAAACAATGTAGGTAAATATATTATTTTTTTTTAAATACTTCCTACTATTGCTATTAGCTAATAGGGCCTAAAAGCCTAAAAGGACCAGTGTTAAAAATTTGTGTTCAATAATAAACATTTTTTTAAAATCTAATTTGATATTTGTTTATTTGATATTTCAGTCCTTTTTGTCTATTTTTTAAGTACTGCACTATTTTTTAAGCCACAACGCTGCATGTTCGTTTTGTAGTTAAAAGAGTAGTTAAATATTTAACTACTAACTACTTGGTAGTTAGTAATCTAACTACATTTTTGGAGAAGTAGTTTAACTACCAAGTAGTTAAACTACTTTTTTAATAGGTAGTTAGTAGTTATACTCCACTACTTTTTTCAAGTAGTTTGCCCAGCTCTGATTGTAATACCTAGAAATTCTTCATTAATGTTACCAAGCTGGTATTACAAATTAAAGGTTGAATTCACAGTGAATTGGAATGAAATTTACTGTGATAAGCGAGGTGTTAAGGTTATAAAAAAATTAAAGGTATCACAATACACTGGCCTTATTTCCTAGATGTTCCAGATCCCATGCGGTTTTAATTTAAATTAATAGGCCTCCAGTCTGGTGGACCCGAACAGTACCAGACAGCAAATATATTTACATCAGGTTACAGGCCCACGTGGTCTACCAACGAAGATCCACCTCCAAACACAACACGTGGCCAAAAGAAATACGAATACATAGGATCTAGTACGCATTTAAAAATAAAGGCCGGAAGAAAACTTCAACTAAAACAAAACCCCCATTGGTTGTAATATGCTACCATCTCAAAAAAAAATAAAAAATAAAAAAAGAAATGAGATCTCATGTGCCAATCTGAAAATTAAATTGCACATGTTGGAGAAAAATTGGAGGTTATAAAGAAACGAGATAAGGAGACAAAAAAAGATATAAAAAAATCTTATCATCAAAGAGATAAGGACGCTCTACTACCCATGATGTGCCAACTAAAGTTGGGGCGGTGGACCTTTTCAAGTCAAATAAAAGGGGGTCCCTTAAAGTGTGCCGACTTCCACATTCATGGGGTGATCTTAAGTGAAGTGACGTAAAGTCAAATCCCTTCAAAAAGGGTAAAAGATAAAAGATACGTGTCGTTTAGTGTAGGAAAGACAAACAAATAATGGTATGGCAATTTATCGAAAGATGAAAAGTGCAATATCATCAATGTTCTAGAGTGAACTAACCAAGGTTCAAATGATACAACTCAATGAACATACTATGATACAAATGAACTACTGATCGGTTATCATAAATGAACATAACCCCAAATTTTGACAGCAAAAACATTTATATATTCAGATATCTACTTCGTTTGAGTTAATAAAAAAGAAGGTACTAAAAATATTCTTCATGATAAGACAGTGGCCTGTAAAATATAAACATTTGCATCAAAGCACTAAACTTAAATCCACAGAGAATATAGAAAGGTAATGTAAACAAAAATCTTACATAAAACCATGTAGCATCCTATAACTATACACCTATAGCAGAACTGAACGATACAGCACATCGCACTGTAAGAACTGTCGAAATTGAGAAAGCAATCCTTAATGCTGTAGAAGACGAACCAGGTACCTACTCAAGAAAAGTTGAAGCAACTTTCAACATTTCATTTGTGCTAGTTTGGAATATTTTGCTGGATAATTTGATGTATCGTTACTACATCCAGATAGTCGAAGCCCTTCTGCCACGCGATTTTCCACGCCGATTAAATCCATTCAAATGTTGGCCCAAAATCCATTATTCGGAAATAAACTTTTATTTAGTGCTTCCTCAAGTTTTTCGAAAAATGCCATCAGAAATTCTCATAAAATCATTTTTGGGTAGAAGAGAATCCTCAAGCAATAGTCAAAAGTCATTTCCAGTATTAGTTTACAGTAAATGTGTGAGCTGGCGTTAGTGGAGACTATTTATTTGCAGGGACAATTTTGAACTTGAACTAAGAAACAAATTGTGGTTTATGCATGATGGTGCACGGCCACATTTCAGTTCAGTGGTAAGGGTGTTTTTAAATCAACACTACAACCGTTGAATAGGTCGAGGTGGACCTCAGCCATGGCCCCCCAATTTAAATTGGCTACATAATCTTTTTCTGGGGACATTTAGAATCGTTGGTGTATTAGACTCCTATCCAGAGAGAGAAAGGTTTAAGGAACAGAATTATAGCTTCATGCAAAATAATTCGGAATACTCCTGGGCCCTAATTCTCGAGAGTAAGAGAACGGGGATGATCACATCACTCATAGGATCAATCACTTCCCCGTTTTCGTTTCCTGCAAAAACAGTAAGAGACGCGAGTTCTCTCATTGGCCGATAATATTAATGGTTCCGTAGTGTATTCAAAAATAACAGTTCATACGTTTTGTGACAATTCCGCCCACAGTTCTCCTGAGAACAGTGCTCTCCAGTTTCGAGATTTAGGAACCTGGGCCCTAATTCTGGAGCATAAGATCACATCACTCATAGGATCAATCACTTCCCTGTTTTCGTTAACTGCAAAAACAATAGGAGAAGCGAGTTCTCTCATATGATGTGAATGGTTCCGTAGTGTATTCAAGAATACCAGTTCATGCGTTTTGTGAGAATTCTGGCCACAGTTCTCCTGAAAACAGTTTTCCCCAGTTTTGAGAATTAGGACCCTGGGATATTCGTCAGAATTAAGGCGGCGTATTTTTTGCTTTCTAAAGGTAAATTTTGATCTGACAATATCGAGAAATATGTCCCATTAAAATCGTGTTAATTTTGTTTTATTTACCTACACGTGTCCTCATGTCTTAAATTTGCAATATTTTGGTTGGTTTCTAAACAAAAGAAAAACAAAAAAAATGTAGGGGTTCAAAAAGAATGAAAGAAGAACGAGAAACAGGGTATTCTAAAAAAACGTGCAGGAGAGTGAAAATGTTGGTAGCGCAAAAATGTAACACTCTGTACATTTTAGACATTTAATTGTATAGATTTCGAAAACTTACAAGTGTAAGTACCAAATTTAAAATGATTATCTCGAAAAAAAAACGAAAAAAACAATAGAAACTTTAAGTTTTGACACACTGTATATCAAAAATGAAGCCTTTTCGACCGTACATTTATGATTATTTTTTTTCTATCTTGAAGAGCACTATCACTCTCTGAAATATCTACGTGACATTTATTAACACCCTGTGTATTATTAAACCGCAATTTTAGCTCCTAAGATTATGCAACCACACAACACACAACTACAGACACTCTAAAGGATTCAAGAGTCCCACCACTTATTGCTCTTAAAAATCGGTCCACGATCTTGGGTTCTTTTACTTCCGGCGCTACGGTCGACTTAATCCGTCAAATTGACATCTAATCAGAAAAAGGCGTGTCCCGAAAGAAAAACGCATCAATTAGGGGCGGAGTTTAAAAGGTAAACAAGTCGCTTGATTGGCCGATAAGAGGCTGAGTCGGTTTTAAGAAAAAATGTGTGTTTGTTTGGGTTTATGTGAGTAATGTTTATTTAAAGTCGTTTAGATTGGTTCGGATCACTGGGTTTATCAAGCGGCATTCTCTCTTTAAAAAGGTTAATCTTTCATTCAGGAGAGGGACAATGGACTAAGTGCTCTAGCTAGAGCATACTATTAACCAGAGATATGCAAATAGCAAGGTGTAAAGAAAATGGGAAGTGAAGCAGCAACAAGAGTGATGCTGGCTTCGCTATTAGAGGAACCAAGGTGTCTAATAAAAAGGCCTATGAGTTCTTCTCAGAAGGGTTGTCGAAACCAGAATAATTTTAAAGGGTGGCTAGACTCTCCAACTAGAATATCAACGATTGAATGCTACAATGCTAGAATAATATACCGAGATAAAGACAGATAAATTAATTCATGGATAAATGCTCGGGTAAACTATCAAAATACCCTTGATTAGCCAGAATCTTATGGATCTGACCTGATCTTATTTAATAGCCTCTTGAACAAGGTAAATAGACGACGCGCGCAAAGGCATGCGGGAAACTGGCAGTGGCGTGCAGACAATGTAGGCAAAAAGGCATTGCCTACCCTGGCGAAAAAGTCCCAAGGAAATAACCTAAAAATGTCTCAATTTAATTTTTACAGAAATCCATAATATTACTATGCGTTTTTCTTATTTGCTTATTCTTAGAACAATATATTGTATATATACTCATATCAAAGAATGTTCCAATAAATATAACAAAACATCAATTATCCAACACAACAAAGACATTTTAAGCGATCGAAACTACTGAAATCAGCATTAATATTTCTCATGTAGGTGGCCCACATGACCACAGCGAAGGTGTTTTAAATCTTTGCATAGACGCTTTAGCTTCTTTTAAAGGCAGCACCTACAATTCTGATTAAAGTACGAATTTAAAGGCACGGATGTAGCGTCGTGTGTTAAAACGAGATCGAGCGATTGGAAGATGTCTTAGCGTAATTCGTCATTGTGTTACGTCTCGTGTCGCGGGTTACAGGGCTTTTACGGGTTTGTTGTTTATAATATTTTTATCTTGTTTATCAATAGAGTTTAATTAATTCACAATTTTGTCCCGTATATTTTACATAGTACCTACTTACTTGTATATTTTATGATGACGTGTTAAATGCATTTTTAAAGAAAGACCGTCGTATCGTATTGAACTGATTTATAAAAACTATTGTTTAATTCGAAACCTAAAAAGACATTTCTTAAGTAATTAATTTTATTTTATCGTTTTTGCCTACCCTGTTTCCAACGTCACTGCACGCCACTGGAAACTGGATAAATATACGTCAGAGACAGTGAAAGGTGTTTGAGGAGACCTAGGTATATCCAGTAGTCGATGCTAGAGGTTGAGTGATGATCATGCAGGCACATGTTACAATTAACCGTTCTTGGAAGCATCACTTGGCGGTTAAGGAGAAAACAGAACACCTACACACACAGAGCAGATACTGGCGAGACTGAATATTTCTCAGTGGCGGCTCGTGGGTGTATAAGGGGGCAGGCTACAAAATAGCGCCGCAGGCGAAAATTTTTCGCGATTTTAAGGTCATTGGCTTAAAATGAATAGTTAGGAATTCAACCAGCAATATAATTATTTTGAAATACTAGGTTTCACGAGAAAAATATTCAATTTGCAAGGTCAGGGTCAAACTTTCTTAAATATTACGAATTTAGCTAAATTAAGTTGCTTTTGATAAAATAATATCTAAAACGTTTTTGCTTCATTTTATATAATAATTAGGTATACCTATATAAATAATATTGATTCATTATATTATAAAATTGTTACAATGTAAATAAATATTTTTTACTCTTACTCACCTGATGTAAAGGGCTCTTGCCTTACCTTGTAGGTATGTGCACCAACACAACAAGAAAACAAATTAATTAGGTGTCAGTATTTTAACCCGCAGACCCGCCTCGAAAATCTAAAATCACGATAGGTTAACAATCACAAACGAATGGCAAAGGGCTTTTCGAACAATCTAATTAGATCTAATAAGCCGACACCTGATCCTACGAGAAGAAAAGATAGATTAGCCTGTAAACAATAAAACATTGCCAAGTTTCAAATAGGCTTTAGGCACCCACCTGTAATCTTTAATTTTTATCTGTTTTTGTTATTGGGATTTATTTGTATATTTATTAATAATATCTTATAGAACAATGAAAACATTTATCAATCATTTCTAACTTATTTTTTTATGTTTTTAAAAATAAAACATTTAAATAATAAGTAAATAAGTCAATAAGTGTCCTTGTTCAATCAACAATTGCCAACATGCAAGCCATTGCAAGCTACTGTAAAAATAATACGATATAGGCCCAAATAAGTGGGCCTCACTCGCCTGCAAAATTTGGCATTATTTCCGTTCTGCGCAATTAAAGCGGTGAAGGTGCCGGGTTGGAGAGCATAGCGTTTTATAAGCGATTTGTGACGTAAAGGAAGCCCAAGTTTTTGGGATTACAATTTTCTTTTTGTGCGGTCGGGCAACGATTTCAGTTTTTAAAAATAATGTTGGATGGGGTGCGCGCTAAATTTAAAAGATAATATGTTGAACTTTGATGGTAATTCAATGTTCTATTGTTTTGATACTTTTAATGATTGGAAATTAGTTAAAACACGTTTTATATTTAAATAAATAATTTATTAATTTTACATGTGAGGCCCGGCCTCAGTTGCTTTATACGACGAGCCGCCACTGATATTTCTATCAAGTCTATGAGTCTATAGTAAATATAATTAATAGTTTATGCACCATGGTGCTGCGGTACATTTTAGCTTAACTGCTCAGGAACTTTCAAACTAACAATTTGCCAACCGATGGATTGGCCAAGATGCTAACTTACCCAGTCAGTCGTGGCCTCCAAGATCTCCTGATTTAAATCCTTTGGATTTTTTACTCTGGGGTTATTTAAATACATTAAATCTTTAGTTTATAGATTCCAACAACATATCAAAAGCATGTAAACACGATGTGCCAGAAAACTAGGACGTAGTTCTTTCAATTTACTAGGAGCATCCCCGAATGGTCGCTTAACTAATTTGCCACTGCGACAATCGATTGCCAAGTTCAAAATTTAATTGACAGGCTGGAAACAATCGTTCGGGGATGGTAAGTGTTGTTTATATCGTTGGAATCTGTAAATTAATTTTAGTATAGCAGATATCATCAGCAACTTAAAAAAAAATCTTAATGATCTATACTCCCTTTACAAAGTGGAAAATATACAGACTCCGCTTTATAGTCATCGTGATTCCAACTACAACTAACAGCGCTATAGAGGCAATAAGTTTGCCGGTAATGGTCACAAACATTAATTTATAAGATCTCAAATATTTTTTGGTTTATATGCCTATATAAGATAAATGAGATTAACAATTCGAAGTTTTAAATCAGTCAGTGTTATATAATAATAAAATTATGGTCTTTTATGTTCACATAATCACACTAAATGGGATAAATTAAATGATTGAAAAACTTTCCTTTTCAATTCGTATACTTACTACGACCAATGATCTAATAACCATAGATCATTGACTACGACTACTCATCCAAACCTATATCTATCTGCTGGGAAACCTGTTTTTTCGCTTATGCCTGTTATCGAATGCAGTTTTTAAGTTTTCACACGGATTTCTATGTCAAGCAAGAACACGCTTGCAATACCTATATGGTAAGAGTAGAGGTTTTTGTATTTTACTGAATCGCACTTAAAAATTCCGCTTTCCGACCCTTTAAGTCGACAAGAATATGTGAGTGAAGCAGAAGTCAACACTACATTGAATTTGCTTCATCGGCATTAGAGTCCCAATCGAGACCTTGTGTGTTCTTGTCCAGCGTCGGCATGCGAGTCGTGTGAGACAGAGGTTCTTCACCAGCAGTGAAACATAACTTTTAGTTAGTTTAATAATGCGCATCGTCTCGATTAATGATTTGTTTGTTTTTAGTATTATTAAGGTCGACTTTCACCTTTTACCTATACCTATTTTTAAGTAGGCACGTGCAGGATATGTCCGAGTGTCCGCGCAGTATGATCCCCATGGTGTCTTATTATTCATTTTTTGGATGGACTATAAGGAGGATCAAAAAGAGGTTTCAAGTTATAAAAGACCACTGAAGTCGCAATTTATAATAATAATTTTGATTGTATTTTTTAAGAAAAAAAAAAGAAAAAAAAAAGTTAATAAAAAAAAAAGAAGAAGAAACATAGCCTAGTAAGTAAGCCCAATATTATTATATAGGGTGAACATGAAGATTGTAGAAGACCACAGCTAATAAACGGCATGCGCGATACACGATCGTGCGGAGCCGAAACTTTATTTAACGGCATCCCCTAATAAAACTTAACCGCGGTATAAAAAATTGACCTTGAGTTGGCCAATCAGAGTGCCATAACTTCTTGAGGTACGGACTGCACATGTTGGCGCCAGGTGAATGTATTCTTGAACCGACATTACTATTTTTGATGGTTTCACATATCTATAAAAATAGTTTATCCAGAAATAATTTAGTCAATTTAAGAATAAGACCCCCAGACATATTTTTACTAGGTCGTATGGATAAGATGCCATTTAAAGTGCAAAATGCAAGAATATTAATTTTTTTTTTAATTATTTTCTTAAAAAATTTAAAATGGACGCCACTTATTGAGTGACAATTCGCTAGGAGTGATAACCAACTTTACACGCTCATTAAATAATAATACATTTTATTGTTATTAAAAACCAGTGCCGTCGTAAAATATAAATATCATACCTATAAGAAGCGCAACATCGCATCTTCGTTCCTGACCTATGCTACTACTCCACCACAAGCACACATAAACATAAAAGCCGGAGCGTTTCATTATTCGATGAAACAACCCGCCGTACGGTGCTGCCGCCAGTTTATTCGACGGAAATTGCCGGAACTTATTTATTGGGTTCTCAACTTCCACCGCGAAGCATCGCGTTTCGAAATAAAAAAGCGGATAGTAGGTATAGTTGTTTGTTGAGATTGGGATTTGGAATAGAATGACTGACCAGGTTACTGTGCAGCAAAGAAATGGTAAATAGAAACAGCTTTTGGGTTTTTTAGTTTCGGTAGGTTATTTTCATATTAAATGATTTGTGGCTAATTATGTGGCGTATCGAATAAGTTGATTGAAAAAAAGTATCGGACACTTTGTGGCGTCAGAGTATTCATTAGAAAAATTTTTTCTTGAGAGAGAAAGTAATATTTTTTCCTTCATGTTGTACTTAGAAGCATTTTTTCCGAGCATCCAGAAAATTTATTATTTTTAAAAGTAGAAATAATGTAGATCATCCACAGAATAAAGGTAGTCGTTTTTATATAGCGTTCCTTAACAGACAATAAACAAAAATGCGTTCATCTAGAGAACGCCATCACTATGGACCCTTCATCCTAAGACTTTGTTCCCCAAAGAGTATAGTCTGCAAAGGTTCAAGACCAACCCTTCGCACAGAGCCACGGCCTTAAAACCTTTATGATTAATCTAAAATTATCCAATACAGAAGGGCATATACATAGTTTCCGTATAAATAGCTCCAGATCTTTGTAAACAAGCTAGCGTTTCGGCGGCAAACGCCAAAATTCACCTTTCCGCTTTCTCGCGAAGAGCTCCTCATCGACAGCTTGACAGCGAGGAAAAGACTCGACAACGAAAACGAACAAAACGAAAGCGATGTTGTCGCGTGCACAGCGACAAAGCGCTCGCTCTCGCACGTTCCGTCGACATCGAACCATCACTCTCTCCCATTGGGCGACACAAATAGGCGGTCCCGCCGTTCATCAATCGTTCCGCCGCCGTGGAGGGGGCAGAAAAAACCCGCCCAACATCGAAAAGAAGTAGGGCAATATTTTTGTGGTGGTGGCATATTTCTCCGTAGGGGAATACGCGGTGAAGTCGGCAAAAATGCAGTGTAGTGAGTAGTCTCACAAGACTTGCTTTGCTCCCCGCCGCTACGGCGCTTTTTTTTTTTTAAATTTGATCGGACTGCGCGCTCACAATTTGTCGTCGAGTTAAAAGAATCTCATGACATCGGTATAGTCGCGAAGTAACGCTGGCAAAAAGAGGACGATTTAACCGCAATTGAGGACGCGTCATACCCACGAGCTTTGTCGCCCCCCTCCCCCTCCCCGCGCCCCTACCACCCCCCGCACGGTGGGTGGAGCCGATCATCACCGGTGGCAAAAATTTGCGGTTAGACGAAAGAAGTACGCTACCGGGGTAATTTACCTGACGATTGGGCTTCTGAATTTTACATCGCCGGTACATCATTTTAGCCACGTGTGTACTGAATTTTCGCTTTTACCGACAAGTTGTTTAGTGACTCAGTCACTTTGCATCGCGTCGCGTCTCTACGGATTCGACACTTGAGTGTTTAAGTTTTCTATTTGAGCAAGAAAAACAGTTTTAGTGATACCCATAGCTGACGCGGCAGCAACTCCGACGACTCAGCATCTCAAACATTGGAAGAATTTTGCGGCAAAGTCAACATAGTAGCTGACAGGAAGCAAAACAACTGCCCTGCTAGAGGAACTCTGGACGAAACTGGCATCCCCATTATTGGACCCAGATGTTTTAGTGACTATTGTTCAACGATTACAATGATACGCCTTAGTGTTTGATGATAAGGTAGTGTAGGCAGCTCATGCCCAATAGCATCTGAACGAGGATCAGAAAAGAAAGTGAATATTAATTGTTGCCGAACTTGGTAATATCCAAGTTTGCTTCAAATGAAAACTGATTAGCCTGCAAAGCTAATCCATTAACGAAGATCTAAAACTAAGGATTAAAGACAAACTTAATTAAAATCCAGTTATTCATCTGATGACTTACCTACATATAGAATCAGGACATTAAAACTGTGCAGTATTTAAATTTCATTAAAAGCATCCCAAAAGACAGAATAATTTGAGGTGTTATTCGCCACAGCTGTGTGTATTTTGGTGCGGAATTTTAGACACTGTTTGCTCTGGACTCTGACCCAATAAGTTATAGGATCGTGCTCTGTCGAAGGCGCTATTGCCATGTTTCACGAAGCAAGTCGACACTAAGAAAGCCGCGGCTGGGACACTATGTCCCAGTTTGGATTTAGAGCTTCACCGAGTACTCAGGTATGTATATTTGTGTGCTTTTAGTGTTGTTTACTACTTTGCCCATAGTGCCTTTGAGTTAGGGAGACTATGAAGCTGCGTTATCAGTAATAAAGATAATATTTTACGTGAAGTAGATTTGAAACATATTTTTAGAACTTCAAGCTTTTAATGATAATATTATAAATTATTGTCGAAAGCATCTTGTGTCAAGTAGGCAAGTAGAGCGAATATAAGTCAGCTGATACATGCGCCCGCGTCCACTTAGGCTGAACTAAAGAAAAATGAGCAAAGGAATATTGAAGTCGTAGCTTCGTTTCGTTCGTTTTAGCTTGTGCCATATTCGAGCAAATATTAGTTTTCTTTTGCGTAAAAATTGACAACTAAATGAAAGCTTAGTTTCGTTTCGCCCGCAGCGGCGCCATTGTTAATTTCATCAAAGCAGTAGGTATAGTAAAGTTTACATTATATCGTTGACCTCTACTGCAATAAATCAACTAATTGACTAAATCCCGTGGTGTAGGTACCAACATCTTCAAACCCCAATAAATGGGGACAGGGTTGGATTGAAAATATTGCTATCCACTTGTGAATTATTCTTATTTTGAAGAAGAGAGACATTTTAAACCAAATGAAAGTAAAGATCAATTATTATAATAATAATATTTCGAGACATAATAAGTACAATAAGAATTAATGAAATACTGAAATAAAGATTTATTCGTTTCAACAAAAATTAAGTGTTTTTTTGTGAAACAAAAGATGCCGCAATCCGAATTTTTCTAGTCCTCCTTGTTTTTGGTATCCGGGATGTCTTACATTTTGGGGCACCCCCCCCCCCATACTTAGGTTACCCTGTAGCTTATCAAAGAGAAAACAAATGTTCTTTTGAATGCAGGATGAAATCAAATTTACTTGGTCACGGTACATTTTCTAAACCTCGGCCTAAAATCTACAACAAGGAAAACCGCGAGACTGATGAAATAAAAATGTTTTAGCTTCAATTCAAACAAATCCCACTAGTTCTTGCAGAACGGTTGAAGGTTCGGTCGGGGTAGTTAAATCAAGAGTTCAAACAATTCCAAAAATACACAATTTTAAGCCATATAAATTCCACTCAGTACACAACTTACATCCCGGTGATGCACAGCGCCGTATAGAGTTTTGTAATTGGTATTTACAAAATATCAGCACGAAAAATAATTTTGAAAGAACCGTTGCATGGTCCGATGAGGCTCATTTTACCAGTGCTGGTATATTTAATCGGCGGAATACGAGGTTTTGGTCTCAGAAAAATCAGCAAGTAATATTTCCACTCGAACGGCAAGGCAGGTTTGGCTTTAACATTTCATGTTTTATACTAGGAAGCCAAATAATTTATAATATATTTGAAGGCAGCCTTAATGCAAATAAATATTTGGAAATTCTGGAAAACGTGCCCTTAGCGACCCGCTCACAATGCGCCAATTATCAAGGCATACCTAAACAATAATTTCCTAGGCCATTGGATTGGAACTAATGGGCCTGTAAGATTGCCACCAAGGTCACCCGACTTGTCGGTTTTGGATTTCTTGTTGTGGGGACACCTTGAAAATAAAATTTATTCTATTCAATACCAAACAATTGCAGATTTAAGAAATGCCACTGAAAGAGCATTTAGGAAGTTACAAACGCGGCCTTGTATTATTTTAAATTCATAAGGGCGAATAAGAACTATGTGTGAAACATGTCTAAGGCATAATGGAAAACAATAATTTGAGCCATATTTATGAGCATTGTTATTATTTTTACTGAAATATATCTGCAAATTAGATTAAGGAGTCCAAATTATATTTCTTCTGCAGTAATTATCATACCAGTAATAGTTTTTTTAAATACCCGTCATGGCCTACTAACAAGAAATGTATATTTTTCAATAAAACGTAAATTTCGTGATTAATATTAAAAATAAAAATAAGGTACAATGTATTATATATTTTTGAGAAGCTTGTTATAAACTAAATTAGATTATTAAAAAATTTATAGGGTGACCCGTTAAAAAAAGCAAGTTTGTTTTTTTCTCGGAAACTAAGTATTGAACGTAGAAAAAATCTAAGTAGGTCACTGGATTCTACGTAAAAAGACTACAAAAAGAACGTTTGTTTTCTCTTCGATAAGCTATAGGGTAACCTAAATATGGAGGTGTCCCAAAATGTAAAATTTTCAAAAACATCCCGTATATCAAAAACAAGGAGGACTAGAAAAATTCGGATTGCGGCATCTTTTGTTTCACAAAAAAAACTTAATTTTTATTCGATTTTTATTGAAAGGAATAAAAAGATTTTCACAAGTTATTATGATTAAAATTTAGAAGGTTACGATTTAGACGACACACTAATATAGGAAGAAAATTAAGTTTAAAATTTAAATACAGTAGGTACCTAGTGTGTACACAGAAAAGCTTTACAATAATCAATTTTGACATAATTTTACTTTACTCTAAATTTAGTTCTGTGTCACTATCACTATCTTAATCTACACTTATTATTAAAGGTTGAACATTAGTACTCACACACATATAAGAATTTTGACTGTTGAGCTAATAAGTGGCGGCATGGTTATTGGTTCCAATATATAGAGTAGGTATTTATTTGATCAAAAACCTATGCGTCCTGTAAATTTCAGATCATTAATCTTGTGACAAGAAAATTTCTTGGAGTTAATCAAAAATACATATTTTATTGGCATATTTTTTTCCCTCTTTCCCACCCCTCCCCCAGAGGGTCTGCCACTGCATATTTTATTACGTATAAAATTTAGAATGTTCTAGTCATTCTAGTGGATCCATGTCAAGATACCTACTATACTAATTAGACCTAAAAAGAACTTAAATTATCTTGCTTGCATATTTAATAACCTTTTAGTTTATATTGTTTAGATTAGAATAGTAAAGGTGGGTTGGTGTCGAAGACGAACAAGTTTCCGTTAGGCCAACGTTTCGGCTTTTTCATTAACTATCCTCAGGGCTCTAAGAACAAAATGAATTCAGTCATAATAAACGGTGCCTGGTAAAAGATCTTGTTAGTAACGTGTACATTTATAAAAAACACACAAATGAAACAGTTTTTGTGTAAAAAGATCAAAAGTATTCTGTTTTTTGAGCCCCGAGGATGGCTTGATAAAAAGCCGAAACGTTGGCAAACGGAACCTTGTCTTTCTTTAACGGGAACTCACTTCCTGTTCTCGTAAACAATTTAAATTTCTAATTTAGCTTCTTTGATGTTTTTACCACATTAAAATAAAGAGCCAAAAAAAATTGCACAAATGAACAATATATTATGCACATAATTAAATAATGTTTTATCAAGTGATTACGTTTACCGGTTTACACTTCATGTTATGGATTTTTTAACTTGTTAAATACTTTAAAATTGCTACTTAGATATTTTTAAAACGCTTTTAAGTGCTAGAAATGCAATTACAATTTTACATTATTTACTTGGGACTAATTATCAGCTTGTTTTTGTTTTAGAATTAAATGTGTAAGTGCAGAAAAATATTGTTAATTGAATAGTAATTTAATATAAAGCTGAATAATCCTAATTACCTATATACAGGGTATTACATAATGATACAAATTCATGTAGAAAAGTCCACATAGACATACATGTGTCCTAAAAAGTCTAGTTTTCAAGATACAGGGTGTCAAAGTTTAAAAAAAGATGTGTTTTTTATTAATATCTTAAAGATTCTTTTGCCGATTTTGGTGAAATTGGGCAGTGTTGTTTGTTGTGATAAGACCCTAAGTTAGCACTAACTATATGATAATTATGAGTTCCAATTAACTTGTTTTTATTTTATTAACTTTTTGACATGCAATTATTTTTTTCTCGAAAACGAAGTAAGATACGAAAAAATGTCAAGAGGCGAAAAAGTTGTATTTTTAGCTGCTTAACCCGAAAACAATATAAAATTTTTGTTTAAATTTTGACACCCTATATCTTGAAAACCAAACTTTTTAGTACACATGTTTATATGAACTTTTCAACTAGAATTTGGTTCAGGAATGTGCCCTTGGGATTACGGTCTATCAATAAGTAACACCCTGTAGTAAATGTTAAAGGTTTTTTTGGAGTATAATTTGGGACATTGAAGTTTATTTGTGATAGAACAACGGGGCCATCAACTTCAATATTTAATAATTTATACAAGATTTGTTTTAGAAATGATGTTTGTAAGAACGTCATTATTTCAGGATAAAACTTACGTGTTCCAATATTGTGCGTCAATGAGGCAATTTTAATTTAATAGTTTTAATCAAGATCGATACATACATCTAGCAAGAAAAAAGCAAGAGACAGTTCCTATGTAGAATTAACCTGGTTAATCAGAAAAATTATGGAAAAATGTCACATCTTTTGCAAAAAATATCAAAGGTCAGGTTTGCAGTGACGCTACTGGTGAAGTAATAGAATAACTTTTCTAGTTGAGTATTGGAATGTTTACTTTGTTCACGGGGTGAACCGAGGGGTGAACAGAACTAATGAAGGAAAATAAGGTGTCATTTGTTTTCAATGCTGTAATAAAACCCATATCGTTTGTTTAAAAATTAAAATGCAGGTAAAAATCTTGATAAATGCATCTACAATTTGACCAAAATTTCATTAAAAAAAAGTCTAAAATTAGCGGAGAAAAAACTTTATTTAACATTTTGTGGACCGATTTTTTTGCTGAATTGTGTAATTATAATTTATCTAACACTCCCTTATAACCATAAAATCACTGGAAAATAATCGTTTTATCCAATCTACTTGGGTGGTTCCCTATAATTTGTACGTGATATTAATTAAAACAAGAATTCTTCACTTGTAGATTATCACCACATTGAACAAAGCAAAAATGCATTAATCTGTAATTATACTTAGACGAGTGGAAGTTATCAACTGGCCTTTCATAACCAGGTTAGTAGTTCAATAAACTGTCTCCCTTTGTTTAAATAAGGGATAGACTAATACGCGGATGGTATTATATACAGGGTGTGGAAAATTTAAAAAAAAAACGGTTTCCCTAAATATTTTTGAGACCGCTTCAGATATCAGTTTGAATTTTACTAGGTACAAACTAGGCACCAAAATATTGAAAATATTTGTTCTACTTCTACCAGTGCGCCTTCTACGCTAACATGTATTTTGATAATTTTAACTAAAAAAATGAGACACCACTGTTTATTGAGCTTTATGACTTAGCAAGAATGATCCCTAGACCTTTCGTCGTGTGACCAACATGTTTCGATTAAAAAAATAAATAACATTTATTTATCCCATATCAGAGTTTGATAAAAATGCCTTTATCTCCCTAAACAAAACCGAAATCAAAAAACTATCGAAAGGTAATTTGCATTAGACATTAAACTGTCTACGCAACTGTGTTCACTTTTTCCGAATTCCTAACGTTTCTTGAAATATCGGGATTTAAAGTTGAACTAAATTACTGGAGAGCTTAAGAAAAAATGTGGTTTATTTTAATAAAAGCGTAATGACATTTCAGTTATTAAAGCTGCTTATTGTGACTACCGTCTGGTCCCTGTTATTAGGCTTTCCCATTGAATGGCTTCACAATATGTCCCCACATGAAAAAGTCTAGTGGGTTGAGATCCAGAGATCGCCGTGGCCAAGCAATAATAGGACCACCATGACCTATCCATCCATTTGGATATTGTTCATTGAGAAAATTAGTGACACCTCTTCCATAATGGGCCAAAACTCGGTCGAGGAAATGTTGTTATATAACATCATTATTAATTACTCCAGTCCAAACGTAGAACTCTGGAAATGGGTTTCTCGAATAACATGAGGGTTCTCGATTGCCCACACATATTCATTGTGGAAATTGTTGATTCCATCTCTTATAAATGTAGTTTCGTCACAAAACAGGGATTCCTGAAAGAGTAAAGATAATTGCTCCATCATTCACAAATACTTTGGGGAAGATCCGTGGGGAGAAGTTCTTGTATCGGTGGGTAATGATAGGAATGCAGTCCATTTCTCGCAAAGTGCCTACTTTGTCCAGTAAGTACAGAAACTCTTCTTGTGCTAGTACCAGGATCATTTTCAATAAGCGCCAGCAATTCTATCACAAGTCGGTTTAGTAAGCAGACCTGTTAATCGAAGAGTTGTAAAGGTTCTACTGAACGTTTGCGTGTCTGAAAGACAGCGGTTTGGATATCGCCATTGATATTCCCTATCGGAATCAGTGGCACTACTGTTATAATATCCATACACGAAAATCATAATCATTTTCTAATCTCTAATATATAAGGATGTTTAAGCGGATGTGGAACTATTTTTTTTAACAATTTAATTTACAGCTTGTGAGAAAATTTATTTGGAACTGGAAATATTATCCGCTACACTAATAAATCCTTTGTTTAACATAGATGTTAATGTTTGTATTAGTTGCTGATTAAAAACAAACATAAGGGTATTGGACACCCACTGCGCTGTCAATTACCCGTGGATTGTAATATTTTTTTAATTGTTAGTCATATCACCGTAATTACACTATATTTCTTTTATTTATAGAACATATAGAGACAATAACTGTGATATATTGCTTTAGTTTTAATTATCGTGGTGTATGTCATCAAGCTTCTTTAAGTGTAAGTATAATAATTATTATAATATTTTTTCAACATTAATTGTAAAATAAAGGTTAAAACCATAATCAAGGCGGGATTTAAAGCAATAAATTGCACATGAATGGAAATGATAAAAAGCGTTTTATCGCTAAACAGCGAATTAGCAAAAGTTGGATGGCATAAACAACGTATCAATCTCCATAATTATTGTCTATCAGTTGAAGCTTAAATCATTTTGCAACTGCACCAAATAATTCGTTTTTTTAGTACGCAATTCAAGTGGATTTTCTCCTAAAACTCAATTATTCTTAATATTATTGACAGGAATTCATTATAAGAGATTTAATGAAATATGTATCTTATCCTACATACCACTGCACTTACCTATGTGTCTATATATACCTTGGCATGTACCTATTGCTAGCAATAGATCAAGTTAGGTATACTGCTGTAAGAAATCCCTTTTCGCGAGAACTACATAAAACAATTTAGGCACAAATTGCCTATATCAACTCAAATGGATTTAAGGTAATAGACCCAAATTCAGACATATTTAGGTATTTATGTTACATTTTATTTAATGTACCTATCCAATAATTTTTTAGTGATAATAATTAGTTTCAATTTTCTTGAATTAATAATTATTTTTAATTCATATTTTTTTATTACCATCGCAATATCACCTAATACTAAAATCAGACCTAATTCGGACAGTGCTCCCAAATCAAACATTTTGGGAACATTATTTCAACAAAAAATAAATTAGTTATTTATCAATATAAGTTTAATGCAAAAATAACATTTTCAATATTACATATTATAACATGATTGATTGATGATTGATCTTCTTAACGACTTCATGATAATCATACCAAATTTCATCTTTAGTATATGACCATTTCCACCATCCACCAGCCTTAGCCGTTGCAGTAGCTAAAATTTAGTCAGTGTTCAGGAACACTCAGTGTTCCTATTTGTAATTTGTGCTGGATAATACTCGTCAACAAGTGAGGGTTGCGCTTCTCCATTACCTGCTAAATAGTTCTTGTAAAGTAAGATAAAGCTAGATAATCAAGTAAAATTGTTTTTCATGTTTGATCATTATCCTTAAATGAGACTTTGCTCTCCGACCTTTCTTCCTCCTCTACGCTTTTTTGTTTATTTTGGTGAATAATTTTTGTACTAGAATATTTTCTCCAAGCATCGGAGGTGCCTACAGAAAGAACTCGACTATTCCTTGACGTTACTTTTTTAATTGGTTCAGGCCACAATAAAGAGTTTTTAAACGGTAATCGTATAACCGCTCCTGGCAGTAACCGAGAATGTTTAGTATTACTGAAGCATCTTTAATGGTATCAGTTCAGTCAGTTCTTCTGGAGTCATTTGAATTTCTTCTATACTTTTTTCTATTGCATTAGTTTTTCTTTTCTCGCTGCTTTCTTTTCGTCAATGATTTTTTTGTATTTATTTTCTATTATATTTTCTTTGTCAATGTTTCCCTTAAGACCAATTATAAAATCTACTTCGGTTTTGTATTTGTAAATGTGGGTTTAATTTTCAAACAATTTTCAGGTATTGTCATCAGCTTCAAATAGAACCATCCCATCCATCTTCTAGACTTAGGCCGTCTTCTTTATCTATTGTAATGTTAGTAGTAAATACAAAAATAACAGATAATATCTCTTTACATAAATTGAACATAATTCAGACAGTTGAAGTCCTTAACTCTGACACCTGTGTCGGAATTTATATACAACTTGGAAAAAAGAAACTCTACTGTTACTGTATATGACGATATTTATCTATATTCTCCTATACGAAAAGAATAAAACAACCATATTCACCACATATTACATGTACGCATTTCCGACACCCTGTGTCGGATTTACAGAACGCAGAAATTTGCTTGTGCCTAAATCAGACAACATTAATATTTTTTAATTCTCTAATTACACTAACCGAGAACCATGTTAAAATGAAAATTTAATGCCCTTATAATACAGTTTAAAAGAGTATTTTATAATTTTATTAATTAGTGGTATCTTGTGGTAGGGAAAATAATAGTTAAAATCTGCTTACCTTATTAGAAATACTTTGTCGATGAGCACAACACACAACTTTATATCACAATCGAACTTTTAGGTTATGCACTGGTCGTTTCGGTCTTGGTAAGATAGGAAACTAATCCGGACTAAAATAATTAATGTTAAACTGTGTCAACAGATGTCTTACTATATATCTAGATATTGTAAATGTCTTATTTTAGCTGAATAAACAGTCAAAGTCTGTCTGAATTTAGGGCAGTGTCTGAATTTGGGTCTGTTACCTTAATTCATTAAGAAGTAGAGTGTAGTGATGCTATAGGTATGACGCTGGTGCTCTAATTCATCAGCACATTTCCTAGGCCGTTAAAGTTAAATTTTTAACGGCCCATCAATGGTTTGTCGGTTGCTGCGAAACTAATACATTTATCTGAAAAATATCTATAGATACGGCCCTGGATTCAGATGGGGGCTCTATCCTAAATATTACACCATGCCTCCCAAATAAAAACTACGTTATGCAGTTATAGAAACACCATGAAAATATAGGAAATAAAAATACAATTTATTATGAGTGAATATCGGAATATCTGTTGGAAAATATAATATAATACAGAAATTTATAGCTATATTTACGAGTGCCGTTTTGTTCTATTTGCAAATAATTCATTTATTTTCGTTTTTATGCCGTTTTTATGCTCTCACTATCGAGCATGAAATAAATGTTAACAGCAGTTGAAATAAATTTATTAATTGAATTTGTTCATAATATAGAATTATTGCCAGTCATTAAAATGGAGTCGGCGTTTTTAATAACAATAAAAAAAAAATTAAACGTCAAATACACCGCTTTAATTACAAGTTATATAGGAACTGAAAAATTGCCGCTTATGTTTGCATTGTCAGGTAATTAAAAATGTATAAATTATGTGAAAAATCTTATTAAGAATACCTGATGAAAATGAGTTTTATAATATTACTTAAATTTGAAATGATAGGTGTGTCGATCACTGGGCACACTCTGTCCATCACTGGGACAGACGGGCTTAGGATCATATCAACAACATTATTCAACAAAAATGTGTCTCTGAAAGGTCTGCACAAAATGCTAGCATTAGTTCTCAAGGCTAACATATGGTCATCAATCAGCCTTAAATTTTAATATTTTTCATAACCTCATTTATTATAAATGCCATTACTAAATCCTTTCTATAACATGTTCCTCTTAAAAAAATTGAAGTTTACTTTTTTGCTCTCTTTTTAAAATTTAAATAAACGCGATAAACTTATTGGTTATTTATGAATCGGAGAGAGAAGCACATCTAATTTTCAGTAATTATCAAAATGTGTTGAAGAACACTCCCGTATTACATAATGTCGTGAATAAGCTCCCTTGTTTTGACAAATGTGTCATTTATTAAAGATATTGTGACATAAAATGACGAATATAAATCGGTTTGCAGGTTTTTTGCATCCCCAGGCATTCTCAATTTAATAGATTATTTTAAAAATGAACAGGAGAAGGCTACTGAAAACGGCGAGTTATTAAATCCAAGTCTATTATAGAGAAAGTCTCGAAAGCACTAAAACTAAGTTTAAAATCAATACAGAGGATTGTTCATGAAAGTAGTAGAAGTATACCAATGAAGAAAACGCAACGACGATCAAGGAAAACGAAGAGTAAAATTTTACAGGAAGGTAAAAAAATGGATGTAAGGAATGTTATATACGACTCATAGGTATGCATCACAAGTTGATATAACGCTTTCAGTTTTGAAAGATGCTTTGAAGAAACGAGGCATTTTAGAAATAGGTCTCAGGTCACTGTCAGCGCTAATAATTTCGTTATAGAAAGGACTGCAACAGAAGATATTTGTGCGAACTGCCAAGAATTGCAAGCGAACGAGTCAAATTTTTGAAAAAATATGTTGAAAATTATCAATCAAAGTTTAGAAAAGTAGTTTTTTGAGATGAAACTTGGGTATTTTCGAATGGAAGTGGGTCTAAATTATGGCAAGACGACTCAGTGAAATCAGTATAACGAAAAAGATGTTGTGGTTCGGGAAAACGTTACGTTAAATGAAATGCTGGCTCATCTACTCGTTTTATAAAGGAAGCGAGTTTAATTTTTTCCTCCAAATCAAAGAGCACCGACTACCACGATAGCATGAATTGTGAGCTTTTGAAAAGTGGGCTAGAGAAAAGCTGATACCAAATTTGGATGAACCATCCCTAATTGTACTAGTGTGTGATGGTGTGTGTGTGTGTGTGTGATACGTTTATTGTGCAACAATACGAACGCACCCCTGAGAAATTAATTTTGGAACGAGACCCGTCATCCGCCTTTTTTATTATGACTGACAGTTTCAAATTAATTGTTAACCTATTAACATTCAATTTTATTGAAAATCAGCTGTCCATATACCGCCATATTGGTTTTTATATTTTGAAACCTCTGATTCTACTGATTTGATTCAAAGATAGATAGAGATTTCTTTACAACGGGAGCGGCATAGTATTTTCCATAATACCTATCGTCTAAATAAAATTTAAATTATTACCAAAAATTGTCAGAATGCAACATCCCCCGTACATACACACATATAATATTCCCATTGCTTTCAGAATCTATTATTCTCGAATTAACCCCCGACCATTTTCTATACAGTGGTGGTCTAAAGTAAAGTAAAGGACACCTTTTATTTGCCATATAATCGTATTAGAGGCATTAAAAGCATGAGTGAGAATCTGAATGATTTATTTGTCAAAGAATTAAAAGATTTACACAACTGTAACCAAGTGACAGTTGTAGAAAAGGGAGATATATGGTTTGTTTAGGATTAATCGGAACTGTTGGCTGGCGGGATTTTGATGGTGTTTGTTTTAGTATTTTCGTGTTTGTATGGTTATGTTAACTATGGCCCTATGTAGATGCTTTACCCATAAAATGCTCCACCCATTAATGTTTGAATAGGTTCAGTGAGTGAGCCAAAATAGTATTAACAATTAACAAAAAAGGTTTATATGTTGGAAATAATTTCGAGCGATTAATATTTATTTTTTTGATCCAATATTAATTAAGTAAAATTTCAACGAATTTTCTTTTTGTACATCTATTTACTAACTTAAGAAAAATGAGAAACGTCGTTTTTGGCAAAACTGATGTAATTAGATAAACTTTGCATCAAACATTACATACTGATCAATCACAATTTGAGTTTTTGAAGCAAAATAAATAATTGGAAACAAAAATTTTACACAAAATTGCATTAAGATAACAAATGAAGTAAAGGCAAATGGTTTTACATCGATGTATAAAAGTTAATCTACGAGGGTTGATCAAAATTTTCAAGAAACTGGCAAAAAATAAAAATTGTATTAGACTGTTAAAATTTCGTACAGAGGCTAAAAATGCATAAATAAACAACTTTCTCAAATAAAGTTTTTCGATATTTTGATAAATAAGGGCATTTCTGAACCTATTTTATTAAAAATGTCAAATTTGACAGGTAACGCAAGTCGTGCAGCTGCTTCATTATACATCATTTTTGGTTTTTAGGTAAGCAAAAACTAACTGCTTTTTCAATTTTTACCTATACCTAATAATAAAAAAAAATCCCATTTGATGCGGACACTGTATTAGACGGTCAATTGTCAAATACTGCGAGTTAGCGCGGACACATCTTTATATAAACAGTGGAGGGTTTTCTTGTTCTGACAGGAATTTGCAGGAGCTATCTTCATTAAAACTTGAAGCACGGTGGGAATAAAATCAAAAACGTGTTGAAAATAGCAACCTATTTATAGGAAAAAATAGATAAAATAAAAAAAGAAAAAAAAATCGAAAAATTCAAAAAAATCTTGATTTTTTTCAACTCTGGTACCAATACGTAGACCAAATCTCTATTCATCACATCGGTTATAAAAATATAAAATTTCAAGCAACCCCCGTATAAAAACATACACTAGCATTTTTAGTCGACTTCGTATCTAATATGAAAGACTTATAAGCGATTGTCACCGTTACAAAAGCGAATCAAAAAGGCTAGTCCTTTTAAGGGGCATTAAATATAACAGAGGCAGATGGTTCCAACCCCTATTTTTAGGGTGTTAGTAACGCCGAGTTAAATCCATCAAAATAAATATTAAATCGGTATAAATTCTGAAAAGAGTGGTATTTTTCAGATCGTTTCAGTTGAGATAGGAATAGGATCGAGCTGAGTTTTCGATTTGTACAATAAAGCTAACTGAAATAATTATTTACCTGTTTTGACTAAATATCTGTGATTTCTCTAATACTATTTATTGATTAAAGTATTGTTAAATACAAGTAGATGTCCCTAAAACAACGATTTTGCCGAAAATGAGAAATCAAAATGTTGGTGTGATCCTGCTTAAATTAGTTTAAATTTCGCATAAAGTTAAGTGTGTTTCAAGAATTTTTATTAGCCTTTGACCGGAATTTGTGTTCTATTTTTGCAGATATGAATATTTAAAATAAAACTTTGCTAGTTTTGACTATTAATCTTAATACCACTTGCGTGTGCTAATGCTTAGAGTGTCTATAGCGTTTTTTAGAAAAACCAAATTAGGATCCTTATTGGCCTAATTGAATACAGGAACTAGAAATACAGAGTGGCAAAAAAGTCGCACATAATGCCTGTAACTATTGAATTACCTCGCATACGAAAAAGTGACCTTTATGAACGTTCTTCAGTAAATTATTCCCCACATTTCGACCTGCATGATTTTTTTCTGTTATTTCTGGTTTGGTTGCCGTAGAGAATGACTTACTTTTTTTAAATGGAACACTCTGCATATCTGGATTCTACTAGGAAAACTCTAAATTTCTTGTATTTCAAATTTTCACCCATCTGCAAGCGATTCCCAGATAATGACAGCTCAAAAATGAAAAACTTCCTAATTATAATTACTCGTACCTAATACCCACCAGTTGAGTCAAGGTATTTTATGACAGCGACCTAAGAGGTGTCAATTTTGAGTTTCTGTTTAATTTTCTGTTGTCTAATTTCTAATTTGTTTACTCTATAGTTCATCTTAATGAGAAACAACGAGTTGAAATTTTAATAATGAGCTGTTACGGAGTGAAGAAATCGCAAGATCAGGTTTGTCAATTTTTCAATGATTTGTATCCAAATTCCAAATAGGTCTCCAATAAATCAGTCAACGGTGTGTCGAGTGGTAAAGAAATTTTGAGAAACAGGCAGTGTTAGGCTAGATCACTTCGACCTAAAATAGCAACCGGGGTAGACATATTGTGGGACTTTTTTCATAGGTGGTAATTTGAATGGCAAAAAAAAACATCCGGACCTCCTCAGGAATCACATAATTCCTTCTTGCAGAATGGTTTTACCGGGTGCAAATAATGGCATTATGCGGCAAATGTTAGACAATACATAAGCGAACAATTTCCAGGACGTTGGATAGACAGAAGAGGTGCCATTGACTGGCCAGCGCGATCCCCAAACTTAACCTCGCTCGACTTCTTCTTATGAGGACACTGAAAGAACAAAGTCTACGTTAACCGTCCAAATGATTTAGAATCTTTAAAAGTCAGAATTAGTGCTGAAATTCGGGCCATTCCAGAGGACTTCCTTTAAAACGACGGGTTCAGGGATCGCCTGGCGCTCTGCTTAGCAGAAAATGGTGGTCATTTTGAACAACTGACCCACTGAAAAGGTTTCACTTTTTTATTATTTCGATGTTAAGTTGTTCAATTTTCTAGGCTATTTAATTTGTTATAATAAAGTTTGTTACAATTTTAAATAAAGAAAATCCAAATATGCAATCATATACAGGGTGTTACATTTAAAAAAAGTAAGTTTGTCTCTATGGCAACCAAACCAGAAATGACAGAAAAAATTCATGCAGGTAGAAATGTGGGGAATAATTTACTGAACAACTTTCATAAAGGTCACTTTTTTGTGTACGAGGTAATTCAAAAGTTGCAGGCATTATGCGCGACTTTTTTGCCACTCTGTATACAAATGTTATTATAAAAACCCGAATAATTAAATGTCGGGCTACTTTTATAAATATCTCAATACGCGATTGAGTATTTTCCTTCTTTTGTCCGTTAGTTAACAAACACTTAACAGAAGGTGAAAATACCTACTTTTATTAAGTGTGTCATTAAATCAATCCACCCTAATAAAGACTTTTATAGATCATATAAGGCCTATTATGAAAGCATTTTTATGGCTCCGTTATAGGTCGTTCGAAATTATGACGATATTAAAACAGATTTTTTGGTAAATATAGGACATATTTCGGAAAATGTTTAGGATTTATGAGTGTAGCTACATTTCATGCGAAATTTAGTTGATAGTCAATAAAATATGTTGAATTTTGTATATGAATTGTGGAACAATCTTTTACTTTGGATGCTCGGACATCGGCTGCCAATGCACATCTCTATAGGCAGCAAGAAGTCTCACATCTCATCAAAGACCTGGAAGAAATTCTATCTTGGGGTAGAATCTAACGCTAAAAAATCCCAGGAGGCAGTTTTTTCTAAAAAAGGTAATGTTGGCCTTGGCTTTATCAATTCATTTATTGGGCGTCATTTTGGATAGTCATATGACTTGAGCTGGATGAAATTGTAATGCAGAGAATAAGGCGAAAAGTTCTTGGTGTCTTTTTAAAAAAGAAATTCCCATGCTGGACAGAATGAATTTCCATTAGAGTCCTTAAAAAAAGGGGATATCTGTGCTCAGACTCTCTCGTTACCACTACGAATTAAACCCGATCAAACTTATATGGGCTCAAATAAAGACAGATGTCGCCAGAAAAAACACGACTTATAAAATGGTGGATTTAAAAAGACCCTTTAATGAAGCTATGGGTAAAATCAGTGCGGAAAAGTGGAAGAAGTGTATCGATCATGATGAGAAGAAGAGGCCACAATGTGGCAGGTAGATATAATAATCGAAGAAATGGTTGAACCGCTTGTTATAAATGATGTTAATAAAAGTTCATCTTCCGAATTGGACTATGATTAAGCCACAACGACAAAGTATTATTCGATTTTTGAAAATGTTTTGTTTGTAAGATTCTATATTATATCTTGTTTTTGTAATTATATTATGATATATTATTGTTATTTATTAGTTAGTACAATTTTTTAAATGTTTTCATATTATGTTATAAATACCTACGAATATAATATAATACAATTTTAGGAGAATAGGCATGTTTAAGATTTTAATTTAAAAACTTCCCGAATCCACGTTTCTGGCTAAGGGATTTTCCCAATAACAATGGTAAATCCCCAAATATAACAATAGCTTGCGATAAATTCATAGTGGACGTACCTAAAGAATGCTCACTATTTGGATCATTTAATGTAAACACAATAGATTTCAAGGGATGGTGTTTAAATTGTTCTTGATGCCATGGAATACGTTTTGCATATTTAATGAGCCTTCATTACTTCGCGTCATTTAAAGGTAGACTGTAGTAACATTTGGGTTAAGACTAAACCTTTATTTTGCGGGTAAAAATTAAATGAAAGAGGAATGTTGTCATATTTAAAAACAATTGGGTAGTTTACCCTATATAGGTTTCAGTTTTTCTTCTCAACAACAACAATATCCAAACAACTAACTATATTATAAACATACCGGTTAAAAGGGCAACATTTTTCGAGTCCAAAAACAACCATTTCTACCATGGGGCGTGTTCATCCCCTTCTCCCTCTACGTCTAATACGACCTCTCTGTGCACCTTTTCCCCCATCAAAATCGTCTCGTTGTTCACCGACGTGTACATATCTGCTGTTTCGGTCCTTATTTTAGTCTGATATAAGAGTGATTTCGCCCCGTTTTTCACGGGGACTGCCTAAAATTCGTCCGTGTGTTAAATCGAATTATTTATTTAGCTTACTCTTGCGAACAGAGCCCGGATGCCATTATTAAAAATAAATCTGTGTCTTTTTCGAGGGGCTGGAGTGGCGTTTCCTTGTTTTCGTCTCTGTTGTTTCGTTGATGCTGCAGCTTTGCTTCTGTATTATTATTTTTGCGATAAAGTAAAAATGGGTTTGAGTAATTTTTTTAAACAACATATCCTCTGTCGTTTAGCGTATGCTAAGGCTTTTATTGGCAAAATCCAGGGGCCCAAACCTTTCATGCTATTTATGTTTTCAGGGCAATTTTCCTTGTTGCGCTTTGTTTCTGGAGAAGTCAAGATTTCAGATCTTTACAATTGTAAATTTTAAAAGCCAGTTTACCTTCAATGTGTGACATTATAATAAACAGGAGACCCTTAGCTTGCGGTGTGAAATTGTGCCAATATTGCCGTGTTTTTATTGCGGGTGCCTTTGTCTGCGATAAGTATGTAATTGGATAAGTAGAGTAGATAAGGAAGTCTAGTAATATGCAACGGTCGACTGTAAATGTTGCAAAAATGTTGCTCGCTTCCTGTTTAAATTGTATTTTATTTCATCAAAGAATTGTGTGTTCAAGGTGTGGATATATACAGGGTGTTCCTTAACGGCGTGCAAATATTTCAGGGTGTGATTCCTTTTTTATGAGGACAAGTTCGTAGTATGAATATCGAAAAGTAGTTTATTGAAGATATTCAATTGCTCCACAAAATTGAGAAGGCGGTGCCAGCAGGAAATCGCTATAGAGCTCTGAATATGGGTCATCAAGTTATTCGGCGAATTATGGTTGTTTATTTGGTATATGCGTAATATATTATAGGGGGTAAAGTCTGTTCAGAGATATAAGAAAGTGACTAACTGATCCCTATAAGGAAAGACTCGGGCCAGCTGTAAAAATGTTCATGGTTTGTACTAAAAATAAGTAAGACAATAAATTATATTTTATTTATGTTTAAATGTGAAATTACAAGCTATTTTATTATTAAAAGTTATATTTATGATTACAAAAATATACAAATTATTCGGTACTTATAATAATTATTCACTTAATATATCAATATCACTATCGCTATCATAATCTGTTCTAATTATTATTTGTGCTATATTGTTTATATGAATATAGGATTCTTCCACTTTTTCAACCTGTGTAACAGAATTTGCCCAACTTTGTGAAGGGATGTTAAAAACTTCAGTTTCTATAAGCTCAAGTACACTGGAGTTAATAGTAGTGCAAATATTGTTACGACGAATGGCAGATTTCAGTTGATGCCAATCATGTTCGATGGGATTAAATATACAATGGTATGGTGGAAGCCTTAAAATTGTATGCCCTAGATTTTTTGCATAATTATCACAGAAGTAGCTTTAAACTTTGTAAAACCTTAATTATTTGCCTTTTGGTGTAATCTTCCTGAAAAGAAATGTCATTATCATACATGTAGTTTTGGATTCTTGCTTTTGTGTCATTTGAGGGGGGAGTCTTGGTCAACTGCCTACTATGGTAGCTCGCATTGTCCGTTACAATTACGCTATTCGAAGGTATATTTGGAATTAGCTTGTTTTTAAACCAATCTTTAAATAAATCAGCAGTGGTGACCTCATGATAATCCAGAAAAGAATCTTTAATGTTTTTTTGCAGACAAAGAAAGTCCATCCGTCTTTATATCCAGCATGCAAAATCGTAATTCCTTTACCTCTTTTTGATGGCGCGCTTGTTTTACACTTGCCGCTTGAGTCAACCCAACCCTTTTCCGGGGTATCATAATAATATGTGTCGAACCAGGTTTCATCCAAGTAAATAATCGGCCTTTGCTGATCTCTGTTCTGTAAATCCTAATTTTTTGTTAATATTCGGATCGCCATTCCCGAATTCTACTGGATTCCATTAAAACTTGTCTTTTGTTAATTTTTTTAAAATCTAAAACCCATGTGTTGGATACACTTCCATAACGTTGTTCTGCCACATTTAACGCCGGTTTCATCTTTTTCAAGCCTCCTTAATTATCTAATGTAACGCTTTGTTCCTAGTATAACTTGTAAATATTACGCCGTATGGTTCAGTGTCGGTTCTTCTTTCCTCGGTAAAATGGAATTATTCACAATTTTCCATACAGTTGATGTTGGAATTTTTGTTAATGTGGCCGTTTCTTCTAACGCTGCTTGCTTGCTGATCGCACGTTCAATGAGAGTTGAATAAACATTGTTTACAACTTCCTTAGTTTCCATAGAAAAGTGGTTTCTGCTTGTCGATGGGGTTATCTCCTGAGATACATTGGGCTGGCACATATTTTCCATGACTCACACACGATTAAACAAACGCTGTATTACACACGAAGTAAGAATAATTACTAAGCTTAAAACTAACTACCGTGGGTAATATATACAGTCTTTAGAACATAATTTGTTTTATGGGATTAACCCTCTCATTTTGAATCGGTTTAAAATCACCAAACTATTACTTTAATAATGAAATTACGTCTTCCGGATTTGCAGTTTACTTTAAGACATTTTTAAGTACGGACCATAATTTACCTGCATTTATTCATTCATTCATTGTTTGTTTATGGCAACCCTTGGATAATCCCATTCACAGGCAAAGTGTAACTTTCTTATATCTCTGGACAGGCTTTACCTCTTCTAATAGTATCTGGTTACTTTGCTGGCCATCTTATTGGTCTGGTGCTAAACCATCGATTTGGATACCGTTTGTCCAAATGGTCCTTAACAATAATTTGAGCATTAATTAATGGGCTACCTGGAGTGGTTAAACATGCTAAACCACTCATTTTTATAGATGACTTTAAGATCGTCTGGGATGTGTTGACTGACAGCAACTGTGATCATTTACAGGAAGATTTGAGTGAAGTCACTAACATGGGTTTGAATTGAATACTGAGAAGTGTTTCTGTATGTCGTTCGATTTAAAGAAGAGCATCATTAAAATAGATTACTGTATGTCAATAAGAACATTCTTGAAAGAGCAGCGAATCATGGAGACTTTGGTGTAACTTTTGATCTTCAGGTATTAGGTACTACAGGGTGGCAGAAAAGTCGCGCATAATGCCTGTAACTTTTGAATTACATCGTATACGAAAAAGTGACTCTTATGAAAGTTGTAGGTACAGCAAATTATTCTCCACATTTCTACTTGCATGAATTTTTTCTGTCATTTCTGGTTTGGTTGCCATAGAGACTAACTTATTTTTTTAAATGGAACAGCCTGCATGTAATTGCATATTTGGGTTCTACTGGAAAAACTCTGAATTTTCAAATATTCACCTGTCAACTTTTCAATGAATTATATCCAAATAGGCCTCCAAAAAATCAGTCAAGGGAGTGTCGAGTGGTAAAGAATTTCGAAAAACAGGCAGTGTTAGGGAAGCCCTAGATCAGGTTGACCTAAAACAGCAACCGGGGAAGACAAAGCTTTGGATACTAGGCTCTCAATACATGAAAATCCAACACAACCATCCAGACCAATCGCAATGTGTCTCATCAGTCAGTGAAAAATTTGTTGAAGCAGGAGAAGTTGCATTCCTACAAGGTAAAGTTGGTGCACGAGTTAAACGAGGACGATTTTGATAGAAGAGCTGAATTTTGTGAGCTGATAATGGAAAGGTGCAATAACGATAATAACTTCGCAACAAATATCATTTTCTCGGATGAAGCTACTTTCCATTTAAATGGCATTGTTAATAGACACAATTATCATTATTAGTCTGCTGAGAATACTCACTGGTTCCAGGAAGGTCATACTCAGAGGTCCGAAAAAGTTAATGTTTGGGCGGGCATAGTTGGTAGACATATTGTGGGACCTTTTTTCATAGATGGTAATTTGAATGGCGAAAAATATCTGGACCTTTTCAGGAATCACAATATTCCTTCGTGCCGAATGTTTTTGTTTTATATATATTTTCAATAGAATGACTATTGAGAATAGACGAATCAAAACATGCTTGGTTTATCTTTTTAAAGTTATAAATGGAAGTTAGTCAGTCAGTTACCCTTCTCAGTGAATGGAATAAACAATATAGACATAAAAAATATTTGGTGATTCCCAGAACAAATCTGTATAAAAAGTCTTCTTTAAACCATATGTGTGAATTATTTAACAAGTTTACAAGTGAATTAGATATGCATACTCTTACGCTTAGGAAATTCACGGAACTTATCAATGTGAAACTTTTAAACCATCAGGCTCAGGGCTTGCCTTAGTTACTATGATTATTATATTATTTATTATTATATATCTAATTATAAAACCTAACATTATGTTACACTTAGCGGTGATGTAATCACTGTGCTCTCCGAGAATCCAGTCCAGTCGTATATGACACCAACATCTTTTTTTGGCAACTAGTTTGAGTAAGATTTCGTTAAAATTGTAACCACAGCAGAAAATACTAAAATTTCTTGAAATAGATGCAAATGTACATCTATCTAAGTTTAGAACAAGTTTATTATTTTTGCACCAGAATAGTGAAAACTCATCTAAATTGTTCTGCAGCAGCAAACAGTCACCAATACTTATTATGGAGGAGAAAATCTTCATATAGTCAGCATAAAGTAAAATTTTACACGACTAGACTTAAAGCACTATTTTATGAACGTAGATAATAAAGAGTTAAGGCCCCAGATGGGAACTTTGTGGAGCTCCAGAAGTGACGTTGTAGACAGCCGAATGATGACCTACTGCACATACTGTAATCTATTGAAAATATAAGTCCCCGTATACACATATGTCGCCTAGCTTTCTTATTAAGATGCTGTGGTCGATCTTATCGAATGCTTTGCTGAAATAAGTGTAGACGGAGTCTACCTAAATTTTATTGTCCAGTGACGAAAGAACGTATTCAAAGTAGCTTCAACTAGGTTAGATTCAATAGCTGTCTTGTTCTACAACAATCTGATGTTTTACGGTGTTGATCAAAATATTGTGAACAAGTGATTCTACAACGTTACCGAAAATGTTAAGCTTGTTGATAAGCCTATGGTTTGATACACTATTTCTCACACCACTTCTAAAAATTGGAATCGCACTTGTCAGCACTTTCAGGAAATTCGCACTGGTTAAAGGACAAGTTACATAACATGATAAGGGAATAGATAGTGAAGAAGTACATTTTTTAATAAAGTGAGAAGGAATACCCTCGGGTTCACCACCTGTACTTTCATTGAAATTAGCCAGTGCATCTAGAACCTTCTCAGGTTTGACATGAATGTATGGACAGGAATTACTGGTAATAAACTCATAGGCCAATTTTTTTCTGTGGCAGTGTTACCTGCATTTTCTCCAAGAAGAACAACCCGAATTACTTGAAGATGTACCATATGCGTTAAGGAATAAACTGTGGTACATATATGATGGAGCTTCTGCTTATTTCAGTGTAATTGAGCGCGACCTTTCACATGTAGTTTATCCTAATGGTTGGACAGGTCGTGAAAATCCTCAACTATGGCCAGCAGATTTAAGGGAGTGAATGGTTGCCTTTTGTGAAATGTATGTACGATTCGATGCGAAGGTGGAGGAAAGCATGCATATTAAGTGAAATTTATACCCTGTAGACATTTAGATAATGTTGAACATACTTTGCTTACTAGGGACACAATACATTATGAAAGTTCCTATAATTTAACAATGATATACTGTTCATGGTTATAATTTTCACCGTCAGAGTTCTTACTCAGAAATAAAGTCTACCAGATGAATATTATATTCTAGAGCCCAGGATGCCGTGCTATGTCTTACAACTAGTTAATTGTATTTGACGGTTTGGAACTGTAAAGGATTGCTGGTTGGAACATACCTCATATTTACTGGGGTCCTTAGATATAGAAATAAGTAGATACCCTCGTAGATACCTATTGATAAAGTGATTTTTGTGCACCAAATAAAACAATAGATATGTTATCCAAATAATTCAGAAAGGTATTAAGAAACATCGTTTATGTTCCTTAGTATAATGAAAACACTACCTTGGCATCATTACCGACTTTGTCAACATTATATGAACATCAGCATCATTTGATGCGATTAACCTCCTATATAACCCTGGGATAGTAAATCTTTTAAATTGCTTTCAGTATCAGTAAAAAAGGAACTGTGCAATAAAATGGTTTAAAATAGAAATACTACTAACTACTCTAAGAAACAAAAATGCCGCATCGAATATTTAAAATATGAACTTTTACTGCTTTATTAAGGTCTTGGTATGATGATAGCATCTGGAGAATAAAACGCTGGGTTTAAATTGATCACTGTGCATAATAAATCAAGAAATTCTTGCCACATAATATGTAAATTTGTACTTGCAAAATTTCCTAGAGCTATGTTGTTCCATTTACAAGACAACGTATCTTTAGGTATGCTAAAAGTACCGACATAATATTTTACCGTCACTTGAGATGCTTACAAAATGGCCTAGTAAAGGAAACCACTCATTACAACCTATTAAGTATATCCATAAGAATTTTCCTTAATGGCTTCTAATATAAAATTTATCAGGTAGCTCTTATGTTAGTTGCCAAGGTGTAAACATGACCATATAGCGAGAAAATTGCTAAATTTTATGTGCTTAACATAGTGAAACATGTGTTGGAATAAATGGTATTATACGGGTGAACAGATCCGGACTGGGACGCAAAAATATCCGCCAAAATTGCCGTCAGAGAGCGTAGATGTTTTGAGAAGCTCACCCGGATCTCAATCTGTTGAAAGTTTCAGATGTGTTGATAATACGTACAAGTTGATAACAATACATATTATTTATAGTCATAAAAAGGATGACAATATTCTATTTTCATCTAGACGTTCAGTATATACCAACATCTTAATTTGGCGGATACAAGCGTAATCTTATCTTATTCAATACCACTTATTAAAAATGCGCAATCTTAAAACAAAAAACTTGTATCAATTAAAACTTACAATCCATTTCACATCTCTAAAACAAACGACTCGACACAGAATTAGTCAAGGCAAAAAAACCACTTCTTTAATATAAAATTTTTAATTAAATTCTTGCGAATATATATTCAATTAACATTGATTAAAGTCCAGTGAAAAAAATGTTCTCTGTTCGATTCAAGTCAATTTTTATTTCACTTACGTTATTTATCACGTCCTACTGACAGGTTAATGTTTTATAGACTCGATATGTGCTGAGATTTGCCTTGTTTTATTTTATTTTAATGTGAAACAACATGCGCGTATGAATTATGTATACTTTTGTCATTATTGGTAGTATTCTCAAGCGCAATGCGATGTTCATTATTCAACAAATCCGATCAGAAACACAAAAATGGGGCTAGGTTCCTGTTATGCCTTTGATTGTAATTAATTTATAAGCTTTCCAAGATAAGTGTTTAAATCCGCAATAAACTGTGCTGTATAGCAACCTAGAGTCAATTGGAACAACAATAAAAAATAAGACATACAAAAGCTGTCGTTGAGATTATTTGCCTTGTACATATTTTGACCATGGTTGGGTTACTGTTACTGGAAAATATTACAATGCAGGCGACGTCTACCATTCCTACCCAGATGGGCCGCCACTGCAGAAATCTCCCTTTAATTAAATTCATTTAGAAAAGGGTTACAGAGTGGCAAAAAAGTCGGGCATAATGCCTGTAACTTTTGAATTACCTCTTATACGAAAAAGTGACCTTTATGAAAGTTTTTCAGTAAATTATTTCCCACATTTCTACCTGCATGAATTTTTTCTGTCATTTTTGGTTTGGTTGCCATGGAGACTAACTTACTTTTTTTAAATGAAACACCCAGCATATAATTGCATATTTGGATTCTACTGGGAAAACTCTGAATTTTTGTATTTCAAATTTTCACCTCTCTGCAAGCGTTTCCGAGATAATGACAGCTCAAAAATGAAAACTTTCCAATTATAATTATTCCTACCTAATACCCACCAGTTGAGTGAATATGTTTTCATGACAGCGACCTAGGAGATGTCAATTTTGAGTTCCTGTTTAATTTGCTGTTGTGTGATTACTACTTTGTTTACAGTATGGTTCATCTGAATGAGAAGCAACGAGTTGAAATTTTAATAATAAGCGGTTATAAAAATATAAAGAGATCGCAAGATCAGGTTTGTCGACTTTTCAATGAATTATATCCAAATAGGCCTTCAATAAACCAGTCAACGGTGTGGCGAGTGGTAAAGAAATGTCGAGAAACAGGCAGTGTTAGGGAAGCCGCTAGATCAGGTCGACCTAAAACAGCAACCGGGGTAGACAAAGCTTTGGATATCATGCTCTCAATACATGAAAATACAACACAATCATCCAGGCCAATGGCAATGGATTTTAATGTATCTCATCAGTCAGTAAAAAATTTGTTTAAGCAGAAGAAGTTGCATCCCTACAAGATAAAGTTGGTGCAAACGATGACTATATTGATAGAAGAGCTGAATTTTGTGAACTAATGATGGAAAGATGCAACAACGATACTAACTTCGGAACAAATATTATTTTCTCGGATGAAGCCATTTAAATGGCATTGTTAATATACGCAACTGTCGTTATTGGTCTGCTGAGGATACTCACTGTCCAGAAAAGTCATACTCAGAGGTCCGAAAAAGTTATTGTTTGGTCGTGCATCGTTGATAGACATATTGTGGGACATTTTTTAATACATGGTAATTTCAATGGCGAAAGATATCTGGACCACCTCAGGAATCACATAATTTCTCCTTGCAGAATGGTTTTACCGGGTGTAAATATATGCAAGATAGGGCACCTGCGCATAATGCGGCAAATGTTAGACAACACATAAGCGAACAATTTCCAGGACGTTGGATAGGCAGAAGAGGTGCTATTAATTGGCCAGCGCGAGCTCCGAACTTAACCCCGCTCGACTTCTTTTTGTGGGGACACTTAAAGAATAAAGTCTACGTTAACCGTGCAAGTGACTTAGAATCTTTAGAAGTCAGAATTAGTGCTGAAATTCGGGCTATTCCAGAGGACTTCTTTTCAAACGTTGTAGACGGGTTCAGGGATCGACTGGCGCTCTGCTTAGCAGAAAATGGTGGTCATCTTGAACACCCGATCCACTGAAAAGGTTTCACTTGTTTATTATTCCGATGTTAAGTTCACTTTTTACAGGCATTATGCGCGACTTTTTTGCCACTCTGTATAAAAATCACCCTCTAGTTGATTAAGTTTCCCTTGGAACCCATAAACTTGTTTAAAACCCAACGTTTTCTCTTACTTTTCAGAGCGCGGTATCATCGGGACCTTCTCAAACCACCCCACCACCTTCAGGCATGGCTGTGACGTCTTCAGCTCCCACTCCCGGCACTCCCCCGACGCCTGCGCAAAGATGTTGCGATACGGGGAGACCAATCTTTAGTGATCCTATTACAGGACAAACGATATGTTCCTGTCAGTATGAATTGTTAGGATATCAGCGCTTAGCAGGTAATGAATCCATTTTTTTTCGGTCTTTATATACAGGGTGTTATGGAAATGACTTATTATTTTTTAACCCGTAAATATATAGGTCGAGACGAATTGGGGAAAAATTGCTATAAATGGCGCTCGAAGCTAGAAATTCGAGAAAAATGCCTTCAAAAATTTAGGTCCAAAACACCTACACGCCAATGACCCAAACAGCTGATTTGGGTAATTGTTTACTTTAGTGGAAATGTTGAATTTTTCGCTAAAATTTCGTATATAGGCTAATTAAGGGTAGCTGATCACAATTTTCCTTTTGCGTTTAGGCGGCAAATGCACTGGTTTTGAGAAAAAAAATGTTAAAGTTTTTCTAACTCACCGGTATGTTATTTTGCATGTAATCCTAAAATGTTGCTTATTTCCAATAAAATATTACTTGTCGGAGTCATAGTATACACTTCTGAGTTGAAATAAACGAAATATGCCACAAGGAAACTCTGAAAAACGGGATAACTTGTAAGCGAACAGAAAACTCTACGTTATCTGGAAAAAGACGGGGGCTCACTGACAGCTGGCCAAAAAAGCAGAAGCAAACTGCGCACCCATGTTGTCAGATTGTTAGTGTATTATAAATTGCCTATACTTGTCAATTCATTTTTATTAATTGAATGAATCCTATTGGCTCGAGCTAGCATATCATTCTCCTGGATGGAAGCCATTAATAATTACAAGAAAAAGAAGAACAATCTGGCAACGTGAGTGCAATGAATCTGAAAAGAGACGGTTCTACTTTGTCGGCGTATTAACAACGAATTTAATTAAATTTGTGCCTTTTCCATTGTTTTTTTGCTAAAATGTTGCTCTTATTTTATGAACAGATAGTTTGGTGAAAGTTTTATCACATATTTTGAAGGGAAAACCATAAAATCTAGGAAATTGAAAGGAAAGTGAAACGCGACACCCAAGTAAGTAAGTGAAAAACTTTAACATTTTTTTTTCTCAAAACCAGTGCATTTGCCGTAAAAACGCAAAAGGAAAATTGTGATCAGCTACCCTCAATTAGTCTATATACGAAATTTTAGCACAAAATTCAACATTAATTGCACTAAACTAAACAATTACCATTCCAGCAGTTTGTCTTGTCAAAAACACATGTGTTCAGGGGCATTGAACTATCATGGAAGGCGCACATAGTCCGGTTTTAAGGTATTTTACAAAATTCAAAATACTTCCGATTTTAGAAAAAAAAACTATCAAGTGTAACTCTAGACCACCTCAGGAGTGGCCCCTTAAAATATAATAAGTCATTTCCATAACACCCTGTATATATACCCAAAAATTAAAGAGAGTTCGTGTTAGTCGTCCCTACAGTCTACAATCTAAAATTAGACAGAGTTCAAGTGTTGTAAAGAACTGCTTTATGTTATAGTATGCGGACTCTAATAATTGTAAATTGCTTAATTGTTTTTAACACGTACGTGTCTTCATTCCTCTCCTTTTTGACAGGTGCTGGTGTTCCAGGATTACCAGCTTTAAGCATGTACAGTGCGCCTTATCCAGAAGGTATGGCCGCCTATTTCCCGGCTTTGGGGGCCGACCAGGCGCCTTTTTACACCTCAACGGTAAGTTTGTTGCATTAATTAGAGATCTCGAATAACGATTTTTCTAGTGGACTTATCTTTAAAGTATGCAAATTAGTATTATGTATGTGAATATATAATATAATATGTGAAATTTGGTTATGTTATTTATAATTCAAACATAATGGAAATTAGTGATATTTTAGCCCTGTACCCTTGGAAATCATTTTAGGGGAAATATCTCCAACCGCATACAAAACTGCTAATTCTAGAGAATTTTGTTATGGGTAGCAATGTCAAAATAAAGATAATAATTAGATACGTTGTATTGGTTCTTCAAGAATACGAAAAGAATGTTTAGAATCATTTCTTAACAAATAATTCTCTGTAATCGTCTGTAGAAAAAAGAACGCTTTGGACTACCTGCAGAATATTTCCTTGTTAAATCATTGTACTTATATGAAAAATTCCAACCAATTCTTGCATTATTATTTTAAATTTAATTTGTAATATCTCCAACAGTGCTGCAGATATTTTTTTCAATTTTGGTATGTGTTATTGGAATATAAAACCACAAATTCTAGTTAAAAAAGATTTTCTATTGCTCTTGCAGTGCCATGCAAACATATACCTTATATTTTTTACAAAAAAGTGGTACGCTACTGACCTTTTTTCATGTGTATATTTTTCCTAATTAGCATGCCTAATTCTACATGAAAGCTATCTTTTGCATTTTTCCGATCAGACGCACGCGACCCCCCCCCCCCCCCCCCCCGGTCCCCTTCTTGGCCTGGTGCTCCTGCACTACTCAAAAAATAATTCTTAAAAAACAAAATCGGGCTTATAATCCGATAATTTTTCGCGCCCTGTATCTTCGAAAGAAACCGGTTTTTCAAAAATCATCAAAGCACAAAATATTCTTAGAATAGTCCAGAGAACAACACCATGTATAATTAACGCTGTCATTAGTCAATAGAATTAAAAATTTTAATTAAAAAAAAAATAGCAGGATAATGATCAATTAATTATAAGAAAAAAACGATTTTTCGAGATATTATTATGTTACAAATAACTTCACGTACTCGAACTGATTTTTATGAATTGTTTAAATAAGAAAAGTGCGCGTATAAAAACGTCCGCATGTCGCCACTTATGTTAATCGATAGATTCCACTTAAAAAAGCCCATTTATTACATTAATGTAATAAACAGTACATTAAAAGGTTTTAATGGGAACATATACTTACTAAACGGTATTTAAAAGATATATTGCCGTTGTATATATACGATGTGCCAAGCAGAGTCATAATATCATAATATGTCATTTAATAACGGTTTTTATTATCTCGTAAACTGTTTATACTGTCACTTTTTTCCTTTATTAGTGCGATATTTGTTTTTTTATGGTTTAACCACTTTCGGTACGTACAATATACATCAAGTATACATCATAATATACAGAGCCCGTCTGAAGCTGATGATACTCTTGACTTTTGGGAAGCTTATATTTTTATATATGTGTTCAAACTTGATGCTTGCCCATGGTGCTAACAAGTAATTTACAGCTTGACAATATAACAAAGGAAATTGGAAGTTACATTTACTCCACCAAGCAAAAGGATTATCGCTTCCGGGAATATTTGGTAGTGAATTGTATAGTATTTGTAGAATTATATCGTTGATCTTTAGACTGCAATAAAACCCTCATTATCCCTTCGACCATAAAATAAATAAGGAAATCCCAAATTTTAAAACCTTTTCGAGTAGAGCCGGACCAGGTACAAATTCAATTTATACCTATGCCTGATGCATATATAAATACAAACTGATTTTTAATAATTTTAGTCTTTAGTGGTTTTCCGGTGAGTAATTTTTAATTGGGCTTATTAGTGGTAGAATGTGGCGTCCTTGGAATTGTGCTGATAGGGGGCATCTTCAAGTGTCATTTTTAAAAGAAAGCATTTATCTACCGATGCCAAACTAATAATTAAAAATGTGTATCAATCTTTGTTGAGTAAAAATTTTAATTCGATGGATGCTTTAGCAGAGACGTCTACTTTGACAAAAATTCCTTTATCTTCGGTAAGAGACTTAGTACTTAAATCTGTTAATCCTAGAAAAAAACGGACTGATTTTGGCACATTTAGAAGCATTGACGAAAATGACATGAATTTATTAAGAAGAAAGATTTACCAAATGTATGAGGCACAAACTGTACCCACTTTGATTTCCCTCAAAGAGCGGCTGATTAAAGACGAAACAAATATCTCTTGTAAGTCTTAGGAAAATATTGCATAAAATGGGTTTTAAATACCGAAGCATTAATAAAAGACAAACATTAATGGAATCTCAACGTTTACGGGAATGGAGACTTAAATGTTTAACAGCTGTTAAACAATTTAGAGAAAAAAAATCGTCCAATTATTTACCATGACGAAACATGGTTCGATACCCATGACACTCCAAGAAAAGGTTGGGATGATTCTTCCAAAAATTGTCAAACCAAGGCACCATCAAATAAAGGTAAAATAATCACAATATTACATGCTGGTTCAGAGAACGGGTTTGTTCCAAATTGTCTGTTGCTTTCAGCTAAAAACATAGCAGATTCTTCTTTAGATTACCATCAAGATACCGACGCACAACTTCTTGAAGATTGGTTTAAACATAAACTCCTTAAAAATATACCTGAAAATAGCGTCATTATAATGGACAATGCTAGTTATCATAGTCGGCAAGCAAAAATCATCCCCAATTCTAATAATACAAAAGCAGAAATTCAAAATTTTTTGATTGAAAATGATTTATATTTTGAAGAAATTTACAAAAAACGAGAACTGCTAGAAGTATTAAAAGCTTTTAAAATAATTAAGGAATACGAGTGTGACAAACTTGCAGCAGAAAATGGACATATAGTGTTGCGTCTTCCTCCATACTATTGTATATTCAATCCTATTGAGCTAATATGGCACCAATTAAAATCCAATATTAGGAGAAATAATATTTCTCCTACATTAAATGCATCTGTAGTAGAATTAATTAAAAACGAAGTAAGAAAAATTTCTGCAGACAGCTGGAAAAACTGTGTACAGCATGTACTTAAGGTGGAAAATTCTTACAATTGTATGATTACAAATGTTCAACCCTTAATTATAAGTTTAGGCTTAGAAGAAGATAGTGATACAGAGTTAAATTTTGAATAAATTGTCAATAGTTTTTAAGAATTTAATTAATTTTTATTGTACTTGTTATCCTAATAGTTATACTTTGAAATTATATTCTTTTCAATTATCATTATTTGTTATCATTATTTTACATTTATTATAGGTGCCTAAAACTAAAAATACCTGTCTATTTATTTTAAATTATAAAAATAAATCATGTGGTGTAGGTACATTTTCAAGCCGACCCTGATCCCATTTATTCAGCTTTGAAGAGGTTAAAGCGTATACAATAGGATTTAACCAGGTAGATTATTTATGGCACTAAGAGTCAACGGTATAATTCTGCAAATATTATACCCATTTATTTCTATTTTAAAGAGTGTCGTAAGATATTTCCGTTCCTGCATTTGAGTGTCATGGCCCGAACTTGATCCTGAGCCAATGTACTCATCATTCCCTTTTTTCTTGGTTGATTCGATATTGGATATCAATGGAAGGCCTTCGTCACTATTAGAGTTTTCACTTTCACCAACCTGTATTTCACTTTTGTTTTCATTAATCTCATTAACTATTTTTAATTTTTTTCGTTGTTCCGATGTTCAACTACAGCTTCACATCGATTTGCTTTAAAATAATTGGTATTGTTTTACACGAGGATCAAGAAGTGTGGCTATTGTAAAATGCTCCTTGAAAAAGATATTATCTTTTAGAGAAACAGCACTCAAAAAAGTTAGTCTTATATACCTAGGTGGTTGAAGAGAACAAAATATTAAGTATTTGTGAAGAATTTTTCTTTCCTCTTCAATATGAATAATCTTCACCCCGGAGATATCTGTGATTCAATCTTCTTTTAATGTGTCAACTCCTAATAATTGCAGATCTTCTTCAGTGAGGTATATTTTTAATGTACTGATGAATGGTATAACCTCTGAATTAGTTCCATTTTCGTAAGTTCTTCAAAAGGCTTTAAGAGTTCTATTATATTTTATACCAGCTTCCATTGGGCGCAAGTTAATTCTGCAATGTTGAAATTCTTAGCAGTGTATAAAGTTAGGGTCCGTTTCTGTTCCAATAGTCTCTCCGACATATAAAATGCGGAGTTCCAACGGGTAGGAACATCCTGGATTAATTGTTTGAGATGACTATTAAGTTCTTGCTGTGTAAATTTTAACTTATTACACGCTAATGACAAGTGAGTAAAATGACCGACAATACTTTTTGCCTTAGCAATGACATCAGTTTCAGCTCTCTGACATGTGATTAAGTCTTAAGTTACCAACTGAATCGTGTGTATGAAACAAGGTTCAAATACATGATGGTTTTATCAATAATAAAATACGGTTTAAAGTTATGCATTAAATATAACAAGAAAGTTGTTGTATCCTCAGAGTCCTGAAGCTGCTGCATGCAAAACCAACTTGATCTCTTGCTGGTAACGGTTAAGATACAAGGAGGCATATAAGAAAGCTAAGCGCTTGAGGAAGCTCGGAGAGCTGAATCCGGGGATCGCATTAGAAGAAGCGACAACTGTATGGAAAATTGTGAATAATTCCATTTTAGCGAGGGAAAAAAAACGATACTGGCATTTTCTCGAAGGTAGATGGAAGTGCTCAAGATGTAATACGGCGTAAAATTTACAAGTTTTACGAGGAACAAAGCGTGCCTACATTAGATAATTTAATTAAGAGGCTTGAAAAAGATGAAACCGGCGTTAAATGTGGCAGAATAACGTTATGGAAGTGTATCCAACACATGGGGTTTAGATTTAAAAAATGTAACAAAAGACAAGTTTTAATGGAATCCAGTAGAATTCGGGAATCATCAAAGGCCAATTATTTACTTGGATGAAACCTGGTTTAATACATATGATACCCCGGAAAAGGGTTGGGTTGACTCAAGCGGCAAGTGTAAAATAAGCGCGCCATCAAAAAGAGGTAAACGAATAACGATTTTGCATGCTGGATCTAAAGACGGATGGATTCCAAATGGAATTTCTCTGTTTGCAAAAAACATTAAAGATTCTTCTCTGGATTACCATGAGGACACCATTGCTGATTTATTTGAAGATTGGTTTAAAAACAAGCTAATTCCAAATATACCTCCTAATAGCGTAATTGTAATGAACAATGCAAGCTACCATAGTAGGCAGTTGACCAAGACTCCCTCCTCAAATGACACAAAAGCAACAATCCAAAACTACATATATGATAATGACATTTATTTCCTGGAAGATTACACCAAAAGGCAATTAATTGAGGTTTTACAAAGATTAAAACTACAAAAGGAATACTTCTGTGATAATTGTGCAAAAAATCTAGGGCATACAGTTTTAAGGCTTCCACCATACCATTGTATATTTAATCCCATCAAACATGTTTGGCACCAACTAAAATCTGCCATTCGTCGTAACATTATTTGCCCTACTATTAATTCCAGTGTACTTGAGCTTATAGAAACTGAAGTTTTTAACATCCCTTTACAAAGTTGGGCAAATTCTGTTACACATGTTGAAAAAGTGGAAAAATCCTATATCCATATAAACAATATAGCACAAATAATAATTAGAACAGATGGTGATAGCGATAGTGATATTGATATAATAAGTGAATAATTATTATAAGTACCGAATAATTAACTTGTAAAATAACTTGTAATTTCACATTTAAACATAAATAAAATATTATTTGATGTCTTACTTATTTTTATTACAAATCATGATTAAATTCTAAGCAAAATACGGGCCTGTTTTTAATTTTATAGTTGGCGCGGGTCGTTCCTAATAGGGATCAGTTAGTCACTTTCTTATATCTCTGAACAGACTTTACTCAAACTTTGGAGGTATGCAATACAATGTACCAGCACACAAACTTACTGCAATGGAAACAGGTCCAACCTATTGTGTAAAATTTTTTGATAAATTACCCAATGAGTTAAGGGCAGAAAACAGGTTCAGAATCTTCAAACGAAAAATCTTTAATTTCATTTTAAACATAGAACTTTTACTGCTTGTAAGTTCTTAACAATTTATCAATAAGTAGAGATCTTTTGTAGTTTATATACCTTTACGTAATGCAATTTTCATTCAATGGTGTGTTGTTATCGGCAGAAGATTTTAAGTAGGTATAAAGGGTTTTAAAAGTACTGAAAAAGCTACGCAAAAGTTACCCGTATAATAAGTACTAATTTATCTTAAATGTATGTTGTAATACTTAAACATCAATTAAAATGCCTACATAATAATATGTTCTACATAAGCACAACATACTTTTACTTTTCCAAATTCGTTTTAATACACAAAATAATCAATTAGTATACTTGGAGACAGTGTATTGGCTAATTTAATTGCTTTACCATCTATAAATATGTATTAATTAATTCAGCAATTAGGTATCGTAAACACACAAGATAATAAAATGATTTTATGGGTCTTAAATTTATTCGGTATTTGAAAAATAAACTTTGTCAGCTTGGTTAAAAATCCAAAAAGATATTTTAAAAATAACCAGTATTTCATCGAAACACAAGGTATGAGTAGGATACTTTTTCTGCGTCGTTCAAGGAATATTTTCCCCAAAAAAAATCAAATATTTTTCTTCCGGCCGACGCAGAAAATGCTAATATGCCTGCCATGCCATTTTAAACCACTTTCCCCTATACGCTACAAAATTATCCAAAAAATCCTTTTTGGTATGGCAAACTACTTGAAAAATTTGTTAATTAAATAAGTTAATGACTCGGAACCAATCAACGTAATTTAAATGCTGATTAAGATAGTTTACGTTTAAAATAACAATTTTTCTGCTTATAATGTAATTTACGTGTTAGTTTATACAAAATTATACCAATTAAGAAAAAATTATCTGATAATTGCTTGGATATTGTTTTTACGTAACAATATCGTTTCATCTTGTGGAATTTTAACTGTGCGAATTTTTCTTAAAGATTCAGGTTCACTTAGATTAAGGTAAAATTTATTATATTTTTACACGTTCAGATTCGTTTTGTATTCTCTGAGTTACCTTGTAACCTTTTTACGTCAAGAAATATGGTGTGGTATACAGGGTGTTTTAGAAGTACGGTACGTAAATTAAGGGGATGGTTTCTCATGATATTCTGAGAGAAGAAAAGAAGTTCATATGAACATGTATCCGAAGTTGCTCCGTTTTTGATATACGAAGTTTTTTAAACAAAAATCGTTTTTTTATAATTTTTTTAAAAATCCTTCTTCGGATATTATTGAAATTTGGAACCGTTATTCATAATCATAAGGGGCTTATTTAGCCCTAAGTAGATTAAAGTCCAGTCCCGGGGAGCACCTTAACGAATATTATTGACAAAAAATGAACGCCACTGACTTCCTTCTAATTTTGATATTTGTTTTTCGGATTTACCAACTAATAATACAACTTTTTTGTTTCCTGAATTTTTTTCGTATGTTGCTTCGTTAGGGCTAATTAAGCCCCTTACCATTATGAATAACACTACCAAATTTCAATAGGATCGGGAAAAGGATATTTAAAGAATTTGTAAAAAAACTATTCTTTTTTTTTTAACTTTTAACACCCTATATATCAAAAGTGAGGCAACTCGGGACACATGTTCATATATAAACTTTTTCTCTAAGAATATTATAAGGAATGACTCCCCGGACTTCTGAAACACCCTGTATTATAGAGTGTCAATACCCACAGTAAAAATAGTCTGTGATAAAAATTAATAAAGTGTTTAGAAAATTAATTTAAACAAATCCCATTAAGCTTTATTTTCCGGATGTTACTGTTCCTAATTACTTGCTTTCTTGAAGATACACTTATAACGAGAATATTTCAATTAAAAAACATCAGAATACAGTTACAGAATTAATATTATGAGATAAGAACTGCCTTAACAATATAAACACACTCATAATGAGGTTGAGGCCTGCTTTCTTTCCTGGGTTATAGTTTATAATCTTCATAATCTCATAGCATTTCTGTAATAATTTTTTCAAATATATTCATATTTGTATTTTAATATTGCGTGCTTAAAAAGGCATGCTCGGAGATTTTATTCTACTTCCTTGGTTTTTGTTGTTGTTCAGGTCCGTACGAAGGTATTGATATGTTTCGTGGTAATACTAAATAAATATATTTTTTCTACAAACGTGTTAAAAATAGAACTTTTAACACTGACTACTAGCCTTAAAAATGTTACTTTCAGGCACTAGTGCCTTAAAATACCTACTTTAAGGCACTAGTGTTAAAAGTAAAATGTTAATTTTTTCAAAAAAACGTCAGAAAACATTTCTATTTTAAACTTGAAGAAGTAGTCCATTACAGTGGAGTTGAAACAACGGCAGTCTACCTCCACATATTGTGGAGGTAGACTGCCGTTGTTTTATTTGATTTCTATTTTATTTATTTACACTTATATTAATAGTACAATTTGAAAAATTTGAAAAATGAATTCCTTCCTCAGTACTGCTGTTCTTCGCGGTTGAGGAGGATTGAACAGAGACAGTAGCATGTCCAGTTGATGTTGAAGCATCATCGGCTGACGTCGTTTGTACTGTAAGCAATTCTCGAACAATAGAATTTTTAGTTTCCAAGGAATCCACGATGTACCCTTCCGCAACGGTTGAGGATTTCCATCCCCCATGCCGCTTAATTGTCGTCAAATTTGCTCCAGCATCGGCAAGTAAGCTCGCAGAGGAACGGCGAAAGCAATGCCCCCCCCCCCTCCGTATAGAGTGTTGAATTTGGAAGTTGCAGAAATCTTGCTATAGCAGCAGGAAATTTTCCGAACGTATTAATTCCGACCGGATTTCTGGTACATTTACCTTTTACATATTTTAAGAAGAGCCGCCGATGTACAACATCTGCTGGACGAAGATCAGGATATTTTCGATAAAAATAAATAAAATGAATAACTAATGAAGTCTCTATATCTTTCACGTTGTCAAGAGTCAACTGACAAAGCTCCTCCCTGCGGCAGGCACCAAATACTTTATACAATCGTAGCTACTTGCATCAGAAGGTACTCATCATGCGGTGCGCACTTCAAAAAGTCTTTCAATTTGCTCTCTAGTAAAAATTTTTGATTTTTTGGCCTGGTAACCCTCTCCTTGACGCTTCAAGTAGGCAATCAATTTAAAATGTTTGCTGATATCTACGTCGTTACTTACACGTAGCATAGCTTTGATCATTGAATAATGGGACCAAATAAAAGATGACTTCCATACCTTTGCCTTTTCCTCAAATAAGGCCAGGATTATGTTTTCGGAATACTTTTCAGAAACGCCTTTGTTTTCACACCATTTTATAAATTTATTATGAGCAATCTCATATTGAATTCTTGATATTCGTGGCAGTAAATCCAAGGTAGCTCTTTCAGCAGCTTCTTCTATGTCTTTAAGTGGATCGATATCTTGTATTTTTTGCATTTTTGGCAAATCACAACAGCCAGCGCTAGCGATTTAATAAAACTGACAAGACCTTTCAAATTTTCAATTCTTCTGTAAATAAATCAGCCAACAATGATGGTTGCTAGGTTTTATAGACAAATGTCAACTAATTTAATTTAATATACGATGCTATTAGAAACTACCTGGATGTAAGAGATTCCAAACATTTAATTTTCAATTATTGTATGCTTTTTATTGCCGTTTGTAGAAAAAATATTTTATGCTATTTGTGTTAAAAGGATTTTTAAGGCACTCTTGTGGGTTTTTTCACATGCGTGCCTTAAAAATGTACTTTTAACACTTATATCATAAATAACTTTTAAAATTTTGATAGTTTTGTTAAGGCCTAATAATTAATACTGTAGCTAAACTTTTAATGCCCGCTTTTATCTTAAAAAATGAACCCTGAGGGACTCTAGTATTGATGTTAAGTGTGTCGGAAAGGCATCAATCCATCGCAACTTGCAGAGAACGGTTTTTTAAGAAAGCTTCAGAGACATGAACAAAATTGAACCGGCATTCCGTATGCTCTAACTTTATTTAGGAGCCCCTTATACCATACTCAGTCAAAGGCCTTGGAAATGTCCAGTGCTACCGCCCGGGACTTCCCATAATTCTCTATTGCGTTGTTCCAAACGTGAGTAACATAAGCGAGAAGGTCTTATGTTGATCTAGATTTGCGGAGTTCATACTGGTGGTTGCTTATAGTGTTGAAGCCTTCCAGGTACATTAATTATTTTTCGTTCATAGTTTTCTCCATAACTTTTGATATAACCGTGGAGTTAGTGCCATTAGTGCGTTAGACGAACAAGTTGATATCTGTTCATTAAATACGATTTTTAAAAATATTTAATTAGTCTAGATTGGTTTTTCGCAATGTGCGTAAAAGGTTACTCACAGTTTGGTTGCTATGTAACATTTATATTTCAACGATGTAAATAAATGCATGCAAAAAGCACGTAAACACGATGTACTAGGACCATCCGCGAACGGTCGCTTAACTAATTTACCACTGCAACAATCGATTGCCAAGTTGAAAATTTAATTGACAGGCTTAAAATGATGCTTAGGAGACTGCGATAGCTATAGCTTTTGGTCATATTGGAACAAACCTGTTATTTACATCGTAGGAATCTATAAATGAATTTAGGTATACATAATATTATGATATCGAGAGGGTAGTCGTTGCTGACTAGTTGAGAAATAGACTAGTGAATATTAAGATAGTGACACGCAAGTCATGTTTTCCCGCTTAATATTTCCATAATTTTAAATTAGTAACGAATTTTTTCAAAATGTGAACAACTAAGTTTGATTTTATTTTAAATTGTGTGTTTCTTCGTCCATATACAATGTTTTTAATATTATCTCCAAACTGTAGTTGTATTTTTGATTGACTTGGGTTTTCAACACGTTATCTTCTCGAATGTCTTTTATTAATTATATTAACGTCTATATGAACAATCTCAACAAAGTTGTAAGTAAAAACATTTAATTATTAATTTGAACAAATCTCCTAATCTCAATTTTATATAAATTTGTAGTCTTCCTGAGGATGGAAATAAAATATACGATTTCCGAAAGCTTGGAATAACTTTAAAGAGTACTCTTTCATTTGCTGCAGTCCCCAATATTCACTAGTCCATATTATGATATATTGTGATAAAAAATTATACTCTTTGAATGTAAGTTAAACAACAATTCAATGACGCCAGCTATGTCTTGTCGCTAAATTAAGCTGATAGTAAACTCCATAGCTTAAAACTTGTGTGATTTTGATTCTTAATGAATCCTCGATAGGGTTCTGTACAAGTCTTCTTTCTACACTTAACACAAGAAATAAAACAATGGGATATTGTAATATAAAATCTTGTACAAGTAACCGGGAAAATAATATAATATTACCGTACACATTTTTAGAAAATAAACAATGGGCTTATAAAGAATAAGGTGTCTCTTTGACTATAACGACTACTGTATTTAAATTTAACATGTTAAACAATTAGATAATTGCCTACAATGGATTTTAATTACTTTGTCTTACCTGGGATATTATTTTGTAGCGTAGTAGGTTGATTATGAGTAGATAATAATATATTTCTGTATTGAGTGTAAATTAAAATGAATCTAGTCTGTGCCCACGCTGGCGCGCATTTACTATACGCAGGGAAACCTGGTACAATTTCTTTTTACAGGGTGTCCAGATTTCGATACGGTAGTATTATTTGAAGCATAGTTCATTGCTTTTAACATCACACCTCCACTTTGTTAACATCTGTCATAATAAAAAGGTTAAAAGGAAATTAGAATTAAAATCTTAGTAAAGTGCCACCTGGTGGCAAGTTTGGAAAACATCGTTACCGCCAGATGATGCGGTTCCTTGAGCTTAGGCTCTATACCAAATTTCAATTTGAAATAAATGGGATACAGTGAAACCTCGATAATTCGGACCTTCAGTAAACCGGATTCTTCGGTAATTCGGCTAAGAATTTCAATTGCATTGTGTACTTTATAATCCGGATTTGACAGTACTCGGTAACCCGGACCTGCGTTCTTATTAACCCGATCGTGAGGGATTTCCCCTCTCTTGAATTCGGCAAGACCTGATATCCGGGGGTTCCCATAAACAGTGTGTGTGTGCGCCTTCCTTCCGACTGTGGATTAATTGCTTAGCTATTTGTTGTTGCATAGTACGCACATACGTGATAGTTTATATTCTAAATAAGTATATAAACATTTTTCATACATACACAATACACATATTAAAATGCCTCCTAAAAGAAAACAGAATGACTAGCCCGTGGTAAAAGAGGAAAACTGTTGGCAAATGAATACAGGGTAGGAACATTTTCCGATATAAAAAAGAACAGAAGCAAAATCAAAAGTTGTGATATATTTTAATAATTATTTGGGACTTTTACTAAATACATACGTGTTTCTCCCTACAGATTTATTGGAAATGTGATTCCGGTCCCGGTGCTAGAAAAACATTACGAAAAGCCGAATATCCAGAAATGGAAACTCGTTTGTATGCATGGTTTTGTGCACAACGAACTAGGCACGTTTCAATCTCTTATGAAATTTTATCTGCCAAAGCAAAACAGTTTTATACCGAAACCTATGGAAACGATAATTTTAGAGCTAGCAGGGGTTGGATTTCTAATTTCAGAACAAAACATGGTCTGCGTGCTTTAAAAGTGTGTGGCGAAAAACTATCCAATGATCAAAGTGTCGTCGATCCCTTCATAACTGAATTTGCAGAGAAGATAAGGGAGTTAAACCTCGCACCTACTCAAATATACAATGCAGACAAATCTGCTCTGTATTGGAAAATGTTGCCTGAAAAACCCTGGTTTATTCTCAACAGTAATATACCGATAGAGGAGGCGTCTTATCGGTAATACCGATGTTTTTAACAAGAAATCGATTTTCTGTCAAATTTTTACGAAATGTAATTTTTACTTATAATCTGATATGATCCCGAGAGCTTTAGCTCGAGGGTCTTATCTTTGATTATAAGTAAAAATTACATTGAGTGAAAATTTTCTTGGAAAATCGAGTTTCCAGTGAAAAACGAAGGTATGAAGATAAGAAACCGCCTCTAGAGGTGTATTTTATTGGATAATTTACTGAACATAAAAATGAAGGCCGTCTGATAAAGGTAAAAAATATACAAGTTAGAGGTGTTACTAATTTTTTATTTAAGTAAAAAAGCTACAAGCGTCTTTTCGAAAGCGTCTTTTCGAGCTAGCGGTAGTCTTATCGGGTAAGACGACCGTTACCAAGGTGGTTGCTATGAAAATGAGCGTTTTGATTGGTTCAATAAAAGTGAGGTGAATTATCAGAAAAAGACCGCACCAGGTTGAAAAATAAGTAAAGAACGCGTTACATTTCTAACATATTGCAATGCTGATGGCTCACAAAAATTAACTCTTAGTGATTGGAAAGGCAAAAAATCCAAGGGCATTTAAAAATGTAAACATACCTGTTGAATATAAATCATTTGGCAATGCATGATACACAATTTTTTTAGACTGGTTTTATTTCTCATTTATTCGTCCAGTTAGAAGTTGTTTGAGAAATCTCAATTTGCCTGAAGAAGCACTGTAAATCGTCGATAACGCCTCGAGTCATGGAACTGTAGAAGAGCTGACTAGTGAGGATGGGCAATTTACAACATTATTTCTTCCACCAAATTGTACAGCATTTTGCAACCTCTGGATCAAAACGCTATCAGATTGACAAAATAATTTTATTGGAAAAGTCTTTTAGCCCATATTTTATCTAATGACAAAGAGAACGTTGTTATTAATTGAAGGACGCTGTATGCCTACTATGCAATGCTTGGAAAAAAGTCTACTCCGAAGTCTTGCAGAAGTGCTGGCACAAAATTATGGCTTATGTAGCCAACGACACAGATACTAAATATGATGCTGAAGATCTGATTCCTGTGTATCAATTGAGATGAGATGACAGATGTTTTAGATATGCTTCATGGTCTCACTGATCAAAATCTCACGAATGTAGAAATACGTAACTAGCTTAAAACTGATGAAGATTTGTTACCACTTGAAGACATAGATGTTATAGACGATAGACGAACACCATGATAGTGACAATAAAGGTCCAGAGTTAAATATTACAAGCCAGACTGTTAAGAATGACGAGGCAGTCAAAAGTTTCAATTTGTGCATAAAGTGGGCAGATTAAAATGATATCCCACTTCATGATGTTCTTATACTTCAAAGATTAAAAAAAAAACGGCTTCTAGAATGAACCAGAAAAGGGTTAAGCAAACAAAAATTACAAATTACTTCACAAAATAATATAAAATTTACTAAGCATGCTTGCATTTTATATATTTTTTTGTTTATACAGTGCGTCCATAAAGTCTTGCACAAATTCATTTAAAATTCAGGTATTTACTTTTTAAAAACGCTCGGACACGTCAATTAGTACTTTTGTTTGTGCATTTTTTAACGTAAAATGTTTTTATACAGGGTGTCGCACGTATGAGGTATGAGGTCATCAATAAATGTGTTTAAAATAAATTTTCAAACGTCAATATTTCGGAAACCGTGATTTCCAGAGGTGTTAAGTGTTCATCATAGAATTCAAAATTGATATAATATACAGGGTGTTCCATTAAAAAAAATCCTTGATGACCTCATACCTCATACGTGCGACACCCTGTATAAAAACATTTTACGTTAAAAAATGCGCAAACAAAAGTACTAATTGACGTGTCCGAGCGTTTTTAAAAAAAGGAAACCCCTGAATTTTAAATGAATTTGTGCAAGACTTTATGGACGCAGTGTATACTATTTTCTAGTTGTTTTTATTAAATTAACTTAACAATAAAAAAAACTGTCCCACTTTACTAATCCGAATTATTTACTAATCCGGATCACCGCAGTTTTAATTAATCCGGATTATCAAGGTCTCACTGTATCAAATAAATAAATTTTAAAACTTTTATCGCCTAAAATCACCTTCTTAAGTTTCCTGACACCCTGTATAATATTATGAAAATTTAAAAACCTTTTTGCTATAATTTTCAAACTTCGGCTGCTACGAGCGAAACTAAACTAAACGACCATAGGGAATTCAACTGGACATTATTCTCTATTTAATAAATACCAAAGAGAACATTTGTTCTAGAACCCATTTAAAGTTGTAAACTACTGGTGAAACATTGTCGGAAACTATCTGAAACTACATTTACAACACTCTGATAGTGGCGATTAGGGAGTTTCTGTTCTAAAATTACTGTGAATTTTAAGAATGTACCCCGGTTACGTTCTAAAAAAAATGATATGAAGTGTTTAGTTGAATTAGTGCCTCTTTGGGCTATTAAGGTACAAATACAGAACAGCAGTCTCGCTTTATGCTTGTATTAAGAGTATAATCTTTTCAAAAGTAACTAAAAATTACCATTTTCACTGCATACTTTCTTTGTGACGTTGTTAATACTATTTTCCACAATAACACTAAGTTGCAAACTGTTACAATAAATTAAAATAAATATAAAATAAAGTACAATTAGAAAAAGGAACGTAAAAAGGTAGAACGATTTTATGGCAAAAGGTGTAAATTAACTATTTAATATTTTTAATGGGTTACTGACATTAAACAACATTGAAAAAACAATTAAGAAGTTTTAATGAAGACACGGATTTAAAATACATAATTTATTGCTATAGTTATGATTCTATAAAAAGAGTGCTAATTATTTATTAAATACATGTAATGTAATTTATAATTAGACACTAGAATAGAAGGTTTGAAATTACTCTAATTTTAAACAACGCTGCTTCTTTTATTTTGCTTATTTTAATGGTTAAAAAGTCACGAATGCGTGAAAGAGTGTTATAGGACAATGTGATTTGATTAACTTTTTAATTTTTTGCTCCTGAATTTAATAACATATCTATTATGTGTTAAATCATTTTTTGCCATGTATTTTGTTTCGAACGAGTAACAAGAATAAATTTGCGATAACAATCAGTGTAAATTTTGAACATGTAATGTTTAAAAAACGTACCTACCGATTTTTAGCATTTTATGTAATTGCTTAAAACAAGGGAATTTTAAAATTTTTTTTTATACCTGCATGGCTTAGTTAAACATAAGAAATCCCATGTAAATTTTGAGGTGGCTAAATATTGGCCCCCCTGTACATTTTAGAGAACAATTGAAATATAATTATTTGAAGAGGCCGATATAATAAACCCATATGCAAAGTTTGAATAAATTTTAATAAGCCAATCCTAACTTATTCAATTAAATGTGACGGCAAAATTACGAAATTTTCATAGTTTAGGAGTTTAGGTAATATAGCAAACACCAGCAAATTATTATTTGGCATTGGCTAAACGAAAAGTAGCGTCAGTGACAATATAACCATTGAAGGAGCTGTAATTATAGGTAAATATGAGCTATTCCATTAAGGAAAAGTAACTATGATTGAGTGGTATTATACAGGAAACAGTTAAAGAGCAGTGTCTGAAATGTTTTCAGTTAAATTCCCTGATAAGCATATCCCTTCCATGTCATAAATTAAACTTATCATTAGTAAATTTGATTCCCAAGGCACTGTAATAAATAACTGTAAATGCTTAACTCAGAATGTCAATAGGGCTGAAGAAAGGGATAATAGAGATCTTGGTATTTTAGGAATTAAGAATTCTTGGGCAAGCCGTCGGAAAACATCAAGCCACAGTGTTGCGCACTTTAAAACAAGTATGAAAAACATCAACAGCTACGACAAAGTGAAGAACAACGGAGAATAGTATTCTGTTTTGAGGTATTAAAAAGAGCAAATACAATTTCATTTCGCCCTCAACATTCAACAACGAACCAAATGTTCAAAATTGACGGTATTAGAGCCAAGAAAATGAATAGTCTTGTTCATACTCGGACACAATATCCACAAAAAATAAATGTTTGGGCGGGAATTGTAGGACATCACATTATTGGACCATTTCTTATAAAAGGCAACCTTACAGCAGTAACCTATTTGGACTTACTACAATGTCGAATTGAATTCGCACTAGAAGAAGTTGTACGTGAAGATTAGGAGATCTGGTATCAAATTAATGGATGATGACAAGATCGAATCCTCATCCATTTGTACACAGATGTCTTTCCTGGCGACAGATGAGGAGGGGCTACCATTCATTTTTTAGATCTGTCTATCTTATTTTTTAAGAAAGGAGAACGGAGTATACAATGTTACACTATCTATAGCAAAGCCTTATTGCTGTAAAATATGATCTACAGAGAGCAATACCCCCCTCGTCAAATTAAGAAAATGCTGATTTCAATTAAAACTGTACCACTGAGGTTTTTTTGAAATTCACCTTAAAATTCCAGAAAACTATATTTCTCATATAAAAATTATGTGTTGTTGACCCAGGTTTCAAATATTTTCAGTTATTTCCATAATTTGTACAAGTTAGCTGTTTTACTTGACCTTACGTGAGATTTAAGACCTGACCTGAACCAATTTATGAATGTATATTGTTAAAATAAATTTGTAGTACGATACAGCATGATTTGTTCATATTGAATTGAAAATGAGGTGTTCGACATTTGTACCTTTGGCTGTCAGACAAAAAAAATTAAAGATACTCTCCCCAATTTATAGGTGAATTTTGGAATTTTAAGGTTGTTTACACATGTTCATTGTTGTTAAAGAGTGGTCGTTTCCAATTTATCAGTTAATCAGAACTCACTACTCGCGAAGACGGTCAGTTTTTCAGGTTTCCACATACATATGATATTATTTCTGATTTTTGATTGAATCTCGTATTTAATTCGATTGCTTACATACAATTGAACGCTGATCCTTGAGGGTCGTAATTCTCGGACGATTTTAGGACAAATAGTTCATATCAGCAGGCATAAAAACACATTTCCTTTATTCAAAAGATTCCCTCTACTTCTATCAGTGGCGTAGTTTGATATTTTTAACGAAATAAATTATACGCCACTGTTGTTTTTCAGAATAAATATTATTTTCAAAATGGGGCTTTATCACTTAGCAAAAACGGTCACTAGACTTTTTTTCCTATGTTTTCGATTAACAAAGTAAATGACATTTATTTGCATATCGCTATGCCCATATCAGAGTTTCATAAAAATGCCTTTATCTCCTAAACTAAGCCGAAATCAAAAAATTATCAAAAGGCCCTTTGTATTAGACATTAAACTGTCCAAATTACTGCGCAATCAAAAAGAAAAAGGCAGTGGCGTATATATTTTTTACTCCGCCTAAAAACTGTACACCCTGTATTTAGCTAAATTATTAATCAATTAGTACAAGATTTGCATAAGATATGGCTCTTATAAACCGTCTGGCACTCAAACTGGCAACTGTTTAAAGGTGTAATTTTAATATAACTAAAACCTGTACAGGTATTATTGGAAGATAACACAGTACGATTCTGTACGCATACGAAAAAATAAACTTCTGTGTGGTACTTCTCCTCAGCTTAGCAAAAAGATGCTGTCAAGTTCATTGTTGTAAGCCAACAAGCCAGCAATGATTAATTTATCATACGCTAATGAAGTTAGAAACATGCAAGGCCTCCCTACAATCCTGATTTATCACTTACTTGAACGATAAAACATTTGTTTGCGTAGAAGATTTAAGGCATTTTGCCTGAACGTGGGCGACCGTGGTCAGCCACGGTTTTATTTGTAGTAGGTATATGGTATTATGAATTTGAAAACCAGAGGTGTCTCTAAAGAGTCTGTACATAATGCTAGCAGAGGGTTTCTAATGCTAAAATATGACGGTCTGGCCCAGCGTACTTAGTCCAAGAATTGATAGTTTCCCAAATACAAGACGTCAGAGTAATAATTTTTTTAAAACTCCTTTTCAATTACTTACCTTAATTTATGGATTAGACTCTGCCAGGCTAGTGTATGTGTCGCTATTTCACCGAATACTTAAGAATGTAGAAATAAACTAATATCTAATACTTGCCGACACTGGAACAAATTATATTACACCCGGTATATTTATAAGATTGCATTTTTTATCAACCCAACAAGTACTAAAATAGTTGAAACTTGGTCTCTGCATATTGACACTGAGAGTTTTGTAGAATGCGCCTGATAATAGTTTTGATGTACCATGGAGAGGGTGCCAACGGCAGGTATATACCGGGTTGGTGTCGCTATACCAGCATCCGTTTCTGAGATAATCGAATTTAAATTTTTTATTGCGTACTTGTCTAGAGTACCATATGTTGAAAAGTTCCGCAAAAAAAGTTACCTAGCGGAGTTAAATCCGGTGAGGGGGCTGGCCAATTCGCACGCGCATCATTTGCTCTGCTGAACTATCGATTTCGAATTTAAATGAACAGTTAAAATGAAGCGTGAAAGTGTTCCCTCGTACATGAACCACATATTTTTTTTAGTAGCCATTGGAAGAAGATCATCTAATAGATTTGGCAAGTTTACTTATAGGTGTTCGAGGTAGTTAATCAATTTAAACTGTAGGTTATACGTTGACTTTAAATTCATATTGATAATGCACAACCTTGATTGCATGCGGGTTTTCGTCAGAATAAACAGGTTCATTATGTAACTTGCCATACCCCTTTTTGTAGAACAACACTAATCGGTAAATAAAATATCCAAATGGCAATTTTCATCAAGTGTTCACCGTTCATTAATGATTGAATGAGGAATTGAAGGTTAAGAAGCAAAAGCTCTTTTACTGTTTGGAGGTGTAATGGATGCAGCAGCTGTATCTTAAATATTCAGAAAATCCCAACGTACAAAGGGTATTTGGTGCTCAAATTTGGATTTACAAATCTTTATTCAACTTCAGGTGTCCTAATCTGTAATCAAAAGATTATTGTTTGGACTAGTCCTAAGTCTGGATAAATTGTTAAGGAAGGCAACCAGTACGCAATAAACATTTAAAATACCTTTTTTAAACAAAATAGAACCGAGTCGAATACAGTACCTCGGTCCTCCCCTGGTCTACTGATGGATACGAGCAGTGATTTAACCCAGAAAGGCCCCACGTTGGGAGCTAAAACTGCGACGTCCACTTAGTGGTTTTTAATATAAGTGCGACAGGAAATATAACCTTTCAATCCTATATTCTTAACAGATGATTTCGAAAATCTTGGATTAGAAACGGCCTGTTGCTTTTCCGCTGCTGGGAATCAAGTGAGATCTAAAAACCAGGAACTCGTCACTCGTCAAAAATGTCAAAAAAAGCCGGGAACTAACACAACCTTAAAAAGAAAATAAATCAATTGTAGAGCACAACTATTACCATGGACACTTGAACAGCGATACTGCATGAACCGAAATACAAAAGAAAGGAGTAGACTGGGTCATATACCAGCGCTACCGTTCCGTTGATATTGAAATATGAAAAATGACTACTCGGTTGTAAGTATTTAAAGCAAGTAAAATAAAGCAGAGGTAGTTATTGCTTAATACTCATAGTGAAAAGGTAACATCGCTATATTCTTCTTGCCAATAAACAATATTCCCAATATCCTCGAAGGGCCACGTTCAAATTTACGACTGGGGTTCGCGATACCATTAAAACACCGTACTTGATTTGTAGGTCATAAAAATTCTCGTAAAATAAGAAGAGGACTAACCTCTAAAATTTTGAACTAAAACTGACAATTAATATTCAAAAGCAAAGCAAACAAAAATTATCGGGAATAAAATTAAAGTAGTACGTGTTATATTTCACAATTTATTTCAGTTTCCTGACACGTGTTTCAACCCTTGCGGGTCATTATCAAAGGCAGTATGAGACAATAATAAATTCTACATGTCATTAAAATAAAAATTGACAGATGATAGGTTATTTTTGTTCTTAATTTATAGGTATTGGCCAAAGGTACAACTAATTGTTATTTCTTGTTTTTCTTTAATTTTAAGAATATAGTATCTGTAATTGGTGTTAAACTAATAATATAATGCCTTAATGCCTTTGATAATGACCCGCAAGGGTTGAAACACGTGTCAGGAAACTGAAATAAATTGTGAAATATAACAAGTACTACTTTAATTTCCTCCACTAGGGAATAATAAATACCAGGAAAAAAGGGTAATTAATATATGTGGAAAACCAAGGTAAAGTCGCTAAAGTTAGATAGGTAGTTTCACACAATAACCAAGCATTGTACTTTTCCCAAATGTGCAATATAAATTAGTTTTATTTTATGATATAATAGTGGCAAAATTGAAATGTTACAACCCTCAGTACCAAATTTTGTCCCAATCTGCTATTACTAAGAGAACATTTGGATAAAATAATTGGGTTAGATCGTTATACCTATTTTAGGCTTAGGGATTTGAAGACCTTTTGGAGACACCTTGTATACAGGGTGGATACCTTACGTTTCAAAATAGAAACATTTGTTTGGACATTTTGTCATAATTTTAAACGAACTTACCAACACAAGGATTTTCTAAAAGCACCAAATTTGATTTAAAATAATATACCTATGTATATATTTTTTATTTTCAGGCAGCAGGATTAGAACTTAAGGAAAATCTGGCAGCTGGGGCAGCAGGATGGCCTTACCCCTCTGTGTATCATCCATACGATACTGCCTTTGCAGGATATCCCTTTAATGGGTAAGTTTAGTATTAGGGGTGCCTAAAACTTACTGCTTAAAATTGTATTAATTTTTGTTTAGGGGTAATTTTGTATTCAGGGTCCTGCAATAGTGCGTCAAGCTTCCATAGCGATATGCCTTAGGAATAATAACATGTATTATACACAGGGTGTATCTCAGGAAAATATTCAAATCACAGCATGGTGTTAGATTTATGGCAAGTAATCTAAAACTATGAATTAAACACTTTTTAACGCTAGTTGTCAGCATCGAAAATATTATTTTATCTACAAGCGTGCGGTAAGTAACTACTTACCGCACTGATTTGAGTGCGGTAAGTATCACTTTACCGCACTAGTGCTGTAAATAATTACATACTATAAAAACAAGTTTTTATATTATTCAAGTGTATTTTTGGTTTTTAAAGGACTTCCTTTTTACATATGCCATCAGTTTTGCATACCTGCTTATGTCGACATTATTTTTGATACTTATAGTAGATCTGAGCATTGAGTAATAACTCCATAAAGAGGATGATTTACTGTCCTTAAATTTATCCACAAAATAGGCAAGCATCACATCTTTACTACTTGCTTTAACATTCTTTGATGAACACCAGTCCATGAAGAGCCCATATTCCTTCTCATATCTATGTCGTGATTTATCCGGCAATAAATTAAGGGTAGCTGCTTTAGCAATGTCCAGAACTTCCTTCGGAATTTCATCATCACTGCGGCTACTGACTTCTATTTAAAGGACGTAAAACACACTTTCACGAAATTGTTACAAAAATAATTATCGTTTATTCCGTTGTCAAGTTTTACATCTGTCATATAAAAGCCAACTATTAAAATTCTATTATTTATTTCCCTTGCAACCTGATGTTAATGCATTGTTGATAACGACTTACGAGGCACCTACGGGGTAAATTAAAACAGTGCTCTTTTAGAGATTTTAATATTGGTGCCCTAAAACATGCTTGTAGATAAAATATCGTACAATACACTTACGGTAGGTGTCTTTACCGCATTTGCGTGATTTACCAAACTCGCCTTCGGCTCGTTTTGTTAAACATCACGCACATGCGGTAGAGACGTACCTACCGTACTTGTATTGTAATATACTATTATGACACTAGTAGTAAAAATAAATACGAGGATCTACAACAACAATAAAGAAAATAGAAATTAAGTGCTCATTTGCATTGATGATGAGTTTCTTAGACAGAAACGTCTAACAAGAAATAAGGGTTTCAGAATTAAAAGTAGAGTTTATGAAGCGTAAAATAAAATTTCTGGACTATTTAAAAAAACATAGTTGATGATGATTGCCAAAGAACAAAACGTCAGATTGAAAATTGAATTGAACAATTATTAATTAATATACTATTAAATTTGTTAATTAAGATTCAACAAAATAAATTGTATTTCTTGAATTTTAAAATCTTTCACAATGAGGCCTTTACTGGAGAATTTTCGATAGTTTTACCAAAAAAACGTATAATCTGAAATTTAAATAAATCAGTTTCCGTTTGCACCGAACTTAAGCGCACGTTGGTTAAAAAAAAACAGTCAATGTCAATCCGGCCCTGTTTACTGAGAGAATTTCAGTTCATCATCACTCCAAAAATAAATTGAATCAGTGCAAAATGAAAAAAATATTCACAATTAAAAGCCACAGTGTAGAAATGAAAATCCACAGTTAGATGTTAGAAATGCATAACATTTTATTATTTTTCCGCGCTCCCCATACGAGTTTACAGAAAAATCCCAAATTCATGGGTAATTTTTTTCCATTACTTTACCCTCGTATGGCTATTTTTCAAACGTGATTGATCCTCTCTTAAGGTCACTGTGGGACATTCCCAAGTGCGGTTAAGTCTTTTAGAAAGGACGTGTGTCATTTATTATTTAGAGCGATAATGGGCTTTGCACCACACCCTCTCTATTAGGGAATCTATGGGGTTATGTGCTGAAGAATCTGTTATATTTGGGTAATTTTGTTTGTCTGTATAGAATATTATATTATATTACATGCACTAGTGTAATAAGGTTTTAAGATGGCGCTGTTATTCAATCCAACTTTTTTCTTGGTGTGTTTAGATTAGATGGTATAACTTTTATCGGTAGTGTAGGAGATAATTTGCATCGAAAACTCCTTCGTCTAAACCGCAAATCAATATCATCGACGGTTAAAGAGTCATTTCCAGTTTTCTTGAAAACAATATTCAGTTTTCATTTACCAGTACCCGCAATACCTGTAATAAGCAAAAAAACAAGAATGTCTAAGTATCTAGCTAAAACTAACTAAAACTAACATGTTTTGGGCGCATATGAGCCGTAAGCATACGGCCCAAAATGCGCCCAAGAAACCGAGCAAGCTCGGCGGCCGATATTTTGGCCTAAGGACACTCTTAATATTTGAATCTCTAGCGCATTTCACTCGCGTCCCGGCAGTGCCTTAACGGGTATTCTTCTTCTTTATGTGCCATGCTCGTTCGAGCGTAGGCGACCTCTCGCATATACCTGTGATGTGTGCCTTTTTCAGATTTTTCACAGGTATATGGGACCTACAGTTTATCGCCAGTTCCGAACGGCACTATTTGAGAGGTTGTACTAGGCAAATTACTACGTGGTGGTTTGCCATTGCCTTCCACGAGGTGACGACCGAATAAATAAAGATCGATGCATGGTCCCGGGATCGAACCGGGGACCTTCGGCTTAGTAGTCGGACACACTAACCACTAGGCTGCGGTCGCCTTAACGGGTATTAACGGGTTTTTATTACCCCGAGGGGTGTAATCGTCAAGTTCGCAAAAAGTTTCGATCAATTGACTTGGAAAACCAATGGCAAGCATTCTGGGAAAAGCTAAAAAAAAAAACCCAGTAAAATTGATTCAGGTACTGAAATTTTGTGCCCGCCCGCAGCAGGCAATCTCAATGCAGTGGAAATGACCATTCAACCGCCATGCACGGCCGAGAGAGAGAGAGAGGCCTTTTATTCGTTGGGTGTGTCTAGTGTGTAGCCCAGTGTCGAGTCTCCTTCCACTGGCGTCGTCATTGTTTGTGAGTGTGCACTCCTATACTGGGCGCTCTCCGATCCCAGTGCGAAATCAGGGAGCTCCCAGCACAGGAATGCACTTTGTTTATTATTATGTCATGTTAAAATAATTTAATTGTCTGTTGTATGTTCGTCTACTCATGTGGAAAATTTATTTATTAAATAATGAAGCTTCAAAGTATTATTCTGTCATTTTTGTTTGTTTGTCTTTTTACCGTCGATTTTGATTTTCATTAGCCAGTGGGAGATTGTAGATGGGTAGTCTGTAGTAAAGCGGTTTATGTTTATTGTTGGCGTCATTGTCTGCTCGTCTGTCTGTTATATTTCTTGTCAGTGGTGAGTACTGTAGTTGGTATGTGTAAAAGTCGTTTGATATGTCACGTATGTGTTCTGTTATGTAATTTATCGCCGCCATATGGTGCAAGTCCGCGATCGTGACGTATCTGTCAGATGACGTCACACACCGGAGGACCTTATTCTCAAACCTCAGCAGCCGTTGCTGCTGTGTGTTTGAAACACTACACCATAGGGGCTCCGTAAGTCAGTATGGCAAGAATGGCTGAACCATCGTCCTCGACCGTCCGCGACCGTCCTACGACGACCGTGTTTGAAATTCCAACCTGTTGGAAATTTTGGTCGGTCGCGGACTATCCCATTTAATGCGCATGACAAAGTTTTAGTTATTTTTTATTTTACACCAAGTGGAAGTGGCGTGCGCGTCCTAACTCTAACCTAACTAAACTTTGTGACGCTGGTTTTGTTTTTAGCTAATAATTATTGATAAGATATTTTAATTACTAGTAATACTAGTATATTGTGTGTAAAATACACAGAACAATAAAGGTTAGTTTGTAAACATTTCTGTGAAATATACGTAACCTAAAATCTCAGGTATGACATTTTCATAACAGCGGTCGGCCGTGGTCGGTCGATCAGTGTGACTTAGCACCGTGAATTTAAACTATTTCAATTGTTGGTCGTAGCCGGTCGATCGCGGACGGTCGATCATGGTCGCTCAGTGTGATTCCTGACTTTAGGTCTAATAATTTGTCGATAGATGAGTAGCTTATTGGATGGGGATAGGTGGGATTTTTTGGATATATTAGAATATAGGCTTTGCATGGCAGCAAAGCCCTTTTTAAGGATATCAGAGATATGTGCATTAAAGGAAAGCCGCTCATCTATTGTTATGCCAAGATATTTTAGTCTGCGTTGAGGCTGTATCGGTATATTGTTGATTTTAAGTGGAACAAAAATTTTATTGTTGGTGAATTTCTTGAAACAATATTCAGTTTTCATTTACCAGTACCCGCAATACCTGTAATAAGCAAAAAAACAACTAATTTCATTACCTAGTATGTAACAAACTATAAAAGATATAAGAAAATCCATGGCGATCGAACCCATTCATAAGGTGAGAGCATACTGAATGTCTGTTCAATTTTGTTCATGGTTATCAAGCTTTCTTAAAGACCGTTCTCTACCAGTGGCGATGGACAGATTTCTTTTAAACACATTTAACATCAATGCCGGAGTCCCTCAAGGTTCAATATTGTTGCCCACCGTCTCCTTACTATACACGATCTTTGGGAAAAAACTAAAATGCTATAAATAGCTTCGATGACAGCACCCTTGCGATGAAATCTTTTACTTTGGATGCTCGAAAATCGACTGCCAATGCACATCTCTATAGGCAGCAAGAGGTCCTACACCTTAACAAAGACCTGAAAGAAATTCTGTCTTGGGGTGACAGTAACCAGCCACTGCAGCTCACCTGTTCGTCACGTGGTTCAGCTCAGTGTCCCTCGAACGACACTATTTAAAAATTCTTTCATCTGGAGAACGTTGTCACTCTGAAACGACCTTCCTGAGGCCAACGTGAATCGTTTCATATGCACACGCATCCCTCGTAGAGCGCCATAAAGAATTAATCCTGCAGTGCTGTGCCTTATCATAAAAAAAAGAAGAAATTCAAATCGTCTGTGACGATAACCTACTTATCTGACCCACGAAAATGATGAGTATTTAATTAATGATTATATCAATTAGTAATCGTGGTTCTGGGTAATAATGATCAACACATTTTACTTTACAGGATACATAAATCATGAGAAGAATAATATTTTGGAATGTGCAATAAACATCTGCCAATGAAAGTTTTAATGCTATTAAATAAGTATCAATAATTCAAGTTGATAAGAGTTTCGGGTTGAATAACAATTTAAAAACATGAACGGATCTTATGCCTTGGCCTCTTAACAGTCCGGACTTGAACACCTTTTTATGGGGATATTTAAAATCAAAACTTTATATGAACCAAACCCAACTATTGAAGAAATGCAACTCAAAACAGAAGAAGAAATTCATAATCTCAACAACCAACCTGAAATATTGTGGGGAATCTACTAAATGGAGACCATTTTGAACAATAGCTTTAATGTATTTAAAAAAACACAAACTTCAAATAAGTTTGTGTATAGAGTTGTCCCTTATGCTTTCCGTCAGACCCAATCCTTGGACGCGTTTCGCCGTTTACGGCTCCTCAGCAAGGCTCCGGGTCTGACGAAAAGGTAAGGGACCTCAAAGTGCTTTAACACAGAAATGCAAGTTGACAAATGAGAGTTGCAGCACGTGGCTACATCTCGTGGCAACCACACGTATCAACCCAACCAGGACAGCGAGAATCCATATAGGTTCAAACGCTGGCAAGGCGGCCCATTGCGGGCAAACTACGTTGGGTGTCGTTGGAAGCCAGTGTATCGGTTCAGCCTACCGAAAGCATGTAAATTAAAAAACACAAACTTCAAATAAGTTTGTGTATAGAGTTGTCCCTTATGCTTTCCGTCAGACCCAATCCTTGGACGCGTTTCGCCGTTTACGGCTCCTCAGCAAGGCTCCGGGTCTGACGAAAAGGTAAGGGACCTCAAAGTGCTTTAACACAGAAATGCAAGTTGACAAATGAGAGTTGCAGCACGTGGCTACATCTCGTGGCAACCACACGTATCAACCCAACCAGGACAGCGAGAATCCATATAGGTTCAAACGCTGGCAAGGCGGCCCATTGCGGGCAAACTACGTTGGGTGTCGCTGGAAGCCAGTGTATCGGTTCAGCCTACCGAAAGCATGTAAATTAAAAAACACAAACTTCAAATAAGTTTGTGTATAGAGTTGTCCCTTATGCTTTCCGTCAGACCCAATCCTTGGACGCGTTTCGCCGTTTACGGCTCCTCAGCAAGGCTCCGGGTCTGACGAAAAGGTAAGGGACCTCAAAGTGCTTTAACACAGAAATGCAAGTTGACAAATGAGAGTTGCAGCACGTGGCTACATCTCGTGGCAACCACACGTATCAACCCAACCAGGACAGCGAGAATCCATATAGGTTCAAACGCTGGCAAGGCGGCCCATTGCGGGCAAACTACGTTGGGTGTCGCTGGAAGCCAGTGTATCGGTTCAGCCTACCGAAAGCATGTAAATTAAAAAATGCTTTCGGTAGGCTGAACCGATACACTGGCTTCCAGCGACACCCAACGTAGTTTGCCCGCAATGGGCCGCCTTGCCAGCGTTTGAACCTATATGGATTCTCGCTGTCCTGGTTGGGTTGATACGTGTGGTTGCCACGAGATGTAGCCACGTGCTGCAACTCTCATTTGTCAACTTGCATTTCTGTGTTAAAGCACTTTGAGGTCCCTTACCTTTCCGTCAGACCCGGAGCCTTGCTGAAGAGCCGTAAACGGCGAAACGCGTCCAAGGATTGGGTCTGACGGAAAGCATAAGGGACAACTCTATACACAAACTTATTTGAAGTTTGTGTTTTTTAATTTACATGCTTTCGGTAGGCTGAACCGATACACTGGCTTCCAGCGACACCCAACGTAGTTTGCCCGCAATGGGCCGCCTTGCCAGCGTTTGAACCTATATGGATTCTCGCTGTCCTGGTTGGGTTGATACGTGTGGTTGCCACGAGATGTAGCCACGTGCTGCAACTCTCATTTGTCAACTAGCTTTAATGTATAGTTAATAAAAATTACATAAATTAAACTAAATTTCTAGTCGTATTATAAGCCTTCCACAGCTTAGGTATATTTAAAAATCTAATTTTTCTTTAATTAACAAAAATAACGATTTTAAACTATATGATTTCCAATCAGGTTATTTAAGAATTTTAATATTTTTATGCCTTTTCGGTTTTTCGGATTCTGAATGTTCATAAAAAATATTTCAAAATTGCTAATTGATAGCCAAGAATCAAACACCCTTCCTGGCGACTGAGGAGCTACCGTCAAGCACACCTTTATTACAAAACATTGGGAATATTTATTCGCCATTTTTATAATGAAATGAAAACTAAACTAAGTTAATTGGAAATATTTTACTATGAAATAAGGTACTTGTGTACTACTGTGTAGTTTAAGACCTTCGCTGTACTGTTAACTATGAACAAATAGAGTATACTAAACGTAAACATTGACTGTAAATAATAAAACCCATTAATGTGGGTAACAATCAATATAAACACCCCCAAAGAGTAATGTGTTCCTCAACTGACATTCCTCTTTTGCTCCTACGCATTTTTCTAAATAAAAACCTTTATTAAACAAAAGAAGATCATCCACTGAAAAATTCCCATTTCAGGTTTAGTAAAAATCTCCCTGGGGATGGAGAGTGTCAACTTCTGTTGAATAATACATCAGATTATATAGTTATAATTGAAACTGCGACCTCTGGGAGTGAATGCCATTATTTCCATTTACACTTATTGTTAAGAGGGGATAAAATCCCGTCAGGGATTAGAGTTGGGGCTCGCTTTGAAGATCTTTTCTAGGCCTAACGTACTGATAGAACACTTAATATCAATAAAGTCCTCATAAAATTGTCTGTATTTGTCGGAGATTATTTTTTGGTAATAAATAAATATGATTTAAATTAACTCAATTTTAGTTTATTTAATGACGTTAGAGCGTTTGGTTTACTGTAAAACCATTCTGACTTGTAGTCAGTCCTACCAAAGTTAAAGGGTTAAAGGCAGAGGTAGTTTTGCAGGCAATCATTTAATATTACATTCCAACATCGAGCCAACATACAGTGAGCTCAAAAAGGTTGGAATAAATTCGTTTAAAATTCAGGTGATTATTTTCTGGAAAAACGCTTGGACATGTCGATTATTATTTTTCATTGCGAATTTTTTGACATAAGAAATGTGTATACAGGTTGTCTCAAGAAGAACATATACCGTCAACATTAATTTTTTTAAATAGAACACCCTGTACATTATATTATTTTTAAATTTTACGATACATTCTAGATAATTTTTGTATAACGTACCATATCTCCAAAATCAACGGTTTTTGATATATTGACATTTTTTCTGGTACGATAACTACAATTAAAAATGAACTCTTTACATCTATTTAGTCTATAATATTTACATAGACTATGTTAAATTTTATTTTAATAAATGTTGAAATTGACCGCCACCAACTTCCTGGCAATATGCAAGTCGATCTTTGAATTCTTCCAAAACGTTATGAATTACCTGGGGCTCTATTAATCTAACCTCATGCCTTATTCGAGCTTTAAGTTCATCAATATTGTTAGGCCTGTTAAAGTATACTTTAGATTTTAAATAGCCCCACAGAAAAAAATCTAGCGGGGTCATATCTTTTGACCTTGCCGGCCATTCTATTGGACCCCGTCGACCAATCCACTTGCAGGAAAGACTGTATCCAAGTACTCACGCACCGAGCTTGCTGCTACCATAAGTTATTGTTAGGAATGTCTGGCTCATCTGGATTTGGATAGAGTACAGCAAGTGCCGGTATTAACTCAAATTCTAAAAATTCTAGATACAGTTCGCCATTTAACGTACCATCAAAAAGAGGAGACCTAAAATCCGGTTATCAACAATTCCAGCCCAAACATTCACTTTTTGCGGGTATTGTGTGTGGGACTCCATGATCCAGTGCGGATTTTCCTAAGCCCAATATCGACAGTTTTGGCGATTCACATGCCCATTTAGAGTAAACGTTGCTTCATCAGAGAACACAATTCTTTTTAAAATTTGAGAATCTTCAATGTATCTGTCCATCATTATTTCGCAAAGAGGACATTTAACTGCAAATCCTAGGTCGACCTTAAATATAATTGTCTCTATCATGCCCCAAATCCCTATATTTTTTTACAATTTTACTAACAAAAGATTGAGATATTGTTGCTCGGTTTGGGTACCTTTTAATACCTTGTTAAATAACTCACACACTTCTGTTTGGGTTCGCATCCTATCTCCATAGGCAAGCATCATTAGTACCTCTATCCTATCTTTTTCACTTAACCGCGCCATTTTTACAGAATTACTTGAAGTTAGATAGATCTACAAAATTTAAAGAATTGTTGACAAGAAGTAAATGTCTGTGTCAAAATAAATTAATTCAGGTAACAGGTTACAATAATAATAAAGAAATGCGCAATTAAAACTAAAAATCCACGGATCTCAGCATTTTTTCAGAAAAATATTAAAATGTCAATATATCGAAAACCGTTGATTTTGGAGATATGGTATGTTATACAAAAAGTGTTTAGAATGTATCGTAGAATTTAAAAATAATATAATATACAGGGTGTTCTATTTTAAAAAAATTAATGTTGACAGTATATATTCTTCTTGAGACAACCTGTATACACATTTCTTGTGTCAAAAAATTCGCAATGAGAAATAATAATCGACATGTCCAAGCGTCTTTCCAGAAAATAATCACCTGAATTTTAAACAAATTTATTCCAACCTTTTTGAGCTCACTCTATAGTTAACCCGGTAACTTATGTGACATTTGATACATAAAGTATCATATTTTTTACGAAAACGACTAAATTATGATGTTTTAACAACGATTCCTGTAATGCTCAGGTTAATTAATTTTATTTCATGTTTATGAAATTCGACAAATGTACAACATGTTGTCGCAAGATATTGGTGACTCAACTGGCACAAGTTATATGAGAATTGCCCAGAAATATTATCTATATGTATGTAAGTAACAACCTCTTGGTAGGTATTCTAACATACTGTATTTGAATTTTAGCAATAGCATTAAAACCAGAGTTACTAAGCTTTAAAAATAGGCAATTTAAATGGAGAACCCAGTTAGGTACGCGCGTTTAGAAATTATGTATTTAAAAACGATGATTTAGAACTGTTCCAAACTTATTGTTAAATGCTAACTAGTTTGTGTTCAATAATCAGGTACGATGCAGACATTTAAACGAAATAATTATATATTTCCTTCAAATAAATAATTTTGTCAGTGTGTGTTTGTGTATCATCAGGGCTAAAATCTTAGAACTTTGGTTTTAAAGCTAGTATTTTATAGTATCGTTGCTATAAACATATTGAATATGATTACCGCCAACACTCCAGCTCGCATTCAACAATTATTTTCCTAAACTCCTGCGAGCAAATGTAAAACAACGAGTTTTACTTAACTTATTTGTAATTGGTACCTACAGAAATGATGACCCTAATAAAAATTAATTTGTAAAACAGTGACGTTATACGGCGACAAACCCAGCACATTATACATACAGGTGTCCCAGCTTATTACCATCAATAATTCAAAACCCATTCGATAAAAGTACAAAATAACCAACAACTACCAAATGTGTACCATAATTTAAGCGTTTTTATTACCTCCTTATAATACAGTGCATTCATAAGCGGGCAAGTATGTTACCCGACAACTTAAAGTCAAGCATAAAAAAACCACTGACAACATACTATTTACAACTTCCTGTCACGTGTCACATGATAGAGGCTATTGTCATTGTACACCAAAATTGGAAAATCGATTCATAGTTTTCGCGTTAATTTAGAGAATGTACATAACGTAAAAATTATATGACTCAAACTTACGGTAATTTTGTTATTTATACAGGTTGTTATAGTCTGTTGCTTAACGCGAGAGAGTAACAAAGCATTATTGAACTATAAAATCCAGTGGTCTTCTCTTGCAAGAGGGATTAAAGACAGTGGATTGGGAAAAATGGAGTAAGTGCATTGAACATGTGATTGAAATAGAAGAAAGAATGTAGAAAGCTGATAACATGCTAGAAAACACTGTAGAACCCCTCATTATTTCTCTGGACCCAACGTCGATAGTTTATCGGACTATTCGGAACATGGTGACCAAAGTTTAAAAATTAAGTTGTTGTATTGTACATAGTAGATTTTTTTATAATTATTAATATTTAAACTACCTGTAGTAACGCCGCTGTTACATTACTTTCATTCACCAAACTCGTCTTTCGTGATAGTGCTCGTCAAAATAGAAAAGAAATACTCATAAATATGCAAAACTAATAATACCAAATTTAAAATCATTATCTGGAAAAATATGGGAGCAAAATTAAAAAAAAAATAAATCTTTGACACCCTGTACACCGAACATGAAGCCTCTTTGAGCACATGTACTTATAAACATGTGGTGATTTTTAGCCTATTTTGATGAGCACTCTAACTCCCTTAAATACCTCATGGTTTCTTAAGAATCAATCACTCAGCCAAAATTCGCGTCAATTATTTTACATAGGTCTCCCTTAGTTTCCTCCATTTTCCTTTTCAATTATTTTAAAATAGCAATCCAATTAGTTTATACTCATAAGCTACTTTTGCTAAATGTCTTTAACAAGTATATATTACATCTGTCCACAAGAGGTCTATTATTGACCGAAAGGAAATGGTTGACAGTTCCGATTTGTCAGGTTGCATAATAATATGGTCGTGTTTACCCACTTAACAGTTGTCGAATAGGGGTCGTACGTTAAATTTATATGTTTATAATAATAGAAAATGTTTTATATTATTTCCACACGAATTGTCTGGGAACTGGGCCAAAAACCCGTCAGCACTGGAGGAAAAGGAAGACCAATTTTTACGCAAAATGTGGCTTAGTTCATTTAGCTCCCCACCTTTTAGATGTCATCTTATCATTATTAAATTAAACTGAGACTTAACATGCACTTACTGATGGTAGGTGTTCGTTTCCCCACTTTTCAAGCACTCGGTGCGATTCAAAGATATTCATTGACTCACCCAGCTATGTAGTTGGCGAGCGTGACGTCATCGATTCGTACGAACCTGCAAATAAGGACAAAGGTAATTTTTCTCATATTTTAGAAGTACGGCCTATACTAAAAATCATTTACGGATTCCAACGATATAAACAACAGGTTTGTTCCAACACGACCAAAAACCGTACTATCACTGTCCCCGAATGATCATTTCCAGTCTGTCGATTATATTTTGAACTTGGCAATAGATTCTTGCAGTGGTTAATTAAATCCCTAATAAGAAGTGGGTCGAGTTATCAATGCGATCTTATTTTCTACAGTTTACTGTCTATATACAGGGTGCTACCTAATGAGTGGGCCGTAATTCCAAGGACGTATTCCCGAAACAAAATTCCGACCCCCTAAGTCCGGTCCTATCACTGGACGGAAACAAATTGGCATAACACCTTTTTAACAGCTTCGATCGAATGACAATATAAATGCATAGTGCTTTTACACCGGTCATAACTTTTAAAAAGGAAGTGCTATAACAGGTGCTTTTATAAAATATATTCTTTCTTAAGGCGCATAATAGAGTAATGTGGTTAAAGTTAAGTTTATGAATTTTACATTCATCGAATAAAATTCGATATTGTTCACCAACACACCACATCTCGACACACTTTCAGATACTATTCTTCTGGCCTCTTATTTCAAAGCTTAAAATTTCTGTCAGTCACTCATCACGAGCATATTGTGAGCTCCAGGGAGGAATTAATTCCAGTGACGTGTGCATTTCAAAAAATCATAAATGGTTAAGTTTCATTGGAACGTCACCTAACTTTTTATAAATTAAATTTATTGCATTAACTCAAGAAACTAACCTGCCCTTCATTGAGCCATGTTTCGTCGATGTAATACAATTTTTCCCCTTCTCCCGAAACTCCCGTATTTTTTCCAAATATTTTCGCCAATTAGTTTACTTTTTCGATTTTCTTTTCTGTTTTAAAAGTCCGTTTGAAAAAAGTCTTAATAATATTTTAGGTAAATATGTGTCCTTAATTTCAGCCGTAATTTTTTTTTATCGTAGACATCTAATTTAGGAGAAAAAATCCTTGGATTTTGTGACGAATGACGTATTTTGTGGCATTATCCAGGAATTCTTTTTTCCGTCCTCTTGTCTAAGCTCCTCGACTATTTCCTTTTTCGTCATTTTCTTCATAAAGTCCCTTCAAAACCCTGACCACAATAATGCGCGAGAAAAGTTTCGTTAGTTCAGGATTTCGTTCCCGAATTCCATGGTATACGTTTTCAAGTATTATTCGTTCTTTTAATATTATTTGAAATTTTGTTTTGCAGGCGGACAACTAGTTGTAAACAACACCAAATAAAGTTTAATAACTATATATTTACACAATAATATTGATGTGAACGACCCATACCTATACTACGAAAACTGAAAAAACTCACAAAATCTATCGATAAATTAACAACAAAAAGACAAATTAATCAAGCTCTGCCGGACGCTTATTTTCAAATATTTGAAGTTGTGAATTCGGTGTCTGTGTGTTGCCACATTATCTGCCGCTTTCTGGACTTGGTAATGGTATTAGGTGAGTCACTGACAGAAATTGCATACTTTGGGTATAGATACTTCATATCAGCGTATGATATCTCTTCATTTTGTTATTGTACAGGGTTATCCAACCAAGACTAGACAAGGCGATTTTTTGACTTTTCCTGTACTTTTATAAAAAAACTGAAATAGCCATCTTAAGTCATTTTCTCCCGCGAATTCGAATATCTTCAGCAAAAAACAATTGAACATCAAACAGAAGTACTAGGGGTCACTTTGATATTTTTTTAAATGGGATGCCGTATTTTTAATGAGCTTATCCGATTTCTCATATAAATTTTGATCTAAAATGTTGGATTTTTAATTTATTTATTTTTTTTTTTTTTATTTTTAACATTTTCCGAATTTAAAAGTGAAGAAAAAAGGCGTTTTTAAATTAAAAATCCAACATTTTAGATCAAAATTTATATGAGAAATCGGATAGGCTCATTAAAAATACGGCATCCCATTTAAAAAAATATCAAAGTGACCCCTAGTACTTTTGTTTGATGTTCAATTGTTTTTTGCTGAAGATATTCGAATTCGCGGGAGAAAATGACTTAAGATGGCTATTTCAGTTTTTTTATAAAAGTACAGGAAAAGTCAAAAAATCGCCTTGTCTAGTCTTGGTTGGATAACCCTTACATCTGTATTTCGTCAGTGATCTTAATTATTGTCCTTCATTCGGGTCCACCACATCCAATAATATTGTCATAAAATCACCATAGAAACAATGTTGTTGGTTAACTTGTTCGATGCACAAAAAGATGTTTTTTGTTAGTAGCGGAGAAAGACAACTATAGAGGTTAATTCAGATTCATGTTCAATGGATATTTTTTAGAATATGATTTATTATCAAATTAATTGTTTGTTGTGTAGGCAGACTGGTGACACAAAAAATATAAAAATAGAGTGTACGATACTCTTGCGTACGCTTTAAAAAATAATTACCTCCGAATAGAAAACCTTTTGATGCTTTGTTATCCTTGTTTTTGTCATGAATTGTTATAGAGGGTGCTACCATAACAGTTTTTTTGGTAACCTACATGTTTTGCTGTCATATAAGTACATATTGAAGTTCAAGACATAACGTAAGCATTGTGGCACTATTGAGTGTAAACACACACGTGAAATTGTTGCTTAGAATATTTTGTATTTTTTGATATGATTTAATTTTCTTTTGCTTATCAAATTATGTGTAATTTTTTAAAACCGAATATTTATACGCTTCTCATCCAATCAACTTTATATTACAGGTTTTGGTGTTTGCATTTTAACTAAATGGAGATTTTGATAAGACAAGTACAAACTCTTAGGTCGTATTGCTCGCTTAATCATTCATAAACTGTCCACCATTGTGTTTAACCGCTGTTTTCGAAAATAAACGTTGGTTAATTAGTTAAAACTTGGAAAAAGGCCAGTGTCGGCCTTTCAAAGAATGCAATTTAATGATGGATTTTCTTTAGCACAATAAGACGCAAAATAAAACAAAAACCGAACATTGTTCTTTGTATAATAATAGGTGGTATTTTAAAGAGAACATTGTGCGAAGAATGGTTTACATAATGAGGAGTTTAGTTTAGCAGCATTTTCTTGATGGAGTAAACTTTGTTCGTTTGGTTTATCATCTCAAAAAACATGTTCTATAATTTCTCTCTCGGGGAAGACCTAAACAGGAGAGGACCAAATATCCTAAATTCAGAAGTTGAGAAAGCCATAAAGCAAGCAAAAAACAACAAGGCACCCGGGCCAGATCAGATCCCTACTGAACTACTCAAATTACTGGACGAAGACAGCATCACACACTTAACCACCTTTTTCAATAAAATCTACATCATTGGGCAGATACCTGAAGACTGGTTGGAATCCATTTTCATCACGATTCCGCAAAAGAACAAACCTTGCAGGTGTGGCGATTTCAGATTAATCAGTCTGATGAGTCACACTGTTAAGATTCTGCTACGTATTCTTCAGAATCGCATGTACGCATTATGCAAAAGTAATTTAACGGCTGAACAGTTTGGATTTCGGAATGGATTGGGAACTACGGAGGCATTGTTCAATATGCGAGTCCTCCTCCAAAAGCATTGTGAATTTCGAAAAAACGTTTATGTATTCTTCATAGATCTCGAAAAGGCTTTTGACCGAGTCAGACATAATCTGCTGCTCGAATATATGGAGTCGATTGGACTGGACAATTACGATCTTAGGCTATTAAAATACCTATACTACCACCAGGTGGCTACCGTTAAAGTGGATGGAAATACCTCTTCAAATAAAATCCCAATTAAACGAGGGGTACGTCAACGAATATTTCGAGAGGCTATGGATGGCCGAACAGAGGGGATAAAGATCAGAGAAGAAACAATAAATAATATTAGATATGCCGACGATACCGCCATCCTGGCTGAAAGTCTACCAGAGCTCCAGATCCTGGTTAACACAGTATGCGAATCAAGTCGTCGAAGAGGTTTAAAAATTAATATTAAAAAGACTAAATGAATGGCAGTGGGAAAGGTGAATGTTGACCCAGGACAACTGCTCCTGGATGGGAAGGTGGTGGAGCTAGTTGAGCACTTTAAATACCTTGGTAGCTGGTTGAATGCCGAGCCATTTATATTATAGAAACCAGTTCTGTGCAATAGGTGCTATATTTGGTCGACATTGCTCTACCTCTGCGAGCCTGGACTTTGACACTACAAAATGCCTAACTCTCAGCACAAGCCCATGGATGCCCCATTCTAACACTAATACAACACTCTTAATCTTTTCTAAGTTCTCGAGCTCTTGGAAGGTGCAGCAACCTTCAGTTATGATCCCTACAAGAGGATTTAGGATACTACTACCAGCTCAAGGCCTGGCGAGTTTATTTGCCTCCTAACCTAAACTAATCTGAAGTTACTACTTAAACTACTATTATTAGCCACTGCGTATATCTAACAATATCATCAAGTAGTTTCACTCATAGAATATTACGTAGTTACCTAACTTTATTTCTTTATGGGAGACATAAGACCTACGTGACTGCTAGCATCGTTTAATTAATCATAATATTTCGTGTAAACAATAGGAGCATTCATAATCGATTTGAACACTGTCAATTAATACTGTCTTAATTGAAAATATGACCGGTGATAACCCGTCACTAATTATGCGATTATTGCTTTATAGAACATTGTAATGATTTTTTCAAAGGAGTCAACCGCACACGACGTGATACAGGATGTATACAAATTGGGATTCTTAATTTTGAGTTCATTTTAGGCGTCAATAAGTAAGGTTAGAAGTGTCTGAGGAAAATTTAACCCAAACGGACTAATATCGTGAAATGATTAATATAAACAAATTTAAAATGCTAATGCTTATAGGTTTTTGTACTATAGCGGGTTAAGGAGACAGGAAATATATTCTGCCGACTCCTATACGTGATGCCTCTTTGCATTTCCGCTTTCATGTTGCCTATCTTTCATGTTGAATATTAAACTTGCTTCATTAGAGTTAGATCTCACAACAGTTAGGTAACTGTTTCGAATTCAATAAAAATATTTTCACAAGTGCAAATAATGTTAATAAGACACTTTTGTACTATATTTAGTACAGTTAAGTCGATATATGTTTTCTCTCGGCCTCTGAATTTTTTCCTTTGTATGCTGCAGGTCATCTGTAGGATTCTTCTTGCTCTTTTGCAATCTTGTTGCGTTTTCTTGATTTTCTGCTTTTTCTAGTCATTATTAAATATAAGGGTCTTATATTATGACTGTTAAAAGTCTTGTCACCGATGCTACTGTCAAACATCAATTTTAACGGTTTACCCAACCTAGTATATTATTTTATGTCCTACTCGAATATTATTATTTCATAATACCGTAGTTACCAGACACTTTAAATGGTACAAAATACCCTAGGGCATTAAGGAAGTTTCTAATGCCCTCGGGCGTTAAAAGAAATAAATAGGAAAAATCAAAGTAACAACTTTTTATTAACGAAAAAACCTCTTTATCATTTATATTAAATAAACAGTTATGAAAAGACGATGATTGAACGTTTTTTGATGTTGATGGTACTCCAGCTATCAATTTCGAAATTTTGTTTTTAGAAGACACACTGTCTTCCAAATATCCCTCAACCACAGCTGAACTTAACCGCCATGTCTTTTCAATGTGGTCATGTTTGACCCGCGTCCGTTTATCAAAGTTGCAGAGGTTCTGCGCAACCAATAACCAGTATATTTGTCCGCATCGCTTAGACCCAGGTATTTTGCAATAATGGAAAGAATCTTGCCTATGTTGTTCTTCCCAACGACCGTTACGGTAACACAAAAAGAATCTATTGATGTTGCAGTTCGTCGGGCGTAAAAGACCAATAAGTTCTCAGTAGCTTTAAACAACCCATCTCCTTCTCATCAATAATTGCGAAGACACTCTTTTTATTGGTCTATTACTACGGATCCTCTATCCTCTATATGTTCAACCAACATATTAACTAGCTCTTGGCGGCGGCACCCACCAAATAACAGAGCAATGTCTATATTTTTATTAACTATTAATGGCTTCTTTAACATTGAATATTTCGTCCATAGGGAATTAGGAGTGAATGTTCCAGAATATAATCGATATAAATAATTGGTATTTTAATATAATTTACAACAGCAATTTTAACATACCAATTTCTGGAAATATCCGAGTAGCACCGTCTCGTTAATAATTTTTACATAATTATTTTTCATCCAATCCCCAAACCTTGAGACTTCTTTGGGACAAGATTATCCAAAGCTTTGGCAGCATTCACAGCAATTCTATCCGGAATCAACGGAGAATCCATTATTTTATATGAATTTCAGTTTTGACTTTGACACAGCACAACTATGAACACTTAATACCTTTGTTTATTTAGCAACTATATAGGTAAAAAACCTTTCGTGAATTTGAAATTTCTTTTAATTTAACTTGGAATTATCTGAAGTAGGACATAAAATATTGTATGTACCACGGGCGGCACGGGCATTACTTGACGTCTATACCCTCGCGCAACTTACAAACACTCGGACCAAAGGACCTCGGCTTGGTAAGATTGTTGCCCTCTGAGGCATAAACATCTTCATAATGCCCTTAATACATAAATAACTATAATGGCTTCAAATTGTATTGAAGATTCAATTGCGACATAAATCCAAAAGCACATCATATAATGGTGCTTTCTAAATCTCAAAATATGTCCGAACAACGTCAAATTGCCGCAATCTCACGACTTAAAAGAGAAAATACGCAAATCCGCATGTGCGCTCGTATATGCAGATTTAGTGTTATTGCATCGGTGATTGATATCGAGTCGACATCAAGCCAGGCTTTAGATTACCGCTATATAGTTCGCATAAATTTTGCTTTAACTACCGGTTTTGGGTAATCACTTAATGGAGTTTTAAGTTAAAGCTTTGGACTGAAGGAAACCTGATTTTTTAAGCTATATGGTATCCTTGTTATTTATATTTAGTTAAATATTGTAAGTCAGAGAAACTACAGCTTTAATATAGGTGGCAATCCTTGCGAAATTGCAGCTATGAGCTCAGAATAGTTTTAAAGCGAAAAGTACTTAAATCGATTTATATACAGAGTGTCAAAAAAGTCGCGCATAGTGCCGGTAACTTTAGAATTACCTCTTATACCAAAAGGTGACCTATATGAAAGTTGTTCAGTAAATTATTCCCCACATTTCTACCTGCATGAATTTTTTCTCTTATATCTGGTTTGGTTGCCATAGAGACTAACTTACTTTTTTTTAAATGGAACACCCTGCATAATATGATTGCATATTTGGATTCTGCTGCGAAAACTCTTTTTTAATAACTGTCCGATATTTCTTAAATAAAAAGTTAATATAAGAATGTGGTCAAAAACGCTTCTTTACGGTGTTAAAATTTTGTTTCTATTTTCATTTTTTAGATCTATCTGTCTGCTTGAAAAATTAAAACAACTTTATAAAAATAAATTTCTTTTAATCAACATAAAAACATTTAAAACACTAATTTCTAAACAAACAGCGAAATACTAGACAAGAAAATAAATAAAAAAAGAAAAATGTTGGAAATGCCCACCTCCTGCCAGTATGCATGCGTTCAAAATTCTTCTCATTGATTGACGCACTCTTTGGAAAATTCCTAAAGTATTTCGGATCGTTCCACGTGAATCTTCTGCCGATTTTCTTAACAGTTGTTCATTTTTAATTGCTATTTGGTAAACTAAGGTCTTCAAATATTGCCAAAGGAAATAGTCTAAACAATTAAGGTCTGGTGACCTAGGAGGTCATAGTTGAGGTCCTCCCCGACCCTGTGCTGGTGCACCACATTTAATACCGTAGTGAAACTGGCAGATCGTGACAGAATTGTTCTTCAAGTCAAATAGGCAAATCTTCTTCAAGAAAACGACGATATCTATCGTCAGAAGAAAGAATGGGCCTATCAAATAATCTCCAAGGATTGATTCCAGCCCACACGTTCACAGAGAACTGTTCTCTAATATGTGATTCCTCTATTGCGTATGGGGTTTCCTCTGACCACAGATGATTGTTATGAAAATTGCCTATAGCGTTGCGTAAACTTCCTTCGCCACTAAACAGCATTTTATTTTCACATAAATGATTTAAGGTTTTGGATGAATGGACGACAGAACTTGATACCTACTGGGAGGTCACGAGGAAGAAGTGCCTGAACTCTTTGAATCTGGTAGGGATATGATAAATTGTCGAATAAAAACTTCCACGCCAGAACCTGAGAGCTGATTAACGTTAGCGCTACTTGTCTGGTGCTTGTTTTCGGATGTTCTCCTAGCAAATTAAGAACTGCTTCCTTGGTTTCTGGGGTTCTTATTGTCCGATAAGAACCCGAAAGATGACTGGCTTTTTTAAACGTTCCCGTTTTCCCTTACTAACCGTAGATGTTTAAAAATGTTTTTGAATTAGGAATTGTGCGGATTTGATAATGTTCCTGATGCAAGCGTCTAGCCTTATGTGCATTCGCATTAACGAGTCTGCATGTAAAATGTATGACGGTAAGGTCGGCACTGATGGAGTTCAGCAGAACCCCGAATGAATGCTCAAAAGACAGTAGATTTGAAAGAATAAGTATAGGTATGTACTCTTTCAGATTAATATATTCCTCTGTTGTCTTTTTATTACTTCGTCTTGTTCCACTTCATTATATGTTGCTGCTGTCTCTGTTTTTCTTAGATTCATTAAACAATACTTTTCGGTACTACAAAATATAATTTTGACGTTACTTAATAAAGATGAAGTAGGTATTGTATCCAATATGATACTACCATCTACTGAGAAGTAACCACAGAATAATTTAGTTCTGGCATACCTAAATTGTTTAACAGGTTTAAGCCAACAACATCCCAGAGATTCTGTCACTTATAACTGTGCCAATTTTTATTGTCTCTACTACAGCACGATTGCTTGCTCACTGCTAACTCAACAGTTTCCATTTCCAGGTCTCGTTGGATGTCACTGTTTTTAGAGTACTAAGCTAACAAGTCAATACAGTAGGTTATTTGACTTACTACATTTTTCCCATACAAAATTTGTTTTGTGTTCCATGCGACTAATGGATATCTAATACTAACGACAAAGATTTACCGATAATCCGATTAATATCACTCGATAAAGTCGCTGATAATTTTTTAAAATTGATATTCCTCTCTAATGGCCAGCAGCTGTGTTACCACGTAACTTTTTCCGCGTGAATGAACCAGAACTTGTGTTGCATGTATTTACAGAGCTCAGAACGACGCCATGATGGATCGGCTAGGTCATCACAAAAACTTTATGCAATGACAAGGATAAGAGGGGTTATAATGTGTGTATGAAATGATACCTGAAGGTTATTAAAATCTGATTATGCAGATTGAACCTAAAAAAAATCAAGGTGTTTTAAAACGGATGATGAAGACTTGATTGAACGAAGTTATGTTAAATGATGTTGGAAATGTTATGTTCCCAAATGCCTTACATATGTTTGATGATAAAGATTTGAAATACCTAGAGTTTTTTGAAATTATTGGATTATTGTCAAATGACTGGCTCATAGAAATATTATCAACATCATTGTAAATATTTAGAGTTTTGTTACTCTATTCGAGGACAAAGACCTTCATTCAAACCACGGGCTATCCCAGAAATATTTCACTACAAACTGTCAAGTTTGGGTTAGTTTAAGTCAGTTTGGTGGCAGATACATTTCGAATGGCCACAAGCATCGCGCACAATTTATTTATAAGCTGTATCGAATCGTTCGTCGTTTAAAAATTTAACTTCCATTAATGAAGCTTAATTCCCATCATTGAAAAAACTCGGCTATAAAGCAAAAACAATCAGCAGTTGCACTGGCAATCCTCTGGAGTTTGAAACTACCGAAGGGCATTAATAAAAAAGCAAAACTTGTCTGGCATTTTCCGGCAAAGCTTTAACAGAATTTAAACAATGCAAATCCCATTGAATCGTTGACAACAAACGGGAATTTTTGCACATTTAAAATATAACGGGATTTGGTTTAACAGTTTTCTGTGAAACTGTAGCTAGTGCCGTAAAACAGACGGATAAAACTAAAAGGAATTACACACATTAACAAGCTTATACTAATTTACCCAAAGTCAATTAAGACATCCGACAATTTCGCTGCTTTTCGGTTTTGGTATAGTTTTGTTTAAAATAGATTCTAAATTGCGAATATTTTTCTTTTCCTGTTTTACTATAAACATCCGTAGCCTTGAGGTTGTTCACTTTACTCTTATTGCCCTGATTTTGCTACTTTTAAAGACGTCTTGTGCTGATTTGGTTTCTTGAAGAAGACACCAAACCCAAACCTGAGGAATTTGTCTACTTATTCTACTACTTCCCAACATATTTCGTTTGACTGCAATAAAACCCCTCATAAACTCGGCTTTCGCTTTCGCAGAGACGTATTAACCCACATTTATTTTTAATGCCAGTTTATAATAACAATAGATAGGTACATTACTTGATTTGTTATCAAGATTAATAAACTGTCTAATTAAGGTTTTCTAGAAACAACTTAATTATTAGGATATTTCTCAAATCTTGTTAGTTACAGGTACCTGTTTATATAGCTTATATAAATAGTAAAATAATTGCCACTAAAAATACCAGTGAAATGACGAAAGTTCCATTATCGACGGTACGAGATATTATGCTAAAAGGACATTTTAAAAGAAAAGTTCGCAAAGATACCGGGAAAATAAAGTGCGTAGATAATTGTGACAAAGATGTTATTCGCAGGAAAATATACCAAATGTATCGAAAAAATGTTGTGTCCACGTTAGATTTAAAAACACGGTTAGCAACTGACGATACAACGATATCATGTAGCAGGACAAGTCTTCACCGCGCTTTGCAAGAGATGGGATTTAAGTATAAGACAATAAACAACCGACAAATTATTACTGAGTCCGAAAGATTAAGAAAAATGAGATTTGTGTACCTTAGGGAAATAAAAAAAGTTAAGATCCGAAAAATGTTCAATTATTTATCTGGATGTAACGTGGTTGGACACTCATGAGACTGTCAAAAAGAGATGGGTTAATTTAACTGAAATATGCCAAAAGAAAGCCCCTTCAAATAAAGGAAAACGAATAACAATAATTCATGCAGGTTGGGAGAATGGATGGATCCCTAATTGTTTATTACTGTCGGCAAAAAATATAAAGGATTCAAGTCTGGACTATCATAAAGATACCAACGCCGCTCTTTTCGAAAGCTGGTTTAAACACAGTTTGCTTTCAAATGTACCAGAACACAGTGTTATTGTGATGTACAATGCAAGCTACGACAGCCGGCAACTGGAAAAAGTACCGAATGCGAAATATGTTCGGATGGACTTTACCTAGACGCATAAATTTTATTTAGGCCAATCTAGATCAAAGATTAGGTACTGGCTGACAACCCAGTTTGCATCAATTTAGTTTTTTTGTTTACAGAAAATCTGAAAAACTAAGTCAGGTTGGTCGTACTGCTTCTTAGCGTATTTCTTTAGTTCGGCTTTTCTGTTAGGTATTTGCAGTCTTTAAAGCGCGGCAAGTAGGTGGGACCACGTATTTCCGTTTTTATCTCAGTCGGCGAAGAGGTTTGACCCCGTACTTCCGTTCGCATCTCCGCGAAATCGCAGAACACTCCTATCAGGTTTTTTTATGTAACAAAGCTGTTTAGGATAAATATATTATGTATTTAATTAGTTAACTTATGTTCTGGTTAAGCTCAGACCTTCAATTTGTCTTAATCCATCGTGGGGTGTTTTATTATTTTGTTAAAGTTGGCAACAATTTTTAATTTGACAGGAAGAGCTGTCGTATTTCGTGGTATGTTCTCTCCGAATCTCATTCAAGAAGGACGCTATATTATGGCGTCTTTTTGAAAATGGAGACCTACGGTCTCTTCACTCCCCCTTTGGAGGTAAGCTTCCTCTCTTTTTTTGTCATTTTTGTTTACCGCGTTTTTTGCTGTTTTGTCAGTTCTTGAAGGGTTTTCCAACTTTCGGCGTTATTGGAGGTTACAAAACTAACGACGTTCATGGAATGGACTCTACGAACTGCGCCCACAGTTTTTTCATATTGCTCGTCAGCTACTTATCAATTTCGTTTATCAACCTAATTCTTTTACCGTTTTTCATATAATCAATTTAAATAACCAAACCTTTTTCATTGACAAAAGGCTATCTTGATATGAGGTCACATTTTTTCATACCTAACCATGCATCATAATAAAGATATAAGGTCCTAAAGTCAATCCACAGGTTATTCACAGGTTTTTTTTTAAATCCTTGCGTCTGAAAAAGCTAAGTTTTTTTAATCCAGTTTCTACACTTGGCCTTCGTGCGAGACCTAAATACTTTAGAAAAATAACTGGTACGCCACTGCTTTTTCTTAAAGTAAAATTTATTTTGGGTCAGTTTTCTTAAAATTGCCCTAAAAATCACACCCTGAAATTATGGCAAATAAAGTAAAAAGAAAATCAAGTAAACATTGTTTAGATAAGTTTGTTGTCGAAGAACAATACCTAATATCCCCAATAGATTTAACGACAGTGTGTCCAAAAACTCACCCAATTGGTGCAGTCCTACTCTGAATAGTAAATGTGTCGTTGTGTGAGGCCAAAATGAAACCCATAAAACAAGTTTACATAATAGAGTAGATGTGCAGCGGTAGAAAAGTACCCTGAAATGAATATAATTGCTAATTCATCGCGATGAATTGCCCAGGGATTTGGATTTTCGAGTATGGTTGCAATTTCATCGATGCATAGCTTTTTGGATAATATAATAGATTGCTTAGTTATTAATTGAGAATCGGCTAGGGTATACGTATAGTGATATTTTTACTGTTTTTGCGATTTTTGGTAATTGTCAGAGTACTTTCTGACTTTGGCAAGACAAACAGGCGATACAATATTGCATTTAACTACTTAAAAATTTGCACTGGATAGTTACTATACTTACTATAATATAATATACTCTTATTGCATGTTGTTAGCATTATATTCGATATATTTGTTCACAGAGGAAAATATTTAATTGGGATAAGCTAAAACGAATTGAAAAACGAGCAACAAAATATTTTATTCGCCCAATTAAATTATTATTTTATTGAGAAACTTAATTACATGAATTAAAATTTATTTCGGATAAACATTACTTTATCACAAGTTACGTTTATTCGACTGAATTCGCTAATGATTCCGTCAATTAAATATGTTTTCACATAAATATTTAAAAATAAGTAGTATCAATTAAGTTATACTTGCGTCCATAATATTTTTCGTATGGTTCCCGCGATAAAATACTATAGTTGTCAATATCTCTGAAGTTTATTAAGTTAATTTAAAATTTTATGTGTTGCTTTGATCATTTACTATTAGTAACCATTGGATTTTTAATTAATAACGATACCTATCATTATAATATTCAAACTTCTGTAGAATCTTTTTAAATTGAGCTTACTATTTCTTTAAATTCTAAAAAGTATCAATTAGGAAACCAAAAAATTGAATAGTAATAATTAGGGTTGAGCATTTATGCAAGTTGCATATTTTGCATATTTTATGCAAAAATTCGAATTTTTGCATATTTTTTGAAAACTGGCTTATGTATGCTGATTTTAAGTTATTTTATTATATTAAGTATATAATCGGAATCGCTATTATCAAGTAATGAATAATAGAGTTTGGGCCCAAGATATCACCTTAATTATACTAACAGGTAGGTATTATATTAATGATGTTTAACAATTTACGATCCCTAATCCCTCGATTATTCTTTGAAGGTAGGATGGGCTCGAATTTAATTTGTAATTAAGGTAATATAATACTTAAAGTAAGAAAAATGTTTTAATTGTTTTCTTCGAATTCCAAGGCAAGATTAGGCATTTCGACAAGTAAACTATCTGGTTATGTTCTGTGTTTAGTACGGGTTAGATCGAGTGTTAGTTAAGTGTGAAAAAAGTTGCTTAAAAGTGTTTTTCCGAACTTAAACGTAAAATATGCCGAAAGTAAGCAGTGTTTCCAATTGGATAAAACCTTACAAAGAATTGTATCTCGATATGGATAAAGTCTACTGTACAGCCTGCGGAAAAATGGTTTGTATTATTGCTGTTATTTGTAGAATAAGTTGATATAAAAAAATACTTTTCCAAACTGAAAAAAATATCTATTGCAAGAAATGAATAATAATATGATTTTAATACAAAATTTCCCGCTTTGATAAAAAACCTTTAATCTCTTGTCATGAATATTCTATAAGAACTTGAAATAAATGATTTGATTACTCCCTTTGTTAAAAGTAATTTAATATTTGACCCAAGACACACATTTCTCTTCAGACAAATAAACTATTTTCGTCTGTGTTGAGCAAGCCTAACTTTTGCTCAATTTGGTATGCGAGAAGAAATTTCAAATCGACCAACATGTGAAAACAGCTTCCCATGCCACTAAGGTACGAAAAATAAAAGTCCCTGGCGAGAAAGTGCAATTATCTTTATCCAAATGTTTTGAACTACCCTCTAGAAAATTAAGTGAACAAGAAGTGTTCAATGAAGATCTTTGCCGTGCGCTGGTGGCATCAAATATACCATTGGCAAAATTGTCAAATGACAATTTTCGTTCGTTTCTACAAAAATATTGCAAAATTAATATACCAAGCCAGACAACAAAGAAATAATATAGACTCTTTATATTTAATGGTGCTGACAAAAATAAAAGAAGAAATTTCAAATAATTATTTTTATATTTGTATGGATGAAACCACAGATTCGTCTGGGCGTTATATGGCTCATCTAATAATTGGAGTTCTTACCGAAGAATCTCACTCAAAAGGATTTTTAATTACCTCCAAGCAGTTGGAAAAAACGAACGCTTTAACAGCGACTAGGTTTATACAAGATGCATTGGCGCACTTCTTCTCTCCTGATGCTATTCCCATTGAAAAAACGTTGCTTTTTCTGTCAGATGCTGCGCCTTATATGATTAAAGCAGGACAAAATTTAAAAATCTTCTATCCAAAGATAATTCATGTAACTTGTTTGGCGCATGGTATTAATAGAGTGGCAGAGGAAATTAGAAAACACTTCCCACTTGTGAACGAATTAATATCAAACATGAAAAAAATATTTCTTAAAGCACCACTAAGGATTCAATACTACAAAGAAAAACTTCCTGGCGTCCCACTTCCCCCTCAGCCAGTAATAACAAGATGGGGTACCTGGTTGGAGGCAGCTTTTTGTTATGCTGAACATTTTATTGCTTTGAAAGAAGTAATCAGTGAACTATCCGACGAGAAGTCGCAGGCTCTTGTTGATGCAAAAAAGTTATTTGAAAATAAAATATTGCATCAACAGCTCGCATTTATTAAAAGCAATTATACCTGTGTGCCAGAAATCATAACACAATTAGAATCAAATAAGTTATCCCTAACTGAATCTACAAACTGTGTTACACGTGTGGAAACATCTTGTTACAGTGTGAGCGGAAACATTGGGGACAAGATTAAAGAAAAATGTCGAAGTATTTTGCAGAAAAATTACCTACGGATTTATTTTTTTAAAAAGTGTAGCTAGGGTACTGTCTGGTGGTTTTGTAGATAATTTTGAAGTATAGATCCAAATATACTAGTTAACTTAAAATACGCTCCAATTACTTCCGTGGACGTAGAAAGAAGTTTTTCTGTATACAAATATATGTACTCGGATAGAAGGCATAAATTTCTAATTGAAAATTTTGAAAAATATTTGGTTGGTTATTGTTTTCATAACATTATATAGTTACGAAGCTTAGTACATAAACATGTACCCTACCTATCTGTTCAGAAATTAATGTAATGACACCTACTTTCATTTTAATATAGTACTTTGATTTTCTAACAATGTGTTTTATTAAAAATTTATTTGGCATATTCTTATATTTTATATGCATATTTTGGCAAAAAGACTTGCATATATATGTGCATATTTCCTCCTTTTTGGTATGCATATTTGCTCAAGCTTGGTAATAATAAATAATGCAAATATCTTAATAATAATATTTCTATTACAAGTATAAAGGGGGGTAAAAAGTAGCCCTAACTTCCTTCTTTTTCAGAAAAATATTTATTTAAAAAATATACGCGTTTCGGACTATCAGGCATCAGGGCGTAGTTACGGAGGTTTCTCTTCACAATGATATTCCATCCATTTATCTATTTTTACATTATTTTTACTTCTATATAAATTTTTATCTACTTAATATTAGGATAATTAATATCTCAATTTCGACCCCATTGCCAGTAACCCAAGCAGAAACCAAACTTGTACAAATGACGCGTTCGCGCGACCTCTCACCGAATCACAATATTCGGCAATTCAATTTTTTTTTTTTTGAAAATATCCTACTTCCATATATTTCACTTAATAAAACATAGGCTGTATTGCCACAATTAACAAAAATCCAATTAAGCGTTTTAATTCGCACAAGAAAAGGTTTTTCCTCAGTATTATATTCAAATTATTTTGCTGCTAGTATTAAAAATAACACAATGCCGTATCTCGGCAAGAGTAAAAAAGTGTGACATTTTTGACAAAGCAGCAGATGTGACTGATTTGCACGCAGGGGCCTTTAATATTAAAAAGATTTGTCACGGGTGCCGGTGCGGTGTATCAAAAACTAGGCGTGATCTGTACATACATTTAATAAAACATTTAGACATTGATGCATTTCAAATTTTATCGAAAACGATCTCTGTGAAGTTTCGTAATGTAATAAAATGCGTTGTTAAAAGGCGGATTGCTTTCAATGGATACGGTGATAATATTAACAGCTACCGTTACTTATTTGTTAAATTATATTTAATATTTATTATATACAGGGTGGGTCATCAGTGCGATAAAGTCCAATATGTCATCTATTTCAAAGAATAGGAAAAAAATTATACAAGAGTTGTGCGGACACTTGAGGTGTAGGTATATTTAAAAAAAATATTTATTCTACAGGGTGGCCAAAAACGTAGATACCTACAAACCAAACCCCGCTTTTTTTAAATGGGACACCCTATAAATTTTAACATTTTTAAATTGCTCATACAATTCCTAATATAATTCATGTAGCATATCCAATACCTAAAATGAACGATTGACTTCTTTTTGTGGCAGTAATAAAGTCAACTGTTAAACTCGTTTCTTACATTATGGATTAAATGTATTGTAGTCACCCTTCATTGGTTCGCAAGGATAGGGGTAAAAACAAACAACTTGTTAGATTGAACATCAAACTTCGTCTATTGTCTATTCAGTAAATCTAAGTCAATGCTCACAAAAGTGCTACGATAGCATATGCAAAGTATAGTTAAAATTGCTTATACTAATTAAACAACTTATTGGTTTCCTAAAAGCGCTGTGCTGGATAATAATAATTGATGTATGCAACTATCGTAATTACTTTAAAAAGGAAATTGAAGTCAAAGACCTTTTGTCTTTGTTAGTCCAGTACACCTCCCTTGGGAAAGGAAAAAAAAATTTTTAAACAAGAAAAATTTGTTTTTGATTAATCGTGGTAAAGCTTAATTCTATTTTTATGTACTAATGTTGGTTTATTTTTGATATTCAATAAAATATTTGGGTGCGAATCTTCTAAAACTATATAAGGACCTATGTATACACAATCTAACTTAGTATCCATATTTTCATTTAAAACTAAAACTTTATCTCCTATATTATAAATAATATTATTACAGTTTTTGTCAAATTGTTCCTTTCTTTTATATTTGGAAGATATTAAGTTATTTCTTGCATCGTTGCAAGCAACTTGTAACCTGTATTTTAATTCATGTGGATAATTGTCAAAATTATATAAAGAATCTACGTTATTAGAGATATTTGATGGTATATGGCTTATTTTTCCAAAAACAAGTTCATAAGGAGTATATTTGGTTTCAGTATGCACAGTATTATTGTATGAAAAGCACCAATATGGTACCCAAGTACTCCAATTGTCTTCATGATTTGCTATCTGAATTCTCAAATACGCTCCTAAATGCTTGTGTGAATTTTCTAACGCACCAAGAGTTTCATGGTGGTAAGCCGTTGAGTTTAAGGTTTTTATTCCTAATAATTTACAAGAATCCTGAAATACATTCGCTACAAATTCCTTGCCTTGATCAGTAACAGTCTCCTGAGGGATACCGTATCGTAATATAAAATTTTCTACGAACGATTTGGCAACACTGTAAGCTTCCTTATTTTGTAGTGGATAACATTCGACAAATTTAGTAAGTTCACATTGAATTGTTAATATATAGCAATTATCCAAACTATCATTTTTAATTGGACCTACTATATCAAGAAAAATCTTTTGGAATGCTGAAGTAGCTGTGGAGGTTATTGTCATAGGCTGTTTGTTTATTTTGCAATATTTATGCCGTTGACAATCATTACAGCGTCTGACAAAATCCTCTACATCTTTCTTCAATCCAGACCAAAAATAACGTTTTTTAATATTATTGTACATTCTATTTATACCTGCATGTCCACCTGTAGGTAAATTGTGAAAATCATTCAGTATTAATTGTTTCATTTCATTGTTTGCAACACGGTTAACATTGCTGACAATGTTTAATTTAATACCGTTCTTTAAAAGTTCTTTCCTATATCGCGATATGTGTTTTATAAATTTCTCATTGTTAGTATTTTTTAATATATATAATTCCGGAATTTGATATTTTTTGCATAAAATTCCAAGATCCCTCAACGATGTACCTAGGTCAAGCGTCGATCGGTGATCTTGATTAAAGCAAATTATTTGAGATATCTCATCATATATAAAAATTTTATTATTTATGTAACCATGGTTTATTCTATTTTTATATTTATTGAAATCGATTTCATTTACTGAACGTAATTCTATACTGTCGACAGGAGGTTTTAATAATTCTACAATTCCAGGGTGATCAAGCCTTTCATTCTGAGAATTTATTAAATCCGGCTGTTTTTGCACATTCTGCCTTTTTGTCTGTGCACGCGTCATTATATTTACACTATTATTTACTTTTGCAGTAATGTCTTTAAGTTCTGTTGATTCGATTTTAATGCGCGATAAAGCATCTGCGTTAACATTTTGAGAACCTTTAATGTAGTGTATGCTAAAGTCATATTCTTCTAAAATTAGACGAAATTTCGTTAATCTACTGGATGGATTAGTCATGCTAAATAAATATATAAGGGGACGATGATCTGAAAAAATTTGAAATTTTTTACCGTACAAGTATGGTCTAAAATGTTTAACACTCCATACTATTGCTAGTAACTCTTTTTCTATAGTACAGTAATTTTGTTCCGCTTTATTTAAAACTCGAGAAGCAAAAGCTATAGGTTTATCGTTACCATTACACAAAATAGAGCCAATAGCATACCCGCTAGCGTCAGTTTTAAGAATAAAAGTGTTATTTTCTGAAAAATTTGGATATTGTAGCAAGGGCGGATTAGTGATAGCTTGTTTCAGTTTATCGAAAGAAAGTTGACATTTCTCAGTCCATGCAAAAATTTTTCCTTTTCGAGATAATTCATTAAGTGGTTGGGCAATTTGAGCAAAATTGTTAATAAATTTTCGATAATAATTTGCAAATGCTACAAATCGTTTTGCTTCATCAGCATTTTGAGGTATTGGATATTGAACAATTGCTTTTAATTTTTCTGGATCTGGAGAAATTCCATCAGATGAAATAATATGACCCAAATATAAAATTTCTTTTTTAAGGAAATCACATTTGCTTGGATTGAGTTTTAAATTAACTTTTCTAAGTCGTTGTAAAACTTTGATAAGATTTATGTTATGATTTTGTAATGAATTTCCGAATATTATGAGATCATCAAGATAAATAAAACAGCTTTCATAGTTTAATCCTGACATTGCTACCGTCATAAGTCTAGAAAATATAGAAGGACTAACCTTGAGCCCCATTGGCAATCTTTTCATTTGATATTGACCTTCGTTTGTAGTAAATGCGGTATACGGTCTACTGGCTTTATCTAATTCTAATTGATAATACCCTTGTGATAAATCAAGATGAGAAAAATACAAGGCGCCAGATAAAGAATCTAAAATTTCCGCAATACAAGGTAAGGGAAACTTTTCATCCCTTAGGGCCCGCTGGTTGACTAATCTATAGTCAATCACAAGTCTAGTTTTCTTAATCCCGGAACTATCAGGTTTTTTGGGTACGATTAAAATAGCCGAATTCCATTCGCTTTTTGCCTCTTCTATAGTGCCTTCTCTAAGCATTCTATTAACGTGGTTACTTATATCGGTTTTTTGCGCATGCGGTAATCGATAGGGTTTAACGTATACAGGTACTGCATCGTCTTTTAATTGAAGTTTTTGTTTGTAAAGATTGGTAACAGTAAGTGGATCGCCCTCTAAATGAAAAACGTCAGAGTATTTAGCACATATTTTTTGTATAGAAAGTTTTTCTTCTATATTTAGTGTAGACATATCTATCGAATCCAATATTTTGTCAATTCGGTCTATAACTAAATTGCCTGTTTTGTCAAAGTTATAAATTTCGAAATCTGATGCACATTGTAAACGTGGTTTAAAATTTCTAATTTGTACTTCACGCTCGTTAACATTCACAATTCTTACAGCAATTTTTTCATTGTAAGATGATACAACAATTCCTGCAACAAGTACACCCTCACATAGCTCTTCTGGCAAAACAACGAATTCACCACTTTTATTTATTTCGCAATATGTTATTACCTCACTTCGGGGGGGTAATGATATGCAAGAATCATATTTGGAAATCATAGGTACATTTACCTTATTATTAAAAATACAAAACGAAAATAAATATGTTTCATAGTTTATATTTGCCCCATATTTGGAAAAAAAATCTGAACCTAAAATACCATGAATGCCTGAACTAAATTTATCTGTTACTAAAAATACATGCTGAATTTCGTAATTATTTAAAGAAAATAAAATATTCGCTACTCCTAAGGAATAAGTAAATCCACCTACACCTACGATTTTAGTCTTTTTTGTTTTATCAATTCGTTCATTTCCATGTATACTTCCTGAAAAAATTACACTTATACTTGCTCCTGTATCTAATAAAAATAACATGTTTTCCATTCGGTATCTTACTTGCACAAAATTCATACCATTTAAGTTTAAAATTACACACTCATTCATTGCATTGTAATCACATTCATTCTTTATTACATTATTGTTTACATGATCATTTTCTTTAGGGACGAAAAAATTTTTGGCTACTTGATCCGGTACTTAAATTTGTGTTATTAGGGCATTCGCTGAAATCGTTTGAAACATCTGTAACGTAAGTCGCTTGTTGACCCCTATAATTATTTTGTCGATGTCCGCGAAAATTTGAATGGCTGCGAAACGGCCTTCCCGATGTGCCTCGAGATGCAACGCGGCCTTGACCTCTATAATGATTGTTATTAAATATTCGCTGATTATTGTTGACATAGTGCCTACCGTTTGAATTGCTTTGAAAATTAAAATCTCTACCTCTATTATTTGACCTGTTTACGTTAAATCTTCCTCGATAACCTCGCGTATTATTTTGCGTTTGCATGTGAAATGTGGTTGATATCGGGTTAAAATTTTTAATTTTTTCTTCATCCTTAGCCCCTATTATAGCATCTTTTAATAACGTATAATTTCTAGCCTTTATTACCGTGCGTAGCTCACTATTTTTCAATCCATTTGCAAAAACATTTATAGCTATTTTTTCATTTACGCTGCGCAAAATGGGAATACTGCTATCGTTTCCGTCGGCCTGAGTAATAGTTAAGTTTGTAAATAATTCTTCAATATTTCTAGCGTATTCGTCGATAGTTTTTCCATTTTGCCTAACGCAATGTAACTCAGTAGCCAAAGCAGCAGCAGACTTTTTGGTTAATAAATGAATTTTCATATCTGAAATTAGATTATTGACAGTCGCGTATGTTTTTTCTAGTCTTATTTTCGCGCTTTGAGAGAGTCTAGTTTTAAGTACATAATTAATTAAGAGTTTGTGGCTGTTGTTGTCTAGTAATTCACTGTAAAGTTCGATTGCATCTATTAGTTGTTTTGTGGAATCCTCACTACCATCCATAGCTGGTAATAAGGATGCCGCGGTTTTTAAATCGAATTTATCGGTCATGTTGGAATCGCTATTATTACTAGATTCTCCTATTTTGTCTAATCTGTCTAAAATAATTTTCCGCGAATTTGCAATAATTTTTTGAATCTCGTTCGCATAAGTCTCAACTGCTTTGCTTACTTTTTCGTCACTAGAAACTTTTTTAAAATCTTCTATAAGTTTATAATATTTAGTGTCCAATAAACCTACATCTAACAATAATTTATTAACCCTTTGAGCATTTTCCCTTCTTTCAAGAGGATCTCTAGTAATATTATTATAGAATTTTTTTGTAGTTTCGTACAGTTCCTTAAAGTCACTAATATCGGCGCTCATTGCCTAACATTATAAAATTTATATATATCCTAATATTTAAAAACAGAGCCCAAAAAAAATGTAAGTACAGAATAAAAAAAAATCAACACAATCTAACCTCATATCCTTATAGTACTGTATCCTGTCCCTGTTGTCTGCCTTCTGTCAGCTTATTTCCAACGGTGCGAACTAGCGGCATTGCGCCTACACTAGCTCGTTCCCTCGATGCCAGCCCCGGTTTGGTAACAGCTGGTAGCACCTATCGTTGATGGCTGTCTACACAAGTTCTTGGCTTCTGGTGATTTCTCTTCTAATTTTTCTGGTTAAATTCTTTTTGATTTGTTGATAACAGTATGCAATGATTAGGAACACAACTATTGCAACACTTAGTAAAATCGCAACTTCCCATATCGACGCACCTTGTGATGTAGTTTGACCACCGCTGTTGCCCGCTTGAGCAATTACAATTTCTTCTTTACTTTGCGATTTACCCATATTGTTTTTTGTTACTTATGCATCACTTAATCACTTATTGCACACAACACACGTAAAATAGTAAAACTTGTTAAAGGACTGGCAGGATCGCCATGTAGTCACCCTTCATTGGTTCGCAAGGATAGGGGTAAAAACAAACAACTTGTTAGATTGAACATCAAACTTCGTCTATTGTCTATTCAGTAAATCTAAGTCAATGCTCACAAAAGTGCTACGATAGCATATGCAAAGTATAGTTAAAATTGCTTATACTAATTAAACAACTTATTGGTTTCCTAAAAGCGCTGTGCTGGATAATAATAATTGATGTATGCAACTATCGTAATTACTTTAAAAAGGAAATTGAAGTCAAAGACCTTTTGTCTTTGTTAGTCCAGTACAGTATGTAACACTACTTGCAAAAAGTAATGAGACGTGATCATTACTTTTTGTACGTTTGATATGTATTGCATTTCTTATTTATTAAGTTTTTGAAACTATAAGTAGTCTTAGGAATTTCTTTCTTTCTTCTTGGATTTTTGAATTTCTTTTTCCGTTATTGTTTATATGCTCTGTGATCGCCAAATTCTTGATAAATTCAAGCTCTGTCTTGATCTCAAGCCAAGATAAAAGATTTTATGTCAAATTCCAAGATTTATTTTCAAGAATTCAAGAAATCTTGATATATTTTTCGATCAAGAGAAAATATGGCGCATATTATGATTTAGATGCATCTAATCGCAAAGTATTTGGACACAAATACGTTAAAATTTATGTATATAATATATTAAAACTAAAAATACAGACAGCTTCAATTACGATAATTTAAGTATTATTCTTTTAAACAAGAAATCGAAAGTCATGGATTGAGGCACATTATTAGACTTCTTATGGAATCACGAACTAATCTATTTCTGGTGTTCGATATCGTTAAACCAGCTTATGAATCTAGTCTCTCTGAAGAGACTGATGCTATTGTAGTTGCAAGAAAGTCCAATATAATATAACAACGAGGGATAAATATTTTTATTTATCTTCCACCAATCTAGTAAGTTCTTGGCTTCGGAATTCTATGCTCTGGATTCATAGAGATATTTCTGAATCTGTTGTCTCCAAATTTCCGAGTTACATATGCTATCATCTCTTTAATACACTGAAAAAAAAATTTATTTGAATTAAAAAAAAATGGAGTTTATTTAAACAAATATTTGTTTCGTATATGCCAAACAATTATTTATTTAAATAAATTCCAATATTTATTTAAACCAGGAATTACTTTTATATTTGAAATAAATAAATATTTATTCAATATGCATGTTTGACTATTAACGATTGACCAAAATGCAAATAATTCATTATTTTACTTAACGACCCTATTAGTTGTACGAAATAATTATTTATTTAATTTTAAAACCGCATTTTGTAACAACAAATAAATAGTTATCTGCAACAAATATTTATTTATTTCGTTTAAAAAATGCATTTTTTATTAACGAATACATCGTTTTTTGGAGTAAATAAACAGTTATTAAAATTCAGTAAATTGTATTATTTATTCCAAATAAAAAATATATATAATATATATAAATATATACAGTGGCAATCATAATATATATCAATAATCTATTTAATCCCACATTACTTTCCATGAATTTTCGAATGCCCCTTTTTAATCTGATTGAATCCCCAACAACTTTTTGGGTAAGTATATCAACTTCTAAATCATTCAGGTTTGTTAACAGAGTTGTGTCTTCAATTTTATGTTCTACAAATGAAATTATTTATAAATAAATCTAAATAAAATACATTATTGAGTGATTCCGCCTATACATTGAATTTGACTTAAACTTGATTATTCCCCTAAAATTAAAAACACCATTAAAATAAGTCAAAAATATATCTTATTAAATATTATTGTTAATACAATTAAGTATTTGTTGAAAATATAAAAATATTTAAATTAAATAACTTTTACAGGGAAAATATATTTTATATTTATTATTATAAAATAAGAATTTATTTGATTTAAATAATTTTTATTACAATCAAAGTATTAATATATTTGCGTCAAATAAATAATCATTTCTTTAAAATAGGAATTTATTTCAGTTGAATAATTCTGATTGCAGCTACTTAAACGATAATAAAAAGAAAAAACAATTCGGCCATTTTCAGAATTTTGGTTAAGTACCTGCAGAGCGATATATTTACCATGGGTATCTACTTTTAGAAGTAAATATACCTATGGTCTACTTAAATCCAAGAGACCAACAATGTAAACAAATGCACGCTGTCAGCACAAGGCCCTGATGTCTAATCACCGCCATCAGGTATCCGACCAGACGCTAGAATTTACGGCAAGTTTGACGAAAACTTTGCGGGTGGAGATCGCGATGTTTACGTTTGGCCTATTGGATTTGATTATACTTTAGTATACATAACTGTTCGCATTTAAAACAATAAATTACCATGCATACAACAAGAAATCTTTTAGGCATTAGACTAAATGCGAGAACTCCCCAAAACTTTTGTATCCAAGAGTTCATTAACCAAAAAACCACTGATTTCAGAACTCCCAGCAACAATTTATTATACCTACTACCTAATATACGTGAAATTAGACTTACCCTGAAACACAGGCCATAAATGATCGAAATTCCACTCTTTTAACAAGTCTTCCATGTCTATACTTTAATTAATTACATTTTCGCCACTATGACACAGGATAAAATAAATAAGAGTAGTTTCCTAACTTGTTCTAACTCGACGCGTCGCGCCGCTTTGACCTCGGTTCACGATCTGCGGTAGCGATAGGGGTTATAGGGAACCTGCCTGCTCTTAGCACTACAGGCGGCTAGTGGAAGGGTGTGACGCTTATTAAGCCTAAATATTTATTTATTTTATTTTAGTTGCTCCTTATTTAAATCAAATATTTATTTTTTGATTTCGACGTTCAGTTATTTAAATAAAATAACGAAAACTTTATTGATTTATTTAACCCCTTTAGTTTTATTTAAATAAATAATTATTAATTGTTAATCAATTTTTAAAATCCGTAGGCAAATAAATAGCCGAAAAAATTCAAACAAGGCAAATTGTTTGACTCAACAGAAATATATTTGTTCCAAAAAAATATTATTTAATTGAAATAAATATCAATCAAATGGGGTGAGGTACATGATATAACGATATTCCCGACACTCTTGACACCCTGTATAAAGATAACACGCAATTTCGATAGCATCCATTCCGGCATGTCATCCACAGATTCGTGAAAATATCTATTTCAAACCCCGATACAAAAGTGACAGGTATATTAATTTCCAAACCGGGAGATTCCCCCATTGATTTCGGCTTCCCCTCTATTTCAGCTGGAGCTGTCTTTTCTTGTCAGGGTTAAAACAATTTAATAAACTGGTTTTTGCATATCACAGCGAATCATTAAAAAAGAGCAGTGATAGTCGGTGATTAGATAATAATATGTTGTTTTAAAAATATACTAACGTCTCCTATCCTAAATTTTAATTCAATATTAGTACCAATTCAAAAAATATTATGTTCTAAAAACACAATTAAGGGTATATTGATTACCGTGTCCTGAAACTAAAAATCAGCATTCAGTTAAATAATTCATGAAATCAAATAATATAATTGGAAATTTTCAACTCATTCCACTATACCTAAACTCCATGTAGTGTTTCCATAGAGATTGCTAATTCAGGGGGTGACGAACGAATAACTTTCACATCGTTGAGTTCCAATCGGCAAAGAGTTGATGAAAATGCGCGGTGTGCCAGAATCAGGACCGTATTTACCATAGCAAAGTACAGATAAATATTTGGGCAGAAAAATGGAAAACTACCATCAATAATAATGTGTATCTTGTTAAGAATAAGAATTTATCTATGTATCTAAAATAATCTTGTGTTTAACCCAGTTAATCCTGAAGTCTAGGTATATCAGTTGGGTACATAAATTCTGTTGAGTGGAGCTTAAACGTTTGGGGTGGAGTTATCCACGATTATGTCATTGGACCTTATTACTATGAAGAGCAATGGTCATTTGTTTTTGGAATTTTTCAACATGACTTTGTTAGGCTGACTGATAATCTCCCGGAGTTCGTAACGAACAGGATGTGGGTTCAGCTCGATGGGGCACCCCCTCACTACAGCAGTTATGTTCAGGAACATTTAAATGCACAGTTTCCAGAGCGGTGGATAGGGAGGAATGGCTGTTGAAAACCCAATAATATAAAAAAAATTTTACCTATATATATATTATAAAGGTGGTGTAAAAAAAATGTTTTTGCGTCTGGTAGTCTACAAAGCATTCAACATGATGAGCAATATTGCATTTTTGGCATCTAGTTATTGCACGGTTATGACAATGTCCACATCTTGTTTGTCTCACCATTAGAACGATATAGTTGCCACGCTGCTTGTATCGCTAGATCAATAAAGTGTGTTATCAACGAGAAGTACCACTTTTTTCCTCGAACTGCTACGCAGTACAATTCTTTCTATATTTTGGTCACACTGGTCGACTCCTCCCATAATGGCATTGTATAAATGAATAAGATGTGGTTGTGTGACCTGAACATTTTGCTTTTTCTTTTGAGAGAATCGTCTTATATTATGAATAGGTTTTGATTCCAACACAGTTGGAATAAAGAGAAACAAGACTGTTCCACTTAACAGCTATAATGTTTTGTTCCGATATTTTTTGAAAGTCATAAAATCACGCTCTTCTTTCTTGAATATGATATTGTTGATAGAAATAGAAAAGCTTTCACAGAGTAAATGAATTTTTCTTCAGGCTACTTTCTTCGAAGAGCATTAGCATCGTTGATAAACTTTCTTCCTTATTTGGGAAGTTTTTTTTCTCTTTTTTCTTCCCCTTCTCATGTCTTTAGGCTAACAAAATATGACAAAGGTAGATCATCATCCGATGAAAAGTCATCTTCGTTCTGGTTGCCAACCAAGTTTATTTCGGCAGAAGCACTGAATTGCGAACCTGCTAAGTTGTCGATCTGACACACGTCCTCTTCTCCAGAGTCCTCATCGGTAATATTAGCACAAGCGTTAACGGAAGGAAATTTAGTCACATCTTTAACCCTATTTTACATTTCATCATCTACTTCCAGCATACTTGGTGGATCATTGAGTAAAAATCCCCTTTAACTTAACTTAACTTACCTGACAAACCGGATTCCATATTCGTCCATTTCAATTTACTATTACATTGCATTTACTTAACAAAATATTGGAAAAATACTTGTCGTGACTTTCAAGTGTCATACTTTATTTAGCACTTCCACATTCCGAGGAATTATTAAATTCAACTTTAATATGTCTCATGGTTTTCTACAATCGTCGCTTTATTGTTTCAGATATGGTATGGATCTTAACGGAGCTAGAAGAAAAAATGCCACTCGAGAAACTACGAGCACTCTGAAGGCGTGGCTCAATGAGCACAAGAAGAATCCGTACCCGACCAAAGGAGAAAAAATTATGTTGGCAATTATCACCAAAATGACGTTAACACAGGTTAGTTCAGGTTCCCTTTCTTCTACCCATAACTTTAAATTTTACGAATTAACATCGTATTACGTTTAAACATAATTTCCTGCCTATTAATAAAACACTTCATTGTTGCAGGTTTCGACATGGTTTGCAAACGCGAGACGGAGGTTGAAAAAGGAAAACAAGATGACTTGGGAGCCAAGAAATAGGGTCGAAGATGACGACAATAATAATGACGATGACGATCAAGATCATAAAAGCACAGATGGAAAAGATTTATTGGGTAAGTTCACGTGCAATATCAAATCAATTGTATTTGCTTCGCTCTGGATTCTCTTTTACCTTGAAATACTAATAGCTTTTTCTTCTTGCAGACTCCAAAGATTCTGGCACCGCCTCCAGCGAAGATGGTGACCGACAACCTCACTTACGTCTAGCCCCAGATACTGCGTCAGAATGGAGCGAGTCCAGGCCCGACAGTGGTCCGGACAGTCCGGAAATCTACGAGCGACCTCCCCATCCCGCCTTCTTACCCCCCAGAACTTCCGGAAGTCCGCCACAAATAAGTCAGAGTGTCCCTACAAAACCGCGAATCTGGAGCCTGGCTGACATGGCTTCGAAAGAAAGCAGCGACGTTTCTCCAGGTTCTACACCTTCAACCATGTACTCTACTGCGTCCAGTAGGCTAATGGCCCCCCTCGGCAGTAGGTTACCACCGCCAGGTCTTCACACGGCACCATATGCAAGGCCGCACGACTTCTACAGGAGCTTATATGGGCCAGCTGCCGCTCAGCATCTAGTGACGTCTCACGGAGGTTCACCTGACTCCAGCCTTCTGGAGACATACCAGAGGACGCTGGCTGCACAGCAAAACGCTATCAAGACTAGTCTAGCAACATCCTTATGTAGCAGTAGTAGTAGTGCTTCTAGTCACCTTGGTGCTATGAGCTTGCATTCGTCTTCTTCTGCGAACAGTGTTCCTGGTGGACTTCCCCTTGGTTTAACGACTCATTCAACGCGAATGTCTCCATCGTCCACGACCAGTTCGTTAAGTTCTACGGGAGCCGAGAGTCCGATTAAGCCAGTCGCGTTAAATAAAGTTTGATGTTAATGCAGGGACGGTTATTTTTGTTATAAGATGTGTTTCTCTGTAACTTTTCGTCTTATCTACCTCTGAGTTAAAGGTTTTTGTTTAGATTTTATTTTATTTTATTTTTGATGAAGTGTGTGATAGGAAAGGGCAGAGTAAAATAGTTTACGTGGTAAGTACAAGATTATAATATGTTGATTGAATTGTCCCTTGGCTTGGCTTATTAATGAGCTCTGTTCAAGTGTTCTCGTTTTGATTTGATTCGCGTTCCTTAAATTTGCCCTCTTTATACACCTTTCTACATGCTTTAACCTTACAAAAGACCAAAACGGACAATACTTAAATTAAAAAATGGACGCCTTTTTATTTCTTTAGCGTGCTTGTACCATATATGTGATATACTATTATCTTACTTTGTTCCTTAGACATTTGAAATATTTGATAGGCGCCATTGACTATGTAAATTACTTCTATGGTTCACTATTTAGCAGCTTACAATATGTTTTCACGGGTGGTAATTAATTCGCCAATTTTACAAGAACTTTTTTCTCCGGAAGAGGCCAACGTAATTGTAACAAACATATGACAGAAGCACTAGAAGCGCTATAGGTCATTTTTATGGGCACGGATGTGAGGCTCTTTCTCTTAATCGATACTCATTGTCAGTTTCCTATTGGTTATGTCTAGCGTTGTCATAGCAGCATTAAGCTGATATAGTGTACAGATTTATTTATTTGCAATAATACGCCTTCATAAATAAAACCAATTTAAAAGAAAATAGAATAGAAAAAAAAATAGTGGAGGTTACAAATACTAATAATTATCGCCGTTCATTTTCTAATAACTGTGAAGTTTTATCTACTAGCGCATTGCGAGATATATACAGAAACGATGTCCTTCTATGCTAAATCGTTTGCACTGACCACTATGTATTCATATTTTGCTTATCATCATACTTATCATAATTAAACCCCAAAATTGAATCGTTCTTGTCCTGTACTTGAAAACTTAAAAAAAAAAAAAATTTTGAATTGGTTTTGTTGGGATAATTTTAATTTTAAAAATTTACATTTTAACATTAAAATCGTGTCAAAATATCAAATTGTCACAAATTCACAAAATAAAAAGTAACAGTGGATCTGTTTTCATGGAAACGTATTAGGGGGTTTGGTTTATATTGATTCTCTTGTCACTAATGACAGGGTAATTTTTCAATTTTGCTTGATTTATTCTGAATTAAAATCAAAATATAAAAATTAAGGAAATTACTATTGTACTCATAGAAAACATTGTCATTAATATTAATTAAAAATGCAATGTAAAATGTGCTATTTGTTGTTGAAAATTATTTTTGTTGTTCTTTAATGAAAATTTATTACCTACGATTAGTACGATTGTTATACTAATTTTCTTGTTGCTATACAAATTTGAAAGCAAGACAGAATAGTTCACTAAATTATGCGATAAAATATACCTCTAGAATCGTTGCCTTACCTTCATACCTCTGTTATTCAGGATAGTATTTTCGCTTATGATCACAGATAAGAACTCTCGAGCTAAAGCTCTAGTGGTCATATCAAACCATAAATAAAAATACTATTTCGTAGAAATTTTCGGAAAATCGCTTTCTCACAAAGCAGAGGTACTATCAATAAGACGCCTATTTTATCGGTATATTACTGTTGATAATTTATACCCTCAATCATTTAGTTTTGACAAACATATTTAACATAAGCAGTTTTATAAATTTTGTAAAAACCATAGAGGGGATAGTGTTTTTTTTTTGTGACAGTTGACAACAAGATTTAATTCCCACTAATAGGGTACCTGACACGATGAGATATTAATTGAAAATACGATAGTTTGCTTTAAGAAATCTAATTCTAAAAGTTTTTAATTAATAAAAATACAGCCCTCATTTAATATTCAAGTTTTAAAAAGTGATATTTTTAGTTTATGTGTCATCAGACCATACTGTAACGTCACTGGTATAGTAAACAAATAGGAGTGACAACGATGGCTTAAAAACATCGGTATATCAGAGTTAAAATTCGATGTTTTTCAATCGATTTCAACGCTATCATATGGTTGATGCAAAACACGAACCGATGCACGTCATACCCTTCGAGTGACGTCAGTTATCGACAGTGTTGCCAGATTGTAACCAAAATATCCGAGTGAGGGAATTACACATAAAAAGAAGATAAATATACACAAATTTCCGTTAGTTTATATATTTGTTAACTGCATAATAACTTTTACTATCAACTTTAGTAGATCTAACACTTCTTTTATTTTTATCTTGCCAAGATCGACCAATGATACCATTCTGAAAAATCCAAGAAAACGAATTGGTACAAGAATCCTTCTTTTTCTTTAATATGTTCTTCCAAAAATTCAGTCTTTTGAAAGCTACATGGGAAGGTTTCATAAGCCCTCGCCTCAGTTCATCGTTTTACCATCCGAAGCCTATTTTCTTGAAGAGGCTTCTTAAAGAGTTAAGACAACCATCAAACAGTTATCTGTCTTTTAATTTCTAACTTAAAGTTACATGCTGTTCTAAAAAAGTTACAGCGTCTGAATAACCGATGTAAAATATTATAATTTTTAAATAATACAACTTACTTGTTTCGTACATTCCATAAATAGTGTCACAGACAGAACTTATATCCAATCCTCACACATTTACAACCCTCTTTAAATTAGAACGTTTGTTTTAAGGTGATTCGAAGAATTTATTTTCCTTAGCTGTTGTTGAAATTGCGCTTACAGTGGAGCTCTTTGCACTGACTATTTAAATGCTTCGGCATTTTTCACAAATAGTAAACAGCGCATTTAACAGAAATATGTATGTGCACTTTTGTTTTTCTTAATAGAACAGTTTCTTAATGCTATTTATGAAAAGATCTGGAGTTTTTGTTAAAAAATAGACGCACAGCAACACGGAACCCCAAACAATTAAGGTTAGTTTTGCATAAAACGTCAAACCAAGAACGAGCTGGCGCCAATGCATCGTTTCCAGTTGTGTTGCCAACTATCGGCCAATAAAATTCAAGGTATATTATTTTTTACAAGCTTAAATAAACAAAATATTTGCTATAAGTGGGTTCGTATCAAAGAAGAATACTTTAAGTTTGTAGTAAATTCAATATCGCATAAAGTTTTAATACTTTATGCCCACATTTAATTTCCTCGTGTTCTCTTACGGATTTACAATTATCAGCTGATCGATGACGTGCATCGGTTGTTGTTTTGCATCAACTTAACATGTACCGAATCTTTATCGTACCAATGCAGAACTTCAGCAAGATGCCGCCGTACAGTGAACATGTAACATTATTTATTTGTAAGGTTTTAGTTGCAGATCATTGAAAAAGTTGTCGGGCTATTTGAATTGAGGTCCCTGTGCTCACGTCATGAAAGAAAGAAACTACAAAACTACAAGGTCATTCTTTTACTATGAATTAATTGCCACTTTGTATCGCGGCCTACTCTGACATTAAATTTGGCAAAATAACAGTACGCATAGAGATATAGATAGTACAATATAAAATATGTAGTGAATGTGCAATAAAGCCGTTTTTAATTTAGTTTCACTTGTACTGACAATTTTCGTTTTGGTAAATTGTGAACCATAGACTTGTGTAAATAACATTCTTAGTCCTCTGATATTTATTTGAAATTTTTTTGATGACACTACGCAGCGTGTACATAAATATACCTTATGGTAAAGAACAGAAGTGATCGGTAAAATTCCTCCATGCAACTTAACACGCTCCCCGACAGAAAGGTCCGCCACCTGAAATGTTGTTAATAAACAAGAATTTTGGAAGATTTTCTCGATTTCGAAGGGATTTTTGGCATGTTCTAAACAAATTTATCATGGTCACAGTCCCTTACAATTTTTTAAAATAAAATCATTTTTATTCTAATGTAGGTTTAACAGAATAGGTAAGTCATATAATTTTTTGATAAGTTTTCATCTTCCTTGATCCTTAATGATTGTTTCTAAAATCTCTGTAACAGATAATAAACCTCTTTCATAAATGAGATTTGTTAATTCATACTTAGAAAAACCTCCTGTACTGATCGAAAAAGTTGAAAATTTATTACGATTTGATTTATTTGGAAGTCTAACACCTTTTTCAGAAATAGATATTGTTTCTTCAATATGATGTTCATAAGACTCTTGTAATGTCGACTTATAACTTCTAACAGGTTTTGAATCTTGTTCATTTATTTCTTCTTCTTTATCAGAGGAAGATGAAGCTTGAGATGTATCAGATTTTAAGTTTTCTTTCGATGTACTTTCTTGATTTAGAGATAATCCTATTATAATTTCACTCGGTGAAGCTCCTAAAATTCGATATCTAGTACCACAAGTTTGAAAAATCCAATTCAATAATTCACCAATTTCTATCTTCGAAGTTCTTGTCAAGTCGCATGAGAAATTCTTCTGACGATTCATTTCAGATGCATCTTGAAGTACAGATTGGACTTGTTTGGAATATAATCCTTCTTCTGATTTCATATGAGATTGTGCTTGAGCTTCATAATGTTGTAACTCATCATCTGATTGATTATTATCTATTACAAGATCAGAGCTCTTATCTAATAAAGATGAATCTGTTGATTCATATTCTTCTGCTTGTTCAGCATCTTTCATAGATTCGGCCAACCAATCGAGAGGATTTTTATCTTTTATTGATATATTGGTAACGGAAAACTGTAATATTTAAACCAAGCAAAAAAACTAAGTACTTTTTTTTATATGGTTCAATTTTGTAATTTTTTAATTTGGTAATAAAACAGGAAACACATTTTTGGTAATAAATCATTGAAACAGCATAATTTCAACTTGGAGATTTTTTTTGAAAACAGGGATCAATGAGTCATTATATTTTCCACTATTTTTGTAAGGCAAAAATGTGGTTCCTTTTTCAAAAATTTTAAATGTCTTTATTACGTTAACACTTCTACAAAAAACTGTTTTAATAACTTTCAGTGGTATTTCTTAAATCTGCAATTGTTTGGTATTGAATCGAATAAATTTTATTTTCAAGGTATCACCACAAGAAGAAATCCAAAACCGACAAGTCGGGTGACCTTGATGGCCATCTTACAGGTCAATTGGTATCAATCGAGTGGCCTGGGAAATTATTATTTAAGTAGGCCCTGATAATTAGCGCATTGTGAGCGGGTGCTTCATCTTGTTGCAGATTCAAGTTATTGAGACCCGCTAAGGGCACGTCTTCTATTATTTCCGGCACAACGTTTTCCAGAATTTCCAAATATTTATTTGCATTAAGGCTGCCCTCAAATATATCATAAATTATTTTGCTTCCTAGTATAGAACATGAAACTTTAAAGCCAAACCTGCCATGCCGTTCGAGTGGAAATATTACATGATGATATTCCTGAGACCAAAACCTCGTATTGTGCCGATTAAATATACCAGCACTGGTAAAATGAGCCTCATCCGACCATATACCGGTTCTTCCAAAATTATTTTCCCTGTTGATATTTGGTAACTACCAATTACAGAACTCTATACGGCGCTGTGCATCACCAGGATATAAGTTTTGTACTAGGTGGAATTTATATGGCTTAAAATTGTGTTTTTTTAGGATTATTTGCACTCTTTAAGACCGAACCTTCAACCATTCTGTTGTTTGCATTGAAGCTAAAACATTTATTTCATCAGTCTCGCGGATTTTCTTGTGGTAGATTTTCGGAGATACCCCGTAAAACCATCGAAAACTGGACACCCTGTACATAAAGAAAAACGTAGAATTTAACAACTCCTTGATCTCATTTAAACGTAACAATCAAGTGCTGTTTGAAATTTTGACACCCTGGAATTTCATTATTCTTGAGTTTCCGAAAATATGTTATATGACCTTGCATTATTATTTTTTTGGGTCAAATTTTTTGATTATCATTTGTGAACGCCCTAATTAGTTGAAAAGGCTCTTTACAATAGACCATTTAAGAACATATGCTTTTGACAAAAAGTATAACCTAAACTTGTGACTTTGCCCCCCAGCAAATGTGGCCGTTGTCAAATATGTAATGGTAATTTCATGGCTTTGACATAAACTTTAACCTAAATTTGTCAAATTTGCCCCCCAGCGACGTCATCCTTAAATGGTCAATATACTGAAAAAATTCGAAAGTGTACAAAATTACAAAAAAATGTAAAGAATGTTTAGCAACATTTTTGGTGGCCAAATTAATGTGTCACAAGGTAAGTGTACTTATCCCTAGTAGTTTATTGTTTTTTTTTGCATTAAAAGGTTTCAAAATTAGATATTATTTGAAAAATCTTACACATTTACATGCAATAAAGTTGATATTATAGTAGAATCTGTGGAGGTATATCGGATCACTTCTGCCGCGTAGTGTATAGTAAAAACTGCCTTAGATGTTTGAGCAGTATAAAAATGTATTTTGTATTATTGTACCTATATGTATATGTTACTAATATTAAAAATTAGTTTAGTAGGTATATTATATTATGTATTAAAAATAATGTTGCTATAAGTCATGTAATAACAGTATATTATTCAATGAGCATGTAATGGATGATATTACTCAGGCGAGAGTGAAGATTACAGCCATTACATGCAAGTTGGAGAATATGCTTTGTTCACGATTAATAAATAATAATTTCAAACAAAAAATGCCGCCCAAATTCCGACGTCAAAATCAGAGAAAACTTCCTTACATCCGACGAATAAAACAGTAAATAATAAAATTTTGATTCACTGCAGTTATGGGTGCCTATATTATTTATTAGTCGTAAACAATCAATATATTTAATATTACAATTAAATATATGAATCTAGCTGCGAAGAACTGTATAAAAACCAAAAAGTTTCACTTTTAAAAAGACACCACGTCTCTCTCATTCTTAATATATTAGTATTATCTTTATCCTTTTTTCACACACGCGGAGAATCAACTTTTTGGTTATGAAAAATTTTTAGGTTTTAATACATATCGAATATTATATAGATCAGTTGTTGAAAAGTCGTGTGTAAATTATGCTGCAATAAATATATCAAACATTATTTAAAATAAGTTTGTTGTTTTATTTGTTGGTGCTCTGTGGGTGTAGCGTCTTTGAACGCTGAAACTTCTAAACTAACCTGAACTAAATTTTCCTGCGCAAAAAAACCGCGACATCATGATAGTAATTTCTTTTAACCCCCTGTACATTAATTATTACGTCATTTAGACATATTTAACTTTACTAGCTGTAAAAATAAAATGTAACCGGTTTTCGAATTTTTATTAGAGTCCATAATATAAAATTAAATAATGACATCTAAACCTATAACCCTATATACAGAGACAACACAAAAACAGTCTAAAAAACCGAACAATACGATATGAAGGAGACTTAGGTCTGTGACATCGTCAAAGATACATTGCTGGGTCGTTTCGAAACGATGTTTTGTATAGGTGGTCCCAAATCGCTGAAATAACGTCAATGGGTCCCTGACTTCGTTGTAAAAAGAATAGCAGCGATATGTCGGGCCTCACAGTCATATTTTAAATACAAGAAAATCAACAGAATATCATTAAGAAGTAGAAAGGGGTAACGCGCAAATCCAATGAGGTGTAATAACAATAGTGAAATTAATATTTTGGATAGAGTATTACTGTAACCAAATAAAAAATCATTGAATGCTATTATTTTTTAATAAGGGCATAATAAGTCTAAACTTAAACTTATTACACTCACCGACATAAAATTCGGGACAACCAAAATTTAGATCAAATTTAATGTATGATAACTTTTTTTTCCATAGCCCGATTTAAATTTTTTTTTTTTTAAATGTAGATAATTGTTTCGGTTTTAATTAACTTTATTCAATTTTCAAAGATACAGTTTATATGTTGAAATATAGGTACAGGAAAATAAAAAAGCACATTTTTTCTCTTAAGTTTGCAACACTCTGTAGAGTAATTTTTCAATGTAAACTACTCTGGATAGTTTGATTCATTTTTAACATTTTGCTGTTTTATTCTTCTCGGGATCCTTATCGGTTTAAAAGATATGAATTTTTGAAATAAACATTACACTTTTTGATCAAGTATATTTTTAATTGAAACATAAAAGTGTTACCTCCTCTAGCTCTTGTAACAGCTACTAAACGTCGATTCATTCCTTTAATTAGGTTTTGGATATCCTCTTGTGGAATAGCGCCCCATTCTTCTTCCAGAGCATTTCGGAGCTGTTGGAGAGTCAATAAATGTCCTCGGCGTTTCTTAATTCGTCTACCTAACATGTCCCATACATGTTATATCGGATTAATGTCACTATTCTTGCAGTATGTGGACGGGCATTGTCAGGCATGAAAACGAATTTGTTACCGATAAATTGTGCAAAGACAACAACATGTTCTTCCAGAATTTCTTCAATGTACCTTCGGGCAGTAACAGTTCCTCTGTCAAAAAAACAAGTTCTGTTCGAGCGTCAAATGAAATACCGATCCATCATCAAAGATAATCCTTTCGCTAAAATTACATTGGGCGAATCTCTCCCCTTGTCGTCCCCATACTCTTTTTCGTCCGTCAGGAGACCTCTGACAAAATCTGGGCTCGTCTGAAAATAGAACTTGCCTCCACTCTTAAAGGTTTCAGTTAATGTGTTCTTGCGAAAAAAAAGTCTATTAAATCGATGCTGTCTGAGGAGCTCTGGTCTAGTTTCCGGTGTGCTAACCCGTAAATTGACTTCATTAAGTCTTCTTCTTACTGCTATTTCATCGACAGCAACTTGACGAACTCTTTGGAGTTCATTTTTTATCACTGTTGCACTGTAATGCCGATCTATCAAAACTGAGAATCTAATGAAGCGATCATCAAGGGCACGATTTCTTCCAGATCCAGGTCTTCTACCATAACTTCCAGCCTCACGAAACCTTGCAATGGCTCTCTCCATGCTAGATTTTGTAAAACCTAGTATATCCGCCAGTTCCCTATAGAAATAATCAACATCATGAAAAGCAACGGCTCTAGCTGAATCTTCGGATGACAAAAGCACCGTGAAATAAAAAATAAATTCGGAATTCACTCACCAAACGTTTTGAATGCTCGAAATGTCTGATAAGACTGTTTGACAAATGCAGAATACGTTTCCAAGGAAACCTAAACATTCCAAAAAAATCAACAGTGTTTTCAATAATTGTTGCGAAAAGTGTAATGTTTATTTTAAAAATTCATATCTCCGAAACCGATAACGATACCGAGAAGAATAAAACAGCAAAATATTAAAAATGAATCAGATTCTGCAGAAAAGCATATCCAGTGTAGTTTACATTACAAAATTGCTTTACAGATTGTTACAAACTTTAAAGAAAAAATATACTTTTTTATTTTACTGTATATTTCAACATGTAAACTGTAATTTTCAAAATTGAATAAAATGAATTAAAACCGAAACAATTATCTACATTTTGAAAAGAAAAATATTGAAATCGGATTATGGAAAAAGAAGTTATCATACATTAAATTTGATCTAAATTTCGGTTGTCCCGAATTATATGTCGGTGGGTGTAGTTTCCGAGATCCGCCTTTTGAAAAATGACATTTTTTAAATTGGACAGCTTCTAGCTTTCTAACGGTTTGTCTTAGAGCAAAACGGCTGACATGTCCCTATCTAACTTTTTTACTATTTTTCCAAAAGTGTCAACTTCCGGTAAAACCGGATGTTACTAGAAAGCCGAAAAAATAGTTCTTCCGGTTTAACCGGAAGTTGTCACTCAGGATAATAAATAACTTTTTACTGAACTTGAATTTTATTAAGATCAGTGTAAAATACTGTTTATGCAACAACTTAATTGTGACTAATCATTCAAAATTCTAAAACTATTAAATAAAGTCCATTTCTATAAAGTCATCCTCAAAAGATTAATAGTAGATCATCTTGCATATCTGCCACCCTTTAAAACAAACCGAAGAGTGTATCAAAGTAGGTAAGTCAGAACTAAAGAAATATCTGTTTTACGAGGTCCGTGCTCGCATATGTTCGTAATTAGTAGGATTTTTAAAATGTTTTGACATTTTGTGTCATACTAAATGACTGTTACTTATCTTTGAAGTACCTACCATAGTGATTTATACAAAGTAGAATGTTTTACAAATAGAATGCTTCGTATATTTTAGTTTTAAAGTAATAAACTAGGTAGACTTATATGTGAAATTAATAGAACACAGGTAAATTTAGCTAATTTAACTGTTTGAGGTTATATATAGTAACCTCTGGATTTCATTGAATGGTTTTTACTTGCGACTACGTCCGCGTGGATAATTTATTTCACGGGTCACGTGAAATAATAAGCTGAAGTAGACAACTTAAGTAGTTCCCTACAAGCAACATCCAAAATAAGAACTAATAACAATGACATATTGTTACCCGTGACAACTGTACAGAGAAGTAAATTTAAAGAGTATGTTAAGGTGTAGATATTTTATTTCCACTTTACTAATTTTTAGCCTGTATCAGCTACACCAAATTTGAATATCTCCACTGTAGGAGCAATTGCAACAACAGTTAAGAAAAATAAATTATTAGAATCACTTTAAAATAAACGTTCTAATTGAAAGAGAGTTGTAAATGTATGAAGATTGGATATAAGTTCTATCCGTGACACTATTAATGGAATGTAGGAAACCAGTAAATTGTATTATTTAAAAATTATAATATTTTACTTCGGTTGTTCATAAGCTCAAAGCTGTAACTTTTTTTAGAACATCATGCAACTTTGACATTTTTAAGTTAGAAATTAAAAAACAGAGAACTGTTTGATGGTTGTCTTAACTCTTTAAGAAGCCTCTTCAAGAAAATAGGCTTCGGATGGTTAATAAATAAACTGAGGCGAGGGCTTATGGAACTTTCCCATGCAGCTTTCAAACGACTGGTATTTTTGAAAGAATATATTAAAGAAAAAGAAGCATTCTTGTACTAATTCGTTTTCTTGGATAAAACATGGATTTTTCAGAATGGTACCATCGGTCGATCTTGGCAAGATTAAAATAAAAGAAGTGTTAGATCTACTAAAGTTGATGGCAAAGGGTATTATGCAGTAAACAAATATATAAACTATGGGAAATTTTTGTATACTTATTTTGTTTTTATGAAAAAAAAAAACTGTTCAATTCCCTCACTCGGATATTTTGGTTACAAGCGGGCAACACTGTCGCTAACTGACGTCACTGGCAGGGTATGACATGAATCGGTTTCTGTTTTGCAAAGAGTATAGTTGGACAAAGATATCTATTGTAAACGCAGATATTATAGGAACACACATATTCTTTGTTAATTATCACTAGTCGCACGATGCTTTGTTTATCTGAAGGTTGAGTCTGTCGGTAACTGTACCCGTAGAAAAGCCAAAGCGGGGGCGATTGGACCTGCCTGCGGCATTACCAACAATAACCAATAAATATTGACAACATATAGATTGATATACCCGTATAAGAACGCTGGTATCTTCATTATATGCCATATCGGGCTAAATTGGTCTCGGATGACATTTCGGATGACAACATCATCATGGGACTGCACACAAAGACTGTTGCAGACATGGTTTTTAGTTGTTTCCCGATGAAAAATTCATGTGTTTTGATATTTATGCGAGGTATGGCTAATTAATTAAATATTCTTTTGTATTCGTTTCATTCCGAGATTTGTTTTTTAGCTTTGGAAAAGAAATATCGAATGATCTATTCTTAGTGGTTATAACAGAACAAGCCGAGGCATTTATAATGCATGGGGCATTTGGAATGCAAACGTCTGTAGAAAATAAATATATGGCTGTGTTTGATCTATCTTAACAAGATGCTTCAATATTATTTTTTTTATTTATCGATGTCAAGTACTCGCACAATTATTATCTCGTCTATAGGTAGTTTAATTGTTATTATTAAATACTTACGTATAGTCAATGTCTAAAGAACAATAAAAATTGTTACAAAAAGTGACAAAAAAATTTTGTTCGTATGATGACTGGTTAGTGGATAAACACAGAAGAACTGTGGGTGTATTAGGTACAAAAATATATCCATAAACTTAAGTCATTAAAAATGCAAAATGTGTAAGTTATTAATCCACAGACTAATATTCTAAACGTTGCAATGAATTCTAGATCGATCCAATCATCCATATTTTCAATACAATACAAGGTACAAATTGTAACATAGGTTCAAAAATAAACATATATGTTAAAATACGCCATTTTTATCATTTTTATCCCAAGATTGCGAGTTAACTCATACCCAATCAACGAGTTCAGGGTTAATCCTAGGAACGTAGGTAACCTCTGGTTATACAATGCATTTTACTACTAATTCCTCGATTAACCTCCACTTTCCAGTTAATCCAACCTATACAATTGGTGTGTCATTATATTATTGCTCGGGCAAAAAAATCTCTTTAAAATTGTTCTAATCACTTTAACGTCTCAGCTGATTAAAAAAAAACCTGGCTACAAGAATATATTTGCTGAACACATGTAAATTATACGCATGTGTGTTTATAATGAGAGAGTATTGTTTTTTAAAACCATTTTTTTTACGCTTGCTTTGATGTAAAAAATAACTAATGAAACAGGAGTATTTTAATGGTTCAGTTCCTGTTTTGACTATTTGTCATTAAAGTCACGAACAATTTTATTAGTTCCTCTATAGAGTGCGTAAAATTTGCCTTTACTAGCCCGCCAAATACTAGGAAGTAAGTCATGTTTTGTCTAGATTTCAAAAATTATTAAATTGTTTATTTTCTTTTATTGTCTATACAGGGTGTATATAAAGTAAGGAACAAATTCTTTATCAAGCAATCCAAAAATATTCTTGAATATGCGTACTGCAAACTTCCCACCCTTCTTGCAGTTAAAAATATGAAAAATCGGAAAGACACGTCAATTTTATTTGTAAGGGGGACACTTTAAATGAATAGTTTTAGCCTTCTTGTTTTAACCCCCTAGGAGGGGTAGATGTCACCCTTAGAATCTTAAATGGGAATGGGGGCCAAGTGGTACATTGTTTTAAAGGGCGTTCAATTCTCTTTTCAGTGGTATCCTACCTTCTTGCTTTTTGTCCAGAGGTTTCCGAATAATCGCGTTTCAAAGTTGCAGAAACAATTAAACTTGCCTGCATTGAGATTTTGGTTTTCAGGTTAGTGTTCACACAAAAATTAGTGCATTGGGTCTCCTTGTAGTACAAATGATTAGAAGATTAGGTGGCACCATGGGCGTAGCCAGACATTTTTCTAGGGGGGGGGGGGGCAAATACTAATAAACACAAAACATCATAAACATTAACGTTTTTTTTCTGGGGATTGGCAAAGTAACCTCGAAAAATTTACACAAAAAGTAACCTAATAAAATTTCGATGATACTACGAGTACCTAGTTATTTGCGTTGATTCGATGACTTATCACTGAAATGCCACAAAAAGCCTTGCTGTTCTATCAACAAATTTTAAAAATATGTTGTTTTTTAACAAAAAAAAACATGGTCAGCAAATTGAAAAGATGTAGCCAAAACAGGAATATTATTGTTAATTCGCTTTTGCTTATTGGGTTGTTTAGTGATAACTTTTGTTAAGCGCATAAAGTGTGAGAATGGTTTATTCTCTTCAAGAAAGAACTGAAATTATTTTCATTTATGGAGAGGTTGGAAAGTGCGCACGAAGGACGGCATTGGTGTTCAAAGAAAGAAATCGAAATCGTGAAGTAAGTCACAGATATGTGCTGGATTTAGTGGCAAAGTTCTCCGACACAAGGCGAATTGCAGCAGAATGCAGGTCAATTCCCGGTGAAGGTTTCCGAAATGTTAGGGAGGAGTTCAAAAACAGACTTTATTATTGCTTACAGGAAAATGGACAACAATTTGAACAACCTGTAAGTGCGTAAGTAGATCCCATGTGTTTTATTGTAGAAATTTCTCTTCCGCAATAAAAAGTTATTTTTGTCGAAGTAAAATAATTAATAAATAAGAAATCAATTGTTTAAACTAGATTTTCTTCCTGTTATTCAACGATTTTAACGGTGCCGCCTAATCTTCTAATCATTTGTACTACAAGGAGACCCAATGCAATAATTTCTGTGTAAACACTAACCTGAAAACCAAAATCTCAATGCAGGCAAGCTAAATTGTTTCTGCAACTTTGAAACGCGATTATTCGGACACCTCTGGACAAAAAGCAAGAAAGTAGGAATAGTAGGATACCACTGAAAAGAGAATTGAACGCCCTTTAAAACGATGTGCCACTTGACGCCCATTCCCATTTAAGATTCTAAGGGTGACATCTACCCCTCCTAGCGGGTTGAAACAAGAAGACTAAAACTATTCATTTAAAGTAGGAAGTTTTCAAATTGTCGTTAATATTATCTGTATTACACATAAATCCGGCTTTCATAAAGCATTTTTTTATTGTCACTGGATACAAATTGAGCCAGGCCACCGAACCCCACATCAAGGCGTTGGATATGTTATGTTATGTTTTGTTATGTTATTTTCGATTTCTTGAAGAGGACAACCACTGTCCAAAGGTTGGCAATGTGAGGTAAATAGTATTGGGTGGAAGAAAAACAAGTTTGACACTATCCAGTGAAATTTTGGGATAAGACGTTGCATTATCCAAAAACAATACCACTCTTCAATTATGCTTCTTCATCTTGGTGTCAAATCTGTGAAGCCATGTTGTCTCATCCATGCTTTTTTGTTCGAGACCCATTGGAAAGTTAACTTATCGATATGTGAGTCCTTAAAACATCGATGATTTCTGCTTTTACCTATTGTAGGTGGTTCTTCCTTCTCACCTTCTATATTTGCACAGAACAGAATTGTAAATCGTTGTTTTGCTGTTCTTTTTCCAGTACACTTGTCATCTTTAAATGCATATGTTTTATTGACAATGCACGATAGTAGAGTAAGTACTTAACCGAACAATAATAATTATTATAAACAAAAAGGAGAAAGCAATCGAGGCGTGTGAAGCGTGTGAAACAGCACGAACGAAGTTACCTATATCTCTACCACCACCCATTGTTTAACCAAAAGCTAATCCCTTATGGCTAATCAATCATACGTAGGACAAACAAATGTCAAAGGGCTTAGGAGCACACGGGTGCGATTTCAGGAAGCTGTTTTCGTACAGTGGCGTCAAGACGGGAATCCCGGTGTTGTTACAGGCGATACAAGGAAGGAGATAATAAAAGACTTTATTAAGCATTTAGGAGAGTAGATACAAATAATGCAAAAATAAAAAAAATAAAATGATAAGTAAATTATGCAGAGATTCATTTCACCCTATACTCTGCACTGGTTACACCAACAACCCTTGTTGCATGGATCGTTCGTTAATCATTATTCATTAACATCACCAACCGAATGGTAAAGAGGAACTTACTATTATAGGCACTAAGATAAGAGAAATGAGTAACTGTAGCCACTCTAAGATACAGAGGCTACAATATAAATGTGGTACCGTTACCCAGAATTTATCTGTTCATTCAGTAAAACATCTTTAACTTTCTTACGAAAGATGGAAGCTGAATGACAGGTAAAGAGTTCAAAGAAATTATTAAAATGCGACACAGCCTCATGGGTGAAGCACCGTTGAAAGAGACCTAGAGTGTAGTGGGGCATGGTAAGTATGTTCAACATAAAAGGAACATTATGAAGTTCATTTCTAAAAACCAACCTGGATCACAAGTGCAATGGAGTAGAGATTTTTATCAGCTTGTAAATAAATACTAGTAAGAGGCATTGGTACAAGCACAACAATCATTCTGGATTTTCTGCAGGCGTTGCTTATTATCCTGTGTTAAGCATGGATAATAGAGGGTGATGCGATATGACAGTGTTGATAATAGATATATAGGATTGGAATGTTTCTTACATACTTCAAAATTAAGAACATGTTTGTTTGCGTACAAAACTTTTAATGTTATATAAGACTTTTTGCTTAAATCAAAAAAATGAGCACTATACCTAAGTTTAGTATCAAACAATACGCCCAAGTTTCTGGCCCTTACGACAAACTTTAGATTTTTATAATTTAACTGGAGGCAAAGATAATGTTCCCAATCCAATCAGAACATTACGCTGAGGAGAAAAGCAAGACCTGTTTTTTTTTTAGCATTTAGTTTGAAACTATGTCCCCTACTGTCATCATAGAGTCTCCGTAAATCAGAATTGATATCTGCCTCAACCTCACTATAAAAGACCGGATCAAAGGAGTGAATCGTGTGTATCGTCAGCATAGAAATAAGGCAGGGAGATTTTAGTCACCTGACCCATTTTAAGTTAAGGTTATTTATGTACTAGATGCTGTCACAATGAACCCGTTAAATCTAAAGTTTATTGAATTAAAATTAACATCTATTAAGCATATTTAGAAGTATCTCGTCGAAAAATGAAACAGTTACTTAGTAGACTGCTAGAGATAAAATGGTCTTAATACTGCAGCCAATATGCTCCTTTTTTTGATTAATTCTCCATTTTTTAGTCAGTGAATGAGACGGGTTTTTTGATTATTTTCTCATTTTAACATAAGTACATCAATATCGATTTTGTACACTGAGAAAAATATATAATTGGGATAACCTTAAACGAATTCAGTCAATAAAAATGTTTTCTTGAAAGCGAGCAATAAAATACATTGATTGTCTGAATTAACATTTGTTACGAACAAACATGCAATTATACTTTAGCACAACTTATCATCAATGATCATGACAACATCAATTAAATATGTTTTTACATAAATATTTAAAAATAATTGTGTCAGTTAAGTTACACCTACTTTGTTCTGTTCTATCGTTATGTCTTCACTTCTTGTACCTACTGGAAGTCTGGTATAACTAAGTTTAGTAAACTATTACTTATGAACTAGGTTATCTTGCAACAAGGATTCTTAAGCTCTAGTAACACACTACATGATTTACGTGTGGAGCTGCAGCACTTCTTTGCACTGAAACTATTTTACTAATTCAAAGGGTCTTATCCTATTAAGTCTTCGTTTTAAAGCCTTGCTATCGATGAACCCAATTATCAACAACATAATAAAATAAGAAACCATCCGTATAACAATAGGAAAACCCCACAAGGTATCAATCCACTATTATAGCCCCTATTCTTAATTACTTTATTACTTATTTATGCCTTACATTAGAGTTTAGATAAATACATTTGTAACAGCATTTATAATTTAGTATTTGTACTTCTTTCAAAATGACCCGAAAAGGCCAAAACACGCGTGTCAGGTAACTGAAGATTTAAACTGTAAAACATAACAAGTGTTTGTATTTCTACCTTTAATGGATATGCGGTTTCACCAAGAATGTAGCCCATACAGGGTCGTTGGTATGTATGGAAACGGTCGATTATTTCTTAAAGTAAAACAGCTAGCAAAAAATATTTAAGACAAAAGTTTTAGGGTTTTTTAAAGTATATTAGAAATTAAAAAAAAAATAGGTATACAGGATGAGTCGAAAAGCCGTAAGGAAACAAAGTTACTTTTTTTTTTAATAGAACACCCTATATCTTAAAATATTTTTGGATTCTACATAAAATTACAATTAATTTTTAATAAGTGTATTATAACTCTAAACCTAATAGTTTCCGAAATATCGACCTTTGATAATTACATTTTTGAACTTTGACAGCTTCTAGCTTTCTAATGTTATGCCATAGAGCGAAATGGCTTCCATATCCCTATCTTCAATAGTTGATATCTCGGAAACTATTAGGTTTAGACTTATAATGTATTTATTAAAAAATAATTGTAATTGGATGCTAAATCCAAAAATATTCTAAGATAAAGGGTGTTCCATTAAAAAAAAGGTAACTTTGTTTTCCTACGGCTTTCTGATTCATCCTGTATACTTATTCTTTTAAAATTTTTGTAGACTTTAAAAAACCCTAAAACTTTTGTCTTAATTATTTTTTGGTAGCTGTTTTACTTTAGAAATAATCGACCGTTTCCATACATACCAACGACCCTGTATATTAAATGTTTATTTTAAACATAAAACTAGTACGCCACTGAACAGAATGCCCTTGCGAGATATCTTCGGCTTTGGTCACATTATATTTGGACAAGTATTAAGAGTTAATACCGAAATGGGGTGGCAGGAAAGCAATATTTACTTTTCTCACTGCATAATTTAAGAAATATAATAATTTTCGAGGGCTGATAACTTTTTGAATAATTTTAAGAATGTGTCTATGCTTATGCAAAATCAATTTTATAATAATAATAATTAGTAATATTTAGAAGAATATAAAAAAAATTCGTACTTTAAAACAAAAATCACAAACGATGGTACACTGGACAGAGCAATCAAGGAAAGGAACATGCAGGGAAGGAGAGCTACAGCTATGACAAATGGAATATTGTGGGAATAGCAGGTATCAAAACCATAGACCTCGTAGACCGAACAATAACAAATAAACGTGTTGTCATCATTGTATTCCAGTGTAAAGTAAATCAACATTCAAGCTGCTCCCCTCCACTCGGTTTGCCAGACTTACGCCACAGAAAACGTAGTTTTCTGGGCTTACTCTGTTAAAAGTATTAACTTCTATGATTTACTAGAATAACATGATGTGGGAAATATATAACATAGTCCTAAAACCTTGTAAAAAATCTGTAGTATGGCAACGCAGCAAAAAAGAATCCGCCCAGATCCCATCATTCTCGTGGCCATCCGCATCGACTCGGCAATACTCGGATTTGTGACAGCGTTTTTCTGTGGGTTTTCCTGGAGTTTTGTCAACCTAACTTTTATTGTTCTGTGGTTTTGTCGCATGCATATGTAAATTCAGAGTAATCCCCACTCCCGACCCCACCTAGCTCCTCACGGCGTCTCGCCACCAAACGATTTTGGCATCACAATTTTATAGCATTTATGAATGGCGTGTCGGATCTATAGTTACGATACCTATGATCAAAACGAAACGAACAAAGAATATTTGATACACTCATAAAGAGTATTGTCACATATAATAGTAGAATAGTAGTGAAGTATGGCAAATCGAAGAAAAAGCCGAAGGACAACTAAGGGCTTCGAAAATAGACTACTGGAGACGAGCAGCGGACAGATCAAGGATGGATAGAGTTACTAACGAGAGGATTAGAGACATTATAGGAGTCACACATGACATAACGGATGATATTAGGGCCAAACAACTGAAGTGGTATGGGCATGTACAACGGAGGAACGAGGAACGACGGATAGACAATGAGATCTGGGGAAAGACCTCTGGCAAGACCGAGATCGATGGAGACTAAAAATCGAAAGGAAAGACATCGGAGAACGTTGTAAACCGAATTATGTATGTGTAAAAATAATGTACATATTTCATAACATCCTTCTTCAGATAACATTATGTTTTTGACCCTTATTGCATACTCTGTAAACCAACCCCGTATATTTTTAATTAACGATGTTTAACCCCTTTAATAATACTCCGAATTTTAGCGCAAGATGGGAGAAGATATAAGTAATAACATTGTAAGACCACAGAGAACGCTATTCATGCAAATTGTGATGCTAATAGAGCTAATCTTGTCTTTAAAGTGTTCGACACTCTAGTGTTGGTAATTAGTTTAGACGTAGATCCTCAGATAAAGGATTTCTGTTTTCAGTGCGAAGGAAGGATATTCTGAATGGATAGTTTTTTAAAATTTAATTAAGGTAAGTAAGCTTTCTGAGATTCCATACTTGCTGACAATGGAATCGATATTTACGAGTATACTTGACTTTTATTTCACAACGAATCAGCCTAAATCCAGAGGGAAGCTTAGTTACATATTTGATAGAATTTTACTATTGACCTCCACACCTTCAGTACACCTCACTAGTTTTAAGGTTTAAATTTAAGTGGTTATTAAGGAGAATTGGAAAATGCGAAAACAATCCCTCCACGTTTTCTTCTTTGCCCGTGTCATCATGAGTTATGTTATGAAGGTGATTAAACGATCTTGAAGCACTTCCTGTGGTAATAGCTAGTCGCGTATTTTGTAGTTTGGTTGTGGGAAGTCGCCTTAAGCGTGTGACAATATCAAGAAAAGGCAAACCCTTTGACAAGCCACTATTATTCACAGAATTATTCTCGCGAGTTCGTGCATCAAAATTGAAATGTCAAATCGAGTGATACATCGCTGCAAAGGACATTAAATTGCCTATCCAGCCATTCCAAGAAAAGTGTAATCTAATAATTGATTTGCGAGTTAGGTGGAAATATGTTCCGTGGTAATGCAACTAATTTATTTAGTTTCTACAAATTATTTTATTAAGTGTTCAATATGTGCGCCAAACAATAACAAAGTCTGTTTTAAAATTCCTCCCGCACATTGAAGAAAGTTTGTCGGATAACGTCTGCATTGCAGTGCTATTCTATTTTTGAGATCTTCAATACTTTCAGACGGGGTTCTATAAATTTTATCAAGTGGTCCCAAAGGAAAAAAATCAAGAGGAGTAAAGTTGGAAGATATTGCTGGCTACCCTATTGCACCTCGTTTGCCAATCTATTTGCCTGAGAACCGTTGATTAAACCACTCTCAAATTTTCTTTTTTAAGCCCCATTGTGCCATTTTGATCCACTTGCTTTTCCAAAGGTTGTAGAATAACAGGATCTATCACATTTTTTAAATATTCAAATACAATTGACCGCGTAAATTTTCTTCTAGAAATATTGGCCCAATAATTTCGTCTCCAAGAATGCCTACCCAAACAATGATTTTCTGGATGAATTGAATGTGACCTTCCCGAAAAACTTGCGGATTTTTAATATCCCAATATCTACAATTGTATTTGTTAACAAACCCATTCAAGAAGAGAGCAGTGTTGCCGATCGTAGAGGAATTGCGCTACGCATAGCAGGACTTACCCTCAAGAGCAAGACGAAGCGGATTTAAATTTTTTAAAATAGGAACTCAGTAAGACGTCTAATATATCAGATTACATTAATAGCTAAATCAGTTATCCAAGAAGTAATATTAGGAGTGAAACAAGCAAAATTCTACTTTTTCATGCTTGATTGCACCAGGGATGTAAGCTATATCGAACAAATGTCCATCATTTCAAGATTTTCCAATATCTTAACAGAAGCGATAGAGGAACACACGCAAAAACAACGAAATAATATTTAGCAAATTCAATATTACAGGAACTGAAACATAATGGTTTAAATATCCAAAACTGTAGCTATGATATGATAATGGCGCTATTTAATATGATCGGCATAAATAAAGGCGTTAAAATAAAATCCTTAATATTAATTCAAAAGCATTCATCATACCCTGAGGTTGTTATGTTAGAATTTGCTTTTGATAGATGCAGCTAATTCTTCCACGAGAGCCAAAATATTTTTGGGCTTTGTCAAAGAAATGTATCTGCTGTTTCCATCATCTAGGGAGCGTTGAGATCATATTAAAACTAAATTAAAATCAACATTAAAGGCTATGTCTGAAACAAGATGGGAGAGTAGAACGAAGAAGTAAGAGCGATATTTTTACAATTTGATCATCAAATTTGTGATTGATCTAAAAAAATCAAACTCACGAGGAAAAAACTTAAAAATATCGCAATAGAGTATTTGATAAAAGCATTGCAGAAGCTCGTATGTAGTAACATGAACAATAAATAAACCGATGAACCCATTACAATTCGTTGAAATACAATAACTTTTTTAATACAATAATTGATAGTTTTAACTATGAGCCAATACTGAAAAAATTCACTGTGGTAAAAAGCAGAAAAGTTCGTTTATTATAATCTGCATTTGTCTGTGTCTCTGTGTCATTAATTATTATTAGCAGCAATACAGGGTATTTATGAACATATGTCCGGAGCTGCTTCGTTTCTGAATTATAAACATCCTTAAACCAATTTGGTTGAAATTTAGTTCAGTTATTTAAAGTAATAGCGAAAATTGTATAGCAGATATGGTAAGCCAAAAATGTGATAATAAAAGTGTTGAATTGAAACCAGTCGTGCATTTTATCAGAAGGTGGACATTTTGCTCATTTACTGTAAGGTCGAAATTGTTTATTTTTTTATTTTTGGTTGTTATTTTATGTTGTCCATGGATAGCTTTTAGAATGAGTTAAAGTGATTTTTATTTTTTTTGTAGCAAACGAAGCCAGATCTGAAAAAAAACACAAGAGACCAAAAAGTTGTATTTGTAGTTGCTTGATTGAGAACTTGATTTTTTTTTAAATTTTTATATCATAATTACCGTTTTGATCCTTTACAGACCGTTTTACGAGTTTTAAAGAATTTTAGGATTGTCACCCTTGTCCATGACGCGACCTTATATCACAGGTATGTAACATAAATGTAAAATTTACTCCTTGAAGGTTAGGTTTGCTGAATTTTCAAATTCAAATTGGATCTTTTCTAATATTTTTAGCATACTCTTCAAAAAGGTTTACCAACCATAGTTTATAGAAGAGGTAGGTACATATCCACAGCCCAAGCGAATGCAAATAGAACTGTATGATTAGTCATGCCGAAGGAGTTTTAATGTTCAGCCTCGTGTAAGTTTTTCATTTTGTTCTTTGCCATTTAATACTTTAAGTGTTATATTTAAATATGTATATATATTTATATGTCATATTATGATTACCACTTGCCAAGTAGTATTCTCTTACTATTTATTGTGTTTATAGTACCATACGGTATTTTTCACATCAGATTGCTAGAAACTTCTGGAGGATGGCGCCACCTGTATGGTACTGCCTAGGCAGAACAATATTGTGGCTATAGGGTGTTTTAATTGTCCAATGATAGGTGTGCTCGCTTGCTATGCTTGCCCTGTACTGATGAGAACCAAAGAGTTCGAAACCGGTCTACAGGTAGCAGCAGCGTAGCATCCTATCATTGGAAATAAAGATTCATTCTTTTCTTTCCCGGTAGTTTTTGCAATCTGAGTTTGTATTTTAGTACTAACAGTGTTAGTCAAAATACGCCGAATGTTGCTATGTAATTCAGCGCTCGTTGGGGCATGTAGCCCAGAGAATAGCTGTTTTAGCATAATTTGGTTAATCCTTATGTTATATTTAAGTGTATGCTCCTTATTTGCCTCTATCAGTATCTATGATGGCCTGTGTCGCCCATTCAATAACCAAAATCAAGTTTTACTGTAAATATCCCGGTTGCAAGAGTGCATTTAGATCTTCATCGGACCTTAATTGTGTCAATAACCATTTTTCTATACATTTCCCCTTACTGATGTTGAAAGACTAAGAGTGCGTGGAAGAATAAATGTAATATTAATCCTGCAGACATCGAGTGAAAAAACTTCAGGATTTTCGAAAATCATTTCAATTATTGTCAATTTAAGAACTCAGTTTGAAAAAGGCTTAATTGGAATGCGGTTCTCAAATGTTTTAGGATCACTTCCACATTCTCTGTAGAACTATGGTAGTTCAATTTTTTTTACTGGCAGTCTAAAACATTCTGTTTGGTCCTCTAAATGTATCCATTCTACTTTTGACACACTTATCGAATTTTTTTTCACTGCTTTCAGTTTCTCAGTACTTAATTAAAAAGTTATGTTTTGTTCAGTCAGTTAGTCATTTTGGTACTAATCATTAACATTTTTTTCTGTTGCATGGACACCTTATCAAGCCCAAATACTGTGACAATTTAACTTTGGCTGCAACATTTGACCTACACCTGGATAAGACATCTTGCATCTGGCTACGAGATTTTGCACCTGACCAAGACATTTTTCACCTGGATGGACACTTTCAAGTAGGTACCTGGACCGTTATGTTTTTTCTAATGTCAATTTTTTAAAATTTATTTTCTGTAATAAAGAGTTATTTTACTGGAAGAAGGAAAATACATTTAGTGCCAGTACTTTTGGCACTGGTCAACTCATGTCACAATAATTTTTCATTCGTTTTTATTATTTTCCTTCTATCAGAGGCTATAACTCTGTTTACATCTTTACCACTTGACTGAGCTAAGTTCAAGAGAAAAGCAAAGAAGGAAGCAAGATTCTTATGTAAATGGGTCAAAACTGAAGTAGCTTACTGAATTTACTTGAACTAGGAAAGTGCGCAAAACATAAACAGCTAATTGCTGTTTTGTATTATTAGTCAGACTAACTAGAAGACCTGGGTTTGATATGAAGCAAACATTTTTTTTGGGACAACGCCCAAATGCCAAGAATTCACCTATTTGCCTCGAGCAAACCCTGGTTCATTAAACACTTGGAACCATTTTAGTCACGTCGCTGTTATTAGTTACATTTTTGGTTTATTTTTTACAGAACATTTTTTATTTGTACCTATAAAGTATTTCTATTGTTTCGATACCAATTTTTGTCAGAATTTGTTCACATTAGGTTTTATGGTAAAGTTTAAATAAATTTTGAATCTTTCTGTGTGTTTGTTATTTACATCGGCATTCATAAATAACAACAATATTTGGTTTTTAATGACATTTATTGACTTTTTGGTATAATTTGATATAAAATACATACATTCATTAAATTCTGAAATTTAGTGAATACATGGTATTTTAGAGTGAATTAACTCAAAAAGCGATAAAACGTCTTTAAAAATCTCAAATATTGTTTAAACAGTAAACCAGTAATTTGAAAACGAGTTATTTAAACTACCCGCCATCCGCAATAAATTTCCTATCGTAGCGCTCGGGGTGGACTGGTGGCCAACTTGAATCTTTGTTTTTCTGGTTTTCTACGTAGTTCGCATTTCTAACCTCTTATCTGTTTTGTGGATGGTTCCATTTGTCATGTTAATGTGAGGTTGGCTGGAGGTCCATAGTAAAATTATATCAAATGTGCATGTAATAATTAAAATCTTATTCCCCTGTAAATTAAGAGATATTTAGGTTGGATCGTTTTGACATGGAAGCTCTGTATAACAAAATGATGCAGTGCGTTTGCGGAAATACAAATGTTTGACTGACCTTAATTTAAATTATTTAAAGAAATTGCCAATTAAGTCCGTCACAAGCATTTCATATTTTGTCACTTTTATCCGTTAAAATAATGTAAATCCAGGACAAAAGTAATTGGAGTTATTTAATTTAAAAAAAAAACCTTCGTCAGCCCAGTTCCCTTATCTGCACTGTAACACTGGTAGAACTTGGGAAGACAAAACGGGACAGCGATTCTGCAACATTTCAATTAAGTGCTCATCTTCCTAAATGAAAGTGATTGAACACAGTCAGGCGTCATAATCAAGAAAACAATCCGAGAGTCATTAAAAGTGCCGATTGAGATGGAAATTACCCGACTGGTCTGGACAGATAAACACTCCGCACAGAAGGGTGGCGATAGGGTAAAATGCCAGGGCTGGACCAGCTCGAGAAATGTTTATTTTAAAATATACAAGGCCAACAGCTTTTACATATTATATCTGCTCGGCAGTCATCCCTTGCAGTGACGTAAAAATCATCTTCTTGCAGCTTGTGACTCTGGTAATTCTCGGTATTCTGATATTGGAAATATTTGTCAGAACACATAGATAAATAACCTATATAAATTTTGCTACCCTCATTAATTTTACATCAACATTTTATTAGACTTTCCTCTTCAATTTTTGCCGTATGTTAGTTTCTGGTGCATACACCAGGCTCCTTTAAATAGAAACTACTCTATGATCGACCTCCCCCAGCGACAAGTATCACTAGGAATCCACCATGGCCGCGAACATCCTAATGTATACTTAGATAGGTACTCGTTTCCCATGCGATTCGCTTTAAAATATCGTAAAACTTATTTTATAATGCCTAAGGGAATGATTAATGTTTTAGAAATATTGTGAAACACATAATGTAATACATACACAAGAGATAAAAACACAAGAATAAAAACTCTATTAATATTACAATTTCTTTACCCCAGCACTGGTAAAAAAGAGCCGTTGGAAAGAACAAAGAAAAGCGCCTGTGTTCACAATTAATCAAAAGAGGATTGGCAGAGAATCAGTTTTAATTTTAATTACTTTTGACGATTGATTTTCCAGTTGTTTATAAAATAATTCGGATTTAGCATTATTTTTAAATCGGTTAGCATGATTTGGTTAGCTATGATATTAGATTACTACTATTTCTTAATGCCAGAGAGTAATAAATCATCATTGAACTATAAAACCCAGTTGTCATCGGCCTTCGCCGCATTCCGTAGATTTTTATTGGGGGCCCTGTATTTCAATTCCTGTTGACTTTAGCCATACAACATGTTATATGAAACTTGTCTAGATTTTAAAGAGGAATCTGAATATTGGAGAAAAAAAGGGGTGTTCTATTTGAAAAAGTGAAGTTGACACTTGCCTAGCGTTTTTGGCGCATCCGGTATAATATTGAAGAACGTCAAAAAATTTCAAAGAATAAAATAAAATCGACGGGTCCGAGCGTTTTTCGAAAAACTTTTGCGTTTTCAAGAAAAATCGATTATTCCAGACTTTATCAGCTAGAAGATTTTTTTATAAATATTATTATTTATTTTACCAACGCTTGCAACAAGTTATTTACTGACACCCAACAGATATTAAGCCCTACTGCTAAGCAGTATGGCCTTGGATGCAAAGCACACTATGATGATAGCAATTTTTGCTCGCACATTAGAACGTTAGGCAGAGTAATTATGAAATAAATCAACATAAAGGTTTATAATCTGGTCAGTAGGACAAGAAGTAGAAATACCTTTTTCACTATCAGAATATACTTACTGAAAACCGTCCGTTTTGTTATGTAAAAACAAAATACAAAGCTGATTTTTTCCCGTTTTATATTATTTTACTTGCCAAACATCTACCAGTGTTTCGCGCAAGATAAGGGAGAGTTTGAATTTTTTCATTCGTAATCCGCTGTCCCTTAGTTTTTCAATTTAAAATCGGAAAACTCGTTACAAAAGTGTGGGCCGTTTTTTTCAGCGTTCATCAATGTGCAGCAGGAGATATGCCTTGCGTTTTTTTTGAAACAATGCCAGTTAATTTCAGTGATTTTTTCTGTATCTGTGCGGCTTGTGGATAACTTCGACTGCTGAAAAAAGATATGTTAACAGTGTTTTTAAAAACCTCACAGTTCCGTGAACACTTGGAATAGCTGCAGTACTAAGCAATGAAGGTTGTATACAAGTTATGGTACTTTTAAACATTACACTTTTAAAATATAATTTTATATTATATCTAATTATAATAATATATTCGACTTAAGATTTATAAATAATTCATTGTAATTGTGTGCATCTTATAAATAAGAATACGAGTTTACATTGTAAGGTATGATAATAAAATATGTTCTGTCCATTCGAGGTGCTGGCTTAATTTAAGAAAATTAGGAATACTGTAATAACTCAGTGTTTACACTGAGAAAAAAGTATAGTTGATTTAATAAAATTATTTATTTGCCGAATATTTTCTTAAATTAAACGAAATATTATTGGATCAGTTAAATTTTGTTGATTTAGTTTTCTCCAGATTTTCTTTTACTATAAGAATAAAGTATTAGTTTCTTCAAACATTTGATGCAAAAATAAAATTATTAAACTTCTCTTCCCGGCGCAATTCCTCTAATTAACAGTTACCAAAATTATAATTTTGTTTCTATATTAAAAATGTTGTTGTCCGAATAAAAGTTTTATGATGCAGTAGTTACGTGACCATCTTCTTCTTTCTTCGTGACAATCAGTGAGTCGGCGAGATGTCGTGCGGATGTGCTATCTATTGTACTGGTTTTTGGCAATGGCGGGCGCATTATGTATAATATATTACTTTTATTTTCAGCATTGTGTGTTTAAGTGATTTGTTAGAGGACTGGAGAAGGTGTGATATGATTAGCTCTGTGGGTATGCCATACTAGCAGTAACTAGCAACATTGGAATAATTTAGCGCTTTCAAATTAAAGTACTAAGGAACTATGGTTTGCTGCAGGGTTGATGAATTGTCTTTAAAAAATACATATTTTTTAACAGTTTATATCTTGTTTCGTTCAACGAAAAACTTTTGTGAGCATGAATAATGCTTGACACTTCACACAAATTTTTCACTTACAATAATGCCCTTAAAACTAGACTTTACCGAAAATATAACAAATGTTTATAAAACAATAATTTTTAGCGACGAAACTAAGACCAATTTTTTTGGGTCTGATGGCAGAACTAAAGTTTGGAGAAAGAAGAATACAACATTAAAAATTGAAAATATTTGTTCTAGGGTGGTGGCAGTGCTTTGCTTTGGGGATGCATGTCTTCAGGGAAAGTAGGAAATTTAAACTTTATTGATGGTACAATGGATCAGCATGTTCATCTAAACATTTTAAGGGACAATTTGTGAGAAAGCGTCCAGAAATTGGGAATCGATGGAAGGTACCGTTTCCAACAGGACATTGATCCTACATATACCGCAAAGATGGTCCGCAAATGGATGATCCATAATGTGCGACAGCAGCTTCATACCCTCCACAATCACCCGATATTAACCCAATCGAACATTTGTGGGATGATCTAAACCGGCGCATTCGCAAACACAATTTTTTAAAAAAGGAACAGTTAAAATGTCAAAAAGATTAGAAGAGGTTATCAGGGCCAACGGAGGTCCAACTAAATACCTATTAGCAAAGAAACTTATAGCTACGCAAAGCTATAAGTTTCTTTGCTATTAGGTAAAAAGATATTGCAATTTAGCGCTTTCAAAGTAAAGTACTAAGGAACTATGGTTTGCTGCGGAGTTGATGAGAATCATGATTTTTTTAAAAAATCGTTGATTTTTGATTTTCTTTTAAAAGTACATATTTTCTAACAGCTTGTTTCTTGTTTCGTTTAACGAAAAGCTTTTGTAAGCATGAATAATGCTTGACACGTCACACAAATCTTTTTACTCACAATAATGCCCTTAAAACTAAACTTTACCGAAAATATAACAAATGTTTATAAAACAATACAAAATACAGAACAAAAACAAAAACGAAACAAAGTTCAACAAGTCTTGAAGGGAAAAATACGGTTGTTTGAATCGTGACTTTATCGAAACTTGGCAGGAAATGCTCGGCAATATAAAGGACACGCACGCGTCTCTAAAAAACAGTGATATTTTTGCTTCTGTCTGAGTAAGTTCTGACTTCTAAGGGTGGTCTAGCATAAAATTTTGAATCAGGACAAGCCGGGGCAGAAAGGAATTAGCAATTTAGCAACATTTTATAAAAAAGAAAGTAGTTGGCAAACTAGGTTGCAGTGCAGTGTGTAAAAAGTGTGGTAAAGAGTTGCAAGGTCTAGTGGATGGACTGAACAGTCACTGAAAAACCTGCAAAAGTAAAATTAGTGATATTACTGGTCCCGAAACTCTTGAAACTGACCTGGAACTAGCCAGGATGATATCCAGTACAAAGAAACAGAGAAGCGACAACTTCGACAAAGAAAATGTAAGTGGGAATTAATTAAGTGAAAATAATGGAAGTAGCGGCCATTTAAGTCCTTTTGTGCGAGCTGGATAAGATAAGAACAAAGAATTGGACAAACAAATAGCCAAAGCCGTTTACGCGACAAATTGTAGTTTTAGATCGATAGAAAATAAGGAAGTTTGAGAGGCCACAGAGCCCGGGTTCGTTCCGCCATCTAGATTTCAGTTATCATCAACTCTCCTAAATGAAATATTTGAAAAATAAATATAAATATGTTTCAATAAGTTATCTGGGCAGTCTGTTTACATGTCTGTGGATGGTTTAATATACAAAATGTGCCTATAATATGTGTCGTTCTAACAGCAGAAGATGGCAAAAGTGTTCTCTTAGAAAGCATAGATACATCTGGTCATCCCCATTCAGCTGGGTCGATAGATTATCCGATAATTGCATATGGTTGTTCGACGCACTTACTTAGTTAAGGCTTCAAAGATTTGGAAGTATGCAAGGTAAAAGAATATGTACTGCAGATAGTAAAATACTTTAGAAATGTTTATGGGCCAAATGCTTGGTATAAAGAAAAATGGGGCAAGAAATTGGTGTTACCTCAAGACGTTAGATGGACTACACTTTCGGATTGTCTTGAGATGTATGTAAATGAGCAAAATTGGCATGAAAAATAAATTTATTCAGTGATTTTTAAGAAAGTATGAGATATCTATATTAGAAGAATGGCTGAAGATTTTTTAAAGTTACTAAACCCAATTTCTGAAGCACTTGACGCAATACAACAAAAAGGAGCATATTTATCTCAAGCAGTTCAAACATGGAAAGAATCAATGGCTGTTTTTTGACAACGTTGAAGTTGAAGAGAACAGAAGTTTGCATTAATTTCACCTATTTGAAAATAGATATATGTAAAAGCTTTTTCACTGTTTGGCATATATATTGAATCCTATAATAGTCAAAGAAAAATATCCACTACTGGCTAAAGAAAAGACAGACGCTCTAGATATTGTTTTTAAATATTTTGCAAACACATGATTATTACCATTGCCAATTAAGCTGGAGGCCAGGTCGGACCCTTTTCACAAAACTATGTTATTGGATGAGATAATCATAAATGTAACAGCAGTACAGTGGTGGAGATCTCAAATACATGAAATGATGCAAGTGCTAGCTATAGTGATTTCTATTTTGTGTGCCTCTGCATCTTCTGCTGATATAGAGAGGATGTTTTCTTCCTATGGACTGGTTCATACAGATATCAGAAATAGCTTAGGTAATAAAAAAGCAGCTAAACTGGTATTTCCTTTTAATCATGGTAACACAAAGGTTTATAAGTAACCCACACTTTTAGCGAATTGTTACATTATACCTTATAGATATTTGATATTGAACAGAATTTGCATTTGATCGAAAAAGAATTTGCTTTCCGTTACACTGACTCCGAAATGATGCTCCTCTCCTGATATCATTGCATCTCCTGAAGACACCCTTGACACACTAAGACCAGAAAATCCAGTTAATTATTATCTCTATATTACTGCAAGTTATACACATGTGTCATTTTGTTTTAATAATAATTATCAAACGGCTGTCAGTGCCAGCCATTTTTTAATGTTAAAATAGCCTCTTTAAATCAACCGGACAGACGATAAATAAGACAGGCCGATGATTTTAAGCCTTTTCCAAAGATTTTCTGCCGATTAGTCGGCCTTCTTTTGATGTTATTTATTCAAGCGCCGCTGTAGACAAGTCTTTAAAAGGTATACGATTTCCGATACTTATCTTTGATCTTATTAATTTATTAGTACCGCCTCAAAGAAATTAAATAAATATAAGGCGTTAAGTAGATCCCTTGGGTTTCGGCTGTTATTTTGACCGTATATGTATTTATGTTTCCGTTGGCGGTTTTGGTAAACTCAATTCGTCATTCGTACAAAATTTTGGGTTTTACCTACCTATTGGTAGCCAAATTGGAAGTTGCAAATATACACAGTGTGTAAAAAGTCTCGGACCGGTCAATTATTTAGAATATTTCTCTCATGTGTATAAAAACTACCATATGAAGCGGGAAATTTTCGACGAAAATTGCCCAGTAGGTGCGAAAATGTCCCGTCGAAAATTTCCCTATTCAATGGCAAACTCACATACATTTACAAGTAATGCAGCAAACTCCAAAAATGGTAATTTTTACAATTGTGTTTTCCACTGCCATTCATGCAATTTTTAATTTGTTTATTTTCATATAATTAAATATAACGTTTAAATAAAAATATTAAATTTTGTGCTTTCATTTTTTTTTATTATTTCCCAATCCCGAAATGTATTTTGAAGATTATTTATCAAATAAAAAACTAACGATTTCTGACGGGTGAGATTTTCACTTTTGACAAGGGTGATTTTCACCGGAGAGCGGGAGATTATCGCTGGATTTCTGACGGGTGAGATTTTCACTTTTGACAAGGGTGATTTTCACCGGAGAGCGGGAGATTATCGCTGAATAATCAGGTATAAATCAACCCGCTTTTATAATGGATGAGGTAAATAATCTACCGAATTACATTCGTGCATCAAAATAGACCTCGGTAATTTTGATGCACTTATATTACTTACGAGAATGGCGCACAATATAAAGAAAACTTCCGGTATAAAAGTTGTAGGCCTTAAAAAAATCAAAAATCTATACAACTAGGACACCTGTAATTATACAGGGTGCCTCAAACAGTCATGGTAAACAAAACTTTGGTTTATTTAAATGGAATGACCCTTTTTTAATCACGTTTTCTGATTCCTCTAAACATTCTAAACAACAATTATGAAACATGTCATATGGATAAACTAATTAGCTTAAGAAATAATTTGAGTTAAAGGACATAAATACAACAGGTAAGATATTACCTACATTTTGCATTTTTACAAGCTGGTACCAGAATGCTTTGGGTCACTGTCATATTAATTTCTGAAAATGTCTCTCAACGAAAGGGAACGTACAACTTTACTAATGACCAGAGGTTTTGGAGACCGACAGAGATCATTTACCGAAACAAAGCAATTTTTCAATATAACTTTTCAAAACCGATAGTATGTTTTGAATCAGTTGAAATTTTTTTGAAAAACAGTAATTTTTACCCCTATAGAATAACTTAAGTCCAGGAATTATCAGAAGACGATTTCGAACGTAGAATAGAATTTTGCGAAGTAGTGATGTCGGTAGATTTCACAGGCAACATATTTTTAGTAAAAACAACCGAATGATTATAGGGGGTGACCAAGAAGTGAAAAGCATAATTTGGGGATGTAGAGCTACGAACCAAAGGGGTCGCACCCTCTATGAATTATTTGAAGCTTTGAACTACCACATTCTACCGCCGGGGAGAGATCCCAAGTATGAAACTTAACGTGGTCAAACGTGGAAAAATTTTATTTATCAGCGGCTTGACATTTGGAAGGAACATAGATAACACACGCTCTCCATAAATTTTCTTTACTTATGTTCTTCTTATCTCTAGAAAGACAGTACCTTACGCGCTTACATCTGAATTCAAAGACAATATAGAGCAAATATGCTATAAATTAATTTCTTCGCCGTTTCGAAAACTAAATACCCAGACTTTTTTACTCAATAAATCTTAAAAACCAGATTCGAACTTGTTTTTTTAATTCTCACGGCTCAAGCGGCAAATTTTCGGTCCTCCGAGTCGGTATTTTTAGTCTTCAGTAGCCGATGGAATCTTAGTACACCACTTTTAACTTATCTCGGTGGTCATTAAGAATGATCTTTCTACAACTCTTGTTTTACTGTCTGTCCCATTACGATAGCGAGAAATTCTTTTAATTTTCAGTGGTGGCGTTGAAGAGTTTCAAAAAATCATACAGGCAAGATCGTGGGCTGAACTTGCTCTAATTTTTACCTGAACTAACCCGAACTTTCTTTGTTAGAATTTAGGAGAACCACAATAGAACTAACAAAAGAGTTTGGTTTTTCTGAGAGTTACTACTCTTTCTTGCTGCGATATCTCCTAATCTTTTTAAAAGTATAACATCTGATGGCGTTGACTCGGGAAGCTGCTCCACATATTGCAAGGTTTTTTCTTAAGTAGCAAAACTTTCTTGATTAGAGATGCGTTCAGCAACAACCTCTTGCCCTTCATCTTCTTTTTCAAGCAGGTCTACCTCTTGAGTTTGTTCAGAGATAGCTATTTCTTCTATATAAAGCTCTTGCTCATGGTCATCAGAAGCAATCCATTGATCTACATCTCATTCTATATCTGTAACATCTTTACATCCATTTAGTTGTTTCATCAAATCAAACAAGCTCATCTCATCTTCACAATAGCTGTCACCTTGAGCGTCCCCTAATCTTAGAGCCAGCTGATCTAGAGGTAAATCGTCTTCTGTGTCATCATCCGGGATCAACATATTGTTCCAGGATTCTTGTATTCCAACAGATTCCCAAGCTCACCCAATAGACAACACCTTTTAAGATAATCTGTCGGAGAGTCGTGGTTAGTTCGTCATTTTCTGGCATTTGTAATACGTGTTTAGGAAATAAACGTCTGTATTTCACCTTGATCCATGGGTTGTAGAAGGCTGGTAACGTTGGGCGGCAAAAACGTAACAGCAATTTCACCTACACGAAGATCTTCTTCAGGATGTGATGGAGTCCATAAGTCATAGTGCCTTTTTGGGGAGTTTGTTTTTGTCAAGAAATTTGGTGACTGATGAAACAAACTAACTGACTGCTGTTTAAACCAAGTAGTAGACAACCTTGTATTTATCCAGGCGCTTTCTTTGTTTGAGAAATGTTTTATGGCTCTTGGACTGGCTGATTCTCCTATAACCAGTGGCATTTTATATGTACCTGACGCATTTATACATGCCATCATTGTAAGAATCTCTTTACTGCGTTTATGACTTGAAGCTGCCTTTTCCTCCCTCGATGCTAATGACTTTGAAGGAGGCAATTTATAGTTTAGGCCAGTCTTGTCGCAATTATAGAGTTGATGCAATGTGTAACCCTGAGTTTCGATTAGCACCTTAAAAGATTGCCTCAAATTTTTAGCAGAATTTGTAATCTGAATCTTTTATTTCGTTTCAAAGTAATAAAGTTTAAATAAATCGCCTAGGAAACCAATACCATCCATGATGTGTTATATATTTGAAAAGAGAATTTAAAATGCTATCTTTTTAGATTAAAATATACAGGGTGTTTCGTTTAAAAAAATGAAGTTAGGTTCGATAACTTTTTTACCTGACCCCGTATACTTATTCTGATAACGGCAGATTATTCAACAATCATTATAAAGAGACTTTTGTATAAAACATTATTCAGTATCTCTTTTAACTAAGAAAATATAGGGTGATTTTGAAATTGTCAATTCAGCAGGTCAGTCTATTTGGGTTGCTCCGGCAATTCTGGGCTTCCCCGTAAAGAATACATAATATATTACCCCTGATGCTCAAACAATACAATGGATTTCAACGGCGATATACTCAACTCGAATAATCCGGCGATCGCAAACACAAAGTTGGCTAATCGAAAGTCTACTGACTATTGTAGTTCAATAATCAATTTTCAAAAAAAATTAAGTCAAGCTTATAAAAAATCCTTGACGACGTCACTGTCCAGACCCATATACCTTTCGTTTTCTTAATGGACCAAAGCTGATCGTGGTTTTCAAACGAAACAAGCTACATTTCTACGAATATTTTTACCAAGGAACCCCGAATTCTTTTCAATGTTTATGTTTCCCTCATCAATGGATGGATGTTTTATGTGGTTCTTCAGTTTCAAACAGAATTTGGCTAGCTTTTATCTTTTGTCAGGCATCGTCTGAAGATATATGTCTGAAAGAGAGTGGCCAGACAGTTATTATTGTAATGTAAAAAAAACTCTCAGCAAGAAATTATGACATGTTTAGAGCAAAGTTTAAGTTTTACTCATACATTATAAATAAGCGCCACCACGAGTTATCTATCCAACAAAAAATAATTTCGTCCCATTTTTAACCGAAAAATAATTAAGAAAACATTTGTCAACCGCTTCCTGTCTCCTTTCTCTTTTTATATGCGCGTCTCCCTTTCGTTAACATTTTTAGTACTAGCGCCCCTTTGATGCCACGACTCGATGATTAACGAGTTAACGTTTGTCAACGGGCTGCGACATCCGTAACGCGTCGCGAACTTAAAAGACACCTTTGCTGGCTAATCAGCGTCATACGTTTTTTTTTCAGCTTCTTTTTCGGTACGGTGCAGATCGTCTGGAAAAATACCGTGAAATTACAAATGAGTCATGAAGTGACGTTGTGTGATATATTTAAGTGTTGCGAGATGTCGCCTTCTCAGTAATGTTATTTTTTGCATCGAAATATCACGTAAAATTTATGGAAGCTTATGCAGAAAATTTACTTAGTTGCGAGTCTTCCAACTGGAAGCTACAGCTAAAGTGTGTTCACAAATATAAGAAACCGACCTAAATGACTGCTATTATTAGGGTAGTCAAAATGTAATAAACAACAATAAACCAGTTCATTGAAATGATATGGGCGTAATAAATTTGAAGTACCGTACTTAGGTAGATAAAAATGCGGATAAACCAGGGTCCTTTTTGATTTTAGTCTGTCAACGTACACTGTTGAGTTTAGTTTGTTTTTTGAAAATGTTTCGTCCTTGGTGTTCTAGTGAGATTTGTGAAAGCAATGAAACTGAAGTAAATAACAAAGTGCATTTATCAACAGATGCCAAACAGATTATAAAGAATGTGTTTTTGACATTGATGTCACGCGGAAATTTGTGCCCTTAAGAAGTTGTAAAGGAAACGGCTTTACTTACCAAAAAATCCTATTCCACAGCTTGGAAAATTACACAAGGGCCAATTTTGAAACACAGAAAAACAAGTGATATCGGAAAATTAAGAACGTTGAAAGGAACGAGGAACTTATACGACGAAAAATTCATAAAATGTATGAAGAGGAAAGTGTAACAACGTTGGACAATTTAATGAAAAGGCTGACAACAGATGAAACAGATATTAAATGCTCAAGAACGACATTGTGGAAGCGCCTTCAACACATGGACTTTAGATTCAAAAGGATTAATAAAAAGCAGGTTTTGATGGTGTCCAAGCATCTTTAAGAATGGCGGTGGGAATATCTGATAAAAGTAAATGAATGCAGAACTGAAGGTATGCCGATCATTTATTTAGATGAAACGTGGTTTGACACCCACGACACCCCGTCAAGTGGTTGGGTCGATTCTAGCGGCAAATGTGTAACACGTGCCCCGTCAAACCGTGGAAAATGAATAACAATCTTACATGCTGGTTCTAAAGATGGGTGGGTGCCTAATGGTCTATATCTTTCGGCAAAAAATATTAGTGAATTATGTGTTGGCTATTATGAAGACGCAAAATTGGTTTGAAACTAAATTATTGCAGAACATTCCACCAAATAGTGTCAGCGTTATGGATAACGCTAATTAGTTATCATAGTAGACAATTAAACAAAGCTCCTTCTTCAAAAGACACTAAAGCCAAAATTCAAGAATATATGTTTGATAATGATATATATTTTCATGAAAACTATAGAAAGTGCTTAGAAGTATGTATATTCGAAAAGAATATTACTGTGATGGACTTGCGAAAAGCATGGGGTACATAGTATTGCGGCTACCGCCTTACCACTGTATATTTAACACTATTGAACAAATATGGCACCAACTCAAAGCTGGAATTCGCCGCAATAATATTTCACCCACACTTAAGTATGGTGTATTAACTCTAATTCATGATGAAACTAAAAAAAATTCTAAGGTGAACTGGAAAAACTGCGTACAACATGTAAAGAAAGGAGAAGAAAGTTACATTTGTATTAGGAATGCAACAGAAAGGTTTATTATTACTTTAGATGATGATAGCGATAGTGAAGTAAACTTAGTTGGGTAATTTATTAATTAATATAATAATTTAGCATTATAAGTGTAAGTGTAAGACCGTAATTCTATTTTTCATTTGGTTAGTGTCTTATATTTGTGCATACACTTTACCTACTAAATGGGCAATTGATTGACACAATACAATAAAGACGGAAGCTAGGAATGCACAAAAATGGCTTAAAAATCAATTTTGCCGAAACTAAATAATTATCAACAGCAAACGACCAGCACAGGTGAAGCTCAATAACTAATGGTATTTGGAGTTAATTTGGAGAAGAAGTTGTGAAGTCAGACAGAATCAGAAATGGAGAGATCAAGGAAAGACAAAAATGGAGCAACTAGTAGGTATATAGATAATAGAAGGACCAAGAACAGGCTACGAAGATAGAGGGACGAAACAGACGAGACCTCGGAAAAAAGAGACCTCCAGGATGAAGACAGTGATGCCTGGATATACAAGCGGAAAGCTGAAAGGCAATGATAGCTAAATACGACTGACTAATGCAATTAACAAAATGAATTAAAGTTTCTAATTCAATCAGATTTTGCAAATACCTTAAATAAATAAAATTATTGACCGTTTATTAGCATGAGAAAATATTGCTTTTCTTTACCTCTTGCTACATTATTGACCTAGATCTATAATGAAAACAGCTGAACAAATTCTTACATGTGTCAAAAGCAATGGCATAGGTAAAAACATGTAGTTAGACAACAGCAAACTCTTTTTTTGTGTATACAGTTGTCTACTCTGGTATTATTACCTGCCAGTTTATCAATCTCAGTTTTAAAGCACATCAGGTAACTTGATTGATTAGATAGAAAATGGCATAAGCATTGTTAAAAATAAATTTACATAAATAATGCATGAGTAATCACAAATAATGTTATATTGAAAAAGGTGCCCTTTTGCAAAGAAAATTGAAGTTTCTACCGGACTTTTAAAAAGTGACGATACATTTATGAAAAATCAAGCTTGTTTAGTTGTATAAGTTTTTTACAAGTGAGAAATGTTGGCGTGTTACTAACAAGAAGAAATAATGAATGCCATTTGGTTTTGGAATTTTATGGCTTGAATTTTGATGGAATAGGTATTGAAATTAGATAACCTGCTTTAAACTAGCATCATAAATATCTATTAAAAACCGAACGTTTAAAGATAAGTAAGCCGCAATGAATTTATTTTTATTTTGATCGTTGAAACTAAGAATCAAATATTATAAATCATTTAAAAATTACAATTTTTTACGGTTTATTTTTTCGAGCACCCTGTACGTTATTAAGTAGTCGACGTTGCTAGTCTCAGAGCTAGAACACCATATAAAACTTATCGAGACGTGGCCAGACAAGTGCAAAAGTCGCCTCAATAACGCCAAAACTCCAGCCATCTAATTTTCAAGAGCCAAATACAAATCTCCTTAAAACTGCCAGTCAAAAACATAAGATTAGATTGGTCTGATAAAGTAAAATATCTGATGGGTCTGAGTTCTGATAACTTAGACCAATGCTTTAAAAAGAACCAATGATCAACTTGATTCCATCTATTACCCCTCTAGGAACTACCTCAACAAAATACGAAATTAAAGGTTCTGCTATCAAGAAAATTGAAATTATAGTCGCATTATATTGAAGGTAATCTTGTATAATTTTTCCACGCTAAATTGTTTACCGAACCTATAAAGGAATCGTCGGTTTTACTTCACAGCTCGTCTAATTTATTAGATTAGGTCAACGAGACGACAATATCAATGATTTTAAAATAAACACAAATATCAACACCGTAAACATTTTTAACACTTTTCATGCCGCCATTGAAGAAATATGTCCCATATTTTTTGTCTTGATAACACATTAACGGCACTTAAAAGATATTTAACAAAATATCTAGTATGTGTTGAAGGCCGATATTATCAAATGAGTTTGGTATTTTTAAATAATACTTTGACGTTTTATTAGTGATGTGGCGGGATGTTGCGTTAAAAATGGTAAAATTCAAAGAAGGATCGATGGACCGGACTCTCAGAGTATGTCCTGTGGTGCTTCTGATAAAAGAATGTAACTAGCATCTAATATTTCACCCTATAAATACGGGAGCAGCATTACGCTATGCTGTCTTGCCGATAAAAATATGAATCTACAGTAAGAACATCTAACATGGAATAAAATATATTTTCAACCCTAGCTGTTTTTTTAAAAATATAGTTTAAATATGCAGTTTCTATTTACAGCAAATATTTTGTTTATTAAAGCTTGTAAAAGTTATTATAATTTGAATTTTATTGGCCGACAGTTGGGAAGAGGACTGTCAATGGTTCGTTGGCCTGTTTTGACGTTCTGTTTACACTTTATTGTTCTGTAGTTTCGTGTTGTTGTGCGTCTATCTTTTAACAAAAACTCCAGATCTTTTCATTAATGGCATTAAAAAACTGTTATTTTAAGAATAACAAGAGTGCACATACATATCTTTGTCGACTACGTTCTTTTCTATTTCTAAAAATGCCGAAGCATTGAAATGGCCGGTGCAAAGAGCTAATAGCTTCTCTAAATAGCTATTTTCAGGAGGAACTTAACAGCAATGGTCCATTGTAACCCTTGATAGCAGTAAGAGAAGTAACCTTAAAGAGTATGTTAAGGTCTACATATATTATTTCTACTTTACTAATTTTTAGCGTGTAGCAGCTGCCCTACATTTAAATATCTCCACTATAAGCGCAGTTTTAACAACAGTTAAGGAAAATAAATTATTAGAATCACCTAAAAAGAAACGTTCTCATTCAAAGAGAGTTATGTGTCAAGATTGGATATAAGTTCTATCCTTGACATTATTTATGGAATGTACGAAACAAGTAAGTTCTATTATTCAGAAACTATAATATTTTACAATGGTTATGCTCAGTGGCGTAGCTAGCATTGAATGGGCCCTGTATCAAGAGCCAGGCGGTGGGTCCCTCGGCTAGAGAGGGAAGCGGTTAAAATAGAATTAAAACAAACTAAACATAATAGCTTATACACTTACACAAATAAAATATGCATAAAATAAACATGATTTTTAACAAAAATACAAATAAAAACACAAAAACATAACAATAAATTCGAATAATAAAATAATAACAATTATTATAATAACATTTCCTATTATAAAGATCTCCTTCTAGCTTTTTTCCGGCAAAAACATTAATTAATTTGTCCATTTGTGGGGATGATTTAGGTTTTGCAATTAATTCTTTTCTATGGACATTATTGCTAAATCTGTCAACCTATTTTGTGACATTGAATTGCGTAAATAGCTTTTTATTAATTTTAATTTTGAAAAGCTTCTTTCACATGTCGCTACTGTAACAGGTAATGTTAAGAATAGCAAAGAAGCTATAATAACTTCCGAGAAATTAGAAGATACGCTATCGAATTTAATCAAAGTCCGATTGAAAATATTTGGGGGATTACCAAAAATTATTATAACAGACATATTGGTCGAGATGGCAGTATATAAACTGACTTTATTAATAGGTGGAAAGAATCATTGCGTACTGCCACTCCTGATGTTTGGAAAAATTCAATTCGGCACACAGAAAGCGAGATATTAAAATGGTATGAAAGAGAACATGTATTAGATAGACTGAACATTCAACTCATTATTATTGATGTAAATGAAACGAGTGATTCAAGTGATTTGGAGGATGATTGATAATCCATCTTTGTATTATTACTTTTATTATTCACCCAAAAACTAAAAACATTAGACTCTTTAAATAAGGACTACCTATACGTGTAATTTTAGGTATACTTTGCCCCGCGTATTTTTAAAAAAATACGGAATAATAAAATAACTAACGCATATATAAAGAAAGTAGCAATAAAATTACATGAGTATGTCAATAGAATTTAGGTATATATTGTCATTCGGGAAGACTTTGAAAATAAAGTAAATAAATTTGTGTTTATTTTTGTAAATTTATCTTGTTATAATGAAAAAAAAATTCGCTCCCTCGGTTATTTTAGTTAGAAGCTGGCAACACTGCCGATAACTGACGTCACTAGAAGGGTATGACGCGCAACGGAAATTGTCTTGCAAAGAGTATACGCGTATTTTAGGTCATAAAATGCCCACTAAAATAAATAGTTCAGGTGTGCGAGGGACTTTTAGAAAAACCTACCAAAGTGAGAATACAGAATTTATTTCATGGTAGATGTTCTCACTGTATATTAATGTTTAGAGATTCCGTTTACGGCCGTCACTAAACATATATATCGCAATACATCTCTATTACTATAATATTTATGCATCTTTGATCCATAAGTTTCCTGGAAAAACAGGATGATTTTGTTTTTTCTTTTGTATTTATGTTTTATCGAGAATCCAAAATAAATGTTTGCTTATAGATGACAGATCAAGTGATTCTTTTGAAGATGTGTTTACAAATTATGCCGATGTTGATTCGCCTGAATTTTTTAATTGGTCCTAAGCAGAGCTGTCACAAGTAAGTAAGACTTAAATCTTTTTTTGATATAAATACTTTGATATTAAATCTGTTTTCAGAAAATGATTTTTGATTTATGATTTAAATCGTTTTGAAAATTATCTTTGATCGTGTTTATTCCTGTCGATTAGCGTCCGTGCATTGCATTCGCAATTATCAGGTGCCTAATAGCCATAGCAGAAATGCGGAAATCTGATATACTCATGTCTGAAGCTAAAGATGTATTGAATCCTTACGCACCCTCAGATGAGCCGGATGATCCTGAATAGAGGCCAAATTCAAAAAATACAAAAAGGAAAACTAAGTTAATTGATTATTTTAACCTTAATTCTAGCAAGAGTACTGATGGAAGTAAAACTGATGAGTGTCCTATTCACCAAGAATCATCGAGAAGCATCTCTACTGTTAGTGAGGTTGATCGTGGTGAAAATGCAGCAATATCAGCCCAATGTCAGAAATGCTCAAATAAAAAATGAATAAAAGGGAGATCGTCAACAACTAACTTCCTTAGATATTAAAAAATAAACATTTAATAGCTTATATGATAAGATATTTACTTTATGAAAGTCTGAAAATATTTTTTATATTCAAAACTATCTTTGATTTAAATAATTTGTCCTAATGAAAAGTCTTTATGAACTTTGATTCAAATATTTTTTTAAAATAATCTTAAACAACTCTGGTTCTGAGTATACACAGTGTGTAAAATGTTCCGAACCGATCAATTATTTAAAAATGGCCCACAATATAAACAAACTCCCGGTATAAAAGTTGTAGGCCTTAAAAAAATCTATAAAACTGAGACACCTGTTATTATGCAGGGCGCCTCAAACAGTCATGCATCTGCAGGTTTTGTCACATACACTTCATTTTTTAGTTGTCCTCAGAGAAAATAATCAAGGGGCGTTAAGCCTGGCGACCTAGCGGGCCATTATATGGGGCCCCTTCGTCCTATCCAGCGGATAGGAAAAGTATTATTTAAGTAAACTCTTACAGCTCGCCCAAAATGAGGAGGAGCTGCGTCCTGCTGAAACCACGTATGTCGTAATAGTAAACATTACATCATTACCTCGCAAAATTCCATACTACGTTCGAAATCGTCTTCTGATAATTCCTGGACTAAAGTTATTTTATAGGGGTAAAAATTACTGTTTTTTAAAATAATTTCAACTGATTTAAAACATACATCAACTTGGGTAGCAGCTTTTCTCAACGACAAATGTGGATCCTGAACAAAATGAAGTAATGTCTCTGATTTCTTTTCATCACTAGTTGCCGTTTTTGGTCCTCCGGAACGAACTTAATCTCTGCAATACCCGGTGTCCTCGAATCCTTGAACTGTTCTCCTATATCTTGATATAGGCTGTCGGTTTGGAAAAGTTATATGGAAAAATTGCTTTGTTTTGGTAAATGATCTTTGTCGGTCTCCAAAACCTCTGATTAGTAAAGTTAAACGTTCCCTCTCGTTGAGAGACATTTTTAGAAATTAATATGACAGTGACGCAAAACATTCTGGTACCAGCTTGTAAAAATGCAAAATGTAGATAATATCTTACCTGTTGTAATATATGTCATTTAACTCAAATTATTTGAGTGGTTGTTTAGAGGAATCAGGAGCGTGATTAAAAAGGGGTCATTCCATTTAAATAAACTAAAGTTTTGTTTACCGTGACTGTTTGAGGCAAATGTTCTTTTATATTGTGCGTCATTTTCTAAATAAATGACCGGTCCGGGACTTTTTGCACACTGTGTATTTGGAACTTTGACACGTCTCTAATACTGCTCAAATTGACTGTGATTTGAGTTCATACGCATTTTTACGCTGGCTAAATAGTAGCTACGCTGATACTAATGAATATACCCCACATTTCACTATTTATACCCTCTTAACTTATGTTCAAAACCTGTATATCAGCCGAAACCGTCGGGATATAATTGCGAATTCAAACCGTGTTTCACAGTATGCCTATTCCTAAAATAATTTGTGGATTGCTTTCAATTTGGTTTGGTTCCCCCGGAGGAATTTATATTATTTCAGATATTTGTGAGATTAAATTTTCTTGAACGCGCCGTCGAGGGTTTTCGCCGGATGATTAATATTGGACATCACGTACCTGCATTTTCTATACCTTTCATTGTCTGGAGTATTGAAAAATATGGGAAGAAATTCAAGGCGACGGAATATTACTGGAATTTCATTCTTTGTTTGTTAATCCCGATGACAGATAAATAAAATGTGCGAATATTGTGTTATCCTAAAATGTTCATAATAAAATGATGTTTCAATATTTTTTTAACACTTAGGATAGTACCATTGCGCCAAAATTAGTTATTTATTTCACTAGACAGAAAAGCACAAGATTTAATTCCGCGGCCATACAAAACACCATAACGTAAATGTTTCGAGTCGAAAAAATAACCGCCAAATATGGACTCGAAACCACATTCTCACGTGGAACAAAAAATGAAAAAAAAAAAGGAAAAGTGATACTTACTGATTGAAATTAAAAAGTGATTCATCTCAGTTGTTCGTCATTTACAATTTTACGTGTTAATGGTTTAATGTAACCAGTTTTTACATTGTGTTGATGACCCGCTTAATGAAAGATTTTTTGTCAATGAAGTGTTCCTGTTCCCTGACAAAGAAGCACTGAAGATGGCCCAAGGCCGAAAGCGCTCTGCTCTTTTTATAAAAATTTTGAAGATTATACATTTAATTCACAAAACGATTGTTGTTCCCCCACAAAAATATTAATTTCTACAGCAACGCATTAATAGTCAATAAAAATATAGACATTGAAAAATATTTAGGCCAGTATCTAAAGCAAGCATCCAAAGACTATGAAGCGAAGAAATCAAAAATTTTGACTCGAGAAGATGTGCTGAAATTCATCCGTGAAGCTCCCAATGAAACTTTTTTGATGTACAAAGTGGCTCTGTTATTTGGTGTATTTGGTGGGTGCCGCCGCCAAGAGCTAGTTAATATAATGGTTGAACATATAGAGGATAGAGGATCCGTAGAAATAGTTAATATTCCCGATACAAAGACCGATGAAAAGCGTGTCTTCACAATTATTGATGAGAAGGAGATGGGTTGTTTAAAGCTACTGAGAACTTATTGGTCTTTACGCACGACGAACTGCAACATCAATAGATTATTTTTTTGTTACCGTAACGGTCGTTGTTTTTCACAGCCAGTTGGGAAGAACACCATAGGCAAGATTCCTTCCATTACTGCAAAATACCTGGGTCTAAGCGATGCGGACAAATATACTGGTCATTGTTTGCGCAGAACCTCTGCAACTTTGTTGGCGGAAGCGGGGCAAACATGACCACATTGAAAAGACATGGCGGTTGGAAAAGTTCAGCTGTCTGTGGTTAAGGGATATTTGAAAGACAGTATGTCTTCTAAGAATAAAATTTCGAAATTGATAGCTGGAGTACCATCAACGAGACCATCAACATCAAAAAACGTTCAATCATCGTCAATTTCTGTTAGTGAAAATCACGAAATATTAGAAAACATTGACTTATCAAAAGCCGGTAAATTCGTTTTTACTGGGTCTTTTCATAACTGTTCATTTAATATAAATGATAAATAAGTTTTGTCGTTAATGAAAAGTTGTATACCTATATTATCTGTATCAGTGAGATAAATTAACACCAGTTTCTCCTCTGTAAATCTGGTTAAATATTTTCAACCTAATACAAATATTTGTGCAAAATTTAAGACATCATCACAAATGTACCCAACACAACTTATAAGATTTCCAGACAAGTATATGATCTGAAATTATTTATCCGAACAATTGTGTTTGTATAACCGCCATCTTTACAATAACAAACAAATCGGCATAGGTACTTAATCTTTATGTTTTGTCGGCTCCTGATGACGGACAAACTTATCAGTGTAAACTTTAAATAAATAACGATAATGTATATTGAATGCAAACAGCTTGTGATTGTATTTGTTTGTCGGTCTTTTTTATATCAGTAGGTACTTAAGGTTTAATGTTACTTTAAAGGAGTAAAGATTTCCTAAAAATAAATTAGAATTTGCTAATTAAGCTGATTTTAAGCAATGTGAATTCTCCTTTCCGCATCAGCATGTGTGAAGATTAAGAACTTTAGGAAAAAATCCGCGAATTTCTTTGAAATCAAGATTAAATTACTCTTCCACAAACCTATATCTAAATTTATCCAATCAGGAAAATTAAATACAATGACAATTAATAACACCATATTAGCGTGCAAATAAACCCGCTAGAGGGTTATTTTAACACAATGAGTGTAAAACTTATTCTTAAATCGTTTTTTACACGGCCCCGGGTAAAGATACCTAAACCCGTGTTACCGAAAAGACAGGCGGCAGCAAGTGGTGTAAAATTCTAGGAATTGACACATGACGCCGACGCTATATGCAAATTCAACTTTCAAGTCAGTCTGATTGTGCTCTTTAAATGCGATATAGAATAATGTTATATTTAAATTGAAATATAGAAACATAACAAAGTTCTGTAAAGTGCCAAATGAGAGTGCCTCTTATGAGGATCTTGTTAAATTAGGTAAGCATATTAACGAAATCATAAGTACGCGATTTTTAAGAAACTAAGTAGGTACTTACATTGTTACAGTTTTTCCTTTAGCTTTTAAATTATTCTGATATAAGCTTATAATATAAATGTATTCCTTTTTTATATAAATACTTGTACCTACTTACATATTTTACTTCATAGATCTCTAAATAAATATACGATTAATATAATACTCGTAATTTTTATTCTTTTATATTATTCCAAAGCATACTTTTATTAATTTAGTTGTTTAGTGTTCTAAGTATACATATATTTGTTATGTTTTGTTTTGTTAAGCTTAACATTGAGGTACATTAAACGTAGATATATATATGTTTAGTTTACTAAATTGTTAAACTATATAATAGGTGTGTCATTTTGTTCAACTAGTTATAATAATAAGTGTAAAAAAATGATAGGATTTTCCAGTTCTGTTGTAACCATCATCTTGTTTATAAATAAACGATAAATAATACTCAATATTGTTGTCAATTAAACACTTATTCGCAAACAAATTTATAATATGAAAAGAAAAATAATAAAAGTAAAACACCCATATAAAATATAAAAGAACAACTCTAATTCAGATTCAAGTCGAGAGTCCGCCCGCATCCTCCAACAAAAACCCAGGCTGCCCGTCCTGCTTCATCGGTGATATTTGATACTCATAACATAAGCAGTACCGGCTTAGTCATGAATTCCCACAACTAAAAATCGATGATAACATTCGGCCAATCCTGACATTGGAGTGTCCTCGCTCCACCATCCAAACCTAAGGGTAAAGAAAAAAAAAGAACGACTTACAAACCAGTCCAACAACATAGTAGAATATTATTCGTTGAGAGACAATAAAGTTTACGTTTGCAAGGAGCAAGGAGGGTTTCACTAAATATTTATCAGGGCGGGCTTTCATCTTTTTAATCTTACAAACATTTTTCCGCTTAAGTAAACCTATAAAATTAATTGTATTACCCAAACATAGTATACCAATTTAATAAAAATAAAATAAAAATAAATAAAAAAATATATATCTATCGTACGTACATAAACGGTTCAAATTTTCAAATTGTTAAATATTAACACTGTCATACACAACTGCAGTTTGTGGATGACAAAAACCTTATGGGCCCGCGCTAGAAAACTAAATCTAGCCCACCTGGAAATGCGAGTACCAGGACGCGGAAACCTCCCAGAATACCGGGTACTTACAACCCTATTCACAAGGCCAGCCCGTCCCTACTCATATAGCGCCCAGGTCCATATTCTTACCTAAATATGGTTGCCACACGCCATTTCCAGTACACTAATACTTAAAAAAAAAAAAGAACTACATTTTAAAACTGTATCCAAGGCTTGATATTCTCAATTCCAGCCACACCCACATAAGGCACCTGTGACCTAGTACTGCCAGGAATATCCCGAACTTCGTAACGGTCATTACCCAGTTGCCTTGCAATTTTGAAAGGGCCACGCCACTTTGGCCGTAACTTTTGACTGGACCCCGTAGCTTGTGTGGATGTGATTTTCAACAAAACTAAATCTCCGACTTGAAGGACCTTTGGTGCACATCGTTTTGCATCAAACTGTTCTTTTTGTTGTGCCTGATAGTCCGGGTACCTGTCACTAACTTTTCGTCGAAGTTCACTCACGTTAATTTCATCCCTTATGTCCGGCGGGACAAACGCGACTTGTCCAGTCACACGATAGCCCAACAACACCTCACTTGGAGCCGCCCCTAATGCCCTATTTACAGTTCCATTTAAGCCTAATAGTAGTCAAAGTTTGAGAGAACTGCGGATCCCCCCTCCACTTTTTATGACCTTGACCTTGACCTAACCCGAATGACCTTGGATGACCTTGACCTAACCCGAATGACCTTGACCTTGGATGACCTTGACCTAACCCGAATGACCTTGGATGACCTTGACCTAACCCGAATGACCTTGACCTTGGATGACCTTGACCTAACCCGAATGACCTTGACCTTGGATGACCTTGACCTAACCCGAATGACCTTGGATGACCTTGACCTAACCCGAATGACCTTGGATGACCTTGACCTAACCCGAGACCTTGACCTTGACTTTGACCTTGACCTTGAACTTGACTTTGACCTTGACCTTGAACTTGACCTTGACCTTGACCTTGAACTTGACCTTGACCTTGAACTTGATTTTGTGACCTTGACAATTATAGTGCACACCTGCTTGCCATCTATATAAACGAGTTGGAGTCGTTTCATTTCTTAGTGCAAGTTCCGAGTTTGTGAATTGTATAGTTAGCAATCATGAATTATTACAAGTGTGAAAAGTGTGATATGTCGTTTACTCGCTCAGCTAATATGTTACGACATCAAAGAGAATCTTGTGGAAAAAGATTTGATAATGCTGTTGTTGGAGATAAGCGGCGAAGAATTGATGGTGGTGCATCTACATCAACTATGCAGAATTGTGCAGTATGTGACGTAATGGTTCCACTTGGACAGATGTCAGCCCATTCAAGAACGTCAGACCATAAAAATAAATCTTGTGTGCCACTCTGTGATGGTGTTCAGCTAATAAATTCTGCATTTAAAAATAGAATCGCATCATATCATATTAGCAGTGAAAATGAACATGTGGACTATTCAGCATTTTTTGCTGAAATTGAATCGAAAGTGTTGCAGTTAATAATGGAGATACTACGTAGAGAACATACGTTGAAAATAAATATGGTGGTTGTCGGCAGATATTTTCTTCCAACGCAGGAATTGTTTAGTGAGAAATCTTTTAATACCAGCAATGAAATAGTTGCGGTAGGAAGCGATTTGAAGGATGTTTACAAATCATTTGTAGAGGCAATGAAGGTGCAGTCTACAGAATTTCAAGAGAAAGATTCAGGTATGGTAGAATAGAAAAGTTTCCCTTTATAGTTAGTTTTAATGTGAAATACGATAATTTAATTATCCTTTTTTTGTTTTGCAGGGTGGGCCCTAGAAAAAATTCTATACTTGGAGGTGAATATTAATAAGTATGCACCCATTGGTGGTTCATCCTACATAAAGTTGCCAAGATTTATCGAATACAAGAAAGCTATTATCAATGTGATGAATCAGGACCAGTGTTGTTTTGCTTGGGCCATAATGTCAGCATTATTTCCGGTAGTCGCAGATCCCTCACAACTTAGTTCCTACCCGCACTACAGCACCTCATTGAACTTTACAGGTATGGATTTTCCAGTAAAATTGTGTGACATAAAAAAGTTTGAGGCTTTAAATAATATTTCCGTTAATGTATATGGTCTAGAATCTTATTTTAAAAATAATAAAATACTTTATGAGGTTGTCGGCCCATTACGATATGCTACAGAAAAGCTACCAATACATGTAAATTTATTGTTAATAACTGAAGATTGTAATATTAAAAATTCCGATGATGAGCATGTTTGTGAAGAAAACTGTATAAAAAGTCATTACTGTTGGATAAAAGATTTGTCTCGTTTAGTTTCCAGTCAAATATCGAAACATAATGGGCAATTATATTTTTGTGATGGGTGTTTAATCTCCTTCGGCTCACCAGGAGCTTTAATATTACATCAAAAGCATGACTGTAAGCATATCTATGCGCTGACACCCTCAATGGATCGCAAAATAGATAAATTTGGAAAGAGTGTACCTGAAAATATTTTAAAATTTGAGGGTATCGAAAAACAAATGCGTGTTCCCTTTGTTGTTTACGCGGATTTTGAATCCGTTTTAAAACCTATCGAGACAGTAGAACCAAATAATCAAAATTCTTATACTGTTAAAAGTTTAAAACATGAGCCATACTCTTTTGCATATTTAATTAAATGCTCTTTTGATGATTCCTTATCCAAGTTTGAGCTATATCGGGGCACTGATGCCGCCAAAGTTTTTGTGGATCGTATCGAGACAGATTTAAGGTTCCTTTATAATACATATTTGAAAGATATAAAACCAATGCACCATTTAACAGCCACTGAGCAACAAGAATTTGAAAATGCTACGACATGTGGGATATGTGAGCGATCCTTTGAGGGTAATGATGGTAAAGTTAAAGACCATTGCCACATAACTGGCAAGAAAAGATATGGTGCCGCACATTCCATTTGTAATTTAAATTATCAAATACCAAACTTTATCCCCATTATTTTCCACAATTTAAGTGGTTATGACAGCCACATGTTTATAAAGGAATTATGTCGATATGGTGACAAAATTGAAGTTATAGCTCAAAGTAAGGAGAAATATGTATCATTCACAAAGAGTATTTACATGCATGACTACATTGATCGAAAAACCGGGCAAACCAAGCGGAAAAATTTAAAGTTGCGATTTATTGACAGCTTTAAATTTTTATCAGCATCTCTGGAAAATTTGGGTAATGGTTTAAATGCTAATGAATTTAGAGAAACTCGAAAACATTTTGTTAACGATGATGAATTTAATTTAATGCGTCAAAAAGGCGTTTTTCCCTATAGTTTTATTGATTCTATCGATAAAATGAATAATCGCAATCTTCCAACAAAAAATGAATTTTATGATAATTTACGAGAAGAGCATATCAGTGATGAGTGCTATGTAAGGGCTAAAGAAGTGTGGCGCTTGTTTGCATGTAAGAATTTGGGTGATTATTCGGATTTATATTTAAAGTCTGACGTATTGTTATTAACTGATGTTTTTGAGCAATTTCGCGATACATGTTTAAAAGTTTACAAACTCGATCCTGCGCAGTATTTTACCCTTCCAAGTTTATCATTTGATTGTATGTTGCGCATGACCAAGGTGGAGTTAGAACTGCTAACGGATATTGATATAATTCATTTTTTCCAAAAGGGAATTCGCGGTGGCATAAGTCAGTGTACAGATAGAATGCATATTGCCAATAATTCATTTTTACCAAATTTTGACCCCAACGAGCCTTCTTCATTTATAAGCTATCTGGATGCAACAAACCTATACGGTCATAGTATGTCCCAAACTTTACCATTAGGCGGTTTTAGATGGCTCTCAGCAGGTGAAATACTTGATTTAAATATTTTGGCTGTTGACGATGATAGCCCGCAAGGATATGTTTTCGAAGTGGATGTTCATTACCCTGAAGAATTACATGATGCACATTCTGATCTTCCGTTCTTAGTAGAAAACATAATACCTCCTACCGAGACAGCAAAATTACCAAAACTAATTCCGAATTTAAACGACAAAAAGAGATATGTTGTTCACTATAGAACGCTAAAACAAGCCATCTGCAACGGTCTAATGGTAATGCAAACTCATAGAGTGTTAAAATTCGATCAATCTAAGTGGCTAAAGAAATACATTGACTTTAACACTGAACTGCGAAACTCAGCCACAACAAAATTTGGTAAAGACCTTTTTAAATTAATAATAAATGCTGTTTTTGGTAAGACCATGGAAAACGTGGAAAAGCGAAAAGACATTAAATTGATTACTCAATGGGAAAGTAGTCGCGGTAAAGTTGGAGCTAGGGCATTAATTTCTCGCCAGAATTTCAATAGCCGCTCCATATTTTCTGAAAACTTTGTTGCGATTCACATGGATAAATTAAAAATTATGTACAATAAACCAATATATATAGGATTTTCCATATTGGACATATCAAAAACAGTAATTTATGATTTTTTCTATAACTTCATTAAGAAAAAGTTTGGCAATAATGCTTCCCTACTTTACACCGACACGGATTCGCTTATAATAAAAGTGTCGACCGATAATTTTTATCGCACAATAACAGAAAACCCAAACATGTTCGATACATCAAACTACCCAGAAGAAAATAAGTTCAATATAGTTAAAAGTAAATCCGTATTGGGTAGGATGAAGGATGAATTTCCAGGTGATCCAATAATTTCTTTTTATGGCACTGGAGCCAAAGCTTACTATGTAAAATCTGTAGGCAACGAATTGAAAAAAGCTAAAGGGATTAAAAAGTGTGTTATCGAGAAAGAACTTTATCAAGATGATTACCGGAAAATCGTCGAACAAGGTGGGTTAATATTTCGAAAAATGAAAACCTTTCGAAGTGAATTACATGATGTTTATACGCAGGTTATAAATAAAGTTGCTCTGTCGCACAACGATGATAAACGTTATGTAATTCCAAATAGCACAAAAACGCTACCTTGGGGGCATGCAGACATAGAGTTTTTTAAGTCAGATCCTGAACGTAATGCAGAAAATTTATTGCGCGTAATACAATTGTTTTTATAAAAAAAAAATTGCCCGCTGGAAAGTCCATATTAATAATATTTTAATTAACTGTTTTAGTAGTTTAAATGTAAAGTAGCTAAAATGCCATGTTTGCATTAGTAAGTGAAAGATGAAAAAAAAAGTGTTTATATGTAATATAACTGAAATTATGGAAAATAAGTAAATTTAAAAATAAAATAAGTTATTCAATTAGTTGAGACCCGAACGATCCGCTGTAGAAGTAGTTTCGTCCTTGGGAAGTCGTGACGTCAAGAAAGACCGAAGAGGGTAAACTTGTTGGCTGGGTTTGAGAAGTGGGGGTGGTCTTGACGTGTATAAAGGAAGGCGACGCACGAGCAGCGGATCAGTTCGCAGTTGTTGTACGACTTGTGTTAGTGGCGTTAAAGACCAAAAACAAAGTTAAAAAATGGAGAGTGACCTAATGTCTTTATTTAGTTTCGGTAGTGCGGCTGAAGAAGCAATGCTAGATGGGTTTGACCCCTCATCAGTGTTAACACCACGCACGGTGGAAGAATGGGTGTCGGAGCAGCGCAACTTGACCGAGCAGGGTGCGGAGGAACAGGCCGAGGACGCGGCATGTGCTGAGATGGTGGCGGAGATTTCTACCCGTCAACAGCAGGATCGTGAGTCGAACGTCGTCATTCTCAGCGACGTAATTGTGAAGGAGGCGAGTCCAGCAGCTGGTTGTGGTGGTGGTGGCGGCGGCAAACTAGAGAAACTTCTCAAGATGCCTACCTTGCGGAGTTTGTCACTGAAGAAGAAGCAGAAGAAAAATACCGCTCGTGTTCCGCCAACAGACCAACCAACTTCCTCCGCAGCGTCAACTGCCGAAATTATTGTCGTCGAGGGGGATGAGGAGACAGAGCACAGGCCGTCCTTTAAGAGACCCCAATCTCCGCTTGCAATAAAAGCGTTAAAGAAGCGACGGATTGAAAATATTGCAAGTGGGGAAGGCGAGCCTCAGTGGTTGGGTGAATTTACACCCAGCCAAAGGGACGCGCTTGCGGCAGCGTTGAAAGTGCGACAAACAATAATAAGTGAGATGGAACAAAGTGAAAGTGTAGTGACGGACTGCGATAGACAAATTTTAATTTTAAGGCAAAAGATGAAGGCGGCGCAGGAGAAAGTCGCAAAGTGCAAGCAGCGGCTTAAACACTTTAGCCACTTTCCCTACTCCGCCGAAATGTAATATATTGTTTAGCAGTTAGTTTTAGGTTTGTTGTTTAGAATTTAGAAGTAGATATTAGTAATGTATATTGTGTATTGTTGTAAGAATTTTAATTTTAAAAATTAGTCAGTATGTATGTAATAATTGTAAATATATAAATATGTATATACTATATACTTGGAAATTAAAAATGTTGCAATAATAAAATATAAGTTGTTTTATTTAAATAAAGTTAGGATGTAGGATAACTAATTTAAAAGTCAACCACATGCGCAGCATGTAACTGTACATAGAGACACACATAAATAGACTAAATTATCAGGAAGAAAGCATTACGTGCACCTACTTAATTGGAATGGGTTCTTATTAATTTTTCTAGGTATTTGGCTTAACTTTATAGCAAGAAAATAAGAACTAAAATTGTTTGGGCCGCCCTAATGTATAAGTCCTCATTTTCAAATTTCATTTGTTGCATTAAATAATCCAGGTAGTACCATCATTGTTATAAACAATTTTAATTTTTTTAAGGCATTTCCCTTCATTTTAGCGACATGAAGTATAGAACTAAAAATGTTTAGCTTAGCGTAAAGTGCAAGTTCTCATTTTTAAATTTCATTTATTGCATTAGATAATCCAGGTAGTACCATCATTGTTATAAACAATTTTAATTTTTTTAAGGCATTTCCCTTCATTTTAGCGACATGAAGTATAGAACTAAAAATGTTTAGCTTAGCGTAAAGTGCAAGTTCTCATTTTTAAATTTCATTTATTGCATTAGATAATCCAGGTAGTACCATCATTGTTATAAACAATTTTAATTTTTTTAAGGCATTTCCCTTCAAATTTTCAAGAAAATGAAGCAGATATCATATACAAGGAAGTAAAAAAGTGAAGTGGACTATCCGGAAAACGCTTGTTAGACCCTTGGGGGAAGGGGTGGGAAGGAGGGATGTCGGTGCTTGGGGACGGTTAGGTAGGGGGGCGGTGGGTCGGGCGGGAGCCCCATATATATATATATAAGTCTCAAAGCCTGCGCAGTAGGGTTTAAAGCGCTAATTTTTTAAAAAATCGAAGAAATGAAATTGGAAATCGATTCTCCTGAATAAATGAAACAATTTTGCGCCATAAAATTTTTTTGTAAAATGTCTGTAAGTGCGCGAAAAAAATTATTTAAAGTTGAAAATTATGCGCAGACGCTATAATTCACAGTTTTGAAAATATTTACACAAAATAAAGGTGGGAATCGATTCTTCTCAATAAATGAAACAATTTTGCGCCATAAAATTTTTTTGTAAAATGTCTGTAAGTGCGCGAAAAAAATTATTTAAAGTTGAAAATCATGTGCAGACGCTATAATTCACAGTTTTGAAAATATTTACACAAAATAAAGGTTGGAATCGATTCTTCTCAATAAATGAAACAATTTTGCGCCATAAAATTTTTTTGTAAAATGTCTGTAAGTGCGCGAAAAAAATTATTTAAAGTTGAAAATCATGCGCAGACGCTATAATTCACAGTTTTGAAAATATTTACACAAAATAAAGGTTGGAATCGATTCTTCTCAATAAATGAAACAATTTTGCGCCATAAAATTTTTTTGTAAAATGACTGTAAGTGCCCGAAAAAAATTATTTAAAGTTGAAAATCATGTGCAGACGTTATAATTCACAGTTTTGAAAATATTTACACAAAATAAAGGTTGGAATCGATTGTTCTCAATAAATGAAATAATTTTGCACTATAACATTTTTTTGTAAAATGCCTGTAAGTGCCCGAAAAAAATTTTTTAAAGTTAAAATACAAAAACTTGTTCACTTTGCATTGAAATATTGTATTTGTATTAAACACAATATGACACACTAGGTCACAACTAAACTACGATAAGTCTTTCTGTGGCCCTGAAAAGGGCCGGGTAGTGCAGGGTAGTTGTAAGGGCCTAATTCCTAGGCACCTCACCACGGGCAACCAAGATCGAGCGGGGTGCAGCTCGATAAGGCTGGGGGGGATCGGGAACGGCGGCCTGTGTTGGCCGTGGAGTTGTTGCCGCGACCGGTCTTGGTCTAGGTGCAGCACGTCTTGACTGCTGCGCAACCGGCCTCGGGTGGTGTGAGCACCATCTTCTTGTGCTCAACCGCAACCTTTTGCATGTCGCACAACACCTGCGACATAATCCCGATCATCAGCCATCGTAATGGTTGAAAGATTGAACCAAGTATGAGCTACATCAGTATTGTCATCGTTTTTATAGTAAAATTTCGTAGTGGGAATGGTAGTGGGGGTAAAATCAGTGTTGTAAACGACTTAACTATAAGTTTTGAGAGAAACAGAGGCACCATATGACAACGCCTCAGTTTCTGTACACCAGCCAAAGACCAATCTTTCATTGTGTACTAATATTCCGATCAACGAAATTGACATTTAACAACTAACTACGCTCAAGTCTTTATGTGGCCCTCCGAAGAGGACCTGGGGAAGGGGGTTGGGGTGGGTCAGGGTTCGGGCGGTCGCATAGGAAAGAGAATAGGACTTATCGTAGTCCTTCTACGGAGTGGTTGAGTCCGCAGGACCGGCATCCATATCATCTTCAAAATCCCACCAAGATGTGGAATCGGCTGAACCGCTAAAGTCATCGCTGACTTCTACCGGTCCCGCATCCGATGTGGAGTCTGCCGGTCCAGTGGTCTCAACATTTGCAACTCGCCTCGATGGTGGTGGTATGTTGGGTCGAGCAACAATTTCAGTCTCATCGCTAAACAGCGACGAGCCACGGCTTGCAGGTCCTTCTTGGGGTCGAGGAACATATTCAGTCTCATCGCTAAACAGCGACGAGCCACGGCTTGCAGGTCTTTCTTGGGCCATGTCCAAGATGTATATGAATTAATTGTGAAGCGGAACTAGTATTTATATGCTAACATTGTAGTGGGGGATAATAATATTTGAATGTTCTGTCATCGTTTATATAGTAAGATTTCGGAGTGAGAATCAGGGTTAAATCGGCGCTGTAAATGTCGTGCTAACTATGAGTTTTGAGAGAAACAGAGGCCCCATATGACAACGCCTCTGTTTGTGTACACCAGCCAAAGACCAATCTTTCATTGTGTACTCCAGCTCTAGCATTTAAGCAAACCATCCCCACTTCATGTTGAAATGAACATCGTTTGCATAAACGTTATAAGCTCTCCCAACTTGTCTTACTTGTAATAAAATTTACCTTCTATTACAAATAAGACAAACCCTTTGAGGTGTTATCAAAAACAACCTCGCATCACAAACGAAGCACTTCTCGTGGTTTCGTAAGTTCCTACCGATCCTATGCGTCGAATGTGTTTGGTAGTGGATATCCTCAGGTGTTCCATGACGAGCCGTGGCATAGCACGCCAAACACAACAAGTGATAACCACCAACACGCACATAGGACAACATGCGGCAGTAAACTTCACCCAGATGTTGGGCTGGAATATTAACATTCCGATTAACAAAGTTTATTCTTCGTTCCAATGGGATATTATTATTATTCTGCCCCTCATCACTAGCGAAACCTTCATCATCAGAGCTTGTTGCCATCGTGATGCTTGAGTTAGAAATAAAATAAACTTTGAAAGTTGTGCTGCTTTTATCTCATTATCCCCACCTACTTTTACAAATATGCTAGCTATTTTGTGTGTTATGGCGTGTGTCTGTGTGCTTGCCCAATGGTATTATAAAATAAAACCATAGAAATACTAAATATCTAAGTTTATTATTATAATTATTATTATTATTATTATAAAGTTATAAAAAGAAACTACAAAACTTAGATTAAAATATAGATTTGTTAGTAACTGAACCGTTTAAGATATTATAACTTAAGAATGAGTCGTGAATAACCAACGCATAAACTTTAGTGTCTTTGGGAAATTTACTGGTTCGTGTTTCAAACTCCAATTTCACATCCACGGTGGACGATTTGATAGCTTCTGGCTGATGACTGCAATCAACGATGAAAATGGGGTTGTCAGGATAATCGACGAAATTTAACATTGGGTCGACCATTTCTCGTCCGTAGTAGCTACTTTGGAAATTCGCATAGGTATAGTAAGCTGTCGCATATAATTTTTTTCCAAATTCTAAATTCCACCGTTCATATGGGTAAACAGTAGAATTAAGGTATACTCGAAGGTCACTTATATTGGCTGCAGTAAACTGAGTGGCATCTTTGGCTTTATTGTCGCAATAAGTACTATTCTGAAACCCAATAATCAAATATCTCGGTTTTTCAAGACTCGTGCTAGTCCTTAAAGCCCACACGTCTGATGATGTTTGTCGTAAAGCAGGTAGTTCGTAAAGATCCCATTTACGATATGCCATTGGAATATTTGCGCTATTTACGCCTTTATTCATGCGAGACATTATCTTTAGCTTTTGACGATCATCTGGAATTATATGACGAATTTTCCATTCGATTTTATCAATACCAATGTCTGCTTCCACTTCGCCGACATAACAATTGGTAAAATTTCGAGCGATAATTAAAATAAGCTCTTGCTTAACATTAAAAATTCCTTTCGTATAATCCTCTGCAAAACCCATAAGATACTTTAGCGGGAGCTTTCCGGAAAATACATGGCTTGTGGCATCAACAAGAGCTTGATTATTTTCATTTAGACCCCATCCACAAACCATTAGAGAATTGTTTTGTAAGGCGCCGAAGGATGCCATCGTTTTCAGTGTTGTAGTAATACCTGGTTTTCGGACAACTGCGACTTGTTCACCGCCCATTTCATACCGAATTTCGTCGAAAAGAAATGCTATAGCATTATTAGATAAATAACATTTCTTTGTTGCATCTTTAGGTGTGAACTTTCCTTCGATGTATATGTAACTTTCGGAAACATCCAAGATTATGTCTTGAAAGTGCACAGGAATACGAATTTCATCAGAGTTCTTAAAGGTTGGTGAACCATATGGTTTATAAGTATGTTCCTGTAAACTTATTATGGAGTTCTCGAAGATGGGTTCGGTGAAAACCTCGATTTTTTCACTGGTAGCCGTCATTTTCTAGATTTTCGTATTTTCAAACCAATTGATCGTAAAAAACTGTAATCTCCACGGGAAAGTTGCTGCTGCTGCTGCTGCTGCCGCCGATAAGGTGCTTTCGATCTAATGACTGGATTACGAATGAGCCTGGTTTGCCTACTTTGTTTACTTTTATTATGTTTAACTGAATCTTTCACAGTATGCAACAAACGTTGTTGAGTGTTAAAGCAGTAACCCATACTTATGCTATTTTCTTTAACTCCAATTTAATAATTATCTTCTCACCTCGAAAGTCAATCAGATCTCCGTCGTCATCCAAGATTCGCAGACTGATGTTGTCTATGAACTGACGTCCCTCTGGTATAATCGGCATATAAATAATATTCTGCGGCTCTTTCGTAATTTTATAACCTGCTTCAACGTCAATATCAAATTCAAATAGGATGTGGCATTTTGACGAGTTCAGGAATGCACCAGAGATTATATTACAATCCACCCGTATAATGCGTACTTTCATAATATCCACATTGTACACTGACTGATGCTTTTCATTTTTTTTTAACACTTTAGCGTCAAACCCCAACATTTTGGCAATACTTTTGTCACCACGCAAATCAATGTCATACTTCGATTTCATCTCACATTTTAACGTATTATTGTTGGCTGTTAACGAAAATATTTCATCACTATCGTTGCGGGTTGACTCTTTTAAAACTGTCAACATAGCTTGACCAATTTCATCAATTTCATATGCTCCTGGTGGAATGGTCAGTAGATGTGATATTTTTTCATCCTTCCTTATGTAACCAAAGGAGTTGTTGTTTTCATCAATGTTAAAAATTGAATTATATGTGTAAAATCCGACAAGTGCAAGACCATATTTACTTGTTGTACTCAGTTCAATGGGTGGATAAAAGTCGGCGCTTAACACGCTCGAGGATCCTGTTAGCGTGAATGTATGCGACATGACTGACGTTAAGTAGCTATCTGTTATGGTTTTTATTATGATTTGCAGCAGCTCAATGGGTTTAATACACTAGCGCTTTTTTTTTTCTTCTCATCTGATGTCGTGTTAATCGAATTTTCAGCTGTTATATTCACATCACTAATTTTGCAGTAACAACAAAATAATTTCCGAGGCAATGGCCCATCACCCACATCCTTGTTGGAATCGTCACTGTCGCTATTGTAATGTTCATAGCAAAACTGATATTTCATCATATCCTCGTCACTTTTCAGTTCATTTGACAGCTTATCCCAAACTAGAGCAATTTCATTTGGTGCCATCGAAATCATTACTTCCTTCGGAACGTTTTCTAATTGTTCGGCAGTCATTTTCAACAATCCACCCACATGTTTAAACACTTTAAGTGAGTGCAAGATCTTTGTGTAGTTATCACGTTCAACTTGTGACGTCAAAGACATAATTATTATTATTATTATTATTTTATATCGGAGAGAAACTTCAAACACAGATGGCCACACCAAACTGAATCGAATTCTTGCTGACGATCGTATGTATAGTAAATGTTTCTCGACGCGTTCGAACCTGTTTGCAGATATCTCACCAATTCGGTAGGTGGTGGCAAATCGCCAAAGCTATCATAGTATGTTACTTCAGAGTTGACTTTTCGATATGCCACCCAATGCGTCCCTACCCCCGATGCGCTATCCAAATTAATAATCGCTGCTTCATACCGTCGGGGACCACGTGCAGGTAATGAATCTCGCATATAAACTCCCCTAAAGTGTGGTATCTTCAGTTTTAAAACATACTTTTTCAGATCGACATTTGATAGCGGTCTATTGGGTAGAGACTCAATTAGTTTTTTGACATATTCCTATGGTTCATAAACAATCCCATACCTGAACGATATGGTTTCAGATATAATCCATTTCCACGTAGTTTTAAAGTAGCACCTGTCTTTTCTGCATTTGCCTTCTTCACGTCCTTGATGGTGCGAACAATGCCTGCTACGCCACCTGCTAACGAGCCTAAGGCTGACAGACCAGCAAATATTGGTATTAATGGTAATACTCCACCAGTTTTAGGAATCGGAATAATTCTAGGCGTGCGGACTTTTCGTTTACCACCTGCTGCTTTTACTGATTTACGGGCTGCTGTAACGGCTATTTTCGATGCATTTAGAATATTCATTTTCTTTCCACCACCTCTTAACAACTCTGCTCGAATCGGACGTCGAACAGCAGAACCAAAAGCTACTTTCTGCACACGCACCCGCTTTCCAACACGTCGCTTACCAGCTCGCCGCTTCCTCTTGGTAATTTTTGAGCGACTCTTCCTTTTGCTTGATGACACACCCATACCAAAACGCTGCTTTGTTTTCATAATATTTGTTACCAACCACGCAGCACTCTTTTCACCAACGCTAGCGTCTGCAGATTTCACTCGTTTCCAAGCACTTTGTTCCAACTCGTAATCTGCTCGGTGTCGCTCACTTATATCGTCTCTATTACGTAAGTAAGCTAAATCGTGCTTCTTACACGCCACATCCAAAGGATTAATTCCTTGATCACCTCTTTTCACACGTTTAATCACTTTTGTTCCGGGACCGCAATACTGATAACCGGGGATATGCAGCTCCACCGGCAGGTTATTAATTAAGGAATTAACAATTCCTCTTCCAGTCTTAGTCTGTAAACGAGACGATCTACTTCGTCCGGTGATCAGCATCTGAATGACCATTTAAGTGAAAAGTTTGCTATAAGTAGTACCTATTTTTTCAATATGCGAATAGTACATTTGAAACAAAAATTTTCCATCGACAATCTCGACGAAAAAGTTGGATGTGGACATGGAGAGAGATTATTAAGGAAACACGGTCCTTTGCTTCCATCATCCATTCGTGGAATAATAATTGGACCTTCGAATTGTGGCAAAACCAATGTTATGATTTCACTACTTACTCACCCCTTGGGATTACGTTTTGAAAATGTTTATATCTACTCCAAGTCACTGTACCAACCAAAATATGAATATTTGAAGAAAATTCTTACACCCATTAAAGGTCTTGGTTATTATGCTTTCAGCGATGCCACGAATATCATGGAACCCTCAGATGCAAGACCCAATTCAATATTTATATTTGATGATGTTATGTGTGAGAAGCAGGATGTTATACGATCATATTTCTGTATGGGACGTCACAAAAATGTGGATGCCTTTTATTTGGCTCAAACATATTCGCGAGTTCCTAAACAGCTTGTGCGAGATAATGCCAACTTTATTATTATGTTTAAACAAGATGAAATGAATATGAGACACGTATTTTCCGATCATGTATCACCCGACCTGAATTTTACACAATTTCAGGAAATGTGCTCGAAATGTTGGGATAATAAATATGGATTCTTGGTTATCGATAAAGATAGTGATGTGAATTCGGGAAGATATCGCAAGGGACTTGATAGCTATATATTTGTTTAACAATGATGAATGCATTCATTTCATTGCTGTTCGGTAGTTTGTCAACACCATGAATGAAGAAATTGACTTAAAACGAAAACTAGTGGAAACGACCAATGCTGTTCGAAAAAAATTTAAACAATTCAAGGCGGCGAAGACACAAAGTGCGCTCGACTTGGATAAATTTTACGAACCAATCACTAAACCACTAACATCTATATCTAATGTAGTAAAGCAACGCCAGCAGCAGCAACCCAAAACCCAAGGAAAGCAATATAGTCGTAGTACTAGCACAATGGAGGAGCCTGAGGAAATATCCGATCACATATCATCATTTCAATCGTCTACACCGCGGATAAGCCGAAAAGCTCACATCGATACAACACCGAAACGTGATACCAATGTTACATTGTTTGAGACACCTTCCCCTTCAAGTTATACAAGTTCACCACCAATCGACAAGATTCAAGCATACTTAAATGGATTAAAAAATAAACCATCCCAATATGATACCATTTATGGTGTACATTTCGGTAAAAAGCCGAATAACCTTAAAAGATATATTGGTAACCTAGAAGTGCGTTTTCCAAATGGCAAAATTACTTTATATAAAAACGGAAAAAATGTTGCTGTATTTGATGGAACGCCTCAACTTTACGATTTGCTTTTTTTAAGAAATCCACCATTCCTAACACAACACGATAAAACCGATGATGGTGTGCTACAGAAATACAAGGAAATTTTAGAATTAACTAGTGCAGCATATGAAAATTATGACAAAAATAAGGGTCTACGAGAAACCAGATTATTGAAATATTTGTATATTATAAAACCCCTACTGATGCCGGCGAGCACTAAATCAGGCGGCGCTGTTGTAAAAAATAACATCGCTAAAAAAATAAAAATGCCCAACAAGAAACTACTTTCTTCCAAATCACCTCAATACATTTATTGGAATAAACCAAAGGAGTTGGTTGATCGCTTAAGATTGTTATGGAGTTCAAAATTAGCTGGTAATACTGGGCATGACAATGAGATTATGTCAATTGTTGAGGAACTTCGCGAAGAACAAATAATATATTAAATTATGTACCTTGTTTCCTTTGCTCAGTGTCTAATGAGACGTGTTCGCTTCGCTACAAAATATGAAGGCAAGCAGGGGAAAAATTGGAATTGTTAATGAACTGCACCGGACTGCTAGAAAAAACTTTATTAGAAGGCGGACGATTATTAAAGGATACAAGGATTTATGGCAAATAGATTTAGCTGAAATGCAACAATATGCTGATGAAAACGATGGTTATCGCTACATCCTTGTATGTATCAATTGTTACTCCAAATTTGTGTACACCAGAGCAATCAAAAACAAGACCGGCGCTGAAGTGACCAATGCAATGAAGAGTATAATTGAAGAGGCATCGTATACACCAGACAATTTACAAAGTGATCAGGGAAAAGAATTCTATAATAGTCGCTTTCAAGCCCTTATGAAAAAATTTAATATAAATCATTATTCTACATTCAGCACGAAAAAGGCGGCAATTGTTGAACGTGTGATAAGAACTTTAAAAAATAATTTATATAAGCAATTTTCAATTAGAGGTTCCTACAGGTGGGTGGAAATTTTAGTATCAGTAACAAGTGTCTATAATAATACAATACATCGCACAATTGGCATGAAGCCCAGAAATGTGCTAGAAGATACACAAATTAGGGCATACGATTATTTAAAGGTTAAACCGAAAAAATATAAATTTCGTCTTGGCGATATAGTTCGAATCAGTAAATACAAAACCATATTTGAAAAGGGGTATACACCTTCATGGTCAACGGAACTGTTTAAAATTGTAAAAAGTAACATTACCAATCCACCCACCTACATACTGGAATCGTTAGAAGGTGAACCGATTAAAGGTAGTTTCTATGAAGCTGAACTGCAAAAGACAACCAGTCCAGGTGTTTATCTGGTTGAAAAAATTCTTAGAAAACGTCAGAAAAATCACATTGATCAATTGTTTGTAAAATGGTTGGGTTTCCCCAATCAATTTAATTCTTGGATAGATAAGTCTGATATTGTATAAACAGCTTTGTATTTCCTATTACAATTATTGTATCAGTTGAATGATAAAATAAACATGTAATTTAAAACATATGAATTTTATTTATCAGTATATATTGCTATCATTTTAAAAATTGTTTTCATTGAATTAATAACCATGAAGAGCGTAACATTTGATGAAGAGAAAAATATTGTCCACCAAACATTTGTTTGGGCGTTTGCATATCGAGAAGCTCGAAAGAGCGACTTTCAACAGCTAATGCTTGATAGGTACCGTTTCCAACGGCGAATAGAGAAAATCAAAACAACTTTGGATATGATTTTAGAAAGTAATTTTAGAAATAAAATTGTTAATGAACGATTTATTAATTTATAATATAATTATAAACATAATATGAAGTACTAAAAAATGTTTTATTCACATTTAAGCAATAATACATAATGACCAAAAACACTTAGGGACTATAACCAAATTGTCTAAGTTCACTTTCACTAATACATATGGCACGGAAAAATACTTCTTCATCACTACTTTTTTAGCGCATATACTAATCACTTGAAGAATCGAGTAGTGCATTTGGTAGCGATGACGTTGGACTTGACGATGGCGACTGCTGTGATGGCGATTCTTCCATTATTTCATCTTCTTGACTTGAAGAGGTGGACGTATCAGTATGTTGTTGATGTCCACCACCTAAGATAATGGGACTTTGAGGTTGGTCAGCAGGTACAGATCCTCTATTGCTCTCGTTTTGACACCAATTACATAATCCCATTGTCCCACTTAAAAATTCCCAATGTTCACAATTTGAACACATTTGACGACCATTGATTGAAAACGGATACACTAATGTTGTTTTACTTTCCATATTGTAAATGATTGTGAAAGCAATGCTACAAATGAACTAAGTCACCATAATTTGGATACGTGTATTTATATATAACAGATGACCTTCACGTGTGACCTCTCTCTCTCTTGGAGTGACTTTTTATTTATCATGATAAAACCTTCTGTCTACTTTCCGAATGTAAATTCTGGATGAAAATTTTTAACAACTTTTTCTTTAGTTTTCTGTACTTTCTCCTTTAAGTTATTTATTTCTTCATTCAATACAGCGAATCTCCGAGAAATATCTGTATTCAATCCTATAATTTTTCGCTCAAAAAATTGTATAACATCCTTACTAATTTCGTCAGCAACTTGTATGCGCAGATCTGATAATTTCTTAACAATTACAGCAGTTAGTTGTATACGCAGAAGATCACGTTGAGTGAGAACATATTCTTGAGTAGCAGCATCATTTGGTTTTTTAGGTGATGCAACATTCTCTAGGGATTTTCCTTGCATATCATACTGATCATCGAGAGTAAGCCTGAATCCATTTCCAGGTGGTCCACGTAAAAACCGACATTTTTCATTGGTTTTCTTACGTCCAAACTTATCAACTGTGCTGTTACTTCGACTCATCCTCAAATTAAACTAACTAATTTGCTATTTTACCTTCTACTTATATAACTTCATAAGGTTTTCATCTTACAAACGCTTATATAGGGTTTGTTATGTTGGGAAAAATAAAACAATGCTTTTACTACAAACAATTTATTTCCTATTGGTTTTTATTTATATATTAAACCATAACATTTATTTTTAAACATGACCATTATTTATAATAATACATACATACATTTATATATTATATTATATATTATACTGGTTTATGGAAATATAGTTCAGAACGTGTTTTTACAAATAAAAGTTGTTCCAATAATTAATTTTACTTTTCTTGATCTTCTACTTTTTCCATAATTTCACAACCATTTGCGCCATCGCTGCGGATGACTACACCATCTTTTACGATATAAGTAATATCGTCGGGATCCACATAATCAACCAAATTAAATTTTGTTACCAAATCACTTGGTAGATCTGGTATATGAATGACAAACTTGGCAAGATCATTATCAATCATTTCAGCACAAAATTGACTCAGGTTTATGGATCCGTAGAGATATTGTCCACATAGATGCGCACCAGCCATAAAATTGATTGCATCACGCACATACTTTCTGTACTGACAGCCAGTTGAATCCAAACAGGAACCATCAAACATCGAAAACTGTAGTATATCTTGAGCCATACGTCTTAATTTGCATGCTAACCAACTTATATACGTATCTTGTTTTTCAACAACATTGTCACACATCTACAATAGAATAATGAGATTGTGATTGTGTTTTATGATACTAGGTATTGCACTTTTATTACATTATTAATTAAAATTAAAAATATGATAAACTATAGATTAAAATATTCTTTACACAACATTGTTTACTCTAAACACCCAAAATTTATTAATGCTTTAGTATTACCCCCAGAAAATACATGTGAGCTTTGCCCCAAATATGTTAGGGTAAATTTATCATTTGATTTATTCATTATGTCAACAGTTGCCTCTGATAATGTTTCAGCAACACGCTTGGGTAAGAAAGTTTGAAATGTTACATTATGTGTTGTATCATACAAAGTAACAAGAATACTTTTACCAAAACGTGTTGAAACAAATGATATCTGTTTTATAACATAAATTTTTCCCACCGTTAGTGTTGAAATTTTTCGGTGCTCAAGAAATTCAACATCTTTGTTTATCATATTATTAATTTCAGCCAAAGTCTGCTGTGAAAGACTCATTATTAAAATATGTAATAAAATACCTTTAATAACTTTCACAAAACACACCACAAACACAATTCTTCTATTTCAAGGCAACAACAAGCAATGCCTGTATGACTATGGTCTTCCTATCGAAAGAGCTCCATATTTATAATATCCAATTTCAAAGTCATAGGAGGGGGAATATTACCAGAAACAACGCATGCTCAAGGTCAAGGTGATTTCTTGAAAGTCAAGGTCAAGTTCAAGGTCAAGGTCAAGTTCAAGGTCAAGGTCAAAGTCAAGGTCAAGGTCAAGGTCAAGGTCAAGGTCAAGGTCAAATCCAAGGGCAAGTTCAAAGTCAAGTTCAAGGTCAAGGTCAAAGTCAAGGTCAAGGTCAAGGTCAAGGTCAAGTTCAAGTTCAAGGTCAAGGTCAAATCCGGGTTAGTCAAGGTCATCCAAGGTCATTCGGGTTAGGTCAAGGTCATCCAAGGTCATTCGGGTTAGGTCAAGGTCATCCAAGGTCAAGGTCATTCGGGTTAGGTCAAGGTCATCCAAGGTCATTCGGGTTAGGTCAAGGTCATCCAAGGTCAAGGTCATCCGGGTTAGATCAAGGTCATCCAAGGTCATTCGGGTTAGGTCAAGGTCAAGGTCATAAAAAGTGGAGGGGGGATCCGCAGTTCTCTCAAACTTTGACTACTCCTAATTGAATATTAACGACATTGTCATCCCAACTGTCGTCTTCTACATCCGCTCCCATAGTGGAGAGAGAGTCCAAAATAGTCCGATTGTAACGCTCCACTTGCCCGTTTCCACGTGGGAGTCCTACCGCATTCAAGTAGTGAGTTATACCCCTTTTAGAACAAAACCTTTTAAACTTGGTTGAAGTAAATGAAGACCCCCTATCACTTATTATTCTTTTTGGTGCCCCAAAATGTTTTATCACGTCAGTTAATGCTTTTATTATATAACTTGTTTTTGTATTTTTAACAGGATATATCATTACATATTTTGTAAAAGCATCAACTATGACAAAGAGCTGTGTATTACCTTTACGTGATTTAATAAAGGGACCTAAATGATCCACATGAATCGTATGGAATGGCCGTGCAATTTTTGGTATTGGATTCAAGTATCCTGGTTTTTTATTTTCCGTGGATTTGTGGTATAAACAATTAAGACAGTTGTTTACATATTTTTTTATAATTTGTCGCATTCGAGAGAACCAATACAAGCGCGCTACTGATTCATAAGTTTTATCAAAAGCAAAATGCCCTATGTCATCGTGATTTAAGCGTAAAATTTGAAATTTTGCATTTTCAGGAACAACCCAGCGCGGCCCGTAGACAGTAATTTTATAAACTTTCCCGCCTTTTAATTCATATTGATTAAATATTTCTTTGTTATTCTGTACGTCTCCAGATGCTAATATTTCTTTTATCGCTTTAATATCCTTATCGGCCTCTTGTGCCGATAAAAGCCAATCACCTTCGGTTATGTTTATAGAATTAACACTAACTATATTTTCCACTGTATTCGAAGTATTTTGAGGTATCGGATTTCGACTCAAAGCATCTACGTGCCGCATTTGTTGATTTGTACGATGTTTAATTTCATAAGTGTACTCGTTTAATTCCATGACCCAGCGACCGATTCTTGTATTTACTTCCGCCTTTTTAAAAGTGCTTACCACTGCAGAACAATCAGTGATTATAGTAAATTTTCTTCCGTATAAATAATGTCGAAATTTTTGTACAGTCATTACTACTGCTAATGCCTCTAATTCAAATGAATGATATTTTTGTTGTTCGTTAGTTGTTTGTTTGCTAAAATATGCCACCGGGTGTTCTTTACCTTGCTTTACTTGTACCAGAATTCCCGCAACTCCTATTCGACTCGCATCCGAGTAAACTCGGCATTCTAATTCATTATTAAAAATTTCTAAAACGGGTTTTCGAATTAGGGCACTTTTGAGTGTTTCAAAAGCGTCTTGCTGTAATTTACCCCATATAAATTCAGTGTCTTTATGTAATAACAAACGTATTGGTTTAGATTTTTCGGCATATTTTGGAATAAATTTACGAAAATATCCGGTTAAACCCAGAAATTGTCTCACGTTATGTATATTTTGAGGAATCGGAAACTTTTCTACAGCACAAATTTTATTATCAGTCGGTTTAATCGTTGAATTTGATATTTCATAACCCAAAAATTCTATTTTTGTTTGTAAAAAATAACATTTATCTAGTTTAAAAGTTAAACCGGATTTTTGGAAAAGAGTTAATACTTCCTGTAGAGTATCTAATGTGTCCGTGATAGTTTTACCGGGGATTAGGATATCGTCTAGATAAACCAATACTTTATTAAATCTTAATTTACCTAAAATTTTATTTATAATTTTTTGAAATACTGCCGGCGCATTGGTAAGTCCAAATGGTACTTTTAAAAATTCGTAAAGACCATCTTGTGTATAAAGGCAGTTTTCGCAATTGAATCTTCTGCCATTTTAATCTGGTAATACCCTGATGCTAAATCGAGACTACAAAAATACTTGTACCCTGAGAGCCGGTCTATCTGATCTTCAATTAAATTTAAGGGATTTTTATTTGGGACCGTTATTCTATTTATAGCCCTAAAATCTACACATAGCCTTTTCTCGCCATTTTTTTTTAAACCAATAATACCTGACTGGCATAAGGTGAGTCCGACTCCCTAATAATTTTGTGTTGTAAAAGTTCATCAACAATATTTCTAATTAACGATCTTTCTTTCTCAGGATATCTTCGCGCTCTATGTGTAACAGGTACATTTGAGGTTAACTCTATCCGCATCTCTTCTCCAGACGTCCCTACGTCAAAAGAGCTAGCTGCAAAAGAATTTTGAAACTTATTTAAAATGTGAAAAAGTGTACGCTCCGCCACTGGGTCATGAATTCCAACATTAACATTTGTTTTATTTAAAATCAAATCGCCCGATTGAGAATGACTATTAAAACATAACGTTGAGCCTTTTTTAAAATAAGTGACATCATCAATTTCAGTAAAATTTTGTCCTATCAAAACATCAACGTCCATTATTTGTTTGTTTATAACGTAGAAATTTATTTGTTTTTCAACGGAGTCAATGTTTACATTAGCAGTCACATAATAAAAAACCTTTAAATCTGTATCGGATACAGTCTTAATAGTAACATAATCTTGAAGTTTTTTAAGTTTCAAATTTAATGTAGGAATAACAGATTCATTAATTAAAGAACATTCACTTCCAAAATCAATAAAACACTGAATTAACTTATTTTCTACGTAAATGTCTTTTATATATTTTTGCATGGAATTTGATGAATATTTTATACCGGGTAGTCACAAATTAGTATGATATATGGCGACGTCGTTACACGTGTTTTTGTTCTTAGGACATTGACTTCTGATATGCCCTATTTGTTGACATGAGAAACATTTTAAAGAGGAAGAGTAGAAGCGTTTATTATTTCTTTTTGTAACCGACGCCGACGGTGCCGTTGTCCTGCAATAAGATGTACCAGGTTTGGCAACCTCAGGTTTTGGTTCAACATAATTATTTGTATCATCAAATACTTTGAAATATCGAGCTAGCTTGGCTGGGTTAGTTATCTGAGAGGTTTCAACAGAAAAACGAATTTGTTGATTTTTAATACCTCCCATTATTAAATTGACTTTATCAGCATCCGATAATGGAATTTTCATTTTATTGATCAAGGCTAATTTTTCAAAAGAGTATGCGTATAAGCTTTGTTGAGGTTGAGGAGTATAATTTAACATTCTTGACATATCCGAATGCAAATTTTTTTTTGGTATAAAATTTTCAAGCAATAGTTTCTTCCATTCGCCCCAAGTAAACAATCGTGTTGGCAGTCCCCGGTACCAAGTTTCCGCCGAACCCCGTAGTTTACTAAGAGCCAAGTGGCAAGTAACTTGGTCAGACCAATTATTTATTTCGGAAAACTCGTCAACCGCATTAAGCCATTCCATAATATCATGAAAAAGGGGGTTAAACTCATCTATTATATTATTATTAATGACCCCTTGATTTACATTTGTTTTACTGATAATCTTTTCAATGCCCTGAAGAAAAACTTTACTTAAAGAATGAGTAGACTCACTACCGTCCTGCTTAGAAGAAACCGTAATGTCAAAAGGAGGGGTAAAACTTCTTACTTGCATTTCATCCCTGGGCCTGCCCATTTCACGAGCCTCAGAAAATGATTCCTGACTACTATCTCGTCGCGATCGGCTACGAGCACTAGGGGTCTCCAAATCTCTCCGACTGGGCTGACTGGACCTGTGACGACGAGACATTTTGACACAAAAACACTATCCCGTGATTTAAAAAAAAACAGTACAAAAAGGCACAAGGTTTTATCCCACTTCTGATGTTGTCAATTAAACACTTATTCGCAAACAAATTTATAATATGAAAAGAAAAATAATAAAAGTAAAACACCCATATAAAATATAAAAGAACAACTCTAATTCAGATTCAAGTCGAGAGTCCGCCCGCATCCTCCAACAAAAACCCAGGCTGCCCGTCCTGCTTCATCGGTGATATTTGATACTCAAAACATAAGCAGTACCGGCTTAGTCATGAATTCCCACAACTAAAAATCGATGATAACAATATTTTCATTCATTTAACAAACCTTTTCCAAGCGATCTGAAGATTTATATATATTAGGGGCTACTACTTTCGGCTTTGATTAAGTCATTCAATCATGTATCAAACAAAGCAGAGGTTAATAATGTAAAACATCTTGAATGCATAATTTTTTATATTTTAATTATAAACGCCCGATTAGTTTGATACGGGATTAAATGACTTAAACAAAGTGGAAAGTATTCTAGCACTGGGTAGATTATTTTATTATACTCACTATAGTAGAGTCACGCCCAAATAAAATAAAATTTACACTACAATAATATGATATTTACACTAATTAATCACAAATTACCATTAAAAAATGGTTTACTTACACCTCTCATTATTTCTTTTACGCCCTAGAAAGATAGGTTTACAATCTGTGAGTTTAATTTACACACGATAGTGTAAATGTACCTACCCATAAATTTAGAAGAATTAACACTCATCAAAAAGTAAAAAAAAATATTCAAAAATATCTTTTTTACAAGATATACTGATTGGTTAATATACCCTATTAAGTGTAGTCCTATATGTTCCACCATTGAGTTAAATTAAGCACTCAATTTTTTACTGTGTATATAGGTTTGTTTCAACACGGCAATTTTTATTATTAATTTATCGATAGATTTTGTTTCAGTTTTCCTATAGAATAGATATGGGTCGCCCACATACATAGATAGTGTTTCGTGCAAATATATAGTTATTAAACTTTATTTATTGTTGTTATTAGGGATGAACAAAATTAAAAATACATCGTTGCTATATGTACCCAGTCAGATGTGCTTTAAATTATAATTTCTTTTCAACGTAATTCATGCTGTTCTATATTCGCATTCACATTTCCTTTGACATTTAATACACAGATTATTTAATTCAGCTGAAGTAGTTAAGATAACCTTTTGTCTCAAACGACATACAATTTAATACGCTGCTTTAATTGCACTTAAGCACAATGTTATTGAAACAAAATTGCCATAATGCTTCGCAGTAAGGCCTCATTGTTCTTATCAAGAAATAATCTCGCAGAAAATTTACTGCTTATACATGATTCAGAGTATCCATTATGATGTTGTCGAGTGTAAACAAAGGAGCTATTGAATGAGTTCCTTTAGCGATTTCCGACAGTACCTGTATATGTATATTCGACGGGTACATTGTATATATCGCATTGCTCTGATAAGACTTTTGCCTACTTTAACAGATTAAGGTGAAAAGTGCTTAAGTAAATTGGTCCAACAGTAAACACTAAAAAATCTGGATTTAGCCCAGTAACTTTTTTTTTTTTAATTAAACATCTGCTAGTATTTTACCTATTACAACTAGTCATTAATGTTTCTCGAATAAACCTTAAAAGCTAAATATACTTATCAACTAAAGTCTATTCACTGATGTCCTTTAGATTGTTCAAGCTAAAGGATAGGTACACTTTTACTTGCGGTTTGCGCTATGCTTTTAACACTTTACATGCTACACAAGTTGAAACAGCTTGGTTCTCTTCAGTCTTCGGACGTGATGTTGATTGTCCAGTAGCTGTAGAGCTTCTGCGTTGATTTGCAAGTGAAGTCGGGTTCTTGATCTCTTCTTTTATTGTTGAAATTCCAAGGTCCGTATTAATTTGATTTTGCTATCACAAGTACAGCCCCAAAGCTGAATACTAGCTTAAAAACCTGGTTGTAAATAAGCATTTTATTGTAGATTGATAATTTTGAGTTTTTTTCCCAGAAATCAATAATGTTGTTTATATTTTAAGCCTTGCTCAGTTTTTCTCTTCTGTACATATTATTTCCACCGAAGTTTAGCATCAAGAGTCATTATCTCATAGGACACAAATGTACCGTACTTGTACAGCTAGAAGAAGTAGCTGTACTAGCTATTTCATGGATTCATTTCAGTTGGTTGAGCTTGATTTTCCATTGTCTTGCCTAGTCAGCTACCATGTTGCTTTCTATTTGGAGTTTTCTAGTAGAGCTCTCATGATCTTGATAAATCGCGGAAATAGCAGTATCATTGGCAAATGCGGCTGTAGTAGTTTTTTTCCATACTGGTAAGTTACTGGTCTATAACAGAAAAATAACGGGGGCCTAAAACGCTTCATTGGGGCACGCCTGCTCTTATTTCTTTTAAGTCTGAATATTCATCCTCCTGCTTGATTCCAAAAAGTCAATCAGATATGTAGGATGTTAGGATATCTACATACTGCTTAGGAAGTAATTTATTTAATCTGTATAGCAAACCCTCATGCCACATCTTATCGAATCATTGCGCAACATCTAAGAATACTTGTTCTTCAAGCGCACGTTCAATTATGTCGGTGATTCGATGCAGTTGATCAATCGTTGAATGTTTCTGCCTAAATCCGAATTGAAAGTCCGAAGTTAGGTTATTATTTTCTGTCAGTGACCGTAGTTTCTTAAGTAGTAGGTTCTCAAATAATTTTGAAATAATTGGTAGAAGGGAAATAAGTAGGTCTATAAGAGGTGGCATCGCTAGGTGGTTTATCCGGTTTTGGTTACATTATTAATTATTACTTCTGCAACTTTCCAACAAGCTTCAATCTAATAATAATACCATTTATTTGCAGTTCAAAAGTTCACAAAAATATACATTACATAATATATATAAAAAAAAAATATGAAATGCAAATAGGAACTGAAAGCAATTTATAAAAGATCTAGTTCAGTCCCTAGAAACCATAAAACAACAAAATTAGATTGTTCACAATGAGAATAAATTTGTTTCCTATAAATACCCATAATTTATATAAATAATAAATAAAGAATCAAAACTTATCATAGTAGGAATGAGACAAAGGCTCAAAAAGAAACCAACTGACCAAAAAGAAAACATAATTGCATTAGTTAGAAAAGTTAATAAGGAAATTCGCGCTTCAGCCTCCTTTTAAAAATTGATGGTTTTAGAGATCTCAGAGAGGTATGTACATTGTTGTATAGCTTAAAAATAGTGTATGAAAAACTTCTTTTAAATGAAGTAGACCTATGGACAGGTGGCGATATAAGCCCCTTAAATCTTAAGTTTAGCCTGTGGACATCTGTGCGATAACCTATCTTATTTGTCAGGTATTCCGGACATTTATTGTATAGTATGGAAAAGAACCAAAGAGTGAACCTTACGCCTTTCCTGCATACTAAGCCACCCTGCATCCCTCAGCTTATAGGAAACTGCATCAAACCTTCTAATGCCGTATATAAACCTTAAGCAACTTTTCTGGACTTTTTCAATCTTAGCTATGCCAGCCCTGTCCAGACATGGCCCATATACAGCATCACAAAAATTAAAGTGGCAAAGTACCAGAGAGTCGCACAGTTTTGTTTTAAGATTTTCAGACAGTATATGACGATGTGGATATAGCATTTTCAAAGATAAGTAAGCTTTTCGTATGCAGTAATCAGTGTGTTTTCTGAATCTAAGATCAGTATCCAAAATGATTCCTAAATTTTTTGCACTCGCTAAAAACTCCAATACCCGTCCGGCGATTTGCACCCTTACCATTCCTTGAACTCTGTCCTTGTGCCTTCCAAATGCCATAACTGATGACTTCTCCGGGTTTATCTGCAATCCGTGTCGCGTCGAGAATACAGTTAAATTGTGCAAATCACTTGCAATACGCCGTTCCGCCGCAATGGCTGTATTAATAAGATAAGTGATCATGAGTAGGTATACCCTTTCTAGGTAGGTGTCTCAAAATTTCGACAGTCATTAATTAGGTCGAATCCTGGTGCTTTTCTCGAATTTACGTTTGTTTTAATTTCTTCTGCTACTTCCTTTGGGATAACATGAGAAATGTGTTCTGATTTTCAATTGTTAATCTCTGCCACTTGTACTAGGTTAGGCGTAAAAATATCAAAGAGATACTCAGCAAATATTATCGCCACGTAACTGTGAATATTTCCCTTTTGTATTCCTCTCAAGTTCGGACCAATTTAGTCAGAACCCTAATATTATAATCTAAATAAGACCTGAATACTGAATGAGAATATGCAACGTATGCACTTGAATTGTATTGCTGCTGTCGAGTATAAACCATACACACTTTTAATTATTATTATTATCGTGAAAGTTAGTGTAACGCATTTTATTTCCTGCGTGGGTAGTTTTGTAACCCTCGCATAAAATTTTTAATAAAATATTTTTTCTATTTGCATCTTATAATGACTGTTGATGTTAATCGGTTTTCAACCAACGTAAAACATCTTTAAGTGGTATTCTGGTATTATAGCTCACATGGACCCACAGGAGGCGTCTCACTTACCCTGCTACCCTACAATTTTCTAAAAGTTTTTGTATCCTATCACTGGATATCCTTTTGCTTTTTGCTTCCCAGCAATGACGACTTGTTTCAGCGGAAGAAAAGGAACCCATAGTGCAAAGTGAAGTGTCGGAATCCAAGGTGGTGCTCGTGGACGTGGTTCGTAACTAAGCAACTAGTAGAGTAAATGTATCATTTCTGCATACTGCATACACAGTTGTTGAGGGAGAAGAGCCAGAGATATTCCGATCAAAATAGACAACTACTATAAACCCGAACCTAAATTTTAACAATGCATGGACAAAACCCAAAAACACAGACGAGCGTTGTTGATTTCTTTCGCGGACCCTGAAACGATTTACATAAACCCAAAAATTCCAGGCAAATTTGGTGCGAAAATATGTTAAAGATAATCTCTTGGGTTCCTTTCTTCTCAATATCAATATTTAGGTAGAGTATTTGCAGCAAAACCATCGAATTATAACGTTATGATAAAACTGCATTACTTAAAGGTGTCGGAGAAAACATTCATTGGTCCAGAAACTGTGCACAGTACGAGATGTCATAAAACGGTGGACAAGGAATCAACACAAAATCTACTGGAACAACAGACAGGGATTAAACCATAGCAAATCTTTCATTGGGGGACCCAGACCTGAATCTAACAAAATACCTACTTCTGATGAGCAGAATTCAGCTGAGAATTACCACAAGAATTCTGACAGGACACATGACCGTCAAGAAGCACCTGCACCGTATGCGCAACTGTACAACGGAGACATAAGCTGCAGGTTATGCGGGTGACAAAGTGAAACGGTACAGTATATTATTTGCCCCTGCGAGTCATTGGATCGGAAAAGGCAACAAATACTCGGGCAATCAAGACTAGATCCAGAGGAAATTTAAATGCATCCGGCACTTGGACGGACCCTCGGAAGAAGAAAAAAATCTTCGAGCTATGGTGCTACAAGCTAATGAATATCGTGGAGGAATGAACATGGAGGTCTTTGAGATAGTAGAAATTGAAGGCCAAAACTACACACTACTGGTCATAAAAAAAGGGAACTTGAAGACTGGAGACATAATATAATAAGAGGGCAAAAGAACACATTGCTGCAAATCATCATCATCATCATCATCCTAATCCTTGTTTATACCCGTAGAGGTGTCAGGATTTCTTCTTATTCTTCTACAAAATTTTTCCACTTCTCTCGGTCTCTGGCTAGTATTCTTGCGTCATCTAATGCTTCCTCACTTTGTTTTTGTATTTCAGTAGCGCTACTATTATTCCGTAAAGTTCTTCCCTTTTCTTCTTTTCAGTATTTCTAGCTTCTCCTTTTCTAGTGTTGTTCTTCTTGATTAAGTATTCTGTTCATTTTAGATTATTCCCATCTAGATTATTCTGACTCTTTATGTTTTTCTTACACCAGCCACTTTTTTCAGATATCTGATTTATACAGTTTGAAGTCATCTTTTTACCTTTCGTTTACATATCACCCAATATTGGTGAGTTGATTGTATTATACAGGGTGCCCAGAAAATACGCGTAGAAGCATTAATGACAGACTCCTGACGTCAAAATAGGTTGATTAAGTTGGTTATATATATCCGAATTTGCTTCGTTTAGCAGATCATTGATTAAAGATTTTTTGACTTTTTCCAAATTTCTTGAAAGCGTGCCAATTGATTTTAATGATTTTTGGTGTATAGTCTAACATCATAAAATGACGTGTTCTAGTAGTATAATGACCGGCTATAAATAAGCAGAAGTGATATAAATGTAACGTCTGTCGTCTGATTTTCGTTGTCATCAAAGTTATGACAACACAAATTTCTATTATAATTACTTTATAAGCGTAATAATTAAATTGTAATTGAATTATTATTGGCCCTAGTCTGATCCGATCAAGATAACGGGATATTGCGAAAACTCTTTGATAAATTAGGCATGCATTGTCGTATTGTGGGCATTGTTGTAAGTAGTGGCGAAGACAAGCAATTAATTTTCTTATCAAATTAGCGAAAACAATCGGTCGTAAATATCTGACCGGTAGACGGGTCTTATGGCTCTCACCGTGTCGTGCAGTACTTGTCTTGCAGTTCTTTTGTCTCTTACAAGAGCTGAAATTTATTTACATGCCGATACATTTCTTACAACACAGTGAATGTTACGAACATCCGTAAACATGTACCCGCATTTCATCAAATCATCAAATAACATTGGGATTTATTATTATACCTGCTTTACGTTTGATGGCTGACAGTAAAAGCTGCACCAAGCAATACTACTTTCTCGGTCAAAACTCATTAAAAGAAGAAGTCCCTTAGCCAAAATTTTAAATGCTTTCGCATCCAGCATATTCACCCGATTTGGCCCCATCGTACTTCCACCACAGCTTAAAGTTTATAAGCTGTGCTTCCACCATCTGTTCTCCAACCTAAAAACGTTCGTTTCGTGGCTGGACCCTTGAAAAGGGATTATTGTAGCAATTTTAAAATAGCCACTATTGACCTTGTGGGGAATATTCGGTTTACCTTTGATTCTTACGGTCGTATTTCTAGAAAGTGCATATTTTATAGTTATTTGATTCAAAAATCGTTTATTAAGTTGTATCATCTTTGTTTACAGAAAATTAATCATAATATGTGGGGTTAAAAGTAGTGCGTTCGCTTTTCTGTTGGTTGATGGCACTAGGCGCCACATATAGGTTGGCTATGTATTTCCCTTTCTGTTTCCCGTCAAGTCGCAGAACGCCCATTTTTGACTTTTGGCAATTTTATGTGTAAACAAAGTTGTTTGGAATTATTTTGTTTATTTCATTTAATTTAGGTTCTGGTAAAAGCCCAGACTCTTGTATCGTTTGGATCTTTTGTAGTGTGTCTCTGTTCTCTTCTTCTTTTGTTGGTGTTAGCTTAAGTTGGCAAAACTTTGTGCCAGCTGATTGTGACAGGAGAAGGGATTTCTTCGGAGTTCTCGGGGTCTTTAAATTTACTTTCTGAAAATCCTTCAGACCAGAAGGTCAAGCCAGCCGCCGCGCGCCGTTAGACCATTTTTTTCTTTATTTCAATTTCATTACGTTTTTTAAACATTGAAATTAACAAAAAATGAACTAATAACCTTTTTAATAATGTAAAGCTATCTTGGCAAAAGGTAACAACACTCTCATAATCGAACTTCCTTGAAAGATTTTTAAAAGGTTCTAGAACCTTCGTAGGTTATAGCCAATTTTTAATTTGAATCCTTGCGCTCGGAATGGCTGTTTTTCTTTTTTGTCATACTTATATAATTTGAATTTTGTCTTAACATATAAAACTAACAAACTCTTCTGTTATCGAGTGACCTTCTCTTTTTTATTTAAAAAAAACTTAATTGTTTGTGTGGGAAAACTTTGGTTTTATTTATTGCATAGATTTTCAATAGTAACTGATATTCGGTATATTTTTCCTGGTTTGGACTTCTGTCAAATCAGGTGGCGCCCAAGGCAAGCCAACGACGAAGGGCAGGTGTAAATATAACGGACCACAAACCAGTGCCTCCACGTTAAGAGCTACCGTCAGCAGATAGTGACAACATGTTGTCCATGACAAAAGGTTGCCGCTGTCATATTATGTCGAAAATAAAGTTAAACACCAAAGTCGGATTGTTGTCTTTAATTTTTCTTTGACGATCAGGGAGGTCGTTCCAGAGTGGTGATAGTCTCCAGATCGTCGTGTATTTGTACCCTGCACCGCTCTGGATGGAATCAAGCGGGAAACCTCAGTTGAGCACTTGCCATGAATATATTTGTAAAAGAGCAATCTCAGAGTATGTTTGCAGTCGATGGTCGAATTTGGGCTTTATGGAGCATCAAAAGCTGTTGAAGTATATAGAGGTTCTTAGTTCGGAAAAGTATCAAGTATCCCCAGCTTTTGCGAGGCTACCTTAGCAATGGCCGCAACGTGACTATCCCAAGACATATTATTATCCAAATTGACGCCTAATAAATGAATTGATAATGTCAAGGAAATCGAGTATCCCGCCATGCCTATATCCGGTTCTTCAACCTTAACTTTTCTAAAAACAACTGGCGCCTGGGCTTTTTATCGTTAAATTCTACTTGGTTGCTATCATCCCAAGACAGAATTTCTTCCAGATCTTTGTTGACATGTGTGACCTCTTGCTGCCTATAGAGATGTGTATTGGCAGTCGATGTTTGAGCATCCAAAGTAAAAGACGAAACAAATGTCCTGCTTTTTTCCAAAGGATCATTAATATATAGTACAAAGAGGGTGGGCGACAATGTAGAACCTTAAGGAACTCCTCCGTTGATGTTAAACTTGTCTGAAAGAAATCAGTCCATCGCCGATCGCCACTCGCAGAGAACCATCTTTAAGACCGGCATTCCGTATGCTCTCACTTTAATTAGGAAGCCTTAATGCCATACTCGGTCAAAGGTCTTGGAAATGGCCAGTGCTACCGTCCGGAATTTCCCATGATGTTTTATCGCGTTGTTCCAAGCGTGAGTAACATCACCTAGAAGCTGTTCTGTCCTGTTGGTCTGTACTTACGAGATCCATACTGGCGGCTATGGATAATGTTGAAGCCTTCCAGGTAGTTTTAATACATAGTGTCAATTCATCAGCGCATGTCTTAATCACGATGGACATGGTGCCATCAGAAGGTGTTAGAGGTGGATGGTTGACTTGGTAAAGTTCTGACTGACGGCCTTAGCTACCAAAATGATCTGGATCCGTTAGGACACGCAAGAAGTTTGTCTTTGATCCTCTGGTTGTGTGCTTCCTTGCTTTGGTTTATCGTTTGCTTGCATCGATTTTGAGCGTTGACAAAGATGGTACGATTTTAGAGTTTTGACGCCATTGTAGGTTTTGATTTAACAGCTCGCTTGCAATATTTCGTAAACCACAGTTTGCCGTTAAAAGGGCACTTTCTTGAGAAAGGGATAAAGGCTTTCATGCCAGTAAGGACGACATTCGATAGCACGAATGGATGGATCGTCAGAGGTAAAACAAACGTTCCGCCAAGGAAGGGTCCGGAAAATAGCGAAACATCCTCGTAAATTATAAAATTTCCTCGCCGATTAAAAATTCCTGCTATCCCTAACTGAATGCAAACTAAGCAAGAGGCGCGCTAAAAACCTACTTACGACATTGCTATATATATACCCATTATAACATACTATTATTTTTTGTCAAATCCAATTAATATTTTAACACAGTACGCGCAGTTTTAAATAATAAAATAGGATCTATTAGGCTACTGTACTCGTATTTGTAATGTCTAACTGTACAAAGTTACATTGTCATACATATAAAAATGATTAATAACACAATAACATATTAATAGAGACGTTAGATGCTTGGTAAAATGTCGACGATTTTGGCAAACGGATGTAACATCCGACAATGTGTTACTTAATAATTTCGTGTACCGGAATTGATTTTACGTGAAGACAATATGAACGGTGTTAGGTCATTGGTCGGTTCACTGGACTTCCTAAGATTGGGTTCATATTATAAAATTGGAAATACGAAACAGCTACATTTCGGCTAGTGACAGTATACTGAAGTCAAAGTCAAAAAATGGTTTATTGTCTCAGACAAATATATTTATCAACAAAGCGTTTAGAAATTTTAAACAACCATAATAGTATATTAAAACATAAGTTTCATAAGACACAATTTTAGAGCACACGTCTGTTGCTACGCGGCTCGTGTCCTAATGAGACGAGTGCTCTAAAATGTCTTATGAAACGAAAACTTTGTAATACTATTCGGATCATTTTTAAGGAAATTTAAAAAGAATTATAGTTAATAATTTCCCGTCAAAATTTTTATTTTTTTTTGAGGTTGGCAACAATATGTTACAGAAAAAACAATTGGGCACCCCAGCCGCCATTATTTTAAAAGTAATACATATTTTTAATAAATTGTCATTTTTTGTTGTATTGTAAGTTCAAGTTTCTTTAATAATATCTTCTGGTTAATATGATGAAAAGCTTTAGAAATATCACAAAATATTGCTGCGGCATTAAGCTTAGATAAACATATTCAAGAAATGAAAAGATAGCGTCATTAATATTTTCTTTTTTTTGAAATGCATATAGGTTTAGATTAAAAATACTATTTTATTTAAAAAGGAATCATTCTATTTTAACATTTTTTTGAATAATTTTAAAAGTGTTGGAAGTAAAGAAATCGGTCGAAAATTAAAGGCACCTTTTTGAATTGGAATATCAATTGTTGAAATATTCCGGTTTCAAAGAAAATATGCAATACTTTGGCTAAAGCTTTTAGCGCAGGACCAAATATTTGTGAAAACATATTAGTAGATAAATCCAGTAGAATTTTCTTTCATTTCCAAAATGATTAATTTTTTTTCTTGGACATCGATTAAACTAAAGAAAAACATTATAAATAAACAATATTTGTTTTACCGATGAATGAACATTCACCCTCAACAACGAACCAAATGTTTAAAATGGTCGGTATTGGAGCCAAGAAAATGAACATCGCAGTGGCGGCTCCTCAGGGTAGGCCTTTGAGGCCGCGCCTCACCCTCAATCTCCCAATCTCCTCTCAAAAAATACAAATATGTTTTTTGTTAATTTATAAATTTTCAAATATAAATTCCATATGAAAAATGATTTTCATACTGCTTTACCGAGCGCCGCGCTATAAGCGACTATTTTATTCTGTAAACTTTGGCGACGTCGACGGCCGAGAGGCTAAATGATTTCAGCTTCACTGCTTCGAGTGTTCGTACCTATGTTGGCAAGCTTCATACGAAAATCTCAACGTCTTTTGTTTGGTCTGTCTCTCTCTTACTCGGGGGCCATTTCGCGTTTGTTTCTCTCATTGAGGCTATAAGAACCTAGCTTGGCTGGTTGTTGATTGGCTGTTTAAATCACATGTTTTATTCTGCGAATTCTGTGATTACCCGGCGCCCGGCGTATATCGTAGCAGGTGTGTGATCTGTGTGTGTTTGGTGTTTGGTTTAATTTAGGAAAATTACAAATTGTCATATTTTATTGGTTTATTTTATGTTAATATGGTTGTGACTGTGCAGGGTAGTCAGGATACAGGTGCGATGCAGGTAATGTAAAAGTGTTGGCAGTGTTTGTTTAGGCAATTTATAATTTCGTGTTCGGCAAATTAAGGTTATATTTTCAAGATCCGGTAAGTTTTAAGATTTCTTTATTATGTCATTAATTACTGAACGATAAATTTTATTGTTTTAAAAAAATATGAATCCTGTTCATGATATTATTCTCTCAGTCATTTAAACGCCATTTTTAAGGAGAAGCGAAACGGAAAAAAGACAGATATTATGTAGTCGTCCGACACCAAAAATTTCGGCAATATTCAACGATAAGAGACAGGGTAAGGAATATTCAAGAGCTTTTCACGTAACTTGGTACGAAACCTATAAGTGGCTGTGCGGAAGTATTTATAAGGAAAGCTTATATTGTTTGCCTTGCATTTTATTAGGCAGCGTAAAAAACAATTGGAGTTCAGGGGGTGGCTATTCTGATTTAAAAAATTTTTCACGGGCGGTAAAATCACACGAAAGTTCCAAAGAACATATTAAGAATTCTGTGACGCTTACGAGAGTAGAGCAAAATAGGGACACAATTAATTTTTTATAAATATTTTTATAACTAATGAAATACTTACGACATTGTTTTAATGAAATGAAGTGGGAATAAATCCTTAGAACTTATCTTAATACCCGAAATACCTTATGTCTCTCATCGGTTATTATAAAAGACATACTCACCCTTTCATTGGATTCCCGAAATTCTGTAAGCTTTTTGAATTAAAACCCATTTTGAACTTAACTGTGCAGCCAACTAACCTGCAAAAAAAACAAATTATTTTTTAATGGATCGCCTTTTTCATTTTTGGCTATTTCTAACTAAGAAACATTTTTATAGTCAAGTTATTCACCGTAAATAAGTCAACCATCTATCAGATCAAGTATATTAAATTAATAGGATGATGCTGTTATACAGTAGGTAAAGTACTTCCCAACATATCTCGTCTAGCTTAATGACTGCAATAAAACCCCTTATAAACTCGGCTTTCGCTTTCGCAGAGACGTATTAACCCACATTTATTTTTAACGCCAGTTTATAATAACAATGGATAGGTACATTACTTGATTTGTTATCAAAATTAGTAAACTGCCTAATTAAGGTTTCCTAGAAACAACTTAATTATTAGGATGAAAGTTGGAAAAACTCGGTTAACCATGTCTTAAAAATTAAAGACTTATATAATTACACAACAAATCGAAATACATCCTCTTATTTTAAATGTGGATGATAGTGATAGCGAGACTTAATTAGGAATAGATTAAAACGTCTTATAATTACAAGTAGGTATATTAATGGTTATTATTACTTTGACCTAAATGCGTGCAAAAAGTTGCCCTTTTCCGCACGCAAACTTTTCACATTTGTTTTATACTTATAGTAAATTAATATACATATAATACAAGTATTGGTAAAATTGAACATAATAAACATTGCTACTATAAGGTATTACTATGGCTTTTCATTTAACTACAAAATCCGTTCCTGTGCAAAGCAGTAGGTACCCCTTATTTTATTTCATTTCAGTAATGTAAACAGTGATGCCAGCTGGGGCCAGTTAGATTTCGCTGGTTGGCACGCTCATCGACAGTTTTATATGGGTAATTTTACCAAGAAATTCTTTAAAAACGTTAGTTTGGCAATCGAACTTAGTTTCTTTGGGTGTTTACAATATAATAAAACTATTATTGCAGTTATTAGGTCAAACGAAATATGTTTGGATGGACTTCATCCAAAGTCTGAAGTAGTTCCTTTAAAGTTTCCTCGTAATTATTTTCACCCATAATATCATCTAAATTAGGTTATTTTTTACGGCTGGTACATTTTTACAATTGTTACTGTATAGTCAACTTGATTACGAACATGCATATCAGATATGTTACACAAAAGAATGAGAATTGTTAAAATCTAGTTTTATTGTTTTCTAATTTCGGCAATTATAATTTTTGACTCCGTTACGATTTTTTTTAGATCTAATTGTATGGTAATGTTCTAGTGTGAAAGCCTTATACATTGTAATTCTTATATCAAGTTGTATAAGATACATTTAATTTTACATTACCTATGCAAATGTAAGCATTTATATGACGAACTACATAACCTGTACATAATTTGGGGCAGTAGGCAAAAGCAAAGTCGAAGCACAGTCGACGCAAAGTGAAAGCAAAATTGAGGCGAATTAGAAGCAAAATCATCAATGAATCAAAATTGCCTTCAAAGATAGGATAGAAACTATAGCTATACTGGAATATTGAGCCAATTATTTTTTTCTAGTTAACCTCGGTCCTCTTATGTGGAACACCTTGTACAAGCATTATTACATTATTACAATATCTTAAAAACAGCATAGGAAAACTCTATTTTTTTTTTAAATAAAAATATGGCCATTCTAAATCACATGAGAAGTTATTATCATGTGTGTTTTTATACCTTCCCATTAAAACCACTCAGTTATCTGGGGTGCTGGGTATCGATAATAAATTCTAGAATATGTTTACGTAACGTTAACCTTATTTTAGGTTCTTCATGAACATTAAGCAAGAGATATTATGTTGATAACTGTTTAAGATGCTGGCCTTAAATCTCGAAAAGTAAAACTTCCAGAAAACGCCACTGAATTTTACTAAATAAACTGTCTTAGAGACAGTTTTAAATTTTTTGATAAGTTAAAGGGTAACCGAAATACAGGGTGTGGTCGAGAAGCAAACATTTTCGAAAACCCCCCTGTAGCTTAAAAACTAAGAAAGCTATGACAATTTTGTTTCACGAAAAAGTAGCGTAGTAGTAATGTAAAAACCGCAAGTCTCTATATTTACCAGTTACCGAGATACCCTGCAATTACATCGAAAAAAAGGACACGCTGTACATACAGGGTGGCGCAATAGTGTTACAAAGTGCCAGATCTCCCTTACATTTTATAATTGAAACAAAAAGTTTACATAAGGCAAAGCGGTCTACAATTTAAAAATATTTTTAATTATACAGGATGTTTCACAAAAGCGAGCAGCTAAAAAAGTACCTTTTTTTAAATGGTACACCCTTTATGTTTTTCCATATTTGTATTCCCCTGGAAATTCTCAATAAGACTCGATAATTAGTTTTGCACTTTATTGCGATGTTGCCAGCTTATTTAAAAAAAATCCTCAAATCGTTAAAAAAATCTGGTCTTATAAAACCTGCTATAACTTCCAATCTACAGCAACTATAATAATGAATATTGACACAAAAGAAGATAGATTTTCATCGAAGAGTTTAAACTTGCCCGTAATTAATTAATTTATACAGGGTGTTTGCTACAATCCTGCAAAACTGACAAATTTTAAACTAATCTTTCTTTAATTTTTTAAATGAAACACCCTGTATTTGAACTCTATCGTGTACAGTTGTCGACCCTCTATAATTTTTATTAAGGTTTTCCTATACCCATCTCTTCTAGTTTTCGCGGTATATTCATTTTTACGAATTAAATCCTCAAAATTGCAATAAATCCCATTTCTCTCCTTTTTTGTCTAGCTAGCCATGAGAAATAAACGTCAAATTAATGCTCCTTTATCTGTCAGTAGTAAAAATTACTGTTGTAAACTGTTTTATAAAGTATATTTGAGTTTTAAAATTAAATAATGAATTTTACACAAGCCGAGAGGGTTGATATGATTTTTGTTCTGGGAGCTAGTGACAATAATACACTATTAGCCAAAAGATTGTATCAACAACCATTTCCTGAGCGACACCAACCTGAAAGAAGGGTATTTGAACAGCTTATGAAGCGTTTCGGAACAACTGGTAGTGTCTCGTACGATAAACATAATAGAGAAGAACGTGCTCAAACTGAGGAAAATCAGTTAAATGTACTTTTAGCAGTCGCTGAAAATCCGCATATTGGACAACGACCCCTGTCTCAGCAGGTTGATATTGAACGAGGAACAGTTTAGCGAATACTTAAGGATAATAGTATGCACCCGTACCATGTTCAGCTACTTCAAAAAACCTAATCGCTCAAATACTATATGAAGCTCAAAATCAAATGTGGTTTATTCATGACGAAGCCCCAGTCCATTATACCCACGCTATCAGAACTTTTTAAAAGCAGCATATCCAGATCGTTGGATTGGAAGAGCAGGACCTGTTCCGTGGCCGGGAAAATCGCCAGATCTAACTAAAATGGATTTCAGCATATGGGGATTTGCTAAAGGCAAAGTCTATAAAATACCCCCATACAAGGGAAGATTTGAGGAATTATTTAAATAAGTCGAAAATGGGACACCCTGTACGTTTCAACAGCAAGATAGGACAAAAACCGTCCTCGATGTCTTGGTCTAAGAATTTATAATCTACTTCCCGAAGACGTGAGCATTGAAAAACGTTGCATTCAATGGTTTTTTAACTTTACATGCCCGCCCACAAATACCCAAAATTTAGAAACTAAGTATTGGCATGACCAACAAATTTTAATTTGTCTACCAGACTAAACATACCTAAAAAATCTAATCCAGCATTATATAAAATTAACGCAAGTCTGTCATGTATTCTGAAACAATGGTGTAACTGTGTTTTGGTGGATTTACATACAATACCTTATCCAAATTTGGTTCGAAGTGGCTTAGCAACCGAATTAGACTCCAAATTATCACCAAACAGGGTTAGGACTTCCGGACAATTTAGGCACATATTATAAAATGTATGTTTAATATTATGTACATAGTGTTTAGTAGACAGTATGTTAGATACACGGTGGCACCAAATAAACACAATTCAAAGCAGGTTATGGTAAATTCGGCAAAAGTTTAACTGCAATTTTAAACAAGTTGTCTTTCAAAAAATGCTTCTAAATATGGGATGTCATTTTAGTAAAACTGTGTTTTCTCGAGGAGTTACCAGATCGTTTAATAAAACAGCAAGTATCTCATACAAATACAATCCCAGCTAAAATTATTATCATCAAAGTGTGTCAAACATGTGTCATCAAACCTTTACAAGGCAATTTTACGTAAAGCTTGTCCAGAGATATAAGAAAGTTACACTTTGCCTTTGAATGGGATTATCCAAAGGTGGCCATAAACAAACAATGAATGAATGGGGAAAGGAAAGAAAGTCAAAAAGTCATAAACAAACAATGAATGAAAGAATAAATGCAGGCAATAAGGAATTATATAGAACGAATAATTAAGGAAGAGCAGAAATGTGGGAATTAGACGGTTTAATTTAAGAAACCGTCCATCCAGTGGTTATTAGCTTAGGCACAGATGACAATTCCGATTAGATTTTTCCATTTATGATAAAAATGTCTTAATTTATAAAACTGGTATGTTGGTTTGTATACATATAAAAAGTCTGTATAGAAATGTTCTATGATTTATAATCATGTATTAATTTATGCGCAACGAATTGAATTTACCTCATAAATATAGATAAGTGTACATAAAAATATACAAATGAATACAGTGTATCGCCTCTTCCTGAATGTATGAGTTTTCCAACTGTCTAAAACTATACCAATATACACACCGATGAGATCCATAAAATGAGGTTGAAGGACGTCGAAATCAAGGATGATGTAGCTATAGTTAAAATCCTCCAGAGCAAAAACAAGGTTCAAAGAAGTTTTGTGATAACCGATGATGGAGGTCCAGTTTCTTTTGTGAAGTTACTACAAGATTACACTAAACTTCGGCCAAATAATGCACAAGACGAACGCTTGTTCTATCGCTATGAACGAGGTAGGTGTGTGAATCAGGTGATTGGAAAACAGACTATTTCGAATGTTCCTAAAGAAATTGCCAAATTTTTGAAACCTCAAGACATAAATAAATACACTGGTCACCCGTTTAGAAGAACATCAGCTACGTTTCTCGCAAATGCTCCAGGTGTCGACATTTTGGATTTGAAAAAACATGGCGGTTGGAGGTCTTCGTCCGTTGCGGAGGGATATATTGGTGATTCGTATACTAATAAAATCGAAATTTCCAAAAAGATCTTAAATGGAACTCCTACTTTTATTCCATCTAACCACGTGAGAGTGACAAATAGAACGAGTTGTAATATGGTCCAAGTTCAGGATAATAACGAGACTCTAATACGAAGCGGCGAAGCTATTGAATTAAATAATAATCCATCAATTTATTTTTCCAACTGTTAAAATTTTACTATAGACCTTAATGGTAATAAATAATTATTATTTAAGTTTTATATCATTGTTATTATAGCACTTGCTTTTTCAATAAATAAATAAAAAAATATAATAAATATAAGCATTTTGTTATTAAGTTTTTTCCCAAAATTCGCTTGAATAAATACAATAAAATTTCCTATGAGTATATATTTGTTTTTTTTGTCCTGGCACCGAAAGTAGTACTTTCGTAGCTAGCAACGTATAATAATCGGGTAACTCTAATGTTTACTTTCGTGTTGCTAGGGCCCGAAGGTGAATTTATTTGTACAGTAGTAAAAAAAATAATAGAATTTAGCATGCGAGTCCATCATACAAGGACCTTCAAAAAAGTCGAATACAAACTTAATGTAAAATTAATAGGGATGCCAATATTTAAGGGTGGCAAAATTTACGTGAGATTTCCTATTGTCAGTCTGGCGATGCACCACACGGTATATAAAATAATAAAGACATCAAAGCAAAATAATATCATCTTGAACAAAATAATATCAAAACCAAACAAGTTTATACAAACATAACTTCAATAAGCCTGTCGTTGACTCTGCTAGAGATACGATATTTTCGATATATCTTTATGTCTATATAAAATCATACAACGAGAGTTCGGTAAATACTGGATGGCTAATTGAAATCTGGATCACTGTTGACCGTGTAAACACTTGTCGTGTAGACGATGTATTGAACGTAGGTAATATTCATTGTGGGGTGGAAATCTTTGTGACTTTTTAATTATTGGCTCAAACTGATTGATTGCTAGCCCAAGTAACAATTTAAATGCAACAAGTATTTATGGGGTTTTATCACAGGTTCAAGAAGGTAAATAAACCGAAGTGGGTTTTATTATTTCTTTTGTGCATACCAATTTATCTGCAGATAATATGTACTTAAAAAAAAGCCTTCAACTTATCTTTAAAGCAAGTTGTTAAATACTTTTGCTCTTTAAGACCTATTGGCTGTATAACCACTTAATTGCTGCATTAATCAAAACCACAATAAACTCATTAAGGTTTATAGAGGATTTTAAATCTTTTAAGTTTTGGGGTAGACATCTATAAATGTTTGGGTTTTATGGGAGTTTTAAAATATGGTTTTTAAGTACTCCTTACGATCAAGCAATAAAACGAATAACTCTTAAGTAGTCTTACCCTTAATATATGTTATCATAAATACTATTTACTTTGGACGATAATTGGTAAAGGCTCCGTGAAACCTAATAGTTTTAAGGTAGCTTTAGTAAGCTAAGTTAAAACCTTTTAGTTTATAAAAATATTTCACAAATCCATACACTCTTAATAGGGCATTCTATTAAAATAAACGGTTTTATTAATTTTCCAGCCATGTTTTTTTCCGTTAACTACGGCAGACATCTTTAAACAAAGTTAGGGCAACAGTGATTGGTTCTATTTTTATTTATTCTAACTGTTTACAATTAGTCTGCAATTATCAAAAATATGTTAATATGTTATATAAACCCCTAAATAGCCCAAAATCATACTGATTAAGCTAAAACTAGGGTTACAATTTTTTTTATTAATTGTAAATAATAATTAATAATCTAACAAATAAAAGGCGCGTGAATTTTTTAAAATTTTTCTATATACTTTATCAATAAAGTGGCCGGGGTTGACAATTTTTTATTACTAGATTGTTTATTAATATCGAATTATAAAATGTTAGCACATGCAGATATTTCAATCGAGACCGACATGTTTAACTGGGTGTATCCGAGTTGCTAGACGGTGGAGAGTAGGTAACAAAATTATGAATTTGGAGTTGCTAGACGAAGATGTACGAATTGCTAGAAAAACATTGTCGAGTTCCTAGACGGCAAAAATTACATACACTTGGAACATTATATTGCTTAACTCAACTAAATAATGCTGTAACTAATAATTATAGACTTTATTGGTTAAACAGGCGCTAGCACGGCATCTAATCCACCTTTTTGGTTCCAATTCGCCTTTTTCAAGTCTCTTTATAGACTTTATTGGTTAAACAGGCGCTAACACGGCATCTAATCCAACTTTTTGGTTCCAATTCGCCTTTTTCAAGTTCACCGGCCAATTATTTACCAGCCCTTTTTGAGTCGATCTACTCATAATAATAGCATAAATATAATTTTCCAGGCTCTAATGATTTTTATTACCTCTCTGTAATGAAGGTCGCGTCTAGGAACTCGACCATCCCCCCCCCCCCCCGTCTAGCAATTAGTGTATGTCGGTCTAGGAATTCAGCTATCTCAATTTATTTTACCTGCATACGTCTAGCAACTCGGCTACACCGGTTTAACTATACTTGGTGACATTTTTTTATATTGACAATTTACGTTCAACAAGTCTTTGACAAAGAATTATTATAGACACAATAATACTAAAATTATTTATGATGGTTTTAAATCACGCATAAAATTTGATTGCAATTACTAACGGTTTTAAGAAGGCTTTATAAAATTTTTTGTGGTAGACTTAAAAACATCTTGCAGATATGGGTTCAAAAGTACTGTTGGTTTTATTGACAGTTTTATGGAAGATATTTATAACCTTTACAAAATGTCCTTTTTGGTTTCATGCCGGGTTTATTGGAGCTTTGAAGAGGTTATCTACTTAGTATAAACAGTTGTACGATCGTACGTGTTTATAAACAAAATTTATTAACTTTTCAAAAATGTCCATTTTACAATAAAGAACTGAAAATAACGCGCACAAATCTCACAATACACACGCGAAACACTGTAAATAAAGAATAAAGAGATGACCAGCTCTGGACAATAATAACGTCAACTCTACGGGAATATTAAAGAGTTGCAGAAATCCGACGCACTGCGCATGATTAAAGCTTCCACGAAAGGAATCTTCAAGGTGCATACGCGGGAACATATTTAGACTGCTCGACCATTAGCTTTGTTTGTCTACTGATGGGACTTAACTTCACATTTAAAAAATCGCCCCTAACATCCGATATTATTAGGACATTCTGTATATCAAATTTAAAATAGTTCATTAAAGCTTTGAGACCCATGCACAATGCACATATTATACCCGTTCTCGTATTATATTAACTTCCAAGTATAAATCAACCCTTAACAGCCTTTTAGGCAAAATATTTCGACCATTTCACCCTCCTTTTTCTAATATTTCGCATTATCCCAAACTTTTAATTTAAATGTCCGAATCATACGACAGATCATATTTTAAGTACCGCCATATTTCAGTGGCCGCCATCTACAGGACTACTAATGATACCGTTATGTAGAATTTATGTAATATTATTTAAATCTTTAAGTTAGACTTTTTGTAATAATTGCAATCCTTTAAAAAAATTGATACGGTTAAACCTGGCCATCCTTTTTCAAATGCTTTGTGAGATCTGGGCATTTATTGGGGACTGGCAGATTTACATACTTCTGATAATACAAATGTTTACCACTTTGTCACCAGGTTTATACTTATTGAAGCAAACTACATAAAAGAAAACATAAGCCAATAGAATATCACTCTGAATATAAATACTGGTACGTTTAGGTCTGTTCAAAACTGACGGATAAAAGATAAAACTCTGACCTCTCTGAGTAGCAACACTCGACTGAACGTAATGAGACGGAATATGAAGAAGAACTAACCGGAACCAAACTAAATTTACAAATAGAAATAAAGGTCTGTCTTTACCACCAAATAACTTTATTTGCCCCTCTAGGGTAGAAAACAAGGGTTATAAAAATACATAAAATGACGATGAATTAAATTAAATTTCTTAATGCATGTGTTGTACTAGTTTCGACTTTAGAGAAAGTCATCCTCAGCAACTAACCATTTAAGAGATTTTTATATGAAAAGAAGTTAAAACAGTTGGGGGAACAGAGAGGTGATTCAATAATACAATACAATATAATATAATGCAGATTATGCAACCTTTGGAATCGACAGGAGTTTAGTATAAGAACGATGTATCTCCATGTGAAGGTAGGGGTTGATTTATACGCAAGTAGAATTAAGGACCTTAATCATAGTCGAGTGATATAAGCAAAGTTGAAGTCAAAACGTGTTGAAAAAGAAGAATTGTAACATATCAATTCATTCTCTTTTCAGTGAAACTAAATTAGCGAGGGGACATGCTTAATGTTATGGTGGATTGAATATTTGTTAATGAAATTAAATGAACTTATTATTCTAAAAAAGGGGGGTTGTCAAAATGAGACTATGTCATTTCAAATAAAATGGGAATGCATCAAGTGGTCACCATTCACTTGTTAAAAATAAAATTAAATTAAATTAAATTAAAATTATTAGGACATTAGATTGTTGACTTTTTGTTTTTCATTTTGTTTGTTTTTTAGAATAATAAGTTCATTTAATTTCATTAACAAATATTCAATCCACCATAACATTAAGCATGTCCCCTCGCTAATTTAGTTTCACTGAAAAGAGAATGAATTGATATGTTACAATTCTTATATTGTATTGTATTATTGAATCACCTCTCTGTTCCCCCAACTGTTTTAACTTCTTTTCATATAAAAATCTCTTAAATGGTTAGTTGCTGAGCATGACTTTCTCTAAAGTCGAAACTAGTACAACACATGCATTAAGAAATTTAATTTAATTCATCGTCATTTTATGTATTTTTATAACCCTTGTTTTCTACCCTAGAGAGGCAAATAAAGTTATTTGGTGGTAAAGACAGACCTTTATTTCTATTTACAATCTCGCCACAGAATATGGACTACTTCTTAAATCTTAAATTTACAAATATTAGCATACCACAACCAGCATAAACCCAATCAGTTTTAAAATTTTCATTAATTTGCATCTCTGCACCTTAGCCCTCAAATATCCAAATCGAAATGAAGCCATTCAATGTTATTGAGTGCCAAGGATCGATGTAATGTAATATCACTCATGGATCAATATCCTGTAGAAGCCGAAAAAGCACAAGCCAAGAAATGACAACGAATAAAGTAAATTATTATATAAATATGTCACAGGGAGAGCATTAGATATATTTTTGTTTGCAGCAAAAACAACAAACTCCATGGGAGAACAAATCAACTGAAATTTAACTGGATGGAAGATAGTCAGTTTTGATACGCCTCATGTAGAGCACTATAACAGCAGTATAGTTTAATTCACAATATGAGATGACCTATAAGAGTACAGACGTTTTTAGTTCCTAAAGCAGGAAATAAAGGCTTTTGAAATGTGTAATCATTTAGGTTACCTTGCAGGAGTACCAATAAGTATAGTAGCACAAAAAAAGAAACTGTGTTCACCATAAAGACAGGATTTAGATTGGAAATATCAAAAGACACTTAAATGATTGTTGAGGGACTAACTGAAGAAAACTGATCTAGATTGATACACCACAGGGAACAAACAGCAAACTGTAGAAATGGAGGAATATATGACTAATAATTGAGGAGTTTAAGAACTCTGAGATTTTAAACCTCATCATTCATAATATTATGGAAGGTTTACGGTCTCGGAACGCCGCAAGGTTTGCCCCTCTCTTCAATGTTGTATAACATTTATACTCACGATATTCCGCGTGATAGATTTACGCAGCTCTATTTTTCGCTGACGATACAGCAATTACTTTGACTTCTAATTCACCGCGCATTGTCGTCAGCCAGATGCAGCGTCACGTAATCAAGCTGAACAAATGGCCTTCGGTTTGGAAGATTCGCCTGCATCCCGCCAAGGTGAAGGTTACCTTAGCATTGTGCGCAGGCCTGAAACATGGCTTCGGGTCAATGGAGTCCAAGTGAACTGGTGCCAGGAGGTAAAATACCTGGGACTTATATATGACCAAAGACAGAACTGAAGGCTCAAATCAATTAATAGAGTAGAGCTTGCATTGCGTCAATTAAGCTCTATCTATCCCCTGCTTCACAGACTTTGAAATATGACTAAGGTCAACCTAGACACTACAAGGTATTGGTCAGGCCGGTTCTCACTTATGGTGCATCTTCGTGGTACAACATCAGCAGAATCGAGCTTAATAAATTCCAGGTAATTTAAAACAGGGCGTAAAAACCCATCGCGGACCTGAACAGAGTACGTCACCGTGATTTAGACGATACACGAGTTTTTGTTAAAAATTATTAAAGGCTACGGACGCACAGATGTATCGACAAGCCTACAAATCACAGACTCGCATACGAGATCTAGACCAAAAGACTGGTTCCCTGTTGGTCCAAATCCATGGTAGAGAGGCACAATATCATAGAAGAAGGTTCAAAAAACCCAAACTTATAATAAGTTCGTGCATAGAATTGTCCCTTATCCTTTCCGTCAGACCCAATCCTTGGACGCGTTTCGCCGTTTACGGCTCTTCAGCAAGGCTCCGGGTCTGACGAAAAGGTAAGGGACCTCAAAGTGTTTTCACACAGAAATGCAAATAACCAAATGAGAATTGCAGCACGTGGCTACATCTCGTGGCAACCACACGTATCAACCCAACCAGGACAGCGAGATAGAAGAAGGTGCCAAAACCTTGCAGACAAACACTTTCAAATGAAAACGCACGAGCCAAAATTAATTAAGGCAAAAGCCAATATCAAAAACGACAGTACCTAGACAGTTCAGTATGAATATTGTATGTCAAAGGATAAAATTCTGACGTAACAATACATTTGTTTTGCTTTATTTGAATGACCGTTTATATAGAAGTAAAGTTGAGGGTTCTTGTTTGAACTAACCTTATATAGCCTAATATTGCAGGTGATATAACCAGTAACAGCCTGGAGCTAAGAATCATTTCTATTTCGCCTCAGTACGGCAACGTGATGAGATTAGAGAAGAAATAAGAGAAATCAAGGCCAACTACCAACAAAATGGAGTGAGGACATACGAAGATATGCAGGAACTGGACAACTAATGCACAAGACAAAGAACAGTCGATATTGCTGGCGGAGAGATACATTCTACCTACTATTGGATGTTGAGGGTGATGACTGCAATGAGGGATATACTGGCAATCACCTTAACATTCATCTCTTAAATATAAATAGAAGATATCCGCTAGCTAAAGTAAGTAACATGCGTTTTGTATGTAAGGATTTCTATTCTTTAATGTGCATAATCGTACACACTACATTTTTATTCCTGAGATATTTAAATAGCCCACTCGTCATAAATAACCCCATAGAAATATATAAATTTTTACTTTCTTAATCTAATCGAAGGTATAATGATTAACCAAAAAAAAAAAAATCCGAGATCTCTTATCAGCGACTACTTAAGAATGAAAATCCTTGAATGGGCGCTACCGGACGTCACGAGACCACCTCGTAGAATCACCGTAAAATTATTATAAATCGTCCGGTTCCATTCACGGGTAAATTATGGGGTTCTTTTGTAGATATGGGTTCCATTGTTAAGGGAATTATCGCGGTGGCTACTAGTTTTGGCCCTGGTTTGGTTTATCGCTCCAGTGACGTACGTAAACGAATGGGATTCTTTATGATAGGCAGAAGCATTGCATATATTAGATTAAATGGCCTGAGAAGAACCGTGGCTCTGTTTAGGGAACAGGTTCTGTACGACATAAAAAAAAGGAACTGGAAGACCATAACAGCAGAACGATGAACGATGACGATGAACAGCGTTATGGTTATTTTCAAAGGACCCTGAACGAGATGCGCTAGTCTCCAGGACAATAGAAATCTATAAAAACACACCCAGAAACGTGCTGGATTTTACACGTATATCCGTTGAGGAAGTTCGCTCCGTACTGCACGATATTGCAAATAGGCACCCCACTTCGACGGCATAAAGAACAGAACACTCAAAAATTTGCCAGAGAAAACAGCAATAGATAGGGTTAACATAGCCCAAGTTACACTCGAAAGAGGTTGCTTTCCAGATACTTGGAAAAGGGCCAAAGTGGCCTTAACTCGGAACACTGGGAAAGATGTGACGTTGACTGCCAGCTACAGAACAATAAGTCTGCTATCGTGTTTAGGCAAGGTTGTTGAAAAATTGATACTAAATCGGATAACCGATTTATACAGCGGACATTTCGCACGGCAATCAGACACAACTATATCTGTTTGCAGACGATACTGCAATAACTGCCACCTCAGTAGTGCCCTGCAAAGTGGTTGAAAGTTTGCAATAACATGTACTTTTGCTGCGAAAATGACATGAAACCTGGAGACTAAGGCTCAATGAGGAGAAAACGCAAGCAATATTCTTCTCGAATGCAAGGCTAAGACTACCTGAAACAAGGGTTAGAGTTAATAATAAACCAATTATATGGTCAAACAAAGTAAAGTATCTTGGCCTTGTCTTTGATAAGACTTATCTGGAATGAAAACGTTGACGAAAGAGTCGCTAATGCATAGATACAATTGGGTGCAGTGTACCCCTAAATTTGTAAGAACAGCAAAATCACAAACAAAACGAAAATGATAATATACAGGACAATTATCAGACCAGTACTGACCAGGGCTAACTTAAAAAGCCAATAGTACAGAAGAAAATCTAGATTTGGTTAGATATATCGTCCTCTTGTAATTGTGATCTAAACCAATCCCGACGCCGATGTTTTTCAGTCCAAACCCTCTTGGTCGCTCGCACGGTATAGCTCTATGAGGGAAATCAAATTGGCAATGTCAAATAGAAAAAGCTTTATGGTATGCCACTGGTTGTATCGAAATTGTACGTATTTACTTTCTTACATCTTCAAACTAGTTTTATTGTCTACAAGACTTAACATCATATTTTAGTTAATAAATGGGAAGCCCAGCATTAATATTTATGATAATTTAACAATAGATTACACAAGTCAAATCCAGGTGGTTATTAATTTCTTAATTGTGTTCTTTTTGTGACTCCATGGTGGGTAATGTTGCTTCTTAAGAATACAAAGAACATACATTTTTACGTTTTACGTGACGGGTGTGAGGATATACCAGTTATAGTCTACCTTTAAATGGCGCGAAGTAATCAATGCTCATTAAATATAATCAATCGGGGTATTAAAAACAATTTAAACACCATCCCTTAAAATGTATTGTGTTTACATTAAAGGATCCAAATAACGAACATTCTTAATGTAGGTCCACCCTAAATGTATCGCAAGACATTGGTATATTTGAGGATTTACCATTGCTAGCAGGTATAATCCCTTATTCAGGAGTATGTTTTGGGAAAGTTTTTAAATTAAAATTCTTATACCAGCCTATTCTCCTAAAATCGTATTATATTATATTCGTAGGTATTTACAACATATGAAAACATTTAAAAAATCGTATTAACTAATAAATAACAATGGGAGGTACTACTTTACATAATATAATTACAAAAACAAGATATAATATAGAATCTTACAAAGTATTTTCAGAAATCGAATAATACTTTGTCGTTATGGCTTAATCATAGTCCGATTCGGAAGATGAACTTTTATTAACATCGTTTACAATAAGCGGTTCAACCATTTCTTCGATTATTATATCTACCTGCCATATTTTGGCTTCTTCTTCTATCACATGATCGATACACTTTTTCCACTTTTCCGCACTGATTTTACCCATAGCTTCATTAAAGAGTTTTTTTAAATCCATCATTTCATAGTCAAGTCAAGTCAAGTCAAAAAAGCTTTATTGTATAAAGAATCTTTACATTCTCATTTACAAAGCTGTAAAAATTAAAAAAAAAATAAAATTTTATCAGGCTTACAATATGCGTTTGGTGCGCCCCAATCCTAACGAATCCTAAAGTAAAGCGTCAACATAACAAAATATAACAAACGAATAAACACTAAAACACTACATATTAAATTAACTGGCTATATAAAATTGTTAAAAATCCAAAGCACAATTAATAATATTCAAATAATTAAAAATAGTTCAGTCAATATTCCAAAATTTTCTAAAACATTGGGCAAACTATTACCACACTCAAGAAACAGTACAATATCACCCAACCCAAAGGTTACTACACACAACATTATTAAAATTTCATCTTAAAATAACAAAACGATGATTAAAAAGTGACATAAAGATTGTTAAATCAAAAGTAAAGTTGCACATTTACCAGAAAAATAAAATAATACAAAAATCACACCAATACAAGGAACACTGAGACAAGTGAAGCAGACTTCAGTACACCAGGAGCTATCACAGAAAAATTCTTTCACGGTATAATAAGCTTTAAAAACTAAGAGAGCCTTTACTTCTTTTCGAAATGTTTTAAGATTTTGGATTTTTCTAATTTTTAGCGGAAGGTGATTAAATATTTTCTTACCGTTATAGAATATATAGAATTTTTGATCTGACTGGAATGGGGTATAGGTAAATGAATTTTAAATATTTGACGAGTGTTGCGTACTGGGGTTGAATTAATTTCACTCTTAAATTTCTTATAAATTAAACAAGACGTCTCCAACAGAAACAAACAAGCCAAAGTTAAAATCTTGTGTGATAGAAATAGTGGTCGGCTAGAGTCTCTAATTTTGGCTTTACACATATATTTAATGGCTCTTTTTTGCAAAACAAATATCACGTTAAATAAATGCTGGGAGCAGCAGCCCCAAAAACTTATGCCATATCTTAAATGGGATTCGATAAGGGAGAAATATGCGGTCCTTGTAGCAGCGAAGTTTAAGTTATTAGAAATAACCCTAATCGCATAGCAGTTGGAGCCTAGTTTTTTGCTAAGGTTAATTATATGTGATTCAAATTTTAATTTATCATCCATGTACAACCCTAAAAATCTATTTACTTTCTCATTATTTATTATGTGGTCTCCAACTATAACTTCATTGAAATTGCATTTAAAAGTAAGAATGTTTGTTTTTGTTATGTTAAGAGATAAAAAGTTGGCGTGTTTTTTTCTGGCGACATCTGTCTTTATTTGAGCCCGTATAAGTTCGATCGGGTTTAATTCGCAGTGGTAAGGGAGCACTGATATTCCTCGTAACTTTGTCATTTCATCGACTACATATTTTTTAATGTATTTTTATGTAAATTGGCTAGCATCAATAGTTCTTTTTTTAAGGAATCAAATGGAAATACTATTTGTCTTAAACTTAGCCAATCTGTTATTTCACTTTTACGTCACGCACTTGTCGGTAATTTTTCCGTCAGCCTAGAGTGATAACTTGCATTATCCAATACAATTATTGCATCTTTTGGTATAAGATCCAACATTTGCTCGAACCATTCTTCAAAGACATATCTTCGTGATAGTCTCCTGGATTTTTAGATTAGAAAATCAGTAGACCACCTTTAACGAATGGAACCTTTAACGGATGCTTCTTAGGTGTATTATTCCAATAGAGGTACCCATAAAGGCATAATAACCACATAATTAGCAAACAGGTAACCAGGATTAGGTACAAAAAAAAGGAATAAAATTATTAGAGCAGAAACGGAATAAGTACCTACACTCCAATCAGTTTTGATAAAATTACTTTCTAAGATTTCAGGTAAACGTACGGCTGTACATAATTTTAAGCTTAAAAAAATTTAATATTGAAATATATATTTGAAGACAAAACTTGAATTTAATGTCGATACTTGTACTAATTCTGCACAAATTTAAAAATTCAGGCCTATTTTTTTTTTAAATTGAAATTTTTTATTGTCTATAATTTACAATTCTAATGGTATTCTAATTTAGAATATTCTTAAATAACAATAATATATTATTCATAATACACAATGACATGCATATGTACCTACTTTTTAATAAAATATTGGCAATACTATGCAGGTAAATTGCTTAGAATTTGTGTCTGCGGTGGGTGTTGTCACAATACATATTACAAAGTTTACGTATTTACAAAACTATCTTAGACTTACATTCTATTTTAAATAATAACCAAAAATATATATAAATGCTAATAATAATAAATTAATACTATCAATATAATTTTCCCCAAAAATCACAGCATTAAAAAAATATATATATATTATTATAAATAAATTAATATTTATACGTGTAAACGAGCGTGGAAGTAATGATTAATATATATTGGTAAAATAGGTGTAATATATTAATAAACAAATATATAATAATATTTGTAATGACTAATTCAAAAAAATAAATTAAAACGAAGAACGCAAATTAAAGTTGATAAAGAGTAAATAAACACACAAAACCATAAACAAAAATATTTCAACTGGGCGACTACTTGAACCAGTACGTAACTTCTTTTATTTCATTATACTCAGGGCCGTTCCTGGCAAGCGTGCAGAACGTGCTTGCACGCAGGCGCAAAATTATATGGGCGCAAAAGTGACGGTCATTCAGTATTCTTTATTACAAATTAAAAAAAAAATAAATTTCTCTTATTTTATCATTTCAATATGTCTAAAAATTTTACCAAGCGTTTGCCTTAATGTGTTCTCTCCGTAGTTTCCTTGTTGGACACTACATGCCCCGACTTTTAAATTTATTTGTTCGATTTTAATCTAACATGATATTTTAGGAAAAATTAATATAGTAAGTAAAAAACTACAAGATTCGATCAGATTTGGCCATTATTTCGATTGAAAATAATATTTCTGAGGCTCTTGATCATAATCAGATGATCAACGAGCTTGCATCCGTGAAAGCCAGACGTGTTTTGTTTTAGGTATATCATTCCTCTTTTGTTTTGTTCTTTATAAAAATATTATTTTTTCATTTTTGAAACGTTTATTTTTTTATCATTAAAATATTTCTGTAACCTACCATAAAAGTACTAGGTATAATATTGTTTTGTGTTTTTGTTATTGTTTATTTTATTTAGATTAATTTTATTCTCTTTTAATTTTCTTGTGAATGTACTGCTTTTAGTTCCTACTATTTATTATATTTCATAAACAATCGAGTAAATTATCTTAATGATATATTGATTATAAGTACTGTTTATACCGTTTTTTTTGTTTCTTTAGGGTATATTTTTCTTTTGATATACTTACTAAATATTTTTTGTGATTTTGTTTGTTTTGGTAATTTAATAAATTTAATATTTTTTCTAATTATTTTTTATCAGTTTTCTTACATTTCAAATCATTGCATTGCCAGTTTTTCGCGAAATATATTAAAAAAAAATACATTTCTCTACAATCTTGCTGATAGTGCTAGTTTAGGCAATAGGTCTATAGTTGCCAACGTCTTTACGGCTTCCTGCCTTAAAGATCGGAACAATTAGGGTAGTATATATATTTAAATCTATACATGCTGAAAAATCTTGCACGTCCATGGATAAGACGGTTTTGATTGATTTTATACTATTCATCATTTAAAGATAGACTATAGTAGTGTCACTCAAGCAAATTCTTAATATTTTATTTAAATATTCCTGTGCAATAACAAACATACTTTTTAACAAGCATTTTCTAAACTAACCTAAATTTTCTTTAAAGCCCTTGCTTTTTTTACAAAAAATAATGCCTTTACTTGTTCAAAATCAACTTAATTTCAGTGATATATCTTTGAATCGGATGATGTAAGCGTGGGGAGACACATCCCTTCCATCTCAATACAGTCGAAAATAAGAAATCTAAAAAATTGTTGCTTCCTAATGGTCCAGACAACTTCTTTCACGGATTTACATTTGTATGAAGATTACCATCAGAATCATTATTAAAGGTGTCAGATTGGTAATTTAAAAATAATGTTTTTGTTGAGGAAAATTAAGTGTTTGGTGCACAGTAGCTAGGAGATAAATGGTTTCGTAAGATATTTTTGAAATGGTAATTTTTCTTTTTTGGATTATGAGCCAACAATTATCACCTTACAAAATAAGGTCGTGCAGCAATAATGGATTTCAAGGCAATGGCGTAGATATCTTCTTTTATATTGTTAGTTTTCAGTGTATTAAAATTCATTATACAGGGTGTGTACAACGCTTCAAACAAGGCACGAATAAATTTAGATCACTATTTTGTTATGTAATTGCATAATCTGTAGTAATATATTAAGGGATAGGGAAATTATCGAAAATCATTCCGAAGATTTTTTGCCGTGGAAATCGCTCGAGGGCTTGCCCGAGAGCGATTTCCTAATGGCAAAAAATCTGAGAATGATTTTCTGATTATTTCCCAATCCCGAAATGTATTTTGAAGATTATTTACCAAATAAAAAACTAACGATTTCTGACGGGTGAGATTTTCACTTTTGACAAGGGTGATTTTCACCGGAGAGCGGGAGATTATCGCTGGATTTCTGACGGGTGAGATTTTCACTTTTGACAAGGGTGATTTTCACCGGAGAGCGGGAGATTATCGCTGAATAATCAGGTGAAAATCAACCCGCTTTTATAATGGATGAGGTATATAATCAATAGTAATATGTTAAGTGCATGTAAAATTGCTGAAAATCATGCATGAAGGTTTGTTGCCCTAGAAACAGCTTGAATGCATTTTTATTGTTATTTCCCAAAAAGTGCCCTCCCTTCGGTCGGGCACTTTTTGGTAAATAACAATAAAAATGCATGAAAGCTGTTTCTTTAGGGCAACAAATCTGAGTGCATGATTATCAAGCCATTTTACATGCACGAAATATATTTTTTAGACTATTTCCTGAATGAAAAACTAGTAGGTGCAGAAATATAAGACAACATTTTTATTTCGAGCAATACAAAGTATTACAATTGAAAACACAATTATTATAATAGATGGTATTGGTAGTTTCTTTCACTGCAGAAGGCAGTAAATTGTCCCCAGATGTAAGCTTTTGATCTTTTTGTGTTGTCTGACACGCTTTTTCCGATATTTTCAGATATGTCGTTCAAGGAAAATGCTCCGAAACGAATCATTTTGATAAATTGACGCGAAATTGTCAAAGCAGAAATTTCAACTTGTTGTGACAGTGACGGTTATTCTCGTAGGTAACCAACAATGAAAAACCAGAAGTGTGCAATTTTCAGCTCAATCGCGACCGAGGGCTGATTTTTACCGAAAATCAAGTGAAAAGCGCATTGTAGTTACAGTATATGAGGGAAATAGTCATTATAATTGTTAAACTGATATAAATAATGTCAACAACGTGCAAACAGTAAGTTTATCAAAAATCTCAGCTGATTTTTAATAATTTAATAACAGTAGCGGCCCGTCAGGGTAGGCAAGGTAGGCGCCGGCTACCCTTAATATAATATATAGTATTTCCCAGTAACACAAGTCCAAATTTAAGTAGTAATAATTTTTAGGGAAAAAGAAAATCCAACAGTCTTCCTGCATAAGTTTAATTAAGTTTAAAGTGATTTAGATTAAGTCAACATGTTTTAACGCAATAGCGTTCATCTTCAGGAGGCATATAACAAAAATTAGGTTGCTGTGAAAATAGAAAAACTCGCTTAGGTGGTAAGAAACGTCAATAGAGCTTTGGAAAAAGTGAAATGATTAATTAATTGAAGGAAAATCTGTATTTAAATTATGGATGGTAGTATACTGAGAAGTTGAATATTGAAATTATTGTAAATAGATTTTTATGCTCAAGACGAGGAAGAAGAACATTTTGGCGAAGAAATTCATGGCAATGATGAAATATAACGTATTTAGATAAAAAAAAATGCAGTTTCTGAATACAAAAATAAACATTTAAGACTAGAAATTAAAATAAAATTCCACCACTTAATACACATTCCTCCAGCATTGCTGTCTTGGTCTTGCGCTTAAAAAACTCTTGACATATTTACGACAAAAATGACAAATCGCTAAACGGCTGACAATACAAAGTAACGAACAGGATTAACCGTAGTTAAACAAGGTAACAACCGAATAATCGCATTTTTCACAATGTTAACCCCCAGTTAAACCCTTAGACTATTGTACCAACTCTAACCTTGTTTGTCGAGTCTTTGAAATATCCCGAAAAATGTCTATCAAAGTATTTAGAGTGTTAAACTTTGTTTACTTAAGTGGGAATGACAAAAGGCCATCTGCACCATTTAAATATATCCGAAAATCTGGTCCTAAGTTCACATCACACGTAGACAAACATTGGTTTAAATGTTCCGTGAAATTTTGCGGTTTTTCTTTTCTTCTTGTCAAATCAATAATACTTTATTTATATAAGGGTTTTGCTGTTCTACTTTAAACAGTTTCGAATAATCCTTATTTACTGATAGTTTCTTTTAGATTTGATGTGATTGTTTCAGAGAGAGGTAGATAGTTGAGGAGTAACTCGAAGCATTTAGAGGTAGGTCTTATTGAATACCTTAGGTGCACTAGTAATCGTCTGCGACTTGTTTATTGACCGCTATCCTAACAAACCCATTAAAAAGTCCATCGTACACAAAACTTTTCGACGTTACCAGGAAACAGGGTCCATAAAAAGTTTACCTAAAACCGGACGTCCAAAAACTGCTATAAGTGATGAAAATAAATTAAACGTTTTATTACAAATAGAGGAAAATCCAAAAGTAAGTACCAATCAGTTAGCTCTAAATGCCGAAATTTGCCAAAAATCTGTAAGGACTATCTTAAAGGGAAACAAATTACAGCTGTACAAGATTCATTACACTAAAGAACTTTTAGAGGATGATCCTGACCGCCGTAATGAATTCGCCGCAGCCATAATGGAAAATATGAACCAAAATCCTTATTTTGCGCACAAAATTTTATTCAGCGACGAAGCTACTTTTTGCTTGAACGGCCAAGTTAATAGGCACAATTGTAGAATTTGGTCCAGAGATAACCCCCATTGGATGGAAGAACTTCACACCCAATATCCTGAGAAAGTTAATGTCTGGGCGGGAATATTGGGCGACAATATTATCGGACCTTTTTTCATAGAAGGTACATTAACAGGACAGAAGTATTTGGAGCTCCTTAGAGATTGTATAGTTCCTGCCATTCAACAAAATAGAAATGTAGGTGAAATATGGTACCAACAAGACGGTGCTCCACCCCATTATTTAAGGGTAGCCATGCAGTTTCTAAACAACCAATTCCCAGGGAGGCTGATTGCAAGACGTGGTGCATTAGAATGGCCAACTCGATCTCCTGATATGCCTCCACTGGACTTCTTCTTGTGGGGTAATTTGAAGAATCGTCTCTACAAAAATCGTCTAGAAAATTTAAACGAATTCTGCGAAAGAATCCGCATCGAAGTTACTCTTATACTTTTTTGTTTTTTATTTGTTGTTGATCTTCCTACTAAGTTCGTCTGCACTATCTCCTACATAGGTTAGAGCCGTATCATCCACGAATGTAAAGTAACGTGCTTTAAGACTTGCACATTCTAAATTTAGAACGTATAAGGAGTACAACAGTGGCCCAAGGACGGATTCCTGGGGAACACCAAACTTATTTGATTCTAAGTCACTACTGACACTATTTACTCTAACATACTGGTTTCTACCCTCAAGATAACTTGTTATTAGATTGAGCATTATATGGGTAAATCCCATATTTTCCAATTTACTCAACAAAATATCCGGACATACCACATCAAAAGCCTTTCTCAAATCTACATAAGCAACAACCCCTTATTATTATTAATCAATCCAAGGCTCTAGAGATATAATTCACAAAGTCCGCCGTTGCGCATAAGGTACTACTATTTTTTTGGAAACCATATTGGTACTCATCTCCGTGTATATGTTTCTGTATATGTGATAAGACAACATTCGTTTTTTAATTATTTTTTCTACGATTTTAGAGACAACACTTAGTACAGTTATTGGTCTATAGTTGCTTATACATTTTGTGCTCCCAGATTTCAATATCGGGCTAATTTTACTAATTTTTAAGTCCTCCGGAAATAGTCCACTTTTAAATACGTTATTAATTAACTTATTTAGGATTTCTACCAGAGTTTCTTCCAAATTGATTAGATCCTTAACCGTCACTTCATCGTGACCTGGAGAAGCATCTTTTTTTAAGTCCAATATAAAGTGAATATTTTTTAATGATTTTATTATATTATTTATTTTATTCCTAATTGCTTTAAATTCAGTCTCCAAAAACTTGGCATTGGGATTTTTTATTTTTCTTTTGTACAATTTGTCTATTTCCCTCATCATTCTCAGTACTTCACCATGTACTCCTTTCACAAGCTTTACAGACCTTAATGATCTCGGACTTTTTTTTTTGATTCAATGATAATCTGAGCCAAACAATGGAAAGATAAAATGTGTACGCCTTTTGTTGCTTGTTGAAAAACTCTAGAAAACATTTTGCAATCAATTATTTTAACCTCATGTTTGATTTTCTTACTAAAAATTCTTAAATGATTTTCAATAGTTATATGGAGCTGGTTATGATCAGAAAGTGGATTACTTTCAACCCTAACATTACAATTTAAAAAAAAACATAATGCGTTTTGAGCCGACTACATCTGTGGAGGAAATGCGTTTTGAAAAGTGCCTCCTCAGTTAAAGTATAAAAGGAAACAAGTTGCATTTGAAAACATAAAATTCCAACCCCCAACAAAAATTCAATTCAGGGGAGGCCCTCACCATCTCTCTACTCTTAATAACCAAAAGACAACGTTATGCATATTTGAAAGCAATCAAGTTAATTCTAATTTTATTGTCACAACAGCAACATACATTTGGTATAAGTAACAAATTCGATTAAAATTTGTCCCCTAAACGAATCAATTTTATAAAGTAGGTCTAAATTGCTTTGTGGGCGGTCCAGCACCGCCCTTGAGACTTTGACAAATTTCAATAAGGTAATTTAATGCATATATTAGAGCCATATGACACATTTTAGAGACTACGGGATCAAGTAAGTGAGAATGTGTTTATATCTACTTTAAATATGACTTAATGCCTCTATTGGGTATGTAGATTGTGCACATATGGCATACATTCATTGCGTTTTGAATTTAAGCAGACTTATTAATTTTGCTAATAAGTATCAAGGTTATATTTCGGTTTGCGAAAAAGGTCGTTGTCAATGTTAAAAGATCATACTAAAAAAAAAACTACTTGAGTATATTTTACTTACAAATTCAATGCAGCTTTTTTTTTAATTTCTAATAGGTATCTGATTTGTTTAAATTTGAAATTTCTTTTTAGCTTTTAGCTTCATTTCTATGGAATTGATGGTAGTTGATAAACTAAATTAATAAATTGACCTGTTTAACCAAATTTTCAGAGTATCATCACCCGAAGAAATATTATATGCTGTTCGTTTTCAAATTGACACCCTGTATAAATACTTATAACTCTGCCGCAATAAACAAATTCAAAATTTTATTTATCTCCATAATGAGAACGATACAAACATCATGAAAACGAAAATGTTTAGTTAACAACTGGCTACAATTTATTGGACGAGGGATTGATGCCAGCATTGCAGGAATATCTGTGATGAGAATCGATATTTAAAATTAAATTACAATGTATCAACATGTCTATTTTTGTTTTCGAATGTCGATTTAATTGTGCAATCATATCGTGTCGGTTTATTTTTGTTCATTAAATAGTGCCACGGAGTTAAGTGGATTTTATTTTTTTGTTTTTCAGGGCTAGTAATCCGATGCATAAAAGGCCAAATTGATAAGCAAATTTCTGTTGTCTATTCCCAAAATCGTATAGGAAATTAGGTTATCATTTTTAGAAACAGAAACATCTTGAAACACCCACATCGACAGAAACCCCAGAAATATAAAGGTTCGTCTATTTCCCTTCGCCAGGTCCATGCCCAGATCAATATCTGGCCAGGAACTCATATACGTTCAGAAGTCATGGGGGAATCTCATGCAAATACAATTGCTCTTAACAGTTAACTAAACTGTTTTATTGCATAAGTCTGCTCAATTACATTAAAACAATACTATGTGCAGAATATGACGCCTTAATATCATTTATATTATGTTTTACAATTTTGTTCTACAAATAACTATTATAAAGGAGCGTCCTTCAAATAATGTGTTATTCCACCCGGTTGCCAAAAAAATTGTGAACGCAACATGACAGGAAATTGCTTTACAGGACTTGTTAAGTAAATACTATAAGGGTCAAAATTATGATCGATTTACACTATAAAGGAACGAATTTAGACTTCAATAGTGTTTAGACATAACGTCTTAATCCACTTTTGGAGATCCTGACAAAACATTGCAGTACCTGACAAAAATTTGGTGTGAATGAGGATGCAATCGACCAACATTTGCCAGCAGGACGAAGAGACACCGCTGCATCTCCATGAAAAGGCTTAAACCTCGCGTCCACTTCTAAAGGCTTCTGAAAATTTGATAGCTATCATGTAATTTATTGCAATTAATGGCCATGGAACGCTACACGGTAAAACAGCGCGTTGTTATCGTGAAAACGTATTATAAATGTGGACAATGTTATGCGAAAACAGTTCGTAGAGTGCGAGCCGCTTTTGGAAGAAAAAATGCACCGAAACATACGACAGTGCAAAGATTGATCAAGAAATTTAGGCAAAGTGGTTCAGTTGGAAACATAAAATCAACAGGGCGGCCGCGAACTGCTCGATCTATTAAAAATATTGCAGCAGTGTCGGAAAGTGTTGGTGAGAATCCAGGCACGTTGATTCGCCGTCGGTCACAGCAAGTGAAAATTACCAAAAGCCGTATGCAGCAAATTCTTGCAAAAGATTTGAATTTGCAGACCTATAAAATGCAATTGACCCAAGAATTAAAGCCAGCAGATCATGGGTTGCACCGTGAATTTGTTAATTGGATTCTGGAAAACGAGGTAAATGACGGAGATTTTTCGAAGAAAATCCTGTTTAGTGATGAGGTACATTTTCAATTAAATGGATACGTCAATAAGTCGAATTTGGGGGGAAGAGAATCCTCGTGTTATTCACGAAAAACCAATGCATCCTCTTCGAGTCACCGTTTGGTGCGGTTTTTGGTTCGGCGGAATAAATGGGCCATACTTCTTTGACGACGAGGCTGGAACTACTGCACTAACAGTAAATGGTGAACGTTATCGTGCAATGTTAGAAGAGTTTCTGTGGGCTGAATTGGACCGAATTAATGTGGAAAACTTATGGTTTCAATAGGACGGAGCGACCTGTTACACTGCGCGTGAAACAATGGACTCGTTGCGACTGAAATTTCCTGGTCGTGTCATACGTCGCAATGGTGATAAGAATTGGCCACAACGATCCTGCGATATAACACCGTGCGACTTCTTTCTCTGTGGTTTTCTCAAATCTCGTGTTTATGCCAATAAACCAGCCGCAATTCCTGACTTAAAGAACGAAATTTGACGCGTCATTGATGAAATTCGTCCACAAATATGTGAAAATGTTATCAATAATTTCGTCAAAAGGGCAAGGGCCTGCCAGCAAAGCCGCGGCGGACATTTGTCGGATATTGTGTTTCCCACTTAATCGTGATATGTATTCTTTCTAATCCCAGTGAAGTTTTGACATTGTTTTTAAAAAATAAATGTGTTTTGTTAACAAATAAAAATGTGCCTTCATTTTGGGACACCATTTACTTGTTGTGGGCCAACATAGAAGAAACCACCTTAAAAAGGATTTAAATTTAATTATTAATTAGATATTTAACAAAGCTATTATACAAACCCCCCGTTAATACTAGAATGTAAAAGACAAAGCTATATAACATACGACAATAATGGAGCACAGTTCTACACGGTGTAGAACACCGTAAACTGGCGTCCAAAATTGATGAGTGACCGAATATTCGTGTTTTCTAACTCTCATGTACCGCTGTTTTCGGTCTCGTGCTAAATTTTAGGTCTTGTCGTTCTGAAATGAACACGGTTATGCTCCCCGTTGTTTTCGAACAACAAACTTTGTGTTTATCAATGATTTATTAATGTCGATATACAATGTGTTGATCATAAATGATATCGAAAGGAATAGAAATTGGCGTTAGGGTTAAAAATGACATACAAAACAACATTTGTAAAAAATAGGGTATTGAGAATGCGATCCCAGCGATATAACAATGGTATTATAAAGTGTAAAAAGCCTGAAAATGGGCTTTTACTGTATTTCCTCTAGGATGACGAAAACAGATACAGTCGATACAGCAATTAAAGCTAGGAACACAATTAATTAGGCCTTTAGAAATCAAAAATATCTTAATAAATGCATAATTTTTGTGAACGAAATCAGTGCCAGCATAGTGTCAGGAAGAACAAGAATACAACCCTGGGCGCTGTTAATCCTATTTTCATTCTGGAATCATCTGCGATCTCAGCAAGGCGTTCTGTCTCGCATGACACCACCTCCAGAAGCAGCCTAACTCTTTTAAACTCGTACCTGTCAGGAAGAACACAGGGGGTGAGGATGACATCAGTAAAGCTACGGTTTCCTCGAAAGCGGCAGTAAAAATCCGGTGAATTACGATCTAGCGCTTGTAATCATTTTAGAAGAAGATGAAGAAGAGGTTAAAAGGAGAGCGGAAGAATCGGAGTTAAATAAAAACGTACAGAAGAAGACGCATATGAATTTACCTCGACCTAGATAAAAAAACGTTAGGCAAACTGTCACGCTGACACCGCTTTAAATATAACGTCATCTTACGTTAGGGTATTGAGTAACGCTGTGTTGGAAACCACTTTTACTTAAATCGCAGGGCAGCTTTTGTTGTGTCGTAATTCACCGGATTTTGACGGCCACTATATGACCGTGCCGCTGTCGAGGAGATCCCAGCTTAAGGAGCAATATTGGGGTCTGTCCTGGACCCTCTTCTGTTGTTAATAGATGACCTGTCATAGCGGTGACATCTCTTAGCGAGTAAGCGCTTGGAGATGCCCTGGAGGGATCTGCTAGACTGCAGGAGATAGCTGCGAGGTGGTTTGATTCTATCATGCTGCTTCTGAACAGCGAGAAGACTAACAGGGTGGTGTTTGGGTTGAAGGATGTTCGCGATGCGAATGAGGGCATTGGCAAGGTTGGGTTTCTCGGAGTTCAACTTGATCCAAGACTGCTCTAGGATGCTTTCATCGACTATACGCGGCAGTGCTCTGTTTTTGCTTCCTGGTCTCTTTGATTGTGTGTCCTCAATAAATATCATACAATAAGTGTTTTAGAAACATGACTTTACGCTGGTGTTTTTGATGAACTGGTAGGTCTCCATGGGTATAGACTATATCGACGCGATAGGACTACCGGTCGAGGTGGAGGAGTCGCCGTTTATTACCCAGTTACAGCTAGGACTCGAGCAATGAGGTTCGCAGTATTGAACAACTATGGATTTCGGTAAAACATTTTACGAGTCATTATATTATTGACTCTAAGTTTTCCGACTGTTAACTTCCTTGGTGAGGTAGAAAGTGTGCTTCTATTCTTGGACCATAAATGTGACTCACTACTTTGCATGTGTGATCATTCTTAACATCGACTTACTTACTTTAGCCTTTTCTATTCCACCATATCATTGATGGGTTCATGCAGCACAGGCCCAGAGGGTAGTTTGATTACAAAGATAAAGAAGAGATACAGAGATGATGATTATAAGGGTACATTTTAAAGCCTGAAAATAGTACCGTTGCCATCTGTTTATATTCTAAAGAGCCTGCTGTATGTAGGAAAAAACATGAACCAATATGGAACAAATAAACTCGTACTGAAAACGATCCTATTACAACTTACGATAGGCTAATGATTGTACCACAAAAACGATTTAAAGACAGGATCAACAAGTTTTTAATAAGGAACTTTTAACGAATATTTTAATTGTGATTGTAATATTGTAGTATAAGTTTATATTATTTCACGTTAATGCCATATTGTACGTCTTAAATCTTAAATGTATGCTTTTGTAAAATCTGTCTATCTAACAAGATCATCGATGTATCAAACAGTATCTACACCACAAGCTAAATAAAAAATACCACCAAACTGGTGTCCACTATTATTGATCAATATTTCATCGCCTCTACAAAACATCGCATACTGAAGAATTCAATTTTATTTACGTAGTAATATAAAACCAAAGAGTAACACAACCAATTGTGTTACTCTTTGACAAAACTATAAATAAGAGGTACAGATATTCATCTCCCACAAATCAATTCTTTTTTATTCAAAGCAAAACAAAATTTAATTTTGCAAATAGGTGGTTTCACCCCTCATAGGGTCTTCGTACATATGTCGTTTCGTATAAATATAACTACAATAATTTATCTTTCCCTCGCCGCTCAGTATGTTTACATCTCAACTGTGTAACGGTTCATATAAATAAGTTATAAAATTGCATTGTGCAGAAGTGGTCTAGGCATTGTAAACAAAAGCTCTTTTAGGAGCTATTATTTGTTTTTTTAAACGTAAAAAAGGCGTCAAATGCTGATCTATATTTGGAGGACGTAGAAGCCTGCGCGGAAATCCAAACTTTCAATCATTGTGCACCAAAAGGCATATATAATGCCGACCAAACAGGTCTTTATTACGCTGTCGTGCCAAACAAAACTTTTGAAGAAAAAAATGACAAATGTTTAGGAAAAGAGATTCCAAAACAAAGATTAGCCATTTTATTCTGTGCAAATGTGAAGGGTGGGAAAATATGGGACTCAATGTAAACGGAGAACACCTTAACCACCTGAGATTTGCTGATGACATCGTCCTGATTTCGGACTGCATAAACAAAGCTAGCAAGATGTTGGACAGGCTTCATCAGGCATCCGGAGAAGCTGGGCTTAAAATTAATATTGCTAAAACCCAATTTATGACCAACCTAGTAGTGAGTGGATCTGTGTCGGTAGGAGGTGCCCAAATAGAACAGGTAACCCACTATAAATATCTGGGTCACGAAATTCGAGTGGGTCGGGATAATCAAACATGCGAGATTTCTAGAAGAGTAGGCCTAACCTGGGCAGCATTTGGGAGACTTGGAGAAACACTTAAATCTAGGATCCCGATCTGCCTAAAAGAAAGGTCTTCAACCAATGCGTCTTACCTGTTATGACTTATGGAGCTGAGACACTAACACTGACCAAGAAATCTATAAATCAACTACGAATTACTCAGCGTGCTATGGAAAGATCAATGTTGGGCATCTCACTTAGAGATAGGATACCAAACGAGGTGATAAGGCAAAGGACTGGTATATCAGATGCGGTTAAAAGGATAGCAACTTTAAAGTGGAACTGGGCAGGACATATTGCCAGGACAACAGATGAGCGGTGGACAAGGAAGATTCTTGAATGGAGACCCCGGCAGGAGGCATACCGAAATAGAGGTAGACCCCCAACTAGGTGGACCGATCACATAAAGCGCATTCGAACTAACTGGATTCAAGCAGCGCAGGATAGAAATGAGTGGAAGACTTTACGGGAGGCCTACGTCCAGCAGTGGACACGGATAGGCTGATTGATGATGATGATGATGAAATGTGAAGGGAGAAAAGAAGGCCCCTTATAATAATATAAATAATTTGTGAACTCACATTAGAGGATCCAAAAGAATTCAAGTTGTGCTTGAGAATTACTCCTGAGAATCTTAACAAGTTATTAGAAATGGTTACGTCTCACAAACTCTTATGAGGAATTCTATACTACTTTTTCTATCTTATTCTTTACATCTTGAGGACCAAAATCTTCTATGTTTATTACATCTATTATTTTATTATTAGCAGAATTTTTTATTTGTTTATTTCTATTATGAATAGTCGGCACATCCCAAAGGCATTGTAGTAAAACTCGAGAAATTTTAATGTTGTCTCCTCAGTCCACCTCATCTTAATCTCAATATCAATGAAAATACCTGGAACCTGGAACGGTACGTCACTCTACTAACATTCCAGCATTGCGTTCCGTGGTGGAGGACGCCTTCTTGAGCCAGTAAGTTAGCCTGGTTTCAAGTCAATTAACTTGCTTGGCTTCTTCTTACTGCGTTCTTGATCAAGCGCTTGAATATCTGATTTCCAGTTACTTGTTCAATTATTATTAAAAAAATATATATGTAATGGCGTTAATGCTGTTCCTCCACCGGACCTTTCAAACAAAAGAAGTATCGCCTTAAAGAAGTCGTCAAGGTGTATATTCGAATTGCCAACATTCGTGTTTTGCGCGTTTTGCTCCCATGCGGTGCAAATGAAGATTTGTAACCAGCAAGGTTATAAACAGGCTATAAATACACCAGGAGCGAGATAAGAAAAAGCCAAAGCGAAATATGACAGAGATGTAAATATTAATAAAATTTGCATTAAATGAGTTTTGCAGATGTAGATGGAGATAGAGAACTATCGCGCGCATACCTTATTATACAGCATAGAATACTTTGTTACGACCTGAAAAGTACGAAAGAAGTGGGAAAATCGCCAAAACACGTTGATAATATCATCGAAAGTGATCAATTCCCACTCAAAAATTAACTTCTTCCTAAAAATAATTTTGGCACATCTATAAGGTGATGGCTTCTCTAGATTGCTTGTTACCAATTTTCTGACTAAAAACATTGATTGTTGATGAAAGTAGATGTAAACTTCGCCTATGCCTAGACTTGCAAACTGCATTGGCCTATGTTTATTACACTTGCCTTGCCATAATATAGTAATGTAGCGGTTACAATTTTGCGGTAGATATCTACGTTCAACGTATACATTCAGAAAAGGTAAATTTATGAACCAGGCTATAAGGAAAACGCGTTGTAAGTGTAAGTTTAATGAATAAATATCGCGTTTGTTACATGTTTCCGTGCCCGTGGGTACGCTATTTTTTTAAATTGAACAGTTTAATGTTGTGTCATTGTTTACGTTAGTTCAAATTTTAAATTAATGACTAAGACCATAACTTTAGCCGTTCTACAGTATTTTACAGTATAACACTTTTCTAAGAGCAACGCGTGATGCTGATGGAGTCGTTGTTCATTCAATTTTGCTGTAGTTGATGGTGATCATTGTTTCTGATGCACAATAGCGCCCCTATATACAATATTCCTAAGTAGATGGCTACCATATTTTGTATGCCTTGCGTATTAGGTACTATATTTAGCACATCCTTGCACAGAAAAAAACATATTCTCAAACAGAACATTTTGATATTTTCAGATATTTTTGCTTATATTTAAGCTAGAAAATCTTAATTGAAGGAAACAAGTTTAAGTTGAACATTTGAAAATATTTAAAACAAGATTTTCATATCTTCAATATATATTTTCACTTTAAGAAAGTTACTTTAAAACAAATATTTGCAAATTTCTGTATGATTCGTTCATTTCTGTACTTCAAGGTTTGGTACATTTTTACTGTGCCTAAAAGTTATTTTTAAAACAAAGATTAGAAGCTTTGAAATAAAGTATTATATTCTCCAAACAAGGCATCGTAACCATTTGGTATAAAATTTTGAAATACTCAATTTGAGCTGCTACTTGAAAGTATAATCTAAATATGATAAATTTAATAACCCAAAATACTTGTTCCGAGCTTTACGATTTTCGTCGTACTACGAAAACAACCGAAATTTTCCCGAACAGCATCTCGGGCGCGAATCGCGAGACAATCCACTCAATCCAGTTATTGTGGTCCATGGTTTCGGTGGGTCGTGTCCTCACGCCTCAGTATGTGTAGTTTAAACTTCTTTCAGTTCAAAACCTACGGAAGTTTTGTGCGTGTCAAACTGTTACATAAATTTTCGACGTTTCACCAATAACGATTGTAGGGATTTTTTTACTCTATATGGCTGATTAGAAAACTGACTGAATTATTTCAATGTCTGCCAAATCGATTCATTCATTCAGTGCTCTAATTCCTTATAGTTACAATCCTTGAAGATACCACGTGAAATCGTTTGTGAAACGTCGGAAAATAATGTAACAGTCTGAGACCGTCTAATTTCAAGAATCATAACTTTCTCATTACATGCAATACATGCTTTATTTGAATTTATGGTATTTTAATATTGGCAATATGAGTGCCTCAAATTGAATATTCCAATATGTTCAAAATAAATATATGATATGTGTATTTTGAAGGGTAGATATTTACAGTTTAAAACTATAAATGACTATTTTTAAAATAATATCTATTCGTCCTTATTAAACCGACAATATAAATGCTCAATTTTAATATATTATGCTTTCAAAATAACAAAATGTCGCTTTGCTTTTAAAAAATAGTCTGTTACTTTAGATAGGTCGCAGGTTTAAAACTAAGATTTAATTTTTTCTGAAATCTTCAAAATAATAAAACCAAATACTTCTTTTAAAAAACTCATCATATTCCAGCTAAGTTACCTATGATCTTATTTTAAAGTTACATAACCACAAATTAATTAAAATGCATGTCTCAATATAAATTCTTAAATGTTATGATTGAAGATATATATAATTAATTTAAATCAGGTTGTACAAGAATTTCCTATTCTCTTTTTAAAACGATATCTTCTTGAGTATATACAAAGCTAACTTAGTCTTAAACTGAAACTAATAGTGTTAAAACGAGTATTTTCTTTTTTCCGTGTGCCATAGGTCTGTATTGGGTTCAGAAGTTCTTCTCGCTTTTCTCTGATGTGGACTTTTCAGCAAATAGCTTTGCATCCAGTAACGTGAGAACAATAAGCTCTACGCGACATCTGCCGTTGATCACCCACCTTTTAGGGTCAAGTAGACTCTGGTGTAGCTTCCTTTCATCGAATTGTAGTCTGAACTGTCACGTTCTAAAGTTCTTATTCTTAAGAAAATATAATATTAATATTGACGGAGCTCTTGTTTTACACCTGCCGGAAGAATCGGACCATGCTTTGGATGGTGTGTCATACGTGTAAAACCATGTCTCATCGAGGTAAATTATTGGACGATTTTCAGAACGATATTTTCCTTGGAACCGGCATCTTTACGCTTCTTTCTTGATTTAATGGGATTTGACGCGATTCACTGTAGTCAGAGGTACCTTAGTCAAATTACTAGTTTCACTTGCAGCAGTAAAGAACTATAAACAGTTTCTACAATGTTCTAGCATCGAGAGATAAATGCTTTTTCTTCACCAGAACATTTGAAGAAGGCCTGTCAATGTTTTTCCACGGACGCCACATGTTTTATACGCAAAAAACAAAACAGAGAACCACACAAATGATGCATTTAAGCTAAATGAGAGACGTGTTGTATAGTGTAGTACACCTTCTAAGTATGTTATTATTGTTCTTTTACAGAATCGAAAACATTGAGGAGGCTTGTCCTGTCTTCTTATAATATGCCCAATATGTTATTTTATTTAGAAGGATAGCAAAAACAATGAAATAAATATCCAACAATTTAACGGTGAAAGATACAGTGTGTGGAAGTTCCGTATTAAGCCGTTGCTTGCGGAATTAAACATTTTTAACGTTGTTGAAGAGGAAATTCCTAATGAACCTAACGACGAGTGGTTTCTAGGTTTTGTTAAAGGACAATTACGTGCTAAAGATATGTTTAAGAATTTAGATGCAGTCTATGAAAGAAGAACCCAAGTGGCTTTAAGAAAAGGACTTCTCACTTTAAAGTTTCGTGATGAAATAAACTTATTGCAACATTTCACATATTTCGATGATCTCATCTCCAAATTACTAGCAGCAGGAGCAAAATTAGACGAGATGGATAAAATTTTACATATTTTTTTCACTCGACCTTCCTCGTATGATGGTGTAATTACCGCCTTAGCAACACTAGGTGAGGACAATTTGAGTTTATGTTTTGTCAAAACTAGACTCCTAGATTATGAAGTCAAACTTAAGAAAGATATAACAACAATAAGTTAAAAAGCTTTTCAAGCATCCACTAGTTTTTAACCCACTACACCTGGAACTGCCAACCGTAAATTTAATCAAAATAAGAAGAAGTTTAATAAAAATTTTAATCATAAGAGAGACATGGCAAATCTAATAGATTTAAAAATCATCCAACATGAAATGTGACCATAGTGGCAGAAAAAAATCATTTAAAAAAGACTTGTCATTTTTACAAACAAATGCTTGAAAACCAACAAACAATTCAAACTGTTAACCCTCAATCCACAGATGAAGACCAGGGATTTGCTTTTATGATGAATAGACAACCACTAATAGTCCAAAGAGAATGTAACAAGGAATTATTATTTATTTAAATCTTATTTCCCTCAAGATCAAGACATATTGAGGGTGGTTCATATTGGAATTAAAGCCCTGTCTAGGTAAGAGGAATTGACCTGCACCGGAAATGAACATTTTTCCATCTAATAACTAATGCCTTAACACATGGCATCAAATTAACTCTATTAGGTTCCTTAATTAAATTATTGTAAACCAACCATTTGCCTAAAGGCCGATACAACAGCCAATGATGAGAGAGGGATCGCATTTAGCGTTAAAGTAGCCATTACACTGTGCTGATCTCCTTATTTAGTGTCACTGATAGCGCCTAATGCTTCCGCCATTAGTCAGATGCTCTAACGAGGGTTAGCGATGTGTCGATAGTCGATTTTTTCGTCCGCCTTCTATTCCGATAACCGACCGGAAATATTTAAGAGAATAAGGAATCACTATTTTCCTATTGAACAGAAATTGTTGCTTATTGAACTATTCTTGGTCTGTAAAATTCTTTAATGCTGTTAAATGAGTGTTCTTACTGCAACAAAGTAGCAAAAATATTTGCCTTAAAGTACTTCCCAACATATTTCGTTTGGCTTAATGACTGCAATAAAACCCCTCATAAACTCGGCTTTCGCTTTCGCAGAGACGTATTAACCCACATTTATTTTTAATGCCAGTTTATAATAACAATAGATAGGTGCATTACTTGATTTGTTATCAGAATTAATAAACTGTCTAATTAAGGTTTTCTAGAAACAACTTAATTATTAGGATATTTCTCAAAACTCTTTAGTTACAGGCACCTATTTATATAGCTTATATAAATAGTAAACATAATATTCGAAATAGATTAGTACCTATCCATTTTACTTTGACACAGTCTGCAACAAGTTAATATTAAAAGTATATGAAGACCTTAGGAATCTTCAGCTAATGCGATATCTGGCTACCCTAAACATTCCAGGAAGCATTTATCTTCTGACGCCAAAGTGATCGTGAAAAATGATGTGAATCGTTATTAAAGAGCGGCCACCCTAAAGTAATTGCCATTAAAAGTAGCAATAAAATGATGAAAGTTCCATTATCGATGGTACGAAAAATAAACATAATTAACATTGCTACTATAAGGTATTACTATGGCTTTTCCTTTAACTACTAAATCCGTTCCTGTGTAAAGCAGTACCCCTTATTTCATTTCATTTCAGTTATATAAACAGTTGGCACGCTCATCGACAGTTTTATATGGGGCCCTGCAAGCCAGAAATAGCGAGTTTTTAGTCTACAGAGACAGGCAGTTCAAATGATTGTAGGCTTAGGCTGGGGGAAAGACTTGCAGACAGGCATTCATAGAGCTAAAAGTTCTGAATTTTCCATCTCAGTACATATTAAAGTGTCTGCTACATACCAAAAAGAACGAACAATCTCTTACAACAGATAGATACGTGCATGAGTATGAAACAAGGGGCAGATATGCTTTGGTTCAGGTTAGTTCAGGTTATAAATTAATTGTAGAGATAGGCGACGATCAGGACGATCAGCAGTAGTAGATGAAAAGAAAAGTTTAGAAATTTTACAACATGTTGTTGAAACCCCTGTTTCTTCATTAAGAAAAATTTCTCAAGTCTTCAAATCCGTCCATAATGTTTTAATAAAACGTAAATATCACTCTTTCAAAATACATGTAGTTCAAGAGTTATCAGAAGATGATTATAAGCGAAGAATTGAATTTTGTGATATTATGATGTCAAGGCTTGACCAAAATAACCAGTTTTTCAAATTTATAGTATCTTCGGACGAAGCAAAATTTATGTTAAATGGTAAAGTCAATAGACACAACTGTAGGTTTTGGGAAAATGAAAATCCCCACTGGATGAGAGAAGATCATTCATAACGCCATGGAAAAAACGTAGGTCTGGCAATCGAACAGGTAGCGGGGTTTCTTTGGGTGTTTACAATATAATAAAACTATTATTGCAGTTATTAGGGCAAACGAAAGATGTTCGGATGGAGTTTACTAAAGAATTCGTCTTACTACAGGAACAAAGTTATTTATCAAAGCCAGAAAGAGTTTAGAATGCCGCAGGAATTGATGGTGTGGGAACCTTGAGCGTGGGAGTAATGTAGGAATAGAAACCATGGGGTTGGATGGTTCCATCACTTCTTCAGCTGAGACGCTGTTGGGTGCCTTGTAGTTGTATCCGATGAAACAATAAGAATTTCAGACCTGTCCGTAAATAGTATGTAAGGTAGGGCTTACCTGTCCTGTGGGTTTAATAATCATCAGCACAACAATATTTACTGCTAGAGATTTTCTCAGTTTACCAAATAACAATAACATATTTAGGCGCTGTCGTGTCCTTCAGAAGTTCCTACAATATTCCGGTCTATGCTAACGATATAACGGGCCCGACTTCAGTTGATTTGGGTCTGTCGACAAACTTATTTAGATAACACAGAAACCGGGTATTTTTTCCTCTATAATTGATTAAGGTAATTAACTCCGCGTCCTTTCTGTCAAAGATATGACCAATTTGGGACGTATTAACTATATTAGGGATATTAGATTATAACAAGCTGTCACAAAGGTGTTTTATCAAGACAAGATTGCGTGTGATATTTTTGAATGCAAGAACGTTGGGAGAAAAGCTGTACTTATGTGTTGTATGATTAAGTACTACCGGTCGTTGATATGTTTTAATTAATTGATTTATTTTTAGTGCAGTTTTAGAATCGGAAATATCTGGAAGATTTCTATATCTTGTATTCGTTGTTTACCTGGGTGAATAATGTGGGCCTATTAGTAAAAATAGCAGCATTAAGGGAAAGAGATAAGTCATTAAATATTATAAAATACTTTTTTTAAAGTTATATCATAATTGAATGTCAATGTTGAAGGGAACTATTTTGTCTACTCTGGTATCTTCTCTAGAAAAGGCTTTAGTTATATCTGTATCACGTTCAACGAGTCCAAGCCTTACTTCCATGAGATTTTCCTTTGCGACTTAACTTTCGTCAATGGCTTTTGGAGAATATTGAGCAAAATCCCTTATTTGACTGTGAAATAATGTGTACAGATAAAACCAACTTTAGCTCAAGAAATGCTGTAGAATCTAGCCATCAGCAATTTTCGGTAAATGTCAGGGTTGCAATTGTTGAAAATCACTTAAATGACCCTTTTTACCTGCCAGAAGCCTTACATTGCCAAAACGATCACCAGCTTCTGAGGACTGATTCCTTGAAGAAGTGCCAATTTTAATTAGAGATAAAGTGTGGTTTATACATGATGATGCACTAGCACATTTTAGTCCAGAAGCAAGGGAATATTTAAATGTTACATTTCATAAGCGATGGATATAGGTCGCGGTGGGTCCCAACTATAGTCCCTGAAGTCCCCCGATTTAAATAATTTGGAGTTTATTCTTACGAAGGCATCGTAAAATTCTGATTTACAGTACTCCAGTTAACTCTGTAGAAGAACTGAGAAGTCACGTAAGAACTTCCTGTCATCTAATAAGGCACACTGAAGGCGTTCTTCAAAAAGTGGGCATGATATTAGAAGAAGACTTGAAGTATGTATCCTTGATGGTGGACGGCATTTTCAACGACTTTTTCTTTCGTTTTAAAATGCTATTATTCTGTTAAGGGGCAATTAAAAGTAGAAACTAATTTAATCCAAAAATGGATATTAGTTGTCTAGTTGCTAAAGAATTATTCAAACAAAAAGTGTAAGAGCTGTAAAAATATTTTATTTTTATGTACAGATAATTTTTAATCTTATTTATTTCACTGAGAAGCAGTTCAAGATATGAGAAAAAGGCATGAAACCTTTTTCATTAAAAAACATTATTTAATATGTATACCTATTATAATATAAATATTTTTTCTTTCTAAAAAAAGCAGTGGCGTATCATTTTTTGCTCAAAGTAATCAATTAATTTAAATTGAAAATTAATTGGTACGTCACTAGTTAATACTGAAAATTCGATTTTTACACAAGAGATGTATCTGTACATGTGCTTTGCACCCACCAACATTTATAAAAATATCTAATGTAGTTACGAAATAAATAAAAAAAAAACTTATGTTTATATGCACTTTTTATCTCAAAAACATGCATATATTAACCCCCTTCAGTAATAGAACACCCTGTATAGTTTCGAAATGTGTCTTCTTTATATCTAACCATTGCCCTTTTATATGAAACATAATAGTTATTTATGATATAAGGGTTAAAAGTACATGCATTTTTAAGGCACGAACGTGGAAATCCACAAGAGTGCCTTAAAAATACTTTTAACACAAATATCATACAATATTTTTTCTACAAACGGCAATAAAAAGCATACAATAATTGAAAATTAAATATTTAGAATCTCTTACCTCCAGGTACTTTCTAATAGCATCGTATATTTATATTAAATTAGTTCACATTTGTCAATAAAACCTAGCAACCATCATTGTTGGCCGATTTGTTTACAGAAAAATTGAAAATTTGGTCCTGTCAGTTTTATTAAAACGCTAGCGCTGGCTGTTGTGATTTGCCAAAAATGCAAAAAATACAAGAAATCGATCCACTTAAAGACATAGAAGAAGCTGAAAACAGAGCTACTATGGATTTAGTGCAACGAAAATCAAGAATTATTCAATATGAGATTGCTCATAATAAATTTACAAAATGGTGTGAAAACAAAGGCGTTTCTGGAAAGTATTCCGAAAACATATTCCTGGCCTATTTTGAGGAAAAGGCAAATGTATGGAATTCATCTTCCCTTTGGTCCCATTATTCAATGATCAAAGCTATACGTGTAAATAACGACGCAAATATCAGCAAACATTTTAAATTGATTGCCTACTTGAAGCGTCAAGGAGAGGGTTACCAGGTCAAAAAATCAAACATTTTTACTAGAGACCAAATTGAACAGTTTCTGAAGTGCGCATCGGATGATGAGTACCTTCTGATGAAAGTAGCTACGATTGTAGGAGTATTTGTTGCCTGCCGTAGGGAGGAGCTTTGTCAGTTGACTCTTGACAACGTGGAAGATATGGAGACTTCAATAGTTATTAAAATATCAGATACCAAAACCAAGGTACCACGAAATTTCACTATCGTTGAAAAATTTTATTTGGATTTTCATTGAAAATATACTGATCTTCGTCCAGCAGATGTCGTACATCGGCGGCTCTTCTTAAAATCCGGTCGGAATTAATACGTTTGAAAAATTTCCTGCTGCTATAGCAAGATTTCTGCAACTTCCAAATTCAACACTCTATACGGGGCATTGCTTTCGCCGTTCCTCTGCGAGCTTACTTGCCGATGCTGGAGCAAATTTGACGACAATTAAGAGGCGTGGGCGATGGAAATCCTCAACCGTTGTGGAAGGGTACATCGTGGATTCCTTGGAAAATAAAAATTCTATTGCTCGAAAATTGCTTAAAGTACAAGCGACATCAGCCGATGATGCTTCAACATCAACTGGACATGCTGCTGTTTCTGTTCAATCCTCCTCAACCGCGAGGAACAGCAGAACTGAGGAAGGAGTTCATTTTTCAAATTGTGCTATTAATATAAGTGTAAATAAATAAAATATAAATGTTTTTTGACGTTTTTTTGAAAAAATTGACATTTTACTTTTAACACTAGTGCCTTAAAGTAACATTTTTCAGGCTAGTAGACAGTGTTAAAAGTTCCATTTTTAACACGTTTGTAGAAAAAATGATTTAAAACACAGACAACAACAGTTCGAAAATAATTAAATCGAAATAAAAAAAATAACACGAGATATTCGCTGAGATAAGAAAATTCCTCTTACATTTAAAATTCCCCCGCATGGCGTGATCTTCAAACATTATGGTACATTTAAATTAATCCTTAAAGTCTTCAGAAATCGATACGAGTATTTTCCTATCATCTGGTAGCGAAGATTCTTATCTTCTGTAATTGTTTGCCGTTAAAATCTGTTAAAACGCAAAGATAAAATGAGAATTAAAAAGTAATTTTAGCGTTTTATTTTGCTACCTGTTTGCCAGACCGTTCATTTTAATAAATAAATAATTAAGAAAAGTTCCCGTCTGTAATAGGTTATGCAGGTATATTCCGGACACTCTGTATATTTCTAAAAATAAACTGACACCTGAAAAACATTTGAATGCGAAATTGCGTACATCTGCAAAGGTCTTAAGTTTCACATAAAACCCATTGGTATGTATAAAAGATGCAAATTTTGTTCGATAAATCAATACAAAACAACTGTTGTATGATATACAGGATGTGATTTTACCAACGGCCATTTAGAATTTTACCGTACACAAGCGTAAAGATTATTATTTAAATTTATTTTGACAACTACAACCAGTTCTGAGATATTTATTATATGACATGTTTGCGGGTCGAGAACATTTATGTTTTAATCAGGTGTATGCTAATTTTAATGCATGTTTTTTACAAGTTAATGCTCTTTTTGTATATAATTACAAATGGCTGTTAATAATATTTAAATTGTTGTTAGAATAATTAATATTGTGGATAGTGTGAGTGGACGTCTTTTTGTAAGAATTCTAGTGGTCTGCTATTTTCCAAGTAACTTCTTAACTTTTCTTTTATTATTTTATTATTATATTTAGTCAATCAGCTACCTTAAGTACCACACTTAGAGAAGATATGACCAGAAGCCAGTAGCCACAAAAAATACCACCAGAAGAGCCATAAAAACACACAAAAGAAAGTCCATCTGCCTAAGAACCATCTAGGTTCAGATAAGAGTAAACTAGCCATTATTATGTAGAGCAGTGGTTCCTAACAATGTGGTAGGTAACAAAGACAAATATATGGTACTATACAGTACAGGTGTATTTAAAATTTTTATAAATAAATGGTAAATTAGCATTACAAAAGAAAGCTTAAGATGCAGTTGATAGTCATTTTGCAGGACCGCATTTAACAAGTATCTATTTTAAGCTGTATACTTAGTAACCCTGAAGCTTAGGAGAATACTGGGAGTGGGTTAGTGCCGAAGTAGAACAGGTTTATTTATTTATCTACATACAAAATGCGGGGTATCTTGCTGAAACCAAATTGTTTTATTACGTATATCTGGATTTACTTCGTTGGAAAAAATTACAGCTAGAGCAGGCCTCAACTCGAAGGTTAAGAAATCCAGGTACCGTTTAGCTGTGAGGTTTCCTTCCAAAAAGAATGGCCCTCAAATTTGGTTATTAATGATACCTGTCCATACATTTACTTTCTGGGGCCGCTGAGTATGCGCTTCATATATCCATCCTGGATTTTCTTGACTCCAGAAACGATAGTTATGTCTGTTAACCACCCCGTTAAAATAGAAAGTAGCTTCATCCGAAAATAATATGGTCTGTGAAAACCTATTATTCTCGTCACACCGTCTCATCATTTCTTCGCAAAATTGCAAACGCCTATCATAGTCATCTTCTAAAGGCTCTTGGACAAGACATACTTTATAAGGGTGGTATTTTTTTGCTTTTAAAAATCTTCCAATAGTACCTCTAGATGTATCATGATTTTGAGTCAATGAAACTGTTGAAATATGCGGATTATCCTGCAGAGATAATGCAATATCCAATTTTTCATCGTCGCCTAAAACACGTGGCCGTCCATTCCTAGGCAAGTCCTTTACTGTGCCATGTTCATCAAATTTGTGGAATATTTTACTAACAGTGCACTGTGAAATTTGATTTTCCAGATATTTAGCATTAAATAAAGTGCACACTTCACTTTGACTTCTTATTTTATCTTTACATCCTAACAATATCAAGACTATACGCTGCCTTTCCGACAAAACCATTTTTGTTTAGAAAATTGTGAAATAATACTTCGGAAATACCTAAATTAATTTTACAAGTTCACAATGTCACAAAATGTCGTGAAACAATGAAGATTTCTTACCTTGAAAGGTAAAAAAAACATCAATGATTTATCATTTCCGCTTATTTAAATAGCGATTTTTTTAAAATTTTAACAGTCGCCATTTTGAAATAGCTTGACAGAATCGCGCCAAAATGTATGAGCATACTGTACGAGATATTAGCTTTCGAATGATGTATCACAAGCTGTATGTTTCCATTTAAAAAAAAGATCGATGTCGTCATAGCTTTGACAAATGTCTATAAAAAAACAAACGAATAACGTCAAAACGTGAGCATATATAAAACTAAATTGACGTGTCCGAGCATTTTCCCCAAAAGTTGCAGGTTAAGGCTATATTAATTTTATTCCGGACTTCTGGGTATTGAGAGGCTAGAGAAAGATCTTACTTTGTTTTAATCAAATATATTACAAAATGGTAAAGTAATATTATGGTAAAATAAGCATTTTTGGTATTTTAAAAGCAAATTTTAAAAATTATTCGCTTCCAAGAATTTTGAGTTTTTCATAAAAATCAAAGAACCCAACTTTGACCACTGTATATCAAAAACTAGTCGCACGAATTTGATGTGCACATGACAACTGAAGAGGAGGCCCAAAACTAGGAACAACATATCAAATTTATAGAAAATTTGACTGAAAGCCATATGCCATAAGAAATATGAGAAGTGGACATTTTTGAGTCAGTATTTAAATAGGTAACGGAAGTTTGGAACTTAGTTATGTTCATAAGCCTACACACAGAAGTAGTGGCTTAAATTAGGATCCTATTTGTCAAATTAAAAAACCGTATTTAAATTTCAGATTAATCTGTCTTAAATTACAAATATTGGGAACCGTTTCAAATGTGGCAAACAAATATGATCATAATTTAGGACATCATGGCAATAGGAGAACCAAAGCCAGAATTGTTGGAAGTTGAAGTAGATAACCTCAACACAATGTCTATATTAAAAGATTATTAAAAACCCCTTTGGAAAAAACATAAACGTATGTCCTAAAAGTTTTGGCACAAAATTCATTGGCTTTAATTTTAACAAAAACAAAATAATATTAAGGTGCCTTTGGAAACAGAAGTTTGTTAACATTGTGTACTGTCAGTTGAGATTTATTTACTTTAAAGTTTTCGCTTTAAGATGTCGTATAAATTAGAAATAAGAAAAAGTATCTATAAGTTGGTTGGGCGAGTACCCAAAGCTGAAATTTGTCGAATATTCCAGAATGAAAACATTTCAAGCAGAACCATTTATAGAACAATAGCAGAGTGCGAGCAGGGAATACCATGTCTGAATCTCCCAAAAAGTGGAAGACCACGTACATTTACTGCACAGAGGTCAGAGAGATTGGTGAGAAGAGCAAAAAAACTGGTTGGAATGTCAACGAGGAGACTGGCTCGTCAATTCAGATCTTCTAAGAGTACGATATCGTTGGAATTAAGGAGGAATGGGCTTAAATATCGAAAGAGACGTAAGTGCCCCAAATACTCTCAAGCGCAACTCCTTCGTATACCAAGATGCTGTCGTCAACTGAGGCGGGTACACTTTGCCAATGAAAAAATCATTATTTTAGATGATGAAAATTATTTTACTTTGAGTAATTCTGAAATGAAGGAAAACGATGGATTTTCTACGGACAACGTAGAGGAATGCCCTGACAATGTTAGATATAAACATAAAGCAAAATTTGCAGATAAAATCCTTGTCTGGTGCGTAATTTCTAACAGAGGGTGTATCCCGACCTTTTGTGGGAGGAGTGAGGAGTGAAGCTTTGAATAGTCAGAGCTATATTGATAATTGCCTGTCCAAATTACTTCAGTTTGTCCACGAACATCATGCTAATGACGATATCATGTTTTGGCCAGACCTAGCATCATGCCATTACTCAAGAGATACCCAAAACTGGCTTCGACAACACGAAATACCTTTTGTTCCCAAAAACGATAATCCTCCAAACTTGCCGCATGCTCGCCCAATAAAGGATTTTTTGGCTTTACTGTCTAGGAAGGTTTATCATGGAGGCTGGGAAGCCCAAGATGAAGAACAATTAAGACGGCGAATTTACGAAAAACTAAGAGAAATTGATCTGAATTCCGTCCAGGGCCTCATGAGAGACATTCGAAGAAATTTGCGTCTGGTAGAGCAGAATGGGCCATGCCACATAATTCGATAGTATAGGTTAGGTAAGTATTGAGTTGTAATTTATGATAACTAGTTAGTGTTCAAATAAATTTCTTCATTAAAAAAAAATCCGATAAATATTTTGTGCCAAAACTTTTAGGACATACATTATTTAAATATATACTGTGGAGGTATACCGTCTGTGTTTTAGTTGATTGTATCGACTCCACTGCAAGCATGGACTTTTTCAAGTTTAAATAGACAAGTATCTTCAAGAAAATATACGACATCTAATTCGTCATCCATTTTAAGATTAAATTACGCACCCAACCAATCCCAAGCAGTGTAGCCACATAATAGTAAGACTATCAATGGTACGATGTCGAAACACTTAAATGTGGCACACACCTACATCCGATGTAAGCATAAACAATCAACATCCACTAAGCCATAGAAACATCATGTTCTTTGGTCACTGGAGTATTGTGCTTCCGCGCAGAGGTCAAATTACATGTGCCTATCATACTCTTAGGACAAGGGCCAATTCCTTTGGAAAAAATACCATTTTAAAATGTTACAATGCCAACTTTTAAACAAGGCATTTTGCCGCCAAGAACATAATCACATTCGCTTTAAATAATATTATCACTTTCAGAATTAAGTACCTAACTTAAAGTCAAGATAATATTTATTCTTTTGTGGCCAATGCTGCATTTTTCAGTGCATAAAGAAATTAAAAGCTTCATACTTTTGTAATCAGTGCACGATTCCAAACAATGTTTTCCATGTTGATCCTAATACAACCCTGTCATATGGTCAAGCAAAAATGTCTCTTTTGTTTAAAATGATGTACCAAGGGGTCAGAAACATGGTAATCTCTGATCTGACTAGAGTATCTTAAGATATTCAAAATAGCTGTGCGTGGGCCATCTTTGGATTATGACCACCGTAGTAAAAGTTGATTCACATGACCCCTGGTACTCTTGTTCACGTAGAAAAATAGTGGTCATTTAAGATTTTAGGGCAATACGTGGATTACATTTTAATGAACTTTGCTTTCAGAAATATTTATTTACTTAGAAGACTTGAGATATTAAATAAAGAGAACTTCTGTATGTTAAAGAAATAGTAAGGTTTAAAGTGAAAAAAAAATTTCACAACTTATTTGCTCTGTTTAAAGATATTTCCCGTAATTATACCTTTGACAACATCATATTTAAATAGGAATTAAGAAATTCAAAAGTTATAGTTTAAGATTCCAGACTTATTTTGCTTAGATAGGAAGATCCTAAAACAAAAAATGCTTCGCTCTCGATGAAATTGCAACGACATTCCTTTTACAAACTCTAGGAGCTTGATTTTAAAAACTAGTTTTTAGTTTTTTAACATTTTTAAGTTTTAGTATAATTTGCTTTATTAGACATTAATTATTAGAGAAATCTGCCAACATGGAGTTAAAAATTCACCGCGTAAGACCCTATGACATATATGTTGAAAGAAATGCACTGCGTACATAAACATTTTTAATTTTCGAACGGAAAAAATGAGAGAAAAGTAAAAAAATAAAGGTTGAAGCAGGTATCATGAACATATTTTGCATAAGTTTATCCCTGGAGAAATTATTAATGAAATATGGGGAACTTCTAAAATCTTGGGGGTTTACTGGAAAACAATATAGATGTTTTAGTAGGTAAATATATTATTTGTAAATAAACTTTGTTTAAATATAGTTCTATTATTAATTTAGACTTATTTATTCTTACTATTTGGATAAACAACCATCGAATACCTACCAAAATGATCATAATTTTTTTTAATAATTGTAATTAATATATTATGTTGAAAACTTATGTTTGCTATTTTAAACTATTATTTATTCATTGGACAAATGTACATATATGCATTATGGATGTTTTCATGTTTTACGCCAATCACACAGTTTTCATTTTTGTATAAAAAAATAACTTAAAATTACAAATTTTACTAGTTTTCCTAAAAAGCCAAAGATGATTTTATTAAATCTACAAAATAATATTGCCGTTTTAGGAAAAACCAGTATTTTTGTTGTTCTTTGCAAGAATCGACAACTGTAAGGTGGACGTAAATCATGAAAGCACTCTGAACAATACATATGTACCTACATTTGTTAAAGAATAAGGTTGTTTAAAATCAGTAAAATAAGGTCCCTGTATAAGATTTTTACGATGTCACGAGAAGATTTAATATACCCTTGCTCTCATACAGAGAGAAAATAATTTTATTTACAAAAACATACCACATATTCTTCAGACCAAAATACGCCAATTTAAGTAAACTTACCTTAGTACAATTTTTAAATCGTTGTTCTGGATTAATTCAAAAACTGCTCATACTATTTTACCGAAATTTGGTACGTTGGCATAGCTTTATGGGGCAAAAAAACCCATGTCACAATTCTGATTAATATCAGTCCATGGGCGTAGAACCTGGGTTTTTTTACTAATTGCTTATTTCAGATTCCTATGCCAATGGAACAAGAGGAATTTGAGCACAAAGAGCACAAAATTCAGATGAACCAACTCATTTGCTACAAAAAAGGTACTCTTGATAAGACTCGACTCCTCTGATGGTTTTCGAGAAGTTTGCATTTTATTACCTAATACGTATTAGTTTTTACAAGAAAAGAAAAAAATAACTAAATCATAAACAGAAATAAATAAAAATATCATAAAAATTGCTCAATTTATGTCCACCATTTTTATGAATACAAAAATTTATATGTCGAAGAAAATTAAAACACACTCTTTGCAGAACTTGTTTATCGCCCTTAAGAATATTTATTGCATCTTGAATACGTTGCCATAGTTGTTCTGCGTTATTTGTAGTTGTTCTGTAAACCACTATCTTAAGATGCCCCCATAAGAAATAATCCTATAGATTTAAGTCCGGAGATCGTGGTGGCCAATTTACAAGGGCATTACCTCTACCAATCCATTTGTTTGGATACTGCTGATTGAAAAAGTTTCTAACATTTAATGGAAAATGTGGTTGAGCTCCATCGCGCATAAACCACATATCTCTCCGAAGTTGTAAAGGTAAATCTTCTAGCAAATCTAGCAGCGTATTTTGTAGATGTTGCAAATAAATTTCCCCGGTTAATCTTTGTGGAATAATGACAGAACCAACAATGTGATTACCAATTATTCCAGCCCACACATTAATTCTAAACTCATTTTGAAAATGTTTTACCTTGATAGCATGTGGATTTTCATCCGCATAAACATGTTCATTATGAAAATTTGTAATCCTTCTTCTTGTGAAACATGCTTCATTGGTAAACAAAATATTGTTGGCAAAGTTGGAATTCTCTTCTCTCTGCCTATGAACAAGCCGACTAAAAACCAGGCGCATTTCAGGATCATTAGGTAAAAGATCTTGAACTGGCATCTTATGGTATGGATATAGCAACTGTTCTTGAAGTCCTTCATGAACAATATCTTTGGACACTCCTATTTCCCTACCTAGCCTCCTGGTGATTACTTCTGAATCTTCTGCAACACTAAAATTCCTCGACTTCAGGAACCCTTACAAACGCTGTCTTCCATTATAAATGGCTTTAGAAGTAAATTAGCCGTCGCAAACGTCGGCGTCGGGTGGCTTGGTATACGACGATTTGGAAACCTTTCGGAGTTCCTTGGCAATACCCAAATACCAATATCATATTCTGCATTAGTGTATTGCACCGCATGATAATTCACCACAATTAAAGTTTTCTAATAATTAATGGAAGCAGATAAAATGATTGAACGTTAGCAACAATATTAAATGTTACAAATTTGACAATAATCTTATGTTGTCAGATGAAAATAATAATAACCAACAATAACAATCGTTTGTGAGGTGTAAGGTCGTGTTGTATATACCGTGCAAACAAAAATCAGATGATAAGAAAACTGTTCAAAAGGGTTTTTGTAGTAAATAAGTTGGTTTAATCTAAATTTTAAACTTAAACCTCTTATCTTCCATTGGCGTAGAAATCAAAAACAGAAAAATTCTATAAAACCCAAGAATTACGTGGTAAAAACTACTACGTATTAAGTAATAAAATGCAAATTTCTCGAAAACCGTCAGGGGAATCGAGTCTTATCAAGAGTACCTTTTTTTGTAGCGAATGAGTTGGTTCATCTGAATTTTGTGCCCAAACCCCTCTTGTTCCATTGGCATAGAAATCTGAAAGAAGCAATTAGTAAAAAACCGAGGTTCTACGCCCATGGACTGATATTAATCAGAATTGTGACATGGGGGTTTTTGCCCCATAAAGCTATGCCAACGTACCAAATTTCGGCAAAATAGTTAAAGCAGTTTTTGAATTAATCCAGAAAAACGATTTAAAAATTGTCACTTCAGCGCCGTCTAGCGCCCAAACTAAGCAACTTTGTACTAAGTTAAGTTTACTTAAATCTTTTTACAGACCTTTTACAGACACCCTGTATATATTTTTACAAGCAATGATAACACTGAAAAGTATTTCTTTCAGAAAGTGAACATTCTTTAATACGAAATTGTGTATGTCTTTTACTAGAAACACGTTCTATTAGTATAAGATCAGTCAAAACCTATGTCCGAAACCCAGCATAATATAAGACCTATTTATATACAAACTTAAGTAAGAACTATTTTAATACGAGATATTTTCTGTTTTTGGGCCTCTTTGAAATCCTATTTCTTCGCCACATATGAAAGTCAATTACTCTTTACTATTTTTGTGTGTGTAGTTTTCCTTGCTCTATGGGGGGGGGGGGGTTAAACTATCCCCAATATCGAAGCTTTTGTCATCTTCTAACAGTCTACTTAACGCCATAATTCATGATAATACGTCTGAGAGTGGCTTTAAATTGCACAAAAACCATTTCCTGTCCGCACACCAAGAATCAATTATATTTCGTGACAACATACGCTTAAAAATACAATAATTCTTTAATTTATGACCCGTGTATTGTGACTCTTAACAATATTTAGACATTTTTCACAATAAAGTCCAAGACGCGAGTTAAAAAGGCAATTATGGAGTGATTTATGTATATGTGTGACGTAACAGCTGGTCACCCTGTTAATTGAAGGAGGATGGTGCTATTATAAGCTTATAAGGTAACTACCTGGCTTTTTTGATTCAGGGACGTATTTGATAAGGCAATATTTTAAACGATGCTTTTAATTTTGCATGTAGATACAAGGTAAACAAAATTGAGCAACACATCAATTGACAAAAAAGTATTATAATCAAGAAGAAAATAAAAAAAAAAACAGTAAATGCCAAAAGTAAACTGTCCATAAAATAGAGCTACTAATTATAGCTTAGTCCGCTCCTGTCATTGCTATTATCGTCTTCAAATTAATTACCATCAACTGAGATAAGAAATTGTACACCGATATGCTTTTTATCATGGTCCGATCTTTGTAAACTCAGAGCAGTATTTTAAAGAAAGGAAGTGACCGATGTTCAAAAATTTTTCGGTCTTCAAAAGACCAGAACAGGTATTAATGAGGTGGAACAAAACCAGTTAAAAGCTTTTTCTAATTTGGCAAATACCTCTGGTGTGATACTAGTTTTTTCGGAGACTGATACCTTGGGGTAGACGCAGAAGGTATCGTTTGCTTGAAGGTGGCAGACACATGTAAAGTTATCAAAAGGCGAATTTGGTCAGACTTCGTTGCCTTTACTTTGTTTTAAATATAATGTTTTGCTTATCAGCTTGCTTTATTCCAATTCCGTCAACTTAAATGTCATTGTGACCAGTCACATGACAGTTTTTGAATCTATTGTTTGGGAATCTATCAGGCTACTTCACCTTTGTTGTAGGGATATTGACTAATCACCAGCAATTCTTTAAATTCCATGTCACTAGCATAAAATTATTAAGATTAAATCTACCACTTAAAGATCAGTTTCTACCTAAATAAGCGGTTTCGCGGATACAAAGGTTTGTTTATGGTAAAACAAATCTTGATTTTTATGGTGGTACTATGTCGTTAGTTTAATGTTAACCACAGTTTTTAACGTAGCTCATCATTCAAAAAAGTTTGAATCGCTAGTAATGAAACAATAATATACACATAACACGCAAATGTAAAAATTAAAAGCAAACAAAAAGAAAGTTAGTCACCATTTTTAATTTAAAACAATGCAATAACATTTATTTATTGTAGATATTAGTTACAAATTCTAAACAATTTATTAAATCAACTCCAGCAGATGACAAGTGGGCTGAAATTTTAGAAAGTAAGTTTATTTCCCGAGTGCTTGAACTTGTTGAAGGGCCAGCAGTGGCTAAACGTTAAAGCGTATTAACAAATATAAGAAACCGACCTAAATGACTGTTATTATTAGGGTATTTAAAATATAATAAACGAGTTCTGCGAAATGATATGGGCGTAATAAATTTTAAGTACCGTACTCAGGTAAATAAAAATGCGAATAAACCAGGGTCCTTTTTGATTCTAGTCTGTCAACGTACACTGTTGAGTTTTGTTTGTTTTTTGAAAATGTTTCGTTGTTTGTGAAAGCTATGAAACTGAAGTAAATAACAGAGCGCATTTATCAACAGATACCAAACAGATTATAAAGAATGTGTTTTTGACATTAATGTCGCGAGAAAATGTGTGCCCTAAAGAAATTGTAACAAATTCTAAACAATTTATTAAATCAACTCCAGCAGATGACAAGTGGGCTGAAATTTTAGAAAGTAAGTTTATTTCCCGAGTGCTTGAACTTGTTGAAGGGCCAGCAGTGGCTAAACGTTAAAGCGTATTAACAAATATAAGAAACCGACCTAAATGACTGTTATTATTAGGGTATTTAAAATATAATAAACGAGTTCTGCGAAATGATATTATAAAGAATGTGTTTTTGACATTAATGTCGCGAGAAAATGTGTGCCCTAAAGAAATTGTAAAGGAAACGGCTTTACTTACAAAAAGAATCTTTTTCCACAGTTTGGAAAATTACACAAGGGCCAATTTTGGAACGCAGAAAAAGAAGTGATGTTAAAAAATCAAGTACGTTGGACCAAGGGGACGAGGAACTTATACGACGAAAAATTTATCAAATGTATGAAGAGCAAAGTGTCCCAACGTTGGATAATTTAATGAAAAGGCTGACAACAGATGAAACAGAAATTAAATGCTCAAGAACGACATTGTGAAAGCGCCTTCAACACATGGGCTTTAAAGTCAAAAGGAATAATAAATAGCAGGTTTTGATGAGGTCCATGCATCTTCAAGGCGGTGGGAATATCTAACAAAAGTAAATGAATACAGAACTGAAGGTAGACCGATCATTTATTTAGATGAAACGTGGTTTGACACCCACGACACCCCGTCAAGTGGTTGGGTCGATTCTAGCGGCAAATGTGTGACACGTGGTCTATCTCTCTCGTCAAAAAATATTAGTAAATTATGTGTTGACTATCATGAAGACACAACAGCGGAGTTATTTGAAAATTGGTTTGAAACTAAATTATTGCAGAACATTTCACCAAATAGTGTCATTGTTATGGATAACGCTAGTTATCATAGTAGACAATTAAACAAAGCTCCGTCTTCAAAAGACACTAAAACCAAAAATCAAGAATATATTATGTTTGATAATGATATATATTTTCATGACAACTATAGAAAGAAAGACTTATTAGAAGTGCTTAGAAGTATGTCTAGTCAAACAGATTATTACTGCGATGAACTTGCAACAAGCATGGGGCACATATTATTGCGGCTACTGCCTTACCTCTGTATATTTAACCCTATTGAACAAATATGGCACTAACTTAAAGCTGGAATTCGTCGCAATAATATTTCACCCACACTTAATTCTAGTGTTTTAATTCTAATTCATGATGAAACTAAAAAAATTTCTGAGGTGAACTGGAAAAACTGCGTACAACATGTAAAGAAAGTAAAAGAAAGTTACATTTGTATAAGGAATGCAACAGAAAGGTTGATTATTACTTTAGATGATGATAGCGATAGTGAAGTAGATTTAGTTGGGTAATACCCCCATTTAGAAATAAATAAGAGTAATTTGGTCAGTTTCTTATATTTGTGAATACACTTTACCCAAAATTTCAGAGGACACTTTCTTCTAATTTTCTTTGGAATCTTCTTTAGATATAGCTTTCTGCTACAGTGTAGAGCCAACCAACATGCCTCCTAACAGTTAATAAATCGACTCTCGAGTCTGCAAGCAACGATCCAGTTGATCTACCAGTATATAGTTGAGAATTTTGAAGACTCCGAACGATGCTTTATTGCATCGCATTTCCCCAAAAGTATTAATGCCAACTGGCTGTTTGATGCATTTTCCATTTCAGTACTCCACAAAAAATTGAGTGTGATCTGTGTTGCTTGGCGACATCGCTATATATCTTCGTACCATTTCCACCATACCTATCCCTTCGATATTGCCGTTTGTGATAAGAAAATCTCGTGGTGTCTTTGTTTTCGCAAACGGAATAGTAATGTAAATGCATTGTCCTTCATCTTTAACATTTTGTAGGTGCAAGATTTGTCATTTCAGTATGCCTGCAGGCTCCCGCAATCAATGCAACTTTTATTATAAAATAAGTTTTATGGTCGGCTTCCAGCAAAAATTGGGTTTGGTCTTCTTTTGTTAAAATCTTCGATGTTTTTTACCAAAATCCTTCCTATTTTCTTATTAGAAACGCGGTTAAATGGGCTTATTTACTAACATCAGTATTTTTCTTTACTGGTATAATGTAGCATAGAATAATATACAGAAGACAAAGGCTTGTTGATGTTTTGAAAAAAGTTCGAAATATGCCAGGAGAACCTTTTCGTTGCTGCTATTCTCGATTCCTGTCCCTTTACACCAATCTCCAAGTTTTGTATAGTGATGGGGCGAGATCTTCTGATCTGCTTTTACATATTCCTGTATCTCCGACATTAACGGATGATTCATAAAATGTTGCCTGTTTTAATGAAACATATTAATATTTTAACATGCTACGTTTATTCCACGATTTGGTAAGTTTTTGATGTTTATATCAATTTAACCTTAAGCTTATTATTTTTACAGTAACAACTTATTGTATTCATGTTGGCACGTAAGACACCTTGCATCTGAGGTCAGTTAAATACTCGTGAGATTTAGTTCCATTTAGATTAAATAATCGAATCAACACGTAATTGTTGAACTGAACAAAAACGTCTATTTAACTTTGATGCTGGAGTAAATAATCATATTTTCATATTGGAATGTAGAATAAACACACTTTTGTATTATTATTTCTGAGAACTAAATTACAACATCGCTCTTTCACTAAGATCTTAGACTAATTAATCACTGCCGTTGGGAAACTGCAGATCTCATACGGAAGCCCTTCAAAAAAGAATTATGATATGCAATCTCGTTGCATATCCAACAAACACGACGTAGTTGCCCTTTACCATACCCATACTCCATACCCTTTGGTTCCTTAGAGCCGAAGTCGCTGTCAGCCCCAAACCAACCAGCGCGAGGTCGCGCGATTCGTTGGACCAATCAAAAATTATTAGCAGTTGCTATGCTATAAGTCAGTTGAAATTAGGATGGCAGGCGGTGGTTTCCTTTTGTTTACAGAGTTGTTTGATATGTTTTAGCAAACGTGTTTCCCAAACACAAAGGTTTGCTCATACGTCTGTCTCGATTTTTCGGGAATCCCTACTTCGACACGTTGTGCGCAATGCCTTCGATATCCAAAGACATACTCCCGGAATCAGAATCACCCATTTTAATATGCTTTTTGACTAGAACTGAACGTATAGGACAAAATTCGAGGTCAATAATGAAGTTGCCCAAGTCAAAATTGCAACAAGCGTGGTTACCATGTCATGATCTAATAGGGGCCCCTGATAATTTTGAATTTTAATTCATAAAAACGTTTCCGGTATTTTAGGATAAAGTAGTTGTATGCAAATAAAATCTATTTGGACGGTCGTAGATTACATTCTGAATGATGCACGTTCGATAAGAACTTTGTTAATGAAACTTGTTACATGCGTTATATTATAGTGTTCATATCAATCTAGTATCATTACTAATTATAATAGAGTTACTAGAAGACAAAAATATTTATAATTTATTAAAAGAATTTTAATTTGTTAGAAAATCAAATTAGAACAAATTCAATAGGCAATAAATTTGGAATACATTTCCACAAACTTCTCAAAGGCTTTCGATAGTTTTGACCATAATATCTTAGATTTGGATGGAATTGCACGTTGGTGAACTCAAAATTGTCTGCGACTAAATATAAACAAATGCAAATCGATCTTATGGTATAGATTCTATAGATCAATAATGGCGAACAAGGAACAATTTATTTGTAACATAAGTAGCCAACCTCTAAATGATATGAGATTTGGGTGTGCTACTGGACAGTCTCATTATGATTATTTACGTAATAGAGATTTAAAGTTGGTGGGTTTCATTTGATGGCAACACCAGGAATTTCAGAAATATTAACTCCTTTTAGTAAGCTCTGGTGAAATATACAACTTGTATTTGGGCACCCTTTTATTTGATTCATAAGAATTTAATGGGAAATCGAACTAAACCTATCCTGAACATTATTCGAGTATTTGTAAACATTGCTCTTAATGTGGACACATTATTGAGAGTTAAGGTTTGTTACATTTCAAACAATCGCGAAACTACAAGTATTAAAATCTTAGCATTATTTTTTGTTCTTAAAGGGGTGAGAAGTAGAAAATGCAGTTAAAATTATTTTTCTGTATAACACGTTATTGCAATAATAAATCAGAATACTACAATTAAACACCGGTCGTTCTAATTTCGTTTGTTAAAGGGCACTTTCAGAGTTTTTTTCTAAGGCAAATTAGGGATATTTTAACTTCCCCTATACCCCCTCCCGAGAGTATGTCATACCCTGTATAATTACTGCAACTTGAAATGTCATAATTCCTCATCAACACTTATAATATTTATTGTCACAATTATTATTTACAAGATTAACCATTTTTATTTACAATGGAATTAATGGAATTTCCACAATCTGGCAATCAAAAAACATAGGTAGAAGTAAATTTATGATTGATATGACATATTTAAACAAAAGCAATATGCCTAAAAGCGTTATCGGCAAATTCATATAATTTGATTTGATATAACATTATAAAAGGAGTTTTACCATAACTTCTCTTAAAAATGAGAGAACGTTTTGAATAAAAATGAAGAGACTGTAAGGTTAGCAGGTTGTTGAATTGATAACGTCATTATACAACAATCTGAAAACTTCCAGATACCCTTTCATTAATAAAGCTTTGCTACCAACTATTAAAATAGAACTATTTTTGAAAAATCTTTAACTTAATTTCTGCCTTATAGAAAGATATCTTTGAATGAAACTTCTTCTCCTTGCGCAGCCTAGTCTTCAATGTAATACTTAAATAGCAACGTGGTTCATATTTATCCAATATAAATAGATTTGTTTTCAGAGCGATTAAAATCTTCAAGCAATTCAAATCTTCAGGCAATTAAACAAGGCAAACAAGGAAAAGCAGCAGGACCAGATGGGATATATACTGAGATAATAAAACTACTGAATGATGAGAATGTAGTCTCCCTGGTAGAAATATTCAACAACATATATGAGACGGGTGAGATCCCACAGGACTGGCTCCAGTCAATCTTTGTACCGATCCCAAAGACACCAAACGCAAACCACTGTGATCAGTTCCGCATGATCAGCTTATTGAGTCAAGTCTTAAAAATGTTCCTAAAAATAATCCATACGAGAATTTACAACAGATGCGAAAGAGACATTGGCCCTACCCAGTTTGGGTTCAGACAGGGCTTCGGCACACGGGAAGCACTCTTCAGTCTAACCGTACTACTTCAGAAATGCAGAGACCAGCGCAAGGACGTTTTCATGTGCTTCATAGATTACCAGAAAGCGTTCGATTGTATCAAACACACTGATCTAATTAGGATGCTTCAAGACAGGATGATAGATAAGAACGATTTACGATTTATAAAGAACCTATACATGAATCAAACAGCATCGGTGAAGGTGGGAAGTGACACTACACAGAAATTCCCGATAGAGAGAGGAGTAAGACAGGGTTGCGTTCTATCCCCCCTACTCTTCAACCTATACTCTGAAGCAATCTTTGAAAATGCCTTGAAAGATACTGAGGACGGCATTAAAATTAATGGGCAGATTGTCAACAACCTACGCTACGCGGATGACACGGTCATAATAGCAGATGGTCAAGAAGCATTACAACGCCTCATAGACAGATTATCTACCGAAGGTGAACGACTAGGTCTAAAGATCAACATAGACAAAACGAGGGTGATGACAGTAGGCAGAACAGCCGATATGCAACTGAATATCTCAGTGAATGGCAAGAAAATCAAACAAGTCGCTAAGTTTAGATACCTCGGGAGCTGGATAACTCTGGACCCAGACGTGGAAATACGAAGCAGAATTGAACAAGCCAGGGTAACATTCATGAATATGAGAGCTCTTCTCAGCAACAACAGTCTTAATTTGACATCACGGTACCGTTTTGTAAAATGCTACATTTACTCTGTGCTGCTGTGTGGAATAGAGACATGGACAATAAAGGCCAATACCATGAACCGACTGGAAGCCTTTGAAATGTGGGTATTCAGAAGAATGCTAAAAATTCCGTGGACGGATTATGTGTCGAACGATGACGTTCTAAATAGAATGGGAAGAGAAAGAGAACTACTACAACTAGTGAAAAGGAGAAAGGCTGCATACCTGGGTCATATTTTCAGAAATTCCAAGTACCAATTCCTAAAGTTGATCATGGAGGGAAAGATCGAGGGAAAGAGAGGCATCGGGAGAAAGAAATATTTGTGGCTAAAGAACATAAGAGACTAGACAAACCTCGATGCCCATACACTTTTCAGAGCCGCGCAAGATCGAAACGAATATGCCAGAATTGTCGCCAACATTCAATGATTGGATGAGGCACCGTAAGAAAAAGAAAATCTTCACCATAAATATTTGATGTTCTTCAGATACCATATTGTTTAAGCTTCATCAATAAATTTATTGGGAGTCAATTTTGGCAATGATATGTCTTGATATAGTCACGCTGCAGCCGTAACCGGGAAAGCCGTGCAGAAACTCTCCAAATCAGGAACCTCTGGCTGGAATACTGTTTAGGCACTTGATTTTGGTCGAAAAACAAGTGGTTAGTATCATTTTGCTGAAATTCTCTATCGTATTATTATAATACTATTTCGGAAGCATTGTTAATCCTTCGTAAATTTACCCAAACACTCTATTTGTTATATGCCTGGATTATCGACAATGATTCAATTTTGATGAAGTGCTTGTTGATTTAATAGAATCTCGCTGCAAAGCAGCATAATGTTGCATATTATTTAATTTAGGGGGATTTTGTAATATGGATCGTGTTAACCTTATTTAGGAATTTAAAACTGATTGAATAATAATATAATTAATGATAGCATAGGTGTTAACACAATGTACCCACAAGCATCGAACCAAAACAAACCATGTCGAAGTACTCAGTCTTTACAATAATCGTGCAATGCGTTTATTCATATCTTTGGATTGTCATTTCAGTGGATGATTAACAATGTCAGAAACTCCGCGCTGCCATCGATTCAATTACACTGCTTAAGAAGTAAAATTAATGATACCAAAATGAACAGTGCCACGCCTAGATCTTTTCAACGACACATTCTTATTTGTTAAGTTAAAGTTTGGTTGACTTTTGGTGCTTTGTATTTCGGTAGGATTATTTTTTGAAGCTGTGTTCACAGATTTTAACGAAAAATGTTAGTTTTTCGATACTCTAATAGTAATATTATGTTATTACAATAACGTATAAAAATATATAGGGTTGCTTAAAAGTCCTGCATAAAATGCATAAGGTAACGCTGGGTAAAATTGACATATCTTTAGAATTATTTTTTTTGCTTTATTAATATTAATATCAGAAATTTGAAAACCTGGGTGTAATTAAGTTACTATGTTGGTAGCTCATAGTGAGTAGCAATTTCGTGTTTAGCTTGAAACCTTGGATCTTAAAAATTATTTTTAAAAAATATGCAAATGTCCAGGGGCGTGCGGTCCATGGAAGCGATGGAAGCACTGCTTCCCCTACCGCTTTCATAAGATATAAGACAAAACAAATTTTATATTAATCTATACCTATCCATACAATTAAAATGCCCAAGTATTTATTTCTATCTAATTTCCAAACCAAATCCGGCCCTGTATGCATCCCTGACCAACGCAATATTAAATGTATCGAAGAATCGAAGTGATCTCAATACGTGTATACTACACTCTATACGCGTATACGAGTAATAATTAATATGGTCTGCCGTGCCAAGTAAAGGGTAAATCGTTAGACTTCGGTATTTCCTTCGCCGCGATTCGACGCCGGAACGAAGCCGCCAAAATATTTAGTTTCCACGTGTTTGTACTCGGCAGTTACGAATGTTACGATTGTTTGTCGCGATTTTTCGCCAGGAATAAGCGCTACACGGCAGAGGATCTGTGACTTTGTTTATCTTACTTCTTGATTTATTTTGTCATGGAGCAACCAATTGCCGGCCCATCGAGTTCGGGAAATGTAAAGTGTATCTGTTCTGTATGCAAGTTATTGGAAAAAGGATTTTCAACGCTTTTCTTTGATGAAAAAAGGAATATTATTGCAACAGGTAGGCCTATACCAGATTTTAATTTAAAGACAGAAATGAAGGCGGCTAAAAAATCCGTTTAAAATTAAATCAAACTGTGAATTCAAAGTAAAAATGTATAGATAGTTTTCTGTATTAGTTTCTGTTATGAAATTTTGTTACCTTGTTTTTAACGACTCTTAGGCAGGGTTGGGTCACTAAAGAATTGGTTTTCGACGGGCAAATTACGTAAAAATTAATAAAAAAAAACATAGGTACCTAGCCATTTAGAAAATAGAAGAAATATTAAAAAATCATAGGTACATAATCACACATTTTCGACAGTACCTACATGACAGTATTCTACCTGTATTTAAACGTCGAAAAATTGCCAATATTTGGGCGTGGTCCTCAAAAAAATTTTCGCCTCCGGCGGGCCTACCAGCGGTGCTTCCCCTTCTTCATAACTCACCGCACGCCCCTGCAAATGTCAATGTTATACCCTCCTATGTTGGTAAGATTGACACCCCTTATAAACTGCTTTATAAAACTATATTTGCTAATGGTGTGGTATCATTGACATAAAATAAGTTAATTAAACACTGTTTTTTTTTTATTTGAACAGAAATGTTGGTTATATTGTTAAAAATAGAAATGACAGAATAAAAAACATAAATCAAAACTACAAAATAATCGTAGCTTTGCCATTACCAGAAGCAAAGTTTGTGGTAAATATGTGCATTCCTCGACGAATGGTAGGTTGTGGCAAAATCCTCACTATGTCTTTGAGCAAAACTGTGGCCTCGTCAGGAACATTTGGATAAACGAAATGCTTTTCTTTCCGTCTCAAAAATGCCACTGTTACTTCCTGATTCTTGGAAACAAATTCTTTTATTTTTCCAATGTAATGATAGACGTCAGTCGACCTCTGTTTTTCAACAGTAAATTTTACAAGAACCCAAGAATTCACCAAAAAAAAAAGCAATTTAAAACAACCTACCTTCTACAAAAAATATTGTATTACACCAGGATGGCTTAGATAAACAAAGATTCTTCTCGGCGTAAATACTATAACCACACTTAGGCAATGTTTAAATGTCCAGCAAAAATTTAGGAATTGACTGTTGCACAATTTCTGTATTCTCACAAGAGGACGACACTATATATTAAATTGTAACATCGCAAAACATGCATTCTTTTATAACGTACCAGTGCTGGGCGGGATATTTGAAAATGTGTCAATGTTTACCCCCTGTCAATGTTACCTGGCGTTACCTTATTTGTTCCATTACTTAAGAAAAACTGTTATTTTAAAACAACAAACAACAACAAAAGTGCACAATATGTCTGTCGACTACGTGGTTTACTATTGCCGAAAAATGCCGAAGCATTTAAATAGCCGGTGCGAAGAGCTAATAGCTTCTCTAATAAGCTATTTTTAGGAAGAACTTAAAAACAATGACCCATTGTTACTCTTAACAGCAGCTAGAGAAGTTACTTTAAAAAGTATGTTAAGGTTTATATTATATTTTATTTTTACTTTACTAATTTTTAGCGTGTAGCAGCTGCCCCGGACTTGAATATTTCCACTGTAAGCGCAGTATTAGCAACAGTTATAAATATATTATTAGAATCATCTAAGAAGAAACGTTCTCATTCAAAGAGAGTTGTGAATGTGTCATGATTGGATATAGGTTCTATCCGTCACACTATTTATGGCATCTACGAAACAAGTAAGTTGTATTATTCAAAAACTATAATATCTTACATTGTTACAATAGTCCGCCATCATTTTTGTATCTCATCGTCCCTGATACCTCTTCTCCATTTGTTTAATGTCTTGGTAAAATCGCTCAGTGTTAATATTTGGGTAGTCTAGTTCCCTATCGTTCTGTGTTTTTGAGTTGTGGTTCTCTCAAAAAAGCAGCGTGTCAAAATTTTAATATTTTTGGGTTGTGGAGACAAGTTACGGACTCAGAATGGAGTTTGTATGTTATTTAATAAAAAGCATACTGAGAGTCCATCAGTTATTTTTCCTAACGAGGATGATCGAGATATTCCCAATGAAAGAATATGGTTTCAACAAGGCCACCAAGGCCTCCGGACCTTACACCATCGGATTTCTATTCTATAGGGGTATTTGAAAAAGAGAATATATATAAGAATAGACCATATAACATTGAAGGCCTACAAGATGGATGGAGATAAATAATTTACCGGCCGAAATCCTAAAAAATGTTACTGGGGCTTGTTTTACAGTTGCAAAATGAGCAAACCCATACTTTTTTGTTAACAATACAAAACCTAAAATAAAAAGTGATAAGGAACAGGCATATACTCGAGTATTAAAATGTTAACTTTATAACTGGTTACGATATTATTTTATATATTGAAGTTAGACAATGATACAACTAGTCTGTATCCAATGGTTCCTATGCTGAAGTCATCTGTTTAAGATTGAGATCTTTGTGACTTCCAGTTTCTAATTTGCCTTTAGTTCACTGCTATTGCTGCCTCACAGAAATAAGTTTTAAAATGTCAATTATAAATAATGGAAGCCAAGTTGTCTTAACTCAAAAAGCGTTAAAAACCGAAAGAAATTTTCTAAACTATCCCGCCTGAGATTCTCGAAATCACTGCACGTTACATACAATCAAAGGTCAGAATGTCTTGCCCGACCAGGGTTCTGAATCGTTCCTTTCCAACCACCATTGTTATGAAGATATGATGTCTAAGCCTTCCTGAGCTCCGCACGTACCCAGAAAGGGCAGGTTAGTTCAGTTTAGTTTTTATCTGTCAATAAACTTGTTACCTCACAACAGATGGCTGACCTAACCTAGGTCAGGTTAGCTTGATATACTAGCACTGACGCTATTCTTACTATAGCATAAAATTGTCGAAATTGTCACGAAAGTGTTTTCACAGTAGCAGTACCTAGTAGTAGTAGTAATAATAGTATAGGGAATAGCAGAATAAAGGCTCCATCTTTATCAATATTTTAATTATCCTATTTTCTCTCTCAAGATTACTTATCCTCATAGGTCGGAATATCTTTCGAGACCATGGTTCTGATTTCTTTTTCCAAAGTACTGCTTGATGTGTTATCTAAGTCTTTTCAGGGCTTATATGTTCCCATAAAAGGCAACCCGGGAATATCACCTAGCTTTCGGCATCTGTCTAATAAAGTTTAAAAAGTCTTAGGGCCTTCTTAGGGAACAGCATAATCGGATACAGTATATAATCTCAGAACGCAGCACTGTGAAGAATTCAAAAACAGCATTGCGAACACATCATTTGTCTAATGACAATCAGGATCTGAGAATAGAGAGTAAACTTATTGTCATTAGTATAAGCCGTGCAAGCAAATGTAAGAAGAGTTATTAATTATTCTGGAGAAGTTAACTTAATAAAGACGTCCTCAGAATAGGCTTGTCAAAATTTGATGGGTAAGGCTGGATTTATATTTTGTGCTGGTTTCTGATTGTTTGGATGGGTGTGAATGAAGGTTGTATAATTGAAAGGCTTATTATTAAGATGGTATCTAACGTGATATTTTAAAGGATATGTTTTTATTTTTATTTTTACACACTGATACGATTTGATCCGGTTAGTTTACTGTGCAGTTATTCGATGAAGATATTTTTATAGGCTTGGATTTTCTAAAATGAAGAATTAATTCATTTCAAAAAGTTTGGAACCGGGTATATACACTCCCCGACAATAAATTCCGGACAAAGATAATTTTAGTCGGGTTCATAGTCCTGTAATGTTCTAATTGTTTTCCGATTCCGGTGAAATCTTAGCGAAGCGTAGACTTGTGTCTTGGAATGTTAGCCTCAATTTTGATTCCCAAAAAATACTGATGGCTTGATCGTTATACGGGGAGAAACAAAATATACTTTTTACCCTCAATTTCTAATCGCCCTGTGGAATAATTGAGCAGCCAAATTTGGCTTCATTAGGTTTTCGTTTGAAGTGTGATCTTTTATTAACACAATGTTTTTTGATTCACGTCATTATCTGTTTCTTAAGAAAAGATACAAATTTTTAAAGATAGTGTTGCAGTTTTTCTATTTTATTAACAATTCAGAACATTTCATTATCTTATCTAGTGAGCCTTTGGTTCCATAAGCATTGTTTACCAAAGTGTTACTATACTGTCATTGCAGAATACACTCTTTAAAGTTTTTCGTTTAAAAAAAAAATGAGACCAGAAGATGTTGCACGAGCTGTTGCATTAAATGACGATGGCCGCAATATACGGTACATTGCGGAATTCTTGGGCAAACGAAAAAGTACTGTACTTATTCCAAGACACAAGTCTACACTTCGCTAAAATTTCACCAGAATCGGAAAACAATTAGAATAATTACAAGACTATGAGCCTGACTAAAATTATTTTTGTCCGGAATTTATTGTCGAGGAGTGTATCTCGAGAAATACACATTGGATCCAAAAAGGACAAAATACGTCCTTAATAATTTTAAAAGCGCTATCCAATGATATCAAACGCAAACAACATTATAGGGGTGACAACAACATTATAGGGGTAACAACAATAACATTGCATTTACTTCAAAAGTCAGTGACAAACGCCGTCAAATAAGACTTTTGTCGAAGAAGGAAAGAATAGATAACCTCATACTGCAAAGGCATGGTGATAAAACAAGATCGTACAAAGCAGTGGCGTAGCGCTAATACTGCAAACGTCTGGAACCGCGGGAGGGGGGGGGGGGCAATCTCATGGGGGCTCAGGTCTGAACGGGCTGACGCTACTTATTTCTGAGTTTAGTAGTGGTTGAAGGTGGACTCGGTTCTTGTTTGTAACTGTTTCTGATTGTTTTATAATTTGCATTGGTGAGTATACGTCTTCCGCCACGTTCTACTCTAGTGTTTCACCCGTAAGTATTTCTATTACTGAGGAATCCTCAAAAACCTTACATAGATTAAACCTCACACAATGGGCAAGAATGGTACAATCACTACTAGCTAAAAAGAAAGATTTGTCAATGCACTTAAAAAAGATAAGGAAGCTAAAACAAGCAGATTATTAAAGTCACTTAAAAATTTTGAATTTATAATAATTTTGACAATATATATGTGACCAATTCTTTAAAAGCCAGAATTGGATTTAGCATAAGCATTTAAATGTTTAGATTACTTGTGCTGTAACCAATCCCAGTCAATTTATAAATAGCTATCTTAACGTAAATAAGGAAGTGGTTATCACTCAAAATCATGGAATATAAATTTGGAATTTAAGGACTAAAGACAATGGAAGTCAAAGAAATACTTTGATGAGTCCAGTACAACCACAAACCATGATTCTTCTAGTCGAGAGAATTACTTTAAAATAAACGTAAATTACCAAGTTTTTGATATTGTTGTCCCCCCTCTGCTCCAGCCATTCAGCAGCGTAGTTCCCAATTAAAATATCTTATTTATTAGTTTTCTGGAAAACTTAAATCAATATTTGAGATCATTCAATATCTTTTGTTAAAAAAAAAGCATAAAATCTTGTTAGGGCTTTTCTAAATCCTTTGAAAAAGACCGCTAAGAATACTTCTATTTTTAAAGCGTTTCGATGCTGTTAAGACGAGATTCGGAATAAAAGATTTAAAAACTTCTTAACAGCAAAATGACTTGGCTAAAACCAAGGCGTGGTGGTGGTGGGGGGGGGGGGGGGTCGCCTTTGGTATTATTGGATAGCGCTTTTAAAATTTACTCCGGACATGTTTTTGCTTTTTTGGTTACAATGTCGTGTATTTCTCGAGATTTTTAACCGTTCCCAATAGTTCCCATACTTTTTGGACACCCGGTATAAGATAATTTTATTGATTTCTAGTAGACCAATCGATACTGCCTTGCTTGGGTAGCTAGCTACCACAAAAATACATAATGTACCGAAGACGAAGGTACTTAATCCAGTTTCATCCTTTTGATTAGGGTTCCAGATCTCGATACGGTTTCTTCGGGTTGTTCTTATCACTTTACAATACACCTTCAAAAGTTTTTATTCCCGCGGCACAATCTTCATAGATTTTTATACGATAGTTGAATCAGACACCTAATATATACTAAATACTACCACTACCATCTACATCTACTAATTTTATATTATTCTATGATGGGATTTCGATTTTTCGCTACTTTCAAAAGAACATTTCCCTGAAGTGTAAAGAAAAGTGACATATTGGCGAAACAGAGGCAGAGGTAGACCACAAACATGCTGAAGAGACGCCAATATAGTTATTATGGTTTTATTATCGGCAGAAATAGAAGAGATACGAAGAAGCATATTATATCGAGAAGTGAAGAGGATTGTTTAAAACAAGGGAAAACATTATTCAATCCCTGATGCTTTTATGGCTTTTTACTAAATGTCCTTTTGCAGCTGTTAAAATATCCCATTTTCTAAATAAACCATTGTTTTGCGAGAGAAAATCAAGAAAATCCCCAAAATCCCTCCCCCTAATGCTAATGCAATTGGTTTTTCCATATTATTTTAAACGAGTGGATGAAATCCCTACGCGGTGTCATTGCGGGCATTTTACTGCTCTTAGAGATTTCGCGAACTGCTTCGTTTCAATTTATTTGGATTTTAGACTAAATTAGGGTTTTTGCTCGTGTATATTCGGAAAATTAATTAAAACAGGACAAAATGCCCGTCGGTGGATCCTTAGTTTTAAATCTTTGGGTTTATTTTATTGGGTGAGATCGACAAATCATATAAATACCTAGAATGCGTGTTTTTTTTTAGTCTGGGTCCTGGAATTTGCAATATAGCAGATAGTTGAAACAGGTAGAGTTTAGAGTCTTAGCTATAGGAAAAGTGTATTTAATGATTACTAATAATAATAATAATAATAATAAAAATTATGCGTGCGCATCCAGGGCTTTCATTTCATAATGAACCATGCACCCCAAATATCTGTTGATTTTGAGGGAAATAGGATTTGACAAAAAACAGGTCTATTTTTCAATTAGTTAAATAACACATGTGATAATATTTTACTATTGACTTGCACACCTCCCGCCAACCTTAAGGGCTATCCAACGGTGCCAGGAAAATAAAAATAGGGTAATCGGTTTGGCGTAATTGTCTTTCCATTTTGAAAGTATTAAATTATCTAAAGGATTATCTTTGTCACAAAAATAAGACATTATAACTGTAATATAAAAGTAAACAAGCCACAAAAACGCCATGATTTAAGGGTTTCTTTGCGAATATATTTGAATTAATGTGCCAAAGGACAATAAAAAAATAATTGACAAATTAAATTGTTATGATTGATTTATTGTTATGACAAATTAAATAATATAGGTTCTTTGTTTTGTGCTTTACTCACGTCATTGCTCAGGCTTTAATTAAGATGAAACTGATTTGTACACACCCTAATAAGGGAAGTAACCCCCCCCCCCCTCCTTTTTTGTAACTAAGTGACAATATTGTTGTATGTACACACCCTAATAAGGGAAGTAAACCCCCCCCCCCTCCTTTTTTGTAACTAAGTGACAATATTGTTGTATATCTTATTCCTCCTTGGATATCTGTACAAACCAATTTAAATTTGCCGCTTTTGGAGTTGACAGTTGATTACCGGAAACTTGATTTAAATTACGCATATAAAAAAGAAAAAAGGGTGTAACTAATAGTACCAATTCTGGGTACCCACCATTTATCGACGCCATTTCCTTCGAATAGCATGCTGAGGCTAAGATTAAAATTAATTTCTTCACCTGGCAATAAAATGAAACACAAAAAGTCGTCAATTTAATAATGTTCCAATAATATTAATTCAATTTTATTTTTATTTTATTTTTTAACAAGTGAATGGTGACCACTTGGTGAGTACATGATTAATGATATTATTACAAATATAATTAACAAACCGTTAAGTTGTAAAACAAATTAAAATCATATTGCTATCTATTAGTTCCTAAAATTCGAACATTTTTTCTCTTTTCAGATGCATTCCTATTTTATTTGAGATGACATAGTCTCATTTTGACAACCCCCCCTTTTTAGAATAATAAGTTCATTTAATTTCATTAACAAATATACAATCCACCATAACATTAATCATGTCCCCTCGCCAATTTAGTTTCACTTAAAAGAGAACGAATTGATATGTCACAATTCTTATTTTTCAACACGTTTTTACTTCAACATAACATTACCTTAATTACTCGACTATGATTAGGATCCTTAATACTTGCGTATAAATCAACCCCTACCTTCACATGGAGATACATCGTTCTTATTCTAAACTCCTGTCGATTCCAAAGGTTGCATAATCTGCATTATATTGTATTGTATTATTGAATCACCTCTCTGTTCCCCCAACTGTTTTAACTTCTTTACATATAAAAATCTCTTAAATGGTTAGTTGCTGAGGATGACTTTCTCTAAAGTCGAAACTAGTACAACACATTCATTAAGAAATTTATTTTAACTCATCGTCATTTTATGTATTTTTATAACCCTTGTTTTCTACCCTAGAGGGGCAAATAAAGTTATTTGGTGGTAAAGACAGACCTTTATTTCTAAAAAAATAATTGCTTTAACGACGAGTCAACTTTCTTCTTGAATGAGTTTGTTACCAAACACAATTGTATATGGTACGATAACGAATCCAGAAAATCAACCCTTGGGCAGACGTCCCTGGAGACGACATTATTGGCCAATATAAATTAACCGATCACTTTTACTTATTATACAATCTTTGGAAAATCAGGTGGATGAAAATGACACCCTGGTCCTTCTTCATTTTCAATGCACTTAATATTTATACTTTATCTGTTGTATGTCCTTAAATTTTTAACAGAATTGCTCTATTGTTTGTTGGTAAATTTTTAAAATCGTTTGTTATTTGTGAATCTGACTTATTTTTCTTTAAAATAAATCTGTTGTTCCTAGGGTTGAGTAATTAACTAAAATATTGTGAGTTTACAAATCACAAAATCTTTCATCCATCTAATAAATAGATCAAAAGTATAAAACTATAAAAACTATGACAATAAATTAATTACACAGGTCTACGAGGAAATTGTCATCAGACAATTTTGTTTTTTTTTAAGTTAGTTTTGATGTACTAATAACCTAATCAGTCGTCGTTTATTTCTATCACGTACAGTTTTCCTTTTCTATAAAATTGTCTAGTCCCAGGTGTAGGACTTCACAGAGAACTCTTCAAAATACTAGGATCTACTAGTTAAAAGATGAGCACCTGATTGCTCAAGGAAGTAAGTTTTATTGGTATCTCAATCGCGAGAGTGAATTAGTCAAATATTTTGTATGAGCATAAAAATCCGCTTTATAATAAATGGTGATAAATAATTTTACACTTTCCACAAATATATAAGTTTTATTTTCTACCATTTATTATAAAGTGATAATGAATTTCTACCAAGTAACAGCCGGATCAATAATAATTCAGTTTTTACACGCACGTTTGGACTATTTTCCTGCAAACCTTGGTGATGTCAGTGAAAAGCAGGGTAAGCGATTTCACCAAGACACTAAAGAAATAAAAAAGATCAGGAATGATAGCGGACTCTAGTTGGATGTTGAAGAGGCATGCTCATATGGCAGAGTATAAGAAAAAAACATCAAACGGAGTTTTGGGCCAAAGAGAAGAATTTTCTAAGTAAAGCAAATACTTAGTAGTTCGTTTACCTTTTGCTATGTTTCTTGTATTTTTTATTAATATTTTGTTTTTTTATACTTATTTTGTAAATAGAATATTACAAAATCATGCACATTATGATTTATGTAGATTTTCTTTGAAAAAAAAACCTCACGTGATACAAAAAAAAATAAAAACAGATTTGAAATCAGAGACACCAAACTACCCAAATTCAGTTGAAAAAAACAATTCACATTGAATAAACTGTAAAAACGCAGGCCTTTCTTATTGGAAACAAAAATAATAATCCAATTTTAATGATATTTATATTAATTTAGGCTAAACTAATGAAAAGAAAGGGCATGCGTGGCATTCAAAAAAAGAATGTCTTTTTAATAACTTAATTAGGCAATCCAAACCAGGTTATGTTTGCCCACCACGGTCATATTGGAGTCACAAAGTGCTTCCAACATGGCCATCGACGGCAAACGTCAGAAAAACTAACCTTTATTTTTGTGTGAGTTTTAGTTTGACGTATAAACCGCGATTTTGGTTTTGTGTATTTTATTAAGTTATTGTGGTTCAATATGTGTTTTCTTCTGTTATTTATATTTAATAACACCTAAAGTTAATGATGTTATTGGAGATGTTAACAATGGCAAGTGTGTATCTACACACAGCACAGGACTCGACTGTAAACTAAGCATTGAATCCGTGTATATTTGCCACATATTTGTTTTCAACGGCCATATTGAATTGTTCGTTGAATGTTTTTGAGGTCTGTGGAACAAATTCAATATGGCCGTGGGGGGGGGGGGGGGGGCAAATCGGAATTTGACACATCGTTGGATTGCCTATATATAGGGTGTTCCATTAAAAAAAGTAAGGTACGTCAACAGTTTTGATATTTGACGTTTTATAGAACTTTTAACGGCATAAAACTTTACGCAAACACCACACACAAAACACTTGATAAATTGCAAAACTAACACCTCACGTGTCTCCTAAAAGAATCCTTTAACATTCCTTTTTGGTGAAAGTATTCGTGAAAGCACCGGGTAAAAATTCTAAAGGCATTTGCTTTTATTTGCCATTAACTTGGGGCATTCTAACGCCCATTTTATCAATGTCCTGTTAGCTCTGACAGCCACATAGCTTCCATGACAATAATTGTTCCAACAATGGAATCCTTGGAAATTATCTGGTAGTTGGTGTTAACAGGACATTGATAAAATGGGCCTAAATACATAAATAGGTTTTACTTAGGACTTGTCGACTACAGCAGGGGGAAATACTCGAAATGTACAGTATTGCCACGTCTTTTCACTCGCACCGAATGATCTAAAAGCGAAGGAGACTAAAGAATGCCAGTCAAGCGTACCGTTCGTTTTTTGTGAACGCTTGTCACACGAAACTTTTTAAGAACGTACGAAGTAAAGAATAAGCTCTCTACTAAAATTCAGGATAATATCTAAAGTGGTCTTAAACAAATTAAGGAAAAAACCATTTTTAACCAAATTTCCAACACCCTGTAGGTTAAAAACAAAGCGATTAAAAGAGATTAACCCCCGTCAATACTGACATTCAATTATGAAACATCCTGTACATTCCCGACACTCGTCACAATCTCACATCAAAAAAATTTAACACATTTTCAAACACACCCCATTCAAATTATAATTTATTTTATCGAACTACACTGATGAACACCAGAGACTGTGAAGCACCGATAAGAGTCGGCAATCATCGTGCACACGTGCCAAACGAACGGCCTTATCAATTTAAGTCCATAGAGACTGTTGCCTTTCACCTTTATGACTACATTATTAGCCTGAAAATTTAATTAAATTTTGATAGAAATCACCATATCGACATCTTTTTTCGGGATATTCATCTACGTTCAGTGGCGTAACAATAGGAAATTGATGAGGGAAAGACGAAAATTTGTAATCACTGAAATGATTTCTATATCCGAAACCCAGAGAAGCTGTCAGTGACTCTTTTAATACCAATCACCAAATCTAGGAAGCCGCAGAAGCAAAATATTTTACAAGTAAATGGTTTTTTGCATATAACAATGTTTTCCGCTACAAAAACAGTGAGCTTGAGGGGCGACGTTATCATACAAGCCGCAATCAGCTAAATGCATTTAAAATGTGGCAACACACAGAGGCCGAGTTCACAACTTCAAAGATTTGAAAATAAGCGTGCAGTAGAGTTTTTGCGCTGCTTGATTAATTTGTGTTTCTATTATGTATTAATTTATCGATAGATTTTGTAGACGGCGCCTCTTTTGCACACCCCGATGCTTAAGGTGTAGTTTTTTAGTTTTAAGTGACATCATCGGATTTTAATTATTTTCTTCTTCACCTGGTAACGTAGATCCCATGCCCTATTTCCTATATGCAGGGCGTTTCAGAAGTACGGTACGTAACTTAAGGGGGTGATTCCTTATTATATTCTAAGAGGAAAAGTCCATGTAAACATGTGTCCGGAGTTGCTCCGTTTTTCATATACAGGGTGTCAAAGTTTAACAAAAAAATCGGTTTTTTGTAATTCTTTTAAATGTCCTTTTCCCGATTTCATTTTTTATTTGTAAATGTAAGATGCATTCCATTGCATTGAATATTAATGTACTGTTTTAAAAAGTCATAACACCCTTTCGGCGCAAAGAGTAAAACCTGCGTTTTTTGAGCATTCAATGCAAGGTTATGTCTACTGCTATATTCGGAAATTTGCTGCAAATCTGTGTTTACGTTCGCTTCAATATCGTTATAATTTGACGGGTGAAAAGTACAGACAAGCTGTGTATCGTCGGCATACGTGTGGATTTGGGAAAATGATGGTATTGTACCCATATCAAAGATATATACAGTAAAACTTCTCATTTCGGCCACCCGTTAAAAACGGTCACCCCTCTGAACGGTCAGTTTTGGCTTCTTAAAATAAATCTTATAGCATTTTTAATAATAAAATACCCCTCGAATACCGAAACACTTCTAAAACGGCCACGGTCACATGAATCCGTAACTTTTAAGAAAATTACCTTGAATTTTTACCCTTAATTGCGGTCGTCTCGACCCTTCTGGGAATGTTTGCACCCAGCCGGTACTTTATTACTGGTACTATTGGAAATACCGGAGAATGATAAAACCTAATTATGTAAATGGGTTTTTAAGTACGTACAAATATAATTTGTTAAATCTTAAGATGTTTTCATAAAAGGTAAAATTTTATTCAGTTGCATTTTAACAGCACAATAGTCGATCATGTCTCTAAAACGTAAACGTTTATCTTTTAAACAAAAGTTCGAAATCATCGCGGATAGTGAAAAATATGGTATCAGTGCTCGAAAGATAGCGGAAAAGTTTGGTGTTGGAAGAACGCAAGTAAATGATATTCTAAAAAGTAAAATTGAACTGAAAAAACTTTATGAAGAAGGAGGAGTTAATGCAGATCAAAAACGGAAGTTTCCAAAAACAGACTTGCGATTGACCAAATGGTTTATGAATGGTTTTGCAAAGCAAGAAACAAAAACATTCCAATATCCGGACCACTACTAAAGGAAAAAGCTCTGGAAGTGTCAGAAAATTTGAAAAATTGCCTTAAAGAGTGACAAATGTGCTGGAAGAAAATCAGCTAAGCAACGAGTGACAATTCTTTTTTGCAGTAGCATGGATGGTGAGAAGGAGACCCCATTAGTTATAGGAAAAAGCAAAAATCCGCGATGTTTCAAAGGAGCACATGTAGACAAATTACCATTAGAATGGGTCTCCAATAAAAAAGCTTGGATGACAACAGAGATAATGATTTCCTGGCTAAAAAAATTTGACACCAAAATGAAAAAACAAAGAAGAAAAGTACTTTTATTTTTGGATAACGCAAGTTCTCACCCGAAAATACAACTGGAAAATGTTCGAATTGTTTTTCTGCCTCCAAACACTACATCTTACTGCCATTAGATCAAGGCATCATACAAAATTTTAAAATGATATATAGAAAATATTTGATAAAAAGACTTTTAACTTTTACTAACACCGCTACCGAGGATGCGTTTGAAAAAGCAGAAAAGACCATAAATTTGTCAAGTGCTATGGTATGGATTGTTGCAGCATGGAAAAATGTTTCATCTAAAACGATTAAAAAATGTCTTCAAAAAGCTGGATTTATAGAAACTCTCCAAGAGAATGAGATTTTTGAAGAAGGAGACGATATTCCACTAAGTCAGTTGTTTTCCGGTATCCCAGGAAATCCAAACCTGGAAAATTATCTTCAAATCGGCTCAAACATTTCAACGGAAAATCCCAGTATGGAGATGCAGGAAATAATTCAGGAGTTTACCAGCCATTCTGAAACTACCGAAAATGAAGACTGTGAAAGTAAAGGAAACCAGGAGGTTTTTAGTTCGTCTTTAAAAAGCATGAGTGAAGTTTGTGAAAAAATAAGAGACGAACAAAAATTTTTATTAGGTAAAGAAAATGGCAATTTGGCCATTGATATTTCAAATATCCTAATGAAATGTGAAAATGAAGCAGCAAAAATTAAAATTAAAAATATGAAACAGACTTCCATTGAATCTTTTTTTTACAAAGCATAATTTTTTTTCGTATGTAGTGCACATTTTTAAACATCATTATGTATACATATTATGTAGGAGTTATGAAATAAATAGTTATGTCTATATATTTACAGTTCATATTACATAATAACGTATGTGTTTGTAATTAGCCTTTTACTAATTAATGAAGTTGAATTTTATTCACATGACACATATGTTATATGTAGATATGTAATTTATTTTTTTCCTTCCCCTCAAAAACGGTCACCCCCTCAAACGGTCAATTTGTAATGAAATTTTTAGTGGCCGCTATTGAGAAGTTTTACTGTAATATAAAGAGAAGGGGTCCCAAAATTGAGCCCTGTGGTACCCCCGACGTTACATTGCCGACGTCTGACACTTCTGAGCGTGATCTTACAAATTGCCGTCTACCCTCCAAGTTTATGGAATTTTTATACAATTTTTCATTTAGTACTTTATCTATTGTTTTCGTTGAATATCCATTATTTATTGCTATTTGCTTTATGATGTTTAATTATTTTTGAAAGTTGGTTTTGTTTAAAGGTAATGTTACTAATCGATGTATCATACTAAAGACAGGCGCTAATTTATGTTGTGTTTGATGGCAAGACTTATTGTATATAGAAGTGTCAGTATGAGTAGGTTTATGGTAAATCGAAATATCATGTTTATTATCGGATTTTTTGATAATTAAATTTAGAGAGTTGATAGAGTTGTCAATTTCTTTTTCTATTGTAAATTTTATATTATTATGTATGTTATTTATGTATAGGACACGTGATCCTAGAATTTGGGGTGTTCCTCTGGACTCACCCTGTAGATAGAATAACGAAAATATACGCTATTTACCACACTATAGTATCGACAAAGGTGAGAAAATGGAGACATGGAAATCATACACAACAGAACTTTTCGAAGATGATCGACCTCAGCAACCGCCGAACTTTGATTTCCTAGATAGTCTTCCAATAACAACAGAAGAGGCCAAGCATATCATATCTTACTTAAAGGAGGGCAAAGCACCTGGACCCGATAATATCCGTGCTGAATTTTTGAAACTTTTTGACAAACAAGATATCTGCTGGCTGACCGAAATATGTAACAACATATACAATACGGGAGAAATACCCAAGGTATGGTTAAAATCTACCTTTATACAGCTGCCAAAGAAATCCAATGCAAAACACTGTGGCGATTTTCGCACTATTAGTCTCATAAGCCACCTTCTAAAACTCTTTTTGAAAATAATCCACCAAAGAATATTCAAGGTATGCGAGGAGCATATGCGAGGCACACAATTCGGTTTTCGGAATGCAATGGAAACCAGAGAAGCCTTGTTTAGTACCCAAGTTCTATTCCAGAGATGCAGAGGCGTTAAATGCGATATATATAAGGTACAGCATGGAAAACTTGTGGAGATCCTGAAAACGATTGGCATAAATGAGCAGGACCTGAGTATTATAAGTAACCTGTATTGGAATCAGTCATGAACCATACGATGCCAAGGGGAAGACTCGCCACTACTGTTTAACATTTACTCAGAGCAAATATTCCAACATGCTTTAGAACGGGTAGATGCTGGAATTAAGGTGAATTGTGAGTGTTTGAACAATTGACCCTCGAAACATTATGAATAGAGTTACTGAAATTAGCCTCGACTACTTACTTCTTCTTAATACAAAGAAAACCAAGTACATGGTTATCTCGCAAAAACATTCAACCTGATCAACTCTTAAATCAACAGATCGAAAGAGTAAATAAGTACACGTATCTTGGAACAACAATAAACGAGGAATGGGGCCACTCTTCATTCCTAAGGATGATACAAGTATTTAGATGTCATGATCTGTTATTGACAACCAAAATCAGATTGTTGAGATGCTATGTCTTTTCGGTACTATTGTATGGGGTGGAGCTGTGGCTATACCGACGAACATTGAGAATTCCTTGGACAGAACACGTTACCAACCAGGAAGTTCTGAGAAAAATGGGGAAGGAGAAGAAGCTAATCACAACAATAAAAAAAAAAAAAAGCTCGAATATTTAGGTCATATCATGAGGAATGGGCATAGATATGATCTATTACAACTATTGCTGCAGGGAAAAATCGAAGGAAGAAAAGAACCAGGAAGGAGAAGGATATCGTGGCTAAAAAACCTAAGGACATGGTTTGACACGACGACAGTATTCCGGGCTGCAGTGGATAAAATGAGGATCGCCATGAGGATCGCTAACACCCGAAACGGATAGGCACTACAAGAAGAAGACCACACTAAGGCTCAAATTATTTTGTTAGCGTCTCTCTATGTCAGAATTTATCTTGTAGTTGGAGTTGACAAGGCACTAATACCTTGTGAGTAGTGTAGTTATCGTTGTATCGTTGTGATGATTTTGTCATTTATAGGTACATAATATATGCATTCTAAGAATTCCGACAACCCCTGTTGAAATGTCAATACTAAATTGTGTTAGTAGCATGTAATCCTAACCAATCCTTCTTTTAATTTTAATATTCTTAGTGACATGATGGTTTATCATCTTTTTACTGGTCAGGATCTCTACTAGATTATTGTGTTACTATCGAATTGAAATCCATAAAGCAAAATAAGTAGATGTCGTCGAGTCGGCTCGGTTGCTGCTCATACGGTTCCTGAACCCAACTCATTTATTATCAGGGTTGATAAAATCATGATTTTTTTGATTTTTTAAAAAAATGTACCAGCTTTTACAAATATTATTATTTTTAAATATTTCTAACTGCTTATATTTTGTTTTGTTAAGTAAACAAATATCTTTAGGCAGGAATAGTACAGATACGAAGCAAAACTGGAGAAGTTTTAACATGCAAATTTCGTTCGCGATACGCACTTATTTTAGTTATCAGTAATATTTTTGCTTTAGGGGTTAGTTAATCTATCAAAACATTTAAACTCATGCCAAACCGGGGCAGAAAGGAATTTAGTGTTTGGCAGCATTTTATAAAAAAGAAAGTGGTGGGCAAACTAGATTGTAGAGCAGTATGTAAAAAGTGTGGTAAAGAATTGCAAGGTCTAGTGGACAGACTAAAAAGTCATTGGGAAACCTGCAAAAGTGAAACTAGTGATATCAGCAGTGGTCTTGAAACTCTGCATGGTGATTGTCAGTCACAGCCTGGAACTAGCCAGAGTGAAATTATCCAGTTGGCAAAGAAACAGAAAAGCGATAACTGTGAAAAGGGAAGTGTAGGTGGACGTGAAAATAGTGGAAGTAGCGGTCATTTGGATTCTTTTGTTGTGCGAACTGGACAAGATAAGAAAAAATAATTGGACAGACAAATAGCCAAAGCCGTTTACGCAACAAATTGCAGTTTTAGAGCTATAGAAAATAAAGAGGTTCGAGAGGCCATAGAAATGCTAAGACCTTGTTACCTTCCACCATCTAGATTTTAGTTATCATCAACGCTCTTTTACCAAGTTATCTGGATAATCTGTTTGCATGTCCTTAGATGGATGGTCCAATATACACAATAAGCCGATAATCTGTGTCGTTTTGACTGCAGAGGATGAAAATAGTGTTCTTTTGGAAAGCATAGATACATCTGATCATCCCCATACAGCTGACTATCTTGCCGAATTGGCTATTAACTCAATAAATAAGTGCAAAAAATGAATATAACTGTAAAGTTACCAGTATTGTTACAGATAATGCGAGCAACATGGTCAGTATGAAGAAAAAAATTACCGAGTCCTCCAATTACCCTATAATTACATATGGTTGTTCGGCACACTTACTTGGTTTGCTCTCCAAAGATTTAGAAGCATCGCAGATAAAAGAACATATAGTACATATTGTGAAATACTTCAGAAATACCCATTTGCCAAATGCTTGGTATAAAGAAAAAGGGGACAAGAAATTGGTCTTACCTCAGGATGTTCGAAGGAATACACTTTCAGATTGTCTTAAGATTTATGTAAATGAGTGGCCAAAATTGTTATTAATATGTGAAGAGCATAAAGATGAAATTGATCCAGTGATTTTTAAAAAAGTTTCAGATATCTGTATTAAAAGGATGGCTGAAGATTTTCTACAGTTGCTAAAACCAATTTCTATAGCACTGGATGCAATGCAACAAAAAGGTGCATTTTTATCTCAAGCAGTTTACATATGGAAAAATTTACTGGCTATTTTTGACAGTTTTGAATTTGAAAAAGAAAGAAGCTTGCGTCAATATCATATATTTAAGAACAGATATGTTCAAGCTCTAACCCCCTTTCACTTTTTGGCGTATATTTTGGATCCTACAATAAACAAAGAAAAATATCCATTACTAGCTGAAGAAAAGAGAGATGTTCTACACATTGTTTCCAAATATTTTGCAGACACAGGATTATTACTATTACTAATTAAGTTTGAAGCTAAGTCGGATCCTTTTCACAAAACTCTGTTTTCAGAGGAAATAATCAAAAATGTAACAGTGGAGATCTCAAGAAGATGTTTCAGAAATTAAGTAAGTGCTCCCTATAGTAATTTCTGTTTTGTGTGCCTGTGCATCCTCTGCTGATATCGAAAGGATGTTTTCTACTTATGGATTCGTACATTCAGATATAAGAAACAGACTTGACAGTGACAAAGCAGCTAAACCAGTATGTCTATTTAAGCATTATGACACTTAGGTTTTTTATTATTTTTTTTTGTTTAAATTAAGTATTTTTTGTATTAAAATTTTAGTTTTAAATTTTTAATTTTTTTATTTTTGTAATAACCAGCTGTTCTCCTTGATTATTATAATAAAGTTATAAATAACACCACATAAAAATGCATCTGGGTTTTGTTTTTTGTATGAACAAATACATTTTAAGTGCTAAAATTTTAAAACTCTTTTTTAAATTAATCATGATTAAAAAAAAATAAAATTGATTTTAGTCATCTCAACCCTGTTTATTATCCCTCTAATTCTTTACTGCAGTCGACAATATACATTGACCAGCCCAGAACCCTTAATATAATAAACAATTTCCACGCCCCGCGTAAACAAATAAACTGTCTGGCAGCAACGGATAATAACACCCCCAAAATATAATAATAAAAATCCGAACAAAGAACGTTTCCTGGCTGATCTTTTTTTATTTCCTAAATCCGTGACGTGTAAAATAAAAATCCTTCCTCTCGCCACGCTTATTGTTCTTTTCGACAATATTGTCGACTTTTTGATCCGATTTGTCACATTGTAGTCCTGTGGGAGCCTTCCGAGGGACACCTCGATGTATTTTCTATATTATTGGGGATTTACAGTGGACCAGACGGTTTAGACATAAAAATGATGTAACACGTTTGAAAATAAGCAACTCGTGTGATAGGAAGTGCAGTTACTTTCCCAAATAGTATCAAACCTTCAGAAAAAAAGATATTCATTTTTAAATTAATTAATTCTCTCTGCTCTGCTCAGAACTAAAATAAATCAAACCTAAGTTTATATTAAAAAAAAGAACAGGACTTCTTTGGTCGACTATTCAGTGGCCGAAAATCCTCTTTGGTCCGAAAATAATAACGCTAAAACATGTGTGTGCTGCCTATAAGAACGACTTAGTGTCATCGAACACAATCGACGGAAAAAGACGGTTGAATTTGATCGACCTAATCGGATTAGGGCACTAAAAAGGACACTGACAGATTAGTTAAGGAGAAAATATAATCCTGTTTGTTAATTTGTAGTGTTGAATGCATTGGGATGTTTACGATGTTAAAGTGCTTGCTTACACTGAAGAAAAACTCTGGTTAGTTCTTGGCTTTACCTGAACCAAAAATCAATATACAGGGTTATGATAAAGAAACTGATCAGCCTTTTAAATGGAAAACAAAAATCGCTCGAACCCTTCAAATTTATTTTTTTGACAATGAGAGTTTCTTATTTAAGTTTGAGACGTCAAAAAATGACAGTGAATGTATCAAATTTGAGTTTTGCTCTGCTGATATTTCGTCAAAATGCGCCTCGCCGAAGATGAGCGCATTGAAATTTTGATTTTGTTGGGTTGTGGAGATAAAAGTAGAAGTCATAGTCATTCGTGATATGTTTAATAAAAAATACCTAAATCGCCCGCCTATTGGCCAATCAACAGTGTCTAGGGTAGCAAGCAAGTAAGTGGAGAACTTCCCGTACTATTAAAGATTGAAGAAAGAGAAAAAAATAAACATATAAATTATTATCACTACAGGAAGATTCTTATAGCTCAATCACACAACCGTATCTAAATTTTTACAAAAAGAGAAGTTTCATCCATACAAAGCAGTATTTGTACAAGAGTTATTGAACGATGATCCTGATAGGCGAAAACAATTGTGTAAAATAATGATTGAGCTAACAGATAATAACGCAAGATTTGTCCAAATAATTTGTTTTTCAGATGAAGCTACATTTTGTTTAAATGGTCAGGTTAATAGACAAAACTACAGATACTGGGCACAGGAAAATCCTCACTGGTTCATAGAAAATCACACCCAGTATAACGAAAAGGTTAATGTTTGGGCGGGAATTACTGAAAATAGGAAAATCGGACCATTTTTCTTTGATGAGAGTCTCACTGGAGAAAGATATCTAATTTTCCTTCAAAATGATCTGGTTCCAGCTCTTGCCACTCTGTTTCCAGATGATAATAATACTGGCTTACCAAGTTTAACCTTATGGTTTCAACAGGATGGTGCCCCCCGCAGTATGCTGTTCATGTAAGGGAGTACTTAAATACAATTTTTCCGAGGCGGTGGATAGGTAGACGGGGGTCAATGGAGTGGCCACCCAGATCGCCTAATCTTAATCCACTGGACTATTTTTTATGGGGCTACGTCAAAAATTTAGTTTATAAATCCAAACCCATCTCGGTAGATACACTGAGGGAGTCTATTCGACGAGTAATAAGAGAAATATCTCCACAAGTAAATGTACAACAGGAATTTCTAGATCGATTGATCTACTGCAGAACAGTTGGTGGAGGACATTTTCAACATCTTATAAAATTGTTTCTTTTCATTTTTTCTTGCTTGTTTATTTTGTTTTAAAATTCTTAAAAAATTTAAAACTGTTAATATTTCGTAAACGGTTGAAGACAAGTATAGGGCATGATTAGTGAAAAATGTGTATAGAATTGATTGTAGAATCTAAAAATGTAAATGCACATATATATACAGGGTGTTTCAGAAGTACTGTACGTAACTTAAGGGAGTGATTCCTTATGATATTCTAAAAGAAAAAGTTCATATAAACAGGTGTCCAGAGTTGCCGCATTTTTAATATACAGTGTGTTAAAGTTTAAAAAAGAATGGATTTTTATAATATTTGTAAATATCCTTTTCGCGATTTTATTGAAATTTAGTGCCGTATTCATAATAATAAGAGGCTTAATTACCCCTAATTAGATTAAATTTATTATTATTAAGTCTAGCGGTGTCCCGGGGAGTACCTTAACGAATATTATTAACAAAAAAATTTACGCCACTGACTGTCTCATTTTGATATTTCTTTTCGGACTTCGGACCAACTAATAGTACAACAATCCTCAAAAAGTTAATATTTGGGTCGGTATTGTTGAAAATAGAATTTTGGAACCCTTTTTTATTGACGGAAATTTGACAGGTGAAACATATTTAGAATTTTTAGAAAATGATCTAGTACCATGCCTTACCGCATTATACCCTAATCCAAAATATCCTTGTTCACATATTTTGTGGTATCACACAACTTAATACAGTTTTTCCCGAACGATGGATTTACCGACGAGGCCCAAATGAATGGCCGGCCAGATCTCCAGATTTAACCCTTTTAGATTTTTTTTGTGGGGTTATCTATATCTATATGAGACTGCTTCATTTAACACTGAACTAGTTCGAACTCAAATTTCAAATCTAAACTAACATATTTTTACAAGACGTTTCTTTGGTAATTTCTTTATTCAAAAATTCGTCACTAAGCAATCAGTAAAGTAAATGTAACAATTGTCTGCTTACTTGCATTGTATTGATTGATGGTTCTTGAAATTGCATTATAACACTAAATGCTCACCCTGTGTAAATTATTATAAACCTTAAAATGCATTGCCAATCCGAAATCCAACTAAAATTTCACCGCAAAAGTCAATCTGTAAATAACGTGTAAGGCCCCCTCAAAGTGCCAAACTTAGCGCTGGTAATAAGTCATCAGCATCAAGAAGTTGTCAGCTACTTTTGTAATTAATCATTTTCGCCTTAAGTATATCGAACTCACACGTCAACTAACATAGTTAATCTCTAGAGGGGTCTGTGTTTGCTACTTTACCTCCTATGGATCATTAGTACTTACAGGGTTAACACGTCAAGAAGCCAGTCATTTTCAATTTACATGTTAATGATGATAATATTGATAATGATCATTCTAAGATATCAAAATTTTTATTTTTTACTTTGCATGGTAGGTCGACAGTGTAACCCTATTTTTAATCATGATTTATTAACAGAGCCCAAATTGATGTATGTTTTAAATCAGTTAAAACTATTTTATAAAACAGTAATTTTTACCCCTATAAAATAACTTTAGTCCAGGATTTATCAGAAGACGATTTCGAACGTAGAATGGAATTTTGCGAAGTAATGATGCAAAAACATGAAGAAAATAACAATTTTTTATTGAAATAGTTTTTTTCGGATAAGGCAACATTCATGCTAAACGGGAATATCAATAGACATAATTGTCCTTACTGGGCTGACCAGAACCCACATTGGACGACAGAAACACTCACTCAACACCCCCAGAAAGTAAATGTGTGGACCGGTATTATTGGCAATAGGTTAGTGGGACCTTTCTTTATAGAGGGCAATTTGAATGCAAATTATCTCCACATGCTGCAAAATCAAATTGTGCCAGCAATCAATACGGTAGGACCACTATTACGACATACGTGGTTTCAGCAGGACGGAGCTACTCCTCATTTTGGGCGAGCTGTAAGAGTTTACTTAAATAATACTTTTACTAACCGCTGGATAGGGCGAGGGGGCCCTATAGAATGGCCCGCTAGGTCGCCAGACTTAACGCCCCTTGACTACTTTGTCTGTGGACAACTAAAAAATAAAGAAATTGAAAAAGTAGTCCATACTTACAGTGGAGTTAATATGATAGAAAATAAAAAACTTGAAGTCTTCCTCCACACTATTTTGTGGAGGAAGACTTCAAGTTTTTTATTTCCTATCCTAAAAAATAAAGTGTATGTGACAAAACCTGCAGATCTGAACGAATTAAGAAGAAGAATTATTGAAGACTGTGAATCTATTAATCAAGACATGTTACAAAACGTCATCGACAAATTTTATTATAACCTAGCCCATTGTCAAACTGTGGGAGGGAGACATTTTCAACATTTAAATAAATAACGAATTACTTGAATTTATTTTTGTTGTCGTGATTTTGTTATTAATTTTGCTGCTTGTATTTAATTTAACTGTTATTAAATTTTTGACAAAACTTGCGTGGGTGCATTTAGTACAATTTTTATGTTTTTTTTTTAAGTTTTAACGCAAAACATTCTGGTTCCAGATTGTAAAAATGCAAAATGTAGGTAATATCTTATCTGTTGTATTTATGTCCTTCAACTAAAATTATTTCTTAAACTAATTGGTTTAGCCATATGACATTTTTCATAATTGTTGTTTAGAATGTTTGGAGGAATCAGAAGACGTGATTAAAAAGAAGTCATTCCATTTAAAAAAACCAAAGTTTTGTTTACCATGACTGTTTGAGGCACCCTGTATAATTACATGTGTCCTAGTTTTATAGATTTTTTTAAGGCCAACAACTTTTATACCAGAAGTTTTTTTCATGTTGTGCGCCATAATAATTGACCGGTCCGGGACTTTTTACACACTGTGTATATTACTGCATAATATAATATAATATTACTGATATAATGTGCTAAATTACGATGCGCAAGTAAATTTATACGAGCGTAATACATTCATTCAATTGCAGAAAAAAATATTTTTTGCCACGTAATGTTAGTTAAAATTCAACTTATTTGGGGATTTTAATACAACTGAAAGTATTACTCGGAAAAAATGAATATTTCATGATACGGAGTTCATTCTGGCTCTTCAAATTCACAGTCAAATGAGATGTTGGAGGAAACCGAAACTCTTAAGGATTTGCAATAAGTGGCTTCTTTTTTTATTATCTTCGTTTTATATACTTATACAGGCGTTTCAGTGAATTCGTGGCAATAAAAATTTTTATACCAGGGAGTAAATAAAGTTGCGATGATGAAAAGGTAGCTAGAGGTACGAGGCGTGTGCGATTGCGTTTTTTTTTTGACTGCAGAATGGCTATCAGTAGAAGCTGGATAACCGACACTAGAAGATTAGTTTAGGTTAGTTGAACCATAGACAATGCATGTGATAATTGTTGATGAATTTTCGAAAAATCAGCCCCAACACTTTGATACAGCAAAAATAGCGAATTCTTCAAAAATAATGTGATAAACTTCTGACAGTGGGGGGAAAATTTTCAAACCCCCCGCCCCCTTCTTTCGAAAATGGCATAGCGCCTGCGATCCAAGTACTCGAATTGACAGACTACATGATAGACAGTTTCCCTATCCTTGCCGCAGAGCCTACAGCTAAGATCCTCGTTGTACACCTTCATTTTGTTCAGGTGATCCTTGACAGCCATGTGTCCTGTTAGGATTCCCGTTGTTATTCTTAGTTGATTCCTGCTAAGGCCAAACAACTGTTTTAAGAATTTAGGACCAATACTCCCCATAACTCTCTTGTTATAATTGAGTCCCTGTTTGTCATTCCAGTAGACTTTGTTTCCATTTTTGGTCCATCGTTTAATAGCTTCTCGTACTGTGCATTTAGACACTCCTAGGGCTGGTTCAGGGTCAATGTATGGTTCAGCTGATGCTTGCCTCGCAAGCTTCTCTGCTTTTTCGTTGCCATAAGTGCCTCTGGTTCCGGAAATCTGGTTCGTTGTTTGTCCACACGGTTCGATCCTGAATGCTAATCTCAAAGGGTGTGTCGTAAACAAATTCTGGTGTCATGTGGTCTGATCTTATCTTCATCTCCAGCGCATGTGCTATGTCTTCTATAAGTTCGTCACCTACCATTTTTTTTCTGCAGGTCGGTAGCATCATCTGAAAGCGGTGGACGCCCATTTTTGGCTCTGCTTGTATCGTCAAGTGAAGAGGAGGGAGGTCCAGAAGACGCTCCATCGCTGCAGAAGGAATCGATTTTATTGCTCCTGTTATACCTAAGCAGGCCAGTTTCTGAAGCCTTCCAAGCTTCAGTATAGACGTCTTCTGCAGAACTTCTGGCCACCAGATCACGGATCCGTAAGTTATTGAGGGTATTACCACTCTGGTGTATATCCAGTGCACCAATTTGGGCGATAACCCCATTTCTTTCGGTATATTCTCCTTGTTACTGCAAAAGAAATTTAAGATTTACGGACAATTTTTCCATGTGGCTATTCCAAGTAAGTCTAGAGTCCAGGATGACCCCCAGATATTTTACTTTTCCAGCCAGCTGCAATGTTTATCCTGGGAGGATTAGGGGTCCTAATCCCTCTTTTTTCCTTCGCTTTGTGAAGGGGACTATGAGGGTCTTTTGAGGGCTGATGTTTAGATCTTCCCGTATTATCCATTTCTTCACTACTTTAAGGGCCCCCCGCATTCTATCTCTGACAGTGGTGCTAAATCTTCCTTGTGTCATGATGACCAGATCATCAGCATAACCCAAGATTGAGTGCCCCGCTCCACTGAGTTCTCTTAGAAGGCCATCCATGACAAGGTTTTAGAGCAGGGGAGAAAGAACTTCCTCTGCCATTAGAACCGCCTAAGTCTCGCCCAAAAGAGAGGTGAACTGAACCCTGCCCCTAAGCATGTGATCGATCCATCGGCAGAAGGTTTTCTCCAGTTCTGTGTTTCTGGTTGCTCTTATGATGGAGGAAAAGGAAGTATTATCAAACGCTCCCTCAATGTCCACAAATGCTCCAAGCATTACCTCGCCATTTTCTAACGTTCTCTCCACTCTTTCTTTCTGTCCTGTAGGCATGCTTGTCTTGATGGAATGGTCCGTTGCCCGTCACGTCATCCCTTATATGTCTATCTAATAGTTTTTCTAGCGTTTTAAGCACAGAAGACATTAGGTTGATGGCCCTTTACTTTAATAACAGACCAGTCTCATTGCCTAGCTTAATGCTTTAGGTGTATACAACCAAAAAAATATTGCGGTAATACTACATTTTGTCGAAATCCCTCGTTATCATCAATTCCCTTCCAGCCAAGTATGTCTTCCAATTCACCGTCTATACGCTTGGCACGCACAATTGCCAATAAAATTTAAAATGTATTTTTGTAAAGCAATGTAATGCGATATTGGGGACCGAGATCGAGATCCCCTCTTAAGGGATGAGTGTGAGATTCCTCCTTTTCATCCCCCTAGTTTGCGGCAATTCGCCGTTATATATAGATTGGCAGCGTCTTAGGGTTATATTCGAAATCACTTCTTTTTCGGCAATCTACATATTTGAATGTGTAACCAGTGGTGGCAGTAGCTTTTTTTGAATTTACACATTGCCACACACCCATATGCATTATATTACTATTAACATAACATATAGAGAAATCATGTTTTGGAAACGCAAACATAGGTAGGTTCAAAAGTGGTAAATCATTGGCTTCCTAGCAGTGGTACACAAGAAATTGTTAATTTTGAAATTTAAACATAAGCCAGTATAATTCTAATACCGTGTTACAGAAATGTCCCTAGTATGCGGCATTTTGCGGAAGCTTTGCGTGTGCGCAGTTCCTGGTACGTCAGGTCCGGCTTTAAGCTTATTTAACCTAATTTGTTTGAATAGGCATTGATTCACAAAAAATGCAATTATAGTAAATCTTGGTATAATATGAAATATAAGAAGATGTAAGGCATTCATTATCTAGAAGAAGCAATACATGACAAAAAATTATCAAAATTTCAGGACTTGCGTATTTTGGGGTGTAGACATGAAAATTTCGAATTAAAGTTTAGTTTTCGGCATAGTTCCGTACGTAATAAGGGTTGTTCTTAATATCCTAACAGGTGTCCCTTGTCGGCTAATTTTCTTCTATCATTTCCTAAACAACATACGACGAGAGTTGCACAAAAATTACTGTTCATGTTGTAAACAGATTAAGTGCCAGCACGATTTAAAGTCAAATGTTGACCCACATGATTGGAAAAAAGGTACGCCACTGACTACTCTAGACTTTCTCATACTTCATTTTCTAATATAACATCCCAGTCGAGTATTTTTCAATGTTTACATTGGCTGCGCTCTTGTCGAAATGTAGATTTCAAATGATGAGAAAGCCATTTGCAATATAATATATCCTTCTCAGCTCATTTTCGATCCTTCTGAATATTTTACCAATGCTTGAGTGGCAAATAAGACTTTTTAGCGACTATATTGGATTGGATATATAATATGGATTTTAGGGACGGATTGTGGAAAATACGTTTTCTAATATAAGACTTTGCAATGAGAAATTCAAGGACCTGAAATTGAACCTTTGGAACATTGGGGCTGAATTAAGCTAATGCGATAAAATTAAAATAAAATCGAGAAAGTAAATAAAATCAGCTATCAATGAAATTACCTCTTATGTTCTATATCTATCTCCTATTGTTCCTTACATATTAGTTATTGTGTTATTTTATGCGACCAAAGCAGGGACAACAAGAAATCAAATATCGTAGGTATCTATGGATCTTACGATCTCAAATTTCCGAAATATTCAAACAATATACAACGTATCCAAGATAAGAAGGGTCAGTACAGGGATTTCGGAAACCGTAAGAGATACGAAATCGGTTAAATGGAGGAAAAGTTGCGCATTTACGTGCCTAATAATATGTCGTTTAGAAATTTTTAAAATTCCGAGTAGTTCCGGAGATACCCGGAAAAACCGAAATTTTGAAAAATCGTTTTATTTTTTTCCTGTTTTTTTTTTAAAAACGAATTCTAAAAAATAAATTGCACTTTTACATTGCCACTTTTTTCGCTCTATCTAACAGCCTTAATTGTTTTGTAATCCGACGAGTCGTGTCTTCGAGGGGCCATTATCAACTTTCTTTTTTTAAATACGGTCCTGTTTTCCTGATATTGGAATTTGAGAGCTTTTTTTCTTCCGAATGCAATGATGTATGACACATTGTGGTTCAATGACGTTTCGAGGGTTTTTTGAACAACATCAGGAGATTTTCGGATACGGTCCTGTATTTCTCCTAAATAATAGCTCATAAGTAAGCTCTAAATTTTTACTTATGTTGGACTAGTTCAATAAATAACAAATAATTTAATAATAAACCACAAATAAGTGAACAAAAAATATACAGAAACATTTCATAGTTCTGTTGATTCGGGAGTTAAAAGAAAAGTAGGCGGTTGAAACAAAAAAATTAAGATGGTGACGCGTTATTTGTTTCACTTGACATTCCCATTGTGATCGTTGTCAACATTTGAAAGCGTTTTAAGAGGTTTCGTATTTTCCAGAAAATATGGTACATAATTTTCCAAATGCTGAAAAGTTTAATATTCTATCGTGTTTTATTTTATCTCATTTTTATGTGGCAGAGCGCTCCAAGTATCCAGAAAGTAGACAACCAAATAAAAGAACATTTAGTAAGTTAGTGACTAATCTCAAACAATACGGTTCATTTGAAAAACTAGTGCTATCTCGAAAAAAGCCCAGCAACATAAAAAAGTCAATAACGTATTATTAGATGTTGCTGAAAACCCCGGAATATCAACTCAGCAAATTGAAAAAGAATTGGGTGTAGCGAAATCCACAGCGCAATTTATTTTACAGAAAGAAAGTTTTCATCCATTCAAATACAAGATTTGCCAAGGATTAAGGCCAGGTGATGCAGAAAGACGGCGAATATTTTGCGAGTGGTACACCAGAAAATGTCAGGAGACCCACAATTTTCCCTACAAGGTAATATGGTCCAATTAGAGCATGGTTACTAAGAATGGAATTTTTAATAGAAGAAATGTTCATTATTGGTCGAAAGAAAATCTTCATTTATACAAAGAGTCCAGACACCAACATCGCTTTGGATCTAATATGTAGGCTGGAATTTTAGGTACAAAAATATTAGGCCCATTATTTTATCATTAAAATTTAACTTCTGAGCGTTACCTAACCTTACTCCAAATCGATTTGGAAGAAGCTCTGGATAATCGGCCTCTAATGGAATCTTACGGGTGTTGGTTTCAACGGGATGGTGCACCTGCACATAAATCTAGGGCAGTTAGAGAGTACCTTTCTGTGCGCTTTCCTGGAAAACTGATTGGCACGTATTGTATAACACCATGGCCAGCACGTTCGCCTGATATGACACCGTTAGATTTTTTCCTCTGGGGGTATGTCGAAAACTATGTTTATAAACACAACTTCGAAACAGAAGACGAACTTAGGAGGTTGGTGCTTGAAGCCTTTCAAAGTATTACGCCAGAAATGTTGTCAAATGTTTTAAAATCGACAGTTAGAATATGTTATTTGTGCTTAGAAAATAACGGAAATCATTTTTAACACCTGATTAAGTACTTCCTTTTTTCGTTGTTCGTTTTATTACTGTTTTGGTAGGTTTTTGTTCACTTATTGTTGTTTATTATTAAATTATTTGTTTATTGTCAAATTATTTGTTATTTATTGAACTAGTCCAACACAAGTAAAAATTTAGAGCTTACTTATGAGATATTATTTATAAAATTAGGAGAAATACAGGACCGTATCCCAAAATCTCCTGATGTTATTCAAAAAACCCTCGAAACGTCATTAAACCACAATGTGTCATACATCGTTGCATTCGGAAGTAAAAAAGCTCTCAAATTCCAATATCAGAAAAACAGGACCGTATTTAAAAAAAGGTATAAGGTTTAATAAAAGTTACTCAGGTTTAAATCACAGAATCAAAAATCGGATAATATATGCATTTGAAATTCTAAAGTTAATATCCGGTAGAGGTAGAACTGGCAACCCCGCATTCTCAAAAGTATTTTTACAAGCTAGAATGCTATCCTTCATCGCTATTTCCAAAAATTTCAACATGATTTTAATATTCGTTTTCTAGATTCTTCTAATGTACTATCGAGTTTGAGATAACCTGTACATATAATAACAATAACCGTCTCTATACCAGACACCTCTAAATTAAATTTTATTGCACAGGCTAAAAGAAATCGAGCCTAAAGAGAATCTACAAAAAACAGAAGCAAAGCAATCGAAACAAAACAAAAACAAACGAAAACAAGCCACCTCGGATTCGCGACCCGTCCATATAACTGTCATTCAGTTATCCGTCCTGGCGCCATCTTCTTTCAACATTCAGATCTCGATTTCTTTTAGTACAAGTAGTAATCAAGATGGATTGTTCTTTGAGATTAGCCTTTTCGCGGTCTCGAGCCGCCTTTAGGATCATTTTTAACTGGAGAGTGAATAAATTTCAGTTGGGAAAAAAGCTCTCTGTATTCGTATATTTCCAGTAAGTTGTCTTTTGAAATGGCTACAGTATTTTTCGAGTAGACAAAGGAGATTTATTTATATCTAAGCTATAAGAAGCAAATGATGGTCTGTTAATGGTTAGGTAAAATAAAGGGGTTTTGAGAAGTGTGTCATTATGCGGCAGTTAGTTCAGCGTAAGTTATAGTAATAGTGCCAAATATGAAATAACTCTCCAACTAAAAGAAATATGATTGAAAGAAAACAGGTTTCTCTGGTATACTGCAAGGCCTAATAAAGCTGACATTTTCTAAACTTTACAGCTGCTGCCCAAACTAATTGTTTCAAAAAGAAAAAGAAAACATCTGCTCATAGAGATGGGTTGGTAATTACGTGTATCCCATAAGAAAAAGTCAAATGGACTTAGTTCGGGTCAACGGGGTGGGCCATTGTATGGCTCCTCCTGGACCTATCCTTCTTTCAGGGAAGGTAGCATTAAGAAATAGTCGAACTGCACAAGCCGAGTGTACAGGAGCTCCATCGTGTTGGAACCACATTTGGGCACGGATGGCTAATTGAACATCTGCTAGCAAATAAGGTCCTTTTGCAGAAAATTCAGGTAGTCTGGGTCACGTAGCCTCGCTGGCAATTCAAACGAACCAATGAGTGCGCCATTCATTATTCCGGTCCATAAATTCACCCCAAAATAATGCTGATAGTGGTGATCTCTAATAATTCTGGATTTTTTACTGCCTAGTAAAGCATTTTACTGCCTAGTAAAGCATATTATGGCACTGGCATCATTGGTCCATATAAAATGTAATTAAAATACTTTGGATTTTCGGTGGATCTTCTTAACATTTCCCTGTAAGACGGTATCCTTTTGAGATAGTCTTCTGACAGAGGAGCTTGCATACGCTGAATGAGAAAGGGCTGGAGTAATTCTCTTCTTAAAATTTTGTGCACCATCGTCCTGGCTACGCCAGTGTTTTCCGATATGCCTGTGAGTGCTGGATTTTCCTCGGGAACATGTTGAGGTCTGCCCACGGGGATTGAGGTATCAGAAATACGTCCTTCTAAATATGCATTGTGAACGCATGTAAAAACGAGGTAGTCAGGATGCACTCAGTATAACCAGTCATACTCTAGAATAAAACTGAGAACATTCGGATAGCTTCCTCGTAACAAAAGAAGTTAGAAAAGGATGTTGTTTATTGCCTATAAAATTTAAAAATTATTTGAACGAGACACTAAAGAGGTGGATAAGAGCATATGTAGAGATGCATGAGAGTCGACGACCAAGTACCCAACAAACATTTTGAGTTAAATTTACCTTTATTCGACCTCTAAGCGGGTCAAATATTTTGCACGACCAATTATATATAGGGATAATTTACCTACATTTGTTTTTCTATTGCCCAATGTGGGGAAAAAAACTAAAGTAATTTGAAGGTCGAAAATAGGTTGATAGGGTTTTTCTGTCCAATAAGTTGAAACGAAGTCAAATAAATATAGACCTATTTTACGTCCAAATGTGGAAAGTGAGACCAACCTTTTGACCTAAATATAACCTAAGTAGGAGCAATAAGACACTAGACAAAAATACAGAGAAAACATATTATATCTGGTGTTAGAAAGAAAAGGCAACAACTTATGCCAACACTTCCAACAGGACAAAATAAATTATGAAATGGAGTTCGACTTAAGTAGATATTTGGAATGGCCGCTTATTATAACTTCAACAATAAAGTGATATAATTAAGTTTTATCATTTTTCTGGACCGAAATTTGGATGCGAAAGAAATGTGTTTGTGAATTATGGTGATGATACTTCGAAAAACTAAACGCGCCCTTAAAATATGCATTTTTTTATGTATTATTACGATAATTTAAAATATTTTTACCATTAACCTAAAAACAGAGTGTCTTCATTATAAGCATTCTATGTACCTAAAGTTTTAAAAAAACTTTCGTTGACGAAAGATATCGTAGTCTAATGGATTTTCCACTCACCTTATGTAATTCTTAAAATTTTAATTATTGTTTTTTTATAGTTGTCGATAAACAGGAAAACTAATAATTATTAAATATGGCCGCCTTTATATTTTTAACCTTAAAGTTATTTTTTTCTTTTATATTAACTGTACAAGCAATGTTAGCCTTTGAGGTTAATCAGAAAGTTATGAAGTAGCTCAATTTTTAACCACAAAAGATCTATAACTTTGGGAACAATTTATAGGGCAAAATTATCCAAAATATTACTTGTTTCTAAAACTACATGGTCAGTAAATTATTTGGACATTTTGTAGGCAATAATTAGGTAATATTTACCTAGCGTAATAGCCAAAAAATTCCTTAACTTTGAACACATATATTAAGTAACAATTAAGTAAATTATTACTTAATCATATTCCTTATTAGGATTAAATATTTTTAATGTCTAAGAGAGGTAATTTATTTGTAATTTTTAACTAGGTAAATTAAACTACAAGTAGACTTCCCTATAACAAATTATTTAAGTTATAGATATCCAAATTTTGACTTAGATTTTAGAGTTCGAATCTTTTGTGACTTTTAAGAAAACATTTAAGGCAAAAATAAGCAAATATTTGCCAATTTAGGAATATTTTCCTTCCGTTCTGGTCGACATTACTTAATATGTTTGTTGGGTAGGGATTGCACAGAAAGATGAAGGCCTTAAATTCATAATTGTTTGAAGATTATAGAAACTGGTGTCTCCAGTCAATATATATGTACATAAGAGGACAGCAATCAAATCTTAATTAATGGTATTGAGGAATATGAATATCTAGCAACAAAAATGGGAAAAGACGAAAGATCTGAACAGGAGATAGAAGATAGAATAAGGAAGGGGAGGGCGATATTGTGTTATCTCAACTCTGTCCTTTAGTCAAGGAACATATCGCTTGAAAGAAAACCTTATAATATATGATGTTGCTCTCAAGTACTCTATGATTGTAAATCCTGGCAAATGACCAAAAGCCTAGAACAAGAACTTCTGACACTCAAGGCTGGACTGTCGAACATGGGCAGAGTCAGAAATGAACGAATGACAGAACATTGAATATCAAAACTAGTTCTGGAATGGACCCCAGCAGAAAAACGAAGAGGAGGGAGACCAAAAGCAGATGGGTTTGGCGGCATTCAGAGGAAATGGAAAGAAACTTAAGACCCGGAGACTGGGAAGAGAGAAGAGAATGGGAGCTGGAAACGGGAAGGCGTAAGACACCATAAGATCGGATGTAGATAGATAGAGTAGTAGTTGTAGTAGTAAGAGGGCAGGCAATCTTCTCATGAAAGTCATGACGTCATTCCAGACAAGGATCCTGCATGACTTCCATAATACAGAATTTAAAAAGAAAATAGACAACAAAGAACCTAAAAACTCTGATTTTAAATTAAATAAGAAAAGCATTAGTGAGGACTTGGGGTGAGTTACTAATCTCCTGACATTGCAATTATATTTACTCAGCTATTTTCTAATTATTATTAAATTTTCATTTTAAATATAAAGCTTGGAAGAAAGCTGTACAGAAAACGCTTCGTTACTAACTTAGCCAGGATTATTATGACATCGCAGTAACCTATGAATACAAAGCAGCTGATAAAAATGTTTATCCACATTTTCTCCCTGTTTTTCGTTCCCCTTTTTTGCTTTCAACATACAGGGATGCATCCACAATGTTAACGAAATATATATCTGACCTAAACCTGAAGCTGACTCACTGAATCAAATAAATACTAAAAATCGAAACTTTTTTATATTTTCATTAATAGAATAGTCTCATCAAGTTAATAAGCGAAATCTGAAAACTACTAGAGGTATCAATATTATTTTTGATTCGTATTATTCTGTACAGCGACGTTTTAAATTGTTATACCAGCTACATTCAAAAAACAAATACAAGATTTCCATGTGGTTTCACACAAATTACTCATACAGTGTCTACATAAAGTAAGGGACAAATTCATTATTTAATAATCCAAAAACATTTTTTGTTTGTTGAAAATATCCTATTTTCGGATGAATCTACTTTTAAATTAAAGGCAAAACTGTAGATATTGGGCACAAGAAAATCCCAGGTAGATGCGTGTGCATCATACTCAATATTCTCAAAAAATTAATGTTTGGGCGGGTATAGTAAAAAACAAAATAATTGGGCCATATTTTTTTGGTAAACGGGCTAAATTACCTTCAGTTTCTTCAAGACTTTCTTATCCCTACGCTAGTTAACTTATATCCGAGTAGAAGTGTAGAAGTAATCCTGCAATTCTAGAAGAAAATATGTGGTACCAACAAGACGGCGCACCTCCACATTATGCAGTAGTAGTACGCCATTATGTCAATCAAGTTTTTCCAAACAGGTGGATTGGAAGACATGGGCCTATTGAATGGCCGCCTAAGTCTTCAGACCTTACACCACCGGACTTCTTCTTGTGGGGTCAACTGAAAAATATTGTTTATAAAATAAGACCTGCCAATATTGACGATTTGAAAAATCGAATAACAACAGAATGCAGAATATTTCAGAAGAAACCATAATAAAAGTCCGACAAGAGTTTGTTGATCGCTTATGGTACTGCAAGACACAAGAAGGAGGACAATTTCAACATTTAATTAAATAGCTTATTTCATTTTTTTTTACTTTTTTTAAATTAAAAATACTTTAAAAAAAATACTTTTTTTTTACCCTGTAGCTACGAAACTATCAATTTTAGGCCCTAAGTGTGTTATGTTTTTGAAATCAGCTGTTCTTTGAGATTAAAATATAGTGGTTTCCATTTAAAAAAATCGTCGATAATGTCATATCTACTACATAAGTTAACCTGTATAATAAATTTATAACTCAAAATAAGCGCAATTAACAGTATATTATTAACCAAGGTTTAGACAGCCATCATTATTGCCCGAGCGGCAAGTTTAAATCACGAGGAGCGGAGCGACGAGGGATTTAAGACGCGAGGGCTATAAGCTGTCTAAACCGTGGTTAATATAATATTTTTTCCACCACTACAAACTTCCAAAGCGCAGGTAACTTGATTAAAAAATATACTTATACCTTCCTATAATTTTTTATAATTATTAATACTATAAACATAAATGTCTTATAAGAGTTTGTAGTAGTGGAAAAAATATTATATTAACCACGGTTTAGACAGCTTATAGCCCCCGCTCGGGCAATAATGATGGCTGTCTAAACCTTGGTTAATAATAATATACTAATAATTGTGCATATTTTGAGTTATAAATTTATTATATAGGTTAACTCATGTAGTAGATATGACATTATCGACGATTTTCTTAAATGGAAAGTGGAAACCTCTATATTTTAATCTCCAAGAACAGCTGATTTGTTATAGGTTAGTAGTGGAAAAAAATTATTATACAGGGTCGTTGGTATGTATGGAAACGGTCGATTAATTCTTAAAGTATAACAGTTAGCAAAAAATATTTTAGATAAAAGTTTTAGGGTTTTTTCGGGTGTATTAGAATTAAAAAAAAAATAAGTATACAGGATGAGTCAGAAAACCGTAGGGAAGCAAAGTTACCTTTTTCTAAATGGAACAGCCTATATCTTTAACTTTTTAATAAGTGCATTATAAGTCTAAACTTAATAGTTTCCGAGATATCGACTCTTGAAAAATTACATTTTTGAAATTTGACAACGGTACGTTTTAGAGTAAAACGGCTTACATATCCCTATCTTACTTTTCTATGATCTACCCAATAACATCAACTTCCGGTTAAACCGGAAGTACTCTATTTCCGACTTTATGCACGTATTAAAAAATAATTATTATTTTATGAAAAATCCAAAAATATTCGAAGATACAGCGTGTTCTATTTTAAAAAAAGTAACTTTGTTTTCCTACGGTCTTCTGACTCAACCTGTATACTTATTTTTTTTAAATTCTAATACACCTTAAAAAACCCTAAAACTTTTACCTGAAATATTTTTTGCTGACTGTTTTACTTTAAGAAATAATCGACCGTTTCCATACATACCAACGACCCTGTATACGTGTCCGAGAATTTTTACGAAATGTTTTTAGATTATTAAATAATAAACTTGTTCCTTACTTTATGTACACACTGTATATATGACGCCACACTTACTGTTTTTATTCTAATATTTTGGCCAAGCCCTATACACTCACCAACAACTCCATAAGCTGCTCTAGCTGCAAATTTTATTCCGAACTGACATTATTATGTACACTTGCTTACACAAGCTCTCGGGTCTCACATCGATTTTCCAAATTGTAATTTTATATAATACACCCTCAGAAAAAACCCGAAAGTTTATTGTATTTTGTAGCGCTTCGGGTGAGAAAAATGTGTTTCTTTTCAGGTTGTGTCTCGATGTCGAATTTTTTCGGTTACAGGATTTTCTACTATAAACCCAAAAGATAAAAAGGCAATAACATTGTCGTGTTGTAAAAAATTGATAAAACGAAACACCTTCTTAAGGGATGAGAATTTAGCACTACTTCTATGATCTGGGTTTAAAAAGATGAACTTGAGTCCAATTGAGCAACGAAAATAATTCTGACCCACGTTTAGATAGTCACTTGAAATAAATTTGAAAGTGATTTAATTGCCGTTTTCGCCTGCAACAGATTCGTTATATTAATAAATTATTAGGTCATTAAACATGACATCGTAACATAATTGATAATAACAATAATTATATTTATTAAATATGATTTAAATTAAATAAACAAAAATTAAAATAATTTTATAATAATTATTTTAAAAATAATAAAAAGGAAATTACTTAACATGCATTATTAGTCATGACACCGCGGCAAGACGAAGGTAATTTTTTAATCATTTTTGATTATTCAGAATCGCCTATGATGGGGAAATTTCTCAGCAAATAAAATCTCTAAATTTTAAAACTACAGAATAAATGGGAGGGTAACCAGCTAACCATTCTCACCCGGTACTTATGTAGGTGCAGTTGTTCCCCGACCATCTTAAGACTTCCATGATTTTCGCAGTATTGTTACCCTAAACATCTTGACACATATAAATAATTATATTTCTTTATTGATAGAAAACATACTTAAAGTCCTAAAGACTCATTGCTAACCGGAAGATATCTTGTTGATTTATTTAGCCCAGGTGCGAAAGTCAACATAATAATAAAGTTAGTTGGCACAAAGTGACAGTTCTTGGCCACCCACTGCGGTCAAACATGCTTATTCACGCTGTGATTTATCACAAGAGGTTTAAATGCCTTAATTTTAGGGATACTGCTCCACCATTTAAGATATGAATGGTTTGATGAATGGTCTGATGGCCTAAAATAAGGTCAACAGTTTCTTTTGTGGGCAGACTCATTCAATAGTTTTGACAAAATAATATATGTATACATTTTAGCAAGTGGCAAGACAGTGTGGTAAAAAAATACTGTACTAATTCAACAAAAAATGAACATCTTTACACAGTGATCATGACACAAGATGACGAGGTGATGATGAAGATGACCTGAGCTGTGTGATGAGAGATCTAGAAGAAATATATACTAAAAAATTAACTTAAATATGTAACCACAACAGAAGAAGGAAAAAATGACTCGCAGATAAATAAGATAAAAATTACTGAAACATTTAAATATTTACGCTTTACAGCATCTTTAAATGGAACAGCCTGAGAGATATAAGAAAGTTACACTTTGCCTTTGAATGGGATTATCCAAGGGTGGCCTTAAACAAACAATGAATGAATGAATAAATGCAGGTAAATTATGGTCCGTACTTAAAAATGTCTTAAAGTAAACTGCAAATCCGGAAGACGTAATTTCATTATTAAAGTAATAGTTTGGTGATTTTAAACCGAGGGTTGAGGATGAGAGGGTTAATCCCATAAAACAAATTATGTTCTAAAGACTGTATATATAGCCACTCTGGTTAGTTCTAAGCTTAGTAATTATTCTTACTTCGTGTGTAATACAGCGTTTGTTTAATCGTGTGTGAGTCATGGAAAATATGTGCGAGCTCAATGTATCTCAGGAGATAACCCCGTCAAAAAGCAGATAATACTTTTCTGTCGAAATTAAGGAAGTTATAAACAATGTTTATTCAACTCTCATTGAACGTGCGGTCAGCAAGCAAGCAGCGTTAGAAGAAACGGCCGCATTAACAAAAATTCCAACATCAACTGTATGGAAAATTGTGAATAATCCCATTTTAGCGAGGAAAAAAGAACCGATACTGGCATTTTTTCGAAGGTAGATGGAAGTGATCAAGATATAATACGGCGTAAAATTTACAGGTTATACGAGGAACAAAGCGTGCCTACATTATTATTATAAGTACCGAATAATTTGTATATTTTTGTAATCATAAATAAAATTTTTAATAATAAAATAACTTGTGATTTCACATTTGAACATAAATAAAATATTATTTAATGTCTTACTTATTTTTATCACAAACCATGATTAAATTCTATGCAAAATACGGACCTGTTCGGCAACGTTTCAATTTTACAGCTGGCCCGAGTCTTTTCTAATAGGGATCAGTTAGTCACTTTCTTATATCTCTAAACAGACTTTACCATAGAAGACGACATGAGTAGTGCAATCCAATTCTATGCGACAGGCATGAAACACCACATTTAACATTTTTAATAGAATTGTAGGAAGTATGATATCATATGGAGCGGAGGGAAACTGGGGTAGGTATAAAATGGAATTATTTTGAAGAAGATATAGATTGTCTGGAATGAACACAAAGACACACTATAATTTAAAGAAAAGAAAAATGGACATTTCAATGGAAGATTGAAATAGATGGAGTTCGAAAGTGATTATATATAGCCTGTTAGGAAGACGAAGGAGAGGTAGACCACGAAGTTCATGTAGACGACGATGTGGAATGATGAAGCCCGAAAGAAGGAAAAATACATGATTAAGACGCTGGCAGACACTAGTTGAGAGGAGGAGCATAGGGATAACTGTGCTCTAGATTGTATGTATACAGGGTGTTCTCAAAGTTGAGTCATTTATTTTAACAGGTTGTAGAAATATTCTCGACCAGTGCGTTTAATTGTTATTGCAACTCACATTCAATCCATGCTCAACGGTAAAATGCATCCCGGTGTTACAAAAATTGTTCAAAATTGTCACCATTTGTTCGGTTTGCGCAAAGTCTTGCTTGCCGTATCCATGAGTCACTACACGCTGCAAAAATAAAATCCGGGTGTCCACGAACAACATCACAAGCGTTTTCGATGCGCTCTTGTAGTTCTTGCACAGTATTTACTTCTCCATCGTGATAAACGAGCTGTTTTAAATAGCCCCACAGAAAAAAATCGCAGGGCGTTAGATCCGGGGAGCGTGCAGGCCAAGAAATGTAGCCATTGCGCCCTATCCATCTATTAGTAAACTCATTATTTAAATGTTCCCTAACTTCTCGTCTAAAATGTGGCGGTGCTCCATCATGTAGAAGCCACATATTCTGTCTCACATTTAAAGGAACATATTCTAATAATTGTGGCAGAGTGTTTCGAAGAAAGTCTAAATAAAAGTCACCTGTCAGTCGAACTGGAAAAAAGTAAGGCCCAATAAGCATGCCATTTACTACGCCAGCCCAAACATTTACTGAAAATCTGTGCTGAAAATGGGTTATTTTCACAGCATGCGGATTTTCCACTGCCCAAACATGGTTGTTGTGAAAATTTGTAACTCCATTTCTTGTAAATGTCGCCTCGTCAGTAGCCAAAATAAATTTGGTAAAATTTTCATTTCTGTTGTATTGATTTGATAGCCACTGACAAAATTCAACTCTTCTAGGACCATCTTCGGGTTGTAACGCTTGTATCCGTTGATAATGGTTGGGATAAAGTTGTTCTTGTCGTATAGTCTTCCACACTTTGCTATGAGTAGTTCCAACTTGAGCTGCTACTGACCTAGTGGACGTTGTTGGGTCGTTTTCAACAATTTCTAAAATGTCTTCCTCAATCTCTACCATTTCGCGTGGAGGAGGTCTTCCAGCGTGACCACCTCGTTGTCCCTTTAAGTAGCCTGTGTCGCGAAGTCTTATAACTAAATTTACAAACATCCGCGGAGCCAGATGATTTCTTAAAGGAAACCTTTTCGCGTACAAACGACATGCTGCGGCTGCATTTTGTTGGCACTCCCAATAGTATGTCCACTAGTTCATTGTTTTCATAAACGTGTGCCATTTTTATCGCACAAAATGCCCAAAAATCAAAAATACACGCACTTTAGCGAATTATTTACCACTGGTCAATTCGAAATTCGCACTGAAAATCGTACAATGAATGAATCAATGATAAGTATTTTGTATCCTGCAAAAAAATTAGCCATACTCAGTATCACCAGTAAACAAAACATTGATAACGCAGTGGTCGAGAATATTAAAAAGTCAGGTCGTCAGTTCTTAATTTTTAAATTTTTTCAATTGTTAATAACTTCTTTATTCTGCAACTTTTGTTTATGATTTTTGGTACAATTATTACTTATTTTTACAATTTCTACAACCTGTTAAAATAAATGACTGAACTTTGAGAACACCCTGTATAATATTATATATATAATTTTTTTATCCGATTGTGTCAAAAAATGACGTTTTATAGATCAGATATTTGGACGAAAAGGTAACCTTTTCAATAAGGTATTGATTATTGCGCTGGTAGCTAGGCAACCTTTGTCGTCCTAGTCCGAAAAACATTTTGTCGGACGCTAAAATATTTTCAACAGTTTATTTTATTCAATTATTTACAATATTTATATTAAATGTACAATTAGAACAATTTTGTATAAGAACGGGGTGATGTAAATTTGATTTTGAGGATGTGTTATTATTTTTGGTCTCCGTTATGATATTATTCTCCAATGTTGAACTCGATTGGGAGACGGATTGCGACACCTGAATCGAGACTGACTGCAGGTCAGATTGTGGAATGTTGCATATTTTCTTGGTCAGCTCTAACTTATTACTTAAGGAATCATCTATGTAGCCCTCGGCTACTCCCGAAGACTTCCAGCCTCCATGCCGTTTTAGAGATGTTATGTCTGCTCCCGCATCTACAAGTAATGTGGCCGATGTTCTTCTGAAACAATGTCCCGTGAATTCCTTGGCATTCGGCAGTTTTAAGTAAGATGCTATTTCCTGAGGTATAGAGCCAAATTTGTGTATACCGACAACTTGCTTATGGCATTTTCCATTGCGATAAGACACAAAAAATCGCCCATCACTCATATTTGTTGGACGTAAAGCCAGATAATTTCTATACTACTTTAGATATTCTCCAGTCACCGTAAATGATCTCGGTTTGTTTGTTTTATTATAGGGAATTTGTATTAACAAAGCCGTTCCCAAATCTTGTATGTCATCAATTTTCATATGAGCCAGTTCTTCTCGACGACATGCGCCCGCGATTCCAAAAATAAAAGCAACCTGTAATTAAGAAAATTGTTAGTCAGAAATTTAAAATACTATTATATAGTTACATTTACCTTCAACATTAAGTATTTGTCATCTGGAGCATGGCAAAGGAATCTGTGAACCTCTTCTCTAGTTAGGATCCTTGATTTCTTTGGACAATATCCAACACTTTTTTGTTTCAACAATGCTCGTAATCTCATGTATTTAGATATATCAATATTCTGTTTTACATTTACCACTGCACGTAGCATAGAATACTGCGACCACATAGTAGATGACTTCATAGTTTTCGATAATTCCGCCGTATAGACCAAGAAGACGTTTTCGGAGAACGACTGTATATTTTTTTCTTGCCGGTAATCCATAAATTTTTTATAAGCTCTTTCATATATTTCCTTAGATTTTTGTGGCAACAAATGTAACATTACTTCCTTGGCAGTTTCTTGAATGTCAGGTGGTGTACCTTCTATAAGATCATCGTCTATTTCCATTTTTAATTGTGTTTTTCAGGTTTTAAAACTAGCAGAACACGAAAGATTAGTTAAAACTATCGCCTGATTGATAAAACGTCAGTTGATAATATTAATTTAATTATTTGTTAGATCCATGGATACGCATATTACAGGTTTCATTGTTCAAACATTCAAGGGACAAAAAATTACAATGCAAGATGAAATATATTGGTTTTCTTAATTTTTACATTATTTTATAATCCGAGCAAAAACACAATCGGATAAAAAATAACGTATGTTATACGGACGAAAAATGTATTTCGGACTATGCGGGTTACTGGCCTCGGCTTTGCCTCGTCCAGTAATCTCCCGCAATACGTCCGAAATACTGCATTTTTCGTCCTTGTAACATAATATACTATTTTTAGGCTAATTTTAATAATTACGGCAAACCATCGATATCAGAGACCAGTGCTGGCAACAACAATTAAAACATAATAGAGATATAAAGACGCCCAGTGAAAATAACGAGTCAAAACTTTCGAAAACGTCATTATATATCATAACATAAATTCGAATTGAGGTTTTAAACAACACAACTACAAGTTAAGGAACAACAGTCTCCATCTTGACGGGAGGTCCAGAGGCGCCACTTTTGAACACGCGAACGGTTCCATCTGAAAATATTCGTGTCTTGCCGACAGGAGGTCTTGTTCGTCTTGTCTCATCGTCGAGCCTAATAGATTTAGCATGTTTTGGTGGTCAAAGAATTTTATGTTTTAATTTCGCCCATTTATAATAGTTTTAATGGGGTTTCGTTGTGCCTGTGGCATTACGGACGTCATTCTATAATAAATGAGAAGATAACATCATTTAAATAATGCGCTAACTCGAGTTTGTTTTGTTCGTTATAACCCTAAAATGAAAGTTGCAAGGAACGTGCCTTCAGGACTTTGTAATTTAGGTCTAATGGAATGGCCTGCTAACTCTCCAGACCTTCATCCGATTGTAGAAAAACGTTGAAAGACCTGTGCAGAATAATTGTTTTTCAAAAACATCATCGGAACTTTCTTATCATCATCAATTACACTAGGTAACAACGAAAAAAGGTTAGTAATAAAAATAGTTCAGTCTTATAGATTTTGACCTGCTCATCACATATCCGATTGCCAAAATATTTTCCGAGGTCTGGTTTTCATGATACAGGAGTACCATGTTTTTATAAAGGTAATAAACAATTATCATTTTGGGGGTGCGTAGCTCGTGAATAGAGTGTTTTGTGAAATAAGAAGCCGATGTTATATGTACACTTAAACTGTATTTACATTAACATTACAATATATACAAAATGACTAAACGTGGTATCGTTCGCGGTCTCAGAGTGCCAAACGTATTGAAAAGGCTAGCTGAGCTGAACTGTCTATATTTTGTTTTGCCTTTTGGAAAAAGGTACCCAAAAGGCGTCGACAATAAACTTTTAAGAGATGCCCTGGAACTACCGTTAGAGGCCTGCTTTATTGCCTGTACTGTTTATTAAGTTTATTACTCCCGATCCCTGATCGGAGGGTTGAAGCCGTAACGGATGGTCAAAATGAGATGCACATGTTTTAATGCCATTTCTCGGGAAGGTACGCCACCTTGACCAGCTAATACATACAAAATAATTTGTTTGTCACATTATATTTCCATGTATGTCCGCTACATTACCCCCTTACCAGTGATAACGCAAGGGATATGCAACGAGAGAGCAAATAAAAATATATGTCACACCTAATTCCAGGGCTATTTCTTAACAGAGCGCATTACGTGATTCTTACATCTAGTTTATTTATTATGCTTAAAATTAACATTTAATACCTAAACCTAAAAGTAATTGTACCTATGAGTTATACAAGAAACAATAATGTTCGAAAAATATACAAAAATACCTATAACAAATATACACTGTTTGTAAAGGCAATACCTAAAAACAATTTTTAGTGTATGTGCACTATTATATGGTATGAGTACCTAATTATGCAAATCCAGCCTGCAAACGGTCTGGAAATTTCACCTTTCTACCTGTTCGCGATTGAAATTTATTATTATTGTCTACCATCGGTAGGCCATTGACATTATTTGGTTCAACATTACGATTAAGGGAAGTTTCAATCGATGGTTGGTTATCTGCATCGCGAAGAACGAAAGCTGGTTTCAATCGATCGATTGACACTTTTACACTCTTGCCATACATGTCTATAATGAAGTTTTTGTCGCCGCGCTCAATGACTTTGAAGGGTCCATCGTACGGAGGTTCTAGACAACCTTTCGCGGCGTCGTGGCGTAAAAATATAAATTTGGCAGTACTCAATTCTTTAAAAATAAAAGTTTTATGAAAACCATGTCGCGTACCGGGAGTCGGTTTTAATTCTTGCATGTGCTGACGAAGTTGTTTAGCGAATTCGGAAGTATTAACTGTTTTGCTTGCTTCGCCGAAAAATTCGCCAGGTAAACGCAAAGGAGAGCCAAACACCATCTCCGCCGCGGTTGCGTCTAGATCCTCTTTTAAGGATGTGCGAATGCCTAATAAAATAATTGGGAGCATAGCGACCCAATTGTCATTATCATGACACTTTATAGCGTCTTTAAGTTGTCGATGCAATCTCTCCACCATACCATTTGCCTGCGGATGATACGCCGTCGTTCTTAAATGCGAAATTCCTATTAAACGCGTGAATTCGCTGAATAATTTAGATTCGAATTGGCGGCCTTGGTCGGTAGTTACGCGCAAAGGTACGCCATATCGAGAAATCCAAATGTTTAAAAATGCTGTCGCGACCGTTTCTGCATCGATTTCCGCCAGCGGCATGACTTCTGGCCATCGCGAAAATCTGTCAATGCACGTCAAACCGTATTTGTAGCCTTGAGATATCGGCAAAGGTCCTACGAGGTCTATATGCACGTGCTCAAATCTACCGCTTGGGCTTATAAAATCTTTTACAGGGCTTAAAACGTGTCTCGTGACTTTTGATTTTTGGCATGCGATGCAATGTCGCGCCCATTCGCGACAATCTTTGTTGATAGAGGGCCAAATAAAACGTTTTACAACTAATTTTTGACTTGCGCGAACTCCGGGGTGAGACAATCCGTGCAGTGAATTAAAAATAGTTTTACGCAACGTCGTAGGAATATATGGTCGTACAATATCGTTCGTCGTGTCGCAATATAGATTTATCTGAAATTCCGGAAAATTCATTTTTTTTAGTTTAAGAGAAGTCGAATTTGAATTTAAAATATCTCTTAATTCTGCGTCTTTATTTTGTTCACACTCAATAGTTTTATAATCGGGCGCTCGCGTAATTGTTTCAATTCTTGAAAGTGCGTCAGCTACATGATTATCGACGCCTTTAATGTGTCGGATATCTGTAGTGAATTGACCGATATAATCGAGATACCGAAACTGCCGCGGTGAGCATTTTTCCAGCTTTTGATTAAAAGCGAATGTAATTGGTTTATGGTCGGTATATATAAAAAATTCGCGAGCTTCGACTGAGTGCCTAAAAAGCTTGACCGCAAGATATATGGCTAATAATTCGCGATCGTATGCACTGTATTTTTGCTGGGCAGTTGAAAAAGCTTTTGTGAAAAATGCCAATGGTTGCCAACTATTATCAACCCGTTGCTGTAAGACGGCGCCACATGCAAAATCGGAAGCATCTACTGTAATATTTATTTGCGCGCCGGCAGCTGGATGAGCTAATAAGGTAGCATTTGACAAATTAATTTTAATATCATGAAAAGCTTTTTCACTTGCGTCAGTCCACGGTACCGGAGTATTTCCGCTTTTCGCGCCTTTGAGCAGGTCGTGGAGAGGTTGCATGAGTGTCGCGGCATTAGAAATAAAACGCCGATAAAAATTTATCATGCCCAGAAAACGTCGCAGTTGTTTAATAGTAAGTGGCTTTGCAAAATTTTTTATGGCCTCGACACGATGGGTCAACGGCCTAATGCCATTACAATCGACCTGATAACCTAAAAATTCGATTTCGCTTACGCCAAAAACGCATTTGGCCGGATTTATAACCACTCCGTATTGGCTTAATCGTTCAAAAAACATTTTTAGGTGCCGATAATGCTGTTCTTCATCATCGGACGCAATAAAAATGTCATCGATAAAATTGTATGCAAAATCTAAATCTCGCGTTATGCTATCAATAAATCTTTGGCATGTTTGAGATGCATTTCGTAAACCAAAAGGGGTGAAAAGGAATTCGAATAAACCAAACGGGGTAATTATAGCAGTTTTTTCGATCGAGTCGTGCGCAACAGGAATTTGGTTATACGCTTGTACTAAATCTAATTTAGAAAAAACCTTTTTACCATGCAGTTGCTGTGTAAAGTCCTCGATGTGTGGCGGTGTATACCTGTCAGGAATAGTCCGAGCGTTAAGGGCCCGGTAATCTCCGCAGGGTCGTAAACTTCCGTCCTTCTTTGGCACGATGTGTAGAGGTGACGCCCATGGGCTCTTCGATGGTCGGATAATTCCTTGCCGGAGTAGCAAGTCAAATTCCGTTCTGGCAACCTTCAGCCGGTCGGGCGCGAGTCTGCGCGGTCGACAATACACTGGAGTCCCGGGGGTCGTTTTAATATGGTGTTCTGTGGTATGTTTAACCGATTCTTTTTTAAAAACCGCAGGCCTTGTCAAATCGGGATACTCCGCGAGTAATTTATGGTATTTGGTTTCACCAACAATTGTTTTTATTGATGAAATGTCGTCGTTCACTAAACGGCCACTGGCACTGAGTTTTGTGGTAAGGTCGACGATTCGTTTATTGCGCGGATCGACGAGTAGGTTGAAATATGATAAAAAATCCATCCCTATAATCGGCATATCAACATCAGCAATGACGAAACGCCAGGTTAAATCACGCCGCATCGAAAAGTCAAGCTTTAATGCAATGGTGCCGTACGTAGCGATACGACTTTCGTTGGCAGCGAAAAGTTCGTACTCGCACTTTTTCCACTTTCCGCGCACTTTGCTTCGCGGATACACACATAAATCTGCACCTGTGTCTATTAAAAATTGCACTTTTGTTATTTTGTCAGTCACAAAAATGCGGCCTTTTGAAACTCTGTCACCGTCGTATTCAGCCGCGCATACCGACGGGTCACTTAGTTTTTTGGCTTTTTATGATTGCACGGTTGCCTGCACTGCGTCGCTTTTTCACCGAATTTAAAGTGATACCAGCACAAGTCATATTGTTTTTTGGTTTGGCTAGCGTCGCGTGTATCGCTATGTGCACGTGAACGAGACCTGTCTCGCGACCGCGAATGTGTGGTTTTCGCGATAGCACTAATCTGCTGTTGCAGGCTCTCCATTTTCTCGTGAAGTGCTTTCCATTGGTCTGCCTGTGGCTCTGTCACCGCCGCAATCCTCGGCTTTTCTATGGAAACGTCGTGAATGCGATCTGCTATTGCCGTCAACTTCTCGCATTTCTTCTCTTCCGTTACAGATAAGATTTCTTGAGTTTTTATAGGAAGTCGACTTTTCCATAAATCTATTAAAAATTGTTCTGTAACAGAACTGCCTGCGAGTTGCTTAAGATGTCGCCAATACTGTGAAGGTGTGCGATCGCCGATCTCTTCCGCTTCTAGCAACTTCCGTGTACGCGTTGCGTCGGAATCGGTCAGCCTTTTGATTAGCGCATTTTTTATTGTTTCGTACTTGCTTGTTTCGGGAGGGTTTTCCACAATGTCTTCGATTTCTTCCAAGTACTTGTCGTCTAACTCACAGATTATGTGTGTGAATTTCGTATCGTCCTTCACAATTTTACTTAACTGGAACTGAGCTTCCACTCGATGAAACCATAAGTTTATTTTTTGTGGCCAAAACTTCGGTAATTTTACGCGTGTCGTAACACATATTTCCTCCCGTTCTGGCTCGTTTTCCCCGTTGCTTTTTTTTCCGTTGTCCGTCATTTTATAACTTATAACACTTAACACTTAAATAAAGAAAACTAGAAACACTCCGCCTTTTTTGTATCGGGGTCACCAATTTGGGGGTGCGTAGCTCGTGAATAGAGTGTTTTGTGAAATAAGAAGCCGATGTTATATGTACACTTAAACTGTATTTACATTAACATTACAATATATACAAAATGACTAAACGTGGTATCGTTCGCGGTCTCAGAGTGCCAAACGTATTGAAAAGGCTAGCTGAGCTGAACTGTCTATATTTTGTTTTGCCTTTTGGAAAAAGGTACCCAAAAGGCGAGTAGTGAGAAACGGACAGTTCTGGCTCAGGTGGTGCTGGTGGTGCTGGTGGTGCAACTAACCCAGGTGGTGCGGTGGTGCGTTTTACGATCTAACCCAAGTGGTGCGGTGGTGCGTTTTATGATCTAACCCGGGTGGTTCGGTGGTGCGTTTTATGATCTAACCCGGGTGGTTCGGTGGTGCGTTTTATGACCTAACCCGGGTGGTTCGGTGGTGCTGTTTTACGAGACCAGTGATGCTGGTGGTGCTGTTTTACGAGATCAGTGGTGCTGGTGGTGCTGTTTTATGATCTAACCCGGGCGGTTCGGTGGTGCGTTTTATGACCTAACCCGGGTGGTTCGGTGGTGCTGTTTTACGAGACCAGTGTTGCTGGTGGTGCTGTTTTACGAGATCAGTGGTGCTGGTGGTGCTGTTTTATGATCTAACCCGGGCGGTTCGGTGGTGCGTTTTATGACCTAACCCGGGTGGTTCGGTGGTGCTGTTTTACGAGACCAGTGGTGCTGGTGGTGCTGTTTTACGAGACCAGTGGTGCTGGTGGTGCTGTTTTACGAGACCAGTGGTGCTGGTGGTGCGTTTTATGATCTAACCCAAGTGGTTCGGTGGTGCGTTTTATGATCTAACCCGGATGGTTCGGTGGTGCTGTTTATGAGCTAACCCGGGTGCTTTCGTGAGGCGGCTCTGTCAATATCTCTCTACTGTGTTAATTTATGCGGGTAATAAAACCGACAAGGGTCGGATCGGCCTGCATGCTTATAGAGGTAAAAAACCGCTTTAGAATGTTTTTGGTATATCTTTTTTAGATAATTTTGGGGGAAATAATTTGCCTGAGATGCCAATTAAAAAAAGCCTACATTTAATTGTATTTTAGATTCTTGAATTTTGTACATGGATTAAAAATCTACTATTTCTTGAAATTGTATACATTATGTTAGATAATTAAGGAATAAAAAAGATGAAAATAGCAATTATAATTAGAAAAAAAATATTTTAATGTTATTAAGACTTTGTAAATATCTGTAAAAACTGTTCTAAATCCTGTCATTTCTGAAACTTGTATACTGAGTGTTTAGAATTTAGTAAAAAATTAAAAAAATGTTTTAACGTTATTAAGCCCTGTGAAACTTTGTAAAAATGACTAAAACTGTACAGAATTGTATTATTTTCTGAAAATGATATACTGAGTGTTTAGAATTTAGTAAAAATTAAAAAAAATGATTTAAATTTGTTAAATCATGTGAAATCTTGTATAAAATGACTAGAACCGTTCTTAATCATGTCATTTCTGAAAATTGTATACTGAGTGTTTAGAATTTAGTAAAAAATTAAAAAAAAATGTTTTAACGTTATTAAGCTCTGTGAAACTTTGTAAAAAATGACTAAAACAGTCGCAAATCGTCCTATTTTCTTAAAAGTGTATACTGAGTGTTTAGAATTTAGTAAAAATTAAAAAAAATGTTTTAAATTTGTTAAATCATGTGAAATCTTGTATAAAATGACTAGAACCGTTCTTAATCATGGCATTTCTGAAAATTGTATACTGAGTGTTTAGAATTTAGTAAAAAATTAAAAAAAATGTTTTAACGTTATTAAGCCCTGTGAAACTTTGTAAAAAATGACTAAAACAGTCGCAAATCGTCCTATTTTCTTAAAAGTGTATACTGAGTGTTTAGAATTTAGTAAAAATTAAAAAAAATGTTTTAAATTTGTTAAATCATGCGAAATCTTGTATAAAATGACTAGAACCGTTCTTAATCATGGCATTTCTGAAAATTGTATACTGAGTGTTTAGAATTTAGTAAAAAATTAAAAAAAATGTTTTAACGTTATTAAGCCCTGTGAAACTTTGTAAAAAATGACTAAAACAGTCGCAAATCGTCCTATTTTCTTAAAAGTGTATACTGAGTGTTTAGAATTTAGTAAAAATTAAAAAAAATGTTTTAAATTTGTTAAATCATGTGAAATCTTGTATAAAATGACTAGAACCGTTCTTAATCATGGCATTTCTGAAAATTGTATACTGAGTGTTTAGAATTTAGTAAAAAATTAAAAAAAATGTTTTAACGTTATTAAGCTCTGTGAAACTTTGTAAAAAATGACTAAAACAGTCGCAAATCGTCCTATTTTCTTAAAAGTGTATACTGAGTGTTTAGAATTTAGTAAAAATTAAAAAAAATGTTTTAAATTTGTTAAATCATGTGAAATCTTGTATAAAATGACTAGAACCGTTCTTAATCATGGCATTTCTGAAAATTGTATACTGAGTGTTTAGAATTTAGTAAAAAATTAAAAAAAATGTTTTAACGTTATTAAGCCCTGTGAAACTTTGTAAAAAATGACTAAAACAGTCGCAAATCGTCCTATTTTCTTAAAAGTGTATACTGAGTGTTTAGAATTTAGTAAAAATTAAAAAAAATGTTTTAAATTTGTTAAATCATGCGAAATCTTGTATAAAATGACTAGAACCGTTCTTAATCATGGCATTTCTGAAAATTGTATACTGAGTGTTTAGAATTTAGTAAAAAATTAAAAAAAATGTTTTAACGTTATTAAGCCCTGTGAAACTTTGTAAAAAATGACTAAAACAGTCGCAAATCGTCATATTTTCTTAAAAGTGTATACTGAGTGTTTAGAATTTAATAAAAATTAAAAAAAATGTTTTAAATTTGTTAAATCATGTGAAATCTTGTATAAAATGACTAGAACCGTTCTTAATCATGACATTTCTGAAAATTGTATACTGAGTGTTAAGTATTTTAGTTGAAAATAAGATCATAAATCATCTATACAAAACAAGCGCCCCTTATGGATTTGAACGAAAATCATAGATTCGACTATTTTCATGAAAAATAAATCTAAGTACGGAATAATGCAGGAAGATTATCTATTTTCTTGGTTTAGAAAGTGATGTAGTTAAGATTTATAACTTAGGAATAAATAAATTATTATTAATCTTTTCGAGCTATTTCTCTTGCATATTTAATTTCTTTGATAGTAAGAACTAATCTTTTTATTTTACAAAGTAAAAAAAAAAAGCTAAAGCTCGGCGTTGTCAGTCAGGTATAAGAACTGATTTAACACGATGGTTTTTGTACAAACGTTCACATACAATTGTATGCTTTTTAACCGATTGTGTCGGAAAAAATGACGATTTATAGATTAGATATTTAGACGAAGAGCTAACCTTCTCAATAAAGTATTGATTATTGCCCTGCTAGCTAGACAACACTTTTTATGTTAGTCAAAAAAAAATTTTTTTTTTCGGACGCTATTACAGATTTCATCGTTAACTAACAAACATTAAGACCAAAAAATTAGCGTGCAAGATGAAATGTATAGGTTCACTTCATTTCTACATTATTTTACAACTCTCAATCGCATTAAAAACAAGATCGAATAAAAAATAACTTATGACATATGGACGAAAAATGTTTTTCAGGCTATTTAGGTTAGCGACCGCATTACGTCTGAAATACTACATTTTTCGAGCTTATAACATAATTTACTATTTTAACGTTAAAATAGGGGAAATGATGTATCGAAGTGGGTACTTTTTTTTGTCGGTCACGAGATTATAGTTTCTTTTAAAATGAGCTCTAATATTTACAACACAAATTATCCTTTAAGCCACATTAGTTTAAAACTCGTCTGTCGCTTTCCCTCTATTGTGAGTTTGATTAAAGTATAGCGTAGTATATATTTAGATGAATTTCGTAAATGTTGAATACTTTCAAAACTGAAAAAGCCGCCCTTTGCAATAAATATCTCCGTAGAGTTAGGTACCCTGCAGATTAAGGGTATTTCAGCGGATAATCATATACAAATTCAAATACCTCATTTGTTTCGGAGCAGTAACCATCAACTTTTACACCATTTAAAACAGCTTCTTTACCATTAGCAGCATGTAAGATGTTGATTTTTCTGTGATTCTCGGTCCAAAGTAACCAATCTATGGCAATTTTGCTCTGCCTGTTTCTCCATCGGTAACCATTTTTTGGTATGATTCCTATAGTATTAAGCTTCAAAAAATTTCTTCTAAAAATTGTATTGCATGCTGAAGCAATAGTTGTAGCTTCAGTAAATGAACATACATTGCTAGTTTGTATAAGTTGTTCTCTAAACTTTAAACATGATTGCGCAAGGATTTCGACATCCGATACGCAGTAGTCTACCAGATCTCTTTGCATATCGAAACCATCATTTTCATGTTCTACAAACCATTTAAGAAATTTGGCTCTGTCTTCTTCTTTCATACTATCTGAGGAGTAATATTCAATTGATGGTAGAGGTCCTATATAGTTTTCATTTGCCTTTGTATTAAATAGGTGCGGGAAGTAGCCTTTTTTAAAAATATCCTCAAGTCCAAATGCCTTTGGTAGTTTGACTTAAGGCATAGGGAAATAGTTAAGTGAGTCGATAAATTTTACATTTTCAAGTTGCATCGTAATTATTTTGATACCTCTCATGATTAACTCAGGTGTAAAATCTGTCTTTGTCATAATGTAGTTTAATATAAACTGGTGATCAAAAGCCTGACCATTATGGGCTATTACAATAATTTCATTAAAGTTTTTCCTCATTTGTAACAAATGGTTAGTAAATGTTCCCGCTGGGTCTATACCTCTGACTTTTTGTAACTTTAGACCACATTTTTTTACAAGTATCTGCTTCAGAATCCATGCACTCATCGCAGTATTGTTTGAAAACACAGAGATTGACTTGATGTAAAAACGCTGAATTTTCCAATAGTTTGTCTTGGCTCGTCTCTAAATCGTAGAATACAAAAAAGATCATCTTTAATCTTAGGTTTTCCCTTATCAGGCCGAATATAACATAGATGATCCTCGGATGCATGTTTATTACAAATTTTACAATAAATTTCACCACATGCATGTGCTCTTTTGGCTTTAATGGTTTTTAAACAAATAGAACATAGTTTAATTTGTTTGCATACTGTAAATTTGCCTGACGAATAATCCTTTTTATGATTTTCGTAACAGTTTTGACTTCTAAAAAATCATAGACAGTCCTGGCATTTAATTTTTATTGCTATTTCACAAGCAGAGGCTTGCTGTCATGCCTGACAACTTCCACCACATCGGTGCTCATTTTTGTGATCACATGGGATGTAACACTTTTCACAAAAATAGTTAGAACAAAAAGCTGCTGTCAGCGATGTAATTACATTAAAAATGGCTTTTGTAATGTAATAAGTTCAGCCGTTTATTGCTTTCAGTTGAACCTTCAAATATAATATTTCGTCCTTTTGATCCATAGCTATAAACAACTAATTTATATTCTTTTAGATGATTTTGAAATTGTATTAACTCGGGAATTCCACCTCCTGCCTCAGGAATGCTAATTTTAGCTCTCTCCAACAATGATCTTGTTCTTTCGGTTTGAATTTTACTAATATCTCTTCTAACCTTACTGAATTCGGGATCTCTTTTATTATGGGCAATGGCGACTACCAAAGCACGTGGTAAACACAGGTTATCGGTATTTTTAATACTTATAATACCTCGTCGCTTGTCGCATTCCTCGTGAAAGCTGTTATAATTTTTCCTCTTTCCCCACCAACAGGTAATCTAACAGTTGTCACACTAAGACAAAATGATTCTGTATTAAGACCTGCTGAGTTTGACTGATAAATGCCACTTATAACACTCCAAACATCTTAAAAGGTTATGTCTTTAGCTGCTTTGAAGCGAATCCAACCTTCTCCTCGGTTGAAGTCTTTAGAGCAAAAACTAAAAGCCACACGTTCTAAGGGTTGTAGGCCTTCTGTAGCGTTTTGAATAATTTGATTAATTCCTTTTTCCACCCAACCAACTGGTTCAACTCCCTGTGGAACAGGTTTTAACTTAAACTCTAGAGTGCGTCCTGTAAGGTTAAATTCTCGTAACTTTTTAACAACGTCTTTAACAATAATAAACTTCTCCATCTTTCTTTTTTTTTTTTTGTTGCTTTATAGTCTACTATCTACCTACATAAAAAAAAAAAAAAAACAAGTATATTTTCATATTTTTATCGGTCTTAAGTTCGATTTCAAAAGCACACTCCCACTTTTTGATAATTTCACAGTCTAAGCACATAGATCTTATATTTTTTATTTACGATCAGTTCATCTTTATTCGCCAATCGTCTCAAACGAGTCTGCTTTTGAAAGTAATATAGCCTTAGTATTCAGAAAATATTAATGATATCGGAGGCTAAAACATCCTTAACACTAAAAAATCATTGTGTTTCCTAACAAAACCCATCATCTTGTCTATTTAGCTTGCTTTCCTATTGTTTAGCAGGTTAAATAAAATTATTATTTCCCTCTTTTTGTCTATACTGAATCGTTAGGGGAATACGATTCTAGTCCTATAAGAGAGACAGTTAAAATTTATGTAAGCAATCAGAAATCCTACACTATGAGCTACTTAGTTAAAATTTCATATTTCCTTCCTGGATCAGCTAAAATTTGTGTTGTGTCGGTCAAAATTTATAAAATACGAAAAAAATGCTAGATACATTTTTATCATGACTTTCTATCTAATACCATCTTATTTCAAGGTATAATTCGGTTGTCAAAATGAGAATCTAAAAAATCCTCGTGTTTCCTCACAAAACCCATCATCTTGCCTATTTAGCTTGCTTTTCTATTGTTTAGCAGGTTAAATAAAATTATTATTTCGCTCTTTTTGTCTGTACTGAATCGTTAGGGGGATACGTTTCTAGTTCTATAAGAGAGACAGTTAAAATTTATGTAAGCAATCAGAAATCCTACACTATGAGCTACTTAGTTAAAATTTCATATTTCCTTCCTGGGTCAGGCAAAATTTGTGATGTGTCGATCAAAATTTATAAAAATACGAAAAAAATGCTGGATGCATTTTTAGCGTGACTTTCTATTTAATACCATCTTATTTCAAGGTATAATTCGGTTGTCAAAATGAGAATAAAATAATTTTCCCATGGTTTATATCATCTTAAAAAAGTCAAAAGGTTATATTCTGTAGAGGGTCAGATACATTCAAATTTAAAAATTTTCTCCAAGAAGAATTTTAAGATAGTATTATAGTAAATAAAAATTCTATACCTCCAATATTTCTTGGAAACATATCGTGTTCTAGCGACATAACCCAAAAGTACCTCTATTCAGAAACGCATCGTACTTTTCTTGTCAAACTTGACTTTGTTGTAATGTTGTATGCAGAGCACTTTGAAAACAAAAATTAGATTAGAAACCGCCGCCTCTTAAGGTATACTTTTTTAGGTCTTACATAGGGTACACTGGTATACAGAACAAATGTCATCTTTAATTGTCTCATTGCCCCATCCATTACATTATTATAATCTTAAAGCACCTGTTACCAGCATTATCTGTTTTTATGGTTTTCATAAAACATAGCGATTACCGATGAAAATTAAACGAAAACTTAATAAATAACTTTTTTTTCAACTGAAATAGACTGATTTTCGATGGAAAAATGTTACTTATAACTAAAAATGAATATAAGACATATACGCAATGATATTTAGAATAAATCAATCTTTTCTAAAATTACTATGAAATATTCACAAAATCGTTTCGTTATAACCAAAGTAGCAAGGCTTGCAGATTTCGTATAGAGTTCAAACGCGATACTGAGATAATCTTTTTTTTTTTATATTTTTGTAGGATAATGCACCACTACGTTGTAAGTACTTGAGAGAGGACTTTCTTGAAAAATCCTCAAATTTCTCTGCAATTTTGTTCCTTCTAGAGTTAAATTCACACAGAAAACCCCGTATTCTTATCTTTCAGGTTGGTATATTAAAAAGGGCTTATTAGTATGGTTTAGAAAACAAGCAATATTAATTAACGGATGTTTTTTCGTCGTATGAAGAGTTGAAAAATTTTTTTTTCCACTCCAATGGTTGCGATGCAGAGAGTCGGGTTTCATCATAATCTTTCAGGGTAGCTCAGGTTTGATTGCATGTAGAGAGTCGGGTTTCATCATAATCTTTCAGGGTAGCTCAGGTTTGATTGCATGTACTAAGGTTAGTGCTCCTTGCAATCGGTTTCAGGTTTGACGCGCCCCCCTCAGGTTTGTTCAGGTTTCTCAAGCACTTGAGAAACCTGAACAAACCTGAGGGGGGCGCGTCAAACCTGAAACCGATTGCAAGGAGCACTAACCTTAGTACATGCAATCAAACCTGAGCTACCCTGAAAGATTATGATGAAACCCGACTCTCTACATGCAATCAAACCTGAGCTACCCTGAAAGATTATGATGAAACCCGACTCTCTGCATCGCAACCATTGGAGTGGAAAAAAAAATTTTTCAACTCTTCATACGACGAAAAAACATCCGTTAATTAATATTGCTTGTTTTCTAAACCATACTAATAAGCCCTTTTTAATATACCAACCTGAAAGATAAGAATACGGGGTTTTCTGTGTGAATTTAACTCTAGAAGGAACAAAATTGCAGAGAAATTTGAGGATTTTTCAAGAAAGTCCTCTCTCAAGTACTTACAACGTAGTGGTGCATTATCCTACAAAAATATAAAAAAAAAAAGATTATCTCAGTATCGCGTTTGAACTCTATACGAAATCTGCAAGCCTTGCTACTTTGGTTATAACGAAACGATTTTGTGAATATTTCATAGTAATTTTAGAAAAGATTGATTTATTCTAAATATCATTGCGTATATGTCTTATATTCATTTTTAGTTATAAGTAACATTTTTCCATCGAAAATCAGTCTATTTCAGTTGAAAAAAAAGTTATTTATTAAGTTTTCGTTTAATTTTCATCGGTAATCGCTATGTTTTATGAAAACCATAAAAACAGATAATGCTGGTAACAGGTGCTTTAAGATTATAATAATGTAATGGATGGGGCAATGAGACAATTAAAGATGACATTTGTTCTGTATACCAGTGTACCCTATGTAAGACCTAAAAAAGTATACCTTAAGAGGCGGCGGTTTCTAATCTAATTTTTGTTTTCAAAGTGCTCTGCATACAACATTACAACAAAGTCAAGTTTGACAAGAAAAGTACGATGCGTTTCTGAATAGAGGTACTTTTGGGTTATGTCGCTAGAACACGATATGTTTCCAAGAAATATTGGAGGTATAGAATTTTTATTTACTATAATACTATCTTAAAATTCTTCTTGGAGAAAATTTTTAAATTTGAATGTATCTGACCCTCTACAGAATATAACCTTTTGACTTTTTTAAGATGATATAAACCATGGGAAAATTATTTTATTCTCATTTTGACAACCGAATTATACCTTGAAATAAGATGGTATTAAATAGAAAGTCACGCTAAAAATGCATCCAGCATTTTTTTCGTATTTTTATAAATTTTGATCGACACATCACAAATTTTGCCTGACCCAGGAAGGAAATATGAAATTTTAACTAAGTAGCTCATAGTGTAGGATTTCTGATTGCTTACATAAATTTTAACTGTCTCTCTTATAGAACTAGAAACGTATCCCCCTAACGATTCAGTACAGACAAAAAGAGCGAAATAATAATTTTATTTAACCTGCTAAACAATAGAAAAGCAAGCTAAATAGGCAAGATGATGGGTTTTGTGAGGAAACACGAGGATTTTTTAGATTCTCATTTTGACAACCGAATTATACCTTGAAATAAGATGGTATTAGATAGAAAGTCATGATAAAAATGTATCTAGCATTTTTTTCGTATTTTATAAATTTTGACCGACACAACACAAATTTTAGCTGATCCAGGAAGGAAATATGAAATTTTAACTAAGTAGCTCATAGTGTAGGATTTCTGATTGCTTACATAAATTTTAACTGTCTCTCTTATAGGACTAGAATCGTATTCCCCTAACGATTCAGTATAGACAAAAAGAGGGAAATAATAATTTTATTTAACCTGCTAAACAATAGGAAAGCAAGCTAAATAGACAAGATGATGGGTTTTGTTAGGAAACACAATGATTTTTTAGTGTTAAGGATGTTTTAGCCTCCGATATCATTAATATTTTCTGAATACTAAGGCTATATTACTTTCAAAAGCAGACTCGTTTGAGACGATTGGCGAATAAAGATGAACTGATCGTAAATAAAAAATATAAGATCTATGTGCTTAGACTGTGAAATTATCAAAAAGTGGGAGTGTGCTTTTGAAATCGAACTTAAGACCGATAAAAATATGAAAATATACTTGTTTTTTTTTTTTTTTTATGTAGGTAGATAGTAGACTATAAAGCAACAAAAAAAAAAAAAGAAAGATGGAGAAGTTTATTATTGTTAAAGACGTTGTTAAAAAGTTACGAGAATTTAACCTTACAGGACGCACTCTAGAGTTTAAGTTAAAACCTGTTCCACAGGGAGTTGAACCAGTTGGTTGGGTGGAAAAAGGAATTAATCAAATTATTCAAAACGCTACAGAAGGCCTACAACCCTTAGAACGTGTGGCTTTTAGTTTTTGCTCTAAAGACTTCAACCGAGGAGAAGGTTGGATTCGCTTCAAAGCAGCTAAAGACATAACCTTTTAAGATGTTTGGAGTGTTATAAGTGGCATTTATCAGTCAAACTCAGCAGGTCTTAATACAGAATCATTTTGTCTTAGTGTGACAACTGTTAGATTACCTGTTGGTGGGGAAAGAGGAAAAATTATAACAGCTTTCACGAGGAATGCGACAAGCGACGAGGTATTATAAGTATTAAAAATACCGATAACCTGTGTTTACCACGTGCTTTGGTAGTCGCCATTGCCCATAATAAAAGAGATCCCGAATTCAGTAAGGTTAGAAGAGATATTAGTAAAATTCAAACCGAAAGAACAAGATCATTGTTGGAGAGAGCTAAAATTAGCATTCCTGAGGCAGGAGGTGGAATTCCCGAGTTAATACAATTTCAAAATCATCTAAAAGAATATAAATTAGTTGTTTATAGCTATGGATCAAAAGGACGAAATATTATATTTGAAGGTTCAACTGAAAGCAATAAACGGCTGAACTTATTACATTACAAAAGCCATTTTTAATGTAATTACATCGCTGACAGCAGCTTTTTGTTCTAACTATTTTTGTGAAAAGTGTTACATCCCATGTGATCACAAAAATGAGCACCGATGTGGTGGAAGTTGTCAGGCATGACAGCAAGCCTCTGCTTGTGAAATAGCAATAAAAATTAAATGCCAGGACTGTCTATGATTTTTTAGAAGTCAAAACTGTTACGAAAATCATAAAAAGGATTATTCGTCAGGCAAATTTACAGTATGCAAACAAATTAAACTATGTTCTATTTGTTTAAAAACCATTAAAGCCAAAAGAGCACATGCATGTGGTGAAATTTATTGTAAAATTTGTAATAAACATGCATCCGAGGATCATCTATGTTATATTCGGCCTGATAAGGGAAAACCTAAGATTAAAGATGATCTTTTTTGTATTCTACGATTTAGAGACGAGCCAAGACAAACTATTGGAAAATTCAGCGTTTTTACATCAAGTCAATCTCTGTGTTTTCAAACAATACTGCGATGAGTGCATGGATTCTGAAGCAGATACTTGTAAAAAAATGTGGTCTAAAGTTACAAAAAGTCAGAGGTATAGACCCAGCGGGAACATTTACTAACCATTTGTTACAAATGAGGAAAAACTTTAATGAAATTATTGTAATAGCCCATAATGGTCAGGCTTTTGATCACCAGTTTATATTAAACTACATTATGACAAAGACAGATTTTACACCTGAGTTAATCATGAGAGGTATCAAAATAATTACGATGCAACTTGAAAATGTAAAATTTATCGACTCACTTAACTATTTCCCTATGCCTTAAGTCAAACTACCAAAGGCATTTGGACTTGAGGATATTTTTAAAAAAGGCTACTTCCCGCACCTATTTAATACAAAGGCAAATGAAAACTATATAGGACCTCTACCATCAATTGAATATTACTCCTCAGATAGTATGAAAGAAGAAGACAGAGCCAAATTTCTTAAATGGTTTGTAGAACATGAAAATGATGGTTTCGATATGCAAAGAGATCTGGTAGACTACTGCGTATCGGATGTCGAAATCCTTGCGCAATCATGTTTAAAGTTTAGAGAACAACTTATACAAACTAGCAATGTATGTTCATTTACTGAAGCTACAACTATTGCTTCAGCATGCAATACAATTTTTAGAAGAAATTTTTTGAAGCTTAATACTATAGGAATCATACCAAAAAATGGTTACCGATGGAGAAACAGGCAGAGCAAAATTGCCATAGATTGGTTACTTTGGACCGAGAATCACAGAAAAATCAACATCTTACATGCTGCTAATGGTAAAGAAGCTGTTTTAAATGGTGTAAAAGTTGATGGTTACTGCTCCGAAACAAATGAGGTATTTGAATTTGTATATGATTATCCGCTGAAATACCCTTAATCTGCAGGGTACCTAACTCTACGGAGATATTTATTGCAAAGGGCGGCTTTTTCAGTTTTGAAAGTATTCAACATTTACGAAATTCATCTAAATATATACTACGCTATACTTTAATCAAACTCACAATAGAGGGAAAGCGACAGACGAGTTTTAAACTAATGTGGCTTAAAGGATAATTTGTGTTGTAAATATTAGAGCTCATTTTAAAAGAAACTATAATCTCGTGACCGACAAAAAAAAGTACCCACTTCGATACATCATTTCCCCTATTTTAACGTTAAAATAGTAAATTATGTTATAAGCTCGAAAAATGTAGTATTTCAGACGTAATGCGGTCGCTAACCTAAATAGCCTGAAAAACATTTTTCGTCCATATGTCATAAGTTATTTTTTATTCGATCTTGTTTTTAATGCGATTGAGAGTTGTAAAATAATGTAGAAATGAAGTGAACCTATACATTTCATCTTGCACGCTAATTTTTTGGTCTTAATGTTTGTTAGTTAACGATGAAATCTGTAATAGCGTCCGAAAAAAAAAATTTTTTTTTGACTAACATAAAAAGTGTTGTCTAGCTAGCAGGGCAATAATCAATACTTTATTGAGAAGGTTAGCTCTTCGTCTAAATATCTAATCTATAAATCGTCATTTTTTCCGACACAATCGGTTAAAAAGCATACAATTGTATGTGAACGTTTGTACAAAAACCATCGTGTTAAATCAGTTCTTATACCTGACTGACAACGCCGAGCTTTAGCTTTTTTTTTTTACTTTGTAAAATAAAAAGATTAGTTCTTACTATCAAAGAAATTAAATATGCAAGAGAAATAGCTCGAAAAGATTAATAATAATTTATTTATTCCTAAGTTATAAATCTTAACTACATCACTTTCTAAACCAAGAAAATAGATAATCTTCCTGCATTATTCCGTACTTAGATTTATTTTTCATGAAAATAGTCGAATCTATGATTTTCGTTCAAATCCATAAGGGGCGCTTGTTTTGTATAGATGATTTATGATCTTATTTTCAACTAAAATACTTAACACTCAGTATACAATTTTCAGAAATGTCATGATTAAGAACGGTTCTAGTCATTTTATACAAGATTTCACATGATTTAACAAATTTAAAACATTTTTTTTAATTTTTATTAAATTCTAAACACTCAGTATACACTTTTAAGAAAATATGACGATTTGCGACTGTTTTAGTCATTTTTTACAAAGTTTCACAGGGCTTAATAACGTTAAAACATTTTTTTTAATTTTTTACTAAATTCTAAACACTCAGTATACAATTTTCAGAAATGCCATGATTAAGAACGGTTCTAGTCATTTTATACAAGATTTCGCATGATTTAACAAATTTAAAACATTTTTTTTAATTTTTACTAAATTCTAAACACTCAGTATACACTTTTAAGAAAATAGGACGATTTGCGACTGTTTTAGTCATTTTTTACAAAGTTTCACAGGGCTTAATAACGTTAAAACATTTTTTTTAATTTTTTACTAAATTCTAAACACTCAGTATACAATTTTCAGAAATGCCATGATTAAGAACGGTTCTAGTCATTTTATACAAGATTTCACATGATTTAACAAATTTAAAACATTTTTTTTAATTTTTACTAAATTCTAAACACTCAGTATACACTTTTAAGAAAATAGGACGATTTGCGACTGTTTTAGTCATTTTTTACAAAGTTTCACAGAGCTTAATAACGTTAAAACATTTTTTTTAATTTTTTACTAAATTCTAAACACTCAGTATACAATTTTCAGAAATGCCATGATTAAGAACGGTTCTAGTCATTTTATACAAGATTTCACATGATTTAACAAATTTAAAACATTTTTTTTAATTTTTACTAAATTCTAAACACTCAGTATACACTTTTAAGAAAATAGGACGATTTGCGACTGTTTTAGTCATTTTTTACAAAGTTTCACAGGGCTTAATAACGTTAAAACATTTTTTTTAATTTTTTACTAAATTCTAAACACTCAGTATACAATTTTCAGAAATGCCATGATTAAGAACGGTTCTAGTCATTTTATACAAGATTTCGCATGATTTAACAAATTTAAAACATTTTTTTTAATTTTTACTAAATTCTAAACACTCAGTATACACTTTTAAGAAAATAGGACGATTTGCGACTGTTTTAGTCATTTTTTACAAAGTTTCACAGGGCTTAATAACGTTAAAACATTTTTTTTAATTTTTTACTAAATTCTAAACACTCAGTATACAATTTTCAGAAATGCCATGATTAAGAACGGTTCTAGTCATTTTATACAAGATTTCACATGATTTAACAAATTTAAAACATTTTTTTTAATTTTTACTAAATTCTAAACACTCAGTATACACTTTTAAGAAAATAGGACGATTTGCGACTGTTTTAGTCATTTTTTACAAAGTTTCACAGAGCTTAATAACGTTAAAACATTTTTTTTTAATTTTTTACTAAATTCTAAACACTCAGTATACAATTTTCAGAAATGACATGATTAAGAACGGTTCTAGTCATTTTATACAAGATTTCACATGATTTAACAAATTTAAATCATTTTTTTTAATTTTTACTAAATTCTAAACACTCAGTATATCATTTTCAGAAAATAATACAATTCTGTACAGTTTTAGTCATTTTTACAAAGTTTCACAGGGCTTAATAACGTTAAAACATTTTTTTAATTTTTTACTAAATTCTAAACACTCAGTATACAAGTTTCAGAAATGACAGGATTTAGAACAGTTTTTACAGATATTTACAAAGTCTTAATAACATTAAAATATTTTTTTTCTAATTATAATTGCTATTTTCATCTTTTTTATTCCTTAATTATCTAACATAATGTATACAATTTCAAGAAATAGTAGATTTTTAATCCATGTACAAAATTCAAGAATCTAAAATACAATTAAATGTAGGCTTTTTTTAATTGGCATCTCAGGCAAATTATTTCCCCCAAAATTATCTAAAAAAGATATACCAAAAACATTCTAAAGCGGTTTTTTACCTCTATAAGCATGCAGGCCGATCCGACCCTTGTCGGTTTTATTACCCGCATAAATTAACACAGTAGAGAGATATTGACAGAGCCGCCTCACGAAAGCACCCGGGTTAGCTCATAAACAGCACCACCGAACCATCCGGGTTAGATCATAAAACGCACCACCGAACCACTTGGGTTAGATCATAAAACGCACCACCAGCACCACTGGTCTCGTAAAACAGCACCACCAGCACCACTGGTCTCGTAAAACAGCACCACCAGCACCACTGGTCTCGTAAAACAGCACCACCGAACCACCCGGGTTAGGTCATAAAACGCACCACCGAACCGCCCGGGTTAGATCATAAAACAGCACCACCAGCACCACTGATCTCGTAAAACAGCACCACCAGCAACACTGGTCTCGTAAAACAGCACCACCGAACCACCCGGGTTAGGTCATAAAACGCACCACCGAACCGCCCGGGTTAGATCATAAAACAGCACCACCAGCACCACTGATCTCGTAAAACAGCACCACCAGCATCACTGGTCTCGTAAAACAGCACCACCGAACCACCCGGGTTAGGTCATAAAACGCACCACCGAACCACCCGGGTTAGATCATAAAACGCACCACCGAACCACCCGGGTTAGATCATAAAACGCACCACCGCACCACTTGGGTTAGATCGTAAAACGCACCACCGCACCACCTGGGTTAGTTGCACCACCAGCACCACCAGCACCACCTGAGCCAGAACTGTCCGTTTCTCACTACTAAGGCGTCGACAATAAACTTTTAAGAGATGCCCTGGAACTACCGTTAGAGGCCTGCTTTATTGCCTGTACTGTTTATTAAGTTTATTACTCCCGATCCCTGATCGGAGGGTTGAAGCCGTAACGGATGGTCAAAATGAGATGCACATGTTTTAATGCCATTTCTCGGGAAGGTACGCCACCTTGACCAGCTAATACATACAAAATAATTTGTTTGTCACATTATATTTCCATGTATGTCCGCTACAATCATGTATTATTATTATTATTATTATGTATACCTGTCTAGACACAAGACAGGCTTATGTCTAGACAAATTCTAATTAGTTTTTCCCCTTCTACGGTAGTAAAATGTTTAAAAATGCATAAGTTACTTCCCTAGTTTAGTCTTATTTCAACTGTCGTATCGTTCAGTGTATTATTAGTAAACTATATCAATATGCCGTGCAAGTGTCTTAATAGGCCTAGCATTTTTTGTTATATTTCTGGAGATGTTACTTTTCAAGGCCAAAAAGAAATATAACTCCTTTAATTAAGAAAGCCTATCAGTTGTATTTTGGATGTAAAGTTGGTGACCAAGATAAAAAAAAAAATGGGCTCCTCATACTTGCTGCAATACTTTTGTGCCAACCGTCTCCGAGATTGGCTTAATGGAAAAGGTGGATCAATGCCATTTGCTGTACGTATGGTTTGGAGAGAACCAAAAGACCATACATCTGATTGCTATTCTTGTCTCGCACCTCCAATTAGTAAAGGTATTACGATGAAGAATAAGGATAATTTAAGGTACCCTAATATACCGTCTGCTATTCGCCCCGTGTATCATAGTGATGTGTTGCCTGTTCCGGTTCCCCCTAAGAACCATAGTCTTGATTCGGAAGAAGTATTAAAAGTCACAGACCAAGAGCCCTCAATCTCTAAGGATCAAAATTTCCTTCCTGAACCTTGTGGTAGCAAGAAACCACACAGGATACCACAAACTGAGTTGAGTGACCTCATAAGAGACTTGGACTGGCCAAAACAAAAGGCAGAGTTGTTAGGATCTAGGCTACAATAGTGGAACTTGCTTGAAGATAATGTAAAGGTTTCTGTTTGTAGAAGTTGTCATGAATCCCTAATGTCATTTTTTAAAATGGATAATGATTTAGTAGCTTGCCATGATATTGATGGTCTAACGAAAGCTTTAGGTATAGAACACATCCCTCATGAATGGCGACTTTTTATAGACTCATCAAAACTAAGTCTCAAAGCGGTATTATTACACAACGGCAACATTCTTCGCTCAGTTCCAATTGTTATGCCGCTCATATGAAAGAAACATACACCAGTATGAAGATATTGTTGGAAACATTGCAATATAAGAAATATGATTGGCAAATTTGTGCAGATTTGAAGGTAGTAGCTATTTTACTTGGTATGCAGTTGGGGTATACAAAATATTGGTGTTTTCTCTGCGAATGGGATATCCGAGCTAAAACGGATTACTATAAAAGAAAAGTGTGGCCACAAAGACAATCTTTTGAACCGGGATTGAAAAACTTTACGAACATACCCTTAGTTTCTGCAAATAAAATTTCACTTCCGCCATTACATATTAAACTTGGCTTAATTAAAAACTTTGTTAAAGCTATGGATAGAGATGGTCCTGCATTCAGTTACCTAAAACAAAAATTTCCCAGATTAAGTGAAGCCAAAATTAAGGAGGGAATTTTTGTGGGATCCCAGATAAGACAACTTCTTAGGGATCCTGCATTTGACGCTGTACTTGAGAGAAAAAAAAAAGAGTCATGGATGGCATTTAGAAAGGTTGTAACCGATTTCTTAGGAAATAAAAGAGCAGCCAATTATACAGAAATTGTAAACAAGCTCCTTAAAGCTTAAGAAAATATGGGATGTAATATATCCCTAAAAATACATTTTCTACACTCACACTTAGATTACTTCCTCGAAAACTGTGGAGACGTTAGTGACGAACATGGAGAACGATTTCATCAAGAAGTCGCAAAAATGGAAAAAAGATACCAGGGAAAGTGGAATGTTTCAATGTTAGCAGATTACTATTGGACACTTCTTCAAGAGTAACCAGAGGCTGACACTCTGAAAATTTGGTGAAACACTTCAATTTAGATCTGAAGGGGGACACCTTTTAAGGTATTTGTTCTTGTATTTAATTCAACCCCTTGACCTCTAGGGCACCTACCCTTAAAATCTTAAATCGCGCTGTTCGTTTTCAAATTGACACCCTATAGTAAAGCGCAACTTCCATGCAACATTGTAATTAAGCATAAAATATGGGAAACTACCTTAACCAATGCTTCCCCAGTCCCCTGTATTATAGATGTAATTAATTCCCAGAACCGCGCCAGTGTCAATATTTCCCGGCTCTCGAGTCCTGCGACGTAATTGTCTCACGTTTCCTCCAGAGCATGTCTTTGATGTCGGCCATCTTGTGTTTGTACACGCTGCATGAATGTTACATGAGCTACCCTTGCAATGTCCTGTGTATTGATAAGTCCGATCCAGTACATGTTTGTATTTGTTAAAGGCAAGGGCGTTACATATATAGATAATACAGGTAGTGTAAAGTCCGTCTATCTATCTTACAAACTGATTATAAATGCTAATCCCTTACGGTCATAATAACCTATTCGGTCACCTGATCTAGGGACTCTAGGTACGGATATATTTAAAGACTATTATATTATTATATTTTCTCAGTAATGCTCTTAAAATAATTAGGGTAAAATGAAATAGGTTTATCTTGCTTATTTAAATATGCTAATTTTTGGTTCTAAAATTCGTTTAGACGAGAAGTTATTTGTTGCCAATTAAAACGTGATATCTAAGAATGTTTCGTCCGTGGGAAGAAACCAGTACGCAAGTGGATCTACGGATAAAAACCAATTAAAGCGAGATATTTTATCAGTTGACATAAAAAAGTAATGTACGACGTTTACACCACCCTTATTGAACGTGGTTTTTCAAAATTTGGTGCAGTGAAGGAAGCGGCAGCTTTGACACGCAGGCCAGTGAGCACAGTGTGGTTTGTTGTAAATAAACCTATAGTGGAGAGAAGAAAGAGGAAAAACTCTTTTACTTTTAAGAAACTGGACGCGACGGATGTCGATATAATTCGTAAAAAAATACATGCCATGTACAGGGAACAAATGATCCCCACTTTAAAAACCCTATTACGAAGATTAAAAACGGATGATACAGGAATAGAGTGTTGTCGTGAGACTCTAAGGAAATGTATTTTAAGAAACGGTTAAAATGAAAGAAATTAACAAACGACAAGTAATTATGGAATCGGCCCGGTTAAATCCGGTTAAAAAGATGGAGGATGGAATACCTAATTGCCATGTCCATGGATATATACAGGATGGAAGGGATATTATTTATTTGGACGAGACGTAGATTTATCGAATCAATGCAGAACCAAAGCTCCATCAAATAAAGGTAAGCGGATAACAATAATTCATGCTGGGACAAAAAACGGATTTATACCAAATGCCTTGACCTTATCAGCCAAAAATATAAAGGACTCCCTTGTTGATTATCACGATGATACTACGGCAAAACTCTTTGAAGACTGGTTTAAAAACAAATTATTACCAAATATACCATCAAATAGTGTGATAGTGATGGATAATGCGAGCTACCACAGTCGTAGGTTAAATAAAGCTCCGTGTTCCAGTGACACAAAAGTTACCATCCATGACTATATGATGAAAAGTAATATGAATTTTGAGGAAAATTACACAAAAGAGCAATTGCTCGAAATTTTAAAATCATTTGCAATAAGAAAGCCATATTATTGTGACACTTTGGCGGCAGAAATGGGTCATACCGTGTTAAGACTTCCTCCTTATCATTGCATATTCAACCCAATTGAACATATATTATGGCACCAGCTGAAAGCATCGGTAAGAAGGAATAATATTTCGTCAACCTTAAACTCTTCTGTGGCAGCTTTAGTAAAGTGAGAGATGCAAAATACTCCAAACAAAAGCTGGGAAAATTGTGTAGCGCATGTTCAAAAAGTAGAGAAATCATACGTAAATAGAGATCTGTTGCCCAGAGAAAGAATTATTGTGAACTTTGATGACGACAGTGACAGTGAAACTGACTTGGGTTAAAATGTAATAATTATTTTTCTGACGCGGTACTTTTTTGTAGGTATATGTATATTTTGTTTTAATTAATAACCGTCCTATATGTTATAATTTTAATTGTATTGTATCTTATATACTGTTATATTATTATTTTATAATTTTTATTACTTATTATTAAATTACGTTTAAAATATGTTTTTTGCGTTTTCTTTCTGACATAAAAAATCAGTACGACACTTTTGTTGCATACAGGTAGATAAAAAAAGAATAATAATTTCCACGCTTTTATATATATTATTTTCTTAAAGCAGCGCACCCTTTTATTCTATCAGCAATAAGTGCGTCCCTGCTTTCATTCGATCACCCGCTGGGTCTTATCGGCATTAGGAATTAGCATTTAAAATGGGTTTGTAAGATAGATAGACGGACTTTACCTATATTCTAACTACCCTAAGCTACACTATACATATTTAGTTCGTATGAGGTTGATTCGCAAAGAAATTTTAGTAAAAACGGTAACTTTAACCTCAAGGAAGACATTCGTGTAATAAAAATTAGTGAGGTTACATTTTTTCTTCGCTTTTGTATTTTTCTTGATGCTTTATTTTCTTTATTAATATTCTTAAAGGGGAAATGCTCATCTAAAAGCGAATTTTAGTTAACGAACGCCACTGTAGCTTCTCGTCCCAATTGTCAACATCATTTCGAACCAGAATATAGAGTCGTGTAACGGGCGGATACTGTTTGTTTATGGGCAGATCAGGGGTGTTAGACCATTCTACTTGTATCTGAGATATTGGATTCGAGCGGTATACATTTGTAGTGCAAATGTCTGGCTGATTATGTATACTGTTAATGCCGACGGAGACAATAAATGCGCATCTTGAACAGGCTCAGGCCACGGCTAATACATATTCCGATTGCTGACAAATCGTTTCTAGGGCTAATGGGATTTCTAATTTCCAGCACTCTTGTTGTTTGAGAGACCTAGAGCCGGTTGTACGCTGGGTGTTTATTCCGGGTTTACATATTGATCTTGCCGTTTAAGATCACCATTTAATAATAATAATTATAATAAACGTTTTATTACATGTACTATCTAAATTTGTATATTTTGTACCCCGAGAAAAAAAAAATTCCCAAAAATAACGTCACTACTTTAAGAAGTAAAATAGCTGCATTCAACAAGCAAGAAGGAAAACACCGCAATTTTCTATTTGCTGCCTTCTTATTACTGCTTATTTTACACAGAGTGCAAAAAAAGTCGCTGACTGTAACTTTTGAATTACTTAGTATACGAAAAAGTGAGCTTTATGAAAGTTGTTCAGTAAATTATTCCCCACATTTCTACCTGCATGAATTTTTTCTGTCATTTCGGGTTCTATTTAGACCAACTTAATTTTTTAAATGGAACACCCTGCATATAATTGCATATATGGATTCTACTGGGAAAACTCTGAATTCGCAAGCGTTTCCGAGAAAATGACAGCTCAAAAATGAAAAATTTCCTAATTATAATTATTCCTACCTAATACCCACCAGTTGAGTTAAGGTGTTTTTATGACAGCGACCTAAGAGGTGCCAATTTCAAGTTCCTGTTTAATTTTCTGTTGTCTGATTTATAATTTGTTTACACTATGGTTCATCTAAATGAGAAACAACAATTTGAAATTTTAATAATGAGCGGTTATGGAAATATACAGGGATCGCAAGATCAGGTTTGTCAACTTTTCAATGAATTATATCCAAATAGGACTTCAATAAATCAGTCAACGGTGTGTCGAGTGATAAAGAAATTTCGAGAAACAGGCAGTGTTAAGGAAGCCGCTAGGGCAGGTCGACCTAAAACAGCAACCGGGGCAGACAAGGCTTTGGATATCATGATCTCAATACATGAAAATCAAGGCCAATGGCAATGGATTTTAATGTGTCTCATCAGTCAATGAAAAAATTGTTTAAGCAGGAGAAGTTGCATTCCTACAAGATAAAGTTGGTGCGCGAGTTAAACGAGAACGATTGCATGCAAGATGCAATAACGATAAACACTTCGCAACAAATATCATTTTCTCCAATTAAATGGCATTGTTAATAGACACAATTATCGTTATTGGTTTGCTGAGAATACTCACTGGTTCCAGGAAGGTAATACTCAGGCCTGAAAAAGTTAATGTTTGGGCGGGCATAGTTGGTCATAGTTTGCTATTGACAGGCCAGCGCGATCCCCGGACTTAACCCCGCTCGGTTTTTTTTTTGTGGGGACACTTAAAGAATAAAGTCTACGTTAACCGTACAAATAACTTAGAATCTTTAAAATTTAGAATTAGTGCTGAAATTCGGGCCATTCCAGAGGACTTCCTTTTAAACGTTGTAGACGGGTTCAGGGATCGACTGGCGCTCTGCTTAGCAGAAAATGGTGGTAATTTTGAACACTTGATCCACTGAAAAGGTTTCACTTGCTTATTATTCCGATGTTAAATTGTTCAATTTTCTAGGCTATTTATTTTGTTATTAGAAAATTTGTTACAATTTTAAATAAATAAAAATTTGAAATACAAAAAATTCGGAGTTTTCACAATCCAAATATGCAATCATATGCAGGGTGTTCCATTTAAAAAAAAGTAAGTTAGTCTCTATGGCAACCAAACCAGAAATGACAGAACAAATTCATGCAGGTAGAAATGTGGGGAGTACAGGCATTATGCGCGACTTTTTTGGCACTCTATATAACGTACTAATTCAAAAGACCGTAACAGTTGATAGGAATATTTAAGGTTTTATGGCATTTAAAAGAGCAATGGTATAACGTAAACTTTACTATACAAAGTTATAATTTTTCTAATAGCAGCGTTAAATGGTTATGTAAATTAACTAAATTAATGTCAATGTCGCCTAGATAAAAAATAGCATCAACTGTGGGATAAAGAAATGAGAACATGTCATCAAATTCTGAGATTTGTAAGAAATTGTATTTGTTGAACCAACGATCAGCGTGAACTCCAAATTGTATAGCTGGCCATTAGTTGTAGAGTAGACGAGAGGGCTAAGTGAGATCAATCCAAATTTGAAGCAAGTTCTTTCAATATCTTAATCAAAACGAACTTTGAAACCCTTCAAAAGCATAGTTTTAAAATAGTCAAAGGACAAAAACTTCTTAACCCCCATGATTAAACCACTCGCTCTGAAGGCGTACAACAGTCGAGAAGGTTTTGTTATACATAATTGCCTAAGAAACATGCATTATATAGAGCACTCCCTTAATCGCAAAGGACATAAATTAATATGAGGTACTTGGCATTTACTAAGCTTAACTAAGCATTACTATGCGATGGGATTTGGGAACATCATGTTGAAAATTTAGAGACAAAGCGACGTTACTTACGCTAAATTTGAGGCGCTGTTTCTTAGGAGAATTATGTTAGACACAGTTTAGGGTTTTCCGTTATGTATATACATGATTATCTTAAGATGCTTCTGTATGTGTGTTGGAAATGGAGACGTTCGACGTTAAGCGTTACATGTGTAGGGGGCTGTGCTAGTTAAACTGATTGGGGTAAATATAAAGGCCTTTTTAATTATTTAATATTGAATCCGGAATTTTAATGTAATCTTTTTACGTTTATCTTTCATAGTAGAATATTTTTTACTTACTTAGTTTCAGGTGCAGAAAGTAGTCCATTCTTCCAGTGGTTAAAGTTTTAAATAGTATGGATAAAAGTCTGTCTAAACCACAAACACATTTAGAGAAGAGGGGGGGGGGAAGAGATCTTTACATGACACTTATTGATCTAGGACATGTTTCGACCTTAGAGAGGGTCATCTTCAGCAATAATAATAGATTTTTCAAATGATAGTCACGGTTCGGCGATTAAGCCTTGACATATGGGATACAAACAAACTGAGTTAATTAAAGTTTTAACATACTAAATAAAGGGTGGAAGGAGCATATTTTATATCTTTATTCCATTTAAATAAACCAAAGCTTTGTTTGCCATGACTGTTTGAGGCACCCTGTATAATTACAGGTGTTCTAGTTTTATAGATTTTTTTAGGGCCTACAACTTTTATACCGGAAGTTTTTTTATATTGTGCGCCATTTTCTAAATAACTGACCCTGTGTATTTTAACTTTTAATTGATATGTAAACATTGGTGAACGTTAGGATGGAAACTTTGCACAAACAGCATTTGTGGTTTGTTTAATAGCGTGAATTTATTCTTAGGTTTGTTCTTTATTGCTAATAGGAAACACAGTATAGTTTCCACTTTCTCTACATTAAATAAAGTGATCTTGCCACAAAGACTGAACAAATTTAATTCTCCTTGATTCACTCCACTACCATTACCTAAAGGGCTTGCCCCTCCGTTTTCCACAACTATTTATCCAGACAAAAAGACCCGAAACTCTACTCGAAACCAATATGTTACAGCGACATTCGACTGTCGAACCCGATGTCCCGTATTCTAACCTAACAAACGACACAGATAGGGAAAGCAATCGAGCTCGCATTCTTCTCTACACCGAAAGGGCGGGTGAGAAAACCTTGTCGGGGATGTCTCTAATACCCTTTTGCACCACTTTGTGATTTTCGTTTAACATATTAAAGACGGGCGATGGCTTGAGCAGGGCAAATTGCAGTAGTAGGTAACTTTTGTTCTTTATTTCTAAAAAAATAAATTCTTAGATTATTTCCACTAGTTTAATTTTTATGAAATTGCTCGTAAACAACATATTATAATGTTACAGAATATTCTTATTTCATTTAACGCCGCAGAGCTATTATCTACGGAATCTAATTTGTAGAACTTGGATTCGTTTCTGGAGGTCTTTAGTTGAGTTTGCCTTTTGTCATTTTACTGTTTCTCTTACAAATCTGCCTTTCTTAATAAAATTTTTCTTTATGGATTAGCAGATATGGCACATAGAGGTGGCCACCAAATAGACCAGATTTAACATTATAGATACTTTTTTATGGGTCGTTTTAAAAGACAAATTAAATTATGAAATAAATAATAATAATAATAATAATAATAATAATAATAATAATAATAATGCCTTTATTTAATATATAATAAATATATACAAAGATCATTTTACTATGGGTGGCGGTATCCAACTAGAGCTGCTCATACAACCACCCTAATTAAGTGAAAGCCAAAATAAAGTAACAAATAAGAGAAAAAAAAAATCTATATCAATACATAGTTAAATTGATTGAACATAATATGTAACAAAAAACAATAAATTAATAAAATATTAATTCAGACAAAAAAATAGGCTGAATAACTTAGTTGGTGCATGGGGTACTAGACTCAGCGTAGCCTACGGTTGGCGAGGAGAAGATTCTTTACATCCCTGCAAAATGCAGCAGAGCTAGAAGCCATTCTGATATGATCGGGTAAAGAGTTAAATGCAGTTACTGCCACGTAACTAAAAGATCGCTGAAAAAATGCATGAGAATGTCTGGGTACACTATATAAATCTCTATGACGCGTTAGAAGATTGTGTAAATCAGAACGCTTAACAAGTTTATCAAAAATATATTTGGGAAGTTTGTTAATCCCAATCCTGTAGACCAGGTGGACAAGATGGAGCTCAAACCTTTCCTTAAGAGTAAGCCATCCTGATTCCGTTAAAGAAGGGGTGATATGATCAAATTTGCGAACATTAAAACTAAATCTAAGGCACGCATTCTGTAGTTTCTGTAGGCTCGCTCTATCTCTTTGTAAGAGAGCAGGCCAGTAGACAATATCACAATAGCTCAAAGGCGATAAAACTAAGGAATCGGTAAGGCGTAATTTAGTAGGTGTATTAAAAATATCGCGGTGCATATATAAAAGTTTTAATTTGGCGTAAGTTCTTTGAATAAGAGAGGAGACATGAGCTGAGAATCTTAGTTCTGAATCAATGTTCAAACCCAAGTTTTTACAGTTGTTCATAGGTTTTATCACAGTGCCATTAACGGAGATTTTAAATTGAGGATTATCAGCTATAGATGATTTAAACTTACCAAATAATATTAACTGCGTCTTTTGCTCATTTAAAACTAAATTATGGGATTTAGAGATATTTGCTATAATGTTAAGGTCCTGATTAATTTTATCCACAGACGTTAACTGTTGTTACAATAAGATATTGAGAAAATCGAATTTTTAAATAATTATGGGCAGACTCTAGTGGTAGCCTAAGAACTATTAAAATACACGGTGGATGGGAATTTCTCAACAATGACAGAAGCAGTGGCGTAGCCACAGAGGGGCGATCGCCCCCCCCCCCCCCGCCCCCTGTGGCCTGGCGCCACTTTACTGCTTAAAAAATAATTCTTGAAAAACAAGATCGGTCCTATTTTATTTTTAGTAAAGGAAAGCGATGGGAATAAACTTAATAAAACCGGTTTTGAGAGCGTCCCATCACATTTTAATTTATTTCTTTTTATATAGCGGATTTTAACTTCATTTGGGGCCAGACCCCTGTTCCCTAGGGAGCATGAAGAAGGTGAATTCCTACGAAATTTTGGCGTGGTCCCAAAAATTTTTTGCCTGCGGCGCTTTAGCTCCGCCATCTGCGCCCCTCCGCCCCAAAACGCTGGCTACGCCACTGGACAGAAGGATATATTGAAAACTCACTGGATAACCATTGTTTCCATTCCCTCCACAAGCATACAAAATGATAAACAAAATTAATTTCTAAATGACGTAGACTTTGACGAAGTACTGGATATTTTTGCCAGTGCCAACGCCAGGAAAAAATAATTCCAATAACTTTTTGTGAAGCACTGTTATTTGTTACAATCATTATTATTACTATCATCTAATTAGCCCTATGATCAAACACACAAGCTAATTTTTAACGTACCGTTTCCATGACAACAACCGAAAAAAGTCTACTTGTTAATTTTTCACTGTGGTTGAAAAACAGGTAATTTTAAAATTAGCGTCTATAGAGTTAACTTATCTGTTTGATCATAAGGCTGACTATCTGCCTATTTAAAGGTTTTTCCGTAACCAACTACAACTAGTGGCGCAAAATTATGTGAGGCTTCTAATGACAAAATTAATTAATACGCCACTGGATATTAGATATAAAATTCTAGTACCTAAATACACAAGAAAAAGCATATTTCCATTTTTCAGTCTGCCAACATAACAGAATAATTTCAACGTGGCGAAAATGTCACTGGGCGAGTGTTCCATTTGAATAACAGTCATTTGTGTAGTTTGTTTGTAGAGTGTATGTAATTAGCATGTCGGCTGTGTTACCTTTTTGTAACCGGGACTTGACTTACACTAGCCATTAAACCCTTATCACAAGTTACGTTATGTCCTATTTGTAATAAAGAAGCCAAACCTTTAATGGAAATGTATATAATTTTTATTTTAAAACATATATAATTTTTATTTTAAAACAAGTTTCATGCAGATTAGTTTTTTGTGTAACTTTTTAACAACTAATAATCTTATTCTGCCAGTCATCCAAAAATACTGGTGATGCTACTTTCCCACTCCTACAGAATATTTTCCTTAATTTCAGCAATGACGATGCTGTTGCGGCAGTATTCTCTGAATTTTCCAAGGCATTCGACCAGGGGTATGAAGCTGTTTATTGGGCGAACGCCAACATAGGGTAAGAGAGGACCGCGATTTCTGGTAAGGACGAGGTAAAGCTGGTTACAGCTTTGATAAAAATTCTGATTACTTCATTGTTCGTCATTGTTTCTTAACGGTGGTAATTATGCCATTTTTCAATAAGACTAAATAAGTATTATGCATAAATTAGTAATTTTTCACCTCATTTTAGGAAAGTGATATTGACTAATCTAAGTAAGCCTAGCAGACTAAAAAACAGCTACATAGAAGGTCGTCACCTTACTAGAAATTTACATTAGTGTAAGAATATTATTTATAGTTTTATTAGTTTAAAAGAAGCTAATATTTTGACTTTTGACTTTAACTATAATGATGTTGTCTTGGATAACTTAAATTTGAAAAACTTGTCACTGAACTAAATAAGAAAGTAGCATCAAGTTTTTTTTTTCTAATAGAGTGATGCCACAGGAAAAATGGAATATCACTCGTTGTTTGAAACCCAAATGAGAAATGGGCAATTTGGGCATATCAACATCTTTTAAATTTTGTTTTCTTTTTCCAGAAAAGGGCGCTTATATATGAGTGGGGCAAAACATCGACACCATTGTCAGACATTATGTACGAAGTTTGGTATTTTAACAGTAATATGCCTATACATTTTAGAAACCGTATATAATATATAATACATAAAAGATCTTAAAATAACAATACTCAAAATTTATGCAGTACTAGGCAAAGTTCTAACTTTCGGCTTCCAATTCCTTGATTAACTCTGACTAAGCGCTAAGGTTGGATAAACATGTTTGTTGTTAAGCGCACGTTTTTTATCTAGTCATGGTGTGGTTTCAGTGTCTACAGCAGCTGTTACCCTCTTTGATCTCTTAAATTCACATGCAGTACTCTCAGAATGGATGTCTAGAGAGAACTGACTGTAAATAGTCGTATACGGAACCTTGTTGGTACAACAGAATGGTGGTCAAAGGAGGTTTGCCGCAATAAAATATTTCGGTTTTATTATGATCAGCCTTCGTCTCCATACATTGTGATTATAGACGCACTTAACATGATAGCTACTGCTGATCCTGAAAACTTCAATCATTAATTCAACCGCTAACTAAATTTGAAATAATTCTAACAGCTCAGTTTTAGTTTAGTCATTTAAAAATTTTTAGAACAACCAGAGCTTTATCAAGATACCTTCAAACGGATGGCATTAATATTATGAAAGCACAAAGAATGGTCAATTCAACGCATGATGCACTGAGGAAGGAACAACGCAACATGAAAGAAGTATTGGAAAGTGCTAACAAGTTTGTCAGCTGAGAAAATTCAGGACTGGAAGCAAATGAAAGTGATGTAATAGTTCAAGGCTCATTATCCGCAATTCGCTCTCGTAAAAAAAAGGTAGGAAGCAGATGATACTCCTCTAGCTACTGCTATTTATAAAGTTGAGGTGAAAGTATAGGATGTGGCCATGGATTACATTATACCAAAATTAAAGACATCTTATTCGAGGCATAGAGATATTTGTGCTGATTTTTTGGAACTGATACCACACAATGCTTTGAATAAATTAGGTAAATTGCTGGGATATGACGGGACTATTTTTAGGAGGAACTTAAGAAAAAATGGCCTAACTTGAAAAGGACGTAGTTGTACGACCTCCCTGAATCAAGCGATGAAGATGAAGATGATGTAATGACACAGGGTTGGATAGAGGGAATTAATTAGAACTTTCTAAAGAAAAATGTTCTTCACAGTCACATTGCATATAATGTTTAGTTTGCTGTTTTAATGTTGTAAATAAATAGAGATTATACATTCGTGCTTACAGTAATCTCTTTAAGGCCTACCAGTATGTCCTTACTTTAGCGTGCACACAAATAGGGTGCGGAAAACGCTTTTTAACACTTAAGTACAATGAAAGATTTCGATGCGTGGATGATAATGAACTTAAATAAAGACATCTTAGGATCGTTGACTATTGAGGAGATTCTCATGGAAATGTTTAACCCAAGTCCCGGATTTTTCATATCAGAATTTATTGATTTATCACTATTGTTAATTTATTATTAAATCATATGTGGGAGGGATAACCCCTGTAGACCCCCCCCCCCCCCATAAGTGCTCTGCTAATTTACGAAAATCTAAAGGTGTATAATTATTTGGATTATGTGTGTTTCCTCAGAACATTGGCTCAAAAGGCATATTACAGCCTGGGAAAATATTATCGGGATAGTTTGATGTTGTTGAACTTGATTGTACCTAATATTTTTGTTGGTTTCTCTAATTTTAAACTCTCTGAAAACGTTTTAGGTTTAGGTTAAATTTAGCATTAGTTGCTTTTGCTGTGGTATGTAATCTATGTATGTATTCTTGATAATAAAGCATGTTAAACGAATAAATAAAAATAGCAAGCCATTTCTGCTGCATAATTTTAAGGAACTAAATAATATTTGGTATATTTCTGGTCCACATTCTTTCATACGGTAATGGATATCCAAACTAGTTGTTAAAAAGAAGTGGTGCAGAAGAGAAAATGCATTAATTTCCTCCGCTACATCGAGATAAGCATGATTTACCTAAACTTATTAATTCGACATGCTAAAAACATTTAGCGTCAGTGTAAACGAGTCCTCAACCCCTAAATTCTTACTTGCACAAAGTTCTAATGGCTCAACCGTATATACAAAGTGCTATTATACAACTTTACTGTTTCTTGCTGTTGTTAACACTGCTCCTTGCATTTCAAACTACCTTTTTGCCACCACGCTTTAATACAACTGGGAACCCTTTTCTCCGACATTGTGTTTCTGTGTCTTACACATGCTTTGGTGTAGGACATTAATTAACACGTATACGAGGATAATGGAAAAAGTACGAATTATATTAAGATTTAGTTTCATTTCATGAATATTTGTATTGTATTTTCACAAAGCAAATTATGGTATCTCAATATCATATTGTAGCGATCGATTCGCAAAGCTACTGCAAGGCAGCGCATACAAAAGTAAAAGATGTATTGAAACACTCGACATTCCAATCGCTCTATAATCAGATATACAATGAATGTATCTTACCTGTAACAACATAATATGGTGTAAAAGCATGGGAAATCCACTCTCCATAAACTCTATCCTCAAACTCGATGTTCACGTGACCTGAAAAAAAATGTGTTTAAAATGATATCAAATGGACAGCTATGGTGAAGCAAACATTTAAATTCCAATTTCTTTATTCGTGCTTTAATGTGTGATTGGTATAATCATGCCCTTAAAATAACAATCTAAGAGACAGTACAAACACATTCAGGTTTAGCATTAAAAATGACAATTATACAATTGTAAAGTTACATTCAAATATGTAAAAAATAAAGAAAGATACGCCTAAACAAATTTTTTGATGATGTTAGTGACAACTTCTTTTTCCTTGCTCTTGTTTCTTGATTGCCAAGGAGAACTATGTAGATACTATTACACAACTGAATAAAAACGTTTGTAATTATATAGACAATTGCTTCACACCTCCTTATTTTTTTTTTCTGTGTAAAACAAACTATATTAAAAACAGTCGCGCGATCAAATAATAATTAATAAACCCATCATCGCCAAGGTGTGTCCATAAAGGTGTCACAAAATATGTATAGCTTATGGCCTTATAATGGGCCTTATAATTGAATTAATACGCAGGCTAAAGCATATCTTCTTCACGATCTTGTTTGTATGTATTTAATATATTCATTAATAAGCGGATGAAAAATGATCGTTGTTGAAGCTTTAGTGCTAATGAAATATTAAAAAAGTTACTTACGTCTCATTTGATTACAATTATAAAGATAATCAGTCTAATGGAGTCCTATGGAAATACATGAATTAGAGCGTAGAAACATTTGATTATTTATTTTAACATTAAAGCCATGGTATGAGTGTCACTAATATATCACAGAAAGACAGCAACAAAACATGGGTTCCAAATTTTAGACGATCTTATATGTTACATTTTATATAATTAGTACACATCTCTGAATACAGAGTGCTTGTGTGTGCAAATGTCTAGTTCCTAAAATACATGGTGTTCAAATCTTAATTTTAGTTTAATTTTTGTTAATTAGCTTAAAAGCGGAATGTTTAATTTTTATCAAACTTTTAACGATAATACTGCTTATCAGAGGTGACTCAGAAGTACTTCATTGTCTGAAGAACAACATGTTTGTTGACAGAGTAAAGTCATTATTCGCTAATACAATAAACACAGATACAATCTAAAGGTCCTTAACAAATATCAATAAATAAAATAATTAAGACCTGTATTACCAATATGACACAGTATAATCAGGCTGTTGTGTACAGGGTGAGATACGAGGTCGGTTAAATGGAAGCAAGGTTGCGCGATTTGATGCTGATCAAAATGCCACCTTAAAAGTTTAAAAATTCCGAGTGCTTCCGCAGATTTTTAGAAAAAACCGAATATTCGCGATTTTATTTTTATTTGTTTATGACTCTATTGGAATAGATATAACAAAATAAATTTCACATTCTCATTGCTACTTTCTCTGTTCTACAAGATGGTGCTATAAGATTTTCAAACCGACGTTTCGTCTTTGAGCTGCCATCACCAACTTTGTTTTTTTAAATACGTCCCTGGATTTTTTATTACGGATTTTAGGAGCTTCTAAGGTCTCAAAACCAATGATGTATCGCACTTATTCGAAAAATTTATATTAATGCAAAATTCCCAGATATTGACAGATGAGGCGCGTCGTTGAAATAGACTAAGAAGAGTGGGGGATCTAAGACTGGCCCTTGTGGAACAACCGTGTCAGTGCTAAGCTCAGTAGAGCTGTTTTTATACACCATACGCCTCCAACTTTAACAGCAAGATTCGGTAATCCACGCAATCAAATGCTTTCGACAAATCACAGAAGACAATGTCAGCATTCTCATCAGATTTAAAGGATACGTACAGATTCTTAACCCTTGAAGCTTGAATAAACAAGAGTTTGTGCTCATTTAGAAATAGCATCAGCCGCAGTTTCACAATTTTTTCTACAACTTGTAACGCAATGAGTCGAAAATTTGAAAGGGGAATAACTATAGCCCTCTTTACACAAAACGGAAATATGCTTGCGAAAAAGCAGAAATGTATTGCTTTAGCTAAATCCTGTTAGACCCTTAATGGTAAGGCAGAGGATACTTTGAGAGAGAGCCCATCTCAACCCGAAGCATATTTATTTTTAATATGATCAAATATCGCCTTAATCTCCATAGCAAAGGTCAGTCTAAGGAAAAATGAATTAGACACACACACTTTACTCAAGTGACCCCTAGGATCATTGACTGGTGTTTATTAATAATATACTACAATAAAAATGATTCAGATCGTCAGCGTTGAGATTACCTAAAGTAGGGGTCCTGTTATTTTTACTCTGGAATCATTTACAATCTCCACGATTCCCTTGACTTGTTCTGAGGCCTATCCGTCCTAATCCAAAAATGAAATAATATATACAGGGTCCTACAACAGTGCGTCGGGCTTTCATAGCTCCTAAACGAATTAAGTTAGAAATTTCATTCATATGCGGGCTTTTAGAGTGTATTTCAGGAAAATATTTTTGCATATACATGGTTGTCCAAAAAAGTGTGGTAACATAATGTTGAATTTTTCTAAATGGGACACCCTGTATTTTCTTAAATATTTCGGTTTGTATTATTATCCTTAATAAATATCTATAATTTTATGCAATTTGCTTTGGTGGTTTAAGAGCAATAAATTAAAAACTAAGATAAAAAAATTTAGCAGCTGTGAAGAAAAACCAATAACAAAATCTTAAAACATTTTTGGTAATCACAGCATTGTACAGAAATAATGACAAGGAGCCCAGAGGTACGATGAATAAAAGATTTTTCATCAATTTTATACATGGTGTTCTAAATAAGGTTTCAAGAATGAGTCATTAAAAATTCATTTTTCTCAAATTTTTTAAATGGAACACCCTGTATATTTTTAACTAATGTAACGTAGAATTCATAAACAAATATTTTTTGCAATACAAGCATGTAGGTTATTTCCAGTCGTTTACGAAATAATTGCAAATTTCGTAAATTCTGTTGTGTAAAAATGTAAGAAGAACGTTTATTTATAAACTAAACATATTATATGCCTAAACTAATATTATAAACTACAATAGATACAAGATGTCTTCCATTTTGATCTGTTCATAAATTAATACGCTATTAAAAAGATTTATTTACTTCATTTAACATTTCTGTTCAAGTAACAGCAAAAGAATGTATTAGTAAAGGTTACGCATAAAAATCTTTTTTAGGCTTTGGAATACGATAGGGGTTCCATTTTTATTAAAATTTGACAATTTTAATTAATTCAAAGATGTTGTCATTTAACGCTAATAGTACTTAGAGCTTAAGTATAAGATATTAAAATGAGTTTTAGTAAAGAGGAGTTAGTTGATATGATTTTTGCACTTGGAGAGAGCGAAAAAAATTGTTTGCTAGTAAGAAGAGTTTACGCGTCACGTTATCCAAAGAGAAGGCAGCCTGACGAAAAAAGTTTTAAAAGATTATTATTATGATTTGTTGAAACTGGAAATATCGTGTACCTACATAAAGAAAGAAAGAACAAAACCTGTCACCAACGAGGTAAAAGAATTAGAAGTATTATTAACAGTTACTGAAGAACCACACATAAGCCAAAATAAAATAGGGAAAGCAGTAGCTATTAGCGAAAGATCTGTACAACGAATTTTAAAAAAGCATCGTTTTCATGCCTACCACATTCAATTCCATCAAGCTCTTAGCGATAGAGATTTTCAAAATCGACTCGAATTCTGTGCCTGGGCAAGAATGAAATTTCAAGAAGATCCTATGTTTTTCAATTATGTTTTATTCTCTGGTTGTGTAAATAGGCATAACTTTCACTATTATTCCAGAGAAAATCCGCGATATATGAGACAAATCGATCAGCAGCACCAGTGGTCTTTGAATGTGTGGGGCGGAATTATTGGTGATACTGTGATAGGTCCATATTTTTTTATGTTTCATCTTAATAGGCCCATGTATTTAAACTTTTTACGAAATGATTTACCAGGTTTGCTGGCAGACGTTGCTCTATTTATTAGAAATAGGATGTGCTTTCAGCAAGACGGAGCTCCGCCGCATTTTTTACGGGATGTAAGAAATTACCTTGATGATACCTTTCGCGACAAATGAATCGGTAGAAACGGACCTACACACTGGCCTGCTAGATCGCCAGATCTAACAAAGTTTGACTTTTTTTATGGGGACATGTAAAGCAAATTGTTTATAATAATCCGCCGACAACTACCATTAATATGTAGCAAAGAATTAGAGACGTGTTTGGTAGTATACCACTTGAAATGTTAAGGGCAGTAACTAGATCTTTTCAAGAGCGTATTAATTTATGCACAGATCAAAATGGAAGACATTTTGAACATTTACTGTAGTTTATAATAGTTTAGGCATATAATATGTTTAATTGATAAAATAAACGTTCTTTTTACATTTTTCACAACAGAATTTACGAAATTTGCAATTATTTCGTAAACGGCTGGAAATAACCTACATGTTTGTATTGCAAAAAATATTTGTTTATGAATTCTACGTTAAATTAGTTAAAAATATACAGGGTGTTCCATTTGAAAAATTTAAGAAAAATTAGTTTTTAATGACTCATTTTTGAAACCTTATTTAGAACACCCTGTATAAAATTGTTGAAAAATCTTTAATTCGTCGTATCTCTGGACTCCTTGTCATCATTTCTGTACAATGATTACCAAAAATGTTTTCAGATTTTTTTTTCCGAGCTGCTAAATTTTTTATCTTAGTTTTTAATTTATTGCTCTTAAGCTACCGAAGCAAATTGCATAAAATTATAGATATTTATTAAGGATAATAATACAAACCAAAATATGCAAGATAATACAGGGAGTCCTATTTAAAAAAATTCATCATTATGCTACCACACTTTTTCGGGCAATCCTGTATATGCAAAAATATTTTCCTGAAACACACTCTATGATACAGTATAAGCCCGCATATGAATGAAATTTCTAACTTAATTCGTTTAGGAGCTATGAAAGCCCGACGCACTGTTACAGGACCCTGCGTATATACAATATAAATATAGCCGGAAGTGTCAGGTTCTTGAAAATATTTAGACTAATCAACATTAGTAACCTACCAAGTTCTCAGATTTTTTCTAATTATACTTTTTCCATAATCGATAAATATATTATTCATTACTAGGAAAAATGAGTTTTAATTAAACTCGTATTTTAACTGAAACAAATTAAAATAACGCTCCACCAAAATATTTCAGAACCCCATTCAAAAATAAATTCAGTTGTAATAATTACACAATGGCAATTTTAAAAAGAAGCTCAAAAATGGACCACTAAACTAACACACACACGGACCCCCAGAATCAAGGAATTTCTTCTGCAAACACAATCATCGTTCAAGCTGTTATAGACCACCAAAAAGCAAAAGGGAAGTGACCAGAGAAATGGCATTCACACGTTGTCCTATTGCTGTGACATCTCTTTCTTATGTATGTCATTATCTAAATTAATGTTATACCTCTCACCTACCTCCCGTGGAGGTTTTGAATGTCTGATACCATTTGCTAACATTTAACTGCATCCCCTCCGACTGCATCTGATAGATAGAATATTTATTTTACGTATGTATTTCAACGTAATAATGGCTGGAGCAGTACAATTGTCTGGTCATATTTAAAATAAGACTCCATGCTGGTATTGGCAACAATGAATGATCCTAAAAGGGGGAATAGAATATAACATAAAAAGTGTGCTTTTGGGATGGTTTGTATACAGCTGTCCAAATTTTTTGGACAGGAAAAATGGTGTTTGGTGGGGTTGGAATTGATGGTTGATATTAATATTGTTTAGGGGATAATAACAATGTAGCCATTTTCGTTTCCGGCCCTTATGTAATATATTATTAGATGGTAAAGAGCTTTGAAATTAGTGTAATGGTGTGAGAGATAAAGGGACGACCGAACCCAATTAGATTTCTTTGGGCTTTCCATCCCTGTAGCTCCTACAAAAATCCATATTCCTTTTCTTTTGTTTTCGCTCGTCATTCACTAAAAGGTACCGTTCAATTTTGCAATAGCCAATTATAATTTTATTATAGTCTGTTGCTTAATACGAAAGAGTAATAAATAATTATTAAACTATAAAACCCAGTGGTCTGCGTCGTATTCCATTGGCGTAGTCCTATTGTTATTTCATATAACATCCGGATTTGCAAAAATAGTGTTCAAATAGGGTAAGGGAGAGTTCGACCACATTTTGAAAAAGAAATTGTAACTTTTTTGGTTTCTGAGATATATTATTTTTAATCTGTTGAAGCATTGCCCAGAGGATTGGGATAGTATATAAATTATAAGTCATGATGTAATACGAACATACATTTTTATTTTGAATTAAAAGTACAAACATTGCAACTGGTCGATCTCACCCGCATGTCCGGGTTAGTCCGACCACCAACTGGGGGTGAGATCGACTTCGGAAAATATTAAAACGTAAGATAAAAAAAACATATTAGAACAGCATAATAATAAAAGTATAATCAATACGTATTAATAAATTTAATTTTCACGACGTTTCTTTCTCAGTTTTCCGCATAAATCGCAAAAGTTATCGAATTTTGAGCACTCATTGTGAAGCCAACGACTGCAGTCCACACATTTGAACCACTCGTCTTTCTTAGTGGTTTCAAAATAATTTTCCCCACACCCTGCGCATTCATTTTCGTCCCACTCTTCTGCTGATGTATCACTTTCCTGCAATACTGGGCATTCGCTGTCCGAATCTGAAGATTCTAATCGTTTTCTCTGTTTAACCACAGTTAATCCTATCTTTAAGAGTTGTTTTAGGAATTCCAAATTGTTTAGCGGCTTCGTTTACACCCATTGTACGATTTTGTACACATTCAATTGCGCTCCTTAAAGAATCGGCACTCCATTTAGCTCTTTCCTCATTTTTTCTTTTGTAAGTGGTGGGCATTTTTATTAATCTGTAACAATATTAGGTATTTAATAATATATTTATCTGTTTGAATTGGGCTTCATTATACCTATCACCAATGTCCTTCAAACCGCATAATATTTCATTATTATTATTTCTATATTCGTGGTCGGTCTCTCCCGGATTGAAGTGGTCGTACTCTACCAAAGTTACGGGAGAGATCGACCACCTTGTTAACCGCACAAAAAACGAGAAACGCCTACATTTTTGAGGTTATGTGATAGTTACATGCATATTTTATCATCCAGTATTAAAACAGTTTAAATAAACTTACCGGTCTTTAAAATATCACCAACACAGCAAATCGGTAAAAAAACTTTCAAGTTACCACAAATTTTCAAACTTAATTTATAAATTTACACTGCTGTCTCGGGACATGTACACTTGCTGATGGCAACAACCTCAACTGAATTTATCATATACGTGACACACAGAGTACCCTATTGCTTTGTCTTTAAGTAATCGGCACTGGTCGGACTCTCCCGGTGGTCGATCTCTCCCGGACTTACCCTATGACTGGAGTCGGACAGTCAACAATATACCTTGTGCTTGTGCACGAGGATAAACGCGACCCCATCAGGTCACCAAAGAGAAGTACAGGAAGAAAAGAAACTGTAAAAAATGAGGATAAAAAGACTGCCATCAGAAGAATTTGTCTCGTTTTACTTTAAAAAAGAAATACCTACCTTAGACAAAATATTGTCTGAAATGAAAAAGAATGATTTCATTCCACCCATGGGTAATAAGAAACTACGAAAAACTTTAAAGGAAATGAATTTTTGTTATGAAAGAATTCACAACAGAAAGTTTGGAAGGAAAACAGGAATATCTATTATATGGACGAAACTTGGTTAAATGAGGTTATACCGTTGGTAAAAAAATATGGCAGGATAAAGATATAAAAAGCGCGAGGCAAGCTTTTATTGAAGGATGGTCCACTGGAATAAAAGCACCCTGGGGAAGAGGTAAAAGATTAATAATTACTCATATTGGTAGCAAAAATGGGTTTGTCGATGACGCCTTACTAGCATTGAAATCAAAACGGACTGGAGACTATCATGAAGACATGAACGCTGATGTCTTTGACGAATGCTTCCAGCAAATGCTAGATTTTATTCCTCCTGGGTCTGTTTTACTAAGGGATAATGCCAGCTACCACTCAAGAAAATCCGAAAAAATACCAACGTCTTCTTCATTGGCTTACTGTAAATAAGAAGCCATTTCATAAAGATATTCTGAAAAAGAAGCTACTGGAGATTGTAAAGTTAAATAAACCTCTTTGTACGAAATTTGTTGTCGACAAAATCGCTTCAAAACAAAATATAAGGTTACTTCGCCTTCCGCCATATCACTGTGAATTAAACCCCATAGAATTGGTGTAGGCGCAAGTAAAAGGGTTTGTAGCAAGGCATAACACCACTTTTAAAATTAGAGACGCTGGAAACCTCTTGCAAGAGGGAATAAAAACAGTGGATTGTAAAAAATGGAGTAAGTACGTTGAACATGTGATTGAAATAGAAGAAAGAATGTGGGAAGCTCTCTGGACCCCAACGACGGTAGTTCATCGGACTACTCGAAACATGATGACTAAAATTTAAAAATTAAGTTGTATTGTGCATAGTAGATTTTATTATAAATATTAATATGTATTCCAATTTATCTATTTTCATATTGTTCTTACTTTTATATTAAAATAATTAATATCTCAATTATCTGCCTGGTGTAACGCCGCTATAAGCTTAGTTTTATTCACCAAACTCGTCTACCTTTTGTATGCAAATTTGGGTGACCCTAATTTGGGGCCGATTCGGGATGTGTAGGTCTGAAATTTTTAAAAACTGTCATTGCAATATACCTGAAAATTACAATGCAACCTTTAAGTTATCCACCCTGCTGAATGGGTCCTGTCATTGCAAATTTACATTTTATTACTCTCTTGTATTAAGCAACAGAGTATAAAATAGCTAAAATAAAACGTGCCCTTAATTTGGTTGCTTTTTTTATCCGCATTAATTTCGAAATCAGTCTTGTCACAGAACTTATGTTTTTTTTAGTGTTTCTAAAATGTAGTTTCTATGTTTGTTGATAATTAACTCAACCAAATTTTGACGTAAAATGTAATATTTATGGTAATAACACAATTAACTCGCACGAACTAAGATATTGAAAAATTTATGAAATTATAAGCGGTCTATACTCTGCATAGGTAGGTACAGGGGCGTGCAATCCATGGAAACAATGCTCCCTCTACTGCTTTCGCGAGAAATTACATCCACAGAAAATAAATGTTTGGGCAGGAATTGTAGGATATCACATTATTGGACCATTTTTTTTATCGAAGGCAACCTTACAGCGGTAACCTATTCGTTTGGACTTACTACAAAATCGAATTGAACCCGCACTAGAAGAAGTTGTAGGCGAAAATCAGGAGATTTGGTATAAAATGGATGTGGGAATAGTAAAATATTTTTAACGGAAACATTATTGGACCACGGCATCTAATCCTTCGGCCAGCCAGGTCTCCTGACCTTTCGCCAAACGACTTCTTTCTGTGGGGTCATTAAAAAAATGGCATTTATAAAGATGTAAAATTTGAAAATCTAGACTATCTAAAAAACTGTATTTCATTGGAATGTGGCAAAATTTCTCAATATCAATGTTAGAAATGAATTTTATGATCGGTTAGGATATTGTGTAGCTGTTAATGGGTAGTACGCCACTGCCTTTTTTTTTAGTTTTTTTATTTGTTCAAATTAAGCAACTACAAATACAACTTTTTGGCCTTTTGAGTTTTTTTCATAGTACTTTTTCTTCTCAATAATAATTGACTGTGGTGCGCACTAAGACGCCACTGAAAATAATAATTTTAATCTAGTTAGGGCTAAATAAACGCCTTATTATTTCAAATAACTGAACCAAACTACAACCAAATTAGTTTAAGGATATTTATGACCGTTTTTTTTTTAAGCTTCAACGCCCTGTATCTCAGAAACGAAGCAACTCCGGACATATTATGTTCATAGGAACTTTTTTTTCTAAAACGACCTTACGTATCACCCTCTGAAGTTTCGTACCGTAGTCAGGAAATACCCTGTATGTGTGCCTTGCAAAAATCCTTAATAATATTAATTAAATACATTCTTAAGTTACCATATCAGTTACTTCGTATCTGTAGTTACTTTTTAAGAAACTACATATTTTTTTATGTAACTTATAAATAATGTTCTCACTACCTGGTAAATTTTTAGTATCTATAGGTAGTTACTTCAAAAGTAACTATTTTTAGGTTATCTAAGTGACAAAAAGTTGTTGCTTTAACAAAGTCACTAAGAAGTAAGTTATCTTCTTTCCTTTACTCTCATTAAGTATCTCTATAAATACATTTATGCAAAAGTATCTATAAAGTAACTATAGTTACATTTCTGAAGTACCTCTCAAAACTCTGTGCGAGGTACCAAAAAAGATTCCGCCTGCGGCTCTACTTTTTTCTCTTGTCTCAGGATCCGACCTGTCCTAGTAGAAAATAGTTACGACGCCTATGTTTATGGTCTTGCATATCACAACTAAAAAACGGTGGCTTTTCTATCTTCTCTCTTTATTTATTGATGATATTTTCAATTTTTTCCTGGATTCTACCCAAAGTATCTCAAAACAACGCCCTTTGTTTTTTAAGTGGAAACAACAACAAACCTGTACCGGATCAACAAACCAAAATTCCTGTAGTCGCACGTTTGGCAAAACTTGTCGGAGGTGATAGATTTAAAGTTCCTCAGGACCGTTTCCACTGATGTTTAACATAAAGTAAACAATATTTCGTTTGTAACATTTTGTTTTCCGCTTTCGGAAGTTTTCGGATGCGTTCCAAAATTTATTAATGTTTTTGAACCTTAAAATGGGAAATAAAACAACCACTTTTAAGAAAAACGGTAAAAGTTGACCAGCAGGAAAATATTTATATAGATAAAAGGGTATTACAAATGTGTAAGTGGGATTTTAAATGCATAAACGAGATTTTGTCTACCGTTAGGTAGGTACCGCAAGAGTTACACTATTTTATATTTAAAAAATCAGAACACTTTTTCACCAAAAACTGACAACAAATATCAGGTGACATTAAAGCATTATTGCTTTACTGCACTAGTGAGAATAGGGACGAAGGACACTAGTTTACGTAAATGTGGGGAGAGTTGGGGCTTTAACACATATCTTGTTGATTTACTAAAGCTTTTCCAATTACAATTATTAAACAAAAATAATAGAAAATGTTGGATTTCAAAGGGTATAAAAATAAGTTCTAAGAATTTACGTTCACTTCATTATATTAAAAAAAATTTTCCATCAAACAATTCATTTATTTCATATTTTAATATTTATAAAAACATTTATAGAAAACTAATTTAAAAAGCCAAGTAAAATTATTTTGAAAATGGTATTAGTAAATTATTAAATCCACGAAAAGAATGTTGGAAAATTATTAATGATTCGAGAGGGAAAAACAACATAATACCTAAAAATACTTCATTATCTTCTGACGAGCTGAACAATTTTTACTGTTCGATTGCTTTTAATCTTTCTGAAAATATTCATCCATGCATTGATCCACTTTCGTACATGAAGAATTTTAAAATTAAGGATACATTTTTTTTTAGTCCAACCGATGTTCAAGAAATAAAATTAATCATTTTGAAGATAAAAAATAAAAATTCTGCTGGATTGGATAATTTATCAATAAAAAATTTTTTCACAACTATCTATTCCTGCTTTAGAAGCTTTAGCGAAGGCAATAAATGTTTCTTTTGAAAATGGAATATTTCCACAATGCCTTAAATCAGCTATTGTTATTCCAATTCATAAAGGAGGTGATTGTGAATCTGCTTCTAATTTTCGATCAATTTCTTTACTTCCAACACTTTCTAAAATTATTGAAAAACTTGTTAAAAATAAAATGATTTCTTTTTTAAATAAAAACAATATTTTAAATACAAACCAATTTAGATTTCAAAAAAATAAAAATACTAGTGATGCTATTTTTTCATTTCTTGAATATCTTTATTTTAAATTAAATGAAGGAGATTTTGCTGCAGCAATATTTTGTGATATTTCTAAAGCTTTTGATTGTGTTAACCATGATATATTATTAAAGAAGCTTGAGCTTTATGGCTCTAAAGGTATATCGTTTAAATGGTTTAAATCATATTTATCTGAAAGATCTCAAGTAGTATTGTTAAATGGTAAGAAATCAAAAAGTAATAAAATTGATTATGGAGTAGTACCTCAAGGTTCAGTTCTCGGTCCATTACTATTATTAATATATATAAATGACCTTGCGTCAATTTTTATAAATGGTAAATTTACCATATCTGCAGATGATACAACAATACTCTGGCATAGTAAATATTGTATTGAATTAATTAAAATAATTAATGAAGATTTAATAAATGTTAAAAAGTGGTGTGACTCTAATCTACTCTCATTTAATATCACTAAAATAAATATATTAACTTTTAAATGTTCACTTAATAATATAATTTTTGACAATTTTGTAATAATACAAGACAAACCTTTAATATTTGTTTACCTATTCCTTTTTCAAGTCTTGTAAAAAAATCCATAATTTATGATTCTAAAAAAATCTTTAACTATCTTCCAGATTTTATTAAGAAAATGTCAAATTTTAAAATGTTTAAATAAAAATGTTAAAAATTTATTATTGGAAAAAGCTTATTATACTCTAGATGAATATTTTGGTGATACTCTGTCATAATTATTTGCATTTTTTTTTATTCCGATTTATTGTTATATTTTATCGTTAATTTAATTACAAAAAGGCTTTGTCGTTAAAAATAGTACTTTATGACAATAAATCATATTTTGACTTGATTTGATTTGATTAAACTCCGTTTAAAGAAAGATGTTTTTCCCTTTTCTTTCCGTCAGACCCAATCCTTGGACGCGTTTCGCCGTATTACGGCTCATCGGCAAGGCTATAGAGTCTGACGAAAAGGAAAGCGACCTTACAGTGTTTTCAACACATAATGTATAAATACATATGCGAGATGTTACACGTGGCGACATCTCGTAGCAATCGAGCTATCCACCCAACCAGACCAAACTACTAAACTCCGTTTAGTTTTGTTTGGTTTATATTTGGTTCTATATTTGGTGGATATTATTTGTTATAAACTATATAAGTGGATTATTCTGCAGATAAATAAGTACAAAGAAGTAAGAAATAAAAATAAAATAACAGAAAGTCACGATTTTTTAAGCTTTTGCGAGAAAACATTTTTCATATATTATAGTAATTCTCGAATGTAGCAGAGATCCTAAAACACAAGTCACAGTCAAAACACAATCGATTTATTGAGTGTTGCTGTTAACGGATTTTAGTGTATGAGGCCCCTGAGAAAACATTCCGAGAGTTTGAACTTCCCTTTCCGGACGCTAGTCGTAGAAAATGCCTTAGAGGTTAAAGATTCGCTTTTCGGAATTTATTAAATGTTTTCTTCTAAATTACGTTTCCTGTTGGTATGGCAGTTTTATCTGTTGTATGTGTTTTCGAATACAGGTCGAGAGAGAAGAAAGAATTGTGTACTTTTTTAATGCTTTTACTTAGTTGCATGTTTAAATTTTACTAACGCGAATAAACAAACATTAAAAAATAATCTTTGACACATCTATGGATCTTGTTTATCCCAAACAACAAAGGATATTTCGAATAAAGCATTCTCAGACACAATACACCATCATCAGGTTAATAAGACCGTTTCAAAGCGATGACGGGTCGAACAAAAGTCCCACTGGTCAGTTTTATACGTAATAATTGAAAGTAATCACGCGAGTAAACGAAGAATATATTAATCATCGGCAATAAATGTCGGCAGAATCAATTTGGAGTCCATTTATAACTAAATCCGGACTGAAGGAGTAGTCGTATGAATAAAATAGCTATAAACGCACGGACAGCAGATCGCCATCACCCGTGGACCCGGAGATTTGGGTTTGAGACAATAAGAGCATTGGCGTGGAAATATGTAAGATCATATTGGAAAGAAGTGCTTTTAAAATTCTAGTGAATTTTAAAAACGTACACAGGCGTTATTTAGCTTTAGCGAAAGTTGATAAATGTATTCGGATTAACTGCAACAGGCATACACAGTAAAAAATATCCACCTGGTAAAAATCATTTTAGGAGTGGTAAAAAAAAGTAGCGTTAATGTTAACACCCGGATCAACATAATTTGCCACAGACGCCAAGAACCATGGAGGTTTCCAGCATTCCTAAGTGACACACACAAGTCTTCGATCAAAGATCATGTTATTGTGCCAAGGTAAATTCTGACGTGAAAACCTATTTTTTGTCCAATCAAACATTCATTTACTAGTGAGTAAAAAAAATCCATTTCCCTTATATCAGAGATATACTGTACGCTACGCCACTGACCTCTTTTATCCACCAGCTTTAGCACGATTTCTAAGGTCCTACAAAGTCCGGCAGCTCGAAGGACCATTAATATCAATTCCTGGACCGCGCGTTGACCGGACCTGTCCGCAGCTCGCCCAGTGCATTAATACCAATTCGGGGTGACTGATGAACGCCGTTCATCATGCAAGGTCTCGCGGGATAGCCAGGAAATCGGAAATCCTCTAGGACCGCTGCTGCTGGGGCAAGTTGTTTAACCAAGATTCAGATATTGTTGAATTTGTTTAACGAACGTTGAAATCAAAGTAATTACCTAGTTTTATTATCTATTTTTAGTATACCTAATTATAAATAATAATAATTCAAATTTATTGATCTTCTCTACAATAAAATTCACCTATACATAATAAATATTGAACGATAAATAAATAATAAACTTCTATTTCTTAGGAAATGAGCCACCTGTTAATAATTCCACGAATTCCCAAAGAATTGAACTTAGATTCAAGGAAATCGGCTTTAAAGATGTTGACTTCTCGAATTAAGATATTCACAAGAACAAGGTTGACAGTGAGTGGGTTAATATTTGAAACGTATTCAAAAAATAGATATCAATGGGTTGTTTCTACTCCATCAAACGAGCATCTCTGTCAAAGTTCGGGACACTAATCGATAATACAAATTTCTAACATCGATTTCACATAAATGTAATTACGTCCTAAGCGACTGCTAATTTTCTCTAACTGAACTAACAGAGTTTCTTATTGGCGGAATTTTCTAAAGCATCTTGAAGACATTACCAATACTTTATAAAGTTCGCGAGATTCTTAACTGTAAGGCAACACATAAATATCAGTCCAAATAACTAAGTGTATCTACTTGCTGCAATTTCTCGAGGTAAAATAATTTAAATCTCGGATGACGTTAGGAACGTCTGAAGTTACGGTAGTCGAAGCAATCCAATTAAAATAGATCTGAGAAACCATTATTTTAGAAATGTTGAAAGTTACCAGTAGGTTGAACCTTGCTGAAACGGAAGGTTACATAAAAAGAATGGCATGAGATATAAAAGTTGTAATTTATTCAATACAACGTTTTTCTTATTTTCTGAATGAGCATCTTTCATAGCTTTTACTGCTAAATAATAAATATCGTACATTTACTAATCCCATTTAATTTACCCTCGTATTCGTTCAAATTAACTTTCCTAACTAACCAACTTTGCGTATACGTCCTTTGGATACATAAATCTACGAATATGCTTGTTTACAACCGAATGGTATTATGGAACAAGTTGTTAAACTAGTTAGTGATTTAGCCGTGGAAATGGCGGGTCTAAATCTGGATACATTCATGTAGACACAAGTTTTGTGTCCCAAGAACTAGACCGTAGAGAACTGCGGGTAACAAAGTAGACACTGTTGCCATATCTTGCGGCGCACCTTATAATATAATTCTTTATTATATATAATGAAGGAATATAACCTAACCACACTTATGCTGAATAACCAATGGGGTGCTATTTAGTCCATTGATTGAAAGTATAAGTTGCCAAGCTATTATAGCCAACGCCTAATTTAAAGATAACTAAAAAATGCAAAAAGAGCTGCAATTTTTTATTTCGATTAACCATAAACTCTCAGAGTTGCTGATGATACAACATGCATAGAAGCAACGGAGGAAGAGGGGATTACACTTACCTATTCAACGGACAGAGAAAGAAAGTAACAGGCTGGGTCTCAACAAGAACAAACTAAATAGGTCTAACAAGTCCCAAATGACTGAGCTTTTGAGTGACTTCGAGGAAGTGGAAAGTTCTATTTACCTTCAGTTACAACAGCATTTGTGGAACATAAGTTCGAAGAAGAACTGGAATGGGAAAAAAACTTGGTGAGTGTAAATAATATAAGCACTAAACTAGGATATGAAAGATGATGCTTCTCCATATTTTCACATTACTCTAAAACTTGGAGTTTACTTCCACAAGATAGAAAAATAATAGATGCCTTCGAAATGTAATATTGAAGATGGAATTCTACGATTCTCTGGCCGTGTTGCTTGGGGCGAATAATCTGAAGAAGAGAAATATTCTCAAGAAACTTCCCAGGAACTTAAACAATCAGTAGAACTTAACCTAAAAATGGGTACTGCGGATAACTTAAAAGCAATATGGTGATGAAACGGGATCTGCAAGACACCAACTAATATACTTCCAGCTATTGGTATAGTCATTAGGGTCCCTAGTCTTGCAAGGAGAAACGCTGCTGGGGAAGTAAAATATCTGGGGGTCATCCTGGACTCTAGACTTACTTGGAATAGGCACATGGAAAAAATTATCCCTAAATCTGAAACTACTATTGCAGTAACAAGGAGAATGTACGAAAAGAAATGGGGTTTATCGCCCAAGATGGTGATACCCTCAACAACTCACGTATCCGTGATCTGGTTGTCAAAAGTTCTGCAGAAGACTTCTATACTGAAGCTAGGAAGTCTTCAGAGACTGGCCTGCTTACGTATAACAGGGGCAATGAAATCGACCTCTTCTGCAGCGATGGAGCGCCTTCTTGACCTCTCTCCTCTTCACTTGACGATACAGGAAGAGGCCTGAATGAGCCTCCACCACCTTCATTTGATGCTGCCGGCGCAAGAAGGTAGGTCACGAACTTGTAGAAGACATAGCACATGTGCCGGAGATGAAAATGAGATCAGACCACATGACACCAAAATTGTTTACGACACACCCTTTGAGATAAGCATTCAGGATGGAACTGTGTGGACAAACAACGAACAAGGTTTTCTGTCTGGAGCTCTGGTGTGGTTCACCTATGGATCCAAGACTAAAGAGGGTACAGTAGCTGGGATACACGGATAAATACCAAGAAAATACTTGTTCCTTCCCTTGGGAAAACTCCCAACAGTATTCTAAACGAAAGAGCAGACGAGATCGCGAGGTAAGCATTAGCTGCACCAAACATTGGTCCTGAACCAGCCCTAGGAGTATCTAAATGCACAGCAGGAGAAGCTATTAAGCGTGGACCAAAAATTAAAGCGAAGTCTACTGGAACAGCAGACAGGGACTCAATTATAGCAAGAGAGTTATGGGGAGTATTGGTCCTAAATTCTCAAAGCAGTTGCTTAATGTAAGCAGGAATCAACTAAGAATAACAACGGAAATCCTACCAGGACATATGGCTGTCAAGGATCACCTGAACAAAATGATGATATACAATGGAGATCTTAGCTGTAGACTCTGCGGCAAAGATAGGGAAACTGTCTATCATTGTGTCTGTCAATGCGAATCCCTGGATCGCGCAACTATATAGACATTTGAAAATTCTGATTTTAATTTCCCTCAGTGTTTACTTTTTAAGCAGCTATATATGCAGCTAAAAATTTAAGAAGTTCACATTGGCTACGAAGATTGTACAATCAACCCTGGTACCACAATCCACTCTTTTACAGCACAAAGTGACACCAGTTGAATGGCAGGGACCTCCTACAAGATGAACAGACCAAATTCATCAGTCTACAGGTGGAGGCTTTCAAAAAATAATTGACCATGTAGGGGAAAGCTACGATCCTCATACGAGGTAACAACAACATATCACATACTTTATCCAAACCATGCCAAGGGAAGGCACAGTTTGAATTGAACATTTGGCGACATCGCATGGCCATAATGCAGTGTTTCCGATAAAGGACTTTTATTCCCTAAGGCCTGCAGACACCAGTGTGTGGCACTTCCTTGCGGCAAAACCTTAGATTCTCCCCGGAGAATATTCCAAGCTCAGACGTATCATTAACACTGTTGCTACAGGGTGGACTGAGTTTTATTTAAACACATTTCCTATTGATTTAGTTCAGGTTTCAGACTTAAATATCTTTGTAACTTGCAGCTGGTTCCCGAAATATGGTAAGTGCAGCCCCATATCCGAAAATCTAGTTGTCAGGATAATATAATCTAAATATTACGTAGAAATTCAATGAATTATAAAGATAGTTAACAAATCCACCTAAATTAATTTACTCGCGATTTGGAAAATACAACTGACACAGCGGAATTCCTTCGTTAAGCTTTTTAAATTTCTTTCGAACTAATCGAGGGGAACTAATTTATTCACCAACTTAAAAGCCTAAAATTCGAATCGCTTTGACCAAATCCACATTAATTATTGCTAATGACTTTCTTAAAATCCTTAAGAATTACCCCAAATTACCCCTTGGCTAGCTCAAATAATTATCATAGCGCAGGGACGGCTTTAGGTACTACACACGAAACAGGAAATACTTATCTTACCAATAGAATTCTTAACTACAATAAATCTTAGCTTTGTATATGGTGTTATTTAATTAGTGTCCGATATTTTACAGGACGATTCCTCAGTTATTTATAAGGTGAAAAGTTTATATAAGCAAATTCAAGTAGAAAAGTTCACATAAACATGCGTCTGGTTTTCAAGATACAGTGTCAAAATTTAAAAAAAAATCGTTTTTTTATTATTATCTCAAAGATGCTTTTGCCGATTTTGATGAAATTCGTCAGTGTTGTTCGTTGTGATCAGACGCTAAGTTAGCACTAACTAGATGATAACTATGAGTTACAGTGGCGTACTGGGGGTCAGTCTCACGAATACCATTGACAAGAAAAACGTACGCTACTGACTTGTTTAAAAATTTTATATTGTTTTCGGGTTAAGCAGCTAAAAGTACAACTTTTTTGCCTCTTGATATTTTTTCGTATCTTACTTCGTTTTAGAGAAAAAAAAATTTTCGACTTGCAATGAACTGGCTTTTATTTCTTTTCTTGACAGTAAGATACGAAAAAATATCAAGAAACAAAAAAGTTCAGGCGTTCAAGTCAGTGGCGTACACTTTTGTTGTCAATATTGTCAAAGATTTATATTGCAAGTTGCTTATATTTATTAAAAACTTTTCAGAAAAAATATCAACTTAAACGGAGTAGTTTGTTTTTTGTGTGACAAATATCCGCTGCTGTCCTTCAGAAGTCGTGTAGAATATTTGGAGGTTGTAAAAAATAGACAAATCCAGAAGATTTTAAAAGAAACCAAAATTTTCCTTGTAAACCCCGTTTTAAACAAACCCTGGAAAAAGGCGATGAAGTGTGAGGTACTGGTCTACTAAAAACCCTGAATTTAAGATCCTTTCTCGAAGACAATATTTTTAAAAAGTTAATGTATGGTGCGCTGTATCTTTTCATGGTACATATTTGTTCAATGGCCCTTGTAGTAAAAACAGTTATTTAGAGATGTTGGATAAATTTTTTTGCGAAAGCTTTGAACACTTTTGCAAATTTAAGGCAAGGTAGATTTGGGAGAAACGGCCCAGTTTTGTAGACCAAGAGAAGTCCCGACACTTGACTTTGGCTGATATGTTTCTTTGGGGGCATTAAAAACAACTAACTTACACTATTCCAGTACCATCTCAGGAACGATTGGAAAAGGGTGTTGAATATGGGGTGTTTTAAAAGCAACTATGGTTCAGCCTTTAATACTTATTTTATTATTACTGTGTATCCGTAGGCTGAGTAGCTGGCTCTTGTGTAGATCTGCCGATTTAATAAAACACTGTATTTAATTCCAACAGCATTTTATTCGTAAGGTAGCACTAACGTTTTATTTACAATATTCACTTAATAACTTCCCACTATCTGAGAATACACTACATCAAATTACTAGTTACACTTCAAATTGCATTCACACATACTATAATACTCAATACTTTCACATTGTATTAACTTGTTGAACTTTGTTTCTGTTAACTTTAACTACATAGTACAAGAAATGTGGACAATTTCCACTCGGTGACGTGCTTTACTTTTTAAAAGCAGTCGTGCGACATGCACCGCCGAACTTTCGGGGAACAGTTTCCTTAATAAACTTATATTTTATGCGTTTAGCCAAACTCTGCTTGGCGACCGTCTGGAGGCTGCGTTGCCTCATCCCTTCTCGCGTCTGTCTCCCTTCCTCACGCAGCTTGGTAGGTGATTATTTTTGGTGAAGCGCCTGATTACATATGACAACAATGCCGCGCTGTTACTATGTGGGTTTTATGATGAATCTTGGATATTTACGTATACGTGAGGAAAAGAGATGAACTAATAAAAACGCAGACAGCACAGCGTTTGTTATTGCATCGTGCGATAGCTACATAAGCGTTATATATACACTATATACATCAATTAGACTTCCAAGAATGCCATCAGTGGCGTACTTTGCTTTAACACAGCGTGTTCTCAACATTCTCTCCCCCGTTGGAGCACTCGTGCTTCAACTACAACCTTAACATGGGGGTAGAATTTTGAATCATAATAAGTATATTTTTTGTTTTGTCAATTATTATTTATTTGATTAAGTATTATTTGAAAAACTTGAGACAGATGTTTGGCACATGTATAAAATACTTAGTTATGGCAAAGTGAATGATGTCAGAGTGTTCGAAAACTACTTACTAACCATTAGGGTGGAACATTTCGAAAAATATTTTTGGATTGAAACGCCTGAGGTCCCAAAATGTTTAGCTTGTGTTAAAATTAATTTACAAAAAAAAAAAATAGTGAAAAAAAAATGTCTTCATGGTGCGCACGTCGAATGACGTCACAAAACAAAAAAAGCCCTGCGCAACATGTAAACGTGTACATTTTTAATCAAAATTTTTTGTATCTTCATTGTAGCTCCGGACGAAACTATCTAGAGCACAGGTACTTGAAAATTTATAAAAAAAAAATATTTTTTTTTAAATAATTTTTTATGCCATAATTATTTTTTTATTTATTAATTTAATTCATTCCAATATATAATATTATGTTTTTTGTGCGGGCCGTGCCACGCTAAATTCATTGATAAACCTTAAAACTGTGCGCCACTGTTGATAACCTCGAGACTGTGCCGCCATTATGATCCTAGACGTCATCGTTCATTCCTAGTGGTAGGGATAATCCCACGCGTCGCGTCGAAAGGAATTGGTATTTTAGCCTTTTGGTGTTTAGTGTGTTGTGGCAGTTAGACGTGTTTTTAACGAGTTTCGGATTGTGTGTTTTCTTAACCTATAAATACCTTAATTATTTTAACTTGAACTTTGACAAGGAAGTAAGTAATAATAACACAAAACAATATGGCAATTCACGATATATTATTATTAAAGCGAAAATTTGTAATAAAATTAATTATATTTATAAACCAGCTTGTAACATAAATTTTGTTTCTTTTTTCAGAGTTTGCTGAAAAACAACCTATTAAAAATGAACCAGCTTGGTAGCCGTGGCAAGAATAGGTGTGATATATTCGGCAACCCCGAAGAAATGTCAGACAATATTTTACCAACTTACGAAAATGTTATGAGAGATTATTTGCACACCAAATATCAGATTCAGAAAAAAGGAGCCAGGCATTTTAAAAATTTGCGAAAGTGTTCCGTCCAAAATGGAGAAAATCTGGAAAAAGGCATCTATACCGACTATAAGCCACCAACGAATTATTCAATTATTGCGAGAATACTACGATAAGACGTACAGAAAGCTTTTTAAATTTTCCGAAGCTCGCAAAAAATCTTTAATATATATTAATAACGTAAAAAAATTTCAAGAAGAATCGAAACTTCTTTTTGATATTGCTGCTTGCAAGTGCGCCGATATTTGTAAATGTGAAAAAAGTCGCAGAGTGCCACGTATAGAGAAACCATTTCTAGCAGATCAGCGAACATCCCGTAAAATGGCTATAGGCTCAGTTGATTTAGTAACAACAAACCAAAATCTTAGAAAAATTGAAAAACAAGTGCAAGAAGAAAAAACATTGATAAAGGAAATTAACAAAAAAGCGAGCATACAAGATTTGAAAGCAGTAATTTCCAGCTCATCGGAAGCATCTGAAGATGAAACATCAAATATTTTACCAGATCCTCGGCAAATATCACCAGCACCACATCCTTCAACATCAACAGGGAAATACGGTCGTCAGTTTCCATCATTGGCTTTAGCATGTGATCGTACTGGTGTATCCGATCGTTCTGCTGCAACTATTGTCAGCGCCGTGCTGGAAGATATTGGCCTAGTAGCAAAAGATGTTACCTCAAATGTAATTGATCGAATGACGATTAGAAGAGCTAGAAAAACATGTCGATTGGAGTTAACCAGCAAAGACTTACTCGACGGTGAAATTTGTTTTGGTTTATATTTTGATGGCAGAAGTTAGTTACTGAAGCGTCAGCAGCAGTTTGTGGCGAAGATTCTCGTGACGGATATATCCGAGCTACCGTAAAATCAAGAACTTTAATGCCATCATTCGAGACCAAATCGGAATATCGGACTAAATAATTTTTTGCCAGTTTTTTTTTATAATATTAAAAGGTTTTATCGTTCAAAATAAAAATATTGAAAAATTATGTTTGATTTTTATTTCCGAAAAAAAAAAGTTTATAATATTATTTACCTGAGGATGGAAGATGTCCGTATGGTTAAGAAAAATGCCTAAAATTTTTTTCACCTTCATATTACCATTTCTTCATGCTGCGCAAGACGTTTTTTCAGTTGTGACGTCATTTCACTTGCGCAACATGAAGAAATTTTTTTTCGTTTATTCTGATTGTGCCCCATTTTTTTTTACTCTGTTTAGCATCTTTTGAACCCACAGGAGACTCAAATAAAAAATACTTAAAAATTCCTATATGCAAATGTTCCACCCTACTAACCATATTATGTTTCAAACAATCAAGAACAGGCGTGAGCACCAAGGATCAAAAACACAAGATCCTTACTAAAGATAGTGGTAATAAAATAATACTGAATGAATGGTACTGGATATAGTTACTGCTCGAAAATATTCTTCTCTTTACCTGTGCTAACAGAAAAGAACATTTTATTATTCACAATCTTACCTTTTGGATGCGAAGAAGTGAAACAACCTTGTTTTTGGAAATTGTTCACTGATTGGCGCCCTCACGAACTCAAGTAGATAATAGGATAGGATAACTGCTGTTAATTTGAATCGAATGCATCAATTACCTGAAACAACAGATACATAATATTACATAAAATATTGAGTTCAAAATAACTTTAGTATAGGATATTCTGAACACAAAATTAAAACGGCATTTTTACAAACTGCCCATTCACAATAGACAAATATACTTTAGTAAAAAGATTCTGTATACGTTTGTAAATATGTTGAAATTTTTCTGATGGGAAAAATATGAAAATTTGAAGAAAAATTGAAGTTTTAAGCATCACTATAATAATTTCAAAAGTTTACATTTAAACGAAACTTCCATCAATAATATTTAATATTGGAGTAATCACTATAATAATTTCTTGGTATCTCTCCATTTACCAGATAGATCTTCATCAAATTCTCCGATTTTTTCATAGATTCTACATGAAGTGGACTTGAAAAGGCTTCTGCGACAGCATTTATTTTAGATTCAGCTCTATTTTTAACGCCATTTCTATATCGGTTCATGTTATGCTTTAGTAAAAAGTTTTAAATAGATATTTGGAGGAGAATGTAAAAGAAAAACATGAACAAAATGTAAAATGACATATTTACATCCAGATAATATACAAATAACTAATAAATATTTAAAAAGGACCCCCTAAAAACGACCCTGCACTTAGCAAATCTCTGTTCTTGTTGAAAAATGAAAATTACGTCAAGTCTTTGCGGCGAACTAAAAGGGTTGCATCTTTTAAATTTTTCACAGAACTTTCGAAAAAGAATTTAAAAGGGATTAGGAGGGCAATTAAGGGCAATTTTCCGAATTCTCGCGGCCATTAGACTTTTGTTTTTATGGCCCATTTGATACGGAAAATGGGCGACTATAGGAAATAATTGGTAGGGGTTGTTTTTTCGGTCTCTCGAAGATCTGTCGGTAATGTGACTTTTTACTTATTTGTATTTGATGAACCATACAAATTATACCAGGTGCCAAAAGCGAAGATAGTAGTTATTATTTTATACAGAGCTGATATATTTTAAATATTTACGAAACAACTAAATATATTTTTATGAAAATTTGCAAATCGGTCATCGCACCTTAAAATGGTAAAATACTTTATGCAACTAATGACTGCAAAATGTGTTAATATTTTTAGTCTGGGCCATTGCTTTAATAAAATATAAACACAGGTTACAATTTCAACCTCACGGCAGGTAAAACAGTGCCTACTGGCCACTCTAAATCAATTCATGAAGAAGATTATAGCAAAAATCACTTTATACCGACACTGTGAACAACCAAAAAAACTAAAGAAACTGTACCCTACTTTGAAGCATTTTGGAAGCGACACTGAGTTATCTTTTAAGAATATAAGTGCACCAATGACATATCTTACTCTCATGTCGCTTAAAACACATGTAAGGTATTACCCCAAATTAACAGTGGTTTATTTTAAGTTGCGCACGTAATTCTCATAATAGAAATATAACACTGTTACTCCTACGGGCCCACTCGAATTCTGCAGCGACCTCTACAGGTGAAGCCTGTTCAGAGATATAAGAAAGTTACAGACTTTGCCTTTGAATGGGATTATCAAAGGGTGGCCATAAACAAACAACGAATGAATGAATAAATGCAGATAAATTATGGTCCGTACTTAAAAATGTCTTAAAGTAAACTGCAAATCCGGAAGACGTAATTTCATTATTAAAGTAATAGTTTGGTGATTTTAAACCGAAAGCCCAATGTATCTCAAGAGATAAGCCCGTCGAAAACCAGAAAACACTTTTCTGTGGAAACTAAGGAAGTTAGAAACAATGTTTATTCAACTCTCATTTAACGTGTGGTCAGCAAGCAAGGCAGCGTTAGAAGAAACGGCCATATTAATAAAAATTCCAACATTAACTGTATGGCAAATTGTAAATAATCCCATTTTAGCGAGGAAAAAAAGAAACAATACTGGCATTTTCTCGAAGATAGATGGAAGTGATCAAGATATAATACGGTGTAACATTTACATGATATCCCGGAAAAGGGTTGGGTTGACTCAAGCGGCAAGTGTAAAACAAGCGCGCCATTAAAAAGAGGTAAACGAATTACGATTTTGCGTGCTGGATCTAAAGACGCATGGATTCCAAATGGACTTTCTCTGTCTGCAAAAAACATTAAAGATTCTTCTCTGGATTACCATGAGGACACCACTGCTGATTTATTTGAAGGTTGGTTTAAAAAAAAAGCTAATTCCAAATATACCTCCGAACAGCGTAATTGTAATGGACAATGCAAGCTACCATAGCAGGCAGTTGACCAAGACTCCCTCCTCAAATGACACAAAAGTAACAATCCAAAACTACATGTATGATAATGACATTTATTTTAAGGAAGATTACACCAAAAGACAATTCATTGAGGTTTTACAAAGTTTAAAACTACAAAAGCAATACTTCTGTGATAATTATGCAAAAAATCTAGGGCATACAGTTTTAAGGCTTCCACCATATCATTGTATATTTAATCCCATCGAACATGTTTGGCACCAACTGAAATTTGCCATTCGTCGTAACAATATTTGCTCTTCTATTAACTCCAGTGTACTTGAGCTTATAGAAACTGAAGTTTTTAACATCCCTTCACAAAGTTGGTCAAATTCTGTTACACATGTTGAAAAAGTGGAAAAATCTTATATCCATATAAACAATACAACACAAATAATAATTAGAACAGATGATGATATTAATATATTAAGTGAATAATTATTATAAGTACCCAATAATTAGTATATTTTTGTAATCATAAATATAATTTTTAATAATAAAATAACTTGTAATTTCACATTTAAACATAAATAAAATATTATTTAATGTCTTACTTATTTTTATTACAAACCATCATTAAATTCTAAACAAAGTACGGACCTGTTCGGCTATATTTCAATTTTACAAGTGGCCCGGGTCTTTCCTAATGGGGATCAGTTAGTCACTTCCTTATATCTCTGAACAGACTTTATATTAGATATTTTCGGCGGAATTCGTGTGGACCGACTCCTACATATCCCGAAAAAAGATATATTCTATAGACCGATAATCTCATAACCCATTTTTTTCACGATATCTCACTGTTACTTTTATGTATCGATATTTGGAAATGCTTAAGTTTAAATAAACCTAATTCCAATTAATATTTAATCAACCTTCCAAACGACTAACACAAAATATTAAAAATATGCAGGATGTTTTATTTAAATTAGAAAACTAAACTTAAACACATAGATCCTGTCCCGGGTTGAAAAAAATTGCACTGTATTTTAGCAATCCATATTATTATTATTTATTTTATATTTTAATTAGGGAACGTTGACATTTTACTTTGAAACAAAGAAAGTTTTCGTAATTATATTAAACTACCTAAAAACCGGCAAAACAGGAAACCGTAATAAAAATTTACATTTAAAAAAACCCCTACTAACGGCGAGCGCAAAATATAAAAGAGCAATATTCCTGGTAAGAAACGAATGTCAGCTACTGAAACATTTGTATACAGGAACAATAAACGTAAAAAAGCGCCGGGAAAGTGTTGACAATTAAGAGGGACAACAAATGTCGTACTTTTGAAAGAAATATAGGTTGTTTGGAGTGGCATTCCATAATATCACTTCCTTTCTTATTATTTTATGTTCAGTGTAATGTGAACCTTCATTCGCACTTGTCTTCCTGAAGTGCCAGTTATCATAATGTGTATCCAAAGAAGAAGAAGTAAAGAAGATAAGAATGTCATGAACATCAAAAGTGTTTATAGAAGTTTCAGTGAGTAAACCTGCAAGATTCCAAAAGTCGTATTCTAGTTATTTATCAAATTTTCATTAAATTATACAAGTTGGTTCAAAAGTTAGAGCAAAAGAAGTAAATCGCTGGGTACCCTTTGGGGCTCTGTATCTTCGTTAAGGGGCACTGTATGCTCTCCAGAAATTAGAAGGTACTTACCGGACACCCAGTATATATGATCTACTTATTAAAAGTTAGTTTGATTTATGTTTTAAATTGAATTTTAATCACTTGTATGAAATCCTGTCTTCACTTATAGGCGATTGGAGTGTGCTGACATGAACTGTCCGCCGCCATATTGCAGGTTTGCTCAATGAAAATACTTTACCAACGGAAAGTTTAATTAATTTCGAATAATGTGTAATTACATTGTTTTTGTTTTTCGAAAAAAACGTTTTTTAAGGAAAACTGTTCATAATATTTTAAAAGGCAATTTTTGGATTTGTAAAATGATCAAAATTGTGGGCCCACGACTAGGGTGTGATTTAATAAATAACTTTTTATTGGCTGATTGGAAACTAGTCCAATTTTCTGTAAATGTTTGGGCTGGAATTATTGGTGATTATTTAATTGGGCCTTATTTTTTACCAGCCAGATTGAACCGAATCAATTATCGCCAATTTCTTGAACACACTTTACCAAATTTGCTAGACGACGTCCCTATTTTAACCCGGCATCGTATGTGGTTTATGCACGATGGTGCACCTGCCCATTTCAGTCTCTTAGCACGAGAGTTTTTAAATCAACATTATAGTAATCGATGGATAGGGCGCAGAGGAACACAATCGCGGCCACCTAGATCCCCTGATCTAAACAGTCTAGATTTTTTCCTGTGGGGACATCTGAAAACGTTGGTTTACAGCATCCCAATAAATACTGAAGAGGAGTTGAGAAACCGCATAATAGTTTGTTTCGACACTATCAGGAATACTCCAGGAATTTTTCAAAGGGTACGAGACTCAATGAGGAGAAGAGCTGAAGCATGCATTCTTGCAGGTGGTGGCCACTTTCAACAGCTAATCTAAATTATTTTCGTTTTTGTTCACACGTTATTTAATGTTAGTTGTTTTAATTTAATGTTAAAAAATAAACCATAGGCACATAGCGAATGCGCATTTAATGCTTTTTATTTTTTTTGTCGGACGATAAAAAGGCAAGATATTAAATTTGGCCTGAAATGAATGAGTATTTTAAAAATAATTTTTATCTTGAGAAAAAGCAGTGGCGTACATAATATTTTTCCAAAATGTCTAGTCCAAACCCTTTCAGGACGCCACTGGTTAAAAATTTTTAAAATTTTTCTACACCAAAAAATGGCTATTGATGCTTAGAGGGCATGTGTGAAAAATTCATAAAAATAGCTAGAAAGTTGTTAAAGTTATGATAGAGAAACGATTTCTTTCTTAAAACTTTAACGCCCTGTAGTTCGAAAGTTGATAGGTTAAGGATATATGTTAATTTGAACTTTTCTTCTTAAAATCACCTAAGGATTCACACCGTTAAGGATCATCATATCTTGACAAATTCCCGTATTCCATAGTTTTATGTTTATAAAATATGATACATCCAAATATAACTCCTTCCCTTTCCTCCGAATAAGTATTAAAAATGTTGGCATGGTCATTCTTTTCCAGTTTTGGGGCTTTTTGACAATTTCTAGTTAAGCTAAACCCAGAAAGGAAACAAAAAACACTTACAAAACGTAAAATTCGCCTTAAACAACCCCTAATGAAATTTGCATATTTAGACGTGACGAGTTTCAACATTAACTTCTTGTTTCCTCTACGAAATGTTTTATTGCGTTTTTACGTTCCGCGACTTTATTGGGTAACTTATCAGAATTTTATTGTCTAGAAGAAAAAAAAAAGGCGATTGTTAGTCAGGGCAAGGATTTATTTTAACTATTAGCAATTCTAAACTCTATTTTCTAAAATGCACTTGAGTAAAGTGTTCAAAAATCAACGTGCCCCTCAAGAACCGTTTTTTAAGGTATGCCCTATCATCCTGGTATCCTTTGTCTGTCTAGTGTCCCACTCCTTTTATTAATTAAATTTAGTATCTTTTCGTTGATACTAACTAGCTTCTCATAACCCCCTATCAGATATTTGTATTTTGGGTATTTTTTCCTTTCTGCTTATAGGTTTCATCTTCGTCTAAAGCCGGCCACAGACACGACAAAGAGATGTATGAATGTTGATTGTTCTGTCGATTACGTTATTTACTATTTGTGAAAAATGCCGAAGCATTTAAATAGTCGGTGCAAAGAGCTAATACCTACTCTAAAAAGCTATTTTCAGGAAGAACTTAACAACAATGGCCCATTGTTACCCTTGACAGCAATTAGAGAAGTAAATTTAAAGAGTGTGTTAAGGTCTATATATTTTATATCTACGTTATCTTAGCTAATTTTTAGCGTGTAGCAGCTGCCCTAAATTTGAATATGTCCACTGTAAGCGCAGTTTCAAAAACAGTTAAGCAAAATAAATTATTGGGGTCACCTAAAAGAAAACGTTCTTATTCAAAGAGAGTAATTGTAAATGTGTCAAGATTGGATATAAGTTCTATCCGTGACACTATTTATGGAATGTATGTAACTTTTTTTAAAAGATCATGTAACTTTGACAACTTTAAGTACAAAATTAAAAGACAGACAACTGTTTGATGGTTGTCTTAACTCTTTAAGAAGCCTATTAAAGGAAATAGGCTTCGGATGGAAAAAAGATGAACCGAGGCGAGGGCTTATGGAACTTTCCCATGTAGTTTTAAAACGACTAGTATTTTTATTTACTAAAGAAAAAGCAGCCTTCTTGTACCAATTCGTGTTCTTCGATGAAACATGAATTTTTCAGAATGGTAGATAACATTGGTCGATCTTGGCAAGATGAAAATAAAAATGTTAGATCTACTAAAGTTGATGGTTAGAGGTATCATGCAGTAAACAAACATATAAACCATGGGAAATTTTTGTATATTTATCTTGTTTTCATGAAAAAAAAACCTGTGTAATTCCCTCACTCGGATATTTTGGTTACAAGTTGACAACACTGTCGATAACTGACGTCACTCGGTTTTTGTTTTGCATTAAGTATAGTAAAATTCGATCAAATGTGTAATCAAACTTACCCCACGATATGTTTTTTGTCAAATCTTATTTCCCTCAAAATCAAGCGATATTAAGAGTATTTCATTTTGAAATTAAAAGTCCTGTATAAAGCAAGATGCTTAAAGCAGCTCCGCTGCTGCATCACTTCATCCCCAGTATCCGTATATGGTTTGAAAACAACAGGGGTCCACGGTTAGCTTTACACCCCTGACACCCACCCCGTATAATTGCTTCTTTCTATTATTCACACCCCCTCGTTAATATTAGATGATTAAAATTGGCTTATTACAGGCTTTCCTTTGCGATGATTATTTTAACTTTTCTTCTAAAGCATTATTATTTATAGAGTTCAGGGTACCATGGACTATCAATGACTCTAGAACACGACAATTTTAAGACACTGTCTGTGTAATAAGAGGCTGCAACAACCCTTCCACTTGAGGGGGTATTTTTTTCGGAACTTTAAGGACAATCATACAAAAATACAGAGCTACGTAAAAATCCTTATTCATTTGGTGGTCGAAGGTAAGTCAATTTTTAGTTTTTATTGGTGTTTATTGATTGGGCTCTACTTCCTTTCAATTATTTGATGATTGATGATTTTAAGGCCGCAATATTCTACGCAGAACATTTCGAAGCCATTAAAGAACTAATTTGGATTTAGATGACGATTCGCAGTGTGTTGTGCAAAGTAAAGAGTTGTTTAAAAGTGCAAGTGTAGTTAAAGATCTTGTTTATCTTAGGGTTAATTTCAGTTTTATACCGGACATAATATCCTCGTTAAAAAGTAGACATTTAAGTTTAAGAGACTCAAATAGTATTAGTTGAAACTATTTCCGCTAAATGTAACAACATTCCCGGTAAAGTGGGAAGTCAAGTAAGGAACAAATTGGATGTAACTGTTAAAAAGAATGAAGGATTTAAATACTTAACTGCAGTAAAAAGCATTTATGAAGGAAACCCATCCAACGAAGTTGTATCTTGGCCTTATACCAAGTTGCAGTATTGTCCGATTACATCAGTAGATATCGAAAGAAGCTTCTCTTTGTATAAACATATTTTTGCTGATAGAAGACAATCCTTTTTAGTTGAAAATTTTAAAAAATATTTAGTAATAAATGCCTTTTATACAATTTTAGGTTAAAAAATTGTTTACTTTTTTTGTGCATTTCTTTTAAATAAACATCTTTTTTAGAACCCAGTATGTTTCCTTTCTTTAGCCTATATTACTATACTAAATAAGGAAATATTGCATACCAGTATGCATATTTGGTCAAAAAATGCATATAACTGCATATTTTAAAGGCAAACAGGGCATATACAGGGTGCTGATAAAGTCTGGAATAATCGATTTTTCTTGAAAACTCAAAAGTTTTTTGAAAAACGCTCGGACCCGTCGATTTTATTTTATTCTTTAAAATTTTTTGACGTTCTTCAATATTATACCGGATGCGCCAAAAACGCTAGGCAAGTGTCAACTTTACTTTTTCAAATAGAACACCCCTTTTTTTCTACAATATTCGGATTCCTCTCTAAACTCTAGACAAGTTTCATATAACATGTTGTATGGCTAAAGTTAACAGGAATTGAAATACAGGGCCCCCAATAAAAATCAAGGTATAATAATTTTAAAGCTTGTTTTCCATGACAAATACTTAGGCTAGGAAAAAAATGTTAACAGAAAATTGGTAATACAGTGAACAATCTAAAATATTATTTGAGTAAGTGTTGAAAATGGTGTCCATTTACGGCTCTACAATGTACCAATATCTCAACAAATTCTAACTGTACATTATTTACAATTTCTGGGGTAATTTGTCTTATGGTTGTTGTTATACGGGTTTTGAGAACATCAATATCTTCTGGTTTATTTTTGTAAACCCTTTCCTTAATATAGCCCCACAGAAAGAAGTCCAATGGCGTTAAGTCGGGGGACCTCGCAGGCCACTCTATTTGACCCCGTCGACCTATCCAATGATGATGAAATAACTCATTCAGGTATCTACGGACTTCGGCCGAATAGTGGGCTGGTGCATCATCCTGCTGAAACCAGATAGTTGTATCATGTGACTCAGGAATGTTCCGATCGGGAAATAGGGCAATCAACGCTGGAGCGAGGTCTTCTTCAATAAACTGCAAATATCTTTGGCCAGTCAAATTTTCCTCAAAAAAATAGGGTCCTATAACAGTATCCCTAACTAACCTGAACTAACCCGAATTATTCCTGCCCATACATTAATTTTTCTCGGCCGCTGGGTATGAATTTCTCGGAACCAATGGGGATTTTCGCTGGACCGGTACCGGCAATTTTGACGATTTACCATGCCATCCAAGAAAAAAGTCGCCTCATCGGAAAAAATTATGTTACTCGGAAATAATGCATCGTTAATCAAGTAATTATCCATGAGAATTTCACAGAACACATTCCTTCTGTCAGGGTCGCCTTCCAAAAGTTCCTGTACTCCTTGACATTTATATGCGTGCCATTTTTCCTTTTTCAGGAACTTTGCCACCGTTGAATCGTGGATATTTTCAAAATTTTGAGAAATGCTTCTTGTGCTCGAATGTGGTCCCTCTTCCAACGAAACTAGAATATCAAGTTTGACATCGTCGGAAATTTTAGGTCGTCCACTTCTAGGTTTATCCCTAACGTGACCAACTTCATTATACTTCTTAACAATTTTGGAAACAGTTGCCTGATTTATGTGTTCTCTATTTGGATATTTATTATTAAAATACTCACAAACTTCTATTTGTGTTCTCTTTCGATCTCCACATCCTATACTATTATTAATATTTCGATTCTCTCAGCTTCCGTTAGAAACATTTTTATGGGTAAAAGTGACAACTTTGGAATAAATATTAAATGTTTTGACATTTACGTCACTAAGTTATTATGTAGAAACCGGTAAAAAGGTAAATACCTAGACCTTAAAATTATACCTTGATTTTTATTGGGGGCCCTGTATTTCAATTCCTGTTGACTTTAGCCATACAACATGTTATATGAAACTTGTCTAGAGTTTAGAGAGGAATCTGAATATTGGAGAAAAAAAGGGGTATTCTATATATTTGAAAAAGTGAAGTTGACACTTGCCTAGCGTTTTTGGCGCATCCGGTATAATATTGAAGAACCTCAAAAAATTTCAAAGAATAAAATAAAATCGACGTATATATGCGTATATTCAAATAAAATTTTTACTTAATTTAAATATTTTGCTTTGGTGCAAGTATTCCATTTTTCTGTGCAGGGTCTTGCAGAAAAATGTTTTTGTTTTGTGTACGCGTTCGAGGCCTTCGTCAAATACATATAAAGTTGTATAATTTTTTTGAGACACCCTGCCTAAATACCCCTTTTCCAATCGGGTATAATACCATTACTCTCCCCACCAAAACGTTTGAATCAACTGATGAACTCGCTTAATGCCAGTATTAAAGTAATATGAAAAGCGTGTTCTCTAAAATTATGATGAGTCATTATTACTTTGACAATTGAGGGTAAGTTTTATGGCCAGAAATCACGGGTTTCGCCCCCATGTTTAACTCGATATTATTCCATGTATTTACAACACGTGCTTGGGGATCTGCATCCAGTAAGTCGCATCTTAAGCTCGGTTTAAGCCTGATATCTAGCTTTATTGATGGTACACAGTAGACGAAATAGTGTTTGTACCATTGTATTTGTTTTATGGAACAAGAGGGAGGTAGTCCTATAACTAAAAAGTGCGAGTTTGTAACTTTAAGCTTTAAATTTATGTTCCTTGCCATTTATAAGATATGAAACAAACTAGTATTTTATGCAACAAGAGCATGCGTTAAGCGACCGGTTATGAATTCCCCATATTTAAAAATGAAAATCCCATTATTTTATATGCCTCTTTACCGATTCATCTGTTAAACCACCGCGAGCGCTCATCAAGGGAACGTGGAAGACAGCAGATATCATGACACCATATGTTTCCAATGCCGCGAATTGATCAAATAGTTTTGAATCATCAATATCTGCTACTTTTTCCAAAAGGTAGGAAGTTGAGGGAATGATATCAATTTCCCACTTCTTAATTTGTTTAATCTTTGAGATTAAACCAGTTAAACACTTAAATTTATCAAATGGTTCAATCGAATTATTTAGATATTCTATTGCTATATCGTAAAATCCAAATACTTAATTCTTGAAAACAAGGCGCTCATTCTAAAAATCATCAGCAGTTTATTTTTTTTTAAATGTCTTTAACTTTAATGGATAAAAAATTATTTTTTAGACTCTTTTAAAGTGGTTGGGACCTCGAAAATCCGGATAAGTTACCAAAACCCGCCCGGACGTCCACGGACGACTCTAAAACCCACACTTGTCCGGGAAAATCCAGACGGTTGGCAACCCCACTAATAACTTCGAGAGGAATTAACCTACACTCATCTCTTATTCGTTCTTTCAACTCCTCAACATTTGCCTGTCTTGTCTTAAAAACTGTGCTTCTCAAGTATCCCGATAAAAAGTAGTCTAAGGAAGTAAGGTCTGGAGACCTGGGTGGCCCCTTCTACCAATCCATTTGCCTAAAAATTCTGCATCCAGATATTCACGGACAGCTCTTGCAAAATGGGGAGGCGCACCATCTTGATATAACCAGATGTTTCTATTCGGGACATCAAAGTCTACAGGATCAGGAAACAAAAGGCTCAAATTCGGAACTAGTTCTTGCCCCATTGAGATTTTCTTCAAAGAAAATTGGTCCTATAATTCAATCACCAGCAATACCTGCCCAAATTGATTCAGTGTGGATTGTCGTCTGCCCAATAACGACAACTTTGTGGGTTTACTTGACCATTTAACATGAACCATCATTAGATCGCAGAAGTGAGGTCTCCTATCAGGATCATCTTCTGTCAATTCCTGGAGAAGCGTCATTTTATAAGGATAAAGTTTATGTAAATAATAAAAGTTATTCTTAACACAGGGTGTCATAAAATGATATTTAAGACACTAACAACAAACGTTAAAAAGTATACTTTTAATAGTGTTGGTAGATAAAAATATTCTTATTCATGTTGACAAGTTTCAAATACCCGACGATAATTATTTCTCTCCACAAAACCTCAAAATAGTATTTCCACGTCATTCTTCTCAACCTTATTATCTTAAAAACTTATTTTCGACTCGTGTTTACATCGGAGAATTTAGTAAATGAGGCTGTCTTAAGAAAATTCTTTCGGCTCATAATACGATTTATATTTGTTGAAAAGTTTGAAATGAGAGGCGTTCAAAGAGTGTCAGACAAGTTTAGTAGTTAGTTTATGGGGTGGCGAAATACTGGGAGAAAATAATGGGACTTAAATTTAGAGTGGGTGTTAGAGATATGTTCCACTACTAAGGTACTTTGTTGGTAAAACAAAGATCACGCTAGTTAGTGGTATCATTTACACAAATAGCAATTAAGTTGTTAAAACAATGCACATAAACGCTTTTATTTCATACTGTATTGTAAAACACACATTTACATATTTGAATTTAGTCCAGAAAAAATAAAAAAAAGTCCTGTAAAATTTCTTTACCGGACTGAAATTTGTAAGTTTTAGTTTAATCAATGTCAAACACACAATGTTTCCACCAGTAAATATAAGCACTTTTCAAATATACGACGCAGAATAAAACTTCCTTATAATTTCAAAACATAATTATAATTTTCAACAGAACAGTATGAAATAAAATATTGTACGTCATTCGTCCGGCAAATCCTTTACAGTATTCGTTTCAAAATTCCAGACTCGGCCCCTTCGTCGCCTCGTCTCGAAACATTTCACTCATACTGTAAAAGTTGATTTACCGGACTTATAACGTAAATACCTATTACTTTACCTGATTCTTATTATCCTATAGTCTATCTTTAAATGATACGAAGTACTAAATCAATCAAAACCGTCTTATTCATGGGCGTGCAAGATTTATCGGCATGTATAGATTTAAATAGGTCTGAATTTTTAAATGTGTGCAGAATTAGTACAAGTATCGATATTAATTTCAAGTTTTGTCTTTAAATATATATTGTAATATTAACTTCTTTCAGATTAAAATTATGTACAGGGTTTTCAGAGAAATTTTCGGCCATATCTACAGAGTTCGCTGTAAGAGATACAAGAAAACTTAAAATGTAGAAGTTTTGAACCGCCAGAAAATAAAAAAAAAAAACCAAAAAAAGATCTGAAAGCTAAGAAAAATTAACAAATTCTTTTCTTTCTATTGGAACACCATGTATATTTTTTATTTTTATAAAAGACCTCTCCTTCCGGATTTCAAAAATATATAATTTTTCTATATTTTATTTACAGGAACCGTCATTAAATTAGTTTTGATTAATTATTGCAAACGGTGTGGTACAATAATAACTATAAGAGTGCTTTGGAAAACAATTGCCCGACAGAGTGAGAACTGTCAATGTAAAAATGGAAACTATACAGGTTTAAATGTTTGAATATTATGTATAGTGGGTTATTCAACTGAAGAAAACTCGGAAATGATCAGTTTATTCTATAAGCATGCTAGTAATGGGAGGCAATACCGTATTACCAGTCCAGAAAATTGCAGGAAGACTCACATCATGCGTTGACATAATAAGATACGTGTAATGCGGCATTTTTAGTTAAAACACAGTCACAAACGTAAGAAAAGGTCAATTGCAAGAAATGTCGAAGAAGATTTAGATGTCTTACTCTTTTTTTAAGATAAATGTTGGTTTCTTTTTTTAAATATTGGTTAAATATTTTAAATATTATTTTTTATAGAAATGCCTGAACGGTCCATTTCTGATGCTGCAATTTACTTTAACTATGGTAAAAAATTTGCGAGATTTTAAAATGAACAAATATCATCAGAATTTTGCTAGGATAATACTAAATAACAACACGTAAATGACGATTTTCTAAATAAATAACGACAAGTGATGTTGAACAATGTTTAATCGCAAAAATAAACACTCGTTTCTCGAGGTAGTTAAACAGGTGCACGGTATCTTCATTTTTTCGAATATGATATAGAACATCCTTTAGAGGAACTTCCGATTTATGATTATAATAATCTAATTTGGCAGCAGAATGGCGCACCGGCTCATAATGTTAAACCTGTTACCAATTACCTTAATGATAGGTATAATTTATGGATAAGAAGAAGGGGTTTTATTCAATGGCCGGCAAACAGCCCAAACCTTTTCACCCTTGAATATTTTTGCGGGGTATTTAAAAAACCGCATTTACTATAATAGAACGCGACATATCCAAGTTCTCGAAAACAGAATTCGGGATGAAATCCGAGTTTTAAACAGGAATCATCCAAATTTCATAACTAATATTAAATTGAGAGGAAACATTCAGAAATAGTGGAGGTTATATTGAGAACCAGTAAAATACACACGGGTATTATATCATTGAAAACAAAACTCTGTCGGGTAATTGGTTTCCGAGGCACTCTACTTATAATTATTATTTAGGGTAATTAATCAAAACTAATTTAATGACGGTTCCTGCAAATAAAATATAGACAAGCTATATATTTTTTAGATGAGGAAAGAAAGGTCTTTTATAAAAATAAAAAATATACAGGGTGTTCCATCAGAAAAAGACAATTTTTAATTTTTCTTAGGCTTCAGATCGTCTTTTGTTTATTTTTTTTAATTTTCTGGCGGTTTAGACAAAACCCCACAACTTCTTTATTTAAAGTTTTCTTGGATCTATTACAGGGAACTCTGTAGATATGACCGAAGATATCTCTGAAAAATCTGCACAGCCGTACCATTTACCGGAAGTTTTAGAAAGCAATTTTATCAAAATTAATTAGAGTAAAGGTACTTATTCCGCTTCTGCTCTAATCATTTTATTCCTTTTTTTTTGCACCTAATTCTGGTTACCTGTTTGCTAATTATGTGGTTATACCTACCTTGGGTGTTTGTTTCTCAATAAAAATAATAAAAGTATGAAGTGTCAGTGATTTTATTAATAAAATAGGGAGAATTTTCAACACTTACCTAAACGTCCTAGAGTCGGTCCATCTACAGTAAATGAAAAAAAATGAATTTTTAACTTTTGCGATTCTATTAAAAATAAGAATGCGGATTTGAGTATTGACAATGCAGTGCAATTTACAGCAGATATGCTTAACGTTGGGAAAACAACAATATATAAACTTTTAAAAGATGAAAAAAGTGTTGGCGTCAAACCTACAAAAACTTCTCCAGGACTACCAAAACTTGAGCTGGATGACGTTTTAATGTAGAGAATAAGGCGAAAAGTTCATAGTTTCTTTTAAAAAAAAAGAAATTCCCACGCCGGACAAAATTTTGTCCTCACTACCAGGTTTTCAGTGGAAAAACATAATAGGCAATCGATTTTAATAGACAGAACCGATATCGTCTGTTGGCGAAGAAATTACTTTAGAAGCATCCAAGAAGTCACAGAAGAAAACATACAAATATTTTACCTAGACGAAACATGGCTAAATGAAGGCCACACTGTGACTAAATTTTGGAACTATGAAAATATTAAAAGTTCAAGGCAAGCTTTTTTGGAAGGATCGTCCACAGGATTAAGACCGCCATCTGGAAAAGGACATCGACTTATGATAACCCATATTGGAAGTTCTGAAGACTTCGTTAAAGGTGGTCTACTGATGTTCCAATCTAAAAATACAGGAGACTATCACGAAGATATGAATGCCGATGTCTTTGAAGAATGGTTCGAGCAAATGTTGATTCTTATATCAAAAGATACAATAATTGTATTGGATAATGCAAGTTGTCACTCTAGGCTGACGGAAAAATTACCGACAAGTGCGTGGCATCAAAGTGAAATAACACAATGGCTAAGTCTAAGACATTAAGACAGGTAGAATTTCCATTAGATTCCTTAAAAAAAAGGACGCATATTTAATGAGCTTATACTTCGCGCCATTTAGAGATAGACTATAGGTCATATTACTTTGCATTCAATAAGTTTGCATTGTCTGCTAAATTACACCTTCAATTCGTTTTTTCACCAGGAAAGACAATAGCTCTACCGTTTTAATAACCCAATTTGTAGACTTAGCATTAAAATTAACCATCTAACACGTACTTATAAATTGATACGTTTAAAACACAAAATTTCTGCACCAATTACAGCAACCGGAGAATTAGCATTCCGGCATCGGAGAAAGAGGACCTCGTGGATCCCCAAATTTAATTATACACCGTTCACTGATGTAATATTTATGTATTTATTTAAATGTGATGGTAATCCCCACCAATCTCCTCTTTGAGGGGTGGTTTTTGGAGCACCGCTAAGCTTTCGAGGAATTAAAATGCGGCGTTGCCACACACTCGCTGGTATAGGAGTGTTATTGCAGATGTGTAGTGGAGCTCGATGAGCAAATTGAAAGTTGCTCGAACAATCAATCAAATTAATGTAATTTCTGTCAAAATTTAAAAACTAAATATTACTAGGTATATTTTTGTTGGGATAATTGAACTGACCTTAACCGTTACTAGTGCAAGGTCATCACAATAATTGGGCTAACCAGCGACACTTAGTTTCATAGTTGTTGATTTTGTGTTTTATTTTAGTTGTTAAACATAGTCAATACTGTACCCACTTATACTACGGTCTCAAAATAATTGGCAAAACTGTTCATATAACCGTTAACGGTGTGCGGCGAAAATAATTAAGATTGATTCGCCCACTTTTAAGTTAAATAAAAGCAATCCACACCGCTTGCCAAGATTGTGCATAAATAGGTCATTACATGTTGCCAAATTTTAATAGACTTCACTAAAATTTCTATAAAATTTACCGAAATCGGCATGTCATTAAGGGCCTTTTCACCCTACGGTACCTGTTTTACTTAATTTGGCAACGCAGGTAGGAAAAACCCATGTCTAAAGGCGCTCGCAGGCTTTCTTATCACCTCTAACCAACGTTCAGTACCATAGATAAGTTTCAATCAAGAGGATATTAGCAATTCAGTTTAATTATTTTGGTGGTTATTCAAAACAGCAAATATTATAATGCAGTAATCAAGTAATAGTAACCAACAAGTTATAAAACGACGTCGTTTAAAACCTGGGGAGCGTACAATAGTAAAAAATGTGTATGAGGGAATTCTAAGTACACACAGTGGAAAATCATTCACTGATGCAGCAGAACTTTGTGCCACATTGACTAAGACATCTTGCCGTACTGTTTATAGAACTATCAAGGACAACAGGAATACTAAAGTATCCGATCAGAAGGAAACAAGAAGACGGAAAAAGATTTTTATTGAACAGCAAACAAAGCTAGCCATTCGTCGGAAAGTGCATGCATTTTTTTTTTAAATGAACTTCCGAATTTAAAAGAAAATTCTGCCGAAATTGAAAGGGATAAAAATATGCAAAAAATTTCACGAAGAGTTCTAATGCGTACACTACGAGAATTGAATTTTCGATTCTTAAAACGAAATCGCAAAAGTCTTTTGGTGCAAAAAGGAAGAAATCGTATTGTGGCGTAGAAAGTATCTAGAAGAAATACAACAATGTCACTGTGCACGAAAAATAATTTACTTTACGGACTAGACATGGTTAAATGAAGGACATACTGTGAATTACATTTGGCAAGATCTCAACATTAAAGATCCACGTAATGCCTTTATCAATGGACTGTCCACTGGATTGAAAGCTCCTCCAGGAAAAGGTCGTCGGTTAATTATATCGGGAGTGATTCTGGTTTTCTTGAAGGTGGGTTAAACGTGTTTGAATCTCGTGAAACTGGTCATTATCATGAGGATATGAACTCGGAAGTGTTTGAAGATTGGTTTAAATCCATATTACCGTGTATTGAACGTGGGTCGGTAATCGTGATGGATAATGCATCATACCACAGCCGTCGGGTGGAAGCTTTGCCAACTTCTGCGTGGCGAAAAGGAAAGATTGTTGACTGGCTCGAAGAAAAAAATATTGCATTTGGCGAAAAACTGCTGAAAGTGCAGTTGCTTGATCTTGCAAGACTTCACAAAAAAAAATATACGAAGTATGTAGTGGATGAAATGGCTCGTGAACGAAGTGTTACAATATTACGTTTACCGCCTTACGATTGTGAACTAAATCCAATCGAGCTTTTATGGGCACAGATAAAAGGCGAAGTGGCGCGTGAAAATAAAGCTTTTAAATTAAAAGATGTTAAAGAACTGGTAAAAAGCAGATTGGCATAAGTGCGTATTACATGTCGAGGGCGTAGAAAAAAAATATGGAACTTAGATGTACGCGTTGAAGTCATGATAGAACCTATTATTATGAATCCTGCAGATGACAGCAGTAGCGACAGTAATGAAATGTTTTCATCGTCAGATAGTGAATAATAGCTGTAATGGTAATAATGAATTTAAATTTGTGACGTATTGTCACTATAACACTTTTTAATGTCGGCATGGAATATAATTTGTCAAATTATTATCAATTAGTGTTCATTAGGTAACAATAGTTAGGAAACTTTTAAACATTTATAATTTAGGTTTAGGTTTTGCCCTTAATCCACTATTATATGTTTCTATTATTATTTTGTATAATAAAAACATTATGAAAATAACATAATATACCGTTGCTTTATTATTCTTTTTGGATATAATAGCTCCGTAATTTAGTTTCTCTAATTACTTCATTAGATCACCAAATGTAAAAGCCTTAATTTATTTTTCAGTTTAATTTATAATATTATATTTATTATTATTATAATAATAAACAAAAAATTCATATATTTTTTGAATTATTATTGTTTAAAATGACACGCCTCTTGAATGGCGTTCACCTTACGTCTTGCACACCCCGGTAAAAATGAGTCGCTGCCAATTATTTTGGTACCGGAGTATAAATACCTACATATTTCTACGAGTTTTTATCAATACACTGTAAAAACGGTAAAATTGGCAACGTTTTGTAACGAAATGATGCTCCCAGCTCTAATGATTCCGGGGGAGGTGTGTCGAGTGTATAAAAGACTATTTTCTGGTTCGGTTGGCCAAAAACGATTTAATTCGAGGGGATTTTACATAATTTTTCTCCTAAGTTCCTCGGTTTGTGGATGCCAAAAATTAAGTTTGAGATAAGTTAGGAGAGGAGGTAGTTAATGTCAGTAAAGAAGAAATGTTTTGTTTGAGGAAAGAAAACTTAATTTGTTTTTGTATACAAATGCTTAGAATTATTTAGCAACTATGTAATTTAGTTATATAAATTTATAACAAAACTAATGTATGTAACTATAGTTTATCGATGTTTGCATATCAATGGTAGTTTTATCTTAACTTTGCGAAATATACAGGATGATCCTTAATAACATGAAGAAAATCTAGGGTATGATTTCTAATATCATTTTAAGACGAAAAGTTCATATGGACATATGCCCTAAAATGCTTACCCTCTAAGATACAGGGTGTTAAAATAATTTTAAAAAATAATTGTTCTTTAAAATTTCGAGAGTCCTTGAAGATACTGTATTGAAAATTGGTATCAACTGATTTTGTATTAAACTGCACTTTTTCGTTAAAAACGGTTTTGCTTACTTCCGCCAGTGGCGTGCTTAAAGATACCATCAACAATTTTTTTGTGAAAATATTTGATACGCCACTGATTTTTTTAAAGTCCGATGCATTTTTATGCATTATTGATATAAAATATAAGCTGAACAAAAGTTGTCTCTACTATTTTTTTGAAAAAAGCAGTAGTTTTAAAGATAATTCCGATGCAGTACCTACTGAAACTAAACAAAATTAATTTACTAATTAAATAAGTACAAAACATGTTATGAATTATTTATACTACAAGTAATTTATTTAAAATTTTTTCTAATATAATAATTAACTTATTTGTTAATCTAAATTTAAACATTTAAATCTGGGGACCTTGGCGGCCACAGTTGATTAGGTAGTGCAACGCCTCCACCGATCCATTGATTTCCGTATACAGCATTTAGATATTCCCTGGCTGTGGCACTAAAACGGACAGGAGCTCCGTCATGCCTAAAAAACCACTGGTTTCACTGAGCTAATGGCAAGTCTTCCAATAATATTGGCAGCTCATTTTCTAGAAAATTGCGATAGGTTTGGCCCTCTAACCGCTGGGGAAGAAGGAAAGGACCTATTAGTCTGTTACCAACTATTCCTGCCCATACATTTAACGAAAATTGGTACTGAAAATGGTTTTGTGTGATTTTCTTGACTCCAAACGTCATTGTTGTTATGGCATTCTTAGAAATATTAGCTTCATCGGTAAAAAAGAACTTATCTAAAAATTGTGGATTTCTGGCCAACCTTTCCAAAAACTATTGAAAAAAATTAACGCGTAGAGGAAAATCACAAGGTAACAGGGCCTGAACTTGTTGTATGTGGTAAGGACTGCGCAATTTTTCAAGTACTGGTTTTTGGATCTTCCTCAATTCTATTTAATACTGCTTCTTTTAATTGCGGTGTTCTTACCGTCCTTAGCCTAGCGGGAATATCAGAAACTCTTGCAAGACTTCCTGTTTCTGCCACACGGCGATGGAGACTTACGAAGATCATTATTTTTCATCCAATCCCCAAACCTTTAATATTCCTTATCATAGGCGTCTTTAGACTTCTTTGGGACAAGATTATCCAAAGCTTTGGCAGCATGCACAGCAATTCTATCCGGAATCAACGGAAAATCCATTATTTTATATGAATTTCAGTTTTGACTTTGACACAGCACAACAATGAACAGGCTAGGATAACTTAAATGGTGAAGATCGTTCCCCGTTCGTTTAGTTCTTCAACCAGACGATGATGGCGCTATTGTAGGCATTTTGTTTTATAAGGTTGTTCATATCCTAACGTTGGTAGTGGCAAAACATGTATTTAGAATGAGCGTGTGGAACGTTCTCTATCTTTCTTTCTCTGAATTCAACCGTACCAGCTAAGGTGCGATAAAGATAAAAATATGACTTATGCGCTGATCCATAATAAAAATATCTTCCGGAGTCGGACCCAAGCGACATTGACATTTTAAAATTAAATTTTTAAACGAAGCGGCGCGACGTATAAGTTTATTAAGTTTATTCTGCTAAATTGGTGATTCATTCTTGCGTTCCCGGATGTAAAGTACAAAGCGGGAAACGTGTGAAAATGCACAGGTTTCCAAAAAGCGACCGGGTAAGTTTTTTGTTGTTTTAGCGAAGTGATAAAAAGGGTGTATCGTGAAGAGCCAAAAAGGCAACTTGCGCCTATACTGTCTACAAAATATTGTTGCTATCTAAAAAAAATGTATGCAGAATAATCAAAAACATTACTTATATACTGATTTTCTTAGAGTTATGACAGTTTACGATCTTAGTATAATGTCCGTGTATTTTTAGACGCATAAACTTTGGGTAAATGCTAGTCAAAATCCATTACTCTGTGGCAAAGACAAGATTGGCAATTGGCATTCAAAAAACTTATAGAGTTTGTCAAACACATTTTGGATATGACCAAAAAATTAAGCATGACAGAAGAGGATCCTATTTAAAGCTGAGCGCTGTTCCTATGTTAATTCTTTACAGCACAATTCTAGGTAAAACTTGCCTTGTTATTATATTAATTTATGTAAATATTTAATATTAATAAAGCTTGTCGCCATCATCAGAAACGTTGTTACAACTTCCTTTTAATCTCCTAAAATATATCGACTTTAATTCAAAAGGTTCGCGCTTCTAACTTTTCCATCAGAGTTAGAAGTACGAAAATTTGAATTCAAAGTTGTAAAATTTAAGTTTTTATGCGTGGCGCCGACCCCCCGCCCCTCGCCCACAGTGCTACATTTAGTTCTTCAACCAGACACGAATGGCGCCAAGGGAACCAATTTAGTATGTTAAGTTGCCTATCTATCCCTACCATAAGCGCATCCCCCTTGTCTATGACAATGAATACTTATTACCTTTGTTTATTTAGCAACTATACCTATAGGTAGAAACCTTTCGTGATTTTGAATTTTCTTTCAATTTAACTTGGAATTATCTGAAGCAGGACATAAAATATTGTATATACCACGCCTATATATGCCCTTAATACATAAATATCTATTCTGTCATTTAATTTTGTGACATTTCCACAATTATTGACTAAATTATTTCAGCCGAAATTTTCATCAAATATTATAGAGAGGGTTTATTATATTTTTATTCGAATTTCTGCTTTCAACAAATCAGAAGTAAGTAACTGATTTGTTTAATAATTACGGTACCAACATTTTATAACAATACTTGCAGCATAGTTCAGCTTAAAATTAAAAAAAAAATTCCAGGAACAGTAATTGCTGCCCCAGTCAAATAAACAATTTTGAACTGAGGTTGTAAAACTTCTACAAAAGAGACTTCAACACATTTTTAACTTTCCGCAAAAAGCCCCTTCCTCGTGTTTGCTTTTTCGTTTCGAAATATCGTTTCTTTTTTCACCGAAACGGAGTGTGGGCTTAAAAATACCCCGGGACATAATTAATTTGACCCGTGGCAAAATGACAAACACAATACCGTCAAGTCGGACGGCGGTGGCAGTAGGGAAAAATAAACCCGAAGATAAAACAAAAAAGTTAAAAATGAGCCTAATAAATTCCTGTAAGTTAAAGTACCAGTAAATTAGGCTCACGCGTTTGCTTCAGTCACTGCCATACAGGGTTGATTCGCTTCGATGTATTTATGTTATATAGGGTTCCCCATAATAGACTACCCATTTTAATATTTGAATTAAAATTGTTTTAGTTAACAAAACAAACTTTTTATTTTACTAAATTACAGCTAACTCTTTGGGATTTATGATAACTTATAAATATTTGGCTAATTTAATTATAACTTTAAAAAATCACGTCTTCTAAATGACCTCCACCAACTTCAACACATTTTTCAATATTAGATAAAAAGTGGTTCATTACACGGCCTAGCAAACCTTCGTCTATTCCTTCAACTTCTTCACGAATTTTGACTTTCAGTTCCTCGATTGTACCTGGACGACTCGCAAACAATTTGGCTTTTAAATATCCCCACAGGAAAAAATCGGGTGCCGTTAAGTCGGGGGACCTCGAAGGCCGAGGCAAATCTCCGAATCGAGAAATGAGTCGGCCATTAAACATTTCTCGCAGGACCCTCATTGAGTTTCTGGCGATATGAGCTGTTGCCCCATCTTGTTAGAATAGTAAGGCATTGTTTAGTAATCCTCGTCTATTTAATTCTGAAATGAGAAATGTCTCTAGCATATTAAAGTAGCGCTAGGATGTTACTGTAACAGCGCGGTTATTTTCATCCTCAAAAAAATAAGGGCCAATAATGCCAAAAGATCCTACTCCACACCACACAACAACTTTTGGATTATGGAGGTTCTGTGTAAAGATTTCACGAGGATTTTCATTTGACCAGTATCTAAAATTCTGTTTATTGACCATGCCGTTCAAATAAAAATTTGCTTCGTCGGTCATTAGGAGACTGTGAATTGCTCCTTGATATAAATCTAAAAATTCTTGACAAAATGCTAACCTCGCTTCTTTATCTTGATTGCTAAGGTGCTGTGCCATTTGGTATTTATAGGGATGAAATTTTAAATCCCTTTGAAGAATTCGATCTAAGCTTCCCTTCGATATTCCTAGGATAAGGGTTTGTCGATTAGCATACCTTTTAGGACTTCTCGTAAACGCAATTCTAACTCGTTCAATATTTTCTGGTGTACGAACTGTTCCTCGACGTCCAGGCTTCTTCAAATTTTGTACAGAACCATTTTCACGCCAATGACGAACCCATAACTTAACAGTTTTACGATTTGGCGCGTGACCCATATTGTTGTTATTAAACTGACGCCGGAATGCACGCCTAACTTCTTCTATCGAATTGCTTCTTATGTAAGTTTCTACACAAAACACACGTTGTTGGACTGAGTAATCCATGAAAGTTCAAACGGATGGTAAAATAATGTCTCAAAGCAAAAAAATTAAATAATTATTGATGAAACTAACAAACTTCTCGTAGAAAAATGACAGGCGCCTACTTGATTAATAATTTACTTAAATCCCAAAGACTACAGAAGATAATCCCACAGAGAACAACCTATTTAGTTATCTCGTAGGGAATTTATTAATAATATAAAATGGGTATAGTCTATTATGGCGAACCCAGTAGTTGAAACGCGAATTCATACCCATAATATGCGATTCATTGATATGAGGAAATCGTTTAATAGAATCAAATGCGAAGACGTATAGAATATAGGGTGTTATATGTATATTGATATGAACTTTTTGACTTAGGGGTTAGGGCCTCAAGAATCAGCATTAATTTATGAAATACCCTGTAGATACAGACGTAATTGAATGAAATATAAATAACCAAAAAAACAAATCTTGTATACTCCGGTACCAAAATGATTGGCAGTGACTCATTTTTACCGGAGTGTGCAAGACGTAAGGGGAACGCCAATTCCAAAGGCGTGTCATTTTAAACAATAATAATTCAAAAAATATATGACTTTTTTGTTTATTATTATAATATATTTACATTTACTATAATAAGTATAATATTATAAATTACACTGAAAAATAAATTAAGCTTTTACATTTGGTGACCTAATGAAGTAATTAGAGGAACTAAATTACGCAGGTATAAAATCCAAAAAGAATAATAAAGCAATGGTAAGTATATGTTATTTTCATAATGTTTTTATTATACTACATAATAATAGAAACATATAATAATGGATTAAGGGCAAAACCTAACCCTAAATCATAAATGTTTATAACTTTTCTAACTATTGTTACCTAATGAACACTAATTGATAATAATTTGATAAATTATATTCCACGCCGACATTAAAAAGTGTTATAATGACAATACGTTACAATTTTAAATTCATTATTACCATTACAGCGATTATTCATTATCTGACGATGAAAACATTTCATTACTGTCGCTACTGCTGTCATCTGCAGGATTTATAATAATAGGTTCTACCATAACTTCAACGCGTACATGTAAGTCCCATATTTTCTTTTCTACGCCTTCGACATGTAATACGCACTTATGCCAATCTGCTGCTTGTACATTCGCTATTGCCGTTTTTAACAGTTCTTTAACATCTTTTAATTTAAAGGTTTTATTTTCACGCGCCACTTCGCCTTTTATCTGTGCCCATATAAGCTCGATTGGATTTAGTTCACAGTAAGGCGATAAACGTAATATTGTAACACCTCGTTCACGAGCCATTTCATCCACTACATATTTCGTCTATTTTTCTTTTGTGAAGTCTTGCAAGATCGAGCAACTGCATTTTTAGCATTTTTTCGCCAAATGCAATATTTTTTTCTTCGAGCCAGTCAACAATCTTTCCTTTTCGCCACGCAGAAGTTGGCAAAGCTTCCACCCGACGGCTTTGGTATGGTGCATTATCCATCACGATTACCGACCCACGTTCAATACGCGGTAAGATGGATTTAAACCAATCTTCAAACACTAACGAGTTTATATCCTCATGATATTCACCGATTTTACGAGATTCAAACGCGTTTAACCCACCTTCCAGAAAACCAGAATAACTCCCGATGTGGGTTATAATTAACCGATGACATTTTCATGAAGAAACTTTCAATCCAGTGGACAGTCCATTGATAAAGGCATTACGTGCATCTTTAATGTTGAGATCTTGCCAAATGTAATTTACAGTATATCCTTCATTTAACCATGTCTCGTCCGTAAAGTAAATTCTTTTCCCTGCACAGCGATATTATTGTATTTCTCCTAGATACTTTCTACGCCACAATACGATTTCCTCCTTTTCCATCAAAAGATTTTTGCGATTTTGTTTTAAGAATCGAAAATTCAATTCTCGTAGTGTACGCATTAGAACTCTTCGTGAAATTTTTTGCATATTTTCATCCCTTTCAATTTTGCCAGAAATGTTTTTTAAATTCGGAAGTACATTTAAAAAAAAAATGCATGCACTTTCCGACGAATGGCTAACCTTGTTTGCTGATCAATAAAAATCTTTTCCGTCCTCTTGTTTCCTTCTGATCGGACACACAGTATTCCGATTGTCATTGATAGTTCTATAAACAGTACGGCAAGATGTCTTTATATATTTTATATATTTCACTCACTGTGTATACTTAGAATTCCCTTATACACATTTTTTACCATATGTATGTTACCCAGGTTTTAAATGACGTCGTTTTGTAACTTGTTGGTTACTATCACTTGAAGAACTTGCCTGCATTATAATATTTGCTGTTTTGAATAACCACCAAAATAACACCAAAATAATAAAACTGAATTACTTATATCCTCTTGATTGAAACTTGTCTACGATACTGAATGTTGGTTACAGGCGATAAGAAAGCATGCGAGCGTCTTTAGATATGGGGTTTTCCTACCTGCGTTGCCAAATTAAGTAAAACAAGTACCGTAAGGTGAAAAGGCCCAATGACATTCCGATTTCGGTAAATTTTTTGGAAATTAAAGTGACATTTATTAAAACTTGGATTGCTTTTATTTAACTTAAAAGTGGGCGAATCAATGTTAATTATTTTCACCGCACACCGTTAATGGTTATATGAACAGTTTTGCCATTTATTTTGTGACCCTAGTATAGATGGATTTGATTGAAACATCTTTAATGTTTATTTTAATCTCACACTCCTATCAATTGGTGGCGTAACATCAAAATGTCCATGAACACATACAGCCATTAAAACTTACACTCGTTTTCCCAGATTACAATCCCAAAGTTTATGTAAACACTTCTTCTTTTAATAAACTTTTAAGACATTTCATTTATCAGTTGACATAACAGTGTCAAGTGAAACACCCTGTAGTTGAAAGGTTATTGAAAATTTATTGTAAACAAATACGGACATTAAGAACTTTAATGAATCTTTATGTTTCTGGCGGCAAATTTAAAAGCACTTTATTATCTTTTCACGCACAATCAATTCTTAATAAGTGTTTAGGATTGTTTGGATATATCGTCTCATCATAAATTTTCAGAACTGTTTTATTAGATTATGATAACCATATCGACTAAAAGAATTGACACTAATAATTCTTGCAGTAATAATAACTTAGAAAATTAAACATTATTATGTCAGATATTATACAGGAAAATAATTTAAATCATTTTTATGGGTTTTGAAACACTGTATGTATCCTTAACAGGAGTAAGCTTAGATGGACATATTCAAGGACTCCGAAAATCATGCGCAGTAAACAACAGACAGGAATGTATGCATTTAATATCTTGATTTTAAGTTGAGTTTTTAGTATTATGAACAGGATGAAAGAATTTTAAATAATTTCCACGTGAATCTAAAATCAAGCTTAAGAAGCTTTGATGTTAGGCGGAAACTTATGCGTCAAGATGTTTAAAAAGAAATACTATTAAACCTTTTAAACCAGGATTTTTACACGTTGCCACCAGGTGATGACGAAAGAATAATGGAATACTGCATAACAATGCCTGCAAAATTTAATGAAGACAATGCTACTTTTGGCAAAATTTTGTATAGACGGAACCGTGTCATCTCAAAATATTAGATTTCGGAGGAAAATCCACACTGGATCATTAATTATTGTAAAGGTCAATACTCTGAACGTGTAAATGCGCGGTGTGGTTTTTTAATAGATCGTATTATTGGACCCTTCCTTGTTAATATAATTTTAAATGGTGTGAGATTTCTGGAGTTCCTGCAACATGGGATCTAGAATCTAGGGAGAATTTGTATGTTCATTTAGATGGCGCTCCAATTTATCCTGAAAAGGTCTATGCCCATACACCATTTCTTTTAATCGGCCCCATAAAAAGAAGTCCAGGGGTGTGATGTCAGGCGACCTGGCTGGCCAAGGAATATTTGAACGTCTGCCTATCCAACAGTGCGGAAATACTTCATTCAAATACCCAGTTACTGTGTTAGTACTATGGCATGGGGCTCCATCAGGTTGATACCAAATTGTACGTCTTATATTTAGTGGCAGTTCGTCAAGAAATTGAGACAACTGGTTCCTTAAGAAGTCCAGGTAAATGGCAGCATTTAAATTTTGTCGGAAAAAGTATGGTCCAACGATCCGATCATTAAAAATGCCACACCAAACATTGGTTTTAAATGAATATTGATTACGGCCTTCGATTATAAAATTTGGATTGTTGTCACTCCACCACCAACAATTTTGGGAGCATACCACGCCATTGGAAGTAAACCACGCGCAAAATAAGAAACGGGATTCAAAATTTCTAGGAAGAAGCGTGTGAATGTATTTCGGTTTATATGGATGTAATTTATTTATTTTTAAAATATTACTAGCAGTAGACTTTTTGACGTCAACTGGAATAGTTTTTGACTTCAACTGGAATAGTTTTTGACAATTTTCTTAAAGAAATTTTCGACAGAACCAGTAGCTTTAAATTTATTCATTACGTTTGCTATAGTTGCGCTACATACCATTTTGTCAGGTTGTCTAGTATTAAATATGAGTGCGGCTTCCCTAATAGGTTTATAGTGATCTCCGACGATCAGTACAATTTATATTTTCTCCTGCAGCGTTAACTTCACAAGCATGACGAAACTAACAAAAACTCTTGTTAATAAGTCGAAAAATAGTAAATGATTTTTGACTAACATGTTAATATTCGTTATTATAGTATTGCACAAAGTTGTTGCAAAATTGTTGCAGGTAACAGTACTGTTAAAGTTTAAAAGTATTTTTCAAAGGCTTTTTAATAATACCCTGTAAATAAAAATATTTCTACGAAAAATTGTATCTGACCACGTCTTGTAGTCCTTAGTAAAGTTTTCTTATAACAATTTCCTCTAAAATAAAAATTGAGGGTACTTCCCTCTTAACGTAATTCTGTGTTTCTATATTTTTTTGCTGCCCTGTGCATGCTATCTCAAGTTTTGATATCTCTTTCTTAATGTATTGATATTGGCATGGCAAAATGGCTTCAACAGTTTCAGCTACCAGCCCGTTTTTCTCATCGGTCCACTGGAATGGACATCAATGAAAAAATTCTCTCGGAATTGAGAATAAATATTGACACATTTTGAGAAATTCAGATTTTTGATCTAAATACTCGGTGTTCTCTAGAAAATAGATCCATCTTTCTTCAACTGATTTGCATTTCCATTCCTCTAAGTTTAAGTCAATATTAGCAGTCAAAAGATACTTATTTGAAATATATGTATTGCGGAAAATAGTATTCTCCTAAAATTTCTAATAGATGATGAGAAATTAACAATAGACTCATGGTAACCATAAAACAAAAGAAAACGTGTCACCTGAAGATATAATGGGAACCTGAATACAGAATAAAGCTTCAGCACCTGGATCGTTCTGCTTCCAACTTGCGTGTTTGAAAAGCATATTCTCATCTCTGTATAGTGGCACATCCGCCATTGCGACAGACACATTAAATAAAGCTAAGTGAACCATATGTCAATTAAAATGACGATAACTTCACTATTTTAGTCAATATTAACGTTCGATATCTCAATTACTCTCCGAGATAATGTCACACAAGTAACATACGATGTATTTTTTATTAAACATAATCAATAATGACTAGAACAATAAGGTTCTTTAATAGACCATAATTTAACAATTATTCAACATATTTATTAGTTGCGTTATCTCAGCTCTTTACTGGTATAGCGTCATTGGATTTAATTAATTAATTAATTGGATAAACGATTTTAGTTCGTTCGAGAACTCTTATTGAGGAGCCTAAGGCCGGGTGTGTTGTCACAAAGTCGCTCTGTTCTATATCCAAAGTCCAGAAATTATGTCAGTGACTCATTTAAGACCAATGGAGTGGCAGAATACAAATATTGTACAAGTAAATGCATTTAAAATAGAATGGCGATTCCGATACTGGGATTCTGTTCGCGGAGAAAATAAATATGGCAACACACAGAGACCGAATTCACAACTTCAAATATTTGAAAATACGCGTGCCTTAAGGATTTTCGCAATGCTTGATTAATTGTGTTTTTATTATTAATTTATCGATATATTTTGTGAGTCTTTTTCAGTTTTCGTAGTGTAGGTATGGGTCATTCACATAGCTACTGTTTTGTGTAAATAATATATACAAATAAATAAATAAACCATATTTAGTGTTGTTAACTGTTTTTAATTGAACAAAGTATGGATATTAATGAACCTTCAACTAGTCCGCCTACAAAAAAAATCAATTGAGTCGCTGACAGCAATTTTGGACTTGGGGGTATAGCTACTACTACGAAATGCTTTAAAATGAAAGCAATGGCATACGATTGTATGAAGTTTAAATGGGGGAGCTATATTGTTGAGTCCAGCTTATATCCAAAAAGGTCAGAAAATCCTGCCAAGCATCTGTCGATCAGTCGTATTGCTGTCATATCAATAGTTGTGAAGAAGTCTATAACCAAAAATCTGTAACTGCACCTCAACCGCTTTAACATCATTAGCGGCTACTAGTCTACATCAACGTTGGCTATTTAAAAATGTATGATGACGTCAAGGTGGTAACAAAAAATGTTGAAGTGAAGGAAAGTTGCACAATATCAGGGAGAGTAATTTTTGAAATGGCTGAAAATTAAAGGGCTTATACCGGGTGTTTCCTTAGTAAGTACTAAAAATGTAAAAGCATATTCTTGAGCCAATTTTATGAAAAAAAGTTCTTATAAATATGTTCGAACAGATTGCCGTTTACGTTTATATATTTAATTACATTGTCATTGACTTTTGTTACTGTCCCTAAAATTGATCCTCTGCGTAAGATCGGCATGAAGTTTTTTTCACGTAACTGGGCCAAGTTTTCAACAGGGCCATTTTCATAAACCTATGGGTAGTATATTTGTGAAAAATCCAAAAATCTTGCTAATGTATTTCTAAGAAACGAAGTATCCGAATGGTATGCAGAAGATATCAATTAATAAGTTTTAGAGGTATGATAATCGAAATTATGCAATTTAAATTCCGGGTCAGTATTCGATAAAATCAAGTTGACGATGGTGGCCCGAGAACGAAACATCGGATTTGAAAATTAATTATGTCAACCTATAGAGGAGGAAAGGTGGCAATGGAAATGTGACATTTGTTAGAAATTATTTCAACAAATGTAGTCACGAAAAAATACAAACAAATTTGCTGATTTTGTTTTTTTTTCTCGGATATCTCCGAGGGTATTAGGAACTTTCAAATTTTTTCGGAGGCGTTTTGTTGAATTGAATTCGGAACTTCGCCCGATTTAACCGACCTTTTATCTCTTATTGTTCCAGATATTCCTGCAATTAGCCTCGAAGTTGTGACACCTTGAACAATAATACCTTACTTATTAAGCCACGATTACAGAAAAAGCAGGTAATTATGTTTTAGCATGCTATTGTAGATCCAGTAAAAACAACCTTTTTGTAAAAATATCCAGCAATTATTACTACAAACTATATACATTATACAATGTATTTAATGTAAGTAATCCCTAATCATCATTATCATTATAATAATTTTGTGATAATTATGTTGTTAAATGCAGGCATATTTTATTTAGGGCAACAGAAACAGGTGTTGTTACAAAAAAAAAGATTTGTAAATTTTTCTTTGACCAAGTAAGTTATAATTGATAAATAACATTTAACAGGTAATTTTAAGACTGAGACCTTAATAATTATTTATTAATTGCCAGGCTTAATTAAATGTAAGTGTATACTTAAATAACCTTTTAGGTTACTTGTAAGAAAAATTTGTAAAAAAACTCTTGGTTTAAAAACGACTTGTTTATTATGGTATTGTTTTAGGACATAATTTGGCATTAAAATTGTTTTCACTGCGTAACAATTATTTAAGTCGCGTAGGAGTAGATCCTGAACACGTTGGATATAGTAGGAATATAATAAATAGTCATAGAGAATTTTCAAAATAAGAATATGTGAGATACCTATTCAAATTGTTTTCAATTTTTCGTGTACTTAATTCTGGATCTTCCTTGACTAAATTCAAAACCGCTACCTCAATTTCTAGTGTTCTTACAGTACGTTATACCCTCTTCAGACCCAAGGCCAATTCACATCGATTAAATTGTTAATTTTTTGGCTATGTGCTTGTTTCTACATACAAAGGCAAAACATCAATGCGTTTTCAAAATTTTTTTATTTAATTTTGGAAAAAACCATGTATCATATATGATACTTTGGGTCTATACTCATACAAATAAAATAATATAAACAAAATTTAAAAAATGTGAAATTACGTATGAAAAGTTAAAAAACAATTTCTTTCTAGGCTACAGCATAAATACACTCCACAAGATTTACATCTGGCAAATGTTAACTTATTACAAGTAGATAAACGGCACTTGGATCGTGATTTTTGTTTATTTTTCATGAATTCTACCAAGTGTGTATTTCCCTGACGCCTGTATCTCTTGTCAGGAATAGATCGGACGCTTCTTCTTTTGTTCCCAGATTCTATATTCTGTTCCTCGAAGTCTTCCCATTCCATATCATACTGTTCTTGATTTTTTAGTACCAGTGTTTTTGCGAGAGATAGCTTGAACTCCAAATAGTCCATAATTTCTTTTCTTGGCATTCCGGCAGCTTTTGCATTTTCCCGATACTCAAGCCAGCCTGCTGCTATTGAAAAATCAACGAAATGAAAAATGGTTCGAACTGTCCACTTGCTTGTCCGATTTCTCATTGCATACTTTCCAATGACTCGGTCTAGAAGGTCCACTCCACCCATATATGCATTGTTTTTTTTAACAATGGCTGGCTGCTTAATATCGATATACTTTTTTTCGGTTTTCGACCATCTTTTACAAGTGCCTTCTAGCTCCACGCCACAACATGAAGAGGCAAAGTTGACAGGTTTGTTATCAAACCACTTTACAAGAATTATTTTGCCGTCGTCACGTACAATATGGTCATAACATCCTCTCTCCTTCCTCTTGAGTTCGCTATCAGTCCAAAAACTAGCATTTTTTGGGATTTGTTGGCCATTATTACGTGAAGAAAGAAAATCGATCAGCGGGATTGAAGTGAAGTATCTATCTGTAAAGACACGGAAACTCCTACAGGAAGGGTGTCTGATAATTTAAGAACCATTCTGCCTCCAACATCCAACTTTTCGGGTGATGCCATTAACGCCGATTCCACCGATGAGCCTTTACCCTCATACATATAAAAATTCAGTGGGATTCCAGTCGGGGAAGTCATTACAAAGTTTTTGAGGCCTACTGGATTGGGCTTCCCACGAACAAATTGTCTCATTAACACCTGTCCAGCAAATGGTATCATCTGTTCATCAATCGAAACTTCACTTGTTCTATCATTCATGAGACATCCTCTCTGTACTCTATCCAGGAGGGGCCTTATCTTCCAGAATCTATCATGTGACTTTGCTTCTGCGGAAACCCCGTTGTCATCTACAATTTTTAATCGAGAGCGTAACTTAAAAAAACGATTTCTGGTGATGTTATCTGACACTATGGGCATCCTAGTGTTTTGACCCCAAAACATCCGCAAACGTGGCAATGAATAAATTTCAATTAGCATCGTACAGCCAAACATTTTTCTTATCTCGGAAGCAGTAGTGTCCAATGAATGTCCCGTCATGCTGACTTCTCTCATATTTTTAAACATAGCTACACTTTCAAAAAAGTCATCACTAATATATTTCTCAAAATACTCTAAAGGATTCTTAACCTGATCGCTGTAGTTTACAGGATCTAGACTGCAGGGAAGAACAAATTCTTTGTTTCGTATCCATTTTTTAGAACTAGATGAAACTAAGCGAGCTAGAGGCACGTCATCCTCGGAATCAAAACCATCGTCGAAATGTAAGATATCTTCTTGCTCTAAATTTTGGTCGGCAGTAAACTCCTCTTCGACGTCATCATCCCCATCAAGAAGATCCTCATCAATATCAGATTGATCTAAATCTAATGTGTCAGCAAGGTCATTAAGCTCTTTTTCCGTCAAAGGGCCTGAAACAAACATTCCTGTCTATAAAATTCCACTTTCCGTAGATTAGGAATTACAAAAAATATGTATTGTCACAGACCCAAAGTATCGTTAGTGATACTACTACTATTTTTGGACATTGCTAGCTTTTCCGTGAAAATTTTTACAATTACACAGCATACTAACATTAAATAACATTATAACAACAATTTAAAACCATATAAGTTTTTAAATATTGTGTACTTACGTTTGTTAATGCTAAAAGCCATCACCACGTGTTTTACCGTTATGCACTCATATGTAAACAAACAAATACTAACGCTGGATCAACCGGCAACTGCGCGCAAAACTTCCTGAGCATGTCTTGCGACGGTATCATAGGAGATACTCCTGGGACCTAACGAATCGGTGCGCTCAAAGTGTAAAATAAAAAATAATTTTCGCGAGTATCGTATATGATACCGTGGGTCTAAAGAGGATACTCCTTTTAGATGATTGTCTGGTTCAAAACTTCCCTTTTGCACAACCTTTTTAAAAATGTTCGTGCATCCGGAATATTTCTATTTGGAAAGCGGTTTCCGTACAACCGCCTGACATCCAGTGTATTACCATCAGCAAGCCCATACATGCAATGCAAATCTGCAAACTCAGAATTCGTGAAACGGACCATGTTTCTTCAATAATATTATTAATTAATGACTTAAATACGTAAAAACTAGATGATGATATTGTTGATACCAAATTTCATGAATGAATTTTTTTTATGCGAAAACCATACGTCAAACGAAACAAAATGAAGGACCAGATTTGCTCAGAAAGGAACGAGGATTTCAAAAATAGTTAAAAGCAGTGGCGTATCACTTTTCTCTTTAAAATGATCCGGTGCCAACCCCGCACGGACGCCACTGGCAAGAAGAAAAAATCATGTTGTACAGCAGAAAATGCTTTTTGATGCATAAAAGATGCGGACCACGTTCCACAAAAATAAATAGGGTCATACCAAAATTATCATAAAAAAAAGGTTTTTTTTCTTAAAACCTTAGCACCCTGTAGTTCAATAGTTAACACTTTTAGGACATATGTTCATATTTATGAAGTTTTTGTCTCAAAATGGACCTAAGAATAACGTTCTTAAATATTAGCATGTAGCATTAAGAAACACCCTGTATATGCCTAGAACAAGCAGAGGAGCCAGTATTCACGAACTTTAAATTGTGTTCCGTTTGGCGACACACAACACCTCGTATAGAGTCAGTACCCAACCCATTTATCTGAAACGAATTATTAAAATTGATTAATTACTCAGCTCCACCTACCCACACATAACTTATATCATTGAGTCCGCCCTATGAACCTTATTTACTTAAAAAGTCATTTACAAGAGCCACAAGGCGGGGTCTTGTGCACTTACACACTTACACTTTGATAACAAATGTTGGTTTGTCACGCGGAATAATTTTCTACCAGTTCTGATATACCTAGACTATACAGGGTGGCCCATCGAAAACGTACCGCAAAGCATTACAAGCTGGAAAAGGACTTTTCGACAAAAGCCAAAACCACGTCAAGTTTGTTTGTCAAGGGGACAACTTTTGACACAAAAATCCTTCAACCCCTTAAGTGGGGGTGTCATCCCCAAATTTTTTCAAATGAAAATTGGGGCCAAGTGACACCTCATTCAAAAGAGCTTTTAATTCCCTATACATCGCTGCTTACATTTTGAAAATCGATCGACTCGTTTAGAAAATATGGACCTTTGAAATACCAACAATACGTTGCAAATGAGGTTAAAAGACGTCGACATCAAGGATGATGTAGCTATAGTTAAAATCCTCCAGAGCAAAAACAAGGTTCAAAGAAGTTTTGTGACAGCCGATGATGGAGATCCAGTTTCTTTTGTGAGGTTACTACAAGATTACATTAAACTTCGGCCAAATAATGCAGACGCTTGTTCTATCGCTATGAACGAGGTAGGTGTGTGAATCAGGTGGCTGGAAAACACACTATTTCAAATGTTCCCAAAGAAATTGCCAAATTTTTGAAACTCCAAGACATAAATAAATACACTGGTCACTCGTTTAGAAGAACATCAGCTACGTTTTTCGCAAATGCTCCAGGTATCGACATTTTGGATTTGAAAAGACATGGCGGTTGGAGGTGTTTGTCCGTTGCGGAGGGATATATTGGTGATTCGTATACTAATAAAATCGAAGTTTCCAAAAAGATCTTAAAATTCTTATGTAGATGTTCTATATAAATTTTGTAAAAAAATTTAAAGTTCTTGGCATAAGATGTATGATAGATAATGATTATGGTTAACATCTCACTTAAACTCATACTACAAGGCCGATTCCTCTGCTTATTTGATGGTAATAATTTTAATTGTCTATTTTATTTTTTTCAAACAAACTATTTAGCACAGGCTTAAAACCCTTGCAATCCCTATTATATATCAACTATTTTTTCTTATTATGACATATAAATATGTATACATGTGAGACCTTTGTTCTCTAGCCACTTGCTGAGACCTTATACAATAAGGATTAACCAAATTATGCTAAAACAGCTATTCTCTGGGCTACATGCCCCAACGAGCGCTGAATTAAATAGCACAATTTGGCGTATTTTGACTAACACTGTTAGTACTAAAATACTGACTCAGATTGCAGAAACTACCGGGAAAGAAAAGAATGAATCTTTATTTCCAATGATAGGTTGCTACGCTGCTGCTACCTGTAGACCGGTTTCGAACTCTTTGGTCTACAGGTAGCAGCAGCGTAGCAACCTATCATTGGAAATAAAGATTCATTCTTTTCTTTCCCGGTAGTTTCTGCAATCTGAGTCAGTATTTTAGTACTAACAGTGTTAGTCAAAATACGCCAAATTGTGCTATTTAATTCAGCGCTCGTTGGGGCATGTAGCCCAGAGAATAGCTGTTTTAGCATAATTTGGTTAATCCTTATTGTATAAGGTCTCAGCAAGTGGCTAGAGAACAAAGGTCTCACATGTATACATATTTATATGTCATATTATGATTACCACTTGCCAAGTAGTATTCTCTTACTATTTATTGTATTTTTTCTTACCTTATCCCAAATTAACGTGTAGAGTTAATTTACCTCCTTGAAGTACTAAAATATCTTTTTGTTTTTTGAAGCGTTTTATACATATAAAAGAGGATCAAAAATATGTGGTGCAGAATCGTCTACAATAATTATTCCAGGTTTTAATAAAATATGGGGGACAATATTAGGAACGTTAGATGCACCAACCAATAATGTTGCTTCATTATAAACTAATTCCGGAAGTTTACAATTATTAATAGATTTAGCAATTAAAATTTCACCTTTATAATTAAAGTGCGTGCACTGATAAAACTGTGCTCCCTTAATCAAATAATCTGATTTATTTGGTGAATAATTATTGGTAATAAATAAATGTGATTTTAATTAACTAAATTTGATTTAACTGAAATAAATGAGAGTATTTCGTTTTATTTGCAAAGTTATTTGACTGTTGGTTGATTTGTGTCAAATCATAGAACCCTTCAAACAAATATCTTACCAAAAAACCACTAAAATAACAAAATCTAAATAACTAATTATTTAATCGAACTAATTTTTACTTAGGAACTAAATCCCGTTAATCGCTAGTTAAATCACCCAATAGAGAACTATTTAAATGTCTAGGTCATTTAAACTAAATAATTATGTATTTACATTAAATCGTTAATATAAAACAACCAAATATTTACAAATAACTAATTATTTAATCGAAGTACATTTCAAGTTAAGTTATTAACTTCTCTATAATATTTTATTGACGTATATTTTAAGGGAACAACAACTAATGGTCGGTTTATACAGCAAGATAACATAACATAAAAATAAAATAAGAGTTGAATCTACAGATCTGCCATAAGACGTTTATAGAAACACATAACATAACATAAAAATAGGAAATAAAATAAGAGATGGTTATCTTTTAAATTTTATGTTATTTTTATGTAAAAATAGTTGTGCGCGTGCGCGTAATTTGTCATAACCTTTATTTTCGGCAAAAATGTGTTTTTTTCTGTTGGTTTGCCTTATTATTTGAACACTATAAACAATTTGATAAGGTTTGTGATTATTATGGTATAGGTACTGATTAAACCATATTCAATAGCAACATTTCAATATTTCTTATTTTTATGTGACGTCTGTATAAACACGTACTTGGATAAAATAAGAACTGATTTGAATGAACATTCTGATCTATTGAAAATTAAAAAAAGGTATTTAAACCAAATAAATTTATATTTGATCTAAATAAATATAAAAGACAAGTTAAACAATTATGTACTTGAATAAAAAAACAATCACTTTGATGGAAATTACCGGTTTATTTAAATCAAATCACTTAAATTGTTTAATTAAATAACGTTGTTGTTACGGCAAATACATGTAAAACAAAAGTAAAATAAATATGTACTTGATAAAATATATATAAATATCAATCAAATAAACATTTTGTTAACTTAACTTTTAACCTATTTACCCTAAGTCATTGAAACGGCTTATTTAAGTTAGGTTAGTGTTAAGGAAATAAATATTTGCTTGAATTTTGTATTTAGTGATTAGTTCCAAATAAAAAGTAATTTGTATCAAATCAGATGATACCAATTGAGGCAAATAATCCCTTGGTATTTTTCAAATACATATTTGTTTGGCTAATAGGAAACAAATATTTATTTGAGTCAACGGAAAATTTTTTTAACTCAAATAATTAATTTTATCAGTGTGGAGAACATATGTGATATTTTTTCTAGCTCCTCTAGGCTCTGTAAACATTTCTCACCTCAACCAAATAAGAGTTGAAATAAAGTGAAGAAATGCTAAAAAGGAGTTAGCAGTTTTATCGAATCTCGAAAAAATTCGTCTAAAATGTTTAATTGTGCCAAAAAAACATTCGATCAAAACGTTCTTTATAGACATGTTTATCATAATCCCTTTGGTGTTTCCGGTTCTTTTTTGGTGGAACAACAGCTGTGCAATTTTGCTCTTCGAGCTACCCAATAAAAGTATTGCTATCATATGCCTTATCGGCAAGGAGCATAGTATTTTTAATATCTTTAACTAACGAATCGGCTTGTGTAATGTCGTGCCTTTGACCTCTAGTTAAAATAAACTTTAAAGGATTACCAAGAGCGTCAACCAAGGCATGGATTTTGGTAGAAAAACCTCCTTTACTACGCCCTAAAGCTTCTTAATCTTGGCTATTCTTTGTATAACCAGCTGAACACGCATGGGTACGAACTATAGTGGCATCAATCATTGTTGCTTCCATATCTGGTTGATCCTTGGTACTCTCAAATAAAACAGACCATATTCCTTTATCACTCCAGTTCTTGAATCGTCTATGCACCGCTCTCCATGAACCATAATATGATGGCAAAAGCCGCCACTGGCAACCAGATCTAGCCATATACCATATAGCTTCAATAAAACGTCGTAATTTTGCTTCGTTGCTGCTACGAATATCTGCTCTTGTTTGTAAAATTTTAGAAATATGTTCCCAACCGTCTGTTTTAATGTAATAATTCATATGTGACAGTGTTTTTTTTTTGTTACACTATCACATTTTTCAATTTTTTGCTCCTACTAAGAAATGTTCACAGCAATTATCTTTTTATAAATTTTATAAAATTTATAAAAAATAAAAATATTAATTAAAAAACAAATTCATGATATAATCTCCTTCTTCTTATGGTACAAGGCTGCTGTTTCCAGCACCTTCTGCAATTTGTTCAAGGTAGAAATAGTAAGAGGGTACTTATTCTGTGTACGACTATTTCAGTCAAGAACCTATCAAGTCACCCTCTTATAACTACTTATAACATATTTCTAAGATATAAGAACCTAATTTAATAGCTGGTTTAGTAAAAAATAAGTCAATAGCCCCTGTTGTTTTTAATAGAACTTGTAATACAGAATAAATGAAACTCCTACTTTTATTCCATCTAACGACGTGAGAGTGACAAATAGAACGAGTTATAATATGGTCCAAGTCGAGGATAATAACGAGACTCTAATACGAAGCGGCGAAGCTATTGAATTGAATAATATTCCATCAATTTATTTTTCCAATTGTTCAAATTTCACTATTAACCTTAATGACAATAAATAATTATTATTTAAGTTTTATATTATTGTTATTATACCACTTGTTTTTTTTTTAATAAATATAAGCATTTTGTTATTAAGTTTTTTTTCCAAAATTCGCTTGAATAAGTACAATAAAAATTTCCTATGAGTATTCGTGTTTTTTTGTCGTGGCACCGAAAGTAATACTTTCGTAGCTAAAAACATACTACTTTCGTAGCTAGCAACGTATAATATTCAGGTAACTCTAATGTTTACTTTCGTGATCTTTCGTATGGGCCCGAAGGGTAATTTATTTATACAGTAGTAGAAAAAATTATAACCTAAACTGACTGCCCCCTTTATCTTATATAACATAACTAAAGAATTTGAAATAACATAATATCGTCATTATGGTTTACTCAGTTATAACATCAATGAATCCACTAAATTTTCGGAGATACCTTCACTGGAAAATTCGTAAATAGAAAAGCCAATCTTTAATAGCCGAAATATAGCTTGTTTTTATTAGTCATAAAGGCAAATTTATCTCCCTTCCTAATTGTTTTATAAACACGTCTAAAAACGCCAAGAAAAGTCGGGGTGAATTACGACCACTAAACCGAGTTATGCCTCTCACCCCGATTCATAAATTAACCGCTAATTTAGTATGATTTATTAGGATTTAATGTGCTCTAACTAACTCCGAATAACAGTTTTATGTCTCTCTTCGGTGATACGTCATAACTTTCCCATAAAAAAGTTTATTTAGAACGCCACCCCGCGGATGCTTCCCTCCTTGTTTTTAATTTGGCCAACAGATGTGACTTTATATATACCTACTCTTTGTATACAGCTTCAGTAGGTAGGTACTTATATTTTTACATGTTTTCTTTACTTATTATTTATACATATTAAAATACATGTACATAACTTTTTTTATTTCGGTACATCGTACACCTTAAGACACTTTATTGCGAAAAGTCGTAGTAACCAGTTGTGCGCGCGCAAGGATTGTACTACTGTCTGACAGATGTCAGCAGAAAGTGTACTTAAATATATGGCGAATATTGTGTGCAAGCAGGTGCTACGTCAAAGCAGTAGTACCGCAGGGTTCCCCCCTTACACCGGCCCTATACAATACCTGCGATATTCATAAATTCGTGCAAACACCTACCCGTTTGCAGACGATACCGCAATCACCGCCATCGCCACTGCCTAAGTTGAGAGTCATTGTGGCCTTGAATTTTTATGGTGGTAAATAAATAAAACTGTTTGCATTCACAGTGTACTCTGGCCTGTTCTGTATCTTCTCTTCCAACATCTCACAAAGTCACTATAGTCTGTCTTTAAATGGTTGGAAGTAATAAATCAATCAAAACAGTCTTCTCCATTGGCGTGCAAGATTTTTTGGCATGTATAGATTTAAATAGGCCTGAATTTTTAAATCTGTGCAGAATTAGTACAAGTATCGATATTAAATTCAAGTTTTGTCTTTAAACATGTATTTTAATATTCATTTTTTTAAGCTTAAAATTATGTATAGTTGTACCATTTACCTGGAATTTTAGAAAACAATTTTATCAAAACTAATTAGAGTCTAGGTCCTTATTCCGTTTCTGCTCTAATCATTGTATTCCTTTTTTTTTGTACCTTAGTCCTGGTTACTTATTTGCCAATTAAGTGTCAGTGTTTTTTTAAATAAATATGGAGAATTTTCAACAATTGCCTAAACGCCCTAGAGTCGGTCCATGTATACTAAATGAAAAAAAATTAATTCTTAACTGCTACTATTCTATTAGAAGTAGAAATGTGGATTTGAGTGTTGATAATGCAGTGCAACTTACAGCAGATATGCTTAACGTTGGGAAAAGAACAACACATAAACTTTTAAAAGAAGAAAAAAGTGTTGGCGTCAAACCTCCAAAAACTTCTCCTCGACGACCAAACCTTGAGCTGGATGACGTTCTAATGCAGAGAATAAGGCGAAAAGTTTATTGTTTCTTTAAAAAAAAATCCGACGCTGGACAACATTTTGTCCTCAATCCGTGGTGAATATATGAATTACCGTAAACAATACGAAAAAATACACTTATATTACGTTACAAATAGTTTAGCAAAATAGCTTATGGCTTCAATTAGAACAAAAAGAAAACTACTTAGATTTAGGCGGGACAAGAAATTACATTTGGCTGAATATCAGCAAAAAAAAAATCAAATGCAACACGACATAAGTATACAAAATGGTACTTATCGGAGGATTCTCCTGGAGGTTACCAAAATGGATTTCCTGAACGCCTAGATGGGTTGCATCGGTAGAAGCTTCACCGAATTTACTCGGGATATCACAGGCTCTTTAGTTTCGTCTTTCAAATAAGCCTCAAAGAGATTTCGACTACTTCCGATAAGAAAAGTTCGAAAGATACAAATAATCGGAAAAGTCCGAATTACCAGAAAACTGGCCCTGCAAAATACACATGGAGTTTTAGAGGGTATGTGGCAAAAATATTGATCATCTATAAAAAATAACACAGTAAACTTACCAAATAGATGCCTTCGACAAGACTAAGTGTGAATAACTCAGAGATGGAAAGGGATTTTCCAATTTTTTTCCCACAAAGGCAGTGTGCAAAGTGAATCTAACCGAATGACACAGATGACGTCAATCTCATAACTCACAGAAAATATAAAACAGAATGATCAAAATTACGATCAACACAGCCTAAAATAAAAAGCGGTTTCGCAGATGGATGATAGCCACAATATGACACAATAAAATGATAAGGACATACCTTAAGGCAACAAAGTTTCACTACTTGTCATAATCAACAGGTACATTTCCACAACTTAAAAATACTAGACTAAACTGGTGTAATAACGTCAAAAATCTTGACCTGTCTTTAGATAAGAAGCAGGTTTAAAGCGACATCTACTCGCTCATCCACAGTAGATGTGGACTGGACTTAAGTACAAAGACCTTGCTGTACAAGACTATAATTAGATCTGTACAGTGTCGCCTGCTGGTGCCCTGTAACAAAGAAGTTCAGATATTCCAGAACAAAGTACTCAGGATTATGGCTAACTTTTCACGTTTGACGATGATACATACGCTATATAAAGACCTTCAAATGCCGACAACCCATAAACATTATCGACGACTTCTACTACAAACGAACGGACGTTTTGCTAAATCTCCTGATCACAGATTGACTCAAGCCCAATTAAATCCTACAAAATATCTTCTTTACCCCAAACGAAGGACCGAGAACGACCACCAAATAATGTATAAGTAAATAATTCCCAGCTCACCCCCCGCCCTCCTTCTACCTTCAGGCTACTATCTCTACCTCAGCAAGTTACGAAACGTTATTTTATAATCATCGTTCGTTCTTAACTTTGTACTATCCTTTTTAGTACTCCCTGATGAGGAGTTCTTAAGCACCTGAAACATGTATGGAGCTTTTTATTTACTTTGATAATAATTTTATGCTTAATGGTTTTCAAGATACAGCCGGCTGCCTTTCTTAGTTGTACACACGGTATATAGTGTAGTAAATTCGCCTTTTGATAATTCTAACCGTACCTACACATATCACATAAATGCCTATAAACTATATTATAATGTACCCATCTATCTAATCTATTGATATTTTAAAAAATGTTACACAAAATGTTTAATCTTCTCTCTCAAATTACAATACCTGCTAAATTCCCTTCAATGTATCTTTTTGGGACCTCAGCTTGTGCTGAACAAAGACTAGTAATTCGTTTCTCAAAACAAATGAATACAAGGCGTAAGACATGGTTAATTAAACTATATATCACTATCTCTTTTAAGTTTTGAGATGAGAAAATACCTTGTTAGAGGATTCTGTATTAAGGTGACTTTCAAAATTTCGGTTTTATCAGCATTAAATTGCAAATTCGTATTTGATAGTTTGTCTTTCAACTGCAACTTAATAGAAGAATTTTAAAGCAGGACTGTTGAGATACTTTGTTAATTGTCCTTATGAAGTCGTAATTTTCAAAGACAAGTGATATATACTTTCATTTATGTTGCTAAGCCCGTTTTCATGATATTGGCAATTCAATATTTTATTGTCTATGAATTGGAATACGAAAACGCATGCTTTCAGCACCATATTATTATGTTAATAATTAATATTTTAACACTTAATACACCGATATGAATTATAAAATAAGACAAACCATATGAGGTACAGAAAAACTTAACGATAAAAATTTTAATTTCTATGTTGATTAAAATTTCAATAGCCACCTTATCAATACCGTGTACCAGAGCATCCTTTCCAAGATTCAGGATAAGCTTGTTAACGAAATTGGGATTAATCATTCCAGGAGAGGTTTTTCATTCATTTTCCTGGAAAGTAAAATGGCTTTGAAACAAATCTTCCTTAGATTTATGGAGGTTTGCTGGAGTAAATCAATGTCGGTTGTGTGTTTTAGACCTCAAGCAAGTTGGGCACAGAACTTGGCATGTACTACGTTATTAACACTCTTTTAGCTTAGCTATAGCTAGAGAGAAACTTATTATATTGGCAGGCTAGTTGTTAACACAGAATAAATACACTGTGTTTTAAATAATATACATTTTTATGTGGTTTTTTAAGGAAATGCCCAGTATATTATGGCGACGCTAAAATATATTCAACAAATTAACTTTAGATATAAACTATAAGTATCCTACCAAATAGTTGAGATACTTTATCTTATATAAAGGCTACTATTGTCATCGTTTTCTGGCTTATTTTTTTTTTTTAGTTTAGAAACAAACAAAAATATTGCAAATTGAAGACATGAGGACACCTGTAAATAAAAGAATGAACGCATGTTCCAATTTTTATTCAATACTAATGTGCAGTTATTTTTAATCTGAATTTTTGTATAGTCATTGTAGTAGTAGTAGTAACAAGATTTATTTTAGCAATACTGCTACAATATTATAAATTCTAGTTTTATTAACAATAACTAAAACCTTTAAAATTAGAATTTTATGCACCAAAAATATTTTTAAATAAATTTTATCAGATATTTTGTTTTCTAAGTAATGATATTTTAAATTTACTTAAGGAATTTTGTTTCTTAATTAAAGAATCTAAATTATTATATTCGTGAAGTCCTTTAAAAAAGATTGATTTATATGTCAAATTTTTTGTCACTTTCCCTAAACAAAAATTTTGATTGTTTCTGGTTTGATAGTTATGATTTTCAAAGTTTTGCGTTGTAAAGTCTTTTAAATGAGATGGTAATAAATCATTTTGAATTTTATAAATAAAAATACAAACTAGGAAAAATATTAAATTTCTTATATTCAACCATTTAAGTTTATTTAACATATCATTTATCTTTGTGTATTTATCAACATCAACAAGTCTACTAAAAATTCCTTCATTTGCAGTATATAAAATTGTAGAGCAATACAAATAATGAGGTAAAATTATTGTGTTATATATTGTTCTTCTTGAAAATAAACTTAAATTTTTACTTACTCTTTTGAAATAATCAATTTTAGATATAGTGTTTTCAAAATGAGCATCAAATTTTAATTTAGAATCCATTATTATCCCTAAATATTTAAAAGACTGAACTATTTCTAATTTTTGGTCATCTATAATAATATTTATTTTTTTATAATTTATATTATTTCCTATTGCCATAAATTTCGTTTTAGAAATTTTTAATTTTAATTTATTTGCTTTTAGCCAGTTTGATACCAATTTTAATTTAGAATTTAGACAATCTATGCAACTTAAAATATTTTTACCTTTTACGTATATTAAAGTATCATCAGCAAACATTTGAATATTAAAGGGAAATGAAAGTCTGTCTTTACCACCAAAATTTTTTTAATATTAACTACACTACACCCTAGATTTGGGTATCGAGGGCATATATATGGGAGGGATTCACCATATGAGTTAGATGTTCAATATACATTTAAATTTGAAAATTGAGTCGGACTAGTTCCGACCTTAGAAAAGATCATCATCAGCAACTCTATATAATTATAATGTAAACAAGGTAAAACACAGTAGTGGATGGTTCAATGAATGTGTGTGCCTGCCCATGGACTTGACTAGGAACGTCCCTTTGGCTACACAAATAGGTTAAGAATAAGGGGTTAGTTGATACACTTGTTGAGTATTGAGTGTAGAGGTTTTATATTTATTTGACGTAGGCTAATAACTGTAAACAGTAGTAGGAGAAATAGGTCTTAAACAAGTTTGTTTTTACTCTTGACCCATGCTAGTAGAGAAATGATTTTATTTATTTTCATTACATATATTATTGAGAGAAAAGGATTATGATTTTGAATTTGTGGTGGTATTCTTTGTGGAATAGACTTTTTAATTAAGGTGGGTTAATTTTTAATTTTAATATAACATTTTTAGATGTAAGATAGAACTAAAGGTTTGTTTTATGTTAATTTAGGTACCTTTTAGTTCGTTTTTTTATTTTATTTTTATTTCTCAGTCACTCAACAAAGGTGAGGCTTTTCTCTTTTTTCTTTTGAGAAGGTAGAACATATTAATTTGGTAATATTTAATCATCAGTTAAAAACTGTTAACAGTAAGACACTCTAAGTACTAGCAGAGGAATTTAGAATATTAGTATTTGACAAAATATTTGGCATATCATTTATATATAAAATAAATAACAAAGGACCTAAAATACTTCCTTCACCGATATTATTAAATTCCCTTTTTAAAAATGTTTCATTTATTTTAGTTATTTGTTGTCGAAAATTTAAATAATTTTTAAACCATTTATATACAGTATACAGTACCCCTTAAACCATACTGATATAATTTATTTAATAATTTATTTCTATCAATAGTCTCCAAAGCACGTTTAAAATCCAAAAATACTGCCAGAATGATTTCATTTTTGTCAACACTTCTCTTCCAATTTTCAATAATATATTGTGCTGCTGGTTCTGTTGAATATATTTTTCTAAAACCTGCTTGAATATTTACTAAAATGTTGTTTTCTTCAATAAAATTTAATATTTGTTCATAAACTGTCTTCTCTAAAAGTTTTTCAAGATCCCATAACAAATTTATCGGCCTCATTTCAGTACATTTTTTCGTATTTTTTACTTTTGGTACTGGTGTTATACATATACACTGAGAAAATTATCCAATACCTGATATACAAAATATTATATCAGTTGTTAGAATTTCGCATACGTATTTGGATAGCGCGACAGTTGGCTACTGTAACTAATCTCGCTTTGCTAAACTGTGGTTAGAGTGGTAATAATTTGCTTCTTATAGTAGTTATACCCTAAAGTAGTTGTTCTGAGTAATTAGATTATTAGTAGCGGTTATCTGTTTTATACCCAATATAGAGATATTTTAATAATAGCTAGTGAATATGTTTTAAGTATTGTAATAATGTTACTAGTGACCAATGTATATTTGTATACCGTTTATAAGAATTGCTAACATCAGTGATAATCTAGGTAATATCGAATATCATACTGTTTTTTCCACTTAAAAGATAGTTTATACCCAATATAAGAAAGGTTCTAATACCAATTATAAGAAGGTTCTGATACTGTTTATTAGAATATCTGATATACTGGGTGGTCCACTTACGAAAGCATATTTTCCATGAGATAAGATTCGCCAGATGTTCCTGATTTTAATATGACTCTATCATAGTTGATTATTTTTTTAGAAGAAACAATCTTATTCAGATGAAAACTATCCAAAATATAATAAATAATATATTATATGGCGTTAATGGAATTAACTTATGACTGTATTTATTAGAATTTGTTCGACAATAGAAGGTATTCTATAATATTCTATATACAATTCTATGTATAACAAAAAAAAAACTACATATATTTATATGTTATGAACGTATCTTTATTAAAACGAAAATAAAAAGAAACACGTAATTATTAGTTATAATACTTGAACACATAGGGTAAGGTTTTAAAAAAAAGGTTATAACAGGTAAGTATATAGAATTTTAAGCTATACATATCAACAAATAAAATATATTAAATACTCAAAAATATAACTCACTTATAAAAGCGTTTAAACAAAAAACTACAGCATAAAGAAAAAACTATAGTTTTTATAGAAATAAAATATATTTTTCAAAAAAAAACTTACTAGCTTGTCCCCAGAAAAGATAATCTAGATAATTTAAATCGGGGGGCTAGGGGGCCATGGCTAAGCTCAACCTCGACCTATTTAATGGTTGTAGTGTTGAATTAAAAACTCCCTTACCACCAAACTGAATTGGCGATGCACAATCTAACTAATCAAACTAAAATTGGTTTCTCAGTTCAGGTAGTACAGCACCGGGAGTTCCTCTTCTAAAAATTTACGATTACATTGCCCGTTTAACTTCCTTGGCAAGTAAAATAGCTCCACTTAATAGTCTCCAATAATGCCAGCCCACACATTTACTGAAAACTAATATTGCAGATGACTTTCGTCTATTGCATGAGGATTCTCTTCTGTCCAAAAATGATTGTTATGAAAATTTCTGGTGGCATTTTTCGAAAAACTTGCTTCATCATCATCATTGTTTGAAAATCTCGTCGGAGAAGAGCTTAGACTATCTGGATATGGTAAGGATACATCAAAGTATCAATCAGAATTCTCCATATGAATGAAATGAAATATTGAAAGTTGCAGCAATTTCTCTTGTACTTGTACATGGTTCGTTTTTTTACAGCATTCAGGGCTGCTTCCTCAATTTCGACAGTTCTTACAGCGCGATGTGAATGCAAATTTCTTGAAAGTTTCATTTTCGCGCAGTCGTGATTTGGATAATGCCACCGATAGAGTCGTTTAGCTTTAAATGCATTACCATTTGCAAGACCATAAATGAAATGCATCTCGGCATATTCTTGGTTTGTGAACTCAACCATCATTAAATAAATAGCTCTAACTAACTTTGGAAACATCAACCAACAAAAAGTTAATAAACGGAAAATAGAATATGAGCTGTCACAGCCAACTACTTTCTTTGTACACTCTGCGCTTCATGTGAGGATCACTGTAATCATCATCATTAAAAACGTAAAAAAATACCCTGCTTATACAAATTGCATTTCATGTGACTCAGATCAGCTTTTATATAATTGCCCCTTCTCAGGACCTGCTGCTACATGAAGTTTCCTCCATACATTTAATTTCCGAAAACGCTTAAAATTCAGTCAATACAGAGCCCTCCTGTTTGTATCACGTTCTCATAAACAATCCCACTTAACTCCGTCAGGCCAATCAAGAAGAGCTCATAATTCCTCATTTCAATTAAGCGATAGAGACACCGATACCAGGCCGCGGTCGGCCCAATAAAAGATATCATCTCTGTGATGCGCTCTCATCTCTAGTTATCTTTTCTAAGGGGAATTTTCGCACCACCTCAGTTAATTGAGTTTCATGATAAAATGTTACCACAAAAATATTCTATACTACGGTCTCAAAATAATTGGCAAAACTGTTCATATAACCATTAACGGTGTGCGGAGAAAATAATTAACATCGATTCACACACTTTTAACTGAAATGAAAGCATTCAAAACCGCTTGGAAAGATTGTGCATTAATAAGTCGTTACATGTTGCCAGGTTTTAAAATATTTCATTTAAATTCCCATAAAAAGTACCAAAATCAGCATGTCATTAAGGGTTTGTTGGCAACGAAGTTAAGAAAGACCCATGTCTATAGGCGCTCGCACGCTTTCTTATCACCTCTAACCATCGTTCAGTGTCGTAGACAAGTTTCAATCAAGAGGATATTAGCAATTCAGTTTTATTATTTTGGTGGTTATTCAAAACAGCAAATATTATAATGCAGGCGAGTTCTTCTAGTGATAAAAACCAATAAGTTACAAAACGACGTTATTTAAAACCTGGGGAGCGTACAATGGTAAAAAATATGTATGAGGGAATTCTAAGTACACACAGTGAAATATCATTCACTGATGCAGCAGAACTTTGTGCCACATTGACTAAGACATCTTGCCGTACTGTTTACAGAACTATCAAGGACAATAGGAATGCTAAAGTGTCCGATCAGAAGGAAACAAGATGACTGAAAGGATTTTTATTGATCAGCAAGGAAAGTTAGCCATTCGTCGGAAAGTACATGCATTTTTTTTTCGAAATGAACTTCCTAATTTAAAAAAAAAATTCTGCCGAAATTCAAAGGGATGAAAATATGCAAAATATTTCACGAAGAGTTCTAATGCGTACACTACGAGAATTGAATTTTCGATTCTAAAAACGAACTCGCAAACGTCTTTTGATGGAAAGGGAAGAAATCGTATTGTGGCGTAGAGAGTATCTAGAAGAAATACAACAATATCGCTGTGCAGGAAAAAGAATTTACTTTACGGACGAGACATGGTTAAATGAAGAACATACTGTGAATCACATTTGGCGAGATCCCAACATTAAAGATGCACGTAACGCCTTTATCAATGGACTGTCCACTGGATTGAAAGCACCTCCAGGAAAAGGTCGTCAGTTAATTATAACCCACATCGGGAGTGATTCTGGTTTTCTTGAAGGTGGGTTAAACGTGTTTGAATCTCGTAAAACCGGTGATTATCATGAGGATATCAACTCGGGAGTATTTGAAGATTGGTTTAAATCCATCTAACCGCGTATTGAACGTGGGTCGGTAATCGTGATGGATAATGCACCATACCACAGCCGTCGGGTGGAAGCTTTGCCAACTTCTGCGTGGCGAAAAGGAAAGATTGTTGACTGGTTCGAAGGAAAAAATATTGCATTTGGCGAAAAAATGCTATAAGTGCAGTTGCTCGATCTAGCAAGACTTCACAAAAAAAAAATATACGAATTATGTAGTGGATGAAATGGCTCGTGAACGAGGTGTTACAATATTACGTTTACCGCCTTACCATTGTGAACTAAATCTAATCGAGCATATATGGGCACAGATAAAAAGCGAAGTGGAGCGTGAAAATAAAACTTTTAAATTAAAAGATGTCAAAGAACTGTTAAAAGCGGCAATAGGTGCGTATTACATGTCGAGGGCGTAAAAAAAAATGCGGGACTTAAATGTACGCGTTGAAGTCATGGTATAACCTATTATTATAAATCTTGCTGATGACAAACGATTGCAATTTGAAAAAAAACACATTGAATAAAAAAATTATCTGGTTATTTTTATGCACGAGTGTAATTTATTTGAATATTTCCCAAATTAATTAAGAACTCGAATCAAGTAAATTTAAATATTTTATTTAACAGAAAATACTAACAATAAAATTAAAATGCTTAAAAATTACAAAAATTGACTTTTTTGTCTGCTGTCACTCAATAAGATGACGTTATTTGTCAGAATATTACATTTTTTGACGTTTGTTATCAATAAAATCCCGCTTTGACGTTTCGTCAACAATATAAACTTGCGATGCAATTTTCGATTTCTGGCAGTGCTGTTTTCGCTGTAATTTTGCGAAAATTGCATTTCTCTTATGGGAACTTTAACATATGAGGGAAATATTCGGGTGTAATACCACGAGTGCTTTAAAATTACCGATAATTTTTTGCGAATGCGTGTTTTCTTTAATTTCACGAGTCCGAAGGACGAGTGAAATTTGTAAAGAAAACACGTATAAGTGAAAAATTATCCGGTTAGTTTTAAAGCACGCATGGTATTTAAAGGAATATTTCACGAATTCAAAAACATTCATTTTGTCAACTTTGAAATAATAAATAGAAATTTGTCAACCAAGTGACACTGACAAGTGGTATTTTCGTTTTGGTGTTTTCGATTTTGTATAGATATCCGCTGTAAGTTTTCGAAAATACCACTGTCCTTATGTGATTTTTTATACGTGAATGGAATATTCATTATAACACTTTTTAATGTTGGCGTATTACATGTCGAGGGTGTAGAAAGAAAAATGTGGGACTTAGACGTACGCGTTGAAGTCATGGTAGAACCTATTATTATAATTCCTGCAGATGACAGCAGTAGCGACAGTAATGAAATCGACAGAATGGTAATAATGAATTTAAAATTGTAACGTATTGTCATTATAACACTTTTTAATGTCGGCGTGGAATATAATTTGTCAAATTATTATTAATTAGTGTTCATTAGGTAACAATAGTTGGGAAATTTATAAACATTTATAATTTAGGTTTAGGTTTTGCCCTTAATCCACTATTATATGTTTCTATTATTATCTAGTATAGTAAAAACATTATAAAAATAACTTATACCGTTGCTTTATTATTCTTTTTGGATTTTATACCTGCGTAATTTAGTTTCTCCTATTAACTTCATTAGATCACCAAATGTATAAAAGCTTAATTTATTTTTCAGTTCAATTTATAATATTATATTTATTATAGTAAATGTAAAAATATATTATAATAATACACAAACAATTCATATATTTTTTGAATTATTATTGTTTAAAATGACACGCATCTGGAATTGGCGTTCCCCTTACGTCCTGCACCCCCGGTAAAAATAAGTCACTGCCAATTATTTTTGTTCCGGAATACAGATATATTTTTCTTTAGTCTAAGTACTTGGTAAACAACAAACTTATCTGAACTCATACTAATAATGAACTTAATGCAACAGCAATCCAATCAGGACTACGACTACGCAACATGAACACTCACATACTTAGGCGAATTGATCATCTATTTAGTAAATATTTTCATGTACCGTTGTCTGTGGCGAAAACTCGCTGTTATTTTAATCACACGTCCACGGTATGAAGTGGTAGCCAATGACAGAAGGACGTGCTCGGCATTCAATTAATAAAAGAGCCTTAATCCTGTAGGAGATAGTCCTGGCTGGATATCCCGATGGATTTACTGGTGCCGTAGTTGTTATGTAGATCACCGGGGTAAGCCGCGGGTTGAATTCCAGATGAAACGATGACTGTGCGATTAGGTTGTGATTTCGCTTTTGTTTTGCTTTTTTACGACGTTAATGAAATTCAAAAGTTATTATTTAAAAATAACTGCTTACTTTGGTCCCAAGTATTTAAAAATGCGAAATAACACGCCTGTTAAAAAATATATATTTTTGTTGCTCAGTTTTCCTTAACACAACTACAAATATTTGAAATTGTAGTTTATGATAATAAAGATTGAATACATGGACACCAGTATGGGCAACCTCCATAAAAAGCGTAGTTTGTACTGTATTATTATTATACTGACTTCAATTCTAATAATAAGTAGCTTGTGATATATTTGTTTTTTTTTCTAGTTTGTTTTTCTCTGAAGCCAAAAACTAGAACATTTAAAGGCTTTTAAGTAAAATAAAAATAATATAAAATAACCTATCTATGAAAACTAACCTCTTTTAATAACAAAGCCTTGACAACCCGCGTCAACCACTAAAACATGCCTAATTTAACTCAAGATCTTTAAATTAACCAGACGTGGTCGTGAAAATGCACAGAACTGTCAGTCCGGCATCGCTGATCCACAACAGCCGAGACATTTAACCTACATCTTAAATACAAGGTTAAATAGTTATTCCTATTGACAGCCAATTACTAATCAATTAAAACAAGGATTTGAAATAAGACCTGTCCACAAGCAGTATGAAACAAAGAACAGAAGAAATCAATCCACTTGGCTTACAAGGTACAAAACATTCCTGGAATATAAACTATACACGGAAAAAACAGTATTGTAAATTTAGTTTAGTAAGAATTTTATAGTATATTTCTCTATAAAACCTCTTAATAACTATAAATCTCTATACCAGTCTTTTCCAAAATAAAATTGTAAACTAAATTTATAAAAAAATATGGTTAGTTTTTTTATATAACATAGTATAATTATGCCACTACTAAGGTATATATTACATTTTACAAACGCGATTTGGTTAAATTGAATAACTATTTCTTTTAGTTAAAAGTAAGAAACTGTATTGTGAATTTTACTAAATCCTTTTGTGGTTTTTATTATTTTTTATTACATTACCAGACAAGCATAAAAAATGGTTATAAAGGAAACTTAGTAAAAATTACTATATTTCTTTACTAAAATTTTTAATAGAATTTAGAAGGGTGTAATTATAGTAAGACTGTTTAACAATGAACTATTCGAATTTTTATTACACTATATTTGCAAAATATCAAAAAACATAGAAGCGCTTATACAATTTTCGTAGGAAAATTCGTATTTTACTAAATGAATATAGTAGAAACTCCTAAATAATTTACAGGAATAGTCAAAGCCGCGCCGTCCGTCGCCGCCGTCGCATTTACAGTTATGCCATCAAAGGGGTCGGACCTCTAACTCTTACTCTTATGTGTTTTAAGTTCAAACTGATTAATTTTGTCTCTGATTTTGTGTTTATGGTATTATGGTGCTGTTATGTGGAGTTTGGAGGATTTATTAGCAGAATGGAATCTGGAAGACTTAGTTTCGCCACCAAGAAAGAAAGACCAAATATATTGCATTATACCACGTGTAAAAGCAAATAAAAAATGTTACAAAATCTACAAAAGGAGTTTTAAATATTTACTAAAATATTTAATTAGTATAACAAAAGTTGGTGGTAGAAATTCAACTAAAATTAATAGAATTTACGAAAAAATATTACAAATTTTACAATATTCATTAGTAAAATGTGCAAAACTGCTTGGTAGTTTTTACAAATAATTACTACAACCGTAACAACAGAAGCTAGAAAAAACAACAACATATTTTTATATTACTTGCACTCCTGTTTAATAGTTTTTACTGTAACGAATTTTTTATTCCTAGATATTTTTGTAGTAACTATTAAAAATATTAACTCGTTTTTACTATAATTTTATAGTCTTCCTTAATATACCATATGGCTGTCCTATATAGAACTATAAAATATAGTTACTTCTATTATATTTTTGGATATTCTTATAAATTTTTTTTTTCCGTGTATCAACAAAATTTTCAAACCGAACATAGTGAAAATATTGGCTATTACAGGTACCTAATTAATGTTTAAGGCGAGAGTCTACCTAGGAACTTTAAAAAATTAAAACAGAAAACTTAACATAGATAACCAAACTATGAAAATGCAATTTTTGAACCGTAACAAGCTATTACATGGCAGTATATTATATGGCATGTTTTTCCCGCTAAAAGAAAAATTAAACACCCTGACAACCGTCTATGACTTACAACCCACCATTCGCGTTTCATTTCTCTTTATCAAGCCGTTATTTTTCTTCCGGTACTTTATCACCGCAGAGATCATTAATATCACTTTTATATCCTCAAGATGCTGAGCTTGTATTACTCTTGCATCGGACTAATGGTGATAAACATTGTAACAAAATGTTGGGGGATTCGAGGTGTTTTTAAGGAACGGTTGAGCCTTTTAAATTAAGTTTATGATTAGGTTTTGATAGTGGAATATTTCATACTGTATATTCTCAGATAGGTTTTGATATGTTGCGCATATCAAAAATCGATGTCTTCCTCTGGGATGATTTAGGCTTGTTGATTTTAATTTAATTAGAGTAACCGACACTTACTACTAACTAGGATCATTTTCGTTTTTGAAATCAGTCTGGGAGTATTTATTTCTATCTGTATACAGGTAAGAGCTTCTCAGTGGAACTACTTAATCTTCAAATTCGTTAAGAAAGACCTAACATCTAGTTTAGCAGAAATGCAGGTTGTCTAAAATTAATAATGAGTACAACTCACATGTAAATATAAAGGTTGAAGACTTGGTGTATGAACTAGTTATTTGTATTGAAATTGAGATATAAATGAAGTTTTGATTATAAACATTTATTATAAATCCGAGAAAACACCAACGTCTTCTTGGAAAAAAAATGACATATTCAATGGCTTACTGTAAACAACAAGCCATTTCATAAAGATATGCTGAGAAAGAAGCTACTGGAGTTAAATAAACCTATTTGTACGAAATGTGTTGTCGACGAAATCGCTTCAAAACGAAATATAACGGTACTTCGCCTTCCGCCATATCACTGTAAATTAAATCCCATAGAATTGGTGTGGGTGCAAGTAAAAGGGTTTGTAGCAAGGCATAGCACCACTTTTAAAATGAGAGACGTTGAAAACCTCTTGCAAGAGGGAATAAAGACAGTGGATTGTGAAAAATGGAGTAAGTGCGTCGAACATGTGATTGAAATAGAAGAAAGAATGTAGGAAGCTTTTAACATGCTAGAAAACACTGTAAGGCCCCTTATTATTTCTCTGGACCCCAATGACGATAGTTCATCGGACTACTAAAAATTAAGTTGTATTTTACATAGTAGATGTTTTTTAATAAATATAAATATTAAAACTACCTGTAGTAACGCCGCTGTTACTACAGGTAGTTGTCATTTCATTCACCAAATTGGTCATTCTATTGTATGCTAATTAGGGGCGACCCTAATTTAGGAACGATTCGGGGTGTGTAGGTCTAAAATCCGGAATTTTTAAAAACTACATGGAAAAAAAAATTTATAAGAATATCCAAAAATATATAAATAGAAGTAACTATATTTTATAGTTCTATATAGGGCAGCCATATGGTATATTAAGGAAGACTATAAAATTATAGGAATAAAAAAATGCGTTACAGTAAAAACTATTAAACAGGGATGCAAATAATATAAAAATATGTTGTTGTTTTTTTGTAGCTTCTGTTGTTACGGTTGTAATAATTATTTGTAAAAACTACCAAGCAGTTTTGCACATTTTACTAATGAATATTGTAAAATTTGTAATATTTTTTCGTAAATTCTATCAATATTAGTTGAATTTCTACCACCAACTTTTGTTATACTAATTAACTATTTTAGTAAATATTTAAAACTCCTTTTGTAGATTCATTTAAATATGTTTGTAACATTTTTTATTTGCTCTTACACATGGTATAATGAAATATATTTGGTCTTTCTTTCTTGGTGGTCGAAACAAAGTCTTCCAGATTTTATTCTGCTAATAAATCCTCCAAACTCCACATAACAGCACAATAATACTATAAAAACAAAATCAGAGACAACACAAAATTAACCAGTTTGAACTTAAAACACATAAGAGTAAGAGTAAGAGGTACGACCCCTTTGATGGCATAACTGTAAATGCGACGGCGGCGACTATTCCTGTAAATTATTTAGGGTTTCTACTATATTCATTTAGTAAAATACGAATTTTCCTACGAAAATTTTATAAGCGCTTCTATATTTTTTGATATTCTGCAAGTGTAGTGTTATAAAAATTCAAATAGTTTATTGTTAAACAGTCTTACTATAATTACACCCTTCTAAATTCTATTAAAAATTTTAGTAAAGAAATATATGTAGTAATTTTTTAAGTTTCCTTTATAGTCACTTTTTATGCTTGTCTCTTAATGTAATAAAAAATTATAAAAGCCACGAAAGGATTTAGTAAAATTCACAATACAGTTTCTTACTTTTAACTAAAAGAAATGGTTATTCAATTTAACCAAAACGCATTTGTAAAATGTAATATATACCTTAGTAGTGGCATAAAATAATTATACTATGTTATATAAAAAAGCTAACAATATTTTTTTATAAATTTAGTTTACAATTTTATTTTGGAAAAGACTGATATAGAGATTTATAGTTATTAAGAGGTTTTATAGAGAAATATACTATAAAATTCATCCTAAACTAAATTTACAATACTGTTTTTTCTGTGTATCATTGCAAATTACCTAAAATCTACAATGCAACCTTTAGGTTGTCCACTCTGCTTATTAGGTCCTTTTATTGCAAGTTTACATAGTATTGCTTCCTCGCAACAAAGTATAGGCAGTTTGTTTTTACTCTCTATTTTACAAGTATTTCTTGGTAGGTAACTCCAAATCTGTTGTCTATATATGACGTAGACTTATCGCAATTTCGTTTCCGACAACTTAAGAATTATTCCCGACTTTTTCTAGACCACAAAATCGTGTCTTCTCAAACGAGTTACAAGGGCCCATAGTTTATGGCGCTCCATGGGTGGTATACCCATGGCCGATTGTCTTCTAAGTTTCGTATCGTCGTCGGATGACCTGTGACCTCGTGTTTTCAGATTTTCTGCTTTGCTAGGTCGCGATATCGCATGCTTACGAGATTTATGATGATATCGGCGATAGTTTTTGTTTTTCTAGTATGTTGCAGTTAGGAATGAAACGGAGAAACATTGTGTTTCCCTGCATGCGAACCATATTTTAAATTAAAAAAAAAAACGTTTATATTTTCTATAGATCACCGACATATTTCCTGTGGGTAACTTTTAAATGCATTCTGCTTATAACAACAGTATCTACATGCAGTTGTACTTTTGTTTATTATATCGGCAATATCTTCAACGATACAATATCCTTTAAGTGGCCGCCAAGAAAGAAAATCTAAGGGTGATATATCTGGTGACCTTGCTGGTCATCTTATTGGTCCGTTGGTTTCAAACGGAATACTGTCTATCCAAATGATTCTCAACAATTTGAGCATTATGAGCAGAAACCCCATCCTGCTACAGTAACATGTTCTCAAAGTTTAGCTGTATCCTTTTGTTTTAACTTTAGATGACTTGTTCAAATAATTAATGTTATTAGCAAGTTAAAAAAAGCATCCATGCTTTAAAAAAATTGGAGTTTCCTCTCCACTATTCATAATTTAAGAAAATTTTCTTTTTTGCTTAACCCCGGTCTCTTAATAAAAATTAAGACCATGTTTCTCAATTACTTAGAAGCCCTGTTTTAAAAGCCCTTTAAAGGCATCTAAATTTAAAAATATTACCTTGTATACTTTAGAAAAGTTTCTTTCCCCGCAGTTAACTTCATGTTTCGTATACTTTTCTAAGAGGGTAGATATATATTATTTATTTTCTTTTATGCCTAAATAAAGTTGGTTAGGGCTACTTTTCATACAGGGTCATCTGAATACTGAAAAATGTTTACAGCTGCTGCAGCACCAAGTTTCCAGGACTCCCCAGCACCTTCTGGATGTCAGAGGATATTTCAACGACTATCTGGGCTCTTGCTTTGTTCAATTTGGAGATGATTATGAACAATTTGTTTATACCATTTCGATCTTTACTGTTGACATCATTAAAATCCATTATGTTTACATTTATAGGCACAGTCTAAAATTTTCTTCGTTTAAAGTCATTTGATTTATATATTTGCTGGTGACATCCAGCTTATCTTTAAATTTTCATCAATAGGCAAAGATCGTAAATGCTTTTCTATTAATGATGAATAATGAGAGATGAGACACATTAAAATCCATTGCCATTGGCCTGGATGATTGTGTTCATTTTTCATGTATTGAGAGCATGATATCCAAAGCTTAGTCTCCCCCGGTTGTTGTTTAAGGTCGACCTGATCTAGCGGCTTCCCTAACACTGCCTGTTTCTCGAAATTTCTTTACCACTCGACACACCGTTGACTGATTTATTGAAGGCCTATTTGGATATAATTCATTGAAAAGTTGACAAACCTGATCTTGCGATCTCCTCACATTTCCGTAACCGCTCATTATTAAAATTTCAACTCGTTGTTTCTCATTCAGATGAACCATAGTGTAAATGAATTAGAAATCAAACAACAGAAAATTAAACAGGAACTCAAAATTGACACCTCTTAGGTCGCTGTCATAAAAACACCTTGACTCAACTGGTGGGTATTAGGTAGGAATAATTATAATTAGGAAGTTTTTTATTTTTGAGCCGTCATTATCTCGGAAACGCTTCAATCATATGCAGAGTGTTCTATTTAAAAAAAGCAAGTTAGTCTCTATGGCAACCAAACCAGAAATGACAGAAAAAATTCATGCAGGTAGAAATGTGGGGAATAATTTACTGAACAAAGTTACAGGCATTATGCGCGACTTTTTCGCCACTCTGTATATTCTATTGAATTAACTTACTTTAAAAAAATAGGGTAGAGATTTTAATTTAATTTTATGTGCCTTGTTCTTTTACGTCGCGTTTCTATAAACATATATTTCAGTTGCATTGAATAGAAAAGGTCCTAACATTTTAAATGATACTACATTATATTACATGCGATTTTATAACTTTCATTCTCATAATAATTCACACTTGCTACCGTATGCTTGCCTTAACCATGCGAATATATACATCCAAAAGAAGTAAGTTACTGCCTGAAGTATGAAGTCGACGCGACACATGTTGAAGTTGTAAAATGATTAAAATGAACTTCAGAAATGTTGGCGCACTACGAAAATATTGCTCAGATTGTCTAAAATGAGATTTTCTACCCTGGTACACCGTGAGAATGGAGTTATATGAATTTATAGGATCGAGCGGGAACACAAGCAGTCACAGGAATCGTAAATTTTGATGGGAAGGGCATGAAAGAGGTGATTTAATAGGTTTAAAGAAAATTACGTTTTTGAGAAAGGCGACATATTTTTACAGTTGAAATGCTAACTATTTTTCATGCATACCTATAAGTATTGATTTTATACCTAGTAGGTACCTATTATTTACAGCCGAAAAATTTATACACTTAATGCCAAAAAATAACTCACTGTGATCTTTGGGTGACATAATCTCGTTGGACTTAACCTGAGATCCTCTTCTTCTTCCTCTTTTTGTTTTTAATACACTGAGGAAAAACTTTTTCTTTCGCGAATAAGAAGGCTTAAATGATTTTTTGTTAATTGCGGCATTACAGCCTATATTTAATCAAGTGAAATGTATTGTAGGTAAGATGTTTACTGGAAAAATTTTAGTTGATTTAATAAAATTATTTGATTTCAGAATATTTCCTTAACTAACTAACCTAAACAAAACATTAGTTCCTTTGGATGCAAAAATAATATTATTAAACTTTATTCCCCGAGAAATTCCTTTATTTAACAGTTAGTTCGGGTTATACTACGGTCTCGAAATAATTGGCAAAACTGTTCATAAAACCATTAACGGTGTGCGGTGAAAATAATTACATTGATCCGCCCAATTTTAAGTTAAATAAAAGCAATTCAAACGGCTTGGGAAGATTGTGCATAAATATGAAATTACATGTTGCCAAGTTTTAATAGATTTCACTGAAATTTCCATAAAATTTACCGAAATCGGCATGTCATTAAGGGCCTTTTTACCCTACGGTACCTGTTTTATTTAATTTGGCAACGCAGGTAGGAAAAACCCATGTCTAAAGGCGCTCGCACGCTTTTTTATCGCCTCTAACCAACGTTCAGTGTCGTAGACAAGTTTCAATCAAGAGGATATTAGCAATTCAGTTTTATTATTTTGGTGGTTATTCAAAACAGCAATTATTATAATGCAGGTGCAATATCGCTGTGCAGGGAAAAGAATTTACTTTACGGACGAGACATGGTTAAATGAAGGACATACTGTGAATTACATAGATTAAGATGATGAGTGCTTAAGCGCTCGAAACATGTAGGGAACCTTTTCATCTATCACCATTTTTATTAAACTGTGGAGGAGGACTGCTTTGTTTTATTTATATTAATCATTATTTTTATAGGGAAAGAAAAGAAAGTCAAAAAGTCTTTCTCCACTGATTTATTAAAGAGTAATCAAAGGCTCAATTTTATAATGAAAAGTCTACATGTTTCGAAGGTAGTGACCTTCATCCTCAGGAGACAAAAGAATTGTTGCTGTTAGTATTAGCAGTAGAGAGAAATTAATGGTGGAAGGTGACGTTGATGGAGCTTTAAAATTTGAAATTTAAAAATGTATTAAGCAGTGAACGTAATCAGCATACTGAAATCTTCCACCAATAATTTCTCTCTACTGCTGATACTAACAGCAACACTTCTTTTGTCTCCTGAGGATGAAGGCCACTACCTTCGAAACACGTAGACTTTTCATTATAAAATTGAGCCTTTGATTGCTCTTCATTAAATGAGTGGAGAAAGACTTCTTGACTTTCTTTCCTTTCCCTATATTTCAACTCCACTTTGAGACTGGACTATTTCTTTAAATCATTATTGTTATCTATTGTTAGCTTTGTGTTACATATTTAAATTTTGCGTAGATATCCAGAATCAGTGAAACTGATTATCTAAAGATGTGATGATAAGGTCAGAGACTACCAATGCATTAAAATCTAATGTTCAATTGGTACAAGTCTTAGGACTTGCCATATTTGCGTAAATCATATGATTTTCTGATTAATTTATTGTTTTTAAGGTTATTGCAGTAACCTGAGGATCAAAGCATTGGCGTTGCTAAAGAAAATGAAAACGTCTAGTATACCTATGGGGTTAAGGTCTGGGGATTGTGCCGGCCACTGCAAGACCCGAACGTTATTTTCTTGAAATCACTCTTGAACAATTTGTGAACAGTGTTTTGGATCGTTATCCTGTTAAAAATTTCTAGAACAACATTAATGAAAACACCAACAATAATTATCAAAATTGAATATTTAGTCATATGATGCTGTTTTTCGACTACTTCAGCCAATCTGTCTGGAATAGAGTGAATTAAATTGACAATAAAATTTTGATCAAGCCCTTGCCAGCACTTCCAATAGTTCATTAAAATTGGGAGGCCTAAATATATTTTCTGTACTTCTTTTACAATTGGACTCCAGAGTCCAGACATTCTCTATGGGATTAGTATCGGGACTATAAGCAGACCATGGTAAAACTTCTACATTATTATATTCAAACCATACTCTCACAGCATAAGCGGTACAAACTTATCCTGCCATAAGACATTTGGACATACAGTGTGTGTATAAAGTCTGGAAACGGAGTAATAACATCACAATTTATTGGCTGATTTAAACCAAATTTGGTACAATTGTGTAAGAGGACTTGACGCATCGAATGACGATATTGGCGCTGTTGCCAGCTTTTTAGTTTGTCTGGAATTCAAACGAATTTTATACTTTTAAATATAACACCCTGTATATTTTTTCATTTATAGTTTTTTACTTACTTACTACAAAAGTAAAGCAACAAATTGTGTCAACAGTATTTTATTTTACATATTACGATAAAAAAAGCATTAAACACATTTAATAATTACAATAGCTAGAAGTATTATGTTAATAGTTAATAGAATATCCATTATTTTTTATTACTTGCCGACAACGTCGCGGCATTGAGGCAATCAATTTTTTAACAGTATTTTCGGGAACTTCATTGATTTTATATACCAATGATTGTTTATTTGGGCATAATTGTGTACGAATTCCAGTTCAACTTCTTCCCATAGATTTTCAATGGGGTTAAGGTCTGGGGATTGTGCCGGCCACTGCAAGACCCGAACGTTATTTTCTTGAAATCACTCTTGAACAATTTGTGAACAGTGTTTTGGATCGTTATCCTGTTAAAAAATAAAACGCAACGGCATTCCCACTCTGCGTAAGGCAACATTACATTTTGCATTATATCTCTATAGACAAATCCATCCATGGGGTCATTAATGAAGTTTAAATGACCCACCCCATTCTATGAGAAAGAACCCCATAGAAAAACACTGCCTTTGCCATGTTTAACTGTGGGTGTAACGTATTTGGGATTAGACCTTGCGTTGATTCGCCGTCTTACACGCTTCATTCCATCAGAATTGAAAATTTTATAACGCGTTTTATCGCTAAATAAAACTTTTTTCCACTCGTCTACTGTCCAATGTAAATGTCGACGTGCAAATTCAAGCCTAGCCACACTATTTCTTACCGAAATAAGGGGCTTTTTAGCTGGGTGTCTACTAAATAACTTTGCATCTACCAACCTTCTTTGAACTGTCCGTGGCCTAACCATAATTTCGGGAATTTCAGCAATAATTCTAGGTGCAGACATCCAAGGATCGTTTTGAGAAATTCTTTTAATGCGTCTGTCTGTTCAAATTGTTGTTTTTCTCGGCCATCCCGATTTCGGTAGATTCTCTAAATGTCCCCTTTGAATGTAACTTGAAATTATTTTGGATACGCTGTATCTTGGTAAAACAAACCGTCTTGAAATTGTGGCTTGTGTTGTACCTTCCACGCGTGCATTTACTATTCTCTGCTTTAATTCTTTCGAAATTGGAATACCTCTTGGCATGATTAATCCAGCACAGAAATATTAATTAAACATAAAATAAACTTTGCAAAAATATTTTAACCTTTACTTTCACGAAAACCTCTCTTTTTTAGGAAAATATTAAAATGTTGCTTTACTTTTGACGCATTACAATACTGTATTTGAAAGTTTACGTCAATATCAGTTCATTGTTTTGATTGTTGGAAAAGCTGTTACCGCCAATAACAGCAGCCTACTTTGATATTTAAGACACGATGTATTTAAATACGATATCATGCATTTAATATTATAAAATCGAGATTTCTTTCATTTTTCGAAAGTGTTGGTCTATTTTTGTCCGATAGTGTAATGCTGAATAGATGGAGCATTATATTCTGATAAATCACGAGGCATTTTGTAAATTTTGGCAGTGACAAGTTTGTCGATCCCTACACTTTTTTTGAAAAATCAAAATCAATTAAGACTGATTTCCATTATATCAGATTTAGTGTACCCATTGAATGAATACAACTGTAATTATACGTACTGTTAAATTAGCAGCACGTTTTTTTTTCAGTGGGGTCCTGCCTCTACTTGAGTATATTACTATTCAGTAACAAAACCAGAAAAATAATTACATAAATTCATTATAGGTACACTGATGCATCCCACGAAACCACCCCCAACAAAACCGAAAACAAACGAAAAAAATGGCTACTCTAAAAGGTCACGTGTCAAAGAGCCATAAAGTGCACGTCGTTCGGCTTTTGTTTCGGAGTGCTTTTGTTTAATTATCGGGTCACGTGACGCTGTTAACGAAGAGAATCGTGTACGGAACGGTATTGATAGTTTTACTATAATACGGCTATTGACTAGTGAAATAAAACTTTTTAATAAATGTGAGAGGTTTTCGGGGGAGTGGTTGTTCAATTAATGGGATGTGTAACTGCGACTGCGACTGCGACCAAAAAAGAAATAGAGGAATAGTTCGGGGGAACAACAATATTTCGAAGATATTATGGCCTCTGCAGGCTATTTGAGCAAGAATGATATCACACACCATAATGCGAAGGCATGTCCTCTCTATTATTGTCGGACTTATTTTTTCAAGCTGCCGAGGCACGAGGAGAGCAGTTTTAATATTACTAAATTGCTATTTTTATATTTATACTCTGTTGCTTAATGCCGGGGAGTAATTAAATGTAAATTTGCAATAACAGGTGTAAATGAAAGTGACGTGACAGCGGAATTTCTACAGGTAATTTATTAGAATAATAAGTATAATAATAATTATACTTTATTATACACTGATAAAACTGTGCTCCCTTAATCAAATAATCTGATTTATTTGGTGAATAATTATTGGTAATAAATAAATGTGATTTTAATTAACTAAGTTTTATTTAACTGAAATAAATGAGAGTATTTCGTTTCACTTGCAAAATTATTTATTGGCGGATATGTGTCAAATCATATAACCCTTCTAACAAATATCTTACCAAAAAACCACTAAAATAACAAAATCTAAATACCTAACTAATTATTTAATCGAACTAATTTTTATTTAGGAACTAAATCCCGTTAATCGCTAGTTAAATCACCCAGTAGAGAACTATTTAAATGCCTAGGTCATTTAAACTAAATAATTATGTATTTACATTAAATCCTTAATATAAAACAAACAAATATTTACAAATAACTAATTATTTAATCGAAGTACATTTCAAGTTAAGAACTAAATACCTTTAACCTTAATTTAAATCATTCATTGCCGAACTTTTCAAACAATTTGGTCATCCAAACTAATAATTAAGTATTTAAATAAACTCCTGTCGCCTACTTTGGGCTTTGAGTAATTTGATTGGTTATACAAAAGTGGCCTGATAAATCATTATCGCGTTTTTGGTTATTGGTGTTCGATTTTGTCTTATAGAAATTTATGAGTGAAAGTGAAATCTTCTTTGTTAGTGGCACAGAAGTTAGTGGTTCCATCAAAAATTAAAACGAAGATATGGGGAATCAACGTAATATGAATAATTATTTAGAAGATTGGTGTATATCAAGGGGTATATCCCATCTGTTAGATACTTTTCAAGTTAGAAAACTATATTTGAATATTTTAGTTACGCATGAAACGAGTTAAAAAAGTAAGATAAGAGGCAAAGAAAAGATACTTGTAATACCTAATTTGAAATTTTGAACACAAAATATTTTTAGAAAAATGTAGCCAGGTATTTATAAATCATGGGTACCTAGGTTAAAAATAAGACAGTTTTTCTCAATTTTCACCATAATTCAATACCTATCAAACCTCCTAACGTAAAAAATATAATATAATTAATATAATATTAATAATTATTGTACCTAATATTTGCAAATTTGCCTTCATGTAATTTTTTATCAAAGTTATTAACTTCTCTCTATAATGTTTTATTGACGTATATTTTAAGGGGAACAACAACTAATGGTAGGTTTATACAGCAAGATAACATAACATAAAAATAAAATAAAAGTTGAATCTACAGATCTGCCATAAGACGTTTATAGAAACACATAACATAACATAAAACTAAGAAATAAAATAAGAGATGGTTATCTTTTAAATTTTATGTTATTTTTATGTAAAAATCGTTGTGCGCGTGCGCGTAATTTGTCATAACCTTTATTTTCGGCAAAAATGTGTTTTTTTCTGTTGGTTTGCCTTATTATTTGAACACTATAAACAATTTAATAAGGTTTGTGATTATAATGGTATAGGTACTGATTAAACCATATTCAATAGCAACATTCCAATATTTCTTATTTTTATGTGACGTCTGTATAAACACGTACTTGGATAAAATAAGAACTGATTTGAATGAACATTCTGATCTATTGAAAATTAAAAAAAGATATTTAAACCAAATAAATTTATACTTGGTCTAAATAAATATAAAATACAAGTTAAACAATTATGTACTTGAATAAAAAAACAATCACTTTGATGGAAATTATCGGTTTATTTAAATCAAATCACTTAAATTGTTTGACTAAATAACGTTGTTGTTACGGCCAATACATGTAAAACAAAAGTAAAATATATAAACTTGATAAAATATATATAAATAAATATCAATCAAATAAACATTGTGTTAACTTAACTTTTAACCTATTTACCTTAAGTCATTGAAACGGCTAATTTAAGTTAGGTTAGGGCTAAGGAAATAAATATTTGCTTGAATTTTGTATTTAGTGATTAATTCCAAATAAAAAGTAATTTGTATCAAATCAGATGATACTAATTGAGGCAAATAATCCCTTGGTATTTATTAAATACATATTTGTTTGGCTAATAGGAAACAAATATTTATTTGAGTCAATGGAAAATTTTTTTAACTTAAATAATTAATTTTATCAGTGTAGCCACGTGAATTATCATGACAAGAGATGCAAATATATAGCAAACGAAGAATTTACAATGGAAATAGGTTTCGCTGCTGAAGAGAAATTAACAAATTTTCCAAAAAATCAAGGAGTACTTTCTAGATGTAGAAGAGGAATATTTGATTGTTTTTAGGACAATTTTCTTAATGTAGTTTATTGTAGTGAGAATATTATGCCTTTTGATGGAATGATTAAATATACACTAGATACACATACTCAAACCACAGATAATCCGGCACTGAACAACCACCACCAATTTATATTGCTGTAAAATCAAAAGCACCTCTTGCAAATAATGTCCATTCTTGTCGGTCCTTATTAACAGTTCACCATATCAAAATATACAATATAAACAAATTAAAACCCAGATAGCAGGCAGCACATCCAGTGGCGTCAGCTCCTTGTCAGCCATCTTGAATTGGCATCAGAAACCTTGTTAACACGATCATTTTTTTCAGAACAGGTTGGTAAACGATAGTGCGTCAGTAGGGCGGAGCCCTAACCACCTGGTGAGATGTTGACCACGCCTATTACCAAGGTAATCGTATACACAGTTGTTTTAAGGTAGATGCTTACAAGGTAGGATTAAAAGCGTGTATCTAATATCAAGGGTACGTTCTAGATTTGTGTTTGTCTGTGGATCATTTTGTTTTTGTTCCAGGGCCAATTATTTTGTCCCTAAATTCTAGAAAAATTTGATATTTAAAAGCACACGTTTCTTTGATATGGTTGTTAGATATAAGCTAACTAACGTAAACAAAAACCCTTTTGGATCTTCCTCAATAGTAGCGATTTTTGGTGTAATAATCTTGCTTACGTCTCGTTGCAAATAGTTCAAACAGTTTTGGCCGTAAAGTGTGTTCACAAATATAAGAAACTGACCTAAATAGCTGCTATAACAATAAACCAGTTCTGTAAAATGATATGGGCGTAATAAATTTTAAGTACCGTACTCAGGTAAATAAATATGCGGATAAACCAGGGTCCTTTTTGATTTTAGTCTGTCAATGTACACTGTCGAGTTAATTTTGTTTTTTGAAAATGTTTCGTCCTTGGTGTTCTAGTGAGATTTGTGAAAGCAATGAAACTGAAGTAAATAACAGAGTGCATTTATCAACAGATGCCAAACAGATTATAAAAAATGTATTTTTGACTTTAATGTCTCGCGGAAATTTGTGCCCTGAAGATGTTGTAAAGGAAACGGCTTTACTTACAAGACAATCCTTTTCCACAGTTTGGAAAATTACACAAGGGCCAATTTTGGAACGCAGAAAAAGAAGTGATATTGGAAAATCAAGAACGTTGGACCAAGGGGACGAGGAACTTACCTATACGACAAAAAAATTATAAAATGTATAAAGAGCAAAATGTATCAACGTTGGACAATTTAATGAAAAGGCTGACAACAGATGAAACAATTAAATGCTCAAGAACGACATTGTGGAAGCGCCTTTAACACATGGGCTTTAACTTCAAAAGGATTAATAAAAAGCAGGTTTTGATGGAGCCCAAGCGTCTTCAAGAATGGCGGTGGGAATATCAGACAAAATTAAATGAATACAGAACAGGCCGATCATTTATTTAGAAGAAACGTAGTTTGACACCCACGACACCCCGTCAAGTGGTTGGGTCGATTCTAGCGGCAAATGTGTGACACGTGCCCCGTCAAACCGTGGAAAGAGAATAACAATCTTACATGCTGGTTCTGAAGATGGGTTGGTGCCGAATGGTTTATCTCTCTCGGCAAAAATCATTAGTGAATCATGTGTTGACTACTGCAGAACATTCCACCAAATAGTTTCATTGTTATGGATAACGCTAGTTATCATAGTAGACAATTAAAGAAAGCTCCTTCTTCAAAAGACACTAAAGCCAAAATTTAAGAATATATGTTTGATAATGATATATGTTTTCATGAAAAATATAGAAAAAAGGCTTATTAGAAATGATTAGAAGTATGATGATAGCGATAGTGAAGTGCATTTAGTTGGATAATTTATTAATTAATATAATAATTTAGCATTATAAGTGTAAGTGTAAGACCAGAATTCTATTTTTATATTTTGAATTTAATAAACTTAAATAAACATCAGTTTCATATTAATTTGCTGCTAAATGAAATATTTCAATAATATGTATTTTCTAAGACGGTCCTAGCTCAGTCAACATTGTGTCAATACCCCCAATTAGGTAGAAATAAATAAGAGTCATTCGGTCAGTTTCTTATATTTGTGAATCCACTTTACCTACAGCTAACTCGCTGACATGCTGATGTTATTGTGCAAAATTTTGAGAAAAGGTACGTATGATCGGTTGGTTTAAATTGGAGAAATATAAAATTAGACTAATTTTTCACTGGAAGTGATTGATTTTAACAGGAATGTTACTTTTACAGTCGAAAATGAGATTTGCCGATTGTTTCATTATTTCTCCAATACAGTTACTCTTCAGAGCAGTCAGAGTAATGCCAAGGACAAATCTCACTCTTACAATACCTAATGAGGAACAGTGGGAGGCAATAAAGCACCATTCTCTGAACCAAAACATTAGAGATAGGAGTATACTTGGAAAACAACAATATACGAAGAAGCTACCCACTGGGAAGGTTCACGATGATCTTTCAAGCAGGGACATATGCCATCCTCGCGGGGACAAGTATGAGGGAGTTCATTAGCCATCAAGAGCGTACTAAATATTACATATTTGCTCGGACAGCGAAGCCGCCCTGGGTAGGCTTGCAGAACAAAAACAGGTTTTCTTGTTCTGCGCTCCTGGAGATGGCGGAGTGCATGACAACTTGGAACCGGAGCTCTCTACTTAATTAGGACCTAATCCAGCAATAGGCATATCTACCGCAGCCAGGGGTGATTCTGAGGGAGTGCGCAGTAAACCTCTCCAAGGAGAAATGTTAACAAACTCCATGCTATAGGCAGACCAAAGATGTCATAACTTGGCCTGATAAGGATTCTTAACAAGAGTAGATGTATTCGGAATCCTCTGTTAGGACTTTTAACAGGACTATGCCAGTTAAGGAAGCACTTGCATAAGATGGGTGTGGAGGAAGACTCGATTAGATGCTTGGAGGATGAAGAGACACTGCTGCACTTCCTGTCCGCTTGGGCGGACTCAGGGGGCAAGTCTTTGAGACAGTGGTGATTTAACCTTGCCATTCACAACCTCAATCATTTCAAAGCCAAATGATTTGAGAGCAGGAAAGACGCAAATAAACGAAGCACCTACCAGTATTCTCGAACGCACTCACCACACTATTCAACCAAATATGTAACCTTAGCTTATCTACAGGTCCTCAGCAAAACACATTATTTTAAATGAGTCCCGGTGTAAGTAAGTAAAAATGGCTGGTAGGCATTTTGTTCCTTAATGTAACGCCGGCATTAAAATTAAACTCATTTATCTTAATGACGAATATTTTTACATTTTTCTTTTTGTACGTAGCCCGGCGTTCGTGTTCTTACTTAAATGAAATTTAAATATAATGGATTTAATTTAAATAATTATTTATAATTTGTGAACGGAGACTACCTAGTTGTGTGCACTGCGTGGTCAATAAATCTTCTTCTGCACCATAACGTTATGATGGTATCACATCAGAGAAAACACTTGCAAGTTAAGGTTTTGATCGATAGCAGCGCGCCATTTCTTAGCGAAATAGTTTATGGATATTGTTGTTGATACTTAGATTTCCAGAAAATGTAGAAGAAAAGAAATCTAAGTGTGAAATATCCGGGATTCGCGCTGATCGTGAATGACCCAGAAACAGTCCTGGAAACGTAGCATACAAAAGATTGATGCTACACTATCAAGAAGAGCTCCATCAGGTTTGTCCTGAACGCTGTAATAACGTAGCGGTTTAAATGTTGGGAAATGAGACTTGAATAATTGAAATTTCTCCATCCTCTTTATTCAATGTAAAACTTTCTTTAAAATTAGATATTTCTTTCCGCACCTTTCCTACAAATATGACTTGTTTAAGGCTCGCCCTCCACTTGCCATTCTTAGTCGTTGCCACCAAGAAATCGTTGTCGCAGAAAATCTACACACTGCGATAGATTATTCGCTGAATAATAACAGTTTTCCAATAGACCATGTGTGTTGATACCATGGTCAAGTTGATGCCATTGAAACTACTTTTGTGATCGCCCATTTCCTTTGGGCGAGAAGTAAACGGTGGAAGCATTGTTATTGGATAAATCTAGTAATAAGTCATAGAATATTAAAAGAGCAGTTATTGGAAGATTTATGGGAGTATCCTGCAAAGTTTCTTCAGTATCCACTATCCATCCAATTACTGTTAATATTCCTCCATCATCCCTCCCAGGAGATTCGCTGTCAGACATTTTAAGCAAATCTTTGCAGTGTTTTAAGCGACGCACAGAATGATACTGCCTCCGAATTGCAACTAATCTATCGCAACTGGATACCTGTTCATGTCAATATGTGGGGTAGAGCGACAATCGCAGTCCAAATAGGGCCAGTTGCAACTTTTTAATCGTTGTACTGGATTAGTCGCAAATGTGTGTACTTGCACTTGAAACAATAAGTTTTGTTTTGGCGACTGAAAAATCGCGCGACTGAAATCGCAAGTGGAGAGCGAGCCTAACAGTAACCGTAGAAACCTCAAGCAAAATCAGAATTTTTCCTCGACCTTACAACAACTAGCCACAAAATATCCACAGGTACACTATGCTTATTTCTTTAAGCAGTATTCCTAATTAGGTGCGAGGAAAAATTATTATGCTTTGCATCTATAACCGTAAATAATACACATTACATTAAGTAATTTGATTCATTTTAAATTTAAACTAACCTGAACTAACCTGAACAGCACAAGCAATTCATGGTTAAAGCGTATTTTTGAAACGGGGTTAGAGTGAATGGTGAGTGGCAATACAATCAGCGTTGGTGCATGAACGATTTCCGAAAAAATTTTCGTAACGTCGATTTTACCGCTGGGGATTTTTATTATTGCCTGAGAAGAACCGTGGTTCTGTTTAGGCAAACAGATTGTAAACTAAATAAAGGAGCTGGAAGACAATTTGTAAGAACATAAGAACTTGTTGCAAACGTTTGTGAAATAATGCAAAATACGCCAAAAAATGTGTAAGATGCCTGTCTCAAGAAGTGGAAAGATCTTATGAAACATGCAGAACTATTCTCAAGAAACAGTTAAATGTGTTTCCTTATAAAGTGTAAGTATTTCAAAAAAAATATGAGCTGCAAACTTTGAAAGACGTGGGAATTAGTGAGTGTGACAGTGCTCTACATCCATCCGCCGAACAGATTGATCAGTTTTCGAACCGGCATTGACTTTCCACCCAGACCACCTGGTTTAAGGGTTATGAATTACTTAATTTTTCCTCATTTGAAAAACACTATTTCTGAAACAGCAGTTGAAAATTTAGAACAGTTACAAGAAAGAATTAAGTATCCAAGAATGTGGTAACATATCCTTAGAGATCCTGGTCAACGCTTTCGAAAATATAAAGCGACGGATGAATTTAGGTATGCGTGAAGCATGGCGGTGGCCAACTTTAACAATATTAACAATTATCTTTATTAATAATGTTACAATGATATTTTGCACTTTTACACCAAAATAATTTTTATTGTTTTACGTCACATCGTTAACACCTAACTCGCAAACCGATTACCCAGATTCACCGTTCTTGGTAGGACTGCAATTTAATGCCCTTTGCAACCATAGTAGGTCCCATTTGATATTTCAAAAAGAGGTCGGCTGGAGGTCAATATAAGTGTGTAAATAAACGTTTACCTCGATATTAAAATTAATGCATTGTTTCTCATTCGTTCTCTCCAAAATCAAGAGACATTTAGTGTGGTTCGTTTTGAAATGAAAGCCCTGTATATACCAGAAGTAAAATACAAATATTTAAACCAATTAATTAGGGAAAAAACTGATAAACATCTTACACATTTACCTAATTAAAGTTTCAGTCATTCCATTTTAGCCTCTCATAGTAATAGCCGATCTTCATTCACTAAAACGAGTAAAGCCTAAAAAAAAATTCCCAATTGCAACAAGCTGATCTGTGTCCATCTTCAAAAATCAATTTGAGGTCGACGACGACATTTGGCTTTAAAAAACATTTCTTCGACATTTTTTCGACATCTAATGAGGGTATTCTTGGCGCCAACGTCGGCTCCGTTCAAAGGTATTGCCGATAAAATTCGAAGATTTCGATCTTGAATCGATAAAACCAGCTTAAAACTTAAAAAACCACGTCCAGGTCCTGAAGAGTATAAGGTGACAAAAAGGGACAAGTCGAAAGGCGTGTTCAATATTTTTTTTATCTTCTTTGAGATAGTTTTCACAATGCATTTTGTTGTTGTTTTGTACGGATTCTTCGAGGCAATGTTTTTAATTTTTATTGGTTTGAGAATATTTTTTTTCGGATTGTTTCATTAAAATTATGGTACAATTGAACATCTATTTATACACTCACCGACAGAAATATCACATGTACAATACGTTTAAAAGTAAAGGTAGTGATAACATTTTAGGTATAGTCGAGGACGTACCTTGTACAGTTAGGCAAACGACTCACTTCGAACATAAAGAAAGGATTTAACAGAAGGGCCAACACGGGAACGATTTCCTTTGACGTTTCCAAAGCTTTCGTTTGATAAGGTGTGGTACAACGGTCTGATATTAAACTTGATAAAACTCGGTGCTTCAATAATGGCTCATCTTTGTCTCCGATGTTGTACAACATTTACATTCACGACATTCCGCGAGACTAACAGAATCAGCTCTATCTATTCGCCAACGATAATGCAATGACTTCGACTTCTAAACAGCCTTGGCTAGTCGTCACCTGCATGCAACGCCAAATAAATCAGCTAGAAAAATTGCTTTCGGATTGGAAGATTCATTTGAGCCACGTCAGATGACCTGAAACAAGGCCTCGCGTCAATAAAGTCCAGATTAACTGGTGCCAGGAAGTGAAGACCTGGGACCAAAGACTAAACTGGAGGTTCAAGAAAATATACGTTATCTAATTCGTCGTCCATTTTGGCTACGCACGCAACAAATCACAAGCAGTCTAGCCACATAATCGTAACATGTAGCATCCAATGTATCCATCTACAATCCACATTCACGTCCACAATCCACATCCACAATCCACATCCATAATCCACATCCACATTCAACAATCCACATCCACAATCCACATCCACAATCCACATCCACAATCCACATCCACTAAGCCATAGAAAATATTATCGGTAAAAATACGATATCAAAATGTTACAATAGAGACACCAGCTTTAATACAAGAAACTTTGCTGTCAAGAACAAAACTAGAAATGACCGGAGACACAGAAAATCATATATTAAGAACTCATTGACTCTAAATAAGATTATTACCTTCAGATTAAGTAACTAAAGGTCAAGATATTCTTCGATTAAAAGCATCTGAACAAGCCACAGTGTTGGCGAAACAATTGTAATACTTGAAAGCAATAAAAGTGGAAATCCAGAAATAAGTGTTACTGTATGTTTAACTCAATTCAATACCTTATATTATACCTTTCTAATAACTTTGTACTCCTTTGAAAATGATCGGAAAAAGCAGTCAGGTCAGGTAACTAAATAGAAGATTGTGAAACACAAAAAGTATCCTTGTTTTAATCCACAATTTATTTATAATGACAATTCTTGACCACTTATAAGATTTTAAAGATAGGTGATAAGGGTAATGTGAGCTTTCACAGGGCCGCGGCCGCCGCTAAGGTGTTGGCCGCCCGTGTGCAACTCAATATTTGCCGCCCCCCTTCCCATCTAGGTAATATTAAACGAAATTTATAAAAGTTGCATACTTAATTACTTTTTTACATATGTATCAATAGTAATCACTTAATAGGTAAATACTTACTCAAAATTTTGAAGTAATATCCAACATCCAACACAGTCAAATCTAGGAAGTCTCCAAATTTAAATACAAACGTCCATTAAAGTAAAATATAACTAAATAACATAAAAAGTAATTAAAAACGAACTTTTCGGGGTTTCGTTTCGGAAAACTTTTGATAATGTCTTAAGTATCCAATGTCGCACACATTTCATGTTCGATAGATAACATAGCTAAAGCAGAAAGTCTATTTTGCGTCATGGAGGATCGTTAATAGTTTTTAATAATTTTAAGTTTTGAGAACGACCGCTCACCCGTAGCTACAGTAACCGGTAGCTGCCGGTAGCGTTAGGAATATACGTACGATTATAGTTAAGTGTGGAAATGTTGATAGAAGATTATTTTCGTAAATGTATTCCAAGAATATCACTAGGACTTTTTTCTGTGGTAAAATATGGTTCAATACCTTTAATTTCTTCATATAAATCGGTTGCACTAATGTCACTCTCTGAGCTGTTCATGTCTGTAAGGGATTGATGCATTTTCTCACAATTGATTTTAAGTTCGTTATCATTCTTAATTTTGGTTATACCATATATTACATTAAAACTATCTGTGTGTTGTTGTAGTAATTGGAATCGTTCTTCAATTGTCGTTGGCAGCATCCAAAATCAATAAAACATAAAGGAATTATAAACAATAAAGCCAATAAAAATTTTATCATAAAGAATTATTAAAAGATAAAATTAAATCGCCCCCCTTATTCCCATCACTATCTGCAGAAGAATTAATTTGTTTTGAACTTTTTTCCATAGTTTGGATTACTTTCTCGTAACCCTCACAAAGAACTTCTTTTGAAGTTGAGGGCCCTAAATTTTTAACCAACTTTTCTTTATTTTCTTCTCTGCCTTTGATCAAAAATGATTCCAGTGCACCTCTAAGTTTTTTTTTTCTCCTCAATTTTCAACTATTTTTTTCTGCCTATATTGAAAACCCGAAAGTCGTATAAGTTTTCTTTCGGACATTTTAAAATAATCACAAAAAATTTCAAAACAAAATAAGGCAAAAAAACTTTACGTAATATTGTTTGTCCAAATTAAATAATAACCGTACCGTAAGCCGTACCAATAAATAAGAATATTTTTGATAAACACTAATAATAATTGGTCTCTATTCAACGTACTGTTTAAACCAGTTGCCGATAAATAGGTAACTAAAAATTAAAAGAAAAATGATAATATTATTTTTCCTTCGGATCATAACATTCAAAACTACAGTTCGGTCGCGTTCGGCGTACTATATTATAAACAAAAACATTTAAAAGCCGATAGCCGCCCTAAATACAAAAGTGAAATGTATTGCTTTAATTTGCTTTACATTTGCCGATGACGCGGCCCGGCGAGCAAAACGGCAAAATCGGCAGTTTCAAAGCTAGATACTTTAAAATAATATTTCTGTTTGGATTAGGATGAAAGAAAGAACGATAAATAAAATGCATTTCAGCGTTATATAGACTAAGGTTATAAAATAATTATTGGTAAGAATTTAGAGTTTACAGAATAATTATTATTTAACTTATATTAATTTTTTCGTTGTTTAGGAACAAAAAAAAAATCAGTGGGGTCTGCTTTGGCCGCCCGTGTGCGGTGCACACTTTGCACACATGGTAGCGGCGGCCCTATTCAACCCCAAGTACTAGGTAATTAGACGATGCTTTTTTGAATTTCTAAAAAACCTTGTCTGATCAAGTTTTAAAATTAGTTCTTCATCAATAAAAATTAATACCTCCTATCTTTAAGAACGCACGCCTTATTTACTATCTAAGAGTTTTAACGTTTGGTCATTTTTTATTATTAAGTAAATATCTACTTCAATTCATTTAACATGCAATACCCTCTTACATTGCCTATCAAAAAAAAAAAAAACATCCGAGATAACGTACCGTTACCATCAACCCACATGGATCATTTAGATAAGGAGACCTATTAGAAGATAACTACACAATTTTCCTTAAAACCCATTATTTATTTGCCATCACGAGTGTTCGTTTCGTTTTTCAGTACGTCTACAAATAATATATGTATGGTATATATCACCCCGTATGTCATTATACCATAAAGCAAGTTAAGTACCCGTTTAGAAATTATTTGCATGATACAGTTTTTTTTTCGTAATTCTCGTCGGGATAATGTGCTACATAAATGTCACGCATGTAATAATATCATATAACTTTCTGTGAAAAAACAATTTGTTGTATAAAACACGATGTATAGTGGGAAAACTGATAAGGTATGATATCAATTGTACTTGATTTCTTCTCATAATATGTCAGATAAGTCATTATTTGAGTGGTTGATCTCAGGTTGACAACATTATAACAATTGAAGACCACAGGGGAAAAACCTGATAAGTCCATATTTATAAATTTTCTGTTTTTAACGGCATTCGATAGCTAAGAAGTAGTAATTTATTGTGGCAAAACAAACATGCAAAATACATGACGAGTCCAGAGATATATGGAGTTTAAATTACGATGAAAAGGGAAATAACATGATAAGTCACAGAGAGTCCGGCAAATAACTTGATTAGTCCAAATCTAACACGTTTTAACGGGCGATTCCATTATTTCGTTGTTTAGTATACGTTGCTTGCGTTAGGTTGTCGGGTGGTTTTTAATATTTTTAAGGTTTAGATAAGTCTAGTCGTCAGATAAATTAGGTTTGCCAGTGTTGTGTATCGTATTAAACGACGAAATAAGTTACAATGAGTGTTGTAGAAAATTTTCAGCAAGAAACATTGCCTAATTTAAGCCCTGATGAGCAAAAGCCTTCATCAACGAGAAAAAGAAAACGGTACGGTAGAGTTACAGATGTGCTAAAAAAAATTAGACTTCAGTCTCATGAGACAGGGGAGCCTTGTGAATGCAAAAAAAAATGTTTTGAACACGTAGACGAAGGAAATAGAAGAAAAATCATAAATAAAATAAATAGCCTGAGTAACAATGACGAAGTTAACCTTTTCCTAAGTGGATCCATTGCTTTGGTTCCTGTAGAAAGAAGAAGAAATAGAAAACCCGAGGAAGAAGCCCAATTTCGCGAATGTAGCGTTTTGTATAGAGTCAAAATAATACGGGATGTTGAAAATGTAGAAATTGAGGTATGTAAAAAGGCATTTCAATCTTTATATGGTATAAGTAGGGGAAAAGTAGACTATCTTGTTAGTTCGTTGAAGATTGGGCATGCACCAAAAGATTTAAGAGGGAAACATAGAAACCGACCTCATAAGAAACCTGAAGCGACCATGTATGCAATTCGTGAACACATAGGCTCTTTTAAAAGTCGGCATAGTCACTATAGCCTTAAGAAAACTGACAGAGTTTATCTACCTGAAAACCTAAACATCAAACAAATGTTTAATTTGTTCAAGGAAAAATTTTCAATGCTTGAAGTTTCCTACGAGACGTACAGGTCGGTGTTTAATAATGATTTTAATATCAGTTTTGGCTACCCAAGGTGTGACACTTGCAGCTCTTGTGACAAATATTCAGCTGATAAAAAGAAACTGGAGCAAGATCTTTGTCAAGTAAAAGGAACTGATGCTAAAAATAAAATTTTGGAAGATATCAGAAAGCTAGATACTGAACATAAAGTGCATCTTAAAAGACAACAGACATTTTATGACCGCAAAAGAAAGGCTAGAGAAGAAGCAACAAGAAGTAGTTTAAAAGAAGCCATTGCTATCGATTTTTGCAAAAACTTTGCATGCCCGAACATAAAAACAAACGATGTTTATTATAAACGGCAACTTTCGGTGTACATGTTCAACATTAGTGTTTTATCTACAGGACAAAGTTTTTTTTACGTCTACGATGAAACTGTTGCAAAAAAAGGTAGCGATGAAGTCTGCTCATTTCTATATCATTTCGTCAGCAATTATCTTAGCCCGGAGGTAACTGATTTGTCCATATTCTGCGACTCGTGTGGAGGGCAAAATAAAAACTCAACTGTTATACGTTTTTTACATAATTTGGTTATTAAGGAAAAATTATTAACTTCCATTCAAGTAACATTTCCAGTCCGTGGTCACTCGTATCTTGAATGCGATAGAAATACTGCTTTAATCAAGAAAGGAGCAGAGTGTGAGATCCCGGAGGCTTGGTGTCAAGAAATAGAATCTGCAAGATGCAAGCCATCTCCTTTTGTTGCTATACGAGTTGATAGAACTATGATTAAAGGTTGGACGAAACATCTGGACAGAACCTACCTAAAAAAAGTCCCATTTGCAACACGACCCATTAAAGTCTTGTCCTTTTCTGCTCAACATACCCTTCTAGTCTCTTGTCGGACAACTTATAATGGAGCCTGGGTGCAAGAACCACTAAAGCAAGTTCGTCGCAGAACCACAAATATCGCAGTTGATGCTCAGCCCGACGAACCGGATATTGTTTATGAAGGTAAAACTGTGGATTTATTGAACAATTAAGTAATTAAGTTGGATGTTACGGGCAATACGGGCATGTTAGATAAGGGTCGAATATTCAGGAAAAAAGTCAACCGTCCAACGGGACTCGAATCTGCAATTTCTGGTAATCCAGACCAGTGTAGCCCACTTGTCTGGAGAACCAGAGGTTGCAGGTTCGAGTGCCGTTCGAGGGCTGACTTTTTTCAGAATATTCTAGCCTTGTCTATGATGCCACTAACATCCAACTTAATTTTAATATTTCAAACGCAAAAGTCACTTGTTTATATGTGGTAATTTTTCATTTTTTTACAGGACGTTTAAAGCTCAAGGAAGAGAAGTTCAAAGATTTGCAGGATCTTAAGGTTTTTTGCTCCCCAGAGGCCAAAACATTTTTCGATCAGTTGCCACATTAATGAATTTATGTAGTGTGTATATAATTTTTTTCAATAAAATGTATTAAAAAATAAACTATAATAGCAAAAAAGGGGAAAAACTTGATAAGTCCATTTATTTTTTCTTATACCAAAGGAGTTTAAGAATTTTACAAATTTTTCCATAATTAAGCAACTAATAATTAATCTGAATTAAACGAATTAATACCAAAAATGGACACAGTTTTTTTATGAACTAATAAAAAGGACGTTATAAACTTAAAAAACACCATACTGTAAAAAACGCAAAATGTGACTTATCAGGTTTTTCCCCTGTGGTCTTCAATTGGAATATCAGGAATTAAAATTCTAAATCCGGCTATTTCAATGTGTTACCACCAAAATTGCTTAGTAGTTGCTATTTTGAAACAGTGGAAGATACGAGAGGCAATAGTGACAAAATTCTGGAAACGTTAGAGTACAGATTATCTTCAGCAACTTAGATCTGCACACTATACTGAACGAGTTAAGTCCAGGACTATAAAACAAGAAGATGTTGTTCTGGTACATGATCAACACCTTCCTAGGCTTCATTGGAAGATGGTACGAGTAACAGATGTAAGGTAGGTGCGGGTAATAAGGCCTGTCGGCTTATAAGGCCTAAGTAACAAAAATACCATTTAAAATGATCGACATCCGTCAAGGTCACACTCGTAGGTAACTAACAGTCATAGATGGCGCCTCGAACTTGTTGCGATGCGTAGCTCGCTCACTGCCTCCAGTGCGACGTAATTCATTGTGAGCGGCGGTTGCGCGGCACGTATAATAAGAAATCGTTCCAATCAATCGTAAGTATTTTTTATAATATTACACTTATATATATAATTTTGCGCTATAGTTTTCTATTATTTGATGCTTCTACGACCTTTGATGTTTGAATAATATATTATGGTCTGAATTTGAATTATTTTTAGGTTTCTTTACACAAGTTGTCAGCGGCTATTGAGGCCTACCAAATTTGACCGTAGGCCTTATTATCCTCCTTTTTTTTATCAACATTTTTCTGTTTTACAGATTATTGTATGTCTTTTTCAAAATGTTAGGACTGTAAATAAGTAATAATACTACTGTTTACTAATTTATTTATTGTTACTTTTAGTGATTACAACCACGATGCCTTCCAAACGAGCATTGTGGTCTGAAAATGACTTGGTGTCGGCTGTCCAAGCAGTAGAAAGAGGATTGCTGAGCACATATAAAGCTGCTGGGAGGTATAAAGTTCCCAGAAGAACCATTAGAAATCATCTTCAGACTGGCAGTTTGAAAAAAACACTAGGTCGAAAATCCTTACTCAGTGACGACCAGGAAGCTGAGCTTGTTAACAGAATTATGAGGTTTGCTGAAGTAGGAATACCTGTAACACCACGGATTCTCCGACGTTTGGTCTATAAATTTTGCGAGCTTAATAACATCAAGCATAACTTCAACGAACATGCTAGAGTTGCTGGTTAAGATTGGTTTAAGGCGTTCATGAAAAGACATCCGGAAATATCTAGATGAAAAGCCCAGTTCATGAACCCGGCTAGGGCACAAAAACTTAATAAATTTATCGTTGATGATCATTTCAAAAGAGTTAATGAAGTTTATGATAATCTAGATTTGCAAACTCATCCTGAAAAGATTTATAATATGGACGAGAAAGGTTGCCGTCTAACAATCCACCACCAACAGACAGTTTTGGCAAAGAAGGGGGCTAAAAGAGTACATTTACAGTCTTCGGAACACGCTGAAAGTGTTACCATCGCGGGTTGTGTAAATGCACTTGGTAATGCTATACCACCAATGATAATATTTAAAGGTAAACGATTGAAGCCAGAATTATATGACAATTTGCCAGCGGGATCATTGGTAGAAAAATCTACAAAGGGTTATATGACTAATGAACTTTTCAAAACCTTTTTGAAGCATCTAGACTAAACAGAACCAGGCGAGTTGGTACTGTCACGGTTGTGAGGAGAATAAGATGGCTGATATGAGGCAATGTCCTAAATGCGGCAAGTGGTATCATGAGGAGTGTGTCGGTCTGACAGCGGATGATACAGATGATTTTGAGTGTCCTGATGGCTGTTAAACAAAAACAATTGTTGTTGAATTTGTTGTTTTGTTGAGATTTTGATTATTTATGTATGTTTAAGTCTTAGGCCTTATTATCCTACTACAGTATAATAAGGCCTACTAACAAGGTTTTAAACAATGTTTCATTTTGTTTTTGTTTACGGCAGAAGTTGCCATTTTCTGTTTATATTTTATAGTAATTGATCTATAGGTTTAATTAACATTAAAATTTGTTGATTCGGATACATAGCTTTTATTTTATTTCAAATCTCCCTTAGCTAGGCCTTATTACCCGCACCTACCTTATATCAAGGAAGAGATGAGCGAGTACGTGCTTGCGAAGTCCAAACGAGCAACGGTGCGAAACTTCGTAGACCATTACAACTTCTGATTAGCGTGCATAGTTTTTTACAGTAGAATCTATATATTATATGGACGAAACATGGTTAAATGGCGTTGGTAAAATATGGCAGGATAAACATGTAAAAAGCGCGAGACAAGTTTTTATGGAAGGATGGTCTACTGGAATAAAAACACCTTCGGGAAAAGGTAAAAGATTAATAACTACTCACATTGGTAGCAAAAATGCATTTGTCGATGGCGGCTTACTAACACTTAAATCAAAACGGACTGGAGATTATCATGAAGACACGAACGCTGATGTTCTTGAAGAATACTTCCAGCAAATGCTAGATCTTATTCCTCCTGGATTTTTTTTATAAATATTTATATTTAAACTACCTGTAGTAACGCCGCTGTTAATATGATTTCATTCACCAAACTCGTCTTTCTATTAGATGTTAATTAGGGTGCCCCTAATTTAGGACCGATTCGCGGTGTGTAGGTCTGAAATACGTAATTTTTAAAAACTGTCATTGCAAATTTACATTTTATTACTCTCTCGTATTAAGCAACAAAGTATAGGCAGTGGACAGGGGGACGGTAAATTGTTCGAGCACAGTTCTTGGAAACACAATTTTTTAAATGCACAATTCTGTGAGTGAGAGAGTGAGAAAGGCAGACGAAAGCTTTTAACTAACGGTTACCCTTTCGTCAAGGACAAGCAAGAAGACGAGAAGATTTATTGGAAATTTTACCCATTTCTAAAGGCCAAATGTAAATCAAGATTTATTACCATTAGAAACAAAATTCAAAAAAGCCCAATTATCACAACCATGGTAGAAATGCAACAGGAAACGAAGTAGCCAAATTTATGGAACAAGTTAAACAAGCTGAGAAGACAACCTGAGATAGACCGCAATTTATGCTGTCCAGTCTTCAATGCTTATTTTTGTAAACGCCATTCTTACAAGATCACGATATTGATGCATGGATGGCACCTTCAAAACAGTACCTCACCTGCCAGACAAGACTGAGAAGACGTACACAGAAATGCTGCAAGAGCTGAAGAACTTTGATCCAACATTGTTACCACAAAGTGATCGATTATGACAAAGCTTTTATCAATACATATTTAAAGAAATAGTCCATTCTCGAAGTGGAGTTGAAATATAGGGAAAAGGGGAAAGACTTTTTGACTTTCTTTCCCCTTTTCCCTTTTATCAATACAGTTTCCGTGGTGATTCCAGAACGTCAACAACGAGGTTGCAGGGACATAAGCAGTGATATGACACTGACGTTGAATTTGCATTACGCATAAAGCAGCGCATTTCATATCGCCACAACCTGTCACTTTTGAATCATTGTGCGATAATAACTTTAAGGACACATGAATAGGCCGTCCAAACAGAAGACGTTAACGCCAAGATCCATTGTTTGTACACTCACTGTGGAGCTGCTATTCCTTCGTATCAAACGAGTTTTGAAAGTCAGTTAGCTGTAAACCACCCGACTATTTTTAAATTCATCCAGGCAATTAAAAGAGAAAATAATTTAAACGAAATAAAACTTGAACAGGCAAGACAGCCAGGTACATCAAAACAAAAATACAAGGACTTCGCAGACAAAGACAGCGAGGAAATAGTGAGGAAGAGAAAGACGTGTTCAACAAACAAGCATTCAAATTCATATGCCGGTAACAAAATATTGCAAGATGGTAAAAGTAATCTACACGTTACTACTACTACTCATTAAAAAAGTCATCCTATAAGTACATTTTAATGATCATTCAGGTGTAAGTATAAATATCCATGTGTTAATCTAGAGAATGGGGGTCAATAAAGATGGTTTGACATTTTTATCAATAAGTGTATCTATAATTGCATGTAATAAGGGTCAAGCTCATAAATTGATACTATTTAATGTCCATATCTTCATTTAACCAGTAGCAAACGTCATTTCTTTTTATCGTTAAGCAGTTGTAAAACTGACATCTTACATTAATTATACGTTGTATTAATGGGCATAAAGCTATTGAAAACACCTATTGCTGATATTTCAAATATTCTTAAAACTGTTTTTAATATTTTGAAACTTATTGATGTCAGAGACCCAAAAACTAGAGGCCCTAGGGTCATCTTTGTTAACACTCGGAATCAGTGCAAGCAACTGATTAGCTCAAGCAAGAAAGCTCACAACTAGAGGAAAAAGCAAACTTATCTCCACAACCCAAAAATATTAAAATTTTTAACAGGGTTCGTAAAAAATAATCCCTTTTTGCAAAATTCAAAATCGCCCAATAATAATCACGAATTATTACTATTTTATTCACTTGATTATTTGAAAATAGTTTAACTTGCAATAAGTTACTCAATCTGGGAACAGTGGAAAGGCAAGAGTAATGCGAACTTTGAAACGACCATGAAGATGAGTCTTATATTCTCCAGTTTCAGTTATTCCATTTCTATTGCAGTTTGCTGAGCTTTTCTTAAGTACCATATGTATTTAGCGGTGTTTCTGCTTTATGCATTACTATTAATTCCTTATTTTTCACTTTTATTTCTAAGTTCTATATATAGTTCTTACCAAACAATTTCTGAAGCTCGTCATCAATCAGCGAAATTGGAAATATGGGGTAGTAAATCTACCGTTTATATATTCTACCGTGGTAAAATGTTCAAAAACTCATATTTATACACTTACATATATTAGACTACCATGTTCTAAAAACGTATCTATATCACTTGTCACATAATAATAATAATAATAACTAAATATATATGACTACATTTCAGCATCATTATTTGCTTTTTATTATAAATTATTTTTGGTCATTTATAAAAAATGAACTCGTAATATTATCTATTTCCGCCATTAATATCATGCTAATGGCGCTGAACTTTAAAAACGATCTGGCGCATTTAAAATTATTATAACATTAATAAAAACAAATACCGGCCATATTTCTACCGAACGAACAGATTAAAATTTAAAGGGCGACACTCAAAAATAATTCTAAAATATATTTTATCATCTATAAATTTGTCAAAATAGGGGAGTCTGTTTCAACATTTATTAAAACCGACAATTGGTTTATTAGAATCGTAAAAAGCATTTTATATTTTACAATGAAAGCAAATGTTTAATATGACTTGTCAGATACAACGATCTATAATTTTTAATGCGAATAAATATTTAAACTTATTCAAAACGATTTTTAATGCATTTATATCAGTTTTAAAAAATTGCAGCGGTTGTTTTAAATGATGACAATATAATTTATATTTGCCGTTAGAATTTCGGAAAATTAATATAGGTTTGATTAATTTTGTTTAATTTATCAATATCAATTTATCTATACAGGCAGGAAATGATGAAAAATTAGCAAATTAATATTATTATTTGATAACACAGGCCTAGGAAGAATTTGTGATTAGACAACTTTTGTTTTTTTTTTAAGTTAGTTTCTACGTTCGGTTTTTCTTTCTATAAAATTTTCATACCATTATTATACAGAGTGGCAAACAGAAAGTTTAAGATTTAGATTAAACCAACTTTATTTTGTATTGTATTTACTACAAAAAACCTCTTGAACAGTTTTCTTATCATCTGCTTTTGGTTCGCACGGTATTTTTCAGGTATGTACAACACGACCTTACACCTCACAAACGATTGTTATTGTTGGTTATTATTAGTTTCATCTGACAACATAAGATTATTGTCAAATTTGTAACATTTAATTAGGCAGTCCAACGATGTGTCAAATTACGATTTACCTACCACGGCCATATTAAATTCGTTCCACAGAACTCAAAAACATTCAACTAACAATTTTATGTGGCCAAATATACACGGATTCAATGCTTAGTTTTCAGTCAAGTTCTGTGCACCTCACGATCCTGAAAATCGATTTGCCGCCAAATTGACCAAATTGTTGGTCAAAAAACTTTAAGTAATAATAAACATAAATAACAGAAAAAAAAAACACAAATGGAACAACAATAACTTAATAAAAGACACAAAATTTAAATCGCTGTTTAAACTGACACTGACGTTCACACAAAAATAAAGGTTAGTTTTTCTGACGTTTGCCGTCGACGGCCATATTGAAAGCACTTTGTGACTCCAATATGACCGTTGTAGGCAAACGTAACCTGGTTTGGATTGCCTAATATTGTTGCTAACGTTCAATCATTTTATCTGCTTGCTATATCCATACCATAAAATGCCAGTTCAAGATCTTTTACCTAATGATCCTGAAGTGCGCCAGGTTTTTAGTCGGCTTGTTCATAGGCAGAGATAAGAGAATCCCAACTTTGCCAACAATATTTTGTTTACCAATGAAGCATGTTTCACAAGAAGAGGGATTACAAATTTTCATAATGAACATGTTTATGCGGATGAAAATCCACATGCTATCAAGGTAAAACATTTTCAAAATGAGTTTAGAATTAATGTGTGGGCTGGAATAATTGGTAATCACATTGTTGATGCTGTCATTATTCCACAAAGATTAACCGGGGAAATTTATTTGGAACATCTACAAAATACGCTGCCAGATTTGCTAGAAGATTTACCTTTACAACTTCAGAGAGATATTGATAGAGGTAATGCCCCTGTAAATTGGCCACCACGATCTCCGGACTTAAATCCATTGGATTATTTCTTACGGGGGCATCTTAAGATAGTGGTTTACAGGACAACTCCAGATAACGCAGAACAATTATGGCAACGTATTCAAGATGCAATAAATATTCTTAAGGGCGATGAACAAGTTCTGCACAGAGTGTGTTTTAATTTTCTTCGACGTATAAATCTTTGTATTCATGAAAATGGTGGACATTTTGAGCAATTTTTATGATATTTCTATTTATTTCTGTTTATGATTTAGTTATTTTTTTTCTTTTTTTGTAAAAACTAATACATATTAAGTAATAAAATGCAAATTTCTCGAAAACTGTCAGAGGAATTGAATCTTATCAAGATTGGTTCATCTGAATTTTGTGCCAAACCCCTCTTGTTCTATTGGCATAGAAATCCCAAACAAGCAATTAGTAAAAAATCCAGGTTCTACGCCCATGGAATGATATTAATCAAAATTGTGACGTGGGTTTTTTTGCCCCGTAAAGCTATTCCAACGTACCAAATTTCGGCAAAATAGTATAAACAATTTTTGAATTAATTCAGGAAAACGATTTAAAAATGGTCACTTCAGCGCCGTCTAGCGCCAAAACTAAGGTAAGTTTAAGTAAGTAAGACCTTTTACAGACACCCTGTATACATTATGATTTATGTAGATTTTCTTTTGACAAAAAACCTTACATGATACAAAGAAACTTAAAACAGATTTGAAATCCGGGATACCAAACTACCCCAATTCACATTCAATAAGGTGTAAAAACGCAGGCCTGTGGAATTATATGAACCAAAAAGAATTTAGATCGCGTAATAATTACACTGCCTCACAGACACGATGTTCGGCCCTATCAAACAATATGTCAAACATGTAAATCGGTTCATTAACAGGGGGTAGCTCTGTCCTAATAACGTTCCCTCGCCTTGCTCTGATATATTAGATTATTAAAGAATATACAGGATGAGTCAAAGAGAACATCAAAAATACAAAAGGCAAGATATTGTACGTTTTGCATTTTGGTTTGTGCGAGGAAGAAGGACAATTAAGACCTAATTGGCCAATCAGAGGGTTACACAGGTTCGCCTGACTTACCTACCGTATTATTATGTATTATTATTACCCATAATATCCCAAGAGCACTGACACCTAAGAAACAACTTTATTCTAGATTTCGAGCGCATGTTACTTGACTACAATTGTCAAAAACGTGCTTAAGGAAGTTGTAATAAAACTTTAAGTTATTCATCAAAGCTCGAGAAATATTCGGTGAGAAAGCTTAATCACATTTGAAATTGCATAAAAATTGTAATAAGAAAATAACATTCACAAAAAAAAAACGATATAAGCAATTGAAATTGGCCCGAAATTGGAAATACGTCACGCTAACCGAGAACACGCAGTGACGTCATCATCTGTCACTAATTTTTACCGTGGTTGACGCCGGACTATGCATTTTAGCGGGTTCTAAGGTGATTAGATGCTTGTTCCAATTTATTTTTAATAAGAATATTGCATTACTCGCTTCATTATGCCTGCCGAAGGGGTTTTAAAGAGTAACAGTCTGATAATTTACCGACTATAAGTAGATATGTTCCAAGTAGTTACCACGGCAAGTCTTTCACTTAGCCCAAGCTCGCCAAGTAAAGGCAGACAGGCCAACTATCTGTGGTTTTAATGTTGCCACTATAAACATATCTATCTTGAGTAAATTATCAGATTAACCCTTTAAAAAATCCTTTTCAGTGATAATTAAATACGTAATCAAATATATTTATTCAAAAATAATCCGAAAATCATTTGCATAATCAGCAGGAAAATTACGTTAGTCTTTTAACAGCGTTCTACAAATTAACAAACTACTACCTACGTTAAAGATCTTTCACAAACAGAGATAGACAGATGAGTACATCAAATAAAAAAGGACAAAAATATCCATATAATAATATAGACAATAATAATAATCTATACCATTGGTCCTAGCATTTACTGCATGATCACGTACCGCTAAATTATATTATCTTCAACAGTTTTTACGGTGGTACCCTAACAAAGTAGTATTGCAGATTCCTAACCAAAATAGCTGCGATATAAGGTTTTTTAAACTATCAAATTAACGTTATTCGTTTAATCATCAATGCAAATAATTCCGATTTCGTGACACGTGACATCCAGCTGCGTTTGAAATTATTTGAAGGAGCGTGGAACTATAACAATTAATAATTAATTACTTAATGATACTTAAGGCGTCATTTCTGCATATAGTATTTTTTAATGTAAGTGAGAATATTTTTGTAATTAAAAAAAAACGTGCTAGTTCCCCATTTCAGCAGTGTAAAAAAAAGTTTTGTTCCATTGTAACGTATGATGACATAAGTGATGACTATCCATGGGCTCATATTAGTGTAGTGTTATCATTGGTTGCTTTTGCATACGTTACGTCAAAAATGTGTCACATTAATTTACGTTAAAGACTTTAACTATGACTATAGCTACTGGAGGAGGATACTACTGTGTGAAATAAACATGAATAATAGTGATACCTTTCTGCAAGAGACTGCAGTTGCTGCTTTACGTCGTTCGGTCAGCAGTCGAGTTCCGAAGTTTTTTTAAGCACATTGGATGTTCAATGTAAGTTAAGGTTTAATATCTTGATCAGCTATAAAGGCCAATAGGGTTTAAGAACTCGCCTTAAGAATGGTGCGGAGGTTCCAAAAAAATTGTATAGGTAAATTAATCCTTTTTCAACGTAGCTAGTATTCAAGCATCGAAATCCCGAAACTAAGTGTACTGTCGCCAGCAGAATTCTATATGTTATACTTGATCGGAAGGTCGAAATAAATTTCCTATTCCTTTTAGCAGAAACCTGAAGAGAGAATGTTCCATTGACAGCAAAAGAAATAGGTAAAGTCCCTTGTTGCGAAACCTACCAAACAATACACTAGGGAATATCGTAAGCATATCCCAGGCTATAATCAGTGATGGTCATTTTCCGTGCGTGTGGAAACACGCCAAAGTAATTCTGATTTACAAAAAAGGCGAGAACCCCACGGTGCCATCGAGCTACAGGCCTATCAGCCGGTTGTCAAGCCTGGGAGAAATTGGTGAAAAGCTCATCATGCAGATCAAATGATTTTGTGTTTTAACGTAACATTATGTCCAACAAACAGTTCAGTTTTCGTGCCGAACCCTGCACAGTTAGGCAGACGACAAGGTTAACGTCCAACATTATGAAGGGATTTAATAGAAGAGCGCACACGGGAGCGGTCTTCTTTGACGTAAGCAAAGCTTTTGATAAGGTCTCTTACTGAAAATGATAAGAGTTGGAGCTCCGAACTATCTCGTCAAGGTGGTAGCTTCTTTTCTGGAAACTAGAAGTTCTGCAGTCTCGTCGGAGAACGCACTTTCATTGACTAAACGCATCAGAGCAGAAGTGCCGCAAGGCTCACCTCTCTCTCCGATGTTGTACAACATTTATACACTCACTACATACCGAAAGATAGGCAAAATGAGCTCTACTTATTTGACGACGATACTGCTATTACTGCGAAATCCAAACAAACCGTGGTTGGTAGTCTCGAGGTTGCAGGCTTAGAAGATTCATCTGAATCCGTCCAAGACGAAGGCCATATTTTTCTCAAAGAGTAATGTTAGACGACCTGAGACCAGGCTCAGAGTCAATGGAGTCCAAGTGAACTGGTTCTAGGAAGTGAAACAGCTGGGACTTATCTTTGATAGACTAAACTGAAGCCTTAATTCAGTTAACAAGGTCAAGCTAGCATTGCAACAATTAGACTCCATGTATTTCCAGCTTCACAGGCGAAGCAGACTTAGTAACAGAACGAAAGTTAACCTCTACACAGTGGCGGCTCGCGGGTGTATAAGGGGTGAGGCTACAAAATAGCGCCGCAGACGAAATTTTTTCGCGATTTCAAGGTCATTGGTTTAAAATGAATAGTTAGGAATTCAACCAGCAATAGGTATAATTACTTTGAAATACTAGGTTTCACGAGAAAAATATTCAATTTGCAAGGTCAGTGTCAATTTCTCTCAGTGCATCCGCTATTGTGTCTCTATTTTGCTCTACTCTCGTAAGCGCCACAGAATTCTTAATATTATGTTCTTTGGAACTTTCGTGTGATTTTTCCGCCCGTGAAAATTTTTTTAAATCAGAATACCCACCCCCTGAACTACAATTGTTTTTTACGCTGCCTAATAAAATACAAAATAATTAATAACATAATAAAGAAATCTTAAAACTTACCGGATCTTGAAAATATAACCTTAATTTGCCGAACACGAAATTATAAATTGCCCAAACAAACACTGCCAATACTTTTCCATTACCTGCATCGCACCTGTATCTTTACTACCCTGCACAGTCACAACTCACAAGAATATTAACATAAAATAAACCAATAAAATATGACAATTTGTAATTTTCCTAAATTAAACCAAGACACACAGTTCACACACCTGCTACGATATAAGTCGGGCGCCGGGCGCCGGGTAATCACAGAATTCGCAGAATAAAACATGTGATTTAAACAGCCAATCAACAACCAGCTAAGCTAGGATCTTCTAGTCTCAATGAGAGAAACAAACACGAAATGACCCCCCGGGTAAGAGAGAGACAGACCAAACAAAAGACGTTGAGATTTTCGTATGAGGCTTCCCAAAATAGGTACGAACACTCGGAGCAGTGAAGCTGAAATTATTTAGCCTCTCAGCCCGGCCGTCGACGAAAGTTTACAGAATAAAATAGTCGCTTATAGCGCGGCGCTCGGTAAAGCAGTATGAAAATTATTTTTCATATGGAGTTTATATTTGAAAATTTATAAATTTAAAACAAACATATTTGTATTTTTTGAAAGGAGTTTGGGAGATTGAGGGTGAGGCGCGGCCTCAGAGGCCTACCCTGAGGAGCCGCCACTGCCTCTACAAGGTCCTGGTCAGGCCGGTTCTGACTTATGATGCGCCCTCGTGGTGTAACACAAGCACGGCGGAGCTAAATAAGTTTCAGGTGATTCAAAATAGGGCGCTGAAGCAAATCGCAGATGTCCCCAGGTACACAATGAACCGTGTGCTACATCAGGACTTTCACGTACAGAGCTCACATACGAGAGCTGGACAAGACGCAACCTATAAACTACCAAAGGACTGGATCCTTAATGGTCCCAACTAATAGTAGGCGGGCACTAAATTCACCAACACTAAAACATTGTTGAGAAAAGGCGCCAAATTATATTGCACCACTAAAAACTTTGAATCAACCACGGCACAACGCACACCACATCAATCAAGGCAAGCAGTCGATATAAACTTTCTCCTTAAATTTCAAGACCTAATAAGTTTTCGAAAACCCAATAGATGTTAAAGGTTCTACCTAATATAAGCACCCAAACAAGATCCCGTATGGACCCGAATCATTCCTGTAGAATCAGCATAAATCATGTAAGTATTGAAAAGGAAAAAAAAATCCAAAATTCTTTACAAAAATATTTAGTATCTTGCTCTACGCGTTTCGGTTTCTTCAACAATTCTCAAGAGCTGTCTAGTTCTCGAAAGTAAAGGATTCAACTAACGTGCTTGACAAAAGTGGGGTATATTTGTTGTCCTCATGCACAGCTAAATATGCTGGTCAGACAGGACGTAGTTTTAATATTAGAATAAAAGAACATTTAAACTCTCAGAAATCGCCTAATGACAAGAGATCAGCTTTTTGCCTACATTTAAGAGAGAATTTACATGTTTTTAATACTAAAGACAACTTTAAAATGCTACATAATGCGAATAAAGGCCATAAGCTGAATTTTTTACAAAATATATAAATAGCCAAATTAGAGATTAATAATCAAATTGAGTGTTTGAACGATCCTATCAACGCCCACTACAGAGAAGCAGCGAGAATTGTGAATGAGTTTAGGTAGTGAATGTCTGTTTAAATAATCGTACCTCCTTTTGTGTAACCTAGATGTCGCTCTGGTTCGGTATATTTTGCTTTAATTTTTTAAATGTTTTTTGGGTTTACCCCGTTGATCAATTTTATATAGTTAGTTAACCTGTGTTCGCCATTGTGAACTTGTTTGTGTTCTTAATGTTAAGTTTGTGATTATATTATGTAAGTAATACCTAATAATTTTGATTTTGAATTGAGAATATTGTATAAATGAACTTTTTAGACATCTCTTGAAAACGGTTTAAGAAACCGAAACGCGTGGAGCAAGATATTAAATATTTTTATGAAGAATTTTGGATTTTTCTTTCCTCTTCAATATGAATAATCTTCACCCCGAAGACATCGATGATTCAATTAAATCATGTAAGGTTAAGGTAAGGTGACGGCGGAGAGATTGTTGAGACAGTTGTTGGGCGTGAGAGACACTAACGTAACGACAGACATGTTTAACTAAAAGTTTCCCTCCGCTGTCACCTACGTCATGGTACCTTACATGGTTCGCTCTGACTCTGCAACACAGGTAAATAATGTGTGCATTATGATACAGCTAATGCAGACAGTTAACTAACCTAAAACCTGTCTTAACCTTCATTTTTCCGGCCCCTTTGTCTTCACAATCGTTGAAAACGCTTTGAACAAAACTTGTCACACCCTATACCAAAACACTATCCGGCAGTTTCTTAAGTAAGTAGACATACTCATCTTTTATGATGTCTTAAGAATGTCATATCAGCGGTTTTGACGCATCTAAATGAAGCATGTTTCGCGTCGTCGGATAATTTCGTTCCCGTTTTACGAGGTCGTTTTATTATAGAAGACACGTCTCGGTGGATATTACCACTCGTTTTATTTGTTAATTTTTCGGTGAAAATTAAGTTTATGGCCTGTTGAAAGTGCGAAACATTTGAGAAAAATTTGGTAATATAATTTGAAAACGTGATTGTGTTCGTTACTGCGCGGATGGCGTGTCATCCTAAAAAAGATTTATATAAAACTTAATAGTTTCCCTAACTAGCATCCGTATCACGATCATCTCAAAGACCCATTAAAGAAGAAACAATAAAAACTTCCTTTCAACATCAGATAGCGTCTAAATTTCACACCTTACAGCCTTTACACCCAACTAAAGTTGGATGTTTAATGTAAATCGGTGCGTGGGTTCCCTTATCAGAACCTCGTCTGCTTTGGTACAACCTTGTGTCATCAGTATGCCAAACGACTGGTTGTACTTAAGTCAACCGATCAGTACACGAGGACTACGTTCTTAACTTTATTCAAAAAACCAAATATTCCTTTTGATCCAGGACAAATATGGGAACATGACACCAACCGTTCTGTTGTATTATATACCTCCTGAATTAAACTTAAATTTTGAGGGGACTCTTATAATGCAATATACTTGGCTCCTCAACAATAATACACCAGTCTTTACCAGCTGTAAAGCTGCATCTCGTTGTTACGAATAATTACTGCTTTTCAATTGGCTTAATACAAAATATCATAGGTATCGTAACTATAGATCCGACACGCCATTCATAAATGCTATAAAATTGTGATGCCAAAATCGTTTGGTGGCGAGACGCCGTGAGGAGCTAGGTGGGGTCGGGAGTGGGGATTAATTTACATATGCATGCGACAAAACCACCGAACAATAAAGGTTAGGTTGACAAAACTCCAGGAAAACCCACAGAAAAACGCTGTCACAAATCCGAGTATTGCCGAGTCGATGCGGGTGGCCACGAAAATGATGGGATCTGGGCGGATTCTTTTTTGCTGCGTTGCCATACTACAGATTTTTGACAAGGTTTTAGGCAATGTTATATATTTCCCACATCATGTTATTCTAGTAAATCATAGATGTTAATACTTTTAACAGAGTAAGCCCAGAAAACTACGTTTTCTGTGGCGTAAGTCTGGCAAACCAAGTGGAGGGGAGCAGCTTGAATGTTGATTTACTTTACACTGGAATACAATGATGACAACACGTTTATTTGTTATTGTTCGATCTAATAGTTACGAGGTCTATGCAAAATATGAACTTACACCCTCATTGAAACCAGTATTTTTGAACGCACCAGATTTCGATTCGATCAAAGAACCACCAAGTCGTCTGCCTGACGCCAGTGAGTATGTTCGGCCCAATTATAACACCTCGGGTTCTGTGGCGCTAACAATGGTACTAGAAACCGGATGGCCGACGGGGACAAAAAAAGGACCAGCACCGAACAGTTTAAGGTTATTGGTATTTCGGGTGAGCACTTGTTTATTAGGGTTGCAAGTTGAATTTTAACAGAATTAAGGGTTCTATATTAATTTTGAAATTATGTCTTAGGCAATGTCCCAAACAATTATTTCGCTTATTCAAGAAAACTTTGTTATTGTTCTTGTCCCTATATTTACAACAATATGTAGCGAGTTTGTCTACAATTGTTGTAAAAATCAGAATATTTTTTTACCTCCGTGGCCCGGAGGCCCTATTCTCCAAGGATTCAACGCGAATAATTTTCTGCACACATGCAGGCACCGCTCGCAGAGCGCCATAAAGGATTTTTCCTACAGTGCTGTGTCTGATCATAAAAGAAAAAGTGTAAAAAGTGTATGCTCTGGCTTGCACAACCTAATCAATTTTAGGACTTAGGTTAGTTAGTAGGTACACATTACTTGCTTATTAAAATAAGCACAAATAACTGCACGTGTAAGCAAAACAACAAGCTAAGTCGCAAGTTCTTTTGTCTCGAAATAAACCCACCTAGACAGACTCGTAAACCCCATTTGCATTCGTAGTGTTGGAAACGAACAAGAAACTCCCGGAACCGACGTCCAAGAGTTAATCAACTTCCGCAACTCTCACGCAGAATAACCACAGCGCCCCAGTGTCCGCATCCTTGTTAAGCGAGGATAATTATTATTCATAAAGTCCTGACCGCATCCTGGCCAGTCCAGGACCTTGTTAAAATTAATAATATCCACTTTACATGGCTGTTCACGGGATTAGACAGCTACCAAGCGCCTGGACCTTGGATTAACATTTCCATGTTTAAGTTGCGAGGGTCGCTTTTTCTTTTGTTTTTCCACCCTCTAGAGTTGCTAATTTTATACGAAACGCCGAGTTTTATACTATTTTTAAACACTATGAAGTAGAGAATAAAATATTGCAATGTTTTATATAGTAGAGATTATTTAAAAAGACCGAAAGGGCAATAAAAGCTGCAACAAAGAAAGCTACAGTTTTTAATCATCTATCTTTCTTTTAGGGTTAGAGGTTAGAGGTAAGTCAACACTATTTTGTTTGACCTAAGTATAAATCAGTCTCTCACTTAAGTATTCTTCTTTTTATCTATCATCTTTCCGAGCTCTCTGATGAGCCTATTGTCGTTTAAGTTTTTCTTGTTTCACTAATACTTCTTTTCTATCTTTAATTTGCAGTTCTCACAATGTCCTTTTCTCTTCTACTAACTTAATTTTATCCCACTGATGATGGAGGTTTATGCCTCCGAAACATGTATGGCTTAAAAATTTTACATTAAACTAGTGGAGCAGATTGTGTGTTTTACTTTACGTTTTCTTTCTTTTAAACAAATCATAGGCATGAAATTAGCAAGTACCAACCCTTATTTGCCTCTCTTTGTCAGGTGTGAGAAATTAAAGCGAAACAAAGAACCTTTTCCCAGGTACATAAAAATTCAGGTACGGGCGGGGAATTTTGGGGTTTATTCGACATTCGAGAATATTTGGTGCAAACGCTGAGACACGGAAAATTATTTTAAACGTTTTAGAGTATTTTCAAAATGAAAAAGAAAATAGCCTTCAGTGAAGTGTGCTTCAGCAGCCTGTAAGATTAGTAAGAAAACTGTAGCCAGGATCCGAAAGGAATATACAACAGGAACCTCTCCCAGGGTAAGTGGTTTGAAATTTATTCACATACTAATATGAATACACGGTGTATAATACATCCCACAGTGGATGGTGTATTAGACGTTTATGGACAAAGAAATTATGCGATTTTTATATTATATAATATATAAGGATTGTAATTTATAAAAGGTATTTATATTCAATTATAAAGTATTAAAAGAACATGTAGTCATAACATTCAATTTTCCTTTTTAGGCTAATAGAGAAAAGCGTGCCCCAAAAACAAGGGATTTAACTGAGGCAAGGAAAACACAAACAAGGAACGTAATTTACAATATGATTGCCACGCATAAGTATGTCACACGGCAAAAGCTAAAAGAGGAATTGCATGCCAGACAAATTATTGACTTAAGCACCTCCACATTGGGTCATTTCTTAAAGCATTTGGGATTTATTATAAATTATATGTAAAATAAAACATAATTTTAATAATACTGGTTTCATCATTAATCAATTTATAAAAGGATACAAACTACACCCTCATATTACATTATGCCTCTCTTCCTCACGTAGACGCTTGGGTACCTGGTAAAAGATAGAACACTAAGACTTATGTGACTTATTATTTTACTTTCTTTGAAAGGCGTCAACTGGATATTCCCTTTAATTTATTCTTGCTTTTGATTTGTATGAAAACAAGAAATACCCTGTAGCGTTCTTAGTTGCACCTTTTATTGGGGTTTCGGTCTTTTTACATAATCCCTACTATAATACATCCTACTCTTCAGTCTTTGCTTTATTTTTATTAAGCAAATAAAGAAAAAAAAACTGAGAATCTGAATCAAAAATCGCTTTTCTGGTTGTAGTCATAGTGAGTGGTGATGAAGGAGTGTTCCTGGTATTTTTTTTGCGACTAGGAAGTATTCACTGGCTCTGAAGATGACACAGACTGTGTGTTCAAACGTAGGCTTTTGATTCTGATTCAAATATAAAAACTATCCACAAAAGCTGAAAAATATTTCAATCAATAAAGAAACTATAATTTTCTTCCCATGTTTGCATCATAATTGCTCAAAACTCCATCCGTCAATAAAAATTATCTCCATAAAGTTTTTGGAGCAATGCAATTTCATAGGGATCAAACTGCTTCGTCCAATTACTGCATCAAACAAACCTTTCAATATGAAACACAATCCTACAACCATTCCGGCTAAAATTACAAAGCTCCCCGCTTCGTCATAACACTACAGAAACAACCCTGTAATTCGTATGCACAACGCTACACTTTGGCTGCTATTTCGCTAATAAGTATTACGGGTCCCTGGCTAAATTCGGCCCAAGGGTGTAGCTCAATTCACGTTCATATATACGAATATGCCATGTTTAGGTTGGTGTACAGTGTGCACTCCCTGTTAGACACTGTTTAAATTAACCTGGGGTTTGCATAACGTGGTTTTTCTTACCGCTATACGTTGGTTTATTATCTCATAGTTCAATAAAAAATAATTTGAATTGAATTCATTGGTCGTTTACTGACCAAATATTGGTATAAGTCAGAAGTAAAATAGATAATACATTTTATTATAAGCAATGTTTTTGTAAAGCCCTGTAGAACATAGATATCTACTTAAACTTTTTCACGCTACATTAGGAGAATCTAGAAAACGAATATTAATATTGATTTAAGGAGATGGAAATCACATAAATGTAATGACTCTTAAGAAGAATTATTGCATCGGTATATGATTGGAAATTTTGTTATAAAGCGTAGAAGATAGGTACAAGAAAAATACAGGGTATTGCAATAATTCAGACCATCTACCTTTAAAATAACGAAAATTTTAAGAAAATCATTTGGCAACACGACAGGAAATAATAAAAATATTTTACAGCTATAGGTAAGGGGAAGGGTAGAAGTTTCAATTTTTGAGAATAGATTCTCCCAATGCACCACCGAGTTTGGGATACCCTGTATAAGAAAAATATCCAATATAAACGCTTCTTTACGACCCACCTTGAACATGTATAGGTATTTAAAAGCGAGTTCTCGGTTCCCGTTGACAAGATTAAAAATCCCCAAAGGTTAAAACCCTGCAAAGATCGATGGATGACAGGATCTATTTCTGTCGCCGTTTACATCTTTTCGTGGCATCCAAGTCACGCGGATTTTGCATACTTTTTACTCGGTGATTGAAGAGATCCTTTCGTGAAAGAAAATCGTTTGCAAGACTTAAATCTTTTTTAACTTTTCTTAAGGTTCGTTGAAGGTGTTGGAGGCTACACCATTTTAACAACAATTTTCTATTACACTTGTGAATCATAAGTGGATGTTTATTACTCCATGTCTGTTTACATTTTGAAAATTATAATCCCAAAAGTCGATATTTAAATTCTACATCGGTTTTTGGAAAATTTAAGAGGTATTTTTCAAAGAAATATTTTGAAAATACCTTAAAAAATGGTCAGAAGGTAGAAAGATACTGGCTTTGTTACTCGGTTAGCAAGGGATATGTTTACTGTGTTACTTGTAAATTGCTTTCAACAACAGATTCACTGTTTAAAACTGGATACAATAATTGGTCAAACATTTCACGAGATATAGACAACCAGCAGCAGACAAATAATCACAAATTGTAATGTGGTTTACACGCATAGAAGATAAGAAGGCCACAAAGAGGAATGGACTTCTCACAATAATAATAAGATTTCGATCCTTCTTTAAAAGAATACCTAAATAAATGCCAATCAAAGACTTAAAAATCAACATCATATGTGGCCAGGACCACATACAAAGAGGTAACTGATATTATAGGTCAGCAGGTGCTCACAATAATAGTAAATTATATAAACCAGGATAATGTTCAGTACTACTTCTTAATTGTAGATTCCACTCCAGGTTTAGCGCAGATTGACTAACTTACAATCGTTGTTAGGTATTGCTGTCTGGGAAAACCATAGAAAATCACTTTTCTGAATATCTGTTTAATAATTACTTATGATATATAAGTGTTAAAAGTACATTTTTAGGGCACGCATTGAGAGTGCCTAAAAATACTTTTAACACAAATATCATACAATATTTTTTCTACAAACGGCAATAAAAAGCATACAATATATAGTTAAAAATTAAATGTTTAGAATCTCGTTCATCCAGGTAGTTTCTAATAGCATCGTATATTTATATTAAATTAGTTCACATTTGTCAATAAAACCTAGCAACCATCATTGTTGGCTGATTTGTTTACAGAAAAATTGAAAATATGAAACGTCCTATCAGTTTTATTAAAACGCTAGCGCTGGCTGTTATGATTTGCCAAAAATGCAAGAAATACATCAAATCACACTTAAAGACATAGAAGAAGTTGCTATTAGAGCTACCTTGGATTTACTGCCACGAAAATCAAGAATTTAATACGAGATTGCTCTTAATAAATTTATAAAATAGTGTGAAAACAAAGGTGTTTCTGGAAAGTATTCCGAGAACATATTCCTGGCCTATTTTGAGGAAAAGGCAAAAGTATAGAAGTCATCTTCTCTTTGGTCCCATTATTCAAGGATCAAAGCTATGCTACGTGTAAATAATGACGTAGATATCAGCAAACATTTTAAATTGATTGCCTACTTGAAGCGTCAAGGAGAGGGTTACCAGGCCAAAAAATCGAAAATTTTTACTTAAGACCAAATTGAACAGTTTTTACGATTGTAAGAGTATTTGGTATCTGCCTCTTGACAACGTGGAAGATATGGAGATTTCATTAGTTATTAAAATATCAGATACCAAAACCAAGGTACTTACCATGAAATTTCACTATCGTTGAAAAATTTGATTTGGATTTTTATCGAAAATATACTGATCTTCGTCCAGCAGATGTCGTACATCGGCGGTTTTTCTTAAAATATGTAAAAGGTAAATGTACCAGAAATCGGGTCGGAATTAATACGTTCGGAAAATTTCCTGCTACAACATATGATATATGTATGTCCAGACTTTATGAAACTTAACCCTTTTAACAGATTATAGCAAGATTTCTGCAACTTCCAAATTCAACACTTAAGCGGCATGGGGGATGGAAATCCTCAACAGTTGCGGAAGGGTACATCGTGGATTCCTTGGAAATAAAAATTCTATTGCTCGAGAATTGCTTACAGTACAAACGACATCAGCCGATGATGCTTCAACATCAACTGGACATGCTGCTGTTTCTGTTCAATCCTCCTCAACCGCGAAGAACAGCAGAACTGAGGAAGGAATTAATTTTTCAAATTGTACTATTAATATAAGTGTAACAAATAAAATAGAAATGTTTTTTGACGTTTTTTTGAAAAAATTGACATTTAATTTTAACACTACTTAGTGCCTTAAAGTAGGTATTTTAAGGCACTAGTGCCTTAAAGTAACATTTTTAAGGCTAGTAGACAGTGTTAAAAGTTTCATTTTTCACACGTTTGTAGAAAAAATAATTTGTTCCTACCTATGCAAAATCAATCTTCTTTTAAAAAATATTTGAGGGCAATCATATGATAATGCTGCCAATTTGAGCGGTCAGTAAATTGGACTTCAAGCCTGTTTTAAAGCAATTAACAAAATAGACGAGTTTATAGCTTGTTTTGTGCATTCCTTAAACCTAGTGCAAGTTTATTGCCAGAACTTGTTGACGATTTTAGGATTCTCCAAAACTCTTTGTTTTTTCAGCTTCACATCACAAGTGGAATATTATATTAAATTTTGCTTAATACGCTTTAAAAACGTGAAGCATAACAGGATTGTGTACTCACTATGAAGCTGTCAGAGCCTTGGTATATTGATACAGCGAAATCTGAAAACTTTGAAACATGTCATTGCCGACCAAACTGAAAAAGTTGATTTTTAGAAACGAGGCCAAAAATGAATTAGATACCAAATCAGTGTACTTAAGCGAAGATGTTGAAGTTGTATATTTCGATACAGGAAAAAGACTACGAACAACGTTACTAGCCGATGAAAAAACTGAAAGCACATATTTTATTGGTAAATACAAATATCGCATAAAATGTCTTTAACAGGTTATTAGATTGTTTATCTCGTATTGCTTACCAACGTATAGGGAAAAATTTCAAGCATTCTTCGATTTGGAAATTCCTTTAAACAACGAAATCAATGAGGAAAATCTGTCAATTACTTTTCAATATTACAGTAACGATCTTAAAGAGGATTTGATAAGTGAGGTCAAGTAATTTAAGCAATACTTAAAAATCTCTCTCCCACCGGAAAATGTTGTTAGAAGTTCGGAAATGTTAGGCATATTGTATAGTAAAAATATGACTGAGATCTATGTAGGTCATTTTCAAAACTTGCAATAATTAAAAATAAATACCGAACTGTAATGACGGGTACTTGACAAATACACTTTAGCATCTCTTGAGACTCGCCCAGTTGATAATAAGGTATTGATCAAGTGTAGGACACTTTAACTAAAACAACAGATATGCGCAATTATTATAATCGTTCTAAAAATCAATTCTTTTTCACCTGTACAAACACAACAAGGAGTACAAACGTACATTTTAGTTTTTCTTCTTATTAGTACAACTTCTGACAATATCTTCTTCTCCCTCTTATTGCCATAATATTGTATCTCACTTCCTTTTGGTTGTTCTTGTTTAATTAGTTCAACCAGTTTCTTTATCTGAAGAACATCATCACTCTGGAACGACCTTGATGAGGTGCAGGGCGCCATAACGAATTTTGGCGTGTTTATACCAACATGCAGCATGACATTTAAGTAACGTTGGTAATCTGGTTCTATTAAAATTTATATCGACAAAACGTAACACTGGGATTTTTATAAAAACAGGTACTTTTTAACAAATACACAACCGAAAAACCAAAAGCACATTGTACTGAAAGGTATTAGTACCTGTAACCTGTTTAAAAAAAAGTTTTTAAGATAAGACTTAATGCTACAAGAAGAGGTTTGGGATAAACTATGGTATCTTCTCGTGTCGTTTTAATTAAATCAATGATGTATCCGACCGTTTAGAAACATTATTTTTATTATTTTTTACATCCGTGCTATCCTCTTAGTTGAGCCTACAAAATTATAAATTTGAGGCAGTAGTTGTAGGAAGCGGCACACCTTGAACGAGACATTTAATTTACGAGAATAAAGACGGGAATATAACATTTTACCAAACATTTATTTCATTCAAACCCCTGAACAACGAAATTCCTATACTACGCTCTCAAAATAATTGGCAAAACTGTTCATATAACCATTAACGGTGTGCGGCGACAATAATTAACATTGATTCGCCCACTTTTAAGTTAAATAAAAGCAATCCAAACCGCTTGGGAAGATTGTGCATAAATAGGTCATAACATGTTGCCAAGTTTTAATAGATTTCACATTCAGATTAATCAAAACAGCAAATATTATATTGCAGGCGAGTTCTTCAAGTGATAGTAACCAACAAGTTACAAAACGACGTCGTTTTAAACCTGGGGAGCGTACAATGGTAAAAAATGTGTATGAGGGAATTCTAAGTACACACAGTGAAATATCATTCACTGATGCAGCAGAACTTTGTGCCACATTGACTAAGATATCTTGCCGTACTGTTTGTAGAACTATCAAGGAAAATAGGAATAGTAAAGTGTCCGATCAGAAGGAAACAAGAGGACGGAAAAAGATTTTTATTGATCAGCAAACAAAGTTAGCCATTCGTCGAAAAGTGCATGCATTTTTTTTAACTTCCAAATTAAAAAAAAAAAAAATCTGCCAAAATTGAATAGAATGAAAATATGCAAAAAATTTCACGAAGAGTTCTAATGCGTACACTACGAGAATTGAATTTTCGATTCTTAAAACGAAATCGCAAAAGTCTTTTGGTGGAAAAGGAAGAAATCGTATTGTGGCGTAGAATGTATCTAGAAGAAATACAACAATATCGCTGTGCAGGGAAAATAATTTACTTTACGGACGAGACATGGTTAAATGAAGGACATACTGTGAATTACATTTGGCAAGATCTCAACATTTAAGATGCACGTAACGCCTTTGTCAATGGACTGTCCACTGGATTGAAAGCTCTTCAGGAAAAGGTCGTCGGTTAATTATAACCCACATCGGGAGTGATTCTAGTTTTCTTGAAGGTGGGTTAAACGTGTTGGGATCTCGTAAAACCGGTGATTGAACGTGGGTCGGTAATTGTAATGGATAATTATGCACAATACCAGCCGTCGGGTGGAAGCTTTGCCAACTTCTGCGTGGCGAAAAGGAAATATTGTTGACTGGCTCGAAGAAAAAAATATTGCATTGGGCGAATAAATGCTAAAAGTGCAGTCGCTCGATCTTGCAAGACTTCACAAAAAAAAAATATACGAAATATGTAGTGAATGAAATGGCTCATGAACGAGGTATTACAATATTACGTTTTCCGCCTTAGCATTGTGAACTAAATCCAATCGAGCTTATATGGACACAGATAAAAGGCGAAGTGGGGCGTGAAAGTAAAACTTTTAAATCAAAAGATGTTAAAGAACTGTTAAAAGCGGCAATAGCGAATGTACAAGCAGCAGATTGGCATAAGTGCGTATTACATGTCGAGGGCGTAGAAAAAAAAATGTGGGACTTAGATGTACCCGTTGAAGTCATGGTAGAACCTATTATTATAATTTCTGCAGATGACAGCAGTAGCGACAGTAATGAAATCGACAGATAAAGGAAAATCGCTGTAATAGTAATAATGAATTTAAAATTGTAACGTATTGTCATTATAACACTTTTTAATGTCGGCGTGGAGTATAATTTGTCAAATTATTATCAATTAGTGTTCATTAGATAACAATAGTTAGGAAATTTATAAACATTTATAATTTAGGTTTAGGTTTTGCCCTTAATCCACTATTACACAGTTACAGTACACTTGAAGACATAGATGTTATAGACGAAAACCATGATAGTGACAATGAAGGTCCAGAAATAAATATTACAAACCAGACTGTTAAGAATGATAAGGCAGTCAAAATTTAGATGTGTGCATAAAGTGGGTAGAAGAAAATGATATCCCACTACAAGATGTTCTTGTACTTCAAAGATTAAAAGAAACCGCTTTTATAATGAACCAGAAAAGGGTTCAGCAAACAAAAATTACAAATTACTTCACAAAATAATATCAAATTTACCAAGCATGCTTGTATTTTATATATTTTTTGTTTGTGTACTATTTTCTAGTTGTTTTTATCAAATGTTTAACTTAACAATAAAAAAACTGTCCCACTTCAGTAATCCGAATTATTTACTAATCCGGATCACCGCGATTTTAATTAGTCCGAATTATCGAGGTCTCACTGTATGTGATTAAAAATTGTGGTTATTATTACCACTCCAAATACAAAGGGTCTTATTGTCCCAGTGTAAGACAAGATAAATATTTTATATTCACTACCCAGCCCTGATATGGCCGCTTCCATAAATGGGGGTCAGAACGACCAAGGCGGCTTCTCGACACAATTAGGGGCCTAAGTACAAAAGCGTGTAGTGGTCGAACGGGCAAGACTGATGGGTGACAGCTGACCGCCGTTGCTCGGACGCCGAAGACACAGCAAAGGTCCAAGAAATTACACGGCACTAAAAAGATCGTATTTTCGTCAATTTAGGTAAGAATCTGTTTATAGATTTTAATTGGTTGCCTACAAAAGATCTTTTTAGATTGTCTTAAAAGAAAATTAACGAGATATCAGATTCAGTGTTATTTTCTCACTAAGCTAGAAGATCTATTCTAACCAAAGCACTAAAAGTAATATAATATGAAAATTAAAGTCGTACTTGTTATATTTTACAATTTAATTCAGTTTCCTGACACTTCTTTCAACCCTTGCGGATCATTATCAAAGGCATAAGACAATAATAAATTCTACATGTCTTTAAAATAAAAATTGACAGATGCTGGGTTATTTTGGTCCTTAATTTGCAGGTATTGGCCAAAGGTACAACTAAATTACAGGTGTGATAATAGAGGTATTAACATCTAAGTAATGAAATTAAGAAAATGATATTGTGTATATAATTATGGGTTTTTTCGTTCTTAATTATTGACAGTGTTTATTGCATATTTATCTTAAGTTATTAGGCTATTAAGTATTAGATTGGCACCTGAAGGTATTTCAATTTGATTGTTAACAACATTACTTCGATTTTTTAAGGCTTTTTTTATTGCTACGGTTTCTAATAGGTTGAGTTTTCTACCCTTGTGTTGAGTATATATCGGTTTTATTTTGTTGGATTTTGAGTGGCTATTTATTATACAGTGGTCCGCTATTCCTGTTTTATTTTGTTTTTTTAACTGTATATACTCAACACAAGGGTAGAAAACTCAACCTATTGATCGGTTGTCATAGAATAAGTTTGACGATTGCTAAGGGTTGTTTATTTTAAGCGTCTTTTACGTTTTATTAACGAAAATATGAAAATTCCACAAAATATTTTAGAAAATTTTGAAAAAGCTAAAAAAAAATTATTACCGGCAAAGTCTAAAGCCCTGTACGACAAGTAGTATGAAAATTTTCTACAATGAAACCAAATTACAGTGATTACTGACACAGTAATGATGACTTACTTTCAGGAATTGGTATGTAAGCCTTTTGCTCATTGATAATAACAATTTTTAATTATTTTTACTTTATTTTAGCCGGAAAAATATACCCCAAATAGCCTTTGGACAAAATATTCCCAGGTGAAGTCTGAACTTATAGTAAAGGAAAACATTAGTATTTCAAGATATTGTCAATTAATAGCATTTTTAGAAGTTAAATCAAAGGGATAATTTCCTAAAAAGTCAAAAGTTTTGGAAGGTGAACAAGTTTTAACTTTTATCAAAAATGCGCCGAATGATACCTTCCTGCTGCATAAGGTGGTACTCGCAATGGGAGTTTTTGGCGGCCTAAGACGGGATGAGATGGTAAAAATCACCATTGATGATATTGAGGATAAGGGGCCTGTTATGCTTGTCAAGGTACCAGAAACTAAAACTGCTACGCCAAAAAGTTTAACTATAATCAAAGGAGACCAAACAGATGCATTAAAATTGGTTAGACAGTACCTTCCATTAAGGCCAAAAGGAATTAAGAAACGTAGATTTTTCCTTGCATATCGAAATGGTAAATGCATAGCTATGCCTGTGGGTAAAAATACACTAGGACGTTTTCCTTCAATCATAGCAAAATTTCTTAATTTAGAAAACGCGAAGGGATATACAGGACATTGCGTACGTCGCACCTTGTCCACACTTCTTCGTGGTGCTTCCCATATATAGAGGAAAGCATCACGTCGAGAAACCGAACAGCAAAAATGATAGCTAGCTCTGTTGCCGAAAAAGAATATATGTTAATTAATGTTGAAATGGAACAGAAATCCGCATGCACATCGAGAAATTCAGCAATCGAGTCGCAAACTTTCATAGTTGGTCCAGCTTCTTTCGCAGGAAAATTCAAAAATTGTACATTTAACATAGGAAAAGCAGAATAATATTATGTAAAAAAATTATTAAAAATAAATAGAAATTTTGTTCAATATTTTCTTTAATTATAATTACCGGGCATTACGAAAATCACCGGGCATTATGAACGTTATAGCCCGCCAATATTTCCTATCATATTATGATGATGTTTATAGCAACCGTTCCTAAAGGTATATAATTGATAGGTGAATTGAATTGATAGATGAAAAATAAAATACATATATGGTTCTGGGTAGCAAGCTTCGATGTAAGTCTTATAATATTTTTATTAATAAACTTAGGACTGACATGGTAAATCAAATAAAATATTTAGGGATAATTCTTGATCCTAAGTTGCTTTTCTCAGCTCATATCGAGTTTATATTTAAAAAAAAATGTTTAACAAAATAGGCCTTTTTCATAGGATATCAGGAAATCTCGGTCATGCATTGGTTCAAACTGTTAATTTATAATATAATTTTCTATTCGAACTTAGCTTATTGTAATTCTTTATTGATGGCTAATAATAGAGAAGAAATAAATCGTTTGCAGCAATTGCAAAATAAAGCAATGCGAGTTATCTTAGGATGAAACAAGAATACCCCCGTTAAACTAATGTTAAATACTTTAAATTGCCTTAATATAGAGCCGAGCATTGAAGTGTCAAATATAATGATAATATTTAAAGTAAAAAATAATTTAATGCCATCTTATCTAAAAAATCACTTAATCCCAAGATCTGAAAAACATTCTTACGATATCTGCTCTACAGATAATTTTGACATTCCGTTTGAGTCAAACTATTGTATGCAAAAATATGTATTTGTCAATGGCCTAAGACTTTTTAATGCTCTACCCATTGAGCTACAGTCAATGAAAGTATTTCTTAAGAAGAATAAAACATACTATTTGAAGTATTCAATTGAGTAATTGAATTAGTTTTTCAAAACCTGCCTTATGTATTTTTAGGCATTCATTAGTAAGTAAGAACAAATAAAAAATGAAGTTGGTACAAATAATGTATATTGCAAATAATATTTTAATGAAAGATGTTTGTCCCTTTTCTTTCCGTCAGACCCAATCCGTGGACGCGTTTCGCCGTATTACGGCTCATCGGCAAGGCTATAGAGCCTGACGAAAAGGAAAGGGACCTTACAGTGTTTTCAACACATAATGCATAAATACATATGCGAGATGTTACACGTGACGACATCTCGTAGCAATCGAGCTATCCACCCAACCAGACCTCTTCTCTAAGACCTCGCTGGTCTGGTTGGGTGGATAGCTCGATTGCTACGAGATGTCGCCACGTGTAACATCTCGCATATGTATTTAAATAATATTTTGTTTTTTAGTTAGTAGCCAAATGCCAAATATTTATTTATTTATTTATTATTTAAATAATATTAAAGTATTTTGTTTCATTATAAATGAGTTCAGTATTTATATCATATAGATAATTACTTAATACTTTAAGTAATTTGATTTATCCCTAATTTATCCGATTTCTTGAACAATTCACGCCATGCTTTTTACGGAACAGCAAGAAGCAAATTTAGAATAGAAAAAAGAAAGAAATTGTTTCCAAGCGATTACCCCCGAAATATGTCGCAATTTAAGCGAAGAATTTGAAGATCGTGTCCAGAAGTGTATTGAGGCTAATGGAGAACACTTTGAACATTTGATTAGATAGTTTATGTAAGCAGTTAGATAAACTGATTAAAGCACCTTAAATAAGTAAAATTAAAAAAGAAACATTTTTCTCAGACTTTTTATTAAAAAAACATATTACGCCCAAATGAGCAAAAATAACTAATAAACCTTTTAACAAAAGTTGTAGAGGGCAAAAAACTTTACTAGATAAAATATTAAAATACAGAGGGTGTTCCATTTGAAAAAAAATAGAAAATTAATTTTAAAATATGAAAAGTTGACACGTTTGTAGAGTACACCCTGTACAAAATATGGAATGTTCTGAGGGTCTTAAGTCTTGTAAAGTAAAGTTAATTCAATTCAATTTCAAATTTTAAGGTGCCAAGTTTTTCTTCCAAAAATGAATATTTTTAAATAACTTGGCAACATTGCAAAATAATGTTTGCCACGATACGCGGAATATCAAGGGGAATTTAAAAGTGGAAAAATATACAGAGTGTTATAATAAAAAAAAAAATTCTTGTTCCTCTTTGTTGAGCCACCCTATAGAGTCAAAAATAATTTTACGTTATAACTCACTTACTGTCCTTTAACTCTTACATTAGCATCTTTTGTGTATTATAAATACAAACAACAACACAACAACAACAATAAAATTTTGGCATGTCATGTCATAATATTATGAACTTCACACAATTTTAACCTTATAATAATTGTAATATAAACCAAGGCCGTTAAACGTTTTTCAGTCCGATTGAATGAAAATAATTTTTTTTCGCACTGTAATTTTGCATTTGAAAATCACTCTAATATTACCTAAATTAATATTACCTTAAATACAACAATAAAAAACAAAAAAATAATTAAATATAGTGCTTGATGATGAGTTTTTTAGTCCGAAACGTCTAACAAAAAATAAGTGCGGTATATCGCTAGCCTAAGAATATAAATTACAGTTTATAATAATAATAATAAATGTCTTTTTATTTCGGCAAAGGATTTACAATAAAAATTATTAAAAATAAATGTCAAATACTGGCGTAGTCTAGCTGTAATAGCTACTCCAATAAACCAGTCAGACATTATAAACAAATTAATAAAAATATGTTAATTATTTGATTGTTCAGTAATAAAGTAATTCTTATATAATTTTTTACACAGTGTAATTAGCGAGTATAATAATTAAATAAAAATAATTAAACAACTCAAACAAAAAATTTAAAAAACATATATAATTTTATCATAAAAAGTTAAGTATTTTGTAAATTTAAAATATATTTCTTATATTTAATTTTAAATAAATTTGCATTTAAAAGCAACATGTCAGTGGGTATTGAATTATAATACTTAACAGCATTATAAGTAAAGGAGCGCTGAAACATGGCACTCTGATGATGTGGCATAGTTAACTTACTTCTGTCTCTAACCGGTCTATTATGAATGTAAATAGGGGAGTTTGGATTATTAAGAATCTTTACCACAAAAATGCAAAAATGAAGAATTCTACGTTCATCCATTCTCAACCAGTTAATAGCCCTATACAAGTGAGAAATATGATCAAACTTGCGCACGCCATATATAAATCGAAGGCAGGCATTCTGAACTTTCTGTATTCGAGATCTACTTTGAGCATCCAAACAAAACCCGTACACAAAATCACAATAGTTAAAATTGGACAAAACGAGAGATTCACACAAGTCTTTTCTCAATTTAAAATTTAAAATATGTCTATTGCTATATAATATTATAAAGGGTAAAATAAAATGTTTGGACTATTTAAGAATTCAAAGTTGATAATGGTTGCGAAAGAACGAAACGTCGGATCGAAAATTTAGTTAAACCTTGTTGTGGAGGATAGAAAGTGCCAATGAGAATGCAAAATTTATTTTGACATATCTCTTCAAATAGAATCAGAAAACCATAAAAACAATATCGCGGGTTTTTCCCGAATATATTGGAAAGTCTCGGAATTTTTGAAATTTCAAAAGATGACAGTTCAATAACACCCTACTTTTCTTTAATTTAATCATCTCTGTATGTTCGATGGTTTACGAGATCCCTCTTATATGAGACACCCTGTATATAATTGAAGAGCATTTGTCGCGTACATCAAAATAAAATATCATTTAATTCCGAAATATTATTGAATTTTATAAAATTATTCAGTAAAAACAGTTGTTTATGGAATAGTAGACTAAAGGATTATAAAAAGCTCAAGAAAAAATGTTAATGTTTTTTACTGTCTGAAGTGAGCATTGCTGTTGATAACTGATTTTCTATACAAATTAAGTCCCTCTAGAGTAGAAAAGTATTAACCCAGGTACCAGTAAAGACGTTTTGATAATCCTACAATTTAGATTGGCCTTACTTTTCTTTACACTGTACACTTTTATCAAAGCTATTGGATATGTAACACTAAGACCTACCTTTTAATTCTTTTAATTAATCCCGTTCTGGTGGCGACCTGGATTCTCCAGTGCCCGTAACCCGTAATCATTACCAAAACACTACACCGACACTATTTTATCACACAACGATTAATTTAACGATATTGGCACGGAATTTTAATTTTAATGTTAACCAACAATGAGACCGAAAAACGCGTTTCGACAAATATCAAAAAAACAGCGACTGATCGACCATTTCTGTCGCGTCACTGCCGCGCGCGCTATAAACGCTAGCATCAAGTTTGCTGTGAACGGTAGCAACCAAAAAATCCAAACTGATAAAAAAAAAACAGACGATTGTTGTGAATTTAACCAGTTATTAGTTCTGTTCATATACAGTGTGTCACGTAAGTTCGCGGCATATGGGAAACTTTTCTATTATTAATTTAATGAAAAAAAGTTATTCTTCATAAAGAGTTTTGCATGGTCTATAACCTAATATGCAACCATCAGATATCAAAATTTATCAGTCGTATACGAAGGTTTATCAAAAAATTTGAATTTTGCTCAAGAGTAAAGTTCTTTTTTTAATGAATATTTGAAAGTTATTTTTAATTCTAAACATCTTTTCTTTATAATAATTTTCGATATTGTGAAAAATAAAGGTAGCGAAATTCATATTTTTTGATAAACCTTCGTATACGACTGATAAATCTTGATATCTGATGGTTGCATATTAGGTTCTAGGCCATGCAGAACCTTTTATGAAGAATAACTGTTTTTCGTAAAATTAATAATAAAAAAGTTTCCCATAAGTGCAGCTAACTTACGTAGACACATTGTAGATGCAATTCGAATTACGTATATTGTTCTGATGGGCTAATTTGACGTTAAAATTTGAATAAAAACTAGCACATTTACATCCCAGTGGCATAAGAAATAATCAAATACACATGATCACAATGAAAACAGTAGACAGGGTCGAATCAAAAATAAAATACTACATGTTGTATCAATGCTACGAAAAGCACCACGTACTATAGAAATTTATGGTACAGGTTGAAGGGAAACTTTACTATTTTGCATGAACAGGCCCGGGTGTCTGTACTAACCCATATTGCATTACGGTTGGTTTCAAGATTTTTCTTCATTTCCAGCATTGATTTATCATGGAACAGTTCAGTCAAACACTTCCTCAGGGAGGTAACAAGGGGGACAACAGCCCTCCTCTGACTGTTCGAAATCTTCAAATTTATGACCCACCTATTCTCCGAGGAAGAGTAATTAAGTCGACGAAGTCTTGGTGCAGCAACTCTCATTTTCATTATTTCCCCAGAAAAGTCTTCTTATTTACCACCCACATGGTGTACCAGGTCAATTTTCATTATTCGCCGTAAACTTTTCGATGAATTATATCCAAATAGGCCTCCACTAAATCAGTCAACGGTGTGTCGAGTGGTAAAGAAATTTCGAGAAACAGGCAGTGTTAGGGAAGCCGCTAGATCAGGTCGACCTAAAACAGCAACCGGGGGAGACAGAAATTTGGATATCATGCTCTCAATACATGAAAATCCAACACAATGGCAATGGATTTTAATGTGTCTCATCAGTCAGTGAAAACTTTGTTTAAGCAGAAGAAGTTGCATCCCTATACAAGATAAAGTTGGTGCACGAGTTAAACGAGGACGATTTTGATAGAAGAGCTGAATTTTGTGAGCTGATGTTGGAAAGATGCAATAACGATAATAACTTCGCAATAAATATAATTTTCTCGGATGAAGCTACTTTCCATTTTAATGGCATTCTTAATAGACACAATTATCGTTATTGATCTGCTAAGAATACTCACTAGTTTCAGGAAGGTCATACTCAGAGGTCCGAAAAGGTTAATGTTTGGGCGGGCATAGTTGGTAGACATATTGTGGGACCTTTTTTCACAGATGGTAATTTGAATGGCGAAAAATATCTGGACCTCCTCAGGAATCACATAATTCCTTCTTGCAGAATGGTTTAACCGACTGTAAATAATGGCATAAACGAACAGGTATAGTTCCAGCAAGATGGAGCACCTGCGCATTATACGGCAAATATTGTAGATATGTTCAGGGTGACAGGGATCGACTGGCACTCTGCTTGGCAGAAAATAGTGGTAATTTTGAACACTTAATCCGCTGAAAAAGGTTTCACTTGTTTATTATTCCGATGTTAAGTTGTTCAATTTCTATATAGGCTATTTATTTTGTTATTAATTACAATTTTAAATAAATACAAATTTGAAATCCAAAAGATTCAGAGTTTTCCCAGTAGAATTGAAATATGCAATCATATGCAAGGTGTTCCATTTAAAAAAAGTTAGCTGGTCTCTATGGCAACCAAACCAGAAATGACAGAAAAAAATCATGCAGGTAGACATGTGGGGAATAATTTACTGAACAACTTTCATAAAGGTCACTTTTTCGTATGCGAGGTTTTTCAAAAGTTACAGGCATTATCCGCTACTTTTTTGCCACTCTGTATATGTGTATACCGTATGACTTTTGGAAAACTTTTTTTTTATATCTTATATAATAGAGCCTATGCTATTATATTACCTTGTCACACAAATGGGTCACTCTGTACAAAGTGGGCCAAATAAAACGTTTTTAAAGGGAACTCCTATTTCTAAACGAGATAGATGAAAACAGGTGGAAACCGCATGTCGATACCCATCACCGTCTCGGAGATACAGGGTGTTTTTTGAAAATGCGCTGTTACTTTTTTCAAGTTAAAATTTCTCTTATTTCTATGAAAGCATTTTCAAAGCACTTTTTACGTTAAATTAATTGGGGTCCATAAACATTTTTTCAAACAAATAGTTTTATTATTTTCAAGACTCTCTATTGAGTCCAGTTAGTATTTACGGAACTTACAGGGTCGTCTTAGCTGATTCGCCTTTCTCGTTTTAGGTTAGAATGCATATAAAAACTCACGGAAAGCGGCATAGTTGCATATTTAAAAACTCGTACACTAAATGCACACCCTGTATATTTTCCTTTTTAATAAATCCGTGTTGAACTGCGCCACAATAACCTCTCGCTGTGTTTTTGATCTCCGAGTCGTTAATCAACGGAATCGAATGGCGCTACACAATACACAAACACAATGAAGTAATGTGACAAAGGGCGAATGTCTTATAGATAGTTCTTTCATAAGGCGAATAGGAATAAATCTTGTTTTGTACGAGTCTACAACGTGGAGCGTATGGGGGTGACAGCAAAAGAGAAAAACAAGCGAGCGTCGCCGAGGTGTCGTCGTGTTATCCCTTTTTGTGCGCCCTATGGTAGTTATTAGTTTTAGGATTTAATAAGACCAGTAAGACCAAAAATATACGGTGTAATCGATGAAGGCATCACTATTTTAGGAAAGCACAGGATTATTAACCAAATATTGTGATTTTCTGGATAGCACTTTTTGAATTTGAAATACAAGATGTCAGTTTGAAAACTTCCCACCCTCATTCCCGTACCCACCAATTTACATATTAATTGCGTAATTTACTAATCACCGTTTCTAAATTGGAATTAAGAAAAATTAGCTAGAAAACTCGCTTTTTTGGGATATTTTTTTCTTTGGTTTTTTTCAATAATTAAGATTGACATGGCAATTGTCAATATCAATATTTAAATTGTATTGTTCTTGACAAATAAGTTTTTTTTGGATTTATTTATAGAAAAATGCATAAAAAAGAGGCAACAATCTTCCCACATCACTACAATTTGTGCGCGTTTATTCCGGTGGTTAAATAGCTCATCTGATTTTGAAATTACTTACCTTTAAAAGGTTAAAAAATACATACTTTGTGTGTTAAAAATTAAAAAATACTTAATTTTTGTAGTGTAAAAGACAAATATATCTTAAAAACTTTGTCAATCCTTTCCACCCCCATGGAAGGAGTACAAGTAATATAAAGCATTAAAATGGGTGAAGATCCCAGACTAGGGGAAAATGAAGGTTTGGTTGAACTAAATAAAAGAAAAAGAATAGCAAACTTTTCATCAAATGAAAAGATTTATCTTTTCCAAATAATATAAGATAAGTATATGTAGGCATATTACAGAACAAAGTAATAGATAGCGTGTGTGTTCAAGAAAAGGAAAAAGTATGGGAAAAGATCGAAGAAAATTATCTAACTATTGGAATATGTTCGACATGCTGTGTTTTGGTGGCACCCCAGGAAAACTCCCACAGCTACTTGGCGTCCATTGGAGGCATAAAATCGTAGTGTTAAGAACAACTGACTCATTGGAGTCACTGGATTGTTTCTGAAAAAAACAACAATTGAAATAAAGGGAATACAAATTCGACACTAGCTTTTTTTCATTTAAAAACGTTTATTTTAAGTTACTCATTATCTAATCAAATGAAATTGCTTACACTCTATTCTCGTAAATAAGAAATTCGAAAAAATCTCAAGGTCAGACATCTCCTCAAAATAATTTCGCCTCGCCTCAAAATGTCTAGGTAACCCATCTTGTACATCTAGTTCGTCGTCATACAAGATATGTTATTTTGTTCATGTCAATAATCTCTTCTATGATGTCCATAACAATATAAGAAACGCAAGTAATTAGCAAAAAAACAAAATAACACCAAAAGACTAAAATTCTTACGAAAACCTGATTGACAATCTGGATTTACTTTAATTGAGTTAGCAAAGCCACGTATTTCTTGATAGATATGTTTTTGTATAATTTTGGATACTACTAGCAGGATGCCAATATGCCTTAAGTACTTAAGTTCTTTAAGATTAGAAATTTTATCTAATGGTTTTTATGGTTGCCCGTTTCTATAGTGTAGGATAAAAATTTTCTAGAATACAACTATTTATGATGTTTAATAATGACTTTAGACAAAAAGGTAGACATAATCTAACGTCTCTTATTAATAATGAATCCTCATCGATAGCATTCGCATTTATGGTATTTAAAAGTTTTCTGAAATCTAACTCATCCAATAATTTAAAATGTAGTTGTGATGTTGCATTTTTATGCCTACTTAATTTATAGAATTATATTTCTTTTGCTGATGTAGAGTCTAATACAGCGTTACAACTTGCAAAATAGTTATTGAGAGTTGTTGCATCAGAAAACTCCTCGGGCAAGCTAAAATTTTTGTCGCGAATTAAGAATTAGCGTATAGCACATACATTCATATGAAGTTTCTTTCTTAGAAATCACACTTTGAAATGTTAGTTCAAAGTTAACTTGATACCAGTTCAAAGATCTTCTTAGCAAGCTTAATCTCCTATTAGTTACTTTAACTTAGTTAGGTGGGCATTTTTAAAGTTAGAAATTTAACTTGCAGAGATATATCATTGCTAAAAAGAGCACTGCAAATCGTTGTTAAATTTTTGGCAGTTTTCACAACCAGGTATATTTTCACTGCCACAAGCTTTCCTTAAATTCATCGCATCCAGTTCAATTTTTACGATGACTTTAATAATATCCTTTTACCCCCAAATAACGCCGAGGTTTAATTTTTATAACGATTCCTTTTTATAAAGGATCCTACCGCCCCCAACCACTTTTAAAAGGATTTTCTGGCAATCGTTAACAGCATTACGTTAGACGTTATACATTTCCTTAAGGGAGCGGTACCAGCTAATAACATTTTTTAAAACAGCAAATATGTTGATTAGGAAATGTTCCTTTTCAATTAAAGATAAAGTTTGCAGCAGTTTCTTTTATCAGACGCTGGGTTGTTAATGGGTTTTTCGAGAACTGTATTTGGTCGGTCAAGTGTGCTGAAATTCAGAGATAAATATGCTGCTTCATTCAACTATAACTATAATAATATGTACTTCTATGGCAGTCGGAGTATACATTTAAAATATGGACAAAAATAATTACTTTGGAGTATAGGTACATTAAAGACAGATAGAAAACTGAACGTCTTATGAATAAATCCTATTCCAATTTTCAACATCTTAAACCTTTCAAAGCTCAAACCTTTCACGCCTTTCACAAGTCGATGGACTCGACCTCATAATGAGAGACTAGATAAGTGCCTAAGTCTGAAGAACTGGATTTTGATCGTTGGCCAATAATGATTGCAAAGCAACACCAGTGCATGGCGTGTTCTCATTACGAACTTACACTAAAAGACTATAACCTAAATAAACCTATAAACTTATTAAAGTCTAATATAGTGTCACAACTGGGGGGTCGTTTCCATAACAGGGTATGAATGAAACACTGACTAAGAAAACATAGATCCTTACACTTATACTTATAATTCGTTTACCATGTAGCCTGGAGGAAACCCAGCATCTTTACTTGGGGGCTGTCAGACTGACAGGCACAATTAGCCTGAGAGGCTTTAGGGGAACGTGGCTTAAAGGGCTTTACTTGAACTACGCCTCCGGAGGATCAGTGGACGGGTGAGGACCCAGAAGAGAGGCTGGTGGAAAGGGAGGTGATCAGTCAGAAAGATGAAGGTACCGTGTCCATCCCATACATCGAAACTGCTGAGTATTATTTAAATGATCTTGACCTTGGGTTAATATAAATATAATTGTACTATGGAGCCCGCCATTCTGTTGACATACCCCCCTTCGATAAGCGTTGGTCCCCAACGCTAAGAAACATGCCAGACTTTCTTTTACAATAAACTAGATCTAATGTACAATATCTTCTTAAAGAACTTATGTCCATCCCAATGTTCTTGCTTCTCTTCATCCCGTTCCACCAGTTTGCTTGACTTGTTGACTTCTTGAGTCGGCCCCGTCTAGCTTTAGTTTCCATCACCCATAAATCAAGTGGCGATAGCGTAAGCATCTTGTGATGTAGCCTGGGTCCGGTGTTGCTTTTCAGTCCTTATGCCAACTGGTGGACACGGGGATGTTACACAAAACAAATTCCGGATCGTGGGTAGTTTAGTTGTTTTTTTCTTCTCTTTTTTTTACTTTTGAAATTACTTAAGGTAATTAATTTTTGGTTTTTCGACATTATTGTTAAACTTTGAAATCTAATTGTCTGGTGGTTAGATGAACAGCTATGCTGGATCTCGCCACCTTTTGTATTTTTCTTTTTGTTGTTGTTATTGTTACGTATTAATAAAAAGCCCTTATTATTATTATTATTAATTATACAGTATCATATCTTTATCATTTTATGCCTAGTCGTTTGAATTCTAACAACTAAATATTTGGTATTTTTTACGCCAATATGCCATCAGCATTGCACTTTGCTGTAATTAAAAACAATGATTAAGAAACGAAATATAATAAAAAAAAATTTTAATGTTATATTATGAAGAAACAATCTTAAACGGCCTAAGATGTATACCTTAGATACGTACTTATCGTAATTATCGTAAAAAAATTAATTAATATTTCCGTACCCTTCTGCCTTTAATGCCCATCGTCCAATGCTGATCGCTAAATTGGCGGGAATAGATAGCTGACCCCTACTCAGTTCAGAGCCACTTCTATTTTGCCGTCTAACCATATCTGGTAGTGCCCATTTAGCACCACCTTGTTGGCTGCTGTTGGAAAATCCATTAGTGTCCTTTATTCTTCTTAAGTGATGTTTCTGGCTGATGGTGATAATTGTTGACCTTCGTTCTCCTGGTCATCCCTCCGCTGGTTCTAGCAGGTCCCGTCTCTATGACAGTAGACAACTTCTTCTCACTGTGATGTTTATTGCTCGGGGTGTTTGGTCCTATGGCTTCCCTACTAGTTGACCGTGCCTCACAGGTTGATCGGGCGGCTTCCGGAATGAGGTGTCTCCGACCTGTTTAAATTGGTCCTTGACTATTCTTTTCTTCGTAACTCGTAGTTGGATACCTCCACCATGTCACAATTGGAGAGTCGTTTCCCTAACGGGACGTGAATAAAACACTGGCTAAAACAACATAGACCTTTATATTTATACTTATAATTCGTTTACCATGTAGCCTGGAGGAAACCCAGCATGTCTCGTTGGGGGCTGTCAGACTCAGCTGACAGGCTTTGAGTCTATAAGACGTTGAAGCTCTCCCGGTGGTAAGGGGGTGACCAGTCGGAAAGACGAAGGTACCGTGTCCAGCCAATGTTCGGGTATTTATACACCGAAAGTGCTGAGTATTGTTTAAATGATCTTGACGTTGGGTGGCACAATGGTCCGCGACCTCAACACAAAATGGTCTAGAGGTGTGAGAAATATAACTGTAATGTGGAGCCCGCCATTCTGTTGACAATTGTAACCAGTTCCACAAAATACAACTTTTAAGGGAATATCAAAAATCGTAGAAATACGACGTACTGCACATGAGTAAACCTTCCGCGAAAGGAGTTTTGAAGTTGCATTGCGGGGACATTTTTAGATTGCTCGGTCATTAGCTTTGTTCTTTCTATTGGTGGGAGTTCAGTGCTCTGGACTGCAAGTGAAATACGTTCCAACAGCATTTTGTTCTAGACTGTAGAAAATTAATTAAAGTTATTAAGTATCGCTCTCAAGGCACCCCATGATTACTTTCAGCAAGTTTTTTAATATTCCCTTCGCAATGGGGTTTAACATGACACCTAATTTCGGGAAATTTTATTGTAATAGGGTATTAGCCAGGTTAAATAGGATTTTTTGCTAAGTTTTCTTTTTTTAATAAGACGGGTCGCAATTTGAATGTTATTATGTTTGTAGAATATTTGCCAGAGGTGCCTGGTTAAAGATAATTAAATTTTAGATGTTGAAAATATTCATACAGAGAGTCTTCAGAAACGCCCATACATCCTATAGGAATTTTCTTTGATTTTTTTGGCTGAAGTTAAAAACTGAAATTACTTTCGCAGCAATGCACAAGATTGAAAATATGGCAAAAATGCAAACATTTCCTTTTATTCAGTAAATTTAAATAAGGTTAAACAGAAACACGTCTCTTAATTTTCTAAACGTACCTAAGAAACGCTCTGTATTGTATTTGCCGTTGACATTTAGTACAAGCTTAATTAAAGCTATAGTGTACAAAAAATTAAATGAAATTGGGAACAAAATTAAATCATTCAGAAAGACTTGTCGCTTATAAATAAATCATTGTGTCTCATGCCAGTCGTATGCAAAAATTACTCATCACATCACACCACAACATGAACGACACACGCATATATCCGTAAAATATGCTTGCAAAACAACATAATTTGGCATTTGTACAAGAATTTCAATCACTTTACCTTTTCAACGCCTTTAAATTAGCACCTCCAAAACTGCTTAACTGATGTATAGCTGCGAACATAAAAGACCTTCAATTTTCGTCATAAATATATTTTATTACGCTATTTATCTGGCAGCAGATAAAATGCTTTGATTGAATTTTAAAAGATGCTCAGTGATGTCCTGGTTTTTCTATTCAGCAAATAAGGCGTGTATACTAACCTGATCTAACCTAAACCCAAAGTCCTGGCTGGGCCAGATTGTGTTACACAATCGAAGATGCACGTCCACATTAAAATGTTAACGTTAACGTTAAACTGGGGACATTTTTACGAATAACTCATAAAATGGTTTAGAGATCATCTTGAAATATTTTTAGTTATGTCGACATAACTAAAGGGCAACCTCTGACACAAGAAAAGCACACAAAAATGCATCCAGTATCTGAAAAAAAAAATATTAAATGGGGGCCCAAGTTTGAAGCTACTTGGGGACATTAAAAAAAAAAAACGTTTTAATTACCATTTAGGACAGTTTTATTCCAATGTTACTCCGGTTCTAGATGGTACAAGTAGCAAGACATTACAATTAAGCGAAATAGTAGATAACACATACATTTTGATAAAAAACTGTATAAACTCTATAAAACTTTTCTTTAAAAAAATAAGACAATAGTATGTAGCTCAAACTAGAAACTAAGCTGTAAAAAAAAACTAAACATTATCCGGATCGGAGTCTTTATCTGCTTTGGAGTTATCAAATACTTCATATGGTTCATCGGTATCTTTTCTGTCTTTGTTACAGGGACCGCATATCCATTTTCGACATGTCATGCACTGTATCCATTCTATAGGTCTCCTGCAATTTCTCGAATTAATTAAACAAATGCCACATTTAGAGTTATTGTCTGTTCTCTTGGGTCTTTGGCTATTTCCGACTGGCAACACAATTTTTTTTCTTCGGCTTTTGCCGTTTTTAAGAGCAGCTAGACTTAAACCTGAAGTAGACGGATCGTCAGTGCTAGGTTCATTGATACTACCAGACGCTTCGATGAACGAAGTTGGTGGATCTCTTGGTTCAGGAGTTGGTGACGCTGTAGCTAAATTCTTACCCAATTGGATTCTTTTACCTCAACTACATAAATAAATATTCAATGGATGTAGCCGTTACTTGATGAAGATCCATTATAGAAACTTGATAGGAAAAATACAAAATGTATAAATCTTCACTTATATTATTTATTCCACACTATAACAATTGTTTCGACACACAGTGTCTTCGTCAGATAGTAGAAACTATGAATAAAATAAGTTGCCTAGAAACCTGATTTTAAGTTTTGTTTAGAAAATGAAATAGTAGTTATAATGGAAGATGATCTACCCAAAAACTGCTGGAAGCTTGAAAAGATTAAAGCGGCCATTCCTGGACGAGACAAACGAATACGAGTGGTGATGTTAAACGAAGACCAGTTATTAAAGTATGCAGACTAAAGCTGAAAGAATAAATAAGAAAAAATGGGATTTTCTACACCAGCGGAGACTATGATGCTGTTGTGATTCTACACCAGTGGGGAGAATGTTGGTTTTAATTTTTGCACCAGCTGGGAGAACGTTAAGTTTTAGAAACTTTTTATATATTTTTAAGATTGCCAAGAGGACAACAAGTCGAAATAATAAATTGGTACGTCATTAACCCGGGTCATTTTCAGTTTAAATTGTAGCTTCTAAGACCGACGAAAATTCCTTATAACCGAGCAGGAAATAAAACATATTCCATTGCCAGGAACCAAACTTGTACAACACATAAATGGCGCATCCGCACAACATCTCGGCGACTTATTTCGTATTGCAAAAAAGGCATAAAATGGTCACGTAACCACTGCATTATAAACCTTTTATTTGGGCAACCACACTTTTAATATGGGAATTAAATTATAATTTTGGCAACTCTAAATAGAGAAATTGCACGGTGAATAAGAGTTTAATAGTATTATTTTTGCATCCAATGTTTGAAGAAATTAATATTTTATTCAAATAATAAAGCCTATATACAGGGTGTAACTAAATAAGTGTAAAACATTTAAGGGGGTGATTCCTCATCGAAAAAAAGATAGGATCTTTCATATAAACAAACTTTATTGGAGCATCCCTTATTAAGATACAGCCCCTTAAAGGGGGTACATAAAATTTGTTTTTCCACTACTAACCTATAACATCGCCATTATTGACCGATTATTAACGCTAGAAATCGTTTTTCTCTACCTTATAAGTCATTATTGACCATGGTCAATAATAAGCCATTGAAATCCATTATTGACCGATCCTTGACCTTAACCGAATTTTGTTTGAACGCAGGTAACTTGATTTTTTAATTCTACAATATCAATTCATTGTGGTTAGGCAACCAGATAATTATCAATACATATTAGATTACTTGATATTGTAAAATATCGATACAATCAACATTTTTTCTGCTTCCATCCTTAATTCGGGAGGTGTATACATAATATTATCACTAACATTTTTTTCGCTCATTTAAAAAAAAAACGCAAAACTCGTGAAATCTGATGACACAAATGAACACAAATTGACATTGACAAAGCCACCTGACAAAACAACAAAATATCCAGCCAATTCCAAAGCGCAGGTAACTTGATTAAAAAATATACTTATACCTACCTATAATTTTTTATAATAATTAATACTATAAAGATAAATGTCATATAAAAGTTTGTAGTAGTGGAAAAAATAATATATTAACCACGGTTTAGACAGCTTATTATAGCCCTCGCGTCTTAAATCCCTCGTCGCTTCGCTCCTCGTGATTTAAACTCGCCGCTCGGGCAATAATGATGGCTGTCTAAACCTTGGTTAATAATATACTATTAACAATTTTTTTCACAAGCACTAAAAAAGTTACAATATTGAAATTAACCTGACATTTTCTACTACCAAAAAGACACTTAGCGAGTAATTTATTTGGTTTACCCCATGGTTGTAAGGGGTGGAAAACGCAACCCCTAAAATTTATTTCCAATGCAACTTTTTGCCTTATTATTTGTTTACCATTTAAAAATTATTTTCCGATAGCCTGTTTCATTCTAAACAAAAAATGTCTCTTGAATTTTTTGCCCAAAATAAACCAGTTCGCAGCAAAAAATTATTTTACGAACAACTACAGAGATACATCGTCATAAATGCGAACTGGGTTTATTGTTATTTTGTAGTTACTACCTGCATTAAATGATGAAAGGGGAACAAACACCCCTTACAACCATGGGGTAAACCAAATAAATTACTGGCTAAGTGTCTTTTTGGTAGTAGAAAATGTCAGGTTAATTTCAATATTGTAATTTTTTTAGTGCTCGTGAAAAAAATTGTTAAACAAATTTTATGTACCCCCTTTAAGGGGTTGTATCTTAATAAGGGATGCTCCAATAAAGTTTGTTTATATGAAAGATCCTATCTTTTTTTCGATGAGGAATCACCCCCTTAAATGTTTTACACATATTTAGTTACACCCTGTATAAAGAAATTCCCGAGGAAACTAAATTAGCAAAATTTAATTGACCCATTATCATTATACTATGTGACAACTTACAGCTGAAAATGTATTTCACAAGTATAACTGGAAATAAACAAAACAACATTGGTTTTGAAAACGCTACTCTACGTCGCTACCAGTTGGGAAATAAATTTTTCGTTTTTGTTTTAACACGTTTTAACCCATCATCCCATCCAATCGGTTTTTGTCAGGTTGCAGGAAAATACTCGTTTATGCACTGAGCCTATAAATACACGCACCGGGACAATTTACACTATATTGATTTTGAACGTGTCAATCTCAACTAAAAACTTCGAATTTAAAGATGATGATTTTTGATTGACTTTATTAGTATTTATATTAATAGATATGTGTATGTATTTATGTATTTAATATAACGAATTCATTTGGTTACTATATCAATAAATTAACAATTATTACGTTAGGTTGTAAAGTTAAAACATAAATTGATTTATTATATTTTCTGTAATTGATTCATTTAAGGTATACAGTGAAAGCTCTTATAAGCGGACACTCACGGTTCCAACATTTTTGTCCGCTTATGGGAGGTGTCCGCATATAAGAAAGGTAAATAAAATTTTTTTTAAAAAATAGTAATTAAACAAAAAATATACTAGGTAACTTTTTTATGTAAAAATATTGGAAAACATATGAACATAATACAACTAGTTACATCAAATAGTAACACATACATACATAAAACTTTAGGTTGATTACAAAATAAAACGACTCCTAACTTAACATTTAAACGTACAAAAAAAGATTATTTTTAAAAAAAAATTAGTATTTTTGACTGCTTTAATTTTTTAAGTATTTTTTGCAAAAAACAATTTTGAAAATGCGATTCAATATTTTTTAAATGTTCGAATGCAACAAAATCTAATTTCGAAAACTTTTTTAGGTTTTCAACGACCTCTAAGGCACTTGCGTACGAGTTAATTGGACCAGCATCTTCATTTTCTTCTTTGTCACTCTCTTCTGGCATATCTAAAGTATCCTCTGCTACTGTCTCTACTATATTATTGTCGGTTCCGTCATTTTAATTAAATGACTCTTCAACTGATAACATTTGATCCAAATTAACAAAGTCATCATGCAGTTGGCTTTTAGATTGATCAATTTCAGTAAACTTTCTCCAATACTCTGCTAGGGTTGCCAATGGCATATCATCTTCTGCGTCATATTCCGTCAGGTCCACTTCTTCAGCGTTATCCATTTTTGAAAGAACATGTTTTAAAATCAGACCACGATAAAAAAACTTAAAATTTTGAATTATGCCCTGATCCAAGGGCTGACAAACAGACGTGGTGTTAGGAGGTAAAAATATGATTTTTATGTTTTTTAGATTTAGATCTCTAGGATGTGACCCAGCGTTGTCCAGAAAAAGCAAAATTTTACGTTTTTGAATTCCCATTCTCCTGTCCATATCCAGAAGCCAGTCAGTCATTATAATTCTTGTCATCCACGCCTTTTTATTGAAATTCCAGGTAACAGGCAAACTACTAAAGGCTACATTTTTCATTGCCCGTGGTCGAGCAGCTTTTCCAATAACCAAAAGCTTTTCTTTTTCTCCAATCATATTAGTACAAAACATTATGGTCAATCTTTCTTTTGCCATTTTGCCACCTACGCACTTTTTAGCTTTAAATGTTAAAGTCTTGTCTGGTAAAGCCTTAAAATACAATTCCCTTTCATCTGCATTAAAAATATTCTGAGGTTTGTACCCCAATAGCATTGCCGGCAATTTTTGTAAAAATTGGTCCACATCTACCATATTAACGTCCGCTGACTCACCAGAGATGCACTTAAAGCTAATGTTATGCCTTCTTCTCCATTTTTGTAACCATCCATCGGATGCGCTGAACTTATTACATCTCAAGTCGTTAGCCATTTCTTTAGCCTTTGCTTTTATTAGCGGCCCCGATGTTGGAATATGCTGGTCTCTAGCTCGAACAAACCACTCTAAACAATTCTTGTCAATCTGCACAGCGTCACCTTTTAATTTTTTTTGTTTTTTGGTCTAAATTATCACTTGATTGCCATTGTCTACGAATGCTTTCCGTTTGTTTAACAATCTCTGCTGCTTGGGTTTTACTTATATTAAACCTAAAATAATTGAAATAAAAATTTATTTATTTATTTTTTAATAAAACCCAATTATAATCTAACACATACCTTCCACCCAATTTGCGAACACTTAAACGTTCCTGTTCTGCAACGTTAATTACCTCCATTTTCTGCCTTAAAGTTAAAAAAATTTTTGTTGGCGCCATTGCTATACTTCCAATACACTTACATATAAAAGACACATAACAAACTAATGAAATATAACAACCAAACAACCGCAACGCAGGGCATTTACATGAAGGGGAATCACCTACATACTGTACATACTGCGGGAAAACACCAGGGCTGTCGAAAGAAATGAGCGATTTCTATACATATTATGTATGTAATTTTCGTCCGATGTTGGAGCTTCGCGTCCGCTCTTAAGAGCGTTTCGAGCCTGTCGGTGACAATTATGCTGTCCGTGTCCGTCCGACGGAGCGTCCGTTTATGAGAGCTTGTTTTACATAGGAATTGATACCCCAAAAACTTGGTTCCAGAAAAACTGTCCGGATCTGGAAGATGTCCGCTTATAGGAGCTGTCCGCAAAGGGAGCTTTCACTGTAATATATAAATATTTCAGAGAAATTTCAATTTTTCTCGTCGTAGTTACCTATATAATAATTATGTTACAATCCTCTACATCAGCAAGAGCTGTTTGAATATTATTAAAAAATATAATAATTGTGTCCTTATCAACGGAGACCCTCTAGATCTCTCGATATTGGATGCCAACAGAATTGACAAAAATTTCTTTGAATGAATATATTCAGGAAATCATCACCTAGGAGACAGTTGTAACAGTCTTTTCCTGTTTTTTAAGATATTTTTCGATTATCATACCTAGTTAAGGCGAATCTCCAGCTGGCAACAATTCCAAGAGTCTCTGTAACGGTGGCCTCTTAGTTTCTTTCAAGGAGCTTCGGCTGAAGTGTGGCACAAGGACCTTGAAGGTTGCCTCTGCTAATTTTTGTGTAGTCAATATTTATCTGCAATAAAAGAAAAACGATTGAAAACAACTGTCAGCTTAGTGAGTAACTTAGAGAGAACCCAGATTTTCAGAAATTTTTCACTATTTTTCCGTTAGCATTAAAACTTCCACCTTAAGATTGATTGCTTTGTAAATTTGTATTCTTCTTAAACAAATACTAAATTAGTTTAAACTTCACCATCAAGTAACAACTTAAGACAGTATAAATGGCTACCTATACATAAAGTTAAGCCAAAACATTGCAAAGTATATCCACCAACACAAATATAGCATCGTGCGGGGGATCTTATAACACAGGCCCAATTTATTATACCACATTGTTTCTCCAAATAACCGCTGTAGGACGATCAAGACAAATAGAAAACAAACTGAGTTTAAATAAGTTTACTTCGAGTGAGTTACAATGGCAGACAACTCGTAAAGTTGGACTACTGACTGAAGCATTATTTTTGCATAATTTGTAGTGCATAAATTACAAATTTAAAGTATTACAAACCATTAATTTAGACATATAAACTGAGTGCCAAATGAAATGTTTTTTATTTTGGCCTGTGTTATCTTAACAAGCAACTATAGAAAACTTTTCGTGCTCAGAATTGGTTTATCAGTTCACTTTTTAACTTGTGAGACACCTGCAATGTGGGTGCGATATACAAAGTGTGCAGAAAACTACCGAGAATGGTAAGTACCATTTTCCTGGACACCCTGTGTACGGTGTGGACATAAAGTCTGGAAAAGTGCTTCAAGAAAATTGGGCGGCCGTTAATTATATTTTTTTAAATGGAACATTCTCATGTTATTACATTTTTGGATTCTACGGAAAAATATAAGAGTATTAACTTTACAGGAAAAGTATTAGTTTACTTTTATTCACTCCAAAACAAGTAAAGACTTCATATTTTGAGGCATTACTGACTATAAAAGTAAAAACTGGAGTTTATCAGTTGTTTTGGGAGTGTAAGTAATAAAGGGTTTTCCAATAAGAACGATATGATTTCAAAATGAAATAAAATTAAAATTATTTCAGATACAATAAAACTTTTTATATTATCTTAAAGTATAGTTGATAACATTTATGTTTTGTATAACACATCGTTTAAATGTCCTCCGTGTACACGAGCGAATTCGACGAACCCAATTTTCGATGACTTTATGAAATAAATCGGGCGTGATCTGACGAATGCAGGGTTCAATGTTCAACCTTAATGCATCAAGTGTTTGTGGTCTGTTTGCATAAACCTTAGATTTCAAATAGCCCCAAAAGAAGTAATCTAAAGGAGTTAAATCACGGCTTCTTGGAGGCCACTGAACAGTAGCATTCCTTGAAATTATCCTTTCGTCAAACTTTTCTTGCAGTATATCGATAGTTTCATGAGCAGTGTGACATGTGGCACCGTCTTGCTGGAACCACATATCCTCCAAATCAAATGCATCTATATTTGGCCACAAAAAATTTTTTAACATCTGTCGATATCGTTCACCATTCACTGTAACTGCATCTCCTGCCTCATTTTGGAAAAAAATGGTCCGATGATGCCACCATACCATAAGCCACACCATACAGTTACCTTTAGCGGATACAAAGGCTTCTCATGAATCTGTTGTGGATTGTTTTCACACCAAAAACGGCAATTTTGCTTGTTAACGTATCCACTTAACCAAAAATGAGCTTAATCTGAAAAGATAATTTTTTTGGCAAAATTAGGATCCCTTTCAAGTTGTTCTAAACTCCAAGCAGCAAATTCTCTGCGCCGACGATGGTCCAGTGGCCTAAGTTCTTGGGTCAAAACAATCTTATACGGGTGTAAATTCAAGTCTTCTTTCAAAATACGCCAAGTTGTCGTTTTTTTAATCCTTAACTCTTGAGCACGACGAGGAATTGATAAATTTGGATACACTGCAACACTAGCTCTTACAGCAGCAATATTCTCAACAGTTCTTGCGTTTCGATTCTTCTTGGTGTTTTTGCATCGTAAAGAGTAAAATTATTTTCAAATTTCTCAACGATGCGACGAATGGCAAGCAAATTATTTACACCAAAGTTTTTGCGGAGTGCGCGATAAGTTTTCACAAAAGATCGTCTATTTTCATAAAATTTTTGGATAATAACCAAACGTTCTTGAAGCGCGTATTTAGCCATAATAAATTAATTAATATTATAAAGATAAATGTCTTATAAAAGTTTGTAGTAGTGGAAAAAATATTATATTAACCACGGTTTAGACAGCTTATAGCCCTCGCGTCTTAAATCCCTCGTCGCTCCGCTCCTCGTGATTTAAACTTGCCGCTCGGGCAATAATGATGGCTGTCTAAACCTTGGTTAATAATGTACTATTGATCATGGTCAATAATAACTTATAAGGTAGAGAAAAACGATTTTTAACGTTAATAATTGATCAATAATGGCGATGTTATAGGTTAGTAGTGGAAAAAACTATTTATTATTCACCTACTAGCAGTTATTCACTCAAAAATTAACAAGTAAAAGCAAATGCCTTCACCCATTATCGTAGGCACGTACCAAAGATACCTGTGGTCCATTAAATTTATCTGGACCTTGATAATATTTTTCAAAAGTATCCAGACCCCACTATAAATTAGTTGCAACCCACAACCTAAAATTTCCTACTCAATGCAACCACATATAAATCTTGTATCGGTAAAACTTAGCCCGAATCAGTCCACCCAGGTAATAATCCCGTCGTATCCCGAAATTCCTTTACTGCCATCAATAATCCAAACAGGACCGACCAAAAGGGACTCTTCCCGAAGTCCCTGCGGACGTTCCCGTTAAATTATCAATGTGTAGGCTGACCCGTGTCCAGCCGTGTCCAACGGTGTCGGCGCTTATCCATTATTTAGTCGCCAAGAAGCCAACGTGTCGCTCTACCAGCCCCCTGAGGTTCGTACAAATATCCAGATTGAGGAGGCGTTGTTGCCGAATGTTTCGTTAATCAAACGCGATTTTTAACATTGGAGAATATTTGGTAAAATGATGAAGTTGATAATTCAGAGTTCAGCTTACCATGGTACTGTTCCACGGAAGCTTCTAGATATTTTTTCTATTTGGGAATCATGAAGTCTTCATTATGGGTTTCAATTGAGTTGCATAAGCAATCATTTTAAACACGCATTTTTTATTTTCTTCCTGTTGGTTACAACACAACATGACTGTTTTGAAACTTCATGGCACACCTACTTTTTGTTCTAATAATGTATGAAGGGAAATGCCTTAAAAAAATTAAAATTGTTTATAACAATGATGGTACTACCTGGATTATTTCATGCAATACATGAAATTTAAAAATGGGGACTTGTAGTTTACGACAGGCCAAACATTTTTAGTTCTTACTGAAGTGAGACATATTTTATAAGAAATTTCAATTACAAGAAATTAAATAAATTATTTAAATTGAAATGTTGTTTTACTGGTTGCCAGGGCCGTAGCTAGAGGGGGGCTGGCCAGGGCAAAGCCCTGGTAAAAAAGTACTGAGCCCTGGTAAAAAAGATTTTGAAAACTTCTTTGACAGGTTTAATTAAATTAATTAAATAATTTTGGCATACGGACAGAACAGAATCCGTTGACATGGAGTCATTTTTAATAAAATTTCACAATCGTAAACAAACAAAATTGCAACTTTTTTAGCTTTAATCATTTTAATTATTATTCCGTTTTAAAATTTAATTTGTTTCTATTTTTGTTCATACTTGTATGCTATTTTATGTAGATATTCTAACAATAAGTGCGTTTTGAAACTTTTCTATTATTTTCTTTCTTTATCATATGATATTTGTGCATTGTAATGTACACCAGAGAATAAAATATTTTTTTAATGTTTGATGCTTAAGCTTAAGTTCTTACCAAATTTATAAATATAAGTAATAGTTCCTTGTTATTTAATTAAATATATTAAATGCATAATTTGGTTTTATTTCTCAGGGAACAAAACAAAGTAAATAACGATGTACGTTTCTACGTTACCTATAATAAATATAGTACATTCATAATATGAAGCATGTCAATCGCCTAAAATGTAAAAAAATTTTACAGCGTCCCTTAAAAATCAAATATTAATATAACCCCAAATTTATAAAATTTTTAGGAAACTATATTACTCAAAATCTTTCTTTTAATGAACATATAAAAAGTTATGTAGAAAATTAGCTTCAGGTGTTATGCCCTGAGAGTACTTTCTCATGAAATGAATATGGCGGTTTTTCGAAATGTTTATTTTGCTTTAATAGAATCTCTTTTGAGATATGGCATTTGTTTCTGGGGAAATTCAAGCCATAATCTTCTAAATTTAATTTTTATTTTACAAAAAAGAGCTATCAGATATTTGTGCAAAGCTAGATCTAGAGATTCTTGTAAAACTCTATTTATCTCACAAAGAATTTTAACACTAACTTCAATTTTTATATTGAAAACAGTTTGTTTGATTCATAAAAAGTATAGAAATAGTATTAATTCCTTTAATATATGTTTACCTATTCCTTCTTCAAGTCTTGTAAAAAAATTCATAATTTATGATTCTAAAAAAAATTTCAAAACAATCAGATTTTATTAAAAAAATGTGAAATTTTAAAATGTTTAAAAAAAATGGTAAAAATGTATTATTGGAAAAAGCTCATTATACTCTAGATGAATATTTTGGTGATACTCTGTCATAATTATTTGCATTTTTTTTTATTCCGATATTTTAAGTTTTACTATAATATTATATTTTATATAAGACCCACACGAAAAGAGCTTATTACATAACCTATTTTAGCCTGTTTGCGTTATATAATATACTATATTATCGTACTGAGTGATGTAATGAACTCGGTCTACGACCTCGTCGAACCAGTATTCCCTACTCATTACTGTAATGAAGCTCATACCGTACTAGTAATATAAATAACTATTATTGTTAATTAAATTTTAATAAAAGGCTTTGTCGATCAAAATAATACTTTATGACAATAAAGCATATTTTGATTTGATATTTATTACAGGCGCGGATACAGGGACGGGGGGGGGGGGGGCAATGGGAGCAATTGTAACCCCTGAGCCACGAGACCAAAGCACATAGGTACCACGGTGTTGCGTATTGTCCCAAACCCAACACGTTTTGGAGCTAAAATTTGCTAAAATAACAAGCTCTAACCTGTTCGGTACAGATCTACCTTTTTGCAATAAATCCACCTTCTAAGCATAAAGTTTAAGAAGCAAACCAAAAAAAATTCCCTTCACCAGCTTCGAACCTGGGTTCACGCCTTTTTTATTTTTCCCACTCAAAAACCAAGCAACATGATTCAAGAAAGGGCGTGGCACCCAAAAAATTTTCGTCTGCGGCGCTATTTTTTTTTTCCCACTTTCGCCGCGAGCCCTGGTAAGAAATCTAACAGCCCTACCAAAAATTTGGTTCTGGCTACGGCCCTGCTGGTTGCATAATACAGAATATAGGTATGTATATCTTTACTAGGATCACGATCACGCTGCTTCACATACATCCACAAACAACATAACCTAGAAAATATGCGACTGTGATTTACGTATATTTATTTATTTCAAGCACAAAACACTATAATATTAGAGTAGTAAAATAATAGTGAGACAAAAGTTTAATAGTGCTTATTTAGTTACAATTATAAATACCGTGGTATTTTCCTCAATTTTATTTCTCTAAAGAAACAGACTTGGGAAGACATGAGTGATTATTGTAAATATTTACTGTTACTGTTGAATGTTTGCTGGCGTTAATTGTTATCCCTGGAATATTCTGGGTAGACACAATATCTTGTGTGAGACCTTGCTCATTTATATAATTAATCTAGTCGTTTCACTTGACGTTACAGATGCTGTAGCTGTGGTATTTTGGGATGTACGTGATAAGCAAGGTGGAGATACACCGTGTGAAGATTGTGTGGACAAAATATTTGCAACTTCAACCTTGCTTTTCAAAGTATGCAGTTTTAAAATCTTCAGAACACACACAAACGACAAACAAAGCTAATGCTAATTTATGCATTGTACAAGTTTGGTTTCTATAGCAATGGAGGTATATTGTATTAGTTTTATTTTCTGCAGATTAGTTAGAGGACTGGGGAAAGGTAGAATATGATTAGCTGTAATGGTGAACTATAAGAGCTACATAACTCAGAATAAAGTACATACTGAGGAGTAAGGAGCATATTGTTTGCTTTTGTACTGAGCTAATGTTAAAAGGGCACAAGAGTTAGTTGAATTAGTGAAATAGTTTCAATGCAAAGCAGAGTAAAGTATATCTTGATCTCCTTATTCTTTAGGCTGATTATCATCTCTTTTCCATTAGCTTTAAAATTTCTATCGTGATCGATAGCTGTAAATTTCATCTTCACATTCTCACATTGGATTATTTTAGATTCCACCACCAATAGCTATGATTTTTTGTTGTAATACTGATTTACTGGTAATTACGTTGTCCTAAACAACTTCTAATGTCATCTTTCAAAGAGAAAATGTATTTGAGATAATATATATAGTTTGTAAAAGTGACAACACTGTAGCTGACCTAAAAAGCCATTTTCAGGTTGGAATAAAAACTTATTTCTTTTTCTTACTTTGGAAAAATTTAGTGAATAACACGTTTTACGAATCGTTAAGCGACTTTAATGTCATTTTACTGTCGTTATCTTCTGTTCATGTCAAAAATCGTTAATAAAAATAAGAAACAATTAAATAACAGGTATACTATAAGATATTTAATTTCAAAAATAGATAATCTTGAATCTGTCTGTCTGTCTGAAATGGTCTTGAATCTTAAAAAGCTAAAAATTCAAAATTCATTTAAAAATTCATGGGTGAGTAAAAAACGACTAGATCACTATAGATTCGTCCATGTTTGTTAAAAGCACACATTAATATTTATAGAATTGCATTACTTTTGTCGTAAACAAATCCTTAATATGTACCCAAATTCCATTCGATAATTTATAAATTAGCTGATATTCGCCCATTGCAATTTTGATTTATTTATCAGTGGAAATCTTCGTGAGAAAACACACATTTCAGTTTAGTATTTGAATTTCATTATAAACGCAATTTGTTTGTTTCAAATTGATAAAATAATGTACTTTTTAAGCAGATGATGTATCTATTATTGTAACTCATCATTCTCTTGATGCTATAAACTGGGGACACATAAACAAAAAGGAGACAAAAGCTAACAATAAACTGAACAATTGATCAATATCAAATTTACTCTCCAAGGACCAAACCTAGACTGTTCGTATTTGCCAAGCAACCGAAAAGCGGGATCGAAAACGTACAAGACAGTTTTAATTACGACTTGTAAGTGCAGTGTAAACATACTGCTACGCTATAGTCTCTGGACTAATTAATGTCGTTCTCTAGTTGCGAGGACAACCTGAGAGCACGGAGCATTTCCACATAATGTATTTTATGTCTAACTAGTCAACTAGTCTGTAATGAAACTAATCTGGAAAATACTCTGGTCACGGGCGCCGTTTCTATAGTCGGCTGCGGGAACATTGCTCGCGTCTCCGTCTCGTTTATGGACTTCCCATTTTAAGCGCAAGATTGTGGCGGTGCAGGAAAAACGATAGAATATGAATATATGACAACAATATTATTACTTAAATATACACTTGGGTTACTGTGGAAATATTAGAAGTGGGATGCCTGGGGATAAATTACGGGTAGGCTTCCCCGATTGGGAACCTTTTAACCTCCCCCCCCCCCCTTCCAACTTTCTGTACAATTGCTATAGTGCTTCTTAAATGTTGTGGAAAATGGTGAAACATTTTTTTTTTCCTCTGGTAAAAATAGGATTCTTAGTCGGTACTGATGTGGGAATAGGCAGTGAGACGAGACAAGTACCTCTGAACCTCTGGTAAAGTATGTGGAGATAAATTAAGTGTTCTATTTCTTTTATATATCATGCTGTTTTAGGAATAAATATTGAAGGAAGGGCTAAAATCTTGCATGCTAGAAAAAGTGGGTTGCAACAGTCTCTAGGTATATTATTACAACATCAAATTCGAATCTTTTGTCCTAAAAATTTTAATACCCCAGAACTGAAACAAATATACGAATGGTAAAATTATTAATGATTACTAAAGGGCCTTTAAAATATGCAGTTATATGCATTTTTTTGACCAAATATGCATACTGGTATGCAATATTTCTTAATCTATTATAGTAAAATAGGGTAAAGAAACACACTGGGTTCTAAAAAAGATGTTTATTTAAAAAAAAAATGCAAAAAGAAACAAAGAAAAATAAAAGTAAACAATTTTTTAACCTGAAATCGTATATAAAAGGCATTTATTACTAAATATTTTTCCAAATTTTCAACTAAACAGGATTGTCTTCTATCATTAAAAATATGTTTATACAAAGAGAAGCTTCTTTCAACATCTACTGATATAATCGGCAATACTGCAATTTAGGTGGTAAAGTATAAGATCAAGATATAATTTCTTCTAAAACAGTTTCGTATACTAAATAGACATTCTTCTTTCTAATCGTGGATTAGTCAGGAATGGTTTGTTAACAATATTTTTGCAAAAACCCTCTAAATTGCGGATTTTTCAATTATTTTAAGGGAATCTTTGTTGCGAACAAAGCCTTCCATAAGTCTTCTTGAAAAATTTCCTTCTTAGATTTCAATTTATCTACAACATATTGAAATGCGTTTTTTACACTCAGCTGAACTGGCTCAAATTTCAATTTTTGTAACTTTGATTAATTCAGCGGTGTTTTTTAATGTTGATTGATTTAGAACTTCTTTTCACAAGCAATAATTTTTGCACAAGCTTAAGAAGGCTTTTCTCCACTAAACTCTAACTCTGGGAAATTTTTAATCCACGAAGACGTTTTCGCCACTTTAGACATTTTGAACACAAATTAGAAATCACTAGTTTCACACTGAAGATACTGAAATCTTTCGACAAATTAAAATAGAAGTACGTATTACAACGATAGTAAGGCATTATTAAATGACAATATACTCGCAAACCCCGGAAACCCCCAATAAATACCTCGTGTACAACCAAAATGTAAATATTAATTATTATATAATTATCTTCAGATTGGAAAATCCCTGAAACAAGTGCCGGACTGGACATAATAATAATAATAAATATATCCTTTATTTAGCACTTGGCTATTTAAACCAGATAGCAAAAATAAAATTAAACCTATGAGTCTACGAGTTTTCATGACCGGGCGTTTTTAATTTTTTGATAACGCAGAAAACATAAGAATATGCTCAAAAAATAATAATTTAGAAAAAATGTGCATTTTATTAGAAAATTGACAAAATATGCACTTTGCATATATTCCGCCCCTTAATAATTACGTTCCTAAATAATAAATGGTTTCATGGTACCGCGCCTTAAGAACTACAACCGTCGAATTAATTACTTTGCAGTTCCTATAGATTGTGTACCTAACTCGAAAAAGGTAATAAAAGCCGCTCTTCAGACGTTTCGAGAACTTTGAAGTGTTTTTCTTGTTTCCTAATTTTGGATATTGCTTTCCTCATAAAATAAAAACCGGACTAGTGCTATAGCCTTTTACTATAGTCCGTTCCTTTTACTATATACCACTATAATATTATGTTCTGTGAGTTTTTAAATGAGAAATATGACAAGAATATATTTCGCCCTGAAAAAACTCTACTACTACTACTACTATATTTTTAAGTACGGAAGAATTGGGGGATGATTTTTATATGATTTTTTGTAAATTTATAATATTTTTGGGGCATTGCCTAACTAATAACCGAACGTTAAAACGTAAAAACGTTTATCATCAGATTTGTTTAAGCTAGAAAAAGCAAAAATTAAAAATTTTTTATTAAAAGTAGAGTTAGTGAAATTTCAACGTCTGAAGAAAATTTAGCGCTCCATGGTCTTTTATAATCTACAGGGTGGCACATAATGATAGGCGGTAATTCCAAGGTTGCATTCCTGAACCAAATTCTAGAGAAAAGTGCATATAAACATGTGTCCTAAAAAGTTTTTCAAAAGAATCGGTTTTTTATTAATATCTCAAAAATCTCTTGGCCGATCTTGGTGAAATTCAGCAGTGTTATTCGTTGTGATAAGACACTACGTTAGCACTAACTAGAAAATGATTATGAGCTCCAGTGGCGTCCCACCTGAATTTTTTGTATTTCGAATTTTTATTTATTTAAAATTGTAACAAACTTTATAATAACCAAATAAATAGGTAACCTAGAAGATTGAACAACTTAACATCGGAATAATAAACAAGTGAAACTTTTCAGTGGATCAGGTGTTCAAAATGATCAGCATTTTCTGCTAAGCAGAGCGCCAGTCGATCCCTAGACCCGTCTATACAACGTTTAAAAGGAAGTCCTCTGGAATGGCCTGAATTTCAGCACTAGTTTTGAAGATTCTAAGTCATTTGGACGGTTAGCGTAGACTTTGTTCTTTAAGTGTCTCCACAAAAAGAAGTCAAGCGGGGTTAAGTCCGGGGATAGCGCTGGCCAGTCAATTGCACCTCTTCTGCCTATCCAACGTCCTGGAGATCGTTCGCTTATGTATTGTCTAACATTTACCGCATAATGCGCAGATACTTCACCTTGCTGGAACCATACCTGTTCGCTTATGCCATTATTTACACCCGGTAGAACCATTCTGCAAGAAGGCATTGTGTGATACCTGAGGAGGTCCAGATAATTTGAGACATTTAAATTACCATCTATGAAAAAAGGTCCCACATTATGTCTACCAGCTATGCCCGCCTAAACATTAACTATTTCGGGCCTCTGAGTATGACCTTCCTGGAACCAGTGAGTATTCTCAGCAGACCAATAACGATAATTAATTGTGTCTATTAACAATGCCATTTAAATGGAAAGTAGCTTCATCCGAGAAAATTATATTTGTTGTGAAGTTATTATCGTTGTTGCATCTTTCCATCATCAGCTCACAAAATTCAGCTCTTCTTGTAGGGATGCAACTTCTCCTGCTTAAACAAATTTTTCACTGACTGATAAAACATAAGGGGATATTTTGTTTTAACTTGCAATTGAATTAGTGACCTCTGATGTTCAATTTATTATGTCTTTTCGGTATTGCTTTTGTATCATGTATTTTGCTACTTTTAACATCGAGAAAGGACAATTTTATACTGACAACTTTTCAAAAACGCAAAGTTAATAATGAACTGTCCTCGCAAAATAACAATATTATTTTTAGGGCATTAAAATATTTTTTCTGCTACAAGAGATTTACCAACAAACATATAGCATGGTGTTCTTCTCCGAGCAGTCGTTTACATCAAGTTTAGCGTATAATCGTTTTGGCAAGCGACCTAAACGTTGGTCTATTTGCACGTACGATAAATTCGTGAATTGAGACACTAATTGGTGGCATTTATTATGAAGCGTACGACTAAATTAACCAGAACAATTTCAAATAAATTAGTTATATACGTGTGTTTGTCCTGCCCGCTGATAATTAACTAAGATGTATTTTACGAAAATATGTCAAGAGTTTCGGGATAGCATTGGCACAAAAAAAAATTAATGGCATAAATAACATGATGAACCAAAATAATTAAGGAATGAAAAAACTAGTGATTTTGAAGTAAGGGGAGGGGGGTGGAGATGATGATCTAACGTTGAAGCAAAATTATGACCATCAAGATGTAAGTCGGTCAAGACGAATTCTTATAATGTCTCATACGCAAAAGCACAGGACCAGACGTATCACACAAAAATACACTGTGGCTCAAATTAAGGGACTACACTTTTTAATTGTGAATATTTTTTTTCATTTTGCACTGATTTAATTTATTTTTGTAGTGATGATGAACTGAAATCGTCTCAGTAAAATGTGTAATTGTCATCAAAGTATTTTCAACAAGGCCGGATTGACAGGATTTTTCAACAAACGGGCGCTTATGTTCGTTGCAAACAGAAACTGATTTATTTAAATTTCAGATGATACGTTTTTTTGGTAGTGTAACTATCGAAAATTCTCCAGTATAGGTCTCATTGTGAAAGATTTTAAAATTCAAGAAATACAGTTCATTTTGTTCAATCTTAATTAACAAATTTAATAATATTAACAATTAATGATATCAAGACTAACTATCACTTAAAATCGAAAGTAGTCTAAATATTTACAGGATAACATTATGAATATGACCACTATCACCGATTGCAGTCGCGTTCGCCATAGGTCAATAGCTGCATTGATTATGTCCTGGTTAAAATTATTCCAACAGAACTGTAACCTTTCCTTTAGCTCTTCGATGGTGTTTTTTTGACTATTGTGAACATCTGTCTATAAATTCCCCATTCTCCAATTTGGAAACTGCCACAAAGACCATTACGCCAGGTGAAAAGTGACTTCTTTCGATTAAAAGATTTTCCAAAGGGATTTCCCTCTCTACTCGCACATTTGCGTGTACCCGATTATTTTGTGTATTCTTTGGCGGCCTCAAGTAAAACATCTTCTCATCTGAAAACCATATATTTGCGATATTTTTCCGAGAACGGAATCTTCGTAGTAATAAATTACATCTTTCTAATCGTTTCTCCTTCACATTGGCATTAAGTTTTTTTAAAGACTTTAAGTTGGCAATCATATTTTATAATTCTTTGAGCTCTAGAACGGTGAATTCTTGTTCTTTTCGCTATTTTTCTGGTACCTACAGATTCTTCAGGTCGTACATTTTCTATAATATTTCTTACCATGGTAATATTTCCTTGAGTTCTTGAAGTTTTCTTCCTTCCCCTTCCAACTTTTATTTTTATGAATCCATTATTTTCTCTAACATGTCTTACAAACTTTCCAACTGTTCCAACATACCAATCTTTGTCAGGAAACTCCTTTACAATTTTTCTTGCACGGTGATTATGTTTTTGTCGAAAATATTTGATAAGAATTCGATTCTCTTTACTTAAGACTGCCATTGTGTACGGATTAGCTGTCACGAAGCATACAAAATATCAAAAATAACATTGTTTATTATTTTAAAAACAGTCATGGATACTCTGATTTTTAATAACAGTCATACAGGACAGAAAAATAAAATTCAAGAAACATACACTAGTGATAACCGATGACACAGAATAAACAGTTAACGCTTATAGACTAGAGAAGAACACATTTGTAATTGTAACAGAATTATACAGATATAACTGATATCCAAAATATAACTACCTATATTATTGGCGTTCAGTTCATTAATAAAGTTTCCTAAAAGTACCCTTCCAAGGAATAATAGGCTTTTTACCAAGAGATTCTTCGCCATTGCTCTAAATATGCTTTCAGACCTAATGGTTCTTATATTCAGAGGCAATAATTGTTTACATATTTGTTTGAAACCATATACACCTTGCCACTTTGTTATCTCCTTCAGCTTTCCCTTAATTCAGATTTATTTCCCGATCTCTGGAAATCAGCGTATGTCACCATAATTCACAAAGGCGGAGATAGAAGTGAGGTTAGCAACTATCATGGCAAAAATCCTTGAATCCATAGTTCTTGACCAGCTTTTGTATAGCTTACAAGGTACTATCTCTAAATCTCAGCACGGATTCCTACCTCGTCGCTCTTGCTAAACTAATTTATGTATTTTTTCGCAATATTTGTCTACCGCGATTGATATAGGAGCTCAAGTCGACACCATATATCTCGATTTCAAAAAAGCCTTTGACCGAGTAGATCACAATATTCTAGTGAGCAAGCTGAGATTACATAGTACAGGAGACCCTCTGTTGTCTGTTCTATATGCGGACGATATAAAAATATTCCAAAGAGTCGCAGATGAGGATGACTGCACAAAATTGATTCATGATCTGGATAAAATAATGGATTGGAGTACAGAAAATATTATGGAACTAACTTCCTCAAAGTGTAAAGTCATATCATTTACAAGGAAGAAAACACCAATAGTACACTCCTATTTCATTTCCAACTCCCCTATTCCTCGAGTAAATTTGATAAATGACTTGGGTGTAATTTTCGATTCTGAGCTGAGATTTAACGAACACATCAACTATATTTTATCAAAATTCTTTAGAATGACAGGGTTTATAATGAGGCGTTGCTGGGAATTTTCGAACACTAAAGTCTCTTTACTACTCCTTGGTAGGAAGCCACTTAACCCTTTAAGGCGCAAAAGACCTTTTTTTTTTTTTTTGATTTTATTTGCACGTATGAAAAGTAAGATAATTTTAAACATATAAATACCTGTTTATGTTAAAAATTTAACTCCAGCGTCGAGTTTTTCCCAAAAAACTGGTGGGAAGTTATAATCCCAAAGATTCTTAAGGTCAATTTTTTTTTGGGATATTATTTTCCCACTTAACGAAAACAGTTTGGAATTCAAATTAAAAAAAAATGTATTTCAAAATAAATGTACAAACATTAGGACTAACTAACTAAACGAAATTAAAAAGAAAAAAATGCTTATAACTAAAATAATATATGTATAGAGCGCTACATCCTTTACATGTTATAACAAATGAGATCTAATAACCACCCTATAAAAAAATATCTATATTCATACGGAATTTCAAGAGGCTAAAAGATAAACAAACAACAAAGACTAATTAATTGCTCTTGTGAAAATCGGCAAATCAGCCTTTACATAGTGCAACATTACAAACAGGACATAGGATGTTGCTGCGTTTCTCTTTTGCCTTAGTACTACATTGGGCACACCTCCTATAAGTTTTTATGACCATTTTATCACCAACAGTATCTTTTTCATTTTCAACTGAAGAAGTGGAAGGCCTATTAGATACACCTTGAGATGTAGAAGATGTATTCCTTGGTATAACTAAGTCATCTTCCGCGTCAGAATCACCGCCCACATCCGAATTGACAGCTTGCTCATCGTTTATTTCAGCTAGCTGATTTACTATTCTTTCGAGTTCTTTCTCAGAAAGTGCAGCCATTAGATCTAAAAATATAATAATTGGATAACATAACTACGAAATAATAAAGAAGCTATAGTTATGTAATTTCGTAATGGTAACATTTTCACATAAGACGATTTTTTGGAGAAATGTCAAATATTACGTCTGCCGTACTTATTCTCATATTATTATTTACTGTGGTTCCAAAGTAGGTTGATACACAATCAAGTTATCTATAGAAAGCAGCCGATTTATTTTTGTTTACTATTTTTTTTTTACTTTGAAAACTAGTTTTTTTTTCTATTAATTTTAGTTTATATGTTTCTCCTAATAAATTTTTGTAGTAAAAGTTACATTTTCTTCTTGAAAATAATATATTTTTAAAAACTAATTATTTCTTTATAACACTTAACAATTTTTACGTTGCTGACATTCACTGATTTATCAAAAATTATATCACAAAAAAATATTACAATAGTCACTAATATATTTATTACCTTGGGTTCCGTTGGGATATTATGTTCCCACCAAAACACATCAACCGTCACTGTCGCCTTCTGAAACACCACTGACCGTTTATATTTGAATTCTGAGATTATTCACGTCTGTTCTTGCCGCCCGCCCAGGTGGGGATACACTAATCCAATGGCACTTAACGTTACATATGGGTGGGAAGCTATTATCCCAAAGATACTTAAAGGGTTAAAGTACTGTTGTATCATCTGGTCACCATAGTACAAAGTCCATATAAAGCGAATTGAACGCGCCCAGCCGAAGTATGCAAACTTCTTATTGTATAGGCTGGGAATAGATAAGACTGGTTTATCTTACCATCAGAGATTGACAATCTTAAACATAGACAGTCTGGAGAAACTTAGAATGGTGTCATTAACCAAATCATGCAAAACCTAAATACATATATTCCCTTTAACACAAAGTTTAATTGTTCATTGATAACGTTCAAAAGATAACTTAATTTATTGCTAACTACAGTGGCCTAATATTACTCATTGTTCACACTATGCAAACAATTGCAGTTCCGATGTTCCTGACTTTTATGAGCGTATTTCATCTGTACTATTTGTCCCTATTTTGCAAAATGTTCTTTTATATCACACAAATTAGTTCTAAGTAATGTATACTATTTGGATTTCTTGATCTGTAATGTAGAAATAGATAAATAAATAAATAAACAAGTGATTTTTTAACCAAAGTAGAAAGCAGGATTGTTAACTCTATATTTTGTGTTTGCCTGGTGGCATAGCCAGAGCATAGTATCCTGTTTCTCAAGCATTAGACATACTATCTCGAGAATAAAAAGAGACGTGAGAGCTAAAATTCTGTTCGACTGAAACAGTGCCCGACAGGAGTCATGGTATCTTGCTCCAACAATATACCGAATGACCATCTTCTGCAAAACAAAGACCGAGTTCAACAAACCACGAGTACAATTCCTCCAGAAGGAAGTTCCATACCTTAAGTGTGATTTTATTACAGAAAAGTAAACCATTCGCGACACAGAGGCATCCAACTCTCTAGAAATAATCCTCAAAGCATAGCAACCTTCAACTAAATTGCTGCAGAGACTAAGGATATGTTGGTGGAACGACAGCTTATTGCCAATGTCTAAGCCTAAGAATTTGGAACAAAAGAAATTGTTGATATTTTGGTTTTCTATTGAAATTTTATTGAGAGAGCACTTAAATGACTGAAAATTCGTTCTTTTAATGTTAAAGGAGTCGCACCACCTTTTCACCTTGAGGATGTCATTATTAATAATCTCGTTTAGTCGATCCTGATCCCTGTCATGCCACAATATTGTGGTGTCGTCTGCGAACACAGTAAATTGATCTTGCGTATTGACGAAAGCAAAGTCATTGACATAAAGCCAAAACAAAATGGGTCGAGTACTGACCCCTGAGGTGCTTTACAATCAATGCACGCCTCTTCGGACATTTCACCATTTATCAAAACCACCTGTCTTCGCCGCCCCGTAAGACAGGACTCAAACCACCTCAGCGATACATCCCTAAAACCATAATGGTCGAATTTCGGCAGCAGAATCCCGTGACTGACACAGTCAAAGGCCTTGGACAAGTCACAGAACACAGAACACCGCGGCGGCAGCGTCCCCATCATTAAGACTCAAGTACAGTTGTTCAACAAAAGCGAACATTGCATCAGAGGTACTCTTACCGTTCTGAGCTGAAGATATATTATATACAATGAGTTTATATAAGGTAGGTAAAAGCAAGATCGAACGATAGTTTGAGGGATCATCACAATCTCCTCCTTTATGAATAGGGACAACAACATCAAACTTTACTTTAAACGAATCATGGTTCTCTGAACATTTTTACGTAAAAAAGGTTCTCTGGGTATTCATACCTCAAAGTTTATCGTCGTCATTTCCGGCCACCCTTTATAAGAGAATATAACTTTTTATGCACTTAGTATAAAAATAAGAAAACAAAAATAGTTCCTTTATTATACGATTTCTGTCCGTTTCGACATTAATCCCGAAAATTGACATAACCAATAAATGTATTCGGGCATCAGATTTCGCTAAATATTGACTTGCAAAAGCAAAATCTATGGCTCAAAGAAGTGGGCACGTCGAGGTACGTGCCAGTAATGCCATTTCCCAGACTTACGTGATTGATTGGGACATTGATACCTTTTGCTTTAATTGTCACCGACTCGAGTGTGTTTACATACACTTTAACGGGGAACGAGAAGCTCTTCACAAGGGATATTAATGTTTGTTTCCTATACAGGGTCAGGAAATCGAACGAGCGACAAACAAATTACTGCAGCATAGGATTTAAACTTAAAGGCGACCAAACTTATTTTATGTTAGATAGAAACAATAAAACAAAGAACTTATCCGACTTCTCAATCTTTAATGCATGTAGCACAAAGGTACTCATTGCACTCGTAGCATTTTGTAAAAGCTTTATGTGTCCTAGTGACTGAAAAGAAATTAACGACAAAAGAGCCCAAAGAAATCTTAAAAACCATAAATTGGTCACTTCAACTTGAAGAAAATAGGGCCAAAACCGTCATTATCCTGTGGTAACCACTGAGTTTGTCCACATGTTGATGGTTACAGATCCAGTATATCCAGCCTTGTTTCCGTTCCGCACAGACGCAGCTAAATTATATAGTTTGTTTCTGGTCATACCAGAAGTCATAGAGGCAAAAACCTGTTAAGCAATGAAAACTAAGGTTGAATGGTATTGGAACGCAGCGCGCTTATCAAATTAAACGTCAAAAACAGCGCCGCGAGGGCTCCTGGGAGGCAATAATAAGGAACAGTATGCCCATGTGCTAGGCCAGCTCATTCAAAAATGTACCCCTCCGGTAGGAAAGAAGGGGAGACCTTTCCTACCATTTGCTTACCTTCTTAAATATTTGATAGTGGGTAGTTAACCACAAAAACAAATGGTTTATAAACATCTTTAATTGATAAAATGGAAATAAATATAGTTATTTAATAATAATATTCTCACGAATCTGCGGGTTGTCAGGGAGAAGTGCAGATAAAAGGCTAATGAAATTCTTCAATAGCAAATCAGTTGATTCTAAAAGATTACACTTTATCGGAGGAGGTAGACCAGCATAGTGTAGGGCGTCGCGTCGGAGGCTCTGACTCTTTGCAAGTACCTGGGTTGAGATAGATTTGGTAAATAGGCGGCACGCGAACTGTATTTCGACATAATAGCGATATTTTAGCAAACGTTACTAATAAAAGATTGAAATGAAAATAGGACACATATTATCTGCAAACAATTGAAAATGAAGAAAAATGATTTTATACGAAGCTCTTTCGAATTGGAAGCGGACCCAAAAACAAACAAAGTGCAAAAGCTAGGTGAACGACACGTTGACCTCTTTCTTTAATGCACTTTAAAAAGAGGCACCTATATGACAGATTGGGCCACATTGTTCACGACAATGTTCGTTTGGGACCAGTTTTACGTTTATCTTAACTTATAAGAGTAAGGGTGATGGAACTACAATCAAAAACACATTAACACTAACAAAAAGGATAACAGGAGAAAAACCACAAAGTATGTGTATTTTCTTCTGACGGTCCCATGACTTCGTGACGCTTTGTTACGATTTTATCCATTTGAGTTTCACCAAACTGCTTAAAGGAAGGAAATACAACAACATTAATAATGAAATGTTCTTTATTTGTTCCAACAGTTTTGACCACCCTTCATACAATTACGTAGGGCAAGACCCCATGTCATCACAGATAGCCAAATATGATCATATTCATGTATACGTATTTTCCGCAGTGATAAAATCAACCCTAAATATTTAATTTAATCATATCATTTATCTACGAGATAACTTATTTCAATTCTACCCTGTATTGTAGCCATATAGAGACTTTTAGGCGTTTAGGGACAGAGAGGGCTTGATAATAGGTCTACATTTCTCTCTTGGGACTCTGCTTAGGCCCTTTTTCGCACTTGGTGCATTGAGGAACGGTTCACAATGAATGTTTCAACGCTTCGTTTCATTTAATGGAGATATTTTTAGGATTTTGTTCATTTGTTCTGTGTATGTGTGAAAGTCGGCATGGGGATGGCAATATGGAAAAGAAGGGCAATACCACTTTCCTTATATAATATATCATATCGCACAGTAAATCTATATGGTAGAGTTGCTAATGCTAGATGGTATCTAGCTTTAAGCATTATTGACATATTGGTTACCTTTACACTTACTTTCTTAAAGACATCTTAGAAATAACCTGAACTAACCAAAAAGGACCTTTTGTAAAGGTTATACATATCTTCCTTAAAACTGTCAATAAAAGCAACAGTACTTTTGAACCCAAATCTGCAAGATGTTTTTAAGTCTACCACAAAACATTTTATAAAGCCTTCTTAAAACCGTTAGTACTTGCAATCAAATTTTATGCGTGATTTGAAACCATCATAAATAATTTTATTATTATATTGTGTCTTTAATAATTCTTTGTCAAAGACTTATTGCACTTAAATTGTCAATATCAAAAAATTTCACCAAGTATAGTTAAATAGGTCTGCCTCGATTGAAATATCTGCATGTGCTAACATTTTATAATTTGATATTATTAAACAACCTAGTAATAAAAAATTGTCAACCCCGGCCACTTTGATATTGATAAAGTATATAAAAAAACTTAAAAAAAAAACACGCGTCTTTCATTTGTTGGCTTATTAATTATTATTTACAATTACCTAATAAAAAAAATTGTAACCCTAGTTTTAGCTAAATCAGTATGATTTTGGGCTATTTAGGGGCTTATATAACATATTAACATATTTTTGATAATTGCAGGCTAAATATAAACAGTTAGAATAAATAAAAATAAAACCAAACACGGTTGCCCTTAACTGTTGTTTAAACATGTCTGCCGTAGTTAACGAAAAAAAAACATGGCTGGAAAATTATTAAAACCGTTTATTTTAATAGAATGCCCTATTAAAAGTTTGTGGGTTTGTGAAATATTTTTATAAAGCACAAGGTTTTGTTAAGTTCCAATTGCTCCACTTTATTACAATTTTAAAACCTGTAAGAGTTTACCCAGCCTTACTACTCTTCTTTAAAACACTTAAGACTTGTCTCTGATAACCTCTTATACAAATGTACTACATATGATAGATAACATACGCTAAAAAAACATTTATTTCGTGATTTCGTGTGTGTGAGCACTGTAAGCAAGCAAAAGTGAAAAAATACAACTAAGTAGATTTTAAACAGTTTTGTTATGATATTAAATACCTATAATATAAGTGTATTATTGGTTTATTTTACCTAGGTATAGTAAGTGTAATATTAGTTTATTTGCGGAATGGCGCGAATGGCCATGTTCCATGACATATTTCTACACATGGGCGGCGCAGGCGTTAAAAGGTGTATTCATGCTTTTATTCGTATGATATAAAAATAAAGGATTTATAGCTGCTTTGTAAAAACCAAAAGGTTTTAACTTAGCTTACTAAAGCTACCAAAAAACTATTAGGTTCCAAGGAGCCTTTACCAATTATCGTAAAAAGTAAATAGTATTTATGATAACATATATTAAGGATAAGACTAGTTAAGAGTTATTCGTTTTATTGCTTGATCGTATGAAGTACTTAAAAACCATATTTTAAAACTCCCATAAAACCCAAAGATTTATAGATGACTACCACAAAACTTAAAAGATTTAAAATCCTCTATAAACCTTAATGAATTTATTGTGGTTTTGATTAATGCAGCAATTAAGTGTGGTTATATAACCAATAGGTCTTAAAGAGCAAAACGATTTAACAACTTGCTTTAAAGATAACTTGAAGGCCTTTTTTTAAGTACATATTATGTGCAGATAAATTGGCATGCACAAAAGAAATAATAAAACCCACTTCGGTTTATTTACCTTCTTAAACCTGTGATAAAACCCTATAAATACTTGTTGGCATTTAAATTGTTGCTTGGAATGTTTATAAAATGTGTTTGAACCCAGCTATATTTGCTATAATATTGTGTTCTTAATAATTATAATTACCATATCAGTCACTTAGTAACTGTAGTTACTTTCTTAGAAACTAATTAAATAAATATTGTATTTACTACCCGGTAAATATTTGGTATCTAAATATAGTTACTTCAAGATTATCTTAGTTACTTTTAGAATATCTTAAACAGGGTGATTCCTAAGGTGATACTTTTTTTTCAACTGTGTATACAACTACTTAAAACAAACAGTTTTTTTAAACAACTTTTTTTAAATAACTCAAAAATAAAGGAGATATTTTTGCATATACATGAGCCATTTAAACACTCCCAAACTAACTGAAATCTATCACTGACAACAAATTGAGACTTTACTGCTTGATATTAAAAAAAAAACACCAACAAAAAAAATTATCAGCAGTCGTATCGTAGGCTTTTTACATTACCGTATCTCCTTTATTTTTGAGTTATTTAAAAAAAGTTATTTGAAAAAGTTATTTCTTTTAAGAAGTTGTATACACAGTTGAAAAAAAAAGGATCACCTTAGAAATCACCCTGTATTTACAATAATTAGTTATTTGAACCAAGTAACTAAGAACTAAGTTACTTTTGTTAAAGAGTAACTACCTTTTAAGTATCTAGATTTATTTATGCAAAAGTATCTTTCACAACTCTGCTTACAGATACGTATCATCAGCTGCTTGCTCACAAATAATGACAATTTAACAATGCTTAAACTGTCATTAATGAATTGACATCAGTGAGTCGTATGCCGCGTAAAGCCGCAGTTTTTATTGTGAACAGGCGACACATAAAACATTAGGGGGTTGCGTATTTGGAGTGATTGTTCTTTTTTACGTGGAGCGTCGGCTCATTGTCAATGTGTGGATTTAGATATTCGCTGGGGTGAGATAATACGTCACTTAGGCTTACTATCGATGTTTGGGGATGTATACGCGAACGAGGGGATAAAAATGTGCTTTTGTTAATTTTTTTTTTCTCTCTGTTAAAGTCAGCTTTTGAAATTTTAATACGCAGACGGATATATTATTACCAAATTTTGTTTTAGTCTAATGGGGATTTTAAAGTGAGCAGGCACTGGGTAAGTTCAATACACAGTGGTCGGAAGATTAGGTGCAGGTATAAAAGTAGTGTGTTGTATAAACGGACAGGCTCTATATACCCATTAGCTAAAATCTTAAACAGACTGGCAAAAAAGTCGCGCATAATGCTTGTAACTTTTAAATTACTTCGTATACGAAAAAGTGACCTTTATGAAAGTTGTTCAGTAAATTATTCCCCACATTTCTACCTGCATGAATATTTTCTGTCATTTCTGGTTTGCTTGCCATACAGACTAACTTACTTCTTTTTAATGGAACACCCTGCATATATGATTGCATATTTGGATTCTACTGGAAAAACTCTGAATCTTCTGTATTTCAAATTTTCACTTATCCGCAAGCGTTCCGAGATAATGATAGCTCAAAATGAAAAACTTCCTAACTATAATTATTCCTACCTAAAATATACCCACCAGTTGAGTCAGGGTGTTTTCATGACAGCGACCTAAGAGGTATTAATTTTGAATCACTGTTTAATTTTCTGTCATCTGATTCCTAATTTGTTTACAGTATAGTTCATCTGAATGAGAAACAACGAGTTGAAATTTTAATATTGAGCGGTTATGGAAACATGAAGAGATCGCAAGATCAGGTTTGTTAACTTTTCAATAAATTATATCGAAATAGGCCCCCAATAAACCATTCAACGATGCGTCGAGTGATAAAGACATTTCGAGAAACAGACAGTGCTATAGAAGCCGCTAGATCAGGTCGACCTAAAACAGCAACCAGGGGAGACAAAGCTTTGGATATCATGCTCTCAATACATGAAAATCCAACACAATTATCCAGACCAATGGCAATGGATTTTAATGTGTCTCATCAGTCAGTGAAAAATTTGTTTAAGCAGGAGAAGTTGCATCCCTACAAGATAAAGTTGGTGCACGAGTTAAACGAAGACGATTTTGATAGATTTAGTAAAAATTAAAAAGTGGTGTGACTATAATCTACTTCCTTTTATTATCACACGTAATCCCCCTAGTACTTGAATTATTACAGGAAATATTTTTTGAGTACACGATTGTTTGAAAAGTATCCCGAGTCGCGAAGCGGCGTGTGTTAATTTTAAAGTCGCTCATGGATGACAGTTTACTATGACATACACCTTAATTCACTAGTGCCCAGTTAATTGCAAGTTATCTCGCGTTAAAATTCAACAGATGTGAAAAAATAATCTTCCTCAAACTTTAGTATTGCTAGATATACTGCATTAGATTGAGAATGTCTTTAACTGTCAATTTTAAATTAACTCGTATTACTAAAGTTGAGGGAAGTCTACCTTTTAAAGTTCTTTTTATACCTATCCAATGATAAAAATGAGAAGGTATTTGGTATACCAATATTAGGGTTAAAATAAACGGCTTTTCTTCATTTTTGGTAACATGAAATATATTAAATCAGTTTAGAAACAATTTAAGCACCTAATTTTGTAAATAATAAGCGTCAATTTATTATACCCGTATTTTCATAAAGTGGAAATTCTGTTGGCGGGGAATTTTTCATAGAACAACATTCTTCAAAAACAAAGCAATTTACTTATTGACAGTTGACATATCCTGCCTTTGACACTTGATAGACCAGATGCAGAAAAACCAACCTGTTCTTCTCACAGGTTCCCCTTATTTTATTCTTGTAGAATGTTCAATTAACAGGTATTATTAGACACTATTATTTGTGGGTAAACTTGGCTACTTCCGAATAATTATTTTATGGATAATGAAATTGAGATAAGTCTCTATTTTAATAATAGGTATAATAATAATTGTAGGTTAGGTTAATTTTATGATGTTTACCGTTTTAGTTTATTTATTATACTTGAGTTATATATAATATATTTAAATAGAATATTGAGCAGTAAAGGGACAGAAGAAGGGAACATTTTTAAATTACAAAAACATTAATAGAATAATAAAAGATGCATTAATTAATGCACCATCACCCCTACGAGACAGAACTAGAGATAGAAAGGATTGTTGCACTGTGGCTGTCGCAGAGCAAAACTTCGTTAGTTCAGTGAAACGTAAGAACTTTGAATATCTATATTTGACATTTGTTTTGAAATGTTTCTGAAAAATATATCCTACCTCTAATTTGAAATATGTATTTCAAAAATGCAATTATGAAATGTTTCAGAAACATAAAATGAAATATTATTGCTTGGAAACATTTTTAAATTACAAAAACATTAATAGAATAATAAAAGATGCATTAATTAACCCACTTGGCAAGAAAACGTGAATTTCATGTATAATTTTACGTCAGACTGAAAAACGTTAGAATACGAATAAACGTGTTTTCAATGTGTAAAACACGCTTAATGTTACGGTGTTCTGACGTTGGTAAAAATAACGTTACTAATTTTAACGTTTTTATAACGTATTATATTCGACACAATTCTGCGTTTTTGTAACATATTAAAATTTAACTTATAAAACTAAATTTTTCCTCAGGAAAGTAGCGTATTATTTCATACTTTATTATTTGGATACTTATATAAATAAACAACAAAACATTCAAGTTATGAACTTTTATTTTTTCAGGTTGCCTTAGGTTACCGTATACAATTTACAAATTTTAACTTATTTTAATTTAAAATCTAGTAGCTATATAGTATAAGTTTTCATTTTTTTTGTTCCTTCAAACGGTTCGCGGCATACCTGAAGTGGTCCATTATTATTTTTTCCATCGAGTACTCAGTAGTTTCTCCAAACTGAACTTGCGCTATTTCTAAATTAAAAACGAAACATTTTTTAAATATTTGTTCCACCAACCTAATTGCACGAGATATTTACATTACATAAGAAACATTTTCAAGGGTCCACAATAGTAAAGAACTACAATAATTATTTTTTGTAGAGGTTAAGGTGCAGAATCTAGAGAACTATTCTTAATTAATTAAAGGAAAAAATAGAGTGGCGTATCTTGTTCTATATTTGGAATTAACTTCAAAAGGCTGGTATTTTTGTTACATTAAAGGGATTCTTTTAGCATTTTTTTTTGTAATGAAAATAAAATTCACGAGACGCCATTTTGCCCTTCAAACGTTTGTGGTAAAGAACAAAAGAACTCGTGAAATATATAAAGAATAAACAACAGTTATTTCATAAAGACTAAACCATAAAATTAAGAACAACTATGACGGACGTGACAATCGCCGATCGCTGGGTTTTAGGCGCGAAATTTAAAAATGTTAAGATAAAGTGAAAAATAGGTTACTTATTTCGACGTTATAAAACATAACGCAAATTGAATGTTTTATAAGTAACGTTACTTTTATTTACATAAAATTAATGTAAAAATGTAACACAAATTACAACGTGAACAAAAATTACATTAAAATAACAGTATTAGAAAAAAATCACGTTTTTAAAACGAAGTTTTTGGTAAAGGGAAATAACATTACCATTTTCACGTAAAAATAACGTTTTTTCTCAAAATATGTCAAGTGGGAATGCACCATCACCCCTACGAGACAGAACTAGAGATAGAAAAGATTGTTGCACTGTGGCTGTCGCAGAGCAAACTTCGTTAGTTCAGTGAAACGTAAGAACTTTGAATAACTATATTTGACATTTGTTTGAAATGTTTCTGAGAAATATATCCTACCTCTAATTTGAAATATGTATTTTAAAAATGCAATTATGAAATGTTTCAGAAACATAAAATGAAATATTATTGCTAAGGGATATTTATGTTCTGAAACATTTCACCAACATATTATAAATGTCTTGAAATATTTATGAAATGGAATAAAGATGTGGAGTTGTAAATTATGTTGTCTCTTGATCATTGATCCATGACGCACCGACAATGATCCACCGTACCGACTCTATACTATATCCTTTTTTACTCTAAAGTAAAGGAAATACCACACTTTCTAGACGCTTGTATATGCCTCTATTGCATTTTGACCACAAAAACGTAAAATAACTGGGTCGAAAATTTTTAGGTCAGGAAAAGAAAATACAACTTGAATTTCCTCGTACTTCCCTGGAACGTCTCACGTCATAGAAATAACAAACGAGCATCATGAGTTTCACAATAGAGACTACAAACAATACAAGCGAGTAAAGGAAAGAAAACCACCTCACTTGAAAAGACCTAAAACTTGTCTTTCCGCAAGAAAACACGTTCAAAACATGGTGGTATTTTCAGTACAAAACGGAGGAGTGGCCGGCCTCCGTAAAACTCCGCCCCGGCAAAGCTTTTACCACTCCCTCCGCGGCCCGGCACGATGTTCGTGACATGGTCGCGCCATCTGTCGACAATTTTGTTAGACAGCGACTTTCAGTTGTTTTATTGTCCAATAAGCTGTTTCATTATTTTTCGTTCTGTTTGCTTGATAAGATTCTGGCTTGAGACTACAACATGGGCGTATCAGAAGGAAATTTTTTAGATATAAATTTAATTGTTTTAGGAATTTTTGTAACCCTTCTGTTTATGGGATGACAGGTACCTAGGATCAGGGCAATGGCCAGTCGCATTGGTCATTTTGGGTTCATTTAATGCTACTATCATTTTTTAACACTTCGAGAGTGGCGTGCGGTGAAACAGGATGAAAGTAAAGATAAAACAACCATTTTTCCAGTATTAATATTCAAATAATTCTCGCCAATCCGACCCTGAACTAACTGCGAAGCAAAGCGCTTTCACATGCCGCATTTTGCGAGGTCTTCCAGACTGAACTTATCGCGTCGATGCGCCTGACATGCGCATCGTCTTTCTCATAACACGCTCTTGCGCGAGGTGCGATTGTTTGCAGCACTTTCGTTCTTGCAGCGTCGGTAGGCGGTATTCCGTAAATTTATGGATTTTGCGTCGTGACTTTCGCTGGCAGACTGGCAGAGAAGCGCTGTTCGTGATCGCGTCTATTGAACTTTAAACAAAACTACAGGGACTGATTGCTTGTGTTTGTGACAGTTTATGTATGGTTTTGTGATTGAGTATCGATGTCAATTTACAGGATATTTTAAATTATATATTCCTTTTTACCCGAAACAAAACATTTTGCTGGCAGCGAATTTTCCGCAGTGCTTCTGCGTATATCGTTCCTTCAAAATATACCCTGGGGCTTGGTCACATGAACCCGCAATAATTTTTTAACTCTCCAAATAAAAACATGACTTTCATCACTAACACAACAGCAACATAGGTTTTTGGGTAGCGAAACCATAACAAATCATCAATTAGCTATTAATAAAATAATACGTTTATACTGGATATACCTACAATTTCTTTCACGTCAGAGTAACCAACCTTAAAAAATAGTTGTTGAATTTCGTAGAAAGTTTGAATATTTTATCATGAACCGTTTTTAGAAATTTAGAAATTAAGAAAAGATTGTCGAAATAACACGACGACGAAAGATCAACATTTGAGACTGAAGAGGTCAATAACCAAAACGTTGACTGCAGAGTGCCCCCTATGACACATTTTTTAAAATGTTCAGGAAGTTGAGAAAACCTGTTAATTTGCTTAATGTATTTTTTTTACTCCAAATCTTGTGAAAAATATTTTTTCAGACCATTTTTTGACATTTTTATATGGGCGTAAGTGTCAGTTTTGACATAAGGAGATGTCACCTTTTTACTGGAAACGGTAAATAAGGATTGAAAAAAATAGTTTTGCTAGAGACACTTATAGAAAATATGTTACAATATGTAACAAAAAAGTTTATTCGTCATCTGATCCCGCCTCTGCAGTGGGCCAAGCAGTAATTTGATTCCAAAACGCTAAACAATCTTCTGGTATAAATTTGACGGTGTTCACTTTATCAGCCATCTTTTTTTTGCTAATAGGCAGCTTTTCGTGATAAGCTTTTGTTGTAGGCAAGGTCATTTATCGTTTTAGTGCTCCTGTCGATATGTATATATTTAACCGGACAACTTATGAAGTCTCTACAAACTACTTCTTCAGGTTCGGAAACGGTCAAATGATGAAAAGAATCCTTTATTACCACCAGGTACATGTTTTCCATACGATTTGTTACTAAGGCAAGGATTTTTGTTACATTTTGACGTTTTGGTCACCAGTTTTTATAATTATAAACTATATCTTTTGAAACCCTCACTACTGAGAATTTTTGCACATTCTTGGATGCTTCAGAGATAATATTAATATATTCCTGAACAGATATGCTTATCCAACTACATTTTAATTAAACCAATATCCCGGTCACATGGCATTGTATTTCATTAAATCTCATTAGTTCCACTAAACTCAACTTTATTTATTGCATAGAAGAGACATCTCCCGTTACTGCAGTAAACGAAAATTTTAACCACCCACAGCGTCACTAATGTTAATGCAACCTGTCCCGTTTCTGCAATAAAGATGTGCTTACATGTCAAGATAAGGATATTGCGCAAATGTCGTTTTTGGAAAAAATGGAGATGTCTCCTTTCTACAGTTAGCGTTTTTACAGTTGGGTTTTAGTTTAACGAACCTACTACTTAACTTAATGCATCTACGCCTATGATGTCAGAAAAAAAACCAAAAGATAAGAGAAAGAGATGGGAGGAGAATAGATAAGAACGTTCGCTTCTGTTAAGTTTGATTGTTTTTGTTGCTTTGGTGCTCTTTCTCGCTTGGGGATTTTTGTTTTGGTGTTTTTTCTTTGTCTGGGCCTTGTTATGTTCGTGTCTTCAATTTTGTGAGGGTGTAGTATACAATTTGCTTGACTTTTTATGATGTATGAGCACGTATATCTAACACAAAAAAAAACCGCGTATATCATATATCCATATAAAAGAACTTTAAGCATAATTATTACTCTATTTCATTTCAAAACGGAACCGCGCTAAATACGTCTTGCTTTTGAGGAAAATAAGTTTTATTACATATTTAATAGAATTTTACTATTGACCTCCACAGCCAACCTCACATTAAAATATCAAATGGCACTAATCTATTTTTAAAGTATTAAATTCTCTACTAACTATGAATTCACCCCAATATCGTTCTTCAGCTGACGATTTCGCCATTGTATTTGTATCTTTTGGAAAATGTGATAGATACTCTTAATTGGAAAATGAAGTGAATGAAAATGGAATAATTTGCATTTTCAGCAAGATGGAGCTCCTCTCCACTAAGCATTACCAGTTAGACAGTGGCTTAACCAACGGTTTCCTGGCAAATGCATTGGCAGACGAGTATTAATGAAGTGGCCAGCAAGATCTTCCGACTTAACTACCTACCCTTGATTTTTCCTTTGGAGCCACTGGAATTGCCGGGCTTGCACAGCCCCATGTCAGGACTGCACAGGATATTAGTGAGTGAAAGATAGCAAAATATACCATCCTCATTGTAACTGTAACCACACTCATGGAGACACCATAGACTCCCCTAAAGCCTACCAACTACATTGTCTACATGGTATAGTCCCATTTTAATTTGCAGTCCAGTTGGACACCTAGCAAATAGACCGCTTTCAAGTTATCCTCAGCATTGATACCCTCCCGAAGTGCAAAAATCATCCTATTTGTTTTATCCTGGTTGAGTAGAAGTCCACTAGCACCAGATCAGTCAGATGCCGTCGACTGCGCCTCTTCTAGTTGTGTCATCAGCGAAGGCAGTTAATCGAACCTTGGAAACTCCTAATGGTAAGTCGTTTATAAGGATCAGGAATATTAAAGAACCCAATATGGAGCCTTGGGGCATACCAAAATCCACCACTTTCTCCACTGAGGATACACCTCCAGTTCTCATCACTTGTTCGTGATCTGTAAGATATGATTCTTAAAGCTCTACAGCATTGTTACTGAATTTGTGGAAATTTGTAGAAATTACCAATCTTCTAAATCTATTGATCAACAATCGTGCACTTTATCTAAATACTCCATCCTTATCTTTACGAATCTTCTAAATTTCTTCATAGTTTGACGCTTCTCTAGTTTTCAATAGGAAAGTTTTAATTTGCTTATTAAATATTTTAAATCTTGATTCACAAAGGCTTACACACACCGACGCGGCCACGGCCGCGGTAGCGGTGGCGGCCGCAGTAGCGATCATATTAGCGGTCGGGCGTATTCACACCAAAGCGGTGAGTGGAGCTGTAAGGTAGTTGCCGTTTACAGATTTTATGTATACAAAAATATATTTTTAAACGTTCAGGTTTCATTTTTATTTCTATTATGATAGACGATGTGCAAGAAGAGACTTTGTTACTATTAGCTCTTTGTCTCACACTTTGTTTTTAGCCATTATAAATCAAAAAGTATGGTATATAAGTTAACATTTTCTATTAATAATTCTATTATAATAATATTTGCCATTACCACTGTCACTTCTCGAGTTCTCGCAGTCAAAGTTGACACGTTGTATTTGACCGTCACCGTATATCAGAACGCTGCCCTAGGCCGCTTGATTTAGACCTGTCCGCGGTGGTATGATTTCATTCATTTATTTCTATGTGTTTAGATTGGCCGCCACCGCTACCGTGGCCGTGGCCGCGTCGGTGTGTGAAAGTCTTTAAGGTTGACGAAATATGCTTCTTGAAAAATGGTAAATAATATTTTTAATTTCCATTTTGCCATCCTCTGACGCCCACTGAAATACCTGTTAAGAAAAAAACTGTGTGTCTTACTATAAAAATTAATTGTCCCACCGTAATTCACAATCTTCACATTGACCCCAGCGTCGCGCTGTATTACAATAGACCAAATTAACCATGTAGTAAAAAAGTTTAGGACTTTTCATATTTTCTAGGGATCGCTATGACGATGACGTCGCAATCATTTCCTTTTGTTTAAATAGTAAAAAATAGCGATGGGTGTTATTTAATAAGTGTCCGATATTTTTCAGAACGATTCCCCAATTACTTATAAGGTGAAAAGTTTATATAAGCATGGGTCCGCAATCCCTTCATTTTTGAGATACAGGGTGTTAAAAATTTATTTGTATTTTGGTTTTTAGTAAATAATTTTTGAAATAATGTCTATATTTGGACGAAAATTGGTATCTAGGGGTTTATAAAAATGCGAAATTCAAATTTGATGTTGGTATGGCTCCCTCTAGTAGAGGGCGCCACCCACTGTCTTTTTACTTTTTTGAGGAGTCATAACATTTTTATACGTGTTTATATTACATTTTTAGGTAAGAAAACGGATTTATTCATCATTTTTACATGAAAAAGGTATACTTGGTAGAAGTCGCTACGAGCAATCGTTCTCGAGAAAAGAATAATAAAGAAATAAATGGCATTTATTTGCATATATCGGCTATGCCCGCATCAGAGTTTGATAAAATAGCATTTATGTCCTAAACAAAGCCAAAATCAAAAAATTATGAAAGTCTACTTTGCATTGGCCAATAAAGTGCCTACATAACAGTGCCATCAAAAGAGGAAACGGCAGTGACGTACATATTTTTGTTCCTGGTAAAAATTGTAGCACCCTGTATCTCAAAAATGAAGGACTTGCGGACCCATGCTTATAAAGTCTGTGCGTTTTAAGAAGTCCGATATCGGATTAAATCACCAAGGGGATGTTATCGCTTTTAAAACAGTAAGTCGGTTAAGTTACAATATCTTCGCACCTTCGCTATACTTGATCACACCGAACATCCCACTGGTTTACTGTATTCTATTACTGGGCGAAATCAGAGGTTTCAAAACAAAATTATCTTAGAATTACGCGTTGAGCATAAATAATAATTAAATAGATAATTAAATTATTTTGCTATTATTATAGTTAAATCTATATAATAATCGCTATTTTTCAAGAACCAATTAATTTGCTCAAGTGCGGGATGGTTAAATATGTTAAAGATTTTGTCAGGTATATACTTTTCCGATAATGACATTATTTTGGGATTATTATAATTAAATCTCTATAATAATTACTATTTTCCAAGAAGAAATAATTAAAATTTGCTGAAGTGCGGGATGGTATGTTCTACTTTATTTTAAATAAGTAGTTGTGCTTTTCACTTTTAGTTTGTTTTTCATTGTGTGTGAATTAAAATCAGTTATTAAGCAAAGTTATGGAAAATGTTCAGCAAGGTGGCTCATCGCCTAGAAGGCATTTATCTCCAGGTGAACGCCGTTTGGTATTACAAGTGGAACGTTATTTTACTTTAGAAAAAGATAACTCGGGCCTGTTAGAGTCTGTTTTGGCAGTGCAAAAACGAACGTCTGATGCTTGCGGCATTTCAGAGAAGACCTTAAGAAGACTTCAAAAAAAGAGTGAAGAGGATTTGGACAGACCATATAAAAGGGTTCGACTCCATTCAAAAACCTTGGATTTATCCCAAGGGATAAAACTCTCTATTAGGAATATTGTTTATGATATGTATAAAGCCAAGGAATATGTTACCCTCAAAGCTATTCTTGAAAAGATAAAGCAGAAAAAACTTTGCGATATTGGAACTAACAGTTTGTCCATCATCTTAAAACATATGGGTTTCAAATATAAAAAAACGAACAACAGAAAACTGCTTTGCGAGCTGTCCAATGTTGTTTCGAAAAGATGGCAATTTTTAAGGGATTATTTAAACAACAAAAAATCGGAATTGTCAAGACAAGTTGTTTTTCTTGACGAAACATAGTTATTTGCAAACGGAACTTCAACAAAAATGTCTTGGCAGGATGACTCAAAGCATTGTTATTCAAGTACCCGTGCAAGTAATGGAAAAAGGTATATTATATTACATGCTGGTAATGAAGAAGGTTTTGTTTTAAATGCCAGTTTGATATTTTCATCAACAAACTGATGATTATCACGGCAATATGGATGCTGAAATTTTTGAGCATTGGTTCGAGGAAAAACTTTTAAAAAGTTAAGAAAAACCTTCCCTAATTGTTTTAGACAATGCCTCTTACCATACGAGACTCGAAGAGAAATTCCCTACAAGCAGCTGGAAAAAGGAAGAAATAAAAGAGTGGTTGTCAAAGAAAAACATAAACCATGAAAATTTATATTTAAAAAGTGAACTTTTAAGCAAGTGTAAAGAGCAGTCATTTAAAAAAAAAGTATGTTGTTGACGAATTAGCCCTCAAATATGGACATCAAGTTTTGAGATTGCCGCCCTACCATTGTCATTACAACGCAATTGAATTGGTATGGGATATTAGCAAGAAGTATTATGACAAACATGCCTGTAAAAATATCGGTAAGCCTAGCGTTATAAAGTTATGGGAGGAGGCGCTTAGCCAAGCGGGCAAAGAAGAATGGCGGAAATGCATTGAACACACAGAAAAAATTATTTTTGAATCTTATGAGACAGAACAGGTTATAGACGAAGTAAGACCGTTAATTATTACGAATGATGATGATAATGACGATGATGTTGATTCTGATGAGTCTGAAAGCATGGGTGAAATTTCAAATGCAGAGGAAGACTACTTTTAGTAGTACCTATCTACAAGTAGGTACGTTCTGTCGCAAGACTACAAAATCGGTTCCTTTTAGAACCAAAACTTTATAAAAAAGAATTCGTAAAACTAATTTGTCTGAATACTACAAAAGCTAAAAAATTATTATTTTTCTTTACCTAAACTAATTTTTTATTTACTTTAAATTATTTAATTTAGAAAATGTAATTCATCAACATCCAAAATTACCTTCAATATAATTTATTGTTTGAGAGCCACCGACATAATGCTCAAGAGGTTTTATGGCTTAGCGGACTTCTTAAAACGCACAGACTTTATGAACTTTTCCCCTTCTAAATAACTGACAAATCGTCCTGTAAAATATCAAACACTTATTAAGCAACACCCTTTATAAAGGGCATATCATACTTTTACAAGTTATGAGAACCACGTTGGTAAGAACAATATTATCGTTATTATTATTACTAATGTGTGTTTTTTAGCAATGTTAATTGTAAGAACCAGGAATTATTTTGTCACTGTCTAACCTCAGCATTACCATGAAATACGCAGATAAATATTCTCAATAATTTAAAATAAACAAGAAACAGAAAAAGTGCAATCCTCCATGTAACCAAGAAAATATTCGTGTTTTCTCGTACGATGCCAACACATGTTTTCAAATTTTAAATGTCTAATGCAGTTCTTTTAGTTCACTGTTAATTTTTTTTAACGATGGCAAAGTTCCAATAATATATTTATCATTCTTTGGTGTATCTAAAACAGTATAATCAGATAAAAAGGCAATTCTCGCAAACTCCTGCAGATCAATGCGAAACCGTGTATTTTTCCTTGGAGTGTAGCTGTATCAGTCCGAAGCAACTTTCCGATTATCCCGGCTATTGAACGTGACTAGAAATCCAACAGGAGAAGCACCACAAATGTAAGAAAACTTTTCATTACTACTATTTCAATCTTTATTTAAAACTTTGAGAAGCTATTTAATAGTCAGTGGTTGGCAAGTTTAGATTCCTTGGAGACAATTTATGCAACATTACAAGACTATTTCCAAGATTACAATAGATTGGCAGAATTTAACTACAACTTTATAATGGATCAAGCAAGGAACACAGTTGCCAAACGCTATTTGACTGCTATGCTGTCAAAAAAAGTATCATTTAAAAGCTATGAAGACTGTTCCAAAGCCGCAAATAAAATTGTAAAAGAAGTAAATAGATTAAATAATCTTTTTAATACTCTGAGTAGGAACCCTGATCAACGAGATGAAGATCCATTTTAACCCATTATTATGTTGTCTGAAGTGGTCAAAAGTGACGATGACATGTTGTCATTTGACTTACACAGGGTGGTTGAAAAGTATCCAGATATATCAGAGGATCATCTGCTTAGACTTTTAAGTTTAAGAGGGGATCAGTCCAAGTCCGATATTAAGGAAAAGGTAGCCCATGTAGATAGACCAAAAGTTTCACATAGAAGTAGTATATTTAAAGCACTAGTGTTTCCAAAATTAATTAATCTCAATTTTTAAATGTTCATTAGTTTTGGGATTTGATTTAAAATTTATCTATCGCATCGAACTATATTCAAAATTTAAAATTCTAACGTTTTGCTTTTGCCCTTCTTTCGATTTTATGTTTGATTGCTAATAGTAATTTAAATGACTTGTCATGTCTTGTTAAGTTAAATTATTTTGTGTTCAAAAAATGGCTTCCTCGTCTATTATTACATTATTACTTAATGAGTTATTAAGGGTTCATAAAATTATCATGCCAAATATAACTCGATGGTAACTTTTTTTCCGCTGTTAAATTTTCCACTGTTCACTAAAACTTATTTGGCAATTCTTCTGATGCTTTTAGCGAGTGCTTTTTATTTTTATACATTACACCATGAATGTAGGTTCAATTTGGGCTTTATGTAGTGTCAAAAATTGTTGAGATGTGTAGAGTAGAGGTTAGAAATTAGACATTCCTTTGATTCATGCTTTGGGAAAAAGCAGGTACAAATTTTAAAGAACAGTGAAAATTTGCTAACAGCTTCTTTAAAAATAGAAAAAATGAAATACAAGTAAACTGTCTTGAAATAGATGATAATATACAAATTAATAATCCACTTGAAATTGTAAATCGTTTCAATGACTATTTTTCTAAAATAGAAGGGTATATTGTTGATGGCCTTCATAGGGAAGTTAATTTGGTAAGACTGGATGGTGTTCCCTTATGCAAACGTCACAGGGTAATTAAGATATTGAATTAACCAACAGAAATGAAATAATGGAAATCATATCGGACTTAAAAAAAGATGCTTCGCCAGGTCACGATGAAGTGACGGGTTAAGGATCTCATCAAATTGCGAGAAACTCTGGTAGAAATCCTAAATCAATTAATTAATAACGTATTTTAAAATGGACTATTTCCGGAGGACTTAAAAATTAATAAAATTAGCCCGATATTTAAATCTGGTAGCAAAAAGTGTATAAGCAACTATAGACCAATATCTGTACTAAGTGTTTCCTCCAAAATCGTAGAAAAGTTAATTAGAAAGCGAATGTTATTACATATACACAAACATATAGAAGTAGATGAGTACCAATATGGTTTCCAAAAAAACAGTAGTACCTTATGCGCCACGGCGGACTTTGTGAATTATATCTCTAGAGCTTTGGATAATGGAAATAGTGTGGTTGTTGTTTATGTAGATTTGAAAAAGGCTTTTGATGTGTTGTGTTTGGATATTTTGTTGAGTAAACTGGAAAATATGGGATTTGGGAATAATGCTCGTATATCTAATAAGAGGTTGAGGGTAGAAACCAGTATGTTAGAGTAAATAGTGTCAGTAGTGATAAAAAATCAATATTTCAATAAACAGCCTACCTCTATAAGGAATATAAAAAGTTGGAGTACTTTTGTAAATAGTGAAAAAAAGCATTTTTAAATGTTGCACTGTTTAGAGAGTTGAATGTAAAATATTGTATGTAAAATCACTTTATAAGGGTTTGCTTTTCTTTTTGCCAGAACCATCCCCAGACGCGTTTCGCTAAATAACAGCTCATCAGTGAAGCTATAGGTTCTGATAAAAGGAAAATGCATCGGCGTCTGTTTTAAAACAGATAAAACGGGATGAAACAGAGAATGAAACCGGATGGCTCCATCTCGTGGTGCTGGTAAAGAACACCAATTCTCAAGCATACCTGCGCTTTTTGACATGGACTTACAAAGCCACAAATATCAGAGGAAATCGTGCAAAGACAGAACGTCACAATTGTAGGAGTCCTCGCTAGGCAGCGCTATGCCCGAGCTGGGCGTCTTGTCGGTTTAATCGAAAACTTAATACAATGACAAGGGTTTGCTTTTTCCTTCTGCCAGAACCATGCCCAGACGCGTTTTGCTATATAACAGCTCATCAGTGAAGCTATAGGTTTTGACAAAAGGAAAATGTATCGGCGTCTGTTTTAAAACAGAAAAAACGGGATGAAATGACTAATGCAATATAATGATTGTTTCAAAAAACGAAAAATTTGGAAAATAAGAGTAAGGTGATTTTTTTATGATTACCACAAGAAATATCCTTAAAGGCGCTCTGCGAGCAGTACCTCTGCGAAAAAAGCGATTTAAAAATCGTGAAATCCGACTGCAACCTATTTATCTCGATTCTTGGGGTTTTAGTATTAAGAACAGATTTGAACGAGATCCTACTATCCAAAACGATGTGTAAATTAAATCTGTCGAAGACGTACCGTTCCTTGCGGCTCTCGTGAGGCGATAATGCCATTCATCAAAAAAACGTTTCACCGAGTGCTTCACTATAAAGCCGAATTTGATGGTCGCTATTACTGTCGCAACAGTTTTTTATGAACACCAGGAAATTTAGTGGCTTTCGAGGTTATTTTTACCGATCTCGCTAGATGTTTTTAATTACACGCGGTTTTATGAGGTTCAGTTTGTTAAGGATACGTAGTAAGGGTGATGTGGGTTTTCTTTTAATCAATTTGCCGCATATTGGGACTCGAATTTGATGTAAATTTATCCCCGGAACCAACAATATACTGCAAAAAATCGTTTTCATGAAATATGCATAAATAAATGCACATATCGAGAATGAAATAATTATTTATAATAATATTTCAGCTAAGAAAGTCCTGTCCGATTGGCTTCTCTGTTTTACTACATGTCTATTTTAGTATACTATACGTTAAGTCTTTGTACAGTGCGAGCAAAAATTATTATCGCCAAAGTGTGCTTTGCATCTAAGGCCGCACTGCTTACCGGTAGAGCTTAATACCTGTTGGGTGTCAGTAAATACCACACTGATAAAACTGTGCTCTCTTAATCAAATAATCTGATTTATTTGGTGAATAATTATTGGTAATAAATAAATGTGATTTTAATTAACTAAGTTTTATTTAACTGAAATAAATAAGAGCATTACGTTTCATTTGTAAAATTATTTGACTGTTGGAGGATTTGTGTCAAATTATGGAACCTTTTAAACAAATATCTTACCAAAAAACAATTAAAATAACAAAATCTAAATAACTAATTATTTAATCGAACTAATTTTCATTTAGGAACTAAATTCCGTTAATTGCTAGTTAAATTACCCAATAGAGAACTATTTAAATGTCTAGGTCATTTAAACTAAATAATTATGTATTTACATTAAATCCTTAATATAAAACAACCAAATATTTACAAATAACTAATTATTTAATCGAAGTACATTTCAAGTTACGAACTAAACACCTTTAATCCTAATTTAAATCATTCAATGCCGAACATTTCATGGGGCTTTGAGTAATTTGATTGGTTATACAAAAGTGGCCTGATAATTCATCATCGCGTTTTTGGTTATTGGTGTTCCATCTTGTCTTGTAGAAATTTATGAGTGAGAGTGAAATCTTCTTTGTTAGTGGTACAGAAGTTAGTGGTTCCAGCAAAAATTAAAAGCAAGATATGGGGGATAAACGTAATATGAATAATTATTTAGAAGATTGGGGTATATCGAGGGGTATATCCTATCTGTTAGATACTTTTCAAGGTAGGAAACTATATTTGAATATTTTAGTTACGCATGAAACGAGTTAAAAAAAATAAGATATGAGGCAAAGAAAAGATACTTGTAATACCTAATTTGAAATCTTAAACACAAAATATTTTTAGAAAAATGTAGCCAGGTATTTATAAATCATAGCTACTTAGGTGTACCTATTTTTTTAAATCGTGTTACAAATCAGACATTTCTTCTCAATTTTCACCATATTTCAATACCTATCAAACCTTCTAACGTAAAAGATATAATATTAATAATTATTGTACCTACTATTTGCAAAATTTGCCTTTTCTTAATATATTTTATTATTCAGTTATTAACTTCTCTATAATCTTTTATTGACGTATATTTTAAGGGGGACAACAACTGATGATGGGTTTATACAGCAAAATTACATAGGTAACATAAAAATAAAATAAAAGTTGAATCTACAGATCTGCAATAAGACGTTTATAGAACCAAATAACATAACATAAAAATAGGAAATAAAATAAGGGATGGTTATCTTTTAACTTCTATGTTATTTTTATGTGAAAATCCTTGTGCGCGTGCGCGTAATTTGTCATAACCTTTATTTTCGGCAAAAATGTGTTTTTCTGTCGGGTTGCCTTATTATTTGAGCACTATAAACAATTTGATAAGGTTTGTGATTATTATGGTATAGGTACTAATTAAACCATATTAAATAGCAACAGGGGATTTGATCTGCTTATTTCTTATTATTATGTGACGTCAGTCTGTATAAACACGTACTTGGATAAAATAAGAACTGATTTGAATGAATTTCTGATCTATTTAAAATAAAAAAAAAAGGTATTTAAACCAAATAAATTTATCCTTGGTCTAAATAAATATAAAAGACAAATTAAACAATTATGTACTTGAATAAAAAAAACAATCACTTTGATGGAAATTACCGGTTTATTTAAATCAAATCACTTAAATTGTTTAATTAAATAACGTTGTTGTTACGGCAATTACATGTAAAACAAAAGTAAAATAAATATATACTTGATAAAATGTATATAAATATCAATCAAATAAACATAAAATATAATATATATAAATCAATAAAATAAGTCATTGAAACGGCTTATTTAAGTTAGGTTAGTGTTAAGGAAATTAATATTTACTTGAATTTTGTATTTAGTGATTAATTCCAAATAAAAAGTAATTTGTATCAAATCAGATGATACTAATTAAGGCAAATAATCCCTAGGTATTTTTCAAATACATATTTGTTTGGCTAATAGGAAACAAATATTTATTTGAGTCAATGGAAATTTTTTTTAACTCAAATAAATTCATTTAATCAGTGCACAGAAAATTTATGGTTGAAGCATATTTTTGAAACAGAGTAAGAGTAAATGGTAAGTGGCAATACAATAGGCGTATAATATGTGCATGCTCGGTTTTTGCGAAAAATAAAAAATATCCAAAAAGTTAATGATTTTATTTCTGAAAATGAATTTGTCGAACTAAAGAAAGATCCCACACCAATATTTCAAAACCAAATTATAACGAAATAAAAAAACATTAATACCTTACTACCCAATAACGAAACGTATAGACCCAAAAGCATGAACCCTACAGCTCCAATTCGTTACGGACAACCTAAAATACACAAAACTGAAATACCCATACGACCTGTAGTATCTTACATTAACTTACATACAACTTGTGTCAATATCTTAACAACTACCTCCCTAAAATTATCAAATGAACCTCTAAATATGCAGTCAACAACATTTTTGAATTTGTAGAACAAACTAAAAATTTAACAATACCGAATAATGCCACCCTAGTATCATTTGATGTTAAAAGTCTACTTACCTCTAAACCAACGACAGAACTTGGTCACCACTGTTAGTGGAATTATTCATGTAAAACTTTGAATACCACTTTTCTAATTTAAAAAATCCAATAATAAAAAATATACATTTCTGGCGCAGATACGTAGATGATGTGTTTTGCGTTTGGACAGGAACAGAGCGACAACTACAGCAATTTCTAAACCTTCTAAATGGCTTAAACACTAAAATTTAATTCACCATAGAAGAGGAAACTGACCACTCAATCAATTTCTTGGACCTTATAATAATAAATCAAAACAACCAATTAACCTACCAAATCTATAGAAAACCAACGACAACTGATATAATTATACCAGCAGACTCAGAACATCCCCAACAAACCAAACTAGCTGCGTTCAATGGCATGATCCACAGATACACAAAAACTACTCTACCGAGGACGTCCTCTTTCATCAAACGCGAAATACAGTTCAATCAGATATACAGGTCACACAAGTCAAGAAATCTCCAAAAAACTCAAAAACCATGAACTTATCCCCATAAAATTTTCTTCAAAAACAACTGCCTTTTATGCTTGAGGATATTCTGATAGCATTAAGAAACACACATTTAAGTGTAGTAGTTCGCAACTATTTACAAACTGTTTATTCAAATCGTTGGAATGGCCACCGAGGTCTCCCGACCTCAACAGGTTAGATTTCTTTTTGTGGGGCCATCTTAAGACGCTAGTGTACACTGTAGAGGAGTTAATAGAAAGAATGGTTGCGCATCGAAAGAAAATAACTCAGGAGAGCTTTTATGTTTCAAGTTGAATATTTTTTATTTGGGAAAAAACCATGGCGTACAATTCTTTTCCTTATTAATATTGAAATCAGTGCCCGCAGGCACGCCACTGTTAAAGCTGAAAATAAGTTTCGTATTGAAAACCATGCACCTTTATTAACTGTCGCCATGTCCTAAATATCACTGAAGTATATCAAGTAGTTTCGAAAATATTAATTCATTTCCTAATACTAAGGCAACCTATCATCAGGGCCTATTTTTAATTTAGTTGGGCCCCAAGGCCCAAGTAAAACTCCGGGCCCCCAATATCTTATGACTTTCCAATAAGAATTTTTCTGCTTACCTTTGGCACCTTCAGTTTGTTGTTAAGTTTTATGATAAAAGATGTCTAGTTAAAACTAAATTTGTAATTAATTAATTAAAAAATGGTTTTAATAATTCTAAAAACTTAAATAGAAACTTTTATTTGACAAAAACATAAATTAGATAATAAAAAAAACTAATTATATTTAAACGACACTTGAACAAAATTTCCAATTGGAAATTAACAACACAACAAAAAATGAATAAAAAAAAACTTCTGCTTCTGAGGAACAACGAATAAAATAAAGAGTTAATAATAAAAAGAAACATCTACCTAATTAATTTTTTTACGTACTTTCATTTCAGAAAATTTATCCATGATAGCATTTATTTCTAATTTATCGAGAATATCGCTTTCTACGTTTAGAATGGCCAAAGATAAAACATTTTCTTCATTCAATGAGTTTCCTAAATAGGATTTTACCCATTTTAATGTAGAAAATGATCTCTCGCCGGATGCATTACTGATAGGAATAGTTAAATATATTCGCAACAATACCTCAACGTTAGAGAAGGTTAACAAAATATTGTTATCAATTAAAAATTTTAACATTTCCTGGGGGTCTTTAGAGGAAATATCATTTGATTTACAAAGTGCTTTAAATTATACAATTTCATCCATCTAGTAAAATTTTTTAATGTTTTTTATACTTACATTAAATCTTTCATCTGAGGATTCGGCAAAAAATACACCAAAAACTTCATTTACACAATTATTATACGCTTGCATTCTCATTTTTAATTCAGAAATCAATTTTATTTATTTTAAAGTTCTTAGAACCGCTTAAAGTAATGTCTTGTGAAGGGCCTTTATCAAAACACTGTTTTCTATTACGAAATCTTGAAATCTCATCCTTGTTATCATTATTATTAGGCTGAATTTTTTTGGCTTCCTCTTCAATTTCATCAAACTGTTCTCTAACACTCTAAAAAATTCAGTCAATCCACTACACAGTAGAGTGTACAAGCCGCAGTTAGATTGGCTTGATTATCTTGAAGAGATTTACTGGTGGAGTTTATTCTGTCTAGGATTCTTTTCCAAATTGCTGTTATCAAGGCAAATTCAAATGTATCCATTTTATGAAGTAAAACTTCATTCAGCTTCTTTTCTGGTGGACTTTTTTTGGTTAGCATCATCATTTCGCTCTACTAACGCTGTTTTTATTTCACTAATTTGGTTTGTAAAACATTTGATAGACTTTCTGCAGTATGAAAAATATTGCCACAAAACTTAAAAACCTTTCTGCTGGTTGACCATTAGGTAAAACATATTTTATAATGACAATTAATTGATCGAAATGAGAAATATCGGGCGTTGAATCGATGATAATGGAAAAGTACTATCCCACTTGCAATTCTGCGATAATAACATTTTTTACCTCATTTGCAAGAAGGTGGATAAATTCATTGCAAATGGTTAAAGAAAGATAGTTAACATGCCCACTTCCAATGTTACTATTATGTTTCTGTTCTGGAGGTGTCCAGATAAAAATGGGTCAAACTCACTAAGGAATTCCAACGAGCCTAAATAGTTACCATTCCCTTTTGTAAAAAGTTTAGTCGTGGAACCATAAAATGGTAACCCATTTTTTGATAAAAACTTAATGGTTATTAATTAATGTTATTTTTTTTTTAAGCCTTTTTCGGGCCCCACTTTCCACCGGGCCTAAGGCCCGGGCCTTATGTGCCTTTTGGTAAAATAGGGCCTGCCTATCATTAATTCTTCATGTAGATTCACACCTTTAAATATTCGCGTATCATTAAGGAACACCCTGTATATACCCAATTCACAATTTGAATGGCTCAAAAGCACCAATCAATCACCCGTCCGTTAATCAACTGATAAATTTCCCACGATTCACTATATATCTGTCATTCCGATCCAATAAAAAATAATCAAATATTGACAAGACAAACACACATAAAAAGTATTACTTTGGTCGAGAGAATACAGAGTGCAGCGACATGTCAGTATGAAGTATTTGTCGACGGTAAATATAGGGGGGGGGATGAAAATTAGGGGCTGACAATGCACTGTATCGATGAAACATGGCCTATGCAAGTGTGCGTGTGATGTTTTTATGGCGACGGATGGAATTTATTAAAAGTTGTTATTACACGTATAAAATTAAAGCCTGACAAAATAACAGACGATTTTAAAATGTAAAATGCATTGTGTCGTATTGATTTACGATTGTGCTCTAGTAAATTCAACATGGACTGAAACTAGAGAGCACCCTTAACGTAAGGGATATAATAAAAATTTTAAAAGGAAATTGGATTGCTGGTTGTCTTTATTTCTTTATCTACAAGCATGCGGTAAGTAACTACTTACCGCACTGATTTGAGTGCGGTAAGTATCACTTTACCGCACTAGTGCTGTAAGTAATTACATACTATAAAAACAAGTTTTTATATTATTTAAGTGTATTTTTTATTTTTAAAAGAAACTCTATTAAACATTATATGTATAAAAAATACTTACACTGATAAAATTAATTATTTGAATCAAAAAAATTTACCGTTGACTCAAATAAATATTTGTTTCCTATTAGCCAAACAAATATGTATTTGAAAAATACCAAGGAATTATTTGCCTAAATTAGTATTATCTGATTTGATACAAATTACTTTTTATTTGGAGTTAATCACTGAATACAAAATTCAAGCAAATATTTATTTCCTTAACAGTAATCTAACTTAAGTAAGCCGCTTCAATGACTTAAGGTAAATAGGTTAAAAGCTAAGTTAACAAAATGTTTATTTGATTGATATTTATATATATCTTATCAAGTACATATTTATTTTACTTTTGTTTTACATGTACTTGCCGTAACAACAACGTTATTTAATTAAACAATTTAAGTGATTTGATTTAAATAAACCGGTAATTTCCATCAAAGTGATTGTTTTTTTATTCAAGTACATAATTGTTTAACTTGTCTTTTATATTTATTTAGATCAAATATAAATTTATTTGGTTTAAATACCTTTCAAGTACGTGTTTGTACAGACGTCACATAAAAATAAGAAATATTGAAATGTTGCTATTGAATATGGTTTAATCAGTACCTATACCATAATAATCACAAACCTTATCAAATTGTTTATAGTGTTCAAATAATAGGGCAAACCAACAGAAAAAACACATTTTTGCCGAAAATAAAGGTTATGATAAATTACGCGCACGCGCACAACGATTTTTACATGAAAATAACAACAAATTTAAAAGATAACCATCTCTTATTTTATTTCTTATTTTTTGTTATGTTATGTGTTTCTAAACGTCTTATGGCAGATCTGTAGATTCAACTCTTATTTTATTTGTATGTTATGTTATCTTGCTGTATAAACCGACCATTAGTTGTTGTTCCCCTTAAAATATACGTCAATAAACATATGGGATATACCCCTCGATATACCCCAATCTTCTAAATAATTATTCATATTACGTTTATTCCCCATATCTTCGTTTTAATTTTTGATGGAACCACTAACTTCTGTGCCACTAACAAAGAAGATTTCACTCTCACTAATAAATTTCTACAAGACAAAATCGAACACAACTGACCCAAAACGCGATGATCATGCCACTTTTGTATAACCAATCAAATTACTCAAAGCCCAAAGTAGGCGACAGGAGTTCATTTAAATACTTAATTATTTGTTTGGATGACCAAATTATTTGAAAAGTTCGGCAATGAATGATTTAAATTAAAGTTAAAGGTATTTAGTTCTTAACTTGAAATGTACTTCGATTAAATAATTAGTTATTTGTAAATAGTTGGTTGTTTTATATTAACGATTTAATGTAAATACATAATTATTTAGTTTAAATGACCTAGACATTTAAATAGTTCTCTATTGGGTGATTTAACTAGCGATTAACGGGATTTAGTTCCTAAATAAAAATTATTTCGATTAAATAATTAGTTATTTAGATTTTGTTATTTTAGTGGTTTTTTGGTAAGATATTTGTTTGAAGGGTTCTATGATTTGACACAAATCAACCAACAGTCAAATAACTTTGCAAATAAAACGAAATACTCTCATTTATTTCAGTTAAATCAAGATTAGTTAATTAAAATCACATTTATTTATTACCAATAATTATTCACCAAATAAATCAGATTATTTGATTAAGGGAACACAGTTTTATCAGTGTACATATTTAAATTTCTAAACTAATCCAAATATATAAATTAAGAAATATTAATATTAATTGTAAAATTTGTAACATTTCCCAACGATATCGATGAAGGAAGTGTTTTACTATTTGATGAGACACAAGAATTGAAATTTACAGATTTACTAAAACATGAGGTTCTCTCTGCATATTCTGCTACACCATTTATTTGCTTTGCAATTCCTATTTTATTTTGCACCGAATTTTCAATATAGCCCTCCGCAACACTGAAGGACTTCCATCCACCATGTCTTTTTAAACTCATGATATCCTCGCCAGCATCTACTAATAATGTAGCTGACGTCCTTCGATAACAATGTCCCGTATATTCTTTGGGCTTGGACAACTTTAAATATGATGCAATTTGAGAAGGTATTTTTACAAAAGTATTTATACCCAGTGGTTGGATATATATGCAATAAATAACCGTGTATGGGCAGTATTATCGGGTCTAAGGGCTCTATACTTCTTGAAAATTGAAATATTATTAATTTGTGATAAAAATCCTCTTACGTAAACCACGAACTGTCGATCTACATGTGTATTTGTATCCGGGACAGTTACAACAAGGGTTTCAAATTCCTTAATATCTTCAATTTTCATTTTACATAACTCCACTCGGCGACATGCCCCAGCGATGCCCACAATGAGTACCACCTGAAACAAGCAAATAAGTTGTTATTTAAAAGTAGATTTTAAAAAAATCGCAATTAAGTACCTTCATTAATAAAAACTCCTCGTCTGGTGCCGTAACAAGGAATTTTACAACCTCATTCTTGGAGAATGCCTTTGATTTCTTAGCTTTGCATCCCACAGACTTCCTTTTTAAATATGCCATTAGTTTTGCATACCTGCTTAAGTCGACATTATTTTTGATACTTATAGTAGATCTGAGCATTGAGTATAATAACTCCATAAAGAGGATGATTTACTGTCCTTAAATTTATCCACTAAATAGGCAAGCATCACATCTTCACTAATTGCTTTAACTTTCTTTGATGAACACCAGTCCATGAAGAGCCCATATTCCTTCTCATATCTATGCCGCGATTTATCCGGCAATAAATTAAGGGTTGTTGCTTTAGCAATGTCCAGAACTTCCTTCGGAATTTCATCATCACTGCTGCTACTGATTTCCATTTAAAGGACGTAAAACATACTTTCACGAAATTGTTACAAAAATAATTATCGTTTATTCCGTTGTCAAGTTTTACATCTGTCATACCGGGTCCGCCAACGAAGCGGGGACGGAAGATTAAATCTTTATCGAGGAACTTATAAAGAATACTAAAACAGCATGAGGTCTGGAATTAGAAGCGGCATATTTTAAAAATATTTTACATTATACAGGGTGGCCCAAAAAAGTGTGGCGAACTAAACTTGTGTTTTTTTAAATGGAACACCATGTATATTATTAGCCCAGAAGATGGGCATAGAGCTGCTGATCATTTTAATATTTGGTTATGTGGGTTTATTTTTAATAGTTTAAGAAATAATAACGATTTTATCTTAAAAATTATCTAAGTTTAGTAACCATTTCCAAATTACTAAAAACAATTGAATGAAATAGTAAACTAAAAAGCAATATGTTAGAATGTTGCCTATCTTTCCAATTAAAAATATTTGTGTTCAGTGCATTTATCATACAGGGTGATCACATTATGCAAAATATAAAAAATCTATTTTTTTTTAAATGGAACGCCCTGTATATTTTTTTATTTTTAGAAAGCCCTTTTCACATCCTTTCTACTGATACCAATTTGATACCTCTTAGAGTTTACCGTATTTTAGTTATTTCGATATAAACTTTAAAACCCCACACTTTTGCTACTTTTTCGAAAAATCTAGCGGTAACCCTTAAATGGTTTGCATTTGTTATGCATAACTTCATTTTCTTAATACTATTTTAATAACCTAGCATCAAATGACATTCCTTATTTTTTATTTTGCAATAAAGAAACTAAATGTTATTTATGAACTGATTTATTAAGACATTTATAAAACATAAACTTAAAACGATTATTATAAAAATAATGAATTAAAATTACAACTTTAAAAAAATAAAGGAGTTGACAAAACAAAATAAACAAACCCTTATTATGCGGTAAATCAGAATTTATTGTGTGGCTCTAATGATATGTTCAAAGGTTCTTCCCTGTTCTTGAAGGCATAAATGTAGCCTTCGAACAAAATTTTGCTGGACATCTTGTAGAGTTCTTATTCTAATATTTCTAAATGCCTCTCGTATACGATTTTTCATATCGTCTCGGTTCGTAGGAGCTATGGCATAGACTTCTTCCTTAACATATCCCCAGAGGTAGAAATCAAGGGGAGTTAAATCAGGGGACCTAGGAGGCCAAGCGATTGGTCCACCACGTCCGATCCACTGATTACCTCGCCAATGATTTAAAAATTGTCTAACCGGCTCATAATAATGAGGGGGAGCGCCGTCTTGTTGAAACCAGTGGTTTTGGAGAGTGTCGGCATCTACATTTTGAAGCAAAATGGGTAGATCATGTTGAAGAAAGTTTAAGTAAACTTGTCCCGTCAAACGCTCTTCAAAAAAATATGGCCCAATAATGTAAGGCCCTAATATTCCTCCCCAGACATTAACCGACCAGCGATTTTGGTTATCTACATGACGAACCCAATGTGGATTTTCACTAGCATAATAATGCATATTATGCCTATTTACGATTCCGTTATTTTTAAATGTAGACTCGTCACTAAATATAACTTTTGATAAAATGTCTGGTACTTCTCTAATTTTGTTAAGCATCCAATTACAGAATGTGATTCTTCTTAAGAAATCATCTTCATAAAGTTCTTGGTGTAATTCTATGTGATAAGGATGATATTTATACTTTTTTAAAATCCTCCGCACGCTTGTTTCCTTAACACCGGTTTGCTGAAAAATGCCAGTCTGACTTACGTGATGATTTTCCTGTACTGCCAACAGAACCCTTAATTCATTTTCTTCATTAATAACGGGTTTATTGATTACCATCCTTTTTTTGTAAGCAACGCTTCCTGTTTCTACAAATCTTCGCAACAACTTCTCAAAGGCCTCTGGTCTCGGCTTTCTCTCAATATTTGGATATCTTTCAGCATACACTCGACTCGCTAGAAGGCAATTTCTTGCACATTCTCCCAGTATAAAAATCATATTTACCATTTCCACAGTGGTAAAATTCGACATTTTGAGAAATTTAGTACTTAATTTCGACGACTGAACAAATAATGTTAAATAATTGTATTCGGTCGTCATAGTCACTATGACGACCGAATACAATCTAAACAAAAAAAATCATGGCAACTCGATTACGAATAAAAATAAAATGAAATAAATAAAAAGTAGCAAAAGTGTGGGGTTTTAAAGTTTATATCGAAATAACTAAAATACGGTAGAAAGGATGTGAAAAGGGCTTTCTAAAAATAAAAAAATATACAGGGCGTTCCATTTAAAAAAAAATAGATTTTTTATATTTTGCATAATGTGATCACCCTGTATGATAAATGCACTGAACACAAATATTTTTAATTGGAAAGATAGGCAACATTCTAACATATTGCTTTTTAGTTTACTATTTCATTCAATTGTTTTTAGTAATTTGGAAATGGTTACTAAACTTAGATAATTTTTAAGATAAAATCGTTATTATTTCTTAAACTATTAAAAATAAACCCACATAACCAAATATTAAAATGATCAGCAGCTCTATGCCCATCTTCTGGGCTAATAATATACAGGGTGTTCCATTTAAAAAAACACAAGTTTAGTTCGCCACACTTTTTTGGGCCACCCTGTATAATGTAAAATATTTTTAAAATATGCCGCTTCTAATTCCAGACCTCATGCTGTTTTAGTATTCTTTATAAGTTCCTCGATAAAGATTTAATCTTCCGTCCCCGCTTCGTTGGCGGACCCGGTATAAAAGCCAACTATTAAAATTCTATTATTTATTTCCCTAGCAACCTGATGTTAATGCATTGTTGATAACGACTTACGAGGCACCTACGGGGTAAATTAAAACAGTGCTCTTTTAGAGTTTTTAATATTGGTGCCCTAAAACATGCTTGTAGATGAAATATCGTACAATACACTTACGGTAGGTGTCTTTACCGCATTTGCGTGATTTACCAAACTCGCCTTCGGCTCGTTTTGTTAAACATCACGCACATGCGGTAAAGACGTACCTACCGTACTTGTATTGTAATATACTATTAACAATGTTCCAATTAATTAATTTTGTTTTTAGAGCCCTGAGGCATAAAATCCTAAAAGATCTCCAACAAAAATTTGTTCTTCTCTTAAACAGCATAAACTAAAGAGATATTAATTATACATCATACATTTCATCTTCGGTCTTCCCACTAGGTATTTTTATTTCTGCTAAGGGAGAAAAAAAATTTAAGCATTTTTTACAACTGCCTGCAGTTGGGTCACTTACGAAGAATGTTTTAACAACTGGTGACGACCGAAAAACAATGCCGAATTTAAATTTAAACTCTTCTGATAGCTCCCGCTCATGTAGCGCCTCATTTGAACTGGTTTTTATCTTAAAAATAAGAAAACAAGCTGGTAGGTACCCGAATTCTGACAATAGCGCTAAAAATTCTTTGAAAGGATGCACCTTTTCTTGTTATCGCCGAGACACGTCGCGGTAGACGAAGAAAATAAGAACAAAATTAAAAGCTGGTTTTTGTTTAAGTCATCTCCAGGCTTTAACCAAGCTAAACCCTAATAGTCTTCCTAACATAGTTTTATATAATTATGTGGAATCTAGTTCATGTTTAGGCAGATGAAGTTTATTAAATTCTGCGCAGGGTAAATATCGCGCACCAAATTTGATATTTGGAGAATGTAGCCCTCTAGCAGACACTTTATCTTACAAAAATTCACCCACGTAAGGTCAGTCACTGGCTCTTGTAGTTTCGTGAAATTGTAACTGAAATGTAATACTTTATTCGTTTTTTTCTAAATTCAGGTATATCAATTATGTAGTATTTATGTTTCCATTTGAACCTAATTAAGATTAAATTAATGTCCTATATTTTATGTAATACTAACCATCATTTATTAATGGACAGATTTTTATTGATACTTATGGTAAAATATTAATATATAAAAGTAAGTCTAACAGAAATAAAATTGTAAAATTGCAATAAAAAAGGCGATTGACAGTGATAGCAAGGCAGAGGAATTCGCTATTGATATGCCAAATGTTAATGATGTTAGTAAAAAAAATTGTTGAAAGGTTTTGTATTATTTTGATGCGACATAAAAGCATGCGATAATCGAGAAGTTCAAATTTTGTTGCAGTATAGTAAAATTAAAGAGGTGAAGAATTGGGGTTAAATTAATATCGAGAAATGATGGCAGAAAGTGGTAAAGCTGACATTGTTGAAAGATTATTATATTAGTAAGATTATTGATGTGAAATAAATGCATCTAATAGTCGAGAAGTTAGGAAACAATTTTTTCAATGTTGATATGGTATAGTAGAGACAGATAAAGATTTAGAGTTAAATTGGAGTGGATAAATAATGGTAGAATGAGTTATAAGATACAAATTTGCAAGTTGTAGAACACTGAACAAAGAACAAAGAGGGACAGATCTGCAGTAAATTGGGACAAAGCTGAAAACACTTACATGGCAGAAGGTTTTTAATAAGGGGCTTTAAAGGTCATGGAAATGGACCACTTCTTCTAGTCTAAATACGGTGTTGTATAACACAACATCTCAGTTATCCAGGCAATTACACCTATCTATTTATTTCAAACTTGAGCAGGACCATTTAGTTTTAGAAGACATTATTATATAGCACCACCAATAAAACTAAATTCTTTAAGTAATGACATAGCCTGCATGTTAATTTATTTTGACCATGAGAAGTATCTCGCAGTTTGGCTAGTAACTGAACCCCTTTGACATTGACCTGGCGATGAAGTTTTCTATTTCCAGGTCCCGATAGAAGTCACTGTTTTTAGAATACGGTAAAAATTTATATATTGTTGGATGATGTCTATGTTGCCTTGTTTGGTGTAGCTCCATAATCTCATAGGTCTATACTCGATGATTAATATCATCGCTGAGATGCTAGAAGCAGCAATTTTTGCGTTTTGGGTGCTCCATAATAGTCTTTGATAGGTACTCCACATGGTCAACTCTTCCCAGGTAGCAGGATGACGTCTTTATGACGTCGAATATTGGGGATTTTTAGTCACTTGACGTCTTTTGGTCGCGAAATGACGTCAAAATAACGTAGTTTTTAAGACGTGTATTATACGTCATAATTTTACGTAATAAACACGTCGATTTTTAGTCATTTATTGATTTATACGTATCATTAGAAAGTACTATAAACGTTAAAATTTCGTTATCCAAGTTTTTTGAAAATATAGTGGGACAGAGTTTTAAAGTAAAACGCCTGAGACTAGTTTTTTTTTATAGTTAAAGGCACGTCTCATAAAACTTTTAATATATAAGACCCTATACTATATTATTTTTTTACATTTTTATGTTAATAGCAATGCAAAAAATTTTAAAAATATTACCATTTTAAATTAATAATTTATGTACCTATGTAAAACGTGCAAAAGCGAATATATTGTTATTAAAAGTCTGCAAATATCAAATTTAAATTACCCGCGCTCCGTTTTATGACATTTATTTGCTCTGATTGTGGCAGTCTGGCAGAAGGCAGAACGCATTGGTGTTCTGTTGTCGGCGCTGGCTGGCAGTCGACCATTCGGCAAAAGTGAAAAGTTTATGGTGATTTAGTTTTTATATATTTTGTGTTATAAAGGAATATATATGTATCAGATTATCGAGTTCGAGGAAAATGACGGCGGGGGTGTAGTCATTGTACACTCAAACTGGATGACGCCCCGAAAAAAGAAGAGGTATTTTGGCCGCCATTAAAGGATAATTGGAAAACAATTTCGTGTTTATAAATCAATATATTTATATCCAATCGACGCAAAGTCATTGAACATTTATTTTATTGAAAATATATCAGAATATTATGTAGAATATTGGTCACTAGATGATATTTTAGCAAAAATGATACTTCCTACAACTGATGATAAGTTAGTCTCTTTTCCAATTCTCCATACACATGAAAGTTGTAATATTTAATTTATCATTAAAAGGATTTTGTACATAAAATATACATATGTATTTTTGTTACCCCTGTTATGTATTATGTTCTATCTTAGGAATAAGTTTTTAGTAAATGTTCGTTATATTGATACAGGATGTTTACAAAAATCATAGAGTTAGGAAATAATTTAAGGGTATAATAAGGTGTTAAAATATATTTCAATCATTTTCTGGAAAACGGAGTGCTTATTTTTCAGCCTATAATTGCAAAAGTTTCTTTCGCACCCAAGTCAGTTCGGAAATGTGCAGTTTTGAATACTGCTGAAAAGAAATTATAACGTTTATTGACGTTTGCTGCACCTACAAAGACGTCTTAAGATGACGTCTTTTTTACGTCAAAAAAGACGTCATTGGTCTGTGACTTACGCACGGCTTTTTAACGTTTCATTTACGTAATTTATGACGTCACTGATGATCATAAATCGACGTCTTAAATACGTCACCTTGCTACCTGGGTTATCGTGTGAAAAACGATTAAAATAAAAGGCATATCATGGTCTTTGTCATTGTTTCAATGGTTTTAATGTCCTTTAAGCGGTTCCTGACATGTTCATAATTCTTTTAATTTATTTTCATAATATTTATAAGTTCATGAATAAAATCATTATCAAATATCCCACTTCACAAACCAAAGTTAGGATTAAAAATACGTCTTTCTTGTGTCGTTTTTTTTGCACTTTTTTCCATAACATCCCCCTTGTTACTACACAATACTGTGTAATAACCACAAAATTTAATTTTGGCGGTTGATGCGCAACTGGCCACTATCGTCCGGCCAAACCGAGAGGTTCATAATTTTGACCGCTGCAAGCTGTTACAGATGATTATTTTCATGGGTTAGCTATAGTTGAGCAATACCACTATTTACCACCGTATTGTATTTTATAGTAGTAAATAAATTCCTATAGGAGGGAGCTATTATCCCGAGATTGGTTAAATAAAATTTTTTTCATATTTATAACGAAAAATATTAATAAAATTTCTTGGGGACGATATTCTAGCCACTAACATACCACTGGTGGACTATGAGGATGTGTGTAATGCAATCAAAAAATTAAAAATCAACAAGGCTATTGGCCGGGATAACATTCCAGCATATACAGCGTGGGCAAAAAGAATGGAACACCCCCAATATTTTATAACCATGTATATTTCGAAAAACGCTCGGACCCGTCGATTTTATTTATCATTTTTACAAATTTTGAGAATTTTTAGTATTATACAGGATTGCTCAAGAAGTCGGGGTACACGTCAACTTTAATTTTTTAAATGAAATACCCCAAATTTTATTCGATTTTTGAATTATTCTTAAAATTCTGAATATTTTTCATGTAACATACCCTATTTCGATATTCAGCTGTTTTCGATATATCACAATCTAAACAATAAGTTAACAAAATTTAAGTGGTGGGTTTATTAAAGTTGCTTAAAATAAAATGACAGTGGCGAGTAAGTACAATAATGTGCTTGGTTACGAGGGTTACTACAATTAGGGTAATGAGTTTCCGTATTTTCTTCCCTATTCATTAATTCCATGAAAATTGCCATCATTATTGTTTAGATTCTGATATACCGAAATATATAAAAATTAAAAAATATTCAGAATTTTAAGTAGAATTCAAAAATCGAATAAAATTTGGGGTATTTCATTTAAAAAATTAAAGTTGACGTGTGCCCCGACTTCTTGAGCAATCCTGTATAATACAAAAAATTCTCAAAATTTGTAAAAATGACAAATAAAATCGACGGATCCGAGCGTTTTTTTAAAAATATACATGGTTATAAAATATTGGGGGTGTTCCATTCTTTTTGCCCACGCTGTATAATCAACAGTTTTGTTGATTTCTTTATAAGTCCGTTAAGGATTCTTTATAATATGTCAATTTAAACATGTACCTCTCCAGACTTATGGAAAGAAGTAAAAACTTCCGGTCTTTGAACGTGAATAGAAACCAAAAATTAAAAATTATAGACCCATAACCATTCTCTCTAATCTATAATCTATAAATATATGTACAGATTTGTTTTTACAAGAATCCCAATACTTCAATACGGCTTTATGGAAAAAGATCCACTACTAGCAATTCATGTAACATTACGCATTATTTATCAGAGAGTCTTGACAATAAACTTCAAGTTGATGTATTATATACGGATTTTGCAAAAGCATTCTACAAGATATCACATATCAGTATGGCCTCTCTGAAACCAGTGAGTATTCTCAGCAGACCAATAACGATAATTGTGTGTATTAACAATGCCATTTAAATGGAAAGTAGCTTCATCCGAGAAAATGATATTTGTTGCGAAGTTATTATCGCTATTGCATCTTTCCATCATCAGCTCACAAAATTCAGCTCTTTTATCAAAATCGTCCTCGTTTAACTCGTGCACCAACTTTATCTTGTAGGGATAAAACTTCTCCTGCTTAAACAATTTTTTTACTGACTGATAAGACACATTAAAATCCATTGCCATTGGCCTGGATGATTGTGTTGGATTTTCATGTAAACAAACTAGAAGTCAGACAACAGATAATTAAACAGGAACTCAAAATTGACACCTCTTAGGTCGCTGTCATGAAAACACCTTGACTTAACTGGTGGGTATTAGGTAGGAATAATTATAATTAGAAAGTTTTTAATTTTTAAGCTGTCATTATCTTTGAAACGCTTGCGGATAGGTGAAAGTTTGTCATACAAAAACTTCAGAGTTCTCCCAGTAGAATCCAAATAAACAATTATATGCAGGGTGTTTTATTTAAAAAAAGTAAGTTAGTCTCTATCAAGCAATCAAACCACAAATGACAGAAAAAATTCATGCGGGCAGAAATGTGGGGAATAATTTACTGAACAACTTTCATAAAGGTCACTTTTTCGTATACGAGGTAATTCAAAAGTTACAGGCATTATGCGCGACTTTTTTGCCGCTCTGTATATCCAATCCTAACAATCCGAACACATTCGAGCTTAATTAATTATTTGCTGACGCAGGACCCTGAAAATACTAATTATCCAAGCAAGTCAGACTAAAGAAATTGTTATCCGCATGCAATAATAACACCCTCTATTAAAACTTCTCAATTATATAAATTTAAATATCGTAGAGCCCAAGTGTTAAGGACAACCCAATAAAGGGGAGTCCAAACGAGCTGGAAAATTAAACTTCAAACTAATAATATAAGTAAGGAAACTTGCAAAGGGGTCTAACCACAATATCTTGCCGACACTTGGTTCGAAAGTCGTAACACCTCCATTTTCGGCAACTTTTGACTTAATAAGAACAGAGGTTCGGCGGGTGAAGTTTCAAAGTTCAAAATCTTATCACTGTTCTAACGGCACCGCCAACCGTGGCGACATCTGCAATTGTTTTGGAAAATGCTAATGCCGATTTTAATATCAGGAGTTTGGCGACAGATACTTTGTTCTTTGGGAAAAGTTTGATAAAGGAGATTTTGTAATGAACGTAGTGGCGTCCTTTATAAATGAAAATGTTGTTCTACCCGAAAACACATAAAGAGCATCCCAATTTTGTTTGTAACTTTGGAAACATCAACTAACAAAATTATGTCGTCAACGTCAAAAAAGTTAAAAAAAGGAAGTCACAACAAGTTGCTTTTACGACAAATAAAACATACTATTTTTCTTCAAACGTCGCGTCGTTAAAATATAGAAAGATAAAAATACAAATTTTAAATTTTTTTCATTTAAAAATGTGAAGTTTCGAATTTTACCTGCTAGAGTTGCTATGGATTTATTTTATTATTGTATTGTTTGATACCGACACATAATTCGATTTCACAAGTGTCAATGAATCTTATTACAAGCAATTCCCAAGGTTCATAAGCTTCATTTATAAACTTGAAAAGTTGGTGAGGTTGAAGTTATGATCAAGTTTGTGGGGTTAGATATTCCGAACTCCGAGCATAAAAATTGGTTATCTCGAATTACCCGGGAAGTTCTCGAACCTTACATGAGCTTTACATGAACAACATGAACGAGCGTATAAATGAAACTGAGTGTTCCCTTTAGTTTAAATTGAACTCCTATTTCCAACACCAACTGAACCTCAACCTCGCCAACTTTTCGAGTTTATAAATCCAGCTTCAATTTCCTGTTTTAAAAATGAGAATTTACCTGTACGCCCCCGGAGATTGCCAAAATTGCAGCAGATGTCGTGGACAATTTGTTGCCAACCAAATCCAGTAGTATTTACGAAGCTGCGTTCAAAAGATTCCAGAGATGGTGTAAGGAGAAAGACATCAAAAATAATAATACTGAAAATGTACTCTTGACGCATATCTCTGAACTGGCGAACAAACAAAAAATGAAAAGTTCAACAATGTGGTCACATTATTCTATGATAAGGTCAATGCTAAATATCAGGCAAGAAATAGATCTAAGCAAGTTTTTGAAGCTACGTGCTTATTTAAAGAAGCAAAATGAAGGCTACACTACCAAAAAAGCTAAAGTATTTACCAGGGAACAATTTGAAAATTTTCTATCTGACGCTCCTAATCAGAAGTATTTGGGAATTAAGGTAAATTTAGATATTACGTCAAATAATACAAGTTTTTTTATGAAATATATTATGGTATTTTTAGATTGTACTTGTTATTGGTATTTCTGGTGCATGCCGATGTAAAGAAATTGTAAAAATGACCGTTGATCACATACAAGACTTAGGATCTGCCATTCAAATAAGAATTCCTGATAATAAAACTAGGAAACCGCGATCGTTTACTGTTGTTGGGGAACAATATTTAAGCATATATAAAAAATATGCATCATTACGCCCAGAAGGCATGAATGAAAAAAGATTCCTTTTAAAATTTGTAAATGATCGCTGTTGTCGCATGGTAATGGGAATTCATAAGATAAGTACTGTTCCTAAGGAAGCTAAAGGGTACATTGAGGAATCGATGAGCAACAAAAAGATAAGGTAAACGTACCAGTAATTGACACTGTTCCAGTAACTGACACTTGTACAAATAATCTGTAAAAATAAGCTCATTTAAATAAACCCAATCACTTTCTATAGAAAACTATGAAGAATGTACAATTTGGCAATACTGTAATGCTCAAAGGAACAGTCTGTCAAATTGGTAGTGTGAATTTGGGCGCCATAATAATCACGTGTTTGTGTTTATCCGGTCTCTTACAGAAATCCTTAAGGTAAGCACATTAAATTATATTCAATAACTTTTGCAGATATTACGTTTTATGAAGTCTAAATATGTGTACATATTTATCTAGCTTTAGAGTTAAGTTTTATGTAAAAATTATGATCAACAAAAACCTAACCTTCCTTTTAATGGGAGTGTCAGGGACTGGATCAAGCAAATGCAGTGGTGTGCCAGTTATTGACACATTGTCACTAACTGGAACATTAGGAAATATTAAATGATTGTTGCCAAATTGTTCAAATTATTGTACATACATTCACCTAGAAATTTAAAGTAAAACTAATATTGGGATCCAGTCTTTGACAGGGGTGTCAATCATTAGAGCATAGGATGTCAATTACTGGAACATTGTTTGTTACAGGTATGGCACCTAAAAAAAACTATACAAAGGAGCAAATGCGCTTAGCTCTTGAAGCTGTAGCAAGAGGTATACCCACTGCAACAGCTGCAAAGACGATTAGAGCGGGAAAGTTGAAGATACAACTTTATTTCATGTGTGGTTAGCAATGAAAAAGGAAACAATGCTGGACACAAAACCTTTAGCAGAAGAAAACGATAGTACAGGTCAAATATTGGAAACACCCAGTAAAGAGAACCAGTCAAGAAATTTTGAAAATATTAGTGAAAGCCCTAAACCAGGATGTTCAGGAGTTCAATTGGAAAGGATGAATCCGCAATATGATCTGGCTACACCCGGAAAAGAGGTGACTGACACAACTAGCTCCACTGATAATGCCTTCATAAAGGTACCCTTATTTTCTACATGCAATGAGAACTCACCTTTAAATATATCATTACTGAAAGAGCTAGTTCCAACCCCTTTTAAGAAGGCGTTGTTTTGGCCAGAAGAAGTAAAGTCAAATCAAAACCGTAAAAAGGAGAAACTTCCCTATGCTATTACTTCTGGACCATGGCAAGAATATCACTTATATACCATACAATTTGATGATGTAGTAGAAATTCTGGATCATCCGGAAATTCAAAGTCTTGGTGACAGAATAAAATATGTATTTCTCAAAGAAATCGATGTTTTTGAATCAACATAATTTGTTCCTAGGTATCTATTTTATTTTATTTTTTTGTAATATTAATAACATAGTTACTTAAATAAATCCCCATTTAACTGGCAATTACTGGTGTGTTAATTATTAGAACACGGCTGTCAATAACTGGTGCTTCTGCAAATTTTTTTTAAATTATACTAACAAAATTTATATAATATTTTCAACAAATCTATTATGCCATCCTGACTATAAAAGTATAAACTAATTAAGAAATGATAGAACTGGAATTTAGGTCTACAATTGTGGCCGTAGTGATTTTTTTACGAAATTTTCCGCCTAATAGTGTCAATTACTGGTACGTTTACCTTATTGCAAAAAAAATTTTACAACCTCATTTTACTGAACCAATCCCTGACAATGACATAAATTCAACAGCAAGTGGTTCCACGGAGGGTTTAACGCTAGAAAATACAAAAACAAGTCAGGATCGCAACACCTTGTGTTAATTTTTCTGGGACCACAATAAATAACTGTACTTTTAATCTGATATTTAATAAATGAATTGTTGTATTTTTTAAAAATAAATAAAGTATACAAATATCCAATATTTCTTGTATTTTTCAACATTATTTATTTATGACACACACACTTTTTCGTCCGCTCTCAGCGGAAGAAAGAGTACTTTTACTTTCGCTGCCTATATATAGCAACCGTCTACTGTGAAAAAGCAAACCTTTAACGTCAAGAAATTAGTAGAAAAATGTCAAGTTTATTGACGTTTTAAGAAAAATACTTTTATCTTAAATTTTAATTTTGTTACTTGGATGTTACTTGGATGATACTTGGTTTGCATCGACGGCTATTTCCGCCAATAACATAGAAAACGATGACAGATACGACAAAAACGTAAAGAACCAAAAAGATTGAGAAAAGAACGGAGAGCCAAGATTTGATATCAATATAGTAGGAGAGTGAAAGTGTTGGTAGCTCAAAAAATCTAACACTCTGTATACTGCCTCTGACAATTTCGACATTTTATTGGATACATTCCTAAAACTAATAAGTGTACCAAATTTGAAACAATTATCTGAGAAAATAGAGGAGAAAAACGAAAATAACTAAAACAGCTTTGACACCCTGTATATACGAAGGCGTGTTCTTCTTGCTTAAAGGTAATAAGAAAATATTGGTTTTAAATAATTCCAAATTAGGCGACCTTTTTATACTCCCAATAAAGCCGACACCTTCGTAATATCCTCTATCGATTTTCAGTCGGACCAGCATTGTAACTATTAGTTATACACCACCCCCGCTTGACGTTCTGGATCTTCCCGAACACGGTGTCGACAACCATCATCAATCATCTTCAGGGTGGAAGCCGCCCCGCGTGTCCCCCGCCACACCCCCTTTCGTACCTTGCTTTATCTCTGGGGATCGCGTAAAGAAGACGAAACTGCGTAATATACTAAATAAATTTGAATTGAAAAGGTATTTCCGTGAGTCATAGAGCAATTTTATGCACATTAAAAAAGGCGACGAAACGCATTCAGCTCCTAAACGTAAATATTATTTTTCGCACTCGTCCGTCTCGACACTTCAAATTTAGAATATCTGGTGAAAAAATAATACCCGACACTTGGACGGTCTTTGCCGGCTTTTGAATTTACTTCAAAGACACCGGCCTTGTTTACGAATACATCTCTGTGTATAAACCAAGTATAAACACACCTGGAAGCAACCTATATCACTCAATGACAACGTATTATTTTATACAGGTCAGTATCGAGCACATTTTTCCATGTTTATAGTTTAAATCAGAGGTAATCTGAGTTTATGTCAAAAATAATATATTATATTAAGAAATTTTTTCCATCAAACAATTCATTCATTTCATATTTTAATATCTATAAAAACATTATTTATAGAAAACTAATTAAAAAAGCAAAGGAAAATTATTTTGAAAATCGTATTAGTAAATCATTAAATCCACGAAAAGAATGTTGGAAAATTATTAATGATTTGAGAGGGAAAAACAAGATAATACCTATAAATACATCATTATCTTCTGACGAGCTGAACGATTTTTACTGTTCGATTGCTTTAAATCTTTCTGAAAATATTCATCCATGCATTGATCCACTTTCGTACATGAAGAATTTTAAAATTAAGGATACATTTTTCTTTAGTCCAACCGATGTTCAAGAAATAAAATTAATCATTTTGAAGATAAAAAAATAAAAATTCTGCTGGATGGGGTAATTTATCAATAAAAAGTTTTTCACAACTATCTATTCCTACTTTAGAAGCTTTAGCGAAGGCATTAAATGTTTCTTTTGAAAATGGAATATTTCCACAATGCCTTAAATCAGCTATTGTTATTCCAATTCATAAAGGAGGTGATTGTGAATCTGCTTTTAATTTTCGACCAATTTCTTTACTTCCAACACTTTCTAAAATTATTGAAAAACTTGTTAAAAATAGAACGATTTCTTTTTTAAATAAAAACAATATTTTAAATACAAACCAATTTGCATTTCAAAAAAATAAAAATACTAGTGATGCTATTTTTTCATTGCTTGAACATCTTTATTTTAAATTAAATGAAGGAGATTTTGCTGCAGCAATATTTTGTGATATTTCTAAAGCTTTTGATTGTGTTAACCATGATATATTATTAAAGAAGCTTGAGCTTTATGCCTTTAGAGGTATATCATTTAAATGGTTTAAATCATATTTATCTGAAAGATCTCAAGTAGTATTGTTAAATGGTAAGAAATCAAAAAGTAATAAAATTGATTGTGGAGTACCTCAAGGTTCAGTTCTCGGTCCATTACTATTTTTAATATATATAAATGACCTTGCGTCAATTTTTATAAATGGTAAATTTACCATATTTGCTGATGATACAACAATACTTTGGCATAGTAAATATTGTAATGAATTAATTAAAATAATTAATGAAGATTTAATAAATGTTAAAACGTGGTGTGACTCTAATCTACTCTCATTTAATATCACTAAAACAAATATATTAACTTTTAAATGTTCACTTAATAATATAATTTTTGACAATCTCATAATTATTAATAACCCCAAATTTATAAAATTTTTAGGAATCTATATAACTCAAAATCTTTCTTTTAATGATCATATCAAAAAGTTATGTAGAAAATTAGCTTCAGGATGTTATGCCCTGAAAGTATTTTCTCATGAAATGAATATGGCGGTTCTTCGAACTGTTTATTTTGCTTTAATAGAATCTCTTTTGAGAATATCTTCTAAATTCAATTTTTATATTGGAAACAGTTTGATTAATTCATAAAAAGCATAGAAATAGTATTAATTCACATATTTATAATACAAGAGAAACCTTTAATATATGTTTACCTATTCCTTCTTCAAGTCTTGTAAAAAAATCCATAATTCATGATTCTAAAAAAATGTTTAATTATCTTCCAGATTTTATTTAAAAAATAACAAATCTTAAAATGTTTAAAAAAAAATGTTAAAAATTTATTATTGGAAAAAGCTTATTATACTCTAGATAAATATTTTGGTGATACTCTGTCATAATTATTTGCATTTTTTTTTATTCCGATATATTAAGTTTTACTATATTATTATATTTTATTGGTAATTTAATTTAAAAAAAAGGCTTTGTCCATAAAAATAATACTTTATGACAATAAAGCATATTTTGATTTGATTTGATTTTAATATTGTTAAGGAATTCGCCAGAAATTTCGCAATATGCATCTTTCCCAAGAACTAAGACAAAAGCTAACAAAAATCCAAATTCCTAGGTCTCAAACATTTTTTAGTTTACAGGTTTAAGTCATCATAATTTGTTGTGTTGTCTATAGATATTTAATTAGGTCTGATGATGCCTTAACGAGTGAAATTATAATTATTTAATTATGTTTATTGTCAAAGGTAGTTTACTGTTTCAAAAATTTGAAATGTTCAGTTACTTTTCGGCAGTTGTTGGAAAACTTCATTCTTGAAAATGGCTAGTGTTTCTGAATTTGTTACTGAAAATGAGAAAATTATTATTCTCAATGTGTCCAACGCTCTTCGCCACCAACTCGCATTGGTAGCAGAAATGAAAAAGGATTGACAGCATTAATTCGACTTTCCTATTCCTGTTTAGAATTCTGTTTTAGACTCCTGCATGTTTCCCTCGCATATTAGCCCCATTGTCGTAGCCTTGACCTCGCATATTAGTCAAAGGTAATTTTAAATCTTCAGGTTGTGACAATAGGATCTCTGTCAAGGCTTCTCCTGTAAAACATTTAACATGAATGAATCCTAAAAAATGTATTTTAATTTCCTCATTTCCTGGCTCACAACAGACATACCAAGTTAATACAGACATCTGTTCTGTGTGGCTGGCATCAGGTGTACAGTCTAAAATTACGGAATAATATGAACACTTATTTACTACGTTTAAAGTGTTTTATCTTTAAATGTAGCATCTCAATGATCTCGTTCTGAATGTTTTTACCCAGGTAATGAACATACAATTTGTTAGAGGTAGCCTTCCTTGTTCAGCAATAACCGGGTCAAACTTCCCCACATACTCCAACAATTTTTAAAAAATTTCCATTATTTTTTGAGTAAAGCTTATTACTTCCACCGCGTTGCGCCAAATTCTGTGAACCAAGAAACTCGATCATCAAAAATAGTCGCTTAAGCAATTCTTTCCAACGTTCAACTTCATTTCTAATGATCCTTTGGTTCTCAGAATAAATGGCTTTGCCAAAACATCGCTTTACGTCTACGATAATTGTTTACAGTAAATCTGCGGCCATTCTTGTTTAAACGAAACTAAATATTTGAATCTTCTTCTGGACCAACAAAAATCTTCTTGAGGTATCGGCATCTGGACGGTATTTAATACAGTTACTATGAATTTTATAATTATAGTTATCACTACTTTAACTGGTGATTATGTCGTTTTTATGATTTTTTTTCTTTTTTATCATCAGAGTATGATACATTTTTCTCATTACTGATTTGTTTTTATTTCAACTGAACCCCTGTATTACACGATTGTGATATTACAACAACATCCTCCAAGAAATACCATACAACTGAGACTATTCTAAATGTCGCTGCTGATTGCTTTAAGTTGTATAAGTTATTATTATTACTATTTGCGTAGGCACCTGCTAGAGGCCAATCGGATACAAATGGTGACGTATTTGTTGAGGTATGAGGGATGGTGCTTCCACTAAAAATAAACTTTTTCTGCTTCAGCAGCTCTTTGTGATGTTCGCTTTCGATAAAATGAACTAGAATGCTTCTTTACTTTATACATATTCGTTATTGCCAGAAAAGACAAATATCACGTGTCGATATAAGTAAAATCATAATTTTAAAAAATCCCATAGCCTGTAGTGCTGCGAACGCTCGACGCGCTACAATCCGCAATAAACTACTTTATTTATACACTAACACAAGTAACACAAATAATTACTGATCACAATTTTCGTACTTCGCTTTCTATTCGGCCCTTATATCTTAAAACGCTAACTTGCAAAGACGCCGCGAAGACGCGCGCTCCAGTTATTTATATATACCCAGCGACCAGGCCTCTCGAGCAACTTCCATCTACAGTTGATGCAAATCAAAAACCAGCTGATAATTGTAAATCCGTAGGAAAACACGAGGAAAACACAGTGGCGCCAGCTCGTTCGTTGGCTTGATTTGACGTTTCATGTAACTAACCTAAATTGTTCGTAGTTCCGTGTTGCTGTGCCTCTATTTTTCAACAAAAACTCTAGATCTTTTCATAAATAGCATTAAAAAACTTTTATATTAATAGAAACAAAAGTGCACATACATACCTCGGTTGAATACGTTGTTTACTATTTGTGAAAAATGCTGAAGCATTTAAATAGTCCGTGCGAAGAGTTAACAGCTTGTCTAAGAAGCTATTTTAAGGAAGAACTTAACAACAATGGCCTATTGTTACCCTTGACAGCAGTACAGAGAATTAAATTTAAAGAGTACGTTAAGGAATTGGAAAAGGAAAATGTCAATTTTTCTATTCGATAAAACAAAGTATAGTTTGTTGCTTAATGCGAGAGAGTAATAAATCAATATTGAACTATAAAGCGGAATAAACCTAGTGGTCTTCGCCATATTCCATAGGCGTAGTCCAATTATTATTTCATATAACATTCGGAGTTGAAAGAATAGTTGAAATGTGTTCGAATATGACTGGAGTCGGACAGTCAACAATATACCGACTTGTGCACGAGGATAAACGCAGCCCCATCAGGTCACCAAAGAGAAGTACAGGAAGAAAAGAAACTGAAATGAAAAAGGATGATTTCATTTCACCCATGAGTAAGAAGAAAGTATGGAAAACTTTGAATTACAATTTGAACTTTTTGTTTTTCGTTTGATGCAAATGTCGCCTATAATTTATAAACATCCAAAGATACCTTGAACACAACATGCAATTATTTTTCGAACTAACCTAAACAGCCCTGTATAAACCACTGGCATCTCGCCTATCGCGAATTTCCATCAACATCCACCAGAAGTCAACTAGCTGAGTGCCTTTCTGACATTTTAATCGCGTTAGCCAGGCGAAAAGATCTCCAATAATCACCAGCAGATGGCAGATGCAGTCGCAATAATTGAATCAATTTTATCTGCGAGGATAATGTCCATACGGGGTGTCAGATGCCCGCTACGCCCGATGGGGGTTTCTTTTTGTGGCTAGGGGTGAAATTGGCCTCACTTGTGACATTGTTTTGATTTTTAAGACGAATGAAAGCAATATGTATTGCCATATGTCTATTTAGAAAGTAACTAATGTGTCTCCGCGTGCTTACGCTTAACGCTCGCAATTTCCCACAGTAACTAAACACAACTCTAATACAGGGTCACTATGGTCACTCATCTGAATTAAAGAAAGTGTTTTAGCTGCAAAGGAAGGTCATAATATTAATAGTTAATTTATAGTTTAGGGATGACTGCACGCATATGGAACTCACGCAACTACGCGTCTTAACCTTGCCATCAGTGGACAGAGTGATTGTTCATATTTAACTCGAAGAACGGAGCACCACCTAATAGTGTTTTAGCTATTAGACAATACCGCAAATTATAATTTATGGCTTGACAGGGACGGAACTATTCCCTGGCCTCCTAACAGGCCAGACTTAAAACATTGGAATCCCTTATACGGGTATTAAAGTAAATCGAACAGTGGCGTGACTGGTTGACACGATTGACTGTAATTTATATAATATTAGTTTTGTGCTATAGCTGCTGTGTGTTTTGGGACAAGTAAGTTTTTACCTGGTACCCATATTTTGTTATGTCAGTATGGCTTTTCGGTTATCATTTAAAGCAAAAGGTCAAGGTGAATTGTCACAGGAATAAAATGAGTCGGTGCCAGCATCGGCCATCGAAAGCGAAGTCCGGAATTAAGAAACAAAAATTTACATGTTCAACGTTAACGCATTATTTTAAATATGTACGCGTGTTTAAAAAAAATCCGGGAAAAACTTTTACTATTACCACAACTTGGGTTTTATGAGAAATTATAACGTCATTAAATTGGGGACTGTAACCGGTTATTCCATAAAGCGCAAGCAAATAAATCAAAAACTCAAAACGGCTGACAATATTACAAGGGATTTTATTCTGCGAACTATTTACAATTTTTACAAGGATAATATTATAGTGCCAATTTTAGAAATCAATAAATTGCGAGGCTACTCTGATTATAATTACCAATCGTTAGAAACATTGCGTGGTGTTTTGTTAAGTTATGGCTTTAAACATAAAAAATTAGATAATCTAATGGTTATAATGGAATTCCGGTGCTTCATTGAACTACGACAGGACCATTTACGCAAAATAAAGAAGTACCATGAATCTGATAAAAGTATAATTTATTTAGACGAAAATTGGTTTTATACTCATGATGTTGTTAAGTATGGTTAGGTAGACAGTACAAATTGTACTTTTGGTACACCGTGTTCGAGAGGGAGACGCGTTATTCTTCTTTCTTCTTTATCAAAATTTGGAAGAACCAAAGATCATTAATTATTCTTGAATACTGTAAAACATGTTCAATCTAATAAAAAATAAACGTCTAAACTAAAATTCAGTTACAGATTCCAATGATATAAGCAACAGATTTATTCCAATATGACCAAAAGCCGGACCCATCACCGTTCCAAAATTTATTTCCAGCCTGTCAATAAAATTTTGAACTTGGCAATCGATTGTTGCACTGATAAGTTAATTGAGCGACCGTTTGCGGACTGTCCTGGTACATCGTGTTGACGCGCTCTTCGCATGCATTTGTTTACATTGTTGGAATCTATAAATGAATTTTAGTATAGTAACATTTGACATTATCATAATTATTTCTGGTGGTTTCATTGAAGTATGTATTAAAGGCGTATGTAATTATTTAAAAGTGTACAAAGAGTATCCTCTAAAAAGCTTTTTATTAGCTGTTTAGAAAATAATAAAATTTGGCGTGCGGGAATACGGGAGCCAATATTTAAGGGTAGCAAAATTTACATGAGACTTCCTATGGCCAGTGTGACGGCGTGTAATGAATTTTAATATGTTGTCTTAATAATATCCGATTATGTTGTCTATCTAGATTAATTTTTTTTATTTTTTTTGTCTTATACTTTAAAATTTCTTTGTATATAAAAACCCGGGCAAAATTATATTATAAGTCTGGCCGTATTTCTAAAAATATGTTCTTGTCCCCATCGCAAACCCTTATCAAAAATATTAGCTGCCCCTTTTTGGCTTCAATATATACTTTAAAATTTATGCTGGGCAATTTTAAAGTGTCTAAGAAATCTAATAAGTTTTTGAAGGGCTCAGACAGGATTAGCTATAGGTCAATAAATTCAGCAAGGGTAGCAAAATTACGTTGTAATAATGTTCTGCATGATCTTTCTTATTTGATAGAGGGCGGGGGGGGGGGGGGTATTTTTTTTCTCCCGTTCATATGATCGCTATCTTGCTTACACGGAGAAAAATGTTTAATTGTGTGGGACAGTTTTTTTATCGTTAAGTTAAACATTTAATAAAAACAACTAGAAAATAGTACATAAACAAAAAATATATAAAATACAAGCATGCTTAGTAAATTTGATATTATTTCGTGAAGTAATTTGTAATTTTTGTTTGCTTAACCCTTTTCTGGTTCATTATAAAAGCCGGTTCTTATAATCTTTGAAGTATAATTTTCATCTGCCCACTTTATGCACAAATTGAAACTTTTGACTGCCTCATCATTCTTAACAGTCTGGTTTGTAATATTTAACTCTGGACTTAATCATTGACTACATGACTGTACGTTTATAAGGATGTTTGTGGTTTTGTTCCTTGTATAATATGTTCATTTGGTGACCGTCAATTATTTAACTAAGGTCTGATGATGCCCGTGTTGGGCAAAACACGTGTAATCGTTTTTTAAAAATTTTTAAAATTAATATATTATTATGTTTTACTGAGACCGAGACTTTGTGTCTACCAACCCCATAGATTTGTAAAATCAGGTCTCTTTGAGAATATGGACGACTTCTTTCAATTATAATCAGCTATTACCGATTCTCGTGGTCATTCCACACTAATATCGTCCCCCTTTATCTTTAGAATACTAATTCATATTATAAACGTCGCTTACACCCCATAGACTTATATGTATGCTAAATAGGGCATTTTAAAACGTCATTCCAATTGTCAATAATATGAGAATCTCAATTATAAACCCCTTTTGTCGTCCTTGAGGGTCCCAAGTGTCATCGCCAGATGCTGCCCTACAGTTGAAATTTATACTTTTTATTAGACTGTAAAGCCCTTGGAGTAAAAAGTGTAAAATTTTAAAATCGAAAGGGACATAGTATCCCTTTTCAATATGGTGCAATCGTTTTTTAATATTGTCGCATGTGTATGAAGAATGTCTATAGGACTAGCGTAATATTTGGTAAGTACCTAATACAGTTACCATTGAGATAATCCTACTATTTTAATATAATAATAAACCCATCAAGCTACAGAAATACTGGACGCATTCAACCCCAAAACGAATATCTACCCTAACCCAGTACCTACAACTCCAGTCCTGAAAAATGCAAGCTTCTACTTAATGCAATAATAGCTATTTATACAACAAGTTACGAAATAAGGGTCTTCTAGGCACGCGACGTGAAAATTGTCCTACGAGGCGAAGCCGAGTTGGACAACACGTCAGAGTGACTAAAAGACATTGTTTTGTAACGAATGGTATACAATATTTTTTATACGGGCGTTTTATAACAAAAAACTTAATTTATTTTACCAAACCTTTTATTACCTGTGTTTCATTTACACCTTTCATGTCAAAAAGATTGACACTTGTCAGGAGAAAATTCGAAAGAATTCTTTTGTCAAAAACTGCGGCAAAAATTAAGTAAGAAATGAGTGATTTAGAAGACTCAGACATTGAAAATTCCGCAAATGAGGCAATGGTAAACCTTGTTCCTCACAAATCAAGGGGTTTGTATGAGGGCACATACGAAAAATTCAAAAACTGGTGCGAAGAAAAAAAGGTAAAAAACTTAAGGTAAAAAAGGTAAAAGGTAATATTCCAGTTTATCGGCTTATGCGAAAAATGGCATATGTAGCACGTACTTTCTAAACGACAAATCCGCGAGCGGAAAACCATTTTTTTAATTGGAAATATAAAAAAAATGTGAAAATAGTCGACCGAAAAGCACAGTGAGAGTGACAAGTGAGGTTATGTTTCTCTAGCTGTTAGTCACTCGACAAAAATTGTAATAATTATAGACTTATATTGATTGAACAGGCGCTAACACGGCATCTAATCCACCAAACTTATCAGAAAAAGTCGTTTTGGCATATTTTTCATGATTATCCGATGCCTATAAGCCGTCAACTTTGTGGAGTACTTACTCAATGCCTCGAACGATGGTTTATTTAAATAAAAATGTTGATATAAAGACATTTACAAACCTAATCGCATTTTTGAAAAGGAAATCTACGCTCAAAAGGTCTTTTTTAAGGAACAAATAGAAAGACTTGTCAAAGAAGCAGACGATAATAATTATTTATTGGACAAATTCATTCTTATTGTGGGAATCTCTGGAGCATGTCGCAGAAAAGAACTCACATATTTAAAGATGAATAATATCAAAATTTCGGAGTCTTTAATTAAAATAACCATTCTAAACACTAAAACAAATGTTACAAAAAGCTTTGCAATTAGCGAAGGCTCTATTGACGGCATCAACTGAAAGTACGCCCAATTACGTCCAGCACACATAACCCATGAAAGATTTATTATCACGTACAGAAACTCCAAATGTTCCAGACTTCCAGTGGGCATTATTACCATTGGAGTACCACCAAAGAAAATACTGAGTTCTTGGGGCTTCCAAAGGCAAATGAATATACAGGCCACTGCTTTCGAAGACCTTCAGCAACTTTTTTAGCGGACCCTAGACCGAATATATTGATGCTAAATGCGACATGGAGGTTGGCGGTCAAATGCCATGGCTGAGGGGTATATAGACAAAAGAAAAATTTCCGAAAAAAATCTTGCTGAAAAATCTTTGGACGCTAACAACAAAGTGTTAAATCTAATGAATCAGAATCTTTTACCAGCTCTACTAGTGGCATGGGTTTAATTGATATTGCTGTTGCAGATTCATTTTCTATTTCTAGTTCAAATTCCTCATCTATTTTACAAAGAGAAATATCTCAACGTACTGTTTTAGGTTACCCAAGCATTAATTTTAATAATATAAGTAGCTGTACTTTTAATATTTATAATAAATAGGTAAAATTATAGTCTTTTATGCACGCTGTGCCTAAAAGGAGGTTATTTAAAAATCAAAACGACAATCAAAAAGGGGTTATTATAAAACGTCAGTAGAAAAAATTATATACGACATTTAAAAAATCACCCATTTTGATATTTACTCTTACTCATCAAAATCTATAAGGTATTTCCCGTTGACCTAGAATCTGAAAATTTGATACGAAGAAAGGTCTGTTAGCAAGAGTAAAGAAAGAAAATATGAAAATAATTAATTTTTCATTTGTATAATAAAATGTGGAATGCTGCGGAACCCTCAGCAACCCTTCTATCATAGGGTTTATTTTACATTAACATAATATGCATGCAGGGTGTCAATTTAAAAATGAATAGCATACCGGGTGTTGCATCGTCGAGCGGGACATAGGAAATCCCATGTAATTTTAAATGGGGTCAATTATTGGCTTCCCTAATTATTTTAGAGAAAAATTCTATTTAGGTTTATTAAAGAGCACTAAAACCCACATTCAAAAGAATAACTTTAGATATTTTTGATGAGCCCGTTTACGGGTTATCGCCGATTTCTTTTTAACTATTTCTCCTTTTTATGGCCCCGTATTTGCGGGCACCAGTCAAGGTAAAAGATGACTGTCAAATAAAGTTGTCATTTTGAAATGTGTGCTTTATTGTTATAAAAACTCGTACATCGAAAATATTAGCCATGAATTACACTTCTGAAGAAAAAATATTGATGATTAAATGGTATTATCAAGGAAATAGTTATCAAAATGTGTCAGACATGTTTGCTGCTCTGTATCCGAATAGACCGATACCTGCAAAATCTACAGTCGAAAGGACTATCAAGAAATTTGAGACAAAAGGCACTGTAATAAATAACTGCAGATGTGAAGAAAGGCAGGAACAAAGAAGAGATGCAAGAAATGATAGGGCAAGTTTTATTGTGCGTGGAATAAAATGATGGGAAGATCAGCACAAGGAAACTTGAGGATGACATAGGATTAGATCACACCACAGCGTTACGAGCTTTGAAACGACATAAATATTATTCATACAAATATGAAAAGCACCAAGAGCTAAGAGATAGGGACGAAATACGACGAAAGGAGTTTTGTTTTGGTATGATGGAAAGAGCAAACATGGATAGGGAATTTTTAAAAAACATTTGTATCACTGACGAATGCATATTTACCTTAAACAATGAACCCAATGTTCAAAATTATCGATATTGGAGCAAAGAAAACCAACACAGGTTTGTGGAAACAAGGACGCAATATCCACAAAAAGTTAATGTATGGGCTGGGATTCTCGGAGAAAATATTATCGGGCCATTATTTCTTACACGAAATTTAAATGCAGAATATTTTTTGGAACTACTTGAAGATCATATTTTACCTACTTTACATGATGCCGCCAGGGAAAATCAGGAAGTTTGGTACCAAATGGATGGCTGCCCGGCACATAGTACCCTGGCTGTCCGGGAATATTTAAACCGTGCTTTTAATGGAAATGTTATTGGCTTAAATCATACAGTAAATTGGCCAGCCAGGTCTCCTGATTTATCGCCAAATGATTTCTTTCTCTGGGGCCATTTAAAAAACAGGATATACAAAGATAAAAAATACCCAAATCTAGACGAGTTAAAAAATGCTATTTCTTTCGAATGCAATAGAATTTCAGTTTACCAACTAGCGAATGTAAGAAGAGAATTTTATGATCGCCTCGGTTATTGTCTAGCAGTCAATGGAGGAATACTTGAACATCTGCTTAAATCCTAAAGTTCTAACAATTTAATAGTACCTACCTATTAATTATTAAAATATTGAAACATGTAAAATGTCATAATTAACCTTGTAATTGGATACTTTATTTTAGTTTTATTCAGATTAGTTTGTACTCATAAATACACCTTTAATATTTTCGATGTACAAGTTTTTATAACAATAAAGCACACATTTCAAAATGACAACTTTATTTGACAGTCATCTTTTACCTTGACTGGTGCCCGCAAATACGGGGCCATAAAAAGGAGAAATAGTTAAAAATAAATCGGCGATAACCCGTAAATGGGCTCATCAAAAATATCTAAAGTTATTCTTTTGAATGTGGGTTTTAATGCTCTTTAATAAACCTCAATAGAATTTTTCTCTAAAATAATTAGGGAAGCCAATAATTGACCCAATTTAAAATTACATGGGATTTCCTATGTCCCGCTCGACGATGCAACACCCGGTATAATATTTCCTATACTGATGACACTTTGAAAATTTAGTGAAACACTTCAACTTAGATCCGAAGAGGGACAACTTTAGATGTATTTGTCGTTGTATTAAATTCAACCCCCTGACCCCCAGGGCACCTACCCCTAAAATCTTAAATGGCAACCCCCATTTATTTGGTCATTTTGAAATTTTCTATGTAATTTTGGACAAATATCATTTTGATACAGAGAATGAAGCCAGATGGCTCCATCTCGTGGTGCTGGTAAATAACACCAATTCCTAAGCATGATGGTTCTGGCAGAAGGAAAAAGCAAACCCTTTTCAAATATCATTTTATTTGACAAATATTTGAGCACATTTTTACGAAACGCTTAAAAGGGGAAATGTACTACATTTAAAATTGGAATACCGTAACTTTGAAGAGCGTTGCATCCCTTAAGCGGTCACAACCACCCCCTCAAAAGTATGATAATAAAAGAAGTAAAACTTGTCTGTGTCTTACGATATGCAAACTGTTCGCGGATTTTTTGAAGTGTCTCCGGTGAAACAGCCCTATATTCTTAGTTAAATTGAATCTGGTTGTGTTTTCTATACAACACATTTCAAATGACCTCACAGAAAGAAACCGAGTGGTGTCAGATCTGGCGACCTAGGTGGTCATTTAATAGGTCCTCATCTACGAATCCACTGGTTCGGATAATAATTGTCCAACCACTACCGTACTTAACGTATGTAATGGGGAGGTGCTCCTTCTTGCTGGGAATGTAGCAGGTATTCATCTAAAGCAAGATCTCCATTAACGTTTCATTAATTTTCTATCGTATGACGTGTAAGAGGCTCTATAGTTGTATCTAATATTTGCGGATGTATTTCATTGAGGATATTGTGTATGCCCCAGTAACGGCAGTTTTGTTTGTTGACCTTCCCATTTAAGTAAAAGGTTCATTACTAAAACAGATGTTATTTATTAACTGGGGCTTAGCAATATTCCTGTTACTCATCATATCACAAAACTGAATACGTCTGTCCGGATCATCATCACCTAATTCTTGAGCAATTTGTAGCTTGTATGGGTAGAACTGATGAAGATTCAATACTTTCTTAACTGATTCCTGCATCCGGTTACCATTCTAGCTACACGAGACGACATAGTGGCAGCAATTGCAAACTGACCAAGAACTCAATCTGAGTGGCTTCATCGAGCAATCGAGTATCATCATCAGGCGAAGAAATATTACATGTTGTTCGCTTGGTCCTGCTTAACATTCCAAATACATCTTGTTCTTGCTTTGAAGCCTATTTTGCTGCCAATATTGGCTATGAACTGATTCTACTAAATTCTGAAGTACTCTAGGTAAAGCAATGTTTACTCGGCTCACTTTTTCTGCGATGATAGTGGTATTAGCTTTTTAAATAACAAGCCTTAAAATCCTTGTGTGTCCCCAAGACTTTTAGGTCTTAAACTCTCTACAATTACATTAATGGGAGCTTTATGCCACCTGTATTTTGTTACATATACACATACATTGAAAGCACTTCAAAAATGTTTCGTTGTTATTGCATACACAACTACATATTTATACGGTCATAACGAGGCAGTTTACATCCGCATATGTTTGCTGAGGGCACCGCAATATCGTACATGTTTGCACTAACCCCGAATCTATACTGTTACGTTGTAAAGTCGTTGATGCCTATCGCAAAGGAACGTTTTCCTCTTTTTCCTAATTCTGAATGAAATCGTTTTTCTCTATATAATGCAACATATTTAAGTTACTCTTAAAAATCTGAAGCGAATTTACATCCCTTAGGTATCGTGGTAACTTATTAAAAACATCAAGGCCTTTAAAAAACAAAGAATTTCGTACTTTTAGATGCAATATAGAAGTTACTTTGTTGCCTTGTGTTATAATTATTGTGCACGTTAAGCGTGTAAGTGACTTTATTCATTAAATAAGTGGGAGCACAACCAATTTTAATTTTAATAACAAAAACTAACAATCAACAATTCAAATAACCCAAAACTGGCAGCCATTTGCAAGCACTGGTGCATAAGTCTAATATGAGTGTATTTACAGCACAATATCACTTGCATTGCCCTACTTTATAATATAAAATATCTTTTTCTGGCTCAACATATACAGGGTTATTTTTTTAAAACTTGACATATCCTAACTTTTTTATTTAAAGGAATAGACATAGACATAGTTCCTAAAGCATAGTTTTAGGAAATAGTTCAATTAAGAAAAATATGGGAAAAAAATAAATGACTTGTTGTCAAATTGGGCGCTATTTTAAAAAACTTATTCTCTTATAAATGGCAACACACATTTTTTTGAATGCAAGTTTTTGATTAGAGTGGCGGTTTATGAGCCATAATTGTTTAAAATTTAATTTTGGTCCTCATACAAGTAATGTTAATTGGAAAAATTAGGCTATGAATGGTATTGTCTGTTCCATCCCTATAAAATGATAAGTGTACAGCAACTTCACGACGATGATTGTGATAGGCGAATGGAATTCTGCAATTTGTTTTCGGAGAAGAAACGGCAAAATCACATTTTCAAAATTATATCTTTTTTAGCGATGAAGAGCGTCATTTTATTTAAGTGGCTTGGTAAACTAGCAAAATTACAGATATTGGTCGGATAATAATCCTTGTTAGGCTGAAAATAGGCGGGGACAGACCAATCCTAAAGTTATTGTTCGGGGTGGCATATTTAACAATAGAGTGATAGGTCCTGTTTTCATAGAAAGAAATTTAACGGGTTCAAGGTACTTCACATTGTTACAAAATCAGTTGATGAGCTTCCTCTGAACGACAGAAGACTAATGTATTCTTAGGACGATGGTGCACCACCCCATTTTAGTTTACAAAGTAGTGCCAAGTGATGAACTGCTACCTGAGCGTTGGATTGGAAGAAGAGGATCAGTAGAGTGGCCTCCCAGATCTCCTGATCTTACTCATTTAGACTTTATAAGATAAATAAGACGAACAGCCAAACAAGTATATATTTATATTTTTTATTAGTTCAATATTACCAAAAACATCTTAATAACTATTTTTGATTGTAGAATTCTGCTTAATCCGTCCAAAACATCGCCAACCTTAGAACTGATTATCTTTCACGTATTATGTGGTTGTAAAATTTTGCTAAATCCATCAAGATATTAGTGATAGATATAGCACGTGAAATCTAGCTTAGCGTTAAAGTTAGCGGTTTTTATCTAGCAGCAGCATTATCTAGATGATGGCGATATATTCATAGATATTGTAGCATGTTACCGGTGCATAAGCACTCTTGTAAGCGAATAATTAAAATAAAACTGGCAAACATAAAGTTTATTGTGGCAACGGTTAGAGCTACCACAATGAGATTCGAGGTTTTATTGACGGCGTTCAGCTTTTTTCCTCCGGAATCAATGCAGGTTTTCGCGGTCGATGAATGGAAACAAAACGAGTATATTATTACTTTCTTAACTTTTTTCCTGGTTGATCCTCAACATAAAGACTTCATGGAGACGTAGACAGGTAAACATTCTTAGCAAGGAAAGGACCTCCGGAAAATAAAGCACCGATAGGGGTCATATCAGGAAAAAACAGTTGTTGTCTACTTTACCACTGCACTGAATGAGCTGGAAAGGTAGAATACCAGGCATGAAGGTGGCCCCATCCTTAGTCACAGCATACATATAAAATGGGTAAGGCACAAATCATCACTGTCTTGCTAACTGTAACTACAAGATAAATTAAAAGGTTGATACACTTGCGGTCATGGACGTTATGTGGCTAACTGAATAAGCATATGAGTCTGATAGGTTCTATTAAGAGGAAGCAGTTATTGAATGGGATTTTTAAGAGTACGTTACACCGATAAATCACTGTCCAACTATGCATTTTAGAGGATTCTCAAGTGGTTTACTATTAATAAAAATATTGTATTACCTACTTCCTAATGCCTGAAAAAGGGACTTTAAAGGGTAACAGTCTGATAATTTACCGTATGTATGCTTCATAGATTTTAAAAAGGCTTTTGACCGAGTCAGACATAATCTGCTGCTCGAATATATGAAGTCGATAGGACTGGACAATTACGATCTTAGGCTATTAAAATACCTATACTACCACCAGGTGGCTACCGTTAAAGTAGATGGAAATACCTCTTCAAATAAAATTCCAATTAAACGAGGGGTACGTTAAGGGTGTGTGTTGTCGCCCACACTGTTCAATATATATTCCGAACAAATATTTCGAGAGGCTATGGATGGCCGAACAGAGGGGATAAAGATCGGAGGAGAAACAATAAATTATATTAGATATGCCGACGATATCGCCATCCTGGCTGCAGATCAAGCCGTCGTAGAGGTTTAAGAATTAATATTAACAAGACTAAATGAATGGCAGTGGGAAAGGTGAATGTTGACCCAGGGCAACTGCTTCTGGATGGGGAGGTGGTGGAGCATGTTGATCACTTCAAATACCTTTGTAGCTGGTTGACTGCGGAGGGAGATTCGGATGAGGAACCATCATTAATAAACTGGAGGCTTTTGAATTGTGGTGCTATCGTAGAATCCTTAAAATACCCTGGATCACACACACTTCCAATGAAGATGTGCTCAAAACGATTGACACAGAACGGGAGCTCCTGAACACTATTAAACTAAGAAAGACTTAAACCCAATATTTATTATGATAAGGTACTACTACTTACTACTGTCTACACATTTATAATAATGAACAGCGTTCTACAACTTAACAAACTACTACCTACGCTAAAGATCCTTTACAAACAGAGATAGACAGATGAGTACATAAAACAAAAAATGACAACAACATAGAACTGGTAAAACGTTGGTCCTAGCCCTTATTGCATAGTCACATACACCGATGTTTTCCGGCACGTTCACTAAAGCTTACTAAAAGAATTTTTAAAATTATAAAATCTTCAACAGTGTTTACGGTGGTATTACAGATTTGCCCACACATATCTGTGGTGGTACTTCAACAAAGTGGAACCACAAAATATTTACGAAAACTTACCCTAGTATTCATTGCAGATCTCTAACCAAAATAACTGCTTTATAAGATTTTTAAAACTACCAAATTAACGTTATTCATCTAATCGTCAATGTAAATAATCCTGATTTCGTGACAAGTGACGTCTAGCTGCTTCCTGCGCTTCAAACTGATTTGAAATTATTTGAAGGCGCGTGGAACTTTAATAATTAATAATAAATTAATTAATGATATTTAGGTCATCAAATTTTGCATATCGTTTTTTTTTTTAATGTAATTATATATAATATTAATAGTATTATCGAAATTTGTTAGAGGCGGAATGGTTGACTTGATGGTATAGCACCATTTTCCCAGTTATACAGAGTGATTTCCAAGGTGATACTCTTTTGCAACTGTGTATACAACTACTTAAAAGAAACAACTTTTTCAAATTACCTTTTTTATATAACTCAAAAATAAAGGAGATACGCTAATATAAAAAGCCTACGATACGACTGCTGATAATTTTTTTTGTTGGTGTTAATTTTTTTTTTAATTCAAGCAGTGAAGTCTCAATTTGTTGTCAGTTCATCGCGTGATAGATTTCAGTTAGTTTGGAAGTGTTTAAAAATAAAAATGGCTCATGTGTATGAAAAAATATCTCCTTTATTTTTGAGTTATTTAAAAAAAGTTATTTGAAAAAGTTGTTTCTTTTAAGTAGAGTTGTATACACAGTTGAAAAAAAAGTACCACCTTAGAAATCACCCTGTATAATTCGTATATCCAGAAAAAAACAACCAAATTAATCTGGTGCATAAAATATCCACGAAGGGCAACAAACCACCCTTGAAATAAATTTCCAAATTAACTAAATAACTCGGTTTCGGAACACACGGCCGTTATTCGGCTGATTGATTTTTATGCGAGGGCTGAGTGCATTAAATGGCGATTCCTCTCCTATTTAGTTTTCGTTTTATTGAATTGAATCTGTATCCGATGCGAGTGTTCCGCATTATGGCCCCACTTAGATAAATTGCTTACATTAGTTTTAATGGGCATTTTCACAAAAGGCAATTTAAGGTATGTAAACTACTGCCGCTGCGGGCAATCTGTGGAAAGGCATGTGAAGCTCACTATAAGCTACAAACTATAGTATTTGAGCCGAAGTAATAAACTTGTAAGTTCTGCAAAAGCATACATTTTTCATTTCATAATAAATTATTTGCTTTTTTTGGTTACACTCGCAGTCTCATGAATATTATTGAGAAGAAAAATATACTTTCGTAACGTCTTTGCATAATAAAGCAAACTATCTTGCTGTAGATAGGAAGTTTGATATGTTTGTTGAGAAACTGTGGGAGGCATATCTTTGATCGTTCCCTGAAGAAACTTATCGGGTTCGATCTGATCAGGCAAGGAATATTAGCTGGTTTAATGACTCACTTAGGGAAATGAGAGAAACTTTACGATTTCTGAGTGACCGAGCAAGAATGAGTGGGCTGGTACAGGATCGAATTGAATTGTATAAATTTAAAAACGTATATAAACAGGCTCTTAAGGCAGCTAAGGTAAGTGCCATAAGAGAGATTGATAAATACGTCAAAAAACCCTGTTAATTGATTGATCAGTTTCGTGGTAAAAGAGTGCCCAATAAAGATACAAACTCTAGCTTAACACCTGAAGAATTTAATAACTACTTTGCAGACACTGCTCATAATCTGATAAGAGGCATTGAAGATTCCAATATGTCTCCATTTGATAATCTGGAAGGTTTTAATTTGTGTTGTGAGAAATTTACTTTTCTGATGTATCCTATATAGAGGTGCGAGATATTATTGACAACCTTGTTAATAAAAATAGCTCTGATTTGTATGGCCTCAATGTAAAAATAGTTAAAACTATAAAAAATATAATTTATATCCCTCTAGCAAAACTGATCAATCAGTGCTTTCATTCAAACACTTTCCCAAATTAAATGAAAAAGGCAATAGTAGCGCCCATCTTCAAAACTGGTGATGCTGCCTTGCCATCAAATTATAGACCCATTTCCTTACTCCCAATATTTTCAAAAATATTGGAAAAGTGCATGGCAATTAGAATAGTAAACTTTTTTGAAGCAAATAATCTTTTCACACAGACGCAGTTTGGCTTTAGAAAGGATAGAGGAACGGTCCTAGGAATACTTAGTTTAGTCTCCAGTATAATGGAATCATTTGAGGGACATGAATATCACGCCTCAACTTTCTGCGACCTTAGTAAGGCTTTTGATTGTGTCACGCATGACATTCTCCTTCGTAAACTTGAATTTTATAATTTCCATCCTGATAGTATTAAATTACTTAAGTCATATTTAGATAACAGGACCCAAGCTGTTCGTGTCGGTGATGTGGTGTCTGCGGAGAGGGTGGTTGATATTGGAGTCCCACAGGGGTCGGTATTGGGACCACTAATATTTATTATTTATATCAATGATCTTCCAATCAATGATCCAGACGCTTTTACTCTCTTTGCAGACGATACATCTCTGTCCTGTAGCGGGGATTCACTTGAAATGACGATGGGGATGTTACGTGTGACGCGCTCAAGAGCGGAAGAATGGTTTAAAGCTAGCAAACTTTTATTAAATAAGGATAAAACCCATGAAGTGATTTTCGCCTTGAGAGACCTGACCGGTGTGCATGAGAATCTTGAGAGTGTGAAATTTCTTGGAATTCATATTGATGTTGGACTTAGGTTTGAGCATCATGTTAACGCTGTATGTGACAGACTCAGGAGTGGTGCTTATGCTCTGAGGCAGCTTAGTGCTGCTGTTTCAACTGTGACGCTGAGAACTGCTTATTATGCGCTGGTGCACTCTGTCCTGTCATATGCAGTTGTTGTGTGGGGCCACTCGAGTCATGTGGGTAGAGTCTTTCGACTGCAAAGGAGAGCAGTGAGGGCAGTTGCTGGGCTCTCGTTTAGGGAGGATTGTAGAGATGCTTTTCGATTGCATGGCATACTTACGTTTCCTTCGGTTTACATGCTGGAAACCCTTCTTTATGTGAGAAGTAACGAGGATAAGTATCTGACACATGGTGAGTTGCATAACTACAATACTCGCAGCAGAGATAACTTGGCTGTAGTTTATAGACGGCTAAAAAGATGTCAAAGTGGACCTGGCTTTTTGGGGATCGGGCTCTACAACAGGCTACCAATTGAGATTAGAAGACTGTCTCTTAGCGCATTTAAAAATAGGGTTAAGATGTTCCTTGTGAAGAAGGCGTTTTATTCCATTGACGAATTTTTAAATTGTAATGTTTTAAATTTTTAATCATATTTTTTATTTTTTTTGTATAAGTACCTACTTGGTTATTTTAGTCTATGTGTTAAATTATATTTTAAGATTTTTATCTATAAGATTTATTATACATTATTAATGACTTGTGTAAGTACTATGTACCCTAACATTAATAAATTATCTATCTATCTATCTATCTATCTATCTATCATTAATTTTTCATGTATAGCACCTAATCTCCCATACTATTCTGTCGCCTTATAAACGATTTACCCATATTTTGTAACCTTCAGGGGATAAATATCAACTATGCTGATAACACTAATATGCTGTTGAGTGCAAGAAGTTTGTTCGAAAATGTGCTAGAGGTGCAAGCATCCATCCAGTTCTGTACCAAGAATGTATCTGTAGATCAGAGCTTGCTTCCTAGAATGAACAATAACTCTATACCACAAGCGCATAACACAAAATTGTTTTTTGAAACACCCTGTTTGTTATTTCCTTAAAAACTGTCAAAAGTGAAGTTTTGTATCAAAACAGAAAGATACCTACAGAATTTTGTTGTGGAGCGTTGTTTGCCTCAAGAATGTGCAGAAGTGGAAGAGCTCCACACGGAAAAACGATTCGACGTTTAGCTCACGCATTTTTATTACAAAATGGCACAGTAAATGATGTCTGAAAGGCCTCGTTCTGGTCGTTCCAGGAAAATATTGAGCTTCTTCGGACTGATGTTTAGGAAGAACCAAAAACTTCCACAAGAAGACGCGCGGCCCAATTAAGGTTGATTGAGTGGACTTTATGAAGAATTTTGCACTTAGACTGACATATGTATCTAAAGGGTTTTCCAATAAGAACGATATGATTTTAAAATAAAATAAAATTAAAATTATTTCAGATACAATAAAACTTTTTATATTATCTTAAAGTATAGTTGATAACATTTATGTTTTAAATAACACATCGTTTAAATGTCCTCCGCGACTTCGTGTACACGAGCGAATTCGACGATCCCAATTTTCGATGACTTTATGCAATAAATCGGGCGTGATCTGACGAATGCAGGGTTCAATATTCAACCTTAACGCATCAAGTGTTTGTGGTCTGTTTGCATAAACCTTAGATTTCAAATAGCCCCAAAAGAAGTAATCTAAAGGAGTTAAATCACAGCTTCTTGGAGGCCACTGAACAGTAGCATTCCTTGAAATTATCCTTTCGTCAAACTTTTCTTGCAGTATATCGATAGTTTCATGAGCAGTGTGACATGTGGCACTGTCTTGCTGTAACCACATATCCTCCAAATCAAGTGCATCTATATTTGGCCACAAAAAATTTCTTAACATCTGTCGATATCGTTCACCATTCACTGTAACTGCATCTTCTGCCTCATTTTGGAAAAAAAATGGTCCGATGATGCCACCATACCATAAACCACACCATACAGTTACCTTTAGCGGATACAAAGGCTTCTCATGAATCTGTTGTGGATTGTTTTCACACCAAAAACGGCAATTTTGCTTGTTAACGTATCCACTTAACCAAAAATGAGCTTCATCTGAAAAGATAATTTCTTTGGCAAAATTAGGATCCCTTTCAAGTTGTTCTAAACTCCAAGCAGCAAATTCTCTGCGCCGACGATGGTCCAGTGGCTGAAGTTCTTGGGTCAAAACAATCTTATACGGGTGTAAATTGAAGTATTCTTTCAAAATACGCCAAGTTGTCGTTTTTTTAATCCTTAACTCTTGAGCACGACGAGGAATTGATAAATTTGGATACACTGCAACACTAGCTCTTACAGCAGCAATATTCTCAACAGTTCTTGCGTTTCGATGTCTTCTTGGTGTTTTTGCATCGTGAAGAGTAAAATTATTTTCAAATTTCTCAACGATGCGACGAATGGGAAGCAAAGAAGGACGATTATTTACACCAAAGTTTTCGCGAAGTGCGCGATAAGTGTTCACAAAAGATCGTCTATTTTCATAAAATTTTTGGATAATAACCAAACGTTCTTGAAGCGCGTATTTAGCCATAATAAATTGTTATAGTTTACTGACAATAACTGACAACTGGTGACAGCTATAACTTTATTACCATGGTTACCATATCGTTTTAAAATCATATCGTTCTTATTGGAAAACCCTTTACATAAAATTCAAACTGTGTTTAAGCTACGGCCACTTGATTTTCAAAGACATTTTCAATACTCTCAAATCTCTACAAACTTAGTGGAAGCAGAAGCCAAACTTTGACAAAATTTGATAATTAGCGACGAAGCAAATTTCTGCCTTTCTGGTCGCAAGCAACATGGTCATTTTTGGTGACCAGGAAACCCTCGTCTTATTCAGGGGAACGTGCAGTTTGATCAGAAGGTCGTTGTATGGTGCGCAATATACCGAATCATTGGACCCTTTTTGCCAGAGGCACTGCAGTTACAGTTACTGGAGAACGGTATCGAACAATGATCCGTGAATCTCTACAACCACATTTGGAAGAACTTGACATAGATAATTTCCGGTTCCAGCAGGATGGTGAGACTTTTTCCCTGCAATAGTGCTCTCAAAAAAATTGAGATATCGAGTGGCCGCCTCATTCCCCTGATTTGACGACACCAGATTTTTTCTTGTGAGGATATTTGAAAAGCAAAGTCTATGTTAATCGTCCACAGACATGACAGACAGACTTAAAAGCGAATATTCGTAGGAAAATTGCGCAAATTCCAGCTGAAATATGGTGGAAAGTTATACTAGACGCTCAAAGTAGAGTTGGTCATTATCTGGCTTGTCGCGGCTATAATTTACTCGATGTGTTTTTTCATAAATAATTTAACATGCTTTAATAAACAGTTTTCATAAAACAATTTATATCTTTAATTTAAGTGGCATCCCACTTAAACAAACAGAAAAGCCCAAATAACTTAACGATAATGATATACCCAGTATAAAGAATTAATCAAATATTAGCGGCTAGCCTGAAGCTAAAAAATTAGGAAACAAAGGGGGTTAGACAAATTTTTCCGACTACTGATTTTGACAGTTTAAGGACCTCTAGCCACGCCTACGTGTTAATGCGTTAATAATGATCCCTTAGGGCTTTAAAAAAGGTGTGGAACTACAGTTCGAACGGTTGATGGATGTTTCACATTATAAAAAGTTGAAATTCGATGGAGAAACGATGAATTGTTTTTGATATTTATGTATGCTGATTGACATCATATTTTATCAATATCAGTCAAAAAATGCAAATATGTGCATGGTCTAAAACGCGTTATTTTCGTTATACAGGGTGGCAAAGTTTCAATTTCTTTTCTCGTATTTTGCGTTTTCTCTCTTATATTCTGTGATAATTGTTTCAAATTTGGAACATCAACCATTTTTTAAAATCTCTACAATAAATTATCAAAATTGTCGGTCGCAGTATACAGGGTGTTACATTTTCTTGAATCGGCTACAATTTTATCTTTCAGAACTTTTTTTATGGAGCGCCCTGTATGAATTCCGGTATGAAATTTGGACTCTCTGCTCCTTTGTTTAGCGTTCTGGTCTCTTGCACTATTCTCGTATCTGTGACCGTTTCCGATTTATTTGCAAAAATAGCCATCGATGGAAATGAAGTGTAGGCAAAATAGCGCAATAATAAATATGAGAAAAAAAATAGGCAATTGTTAATTCTGTTTATTGTCCTTCTGACATTTTGTAACAAATATTTTTTTTGTTTGACGTTTCCGGAGTTGTTTTGGACCGCTTAATGATGGTTGAATTCACAAATCAAGAATTTGCAGAGATGCATTTAATCTATGGACTTGCCGATGGCAATTGTTATGAAGCCAGATGACTGTATGCACAAAGGTATGTATCCAAGTCGAATACTGCCTGACCCACGGACATTCGCAAATCTACATAATCGACTATGTGAAAATGGATCGTTCAAGAAATACACTCATTTAGCAGGAGCAAACAGAACGGTTAGGACTCCTGAAGTCAAAGAAGAAGTCCTGAATGCAGTAGAAAATGATCCTGCTACTAGTACGAGAAAAATTACCGCACAATTTCATTTGTGCTTGTTTGGAAAATTTTAATAGACAACTTAATGTATCCTTACCACATCCAAAGGGTTCAAGCTCTTCTCCCACGTGACTTTCCACTACATTTTAATTTTTGCCAATGGTTCCTACAAATGCTAGCCCAAAATCCGTTATTTGAAAACACGATTTTATTTAGCGACGAAGCAAATTTCTTAAGGAATGCCATAAACAATTTTCACAACAACCATTTTTGGGCAGAAGAGAATCCGCATTCGATACGCGAAAATAATTTCCAAGAACAGTTTTCAGTAAATGTGTGGGCCGGCATTATTGGAGATATTTGATAGGACCATTTTTCCTACCAGCAAGGCTAGACGGACAATATTATCGTCAATTTCTTGAAGAGAAACTCTCAGGGCTGCTAGAAGAGGTACCAATTCTTGTCAGAAACCAAATGTGGTTCATGCACGATGGTGCACCACCGCACTTCAGCATAGAGGTGAGAAACTCTCTCAATCAAATTTTTAACAACCGTTGGATAGGTCGAGGGGGACCTCAGCTATGGCCCCCTAGACCCGTGAAAGCATTTAACATTTCATCCTATAAGTGATACAACAGGTAAAGGTTTAACCAACCTTTTACTAAAAACTTTGGAGAGTTATGGTTTAGACATTTATAATATGCGCGGCCAAGGTTATGATAATGGTTCAAATATAAAGGTGTACAAAAAAGAATTTTAGACATTAATCCACGAGCAATGTTTGTACCTTGTTGTAACCACAGTTTGAACCTTGTCATAAACGATGCTGTGAAACCCAATATTTCTAATATACATTTTTTTTCAACTGTTCAAGAATTATCTAATTTTTTTTTTGTCCCAACCAATCGGTGGTCTGTTTTGAAAAGTAACATTTCCAGTCTGACATTAAAGTCTTTGTCAGATACTAGATGGTCTAGCAGCATTGATGCAATAACCCCTCTAAGATTTCAGTTGGGCGAAATTTACGATGCTCTTTATGAAATTTTATCCGGAAATAATTTTGACAATACAACAAAACATCTAGCTAACTCCCTAGGTAAAATAATTAAAAATTATGAGTTTGTGTGTATGGTCTTGTGGTACAAGATTCTAAGTAAAGTGGATGTTGTTACTAAGATTCTGCAAATTTAGATCCGAAGAAATTTTAAGGCCACGAAAGATTAGAAAACAATTTTCTTACGAAGGTGACGACCAGCCGATTGAAAATCAAGAAATGAAATTTAAAGTAATTTGCTTTTTTGGAATGCTAGACATTACTCTTTTATCCGTACATGAAAGATTTAAACTATTATCGTGTCATTCTGATGTTTTTAATTTTTTGTGGAATGTTCAGGCTTTCGGCAAATATTCTGACCAAGATCGATTTAATTTTTGTAAAAAACTGGAAGAAACCTTAACTGACAAAGATTGAAACGAGAAAGATATAGACGGAACAGAACTTTAACAACAATTTCTGCAAAATGGCGACAAAAACGCGACGTCTGCAGTAGGAACACTTAATTACATTGCAATAAATAACCTAACCCACTCATTTCCAAACACTACGATAGCATTGCGCATATTATTAACCATTCCAGTTTCTGTAGCTACAGCCGAGAGGTCATTCTCTAAATTAAAGTTAATTAAAATTTTTTTACGATCTAGAATGGGCCAAGAGCGGTTAGAAAATCTTGCTGTCATTTCTATAGAGTCTGACTTTTTAAAGCAACTTGAAATGGAAAATCTTGTTAATGAATTTGCAAAAAGTAAAGCTAGAAAAGTCCAATGTTTGTAAGATCTCTCCATCATGTATCATGATCATGTAATATCTGTTTCAAAGCAATCGCTATTTTATTTCTTTATGTTTTTTTAATATTTTGAATTAATGTTTGGTAACTTTAATACTGTTTTTGTTTTGTTACTGTTGTTTTGTATTCTATTAACATTTTTTGTGTACTTTCTGTTTATCACAAATAGATATAGACATTAGTACTAAAAAGTATAGAGTTGTCTTTAAAAATTTCAACGATCAGCTAGGAGAGAAGGGTGTTAATTTTGTTCAATATTATAATATTTATTGCTGACACCCAACAGGTATTAGGCCCTATCGCTAAGCAATACCTCCTTAGAGGCAAAGCACACTTTGATGAAAATAATTTTCGCTCGCAAAGTACTAAAAAACGACATTCAATTGTTCTCATAACAGAAGGACTTGCTTTTTTTTCGTAGCGATATCATAAAATTCAACAACAATTTATTCACAAGTAAAGCAAATAAAAATGTCGTGAAACGACCGGTTTATTTCTACGAACAGGTAAAACCGATGTTATTAAAATTTATAAAAGTAAAACAACCTATTAGTTATAATTATGTTGCATGCATCCTGGATCTAGATAAGACGCGGTTTGAAATTTTGTTGTTTAGTAAGTTATGGCATCAGATTATTTGATGATTTACATTTTTTACAGGTGCGTATTAAAACCCTTGCAAATCGTACAAAATTTCGAAAATAACCAGCCAGACGCGGGTTAGTATTTTGAGTTTGACAACCCAAACCATAGCCAAATACACAAAGTCAGCGTGATATCACAGTAGAAAGCTTACCTTTAGTACTAAACATTTCCAAGGCCTTGGACTAAGTCCGGCATAGTTCATAGCTATCGAACTTTCTTATTGAACAAGGCAGTAGACACTTTTCAACAATTTACAATATTTCAACAATAGATTTACCACCACCTAGCAAAAATTATAAGCCCAAAGATAGAGGAAAATTCTAATAACGAACTATACTGTGTTTGAACTTGAAGAAGTAGTCCATGCTTACAGATGGTCTAGTTCCACAATATATATTTTTAAAAGTTATCAACACTTCATTGTTTCCAATATGTTGCAAACATATAAATGTTCATTATCAGAGGATACTAGAAGAAATTAAATAATAAAATAATCGAGAAGTTAGAGAAGTTTAAATTTAGTTACGGTACAATAGAATTAAAGAGGTGAAGGATTGGGGTTGAATTAATGTTGTGAAATGAAGGTAGAAAGTAATAAAGTTGACATTGTTGGAAGATTATTGTATTAGTAAGTTTAGTAATGTGAAGTGAAAGTATCTGGTGGTCGAGAAGTTAGGGAAAAAATTTTATTGTTGGCATGGTATAGTAGCGTAAAAGAGATGAAGCATTAAAGTTAAATTAAAGCGAAGAACTGAAGGTAGAATAAAGTGACGAGGTAATATAGTTATAAAATAAATCACAACTTCGAAAGTAGTAGTGAACATTGAACAAGGAAGGACATATATGCAGGGTTACTGGAGTAAATAGGGACAAAACTGAAAACACTAACATGGCAGAAGCATTAATAAGGTGACCTTAAAGGCCACACATTACTCACTTGTGTCTCATGCTGAGATTATTCAAAAAATGTGTATAATGAATCGGAAAGCACCACGTTGTCACCTAAGTCAAGTTCGAGTGACATGTGATTAAAACCAGATGCAAGTGAACAGAGTAAGAAGCGAAGCAAATTAATCAGATAGATCAAAGGTGTAATAAAGGGGTTTAGGGAGCAAAAGGGTCAAAGAGAAAAGGAACCCAAGGTACAACAAGTCACCAACCTTCCGAATACTTCTGCAGTAAAGACCTCTACAAATAGAAGTATGCAAAAATACATAAAGAATGCATAATAAAACTATGAAAAGGGATTTAACCCTCATTGTTAATACAAAATAGAACTTTAACTCAAGTACACCTTTTATTTTAAATTGACAAAAGCTTCAATCAAGACTAAAAGAACTTTTCCTCGCGCATGTATTTGTTAATGTATGAAAAATATTCTATGTCTATTTTTTCCATTCATATTAATGTAGAAACCCGATATTATTATTAAATTGTATTTAGCGGATGCTTTTTTGGAACTCAGTTCTGTTGTATCCTTAATTTTGTAAATAAATAAATAAATAAATAAATAAACCATTGAAAGGTGAACACGTACGTCAGAATTAACGTGTGTCATCGTCCGTCGGACATGACAATTGCATTCGCTTGACAAAAAGCACCAAGTAATAAATATAGTAATGTTGTAAAAGTTGTCCTGTACTAAAATTAGTAACTAATCATGTCTTAAAGAGGTATCATATAAACAAGTGCCGAATTGGATGAATAAACGCCAAACTAAATGTGATCTAACTCTCTAATTCACTTAGCCAAATATAAAAAACCAACCAGTGAAATAACCTAAACCCGAGGATTATACAAAGCCTCAACCGTTTAATGTTGGGAGTTAAAAATAAAACTTGATTCCCACAATCCTTGATGTGCCCGCTGCTCGTCTCCAGTAGTCCATCTCCGTAACCCTTAGTCGTCCTTTGGCTCTTTCTTTGATTTGCCATACTTCAATACTTCTATGTGATAATACTCTTTATGATTGTCACAAATATTCTTTGTTTGTTTTGTTTTGATACCTGCTGTTCCCACAGCATTCATAGCTGTACCTCTCCTTTCCTGCATGTTTCTTTCCTTGATTGCTCTGTCCAGTGTGCCATCGTTTATGATTTTTATTCCTAAGTACGAATAGTTTTGGCATCTTCTTATACATTGTCCATCTTCTAGCATAAGGTCTTGCTGCACGCCCCTAATACACATGTACGCACTTTTTATATTCTTTTGTTAGCTTTTTTGCCATATACTCTAAATCGTCGTACTCTTGAGCCACCGTGGAAAATAAAATATCTAAAGAAGACATCAAGAAAATGTTAAATTTAATAGAAGCTACATGGGTTAATCCGTTTAATAGGAACAATTTTTCGGATGATCTAATTCATATTGCCACTGGCAAAATAGGTTTAGACGATATTAACCAATCACTATCAAATTTCAAAGAAAAGCCTTCTTCCAGTAACAAAAAGTTTGCAGAAGATAGATTAACAATTAACAGTAAAGTCAGTTTTTGGAATGCTGTTCCTAGAGATCAGACAAAGACTTTTGCTTTTTATAATATTGGTTACAAGAAGAATGAAAAATAAAACATTATCAATCCTGAGTTTTTTATTCCAGGAGAAGTGCAGCAAATTTGCTTTCTTTCTTTAATTTACTTACGGGATAAGTAAACTGAAGCGTGAATATTTTTATCTTGTCATATCTTTTCTACTAAATGTCCTTTGTTCAGTCAGGCTTCGTCTAAATACAAAATGTTCCTTTTTCCCTTGTATATCTACCAATATCGCTTGGATACGTCTCCAAAAAATAATTTCTTGCCTATCCAGTAAAACTTTTGGTTGTGTTATTTCCAAGAAAAATTTAATGTTTGTCATATTTGCCACAATTTGTTTCTTCCCAGGTTCATCTTCTCTCATAATATTAAAAATGTTATCCAATGTTGGGATCTCCATGTTGAAATGAAAATCATAAACTTTTCTTCGTATGACACGTACTCTCGGCTTGACGTGCCGGTAGGGCTTGCGAGCCTCCTTGACTCGAAGAGCTACGTCAGCTGTAGCCTAGCTACTGGTAGGGTCTCCCATGCTGGACAGGTCTCTGTGGGTAGAAGCCAGACTAAGACGGGTACAAACGCACGAGTAGTGCCTACGCACATTTTACCTTACACTCACACAATAACGCAGGCTTAATCCTAAGATGTCATGCGACCCGTACTAAGAGGATCAATGCCGCCTAAGCCAAAATCAGGCATTATAAACGGAGCTTCTAGGATACTGGGCGACCTCCTAGAATACTTCAGCCTTGCACTAGGCATTGGGGCGCTGCTGGTGTGGACCACCCTTTCCCCTACACTCGTGAGACTTACTATGGACCTTAAAGATAAAAAAATACAATTCTAAACCAGAGGAGGACTTAGAAATGAGCGACTCCTACATTAACACTCCAGTGGGACTTTTGAAAGCGAACCCCACTACCACAACTGAGGCAGTGGCTAGTACGTCGGGTGAAAGACCGTCGGCGGAAAGGACTGCCGAAATGGAATAGATAGCTGCAGGGATGGACAAAATTGGCCTGCAACAATCAAAGCTCTCGGAAGCTCAAAGAAGAAAGCTCATGAAAGCGAGAAAGATGGCGGCGGGTACCTGGACCAAGGAAAAGCCCCGACCAAAGCCAAAGAAAGCGAGGGAGACAGTGTGGGAAAGAAAAGATCTCACTCAGACTTGAGCACACCTCCCTCTGAATAAAATACGGGATCTGGGTAATTTAAGATCAGGTACCTATTACCTGTTAAATTTTTAAGGGGAAACCTCATTTTCCGTTAAAATACAACCCTGTTCTTTTTAACGTAACTACAAAGTCACGCAACTCTAGTGCTGGCAAAATTATCATAACCTATGTATATGGATGTTTTTAAAATATGTATCTCCAGTAGTTACTTAGAGCTTGTCCGGGGATTTGGGTCTATATTTGAAAATTCCGTGCTTTTCTGATAAGAACACAGCGTTGGAATTAAAATAACTCACATTTATGTTTTTTGTATCCGAACTTATTTATATTAATATATACGAAATTATACTGAAAATACTCCAAACGCAGGCCATTTTTGTTTTAATATACACTTCTTCATCGAGAATTTTTATTTATATTCCGTAGCAAATCTTATGATTTATATATTAAGGTATAATGTCTAACCAAATGTCTTTAATGCCCAGAGCAGAGAGGGTTAAAGACAATATTGGAGCCTTAAGTAGTCTCGGCATTGATTGGCGTCTGAAAGAAATCCGTCCATCTCCTTAAACATGTCGGGTCCTATTCGCAAACATCAACATCATCTGTCAAACAACCTTGCATGCTGAGCTATTGAATTTTCTATAATATTCTCCAAAAAAAATATCTTTCACCATGACAAATTGGTTAAGGCTGTCGCGGCCAGTTGATGAACTGGTGTAGTCCTGATTCGGGTCTAAAGGCCGTCGTCAGTTGGAATTGCTTCCTAACGTTTCGCTAGCACGAGTGGCGAGCTTCTTCAGAGGTCCTTCCATCTCCGGTAGACAGTCTACTTCCAGCACCGGAGATGGAAGATAGGGAAGGTAAAACAAAATAAACATATGTGATGTATTTACAGTCACAATAATTCTAATATATTTAATAATGTTATAAAATAAATAAATAAAAAATAATTCATGGGATAGTATTTTTATTCATAAAGAACCTTTGAGTAATTTTTATTCGACGATTAAAGACATATTTACTAAAGCTTTTTCCAGTACAATAACTTCAAAACCAATAACAAACGTTGAATATATAATATGAATAAAAGATGTGACACAACGTGATTTGATTCCGACTTCTGTTTTACAATTTTAGAATTATTGCACGACATGAGATACAAATAACAATTTTTTTAGCCTTTGAGGTCCCTATTAAAAGCCTTCTACTATGTAAGTGTTCCAGTTTTATCCCAATTTACTCTAGTTACCCTGCAGATCTGTCCTTCTTGGTTCTTTGTTCAATATTCAACAAACTTTCAATTTTATCTCATAGCAATATAAACCTCTACCCCATTCTACCTTCATTTCTCCTCATCAATTTAACCCTAAATCTTCATCTTTTTAATTCTACCGTACCACATCAAAATTAAAAAAAATTCTCTAACGTCTCTATCATCAGTTCACATCAATGTAATACAATAATCTTTCAACAATGTCCATTTTACCTCTTTCTGCCTTAACTTCTCAACATTTAACCACAATTCTTCACCTATCTAATTATACTATTAAAACTTCCCGATATACTTTTATTTCACTTCAATATAATGCAAAAACCTTTTAACAACTTTCATCTTTACTTACAACTGGTCTTTATTAAGAACGGCTTTACATTACTGACCTCTTAAAAGTTTGAACCACTGGTCACAATTCAGCCTTAATTCTACTTACTTAAATCAATTTTAATGATAAAAACCACTCTGGTCAATCATTTCATTGTATCCCCTGATGATGAACATTTTTATGTTTGAAACATGTTGGGAATAATAAAGCTCTAATAACTTTTAATATATACTATGGAGGTAAACCGTCTGTTTTATTTGATGGTTTAAAATAAGTTCTGAGAATGAACGCTCACTTCATAATATTTTTAAAAAATCCATCAAACAGTTCATAATTTCATATTTTAATAGTTATAAAAACATTTATAGAAATTTCACAATATTATATTTTATGGTTGATTAAAATCTCTAAAAGCTTTGTCAATAAAGATATTTCTTTCAGACAATAAAGAATATTTTGACTTTGACTATGACTTTAACCCACTTTTACAGATACGTTCAATATCTTTTCCACCGTAAATGAACAAAATTTGACACCACAAACACGACAACAAAAGCAATTTCACCATACACGAAAAGCTATACCTACGTCTGATATCTTAATTACAAGATCACGCCAAAAACTTTGTAGTAGCGTTGAACGGGTAGCAAATTGACTCAATTTAAATGTTGTAAGGTGTTGTTTTCAACCACCGGTCTGTCTTAACATATCCAGTGAACTATTTGAAAGGCAACAATTAGTTTTAACACGCAATTATTTCAATTGGACCCTTGCGTAAAAGCGCTGTGATAAGTACGATTCGTCGCTTGTTTGGTGTAAGTAATTTAACACTACCTGCCCTTGTCTGTTATAGGTATTGATACTTATATAAAGACTAGACTCTAAATTGAGAGGCCAGGAAATAGTGGGGCAGCAAGGGAAGCACTGGGATACCAAGAAAGGAGACAACAAAGAAAACCCTACTGGTAGGATGAAGATATCGAGAAAGATATTAAGGAAAAAAGAGATAAATACAGAACCTTCTTGAACTCAAAGTCAAATGAAGACAAAATAAAATACTCAGAAGCTCAAGCAAAAGTTAGAAGAAGGATAACCCAGAAGAAAAACGAAGCATGGGAAGCAAAATGCACTAAAATCAATACCTTTCTAGGGGGGCAGAAGAGCACAAAGAGCTGGAAAATTATAAGATCCTTAAGACAAGAGAAGAAAAGAAACATAATAGAGCCAATCTCGCTTGAACAGTGGGACAACCACTTCTCTAAACTACTAAAGGAAGACAGGGCCGAATTTCAAGAACAACAACAACAACAAAAGGTTCAAATACTATAATCACCTATTAGAATTATCACAAACAAAGTAACAAGAATTTGCAAAGCGCTAAAAGATAGAAAGGCACCAGGTCCTGGAATCAAAGCTACGGAACTAATAAGAAATTGAACAAATAGGCTTTACCAACATCTCACAAATCTATTCCAAAGAAATAAAAATGGAATGACGGTACCCAAAGAATGGAGAACATCATTAGATAGAAGATAGAGTTACTAACTAGAGGATTATAGAGATTATGGGACTCACACACGACATAATGGATGATATTAGGGTCAAACAAATGAAGTGGTATGGACATGTACAACGGATGAACAAGGAACGACTCCCAAAACAGATACTGAAATGGACCCCACAAGGAAGACGAAAACGAGGGAGACCCAGGAAAAGTTGGAAAGATGGGATAGACAAGGAGATCAGGTTGAGAGAACTGGGGGAAGAACTCGGGCAAGACCGAGATCAATGGAGACTGAAAATCAGAAGACGTCTGAAAACGTTGTAAACCGAATTAGGTATGTGTAAAAATAATGTACATATTTCATAATATCCTTCTTCAGATAACATTATGTCTTCTTTTCTTGTTTCTTGCAAATAACCATCAGGCAGCCCACCATATCTCCCATAGGAACTTAATGGATGCAAGATGCAAAACAACTAAATGCAAGCAATGAAGCAGACACTAAAGCATTAACCTGAAGTAATGAGCAGATTATATGAAGATATAGGAAGAAAACTTCCTTTTTCATGCATTTACTGCATTAACTAATCACATTAAAGACACAGGATGCAGACTCCTTACGGTGACTAACTGCCGTATGCAGGACTTGCTAGGGAACAAGTATCATTAAAGAGGTCTAAAAGTGGGAATTAATTCCCAAGACGATCGCCAGATAGGCCAATTCAAGGCTTGTATGGAGGTTTCCTTTTGTTACGCGACATCAACACTGATGTCTGAGATAAATATTGGAGTTAAACCTAGAATTCCTCTTTAAATCGGATTGCCAAGATTTGCTTAGGAAGGGTTTCTCTTGAAAATTTTAGATTAGTATCGTATATTTAGACAGCTAAAAAGTCTGAGCATGCTGAATCATTTTCCATAAACCTGAACACAGCAGATACATTTTTTACTTTGCTGCGCGTGTTGAGCTATCGGTGTTGTCCTACATGGTATTATACAGAAATTGGCGAATTCGTAGAAAAGCGTGTGCTTCGTACAGGTGCAACTAACAAAACTAATTACCCAACTACATATTTTACTGGTAATGCAGTTAATACATTATCCTACAGGGTGCTACTTAATGTTATATACCTACTTATTTTAATGGACCAATTTTAAATGTAAAAGTTCATATATAGGGCCGTCAAAATGAATGGATTATATTATTTAGATCATAAATATCAATTGGACGAGAAATTTAAATTAATCTAGTAATGGTTTGGTAGAGTAGGCCTTGGCGATATTTTGACAATAGTTAACAGTTTACAAAATGTAGCGGTGGTCTCCATATCAGTCATGTGAAGAATCTAACTCGACAATTAAAGCTCAGCGTGATTTTCGACAACATTTTCAAGTTCGCGATAAAGTCGAGTCAAAAATGGAAAGATGATCCGCTAAACATTGAATTTTGTACCGAGATGATAACTTGATGATCGCTCAGAAAACTCTCCCAGACTTTAAAGAAATAAGGGATACAATAATAAATTTAGATACAGTGACTATGACGAGAATGGTTCCTTTAAAAATCCGTTAGTGGGGTTATTCCGAAGAAGTTTGATGATTTATCTGATAAACTGAAATCTATGTTAGATGCACTTAATTTAATAGAAGCTAATGTGGAAAACAACGAAAACGATGCGGCATCTCAGAAACAGACACGCTTGTAAATATAATCCACAAGCTTAAAAATAAAATTAAACCACAAGACTTTCAGACGGTGATGACGAAAGTCCTATCACATAAGCAGTTTAGCAAAGAATATAATAACTATGCTGCAGAAATCGAGGAACTAGCTCAAAGCTTTAGGAGAGTCTACATAAAGGGCGGAGTTCCAGTACCGCTGAAGGTTCTAGTAGAATGAGAGGTGTCAATGATACTGCTGAACGTTGAATCAGTTTCATCAATTCATTCATTAAAGAATAAGAATAAAGTTGTGCAGACAAAATATTTGTTTGCTTGTTTTTTTGGACCACCCTAATAATACATGTACCACAAGATGGAACAACAAAATCTTGCATGCCTGAACCTAATCGTGTCAGTAAAGGTAACGGACCGACAAGAAAAGTATTATTTCGAACGAGTACAGGTGCTTACCCAAAATTAAGAAGATTATAAGAAAATTAAATACGGAGATGATTAGGTACGCGATACTTCAAACTTCTTGATAGGATATTTTAATAACCATTACATATTATTTTCTTAAACCTACACTGATATATTATAGGATTGGGCACCAGGAAAGTATACAATTACATAATAATTGAAAATGGGAAAATTGATAATTTAAAAATTAATTTAAGGGCCACCAATAACGAACTTTTTCATAGCCGTATAATTTTCAGCGTACTCCTGTTATTGGCCACTCATTAATATGTTGTAAAACCTAGTCGTGGTCAATTTCAAAATCAATTTTCTCCTTTAAAAAAACTCAAGTTTTACCTTATTATTAATTCACATCGGATATTTTCGTATTTCGAATTAAAAGACAGGGTCGACTTTCAATTTGTCTTGTGTAAAGATTGTCATCGGTCTACTTTAATCTTTTTAATTCAAATGGACCGCCGCGTCATAGTGTGGTTTGACATTCAGTTATTAGACACTTGTTCCTTAGTCAAAAAGTTCGTTCTAATGAACTATATAGTATACACACAATATACACTTTAACATTTTATTTACTGTCTGGTGCATATGAATAGCAATAAACTTTGGGCAATCGAGTACGAGCCCTAGTAGTAAGACCCCTAAGAGCCTGATGCCTCCAAGAGCTATGACAGGTTGAGGTACCCAAATAATACATCAATGATCTGGATGACTTTTTAACCCATGTTCTATCTGTTGTCCCAAAATCTGCAAGGGACTGTTAAGTTTGTTGCCCCACATTATCAGATTATCATCCCTTTTGTCGTCAAGGAGCTTCCGGTGTGACATCCAGTCAGCCGGATGCCATTCTTTAAACTCTTGTTCAGCCGAATCGACGTTGAATTTTACAAACGTCTTTTCTTGCTCTCTGGCGGACTTGGCTTCTTTGAAATTCAACATGAAAAGATTGGATCTTGCCAAGGTCTCGTTGGATAAGTACTTCATTTTCATGTTCATAGAATCTCTATCAATTTTCGCCATTTGCATGATGTCCATTAGCTGATCATGCCATAAGTAGTGGATGGGTGGGCTTGACGCAAAGCAAGTAGGCCAGCTTAGACCCTTTTTTCTGACCCTGTTTTAACGTCTGATTAATGCCAGCCAGACGAAACGAACAGTTTAACGTGGGTTCCGAGCCACAATATAACCTACAGATGTTATTCTTAGCACATAATTTTTACGGTCTTGTTATTATTAACGTCTCTTTGCTTATCACAAACCTGGACGAGTCAGCCCTTAAACGTCCTTGTGTGAAACTAGTTATTACGTCGCGGGGACCTTCGAACCATCCGGAGCATCATCATCTCACGTACATGGGAGACTCCGTCGCCAATTCTCTGGTCAAGGTTTTACCCTCAATCAAACGAATATGAGACAGTGGCCAAGATCCGCACCACTTCTTTCTTCTTCATGTGACTCAAGGGTCCCCCCCTCGACAACCTGCCGTTTCCAGGTACAACCTTTGATCATCGGTCAGGTATCTTGAAGGCCTTTCCTCTATTGCATAACAATATATTGCCATTGAGCAGTATGGTAACATGGGTTAAGCAAACTAAAAAAGTCTGCTGTAACATGAGAAGCGATAATGCTGCCATGCGACCAGGCTGTCACCCGAGCATGTCAGCAAATATCCCTAAAACAATTATATTGGGAACGTAATGAATCGCGTCAACGTAAATTCAAGAAGCATTTAGTCCTTATTAAGGCGGGGCTCAGCAGTAGTGCTATATTGTTGTCAAACATATCGAGCGGTGACTTCTGGTGAAGGGATAATTAAATTATGCAGTCTAACAAAACAATCACCGATGAGATTCAGAGAAGCCAACTGATATGGTATGGGCATGTAGAAAGAATGGGTGATAAACTGCTCGCTAAGATGATTCTTAAATGAACAACACCACAAAGAAGAAGAAGAGAAAGATCCAGAACAACATGGCTCCGTTGACTGAAAAGGGCTATGGCAGAATGAAACCTATATCGAAGGGACTGGAAAGACAGGAAAGGCTGGCTGCTCGCCAAGATGATACTTAAATGGATAACGCCACAAAGAAAAAGAAGAAGAGAAAGATCCAAAACAACATGGTTCCGTTGACTGAAAATGGCTATGGCAGAACGAAATCTACATCCAAGGGACTGGAAAGACAGGAAAGGTTGGAAACTGGAAACGAGAAAGCGTTAAATGCTTTGGAACCCGGTCATAATATATAAGACGTGCCAAAATAAGTACCTATCTAGAATAAAGGTGCCTGGGTTTAGACGTTGGTCATCATCATATCGATTACCTATTTTATGGAATCTGTCTCGATCAAAAGCTGCTGGAGGCTGTCCAGAGCATTTCACATAAAATAAACCAGTCTGTATCGAAATAAAACTTCTACGACAACACAAAAGGGGCTTTAGAAGCTTCTGAAGCAAAACCGCTGTGGGTTTATTGTTTTACTTTACTTAGTACATGTTAAGATTTCTTAAGACCGTCTCTGGGAATACGAAAATATCCGATAAATAATCATTACTTTCCGTAATTTGGTTTAAGTAAAGAAACATGAAAAATAAACAACTTTACAACGGTATCGGTGGCATCTCTTGTCGGGATTATCGCGTAAACATTCTAGCGACGCCGCTATTATAAACGACCACGTTGAAGTCGCGTAGACTGGGCGTACTCATACACCGTTTATGTGCTATTAAATTAATTCTCGGCATAGCATAAGGACGTAATGGCAGCACGCTATTTAAACAAAATAGCAGCAATTTTCGAGGAAAATAAACAAACATAACGTAAAATAAAGCTATAAGATTAAATTAGATTGAAGATCTGGTTAAGTCGATTATTCAGGGCTGTGTTTATCTTTCGCCAAGTCGCAATTTACAGCTAATTTTCTGGCTTTTATCATAATTATCATGCGAAAATAAAAGGCAGTGAATTAGTTTTATAGAAATGCTATGTTCGTAAATTTGAAGTTTGTTTTACACAGGGACCGTCAAAATAAATGGACTATATTTCAACTTTAATTTTATTTTATCCATAAACATTTCAACAAAAAATGAAACGAATGAAAGCAAATACGGAAATACTCTCAAAACATAATATAACTGCAACTACAGAAACTACAGTGATAGAGGAAAATAAGGGCCTGAAGTCAATTAACATAACTAAGCTAAGACAGCAAGACGGACAAATAACATCGAACAAAGACGAGATTCTGAAGGTCGTCAGGACTTTTTACCAGGAGCTCTACAGCAACACGGATGGAAACGTTGGCAATATACCAACAGTAATGAATCAAGGATCTAAAGATATCCCAGATATAACATTGGATGAGCTCAAAGCAGCCCTGCGAGAAATGAAAAACAATAAGGCAGCTGGCGACGATCAGATTGAAATAGAAGGTGTAAAGCAAGGAGGAACTTCACTACATAATATGATCTGCAAGCTATACAACGCGTGCTTGTTAAATGGAACAGCACCTTCCCAGTGGGAACGAGCAGTAATAATAATCACGCATAAGAAAGGGGACATAACAAACCTAAAAAACTACCGTTCCATTAGCCTGCTTTCTCATCTGCACAAGCTCTTTATGCGAATACCAACAAATAAGACTTCTACCAACCACGAGAGCAAGCAGGTTTCAGATCAGGGTTTGGCACAAATGAACATCTCCAGGTTATTAAGGCTGTTATCGAGAAATGCATAGAATACTATAATAAACCTCTAGTCCTCATCTTTGTCGATTATGAAAAAGCACTCGACATGATAAATCAACAACAAATGCTACACGCGCTAGCAGAATGCCGTATAGACTCCAGGTATATAAATATAATTAAACACGTCTATGAAAATGCTAAAGCTTGTATAAAACTGCACGACTATACGAAGGATTTTCCCCATCGAACGAGGTGTAAGACAGGGCGATGTTATATCTCCCAAACTTTTTACGACGCTTCTGGAATACATGTTTAAAAAGATAGATTTTGAAGGAATGGGACTGAGCATTAATGGTGAGAGACTAAACAACCTGAAATTTGCAGACGATATCGTTCTAATAACCGACAAAATCGATGAGGCGAGAGAGATGCTTAAGAGACTGGACGAAACTTCGAGAACGGCAGGTTTAAAAATTAACCACAGTAAAATTCAATATATGACCAACCTAGTGATAAGCGAACAAATTTTCCGGGGTGCTAACCATATAGAGCGTATAGATATCTAGGTCATGAGATTCGTATAGGCAGAGACAGAGACAACCAAACCTGAGAAATAGCATGCTTAAAGAGAAAGGTCTTTATCAGGTGTTAACTTACGGAGCAGAAACATTTACACTGACAAAGAAGGTATTAAATAGAATTCGCGTTGCACAGAGAGCCATGGAGAGGGCAATGCTAGGGATAACGCTAAGGGACAGAGTCTCTAATGTTAGACTTTGCCAAAGTACTGGAGTAACAGATGCGATTAAACCTATAACAACGTCAAAGTGGAACTGGGCTGGGCATGTGGCAAAAATGTCAGACGGAAAATGGACAAAGTTGATTCTGGAGTGGAGACCCCGACAAGAAGTCTTTCGGAACAGAGGTCGCCCACCAACAAGATGGACCGACAACATTAGGAGAGTGGAGCCAAGTTGAATGAGAGCAACACAGGAAAGGGGACGTTGGATTAGACTACGGGAGGCTTATGTTCAGCAGTGGACGCAACCAGGCTGATTGATAATGATAATGATGACAGAAACTACATGTTATTACCTTGGTAATGACCACGTGATATCTATTTAAGAGTCTCAAGAAAATTAGGATATTGAAGTTCAGATTCCGAGGATAATGGTGATTCCATTGCAGATCCTTCATATGAACAAGAAGCTAACATGCAGCAACACCACGTAGTTGTAGATTTCGAACACGACACTGATGACAGTGATTGACCAAATAAATAATGAAGATTTAACCAATTCTACTGGAAGACCAATAAAATTTAAAGAACAGAACAGAGCCTAAAAAAAAATTAGGGAAAAGCAATTTAATGACTTTATCTCTACCTGTTCTAAAAAGAGTTCAAAAAATATTTTAACTAAGAAAAGAAATTTCGTATTTGATCGATTTTGATCTTTACAGTCTTACGAAGCACAAACTAATTTTCTAGCAACAAGTGTAGCCGAGTGTACAAAAAAAGAACTTTTGGTAGAAGCGCTGAAAAAAGGACTTTTTCTAGAATATATTGGATAATGTAGTAGTATGCAAAAATACTTTTAGTAAGACGGTTGATATAACTTTTTTTAGGGTTAATACAGCTCTAAAAAAATTTCATGGTCGAATGGCTTTAACTGGCCAAATAGGAATAGAGGAAGAAACAAGCTTCAGGAAGGCACTGTGCAAAAAGTGGTTGACCAAATAAATAAGATCCCTCGATACGAATCGCACTATAAAAAAGAAAAAACAATTTCTGCCAATTCGAACAACAATTCAAAAAATGTATGAATTGATTGTTCCGAACAAAATATTCCGGTCAGTATTGTTTCTTATAAAAGATTATTTTACAATAAATTTAACTTGAGACAAAACTCTTAAAGGAAGACATTTGCAATACTTGTGATAGCTTGAAAATTCAGATAGAGTTCAGATGAGTAAGATCTCGACAAGAAAGAAGAATTAAAAGTTAAACATAGCAAACATTTGGAAGTAGCGGAAGAATCTTTAAAATTACGCAGACAGGATTTTAAAACAGTCAGAGAAAACGAAAAACATGAATACCCACAAACATCGTATTTTTCAAGCCCCAGCTGTGGGTTTACATAGCTAGTATACATATTGATAAAGAAGAACGAGGGTATTGCTATGTTTGGGTTAAAGGGGAAGCTAGTAATGGTGGAGAACTATCGATAACAATCGACATTTTAGACTATCGAAATGTATCGATAGCGTTTACGTTTTGTTTCGAATATTTATTATTGGGTTTTGGAGCAAATAAATGTGAAAACTATTGAAATCACACTGACAAAGTAAATTAACAATAAACACATTTTTTAATGTTTTTTTTTTCCTCCGAGGGTCCTTCTAAGTGCCGGATGCACTTCGGCCAAGTTTGGCCCAATTCCTGTGGTAATCCTCAGCTGATTTCTGCTCATCAGAAGTAGCTGTTTTGTTAGTTTCGGGTCTGGGTCCCCAATGAAAATTTGCTATGGTTAAATCTCTGTCTGTTGTTCCATTAGATATTGTGTTGATTCCTTGTCCATCGTTTTATGACATCTCGTACTGTGCACCCTCCAAGTACCTTCTTGCAAGTTCGTCAGCTTTTTCGTTTCCTGTAATACCTTCATGTCCTGGTACCCATTGTAGTAGTACTTTGTCTGCTTTTGCCAGGGCCATTAGTTCCTCTTGGCATTCCCATACCAGTCCTGATGTCACCTTTTTAAACGTTGCTCAAGCTCGCTTTAAATCAAGCAGAGGTAAGTCATTTTACAATAATGTTTGATTACTTTTCAATTATTATTAGGTATGGTATTATCATAGTTAGTTGGGCTAGGAATTTACAGTAATAATAATATTTGGGCATTACTATCGCACTAAATTAGCAGAATTAGTAATTTTTTTTAAACTATTGAATACTATCGATAACTAGGGTGGTAAACATCTGGTAAAGTGTCCTGACACGTTTGGGTTTTTACTAGTCCGGATATTAAAAATACCCAAAAGGAAAAAAAAACATCTAAGGGCGATCGAGAGAAGGTCCAGAGGAAACGGCGTATGCAGGTGGAGTAGTATGTGGACGTTGGGACAGTGGCAAAGTAGCTGAAACCACAAAAATAAAGTATATGCTAAACCACAGACAAATGTCCATAAGGATGATGGTAGGTCTTCTTAACAGTACACAGACGAAACTCTATGCAGATTTTTCCAGGAGGAAGAGACGGCCAAACATGTACTTTGTGCGAAGGACTGGCAAAAAATACGGCCCAATAAGTTTTGAAGTAGAGACTGCATACCATACTGTCGCCCTTGGAGAATACAATGGCCTTTTATGAATTGCACATGGACTTTCGGTCGCTCAGTTTCAGCAATTTTACTTACTGACAGGACCGGTCGGATTTTTGAGTACTCTTAATAGCAAGATGAGGTAAGGAATGTAAAGTATCAAAAACCTTTTTTCGAAACTGAGGAAGAAGGAGAAAGGAACATATGGACGATAACGTCCCATGTGAATATTACAAATTATGTGAAGGTTTTCATTTGGTAACTTAGTTTTTTCAAAAGAAAGTGCTGTTTTAACTGGTTACTAGGTTCCATATCATTTTCTAAAAATTCCCTAAAATATCTCTATCTAGTATAAGAACTGGGTGTTACGAAGTCCTGTGCAAGTATTTTTCCAAGGCAGCTCTTCTTCTCTCAACCAATTCACTACCATTGCTTTGGTCAGTTTCAGTGCTGTTACTCATTTTAATTTTAGTCATACCTATTACACTTTCTCTGGAGCTGGTGGTATAATTCTTCCAACTTTCAGATACTTTTCAATAAGCTTATCATGAAGGGCTAGAAAATCACTGAATCGCCTTGTAATTGAAAATTCTCTTCTTTTGAAAGGATGCATATTTATCCTGGTTCTGATTCTATAGACGACATTTGTGATCCCATGCCTTCGCCAATTTTTTGTGTTTTCGGTTTGCTTATTTCTAGAAATGTATCTCCACCCTCTGTCTCAGATTTTTACAATGGATCCAGGACTGGATCATTATTAATAGGAACTGTCTGCATCTCACCTCTGGGCTCAGATATTTTTAATTTGGAAATATCGGATTCACTTGTTCCATTGGTGATTTTAGTTACATTTCTCCATTGGATACTTTATCGTTCTTAACAAACGTCTTCAGAAAGAGGGGGTCGATCAGATCTCTTATCATCAGCCATGTTTTGCTTTAGTGGTCAAGTAATAGCTTATAGTGTATTTTCTCAAGTTTCAGGGATGATTGGATTGTGTTATATCATGAGAAACGACACCGCTGTGGAAAATCAACAACAAAACATTACGGCCAATCAACCCCAGTACACTATTATAATAAACTTCTAAGGAGACCAATTCAACTTTGTCTTTAGAGCTTCCATATACAACACAGTAAATCACACATTTTCATCCATATCCCGGGAATATTGATTGGTTTCACAAAAAATGTATAGGTACCTACTGCTTATTTTCATAATAAAATATTGGAACGCAGCTGCCCCAATTTAGTACAAAAATGTGTTTACCATTTTAATCTAAAAGCCTTACCTACAAATTTAATTGTGGTCCTTATAGTTGTAGTATGGGTATTGACAGGCCTGATCACTGGGAAGCAGATTACAAGAAAATTCTTTGTTTACATGATCTTAAGCTTTTAGACATTATAATCATTACAAAACCTTATTACGGTTTTACGCACTATAGTCTATCTTTAAATTGCACAAAGTAATAAATGCCCATTAAATATGCAAAACGCTTAGTCTCCTGTATTCTTAGACTATTAGACCTCAGTAGACCACCTTCAACGAAGCCTTCAGAACTTCCAATATGGGTTATGATAAGTCGATATCCTTTTCCAGATGGTGGTCTTAATCCTGTGGATAATCCTTCCAAAAAAGCTTGCCATGAACTTTTAATATTTTCATCCCGCCAAAACTTAGTTACAGTGTGGCCTTCATTTTTAGTCATATTTCGTCTAGGTAAAATATTTTTTTGTTTTCTTCTCTGGCTTTTCAAATGCTTTTTAACACTGACACTTTGCACTTTGACTTATAGTTTCACTGAGAAACAAACACTCAAGGTAGGTATGTATAGATATAAATAGGTGTATTATTTCAATAGAGGCACCCAAAAAGGCACAAGAACCAAATAATTAGCAAACAGGTAACCAGGATTAGGTACAAAAAAAAAGGAATAACATATTCAGAGCAGAAACGGAATAAAGTCCGTTTCGTTGCCGTTGATAGCTCGATACATTAACAGATTAAAAAACATTACAGATTAAAGATTCAAAACAAGGCTCGGGTGGCCTAAAATATTTTACCTATAAAATGGTCTTTTTACGTACATCTAGCATAAGGATGAAGAAATTTTGACCTATTCCACGCGGTAACAGATAAAGTAACAATAGAGCCATAAAATGAAATAAAAGGATAATCATTAAAACGGCCCACCATGGTCGGAGAGTTGGGTTTTAATATAATCTAACCGCTTATTATTTTATTTAAATATAATAGATTTTATGATTTTATGAATTTTGGTAAATTATAACCATTGATTGATTTATTCTAGAATAAATACAATGTTTTACAAGAAAACTAATTTATTTACAGATCAAAAAATATTGACAATTTTAATAATTATAACTCGATAAAATCGTCCTCAGAAAAATCTGAAGAGTCATCATGTCCTACGCTTATTACTAAAGGCTCAATTTCCATAGTTGTGTCAATTACGTTGTCAAGTTCCCACATTTTTTGTTCCTCTACTATAACATGTTTTATGGCGTTTTGCCAATTTTCTGATGACACATTTGCTAAAGAATTAAGCAAGAGTTGTCGCACTTCTTGCATTTTAAAAGTTTTGTTATTTCTAGCAACATATCCTTTTACTTGAGCCCATATTAATTCTATAGGATTTAGCTCACAATGATAGGGTGGTAAACGAAGCACTATAATACCTCGATCTCTTGTCATCTCGTCAATAACATACTTTTTATACTGCGATTTATGTAGCCTAACAATACCCAAAAGTTCTTTTTTTACCATGGTATTATCGTAACTCAATTCCTTCCGTTGTAACCAGTTTACGATTTCCGCCTTTTTCCATGAAGTTGTGGGAATATTTTCTTTTAGCCTAGAGTGATAGCTGGCATCATCCATCACTATTACAGAATTAGCGGGAATGTATTCTATCATTTGCTTAAAATATTCCTCGAAAACATCAGCAGTCATTTCTTCATGGTAGTCTTTTGTAGAATTCGACTGAAATTCTAAAAATCCTTGATCCAAAAAGCCATTTGAACTTCCTATATCAGTTATAATAAGTCTGCGTCCCTTTCCAGATGGTGGTCTAAGTCCTGTTGACCAGCCTTCCATGACAGCTTGTCGAGAACTTAGGACATTTTCATCTTGCCAGACTTTAGATACGGTGTGCCCTTCGTTCAGCCAAGTTTCATCCAAATAGAAAATGTTTTTGCCTTCGCTGCGGTATTTTCGGATGGACCTTAAGTATTGACGTCTCCAGCAAATAATATCTGCTCTCTCAATAAGAAAAGATTTTCTGTTTTGCTTCTCCCAACGAAAGTTCATATCATGAAGTATTTTCCATAGTTTCGTTCGTGATAGCTGTGGTAAGTCCTCGTCATAGTTAATGGCTTGCAAAATTTTGTCTATAGTTGGTATTTCCTTGGCAAAATAAAAACTATGTACTTTTCTTCTAATACCATTTTTAATGAAATCGTCAATTTCTAACGGTTTCTTTCCTGGGAGTGGTTTTGGCTCACTGAGGTTCTTAGATTTTCTTTCACGCAATAACCTATATATAGTAGCCTCTCCAACTCCTACCATATTGGCACACTCTGCAATGATGCTACGAACATCACTTGCAGGTTTCTGGTGCACTAGAGCATCATGCACGTTTAATATTAATGTCTTTTCTCGGAGAGAATATGCACTCTTGCTAATTTGACGAAGACACGTTGGCGAAAAACTTGAAGCCATTGTCACAAGTATAGGAAATAACTGGGATAATTCAGTATCTAAATACACTAAAAACATAGTTTGACAAACGCACATCAAATGGCGTAATAATATCCTAAAGCAGGCAAAAATAGGTAAATTTAATTACTAATTACTCCTGTTGTACCTACTTTAACCCTAATATTCCTAATGTATATTTAACAATGGACAGAGGCCAATTTTCTTATTAAATAAGGCATAGTAGATAATTACTATTATAATAATAATATACTAATTACCAACGCCTATGGTTTACGGTTGTTTTATGGCTTCAACCCTCGATATGAGCTATCAACTGCAACGAAACGGACTATAACTACCTGAACTATAATTAATTTTGATAAAATTGCTTTCTAAAATTCCAGATAAATGGTACGGCTGTACATAGTTTTAAGCTTAAAAAATTTAATATCAAAATATATATATGAAGTCAAAACTTGAATTTAATGTCGATACTTGTACTCATTCTGCACAAATTTAAAAATTCATGCCTATTAATATCTATACATGCCGAAAATTCTTGCACGCCCATGGAGAAGACGGTTTTCATTGATTTACTACTTCGCATCATTTATAGATAGACTACAGGCATGCAAGAATTTTGTTGCAGTTCAAAGTCACTAGAATTTGTACACGAACCTTGAACTTCTATACAACTCAAAAACTTTTGATGCTCTATAAAGCCCAAATTGGAAGGACGTTCCCTGGAATATTGCTCGCATATTTGAGGTTCTGATCCCAAAAATACTTTGGAGTCCATCAAAAGAACAGTCATTAAATGGTTACAAATCGAAGACAGGCTTCAACCGCTATTAGAGATAATTTTATGAGAAATCGAGTTCACCCAGAGTGGTACACCGTAGACATACATACAGAATCGTTCACATGCCCTGCTCGTAAAGTAGGTACCATAAAGTATTTTGCCTGCAGTTGATTGCTGAGAAATTTACAAAATTCAGCGACCAAACAAACATTTTCCTTCAGAAACACGAAAAAACACACTTCTTTGTTACGCGGCGATAATAAAAGGTAATAAATTATTTTACGGTAGGAGAAGTCCACAATCACATTAACCACTTTTAAAATCTGGCGGGGACATTTCGAGAACATTAATATCGCATACGCGATTAGGCGTGAAAGAGCATATCTCCATCTTTATCTAGCGTAGGAATCTTTGTATTTTGGATGTAGAGTTTAAATTACAGCAATTTATATTGCAGGATTATTCCACATAATTATCAGTTTAATTTAGTCTTAAGAGTCTTAACAGCCATTGCCTAAATGAATGAATAACGACTAGCTAATCTCACAGAGGTCACATCGGTCATAAGGTTTGCTATTCACCAATTTGTTATTTATTTTATTTCTAAATCTTTCTCTTTTTCATATTCGTTCTCTTCTCCTTCTTCTTTTTCATCTGTGTTTATCCACCAGGTTTATCAAGCATCAAAGATTCTCGTCTGTTCTTCAATAAAGTACATTCCCACAAATTTGTCAGCTTTATGATTCATCTAAGTAACCAACCAGCGCTAAAATCCAATTCCTGAAAGTCCACAACTCGCATAAATCATTCTTAGGCCAAAATCCATCATATCTGTCAGATGTAATGCGAAAGGGACACTCATAAGTAGATATTTATGTGACCCTTCAGTGGCTTTGTTTATGCAGCGGTGCAATAAATGCGGTTTTTACCGTGTTTCGATGGAACGGTGACAAGTAAGCGTGTTTTGTAGATGTGGACTTCGTTGTTTTTCATTACGCATTAAAAGAACAACACGTTTTTGTTTTTTAAATCAAAAGAATTCCATGAAAAAATCAAAAAACTTCTTGCAAATAAACGTGACAGTTAAAAAGGATTCTTGTTCGTTTTAGCCTGTTCCACTGTCGAACATAGACCTGGTAGATCACAGGTATACAGGTTAAATAATATTGGAGCCGAAACATATCCCTGGGGTACTCCGGAGGTGACCTTGAAACTATAGAATATTACGTCGTCTATTCTTACAATGTTTGTTCTGCTGGCTCAGAAGTCTCTAATCCAGTTCAGCAGATTCTCAGTAACATCATAAAACTCCAGGTTATGGCCCAATTTATTTTGTCGATCGGTTCACTTTTATCTAACGATGTACCTAATTCATGCATTTACACACTAGAATAGATTAGAAGATGTTGAACGCTCTGGAAGAGAACCATGTTGACGTTTAAGAATAATATTATTTTGTAATAAGAAATCTGTAAGGTCTTCTGGAATCAGTTTATCCATGAGTTTCCAGAGTACAGAGATTAGGATTACCTTACGGTAGGTATTGGGATTAATTATGTTGCCCCTCTTGTAAATAGGGTTTATGGCAGATTGTCTGCATTCCTCGGGTACCTTTCCTTCTTCCATTGATCTTTTCATGAGTTTGGTTAGGAGTTTCATTAACGCTGGTGCATTTTCTTTTAAATATAGCGTGTATATTATCTAGTCCAGAACTACTCTCTGGATTTAATTCATTCAGTGCTTTCTTTAGTCGGTTATCTGTTACTCCAATATTACTAAATGTCCTTGGGGTTTCTCATCTTTGCGTGTTTGGTTAGTTGTGTTGCCTTTTGTACACGGTTCTCCATCGAATTATTTTGCAAATATATTTACTTAGCTTATAACTCATTAACTCATTAGGTTAGCAATAGGGAACTAACTCGAGACTTTAGACAGCTCTTTGTATACCGAAAAAGTCTTTGTTCATTTTATTCTTCTGATTGCCCTTTATCGTTTTGATTCTTATTATTTTTAGCCTGTTAAACATGAACCTCCTCCATTATATCAGGCATTAACGCTGCAAGTTCTTCTGCACTACTAACTTATCCATATATCATCATCCGCAAATCTAAATTACGACAAATATCTCCCATAGACATTGACGCATTTTTGTTGGTGGGACAAGGTCAGTCAGAGTATACTACTCATCCTTGACAAGGCCTTAAAAATGTCTTCTAGAGCCAACCTCAACAATTATGGTAAGATCAGATCTCTTAGTGCTTCATACCTCTTTTATATCTTTAGTATCTGTGTGTTTCTATCAATTTTTACACACTTGGTGGCATTTTCGTATAAATATTCTTAAGCAGCTCTTATATCTTCTGTCTTGAGCCTTTACCCACATTGTGCATATCTCAGGTTTCAACAGAGTCAAATGCCAAAGGCTATATGAAAAGTATTCTGCTGCTAAAAACCATCAGTTGGCACCGAAAAAAAAACCGTTATAAAGCACCAACCCTAGAATAAGGCACTTAATATCGACACATATCTTAGGATTACCATATGAATCGGATTTATGATATATTTAATGATCATAAGCGTGCGGTTGAAAAGTCACAAAAGCTTAATGTGGGAATGGCAAATAGACAGCATATCTGCTGCTGATTATTATTTATGTCGTTCGGGCCATTCAAAGGCCGATGCTCTATTGTTTACAGGAAGGGAGGGTGTCACGAGTGTTTGTGTTTTTAATGTTACGTGTGATTTTGACATGTGTCCTACTACTGTCTCTTGCTTAAGAGGGACGTATTGTGGTTTAATGATTCATTATATGGGTGTAAGTTGCTGTATAGCTGAAAAACAATGGGGTGCTTAAGGAAGGCATTCGGTTGACAATGTAAGAAAATATGCAACAATTTATTGTCAGAATAATTTCTTTTTGTGATTTAAGGCCACTTCCTTAAAAATGAGAATAGAATGGTATTCTTTACTTTTACCCCACTCGACACTACTTGGTATAGGTGGTTTTAAAAAAACTGCTTTCTATTCTTGTTGGCAGTTTTGCTTTTATAAGCCGTTTACATGATACCGCCAATGCCATCCCAACAAACATATTAAGTAATGTAGACCAGAACGGAAGAAAAATAATCCTAAATTGGCAAATATTTGCTTATTTTTGCCTTAAATGTTTTCTTAAAAGTCACAAAAGATTCGAACTCTAAAATCTAAGTCAAAATTTGGATATCTAGAACTTAAATAATTTGTTATAGGGAAGTCTACTTGTAGTTTAATTTACCTAGTTAAAAATTACAAATAAATTACCTCTCTTAGACATTAAAAATATTTAATCCTAATAAGGAATATGATTAAGTAATAATTTACTTAATTGTTACTTAATATATGTGTTCAAAATTAAGGAATTTTTTGGCTATTACGCTAGGTAAATATTACCCAATTATTGCCTACAAATAGTCCAAATAATTTACTGACCATGTAGTTTTAGAAACAGGTAATATTTTGGATAATTTGCCCTATAAATTGTTCCCAAAGTTATAGATCTTTTGTGGTTAAAAATTGAGCTACTTCATAACTTTCTGATTAACCTCAAAGGCTAACATTGCTTGTACAGTTAATAATAAAGAAAAAAATAACTTTAAGGTTAAAAATATAAAGGCGGCCATATTTAATAATTATTAGTTTTCCTGTTTATCGACAACTATAAAAAAACAATAATTAAAATTTTAAGAATTACATAAGGTGAGTGGAAAATCCATTAGACTACGATATCTTTCGTCAACGAAAGTTTTTTTAAAACTTTAGGTACATATAATATTTATAATGAAGGCACTCTGTTTTTAGGTTATAATGGTAAAAATATTTTAAATTATCGTAATAATACATAAAAAAATGCATATTTTAAGGGCGCGTTTAGTTTTTCGAAGTATCATCACCATAATTCACAAACACATTTCTTTCGCATCCAAATTTCGATCCAGAAAAATGATAAAACTTAATTATATCATATTGTTGAAGTTATAATATGCGGCCATTCCAAATATCTACTTAAGTCGAACTCCATTTTATAATTTATTTTGTCCTGTTGGAAGTGTTGGCATAAGTTGTTGTCTTTTCTTTCTAACACCAGATATAAAATGTTTTCTCTGTATTTTTGTCTAGTGTCTTATTGCTCCTATTTAGGTTATATTTAGGTCGAAAGGTTGTTCTCACTTTCCACATTTAGACATAAAATAGGTCTATATTTATTTCACTTCGTTTCAACTTATTGGACAGAAAAACCCTATGAACCTATTTTCGACCTTCAATTTACTTTAGTTTCTTTCCCCACATTGGGCAATAGGAAAACAAATGTAGGTAAATTATCCCTATATATAATTGGTCGTGCAAAATATTTGACCCGTTTAGAGGTCGAATAAAGGTAAATTTAACTTAAAATGTTTGTTGGGATATATGTAAGCAAATGTTTTACATATAACTGGAGGTATATAATTATACTAAAACTACTTACATATCAGATCGTTAATGAATATCGACTTGATTTAATTTATATTTACATAACATACAAATTTAAATTGCAAATTGCTTGGTATCGTTTATGCAGAAAAAAAGCGTTTTTCATTATCGTTTTCAATTCTGCAGAGAACATTTTTATACAATGGCGGAATATCCTTATCACAAGAAAATTATTCATAAAGAATGTTACTTCACAATTTAAGGTATACTTAAGTGTAATTATTACATTACGTACCGCATATGCTGATGTGTGAAATGCCTTCAAGCCATGAGGAAATGTCCTTGCAGTACAGGACGTGAACGGAGGAACAAGAAATTTATTATTGCTTCTGCCAAAGGGCAATTGTAAGGACATCCGCAAACGAATCGACTGGTTTACAACCCGAAATTCTATCAGAATGAAATATCTGTTCGCACAGACAAGCAACTGATTTCGGATCAGTCGGTAATCGTTTTCCAAAGTTTGTAGTCGCAAAGGTAACGAGTGATTATTAATTATTTTGCTCAAGGGCGGCTGTGACCCAGTATACATAGTGTAGCAGTAGCGCGTAGATTAAATCATAGGGCGAATTTGCAAGAAAGCAGCGTTGTCACGTTGAAAACCTAAAATAATGTTTTTTGACGGTATGTAATATAAAATCCTGAGCTATCTTACTTTGAAAGCCTACTTTATATGGCCGCCTCCTACTTCTAGACACCTTCTGATGTTTCTTCTTACCCTCAGAGACAAATTAACCAATACGTTTGGAGAATTATTAATTTCGGCCATTTTTTCTGAAATCCTTCGTTTAAGATCATTTATATCCTCAATTGGTGTTCGATAAATGGAGTTTTTTATAAAAGGCCACAAGAAGAAATCGCAGGAACGAGGTGGCCATATTTGTTGCGTATTTCGGCTTATAACTCTGTTTTCAAAAAATTCACTTAAAAAATTTAAATTTTCTCTGGTTACATGAGGTGTAGCGCCATCTTGTTGAAAGTAACCTTCCCGCAATTCATCATCGTAAAGCTCATTAATAAATGTTGTCAGAATTTCGATCCGATATCTCTCAGCTGTAATTGTGCCATCAAAGTAAATTGGGCCTACTATTCTTCTAGAACTAATTGCTGCCCACACACCAACTTTTTGAGGATGAAGAGGTCTTTCTACAAAAACATGCGGATTTTGCGTATTCCACATTCGCATATTTTGTGAATTAACATATAGCCTGATAAATAAAAATAAGCCTCATCGGTAAAAAATGTTTTTTCAAAAGCACCACTATTTTCTTCTTGAAAATTGTTTAAAAACCATTCACAAAAATTAAGTCTTTGGGGAACGTCATTAGGAAGGAGTTCATGAATAGCCGTAACACGATAAGGGTATAGATGCAGATCCTTTTTCAAAAGTGTTTGACATGTACTGTAGCATAAATCCGTTTGCTGAATTTGTTGAGATAAATGCCTAATAGAAGTTGAAGGATTATTTTCCATAATTTGTCGCGCTTCTTCAATAACCTCATTCGATCGTTTCGTTGGTCTTCAGCCCCTTTTTTATGTTGAACAGAACCAGTCTGACGAAATTTATCAATTAGGTATTGTGACCCAGTACGAAAATTATGAAAGGTCACCGCAACATCAGGAAACTCGGTTCGAAATTCATCAAAGCAGTCATGCATAGAGTAATTCCACACACCGCCTATTTTGTTTCCATTTCTAAAAAAACTTTCAACAATAAAAATTTTTTGTGCTTCACTAAACATTTTTACTGTAGAACTTTCAATCCGGCAACAAAGCTTCACCAAAACTTGATACGCTGAAAAATAAAAAAAAAATAAAAAATAAAATCATATCCTGCAAATAGCACTTTATAAAAGCCAAAAGACGACTCCCCGGAGAAATATTAGTTAAAGCAATAGTAACCTACCTTCAATTAACTGCAAAAATTACAAAATTTCTCCAATTTTTAAACTTTACAAATACACAAATTCAAATAAGACGTAAATGTCATAAAACAATCACAAAACAAGCATGGCCTCCCTTGAGCAAAATAATTAAAAATCACTCGTTACTTTTGGTAATATGTCAAGTGATAGTGTAGAAGAAGAAGACGTAATTGTCTATTATCAATACCGCAGACTACGAAGACAAAGAGCAGCACAAAGGGAATATTGGGGCAATCCTTATATTGGGTTGTTTAAAACTTCTGCATAAACTTCATATTTTTTCTATAGGGATAAGAAAATCCCTGAGACACCGAAATAAATTTAAACTATTGTTCATCTTTTTGTAATATTTTCAGCCCCCTTCCTTTAACCTCTTCACCTATAGCTACCTCAGCTATTGTTTTAAATGGCAACTGTAAGAAAAGATCTTCAAAAACTGATCCCATAGTACCAAAAAAAGTAGGAGATTTCGCACCGATTAAACAAGCTCAAGTAACATTTTTTAGGAACAATTGATTTTAAAAGTTATTCAAAATATAGCACTCACCACACTTTCCAGATTTGGAAAAAGTTCGTCTTGTTAAAACCATATTTTTTCACATGGAATATCTGAATCATCCTCGTTAGGAAAAATAACTGACAATGCAGGTATTAAATCAAATGAGAGCTGAGCAGTAAGATTTTAGTCAAAGAAATATGGTCCTTCTGTTTTAATTATTCCAACCCACACATTGACTTTTTGAGGATGGAGGGTAATGCATGCAATGAACTGGAAAACCAAGTTTAAGCTGAGGTAAAAAGTAATCTTCTTTAATATATTTTAAGTTCAAAATGTAGGTTTTCGTTTCTTTCATTTGATGACCAAATTAGAATGAAAAGACGACGGTCGTATCCTAACAGATTTTCCAACTTCCCTTCGAACCTGCTTTTATATATTATTTATTTTTATTTTTTATATAAAAAAAAATAGTTTTTTACAATTTCAAAGAATGCTATTAATCCGAGGCTTCTTGCTTGGTAGACTGATTCGCTAATTTTTGGAAATTGAAGCTGAATGAAGCTGCTAATTACGACTTGGAACCACTCAAAAACTTGTCGGAAATTCTACAAAAGGATTTGCTTGTATTAGTAAATTGTTTACTTCCAGAATCGGATGAAATGCGTTGGATATTTAAATAGAATAAACGAAAGTAAAAGTTTCGTAAGAAAACACGAGAAAATTAAATTTGGGCAAAAATATTAACACTTGATTGAATGATATTGAATTTACTACAAACTTAAAGCATTCTTATTTGATACGAACCCACTTATAGCAAATATTTTGTTTATTTAAGCTTGTAAGAATTAATATAATTAGAATTTTATTGGCCGATAGTTAGCAACACAACTGTAATCGGTGCGGTGGCGCCAGCTCGTTCGTTGGCTTGGTTTAACGTTTCATGCAAAACTAACCTTAACTGTTCGTGGTTCCGTGTTGCTGTGCGTCTATTTTTTAACAAAAAGTCCAGATTTTCTCATAAATAACTTTAAAAAACTGTTCTATCAAGAGAAACAAAAGTGCACATACATATCTCTGTCGATTACGTTGTTTACTATTTGTGAAAAATGCCGAAGCATTTAAATAGCCAGTGCAAAGAGCTAATAGTATCTCTACGAAACTATTTTCAGGAAAAACTTAACAACGATGGCCTATTGTTACCCTTTACAGCAGTACAAAAAAGTAAATTTAAAGAGTATGTTAAGGTCTAGATATTTTATTTCTACTTTGCTAATTTTTAGCGTGTAACAGATGCCCTAGATTTGAATATCTCCACTGTAAGAGCAATTTCAACAACAATTAAGAAAAATAAATTATTAGAATCACCTTAAAACAAACGGTTTAATTCAAAGAGAGTTGTAATTGTGTGAAGATTGGATATAAGTTCTATCGGTGACATTTTATTGAATGTACGAAACAAGTAAGTTGTATTATTTAAAAATTATAATATTTTACATCGGTTATTAATAAGCTGTAACTGTTTTTTTAGAACATCATGTAACTTTGACAACTTTTAGTTAAAAATTAAAAGACAGAGAACTGTTTGATTGATGGTTGTCTTAACTCTGTAAGAAGTCGCTTCAAGAAAATAGGCTTCGGATGGTAAAAAGATGAACTGAGGCGAGGGCTTATGGAACTTTCCCATGTAACTTTCGAACGACGGCATTCTTGAAAGAATATATTAAAGAAAAGGAAACATTCTTGTACCAATTCGTTTTCTTGGATGACACATGGATTTTTTAGAATGGTACCATTGGTCGGTCTTGGCAAGATGAAAATAAAAGAAGTGTTAGATCTACTAAATTTGATGGTAAAATGTATTATGCAGTAAACAAATGTATAAAATATGGGACATTTTTGTATATTTATCTTGCTTATATAAAAAAAAAAACTGTTTATTTTATAAGATTATACACTTAATACACAAAATCTACTGGTTCTTCCTCTTAGTTCAGAAAGTGTACCGGGTGTTCCACCTAAGGAGGTAATCAGCTATATCTCAGAAAGTAATAACACTAGGACTTTGGGAAAAAATATATATCGATAAAAGCGGCCAAGAAAAATAGCTGGAAATTATTTTCAAGTTCGAAAAATGACCGCTAGGGGGCGTAATAGAACTTTCAAGATAGAAATGCCGATTTTCTCTTGATTTATCTTAATAAAAATATGTTAAAAATATAAGCATTGTATTCTTTATAAAATTATGCAACGTGATATCTTTTGTTAAACCAGAGATTTAATTAATTAATTAATGTTTTAAAAAATGGCCTATTTTTCTATATTAATTATTATTATTCCTAATTTCTCTAGTTTAACAAAAGATATCACGTTGCGGTTTTCAGTTCCTTATAGTAACTTTTCCTCCTCTACAAGCTGATGGGGTTAGTTTTTTAATCCGACGTTTCGGATTTGAGCGACCATCATCAACTTTTTTATTTTAAATACGGACCTTGATTTTTTATTCCACTATTTAATAGCCTTTATAAGCCTAAAATAAAATATGATGAAAAAGTCATATCATAACATTTGATTTTTTTGAGAAAATCCTTATTCATTGAGGAATTACGGAAAAACGCCATCTAGTGGCCACCATCAGAATCAATATGGTATATTTTAAGATCTACGTGTAGAGGAAAATAAGGGCTTTTTTTCAAAACCAAGTTGAATAAAATCGGTTTATCCAAAGCAATATTCCAGGTAAATGGTACGGCTGTACATAACTTTAAGCTTAAAATATTTGATATTAAAATATATATTTGAAGACAAAACTTGAATTCAATGTCGATACTTGTATTAATTCTGCACAAGTTTAAAAATTCAGGCCTATTTAAATCAATACATGCCGAAAAATCTCGCACGCTCATGGAGAAGACGGTTTTGATTGATTTATTACTACGCATCATTTAAAGATAGACTATAATTATGCCATAACTTGAAAGCAAATGAAAATCAGATAAGAACATATGGGGTTTTCACATTGTTTTCGCGTGTATAATACACTCCTGGAATTTGGTCCGTTCCTAACGACTTACCCTGTATTGATAGCAAAAATGCTGATGTTACCAAACAAACTCGAAACTTATACATGACACTAGCCTATTGATATTGACAGTCTATTCCTCTTTGCTGCAATCCCAAGAAACGAATACTCTAATGCTTTTAACCCTTTACCATGAGAGCGCAACATTATTCTCTTTTCTGTTTCCAAAGATTAGGGTCTGCGTTCTTGACACATTCAGCAGCAGATCATTTGCGGAGATATACTCGTCAAGGGCCTCCATTGTAGTATGTACTTTATAAAGAAGTGTTTCGCAATTCTCTTCACAAAATCTGAGCGACGTATCGTCGGCATATAATACAGTGTACTCGTGAGGTACATCAGGTAGCTCGTTCGTTATACGATATACAGAAGAGGTCCCAAGATTGATCCCTGACGAACTCCCCTAGTGACAACTATCTCCTGTGACTTGCATAAAAAAAGTTTGACCTTCTCCCACCACTTTATTATTGAAAATAGGAAAAAACGATTCCTACCATAAAGTTGCATAATTTTATGAAGAATACAATGCTTATATTTTTAACATATTTTTATTAAGAAAAATCAAGAGAAAATCGGCATTTCTATTGTGAAAGCTCTCTTATGCCCCCTAGCAGTTTTCGAAGTTGAAAATAATTTCCAGCAATTTCTCTTGGCCGCTTTTATCGATATATATTTTTTCCCAAAGTCCTTGTGTTATTACCTTCTGAGATATAGCCGATTACCTCCTTAGGTGGAACACCCGGTACACAGCCCTTCCTTATCAAAATTGTAAAGCTTTTAGTGTCTCCTCAAAAATTGGGTTTTTGCGGATACTTGATTTGGCGCTTTCACCGACGCAAAATTAGAAAGTTTCTTCATGCTTTACTTTCAATTCGCATAATCTATTTTACTACAGTCGATTTTCACAAAGCAGTACATTTTATTACCTATGATTTAAACCTTTTGAGAAACGGGGGATGTTCTTTAGCAGTCCTGCAACAATTTTATATTTTCTTGTTTAACAAAATTACTTTATTAAATTGTAAATCAAAAACTGTTGAGCGCAAATCCTTAAACATTTTAATGTGAAAAGTTTTACCCGGTTCGTAGGTATACCTATAGGCGCTTGCCTTGTCCATGGATATTGCTTTAATCAGTGAAGTAGACCTGGACTTGTTAAAAGAAAAAAAAAAAAAACAACTCGCGGAATTAAATACTAGTGGCTTTGCAAACTCTAAGTTAATAACACTGGCCGACACAGTTCAGCCCATTATTTTCACAATTCTAGTACCTTTCTTATAATAGAAAAATATTCATAAAGCCCTTGTACGTGCCACTTTTCAATGGACTCTTTAGACCTTTTTATATTGGCAGGTAGTAAATTTTATGAGGGATCATTTAAAAGGGGTGCATTTTAAAACAGAAACATAACCTAAAATGGATAAATTATAACATTAAACTTATTCTTTTATTCAGTTTCCTATTGAGTTTTGAATTGAGTGGTTTTGTTGTTGGTTTGTTTTTTTCAACGCCGAAAATGTCAAGTGAAACGCATCGCAGTTGTAAAATTTCTCCTGATAAGTTTTGTTATGTTTGTGGAGAATTTCTGGTGAAGTCACTAGCCAGACCATTTTCTGAAAATGCGAAAGAGCCTATCCTTTGTATTTTGATGTTTTAATCGGAGATCAAGACAAGCAGTGGGCTCCCCAGGTGTGCTGTGTCCTGTGTCAGCTGTAGCCTGTTATTGGTGCAGTTGATTGGTCAGCAAGATCACCCGATTTAACGCTTATAGACCTTTTCTTGTGGGAGGCTCTTAAATCAAGAGTGTATGCTTCCCCCATCGCTACGGACGCTGAGTTATTGCAAAGAAACAGCAAGGGCAACCCGTTCCGGAGAGTGAATTTTTGAGTTAATTATTTTAAATAGAGTAACTACACCTGTGTACGATCTTCTTTGCTACATATATCTATTCACATGAAAATAAATATTATCCCTAAATACCAAACATTTGAGCAAATCTATTCTCATATTTTAGTTATGTTTTATTTTATTTTATAATAATATTGTTATAATTTAAAGAAATAGTCCATTTTCAAAGAGGAGTTGAAATTATAGTATTATAGCGTGCTAATACTAACAGCAACATTTCTTTTGTCTCCTGAGGATAAAGGTCACTACCTTCGAATTATGTAGACTTATTAATACGAAAAAATTCAGCCTTTGATTGCTCATTTATTAAATTAGTGGAGCAAGACTTTTTGAGTTTCTTTCCTTTCCCTATTATTGTTATAGTTATAATTCATCATTGACATCAATAATCAAAAATACGGTCAAGGGTATAACCCATTCCCGAACGTGTCGTTGTAGTGGCTGTGGTAGTGATTTATATTACCTATAACAATAAAGATAGTAAATAAATATCTTCGACTGATTAACAAATAGGAGTTTTTTCTAAATAACTTTTAATTGGTTTGTAAGAGAATAATAGAACTTGATGTGCTAGTCCATTATACAAGTACCTTCAAAATAGTCTAATACAATTTTACTGTGAAATTATTAGAGGAGCCAATATTTGAGGATAGCAAAATTTACATGGCATTTTCTGTTTGACACTTATTTTACTGCAAAACAGCTTGAATATTCTGGAATGTCGCTAGCTTATTTATTGCAAAGGTTTTGCAACTTTATTCCCAACAAGCAATTTCGGTTGGCTGACTGGAGAATAAGGCCTTCACCAGATGAATTAAAAAATTATGCCAGAGAAGATACACATTACCTGGTATGTATATATTTATCAAAATATGACTGTTGTATAAAGCCCATGGACAAGATAATTTGCTGAGATCTGTAGTAGTACATCAGAGTGCAGAATTATGTAAGAAAGTAAGTAGCTTTTTACCGAATTTGGTTTTATATGAGGTTATTAAAAATATTGGTTATGTGGCACTTATGCTAAGTATTTTTCAGAGATTTTTAAAATCATTGTGGCATGAAAACAGCCATCTACAATTTTATAGGCGATGCTATAGAATGTTTGACAATAGGCCTTAAAAGAAAAGTGGCGTGATCACATCGCTAGAGATGAGGATGAAAACATTGGATAAGTATATGTTATATTTATTACATAATTTTTACTGTAACTATAGGCAATACAATGGTTACAATATATAGAGTGTTATTTAATACGTGTCCGATACTTTACAGAACGATTCCTCAGTTATTTATAAGGTGAAAAGTTCATATAAGCATGGTTCCGCAAGCCCTTCGTATTTGAGATACAGGGTGTTAAAAATCTCTTTTTATTTTGGTTTCTCGTAAATAATTTTTAAAATAATGTCTATATTTGGACGAAAATTGGTTTCTAGGGCTTTCTTGAACTGAGAAATTTGAATTTGATTTTAGTATGGCTCCCACTTGTAGAGGGCGCCATCTACGTGTCTTTTTACTCTTTTGAAAAGTCCTAACTTTTTTATATCGTGCTTGTATTACATTCTTAAGAGCGAAAAAATAGATTTCTTCGTCATTTCCACATGAAAAAGGCATACTTAGTAAAAGTCGCTACGAGCAATCGTTCTTGAGAAAAAGATAATAAAGAAATAAATGGTATTTATTTTTATATCCTTACGCCAATATCAGAGTTTGACAAAATAGCATTTATCTTCTAAACAAAGCCAAAATCGAAAAATTATAAAAATGTACTTTACATTAGCCAATAAAGTACCTACATAACAGTGTTATCAAAAGAGAAAACGGCAGTGGCGTACATATTTTTTATTCCTGTCAAAAATTGTAACACCCTGTATCTCAAAAATGTAGGGCTTGCAGACCCATGCTTACATAAACTTTTCATCTTATAAATAACTTAAAGATCGTACTGTAAAATATCGGACACTTATTAAATAACACCCTGTACATTTTATAAAAATTTAAATTAACTTAAACAACATTTAAAATGCGCCACCAAGAAATTACAAAGTCCTGACAATATCCAGGGAACTCACTAAAAATGATTAACTCGGATTTAATCGGCAAGTTAGCTAAAATTTCTGTTTTAACGGTGATGGTTTATGTATTTAATATTTTTAATGTATTATTTAATAATCTTTGAAAATAATCGTGAAATTGGCGCTTAAAAAAATCTGGCGTGTTTATTTATTCCCCTAATTCCTGTAGACGCCACTGCACAGGCGTTCACCTGAGTTTTTCACCTACCCGTTAACTTTATTAGCGTTCTATATTATGGAATTTACATGTAGTTTAAAAAGTTTTTAATACTCGCAAAGTTCGCAACTTTTTAATATCGCTTCGGGGGCTGCTTAGCTTGTTGACCCGACACCATATTAATTCCTTTTTGAAACATGGCGGCGTTTTTCAATGCGGCAGCGGGAAAAAGTTTTCAAAATTAACGTTTTATTAATAACGTTCATTCAAACTTTGCCGGGCCTTTCTAAAAAAGTTAACAAGCAACGAATTACTCATCAATTCATCCATTCAAACGACAAAAATGACAGAAAAACAAGTGAGTAAAAATGCAGGTTATTGGTTGCTATGACTGGTGTGGTTCGCGCTCAAAAAAACTTTGAATATTGCTGCAGAATATGTGTTGATGGTTGCCAGAAACAGGTAAAAAGTCAAGTGAAATAAAAAAATGCTAAAAGTAAATCTTTTGCTAATTCATTTTAGGAAGTTTTTGCTGCATCGTAGTGGAACTGTAGTATGGTTTTATGAGTCTTTATGGCCTATATTTTGATGTACGGAAAATGAGACTGAACCGAACATATACTTCAATATTATTGATCAACGATCGGCCATGGCAGTGAATGGTAGTTCACTTACGATCCGCAAATGCTTTGTTCAACTTTTTGCTCGTCATTTGTCACTCTAATTTTGTTCTGAATTAATTTTTATCTACAACATTTGATTGAGTAATCTAGGTCAATTAGATCCAACAATTTTGATTTTGTTTGTGAAGTTTGTGCAATAAAACAAAATAAATAAATATTAGGTTGTAGCTTTGTGCCTACATTGCACTAGATCAATAGGGCAACCGATTTCCGTTTCACCTCGTTCTCCACACATCAGGACGTATCATAAATATCCCACTTTCAATATATTTTTTTGTATTTTAATCAATCCAAACTAATAGGTTTAGGTTTCTGAATGCACAGACCATTGTATTTTCATTATTTTATAATTATGTTCTCATGAAGTAAAATACCCTGCAGAATTAGTACAAGTATCCACATTAAGTTCGAGTTCTGTCTTCAAATATATATTTTAATATTAAATTTCTTTAAGCGTAAGATTATGTATAGACATCCGTTTAACTGACATCAAATAACTTCTTGTCTAAACCAATACAATACAAACATCTACCTAAATTTTAAAGCCAAAAATCGGCATATTTAAATAACTAAAATAAACCTATTTTACCTTACCCTAATTCTGGACCTGAGAATTAAAAGGGCCAATCTCCATTTTTTTCGTGCCCAAAGTTTGATTTTTGCATTTCTGCATATTTTTTCAGTTTGTAAATATTTATTATTAAAAGTTTTATAAAAACATAACAACAAGGATTATAGGATTGTTAAGTATATGTTTTGACTATGATTTTATTGACATTTTATAACTTTGATGGAGATTGGCCCGTTTATTTAACTGACATTGGGAGATTGTACCAATTTTCTATTTAAACCACACAGAATTTGAAATGTTTAGAGGGTAGAACTATTAAGAAATATTAATGTTTTTTTATCATAGACTACAAAAACAGCAAATACAAAAAAATCATCATTTATCCTTAGTATAAATTAAGGACTTAGGAACAAAAAAGAAGTTTGAACTTAACTAAAGTATTATTATTATTATGTTAATCATTTTCTTCTTCAGGAGCAGGAAGATTATCAGGATCCAGTTTAGATGAACGTTTAGGATTTTGAAAAAACGCTTTATTATAATCGCTAACATAAGGCAAAAGTTCTATCAGGTTATGATATTTTAAATTTGCAATTGAAAGAGGCTGGTCATGAAGAGCCTTTAACTGAAACTGATTTTCAGTGTGACGATTTCGTAGGGACCCTCTTCTTAAATAAATTTTCTTTTAATTTTCTTCCTTTTTTTTTTTTTTTTATGATAAGGCACAGCACTACAGGATAAATCCTTTATGGCGCTCTAGGAGCGGTGCGTGTGCGCAGGAAACGATTCACGTTGGTCTTGAATCTTTGGAGACTATACTCGTTGGGGAAGACGATCTCAGGGAGGTCGTTCCAGAGTGATGACGTTCTCCAGATAAAAGAATTTTGAAACAGTGTCGTTCGAGGGACACTAAGCTGAACCACGTACTGGTGGGCTGCAGTGGCTCGTCGTGTATTTCTACCATGCACCGCTCTGGGTGGTATTAAGCGGGCAACCGCAGTTGAACACTTGCCATGAAAATATTTGTAAAATAGACTCAAGTCGCCAACCTGCCTTCGATGTTCAAGGCTTTCCAGGTTGTTTGTCAGACTATGGTCACCGATCAAGCGAATGGCTCTTCTTTGAATGGAATCTAGCAATCTCAGGGTATGTTTAGGAGCAGAGCCCCAAATATGCGAACAGTACTCCAGTGATGGTCGAATTTGGGCTTTATAGAGCATCAAAAGTTAACTTGTTGTTAAACTCAGTTGCATAGTGAAACTGAAGCCCCTGATCTCTTAGAAATCTCAACTATTTAATTTAAATCAAAAGTATTGGGTTTCCTTCTCCATCTTTTTTTCTGTGCACTAAACTGGATTTAAGGAATGTTCCGAAATTAATAAACTCAGACCGGGACATCTCCACTACTTTCATTGGTTTTTTTCTATAAACCGACGTTTTAATAAAATTCACCAAATCATGTGGAACTTCGATGTCCATCGTTGTTTTTTTTTTTGCCTTTTCAATGGCAGCATGTATGTTATTTGCCTCCTTGTGAGTGTGTCCTGGTTCCGAAATTTGTGGTTAATTACTGCTATTTTACTGCTTGCGGGAAGTTCTTTAAGATATAACAAAACATAATTACCATGTAGATATTTCGGTTTTGTCCAGAACAAACATCCTATCATAATTAAAACATCTATTCTCTGAGTTTCAGTCAATTTAACCATTTTCTTTTGTGAATTTTCAATTTTATTCAGTTAAGTAGTACGAAATGCTGCATGAGACAAGATTACTTAAATGTTACTTGATAGCTGTCAGCTATAAACTGACAACTAATGACAACACATTTGAAGGACTGGTCTATACCTATTTAAATAATAAAACTCAAGGTGACTTTAAAAATACTATAATTCAATCGAAAATTTCTCGATAATCTTTCTCTGTAGACATAGGGTATGCTATGCCAGATATGTTTAGAATGTTTACTAGAATTGAAAAATCGAAAAATATACGGGGTGTTCCATAAGAAAAAATAACAAATTACGTCATATCTTTAACATGTGTCACCCTGTATACTAAACTTTCACGTCAAAAATGCGCAAATGAAAATAAAAATTTACGTATTCAAGCATTTTTCCGAAAAATGCATCACTAATTTTATATCGAATTTATGCAGGACTTCTGGTCCTCACTGTATAATAATATGCTCATGAATATGATAAATCTTGGAAACAGTACAAATTAAAAGTTTCACACCATTGCACCACGTACTACTGCCTTTAGGTATAGGTTAGCAACCAACTGACTGCACTTAAAACAAAAGCCTATTATAGCCCTTGACAAGCCGAAACCGATACAAATAAACGGATCAAAAAACGTTGATTTATGAGAGGGAGGTTCAAAAAAGGTTTGAGAGGGAAGTTAACGAGAAATAATTAAGATAAAGGACGTGTGAGATAAACTTAGAAAACATCACAAATAACGGCGGTATTCCAGTAAAGAAAACATGAGAACAATGTAGTATCAAAACTTTAGAACTAACCTAAACTAATTTTTTCTAATTTTGTCTCGAAAAATAGATATTTCGAACGCGCTAGCGAGTTCGAAATATATCCATTTCGAACTCCGAATTTTATTTTTTAAAAGTTGGCATTGGTTATATTTAAATGTTTTATTCTGTTGACGTCTGACGTTTCCTGTTATTGTTATCCATGAGAAAAGAAAGTTTTCGGGATTTCTCTGGTAAAAGTTGATTAGCAATATCCCTTAACTCAGGGGGAGTTAAACTTAGATTATCATGCTCCATATTTTTTTAATTATAATTATGAACAACTCTATGAAATATTAAATCACAAATTTCGTGACAATGACACAAAGAAAATATTATTTATTGTCAAGGCTACTATGATAAAAAGAAATTTAGAGTATTACCAACATAGAATTTAGACACACAAATTTACAAAATTTGAAGGGTTGATTTTCTTTTTAAATATGTATTTTCTTATTGAAAAAAATACAAAATAGAAAAAATAGTATAAAGTACGTGTTTTATAAAGCAGTTAGAGCACTTGTCCCGTTAAAAAACTCGCCGCAAGCGGCTCGTTTTTTAACATGGACGCGTGCTATAAGATGATGCTTTATAAAACATGTACTTTAATATACTATTATAGAATTATGCCCTATTGAAAGTCATGGAACTCGTATATTTTTTCAGGTTGCTTACGAAATGCTTCCATCTCCATTTTGGTTTCGGCTCATTAGTAGCATAGTACGCGCGATACTTAAACAACTGGAAGACACAATAAACGCCGCTCGATCCAGCCAATTAAATGGGATGATTTAATACCTAAAATTGGCGGATAATAGGCCCTATTTACAGGCCAATATACCTCTCAGTTCCGACAGGAGCATTTTCGGTAAAATATTGCTCTTTTAGTGCCATGTTTTGCACGTAGTTATGTCAGTCCTTTCGCTTGTAAGCTGAATTAGAAGAGCTTTTTTCCACTATATACAGGGTGGCATTGAAAAAAGCACAATGCATGGTACCACACGATAAAGGATCCTAAAACAATGTAAAAAGTTACTTGCTTATCGAATACGATGGCAAACCCATAACGTCATCTTTTATAAAAGCGTACAAGAAAAAATCCAATAAGCTTAAATTCGGTGACCTTGCAGGCCATTTTACAGGACCACCACGACCAATCCATTTGTTTCCAAACATTTCATTTAGTGCATCTAGGGGCACCATCTTGCTGAAACCATAGTTCTTGCTCATTTGCATTATTATCCAGATGTTGATTCGGCATAATTCTTGTCTCGCAATGGCTACTGTTAAAAATCGTAATACGTAATCGTAAGACTAGCTAGATATTTAAGTGTTGTACTAAGAACAATTTAATGTATCAAAATTCCCAAAAGAAATTTCTAAAAAAACAAATAAAACTAATTTTTAGATTTTTCAAGGCATGGGTTACAGATTTTTTCAATATGTTCTAGATTTACATTCTCGGCATAAGTAGTGAGAAACGGACAGTTCTGGATCAGGTGGTGCTGGTGGTGCTGGTGGTGCAACTAACCCAGGTGGTTCGGTGGTGCGTTTTACGATCTAACCCGGGTGGTTCGGTGGTGCGTTTTATGATCTAACCCGGGTGGTTCGGTGGTGCGTTTTATGATCTAACCCGGGTGGTTCGGTGGTGCTGTTTTACGAGACCAGTGGTGCTGGTGGTGCGTTTTATGATCTAACCCGGGTGGTTCGGTGGTGCGTTTTATGATCTAACCCGGGTGGTTCGGTGGTGCTGTTTTACGAGACCAGTGGTGCTGGTGGTGCGTTTTATGATCTAACCCGGGTGGTTCGGTGGTGCGTTTTATGATCTAACCCGGGTGGTTCGGTGGTGCTGTTTTACGAGACCAGTGGTGCTGGTGGTGCTGTTTTATGATCTAACCCGGGCGGTTCGGTGGTGCGTTTTATGACCTAACCCGGGTGGTTCGGTGGTGCTGTTTTACGAGACCAGTGGTGCTGGTGGTGCTGTTTTACGAGACCAGTGGTGCTGGTGGTGCGTTTTATGATCTAACCCAAGTGGTTCGGTGGTGCGTTTTATGATCTAACCCGGGTGGTTCGGTGGTGCTGTTTATGAGCTAACCCGGGTGCTTTCGTGAGGCGGCTCTGTCAATATCTCTCTACTGTGTTAATTTATGCGGGTAATAAAACCGACAAGGGTCGGATCGGCCTGCATGCTTATAGAGGTAAAAAACCGCTTTAGAATGTTTTTGGTATATCTTTTTTAGATAATTTTGGGGGAAATAATTTGCCTGAGATGCCAATTAAAAAAAGCCTACATTTAATTGTATTTTAGATTCTTGAATTTTGTACATGGATTAAAAATCTACTATTTCTTGAAATTGTATACATTATGTTAGATAATTAAGGAATAAAAAAGATGAAAATAGCAATTATAATTAGAAAAAAAATATTTTAATGTTATTAAGACTTTGTAAATATCTGTAAAAACTGTTCTAAATCCTGTCATTTCTGAAACTTGTATACTGAGTGTTTAGAATTTAGTAAAAAATTAAAAAAATGTTTTAACGTTATTAAGCCCTGTGAAACTTTGTAAAAATGACTAAAACTGTACAGAATTGTATTATTTTCTGAAAATGATATACTGAGTGTTTAGAATTTAGTAAAAATTAAAAAAAATGTTTTAAATTTGTTAAATCATGTGAAATCTTGTATAAAATGACTAGAACCGTTCTTAATCATGTCATTTCTGAAAATTGTATACTGAGTGTTTAGAATTTAGTAAAAAATTAAAAAAAATGTTTTAACGTTATTAAGCCCTGTGAAACTTTGTAAAAAATGACTAAAACAGTCGCAAATCGTCCTATTTTCTTAAAAGTGTATACTGAGTGTTTAGAATTTAGTAAAAATTAAAAAAAATGTTTTAAATTTGTTAAATCATGTGAAATCTTGTATAAAATGACTAGAACCGTTCTTAATCATGGCATTTCTGAAAATTGTATACTGAGTGTTTAGAATTTAGTAAAAAATTAAAAAAAAATGTTTTAACGTTATTAAGCCCTGTGAAACTTTGTAAAAAATGACTAAAACAGTCGCAAATCGTCCTATTTTCTTAAAAGTGTATACTGAGTGTTTAGAATTTAGTAAAAATTAAAAAAAATGTTTTAAATTTGTTAAATCATGTGAAATCTTGTATAAAATGACTAGAACCGTTCTTAATCATGGCATTTCTGAAAATTGTATACTGAGTGTTTAGAATTTAGTAAAAAATTAAAAAAAATGTTTTAACGTTATTAAGCCCTGTGAAACTTTGTAAAAAATGACTAAAACAGTCGCAAATCGTCCTATTTTCTTAAAAGTGTATACTGAGTGTTTAGAATTTAGTAAAAATTAAAAAAAATGTTTTAAATTTGTTAAATCATGTGAAATCTTGTATAAAATGACTAGAACCGTTCTTAATCATGGCATTTCTGAAAATTGTATACTGAGTGTTTAGAATTTAGTAAAAAATTAAAAAAAATGTTTTAACGTTATTAAGCCCTGTGAAACTTTGTAAAAAATGACTAAAACAGTCGCAAATCGTCCTATTTTCTTAAAAGTGTATACTGAGTGTTTAGAATTTAGTAAAAATTAAAAAAAATGTTTTAAATTTGTTAAATCATGTGAAATCTTGTATAAAATGACCAGAACCGTTCTTAATCATGGCATTTCTGAAAATTGTATACTGAGTGTTTAGAATTTAGTAAAAAATTAAAAAAAAAATGTTTTAACGTTATTAAGCCCTGTGAAACTTTGTAAAAAATGACTAAAACAGTCGCAAATCGTCCTATTTTCTTAAAAGTGTATACTGAGTGTTTAGAATTTAGTAAAAATTAAAAAAAATGTTTTAAATTTGTTAAATCATGTGAAATCTTGTATAAAATGACTAGAACCGTTCTTAATCATGACATTTCTGAAAATTGTATACTGAGTGTTAAGTATTTAGTGAAATGGTGGCTATTTAGTTAATTCGTGACTTGTTTTGTACAGATTCTTTAGCATTTCTTAAGAACCGAAAAAGAAAACAGAAAAGAAAAAATAAAAGAAAAAAACAACTCCAAGTGTCTTTGCGAACAATCGGCAATAAAATAGAGTATTTCAGTTTTTAATTTTTCGTAAATAAAAGTTGGTTAGATTAATAGTCTCTGTGAATATAATAACATAAACAAAGTGATATGCCGTAAATTTAGGAGTACAGTATAAATTATGCCTCTATTAAAATATACCGCAATAACTAACTACCAAAGGATTTTTGATATTTTGAATATATTTGATGCTCATAGCATTATCACATTTCCAAAGGCTCTAAATTTTAGAAAAATGTTCTAATAGAATATGTCTATCAATATAAAGTAAAGGTATTGTTAGGTTTTTTTAAAAAATACGACCTACAACAGTCTCTGCTACAGCATGGCTGACTCTGTAGAAACTTCTGTGAAACCATGATAATTATATCAATAATCGAGTTGTCGTTATGATAATATTTTCTTCCAATATCCGACTCCACTATCCATAAAAGTTATGTTAGAAAATTCATAATTGAGCGCATTGTAATTTTTTAAAAAGAAATTCACTTCACACACAAAGATGTAGCCATTCAATCCATGAAAATAATGCAAGTCAGTATGCGTATGTTATGGCTAACTGTTTAAATGTCTATTCCTTCCACGTTTATCGGAAGAAATACTTTTTTTATACTAGTATTTTAGTTGAAAATAAGATCATAAATCATCTATACAAAACAAGCGTCCCTTATGGATTTGAACGAAAATCATAGATTCGACTATTTTCATGAAAAATAAATCTAAGTACGGAATAATGCAGGAAGATTATCTATTTTCTTGGTTTAGAAAGTGATGTAGTTAAGATTTATAACTTAGGAATAAATAAATTATTATTAATCTTTTCGACCTATTTCTCTTGCATATTTAATTTCTTTGATAGTAAGAACTAATCTTTTTATTTTACAAAGTAAAAAAAAGCTAAAGATCGGAGTTGTCAGTCAGGTATAAGAACTGATTTAACACGATGGTTTTTGTACAAACGTTCACATACAATTGTATGCTTTTTAACCGATTGTGTTGGAAAAAATGACGATTTATAGATTAGATATTTAGACGAAGAGCTAACCTTCTCAATAAACTATTGATTATTGCCCTGCTAGCTAGACAACACTTTTTATGTTAGTCAAAAAAAAAATTTTTTTTTTTTCGGACGCTATTACAGATTTCATCGTTAACTAACAAACATTAAGACCAAAAAAATTAGCGTGCAAGATGAAATGTATAGGTTCACTTCATTTCTACATTATTTTACAACTCTCAATCGCATTAAAAACAAGATCGAATAAAAAATAACTTATGACATATGGACGAAAAATGTTTTTCGGGCTATTTAGGTTAGCGACCGCATTACGTCTGAAATACTACATTTTTCGAGCTTATAACATAATTTACTATTTTAACGTTAAAATAGGGGAAATGATGTATCAAAATGGATACTTTTTTTTTATCGGTCACGAGATTATAGTTTCTTTTAAAATGAACTCTAATATTTACAACACAAAATATCCTTTAAACCACATTAGTTTAAAACTCGTCTGTCGCTTTCCCTCTATTGTGAGTTTGTTTAAAGTATAGCGTAGTATATATTTAGATGAATTTCGCAAATGTTGAATACTTTCAAAACTGAAAAAGCCGACCTTTGCAATAAATATCTCCGTAGAGTTAGGTACCCTGCAGATTAAGGGTATTTCAGCGGATAATCATATACAAATTCAAAGATTTTGTCTATTTTAATGGATTAACAAACAATATCTATAGGATGACTTTACTGATAAAAAAAAAAATAACAAAAATCCATAAAGTCTAGGCTCACATGAAATTCCATAAAGAGCAGCTGCATAGCCTTATCACATCAAACTATATTTTTATTTCGTTCTATTGTCAAAAGTCTGTGTTTAGGAGATTATCGTTCATTTTAAAATGAACTCTAATATGTACATCACCATAAACTACCTCTTAAGCCGTCGTAAAAATACACTTTTCGATTTACCTATATATTGATTTTCTAATATTAAATATCTACAATAGTCGAAATTCGCTCGCTAATACCTATGTATGCAAGGTTTCTTCAAAAAATGACAATTTTGTTGTTTAATGGCTTGAAAAAATGGAAAAAGGAGGTTTTTGCATCCATTTATTTCCAGATGAGTGTTAAAAATACTTATAAAACTCGGTATACCGAAGATCAAACATTAATGAGAGGGTTGAGTCCTGTTTGCCAAATCCTGATTTTTAATTTGACGTTGGCAACGGTACAATTTTTTAACATTTATCATAAGAGGCGTATATTTTTGGAGCTTAGATCTACCAGTTTATCCACGCCCCATTTATTGTTAGTGCTTTAGTAATTTTACTTTCCAATTATTTTTTACCAAAACGCGTAGTTGAAACAGTGTCTATATCAGACGATATAATAAATTTTAAGGATTAATTTGCTTACAAATACACTTTAATTTATTTAGGCTAAAGCAGCCAGACATATACTGGAACTACGAAAACCCTATTACAATTTGGTTGCCTAGAGAAAATTTTGTAAAAAACATAGCTTTCTACACAAATGCTTGCACATTATGTACCTATCATTTTAAGATACCTGGCGACATCAATGTAAGCATTGACATAATGACGCAAGATATAGATAGGTACTAGAATATTCAAGATTTCTATTAACGATACACTTCAGCATACATGCGAGATGTCATTAATGTCTACGGAAGGCAACAGACATACCAGCTATTTTTACATGGGATTCCATAGACTTGGACGCTTCTTGTTTAGAAATATTTGATGTCATCTTGAGGAGTTCCGTATTGAAGCATCAAACCTACCTGCCAAATAATTGACGAAATATGGGATATCATAAAATATGCCCCCCATCGAACTAAATGATCCTATAAACCAGCTTCACAGACCGTAATTTGTGATGCTAACACGATTAATACGCAATAGAACAAGATTAAGAAACAAAATTTAAAGTAGCTCTTTATCACACGAAAATAATTAAATAATTTACGGTTACAGAACAATAATTATTTTAAAAAGCTGTATAACTAAATATATTATGTTATTAGGAATATTCTGTCTAAAGTAACAGCTAATCTTAGTCGAAAATGAGATCGTATTATTGATTGTTGAATTCGTTAGGTATGAAATAAAATTAGAGATTTCGTCTATTTTTTCACGATTAAAAAAGAATACCTCTATTTAGCTAAAAATGAAACGATTACAGTGGTAGATTAATTCACTTTACCAAGCATGTAAACTACTAATTTTGCAATAAATATCTTCTATATTTCTAGATAGGTTTACTCGAAAATGTGGGGCTATTTTCATCAAAAATCCCGATACGAAATTGAAAAATTTGCCTATTTTTGTCGGTTTACAAAGTGATAGTGGAATATTGATTTGATCAAAGAACAATAATTATTTTAAAAATGTTGTATAATTAACTAAATGTCGGTGTTATCAGGCAGGCAAGAAGTTATTTATCTGAATCTTATTTGTACCATTAGCGTTTATATACAAATGTTAGTGGTTTTCAAAAATTGATATCTCGGAAATTATTAGGTTTAGACTTATAATACGCTTATTAAAAAATAATGACTACTTTATGCAAAATTCAAAAATATTATAAGATGTAGGGTATCCCAGTAACTTAACCAAAGATTTTCGGTCTTCGTAAAGCTTTACACGTTTCTTCAGCGTACCAAACATTCACTTTTTTTAAATATTGACATCGGGTTAGGATTCTGAACATAGGATTAACATCACTCCAATAGTGAACATGTTGCGTTGTCACAGTTCCATTCGTTGAAAAGTAAACAAAACCGTTTGAGCTACGTGGGGAATAAATAAAGTTGGCTTGTTGAAAAATTTTAATATTTATTAAGGTAAAAGACTATAAATATATCGATACAACACTTTGGCATTTCTAATACTACAAACATGAATATCTAAAATGTGATATTTACAACCGTCAACTCTCTCTCCCTTCTCTAATTTTGGTACACCAATGCTGTCTTCTAAGTTTATAATATATGGCGTCCTGCAGTTTAATTCCGAAAATGTTTTAACTAAAAATTCCTCTTTAACACATCCTTTAACGTAAATAATGTCTGCGTCTATCAGATTGTTGGATATGATATTATGTAGTTCCTTGTAATCGGTATCACCATAATTATAAAGGATACCATGATGATTTCCAAATAGATATTTGACTTGTTTCTTGCAAGCCTTACTTAAGGTGTCGAATGGTTTAACTGGTTTAAAAAAGTAACTTTTCATACTATTCCCATCATAAATAGCCAATTCTTTCGCGCAAAATTCAGGTATGTTAAATCCTTGAATATCGACTACAACGAACTTCATTGTCTGAAGACTCAAATCAAACAAGTATATTTTCATATTTTTATCGCTCTTAAGTTCGATTTCAAAAGCACACCCCCACTTTTCGATAATTTCACAGTCTTAGCACATAGATCTTATATTTTTATTTACGATCAATTCATCTTTATTCGCCAATCGTCTCAAACGAGTCTGCTTTTGAAAGTAATATAGCCTTAGTATTCAGAAAATATTAATGTTATCGGAGCCTAAAACATCCTTGACACTAAAAAATCATTGTGTTTCCTAACAAAACCCATCATCTTGTCTATTTAGCTTGCTTTCCTATTGTTTAGCAGGTTAAATAAAATTATTATTTCGCTCTTTTTGTCTGTACTGAATCTTTAGGGGAATACGTTTCTAGTTCTATAAGAGAGACAGTTAAAATTTATGTAAGCAATCAAAAATCCTACACTATGAGCTACTTAGCTAAAATTTCATATTTCCTTCCTGGGTCAGGCAAAATTTGTGATGTGTCGGACAAAATTTATAAAAATACAAAAAAAAATGCTGGATGCATTTTTAGCGTGACTTTCTATTTAATACCATCTTATTTCAAGGTATAATTCGGTTGTCAAAATGAGAATAAAATAATTTTCCCATGGTTTATGTCATCTTAAAAAAGTCAAAAGGTTATATTCTGTAGAGGGTCAGATACATTTAAATTTAAATATTTTCTCCAAGAAGAATTTTAAGATAGTATTATAGTAAATAAAAATTCTATACCTCCAATATTTCATGGAAACATATCGTGTTCTAGCGACATAACCCAAAAGTACCTCTATTCAGAAACGCATCGTACTTTTCTTGTCAATAATTGTCTCATTGTCCCATCCATTACATTATTATAATCTTAAAGCACCTGTTACCAGCATTATCTGTTTTTATGGTTTTCATAAAACATAGCGATTACCAATGAAAATTAAACGAAAACTTAATAAATAACTTTTTTTTTTTTCAACTGAAATAGACTGATTTTCGATGGAAAAATGTTACTTATAACTAAAAATGAATATAAGACATATACGCAATGATCCTCAACCCTCAGGTTTGTTCAGGTTTCTCAAACGTTTGAGAAACCTGAACAAACCTGAGGGGGGCGCGTCAAACCTGAAACCGATTGCAAGGAGCACTAACCTTAGTACATGTAATCAAACCTGAGCTACCCTGAAAGATTATGATGAAACCCGACTCTCTACATGCAATCAAACCTGAGCTACCCTGAAAGATTATGATGAAACCCGACTCTCTGCATCGTAACCATTGGAGTGGAAAAAAAAATTTTTCAACTCTTCATACGACGAAAAAACATCCGTTAATTAATATTGCTTGTTTTCTAAACCATACTAATAAGCCCTTTTTAATATACCAACCTGAAAGATATGAATACGGGGTTTTCTGTGTGAATTTAACTCTAGAAGGAACAAAATTGCAGAGAAATTTGAGGATTTTTCAAGAAAGTCCTCTCTCAAGTGCTTACAACGTAGTGGTGCATTATCCTACAAAAATATAAAAAAAAAAAGATCATCTCAGTATCGCGTTTGAACTCTATACGAAATCTGCAAGCCTTGCTACTTTGGTTATAACGAAACGATTTTGTGAATATTTCATAGTAATTTTAGAAAAGATTGATTTATTCTAAATATCATTGCGTATATGTCTTATATTCATTTTTAGTTATAAGTAACATTTTTCCATCGAAAATCAGTCTATTTCAGTTGAAAAAAAAAAAAGTTATTTATTAAGTTTTCGTTTAATTTTCATTGGTAATCGCTATGTTTTATGAAAACCATAAAAACAGATAATGCTGGTAACAGGTGCTTTAAGATTATAATAATGTAATGGATGGGACAATGAGACAATTATTGACAAGAAAAGTACGATGCGTTTCTGAATAGAGGTACTTTTGGGTTATGTCGCTAGAACACGATATGTTTCCATGAAATATTGGAGGTATAGAATTTTTATTTACTATAATACTATCTTAAAATTCTTCTTGGAGAAAATATTTAAATTTAAATGTATCTGACCCTCTACAGAATATAACCTTTTGACTTTTTTAAGATGACATAAACCATGGGAAAATTATTTTATTCTCATTTTGACAACCGAATTATACCTTGAAATAAGATGGTATTAAATAGAAAGTCACGCTAAAAATGCATCCAGCATTTTTTTTTGTATTTTTATAAATTTTGTCCGACACATCACAAATTTTGCCTGACCCAGGAAGGAAATATGAAATTTTAGCTAAGTAGCTCATAGTGTAGGATTTTTGATTGCTTACATAAATTTTAACTGTCTCTCTTATAGAACTAGAAACGTATTCCCCTAAAGATTCAGTACAGACAAAAAGAGCGAAATAATAATTTTATTTAACCTGCTAAACAATAGGAAAGCAAGCTAAATAGACAAGATGATGGGTTTTGTTAGGAAACACAATGATTTTTTAGTGTCAAGGATGTTTTAGGCTCCGATAACATTAATATTTTCTGAATACTAAGGCTATATTACTTTCAAAAGCAGACTCGTTTGAGACGATTGGCGAATAAAGATGAATTGATCGTAAATAAAAATATAAGATCTATGTGCTAAGACTGTGAAATTATCGAAAAGTGGGGGTGTGCTTTTGAAATCGAACTTAAGAGCGATAAAAATATGAAAATATACTTGTTTGATTTGAGTCTTCAGACAATGAAGTTCGTTGTAGTCGATATTCAAGGATTTAACATACCTGAATTTTGCGCGAAAGAATTGGCTATTTATGATGGGAATAGTATGAAAAGTTACTTTTTTAAACCAGTTAAACCATTCGACACCTTAAGTAAGGCTTGCAAGAAACAAGTCAAATATCTATTTGGAAATCATCATGGTATCCTTTATAATTATGGTGATACCGATTACAAGGAACTACATAATATCATATCCAACAATCTGATAGACGCAGACATTATTTACGTTAAAGGATGTGTTAAAGAGGAATTTTTAGTTAAAACATTTTCGGAATTAAACTGCAGGACGCCATATATTATAAACTTAGAAGACAGCATTGGTGTACCAAAATTAGAGAAGGGAGAGAGAGTTGACGGTTGTAAATATCACATTTTAGATATTCATGTTTGTAGTATTAGAAATGCCAAAGTGTTGTATCGATATATTTATAGTCTTTTACCTTAATAAATATTAAAATTTTTCAACAAGCCAACTTTATTTATTCCCCACGTAGCTCAAACGGTTTTGTTTACTTTTCAACGAATGGAACTGTGACAACGCAACATGTTCACTATTGGAGTGATGTTAATCCTATGTTCAGAATCCTAACCCGATGTCAATATTTAAAAAAAGTGAATGTTTGGTACGCTGAAGAAACGTGTAAAGCTTTACGAAGACCGAAAATCTTTGGTTAAGTTACTGGGATACCCTACATCTTATAATATTTTTGAATTTTGCATAAAGTAGTCATTATTTTTTAATAAGCGTATTATAAGTCTAAACCTAATAATTTCCGAGATATCAATTTTTGAAAACCACTAACATTTGTATATAAACGCTAATGGTACAAATAAGATTCAGATAAATAACTTCTTGCCTGCCTGATAACACCGACATTTAGTTAATTATACAACATTTTTAAAATAATTATTGTTCTTTGATCAAATCAATATTCCACTATCACTTTGTAAACCGACAAAAATAGGCAAATTTTTCAATTTCGTATCGGGATTTTTGATGAAAATAGCCCCACATTTTCGAGTAAACCTATCTAGAAATATAGAAGATATTTATTGCAAAATTAGTAGTTTACATGCTTGGTAAAGTGAATTAATCTACCACTGTAATCGTTTCATTTTTAGCTAAATAGAGGTATTCTTTTTTAATCGTGAAAAAATAGACGAAATCTCTAATTTTATTTCATACCTAACGAATTCAACAATCAATAATACGATCTCATTTTCGACTAAGATTAGCTGTTACTTTAGACAGAATATTCCTAATAACATAATATATTTAGTTATACAGCTTTTTAAAATAATTATTGTTCTGTAACCGTAAATTATTTAATTATTTTCGTGTGATAAAGAGCTACTTTAAATTTTGTTTCTTAATCTTGTTCTATTGCGTATTAATCGTGTTAGCATCACAAATTACGGTCTGTGAAGCTGGTTTATAGGATCATTTAGTTCGATGGGGGGCATATTTTATGATATCCCATATTTCGTCAATTATTTGGCAGGTAGGTTTGATGCTTCAATACGGAACTCCTCAAGATGACATCAAATATTTCTAAACAAGAAGCGTCCAAGTCTATGGAATCCCATGTAAAAATAGCTGGTATGTCTGTTGCCTTCCGTAGACATTAATGACATCTCGCATGTATGCTGAAGTGTATCGTTAATAGAAATCTTGAATATTCTAGTACCTATCTATATCTTGCGTCATTATGTCAATGCTTACATTGATGTCGCCAGGTATCTTAAAATGATAGGTACATAATGTGCAAGCATTTGTGTAGAAAGCTATGTTTTTTACAAAATTTTCTCTAGGCAACCAAATTGTAATAGGGTTTTCGTAGTTCCAGTATATGTCTGGCTGCTTTAGCCTAAATAAATTAAAGTGTATTTGTAAGCAAATTAATCCTTAAAATTTATTATATCGTCTGATATAGACACTGTTTCAACTACGCGTTTTGGTAAAAAATAATTGGAAAGTAAAATTACTAAAGCACTAACAATAAATGGGGCGTGGATAAACTGGTAGATCTAAGCTCCAAAAATATACGCCTCTTATGATAAATGTTAAAAAATTGTACCGTTGCCAACGTCAAATTAAAAATCAGGATTTGGCAAACAGGACTCAACCCTCTCATTAATGTTTGATCTTCGGTATACCGAGTTTTATAAGTATTTTTAACACTCATCTGGAAATAAATGGATGCAAAAACCTCCTTTTTCCATTTTTTCAAGCCATTAAACAACAAAATTGTCATTTTTTGAAGAAACCTTGCATACATAGGTATTAGCGAGCGAATTTCGACTATTGTAGATATTTAATATTAGAAAATCAATATATAGGTAAATCGAAAAGTGTATTTTTACGACGGCTTAAGAGGTAGTTTATGGTGATGTACATATTAGAGTTCATTTTAAAATGAACGATAATCTCCTAAACACAGACTTTTGACAATAGAACGAAATAAAAATATAGTTTGATGTGATAAGGCTATGCAGCTGCTCTTTATGGAATTTCATGTGAGCCTAGACTTTATGGATTTTTGTTATTTTTTTTTTTATCAGTAAAGTCATCCTATAGATATTGTTTGTTAATCCATTAAAATAGACAAAATCTTTGAATTTGTATATGATTATCCGCTGAAATACCCTTAATCTGCAGGGTACCTAACTCTACGGAGATATTTATTGCAAAGGTCGGCTTTTTCAGTTTTGAAAGTATTCAACATTTGCGAAATTCATCTAAATATATACTACGCTATACTTTAAACAAACTCACAATAGAGGGAAAGCGACAGACGAGTTTTAAACTAATGTGGTTTAAAGGATATTTTGTGTTGTAAATATTAGAGTTCATTTTAAAAGAAACTATAATCTCGTGACCGATAAAAAAAAAGTATCCATTTTGATACATCATTTCCCCTATTTTAACGTTAAAATAGTAAATTATGTTATAAGCTCGAAAAATGTAGTATTTCAGACGTAATGCGGTCGCTAACCTAAATAGCCCGAAAAACATTTTTCGTCCATATGTCATAAGTTATTTTTTATTCGATCTTGTTTTTAATGCGATTGAGAGTTGTAAAATAATGTAGAAATGAAGTGAACCTATACATTTCATCTTGCACGCTAATTTTTTTGGTCTTAATGTTTGTTAGTTAACGATGAAATCTGTAATAGCGTCCGAAAAAAAAAAAATTTTTTTTTTGACTAACATAAAAAGTGTTGTCTAGCTAGCAGGGCAATAATCAATAGTTTATTGAGAAGGTTAGCTCTTCGTCTAAATATCTAATCTATAAATCGTCATTTTTTCCAACACAATCGGTTAAAAAGCATACAATTGTATGTGAACGTTTGTACAAAAACCATCGTGTTAAATCAGTTCTTATACCTGACTGACAACTCCGATCTTTAGCTTTTTTTTACTTTGTAAAATAAAAAGATTAGTTCTTACTATCAAAGAAATTAAATATGCAAGAGAAATAGGTCGAAAAGATTAATAATAATTTATTTATTCCTAAGTTATAAATCTTAACTACATCACTTTCTAAACCAAGAAAATAGATAATCTTCCTGCATTATTCCGTACTTAGATTTATTTTTCATGAAAATAGTCGAATCTATGATTTTCGTTCAAATCCATAAGGGACGCTTGTTTTGTATAGATGATTTATGATCTTATTTTCAACTAAAATACTAGTATAAAAAAGTATTTCTTCCGATAAACGTGGAAGGAATAGACATTTAAACAGTTAGCCATAACATACGCATACTGACTTGCATTATTTTCATGGATTGAATGGCTACATCTTTGTGTGTGAAGTGAATTTCTTTTTAAAAAATTACAATGCGCTCAATTATGAATTTTCTAACATAACTTTTATGGATAGTGGAGTCGGATATTGGAAGAAAATATTATCATAACGACAACTCGATTATTGATATAATTATCATGGTTTCACAGAAGTTTCTACAGAGTCAGCCATGCTGTAGCAGAGACTGTTGTAGGTCGTATTTTTTAAAAAAACCTAACAATACCTTTACTTTATATTGATAGACATATTCTATTAGAACATTTTTCTAAAATTTAGAGCCTTTGGAAATGTGATAATGCTATGAGCATCAAATATATTCAAAATATCAAAAATCCTTTGGTAGTTAGTTATTGCGGTATATTTTAATAGAGGCATAATTTATACTGTACTCCTAAATTTACGGCATATCACTTTGTTTATGTTATTATATTCACAGAGACTATTAATCTAACCAACTTTTATTTACGAAAAATTAAAAACTGAAATACTCTATTTTATTGCCGATTGTTCGCAAAGACACTTGGAGTTGTTTTTTTCTTTTATTTTTTCTTTTCTGTTTTCTTTTTCGGTTCTTAAGAAATGCTAAAGAATCTGTACAAAACAAGTCACGAATTAACTAAATAGCCACCATTTCACTAAATACTTAACACTCAGTATACAATTTTCAGAAATGTCATGATTAAGAACGGTTCTAGTCATTTTATACAAGATTTCACATGATTTAACAAATTTAAAACATTTTTTTTAATTTTTACTAAATTCTAAACACTCAGTATACACTTTTAAGAAAATAGGACGATTTGCGACTGTTTTAGTCATTTGTTACAAAGTTTCACAGGGCTTAATAACGTTAAAACATTTTTTTTTTAATTTTTTACTAAATTCTAAACACTCAGTATACAATTTTCAGAAATGCCATGATTAAGAACGGTTCTGGTCATTTTATACAAGATTTCACATGATTTAACAAATTTAAAACATTTTTTTTAATTTTTACTAAATTCTAAACACTCAGTATACACTTTTAAGAAAATAGGACGATTTGCGACTGTTTTAGTCATTTTTTACAAAGTTTCACAGGGCTTAATAACGTTAAAACATTTTTTTTAATTTTTTACTAAATTCTAAACACTCAGTATACAATTTTCAGAAATGCCATGATTAAGAACGGTTCTAGTCATTTTATACAAGATTTCACATGATTTAACAAATTTAAAACATTTTTTTTAATTTTTACTAAATTCTAAACACTCAGTATACACTTTTAAGAAAATAGGACGATTTGCGACTGTTTTAGTCATTTTTTACAAAGTTTCACAGGGCTTAATAACGTTAAAACATTTTTTTTAATTTTTTACTAAATTCTAAACACTCAGTATACAATTTTCAGAAATGCCATGATTAAGAACGGTTCTAGTCATTTTATACAAGATTTCACATGATTTAACAAATTTAAAACATTTTTTTTAATTTTTACTAAATTCTAAACACTCAGTATACACTTTTAAGAAAATAGGACGATTTGCGACTGTTTTAGTCATTTTTTACAAAGTTTCACAGGGCTTAATAACGTTAAAACATTTTTTTTTAATTTTTTACTAAATTCTAAACACTCAGTATACAATTTTCAGAAATGCCATGATTAAGAACGGTTCTAGTCATTTTATACAAGATTTCACATGATTTAACAAATTTAAAACATTTTTTTTAATTTTTACTAAATTCTAAACACTCAGTATACACTTTTAAGAAAATAGGACGATTTGCGACTGTTTTAGTCATTTTTTACAAAGTTTCACAGGGCTTAATAACGTTAAAACATTTTTTTTAATTTTTTACTAAATTCTAAACACTCAGTATACAATTTTCAGAAATGACATGATTAAGAACGGTTCTAGTCATTTTATACAAGATTTCACATGATTTAACAAATTTAAAACATTTTTTTTAATTTTTACTAAATTCTAAACACTCAGTATATCATTTTCAGAAAATAATACAATTCTGTACAGTTTTAGTCATTTTTACAAAGTTTCACAGGGCTTAATAACGTTAAAACATTTTTTTAATTTTTTACTAAATTCTAAACACTCAGTATACAAGTTTCAGAAATGACAGGATTTAGAACAGTTTTTACAGATATTTACAAAGTCTTAATAACATTAAAATATTTTTTTTCTAATTATAATTGCTATTTTCATCTTTTTTATTCCTTAATTATCTAACATAATGTATACAATTTCAAGAAATAGTAGATTTTTAATCCATGTACAAAATTCAAGAATCTAAAATACAATTAAATGTAGGCTTTTTTTAATTGGCATCTCAGGCAAATTATTTCCCCCAAAATTATCTAAAAAAGATATACCAAAAACATTCTAAAGCGGTTTTTTACCTCTATAAGCATGCAGGCCGATCCGACCCTTGTCGGTTTTATTACCCGCATAAATTAACACAGTAGAGAGATATTGACAGAGCCGCCTCACGAAAGCACCCGGGTTAGCTCATAAACAGCACCACCGAACCACCCGGGTTAGATCATAAAACGCACCACCGAACCACTTGGGTTAGATCATAAAACGCACCACCAGCACCACTGGTCTCGTAAAACAGCACCACCAGCACCACTGGTCTCGTAAAACAGCACCACCGAACCACCCGGGTTAGGTCATAAAACGCACCACCGAATCGCCCGGGTTAGATCATAAAACAGCACCACCAGCACCACTGGTCTCGTAAAACAGCACCACCGAACCACCCGGGTTAGATCATAAAACGCACCACCGAACCACCCGGGTTAGATCATAAAACGCACCACCAGCACCACTGGTCTCGTAAAACAGCACCACCGAACCACCTGGGTTAGATCATAAAACGCACCACCGAACCACCCGGGTTAGATCATAAAACGCACCACCAGCACCACTGGTCTCGTAAAACAGCACCACCGAACCACCCGGGTTAGATCATAAAACGCACCACCGAACCACCCGGGTTAGATCATAAAACGCACCACCGAACCACCCGGGTTAGATCGTAAAACGCACCACCGAACCACCTGGGTTAGTTGCACCACCAGCACCACCAGCACCACCTGATCCAGAACTGTCCGTTTCTCACTACTGGCATATATAAAAAGTTTTTCCTTTAAATCTGGAAGAACAAAGATAGCATGTCTTTTTGGTATTCATCCATTCGACTTTGATTTTGAGCAGTATCTAGGTATACTGATGCATGGCTTAGGTGAACATAGAAAATCCCATGTAAATTTTGAGGTGACTAAATATTGGCTCGCCTGTACATTTTAGAGAAAAATTGTATTATAATTTTTTAAAGACGCCGATATAGTAAACCCATGTGCCAAGTTTGAATAAATTTAAATGAGACAATCATAACTTATTCAATTAAATTAATGTGGTCGCAAAATACAGCAAGCACCAGCAAAATATTATTTGGCTTGACAAAACGAAAAGTAGCGCCAGTGACAACATTTTCATTCAAAGCGCTTTAATTGTAGCTAAATATGAGCTATTTCATTAAGAAAAAAGTAACTATGATTAAGTGGTATTATACAGGAAAGAGGGGTGTCTGAAATGTTTTCAGTTCAATTCCCTGATAAGCCTATCCCTTCCATTTCATTAATTAAACGTATCATTAGTAAATTTGAGTCCAGAGGCACTATAATAAATAACTGTAAATGCTCAATACAGAATGTCAATAGAACTGAAGAAAGGGATAATAGAGATCTTGATATTTCACTGCACGTGGAGGCAAATAAAATGATTAGCTCGAAGATTCTTGGGCAAGCCGTAGGAAAGCATCAAACCACAGTGTTGCGCACTTTAAAAATATATGAATAGTTTCCTTCCAAGTATGAAAAACATGAAGAGCTACGGCAAGGTTATTAAGAACGAAGAATGGTATTCTATTTTGAGGTAATGGAAACAGCTGAACTGACCTGGACTTTCTAGAAAATCGAATTGAACCCGCACTAGAATAAGTTGTACGCGAAAATCAGGAGATCTAGTATTAAATGGATGGTTGTCCGGCCCATAATTCTCTCATGGTTAAGGAATACTTGTAGGGAAATATTGTTGGCCCACGGCATCTAATCCTTTGGCCAGCCAGGTCTCCTGACCTTTCGCCAAAGGACTTTTTTCTGTGAGGCCACTTAAAAAATTTTATTTCATAAGATGTAAAATTTGAAAATCTAGACTAGCTAAAAAAACTGTATTTCGTTAGAATGTGACAGAATTTCTCAATATCATCTCAGTAATGTTAGAAATGAATTGTAAAAGAAACAAAAATCAACGTCTCGGTCTCAGTATTTATTTTTGGTGACGCGTTTCGCCCCATAGGGGCATCATCAGACCAGTAGACCAGTAGTATCTTTTTTCACCGCAACGTCTTACAAAATTTCGAAAAAGTTAATAAATATTATCCAAGAAAACACAAAATTTGCCGCCAAATTTGCAATAAAAAACTCAGTCGACCTAGTAAACAAAATCGAAAATATTACGTTACCTAAGAATGCTAAATTAATTTCATTTGACGTTACCAACTTATTTCCTAGCATTCCCGTAAAAGATGCTTTGATTCTTATTGAAAAACTTCTAGATCAAAAACATGTAAATATAATTAAAAAACAAGAAATAATGCAGACCCTCACCTTGTGTTTAAATCAAAATTATTTTGAATTTGACAATAAATTTTATAGCAGCAAGGAAGGTTTAATTATGGGAAACCCGCTGAGTCCCCTCCTCGCTGAGATTTTTATGGATGCTCTAGAGTCAACAATTATGAATCATTCCCTCTTTAAGAAATTTCTGTACTGGTATAGGTATGTAGATGATGTTTTAACTTGTTTCATCGGTACAGATAGACAACTAAATCAGTTTATAGAATTCATCAATACTCTTCACCCAAACATTAAATTTAGCATAGAAAGAGAAATAGACAATTCCATCAATTTCTTGGATCTATCTATAAAGAAAGTAAATAACAAACACAATTTCTCAATCTTTCATAAACCAACACACACAGACACAACAATACACAACTCATCTTGCCATCCTATCCAACATAAAATGGCTGCTTTTTATAGCATGGTCCATAGACTAATCTCAATCCCCCTTCAACCAGCAGATTTTCAAAAAGAACTAGACCTAATTAAACAAATTGCAACAAATAACGGGTACCAATCAGAAATTATAGATAAAATATTAAAACAAAAAATGTACAAAAAAGCCATAGCAATGGTATATCCAAAAGAAGAAGAAAAACCAACTTCATACAGGATAATCACATATATAGGAAACATAAGCACAAAAATTAGTAAATTCTTAAAAAAACTTAATATAAACACAGCTTTCAAAACTCAAAATACCATAGGAAAACTAATAAAAAACTGTAAAACTAAAACCAACAAAAATGACAAATCGGGAGTATACAAATTAAATTGCGGAGATTGTTCAAAAACATATATAGGTCAAACAGGTAGAAGTTTCTCGAAAAGAATCAAAGAACATTTTAATAGTTTTATTAATGGCAAAAATGATTCAAACTACGCGAATCATCTTATAGAAACAAAACACTCATTTAATGAAGACTTTAAAATATTACATCTAGAAAACAAAGGATCAAAACTAAATCACCTCGAATCATTAGAAATAAACAAGCTTAAAAATACAAATATGTTATTAAATAATCAACTAGACCTAAACAATTCACCTTTACTAAACTTATTTTAATATTCTTCTCACAATAGGACAATAAAACTTCAAGAAATAATTAAATTTGTAAATAACCCACCCCCCTTTTATAATAGTAATTAAGTTAAGAAAATACCAACCTTTTCCATATTAAAGGCCAATTTTATTTGATATTTAAATTAGATTTGTAGAATATACTAATTATCGAAAAAAAAAAAAACCCCCATCTTTTACAATACCTAACTGGCACTGTCATTAGCCATGCACTTAAATAACGTAAACTTAAAATTAATTGTACATTACCTGACGAAGCTGCAGTGCAGTGAAACATGTCGTATTGTCAAATAAAGTGGAAATTGAAGTAAAAAAGTGTTTTACTTTAAATAATATAACAAAAAAAAAGCATCATCAGACCTTAAAAATATGGTCCAGTCACACTAAACCCGTTCACAGCAATATTGTTTTGATGTGTTGTAAGGACGTTCGTGTCTATATTTTTTAATGTATTTTGATGTTTTTTAATGTTTTTAATATTTTTCTATTGTTTTCCCGTGCTGTGAACGGGTTTAGTGTGACTGGACCATATTTTTAAGGTCTGATGATGCCCCTATAGGGCGAAACGTTCACCAAAAATAAATACTGAGACCGAGACGTTGATTTTTGTTTCTTTGACAATAATTATAAAGGTCTCTTTGAGAATTATGGATGGGTTTTTTGAATTAGAAATGAATTTTATGATCGGTTAGGATATTGTTTAGCTGTTAATGCAGGGTGTTTGAACATTCAATCAATTAATGTTTTTGTAAAAATTTGTAGTCTTAGGTACCTATGTTACGTTAAATTAAAGGCTTAGTAAGAAAAACATAATGGTGTCTTTTATTTTCGATGTGTGATTGCCGGATTGGTCACAAACGTAAGAAAATATAGGGTTACAAGTTACCTTGTACCACTAAATTTTACTACACTTACAATAAATTTGAGAAATATCCAAAAAAAAAATGCCTATTTTAATGAAGAACATGATTAGTATAGTCAAAATCCCGCCAAGATCCCAAAAAGTCTTTTACACAAAAAAATCACAAATTTTAAAGTCCATTAAGAGATTCGAGACAAAAGTGCATAAAAGTAAACATCCAAAATGAAAAAATAAAGTTTATCGGGCATCTAACGCTTAATGAAGTGGAGACATTGATAAAAAGCCTGTTTTAGAAGTCGAGAGTTCTTAATTCAATGGCATTAAACAAGATTGGGAAGCGCAACACTGTTGCCATATTATTTGTTTGTATAGGGCGAACAATAAATGCATTGTGAACTGAACGTTGCTTAAAATAATATAGCGAAAGCGACGAAGGCTTGCTATATTTTGAAAGATGTTTGGAATATGCCAGCAGAACTTTTCATTGCTGCTATTCTTCATTCCTTTCCGATTACACACTAATCTTCAAGTTTTGCATAGGTTTGCTCGTGCGTCTGTCTTGATTTTTCGGTAAGTATGAAATCGACGTTTTGCGCAATGCCTTCGATATCCAAAAGGATACTCTCGGAATCAGAATTGTTTCTGATATTCTTTTTTACTAAAACTGAACGTATCGCAGAAAATTGGACGCCAATAATGAAGTTGCCACAGTCAAAATTGAAACAATTAACAAGAGCGGTTACCGTGACTTCAACTGATGTGGGCACCTAACAGTTTTTAATTTTAATTTATGGAACCGTTTCTGGTATTTTAGGATAAATCGAATCTATGCAAATAAAATCGATTTTTACAGTCGTAAATTAATATTTGAATGATAGACGTTCGATATAAACTTTGTTAATGAAACTTATGTATGGGACAAGCTGTACTGCAATATTCAGTGCCACAAACAACGTTGGAGAGACGTCAAGGCATGTAAAACCGGTGAAATAAATTACTACAATGGAACTAAGAAGTTTAGCTTACCAACTTGCCGTCAAAAATAGTAAGAAACATATACAGGGTGAGTCGGGAGGAATGGGCCTAACTCTTAGGGTGTAATCTATGCATCAAAATAATAAGAAAAAACTCAAATGTTGTTATCCAATATTCATTTGTTTTCAAGTTATAAGACAAAAACAAAATATTGCATTAATTTAGCTTGCCTGTAATAAATGTTATTATTGTTTGCTTTTGATTGTTGTGCTGTCACTATCCTATTAGTGTCAGTATAAAATGTTACATTGATTCACCGTTAACTTTCGGATTTGTATCATTTTAATTTTATAAAATGCCACACATTTATTCACATCTCGGATACGCCAATATGGTTTTTATTTATGGTTTGTGTAATGGGAATGCTACAGCGGCTGCTGAAGAATATCGTGAACGATTTCCACATAAAAGATCACCGAACAAAAAGGCCTTTATCAGAGTTTTCAACAAACTCTGCGAGACCGGAACGCTTCCAAGTGCTAATGTAACATCCGAACGAGCCATTCAACAGGATTTAGAAGAAATAGAAAATGTTCTAGTTTAGTAGAAGAAGATGCGACGACAAGCTCACGAAGAATTGGAATTCAGTTGGAGATTCCCCAGAAAATAGTGATCAATACGCTTCACAAGCAAGGCTTATTATACCCGTACCATGTACAGCGTGTACAGAATCTTCAACCTAGAGACTACGCCAAGCGTATGCAATTTTTTGAGTTGATAATTAATAATCGTCATCTTTTACCGCACATACGTTTTACTGACGAAGCTACATTCACCCGTGACGGCATCAATAATAATCGAAACTCTCATGTATGGTCGGACGAAAATCCTCACGCAATAGTCGAAAGTAATTTTCAACACAGGTTTTCAGTAAACGTGTGGTGCGGCATGATCGATAATAATTTAATTGGCCCTTTTCTTTTGGAAAATCGCCTTACAGGGGACCACTACGTAATTTTTTTACAAAATGAATTGCAAGGACTACTGGAGGTGATTCCTTTAAACATCAGAATTGAAATGTATTATCAACACGACGCACGGAGCGCCTGCCCATTTCGATCGTCGGGTCAAGCAATAGTCCTATTAGTTGGCCTCCTAGATCGCCAGACCTCACGCCGTTGGACTACAATTTATGGGGTTGGTTGAAAACTGAGGTTCACAAAGTAAAAGTTGATACTAGGGATGCATTAGAAATATTAAAGAAAGGCACGAATCAACTAGAAGATCCACGCGCGCCCTTCGTAAACGAAGCAGGAAATGTTTGGAAGTCAATGGCGATATTTTTGAAAATTCACTGAACCAATGATTTATTTAAAACAATGCTAATGTTGGATATTTTGGTATAATAATATTATTATTTTATTTAACGCTGTAACTAGAAAACAAATGAATATTGGATACCAACATTTCAGTTTTTTCTTATTATTTTGATGCATAGGATAGAGTTAGGCCCATTCCTCCCGACTCACCCTGTATAGGTTAAATCCAACAACCAAACTCGCGAATGCCGACTGGGACCAAGGATTTTAAAAACGCCACAGCCAAACCTTATAAACAATGCCATTCCATCTACCAGCTTTCATCAATTTCCTTAACCACACTTTTTAGTAAATAAAGATGTTTGTCTATCTACTAGGTGTCAGGCCCACACAGATGTTCAGCCTAACATATAAGCCGCTGTGCTTCCGTCTACTAGCTACCAAAGTTCAGATGATGATGAAAGTCTTCCTTTAAGTATGTTTGCAATATCACATTTAAAACTATTTGCTTCTATTCTCCTTCAAAAAAAGCTTGCTGTAACTTGAATAGCAGTTTTGAATACTGTACTCCAACTCGGATAATGCCTGTTTATTTAGGGTAAGAATGAAAGCTAGAAAAACCAATCACTGTCGAGGCAAAACGGCAATCATTACCTCTATGCCATATAATGGAGAACTCAGATGCCAAAAATATTCCTTCTATAGGGAAAAAAGCAAGAAGTGATTCAGAAGAAAAGACAAGCTCAAAAAAAACGGACGACATACATGACGTTCCTCCAAAAAAAAGCTGAAGATAACACAGAATATTGCGGTGACAGGTATTCGGAATCTACTGAAAACTGTTTTGTAAAAGCAAAGATTTAAAAAGTGGTGAAGATCCGTGGCGATGCATCCAGAAAAATTCTAAATGCTTAGCGAAAGTGGTGACAATCGGTCCTGACGCTACAATAACGAAGGCTGACTTAATGCATAATCATGGAATAGATGAACGTAAGTTACAGAGAAAAATGATTAACAATGCGTGCAAACGAAAAGCTGAAGAAGGTTTAACAGAAAAACCTACTAAGATTATTCGACGAGCTATCGCTACAAATTCTTCAAATGATGTGACAATCTCAGACATTGAGGCTATTCGAAAAAATATTTACAATTGTCGCCGGAAATTGCTACCAAGTTCATTACCAAAATCAATTGAAGAAGTTCATAGTGCAGTGAGTGCTTATTCTCTTACAACGAACACAGGTGAAGATTTTATATTTCTATATAAAGTTTTAAGAAAAAATTAAAAGAATTCCAAATAGACGCTTATATAAAAATGAAAAGTATTCACACAACGGCAAAAATTAAAGAAAAAAATGTAAAAAATAAGTTGGCATTTGCCCAATTGGGGTATATCTTTAGGTTAGATTTTATAAAAACTGTAGCACATCATTCCTGTAGTAGCAATAAGTAATTTTCAGATTTTGTGTAAAGTATGCTGTAATATGTAAATATATTAAGTATTTATGTAAGTGATGAAATTTAATTTTGAAATAAAAACCAAAATATACAAGCCATACATTGCATTTTCATTTCATAAATGATCCAAAATACAAAATATCATAAAAAAATTAAAATGGTTCAAAAATTAAAATGTTATAATATTATTGGGACCGAAAATGCCTGTAATTAAAACATGACCCTGCCATTCTGGAACCGAAAGTTCCTGTCAAAATCTGTTTTTTTGTGTAAGTTGAGCCAAACATTTTTACGCTAAAAGAGCTATAGATGTTATCTAAAGAGCTTTTAGAGTCAACTTTATTTTTTATTAATTGATTGGTTTTATTTTTAGTAATTGAAATTGCTTGGCGCCCTGTCTTGCCCCAGGTTCCCCTAACTGAACGGTACACACGTACATTATAGTGTTCATATCAAACTATTATCATTAATAACTAATTTTTTTTTGCAAGGATAAACTGGCCTAGATGTGTTACCCACCTAAACCAGGCTTTAGTTGCTATGGTATAGTTTGGAGAACTAGAGGAGCCATTAAAAAGATCTTTGAAAGAAGTCGTCCATGTTCTTAAAGAGACCTGATTTTACAAATCTATGGGGTTGGTAGCCACAAAGTCTCGGTCTCAGTAAAACATATATTAATTTAAAAAATTTAAAAAACAATTACACGTGTTTCGTCTAACACGGGCATCATCACACCTTAGTTAAATAATTGACGGTCACCAAATGAACATATTATACAAAGAACAAACAACCACAAACATCTTTATAAACGACAATCATTTACTGACAACTAAGGTGTGATGATGCCCGTGTTGGACGAAACACGTGTAATGGTTTTTTAAATTTTTTAAATATATGTTTTACTGAGACCGAGACTTTGTATCTACCAACCCCATAGATTTTTTAAAAAGATCTTTGATGCATTATCCACATAATACTAAAGCAACGTTTTAAATCTGACAACACCGGATATCAGAGACAACTTTTTTAATCAGCCGATTCCGGAGATTAAGCCCTTCGATAAGGAGTGATGTTAATGGAATTACTATCAGTGTTTTAATTTCGGGACTTTTTCCAGTTTAAGGGGTTTAATTAAAAACTTTTTAGAAACTTTCCTTCGACAACTCCCGACTTTTTATTCGGAACTTTCTAATTCGACAGCTAAAAGGATCAGTTTTTTGCGATAGAACCGAGAGATACAAGCCCGAGTATTACGGGTTTTCGAGTCCTTAAAGGGTTAAAAGTTTTTGTGTTTAACGGAAAAATGGGGGCACTGAAAGGTATTGTAAAACACTTGGGTTTTTAGGGTACAGCTTGTATTGGGGTTTGAAGAAAAGTTGGATAAATAAGTAGTGGCGTTCGAGTATTGAACCACCTTGAAGTTTTCCCATCGTTCGGATGTAATATCGGTAGATTAAATTTAATTATATTATAAATTAATTACGCTGTTCAACAGAATCATTTTCCCTATGAAATAAATGAGTACAATATGAACCTAAATTGGTATACAATTGACCTGCAAACTACCCTCATGAAAAGGCTTTATAGGCAATAAACTGGTGACGCATTTTGTTATAAAAGCAACTATGGTTCAGCCTTTAATACTTATTTTGTTATTACTGTGTATCCGTAGGCTGAGTAGCTGGCTCTGGTGTAGATCTGTCGATTTAATAAAACACTGTATTTAATTCCAAAAGCATTTTATTCGTAAGGTAGCACTAACGTTTTATTTACAATATTCACTTAATAACTTCCCACTATCTGAGAATACACTACATCAAATTACTAGTTACACTTCAAATTGCATTCACACATACGTTTCCATAATACTCAATACTTTCACATTGTATTAACTTGTTGAACTTTATTTTTGTTAACTTTAACTACATAGTACAAGAAATGTGGACAATTTCCACTCGGTGACGTGCTTTACTTTTTAAAAGCAGTCGTGCGACATGCACCGCCGAACTTTCGGGGAACAGTCCCCTTGATAAACTTATATTTTATGCGTTTAGCCAAACTCTGCTTGGCGACCGTCTGGAGGCTGCGTTGCCTTATCCCTTCTCGCGTCTGTCTCCCTTCCTCACGCAGCTTGGTAGGTGATTATTTTTGGTGAAGCGCCTGATTACATATGACAACAATGCCGCGCTGTTACTATGTGGGTTTTATGATGAATCTTGGATATTTACGTATACGTGAGGAAAAGAGATGAACTAATAAAAACGCAGACAGCACAGCGTTTGTTATTGCATCGTGCGATAGCTACATAAGCGTTATATATACACTATATACATCAATTAGACTTCCAAGAATGCCATCAGTGGCGTACTTTGCTTTAACACTCAGCGTGTTCTCAACACATTTATTACCACAGTTGGGTCATTTTATTTAAAGTCCCTTAAATAATTCTCTAGTTGTGACTGGTGCCATCGTTTAGTGACTACCTATTCTTATTTTTCTCATTTTCCTGTTTCGTTGGTAAACGTTTTATTCAGGGTGCATGAAAAAAGAAGTAATTTTGACGCTATGCATTTTGGAAACTATCAACTTTTGCTGTGATATAATTATTTGTTGTAATTTTCACTTGCCCCCTAGGTTAGGTTAGGTTAAAGTGGCATACTTCTGGTATGTCCGGACAGTCTCACATCATATAAGAACCGTTGTGATACCACACATGTTTGGCGGAACCTATTAGCATCAACTTCCTGATGGCTAGTGCGAGGTACGACGCAGAAGAACCTTCGCAGCTCACTCGAACCAGCCACTGCTATTAATAAACCTAGTAAGTCAAGGCAGTAGTAAGCCGCTTACTTCCTTCAGATTATTAAAGAACGGTTCGCCCAAGGCATTAAACCTTCTTCTTGCAAGGCCAGGGCATTCACACAAGACATATATTGAATACTTTCCTCCTCTTCTTCGTCTCTGCAACTTCTGCAGGTGTCGTTAGCTGGTATTTGTATACGCTCGGCATGACTACAGAAAAGACTGTCCGATAACCACGGCAGTGATGTTTCTTATGTCGTTCCGACTATGTTGTAATAACGCTGCGGTTTTCCTGTTATCAAGTACAGGTTGCTAGCTCTGTCCATCTGCTTATTGCAAGTTGTTTGGCTATGCGATCTCTCTCCTCTTTGACCGATCCCAGTGGTCTAGCCAAGGTATTCTCTGCTAGATCAGCGCACTCTTCCTGGCGAGCGCATCAGCAGCCTCATCGCCATCTATAGTCCGCCTTACGGTTTTGTGGCTATAGAAGGAATGCGAATAAAAAAAATATTCATGTACCGGGTCTGCCAAGTTTACCAATAAATTTTAAATAAAAATAACCTAATTTTATGATGATTAGACCGCGTATGAATTTTTCCCGCCCACGCATTTCGCGGCGGCCGTTTCTAGTCGATAAAATAATTGTTGTGGACACATGAATAAAGTAATGCCTAAGAAATGTGTGTTCCACTGCGTTTCTTTTACCCATTGCCACTGAAAGTGGACAGTGGTGTGGTTTAATTATTAAAATAAGAGGAAGTAAATTTAGTTTATTATTTTATAAAATATTCATATGAAACGAGGCACCGCACGCTTATGCCGCTACAGTTAAACCAGACTTTTTTATGCCTTTACCCCCCTGTCTCCTCAGCCGTCGTAGCCACAGACTCGTAAGGCGGACTATATGTTGTGATGACCAGGAACCCAACACAAAATGACTCGATGCTGGGCATCAAGTATGCGTTTTGATTTAATGTTGTTGGAACAAATTGCCTCTATCGCTGCTTGACTATCTATATAGAGAGCTATTGACGCAGCTGCTCTCAGGTCTGGCTGTTCCTGCAGGATAATTACCGCTTTATGTACTGACGCAACTACTGCTTGGAAAATGCTGCAGTAGTCCGGAAGTCTATATGACCTTTACATTTTCATGTTCTCAGAGAAGATACCAGCTCCCACTCCGATGTTCATTCTTGAGCCGTCTGTGAAAATCGAGTGATCCGTCTCCATTGTTAATTGATTGCCCTCCCACTCTTCCCTAGTCGACTCTCGCAAATTTTGGACTGGATATGTCCTTAGTATACTGCTGTGCCCGTAGTTGGTGTCGTTCCAGCATTTCGACTCTTTTAGTCGTTGAGCACTTCTTGCAGCCATTTTTTTTCCATATATGTCCACGAGCAGCAGATGTAACATCATTTCTAAAGCCGCCGCGCCCGGCCGTCGGTGTGGAGTGGAGGGCACCAGTTACTCCCAAATAACCTACCCCTTGTATCTTCGTTAGGTTCTTTGCGTGTATAGTATTTGTAGAATTATATCGTTGATCTTTAGACTGCAATAAAACCCTCATTATCCCTTTGACCATAAAATAAATAAGGAAATCCCAAATTTTAGAACCTTTTCGAGTAGAGCCGGACCAGGTACAAATTCAAACTGATTTTTAATATTTTAGTCTTTAGTGGTTTTCCGGCGAGTAATTTTTATTTGGGCTTATTAGTGATAGAATGTGGCGTTCTTGGAATTGTGCTGATAGGGGGCATCTTCAAGTGTAATTTTTAAAAGAAAGCATTTATCTACCGATGCGAAACTAATAATTAAAAATGTGTATCAATCTTTGTTGAGTAGAAATTTTAATTCGATGGATGCTTTAGCAGAGACGTCTACTTTGACAAAAACTCCTTTATCTTCGGTAAGAGTCATAGTACTTAAACCTGTTACTCCTAGAAAAAATCTGAGTGATTTTGGCACATTTAGAAGCATTGACGAAAATGACATGAATTTATTAAGAAGAAAGATTTACCAAATGTATGAGGCACAAACTGTACCCACTTTGATTTACCTCAAAGAGCGGCTGATTAAAGACAGAACTAATATCTCTTGTAGCCTTTCAAGTCTTAGGAAAATATTGAATAAAATGGGTTTTAAATACCGAAGCATTAATAAAAGACAAACATTAATGGAATCTCAACGTTTACGGGAATGGAGACTTAAATATTTAACAGCTGTTAAACAATTTAGAGAAAAAAATCGTCCAATTATTTACCTTGACGAAACATGGTTCGATACCCATGACACTCCAAGAAAAGGTTGGGATGATTCTTCCAAAAATTGTCAAACCAAGGCTTCATCAAATAAAGGCAAAAGAATCACAATATTACATGCTGGTTCAGAGAACGGGTTTGTTCCAAATTGTCTGTTGCTTTCAGCTAAAAACATAGCAGATTCTTCTTTAGATTACCATCAAGATACCGACGCACAACTTTTTAAAGATTGGTTTAAACATAAACTCCTTAAAAATATACCTGAAAATAGCGTCATTGTAATGGACAATGCTAGTTATCATAGTCGGCAAGCAAAAATCATTCCCAATTCTAATAATACAAAAGCAGAAATTCAAAATTTTATGATTGAAAATGATTTATATTTTAAAGAAATTTACAAAAAACGAGAACTGCTAGAAGTATTAGAAGCTTTTAAAATAAATAAGGAATACGAGTTTGACAAACTTGCAGCAGAAAATGGACATACAGTGTTGCGTCTTCCTCCATACTATTGTATATTCAATCCTATTGAGCTAATATGGCACCAATTAAAATCCAATATTAGGAAAACTAATATTTCTCCTACATTAAATGCATCTGTAGTAGAATTAATTAAAAACGAAGTAAGAAAAATTTCTGCAGACAGCTGGAAAAACTGTGTACAGCATGTACTTAAGGTGGAAAATTCTTACAATTGTATGATTACAAATGTTCAACCCTTAATTATAAGTTTAGGCTTAGATGAAGATAGTGATAGTGATACAGAGTTAAATTTTAAATAAATTGTCAATAGTTTTTAAGAATTTAATTAATTTTTATTGTACTTGTTATCCTAATAGTTATACTTTGAAATTATATTATTTTCAATTATCATTAATTGTTACCATTATTTTACATTTATTATAGGTACCTAAAACTAAAAATACCTGTCTATTTATTTTAAATTATAAAAATAAATCATGTGGTGTAGGTACATTTTCAAGCCGACCCTGGTTCCATTTATTCAGCTTTGTAGAGGTTGAGGCGTATACAATAGGATTTAATCAGGTAGATTATTTATGGCAGTAAGAGTCAACGGTATAATTCTGCAAATATTATACTGCTTTTTCCAAAGCAGTCCACCAGACCAGGACCCCATAGGTTAGTATAGGTCTTACAATGGCCATATAAATCCAATGTACTATATTATGGGGTTTCAATTCCCACTTTTTACCAATGGTTTTTTTGAGGGCATAAAACGCAACTAACGCCTTTTTGACTCGTTCTTGTAAGTTCATACCCCAGTTTAGCTTAGAGTCAAGTATCAGTCCCAGATACTTTGCTGTTTCATTCAGCACTAAAATACTGTTTTCCAGAACTGGGAGCCTGAAATTCTCGATCAGTCTTCTGCGTGTGAATAGAACTACCCCATAACTGGAAGGTGTAAAATTGATCTTCATTTAAGCAATACATAAACAAGTATAATAAATACTGGTTGTGCAAATTTTAAGCTTCACATTAAATAAGCATCACATGTTTAAAAACTTCCACAACAACAAAACAAATGTAAATTCTGACACCTTTGCCTTAACACGCGAAAACATGAATTTAAACACGACCGTAAGTAAAATAAATGACCCCAAAACATCAGCTTTTTACTTTGGATCTTAAATTTGAAGAGTAAAGCCGGAAACATTTGTTTTTGACTGAGTGTGCATATCTGATGGTGCGTCAGCCAAAGTATAGAAAATTGTGAGATTTTAATGAGATATTGGGATTTTAACTTTTAATAATTAGCTTTAAAATTTAAATATAAGTAAAAGGTATAATTAAGTGGCGAACACGAATTCGTACGTTTAATTATTGATAATGAGAAAATGTCCATGTTTATTTAGTTTATTTCCATACCTATACTTATTACTATAGCTTTAAAAGGGCTTATATCTCGAAAACGAATGGATATATGTTGATTTCGTAAAAAGCCGTAGAAAAAAAAGTAGATAAGTTCATATAAACATGTGTCCTAAAAAGTCTGGTTTTTAAGATACAGGGTGTCAAAGTTTAAAAAAAAAAATCGTTTTCTCATTCTCATTCTCATTTGAAAAAAAATTTGAATTTTTTTTTTAACAAGTTTGGGGGATGACACCCCACTTAGGGGGTTGAAGGTTTTGCTATGATTCTTGCGTCAAAAGTTGTCCCCCCTGACAAACAAACTTAACGTGGTTTTGGTTTTTGTCGAAAAGTCCTTTTCCAGCCTATAATGCCTTGCGGTACGTTTTCGAAGGGCCACCCCGTATATTTATATCGATGACTTTTTACAAAATTAAAATATATCTATTCGTTTTCAAGATATATCTGTATATCCTGGATTTCATTCTGCTTTCACGATGACTAGTAAAGGAAAGGATCTCATAATTTTTCAAGCTTATGAAAATATAGCAATTAAAAATAAAAATTATCAAAAATAAATAGAAAATTAAAACCGCCAGCGGCCATTTCGTTTCCATATCAAAAGATCTCGGAAACGGCGTACGTCGTTAGCGTTCGCCAAAAGTCTGCTTTAACAAGCGCTGCTTCAGTCTGAAGCATGTATTGTTGGTTCAAGAGCATTTTTAGGTTATAAAAAGCCTTCGTTCTAGAAGGTTTAACAATGTTTCCACAATGTTTGATGTTATAATGAGATGGTTTTTAATAGAGGTTCGTCCAGGCTGAATAATAACGCTAATTGAGTGCTTTTGTAAAGCTAACATGCGGGAAAAGAGAGTCTAGATACTTGTAAATTATTATAATTTTAGCTAAGATGTGTTTGAGAAGATGAAGGGGTTTTAGAATAATTTTATCTATTAATGGCAATAATTTTAGTTTGCAAAGTAGTTTAGTTAATGATAATGAGGTATTATATTGAAGCTTTTGGATTTCCTAGTATCTAGTGTTACGGTTCGAGAATTGCATTTTCATAGTTAGGTTATCTATGTTAAGTTTTCGGTTTTAAATTGTTAAAGTACATAATATGTAGATTCTCATCTTAAACATTAATTACTAATTAAGTTACCTGTAATAATCAATATTTTCACTATGTTTAGTTTGAAACCTTTGTTGACGTTTATATTCCAGGAATGTTTTGTACTCAGAGCTAGAGTTGAGCTAGCTAAGGGGTGAGTTTTCAGGCAGCACAACATAGGTCATTTTTAGGGACTGTTGTCTGAAGTACATTTTCCAGGGCGTAGGGTTGTCAGAGTAAGGATGGATAGATTGCCTTATTGCAGTATATTTTAGGTTACCCTAAGGTGAATACTGGCACCCGAGAATTGTTTGTTGATTTGGAAAACGTAACACTAGTTATAAAAAATATATCCTTGCAAAGGAAAATATAGATTCTAAATATCTGTGTGAATTTTAAAAAATGTACCTATACATTTTTTCGCTCATTAGAATACTAGAACCCGCATAAATCTTATCGCACCACCTGTTTTGCGTAATGCTTCCTATCACTTTCAGTGACAAACTCCCCTACATATTATTTAGAATTTACGTTTAAATAGAGAAACAATGGCACAGAGTTAATAAATATTTAAATAAGGTAAAACATAATTATAGTGGATATTTGCGAAACTTGTGACTGTGACATTATCTCGGTCAGGTGATCGATGTCAAGCATATGCCGTTTCAACATTTGATTGAGAATATTTAGATTGGAGAGCTTTACTTTGCGCCTTCTGGTCACGTGGCACGTCCAAATAAGCTAGAAATTGAATGATAGATACATAGATTTAAAAATAGTCGCTTTGGTGAAAATGTGATGACATAATATAGGTACAAAAAAATTATTGTCTATTATAAGTAGATTTTTAACGTTTGTGATCAGTGTCTGAAATGTCATTTTATGATACTAGTGATGACAGTGGATTACTTTTAACACTAGTGTTAAAAATAAATATAAGGATCTTTTTAACTTTTATAATTAACATTAGCATTTTTATTGTACAATTTAGCAACAAGGAATATGAATTCCTTCTGCAGGTCCACTGATTAGGGTTTTCTTGTCATTTTGTATGCTTGTGGAGGTACTGAAAACAATAGTACTGCATGACGACTTAGAAAGTGGCAATTAATTCTTCCCTCATTTATAAGTGTGATTAGATCTGTGTAGTTATTGTTTATGCTTCTGCAATTCCGTTGAACAATTTTCAGGTTTGGGAAGTTTGTATTATCCATCTGCTTCTAACTCTAACCCTGTTGTGTTATCTATTTGTTCTGGTTCGCTCCAATCTGTTCTATAATCTTTTCCAGAGTTAGTTTTTTTTTTAGTTGATTTCGTTAAAGATTAAATTTTATTCTTCTTGTGTAAAGTTAGTTTTTCCAATAGCCTTTCTTATTATTTTTGAAATGTGTACTATTTCTACCTCTTTTGTGGATGGTGCTGGTGACTCTGCCCTGGAGGTGGATGATAAAATCGAGGAAAAAGAAGTTCTTGAGGTGCTTGAAAAAATGTATTTGGGATGTTCTTCCTTGTCATATCCTATATTAGGTGAGCTAGGTTTTTTTCTTTTAAATTCATTTGTTTTATGTGCATGTGTTGGTTGCTGTGTTAATTGTTTCTGGTCTTGCTGATTTACATTTAGGATTCTTTTATACATTTATTTTGTATCGCAATAATTAATTTCAATCGATGTAGGGATAATTTTTCCTTCAAAGGTGATAATGACTGATTCAGTATCAACGTAGTCTGTTTTTCCTTTTGCAGCCATTTGTTTTTTTTATTCTACGGAATTCTATGACTCGTATGGGGCCCTTTGTATCCCTAATTATCTCCTCCATAGTTGCCTCGATAAACACTCCCCTCGCCACTCCTTCATAGGTAACCAGGCTGGCAGGGATGAATACTTCAAAGTTTTTCCGTAATCATTTTATTTTCCAGAAAATTATTAGCAGTTAATGGTGATGCGAATTGGACACCTACTGTGTTTCGTCCTTTCTTACTACTTTTTCCAATCTGCTGGCTGCCTACGCGCATAGGGTGCAGGTTTCCTAAATTTTGGTTTTTTCCTTGGGCTATGATAAGGTATGGTGGAGAGTCTTCGTATGAATATTTTATGTGGTTGTCAGTGTAAGCATTTGGGGCTGTATATCCGAGGGAACCACCTGAACTTTCTGCCATGTGGTGTTAGTGCAAAGCTAGGTTGGGTTATATATCTGTCGGTAATATGAAGCAAAAGCAAGCAAGCAAGCAGAAGAGAATTTGCAAACTATGGTGTACTTACCAGGCGTTTCTTCAGCACCTTTTTTGGCATATAATTTAATATTATCTCACAATTTTCTCAGTTTTCTTAAAGTTTTCTAGGATCGCGATTTAAATCACTTGATTTTTTCAATTTAAATCACGCTTAAAATCAAAATTTCTGATTAGTTATAATTAAGAAAAACTAACAACTTTCAGTTTTAATTAATGGTTTATTATATCAAAAAAATAAAACCACTGTACCTAAATAATGTTTTATCTTAGTTAATTGCAGTGCTTGTACAAAAAAACGAATAAGCTTTTTCCGTTCCTTATCGATTTCTGAGTTGGGAAGGGACTAAACCCAATGTTGAGAAAATTCTCTCGACTGATGCGGAAGAAGCAGCAGCACAAAGTAATTGCCTAATTATGAAGAACTCTGTTTGAATAATGGGTATATTTTGTTGCGACTACCACCAATTTACGGGGTTTACATTCTGAAAAATATCATCATGAAGCATAATATCAGTGAAAGGTTCTGATCTGGCAAGAAACTTGACTATGAGTGGTAGTAAACCACTATTTGGATCTAATTCTTTAACAGCTTTTAAAGCAATATTTTCTTCACTCTCTGTTAGTGTTTGCTGAGTTTTTGTTGAGTCAAGAAGATATGCCAATAAATGATATGGGGTTATATGCTGTTTATAACGCTTAAATTTTTGCAGTTGATTTAAAGTTATGTCGGTTTTGTCAAAATGAGTTTCTAATATTTTAAATTCTTCCAAAACATCTTGTAGTCTATCTATTGCGATAGAGATGGATTGTTTGCATATAGCTCTATAACCTAATCTTCCCACAGTTTTATTACATTTTTCTATGAGATGTATCCAGATAGGGTCCTTTTTCCTTCCATTTTTATGAAGGGTTAACATTGTCACACTATTTGCAGATTTTTAGGTAACCTTAAGAAATTTACAGCAGAAGTCATGCGTTGCGCTGCTTATTAGAGGGCCAATTATCAAATACTGCGAGTTAGGGCGGACGCATCTTTATATAAACAGTGGAGGGTTTTCTTGTTCTGACAGGAATTTGCAGCTCTAAGGGGTTTTCGACAGGAAATATCTTCATTAAAATTTAAAGAACGGTTGGAGTAAAATCAAAAACGTGTTAAAAATAGCAACTTATTTATAGGAAAAAATAGATAAAAATAAAAATAGAACTTATGGAAACACCGGTATTTTCTTTTATTTTTGATAGGGATATCTTGGAGTTATTATTAACCTGCTGAATTAAAGCAGCAGTATTTTCATCATTTGTAGTCGTCTTTTCTCTATTTCTTTTAGGTTTTACGAAACTGCCATATTCTCTTAAGTTTTTACAAAAACTTGGAAAGGTTTTTGCATCGGGGACTCTTCTACGCGGATAACGCTGTGCGTAAACTCTTTTTGCTTCTCTGCATTTGGACCTGCATTCACCAAACACCAGCAACTTTTTCCTCATTGCTAAATTGAACCATTTTCATATAATTATTGTTAGTTTTGTTTAAACCGAACAAGTTTGAATATTTCTTGTGACAAAATGTGACAATATATCATTGACGCAGCAATGACAATATCTGTCGCTTGTAATTGCACTTAAAACAATTGCGATAAAAATGGTTGCCATAGTAACTAATATTCATGGCATTCTTGTAAAAATCATCCGTAATTGCATTTTTGGCAATTAAGAAATGTTTACTACAAACCGGTATTACTCAGAAATGGGTAAAATAAATAAGTTCGAGTAAATAACAAAAAAGTTTATAAATAACATGTACTTTCGCATGCGCGTAATTTCAAAGTCAATGCAATCGATTTATAGTTTCGACGCGTAGCGACGCTTAGCTCTTAGTAGGCGTCGAATTTTTTAAGCTTTGAAAAGTATCTACTTGACCCCATACATCGACTAGTTTTTACAGAAATTAAATATTCATATTCGTTTTCGAGATATTGGCGTGCGGAGTTTTAAGTGAAAACCCCTGTATACTTACCCACACCTTGTATAGTAGGAATCTTAAAACTCACCTTTAAAAACAAAATTCCACCATTTCAAATAGTAATTCAATGCGTTGACTTTTAAATTTTGAAAAATAAATTTCCCTAGTCAACATGACAACAATAAATTGAAATAAATTTTTATATTAAAGGTATTACCGTTGGAGAATACTTTTGTATTTTATACTGAATTTTTAGTAACGGTCTGCCAAACATTTTTAAAATATGAATAATGGAAAAACATGTAGTGTATGGAAAATTAGTAAATTTTAATAAAGTTTGCGTTGAGTTTCGAACACAAAGGGTCAATTTACATTAAAATATTCATAGTTGTTATATTTTGATACCTTCCATTTATTTATTGTACAATGTTTTATTAAAATTTTGTTACAATGGAAATGATGCATATATTAAATTTATTTTTGTTAATATTAAATGTAAAAATTTGAAAATAAATATATTTTTGCCTCTGCCTATCAAATTTTCACATTTAATATTTGTTTATAATAGTATTCATAAAATGTGTATGTACAGTGTGTTGCATATTCAATGAAAACGAAATCCAGGGTGAAGAAAATGTACCGTTTACCTTGCTTCAGTAAACAGAAAGCAAATGCTGGTGGAAAACTCTTGTACGTTGTACGTTGTACGGATCATAGGCGTAGCTAGCCTACTTTGTGTAGGGGGGCTTAAGCCCCTGAAAGAATCGTAACAAGCGTCGAACGGGAAGCGCCGCAGGCCCTAATTTTACCAAGATTTAACCAAACTAGTTTTTTTACTAATAATATGCTTAAACCTATAAAAAAAAACGAAAGCCAGGAAAAAGAAAATTTTAATCTAAGCAGCTAGGTGTATTTTAAAAATCTGATAAAAGCTACCATCAATTGGATAAAAATAGCTAGGCACTAACAAAAATAATCATTACTCTTGATAAACTTAAAAACAGTAAATATATTGAAATTGGGACTAAACACTAAAGTCTACTTTGCGATTTTTTTGCCCGACAAACTGCTTAAGAATATCTTCTAAATTCAAATTACTCATCATTTCACTTTCTATGTTAATTAAGGATAGGTACATTTGAAAATCGATCCTGCGACATACGACTCCGTAACCAATTTTTTATTCTTCTCATCGTTGAAAAAGATCTTTCGCATGTCGCAGAGCTGATTGGTATTGTCAATGCTACTTGCATTAATTTATATAAATTTGGAAAAGTCTCTTTTTGTACAGTTGTTCGTATTTCACTCAAACTCCACTCAGAAATATCAGATTTTAGACAATTTTTTGCAACTAGCATTTCCGCTTTTAACACATCTTTGTTTATAGCAAATGAATCTAAATAATGACGAATAAATAGACTACTTTCTTCAAAATCTAATTTAAAAAAGTTGTCGACAGACAATGCAAACTGTTGGCTCTCTGGTGAAAAACGAATTTTCATATGGTTAATTATGCTATCCAGAATACGATAATAAGCATTTATTAACCAGAAATGACTTGTTATATCCAAACCTGACTCTGGCGTTTCTATGTCAATGGCAAGTTCATTTTGGTCGGCGCCAATCGTTGACAAAATAGCAAAACCTTCCAGTAATGTGGATTCTGTTTTTTTTCGTTTAGAGATCGCAGTGATTCTAGGCTAATATCATGCTTGTTTGCTATTTTTTTTCAATCTCTTCCCATAAAGATAGGAAAGACTTCTCGTTTCGTTTTTGCTCTAAAGATGAAATTGTCCCATTTATAACTCCAGTAGATTTGGCCAATGTACATTCCTTCCATTGCAAGTGTTTACTAAGAATATTCGTAAGATGAAGAACATCATTAAGAATAAACAAGATAATAATAAATGTTCCTTTTGACATACTAGATAAAAGTCCAACTGCTTCAATCGAATTTCTATTTGAGTTTTCTTCAATTTCAAGTCTCAAGGCTCAATTTGATTCCAAAAAATAATATAATAAAAATAGAAGGTAGAATTTGTCAGAGGGGGCTATTTTTATATCAGAGGGGGCTTAGCCCCCCCAGCCCCCCCTTAGCTACGCCTATGGTACGGATGTTGTCTTCTGGCTAGTTTAAAGACTGGATACATTTGGGACGGTATGAAGATGTTGCCAGGCGTAAGGAACAGTCCTATTGACATAATCTTCTTCATTCTACACATGGGAGGTCTCGACGGATTTTAAAGAAATTTCATCAATGCTTGTACTTTGTAATACTGTAAGGAACATCGTGGCCATTGTATTGTTGAGCAATGCCGTTCTATTTTTATTCAAGTGTCTTTCTTGTACGTTAGCTTTATACTACTAGATTCTATATGTAACAGTTATTTCTTTAAGGGATACATATTTTTCGCCTAAATTTCTAAAACACTTCGTAAGTTTTTGTTTGTCTGGTTTGACTTTTAACTGGTAAGACCTTATTGACATTTTTTTTTCTTCGGAGGGTCCGTCCAAGTGCCGTATGCACTTCGGCCAAGTTTGGCCCATCGTGCTTACCCTAGTTTGTTCTTACACCCACTCATTTACTCCAGTTCCTTGCACTAGTTTGTGTAGGTCAACTGAGGAGAGTGCCGAAATATCCTCTGGTTCTAGCCTTGGTCGCCTTTTTCGATCCAATGACTTTCTCGCCCGCATAACCTGCAGCTTAGGTCTATGTTGTACATTTGCATACGGTGTAGGTGCTTCTTGATGGCCATGTGTCCTCAGCTTAGTCTTGCTCATCAGAAGTGGCTGCTTTGTTAGTTTCGGGTCTGGGTCCCCAATCAATGTATTGCTGTGGTTTAATTCCTGTCTGTTGTTCCAGTAGATTTTGTGTTGATTCCTTGTCCATCATCTTGTGACATCTCGTACTGTGCACCTTGAGACTCCGAGTGCCCATTCTTGACGTCACCTTGTTGCATGTTAGCGCTCTAAGGGCTGCCTGGCTGTCGGAGTATATGTGGATCCACCTATTAAGATAAGTCCTTCTATTGTTTCCGTACGCACACTGTAGGATGGAGTAAATCTCCGCTTAGAACACCGTGGGAGATTTACCCAGGACTTCGGTCTTACTTCGTGTATCCCAGGGGTATCTGGTGTTTCATTGTTCCACGGATCCCATTCGTCGATTACGGTCTTGAATGGTATGTCATAGCGATATGCAGGGTTTGTGTGGTTTGATCTCATTTCTAACTCAGGTTCCCTTATAATATCGCATAGATGTACGTGTCCAGTTCTGTGCCACATAGAAAGTGACGTAGTACTCTGTAGTCTTAATAGTCCCATATTGACATTGGTTATTTTCCTGATTTTCTTTTTCACCATACTCATTGTGTAGTAGTACCTAACAATGTGGATTATCCATAAAGTGATCGTAGCAAAAAAAAATCCAACAAGAATGGCGGAAAGTCCATACTTCTCCCTTACATTGGTAATATTCACAGGTTATGTTAGGAGGATCAGCATCCGAATCGTAAACAGGCTCCTATTCCACTTTCATTGTCAGGTTTCTGAGGAATTGCCATTTTCTGATTACTTAAAAGTCACTTAAGATGAGGTGGACACGTGACCATCTTTTTCCTCGTTAGCAATTAGTGAGTCGACGAGATGTTGCACGGACGCGCCTTTATGCCTTGTACAAGTTGGGTTCGTGGCAATGGAGAGCGCATAGTGTATAATGTTTTCCATGGTAGAGGAAATAATTGATGTCTTACTTGTTATATTTCACAATTATAATTCAGTTGCCTGACACGTGTTTCCACCCTTGCGGATCATTATCAAAGGAGTACAAAACAACACTAAATTCTACGTGTAGTTACAAAGTTAATGTCAACATGTCATTAAAATAAAATTAGGGAGATGAAGTGAATCGACAGACAGATTATGGGTTATTTTGGTCCTCAATTTTCAGGTATTGGCCAAAGGTACAACTAAGTTACAGGTGTGATTATAGAGGTATTTACATATAAGTAATAAAATTAAGAAAATGATATTGTGTATATAATTATGGGTTTTTTCGTTCATGATTATTGCCAGTGTTTATTGTATTGCTTATCCTAAGTTACTAGACCATTAAGTATTAGATTGGCACCTGAAGGTATTTCAATTTGATTATTAACAACGTTACATCGATTTTTTAAAGCTTTTTTGATTGCTACGTGTCAGGCAACTGAATTATAATTGTGAAATATAGCAAGTAAGACTTTAATTTCCTCTACCATGGAATATCCATTTCACCAAGCATGTAGCCCATCACAAATCAAATATATAATGTATTCGTTTAATTGTTATTGCGTATTTAAGTGATTTGTTAGGGGCCTTGGGTTACGTTATGAATAGTTGTACGGGTGCGCCAGTAAGAGCAACATTGGAATAATCAACCACTCACAAAGAGTGCACAGAAAACCAGGTGCAAAATATACCAAAAGTTTCGTGGGATTAACAATTTTTATTTAATTTTGAAAAGCTGAACTTTAAGCCCTAAATCGCCCCGACTTAAAAAAGCAACGTTAAAAACCCTGTAAAAGGCAAATTTCGAACTTAATCTCCTCGTACAAGCGCGTTTCCATTCCACCTGCCTTTTAACAAAAGCCGCCATTACTCTTCCACTCAAATCTGGTTCGCATTTAACTGTTTTCGATTCCGGGCGGCTTTTGCTTTCCCCGACGTTAAAATGTTTCTCCCGCAATCGTCTCCCATCTCCGTCGCTTTTCGTCGTAAGACACAACGGGCCGGAGAGAGAAAGAAACGGGATTTTTCAATGAAAATCGAGAAGGCCGAGGACAAAGCAGCAGCACGGGATTTGTTGGCGCCCGTGTCGAACAAATGACTGCAGAAAAGTTGATCAAGGCAGCCTCGGGGGCGGTCGATAGTCAACTGTTTGTGGAATTGCTGGTGTTTTCCCGATTTTATGTTGTTTCGATTTTCTAGCGGGCTTTCAATGTGTTTTTTCTTTTTTATTGACTGTTTTGTCGCAGGATTTTATTGGAAAGGGGGCATTTGTAGAAAGGTTGACTGGGCGTTTAGGTAAATAAACTGCAGCTGCGTTCTTTTTAAAACAGGAAAACTAGTTTTTTTAGCGTGATTTGACGCGACAAAAGTCATTGCTCCAATATTGTTCCTCTTTCGAAAAAGTACTCTATATTTGTTTCGATAAAATGAGCCGTTCTCGAAGAGAACCAATTTTTTGTATAACCCGTTTAAGCATTGGCTTTCGAAATTCATTTAGTAGTCAAGTTTATTAACACAAGTTATTTAAATGCAGTAACTAATCTAACAACAAAATTTGGTGGCTAGGTTAGTTCTTACGGATGGCAGATAGAATCTGTTGTGATTTCTGGTATGAAAGGGTGAAGCTAAAAAGTTTAACTGACATAGCAGGGCAGCACAGTCAATGTGGCCATTGCAAAGCTTGTATAGAAAGGCCAAGGAGTGTAGCATATGCTCTTGGTGCAATGCCAAGAAGTTAAATCTATTCAGAGGCTGTAGGTGATCAAAGCCGCGTTGGGGATACGTACCGTCTAATCTGTAAGCGAGATGCTTCAGGAATTTTCGTTGAATGCTTTCTAGTCTATTAATGTGTATTTGATAAATGGGTGACCATATCTGTGATGCATAGAGCAGCTTGGACTTTACAAGTGTGTTGTACAACACTATAAAACACAGTGAAATTTCAAAGTGTTTTGTGGATCGGAGGAGGAACCCCAGCGACTTTAGTGCACTACGGGCAGTTGTGTCTATGTGGATGTTGAATGCTAATTTCTTATCAAAACAAACGCCCAAGTCTTTGACATGGTCGCAGTTGTCAAGAATGGTGTTGTTTAAGATGTAGGGGTGATCAAGTTCAATTTGTTTAAGTGAGAAGGACATTTTTTTACATTTATTTGTGTTCAGGTGAAGCCTGTTTGCCGTACACCACTGTGAGATAAAGTCCAGGTCTAATTGCAGTTGTATGCAGTCCTCCCAACAACGAATACAATTAAAAAATTTTAAGTCATCCGCGAATAAAAAAGTGCAGCTTTTTACTTCGGACATAATATCATTAATAAAAATGGAAAATATTAATGGGGCTAGATTACTGCCCTGCGGGGCTCCGCTTGTAGCCATGAATGATTTTGATTTGTGACATTGTACTCAACATATTGACGACGTTGAGAAAGGTAAGAAGAGAAGAAATAAATTAAGTCAGTATTAAAGCCTATTTTTGACATTTTCTCAGCAACAATCCCGTTTCTACTAGTTACACAATATCCTATTTCCTAGTATTGTCATAGAAAATTCCTATTTCGTTCATAATGTTTTTCACGAAAACAATACTTTTTACACGCTTTTATGACCAGAAATACTTTCTATTCAAAGCACTATCTTCAAACTTTTGGAATATTATCAATTAAATCTAAATTAAATTAACTGACAATCTGACAACTATTGAACACTTCATGATGAGCAATGTTGGTTCAGTATTTCTTGTTGGTAATTATTGTAAAGCGAATTTTTCGACGGCCTTAAAAATAATTTAAATTGTGTCACTTACACTTAGATCCATTTTGCCATTTAATTTCCTGGACTATGCCGTTTTCTCCTACAGATCACTAATGAAACTTTATTACTATTCTTCTACAAAATAAGGTTATTTTAAGTACAGCTTGTCCAACTTAATCAACCACATTTTTTAAAGAAACCATTATCAGGACGCTAACCGCATTTTGATTCGTCTATTTGTTTCTACGTGTTTTAATATAAATTAAATCAAATTCTATTTTCCTGCGACTTAAAATATTATGCTAGTTTAAATAAAACTTTAACTAGATTTAATACGCATATTTATAAACCGGCAAAACTAACAAAAAAAATCACTTCTTACAATTTCTATTTTAAAAATATTGTTCTCCTAAAATGCCGCAAAAACTACCTAAAGATTCAGCAACATATTTATTTATAGATTAACTGCCTTTGTTGTAAACCTAAAGATACGTAGGTGTAGTCCAATAAATTATTATTATTTAACTATGTTTATTGTCAGGGGTGTCGAGATCGGGTAGGTAGAGGCACAGGTAGCTTACCTACCTGTGTCTCACTGTTTCAAAAATTTGAAATGTTTAGTTACTTTCCGGCAGTTGTTGGAAAACTTCGTTCTTGAAAATGGCTAGTGTTTCTGAATTTGTTGCTGAGAAACGGATTAGTAAAACTGCGCTTTCTAAAAATGAGAAAATTATTATTCTCAATGTGTTCAGCGCTTTTCGCCACCAAAATTGAACATTCAAAGTTAGATAAGAAAAATAGTTGAAATGTGTTCGAATATGACTGAAGTCGGACAGTCAACAATATATCGATTTGTGCACGAGGATAAACGCGGCCCCATCAGGTCACCAAAGGGAAGTACAGGAAGAAAAGAAACTGTATGTAATAAATGAGAATGAAAAGACTGCCATCAGAAGAATCAGACCCTCGTTTTACCTAAAAAAAGAAATACCTACTTTGGACAAAATAAGGTCTGAAATGAAAAAGGATGATTTCATTCCACCCATGAGTAAGAAGAAACTATGGGAAACTCTGAAGGAAATTAATTTTTGTTATGAAAAAATTCGAAACAGAAGATCCCTTTTAATAGAGAAAGACTCAATCATCTTCTGGCGACGACGATATTTGAGGGCAGTTAAACAGTTTTCAAGGGAAAACAGGAATATCTATTATATGGACGAAACTTGGTTAAATGAAGGATTTACCGTTGGTAAAATATGACAGGATAAACATATAAAAAGCGCAAGGCAAGCTCTAATGGAAAAATGGTCCACTGGAATAAAAGCACCCTCGGGAAAAGGCAAAAGATTAATGATTACTCACATTGGTAGCAAAAATGGCTTTGATGGCGGCTTACAAGCATTTAAATCAAAACGGACTGGAGACTATCATAAAGACATGAACGTTGATGTCTTTGAAGAAATGAGCAAATGCTAGATTTCATTCCTCCTGGGTCTGTTATAGTCATGGATAATGCCAGCTACCACTCAAGAAAATCCAAAAAAATACCAATGTCTTCTTAAGTAACGCCGCTGTCACCTTACTTTCATTCACAAAACTCGTCTTTCGATTGTATGCAAATCAGGGTGACCATAATTTAGGACCAATTCGGGGTGTGTAGTAGTAAACGAAATTTGATTGGGTCAATTAAGTTTTGCCATTTTAGTTTTCTCCGGTTTTTGTCTTATTACGGCTTTATTATTAGTGTAAGATATTAATTTCTTCAAACATTAGATGCAACAATAATACTTTTAAACTTTTATTCCCCTCGCAATCCTCTATTTACAGTTGCTAAAATTATCATTGAATTCCCGTATTAAATATGGTCGCCCGAATACAATTTTTATGATGCAGTGATCACCTGGCCATCTTCTCTCGCTGGCAATCAGTGAGTCGGCGAGATGTCGCGCAGACGCGCCATTTATGTCTTGCACAAGTCTGGTTTTTGACAACGGAAGGCGCATAACAAGAGCGTAAAAGTCTAAGTCTAAGGCTAATAATTGTTAAGTAAGAACTTAGTTTTTAAAATTTTTCAAGTTTAGAGTGAAAAATTCCAAATATTTTTTTCTCAAGAACGGATTTATTATCAATCGGGGTGTGTGCAAAAAATTAGCAATACATTCGTGGCTTCCAGCTCTCCTAATATTTACCTTATTGCTGAATATTCATTATCTTTATTCACTATTAAAGATTTACTTCAATGTAGCCCAAAAATGATGAGACGTTGGACAAAATATGAAATATTATTAGATTATAATATCGCTGATATAATTCTTTGGCTACGGTTTAACTGACCAATATCCGTTCCAAAAATTAATAAAGGTATACAAAGAGACCTGACACTTCAATGGGAGCACGCATCGACCTTCACACATCACTAGTTCTTCAACAAAAATATCCCTGCAAAAATTACACTTTATGTGCCCTTGTGACCAAAAGTCGACAGGTATTAGTTCTGTACATGCACATGGACAATAAGGACATGTAAAACCCATGTCTGTTTTTTGCAGGTTTGTATGTGAACAAAATACCTTAGGACTAAGGATTCGTATTGGGTTACCTTTGTAACGTCTACCAATCTACAATTTGTCTTTGTGTAAATGTCAGTAGCGTGACAAACTGAGTAAAAAGCAAAATATTTCTACAAACAAATGTTTGTCCCTTATCCTTTCCATCAGACCCAATCTCTGGACGCGTTTCGCTGTATAACAGCTCATCAGCAGAAGCAGAGCTATAGGGTCTGACGGAAAGGAAGGGACTGTCTGTGACTTTCATCACTATATATAGAAAACAATATAGGAATGAAGCACAACGGCGACATCCCATAGTAATCGAGCGTACCACCGAGCGAGCCGGTGAGGTTCTATAAAGATCCATACACCAGCACGGAGCCCATAGTAACAGGCATCTAACCTCGGTGGCGCCGAAAACCATTTCTTCGGTTTAGGTTACCGAGACCTTAAGATTACAACAAACAAATGTTTGTCCCTTATCCTTTCCATCAGACCCAATCTCTGGACGCGTTTCGCTGTATAACAGCTCATCAGCAGAGCTATATATATGGTTTTTGGCGCCACCGAGGTTAGATGCCTGTTACTATGGGCTCCGTGCTGGTGTATGGATCTTTATAGAACCTCACCGGCTCGCTCGGTGGTACGCTCGATTACTATGGGATGTCGCCGTTGTGCTTCATTCCTATATTGTTTTCTATATATAGTGATGAAAGTCACAGACAGTCCCTTCCTTTCCGTCAGACCCTATAGCTCTGCTAATGAGCTGTTATACAGCGAAACGCGTCCAGAGATTGGGTCTGATGGAAAGGATAAGGGACAAACATTTGTTTGTTGTAATCTTAAGGTCTCGGTAACCTAAACCGAAGAAATGGTTTTCGGCGCCACCGAGGTTAGATGCCTGTTACTATGGGCTCCGTGCTGGTGTATGGATCTTTATAGAACCTCACCGGCTCGCTCGGTGGTACGCTCGATTACTATGGGATGTCGCCGTTGTGCTTCATTCCTATATTGTTTTCAAAATATGTCTATTAAATTTCTACGAACAACGTTCAACATAAGGTAATATTTGATTAATTTTTACACAACAGTTTTTTGATTTATTTATGGGTAAGACCTAAGTGACTATGTTAACCGACCAACATTTAATTCCCCGAGGGTGGTAACTATTGAAAGATTTTACTGTACTTTTTATCTTGAGTCAATTAGAAGTACTCTTGACCCAAGAGATTAAAGGTATTCGGTCAATATTAAGTTTTTTAAGAGAATAGTAATGCATTCGAAGCTGAAAAATTTTAGTTATTGAAGAATTACATTTACGAAATGTTTAAAACTAACCAGAATACGTTTTTAGTATTTTTATGTTTTACAAAATATTTTTTTGTTCATTGTTTCGTTAAAAATAGATACCCTGTCGGATTTACCACAGAGTGAACAAATAGCTCTTTAAAAACTAAAATCATCATATCCTGAAATTAATTATAACTAATGGTTGTTCAATATTCTGTATAACATAGTATACAGGGAGACATTGAAAAAAGTACCTACAAGCAATCAACATTACATTTTTTCTTCATCCCTTCAATATCACAGGTAAGGCAAGTTTAAATAATTTCTTCTTTAGGTTAAGGAATCTGCTATCGCCCTGTGTCCTATTGTATTGAAACACCCTGTAGATTCAGGATGGGCCAAGAAAGAGACATAAATATAAAGATTATTTCTCCAAAAATACCACCCTAAAATAGGTTAAACTTTTTTTCTGATATTTGAAAACACATTTATCCATATTCCCACAGATTATCTCATGATAAACTCGAAATCAAATTTTTCCGACATTACAGAAAATTAACGTGCACTCCAGCGTAAAATATAGCGGGCGGTCCCCCGGTATGCGACTGAGCGTATAACCGATTCTATAGGGATTTAACGAAAATCCCTTTACCGAAGTTTATCTGTGTTCCAAGGGCTCGAAATGCTGTATCTGCAGAAAAATGTAGCAGACATTTTTATTTGTTATTGATGGAGTTGAAGCTGCGCTTGGAATTTCCGTACACTACAAAATCCGTTTGTAACGTATAAGATAGTGGATGTGAGGGGTCTCGATGCAAAACTCATATTCTTCTGGATACTTAATTTGTGGCAAATCAAAATATTCGATTATTTTTTTTGTGTATCTGTTTTAGAAATAAATATTTAGATGATATTTTGTGCGTAACATAATAGTTATATAAGTGTTAAAAGTACATTTTGAAGGCACGCATGTGGAAAACCACAAGAGGGCCTTAAAAATACTTTTAACACAAATATCATACAATATTTTTTCTACAGCCGGCAATAAAAGGCAAACAATAATTGAAAATTAAATGTTCAGAATCTCTTGTGTGTGTGTGTGTATGTACGTTTTTGGCACTGGTTTAAACCAAATGGCCAGATTCACATCCAGGTAGTTTCTAATAGCATCGTATATTAATTGTACGTCGTTCTCAATTGGACGGGAGTACACTAATTGTTTGAGGCGCCCCCAAAGATAGGCATCTGAAATAGTTAAATCGGGACTCCTTGGGGGCCACAGAACCGGACCATTCCGACCAATCCATCTGTGGCCAAATGTATTATCAAGCCATTCCCTCACTTCAATTGCGAAATGCCCAGTTTGACCTTATTGAAAGTACATTTCGTTCCTAAATTGGAGAGGCAATTCTTCTAGCTTGTCAGAAAACAATGTTTCCAACATTTCAAGGTAACTCCTACGGTTACAAGTGTTTTCAAAAAAGTATGGGCCAATAATGCCATAATGTGAAATCGCACACCAGGCATTTACTTTTTTGTAATATTGTCTTCTAGCAGGAATTCTATAACGGGGATTATTTTTGCTCCAGTATCTAATATGCGCAGAAGACACTTTCCCGTTTGTTGGAAATGTCGATTCATCGGAGAACACGATAAATTTATGAAAATTACTGTTTCCACTTACAATTTTGTATCCGACCCAAAGACAAAAATCCAAACGTTTGGCTTCGTCTCCTTCTTCTAACGTTTGATTAAAAGTTGGCTTAAATGGGAATATTTTGTTTGCCTTTAAAATATTCCGAATGTGAGATTTTTTTACTACATCAAGTTCTTGAGCTCGGTTTCTTAATAAAAGGGTAGGATTGTCAGCAACAGGCTGCAATACGATTAGGGACGCTGCGTCATTCTGATCATAGTTTTTTTTTTTTTTTAATTGGAAACTGAACCAGTTCCCTGAAATTTTCTTAATAATTTATGAAGTCCCATTTTTGAGACGTAAACGTTAGGATATCTTTGACTAAATTTCTCTATCACAAAGTTATAAGAACATTCGCCCGCACCGTAACATTGAACTAAATAAACCCTTTGTTCTAAGGTCAACATTTTCAAAACACATCAAATTCTATTTGACAACTTCAAATTTGCCCCATACGTAATAAAAAGGTAAAAAAATCCTTGTTTTTACAAAAGATGGTAGGAATGCATTTCAAATTTTAAAATAAGATACACACCACCCATTATGAAAATAGAGTTTAATAAGATTTTTTATTAATATTTTTATTGAGCAGCAAAATTTTCATTTACCTCTAAAAATTGAAAAAACGAAAAAAATCGAAGATTTATTTTAAATCTCGGATTTAAATTACGAACGTTATTCTAAATTAGTTTTCTAATTGGCATTTTGGTCAAAAATGAAAAATAAAGATAGTTTACTCTTGGAGAAAAATCATGTTTTTGAAGTTTTTTCGAACCCTGTATAAAAAATCAAACTTTTCTCTTGGTGAATTGCATTTTTTTTACAAGCAAAACTTTTTATCAAGAATGACTTTTTCCCGAAAAATGAAATTTCTCATCCATTTGTGCTATTGTAAACCCTATCCGTGGACAGTCTGTATATCAGTTTTCACAAATAAACCTTAATCAATAACCGCCCAACAAATACTTAAAATATATGATGCTCCTTTATTTAACCTTAATCCAATTTTATTCAAAAATACTTTTTTAAATTCTATTAAAGGGACACAGATTAACTACATTGGTGCCCACAAAAAAGAACACATGTTACAGGTGTATCTATGTATAAGCCCTTTTGAACCAAAGATAGGACAAAAGCATTTCCTTTCCAAATGTCAAGCCGACCCTAAAATGTTTTTAGAAATTTGAAGATGGAACAATATCTAAGCCTTCATCTTTTTAGATACAAAGTTTTTTTTCGGTTGTCTTCTTTTTACGCTTTTATCGTATTATTCGAGAAGTTAAGCTTTTTTAAGGGCTTTTCTACATGAATACACTGGTTTTTGGGTTAAGTGACATTGGATTCTTTTCCTGTGGGTTAAAAGGTTTAAGTCAGTGGCGTTGCAATACTCCCGAACAATGTAAAAAACAGTTACAAGTGTAAGAATTGCTGATATTTTTATTATTTATCGGTTTTCTGATCATGAATGTGTCAATTGGCTTGTACTTGACCGCGGTCAAATTAGGTAGTGAAAAAAAAACACACACGAATCTATCTACTCATTGTAATTAGGTTGACACGAAATAATACTGTCACGTGACTACTACCTGGTTTCTAAAAATTGTTGTTGTTATTTGTATTAAATTACCTCCAAAATAATCTCAATAAAATACAGTTGTGAATTTATATTTGTTCATGATCCTAAGTTGACGTAGTTATGAACAAAATATATTACTAAAAGAAAACTTATTTCAAAGCTAATCCTACCTAACTATCTGACAATGTCGCTTCAACGAAAATACTCTAAAGCCGTGACGTCACTAGCAACTTTCCCTTGAGCACTTTGTCCTTGTATTGTAGAAGTTGTTGCCTCAACTGCTTTATTTCTGAGATACAGGGTTTTAAAAATTTATTCTTTCGCTTCAGGTATTGTTTTGAATTTTAGTAGATCCTAGCTGGGCATAAAAACACACCTTTTTAATATAATAGTTATTTATGTTGAAAAAGTAGTCCATACTTACAGAGGAGTTGATACGATAGGAAATAAAATACTTGAAGTCTTCCTACACAAAATAGATTTATTGCTTTAAAGGTTTATCCCTACATGTTTCGGATTTTTAAACATCCATCATCAGGGGATACTAGAAAAAATTAAGTAAAAGGTGAAAGAAATTCAATATTTGAGTAGACTTGACTTACCAATATCGAGTTCATATAATGAAGTTCGTTACCCCAAATAAATGGGCATAACTACTTGAAGTTTTGAAGCGAAGAAATTTTCACATCAAGGAGGGAAAGAATGTTGAAACGTCACATTAGGAGGAAAACTATAATACAAGAGAAGAATTTTTTGAATATAAAATTTATATTAGGTTTAGAATTAAATGAATATTATTAATAAAGGTTATACTTACAAGAAAAGATAATTTTTTTCATTTAATTGATTGTATCCATTAATTAATAACTAGATTAAGAATTAACAAAATTACATTTATTATATTTTTTTTTATATTATATTTTTTTTTTTTAATTAACTAATTTTTGAGTAAAACTCATGAGTTGTGGGACCCAAGTCTCACAACAAGTAAATTAACTCTTCGCTTATCAAAAAGTTTTTATAAAAAATGTCCTAGTTATAGTTGGGGTCAAGCAAATATTTGACGCGTGACACTTCCATATTGTCATGGGTGTAAAATACGGCAGGCCACTCATAATATAAAAGTTACTAATGGCTAATTTATATTATAATAATTACCACCCACTCGAAGTATTTGTATCTTTATCCTTTTATATGACTAAAAAGAGATATACATAATTCTCGTCGATTTGGTCAAATCGTATGGGCTGCAGATCCGCATTTTATTTATTCCAAAACGAGTGATGTCGTTGTCTTGTTGACATTCTGTATTTGGTTTTGGATTTTGAGTATTTAAATCATTTTATTGCCTTTTTATAGTGTTCTATTGTCTTTATTTGTGTAGTGTTTCCCAGCAATCATTTTCTGCAAAGGTTTATAAATAACAATATTCGTCAGTCCGGCCCTGACTAAGTATCAGCTGTAATAAAGTTGGTGAAATCGAAATAACTCTAGTGTTGGACAAATATGACAAGATGGAAGTGTCACGCGTCAAATATTTGCTTGACTCCAACTATAATATGTTGGTTGAACATATAGAGGATAGAGTATCCGTAGTAATAGTTAATATTCCCGATACAAAGACCGATAAAAAACGTGTCTTCACAATTATTGATGAGAAGGAGATGGGTTGTTTAAAGCTACTGAGAACTTATTGGTCTTTACGCCCGACGAACTGCAACGTCAATAGATTCTTTTTGTGTTACTGTAACGGTCGTTGTTTTTCACAGCCAGTTGGGAAGAACACCATAGGCAAGATTCCTTTCATTATTGCAAAATGCCTGGGTCTAAGCGATGCGGACAAATATACTGGTTATTGTTTGCGCAGAACCTCTGCAACTTTGTTGGCGGACGCGGGGGAAAACATTACCACATTGAAAAGACATGGCGGTTGGAAAAGTTCAGCTGTGGTTGAGGGATATTTGGAAGACAGTATGTCTTCTAAAAACAAAATTTCGAAATTGACAGCTGGAGTACCATCAACGAGGCCATCAACATCAAAAAACGTTCAATCATTATTTCTCTTAATGCTTGAGAGCATTAGAAACTTCCTTAATGCCCTAGGGGATTATATACCATTTAAAGTGTCTGATAACTATGGTATTATGAAACAATAATATCCGAGTAGGACATAAAGAATATTTGGGCCACTTCCATCAGTAGCGTCCGCGCTATCTTTTGATATTTTAACCAAAAAAATGTATCTGAACTTTTTGTTTTTGGATTTAGTAAAGAATAACACCCTTGAGTTTAGCCACATATTTAATTAAGTCGATATTCCAAATAAACTAATCAACAAACAAACAATTGTTATGTTATGTGTATCAGCTGATAGGTAAAGTTGTATGCTATGGTAAGTCAAAAATCAATTCAAATAATCTTTATGAGGATGGAAAGATTTTATATTAAAATTTACAATTCGAATAGCAGAATATCTCTCTCGCGATAAAAGATTTGTTCAAACGGCGATGTAAAAAGTTTTAGACAGTCGAAATTTTGAGACGAGCAATGTAAAATCTCCATTAAAATTCACCAGAATTAACCAAATCCAATTAAAAATTGAGTGCTTTTTCGTTTTCCAGTTTCGCGATCCCCCTGGAAGTTTCGTCGTTTTAATATTTCGCAATTAAGCTAGTTTTAGCAGTTTTACTGATTTTAATTTTTAAAATTTATCGGGAAAATTTAAATCCGTTGGCGGGGGACATGGATTTCTCATTTAGATCTGGTTTTAGATTTATAATTACCAACTAAGTTTCCTTTTATTTCGGTTGTTTTCGTTGAGGAGGTTTTAAAAATATATCTGGATAAACAAAATGTAACTTTCCATGAAATAAACGAATAATTAAAATACATTGTCGAGTTTAATATTAGTAGATATATTATTTAAAGTGCATACAATATCGGATATTACTCTTATAAGGATGTAAGGATGATAAGTATACAGGCATCGGAAAACGGCGCAGCCACGGGGGGGGCTTTGGGGTAACCTCCCCCTCCCCCCTTCGTGGCCCTATAAATGTTCACAAAAAAACGTTGACAATATCGTTTTTTACTTCCTTTTTACTCTCTTTGTTATCAACCCCCCCCCCCCCCACCCAGAACCAGAACCTATTCCTGACTGCGCCACTAGAATCACCCTAAATCTATCCTGAATTTGAGGGAATACGATTATTATAAAACACGTTAATTTGCTAAATGGCCCAACACTGCGCATGTTTTGGTTTCCAAAAAATGAGGAACTTTGCTTAAAATACCAAAATCCGATCCATCGTGACAATTTCAACCTCCCTGGAAAGAGTAGGGAGTATGTGAGTTCCATTTTATCTGGTAGATTTTCCAACAGGAAACAAAAACGGGCTTCAAATGTTCCAAAACCTCTACTGGAGTGATACACCCATGTTATAATTTTTGTATATTTCATATTTAATCTCTGTGTTCCAATAAATAAAGGCAAGCAGTATCCTGTGTAGTTTAACAAACATATTATACAGGATATAAAAAAGAAAGAAAAGTTGAGAAAGATTCATAAAACAACAGCTTAAAAAATAATTTATCGACTTACGCACGAAAATAAAGAAAGAAGTGGCACACAATCTTTATATCAATAATATACTGAAAAACATTGGTCGAGATTCCAGGAAATTCTGGTAATACCTACCTAAAGAGTAAGAAATGCGTAGACTCAATACCCAATAAAATGCACTTAGACGAAAATGAATATGATACAGCTGATATTGCAGGTGAGCTTTCTAGTTATTTTAGCTCGGTATATCATAAAAAAACTGACGCCACCAACCACCTCTTAAATAGAATTTCCAATACATTTAAAGCCACTAAGATATCACTGGTTGAATGTGTGTAATGTGTAAAGCAATTAAAAAATTGAGGATAAACAAGGCTATTGGTCGGGATAACATTCTAAAATATATAATAAAGTGTTTCGTTGATTTTTGGCAGTCCGTTAAGGGTTAAGGATCCTTTAAAATATGTCAATTATTTCATGTACCTTTTCAGACTTGTGAAAAGAGGTAAAAATTTGTCCGGTATTTAAAAGTGGAGACAAAACAAATATTAAAAACTACTAGCTTTGTCAAAACAGCATCCTTATAGAAAAACTGTGTTATGAGTTTGGTTTCCACGCTAATCTGGTAATTTTTTTTATATCTTACCATAACAATAGACGGCAATTTTGGGTTGTAATGTTCTACTCTTTGCCGATGATCTCAAATTATATTCAAAATTTAGAAGTATCGATGATTGTTTAATAGTATAGAAAAATTTGAATACTTCGGCAGATTGGTCACCCATAAATGGTCTTTAATTTAATATAAGTAAATGATATGTATTAAGCTATCAGAGAAAGAGAACCCCAATTAGTTTTGATTCCGACAGAATGAACGAAAAGGAAAAGGGATTTGACGTGAGTTGAAAGCATACGGGACCTCGGGGTCACCTTTAACTCCAAACTGACGTTTGAATTTCACATCTCTAATATAACAAAACAAATCTTCTCAGATGTGCGGATTCATTGCTAGAAATTGCAGACTGTTTAGCGATCTAGAATGCATAAAACTGCTTTACGTTTCATACTTCGACCCAATTTATCACAATTTTCATGGAAACACCAAAATATCTTTATCACATGTGCCATAAACAATGATGAAATCGCATTGGTAAAAATAAACATTATTAGTTAGCCTGTTACATTTAAATATCTCATGTCATTACAAGCGAGGAAAAATATGTGCAGAATTTTGATCACAAATAAGAAAACTGCTCGGAGATTCTTACTAAGTGGGAAGAATTCAAAACTTCGCAGAAATTCGCGTAAATCTCGATACAAGCGGGGCCGCTAACATCGGATAACGTTCCATTCTCAAATATATTTTGCAACACATTCAATACTTTAGGCGATGTACAGAGTGTTAGTCATAAATATTTTACAATAACATGGCTTTTTAAATTGGTTTAGATTAGTTCAGATGCAATGTATCAAGTCAAGGTAGACAATTGAAACTTTTTACACTAGATGTTTGCATGCTAATTGAGCTCAAGCTATTAGGCTATTAAGTATTAGATTGGCACCTGAAGGTATTTCAATTTGATTGTTAAAAAACCTTAAAAAAATTGTTGTAATGTTGTTAACAATCAAATTGAGAAACCTTCAGATTCCAATCTAATACTTAATAGCCTAATAACTTAAGATAAATATGCAATAAACACTGTCAATAATTACCAACAAAAAAAAAACATAATTATTATACACAATATCATTTTCTTAATTTTATTACTTAGATGTAAATACCTCTATAGTCACACCTGTAATTCAGTTGTACCTTTGACCAATACCTGTAAATTAAGGACCAAAATAACCCATCATCTGTCAATTTTTATTTTAATGACATGTAGAATTTATTATTGTCTCATAAAGCCTTTGACAATGACCCGCAAGGGTTGAGACACGTGTCAGGAAACTGAACTAAATTGTGAAATATAACAAGTACTAGTTTAATTTCCTCTACTAATAAATGTTAGTGTATTTTTATCCTCAGGAACACTAAATAAATTGAAAGACACACAAAAGAACACAGCAAACTCACTAAACAACAATTAAAAATCACAATATCCTATTAACTCCATAACCACAAAACGCAGAAACTCATTGAAAACTCAAGAACTGAGTGGTTCTGTGTAGTTAAGAAAGTGTTTTTAACGACGAGAATGTCAAGTGAAACGCGGCGCAGCTGTAAATTTACTTCTGACAAGTCTTATTATATTTATGGAAAATTTCTGGTGAAGTCACAAGCCAGACCATTTTCTGAAAATGTGAAAAAAACCTATTTCATGCATGTATTTTGATGCTTTAATCGGAGATCAAGACAAGCAGTAATCTCCCCACAGACACATTAAGATTTATTAGTAACGCATACTTTTAAAATATCAAGGGTTTGCCTTTTCAATCTGCCAGAACCATTTTCAGACGCGTTTCGCTGTATAACAGCTTGTCAGTGAGGCTATAGGTTCTGATGAAAAGCATAGGTGTCTGTTTTAAATCGTGGTGCTGGTAAAGAACACCAACTCTTAAGCATACCCTCGCCCTTTGATATAATGCTAAGTTTTTCGGTTACTAAACCGACATGACGCCCAACTCGGGCATAGCACTGCCCAGCCAGGACTCCTGCAATTGTGACGTGCTATCCTTGCAGGAGATCCTCTGATATTTATGGCTTTGTAAATCTATGTCAAAGGGCGCAGGTATGCTTAAGAATTAGGGTTCTTTACCAGTACCACGAGACGGAGCTATAATAAATAATCCCACATACTTTTAGCGAGGCATTTTCAGGGTATTTACTCACAGCTTATATCCTCTATCAGATGGCTGCACCACCCTGTATACCGTTCATATATGCATACCTTTCACAGCAAGAGTAAGATGTAACATACTCCTACTACAGAATGCAGATTTTACGATATGGTACACGGGATAAGTACCAGGAGAATGTTGCTTCTTAGGCTTGCACACTGATTTATACCAGAGTGATAAGAAATCTGCAATGGACAATGTAAATTACAAGGTATTCCTGGTGTAAATATGCTTAGCGAACAAAATATTTCTGCTTTAAAGGTGGTATTATTGTAGTGAGGGTTAAATTTTATGAGAATATGTCACATTGCTATGGAAGAATTGACCAAATTTGTAGGTACAGTGACTGTCAGACGTCCCTTCAATTCTTAGACCATATAGTACATGGACACTATCAAATAAGGCGCGTAGAAACGTATAATCAAAGTGGGACTCCACTAATTAGTAATTAGTCACGTACAGTGAGACGAAACCCCAAAAACCCGGTCAAAATTCAAAAATAAAAAATAATGTTGGCAGATAATAAAAATCAATTGCTAATGTCATTACTGGTAAAAAGGGATGTTTGTCTTATCTTGTGCATTTTAAAAATGGCAAAGCAATAATTTTATCTCATACCTTGCGAGCCAGAATCATTATCATCACAGTGCGCTATGCATCTAAGGCCGTACTACTTAGCGGTAAAGCTTAATACCTGTTGGGTGTCAGTAAATACCAGCAATATCAACCAATCAATTAATTCGTCAATTCTAACAGTCCTTACGAAGAAAGCTCCTTATTTTATTTTTGAACTCGCTAGAGCTCGTTCTCCCGATTTCAAATATACAGAGTGGCAAAAAAGTCGCGCATAACGCCTGTAACTTTTGAATTACCTCGTATACGAAAACGTGACCTTTATAAAAGTTGTTCAGTAAATTATTCTCCACATTTCTACCTGCATGGATTTTTTCTGTCATTTCTGGATTGGTTGCCATAGAGATCAACTTACTTTTTTTAAATGGAACACCCTACACATGATTGCATATTTGGATTCTATTGACAAAACTCTGAATTTTTTGTATTTCAAGTTTTTATTTATTTAAAATTGTAACAAACTTTATAATAACAAAATAAATAACCTAGAAAATTGAACAACTTAACATCGGAATAATAAACAAGCGAAACCTTTTCAGTGGAATAGGTGTTCAAAATTACCATCGTTTTCTGCTAAGCAGAGCGCCAGTCGATTCCTGAACCCGTCTACAACATTTAAGAGGAAGTCCTCTGGAATGGCCCAAATTTCAGCACTGATTCTGACTTTTAAAGATTCTAAAGTCATTTGGACGGTTAACGTAGATTTGGTTCTTTAAGTGTCCCCACAAAAAGAAGTCGAGCGGGGTTAAGTCCGGGGATCGCGCTGGCCAGTCAATAGCACCTCTTCTGCGTATCCAACGTCCTGGAAATTATTCGCTTATGTATTGTCTAACATTTGCCGCATAATGCGCAGGTGCTCTATCTTGCTGGAACTATACTTGTTCGTTTATGCCATTATTTACACCCGGTAAAACCATTCTGCAAGAATGAATTATTTGATTCCTGAGGAGGTCCAGATATTTTATACAATTTTACAATATGTCTACCAATTATGCCCGCCCAAACATTAACTTATTCGGGCCTCTGAGTATTACCCTCCTGGAGCCAGTGAGTATTCTCAGCAGACCAATAACGATAATTGTGTCTATTAACAATGTCATTTAAATCGCTATTGCATCTTTCCATCATCAGCTCACAAAACGCAGCTCTTCTAAGTCTCGTTTAACTCGTGCACCAACTTTATCTTGTAGGGATGCAACTTCTCCTGCTTAAACAAATTTTTCCCCGACTGATGAGATATATTAAAATCCATTGCCATTGGTCTGGATGACTGTGTTGGATTTTCATGTATTTCTCAATAGCATGATACCCAAAGCTTTGTCTCCCCCGGTTGCTGTTTTAGGTCGACCTGATCTAGCGGCTTCCCTAACACTGCCTGTTTCTAGAAATTTCTTTACCACTAGACACACCGTTGACTGATTCATTGAAGGCCTATTTGGATATAGTTTCATTTAAAAAAGTAAGTTGGTCTCTACGGGAACCCAACCAGAAATGACAGAAAAAATTCGTACAGAAAATGACGATAAACGTTACCTTAGCAATAGTGCTTATTGACGTGGGGTAGGTTAATTTTGGTTCGTTTGGTGAGTTAGATAGATAACTTCGTATTCAGTTTTGTTCTGTGACGTGTGGGAAAGAGATATGAAAATTATTTTTGAATTTATTTACGGGGTTATACCTACTCATTCTTTTTGTACTTCCACTAGATAAATAATTCTAGTATTTTTCTAGTAAAGTAAAAATAGTAATAACGAAACATAATTGTATCTAAGCTAAACAATTTTCGAAAGCAATTTCGTATTTCCAGTTATCCAAACTTAAGGAAAGAACTATTGACAGAAATGCTTAAAACGAACAAGCAACCACCCCCAACCCCCATGCAAAAAAAGAACCACCGCAAGAAGTGCGATCTTTGTAGCGTACAAAATTGATCCCCCCAACTGTCATATTTTATGCTTTTAAAAGATGACAGAAGAAAGCGTAGCTTCAAGCATGTAGAATGGCTCCCAAATTTAGAAAATCTACACCAATGATTTCGATAAGAATTTCGACCTAATAAAAGAAAAACTTTTGGAAGCTGTGGACTCTGTAAACGTATTATGTAATCGCGTCTGTCTGCAAGAAGTTTCGAAGAAGATTGCTGTCTATACTACACAAGCGAGCTATTCCTACCAAACGCGTGTTACAGAAAAGCAGAACAGAGGAACCTTAAAATAGAAAAATGACTCCCTATATTTAAGAAGATCAATATTTGATATTCGAAAATATTGTTTCACAAAAACTCAATAAATCGCAGCTCGGTACACATAAAGCCACAATTTCCCTATTATCTCCGGAAAGTTTCGGCTCATCGGGTCCAGACGCGACAAATACAATAAATAATACAAGAAACACAGCATTTTCGCGACATTTCTATCCTGTATGCCATTAGTGGGCTTCCGGGCGAGGCGGGCTTCGAACGGGAGTTCCCTGGCACTTCCGAAACCGGGGCATTTTAAAACCGGAAATGCCCATTTGTGGTTTGCAATGACAAGTGTCATACGACGGATGAAGAATTTTGAATTATGAACGTTCATAATGGCATTTCAAGTAAATTCTGGATTGGTTAAGTGTTAATGTAGTTCTCGTGGGTCTTAATACATACAGAAATAACCGAAACGAAACATAAAAATATGGGCATTTTTTTGCGATTTCTTAGCGATATTTTACTCGATAAAACGTCTGTCGGACTTCAACTTAATAAGGAATTAAATGAGCATCAGCTAATAAATATTAAAGCACGCCAAATAAGGCTTGAAAAAACATGTCAAGTTGACATGTCGCCGTTGGTTGTTAGCTGAAGAGTTGAAGGACCACCCCGGTACCATACGGTGAAGAAGCAAAACGAATTTAGTAAGGGCCTTTACGAGCGAAAATCTGCTTTTATTCCATTTGCTGCAATAAACATTTGAAAAGTTGTGAAGTGACACTGCCCTTTTCCGAACAGACAAGGTTATTGGGGGTTTACATTAATAAACATTTGGACTGGTCATACCATATTAACACTATTTCTGGAAAACTAAATTCCAAATGTTATGCTATAAGACTAACCAGTAAATACATGAATGAGAAGATACTTCAAGTATTGTATTTTGTCAATTTTCTGTTCTTAGTGACGGAATCATTTTTTGGGGTGCACAAAGTCAAATTCAGAATATATTTCTGATACAAAGAAGAGTGATTAGGATTATTAAAAATATGAAACTTGTAGAACGTCGTTTAAAAGTAGCGGGATCTTAGGGGTATGTGGCCTATACATTTACGAATGTTTATTATTTTTTTTTAAAAACAGGCAGCTGTTTGGCACGTCATCTGAACATCAGTACAATACAAGAACCCAAAATGTAAATTACCCTAGGCATCTAAGTGAGAAAAATTTGCACTATATGTGTTTAAAATTATTTAATAAGCTTCCTAATACCTTGAACATAATACAGACTCGGAAGAAGTTTAAGAAAAAAATTAAAAACTTAAAACCATATGGTGTGGATAAGTTTTTAGATAAGTAAGGTTGCTTTTGTAATTTAATTTTATGATTTAATAATTTATTAGTATAGAATAGTAACTTTGTAATTGACGCAATCTCAGTGGCTAATATACAGGGTGTTATTTGATAAGTATCCGATATTTTACAAGAAGATTCCTCAGTTAATTATAAGGTAAAATGTTCATATAAGCATGGCTCCGCTAGCCCTTCATTTTTGAGATACAGGGTGTTACAATTTTTAACAGGAACAAAAAATATGTACGCCACTGCCGCTATCTCTTTTGATATGACTGTTATGTAGGCACTTTATTGGCTAATGCAAAGTACATTTTCATAATTTTTTGATTTTATCTTTGTTTAGGAGATAAATATTATTTGATCAAACTCTGATGATATGGGCATAGCGATATGCAAGTAAATACCATTTATTTCTTTATTATTCTTTTTCTCGAGAACGATTGCTCGTAGCGATTTCTACCACCAAAGTTTTGTGGTATAGACGACCTTGTTTTCTTTCATAATCTCGCCACAGAAAATGGATTACTTCTTGAATCTTAAAAATAAAAATAAATTTTTAAAACCCTGTACCTATCACAAAAATAAAGGGCTGAGGAATCGTCCTGTAAAATATCGGACACTTATTAAATAACACCCTGTATACATGGCATGTGAGATTTAAATAAATAAATAAATAAATAAATAATAGAACAAAATTTGCGATTGCCACGAAGAACATTGTATTCAGAACCTAACCTGAATTCGTTACAAAACATCCTACTGAATTAACAAATTATAGAAATATGTCTGGAAAAGAAAACCTCATTCTTTTAGCTTCGTAAGCGTTGGGATGTCTTTCGAACGGAAAAAAATTTGTGATTGCCACGAAGAACATTGTATTCAGAACCTAACCTGAATTCGTTGCAAAACATCCTACTGAATAAACAAATTATATAAAAAATATGTCTGGAAAAGAAAACCTCATTCTTTTAGCTTCGTAAGCGTTGGGATGTCTTTCGAACGGAAAAAAATTTGTGATTGCCACGAAGAACATTGTAGACAGACCCTAACCTCAATTATTCGTTAAACATTGTAAGGAATTAAACTATTTAGATAAATATGTCTGAAAGAGAAAACCTAATTCTCTTAGCTACGTGAGTGTTGAATTGCCTCCCGAAGTTGGACTTAAAAGAAGAGACATATACCCACGTACTAAAAAAAAATAAATTCAGAAGAACTGCTATTAACTCCGAGGCTCCAACTAAACAAACTGTTTTTCATTTAATGATTGATTTAATTGGGGTTTTAAATTTAATTTAAAGTGTTTAAAGTACATTTTCGCATTTTGTTTTCTTTCTTTCTCCGGCGGGTTCTTTTGAAAGAATGATCAATTGATACAAATTTATTCCACGCCTTTAATTTCCGTTTTTATATCGTTTACCTACACGAGAGATAATACATGTATTCTTAAGAGTTATAGGGAGGGTTTCGCTTTTTAACTTGGGTCGTGAGATTTTGCGTGCTAACAGCTCAAACTTTACCCGGATATACACTCACCGACATAAAATTCGAAACAACCAAAATTTAGATCAAATTTAATGTATGATAACTTTTTCTTACATAGTCCAATTTCAATCTTTTTTTTTTTTTAATGTAGGTAATTGTTTCAAAAATACAGTTTACATGTTGAAATATACAGGAAAATAAAAAAGTATATTTTTTCTCTTAAGTTTGTAACACTCTGTAGAGTAATTTTGCAATGTAAACTACACTGAATATGCCTTTCTGCATAGTTTGACTTATTTTTAACATTTTGCTATTTTAATCTTCTCGATACCGTTATCGGTTTAGAAGATATGAATTTTTAAAATAAACATTACACTCCTTGCAACAATTATTGAAAATACTTTGATTTTTTTGGAATGCTTAGGTTTCCTTGAAAAGGTACTTTGCATTTGTCATTTAAAACGTTTCGTGAGTGAATTCCGATTTTATTTTTTATTTCACGATGCCTTTGTCATCCGAAGATTCAGCGAGAGCCGTTGCTCTTCATGATGTTGGTTATTCCTATAGAGAGGTGGCGGATATGCTAGGTTTTAAAAAATCTAGTATGGAAAGAGCCGTTGCAAGGTTTCGTGAGACTGGAAGTTATGGTAGAAGACCTGGATCTGGAAGAAATCGTGCTACTTCCGCCCTTGATGATCGCTGTATTAGAGTCTCAGTTTTAAGAGATCGGCATACCAGTGCAGTAGTGATAAAGAATAAACTCCAAAGAGTTCATCAAGTTGCTGTCAATGAAATAACAGTAGAAAGACGACTTAATGAAATCCGGCAACTGGACCAGAGCTCCTCAGACAGCATCGAGCGGCTAGACTTCTTTTTTCGCAAGAACACATTAACTAGAGCCTTCAAGAGTGGAGGCAAGTTCTATTCTCAGACGAGTCCAGATTTTGCCTGAGGTCTCCTGACAGACAAGAAAGAGTATGGAGACGACAAGGGGAGAGATTCGCCCAATGTAATTCTAGCGAAAGGGTTAGCTTTGGTGGTGGATCCATTATGGTGTGGGGCGGTACGTCATTTGACGCTCGAACAGAAGTTGTTTCTTTTTTATAGAGAAACTGTAACTGCCCGAAGGTACATTGAAGAAATTCTGGATGAACATGTTGTTGTTTTGCACAATTTATCGGTAACGAATTCGTTTTCATGCATGCATGACAATGCCCGTCCACATACTGCCAGAATAGGGGCCCGATATTTAGAAGAGGTTGGAATAAACGTTATGTGCTGGCCCGCTCGTAACTGACATTAATTCGATAAAACATGTATGGGACATGTCAGTCATGACAGTTATTCACTCCACAACAGCTCCGAAATGCTTTAGAAGAAGAATGGGGTGCTTTTCCACGAGAGGATATCCAAAACCTAATTAGAGGAATGAATCGACGTTTAGTAGCTGTTATAAGAGCTAGAGGAGGTAACACACAACTTTTAAAACCCCTACTTTATGTTTTAATTAAAAATAGACTTGATCAAAAAGTGTAATCCATATCTCTTAAACCGATAACGATACCGAGTAAAATAAAACAGCAAAATGTTAAAAATGAATTAAACTCTGCATAAAAGCATATCCAGTGTAGTTTACATTGCAAGATTACTCTACAGAGTGTTACAAACTTAAGAGAAAAAATATGCTTTTATATTTTCCTGTATATTTCAACATATAAACTGTATCTTTGAAAATCGAATAAAGTTAGTTAAAACCGAAACAATTATCTACATTTAAAAAAAAGATTTAAATCGGACTATGGAAGAAAAAGTTATCATACATTAAATTTGATCTAAATTTTGGTTGTCCCAAATTTTATGTCGGTGAGTGTAGTTCAGGATCCTAAAAATGATGCCAGTTCAATATCTATGTCATGCGATGCATATTAAATTGTTTAACAAACAAAACAGATAATGCTTGTCTAAATTACATAAGAAATTCAAAAATTACCAAATAATTGGAGGTTGACATTTAAGATTTTAGGAGTAGATGCCCTGGAGGTCATGGAGTTGAATTTAATACAACAACAAATACACCTAAAGCTGTCCCCCTTCAGATCAAAATTGACGTGTCTCTCCAAATGCCGAAGAAATATTATACATATTGTTCGTTGTTAAATTGAGACCCTGTATGCATAAGAAATTAAAAAACAATGCATATCAACCATGAAAATACGAGGCGTCTCAACGTAGACCTAAAAACATGGCGACGCCCCGCCCTAACCGGAAGTGTGTAAGGTGACTTTTTTGTTACACGAAATACCCTGTTTTTCTTATCGTGTGTTACATCATTATTTAGATTCGGTGAAGCTTGAGTTCTACATTCGTGTTTGGATTTAACATTCGGAAAAACGAAACTTATCAGATAACATTACTCTTGATTAATTATAGAGGATCTGCGGGCTAGTCCCAGAATTAGCTGATCTATACCCTATAGACTTTGTCGTCGAAAAATTTAAAAATTTCTTGTAAACATTTTTTAAAAAAGTACTTTATTTCCGCTGCCTATAGCAACCGTCTACTATGAAAAAAGCAAAACTTTAACGTCAAAAAATTAGTAGAAAAAGTTTATTGACGTTTGAAGAAAAAATATATTACACCCGGTGTATTTATACGATTGTATTTCCGTGAACCCAACAAGTACTCAGATACTTGAAACTTTGTCTCTGCACATGCAGATCTCCTTTCCCTCCAGCGGGGGTGAAACGGGGGTGGTTTCTAATGTATTTTCCGTGTAAGCTCGCTCGTTTCGGCACCTCCATACACGTGTCTTATTGATCCCCCCACTTCCCTTGATTGTGTGTCGTGTAGTATTCGATGTATAGTCGTGTTCGAACAACGCGTCCCCGATAAGGATTTTGGAATTTCGAACAGGATGAAAATCGATGGGAATTAAGTGAAATTTATCTGCTTAGTGCTCAGATTTCTTGACCAAACGAAACTGGGGGATTTAAATGTATATGGATATTCTGATACACAACTTGGATTTAGAGCAGCAAGTATGGCACACGAGAAGAAAAATGTGGATTTACACTGACTTATGACTGTGGCTGGTTAAAGAAAAACAAACTGGGAAGCCTACACATTAATATTGGGCTCATTAGAGCTGTAAAAGCGATATACAGAGTAGCAAAAAAGTCGCGCATAATGCCTGTACTGGTTCATCTGAATGAGAAACGACGAGTAGAAATTCTAATAATGAGCGGTTACGGAAATATGAAGAGATCGCAAGATTAGGTTTGTCAACTTTTTAATAAATTATATCCAAATTGGCCTCCAATAAATCAGTAAACGGTGTGTCGAGTGGTAAAAAAAATATCGAGAAACAGGCAGTGTTAGGGAAGCCGCTAGATCAGGTCGACCTAAAGCAGCAACCGGGGGAGACAAAGCTTTGGATATCATGCTCTCAATATATGAAAATCCAACACAATCATCCAGGTCAATGGCAATGGATTTTAATATGTCTCATAAGTCAGTGAAAAATTTGTTTAAGCAGAAGAAGTTGCATCCCTACAAGATAAAGTTGGTGCAAACGATGACTATATTGATAGAAGAGCTGAATTTTGTGAGCTGATGATGAAAAGATGCAATAACGATAATAACTTTGCAACAAATATCATTTTCTCGGATGAAGTCACTTTCCCTATAGATGGCATTGTTAACAGACACAATTATCGTTATTGATCTGCTGAGAATACTCACTGGTTCCAGGAGGGTCATACTCAGAGGCCCGAAAAAGTTAATGTTTGGGCGGGCATAGTTGGTAGACATATTGTGGGACCTTTTTTCATAGATGGTAATTTGAATGGCGAAAAATATCTCGGCTTTCTCAGAAATTCCTTCTTGCATATTAGTTTTACCGGGTGTAAATAATGGCATAAACGAGCAGGTATGGTTCCAGCTAGATGGAGCACCTGCGCATTTACAATATATAAGCGAACAATTTCCAGGACGTTGGATAGGCAAAAGGGGTGCTATTGACTGGCCAGCGCGATTCCCGGACTTATCCCCGCTTGACTTCTTCTTGTGGGGACACTTAAAGAACAAAGTCTACGGTAACCGTCCAAATGACTTAGAATCTTTAAAAGTCAGAATTAGTGCTGAGATTCGGGCCATTCCAGAGGACTTCCTTTTAAACGCTGTAGACTGGTTCAGGTATCGACTGGCGCTCTGCTTAACAGAAAATGGTGGTCATATTGAACACCTGATCCACTAAAAAGGTTTCACTTGTTTATTATTCCAATGTTAAGTTGTTCAATTTTCTTGACTATTTATTTTGTTACATAAAGTTTGTTACAATTTTTAATAAATAAAAATTTGAAATACAAATAATTCATAGTTTTCCCAGTGGAATCCAAATATGCAATCATATGCAGTGTGCTCCATTTATAAAAAGTAAGTTGGTCTCTATGGTAACCAAACCAGAAATGACAGAAAAAATTCATGCAGGTAGAATTGTGGGGAATAATTTACTGAACAACTTTCATACAGGTCACTTTCACGTATACGAGGCAATTCAAGAGTTACAGGCAATATGCGAGACTTTTTTGCCACTATGTATAAAAACTGCACAGCCAAGATAAGAGCAGGAAATATACGTACTCAGGAGTTTTCGGTCACCAAAGGTTGCATATCAAATAGATTATTTAAAATATGTTTGAAGCAAGAGCTAAAAATCTTAGAAGGAGATATGCAAAAAAAATGAGAATACAACTTAACCACGACATCACGAGCGAACAAATTGTTCTCACCCAAGACTACGATGCCCTGGAATGCATGGACACTATAGCACTACGCAAAAACATAGTTGCATATGGCTCAGAACTGTAGCAAATTAAAGACAGACCAGAGAAATTATTAAAGGGTACAGAGTTCGAGTTGCATCAGAAATAGAACGATTAGAAAGAGTGGAAAATAAAATATTCCGGAAATAATAACTTAGTTCTGGGTTTGACGTTTTACGTTCCGTACGTCTATTTTTTAACAGAAACTTCAGATCTTTTCATAAATAGCATTAAAAACCCGTTCTATTAAGAGAAAGAAAAGTGCACGTACATATCTCCGTCGATTACGTTGTGCACTATTTGTGAAAAATGCCGAAGCATTTAAATAGCCGGTGCGAAGAGCTAACAACCATTACCCATTGTTACCTTTGACAGCAGTACAGAGAAGTAAATTTAAAAAGTATGTTAAGGTCTAGATATTTTATTTCTACTTTAGTAATTCTTAGCGTGTAACAGCTGCCCTAAATTTGAATATCTCCACTGTAAGAGCAATTTCAACAACAGTTAAGGAAAATAAATTATTAGAGTCACCTTAAAACAAACGTTCTAATTCAAAGAGCGTTGTAATTGTGTGAAGGTTGGATATAAGTTCTATATGTGGCACTTTTATGGAATGTACGAAACAAGTACGTTGTATTATTTAAAAATTGTAATATTTTTCATCGGTTATTCATAAGCTGTAACCTTTTTTAGAACATCATGTAACTTTGACAACTTTAACTTAAAAATTAAAAGACAGAGAACTGTTTGATGGTTGTCTTAACTCTTTAAGAAGCCTCTTCAAGAAAATAGGCTTCGGATGGTAAAAAGATGAACTGAGGCGAGGGCTTATGGAACTTTCCTATGTAACTTTCAAACGACTGGTAGTTTTGAAAGAATATATTAAAGGAAAAGAAACATTCTTGTACCAATTCGTTTTCTTGGATGAAACATGGATTTTTCAGAATGGTATGCCATTGGTCGATCTGGGCAAGATAAAAATAAAGGAAGTGTTAGATCTACTAAAGTTGATAGGTAAAAAGTATTATGCAGTAAACCAATATATAAACTATGGAAAATGTTTGAATATTTATCTTCTTTTTATGAAAAGAAAACTGTGTAATAATGAGAAAAAAAACCGCCAAATTAAGTACCAAATTAATTGGACCTCTAATGGTCCAAGAAAGTCAAAGAGAGCACGAAATATCTGAAGAGAAAGATGGACAAGAAAATGAGAATGAGAGTGTAGAGTATGTAGGTATATCAATGTAGCTTTTAAATACTTACACTTCAAAAACTTTTGTAACGTTTAAAGTGACGGCTTAAGTACAAAATATCAAATATGGACAAAGTAGTGACTGCCATCTAGAGGGAACGCTTTGTTATATAGAAGAAAAGGAACAAGCCTATCTATCATAACTAGGGCCCACAACATAGAAGAAATAATTAAAATTCGAGCTAAGGAGTTTAAATTATAATCTAGAAGTTAGGCGAAGTTGTGGGGTATAACTTATATAACTTCAGAATGTTTTAGAGTTGGAAATATGAATTTCAATAATAAATTTATTAGTATACTCGTATTTACAGAGCTTTCCAAGGCGGGATTTTCATTAACACGCGGATTTTAGCTTTTCAATTTGTTTTTGTTTAAAGTTCTCGCCGGAGAGGGTTTTGAATACAAACTTTTAAGAGGATTTCGGAGCGATTTTAATGATTTTACACAGCGGGGGGTTTTTGCACAGATATAATCGAGAACTGAGAGAGAATATTAAACTCGCGCAAACTTAAAAATTATGCTTAATAATTAAAACCATTTTAACCGGTATCGCCACTGCATTGAGCAATTTTAATACTTGTGTTTTTCTAACTACTCTAATTAGCCACAGGAAATCCTATAGATAAGGAGTAAACCGGGCTGCGTTTCAAGAAAATGTCAATAATTAGTATCTACCATTGTTTAAATAATAACTCTTCTTCGAGTCGGAAAAATAGGATTTGCGTGTCGAGTCAAAGACTCAGACACGCGTGTGTTTCAATGAATAATTGGTCACTGCGGATAATTGGTTATGTTATTTTACCAGACTTTGTCTAAACACACAATGCAATTTTTTTAATTTGCTTAAATAGCTACCATAAGCTTTTTGCAATTGAAAGCGATGTGACGAAATATCCAAATAACATCCAATAAATATTCGAACATTTTGACTGAGGCGAGCTCGAAATTTGCCCAATGTACAGGGTAAGTCACGTAGATGGCATATTAGACGTGTCTCCAAACATTTCAGGTTCATGTTCTACCCAGCGAACATATTTTCGACACTGCAGATACCAGAAAATAGTACCAACTTTGATATTTAAAACGGAACACCCTGTATATTAACTTAAGTTTCCAATCTCTAGAAGTTGCTAAACAACTAATCTTATAATTTTCGTATACCTATCAGTTACCATTTTTGAAATATTAATTAATTTCCATTCTTTTTTTCGAGAAATATGAACTCCAATAATTGCTTACATTTTAAAACTCTGAAATACTAAGGCAATAAAGTTTGATTGCAAGTTAGACAATATCCGGAGGCTTTTCTACCATGATCAATGCTTAGTTGAAATATACAGGGTGGCCTAAAAGTACACTTATTTCGGTTAATTAAAAAAATGTCCGAAAGAGGATTTTTTTAAATTAAACACCCTGTTTAAAATCAGTAAAAGTATACTGATACATGAATGGAAATTTGCAATTCATGTTCACATCTAACTATACTAAAATTTATTTACAGATTCCAACGATGTAAACATCAAGCTTGTTCTAACACGACCAATAACCGTACCTATCACCGTCCCGACTAGTAGTAAGGTGAGCCCACCTTGAAGGAGTTATCGGGGGCCAAAGCTATTACGAGCTCTGAACTCCGATTACTCCTCCTAGGCTTGCCTGCCTCGCCCCTGGAATGGACCGCATGGAGTCAAGTATGTGGGTTTTTAGAAGGTTTTGGGAAAAATATCTGGGGGGGGGGGACTGGGGAACGGGTGGTATGTGTGGCTACACCTATAGGAGTGGGTGTCGGGGACGTTTGTGTCGGTGCGGAGCACCTATGTCATAGTCGGAAGCTTGTCTGATGGGCGGGTTGGGGTGAGTGAGGGTGGCAGTGAGGATTTCAGTTTCTCGTTCACGAAGGTATTGGGTGAAGGGGATATGTATGATATCTCGGTGTAGATCTATGTTACGGTAAACCATGGGATGTCCATGGCTGTGCGAATGTAACGATTTTCAAGGGATTGGAGACGGTTGAGGTTGGTTGGGGCCGTCCCAAAATGTAACGATACATATACGAGATGTCGCACGTGGCGAAATCTCGTGGCAATTAAGCTATCCACCCAACCAGACCACCGCGGACTTTTTAATGTCAGGTAGCGCTGAAAGCCAATTCTGAGTTTCTATGCGAACCGAAAACGCGATGTAAAACAAGGGAGTTTGTCCCTTTTCTTTTGGTTAGACCCAATCCTTGGACACATTTCACCGTATTACGGCTCATCGGCAAGGCTATAGCGAGAGAAAAAAAACAAAAAAAATATTTTAACTATATAGACGAAACATGGCTAAATGAAGACCACACTGTGACTAAATTTTGGCAGGATGAAAATATTAAAAGTTTAAGGCAAGCTTCTTTAGAAGGATTATCCACAGGATTAAGACCGCCATCTGGAAAAGGACATCGACTTATCATAACCTATATTGGAAGTTCTGAGGGCTTCGTTAAAGGTGGTCTACTGATGTTCCAATGTAAAAATACAGGAGACTATCACGAAGATATGAATGCCATTGTCTTTGAAGAATGGTTCGAGCAAATATTGGACCTTATATCAAAAGATGCAATAATTGTATTGGATAATGCAAGTTATTACTCTAGGCTAAGTTTAAGACAAATAGAATTTCCATTAGATTCCTTAAAAAAAGAACTATTGGCACTAGCCAATTTACATAAAAATGCATTCAAAAAATATGTAGTCGATGAAATGGCATAGTTACGAGGAATATCTGTTCTCAGACTTCCTCCTTATCACTGCGAATTAAACCCGATCGAACTTATATAGTCTCAAATAAAGATAGATGTCGCCAGAAAAAACACGACTTATAACATGGTGGATTAAAAAAGACTTCTTAATGAAGCTATGGGTAAAATCAGTGCAGAAAAGTGAAAAAAGTGTATCGATCATGTGGTAGGAGAAGAAGACAAAATGTGGCAGGTAGATATGATAATCGAAGAAATGGTTGAACCGCTTATCATAAACGATGTTAATAAAAGTTCATCTTCCGAATCGGACTATGATTAAGCCATAACGACAAAGTATTATTCGATTGTTGATAATGATTTGTTTGTAAGATTCTATATTATATCTTGTTTTTGTAATTATGCTATGTAAAATAGTACCACCCATTGTTATTTATTAGTTAATACGATTTTTTAAATTATAAATACCTTTTTTTTTTTACTATTTTACGGTTCGTCGGCGTATCTGAGGCCATCTTGAACCGGTCATCGACCGTACGGTTTTTAATCGTGCGGTCTACCGACTGGGGAGTGTGAAACGGCACCTTCATCCTACGAGATATCCGATCTCATCCGGCCTGTCCGGGGTGAATAGGATGGTTTTGATGTCGATTCATTTTACACTCTTCCCTAAGACAAGAGCACGCGGTGTTTCCCAAGCGGTCACCCATCCAAGAACTAACCGCGCTCGACACCGCTTAACTTCGGTGATCTGACGGGAACCGGTGGTTTAGGTGTCGCTAGGCCCTTGCCTTTATAAATACCTACGAATATAATATAATACAATTTTAGGAGAATAGGCATGTTTAAGATTTTTGATTTAAAAACTTCTCCAATACACTAGGCTAAGGGATTTTCCCAATAACAAGACAATAAAGGACGGAGCATGCCTTTCTATACCAAAGACAATTTTTTGATCCTCCCGTTGTTGACTGGTTCGTCATATATGCCTATAATACACCCATCTATACGTGAATCACCCAGCGAAGATTGTACTGAAGCAATTTTACCACATACTCTCTTATGCTCCACGCAGCACCCTGTTCCTGTTAGTCCAGCAATTCAAACATAATTCCCTTTAAAATGAAAATTGAAAACAACACATCACGACAACTCCCCCAAATCTCTCTTTAACTGCAGGATTAACAGTATAAGTTGATTTATTTAGTTAATATTAGGAGCGAGCCAGATTATATATAGCGCCCCTACAGTAGAGCGAATTAATACGTACTTACTTTAGCCTTTTAATCATAATTGGATAACCCTCAGACTAACTTTCAGATTACTTAAGAGTTGGCGTTAAATTATTAATGGCATCTGTGCGTAAACATGGAGTTACTTAAGGCATTAACGAAACAGACTCTGATGGTCATTGGGAAAGCCTGGAGAAAAGTAGTGTCCACTTTAGGACAAAATTGAATTACTACATACACTTGACGCCTCGAAAAGCATAATGTCCTACTCCAATTAAGTAGAAAAACCTAATAATCACATCATAACGCGTTATGTCCAATGAAACGGTCACTTCAAAACGAGTTATGTCTCTCTTCCGTACATCACATGTGTGATCGCCGTATATCAGGTTGCAGTTTTGTGGTTTTCTAACCTAAAATAGTTATAATATTGTTGCAGAATACTTAGAACGGAATTGGTGAATTTTGTATCAAGTAAAATAACTTTGCAAAATGAATACCTTTCGGTTTTCTTCCAATATTTTGATTCCTATTATTTGTCAGATCTAAAGACAAGGGCCCATTACTACTCAACTTCCATGTTCCTTGCCAGCACAGAGAGGGCAGATTCAAATGCCTAACACTTTCTAAAAATTTTAGTATAGTAGAGCAAAAAGACATGTTTTCTTCAAACCAGATAAGAAAGAGCAGGATAAAAGGCTATCTTCTTTGATGAATGTGAGAGTGCCTAAACGTAGCCGCGTTGGGAGTGCAGTAAGAAAAAACGAGCGTCATACATAACATTGCTGTAAAATATTTTTTGTTGACATCGCAAAGTGAGAAATTGCCCGTTTGCTCAATTTTTTCTAAAAACTGTTTGGTATTGGTCAAAGGGGACTTAATACAATCGCAGAGGGTATCAAGTCAGGGCAAGGTGTGATAGAAAAAACAGGAGGAGATGGGAAAAGTACAAAATTTGCTGAAAAAGACTAAAAGTGCAGGGATTTTTGTCGAAATTAAAAGCACGTTAGAGGCATTACTCTCGAAACAAGAGTCAGAGACTTTATTTTCCTTCAATATTAAGTATCATCATTTGGATCACCCGCCTGCGATACCTGCAGTTACTGCAGTAGAACTACATCTAAAATCCAGTCGTGTCAAGAGTCCATAAAAGAAGGATTAAAGCTTTGGAAAAACCACATGACAGTGTCACATATGTCTTTGATTTACAGCAAGTTCAACCCATTCCCAAACTAAGTATTGGGAAACTTTCTACTCACATCAGATATCATTTTACTGTTTCGGTATTACTGATGTTCAAACTGAGAGTCCTCACTTCTACGTCTGGGATAAGAGTCAAGCTGGCAGGGGAGCCTCACAAATTGATTCAGCAGTAACTGATTTCTTAATGAAACTTCAGCTTGAACCTTCCATCGAAAAATTTCGACTCTTCGCAGATGGATGCGGTGGACAAAATAAGAATCAACATGTTGTGCATGCTGTGGTATGTTGGTTACAGAAAGAATCTTCGCCCACTGCGAAGAACATAACTTTGTGTTTTCCAGTTTGCGGCACTCTTACTTACCAGCAGATAGAGTGTTTGGTCGGGTGGAGAGAAGGCTAAGGAGAATCGAAGAAATTCTTGATCCCACTGTATACTATGAAATCTATAAAGAATTTGGGGGTGTTCGGGTGTTAGGAAAAGACTGGCATGTTAAAGATATTAAAGATTTAGCCATATTTTGAAAAAGGTGGAGAGTATAAGAGAAATGAAAAGAATTATGCTTGAAAAAGTGAAACATAATAATACCACTGAAGTGAAAATTAAAACTTGAACCAACATCGTAGAAGTGGAGGAAACCATCGACGAAGAAGACCAATGCAACTGCTTTGATGAAGAGGTTGAATTAAACAATATATAAATTCAATATTATATTTTTCCAAATATAACCTGTTTACTTGAAATTATTTTCGTCTTTAATTGCTATTACTTTCTGCCTGCAAAATGTATTATGTCCCAAACCAACGCATCAAAAGTATGTTAAGTCCCAACAAAATGCGTTGTGTCCAATCATTTTTATTTTTTTATTGAGAACTTAAACCGATAGTGATTTAAATGAAGTAATTTAGCAGAAATCAGTTTTTTGCCCCTAGTCAAAAATTGCTCTTGGAGGACATAATGGGTTTTGATAAGTTGCTCCTTATATAAAGATACTGTTGTCTTTCATATTGAACTAAGTTATTCCACCTCGTATTTACAGATTTTACTGATATTATTAGTTGTGATAAAACATGCAGAAAGAACAAAGCCCATAAAATATTTATTGGAAATATTAAAATTTTCGCACCACACATAAACAGGCACCCCTATTAATTTACATGTTAAAACACGAGGGGCGCAGGATCTAGCAACTTAATCTCTATAGACGACATCCTGTAAATAATGGCAGCATTGGAAAAATGGATTAAATGTGTATATGTGCCATGGGGAATAACTATCGCCTGGACAGGGTTGTGGCGTCCCACGGGAAAATTTTGGGTCGTTCTACTGACGGACTTTGGATATTATGTAAGGCTGGGAAGTTAAACATTCAGTTGCACTCATTAAAATTCCTATAAACTTATTTAAATGATGGTCGATATCTTCTGCTACAGATTTTGTTTTTAAATATATATTTTCAGAGGCAGCACTAAATTATCTTGACGTTAAATTACTTAATCTGAAGGTAATAATCTTATTTAGAGCAAATGTGTTCTTAACATATGGTTTTCTGTGTCCTCGGTCATTTTTGGCCTTGTCTTAAAAGTCTTAACTGTTGAACTATGCATCAAAAGGCGAGAATAGAAAATCATGTTGTAAAGCAGAAAATGCCTTTTGATGCATAGAAGATGCGTACCACGTTTCACAAAAATATATAGGGTCATGCCAAAGTTATCATAAAAAAAAGGTTTTTTCTTAATTTTCTCAAAATATGAGCCCAAGGATAACCTCCTTAAATATCATGTTATTAAGAAACACCCTGTATATCTCTGTCTTTTTTTTTATTCAAAAATGTAATCTTTAATATCAATCAGGGGCTCCGCATGTAGAACTAATTTAAAACGGTTTCAAAAATTGCAAAATAGAGTAATTAAATGTGTACACTTACCTGTGCTTGAACTATTTTTAACCTGTAACAAAAAACAAAAGTAAAGTTTTCTTTCCGCTAAGCTAATTATGAAAATTGCTTCGAAGGACCTTTATCAAGAAAATATTCATTTGGACGAAATATCTAGCGGCCTAGCTTTAAATTAATTTTGCTTTACATTAACACATTGTTTTTATCTATGTAGAATATTGATATCAACATGCGGTCTCCACTGAATTCTTGCGTTCTTAACATTACTTTTATGTAAATGTGTAATAACATTTAGAAAACACCGTGTTTCTTTTAAAAGTGGAAAAATAGTATTATATTTTATTAGGAGTAAAAACAATACATTTTATGACGAGTCTGAAAGTTTGCCGGAGAAACAAAGTGAGTTTGGCAATTACAGACGAGTCAATAACAACTTGCTTTTACTACGAATAAAACATTCTGTTTTTTCTTCAAACCTCGCGTCGTTAAAATATAGAAAGATATAAATAAAAGTTTTAAATTTTTTTCATTTCAAAATGTGAAGTTTCGAATTTTACCTCCTAGCGTTGCTATGGACTTATTTTATTATTGTATTGTTTGATACCGACGCATAATTCGATTTGACAAGTGTCGGTGAATCTTGTTACAAGTAATCTCCAAGCTTTAATTTCCTGTTTTAATAATACCCTATTTTTAATCGAACACTTTACTTTAAATAAAAATGTCAGAATCAGAATTTACCTGTACGCCCCCGGAGGTTACCAAAATTGCAGCAGATGTCGTGGACAATTTGTTGTCAACCAAATCCAGTAGTATTCACAAAGCTGCGTTCAAAAGTTCCAGAGATGGTGTAATGAGAAACACATCAAAAATAATAATTCTGAAAATGTACACTTGGCGTATTTCTCTGAACTGGTGAACAAACAAGAAATGAAAAGTTCAACAATGTGGTCACATTATTCTATGATAAGGTCAATGCTACATATCAGGTAAGGAATAGGCATAAGCAAGTTTTTGAAGCTACGTGCTTATTTAAAGAAGCAAAATGAAGGCTACACTCCCAAAAAAGCTAAAGTATTTACCAGGGAACAATTTGAAAATTTTATATCTGAAGCTTCTAATCAGAAGTTTTTGGGAATTAAGGTAAATTTAGGTATTACGTCCAAGAATCAGAGGCGTATTACCACTTGGAAGCGCCCAAAGTCCTGGAATATTGTTGCGCCCCCCCCCCTTCTATTTTTTTCATAGTTCAAATGACCCACATATTAAAAGGCAAAAGTGCAAAACATTTTATTTTTAAACTAACAATAAGTATACATAAACAAAATATATCGAGTTTAGATATTACCTAAATATAACAAAATAAAGTTTAAGTAATACAAATATAATATAACAAAAAAAGGACATTAAAAAAATATCTTTTTTCTTGATTTATTTGCTGCAAAAACTTCAATTATCTCTGTCGCGTCTAGATTTTTAAGTAAGTCTGATTCTATTGACATTAAGGCTAAGTCACTAAGTTTGGAATCGACTAACTTGGATCTTAAGTAATTTTTAACCCTCTTAAGAGTCCAAAAAGATCTCTCTCCTGAACAATTAGTTACTGCTTTAGATATAAACAATCTTAATGCTATTTCCAAGTTTGGAAATATGCCAGCTAGATTTCCCTCCTTAAGTGATTTCAGTAAATTCCTTGGCTCCAGCGGAATATTTGGAATATGTTTAACTTGAAAAATCTCATTTTCGATGTCAATATCGAGATCATTTTTATAAATATTGGTCAACCTCAAGCCTCAAGCAGCCTTGCTTAAGATCCTCATCACTCAAAGCGGCTAGATTGGTAAGAAACTTAAACTCTTTATTTACTTCTTGGTATGCATCTTTCCTCTTTAACAGCTCATTTATTAATTTATCTATTAAGGGGAGAAATACAGTTATTCGAAATTTTGTTTTTCCGTCTATAAAATCGGTTTCATTTTTTGCTTCGTCAAAAGATACCTTTCTTTTTCGTTTTTCGATATATCATATTGAAAAGTATTATTTTGGCATAAAGTAGCGGCTTCAGTAAGAAACGATTCAAATTGATCGCGTATATTAGTTAAATACCCGTGTAAAGAGTCATATAACCGAAGCACTGATTGTAAATCGATGTCAAGTGCTTGGAGAGCTTTGCTTGTTTGATTAAATCTTTCCAATATTTTATGCCAAAAACAAGTCATTATTGCACCTTCGAATTGCATTAATGTATCTGCTAAATTTTTTGCTTCCGATCAATTGCTATTGATAGCAAAACCTCAGATATTTCATGGTATGATGTGTATAATGCTTTACTATATATACTAGCATCTGCTTGTGCACTCCAGCGGGTAACTGATAAAATTTTATTGGAAAACTTAGACTGATGCAAGGACCAGGACCATCATTATCATTGTGTTGATACCGAGAAAAAGTTGTATAATTCCTGTTCTACACCAAAAAACGACATATACATGGTGTGTGGTGTGTGGTGTTAGCTAAAAATTAACCGGTTAATCAAACGCCGGGCTTTTTCTAACCACGGTTGAAATCGCTTAGTTTCATATCTTTTTTGGTTATAAGGTGCTGGTGTTCTCTGTCTCTTAGTCTCTCTTGGAGTCTTGGCGCTGGGAACTGGGAAATGTGGCGCCCTTTCAGATTTGGCGCTACAAGCCTAGGCTTGATCGGCTTGCACTATAATCCGCCTCTGCCAAGAATACAAGTTTTTTTATGAAATATATTATGGTTTTTTTAGATTGTACTTGTTATTGGTAATTCTGGTGCATGCCGATGTGAAGAAATTGAAAAAATGACCGTTGATGACATACAAGACTTAGGATCTGCAATTCACATAAGAATTCCTGATAGTAAAACTAGAAAACCGCGATCGTTTACTATTGTTGGGAACAATATTTAAGCATATAAAAAAAAATATGCATCATTACGCCCAGAAGGGTTAAATTAAAAAATATTCTCTTTAAAATTTGTAAATGGTCGCTGATGTCGCATGGTAATGAGAATTCATAATATAAGTACTGTTCCTAAGGAAGCTGCAGTTTTCTTAAAATTACCTAATGCCACAGAATATACCGGTCACTGTTTAAGGAGAACTTCAGCTACATTGCTTGTAGATGCAGGTGCAGACAATACGTGTTTAAAGCGCCACGGGGGATGGAAATTCAGTAGTGTAGCTGAAAGGTACATTGAGGAATCGATGACCAACAAGAAAGATATTTCAAAAAAATTTTACAACCTCATTTTACTGAATGAATCCCTATTAACATTGAGTTAAATTCAACAGCAAGTGGTTCCACGAAGGTCTACTGCTAGAAAATACAAAAACAAGTCAGGATCGCAACATCGCAACACCTTGTGTTAATTTTTCTGGGGCCACAATAAATAAGTGTACTTTTAATCTGATGTTTAATAAATAGTTCATTGTTGTATCTTTAAAAATAAATAAAGTACCTATACAAATATCCAATATTTGTTGTATTTTTCAACATTATTTATTTATGACACACACACGCTCTCAGCGGAAGAAAAAGTACTTTTACTTCCGCTGCCTATAGCAACCGTCCACTGTAAAAAAAAGCAAAACTTTAACGTCAAACAATTAGTAGAAGTTTATTGACGTTTAAAGAAAAAGTTCATTATATTACATTACAAAGTACAACAAGACTTATATTATGGGTATAAATCCCTTAACACTTTTATCCAACTCACGCAACATACAATTTCGACATATGTATATACATCACCGCGTGACATAACTCAATACACACATCAACATGCTCGAGTGCAAAAATCCTTTTTGCATCAGCGCCTTTTCATTCACCGAGCCGAACACAACCTTTTACTTAACCTGTCAAAAGTGACAGCTTTGTGCAAAGTCAGGGTGGGCCGTGAGCGCGTATCAGGGCCACGGGGTGCGTGCCCTTTTGGGAAAATATGTCAATCAAAGTTGCAACAGCTTATTTAAGGGGCATCTGTTGAGCGATTTTCGTAATTGCACAAAAGATCTCTTGTGCGCTATTATTGTGTAACGATATGTTACGTATATGACTTATTTTGGCTTTGGATTATTGAACGCTACGTTCAGAAATGGCAATATGCATTAGTATACAGTACAATACATCCAAGTCGATCCGATGAGCGTTGTTGGAGCTACCGGATGATGCATGGCTCAGTTGAACATAGGAAATCCCATGTAAATTTTGAGGTGTTTTTGAAGGAAATAACTTTATATTTCAGCAGGATAACTGCCCTGTGCATACTGTAAGAAATGTAGGTAAGTGGTTTAGAGAAAACAACGTAACATGTCTGCCTTGGTGCTCAAGAAGTCCTGATGTAAATCCAATTGAAAATGTTTGGGGATTGATGGTAAAAGAAATGTATAAAATAAATTTTAAACCACAGAATGAAATAGAGTTATTTGATAAAATGGAAGAAATTTGGGAAGGGCTAACTCCGGATTAAACCAGAAGTATTATTTTGTCAATGCCAAGAAGATTACGATTAGTGTTAGAATTCAATGGGGCAGCAATTAAATGTTGGTATTTTGTTTGTTGTTTGTTAATAAATTTACCCTTCTTGGCTTTATACTTTTGTAGTTTTCCTGGTATTGTTTTATAATTTTATAATTTTATAATTTCGCGGCTGTAATTTAAAGACAAAAATATTTAGAAATATCCATTATAAGTTATGGTAAAAAATCGTACATATAATTATTTACAGCTATGCATATAGCTGGTGTTCTATCCAGGTATAAGCAGCAAGGTGAGAAACCCGTTTTACCCAATATTGTTGTAATTGGGTTATGTATGGGTGGAGTGCATGAATTTATATGTCGTTAACTGTACATTCATCGGTAAAACAAATATTTGTCAAAAAATCTCTATCATTATTTGCTTCTTCCATTACCTCAAAACAGAACACCACTCTCCGTTCTTCATCACCATTGCATTTTCATACTTGTATGAAGAATATTTATGTTTTTTAAAGTGCGCAACAATGTGGTCATGTATAGTTATAGGTTTCCTTTTATTTTGTGTGGCTCGATGTTGTTTGTTTTCTTATTGAGTGATTTTATTTGAATATTTGGGCTGCCTTCTATAAGTTTTGTTGGTCATTTTGAGCACTTTATGGACCATGCTCCATGTTCTTCTAATCCACAGGGTTCACATTTTGGAGGTTTGTTTGTTGTACATCGATTTGTGTGGTATGATCCTTGGCATTTATTACATTTAGTGGGTTCTGTGCATGTTTCTGTTTTATGTGTTTAGTGTCCACACCTGGTACATGGTTTTGGTATAGGTGCTGGTGCGTTACTTGGGTAGACTGGGTAGTGTCTGTGTTTATAAAATACACCCTCTTGCAACAGTTTTTTTGATGCGTCTCCGTCTGTGGTGATGAGTTTAATTAAGGAAATGGAAGGGATAGGCTTATCAGGAAATTAAACTGACTATTTCCCTCATATACTGTAACTACAATGCGCTTTTCACTTTATTTTCGATGAAAATCAGCCCTCGGTCGCGATTGAGCTGAAAATTGCACTCTTCTGGTTTTTCATTGTTGGTTACCTACGAGAATAACCGTCACTGTCACAACAAGTTGAAATTTCTGCTTTGACAATTTCGCGTCAATTTATCAAAATGATTCGTTTTTGGTTTTTCATTCAGGAAATAGTCTAAAAAATATATTTCGTGCATGTAAAATGGCTTGATAATCATGCACTCAGATTTGTTGCCCTAAAGAAACAGCTTTCATGCATTTTTATTGTTATTTACCTTAAAAAGTGCCCTCCCTTCGGTCGGGCACTTTTTGGTAAATAACAATAAAAATGCATTCAGGCTGTTTCTAGGGCAACAAACCTTCATGCATGATTTTCAGCAATTTTACATGCACTTAACATATTACTATTGAAAACATTTCAGACACTGCTTCTAAACTGTTTCCTGTATAATACCACTTAATCATAGTTACTTTTGTTTATGGAATAGCTCACATTTAGCCAAATTTAAAGCGCCTTCAATGAAAATGTTATCATTGACGCTATTTTTCGTTATTTTAATGCCAAATAATAATGTGCTGCTGTTTGTTGTACTACCTTAAAAGAATTTATACTTCAAAGAAAATATATTAATTAAAATTTGATTTATTTTAACAGAAGGAAACTCATTTTATACGTGTTCACCGATATTTTCGTGTTTAAATCATTTTACCAAAAAAGCCTTCCCTATTACAAATAGAATAACATGTATTCTTATCTAAAAACCAATCAAGATGTCAAAAATGTCACTCACAATGTTTAGGCATTTTCTACTTGACTTCCCATTGTGAATTGACCTTTTGACAGCGGATTTAATTGTATCAAACCGAATATAACATACGTGTGAACATATTCATGTCAAGAGTCAAAATTGCGACAAAAGAGTACAACTAGAAGGTGAATACAAAAAGAAATCATAACGTTATTTAACATTCCCAAGAGCTGCGTTTTAAAATGCCATAATGTGGATTATGAGTAGCATAACTTGTTCAAAATTAAATATCTATTGCCTGTATTACTTAGGGGTCCTGAAAACCTGAAAATGTGTACTTTAAATCCAAATATATTGTTGCTGTTGTTTTAACTTTATCTAACGGGTATTAAACATAACTTAAAATAAAATAAATGAACGTAAAAGTGCTGCATATAAAAACACAAAGTGATGTAAAATAAGGCCAGTTAAACCAATTATATCCATCCCTTATAAAAAAACGATTTTTTTAAAGCCACTTTCCTACTATAGTTGTTCCAAGCTTAATTTAATGACATAAAAAAGCATTAAACTCCAGGACTGCGGGAAGGTATGAGTTTTGCTTGCCAAGAATAGATAAGGGCAGGTACTATGTTAGTTGGAATATACAGTTAGTATAGAATTCAATATATATATGTTTTAACGACAAATTGACCGCATCAACAGAATCACAGTAAACGTTCTGTAGAAGTAGAATCGTTTCCTGGTTGGATTACTACTGGCGCTATAGGTGGTGAAACAGAATATCCGTTTTCTGTTTTTATAACATGAGCTGCGCAATTTTTTCATACATCGCTACGCATTTCGTTATTACCTGAAGAATAATATCAAGGACAACTGCGCTTAAAGTTGGAGATTGAGCATTGAGTGATACTCTTTGCTGACAAGAGCAACACATTAGGTACAAAGCCATCTTTACTCCCGGCATGATAACGCGTTTTCCTCCCGAACATGTGTATCAAAAGTACAATTTGTACTGTCTACCCAACCATACTTAACAACATCATGAGTATAAAACCAAGTTTCGTCCAAATAAATTATACTTTTATCGGATTCATGGTACTCCTTTATTCTGCGCAAATAGTCCTGTCGTAGTTCAATGATACGCTAGGATTCCTTTATAACCATTAGGTTTTTGATTTATTGGTTTACGCTTTATGGAATGACCGGTTACAGTCCCCAAATTAATTACGTTATAAATTCTTATAAAACCCAAGTTGTGTTAATCCATTACAAGTACATTCTTGTAAAAAGCGCATTTTCAGGTTTTCCCGGATTTTCTTAGTAGTTGAAACACGGGTACACATTTAAAATAATGCGTTGACATTGAATATGTAAATCTTTGTTTCTTAATTGGGGACTTATTTCGCTTTCGATGGCCGACTCTGGCACCGACTCATTATATTCCTGAGATAATTCACCTTGACCTTCTGTTTTAAATTGTCGCCAAAAAGCCATATTGATATAATAAAATATGGGTACCAAGTAAAAACTTACTTGTCTAAATCCACTCAGTTGTAGCAGAAAGTGAAATATGTAAATTACAGTAAATCGTTTCAACCAGTCACATCGCTGTCCGATTCCCAATATCGCATACCTCAAACATCAATTGATTTTAAAGCTGACAAGGGATCACCCAATTGGAAAACCTTTAACTATTTGCTGTTTTTGTCTACAGTATATAAATTTGTATTTATATGCTGCTCTATTAATTTTCCCACTCGGAAAAAAATAGTTCGCACTTTAAATTGCCAGTGGGCCTCGACGGTCTATTGCCAGGTTGTTGCCAGTTCTACAAAGTTTTCGTATAGTATATAAGTATAAGTATAGGAGAAACATAAAGGTTTGTTAATTGTTTTTTTTTTTTTAACAACAGTAAAATTCCTTTTTAGGTTAATTTAAATTATTTTTGTATAAATATTATTTCTGAAGTACTAAAAAAATTATTATAATATTCATGAATGGCTTCTAGTTCCTTTTTTCTTTGACATTGAAAATTTCTTGGTTTAAAGTACATTTGCAAACTAGCTTTCAAAGAGAGTTACTGACTATTAATTAAATACTGATATAAAACAACACTTTTAATAATAAAAACTTTAAAAAAATTAAAAAAAAAGATGGGAGATTCATATTCTGTTGTTTTCTTTTAAATGTGGTCATCATACCAAGGAAACCAAAGTTTATTTAATATAATACAACTAGTTTGCCTTTACTTCTAAATCTAATCGTCGAATTTGACTGATTTTTTTTTTGTAAAATCTACTGAACTTTTTAGCGTGACGCCATAATTATATGAAACTATAGGATATTTTTAAACGCATCCTCGTTCATTTCGATTTAAGAGCATAATATACAACATCCTACATCATAAAATATCACCCCTATTAAACCAACACCGAAACATATTATCCGAAAGTCAAACTATCCCCAAGAATAACCGTCAAACGTATTTATATAACATAATATACTCGTATATCATCTTGTTACTACGCGCTAGAATGGTTTCTGGAACCACTCTATTTATTCTTTTAACTTTTCCATCGTTTATTATATTTGCAATCATATAAATTGGTAATTAATTCATTAATTGAAAATTATGCCATTGACGAGCAACTAGGCTAAAATGAGCTGTACCAGCGTGTTGTATACAAGAGACTTTAGGTGATCCCATAAATTATAGTCTAGAGGACTCAAGTCGAGACTGCGAGCTGGCCAACCTAATTAAACGTTATTATCAAAATCAGGCTATTTCACTAATTTCTCCACGAATCTGTTGTAAAGGTTCAATATGTAATTAATTTGATTATTAATAACGTAAAACACTCCAATGTAACAGATTTAGCAACCGAAATCACAAAAGTGTTAAAGAAAAAAAAAGACCTAAAATACAATATGCACCGAAACAAACACCCTATATAACACAACAAATCCCCAATATAATACAATGAAACGCGCATAAAATCGGTTATTAAAAAAAATTGAAACTCAAACGAAATTGCCTAATTCCGTTCGTATTTTCTTAATAAAGGCATAAAAAGGCGTTAACTAGAATTGAACCCTAAATTTAAATTTTCTCCCAGACTCCCGGCATCAGCCTTTCATCAATCTGTTTGTACACAAATTAATCACAGTCAAGTTTATATTAAAACGAGGCGCTCACCGTGTTCGCTGACTCGTGAAACCCTTGCGTCACTGTTTCGTATAATAACTAAATGATAGGGTGCGACTGCTACTTTTTAACTCGGTTCGGTTTTATTTTAAACAGGGGCGGAATATTTAAAAAACCGAAACAGCTTTTGTACATTCTTTGAAGCTGTAAGTTACCTTATAAAATCTGTAAATCGGATTCAGTTCACTTGAGCCCCTTTATTGAAGCTTACTCACAGAACAAAGCGATCTAGTAACGCTGCCCCCATATGAGGTGGCTCCCATTCCCATACTTAACAGACACTTATGTAACATTTTTGATTAATTTAAAGAAATCAGGGCCGGCGTACCTCAAGGCTCCCCCCTAGCACCGGTCCTGCACAATACCTATACTGCGGGTGTTCCAAAAACAAGTATTGCTAATGCTCAATTAAATCAAGACAAAAACATTTAGTTTCATAATCATAACGATGAGTGAAAAAAGAGCATTGCCAGAAAAAGGTGATTAAGGATGAAATTTTCTTAAAACCCGAAAGTTCTCCTGTAATCTACCGAAAGGGAATGCATAAAAATATGTAGGACCAAAATTTTATCAGCATTAAGAAAATAAAAGCTTTTTAATTTCGAGCACATTTTTTTGACATTTTCTTGAAACACGCGGATATTGATTTCGAAATTCCTAAAAAATTCCCCATTATCTTTTAACAAACTATCTGGTAATCCGTCAGAAGGGAATACATCGACTGAATACACGAATCAACACTTGAATCAATTTTAATAAGTATTTAGAAAGTTAGGGCTATCTAAATTCGAGTAAAAATGTTGATAATATCCGAAAACACGCAAGTATTAATTTAGAACTTGGTAAAAAATTCCCCATTATCTTCTGACAAATTATCTTATCATTCGTCAAGAAGAAATGCATTGAGATATTTATGATCAAAATTTGAATCAATTTTAATAAGTATTAATAAAGTTACAGCCATCTAAAGTCGAGTAAATTTTTTCGATATTTTCTTGAAACACACAGGTATTAATTTAGAAACTCGTAAAAAATTCCTGGTCATATTCTGACAACTTATCTTGTAATCAGTCGAGACGTAATGCATCGAGATATTTATGATCAAGATTTGAATTAATTTTAGTAAGTATCAGCAAAGCTAGAGCTCTCTAAATTCGAACAATTTTTTTTGATATTTTCTTGAAACACGCAAATGTTAATTTAAAGACTAGTAAAAAGTTCCCTATTATATTCTGGCAAATTGTCTTGCAATCAGTCAAGAGGTAATGCATCGAGATATTTACAATCAAAATTTAAATCATTTTTAGTAAGTATTATCAAAGTTAGAGCTATCTAAATTCGAGCAAATTTTTTTGATATTTTCTTGAAACACGCAGCTGTTAATTTAAAAACTAGTAAAAAAGTCTCTATTATATTTCAACAAATTCTCTTATAATCAGACGATAGGTAATCCATCGAGATATTTATGGTCAAAATTTGAATCAATTTTAGTAAGTATTAACAAAGTTAGAGCTATCTAAATTCGAGCAAATTTTTTTCATATTTTTTTGAAACACGCAGGTGGTAATTTAAAAACTAGTAAAAAGTTCCCTATTATATTCTGACAAATTGTCTTGCAATCAGTCGAGAGGTAATGCATCGAGATATCTACAATCAAGATTTGAATCGATTTAAGTAAGTATTAACAAAGTTAGAGCTATCTAAATTCGAGCAAATTTTTTTGATATTTTCTTGAAACACGCAGCTGTTAATTTAAAAACTAGTAAAAAAGTCCCTATTATATTTCAACAAATTCTCTTATAATCAGACGATAGGTAATCCATCGAGATATTTATGATCAAAATTTGAATCAATTTTAATAAGTATTAATAATGTTACAGCCATCTAAAGTCGAGTAAATTTTTTCGATATTTTCTTGAAACACACAGGTATTAATTTAGAAACTCGTAAAAAATTCCTGGTCATATTCTGACAAATTATCTTGCAATTAGTCGAGACGTAATGCATCGAGATATTTATGATCAAGATTTGAATTAATTTTAGTAAGTATTAGCAAAGCTAGAGCTATCTAAATTCGAACAATTTTTTTTGATATTTTCTTGAAACACGCAAATGTTAATTTAAAGACTAGTAAAAAATTCCCTATTATATTCTGACAAATTCTCTTATAATCAGTCGAGAGGTAATGCATCGAAATAATTACGATCAAAATTTGAATCAATTTTAGTAAGTATTACCAAAGTTAGAGCTATCTAAATTCGAGCAATTTTTTTTGATATTTTCTTGAAACACGCAGCTGTTAATTTAAAAACTAGTAAAAAAGTCCCTATTATATTCTAACAAATTCTCTTATAATCAGACGATAGGTAATCCATCGAGATATTTATGATCAAAATTTGAATCATTTTTAGTAAGTATTAACATAGTTAGAGCTATCAAAATTCGAGGAAATTTCTTGATATTTTCTTGAAACGCGCAGGTGTTAATTTATAAACTAGTAAAAAGTTCCCTATTGTATTCTCGCAAATTGTCTTGCAATCAGTCGAGAGGTAATGCATTGAGATATTTACAATCAAAATTTGAAACATTTTTAGTAAGTATTAGCAAAGTTAGAGCTATCTAAACTCGAGCGAATTTTTTGATATTCTCTTGAAACACGCAGCTGTTAATTTAAAAACTAGTAAAAAAGTCCCTATTATATTCTAACAAATTCTCTTGTAATCAGTCGAGAAGTAATGCATCGAGATATTTACGATCAAAATTTGAATCAATTTTAGTAAGCATTAACAAAGTTAGAGCTATCTAAATTCTAGCAATTTTTCTTGACATTTTCTTGAAACGCGCAGGTGTTAATTTAAAAACTAGTAAAAAGTTCCCTATTATATTCTGGCAAATTGTCTTGCAATCAGTCGAGAGGTAATGCATTGAGATATTTACAATCAAAATTTGAATCATTTTTAGTAAGTATTAGCAAAGTTAGAGCTATCTAAATTCGAGCGAATTTTTTGATATTCTCTTGAAACACGCAGCTGTTAATTTAAAAACTAGTAAAAAAGTCCCTATTATATTCTAACAAATTCTCTTATAATCAGACGATAGGTAATCCATTGAGATATTTATGATCAAAATTTAAATAAATTTTAGTAAGTATTAACATAGTTAGAGCTTATCTAAATTCGAGGATATTTTCTTGATATTTTCTTGAAACGCGCAGGTGTTAATTTAAAAACTAGTAAAAAATTCCCTATTATATTCTGTCAAATTCTCTTGTAATCAGTCGAGAAGTAATGCATCGAGATATTTACGATCAAAATTTGAATCAATTTTAGTAAGCATTAACAAAGTTAAAGCTATCTAAATTCTAGCAATTTTTCTTGATATTCTCTTGAAACGCGCAGGTGTTAATTTAAAAACTAGTAAAAAGTTCCCTATTATATTCTGGCAAATTGTCTTGCAATCAGTCGAGAGGTAATGCATCGAGATATTTACAATCAAAATTTAAATCATTTTTAGTAAGTATTAGCAAAGTTAGAGCTATCTAAATTCGAGCAAATTTTTTTGATATTTTCTTGAAACACGCAGCTGTTAATTTAAAAACTAGTAAAAAAGTCCCTATTATATTCCAACAAATTCTCTTATAATCAGACGATAGGTAATCCATCGAGATTTTTATGATCAAAATTTGAATCAATTTTAGTAAGTATTAACAAAGTTAGAGCTATCTAAATTCGAGCAAATTTTTTTCATATTTTTTTGAAACACGCAGGTGGTAATTTAAAAACTAGTAAAAAGTTCCCTATTATATTCTGACAAATTGTCTTGCAATCAGTCGAGAGGTAATGCATCGAGATATCTACAATCAAGATTTGAATCGATTTTAGTAAGTATTAACAAAGTTAGAGCTATCTAAATTCGAGCAAATTTTTTTGATATTTTCTTGAAACACGCAGGTGATAATTTAAAAACTAGTAAAAAATTCCCTTTATATTCTCTTCTAATTAGTCGAAAGGTAATGCATCGAGATATTTACGATCAAAATTTGAATCAATTCTAATAAGTATTAACAAAGTTAAGTGCGATAAAAAGATATATGCCGGAAAGAAAATTTTAACCAATTGTAAAGGGTTTCAGAAAATTTACTAAATTCTTCGATACAATAATAAGATCATTTATGTATTATCAATGTTTTCCATCTTATTTTTAATATTTTAGCGAATTTCGGGCAAATTTCGACACCCCGTGCCCCCCTGTTTAAAATGCATTAGCCCACAGCCAAAAATCCCGAAGGCGCGACAAATAGGGCCTCGCTCTCGCCGCGTGCCGTTAAGTAAACTGGCCGCCTTTCTACGGCTATATTCATTACGGTCACGTGGCACTTTTGACACGTTATTGTTTTGTTTTGGCAACGTAGTCGTCACCGGCGGCCATTATTATAATCCCCGGCACTTGTCGGGAATTTTAGAAACGTTGCCCACCCCCCAGATGAATATGGTCGTGGGTCACGTGAAAGCGTGGAAATCCGTTGTTGCGTAATGTAATCAGGTTAGTTATGGGCGAAAGATGTGTGTTATTCAAGTTAAAATTGAAAAAGCGTACTTAAAAATAAGCAAATCTCGTATCGACTGAAAGCAGGATTAGAAAAAGCCGAACATTAATTATGCCACATCCAATTCATTATCTCTTGTCTCCGCTGAACACCTAAAAATTCACGAACCGCCGAGAAAGAGCGAAAAAATGCGCCGAAAAACCAGCCCAAAGATGGTATCGCGCTCCAAAGGTGGCTCTTTGAAACACGACGTAAAATAACAATTGAAAGTTTCGTCTTTTGTCTTTGAAAGCCGCTCGATATAATTTTGTTTTGGCGGATGCCACACATAGAGCGGGCTAAGGTGGCAATTGTTTTGTGGGTTATTAATGGGGGACGTGGCGGTTGTTTTATTTTTGTCTATATAAGCGAGTTTATTATAAGCCAGTTTTGAAAATAACTTACAAGAGGGAGCATTGGTAAATATCCTCTTGTAGAGACTCGATTATTGCAAATACCAAATCCTTTGTTACAGGACGCAAACACTGTGTATTTGACTAACGTAATAAGAAATACGCCAAAGATCAATGTTGAGTTAAGTGATACAATAGAAAAATTACTGCTCTGAAGAGAGTCAATGATGACGAGACGTATCCACACAAACTGGATGAAATTGACTCAGAAGCAGTTGGCTTTGGGAGCTGCTTGATGATAATGATGAGACACGTTCTTGATAAGTAGAATCAAGGCAGCTAAATTAGTACCTAAGGTAGGAAAACAACGATTTACAATTCTGTTTTTGTGTAATACAGAATTTATTTGTAATACAGATAACATTGATGATCTCGAAGAAGAAGATAATATTCCTCTCGCGCAACTGTTTTCTAACATTAAGGACACATTTGTGAACTTGAAACAATTTGCCTAAATTGATAACGATTTGTCAACAGAAAGTGCAGAATTGACTATCATCGAGTGTATTAAAAGGGTCCAAGAAACGGATGAAACTGCTCTCAACTCTAAGACAGAAGAAGAGGAACCTGAACTTGCTCCAGTGTCGAAAATATCAAGCCTATCTGATGCTTGCGCAAGTTTCAGAGACTTAGAAAACTTTTTTAATAATGTTAACAATTTTGACAAGTCTTCAAATATTTCTCAATTGCTATTAAAATGTGAATCTGAATTTTATAAAAATATTAAGCAATTATTAATTTCTGATTATTTTAAAAAATAACAATTACAAAGCAAACATACAGTACATTGTATAATATATATGTTAGTATGTACGTGCAGTATATACATATTGGTAAATCGGCTTCATCTGATTTAATTTACCCCACAGAAAAAAGTCTAAAGGATTAAGATCTAGAGATCGCGGTGGCCAACTCCATGGTCCTCCACGTCTTATCCACCTATCTGCAAACGTATCATACAGTTCCGCGGTACAATGAGCAGGAGCTCCATCTAATTGTTACCAACAATTTCTCAAATCGATAAGCGGTAGATTATCCAAAAAGTCAGATACGGTCGTTCTTAGAATTTCGAGATATTTTTCAGAAGTTAAATTTCCATCATAAATATAGATTGATAATTGCCTATCCATCAACAAACAAAATACATTAAAACTAAATCTTTGTTGGTAACCTCTTTCTTTTATAACGTGTGGATTTTCTGCAGCCCAATAGTGATTATTTTGACGGTTAGAGACTCCTTCGCGTGAGAATTTTGCTTCATCAGTCCAAATAATTCTTTTCAGAAAATCTGGATCCTCCTGTGTTCGAATTAATAACATTTCGCCAAAGATCTACACGTTTTGGAGGATCACCTGCTTGTAAAGCCTGTAATGTAACTAGTTTGTAGCCATGCATATTATGTTTATGTAAAATTCTCCATATTGATGTTCGATTTATTCCTAAATAATTTTTGGCACTTGTTATTGAAGCATGGGGGTAGGCATGAAAATACGCCAAAACGTTAATTTCATTTTCTTCGTTTTCAGTAACAGGGTGAAATTGATATCTTGGAGCCTGTACATTTCCGAAATTTAAAAAATTACCTTCAAATATGAGAAATTTCCGTGGGTTCATTGGCGGCAAATTCGGAAAAAGAGCGTTAAATCTTCTGCAGATTCTTGAAACAATTCTTTGACACTCGCCATGAATATAAAACAAATTTAAAATATCCGCATTTGAATAACTATTATTCCCCATTTTCGCTATTTTAATATGACATAAGCACACCCAAACTAAAAAGTGAGACATGTCATGTCACCATCGTTATGTATTGCAGCTGTTACATCATGGCACACTTATCGATTTAGATCTTTAATGTCTAGTTCTCGAATATGAATAGTAATTATTCATAAAATGGCTCATAAATCGAAAGCGGTTTAAAATAGGTAAAGGAACACTCTATATGAAAAAAATTTAATTGGTCCACTCTATTCAAAACTTCAATAATATACAGGGTGTTCCATTTAAAAAAAGTGACTTTTGATCAAATTTATAAAATCTGAATTGCAATTAATTTTTAGGACACTCTGTATAGAAGTCGGCGATCCTATGTTGTCAAAATTAAAGTACCACATGTTGACTAAATGGTGTTAAAATGTTACGTTGATTTGACATCTGGAGACGAAAATATTGAAGTTTTAATTCACATAGCTTCGGTAAAAAAAAAAGACACAAAATAATTAATATTTAAGAAACGGCAAGAGAAATGGAAAAATATCCTATACAAAAAAACCTAGATTGCTCCGTAGAATCTAAAAATAAAATAAACTCCAGGGTGTCCCATTTAAAATTCCAAAGTTGATGTCAGTTATCAATAGATCTGGCACCACTGCAACCGCGAAATTGTTTTTAAAAGCTAGAGCGCAGCCTCCTATGGCCGTAGTGAAAATTTCAAAATTATTTTTCTTTTCGTGTCCAGATACTTCTAACGTACCATCGAGTATGGAATACCCTGTATACATGTTTTATTAAGGTTATATAAATATTTCAATTAAAGCATATCCGATGTTTTAAAGGTGTAAACAAGTACTTTGTATGAAATCAAATTTTAGGTATGTACCAAAAAAAAAATCCTCACTTCTCAGGGTGTCCCGTGAATTCATCGTACGACATTTCACCGCGCGACTTTTCATCGCCAACAATTGAGCGCGCGACAATTCATCGCTACGACACTTCATCGCGCGTCAATTCATCGCAAATTCTTCTGTTAATGATTTTACAGATATAATTTCTATATTTTTCATTTTGAGTCATGTTGAGTACTATAATAATTACTTAATACTATAATAACCTAATCCTCTTAAGGGGTTAGTTCAGGTTTCCTGAATTAATATTCCCCGGTGAACTTGAAAAAGGCGAATTGGAACCAAAAAGGTGGATTAGATTCCGTGTTAGCACTGTTTAACCAATATAGGTAAGTCTATATATCTTCTGTTTTAATTGTTACAATATATATATATAACAATACGGCGACAAATTGTTGCACGATAAATTGTCGTAGCGATGAATTGTCTCTGCGATGAATTGTCGGCGGTGAATTGTCGTTCGATGTATTGTCGCGCGATATGTTGACGCTAAATCCTTCTCAGTCTCAAGCTCTGATGTTGTATATCATCTTATATTCATCGAAGTCGAATTTTTACAGTATAATCTTCTTACAATAAAAAAAATAAATATAATATCCCTCTCAAAGTGAAGGCAAGTGGTTTGGCTCCCTCTGTCATCGACAGACATACAAACTAAATATATAATAAATGCAATGTGGTAATGCACGACTGCCCGGAGGCATTTTTGCTTGCCACTGGCATGTTTGGTCACTTAGGGCTCCGTTGAATATAGGGAAATATATGAATAAGTCTTAGCTCTACGAAATCTAGCAACTTCTAAACCGTTGCAACACCAACATCTTTCTTTCACATCACAAAAAAATTTAAAATATCGTAATATGCAACACTATAAAACCATTTTATTGTATATGGTTTTAATTTACACTAGAATATTATTTAACGTTTTTATTTGACATAAAACGGCTGTATTATAATGCGCCATGTTTAAACATTGATTTGTTGAGTTCGCGACAGCCACCATCATGTAAAATTAAGTGGGAGACGTAAAAATGTAGTCTTAACGTTATTTTATTAGTTTTGGAAGAATATTCTCTAACGATATTGTTAAATAAAATAAAATCTTAATAATAATATAAAAAATTATATTAATTTTTTTTAATTTTGAAGCAAACGTGGCCAAAACTAAAACGCATCTCTTTGTGCCACAAACATATACATAGTTTATTAATAAAATTTCCGGTGCAATGAAGTTTGAGTTATTGACGCTAATCCGAGATTGTTAAAACGATAAAGGTGATATAATATCAATCATTTTTCACGAAATAGTGCAATTAAGTTTAGGCTGATTTTTAAACAGGTAGGTACATATTTATAATCTCCGTTGTTATATGCCCCTTTTAAAATAATTTGGTTCTAAAATTCTGCACTAAAAAACTAAATATCTCTTTAAATTGCATTATTATACAATCACTATATAATATTTGTGTAAGAGTTTTAAAGTGTCTAAAAAATATTGTTGTATGAACATCACCAAATACACACCACAAAACAATTTTATAGTTGTTGCATTAAACTGCTTTAAAAGTGTGGTACACAACTTTTATAGAACTCCTATAGTATCAAAATGTTTTATAAAAGTGGGCCTTTTTGGTCCTATAAATATTGTATAAGGGTATTTAACCACGTTATAGGAATTTTGAGCTTCTATAAACTTTATTGTATAGCAGTTTATACTACCTTTATAAAAAATTATCTTGCTTACACGGCAACTTTTGAGAAAACTGCGTTTTTCTGATTTATCGTTACTGTTGTGCCCTCTAGCGCTAGTCTGAGAAACCTGAAAATTATCTTCAGCAATTTTTCATGGCCACAGATGGATAGGAAATAAAGATATATCGGCACGTAAGGGTGCCCACGACTGAACACATAACAAAAGAAATTTAGATTAATTTGATAAATAAAAAATGTAAGAGCAAAAAGATTGGAACAAATTCATTTAAAATCCAACCTTTAATTCTTCGAAAAAACGCGGAGACCCGTCATAATTTTTGGAGGGCATTTTTTAAAATAATTTTCATTTATACAGGGTGACTCAAAAAAAAAATGCATGTAACCCTTTAATTTTTTAAATTGAAACCCCATCTTTTATTTTATTCTTGGATTCTACGTAAAATTTTGATCAGATTTCATTTATTATATAACTTATGTCTAAATTAAGTTGTTTTATAAAAAAAATCAAATTAAATTGAAAAAAAAAATATTTATTTAATTTTAAATATTAAATGTTTCAATGACAAAATTATGAATTATTACTTTAATAAATATCGGAATTGACCACCAGCAACATCCTGGCAATATCCGAGGCGATGTTCGAATTCTTGCAAAACATTGTGCGCTATTTGAGGTTCTATCAATATTATTTCCTCTCTTATTTGTGCTTTAAGGTCGTATTGGTCGTATTGCTGTTGATATAAAGTTTAGATTATAGGTATCCCCATAGATAATAATCTAATGGGGTCAAATCAGGGGATCTGGCTGGCCATTCTATTGAACCCCGTCGACCAATCCATCTCCCAGGAAAAACAGTATAATCTAAATAATCACGCACTGGGCGAGTATAATGGGCTGGTGCTCCATCCTGTTGATTGTCAGGATGTTCTCGATTTGGATACAGTACAGCAAGAGCAGGTATCAAGTCGAATTCTAGACATCTTTCTCCGATCAAGGTGCCGTCAAAGAAGAAAGGACACAAAATTCTATTTCCAATAATTCCAGCCCAGACATTTATATTTTGGGGATATTGCGTGTGGCACTCCATTATCCAGTGCGGGTTTTCTGTAGCCCAATATCGCCAATTTTTCTTATTCACACTTCCGTTTAGGCAAAATGTTGCTTCACCAGAGAATCAAATTCTTCGTGAAAATTGAAGATCAACTATACATCTCTCCATCATTATTTCACAAAATTGCATTCTTCTATCCGGGTCATCCTCATTAAGTTCATGAACTAACTGGACTCTACAGGGACGCCATTTATATTTATGTAAATAATTCAATACAGATCCTTGACTAACTTTGTTCTCGTCAACAATAGTGCGACTAACCTTATGATTGTTCTCTTGGACATTCAACTGCACTTCTTCTGAGATAGTGGGACAACCCCTTGCATTATTATCTCTTACATGGACCAAGTCTCTACATTTTTTTTAAATCTTACCTACAGTTGATCGATTTATCGGCGCTCTATTTGGGTATTTGTTGTTAAACAATTCGCAAACTTCCATTTGAGTACGCATCCCGTCTCCAAAGCCAATCATCATTAGAATTTCTACGCGCTCTTTTTCTTTTACTCGTGCCATTTTAGAGTTAAAAAAATTACTTTTAATGAAATATTTTATACGAATGTTTAAATAAGCTTTTGATAGGGAATCAACGTCAACGTCAATGTTAAGTAACGTAGGTAACAGAAAAGACAAGCGGATAGATACTGATCATTTCAATTCCTCTAACCGCGCCTACTGTCTGAAATTGTGTGTAAAAAGACGAACAAAATAAAAACAAGATCTGCTAAAAAAGTGCTAACATCCACCTTTTAGAACCGATCTATTTATTATTAAAAAAAAAGGTTGAATTTTAAATGAGTTTGTTCCAACCTTTTTGCTCTTACTGCATATTAACTCCACACGCTTTCCCACATTCACTTTAATATGAAATGTCACATGTAGACATAACACGAAACAAACAAATGTCACGACTTGTTGGGGGCATAAGCCCTAACGAAAAATCTAATATACAAAATGTCACTAGATAAGATGGATCTTTGCAAATTTAATGTATATTTCTGGTGACAGTGATTGGAATGTTGTAATGCTGTAACACAAGCAATATTTTAATCGTTATTCCGATATAATATAATTAGATGCATTAAACAACAAAATGTTCCGTTTCAGTTGCCGTCTAGTTTATATCACCCGTCACACTTCCATATTGAACAAAATGTAGCACTTTGAAACAAAGTAGGTACAACTTTAAAATTGAGTTTTATTTTTCTCCCGCAACACGAGTGTCTGCACAACACGAACTAAAGTGTTTCGCAAACTTATTTGAGCATTACACTCTAGTACACTCTAATATAATGCTCAGTGTATTCGTCAGAACATACATTTTACATTTTAGGTGTATATTGCAGATGCCAGTTCTCACAACTTCCTATTTAATTCTTTCGAAGTGGGGGTGTTGGTAAGTTAGACATATGTTACGAAATATTTATAGTTTTCAATCTTGTCAGGTTTGAATACAGATCTTTTACAAATATAGAAATCGAGCACCATGGAATCAAAAAAATACAGATGTTGTCAAAAACTACGAAAAACTTATCCAGATATTTATTGCGTGGCTAGATACCGTCAAACGGGGCTACTTTGACATCTTTTTAGGATATTTTTTAATATAACGCCACTAGTTTCCAACAAAATGTCGGTAAATTAACTGGATTATAACAAATTTGACCTACTGGGTCGATTGGTGTATTCAAAATTGCTCTAAATATAATACAGTAAAACTTGTCAATAGCGGCCACTAAAAATTTCATTACAAATTGACCGTTTGAGGGGGTGACCGTTTTTGAGGGGAAGGAAAAAAATAAATTACATATCTACATATAACATATGTGTCATGTGAATAAAATTCAACTTCATTAATTAATAAAAGGCTAATTACAAACACATACGTTATTATGTAATATGAACTGTAAATATATAGACATAACTATTTATTTCATAACTCCTACATAATATGTATACATAATAATGTTTAAAAATGTGCACTACATACGAAAAAAAATTATGCTTTGTGAAAAAAAGATTCAATGGAAGTCTGTTTCATATTTTTAATTTTAATTTTTGCTGCTTCATTTTCACATTTCATTAGGATATTTGAAATATCAATGGCCAAATTGACATTTTCTTTGCCTAATAAAAAATTTTGTACGTCTCTTATTTTTTCACAAACTTCACAGTCTTCATTTTCGGTAGTTTCAGATTGGCTGGTAAACTCCTGAATTATTTCCTGCATCTCCATACTGGGATTTTCCGTTGAAATGTTTGAGTCGATTTGAAGATAATTTTCCAGGTTTGGATTTCCTGGAATACCGGAAAACAACTGACTTAGTGGAATATCGTCTTCTTCTTCAAAAATCTCATTCTCTTGGAGAGTTTCTATAAATCCAGCTTTTTGGAAACATTTTTTAATCGTTTTAGATGAAACATTTTTCCATGCTGCAACAATCCATACCATAGCACTTGACAAATTTATGGTCTTTTCTGCTTTTTCAAACGCATCCTCGGTAGCGGTGTTAGTAAAAGTTAAAAGTCTTTTTATCAAATATTTTCTGTATATCATTTTAAAATTTTGTATGATGCCTTGATCTAATGGCTGGCAGTAAGATGTAGTGTTTGGAGGCAGAAAGACAATCCTTGATAATTAATTTTAACTTAGTGAACCAATCTTGAACACTCACTTCATCCACATCAGCAGACTCACCAGAAATTGTTTTAAAATTGATGTCATGTCTTTTGCAGAATCTATCTAACCAGCCATTTGATGCGTTAAAATCACAATTTTTTAAATTTTCTGACACTTCCAGAGCTTTTTCCTTTAGTAGTGGTCCGGATATTGGAATGTTTTTGTTTCTTGCTTTGCAAAACCATTCATAAACCATTTGGTCAATCGCAAGTCCGTCTGTTTTTGGAAACTTCCGTTTTTGATCTGCATTAACTCCTCCTTCTTCATAAAGTTTTTTCAGTTCAATTTTACTTTTTAGAATATCATTTACTTGCGTTCTTCCAACCCCAAACTTTTCCGATATCTTTCGAGCACTGATACCATATTTTTCACTATCCGCGATGATTTCGAACTTTTGTTTAAAAGATAAACGTTTACGTTTCAGAGACATGATCGACTATTGTGCTGTTAAAATGCAACTGAATAAAATTTTACCTTTTCTGAAAACATCTTAAGATTTAACAAATTATATTTGTACGTACTTAAAAACCCATTTACATAATTAGGTTTTATCATTCTCCGGTATTTCCAATAGTACCAGTAATAAAGTACCGGCTGGGTGCAAACATTTCCAGAAGGGTCGAGACGACCGCAATTAAGGGTAAAAATTCAAGGTAATTTTCTTAAAAGTTACGGATTCATGTGACCGTGGCCGTTTTAGAAGTGTTTCGGTATTCGAGGGGTCTGTTATTATTAAAAATGCTATAAGATTTATTTTAAGAAGCCAAAACTGACCGTTCAGAGGGGTGACCGTTTTTAACGGGTGGCCGAAATGAGAAGTTTTACTGTATAATTGATTTGTGATGGGCTACATGCTTGGTGAAATGAATATTCCATGGTAGAGGAAATTAAAGACTTACTTGTTAATTTCACAATTTAATTCAGTTTCCTGACACGTGTTTTAACTCTTGCGGATCATTATCAAAGGAATATAAGACAATACTAAATTCTACATGTCATTACAGGTAGAAACTTCTTTAAAAGTAGGCTTAAAGAACATAAAACATCCATTTAAAAAAAAACAAAATAAAACAGGAATAGCGGACCACTGTATAATAAATAACCACTCAATATCCAACAAAATAAAACCGATATATACTCAACAAAAGGGTAGAAAACTCAACCTATTAGAAACATTAGCAATAAAAAAAGCCTTAAAAAATCGATGTAATGTTGTTAATAATCAAATTAAAATACCTTCAGGTGCCAATCTAATACTTAATAGCCTAATAACTTAGGATAAATATGCAATAAACACAAAAATAATTACGAACGAAAAACCCCATAATTATATACACAATATCATTTTCTTAATTTTTATTACTCAGATGTAAATACCTCTATACCTTTGGCCAATACCTGTAAATTAAGGACCAAAATAACCCATCATCTGTCAATTCACTTCATTAGTTTGGAAAAAATAAAATAAAAATTAGTATGTCAAAGTTACCCGGTGTTTGGGGCTACTTTGACACCCTTTCATAATTTAACGAAATATCTATAGTGTTAAAGTAGCCCCGCCATTAGATGCGAAAGAAAAAATATCCCTATTTCATTAAAAAAAAAAAATTTTTGTTTGTTCAAACCATAAAAACACATCTTTTTAAATATTGTTTTTTATTTTTTAGGCACTTCAAGTGTTTCGTTACAACTTTAGACTAAAATGCAGAAAACTTTAAAAACATTATAATAATATATCAAAAATCAGTTTCTAGGTGTTTTCACAAGGTACGAAAAAATAAAAACTCAACAAATTATTTTTGGTACTTATGAACTATACTCTATTTCAGAAAGGTGTAGAGTAATAAAATGGGAAATTCCGTCCAGTTCGGCTCAATTTCGGTGTCGGCCATAGGCGCAGGTAAACTTTGTGCATTAAATTATTTATGATAACTAACCAAAAATTTTAGAGAATTAGGTTAACAGGTATTAAGATAAAATAGTATTGTGTGTAATAATAAAATTTCAAGTAATTGCGTAAGAGGATTAGGAAGGGTATGTTCTCTGGCCTGAAGTGTAAAAATCGAAATATTGTGTAGGGATTAGTTAGGTAGTATCTAAATTATAAAGTTACATTTTGCGAATAACAGGTACCATTTAACAGGTGCCGAGTTTGGCTCTGGACTCTTTGGCTGGATCATATAAATAGGTGGTAATTTGGAATAAACTTCATATATCGTGTGTGTCTATGACCTTAATAAGTATATTTGTTTAGTTTAACGCATCAGTATTTGCTGTTAAGCCGTATATAATGTTCACAGTATTATAGGATTAGTAGTAAAATGACGACATTCACGCCAACAAAAAGATGTTCCAATTATTCTCCACTATCAGTGATTGAAAAAGTTATTATTTTAAGTATACATGATTGCATAAAATACGATTATCCGAATTCTACTGTACAAGAAACTGTCGACCGATGTTCCCGAATGACTGGAGTTGAAAAGTCCACCGTTTTTAAATTATTGCGAGAGAGAAAGACAGCAGGTCAAGTGGAACCTCCCAAGAAAAGTCCTTGATGAAGACACCAAAAGTGTAGTTCGAAGAAAAGTTCACTCTTTTCATTTTAAAAAAGAAATACCCACCCTAGATAAGATTCTAATGGAGCTTGGCCAGGATGACAGTATTCCGTTTATAACTAGAAAACTTTTATAGAAGAAAAATATGGATTTTGTCTGGGAAAAGCATAACCGTAAATCACTTTTACTGGAAAGCGATGAAATTGTTTGCTGGCGACGAAAATATTTGAGAAGTATAAAGCAGTACAGAAGAGAGCAGAAGAAAATCTTTTATCTTGATGAGACGTGGATTAATGAAGGTTATATAGTACCAAAATTGTGGCAAGACAAAAATATAACCAGTGCTTGCCAAGCTTTCATGGAAGGCCTGTCAACGGGTATTAAGGTACCGTCAGGTAAAGGGAAGAGACTAATAATCGTCCATATTGGAAGCGAAGAGGGATTTTTAAAAGAAGGTTTGCTAACCTTTCAGTCGTTCAATACGGGAGATTACCACGAGGACATGAATTCGGATGTTTTTGAGGACTATTTTTGTGAAATGATAAAATATCTTTCAGCTGATTCAGTAGTAGTTATGGATAACGCAAGCTATCATTCACGACGCACGCACAGAGAAGACTCCAACTTCATCTTCGAGAAAACAAGAAATTATCGACTGGTTAACCACCAAAAGTATTGAATTTGAAGATAATTAATTTGATAAAGAAGGAACTATTAGCTATAGCAAATTTACACAAACATGAATGAAATATGCCGTGGAAGATATAGCAGAAAAACATAGTGTAACTGTGCTGCGCACACCGCCATATCATTGCAAGCTAAATCCTATAGAACTTATATGGGCGCAAGTGAAAGGATTTGTAGCAAGAAACAACACGATATTCAAAATGAAAGACGTTAAGCTACTGTTTGATCAAGCCATTAAGGAAGTGACACCAGAGAACTGGCGAAAAGCAGTACATCATGTCATTAAAGAAGAGAAGAAAATGTGGGATCTTAACCACCTGGTCGATCGGACAGTCGACCTGTTAATTATAACGTCAAGAGGAGATGACAGTTCCTCAGATGACGAAGAATATTATGATTTTTTATAATTTAATTTCTGTATAATGTATTTTTTTAAAAATGTTTAATACAAAATAGGTTTCTAGGTGTTTTACCAAGGTACGAAAAAATAAAAACTCAACAAACTATTCTTGGTACTTACGAACTAAAAATAATATAAAGAAAAACTAAAATTTGAATTTTTTGAACCCTTTTTCTTGGTGAATTTTATTTTCAGGGTTAAAAGTTGGATCATCTCCGCGGTCATCTGAAAATGGTTCATCCGAATCGGGATCTGACTCATCGCAAACTGGACACACATAATATGGATAATTGCTTTTATCATTGCACATTCCCCAAATCCACTTTTTGCATGCAACACATTCTATCCAGAAAAGTCAAACGGCAAATTCCACATTTTCAGTTTGAATCGCCTTTACCCCTTAAACTTGCTTTTGTTATGTTAATAGGACGCGGTTTAGGTTGTTTCACTTCTTCTGTAACCACTCTGGATGTTCCTGATGATCCTGGAGTACTTTTGGAGTAACAACGCAAATCATTGTCATTGCTCATTTGAAGGAATTGGGATTGGGTGTCAGACTCAGCTACTTTTTGGCTTTCCTCACCAAGGATTGATTTTTCTTCAGCTACTGTCATCTGTTTTCCAGCTTCAAACTTCTTACCTCTTCTTTGTTCATCGCTTGTCCCTCTAATTTTTTTAAAAGCCCCACAAAGCTGTAATCAAGCGCTCGCGCGCATTTAACATTCACTGGATACAAGCCTGTCGTCCTGAAACCGTATATCAAATTTGCTTTTACCGTTCCTCCAATCCTATTCCAAAGAGTTGAAAGTAAGGAAGAAAAATCTTCTGTTGGTAGAGTTCCGGTGTATCTGCTTTCCTTTCGCCATTTTTCCAATATTTCGCGCCATTTCCATTTGAGGGGCGCAAACACCACCACATCTAGTGGCTGCATCAAATGTGTTGCGTTAGCTGGAAAAGGGCACATGTATATATTGTTTTCTACAGACTTGGGGTGAAAAATTACTAGCCAGATTATCGCCAACTACAACTGCTAGTCTTTCCGGTTCCTTGGTTGCTTTTATGTGGGGTAATAGTGATTTAAAAAACCACTGCTCGAACAGATTCATGTCGAACCATCCGGATAAGCTATTTCCATACACAGTCCCAGTAGGTCCTCCAGTACACCAGTTTTCGTATAGATTGGCACTTTTGTACACAACCATAGGAGGAAGGAGATCCCCAGCGGCGTTACCGCAAACCATTATGCTCACACAGTAACTTTTTTCGCACCTGGATCGTCGGCGATGTTGGTTTCGTCGTAATTATACAGATTTTTATTGTCGATGTCACCTAAAACTTCCTGTATGTTGTTGAAAAACTGAATAATGTCATTTCTATCTACAGAAGAGCGGGCTTTTTTAATATTCGTGACAACTCGTGTCGACAGACTGTTTCTTTTAATCAAATTGTCGACAATCAGGTCCTGGGTAATTGTCTTTGAAGATTCGCACTGTTTTTCCTTGTTTGTCTAAGAATTTCTTGATCATAGCCCGAATATCACACTTAGTTAAAGAAAATCCCCATTGCCACGTTAAAGTGTCGCATATCACTTGCTGTTCACTCGTAGAAAGTACACTTGGATGTCCTACCGATAGTGGGTGTCTCTCAAGATACTTGTTTCGAAGAGTTCTCCGCGGAGTTTTGTACACATTTGCTGCTCTTTTTGTTGGCATGCCGTTTCGAATGGCATCAAAGGCTTTTCTTAAATTTGTATCAGAAAAGTTCTTGCAACTCCGGGTTTCCGGAGCTGCTTGGTACTTTCTCACCATAATTAGTTCCTAAGCACCTGTAACAATATTGATTACCCGCTAGAATTAAAAAAATACGAAACAAAAAGGAAAAAAGAATGCCGTCAGTGTCAAAGTAGCCCCGTTTGACGGTACCTATTCGGGAACGCGTCACCTCTTCAATCGTTCCTGTGTGTATCTTTTTGGCAAAACGTCCTGCTGATAAAAACTAGTATACATCCTGCCACCCAATTAGTTTGACAACTTGCGACCTTTCTTTGTGATTCGGGTGGGTGTCAACTTGGCCGATATCTTATGCCCAAATTGCTGCAGTAAATTCAATCTTTGCACTGAGAACTAAAATTAATTGAAATGTGCATATATAAATATTCCGACTAGTTTTCAATTTATAAATTATTAAAGGAACTGTAACTTAAATATACAGTATACAGGGTTATGATAAAGTAACGGATCAGCCTTTTATATGGAAAACCGCCCACTTAATCAAAAATCACTCGCACCCGTCAAATTTATATTTTTAAAATGCATTTTTTCTTCAAATAAGATGTTGTACAGGGTAGATCATTAACATGTGCTACATGTGTCAACTTTAATTTTTTTAATGAAAAATATTGTATATTTTTACATTTTTATATTCTACAATCAATTCTAGACAATTTTCATTAATCATGCCCTATACTTATCTTCAGCCGTTTACGATATATTAACACTTTAATGCTGGTATGCACCATTGGTATGTTTCTCGACATAGCAACGTTCTGAACTTAAGTCGCAATCTTTTGACTATGACATTTTCTTATTTAAGTTCGAGACGTCAAGAAATGACAGTGAATGTTAATCAAATTTGAATTTTGCTCTGCTGATATTTCATCAAAATGCGCCTCGCCGAAGATGAGCCGCATGGCAATTTTGATTATGTTGGGTTGTGGATTGTGGAGATAAAAGTAGAAGTCATAGGGAAGTCCGTGATATGTTTATTGAAAAGTACCCAAATCGCCCGCCTATTGGCCAATCAACAGTGTCTAGGATAGCAAGTAAGTGGAGAACTTCCCGTACTATTAAAGATGGTATTAAAAGTGATCGTCCTGGTATATCCGAGGAGAAAAAAATAAACATATTATTATCACTACAGGAAGATTCTCATAGCTCAAGCACACAACTTGGACGGGACTACGATATTCACCAAACCACCGTATCTAAATTTTTACAAAAAGAAAATATTCATCCAAACAAACCAGTATTTGTACAAGAGTTATTGGACGATGATCCTGATAGGCGAGACCAAATTTGTGAAATAATGATTGAGCTAACAGAAAATAACGCAAGATTTGTCCAAAAAATTTGTTTTTCAGATTAAGCTACGTTTTGTTTAAATGGTCAGGTTAACAGACTAAACTACAGATACTGGGCACAGGAAAATCCTCACTGTTTAATAGAAAATCACACCCAGTATAATGAAAGGGTAATGTTTGGCGGGCATTGTTGAAAATAGGATAATCGAACCATTTTTCTTTGATGAGAGTCTCACTGGAGAAAGATATCTGAATTTCCTTCAAAATGATCTGGTTCCACCTCTTGCCACTCTGTTTCCAGATGATAATGATCCTGATTTACCAAGTTTAACCTTATGGTTTCAACAGGATGGTGCTCCCCCGCATTATGCAGTTCATGTAAGGGAGTACTTAAATGCAATTTTTTCGAGGCGGTGGATAGGTAGACGGGGGTCAATAGAGTGGCCAGCCAGATCGCCTGATCTTAATTCACTGGACTTATTTTAATGGGGATACGTCAAAAATTTAGTTTATAAATCTAAACCCATCTTGGTAGATACACTGAAGGAGTCTATTCGACGACTAATAAGAAAGATATTTCCACAAGTAGTACTAAATGTAGAACAGGAATTTCTAGATCGATTGATCTGCTGCAGAACAGTTGGCGGAGGATATTTTCAACATCTTATAAAATAGTTTCTTTTCATTCTTGGTTGTTTGTTTATTTTGTTTTAAAATTGTTGAAATATTTAAAATTGTTAATATTTCGTAAACGGCTGAAGATAAATGTCTAGAATTGATTGTAGAATATAACAGTGTAAAAATATACAATATGTTTTGGTAAAAGAAATTAAAGTTGACACATGTAGCACTTTTATGATCTACCCTGTACAACATCTTTTGTCAAAAAATAATGCATTTCAAAAAAATAAATTTGACGCGTGCGTCCGAGCGATTTTTGATTAAGTTGGCGGTTTTCCATATAAAAGGCTGATCCTTCTCTTTATCATAACCCTGTATATTTTCCCAATTGGTCCAAGTTTTTTCTACACGTACTGCATTAAGAATAAAGGCATATCTTCAATATAAAAACAGTTGCTGTTAAAAGACGTCCAGGACCCTTTCGCATATTTATAAGCTATATACAGGGTGGTTCTTAATAGCATGCTAATATTTAAGAAGGTTAATCTTGAGTTCATTTCGAGAAAAAAACTTCATATGAACATATGTCCTAAAAGTCTTAACTGTTTAGCTACAAGGTGCTAAAGTTTTAAGAAAAAAACTTATTTTTTTATGATAACTTTGGTATGACCCTATAGATTTTTATGAAACGTAGTAGGCATCTTCTATGCATCAAAAGGCATTTTCTGCCCTACAACATGATTTTTTATTTTTGCCAATGACGTGGGATTTGCACCGAATCAATTTAAAGAGAAAAGTGATACGCCACTGCTGTGTCTTAAAGTAAAAATTATTTTTGAAATCCTCATTCCTTTCTGAGCAAGGCATGTTTAAGATTTATAGTTTAAAAATAACCCCACCCCATACACGCTCCCGGCTAAGGGAATTTCCCAATAGGAATGGTAAATCCTAAAATATAACAATATCTTGCGATAAATTCAGGGTGGACCCACCCGAAGAATGTTCATTATTTGGATTCTTTAATGTAAACACAATACATTTCAAGGGATGGTGTTTAAATTGTTCTTGACACTCCGGTATGCCTTTTGCATATTTAATGAGCATTTATTACTTCGCGCCATTTAAAGATATACTATAGTAAAATGGAAGTCGACTATATTTCGTGATTTATTAGACCAATTTACTAGTGCCCAAATGACGAGAGAATAAAATACCCAGAAGCCTAATGAACAAGAAAAATTCCCAAACGAATATATTTAATATATGTCAATAAATTATGATTAAAGTAAAACCATCAAGCCAATTAGGGGTCTAATTTACATAATTGACCAAATAAGGTACTTTCTACCTAGCTATGGTTCTCACAAGAAAGAAGAAAATTTTTCACAATATTCTTTGCATTAAAAATTAATGATTTAATTATAAATAAGTATTGAGCATTCAACTGAAAACCTCATGGTCAGACTGCTTTAAATAAAGCTAACCGAGGAGGCATCCATCGGAAAAGAAGTAAGTAAGATGGTGAACGAAGTGTTACAGTTTTACAGTTTTACAATGCAAAAAATTTGAGGGACATATTTTAAAACATTTGTGACATTTACCCCCCTCCAGATTTTATCTCGCTGGTAACAAATTTGAAATGTCAGATAGATGGAAAGGTATTTATTTTTCTTAGGTTAAGATTAATGTTCTTAAGACAATAAAGGACTTTGAATTGAATGAGTTGAACTTCATTATTACGAGACATCACTTATGCACCTTTTATCAAATTGCTTTGTTACTTTCAAAATTTGTCAATTAGTTATCAGTCAATCAACCCTAGTTGATCTCTAATCGGATTACCCAAATTGAAACTTGCTATCTCCCAACCACCAAAGATATTTTATAATTCGATGGTAATACAACTATTTTATTTTATTGGTATTTTATTAATACTTCCAAAATGCTAATCGATTACATAAGAGCTGCAATAAACACTATTCTGTTTTAGGCAGCTAATGTGTTTAATAAATTTATCATCATAACGTTTGTATAACAATAGTATATTATTAACCAAGGTTTAGACAGCCATCATTATTGCCCGAGCGGCAAGTTTAAATCACGAGGAGCGAAGCGACGAGGGATTTAAGACGCGAGGGCTATAAGCTGTCTAAACCGTGGTTAATATAATATTTTTTCCACTACTACAAACTTTTATAAGACATTTATCTTTATAGTATTAATAATTATAAAAAATTATAGGTAGGTATAAGTATATTTTTCAATCAAGTTACCTGCGCTTTGGAATTGGCAAAATATTTTGTTGTTTTGTCAGGTGGCTTTGTCAATGTCAATTTTTGTTCATTTATGTCATCAGATTTCACGAGTTTTCCGTTTTTTTAAATGAGCGAAGAAAATGTTAGTGATATTATTATGTGTACACCTCCCGAATTAAGGATGGAAACAGAAAAAATGTTGATTGTACCTTGTACCTATCGATATTTTACAATATCCGGCGTCTCCAATAATCTAATATGTATTGATAATTATCTAGTTGCCTAACCACAAGAAATGATGTTTATGAATTCATGTTGTAGAATCAAAAAATCAAGTTACCTGCGTTCAAATAGATTCTTGAAGATCGGTCAATAATGGATTTCAATGCCTTATTATTGACCATGGTCAATAATAACTTTTAAGGTAGAGAAAAACGATTTCTAACGTTAATAATCGGTCAATAATGGCGATGTTATAGGTTAGTAGTGGAAAAAATTATAAAGTATCTTATAAAACAGTTATAAAATTATGGCAGAAACGTTTCTATGAACAACTTAAATAGCTATTTATACAACAAGTTACGAAATAAGGGTATTTTAGGCACGCGACGTGAAAATTGTCTTACGAGGCGAGGCAGAGTTGGACAAACACGTCAGAGTGACTAAAAGACATTGTTTCGTAACGAATGGTAAGTACCTATACAATATTTTTTCTACGTTGCATTTTATAATAAAAAACTTAATTTATTTTACCAAACATTGTATTACCTGTATTTTATTTACATCTTTCATGTCAAAAAAATTGACACTTGTCAAAAACAAAATTCGAAAGAATTTTTTTGTCAAAAACTGCGGCAAATATAAGTAAAAAATGAGTGATTTAGAAGGCTCAGACATTGGAAATGCCGCAAATTTTAATAATATAAGTAACTGTACTTCTAATATCTATAATAAGCAGGTAAAATTATAGTCTTTGTTTAGTTTTTAATTGTAAATAATTACTTTAGCACGCTGTGCCTAAAGGGAGGTTATTTGTAAATCAAAACGACAATCAAAAAGGGGTTATTATAAAACGTTAGTAGAAAAAAGTATTTTTTCTAATTTGGTTTCATAAAAAAGCTGTTTCCATATCGTTTTCAGAAATGGTTAATAATACTAATAAAAAAAAAAGAAAGACCCAAGGAGAGAAGCGAGGTTTTAGAAAAATGCTTTGAAAAAAATTTTGTGCTAAATGTGAAGATGAACTAGATAGCGATGCAGAAGCAGAAGGTGATAAGAATGTGGCATGTGGGATGATGTGACTGGTGTCCCAGGTGGTTTCTAGATTGTGTGTCGAGATTATAACTGTGATTTTTGCGAATAATTTTTTAACTTCACATGTACTTTTAAAAAATGTATTTGCATATTTTATGTATTCTTAGTAGGTACATTTAAGTGTTTTTTTTTTATATTTTTAAAAACATAATTTTTGTGTTTTTAATATGTTTTCCCTTTTTTATTGACAAAATTACAAATGCAAGCACGGGTCTGTACCAAATAACCATTAATATATGACGGCCGACTTCCCAAAAAACTGATATTTTTCAGGAAAACTTAAAAATAAAATATTTATGTACTTTCTCGAGCATTTATATTTCTTTCAATCGCTTATTGAATGTTTATTCTTGACAAGGACTTATATAAGTATTATTATTTTAACTGTTAAATAAACAAATTTATTTAAAAAACAAAAAAGGCCGACTACTTGCGCAGTCGCCAGTCACCCTATTTTGATGAAGACCGAATTGCACCTATGAATAATATTATGTTAAACATCTTCCTCTTTCCCATCAATATTATTCCTAACATGACATCGCTATACTTGTAATGTTACAATCGCTGTTACACAAATCTACATAATTCGCAAATTTCCCAATGAAAAATATAGTCGGAATATTGATTTTTAATAAGGCCATATTTCGGGTAGCTGGCGGGCACAAAAATATTAAGTAAGCAAATTATAATGTTTGCTAAGTTGTTATTGGACCAGCCGAGTCGGAATAAGTACCTATATTACATACAAAAAGGCAGGTGCATTCAATATCTTAATTTTTATTTTTTGCTTATCGACGTAGGTATTATGATAATTCTTTAGTTGCTAAAATAAATATAAAAATGGTATTGGCATAATTAGCAGTTTAAAATTACAAAAAATATAATTTAAAAGAGAACCAGAACCAGAATCCTGATTATAAAACATTTTTTTTTGTTATAATTTATCCGCATCATTCACTGATAGAACTATAACATTTATTTGATAAAACTAAAGTGTTCATTTTAATATAAATGGTGCTACCTGTGATGAAGCACTTTAAAGTTATGATCCATGTATTGTATGAAAGTTCTACAAATAATTTGTAAGCACAACTAGCCTCTCCTGTAATAATACAGATTCCATTGATAATTTAGCTGCCTGCCATGCAGAGCCAGAGCGCGTCAAGTTCTGGAAATTCTCGTCAGATGGCTCTACCTAGGACCAAATTCAATCCTTACAGATTCATGATTTAGCCAAGGAATTTTTACATCTAGGAATAATTGTCAGTAATACCAAAGAGTAATCCTTCCTAATCCAGAAATATATTATTGTATGGCGACATCCGACATATTTTTCTCCTTCGCAAAAACCGTAAAATGATGATGAGACAACGGCTATTGTTCCACTAGGGCGGCAAGGGACGATATTATGGAAATGGATTTATTAACTAAATCGACCAAATGAAATTGATGTTAAATACGCTCAAGTTGTTAATATAACCGCTAGAGGGCCCAGTAACTACGATATAACTACAAAGTGAAATTTTAGCAGAGACTTGTTATCTTAGGATACTATTTTAATAAAGGAAAATAAAAAGTTATTAATTATTGTCTTTTGGTCATGAAATGGACAGTGAAGTATCCCAACAGGCATCATATGCCTACTAAAAATGGCTAAGTATGAACTCAGAATTATATATTTTTGAAAAGCTTAAAATTAGCCCAATTAAATAAGAGAAAAATGTACAGGGTGTCCCATTTAAAAAATCATATGTTGGCTTCAAATCTCGAAAAGTAAGACCCCAGGAAAAAAGTGGGCACGCCGCCACTGAATTCTACTTAAAAAATTCTCTCAGAAATAGTTTTAAATTTTTTGATAAGTTAAAGGGTAACCGAAATACAGGGGATGGTCAAAAAGCAAAAAATTTCGAAAACACTCTGCAGCTTAAAAACTAGGAAAGCTATATAACAATTATTCTGTTCGCAGCATCTTTTCAGTGTTTAAAGGGAAGGTTTTCACCTTTATACTTTACTTTACCTTTTTACTTTACATATTTATTATCCAAAGAATGGGATCGACCCTTTAGTTTTATTGCTGTTAAAACGTCAAAACCATTTCTTGTGAAAAGAACTTTAAATCGAATTGCTACCAATGAAGATAACGAAATGAAGATGTTACTTCACGCTCAAGAAAGTCTCCATGTCAGTGGCCGACAACTGACTGTACCTATACTAGCGGACACAACTCAATCCACGTCCAATCGCACTACCAGAAAATATAGGTTTCATCCCTTTTACCATTAAAAATCAGTCTGAATTTTCTGTCCGTGGTAATGTTTTCGGACGAAGTAATGGGGCAGTTAATCGTCATAATATGCATGATTACTCAACAGTTAATCCATTTTGGGTCAGGGAGATACAAAATCAAAATCATTGGTCACTTAATGTTTGGCGTGGAATATTAAATTTTACAATTATTGGTCTATATTTTTTTCATTAAACACTTAAGGGGCAATATAAATTAACTCGACTGCTTGAAGGGGTTAACGAGATTGGGAGAGAACAAATGTGGAATCAATAAAGCAGAGCTCCTCCTTGTTACCATAGTGGAGCGGACTAGGTGGGCTTATTCAATGCCCTCCCCGTTCTTGAAATCTGACTCCACCATATATTTTCTTGTGGGGTAGATCCCCCCACAACCTGGCAAAATATAGAGAATAGAATACGAAATGTCTAATTAAAAATGTTTTAATCATTGTAAAAAGTAGTATTTGTATCGGTGCCTAAAAGTGTTTGAAAATTAAGCCAAATGAGTAATTTACATATTAAATTAAAAATTTAAAAACAAATTTACAGCTTATGGAGGAAGCCATAGCGCCTCTCCTCTAACTCACTGCATGGACCCGCCTATGGTTACAACATTAATGTAGGAAATAAACAACGAAAAATGGAAGAAACTAAAATATGTCGAAAAGTATTGAAAATAAGTATATGGTGTGCCACACAAAACTTATGGAGTAATGCATAGTCGATCAAAAACAAATAAAATGTACAGGTTAGTAAGCGGGTCACTATGCTAAATCACCCATACCTGACTGTAAATTTACTGTAGCCTGAAAGTCAATAAAGTCAACAAAAAGGTTTGTTATGCTACTTAGGTACCTGACAAAGGATTAGGATAATCCTAAGAAACAAACAATTTTGTAATATACTTTACTGGGTGTCTCAAAAATATAGGTAATTTATATACTGGGTTGTTCATCTTCTTAACTTGACATGCACCAAGTCTATGGTAAATGTTTCCAAGAAGTTTTGTTGGGATTTAGGTCAGAAAAACGAAGGGAAAAACTTTTTCCCATATGGCGACGTTTCGATTTATTTCAAAGCATCTTCATAGGCTCGAGAAGTATAGTTTTCCAGAGTCAAAACTTAAAATTAAAAAACACAAGAAACATAGGTACAATAGCGTCCAAACATTAAACAAATGACGGTACCCACAACTGTTCATAAGTGTTGAATTTGCCAAGAGTGAACCTGAAGTTTTCAACTTATTATAATGTGTGTGCACCGTCCTTCGTTTAATGTTTGGACGGAAAAACCTATTATACCTATGTTTCTTGTGTCTTTTAATTTTAAGTTTTGACTCAGAAAAACTACTTCTCGAGCCTATGAAGATGCTTTAAAATAAAAGCGAAACATCGGCATATGGAAAAAAGTTTTGTCCTTCGATTTTCTGACCCAAATCCCAACAAAACTTCTTGGAAACATCCATTATGGGTAAAAATAAAATTGCTTGTTCTTGGAAACATATAGTACTGCTGGTGTATGGTAAATATTCTCTATCGCACTTTCAGCCGGTAAACTATTTATCTCCCATCCTTATCCTATCAATGAAATCCTTAATGTTGCCTGGTCTATTTTTCTTCAAATACCCCCATAATTTCATTCAAATTCAAATCAATAATAGATTGCTCAAGAAACGCTGCATTGAAAAACTAACCTGAACTAACCAAACAATATTAAAATTTCAATATGCTGAAAGCATCATAACTAAAAAACACAGAACGATAGAAAACTAAACTACCCAAATACTGCTTTTGCTAGATAGAACAACTTATAAGGGATTTCCTATAGCCAGTCTGACGGGGCACCACCCCGAATAAAATCAATGTAGAAAAGTTTAGTGAAATTTTAGAATTTTAATATTTATCTATAGATTTCTCTGAGTATTTTTTAAAACACGCACCAGTTCACTGCCAAACAAAAAAATCATATTATGGCAAGCTACAAAGTATCCATTACAGGTAGATACTTTATTAGTCTTCCAGAAAGGGTCGAGACTATTAATTTGGTACACCCAATACACTGATCCTCAGGTATCAGCTTTATGGCAATTACGAAGAATTATCATAATAACAATTCGGCAACAAAAGATTTCCTATTATTGTTGATAAGTCAGTTTTATCTACTCTTGACCTGATAGACAGTATGGTGCCCAATGTAACAAGCGTAGGAAGTAATTTTTTTTATTTCAATTAGTGCTTGTGATCTTGTTTATGCTATTAATTATTATTGGTTATTTATACATTATTCACGAGTCGATGGTAAGTACAAAAATAATTTCTGTATTTTGTCATATATTTTCGACTTTGAACTAACACAAAAAAGTTTTAATACTTTAAAGGCAATGACTTCCAAAATCAATAAACATAGTCATGTCACAATAATTATTCTGTGGTTTGTTTTCCTGTACCCAATGCCATGTGCCAATTACAAGAAATGATATACTAAAACAAAATGATTTCAATTATCAGTAAATACTAGCTTTTAATTTATTTTATGTATGTATATTCTTAAATAATCATAAATCCTAATTTAGCAAAATAAAAAGAAAAATATCATTGGTTGTGTTTATTTATTGAATCAGGACCGGACTTTTAGCATACATTTCAAATATGAATTTTCAAAAATATTAGCAGTGAAAATTTAAATGTGTGCAAAAATGATTTTCGTATTGTTAGTGTGAGGGGTTTTGTCAGTAAATAAGTAATGGCATAAAAAGCATAATTAATAATACAGGAATTTAAGTATTATTATATTAAATTAAAACATTGTACAAGACATCAACAAAAATAGTAGCAATGCGTGTACCAAAACAATTCAAATGCTATAAAAATTTGATTCACTATAAATTAAGTTAATGTGCATATCTTTTAATACCGAAAATTTATTTATAATAATTTCCGTAAATACAAGTCACGGAAAATGGTCATGTGTTATTGAATTTCTGCAATATATTTTAATGCGTTTTAAACACGAAAAGTCTCTCAACTGAGGTACTTGTAGCTCGAATTGTAGATATTAACACAAAAAGTTTGTAGACCTCTCGAAAAATTTAACACTAATCATTATTAACGAAAATCTTTAACACAGATTTAATATTTAGTTTTTTAAATAATTCTTCGTGGTGATAAATGGCCCCTAACTCGTTAATCAATCTTTGCTTATTAAACAAGTTTCTGTAAAAGCCAGTAGGTAAGGGTATTTATTAAATTAACTGGAATCTCTTTATGGTACTATCCCTCGCGTCAAGCCGTCGCGTTGTTACGTTAACCAGCGCTACCGTGACCGGGATGCACTTCACGGTATTTGCAATATAAGGCGATAAATTGATCGCCTGCCTTTGGGGATTTCCCATTTTAAGCGAGTATTGGAACAAAATTATGGCGGTGCAGAAAAATGACCCCGACAGGCCGCCATATACCATTACAGTTTTATTAAAATTGCCAAAGCTTCTAGAGTTGCTTAAGTAAATGGCAACGAAACAAATATGTTACTCCGGTCCTGGCTGATCCCAGATAGCGTTCCCGCAAGTCCCAATTAACCAACGTTAAGATATCTCGGAGTTAAAGGTCAGAAACGCAAACATCTGTTCAAGTCGGCTTTTCTGTTCATTTAAAATCAACTACACGAAAAACTTTATATTTCATTTAATTACTCCCATTTATTTGGGAGATTCATCGGAACAGCATTTTAAGATTGACAGGCTGAATATACAGGGTCAACCCTCAAAATTATCAAAGTAGGTTACATTTGATAAAGGAATAATTTCTACACTGATAAAAGATAGCTCTTGCCACAAGACAATACATTATCTTGACTTTAAATTATTTAATCTGAAGGCGATAATCTTCTTTAGAGAGAGCAAATTTGTTCTTAATATATAATTTGCTGTATCTCTGGTGGTCATGTCTGGTTATGTTCTTGGAGGCAAAATGTCTTGTTTTAAAACTGGCGTCCTTGAAATTGCTGCCATCATATTCTCGTAGCGTGTGCAACTGGACAAACAATGGGGTCTAGGACACGTAAAATCCCATAGACTTCTGAGACGTCTCCACTCTTTTGTATTTCTTTATGAACTTCAGAGTCCATATCATTATATATTCCCCAGTTGTTGGCCAGCACAACAATGATAGGTAATTTATATCTAACCATGATTTCGATCTTTATTCCTGAGAATCCAAAGGCAGAGTCACCTTCTACGCACATGACTCTCTTGGAGGGTGCGCAATGCTGCGGCAATACGAATCCAGGTTAAACCTAAAATATGATTTGTTGATTTAATGAGAGAGGCTATGCAGTGCTATCTTACTTCCATGGTACCAAAGGTTCCAGCACGAAGCATATGTCTTGGTAATTTATTCAGTAGCATTGTTCTTCCTATATCCATGGAGTAAGCTCCGTCACTAACTATAATACAATTATCCGGAATATTCTCATACAAATTTTTAAAGACCGCGTAATAATTCGGAGGTACTGTATTATCATTTAAAATGGCCTTGGGTTCATTGTGTTTTTTTATAGCTCTTTTTATCGTAATTGTAATTTTTGTAACATTCTTTAAATAAAAGTCGATTTATTATTATTATTATTATTATTATTATATATAGTATAAATTTTATTTAAAACCCGTCTCGTTTTTACCTGTACAGAAATTTAACTGAAGTGTGTTTGTTTCTCTTAGAAATGATTTGCTTGATTGATATAGAATACTCTGGTAATATCAGTCAAAATAACATTCATACTGCCCATTACACCAGGCAAAGTTTTGATATCCGTCAATCCCCAGGTTAACTTTTACCAAGCGCTCTATTATTTTAGATCTACAACCACTCAAATACAAATTGTAGATCATTGCAACACACACAGTTTCGCAGAACCGTGGAAGACCTAAGTAGAGCATATTATAGCCTGGAACAATAGTACCAAGACACTAAGACAGCTTATAGCTTGTTTTATTACTTTTCGCTTTTTATGTAATTAACCTTTTCGTATTGTTGTACGGTTGAATACTCTAGGCCCCCATTGTGTATACAATTTTAATGATATAACTCTTGGAGTACATTAGTGTTAGTAGATTTGTCAATAAGAATAAATATTGTATTTTTATGTGGAAACTTGAAAATAAATAAAAATAGTCTTACAATTAAGTGACTACACTGCTTATAATTTGTTGCGTGGGCAGGTCAAACTCAAAATTGAAGACGAATTAGATAACGTATATTTTCTTGAAGATAATTGTCCAAATTGGCTTTGTTAAAAACACCAATTTCGTTTTTTTTTTATATTTGGGCGTAACGTGCGTGTTAAAAAAAAAAACATTATATTGCACTGATAAAAAAGATATCTTAATGTAAAGCAAAACGAATTTAAATCAACGCCGCCATGTCTTTCGATATATCCAAATGAATATTATTTTGGTTTAAGTCAGTCATGTACTTGGAAGCAAGTTCTATAAGTATCTTAGCGGAAAGAAAATATCTCTTAAGCTTAAATAACAGATTGTAAAAATACCAAGCACCGCCTTAAGGTACGGTTATTCATTATCTTAAAGTGAGACTAATTATTTTTGTTACTTTAATTCAAGGATTTCAGTACTTACCTTAAAATACCTATTTTTGACGCAAGATTATTGTTCTACTGGTCTTAGAGACAGCATTCTTCAATTGAAAGTTTTAATCTTAATGAATCATTTATGTACCTACTTAAGTCAGGTATATGTGACTTTTACTCAAGAACACATTTCTTTGCTATTACTTTGAGTTAAAGGCGACATCCTTGAATCAAGACGAATACATTTTTATTTCCTTTTGATAAAAGCTTTCATCAATTTGATTTAAGATTAAATGGCTTGTGGCAAGGATGTATTTCTTTGCCGCAAACCTACAATTACCTTAATTAAAAAAATATATTCTTAAGGGTCGATTTTTAAATTTTTATTATTCCAATTTGTCTGTCAGAACCCATAGCCTCACTGATGAGCTGTTATACAGCGAAACGCGTCTGAGGATGGTTCTGGCAGAAGGAAAAAGCAAACCCTTTTCAATGTGTTAAGTTTTCGGTTACTAAACCGACAAAACGCATAGCGCTTCCTAGCGAGGACTCCTGTAATTGTGACGTTCTGTCTTTGCAGGTTTTCCACTGATATTTGTGGCTTGATAAGTCCATGTCAGAGGGCGCAGGTATGCTTAGAAATTGGTGTTATCTACCAGCACCGCGGGCTTCATTCTCTGTATCATTATTGTTAAAAGCCTAATACTAAAACATTAACAACACTGTGCCGCCATTTTTTAACTTTATATGATAATATGTAATTCTCTCAAATTCGTAGATCTTCTTTTTAAGGAAACATCTTTAGTTCAACGACGCCGGTCTTAACAATCTCGTTTCATAAAATCTAGTTATCTTCAATTAAGTCCACACAGCCTTGTGTTGATTTCCAGTCTTTACAGCAAATGAATGATCTTTGAGTGAAGTACAACGTTTAGCATTCGCAGTAATCTTGAAAAACCATGTAATGTGCAATACTTGTTAGGTTGAGGCCAAATTTACATTTATGTTAAAAAATTACTTTGGCGCAAAGAACATTACTTTCGTTAGAAAAACTACTTTAAAATTTTACAGTCCCAAAAACGCCAGCTTGTATAAAAGGAATTTTAGTGCCAAGAACATAAACAGAAATGACCAAAGATATAAAATTTCTTGTATTAAGAACGCATTACTTCCAAATGAGATTATTACCTTAGAATAAAGTAATTTACAGTCAAGATATTTTCTTCTCTTGTCGCTGTGTGTGTGCCTTTTATCAGTGTATGTGTATAGCCAGGACCAATAAATTTCCGTAAAAGTGTTGAAAACATCTATTCATAAATGAGTACTAAACCTCTGAAAACGTCCAGGTGTTTGCAGGTTTGTTGCAAAGAAATAGATTCTTGCCAAAAGTCTTCTGAACAATTTCATTAAAACTTTCAACGAATGGAATTAAGAATTTGTTTGTCTTGATTCGAAGATGCCGTCTTTGAGTCCAAGTAATAACAAAGACCTGTGTTCTTGAAACAGAGTCACATATACTTGACGTAAATATATAAATACTGTATAATCAGATTTAAAGGCTAGTATTCAAGGATGTCATTTCTTAAACCAGTATAATATAAATCTTAGATAAAGTATTGATAAGTACCTAAAAATGCATAGCCTTATTTTAGGATAGTGAATTAACTTAACTCAAGCTAATTGCTTTCAGGAGATAGCTGACCTTTATCAAGAAAATATTCATTTGGACATATCGAAAGATATGGCGGCCTTGTTTTAAATTCGTATTGGTTTACATTAAGAAATTTTTATCTGGCGCGTACGTCTGGTTGATATACCCACTGATCCCGATAACTTTTTCAAATACTCCACGACAGTATCCAAACAAACAATATTCCATTTATTTTAGAATACAAAGTAATTAAAACAAAATTTTCAACTTATAGCTACAGTCACGGCTTGGATATTTTGGATGCCTTCCAGCTTGCAGTTGTAGCTTTTACGTCCCTTCCCATTATTACTAATAAGGCCGGTATATAGCTATATCAATATATTAAACGAAGATATAAATGACCACGGTGAGAAGGCTTGTTAAAACATCTGGAAGGATCACAATAACTACAGTATAAACAATATTATGCAATATACGCAGAATAAAGTTAAAGTAAATGATAAACCTAATTTCTTCTAAATCATTTATTTGTTGACTGGCTGTTGTTTACGTAATTATAAATAAAATAATACGATTTTTCTTGTTTTAATTACGGTGATACTTGCTAGAATGAAATGTCATAAATCTTTTAATCTCCATATGATGCTGGCATTTTCCGACTGCTAAAGTAATAATTATTCTTTTATTTGTTTGTTTGACGACAGTTTTGTTCTACTTTAACGGATCAGTAATAATTCTTGTTTATTGGGTATCTAATGTTAAAAATGTTGAAAAGTTCTATTTTTTTTAATTGAATACAGAATTTTTTTACGGAGATCACAGTTTATAATGACAAAAAAAGATCGCAACATTCAAGCAGAATTACAAACTTACTCAATAAAATAAACGCTCTGCAAGGAAGTGCTTTTAAGTAATAATTATGCTATTTTTAGGACGAATACTTTTACGCTAGACCTCGTAAGTCGAAGATTATCACCATCTCGTAATTAACACACATCAAAGCAGATAGAGCAGCAGATTACACATTGACCATGTTCAATCTACTAGTATTTGTTTTGTGGTTCTGTCATCTCGCAGTGCAGTGTGCCGTTGTGAATCCATCCATTATTCCCAAAAGTTCGTCCAATGTATATAGTGCTAACGACAATGGTCAAGGAAGCATTAAAAGTGATAATATAACAGGATCAACGGTGAAGTTTGAACATTTTAGTTACGCGGAAAATAAAGGGCAAAGCAAGTACAAAGAAGTTTATCCAAGTTCGTCAAATGTTACATCTGGTGGAGCTGCTAACAATAACGGGGAAAATTCTGTGACTTTGATTACGCTAAATTCAACTACCACTGTTGGCAATGGGAGTTTCAGTACACAACATCAAGAAAACTCAAAATCAATACACAGCTTACCCAAAAATTCTGTATTAATTAAACCGTTGAAAGAAAATTCAGCGTCTAATACTGTAAATAATCAATCCACAACAACAAATGAAACAGCGGAGCTACCGAATGTGACCTCAAATGTGAAATATATTCGTTATCCGACAAAATTCTCCATAAATGAGTTGCTAACGACAACTTTTCCAAAAAAAACCTCGAATGATACTGGATTGAACCCATGCAAGGCTGGTAAGTCCCTCAATAGCTCCTATCTTACAACACTTTACTCCATTAAAAATAACCTTTACATTTTTTGGATCTGAATCGAACTCTGATATAAAAAAAAATAAAAATTGTTTTTTAACCACAGTTTTTCCAATAGTAGTAACGTTTTCTTTTCTTATTGGCGCAAGTTCTTGCATTGGATTATAAAAGATGTTGCAAATATAATGCATTGAACCTTTAACAAAACTTTAATAAACCTAAACTAATCTAAAATCTATTAAATCTACACTCATGTGCAAAAAGAACGGTCATTACAGCATTTCGATTAAGTTCTAGCCTTGATAACTTTTACATTTTTAGTCCAATTTTAGTGATTTTTTAGGAAAGTTTAACGGGTCCTTTACAAACTTTAAGTAATATTATTTATTCGACATATTATACAAGGATAATCGAAATGTTGTTTTTTTTTATCTATTTTCAAAACACCCATCTATTCTTTGCCGTTAGTTTTTTGATTCATGTCAATACACGCATGTGATCTTACACAAATGCAAAATAATCTTGGTTATCAATTATTTAATTGTTTTCATAACTTGCCAGGATGAACAAAAGATTATCAGGAAGCAGATGTACTAATCAAGATTTAATTACAAATCAATTTAGAAACAAGCTCGCATAAGATTAAAAAAGAAAACCGAAAAACTAACTTAACAAATCAATTTAAAATATATGTTAAAATGGCATAACATGGAAAATACATTTAAATATAATCTTGTTAATTTTACCCAAAGGGATGCTCCTCTTTACCTGTGTCCTATAGAACAGATTAGCTGCAAACAACAGTTCGAAGTCTGTACACGTCAGCTCATACCATCAATAGCCCAGGAATATCGTCTTGCGGAATATTCCTCCATTCTTCATGCAGTGACTCACGTAGCTCGTTTAATGTCGCTGATACCACTTCTCGACCTCTAACGTGTCTTCCGAGCATATCCCACACATTCACCATAGGGTTTAAATCTGGAGAATATGCTGGCCAGTTTACTTTTTCAATCCCAACTGCTATCAAATATTCAGTTACGCTAAATGTGGTCGGGCATTATCGTGCATCAAGATAAAACCATCGCCGATAAATGAAGCAAATAGAACTACGTGATTTTTTAGAACCTCCTCAATATACCTCTGTGGGGTCAGCGATCCTCTATCAACAAATACTAATTAAGAGCAGGCCTCCTGTAATACTCCTGTCCAAACCACCACGATACCTCCTACATAACTAAGCCGAAGGCTAAACTGACATGAACCAAACCAAAAAAAAAGCAAAATATAAAGAATAGATGACTCTTAATGAGAACTGGTATTTTGAAATGATTGTGCTACTTCATTATTCTAGAGGGTGTTTTGAAATTAGATTAAAAAAACATTTCGATTATATTTGTAGAATATGTCGAATAACCAATGTTACTGAAAATAAAAAAATTATCATGCCTAAAACTTAATCAAAATTTTTTAATGACCTTTTTTTTGCACATAAGTGAATATTAACATTATTTTATATTTCAGATGTGTTTGTTGATGATATAGCGATCACATTTGCTGATTCGAGGAAGCGTTACACCCAATTTATTCACAGAGACCATGAAGATGCATTGGCTAAACACAAACTTATTTCGGATAGTGCTAAGAAAATTCTGGAAAAAAAGAAAATATGGTAAGTTACCGTTACGCCTCAATGTTCTTTAATTTTCATCTCATTTCAGGCAATATTTCTAAACAAATTATTTTTATTTTTTTTTTCAGGAAATCTGAGTCCACTGCTCACAAAATCCTAAGGAGAGCTGCTGCTACCACCGTCAGGGAACGCCTGTGGGACTACGGGATAATACCCTATGAAATAGACGAATCATGGAGTACATTCCGAAAAGCTCTGGCAAAACAGGCTATGAGGCATTGGGAAAATCATACCTGTTTAAAATTTATTGAAAGGAATAAGACGGAGAACATTGACTATGTGTTTTTCACTGAACGGCCTTGCGGGTAAGGTGATTGGAAAGAATAGTCGAAATTGCCGATATCTAACTTGACATTACTAATATCTGATTTAGAAGTGCTGATTTATTTTTAACTTGAAATTACTGATATTAAACTTCAAATTACCGATATCTTACTTCAAATTACCGAGATGTACTGTAAAGTTACTCATAGCAAACTTGAAATTTCCGATATCTTACTTAAAATTTTATTGACTTTCAATTACCAAAGTTTCACTTTAAAGGTTTAAAGCTAAGGGCTAAATTAGTGACATCTAATATCACATGTGCGGAGAATAAAAGAGAAAATTTAACAATAAATTGTATTAGTTATGAGAATAGAGAAAATCAATGTGGTTGTAACAATTTTATCAACCTTCTTGTAATTTTAGTATAAAATGTTTTTTAATTTTATATTTCATGTAAATTGTAGTGAAGTAAGTGTTGATTTGTTCCCATTTCGGATTGTTGTCTTTCTCTATGTGGTGAGGAAGCTTTAAACCATTAAAGCGGAACGTTAGCAAGCATTTGTTAGCCCTTTTTCATTGTCCTCTTCCGACTATTTACCCTTTCAAGGAAGAATAGCATTGGACACGAAGACTTCCATGCTTAATTACTTAAAATTACCGATATTTAATTTGATATTACTGATATCAAACTTCAAGTTACCGACGTATTACTTGAAATTTCCGATTCTTGATTTAAAGTTTCCGATATTTAACTTGAAATTACTGATATCAAACTTCAAATTATCGATATCTTACTTGAAACTTCCGATACGTAATTGGAAGTTTCCCATATCTTAATTGAAATTTTCCGATACCTAATTTCTAATTCTAATTCGAAAATGGCAATATCTATTTATTGTTAAATCTAAAAAACCAATAAGGACATAGCTGTAGACAAAATAAAAATGTTATTCCAGGATTTTAAAAATGTTATTATCTAAATGCGACAAATTATTGCAAATGATTTTTATTAATGACGCGCAAAATAACGTAAATAAATAATCCATTAATTAGGAATTATCATGCCCCAAAAATACCTTTAACGAAAACTATTTTGTTGAAAACTGATTAGAACCAACAAATACCAATACGAACTAACCAAATCCAGCTGTAATCAAAATATTTTTTTACATTAGCGAATAGACTAAAATTAAATATGTAATAATAATAATTCTGTTCTAAAAATGTTTACAAGATTGTATATCAGCCAATATAAAAGTCTTATTCGTCACAAGTTGTGATTCACAACTGCTGTCATTTGAAGATCATCGAATCCACTAGACTTTTTGATGTTTTTTCAAAAACAGTTATAGGAAAGCATTACGTCTACAATTTTAATTTATTTGCAATTGTATAGGGTGCCCCAACAACTTTGATCTCAACATACTGCTTGTGAAGAATTTTGTTTAATTTGTAATTAATCAAACATTCATATTATCTTATCGAACTCTTGTGCAACATCTAAGAATACTGCGGAACAGACTTGTTTTTTTTCTCAAGCGCACTTTCAATTATGTCGGTGATCCGATGCACTTGATCAATAGTTCAATGTTTCCGCCTAAATCCGAATTGAAAGTCCGGTAGAGTATTATTTTCTGTCATGGACGAAGTCTCTTAAGTATATAGTAGATTCTCAAATAGTTTTGAAATAATGGGTAGCAAAGTCTGTAAGAGGTGACATTGGTAAGTGGTTTCCAACTTTCCAATAAGCTGGCACATGTTCCAATCTAAAGGCGGCATTAATAAGGTATGTGATCATGGCCATACCATTTCTAGGTAGCTGTTTCAAAGTTTCGCCAGTGATTAAGTCGAACCCTGGTGATTTTCTCGGATTTAAGTTTGTTTTAATTTCCCCAGCTACTTCTTTGGAGTAATATGAGCAATGTTTTCTGATTTTTGGTTGTCAATGTTTGCCAAGATATATGTACTAGGTTAGGCGTAAAAATCTCAAGGAGATGCTTAGCAAATAGGTCGCTTTTGTTTATTATCCCTGGTCCATACACCTACACCCTTTCAGATAGGATGTACATAGAAGTTATTGGTCTCTTGACCTTTTTGATTTATTGTCATAGAGAATAGTGTGTATCCTTCTCTGTCTTAACTGTCTTTTTGAAATGGGAGTTTGCAGAGGATTTGAAAAAAGAATATCAATATGAGGTGAGCTATTTATAAAAAATTCAAGTTGGCCCTATTCTGACTATATGTATAAACATTGTACACAAGTAACAAAGTATTCTACAATACTGTACTTAAAACAGGCGATTAAAGTGGAGTACCCTGTATATGGTGTTCAATTTAAAATAAAAGATATGTTTGCCAAGCCCAAACTATTTGGGATACCCTGCTTTAAAATAATTTTGAATTGGAGACCCTGTATAAAGGGTGTTATTTAATAAGTGTCCGATATTTTGCAGGACGATTCCTCAGTTATTTATACGGTGGAAAGTTCATGTAAGCATGGGTACGCAAATCCTTCATTTTTGAGATACAGGGTGTTACAATTTTTAAGTGGAACCAAAAATATGTACGTCACTGCCGTTTTCTCTTTGGATAACTAAAAAGATAGATGCAATTTTATCAAACTCTGATGTGGACATAGCGATATACAAATAAATGCCATTTATTTCTTTATTATTCTTTTTCTCGAGAACGATTGCTCGTAGAGACTTCTACCAAGTATGCCTTTTCATATAAAAATGATAAAGAAATCTATTTTTTCGCTTAAAAATTTAATACAAGTACGCATAAAAAAGTTATGACTCCTCAAAAGGTGGCGCCCTCTACAAGTGGGAGCCATACTAACATCGAATTCAAATTTCGCATTTCAAAAAACCTCTAGATACCAATTTTCGTCCACATATAGACATTACTTCAAAAATTATTCACGAAAAACAAAAACAAAAGTAAATTTTTAACACCCTGTATCTCAAAAATAAAGGGCTTGCTTATATGAACTTTTCACCTTATAAATAACTAAGGAATCGTCCTGTAAAATATTGGACACTTATTAAATAACACCTTGTATTACACCACAACTTTTTGACTATTTTTTTAAAACCTGATAGGTACTTAAACATCTTTAAGAAAGTTCACTGTAATGAAAGCGATGTTGCCAAACGTACTAAAATATCATTTTTCTTTTGTTGTAGATGTTGTTCGTTTGTAGGCAAAAGAGGAATAGGAGCTCAAGCATTAAGCATTGGAGAAAACTGTGCCAAATTTGGCATCGTTGTGCACGAAATAGGTCACGCAATCGGGTACTATCACGAGCACACACGACCGGATCGAGATAATTATGTGCAAGTGTTCGCTGACAATATAGTTAGAGGTCAGTAAAAAAAATTGCAAAAACATTGCAAAATTTAACAAAAGTTACTATATCTCTGCAGGTCAGGAAACCAACTTCAACAAGCTTCCCATCGACCAAGTAACATCTCTGGGGCTGAAATACGACTATAACTCCATAATGCACTACGCGAGGAATACCTATTCTAAGAACGTATTTCTGGACACTATCCAGCCCATCGGAATACCAGTCGGACAGAAAATTCCGGAGATCGGACAGAGAAACGGGCTTAGCGCAGGCGACATCACGCAAACTCAAATTCTATACAGTTGTCCACGTAAGCACTGCCCCTGGTATATCATTTTTGAGCAGATCATTTAATGCAACTGCTAATATTTTAGAGTGCGGTCAAACCTTTCAAACGAAATCCGGCATTTTTGCTTCTCCGTCTCCAAATATCAATGCTGCTGACGATTCAACTCACTGCGAATGGAGGATCACTGCCACTCCTGGTGAGAAAATAATTCTGAATATTACCTCAATTGATATTTTCAAGTCGTCTGATTGCTCAAGTGATTATTTGGAAGTTAGGGATGGATACTGGAAAAAATCTAAACGTCTTGGTAAGTTTATGAAGCTCTAAATAAATTGTAGCATGCACTAACCTTAAAAATCGAATAACACATTGCAGCTTGATATTACCAAGTTAAAACTTAACAAATTAGGCAAAAATGCTGCACTCTTAAACTATAAATATGCATGTTTTCGAATCTTTATCATCGTATCAATTTGTAGGTAATTTTTGTGGCAGAGGAGAAATTTCGGAAATTAAATCCGATAGCAATCGAATGTTAGTAACATATGTGGCGAAAAATGCAAAAGAACACAAAGGATTCACTGCTAGCTTTGAAGTTGTTTGTGGCGGGGTACTTCATGTAAGTTCTGAAGGGTAAGTTGTTAGGATGATCGATATGTTCCACGTATGTATTTGAATATGATATTTTCAATTTTAGATATTTAGCATCACCAAATTATCCTGACGACTACTACCCCAACAAAGAATGTACCTGGAAAATAAGTGTTCCCGACAAATACCAAGTTGCAATTAAGTTTCTAGCATTTGATTTGGAACACCATGCCGACTGTAGCTACGATTACGTTGCAATTAGGGATGGATTTGATACGAATACAACCTATTTAAAAAAATATTGTGGAAATATGATTCCGGACAACTTCATATCGACGACCAATGAAATGATGGTGAAATTTGTAAGTGATAGGTAAGTTACTAAATAAGCTGGACAACACTATCTTCAATCAATACCTTAATTAGCAGCGCCTAGAAAACACAGGATCCCTCAAAGCTGCAATGATAAGATTTGATCCAATATACAAAAGTTGTATTCCTGAAAATTATCTTTTGTTGTAGGAATAACCAAAGAGGAGGATTCTCGGCAAAACTAATAGCAGAGTTTAATGAATGTGAAAAAACGGATCATGGATGTGAACAATTGTGTGTAAATACTCTGGGAAGCTTTATGTGCGCATGTAATCCAGGATTCGAACTGCATTCCGACAAAAAAAGCTGCGTGGGTATGTTGAACTTTATAATATACTGCAGAAAGAGATTAATAAGGGTCATATAGCTCAATAAAACCTGATCTAACCTAAACTAAACTGGATATTCAGAATAATAGACATTTCTTCTGGTAGTAGATAACCATTACATTAAGTTTTAAGAAGATACTAAACCAGAGAAGTGAAAATTATTGTCAATTAGAAAGTGCCAACTTTAAAATGGCATACTAAATTTGTTTCTATATGTAGTTAAGATTAGTTCAGGTTACTAATAAAATGAAACAGAAAAGTAGGTTGCCCACTTAAACGCATCGGTGAATTTTGGCAACGACTCGCTAACAACATCTTGTCGAGAGAAGTTCACTCCACGCCCGATTTTATTTTAAAGGCACCAAAAATATGTTGTGTGTGTATTGCAACATAAGATATGTTCGTATATTTCGTAGTATAGTATAAATAAATGCCACAGTTACCTAGATACAATGTAGTATGTTTAACGTTGAAATGTATTATTCATCAAGTGTAATACATCCGCATTTTAAAAAGATCTGAAGAATCTGGCACTATATAAAGGAACCAGCCTCACACTGTGGTTTATACAGCTCAATTCACCAATGTTTGCTGATTATTTAAAATTAAATTTCTTAATACAAAAATTGCGGCAATTATTCACTTTTTAGATGCTTGCGGAGGAAAATTTAACTCGACCAATGGAACAGTCACATCCCCATCGTTTCCTGAATTATATCCCCCTAACAAGAAATGTGTTTGGGAGATTGAAGCGCCTTCTCAACACGTGATCTTTTTAAACTTTACTCATCTGGATTTGGAAGGAAACAATTACGATCAACAGGTGTGTAGGTGATACTTATTTATGACACGATTTCAGTAACAGTCCAAATCTGTTCGGGATTAAATATTGTTGCTTTATTATTTAACTTTTAACATTTTATTTTTAGTTATGCGAGTATGACCACGTTAACATCACCAGCGTGTTATCAAATGGAAAGACTAAGCAGCACGGATCATTTTGCGGCACCAAGGTGCCAAAAATAATCGCTTCAGAAAGTGATACTTTACGAGTCGCCTTTGGTTCCGATGACAGTATCCAACAAACTGGATTTGCAGCTGTATATTTTACTGGTAAGTACAGATTTGTTTACTTTTTACCATTTAACAATTGACTTAATTCTATAACCAAAGTTGAAATAGCCAAAGATTCTCTGTAGAGTTGCAGCTATGAGTCCTAATTCCTTGAACTAGTAATGCTATATATAGTCCGTCTAGAAAGTATCCGGAATTTTATGCTATTCCTAATTTTAATGTGTTTCTTTTTTGTGACATTCTTGGACGAAAGCAATGCATCAAGTAGGTTGTGCCGATAGTAGGCTATGGCTAAAATTGCATGATAACACCAACTGTCAAATATTGTTGCTTTTAAACAGGCTTAAGATTTGGTAATTAATGTCGCAAGTAGAGAAAGAAAACAATTGGAATTTTTGTATAGGAAAGGTGTTCGAAACGTTAAAAAATTAGCGCAATTGGCTGACCTTGGAAAAAGTGCAGTATATGAAACAATAAAGAGGATAAAAAACAGTGCAGATATGAGGCATAGACCAGTTTCGAGAAGACCGCGTAAGATTCGCGGAAACAATTCTAACGCTTTAGTGAAGGTAGCACGGCAAAATCCCTGCCTAGGATTTCGAAAATTGGCTAATAAATTTGGAAATCAACGAAAAATAAAAGTGTGTTCAGAGATTGTCCGAATGCTACTGAATGGACAAGGCTACATATCAAGGAAACTAAAAAAAAATCCCTGCAGTGACACCGAAGCAACGAAGAATGGATTTTTGTCTCGCTTTCGAGAAGGTAATTTTAGTAATGTTCTTATATCTGACGAAAGTTGTTTTCAACTTGGTTCAAATCACCTAAAAATCCTATCAAGAGAAAATTTTACCGATCAAATTTCCCACTGAATTAATGGTTTGGGGAGCAATATTTCAGCGTGGTGGTATAGTTGATGGCACCATTAATGGTGCAAAGTATTGTGACATTTTAACTAGTTTTCTTCTTGAAACGGCTCATGCTTTATATGCAGCAGGATAATGCAACATGTCATACTCAAGCTTGGATGAAAGAACACCAATTGGCAACAATTCCATGGCCAGCAGCTTCACCAGATCTTAGTCCCATTGAACACATATGAGGACTAATGAAAATTAAAGTGAAACGAGCAGCGCCACGAGATAAAGAAGGTTTAATTCGATCAGTTTTACAGGCCTGGACCACCACCACCGCACATTATGGAGGTGACCTAATTTCGAGTCTACCCGTACGTTTTGAGTTAAATGGAGGTTATATAAGTAAATGAGATTAAATATTAATTGTAATTTTATAACCCAAGTGATAAAAACATATACTTACCTAAAAAATTATAATTGTGCTTTTTTTCCTCCGGATACTTTCTAGACGGTCTATATACATAAAAACATAATGTTTATTTAAACCATACTGACTATCATTTCTTAGATCTTGACGAGTGCGCCAATCAAAATGGAGGCTGCGAACATGACTGCACCAATACCCTCGGAAGTTTTCAATGTTCCTGTCGTACAGGCTTTACCCTACACGAAAACAGGAAAAATTGCATCGAAGGAGACTGTGTCCACGAGATCTATACTCCACCTTACGGATCCATCAGCAGTCCGAATTATCCGAAGTACTATCCGCCATCCAAGGACTGCGCGTGGCACTTAAAAACGATGGCCGGGCACAGAGTGAGATTGGCCTTTATGAATTTCAACTTGGAATCTCATCCTGAGTGTTATTTTGATTATGTCCAGGTATGGTAAGAAAATATTAACAATATCATTACACACGGGGACGCAATTCAAACAACATACTGCTGCATGGTGATTCACAAGTTTAGTTTTCTGCATGAACAGACTTGCCATATCCAGTTTATATATGTTTGACAATGCGATGTTGCCGCTTTTACTAAAAAGTAGCAGCAACTTCGATAATTTAACTTTACTTTACAATGTTCTTGGGTGCTCTCCTTATAATTTCCATGTACCTATCTGTTACTGTTATCGAGTTTAACATAATATAATATTTGTTTAAACATGTTTTCAGATATTTGATGGAGATTCATCAAAATCAGCACAGATTGGACGATTCTGTGGCCCAATGGGGCCCCATATAATTACTTCATCAGAAAATCAGCTGTATATGACGTTTAAATCAGACACTAACGTCCATAAAAAGGGATTTTGGGCGACTTATTCAACTGTGAGTATAAAAAAATGAAATTTATCCTACAAATTAATAAAAATTTTTTTTGGCTCTTTTAATCGACAGCAATGCGGCGGTATCCTTCAAGCGTCCTTCGAAAAGCGAAAAATTTACTCTCATCCTAAATACGGTAATCGTACTTATGAACCCATGACGTCGTGTGATTGGTTTGTGATTGGCAATAGTGGCTACAATATCAAAATGACATTTACGGCTTTCGACCTTGAGAAAGAAGAGGACTGTTCCTATGACTACGTCGAAGTTTTTGACGGGTTAGATAGTGGAGGAATGTCTTTTGGAAAGTTCTGTGGTAATCAGGTGAGATTCATACTTTTAGGTTGATATTCTGTGGGTCTATAGTCTAGAAAGTCAAACGCATCAAGAAATTAATACTTAGGATACCATGTATAAAAAATTATGGAAAAACCAATTGCGCAATCCACAAAGAGATCACTATAGCGGCAATATGAAGACAATTCATGTCAACTTCGGAAATAACTAAATAATAATAATTAAATACTTTTTAATAGTAATTGTGCATATAATAAATGTATCAATAAAGATAATTATTGTTGCTGTTCATATACAGGGTGTTCATTTGAAAACTTTCCACCACGGATTTATCGAAAACCACTGGTTAAAAGAAAAAACGCCGAGACACGTCAAAAGATTTGCCAAAGGGGACAACTTTTTAACCAGAAACTACTTCACCCCCTTTTATCCTCTGCCCCCCGGGGTCATCCCCTTAAAAATTTTAAATGACAAGAAATATTAAGTAATAGCTTGTTTAAAAGGTCTTTCAAAGTGCTTTATTTTGACGTTTGATTTTTTAAAATCGGTCGATTCGTTTTCGTGAAAATTAGAAAAATCTTTATTTATCTTAATTTGTTCAGATAGAAAATAAACACACGAAAATATCACTTTTTATTTCAATAAGTGTTCAAAAACCAACTTAAACAGCAATTCGGAAGATTAGACGTGGCAGCAACCAAATAACAACCCGACTTTTTTTCAGCCATCTATTTATAAACACAGATAACATGGGCGAACTGTATTTATTCTTATACCTGTTTAGTTTTTTATAGTTGCTAAGGAAAAGAAAGAATTTAATTTGCTGTCAGTTACCTTTGTGACAATCTTGGGATAGTGAAAATTAACTTATTGATTCAGATTTTACTTCCAAAATGGTTTACACACTAGCCGAAAGAGTGGAAATGATTCTAATATGTGGTGCCCAAAATCAATGTGCTCGGCAAACTGCCGTCACATTTAACGCCAGACATCCGGAAAAGATAACTGCGCATATGTGTGTTTTGGACCTTGTTACTGAATTTACTCAAACTGGATCTGTTGCAAATAAAAAACGTAATCATCGTAGAGTTTTGGATGAAGCCGCTCAAGTTGAAGTTTTGGGTAATTTTGGCATAAATCCTAATACTTCATTACGCAAAATTGTTGATGCGACTGGTATTTTATTGGGCTCTGTACACACATTTACTAAATTACATAAATTTCATCTATTCAAAATGAAAATATTGCAAGAGTTAACCGAAAATGATTTCGATAGGAGAGTTGAGTTTTGTGAACAAATAAGCTGGATTTATAAACTCGAAAAGTTGGCGAGGTTGAGGTTCAGTTGGTGTTGGAAATAGGAGTTCAATTTAAACTAAAGGGAACACTCAGTTCTATTTATACACGCGTTCATATTGTTCACGTAAAGCTCATGTAAGGTTCGAAAACTTCCCGGGTAGTTCGAAATAATCAATTTTTATGCTCGGAATTCGGAATATCTAACCTCACAACTTGACCATAACTTCAACCTCACCAACTTTTCGAGTTTATAAATCCACCTATAATGATAATACCATTCATGTAAAGAATATCTGCTTCAGTGATGAATGCACATTTTACCTAAATGGATTTGTTAATAAGCATAACTGCAGGTATTGGAGCAATGAAAATCCTCATGCTTTTGTAGAAGGGCATACTCAGTACCCCCAAAAAATTAATGTATGGGCAGGCATTTTAGGAAACAAAGTGATTGGGCCATTGTTTATTAATGGGAATTTAAATGGAGGCATTTATTTAGATATGTTGAAAAATACCATCAATCCGCTTATCACTGAAACCATTGAAAACCAAATCGAAGACGATGGAAACCCTATACTTGATGAGGCTGAAATATATTTCCAGCAAGACGGCGCTCCTCCTCACTATGTTCTTCCGGTTCGGCAATGGCTAGACGACGAGTTTTCAGATAAATGGATAGGGCGAAGAGGGCCTATAGAATGGCCTGCTAGGTCTCCTGACTTGACGCCATTAGACTTTTTTCTATGGGGCCATTTGAAATCTATTGTGTTCACTCCCCAACCTAAAAGTTTGGATGAACTTCGTCAACGCATCATCGAAAGCTGCCATGATCTCCCACAACATGTTTTTGAAAATGTCCGTCAGGAATTTGAACATCGCCTATATCATTGTTTGGCCAATAACGGGCAACATTTTGAACACTTATTGAAATAAAATGTGATATTTTCGTGTGTTTTTTTTTTTCTATCTGAACAAATTAAGATAAATAAAGATTTTTCTAATTTTCTCGAAAACGAATCGACCGATTTTAAAAAATCAAACGACAAAATAAAGCACTTTGAAAGACCTTTTAAACAAGCTATTACTTAATACCCCTTGTCATTTAAAATTTTTAAGGGGATGACCCCGGGGGGCAGAGGGTAAAAGGGGGTGAAGTAGGTTTTAGTTAAAAAGTTGTCTCCTTTGGCAAATCTTTTGACGTGTCTCGGCGTTTTTTCTTTTAACCAGTGGTTTTCGATAAATCCGTGGTGGGAAGTTTTCAAATGAACACCCTGTATATCCTGTCGTTGATTTATCTTGCCAGCAAACTTTCCGTTTTAACAGATTTCTTCGTTACAAAGAGAGATTTATCGGACAGAAAAAAGTTGTGTTTTTATTGTTGAAAAAAGATCAGGCTTAGGAACAGAGTACAGTTAAACTAACTGGATGCAATTGAGTTCCGTCTGCGATCAAACTTGGGGTGCATTGAAAGATTCAAATAAAATAAAGATTGTTAATTTAATAAGTAAACTAAAGAAATTACTAAGATAAGTGTCAATTTTTTTTTTCACAATTCTATGGATTGTGATTCGGGAAAAATCGGCTTTTTAGTCACATACCCCGAATAGTTATCGAATTATTGAGAAAGTTTAATCGTTCTACCGTGAAACGTTTATAAGAAAATTAAAAAAATTGGAAAAACGTCGATTTGACACATCGACGACGACGACGACAACGACGGACACACAATAATTGTAGGTACGACAAAAACATACCAGTTGAAAGTGGAGACTATGAAATGTGCAGGTAAAACGCCTTATAACAACCAGTTCGAGCCGATCGTAAAAAGATTTTATTACTCAATTTGAAACACTATATCCTATACAAGAGCTAGGGACTCAATAAATTAATCTATTATGTCCAGAAAAATTGATTGAAATTGGTACAAAAATAAGAAAGTACTGAAGATTGCATCTAACCAAATAAAAATAAGGATAAATTTCAATATTTGTTATTTTATAATTGCAGTAGTTATTATTAACTATTTTTTTATGTTCCAGACTTCCCAAGAACTCACGTCATCCCAAGAAGGTTTGGTAATTAAATTTCGGACAGATGACCGGATAGCAGGCTCAGGTTTTCTTTTGGAATACGAAATGGTCGAAAGTATATACAGTTTAGAAGAATACGACTCCATTTTAGATGAATAAAACCCAATTATTGGATGGAATAGATTTAGTTTAGATCTAGGCTCTTGTGATATAGTAATTTTAGATAGAAACAGACTAGAAATGCGGATTTATTTAAAGATATAGTAACTATTTCTTTTTACCTTAGAATCGCGAGTGCACCGAGTGTTCCAACATAAAAATTAAAAAAGGGGAAGCTGCTGTGATACAAGCAGAGGATCAACATGTATTAGCAAAGTATATTTTATTGCGTTGACCATGGCTTTGGAAAACTTGCTATAGAACTCTTTCTACCGGCTGTAAAACTAAAAAAGTTTTATTTTGAAAAATTTAAATTTCTGCTCTGAAATAAGTAGTATTTTTGTGATTTTACCTTATTCTAATAGTAATTCGCTTTTGAGCTATGGTTTATAGTTTTGTATTATATTTTTGTAAATATAATAACTGAGAAATAAAGCCTCTTTGTTTATTAAAACATTTTACGCAAGCAAACGATTAACTACTAGTTTTTTAAGTTATTTAAATATTACAGTCGTCAAATGATTAATGAGCTACTCAACAGTCGTTCTAACTTAATTTGGTATGACCCTAATTGTTGTGGTCAAAGACTATCTCTGTTAATTTTCAAGGTAGATACTTATTGAGATATCATTGGAAAATGTAAGGGGTACCAGCCTCATCGACGCCCTTGCCTGCCTCGCTATCCAGTGTACTGTGTACGTTTTACATACTATTTCTTTTAGAAGTCTCCTCAGTTCTTATTCTTCCTACATTTTTCATACTGATCGTCAGTTGTCGCGAGCCCTTTCATCTGGCATCAACGGAAAATCAATTCCGTCTACAGGAAGCTACTTAATGAACGAGAAATAATTTTAAGTTGCAAATAGCTTGATCGGCTTCTCCTGTCCGAGCTCTTTTATTTGATATCAACGGAAAGCCAGTTCCATATAAGCTACTTAGAGAACAGGCAATAATAGTAAGTTGCAAATAGATTTCACCGGTTTCACAGTTCACAGAACTTTTCTTCATCTTCCTTTTTAATCCAAAAAACGGATAATAATACACATGCGAGTGAGTTGGCCTAAACTATATTGGGTTTTTAACAGCGTCTGTCTCTTTTTGTAGATTAATATTATGAGAGAGATCGATACTCTATAGACTAATATGCAAGTCTGATGTGTCGGAAAACAACACAAACTAGGTTTGTGTTGTTTTCTGTAATTCCCTTACTCGGATATTTTGGTTACAAGCTGGCAACACAGTCGGTCGATATCTGACATCACTCGAAGGATATGACGTGCATCGGTTTTTGTTTTGCATCAACTATACTCACCTCGACGCCTACACACCAAGAAAAGAACTTTCCAATAGAAAGGAACTACAGATTCTGTAAACCGAATTTAGCTTTGCAGGGATGCGAGCTTAAGCATTGATATACTAGATGGTGCTAGCGGGCACATCCCAGAAAAATCATTGATATTTTTATCCTCGATTGGACTATCAATATTTGTAGGTGCAGCAACTAACATTTATTGACCCTTTTAATTTTGTAAGAAAATTGCTATACATAATAAAACCTACAAAGCTTAACCTTTGAATTTACAACTCTATTGAAAATCAATGACTGAATTGTCAATGCCAAGCCAGGTTTCATTTTTCAAAAAATTCTGTGCTAAGGTCCAATATAGATAAAATGGAACCACAACAAATTCATCAGAATTTTTGTTTCAAGTTTTGACACTTCTTTACGACCTCTAATTGCCTTCTGTTAAAGAACCTTGTAACTATGTTTGTCTTGATTGTTTTATTTTTCTGTTAGCTTTCTTTTTCTTGTTTATTTGTAATTATTGGTTGTGTTTGTGTTGTTTGCCAGTCATGGAGGAGTTCGCAACACAAGACATCCTGTAAAAATTTGTTTCTAATGTCTGAATGTGAGTTTGCGCGATGAGATTGTTTTGCTCCCCTGTAATAGACCTAAGTTCAAACTTAAAAGGCACAGAAGCGTCACCGGCTGGATGACGTAAAACAAGTTCCATCCCACTCTGACTTTAAAATGTTCCTTTCTCGTGCCGCTCGTGATCGTGGCGTAAGCGGGTGACGCTCTGTACTATTCTAGTTTCAATTTAAGTCTAGTAGCTCCTTCTCACTCTGACTTTAAAATGTTCCTTTCTCGTGCCGCTCGTGATCGTGGCGTAAGCGGGTGACGCTCTGTACTATTCTAGTTTCAATTTAAGTCTAGTAGTCCTCTATAGGTTTGTTTATACAGAATCGTTAGTATGTATGAAAACGGTCGATTATTTCTTAAAGTAAAACAGCTAGCAAAAAATATTTAAGACAAAAGTGTTATGGTTTTGTAAAGCCTATTAGAATTAAAAACAGATAAGTATACGGGATGAGTCGGAAAGCCGTAGAGGAATAAAGTTACCTATTTTTTAATGTAACACCCTATATCTTAGAATATTTTTGGATTTTGAATAAAATTACAATTATTTTTTATTAAGTGCATTATAAGTCTAAACCTAATAGCTTCCGAGATACCGACTTTTAAAAAATTACTTTTTTGACCTATAACAGCTTCTAGCTTTCTAACGGTACGCTATAGAGCAAAACGGCTTACATGTCCCTATCTTACTTTTTCATTATCTTCCCGAAAATATCAACTTCCGGTTAAACCGGAAGTACTATATTTCCGACTTTTGAGCTACATCCGGTTTAACCGGAAGTTGACACTTTTAGATAAGATAGGGACATGTAAGCCGTTTTACTCTAAGAAGCTAGAAGTTGTCAAAATTCAAAAATGTCATTTTTCAAAACTCAATTTCTCGGAAACTATTAGGTTTAGACACAAAATTATAAACTTGGTTTCTGGGGTTTAGACTTAAAATGCACTTGCCTACTAAAAAATAATTCTAATTTTATGCAAAATCCAAAAGTATTCTAAGATAGAGGGTATTCCATTGAAAAAGAAGTAACTTTATTTCTCTACGGCTTTGTGACTCATCCTGTATAGTCAACTTTTGAAAATTCTAATAGACTATAAAAAACCCTAAAACTTTTGTCTTCAATATTTTTTACTAGCTGTTGTACTTTAAGAAATAATCGACCGTTTCCATACATACCAACGACCCTGTATAATATGTGTTCTGTTATTTGTACTTGAAAATCTTTATGTTTGACAACTTCTTACGTTCTTGTCTATACGTTTTAATGGTCTAAATGACATGCATACTCAATGGGGTACCCGGATAACGTGGCATTGAAATACTAACCTAGTCAACGTAGACATTTGGGTTTTATATTTCACAATAAATCAACATAAAATCACGATAAATTGTTTATAAATATTTAAATTATTAAAAAACCGATTGAAAGCCAATTATTAAATTACACCTTTACAGATAAGCGGTTCGGTGAATCTATAAAGATAACCTGAAGCACGTACCACGTACCAGTAACTTTGACGTGTCAGCTACCTATATTTATGTTGTTTTATTTACTAGAAGTTTCTCACATTCCAATTACGTTTAGGTTTAAAAAATTAAGTATTTTCGGAAACAAAAGCATTTTTAAGTTTGCAATAGGTAACTTATATAGAAATCATGGTGGAAGTCATAAAATCGACGCCTAAAGGAGACAGGATCGATAAAATAAATAGTGACTTTTTCTCAGTGTACAAGAAGAATCCGGAGTTTTATGTTCGAGTGCCGGGAAGGTAAGGGCTTAACATTTTTCGTGAAACTAATTTTAGGCTACATTCATGTGTTCATCAAGGAACAGTGTATAAAACCTTCGAAAAATATCCTTAATAAATTCTACGCCATAGTGTCAAGAAAAGTAAATGGCAGAAAACTAGTCTGTTGCACCAACAGTGCCGTAGATTGGGTTATTTGCTGATAATCAGAGTTGTAAAAGATACTTCAGAAAAGTCACTAGTTATAATTTATAGATAATTTTGAATAAATGTGTCAAGATACTTAAAAGGAATAGTTATTTTTGTGTTTCAGAAGTACGGTACCTACGTAACTTAAGGGGGTGATTCCTTATGATTTTCTAAGAGAAAAAGTTCATTTGAGCATGTGTCCGGAGTTGCTCCGTTTTGATATACAGGGTGTTAATTTTTTTTAATTGTTTCTTTATAATTTTCTTAAATGTCCTTTTTCCGATTTTATTGAAATTTGGTGCCGTTATTCATAATGATAAGGGGCTTAATTAGCCCTAGCTAGATTAAATTTATTAAGTCCAGTGGCGTCCAGGGGAGCACCTTAAACCAATATTATTTACAAAAAAATGTACGCCACTCACTTTTTAAAATTTTGATATTCTTTGTCGGATTTACCAACTAATAATACAACTTCTTTGCCCCTTGAATTGTTTTCGTATCTTGCTTCGTTTCCGGGAGAAAAATTAAAAACCACTTTATTGCATGTACAAAAAGAATACCTATGTATTTCAAATACATGATAATAATTAAGAAAATAATTTTTTTAAATAATTAAAGCAAATGGTTAATCGGGAAAAGAATATTAAAAAAGATTATAAAAATATTTTTTTTTTTAACTTTAACACCCTGTATATCAAAAACGGGGCAACTGTGGACATACATCCATATGAACTTATTCCTTAAGAATATCATAAGAAATTACCCCCCTAAGTTACGTACCGTACTTCTGAAACACCCTGTATAGCATATATTAATATAATAATTTTATATTTTATATTTTCATTACAAGAAATGCAAAATAGAAAAAATGGTATAAACTACACGTTTTAAAAATATATTAGCCCCCTTATCCTGTTTTCATTTTTCGGAAAAATAAGTCTCAAAAATGTAGTAACTCTTTGAATGATTGGGGTTTCACTTAAAGTATTTTTAACAGAGTTAATCTGATCGGCGAACACATAGACTACTGTGGATATGGAGTGTGTCCGATGGCTTTAAAACAGGACATTTTGCTGGCCGTCGGAACAGACGACGATGAAAAAAACTTGACTCTACACAACAGGAACCAAAAATTTAAAAGCTTCAAGTGTTCACTGGATCAAGTTGAGTATGTATATTTAGTTTATTACCATCTACTTAAAGGTATGGTCCGTCTACCTATCCTACAACCTCATTATAAATGCTAATCCCTTACCGCTATAATAACCTATTGTGTGAGGTGTAAAATTCGGCCACCTGATCTGGGGACTCCAGGTACGGATCTATTTAAACACTATTATATTATTATATTTTCTCAGTAACCCTCTTAAAATAATTAGGACAAAATAAAATAGGTTTATTTTAGTTATTTAAATATGCTGATTTTTTGTTTTAAAATTCAGTTAGATGTTTGTATTGGTTTAGACAAGAAGTTATTTGTTGCCAATTAAACGTGATATCTAAGAATGTTTCGTCCGTAGGAAGAAAGCAGTACGCCAAGTGGATCTACGGGTCGTGATAAAAACCAATTAAAGCGTCATCAGTTGACACAAAAAAAGTAATCTTCTACGTTTACACCACCCTTCTTAAACGGCTTTTAAAATTTGGTGCGCAATAAAGGAAGCGGCAGCTTTGACACGCAGGCCAGTGAGCACAGTGTGGTTTGTTGTAAATAAACCTATAGTGGAGAGAAGAAAGAGGAAAGACTCTTTTACTTTTAAGAAACTGGACGCAACGGATGGCGATATAATTCGTAGAAAAATATATGACATATGTACAGGGAACAAATGATCCCTACTTTAAAAACCCTAATGCAAAGATTAAAAAAAGATGATACAGGAATAGATTGTTGTCGTGAGACTCTAAGGAAATGTATTTTAAGAAACGGTTTTAAAATGACAAAAATTAACAAACGACAAGTAATTATGGAATCGGCCTGGCTAAAACGATGGATCCATAGATATAGACAGGATGGAACGGATATTATTTATTTGGACGAGACGTGATGTGACACACACGAGGTTCCAGATAAAGGTTGGGTAGATTTATCGGGTAAATGCAGAACCTAAGCTCCATCAAATAAAGGTAAGCGTATAATAATAATTCACGCTGGGACAAAAAACGGATTTATGCCAAACGCTTCGGCCTTATCAGCCAACAATATAAAGAATTCCCTTGTCGATTATCACGATGATACTACGGCAGAACAATTTGAAAACTGGCTTAAAAACGAATTATTACCAAATAGTGTGATAGTAGGTTAAATAAAGTTCCGTGTTCCAATGACACAAAAGTTACCATCCAGGACTATATGATGGAAAATAATATCTATTTTGAGGAAAGTACACAAAAAAGCAATTGCTCGAAAGTTTAAAATCATTTTCAATAAAAAAAGCAATATGCAAAATATTCCAAACAAAAGCTGGGAAAGTTGTGTAGCGCATGTTCAAAAAGTAGAAAAATCATACGTAAATATAGATCTGTTGGCCAGAGAAAGAATTATTGTTAACTTGGATGACGACAGTGACAGTGAAACTGTCTTGGACTTAAATGTAATAATTATTTTTCTGACACCGTACTTTTTTGTAGGTATATGTATATTTCGTTTTAATTAATAACCGTCCTATATGTTTTGCTTTGTGCATACAGGTAGATAAAAAAAATATTTTTTCCGCGCTTTTATATACAGGGTGTTCCTAACCTCTTTGAAAAAATGAAGGAGGTGAATCCTCACCTTATTTTAAGACGAAAATGTAGTATAAAAGTTTTTCACATGTCGCTTCGTTTTCGAAATACAGGGTGTAAAAAAAAATGTTTTTTTTTGCATTGTATTAATTCTAATGATATTTGTTAAACATAAGGGATTAGAGCACTTTACTTTGGGTCAATTTTAAATTTTACAATTAGTTCATTGGCGGGAATCTGGGTAAAAAAGTACCTTAATTTTTTTGTTATTTTTCATATTTTTATCATTATATTACGTCAAATGATACGAGTAGGCTTTGCTCGTTCCATGGCAACCACATTTGTTTTCTCCATAACATTTGTTCCCTGTTTAACATCTTTCAAATAATATCCTTTTGAATTTTTTTTGAATTTATCTGTACTACATTACATAGGTACTTTTCACAATGGCTGAGTTTACCAATCAATAAATGGCTCAAATTCATTTTATGTACGGTTTGGCAAATGGAAATGCGCTAGAGGCGAGACGTTTATATGCAGAACGTTTTTCTAATAGACGAGTACCGTGTTCGGAAAACTTTACAAGATTGCACCTCAGGTTAGAGGAAACAGGTAGCTTTGCAAAAAGCAAAATAGGCGGCCGACCACTTACAGTTAGAACCGTACAACTTGAGGAAGAGGTCTTGTCTTAAACATGGTGGGAGAATCTCCAGGCACTAAAACGAGGAAAATCGGGACCGAGTTGAATGTGAGTTACAAAACAGTATGGAGTATCTTAAAGGACTATCTACTTTATCCTTATCACGTACAAAGAGTGCAAGCTTTGTTGCCTAGAGACTTTTCAGCTCGAGTTAATTTTTGTAACTGGTTTCAAGAAAATTCTTTAAGGGTCCCACATTTTTCGGCAAAAATACTATTTACAGATGAAGCGAATTTTTCCAGACAAGGCATCGTAAATTTTCACAACAACCATATTTGGGCGGAAGATAATCCTCATGCTATCATCGAAGGACATCACCAGTATACATTTTCTTTTAATATTTGGGCGGGGATTATTGGAGATAGCTTAGTTGGACAGTATTTTTTTCCAAATCGACTTACTGGTGATGTCTATTACAACTTCCTTAGAGATGAATTGCCAGAATTGATGAAAGCAGTGCCATTAAGAACGAGAACTATAATGTGGTTCATGCATGACGGTGCTCCCCCTCACTTTGCAGTACGTGTTAGAAACTATTTAGATCAACAATAACCTGCTCGTTGGATAGGTAGAGGAGGACCTCACCCATGGCCACCCCGTTCGTCGGATCTGAATCTATTGGATTTTTATTCCTGGGGTCACCTTTAACGACTCGTTTATACTAAAGACCTTCGACTGCGTATTATTGATGGTTTTAATACGATTCGCGCCAGTCCCGAAATTTTTCAGCAATTTATTTCACTTTTGTTCATTTGAGTTCATTATTAAAAGTTGTTAAATCAATTATTATTAAAATGATTATTATTGCTTTACTAATTTTTCTTTAACACCCTGTATTTCGAAAACGAAGCGACAAACAAAAAACCTTTATACCACATTTTCGTCTTAAAATAAGGTGAGGATTCACCTCCTTCATTTTTTCAGGGAGGTTGGGAACACCCTGTATATTATTATCTTAAAGCAGCGCAATTTATAATGAGTTTGTAAGATAGATAGACTGACTTTACTTACAATATATTTCTAATTTTTTTTAATGCTAGCGGATAGACAAGAGAGATAAACAACACTTATAATGAAATTAAAAAACAATAAACCCAAACGAACTTGGATATGATCTTATCTATGTTTTTAAAGCGGGTACTGATATTTGTTTAGTTACAGACTTGGGTAAAAAATGTATCTTTAATTAATTTGAACCACGTTACGCTGCCTTATCGTGAATGTAAGGCAGCCTAATTGTTTTTCAAATATGACACAGTGATAATCAGTCAATTGACCAGGGGCGGCTCTCATTTTATTATTAAGTACACCGACAAATAATCATAAATTTGTTTTATTACACGATGAAAACCGTTACAGGAGGTTGACACATCCACCTTATTTTAAACGAATAGCATTCATTGATTCACAATATTGACGCTAAATAATCAGGTTTTAAGTTCTTAAATTTTACGGTCATTATACCACCTACAACAAACAAAAACTAGCCTTTATTTCTGTCTGCGTTACCCTCGTTTTACGTTAATGTATTGGTGTAGTATTCTAAGGAAAGGATTTTTAAGTTCTTGTGAAAGGGTAGTAAATTTTGAGGTTCTTACAGTTTACCACCGTCATTTTAAAAGGACACCATTTTTTTGTATGTTAGGAGGTTCGAAGTAAAAGAAATCTTTCTAGAAAGTTCGTTATTCTTCGCAAAAGTATAAGAAATGTAAAAAAAAAACGAAGAGCAAACAAGAAGGTCTTGGTAACATCAGGGTTAAAGCGAATAAATGTAATATAAATAGCGTTTTTATTGAATTTTTCTTAATATTTAAAAGATGTCCGCCTCCCCTCTCATTGGAAGCTGATATCGATATTCTAAAGTCAGATGAAAACCGGCCAAAAATATTCCAGGGCGGAAAAAAAAGTTCTAAAAAGTTGGACACTGAATTAATCAAGGTAAAGCGCAACGTAGTTTTGTCAATGCATTGAATGGACAATGTCAGTGGTTAACGGGTCCTGGGCCCCTCCACCCCCATTGGGAGCATTAGAAATCCTGACCAAATTTGGGCGTGGTTGCAAAAAACTTTTCGCTTGTGCCGCTTTTTGCACTGTTCCCTTTTTTTTACATCCACGTCTTCTGCGTCCCCTAAGAAATTACCACGAACCGCCCTTGCAATTGATCAAGACACAACTCTAAAAATAAACATTTTAAATGTAAAACCGGAACAACGCTGTTGTTCACAAATTGAAAACTCAGATGTTTCTTTTTAGGATAACCTTAGACGGATCAGCACCAAAATGGCACCAATACTTTCTTTGTGGCATAAAAGGAATTCTAGAAGTTCTCGAAAATCACCAACAAGCCAATATCAAAGGGTTGAAGATAGTGGTATGTGGTACCGTACCGCAAAGCGCGGGATTGTCCAGCAGTAGTGCGCTGGTCAGCGCTGCTGCTCTGACTGCTGCTCATGCCTTTAATGTAAGTAAAGTAGAGAAAAATCAGGATATAACGTACCGGGTGTCCCACTAAGAATGGCTGTCGGCCGTATCTCAGAAAGTGTTAGTCGTATGGCTTGCGGAAAAAAATATATTAGGTAAAGAGGTCATGAAAAATTGTTGAAAACTATTTTCAAGTTTCTCAGACTGGCGCTAGAGGGAGCAACAGTAACGGTAAATATGAATCACGAAGTTTCCTCAAAAGTCGCCTAGTTAAGGTATCCCGAAAATAACATTTTTGTATATTTCGAAGATTTATTAACAAAATTCACCCATAGAACGTGTTCGTTCAAATAAAGTGGTGGGGGAAGGTTGAACATTATTTGTAATAGTTTTTTTAATTAATTTTGTTAAAAAGGGCTTTTCTCACTCAATATATCATCTTATAAACTACGGCAATATATGTTTTACACTAGACGCTAGGGGGCGCTGTCTTACAACTTCACAAACATTGCGCGTTTTTTCCATAATTGTAAATATAATAGTATATTATTAAAAGTCTAAGAAGTCAGCGAAAACCGCAAGTTAATATCTATTTTCAATCCGGAGATATCAACAACAATAATCATAATTACGAAACATTATGATTTTATTTTCAAGTTGCCATTGTAAAGGTTTTTTTAAGAGTCAAATAGGCCTTGGAAAAACAAAATATGAAGGTACGTATGTTTCAAGCAAATATATCGTTACGACAATAATTCTCAGTGGCGCCCTAACTGTTCAAATTGTCGCCCATCGTTCTGTATAAGTACACGACTCCAATCTCTCCCTGGTTGATAATACTGCAGTTTCCACCTCTGCCATAGGGATACGCAATGTTCCGTAATTATGATTATTGTTGTTGATATCTCCGGATTGAAAATAGATATTAACTTGCGGTTTTCGCTGACTTCTTAGACTTTTAATAATATACTATTATATTTACAATTATGGAAAAAACGCGCAATGTTTGTGAAGTTGTAAGACAGCGCCCCCTAGCGCCTAGTGTAAAACACATATTGCTGCAGTTCATGTTAAGCCAGACCGGAGTTATCAGCATTTATTACAAATAATGTTCAACCTTCTCCCACCACTTTATTTGAAAACTGACGAACACGTTCTATAGGTAAATTTTATTAATAAATCTTCGAAATATACAAACATGTTATTTTCGGGATACCTTAACTAGGCGACTTTTGAGGGAACTTCGTGATTCATATTTACCGTTACTGTTGCGCCCTCTAGCGCCAGTCTGAGAAACTTGAAAATAATTTCCAGCAATTTCTCATGACCACTTTACCTCATATATTTTTTTTCCGCAAGCCATACGACTAACACTTTCTGAGATACGTTCGACAGCCATTCTTAGTGGGACACCCGGTACAGTAGACCACCCTAAAAGCGCTGCCATAATCTCTTACATACATACAAGTGCAAATTTTTACACTCTGGTTAATGCGTTTTAATTAGGATCTGGTTTTACCCCTTATCATCTGAAGGTGCCACTGTTTTTAATATCATTTAATATAAATAAATTCAGCCCTTTTGGCGTCAGTCGTTAATAAAGGGACGTAAAATCAAGTCGGGTTCTGCGAGATATTTCCTTTAATTTACATAACACTCATTTTGTTGAAAAATATACCTTTTGGGGAGGGTTGGGGTCCCGGACACAGAATAAATTAGTAAAAGCTAAATATAATAAAATAAAGGTTATATATCCAATTCTATTGGTTCGACCTTATAACATGTAATATTCATCATTGTTTACAGATATTGCTGATAGGGCTTCTAAAGTGTCGCTTCTGCTATTGTCACAATTTCATTGATTTAAATCAAATAAATTAAGTCAAGGTCAAAAAAATTGTATACAAAACTAAACCCCTCGACTTAGCTGACTTAAGAAGACGAATAACGCTTGCGATTAGATCGGTCACGCCTGAGATGTTCAGTAACGTTAGAAGAAATTTCTATTTAAGATTAGGATGTTGCCAAGACGTTCGCGGCGAGCATTTTCAACATCTCCTACATTAATGTTTTTTTTTTGTTTTTTACATTATCAAGAAATAAACAGTATTACTTATTAGTTCTTTAGTGGGTTGTTAATTTTTGCAATAAATTTGAAAATACTTAATATTTCCGAAACAGTTGAAGATAGGTATAGGATATTGTACATGAGATATGTCTAAAATTTTCTGAAGAATCCAAGAATTGAGTAATATATAAGGGTTTGCATTTAAAATAAAAAAGTTAGTATTAGCCACTGTTACATGACACACCCTGTATAAAAAATTTTTATTGAAAAAAAATGCGCAACTAGAAATACCAATCGAAGTGTCCGAGCGTTTTTTCGGACACGCCCCAATGTATTTATTATCGAATTTATTCCACTTGGTTGATACACACTGTATAGAATTTGGTTTACCGGCGCGTGATATTTTTGTTGTATTAGTATTATAATGTGGCGACCCTGGGCTTGTGCTGAGAGTGGGGCATCTTGTAGTGTCAGTTTCAGAAGAAAGCATTTATCTTCAGATGCTAAAGAAATAATTAAAAATGTGTAACAATCTGTGCTGAAACGAGATTTTAATTCAAATGATGCTATAGCCGAGCTTTTCGACGTTTTACGTTTTTGACAGTTAACCCTAAACTAACCTGAACTCTTTGTGTGATCTATAATTAAGCTTTAATTGAACGTCAAAAAAATAATCGTATATCGTAGTATATTAAATTGTGAAGATATATTAAAAAAACTGCGTATCGTACTCTCAGTAATTGTGAATATTGGATGCTTTATTATTTCTATGACTTCACACATACTAAAACTAACAAGACACTTACTCAGTCATTTTAAGAACTCTCTTCACTTTTTATTAGTTTATTTATTTATTAGTGTGTATATTATTTCACCAATTGAATGCTTCAAGTAAGTACATAATATGGATCTGGCAGCCCTGCTGATGAAATTACCAATAAACCTGTATTTTAAGCATGATATACCGTCAAAAATGTGAGGTTATGTACGTTTTTTATTTTTCTATTTTCTTTTCTAAATAAGGCTGTTTTTTTTTATGAATTTTACGTAATTGACCTGTCGAAACCCAGTTTCCTACCTTGGTAGATCACCTAAAGTTTCCTACTGATCCAACCCTGCCTAAAAGTCGTTAAAAACAAGTTACAATATTTCATAATCGAAACTGATACTAAAAATATACATTTTTACTTTGCAACTCGGTTTGTAATTACGTGGTGAATTTACGCAAAGGATTTTGTTGCTTCGTTCTATCACAAAATAATAAAGAAAAAGTGAAATATTTTAAAACTTGCCAACATGTAACGATCTCTTACTGGTTTGGAATGCTGTTATTTCAGTTACAAGTGGGTGAATCGATGTTCCTTATTTTCTCCGCACACCGTTAATAGCGATAAGAACAATTTTGCCAATTATCTTGGGATCGTAGTATATAGAACATCTCATTGCGTGAAATAATAATGAACAACTAAATATTTACTTTGTCGAAGTAATGTATTTTTTTTACAAAAATCTGACTTTCAGTTGGATGCTTCAAATTCCTCCTTCGCAACTCTCAGCGCCCTTAAATTGAATTGTTTTTAGTCCTGTATACTATTATAAATAACCCCTTTTATGTAATGAGTTTTTATTCATGGAGTGTCGTAAAATTAGGCCGCGCGCTGTCGAAAGCATTTCGGCAATTTACATAAAATTATACAATGGAAAATATATCCAGTATCCACGAGGAGGGTTAAAAACAGAATCAGTTTGCTAACTATTCCGACACAAAAGTGTATCCTCATAATGAGGTTTATATTAGCTTCATTGTTCAAAATTTGCGAAATCTATCATTATATAATTAGTAATTGTTTTGAAGAAATTAACATAGTTTGCTAATTAGCACTAAAACAGCTAATTTGAGATATTAACGTCACACTTTATATGGCAACTATTTGCCTTTTTGTTAGTGATTATTATTCTTTCTTCTTTGCAGGTTTCTTTTATCGGAGATGCTTGAAGCATAAAAGGGTTTGTTATCTCTAGTAATATGAAACGGCGTATATCGGTATAGCTTAAGTTATGTTTATTTACACAATAATGTGTATCATCGTCTTATAAATTATGAAAAAGCAGTGCTGGTCTATAGGGTCTGCCGAAATTAAGGTTCTATACATATAGGATGTAAGTACGTCCAAAAATATTCATATTTTTTCTTATAAACATAATAATAATAATAATAATAATAATAATAATAATAATAATAATAATAATAATAATAAATAGTCTTTATTAAGAATTTATAAAGAGTAAACCCAAAACAGTCACATAAGTAATCAAATAATAATCAAATTAAACTAAATTAAATCAAATTAAACCCTCTCTACAAATTCTTAAAGGGTGAATTCTAGCTGATAAGCAGCTACTCAACATTAACCCTTTTTACCGTAGATTTACCAACGTCACTGTGAATCAACAAAACGCATGACACAAACCAGTAGCGGATATCTATAGTTTTTAGACACATCAACAGCACTTTTACAATAATTTAGCACTTACTTCTAGGCTTAATAATAACACACTAAATCAGACCAAATAGTCAGTACATGACAATAACATACAATCATCTGCAAGCAAAATTATTATAGAATATAAAAAGAAAGAGCAGAAATAAATACACGTCAGACCGTACTAACATCAAATTGTTTGTACAGCAGAGTGGCCTTAATATTTTTTTTAAATACCTGAATTGAATTGTTGTCGTAGATATTTAGGAATTCATTATAGTATTTTACGACATTATACGTAAAACATCGTTAAAAAAGCGTTGTGGAATGTTGGGGCATAACAAGTATATTTTTCCTAAGGGGAACAATGTGGTTATCATTACTAAATACTAGTTTAGATCTTAGGTAGGTGGGAGCTGACGTTTTTAGTAATCTATAAACATTAACAAGCAAAATATATTGAAATAAAAATGTTACTCTAAGCCACTTCAATTCGTTTAATTTCTCAGATACACGATCATACTTCCTTAGGCCAAAGATGAAACGGCAACAACCATTCTGAATTATTTGTAGTCGTTGTTTATCTTCAAATGTAAGACACGGGTAATAAAGCGTAATGCAATACGATAGCGTTGACATGATATAAGCCTCACATAATTTTTTACGGACTTTAAAATTCAGGATATGTTTGTTTGCATATAAAACCTTCAAGGTCATATAAGATTTTTTACTCAAATTGGAGATATGCTGGTTATATCTCAATCGTGTATATCTCAATCGTGAATCAAACATCACTCCCAAGTTTCTGGCCGTGTCCGTAAAGGCAAGGCGTTGATCCTCTAACTGAAAATGAAGGTAACCCAACAGAAAGTCACGACAAGCTGAGGGTGCATACAGAATCACCTGCGTTTTCTTAGCATTTAATTTAAGATTGTGGTTACTGCTGTATGTCAAGATACTCTGTAAGTCGGAGTTAATGTCAGCCTCAATTTCATTATAATATTTGGGATCAAAAGTATACAGGATCTGTGTATCATCAGCATAACAATACGTGCGTGAGAACTTAGTTACGTTAGCAATATCAAAGGTGTATAACAAGAAGAGTAGGGGCCCCAGGATTGAGCCCTGTGGCACCCCAGAGGAAACATTGCCCACATCTGACACCCCAAAATGCGTTCTAACAAATTGCCTTCTGTCCCCAAGATAACTCCGGAAAAAGGAGAGCGCCCGATTTGTTAGACCAAAATAATGTAACTTAGCACACAAAAGCACATGGTCAACGCAGTCGAACGCCCTCGAAAAATCCAGAAGCACCAAAACGGAGGCAAGCCTATTATCTAAGCCCTTTACAAGGAGATCATTAATATGTGAAAGGATCGTAGCCGTACCATATCCCGGGCGAAACATGCCTCCTAAGGGCACCAAATGGGATACTCTGAAGATGGTTTTATTTTAATTATCCACTGAATTGTTTATGGTTCAACAATTTTGACTTTAGAATTAGACTAAGCACATAAAGTTTACTATAATACTACAATTTCAAGATTCTCCCTAATTAAAAAAAAAAAACATCTTCAAGGTGCCCCATCTATGGGACTGTAGTGCCCTTAGGAGGCATTTCTCGATATAAGTTTATAGAGAAAAATACGAACATTTTGGGACGTAGAAAACGCCCGGTAAGTATGACACTTTAATTTCGGGCACCCTGTATAGATCAGTAGTATTTATTCTGGCTTGGGGACACAGCACTGGTGCTAAGGAGGATGGTTAGAGTAACTGCTGGTCTGTCTTATCGGGCGAATTGTCGACAGACTTTTGTGTCCCTTGGTTTCCTGACCTTGCCTTCGCTGTTTGTCCTGGAGAGTATCTTATTTATCAAGCAACATCTCAACCAACACCGGAGATACGAAGAGATACATAGCTACAAGCGGGACCTAGTGCCTCCATATAGGCGGCTCCAGAGAAGTCGAGATGGCCCGAACTCTCTTGGAATAGCTCTTTCAATAAATTACCTACCTCAGTACAGAACTTACTATTATTTTTAAGAAGGGACTTCTTAACATTCGGGCTTTTTATGGTATTGTTGAATTTTTGATCTGTGTTGTTGGACTTTGAATTTGTACTGTCTGTTGAACCTTGAGCTTTTTAAACAGTATTGTTGAACTTTTTCTACTAGGTATACAATATACCATTTATTTCTCCTAAATAGAAAAAGACAAAATAGAAATAAGCGACAGAATTTTCAAATAATATATCACTTAACTTGTTTTTCCACCCAATATTTTAAAATAAGTAGTTGTGACGACTTATAGGATGTAACCCCCACAAAAGTTGCGTTATTTCATGTCTGAATTTATTACATCAGGGAGTTGAATTAAATACAATAAGAAATACCTCTGAGCATCATCATTATATGCTGTTCCGTTTCAATTTGACACACTGTACGTAAACCAATCTTAACTTATTCTGGCCATGGCTCATTATTCAAAATACTGTTTATACGACTACGTTATGAAAATAAAATAAGTCCTTTTGGGCCATGAAAGCGTATTATTATGATGACGTAAAATCAAGTCTCTTTGCGAAGTGCTTTTTTCGATTTGCATAATTTTATTGGCTTTATTGAGAAGGGATCGATAATAACATTAAATAAAAATACCTATCTATAACGTAACAAAGGTAAATAATATCGTGTTACATTAAAAAGTAAAAAAGATGCGAAAGCTATGTAAAAGTTTAATACTTAAAGGATATAAAAAATTGGGGTTTTAAGACAAATTTTTGTTCATTCCTTGTTATTGTAAATAAGCTCTAAATTTTTTAGTTATCAGTGACAAAAGAAGAGCTAGCAAATATCTGTGCAGCCTGTGAAAGATATATTGGCACACAGGGTGGTGGCATGGACCAAGCTATAGCCTTTTTGGCCAAAGAGGGTAAGCAATTTACTTCCATAACTATATCACCAGTAAAAAACTGCATTTTAACTACAAGAAAAGTTATCCGGCAATGAAATATACTCCAACGTCCTTATTCCCTCCTTAGAGAAAACTTAAAAATTTTCGGCAAATCGATAATAAAATGATTGAATTGAAAATTTGTTGATCTAACAATAATCGAACTGATATCCTCTATTTGTAATCACGTGGTTCAGTTTATATGAAGTGCAGATATTTAAACGGAACGTTCTGCCTGCCGAGCAGTTTGCGTTCATGCTCGAATATTGCAAAGTTAGGCGACTGCCTTTGAATATAGTCAAAGGTTTCTTGGACGTGAGCAAAGCATTCGACAAGGTCTGGCACAATGGTCTCTTGTTAAAATTGGCAAGGCTTGGAAGTCCAAATTACCTAATCAAAGTGGTGGCTTCTTTTTTGGGAAAGTCTTGCGGTCTCCTCAGAGAACGCACTCCCGCCCTGATGCGTTTAATCAGGGTGGAAGTGCTGCATTGCTTAACTCTCTCTCCGATGTTGTATTACATTTATACTTATGACAGATTTAAGCAGCTTTTTGCTGACACTACAGCAATTACATCGACTTTTAAATCATCGCACATAGTTGTTAGTCGGATGCAGCGTCACGAGCTGGAAAAATGGCTTTCGGCTTAGAAGATTCGCCTGAATCTCTTTTCTTTTTTAAATTCATTTATTTTCATAATCTAGTTTATCTACATATGCGCTTAAACTACGGTTTGGCCTAGGTAGTGGCGCATATTTACTGTTAATATAGATAGCGAACAACTTTCCGGTGGTGACCTTACAGCGTATCATGAAAGTATATATTGCCCTGGCTGAAAGATATGTCCCGCGTTTTCGATAATCAACTGGAATACGGCATGGCATTTGAGGAAAAATCTTCCAAAAACCCTCACTTACTTTCTTCAGTCAAACATTATATCAGTCATTATTCAATGTAGGGGGCGAAATCTCCAATCAACCAGCACGGAGTGCCGGCGGAAGGAGGCCATTACAATAAGGTTTTAGATTTTTCGTTTTGTGGGTGAGTCTTTGTCGGAGGCGTCGCCAGTAGCCCCCCCCCCCACTCGCCAACGGCATGTGTATCGACCGTGTGGGTGTTGATGTGTAAATAATGTATTCATTCTTTGAAGTGTTTGGAATGTAATTCTGTGTATTTTATTGAATTGTGTTCTTGTTCATTAGTCGATACCCATACCTAAGGCAGGTACAAGATAGGGTGATACAAGGGTAGTTTTGCGTATATTGGTTTGTGTTTTATTGGATTATTTACGCCATGTCTATTGTTAGTTAGGTTTGTTGTCAATAGTTAATTGTTTATTTTGTTTGTATAGAAGTCGGTTGACATGTCTCTAATATAGTATAGTATGTTCGGTATGTCGGCCATGCGGTGCAGTTTTACGATGCGTACGTACCTCTCGGATGACGTAACACATCGCAGAATTTTATTTTCCAACCTGAGAAGCCTCTGTAGTTGGGTGTTTGAGGCTGAACACCACACTGGCGATGCATATGTTATGACGGGTCTTATAATTTGTTGATAGATGAGGCGTTTATTGAACGGGGCAAGAGGGGATTTTGCGGATAGAACAGAATATAGGCTGTGCATTGCTGCAAAGTCTTTTTTAAAGGTGGGAGCGATATGGGGATGAAAAGATAAACGCTCATCTATGGTCAGTCCTAAGTATTTCAGTCATTTTTGCGGTGTTATGTAGGTGTCTTTGATTTTAATCGGTACGAAAATTTTGAATCTGAATCCCGCCAAGACGAAGGTTTCATTGAGAAAGCACCGTGCGCAGGTCTGGAATAAGGCTTCGGGTTAATGAAGTTCAAGTGAACTGGTGCCGCCTGGGACTTATAGTTGACCAAAGGCTGAACTGGAGGCTCAATTCAATTAATATACTCTACTCTCAAAGGACTGTACAAAATATGAGCACATATTTCTGAGGTCAAAATAAGGCGATTTAAAGCAACTTACTTTAGTCCGAAATTGCTCCGTTTCCGAGATACAGGGGAGTAAAGTTAAAAAATAAAAATATAATTTTTTAAAATTAATGAACATTTTTTTAACGTATTACTTTAAGACTTGGTACCCGGGGGTTTTTTGGGATGCAAAACCCGAATATGGACACCTTTTCACTGTGAACATTTTTAAACAAAAAAGGTACTCTTGTGAAAATCCGCAAAAGTAAGCCGTTTTTGAGATATTTCGGTTTTTAGTGTTCGATGCCGCACTGGAATATTTAAATTATTTTGAATAAAAAATTCCGCTATTAGTAAACCTTTAACCTTTAACTGCCAATTATGGACAACAACGAATTGCTGAAGATCCAAAATTAACCACCAGACGCTTAGGTTTAGAGGTAGGAGTATCCAAGGATGTAGTTAATAGAACATTAAAAGAACAGCAGTTTCATACATACCATAACCAAAGGGTACAAGACCTTTTGGCTCCGGATCTCGATCAACGATTGGACTTCTGTTGATTCATTACCGAAAAAGACAACAGGATGTGAATTTTGCTAAGCACATTTTATTTACTGACGAAGCACGTTTTACAAGAAGTGGTGTAACCAACTTACATAACGAACATGTTTATGCTGATGAAAACCCGCATGCGACGAAAGTAACTCATTATCAACATGAGTTTAGAATCAATGTGTGGGCAGGAATCATTAGCAATTTCGTTATTGGTCCTGTCATTTTACCGCCACGACTAAATGGCGTGGATTATTTAGAACATTTACAAAATACGCTGCTAGATTTATTAGAAGATTTGCCATTACAACTTCGACGAGATATGTGGTTTATGCATGACGGTGCTCCACCACACGTTAGTTTAAATGTCCGTAATTATTTGCATCGACAGTATCCAAACAGATGGACGATAGAGGAAATGACGCTCCTGTAAAGTGGCCGCCACACTCACCGGATATGACTCCGTTGGATTATTTTTTATGGGGGTCTTTAAAAACGATGGTATACTCAAGACCGATTAATAATGAAGAGGAATTGTGGGGAAGAATTCAAAACCGGAATTGATGCAAAGAGTAAATTTAAACTTTTTACGTCGTATTGATCTTTGATTGTATGTTAACGGAGGTCATTTTGAACAATTACTAAAAGTTTATGCTTATTAAATTTACTTTTAAAATAAAATTGTTCCTTAAATCCATACTCAAATTCTTCCTGCAGAACTTACTGTTACTAACCCAAGTGAAACATTTTTCCTGCCGAAAATTTACTAAGAGCGGAATTTTTTATTCAAAATAATTTAAATATTCCGGTGCGGCACCGAACACTAGAAACAGAAATATCTCAAAACGGCTTACTTTAGCGGATTTTCATAAAAGTACCTTTTTTGTTTCAAAATGTTCAAAAAATTAGTTCCTTAACAAAAAAAGGAAAATACTACGCTGATAAAAGAGTTATGGCCATTCTAAACCACAAGGAGTGCATTGTGAAGCGCCCTCTAATGGCCACAGTGAAAAGGTGTCCGTATTCGGGTTTCGCATCCCAAAAAACCCCCGGGTACCAAGTTTTAAAGTAATACGTTAAAAAATGTTCATTAATTTTAAAAAATTCGATTTATATTTTTTAACTTTACCTAAGGTAAGTTGCTTTAAGTCGCCTTGTTTTGGCCTCAGGAATATGTGCTCAGATTTTGTACAGACCTTTTAGAGACACCCTGTAGAGTAAAGTATTTCGTCAATTAGGCAACTATCTACATCCTGCTTCAAAGGCAGAGTAGATTTTAAAATAAGGATAAGGTATTGGTCAGGCCGGTTAAAAACCAAAAATAAATTAAAGTAACAAAATAAAAATAATGATATAAAACATGAACCCTTCTCACAGAGGAACCTGCGATCGATTAGGGCTCGCACGCTCTCCGCTTATCAACCCCGAGGTCTGTTAATAATTAAAATTTTACTTTACTTTTCGATTTTCGTTTCTAACATGATTATGTTGTTAATTAAAATAACTCACTGGAAAAATCAATACCTAATAATTACCTAAGCTTTTCGAACTCTTAGTTATTACAATCTCAGACTTAGTAGCACGAGTAATTGCCTAATATTTACCGATGTTAAATATTGGGTCTTGGGAAAGTTTACCAAATAAATATTCTTCGAACTCGTATTGGATATTAAACCGATCTTTGCGCTCAAATAGCCTGAAGGCATGGCGTGGCATGTACAAACTTATCCGAATTTTGAGATTTTTCTTTGGCCGACATAAACTTTCTCTGTTGCCGCTAAAGAAATTTAAATTTTGGTTTTATGACATGTAACAAAATAGTAATTTACGTAACAAGTCCGGAAAATACTGTTTTCTTGGACGAGTATACAAGATTCCAGGACTTGCCTACGCTTTGTCCAAAAAAAAAACAGTTTCTGTTTATTTATAGAATAAAATTAGGAACATTCTTATTCTTCAAATAAAACACAAAAAAAAACTACGTCCATAATATACAGGGTGTCCGGGAAATGTGGAAAATCTCTCGGATTCAGATAGAACATGACAAAATGCCCCTTAAGTCCGCCGCTGGCAATAGATTTTTTTTTAATAACTTTCAAAGTATTTAATAATATTTAAGAAAAATTTAATGTGACAGACACTATCTGTTGCTTAATGGGAGAGAGTAATAAAATGTAAATTTGCAATGACAGGACACGTTAAGCAAGGTGAACAACTTAAAGGTTGCATTATAAATTCCCTACACCTACACACCCCGAATCGGTCTTAAATTGGGTCACCCTAATTTGCATACAATCGAAAGACGAGTATGTTGAATGAAAGTAAGGTGACAGCGGCATTACTACAGGTAGTTTATTAGAATAATAAGTATAATAATAATTATACTTGATTATTATTACAGAGATCCGGAATTTTAAAACTTTTAAAGCGGCATTTTAATCAGCACCGAATTGCACAACTTTGCCCCCATTTAACCGTTTCTCTAACTCCTATGGTTTCCGAGACTCCAATGCTCGTATGTCGAATTTGTAACACCCTGTATAAAATACAACAACATATTCCGAGTAGTCCGATGAACTATCGTCGTTGGGGTCCAGAGAAATAATAAGGGGCTCTATAGTGTTTTCTAGCATGTTATCAGCTCCCACATTCTTTCTTCTATTTCAATCACGTGTTCGACGCACTTACTCCATTTTTCACAATCCACTGTCTTTATTCCCTCTTGCAAGAGGTTTCCAACGTCTCTGATTTTAAAAGTGGTATTATGCCTTGCTACAAACCCTTTTACTTGCGCCCACACATGAGGTTTAATTCACAGTGATATGGCGGAAGGCGAAGTACCGTTATATTTCGTTTTGAAGCGATTTCGTCGACATCAAATTTCGTACAAAGAGGTTTATTCAACTTTACAATCTCCAGTTGCTCCTTTTTCAGCATATCTCTATGAAATGGCTTCCTATTTACACATTTTTCGAAGAAGACGTTGATATTTTTTCGGATTTTCTTAAGTGGTAGCAGGCAATATCCATGACTATAACAGACACAGGAGGAATAAGATCTAGCATTTGCTGGAAGTATTCTTCCAAGACATTAGCATTCATGTTTTCATGATAGTCTCCAGTCCATTTTAATATAAATGCTAATAAGCCGCCATCGACAAATCCATTTTTGCTACCAATGTGAGTAATTATTAATCTTTTACCTTTTCCCGAGATTCTTTTATTCCAGTGGACCATACTTCCATGAAAGCTTGCCTCGCGCTTTTTATATGTTTATCCTGCCCTATCTTACCAATGGTATAACCTTCATTTAACCAAGTGTCGTCCATATAATAGATATTCCTGTTTTCCCGTCGAAACTGTCTAATTGCCCTCAAATATCGTCGTCGCCAGATTTTGTCTTTCTCTATTAAAAGTGATTTTTTGTCTAGAAGAGAAATACCTTAACTTAACTTACCTAAACTTTTTATATACAGAATGGGAAAAAAGTCACGCATAATGTCTGTAACTTTTGAATTACCTCGTATGCGAAAAATGGGCTTTTATGAAAGTTGTTCAGTAAATTATTCCCCATATTTTTACCTACATGAAATATTTCGAATCGAACACCCTACATATGATTGCATATTTGGATTCTATTGGGAAAACTCTGAACTTTTTGTATTTTAAATTTTCACCTATCTGCAAGCGTTTCTGAGATAATGACAGCTCAAAAATGAAAAGCTTCCTATTTATAATTATTTCTACCTAATACCCACCAGTTGAGTCGAGGTGTTTTCATGACAGCGACCTAAGAGGTCAACGGTGTGTCGAATGGTAAAGAAATTTCGAGTAACAGGCAGTGTTAGGGAAGCCGCTAGATCAGGTCGACCTAAACCAGCAACCGGGGGAGACAAAGCTTTGGATATCATGCTCTCAATACATGAAAATCCAACACAATCATCCAGGCCAATGGCAATGGACTTTAATGTGTCTCATCAGTCAGTGAAAAATTTGTTTAAGTAGGAGAAGTTGCATCCCTACAAGATAACGTTGGTGCACGAGTTAAACGAGGACGATTTTGATAGAAGAGCTGAATTTTGTGAGCTGATGATTTAAAGATGCAATAACGAAGCTTCGCAACAAATATAATTTTCTCGGATGAAGATACTTTCCATTGAGATGGCATTGTTAATAGACACAATTATCGTTATTGGTCTGATGAGAATACTTACTGCTTCCAGGAAGGTCATACTCAGACGCCCGAAAAAGTTAATGTTTGGGCGGGCATAGCTGGTAGACATATTGTGGGACCTTTTTCATAGATGGTAAGTTTGAATAGCAAAAAATATCTGGACCTCCCCAGGAATCACATAATTTCTTCTTGCAGAATGGTTTTACCGGGTGTAAGTAATGGCATGCATAAACGAACAGGTATGGTTCCAGCAAGATGGATCACCTGCGCATTATGCGGCAAATGTTGAAGAGGTGTTATTGACTGGCCAGCGCGATCCTCGGACTTAACCCTGCTCGACTACTTTTGTGGGGACACTTAAAGAACAAAGTCTACGTTAACCGTCCAAATGACTTAGAATCTTTAAAAGTCAGAATTAGTGCTGAAATTCAGGCCACTCCAGAGTACTTCCTTTTATACGTTGTAGACGGGTTCAGGGATCGACTCGCGCTCTGCTTAGCAGAAAATGGTGGTCAATTTGACCAACTGATCGACTGAAAAGGTTTCACTTGTTTATTATTCCGATGTTGAGTTGTTTAATCTTCTAGGCTATTTATTTTGTTATTATAAAGTGTGTTACAGTTTTAAATAAATAAAAATTTGAAATTCAAAAACTCACAGATTTCTCAGTAGAATCCAAATATCCAATCATAATAATATGCAGGGTGTTCCATTTAAAAATAGTAAGTTATTCCCTATGGTAACCAAACCAGAAATAATAGACAATATTCATTTAGGTAGAAATGTGGGGAATAATTTACTGAACAACTTTCATCAAGTTCACTTTTTCGTATACATATGGATAGAATATATTTAAAAGTTACAGGCATTATGCGCGACTTTTTTGCCCTTCTGTATATCAAAAATTTTAAATGGGCCGCAGTTAAAGAGTTTACACGAAATGTAAAAAATACCTTAAAATTGTAATTATTTTTTTTTCTCCGCGGTAGATTTGGGCGAGGGGGGCGGGATTTTTCCCCTGAATCAACCGTCGTGTTGTATGAATTTTCTAATTGAGTTCTATATTCTTTTTTTGATTACTGAATTTTTTTCTGGTGCTGACAGTATTTCAATTAATTACTTTTTTGTAATTATTTCACTTAATTATAGGAATTTTACTTTCTATTTGAAATTACGAGCTCGTAAATGCGGTGTAAACACATTGGTCTGTCATCTACAGGCGACGCGACCAAATAACTGTTAAAAAATCTGTTTTACGTATCTCCTACATTTTGGAAATTAGTTGTTACATAAAAAAACTTTTTCTTGGCATTCACCGGTTCTGGTTTCGTTCATCACCGGAGCTGTGGCACTGAAAAATGTCTGGATACACAAAAAAAAATTCCGGAATTATTCTCCTACATTCTGCACTAATACTAACTAATTTAATAACTTTAAATAATTATTTACTTCAAACTAAACCCTTTTTATAGAGGAATATCAATTTTAAATCATCCAGCCAGGGGTTCTTTTGACGTCACTGTTGATGTCTGAAATCTGTTAATAACTAATGTAATGACAACGTTGACGCATGTGAATCTATCTTTAACCCCTTACGTGGGTGATGATAACATTGCCGAAAAACTCAAAGTAAAAATTTGATTACAGATGGTTCTAAATAATGGATAATCAAATGAGTTTGGCACTAAGTATTTTTAAAACTATGAAACATACTTGCAATACGTTTAGGTTAAAAGGTTCAGAGTAATATGTATAATGTGAATTTAAAAGAAAAACACCTTTATAATATTAGCTACATGTAACTCGAACGTTGTTTTTTCTTTGAGCATATACAGCGTGTCCAGAAAAGTTCTAGACATATGGGAATTTTCTTTACTGTTCATTTTACGAACAAAAGTTATTCTTCATAAAAAGTTCTGCTTGATGCGCAAATAATATTGACATATCAAAACATAAGATATCATGTACAGGGCGGCAAAAACATATAGAAACGCAGAATTACGTTAAGAAGGAAGTACCCTCATTTTTTATTTTAGAGTAAATTGTTATAAGAAAACTTTACTAAGGACTACAAAACGTGGTCAGATACAATTTTTCGTTGAAATATTTTAATTTACAGGGTACCATCAAAAACACGTTGAGCATTCATTACCTCTTGTTGGAAACCAATTGCGTAAAAAAATAATGCGAGATTATTTCATGTTCTAAAATCAACCTCTCTACCTATCAGGAATATTAAAAACATTTAATTTCCATAGAGCAAAAATAAATTGTGAATGTGAATAATAAATAATATTTTAGTAATTACATGATAAAAGTGATCTAAAAACAGATAGTTTAAAGTGAAAAATTATGTCTCCACATGCCCCCCTTCTTTTTCCATGCAAACTATAGTACGCTTTGTAATTCCTCTTACTGTCGCCCGTATCATATTAGGAGTGATTCCTTGGACAGAGTTTGTTATTACTGCTTCAAGGTGGTCAATATCCTGAAAAGGTCTATGCCCATACACCGTTTCTTTTAATCGGCCCCATAAAAAGAAGTCCAGGGGTGTGATGTCAGGCGACCTGGCTGGCCAAGGAATATTTGAACGTCTGCCTATCCAACCGTGCGGAAATACTTCAGTCAAATACCCAGTTACTGTGTTAGTACTATGGCATGGGGCTCCATCATGTTGATACCAAATTGTACTCAAGAAATTGAGACAAGTAGTTCCTTAGGAAGTCCAGGTAAATGGCAGCATTTATATTTTGTCGGAAGAAGTATGGTCCAACGATCCGATCATTATAAATGCCACAACAAACATTGGTTTTAAATGAATATTGACTACGGCATTCGATTATAAAATTTGGATTGTTGTCACTCCACCACCGACAATTTTGGGAGCATACCAGCCGTAGGAAGAAGCATGTGAATGTATTTCGGTTTATATGGATGAAATTTATTTATTTTCAAAATATTACTAGCAGTAGACATTTTGACGTCAACTGGAATAGTTTTAGACAATTTTCTTAAAGAAATTTTCGGATCTTCGATCTTGCATTACATTGAGTTGCTTTTCTTTTGTTGGGGACCATTTCTTGTGCTGTTTCTTAAATACATTTTAGACGGAACTAGTAGCTTTAAATTTATTTATTACGTTTGCTATAGTGGCGCTTCATACCGTTTTGTCAGGGTGTCTAGTATTAAATATGAGTGCGGCTTCCCTAATAGGTTTATAGTGATCTCTGACGATCAGTACAATTTCTATTTTCTCCTGCAGCGTTAACTTTACAACCATGACGAAACTAACGAAAAACTCTTGTTAATAAGTCGAAAAATACTAAATGATGGTACCCTCTAAATTAAAATATTTCAACGAAAAACTATATCTGACCACGTGTTGTAGTCCTTAGTAAAGTTTTCATATAACAATTTGTTCTAAAATAAAAATTGAGGGTATATATTCCTCTTAAGGTAATTCAGTGTCTCTATATTTTTTTGCCGCCCTGTACATGATATCTTAATTATTTGCGCCTCAAGCAGAACTTTTTATAAAGAATAACTTTTTTTCGAAAAATCAACAATAAAGAAAATTCCCATATGTCTAGAACTTCTCTGGACACGCTGTATAGTATTTGTGTGAGACTTTTAGTGTCGATAAAATATTGTTGTATAAATATCACCAAATACACACTACAAACAATTTTATACTTGTTGCATAAATTGCTTTAAAAGTTTGGTACACTGCCACCTATCTGCACTGCAGGAGGGTGAGAGCCCTCTGTAGTCAGAGACCGGTAAGGTGTAGCAACACGGAGAACTGGGCTAGCCACTAGTCGGGAGTGGTCGTGCGGTAATTTAGAAAGTAATGGAATTATGGACGCCAGTAACCTATTTAAAGCCACAAGCTCCGTTCCGGAATGTAGATGAGTACTCGGTTACAACATACCATCAATTTACCAGGAGGTGCAACGATGTTCGGTAGTTCGCCAAAATTAATAACACAGAAGAGGAATACCAATGACACTATTTTATTGAAGCCTGTGTAAATTTATAGAACCAAATTTCATAAATCATATTACATACAAAATATTCATCTGGAATATGTACGAATAAACCTCGCTATATTATATCTAGAAATGATAGAGAATGTTTCAGGTACCTGTCGTGATCACGGCCGGTTTACACGCACCAGGCTATATAGGGTGCAACCTTGACGAATGAAAATTATGGGTAATTAAATTAGTAGTATAAAAAAAAAAAATATATACTCTAGCTCAATATTCAGATACACCAGCAATGTAATATATTTCTAGCAATGGCTAGTTCGCAAATTATATCAATATGTCATTGGCACACCGGAGATAAACTTACGTTAACTTCAAAACAATACATAAGGTATGTCTAATTAAGTCATGTCAAATATCCAGTTAGAAATACACTAGGTACAATTAATTAAATAAATACCTTTCTATTTAAATAACCAACCCCATAAATTCTGAATAGATTTAAATTTAAGATAATAGTCTAGTGCGGACCTGCATGGACCAAGTATAAGGAAATATCTTCCCCCTATAAATAATTACATATATTTCAACTTTAATAATAAATTTAACTTAAAAATAGCCGACCAGTACGGACCTGCATAGATCAAACTACTGAATAATTAAATACCTTCTTGGTCAAATACTTCAAACTCTGTACTTTAAATACTAAGTTACTAAACAGAAATAATAGTCCAACGCAGTCCTCCACAAATCAAATCATTAAATAACTAGATACCTTTCTGGTTAAATATCTGTAACGCTGTACTTTAAATACGGAATTATTAACAGGAATAATAGTCCAACCCATTCCTGCATAGATCAAACCATAGAATAACTAAATACCTTTCTGGTTAAATACTAGGAACCTTGTAGTTTAAGTAAGAAATCTGATCCGGTCCTGCATAGATCAATCCGTTCTGAACTGCCACCAGCCTAGCCTATGGTACTACAGTAAAGGATGAGGGTAGGTAGATGAATATCCCCCGGGAACAGCCCTAAAATTTACAGAAAAAACCGTTGCTCATACCGCCAAATATATGTGGCCAGAAAGCTTGTAATACTTACACACTGTCTCGTGTGGCTGTAGATCTAGGTCTTGAGCAAAGATGAAGAGTTCAGTGATGAGATAATGGATTACAAAGTTAAATGCATTTTGGTTGACCGATAATCATATCTAAAAGGGATAAGCATCCACATGTAGTCCAGAATAATTATGATGAATATTCAGCAAGGAAAATAAAAAAACGAAAACTCATAAAACAAAACACATTGATGACTTACTTGACTGATCCTACGCCTTAGCTGACCGAAGTGCTCTAATATCCAGCCCTAGGCCGTAGTTGGTGACAAAACTATACACTATAACACCAACACTACTATTTTTGGATGAAAAAATCCCTCATCAACGAGGAGTGTATCCCAAAACACTATTCAAATCCCCAAAAATAGGCAGCAACTTCTCGCGTCCAGCGGCACCAGGAACCAAGTGTCGGAAGATGGCCGTCCTTGTCGGCACTACCCAGAAAGGTACTAAATTTAGAGCGGGAAACCTATTTAATTTTGATACTTTAACTAGTACTATTGAGAAAAAGTGATCACTAAAATAGATACTACATCGCCAATAACCAACGATTCCTACAATATTTTCAGAAGAATCCTAGCCTATATTGAATAATTAATTTTTAAAATAACTATAATTTTAAATGATTTATATCCGGCATTAGCGGCAATTGAGGAAGGCGGAGCATAACCCACGATCCATGGTTGAGTTTGTTCATAAGGTCGTACCATTACAGTCTTTAGACATTGTCAAATATAGCTATCTCTTTTCTGCTACCTCTGAATATACACCGCGGTACTCCCGGATGGTAGCAGAGCCCATCTCCTTGACAATTAGGTTCCACACCAAACAGACCTTCCTCAAATATTCCTACGCGCGTCGCGCGTCGCCGCGATGATTGCAGTTGACCGGGTACGATTTCTACGGTACGTTAGTAAGCCCACAGTATTCGAAGCAGGTTCTCGCTTCGCAGGACAAAATTATACGGCGAGTTGCCAGAACCGGACTGAGAATCAAACCGTATCAATTTAGATCTTGCCCAATGATACTTTAACATTTATTAAGCAAATAAACTCTATCTATATTACAATAAAACACTTAATATGTACAAATAGAAAATATCGATATCAATTATTTAACTAAATTTTGATAATTTAAAAATATTACCGTTACAAATCCCCCCCAACTTTAAAAGATTTTACCCAAAATCTTTAAATAGTTTAATCTTCATCTGGAGGATGAGACTTTAAATCCTTGATGTGCCAATTCCCACAAGGCTTGCCCTTACTATCTTTTAATTCGTAAGTCCAAGGTGATAATTTTTTAGATATCGTAAAGGGTCCAACATACTTCGGGGCCAGTTTTGCTGCAAAGTATTTTGAGGCATCCGAAAGAACGTAATTCTTACGCCAAACTAACTGATTCGGTAAAAGCTGTTCATCACGACGACGAAGATCGTACATCTTCTTATTCTTTTCATAAGCTCTACCTAATTTAATCTTAACGTCTTCATACAAATTCTTTATTCCTTGAGTACGTTGCTCCCCAAGTGAAGTACGATTAAAACTTATCAGCGTATCCGAAGTTTCTGTATCGTTGGTCCGGGGTAGTTCCCGACCAAACACTATAAAATTCGGGGAAAATCCTGTCACCTCATGAACAGCGGAACGAATCGCACTACCAACACTACCCAAATATTTATCCCAAGTCCTATGATTTTCTGATACGAATGACATAAGCATTGTTTTCATAACTCTGTTTACTCGTTCACAGGGATTCGCTTGGGGGTGATAATTGGCAGTAAATTTTATGTAGGTACCATATTTACGCATAAGTGCTCTGAACTCATTGGAGCGAAACTGGACACCATTATCAACAATAATTTTCGCAGGGCACCCAAAAATTGACATGACGTAATCTTCTAAGAGACGACAAACAGCTGAGGCTGTTGCCGAACGTAACGGAAACAATAAGGTAAATTTGCTAAAGCAATCCGAGACGACAAAAATGTAGGAATAACCAGACGTAGACCGAGGAAGTGGCCCAACAAAATCAGCGCATATAAGCTGAAAGGGTTCAGTAATCGAGGTCTGAGGACTTAGCATAAGGCCCGCAGGCGGTTTTTGTTCTGGCTTAATAGAAATACACACGCGACAGCGTCGTACAAAACTCGCAACATCAACTCTCATTTTCGGCCAATAGACGGTCTTGGAAAGTTGGCAATAAGTTTTGAATACGCCCAAATGACAGAGTGCAGTATGAGCTTCCTGTATCATTGGTTTCCTTCTCTCAGAAGGAATGACTTCTCGCCAATAATCCCCTTCTTTGGCTAATTCAGGAAACTTTGGTTTAACATATTTGAAAAGCCGTGTACCTGAAATGCGAAAGGTTGAGTATTTCTTTGGAAACTTAGCTACTTTCTCCAATAGCCTTAAGAACCATGAATCCTCAACCGTATCCATAGTGGTTAGGTTGTCAATAAATGGGACAGTCCTGGAGAGTGTATCTGGTACTATATGATCTTTTCCTTTACGATGAATTATAGAGTAATCATACTGTTGCATGCGAATAGCCCATCGTGCCAGACGGCCAGTAGGGTTCTTTAGGTTATTTAACCATACCAAACTATGGTGGTCCGTTATGACGGTGAATTTAGATCCTTCCAAATACGGTCGCAACTTCTCTATCGCCCATATTACGGCGAGACATTCTCGCTCAGTGACTGTATAATGTCTTTCATTCCGATTCAATGATCGGGAACAATACGCTATGACTCTCTCTCCATCAGGAGACTGTTGTTGACTAAGCACTGCGCCAATACCAAATCCACTGGCGTCAGTTTGAACAGTAAAGGGTAAGGAGAAATCCGGACATGTTAGAACCGGTGCGGAAACAAGACAATCTTTTAACGCCTGAAAGGAATCTTCACAGTCTTGATCCCATGTAAATGATTGGTTTTTTCGAGTTAGATTAGATAAGGGTGATATTAGTGAAGAGAAATTGGGGACAAAGCGTCTATACCAAGAGGCTAAGCCGATAATCCTGCGAACTTCAGTTACGTTGGATGGAACTGGAATTTTTAGGATAGCGTTGACCTTCTCCGGATCCACATGTAGTCCATTGCGATCAACGATATAGCCCAAATACCGCAATTCGGGACGGCAGAAATTACATTTCTCAGTTGAAACAGTTAGATTAGCGTCCTTTAAACGTTTAAAAACTTCCCTTAAGACCTCCATATGTTTCTCAAAAGTAGAGGTCGCGATAATTATATCGTCCAAATATACAAAAACATAATCTTCAAGAGCTGGTCCAAGCACCCTGTCTATAAGACGTTGCCAAGTAGCAGGTGCATTAGAAAGTCCCATAGGCAGTCTGCAAAATTGGAAAAGTCCACGTCCTGACACTGTAAACGCTGTAAGCGGCTTTGATGATTCGGAAAGGGGGACCTGAAAGTATGCTGATTTTATATCCAGAGATGACAAATACCGTGCATTCCGTAGTTTATCGAGGGTTACCGAGATATAGGGAATGGGATAGGCATCTTTTTCGGTTACATTGTTTAGCTTTCTATAATCTACTACGAATCTCCACGAAACTCCATCCGACTTCTTTACAAGAAGTATTGGTGAAGACCAAGGACTACAACTAGGTTCAACGATCCCTTCATCTAGTAGCTTATCCAGTTCAGAATTAATATGCCCCTGCATCACCGGAGAAACGGGGTAATATCGTTGCTTTATTGGCATAGAGGTGGTTGCTATATGGTGTTCTACCATTTTAGTACAACCAAGACGATTACCCATTTCTTGAAATACTTGGCTGATAAATTTCTCTAGTACTAGGGAATGTTCAGGTGTTAGTTCGGTTCTGGACTGCAATACTCCAGAGTTAACTGATGCACAGTGACAATCTTTAGAAGAAAATTCCCAACTTCCATGCCTTAGGTCAGGCACAATACCCATACGCTTCCAAAAATCAGCTCCTAAAATCAGGAGGTGCCGCAAGCTTGGTATAACAAGCACTCGCATCGCTCTCACACGACCCTCAACCTCCATCGGCAGCGTCAGAGAACCAATGCTTTCACAGGTGTTTCCATCAGCAACAGTACAAGTGATTTTATGATCTTCATTGAGTTGAAGTCCCAGAGATTTTATTAGAGACCATCCTGGCCCGCCCAGAATACTGGAAGAGGCTCCACTATCCAGTAAGCCACGCAACTTTAAGCCCAATATGTCCACCAATAAGTATGGTCGCTCATCGCCCTCAGCATGAGAAAAGATGAAATCGAGAACGGCTCGTTGGGTAACCGGCAGTGGTAAGTTATTGGTGACCGTCGAAGGTCGAGACATATTACGGTCGCTTAATGTCTCCGACTTCCGTTTCCCGAGCTTCCAGAGCATTTGGGACATGACCTCACGGTATAACCAGCATTACCACATCTGAAACAATACTTATTCTTTTTATCGCGGCATTCTGATGCTCGGTGACCAGTTGTCTTGCAATTCCAACAGGTGATTTCAGAGACATTAACCTCACTGGTTCCACTCGTTGAAGCACTGTCAGTGTAAACGTATGCTAAGTCTGGTTCCATCATCTTTTTATGTCTTGGGGGAGGAATAAAGTTTTCAATTGCTTCCTTTCTTTCTTCCAATTGTCTTCCGACCTCAATAAGTTGCTGGATAGTATCAACCTTTACAAGCCCAAGCTGACTTTGGTAAAATGGTGAAATGTTCTTCATTAGAACTTTTAGTTTTAACTGTTCTGTGGTCGAACATGTCAATCGATTGAACATGTTTATCATAGTCGCTATATATAGTCCGATGGACTCATTAGGTCCTTGAGTTCTTTGCTTAATCTCTTCAAAAAGACGGTCATTGTAGTCGCTGGGCAAAAACTGTTTTCTTAAGGCAAACACCAAATCTTCCCACGTTCTAACTTGATCTCTAATAGAATTATACCAAATCTTGGCTTTTCCAGTGAATAAATCCGAAGCAGAAGCACACAATTGAGGTTTAGAAACATTTCTGGAAATACTCAATTCATGGACGCTCTCTAAAAAGGAATTTAAGGACATAGACTCGCCATTATATTTGAGATTCCACAAATAAACAGGTACTGTCTTAGGTCTGTTCATGGTGACAGGACCGCTTGCTCGTGGCATTGTAACTGACTCCGCTTCGCTGTCTGCACCATCAGAACTTTCCTCCTCTGTAGTAGTAGAATCGTCGTCTTCATTGTCCAAGCTGGTCGACGATAATAAATTAGCCAACTCTAAAGGGCCATGAGTTTGGGATAAACGTTTAAATCTCCTTGCTTTCTGCTGTACAGCCGAATGAAATTTCAAAAGCGAGACTATTAATGAGGAACGTTGCCCCGTTTCTATATCTCCTTTCGGTTTGCTACGATTGGCTCTTTCATAAGCATGCCATATTTTCGTAGAAATTTTGGAAAACTGTCCACTCTCGGCAGTATCCGCGAACTTCTTGACCAGGTCTTCAATCTCCTTAATCTTATCGGTAACGGCCTGACAATCTTTGGCAAAATTATAGGGATAGGTCGGATAAGTTAGAGTTGATCCAGCCTTCTCTAGTTTAAGTAACTGTCGAAGGGTCTTTCGCATGTCTGCCACAGTAGCAGCTTCTTCATCCACCTTTATTCCCCTGAAGGTTAACTCGTACACAAATTCATCTCGATCTAGACGGTTGATCTCCATCTTCATCGCCATGTTTATCTTGTTTATTTTTTTTTTCCCCTTTCGCAATACTATAATATTTCAGACACAATTTTCAACTATTTCAACTATAAGCACTACCTTAATAATATAATCGGTATATTAGTACCTTAACACTATGCACACACAACCTTATTTCGTAAATAATTAATAACACAAACTTTAATGAGTGCCTCACTAATATCGATACTCCGGAAGTCGAGAATTTCACAAAGAGTGTAGTAAAGCACGCACGGCCTCGACATTAAATCAACAGGACAGCCGCGTAATCAAAAAATAGAAATACCAAAAGAATATAAACAAAACACTCGAATATAGAATCAAATCTAACCGATATTGTAGCAGAGGAGCATCTACCACCGTAAATATTCCTAAAACACAAACAAAAAAAATTCCCTAAATTTAGGGAAATTTGAAAAAAATGGCAACACTGTTTGCAAAAGGGCCCCACGTTGGGCGCCAAACTTGCCACCTATCTGCACTGCAGGAGGGTGAGAGCCCTCTGTAGTCAGAGACCGGTAAGGTGTAGCAACACGGAGAACTGGGCTAGCCACTAGTCGGGAGTGGTCGTGCGGTAATTTAGAAAGTAATGGAATTATGGACGCCAGTAACCTATTTAAAGCCACAAGCTCCGTTCCGGAATGTAGATGAGTACTCGGTTACAACATACCATCAATTTACCAGGAGGTGCAACGATGTTCGGTAGTTCGCCAAAATTAATAACACAGAAGAGGAATACCAATGACACTATTTTATTGAAGCCTGTGTAAATTTATAGAACCAAATTTCATAAATCATATTACATACAAAATATTCATCTGGAATATGTACGAATAAACCTCGCTATATTATATCTAGAAATGATAGAGAATGTTTCAGGTACCTGTCGTGATCACGGCCGGTTTACACGCACCAGGCTATATAGGGTGCAACCTTGACGAATGAAAATTATGGGTAATTAAATTAGTAGTATAAAAAAAAAAAATATATACTCTAGCTCAATATTCAGATACACCAGCAATGTAATATATTTCTAGCAATGGCTAGTTCGCAAATTATATCAATATGTCATTGGCACACCGGAGATAAACTTACGTTAACTTCAAAACAATACATAAGGTATGTCTAATTAAGTCATGTCAAATATCCAGTTAGAAATACACTAGGTACAATTAATTAAATAAATACCTTTCTATTTAAATAACCAACCCCATAAATTCTGAATAGATTTAAATTTAAGATAATAGTCTAGTGCGGACCTGCATGGACCAAGTATAAGGAAATATCTTCCCCCTATAAATAATTACATATATTTCAACTTTAATAATAAATTTAACTTAAAAATAGCCGACCAGTACGGACCTGCATAGATCAAACTACTGAATAATTAAATACCTTCTTGGTCAAATACTTCAAACTCTGTACTTTAAATACTAAGTTACTAAACAGAAATAATAGTCCAACGCAGTCCTCCACAAATCAAATCATTAAATAACTAGATACCTTTCTGGTTAAATATCTGTAACGCTGTACTTTAAATACGGAATTATTAACAGGAATAATAGTCCAACCCATTCCTGCATAGATCAAACCATAGAATAACTAAATACCTTTCTGGTTAAATACTAGGAACCTTGTAGTTTAAGTAAGAAATCTGATCCGGTCCTGCATAGATCAATCCGTTCTGAACTGCCACCAGCCTAGCCTATGGTACTACAGTAAAGGATGAGGGTAGGTAGATGAATATCCCCCGGGAACAGCCCTAAAATTTACAGAAAAAACCGTTGCTCATACCGCCAAATATATGTGGCCAGAAAGCTTGTAATACTTACACACTGTCTCGTGTGGCTGTAGATCTAGGTCTTGAGCAAAGATGAAGAGTTCAGTGATGAGATAATGGATTACAAAGTTAAATGCATTTTGGTTGACCGATAATCATATCTAAAAGGGATAAGCATCCACATGTAGTCCAGAATAATTATGATGAATATTCAGCAAGGAAAATAAAAAAACGAAAACTCATAAAACAAAACACATTGATGACTTACTTGACTGATCCTACGCCTTAGCTGACCGAAGTGCTCTAATATCCAGCCCTAGGCCGTAGTTGGTGACAAAACTATACACTATAACACCAACACTACTATTTTTGGATGAAAAAATCCCTCATCAACGAGGAGTGTATCCCAAAACACTATTCAAATCCCCAAAAATAGGCAGCAACTTCTCGCGTCCAGCGGCACCAGGAACCAAGTGTCGGAAGATGGCCGTCCTTGTCGGCACTACCCAGAAAGGTACTAAATTTAGAGCGGGAAACCTATTTAATTTTGATACTTTAACTAGTACTATTGAGAAAAAGTGATCACTAAAATAGATACTACATCGCCAATAACCAACGATTCCTACAATATTTTCAGAAGAATCCTAGCCTATATTGAATAATTAATTTTTAAAATAACTATAATTTTAAATGATTTATATCCGGCATTAGCGGCAATTGAGGAAGGCGGAGCATAACCCACGATCCATGGTTGAGTTTGTTCATAAGGTCGTACCATTACAGTCTTTAGACATTGTCAAATATAGCTATCTCTTTTCTGCTACCTCTGAATATACACCGCGGTACTCCCGGATGGTAGCAGAGCCCATCTCCTTGACAATTAGGTTCCACACCAAACAGACCTTCCTCAAATATTCCTACGCGCGTCGCGCGTCGCCGCGATGATTGCAGTTGACCGGGTACGATTTCTACGGTACGTTAGTAAGCCCACAGTATTCGAAGCAGGTTCTCGCTTCGCAGGACAAAATTATACGGCGAGTTGCCAGAACCGGACTGAGAATCAAACCGTATCAATTTAGATCTTGCCCAATGATACTTTAACATTTATTAAGCAAATAAACTCTATCTATATTACAATAAAACACTTAATATGTACAAATAGAAAATATCGATATCAATTATTTAACTAAATTTTGATAATTTAAAAATATTACCGTTACAACACAAATTCTATAGAACTCTTATAGTATCAAAATGTTTTATAAAAGTGGGCCTTTTTGATCCTATAAATATCGTATAAGGGTATTTAACCACGTAATAGGAATCTTGAGCCTCTATAAAATGTACTGTATGGCAGTTTGCTAGTTGGGTTCATTTAGTTTGGTAAAGAGTGGTATGAATTATATCGAGAAATTCTGTAATCATAAAAACTTTTTAGATTTTTTAAATATATTACAAATTATTTTTTATATAAAGCATAACACAGAGACACGAAATTCAAGTGTCCAATTAGGTCAAAGAGAAGTAAAGTCAAGTAATTATAAGCATTTTAGAACTCTAACCTGATTTAACGCATTGAATAAACTAAACCTGAACTAACAAAACCATTTCTTATTATAGCGTTACCCTATTAGTACCGTTGGGACCTTCCAATATCTCCCTATATTTAAACTCAGTCTTCAATATCCAAACTCATTCATTGAGTCTTCTAAAGCGTGCTCTTATGAAAATATTGTGAATAGAAACCTTAGAAATGGTTTAAATATTTATACTGTTTATTTCATTTGAACACTTTGCCTAACAATGATAGATATTTCTCAAAGTGCTTCATTTCAGGAAAGAAAAATAATCTGAATTTAGCTATATTCCAACAGTAAGGTTAAACCCATTTTCTCTTCCCCAAAATGTTAAGATTTTTTTTAAATAAGTAATGGGCTATTTCGAGAGGACTCTGGTCAATACATCTTATACGTAGGAGGAATTGGGTTAAGATAATTTGATTCTAACGAGGGACTGAGGATTAAGGAAATTTAAATTATTGAAAGACTTAAAGCGTGCCGATTTATAAAGAAGAACTCATTACTCATTACACTAATTTGAATATACCTTTTAACTCATAAAATAAGCAGAAACAAAATTAACCTGTTTAAAATTCCGAACACATGTTTGTTCGTAGAGAGGTATGTATCTCAAGTTCGCAAGCGAACCCATACACATATCATACCGAACTTTTTATATTCACGCTCTTTTGTTAATTAAAAGCTTAACGTAAAGCAGGGCTCGTTTATAAATGCAAAACGTGTCTTGTTTCTGAAAGGAAGCGGGTAAATTGGTTCCCATTTGTCTCCTATGCAAAAAATATGTTTCATCCTACCGACATATAGTAATAATAATAAACGTCCCCTATTTTAGCATACCATAGAATTTACAATAAATAAATCAAAAAATAAATGTCATTATAGATCGCGATTTAAATCTCTTGATTTTTTTCAATTTAAATCATGATTAAGGAAAAAAATTTGAAGAACGGTGGGAATAAAATCAAAAACGTGTTGAAAATAGCAACTTATTTATAGGAAAAAATAGATAAAATATAAATAGAGAAAAAATCAAAAAAATCGCGATTTTTGATGTTTTTTCAAAAAAATCATGATTTTTTGAACCCTGTCTACAGGGTGTTCATACATTTTTTAAAACACTTTAAATATTTGTTGCAGGATGTGCTAAGCTAATCGAATTCGATCCACTAAGGACAACAGAAGTGCAGCTTCCACCCGGTGCTGTCTTCGTAATAGCGCACAGTCTAGCAAAAGCGAATAAAGCAGCGACAGGAGATTTTAACTGTAGAGTTGTAGAATGTCGCTTAGCTGCCCAGGTAATGGTCTAGGGATCTGCCTAGCGCAGGGCAGAATAACACGATGCGACACTTGTGTCAGTTATATTTTGTCCAACTGTACAGGGTGTTCCAACGAGGACTGAACAGAGGCTTATTATGGACTTTCCCTGTATTTTTGGAAAAACCCAAAATAGTCAATTGATGTATTAGTTTCAGTAGAATTCGAAAGTGTCACCAAAAAAAAATTTGAACAAAAACAAACGACTTTCGTGTGTATCGTTTTTTAAATGGAAACCATTTTTTATATGATTTTTAGAAAGTCACTTTCTTATTTCCATTGCGATATTGCCTCGTCGGAATTTTGGAAACAAACTGAAAGCGAAGTTCTTTCTATGCTGAAGTAGGAGAATATGAAAAGGTATAAGTTTATTAATTTTTAAAGTTCTGTGGATGGTTCCGCGGCTAATTCTTCGACATGCTACACGACCGTACCCCATCCAATATTGGTTTGGTGGGATTCACTCTAAAGCGCGATTTATACTTTGACGCTTGACGGTTACGTTTGAAGTTTGACGGTGACGCTCGTAGAATTCCATTTTTGGTGCATTTATAGTTTGACGCTTGACGTTCAACATTTTCGTATCATAACCTCTTTATTTTGTTGTGTTCCGTTGTTTGTTTGTTTTGTAAAGAATTGTTTTTTCTAAAAACATGAATTCGACTAACGTGGCTATGGCGTGGGGATGACGATGTGTTTGCTAGCAGCAGCATTACTTAAAAAGAAACAAAAGCGAAAAAGGCAGTATAAAATTAGACCCATAAACAGAAGACGACATAATAAGGTACAAATATTATACAAATATAAAAGAGCAGTATTGACAGTTAGCTATCACGTGCAAATACTGTCGCGTCCTATTGGCTGTTACGTCATATTCTACGGAATTTCTACGAGCAGTGAGCGTCAAAAGTTAAAATTGGTTTATCTGGAACGTTACGTCATCGTCAGCGTCAAAAGTATAAATGGGTGTATATATTTCCTATTCTTCAATCCTCAACCGACCACGTCAACGTGATCGGCAAGCGTCAAGCGTCAAATTATATATCGCGCTTAATAGTTATTTATGATATAAGTGTTAAAAATACTTTTAACACAAATATCATACAATATTTTTTCTACAAACGGCAATAAAAACCATACAATAATTGAAAATTAAATGTTTAGAATCTCTTACATCCAGGTAGTTTCTAAAAGCATCGTATATTTATATTAAATTAGTTCACATTTGTCAATAAAAACCTAGCAACCATCATTGTTGGCTGATTTATTTACAGAAAAATTGAAAGGTCCTGTCAGTTTTATTAAAACGCTAGCGCTGGCTGTTGTGATTTGCCAAAAATTCAAGAAATACAAGAAATCGATCCACTTAAAGACATAGAAGAAGCTGCTAACAGAGCTACCTTGGATTTACTGCCACGAAAATCAAGAATTCAATATGAGATTGCTCATTGTTGGAATAATAATTAATCCAGGTATACTTTAGGTGCCACCTTGACACCTGACACAAAGGTATTACATTTTTATATTGTAGTTGGCTAGTTGTAACAAAAAGTCGTAGTTATTATGAATTGTATCCATGTGCTCAGTTTTTATAATTTCTCCTAGTTTAATGTTACTATTTTTAAATAAATGCCCGAAATAGAGAAGAAGTATTTATTTAACCAATAGGTTATGGGCCCAGGCATCGTGGTAAAAATTGATGTTGAAAAGTAACATATTTGTTAGTGGTCGACGTTCTGGTTTGACGCTTTTAACCAAGTGAATAGGAATACCCAAAATGGCTGAAGCAAGTGGAATTCAGGTGAATTTTGAGAAGCTGAATGGCCGGGAAAACTATAATAATTGGAAGTTTGGTATGAAGATGACCCTAATCCATGAAAATTTATGGAAATGTATAAAAGGATATGCTGGTGATGATAAGTCTACAGAAGCAGAGAAGGAACGGTGGAACCAAAAGGCATTAGCAAAGATTTGTCTAATGGTACAGCCTTGTGCATATTCACATGTACGATCTGCGAAAAATGCAAAAGAGGCATGGGAAAGTCTAGAAAAGGCATACGAAGACAAAGGTTTGTCAAGAAGGTTAAATCTTATAAAGTCACTTGTAAGATTACGACTTAAGAATTTTAACACAATGGAAGCCTATGTTAATGAAGGAATGTGTCTAGCTCAGAAATTAGCAGATATGGGGCAGCCTATGGACGATGAATTTTTAGGTGTTATTCTCTTGAGTGGACTGACATCTGATTATGATCCCATGATAATGGCACTAGAAGGATCTGGTACTAAAATTACCAGTGATTTTGTCAAGGCAAAGCTATTGCAAGATGATAAATATGGCAAAGAAAACCAAAATGGGCAAGAATCAGCTTTGTTGTTGAAGAAAAAGACATTCACGAAGAAAAACGTAAAATGTTTTAAGTGCGGATTAATGGGGCACTATAAATCACAGTGCAAAAAGGGTGATAATTATGAAGCAAATCAGGAAAAGCGTCACTACAATGGTAGACATAAAAAAACAATGAAAGAAGAAGCTCTTCAAATAGTGTTAGAACCCAATATATCAAATACAAATAGCTGGTTTATAGACTCTGGTGCAACATTACACATGACATTTCAAGAGGAAATGGTGCAGATTGACAAAAAAAAGGTCCAAACAGATATAGTTGTGGCCAATAATCAGTCAATAGCAAGTTTAGGTGTTGGCAATGCAACTGTCAATACAAAAAGTGGTGTTAAGACCATTTCAGAAGTATTTTATGTTCCAGAACTCAGAGCAAATTTACTTTCAGTAAGTAAAATGGTAGAGAAGGGGCGTGCCGTAGTATTTAGGTCAGAAGGATGCACTGTTTATGACTCAGAAGATTTTCAAGTAGAAGGTAGAGTCATAGTAACTGGTTCAAATAAGAATGGCCTGTACGAGCTTGACTTAGCTCGAGAACAGACATACATTTCTAGAGAGAATTCCGAAGAGTTATGGCACAAGAGACTTGGTCATTTAAACAGAGTTAGTATGAAACTTTTACATAAAGGAATGGCTATAGGTGTCAATTACAAGGAAGAACGAGGTGAACAGTGTAGTACGTGTTTATTAGGTAAACAGTGTAGACAACCCTTTCCAAAGACAGGAGCAAAACGAGCCAAAGAGATGCTAGAGTTGGTTCATACAGATCTTTGTGGACCAATGCCAGAGGCGTCATGGAGTGGCGCAAGATATATATTCACACTCATAGATGATTATACTCGAAAGATTTTCATATACTTCTTAAAGTCAAAATCAGAAGTGTGTGAGGTCTTTAAAGAATTTCAAGTGATGGTAGAGAACCAGACGGATAAAAAGATCAAAAAGCTTCGTAGTGACAACGGAACAGAATATGTGAATGCTGGTTTTGAAAAATACTTAAAATCAAAAGGAATTCAGCATCAAATGACAGTCAGATATACTCCTGAGCAGAATGGGGTGGCTGAGAGAACAAATAGAACAATTGTAGAAAAGACCAGATGTCTAATGCAAGAATCTAAAGTAGATGAGAAAATGTGGGCCGAAGCAGCTAATACTGCAGTATATTTAAAGAATCGGTCACCACATAAGGCAGTCAAGGGTATTACACCGGAAGAAAAATGGACAGGTGAAAAGATAAACCTAGAGAATCTTAGGGTGTTTGGTTGCATAGCTCATGCACATATTCCAGACCAATTGAGGCAGAAATTTGATTCAAAAAGTAAGGTTTTTGTTTTTGTTGGATATTGTGAACTGACAAAAGGATATAGATTATTTGACCCTGAAAAACCTGGTCGAATCGTCAAATCACGTGATGTGGTATTTTTTGAACATCAGTTTATGATAGACAAGAATAAAATTATCTTACCAGTCGAGAAGAAGTCTATTCCAGAAACAATGTTACCCATTGACGAGCCGATTTCAGAAGTAATGTTACCCATTGATGAGCCTATTCCAGAGGCCATACTACCTATTGATGAGCCTATCCAAGATGAAAATTTTGTAGATGAAACTGATGAATTTATACCAAGACGATCTCAACGAGAAAGAAAGGAAAAAGTGTTCTCTGATCATGTAGTATATCAAGTTTCACATACATTGGGTGTTCCATATTCAGTTAGAGAAGCCTTGGAGAGTACCAAGAAGGATAAATGGAGGCAAGCTATGGAGGAGGAATACCAGTCCATGATGGAAAATAAAGCTTGGACATTAGTGGACAAACCACCAGAAAATAAAAAAATAGTGCAGTGCAAGTGGGTGTTTAACGTCAAAAGCGGTGCTAATGATGAATTGCGTTATAAAGCCAGATTGGTAGCTAAGGGTTTTACGCAGCAATATGGTGAAGATTACACTGAAACTTTTGCGCCAGTAGTTAGAAACTCTACGGTAAGGTTATTATTTGCATTGTCTGTAAATTTAGATTTAAAAATTGATCATGTTGATGTCTCAACAGCTTTTCTAAACAGTGATTTAGAAGAAGAGATTTTCATGGCCCAACCAGAAGGTTTTATTCAAAATAATGATAAACATAAAGTTTGTTTCCTTAATAAAGCAATTTACGGGTTAAAACAGTCTTCCAGAATGTGGAACAAGACTGTGGACCGAGCCTTAACTGGTTTGGGGTATGAAAAATCAAGTTATGAATCTTGTGTTTATTTTAAAAAAATAGAAAAGAGTTTAGTAATAATTGCCTTATACGTAGACGATTTTCTTATTTTTTCAAATAATGACCAGGAAAGAATTAAGCTAAAGGTAGCCTTGGCAGATAACTTTAAAATTAAAGATTTGGGAGAACCCAAGAAATGTTTAGGGTTAAACATAGAAAAAGGTGAAGACGAGTTAAAAATTAATCAAAAGCACTATATTTTAAAATTATTGAATAAATTTGGTATGTCAGAAGCAAAAATTTCATTAACTCCTCTCGAACCTAACCTTAAGTTAGAAAAGGGCTTAAAATGTGATGAAAGTATACCATATCGTTGCTTAATTGGGTCTTTAATGTTTTTGGCTGTAAATTCAAGACCAGATATCGCATTTTCAGTCAGTTATCTTAGTCAGTTCAATAATTGCTATACAAATGTTCATTTTCAGCATGCAAAGAGAATTTTGAGATATTTAAAGGGTACTATTGATAAAAAATTAGTTTTTATGAAAAATAGTACTGATATCTGTGCGTTTACTGATGCTGATTGGGGCAATGATATTAACGATGGTAAGTCATATACTGGATATTTTTTTAAATATGCAGGGGGTGCTATTTCATGGGAAGCAAAGAAACAACACTCAGTTAGTCTTTCTAGTACAGAGGCAGAGTATGTTGCCATTTCTCAGGCATCAAAAGAAGCTGTTTTCATTAAAGGTTTTTTGGAAGAATTGTTAAATATTAATAATCCAATTTTAATTTATAATGATAACCAAAGTGCACAGAAGTTAGTATCAAATCCCGTATTTCATAATAGAACAAAACATATAAATATTAAATATCATTTCATTAGGGAATTAGTTGAAAAAGGGCTAGTAAAGCTTGATTATATGCCTACTAATGAAATGATCGCTGACATTTTTACAAAAGGTTTAACCAATACTAAGCATAAATTGTTTGTCTTAGGTTTGGGCCTAATGTGAATGTGAGTATCACTGGATTAAGGGAAAGTGTTGGAATAATAATTAATCCAGGTATACTTTAGGTGCCACCTTGACACCTGACACAAAGGTATTACATTTTTATATTGTAGTTGGCTAGTTGTAACAAAAAGTCGTAGTTATTATGAATTGTATCCATGTGCTCAGTTTTTATAATTTCTCCTAGTTTAATGTTACTATTTTTAAATAAATGCCCGAAATAGAGAAGAAGTATTTATTTAACCAATACTCATTATAAATTTATAAAATGGTGTGAAAGCAAAGGCGTTTCTGGAAAGTATTTCGAAAACATAATCCTGGCCTTATTTGAGGAAAAGGCAAAGGTATGGAAGTCATCTTCTCTTTGGTCCCATTATTCAATGATCAAAGCTATGCTACGTGTAAATAACGACGTAGATATCAGCAAACATTTTAAATGGACTGCCTACTTGAAGCGTCAAGGATAGGGTTGCTAGGCCAAAAAATCAAAAATTTTTACTAGAGGCCAAATTGAACAGTTTCTGAAGTGCGGATGATGAATACCTTCTGATGAAAGTAGCTACGATTGGTGCCTGCCGCAGGAAGGAGCTTTGTCAGTTGACTCTTGACAACGTGAAAGATATCATTCATCATATCATTAGTTATTAAAATATCAGATACCAAAACCAAGGTACCACGAAATTTTACTATCTTTGAAAAATTTTATTTGGATTTTTATCGAAAATATACTGATTTTCGGTCAGCAGATGTCGTACATCGGCGGCTCTTCTTAAAATATGCAAAAGGTAAATATACCAGAAATCCGGTCGGAATTAATACGTTCGGAAAATTAGCTGCTGCTATAGCAAGATTTCTGCAACTTCCAAATTCAACACTCTATACTTTCGCCGTTCCTCTGCGAGCTAACTTGCCAATGCTGGAACAAATTTGACGACAATTAAGCGGCCTGGGCGATGAAAATCCTCAACCGTTGCGGAAGGCTACATCGTGAATTCATTGGAAAATAAAAATTCTATTGCTCGAAAATTGCTTACAGTACAAACGTCATCAGCCGATGATGCTTCAACATCAGTTGAACATGCTGCTGTTTCTGTTCAATCCTCCTCAACCGCGAGGAACAGCAGAACTGAAGAAGGAATTCATTTTTAAAATTTTTCAAATTGTACTAATAATATAAGTGTAAATAAATAAAATAGAAATGTTTTTTGACGTTTTATTGAAAAAATTGACATTTTACTTTTAACACTAGTGCCTTAAAGTAGGTATTTTAAGGCACTAGTCTTATTTTAAACAAAAATATTTAAAATTATTTACATATATATGTAGACACTTATTTATAAACAAACACTGTAAAATGCAGACCAGTTGTTTTAATTTTTCTCTATACACCGACCAACATTTGATTCCCCAAGGGTGGTCGTTATTGAGAGATTTTACTGTATAATTATTATTAACGAGAGTTTAAAACATACTCAAACGCAGCTTCCCGCAGGCTTTAATTAATGAAGGGAAAAATATTTAATATGCTTTCAAAAAGGAATACCGAATTACTGAGAGTAGGTAATTATTTTTGTAAGAATAAAAATCGCGTCGCAGGATCCAAGATTGTATCGAAAATTTCACAATAACAATAATACTAATAATAAACCGTTTCAGATCATGGCCCATAAGAAAGGCATCGACTGGACCACTGTCAAAACTCTCGGTAATCTCCAGAAATCCCTCAAGTTAACCCTGGATGAAATGATTGCCCTAACAAAAGAACTACTTAGAGAAACTCCATATAGCAAGGAGGACGTTATCCGGGGGTTGGATTCCACTTCCAGTCTGGTGAATGCAAAGTCACTGACTCCGAATACTCATGACATACAGAGTTTTAAGTTGTATCAAAGGGCCTTCCATGTGTTTAATGGTGAGTGCTGTGAATTAATGTTTTAAGTTGCAATGAAAACACAAGTTTAAGTTTAAGGCAGATTAACATTATAATTTTGTAACGTAAAGTAAAACACAAAATCTGCTCCACTAGTTTAATGTAAAAATTGTAAAATTGTCTAACCATACATGTTTCGGAGGCATAAACCTCCATCATCAGTGGGATTAAATTAAGTTAAGTTAAAGAGAAAAGGATCAGAAACATTGTGAGAACTTGTGTCGCAGAAAAAACTTCAACTTAAACTTTAATAAAAAATTTAAAAAAATAAATAAAATATTTTCATAACTATACTTAATACAAAATGATGAAGTTTTTTCTGCGACACAAGTTCTCACAATGTTTCTGGTCCTTTTCTCTTTAACTTAACTTAATTTAATCCCACTGATGATGGAGGTTTATGCCTCCGGAACATGTATGGTTTGACAATTTTACAATTGTTACATTAAACTAGTGGAGCAGATTGTGTGTTTTACTTTACGTTAAAATATCACTCCACTGAGAGATGGACTTCTTCCAAAAAATTATAATTTTGTGTGTACAAAGTGGGCTTTTTTAGAGTCTTATAGGAGTGATTTCATATCACAAAGCGATTTGGTGGAAAGCTGGACATAGCCTCCATTTTATCTGGTGCTAATGACCATAAAAAAAAGCCTACAAAGAGTTTCAATTTTTTTACAAATATATCCCTCGTGTCAAATTATAGTTTGTATATTTAGGCGTTACGTTCTTGTGCTAGAGTCATGAAAAATTGACTTTCCAACCATAGTAAAGTTTATATTATACCGTTGATCTTTTGACTGCCATAAAACTCTAATTATATACCATTTTAAGTAGGTATAGAAACCTAATAATATACTGTGTGTATCAGCTAAATGGAATAAATTCGATAATAATTACATGGGGGCGTGTCTGAAAAAACTCTCGGATACGTCGATTGGTATTTCTAGTTGCGCATTATTTTCAATAAAAACTCTTTATACAGGGTGTGTCATGTAACAGTGGCCAATACTAACTTTCTTATTTTAAATGCAACACCCTGTATATTATTCAATTTTCGGATTATTTAGAAAATTTTAGACATATTTCATATACAATATCCTATACCTATCTTCAACTGTTTCGGAAATATTAAGTGTTTTCAGATTTGCTGCAAAAATTATCAACACACTAAAAAACTAATAAGTAAAGGCTGAGACACAATCAAAAACTTAAGGAATAAAGAATAGGATTTAAGATTTAGGCGTTAAGGAATAAGAGTACAAGACAGAATTAAAATCTTAGTACCTAAATTTAACCAATCCGGTTACTTAAAAACGGCGCGATTTTTAAACTCTAAACTATTGTCGTAACCCCACTTTTTTGTTTACAAATACTATTTTTACAACTTTAACAAACTCGCCGTGAACTCGCCTATACTTTTAAAAAATATGGAGGGCTTGCCAAAAAAGTCCTTAACTCTTTTGAGTAGTATGTTTGCAATGTCGGCAGCGTTTTATTATTACCTTAAGAAACGGAGATCAATAAGGTGGCGCAACAGGAGATGGTGAGTTCGCCCTATTAATGTCCAAAGAGAATTCTTAGGAGACTTTAATGATAGAACGTAATCGTGAAAGTTTTGGTCATACATGACTTACATGAAACTCTTACTTTTATTAAAAACCAAAGTGAAAAACTGAAAATACAATTTTGAGGTTATTAAATTGTCAAAAGTCAAACAACAAACATGCTGACTTCTGATTGGTTGATTTCCTATTCCTTATTTCTTAAAACCAACAAATCGGTTTTTTAAATCTTAAATCTTATTCCTTAATTCCAAAAAATTCATTGTGCGTTGTTTACATAGGACAACATATGTTCGTTCTTAAATCTTAATTCTTATATCATAAATCTTATTTCTTATTCCTTAAGTTTTTGATTGTGTCTCAGCCTTAATACTGTTTATTTCTTGATAATGAAAAAAACAAAAAAAAAACATTAATATACTTAGGAGATGTTGAAAATTGATGTTAAAATGTTTTTACTGATATGAACAAAAAAAGGTATAAATAATTTTGTTTACTTTTGTTTAAAACGCCTGACCTTAGCAAATTGCTGTCTGTCTGCATGACAGTAGTTGTCAGTGTTATAGTCGTTCGAATTTCGTTAACTGCATATCAGAAAAATGGTTTATTTAACAGAAATGCACAAAATAACAATTCTACAGATGATTGGTTATGGAGATAAAACACGGACACAAATGGAAGTTGCTCGCTTATTTCAAAAAATTTCCAAATTTGCCGCCTATAACTCAAGGGACAATTAGTAAAATAGAAAAGCAGTTTCGCCAGCTTGGACATGTAAAGAAGAAAAAAAAAGTAGCTGCCAATGCAATAAGTGATGATACCAAATTAGATATTATGGTTGAGTTTCAGGAAAACATTGATACTTCTAGTCGAGAGACAGCCCCAATGTTCGATGTTTGCCATTCAACGATTATTCGAACATTACCAGAAAATAAAATGTATCCCTATAAAATGATACCTACTCATAAGCTCATGGAAGACGATTTTGATGGGAGAACGTATTGTTGTGAACAAATGATGGCAATGTTAGATAACAATGTGATCTAATTAGAACATGTTTTGTTTTCTGATGAGTGCACCTTTACACTTCACGGTCATGCTAATCGTCAGAATTGCCGCTATTGGTCTAGGGAAAATCCTCACTGGATGAGAGAAGAACATACGCAATATCCTGAAATGGTTAATGTTTGGGCAGGAATTGTTGGAGATCATATCATAGGTCCCTTTTTTATTAATGGCAATTTAAATGGCGATGATTATTTAGCACTGCTCCAAAATAATGTCTTGCCAACTTTGACAAACTTATATCCTGATTCAGCAAACCCACAACTTTCAGCGAATATGATATGGTTTCAGCAAGATGGAGCACCGCCTCATTACCAAATCGGTGGATAGGGAAGCGTGGATCGATGAAATGGCCAGCACGATCCCTTGATCTGACGCCATTAGACTTCTTCTTATGGGGTTATGTCAAAAATATTGTATACAAAACTAAACCACTCGACTTAGCTGATTTGAGGAGACGAATAACGCTTGCGATTAGATCAGTCACGCCTGAGATGTTTAGTAACGTTAGAAGAAATTTCTATTTAAGATTAGGATGTTGCCAAGACGTTCGCGGCGAGCATTTTGAACATCTCCTACATTAATGTTTTTTTTTTCGTTTTTTACATTATTAAGAAATAAAGAGTATTACTTATTAGCTTTTTTGTGTGTTGTTCATTTTTGCAATAAATCTGAGAACACTTAATATTTCCGAAACAGTTGAAGATAGGCATAGGATATTACATTAAATATGTCTAAAATTTTCTCAAAAATCCAAAAGTTGAATAATATATAGGGTGTTGTATTTAAAATAAGAAAGTTAGTATTGGCCACTATTACATGACATACCTTGAATAAAAAGTTTTTATTGAAAAAAATGCGCAACTTGAAGTACCAATCGACGTGTTCGAGTGTTTTTCCGGATACGCCCTTATGTATTCATTATCGAATTTATTCCATGATAAGCGAATTATTATGCTGTATTAGTGTTAGAATGTGGAGTCCATGGGCTTGTGCTGAGATTGGGTTAGAAGAAAACATTTATCTCCCGATGCCAAAGAAATATTTAAAAATGTCTGCCAATCTTTGCTGAAAAGAGATTTTAATTCAAGTGGTGCTATGGCCGAGATGTCTCCTTTAACAAGTATTTCTTTATCCTCGGTAAAGGATATAGTACTGAAACCTATTATTGCCAGAAAGAAGAAAGAAGTATTGAAATAGAAAATGTGTCATGCAAATTTTGTAAATCTGTATACCTATATTTCATGTTGGTTATACTATCACATGTAAACAAATGGTGTAGCCACATATAGAAATTACTTCTTCTAGTAGTAAAAGTTCTTTGTACTGACTTATTGGCTATTAGGCCTTAATAAGTTTAATTTAAAGAAATAGTCCATTCTCGAAGTGGAGTTGAAATATAGGGAAAGGGGGAAAAAAAAGGCTAAAAGTCTTTCTCCACTAATTTAATAGTGAGCTATTAAAGGCTCAATTTTAAAGTTAAATTGTCTCTACATGTTTCAAAGGTAGTAACCTTCATCTTCAGGAGACCAAAGTAGTGCTGCAGTTATTATTAGCAGTAGAGAGAAAACTGTTGGTGGAAAATGACGTTGATTGAGCTTTTTTTATTTAAAAATATTTTGACAAGATATTAATAATTGAATGTAATCAGCATGCTAAAATTGGAATTGAATGTGGAATGTTATATTTAAATCAAAGTTTATGAAAAGACACTGTCAATCTGTGGTCGAATTTAAAACGGGAAGATATTCATTATTTGAAAATCATACGTCAGGATATATAAAAAGGATCTTTTGGACATTCTAGATCTTGTTAGAGAAAGATTTTTGTTTGTGATTTGTTTTATGAGAAATTCTGTAATAAGAAAGAAATTTGTAATTAGTAATGAAATAAAATTATTAATAATGTCTGTACTTACATAATGTTGAAATTTCATTTGTAAAATTAGTTATTGGAGACCTAAGGTCCCGTCACCTTGCGTTATGTTCGTCCCATTATGTAGGGAAAACAATAGAGTTTTATTTAAAATAAAATTATTAAAAAAATTAAAAAACAAAAAAACAGATCTTATATTTTATATACCCTTAAAGATTAAAATAGGGAGACGAACACAGTTAAAATGAAAACATGACAACGTGTTCAGTCATTTTATAGTCGACCGTTGACAGCTTGAGAACAAAATGGTTGACATTGTTAGTATAATTGCATTAATGACAAAGGTATGAAAAGCTCAATCATCGTTCTTATAGTTACTAGTTAGTTAAATAAACATACATAAAACTTGAATATAACATAAAATATAAATAAAAGATATTATAATAAAAAATTTTTTCACAAGGTTGGGGGAATGGTCTTAAAAGACTTCTCTTTTATATTCTTTGGCGGTCTCCAGTGATCGTTAAAAGAAATATCGACATTTAAGTTGGGAGAAAAACAATCATTGTCAAGATACAGAATCCAGGAGTACGACTAATCATGTAGAAATTTAAAGTTTTAAAGGTTTAGCACAGAAAATAAATGTCAACCAAGTAACCCAAAAATCAAAATCAGTCGTCTTAAACTTCCTTTCCTCGGGAATAGGTGCTTTAAAGATCAGTGTTGTCATCTATGGGACCATCATCGAGGTGTAATAAGTAATTTGATTTAAAATACTAAAAGTAAAAGAATTTTTTTGTCGAAAATAATTTATGTTGTTAAACGATTGATGACTTGGTTGGATGCCGAAAGGCAAGAGGTCATCGAAAATTTCGAACAGAACAGAACAGAATGATGGTTGACCAGAGAAGACTGTCACAGGTGGTTGTACATAACCTCTCAATTATATTTTTTAGAGATTTCAGACTATTAAAGATTTACTGATAATATCAAAATAATTGAAATTAGAACATAGAAATAGAGAAAAAGAGGTAAAATTGCTTGTTTAATTTTTAAAATTAAGAGCATTAAAAAAATGGGTAGAAGTATGCTGAACTTGATCATTAAGACAAACTAAATTTTTGTTATGTAACGCTTTGTTAATTTCAAGAATCTCGAGCAGGTCAAGCCTGTTCCCCTTTTCACAGATGTGTAGATATTCTACATTAGAATCAACCATTTTGTTCTCAAGCTGTCAACGGTCGACTATAAAATGACTGAACACGTTGTCACGTTTTCATTTTAACTGTGTTCGTCTCCCTATTTTAATCTTTAAGGGTATATAAAATATAAGATCTGTTTTCTTGTTTTTTAATTTTTTTAATAATTTTATTTTAAATAAAACTCTATTGTTTTCCCTACATAATGGGACGAACATAACGCAAGGTGACGGGACCTTAGGTCTCCAATAACTAATTTTACAAATGAAATTTCAACATTATGTAAGTACAGACATTATTAATAATTTTATTTCATTACTAATTACAAATTTCTTTCTTATTACAGAATTTCTCATAAAACAAATCACAAACAAAAATCTTTCTCTAACAAGATCTAGAATGTCCAAAAGATCCTTTTTATATATCCTGACGTATGATTTTCAAATAATGAATATCTTCCCGTTTTAAATTCGACCACAGATTGACAGTGTCTTTTCATAAACTTTGATTTAAATATAACATTCCACATTCAATTCCAATTTTAGCATGCTGATTACATTCAATTATTAATATCTTGTCAAAATATTTTTAAATAAAAAAAGCTCAATCAACGTCATTTTCCACCAACAGTTTTCTCTCTACTGCTAATAATAACTGCAGCACTACTTTGGTCTCCTGAAGATGAAGGTTACTACCTTTGAAACATGTAGAGACAATTTAACTTTAAAATTGAGCCTTTAATAGCTCACTATTAAATTAGTGGAGAAAGACTTTTAGCCTTTTTTTTTCCCCTTTCCCTTAATAAGTTTGTTCAGTTTCTAATACATTTGTTATTAATCATAACAGCTATTTTCCAGAAAGCTTTATAGAAAATTCGCAGCTCACATAACTTGTCCATCTTAAGAAAGGCGAGCCAAATATAATACTTAATTTTAAAAAGCCTTTTTGAAGTATGCACGCATCAATTTGATTACTCCCACAGCTGTGCTACAAGCAAAACATTGCTTTTTTAACACCCCATTTATTTTTTCTTTTTACGTGGATAAAATATACATAGTTTTAAAAAAAAAAAAAAAACGAGCTAAAATTAAGTCTCGAGAAGACTACAAACTGCCCTTTTAAATGGGGTAGTAGGAGAGGAAACTCAATCCTAAAAGTTAATTATTTTCTCATTTTCGTGTAACAAAAGCGCCATAATTTATACATGCACTAGATTTAGTGTAATAAGTAAGTTATTCCATAATGATTAAGATTTGTTGTCGAATTTTGATTCCAAAAACGTGTTGTTTAAAGCCTGTCCAAAGATATAAGAAAGTTACACTTTGCCTTTAAATATGAGATTATCTAAGGGTGGCCATGAACAAACAATGAATGAATGTATAAATGCAGGTAAATTGCAAATCCGGAAGACGTAATTTCATTATTAAAGTAACAGTTTGGTGACTTTAAACCGATTTTTACCTGATTCAAAATGAGAGGGTTAAACCCATAAAACAAATTATGTTCTAAATACGGTATATATAGCCACTCTAGTTAGTCTTAAGCTTAGTAATTATTCTTACTTCGTGTGTAATACAGCGTTTGTTTAATCATGTGTGAGTCATGGAAAATATGTGCGAGCCCAATGTAGCTCATGCAGGAGACAACCCCGTCGAAAAGCAGAAAACACTTTTCTGTGGAAACTAAGGAAGTTATTCTCCTCTTCTTTAAGTGCCTTCTCCATTCAATGAAGATCGGCAAGAATTCTGGCAAATTCGTCTCTGTCTTGGGCTCTTCTCAGTAGGGTGTTTGAATCTAAGCCTGTCCAATCCCTTATGTTTTTCAGCCAAGAGCACTGTCTACGCCACGGACCACGCTTTCCCTCAATCTTGCCCTCCATAATTAGTTGCAGGAATCTGTACTTGTCCTGCCTCATGACATGGCCAAGGTAAGCTGTCTTTCGCTTTTTTATGGGCTCGAGAATTGTTCGGTCCTTGTTCATTCTATGTAAGACCTCCTTGATTGGTGATATGGTCGGTCCATGGTATGCGAAGCATTCTACGATATACCCACATCTTAAATGCTTCCAGCTTGTTAATACTGCTGACTTTTAGCGTCCAGGCCTCGACTCCATACAGTAACGTGGAATACACATAACATCTAACGAAGTTAAATCTTATGCTTAAATTGAGTGTTCTGTCGGTTAACAGGTTCCTTATCTTAATAAAATTGACTCTAGCTTGCTCTATGCGGGATCTAATTTCAATCTCAGGATTCAGATCCTCGCTGATCCAACTTCCTAGGTATTTGAATTTTGTGACTCTCTCTATTGGTGAACCGTATATATTTATGTTAAAGTTGTTATTCGGATTGCGACTTATTTGCATGATCTTTGTTTTTGAGATATTAATCCTCAGTCCCATTGCGTCACCGGAAGTCGATATGCTGTCGATTAGGCGTTGCAACCCTTCAGGACTGTCTGCGATTATCACTGTGTCATCGGCATATCTTAAGTTGTTTACGAGTTTCCCATTGACTTTCAGACCGTCTTCTGTCTCGTCCAAAGCGTTTTGGAAAATAACTTCTGAATACATATTAAAGAGCATGGGACTAAGTACACACCCTTGTCTGACTCCACACCCTATAGGTACGGTACTTGTTTCGGTGTTTTCCAGTTTTACAGAAGCCACTTGCTGTTCATAAAGATTTTGTACGATTTTTAGATCTTGGGCATCGACACCTTTTCTTTCCAGCAGTTCTAATAGTGTCGTGTGATTGACACAGTCAAAGGCTTTAGTATAGTCTATGAAGCACAGATATACTTCCTTCTGTTGGTCTCTGCATTTTTGCAATAGTACAGACAGTGCGAATAAGGCCTCCCTGGTACCCAGTCCTTCACGGAAACCCATTTGTAATTCGCTTACATCTTGTTCGCATTTTCTGCGTATGCGCCTATGAATAATTTTTAGGAACACCTTTAACACCTGACTCATTAGGCTGATCAATCGGAATTCTGTGCACTTCCGTGCTCCGGGCTTTTTAGGTATGGGTATGAAGGATGATTTCAACCAATCACGAGGGATATAACCTGAGTTATAGATACCATTAAATAATTGTACCAAAAAAAAGGAAGTTATTAACAATGTTTAATCAACTCTCATTGAACGTGCGGTCAGCAAGCAAGCAGCGTTAGAAGAAACGGCCACATTAACAAAAATTCCAACATCAACTGTATGGAAAATTGTAAGTGATTCCATTTTAGCGAGGAAAAAAGGAGCCGATACTGGCATTTTCTTGAAGGTAGATGGAAGTGAACAAGATGTAATATGGCGTCAAATTTACAAGTTATACGAGGAACAAATCGTGCCTACATTAGATAATTTAATTAAGAGTATAATTTTTAATAATAAAATAACTTGTAATTTCACATTTACACATAAATAAAATATTATTTAATGTCTTACCTATTTTATTAACCTTCAACCTCAACAAACTATGACATATTTTTTCTGAAGGGTTGTTCTGTTGTTGGATTTCTGTGCATATTTTTTGTCATGGCGTTTTCCCACATGACGGCTCCATATAGCATTATGGGTTTGGCAACGGAGGAAAGAATCTTCCTATTGTTTTCCCCAGGTCCTCCTATATATTTTGCATTATTATTGCAACAGATGTTGGAGCCTTATTCGCCCTCTCGGCCGTTCTACAGATGTGATCTTTCATCGTCGAGCACATTCCTAAATATTTTGGTGATTCTTGGCTTCGCATTTCAAATCCTTCCACCGTTAGCCTGTTGTGTTTTGCCTTTTTCTATTTTCGATTAGTAGCACTGCATCGTTTCTTGGCGGTGGGAGTCTTGGTTTTTTTCTTTCAAGCCAATCCATGATGCAGAAGACAGGCGAGACTCCCACGTCATTGCCATACACAATCACGTGTCACAGCCTTCGGCATCTCCAGCCGTAATACTTCGTCATAATATATATTCCACAAGGTCGATCCCAATACCGATCCCTGTGGAACACCCCATGTTACTTCCTTAACCTTCTTTAGGGCGCTGATTGTGGCTTTCCCTTACTGGATCCGAATTAAAGTTTCAATAGACCTCCGATCATGTCTAACTCCTCCTTCAATCTTCCCAGCAGTAGTTGTTTTCCGAGTACATTCCGACTTTTCGGCTTGCCCAGATTTATTTTCTGGGAAATGCATGTAGTATATGTGATCATGCCATGAGTTCTGCGAGTCGTCCGTCCGTCTGTAGCAACCTGTAATCAATCAATTTATCAAAATGTTCTGTCAGAGTTAGCCTTCGTATGTCGTTGTGTAAAACATAAGTCGTCGTGCACCGTGGTGTGTCGGCGATGATTTTTCGTACGTTGTTTTGAAACGTCTGTGATATCCTGGAGTATAATATATTGTTAAGGGTGAACCAGGTAGGGATTTCGTAGACCAGTACTGGTCGAGCAAGAGTAGCAGAGAATAACTAAAGTTCAGTAAACTAACACACTGACAATTACTTTTTTAACGCCACTTTTAGTTGGTTTTATTCCAACAATAATTTATAAATGTTTGCACGATATTCTGGCAAGCTTGAAGAGCTGTGTAAAAAATTCAGCTATAGAATAATAAAGTTGAATTATTCCTCTACGCCACTGCACTGACTTAATTCTACTCGCGTGCAGAATACACTAGAACATAACAAACTCTTAGTTAAGATGATTTTAGTCTCGAATAAGAATGCAAACGGCTTCGTTAGAAAGAGTATATGGCCGATAAAATGCATTTTTCTAAATGTCCAACTTTGCCACCTTTGGCTAACTTTAGTGGAGGAGAAACTGAACACAATGCAAAAACGAGACAGTTCCGGAGTTGCCTCCTTTTTGCAGTGAAATGATGAAAGAGCCATAAATAATATGTCCCGTTTAGCATCCAAACAAATAAAAGGAGCTATACTTGGACACACGGTTAATGGTCATGACTTTACGAGACTTTACCTGCTTTAAGACGATAGGGCGACTTTACCCACCATAAAAAAATTAAGGGCTGGTTTGTAAGCGTTTCTAAGTATAGTATTTGTAGAATTATATCGTTGATCTTTAGACTGCAATTAAACCCTCATTATCCCTTTGACCATAAAATAAATAAGGAAATCCCAAATTTTAAAACCTTTTCGAGTAGAGCCGGACCAGGTTCATTTATTATAGGTACCTAAAACTAAAAATACCTGCCTATTTATTTTAAATTATAAAAATAAATCATGTGGTGTAGGTACATTTTCAAGCCGACCCTGATCCCATTTATTCAGCTTTGAAGAGGTTGAGGCGTATATAATAGGATTTAATCAGGTAGATTATTTATGGCAGTAAGAGTCAACGGTATAATTCTGCAAATATTATAACAGGGAGGTATTTTATTTTTATTTTGATAATGTACGTATATAAGGTATAATTAATTATACCTGTCGACACATTAGAAATTGTCGAATTATTATTAAATCATTTGAACTGTGTCATTCAACGGTGTTCAGTGGTGTTATTAATATTAGTAATTTTTAAAATGTTCAGACCGTGGGTTGAAAACTGTAAATCCGACGACGGAATTGAAGACACAAACGAGCAAAAAACAAAGTGCCATTTACAAGATGTGCTGCAAGAGGATTGTTTTGCGAGTATTTCAAGGTAAAATTTATATTTTTTTTAGTTTTGATATGAAAGAACATATTACACTTCTTATGGATTCCGGACAGATTTTTTTAAAATTCTAGTATGTTATTTTGGAAGTCGAAATAAGCATTTTCTTTCATTGGACCGACCTTGTAGCCACACAGAGAGATACAAAAATATCAGGTCAAAATCTTACGGAAAATATTTGTCTGCGGGTCTTCTAAACACGTTGCGAAAAAGGTTATTAGCAAATGGTCGATTTGCTGCTAGTCGCGAAACGTTACGCCGATTCCTGCACAAAATTGGATTTCGATTTAAAAAAATTAACAAGCGCATTTGCATTAAAGAGACCCAACGGTTAGTGGAATGGAGACAAAAAAAAATATTTAACACAAATTCATCAGTTCCGCGCAGAAAACCGAAATATATACTATTTAGATGAGACTTGGTTTGACACCCATGACACTATAAAAATTCTTCATCAAAGTGCATTTTAGATGTACCTGCTTCTCGAGGAAAGAGAATATCCATCTTACACTGTGGCTCGAGGGATGGCTGGGTGCCGAACGCTTTGCTACTTTCAGCAAAAAACATTAAGCACTGCTCGTTAGACTACCATCAGGACATGACAAGTGAGCTTTTTGAAAATTGGATGAAAAATTCTCTTCTTCCAAATATTCCACCAGGCAGTGTAGTCGTTTATGATAATGCTAGTTATCACAGCACCTTAGCTGAGAAAATACCAACCATAAGCAGCAAAAAAGAGGTACTGCAAGAGTTCCTTAGCCAACAAGACCTATATTTTGAAGATAATTATACAAAAAAAAACTAGTTGAGATGCTAAAAACAAAATCGTATGATAAAATATATTGCGTAGATGAGGCTATAAAAGCATCTGGTAACATACCACTTAGATTGCCCCCCTACCATTGCGATTTGAATCCTATAGAATGGTATATGGTCCGAATTAAAAAACAAAGTTAGACGCAATAATGTAAACCCAAAAATGTCCGCTAATGTAATTGAAGTAATTAAAACTCAGTGTGAATTAATACCAGAGAGCAGTTGGAGAGCATGCGTTAATCATGTACTTGAAGTCGAAAATTATTATAAAAAATTTTGGGAAAACATAAAACCTCTAATTATATCAGTGGATGATAGTGATAGTACAGATTCAAACTATTGCGATGACTCATTTTATTCATACGGTTTTATACAGGGTGTTCCACGTAGAAGTTCCGCATTTTCAACCCGGTAATTACACAGATGTCAAAAAAGCCTTTGCCATTCGTTTTCAAACAAGAAAAAATGTATTCTGATATCTCAAAAACTAAAGAAAATAAAGGGGGGGGGGGTGGAACTTCTACGTATGACACCCTGTATAATAAAAAATATATATTACGGCCTACTACTTTTACGCATGTTAATAATTCAAGTCAAAGTCAGCAATACACAATAAATTGTTGTACATATACAAGCATTGTTTCAATTTTCCTACTACCACCCTGGACCGGAATGACTTATTTGCCAAAATAGAAGCATAAGCAAGTGTACCTAAGTATAAAGGGATTAGCTCGGGGATTAGTTAGTCATGACCATTTACCGTGTGTCCAAGTATACCTCGTTTTTGCACCAACCGCTAGAACATATCTTTGTTAATATTTTTCACGATAAAAGAGAAATTCGTCCACACGAGGAGCTGCCTCCTTTTTGCACCGGTATTTTCAATTGTAGATATTAAGATAATGAAAATCCGCGAGTTTCTCGGGAAAGCCAAACTCAATTCTCTCAAAAAATTAACCTTTCGGCAGGCATTCTTGAAGACGAGAATTTTTAGAAGGAAATTTAACCGGTCAACTGTATTTGAACCTTTTGTAAAATGTGAATGATCTACCCTGAAACTCAACGAAGAACATTTGAAGCAAGATGGAGCTCCTCCTTACTTCTATTACCAGTTAAAGACTGGCTTAACCAACGGAATGGATTGGCAGACGAGGTACAATAGAATGGTCAACAAGATCTCCTGGCTTGACTTCTCTTGATTTTTTCCTTTGGGACCACAGAACCCCGCCTGAGAGTATTGAAATCAAGGGATATTAAGAGTGGTTGTTTTAGGCGTGTGTTTCCGTGTAAACACCACTATAATATCCGATTTACCATACGGAGATCTTTTAATGCTAATATTTAAAACACAACAAACCAACGAAGCACATTATCTCCTACACTACAACAAAGCATTTTAACACGAGTGTAAACGTTTCCTTCTTCCGCTGCAATTTTTACGGAAAAATCGTGATGCAGTCAAATGGTAAGTATGCCATGTTACGTTCGTAACGTTATGCTATGCGCCAGTTATTTTGTTTTAAGGTCGTCTCTACATGAACGAAATGTAAACGAGGCACTTTATTTAAAAAGCAGAATATAGGTAGATGATAAACTTTTAGAAACACAAAACACACGTATACACCGTACAGGGGAGGTCACAATAATACTATCGTTAGTTTAGTTAACTCTTGATAATTAATATTAATAGGTGGCACCACGGTCTTGCGATCTCACGCCGTGTGACTTGCTTTTATGGTCACACATTCAAAATTCTGTTGTCAAGACCCCTGGCGAAAATTTAGAAGACCTATAGGCTAGAATAGCAAATAAATTCCAGGAGATTAACTACTTTCCCAAGTGCTTACCAATGTTATTCGATTCTGTAAAGAGAAGAATGAGAAGATGTTTGGAAGTAGAAGGTGGACACTCACCACGTCCCTTATTTAGTATCAATTTATAATCTTTAGGTTTTTTCTTGTGAGCACATGGTTTTTCGTTAGAGTCTGTATTATGCAATGATAATGAGAATAATGTAATTTTCTTAAAAACGAAAACTTTAAAACTTGAGAGTTTTTTTTTTTGGTTCACCTGTAGGTATCTAGATTACCGTCCATTTAAGAGTAATAATTTATGTGTTACGTTATCTTACCAGCATTTAAACCAAGAACTGACATATCTTCAGTATGTTCACAAGAGTAAGCTCCTGCTTCTTAAAAAAATACGGTCTACAAGAAAGTTTCTGACTTTTTTATGCAAAGCGCTCAAAAAATATAAAATATTTTTTTATTTTAAAACCAAATGATGAAGATAAAAAGCATTTCCAATATCAGTCGAATTTTAAATTGAAAATATCATCTAGTTAGTTTTGTTCTTGTATCATAACTTTATCAAATATTACTGTACCTACGTTTTCTAGGTAATATTATTATAATTATATTATTAGTGCAAAACATTTCGCTTGAGGAAATAAGAGAAAGTTGTGATCACATCAGGCGGCAGTTTGAAAAATGTGTAGAATGCTGGGGAGGGTATGTTAAAAATTTAATATTTTCGTATGGTTTGAGCATCCTGTAAAACAAATAAAAAACTTTCTCGTATACCGAATTTTTTTAGAAGCAGAAGATTACTAATGATGATTTTTTTTTTGGTACATTGAAATTGTTGGCTCATTTCTCTTCTTGTGACATACTGTATACCTGAACAACGCTGTATTAAGTCTAAATTTACTCACCGGTTCTGACAGGGGCTCCCTCTTCATAAGGATGTTTTCTGTAGTTCTTGTGTTTAATCCTGAAAAAGAAAATGATTCAAAAACTTTGGAGTATGCGGAGAAAACGCTTTAAACCACCATAACATACCGGGTGATGTATGACTTACTTGAACATGAACATAGAAAATCCCATGCAAATTTTGAGGTGGCTAAATAATGGCTTTATGATGGGTTAAAATATTGTTTAACTGTTAATGGAGGGTTGTTTGAACATTTAATTAATTCATGTTTTTGTGAAAATCTGTAGTCTTAGGTATGTTATGTTAAATTAAAGGGTTTGTCAGAAAAACATAATGGTGTCTTTTATTTTGGATGTGTGATTGCCGGATTGGGAAAACGAAAATGTGTTTTTAATATGAAATAATCTTTATTCGTTACGTTAATTTTTGACAACAGCGTCATAGAAATTATTTGCTGGTGTTGCTGTATTACCTAAACCATGAAAATTTCGTAATTTTGCCATCACATTTAATTGAATCAGTTAGGATTGGCTTATTAAAATTTATTCAAACATAGGTTTATTATATCGGTATTTTCAAGACCAAAAGATCCCAGAAATCTATTACGGTTAAAATGTAATCTTCATTAGAAATGTGGAACAAAATTAAATGATTTCTTAAGTAACGTTTCGTTTGGTTTTAATTCATATTAGTGGACTATGGACATGATATAAGTTTAAAAATAATACATGAAAGTTATTTTTTCTGGAAATAAAAATATTTTTTTCGGAATCCGAGTCACTTCACATCAATATTTACGCAAAGTATCAACGCCGTTTATCAATCATAATAAACACAAAAAATATAATTTTTTGAGATATTCTTAAAATGTGTACTATAAGTATTTCATCCGAGATATTTGACTGTATACTTTTAAGCAGTTTTATTATAAACCTAGTCGGCGAGTTTATTTTAAATGAGTATAAAACTTTAGGCTTATTTATTTGATTAGACTTTATTTATCGAAATACACTTACGGGCCAAAACTAATGTAACTGCCTGTCTGACACAATCTAAACATACAAGATTTTCGCCCCTGTGCAACAATTTAAAAATTTTAAATAATTCTTGTGAGAGTTTTTTTTCAATATTTTTTTTTTCTTCCAGAAGCGAAACGTGTCGAATCATTTTACGAAACTTGCAAAAACTTTGCTGGTGGGGAAGGCGCTTTAATTACACTGGGAACTTTTATGCGTCAAAGTCACGAAAGTCTAAGAAATTTCTACGAGTGCAGCCATCCACAACTAGACAGGTAACTAATTTATTTACTATTTATTTTATTAATCAGTAAGCAAAATTAAAGAAAGCCCTTACAGAATCCAAAATGTGTCGGTACCTGTGTAAATTTTGTCACGGAAACATCTCCTTACATTTTAATTCAAAGGAATTCGGCAAATATGCAGTCTTGCCCATCGTATTAGGAAAATATGGTAAAGTCCGTCTATCTATCTTACAAACTCATTAAAAATGCTAATCCCTAATGCCGATAAGACCCAGCGGGTAATCGAATGAAGCGTAAAAAATATTTTTTTTTATCTACCTGTATACAACAAAAATGTCGTACTGATTTTTTATGTTAGAAAGAAAACGCAAAAACATATTTTAAACTTAATTTAATAACAAAAAAAATTATAATATAACAGTATATAAGATGCAATACAATTAAAATGATAACATATAGGACGGTTATTAATATACAAAATATACATATACCCACAAAAACTACCGTGTCAGAAAAATAATTATTATATTTTAACCCAAGTCAGTTTCACTGTCACTGTCGTCATCAAAGTTCACAATAATTCTTTCTCTGGGCAACAGATCTATATTTACGTATGATTTTTCTACTTTTTGAACATGAGCTACACAATTTTCCCAACTTTTGTTTGGAATATTTTGCATCTCTGACTATACTAAAGCTGTCACAGAAGAATTTAAGGTTGGCGAAACATTATTCCTCCTTACCGATGCTTTCAGCTGGTGCCATACATGTTCAATTGGGTTGAACATGCAATGATAAGGAGGAAGTCTTAACACGGTATGACCCATTTCTGCCGCCAAAGTGTCACAATAATATTATAATATTGCTTTTTTATTAAAAGTTATTTTAAAATTTCGAGCAATTGCTTTTTTGTGTACTTTCCTCAAAATACATATTATTTTCCATCATATAGTCCTGGATGGTAACTTTTGTGTCATTGGAACACGGAACTTTATTTAACCTACGACTGTGGTAGCTCGCTCGCATTATCCATCACTATCACACTATTTGGTAATAATTTGTTTTTAAACCAGTATTCAAATTGTTCTGCCGTAGTATCATCGTGATAATCGACAAGGGAATTCTTTATATTGTTGACTGATAAGGCCGAAGCGTTTGGCATAAATCCGTTTTTTGTCCCAGCGTGAATTATTATTGTACGCTTACCTTTATTTGATGGAGCTTTGGTTCTGCATTTACCCGATAAATCTACCCAATCTTTATCTGGAACTTCGTGTGTGTCATATCACGTCTCGTCCAAATAAATAATATCCCTTCCATCCTGTCTATATCCATGGACTGCAATTAGGTATTCCATCCTCCATCTTTTTAACCGGGCCGATTCCATAATTACTTGTCGTTTATTAATTTGTTTCAGTTTAAAACCATTTCCTACATTTCCTTAGAGTCTCACGACAACACTCTATTCCTGTATCATCTTTTTTTAATCTTTGCAATTGTGTTTTTAAAGGAGGGATCATTTGTTCCCTGTACATGGCATATATTTTTCTACGAATTATATCGACATCCGTCGCGTCCATTTTCTTAAAAGTAAAGGAGTCCTTCCTCTTTCTTCTCCCCACTATAGGTTTATTTACAACAAACCACACTGTGCTTACTGGCCTTCGTGTCAAAGCTGCCGCTTCCTTAGCTGCACCAAATTTTGAAAAAACACGTTCAAGAAGGGTGGTGTAAACGTCGAAGATTACTTTTTTTGGGTCAACTGATAAAATATCACGCTTTAATTGGATTTTACCACGACCCGTACATCCACTTCGCGTACTGGTTTCTTCCTGCGGACGAAACATTCTTAGATATTACGTTTAATTGGCATCAAATAACTTCTTGTCCAAACCAATACAAACATCTAACTGAATTTAAAAACCAAAAATCGGCATATTTAAATAACTAAAATAAACCTATTTTATTTTACCCTAATTATTTGAAGAGGATTACTGAGAAAATATAATAATATAATAGTCTTTAAATAGATCCGTACCTGGAGTCCCCGATCAGGTGGCCGAACTTTGGACCTCACACAATAGGTTGTTATGACGGTAGGGGATTAGCATTTATAATGAGTTCGTAAGATAGAACGTCATCACTCTGGAACGACCTCCCTGAGATCGTGTTCCCCAACGAGTATAATCTCCAAAGATTCAAGACCAACGTGAATCGTTTCCTGCGCACACGCACCGCTCCTAGAGCGCCATAAAGGATTTATCCTGTAGTGCTGTGCCTTATCATAAAAAAAAAAAAAGATAGACGAACTTTATCAACAAATAGTTGCCGACAGATTTTCCGGAAGCCTTTTTAAAACCGCGGGTTAACATTATGTTTTCTGGTTACAATTGGAGTTTACCCCAAATACAGTTATATTATACATATTATTTTTGGAGACGAGACGAGACAAACGTTGTCTCGCCTCGTCTTGCTTTGTCTCGTTTGTCTCGAGTTGTTTTGGTTTCTTGGTTTATCTCAATTCAATTAATGTCAATATACAGTGCACTAGTAAAGTATGGGATAAATTCAATAAAAATTAATATGGGAGTTTATACTAATTATACTAATTATACATAAAGCAAAACGCTTTGCACTTTCCTAGCTTAATTTTTCATAAACTATTTGCTGTCAATAACTTCCGGTCTAACCGGAAGTTTTATTTTTCCCGGTTGTTATTACAATTCAACGATAGAAGCATGAAGCATCAAAAAACAGCCATTTCTAACACACAAATAAAAATTGCTCTAACCTTTCTATATAAAAATAAAATAACACCCCTCAAAAAATAATTTAAATCAACATATAACAAGTTAAACTTCAAATTACCAAATGTAGGAAGTGGCAGAATAAACATGTTTTACAAGTAAATGTTTTTTATGCATTAAATATTGTTATACAGGGTCGTTGGTATGTATGGAAACGGTCGATTATTTCTTAAAGTACAACAGCTAGCAAAAAATATTGGAGCCAAAAGTTTGAGGGTTTTTATAGTCTGTTAGAATTTAAAAAGATTAAGTATACACAGGACGAGTCAGAAAGTCGTAGAGAAGTAAAGTTACTTTTTTTTTAATGAAATACCCTATATCTTAGAATATTTCTGGATTTTACATAAAATTACAATTACTTTTTAATAAGTGCATTATAAGTCTAAACTTAGTAGTTTCCAAGATATCGACTTTTAAAAAACGACATTTTTGAATTTTGACAGCTTCTAGCTTTCTAACGGTACGTCTTAGAGTAAAACGGCTTACGTGCCCCTATCTCAGTTTTTAATTATTTTTCCAAAAGTGTATACTTCCAGTTAAACCGGATGTAACTCAAAAGCCGGAAATATAGCACTTCTGGTTTAACCGGAAGTTGGTATTTTTGAGAAGATAATAAAAAATTAAGATAGGGACATGCAAGCCGTTTTGCTCTATGGCATACCGTTAGAAAGCTAGAAGCTGTCAAAGTCCAAAAATGTCATTTTTCAAAAGTCGATATCTCGGAAACTATTAAGTTTATACTTATAAAGCTCTTATTAACAAATAATTATAATTTTATGTAGAACTCAAAAATGTTGTAAGATATAGGGTGTTCCATTAAAAAAAAAGTAACTTTGTTTCTGTACGGTTTTCTGACTCATCCCGTATACTTATTTTTTTTAATTCTAATAGACCTTTAGAAACCCTGAAACTTTTGTCTTAAATATTTTTTGCTAACTGTTTTACTTTAAAAAATAATCGACCGTTTCCATACATACCAACGACCCTGTATGTAAATATATAGTTATTAAACATTAACATTAAAACAACGAATAATAGTTAAAAACGTATACCATGGAATTCGGGAACGAAATCCTGAACTAACCACATTGAATGCTGCAGAAATATGTGGCAGTCTAACGAAACTTTCCTGGCGCAATATGCTCGGTGTTTTGCAAGGCATTCATCAAGAAAATGACGAAGAAAAAATAGTCAAGGACTCCAGGCAAGAGGACGGAAAGAAATAATCCTGGTTGAAGCCACAAAATACCATACCCCATTCGTCGTAAAATCCATGGATTTTCTTTCCTAAATAAAATATCCTCATTAAAAATATTTAAGGCTGAAATTAATAAAACAAATACTACAATATAAAATAAAAACTAAATAAAGTTTTAATTTTGAAACGTATAAAATTGTTCTTTCATTAGCCAGTTCGCAGCCTCACAACGTAAAGATAACTCGCTATGTTTGTAAGTCTATCATTACCAGCCAAAGTACGAATACTTATTCTAGGAGTTTCTCTAAGCAGGGCACAAATATGTTCATTTAATTGCTTTTTATTGTATTCTGCGACGCAAAACAATTTTAGGGGAATTCGGATTGTATTCAGTACATTATAGGCAATAGGTATAAGAAAATGTGTGTCACTATCTCTTAAATTATGTTTATTAAAAAACGTGTAAAGTTTAATGCAAGAGTATGGAAAACAAAACATTGTAGTTTTGAAATTTCATAACTAGGGGAATAGCATACAAATTGAATTTCTCGAGGTAAATCCCCACCATTCTTGGTAAACTACCAAGGTCAATAGCAAATGAAAATAGTTTGCCAATATCACAGCACTTAAGCTAACTGTCCAGAACTTCTTTAACTGTATAAATTTTTGAGATACCATGACTATAATGTGCATTTTCCTTAGAGTGATCATTTTGCACACCATTCCCCTTTGTTAATTTATTTCAGCCTGAAATTACAGGATATTTTCTATTTATTTGCTTTAAACCCTGAACATGTATGGAAACTTCGCAGAACTTATCCCTAAATTAAACAAAATATAACATTAATACGGTTTATCTGTCTGCTGGGCGTATACAGTTATGCAAAGAAGTTTACAAAGCAGAAAATGCCCTAAATGAGATATTTCAAAAATAAACCATGGAAGTAAAGTCATCTTGAATCGATCTTCAATTTTGATTTATTATATTCTAAAGAATAAAGAAAAAAACGTTATAAAAACAGTAAAAATTTTTTCTTATGATAAGGCACAGCACCGCAGGATTAATTCTTTATGGCGCTCTGAGAGCGGTGCGTGTGCACAGGAAACGATTCACGTTGGTCTTGAATCCTTGGAGATTATACTCGGTGAGGAACACGGCCTCAGAGAGGTCGTTCCAGAATGATGACGTTCTCCAGATGAAGAAATTTTTAAACAGTGTCGTTCGAGAGACAGTAGCTGAACCACGTATGGGTGGGCTGCAGTGGCTCGTCGTGTATTATTACCATGCACCGCTCTGGTGGAATCCCAACAAACATATTAAGTAATGTAGACCAGAACGGAAGGAAAATAATCCTAAATTGGCAAATATTTGCTTATTTTTGCCTTAAATGTTTTCTTAAAAGTCACAAAAGATTCGAACTCTAAAATCTAAGTCAAAATTTGGATATCTATAACTTAAATAATTTGTTATAGGGAAGTCTACTTGTAGTTTAATTTACCTAGTTAAAAATTACAAATAAATTACCTCTCTTAGACATTAAAAATATTTAATCCTAATAAGGAATATGATTAAGTAATAATTTACTTAATTGTTACTTAATATATGTGTTCAAAATTAAGGAATTTTTTGGCTATTACGCTAGGTAAATATTACCCAATTATTGCCTACAAAAAGTCCAAATAATTTACTGACCATGTAGTTTTAGAAACAAGTAATATTTTGGATAATTTTGCCCTATAAATTGTTCCCAAAGTTATAGATCTTTTGTGGTTAAAAATTGAGCTACTTCATAACTTTCTGATTAACCTCAAAGGCTAACATTGCTTGTACAGTTAATAATAAAGAAAAAAATAACTTTAAGGTTAAAAATATAAAGGCGGCCATATTTAATAATTATTAGTTTTCCTGTTTATCGACAACTATAAAAAAACAATAATTAAAATTTTAAGAATTACATAAGGTGAGTGGAAAATCCATTAGACTACGATATCTTTCGTCAACGAAAGTTTTTTTAAAACTTTAGGTACATATAATGTTTATAATGAAGGCACTCTGTTTTTAGGTTATAATGGTAAAAATATTTTAAATTATCGTAATAATACATAAAAAAATGCATATTTTAAGGGCGCGTTTAGTTTTTCGAAGTATCATCACCATAATTCACAAACACATTTCTTTCGCATCCAAATTTCGATCAAGAAAAATGATAAAACTTAATTATATCATATTGTTGAAGTTATAATATGCGGCCATTCCAAATATCTACTTAAGTCGAACTCCATTTTATAATTTATTTTGTCCTGTTGGAAGTGTTGGCATAAGTTGTTGTCTTTTCTTTCTAACACCAGATATAATATGTTTTCTCTGTATTTTTGTCTAGTGTCTTATTGCTCCTATTTAGGTTATATTTAGGTCAAAAGGTTGGTCTCACTTTCCACATTTAGACGTAAAATAGGTCTATATTTATTTCACTTCGTTTCAACTTATTGGACAGAAAAACCCTATCAACCTATTTTCGACCTTCAATTTACTTTAGTTTCTTTCCCCACATTGGGCAATAGGAAAACAAATGTAGGTAAATTATCCCTATATATAATTGGTCATGCAAAATATTTGACCCGTTTAGAGGTCGAATAAAGGTAAATTTAACTTAAAATGTTTGTTGGGATGAAGCGGGCAACCTGGGTTGAGCACTTGCCATGAAAATATTCGTAAAATAGGTTGGTATAGGAACGTCTCGCTTGTAATATTTTCGTTCTTTACGCATATTTCTATATTTCTTTGGCCCGCTCCACCGTTGGACAGCCCTGATTTAAAGTAAAGTTTTAAAAATACCTAATCCAATACACAACATAACATCGCCTAACAAATTTCCATAATATTTACATAAAAATAAATTTTACTTACCTGAAAAACACATCATTCCCTAAGGTATGCCTTGTAGTTAAGGTTTAATTTCCTCGGGGTTTTTGTTCAATATTGTGTAAGTTTTGGGCTACGTTGGGTAGTTATGTCCATTGTAATCGTATTTATAAGGTCAAACTTTGAACGTAAACATTTTTTTGTTATATGCGAGGCTTAAAAATGGTACAATAATATAATATAATGGTAAATAAAAAGAAAAAAGAAATGTAAATAAGAGTAAACAATGTTTCGTACCTATACAGTAAACACATTTATATGTTTTTTTCAGCTGGAATGTTTCTCATAATGTGATTTAACCAACAATACAATATGAACCTTTTAACCATAGGTATATTATATTACTTATTAGGCTCGTAATATTTGTCTCTTATTTAATAACAATAAAATAATAAGAATACAAGCTTAAATAAGTTACATTATTTTCATTATTTTCAAATTCTTATTTCTCCAATCAAGAAACAATTAACGCAGTTGCTACGGAAACAAAAATCAGTGGCAGAGAGATTTTCTTGCTTGTCATAAAACTGGTGAATTCCTAGACTTAAAAATATTGAAAATTGAGAATCTTCCAGTGTGGAACTTCTTTAGCATGTTAACGTATTCCACTAGTTTTAAGTTAAATAAAGAGAAAGATATTGGATATAAAAATAATATCCTAAAGCACACTGTTGACGCCGGCTTTATTTAGTTGCGCCAAACATAAATTGTTTACTGTATTTCTAATAGATTGCATGGTTCAAAATATGTCAGTTCAAATTTTTTCTCACACAAAATATATCTATTTACTTCTGGTATTTCATTTACCCATCTTCACACTACGTTATTATACCTTCGGGCATTAACTAAACTAATTAACGTAGTAATCCCATTGGTACACCTTCGGGATAGAACTCCGCGAATTTATTTCATGGTTCGAATACCATAAAATCAACTGAACCCGCGTAAAATGCCGCGAGGAAACCGTCTGCTTTTTGCAAGGCGTGATACGGAACTCTGCTGTCGGTCCGAAAAGCTAAACACGTCAAGTCTTACTTGCGATATATCATCCGTCTTTCTCGTACACAGTAACATTCTGTCGTGCTGTTTCAAACCCTGCGCTCAGTCAGGTAGGCTTATTCCGCCTTCAGCGACGCTAGATGCTTGCTTTACTTCGGCGAATTCTGGGAATTTAGTCACGCGTTCACTTTCAATTTTGCATTTTCTTCAATAAAAATCCATATTTATAAAGAAGATAATATACACTACGACCTATAAAGAAAAAGAGGGGAAACAACCATAAATATGATTTTTTTTATTATAAATTTAGGTTTTATTTAAAGAAAATAACTACTTTACCGGACTCACGCGGTTATTTTCAAGCCCAATCAAGCAAATCGCAAATTATCTGAGACCTAAATATTGAAGAGCTAATAATTTATTTTTTAGGATTGTTGATATTGCCAGAAATATCACCCTGGGAACCCGACTAACCGGAGCAGGATGGGGTGGATGCACAGTTTCCCTGGTATTACAAGAAAACGTAGATAAATTTGTGCAGGCCCTCAAAAAAGAATTTTACGAACCTCTTGGTGTCACAGACGGATTTGAGTCAATACTTTTTACTACTGCCCCAATGGGCGGAGCTTGTATTTATGTTCGAACAGACTAACAACATTGTATAATCTGTAATTAATGTAACAAATAAATCGTTTTTGAAAAACATCAAAAATCGCGATTTTTTTATTTGTTCGATTTTCTTTCTATGGATGTGCCCCCACAGGAGTCACAGGAACCATGTACTTCACAACAAACTTAAGAGTCACTTTCCAGTCTTTCCGCTCCAGATTGTAAGAAAAGGAAAGTAGTGTCAGAATCAGAAACAAGGTCAGCAAGTTCTAATTCTGGATCTTTATCATCTTTTGTCATACACACTAGCAAATGTACTAAAGAGGAAAATGACAAACAGATTGCCAGCGCCCTCTAGTCTTCGCTACTAACAGCCGTTTTAACTGTATGGAGCAACCGGAAGTAAGAAAAGCTATCGCACTTTTACGGCCTGGATTTATACCACCCTCTCGATATGATGTTTGTAATAAATTGCTTGATATAATTTATAATGAAGAAAAAACCAAATGTTTTCAAAACTTGTCGGGAACATGTGTGTGTCTGTCACTCGACGGATGGTCAAATGTACATAACGAACCGATAATCTATGCAACGGTTACAACAGAATATGGATTTATCGTCTTAGTAGATACTCTAGATCAGCGGTTCTCAAACTTTTTTGGTGACGGAACCCTTTTGGGAAGCAAAATACTTGATGGAACCCTACAATAAAACAATAGTTTTTAAAAGTGTATTCTTTATTAATAAGCATAATAAAAGTACAATGTAACAGTTACTAATTATTACTTACTTTACCACATGGCAAGTACAATAATAGAAGATATTAAAAAAGAAAAAATCTAACTAATGGGAGGTATGAAACTGTTTTTTATTTTTCATCAATTGGTTGATATCAGGTTTGATAGAAGACAGTTGAAGTCTCATATCAGGTTCGGCGTCCAGTCTATTGCGATATTTTGTTTTCGTGGCTGCATAGGTTGAGAATCCTGTTTCGCACAAATATGTTGTTGGGAACGGGAGAAGAATATTCAGAGCCATTTTGCCAAGCATTGGATATTCATCACGGATTCTGCACCAAAAATCGTTGAGAGGCGTCGTTTTGAACAGTGACTCCATACTTGTGTCTGATGACATTTCTAAAAGAGATTCATATATCTCGTTTGACATACTTTCGGGCTTTTCCAAGTTGGGTAAAAAAGGATTATGAATCCATGAATTCAGTTTCATTTTTGTATTCTGTTCTTCGGGAAAATACTTTTCAAAAGATGCGCGCATCGAACTGAGATATTGGACCAATTCTTCAAACACATCATCTTGAAACATTTCTGAGTCGTTATCGCTAACAAACTCACTGAGTGACGTAAAGATTTCTATTTCTTTCTTACCAACGCAAATAATCCAAAAATCTAATTTTCTTTTGAAGGCAGTTATTTTATTATTGGCCTGAAACACTGTTGTCTGTTTACCTTGCAATGATAAATTCAATTCGTTCAGTTTTTGAAAGATATCCGCCATAAAAGACAATCGGAACAACCAAGTTTTATCATACAAACGGTCCTTCAAATTAAAAGAAGTATCTGCTGAAAGAAACATTTGTAACTCGGCTCTAAGTTCAAATAGCCTTGTTAAAGTTTTACCCCGAGACAGCCATCGCACTTCTGTATGGAGCAGCAGTGTTTTATGTTTGCTGCCATAATCTTCACACAATAATGAGAACAATCGGGATTGTAGTGGTCGTGATTTGATAAAATTAATTATTTTTACCGCTTCATCCATAACTAATTTTAGATTTGACGGCATTTGCTTCATCGCAAGTGCTTGTCTATGCAGAATACAATGGCTGGAACTACAATTAGGCGCTTTATTTTTTATTCGTGACACTGCTCCTGCTGTTTTACCTGTCATCGCCTTGGCCCCATCTGTACAAATGTCAATGCAATTGTTCCAACTGAGATTATTTTCTTCAAAAAATATATTTATTTTATTAAAAATTTCTTCCTCGGTAGTGTTTGTGAGCAGCGGTGAACACATAAGCATGTCTTCTTCAAAAGAACTTTCATATGGATATCTCACGATAACCAGCAAGATAGCCAAACCAGCGACATCAGTTGACTCGTCCATTTGCAAGGCGAATCGTGTTTTTTGTAGACGTGTAACTACTTCTTGTTTGACGTAGCTTGCCAGATCATGGATTCGCCGTGAAACAGTATCGTTTGATAGCGGCACAGTAGAAAGATGCTTTGCAGATTTTTCATCGAGCATACATTTTGTTATGTCTAATACACATGGCTTTATTAAATTCTCAGCGATAGTGTGCGCTTCACCTGCTTGTGCAATGCGATAGCTAACTAAATATGATGCCTCCGTGGCCTTTTCGTTGATAGTTTTTGTTACATGCATCATATTTTTTTGACTTTCCAATAACTGATCTTTTTTACGAACAAAAAATTCTTTATTCTTGTCTTTAGACTCAAGGTGTAGAGTTTGTAAATGTCGGCGCAATTTGGCAGGTGCCATGGAACTATTAGGAAGCAGTTTACTACATAGCATGCAGAGAGGTGAGCCGTTGGAATCAACAAATCCGAAACTGATATATGATTCATCATACTTTCTTTTTTTCGTCTTTGAAACCGTCGAGCTTGACGTCGTGGCATCATCGTCTGGATCGGTGATTGCTATATTCTCCGCGCGTACTGCTTTTGAACATTCAGCGTCATTAGAAGATGTTGTTGCAACACGTTTAACACCTTTAAGCCAACGTTCCATTCTTCTTTATTTATAATGTTACACGTCAGGATGGTGGGGTCTAAATAATGCACAATCGTTACTGCGTATAAGAGACTAAGTTTAGTACAATGAAGAAATGTATAAAACTGAGACAACAGAATACAGCAGGCAGTAGAACAATGAACACTAGTTTCTCGCTAGCGAGCTTGTAAGTAGGTAGGTAGGAACTTATCGCTCCGAACGCTAATCGTCAACTGGCTGACGAGGCGCGACGCGCGATCGCCGCTTTTATACTTAGTCCTATGACTCGATCTCGAATATTCTCGAAAATACTCGAATCGGCGCCTTTGATAAACAAAAAGCAAAAATAAAAAGAGAAATATAAAAATTGCGTTGTAAACAATTCAGAGGCGGATTTTATCAAAGGGACTGCGCGCTCACAAGTATACAAGTATACATGTTGATACCAAACTTATGAGATATTGTACCAGCTATTGTAACACATGTTTATACAAATACAAATAAATATACCTACGCGCGGCCGCGGAGTCAAAACGTTCGACCAGAGAGAGGTGCTTTGATTTTTTTTCTAAATTCTTGAGGAACCCCTACAGAGGTATCGCGGAACCCTAGGGTTCCGCGGAACACACTTAGAGTATAGCTGCTCTAGATACTTCGGGGAATCCACATGTATATCTAACAGAAATTGCAACAGCACTCATAAATAAGCTTAAAAACCGAATGTGACTGTACAGTATGTAGTTTTGTCACAGATAATTCAACTAATATGGCTGCAATGCGACATCAAATAAAAACATCTACTGGATTGGACCTTATTACATAGGGTTGTGCTGCACATATCTTAAACTTATTATGTAAGGATTTGGAAATCGCTGATAACAGTAACAACCCATTTTCCTCTGCAGCATTATGCCAAAGAAGGAGGCAAAAAACTAGTTTTGCCAAATGATGTCAGATGGAATTCGCTTGCTGACTATTTAGTAGGTTTCGCTAAGTCATGGCCCATACTTTTCAAAATTGCTGAAGAACAAAAACGAAATTGATATTATTGTAAGAGGAAAAATTTCCAACATTAACTTAAGAGGATTAGTCTAAGATTACCTAACAATATAATCCCATATCATTTGTTGGCATATTTTCTTGACTCAACAAAAACTCAGCAAACACTAACAGAGAGTGAAAAAAATGTTGCTTTAAAAGCTGTTAAAGAATTAGATCCAAATATTGGTTTACTACGACTCATAGTCAAGTTTCTTGCCAGATCAGAACCTTTCACTGGTATTATGTTTCATGATGATATTCTTCAGAATGTGAAACCCATAGAGTGGTGGAAGTCGCAACAAAATATACCCATTATTCAAAAAGAGTTCTTCATAATTAGACAATTGCTTTGTGCTGCTGCTTTTTCCGCATCAGTCGAGAGAATTTTCTCAACATTTGGTTCCATTCCAAACTCAGAAATCGATTGGAAACGGAAAAAGCTGCAAAATTAGTTTTTTTGTACAAGCACTAAAATTAACTAAAATAAACATTATTTAGGTACAGTGGTTTTATTTTTTTAATATAATAAACCATTAACTAAAACTGAAAGTTTTTATTTTCTCTTAATGATTACTTATCAGAAATTTTGATTTTAATAATGATTTAAATTGAAAAAAATCAAGTGATTTAAATCGCGATTCAAGTCAATTGATTTAAATCCCTTCAACCCTGAAATAAATGTTTATAAAATCATTTTTACTAAAAATGGATCTGATTTAATGACTGCTAAATGCGGTGGTAAATACCCTTAAATTTCCAAAAATTGAAAAACTGTTTATAGGTCTTTACTTAACAGAAGACTTAACGCTAAAGCTGCTACGAGCGAAACATGTAATTTGACTAAGATGCCACTGACTACACTGACTACAGTGAAAAAAATCGTGTCAAATCCCATCAAACCAAAAAAGAAGCGTAAAGATGTCGGTTCCACCAAATGTTTCGAGGAAGGCGACCAGGACTTGATAGGAAAGAAAGTCTACACCATGTAGAGCAACATGTACCTACATTAGCAACGGCCCACTAATGACGAAAACCAAATAAGCTGTAGCAACCTTTAAAGGAGGTGTTTACCAAATATGTTAGGGGAGCCAAAACATTCAAGGCACATTGATGAGCAGGTTACAAGGAATTTCATCGTAGCCAGAAGATTTGAGACTGACTTGATTATGTCATCAATGTTGCAAGGTAAGTAGTAGCCCGGTTAACAGCATTTGACGGCAATGCAATGCAAGGGCCATGAACCGCAGTTGAACCCAGATGTTTGTTTATGGATTCTATAAAACGTGTATTGAAAGCGCATGCAACATTGTGATAGCTCCATGTCGGCTGAAGTAATTTAAAGAGGATTTTCGCCGCACGGTATAGGGATATATTACAACAATATTGTTTTCATGTTTTGACTCGAGTTAAAAAAAAACAACGTATTGTATAATACCTAATATCTAATTACTTTAATAGTCTCATCTTACTAATTCGCCTCTTAATTTTTAGAAATTTAAAAATCGACATATTTTCCGACGAAGTAACATTCAAGATGCTACAGAAGCCGCTGTATCTTGTTTTGCGGGAATATACTAAAAGTATTTTAACCCTGCCTGCGGTGCTATTCAAACCGAACTTCTTTTGTAACGTCACGTTTCTAAGCCAGGGAAAGCAGATTTTGTTAAGAACATTAAAGGAAGATGACTTCAAAGAAAAATTTGTCATTGCAGAAACAAATAATTTTTGTTTTTGCCAAAACGTAAGCTGCTTTGGTAATAACTTGGAGATATTTTCAGATCGGATTTACCTGTTTTGTAAGAAACCTTTATTTATGTTTGGTATTATTAAGCTTATAATTTTTTATCAAAGGCTCACAGTTACAGATGCTTATGAAGTGATTATGGTAAAGCTTTAGGCTTTATAAATAATTAAGTTACAGGATGTACATAGACACGTTGTAGCCTTGGGCAAGGCAGCACTGAAGAAGCTTGAATTACTATTCCGTACCAAGAAACCTACACGCCTCAACAAGTTTTGACATACACGGAGATGGCTATTGATGTTAGCAGTATTCCAAACTTCGTTACAAAGCAGTAGGAATGGGCACATCGAATAAAACCATCGATGTTGGGCATCGATGTTGAAAAAACATCTCACAAAATTGAATAATACTTTGTCGTTATGGCTTAATCATAGTTAGATTCGCAGGATGAACTTTTATTAACATCGTTTATAATAAGCGGTTTAACAATTTCTTCGATTATTATATCTATCTGCTACATTTTTGCTTCTTCTTCTATCACATGATCGATACACTTTTTCCACTTTTCCGCACTGACTCTACCCATAGCTTCACTAAATAGTCTTTTTAAATCCACTATTTTATAAGTCGTGTTTTGTCTGGCGACATCTGTCTTTATTTCAGCCCATATAAGTTTGATCGGGTTTAATTCGCAGTCGTAAGGAGGGAGTCTAAGCACGGATGTTCTTCGTAACGTTGCCATTTCATCGGCTACATATTGTTTAAATGCATTTTTATGTAAATTGGCTAGTAGGTACCAATAGTTCTTATTTTAGAGAATCTAACGGAAATTCTATTTGTCTTAAACTAAGCCATTCTGTTATTTCACTGTTACGCCACGCACTTGTCGGTCATTTTTTCGTCAGCCCAGTGATAACTTGCATTATTCAATGCAATTATTGTATCTTTTGGTAAAATGTCCAACATTTGCTCGAACCATTCTTCAAAGACATCGGTGTTCACATCTTCGTGATGGTCTTCTGTATTTTTAGATTGGAACATCAGTAGACCACCTTTAACGAAGCCCTCAGGACTTCCAATATGGGTTATGATAAGTCGATGTCCTTTTCCAGATGGCGGTCTTAATCCTGTGGACAATCCTTCCTTCAAGCTTGCCTTGAACTTTTAATATTTTCATCCTGCCAAAACTTAATCACAGTGTGGCCTTCAGTTAGCCATGTTGGTTGACGTTGACGCCAACACTTTCTTCTTCTTTTAATAGTTTGTGTATTGTTATTTTTCCAACGTTAAACACATCTGCTGTAAAGTGCACTGCATTGTCAACACTCAAATCTGCATTCTTCCTTTTAATAGAATCGTAACAGTTAAGAATTAATTTTTTTTCATTTACTCTACATGGACGGACTCTGAGGCAATTATCGAAAATTATCCATATTTAATTAAAAGAACACTGACACTTCACACTTTGACTAGTTTCACTAAGAAACAAACAGCCAAGGTTGGTATGTGTAGATATAAATAGGTGTATTATTCCAATAGAGGCACCCATAAAGGCATAATAACCACATAATTAGCAAACAGGTAACCAGGATTAGGTACAAAAAGAAAGGAATAAATTACATTAAATAAACATAGCTTTTAAGTATTATATAGGTGTAAGGAAAAATATGCAAAGTCTGTAAAGCGTGGGCTATAATACGACTCTGTGTGTGAATCTGGGGACATTATTAGTTTCAACACTAGCTAATCAATATAGTCTCAACTATTATGATGTAATCTCACTGGCAAAAAAACTGCTGCTAAATTTGGTACCAATTTGAAGCTTTAAACCCTTTTTCTCTTACTTTTGCAAAAAAAAAACTCGCTAGCTCACCACCAGCCACTACTTCATAAATTTATAATAATAATGCGTACTATTCGTATTTTGTAATTCGTATGACGTTCCAACCGTTTAACTACGGTTCAACAACTCACTATCACTTGTCAAAAATATGATAAGCAGGGGAGACTCTGTATAATTATGAATAAGACTAATAACACTGACTGAACTCCTAGCGCCATTTTTAGAATTACCTTGAGACACATTCAGGGAAAGAAAAAATTGATCAAAATTTTGATTACGTCATCGGAGAGCGCTTCTCAAAATACGTCAAATGTATATTTTAAATTTTAAGAAATTTTATACAGAGTGTGCAAAAAATTAGATAAATAAAAATTTCTCTTGAAACTGACATATTTTATATAAAAAATATTTTTTACGTTCATATTCGATTTATTCGATTCCCCCGTCTATTTGTAACAACATTCACTTATAAAATTTTAAAGTTTCTTACTACTATTATAGTTGGGGTCAAGCAAATATTTGACGCGTGACACTTCCATATTGTCATGGGTGTCAAATACGGCAGGCCACTCATAATATAAAAGTTACTAATGGCTAATTTATATTATAATAATTACCACCCACTCGAAGTATTTGCATCTTTATCATTTTATATGACTAAAAAGAGATATACATAAACCGAGTTACCTTCTCGTCGATTTGGTCAAATCATATGGGCTGCAGATCCGCATTTTATTTATTAATTTAATCGTTATACACTACTAATCGTTATACACTACTAAGATTGCTTTTGTTAAGACCTGTGATATTAATGGTCAATCCTGAATCCCACCATTACAATGCACAGAATTTATCAAAACAAATTTATTTATATTATAATTCATATTCTTAGACCAATTTCCCAGCAATCATTTTCTGCAAAGATTTATAAATAACAATATTCGTCAGTCCGGCCCTGACTAAGTATCAGCTGTAATAAAGTTGGTGAAATCGAAATAACCTAGTATTGGACAAATATGACAAGATGGAAGTGTCACGCGTCAAATATTTGCTTGACTCCAACTATACAAATACCTTGATTTTTATGCCACGAAAACTGACAAATAAACACAGATCTGCCGGATTTGAAATGTCCTAAATTAAAAAAAATCTGTTTTTAGATGAAATCAATGTTCTCAACCAAGTACTAAGAGCACTGGCGAAATGCATCTAGCTAGTTTGCAATGGAAAATGCTGTTGATACTGAATTGAAATAGTAGTAAGAGTAGTAGGTGAGGGGAGGCACACGGACCTGACCTACTCCTGGGTCTTCCCCCATCCACTCAACCACCTAGCCTAGGCCCTCGCCAAACCTACCCGACCTTCTCATGAAAGTCAGGACGTTATTCCAAGCAAAGGTCCTGACTTCCTCCTGTTGGATCACCACTGTCCCAAAGACTTGCCGTCTGAGTCTTTTCCCAAGGCTTCACCTCCAGGCATCCTGAACATATCGGGTTAGTTCAGGTTAGTTCGGATCCTCCTCCACACCCATCATATGCAGGTGCTTCCTTAACTTGCAATGTCCTATTAGAAGTCCTAGCAGAGGATTCAGGGCAGACCTACTCTAGGGACCCAGAACAAGAATACCTGTTTTCATTCTGCGAGCCTCCCAGACTTGAGGGCAGCTTGGTTATCAGATCAGATAGTCCATTATCTCTGGCATTGCTTTGAAGGAAAGTATTTGGATTTCCCTTTCCACCTTCTCAGCTATCCTAGTGTGACCTACCTGCTTCGCAGCATCCAGTGGCATGCAAGCACTTTTGCCAGTCGGCTTTGAACCCCAGCTGGCATCCACCGCACATTGGAGCTTCCAGGAAGTCGCTATCGACACATCAGCTTCTGGTCAAAAGTGACTCCTAAGTATTTGATTTTCGGCGTATTAAAATAAATAAATAAAAATAATTCGAGTTGCAGAATATCTCCCTCGCGATAAAAGATTTAATCGAACAGTAAGGAATAACATCTGGAGTTTGGCAACATACTTAATCAACACCTTGTATGTTTTCTTTATAGTGTTAACAATGGAAGTTTCGTGTTTTGGGCCTTGAAAGAAAATTTAGGTTTCTAGACTCTTCTGGAAAAAGCATCTTTACGCCCAATCGATCACCAACCGCATTAAATTTAAAAGCTAAAGTTATCTCATCGTCCGACGGTTCGACCGACCCATTTTTATAACATCCCATACCTATTTTCCGAAACGTACTCATGGGAATCCTGATGGAAATCATTTTTCAACCACCTGAAAACAAGCCGGCGCGCATCCTTTTTCACACTGTTTCAGGACGATTTTCAGCAACGTGCTGCTTTCGGTTTTCAGTAGAAGCCTCATGTTCATAGCGACCAGCAGGATCGCATTCGATATAGGTGGCAGCGGATTTCGGAAATCGCGAGCGTTCTTTCGTTAAAGTTGCTGATAAATTTTTTGAAGACTGAACATAGTTTTTTTAATTAGATTTTGGTGTGTGCAGCAAATGGGAAGAATGTAAGTATTTGGGACATAATATGAAAATAAGAGTAAATTTAATTATACAGTGTGGCAATTTGAAAACGAAACAACGCCAATTTTACGCACCCCAGGTTAAATAAAAAAAAATCTCGGACCCGTCGATTTTGAGCTATAAAGGAAACATTTTTTTGGCATTTTCGCCCCCTGAAAGTCAAACCCCTGGTGGGGGTGACAACTACCCCCAAGATTTTAAATGGAATGAGGGGTCGAGCGATACTTTGTTTGACAGGTATTTTTATGTAGAGTATAACCCCAGAGTCTAACATCGCTACTATTTACCTAGCCTGTACAGTGGCTCACCAAAAGTACAAAAACAGGTTGTTTTTACCTTTTTTATTACAACAAATGACAACGATAAATAGCATTTTTTTGCTGGTGTGAAACTTTTTGCTTTTTTGACAATTCTAGTTTTATTCCTGTGGCCATCAATTATTGTTGCAGATCATATCCTTCAGTCGCGGTAAAGTAGTAAGGTTTAGTTAATTTCGTTACAGAATCGGCATAAAAATGACAATGGTTTACTCAATTGCTAAAAGGGTGCGAACAATGAATGTGCTGGTAGAACTGCCCAACTGTTTAACCACCAACATCAAAATCGACAAATCCATCGAAAGTACATATTGGAATTGGTGCAAAAATTTCGGGAGACTGGGTCAATAGCTAACAAAAAATGTGAAGTGGAAAATCCAGTAGTAAATGAAGCTACAGAGGTGGCGATTTTAGGGCATGTTCTTCAAGATCCCACACTGAGCATAAGAAAGCTGGCGACAGCATCTGATATTAAAAGGAGCAGCATTTAAACAATATTAAAAAAACATCCTTACAAAATACATCTGGTACATAAACTTAACGAAGACGATTTTGATAGGCGACTGCAATTTTGTGAAATTATGAGTGAACGGGCAAGAAATATCGCACATATACGGAAAAGCTGAATGTTTGGGCTGGCATTTTTGGTAACCGTATAATAGGACAATGGTTTGGAAGGAGACAGTACTAAGTGGTCCCTACGTTCTCCGGATCTAAGCCCGTTAGATTTTTTTTGATGGGGCCACTTAAAAACTAAAATTTATGCCACCCAGCCAACATCTTTGGAATACCTACAACAACGGATAATTGATGAATGCGTCAAACTACCTCTCTAAATCTCTACTATTGCATGGAGGCCCAGGGGCAGCATTTCCAGCATTTACTGGACTGAATTGTAATAATTTTTTTGTAATAAAAATTACCTGTTTTTCTAATTTTGGTGAGCCACTGTACAGGCTAGATAGATGTACAGAGTAGCAATGTTAAGCTCTGCGGTTATACTCTATATAAAAATACCTTTAAAACAAAGTATCACTCGACCCCCATTCCATCTAAATTTTTGGGAGTAGTTGTCGCCCCCGCTAAGGCTTTAATTTTCAGGGGGCGAAAATGTCAAAAAAATTTTTCTTCATACAATCATCAAAATAATCATAAATATATAAAAATAAGAAGCATCCTCATTATTTTTCGTTAAGAACAGTTCAAGTAATTAAACAAAAAGATGAACTTCTAAGAAAATAGAAGATTTATAAAAATGAAGGTAGTGCGTTGTTAATTTAAGTCACCAATCAAAATATGCATTTCTTGGCAACTAACATAGCTTATAATCCCAAACGTTCCTGGCACTATGCATCAATTAAGAGACAGGTATCTACTGCAATACTAATATAGAGGTCAGTTTTGAGGAAGTCGTTTCCAGAGGATAGAGGGATATTTGTGATCTTTTTGCCACTTTTTTAAGGTTGTATTTGAGGATGAGCGATCTGTAGATAGAGTAGATGAGGGGATACAAAACCATGATAATCTTAGCAATCTAAATCTAACTGTAGACAAGGTTCAATTTAGTTTACAAGAGGTGGACATCAGAAAAGATGCAGGGCCAGATATGACCTCAATATTTGTAAGAAATCTCTTATCCCGTAGCACCCCAATTCGTCGCCCCAGTCTGGCGTCTTTCCTCAATTATGGAAGAAGATTGCTGTACTATTAATTCTAAAGGTGGTGCAAAAAAATACTTTAAAACTATAGTAAACTTTTCATACTTCCCAAAGTTTTTAAAAAAATCATACATAGAAATATTGTAGCTTTATGTTTATGTAGAGAAAGGATGCACTGGTACCACATAGTGGGGAGCTGATATTTGCCACGGATAAGTGAGACAGTTAATAAAGAGAATGCCAAAAAAATGTTTTTAACAACATAAAATATTTTCGACAAAAAATTCTTTTACTTTTAGTATTTTAAATCAAATTATTTCCACACTTTATTCTCACACCTCGATGGTGGTCCCATAGATGACAACACTGAAGGGAAGTTTCAGACAACTGATTTTGATTTTTGGGTTGCTTGTTTGACATTTATTTTCTGTACTAAACCTTTAAATTTCTGCCTTATTACTCGTACTCCTGGATTCTGTATCTTAACAATGATTGTTTTTCTCCCAACTTAAATGTCGATATTTCTTTTAACGATCACTGAAGACCACCAAAGAATATAAAAGGGAAATCTTTTAGGACCATTCCCCCAACCTTGTGAAAAAAAAAATTTTACTATGATATCTTTTATTTATATTTTATGTTATATTCAAGTTTTATGTATGTTTATTTAACTTACTAGTAACTATAAGAACGATGATTGAGCTTTTCATACCTTTTTCGTTTATGCAATTATACTGACATTGTCAACCATTTTGTTCTCAAGCTGTCAACGGTCGACTATAAAATGACTGAACACGTTGTCACGTTTTCATTTTAACTGTGTTCGTCTCCCTATTTTAATCTTTAAGGGTATATAAAATATAAGATCTGTTTTTTTTAATAATTTTATTTTAAATCAAATTCTATTGTTTTCCCTACATAATGGGACGAGCATAACGCAAGGTGACGGGACCTTAGATCTCCAATAACTAATTTTACAAATGAAATTTCAACATTATGTAAGTACAGACATTATTAATAATTTTATTTCATTACTAATTACAAATTTCTTTCTTATTACAGAATTTCTCATAAAACAAATCACAAACAAAAATCTTTCTCTAACAAGATCTAGAATGTCCAAAAGATCCTTTTTATATATCCTGACGTATAATTTTCAAATAACGAATATCTTCCCTTTTTAAATTCGACCACAGATTGACGGTGTCTTTTCAGAAACTTTGATTTAAATATAACATTCCACTTTCAATTCCAATTTTAGCATGCTGATTACATTCAATTATTAATATCTTGTCAAAATATTTTTAAATAAAAAAAGCTCCATCAACATCATTTTCCACCAACAGTTTTCTCTCTACTGCTAATAATAACTGCAGCACTACTTTGGTCTCCTGAAGATGAAGGTTACTACCTTCGAAACATGTAGAGACAATTTAATTTTAAAATTGAGCCTTTAATAGCTCACTATTAAATTAGTGGAGAAAGACTTTTTGACTTTTTTTCCCCTTTCCCTATATTTCAACTCTACTTCGAGAAAGGACTATTTCTTTAAGTTAATAAAGAGTTTGAGTTGGCGACCTATGTTAATATGAATGATCATACCTTAAAATTTTTCAACAATATTTTGGGGACAACCTACAGATCAATTCAATTAAAAATGAACAAAATGATTAAAAGGGTTTGCTTAATACTTACTGTTTTAGTAATATGTCTATATGATTACGAAAATTAGCCCGGAAATATCAAAAAATGTTCATAACTTACATTTTTGAAGTATTAGTTTATACACATCCCCAAATTCTAAACCTACTGTATATTCAAGTTAATCTTAATGGCTTAACAGCCTGTGCAGCTGCTTCGAAGTAATTTTATCGCTACTTTAAATGCAAGCTTTCGGAAAAAAGAAATTTTTCTCTGGGCAATGCATCTTCTAAATGAATTGAAGTTTTATTCACTTTCTAGACCCCGATTTATTAACTTCTAGATTTAAAAGACATTCCAATAAGTTCGGTTTTAAACATCTGTAATTTCTGTAGTAAAATTGCACATATTAATAGTATGGATTTTTTTCAAGCAACTTCAATTTGGATGGTTTATATCTCGATATTGGTGCGTTACAGTTACAATAAGTAAATTTATCTGCGTTTCAATTAAAAATAACACACAGAATGCTTGCCATACATACAATCCATCAATAATATTTAGTATATTTGAATTTAAAAATGTCTCATCATGAGTGCAGGTATGATATACTGCATTTTACTTTTAAAATGCGTTTTTAGATATCAAATATTGTTTGTAAATTTAAATTTGTTGTTTTACGGACGTCGAAACCCTTGTTGAACATTCGCTCGGATTGTGATATAACGACAACAACCAAATCCTGTCTTAGTCGGATTTTAATTCTACAATAGCATCACACTCCGAATCAATCCATATGTAAAAAGTACATTATTATGAGATGTTTAACATACCTATTAGAAAATAATCCCACTTCTGATCAAAGTCGTCAACAATTATTGGATAAAACTCAATGCTATATAAACTTATAAAATAGCCAGATATAATGATAATAAGCGGTCCACAAAGCCTCAAAACTCCAATCACAAAATCGATAATGTTACGAAAAGTAATCGGGGTTACTGAAAAACTAATTGCTTTTATTCGGCTTTATTTCCCAAATAAATTAAAAATAATACCGTGGGGAAATATGAAGTAAACAGCAAATCCAAACGAGGTTATTAAATACATTTTCAATAATGTCATCTAACTTGCATGGGTCTTTAAATAACTTACCAAATTAATCTAACTTTCGTCAAACGTTCTTACTTGCTTCCGCTAACGGTAAGATGAAGCAACACGAGGCCACATCTCCTGTCAAACGCATCACCCGTCAAAGACGAACCTTCACTAGAAATGTAATACCTTTATATTTTTTAATAGATAAAAAAGAATATTGAATCCAAATAATAAACCGATAATTAAAAGCTATTATTCAGAAGCATGAGATGGAAGAAGATGCCACCTATAGTGAACATTAAAGTAAAGAAATACAGCCCTAACGAAATGTAGAATACTATAAAGAACTTCTGAAATTGGAAGGAGAAGATATATAAACAGATCACGGGGATCAAAGAGACAGTAGAAAAAAGAAGTAGAAGAGCTACAGAAACACAAATAGACATAGCTGTATATAGTAGCATAAACAAGATGAAAAACCTGAAGTTACTTGAAGTCTCAACTCATAGGCGTTAGATGTTGGCTCTGACCCATGTACTCGATTATTTTCTTGTATAAGATATATCTTTGATTCTGTTCCTTCAAAAACCTTTTAGTCAGTGGCGGCTCGTCGTATAAAGCAACTGAGGCCGGGCCTCACATGTAAAATTAATAAATTATTTATTTAAATATAAAACTAATTTCCAATCATTAAAAGTATCAAAACAATAGAACATTGAATTACCATCAAAGTTCAACATATTATCTTGTAAATTTAGCGCGCACCCCATCCAACATTAATTTTAAAAACTGAAATCGTTGCCCGACCGCATAAAAAGAAAATTGTAATCCCAAAAACTTGAGCTTTCTTTACGTCACAAATCGCTTATAAAACGCTATGCTCACCAACCCGGCACCTCCACCGCTTTAATCGCGCAATAGCCAAATTTTGTAGGCGAGTGAGGCCCACTTATTTGGGCCTATATCGTATTATTTTTACAGTAGCTTGCAATGGCTTGCATGTTGCCAAATGTTGATTGAACAAGGACACTTATTGACTTATTTACTTATTATTTAAATGTTTTATTTTTAAAAACATAAAAAAATAAGTTAGAAATGATTGATAAATGTTTTCATTGTTCTATAAGATATTATTAATAAATATGCAATTAAATCCCAGTAACAAAAAACAGATAAAAATTAAAGATTACAGGTGGGTGCCTAGTGCCTATTTGAAACTTGGCAATGTTTTATTGTTAACAGGCTCATCTATCTTTTCTTCTCATAGGATCAGGTGTCGGCTTATTAGATTTAATTAGATCATTGGAAAAGCCCTTTGCTGTTAGGTTACGAGTTACGTGCCATTCGTTTGTGATTGTTAACCTATCGTGATTTTAGATTTTTGAGGCGGGTCTGCGGGTTAAAATACTGACTGCCATAAGGCCATTACTTTTTATGGTGTTAATGTAAACATATAGATGCTTAGAATTTAAATAGGGCATAGTTTTAGATATTTTGAAGGGTACCGTTAGAAACGACAGTTTTTGTTAGACATTCGTCGGGTACACCTTAAGATTTGTATTTGTCGATGTTCGAGCCTATTCGTACATAAAAAAGTTGATTATTAAACTATATCACTGATATATTTCATTTTTTCTGTAGTAGTTCTTACAAGAGCAAAATAGAGACACAATAGCGAATGCACTGAGAGAAATTGACCCTGACCTTGCAAATTGAATATTTTTCTCGTGAAACCTAGTATTTCAAAATAATCATATTGCTGGTTGAATTCCTAACTATTCATTTTAAGCCAATGACCTTAAAATCGCGAAAAATTTTCGTCTGCGGCGCTATTTTCTAGCCTCACCCCCTTGTACACCCACGAGCCGCCACTGAAAGTCAGCTCAAAAGTTACAACAATCAAAAATATTTGTATGTGTCAAAGTTATGGCCCATTTGAACCTTTCTTCTACGAAACTTGCTAATGGAATTGTCGTAGCCAATACAATATATCATTATTAGATTAAATCATCAAATTTTTACACAATGCAGGTATAAATTTCTTCTAAATAATTTGATATGAACCTGAATTTAGTCAAAATTTAACAAAAGTAGAAATTATTATAAAACGATAAAACTATACACATAATAAGGAGTTTTAAATTTTACTCCGATGACTAAATTTATACGATCAAATGCAAAGGCGTGCAAATAATGAATATCGAGTTATAGGGATATAAAAGCACACGAAAAACCCATAAAAATTGTCCAATATACCGTTTCTGTAAACCGTCAGACTTGGTCGTTGGAAGATAAGAAGGCTTCTAAAATATCCGTGGATTTAGGATTAAAAAAGGAACTAAACGTTGTGGGAGTTTAACTGTATTTCAATACAGATATAAATTTCGTTAATAGACGATAAATATGCTGGTATATTTGAATAAATATCCTGTAGTGTCAGATCAATATAAATGCAATTTTTTCTATGAGCGTGCGGAAAGTGACTACTTTCAGCATGCTCGTGTTAAAAACTGCATTTTTCCTTACTATACAGGCTGGTAATGAATGTCACATAGCTATTTAAGAGAGTCACTATCACTCGTCAAAATACTTGAAGTGAGAAAGGCTTCATTTTTGATATACAGTGTCAAAACTTTAATTTTTTTTCGCTTTCGATCAGTAAATCAGGCTGTCTTCGATTTGGATGAGCTGATAGCGTCGTTTAGCTTAAACAGAATTACCATTGGCAAGACCATGAATAAAATGCACATCCGCAAACCCCTCAACTATCATTAAAGCTGGATTTATAAACTCTCGCTGGCGTTGGTGCTAGCGTTGGTGTTGGGGAAAGGTCAGCCATCTAGTGCATAATCCAATAACAAAAAACAAGTATCAATTCAAAGTAGAAAAAGTACCGCAACGCCGCTGTCTGCAGTCTTTCCGAGAATATTCGCCGTCTACAAAAACAACGTGGTTTAGCGTACGTGAAAAAAAGCAGATGTACATTTTCTAGTTGAGTAGCACAACCGCGGTAAAGAAAGGTTTTATTGGTAGGCAACTAGATATACTTACGTGTAAATTGAAGCAGCATCCCCTTCCGATGTTCTCAAAAGCTCTAGACCGGAAAACGGATAGGGGTTCGAGATTATTGAATTCGGTTTCATAGCTACATTTCCTTTGTTTTAAACAGAATAGTGTTTTAAGCCTTCATGGCTGGAGAGATACGTAGTAGCCTTCGTGTGAAGCAGACGGTCTCCTCGCAGCAGTTTTGCGCGGGTTTTGTTGATTTTATGGTATACAAGCCATGAAACAAGTTGGTAAATTCGCGGAGGTACATCCTGAAGGTGTGGTAATGTGATTACTACATCCCAACTCGAGTTCACCTTATCTATTGTAAAAAGCAGTGGGAAAGTCGTGAAAATAAGTTTTCGAAGGTTTAAGAAGTAGTATTGTATCACGATATTATAGTTGTAAGTATTGTAGAAGTAAAATGTGTAGCTGATGTTACGAAGTAAGCAGTTATTATACTAAGATGTTACAGTAAAACCGTATTTGCTGCTACGCAGCACAAATGTGAAGATGACTAACTGAATAACAGAAGTAAATAATTATATTTTGTGTGGTAAAAGCCTTTCATTTCAACTGACATATTTTGAACCACGCAACCTATGGAAAATACAGTAAACAATTTATGTTTGACCAACGCAAATAAATCCAACAGTTGGCATCAGCGCTTGTTGTAGACGTGCATAGTGGGCATTTATAAATTGGCATTCGCGTTCGCAGTATCTACAAATAATTAACATACCCTGACATTTTAGTTTGTACTCTTCCTGGTGGTGTTTTCCCTATTATTTTTTCATGTTCCATCTGAATTCAAGAGATCTCCCACATTTTTCCGCACACCTTGTATATTAAGTAACTGTTCTTACGCACAGCTTGACTTCTTACAATAAAGCGTGCGTAACTAGAGTTTTACTGATAAAGTAGAGTGCGAGAGTAGGCTTTTACTAATATAGTAGTGAAAGAAAAATCGGTTTATTTTAACATGTTACATACGATCTGCCCTAGTAATAATAATTGTTAAAATGAATAGTTAATCAGCACTTAAAAGGGCACACCAAATAATTAATTCACATAGAACCACTTAATTCTAAGACGTTCTCAAATAAAATATTCATTAGCGGAACTCAATAAAATTTAATGGGTACATTTAATGGCACTAATTTGTTAAGGACGGATCATGATATTTTAGTGTAAGTCGTTGAGGGGCCTAGTTCTAGAGAGAAACTGCCAGCGTTAAAATAACACGCTAATGTTTTATATAATAGCATATTATTAACCAAGGTTTAGACAGCCATCATTATTGCCCGAGCGGCAAGTTTAAATCACGAGGAGCGGAGCGAGGGCTATAAGCTGTCTAAACCGTGGTTAATATAATATTTTTTCCACTACAACAAACTTTTATAAGACATTTATCTTTATAGTATTAATAATTATAAAAAATTATAGGTAGGTATAAGTATATTTTTTAATCAAGTTACCTGCGCTTTCGAATTCGCAAAATATTTTGTTGTTATGTCAGGTGGCTTTGTTAATGTCAATTTTTGTTCATTTATGTCATCAGATTTCACGAGTTTTCCGTTTTTTTAAAAAATGAGCGAGGAAAATGTTAGTGATATTATTATGTGTACAGGGTTATCCAACCAAGACTGGACAAGGCGATTTTTTGACTTTTCCTGTACTTTTATAAAAAAACTGAAATAGTCATCTTAAGTCATTTTCTCCCGCGAATTCGAATATCTTCAGCAAAAAACAATTGAACATCAAACAAAAGTACTAGGGGTCACTTTGATATTTTTTTAAATGGGATGCCGTATTTTTAATGAGCTTATCCGATTTCTCATATAAATTTTGATCTAAAATGTTGGATTTTTAATTCAAAAACGCCTTTTTTCTTCAGTTTTAAATTCGGAAAATGTTCGTCTACCGTAAGATTAATACCTGATAGATGGATACCCGTTTCACCTGTTCACCCTTTAACCTGCTTTAAAGCGTCCGTCAGTTGAACAAAATAATCAAGTTTCAAATTTCTATATATTTTTCACGAATTAATTACAAATTTAGTAGTTTTTGCAAATCTATTATTGCTTACGTATAAAAAAAGTATGACATATTAGAAAAAACTATAAACTAAAGTGAATAACTTTAATCTCAATAATATAATTGTTCTATGTGTCCTCCATTATTTTCAAAACATGACCGATGCCCCCTTTTCAATCTCTCCAAAGAATCTCTTACAATATTTTGGTCCTGGTTAAGTCTATTAATTTCATTTATAATTTTTTGCTGAATGTCCTCCAGACTTCTGTTGGGTCGTTAATAAACTACATTTTTTAAATGACCCCATAAAAATGTATCCATTGGCGTGATATCGGGGCTATTTGGTGGCCAATGAATTGTTCCGTTACGGCCAATCCACTGATTGTAACGCTCGTTTAGGTATGTTACCACTTCTCGAACTGCATGAGGCGGAGCACCATCCTGCTGCCAAATGATATTGTTGTAGGCTTGCAATGGCAACCTTTCCAAGAAATCCTCGATATCGTTATGAAGAAAATGGAGGTATCTTTGGCCTGTTAAAGAGCCACGATAAAATAGTGGTCCAATAATTCGATTTTCTAACATCCCACACCAAACATTAAGTGAGCTCCAACCTTGAAACTTTATCATTTCATATCTATGAGGGTTAACTGCTGCCCAGTATCTTGTATTTTTCCGATTGTATACCCCCGATGTTGTAAATGACGCTTCGTCACTCCATAGAATTTTATTATATAAATTATAATCTTCGTCTTGCTCTCTCATCAGCATTGAAGCAACAAATCGAAATCGCAGTTCTTTTTGAAGCTGTGTTAAGTATTGAACGGGAAGGATGCAATATGGTTTTAGACCACATTTTTTTAAAGTTCTGTGAACTGTTCCATAGCTTACTCTCCGGAGCCCTGGACCATACCTTACTTCTCGTACCGCTTGCGGAATAGAACTCTTCGGATTTATAGTAAAATATTGAACAATAGCTCGATCCCTTATATTCCGTCTTTTCACCTTTCTTGGCTTATCTTTCAATGTCTTACTTTCTTCAAATAGGGTCTTAATTCTGAGAATTGTATCCACTGAAATGTGTCTCTGGAAACTCTCAAAAAATGTTCTTTGTGTTTGTCGAGCATTCTCTCCACTATTGTAATATAATTTTATTACATTTAGCCGTTCTTCTAAAGAATATTTCATTATTTGTAATTAATTCGTGAAAAATATATAGAAATTTGAAACTTGATTATTTTGTCTAACTGACGGACGCTTTAAAGCAGGTTAAAGGGTGAACAGGTGAAACGGGTATCCATCTATCAGGTATTAATCTTACGGTAGACGAACATTTTCCGAATTTAAAACTGAAGAAAAAAGGCGTTTTTGAATTAAAAATCCAATATTTTAGATCAAAATTTATATGAGAAATCGGATAAGCTCATTAAAAATACGGCATCCCATTTAAAAAAATATCAAAGTGACCCCTAGTACTTTTGTTTGATGTTCAATTGTTTTTTGCTGAAGATATTCGAATTCGCGGGAGAAAATGACTTAAGATGGCTATTTCAGTTTTTTTATAAAAATACAGGAGAAGTCAAAAAATCGCCTTGTCTAGTCTTGGTTGGATAACCCTGTACACCTCCAGAATTAAGGATGGAAGCAGAAAAAATGTTGATTGTATCGATATTTTACAATATCAAGTAATCTAATATGTATTGATAATTATCTGGTTGCCTAACCACATTCATGTTTATGAATTCATGTTGTAGAATCAAAAAATCAAGTTACCTGCTTTCAAATAGATTCTTGAAGATCGGTCAATAATGGATTTCAATGCCTTATTATTGACCATGGTCAATAATAACTTATAAGGTAGAGAAAAACGATTTATAATGTTAATAATCGGTCAATAATGGCGATGTTATAGGTTAGTAGTGGAAAAAATAGTATAACGCAGCTAAGCCAGTGACGGACCAAGGGGGAGGTCTCTGGGATTGCGCCCTCCCATACATCTAACGAATCGCACAACCTAAACTTCAAACACTAAACCTAAAGTAATTTCTTGGCCTTGAGCTTTAAATCGTCGAAGTTTGCTCCTTTTCGTTTGCTTAGACCAGTTTCAACGTATTACGACTCATCGACTAGGCTATAGAGTCCGCCGGAAAGGAAAGCGACCTCACAATGCATTTTAACACGTAATATAAAGTTACATATGCGAAATATTGCACGTGGCGACATCTTGAGGCAATTGAGCCAGATCACTTACTTACTAACATATTTAAGAAGTCCGGATTACATATGCGTATTTGTTGAAGCGCTCACATGACTCGACAAACTACAGGGTGAGTATTCTAAAATGTTAGTAGGCAATATCTCGAGAACAGTTTGAAATATTTTCGTGAAATTTTGGTGAGGTACAGTATCCGGTGATGTGGCAGACACGAGGGCACACGGATCAAAAAATTCATTTTTCGAGGAAAAGTCATTCTTATCAAAAATCTTTGCTTGCTGAAAAATACGACTGTCGATGAAACATTATTCTAAAGTTTTTAGCAAGATGCTATTTAAGAGAATTGTTTCAAATCATCACATCTTCTAAGATATTGGTTTCATTAATTTTGGATAGCAATAATCTTTTTGCTTTAAATTTGCATTTCACTGAAAAGTTTGGTAGGTGTACCTTTAGTTTTGTATACCTTTATTAAGTACCTCAAAAATAAATTATTACAGTGTCAAGCAAAACGTCATTGTCGGCAACTTTTAAAGATTTTATTAGTTTACAATGTTAACAACAGAGCAAAGAATACATTTAATCCAGTATTATGGTAACCAAGATTTCTCATACAGATACGTTATTGAAAAATTTCATGAAAGGTTCCCCAATGTAACTAAAAACGGGATCCGTATAAGACTTAAGGAAAGTAAAAAGTACTACAATGAAGATGATGCAGCGACTGTAGTCGTAATGCAGTTTGGAAAACCCCACACTGTCCTTAAGGAAGCGAGCTACGCAGCCACAGGTGGTCCAAAAAAGTACTATTTAAGAAATCTTAAACCAAAATAGGATACAAACCCCATTATAACCACACATTAGAAGTGGGCGATGATGGAAAACAGAGTGCATTTATCAACAGATGCCAAACAGATTATAAAGAACGTGTTTTTGACATTAATGTCGCGCGGAAATTTGTGCCCTAAAGAAGCTGTAAAGGAAACGGCTTTACTTACAAAAAAATCATTTTCCACAGTTTGGAAAATTACACAAGAGCCAATTTTAGAACACAGAAAAAGAAGTGATGTTAAAAAATCAAGAACGTTGGATCAAGGAGACGAGGAACTTATACGACGAAAAATTTATAAAATGTATGAAGAGCAAAGTGTACCAACGTTGGACAATTTAATGAAAAGACTAACAACAGATGAAGCAGAAATTAAATGCTCAAGAACGACATTGTGGAAGCGCCTTCAACACATGGGCTTTAAATTCAAAAGCAGGTTTTGATGCAGTCCAAGCGTCTTCAAGAATGGCGGTGGGAATATCCGACACACGTTAATGAATACAGAACTGAAGGTAGGCCGATCATTTATTTAGATGAAACGTAGTTTGACACCCACGACACCCCGTCAAGTGGTTGGGTCGATTCTAGCGGCAAATGTGTGACACGTGCCCCGTCAAACCGTGGAAAAAAATAACAATCTTACATGCTGGTTCTGAAGATGGGTGGGTGCCGAATGGTCTATCTCTCTCGGCAAAAAATATTAGTGAATTATGTGTTGACTATCATGAAGACACAACAGCTGAGTTATTTGAAAATTGGTTTGAAACTAAATTATTGCAGAACATTTCACCAAATAGTGTCATTGTTATGGATACCACTAGTTATCATAGTAGACAATTAAACAAAGCTCCTTCTTCAAAAGACACTAAAGCCAAAATTCAAGAATATATGTTTGATAATGATATATATTTACATGAAAACTATAGAAAGAAAGACTTATTAGAAGTGCTTAGAAGTATGTCTATTCAATAAGAATATTACTACTATGAACTTGCGAAAAGCATGAGGCACATAGAATTGCGGCTACCGCCTTACCACTGTATATTTAACCCTATTGAACAAATATGGCACCAACTTAAAGCTGGAATTCGTCGCAATAATATTTCACCCACATTTAATTATAGTGTATTAACTCTAATTCATGATGAAACTAAAAAAATGTCTGAGGTAAACTGGAAAAACTGCGTACAACATGTAAAGAAATTAGAAGAAAGTTACATTTGTATTAGGAATGCAACAGAAAGGTTTATTATTACTTTAGATGATGATAGCGATAGTGAAGTAGATTTAGTTGGGTAATTTATTAATTAATATAATAATTTAGCATTATAAGACCATAATTTTATTTTTATAGTTTGAATTTAATAAACTTAAATAAACATCAGTTTCATATATATTTGCTGCAAAATTAAATATTTTAATACTATGTATTTTCTAACACGGTCCTAGCTCAGTCGGCATTGTGTCAATACTCCTATTTAGCTAGAAATAAATAAGATTCATTTGGTCAGTTTCTTATATTTGTGAATACACTTTACTGAGATGCTTATCGTAATAGCAGAAATTATTTTGTGTTCACAATATATAAATATATGGTGAAATGAATTTCTTACAAAATAACAAAGTTGAATGGATCTATTTTTAGGGGGTTTCTTTGAAACTGATTAAAGCCCTTCCAATAACAGTCAGGACCCCGGGGTTCTACGAAAGGAATCAGAGGAAAATCTATAAATACTTTTGTTATCTATAGAAGATGAAGCTTTTTATTAATAGCACGAGACTATCGGCAAATTTGATATAATGTTTTTTCAAGTTGAAACTAATTAATGCGAATATTCCAGCCATACATTGTGTAACCATGTAACAGGTAGTTAATCAATAAGTAGAAATTTAAAAAATGACAGTGGCAATCCCACTAATGTACAAAAAATGCTATTTAAAATATAAAAAATCGTAGTTTGCTATCGAATAAAGAGGAAGGAAGAGGATACCTAACCAAATAAGAAAATCGGATATTTGTTATGATTATTTTAGAATAGTCATAGTAACGATGTAATATTTCGACTTGTTTGTCATTATTATTTACTAAAATTGGCATTGATGTGAGGCACGTAATTCGTTTACTAAGAAAATTTTACTATGGGTGAGGCTACAAACCATAAAACCCATTATTTTGAAGAACAAAAATTTAGTAAAAGTAGTAAAAGTTTTTTCCAAAACGTGCCAAGGAGACTCGAAACGTGAAGCGACAGTCAGTGGCCACGCCCAAATTTCGTTTTTGTCTAGTATTTAAATATTGGCATTGAACATATATGTATAAAAAATTATTTAATTTCACGTCCATTTTTTTTATTTCTACAGTTTAAAAAAAAAGTAAATTACATACATTCTTAAGTCATGAATGATATTATGTAGTATCACAATTTTTGTTCATGACCTCCACTTGGCTTACTTTGGGCCATCTTCTTTCAAGTTGAAAAAATTGTTCATGCTTTCAGTGGAGTCAATGTAATGTAAATAAATTGCAGTCTTCCTCCACAGTATGATTGACATAAAATTCTAAGTTCCCGACATGTTTCGAGCACTTAAGTACTCATCTTCAGACTAAAAGGACAGTACAAATTTGAGAATGAAAAATGAATATAAATCAAAGATTAAGAAGGACTTACACAACATCGCGTTTAACATAAAAGTAAGTTGTCTCAAATTAATGAGTACAACTCAAAGGTTGAAGACTTAGTGTAAGAAATGGTTAATTGTATTTAAATATAAGTGAAGTTAGATTAAGTTTTGAAATTTAGAATAGTGAAAAACATTTTAGAGAAGATAAAGAGCTGATTATAACATCTGGAGGAGAAATGTTTTCTTTTATTTTATGTTGAGCTGTTAAAGCTTAATTTCTATTTATTAAAAGGATTAAAAGAAAAATTGAGAAATAAATATTACTTAGCTATATCATCTTATATGCCCCATATTTTAGAAAAATTGTAGAAAAATATCATTTTTATATTATTTTTATTTATTTATGAGAGGAAAAAGAAAGAAAATTTTTGTTGAAAAGTTATTTAAATTGGTTATAAAGAAAAAAAATTATTTCTTTTTCCTCTCATAAATAAATAAAAATAAATAAAAATGATATTTTTCTACAATTTTTCTAAAATATTCTATATATTTCTAATTTATCACATTGAATTAATTTTTCTTGTACAATATTAAAAATATTTTTCGCTTCGTGGCTTTTACTTACATCAGAAAATCCTACAAATCTCTCAAAAACCTCCCCATTTAATGCGTACCTTATAATTATAGATAATTGTGATCGACACGAAATATATGTGGTTTTATCAATTTCAATAGAAAAGCAAGTCGAGCTCCTACTTTCCTTTTCTATGCTTGTGCTTAAAATGTAACATAATACTTTCGATTAATTCATTTTAAACATTTTTAGACACCAATTTTCTAAAAATGTCTTATTACTTCCTTTACCTTCCGTGTTAACAAAATTCAACATTCTAGGGGCCAAACGACCATCGTTTTATATTTTAATTTGTTCATCAAATGAGAGGACTGAAAATTCACATTTTAAACTTAAAATATATTGAACAAGATCACTTATTACCTCAGTTTCAACTTGGTTTTCCATGTCGTTGCGTGAGTTACCCTCAATCGTTTAGAATGTCCAAAGAGGATATTTTATTTAAATTTTAAAACAGTCCTGAGGCTCCAATCGTAAAAAAACCAAACCAAGAGTTTCCTTTTTTAACAGATAACACTTACTCTCACTTATTTTACACTCAATTAGTTCTTTCTGTCAAGAATAATCACAGAAACTTCAAGAACAACAGATCGAAATACAAAATCTTTCCTGTCGATAATGCGTTATACACATAACCACAACCTCACTTTAAATTTAGCGGCAGGAACGTAATTGCCGACCCTGGGTTTCAACGACAATAGATGGTGTATGTTTGATTGCCTATCTTCAAGCCTAAAATTCTAGTCTAGGTTACTGATATTCTTTCGACAGGGTAGGTATGCCAATCCCAGCCCGGGTTACTTGAAAAGTAAAACAATTTATTGTATGGCGACTGTAGTTTGCAAGTATGACTCCAGAGGGGGTACGACTTCGCTGGCAGTTTGAGAGTTATTAAAATGCAAATTGATGGAGAAAGATAATATAATATACTGTCTGCGGTCAGCAAATGGCTACTAAGAAATAAACAAAAAAACAGATATTTCTCCGGTTAGATTGATTACAACATTTTATCGAACAGGTCAGCTCACATCTCAAGTGACAGATTTTTCCTGATTCCTAATCCATTATGGAAAAACGTGAATGCAATAGGACGTTGTAGAAACATGCCAATTGGACAGAATAAAAGACGATAATTATCTGCTTTTTACTTTTGTCAGATCCTATAGCCTCACTGACTAGCCGTTTTGCGGCAAAATGCGTCTAGGGATCGATCTGGCAGAATTAAAGAAAAACCTTTGTACTTTATTATTTAATTTAACTTCTTCAGGAAATTCAGCTCTGAATAATTGTCAAGTAATACTTATTCTAATATAAGAGCTGCATCATGTAAACCTTTATTATCGTAATAACTTTACCAAGCATACGTTCAAGAAAATTGTAGCTATAATTTACTTTGCTACGCTAAACATGAGAAAACTCTAATATACATAAATATATCACACAAAATCTTCATTTACCATTTTCGAGACTGGGAATTTACCAGATGTTCCCAGTCTTTATGTGCTTTAACAAAATTGAGACACTGGAGGACACATAGTTATATAATTGTGTTGTAACTAGCCTAGTTCTTAATAAAATTGTAAAAACTTTAATAAATAATTTTGGAATTTTTGGAATTTAGAATTTGAATTTGAATAAATAATTTGTTGTTGTTGACTTGAGATGCCCCTATTAGTAATCATTTCGCACGAATCTCCCGCTATAAATCACAATGGATAGGTATATTGTTGTGGCTTTAGTCTAAAACTGTCCTTTAGAATATAAATTGGCCCAGACAGGCTTCACTGTGCATTGTGTTGAACACAATGAAATTAATATACCTCTGATATTAAGTTAGTTCTCCGGATGTAGGATACACTTAGGCTTCATGAATAATTGATTTTCATTAATGAAGATAATCAGTTTACTGCTGAAACTAAGTGTAAAATGCAGAACAAAGTGAAAAGCCTCGGTAAGTTACATTCTTTATTTATTTACTACAAAATTGGAAACAAAGTAAATCTTCACCAGAAAAAAAATTATTCTTTTATGAATCTTAACGTTATTTTTTGCTCTATAATTGGTGTTCGACCGTCGTCGGGTGACAACGAAATTACTACCCAGCTTATCACATCCTTATAAAATAAAACATTATTATGAAATTTTGGTAGGTTATATGGTTGTAATGTGCGCACATTTTTATTGTTCAAAAAATGACTGTCACTAAAATCTTTATTTGACCTAATATTATATAAATATGTTTTGGTTTGCTTTAACAATAAAATAATATTGGGTTGTGTAGCAACCGATTCCTGCATAGCCTTACTTAACCCTAGAATACTATCATATGTAAAAATTACGTATTTGTTCAAAGGTTCTTCTGCAATAAACCCACTCTTCTAAATTTCCACTCTTACCACTCTTCACCACTTAAGATATATTATAGACAATGTGCACATATTAGTACCATCTTACTAGTGTAAGTGTTAGTTTCGTTACAGTTTCGTACTATAATTCAAATCTCTGTACGTCAACTTTACGTGTCGATAGTATTACGGGATTAATCTTAATACATAAATCTGACGTATCGATAATATTTTGCGGGTATTTTGTAGTTCGAAAATGAGTAGAAAACGACTAACTGATGCCGAACTGGAACAACTCCTATAAGAAAATACTGACAGTGAAGTGGACGACAATATCGGGATTTAACAAAAAAATTACAGATTAGAATCTGATGATAGTTTATGTTACCTAGATTATTATCGACTATAATTTCTTTTATGATTTATTCACACAGTTTCATCGCTCGAGGAGGAAGGGCTACTTAAAATATTTTCAGAGATTCATTAGGCTAGTAGATTGGAAACAGGAGCCAACATGGATAATAAAAAATAAAAAAAAAATATCGAGACTGCCCTATGAAAAGGAATTGAGATAGAGGAAGCTCGAGACAACATTGTAGTGATAAAAAGGGCCTCTTAAAATACTATCATAAATGTTCTTCCGCTAAGAAAAGGATAACTACAATATACTGTTTGAAATGCAAAACACGAATATGTCGTGAACACCAAGTAAAAGTATGTCCTAGTTGTCCTCAAAAATCTATAATTTTTTTTTCCAATAGTTAATGTTAGTTTTAATTATTTTGGTATTTCTTTTTATTATCCCATGATATAATTTAATATTGATAAATATTATTTAATTATATTTGCTTTTTTAATATACGTAAATTTAACGTGTCTATAGTATCATCCGATCTTTCAATAACGATAGTACTCTAGGGTTAAGATATTAATTTGTTAACACATTATACCATGTAACAATGGAACAAATACATTTAAACGACCTCATTTTCTTGCCATGTTTCTGGTTTCAGAGTCCCTAGTATTATCAGAATAGAGGGTATATAAAGCATCATATATTTTTGTTAGACTATATCTAAGAACTTTTAGCGTATCTTCTCTGCTCTCCCATCAAGTATTTGAAAGGGGTTTAAGTGTTAAAGTTGGGATTTCATTTTTTAAGACCTTCCAACGTATAGTCGACAACAAACAAAAACGAACAATGAATTTCCCAACTAGTTGAGACGTGGAGTAGCGTTTATAAAACCAATGTTGTTTTGTTTATTTCCAGTTATACTTATAAAATGCATTTTTAGCTCTAAGAAATTACCTAGTATAATGATAATATTTTTATGTTAATTATTTTCCTGGGTTCACCCGGCAGTTCACCTGTCCAAATATCTACACAACATATTAAGTAGTGAAAGGGGAAAAAAGTCAAAAAGTCTTTCTCCACTAATTTAATAGTGAGTTATTAAAGGCTCAATTTTAAAATTAAATTGTCTCTACATGTTTCGAAGGTAGTAACCTTCATCTTCAGGAGACCAAAGTAGTGCTGCAGTTATTATTAGCAGTAGAGAGAAAACTGTTGGTAGAAAATGACGTTGATGGAGCTTTTTTATTTAAAAATATTTTGACAAGATATTAATAATTGAATGTAATCAGCATGCTAAAATTGGAATTGAAAGTGGAATGTTATATTTAAATCAAAGTTTCTGAAAAGACACTGTCAATCTGTGGTCGAATTTAAAAAGGGAAGATATTCGTTATTTGAAAATCATACGTCAGGATATATAAAAAGGATCTTTTGGACATTCTAGATCTTGTTAGAGAAAGATTTTTGTTTGTGATTTGTTTTATGAGAAATTATAATGTTGAAATTTCATTTGTAAAATTAGTTATTGGAGACCTAAGGTCCCGTCACCTTGCGTTATGTTCGTCCCATTATGTAGGGAAAACAATAGAATTTGATTTAAAATAAAATTATTAAAAAAACAGATCTTATATTTTATATACCCTTAAAGATTAAAATAGGGAGACGAACACAGTTAAAAATTTTTAGGTAGAGAGTGAAGACTTTCCTTCGAAATAAAATGTAACGCCAGAGATTGAGCTCCTTAGCTGTACTTTCGACTCACTGGGACATAGATGTTAGTGTCGACTCAATTATAAATGTTATGACTAATAAAAAAAATCGTAGATTAGTTTTATAAAAGTGTCTGAGCTTTTCACTCTTCACTATTCCTCCCCGAAACCTAATCTTGGATACGTGCCTGGGCGACAATATAGAACCTTGAGGGACTCCGGCGTTGATGTTAAATGTATCTGAAAGAAATCTGTCCATCGCCACTCGCAGAAAACGGTCTTTAAGAAAGCTCGACAGCCATGAACAAAATTGAACCGGTATTCCGTATGCTCTCACTTTAGTTAGGAGCCCCTCATGCCATACTTCAAACAACTTCCAACTTTAATATACTAAAACAAAAACTATTAAAGAACAGTTATCCGTAAATAAGTTATTGTTTCAACAACCTTTAAAATGATAGTTCAACACTGCAGTGGAACAGCCATCAACAGGATGATAACAAAAAATATTTCAAATTACCCCACACTGCCCAACTGTCTGAAAAACTTGAGAAAGAACTATCTAATGAGAAAAATTGCCTCTAATAATACAAAAACCATTGGAAATCAACTATTTTCAAAGACCAAAAACAAGACCGAAAAACAGACATAATATATGAGATCCCATGCAATAATAAAATTATTCAAAAGTATACATAGGACAAACCTTTACAAGAAGACTATACCAACATAGATACGATTGTTACATAACCAAAATAAACAAACTCCAAAAAAACAGCACCCAGCACGCATCATTTTGATGAGGGTCACAATTTTGCCTTTGAGCCTTAGTCGTAATGGCACATATTTTACCAAACAAGTCCACCGCCAATTTGTAAACAGATTGCGATAATTTAAGCCGCATTTACCATAATATCTTAATCAATTTTCATCCCTGACTTATTAAAAAAGCAAAAATATAGACAAGAAACTTATTTTTATTAAAAAACAAAATATCTACATACATAAATTGGTTTTAACACAAAAAATTAAATCTAATTTGTCCTTCAGATATAACGTTGCTAATGCGACACAGCACAAAACGGCGGAATTTGCCAGTGTTTTTTTTTTTGTTTTTTCAACATAATTATTTTGGGATCGGTGAATTGTTTATCGACTACCCCGATGGATTTTGTTCGGGATAATACACCATACAAGACTCTGTACAATGTTCAATTAAGGTAAAGATTGGTTGATCCTGGTATTCTTCTTCATTAAAATAGGACATGTCTAAATATATAAGGAAATAAAAACTAAAGGAGAAAATAATAAAAAAATAATATATCCTACATTTTTCATGCATAATTTTAACAAAATAATATAATTTTTGTACATCCAACTGATTATTTGTAAACTAATTGTTTGTGAATACATTTTTTACAAGTTTTCTATGTTTGTTAGTGCCAAAAAAAAAGCATTCAAGGTTACAAACGTGTCCTTTTATTTTTTTGTAGCCGTGAAGAAGGTATAACCCAAACTACTGAAAAGTTGGCAAGAATTAAAGTTCATCTGAACATATTTCGTTTGACCTAATAACTGCAATAATAGTTTTATCTACGACTATTTAATAATAAAAGCATAATGTGTTTGTTAGTACATATATAATGTGGTTCATATTACCATAGTTACTTATATTCCACAGCCGTGGAATATGAGATTTCATATTCCACGGTCCCAACAAAACAAAGTTACCTGAATTACGATAAAAACGCACCAGATCTAGTTTAAGCAGGCGTGAATGGTATTAATACCATAGCAACCGATTGACAAGTAAACGAATCATTTTTTTCCTCAGTCATTTAAGTTTCGCTGTGACATTTTGTTGTTGATTTCAAAGTAAAATATCATGATTTCGGATGACGAAAACGAAATCCAAAGTACCCCTCCAGAAATTCAGGCTGCAATTGTATTTTGTTTAATTATGGTTAACATCGTTGAATTGTATTTTTTAGTTAAGAAATACCATTAATAATAATCCTATTGTAATAAAATGTGTTGCTCTGAATCCATTTTCTAACTTCTTGAATACTGAATAGTCGTAGATAAAGTATAGTATTTGACTCGCGTATAATGGCTATATTACACGAGATTCATTATACGCTCGTTAAATAATGTACTATTATTATATTGTTGACACCCAAAGAAACCCCGTTACCTGTTCGATTGCCAAACCTACGTTTCTAAAGAATTTCTTGGTAAAATTACCCATATAAAACTGTCAATGAGCGTGCCAACCAGCGAAATCTACCTGGCCCCAGCTGGCATCACTGCTTATATTACTGAAATGAAATGAAATAAGGGGTACTGCTTTGCACAGGAATGGATTTTGTAGTTAATTGAAAAGCCACAGTAATACCTTATAGTAGCAATGTTTATTATGTTTATTTTTACCATTACTTGTATTATATGTATATAAATTTATTATAAGTACAAAACAAGTGTGAAAAGTTTGCGTGTGGAATTTATGTAAAAGTAATACTAACAATTAATACATCTATTTAAAAAAATATATTTTCATATATACACAGAAGGTTTAATTCTAATTATAAAACGTTTTAATCTATTCCTAATTCAGTCCCGCTATCACTTTCGTCATTTCACTTTGGCGTCAGAAGATAAATGCTTCCTGGAATGTTTAGGGTAGCTAGATATCGCATTAGCTGAAGATTTCCAAGGTCTCCACACACTTTTAATATTAACTTGTTGCACACTGTTTCAAAGTAAAATAGATAGGTACTAATCTATTTCGAATATTATGTTTACTATTTATATAAGCTATATAACAGGCACCTGTAACTAAAAAGTTTTGAGAAATAGTTGTTTCTAGAAAACCTTAATTAGACAGTTTATTAATTTTGATAACAAATTAAGTAATGTAACTATCTATTGTTATTATAAACTGGCATTAAAAATAAATGTGGGTTAATACGTCTCTGCGAAAGCGAAAGCCGAGTTTATGAGGGGTTTTATTGCAGTCATTAAGCCAAACGAAATATGTTGGGAAATACTTTACATAACATTAGTAATAAGAAGTTAGTCCAAAAAAGCTCAAGAACTTCTCTATTCCTAAATATCACACCCGAACGTGTGATTTCTATATATTGGTTAATAACATACATAAGGACCGTTATGAAAAAAAATAAATAAATTGGAATTTAATATGCAGCAACAAGTAAGCCTCCCTAACAAAGAAGGAAGCATTTTCATCCTAACAACAAACCTTTTTCAATTTTTATAGTCCTTTATAGTCCTTTTGTGTTTGCGACTTACGACTTCTTATGTTCTTTTATATTTACGCGTAACACGGGTCGTATAGCCCTTATATCTCCTTTTTCGGTTATAGAAGTTAAGGAGAAAAACGCCGGGCCAGCTATTATATCAATTTCATACAAGAAAAACTTTACAAGCATAGTTATGTTCAGGCACAGAAAAATGCGGATTTCCAAGGTGCAATATTTTGTTACTAGTAGTAGTAGTAGCAGGTGAAAAAAGGCGATCATTTTGATCGCCTTGAGTCTTCCCCTATACACTCAACCAATGCGCTTATTAAGCCTGCATGATCTTCTCATGAAGGTGCCATCACCACTGCCCCAAAGCCTTGACTGAAGTCTCCCTAAGTTGGTACACTGCCTTGAAGGCTGCTTGGCTAGCAGAGCAAATATATCTTCGTATGTTGATGTTTTCCAAGTATAGGCCTGCCCCTAATGATTCGGTTCCGGCAATACGTCACCTATCGATGTAGCACACCAGAACATCGTCGGTGAACACTACCTGCTTTCCCTTCAATTGTGATTAACCTCAGACTAACATTGCTCTGAAGGAGAGTAGCGAGATTTTCCTTTCCACCCTCGGAGCAATCCTTTTGTGTCCTAAATCATCCACTCCAGCAAATCTTTGTAGTTTTGGCAGTTCTATACGCATGGTGGCTCTTTCTATCTCGGACCATCTGACTATCGAACAATAGGCGAATCTCGGTCTGATTACTAATTTTGTTACTTCGTATTATTGCATTTTTTTATATTCTTATTTTTAGTGCACATTGTAGCCTGTTGATCCTAGTAAAATTAAGACCTGAAGGTACACTTTCTAGAGGAGAACACAAGCAAATAAGATTAGAAATGAATGAAGCTAAGTAGTTATTCAATTTTTACTCGTGTAAACAAATATATTCGGACGCGACTACTAAAAATCAGTTAAAAATTCCAAAAAAACACGCAGGTACTAATTTAGAAACTCGTAAAAAATTCCCCATTATATTCTGACAAATTATCTTGCAATCAGTTGAGAGGTAATGCATCAAGACATTAATGGTAAAACTTTGAATCAATCTTAGTAAGTATTAACAAAGTTAGAGCTATCTAAACTCGAGTAAATTTTCGTGATCTTTTCTTTCAACACGCAGGTATTAATTTATAAACTCGTAAAAAATTCCCTATTGTATTCTGACAAATTTTCCTATAATCAGTTTACAAGCAGAGCATCAAGACATTTACGATCAAAATTTGAATCAATTTTAGTAAGTATTAACAAAGTTACAGCTATCTAAATTCGAGAGTTTTTTTTGATATTTTCTTAAATCACGCAGGTATTAATTTAGAAACTTGTAAAAAATTCCCCATTATATTCTGACAAATTATCTTGTAATCAGTTGAGAGGTAATGCATCGAGACATTAATGGTGAAAATTTGAATCAATCTTAATAAGTATTAACAAAGTTAGAGCTATCTAAACTCGAGTAAATTTTCTTGATATTTTCTTTCAACACGCAGGTATTAATTTAGAAACTTGTAAAAAATTCCCCATTACATTCTGACAAATTATCTTGTAATCAGTCGAGAGGTAACGCATCGAGATATCTATGGCCATAGGTTGAATCAATTTTAGTAGGTATTAATAAAGTTAGAGCTATCTAAATTCGAGTAAATTTTTTTGATATTTTCTTAAAACACGCAGGTATTAATTTAGAAACTCGTAAAAAATTCCCCATTATATTCTGAAAAATTATCTTGCAATCAGTTGAGAGGTAATGCATCAAGACATTAATGGTGAAAATTTGAATCAATCTTAGTAAGTATTAACAAAGTTAGAGCTATCTAAACTCGAGTAAATTTTCTTGATCTTTTCTTTCAACACGCAGGTATTAATTTAGAAACTTGTAAAAAATTCCCCATTACATTCTGACAAATTATCTTGTAATCAGTCGAGAGGTAACGCATCGAGATATCTATGGCCATAGGTTGAATCAATTTTAGTAGGTATTAATAAAGTTAGAGCTATCTAAATTCCAGTAAATTTTTTTGATATTTTCTTAAAACACGCAGGTATTAATTTAGAAACTCGTAAAAAATTCCCCATTATATTCTGACAAATTATCTTGCAATCAGTTGAGAGGTAATGCATCAAGACATTAATGGTGAAAATTTGAATCAATCTTAGTAAGTATTAACAAAGTTAGAGCTATCTAAACTCGAGTAAATTTTCTTGATCTTTTCTTTCAACACGCAGGTATTAATTTAGAAACTTGTAAAAAATTCCCCATTACATTCTGACAAATTATCTTGTAATCAGTCGAGAGGTAACGCATCGAGATATCTATGGCCATAGGTTGAATCAATTTTAGTAGGTATTAATAAAATTAGAGCTATCTAAATTCGAGTAAATTTTTTTGATATTTTCTTAAATCACGCAGGTATTGATTTAGAAACTTGTAAAAAATTCCCATTTACATTCTCACAAATTATTTTGTAATTAGTCAAGAGGTAATGCATCGAGATATCTATGGCCATAGGTTGAATCAATTTTAGTAGGTATTAATAAAGTTAGAGCTATCTAAATTCGAGTAATTTTTTTTGATATGTTCTTAAAACACGCAGGTACTAATTTAGAAACTCGTAAAAAATTCCCCATTATATTCTAACAAATTATCTTGCAATCAGTTGAGAGGTAATGCATCAAGACATTAATGGTGAAAATTAGAATCAATCTTAGTAAGTATTAACAAAGTTAGAGCTATCTAAACTCGAGTAAATTTTCTTGATCTTTTCTTTCAACACGCAGGTATTAATTTAGAAACTTGTAAAAAATTCCCCATTACATTCTGACAAATTATCTTGTAATCAGTCGAGAGGTAACGCATCGAGATATCTATGGCCATAGGTTGAATCAATTTTAGTAGGTATTAATAAAGTTAGAGCTATCTAAATTCGAGTAAATTTTTTTGATATTTTCTTAAAACACGCAGGTATTAATTTAGAAACTCGTAAAAAATTCCCCATTATATTCTGACAAATTATCTTGCAATCAGTTGAGAGGTAATGCATCAAGACATTAATGGTGAAAATTTGAATCAATCTTAGTAAGTATTAACAAAGTTAGAGCTATCTAAACTCGAGTAAATTTTCTTGATCTTTTCTTTCAACACGCAGGTATTAATTTAGAAACTTGTAAAAAATTCCCCATTACATTCTGACAAATTATCTTGTAATCAGTCGAGAGGTAACGCATCGAGATATCTATGGCCATAGGTTGAATCAATTTTAGTAGGTATTAATAAAATTAGAGCTATCTAAATTCGAGTAAATTTTTTTGATATTTTCTTAAATCACGCAGGTATTGATTTAGAAACTTGTAAAAAATTCCCATTTACATTCTCACAAATTATTTTGTAATTAGTCAAGAGGTAATGCATCGAGATATCTATGGCCATAGGTTGAATCAATTTTAGTAGGTATTAATAAAGTTAGAGCTATCTAAATTCGAGTAATTTTTTTTGATATTTTCTTAAAACACGCAGGTACTAATTTAGAAACTCGTAAAAAATTCCCCATTATATTCTGACAAATTATCTTGCAATCAGTTGAGAGGTAATGCATCAAGACATTAATGGTGAAAATTAGAATCAATCTTAGTAAGTATTAACAAAGTTAGAGCTATCTAAACTCGAGTAAATTTTCTTGATCTTTTCTTTCAACACGCAGGTATTAATTTAGAAACTTGTAAAAAATTCCCCATTACATTCTGACATATTATCTTGTAATCAGTCGAGAGGTAACGCATCGAGATATCTATGGCCATAGGTTGAATCAATTTTAGTAGGTATTAATAAAGTTAGAGCTATCTAAATTCGAGTACATTTTTTTCATATTTTCTTAAAACACGCAGGTATTAATTTAGAAACTCGTAAAAAATTCCCCATTATATTCTGACAAATTATCTTGCAATCAGTTGAGAGGTAATGCATCAAGACATTAATGGTGAAAATTTGAATCAATCTTAGTAAGTATTAACAAAGTTAGAGCTATCTAAACTCGAGTAAATTTTCTTGATCTTTTCTTTCAACACGCAGGTATTAATTTAGAAACTTGTAAAAAATTCCCCATTACATTCTGACAAATTATCTTGTAATCAGTCGAGAGGTAACGCATCGAGATATCTATGGCCATAGGTTGAATCAATTTTAGTAGGTATTAATAAAGTTAGAGCTATCTAAATTCGAGTAAATTTTTTTGATATTTTCTTAAATCACGCAGGTATTGATTTAGAAACTTGTAAAAAATTCCCATTTACATTCTCACAAATTATTTTGTAATTAGTCAGGAGGTAATGCATCGAGATATCTATGGCCATAGGTTGAAACAATTTTAGTAGGTATTAATAAAGTTAGAGCTATCTAAATTCGAGTAATTTTTTTTGATATTTTCTTAAAACACGCAGGTACTAATTTAGAAACTCGTAAAAAATTCCCCATTATATTCTGACAAATTATCTTGCAATCAGTTGAGAGGTAATGCATCAAGACATTAATGGTGAAAATTTGAATCAATCTTAGTAAGTATTAACAAAGTTAGAGCTATCTAAACTCGAGTAAATTTTCTTGATCTTTTCTTTCAACACGCAGGTATTAATTTAGAAACTTGTAAAAAATTCCCCATTACATTCTGACAAATTATCTTGTAATCAGTCGAGAGGTAACGCATCGAGATATCTATGGCCATAGGTTGAATCAATTTTAGTAGGTATTAATAAAGTTAGAGCTATCTAAATTCGAGTAATTTTTTTTGATATTTTCTTAAAACACGCAGGTACTAATTTAGAAACTCGTAAAAAATTCCCCATTATATTCTGACAAATTATCTTGCAATCAGTTGAGAGGTAATGCATCAAGACATTAATGGTGAAAATTTGAATCAATCTTAGTAAGTATTAACAAAGTTAGAGCTATCTAAACTCGAGTAAATTTTCTTGATCTTTTCTTTCAACACGCAGGTATTAATTTAGAAACTTGTAAAAAATTCCCCATTACATTCTGACAAATTATCTTGTAATCAGTCGAGAGGTAACGCATCGAGATATCTATGGCCATAGGTTGAATCAATTTTAGTAGGTATTAATAAAGTTAGAGCTATCTAAATTCGAGTAAATCTTTTTGATATTTTCTTAAAACACGCAGGTACTAATTTAGAAACTCGTAAAAAATTCCCCATTATATTCTGACAAATTATCTTGCAATCAGTTGAGAGGTAATGCATCAAGACATTAATGGTGAAAATTTGAATCAATCTTAGTAAGTATTAACAAAGTTAGAGCTATCTAAACTCGAGTAAATTTTCTTGATCTTTTCTTTCAACACGCAGGTATTAATTTAGAAACTTGTTAAAAATTCCCCATTACATTCTGACAAATTATCTTGTAATCAGTCGAGAGGTAACGCATCGAGATATCTATGGCCATAGGTTGAATCAATTTTAGTAGGTATTAATAAAGTTAGAGCTATCTAAATTCGAGTAAATTTTTTTGATATTTTCTTAAATCACGCAGGTATTGATTTAGAAACTTGTAAAAAATTCCCATTTACATTCTCACAAATTATTTTGTAATTAGTCAGGAGGTAATGCATCGAGATATCTATGGCCATAGGTTGAATCAATTTTAGTAGGTATTAATAAAGTTAGAGCTATCTAAATTCGAGTAATTTTTTTTGATATTTTCTTAAAACACGCAGGTACTAATTTAGAAACTCGTAAAAAATTCCCCATTATATTCTGACAAATTATCTTGCAATCAGTTGAGAGGTAATGCATCAAGACATTAATGGTGAAAATTTGAATCAATCTTAGTAAGTATTAACAAAGTTAGAGCTATCTAAACTCGAGTAAATTTTCTTGATCTTTTCTTTCAACACGCAGGTATTAATTTAGAAACTTGTAAAAAATTCCCCATTACATTCTGACAAATTATCTTGTAATCAGTCGAGAGGTAACGCATCGAGATATCTATGGCCATAGGTTGAATCAATTTTAGTAGGTATTAATAAAGTTAGAGCTATCTAAATTCGAGTAATTTTTTTTGATATTTTCTTAAAACACGCAGGTACTAATTTAGAAACTCGTAAAAAATTCCCCATTATATTCTGACAAATTATCTTGCAATCAGTTGAGAGGTAATGCATCAAGACATTAATGGTGAAAATTTGAATCAATCTTAGTAAGTATTAACAAAGTTAGAGCTATCTAAACTCGAGTAAATTTTCTTGATCTTTTCTTTCAACACGCAGGTATTAATTTAGAAACTTGTAAAAAATTCCCCATTACATTCTGACAAATTATCTTGTAATCAGTCGAGAGGTAACGCATCGAGATATCTATGGCCATAGGTTGAATCAATTTTAGTAGGTATTAATAAAATTAGAGCTATCTAAATTCGAGTAAATTTTTTTGATATTTTCTTAAATCACGCAGGTATTGATTTAGAAACTTGTAAAAAATTCCCATTTACATTCTCACAAATTATTTTGTAATTAGTCAAGAGGTAATGCATCGAGATATCTATGGCCATAGGTTGAATCAATTTTAGTAGGTATTAATAAAGTTAGAGCTATCTAAATTCGAGTAATTTTTTTTGATATTTTCTTAAAACACGCAGGTACTAATTTAGAAACTCGTAAAAAATTCCCCATTCTATTCTGACAAATTATCTTGCAATCAGTTGAGAGGTAATGCATCAAGACATTAATGGTGAAAATTAGAATCAATCTTAGTAAGTATTAACAAAGTTAGAGCTATCTAAACTCGAGTAAATTTTCTTGATCTTTTCTTTCAACACGCAGGTATTAATTTAGAAACTTGTAAAAAATTCCCCATTACATTCTGACATATTATCTTGTAATCAGTCGAGAGGTAACGCATCGAGATATCTATGGCCATAGGTTGAATCAATTTTAGTAGGTATTAATAAAGTTAGAGCTATCTAAATTCGAGTACATTTTTTTCATATTTTCTTAAAACACGCAGGTATTAATTTAGAAACTCGTAAAAAATTCCCCATTATATTCTGACAAATTATCTTGCAATCAGTTGAGAGGTAATGCATCAAGACATTAATGGTAAAAATTTGAATCAATCTTAGTAAGTATTAACAAAGTTAGAGCTATCTAAACTCGAGTAAATTTTCTTGATCTTTTCTTTCAACACGCAGGTATTAATTTAGAAACTTGTAAAAAATTCCCCATTACATTCTGACAAATTATCTTGTAATCAGTCGAGAGGTAACGCATCGAGATATCTATGGCCATAGGTTGAATCAATTTTAGTAGGTATTAATAAAGTTAGAGCTATCTAAATTCGAGTAAATTTTTTTGATATTTTCTTAAAACACGCAGGTACTAATTTAGAAACTCGTAAAAAATTCCCCATTATATTCTGACAAATTATCTAGCAATCAGTTGAGAGGTAATGCATCAAGACATTAATGGTGAAAATTTGAGTCAATCTTAGTAAGTATTAACAAAGTTAGAGCTATCTAAACTCGAGTAAATTTTCTTGATCTTTTCTTTCAACACGCAGGTATTAATTTAGAAACTTGTAAAAAATTCCCCATTACATTCTGACATATTATCTTGTAATCAGTCGAGAGGTAACGCATCGAGATATCTATGGCCATAGGTTCAATCAATTTAGTAGGTATTAACAAAGTTAGAGCTATCTAAATTCGAGTAAATTTTTTTTGATATTTTCTTTCAACACGCAGGTATTAATTTAGAAACTTGTAAAAAATTCCCCTTTATATTCTGACAAATTATCTTGCAATCAGTTGAGAGGTAATGCATCGAGACATTAATGGTGAAAATTTGAATTATACTTAGTAAGTATTTACAAAGTTAGAGCTATCTAAATTCGAGTAAATTTTTTTGATATTTTCTTAAAACACGCAGGTATTGATTTAGAAACTTGTAAAAAATTCCCCATTTTATTCTGACAGTTGATCTTGTAATCAGTCGAGAGGTAATGCATCAAAATATTTACGATCAAAATTTGAATTAATTTTAGTAAGTATTAACAAAGTTAGAGCTATCTAAGTTTTAGTAATTTTTTTTATTTATTTATTTATTTATCAACGAGCAATAGCCCAATTAAAATACAGAGTAGAAGTAAAAAAGAAATCAATACTAACCTAATCTGGATAATATACAAAACAAAAACAAATATAAACAATTTTAGAGAACAATAAACAATAAAATAGCACATAACAAAGCAATATAGTATATAATAATACTGCAGATAACACAGATAAGGTAAGGCAACCTTCAAGGGACATCAAAACATCACTTACACGATTTAAGCTGGGACCTAAAGACTCCTTGATTATTGAAACAATCCAACTGGTCAGAATACTGGTTAGCAAGTCTAATCGACCTTGATAGGAAAGAATTATAACCATAGTTAGTACGATGATGGCCAATATGAAAGGGTTTGTTGAGCCTTGTTTGCCTCGAAGGGACATGAATATCTATTTTCCTCAACAGCTCAGGACCAAAGCTACATGAGTGCAGTATATTATAGAAAAGGGTAAGGTCCCTATGCATGCGTCTGATCTGAAGAGTGGTTATATTTAGGGAATTCTCGACATTAGAGTAAATGATGTTTTCAACTCCAATATGTCCCTTAAATGCAATAAACCTTAAGAACTTGTGTTGAACTCTCTCAATAGCCTGGATATGTACATTGTAGTGTGGTGACCAGACACATGAACAATATTCCAAATGGGGCCTCACAAGTGAACAGAATAATATTTTAATGGAAGCCATACTGAGAAAATCCTCGGAGCATCGCTTCACAAAGCCCAGTAATTGCAGCGATTTCGAGACCACCATCGATATGTGAGGTCTGTATGATAAGGTGGGATCGAGGATAACACCTAGATCTTTAATCAGGGACACCGTTTCCAATGGGCAACCATTTATACTATATATGTGATTTATGGGATTTCTGCCGCGAGTAAATACCATTAGATGACATTTTTTAACATTTAACTCCATTCCATTGATTTCACACCAGTGGCTCAGGCGGTCCAGATCGGACTGCAGTCCTATGCTGTCCGTACTATTGTTGATTCTCATATATAATTTTAAGTCATCAGCAAACATTAGGAAGAACGCAGAGGCAAAACAAGATGCAATGTCATTCACATATAGGTTAAAAAGAAGAGGGCCCAGGTGAGAACCCTGTGGCACACCCGATGGGACCTCAAATCCGGCAGACTGGAAGTCTTGAATGCGCACCATCTGCATTCTTTCTGTAAGGTAAGAAGATATCCATTTCAGAAGTTCCCCCTAAATTCCCAGACCTTGAAGTTTGTCTATCAAAACTCGATGATTAACCCGATCAAATGCCTTTGCAAAATCTGTGTACACAGCATGAACCTGGGAACCCCCGTCCATGGATTCCAAGAGATACTCGGTAAATGTTAGCAGGTTGAGCTCAGCGGAGCGATGAGAAATGAATCCAAACTGCTGGTCGACAAAACAGCCCCTCAGGGAAGAGGTCAAATAATCACAAACAAGGCCCTCAAATACTTTAGGAATACAACTCAATATGCTAATGGGTCTATAATTGTCAACCTGAGAGTTATCTCCAGACTTCAATAGAGGGGTAATAAAACTTGTTTTCCAATAGGCAGGGAAAGTCCCGCTTTTCAAGGAAAGATTGAAGATATGGAAAAGAGGTCTAGAGAACAAAAAGCTACAATGTTTAATAAAGCTTGGAGGAAGGCCATCCGAACCTGGTCCTTTATTGCCATCCAATCTGGATAGTTTCTCTTAGATAGAGGAGATAGATATGTTAAGTTGAGACAAATTGATGTCCCCAGAAGGCAGAGTATCACGCAGGACACAAACTCCATTGCTATAAGTTTTGGAGAAATATTCAGCAAACAAATTCACAATCATTGTGCCAGAAGATCCAGTAACATTATTGTAGTGCACGATAGACGGTACATTACTTTTGCCTTTCCGGCTATTTACAAATTTCCAGAAATTTTTAACATTCTCCCTGAAAGACGATTCCGTGAACAGAACATAATTTTGATAACATTGCCTTTTTAGGGTTTTGCAGTGAGCCCGTAATAAGGAAAACTCCCTATAATCACTTAATGATTTGCTACTTAAATATTTTTTATGCAATTTCTTTTTCTCAATTATCATCTGCTTTAATTCCAGGGAAAACCAGACGGGAAACTTCCTTGCTGAATACTTCTTCAAGGGAACAAAGATATCGATTGTCAGGTATACAATGTCATAAAAGATATTAACCATATTCTCAAGCGACTTGTTCGTAAGTAAGTCATCCCAATTAAACTGAGAAAGAAAACTTGTCATTTCCCGCACATTCACTGATTGAAAATCTCTATAAAAACCTTCCCCTCTCAGTCCCGAGTCACCGAAACAGTGTAAATCAATCCCTAGCTCAAATGACAGTGGAGGGTGATGACCATCTACCGGAAGCAAGGCATCATTCGCAGAAAGTATTATGGCCTCACTTTCATGCATGAAAACTAGATCAAGTAATGTGTTGTTTATATTTGTAATTGAGTTAATTTGATAAAGGTTATGATAAGAGCACAAAAAAGAAAGGGTTTGTATGGACTCGACCTCACCCGGAGTAGCCCCAGCCAATGGTTCTGCAATCGAAGCTAACCCATCATTAATCCATAGAGAGTGCGGAAGGTTAAAATCTCCCAGAATACACAGCTTATGTTCTGGATATTCTTCAGATAGGTTATCCACACTGTCGGCGAACTCGACATACTTTTGAGGTTCACTTCGGGGTGGAAAATAAGCTGTTGCTAGGATAAATTTGGAGTTCTCGAATAGGACTTCAACAAATAGTTGCTCAATCACACTGCAAGTCGACAAAACCCTGCTGGTCATAGTTTTACGAACAGCTATAAGCACCCCACCTCCCCTTGAGAAGGTACTCGTTTCTGATGATCTATCCTTTCGATACACATTATAGTCCAACATTTGTAGTTCAGCACTGTTAATATCACCTGTCAACCAGGTCTCATTAAATACTAGAATATCATATTGAGAATAGGAGGTATTTTCGAAAAGGACCTGCAGTTTCGTACGCAGGCCCCTGACATTCTGAAAATACACCAATATGGATGAAGTGTTGTGTGATCTTACATCAGCAGCTGTATCTAGTTTTTTGTAATCAATTTAGGCACCCCGTTTACATACTTGAGAATGAGGTCGCGCTCACCGTTGCCTCTTCTCTCCTTTAGCTCATTTTTCAGAGTATTAACCTCAGCTCGCTGATCAGCAGTCAAATCAGCCTGGAGAAATATTCCCGGGCCTCTGCCCTGATATTTTCTTAAAACACGCAGGTCCTAATTTAGAAACTCGTAAAAAATTCCTTATTATATTTTGACAAATTATCTTGCAATCAGTTGAGAGGTAATGCATCGAGACATTAATGGTCAAAATTTGAATCAATCTTAGTACTAACAAAGTTAGAGCTATCTAAATTCGAGTAAATTTCTTTGATATTTTCTTAAAACACGCAGTTATTAATTTAAAAACTCGTAAAAAATCTCTCATTACATTCTGACAAATTATCTCCTCAAACTAAAAAATATTTTTTCTTTCTGTTATAATTTAGTGCAACCTCCTGGAGTTTCCTACACTTTTATTCAAACGGATACTATACAGCAAACTTTTTCCAAGCTATAGACCATTACTATAAAATATAAAAAAACCCATTCACATTGAACGTCGGATGAAACTAATTAACGAAAAAGACGAGCATAGCTTAAATAGAAGAAAATGTAACAAAGTTTCTAGAACAGAAAAAAGTTTGATAGAGTTAGATTGAAATAGTTAAACTGTAAAAAAGCTTAATTGATGTACGTTATTTAGAGACAAATTAAATTGTTATTGGTCCTAGAAGCATAATCGTTCTTCTTTAATTATTTCATGCATTCCAACACGTAAGAAGTTGTAAAACTAAAAGGATATTCATTTCACATACATGGTAAGGAGCAAAGGAAACTAAAAATAGATACATGCGTCAGTTGTCAAACAGAATGTCAAGACTTTGCTTGAATACGTTCAACCTTCCTTTCGCAGCACAAAGTGATTTTCTCTTTAGTTCGTAAATCTGATTATTTATGGAGCTGCAGATTTCGTGGATGTATGTTTTCGAGCGCCTTTCTCACTTGATGTTGATGTTAAGAGCGACTCTAGCGCATGTTTCTTGCAACTCTTAGGCCATCAGGTTTTCATCCTTAGTGATATCAGAACTTAACACAATGTCCTAGATATATTGTTTGCATAAAAACTAGTTAATTTTTGTATAATTTTAGCTGTTATACCAACCTTTATTTTTTTTTATATTATATTTTGACTTTATAAAACTCATAACGAGCTTACTATTTTTTAAAAGTAAATGATAACTTCCAAAACTTTTTTTAATATCCAATTTTCGTTTGTTTTCTACCTAATTAAGTCGAGCAGATTTAAAACGAAAACTTTTAACTTCTCTTAAATTAATTGAACCGAACTTTGTACTTTCAGACTCTGAAGAATGTCTCAATTTAATTTATCTTGTCCTGGTAAAATGGATGGCAAGGAATCTACAAAAATGTTTTTAAAGATTCTTATGTAAGGCTTTTAAAAATGAAAAAAAGATTTTTGTTAATTGGATGATAATAATTAGTTTAATTAAATTAGAATTAGAATGCCTAGCAATCGAAACGTCTTCGATTCGATTTCTGCCATGATGAACATTTATATGCGGTCGAGATAAATTAACATCTAAATAGGCGAATCCCTGCCAGATTCAACACCAGCGTGAATCGTTTCCTGCGCATAAGCACCGCTCCCAGAGAGCCAAAAAGAAGTTACCTGCAGTACTGTGCCTTATCATAAAAAAAAATTGAGTTTTAAAAATGAAAAAGAGATAATTAGTTTTAAAAGCCTGAAGCAAGAAGTATTTGACTACCTACAGTTTGGTACCAAAATAATTGACAGTGACTCTTTTTTCCCGGGGTGTGAAAGACGTAAGAAGAATAATTCAAAAAATATATGAATTTTTTGTTTATTATTATAATATATTTACATTAACTATAATAAATATAATATTATAAATTAAACTGAAAAATAAACTATGGTGATCTAATGAAGTAACTAGAGAAACTAAATTACGCAGGTATAAAATCCAAAAAGAATAATAAAGCAACGGTATATTATGTTATTTCATAATGTTTTTATTGTACTACATAATAATAGAAGCATATAATATTGGATTAAGGGCAAAACCTAAACCTAAATTATAAATGTTTATACATTTCTTAACTATTGTTACCTAATGAATACTAATTGATAAGAATGTGACAAATTATATTCCACGCCGACATTAAAAAGTGTTATAATGACAATACGTTGCAATTTTAAATTCATTATTACCATTACAGCGATTATTCACTATCTGACGATGAAAACATTTCATTACTGTCGCTACTGCTGTCATCTGCAGGATTTACTATAATAGGTTCTACCATGACTTCAACGCATAAGTCCCACATGTAATACGCACTTATGCCAATCTGCTGCTTGTACATTCGCTATTGCCGTTTTTAACAGTTCTTTAACATCTATTAATTTAAAAGTTTTATTTTCACGCGCCACCTCGCCTTTTATCTGTGCCCATATAAGCTCGATTGGATTTAGTTCACAATGGTAAGGCGGTAAACGTAATATTGTAACACCTCGTTCACGAGCCATTTCATCCACTACATATTTCGTATATTTTTTTTGTAAAGTCTTACAAGATCGAGCAACTGCACTTTTAGCATTTTTTCGCCAAATTATCGCAATCGCAATATTTTCTTTCTTCGAGCCAGTCAACAGTCTTTCCTTTTCGCCACGCAGAACTTGGCAAAGCTTCCACCCGACGGCTATGATATGGTGCATTATCCAGCACGATTACCGACCCACGTTCAATACGCGGTAAGATGGATTTAAACCAATCTTTAAAAACTCCCGAGTTCATATCCTCATGATAATCACCGGTTTCACGAGATTTAAACACGTTTAACCCACTTTCAAGAAAACCAGAATCACTCCCGATGTGGGTTATAATTAGCCGACGACCTTTCCTGAAGGAACTTTCAATCCAGTAGACAGTCCATTGATAAAGGCGTCACGTGCACTTTCCGACGAATGGCTAATTTTGTTTGCTGTTCAATAAAAATCTTTTTCCGTCCTCTTGTTTCCTTCTGATCGGACACTTTAGTATTCCTCTTGTCCTTGATAGTTCTATAAACAGTACGGTAAGATGTCTTAGTCAATGTGGCACCAAGTTCTGCTGCATCAGTGAATGATATTCCACTGTGTGTACATTTTTTACAATTGTACGCTCCCCAGGTTTTAAATGACGTCGTTTTGTAACTTGTTGGTTACTATCACTTGAAGAACTCGCCTGCATTATAATATTTGCTGTTTTGAATAACCACCAAAATAATAAAACTAAATTGCTAATATCCTCTTGATTGAAACTTGTCTACGACACTGAACGTTGGCGTTGGTTAGAGGCGATAAGAAAACGTGCGAGCGCCTTTAGACATGGGTTTTTCTTACCTGCGTTGCCAAATCGAGTAGACCAAGTACCGTAGGGTGTCAAGACCCTTAATGGCATGCTGATTTTGGTACATTTTATGAGAATTTAAATGAAATATTTTAAAACCTGGCACAACATGTAACGACTTATTAATGCACAATATTCCCAAGCGGTTTTGAATGCTTTTATTTCAGTTAAAAGTGTGTGAATCGATTTTCTTTTTTTTTTCTCCGCACACCGTCAATGGTGATAAGAACAGTTTTGTCAATTATTTTGGGATCGTAGTATATGTTGATTCACCACATAATTTAAGCTTGTTGTAATTTTTCATCATTGGCATTAAGTGGCTCACTCCTAAGATGAGAAACGTTGAGATCATCAGCTTCGGTGCTTTATTTCCATTTTATGTTTAGCAAGGAATTTATGGGCGGCTACAACAGACCTGAGCTGGACAGACAAGCGAGATCACAACGTGCTGCAAAATACACCCTAACATACTGCGAGATGTTCGAAATTGTGTCGAAGGCCGATCGAACCCGGCGAATTGATATACTATATATATTATTACGTTTCAGACGAACAATGAAAATTCAGAAAAAGGTAGAACTACCAGCCGGATTTGAAAGCGACAATCTTCGGTTTTATTTATACAACAACACACTAACCTATTGAGCAATCACATATATACCCACTTATTCGCTTGTCGAGATCTGCTTTTTGCTTACTTTTCTGAATTTTCACTGTTCGTCTGATATACTACTAACTTATTTGAAGTTTTAAAGTTATTACAGGCGCTAATATACCTTTGTACTTAAACTTTAAAATTTTGTACGTGATGTTTTAGCGCTGCCGTTTTGGCGCCAGGACATTTTAACGTCGGACCTTTTTTATTTACAGAGGGTATTATTTAATAAGTGTCCGATATTTTACAGGACGATTTCTCAGTTATTTATAAGGTGAAAAGTTCATATAAGTATGGGTCCGTAAGCCCTTCATTTTTGAGATACAGAGTGTTAAAAATTTATTCCTATTTTTGTTTTTTGTAAATAATTTTTGAAATAATGTCTATATTTGGACGAAAATTTGTATTTAGGGATTTTTTAACATAAGAAATTTAAATTTGATCTTAGTTCGGCCCTTAATTATAGGGGGCGCCACCTACAGGTCTTCCTCTCTTTTTGGGGAGTCACAACTTTTCGACAACAATCGACTCCTCTGTCATTATTACGTGAAAATGGTATGTTTGTCAAAAGTCGCTACAAAAGCAGCCGTTTTTGAGATACTTTGATTTAAATTACTCGATGCATGTGTTGGTCAAAAATTGAAACAATTTTAACAACTTAAAATTAAAATTTGCTTAAAATCGACGTAAAACTTACACTGTTTTTAAACCACGTTCTTTACGCAAGAAATGCTTGTATGATTAGCGCTAAAACGATTCGATCAAATAAAGGATGTGCCAAATTGCATTTTTTATATTAAAATTGTGCAATATTTCACTGATTTTTTAAAGAAATGCCCTTCTAAGTAATATTGCCAATAACTAGGTGGAGTGCCAACGACTGGGCTTTTCACCCTATACTCATTTCCCATTTTTTAAAAGAAAAAAGTATCTTTGTATCCCCCTCCTCCAATCTCAAAGATTTTGTTATAATTTTAAATTAATGCCGTGCGATATCCATAATTCCTTACTATCAAATTCTTACTTAATAGCTTCTTAGGTCACTTCTAAATAGGACAGCTGATAAGGACTCATTACTTTCTTTGATAATCTATAATAAGACTCATTATTTGTGGTGTGGATAGTGTCATATTTACTTTTAGTAGCTTCTTATTCTCCTTATAAATACGACACAAATATTGTAAATGTGTTCTAATTTATAGTTAATGCAAATTATTAACAAAAAAACTTAAAATAATTAATAAAATTTCCTCCGTATCGATTGTTACACGTCGACTGAGAATAAATACAGCCGTAGTTAGGCAACTTCTAATTCATTTCGACAAAAGTATGCCTTGTGCGCAGCAAGTTTAAAGGCTTATTACGAAATTGCTATGCCTGAATTTTTGAGATTGTAAAGATAAGACTTGAGCTCTTTAAAAAAAAAAATATTCTCGTTATAAATTTGTTAAGTTTGGAATATAAACTTTTCCATACAAACATCAATATAATATCCAATCACTTCTAGAAACTACGTCTTATTAGATAAAAATCTGAGCTAACCTCAATCCGACAATATGACCAATGACATTTGAACCCGTCCTATTCGACTGAAATAAACTTAACCCACACTAATTTGCAGTTTTCTTAAACTCATTCTGCAAAATAAATCCAATATTAACTGCAACTTCAGGACGTGAGCATTCTTCTTCTGGCGCTACGTTTTATGACCGGATTACGTTCCTAACTTGCTGCAACTTTCGAACTTTCCTAAAGTTAGACAGGACGATTTAAAACTAAACAGATTTAAGCAGCTTATAAGTTTAGAAAGATCTAAATTATGGTGTACATGTGCTTGGATTTAATATGAAAGATATTTGCTACATTTGTTTAGTATTACAAAGCATGACGAAACTTTTGCTAATATAATTAACGTGACTTAGGATTGATATGTCTTGTGCTTATAATTAACTTCATGCATAAGAGAATCAGCTGTGCGGATCACCTCTCGGTCGTAATTGGGCTTGGAGATCCTCGCGGGAGGGGGAGAGCCTTCCACTCTAAATCAAGCACTAACTGGTCTGAATTTTCGAGGATCGGGGCCATTCCTGAAGATTTGAAGGCCGCTATCAGCGAAAAAATTAGAGCTAAAAATAGAGCGTTCCTGACTGGAGATCCGCAAATAAAAGCTGAAGCCAACAGACTAAACGAGATCATTAAACAGCGACTAGGTGAACGTAAATCCTCTCTCTGGGAATGCAGGATAAGGGACCTCATGCAATATAGAAGACGGTAGCATTTACAACATGACTAGGGTCCTGTCTTGGAGCCCCATGGAACTGGTGTCATTAGTTAGAATCTAGGACAACGAGATAATAAAAGATTGCAAGCAAAAGGTTGAACTGTTCGCGGAAAAGCTTTGCGAACAGTTCAGTGAAAACAAATCGGCCAACCCAGAGTGAGGGTCTCCAGGACGGTACAGATATTTCATCGTATGAACCATCCTGCTTAAAACTTCTCAAGCGTTACGACAGATAAGGTAAAAGCCATTATTGCAAACTTAAATGTCAAGCAGGCCCCGGGTATCGATGGTATTAATAATACTGCATTACGCAATCTTCCAAACAACATAATCAGGGATAAAGTAAACTTTTCACAGGTAATCGAAGAAGGCCACTCTCCGTGTGTCTGAAAAAACGAAACGAAGACCCGACATAGGTGGTAAGTCTGTTGTCGAGTCCAGCAAAAATTATTAAAAATATAATGCTCAGTCGTCTGGTTGACTTTGTCATTGAGCCTAATATTCTTTCCAATGAGCTACCTGGCTTTAGGAGAGATCACTGTACACTACTGTACAGTGAAGCAGACGACGAGACTGGCGACCAGAATTTTGCAAGGATCCAATAGAGAGCACACACGGGAGCCATTTTCTTCGATATCTTGAAAGCTTTTGATAAGGTCTGGCACTGCGCCCTAGCCTTAAAATTGATAACACTGGGGGCTCTCAATTGACATGTTAAGATTATTGCTTCCTTTTTGAAGAGGAGTAGTTTTGCAGTCTCATTTAAACGCGCGTTTTCTTCTAAGACCAGACATATAAAGGCGGGAGTCACGCAAAGGTCTCCTCCGCTTCGATGCTGTACAAGGTATACCTTCGTGATATCCCGAGGGACAGATTTAACGAGCTGTTCTTATTTGGTGACGATACTGCAATTACTTCAGTCTCAGATCAATCGCGGCTAGTAATGGCTAGATTGCAGAGGCACACACGAGTTTTGGAGGAGTTTTGAGGTGGAGGATTCGCCTGAATCCTGCCAAGACAAAGGCCAGTCTCTTCTCGAAGAGGAGTTAGAAGACCCGAGACTAGGCTCTTGGTTAACGGCATTCAGATAAACTGGGTCCAGGGAGTACTTTGGACTTGTTTTTGATGAAAGACTAAATTAGAGAAAGAACTCCTAATTAAGATTGGAAAAAGCTGCCAAACAGCTTCGTTCTATATACTACCTCTTAAATAAAAGGAGCGAGGTCCTAACTTATGGAGTGCCAACATGGTACACCATAAACAAGACAGCGCATAATAAGTTCCAGGTGCTACAAAATAGAGCAGAGAGACTGAAATACCGACCCTGACGGAATTTTATGACAAAATGTTAACGGACTACTACAAACGTACGGACGTATCTACCAACCCACTAATTATAAGCTCACATGTGCAATCACCAGCGGATTTCACCTACAAGCTCCCTGAGAATTGGCTACCTCCAGCCATAGCAGAGAAGCACTAACGATGGAGGCCTCGACAAAATAAGTATTTTTGAGCTAAGAGAAGAATAAGTCTAAAAACAAGCTCTAACCCCCTTTAAATGATCCAGGGCTTCGCAACAAAGAATTAATAGAAGTTAAAGGCAATACCTGACTTAAAAGAGAGATTTAGAAAGACATAAGAAAACGTCCTGAGTCATAACAAATCCTCTTTTGCCACGGCCACATAAAAAAACAACATCTTTCTGTGGCTTTTCACTATCAACAAATTTTAGGCTTCGGTTTACTAGTAAGAAAGCGTTTCATTGTGCTAGAGATCAACCGAGACTCATGCATACTAAAAGGAATATTCAATATAGGTTTTCTTTACCTAATAACTCAGAATCAATAACTTTTTTCAAGACAAACTAGGCAAGATAAGGTTAGGGATTGTCATTCATCTTTTATGTTTTGAAGGTTCCCGTTTTTTATATCTTGTTTCACATGTATAATATATTTTGTTTTGCATAATTTAATATTCGAAAGAAATCTGGGCTACACGAGTTTTTGCTTTGGTGATTTAGTGTTTTACAATTTTATCGCAAGAATAAAAGGTGTCTATATATCATGGTATATATATTGTTTTGTTAGGAGAAAAAGTGGTATTTATTATCGAGAGACGGTTAACATAGCCAAACGCCGGAATTCATCAATTTAATTTTTGTGCTGCGCATTATTGTACCTATTGGGTGGCCCCAAAAAAGTGGGCTGGTATCAACTCAATTTTTTTAAATGAATTTTTTCCTTTTTCTTTAGAATCACTAAAGCATCTTGTAACCGCCCACAAGATTCAAGGCGCCTGTCATAATCATCTCCATAATGTTCTTGAAGAACGTTAAACATTTTATATGGATGATATTTATTTCTATACAATATTGTCAGCAGATGTCACAAAACAAAACACTTTTAACTTAAAAACAATAGGGAACTTGCATAAAGATTGAAATGCCAAAACAACACTTAAAAACATATGATGTACAACGTAACATACGTCTCACCAAGAAACTGTTATCTAATTCCGCCTCTAAGATATAAGCAATTCTAAGGCGATTAGATGCTTGTTTTCTTGAATTCTGGTATATTTTTAACAGGAATATTGTATTATTATTGTATTATTATCTTGAATTGTGACCTCATTATTGTTATTGTTATTTTTATATTTATTTGGCTGCGTTATTTAGTATACGTTTTAATTTTTATGTTTTGATGACTGCTGAGCTTAGTTCTTAAGAGATTTGTCAAAAATACTTGTTTTTTTCTAATGTAAACTCTATGTAAAGCGCTGAAAGCGTAAATATTTTTTTTTTAATTACCTGCTTCATTATTGCAGATCTCTAACCAAAATAACTGCTTGATAAGGTTTTTTAAGCTAGGAAATTAACATTATTCATTTAATCGTCAATGTAAATAATCCCGATTTCGTGAAAAGTAACGCCACGCTCGTTCCCGCGCTTCGACCTTGTTTAAAATTATTTTCCGACGCATGGAGTTTTAATATAATTAATAATAAATTAATTATTGGTACTTACGGCGTCATAGCTTGCATATTATATTTTATTTTAATGTAATTGAGCGTATTTTTGCAATAAAACAAATGTGCGAGTTCCCTATTGAATCTAGGTATAGAACATAGTACATAAAAAATGTTTAGATAAGTACAAAGATTTTAAGAAAAGAAAAAATGATAAAAAAAGAAAAAGAGATCAGCCCAAATTTTTTGGGGTCAAGATAGATGCGATATTTTAAAAAATATTGAATTTATTCCTATCCTGTATAAAATTATAGTCACGAGAAGAGTATTTTGGTTGGTTAAGCAATTTAAAGAATATAATAAACTAAGGTTAAATGAAAACATTCCCATCATTGCCAATAAAAATATCCATTTTGTAAATTTTTATGCCTGATTTATAAATTCGCTTCTTTATCTGTTTCAAATTCTCCTCACAAAATTTTATTTAATACGACGGCTGATTTGCTAGAACCGTTTTCCACGATCAACCATTATAAAGACATAAAAAATCAATTTGGATTAGAAGTCTGACGTAAAATTTATAATTAATTCGAAAACCAAATACCGAACAAGTACACTTTTTGCTTTTAAAGTAGCAAAATATCGAATAAAGGTAAATACTATTTATAACATCAAAGGTTTTAGTTAGAATATATTTACCTATATTTTAGTCAAGGAAAATAGTTAGTTATCTCATACGTATATACAAATTAAACAGGTGATTCCTGGACAAAAAAAAATGAAAAAAGTTCCCATTAATAGAGGTCCAGAAACCCCTCGTTTGTAACACCCTGTGTGTTAAGCTTTTAATTTTTTTCGATTTTTCCTACTTATTTTATACGTGTGCTTAAAGATTATTTATTCAAATTCTGTACATTTGTAACATATTATTATTAAAGTATCTGAAGAATTAACCTATTGTCATTTAAAACTATCTACAGGGTGTAATTTTTTTGGGCGTCAAGACCACTGCGACCCACCTCCCCAACTTTTTTTTGATACGACACTGACTATCCTTTCATATAAAAACAACTTTTTTGGTTTATCATTTACCTTTTTTATTTCTTTATTTGAATACCTTGCGTTGGTGACCCCTTGAAACAAGGATCAAAGAACATCGAAACCACACACTAAAGGGAGAAACAAACAGGTGCAGCAGCTCACCCTTGAACCCACGGCCATCACTTGCAGAAGCAGAAATTATACTCAAGGAAGAACATTGGCGAAGGATGCAGCTGTCATATCCCAGAATCCTTACTGCTTCAGTAAATCCTCTTTAGGCATAATAAATATTTGGAAACCCTTATTAAGTAAATGTAACTTCAGATTAAGATTATACAGTAATACATGACTAAACCGTTTTCAGGCTCTGTTAACCTCTAGCTTCGTAGCTTGTTCAATATTCACCTGAAGACTCTAGGCGGCCATCAAAGAACTTATCACCACAATATTATTGTCCGCAAGAATTTGAAGATCAACTGACAGATTTTCATTCCATATTAGGTACAACTTTATATTAAAATATAATAATTCTAGATTTAGTTCTACAAAGCCTAGTAGTAGTAGTACCTTAAAATAATAAAAAGTGTTTCCTCTAAAGTTATTATTTTCTTACAGTACCTATGTGATTTTAAGTCCACACTAACCACACTAAGGACAAAATTAAATTGATCATGATTTAGTCGGTAGTATTTTCGAAATAATTCCTCGTCACATTTTAAATTCTTTTCAATTAGAACGCTATTTGAACCTTCACGTGTACGTGAATTGTATAGATATTTAATTGTTGTCCTTTGTTTTTTAGTCGCCAATAAGTGATATAAAATTAAATCCTCATTATCTCCTTCCTTCTCCAGTAATAACTTGCAATACCTTAACTTTTGCATTATAATACACTTTGAACAAACCTTCAACCTTCGAAATTCACGAAACAACTGATGATAAACCAAAATCGTGCAGGTCATGGCCGCACAATATGTCGCATGTCTCGAAAAGGGGGTACAGATACGACAGATCGCATTGATCGCCAGCCGCAGCCGTATTTAGTCGCAGTCGCGTCCATCGAAAGTCTACCTTTAGGTGAACCATTGGCAACATTTGGGTCTGGGCCCAAAAAATAGCCTGCAGTGCTTTCCTTCCGGCAGCGCTTCCTCATTCTGCTAACTATACGCACGCACCTTACTTTAACATTGTAAAATTGTAATAAGACTACAGACTACAGACAGATCCTATTGTACGTTGATTATTTTTACAGCCGATTATTTATTTTTAAACAAGGGAACGAACAAATTCAGATAGAAAAGGAATGAATTGAACCGTCGAAACACAAAAGACAAAGATGGATCGAATTTTACGACCAGAATACTAAATGGGCTTTAAATTTGAAACCAGTTTGACAGTTAGCATAGGGTTAAAATGACAATTTTAAAAATCAGCCATTTTAGGAAACGGTATTACTTGTTTTATTTCTGACCGGTATATTATTAGCTTATAACGTCTTAGTTACGCGGGAATTATAAGGGTCATAACTCCCTTGGGATATTAAGAAAAATTTGACATAAAATCAAACGATTGACATCTAATGTCAATTTGATTGTCATCTATTGAAACATTTATTCCACTTTAAAAATGAACAAAATGTTACTAAAATCGGTCAGAAATAAAATTATCTATGTATCACTGGAATTATAAGGGTCTCAATTACCTCGGGCAATTGCTGTCCCTCGGGCCAAAGGCCCTCGGGACGTAAACTTTGCCCTCGGTAATTAAAACCATTATAATTCCCTAGATACATAAATAACTATTTTGATTGTCTAGTTAGGCTTTACAGAGAGGCAAGTTATTACAATAAAATACAATACAATACAAAATGTCTTTATTGATAAATTAAATAAATAATACAAAAAGTTATGGAGCGATGGCGACGTTCAAATGAATGCTCTTCCACGCAACCATCAGAAAAAAGAAAAAAATTCTTAATAAAATAAAATTAGTACTATAAAATTACGAAAACTATTAATGGTATATTATACAAAAGGAAAAAACTATTTTAATAAAATGAATGAATGACGCTCTACATAATATGTTGTAGAGACAAATTTAATAAAGTACTATGGGCACAAAGTCACACACACCCTCCCAGAACATGCCCAACTAGGTTACTGTTGAAGGACTGAACGCTAGGGGATCTCTTTATGTCCTCTGGGATATTATTGAAGATTTTTACAGAATTGTAAGAAAATGATCGCTGAGATATAGCAAAAAAACGTCTGGGAACACTGTAGTACAAGAATGATCTTGTTAAACGATTATGTACATCAACCCTCCTCCGTATCAACTTTTCCGATAAATATAAGGGCTTTTGAGTTTTGTTCATTTTATAAATCAGGCATGCCATGTGTACTTGAAACCGCTCATCCAAATTTAGCCAGTGGGACTCTCTAAAACAGTCTGAAATATTGTAGGAGAAACGAACACATGCATTTTGCAGCTTTTGCAGAGAATGTCGGTCTTGCTGACGCAGGGCAGGCCAGTAAACAATATCACAATAAGAAATAAGTGATACAATTAAAGAATCGCGCAATCTTAACTTAATATCGGTACTCAGAACATCTCTATGCATATATAACACCTTAAGTTTAGAGTAACATTTTTGTAGTAAGTTATTAACGTGACCCAAAAGTCTCAAATCTGTATCAAACTGCACTCCCAGATTACGACAACTGTTTGTAACTAAGGACAGATAAATATTCACAACGCATTATTATATTTTTCTGAACGTACAGGTTAATAAATCAAATTTACTAACCAGGGAAATTTAAGGTAAACGTGCACTTGGCACTTAAAACGAATTAAGGTTACCTCTAGCGGCACGTTACGTATTTATGAATAAACTCAATGCTGTATGAAGTGTGAAGAGCTGTTAAATTCCCGATAGTTCCATCTTTGATGAAATTAGCACTGTCGGAGCTCTTAAAAGCGGAGAGCGTGGAGTAAATACGACATGTTGCTTTAAATTTAAGCGAATAAGATTTAAAGATGAACTTAAGGAGGATGCATCTCCAGAAACAGAATTTGGTGGCTCTGAGCCGGGCAAGTGAATTAATTGCATAGGGCTAAGGCGTTTTATTACTTTTGCGATGCTACTAAAGATAAAAAAAAAGTGCTTTTAATAATGAATGGCCATACCACGCACACACACAAAATCTAAAAGCCAGAACGCTAGCCAGGGTGTTGTTTGTCTTTCCAGTATTGATACGATTCTCACAAGTTCGCTAAGTGACGCAGTAACGTCTACAGGAGACACAGAGTAAAAAATATTGCTGCTGGTAGGGCGGTAGCACTGGACATTTCCAAGGCCTTTGACCGAGTACGATACGAGGAGCTCCTAACAAAAGTGAGAGCACCGGTTTAGTTGTGCTCATGGCTGTCAAGCTTTCTTAAAGGCCGTTCTCTGCGAGTGGTGATGGACGGGTTTCTTTCAGACACAAACATCAACGCCGAAGTCCCTCAAGGTTCTTTATTGTCAGCCACCCTCTTTTTACTATACAATAACGATCCCATATATAGCTTTGTTGATGACAGCACACTTGTTTCATCTTTTATTTTGGATGCTCAGACATCGGCTATCAGTGCACATCTCTAGGCAGCCTCGCAGAAGCCTTGCCTTGACTATCGCTGGAGTACTGTTCGCATATTTCGGACTCTACTCCTAAACATAGGTGGTACGGGAATCGACCTTTGCCACATTATTCTTAGAGCGAATCAGAAGACGACTACTTTGTGTTACTTGTCATCTTTATTTTCACAATCGGAGCCAAAAAAGTAGATTCGTTGTGTTTTGTGCAAAATATAAATGCACTAGCGGGAACCGCAATACTACTTATTATCATTGTATAAACTGTGAGGCTCATAATGACTGATTTTGTTTTATATACATAATATTTCGTTGTAACTTGTTGCTATATTCACCGCAAATATATGTTTTTTAGTTTTTTTATAGAATGTAATTATTGTTTTATACATTTTCTTTCCTTAAACAAAGAATAATATAGGTAGTCCAATTTATGGGACCTGTAGGTCAAATTAAGAGACCAGAATCCTAAATTGGGCCATTAAGTTTATTGTCAAATTATTTTTTCAACCAATTAGTGTTTTAGAATATTTTATAAGTTATTCTTATTTTTAGTAACCCAAAGGAGGTTCGTAAGTTTTCTCGCCTTGTTTTGAAAATGCATTTTCGTTTTATAGATGCAGTCTCTTAGGTGGTTCAATATAGGGACCCTTCCCGTATAGAGACTATCAATAACAATAATAAACTTTAAAATGCTGACTGGAATCTATGAGTATAATCAAAATTTCGATTTTATATCCCTCTTAAAACGTCTTGTCTTCTTTAAACTAACTTTCCTGCCACATCTCCTACCATGCCCGAATAATTTGATTTAATATACAACGCGTAATTCGCGGGTCCCACTTTCCCAATTCGACCATTATAAAAACACGAAAATTCAATTCAGTCTGGATATCTGAAACAGAGTTTATAATTAATCTTAAAATTAATTAACGAACAAGGGAACAAATAAAATCGGATAAAAAGAGATTGGCTATGGGGACAGCAAAAAAGTCAGACAGATGCGTATAAAATATTAATGAACCAAAAGTTTGATTAAAATACAGTGTTTTTATGAAGGAAAAACTTTTTTTTGTTGTAGCTGTAAAAGAGTTATACATGTAAAATGGATCAATATGAAGCCTTTATCGTTAAAACAAATATTATCTAAAGTACAATGACTATATCCTACATCTGTCAAGCGGTTCGTCCAATCAAACCGTTTGGTTTCAACCAATCATGATTATAATGATAAGAGGCTTTTAGTGATAAAACGTTCTGTCAAATCTTTTTCAAATATATTAATTTATATTATTTTTTAATATTCAAAAAATTTTAGATTTCTCATTACATATTACATAAAATTAAAGGTCCTTGTATGACTCATGCGAAATTTTACTATGTTCTATACCCAAAATCCACAAATTCTGTTAGTGACTCATTTAATACCAACCACCCAATCTATAAAGCGGCAGAATAAGAATATTGTACAACTAAATATTTTTTATGTATATAAAAATGTTTTCCGCTACAAATACAGTGAACTTAAAAGGCCACGTTACCATACAAGCCGCAGTCAGCTAAATGCATTTGCAAAGAATAAATACATTTTTTACACATCAACACCCACACAGTCGATACACATGCCGTTGGCCAGTAGGGGAGACAATTTTTATCACTATTCCCCAATACAAAAATCATGTCAATGATCTTCTTCCTTCGAAAAAAACATTTTTATAATAAAATATTATTCGATAAAGTAAAATACTTATGTCTTTCGTCAGGGAAATGTCTAGATCTATTTCTTAAATAAATATGGTTGTGTTTCCATGGCTGTCTAGATCTTTTTTGTAATACTTTACTAATGCAATGGGCATGTTTATGGTTATTGGTAAATATCTTGAAAACGGTTCAGAATTTTGATACACTTAAAATACAAAAAAATATTTGTATTTAAATTCTTCATTAGATAGTTAAATAATATACAGGGTGCTTCATTTCAAAATCTTAAAAAAAACTAGTTTAATTTTTGGAACCAAATTTTGGACACCCTGTATAAAATAAGATAAAACTATTTAATGTCAGTGTATCGTTAGACCTCTTGTATTCAACTTCACACTACGTAGCTCGGACAAAGCAGATTTATTTAATAATTTTTTCAATGCGTGCAAAACGACTCTTTCTTGTTTTTAATTTATTGCTCATAAACGACTGAAGCAAATTAAATAAAATTTTGGGAAATAAGAAAGAACACTAAAAAGAACCAGAATATGCAAGAAAATACAGGATGTACCATTTAAAAAGCAAATCTTTTGTCGTCATACTTTTTTTTGGATCATTCTGTATTATGCAAAAATATTTTCCCGAAATATTCTCATATATACAGTGTAGGTCTGCGTTATCCATGAATTTTTCTTCCTAAATAAATAAAATTTCCAAAAGAAGATGTATTTTCCCTTATTTTGTGTAAGCTTTTCCTTGTTTACCCGTGAGTTGCTTGTTGCTCTGATATATTTTTTTTTATAAATAGGTGTAAATCATAATTTCTCAAGTTATGAAATACTATTGAGATAAAATTTGGTAGAATGAGCTGGACCCCTATACTTGCCAATGATGGACTGTTAAAATATCAATGTTTTACGACGATGCGTTTTTTTTTTCACACATAATATTTCTTTTTAAATTAAATATAAATTATATTATCAGGACAATAATAGATTACTCACAAAAAACAAATGCCGGCTTTATTGTACCATCTTAGTCACAATAGATTTTCCTTTTTTGCATTAACCCATCGGTCGGCGAAAGATAATTTAGATATATTGTGTTTTTATAAGTTTCCCACCGGATTAGCTGAATAAGACCTCTTTGCCGACATACCTGTACGTGACATTACTTAAATTCATATTATTACAAAGTAATTAGGTATGTCGGTACATTGCCTTTGATCTTTATATCAACAATAGATCATTTTATTGACTTCTTTCTTAATACGGTTTAGGATATTCCCACGTACCCTTCCTAAGACAATTTATTCATCCTCCTTGTTGTCCAAAGCAGGCATGGCTAAGGAATTTTGGCCAATAGTGTAAATTGGGTGAGTGATGTCATGCACTTTAGTTGGTTGCCCTATTTTCAGCAAGAGTAGAGGCGTTACCAAAGTACTCATCAGAATCTCGATAGAATTTTAAAGTGGTCGGTAAAGGACAGTAAGTAGAACTTGCACTCGGCAAGACCCAGTACAGTTTTTGTGAGAATTGCACTCGGCAAGACCCCGTAAAGTCATTGCATAACTTGCATCTCGGCAAGACCCCGTCAACCTGTCAACTGTAGTGTCAACGTGCATTGTATGATTTAGGCTTGGTGTTAAGTGCTCAAACCAATGTGATTTCAAGCCGTTGTAGGGAATCAGCTTTAGTGCTAAATATGTTATAGAATAGAAGCACAAGTCTTCTTATTCACTACCAGCCTCCTATGTAGAAAAGGTGAGGAAAAAAACATCTCACATGCCCGTTGTGTACCGAGACAAGTACAATCTACGTACAGTGACAATGGTCTACAACTTTAATTTGATGGTTTAAAATGGGCTTTCACAAATATGACAATTGTTACCATATTTATTGTTACATACTTCTTGGTTTAATTGGTTTAATTGGTTCAATTGGTTTAATTGTTTCTAGATATTTATTATATAATATATGAACATCCCTTTCCAGAAAATTTATGAAAGTTTAATCACAATTAGGACCCCTAAAGAGTTCATATAAAATTTCCACAATAAAAAACATGATGTCTGAAATTTAGAAGAGAGAATTGTGGATATATTAAACGAAATCAAAAAAGCCTACAAATACTGATTGAAAAAAATGAAATTATGGTATGGCGGCAAAAATATTTGGAAAAAATACGGGAGTTTCAGGAAAAAGAGAAAAAATTGTATTATGCCTAAAAACATGGCTCAATAAAGGGCACACAAGTTTTTATGTTTTTCGTTTTTTTTTGTGATAATTTTCGTTTCTTGTGTATATTATGATTTCGACAAGTGATATTTTAGTGAAGATGGCATAATTTTAAGCATACATGCTAAATATGGTAAAGTTCTTTTCACGAAAAATAGTTTTTGATTTAATGGCTGCAATAACAGTAAAGGGTCGATTCCAATCCTGCGGCAATAGATAAGCAAACCATAAAGGTCCAGTAAAGGGTCGAACTAAAGAATATAAGTAAGGATGCTTGTATGCTCGGTACCCTATAATAATAATAAATTGATTTAATCAAATGAAAAAAAACCCAAATAATATAAATTTGTAATTACCTACTTCTATTTATTTATATGTATAATAATGTTATTCTACATCTAGTCCTCTTTGGTTCTCGCTATCCTTATCTAAATTAATTATTATCGAAAGGAATCAATATAATACGGCCCCGACAACGAATACTGTATATTTAAGGGTATTTACGACCACACTTAGCACCCATTTTATTGCAGTCATTAAATCAGAACATTTTTCGTTAAAAGAATTTTACCTGTAAGTGAAAAAAATTTAATATTTCTTTTTCTCCAAAACTACCAAATTCCGGAGAAAAGAGAAATCGGATTCCTGAATAACGGAATACACACTTATGTGCCTTTACTCCGCGAACTTCACCAATGGAAAAACTGTCTGTGGTTTTTATATAAGTTGTCACAATAAACATATCTACTTTGGGTAAATTATCAGATTTTTTCTTTAAATCAAATTCTTTTATTTAAAAACGATCTCAACAGATATATAAATGAGTATATAAAATAAAAAAGGATAACAATACAGAACTGCTAAACCTATCATAAAAATGATGTAACGCTGATCCTAGCTTTTACTGTATGATCACCTTCTTCTACTAAAAGAATCTTTGAAATTATATTATCTTCAAAAGTTTTAACGGTGGTAATTTATAAATGTGGTAGTACCATTTATAAAAACTTACACTAGCACTTATTGCAGATCTTTAACCAAAATAGCTGTTTTATAGGGCTTCCTAAACTACCAAATTAACGTTATTCGTTTAATGGTCAATGTAAATAAGCCCAAAGTTATATGCCGGCGCCGGTGCATGGTACTTTAGTAATTAATAATTAATTAATTAATGATATATGACGCATATCGTATTTTTTAATGTAATCGAGAATATTAATGCAATAAGAAAAATGTGCAAGTTCCCTATTATATTCGTTTAAAATTGGGCATGTTTATTCAAGAATTAAATCTACATCTATTCAGAATAAACATGCCCAAATTCGACTCGTAAAATTTCCAAACAAAAAAGTTTTGTGACAGCTAAAAAATTTACCCGCAAAAAAAAGGAGGTCGCGTTAAATTACCTTTAATAAAAATTGCTTACCTTGGGAAGTTAACATCAGTGATTTAAGAAACGATAGAGGGTGTCCAAAACTTTTAAAATTTGAATTCAATATTTTAGAATAGTGTGTAGGTTTTTTGAAAAAACCTATTTCGCAAACCTATGGAAACTAAAACAAAACCAACCACCTTAACACAAGAAAAAATAATAGGAACTGATCATATTCTTATAACAATACAATAACGTAATTATTTTTTATTAACATTGTAATGTTGTTGTTACAGGTGATTTACAAACCAGCAATGTCAAGATTCGCATAAGCTAAGATGACAATTCTACATTCTTGCTGCTGCTGGAGATCAGTTAGGAAAGGAACACTCGCTTGTGGAATATATACAGGGGTGAGTATAGAGTCTTACTTAAATTATTTATCATACAGTATGTCCGCAGATGCGATTAACAAGAGGACAAATGGACCAAAAATTGAAAGACACGCAAAAAGTTATTCTTGATAAAAAAAAATTTGCTTGTCGACAAAATAGGAATTACGATGAGAAAAATGATTCTTATTATACTGGGCGTATTAAAAATGCAAAAACATAAAATCAAACAATAGCAAACAGTCATTTTTTGGACTTTTAACGTGAAAACTTGCTCCAAATTTAGTCTTAGCCCTGATTCCGAACTTACTGTAGGAGATTGGAATTTATGAAATTAAAAAAAAAATTAAACATTTTTGCAAGTCCGCATTTTACTACTTTCATTATTATAGGACTTTTATACCTGTACATTATTACCTGTTGTTGTAGTTGTTAGTGTCAGTGTCAAAATAAATATTCTCGAAAATGCTGACCGTAGAACAAAGAGTTTTTATAGTGCAGTGCTATGGAAATGGTCAGTGCTCTTATCGCTACGTAGTGGAGGAATTCCAACGCAAATTTCCTAGCGTGTACGTTTCGAAAGTTGGTGTACACAAACTGGTGAAAAAATTTCAAAGAACAGGATCAGTATAATGAGGAAGATGCCTGTACAGTTTTGATATTGCAATCTGTAAATGAAAATCCATTGCTTTCCTTGCCAAACTGGACTAAGCATTTAGAGGTGGTAGAAAATATACCATTCAAAAAGTTTTAAAAGATAATAAACTTTACCCTTACAAGCCTTATTTCAACCAAACCTTGGCGGCTGGGGATGAAGCTAAAAGGCTAGATTTTCGTTTATAGGTTGGAAATGAGATTTGTAACGTCAATAGACATTTTCACAAGCTTATAATGTTTTCTGATGAATCAACATTTCCAACCAACGGAACTGTTGCTTCTCAATATGTCAGATATTGGAGTAAAGAGAATGCTGAATTTAGAATTCCCGCAAGACGTCAGTACTTTAAAAAAGTCAATATGTGGTGTGCTATTTCATATTACGGTATTATTGGACCTTATTTATTCGAAGGCACTTGTAACAGAGCGAGTTATTTGCAATTACTAGATACATTCTTTTGCGATCATCTTGAAGAGCTGCCCCTGGATTATCGCAACGCAATGTATTTTCAACACGATGGGTGCCCTGCACATTACGCTGGAGAGGTCAGAGAATGGCTGAACAGAAAATTCGGTATAAGATGGATAGGAAGAAATGGGCCAGTTTTATGGCCCCCAAGAAGCCTCGATCTGACATTAGCCGATTCTTTCCTTTGGGGCCGTATAAAGCAGCCTACTTTTGCGTAACCAATGAATAGTAATGTCGAAATTTTAAAACTAAGAATTAGGCGAGCAGTGGAGTAATGTCGAAATTTTAAAACTAAGAACTAGGCGAGCAGTGGAATCATTATCAGTTGAAGAGATTCAAGCCAGTTTTGATCACAGTAGAAAGCAGTTGGAAAAGTGTGTTGAACATGGGGGATGGGTTTTTGAACTATGACTATTGTGTATTATGTTTCGTCCATTGTAAATTTATTTTTATTAATGTCTAGTAATGTATTTTTATTAATGTCAAGTAAAAGTAGTAAAATGCGGACTTGCAAAGCGGGGGGGGGGGGAGGGGGGAGGGGGTATAAAGGATTAGGTGCAAGTAGGACGTGATACAAACACCTTTTCGTCTGAGGCGCTATTTTATTTATCTGTGCAGCACTAATAGAGGCGCCACTGGCATAAGATAAGACTCGTAACAACTTAATAAAGCTAATTTTGGTTGCATCTAAGTTGAAATTGAACTTTTACCATAATTTCAGCTGAGGCATCTAGCTTTAAGTAAACTCGAGTTAATATTTCGCGGGGCAACATCACATAATCGCTCGCCAAAGTCTTCACAATTTCAGCTAAATCCACATATATACGGATTTACGTCATACGTGACTAAATTGTGCGATTTCGCTTCGGGAATTTCTATTTTCATACGTTTTGCGTTTAGTTTGTGGGGTCGCCTACAAAATGTTTCAAATTTTATTGAATATTTGGATCCCTGTCTGCATTTTGAACAGCATAGCTACCGTCTCTGCTGTGTTTTAATATCGTGCTTTGCGCTAACTGAACAACGGGTCGGTTTTGTTGTAACAAGCAAATGCTGGATAATGTGAGGCGAGTTCCATCGTCATCAGTTATTTGAATTAAATAGAGAGGATAGGTATTAGAAGAACTACCGAGAAATGTTTATTAAAATATAGTAGAGGGAATTAAAGTCGTACTTGTTATATTTTACAATAAGAAAATGATATTGTGTATATAATTATGAGTTTTTTCGTTCGTAATTATTGACAGTGTTTATTGCATATTTATCCTAAGTTATTAAGTATTAAATTGGCACCTGAATACAATGTGATGACTGTGATGCAATATAGGTCAAACATGTAGAAACTTTAAAACTAGGCTTAAAGAACATAAAACGTCCATTTAAAAAAAAAACAAAATAAATCCGATATATACTCAACACAAGGGTAGAAACTCAACCTATTAGAAACATTAGCAATCAAAAAAGCCTTAAAAAATCGAATTGTTAACAATCAAATTGAAATACCTTCAGGTGCCAATTTAATACTTAATAACTTAGGATAAATATGCAATAAACACTGTCAATAATTACGAACGAAAAACTTATAATTATATACACAATATCATTTTCTTAATTTCATTACTTAGATGTAAATACCTCTATTATCATACCTGTAATTTAGTTGTACCTTTGGCTAATACCTGTAAATTAAGGACCAAAATAACCCATCATCTGTCAATTTTTATTTTAATGACATGTAGAATTTATTATTGTCTTATATGCCTTTGATAATGATCCGCAAGGGTTGAAACACGTGTCAGGAAACTGAATTAAATTGTGAAATATAACAGGTACGACTTTAATTTCCTCTACTATGGAATATCCATTTCACCAAGCATGTAACCCATCACATATTAATTATATGTTTATTAAAAGATTGAAAAAATCAAAAAACGGTACGGATTTGTCAGTGGCAGCCCGTAGGGGTAGGCAAGAGGGGCGTTGCCTACCCTTAATCTATCCCCAGGCATCCCACTTGTAGTATTTTCCAGTAACAGTAACCCAAGTTCATATTTAGGTAATAATGTTATTGTTATATGTACAGAGTGGCAAAAAAGACGCGCATAATGCCCGTAACTTTTGAATTACCTCGTATACGAAAAAGTGACTTTCATGAAAGTTGTTCAGTAAATTATTCCCCACATTTCTACCTGCATGAATTTTTTTTGTCATTTCTGGTTTGGTTGCCATAGAGACTAACTTACTTCTTTTAAATGGAACATCCTGTATATGATTGCATAGTTGGATTATACTGGGAGAACTCCGAACTTTTTGTATTTCAAATTTTCACCTATCTGCAAGCGTTTCCGAGACATTTACAGCTCAAAAATGAAAAACTTCCTAATTATAATTATTCCTACCTAATACCCACCAGTTTAGTCAAGGTGTTTTCATGACAGCGACCTAAGAGGTGTCTATTTTGAGTTCCTGTTTAATCTTCTGTTGTCTGATTTCTAATTTGTTGACTTAAATCCGTTTGACTTCTTTTTGTGGGGACACTTAAAGAACAAAGCCTACGTTAACCATCCAAATGACAATTTAAAATAAATAAAAATTTGAAATACATGTGTGTTCCATTTAAAAAATGGAAGTTGGTCTCTACGGCAACCAAACCAGAAATGACAGAAAAAATTCATGCAGGTAGAAATGTGGGGAATAATTTACTGAACAACTTTCATAAAGGTTACTTTTTCGCATACCTACGAGTTAATTCAAAAGTTACAGGCATTATGCGCGACTTTTTTGCCACTCTGTATAATCATATTCAATAATCTTTCCTGCACCGCCAGAGCTTTGCTGCAATAATACTCGCTTAAAACTGGAAATTCGCAAAGGCAGGCGATCAATTTAGCGCCTTATATTGCAAACACCAAACATATCACGGTCACGGTAGCGCTGGTTGACGTCACGACTGCTGGGACACCAATTAAACGAGACAGACGCGAGAGATATTCCCGCAGCAGGCGATGGATTCGGCGCCTTCCGTGGCCCGTCGGAGAACGTCGGTTGATCTCAAATGTATATTATGTATACCAACAAATATTTTATATCAGGAATCAATATATTACAAAGACATGTCTAGAAAAAAGGTGGATTTTGACGCTTTGAGGTAAAAAGGTCACATTATTATTACATTATTTACCAAATTTGTCAAAATTTGGGCGTGGTCCTAAAAAAATTTCGCCTGCGGCGCTTTTTGCCTACGGCAGCTGCCCGCATGCGCAAGACACAAGCCGCCACCGGTATTAGTTCAAAATTAATCTAAATGATAAAATAAGCAATAAAATGTCCCCTCCCCCTCGATATAAGGATTCTGAAATTAACAATTTATTGCCCGATGGCTTTAAAACACTTTATGACACAAGCTTAATTATTAAAATTACGTCACATTCTCAAGACATTGCCTAAATTATAAATATTAAATCTTACCTTGCTCCCCCCAGGTAAGTTTCCTTTTCCTGAAAATGAAAGTCTTGATCATTACAAATTAATTTTGTGTCAAATGAAAATTGAAAAATAAAACAAGTTGGTGCATGTTCCATTAAATCAAAGGTCAAATTTGATTTTGCTGCTGAAATTTCTATATACAGGGTGTCCGGAAAATACGTGTACAACGTTTGACGACAGACTCCTGACGTCAAAATAGGTCGATCTAAGCCGACTTAGTTATATCCAAAATTGTCTCGTTTAGCCGGTAAAGGGCGTCAAAAATTTGTAAAAATATTGTTTTTTTCTAAATTACGTGAAAACCTGCTAATCGATTTTAATGATTTTTAGTATGTTGTAGACAGACTAATACTATCAAATGACGTTTTCTAGTAGTATAGTCACCGGCTGTAAATAAGTGGAAGTGTTATAAAAGTGATATAATACGCCAACATTTCTCCTGATTTTTTATATCAACGGCGTTATGACAACCCAGATATTTTTGTCGAGTGACTGTATGTTTTTGGAAGCTCTTTAATATTTTTCGTTGCATGAGCTGTTTTGCCAGAAAAAAAATATTTACAATAACCTGGCATACATCAATTAATAACAGTAATAATAAAACAAAGTACAACAAAGTTGGCAGTATGTATTAAAAATATTGTAAGAAACTAAGTAAAACGAAAACATTAATTAAGCAAATGTGTAAAATGACTGCCATCTTGCAGAGTACACTTTTTAACACTCCTTAAAAAATGATATTCGAGTGTGTTTATCGGAGTCCTGTAAACTTCTGTTTTAATAGCGCGCCACAAAAAGAAGTCACACATATTTAAGTCTGGAGAACGTGGTGGCCATTTTACTGGTGCATCATTGCCCCTTCCAATCCATCGGTTGAAATATTAATGATGTAAGTATTGCCAAACGGCAACGGAAAACAATGGGGCGGGGCACCATCATGCATATACGACATTTCGCTCCGAAGTAAAAGGGGCAAATTATCCAGAAGAATTGGTAATGTGTCTTGCAAAAAACTTAAATAAATATTTCCATCTAACCTGTCTGGAATAACAATAGGACCAATAAGGTAGCGATCAATAATACCTGCCAAAAAAAAAAAAATGGAGAGTAATTGAAGCGGAATTTAATGCAACAAGCACAACAAGAGTTTTTAGGAGCTGAATCTTAAAATTTTCTATGAAAATAGAAAAAAGTAAGTTCGGAAAATCAACACAACGGAACGGATGCAGAGAATGAGAACGGGCGGGGGTCCACCAGTTTTGAAAATATGCAATGATGACAAGAACACTGATAAAATTATTTCGAGCATAATAAACGAAAAAACTATCAGAGGCTTGGAAAATGCATTTTTCTCTGATTCAAAGAAGGTTTGTATACCCACATGACAAATAAAGACAATGAGAATGACAATGACAATGAGAAAGAAATGACATATACATATTAGAAAGGTAATTGTAAATATTTTTTTTCTGGTAAAACAGCTCATCCAAGGAAAAATATTGAAGAGGTAAAATAGCTTCCAAATACATCCAGTCACTCGACAAAAATATCTGGATTGTCATAACGCCGTTGATATAAAAAATCAGAAGAAATATTGACGTATTATATCACTTTTATAACACTTCCACTTATTTACAGCCGGTGACTATACTACTAGGAAACGTCATTTTATAGTATTTATTAGTCTACATACTAAAAATCATTAAAATCGATTAGCAGGTTTTTACGTAATTTAGAAAAAACCAATATTTTTACAAATTTTTGACGCCCTTTACCGGCTAAACGAGACAATTTTGGATACAACTAAGTCGGCTTAGATCGACATATTTTGACATCAGGAGTCTGTCGTCAAACGTTGTGCACGTATTTACCGGACACCCTGTATATTAGTGCTATACAGGGTATTCGGAATTGACAATGACAGATTTTTAGGCATGATTCTATATAAGAAAAATATAAAAAAGGCTCTATATTACCACCGATCCTCTTATTAATTTACATAAATTCAACAGGAAATTTAAATTTAAAAGGGGATATTAAACTATTTGCAGATTTTTCTTTAAATTTAACAAGAATGATAAAGGTTGTTTATTTCAACCCCTTCCACTCATTTCAAAAAAGTGAAAAAATATGCAGAAAGTATGTTTTTATAATAGCAATACTTTTACAGAATTTCATTATTCTATCGCTTTTCGTTTCTAAAATAAAATATAAAAACATTATTTTACGGCAATCTTTGAACTGCGATATGGTTGACTTTTGACCCAACATTTATATATCAAACTGCCCTTTATTTTTAACAAGGAATCCGCCCTCCCCCCCCCCCCCCCCTAAGTTTTTCGAACTTGTTTTGAAACACCCTGTATTTGAAGTAAAATTTAAATTGAAAGTACTATACTATATTGAATTAAAAATTAGCATACAGAAAATAAACTTAAAAATAAAAAATTCAAATATAAAATTATTAAAATCTACGAAGGCGAACATTACTTTAAACCAAACTTTAATCTCGATATTTCGACTTTACAGTCAAAATTTTGAAACGAAGTTAGAAGGGGTAGAACTAAAGACTATCCTTGTATCTCACGATTAGAGCATAACCTGGAACTTGTTCAAAGGCAGCGTTCTAATTATAAGACCAAGTATATTAGAGCAAAAACGCAATTCACCCAAATCTAAAGTTAACAGTATGTAAAGTTTCTAACAGGGAACTTAATAAGCAAATACAGAGTCTTGGGAAAAATTAATTTCTTAAGTTATGGAAGACAGCGTCGAGCCAAGATAATGAAAAAACAAAAAAAAAAGGAAGAATAAGCAAAAAAAATAAGAACGTTTCTGGAATGTGATCCATCAAGTCGATAATGCCCTGGAAAAAATGACAAGCAAGTATTTAAAATCTTTTCATAAAGATTATATGCTTAAAAATAATAGTCCCATTAGCTACTTCCTTTTTCGTAAGTTACGGTCATTTTGGATAGCGTTTTCCAATGTTAATAAACGAGATAAGTACGTGTTTTGCACAACGTGTAAAAACGTAGAACCGCTTTTTAAAAAATCGAAAGTCGCTGAGATAGTAAAGAAGAATTCAGCAGAGACGGTATTAAAATCCATTTATTGCCAAGCAGTTAGTGAACACTGTTTAGAAAGGAAATGCACAGGTTGTGTTGATAAAAAAAATTAAGCTAAAGCGGATGATATACTGGAAATGGATGTCCAACACTGAAATAGTCATTGTTTTTGGCAAACAAAAAGAATGTAGAAAGGTTGTGAAAACAAAAATTAGAGGGAAATGGGTAAAACACCTTCTTCCAGTTTTCAAAGTTATATGCAACATATTTCAAATAGAAACCATCAGTATGAGACACTTGCAGTTTTGAAAAAAAGTTTACTGCAATATGAAGTGCTATTACAAAAAGATTTTTCAGAAGATTAAATTGTATTACTTATTGTACAATATCCGAAAGTCCTCGAAAAGATTTCTATGATGCCAGCGTTGACTACAATACATTTTATTACTGACGAGCCTTCAACGTAATATAGGAACTTCAAGATGTCTTATTTGTTCTATGAAGAGTTACCAAAAATGTTGCCAATGACCCTTACTACGCTAACCAGGAACTATCTAGAAAAAGGACAAGGAAAAGGTGCACGTGATGACATCAGCAGGTGTTTATAAAGAAAAGCGTTAAACATTATATTGGACTGCTAGTACATAATATTGTCAATGATCAATGTTTAGAAGTAAAGTTTCTAAGAAAATCAAACAATATATGCTTCGCATATCCCGAAGTTGAATGTATAGGACTTGTCAACAAATGAGGAGCTTGCGTGCAAAAGCGGCTATATCACTTTTTTTGCCGATATGCTTTTTTTGCAATTTTCGGTTAAGTTTCACAAGCTCTATCAACTGACACGATCATTTGCGTTCAAAACGGTCTATTTGTATGGTAAAATCGCATGTAAAGTCGGCCTTTTGCATCAAAACTGGCTATATCCTCTTTTTGCGATCAAAAGTGGTTATATCCAATAATTCGTTATATTCAAAAATACAACATAGTGGTGCATCTGGCAAGGCTGTAAGATCTGTAACGATACACTTGGCGCCCCCGCGTTGACGTTGACTACCAGTTAACATCTAAATGCTGTGGAGAGTGGTGGTTGTTTGATCCCGGAATTGACGACGATCCACGTGCAATATGGATGAAGAACTTATTACCGTGAAGCAAGGAAATAAAGGTTCTAGATGCCGTATGAAAAATGTGACAAAACGCCAGACTAAACAGTTATCCAGGTACGCAATAATTTAAATATATTTTACGATTTACTAGTTAAATAGCTTCTATGTAACTTATTTGCACACATACGTTTGTATATTTTGAGTCGAGTCTCGTCTGAGATAAATATAGCCTTTTTTAGCGGTAATGCAAGAAGCTTCTTTACATTTTACAGATATGGTGACCCCGACCCAGCACTGATTCGATTCCAACGGCCTTGTCAACATAATGGCAAATCATTTCAGTGTGCTACAGTTAAAAAACGACACATTAAGGCTTTAAGGCAGAGCTTTTATGTGGATTCGATCAAAACTAACCAAGACATTAGACTGTGCCATATGTTATCCGTCGCTCCTATTGCTCGTCGGAGATCGGCTAATGTTATTATGATTCCCTTGAAGAATCTCAGTGTCTCATATTTTATTAAGTGTGACAATAAAGCAACGCGGGTGTGTCAAAAGTTTTTTGTTGCTGCACTGAGTATCTCTAAACAAAGAGTTAAGACTGTTGCAAAAGTCCTCCATGCAGGTGACGTCCCGAAGGAAAATAGGGGAGGTGATCGTATATCCAAAAAAAGTGAAGAAAAAAAAGAATGTGTTCGCCATTTTCTCAAGAGACTGAAAGGACGCGAAAGCCATTATAACAAGAAAAAGTCTAAAAGAATATACTTGTCTGCAAGTCTGTCAGTTGCCAAGTTATGGAGACTGTTTAATAAGGAATACCCACAAAATCGGTTATCATATTTTATGTTTCGAAAAATTTTTATACACGATTTTAACATTGGGTTTTCATCGCCCGCCTCAGATGTGTGTAGTAAATGTACGCGACTGAAACAACAATACAAATTTGAAACACAAGCTGAAATTAGAAATCAGCTGCTAGTGGAATACCGCGTACATAGAAAACGTGCTGCTGCCTTTTATGAGCTAGCCAAAGAAGCCCCAGAAAATAGTTTAAGTTTCTGCTTTGACCTCCAACAGGTACAGCCCCTACCTCGGACGGCTATTGGCGATGCCTTTTACTCACATCAGATTAGTTTCTACGCTTTTTGTTGTGTCGAGCTGTCTTCGCGTAATCCAACTTTCTATGTGTGGACTGAAGATTATGCTGGGCGTGGCTCAACAGAAATTGCCTCAGCACTTCTGCACCATCTAGATTCTCTTGAGTACGATGGAATTGAGAAAATAAGACTTTTCTGTGATGGCTGTGCAGGCCAAAACAAAAATTCCTATATAGTTCACGCACTTATGTTTTGGCTTAAAAATAAGTCTCCAGAAGGTCTGTCCGAAATCTCAATCACTTTTCCAGTCCGCGGACATAGCTTCATGGCTGCTGATCGTTGTTTTGGGAGAATGGAGAAGTTGCTTAGGAAAAATACTAATATAATTTCTAAAGAGGAATACATTAAATTTTATTCAGAAGTGGGACAAGTGAAAATGTTAGGAAAAGACTGGAAAATTTATAATGTAAAAGAACTAGAGAAAGTGTACAATAAGGTTAAGGGCATTTCTGAAACAAAAAGAATTTTTATTACTAAAAGTAACAAAAATCAACAAAATCCTAAGATTGAAGTGAATACACATCTGTATTATCGGTTTGTATCTGAAAATAAATCACGCCAGATGATGCTAAAGAAAGGAAAAAATGATGACAACCTGGTTCTTAACATAATAGAGCCCAGAAACTCTTTACCAGATAAAAAGAAACCTAGTCTTAGGAAGCTTTTGAAAGAGCTGTTCGGTGAAAATTGGATGTCACGAGCAGATCTAAAATGGTATAAAGATTTACTTACTTCTGGTAATGCAGATACAGAAACTAGCGACAAGGAAGGAGATGAGGACAAACAGGATGTGCCATGTGACTGTTTAGATAAAGAAGCTGCTCTTCATATATAAATATTTTATGTTTCTCTTGTTTTTTCTGTTATGTATGTTGAATTTTCAAAATAAAAATATGTTTGGTGTTCCAGTTTTATAATAAAAATATGTTTTCTAGCGTATTAATTATTTTTTGTTGAGATTTTTTAAAGCTTTGCTATCAAAACCATCTATATCCAGATTAATTTTCGTTTTTTTTTCAAGAACTATTGAGATTTGAAAAAAAATTTTAAATTGCATCAATCTACTTCCCTACAACACTACAAATAAACTTTTTTTGCTATCTCTATATATTAAGGCGAACCGATGAGAAGTTTTCGTCGATTCCTGAACATTTTTCCTAAAGTGATATAGCCGCTTTTGCACGCAAGCTCCTCAAATGTTATGTAGAGAAAAAATATTCGCAAAACGAAGAGGATTTCAAATTTTCGTTCATCAATTCCTTTATTTCTCACCCGGCCAATATATAATAATTACAAATTTAAACTTCACAACGATGAAAAGTACAAAGTGTTCAGTTTTGGATGATTTTATATTATTTCCCTTATAAGTGAATAAAGTAAGGTTTTCGCGACAGTGTGCCACTTTTTCGATAACCAACAATTTGGGGGAAAAACATATTTTTAGCAGCATTCTTGGTTTGTGATATACAGGCTGAAATTAAAGATTGGAGACTTAGTTGGCTTTGCTTTCTTACACTTTATTTTCCTCTCTACCAAAAATATGTATTTTTATCTTCTGGCTTAGTTTATAAAAATAACATGGATATAGAAGCTTATATTGTATAGTATTCCATTTCAGCTACGTCAAACATTTCGAGTTTAAAGTTGGAATTTCGAGAATAAAGTCGAAATTTTGAGTTGAAAGTCGAAATTTCGATACTAGAGCCGAAATTTCGAGTTGAAAGTCGAAACTTTGAGATTAAACAAAGTTTCATAATGCTTTAATTTTTTGTTACGTGGCACTTCTACGCCTTCGTAAAAAATCAATTAGCGTCAATCAATCAACATTATACAAGGCGATCAAATTAACCAAATCGGATCAAATTTTGGTAAACGATCCATTTTAAATGAAGACATTATTATTTATAATCAATCACCAATAGATATACAAGCAGTAAAAAATTTTAAAATAAACTCACAAAAATAATTCTGGAAGAATGATTTTGTTAAAATTTTTTGAAATTAAAAATGTATCTATTTTATATTACATTTCCTGTAATGTAAGGGCGGTGGGATACTAAAGGTCATATTTCTTTCGCCGAGTGAAATTCGCTATTCTTAAAACAAATTATGCCTCCTTAAACATTTTTACATAAAAAAGGGTCCCCTTCGACTTTTCGAGATAAAAATATTTTTTTTTACATTTGTTTTAGCTTCTGGACTGCCTCCTACATATTTTATGCCGCAGCTTTTATAATGAACTTTAACTTTTAGGTTATCTCAACTTAATATTTTTAGCTATACGAAGCATAATCTCTTTAAACGACCTCGCCAGTTAACATAGCTCCGCTTATAAAAGGATTTATGACGCAAATGTGAATTTTAAATTTGGAATTTATTTTCTAGCTTACTTTACAGGAAAGTTGCGTGGTCCCTAAGCTCATAGTCAAGTCTTTATGGAATTATGAATATGCATGAAGCTCTATCATTAGTTATAATTATGGAAACACATGGATATACATATATGATTAATAGGGTCTTTACTTGATGGAAATCCATAATGACTTAAAAAACTAAAACACAAATAGGTTTCGAGATTTCCCCTTATATTGTCATAAAATCATGAAGCTATTTCGGTAACACAGTACCTTCTTCAGATGATGAGTACTAACATACTAAAGTCCTTAAGTTTATTATTAAATCTGTAAATATTATGATTTTCCATCTCATTTGTATAATTATACTGGGTGGCAATTCCTCTTCTTCTTCTTCCATCAACCTCTTAAAATTCTACTAATTAGTCCTCTTTTTACCAAAAACTAAATGTTTCTTTGAGAAATTCATGCATGATGCATTTTACAGTTGTCTGTAACGTAAACAATAACCAGTAAAACCAACAAACTCTTAAAGTTAAAATACCCTTTATACAGGTACACCATAATATTTTTGTAATAACTATCTATACACATAATATATGAGGCGCAATAAAATGGGAATGCTGTGATGTATGCGAAGCTGAAAAAACAAAATTTTTGTTGGAAATGTTTGCTTTTCGTATTAACAACGACAGGGATTTTATTAGAGTGTTACAATGTGAGGTTTTACAGAAAGTAACATTGTTAGAGTAGGTAAATACGGGAAACTTTCCTCGTTCTGACGAATGTTTTCAGTATTGATTTAGAAAATCAAGGATTCGATACATAAAGCTGAATTTACAACACATTCAGAGCAGATGGTAAAAGATGGATTTAAAGAAACAACTAGATTTTTCACATTCACGAGAAGAAGTTAAATAAATTATTTTAAAAATTACTGAGAAGGTCAGTAATCCTATAAATACCTATTCAAGTATAGAGCTGCTGTTATTTGTTGCGATTATATTATACAGGGTTTTAATTTCAAAATGAGTCACCCTAAATTAATTATTTCAGTACTTTTAGGCCTTCAGTTTTTAAATCACACAGAAGGAAAAAAGTCAAGCGAAACCAAATCGGGAGATCTTGCTGGCTGCTGTATCGCATCTCGGCTGCCGATCCTCTTGTCAGGAAACCGTTAAACCGTTAAACCCCACTCTAACAGTGGAGAGGAGCTCCATCTTACTGAAATAGCAAATTTTCTCCATTAACTAACTATATAACCTAAATAAAAATTTTGAAAATTAAGCCTTGAATATGGACAATTTGATGACCCGGACTTACTCAATGACGTAAATGGTTTTAACTCATTTTAATTTCCTTCTCCCCCCCCCTTTTTACTTTATTACTTTTTATTAAAATTCTGACCCACCAAATATAAATCATGTTCCCTCTCGGAGTTGACTCATGAAACGTTGATTTTATTGAATTTTCATTTAGACATCTATACATCATATAATAACTTAAATGATTCCATTTAGAATTTTGTCCTCTATTAAAATATTTACATCTAATATCCTTCATTGCTAAAAGTAGCATCATATTAGTGATTATCTTCTGTCGAGTCCATTGGCTGCATAGGGTACACGTTATGACCATGTATTGTTGAACCACTTCGTTCCCTCTTTTAATTTGTTTTAGTTTGTTTATTTAGGTACATCCTAAAAAACATAATTCTTAATCACTTGGTTGCTGAAGATGACTTTGACTAAAGTCGAAACTAGTTCAACCTAATGTCAAATTAAATTTTGTACACGCTTTAACCCTTATTTCACCCTAAAAGGACAAATATATTTTATTTTGGTGGTATAGACAGACCTTGTTTTCTTTCTCCATTAAGTTTCAGGGTGCCATTTTCAAAGATTGTACAATAGGGGGCTATTACATCTTTCCAAAGACTCAAATACAAGTGGTCAGTTAAATTCCTTTATAAGAAAACTGGCAAAAATAATTTCGTCTCCAAGAATGCCCGCCCAAACGTCGATTTTCTGGATAATTGAGTGTGACCTTCTCGAAAAAGTTGCCGATTTTCATTATCTCAATAGCTACAACTGTGTTTGTTAACAAACTCACTCGAGAAGAAAGTTGACTCGTTGCTAAAACAAATACTTTTGATCAAGGTTAGTTCAGGTTAATCAGTCTTCGTCAATTCGTTTGCACTTTTATTCCCGATTCTGTCGTAATCATATTAGTCGAGTTCATGTAAAGTTTGTATTATATAAGAGAGCAACTAATTCCTTTTTACAATTTTGTGCACAGAGTTAGTAGAAATATTCGGCAGCTTGACAATTTTCGGAATTGAAAAGGAAGAGGACAGAGATACTCTATAAAAGATCCAAACGATACGAGAGTCTGGGCTTTTACCCGAACATAAATTAAATAACGAGATAAAGAAAATAATTCCAAACAACTTTGTTTATACATAAAATTGACAAAACTAAAAAATGGGCGTTCTGCGACTTGACGGGAAACAGAAACGGAAATACATGGCCAACCTATTTGCGCGGCGCCTGGTGCCACAACCAACAGAAAAGTAGAAGTAGGCGTTCGCCACATATTTTGAGTAATGTTCTGTAAACAAAGATGCTACAACCTAATAAACAATTTTGGACCAAATATCTATAAAGGATGCACTGACGAAATTTAATTAAATATGTTGGGAGGATATATGCTTGCAGATGTTCCGATAGCAATCAGAAACCATATGAGGTAGGGTAGACTCGGGCAGCAAGGGTCACTTTAAATAAAACTCGCGTATATCCGAAAGTATGATAGTTGGATAATGTTTCAACATTGATTGACTTAAAGTAGAGTTTCTATTTTCAATTGTTATAATAATTTTCATAAATGCCTGATTTTTTATTATTTGAATTAGATACATGTTAATCAGTGCTTTTGACTCTTCTTACCTTACCCCACCGGGCAAAAAGAATATAGCAAAAGGGTAAAAAGAGTCAATCCTGGGGTAAGAAAAATAGCACAAAAAATTAAATATTGTAATTGGGGTTTTTTAAATATTTATTCAAAAACAAAAAATAAAGACTTGTTCAAACTATAACAATACAAAACAACAAGTATTTTTATTAAATAAACAAAAATAAAACTCTAGCAGAATCTAAACTCCTTAAAGGATAAGATCTGTCGATAAGGAAAAACAAGACAAGAAAAAATGGAATCTACCTAAAGTTGGTTACAGTAAACTTAGATGTGTTTGCACGACAAAATAACTTGCTCACGACAGTTGTCGCAAATGAAGACTCCAGCTTTATAATCAGTGCACAAGGCGTGGGCCTACAGTTGGCATATGTTGCACTGGATCCATTTTTCGCCGGACGCCGAATTGCCGAAAGTGTCACCACATAATAAACAAGGTACACTATCTTCTTCAGGAGAAAAAATTTCTTTCGGCTTTTTCGGCATGATTAAAGCTGGCTGTTGACTCGATCCTGAAATTTTACGCTTAACTGTATTTTTTTTCTCGCTGTTTTGTGCCTGGCTTCGAATTTCTTTCTTTACTGGGGTTGAAGTGAGTACCTCGGACTTCTGAGTTTTTCTTTTTGTAACTTTTTTTCGGTTTTGGCACTTTGGTAGTGCACGCAAATCCGAAAGTAGAACCTTTTTCTCCCCTTTGTCATTATCAACTTTGAAATTTTTATTTGTGACATTACACGAGGTTGACAAATTCGACTTCTTCAACTTTGGAGAAAACTGGCTTATATCTGCCCAAAGTCTTTTCTGTACTTCCACTTTTTACATGTCTTTGTAGTGTTGAAAATTTTATTTCGAATTGTGCAGATGCCCGCCGTATCGACATTCCGATTTTCACAGCCTCAAGAGCTCGTGCCACATCTTCTTCGCTCCAACTGGTGGCTCTACCTGATTTTCTTTTGTATTCGTAGACCATCTGGAAAGAAGAAAATAAAAATTAAGAGTCTTACTAATATTTTGAAAAGAGAATTTGGCATACCGGGCAAAAAGGGTCATGATTCCTTTTGCCCGACTCTTCTTGCCCGATCTGACAACTATGGATATATCTAACTCTTTTCAAAACAAATATCAACTCAGATACAATATATTGAGGTTAAGTCTTACCTTAATGTCCGTTATTTGTAAATATATGCTTAGTTCGCTGGTAAAATGCGGGATGGTAAAGTAATCGCCTCAAACAAATAGGCAATTCTTGTATTCAACCACTTCAAATACACTTTTCACTAAATAAAAATCTTGCGGAAACAAGGTGATGCTGCAGAAGTCGGTCGCTATTAAACAATAGGTGGTTCTTGTGGAAAACCCTTGTTGCCAGATTTCATCGCACTTCTGACCGTAAATATTTAGGTGATTCTTCTTGCCCACTATACCCGTTTTGCCCGAGTCTACCCTACATGCATTATGGTGCACTAGCACATTTTAGTGTAGTGGTTTGCCATCTATGTTGTGTTGACCAGGTACCCAATACAGAGTGACTCGATACTGGGCATCAAGTATGCGGAGATTGTTGCGACATCGCCTTACTAATTTTGATTTAATGGTGTGAGAACAAATTGCCTTTGTCGCTGCTTGACTATCTATATAGATAGCTATTAACGCAGCTGCTCTCAGATCTGGACGTTCCTGCAAGGCTTTTACTGCTTTATCTACTGCCATAACTTCTGACAGTTTATAAAAGAAACTATCATTAATTTTTTATGTAGATTCGCACCATTAAATCTTCGCATATCATGAAGGAACACCCTGTATAAGATACTATATTGACAAAACCGCCTAATAATAAATTATATTTCGATCGGAAGATCTTGATAAATATAATTGAATTGAAAATAAATCTTTAGAAATTTGTCCTCGCTTATAAGGCCCAGTTTTGTTGATCAACAAAATCCGATATAAAATGTCCTTTTAGGACACCATATTTGTAAATCCGTCTTTCAAATTCACTTAAGGATAAATGCCATCAAAAAGGTACAATTTTTGGGTTTGGTCCTCTTAGAATAAGGGTAAAACTTTCTAAAATCGAACTTTCTGGATTTCCGTTTGCGGCTGGAAACTCACTCTTAATGCATGAACAATTTCTATACGGAAATTCTTGTAATTAAAAATTATAAAATACGACTCGAAAATACTGTTTTGCAGCATGTAAAACAAACTTTTACTCTTGTGTTTATCTAATTTACAATGTCAGGTGCCGCGTAGAGCATAATTTTAGGAGTACATATTCACCATTTTTTAGTTCAGTTTTAAATTGCTTGTTAGTTAGGAAACGCGTCATGCTAAAAATTTTATTACACTTGCTGACAAGTAAAAAACCGCTGTTTTTGACTGATATGACGATGATGCAATGATGTAAAATTTTGGAATATATAATTAATAGATCTAAAAAGGGATTAAAACACACTGTAGCAGTGGCGGCTCTTCCTCTGATCGTTACACTTATTTTTCGATAGGGCATTAGTGTGGGTCATGAATTTCTACGTTCTTGTGAAGATGTAGTGAGTTTTGAGGTTCTTTGCTGCATAGTGCGTTAATTGGGGTAAAATTAAATTAGATTTAATAATCTGAGTTTTAAAAATGGAAGTAGATAGAGCCTGTAAGAAACTCCAACGATATCGTAGAATTTCTTGTTAAATTAAAGTTATAAACTTTTACATTGATTAGCATTACTTAAGTTTAAGGAGCAGATGCTAGTCGGTTGCCCAATGGTATACAACTTATTGATAATAGTAGATGAAAGTTATTGAGACCCGCTAAGGGCACGTCTTATATTATTTCCGGCACAACGTTTTCCAGAATTTCCTAATATTTATTTGCATTAAGGCTGCCTTTAAATAGATTATAAATTATTTTGCTTCCTAGTATAAAACATGAAACGTTACAGCCAAACCTAACTTGCCATTCGAGTGGAAATATTACATGCTGATTTTCCTGAGACCAAAACCTCGTATTGTGCCGATTAAATATACCAGCACTGATAAAATGAGCCTCATATAACTAACTGTCTTTTCAAAATTATTTTCCCTGTTAATATTTTGTAAATACCAATTACGGCGCTGTGCATGACCAGGATGTAAGATTAGTACTAGGTGGAATTTATATGGCTTCAAAGTATGCTTTTTAGGATTGTTTGAACTCTTGATTTAACTACTCCGACTAAACCTTCAACCGTTCTGCAAAAACTAGATGAATTTGTTTCAATTGAAGCTAAAACATTTATTTCATTAGTCTTATAGCTAAAGTGGATAAACTTCTACGACCTGAAGGACCCTTAGGGGAACCCTCCCAAAGCTGCTCAAGAATTGACCCATTGAAAACTACCATTTTATTATCGATTGTAAAACGTATGAAGAAACTGTTAAAATTCCGGATTCCATTTCTATTAAGCCTAAAAACAAGGTATTTCCCTGATACTGCTTGACTATTAGAAACAACAACCTGCGGGTAAGACTATAAGTAAATATTTGCAAGAATTAAAACAACTTAGCAAGGACTGCAATTTTAAGGCTGCAGGTACCTATCTGCTGATGAAAGCTGCAATGATTGTATTATAAGAGATTCTTTTATCAGTGGATTAAGTTGAAATCATATTCGACACAGTTTACTAAAAAAAGGTAATCGTTAGAACCTGCACAGAAAAACTCGGAAGGTTATATTTTATATTACCATTAGTTTTATAAATTATGTAACGTCCGGAAGTACAGAAACACGGGAAAAACTTTTGAAGATAAAATTTCTTCTGCTTAGAAATATTACTTTTGTGGAAAGAATAAAAAGCGTTTAAGTAGTTTATGCCCTGCAAGAGATTCCATTTACAATGGATGTGATAAACGTGGGCACTTTTCATACGTATGCCTGAGTAAAAACGAACATAAAGCTTCTTCAGCCTCAATTTTACCAGCTACAAAACTACTTGCAGGTGCTCCTGAGAGTTTAAGTAAGTGCCTAATCAAAGTTAGATTAAAGAATACTATTAATAAACTATAAATTTTAGTTCTTAAGCTATTTTGTGTTTACTTTATGAACTCATTTTTGTATAATTCAGTTTCAAAGGGATAATTATTAACTCTTTGCTGTTTTTTTTTATTTCAAACCTATTTGTTTAAATATCTGATATTATTAAAGCTTGTCGCAATGTGTGAAAATCTGAATTGAAAGTTATAAAATATAAAATTTAAATTTTCGTGCGTGGCGCCGACCCCCCGCCACTGCTATATTTAGTTCTTCAACCAGTCGTGCATGGCGCTATTAGGGAACCAATTTAGAATGTCTAGTTGCCTATCTGTTCCTCCCATAAACGCATCTCTCTTGTGTATGCTATCTACATGTAAACATTTTTTTTAGCTTAAGTATTGTTTTCAACATTGAATACCTTGGCCATAGTGTGGGTGCTCTTTCTCACACCTTTTCTTCGATACATCTGGCAATAAATCGGCACTGACATATTCTGCGGCAATTACGGTTTCATATGGGACTACAAAATCCAGAAATTCTTCCATTTCCGCCTCTGATTTCTTTTTAGAGTTGAATTTACCCTCATCAATATACAATATACAATGACCTAGGTGGCCACTCTATTGATCCACGTCTGCCTGTCCACCGGTCTGGGAAAACAATATCTAGGAATCTTCTAACAATCGCAGCACCTAAAACCATAACGCTTGGTTTGGCATATCTGGATTATTTTCATCAGGATATAGCGTCGCTAGTGCTGGAATCAAGTTGTTTTCTAAAAAGTCATGATACCGTTCCCCCTTCAAAGTTCCTTCAAGGAAGTATTCCCTAAACCAGTGTGGATTTTCTGGCGCCCAGTATCTAAAATTATGCCTATTTACTTCTCCATTGAAGCAAAACGTTGCATCGTCTGAAAAGCATATCTGTTTTACTAGTCTAGGGTCATTATCCGTTCGCTCGGTCATGGTCTGGCAAAACTCGTTTCTGCGGTCTGAATCATCTTCAAATAGCTCTTGAACTAATCGAATTTTATATGGGTGCCACTTCCCCTTCTTTAAAATGTTTGTTAAAGTCGAGCTATGAATCGTATTATCTAAAGCCAGCTGAATACTTGAGAGGTTCGGATTTTCGTGTGATGAAACAAAGATGTCCAGTTTTTTGTCATTGAGAACGCCAGACCTTCCAGGTTTGCTAAGATCCTTAACAGTGCTAGTCTCTCTCCACTTAGCCTCAATTCTACTGATTGTAAATTGACTTAGAGGTTCTCTGTTCGGATATTTATTGTTGAATATTATTCGAACGTTGTGTGTTCTAGTTTTCTCACCACAGCCAAGTATAGTTAATATTTCGATTCTCTCGGTTAAACGCATTGTAAATATTTTCGATTAACAATACAGAGACACTTGGTCAAAATTAGACACTTTGTCAAATATTCACAAAGAGAGGTGTAATTTATTTCGTGCACAGTTCAAAATAGGTTTAGAACATTGAATCTATCCGTCATTAAATCACAACCCTGTATAAAAACTTTTAGGAAAGCAATAACACGTTCTTAACAACATGACAACAATTAAATAAATGCTTGATTACACATAGCAACTTAGGGTGCAGGTGCTTTCTTTTAAGCTAAAATTCCAGTGCTGCAAAAAGTTGCAGCATAGTGCACTAAAAGTAAATTTTTCTAATTTTGTTTCATAAGAAATCTATTACGATACCGTTTTCAGTACTTATCGAAACAGATCTATTACGATACCGTTTTTTTATTTTTTAAAAGTTGGCATTGGTAATATTTAAATGTTTTATTCTGTTGACGTCTGACGTTTCCTGTTATTGTGATCCATGAGAAAAGAAAGTTTTCGGGATTTCTCTGGTAAAAGTTGATTTATCGTTTTATTAGCAATATCCCTTAACTCAGAGGGAGTTGAACTTAGATTATCATGCTCTATATTTTTTTAATTATAATTATGAACAACTCTATGAAATATTAAAACACAAATTTCGTGACAATGACACAAAGAAAATATTATTTATTGTCAAGGCTACTATGATAAAAGTAAAATTTATAGTATTACCAACATAGAATTTAGACATACAAATTTACAAAATTTGAAGGTTTGATTTTCTTTTTAAATATATATTTTCTTATTGAAAAAAATACAAAATAGAAAAAATAGTAAAAAGTACGCGTTTTATAAAGCAGTTAGAGCACTTGTCCCGTTAAAAAATGGACGCGTGCTATAAGATGATGCTTTATAAAACATGTACTTTAATATACTATTTCAACACTAGAATCGGTGTAGAAAACGTATTTTCCTCACGCTCCAAGAAAAAGTTTAATTCAAGTTTAATGGTAAATAGAGAAGAATAATTTTCGCTAAAAACATTTAAAAAGCTTGTAATAAACAAAAGAAACTGAATAATTTAAAAGCTCGTTTTTTTTGTCACCTAATTATCACATACTTTACGCCAACAAAGAATATTCCCTAAAATAATCTAAAAAAACATTTTGCAAAGTGGAAAGACCCATTAAGGTAAAAAATTGGAGGCTTTGTTTCTAAAGGACATTAACTTTTACAGGAAAATGAGAGAAAAAGCTGTCTTCTGTTTATTTTAGCAGTATAGAATTTTATTTCTTATAACAAATATTACACTGGCACTGTCTAGGGGTCCATCAATGACGGAACCGTAGTATGTTTGCTAAAAATCCACCAGCGGTGGATCTTTAATCTTTTTTCCTGGGGATCTGTAAGCGTTTTATACTTAAGATCCGCCATTCCTTACTCATATTTTGTAGCGCTTGCGCTGTAAAATCAATAACTTTCCTATTACGCCGAAAACCTCCTATCATGCTGAACACCCACACATTATCAAAATACAATGAATATTTTTAGTTAAGGTTTAATTTAAACATTAGAAGTATAAAATAGCATGATCGAATTGTTTAATTTAAATGATTAACATAAATGTGCAAGATATAAATCTACAATTAAGGAACTTCTGCATTGATGTTAAATATGTCTGAAAGAGACATGAACAAAATTAAACAGGAATTGAAGGCTATATCTGCCGTTATTCATCGATCATTCAGAGTCAAGTAGACTCTACGGTGTTGTTTTCTTTCGTCGGATTCTATAGCCTCACTGACGAGCTCTTATACAGCGAAACGCGTCTGGGGATGAATCCGGCGAAAGGAAGTAACTAACCATTCGACTTCTAATGGTTGGTACTCGGTCCGTATACCGAATTGACTTTTAATTCTCCGCTTCTGGCGACGACTCCTCCAAGAGGCTTGTCTGTTCTTTGCAGGAGTTTGCTTGGACTGGACTCGCGCAGTTTTCTAGCAAGAAGAAAATATTCCGTTTTCATAAGATAAGTTAAGAAGCCTACAAAATACCGGTGTCAATTCATCAGCACATGTATTAATCACGATGACTGGAATTTGGTCAGAACCAGAAGCTTTTTTGGTATCAACACTCCCCAATCTCTTCACTCAAATGAACCATTGACTGTGAAGAGAATAGTTCCGCCAGTAAGTTTGCTTTTTCCAGTGCTTTGGTCGCAATGGTGCCATCAGAATGTGTTACAGGTGGAATGGTTGACTTGGTACAGTTCTGACTGACGGCCTTAGCTACCGATCAAAATGTTTTTTATCCGTTAGGACAATCGACAAGGTTGTGCTCTGATTGTGTGCTTCTTTGCTTTGGTTAATCGTTTGCTTGCAGTGGTTAACATAGATGATACGATATTCGGCGATAGGATTTTGACGCCATTTCATTTTCACTCAGGGCACTTTTTTGAGGTAGGGATGAATGTTTCCATGACAGTAAGGATAACATCCGATACTTCTCTAGCACAGATAGATGAGTCGTCAGAGGTGTAACAAACGTTTCGTCAAGAAAAGGTTCAAAGATGGTTCTTTACGTTGTCTCACTTAGCTGATGTATAATGCCAGATCTTGCGTGGTTTAGAAGGCTATTCAGCACTAATTGGTTGTTTATTCAGCCCCGAAATAAGGTTGTGGTAAGACGTTTCTAACGTTTCTAAAGTGAGGGTTTGAAGTTAAGAAAAGATCCAACAAACTAGCAATATCACAATCTCTGATGGCAAAGTATTCAAGTTGGTGACCTTGCTCGTCGGTTGTATTTGAGTATTTAAGCCAGTTGACATTTTGAACGGTAAAATCGCTGAGGATGACAACTACGGAATTGGGATGATGGGTTTGCAATTGTGGGTTTCTTTCACCAGAACTTTTTCATTAGCATTTACCTTTTATCTAGATATCCCTAATATCCCAAGAGCATTGATTGATAACTACGAGACAGATTTATTACAGATTTTGAAAGCACGTTACCTGTCTATGTGTTGAGTTATTAATTTATGAATGCTCGAGGAATTTTCGGTGAGAAAATTAAATGGTATTCTAGATTGTAACAATTGTAGCGCTAATGCTACAGTTACATGTTACATTTAAGGAGATCGATGGAGATGTCTTTCCTTCCCATTTAAACCTCCAAATAATGACAGTAGCGCGATAAGCTTCGTTTACAGGGATCGATCTAAGTGAAAACTAATTTTTGTTTCACCAAGGTCAACCGATTTAATTTAACATCCAATCAAGTTAGTTGCTCTTATAATATTAAATAGTTTCACACGCTCTGTATAAAGAAATAACTCTAAAATCTCCTTTAACTTCCATACCAAAGTACTTAAGTTAATTTGGAAGACTAGTCAATTTCAAAGTATATTAGGCCTAATATTGGATGTGGGATTGAATCCATTTAATTAATTGAAGGACCCATTTAATCAATTAGTAACATCCCTGTTAAATACTACTCCAGAAGTTTCTGGAATGCAAGAATGTATAAACACTTCTAATGTTGATCTCCCTTATAACAGACTCAATGTTGGTTAAATAAGAAACGCTTTTATAAAATTTAATGCTTTATTTTAGGGCTGTAGACCCCTACATTGCCGTGCCTAAAGGGGTGTTTTTTTTATTAACTACCAATAATTTAACGGACTAGCAAAGTCCTCAAGGACGATGTAACGCTTTCCATGGCATCTGACACGTCCCGCGTCCAGGCAACTCCAATAAGAAAACTAGTACTCCAGTTTTGAGCTTTTAGTCCCTACCAAAAAAGAAATCCTAAAATCGAATTTTAGATGTACAACATGAAAGAGAAAACTTACATAAGACCCATCGAGGGTAATTAGATACTAAAGTTTAAACCTACCTCCAATAACAGAACTAACGAGGGTTCCAATCTACCAATAATTGGTGTCTAGGACCGCTTGCTGAATGAAGTTGATGGAAAAGCATTTTAATCGGCATTCCGCCCAAAGAATAGGCAAACTACAAAGCCATACCCTCATTTAATACATTTGTGGATGTTTTATTTGCACCGCATGGCCTTCCCTGCCCAAGAAAACTAATATTCGGGAGCTACATCCACAAACGTGTTTTCCCTTCAACTGTCCATTGTCGAAAGCGCCGATAACAATCCCTCTTCAACATACAAAGTTACCAAAACAATCGTCGACAAATTAGTCATACCTATCTATAAAAACTATAACCCCTTCTAATAACAAAACCTTCACAAACCGCGTCAACCAGTCACAACCGCAGAAATTAACCAGACATGGTCGTAAAAATCCACAGAACTCTCAGTCTGACACTGAATCACAGCAGTCAAAACATTTGACCTACATCTTATATACACGGTTGAAAAATGTTTTTTCTATTGATAACTTGAACGTTCACTAATTACTAATCGATTAAAACAAGGATTTAAAATAAGACCTGTCCAAAAGTAGTATAAAACAAAGAACAGAAGAAATCAATTCACTTGGCTATGTCTTACAATATACAAAGCATTCCTGAAATATAGACATCAACAAAGGTTTCAAACTGATTTAAGTGAAAGTATTGACTATCAACAGGTAATTAAATTGTTAATTAATGTCTAAGGTGAGAGTCTACCTAGATACTTTAAAAATTTCAAACCGAAAACTTAACAAAGATAACCATACTATGAAAATGCAATTTTCGAACCGTAACAACATCATACAATTTTCTACGACTGTTAAATAAAACATTCATTATTGGGCAATTTTAGATAAATAATGATTATCATTATTTACAGGTGTTAAATAATAATCATTATTCAACACCTTGTAACCAATCACAGAATAGCATTTTCATTATTCAACACTTTACGCACCAATCAAGTGCTATTTACAAAATCTGTTCAAGACAGCTATAAATACAATTGACAAGACCATAATATGTCAAAATCATTCAAGTTCTTAATTTAACCGGTAAATACTTTTTTGTTTCCTTTTTTTAGTGTTTTTTGTCAGAAAACACGATTTTTTAATGATGAATTAAGGAAGTAACACATTGCCGCAGCTTTTACAATTATTCCCAACAACGCAATTCCAATTTTATTTGCCGAAAATCAAAGAAAACTTTGAACTTTACGTCAATGAAATCCCATCCATGGCCAACGTTAAAAATATTAATATAGGCCATGAAATTTTGGCATTACAGTAGCATACTTGATTATTTCGATGTTTTCATCAATCTATGAAATACATATGATTTTCAAATGGATGGATTTCAGATTAACAGTCGTAGAAAAAGCATAGTATTCTACTCGCGCTAATGACTATTATCTACTCGGATGATTTACGGCACTCGCCTACGGCTCCTGTCTTAAATATCATCCTCGTAAATAATAACTGTCATTATTGCTCGTTGAATAATATAATATTATTCAACAGTCCTATGACATAATATTATATGTGATTGAGGATGGCAAGTTTACCTTACTTGATTCCCCATCACTAATATTCAATGTAGGAGAATTCTTTGTGACATATCACTTCATTATCATCGGCTTTTGGAGTATGTGTCTATTTTTAGTAAAAAATGTTAACTTGTAAATGTTAACGCCATAAATTTGTTTAGTCTACCCTAAACAAATACGCCTCAAAGTTTAAATCTCGAATAAATATTATTACTAGTTAATTACTGATTACTCAAAGATATTTTAAACATCGGGTCTTCAATTAATTATAAATGAACAGTTTACCACATTTTAGGGATTTTAAATGTAGGTTCTTAATTTAATTATAAATAAAATTTTTAAATGTGTTTTAAGCAATTTTATGGTTAAATTATTATACACATTTGAATGTTATTTGCGAGTTGGGCTTCCCTTACGATGACCAGAATGTATTCAAATACGATAAACACGCAATTAAGTTCTTTAAACCTTTTCTAACACAATCTGTATACACTTGCAAGGGAGGACAGCACTGGAAGACAGCAAGCCCTGGGTTTATCAGCATTTTTATTTCTTAGATTGACGTTTTAGTTGACATTTTTCAGGTTTATTTTATTTTGGCGATGTGAGTTGTAGGCTGACAACGAACAACATGTAATATTTCTTCGGTTGATGACACTCCGAAAATTTGGTAAAACACGTTAATTTAGATCCGAAGGGGGACAACTATAAATTTAGTTGTGGTTGTAACTTGTACAAAATGCCAAGAAAACTCATACGAATGAAGTAGTGATGGAAAATAATCCGCGAAAAACCTGGAACACCTTATCATCTCTTGATATAAAACGCAGGAACAATGCTGTTATCTCTAAATATTTATCGAATGCTAATGATATAAATAACTATTTTGATTCGGCATTTAATGACAATGATTGCGATGAACTTATCTCGCACTATGATGGGTTGAATGTGGCTACTGGAAATTAGATAAATTTGCGTTCTGCAACAGTACATGAGATTAGATCTAATGCATCGAGGTCAGATCAAATATGTCTTCAAATGCTTCAGTACTGCAGCACATTTATTGATCCTTACTTGACCCACATTGTCAATGTTTGCTTGGAGAGTGGTCATTTTCTGAATGCCTGGAAGGAGTCTTTGACTCGACCAATTCCTAAGATTGCCGTACCGGAGTCCTATAGTCATCTCCGCCCGGTGATGTCAAATGAATGGATGATGGAATCGTTCCAAATAATCAGTCAGGATTAAGAACGAGCCATAACACGTCAACTATGCCTTCTAGTGTCTTGGATGGAATCGTTGGAGAACTTGATTCGGGGAGGTTGTTCATTATGGTACTGCTTGATTTTTCTAAGGCGTTCGATACCATGAATCATACATTATTGTGTGCCAAATTGAGATATTATAGATTTTCGGAGGTTGCCTTGAGGCTTAATGAATCGTATTTGTCAGGGAGAACTCAAGGAGTGCCTGTGGATGATTCCGTTTCAACATTGCAGCCTGTGATGTCAGGAGTGTCACAGGGATCGATATTGGGCCCTTTACTGTTCATTATATATACTGCAGACATCTTAACCTCTATTAGAACATGCTCATATAAGGCATATGCCGATGATACTCAACTTCAGTATGGTTTTTATCCATACGGGTATCATGCTGCGGAGTTTATTGTGAATGGGGAACTTGCTGATATACAGGGTGTTATGGAAATGACTTATTATTTTTTAACCCGTAAATCTATAGGTCGAGCCGAATTGGGGAAAAATTGCGTTAAATGGCGCTCGAAGCTAGAAATTCGAGAAAAATGCCTTCAAAAATTTAGCTCAAAACACCTACGCGCCAATGATCAAACAGCTGATTCGTACTACTTGTCAAAAAAAAAATTGTTGACAAAAATCTGACAGTTACTGTCAGATAGTCTTTAGATATCGTCAGCCCAAAACATGTGTTTTGAGCAGTGTTGCCACATTTACTACATCAGTTTCATCAGATAACCTTTTTTGAATATTTAATTTTTTCTACTTAACTTTAATATGCTTTAGTTTCTACCCTATTACACGAAAAATTGTCTACGTATTGCTCTAGTTTTATTTGTACATACCTTGAAATAAAAAACATATCGGCAAGAAATCCACGTTATACCGTTACCATTTCAAATGATTCTAGCGGGACATTTATTCACTTTAACAACACATTAACTGTTCGGGACATTATCAAGTTATTAGCTCTTTAATTCTGTGTTATTAATACAAGAAATTACTAGTTATAGACTTAGAAATACTTTATAACAAAATCCGGAGTGAAAACAACGCGACACACGTTTCATACGGTTATGTTCTTTCTCTTCTTCTGTGACTTCTGTTCTTCTTGGTAATGATAATAGCTGGCTCATTGTCGTCAAGACAGGTGGCCATTGCAATTAAGAATAATAATTACGGTATCCAATCCAGTCCTCTTAACTGGACACACAACATTTAAACACGATAGTCCAGGGGGCGGGAAATGTGATTTGTTGCTGTTCTGTGATTGGGTACTGAGCAGTTCAAAGTCAACGAGCGCATTCGGGAGACGAAACTGCTCCGAAGCAGTTCCTAAATCGTCTTGTTGTGTCGACCGCTACTTTTACGACACTTTCCAACATGTTACGGAACGGTCGCCATTTTGGGTAGCATCTTTCACTTCCGCTGCTTGGAAAGAGCGGTTCGTTATGTCAATGGGGAAATGACGTATGCAACAAAAGTTTGGTTACGAAGAACGTAGTAAATAGAATGGAGGAACAAAACATATACATTAAACAGGAAAACGTACTTTTTAACTGCCACCAAAGAGTTTCAACCAAGGGATGAGTATATTGGTAAGCTTCACAAAACAAGAAAGGTTAATGTTTGTTACGCACAGCTGATATGGATTTGACATTTGAACCAAACGTGATGATCTTTTGGTCGAAATAGTCGAAATCCATGGAAGCCGACGAATCGGTAGCGGTTGGATCATAACCGGTAACCACTGCGGAGCAGTTTCGTCTCTCGAATGCGCCCAATGGCTTCATATGTGGCTTCATAAATTTGTTTTTAATATCATTTCTTATTATTCATTTACTTGCAACGGCATAAAATTTGTTTGCGTTTTGCTGCTGGAGTGTATAGTTGTTGAATAATGTGATACACATGTGATGGGAATGTTTTGTGATGTGATAGTTTATCTGTGTAAATTTCCAGACATAGGGCTTGTTGTTGGTATCTACGATTTTTACTCAGCGAAGTATTATGATAGCAATACAATTTCATGGGGTGAGTAAAAACTATACCTATTGAATAAGGCTTGTTTAATTGAAATCGCAGTATAGTTTTTGATTTAATCTTTTTTAAAAAACCTAAAAAAAAGATTTTCCCGAATACTTGGCAACGTCGCAAGGTAATCAGCTGTCTGTAGAAATTCCGCCAATTTGTCATGTCAAAAACACGTGTTTAGGGGTAATGAACTTTCATAGAGGCACAGATGGTCCGGTTTTAAGGTATTTTACAAAATTCAAAATACTTCCGATTTTAGAAAAAAAAACTATCAAGTGTAACTCTAGGCCACCCCAGGAGTGGACCCTTAAAATATAATAAGTCATTTCCATAACACCCTGTATATAAAAACTCAAGTAGGCATAATTTAGTACTTAAGCCGAAAAAGTCGACGGGCTAATAGACTAAGTGAAAATATTAATATTAATATAAATGGTATTAGGATGCCTGTGAAGCGGTCAGCCAAATCGCTTGGTCTGACTATTGATAATCAGCTCAAATTTACTGAAAATACGAACATATTACTAAAGAAATCATTTTTTAAATTGAAAATTTTTTATTCCAGTAGACTCTCCAGGAAGCAATAAGCACCAACATCGACCGGTTGCGCGATCATGCCTTTCTTTCCTCCGAATGCGTTATTTTACTGGTTGGTACGCAACCAGCAAAATTTTCTTATATCACGATAACTTGAAGGAATTGTACCTACTCAATGATTTTATGCATATTTTAAGACTGTCAATTATCTTTCTTCTGAAAAATGTCATGCTCGAGTTTTTAAGTCGATGTTTTTTAAATTTATAAAATGAAGTTAAGTGTTGAAATTTCAGTTCTGCATTGACTACATTTCGACTTTCGACATACTTATCTTAAATTACATAAGAAATTCAAAAATGACCAAATAAGTGAGGGTTGGCATTTAATATTTTAGGGGTAGGTGACCTGCGTGTCAAGGGGTTGAAATTAATAGAACAACAAATACCTCTAAGGTTGACCCCATCAGATCTAAATTGACATGTTTCACGAAATTTTCAGAGTGTCATCTACCGAAAAAATATTAAATGTTGTTCGTTTTCAAATTGATACCCTGTGTAAGAATTGTATCGCAAAAATTCCCTTTTAGTAATCTCCGGCAAACTAACTAAGAGAGACATTCTTAATTTACATATAAATTGAGTTTTATAAAGTTTTTAACTAAAATTTTAATTTGCTTGAAAATGGCATTATAAAATTTATCTTTAATGTAATGTCTTTAATATCCTAGCAAATTGTTTTATAAATTGCAAAATACATTTCTTTATGCAGGTTGCCAAAAGCAAATTACCTAAAAATAAGGCAAATTACATCGTCTCCAAGCCCATTATGGGTGCATTCTCCAGGAAAATTTTGGATGATGAAACGTTAGTAACAGTATAATATACGGCTTTAGTAAGTATATAGTCTATAGAATTTGTAATTAGTGTTTCTCCAAGAGTATTAAATTTAATTACACTACATTGGGCCAGTACGAACTCCCGGCGAAATAAGGGGTATTAGTAGGCAGGTAAAACATTTTTAAGCGAATTCTCGACAAAATCATACTAGCTGAATGAACTGACCCAAGACCGTCTTTAATAAACTAACCTGAACTAACCTAAAAACACAGGGTGTTTCATTAAGGTCGGCCACCGGGCATATGTCGGAAACTACTAGGCATAGAAATTCAGGAAAAAAAATTCGCTATTAAAGTGACCATAAGAAAATCCTGGAAATAACTTTTAGGGTCCGCATTTTGCTGCAAGGGGGCATAATTGAAAAGTAAATTTTAAAATTTTAGATATCTGCGGAAAATCCACGTTAATAAAAGAATAATTTTTAAAACTTTAAATGAGGTAGTATCGTTAAAATGTCGACAATTATTTACAAGCACCGTCAGAAATAGGGGAGAGCGGAGTTAAAATGTGCCTTACTTTTATCAAATTGATTTTTGTACTTGTTTATGTCAATCTAGAAAACTACGACATTTCTTGCAAAAAAAGCTAGTCTTCGTTAGACATGATTTAGGGCGCGGATTTTGAGATAAATCGATTAAGAAATTATATTGCATGCCAAAATTATAGTATTTAGCTAGTGTAGCAATAGATGAATATGAAACTGTGATCAAATAAGTAAATTTCAATTTTTGTAAGAGGATTATATTATAGGAGGAACTAATAATGAGAAAAATTTCAAAATTTGGGTAAACAATATTAAGTATGCTTTTCTTTCGCGCATGCAAGGTGGTTTTTAAATCGATTCTTTAAATTTTGTCCAACTAGCAGAAACGTTTTTCGCAAAAAACGTTGAAGTTTTCTAATGTCAGATAAAAAATATATAAAAATCAATATAAAAAAGTTAGACATATTTTGACTCCGTCCTTCCCTATTCCTGGCGCCACTTTTAGATTGTTGACATTTTAACCATAATCGTTCAATTCAGCGTGTAAAGCTTACAAGAATACCCAAATTTCAAGTTTGTATCTTCATTAGTTTCCAAAACATTCAAAAAAACATCTTCAGAGGGTCTCCTCTTTAGGAGCCTGTAGCCAATAACAACGAGAATACAAGGTGCTCTGACGTCAGAGCCGCATGAAGTAGGCAGAGCGAAGTGTACGGTGTCGGCATGCTTGCCTCAGTCACCCGTCGGTTAACTTCCTCCCTTTTTGCTCGAATTCTAATAATCAAAAGTAATAAATTGTGTGGCATTCTTGTGTTATGGTGTGTTTTACCGGTATATTTAGTGAGGGTACTTTTAGCACTGATTATAAATAATCAGGGTTTTTAATGTGCCAATGTCAATATAAATTTGAAGGCTTTGACACATTGGAAACCATGATTATTTTAGTCATCTATCAAATGAGTTAATCAGTGCCAAAAGTAGCAGCACTTAAAATGCCGTGTTGTGGACTAGGATGCCAGGGAAATTAAAGTAATGGACAAAAGGTACACGCATTTTGCTTTTCAATGGATGCAACCATGTCTGATAAATGGGTAAGGACTATTTACAGGGAAAATTTTACTCCATCCAAGGTTAGTGGCTACATTTTGCTTGCGAGAAAAGAATATTAAATTGTTTTACAGCAACGGAATCAAAAACCGGCGAAGCTATAGCTGTAACTTTAAAAATTCCTAGACTAATACGCGATACAATATCTACTCCATTCCCCAACTGAAGATAAACTCCAGTAATAGGAAAGTCAAAATTTTGCAAAAGCTATTGAAAATAGTAAAACTGTTTTTGTACGCCAATTTTAAAAAGTTTCTTGTTGTTTTAAACTCGTTTGAGCTACCCTACGCTGGTTTAAAATTATTGATCTGCAAAAAGTTTTATTGTTTAAATTAAAATATTCTGCTGGACCTGTATACCATATTCTGTAATAATAAATTCTGATTTAAGGGTAGAAATATTTTTGTATGGCTACAGAATAAGAAGAAATACCCCAAAATAGCATGAAACCTGATTGAAGAACACCGTTTATCTTTAATAATATGAATAAAGTAAAGGACTCATTATTTATTATAGACAAAAACTCGAAATAAAAACATATTTCAAACTTATTAGATTCTTTGCTGTTAAATTTGAGAGGGAAGAGAGTTTTCAAATTAATTCTGCTTTAGCTTTAATATCTAAGCAATTAAAATTACATACATCAAGCAAGGTAAGATATTGTTATACAAAAAATAGGTACTATGATTTTAGTCTCAAGCCTTCAAACAATAAATCTGTATGCTTACAAATACTTGAGACATCTTGGTGTACTTATTTGTCTGTCGATCATAAATGTACTTTTTATACGATTGTTTATATAACACCGATTTTAATAACAAGGACAATAAGCACTCTTCTAAAAAAATTACTGTTCTAAATCTAACGACCGATTGGATAGTTTATCTAAAAACCGTAAATTAGAGACTGTAAAATACTAAATGGGCCGCTTTGTTACAGATTTGTTTGCGTTCTAGCTTTGGAACTTCGTTCTTCCATGATAAAATCAAATAGGGTGCTAAGAAGGGCTGACTTGACGCTTGGAACCGTCTTTTAACGAAAGGTTCCTTAAAGGCTTTAAAAATACCCATTTTTTAATGCTAAAACAGCGAAAAACTCATAATAAAGTATGCGGTCAGCATAGGCGGCCTACTCAACGCGCCACCTGTCTGTGGATACGTCACGAGAGAGCACCAAGGCTTGTATTGTCCGTGTTGTTGCTGTAGCTCGGTTATAGGACAAAATATTACATAACCTTCAATCCTCAATTATTGACCATACCTTTTAGGGCACACTGTATAGACGAATGCACCCTATTTCCTTCAAATTTGGGCTGTACAATAAAAATGTACTTTAGCGATAGAAAAATAATCGAATTACAAGACTTAATTTCAGCAAAACTTATATCTCACGATTTTCATGAATTCATGTATTTGCGAAGCCTATTGTGTTGAGTAGTGATACAGAGTCCCTTGACGATAAGGTTTAGAAGCTTTAACAAATTACAAAGAAGTGCTAATTTTTTTTTTATTTCTTTGGAGAGACAATGACATATCTTTAAAAAAAAATCATTATTTATATATGACCCTTAACATAAATATAACTTATTTCTATCTTTTCAATAAAAATATTTTTTTAACTTAACGCAAAAAGATAAATTTAAACCCCTTGCTAGATACCACCAACGATGAGGATCCAATAAATTTTTTTCTTAAGTCCCGACATTTATCGATAGGGCAATCAATCTACTAAAAAACACTTTTCCCGCTGAAAGTTCAGAATTGCAATTTAGGGTACTTTTGCCTTTATTGGTTTTCGTGGTATCCACGGCGACTGTGAACAGATGTAAAGGAATAGCTTGTACGCTAAAAGAAAAGGATTTTAATTTCAGGAACTGTCCTATTTGGATTTTAAAGAAATAACATATGAAATGGATATGCAAGCAACAAAAAATTAGAAATAATAAAGATAAGATGAGAAACCTAAACATATTAAAAAAGCTCTAACAAGTTGTCCCTTTTTCTTTTCATCAGATTGGACGCGTTTCGCCATATTATAGCTCATCAGCAAGGCTATAGTGCGAAATGTTGCACGTGGCGACATCTCGCGGCAATCGAGTAATCCATCCAACCAGACCAGCGAGGAGTCAGATATATTAATATGGCGTTTTCGATAAGCTTAAACCGATAAACTGGCTTTTAGCGCCACCTGACGTAGATACCCGTATTGCAGATTACATTCCAGTGTTTGGTCTTCTGAAATATTATGGTTTGAACAAGATGGGGCACCGCCGTACTTTGGTTCGAAGATACTTAGACGAAATTTTTCCAAATCGCTGGATAGATCGACAGGGTCTAATTGAATGGTCACCAAGGTCTCCGGACCTTATGCCATCGGATTTCTAAGTCGAATCAGGTGTTAAATTTTGAGTAGCTAATAAATTCAAATGTTCCTAAAAATTTTACTTGGGCTTGTTCTACAGGTGCGAGATGGGCAAACCCATACGTTTCTGGTACCATAGGATTCAATTTTTGAAGACCTTTTGATGTGACTTAGGTTGCCAATTGAAAATAAAACTTGGGGGTATCTATAGGTTAAGGGGTTGAAAGTAGGGGGCTGAAAATATTGCAGAAAGACAAACAACAACTTACATCAATTTCGCTGATTCAGCGTTTTTCTAAAAAATAACTTTTAGAAAATATGGATTTTATGCAGAGCTTTCAAACAACCCAATATTAATCTGACATATGTTTTCTTCACTTCTGTTAAAAATAGTCGATTTCAGTTCAATCCATTGTATAAAACTAGAGAAAATATACCGAGAAATACGAAAACAGAGTAAAAATTTATCACCAAAAAGTGTCAAATTCCAACGAAAAATAGCCCAATATAAACTAGATTCAATAAAGTATCCGAATGCAAACAATCCATTGATTTCTGTTTACACAGTTGGCTAACCCGTAAATTGTGCTTTCAGTACCTGACAGTCGGGGCCATCACTCCGAGGAAAAACCTTTTGACCAAAATGTTAGTGTTACACAAGTCTAACATGAATTGTTTTCTATTATTGAGTAAATAATGTTATAATGAAAATTTATGAATTGTTTTTCGCGGAAAATGTGCTTGTTCTCAAAATAAATTTAAATTTGTTTATTTAGGCAGTAAATACTGCGACTAACTATGAGTAAATTAAAATAAATCGTTTTAAAAAAGCCATGAGGTATAATAATAATAACAAAGTTTATTCAAAATATTTACATAAATACAATACATTTTAATATATTTTACATTAAAAATAAACTTAGGAATAAAACCCCTGAAGGTTAACTTGTATAGGGGTTAATTTTATTAAAATATTTGGTTAATATATTATTATGTAAATAATTGAGGATAAAATTTTTATAAATTTATTTAATATTATTTAGATTTTGTATTAATATATTAATATATTAATACCTATTTAATAATTATAGCATTTCTAAAATATTATCTAAACTATTTTTATTTAATAACCATCATTTAATTTCTTTTTTATATAATTTAAATGATTTTATTTTTTTAATATTATTTATTAGACAATAGATTTATTTATTTTTGGTTTAATAGAAATTTCATTTTTAAATCTTGTATTATAATTATGCTCTTTAAATTCAATGTTATTTTTATTTTTAAAAATACATATTAAAATATTATAAAAGTAAATTTGTCTCACATCCATTTTTTTTGTTTCTGCATATAATTTTTTTGAAGAGTATAAATAATCTTTATCATAAATAATTTTTAAAAACCTTTTTTGTAATATTTCCAAACTTTTTACTAAATTTCTATTTATTCCCCCCCAACCTAAAATACCATAATTTATATGAGTTTTGACTAATGCATAATATAATATTTCTAGATTTTTTATATTTAAAATTTTTTTTATATTTTTAAATATTGGCAATGTACTTCTTAATTTTTTAATTAAATTTTCTATATGAAAATTCCAGTTTAATTTATTATCAATAATTATTCCCAAATATTTGATATTATTAGTTTTCATTATTTGAATATCATTATTTATATTTATATATTTAAAATCATTTATTTTTGATGTAAAAGGAATATATTTTGTTTTATCAAAATTAATTGTTAATAAATTTTTATCAAACCAATTTTTTATAATTTCGAAGTCTTTTTTTATTTTCTTATGTAAATTTTCCCAGGATATGTCGTTGTAAAAAATAACAGTATCATCTGCAAAACTATGAATTTCTCCGTCACATTTTATATTAAATAAATCATTAATATAAATATTAAAAAATAAAGGTCCTAAAATTGTGCCTTGTGGTACACCATATTTAAAATATTTTGAATAACTTATTTCTTCATTTATTTTTACATAATTTGGACGATCTTTAAGGTAATTTTTTATTAATTTTAGTTGATTTCCCTTAAAACCAATAGTATGTATTGCATTTTTATACTTGTATTATATAGGGTGTAAGAACCACAAATATTTTAACATCAACGACGGCTCAAACCTGAACTGAACTATGACTGGATTACAAAATGTACCAGTTGTACTAAGTAATACGATAGAAGAAATTTTATGGAAACTTCATGGGGCCCTCTAGGTCTAGATACTACTGGACAAAAATGAGCAAAGACATCAAAAGATACCTTAACCTTAAAGGATGCTCAGACTGCCAGACCCGTAAAGGACAGTCCTACAGAAAAACCCCAGGCCTCTTACCACTTATACCAGTGATATGGGCTAAAATATGGAACAAATTCATTTAAAAATCAGGTATTAATTTTTTGAAAGAACGCTCGAACACGTCGATTATAATTTTTTCTTCCAAATTTTTTGCCTCAAAAGAAATTATACAGGGTGTGTCAAAAAGTAGATGTAGCAAAAATTTTTTGTATTTTAAATAGAACCCTATTTTTTTCAGTCGAATTTTGAATTCTACGTCAATTTCTGCGCATAATTCATGTAGCATACCCTATCCTTATCTCTAACGGTTTTAGAGAAAAATTACATCATAAAACGAAAATTATTTTATTAAGTGTTGAAAATGCCAACCATTAACTTCTTGACAATATGCCAATCTACTTAAAAACCATTCTAAAACATTATTTACAGTATTTTCATTAACTTGCCTAATTTCATATCTAATTTTAAATTTTAAGTCTTGGTGTAAGATCGGGAGATCTTGCAGGCCATTCTATGGGTCCTCTTCTACCTATCCATCGTTCGGGAAATACAGTATTCAAATACTCTCGTACTTGTCGAGCAAAATGAGGCGGAGCACCATCTTGCTGAAACCAAATAGACGCTTCTGGTAGATTAGGCTGATTCGGATTTGGAAAATCCGCTGCTAGTGTGGGAATTAATTCATTTTGAAGAAATTGTAAATACCGGTCTCCTGTAAGATTTCCATTGAAGAAAAAAGGTCCAATAATTCTATCATTTAATATCCCTGCCCAAACATTTACTTTTTGTGGGTTTTGCGTGTGTTGTTCTCTCATCCATTATTTGTACTCCAATACCAAAAATTTTGTCTGTTTACTGAACCATTCAAACAAAACGTGGCTTCATCGCTAAAAAGTATGTCGCGATGAAAAAATAGATTTAAGTTGCAAATTTCCATCATAGTTTCACAAAACTGTAGTCGGCGGTCGGGATCATCTTCGCTTAGCTCGTGCAGCAACCTAATTTTGTACGGATTGTACTTTTCTTGTTTCAATACCCGCAAAACAGATCGTCGGCTTACATCATTATTAAGGGCTACTTCAGTGGATGCACTATGGGGATTATCTTCAACTTCTAACAAAATGTTCAATTTTGTGTTTTCACTAATTTTTGGACGACCTGGCCGTAGACGATCCTTTATATTCCCTGTTTCCCTGAATTTCTTCTCAATTTTACTCACTGTAGATCTTGTAATCGGTCGTTCTGGATACTTAGCGCTAAACAAGTTGCAAACTTCTTCTTGACTTCTTGTTTTGTCTCCACATCCAATTAAAATTAAAATTTCGATTCTTTGAGTTTCATTTAAATGCACCATGATCACCGTTTTTCAAAATTATACCTAAAATTATTTTTGATTAACACCAGACTTGCTATCGTAGTGACAATTCATTTAAATTTACCTGTTTACCTTTAAGTAGGTACATGTAACTTTTTTTAAAGAAAAATTTCGTTTTATGATGTAATTTTTCTCTAAAACCGTTAGAGATAAGGATAGGGTATGCTACATGAATTATGCGCAGAATTTGACATAGAATTCAAAATTCCACTGAAAAAAATAGGGTTCTATTTAAAATACAAAAAATCTACTTTTTGACACACCCTGTATAATTTCTTTTTGCGGCAAAAAATTTAGAAGAAAGAATTATAATCGACGTGTCCGGGCGTTTTTTCAAAAAATTAATACCTGATTTATAAATGAATTTGTTCCACATTTTAGCCCATCACTGTATAGAATACTTTAAATGTAAAACTTTTATAAATATATTTTAACAAATTAAAATACTCACTATAACAATCAATTTTTTATTTTATTAAATATTATATCATTATTGCTATCTCTAACATGTATAAATGATTTGCTCATTTCAATGTATACGAACTATGACTAGGCTTTTTTCAGATTTGTTCTCCAATGTAAGACATGACATAACCTTCACTAATGTCGAAACATGTCCCCCCAATTTCATTTTATTCCTACCTTTTTAATTGGATAAAAAATTCGTTGTCAAAACATTTCACCACATTAAGGATAGAAGGAGATATTTCCAAGAAATAAAACCTGATTACAAAACACTTCCAATAAAATTTTGATTGGAAATATCCATTCCTTTTGTTTATATATCAGGTGAAAAGCAATAAATTGCGACATTCAATGCGAAAAAACATCGACCGCAACGTTGATGCTACATGTCTAACATTTTCGTAAGTATTCGCTTTTATTGGGCTTTCAATTCATTGTACGGGATGTATACGGAATTTGTTTGAATTGGCTAAGTGCCCTATAGGCAAAGACTTGAGGAATACGTAGGTAATAATGTGGATATATTGGTTTTGATATATAAGTTTATTTTTTATTTCTAAACTGAGAAGAAACTCTTATTCTTCAAGCGTATAAAATATTTATCGCAGTTAGAAGGAGCCTATTTTGTTACTAATAACAATATTTTTTCTATAACTTTTACAACACATGAAAATTATGAAAGAAAGCTACTGACTTGAAAGAAAGCTAAAGTAACCGAACTTTTCTAATAAGACAGGGGAGCACAGTAAGGCTGCTGTCCAGGGAAGATCAGGTTAACCTTACCCCCGCCTTTAACCAACCAACCAACAACCAACACCATCGACAGCCTGTTAAGGAATATCAATGTTTTAATTTTTCCCAAAGCGATTCTGCTTTGGTATCATATCAGTCAATGTATCAATGTTAGCCCTAGCATAAGTAAGAGAGTTATAAATAAACAAAGAATGAAATGTCAAGATTCCAAGCTGACTAAACAATTCACGAGATGAAAGAGATCGTTTTTTAAACGTCATCGTTTTATTAATTCTTTTGTATCGAATAAAAATTTCATTTACTCTGGAACTGTCACCCCAAGCCAAAACTTTCTAGTTTAAGCAGGATTAAACGTATAAAATGTAATATAATTTTATTACGCAGTTGCCAGATGACAAAACAATATGTAGCGACTCTTTCAGCACAAAATCAATAAAAATTCCAAGATTTTTTTTATAGATGCCTGCTTATGGTTTCATAATTAAATTTAACAAGTAAATTTTATTTAGATTTCGAAGATAAAAATAAATTAATTCCTAAATCAAATTGCGTTCAAGTTACGGAACAACATTTCAAGAAATTGTACCTCAATCTTTTAAAGTGTGATTGTTTCAAATTGTGAAAGATTTTAAAGGTGCCTCAGCAGTCCTACGAGTTTTCTTGCAAAAGTAGAAGAAAAAGGGTTTATAGTTTCCTTCAAGAATTTGTATTTGATTAGTATTTATCTATTCAAGCCGACCAAATTTGCCAGCAGGTTTTTTTGGTGTGAGATTACACCATAATATAGATAAGACTAATAATTGATCATTGGTTAGCTATACAGGGTGAGTCGGAAGGAACGGAGCTTTTCACCTGTGTTTATTAACCAATTTGCCCCTCCACCCCCTCTCAAACACTTGTAAATACGCCCTTGATTTCATGTGATTTATCTTCTCCACGGTCTCAGACCAGAGTTGAAAGGATTTAAATTAATTGGTTTAAATCACTTGATTTTTTTCAATTAAAATCAAAATTTCTGATAAGTTATAATTAAGAGAAAATAAAAACTTTCAGTTTTAATTAATTAATGGTTTATTATGAAAAACACAAACTTAAAATAAGTTCGTGTATAGAGTCGTCCCTTATCCTTTCCGTCAATCACAATCCTTGGACGCGTTTCGCCGTTTACGGCTCCTCAGCAAGGCTTCGGGTCTGACGGAAAGGTTAGTTCAGGTTAGTGCATTTTATCTTATGTGACTGGTTTTGTATTTGTACAGAGAAATATAAAAAAATATTTTGTAAAATAAATGTGACTAAAATCTTAATTAAGAAAACAGCATCGATGCTGTCGAATATGGATGCTTTTCCAACATCGATGTGCCCATCCCTATGACCATGCCATGGTATTTTATCAGTAAATAGTTCATTTATGACCCTAAAAGTTAACGGTACAATTTTGGACCAACTATACATTATTTCAGATAATGTAAGCGGGCTATAACTAACACCAACTGTGTACGTATATATATATCAATCTATTTACATCGCAATTTTCCTTACGCACGTTGAAAAAATATTGTGTCTACCACGTGCGGAAAAGATATTTTTCGCTTTTGTTAGATAAATAGCTATTATAACTGGCATTTCGTTTTTTTGTCAGCCCTCGGCGTTTGTACTTGCAAGTGACACATGATTGACATTTTATGCGATATAAATGTGGATTTTATATTTCGGTGGATATTGTATAAAAGTATTTCCAGAAATTAAAGGATTTATCAGATTTCTAATTGTTTACCTATCTTGTAACAATCCACTTATTAGGTATAATTAAAGAAAATGATAGCAAAGCAATAGAAAACTGATTAATACACAGTAAAAAATATCCACCCGGTAAAAATCATTTTAGGAGTGGTAAAAAAAAGTAGTGTTAATGTTAACATCCGGATCAACATAATTTACCACATTTTACACTCATATACATATACACTTTCAAGTCACTCTGATTGTGCTCTTTGAACGTAATATAGAATAATGTTATATTTAAATTAAGATATAGAAACAAAGCAAATTTCTGTAAAGTGCCAATTGAGTGCCTCTTATGGGGATCTTGTTAAATTGGGTAAGCATATTAACGAAGTTTAATAGAAACCTTACTAATAAGTATGCCATTTTTAAGAAACTAAGTGGGTATTTACATTGCTACGGTTTTCCCTTTAGCTTTTAAATTATTCTGATATAAGCTTATAATATAAATGTATTCCTTTTTTATATAAATACTTAGGTGCCTATCTACATATTTTACTTCATAGATCTCTAAATAAGTATAAGATTAATATAATACTCGTCATTTTCATTCTTTTATATTGTTCCATAACATACTTTTATTTAGTTGTTTAATGTTCTAAGTATACATATATTTATTATGTTATTTGTTTTGTTAAGCTTATTAACGAGGTACATTAACCGTAGATATATATTATATGTTATATTTACTAAATTGTAAACTATATAATAGGTGTGTCATTTTGTTCAACTATTTATAATAATAAGTGTAAAAAAATCACAGGGTTTTCCTGTTCTGTTGTAATCATCATCTTGTTTATAAATAAACAATAAATATAACTCAATATTTTTATTCATTTAACAAACCTTTGCCAAGCGATCTAAAAATTTATATATATTAGGGGCTACTACTTTCGGCTTTGATTAAGTCATTCAACCGTGTATCAAACTAAGCGAAGGCTAGTAATGTAAAACATCTTGAATGCATAATTTTTTGCATTTTAATTATAAACGCCCGGTAAGTTTGATACGGGATTAAATGACTTAAAAAAAGTGGAACGTATTCTAGCCCTGGGTAGATTATTTTATAACACCCACTATAGTAAAGTCACACCCAAATAAAATAAAATTTACACTACAATAATAGGATATTTACACTAATTAATCACAAATTACCATTAAAAAATGGTTGTAACAGCTAGTTAATGTATTTGGAATCTCTTTAAGGTATTCTTTAAATTTTGAAGGAACTACTAAAAAAAAGTATAACAAATTGAAAAAGTAGTCCATACTTGCAGTGGAGTTTGCGTAATATAAATAAAACAACCAGGTCTAAAATGGTCCTAAAAATATAAATTATCAAAAATCAATCAATATTTATGAACAGATGTACCCTAAAAAGCAAAAGAGTGTGGGAAAACAACAAAGAAATAGTTTAACTTCCTTGGGAAGGAAGAATGGGTAATGTAGAGAGAGTAAGAGGTGAGTTTTATTATAAAGAAAATTAAGTTATAATCGACGAAAGTTAATTGCACTGAAACAACTTGTGTTGTTGTGAATGATTTTATCGTTAACGCGATTAATAATTACGTCTTTAATAATTTAAGTTATCTCCATGATCTCAAGCAGATCCAATTTGTTGCCTTTTTTGTGTTTTCAAATCTTTTCCTCTGTTCTTTTCTTCATATATCTAATTAAGTTTGCCCATATTTTCGGGACTGATAATACTACAATCTCTCTCCGATTGAAGAACACACGAAAATGCCCGAACTATTGCCGACGCCATAGAGACTTGCTTATAGTACTAGCGATCTTGTCGCTTATCTGCCCTTATTACTTTCCCTAAGAATAAAAGATACAGAGTGCCAGTTCTGGAGATTAATCAAGGGTAGGCAGCGCCTATCCCGACGGGCAACCACTGACCTTTCGATGGATGATAATTTTCTTTTTAACTGTATACTTAACCCACGCGACATCGCTTCAAATCAATGAGATTGTCAGCTGCAGCAGACTTAAAAAAAATACCACAAAATAAGTTTTCTGGTTCCTCACTAATATTCTTTGCGATATTACAACAAAACCACTTTTGGTATATTACAACAAAACAATATAGATAAAATTTCAAATCCCTTACTGAATCAAATGAAAAGGTGTTGTAAAACAAAACCCTCCTGTACCTATCATTTTCTCGATATACCTATCTCACATGGGTATAAAAGACCCCTGGTGAAATGAAGCCAGCATATTTTTGTTAATGTTTTATGAAATCGGATGGTTTTATCATCAGAAACTTTAAATGTAGGATATGCAGAGTCGCAAATAAATTGCTAAAGCCATTATGTAGCAGGGAACTTTTTTAAAATATGCCTGTCGTTCCGCAAAGATATTCATCGAGTTAGGACTTACACAGTATTGTCAATGATTGTATAAAATTACGAAAATATTATAGAAAAACTTTGTTCTAGAACTTTCTTGATTGATAGTAGAGAATCTGATCAGAAGAAGCAAACTAAGTGTTTGGGAGAAACGAAGTTAATTCTTCAAAATTAATTTCATGACACTATTTTCTCAATAATATTGTTATTTTGCATAATATACAATTTTTTTTTATAAGACGCTTGGTTCAGGACTTATTTGACATGCTAACTAATCGATTAAAATCGCTCTATATACCAACTAATAAAAGTCTCCGAAAGATGCAAGATAAACTTATAATGTTAATGAATATGTTAATTAAAACTCAATATCAAACATAAATCTATTCACAGACGATAAATTGCTCGTTAATTAGACTAAAATTAATATTCTGTAGGTAATGTAATCGAAGCGTCAACGCGTTTATTAATTAATAACTATTCAGATCCAATGCTGCTTAATTAGATTCCTCTGTTATTAATTTTTTATTGAATAAAAGAACACACCCTTTCCAGAAATACTACTATTGCATGTGAAACATAACAATAATTCCTTTTGTCAATAAATCGTTCTATAAAGATCTTGAACCACTTCAAATGTGGTTTTCTTAAAAGTAGCAGAACAGTCAAGAATTATTAAGCCTTGTCAAAATTTTTATTTAACTAAAACTAACCTCAAGGCTACTGTCTTATACAATTAAAGTGTTGGGTAAGCTTGAGTTCAGTTTCTACTTGGATAAGTACAAGTTGTTTTGTATTTCGTTGCTAATAAAGCTGCAAGCACCAGCAACATTATTCCCAAAGTAACTTATTTTTCGTGTTTAACTTAACAATAAGCAGTTGTGTTTGTATTGCTGTAAGGTAGTATATTTTAAAATTAATTGTTAATATTATATTACACTCATCAATAAAGACGGGATTATATGCAACCAAAAACCTTAAGAATATGCACATATATATGCACATATTTTTTAAAATGTATGCAGGATATATGCAAAAAATACGTAAATATGCAATGAATATGCGGTAATAAAAGAACTAAATTTTGATATTCTAAATTAAATTTTCATTTAATTAGGGGATTAAGTATTGAATAAAGATAAATTCAAGTTATAATATACTTTATTAAATCAGTTAACAACTAATACAGTTACTATGTGTGCTTCAAGGTTTTGAACTCAAAAGTTGTGGCGTCTATCACTAAGGACATGTTTGTAAAAAGATCTTTCTACATCTACTGAAGTTATAGGGCAAAATTTTGATTTCGGAAGTTAGGCAGGTTTAATAGCTAAATTATTTACAGTTTTTCCTGACATTATGTTTACGACCTGCCTTAAAATCTTGAAACCTGTGTTTTTTTCTATTAAATTTTCTAATTTAGCCACTACTGTTTTTCCTACCTCACCTCGTATTTGTTAGCAATTTTGTACACATGTTTCTATTATATCCATCGACTCTGGTAGACTTGTACACGATTCCTCTAGTTGCAAAATACCGTCTGCTATAAATGCACAGTTACACTTAATATACATTAACTGTTGTTTCACTTTAGCACTTTGAAATATTTCTTTAGACTTTAGGATGCACTGTCAATCATCACCAGACATTTGGAAATTGTCTGCATAAAATATTGTGGCACGAATCCAGCTGCCCCATCTGGTCACGACAGGCTCAGGTGGTAATGGTACTCCGGAAAGATTCTCCTTGTAAAATTGTACTCTTAATGGGGCCTTTATGAATATCTTTTTTTACATTTGCCATTAGGTCATTGACCAACAGAAAGGAAACTCTAATAGTTTCCGCAACCCTATTTAATCCGTGAGCTAGGCAAGTTACATGAATCAAATTTTCATAAAATATTTTTAAATTCTGTTCAGCCTTTATCATATACGGCGCAGCATCGGACAACAGGACAAGACATTTATCTGTTGGAACTGAATTCGGCAAAAAGAAATGTGTTATGGTTTCTTGAATAAAACGTTTTACTATGAGGTTGTTTGTTTTTTCCACTTCTTTTATGGCTATAAGGTAAGCTTTTCCAGGTTCTTTTTCTGTGAGTTTTCCGTCATTAAGTTAACTATATAACGACTACACGAATCAGTTGTTTCATCGACGACAATATACATATAGTTACCTCCAATTTCTTTCTTTATATCATCTAGCACGTTACCAAATACCTTTTCAACGACAATTTTTCTTAATGTTGATTCATCTGAAGCATTACATTTTGTACATTTTTGCAGAAAGACCTTAACTTGCGGGTTGGTTAAATTGTTTAAAGGAATGTTAGCAGCCAAGAACGTTTTACATAGATCCTCGTTAAATTCTGACTGGTCGTGGTTTCCGTTTTTAAAAATCTTAAATGACTGCTTCAGCGTTGACTGTATGGGACCAGACTTCATCTTGCTAACCTTAGCAATGTGAGTCGGCGTCTTAATGTGTTGGCCTATTTGACATTTCTTTGAGCAGAAAACAATTTTTGAACAAGAGTTGCAAAAAACATGGTCGCCGTCCAAAGCAAGTTCTGGGTAAGGCTTAATCCACGAAATACATCGTATTTTCGACATAATCACCGCTTTCACTTTCACTTTGTTTGCGTTTACAATACATACTGCGGCTACGACAAACGACAACCTCAATAATAATGACAAACTGTAACAAATGTGAGCAAATAAATAATTATAGAAGTTGTAGATAAAGAAATTCTAGTTAAAACATCTGGTCAGAAATACCCAGCCACTAATGGAATTTCTCAATAGAAGAATAATAGTTTATTTTATTAGTTTATTACTTTATTCATTAGCCTATTTATTGCCCTCTTATCTTCAGACCCCGACAGCACAGGCGACACGGCGGCGTGCGACCATAAAACGTAAGAAAAGAACACAGAAATTCTAAAACATTCTTAGATATGCAATAGTTCTTAAAGTATGCATTTTTTTCTTTAAACTCACAACATATACAAAAAATGCATTATATATGCAAAAAGCATAAAATCCGGTCTTTACTCGTCAAATTAATAATAATATGCCCCATCATCTAATGACAAAGGATAAGGCTTTATTAAATTATAAATCTAAAGTTAATAACTGTTGGTCATAATCAAATAAATTGTGAAAGCATCATGACTTTCTCAGTTATTATTTTTTCATACAAAAGCTACTACTACTGATGTTATAATGACCTATAATTGATTGGCGCATTATAAACTTCCCCTATATGTACGAAATAAATAATATATTATGTGTAAAACCGCACACAACAAAATATAAAATATGTACTGCAATTTATTGATTCAAATAAACCATAATTACATGTCCAATACAAAATACCAGCAACCGGATATGACCTATTTGAAAGCAAATACCATAAATCTCTAAATACTTTAAGTAACAGCAATGCTTCTGCGATTTATGTTTGGCTGGAAACATATATACAAGTCACATTTATAAAAAAATAAATAAAAGTATTTCTTGTTAGTTCGGGTTACTTTCAAATTATAGTCCGAAGCACGAGACTTGCCCTTCTTCTTATAATCAATTTTCTTGAGCCAGACAATAGTCTTTTGCTGTTGTTTTCTGTTGATAAGGTTCTCATTTTGAATTTCATTTTATTTTGCTTCTTTTGTTCAATAATAAATAGACTGCACTTAATTGGTCTTGTGCCTTTGAAAGTCTCTCTGCCACGTTGTTGTCCCACAATAATTTTTAGTCAAACGTGAGGCCAAGACATTTAATCTTATTCCTCCAATTAATTTGTGCATTGCCCACTCTTACTCTGGTTTGGGGTAGTTTGGTGATAGCTCCTGAAAAGTAAATTGCTTGGGCCTTAACATCATTAAGACAAAGTTTCCAAGAGCCTAACCATCTCTGAAGGAGATTGATATGGTGTTGCAGACAAAGGACTACAACTCAGGGCAACTTCGAGGTTGTGGTACAGACAGGATCACACTCAATAGGGTATATTAACCAATCAGTATATCTTGTAAAAAAGACACTTTTCAAGGTTTTTTTTTTACTTTTTGATGAGGGCTTATTCTTCTTATTTATGGGTAGGTACATTTACACTATCGAGTGTAAATTAAACTCACAGATTGTAAACCTATCCTTCTAGGGTTTAAAAGAAACAATAAGAGGTGTAAGTAAACCATTTTTTAATGGTAGTTTGTGATTAATTAGTGTAAGATCATATTATTGTAGTGTAAATTTTATTTTATTTGACTTTACTATAGTGAGTATAATAAAATAATCTATCCAGGGCTAGAATACCTTCCACTTTGTTTAAATCATTTAATCCCGTATCAAACTAACCGAGCGTTTATAATTAAAATGTAAAAAATTATGTATTCAAGATGTTTTACATTATTAACCTCTGCTTAGTTTGATACATGATTGAATGACTTAATCAAAGCGGAAAGTAGTAGCCCATAATATATATAAATCTTCAGATCGCTTGGAAAAGGTTTGTTAAATGAATGAAAATATTGAGAATTATTTATTGTTCATTTATAAACAAAATGATGGTTACAACAGAACTGGAAAACCCTGTGATTTTTTTACACTTATTATTATAACTAGTTGAGCAAAATAACACACCTATTATATAGTTTACCATTTAGTAAATATACGTTTAATGTACCTCATTGTTAAGCTTAACAAAACAAATAACATAATAAATATATGTATACTTAGAACACTAAACAACTAAATAAAAGTATACTTTGGAAAAATATAAAAAAATAAAAATGGCGAGTGTTATAGTAATGGTATATTTTTTTAGAGATCTATGAATTAAAATATGTAGGTAGGTACCTAAGTATTTATATAAAAAAGGAAGACATTTATATTATAAGCTTATAGCAGCATAATTTAAAAACTAAAGGGAAAACTGTAGCAATGTAAATACCTACTTAGTTTCTTAAAAATGGCGTACTTATTAGTAAGGTTTCTATTAAATTTCGTTAATATGCTTACCCAATTTAACAAGATCCTTATAAGAGGCACTCTCATTTGGCACTTTACAGAACTTTGCTTTGTTTCTATATTTTAATTTAAACATAACAATATTCTATATCACGTTCAAAGAGCACAATCAGACTGACTTGAAAGTTGAATTTGCATGTAGCGTCGGCGTCATCTGTCAATTCCTAAAATTTCACACTACTTGTTGCCGCCTGTCTTTTCGGTAACACGGGTTTTGGTATTTTTACCTGGGGCCGTGTAATAAAACGATTAAAGAATAAGTTTTACACTTAATGTGCTAAAATAACCTTTTATTTACACGCTAATATGGTGTTATTAATTGTCATTGTATTTAATTTACCTGATAGAGTGTAAAATAAAATAAATAACACCCCTTCAACAAAATTAACTTTTTAGAGAGTTAAATTCATAGGCAAATTTAATACAACAACTTTGGTAACATATGAGTGTAAAAATGTGGTAAATTATGTTGATCCGGGTGTTAACATTAACACTACTGTTTTTACCACTCCTGAAATGACTTTTACCAGGTGGATATTTTTTACTGTGTATGAATATTGTATAGTAGAGAGGCCAGTGGCGACCCCTGCGGCACTCCCGCCATAATGTTTCGGACACTTGAAATTGTTTTTTTCCACTACAACCTATAACATCGCCATTATTGACCGATTATTAACGTTAGAAATCGTTTTTCTCTACCTTATAAGTTATTATTGACCATGGTCAATAATAAGGCATTGAAATCCATTATTGACCGATCTTCAAGAATCTATTTGAACGCAGGTAACTTGATTTTTTGATTCTACAACATGAATTTATAAACATCATTTCTTGTGATTAGGCAACCAGATAATTATCAATACATATTAGATTATTGGAGACGCCTGATATTGTAAAATATCGATAGGTACAATCAACATTTTTTCTGCTTCCATCCTTAATTCTGGAGGTGTACACATAATAATATCACTAACATTTTCTTCGCTCATTTAAAGAAACGGAAAACTCGTGAAATCTGATGACATAAATGAACAAAAATTGACATTGACAAAGAGCCACCTGACAAAACAACAAAATATTTTGCCAATTCCAAAGCGCAGGTAATACTATAAAGATAAAGAAAACAAGGTCTGTCTATACCACCAAAATAAAATATATTTGTCCTTTTAGGGTGAAATAAGGGTTAAAGGGTGTACAAAATTTAATTTGACATTAGGTTGAACTAGTTTCGACTTTAGTCAAAGTCATCTTCAGCAACCAAGTGATTAAGAATTATGTTTTTTAGGATGTACGTAAATAAACAAACTAAAACAAATTAAAAGAGGGAACGAAATGGTTCAACAATACATGGTCATAACGTGTACCCTATGCAGCCAATGGACTCGATAGAAGATAATCACTAATATGATGCTACTTTTAGCAATGAAGGATATTAGATGTAAATATTTTAATAGAGGACAAAATTCTAAATGGAATCATTTATAGTTATTATATGATGTATAGATGTCTATAATGAAAATTCAATAAAATCAACGTTTCATGAGTCAACTCCGAGAGGGAACATGATTTATATTTGGTGGGTCAGAATTTTAATAAAAAGTAATAAAGTAAAAAGGCGGGGGGGGGGAAGGAAATTAAAATGAGTTAAAACCATTTACGTCATTGAGTAAGTTCGGGTCATCAAATTGTCCATATTCAAGGCTTAATTTTCAAAATTTTTATTTAGGTTATATAGGCTTACTTACATCTATATAACCTAAATAATAAATTTTGAAAATTAAGCCTTGAATATGGACAATTTGATGACCCGAACTTACTCAATGACGTAAATGGTTTTAACTCATTTTAATTTCCTCCCCCCCCCCCTTTTTACTTTATTACTTTTTATTAAAATTCTGACCCACCAAATATAAATCATGTTCCCTCTCGGAGTTGACTCATGAAAAGCTGATTTTATTGAATTTTCATTATAGACATCTATACATCATATAATAACTATAAATGATTCCATTTAGAATTTTGTCCTCTATTAAAATATTTACATCTAATATCCTTCATTGCTAGAAGTAGCATCATATTAGTGATTATCTTCTATCGAGTCCATTGGCTGCATAGAGTACACGTTATGACCATGTATTGTTGAACCACTTCGTTCCCTCTTTTAATTTGTTTTAGTTTGTTTATTTAGGTACATCCTAAAAGACCTAATTCTTAATCACTTGGTTGCTGAAGATGACTTTGACTAAAGTGGAAACTAGTTCAACCTAATGTCAAATTAAATTTTGTACACGCTTTAACCCTTATTTCACCCTAAAAGGACAAATATATTTTATTTTGGTGGTATAGACAGACCTTGTTTTCTTTCATAATCTCGCCACAGAAAATGGACTACTTCTTGAATCTTATAAAGATAAATGTCTTATAAAAGCTTGTAGTAGTGGAAAACATAATATATTAACCACGGTTTAGACAGCTTATAGCCCTCGCGTCTTAAATCCCTCGTCGCTTCGCTCCTCGTCATTTAAACTTGCCGCTCGGGCAATAATGATGGCTGTCTAAACCTTGGTTAATAATATACTATTTCTGGTTTGCCCTATGAAAATAAAGCGAATAAAAAAGTGCAATATTGCTTGTATACTTGTATGTTGTATTTATATTTTTATTTTTTAAATCAGCATTCGAATTGCCACCCGTCGAAGAATTGTCCGAGATTCGTTGCTGCCGCTTTTGATTAGAAGTTAAACTGTATCCAAAAGGATGTGAAATATTTTATGTGCAAAAAAACAACATCAGCCTAAGAGTATGCCCGTCACCAGTAATTATTAACTTGATTAATACAGACAGCAATCAGGTCGAAATATCGCTTCAGACAAGTGAACACTAATAATATTGAAAAAAGCCGGGAAAAATAAAATGCTTACTTAAATTTTACGCTTACACCTCCAACGATCAAACAAGCCCATTGACAATCCGTTATAAGCTTATTATTTCCAGATAAATGCGTTATTTGCTGATATATTCAAATAAGCTCGACAAGGAAAAATCTAGGTCAAATTTAGAAATTAAAGGTATTTGTACACTGTATATAGGAAATGAGAAAAATTATTACATAATAAAAGTGCTGCAGGTAATTCTTGAATGGCTTAACGCCAGTGGCGGCTCGTGTCTTGCACATGTGGCTAGATGCCGCAGGTGAAACTTCTTAAGGACCACGCCCAAGTTTTGACAAATTTGGTAAATAATGAAAAGCCCGGGATTTCTCTTTTTAAGATTTGTCTTTTTTTTTAATAATAAGGCACAAGCGTTGCAGGATTAATCCTTTACGGCGCTCTGCGAGCGGTGCGTATATGCAGGAAACGATTCACGTTAGTCCTGAATCTTTAGAGATCATACTCATTAGGGAACACGGCCTTAGGGAGGTCGTTTCAGAGTGATGACGTTCTCCAGATGAAAGAATTTTTAAACAGTGTCGTTCGAGGGACACTAAGATGAACCACGTACGGGTGGACTGCAGTGGCTCGTCGTGTATTTCTATCATGCACCGCTCTGGGTGGAATCAAGCGGGGAACCTCAGTTGCCTTCGATGTTCAAGGCTTTCTAGGTTGTGTAACAGATCATGGTCACCGATCAAGCAAATGGCTCTTCTTTGAATGGAATCTAGCAATCTCAGGGTATGTTTAGGAGCACAGTCCCAAATATGCGAACAGTAGTCCGGCGATGGTCGAATTTGGGCTTTATAGAGCCTCAAAAGTTGTTGGGGCGTATAGGTAGAGGTTCTTAGTTCGGAAAATTATTTCGAGCTTCTGCGAGGCTGCCTTAGCAATGGCCGCAACGTGACTATGCCAAGACATATGCTATCCAAATTGACGCCCAATAAATGAATTGATAAAGCCAAGGGAATCGAGCGTCCCGCCCTGACTATATCCGGTCCTCCAACAGTAACATTTTTAGAAGAAACTGCGGCCTGGATTTTTTTAGCGTTAAATTCTACTTGGTCACTGTCACCCCAAGACAGAATTTCTTGTAGGTCTTTGTTGAGATGTGATACCTCTTGCTGCCTATAGACATGTGTATTGGCAACCGATGAATATATTATTATGTCCGAGCATCCAAAGTAAAAGATGAAAGAAGTGTGCTATCATCAGCGAAGCTATATATAGGAATTTAGGTTTTCCCTAAAGATCATTAATGTAAAGTAAAAAGAGGGGAGCGACAATATAGAACCTTCAGGGACTCCGGCTTTGATGTTAAATGTTAGCATTAATAAATACCCCTACACACTTTACCCATCCAGTATGAGAATGTTATTCTTAAAACACCAGATCACAAATAGATTTAATAAAATTAAAACATTGTACAGGGACATTGTCAAGTTTCTCAACAGATTGGCGAGTTTCCTGCTGACTATAATAGGAAACAAATTACACTGTCCTCAATGATTTTTAACAAAAAAAGCAAATTTAATATAAAAAATATATAGGTTCGCAAATTTGACAGATACGACGCCATTTTGAGTTTTTTTAAATGGCGAGTGAATTGCATTTCGCATCCGATTTCAAAAACATATAGTGATTGATATTTATTTTCAACCGTTTCGGAAATACGGCGGTTCCCAAATTGCTTTCGGTGTCTCACCCCTTTAATAAAGAGACCTTTTAAGCTGAAAGCCCCATTTTTTTACAGGGTAACATAATCTAATTAGCCGAAATGACAGATCAATCATAATAAAAAATGCCTAGCATCCAAATTAATGCATTTATCTATTTGTAAGAAATGCTTACAGCACAGCATTAGAAAAATGGATTTTAATTAATCATGTCGAACGGTTTTTAACGAAATGGGAAAAAGGACAGTCTACGCGATGTATGTTTTACAATGTTTTTAGAAACAGATGTTTATTTCAGCCGAATAATGTTCATCGTCACAACACAAGATCGGACTTTCTCACTTATCCCATGTATCGCCTTCGGCTGACGAAAAAAAGTCCACGATTCGTCTGTATAAAATTGTATAACAAATTACCTATACAGATATGACGAATAGAAAGCCAACGAGCTTTTAAAAGGGAAGTTAAAACATTGTTACCTCGGCTAGAACCTGACTGCTTAGATGATTTTATAAACATGTAGGCATTTAAATCTAAATAGTTGTATAATATTTGACGTTATCTCACTTTGTTATCCTGATTGTAACAAATTTAAAATGAAGAATGTTATTATTATTATTTTTATTATTACAGCAACCTTTGAAAAAATGGACCAACCAATTGTGCTACATCTTCCAAATAACTAAGTTTCAGGTGAATATTCTGAAACACAGTGCCTTACTTATACTTTATTATATACTATGCGCTTTTTATGGGATAAGTAAAAAAAATATTGATGTAAATGCAGAATCTTTATGAGCAGAATTTAAATCTATTTTGAAATATACAGGTTGTTACAAAAAAAAAGGATACAGAGTGACAAATTTTATATTAGGATCGCAAAATGCCGTCGTATCTGTTATTATACAATTTTATCACGAAGATATGAATGCCGATGTCTTTAAGGAATGGTTTCAGCAAGTGTTGGATCTTATACCAAAAGATGCAATAATTGTATTGGATAATGCAAGTTATCACCCTAGGCTGAAGGAAAAATTACCGACAAGCGCTTGGCGTAAAAGTAAAATAACAGAACAGCTAAGTTTAAGACAAATAGAACTTCTATTAGATTCCTTAAAAGAAGAACTATTGGTACTAGCCGATTTACATAAAAATGCATTCAAAAATATGTACTCGATGAAATGGAAAGTAACAAGGAATATCTGTGCTCAGACTCCCTCCTTACAGATGACAGATGTCGCCAGAAAAATCACGACTTATAAAATGGTGGATTTAATTAAGCTATGGGTAAAGTCAGTGCGGAAAAGTGGAAAAAGTGTATTGATCATGCGATAGAAGAAGAAGCCAAAATGTGGCAGGTAGATATAATAATCGAAGAAAGGGTTGAACCGCTTATTATAAACGATGTTAATAAAAGTTCATCTTTCGAATCGGACTATGATTAGGCCATAGCGACAAAGTATTATTTGATTTTTGAAAATACTTTGTTTGTAAGATTCTATGTTATATCTTGTTTTTGTAATTTTATTATGTAAAATAGTACCAGCCATTGTTATTTATTGGCTAATACGATTCTTTAAAGTTTTCATATTTTATAAATACCTACGAATATAATATAATACAATTTTAATTTAAAAATTCCCCAATACACTCCTGGCTAAGGGATTTTCCCAATAACAATGGTAAATCCTCAAATATAACAATATCTTGCGATATATTCAGGGTGGACCTACCTAAAGAATGCTCATTATTTAGATCCTTTAATGTAAACACAATAGATTTTAAGGGACGGTGCTTTAATTGTTCTCGATACTCTTGTATGCGTTTTGCATATTTAATAAGCATTTATTACTCCGCGCCATTTAATGATAGCCTATAGACCATTCCCTGACAAAAAATAAAGTGTCCTATTTTCCAGAACAGAAAGAAAAGAGAAATTTCAACCATCAGCTGAAATATCGACAATTTTTTTTGTTGATTGCGGTCACATATCATAGGACAAAGCAACGTGATTTTAGCCTAGGACTATCGTTTCTTGTGGCAATGTCGACCGATGTGAAAAGGGTTTTGACAAATTTTCATTTATTACAGAGTAATGTTACACGATTTAGGGTGTTTTAGCGTAACCCTTACGGTAAACTGGACATAATACCTATTAATTTACTGTAAAAGTATGAAACAAGGTAAGCCAAAATCCACCAGATTGGACATACAGACGAGTATAGTCCGCCTTATGAGCCTATGGCTACGACGACTGAGGAGACAGGGGGGTAAAAATGATGGTTTTAACTATGTAGGCTTGGCTGGGTGCTTCGTTTGATATTAATATTTTTTCAGTTATTAAATTCGTAACTACATAAGAATAAAAAAAATGTCTGTAGAGTAATTCAATTTCATTTTGACATACATTTAAATATAATTATTAATTATGAATTAAATAATATGATTCTAAGCTCCGCCAATGCCTGTAAAATTTCTGAAGATGTCATGATGACGAGCACCTTCCCACAAATTCAATTTTATATACGATGGAAAGAGACAAAATCAGTATCAAGGCACAAATCCGCGCTGTGTTGCCAAATTTACCAAAATAATTTATTAATTAATATTTCTTGAATATCTTCACCGCCTTAACGATTATAATTTGCAATGTAAGGGGGAAAATATTTTACAGAGTGTATACACTATACAGGGATATGAATACATCTAATTGCTTTATGTAATATATTTGAATTTCGGCAACAATGTTGTGTTTTGGACCACATTCCTTAAATTCTTTTCGTAGCTGTAGACTAGTGCGTCGGACTATGGCTGATAATGCGAGAAATAGTTGAACAATTCTATATAAGGAGATCGTCCGGTTGAAACGCAGGGCTTTATTTCCTCTTACGTTCAATCAATTTTGTGGTATATTTCCACAGGCATGTGACTCACTGGTCGTTTTTATTGCGATTGGAAATTAAACTCGTGGTAAAGCAAAATAACTCTATTTCACATACTTTCGAAATTAACACATTATAACTTCTTGCACAGAGATATGCACACTTAGTACCCGTACTTAGGGTGAAACTTCCACTTTTTACATAGAAATTAGTACACTAACATTCCTAAAGATTTACCACTTGGTACAAACAGTAAAATGACCGCCAACAACCAACTTTGGTTATTCCTTTTTGACGGGACGTGTTGCTAGCTTTCTTGCTCAATCAACAGTGACTTCTAATTCTTGATCAGCTCCCAATGCAGCGGCTGGAGCCGCTGCACGCATACCCTATGACACGATTCATTCATCTTTTTTGGCCGACGCCAAGCTTCCGCCAATCCAGTGGGCGCATTTTACAGTGAACAAAATTGGAGCGTGACAGTGGTAGCCAGCCGCTTCCCTGGTGCCGATCCAAAATACATCATCTCTTATACCTACTATGTTATGAATGAAATCGTAAATTTGACATGTTACGCCTACTATGTTGCCACTAAACTAAACAGTCCATCTTTGGACAACTCATTGCAACTTTTAGGGCTGTTCCCCAACACGTCCGATGGAACTTTTAGGAAAAATACTGAAACTTTTTTTGGTACTTTGTATAGATTTAGGTTAAAGAGAATATTGACATGTTCCTGGCACTTTTGGTTATAACGGAAGGAGCTTTAGTTTTTTAAATACAACATACCTAGTGTCTTTTATTATATTCTTGAAATTTTTATTAAATTATAAGTCTATTCATTTCGTACCTTCACTCCTGGACTAAAACTATTTTGCTAATGTATACCAAAAAGATCGCCAAATATCAAAAAATCTTCAAACTTGACATAAAATGTACAGAATGACCACAATTTAAGGTTATTTGAGAAACAATTTCACATTAAAAACCTTATACTTTTAAATAGAAGATTCCAGTGGCGGCTCGTCGAGAAAAGCAAGGTAGGCGTCGCCTACCCTTAATCTATCCCCAGACACCCCCCTTGTAATGTTTTCCAGTATATTGTATATACAGTATGTCCGCAGATGCAGTTAACAAGAGAACAAATGGAGCAAAAATTGAAAGATAAGAAAAAAAGGCATTTTTGATAAAAAAAAATTTGCTTGTCGAAAAAATAGGAATTACGATGAGAAAATTGATTCCTATTATACATCAAACAAGAGCAAACAGTCACGCATCAAAACTTGCTCCAAATTTAGTCCTAACCCTGATTCCGAACTCACTAAAGAAAATTGGAATTTATGAAATAAAAAAAAAAATTAAACATTTTTGCAAGTCCAAAGTCCAAGTTTAAATTCATGGCTAGTAGTTGCTGTTTTCAGAAACATAGATTTACGATTCATTATTGTTCTTTTGATGGCTCTGTAGTAATTTAATTTCATTGTATTATCTTCGATGGAATCCAGAAAAAAATCATTTAAATCAGTTATAATGGTACAGCTCGTGCATTCTAGCTTGAGCTCCGAGATGTGTAGATGATAAGAAAAGAAGGTCAGTATACGTCATTGTACGACACAGATGCTTATTATAATTTCTACTACCTACCCGACGGTCAATTTATTTCATTTCTTATTACATTTGTATAGTTTCAATCATTATATTTACGCTTGGGATTAGAAATTGTAAGTCTGTGCTTTTCAAGTAGCAGTTGAAATTCTCTTTCACAGCATTGTCATTAGTAGATTTTACTTGTTGAAATATACTATGCAACGTTCTACCCTCCTGTAAGATATCCTTAGTCAGTCAAGCTTTATTGTATCCACTATCAGTCCCCAGCCTATGCCTACGCAACTCCAAGGAAAAGGCAAACTTAAGATCTCTAAAAACCTATAAGAAAACTATCAAGAGCATCTGAGGTATTACTATATTGTAAAATAACATTCCAATCTTCGTTACTAATTGCAAACATACTCATTCACTACAATCAAATTCAGTTTATTTTTCCTATTCATTCCTTACCGCTTAACCAAAAATTAATATATCTACAGTATACTTTAGAGCAAAAATTCGAAACTTCCCTATTAATGCTCTCTGGCTTTTGCCCCAAGGTTTGAGACACACAGTTCATAAATGGGTCTGTATAGAGCGAACACCGACAATCTGACAAATGATTGGGGCATGTTTCAGATCTAATGATGGGGGTTGAGAGTTTTGCTCTATATATAGAACTGATTGGGGACCACGGCGATAATGACTCTAAATTTGAAAGGTTTTTAAGTAAATAATAATTATGATTTTTCGGTATTACACAGTAAAAAATATTCACCTGCTAAAAATCATTTCAGGAGTAGTAAAAAAAATAGTGTTAATGTTAACACACGGAGCAACATAATTTACCACATTTTTACACTCATATGGGACCAAAGTTGTAATAAGTTTGCCTATGAATTTAACTCTCTAAAAAGTTAAGTTTGTGGAATCGGTGTTATTTATTCCTGCTACGTGCAAATTCACCTTTCAAGTCAGTCTGATTGTGCTCTTTGAACGGAATATAGAATAATGTTATATTTAAATTCAAATATAGAAACAAAGCAAAGTTCTGTAAAGTGCCAAATGAGAGTGCCTTATGAGGATCTTCTTAAATTGGGTAAGCATATTAACAAAATTTAATAGAAAGCTTACTAATAAGTACGCCATTTCTAAGAAACTAAGTAGGTATTTACATTGTTACAGTTTTCCTTTTAGCGTTTAAATTATTCTAATATAAGCTTACACTGTTTAAAATTTCGTGACTATTTTAACACCAAATGAACACCAAAAGTGGTCTATATCGATACAAACCAAAACGGTGTTAAATGGTGTTAAACTCGTACACCTACCGAAAAGTAAAACTTACACCTAGATGGGATTAAAATAGACTACTAATTTAATCAAAATGTAGTAACTTTTACACCATGATGCATTCGTTTTAACAACTATTTGGTGTTAACAGGGAATCAACTTTACTCCATAAAAAAACAATTCTACACCAAATTTTGTTATGTTTAACACTATATAGTGTTATTATAAATGTTTAATAAGGGGTGAAATTTACACCATAAAAAACCATGTTTCACACCATATACAGTGTTAAATTTAACTTACCAGGGACTCAATTTTACTCAATAAAAGAGTCATTCTACACCAAATTATATGATGTTTAACACTATATAGTGTTATTAAAAACTTGATAGTGGGTCAAATTTACACCATAAAAAACCATGTTTCACACCATATAGTGTTAAATTAAATTTACCAGAGACTCAACTTTAGTCCATAAAAAAGTCATTCTACACCAAAAGCGATTTAAATCTTATCATGAAAATGGTATCTATTTTATTTTTGAAAAATATTTTACGAAAATGAAATAAAAAATCTTGATCGGTACTTTATAACTAAGTACCTAGGTACCTACTAGTTTTTCCATTAAATTATTAAGAAGAAAGTGTAAAATGCTTGAAAATTCCATTTTTTTCTGAATCTCAAACTTTATTTCTAATAAGTATCCCACCCCAGTGGTACTAATCTGAGATTTGTAAAAAAAAAACTGTTAAACAAGACTTACTTTATTTTATTACAAAAATATTTTATAACAAAAATAGGTACAAAATAGCACAAAAACTTGTTTAAAAAATCGTAACTGTGTTTTGGTATCCAATATAGTCAATATAATATACCATGTTGTGGGCTTGATGCAAAAAGACAACATTGGTGACTTTTAAGATCTTTGTACATTTCGCTCTAAAAAAATATTTAATCAATCAAATTTTATTGATGAGCATCATAATGCTGTACTATATTTTGCAACGATATACAATTTATATACAAAACTTAAACAAGGCTTTTAATGACAAACAAGTACCTAGGTAGGTACCATTTTGAATTGGCCTTAGTAAAATTTATTACATTATTTTTAATAACATTTAAGGGAAACTTACGGGAACTAACCTAACTAAAACCCGAGCTAAAACCATAGTTGTTCGAAAGATGATAATACAAAAATATATGTAATTACCTTTTAAACATCCAGTTATTGCAGGTTCTCTATTATAGTCTGATCGCAAATCCAGCAATCTGAATAAAAATCCCTTTTCAACCTCTTGTATAAAAGTTTTGAAATCTTCAGGTTCAATCAGGCAGCCTGCATTGTCAGAAACTTTAAAAAACTCAATACTATCTGGTGGTTCTTGCAAGAATTTTTTTAGTGCTACAAATGAAAAAAAAACTGAAAAGTTGGCCAATATAATCAAATAAGTACCTAATTATATTACTTAAGTTCTTTAAAACATTGTACACATTTAGTACCTAATGTCTAATGTGTGTAGGTAAAAACCTTCTAAAACTAACTGAACAACGCCACAAAAATGATAACAGAAAAGGCTACTTTTTTTTTACACTTCAAATGGAGTATAATTAACACCAGAAAAATAGTTTAAAATTCCCCATATATTCCGCAAGAAAAATATGCCCTGTGGTTTAGGCGGTAGTTATTTTAAAAAAGAAAAAAAATATAGGTGCTTTAGGTACCTATATATCTATACCTAGTAATAATAAAACATAAACCAAAAAATTATTAACTGTACCTAGGTAGTAGGTACCTGTATAAATAAAATCATATCAACTCACCTTGAGTAATAAATTCATGATAGGTTGCTTCCTCCCTGTTTAATGAAATATATTTTTGTATGTTGTTATATTCAACTTTAATAAAAACACTCATTTTTTCTCAAACAATGGACAGAACACAGAACACTTAAACAAGTCCGCATGGAATGGAATTAAACACGTTAAAACAGAACGACGTAGATGGGCAAGGCGCACCGCACATTCTTCCCGCTCGTGCTGCTCTACTCAATCCACTCAGAGACAGGAGAGAAGATTGCGACGTTGCCAATAATATATTTTAATTGAAACAACACCAAAGAGTAGTTGACAATTCTTTGTGATTAGTTTTTAAAACACTAAATTTACTGGAAACATTTTCTTTTATTATTGTTATGCAACATAACTATAAAATCAAACATTTTAATGGTACAGTAGCGCGAAATAAATAATTAATAATCCACCAATTTCCTTGTATTAAAAAGTATCAAGGAAAAAACCAGCAATGTGACAACTTCATTTTCTCTCCATATAATTATTCTATTTAACTCGTATAAGGGGGTGAAATCAAATTTCTTTTCAGTGTGAACTTAAAATATTTACGCCGCATGGTGGTAAATTACGTTTTTACTTTTAACCAACTGATGCGGTGTTAAATTTAACACCATTTGGTTTAAATTTCGTACACCGTTTAGGAACATCGTTTCACACCGGCAAAATTTTTAACTGTGTATACTATAAATGTATTCCTTTTTTATATAAATACTTAGGTACCTACCTACATATTTTACTTCATAGATCTCTAAAGAAATATACGATTAATATAATACTCGTCATTTTTATTCTTTCATATGGTTCCAAAGCATACTTTTATTTAGTTGTTTAGTGTTCTAAGTATACATATATTTATATTATTTATTATGTTATTTGTTTTGTTAAGCTTAACCTAACTATATAATAGGTGTGTCATTTTGTTCAACTAGTTATAATAATAAGTGTAAAAAAAGCACAGGGTTTTCTAGTTCTATTGTAACCATCATTTTGTTTATAAATAAATGATAAATAATACTCAATATTTTCATTCATTTAACAAACCTTTTCCAAGCGATCTGAAGATTTATATCTATTAGAGGCTACTACTTTCGGCTTTGATTAAGTCATTTAATCATGTATCAAACTAAGCAGTGATTCTTGCCCTGCTAAATATGTTGGCCAAACTGGCAGATCTTTCCATACAAGGATAAAAGAACATCTTAGATCCAAAAGACTTTAACACGACAATAAGTCACTTTTTGGAACTCACCTTAAAACCACCAGTTATGATTTCGATCCAGAAAAGAACTTTAAAGTTCTACACCACCTAAATAAGAGCAAAAGGCTGGATATACTTGAAAATATCGAAATAAGTATATCTCAATTACCTTCACCCCAAAATCTCAACGATCATTCAAACCAAACCTGTCGTCGGTATGTCTCAGATGTTAAATTATTTAATGATCATTCCACATAATTTCAACTTCGATGGTCCAGACCGGCCTGCGACGCGACGGCCGACCCATATTTACCAACACAAACTGAAAAAGTTACTGAATTTTTTCTACAAAACCGTATTCAGCAGAAACCACAGTAAAAATTGTTTACCTCTGATCAATAGTTTTAATTTGTTTTCTGGTAGTTATGTGTTTTGTTTCACAATTTTAATTGATTTTATATGTATTTTTAAAAGTTTAACCGATTTTAATCTATGCCTATGTGTGTGCGTAACTGATTGTTGAATGTTGATAATTTTTCGTTCTAACCTATAAGTACTTCCACAAGATTGTATAATGTATGTTTAATTATAACTAGTTCACATTTGCTTACAGGCCACTCGCCCTGAGGATGATCTATTGATCGAAACGCGTAGGAATTAAATATTTAAATAAAGAAGGTGATAGGACTTTCCCAGTCTTATTTATTCCTCATTAAACTAAGTAGAGGTTTATAATGTAAAACATCTTAAATGCATAGTTTTTTACATTTTAATTATAAACGCCCGTTTAGTTTGATACGGGATTAAATGACTTAATCAAATTGGAAAGTATTCTGGCTCTGGGTAGATCATTTTATTATACTCATTATAGTAAAGTCACACCCAAATTAAATAAAAGTTACACTACAATAATATGATAATTACATTAAATAATCACAAATTACCATTAAAAAATGGTTTACTTACACCTCTCATTATTTCTTTTACAACCTAGAAGGATATGTTTACAATCTGTGAGTTTAATTTGCACACGATAGTGTAAATGTACCTACTCATAAATTAGAAGAATTAACACTCATCAGAATGTAAAAAAACCGTTCAAAAATATCTTTTTTATCAGATATACTGATTGATTAATTTACCCTATTAACTGTGGTTCTAAATGTACCACAATTGAGTGTTAAATACTCACTCTTTTACTGTGTTGGTATAGTGAAAATATACAAAAAATACTCTGGTTAAACTTAAATATACCGGGTGTTGCATCGTCGAGCGGGACATAGGAAATCCCATGTAATTTTAAATGGGGTCAATTATTGGCTTCCCTAATTATTTTAGAGAAAAATTCTATTTAGGTTTATTAAAGAGCACTAAAACCCACATTCAAAAGAATAACTTTAGATATTTTTGATGAGCCCGTTTACGGGTTATCGCCGATTTCTTTTTAACTATTTCTCCTTTTTATGGCCCCGTATTTGCGGGCACCAGTCAAGGTAAAAGATGACTGTCAAAAAAAGTTGTCATTTTGAAATGTGTGCTTTATTGTTATAAAAACTCGTACATCGAAAATATTAGCCATGAATTACACTTCTGAAGAAAAAATATTGATGATTAAATGGTATTATCAAGGAAATAGTTATCAAAATGTGTCAGACATGTTTGCTGCTCTGTATCCGAATAGACCGATACCTGCAAAATCTACAGTCGAAAGGACCATCAAGAAATTTGAGACAAAAGCACTGTAATAAATAACTGCAGATGTGAAGAAAGGCAGGAACAAAGAAGAGATGCAAGAAATGATAGGGACTTGCAAGTTTTATTGTGCGTGGAAGAAAATGATGGGAAGATCAGCACAAGGAAACTTGAGGATGACATAGGATTAGATCACACCACAGCGTTACGAGCTTTGAAACGACATAAATATTATTCATACAAATATGAAAAGCACCAAGAGCTAAAAGATAGGGACGAAATACGACGACAGGAGTGTTGTTTTGGTATGATGGAAAGAGCAAACATGGATAGGGAATTTTGAAAAAACATTTGTTTCACTGACGAATGCACATTTACCTTAAACAATGAACCCAATGTTCAAAATTATCGATATTGGAGCAAAGAAAACCAACACAGGTTTGTGGAAACAAGGACGCAATATCCACAAAAAGTTAATGTATGGGCTGGGATTTTCGGAGAAAATATTATCGGGCCATTATTTCTTACACGAAATTTAAATGCAGAATATTTTTTGGAACTACTTGAAGATCATATTTTACCTACTTTACATGATGCCGCCAGGGAAAATCAGGAAGTTTGGTACCAAATGGATGGCTGCCCGGCACATAGTACCCTGGCTGGAATATTTAAACCGTGCTTTTAATGGAAATGTTATTGGCTTAAATCATACAGTAAATTGGCCAGCCAGGTCTCCTGATTTATCGCCAAATGATTTCTTTCTCTGGGGCCATTTAAAAAACAGGATATACAAAGATAAAAAATACCCAAATCTAGACGAGTTAAAAAATGCTATTTCTGCCGAATGCAATAGAATTTCAGTTTACCAACTAGCGAATGTAAGAAGAGAATTTTATGATCGCCTCGGTTATTGTCTAGCAGTCAATGGAGGAATATTTGAACATCTTCTTAAATCCTAAAGTTCTAACAATTTAATAGTACCTACCTATTAATTAGTAAAATATTGAAACATGTAAAATGTCATAATTAACCTTGTAATTGGATACTTTATTTTAGTTTTATTCAGATTAATTTGTACTCATAAATACACCTTTAATATTTTCGATGCACGAGTTTTTACAACAATAAAGCACACATATCAAAATGACAACTTTATTTGACAGTCATCTTTTACCTTGACTGGTACCCGCAAATACGGGGCCATAAAAAGGAGAAATAGTACAAAAAGAAATCGGCGATAACCCGTAAACGGGCTCATCAAAAATATCTAAAGTTATTCTTTTGAATGTGGGTTTTAGTGCTCTTTAATAAACCTAAATAGAATTTTTCTCTAAAATAATTAGGGAAGCCAATAATTGACCCCATTTAAAATTACATGGGATTTCCTATGTTCCGCTCGACGATGCAACACCCGGTATGAATGCAAATAGTGCAAAATAATAAAAGAGTAATTTCTCAGGGGGGGGGTAACATTATTAGGTAACTAATCAGTATATCTCCTTTAAATATATTAAGTACTTATAGCAGTCTAAAGTAAAAGTAATTTCAACTTTAATTGCTTTCACTGTAGGGATAAGTGAAAGTTTTGAGTTCAAATTTAAGACCTTAAGAAATGTTGTTCCTTCGAGTTTAACGTTTTCGCTAACCTCTCCGCTTTAGGTCAAGCAGAAAACTTTTGTTGATTATTATATTTAGATACCTTTAGATGACTTTGTGATTTAAATGTATAATAAAAGTTTTTTGCCCAAGAAAAATGATATAAGTCACTAAATAATATTAAAGGCATATACTATCGTCTGGTGCCACAAGACGTAAGGGGAACGCCAATTCCAGAGGCGTGTCATTTTAAATAATATTAATAAAAGAACATAATTATGCTGTTTTTTTGTATTATTATAATAATATTATTATAATTTAATCAAATCAAAACATTTGTTCCTTCAATTGAAATATAAAGGACGATAATTGAAGAAAAAGTCAATACAAAATTAGAAGTAAGCACAATATAAAAGCTTCCAAAGAATTCCTGCAAACTATAACATATCACTTGCAGCAAGTATTTCTAGTACATTGAAAAATTTGTAACTTGTGAAATTTATTTATATCTTTGAAATTCGGCAGATCTTTGATTCTCCGGCATAACAACAGCTGCCTAGCTTTGAGCAAAGTTCTTTTATATGAGAAAAAAAATTCAAATTGTTATTAAAGGTAACACTCAGTAACTTCGTGGTATTGGATAATTTCAGCTGCATATCAGAACTTTCAAACAAAGTAAGATCAATGTTATTGGTTGTTAGAGAAAAAATTATAATTGTCGTTTTATTCTTATTTAAATTAAGTTTATTTTTTTGAGACCAACGTAATATTCTAAGGAAGGTATAGTCTTTCAGCAGCTACTAATTTTGAAGAAGTCACAATTAAAGTTTTTCAGGTAAAGCCTGTCCAGAGATATAAGAAAGATACACTTTGCCTTTGAATGGGATTATCCAAGGGTGGCCATAAACAAAAAATGAATAAATGAATAAATGCAGGTAAATTATGGTCCATACTTAAAAATGTCTTAAAGTAAACTGCAAATCCGTAATTTCATTGTTGAAGTAATAGTTTGGTGATTTCAAACCGATTTTTACCTGATTCAAAATGAGAGGGTTAATTCCATAAAACAAATTATGTTCTAAAGACTGTATATATAGCCACTCTAGATAGTTTTAAGCTTAGTAATTATTCTTACTTCGTGTGTAATACAGCGTTTGTTTAAGCGTGTGTGAGTCATGGAAAATATGTGCGAGCTCAATATATCTCAGAAGATAACCACGTCGAAAGGCAGAAAACACCTTTTCTGTGGGAACTAAGGAAGTTATAAACAACGTTTATTTAACTCTCATTGAACGTGCGGTCAGCAAACAAGCAGCGTTAGAAGAAACGGCCACAATAACAAAAATTCCAACATCAACTGTATGGAAAATTGTGAATAATCCCATTTTAGTGAGGAAAAAGAGAACCGATACTGGTATTTTCTCGAAGGTAGATGGAAGTGATTAAGATATAATACGGCGTAAAATTTACAAGTTATACGAGGAACAAAGCGTGCCCACATTAGATAATTTAATTAAGAGGCTTAAAAAACAAAAGACAACAACAAGACGCAATATCCTGAAAAGGTTAATGTTTGGGCAGGAATTGTTGAAGATCATATCATAGGTCCCTTTTTTATTAATGGCAATTTAAATGGCGATAATTATTTAGAACTGCTCCAAAATAATGTCTTGCCAACTTTGACAAACTTATATCCTGATCCAGCAAACCCACAACTTCCAGCGAATACGATATGGTTTCAGCAAGATGGAGCACCGCCCCATTACCAAATCAATGCCCGGCAGTACCTCAACCAAGTATTTCCAAATCGGTGGATAGGGAGGCGTGGATCGATGGAATGGCCAGCACGATCCCCTGATCTGACGCCATTAGACTTTTTCTTATGGGGTTATGTCAAAAATATTGTATACAAAACTAAACCCCTCGACTTAGCTGACTTAAGAAGACGAATAACGCTTTCGGTTAGATCGGTCACGCCTGACATGTTCAGTAACGTTAGAAGAAATTTCTATTTAAGATTGGGATGTTGCCAAGATGGTTGCGGCGAGCATTTTCAACATCTCCTACATTAATGTTTTTTTTTGTTTTTTACATTATCAAGAAATAAATAGTATTACTTATTAGTTTTTTAGTGTGTTGTTAATTTTTGCAATAAATCTGAAAACACTTAATATTTCCGAAACAGTTGAAGATAGATATAGGATATTGTACATGAAATATGTCTAAAATTTTCTGAAGAATCCAAAAATTTAATAATATATAGGATGTTGTATTTAAAATAAGAAAGTTAGTATTGGCCACGGTTACATGACACACCCTGTATAAAAAAATTTTATTGAAAAAAATGCGCAACTAGAAATACCAATCGAAGTGTCCGAGCGTTTTTTCGGACACGCCCCCATGTATTTATTATCGAATTTATTCCACTTGGTTGATACACACTGTATGTACATAATTTATATGTCATAGTATGTAATATAAGTTAAGAACTATTAATGGACCAGTTTTAATGACTTAATAGTGACAAAACTGAATTGTAATAACAGTTAAAAAAAGTATTTTATTTTTTTTGGTACATAAAACATTTGTTGCCCTTATTAATCGGAAAAAAAAGTTGTATTTCAAATATGTTTTTTTTTTTTTAATATAAATCCCGATATCAATCAAATCACAATGCGTATTATTAGAACCAGAATCCAGACATTTTATCTTTCAAAACCTCTACCGAATTTAATTTAATATTTAATAAAGTACACGTGTGCAATTTCAAATGAACAATGTGAGACAAAAATGTGTAATAAAACATATAACATATCGAAGTATGTTATGAAATTGTTGCGATATAAACGGTAAATAAAATAAAATTACTTTTCGGAAACCAACACTGTTACAAGAGAATGCCACTTTGGTATTTGTAAAACTGTACACGTTCGAGGAAAATCAGAGGCGTCACACTGTTATTTACTTAGTACCATGCGAGAAAAAATTATTTTCGTCCAAGTGGGCTTGAAAAATAGATTGGGTCGCATCGCGCGCCGGTCGATAGAGAGACAAGAAGCACGGCTCAAGGGTAAAGCCAGCAGTCTTTCACGATGGCTCCACGAAGCAGGTGCTCTTACGTACGCTTACGATTTTAAGGCGTTCTTGGGCAATTGAGACAGTTCATTCCAAGATGGCTCCGTGAAGCAAGTTCTCTCACAAACGCTTCATGACTTTAAGGCCTTTATGGGCAATTAATTGTTTATTTTTAAGTGGAAATGTATAAAAGCAGTTGGTAATGTGAACGTTAAGCATCGACCAGTGTATTTGTCGTGAATCCTTGTAACGTGCTAACATAACCTGCATTAAGGAATAAAAACGCAAGTATTTAAGCAAACAATTATTGGTTTAGTCAAAGGTAGCATAAAATTAACCAACGAGTGAGGGTATTAACCCAGTGCACCATCAATTGTCTTTCGATCTCTAGTATCGCAAGTTACTCTCACCAAGGGCGGTGTTGGTGAATGCCCCCTGCAATTACAAAGCAATTTTTTTATCGTAGTAAATTTTTTTATCAAGATTAAAATGCCTTGGTCTGATGCTTTGAAATTTTGTATCCACACGAAAAGCGAATTATCAAAGGAGCTTATTTAAAAGTTTAAGTCGGCGAGTTATTAAATATTTATAATGGGAGAAAGAAAAATATCCCACAATAAAAATTTTCTTTTGAAAAGATTGCCACGGATAATAAATCACATTAGGATTTTACATGTACCTAACAGGTAATATACAGAAAGTGAGTCGAAAAAACGGTTCTCCATAATAACTGACCTTTACAAGGGAGGACATGGCAGTTCTAACTAATCATTGAACGGGGATCAAAACCTATTTTAGCCTAACTGTAGTTAACTTTGAAAACACATAAAAATAGTACCATTTTTGTTCGATTTAAAAAAATATATACAGTGTGCCCACGGATTGACTATCGAAGAGGAAAAACTTTTTTATTTGTGGGTTTATGAAAAAAAGTTATTTTTCATAAAAACTCCTACTTGTTCTCAAACGACCAAGAAGCATATTATTTTTTTAAATTTATATACCGGGTGTTCAGAATTTAGAAAAATATGAAAAAAGCTAAGAACAATGTACCCTTATGTGTAAAGATAGGATAAAAAGTAATTAGTAAGAGTTGTTGTGGTTGAAAACCTACGTCTTATTACCAAGTTTTGACTTATTAGCTAAATGTACAGAGACCGGCAAAAAGTTTCAACTCATAAAGTATGATTTGATTTAAATTAACGCATTTTGCAAATTAGTTAGTCTTTAGAAGGTATTATTTTGTAAAATCTTGATCTTTATACGAGGAATTGTCGAAAACGGCTAAGTAACTACCCATATTATTAAAAAATCAATACGTTTTAAAATAAAACCGCGCACTATTCATAATTAAACGAATTTATTAGAGAAAGAATGAAGAGCAAAAAATTTTCTTAAACAAATGTAAGTGAAAAAAGGCAGGTAGGTTATCAGCAAAAAAAACTATTCAAAGGTTTCTCCACCAACCTCCTCGCATCATTGAACTTTCTTAATAAATGCTTTATATGCGTTTCGTATCTCTTGCAATGAGATAGCTTGAATCGCTTCTCTAATTCTAATTTTTAAATTATCAAGATCAGGTTCCAATTGAGATGCATACACTTTCTGGGTAAGGTAGCCCCACAAGTAAAAATCCATTATTGTAAGGTCGGGACTTCTTGGCGGCCAAGGGATTGGTCCATATCTCCCAATCCAGCGCTCAGGAAACTGTCGATTCAACCATTCCCGCACAATAACAGTGGAATGCGCACAATGACCATCTTGTTGAAAATATGCAGTTCGCCTGTCAATAAGTGGCATATCATTTATATAATGAAAAAAAATTGTATTTAGCATTTCTAAATAACTATGCTGATTCATATTTGCTTCAAAGAAGTACAGTCCAATTATTCCGTTGTACGTAACTGCACACCAAACGTTAACTTTCTTGGAGTACTGTCTTCTGCAATGAATTCGAAAATGGGGATTCTCAGTTGACCAGTAACGTAGATTTCGGGAACTAACCACTCCATAAGTTGAGAAAGTAGCTTCATCGGAAAAAAATAATATATATTATGAAAAAAGTTTCTATTTTGTAAGTATTTCTGACCAACGCATAAACAAAAATCAAGTCTTTTTGCATCATCATTTGCTTCTAGAGTATGAACAAATTTAGGTTCATATGGCCTGCCTTTATTAGCTCTAAAAATTATTTGCAAATATGATTTACTAATGTTTCCAATTTGGGATGCTCTGATCCTTAGCGATGTTTTGGGAAAATGCCGAACGGAATCCAGCGCAATAGTTGCCCCAACATTTTCTTCTTCATTGATAGGAGTTTTCTTCTTTTTAATATTTAAAACGCTTCCTCTTCTTCTAAATTTTGAAACAATAGATTTAACTGATATTCGGTTAATGGTAAGATTTGGCCAATTCTCATTAAACATTCTTGTTACATACAAGTATGAGATATTTTCTCCTAAACCATAACATTGGAGAATAAATACTTTTTGTTCTAACGTTAGCATTTTTTTTCACTGTCATAAATTGAGCAATATGACATTGACAACATTTTTAATTTGCTTATTTCTGACCGGTATATTATTAGCTTATAACGTCTTAGTTACGCGGGTCATAACTCCCTTGGGATATTAAGAAAAATTTGACATAAAATCAAACGATTGACATCTAATGTCAATTTGATTGTCATCTATTGAAACATTTATTCCACTTTAAAAATGAACAAAATGTTACTAAAATCGGTCAGAAATAAAATTATCTATGTATCACTAGAATTATAAGGGTCTCAATTACCTCGGGCAATTATAATTCCCTAGATACATAAATAACTATAAATACGTCGCTCCGCGATGACAATCGTCCATTGTCATCGAAACGTATACTATAAAGATTTTACAGAATAATACCTTCTAAAGACTAAATTTGCAAAATGCGTTAATTTAAATCAAAACATATTTTATGAGTTGGAACTTTTTGCCGGTCTCTGTTTATTTAGCTAATAAGTCAAAACTTGGTAATGAGACGTAGGTTTTCAACCACAACTACTTTTACTAATTACTTTTTATCCTATCTTTACACATAAGGGTACTTTGTTCTTAACTTTTTTCATATTTTTCTAAATTCTGAACACCCGGAATATAAATTTGAAAAAATAATATGCTTCTTGGACGTTTGAGAACAAGCAGGAGTTTTTATGAAAAATAACTTTTTTTCATAAACCCACAAATAAAAAAGTTTTTCCTCTTCGATAGTCAATCCGTGGACAGACTGTATGTAATTCGAACACATATTTTTTATTTTTATAGGTACGTAAATAACGTACACAATGTATTCAAATTTGCTTTTTTAGAAAAATACAATATTTTATGCGTCTTTGTCCCAATAAACACTCAATAAAATGTAATTTAGAAAGCCGTTTTTAAATTTAAACGTTAAAATGCAGAATTTTATTTGATATTGGAAAAAGCGAAACGAAGGAAATAAAAATTTGATTTAAAAAGGACTTCTTTTAATGAGGCATATTGAAAAATCGAATTTAGGCAGCAGGGAGAAATTAACCTAATGCCCCCGTGATAATTTCAAAGAATTTTATGTTCGGGGTCGTTGTTTGATGCTTAAAATTGTTTGATTTCTAGCGTCTAGAAATAAAGTATTTTTGTTGTAAAATCGTTTTTTTTTACTGTGTTTCCCATTGGATGACAGCAAGTAACCCTCAAATTTTGGATTACAGTGTGAACATATTATTTTTAGACTGAGAGTGTATCTTTGCAGTTTTTTTTTTGTGTGTTTTATGGCACTGATTTAAATCAAATGGCCAGCTTCTCTCTTTTTTTAATTTGATTTATTTTTAAGAAATATTTCGGGAAAGGAGGCGCTTGCGCTTCTATAATTTATTGATACTATTTCTTCCTTACAATCTTTGCAGTTACAATACAGGTAGTTTTAACATTGTATCGATTGACACACAAGTAATTTTTTTTCCACGTAGGTTCTTGCAATTTTTCTCTCGTGATGATTGTTAATGAATATTTCAATAACTCACATACATCTGTATTTTAAATATTGTAGTGTTATTTCTTGCTGCATCGTCTTTCATTTGTTGAGTTAATTCACAATGGTAGGGCGCCACTCGTAAGTAAAACAATACCACGCCTTTTGACTTTTAAAACTCTGTTAGTATTTGTAGAATTATATCGTTGATCTTTAGACTGCAATAAAACCCTCATTATCCCTTTGACCATAAAATAAATAAGGAAATCCCAAATTTTAAAACCTTTTCGAGTAGAGCTGGACAAGGTACAAATTTAATTTAAACCTATGCCTGATGCATATATAAATACAAACTGATTTTTAATAATTTTAGTCTTTTGTGGTTTTCCGGCGAGTAATTTTTATTTGGGCTTATTAGTGGTAGAATGTGGCGTCCTTGGAATTGTGCTGTTAGGGGGCATCTTCAAGTGTCATTTTTAAAAGAAAGCATTTATCTACCGATGCCAAACTAATAATTAAAAATGTGTATCAATCTTTGTTGAGTAGACATTTTAATTCGATGATGCTTTAGCAGAGACGTCTACTTTGACAAAAACTCCTTTATCTTCGGTAAGAGACATAGTATTTAAACCTGTTAATCCTAGAAAAGCAAAAAGAGTGATTTTGGCACATTTAGAAGCATTGACGAAAATGACATGGATTTATTAAGAAGAAAGATTTACCAAATGTATGAGGCACAAACTGTACTCACTTTGATTTCCCTCAAAGAGCGGCTGATTAAAGACGAAACGAATATCTCTTGTAGCCTTTCAAGTCTTAGAAAAATATTGCATAAAATGGATTTTAAATACCGAAGCATTAATAAAAGACAAACATTAATGGAATCTCAACGTTTACGGGAATGGAGACTAAAATATTTAACAGCTGTTAAACAATTTAGAGAAAAGAATCGTCCAATTATTTACCTTGACGAAGCATGGTTCGATACCAATTACACTCCAAGGAAAGGTTGGGATGATTCTTCCAAAAATTGTCAAACCAAGGCACCATCAAATAAAGGCAAAAGAATCACAATATTACATGCTGGTTCAGAGAACGGGTTTGTTCCAAATTGTCTGTTGCTTTCAGCTAAAAACATAGCAGATTCTTCTTTAGATTACCATCAAGATACCGACGCACAACTTTTTGAAGATTGGTTTAAACATAAACTCCTTAAAAATATACCTGAAAATAGCGTCATTGTAATGGACAATGCTAGTTATTATAGTCGGCAAGCAAAAATCATTCCCAATTCTAATAATACAAAAGCAGAAATTCAAAATTTTATGATTGAAAATGATTTATATTTTGAAGAAATTTACAAAAAACGAGAACTGCTAGAAGTATTAAAAGCTTTTAAAATAAATAAGGAATACGAGTGTGACAAACTTGCAGCAGAAAATGGACATACAGTGTTGCGTCTTCCTCCATACTCTTGTATATTCAATCCTATTGAGCTAATATGGCACCAATTAAAATCCAATATTAGGAGAAATAATATTTCTCCTACATTAAATGCATCTGTAGTAGAATTAATTAAAAACGAAGTAAGAAAAATTTCTGCAGACAGCTGGAAAAACTGTGTATAGCATGTACTTAAGATGGAAAATTCTTACAATTGTATGATTACAAATGTTCAACCCTTAATTATAAGTTTAGGCTTAGATAAAGATAGTGATAGTGATACAGAGTTAAATTTTGAATAAATTGTCAATAGTTTTTAAGAATTTAATTAATTTTTATTGTACTTGGTATCCTAATAGTTATACTTTGAAATTATATTATTTTCAATTATCATTAATTGTTACCATTATTTTACATTTATTATAGGTACCCAAAACTAAAAATACCTGTCTATTTATTTTAAATTATAAAAATAAATCATGTGGTGTAGGTATATTTTCAAGCCGACCCTGATCCCATTTATTCAGCTTTGAAGAGGTTGAGGCGTATACAATAGGATTTAATCAGGTAGATTATTTATGGCAGTAAGAGTCAACGGTATAATTCTGCAAATATTATAGCTCTTATTGTGGAGGCACTAGGTCGAGGTCCATTACGTTCTACACCTTCCCCTAGTCGTTGACTTGCCTTGGGCGCCACCTGGTTTAGATAGAAGTCCAAACCAGGAAAAGTATACCGAATGTCAGTACTTATTGGAAAGCCACACAATCAATGAAACTAAAGTTATCCCACACAAACAATAAAATTTTATTATTGCAAACCCAATAAAAAGGAAGGATTTATGTATGTTTCATTATTAATTGATATTATTTAAGTAAATTTAAGATTAAAGTTAGGGGATTTAATAATTTAATTAAAAAATTAAGCTTTTCCGGACGCAAGAATTTATGCAAAAAAATTGTGTATAACCTACAGGGAAGATTCTAGAACCTTTTAATCTTTCAATATGTTGATAGCCTTACATTGATTAAATTTAGGTTAATTAAATTGTGAAAAGGTAATAAATTGAAATGGCTAATTGTGAAACTATGGTGACGATAAACATTAATTAAATTATAAAAAATATACTCAGACGACTTTATACTGTCCTTTATACCAGTCTGTTCAACTAGGTCAGGATAACCCCATGTGGTTTCTTCCGGGCTACTCCTGGTAGGTCAGGCCCAACTAAAACCCCAAGCTCTTAGGTAGGCCTTAAAACTCCATGTGGTAGGTGGTTTCGTAACCTACATGAATTCCAACCGGCAGCAAAAAAACGGCCGAAACCCAATAACAAAATAAGCGGCAAAACCAATCCAACCAACCAACAAAACCCCTAAAAATAATAAGAAAGAAAATTACGCACTGAATCCCAAGAAAACAACAACCCAAAGAACGGAATAAAAGGAGCTTACCTCTAAAAGGAGGGATGAGACCTCGTGGTCTTTTGACAAAAAAAATGGCCTTCCGGCGACCGGCTTGACCTTCCTCTCTGAAGGTATTTTAAAAAAGCCGAGACTAAAGGCCACGAGAACTCCTAGCAAACCCCTTCTTCTCAAACAAACAGCGTTGCCAACCCAACACAACCCAAAATAACACAGAGGAGGACAAGGAGACACCCTACAGAACGATACGAGAGTCTGGGCTTGTACCAGAACATAAATTAAATAAGAAAATAAACAAAATAATTCCAAACAACTTCGTTAGTAGCTAAGATTGCCAACAGTGAAAAACGGGCGTTCTGTAATTTGACGGAGACCGAAACGGCACTACATGGTCAACCTACTTGCAGCGCCTTGTGCAATTAACTAACAGAAAAGCGAACGCAGTACTTCTAACCCCCACATATTTTGCCTAATTTTCTGTATACAAAGACGACACAATTTAATCAGCAAATTTTGAACAAAATAACTATATAGGATGCGGAAATATGACTGGAAGAATCAAAGGTTAGTCTAGGATTCCCCACAAAGTCAGAAGTGGCAATTTTAAAATTGCTACAGCTAAAGCTACTTCGTTTTCTCCTCAAAGGGTGTATTTTTCTCCAAAAAGCCGTAGGTAGTTATTGAGAAACTGATGCGCCAGACTTTGAAAATGCCAAGGGTGAAGTTAAATGAAAGTACCCTTTAAATTTTGAATAAACATATTAGGTATTTTACTGTTATCTTACATACTTGCATCATGTTAAAACTCGCACATAGACTTGCCTTTTAATATCCTTTTAACCGAAGCTAAATAATTTACCAGATTTCTCGAAATTCGTTGACAGTTAAGCGCAAGAAACTCCATTTAATTAACATTGCTGTATGGTGGGTTGCGTGCCAGTCAGGGACTACGGTGATGGACTCTTAAGAATTGGATATAACTTAAGAAACGCACATGACCTCATTGATCATCACTGAGAAAAAGCCTTCAATACTTTCCAAATAATGCAATTTCCTTGCTTTCGTTACAAAGTGGCCGGTGGACTTCAAATTTATATTATAACTGACAATCTAATTAAACTACTGATTAAAACGCCTTATTAAACTTTATATAACTGGCCCTAATACCCTAATACCCCATTAAGTACGTCGCGATAATGGTAATTATCACTGATCATCCAAGCTTCCAATTAACTAATTAAAGGAGTCGATTATAATTTAAGCATTTTAGACACGTAATCCGATTGTATAAAATATGAGAGTGTTTGATTAGGTAATCGTTTAGAATATAATTCTTTAAGATCTTACAAGTTCCTACAGAATATAATGTTATAGGTTTTTAGTTGCCAGAAATGAATACTTTAAAATTACTTATTTGTAATAGAAAAAAAACTCATAGGTAATAATGTTGTATAAAAATTGCTCAGGTTCGGAGCAGAACATTTCGGCACTGAACAAACTACCAATTAGTACCGAGCAGCCTCTATCAGCTAAGTGGTAAGACCTAAAGGTCCATTTTCGAACCTTTCTTTGGTGGGACGTTTGTTTTACCTCTGATGATAAAATTATCTGTGCTAGAGAAGTTACAGAAGTTATCCAAGCTGGCACGGAAGCCTTTATCCCTTTCTCAAAAAAGCCCCTTTTAACAGCAAGCCATGGTTTACCAAATATTGCGAACGAGCTATTAAATCAAAAAATTATTTCTACCGACAATGACGTCAAAACCCTACCGCCGAAAATCGTACCATCTTTGTTAACGCTAGAAACCAATGCAAGCAAACGATAATTTAAAGCAAAGGATCAAAGAAAAGCTTCTTGAATGTCCTAACGGCTTAAGATCATTTCATCAAGTCAATCATTCCGCCTCTAACACGTTCTGATGACACTATTCTGACCAAAGCACAGGAAAAAGCAAACTTACTGGCGGAACTATTCTCTATACATTCAAGGGTAAATTTTCAGGGAGAAACTTCACCGAACATTCCCCCTGTAGAATCGAGAATGCCGGAGATTGTTTTCCGGCACCGCCATGTTAAACGAATCTTGAGGAGTCTTGACACCAAAAAAGCTTGTTAATTTGGGTAGTCATATGCCTTGGCATAGTCACGAGATTGGCAGCCAATGTTATCAAAGGATTTAACAAAAGATTCCGTACGGGGGCGGTCTTTTTTCACCTAAGTAAGGCCTTTGATAAAGTCTGAAACTGCGGCTTGATATGCAAGTCAATAAGACTAGGTACACCAAATTACCTAATAAAAATAACAATATCATATCTGGAAAATGGAGTATTTGCAATGTCAGCAGGCAACGCGATATAAGGGCAGAGGTGCCGTGAGACTTACCCCTGGCTTCAGTGCTGTCAATATGTATAGGGCTGCCAAAGAACTCCGGAATAAAATTAATATAGCCTTAACCTGTAACGTTTGGGGAAAATGCTCGGACACGTCAATTTCGTTTTATATATGCTCACATTTTGCCGTTATTGGTTCGTTTTTTTATATTTGTCAAAGATATGACGACATCGATTTTTTTTTTAATGGAAACATACACCTTGTGTAGAGATGTGAGAGGAGAATATTCTCGAGAGAATATTCTCGAGAATATTCTCTGTAAGAAAATTATCCCGAGAATATTCTCTAGAGAAGTTTCTCTACATAATCTACTCTGAAACATTTTGCAATGATTTTTAAAATTTTGAGCTTTTCAAACCTTTTCTATAACTAGAAATAGAAGCGCGATCGTATACTCGTATACAGCTGAGAATTGTAAATGATGTGGTGAGACTTGTTTTATTTTGGCGTTCCGTTCGGCTCAGTTTAGACTGTCTATAAGTATAAAAACATGGAGCAAAATAAATTAAAGGGTATCAAACAACCAAAAAGTAGTGTTTGGAAATATTTTAATACAAAAAATGTACTGTAGTGTAATGTAAAAATTTTATTTCTTATTATTGCCATTTCTAGCGATTTTCTTACCATTTCCAGAAAATTCTCTAACTTGAGAATATTCTCGAGAATATTGTCGAGAATATTCTCAGAATATTCTCCAAAAGATTATTACCGAGAATTTTACATCTCTAACCTTGTGATACATCATTTGAAAGCTAATATCTCGTACAGTATGCTTATAAATTTTGACGCGATTCTGTCAAGCTATTTCAAAGTGGCGACTGTTAAAAGTTTAAAAAAAATTCCTATTTAAATAAGCGGAAATGATAAATCATTGAGGTTTTTTTACCTTTCAAGGTAAGAAATCTTTATTGTTTCACGTTCTGACATTTGTCTATAAAAAAACAAACGAATAACGTCAAAATGTGAGCATATATAAAACGAAATTGACATTTCCGAGCATTTTCCCCAAAAGTTACAGGTTAAGGCTATATTAATTTTATTCCGGACTTCTGGGCAGCCCTGTATTTACACTCATGATATACCAAAAGATCAAGACAAAATCAGCTCTATTTATTTGCCCATGATACTGTAAAATGATTACTTTTCTGTATTATTTAAATCCAGTATTTTGGCGTTCGTTGTGCACAAAGTTTTTTTGATACAACGTCTTATTATATTTTAGTAAATCCCTACCATTATTCACGTTTTTTGCGGAAAAGAAGATGAAAGAATCCGCTCATATGTGGCATAATTAATGATCACAAACAGGCCCATTAGCGTTATACATTTCATATTTCATTACGATGCCATCTAAAAATCTCCATTGAAAAAAGTATGAGTCACTTTCTTATACGGGACGGTCCAGATAATGCTTTTAAAATATTAATTTCTCAAAGAATTTTCGTTTTTCCTTGGCTGTTGGACGCAAAAATTATTACTCGTAATGGGTAACGTTATTTCAACGTTTCCAAGATTCCCTCCTACAATTCGCCAATATTCGATAAATATGGAACTTATTCCCAATTTACCATGAACCTATCAGAAAAATGGCAGCATATTTTAAGCTATAAAACGGAGGTTTGGGAGATAAATAAAACTGGAATTCATGAAATGTATTTCAAATAGAAGTGTCTTTATTCCCCGACGTTCTTGTACGAGTTATGTGGCGTAAAATATTTTCCGTCTGAAGAAAATATGTTGACGGACTTAATTTGGTAATTTTCGTGAAACAGCTCGTAATAAATATAAAATGAGATATGTTGCTGATTTGCTATTCGCATTGTAAACGATGTTCTAGATAAAATCCATCACTCAAAGATTTACTGCTAAATACGCTGTCAAAGCAGTAATAATACAGGTTTATTAGGACAGTGGCCTGTAAAATATGAACATTTGTACTAAAGAGGTAAACTTAATATCCACATATAACATAGAAAGGTAAAGTATCAAAATATCTTACATAAAATCACGTAACATCCTATAAATACATAGTGGCAGAAAAGTCGCGCATAATGCCTGTAACTTCTGAATTACCTCGTATACCAAAAAGTGACCTGTATGAAAGTTGTTCAGTAAAGTATTCCCCACATTTCTACCCGCAGTTTGGTTGCCATAGAGACCAACTTACTTTTTTAAATGGAACAACCAACATATGATTGCATATTTGGATTATACTGGGAGATCTGTGAATTTTTTGTATCTGAGATTCTCACCAATCTGCAAGCGTTTCCGAGATAATGACAGCTCAAAAATAAAAAAAAACTTCCTAATTATAATTATTCCTACCTAATACCCACCAGTTGAGTCAAGGTGTTTTCATGACAGCGACCTAAGAGGTGTCAATTTTGAGTTCCTCTTTATTTTTCTGTTGTCTGATTTCTTTCAAGTTGAAACTTTAATAATGAGCGGTTACGGAAATATGAAGAGATCGCAAGATCGGGTTTGTCAACTTTTCAATGAATTATTTTCGAATAGGCCTCCAATAAATCAGTCAATGGTGTGTCGAGTGGTAAAGAAATTTCGAGAAACAGGCAGTGTTAGGGAAGCCGCTAGATCAGGTCGCCCTAAACCAGCAGCCGGAGGAGACAAAGCTTTGGATATCATGCTCTTAATACATGAAAATCCAACACAATCATCCAGGCCAATGGCAATGGATTTGAATGTGTCTTATCAGTCAGTGAAAAATTTGTTTAAGCAGGAGAAGTTGCATCCCTACAAGATAAAGTTGGTGCACGAGTTAAACGAGGACGATTTTGATAGAAGAGCTGAATTTTGTGAGTTAATGATGAAAAGATGGAATAAGGATAATAACTTCGCAACAAATATCATTTGCTCGGATGAAACTACTTTCCATTTAAATAGCATTGTTAATAGACACAATTATCGTTATTGGTCTGCTGAGAATACTTACTGGTTGCTAAAAGGTCATACTCAGGAGCCCGAAAAAATTAATGTTTAGGCGGGCATAGTTGGTAGACATATTGTGGAACCTTTTTTTATAGATGGTAATTTAAATGGCGAAAGATATGTGGACCTTCTCAGAAATCACATAATTCCTTCTAGCAGAATGCTTGTACCGAATGTAAATAATGGCATAAACGAACAGGTATGTTTCCAGCAAGATGGCGCACCTGCGCATTATGCGGCGAATGTTAGACAATACATAAGCGAACAATTTCCAGGACGTTGGATAGGCAGAAGAGGTGCTATTGACTGGCCAGCGCGATCCCCGGACTTAACCCCGTTCGACTTCTTTTTGTAGGGACACTTAGAGAACAAAGTCCACGTTAACCGCTCAAATGACTGAATCTTTAAAAGTCAGAATTAGTGCTGAAATTCGGGCCATTCCAGAGGACTTCCTTTTAAACAATATAGACGGGTTCAGGGATCGACTGGCGCTCTGCTTAGCAGAAAATGGTGGTCATTTTGACCACCTGATCCACGGAAAAGGTTTTACTTGTTTATTATTCCGATGTTAAGTTGTTCAATTTTCTAGGCTATTTATTGTGTTTATATTTATTGTATTTGAAATACAAACAATTCAGAGTTTTCCCAGTAGAATTCAAATATGCAATCATATACAGGGTGTTGCAAAAAAGTAAGTTAATCTCTAGGGCAACCAAACCAGAAATGACAGAAAAAATTCATGCAGTTCGAAATGTAGGGAATAATTTACTGAACAACTGTCATAAAGGTCACTTTTTCATATACGTTACAGGCATTATGCGCGACTTTTTTGCCACTCTGTACAGCAAAAATGAATGCCATAAATTGCGCAGTCAACTGTAAGCAGAGTATTTCACAAATTTGAAACCATGGGACGCGACTTACCAAAAAGTGGCCGACAATCCCCCTTAACTGACGATAATAAAAATATGAATTATATGCAGAGCAACCCAGTACATAGGGCATCCCTAGAATAATTATTTTACCTGTAAAAAAAAACAAGATTGAATTTTTACTTTTGTTGTTTTCACACTTCGCGAGCAAAGTAAATGATTAATTTTACACCTTACAGCGACTCATATTGAAAATGATATTCCTCTTCTTTGATCTCTAGCTTTTCATCAAATCTAAACAAACCCGGAAATCAATCTTCAGGGAACGAGCTCTTAATCAGACATATCGATTTTGAGATTGATAGCTCTTATCTTATGACTGTATAGCTGTATAGAAAAACCACATCCCTGTGTTTGCACAATCAAATTATCTTCAATTAACGTAATGTATTGTTAAACAAGTTGTTCTAATTCCAATTAATGTAACATAAGTCTGATGTGTTGCTGCTGATGATGATTAATAATAAAATTATTATTGTACACTTACAAAATAGGTAGCATTGCACGCCATCTTTATTCATAGTTTTATTTTGGGCATGTTCGGCACTTATTAGAGCGAGCTTAATATTCTACTCGAATAATATCCTCGTATTAACACCCATTATTACAGCTCATTGAATGATAAACTATAACCTTTACAGCTTAATGAGAGTAAGGGCACCCGGTTAGACTATGGATAAAGTCCTTCGTCAATTTCGAACGACCCATCATTATAATTAATCACATTCGCTGTTGCGTCACATAAACTATTCAAACTACCTACAACTATGAAATTAAAATCTGTATTTTAAGCAAACCCTTGCAGCATCGTCGTCTAGATGATTTGACAGCTAAATCCTACCCCCCTCTCAATTGACAAAGTATACTTTTGCACAGGAAATATAAACAAATATTAATCTCTAATCGTTTATAGATATTCATTGTTCTTAAACTGATGAAGGAGTTACTTTGATTTGATTCTTAATTAAGAACACTTAATTTAACATCTCATTAAATCAATAACTGTAATCAGTTGATTTACCAATCATATTCGTAAAAGTATATAAGTTTGGCTAGGTTAACACTCGCTACTACAGCGCAACTCTTTTACATTCCGCTTAATATATCTGGATACTTAAGATAAATAAGATACATTTCTGAAAACGTTGAATTAGTCGAAGAATAGTGTTGAATTATGTACAAATAGTTTGTGCAAAATAACATGCGGCTTTCATTAGATTAAAACAAAAATTACTTAGGTTTAGGTAAAGCAAAACAATACCTGTTGCGATATTTGTTGTTTAAAAAAGGGCACGCTCACATCAACCTCACAAAGATAAATTCAATTAAAGGTTCAAAAGCCAGTCGACTGGAGCCGTAATCCACTGTGCGCCATGAATAAAAAAGAGAAATGAAATTGCCTGTCTGCTATTTGACATATAAGTTTTAATTTCTCTGAACATTAACTGTTAACCACCAAGTGTTTTAACATGAACCGTACTAAAATATATATTCCGCAAAGAAAAGATGCAGACCAATTTAGAGACTATACATTGTAAAGGATTATTTAATAAATTGTATCTTGTCGTAATACATGGATATTGAAATCGTTGCTTCTAAAGAAATGATCCGCAGAGTTCTTCTCAAGGTGGCTTGTACTCTTAAGAGATGACCCTTTGCTCAAATAAACCGAATGGCTTAAAAAATAAAAGAAATCCCAAGGGTCAAATCTGATTTTGCTGGAAAAGTTCGAATTATCGGAAAATCGATAAACTGGAAAATCAGAAATCTGGAAAATGGTAAAATAGAAAACTGGTCTTAAATATACTTATGGAGTTTTAGAGGTTATGTGACAAAAATAAGGTAGTTAGCGTCACACCAAAACCGAACTGCACGCAGATCACGCGAGACAGTCCATAAGAACCCCTGCATCTCCACCCGTCCATAGGATTGTAGTGTCATCGGCAAACAAAGTGAATTTGCCTTGTATACTGATTATGGCCGATCATTTAGGTATAGTAGAAATAGCAGGGGTCCCGAGCCCTTTATATGTTACCTTGTTTGTCTTGTAAATGTTGATTTTAGATATATTAAGTTTACAATATCTAAAAAAGCGTGCGCAACACCTCGAAAACTTACTTTTTGTACATTGTATAGAATTTTAAACTAAACTGTTGGTATTAAAATATTTTTATTATTATTTGCTTTCTGTTTACATTTTCTTATAGGCGAAACATTTTCCCTTTAACCTTGACTAACACTCTTGCAGCTTATCAGACCTTGTAGCTAAAATTATAATCATATTATTATGGTGGGCTTAAAATACTCAATAAAATAGTTTTAGTATTATCAACGTGTTTGCCATTGCATTATTTTCGTGTTAAAATATAGATGCATTGATATATTTTATTATTAAATGTCCGCGTCTATTTAGAGTAGAGATGTGAGAGGAGAATATTTTCGAGAAAATATTCTCGAGAACGAGAATATTCTCGAGAATATTCTCTGTAAGAAAATTCTCCCGAGAATACTCTCTAGAGAAGTTTTTCTACATAATCTACTCTGAAAAATTTTGCAATGATTTTTAAAATTTTGAGCTTTTCAAACCTTTTCTATAACTTTGGTAAGTGTTTTACTTCGGCGCTTCTAGGGGAATCCGAGTATAACAGTAATTCAGGGAAATCCCCTAGAAGCGCGAACGTATACTCGTATACAGCTGTGTGAATTGTAAATGATGTGGTGAGAATTGTTTGATTTTGGCGTTCCGTTCGGCTCAGTTTAGACCGTCTATAATTATAAAAACACGGAGCAAAATAAATTAAAGGGTATCACACAACCATAAAGTAATGTTTGGAAATATTTTAATACAAAAAATGTACTGTAGTGTAATGTAAAATTTTTATTTCTTATTATTGCCATTTCTAGCGATTTTCTTACCATTCCCAGAAAATTCTCTCGAGAATATTCTTGAGAATATTTTCGAAAATATTATTACCGACAATTTTACATCTCTAACTTAGAGTATCTTTCCAGGTTTAGATGTCAAAACAAAAAGAATATATTACTAAAATTCTTGCATTACTTATTTATTACTAATATTCATTTTTTGTTTAATTGGTATTTTTTTAGAAATTAAACATACTTTTACGAGACCGCCTTGATTTTTAAACTTCTAATATTTAGATGTTTTATAGTCAAATATGTCAAAAACGGCTTCTCGAAATATCAACATATTATATATTTTTAAAGTGAGGATACAAAGATCTTTTATTTTAGCGAACAATATACAGAGTGTTCAATTTAAAAAAAAATACAATGTGCATCTTTTTCACAACTTTACGATACGCTTTTGTTTTTATAATAAGCGTAAAAAATACAAAACGAAAAATCGTCTAACTTTTGCATTTACAATTTTTCTCTAGTTCTCAAAATAAAACGTCTATACTACGGTCTCAAAATAATTGGCAAAACTGTTCATATAACCATTAACGGTGTGTGGCGAAAATAATTAACATTGATTCGCCCACTTTTAAGTTATATAAAAGCAATCTAAACCGCTTGGCAAGATTGTACATAAATAGGTTATTACATGTTGCCAAGTTTTAATAGATTTCATTGAAATTTCCATAAATTACCGAAATAGGCATGTCATTAAGGGCCTTTTCGCCCTACGGTACCTGTTTTACTTAATTTGGCAACGCAGGTAGGATAAACCCATGTCTAAAGGCGCTCGCACGCTTTCTTAAAAAATACGAGGGAATTCCAAGTGGTACACAGTGGAATGTCATTTACTGATGCAGCAGAACTTTGTGCCACATTGACTAAGACATATTGCCGTACTGTTTATAGAACTATCAAGGACAATAGGAATACTAAAGTGTCCGATCAGAAGAAAATAAGAGGACGGAAAAAGATTTTTATTGATCAGCAAACAAAGTTAACTATTCGTCGGAAAGTGTATGCATTTTTTTTCGAAATGAACTTCCGAATTTAAAAAAAAAATTCTGCCGAAATTGAAAGGAATGAAAATATGCAAAAAATTTCACGAAGAGTTCTAATGCGTACACTACGAGAATTGAATTTTCGATTCTTAAAACGAAATCGCAAAAGTCTTTTGATGGAAAAGGAAGAAATCATATTGTGGCGTAGAAAGTATTTAAAAAAATATTGCATTTGGCCAAAAAATGCTAAAAGTGCAGTTGCTCGATCTCGCAAGACTTCAGTGGATGAATGGGCACAGATAAAAGGCGAAATGGCGCGTGAAAATAAAACTTTTATTTTAGAAGATGTTAAAGAACTTTTAAAAATGGCAATAGCGAATGTACAAGCAGCAGATTGGCATAAGTGTGTATTACATGTCGAGGGCGTAGAAAAAAACATGTGGAACTTAGATGTACGCGTTAAAGTCATGGTAGAACCTATTATTATAAATCCTGCAGATGACAGCAGTAGCGACAGTAATGAAATGTTTTCATCGTCAGATAGTGAATAATCGCTGTAATGGTAGTAATTTAAAATTGTAACGTATTTTCATTATAACACTTTTTAATGTCGGCGTAGAATATAATTTGTAAAATTTTTAAATGACACGCCTCTGAAATTGGCGATCCCCTTACGTCTTGCACACCCCAGTAAAAATGAGTCACTGTCAATTATTTTGGTACCGGAGTATAGGTAGGGTGCAAAATATAAAAAAAAACCTGTACTACACAACGATTAATAAATACCATCAACAACAGAACATATTAACAAACTTATAGGGGACTACTACAGAAGAGCAGACGTGTCAGAAAACAATCTCGTCACACAAACTCATATTCAGGCACCACCAACCATTAAATACCAATTTCCACGGGATGGGCAACCTGCATGAACATACAACAAAAAATCAGCTAATTTAAAAGGAACCAATTAATTACAAAAAACAAAAAACAGATAGTCAGTAGAAAAATGAATCAATTAAGACAAACATAGAAGCTCTCAAGATCCAAAGAAATCAAACATGTTATGCCCAAGAAGCAAACACTAATTTTAATAGAAGTAATATGGCATTGTCTGACAAATAAATACATCTGATATATAAACATAAATAGGAAACTAGCTCAATTTAAAAAGATACAATGCAAAAAAATATTATGAGAACCATACGAAAAAAATATCTATATATCAAAATCTTTATACATAATATTATAAAGCTAAAATGAAATAGATAAGTGTAATTTATTTGACACGGTATTTTTTAAAAATTTAATTAAAAGACATTTAATTGGCGGAATCATTAGCGAATTTGGTGGAATCAAACGTAAGCTAATGACAAAACACATAAGAAGTTGGTGTAATGTCCCAATGAAACTTTAATTGAACTTCTCAACAAAATCATTTAATTCGCCAAAAAAAAAAAAATATTTTGTTGCCCGTTTCAATGAAATATTTTTGTTGGACGAATTAATTACAGGTTATCCCCGTTAAATATTTTTCTTAGTGAACGGTTACTTGTTGCCTTATGCCTCTGTTTAACTAAAAAACTAAGTAAATGAAACGGCAATGTTACTGACTTGCCTTGGATTCCTACAGCTCCAATAACAAGGCCTGTTTTATGTACATTCTTAGGCTGTAACGGCCCTCTTAATGTCAACGACGACATTAAAAAAGGTAATAAAAGGGGGATATTTAGCTAATTCAACTCCGCTGTTAAATGGAAATGGCATCCAGCACACGCTGAATTGTACTCCAGCGTGTCTCGGCATTGCTCTCAATTCTCCCATTTTTGTGCGGCAGTTTTTGCATACCTCATAATAGGGATAATTTTTAAAAGCATTTTTACAACTGGCGGCTCAGAGAGTGTTCGTCATCAATATGCATTAACCTAATTATCTCTTCCCTCTGTTAATGAACCTGTTAAGAAATGATAAATTTGACATGTGGAGCAGCCGACGTAGTAAGTTGCATTCGATAAAAATATTTAAAGGAAGACTAGCAACAAAATATTTAATTCGCCCAATTAAATTATTTATTTATCACAACTTGTATTGAATTCGACGAAATTCGATATTGATTCAGTCAATTAAATGTGTATTCACGTAAATATGTATACTCTGTTGCTTAATGCGAGAGAGTACCCATTAAGCAGGGTGGACAACTTAAAGATGCGCATTGTAAATTTCAGATAAGTTGCGCTGATCTGTATTTTAGATATTTATGACCTACACACCCCGAATCGGTCCTAAATTAGGGTCACTCTAATTTGCATAGAATAGAAGGACGAGTTTGGTGAATGAAAGTAACGTGACAGCGACGTTTCTATGGGGTTTAATTCACAGTGATATGGCGGAAGGCGAAGTACCGTTATATTTCGTTTTGAAGCGATTTCGTCGACAACAAATTTCGTACACAGAGCTTTATTCAACTTTACAATCTCCAGTAGCTCCTTTTTCAGTGTACCAATCAATCATCAATGAATGATGTCATTTTTTTTCCAAGGGGACGTTGGTATTCTTTCGGATTTTCTTGAGTGGTAGTTGGCATTAGCCATGACTATAACAGACCCAGGAGGAATAAGATCTAGCATTTGATGGAAGTATTCTTGAAAGACAATAGCGTTCATGTCTTCATGATAGTCTCCATCGACGAATCCATTTTTGCTTTTGCTACCAATGTGAGTAATTATTAATCATACTAAAGGAAATTAAATTAGTACTTGTTATATTTCACAATATATTTCAGTTTCCTGACATGTGTTTCAACCCTTGCGGGCCATTATCAAAGGCATTATAAGAAAGACTGTTTAAAATTCTACATGTCATTAAAATAAAAATAAAAATTGACAGATGAGATAGGTTATTTTGGTCCTTAATTAACAGGTATTGGCCAAAGGTACAACTAAATTACAGGTGTGATTATAGAGGTATTTACATCTAAGTAATAAAATTAAGAAAATGATACTGTGTATAATAATTATGGGTTTTTCGTTGGTAATTATAGACAGTGTTTATTGCATATTTATCTTAAGTAATTAGGCTATTAAGTATTAGATTAGCACCTGAAGGTATTTCAATTTGATTGTTAACAACATTACATCGATTTTTTAAGTACTACTTTAATTTTCTCTACTATGGAATATCCATTTCACCAAGCATGTAGCCCATCACATATCAATTATTAATCTTTTACCTTTTCCCGGGGGGGCTTTTATTCCAGTGAATCATCCTTCCATGAAAGCTTGGCTCGCGCTTTTTATGTTTATTCTGCCATATTTTACCAACGGTATGTCCTTCATTTAACCAAGTTTCGTCCATTTAATAGATATTCCTGTTTTCCCCTCGAAACTGTCTAACTGCCCTCAAATAAATTGTTATTAAATAAAACAAAAGCCTGATAACAAAAAGATAAACTTTTAATTATGACTGATTACAATTATATCTACGTGGAACACAATATCTAACAAATGACTACCGCGACTCCTCTGGCAGGAAACGATTCTTTTGCAAATAGTTGAGCACATTTCTGGTCTTGTCTCGCGAATTATACGTCTAATCTCCTTTTATAATTCCTCAAGTGTTTGGGGATGGTTTGCATATGCTTTACCTCTAACATATCCCCACAAAACACAAAAATAATCCAGCGGCGTCAGGTCGCATGATCGAGGCGGCCAATTAACGTCCTCATCTCGTGAATGAATTCTCCCTTTAAACTGTGTAAAGTTATTTTCACGAAAAATGGTTCTGATTTAACGACTGCAATAAAATAGGTCCCATGTGCGGTCATGAATCCCCGTAAATTCCCAGTATTCAGTTTCAGGGCCGGAATATAATGATTTAACCGATTATAATTAATTTAAATGAAGATAGCGACAACGAACCAGAACTAGATATAGAGTAACATTATACATGTAAATAAATATAAGTAGTATTTAAAAATTTATAATATTTAAATTTTACTGATCTGCAGAATACAGCAAACAAAGCATATCGCCACAGGCTTCAGCAATGCATAGAACATGATGGTCAGCATTTCGAGCATTTGCGGGGGCATTAAAAATCTTCCTTTTATAAATCGGTCCTTTTTAGGGCCACAACTTACATAATAGAAAGAATTCCAGAAAAATATAGTTACAATAAAATGAAAATTTAAGGGATTTTCGTATAAAATTTTCTATTGCCGATATTTTGGGGTTGAAACAAGATATCGATATGCGGTTTTCGCGAGCTAGTTTAGGCACCATTAAGCTACTTTTTCATGAAAAAAAATCATACCAATGCATTTTATTTTGTTGAGAAAATTAACCATTTCTGATGGAATGTCGAAAAAACCCTCTAGCGGCGATATGTGAAACTTACAAAACTTCAAATATAATGATGTCTGTAGCCCAAGAATAGCTCCTTTTAACGAGCCAAAGTTGGTTCAAATCGGCTTAGCCGTTTCGAAGATACAGGATGTTATTTACGGAAACGTTTGAATTTCCCCCACCACTTTATTTTTAGAAATACTGCAAAAAGTGTCAAACAAAAAATGTTTAGATTATCCTCGACTTTAAAGATCAGTATTTTTTTTATTAGGTTAATACAGCGGAATTTACAGAAACATCACTTTTTTAGATTCAAGATTGCAGTTCCGCCCCCTAGCGGCCATTTCAGAAACTTGAAAATATTTGCCAGGTTTTTCTCTTGGTCGATTTAGTTATAATTTTTTTTTGCCGCAAGCCTCTACGATGGATAGTTTCCCAGATACAGTACCTCGAATTCTTAGTTGGCCACCCTGTACAGCTTCGCTGGTGACAGCAAACTTTTACTATGAATGGAAGAATCCGTACATCACGGTATTTTTTAAAACCTGGAAGAAATTCTGTCTTAGAATGATAGAAACCAAGAAGAGTTTATGGCCACAAGACCCGGTGGCAGTGCCGGCTGTTTTGCAGTTTTTTTTACAAATATAATGGACGATGTATTTGTTTCTAATATTACCGCGTCATTGCTTAATCCACTATTTTTTTCGGTCGAGCTCAAAGTTACCGTAATCCGATTGTGACGCAATAACTCACTAGAACTCTCCAATTATTCCACATCTGTCGTTTTCAATGAATTTATTTGAAGTAGGCACCTTGCAATTTTCGTTGAGGTATCTGTCCTTTATTAAATAATTACAAGCATTCCAAGCAATGTTTCCAGGCATATATTTTTAGATAATGGTTTATTAATAACTAAATTACGTAACTGTTATTGTATTTTTAGATGTTTTCGTAAATATTTTATTTATACATATCATAGACATCGTAACTATTAGACCGAACAATAACAAATAAACGTGTTGTCATCATCAATGTATTCCAGTGTAAAGTAAATCAACATTCAAGCTGCTCCCCTCCACTTGGTTTGCCAGACTTACGCCACAGAAAACGTAGTTTTCTGGGCTTACTCTGTTAAAAGTATTAACTTCTATGATTAACTAGAATAACATATGTGGAAAATATATAACATTGCCTAAAACCTTGTAAAAAATCTGTAGTATGACAACGCAGCAATAACGGATCCGCCCAGATTTCATCATTTTCGTGGCCATCCGCATCGACTCGACAATACTCGGCATAGTGGATGTTGTTTTCCTGGAGTTTTGTCGCATGCATATGTAAAGTCAGCGTAATCCCCACTCCTGGCCCCACCTAGCCCCTCACAGCGTCTCGCCTCCAAACGGTTTTGGCATCACAATTTTATAGCATTTATGAATGGCATGTCGGATCTATAGTTACGATGCCTATGATACAAATACATACACATAAAGCTTTGAAATATTTAAATCCTGGTCATTACAATTTCATATATCAACTGTTTACAAGGTACTCATATTAAATGTAAAGGCGAGAATGCACCTAAGTGAATAATTATATTGTTTGAATAAAATTACAGTGTAAAGACTAGAGTTAGATAAAAACTGTTAAAGGAGGAAAAAGAAAGGTCAAATATAATAATATAGTAACAAAAATAAGCTAAGAAGTGCAGTTGTATAAAAATGTAATGAAAGAGGACAGAGAGAGAATGGATATTGATTGTAGTGCTTGTCGTCTTATGCATTTGCCAAGCATGAGAAAGAGTAGAGAAGCAATGGAGATTACAGTGTCAGACGCCCTCGATAGGTCTTAGAGCACTGCAATACATATCTTGTTTGAGTTCATATCCTTAGGTATGTTCTTAATGACACTATACATTGCATCAGTTGCGGCTCTTTTAATTCGAAAACCAAACTGTCGTTTTGGTTAAAGAAACTAACCATACGGCTTTTTGAACACTCCCCAAAAATATTTGCAAACCTATTTATTACAGTAATAGTTCTGATAACACGAAATTTTAAGTTCATACCAGAAAAAGTTGTTGAAAGCTCAAGAAAATTATAACGTATCTTAAAAATTCCTATTATTGAACCCTTTTTCCGTTGCTATACATAAATTCCATTAAAATAAGACGAACTACTCCGCTTTAATTAGTAATTTTTTAAACACCACACAAACTTTACTGGTTAAATAAAACTCGCCTTTTTAAATGAGAATTTCAACTAGGAAAGTTCAAGCGATTGAAATGTTTATATTCATGAAAAACGCAAGCCTCGTCTAGACTAATATTACGATTTTCCATAAGATATTGCGTTTGAAAACGAATATTATGGCAAAGCGTACATACAAGAAGAGGAGGCAGCATATCATTAGGTGCACCTGGGTGAGATTTTGTTTGTTTTATCGTTTATGTAAAAGGAATAGGTACAGCATAATTTTAAGTTAAAACTTGGGAGTGGCGTGGTAGTATATTATATTCACCGACACTTTAACAGTGGCGGCTTTTCAGGGGCGGTATCACAGTAAAAAATATCCACCTGGTAAAAATCAGTTCAGGAGTGGTAAAAAAAAGTAGTGTTAATGTTAACACCCGGATAGTGTAAATGTACCTACCCATAAATAAGAAAAATTAACACTCATCAAAAAGTAAAGAAACCGTTCAAAAATATCTTTTTTACCAGATATACTGATTGGTTAATATACCCTATTGAGTGTGGTCCTATATGTACCACCATTGAGTGTTAAATTTAACACTCAATTTCTTACTGTGATAGGGTAACCCAGTATCAAACAGACAATGCATACTTGGTGCCCAGCACAGGCAATGAGTCAGTTCATACGCTCGCCGGACAGGTGATTCATGTAACTCTATGATGTAACCAAGAGAATCGAGTGTTCCGCCATGACTATTTCCGGTTCTTCAACATTAAGTTTTCTAGAGAAAACTGCCGCCTGGGTCTTTTAACCGTTAAATTCTACTTGGTTACTGTCACCCCAAGACAAAATTTCGTCCAGGTCTTTGTTGAGCAGTCTTGCTGCCTATAAAGATCCAAAGTAAAAGATGAAACAAGTGTGCTGTCATCAGCGAAGCAATATATAGGATTTTTAGTTTTCTCTAAAAGATTGTTAATGCATTGTGCGACAATATACAACCTTGAGGGACTCTGGCGTTGATGTTAAATGTATCTGAAAGACATCCGTCCATTGCCACTCGCAGAGAACGGTCTTTAAGAAACTTAAGAGCCATGAACAAAATTGAACCGGCATTCCGTGTGCTCTCACTTTAATTAGGAGCTCCTCATGCTTTACTCGGTCAAAGGCCAAATAATAAAAAAGTAAGTTAAATTAAATATTAGATCATACATCATTATCTATTCAATGCAAATATTAGAATAGTAGACAAAAACGAAATGTGGGCATGGTCTCCAAAAATTCTCGCCTGCGGCGCTATTTTTGCGCCTTTGGCCCTCCTATCGACCCTGACTTTCAAACCACGAACCATTACTGGCCATTGAAATTTATTAGGGGTATTGGGGAAACGATTGCCCAAATGCAATAATAATGTTTTCCGAATCAATACTACTTTTTGTCTAGATAAAATAGCTGCTTTTCAAATGTCCCATTAGCAACACAATTCCTCAACGGTCAGAGAAACAGAGAAACAAAATGCATTTAATGTTTTCAGATCGAATAATATTGTCGTCCAGACAGACAACCCAAATTTACAAATATTATCCTAAAACAGCGGCCTGTCGCTACGGTTAATTAAGCAAAAAAGTGTTCTCAACATAATTCAATGTTAAAACGTCTATCTTTAGAAGTTGTGAAAACGTATATTCTTAGAACAATTGGTCCTAAGAAAACATGGCGGAACAATAAATAGCCAATTAGAAGACAACGCGCGAAATATGTTACCTTGTGATTGATCAGTCTGACAGCGGGGCGTGATTTTCTGGCGACAGAGCAAGCTGTCGGTTCCTCGACAGACACTGCGATTTAAACCTTTAAAAGGTAAATACATACGTCAAAATTAACGTGTGTCATCATCCGTTGGACATGACAATTACATTCGCTTAAAAAAAGCACTGTACTAAAGTTAGTAATTAATCATGTATTAAAGAAATATATTGTAAACAAGTGCCGAATTGGATGAATAAATGCCAAATTTAATGTGATCTAACTGTCTAATTCACTTAGCCAAATATATAAAACTAACCAGTGAAATAACCTAAACTCGAGGAATATACAAAGCCTCGCCGTTTAATGTTGGGAGTTAAAAATACAACTTGATTCCCACAAGGGGTAAGTAATATCTATCAACAACGTTCTAAATTGAAAGAGACAAATTTTACCGATAAGATAATGCGATGACTGAAATTACTGACATGTTAAATTTGTCTCCTTTAGCAAATTCTAAAGTCAACCATCTTGAACATGCTTACTATTCCACTATACTAACATCAATATCCTAGAATCGACTCACTAAAGATAGTAAGATATTCAATTATAGCAAGTTCTCAATACTCTAAAAGTTCGCTTAATTGATAACTAACTTCTAACTGAAAGTTTATTTAACAGCGTTTGCGTTTTGTATGAATCAAACAAGATAGCGGGTGCAAATAGGGGTTTGAGCTAGTTTGCCAACTAATAATTTCAAAGTTTCAAGCCTACAATATTTGAGGCGAATACCTATCTTCTGTTGACTAGCATCGAGCCCATACAGTTCGCCCCACGGCTGTTGAGCTACGGAAGTAAACCGAGCAAAAAACTTTACATTGTTGCCGTACTTCTCACTTTAAATTTCCATAAAATGTTAATTTGAATGTAATTCAAATATATTACTTAAAACAATTAGAAATATGCATATTTCTGTATATTGTATACCCTGTAATAGATATCCCATTGATTCTTCCTCTTCACATTGCAAATTATATTCGCTTAATATAATTTGTTATATTATGAAAGTGGTGGTGATAATATGTTTTGGTAAATTTGGCGATTCACTTCGAAATCAAGCAATCAGCGGGGATTTAAATGTCTCTTACTAATGGTTTTGTCTCTTTTTATCGTATATGATTTTGAATTAGTAGGGATACAAAGCACATCTTCACAACTTCAGAAATTTTACAGGTATTGCGGAGTTTAAAAGAATTATATTTAATTATAATTAATTATACTGTTTGTAAAATGAATAAATATATAAAAGGTAAAGTTAGTCAAAGTCAACCTAGAGCAGTAATTGCCAATAAATCAGTAGGTATGTGTTTTTATATTTTATGCCTAGGTGTAGTCCAATTATTATTTCATATAATATTCGGAGGTGCAAAAATAGTTGAAATGCACCGACTTATGCACGAGGATAAACGCAGCCCCATCAGGTCACCAAAGAGAAGTACAAGAAGAGAAGAAACTGTAATATTGTGAGAAATGGAGTAAGTGCGTCGAACATGTGATTGAAATAGAAGAAAGAATGTGGAAAGCTGATAACATGCGAGAAAACACTGTTAGATCCCCTTATTATTATCTCAATTTTCTGTCTATCTCTATAATTATAATCAAGTATAATTATTATTATACTTTTATTCTAATAAACTACCTGTAGAAACGCCGCTGTTACATTACTTTCATTCACCAAACTCGTCTTTTTATTGTATGCTAATTAGGATGACCCTAATTTAGGACCGATTTTAGGGTGTGTAGGTCTGAAATACGGAATTTTTAAAAACTAGCATTGCGATTTATCTGAATTTTACAATGCAACCTTTTAGTTGTATACCCTGTTTAATGGGTCCTGTCATTGGAAATTTACATATTATTACTCTATGGCATTAAGCAACAGAGTATACACACGTTTACTTATTCACGCCTAAACAACTAGAACATCCTATTCAGAGGGACTAAAAATGAAATCTACGAAACTTTCTATTATATTACCTACGTGATGCGTATGGGCGTAAATTTGTAAACAAATTAATGGCTTAGCCTATTAACTCCGTGACAAATTTAATTAAAACACAACTACAGATTGTATGAAATTAAATTTTCATTTTCCGCAACTAGAAACACCTTTTCCACTTGATAAGGACGTGAAAGCAATAAAATTAACCACCCCATATTTCTCTTTTATACAGAAAAACACAAGGAACATTAAAAGTGAACATGTGCCACTATTTATCTACTTTTATTAAAGTGGGAGACGGTAAAATTGTTCGAACACAAGTTTTCGAAACACAATTTTTTGAATGCAAAATTCATGGAAATACCAGGATTTTTTCCACAAAAGAAATAGTACAAATGTATACAATACAAAATTATAAATTGTAATAATATTAACAAAATTAATAATTGAAATTATGTGTTACTCCACTAATATTAAATTAATTTAATCTGCTTTTTAATAATTTATAATAATTATATTATAAGTGTGATTTATGATAGGTGCCTGGACAGGCAACAAAACAACGCTGTAAGTAATTATTTTATAGTGTATTTTAATTTACATTTTAAAATGATTTTGTAGTATAAATACAATAATTTTCGAAGTTACTGCACACTGCATTTTCGAGTATAACAAAGACAACATGAATTTAAAGTAGTGATCGGAATTTTTGAAATTTGAGTATTTGAATACTCACTTTATTTATTATTTAAATATTCAACTTGTTATTATATAAATAGCAATCCCCATTTATACCAGTGCATTACATTTCTGACTACATAACACCAACCCTTCAAGCACGTCAGATGTTGGAAATTGAAAACCTAAGTCACTGCCAAAGCTAACATGGAGTATATCTGACACTATATAACCTTTACTTTTATTTCGCTAACCCCAGATAATAAATTTTACAACCCCGAAAACGACTTGATACCTCATTCTTTTTTCATTTGAGTTTTGTCGTCCCATAAAAGACAAACGACATCAATCTTATACGTCAGAAAACGGAGCACAAATACATTCTGTTGTATAAAACACTTTCTTAAATAAAAGTAAGCTCACTGATACGGAGATATTTAATGGTAAATACGGTGCTCATCTATTCGAAAAACTCCAGTAAGAGTAATAAATCTTTTTCTGGAACTAAAGCAATCAACAATTGAAACGAAGCAAGCAAATTTAAGGTTATGTTTGATGCTTCGTAACTTATTAACAAATTACTGCCGATTTACACTCACAAATATATGAATCCTACCTATCATAAACAACAAAAAGTTCACTTAATCATTTTCCGGTTAAAAGATTTCCCAAATCATATAAAAGTTTCGAGCATATATAATTTGCTTGAGCAGCTGCTAAAAGTTTATCCTAAACTTTGCTAAACAATCTTAGAGGTAGCAAACTCAATCAAACAGAACTGTTTTACTTTTTTAAAAGTAATTTCCCTGTAATAAGGCTGGTGTACCTTTTCATTTATAATCGATGTAATTGTAAATTTTCATTTTGCCCTAACGTATTTTAACACTCACTGTATTAAAGCAGTATCTACTTAAAGTACTTCCCAACATATTTCGTTTGGTTTAATGACTGCAATAAAACGCCTCATATACTAGGCTTTCGCTTTCGCAGAGATGTATTAACCCACATTTATTTTTAATACCAGTTTATAATAACAATAGATAGTTACATTACTTGATTTGTTATCGAAATTAATAAACTGTCTAATTAAGGTGTTCTAGAAACAACTTAATTATTAGGATAGTTTTCAAAACTTTTTAGTTACAGGTACCTGTTTCTATAGCTTATATAAATAGTAAACATAATATTTGAAATAGATTAGTACCTATCTATTTTACTTTGAAACAGTGTGCAACAAGTTAATATTAAATGTATGGGGAGACCTTGGGAATCTTCAGCTAAGACGAAATAAATCCTCTTATTATAATTGTGGATGATAGTGATAGCGAGACTGAGTTAGGAATAGATTAAAACGTTTTATATTTAGAATTAAACCTTCTGTGTTTATATGTAAATATATTTTTCTAAGTAGGTATATTAATTGTTATTATTACTTTTACCTAAATGCGTGCGAGAAGTTGCCCTTTTCTGCACTTAAACTGTTCAGACTTGTTTTGTTCTAATAATAAATTAATATACATATAATACAAGTAATGGTAAAAATAAACATACTATACATTGCTACTATAACGTATTACTATGGCTTTTTATTTAACTACAAAATCCTTTCCTGTGCAAGGCAGTACCCCTTATTTCATTTCAGTAATATAAACAGTGATGCCAGCTAGGGTCGGGTAGATTTCGCTGGTTGGCACGCTCATCGACAGTTTTTTCTGGGTAATTTTACCAAGAAATTCTTTAAATACGTAGGTTTGGCAATCGAACAGGTAACGGGGTTTCTTTGGGTGTTTACAATATAATAAAACTATTATTGCAGTTATTAGGTCAAACGAAATATGTTCGGATGGACTTTACTCGTATTCTTCGCGTATAGAGCTGGTTTAATTTTAAAATTCTATGAAATACCGTTTTTAATAATAAGAAAACTACATTTCATCCAAGCAGCAAGATAGGGAGTTGAAAATGGGTCAAGTGATTTATAAATAATCTCAGTTTTTCGGTTTGAAAATAAGAAAGGTCATTTAAAAGTAATCTTAGATAATATTATAAAAGAATCTTAACTATAACTATGCTATAGATACGAAGTGTACAATACAAGTCATAAAATGAAATATAAGTCTTGTGTATTACATAAAATAATAATAATTAAAATTTATTGACCTTTGGATATTATGGTAACGAAGCACAAGAAAAACCTTAAAATTAATTTAATTTCAATGATTTTGTTATCAGGGTAGTTTTGAACAATCATCTGGTCCAGTACGTTTTCCACACTGAAGCGGTATACCCCAGATAAACCAATTAGCACTCAGTGACACACTAGGTTGCTATGGCAACGGTGGCCATTATTTTTTCTTTGCCTTAAGAAAGTAGTACAAATATTGAGATAAAATAGTAACCCGGCGTTAGTCGGCGTTGTTTCAAAGGAACTAATTTGCATATTTTTACTTAACTGTTGAGTTATAAATATATTTACTTTTTTGGTATTATGATGTAGGTATTACTTGGAGAGATAATATTTCCTTCCTACCGCTACAATATCCTTCCTTCAGTTTATTTACTAAAGGATAGAATACAAACAGTTCTAAATGAAGGTTTAACATTCCTAACAACAATCAGAAAAATATTTATTACTACATTTTTCTGGCGGGATAATATTAAGACGATCATGAAGTTAGGTTAACAAGTGGCAACTGACACTTCTATAGTTGCAACAGTTCAAGAACAGTGACTAAGGCGAATTTAGGCGCCAACGCAAATAACCATAACAGGGTAGAATATAAGTTAAAAATAATGTGGAGTTCCTTGTTGTTTTTGCCGGATTTATTGCGCTTTAAATATTGCTAAGCTTTCTTTTTAAATAGGTATATTCAATATATTCTTTATGTAAAATTTGCACCTCCATAAACCATATTTACAACTAAAATAACAAATTCCTATATTAAACGGTAATGAAGTAGGGTTCCGTCTAACGATTTCATTGACACCAGGTATACAGATACTATGGTAAAATTCATTTATAGATTCCAACAATGTAAACGAATGCATGCAAAGAGCACGTAAACACGATGCACTAGGACCGTCCCCAAACGGTCGCTCATCTAATTTACCAGTGCAGTAATCGATTGCCAAGGTCAAACTTTTATTGATAGGCTGGAAATTAAATTCTGGGACGATGGTAGGTATGGTTATTTGGTCAAACCAGTTGTTTATATCGTTGGAATCTGTAAACGAATTTTAGCATAGGTACTGCGGATTTAGATAAACAATTTCTCAATCGATATGTCTAAACTACATCATTTTGCCATTAAAGTTGGCTTCGCGTTTGTGGTGTTGTTTTTCAATCTACGCCTACGCAAAAAAAAAACGACTCCCTATTTCAATGTTAATTAAATCCAAAACAAAAATTCCTTTACCGCCTTTTAGAAAAAAAACAATATTAATAACTTGCACCAGCTTTATAAAAAATGTACAAGTTTTTTACGCGATAAAACTTTTAAATTAAGGTTCATTGGATTCAAAAGGAAGTTTTGGGTCGTTAGGGAGCTTGCTGTTGTATTTTTGCTTAATATTTCAGATCCTATTAATTTAAGGGTTTTCTCGTTCGAAGTACACACAAGGGCATTGCGTGTAAAAAGTCAGGTTAATTATTTTATAGAGAAAAGGAGCAGCCAACTTGTTTTGCATAAATGTCAAACTTATCAAAAATCTAAAGTTGGTAAAAGTTACTTCGAATATAATGTAAGATTTTCCTAAAACACATTACAGAAATCAACGCGTTTTAGAAATAATTCCCCAAAAGGTTAATCCCTTTTTTATCACCACCAATTAGATACAATTAATTATTGTGTGATAACTCATATTAGGCATAGATGGCTCTTGTTTTAAAATGAGCCACTCTAAATATCCCCCCACTAGGCATTACCATTACAGAGTGGCTTGACATTCCTTCTCTGGCAAATGGATTGAAAGACGAAGTGAAATAGAGTGGCCAGCAAAATCTCCCGAATTAACTCCTCTTGATTGCCAAATCTTATTTCCCTCAAAATCAAGAGATATTTATAATGGTTCATTTTAAAATGAAAGCCCTGTATAATTAAAGCAAACATAAAATTTTAATTTGTGATAACTATCACACGTAATTGTGCATGTGCAGAATGATGTATTACCTCACTCTATACTCAGTTCATTATGACGTTCATTAATATGACTAATAACCAAAGATAAGCGTTTATAATCAATTAATTACGAAAACACCTTTGTCCTTTGCAAGATAAATAATGGGTGTAGGATGCAGCTAGGAATAAGGTCGAGTCCTGAGGGAAGAGCATGTTTATATTTTTATTTTCGTTATTAATTGCTCTGGGTAAACTCAGGTTAGAAAAGAGAAAAGGACGTAGTGAATCGGACGCACAGTATTAGCATAAATGTCTTTGAACGAAACAGAGTTTATTATTATCTGCCGTATATTGTTACTGTATAATCCACAGTATCAGGCTGGTTGGTTTATACAGGGTGAGTCGGGAGGAATGGACCTAACTCTAAGGGTGTAATATATGCATCAAATTAATAAGAAAAAACTGAAATGTTGTTATCCAATACTCATTTGTTTTCAAGTTATAAGGCAAAAACGAAATATTGCATTAATTTAGCTTTCCTGTAATAAATGTTATTATTTCTTGCTTTTGATTGTTGTACTGTCACTATCCTATTAGTGTCAGTATAAAGTGTGACATTGACTCACCGTTAACTTTCGGATTTGTATAATTTTAATTTTACAAAATGCCACACATTCATTCACATCTCGAATGCACCAATATGGTTTTTATTTATGGTTTGTGTAATGGGAATGCTACAGCGGCTGCTGAAGAATATCGTTAACGATTTCCACATGAAAGAACACCGAACCGAACCTTTATCAGAGTTTTCAACAAACTCTGCGAGACCGGAACGCTTCCAAGTGCTAATGTAGCATCCGAACGAGCCATTCAACAGGATTTAGAAGAAATAGAAAATGCTCTAGCTTTAGTAGAAGAAGATGCGACGACGACCTCACGAAGAATTGGAATTCAGTTGAAGATTTCCCAAAAATGAGTGATGAATACGCTTCACGAGCAAGGCTTATACCCGTACCATGTACAGCGTGTACAGAATCTTCAACCTGGAGACTACGCCAAGCGTATGCAATTTTGTGAGTGGATAATTAATAATCGTCATCTTTCACCGCACATACTTTTTACTGACGAAGCTACATTCACCCGTGACGGCATCAATAATAATCGAAACTCCCATGTATGGGAGGACGAAAATCCTCACGCAATAGTTGAAAGTAATTTTTAACACAGGTTTTCAGTAAACGTGTGGTGCGGCATGATCGATAAATAAGTTAATTGGCCCTTTTCTTTTGGAAAATCGCCTTACAGAGGATCACTACTTAAATTTTTTACAAAATGAATTGCAAGGACTACTGGAGGAGATTCCTTTAAACATCAGAATTGAAATGCATCATCAACACGACGGAGCGCCTGCCCATTTCGATCGTCGGGTCGAGCAATATTTAAACCAAAAGTTTCCAGGGGTTTGGATTGGTCAGGGTGGTCCTATTAGTTGGCCTCCTAGATCGCCAGACCTCACGCCGTTGGACTACAATTTACGGAGTTGATTAAAAACTGAGGTTTACAAAGTAAAAGTAGATACTAGGGATGCAATAATTAGACCCATTAGAAATGCTGTACTCAATATTAAAGAAAGGCACGAATCAATTAGAAGATCCACGCGCGCCCTTCGTAAACGAAGCAGGAAATGTTTGAAAGTTAATGGCGGTATTTTTGAAAATTTACTAAACCGATGATTTTTTTAAAACAATGTTAATGTTGGATATTTTGGTTTAAGAATATTATTATTTTATTTAACGCTGCAAAGTGAAAACAAATGAATATTGGATAACAACATTCGAGTTTTTTCTTATTATTTTAATGCATAGATTATACCCTTAGAGTAAGGCCCATTCCTCCCGACTCACCCTGTATACAGCCACATTCAATAAAACACTTTATTAACTTAAAATGTTTTATACGTATAATTTCACTTGTAGACATAGGTGCACATTCGTTACCATTTGAGTACAACCAAGACGAACACTAGGGATTGTTCAGATGCTACTTCGGTTTCTAACTGCAAAATTTCAGGGTCAACTCATTAGACAGTTTTTAGACGAAAATTCTCAACTGCCATGCCTTAGGTCAGGCACAATACCCATGGGCTTTCAAAAATCGGTTCCTAAAATCATTAGATGATGCAGGCTTGGTATCGACTGTTACACGATGTTCGATTTCCATGAGCAATGTGAGAGAAAGAGAAACAATGCTTTTGCATGTGTTTCGATCAGCATCTGTACAAGTGACTTTATGATCTTCATTAAGTTGAGTCCCAGAGATCTTATCAAGAACTCGCCATAACCTGGCAGAAATAAGTTACTTAACTCGCTGAGCAGTCATGAATGAATCATAAGATGCACAAATTAACCTCCCTCGAAAAAACTGAAACGAGCCCAAGGGGTGTGACATACCTTCTCATATGATATGTTGCCATGACAACTTCAAGCACCGTATTTGTACATAGCTAATTAGAAATTATTACAAATATTGGGAGAGCATTTTTAGAGTTTTTTATTACCGCGGTTCAGCATTTCTCTATACGAACTGAATTTACACATTCTGTCTTGCAACAAAGATTGCTAATCTATAAATAGACATGTTTTCAAATATTTTACACTTTTTGCTGGAATTCGAGAGATAAATTATTTTCAAAACAAAAATTATAGTGGGTGATTTTCTTTGTTAGTTTTACCGCTTTTTAAACTGTGTATTAAAACTGGTTGAAGCTTCATTTAAATTAGGATATTATTTTACGTCGTAGAAAAATAGGATTTTGTTTTTGGATTTAACTTATTTTAAACCATGGTTTTCAAATTAGTAGCAATATGCACGAAACAGCTGTCATACCTTCTAGGCCTCCATTATTTGTGGATTCCTCGAATGCTGCAATGTAAAAGAAGACGTTTATATTAATAGTTTGCGTCCGCTTCACCACGACCTTCTCTCTTTTAAATTTTTCACAGTCTATTTTAATCAATGAATTTTACTTGATAATGGCCTGGGGTCACTTCTGTCACCTTAAGAGGAGTTTTTGCCCTTTTGTTGAACTAGAACTACTTACAACATGCCAAAATAAAGACAATCACCAGACTCATAACGAGAAGCATAATCATATTCTCAGGAATCAGAGGAGAGAAGTAAAATCAACCAATTTCTGATATTTTGGAATATTGAACCTGACGAAAACTGCCATAACAAAATCTTTTATTTTTGTATGCAAAAATTAAAATATTTTCTATCGGAATTCATCAGTTTCATACCTGAATTGTATTTGATTTATGAATATTTAATTTATCGTTAGCTATAATATATTACTTAACACGTTAACCGCCGCATGGAATTTTTAGGAATTGTAAAGTTGACATATTGTACAGCCGGCGGCCAACTGGCTATATTATTTTCATGCCACCTGAATCGCCGGCGTACAAGAGGAGAGTGGTGTTTTAACATAAATTGTACGCCAGCGTTACAGGTTACGTCTAATTCCCCATACAGAAGTATTGTTCGGCGTACAAGTAATCATGTGCACCATTGGTTCGGCAATCAGATCATGCGAAGGTGAAAAAAAATTAATCATAAATGAAACAACATTTTTTATTCATTATTTGGTACACGACATAAAATTTATTACTGAAATTTACTCAAAAATGATCAGGAAAGCACTGAATACAAATAAAAGGTTTTTCAAGACAGGTGTCGCAATAAGTAGATACTCTCTTCGCTGAATTTGCTGCTACTTTCCAATCCTGTTGTGGAACTTCGCCTTCACGGTAAAATTTCCAAGAGTGACTCCACCAAAGCTTCCCAAAATTTTGTAACAGAAATTTTTGATGTTTGATGCCCCGCTTTGTATACAACTAAGGCATTAACTACAGATGTCCCCATCAATAATTCGATGGCAACTTTGTGGTACCATCGTACTGATTTTCGAACAAGAGAAGAATATGCGGCCAGTTGATCGGACAAATCAATTCCCGGTTTTCCAGCATTATAATCAATAATGCATTGAGGTTTTTGTACCTCTTCACGCTTTCTGTTTAGTTTTACTGTGTTTACCACATCCAAAGTGTGATAAGTAGAGAGCATTAAAACATCTCTCTTATCTTTCCATTTAGAGACCACGATTCCGTCTTCATTTTCTCTACCTATTATTTCCCCTTTTTTTAGTTTTGCTGACACAACTTCTTTAGGTAGACCTTTTCTATTTTTTCTTATGGTTTCAACTGAGATTGAAATCTGTTTCTTGGCATAATTTTTGGAATGAGGTTATTCTTATATATGGGATGTTTACTCCAGTAAGCCTCAATATTCGGGTAACGCACCAAACCCATATAAAGCACAATACCGAGAAATTTCCTCATTTCCGGTACAGTTACTGGTTTCCAAAGTGAAAGTCGGCTTTTGGACTTTGGTCCACCTAATTTTGCTAGTACCTGTTGTGCATTTCGATTTGTTTCTATAACCATTGTTTCTAACAACTCTTCCGTTACGAAGAGGGAATAAGCATTTAATTCTGTGAAACTACTTGTTATAGCTAAGTTTGGGTTTATACCTTTATTTCCCATAAATGCAAAAGCTTCCTTATTATTTCCAGTTACTTCTTTCCATTTAGATAGTACTATCGAAGTATTTTCAGAATTATCATTAGGAACATCATCACTCGACTCTTCTTCGGATTGAGTGTCTTCTGAAGAGCTCGAAGAACGGTCCTGAAAGTACGGATCTCTGACGCTATCATCACAGTCAAAATCCTTCTCGACTTCGCTGCTTTCTGACTCGAGAAAAATATTTTCAGCTTCTTCTGTTGCTTGTCACTCAACGGCCTCTTTTTCGATTCCATGTTTATTGATATTACTAAAAAAAGCCGTTTTACCGATGATACCGTGATAAAATCGCTTACTTACCCGAAGAATGTGGTCATATGGCAGAAAAATTACTAAGAATACTACTTTGTAGTAACAAAAACTACACTAAAATAAACTAAACACGCTTATAAGTTGTGAAACTGCTAAACCGCATGCAAACTCGACCCCAAACAAACTAAACAAACGGTAATCTCGCTTTCGCGCCTTTAAATCTCACGCGGTTCGCCGGCTGTACAAATGGTAAATTGTAAATGCTAACTTTGCTTGTACGCCACCTGTACAGCCGGCTAACAATACAAAATATTGCCTAAATCGATGTACCAATCAAAAATATGTTATGTATTTGTTAGTGTGATGACACTAGATTGGTGTATACTCAAAAAAACTATTAAGACATTTTCGTAATACGCCGTATATTTTGTTCGGCGCTCCAAGAACCATGCCAATTGACAGCCGGCTGTTCAGGTGGCGGTTAACGTGTTAAATACTAAATTTATTGTTAGATATAATATACTACTTACAATCTTTCACCTATGGCTGCAAAGTACTCAGCCTGAACTGAACTGGATGAACTAGATTGACGGCCATCTGCGGACAAACATGAAAGGAAATCAATGAAAAAATTCTGTATCCATTTCTACTATATTTATTAGTATTGCATTGTGTGATAATTAAATATATATACAATAAAGTCAGGTAGAATCCCAAAAGGAAGCATAGCTTATTATTTTTATTACAATAATTATTGGGGTGGCCCATGGGACGCAAATAAATTACAGTAAGTTTAAAGATTATAATCTATTCAGCAATACCTTTTGCGAAGTTAACAACAACCCAAAAACAAGGCTTGTCGAAATAAGGGATTAAATTATTATAAGGATTCGAGCGTCCCTGTTTTATTTATCGTTGGGAATAGGTCGAATCAACACAACCACCAAAGTAAAATGAAAAAGTAGTTTAGTGCACGCTCTTGCTTTATCTCATAGGTCTCGTCTCTTGCCTGTATTAGAACTTTTGCAGAAAGTCTTGTGTATTTTCAGTTATACGGTGAGAACATCTAATAGGAAATATACTCTGTATTGCCACTTTTTTATTTTTTAGGAACGCCTTATATTATACAGTGTATCTCAGAATATGTGAAAAATTTCTCTGATTTAGATAGAAGACATAAAAATTATTTGACGAAATCCTATACATTTTTTTTCCTACGTTTATTTTTAAATACCTTTTGAAGTACCACGTGTAATTTAATAATTTCGCAATATGATGGTAACTATACATTTTTCACAGTCTATTTTAATCAATGAGTTTTTTTACTCGATAATAGCCTGGGGTCACTTCTATCACCTTAAGAAGAGTTTTTACCCTTTTACCCATGTAAAACATAAATTTGTTAAACTAAAACTACTTACAACATGCCAAAAAAACAACATGCCAAAAAAATATCATGGTTACTAGGTCTCCTTAAATGGGCCCTTTTAATTACCTTTGGCTCATTTAGTTTACCAGGGACGGACTAGCCCTAACACAGTAATGCTATTTTTTTTACATCCTGTACAATAAAGGCACAACAATACTATTTTTGGACAGCTTAAACCTTAGACTAAAAAAGGGTACTGTTGATCGACATCGATAAAATTAACTCTTCACGAAAAAGAAAACATTTTATTTTTTATCAGTTCGGTGACGCAAAATAGGTGGTCTGTGGTGGATCTTCCCGCTCGGAATCCTCGGGTAATGGTGATGGCAATGCCTCTACCCAAGTAGCATTTTTAGTGGATGGAACGTAGCGGCCACGAAAGTAGTAACTTTAATGTGTATTGCCAAAGTCACCACCACGTGGTAAAAACGGTTCTATTACGTGGATGTCACCAAAATGGGGAACACTTTTTTTGTGGCAGCCACGTTCCAACGACGTTTTCAGATTTTATACAATGACGTTTAAGCCACGTTGTGATTACGTGGCGAAAACGGGGGGGTGTGGTGACCGGCACTAAAAAGAAACTTTACTGCGCTTGTCTATTGGTTAAATATTTTTTATGTATGTTGGTCTCTTTCCTGCATATTATTTCTGTATTTATCCATACTTTTTCTATTTTCTATAACTCTTACTGGATAATTATTATAATATAATTAAATAACATTCAAACATATACCTACCTGTAGAAAGAAAGTTGCCTGGGCATAAAATTAGAATAATTAAAAGTTTACTGTCAAATATGGGTGTTATAATTTGAAATATAAGCTTGCGCCGTTGGAAAATTATGTATTTAAAGAAAAGTTAAAATTCCGTAAATTTCGAAAACCCAAATACTATGCATAAATGGGTTCCTTACATAGTTTTATATCAATCTTGGTTACCTTAAACTAATAATTATGTATTAATAAACGAAATTTAATGCAGCATAGATGAGAAATAATATTTTTTTTTGCCATGTTTATTTTTTTCATAATGGCGACCCAAATATATTTCTAAACATGTCTGCTTTTGAAGGCGAAAACTTTAAAGTTGCAGGAACTAAAAATATTCCACTCTGTAGTTAAATTCGTCAAAGAAGTGGCCAATGGAACTAATCTGATAACTTTCCGGCCACTAGAAAGTGGCAACAACGCTGCGGCCACCTTGATTCGTCACGTTAAAGTTCTTGCAAGGCCATGGCCACGTTGCAAACACCGTTCCGCCACTTCAAAGTTATAACCTAGAAGAGTTCTTGGCGGGATGGATATAACATTAACCTCCAAATTGCATCATAGAATTCATAGATATTTCATGTCAATTAAAGGCATTTTTTATTTTTATTTCTGTTGAAATTGTGAAATCTGAGATACAATATGTTGTTCTTCATCGCAGACGTCAGCAAAATCTTCATCAGGAACAAACAAACCGTCAATAATAGTATCATAAACACAATTTCTTCTAGTTCCAATTTCGTCACAAGACGTATCATGAACATCTTCAGAGTCGTCAAAGACAATGGATTTACTATTCTCTTGTAGTGAAGTTGAAAGCGAAGCTTGAAGTTTTGTATTATTTTTCTGTACTGACAGTAATGGCTGCTTATTGACAGGATAATAATATTTAAGTGTGGCACTTTCGGTTTGTTGTTTTAGTTTTCTATAAAACGTTGTCGAATGTCGAAAAGTTTTCTTTTTCCGAGGCTTTTTATTGTTAACCATTTTACGCGCACTGAATAAAGTTAATACACTAATTTACCACAGGACTTTACTACTATGGAGGCGGAGGATTTTCTTTTTAACATGAAAGAGGGTCCATGTACGAATCAGATCACTATAGGGTACCGGTTACTTCATAGTGGATTTTGACGGTAATAAAAATTTTGTAGTGAGTTTGATTCCATACCAAATGTGGAAATCACTTATTGACGTAGCAATACCGTGGTGATAGTTTCCACAATTATATAATCAAGTTGCGTCACATTAAAGGTTTGTGAAAGGTTTTCAAAACGTCGCTAAAACTGTTAAACCCACTGTATAGGTTATTACTACTTACAAGTAATATTTGGTAGTGGCCGTTACTTTTAGTTTTCACTCTATAGTTTGGAAAATTTTAAGGTCATTCCGCTTAGTGTTCATAACGTTTCAGGCACCATATACAGACCACCAAAAAGTTATGAAACTATGAAGTGACTTTCAGAGGTGAGAATTGCGTATTTGCGACTACGCTAATATAAAATAAACATATTATTACTGTAAAATCTTAGATTTAGTGACCATTACGTAATAACCACTTGGTCGAAGTTGCGGTATCAGTTTTCGTCACTATTAATGCTACTTGGGTATAGTTATCGCAGTCATCTCGGTTTACCTTTTTGTGGAATACCATAAATATAAATAGTGCTACAAGAGTAACTTACAACTCCCAAACAATAATCGATCATATAATAGCCGACCAAAAGTATAAACACAGATGCGCAGTTGAGGTGGAACCCAATCCACTATCTGACCATGAGAAACTTATAATAAACATAGAAGAGGAAGTTAAGGTGCACCAGCCTAGAGTGGTCCATAGATTTAAAGCTATAAATCATAACAAATTTAAGAGGTCATTCCAACAAAAAACGAACAACAAAAATATTGGCACATTCAAAGAACTTGTTAATATTATAAAAATATGTAAGTGGGAAGCCGAATATGAAAGGGTTGTAAAATGTCGAAGAAACAATACGTGGATCACAAGGGAACTCCTTGAACTTATGCAGGAACGTGACCGAGTGTACAAAAAAATGCGAAACAATAACAATGGTAATCTGATTAGTGAGTTCCGAAGACTTCGTAATAGTGTTAATAATAAAGGAAAATCATTAAAAAACCAACATTTCAGAAACAGATGGAATGAGGTCGGTAGCGACACAAGAAAGCAGTGGAAGGTAATTAATGAACTAGTAAAAAATAAAAACAATAAAACTAGTATTGGTGCAATAAATTCAAATAATATTTTAATTGAGGACCCTCTGGAAATTGCCAGTGCATTAAATAATCATTTTGCTAGTGTGGGTAAAAGTATAATTAGGGATATTGACTTTGATATCCAGACTTTGGCGCCAAATATTCATAACTTTGAGGAAGTCCATTGTCAAAATAGTTTATATGTGAGGTTAACATCCGAGCTAGAGGTGAGAAATGTTATTTGCGATTTAAAACGTAACTCTGCCCCAGGTCATGATCAAGTGACGGTCTATGACTTATGTAATTTGGGGGATGATTTGATTGGTATTCTTACAAGATTGACGAATGATGTTCTCACTTCCGGTATTTTTCCGGATGACCTTAAGATTAGTAATGTAAGTCCCATTTTTAAGTCAGGTTCCAAGGAGGAAATGGATAATTATCGACCTATTAGTATTATAAGCGCTTTTTCTAAAATTATAGAAAAAATATTAAAAAAACGTATGTTAGGTTTTATAGATAAGTATATTAGCGTAGATGAGTACCAATATGGTTTTATTAAAAATAGTAATACTTTAAGTGCAACTATGGATCTTGTAAATAGAATATCAACTGAATTGGATAAAAAAAAAATAGTGGTGGCTGTTTTCGTTGACCTCAAAAAGGCGTTCGATGTTGTCAGCATAGATCTTTTACTAAAAAAGTTAAAAAATATGGGTTTTAGGGGAACAATATTTACTTTAATTAAATCCTATCTGACCAATAGGCAGCAATATGTAAAATTGGATGGGTGTTGTAGTGGAATGGAGACAAATGAGTGTGGAGTGCCGCAGGGTTCAGTACTTGGACCTCTGCTGTACTCCCTACATGTGCTAAGTCTTAGATGTGCAAGTTTAAGTGCCCGATACTACACCTTTGCTGATGACACAGTACTGCTATACACAGACGAGAACGAAACTAACCTAGAGCGATGTGTAAATGAAGATCTTGAATTATATAATAACTGGTTATTAAACAACAAACTTAAAATTAATGTAACAAAAACAAAATTTATTCTATTTAAACAAAATAATAAGGTCGTCCGAGAACCACGAATTAAATTAAATAATAATTATTTAGAGAGAGTTTCTAGTATAAAATACCTTGGCTTAATCCTGGACGAAAATCTTAATTGGAAAAAGCATATGTGTCATGTGACGAATAAAATTGCTCCAATGGTCGGTGCTGTGTACAGATGTCGGAACTATTTGTCTTACAAAAGTAGAATGGATATATATAACGCTTACTTTTTATCTCACTTTAGGTACTTAATCCCAGTTTGGGGAAATTGTAGTAAGACTGACTTTAATAAAATGCAAATACTACAGAATAAAGTTTTAAAGATCTTGTTCGGTTATGAGCGCCTAGCACACACAGATGATGTGTATAGAGAGCTATGTGTTTTTAAGCTAAAAAACTTAATGCAATTGGAGCAGGGAAAATTTATGTTTAAGGTTGTAAATAGTGAACAAAAATCTAACTCTAATATTATATTCTCTGAGAATGTTCACGATTATTGTACAAGAACACATTCTAATATTTACCAAGATAATATAAGAACAAATAAAGGGTTATATAACCCTATATATCAGGCGTCCAAGGAATATAATAGACTACCTCAAAACATCAGGTCGGTTGGTAAAACGATATCGTTTAAAAAGTTACTAAAACAACATTTAAGTTAGGTTGGGTTGGCTCCTTTGAATTGAATTAATTTGAATTAATAAAAACATAATTTGTAAATTATAAGTAGATGGTAGAAACAATGTATAATATGATTGACTAGACTGTATTTTCTTTTTTCTTTTGCGTTTTCACTGTTGCTTTAGTTATTAGTACTATCCTTGATACCAGTGACCAAGACACTGTCTTAAAGGGTTTAAAATGTAAGCATATGTATGTAATTTAAATTTTGATTATAATAAAGTATTGTTTCGAAAAAAAAATATTAATGATGTTCTCCATTCTTTGGGTACCGTGATTCCATCTATATTGGAATAGATTTGTAAGATGTTGGTAAAGCTTATTTGTTTCAGTTTTTATTAGTTCCGCAGCTATGCTTCCAGGACCTGGTGCCTTTCTATTTTTTAGAGCTTTGCAAATTCTTGTTACTTCGTTTGTGGTTATTCTAATAGGTGATGCTACTATTTGAACCTTTTGATCATGTTGTTCTTGAAATTCGGCCCTGTCTTCCTTTAGTAGTTTGGAGAAGTGTTGGTCCCACTGTTCAAGCTCTATTATGTCTCTTTTCTTCCCTTGTCTTAAGGATCTTATAATTCTCCAGCTCTCTGTGCTCTTTTGCTCTCCTAGAAAGTTATTGATTTTGGTACATTTGGTTCACATGCTTCGCTTTTCTTCTGGGTTATCCTTCTTCTAGCCTTTGCTTGAGATAAATAAATATCCTTATCTAAATCGGTGCATAGGTAAAAAAAACCATAGCAACAAATAGGGAATTTTATGAAGATCACAACTAATGCAAAAAACCATATTATTTTTTTTCATAAACACTTTATTTTTTCGATGTCGATCAAGAGTACCTTTTTTTAGTTTAAGTTTTAAGCTGTCCAAAAATATTATTGCTGCGCCTTTATTGTACAAGAAATAGCATTACTGTAATAAAGCTAGCTCGTCCCTGGTAAACCCACATATTCTGGGACACCCTGTATAAGTGGGCCATACACAATATATCATAACTTTCGCGCAAATTGTATTTTAAGATGTAAACCTAAAGTACCTAGCAATATGTCTCGCTTTAATACCAACCAGTTTATTGCAATAACAATAACTTGAAAATACATCTCTACAACATTGGATAATAAATCCGAGCAATTTCGCTTACAACGGTTTATAATGGACCGTAATATGGTCACATAATCCAATTTATTGACAATAAGCCACATGAACCGCAACACTGCACATGTTGATTAAATGCGTAACATATGTTTTGTCAGTTTAACAACTTTTTTTATAACCGACTCGTTATATCCCAGCGCTTCAAATTATATAAACTTTTTTATATCGTAAAAATGTGAAGAACTGTGGAGTAAGCATATTTACCAAACCTAAACCTGCTTAAATTTTATGTTATATTCTGTTTGATTTCCTTAAACATCAGGTTTAGAAAAAGTTTATCCTTGAGCCAAAAATATCTCTGTCTCCGAATCAAAATTACATACATTACATATGACAAATTACGCCTCCCAATCCATTCTATCTACAGTAGTTTCTGCTCTTTTCATATAGGGATAATACATTTAACTCTTTGTCCGGTGAAAATCTAAAAATACTCTTAAAATTAAACTGTTTCCTTCAAATAACTTCACTCTTAAATTTTGCCGGTAAAGAGAAAAAGCGACGTTTTTTTTGTCAAAGCTTCATAACGAAAGCAATTATTGGACCTTTTTATAGCTCGAGCGACATTAGGAGCAATAATAAAAGGACTGATTAAAGTCAATATTTGAAGATAAACATTAATAATTTTATTGTTAGAAAGATATTTTGTTACAGAGCTTAGGGCTATTTAACAGACAATGCTTGGTTATAATTCCATTTATTTTTCAATACCATACCCGTGATATACAGAAAAGAAAAAACTTACCATATATGTGTGTCATCATTATGTATGAGTATATTGTAAAAATATGCGGCATCCTTTCTGCAAAATCAAACGATTTTAATTAATAACCGTCCTATATGTTATACTTTTAATTGTATTGTATCTTATATACTGTTATGTTACTATTTTATAATTATAACTTATTATTAAAATACGTCTAAAATATGCTTCTGCGTTTTCTTTCTAACATAAAAAATCAGTATGACACTTTTGTTGCAGACGAACAACAATTTAAATTAATTTCTGCGTATTAGCGTGTTTCTTAAAAATAACCCGATAAATATAATCCCGAAAGATTTAAAGATTTTCTCTTTTACTGTTGATGTGTCTGATCCAACAAAAGTAAGAAAAAAATCTAGTTACAATAACATTTCTTTGGTATATAATATTATAATGGTTGTATTGTATTTCTCTTGTTTTTCTTTCCGATCACCTGACAAAAACCAATTATCTTCTTAAATAACAAACTAGTTTTTTTGTTTATTTTAACGTGCTCCAAATTAATGACCTTCAGCCATGGTTAAGTGAAATAATCTACAAAGAAAACAAATTACTTGTCCATATAAATGGCGACAGTTTTATCGCGATGTTTAATTGTTCATTTACTGGAAAAAAACAATAAAATATTATTGGTGTTTGGAATAGTTATTACAATAGACTAAAAGTATGTTAATATGTCTTAGTCGATTTAGATTGTATTGCTGTTTTCATGCAGGGTCAAGTACAGGCATTTTTCTAACTCCAGTTATTTTGAAGCACTATACAAGATCTTGCAAAGCAGCGTCAGGCCTCCATAGCTCATATACAAAGTTAGTTAAGAATTTCATTCCTATGCTCACTTATACTGTATTATAGGATGCATTTCAGCGAAATATTTTCGCATAGACACATTTTAAACTATTTTTTTTCGAGTTTTTCAAATAACACCCCGTATATTTTTAAATAGTATGACGTACTTAGTTTGTAATACAAGCAATACGTTATTTCCAGCCGTTTTCGAAATAATTGCAATATTTCATAAATAATGTTGTTTGACGAGCTTTTATTTCTTAAATTAAACATAAGCGCTACAGTAATGATTATAGACTACAGTGAATGTTCAAAATGCCTTTTTGCCAATTTGCTGTACTTCTGTCTAGGTTTTCTGTTTCACTATTTTAAGGTACCCTGTAGATTGTTTCAAAAATACCTTGCAGATAAATTTTAAGTTAAAATGTGTCTATAAAGAACGATCTACAAGGAAAACAAATTAGTCAGCTATTATATCTTCGAGATAAACTCAGACCTATTATAATCCCAATTTTTCTTCTGTGGTTTAAAAAATGAAAAACCGTCTTAGGCCTTAAGAAAAATGATGTTTGCCATTCCAGACACGGGCAAGAATTTAGATTTATAATGGTTACATAAATAAATTTTAAAAAGACGTGGTAATTTTGTCAAACTACCTGTAACATTACCAGAATATGCGCACAAAACTGATTTATTACGTATTATCATTATCATTCTCTTTCAACAAAGTATATTTATTTTTGTTGCTGTTTTATTTATATGTTTAATTTTTTCTTGACTTAGTAGCATTTGAATAAGTAGGATTACATACTAAAAAATAGTTTTCAACAAGAAATATTATTGCAAATTATTTACGAAATTGAATCACTTAACTTGCTTAACATTTCGTAGAACTAATATTATCACTAAAATGATTATTGCGCAATGTAAAAAGAAATGATAAAAAGAGAACTTGCAATCAAGATGAATGCATAATATAATCTGATATGATACACAATTCTCTTTTTATCATAATATATGCAAACACGACCCGCATATTTTACATGCATGGTATAGACGATTAATAGGGATGAATGCGGAATATAACACAATAATATTTAGATCTCAGTTGTTGCCGCACATCATGCTCTATGGGATTGAATAATAAACGGCAAGACGCAAAACTCTATGTCCTAAATTTGATGGTATAGTGTCACAAATATATTCGCTCTTGATGTTGAATGCTTTTAAAACAGATACGTTACATGCAAAGAAATTTAAAGTTTTAAAGAAAAAAACTTTAAAAATTTTTACGAGATTAAATCATTTAAGTTGCTTAACATTTCGAAAAGGTTTCACTATCAATAAAATTATTATTGCGTAATGTAAAAGGAAATGGTCAATAGAAAACAAGTTTTCCAATTTCACGCATAATATAAACTGATATGATACACAGTTGTATCATAATTTATTCAAATACGACCCGAATATTATTGACGAATAATAAGGACGAATGCAGAATACGATTCAACAACATTTAATAATTTAAATATCTGCATACCGAGCGATTTACTTACCTCATAAAATATCTAGTACCGATATGTCGCATTTACATGTTTCCCTTTTTGTCCAGATTTTTATTATTTTGCCCCATTGTGTACCGTGTATAAAGCGAATCTCGCAGTTAAAACGATAAAGTTTTCATCAGGGATTACAAAAACTATTTCTTTACGAACAACGCTGCAAAATAGGACCGATAATCAAATTACTATAACAACTATTACGACTTCCTGCAGACACTTAAAAGTATGATTGCATTTAAATCCTTGCGTAAGATTATACATTTTGCAAACATAAAATATACCCAGATGACGGTTTAGTATACCAGATCGTGTCAATTCAAAACATAAAAAATCAATTTTTTTCCAGTAGAATTTTTAAATAATAACTCGTTTTTCATAACATGTAGATATATGATTAAACTTATCACAAACAAAACCTATGTAAAAAGTAGCGTCTTATAATTACAGTCTGTCGCAAATTGTACCATTGCCTTATATGGCCATAAATCTGATAAAATATCATTGCGTGGTCATTATGGTCGGTAAAATAGAAAACACATTTCATTAAAGTCTCACTATTAATAAAATGATTAAGGCGTAATGTAAAAGGAAATGCTCAATAGAAAACATGTTATCCAATTTCATGCATAATATATACTGATATGATACACAGATGTCCTTGTTAACATAATTTATGCAAATACGATTCGCATATTTTACACGCATGTTATCGACGATTAATAGGAATGAATGCAGAATACGACACAACAATATTTAATTAGTTAAATATCTGCATACATGTCCTAAATTTGAGGTCACAGTGTCACCAAAATATTCTCTTGCTGTTGAATACTTTTAAAATATCTAAGATCACTTTTTTTATATGAAAGTTCACAGAATATGCCATTTTCTGGCCTGTAGTACTTGCGGTCATTAGAATTGAAAACTTAATTAATTTAACGGCTGTGACAACTCGCGTTGTCCATGACTATACCGCTGCTCGGAGGAATATTCGGTAGTAGGCGATTCTCCAGTCAATCCTTAAAAAACTCTGCTGTTATATCATCATAGTAATCTACCAACATGACATGAACATAATTCTTTTACCTTTATTTGATGGAGCTTTGGTTTGACGCCAGGAGGCACTTATTCTTCGGGCCAAATCTTTATCGCCTTCCTTAAATTTTTTGAAAGTACCGGAGTCGGAATGTTTTTCCCTCTTACTTATTGGCCTGAAGACAATGTGTCTCGTGTTAGAGGTATTTTCGTTAAGATATACGTTTCTGCTAAAGCATGACTTGAATTAAGTATCCGCTTTAGTAGAGAAACATACACATTTTTCACTATTTGTTGAGCTCTAACGATAAATACTTCTTCATTATCTTTACACTACTTGTACCATTGTTAGCATTTTTCCATGGACGCCACATTTTAGAACAACGAAACTCAAACAACTTGACTGATATTTGCACTAGAAAAGCACAAACTAATATATACATATCTAATTATCGTAATTTATTAAAATTAATAATTAATTAATTAATTAATAATATATTAGGATATTTTTCTAATTAAATACATTTAGTCATTACTAAAGAATGAAAGTATTTTGCAATCTACTGCTATATATTCTACCTTCTTAAGATCATCATTTTATATTAGTAGTTTTAGAAGCTATCTGGTAGATATAATTAACAGGACATTGATGAATTGGCCCTAAATCCTAATATGTGAATAAATGATCCACAATTAAGAGTTACAGAGGTTTCAAACCTAAAGGTAAATAAAGTTTTCCAAGCGAAAATGTTAAAGGGTCACTGCGCCTCAATCCAAATCTCCCCCATTGTCCCAATACTTTACAATACAATAATTATCTCGAGCGACAGTTTATTATCACACACTGTGGTTGTTTAGCCTCTCTGTGGTGGTCTATCATTAAACTTTAGACAGTGATGCTGTAACAGCTGTTTCCTATCAATCGCACACTTCGATTTTGTTTTATTTTCTTGCATCTTTTGAGGCTTCTGAAAATATACAGGGTGCTTTAAGAAAACTGGGCGGCTATTAGCTGTATTTTTTTAAATGGAACATTCTGTATGTTATTGCATTTATGGATTCTACGAGAAATTTTAAGCACATTTCATGTAGGATGTTTTCTTACTATACGAACAATAATATTGAAAATCGGACTTTATACCAAATTATCTCTTTGAAGGTAAAGAAAAATGAACTTTACTCTCTTATTCTAACATTACAATATCTATTCAATGGTGCTTACAAATGGTATTGTTAAAATTATCACAAAATCAATACGACCGAAACCTAACTAGATAACTGAATTTTTAGTAACAAACTCCAAATGACACATTTTAACATAACAAATGCTGAAACTGTTATTCGTTAACTTCCTGGCAATATCCTAAGCGATCAATGAACCCTTGCTACACGTTTCGAATGAAAGAAGGTGGGATTTGTCGAGTTTCATCTCTTATACGATTTTTCAACGCATTGATACTAGGAAGTCTGTTGAAATAAACTTTGGTTTTTAAATATATTTAGGAGTCAAATCCGAGGACCTGGCCGGTCATTCGACGGGACCACGACATCCCATCCACCTGTTAGAATTTTTTGACAATTTTGCTGACTGTAGATAATGTAGTTGCTTGCCCCCGCTCTGGATATGGGTTACTAAAAAGTTCACAAACTTCGCCCCAACGTCTTTGGCGATCTCCCCAGCCAAACATCATAAGAATTTCGATTCTTTCTAGCTCCGAAAGCATTTTTAATAAGATAAAAGTAACTCTCCTACAGTATGTTGAAAATTGACGCAATTGTCACTGTTGACAACGAGCCGAAGTGACAATCTAGATACTAACTATATTTCTACTAGATTTCACGTTGCATCATGGTTTTTCTCTAAATTAAACAATGTCAATTCTTAACTGGCAATATTTTAAAAGCAGATGAATTTAGGTAAGGGACATTCTACATGAAATATGCTTAGAATTTTCCATAGAACCCAAAAATGCGATAACATACAGGATGTTCCATTTATAGAAATAAAGTTAACAATCGTCCAGTTTTCTTGAAGCACCCTGTATCATTTTTAGAAGTCTTCGCTTACCTGAAAAATATACTTTTCCAGACTTTTGTATCCTCAGTGTATAAACGTAAGCCGTAGAGAACGCATTTTAAAATTAGACCGCAGTATTCGAATATTAACTGCCGGATCATTACAGAAAGTTCAAAAAGTTACATATAAAGTACAAAAATTTGATTATGGGGACAATTTTATTACTTCGCTCTTGAAAAGAATAGTTTCGTAAACTGTTCTCCAAACCTTTAACTTTTATTATCAAATAAACAGGCGGGTGTTTTGTTGAAGTTTATTTTGTATAGAGTCGGCCCAAAGTTATTTATTTCGAACATGCGTGGATTAAAGGGTTCAAAGGGCCCATGGAAGGGTAAAATAGAAATGTTTTAGTTGCCACATTTAAAAGATAGATAGGTTTCACGAATCAACTTTGCAAATTAATTTCTAACGAACGTATGACGATGTTTTCAGACTTGAAACATAAATCATTACTAATAATTTTATTTTTATTATACCATTATTTTTTGCTTTAACTTATAATATTTCCAACGACCCTAATGAACCGGTAAAACTAAGAAAAGGCAAAGTGAAAGTCAAGATTTTAAAATGTCAAAATCGGCAGCAGAAAGCCTTAGGGCGGGTATTGCCAAATTAGACAGCCCAACGACAGGAAGTCCATATGAAGAACAGGCCGAAGTAGCGACGACCGCAAGGAAAAACTTTTGTCGTAACAATAATCAAATTGATTTCATTTATTTCTAATTACGTGTGCAAAAACAACCAATAACAATAACATTACACTATAATCTATTTCTTAGAAACTTAATTAATTAAATATCGCGTTCTTTCACATTGGGTTAAATGTAAAATATCGCAATAACTTCGACATTCGAGGTTAGTGTAGTCTGAACCTAATTATATTTATTCCACTCGGCCTACTAAAACCAATGCAGACCAAAAACAGAAAGGAAAAAAGGGCTAATTAATATGGGATCAAAACGTGAACACATAATTATTATGTGTTAATAAACTGACCTGTTTTCCACAAAGTTTAATGAAATTCCATGGCATTTCCCTGACTTTTTTGGACTGGTTAAATTTTCTGACTTCCCCGGCTTTCTAGTAGACTACAAACCCTGTTAATGAACTAAAAATAATTAAAAACCTTTCAATGCGTATTCTGAAGCTGTTGTAAACAATTTCGGTTGCATATTGTGTTATCTTCTCGATATTTATGTCTTTGATTATTATAATATGAACGGACGTAGAAACTGTTGCGTGCTAATATACAGGGTATCCCGAAAATAAGGGGCAATACTTTACCGCCAAATTCTCCGGCCTAAAATATAGTAAAACCTCTGTTTGCGACCGCCTGTAAAGTGACCACCTGCGGTAAACCGGTCAATTCTCTATATGGAAAAATTGAAATCCCTTTATTTTATACTCCTCTTCACCGACCCATCTGTTAAACGACCGTTCAATCTGCTTTAAAGGCTGATAAATCAGTTGTTAACATTAGTTTTGTTTTGAACAGTTTTTGTGTATTTTGGGACTAACGTGAATATTTGAAGACGGTGGAAAAAAGAAAATGTTTTTCTCTAAGCGAAAAAATTGAAATAATCAAGAAAAGTGAAAGAACTGATTTAAGTACAAGAAAATTGGCTGAAAAGTTTAAAGTGGGTAAGACCCAAGTGACTATGTTGCTTCAAAATAAAGCAGAAGCTAGACATTTGTTTTAAGAAGGTGGCAACGAGTCAAAAAGTCTTTCTCCACTAATTTAATAGTGAGCTATTAAAGGCTCAATTTTAAAATTAAATTGTCTCTACATGTTTCGAAGGTAGTAACCTTCATCTTCAGGAGACCAAAGTAGTGCTGCAGTTATTATTAGCAGTAGAGAGAAAACTGTTGGTGGAAAATGACGTTGATGGAGCTTTTTTTATTTAAAAATATTTTGACAAGATATTAATAATTGAATGTAATCAGCATGCTAAAATTGGAATTGAAAGTGGAATGTTATATTTAATTCAAAGTTTCTGAAAAGACACTGTCAATCTGTGGTCGAATTTAAAAAGGGAATAATCTATCTTAATATCTTAAACATTTCTTCCCCACTATAAACAGTAACCTAACTATGTAATCCCCTATCAATTTCAGAATAAATTAAAACTTTTCTTAACTTCAAAAGAATTTCTGGTTATCTTGTCTCATCCATTAGGCTAGCCACGACTAGATTTATTTAATATACAATTTCATATAATATAAATAAATAAATATAAAAAAAAAAAAAAAAAAAAACCCTTGCTTTACAATGAACCTCACACATTCCTAGTATGCTGACCACTTCAATAATTCAATTCAAACTATAGGGAAACATTTTATCCCTTCTTAAGCTCCATTAAAGTTCTATCACCAGATTTTTCTCTTTTGCTAACACCAACAGCAACATTACTGAATTTCATATCTCCTGATGATGAACACCACTGTGTTCGAAACATGTAGAATTATGATATACTAATTGGTTTTATAATAAATTTGTGGAGGAAGACTTTTTGTATTCCCTTCTTTTCCTTAAAAAGGGAAGATATTCGTTATTTGAAAATCATACGTCAGGATATATTAAAAGGATCTTTTGGACATTCTAGATCTTGTTAGAGAAAGATTTTTGTTTGTGATTTGTTTTATGAGAAATTCTTGCATTATGTTCGTCCCATTATGTAGGGAAAACAATAGAATTTGATTTAAAATAAAATTATTAAAAAAACAGATCTTATATTTTATATACCCTTAAAGATTAAAATAGGGAGACGATTTCCCTTTTATATTCTTTGGTGGTCTCCAGTGATCGTTAAAAGAAATATCGACATTTAAGTTGGGAGAAAAACAATCATTGTTAAGATACAGAATCCAGGAGTACGAGTAATAAGAATACGAATAGAATGGACTATTTCTTTAAATTAAATGAAAGGGATTGTTAGAAAAACTCCGTCGTCGGCAGGATATTACCCTCAAGGAAATATGTGGCGAATCAGCCGTTATCAATACCGAAGACTTCGAAGATGGAGATAATATTCCGCTCGCACAACTGTTTCCTAAGATTAGGGTCACATTTGTGAACTTGAAACAATTTGCCTTTATTGATAACGATTTAGACGACAAAGACATCCGTTGTATACAGAATCTGTACTGCTCATGTAAAAACAATTGACGTTAAAACTAAAGATATTGCCATATTATGTAGAGGCGTAAGACAAGGTTGCATATTATCACCTCTTCTATTTAATCTCTATTCAGAAGACATCTTTAAGGAAATAATGGAAGATAAAAATGTTGGAATTAAGGTAAATGGGGTATATATGAACAACATTAGATATGCAGATGACTCTATCTTAATTGCAGATAATATTGAACAGCTGCAACAAATGATCGATGAGCTGAATTGTGTTGGTGCAGACTATGGTCTTAAAATAAATAACAATAAAACAAAGTTCATGATAGTAAGCAGACGCCAACTCCCATACAGCGATGCAAGATTAATAGCAGACGGCCAAACCTTAGAACGTGTAACAAAATATAAATATCTGGGAAGCTGGTTGCATGAAGACTGGGATAATGACAGAGAAATTAAATGCAGAATTAAAATGGGCCGAAATAACTTCTTTAAATTTAAAAACGTACTAACTAGTCGAGACATTAAATTAAAACTAAGATTACGATATGCCAAATGCTATGTATGGTCGGTGTTGCTGTACGGTGCAGAGACCTGGACATTGAAGGCATCGTCCATCAACAAAATAGAAGCATTTGAGATGTGGATGTATCGTAGAATGCTGAGGGTGCCATGGACGGACAGAGTAACCAACGACGAAATTCTAAGAAGAATCGGCAGAGACCGTGAGTTAATGCTCAATGTCAAAAAGAAGAAAACATCGTACTTTGGTCATTTAATGCGAAACTCAAAATATCAACTGCTGCAACTTATTGTCGAGGGAAAAATAGAGGGAAAGCGAGGCATGGGCAGAAAGCAATTGTCATGGTTAAGAAATATAAGAGAGTGGACACGGTTAAGGACGATAGGAGAGTTGGTCCACACAGCAACCGACAGAGAAATGTATGGAAATATGGTCGCCAACATCCAACAATAGTGGATAGGCAGTCGAAGAAGAAGAAGATAACGATTTGCCAACAGAAAGTGCAGAATTGACTATCATCGAGTGTATTGAAGAAATCCAAGAAACGTATGAAACTACTACCAACTCTGAGACAGAGGAAGAAGAACCTGAACTCATTTTTTTGTAAATATTTTCGAACCAGTAAGGGTTAAAATAATTCCATTTTTTCAACTAGTCGTTTTTTTTTTCTTCTTAAAAATGATGAAATTTGAAAGTATTCTACGTCAAAAAGGTACCCTTAGTTCATCTTGATAGGACTTACAGTTTGTGACTAAAATCGTGATATTTGTTTTTTTCACATTTCTGTGTCAGATATTGTCTGCTGCTATTATTGTTGTAAAATTAGACTTAATAAATAAGAAAATGCAAAACTTTTCAAACCACGAGTTAAGTGGTGTCCATTTTGTATACGGATATTGTAATGGACGTTCCTTTGCTTCTGTACAGATATATCGCAGACGCTTTTCGCAACGGAAACTTCCTGGGCGCAAAGTTTTTGAGAAAGTGCATAGAAGTTTGGTGGTGAATAGTTCGCTGCAACACCTTCGTGGGCAAGGACCACCTTGGGGGGGATTGTGATATTGAAAATGCACTTCAACAAATAGAAGATAATCCTCAAGTCGGACTCAGACCATTGGCTAGAGACGTCAACATTCCGAAATCAATGTATGTAATGCATTTTATTTTACCATATTGCTATATACAGGGTGGCGCATCGAAAACGAAACAGAGACATTTGCTGGCAGCTCAGTTCCTTTTTGGAAAAACGCTCAGACCCGTCGATTTTGTTTTTGAGGGGGACACAAAATTGGCAGATAATCACATTAACACGTGCAGCCCCCTGGGCGGGGGTGGCACTACCCCTAAAATCTTAAATGGAAATGGGGGTCAAGTGATACCTTATTTTAAAGGTCTTTCAATTCCCTTTATAATGATGTAAAATTCATATACTTCAGTTTAGTAGTTTTGGAGATTTATTGATTTAAAACTTAAAGTAGACTTTAATAGGTACATCAGATTCAGATTAGTTTGTACTACTTTTGGAAGATATTTGAGTAAAAGCATTTACTTAATAAGTAATGCATTTTTTTGGATTGCTTGTACAGTTAATAATAAAGCGAAAAATAACTTTAAGGTTAAAAATATAAAAACAGCCATATTATTTAATAATTATTAGTTTTCCTGTTTATCGACAACTATAAAAAACAATAATTAAAATTTTAAGAATTACATAAGGTGAGTGGAAAATCCATTAGACTACGTCAACAAAAGTTTTTTTAAAACTTTGGGTACATATAATGTTTATAATGAAGACACTGTTTTTAGGTTAATGGTAAAAATATTTAAAATTATCGTAATAATACATAGAAAAACGCATATTTTGTTTTTATTTTAATACCATAATTCACAAACACATTTCTTTCGCATCCAAATTTCGGTCCGGAAAAACGATTAAACTTAATTATATCACCTTATTGTTGAAGTTATAATGAGCGGCCATTCCAAATATCTACCTACTTAAGTCGAACTCCATTTTATAATTTATTTTGTCCTGTTGGAAGTGTTGGCATAAGTTGTTGTCTTTTCTTTCTAACGCCAGATATAATAAGTTTTCTCTGTATTTTTGTCTAGTGTCTTATTGCTCCTATTTAGGTTATATTTAGGTCAAAAGGTTGGTCTCACTTTCCACGTTTAGACGTAAAATAGGTCTATATTTATTTCACTTTGTTTTAACTTATTGGAGAGAAAAACCCTATGAACCTATTTTCGACCTTCAAATTACTTTAGTTTCTTTCCCCACATTGGGCAATAGGAAAACAAATGTAGGTAAATTATCCCTATACCGGGTGTTGCATCGTCGAGCGGGACATAGGAAATCCCATGTAATTTTAAATGGGGTCAATTATTGGCTTCCCTAATTATTTTAGAGAAAAATTCTATTTAGGTTTATTAAAGAGCACTAAAACCCACATCCAAAAGAATAACTTTAGATATTTTTGATGAGCCCGTTTACGGGTTATCGCCGATTTCTTTTTAACTATTTCTCCTTTTTATGGCCCCGTATTTGCGGGCACCAGTCAAGGTAAAAGATGACTGTCAAATAAAGTTGTCATTTTGAAATGTGTGCTTTATTGTTATAAAAACTCGTACATCGAAAATATTAAAGGTGTATTTATGAGTACAAATTAATCTGAATAAAACTAAAATAAAGTATCCAATTACAAGGTTAATTATGACATTTTACATGTTTCAATATTTTACTAATTAATAGGTAGGTACTATTAAATTGTTAGAACTTTAGGATTTAAGAAGATGTTCAAATATTCCTCCATTGACTGCTAGACAATAACCGAGGCGATCATAAAATTCTCTTCTTACATTCGCTAGTTGGTAAACTCAAATTCTATTGCATTCGGCAGAAATAGCATTTTTTAACTCGTCTAGATTTGAGTATTTTTTATCTTTGTATATCCTGTTTTTTAAATGGCCCCAGAGAAAGAAATCATTTGGCGATAAATCAGGAGACCTGGCTGGCCAATTTACTGTATGATTTAAGCCAATAACATTTCCATTAAAAGCACGGTTTAAATATTCCCGGACAGCCAGGGTACTATGTGCCACGCAGCCATCCATTTGGTACCAAACTTCCTGATTTTCCCTGGCGGCATCATGTAAAGTAGGTAAAATATGATCTTCAAGTAGTTCCAAAAAATATTCTGCATTTAAATTTCGTGTAAGAAATAATGGCCCGATAATATTTTCTCCGAAAATCCCAGCCCATACATTAACTTTTTGTGGATATTGCGTCCTTGTTTCCACAAACCTGTGTTGGTTTTCTTTGCTCCAATATCGATAATTTTGAACATTGGGTTCATTGTTTAAGGTAAATGTGCATTCGTCAGTGAAACAAATGTTTTTTAAAAATTCCCTATCCATGTTTGCTCTTTCCATCATACCAAAACAAAACTCCTGTCGTCGTATTTCGTCCCTATCTCTTAGCTCTTGGTGCTTTTCATATTTGTATGAATAATATTTATGTCGTTTCAAAGCTCGTAACGCTGTGGTGTGATCTAATCCTATGTCATCCTCAAGTTTCCTTGTGCTGATCTTCCCATCATTTTCTTCCACGCACAATAAAACTTGCAAGTCCCTATCATATCTTGCATCTCTTCTTTGTTCCTGCCTTTCTTCACATCTGCAGTTATTTATTACAGTGCCTTTTGTCTCAAATTTCTTGATAGTCCTTTCGACTGTAGATTTTGCAGGTATCGGTCTATTCGGACACAGAGCAGCAAACATGTCTGACACATTTTGATAACTATTTCCTTGATAATACCATTTAATCATCAATATTTTTTCTTCAGAAGTGTAATTCATGGCTAATATTTTCGATGTACGAGTTTTTATAACAATAAAGCACACATTTCAAAATGACAACTTTATTTGACAGTCATCTTTTCCCTTGACTGGTGCCAGCAAATACGGAGCCATAAAAAGGAGAAATAGTTAAAAAGAAATCGGCGATAACCCGTAAACGGGCTCATCAAAAATATCTAAAGTTATTCTATTGAATGTGGGTTTTAGTGCTCTTTAATAAACCTAAATAGAATTTTTCTCTAAAATAATTAGGGAAGCCAATAATTGACCCAATTTAGAATTACATGGGATTTCCTATGTCCCGCTCGACGATGCAACACCCGGTATATAATTGGGCATGCAAAATATTTGACCCATTTAGAGGTCGAATATTTGTTGGGGTGTAAGTTCGACCTTGTATTGTCTTTCTTTATGGCTTTTGGATTTCTATAGAGAATTCGAAACTTTAAAATTAAATTCTAATTTGCAAACATTGCCAAGACGAGGAAGCACTTTGTCAAAACCGTAGAGATATTTCGGGCCATTAGTTTGTTAAATTTCTGCTAAAGTGCTCCTAAACGTTACGGCATCGCCCTCGAAAACACCACACAATACGGCCGGCGGTAAACTCATTACAGATCGACTTTGATGTGTAACGTAATGATTTTAGAGAAAAGTGAGTCAGAAAGGCGTTTCGTAGTTGCAAAGTTCAACCTGATAAAAGAGCTTTTATAGATTTTCTAATGTATTTAAAAGACATAAATAGTAAAAGAATACTACTTGGCAAGTGGTAATCACAGCATGCTTGCCCTGTACTGACGAGAACCAAAGAGTTCGAAACCGGTCTACAGGTAGCAGCAGCGTAGCAACCTATCATTGGAAATAAAGATTCATTCTTTTCTTTCCCGGTAGTTTCTGCAATCTGAGTTTGTATTTTGTACTAACTGTGTTAGGCACAATACGCCAAATTATGCTATTTAATTCAGCGCTCGTTGGGGCATGTAGCCCAGAGAATAGCTGTTTTAGCGTAATTTGGTTAATCCTTATTGTATAAGGTCTCAGCAAGTGGCTAGAGAACAAAGTTCTCACATGTATACATATTTATATGTCATATTGTATTTAAAAGAGTTTACGAATTGACCGAAAAATTTGTAATATACAGGGATTTCATTTCAAAATGAACCACTCTAAATACAGTTGATGCAAAACAAAAACCGATGCACGTCATCATCATCATCATCATCATCAATCAGCCCTCTGTGTCCTCTGTTGGACATAGGCCTCCCTAATCATTTTCCATTCCAATCGATCTTGTGCTGTTTTTATCCAGTTGTTGCGGGTCCTCTTGATATCGTCCGACCAACGCGTAGGCGGTCTTACTCTACTTCGCTTGTCCATTCTGGGTCTCCATTCAAGAAGCCTCTTTTCCCATCGGTCATCTCGCGTCCGTGCAACGTGGCCAGCCCAGTTCCACTTAAGCTTCGCAATAGTTCCAACGACATCGCTGACGCCGGTTCTTCCGCGCAAATCCTCGTTTCTTATGTGGTCCTTCAAGGTCACACCAAGCATGGATCTCTCCAACTTCCTCTGTGTAACTCTAAGTTTCTTAGCTGTTGCTGCTGTTAGTGTTAGGGTTTCTGAGCCATATGTCATCACTGACAGCACGCACTGATCGAAAACCCTTCTTTCCTTAAGTCTTCCAAAAGCTGCCCATGAGAGAGTGTGCCTTCTTTTTAGTTCGCATGTCTGAATATCCCTTGAGATGCTGACCTCATGGCCAAGGTACACATATCTATCCACCATTTGAATCTCAGCTCCGTCAATCTTTAAGCCACAGCTGGGAACAAGGTTTGTCATGAATTTTGTTTTTGACATGTTAATATTAAGACTATGGAGGGCTTTAGGAAGGAGACCGATCGCAATACATCGATTCCGGTCCCACTTTTGCATTGCTTCAAAAACAGCCGCCAGGATCCCATTGTTCCATTACCGCTGCAAATTTCATGGGTTCTTATGGGAGAATTAACTGTTTTATCGAAATTAGTTAATTTAAACAGTCTACAGACCGAGATATGTGTGAGAGGCGGGTGCGGGATACTCCCTAGATACATAATTCTAGCATGTAAAAGAGTGTATTGCATTCTAAGACACTGTATTATTATTACCAGGAGGATTAATTTTTCCAAATACTGCCGGTCTTTACTCTTTATAGACATTCAAACAACTTTTTATTTGGAAAGGAAATAATTACACAATCTGCACGTTACTATATACATTTTTTATTTAAATTCAAACTAAAAATAAATTAACATATGTTCATTATAGGTAGTACGTACACCTTTTAACAGACCTGAAAAGAAGAAGATTCTTAACTTATTTATTTCCCAACTAACTTTACAAAAGATTATAAACGGGGATTTTAAAATTAAATTGAAAAGAAACGGAATAAAAATTATAGTATACTAACAACCAAAAAATTAAATTAAAAATTTTTTTTTTAACAATAAAATAATTAGTATATTAATAAGTTTCTAAAACTTTTTTTAAAAAGTATAACAAAAATAGAAATATCTTATATCTTCAATAAATGTTTTTTTAATAAATATTTAAACCTTTTTTATAGGTATTGATTGTATTTTTAATTGTTTTTGGAATATTAATTATAAACTTTATTATTCTATCATATATATAGGTACAATAGGTAGATAATATTAGATGTAGATATCTATAATTGATTGTTTTCCAAAATTGTAGGTAGGTAATATAATTAGGCGCGGGGGGCCTTGAATGCATTTTATGGTTTTATTTTGTAATTTTTTAAAGGATTAATATTCGACGAACTGGCAAACTGATATTAAATATTGAAATTTTGAGTACCTACCTACCTATATTGTAAAGTAAATATTTCTTAGAAGTTTTAAGGGGACGTAATAAGTAGGTACCTATTATAAGGAGAAATATTATTTCTTAAATTATTAATACCTTTTTAAAGTTAGTTTAACAGTTCGTAATAATCTATCTTTAAGATCTATGATGACAAAATCAAGGATAGACGACACAGACAGACGAGTAACGAAAGACCACTATTAATAAACAATATTGTGAACCTTTTGTGGTTTTTGCTTACCTTAGGGGCTTGAAAGAGACTAGGATTTTTCTCACCACGATTTTTCCTGAGCTTTCTCTCAGACGAATATCCAGTTTTACACCCCGGCACGAAGCAAACGCTACTTGTAAAACATTGTACGCCACTCATTGTTTATATTAATAACGCAAAAAAATGATTCCAAAGCTTATTTTTCAAGATATTCGAAAAAAATACCGCACTCGCCTATCAAAACCTGCAAAAAATAACCGGGAAGCGTGCAGTGGCGCCCTCGACGGCGAACCAGCGAAGTAACGAAAAACAGGGACGTAAATTTAAAATTCGGCCATATTCGATCGGCCTCCTTCCTAAAGCCCTCCATAATTAAGACCGACCTTTCCACACACCTCCTGCAGGTCCTGTAGCATCAGTCGCATTTCTTCCAGATTGTCTGAGAATAGCACTATATCATCCGCAAAACGTAAGTTGTTTAGGTTCTTGCCATCTATGTTTATACCTCTCTGACTCCAATTCAATTGTTTGAATGCACTCTCAATGACTGTAATAAACAGTTTTGGTGACATCGTGTCGCCTTGCCGGACACCACGCTCAATAGTTATGAGGTTGGTATTTTCATGCAGTTTTACCGTCATTGTTGCATTTTTGTAGATATTGTGGATGAGCTTGGTATATCGGTAGTCAACCCTACATTCCTGAAGTGCATTCCACACTGCATTTAACTCTATTGTGTCGAAGGCCTTGTGGAAGTCCACGAATGTCATTACTAAAGCTCTGTTATTTTCTATTGTCTTTTCTATAGGTGATTTGACGCTTTGAAGGTGGTAATTCGTTCCAAATCCACGACACGAACATTAAATATTAAAATATACATGTCAGAGCAAATGCCATATTATACTTGTCGGTCACGCGTATATAATATTATACATTTAAAATATATTATTTCTCGGTACAAAATAAACCGAGATGCACATATCCATGGAAGCGGTCGAAAGAAAAACACTTTTTGTTTGGAATCACGTATCAAGAATAAAATCTATATTGTTTATCTAATAAAAGCAATAAATAATTTATCTTATTAAAGAATATTTTCTGGATAAATCGCCTTGATTTATTGTGTCCATATTCATTTATATATATTTTTGCCCGATAAATCTTCTACCAGTTATTGACATAGTACTTGAAATCGTAGTGTGCGACTAGTTGCGAGATTACCTTGAAAAAAATGGACTATTATACTAGGGACAGTGAGTTTAGGAAAAAAAACTCCTGCGAGTCTGCACTGCAATATGTGTGTGCGGTATTGAGACAAAATGTAAATGATTCAAAGATTACCTTAAGTGTTTTTGTCGATTTGAAACCGCCTTTGAAACTATTGACAGAGATATTTTAATAAACAAGTTGACTTTGTCTGGGTTGAATCAAAGTTGATAATAAAATGTCTACAAGGAGAGAGAGAGGGGCCACTCTCTGCAGGAAGGACTAAGGAACTCTTTTGTTAATTTATTTGCGGATGACACCCTCATTTCTGTCTCCCGTAAAGATTTTAATCAAGTAGCTACAATAATGAGTAATAAATTAGGAATATTATACGAATGGTTATGCCAAGATGAGTTAAAATTAAATATTTTGAAAACAAAATGCATGGTTGTTGAATCTAGGGTGGACTGTCAAAGATTTAAGCATGTGGGCCTTTTTTTTTAAACATAAATGGTGTTGTAATTGATTTTGTTTCTGAAGTTAAGCTATTTGGGGATTATATTGGATTCACAATTGTGCTTGTGGACTATACGTGTCGGAAAATTGGTAAAAAATAAGGTTTTTTATTCGGGTATCGACCTGTTTGTCTCAGTGGACTAAGATGTTGGTGTATAATACCATTATAGTGCCACACTTTTTGTATGCATGATCCTATTAAAATGTGATAAATATACCCTAATTAATCTTTTCATTTGCTACAGGTTGTAACATTTATCCTAACATTTGTTAAAAAGAATACTAAAAATAGTGCCTGTTGAAATTTTTAGTACCGATTTGTATTTGCCATTTTGTAGGTAAACTTTAAACTGATACTTGTAAAATCCAATATACGTTCTATCAATATAAGTGAGACATGACTATACTATTAATCGTTACATTTTATTGTGTAAAATACATAATGCTATGTGAATTTTTTTTACAATTTCTATGCAACTTCACTCCAAGTATAAAATTTGTAATTTAAAACAATTTGTTGTAGAAACTTGAACAACTGTCAGGTTTTATACCAATACAAATATAAAAATCTCCAGAAAATTTGCAGTATTTATTACACTGGCTTAAAATGTGTAATTTAAAACAATTTGTTCCAGAAACTTATACAATATTCAAGATTAATACATATCGAAATATAAAAATCTTCAACAATTTATATGATGCGATATTAAGAGAGCACCAAACCTGAGAATCTTTAACAGAAACCTTTTGTTATACTTAAGGTACTGAGGTGTGCACTATTAGGAATGTTATTTTAGTAATCTGGTTTAAATAGCCTAATAGTGCTAAATAAAGGATATATTTATTATTTATATTATATCTTGTTTCCTTTACATTGTAAACTTGTGCGTCGATTGCATCCTATTCCAAAGACAGTATGGATCTGTGAATGTTGGCTAATTTTGTTTTTTTACTGTTTAAAAAAAAATATTATTAAACTACTATAAGAAAACTACATTAAAATATTATTTAATGTAATATGCCAAATGAGCTAATACGCAAGCCAAGGATAATTCTCCAAGCATTCTAAAATTAAGTTCGTCCCCAATTCGGGTCTGCTAAGGGATGCGAAAATTTATTGAATCAGGTATTTTAATTGCTTCCTTTGCAGAATTCTCAAGCTGTTTCTCAATTATAGATACCCTAGAATAATTTCGATATATCGGGGTCTGGAAGTTCCCACGAATAAAATGAGGAGTTAAGAGGTCTCTAGCAAGCCGCTAGTATAGTAAAAGTGCGTTGGATATTATGACGGTGTATACAGTGAGCTCAAAAAGGTTAGAATAAATTCGTTTCAAATTCAGGTGATTATTTTCTGGAAAAACGCTTGGACATCTCGATTATTATTTTTAATTGCGAATTTTTTGACATAAGAAATGTCTCAAGGTTGTCTCAAGAAGAACATATACCGTCAACATTAATTTTTTTAAATAGAACACCCTGTATATTATATTATTTTTAAATTCTACGATACATTCTAAACACTTTTTGTATAACATACCATATCCTCAAAATCAACGGTTTTCGATATATTGACATTTTAATATTTTTCTGAAAAAATGCTGAGATCCGTGGATTTTTAGTTTTAATTGCGCGTTTCTTTATTATTATTATAACCCGTTACCTGAATTAATTTATTTTGACACAGACATTTATTTATTGTCAAAATTTCTTTAAGTAATTCTGTAAAAATGGCGCGGTTAAGTGAAAAAGATAGGATAGAGGTACTAATGATGCTTGGCTATGGAGATAGGATGCGAACCCAACCGAGCACCAATATCTCAATCTGTTGTTAGTAAAATTGTAAAAAATATAGGGATTTGGGGCATGTTAGAGACAATTATATTCAAGGTCTAACCTGGATTTCAGAAGATGTGCAGTTAAATGTCCTCTTAGCTGTCCAAGAAAACCACCACGCCACGGAAAATAATATTTGTCAAGCAACCGTATTGAATTATTTACACAAAAATAAATGGCATCCCTATAGGGTACAGTTGGTTCATGAACTTAATGAAAATGACCCGGATAGAAGAACAGAATTTTGCAAATTAATGATGAACAGATACATTGAAGATCCTCAAATTTTAAAAAGAATTGTGTTCTCTGATGAAGCAACGTTTACTCTAAATGGATATGTGAATCGCCAAAACTGTCGATATTGGGCTAAGGAAAATCCGCACTGGATCACACACACAATACCTGCAAAAAGTGAATGTTTGGGCTGGAATTGTTGATAACCGGATTTTAGGTCCCTTCTTTTTTGATGGTACGTTAAATGGCGAACTGTATCTAGAATTTTTAGAATTTGAGTTAATACCGGCACTTGCTGTACTCTATCTAAATCCAGATGAGCCAGACATTCCCAACAATAACTTATGGTACCAGCAAGACGGAGCACCAGCCCATTACACACGCCCGGTGCGTGAGTACTTGAATACAGTCTTTCCTGGCAAGTGGATTGGTCGACGGGGTCCAATAGAATGGCCGGCAAGGTCACCAGATTTGACCTCGCTAGATTTTTTTAACAGACCTAACAATATTGATGAACTTAAAGCTCGAATAAGGCATGAGGTTAGATTAATAGAGCCCCAGGTAATCCATAACGTTTTGGAATAATTCAAAGATCGACTTGCATATTGCCAGGAAGTTGGTGGCGGTCAATTTCAACATTTATTAAAATAAAATTTAATTTAGTCTATGTAAATATTATAGACTAAATAAATCTAAAGAGTTCATTTCTAATTGTAGTTTTCGTACCAGAAAAAATGTCAATATATCGAAAACCGTTGATTTTAGAGATATGGTATGTTTTACAAAAAGTGTAAGTGTAAAGAATGTATCGTAGAATTTAAAAATAATATAATATACAGGGTGTTCTATTTAAAAAAAAATAATGTTGACGGTATGTATGTTCTTCTTGAGACAACCTGTATACACATTTCTTATGTCAAAATGTTCGCAATTAAAAATAATAATCGACATGTCCAAACGTTTTTCCAGAAAATAATCACCTGAATTTTAAACGAATTTATTCCAACCTTTTTGAGCTCACTGTCTAGTGATTGTTAGGGTTATTTTTTACCGTTTTGGAATTATACGAAAATATAATAGAATTATCATTATCCTCATTAAAGTGTTGTAAATGGCTCATGTTACTCATAGCAATACCTGTCACCTTGACTAAATTGTTCTTCTGTCTTGTTTACAAATCTTAATAAACGTTGTCAAAATCAGGGTCTAAATGGGATACTCTGAAGAGCAAAAGTTCGAAATTCTTAAAATATATACCAAATGTGGACACAACAAGCGAGAAGCTCAACGCGAATTCAGAAGGCGACATCCACATTTAGTAATTCCTAGCGAAAACACTTTCCGAAATGTGTTTCGTCAGCTTTCTGAGCGAAAAACATTGCAAAGAAAGAAAAGGCATTGTCGGATACTTGAGGATGAAGAACTTGCTGTTCTTTTATATTTTTAAGGTAATTTTTATTTGTTTTTATATTCGCTTCGTATCATTTAGAAGCTTAACTTGTTTTGATGGATCTCTAAATGGAGTTAAATATCGTGAAATGCTTGCACATTTCTTTTTCCTCTAAACGCGCGCCGCCAGGAATTTTATATGGCAGCAACAAAATAATTACAATGAGACGTAGAGTACCTTTACAGATGGGCAGTATACATTGCAGAGCTTTGTGTTTCCTATCCCTACGATTAAAATTTGTAACTTTTGTGCATTGTTAAATGCAACATATATTTTTTTAAAGGCAATGCTGTCTCTAATCATGATTGCTATACCTCCTATACCATCTAATCTATCATCGCTTATTACTATAAAACCTCCGCGTCATAGTGTTCTTCCAGTTAGAGAATACCTCAATGAGAATTATGACATTTGGATTGGTGGTGGAGGGACGATTGCATGGCCTCTCAATAGTCCCGACTTAACACCATTAGACATTTGCAGGAACAAATCCAAATTAAAATTGACTTTCTTAACTTCGGAAGGCCAGATATGATTGCTAATGCAATTGAAAAACTAAAAGAGGGTTACCAATCCTGCATTTTAATAAGAGTAGCCATTTTGAGCAATTATGAAAATAATAACGAGTGATTTTTAATTATTTTGCTCAAGGGAGGCCATGCATTTTAAAAGCATCATGGCCGTACTGCGTAGATATGATGACATGATTGTTTTATGGCATTTACGTCTTGTTTGAATTTGTGTATTTGTAAAGTTTAAAAATTGGAGAAATTTTGTAATTTTTGCAGTTATTTGAAGGTAGGTTACTATTGCTTTAACTAATATTTCTCCGGGGAGTCGTCTTTTGACTATTATAAAGTGCTATTTGCAGGATATGATTTAATTTTTTATTTTTTTTTTTATTTTTCAGCGTATCAAGTTTTGGTGAAGCTTTGTTGCCGGATTGAAAGTTCTACAGTAAAAATGTTTAGTGAAGCACAAAAAATTTTTATTGTTGAAAGTTTTTTTAGAAATGGAAACAAAATAGGCGGTGTGTGGAATTACTCTATGCATGACTGCTTTGATGAATTTCGAACCGAGTTTCCTGATGTTGCGGTGACAATACCTAATTGATAAATTTCGTCAGACTGGTTCTGTTCGACATAAAAAAGGGGCTGGAAGACCAACGAAACGATCGAATGAGGTTATTGAAGAAGCGCGACAAATTATGGAAAATAATCCTTCAACTTCTATTAGGCATTTATCTCAACAAATTCAGCAAACGGATTTATGCTACAGTACATGTCAAACACTTTTGAAAAAGGATCTGCATCTATACCCTTATCGTGTTACGGCTATTCATGAACTCCTTCCCAATGACGTTCCCCAAAGACTTAATTTTTGTGAATGGTTTTTAAACAATTTTCAAGAAGAAAATAGTGGTGCTTTTGAAAAAACATTTTTTACCGATGAGGCTTATTTTTATTTATCAGGCTATGTTAATTCACAAAATATGCGAATGTGGAATACGCAAAATCCGCATGTTTTTGTAGAAAGACCTCTTCATCCTCAAAAAGTTGGTGTGTGGGCAGCAATTAGTTCTAGAAGAATAGTAGGCCCAATTTACTTTGATGGCACAATTACAGCTGAGAGATATCGGATCGAAATTCTGACAACATTTATTAATGAGCTTCACGATGATGAATTGCGGGAAGGTTACTTCCAACAAGATGGCGCTACACCTCATGTAACCAGAGAAAATTTAAATTTTTTAAGTGAATTTTTTGAAAACAGAGTTATAAGCCGAAATACGCAACAAATATGGCCACCTCGTTCCTGCGATTTAACACCCTGCGATTTCTTCTTGTGGCCTTTTATAAAAAACTCCATTTATCGAACACCAATTGAGGATCTAAATGATCTTAAACGAAGAATTTCAGAAAAAATTGCCGAAATTAATAATTCTCCAAACGTATTGGTTAATATGTGTCTAGAAGTAGGAGGCGGCCATATAAAGTAGGCTTTCAAAGTAAGATAGCTCAGGATTTTATATTACATACCGTCAAAAAACATTATTTTAGGTTTTCAACGTGACAACGCTGCTTTCTTGCAAATTCGCCCTATGATTTAATCTACGCGCTACTGCTACACTATGTATACTGGGTCACAGCCGCCCTTGAGCAAAATAATTAATAATCACTCGTTATATATGTTGGGTTATGTTTTAATTTCGTTCCAAAACGGTAAAAAACTAACCCAACAACCACTATATATTTAAAAAGAGGATAAAACTCTTTAACTGATACAATGAAGAAATAGGGGGTATTCAACTTTTTTTCGTTTAGTACAAGAAACAGTACATTTAAAGCAACTATTCTTTGGTAATCACGCATCACTTTAAATAATCGAATTACAAAAATCTTAAGCCAATCAAGTCGAAATTTACAATTTAAATTCAAGAGTTGCTATTTAATTTTATTGGAAACAACGCCCGGAAAGGAATAGCCAATCTTGCATGTCAGCGTGTATTTAGAATTTTCGTTAGGTAAATAAATAGTAGGGAGTTTTAGACTAGCTTCAGGTCAGTCCTATTCCCTAACTATTATAAGAAATATACATCATTGTGGCATCGTCCCCTTATTACCTATCTCCTCTTCAGTCACAGAAATTTATTGAAGTCAACCATATCAGCATTTATACCTTACAAATCCTAATATTATACAAACGCAGTCCATTATCGCCTTTGCTTTTTGTGAAGAAAATTGCCAATACACCAAATATTACTCCACAATATAAATTGTTTGGGAAAGTTTAAGTCCGCTATAAATATGTCACATCCAGATATGAAAGTAATCAGTCAAACCGAACGACTGAACGACCGAATATTGTGGATAATCCAGGGCGTTTGTATAAAGTTTTAAAGTTATTATAATGAGATATTGTTTAATTTAATTCCGTGGATAATATAGTTAAATATATTTTGCAAGGATAAAATGAAGTTAGTTAATTGATTCTGCCTTTTTCTGTGCTGGGTGGCCGAAGTGCGGAAGATATCCTGAAAAAATTATAAACAGAACGGTGCCAAAGCTGGCGCAACATAGAAAATCCCATCGTGCAAATTTTATTTATTTAAGGGACAAATAGTACTCGTCAAGATATATGCAGGGATTTAAGGGAGTATCGCTGCTTTGTAAATCCGAAAAGAGATAAGACGAAAATTGCTAGAAATTACGAAAATACAGCCCAACTTCTACAGCAAGTTGATGATAATCCTAAAACTTTACTAGGCAAAATCAACGAGAATATTGGTGTTTCCACAAGCTCTTCATTGAGGATTCGACATAACGACAAGTTTCATTCATACAAAACCGAACTAATCCATAGATTTGAACAAGAGAATCACATACGAAGACTGGAATTCTTAGCAGGATTTTCCGGACTGTATTGCTAAAATGTAAATATATTGTCGAACATGTAATGTAATCTTGAACTGACATAATTGTCGCTTGCAGAACTGCTGGAAGGGTTTAAGTACAGAAGGAATATCTGACTGAAGCAGGATGGGGCTCCTGCTCATAATGCTCAAATCTTTAAGGACCATTGGACAGACGGTGGTGGAACGATGGTGTAGAACCACTGGACCAGGAAGATGGCCTGCAAAGTCACCAGACATTAACACCTTTAGATTTTTTTCTTTGTGGTCACTTAAAGGATATTGTCTATGAAACAGCATTTGACGATTTCGCCGACCTAATATACAAAATGACAGCGGCATGCACTGCTATTACAAAAAGAACGCTTTGAAAAGTTTATAACCTTTTATGGTGGTAACCAAATAAAACTGTTTGTATTTTTTTGCAGATAAATAGGGTTTAAAATTACCACCAACCCCTGCTAGCTCAAGCTCGTGGCAGTTGTAACCGGGGTGGTTCTTTTGTGAAGGATTTTTGCCAGATAAACAACGATGTGTATGAACCTCAAGGAATACTGCAATGCAAGCCAAGACATAATATTCAGTTGTGAGCGTCACGCACAGCTGCTTTTTACTCTAACCTATCACAACAACACCAAATCCCCATGACGTGAACAATGGGCCCACACACAGTATTAAAACAAAAACAAAAACAAAAATCAATTAAAAGTTATTTAATTAAGGAAAGGTCGATATAAAATTAAGATGATTTTAAATTGCAAATTAACAACAATTAATTCAACATCTCATAAATAACTGTAGTCAGTTGATTTACCAAATCAGACAAAAATAATAAAAGTATTTGAGTTTGGCTGAGCTCAACACTCATTAATACAGCGCAAAAGTTGCAACTATTTTACATTCCGCTTTGTATATCTGAATAACTCAGATTAATATGGTAAAATGCTAAAAAAATATCAAAATCAACCGGATATTTGCAGATTAAATAAAAATGTAGGTACTTATTCGCAGGTCCTCCTCAAAGATAGAAATAGATTTTCCTATTTTTTCCACAAAAGCTTTAGTATGTGGCCAATGTGCAAAGTAAAATCTCACCGTATGACCGTCATCTGGGTTTTCCTTCAATGTCAAAACCCACAGCAAATGTCACACAGAATAATCAAAATTTGAGTCAACACATTTTAAAAAAAATGCAAAGTAATCCTAGCAGTTTTAATTGAATAAGTATTGAAAATCCGAAAGCCTTATTAAGCTAATGGGACACTGACGCTTAATACGTTTTTCTTTATTTCTTTAACAAGCAGGAATATTAGCTGACGCTTGCCTTTCATTTTCTATGGACATCTGCTAAAAAAACACGACTCTCAGAAATTATTCATTTATCGTTTGCTCAGACCGGTTTAACCTTCTCCACGATCTAATTGACGTCAAAGGGTTCGGCTAAATCACTACCTGAAAACGACGCACGAAACTTTAAAGCTTCTTTGATAAAGTTTAAACCGGTCAAAATAGGGTTTTAGAGATTAAAGGTAAGCCGTGGAACTTAATTTACTGTATACCATACCGGTATATTACCTCAATACTAAACAGTGTTTTGGTTGTAATAAAATATTACATTACAGTATTATATACAGTATGTCCACGGATAGAGGTCACAAGACAATCTAAACAAGTGTGAGTCAAACATTTAAAAATGATGATCCAAAAAATTAAAAAATATTCCCAAATATGTACTACCCCAAAATTATTTCTTTTTCTTTGTAGGTAATTTTGTCGATAAATGCCAATAATATCTAATAATATGGCAGGAGACGAAGGCGCTGAGAACTTCTTACCAAACGAGCAAAGTTAATAGGCCACAGGAAACGCAATTTTAAAAACCTATCACAGGGGCAAACAATCCTCCTTATAAGTAGATTCATGCTAAAAAGTTCGCCATGGAAAAGGGAGAGAGACCGACCCTTTTCCAGATTAGGGAATATGTGTCAGTTTTCATTGTATCCTTGTCAAGGCAAACAATAACAGAGTACATGTCAAAAAGAGAACGTATAAAAATAAATTCAAATTTTCTTAATTTATATACAGAGTGGTGCGAGGTGTGTATAGTGTGTACACATTGTCAGAAATTTGAGGAAATTATTAGGAATCTTTTTAGGAATTTTGGGAAATTTAATATAAAAATATTTCAGAAGTGGGACATTTTTTTAACAATATATCGAGCAATATACCATCTAATACATAGTACGAGACATATTATGTCTCGACCTATGTATTTAAACCTTTAGAAACGTTTTCTTTTACTTTACACTATAAATTTCAAATTGAATCTCATTGAAATTTATTTTAATGGTTTCGTAAATAACGTCAGCACTAGGTATTATACAATATAGGTAGTAGGTATACTGTAATAAAAAAATTGAAGAAAATTTTCGGACAAGTATATAATAATATGTATAGTAACCCTATATAGATTATTCCCAGATTACGAGTTAACTCATACCCAATCCACGAATTGAGGGTTCATCCTAGGGTCGCAGGTAACCTTTCATTATACAATGTATTTTACTACTAACTCCTGGAGTAACCTATACTTTTGAGTTAATCTCAACCTATACAACTGGTGGAATGGAGCAACAAAATGCTTAACCGGTTCATCGATTTCGTAAACCGGACCACCTAATTTTAATTGGGTACATTATATTTGTTCTGTGTGCCAAAAGGAATGTTATTTCCACAGGTAGGAATACACCAAAAATTTATTTAGAGACAGAAGTAAAGGCAAGTTACGTAAAAATTCATTAAAAAACATTTTTTCGTTGATATATGATATGCTTTTTTTCTTAATACAGGGTCTCCCAAAACTAGAAGTATCTATGATATTGTAGTTATGGTCAGATAACCTTATATTCTAGCCTTTAAAAATAGCGTAAGTAATCTGTCAAACAGATGAGGTAAATTGTCAAATGTATTATTAGTTCCGAATACGTTGAGGGTTGGGGTGATTGTATCCATTTTAGGCATAGATGGCGGTGTGGTAAAGGGGAGGGGGTTATAAAGCGCCACCAGTTTTAACTATAAAGGCAAAAAGTTAGTCGTTCGTGGCTTTTGGCAAGAAAATATTTTATGCTCCATCAAAGAGAAACTTTAAGGTTATTGTCGCTTCCTTTCAACAGGTTAATCCACAGACACGTTTCGCCGTATCATGGCTCGTCAGTGTCGTTAAGATGTGGCCATTACCATTAGTCGTCTACAGCTTAGGGTCATATAGGCTCTTCGTTGTCGAGATATAGTTTGAAAACTATTTTTTTTATGGCCTTAACCACAATTTCAAAAAGATTTCTTTGTTTCTCGTTTTCTAGATAAACCTGGGGTAGGTACAATCGAATACGAGATATGTATAAAACTTTAATTCATTTTATGCAGCTTTTCATTCTCAGTAATCCAATTTCAAGAAATTTCGTAGTTGAATATTCATTAACAATTATCCAGACAGAGGAAGAATAAATAGCAAAAATCATGGGTACATAACCTCACATTTTTGACAGTACCTATGCTATTTCGGACATTCAATTATTAGGACTTAATTACAGACTACATAATGACTTCAGGCTAGACCGTTCAAAAACCTTTTCTAGATGTCGAAAACAAAAATGTAGGTGCTCTCCTCTTAGGTGAATTCTTGGCAATATTTGGGCGTCGCTCATTTTGCTAACTCACCGCACGCCCCTGAGGAGCACGCTCTTATAGGTTCATTATTAAGACCTCCCTGAGGATAACTCTGTTACCTTCGAACGACTTTTCTAATGTTGTATTCGCAACGAAATACAATTTGCAATTTCAGTAGTCAGCAATAAAAATTACCGTTGCGAGACCTCGTTAAATTGTGGCTCAAACCTAAATTAAAAACGACGTGCTTATAGGCATTGAGTCAGTGGCGTAACTAGCTCTCTGAGCTGGGGGTGGCCTAGGGTGGGCCTGTTATTGTGACTTGTAGTGGCGGCTTGTGTAGATGCGGGCCGGCGGCCGGCGGAGAGCCCGCCGCTGGCGAAATGTGCCGCAGACGAAATTTTTTTTGGACCACGCCCAAATTTTAACAAATTTGGTCAATAATCAACAGTAATATCACAAGACCTCTTTTTTTATCGGTTAGATTTTTCAGCTGTCACGAAAACTTTTTTTGGAAATTTTTCGAGATGAATTTGGACATGTTTATTCTGATTAGATCCCGAGAGTGAAGCTCGAGGGATTTAATTTTTGAATAAACAAGCCCAAAGTTCAACGAGAATCGGATCGGGTCGATCGGGATCGCCGCGCATGTACGTTCATTGTTATGTGAAAATTGATGCTATATTTGCGAGGCGAGTAGCGAGCTTACAAAGTCAGCCTTTTTCTGGGGGGGGCCTAGCGACGTCTGGGGGGGGCCCGGCCCCCCTAGGCCCCCCTGTAGTTACGCGCCTGCATTGTGTACCTAAGTATTCATTACTGGGCTTAAGTTTCACATTAGGTTAGTTTCTGCGACATATTTTTTTGTACGACTCGTCTTAAGAGACGCCCCAAAATAGATTTGTGTACAATAATTTATCGGGTATAAAGAAAACCCTGACAGGCTTTGTATACGAGCGCGAAACAGTATACATTGCGAATACAACAGGCGAAAAAACATGTCAAGGGATTTAATCCTTTTCTCTTCGGGAGAAAATAAAAATGCGCGAAAACAGGGGCAAGAAAAAATCCCGTAATCTAAAAAGCTGAAAGTTCCTTAAATACAGCTTTCGCATGTTTTATTTATGTGTATTGGCCTTAATCCGGTTTACTAGGAATAATGTTGGGTTTAAAAGTAACAAACAAGCAAACAGAGTAAGCATATCGATTTTCAATGATGATTAAGGTGTTTAAATATTTGTATGCACTTTCGAGGAATAAAATGGCACTTCTACTCCATATTTTCAGTAGTTAAGCTAAAACCTAATTTTTGGTAAAGCCTGTCCAGAGATATAAGAAAGTTACACTTTGCCTTTGAATGGTATTATTCAAGGGTGGCCATAAACAAACAATGAATGAATGAATAAATGCAGGTAAACGTAAACAGGAAGACGTAATTTCATTATTAAAGTAATTGTTTGGTGATTTTAAACCGATTTTTACCTGATTCAAAATGAGAGGGTTAATCCCATAAAACAAATTATGTTCTAAAGACTGTATATATAGCCACTCTAGTTAGTTTTAAGCTTAGTAATTATTCTTAATTCGTGTGTAATACAGCGTTTGTTTAATCGTGTGTCAGTCATGGAAAATATGTGCGAGCCCAATGTATCTCAGGAGATAACCTCGTCGAAAAGCAGAAAACACTTTTCTATGGAAACTAAGGAAGTTATAAACAATGTTTATTTAACTCTCAGCAAGCAAGCAGCGTTTGAAGAAACGGCCACATCAACAAAAATTACAACATCAACAGTATGGAAAATTGTGAATAATCCCATTTTAGCGAGGAAAAAAAGAACCAATACTGGCATTTTCTCGAAGGTAGATGAAAGTGATCAAGATATAATACGGCGTAATAAAATAAAATTTACAAGTTAGACGAGGAACAAAGCGTGCCTACATCAGATAATTTAATTAAGAGACTTGAAAAAGATGAAACCGGCGTTAAATGTGGCAGAACAACGTTATAGAAGTGTATCCAACACATGGGTTTTAGATTTAAAAAAATTAACAAAGGACAAGTTTTAATAGAATTCGGGAATGGCGATCCGAATATCTACAAAAAATTAGGATTTACAGAGATCAGCAAAGGCCGATTATTTACTTGGATGAAACCTAGTTCGCCATATATGATACCCTAGAAAGGGGTTGGGTTGACTCAAGAGGCAAGTGTAAAACAAGCGCGCCATCAAAAAGAGGTAAACGAAATACGATTTTGCATGCTGGATGTAAAGACGGATAGATTCCAAATGGACTTTCTTTGTCTGCAAAAAACATTAAAGATTTTTCTCTAGATTACCATGAGGACACCACTGCTGATTTATTTGAAGATTGGTTTAAAAACAAGCTAATTCCTCCTTAAATTACACAAAAACAACAATCCAGAACTACATGTATGATAATGACATTTATTTTCAGGAAGATTACACCAAAAGGCAATTAATTGAGGTTTTACAAAGTTTAAAACTACAAAAGGAATACTTCTGTGATAATTATGCAAAAAATCTAGGGCATACAGTTTTAAGGCTTCCACCATACCATTGTATATTTAATCCCATCGAACATGTTTGGCATCAACTGAAATCTGCCATTCGTCGTAACAATATTTGCCCTACTATTAGCTCCAGTGTACTTGAGCTTATAGAAACTGAAGTGTTTACTTCACAAAGTTGGGCAAATTCTGTTACACATGTTAAAAAAGTGAAAAAATCCTATATCCATATAAACAATATAGCACAAATAATAATTAGAACAGATGATTATAGCGATAGTGATATTGATATATTAAGTGAATAATTATTATAAGTACCGAATAATTTGTATATTTTTGTAACCATAAATATAATTTTTATTAATAAAATAACTTGTAATTTTATATTTAAACATAAATAAAATATTATTTAACGTCGTACTTATTTTTATTACAAACCATGATTAAATTCTAAGCAAAGTACGGACCTGTTCGGCCATATTTCAATTTTACAGCTAGCCCGTGTCTTTCGTAATAGGGATCAGTTAGTCACTTTCTTATATCTCTGAACAGACTTTACCAGTGGAAAGGTGAAATAAATAACTATTATCTAATATCTGCTACTGTCTATTTGTTCGTCTGAGCTGTCTACTGACTATTTACGCAATAATTTATACATAAACAAAAAATGCATACAAAGACTCATAAATTAATAAGTAAAATAGATATTATTTTATAAAAATTGCGTATTTAAAATATTGAACAAGAGAATACTTAAAAACACAAAGCAGATATATTTATGAAACGAGTTGTTTTAGTGTTTGGTCGAAATTGCGTTTTAATGGGGTTTTATACGAGTCGAAGTATGAAAGTGCTTATTTTATTACGTACTTACAATATTTTTATTATCGATATAAAAAAACGCGCACTAACGTGTAAATTGCAATTTTATTATTACAGTAACCAAAATTACCAAACGATTTATTATTCGGAGTTTATAAAAGTTATTTTCCAAAAGAGTATTAGAAAAATTAATTTTTCTTTAAACGTCAATAAACTTGACATTTTTCCACTAATTTTTTGACGTTAAAGTTTTGCTTTTTTTACAGTAGAAACCGAAACGCGTAGAGCAAAATATCAAATATTTGTGAAGAATTTTGTATTTTTCGTTCCTCTTCAATATGAATAATCTTCACCCAAAGATATCTATGATTCAATTAACCCTGTATATTGGTTCAATTAAACATAATGAACAGATACTCTGGATGAATTTGTCAAGCGTCAAGATCATATCATGTTGCACAACATTTAATAAAATATTTCTTATTTCTTTCAGATTTACTACACTGTTAACGCTGGGCAGTCTTCTTTTCTTTTACACGAGGAAATCAACTATTTGAAGAACATTTCAAATCAATCGCTTATTGACCACGATATTACCACTGAAAGTAAGTAAAGTAAGAATAAAATAATTGTGTAATAGTTATTCCTCAAACAAGTTGGTGACAAGTTTCTGATGTTAGCGTTAAAAGTATCATTTTATTTTGTGAGAAGGAAAATTGGATGACAAGCGAATTAAATTACCATAATATTTCCCTGTATTTTTAATACTACTTATTTCTAAACTTTCCAACAATGACAATTTTCTACCTTTATCCAATATATGCAAAACTTTAAATTCCTCACTAAAACTATGGTTTTCCTGTAACAAGGGCTGTGCATATGCCTAATTCTCTTCTTTATTTAAAAATTACCTTTTATGTTCTAGTATTCTTTTTTTTAAATTTAATAAATAAATCTTTCTGTTGACGTTAGTATTGAGATAAATTAATTTCTTGATGTATTGTATAAACCGTTGTTAATGTTACTATTGAAATAAATTAATTTTTTGATGTATCTTATAAATCGATCGTGTTTAATTTATTATTTTGAACAACTTTTCTTTACGAAATTTTTTAATATCTTCAATAGGGAGGTGCGTACAATAAAAATAATGCAAAACATCAAAGTAGGCATAGGATTTTAAAATTTTGTATTCTTACTCATTAATTATTTCCGAACATCCTTTCTTAATAAAATTTTTTCGTATCTCCTAGAAATCAAGCACTTTACTGGTGGGGAAAAAAAGTGGTTTGAAAATTTCCAAAGCACACTTGATTTTTCGAAATTAAAATTATGCCACAAATTAGTTCCTATCCAAGCAGGGCTGAACCCCAGAAGATAAAATTTCAACTCAAAAAATTTCAGCCTTTTTCATCTATCGTTGCGTCGATCCGGGGACACACTGTATATTTTGTATCAGTTAAAAATCGATTACGAAGGAACTACCCGATCTATTTGCCAGTGGCCTCTGTGACCACAATCCAATACAATATGTACTCCTATTTCTAGGAGCAAACAGTCTTGCTAAATATTGAACCTCCTTGTACAACAATATGGAATTGAATAATACAGTGTTGTGCTAGCGGATATACAATTACAATCCAATGAATTACCGATTCTCAGTTACTCAGGGGCTGGGCGTTATTGACACACTATGAATTAACGGAGTATTTGCGGTTTAACGACAAAATAGATTTCAGACCAGACTAGGATCTTTTACTAAGTATGGGTTATAGGTTTCTGAATTTAATTGCTTTTAGTACTTGAAATTTAAATTACGAGCTAATTACACTAGGCGACAATTTTTTGTTTGTTGTAGCATAAATACGAAAATGTAGAACGGTTAGAGATGTAAAATTCTCGGTAATAATGTTGTGGAGAATATTCTCGAGAATATTCTCAAGTTAGAGAATTTTCTGAGAATGGTAAGAAAATCGCTTTTTTGTATTAAAATTTTTCCAAACGTTACTTTTTGGTTTTGTGATACCATTTAATTTATTTTGCTCCTACTGAGCCGAACGGAACGCCAAAATAAAACTAGTCTCACCATATCATTTACAATTTACACAGCTGTATACGAGTATACGTTCGCGCTTCTAGGGGATTTCTCTGAATTTTTGTTATACTCGGATTCCCCTAGAAGCGCCGACGTAAAACACTATTACCAGAGTTATAGAATAGGTTAGAGAAGCTCAAAATTTTAAAATCATTGCAAAATTTTTCAGAGTAGATTATGTAGAAAAACTTCTCTAGAGAATATTCCCGGGAGAATTTCCTTACAGAGAATATTCTCGTTCTCGACTTTAAAAATAAGGATTTTTTTATTAGGTTAATATAGCGGAATTTACAGAAACATCACTTTTTTAGATTTAAGATTGCAGTTACGCCCCCTAGCGGCCATTTCAGAAACTTGAAAATATTTTCCAGGTTTTTCCCTTGGCCATTTTAGTAATATTCTTTTTTGTCGCAAGCCTCTACGATGGATAGTTTCCCAGTTACAGTACCTTGCATTCTTAGTTGGCCACCCTGTACTTCCTTTTTCTGTACGCCAAAAATAACACAGTGGTATGGAACAAGATATCACTCATTCATAACAACTGTCCATGCCTTTTTCACTATTGACAACCAAGTCACAAAGTATGGGCCCCAGATAACTGAGCCTTTGTCGCACGCACAATGACGAAACCGATACTGTAAAATACACACCACCCTGGTTATAAATCTATTCACTCGTAAATTTATGGCTTTTTCTTCTAATGAAAAATCTGAAATTACAATTCAATTTTCTTTAAGGAATCTCAACTAATTAATTATTATGGAAACGACAAAAAGACAAATGAAAGGGGAACCATTGAAGTTAATTAATAATTATCGAGAATTAAATACAAAAGTTTTACTCCTTCAGGATCCAATAATGTTTAAGTCGCGCGTAAGCATACCAAACCAAAGAAACACCAAGGAAAGGAAGTTTAACCAACTTAGTAAAGATAAAATATTGAACATTAATAAGGCACGTATTTTAGCGAGCTTAAATTTGGCACCATAGAAAGACAGACATCTTTTAAAAACATACAGGGTGGACGTTTAGTGTGGCAAAGTAGAATGGCTCCGTTTGTATTTATAAGACACAAAAAATGTTAATATAAAAGTTGAAGGACAGTAAGTGAGTTATAACGTAAAATTATTGTTGACTCTATAGATTGGCACAACAAAGAGGAACAAGACTTTTTTTTAATTGTATATTTTTGCACTTTTAAATTCCCCTCGATATTTCGCGTATCGTGGCAAACATAGTTTTTAATTATTTTGCAATGTTGCCAAGTTATTTAAAAATATTCTTTTTTTGAAGAAAAAATTTGGCGCCTTCAAATTTGAAATTAAATTGAATTAACTCGAGGCATTCGAAACATTCTCGAAGGTATCAAAGATAAAGACTAATTCGAGACTTAAGAATATTTCATATTTTGTACAGAGTGTGCTCTACAAACGCGTCAACCTTTCACATTTTAAAATTACTTTACGCTTTTTTTTCAAATGAAACACCCTGTATTCTAATATTTTATCTTGTACAGTTTTTTGCCCTCTACTACTTTTGTTAAAAGGTTCATTAGTTATTTTTGCTCATTTTGGCGAAATATTTTTTTTTTTTAATAAAAAGTCTGAGAAAAATGTTTTTTTTTAATTTTACTTATTTAAAGTGCTTTAATCAGTTTATCTAACTGCTTACATAAACTATCTAATCAATAATTCGAAGTATCCTCCATTAGCCTCTATATACTTCTGGTCACGATCTTTAAATTCTTCGCTTAAATTTCGACATATTTCGGGAGTAATCGCTTGGAAACAATTTCTTATGCGAGTTTTCATGTCTTGTGTGTCTGTTAGTTGTTTTGTTTATAGTATTTATTATTTAAAGAAAGACAATGGAGTAGGTTGGCATTATATATGATATTTATGCACATTTTGCATAATAATAGGTATTTTTGTATTTTTTTTTGCCTAATTTTAACCAAAGGTATTTCTTTGTATACAATATTTCGCTGCCGAAATTAAACCAAATAATAAATAATAATAAAAATTATAACAATTCGCCGAATTCGATAGGCTCTTAACTTAAGATAAAAAGGTACCATATTCTAAAGTAAATATATTTATAACTTAGCCTTTTCTCGGATATTAAAAGGGACTTTGTGAAGCACCCACAATCCGCAGTAACAGCAATTTCTTCTACAACTCGCTCTACTTTCTGATTGGTTGCATATAAACATGGCCCCGATGGTAAACGGTAATTCGCGAGGTTCCTATACAAAACAAAATTCTTTATTAAAAATACTTTTCTAGTTTCTTTAACCAAAATTGCAAGATGTAAATATAAATTGCTTTATCTAATTATTTTTAAATCGCGTTTAAAATGGATATTTTGTAACTAAGTTTACAACTTTATCGTATAAGAGTTAGACGGAATGGAATTCAACGAAGCAGCTTATTTCCGACAATAAAGCTACAAATGTAATTGAGTACTTGTTTCAGATTGCTGATTATTATTAGTAAGTAATAAATAAGGGAAGTAGGTAATGAAAAGCCTTAAAGCTGTAATTAAAAAACTGACATATTGCTCACATCCTTCTTGAAAATTCAAAAAAGTCGACAATGTAATTAAATAACGAGCAATTTCACTATTTTTGAGCGGTACCTCTTTGTATCAAAAATTATCAAATAATTTCAAAGTCGATGCCTAAAGAAAACTACCTCTTTTTTTAGTTTAGTTATAAGGAAACCCACCTCCTGACTTTCCAACAACAAAGAAACCTTTTCTAGACAAATTACTATATTTTAAGTATGTAGTGAAATCCTTAAAAATTGAAATAGCCACTCTAAACTAAATATCGACGCTTAACTTGCGAGATGAAAGGTAATTGAATTTGTCTGTTACGATCCGGCTGCCATTTTTAGTTCGGTATAAACTCTCTTGAGTAAATCCGTCTCGTAAATAGCAGTAACACCGAAGAGGATTAATTGAACAGTGTCATTGCAATACTTGGTATAAAACTGAAGCAAAAGTTATTTAAAAGTGTACAATAATACAGGGTTTGGTTCAAAATGGGCGAACTTGACAGCAAAATTTCTATTCTCTAGTATTATATATTTATTATAGTAGTAGAACATTAGACAACTAAAAATATATAATTTAATGGTATGTAGCGATCAACCATGCATCAACGATTAGGTCATAAAATTTACCAAGCAAGAATTAAACATATTATAAAATACAAAACTAGTTTTAACATGTTATAATAAAGCGGAACAGTGTATTTGATTTAAGAACCCCTGAGGTAAGTTTTAAGGTGTCTTTTAAATGTTTCGGTACTTGAGCAGTCTTTGATATTTGTCGGAACATTGTTATAGCATCCAGCAGCATTATAACTAAAGGAGCGCTGAAATAAAGCAGATTTATGCCTAGGAATATTAAGGAGGTCCTTGTATCGTGTAACACATCCGTGCACATCAGAACCCTTGATAAGTTTTTTAAGAAGATAATCCGGCTGCCCGAATTTCAATACTTTAAAAATTACCGTACATAAGTGCATGATAAACCTGTGATCCAGTCTTAGCCAACCTGGCTCTAGGAAGTATGGTGTAATGTGATCATACTTTCTTACTCCATAACAAAATCTTAGACAGCCATTCTGTAATTTTTGTAAACTATTTTTATCCTCGTAAAGCAGAGCTGGCCAAAACAATACATCACAGTAGGACAAAGGCGTTGAAATGATCGAGTCACACAACCCTAATTTAATTGGAGTTGAGAGGAATTGTTTAAACATTTAAATAGTTCTTAGTTTACCATAGCCTTACTGTAATAAAAAAGGCACATGACTTTTTGACCCTTAATTCCGAATCAAAATGAACACCTAGGTTTTTGCAAGATTCAGTGGGTGGTAATTTAACAATGTTTAATTTAATATTAATAAGGCTAGAGACTTCCATGTTCTTATTACCAAATAGAATAAGCTGAGTTTTGGATTGATTTAGCAACAGGTTATGTGCATCTGATATCTCATAAATCTTGTCCAGGTCAGCAACCCTCACACTCTCAGGACCAAAACTGTGATATAGATGAAAGTCATCAGCATACTGGTGGGACTGTAAGTGTTGTAGATGACTTTCAAAATCCGCAGTATAAATTAAAAACAGTAATGAGCCCAAAATGCTACCTTGGGGCACGGCACGTTTTAAAGTTAGGAAACCAGAAAAGCTATTGTTGAAAAATACTCTTTGGTATCTGTCATGGAGGTAACTCTTAATGAAATCAACAGCGGTGTAATCAAGTCCATAATATTTTAACTTGGTGCCCAGTATATTATGATCAAGGGTGTCGAAGGCCTTACTATAGTCAAGAAGTATCAAACAAGTGCATTTACTATCATCACTGGCGCGAATGATATCGTCACTTACTTTTATAAGATCTGTTGTTGTGCTATGTTGCGTTCTAAACCCAGACTGAGTTCGAGAAATAATTTTTTGTTCAGAAGAAAAATGATTTAGTTGCTCAGATATAATTTTTTCTAGAATTTTTGAGAACACGGGCAACAAGCTAATTGGTCTAAAGTTGGAAAGTTTACACGTATTGGTTTTTTTAGCAATAGGAAGAACATTAGCATTTCATTTACTAGGAAATTTGTCAGTAGCAATGCATGAATTAATAATAAAGGTTATATGATGACTTAAGCCCCTCTTGCATCAGGACGTAATTGCGAAATAATTCTTGCCACCCTGTCAGCCTTCACCTCAGAGAATTTAAATTTGGCGAAATTATGTTTGAAAGAAGAATGTTCATAATGATTCAAATAAGTGTTATTGCCACTTTGTACATTAGATGGAGGAATACTATCCAGAAAGAATTTATTGAAATCGTTTGGTGAGCCCACATCGCCAGGGTTATATTCAGGAGTCGAATTAATATTTAACCACCTTAAGGTGCGCCAGAAACCTTAAAAACTGAAGTACTTAGTAACTGAACCAGAAAACTGATGATCCAAATAAGCTTTTTCCTTGTTTCGAACTGACATGGTGACAAAGTTTCTAAGTTGCTTATACGCAACCATTTCGTCTACACCGCTTAATGAGTATAATTGATCCCAGTTAAAGCTATACATATCAGCTAGTCTAAGTAAGATATATCTGTCATATTTTAAACAACTTTTTGTAAAGTTTATAACAATGTTCTACTTGAATGATAATAGTTATTCTTGTACAACTGCCATTAAAAGTGACACTTTTAATGACAGTCAACAGTGTTAAAAGTGATTGTTTACGTGGAAGCGTGTTAAAAATATTTTTTTACCACTACTTACATTTTCTTATGATGAAATCAAATAAAATTATAATAATAATTTTAGGAAGTGCAAATTTTTATTATCAATATTTAACAATCATTACTTACTCGATTACTTATGAACATTAATATTAATTGTACAACTAGAACAATTGCTAACATTAATGCCTTGCGACTTTAGTGAGCTTCGCAACACATTACTAGAATCCCCAGTACCATCATAACTAGTAGAAACCGGAAGTACAATATTGGATGATGACATTCCAAAATCTGCTGAGTTGTTAGAGGTTGGGAGAATTTTTTCCGCAATGGCATTTTTATAAGCAATGGAATGATCAACATAGCCCTCGGCTACCGTCGTAGACTTCCATCCACCATGTTTTTTATCTCCGTAATATTTGCTCCTGATTCTGCATACAGTGGCATGTATATTGCTTTGATTCTGGCAGTTTGAGAAATTCGGCAACAATAGAGGGCATTTTCCCAAATGTATTTATACCTACTGATTGGCAGTGCATTTATTATTCATGTATTTCAGGAAAAAACGACGATGTTTGATAACAGAAGGGCGCAGTGCAATGTACTTACGGAAATAGTCAACATACTTCCCAATAATACAGAAAGAACGACTGACTTTCGTTTTTGTGTTTGGAAGTTGTATGACCAATGATTTATTTGTTATTTCGATATCTTCTACTAATAAATTACACAATTCTTCACGCCGACAGGCTCCAAATAATCCGAAAATAGTTCCAACCTTAACCATCAAGTATTTCTCATCTGGTGCCTCGTTTATAAACTTTTCAATTTGTTCATGTGTGAGAATTTTTGATTTTTTGGGACGATATCCTTCACTTTTCCGTTTTAAATATTTACTAACATTAACACCACTTTTAACAAGGGCGCTTGACTTGATCATTGAAAATTTGCTCAACAAAGTTGATGAGCTCCATATTTTTGATTTTTCATGTAAGTATGCTAAGAAAACAGGTTCACTGAAGTTCCCTTCTATATTTTTTAATTTACACCAGGCCAGGAAATTGGTATATGCAATATCGTACTGCTGAGCTGATTTTTTAGGTAGGAGTTCCAAAGTTACTCTTCTTGCAGACTCTTCAATATCCACAGGAACAACCAAATCAACACTTTTATTAATTATTCCACTATCGACAAACATATTAAGCAGTCAAGAACCGAAGACAAAAATTGGACAAGAACGCAATTATTTAAATGCAGCATCTTTTTTATTTGTAAACAAGCATTTGTTAGTAACCATAGCGTTGGCAACGTTTGTCATTCACAACAACCTTGTGATTATTTGAATATTAAAATGCATTTTGAAGTTTAATGTCATTCCAAATTCCCCTATTTTATTATCGAAATAGGGCAGTTATACAAAAAACATTGTATGATATTATTTGTGTTAAAAGTAATTTTATTTGGTTCGTGAAATTGTTCAATTCGCTCCGCTACGCTCCGCTCATTTCACAAACTTTTTCACTTACAAAATAAAACATAACTTTTAACACTCACATCATAAACGTATTTTAGACTTATCAAAATGTCGTCCCCAGGTAAATACTGAACAAGCCACGAAGCTAAAAGAAATATTTATTCTACCTAGGCAAAAATTCCCTAAACATATTTCAAATAATAATTCTAATAAGAATGAAACATGTAGAAATAGTATATTATTAACCAAGGTTTAGACAGCCATCATTATTGCCCGAGCGGCGAGTTTAAATCACGAGGAGCGAAGCGACGAGGGATTTAAGACGCGAGGGCTATAATAAGCTGTCTAAACCGTGGTTAATATATTATTTTTTCCGCTACTACAAACTTTTATATGACATTTATCTTTATAGTATTAATAATTATTATAAAAAATTATAGGTAGGTATAAGTATATTTTTTAATCAAGTTACCTGCGCTTTGGAATTGGCAAAATATTTTGTTGTTTTGTCAGGTGGCTTTGTCAATGTCAATTTGTGTTCATTTGTGTCATCAGATTTCACGAGTTTTGCGTTTTTTTAAAAAATGAGCGAAGAAAATGTTAGTGATAATATTATGTGTACACCTCCCGAATTAAGGATGGAAGCAGAAAAAATGTTGATTGTATCGATATTTTACAATATCAAGTAATCTAATATGTATTGATAATTATCTGGTTGCCTAACCACAATGAATTGATGTTGTAGAATTAAAAAATCAAGTTACCTGCGTTCAAACAAAATTCGGTTAAGGTCAAAGATCGGTCAATAATGGATTTCAATGGCTTATTATTGACCATGGTCAATAATGACTTATAAGGTAGAGAAAAACGATTTCTAGCGTTAATAATCGGTCAATAATGGCGATGTTATAGGTTAGTAGTGGAAAAAATAAATTACCTAGCTTCATTTGCTGCCCTAACTGTAGATAACTCATAAAATATCTTTATTTTCAGCATCAGCAGTATTTTCAGCCCTGATTTTTGCATTCTCTTCGTGTGGAGTCGTTACAACACTACTACTTTTTTATGGAATATATAAGGTAAAGACAATTAGTTTTGGTTGTAGTTTTTCACGCTTCATACATGTTTTTTTTTTAATAACAAAAGTCAATAGTAAAACACTATTAAAATAAATAATAACAAACAATTCTTTGCAGGATATTAAGTACCTGCTGATACCGTGGATATTCAATATGGCTTTCTTCACAATAGTGGATATAAGTTACATTATCTACGGACTTATAGTACACGCAGTAAGTATATTTGCAATACTAATAATAACAAGCAAAGGTTCGTGCCTGTGGCCTCTGATGGAGGTTCAGACGCTCCCCAGAGGTATCTAGATTCAAATATTGAACAGTAAAATTGAATGACGAAACAATTGGTGGCTTTTGATGCTTTCCTAGAGTACTGATTTTTACGCACCTTTTTTAGACCCATTATCTTCGGGGCTTTCTCAAGCCGAGGCTGTGTTGGTCCTCGTTGTCCCTGTCTGAGACGCCGGGGTTGTAAAAGGTCAAGAATGTATAGAATGTATAAATAAAAAAAAATTTAAGAGCAATATACATGGGCCTCTTGGGACACCACTCTTTAATCAAGATCAGTACTTACATTTAACTTTAAAAAAGTTAAAAACAAAAAACCTTAGATTAGCAAACGTATTCAAATCTCCTACACAAATCCTTTCACACTTTTTTGTTAATTACTTCAGTTGGTACCAAGACAGACAATTAAGGGTGCCAAGGAACAATACTATAGTCAACGAATATCGAGAGCGGGAAACAATTCCACAGAGTAAAGGTCTACAATTAACAGCTTAAGAGGAAAAAGTAACTTCGTACAGGGTGTCCAGTTTTCGATGGTTTTATGGGGTTACTAGTAAAGATATAAGGATACGGTTTCGCAGCACTCTGCCACTTTCTTTGTGGAACAAAAGAGCCGCAATCAGGATGTTTCTAGTCCTCCTTGTTTTTGATATACGGGATGTTTTTAAAAATTTTACATTTTAGGACACCCCCATATCTAGGTTACCCCGTAGCTATAACAAATGTTCTTCTTGTAGTTTTTTACGTAGAATCTAGTGACGTACTCAGATTTTTTCTACGTTCAATAGTTTCAGAGAAAGAAAAACTTGTTCTTTTTTAAATGGGTCACCCTACATATTTTTTAATAATATAATTTAGTTTATAACAAGCTTCTCAGAAATATACCGTCCTTATTTTTATTTTTAATATTAAGCACATACATACATACATTTGTTGTTAGTTCTTACAGAACGGTTCGGTCGGAGTAGTTAAATCAAGAGTTCTGTAATTGATATTTACAAAATATCAACAGTGAAAATAATTTTGAAAGAACCGTTATATGGTCCGATGAGGCTCATTTCACCAGTGCTGGTATATTTAATCGGCACAATACGAGGTTTTGGTCTCAGGAAAATCAGCATGTAATATTTCCACTCGAACGGCAAGGCAGGATTGGCTTTAACGTTTCATGTTTTGTACTAGGAAGCAAAATAATTTATAATATATTTGAAGGCAGCCTCAATGCAAATAAATATTTGGAAATTCTGGAAAACGTCGCGCCGGAAATAATAGAAGACGTGCCTTTAGCGGGTCTCAATAACTTGCATCTGCAACACGATGGAGCACTCGCTCATAATGCGCTAATTATCAGGGCGTACTTAAACAATCATTTTTCAGGCCACTGGATTGGAACTAATGAACCTGTAAGATGACCACCAAGGTCACCCGACTGGTCGATTTTGGATTTCTTCCTGTGGGGATAATAATAAAAATAAAATTTATTCTATTCAATACCAAAAAATTGCAGATTTAAGAAATGCCACTGAATGAGCATTTAGGGAGTTACAAACGCGGCCTTTTATTATTTTAAATTCATTAAGGCGAATAAGAACTATGTGTGAAACATGTCTGAGGCATAATAATTGAGAACAATTATTTAAGCAATGTTTATGAGAATACATGTATTTCGAAAATCCTAGTGATTTCGGCATTTCTGGAAGGATTTCGGGATTTCTGGAGGGATTTCAGCATTTCTGTAAGGATTTCGGAATTGCATGTAGGTATGCATTGTTTGAAAAAATAATTATGAAAAGCGGAGTGAAAAGCTCACGGAAGAACTGAAAAATTACCTTAAAAACTGTTAACTCGCAAAAGTTTAACTCAGAATCAACGTCGGATAGGTCAAAAATTCTATGCATAGAAAATTGTTTTTTTATACATTTTTCATCCCACAAAATGTAGAAAATTAATCATTCATTCACAAGCTGACTCTTGATTTAGGCGCGGATACAGGAGGGAGGGGGGCAATGGGTGCAATTGCCCCCCCCCCCTGACCATTGACCAAGCTTTAAAACCTAATCTAATAATATGGCTGCCCTATTTCTACTATTTTTGGCTAAAATTTTCGCCTGCGGCGCTGTAACCTTTCACTGCTGTTTTCCCCATATTTATTAACGAGGGGGGAGGTGGAAAATTAGGCCAATTGATGACAAGATTTGGGCGTGGTCCTAAAAAAATTATTCAATGCCCCCCCCCCCCCCTGAGCGAAAAGCTGGATCCACGCCTGCTCTTGTTTAAATAATAAAAATACATTAAAATACTCCTTAAACTCAAAACAAAGTGTTAAATATTTGCATACAAACTTATAATATGCAAACTACACATTTTACATAAACTTAAAAAAACAAATTCAGAGTTAAGGAACATAGATGTTTACTGAACCGGGGATTCCCCAAAAACTCGTGGGATCACACCATCGCGAAGCACCGCGCCGTCGCCGAGGACAGTACCTACAACGCGCGGGATTAACTAAATTTCTACTTATTACTGAGAAACATTTAGTACCTACATCCTACATAATATGACTTAGTCGCTTACCTATTGTTAAACACCTTTGCCATAAAAATACCTACTATTTTGTTCTATTACACACTTAAACAAACGGAAAATTTCGGTAGCTGAGGTATAGCCCAAAATCGCCGAAGAAATGGCGGGCCGCAGGTGCCATTACTCTGTTGCCAAATCGTTCATATCTTAGGATGCGATGTGTTTTTGACAATGCCCTCGGACTCTCGCTTTAATGTTTAATACTAGCAAATATTTGATACAGATAAAAAATTGATTGTAAACGTTTGACAAATTGTTCAAGACAAATATTCGGCATTATACTGAAGTCACAGGAAGCCATTTTTATTATAACGACACTGTGATTTCGGCGAAATCTTCAATGGATTTCGATTAATATATGTTTTTCGACGAAATCGGTAAGGATTTCGGTAGGATCTCGCGATTTCGGCTCCAATTTTGGGATTTCGGAGAGATTTCGTAAGGGATTTCGAGATTTCGGGGGATTTCGGAGGATTTAGCGAGGAAACGTACACGTATTTCGGGAGTGAGACGCCCCTCGCTACAGGGTAACCTAAATATGGAGGGTGTCCCAAAATGTAAAATTTTCAAAAACATCCCGTACCTATATCAAAAACAAGGAGGACTAGAAAAATCCTGATTGCGACATCTTTTGCTTCACAAAAAAGTAGTACGAAACCGTATCTTTCTAACCCACCCCTTCAGAAATATAATTAATGATCTCATTAGCTTCCGAGACATAAAAAAGTCATAATGTGGCCTGACGCATTAAATTTACGAAATTTTTTAGTTGCCAAAAACATAAATTAGGTCCCAAAACGGAACAGTAGGGACGATACTCCTGGATACATTGTATACGACAATAAGAGACATTTTTTTAAATTCTAGCTGCAATGGAATCCATCGGTTGCAATCCTGGTCACAGTTGACTTTTTTCTAAATGCATTAAATGTAAGTAATAAGTGTATTATACTACTATACAGACTGTATGTCAATAATTAAGAGTGTTAGGCCTTCCCACATTTCAGGACTAAAAGAAGAAGACAGAACAAATAGCACTCCTCTAGATAGATGTATATCGTATCTTAAGAAATTTTAAATTCCACATAATATTATTTATCATAGTGATTATTAAAACATTGTTTAAAATACGTTTCGAATATCAAAGTAAGAAATTTTGTAATTATTTCTTGCCTCTAAACTAGCCCGATACATGTCTACAAAACATAGCATCAGATCAATGTTTTTCCGCATTTAGTTGACATTATTTAGTTTGACTACTATATTTTTCAGATGTATGCCTTATTGTGTGTGATATCTCAATATCAAGAATACAAAGAAGGGAGAGGTAGAGCAATAGATGACCAAATTTTAAGGGTGAGTTTTTAGCGATTTAATTCATTTTATTGTCAAATTTAATTATTGTATACAAAAAATACCCTCATGTTGATATACACGGTTTATAATGAAGGCTATAAAAGGCTGATGATATTGGAGATCAACATTCCAGATGACGCACCGTTAGACTGGCCATAGGACATCCCACGTAAAGTATGGTACTCTCATATATTGGCTTTCCAATTAATTTCACATCAAAATTGTGTTAGACCTTTTTGAAGGTCCTTATATGATAGACTCGCACACGAAACTTCATTATACATATTCTCGGGAGCATTGGTCATAAAAAAAAAGATCCTAAAGTGCCCCGTAACGGAGAAACAAAGCCTCCAAATGGGTACCCAGCGACTTACGTTTTCGGCTCTAACTTTTGAATTGACACGTATAATTTAATGAAGTTTTAATATTTTATGTAGGCCATAAAGATTCATAAAACCATACCACAGCAGGTGTTTTATACCGTCAAGGAAGCCAGGAACGGACTTGCCACCATACTCGTTGGACCAAAATATTGACAGGTGTCATTTTATGTCATTATATTTTCTTGAATACTGTAATAGATAATAATATGTACTTTATAAGTCCGGTAAATCAACTTTTACAGTATGAGTGAAATGTTTCGAGACGAGGCGACGAAGGAGCTGAGTCTGGAATTTTGAAACGAATACTGTAAAGGATTTGCCGGACGAATCACGTACAATATTTTATTTCATACTGTTCTGTTGAAAATTATAATTATGTTTTGAAATTATAATGAAGTTTTATTCTGCGTCGTATATTTGAAAAGTGCTTATATTTACTGGTGGAAACATTGTGTATTTGTCATTGATTAAACTAAAACTTACAAATTTTAGTCCGGCAAAGAAATTTTACAGGACTAGTCCGGTAAAAAAATTTTACTTGCTGTAAAACCTTATTTTCTGGACTTAATTCAAATATGTAAAGGTCTGTTTTACAATACAGTATGAAATAAAACATGTTGAAACTAATAAAAAATAAAACGCCTAGTAACATTTGACACTATCATAATTATTACTAGTGGGTTCACTGAGGTATGTGTCAAAGCTGGATTTAAATTTTAAGAATTTTACGAACAGTTTCTTCTAAACAACTTTTTGGTTTATTAGGAAATAATAAAATTTTGTGTCCATCATACAAGGACCTTCAAAAAAATTTACATGGGATTTCCTCTGGCCAGTCTGACCGTGCACCATCCGGTATAAGTATGTTGCCCTGTAAAAATGTTACTGGTTAGTGAGAGGGTGTTAAATATGAAGAATTATTAACATATGGTTAATTCAGGAACAAAAGTCAAACTTGTAGTATGCAAAGTACTTCCCAACATTTTCGTTTGGCTTACTGACTGCAATAAAACCCCTCATAAACTCGGCTTTCGCTTTCGCAGAGACGTATTAACCCACATTTATTTTTAATGCCGGTTTATAATAACAATAGACAGGTACACTACTTGATTTGTTATCAAAAACTGTCTAATTAAGGTTTTCTAGAAACAACTTAATTATTAGGATATTTCTCAAAACTTTTTAGTTACAGGTACCTGTTTATGTAGCTTATATAAATAGTAAACATAATATTCGGAATAGATTAGTACCTATCTATTTTACTTTAAAACAATGTGCAACAAGTTAATATTAAAAGTATGTGGAGACTTTGGGAATCTTCAGCTAATGCGATATCTAGCTACCCTAAACATTTCAGGAAGCATTTATCTTCTGACGCCAAAGTGATCGTGAAAAATGTATGTAAATCATTATTTACCATCCTAAAGAAATTGCCATTAAAAATACCAGTGAAATGACGAACGTGCCATTATCGACGGTACGAGATATTATGCTAAAAGGACATTTTAAAAGAAAAGTTGGCAAAGATACCGGAAAAATGAAGTGCGTAGATAATTGTGACAAAGATGTTATTCGCTGGAATATATACCAAATGTATCGAGAAAATGTTGTGCCCACGTTAGATTTCTTAAAGACAGGGTTAACTACTGACGATACAACGATATCATATAGCAAGACAAGTCTTCACCGCGCTTTGCAAGAAATGCGATTTAAGTATAAGACAATAAACAAGAGACAAATTATTATGGAGTCCGAAAGATTAAGAAAAATGGGATTTCTGTACCTTAAGGAAATAAAAAAGTTTAGATCCGAAAAACGTTCAATAGTTTATCTGGATGAAACGTGAGTAGAGGAAAACGGACAGTTCTGGCTCAGGTGGTGCTGGTGGTGCTGGTGGTGCAACTAACCCAGGTGGTGCGGTGGTGCGTTTTACGATCTAACCCAAGTGGTGCGGTGGTGCGTTTTATGATCTAACCCGGGTGGTTCGGTGGTGCGTTTTATGATCTAACCCGGGTGGTTCGGTGGTGCGTTTTATGACCTAACCCGGGTGGTTCGGTGGTGCTGTTTTACGAGACCAGTGTTGCTGGTGGTGCTGTTTTACGAGATCAGTGATGCTGGTGGTGCTGTTTTATGATCTAACCCGGGCGGTTCGGTGGTGCGTTTTATGACCTAACCCGGGTGGTTCGGTGGTGCTGTTTTACGAGACCAGTGATGCTGGTGGTGCTGTTTTACGAGATCAGTGGTGCTGGTGGTGCTGTTTTATGATCTAACCCGGGCGGTTCGGTGGTGCGTTTTATGACCTAACCCGGATGGTTCGGTGGTGCTGTTTTACGAGATCAGTGGTGCTGGTGGTGCTGTTTTACGAGACCAGTGGTGCTGGTGGTGCTGTTTTACGAGACCAGTGGTGCTGGTGGTGCGTTTTATGATCTAACCCAAGTGGTTCGGTGGTGCGTTTTATGATCTAACCCGGATGGTTCGGTGGTGCTGTTTATGAGCTAACCCGGGTGCTTTCGTGAGGCGGCTCTGTCAATATCTCTCTACTGTGTTAATTTATGCGGGTAATAAAACCGACAAGGGTCGGATCGGCCTGCATGCTTATAGAGGTAAAAAACCGCTTTAGAATGTTTTGGTATATCTTTTTTAGATAATTTTGGGGGAAATAATTTGCCTGAGATGCCAATTAAAAAAAGCCTACATTTAATTGTATTTTAGATTCTTGAATTTTGTACATGGATTAAAAATCTACTATTTCTTGAAATTGTATACATTATGTTAGATAATTAAGGAATAAAAAAGATGAAAATAGCAATTATAATTAGAAAAAAAATATTTTAATGTTATTAAGACTTTGTAAATATCTGTAAAAACTGTTCTAAATCCTGTCATTTCTGAAACTTGTATACTGAGTGTTTAGAATTTAGTAAAAAATTAAAAAAATGTTTTAACATTATTAAGCCCTGTGAAACTTTGTAAAAAATGACTAAAACAGTCGCAAATCGTCCTATTTTCTTAAAAGTGTATACTGAGTGTTTAGAATTTAGTAAAAATTAAAAAAAAATGTTTTAAATTTGTTAAATCATGTGAAATCTTGTATAAAATGACTAGAACCATTCTTAATCATGACATTTCTGAAAATTGTATACTGAGTGTTTAGAATTTAGTAAAAAATTAAAAAAAATGTTTTAACGTTATTAAGCCCTGTGAAACTTTGTAAAAAATGACTAAAACAGTCGCAAATCGTCCTATTTTCTTAAAAGTGTATACTGAGTGTTTAGAATTTAGTAAAAATTAAAAAAAAATGTTTTAAATTTGTTAAATCATGCGAAATCTTGTATAAAATGACTAGAACCGTTCTTAATCATGGCATTTCTGAAAATTGTATACTGAGTGTTAAAAATTTAGTAAAAAATTAAAAAAAATGTTTTAACGTTATTAAGCCCTGTGAAACTTTGTAAAAAATGACTAAAACAGTCGCAAATCGTCATATTTTCTTAAAAGTGTATACTGAGTGTTTAGAATTTAGTAAAAATTAAAAAAAATGTTTTAAATTTGTTAAATCATGTGAAATCTTGTATAAAATGACTAGAACCGTTCTTAATCATGGCATTTCTGAAAATTGTATACTGAGTGTTTAGAATTTAGTAAAAAATTAAAAAAAAATGTTTTAACGTTATTAAGCCCTGTGAAACTTTGTAAAAAATGACTAAAACAGTCGCAAATCGTCCTATTTTCTTAAAAGTGTATACTGAGTGTTTAGAATTTAGTAAAAATTAAAAAAAAATGTTTTAAATTTGTTAAATCATGTGAAATCTTGTATAAAATGACTAGAACCGTTCTTAATCATGACATTTCTGAAAATTGTATACTGAGTGTTTAGAATTTAGTAAAAATTAAAAAAAATGTTTTAAATTTGTTAAATCATGCGAAATCTTGTAAAAAATGACTAAAACAGTCGCAAATCGTCCTATTTTCTTAAAAGTGTATACTGAGTGTTTAGAATTTAGTAAAAAATAAAAAAAATGTTTTAAATTTGTTAAATCATGCGAAATCTTGTATAAAATGACTAGAACCGTTCTTAATCATGGCATTTCTGAAAATTGTATACTGAGTGTTTAGAATTTAGTAAAAAATTAAAAAAAATGTTTTAACGTTATTAAGCCCTGTGAAACTTTGTAAAAAAATGACTAAAACAGTCGCAAATCGTCATATTTTCTTAAAAGTGTATACTGAGTGTTTAGAATTTAGTAAAAATTAAAAAAAATGTTTTAAATTTGTTAAATCATGTGAAATCTTGTATAAAATGACTAGAACCGTTCTTAATCATGACATTTCTGAAAATTGTATACTGAGTGTTAAGTATTTTAGTTGAAAATAAGATCATAAATCATCTATACAAAACAAGCGCCCCTTATGGATTTGAACGAAAATCATAGATTCGACTATTTTCATGAAAAATAAATCTAAGTACGGAATAATGCAGGAAGATTATCTATTTTCTTGGTTTAGAAAGTGATGTAGTTAAGATTTATAACTTAGGAATAAATAAATTATTATTAATCTTTTCGACCTATTTCTCTTGCATATTTAATTTCTTTGATAGTAAGAACTAATCTTTTTATTTTACAAAGTAAAAAAAAAAAAAGCTAAAGATCGGCGTTGTCAGTCAGGTATAAGAACTGATTTAACACGATGGTTTTTGTACAAACGTTCACATACAATTGTATGCTTTTTAACCGATTGTGTCGGAAAAAAATGACGATTTATAGATTAGATATTTAGACGAAGAGCTAACCTTCTCAATAAAGTATTGATTATTGCCCTGCTAGCTAGACAACACTTTTTATGTTAGTCAAAAAAAATTTTTTTTTTCGGACGCTATTACAGATTTCATCGTTAACTAACAAACATTAAGACCAAAAAATTAGCGTGCAAGATGAAATGTATAGGTTCACTTCATTTCTACATTATTTTACAACTCTCAATCGCATTAAAAACAAGATCGAATAAAAAATAACTTATGACATATGGACGAAAAATGTTTTTCGGGCTATTTAGGTTAGCGACCGCATTACGTCTGAAATACTACATTTTTCGAGCTTATAACATAATTTACTATTTTAACGTTAAAATAGGGGAAATGATGTATCGAAGTGGGTACTTTTTTTTGTCGGTCACGAGATTGTAGTTTCTTTTAAAATGAGCTCTAATATTTACAACACAAATTATCCTTTAAGCCACATTAGTTTAAAACTCGTCTGTCGCTTTCCCTCTATCGTGAGATTGATTAAAGTATAGCGTAGTATATATTTAGATGAATTTCGTAAATGTTGAATACTTTCAAAACTGAAAAAGCCGCCCTTTGCAATAAATATCTCCGTAGAGTTAGGTATCCTGCAGATTAAGGGTATTTCAGCGGATAATCATATACAAATTCAAATACCTCATTTGTTTCGGAGCAGTAACCATCAACTTTTACACCATTTAAAACAGCTTCTTTACCATTAGCAGCATGTAAGATGTTGATTTTTCTGTGATTCTCGGTCCAAAGTAACCAATCTATGGCAATTTTGCTCTGCCTGTTTCTCCATCGGTATCCATTTTTTGGTATGATTCCTATAGTATTAGGCTTCAAAAAATGTCTTCTAAAAATTGCATTGCATGCTGAAGCAATAGTTGTAGCTTCAGTAAATGGACATACATTGGTAGTTTGTATAAGTTGTTCTCTAAACTTTAAACATGATTGCGCAAGGATTTCGACATCCGATACGCAGTAGTCTACCAGATCTCTTTGCATATCGAAACCATCATTTTCATGTTCTACAAACCATTTAAGAAATTTGGCTCTGTCTTCTTCTTTCATACTATCTGAGGAGTAATATTGAATTGATGGTAGAGGTCCTATATAGTTTTCATTTGCCTTTGTATTAAATAGGTGCGGGAAGTAGCCTTTTTTAAAAATATCCTCAAGTCCAAATGCCTTTGGTAGTTTGGCTTAAGGCATAGGGAAATAGTTAAGTGAGTCGATAAATTTTACATTTTCAAGTTGCATCGTAATTATTTTGGTACCTCTCATGATTAACTCAGGTGTAAAATCTGTCTTTGTCATAATATAGTTTAATATAAACTGGTGATCAAAAGCCTGACCATTATGGGCTATTACAATAATTTCTTTAAAGTTTTTCCTCATTTGTAACAAATGGCTAGTAAATGTTCCCGCTGGGTCTATACCTCTGACTTTTTGTAACTTTAGACCACATTTTTTTACAAGTATCTGCTTCAGAATCCATGCACTCATCGCAGTATTGTTTGAAAACACAGAGATTGACTTGATGTAAAAACGTTGAATTTTCCAATAGTTTGTCTTGGCTCGTCTCTAAATCGTAGAATACAAAAAAGATCATCTTTAATCTTAGCTTTTCCCTTATCAGACCGAATATAACATAGATGATCCTCGGATGCATGTTTATTACAAATTTTACAATAAATTTCACCACATGCATGTGCTCTTTTGGCTTTAATGGTTTTTAATCAAATAGAACATAGTTTAATTTGTTCGCATACTGTAAATTTGCCTGACGAATAATCCTTTTTATGATTTTCGTAACAGTTTTGACTTCTAAAAAATCATAGACAGTCCTGACATTTAATTTTTATTGCTATTTCACAAGCAGAGACTTACTGACATGCCTGACAGCTTCCACCACATCGGTGCTCATTTTTGTGATCATATGGGACGTAACACTTTTCACAAAAATAGTTAGAACAAAAAGCTGCTGTCAGCGATGTAATTACATTAAAATGGCTTTTGTAATGTAATAAGTTCAGCCGTTTATTGCTTTCAGTTGAACCTTCAAATATAATATTTCGTCCTTTTGATCCATAGCTATAAACAACTAATTTATATTCTTTTAGATGATTTTGAAATTGTATTAACTCGGGAATTCCACCTCCTGCCTCAGGAATGCTAATTTTAGCTCTCTCCAACAATGATCTTGTTCTTTCGGTTTGAATTTTACTAATATCTCTTCCAACCTTACTGAATTCGGGATCTCTTTTATTATGGGCAATGGCGACTACCAAAGCATGTGCTAAACACAGGTTATCGGTATTTTTAATACTTATAATACCTCGTCGCTTGTCGCATTCCTCGTGAAAGCTGTTATAATTTTTTCCTCTTCCCCCACCAACAGGTAATCTAACAGTTGTCACACTAAGACAAAATGATTCTGTATTAAGACCTGCTGAGTTTGACTGATAAATGCCACTTATAACACTCCAAACATCTTAAAAGGTTATGTCTTTAGCTGCTTTGAAGCGAATCCAACCTTCTCCTCGGTTGAAGTCTTTAGAGCAAAAACTAAAAGCCGCACGATCTAAGGGTTGTAGGCCTTCTGTAGCGTTTTGAATAATTTGATTAATTCCTTTTTCCGCCCAACCAACTGGTTCAACTCCCTGTGGAACAGGTTTTAACTTAAACTCTAGAGTGCGTCCTGTAAGGTTAAATTCTCGTAACTTTTTAACAACGTCTTTAACAATAATAAACTTCTCCATCTTTCTTTTTTTTTTTTTTGTTGTTTTATAATCTACTATCTACCTACATAAAAAAAAAAAAAAAACAAGTATATTTTCATATTTTTATCGGTCTTAAGTTCGATTTCAAAAGCACACTCCCACTTTTTGATAATTTCACAGTCTAAGCACATAGATCTTATATTTTTTATTTACGATCAATTCATCTTTATTCGCCAATCGTCTCAAACGAGTCTGCTTTTGAAAGTAATATAACCTTAGTATTCAGAAAATATTAATGATATCGGAGCCTAAAACATCCTTAACACTAAAAAATCATTATGTTTCCTAACAAAACCCATCATCTTGTCTATTTAGCTTGCTTTCCTATTGTTTAGCAGGTTAAATAAAATTATTATTTCGCTCTTTTTGTCTGTACTGAATCGTTAGGGAAATACGATTCTAGTCCTATAAGAGAGACAGTTAAAATTTATGTAAGCAATCAGAAATCCTACACTATGAGCTACTTAGTTAAAATTTCATATTTCCTTCCTGGATCAGCTAAAATTTGTGTTGTGTCGGTCAAAATTTATAAAATACGAAAAAAATGCTAGATACATTTTTATCATGACTTTCTATCTAATTCCATCTTATTTCAAGGTATAATTCGGTTGTCAAAATGAGAATCTAAAAAATCCTCGTGTTTCCTCACAAAACCCATCATCTTGCCTATTTAGCTTGCTTTTCTATTGTTTAGCAGGTTAAATAAAATTATTATTTCGCTCTTTTTTGTCTGTACTGAATCGTTAGGGGGGATACGTTTCTAGTTCTATAAGAGAGACAGTTAAAATTTATGTAAGCAATCAGAAATCCTACACTATGAGCTACTTAGTTAAAATTTCATATTTCCTTCCTGGGTCAGAAAAAATTTGTGATGTGTCGGTCAAAATTTATAAAAATACGAAAAAAATGCTGGATACATTTTTAGCGTGACTTTCTATTTAATACCATCTTATTTCAAGGTATAATACGGTTGTCAAAATGAGAATAAAATAATTTTCCCATGGTTTATGTCATCTTAAAAAAGTCAAAAGGTTATATTCTGTAGAGGGTCAGATACATTCAAATTTAAAAATTTTCTACAAGAAGAATTTTAAGATAGTATTATAGTAAATAAAAATTCTATACCTCCAATATTTCTTGGAAACATATCGTGTTCTAGCGACATAACCCAAAAGTACCTCTATTCAGAAACGCATCGTACTTTTCTTGTCAAACTTGACTTTGTTGTAATGTTGTATGCAGAGCACTTTGAAAACAAAAATTAGATTAGAAACCGCCGCCTCTTAAGGTATACTTTTTTAGGTCTTACATAGGGTACACTGGTATACAGAACAAATGTCATCTTTAATTGTCTCATTGTCCCATCCATTACATTATTATAATCTTAAAGCACCTGTTACCAGCATTATCTATTTTTATGGTTTTCATAAAACATAGCGATTACCGATGAAAATTAAACGAAAACTCAATAAATAACTTTTTTTCAACTGAAATAGACTGATTTTCGATGGAAAAATGTTACTTATAACTAAAAATGAATATAAGACATATACGCAATGATATTTAGAATAAATCAATCTTTTCTAAAATTACTATGAAATATTCACAAAATCGTTTCGTTATAACCAAAGTAGCAAGGCTTGCAGATTTCGTATAGAGTTCAAACGCGATACTGAGATGATCTTTTTTTTATATTTTTGTAGGATAATTCACCACTACGTTGTAAGTACTTGAGAGAGGACTTTCTTGAAAAATCCTCAAATTTCTCTGCAATTTTGTTCCTTCTAGAGTTAAATTCACACAGAAAACCCCGTATTCTTATCTTTCAGGTTGGTATATTAAAAAGGGCTTATTAGTATGGTTTAGAAAACAAGCAATATTAATTAACGGATGTTTTTTCGTCGTATGAAGAGTTGAAAATTTTTTTTTTTTTCCACTCCAATGGTTGCGATGCAGAGAGTCGGGTTTCATCATAATCTTTCAGGGTAGCTCAGGTTTGATTGCATGTAGAGAGTCGGATTTCATCATAATTTTTCAGGGTAGCTCAGGTTTGATTGCATGTAGAGAGTCGGGTTTCATCATAATCTTTCAGGGTAGCTCAGGTTTGATTGCATGTACTAAGGTTAGTGCTCCTTGCAATCGGTTTCAGGTTTGACGCGCCCCCCTCAGGTTTGTTCAGGTTTCTCAAACACTTGAGAAACCTGAACAAACCTGAGGGGGGCGCGTCAAACCTGAAACCGATTGCAAGGAGCACTAACCTTAGTACATGCAATCAAACCTGAGCTACCCTGAAAGATTATGATGAAACCCGACTCTCTACATGCAATCAAACCTGAGCTACCCTGAAAAATTATGATGAAATCCGACTCTCTACATGCAATCAAACCTGAGCTACCCTGAAAGATTATGATGAAACCCGACTCTCTGCATCGCAACCATTGGAGTGGAAAAAAAAAAAATTTTTCAACTCTTCATACGACGAAAAAACATCCGTTAATTAATATTGCTTGTTTTCTAAACCATACTAATAAGCCCTTTTTAATATACCAACCTGAAAGATAAGAATACGGGGTTTTCTGTGTGAATTTAACTCTAGAAGGAACAAAATTGCAGAGAAATTTGAGGATTTTTCAAGAAAGTCCTCTCTCAAGTACTTACAACGTAGTGGTGAATTATCCTACAAAAATATAAAAAAAAGATCATCTCAGTATCGCGTTTGAACTCTATACGAAATCTGCAAGCCTTGCTACTTTGGTTATAACGAAACGATTTTGTGAATATTTCATAGTAATTTTAGAAAAGATTGATTTATTCTAAATATCATTGCGTATATGTCTTATATTCATTTTTAGTTATAAGTAACATTTTTCCATCGAAAATCAGTCTATTTCAGTTGAAAAAAAGTTATTTATTGAGTTTTCGTTTAATTTTCATCGGTAATCGCTATGTTTTATGAAAACCATAAAAATAGATAATGCTGGTAACAGGTGCTTTAAGATTATAATAATGTAATGGATGGGACAATGAGACAATTAAAGATGACATTTGTTCTGTATACCAGTGTACCCTATGTAAGACCTAAAAAAGTATACCTTAAGAGGCGGCGGTTTCTAATCTAATTTTTGTTTTCAAAGTGCTCTGCATACAACATTACAACAAAGTCAAGTTTGACAAGAAAAGTACGATGCGTTTCTGAATAGAGGTACTTTTGGGTTATGTCGCTAGAACACGATATGTTTCCAAGAAATATTGGAGGTATAGAATTTTTATTTACTATAATACTATCTTAAAATTCTTCTTGTAGAAAATTTTTAAATTTGAATGTATCTGACCCTCTACAGAATATAACCTTTTGACTTTTTTAAGATGACATAAACCATGGGAAAATTATTTTATTCTCATTTTGACAACCGTATTATACCTTGAAATAAGATGGTATTAAATAGAAAGTCACGCTAAAAATGTATCCAGCATTTTTTTCGTATTTTTATAAATTTTGACCGACACATCACAAATTTTTTCTGACCCAGGAAGGAAATATGAAATTTTAACTAAGTAGCTCATAGTGTAGGATTTCTGATTGCTTACATAAATTTTAACTGTCTCTCTTATAGAACTAGAAACGTATCCCCCCTAACGATTCAGTACAGACAAAAAAGAGCGAAATAATAATTTTATTTAACCTGCTAAACAATAGAAAAGCAAGCTAAATAGGCAAGATGATGGGTTTTGTGAGGAAACACGAGGATTTTTTAGATTCTCATTTTGACAACTGAATTATACCTTGAAATAAGATGGAATTAGATAGAAAGTCATGATAAAAATGTATCTAGCATTTTTTTCGTATTTTATAAATTTTGACCGACACAACACAAATTTTAGCTGATCCAGGAAGGAAATATGAAATTTTAACTAAGTAGCTCATAGTGTAGGATTTCTGATTGCTTACATAAATTTTAACTGTCTCTCTTATAGGACTAGAATCGTATTTCCCTAACGATTCAGTACAGACAAAAAGAGCGAAATAATAATTTTATTTAACCTGCTAAACAATAGGAAAGCAAGCTAAATAGACAAGATGATGGGTTTTGTTAGGAAACATAATGATTTTTTAGTGTTAAGGATGTTTTAGGCTCCGATATCATTAATATTTTCTGAATACTAAGGTTATATTACTTTCAAAAGCAGACTCGTTTGAGACGATTGGCGAATAAAGATGAATTGATCGTAAATAAAAAATATAAGATCTATGTGCTTAGACTGTGAAATTATCAAAAAGTGGGAGTGTGCTTTTGAAATCGAACTTAAGACCGATAAAAATATGAAAATATACTTGTTTTTTTTTTTTTTTATGTAGGTAGATAGTAGATTATAAAACAACAAAAAAAAAAAAAAGAAAGATGGAGAAGTTTATTATTGTTAAAGACGTTGTTAAAAAGTTACGAGAATTTAACCTTACAGGACGCACTCTAGAGTTTAAGTTAAAACCTGTTCCACAGGGAGTTGAACCAGTTGGTTGGGCGGAAAAAGGAATTAATCAAATTATTCAAAACGCTACAGAAGGCCTACAACCCTTAGATCGTGCGGCTTTTAGTTTTTGCTCTAAAGACTTCAACCGAGGAGAAGGTTGGATTCGCTTCAAAGCAGCTAAAGACATAACCTTTTAAGATGTTTGGAGTGTTATAAGTGGCATTTATCAGTCAAACTCAGCAGGTCTTAATACAGAATCATTTTGTCTTAGTGTGACAACTGTTAGATTACCTGTTGGTGGGGGAAGAGGAAAAAATTATAACAGCTTTCACGAGGAATGCGACAAGCGACGAGGTATTATAAGTATTAAAAATACCGATAACCTGTGTTTAGCACATGCTTTGGTAGTCGCCATTGCCCATAATAAAAGAGATCCCGAATTCAGTAAGGTTGGAAGAGATATTAGTAAAATTCAAACCGAAAGAACAAGATCATTGTTGGAGAGAGCTAAAATTAGCATTCCTGAGGCAGGAGGTGGAATTCCCGAGTTAATACAATTTCAAAATCATCTAAAAGAATATAAATTAGTTGTTTATAGCTATGGATCAAAAGGACGAAATATTATATTTGAAGGTTCAACTGAAAGCAATAAACGGCTGAACTTATTACATTACAAAAGCCATTTTAATGTAATTACATCGCTGACAGCAGCTTTTTGTTCTAACTATTTTTGTGAAAAGTGTTACGTCCCATATGATCACAAAAATGAGCACCGATGTGGTGGAAGCTGTCAGGCATGTCAGCAAGTCTCTGCTTGTGAAATAGCAATAAAAATTAAATGTCAGGACTGTCTATGATTTTTTAGAAGTCAAAACTGTTACGAAAATCATAAAAAGGATTATTCGTCAGGCAAATTTACAGTATGCGAACAAATTAAACTATGTTCTATTTGATTAAAAACCATTAAAGCCAAAAGAGCACATGCATGTGGTGAAATTTATTGTAAAATTTGTAATAAACATGCATCCGAGGATCATCTATGTTATATTCGGTCTGATAAGGGAAAAGCTAAGATTAAAGATGATCTTTTTTGTATTCTACGATTTAGAGACGAGCCAAGACAAACTATTGGAAAATTCAACGTTTTTACATCAAGTCAATCTCTGTGTTTTCAAACAATACTGCGATGAGTGCATGGATTCTGAAGCAGATACTTGTAAAAAAATGTGGTCTAAAGTTACAAAAAGTCAGAGGTATAGACCCAGCGGGAACATTTACTAGCCATTTGTTACAAATGAGGAAAAACTTTAAAGAAATTATTGTAATAGCCCATAATGGTCAGGCTTTTGATCACCAGTTTATATTAAACTATATTATGACAAAGACAGATTTTACACCTGAGTTAATCATGAGAGGTACCAAAATAATTACGATGCAACTTGAAAATGTAAAATTTATCGACTCACTTAACTATTTCCCTATGCCTTAAGCCAAACTACCAAAGGCATTTGGACTTGAGGATATTTTTAAAAAAGGCTACTTCCCGCACCTATTTAATACAAAGGCAAATGAAAACTATATAGGACCTCTACCATCAATTCAATATTACTCCTCAGATAGTATGAAAGAAGAAGACAGAGCCAAATTTCTTAAATGGTTTGTAGAACATGAAAATGATGGTTTCGATATGCAAAGAGATCTGGTAGACTACTGCGTATCGGATGTCGAAATCCTTGCGCAATCATGTTTAAAGTTTAGAGAACAACTTATACAAACTACCAATGTATGTCCATTTACTGAAGCTACAACTATTGCTTCAGCATGCAATGCAATTTTTAGAAGACATTTTTTGAAGCCTAATACTATAGGAATCATACCAAAAAATGGATACCGATGGAGAAACAGGCAGAGCAAAATTGCCATAGATTGGTTACTTTGGACCGAGAATCACAGAAAAATCAACATCTTACATGCTGCTAATGGTAAAGAAGCTGTTTTAAATGGTGTAAAAGTTGATGGTTACTGCTCCGAAACAAATGAGGTATTTGAATTTGTATATGATTATCCGCTGAAATACCCTTAATCTGCAGGATACCTAACTCTACGGAGATATTTATTGCAAAGGGCGGCTTTTTCAGTTTTGAAAGTATTCAACATTTACGAAATTCATCTAAATATATACTACGCTATACTTTAATCAATCTCACGATAGAGGGAAAGCGACAGACGAGTTTTAAACTAATGTGGCTTAAAGGATAATTTGTGTTGTAAATATTAGAGCTCATTTTAAAAGAAACTACAATCTCGTGACCGACAAAAAAAAGTACCCACTTCGATACATCATTTCCCCTATTTTAACGTTAAAATAGTAAATTATGTTATAAGCTCGAAAAATGTAGTATTTCAGACGTAATGCGGTCGCTAACCTAAATAGCCCGAAAAACATTTTTCGTCCATATGTCATAAGTTATTTTTTATTCGATCTTGTTTTTAATGCGATTGAGAGTTGTAAAATAATGTAGAAATGAAGTGAACCTATACATTTCATCTTGCACGCTAATTTTTTGGTCTTAATGTTTGTTAGTTAACGATGAAATCTGTAATAGCGTCCGAAAAAAAAAATTTTTTTTGACTAACATAAAAAGTGTTGTCTAGCTAGCAGGGCAATAATCAATACTTTATTGAGAAGGTTAGCTCTTCGTCTAAATATCTAATCTATAAATCGTCATTTTTTTCCGACACAATCGGTTAAAAAGCATACAATTGTATGTGAACGTTTGTACAAAAACCATCGTGTTAAATCAGTTCTTATACCTGACTGACAACGCCGATCTTTAGCTTTTTTTTTTTTACTTTGTAAAATAAAAAGATTAGTTCTTACTATCAAAGAAATTAAATATGCAAGAGAAATAGGTCGAAAAGATTAATAATAATTTATTTATTCCTAAGTTATAAATCTTAACTACATCACTTTCTAAACCAAGAAAATAGATAATCTTCCTGCATTATTCCGTACTTAGATTTATTTTTCATGAAAATAGTCGAATCTATGATTTTCGTTCAAATCCATAAGGGGCGCTTGTTTTGTATAGATGATTTATGATCTTATTTTCAACTAAAATACTTAACACTCAGTATACAATTTTCAGAAATGTCATGATTAAGAACGGTTCTAGTCATTTTATACAAGATTTCACATGATTTAACAAATTTAAAACATTTTTTTTAATTTTTACTAAATTCTAAACACTCAGTATACACTTTTAAGAAAATATGACGATTTGCGACTGTTTTAGTCATTTTTTTACAAAGTTTCACAGGGCTTAATAACGTTAAAACATTTTTTTTAATTTTTTACTAAATTCTAAACACTCAGTATACAATTTTCAGAAATGCCATGATTAAGAACGGTTCTAGTCATTTTATACAAGATTTCGCATGATTTAACAAATTTAAAACATTTTTTTTATTTTTTACTAAATTCTAAACACTCAGTATACACTTTTAAGAAAATAGGACGATTTGCGACTGTTTTAGTCATTTTTTACAAGATTTCGCATGATTTAACAAATTTAAAACATTTTTTTTAATTTTTACTAAATTCTAAACACTCAGTATACAATTTTCAGAAATGTCATGATTAAGAACGGTTCTAGTCATTTTATACAAGATTTCACATGATTTAACAAATTTAAAACATTTTTTTTTTAATTTTTACTAAATTCTAAACACTCAGTATACACTTTTAAGAAAATAGGACGATTTGCGACTGTTTTAGTCATTTTTTACAAAGTTTCACAGGGCTTAATAACGTTAAAACATTTTTTTTTAATTTTTTACTAAATTCTAAACACTCAGTATACAATTTTCAGAAATGCCATGATTAAGAACGGTTCTAGTCATTTTATACAAGATTTCACATGATTTAACAAATTTAAAACATTTTTTTTAATTTTTACTAAATTCTAAACACTCAGTATACACTTTTAAGAAAATATGACGATTTGCGACTGTTTTAGTCATTTTTTACAAAGTTTCACAGGGCTTAATAACGTTAAAACATTTTTTTTAATTTTTTACTAAATTTTTAACACTCAGTATACAATTTTCAGAAATGCCATGATTAAGAACGGTTCTAGTCATTTTATACAAGATTTCGCATGATTTAACAAATTTAAAACATTTTTTTTTAATTTTTACTAAATTCTAAACACTCAGTATACACTTTTAAGAAAATAGGACGATTTGCGACTGTTTTAGTCATTTTTTACAAAGTTTCACAGGGCTTAATAACGTTAAAACATTTTTTTTAATTTTTTACTAAATTCTAAACACTCAGTATACAATTTTCAGAAATGTCATGATTAAGAATGGTTCTAGTCATTTTATACAAGATTTCACATGATTTAACAAATTTAAAACATTTTTTTTTAATTTTTACTAAATTCTAAACACTCAGTATACACTTTTAAGAAAATAGGACGATTTGCGACTGTTTTAGTCATTTTTTACAAAGTTTCACAGGGCTTAATAACGTTAAAACATTTTTTTAATTTTTTACTAAATTCTAAACACTCAGTATACAAGTTTCAGAAATGACAGGATTTAGAACAGTTTTTACAGATATTTACAAAGTCTTAATAACATTAAAATATTTTTTTTCTAATTATAATTGCTATTTTCATCTTTTTTATTCCTTAATTATCTAACATAATGTATACAATTTCAAGAAATAGTAGATTTTTAATCCATGTACAAAATTCAAGAATCTAAAATACAATTAAATGTAGGCTTTTTTTAATTGGCATCTCAGGCAAATTATTTCCCCCAAAATTATCTAAAAAAGATATACCAAAACATTCTAAAGCGGTTTTTTACCTCTATAAGCATGCAGGCCGATCCGACCCTTGTCGGTTTTATTACCCGCATAAATTAACACAGTAGAGAGATATTGACAGAGCCGCCTCACGAAAGCACCCGGGTTAGCTCATAAACAGCACCACCGAACCATCCGGGTTAGATCATAAAACGCACCACCGAACCACTTGGGTTAGATCATAAAACGCACCACCAGCACCACTGGTCTCGTAAAACAGCACCACCAGCACCACTGGTCTCGTAAAACAGCACCACCAGCACCACTGATCTCGTAAAACAGCACCACCGAACCATCCGGGTTAGGTCATAAAACGCACCACCGAACCGCCCGGGTTAGATCATAAAACAGCACCACCAGCACCACTGATCTCGTAAAACAGCACCACCAGCATCACTGGTCTCGTAAAACAGCACCACCGAACCACCCGGGTTAGGTCATAAAACGCACCACCGAACCGCCCGGGTTAGATCATAAAACAGCACCACCAGCATCACTGATCTCGTAAAACAGCACCACCAGCAACACTGGTCTCGTAAAACAGCACCACCGAACCACCCGGGTTAGGTCATAAAACGCACCACCGAACCACCCGGGTTAGATCATAAAACGCACCACCGAACCACCCGGGTTAGATCATAAAACGCACCACCGCACCACTTGGGTTAGATCGTAAAACGCACCACCGCACCACCTGGGTTAGTTGCACCACCAGCACCACCAGCACCACCTGAGCCAGAACTGTCCGTTTCTAGCTACTAACGTGGTTTAACACTCATGAGACTGTTAAAAAGGGATGGGTTGATTTAACTGAAAAATGCCAAAATAAAGCCCCTTCAAATAAAGGAAAACGAATAACAATAATTCATGCAGGTTGGGAAAATGGATGGATCCCTAATTGTTTATTACTGTCGGCAAAAAATATAAAGGATTCAAGTCTGAACTATCATGAAGATACCAACGCCGCTCTTTTTGAAAGCTGGTTTAAAGACAGCTTGCCTTCAAATATACCAGAACATAGTGTTGTTGTGATGGACAATGCAAGCTACCACATCCGGCAACTGGAAAAAGTACCGAATGCATCGAGCACAAAATACTTATTATAAATGTGGATGTTAGTGATAGCCAGACTGAATTAGGAATAGATTGAAACGTTTTATAATTACAATTAAACCTTCTGTGTATATATGTAAATGTATATTTTTAAGTAAGTATATTATAATAAACATTGCTACTATAGGGTATTACTATGGCTTTTCATTTAACTACAAAATCCGTTCCTGTGCAAAGGAGTACCCCTTATTTGATTTCATTTCAGGAATATAAACAGAGTGATGCCAGCTGGGGCCAGGTAGATTTCGCTGGTTGGCACGCTCATCGACAGTTTTATATGGGTAATTTTACCAAGAAATTCTTTAAAAACGTAGGCTTGGCAATCGAACAGGTAACGGGGTTTCTTTGGGTGTTTACAATATAACAAAACTATTATTGCAGTTATTAGGTCAAACGAAATATGCTCGGATGAACTTTAAATAGCCAAATTTTGAATTTCCTGGTCCATTTTCAGGTGCCCAATATCCAGTACAGCACCACCCAACCGACTGCCACCAGCTACCTCAGTTCTCACCACAGAAAAACGTTGCCCTTCATCGACAAGCCCACCCCCACCCACTCGCCCACTGGTCTGGGGTCGAACAATCTCGACCCACCGCCCCTAACGAACCGAGCTCCCAGGAAATCGGTGAAATTCGGCGACAGCTCAGAAATGACAATGATCCCCCCACCCGGATGGATCGAGAGCAAAACTACCCCCAATAAGGGAATCGATACCGCTCCCCTCATCGACTCTCGAGGGGACGGTGGGGGGACGATAAATGTATGAGGACCGGTGCTAGAAACCGCATTGTGACTGATATGCGGTCTTCTGGTAGATTTAAATTATTTCTTTTTGTATATCTATGGAGAATTTTTTACAAAAACAAAAAAAGGTCCAAAAATATTGATTTTTGTAAAAAGTAAACGGATTTGAAAAAAAAAGTAGAACAATTTTCAACTTAAGTCCAAAGCTTGTTGGAGTTTGGGCGAAAGAAAAAATATGTGTCCAATTATTTTGTATTAAAAACAATTATTCATGTGAACTTGAACAAATTAAGATGGAGAGCCCCAAAAACAATAACTATCAAGGCCAAAGAATTATACCAGCGTGTTCCTTAATGGCGTGCTAACATTTAGGATATGATTCCCCAGGCGCCATTTTATGTAGAAAAGTTCCTATGAACATAAATGTCTGCGTTGATTTTGTTTTAATGCGTTATTTTGTAATATCTCCAAAAGTAATATAGATATCATTTTCAATCTTGGTATGTGTTAATAGGATATAAAACCACATATTTTAGCTGGGAAAGTAATTATGTTGCTCCACCAGTGGCGTCCCTGCTAAATTTAGGACCCGCACCGTCGGACGGACAAAGGTACTATTCTCATATGAACCTTTCTTCATAAACGCTTTTCTCACAAACGCCATCTATAATTCATGTATATGTCGTAGGCTGATAGTGAAATCCGTCATTTCATGAAAAGCCTAGTCACTTCATGAAGCGTCGGCAGATTGTGTAAAAACACGTCAATTCATCGCAAATTCTTCTATATTTTTCATGAGTACCATAATTACTTAATCCTTCCTTGAAATACCAAAAAGGAACCAAAAAGGTGGATTAGATGCCGTGTTAGCGCTGTTTAACCAATATAAGTCTATATATATTCTGTTTTAATTGTAACAATATATACCGTCATTTCATGAAAAGCCTAGTCTTTTCATGAAGTGACGCGGCAGATCGTGTAATTTCATGTTTTTACACAATCTGCCGACGCTTCATGAAGTGACTAGGCTTTTCATGAAATGACGGATTTCACTATCAGCCTACGACATATACAACACCTTGCCTACGTGGTCAAGGTCAAGAAAAGAAGGGGAACAATGGCATTTCACCGCTACTTAAGTGATAGAAAAAGACATATACTTATATCAAGATATCATATGTCTATGCAGGTTTCTTGAGTGTAAAATGTACATACCAATTTATATTAATAATTGGGAAAATTTGATAGTTTAATATCAAAAACAAACAATGAATGTACTACGATGTTTAAGGACAAAAAGCCTTATGTTTACTAGAATATGTACAAATGTATTAACTAAATTTTGTAAATTTGTAAAAACGGTTATAAATTATTATTGTAAATAAATTTGTTAACATTTCTCTCCAAATACAACCTATAACTGTTAAAATCCCTATGTCATCGAAACATTTGGGCACTGAATAAAAACTGGAAACTTTTGTAATCAATGTAGAACATGAGTGACCCCCGAGAAAGATAAAAACACAACTCAAAATATTAATAAAATAACTGATAAGATACGAATTTCATAAATTGATATATTGTGATATGGACACGCTAAATAAAAATCTGATCTCTAGTTTTGTCATGATTTTAAAAAATGCATAATTTGTGTTCTTTGGCTATTATACATTCTGGTTAAATACCTAGGTAGGTATACAGTGTGTGTATATAAGTCTGGAAACGCGCGGCTTAATAACATCACAATTTATTGGCCGATTTAAACCAAATTTGGTACAGTTGTGTAAGAGGATCTGACGCACCGAATGACGATATTGACGTTGTTGCCAGCTTTTTAGTTTGTTTGGAATTCGAACGAATTTTATATTTTTAATGTAACACCGTGTATATTTTTTCATTTAAAGTTTTTACTTTCAAAACTTTTGGTATAACATACTTTGTTCCTAATATCAGTAGTTTTCGAAATAACGACGTGTTTTGAAAATATCAACAAATTGTGTTTTATTTATTAATAAAACAGTTTTGATGTAAAGTCATAAAAGCTGTCATTTTTACATGCAAAAATGTCTTTAACTGAAAGTGAAAGAATTACAGTTCTTATGATAAGAGGATATGGCGATAGGGTCAGGTCTTACGAAGAGGTTAAAAATATATCTAATGACTCATTTCTAAACCGAAATCCAATTTTAAAAGCAATTGTTCTAAAAACTGTCCGACGCGACGGTTCGAAGAAACTGGAAATTGTAGAGATAGGCGACGATCAGGACGCCCAGCAGTTGTAGATGAAAAGAAAAGTTTAGAAATTTTACGACATGTTGCTGAAACCTCTGTTTCTTCATTAAGAAACATTTCGCAAGTAAGTGACGTCTGCTTCAATGTAGTTCAAGAGTTATCAGAAGATGATTATGAGCGAAGAATTGAATTTTGTGATATTATGATGTCAAGGTTTGTCCAAAATAACCAGTTTTTCAAATTTATAGTATTTTCGGACGAAGCAACATTTATGTTAAATGGTAAAGTAAAAGATTTCTTCACTTTGAGCTCCTGGAAATGCAAATAGTGCCTACTATACCAAGTATGCTGGATCCAAATTATGCAAGTACATTCTTCCAACAAGCCGGAGCTCCTCCCCATTTTGGTCGAAACGTGCGCGAATTTTTGAACAACAATTTTCCGATTAGGTGGATCGGTAGAGGGGGTACAATCGAGTGGCCACCTAGGTCCCCTGATTTGTCGCCTAACGACAACTTTTTATGGGGACACTTGGAGAACAGAGTTTATACCACAAAACCTCAAGATTTGGCCGATTTGCAGCGTCGTATTTTGGACGAATTTGAATTAATAACGCCAGAAATGATTTAATTTACAGGGAAAGAGTTTGACATTTAATATGACAAATACATTTTTTCTAAATTGTACTCGTTATTTCGAAAACTACTGATATTAGGAACAAAGTAAAGTGTAACAAATTTAAAGTAAAAACTGTAAATGAAAAAATATACAGGGTGTTATATCTAAAAATATAAAATTCGATCGAATTCCAGACAAACTAAAAAGCTGGCAACAACGCCAATATCGTCATTCGGTGCGTCAGATCCTCTATCACAAAACTGTACCAAATTTGGTTTAAATCGGCCAATAAATTGTGATGTTATTAAGCCGTTTCCAGCTTTATATATATATATATTATATTATATATAAATCTTCTACCAGTAATGAACAAAGTACTTGAAATCGTGGTGTTCGACCAGTTGCGAGATTACCTTGAAAGAAATGGGCTATTATGCATGGGACAGTCTGGGTTTGGGAAAAAATACTCCTGCGAGTCTGCAAAATTAATTGAGATATTAACAAAAAAACGATTTTCTTTTAAACTTTGACACCCTGTATCTTGAAAACCATACTTTTTAGGACGAATGTTTTATATTAACTTTTCTACTTTAATTAGATTCAGGAATGTGCCCTTGGATTAAGTAACTATATTGAATTGGGCAAATGACACAGAATGCTAATTCAATGTCTAAAAAAAAACTAAAAAATATTTGAAATTTTGATTTTTCACTATTGTATTGGTAAGACAAATAAAATGATCGGCCCCAATTAAAATCTAAATATTGATTTGAATAAGTATTGGTAGTTTGTTCAGTCTAAATTTTATTTTTACAATTTAAGGAAAAGTTTGTTCTTAATACAGTATTTTTAACAAGGTGTATGTGTTATAAAACGAATAGTGCAGCAGAAAGAATAGATAAATCGGCTTCCTCAGGCGTCTCGAACGAAATTAAATATCAGGGGATAAAGACACATCCAATAACCTTAATGGATTTTATTCTTTAATGATGTTTTGATGTATCCCGAATTCAAAACGGCAGAATTAATCTATTGTTTTAACCGTAAACTCTCCATAAAGTTAGAAATACCTACATAATATAGCGAATACTCTATACTTGATCGCTATTTTCCAAAAAAAGGATTTATCAAGTTTCCATCTTTTAGTTTAAGGTGCCCAATTTCATATCAATGTGCCCTTGCATTTTAGTTTTTAGCATCAACGTGTCAGAACAGGCATTTTGCTTTTATATTCTGGAAAACTGGAATAAAGAAACTATCTACCTAAGTATAAATAATATAGCTGTTTTAAATGTCTATTGATGTTTGTATATTTTGATTCCGGTTTTTTAGAAGCACTTAGAGCCCTAAAAACTTTATAAAAACAAAATGCCTCCCGTATAGCAACTAAGTACATAATATATAGATCGATATGCACAGCGAGGTCCCATATATGATGTTCCCCTGCCCTCGCCTTAACTTTTATGTTTGCATCCTACAGAGGAAACTTAATCATGTATAGGTGGGCTTGTCGCACCTATATGCAGATTCATAACTAAAGACCGGATTTTGCATATATATGCATTTTTTGCATATTTTGTGATTTTAAAAGAAAAAGGCATATTTTAAGAACTATTGCATATCTAAGAATGTTTTGGGATTTCTGTGTTCTTTTCTGACGTTTTATGGTCGCACGCCGCCGTGTCGCCTGTGCTGTCGGGGTCTGAAGATAAGAGGGCAATAAATAGGCTAATTAATAAAGTAATTAACTAATAAAACAAACTATTATTCTTCTATTGAGAAATTCCATTATAGTGGGTGGGTATTTCTAACCAGATGTTTTAACTCTTTATCTACACCTTCTATAATTATTTATTTGCTCACATTTGTTACAGTTTGTCAGTATTATTGAGGTTGTCGTTTGTCATAGCCGCAGTTGGTATTGTAAACGCAAACAAAGTGAAAGTGAAAGCGGTGATAATGTCGAAAATACGATGTATTTCATGGATTAAGCCTTACCCAGAGCTTGCTTTGGACGGCGACCATGTTTTTTGCAAGTCTTGTTCAAAAATTGTTTCCTGCTCAAAGAAATTTCAAATAGACCAACACATTAAGACGCCGTCTCACAGTGCTAAGGTTAGCAAGATAAAGTCTGGTCCCATACAGTCAACGCTGAAGCAGTCATTTTAAATTTTTAAAAACGAAAACCATGACCAGCCAGAATTTAACGAAGATCTATGTAAAACGTTCTTGGCTGCTAATATTCCTTAAAACAAGTCAACCAACCCGCAAGTTAAGGCCTTTCTGCAAAAATATACAAAAGATAATGCTCCAGATAGATCAACATTAAGAAAAAATGTCGTTGGAAAGGTATTTGGTACCGTGCTAGATGAAATAAAGAAAGAAGTTGGAGGTAACTATATGTATATTTTCGTCGACGAACTAACTGATTCGTGTGGTCGTTATATAGTTAATTTAATGATCGGAAAACTCACAGAAGAAGAACCTGGAAAAGCTTACCTTATAGCCATAAAAGAAGTGGAAAAAACAAACAACCTCACAGTTACACGTTTTATTCAAGAAACCTTAAGACATTTCTTTTTGCCGAATTCGGTTCTTGCAGATAAAATTCTTGTCGGGTTGTCCGATGCTGCGCGCTATAATATGATAAACGCAGGACAGAATTTCAAAATATTTTATGAAAATTTGATTCATGTAACTTGCCTAGCTCACGGATTAAATAGGGTTGCGAAAACTATTAGAGTCTCCTTTCCGTTGGCCAATGACCTAAGAGCAAATGTAAAAAAGATATTTATAAGGGCCCCATTAAGAGTACAATTTTACAAGGAGAATCTTCCCGGAGTACCATTACCACCTGAGCCTGTCGTGACCAGATGGGTCACCTGGATTCGTGCGGCAATATTTTATGCAGATAATTTCCAAAAATTGAAAGACTCAATTTCACAAATGTCTGGTGATGATTTACAGTGCATCCTAAAGTCTAAAAAAATATTTCAGAGTGCTAAAGTGGAACAACAGTTAATGTATATTAAATGTAACTATGCATTTATAGCAGACAGTATTTTGAAACTAGAGGAATCGTGTACAAGTCTACCAGAGTCGATGGATATAATAGAAACATGTGTACAAAATTGCAAACAAATACGAGGTGAGGTAGGAAAAACAGTAGTGGCAAAATTAAAAAATTTAATAGAAAAAAACACAGGTTTCAAGATTTTAAGGCAGGTCGTAAACATAATGTCAGGGAAAACTGTAAATAATTTAGCTATTGAACCTGCCTTAGTTGCGAAATTAAAATTTTGCCCTATATCTTCAGTAGATGTGGAAAGATCGTTTTCTTTTTACAAACATGTCATTAGTGATAAAGACGCCACAGTTTTTTAGTTCAAAACCTTGAAGCACACATAATAACTGGTGCGTTTTATAATTTTTCAAATTAATATCAGTATAAGGTTGATATAAAAAACTGTATTAGGTGTTAACTGATTTAATAAAGTATATTATAACTTGAATTTATCTTTATTCAATACTCAATCCCCTGATTAAATTAAAATTTAGTTTAGAATATCAAAATTTAGTTGTTTTATTACCGCATTGCATATTTACGTCTTTTTTGCATATTCTTAAGGTTTTCGGTTGCATATAATCCGGTCTTTATTCATAACTATCTGGTGCAAGATGGATTTGCTTTAATTTTTCTTTTCTAAGTGTAACTATAGGTATATAGGACCAAGAAATTTAGATTGGGTTAAAAAAGGGCGTAGGAAATTTCGGCCCCGGCCAGGTAGCAGCCCGATTTTGACAGGAACTTTCGCCCCGGGATGGAAGGGTCATGTTTTTATTACAGGCATTTTCGGCCCCAATGGTCTAACGTTATAACATTTTAATTTTTTTATGATCTTTTATCTTTTATATTTATAGACTTATATTGGTTAAACAGCGCTAACACGGCATCTAATCCACCTTTATGGTTCCAATTCGCCTTTTTCAAGTTCACCAGGGAATATTATTATTAATAGTTTGCCCCTTTTATAGACTTATATTGGTTAAACAGCGCTAACACGGCATCTAATCCACCTTTTTGGTTCAATTCGCATTACCTGCAATGTTTGGGGCCGAAATTTCTTGCAAGATTACTTGACCTAAAATTTCTAGCAGGTACCTTACCCAATATGGGGCCGAAAGTTCCGCCGCCCAAAAAACAGGAATAATTATTAATGTTTTCTGTTTGTTTAATTGAACAAATTTTTTTCGAACTGTTACTTATTAATTATGGGCTCTCTAGAGAGAGTGTTTGGGAAGATATTTACATTTTTTAAATATTTCGTTCAGAGCTTCTTACAATGTTCACAAGAAATAGTACTTTTCTTTAACAAAATGTAATAAATAGGTTAACTTAAGTTAGACAATCTAATACATTGTTTGCCATTTAAATTGTTTTAAAGGGAGCATCGAAAAATGGAAAAGTAAATTAACAATTTCGTTCTTTTAAAATAAAGCTTATTTTGATTTGATCAGAGTTTAATTCCCAATAAGTACTCTGGATTTTGTATAAAGTATAGTTTATCGAAAAAGCTTCCCATTGACAACCTACCATAAAAGAGTTCATAATTTCTTTGGTCTAAGAATATGAGAGAGTGAATTTACACATATGGCAAGAAAACGCGACCCTTAACAGTTATGTTAACTATTGGAAAAAATAAGACTTACTAATTGTACCGCCAACCATTTTTGCAAATAGTTTTAACGTTTTAACTTGCTTGCCAACTGTAAATCCACTTTAAAGCAAAAGCTGCTAAATGCCAAATACTATTATACTACTTCAGTATCGTCTTACAACCTTGTAAAATTTGTACTGACTAAATTTTGAAATAAATGTGATACCTTTATTTTTACACTATGTTGTATTATTGTAATACCTATATCCATCGACTTGTGTTAAGTCGATGCCTATATCCATAAAATTACCCTAAATACGAACCTATAAATATTTATTAATGGAGTAAAGACACATTTTTTAAAAAAGCAGCAGAGCAAAAAAAAACACCCTGCCAAAAGTTTTAAATGACAATACGTTAATTGTTTAGATACTTTAATATGTAACAAAAGTACAAAATTTGAATAATTAATCTTTAAGCGCGCATAAAATACATATGAAAAACCGAAAAAAAACTAAAATTTTAACACCCTGTACCTTACAAACGAGGGGTTTCTGGACCTCCATTAATGGGAACTTTTTTCATTATTTTTTGTCAAGGAATCACCTGTTTCAATTTGTCGGTATAATATTGAAACATCCTGTATATTTATTAGTATTTTTTTTTCTTAGATACAAAAAAGTGCACATTAGTAAATATCTGGTTGCAATATTTAAATCAGAGTATCAGAGTAAAGTATGCACTACGTTTTAAAAATAGTTGTAGAATTACGGCCTAGAGTGAACTAATAGGCCTATGGTGTCATCGCTACTAATAGTAGGCCTCAGATCTTGACTTTTGACATTTTAACATAACCTATTTTATTTATTTTGCCAACGTTGAATGTTGACGTGTCTTTTATAGTAGTTTACAATTATTTATCAATTTTTAAAAAGGAATTTAAAAGAAAAATCGTTAAATATGGTACAAAAAGGGAAAATAAACGTCAAAGAAAGGTTTTCCGATGGGGAAGTAGATTTAAGTATGTCAGATTTGGACGAAGTTCCAGTAAAAGAAATCGTAAGTGGGTATTATCATATATTTTGCTGTTTCTAAGATAATTTTCAATAATTTTTAGGCTGCCCTGAAGAAGACCATCAGCTTGGACCTATCCAACAATAGACTCACCTTTCTACCAGTAAGTTTAGTTAAAAAAAAACAGACTTTTTGACATGTTTTTCTTGTGACTAACCTAACTAATTTAGTTCTACATTTCAGCCGAATTTTACGATTCTTATAAACCTTACGAAGCTAGATTTGAGTAAAAACGAGCTTACAGAACTGCCGGAAGACTTTGGAAGCCTCTCCAAGCTAAAATACTTGGATTTGTATAAGAACAATCTTGAACGACTTCCATTAAGTTTTGGGCAGTTAAGTGGTTTAAAATTTTTGGATTTGAAAGACAACCCGCTTATTCCTACTATTGCCAAGGTTGCGGGACCTTGTGTGGATACTAAAGGGTATGTAACATGAATTCTTAGTAGTGTTTTTATCTTAGAACTACTGTTATTTAAAGGTGTCAACAGTGTGCGAGGGATGTGGTAATTTTATACAGAAAACTTCAAGAGGAAGTAGACAACGAGGTTGAAATGCGTAAAAAAGCGAGACAAAAGCAACTAGAAATTAACCAACAGAAGAAGCAAGAAGAGAAGAAGAAGCAAAAGAAGGACAAACAGATCAATAAGTCAAAGAAAGACACTGATAAGAATAATCATAAAAACAATGCAAGTGTGACAAAGAAACAGAGTAAAAAAGAGCCTAAGCAAAATATAACTGCACAGAAAACAAACAATCTGTTGGGCACCCTTGTTTATTACTTTTTATATGTACTAATTTCATTTTCCCTTTTATTTTTCTTGTTTAATTATAGGTACCCTCTCGTTGAACCTTTCATAGGTCTTAGTAAAAATGTTTATAAAGGGCTTTTAGGCAAGCTACCAGATAATGGCAAATATTATGTAGAAAGTGCTGTGAATTCATTGGATTTTATAAGAGTCAATACAAATAAGGCTTTACTTGACTATATCAAGGTCTTAAAGAATAATGAAGTTATTCAGGGTTTAATTCTAAAGTTAGGAGAATGTGTTAGGGGGGTAGCAGAAATGGTAGTCGGTAAAAAGGAGTGATTTATATTTTTTGAATAAAATTGTGTTTAAAAAAACTTGCCCTGTGTTTTTTTCTTGGTAATTTTATTATTGTTGTGTAAAGATGTAATAGTAGAAAGATGGTAAAAAAATATTTATACCCTAAATGAGTGTGAACTGCTTGGTGAACAATCATCTCGTCATGAGATATTATATACAGGGTGTTATTCAATAAGTGTCTGATATTTTACAATACGATTCCTCAGTTGTTATAAGGTAAAAGGTTCATATAAGCATGGGTCTGCAAGCCCTTCATTTTTGAGTTACAGGGTGTTAAAAATTTATTTTTGTTTTTCATAAATTATTTTTGAAATAATATTTATATTCGGACAAAAATTGGTATTTGGGGATTTTTTAATTATGAGAAATTCAAATTTGATCTTAGTTTGGCCCTTAATTGTAGGGGGCGCCACCCACAGGTCTTTTCTCTTTTGGGGAGTCACAACTTTTTTATATGTGCTTGTATTACATTTTTAAGCAATAAAATAGGTTCCTCTACCATTTTTACGCCAAAAAGGCATACTAGGTAGAAGTCGCTACGAGCAACCGTTCTCGAGAAAAAGAATAATAAAAAAAATGAATGACATTTATTTGCATATCGCTATGCCCGTGTCAGAGTTTGATAAAATTGCATATCTCCTAAACCTAAACAAAGCCGAAATCAAAAAAATATCAAAAGGTACTTTGTATTAGCGATTGAACTACCTACATAACAGTATTATCAAAAGAGAAAGCGGCAGTGGCGTATATATTTTTTGCTCCGCTTAAAAATTGTAACACCCTGTATCTCAAAAATGAAGGGCGTGCGGATCGACCCATGTTTATATGAACTTTTCACCTTATAAATAACTGAGGAATCGTCCTGTAAAATATCGGATACCTACTTATTAAATAAATAACACCCCATATATAGGTAGTACTACTACTCTACTACATCTTTGTACTGTGTATCTGCGACAATCTGCGTGCGAATTAAATTATTTATTTGCTTTACGAAAATATTCGAAAAAGTGGATATATACGGATACGTACAGATAAATGCATTTTAATAATTATTGGGAAAGCTAGAATTAAAAATTTTGCAATTTTACAGGTTTGCGCTTTTTAATTTTCGCCTAGGAATTTTTAATCCGCATCACATTATACCAACATATTTATATGCGCAGTTTTTTAAAATTCGTAAAATTGACAGAAAAAGAAATACTGCATAAATATCAGAAATACCTGGGCTTTTTTTTGGTTTGACAAAAAAAAATGTAGGTTGTTTTTTATACTTACATTAGGCAGGTAGAATATTTGCATGTAGTCCTAGAAATTTCGCCATTTCACTAAAATATCACTTGAAAAGCTCCATAATGCACACCTGTTTGTTTAAATATTCAAATAAACGCAAAATGAGACACTAAAACCCGGAAAATACACCCGAAACGCGCGAAAACTACTTGTTAGAACACGCAGATTCAAATTTTCCGACGAGAATAGCCGACAAGCCGACGATCAGTCGCTGGTTCGGCAAAGCACCGCTAGAGGGAGCTGCGCTGTTGCCGTGTCTCCCTAAATGCAATATTTTTATATTTTCCATTTCTAAAATGAATCTATTCGATTTCGTTTTAGGAGAAATCAGCATATTTCGATAAAATTTAGAATATTGCTGTTCCGCTTATTCGGTTCTTTGCAGTTAACAGTAAAATTCCGATCCGGGTTCCTGCTGCAGTCAGTTTTAATTTTTAGGGGTTTAGGTTCTCACTTAAAATTTTGTCATTGATAACGTGACTGTTATCACTAACAGGACATTGATCAAATAAACCCAAGCTAGCCGATGGCCTCACTGCAGACCAATCGACTACGCTGTTACGAAAGATAAAATACAATAATAATATGCAGCAATTTGAATAATCTACATTTCAGTAAAATTCATAAATATGGCAACACCGCACATTATGATAGGTGAAATTCTACAAATTGTTTAATTTTAATTAAAATTGCACTTTTTTCTTGGTTTTTTGATAAAATATCGCAATTATTTTGTGAGCCGATAGTTTTAAAGTAGGTTTCACCAGTAATTTTTAAGAGAAAACAGAAAATCTACAAGATTTCCGGAATTGTGGCCACTGACCACAAAATGCATGCAAAAAATTCGATGTTTCCACGTTTCCATATTGCAGAGCTGCCAACACATGCAGATTATTAGCATATATTTAGAGAAATAAAACAAGACCTAAGTTTAAGATGTTTAACTTTATTTACAAGAAACTTTTAAGACAAAAGTTAAAAAATACATTATAAATATTGCTCCACTCAACAATTTATTTTATTACTCAAAAATAGTTCTTCATGACAACAGGCATAGTAAGGTACATTCTATTCAACGAGACTAACAGGGACGTTTTTAGTAAAAAAATTAGTAAATTAACTTTTCTCCGTCAAATAATCAAAATAACGAGCCATGTGCTAACCATATACACAATATATGCAACACACCTACTTTAAGCACTTTGTAAGGTTCAGTTTATGCTATTTGTCGCGCAAATATAACTTTGTTTAATTTAGAAATAAAACAAGAAGTTTAATGCCAACGCACGAATTGAAATAAGACACAATCATTTTTTTACTAAAATCCCTTGAGACTAGGAATATTAAAGGCAAATTAATTATTCTACATCATCTTCTTGCAGGGAGGCATTGTTAGTTTGTGCTTTCATTAAACGTGGTGCTACTGCTGGCAGCCTTTTGATTAACAAATGGAACACTTCAGGTTGTAACGTTTGTTGTAGTACCTTAAACAATCATAAATTGAGTATAAAGTTCTCATTTCACAGTATATAGTGATTAATTTACCTGCAAAAGATCATTTGGTTGTCCGCACACAGCAACAGCATTGCCCAAATGGTCAACTCCATTTTCAAGATCACCTGCAGCCAGCAGCTCTTCGCCAAGCTGGATTTCCTGCAGGAAGAACCTCTGGACCGCTTCGTGGTCCTTCATATCTGGGAAAACAGTCTTGCAGCGTTTACCAGATGTGGCTGCTGCTCTTTGAGCCCTACGTCCTAAGAGATTGATTTTGTGACTAATAGCATTATTATCGCGGTCCTATTTATAACGGAACACGTGTCACATTATTTAAAAATAGGTATTAAAGGGCGTTAGTGCCTGTTAAAGATACTTAAAGAATGCTTTTGTGTCTAGACAGCCTAGAGTTTACATAACCTAAAACTTACTTTCACGTAGTTTCTTCTTGAAATCGGGGTCATTATGCCGTTTCTTGTCAAAGTAAATGCAGTATCCAATGAAGATGGTAGCGGAGACGCCTGCACACAGTCCTAAAACGGTTTTGGGGGATACCATCGCACACTTTCCTCTAATTTTTTAGATTTTTTTAACAACCCCACCGTCCATGACGCACCAACACACGCAAAGATGATATGTCAAATGTCAGATGGCATAGGAGTCCTGAATGACCCAGTGACCTTTTTATCGATTGGTTTGTCTTGTTTTAGTTTTGTCTGTGTTCTTCAACAATGCAAGACAAAAAGTGATTTAGAAGAACGTAATGTCAATAATTTTTTTATACAAAAGGCAAACGCTGGGTACTTTTAATTTAAAAGTAATAGTTTATATTTAATCGACATTACTGATTTTTCTCAGTTAGGATTAATACCTAAGAAATGTAGGACACCGGCTTTTCGTTGCAGTCGTGTATCCTTCTCTAATCTGGTTAGTAATAAGAGACAGATGGATTAGCCGCTTCGAGAAGTCCCTGAACCGAATAAACGTCAAATCTGACAGTTACTCCAATTTTGTCATGTCAAAAATAGTTGTCAGTTTAGGTGTGGTAGAAAAATTTTTGATAAAAGCCGGATGAATCACTAAATATTAGAAGATAGTTAGTTAAATATAAATGTTGTTTGAGTAAATAGCACAAAATGGATAGTGAGGGTAGAAAAGTTATTGTTTGTGATAATGGCACTGGTGTAAGTAAACCAATTGTACCCCTAACTCCAGTCAAAAGGCATCAATTAAAAAACACCCCTGCTTTTTATATAAATAAATTAAATCACTTCCCTACTTTAAGGGAGCATGCCCCACAGTTTGGGAACCAAAGGTTTTCAGTTGATATATTACCATAAGCAGTAATTCCTTTATAGTTTGTCAAATGTGGATATGCTGGATCGAACTTTCCTGCTCATATTTTTCCTTCCATGGTGGGTAGGCCCATAATACGAGCGGTGAACAAAATAGGAGACATTGAAGTTAAGGTAATGCATAAATATACTTTTCTCTAATCCCCATGTTTTTTTATATACTTTTCCCTAATCCCCATATTTTTTTTTACCTAAATGTGTCAGTGTATCTTGCATTAAGTATGTACTGTATTTATATAGTATGTTTTTGTTTTTAGGGGTTACATGTAGATGTAAGTCCGTTGGTTTGTGTTTGTTATTTGAATCTTTTGTATATCTGTTCTGTTATGCATCTTATTCTACTATTGTATTAAAAGCCCTTGTTTTTGTGAAATATATGCAACAAACTTTAAGGATAACAGACTTTAACTTTAAGTGAGACCAGAAAAATCATGTATAACAGTATTTTATAACTAGCAGCATATTTGTCAGGAAACAAGGGGTTTGACATAAAAATCTTATTTTAATGTTTACACTGCTTCTTTTTTAATATTGAGACAATTGTTGTGCTTTTTGTTTCAATTCGATAGAAAACTCTTTATAAAGAGCCATCTTAAAATTTTACATGCGAACAGAAAGTCGCAAGTACCCTTCCTGTAAGTAAACTTTGGGCTTTTTTATATTTAGCTTAATACAGTAGTTTTTTTAGACTTAACATTGACTGTGTTTCTGTGTAAGAAATCTTGTTTTTACTAATACTTTTATAAAAATTAAGTGTTGGTTTAAAAATATTTCTTTACCATCGTCTCATAGGATCTTATGGTGGGCGATGAAGCTTCGGCATTAAGATCACTACTAGAGGTCAACTATCCCATGGAAAATGGGGTTGTTAGAAATTGGGAGGATATGTGCCATGTTTGGGATTACACCTTTGGACCTAGCAAAATGAATTTAGATCCAAAAAATACCAAGGTAAGGTTGTAGTATAATATGTGTTACTGTTACTAATGATTATTTGTCACAGATTCTTTTGACTGAACCACCCATGAACCCCACCAAGAACAGAGAGAAAATGATTGAGGTCATGTTTGAAAAATATGGTTTTGCAGGTGCTTATGTCGCTATTCAAGCTGTGTTAACTCTTTATGCTCAAGTAAGTGCTTCTTCTTGCACCATCATATTTATATTTGATAAGAATTGGGGGAAAAACATTTGGGGTCAAGTCATATCAAGGTAACCAAAAATAAAATACATAATCTTATTTCCAGGGTCTTCTTTCAGGGGTTGTAGTTGACTCTGGCGATGGGGTGACGCACATTTGCCCCGTTTACGAGGAATACGCGCTCCCACATCTAACGCGACGTCTTGACATAGCGGGGCGTGATATAACGCGGTACCTAATCAAGTTACTCTTGCTGAGGGGATACGCATTCAATCATTCTGCTGATTTTGAAACGGTGAGAATGATGAAGGAGAAACTATGCTATATTGGCTACGATATAGAAACTGAACAAAGACTGGCGCTGGAAACGACTGTGTTAGTGGAGCCCTACACACTGCCCGACGGAAGAATAATCAAAGTGGGTGGCGAACGTTTTGAGGCCCCTGAAGCCCTATTCCAACCCCATTTAATCAATGTAGAGGGGCAGGGGATTGCAGAGCTGATATTTAATACCATACAGGTATTTATTGTTTTTTTTTTTTATTTTTTTTTTCTTTCTGTTTTTATTTTTCTTTTTTTTTATTACTAATTTTTTTTTTTTTTCTTTTTTTTATGACTTGATCTGTAAACATATTTCTTTTAGGCTGCTGCTATAGACATGAGACCGGAGCTGTACAAGCACATAGTACTCTCTGGGGGCTCCACCATGTACCCAGGACTTCCGTCGCGCTTAGAACGAGAAATAAAACAATTATACCTGGAGCGAGTGTTGAAGAATGCCCCGGAAAAGCTGAACAAATTCAAAATCCGCATCGAGGATCCGCCGCGAAGGAAAGACATGGTGTTTATAGGGGGCGCTGTGTTAGCGGAAGTGATGAAAGATAGGGACGAGTTCTGGATGTCTCGGGAAGAGTACGAGGAGCAGGGGTTAAAAGTGCTCAAGAAGCTGGGGAAAAGAGCTGGGTAGGGGAATGGGGGCATTGACTGAGCTGAGAGTGCAAATGAAAATACATAATTATACTGAAGTTTTATCCAAATGATTTTTTTATATTGTTTTTTAGGTAATTGTAATATAAGTTATAACGTCATGCATTTTTGTGGGATATTTTGTCACTTGAATTGGGGACAGAGTACATACATTCTGTTGTCATTCCATCGTGTAATGACCCACTTTACTTATTAGGTTTTATGTTACTGTTAACTATTGACTGTATTAAGAAATAAAAACGGTATTTTATAAGCTACAACTAAAAATAAATAACGATTGTTGAAAACATTCCGCAAAATATTTGGTGATTTTATTTCAATCTGGCGCGTTCCATCTAGTAACTTTTCCTCTAGGAATTACGCCGACGTTGTCACGTTGGGGCGATTTTTCCGATATCTGGGGACTTATTAACGGGATATCCGGCACTATTCGGCAGTTAAAAGTGGTAAATGCTCCATGGTGTTAAGGCTGGCTTATCAATGGAGTCAAATGGAGTGTTAGTTTTGCATATCAACAAGTTGAAGTGTATCCAAGCCTTGGGTTGTCCAGCCGACGGCTAGTGCTATCACCTGACCTTTCTGTATAATATAAGAGTGCCTAATGCTAGATTATTCCTCTTGAGACTAAAATGAGCTGAATCTGTAGGGATCTTACTGATACTATTTTTGTTACAAGTCTTCTTCTCACACACTTTCCACACTTGAAAAAGACGAGAAAAGAGATATCCAGAAATCCACTGCCAAAATTTGGCGCTTTGGCAACGTTGCCTCACAAGTTATATTTGACAGAGCGACTGTCGGTGGCTGGTCAGTGGTTTGTTGTTCGATTGTTTGTGTGATTTTTCTCACGATTTTCCATTGTTTTTCCTCCTAAAATAGAAAAAATGGTGAAACGCAAAGCTTTTATTGATAGTGATTCCAGTGGAAATTCGGACAGTGATTTAGACTCCGTAAGTAAAGGTGCTTGCCCCGTCAGGATGGCATAACCTAAAAGTAATTCATTTTCTGTAAATATTTCCTTAAAAAAAAGCAGGAACCTGGTAAATCTAGTTGACTTTTAGACTCGGAATATTTCAAACTGGTCCTTGCACCTTGCAGTTTTGATAGACTTCATAATTTGACATATAAAGATTTTAAGAGTAAAGTAAATTTCAGTAAATATGATGCTGTGCAACATTCTTTACCTAGATAAACACGTTCGTATTTAAATATTTCATCCTATACTCGCTTTACTGAACCGTTTGTTATAAATCTTTTAGGCGTTTTTGGGCCTGGCAAAAAAGAAAAACAAGAAAAAATCATCCCCAAAGCAGGGGTCCAGCTCAGAAGCCTCCGGCGGTTCTGAGAGCGACGAAGAACAAAGAAATGTTAAAAAGAAAGTGAAACTAGATACCGCCAGCTCAGACTCTGAAGCTGAGCCGAAGAAAGATGAACCCAAACCTAAAGAACATAAAAGTGCAGAAAAATACAATTCGGAACCAGAAGAAGGTACTTAAATCTCGCTTTTCAATAGCTATAGTTACATGTGTTTGCCATCCAAATATTAGAATTATTCTTCCATCAATATGTATTCTAGGTGAAGTATCAGACTCCAGTAGCTCAGAAGATGAATATAATGATGGGTTTGATGATCAGCTCATGGGAGATGCGGAAGATAGAGCGAGGTTGGCGGGCCTTACAGAAAAAGAAAGAGAAACTGAAATTTTCAAACGTATAGAGCAAAGGGAACTTATGAAAACTAGGTAAGTGTCATTGTCATCATTCAATCAATTTATTCAGGTGAACTAGGTGAACTCATATTTTGAGGGAACCTGTAGTATACTATATATTGTAAATCAGAGTGGCCCATGCTTGTTTAATTTTGTCTTTGCCTTGACACTTCTGTCAAACTTGATTGTAAACTTTATTTACCACAATGTTCTTGCCAGATTTGAAATAGAAAAGAAGCTGAGACAACAGAAAAGGCTTGAAAGGGCCAAGGACAAGCCTTTCATTAAACCCAGGGATAGAGACAAGGAGAAATACAAAGAGAAGGAAAGGGACAAAATAATCAGGGAAAGACCGAAGCCAATTGAAATAGAAGAAGAACAGGACACAAGTAATTTGCAAACTGATTTTAGTTCTATAGATCATAAAGAAAGAAGCAAAGAAAGGAAAAAGAATATTGAAGAGAACAGGGGAAAGACAGAAAATAAAAGGTTAGTGGTAGTTTCTTGTAGGCATTTACTTAAAGATAGATAGGTAGATACATAAAGACATTAATTTAAATTGCTAATTTCAACCTATACAAGGGGTTCAACAGATAAAAAAGCAATGTAATTATTCTTTTATCTAATTCCAAATTAAAAATCATAAAAAGCAGAATCTCTTGTTTAGTGATATTAAATGAATAAAAGAGTGTCTCATTTTGCAAAAATTATCAAATTCTGAAAAAACCAGCTACTCAGCAGTTTAAGAGATTGCTTATTACGAATCTAAAGTTAAATTTTAAAAAAACATTATGGCAGTGTTAAAATGATTGGCAATTTTTCTTAAAAAGTAGTCAGAATTTCATAAATATCATAAATAGCGGGTTTTTAAGGTCGCTGATGACAAATCTGAGGTCAAAAATTTAGAAAACCAATTGTTTGCCCTGAGACCAAAGAGGCACTAGGTAGCAAGCAGCTGATTCAAATTTATTTTAGGTTCAATGCTATGGCCGAACTAAAAGCCCGAAGGGAGGGCAAGCAAAAGCGGGAAGAAGCGGAGGAAGAAAGAAAGAAAAAGGAAGAAGAGAAAAAGAAACAGAAGGAGGAGGAAGAAGAAATGTTGTCGAAAAAGAACGAGACCAAACTCAAAGCCTCTGATATTTATTCTGATGACAGTGACAGTGACAATGAAGGTAAATATATCAGCGATTCAATACAAAATACTTGAAATGTCTTTATTGTAGACTCAGACAGTAGAAAATCGCCGCCTCCACGCGAAAAGGCCAGATCGCGGTCCAGATCTAGATCCGGGTCAAGATCGCGATCTTCTAGTTCTAGTTCTAGTAGTAGTGACAATGAGCAAGAGGCGCAGAAAAAAACCACTTATCTGCCTACATTGCTGGATTTAAACAGCATTAGGTGAGTAATCTTGGACAAAACGCTGTGGAAAGAAAAACATACTTTTTTTTTTAGATTATCAAGACATAAACTAGAACGGTTCGTTCACATGCCGTTCTTTGACAGAATCGCTAAGGGTTGCTTTATTAGGATAGGCATTGGGGCGAACAACGGGGCCCCCGTCTATAGGGCTGCCGAGGTTGTGGGTGTTTATGAGACTGCAAAAGTTTATCAGTTGGGCAAAACTAGAACTAATAAGGTTGGTGTATTTTGTTACTCTCTATAAGGTGTTAAGTCAGTTGTGACCAAATATTTTTTTTCAATAAGGTTTTTCCTGAATATCTAGAAAACGAAAAGTAGTACTAAACTCTAAATTTGGTGGCCATTTTTTTACCGACCACAGGGAATTTTAGGCGCTAATTTTTAATGTTCTAAATAGTCGCATAACTTTCCATGATAACATTGACAACAATGATATCCTTAGAACTTATCTTGTAGTAAGAGTTGAGATAATTTAGACCTTACACATAAAACTTTTTTTCTCGTGTTACCAGTGGCACAGTATACAGTCAAATATTCTCAAGAGTAGTTCAAATACACAATTGTTTAAAAACATATTATTTCAAAAATGCGGGTTTAAATGGTGTAAAAATTATTTTTTTTACCACAGAACTGACTACGCTTAAGTTTAACCCTAACCTGTGAATGAAGTACTACTTAAACCACAATCTATAGTTTAAACTAGAAAGTATGACAACTTTGCCGAATTGCTGGGTAAAAATGGATTTTTCGAACGACATTCGCGATATTTTTAAGGAAATAAAAAAAATAGTAATAAATCTGCTATGTCGATATAATAACCATATTGACAATAAATGAGCTAACCACAAAATAATCTGCGAATTAATTGTACACTGAAAAAATCATCCTAATTGTTATTAAATGTTATTGTTTTCCAAGTAGTTCAAATGCACAATTTTTAAAATAAAAGTTATGTGAAAAATACCGGTTTACGCAGTGAAATTATTTTGTTTTGGTTTAATGGCTATTCAATGTTTTGTGGGTTGAGTAATATATTGTTCTATAAGTCCAAAATGAAATTGTTGCGAAATGGTGATTGAATATTCGAGGTTCATTTTTTTACCATGGAAATATTTTAATAATTTTAAGTACTGGTTTTGGACTCAAACACTTAAGAATGAAAAAATTTCATGGTTCCTATTTGAACCTATTTGTTCCTATACGTTTTTAAGCTAATTAAACAATTTTTGATAGAACATTTTTTTTATTTGACAGCAAAAATTTTACAAAATATCAGAACAGCTTACAAAATTCTGTAGAACAAAAAGTTATTAGTTCCAAAAAAGTTCAGAGTAGATACTAGAAAAATAATAACATGAAAACATTATTATTGCAGTATAAGAAATAACATAGGTATTCCTAACATAGAAATATAGGTTTGCAAAATAATGAAGGTATTCTTAACTAAAAAAAAATTAACACAAAATATTATGTTTATAAAATAATAAACTGAAGGTAACTATTACTTTAAACAAAAAAACAAGGTTTACACTATTTTTTTGCTTTGGTACTTTTGTTATTAGATGATGCTTTACATTTATTTACTTTCCTATTAGTTTCTGAAACATTGGAATTAGCAGGTATAAACTTAAAATGCTTTACAAGATCTGCAACTTTTGCAAATGGTAAAAGACATTTTTTAAGTTCTGGTGTATCAAGACACGTATTTCACTCAAAATTTCTCAAAATTGCACCACACAAACACGCCGTGTTATTACTACTACTAGAACAATTTAATACTGGTTTTATTTAAGTTTTTGTATTAAATTATTTAGGTTATTCTATACACATAGAACAGAAATTTTTTGTACTATTTTTCTACCTTAAAAATCGATTTCGCGCCAAAAGTGCTGTTAGGTTAGTATAAGTTAGTAGCAGTATAATACTCAACCCACGATTTGTTCTAAAAGTAGTTCAAATGCACAATTTTTAAAAACATATTAATTGAAAAATACGTGTAAGCGATGGAATAATCTTGTTTTGGTTTAATGGCTATTAAATAGAAATAAGTTATTAGTCTGTTCTCAAAGTAGCTGAAATGCACAATTGTTTAAATAATATAAATATTTAAAAAATGCCGATGTAATCGCTAAAATAATGTTTTTAGGTTTAGCTCTTATATATATTGGTAGACCAGAGAGAGTAGTTCAAATGCACCATTTTTGAAATACGTATTATTTAAAAAAATACCGGTTAAAGCGGTGGGATTGTTTTGTTTAGGATTAATTGCTATCAAATATAATTTTATATTTCCCTGTAGTGAAGAATATGGTTAATGATATTGAGGAGAAAGGAAAAGTTCCGAATCTCTTGACAAAATTTATTGATTAAACCCTACGGGTTTCTGTTAGTTCATAGCCATTTTCAAGTGAAAATCTTGGCACACCAAAATAATACAGTAAATGTTTATGCCAAAAATTAAAACGTTAAAATAAAACTTGCAGTGACATCTAAATGATGGAAAACGAAGTGAAGTAAAACTCAATATTTTCCAAAATATTTAGTTTTTGCCTCTTTTTAAGAATTATGAAGCATTTTAAAGTTCTACTCGGTGTTAAAATTGTGGTCTATTTCCCTAAGATGTAAATCAAACAGTGGTCTCAAAATGTAATCTGTTCAAATGAAAAACTCTCTTTGTTTTTTCAAACTTCAGAACTCTGAGGATACAACAACTTTCTTATTTTTTGGTTTACTGTCCTCATTTGAAAGCAGGGGTTAGAATTTTCATAAAGAAATGCCACTGCCCATTTATTTCTCGCTCTGGAAAAGAGGGAACATCATTCCAGGGCTGTTCACCTAGCCTAGGAGCTGTCTAAATGCCCTCTGTTCTGAGCGCCAAACACTCTTGTCTTATTTTTATTTGTTGGCTGTTTACCCACCTTGATATTAAAAGTAATTTTTGTCCAGTGTGATCTGATATAATGTGTATGCATTACTTTTGCCTTGTATAAGTCACAGTTTCTCAGTATGTTGGCAGTGCATTCTTGTGCAATCCAACATGGATGGACGTACATAAAAAAAACATGAGCGTGGACTTTAACACATTCTGCGCCTTTCTCCAGTGCAGAGCCCTGAGGATGGTTTAAATTAAAACCGAAACGTCGACAAAGACAAAAGTGTTTCTTTACAACATTGGTCCCTATTCCAACCAACATAACACATAATAATTATACTAGATTTAAAAAAACTACTTGGCAGTGAGATTTGAAATTTTTGTGTGTGTTCATTAATTCATTTAAAATGTCACAAAGTTTACACACAGCGTGTCCAGAAAAGTTCTAGACATATGGGAATTCTCTTTATTGTTGATTTTACGAAAAAAAGTTATTTTTTCACAAAAAGTTCTGCTTGATGCGCAAATAATATTAACAGACCAAAACTTAAGATATCATGTACAGGGTTATCCAACCAAGACTAGACAAGGCGATTTTTTGACTTTTCCTGTACTTTTATAAAAAAACTGAAATAGCCATCTTAAGTCATTTTCTCCCGCAAATTCGAATATCTTCAGCAAAAAACAATTGAACATCAAACAAAAGTACTAGGGGTCACTTTGATATTTTTTTAAATGGGATGCCGTATTTTTAATGAGCTTATCCGATTTCTCATATAAATTTTGATCTAAAATGTTGGATTTTTAATTCAAAAACGCCTTTTTTCTTCAGTTTTAAATTCGGAAAATGTTAAAAATAAAAAAAAAAAAAATAAATTAAAAATCCAACATTTTAGATCAAAATTTATATGAGAAATCGGATAAGCTCATTAAAAATACGGCATCCCATTTAAAAAAATATCAAAGTGACCCCTAGTACTTTTGTTTGATGTTCAATTGTTTTTTGCTGAAGATATTCGAATTCGCGGGAGAAAATGACTTAAGATGGCTATTTCAGTTTTTTTATAAAAGTACAGGAAAAGTCAAAAAATCGCCTTGTCTAGTCTTGGTTGGATAACCCTGTACAGGGCGGCAAAAAAATATAGAAACACAAAATTACGTTAAAAGCGAAGTACCCTCAAAACTTTACTAAGGACTACATAACGTGGTCAGATACAAATTTTCGTTGAAATATTTTAATTTACAGGGTACTATCAAAAACACGTTGAGCATTCATTACCTCTTGTTGGAAACCAATTACGTAAAAAAATAATGCGAGATTATTTCATGTTCTAAAATCAGGAAAATTAAAAACATTTAATTACCTTAAAGAAAAAATAAATTGTGAATGTGAATAATAAACAATATTTTAGCAATTACATGATAAAAGTGATCTAGAAACAGATAGTTTAAAGTGAAAAATTGTGTCTCCACATGCGCCCCTTCTTTTTCCATGCAAACTATAGTACGCCTTGTAATTTCTCTTACTGTCGCCCGTATCATATTGGGAGTGATTTCTTGGACACAGTTTGTTATTACTGCTTCAATGTGGTCAATGTCCTGAAAAGGTCTATGCCCATACACCATTTCTTTTAATCGGCCCCATAAGAAGAAGTCCAGGGGTGTGATGTCAGGCGACCTGGTTGGCCAAGGAATATTTGAACGTCTACCTATCCAACGGTGCGGAAATACTTCATTCAAATACCCAGTTACTGTGTTAGTACTGTGGCATGGGGCTCCATCATGCTGATACCAAATTGTACGTCTTATATTTAGTGGCAGTTCGTCAAGAAATTGAGACAATTGGTTCCTTAAGAAGTCCAGGTAAATGGCAGCATTTATATTTTGTCGGAAAAAGTATGGTCCAACGATCCGATCATTAAAAATGCCACACCTAGCATTGGTTTTAAATGAATATTGACTACTTACGGCATTCGATTATAAAATTTGGCTTGTTGTCACTCCATCACCGACAATTTTGGGAGCATACCACGCCGTTGGAAGTAAACATGGCTTCATCTGTAAATACTATTTTTCTTGCAAAAACTTCACACTTACCTTGGAACCACGCGCAAAATAGGAAATGGGATTCAAAATCTGTAGGAAGAAGCGTGTGAATGTATTTCGGTTTATATGGATGAAATTCATTTATTTTTAAAACATTACTAGCAGTAGACTCTTTGACGTCAACTGGAATAGTTTTTGACAATTTTCTTAAAGAAATTTTCGGGTCTTCGATAACCGCTTGCATTACATTGAGTTGCTTTTCTTCTGTTGTGAAGCATTTGTTGTGTTGTTTCTTAAATACATTTTCGACGGAACCAGGAGCTTTAAATTTATTCATTACGTTTGCTATAGTGGCGCTACATACCATTTTGTCAGAGTGTCTAGTATTAAATATGAGTGCGGCTTCCCTAATAGGTTTATAGTGATCTCCGACGATAAGTACAATTTCTATTTTCTCCTGCAGCGTTAACTTTACAACAACGAAAGTAACGAAAAACTCTTGTTAATAAGTCGAAAAATAGTAAATGATTTTTGACTAACATGTCAATATTCGTTAATAGTATTGCACATAGTTGTTGCAAAATTGTTGCAGGTAACTGTTAAAAAAATAAAATTAAAAATATTTTCCAACGGCTTTTTGATGGTACCTATAAAGTTTTCTTATAAGAATTTGCTCTAAAGTAAAAATTGAGGGTACTTCCCTCTTAACGTAATTCTGTGTTTCTATATTTTTTTGCCGCCCTGTACATGATATCTTAAGTTTTCATATGCCATTTCATTGCGCATCAAGCAGAACTTTTTATAAAGAATAACTTTTTTTCGTAAAATCAACAATAAAGAGAATTCCCATATGTCTAGAATTTTTCTGGACAAGCTGTATAAAATGAATTAGTAGCGGGAAATTTTCAAAGCTCACTGCGAGGTAGTTTTTATTTATTTTACGTTAAATTTCTCCTAGAACTAGTACAAACGTAAAATTTTCTATTACACAAAAATAATCTTAACTCGGCATCGTTTTTAGGGTTTAAAAGTGAGGCACGGATCTCAGGAACGAGTGTTTCGACTGGAATTTGTATCGAATTCGGAATTCGCCGAATCGGAATTTCAGAAGTGGGTTGAAGCCTGTTCTGCTGCTGGCAATGAGTTGCCATCGAAAGGAATCATCGATCAAAAGATGGCCGACATTCGGGAGGCCATCAGTTACGAGTTTAACGAACAGGACGTGGATAGAATTGTATGTATATCAAATATATTTATTGTGTTACACCCAAAAATTTTGTTTATACTCGTCATATCAAAGTATAAATGTTACTTACGCGTTAAAATTAACTGAACACATTAACATTACAAAGGTAAAACATATTAAAATTAACAAAACATCAAAGTTGAGCCTTAGTAAGTCATCAATGCTGTAGGGTGCTTTATACAGTGTGTGTATAAAGTCTGGAAACGGCTTAATAACATCACACTTTATTGGCTGATTTAAACCAAAATTGGTACAGTTGTGTAAGAGGATCTATTAAGTATTTTTGTATAAATATTAATAGCTATTTAATTACATGATTAAAAAAAAGATACTTACCTATTATTTTATATTTGTTGTTTTGCTGAAAATAGCTAACCTAAACTATTAAAATTAGTAGGTAATCAGGACATGTACCCTTTCAAAAGGTCCGGTGCCTACACAATAGATATTTGTCAGGCAACTTATTTATAGTTGGGATTACGACTGAGGGTTGTCATTTAAATTTTATTGCGGTCGAGAAATCAACGAATTATTGTGGAATGGAGTTTACCGCTTATCTGTCCGAAAGGTTTTCATAATAGTCTAGGAGCAACATATTTTGATTTTTTTCCTTGTACCAGTACTGTTTGGCCGCGTACATATATTTTCACCTGGAAAGTCGGTGACGCTATCTTTAAACATCCCTAGATCAAAGAAAAAGAGAGGTTCAAGACCAACCCCCACAACTATGCGATGAAAAAGGCTTTCTACATGAAAGAACGGGACGCGGCTCTTATGAGAGGCGACGACGACTATGCCCGGGAGATGAGCAATAAACTGGGTCTGTTGGAGGAGAGGTGAGTTGACATCTTGTCGAAATTTACTGATGTTTCCAGTGTTTCCCTTTTTTTTGCAGAGCGTCAGAATTGGACAAAAGAAGAACATCCACAATATCTAGTATATCCTACATTAACGACAGAAATCGAAAGAGGAACGTGGAGGAGGCAGAAAAGGCAATTATAGCGGAAGTGCGGGCCAACAAAGGCAAAAAGGTAAAGCATCGCAGGCAGGTTAGTTAATTCTACAGTAACAGTATCTGCTCTTTTCTTGTCGTAGGTGGACGATCCCTTTACAAGGAGATCGACCAAGCCGAGGATGAACTTTAAAGCGGGGGAGAAAGAAGCGATAGCGGCTGCGGAACGAGAGGCGCAAGCTGAAATCGAGCGAGAGGTAAAGCAGGACAAAACTGAGCAGACGAAGCAGGTGGAGAAGCAGCCTCAAGTGAGTCAGGAGGATCTGTTTTCCGCTCACGATTTTGATATTAAAATCGATTTGGAGGTGCCCTTGCCAGGTATGCTTTTTGTTTTGTTATGGTGCATTTGAACTACTCTATACTATGATATGAAGATTGACGTCGACCTGTGGTTGCTTTTGCCAGTTATGGTGGGTTTTACGCTTTGATAATTTGTGCAAACTGAGTTGCAACGACCATCAGTTTAACCTGAGTAAGCTAACCTGACTTTACCTGAACTGTTTGCACAAATTATCTAAAAGTCTAAACTGAAGGGTAAACCCCACTTTGTACACCAATTGCTACATTGCTTAATGCTGCATCAAAATATTGCACATTGCTAGATTGCATTGGGTTTTCCTATAGTTATGGTTAAAAATTGTTGAGAATTTTTTTATGATTGCCATACTGCCATAATTTTCAAATCTCTTTGGATGTAGGTATGAAATGTTTTCACGAACATTGTACCAATAGGGAACTTGCATGGAAATTAAATTTGAAAAATAATACTCTTAAGTGTAAGCTGACGACGTCATCAAAAAACCCATAGTTCACAAAAAAATTATTTTTTTGATACCCTGAGTTAGCAGTAGAAGTAGGTAAGGGGAGGCACACGGACCTGGCAAGTAGACCAAATGAAGGTCAGGACGTTACTCCAGGCAAGGGTCCTGACTTCCTTCTGTTGGATCACCACTGTCCCAAAGACTTGCCGTCTAAGTCTTCCCAGGGCTTCACAAGCGCAAAGGAAGTGCAGTAGTGTCTCCTCGTCCTCCAAACATCCTGTACAGGGTCTTCCAACGAGGACTGAACAGGGGCTCATTTTTGAGCTTCCTTGTATTTAAAGAAAAATCCAAAATAGCCAATCGATGTACTTTTTCCTGCAGAATTCAAAAATGAAACCAAAAATTTATTTGAACCAGAAACAAAAGAGTTACGCTATGGATAAGGTGTTTTTTAAATGGAACATAGCTTTTTTTATACGATTTTTGGAACGAGTGATTTTTTTTTTGTCCGTTCTGATTAAAATATTTAATATTGTGACAGCTATTTTTATTAAATTTTAATGTTTTATCCAGTATAATTTAACTTTAACCTGTTTGAAACATACACTAGGTAATAAAGGTATAATCACCTTTGAATCCTTCAAAGTCAAAAAATTTGACAAATTTACTATAATATTGCCGAAATTAAATATTCATTAGATGAGAGATTGCAGATTGTTATCTTGTTCTACAAATGCCAAGAAAATGCAAGAGAAGCAAGGAGAAAATTTATTGCAAATTTTCACAAAAATATATCCGTCAATACTATTCTAAGGATAAAGAACCTATTTGAGGAAAATAAAACATTACATGACAGAAAAAGAAACTACAAACTTATTTCATTATTTTTAATTTGTTGACGCCTCCCCTGGAATTCTTCCACGCCCCCCCAGGGGGGCGTGCCCCCCAGGTTGAGAACCGCTGATGTAGAGGATGCGCTTCTAGCACAACCTCTACCATATACCTATCGACCATCTTTTCTAGTGTCTTCATCAGAAAAGAGGTTAAACTTATTGGCCTAAAAGCCTTGGCGACCGAGTAGTCAGTTCTACCATTCTTAGGAATGAAGGTGACCCTTGCTGATCGCCAGGCTTTTGGCGCGTAACCCAAAGCAATGCTGGTCCGGAAGACGCTCTCCAGATAAGGGAGCAGAATCTCTAGACCTTTTTGAAGTAGAGCTGGGAACACGCCATCTGGTCCCGCTGCCTTATACGGACTGAACTCATTCACCGCCCAGGTTATCGCGGAGCCAGTCACTATTTCGTCGGCCACGCCCCAATCCATCCTTGGAATCGGTGGCGCGGCCTCCTCAGCAGCCGGCGCCGGTCCGCCACTAGGGAAGTGAACGTCCAGTAGGTGTCTAAGTGACTCGTCACCGGAACTGGTCCATGTTCCGTCCTGTCTGTTTAAGGATCCAATGATCCCTTTGCTCTCGCAGCTGAGGATTTTAGCCAGTCGGGCGGCCTCCGGTAGAGAATCGAGTTCTCCACAGAAGGCCCTCCATGACTCCCTCTTCCTGCGGCGAAGTTCCCTTTTAAAACCCCTTCTAGCCTCCACGTAGACGTCCCAGTCCTCCATCGACCCGCTGTTCATTGCTTTGTTCAGGGCTCGTCTGCTGGCTTTCCGCAGGATACCTAGGTGACCGCTCCACCAGCGAACCCTTCTTCCCGTGGCAACTGTCAGCGGACACGACTGTTCGTAGGCCGAGACGATCGCTGCGCTAAGGCTACTTACCTTGAACTAGAAAATTTCAAAAGTCCCATCATTTGAATGCGGCAAAGAAAACAGGAAGTATAATTATCTTTTAAATGATTTAAGATTAATAATTATCTTTTTGTGGCGAATATCACCTAGATACGCATAAAGTGTTTCTAAAAACAGCAAACAAATGCTTCACGCCGTTTTTTTCCATTTGTGGGATTTATTTTTACAAATTTCTATAAGAATCTGCCAGTTTGTAACGAATGACCCGTTGAAACAGATTTTTGGATCAATTTTCATAGAATGGCCCAAGCAGTGGTGGAAATGTCGATTTTTTTTCGGCGGTGTCTAATAGTTTTGAGAAATTTTTTATTTTTTTTTACTTATACCCATTAAAGAAATTGGATAAATTAGCGATGAACCAAATTACTTTTAACGACTGTTAAAGATGTCGGAATAACTGATTGATTGATAATGCTGATATTTACTGGCACCCAACAGGTATTATGCTCTACGGCTAAGCAGTACGGCATTAGATGCAAAGCACGCTTTAGTGATAATAATTTTTGCTCGCACAGTCTGCTCCTAGCCTTGAGAGTATCATCAGTAAAGTCATTGTGTTTGTTCTGTTTCAGCAACAAGTGTAAATGTAGTTCCCAAAACGACCCCGAAAGATCTAGCCCCGAAGAGAAGTTTAAACCTACAAGACTACAAGAAGAAAAGGGGGCTCATTTAGTATTTCTTTAACCTGGTTTTCCAGGTTCAATTTAGACTCTTAAGTTGTATTCCTCATTAAGTTGATAAGCAAAAATACTTTCGGAAAGTATTAGTTGGCGTTTTAGGCCTTTAAGTTTTCTTTTGTGCAGAAAAGAAGTTTTATTTTTAAAAGTATTTATTTGAAGAAGAAACGCCTTATAAGACAAGCAAAAATTACCTATTGTAATTTTTTTTATTGACAAACGATTGTTTATATCTAATGATTATATTGTGTCCGAATTTTATACTTGTTTTTTATTTATCAAGATATCGCCTCCTGCTGGCTGCTGCTAAATTCCTTCTTATATTTTTGGACAATCGAGTTCGTCTTAAAATTACCTTTCAAACGACATACGACAAGGTGACAGTTACTTTCAAAATGGCGGCGTTAGAGCCATTTTACAAAAAACAAAATGGCGTCAATGAAACAACGTTTGGCATGGGAAAAGTAGTGATAAAATCTGTTAAAATGGGGCGTTCATTATTCTTTAAGCACCGACATTTAAATTATTCTTAAGGCGCCATTTTGTTTATTGTAAAATGGCTGTTACGCCGCCATTTTGAAACCAACTGTCAACTTGTATGTCCTTTGAAAGGTAATTTTGAAGAGTATTCGATGGTGCAATAAAAAATACAGATTGTGTCATTAAAAAAATCAAACATGGCGTAACTTTCGGAAAAAACCGAAACACAAAAGCATTATTATGGTCCTCTATGATGAACCAACATCAGCCGCGCAGCGCGCATTAACCGATAAGTTCTAGGAAACAATATACATTTCTGTATATTTCCCCAAATTTAGCCATACAATCATACAAAGGACTCGTAAGGACAATCATTATTATCAAATGATATATATATAATAACAAATAAACTAGTCACCGTGACGTCAAAAAAACATCATAGCTACAAAGCTATTATCGTTGTGCATAAAGGGACAAAAATATACTAAGTTGGAGCATGGACTTTACTAAAAATATTTACTTACAAACTGGGTACCAACACCGGTACGATATTCATGCCATATAAGGAATTTGTACCCGTGCCAAGTTCAATGACTGAATGAGTTTATATAATTCAAAAAATTGGTCGAAGAAATCATGAGGAATTGTTTTTCTCAGGAAAATTTACTCGCAAGTGCGTTTCATGTAGAGAAAATGTTAATTTTCTGGGCGTGGCGGCAATATTCAATTTGAAGGCGGCCATTTTGAAATGTCTCGTTTACCTTTTATGGGCATTTCGAGTAACCGGCTTCTACATTGGTCGGTTTCGGTGACTCACGATAAGACCGCAATTTTTGCAAATATTTCGGTGGCTGCAACACCAAAAATGACTATAATAGAAAGAAAAACGGCACAAAGACTAAACGCTTTCTCGGAAAAGTCGGCTTTTTATCAGAGCGTTGTCATTTTCGAGATCGCAGTCGTAATTTTGAAACTCGCGCGCTGATACGCAGCGGAAAGTAGTACTCGATCGCAGCTACTATTTAAAAACATGCAAAATGATTTGAACCTAGTTGAGCTTGAGATTTCAAAATAGAAAGTGAGGTATTAAACGTTTAACAAGAACGGACAAATTAACGGGAGTATTTGGAAATAATTTAAAATAGAATTTTGGTGGTTTTGAGATAAAGCCGGTTAGCGCTCGCGCATTTTTCCTGCCGGTTGACACCCAATCGAAACAGAATCGTTCCCTGGTCGACCACCACGTTATCTTCGTCTTATCGGTTGCTTTGGACAAGGACAAATATATACGGTTGGTGTCGTGGAGAGTGACGAATTGCAGATCAACGTCCGTAGAAGACCTCCTCGAACGAGACAGTCGTTTTAACTTCAGTGCTAACAGCAGTAGTGAATTGTATAGGTTTTTGTACTTTTGGATTAAATCAAAATGGTAAGTACATCGTTTTATGTGCTTTTTCAAACTGGCCGACAGATATTTCCCAGTAAAAACCCGGCAATGTGCCCTCGAGGAAGTCCTACGCCGGGCGGCCATTGAGGTTGGCAAGCGATATTTTTGCAGATGAACTGCTCAAATAACTGTATTTGCTAGATTTTTACGCGGTTTTACACTAATTAATAGTTTTTGGTGGTATCTTCCTTGAAATAATCAAGTTTTTTGCTCGATAAGCGTAGAAATGTTCGGTCAAATACGCGCTGTCAAAATGGGGTGTGTTGGATTTTTTTTTTTGCCTCACGATAAAATACCGTTTGAATCAGACCGTTCCGCGATGATTCACTCATTCGGCTTTTCCTTTCAAGGCTGATTACGCGATAAACTTGTCTTTATCAAGGGAATTCGCAAAATCGCCAACCTGTATTTATATGGCCATGTCATCGGATACGGTTTTCCTTTATTTTTTTTGTATTGCATTTGAAAACTGCCGATTTGGCTCTATGGGGTTTAAAGGGGCCAACGTGGCCTATCGAAAACCTTAGTCTGGTAAAGGAGGACTAAAAATAGACTCCCATGTGGGCATTCTAATAATAGCTCAGAATGAGTCTAAAATTATCCATTTTTGGTCGACCTTGTGTGGAATAGTGAAAAAGTGGCCCAATGGAGGTTTTTACCCTCTATGCTTTACAGCAGGGTTCATTTTTTAAAAGCTCTACAGTTTAGACAAATACATACAAAGTTTCTTCTCTGTAAGTACTGTCCTCATCCGTTTGTCTTAGACATACTCGTATAGGATTTTGCATTAAACCGACCCTTAAAATATGCATAAAACCATGTCAACATGTTTTAAGTTTTATACATATACCTGTATGTTGTGTTTTGTGGTTAGTTATATTTTATGACAAAGTAGTACTGATGATGGCGTAACTGCCGAAAGCGCTCTAGGGATATGATTTGATTCAATAACTTGCACTAAGTACAAAAATTTAAAGAATTCTTTCTTAATCTTTGATGGTGCACTCAGCCCCTTTCCTAATTTGTATTCTTATTTTTGGTTCACTACATTATCTTTAGGATTAGAGAAGGTACACCATTTTATAGCTTAACATGTTTTATAAACTTTATTATTAACTGCATTTTTATACTTTTTATAGTCAATAATATCTTGTGGAATCATTTTCTGGGGGAACACTTCTAATATGGCTTCTATGCCTTGTTCATTAAGAGGAACCCAGATCTATTCACAGATAGCATATTGAACCATACTTACAGTAGGTACTAGAAACAATAATTGTCTTGAATCTTCCCTTAAAAAATATCAATTACTTCAGAGAAATGTAGAATTTTCAATTAAAAAAAAAAACTGGAATGAATTTCCTTCTTAGATTTGACATACGCCAAGGGTAAATCTTTTAAAAACAAAATTAAAATCATGGTTAGTCTCCAAGACATTCTTGTCACTCTAGGAATATTAAAGGAACGTAGTAATGTGATAAATGATCTGTGATAGGATCTAATTTTAAATTTCTGATAATTTTTTTTTCTATTGACCGTGCTGAGGACTGCCTAAGTCTGTAGCTGCATGTTGAGAGTTACCTAGTCAGTAATCTCGTGTGAACTAGTTCTCACTCTTTATAAAATTGTATTTGCCTTTTGAGGTGTTCCATATTCTCCTTTGGATTTGTATTGGAACAAATAAAACTATTCTATACTTAACTGTACGATAATTTCCCTTTGCATTGATAAATGAATTCAAAATTAAACTTATAGGTAAACAATAAAATTCGGAAAAAAGAGAATTATTGATGGATGATAGATTTAATGTGATGTTAGTATGCCCCCTCTACTTCAACTGACCGCATTTATTTGCGTCAGCATCGTTGGGAATAAATTTTATCCTGGGGAATATTATCCCATTCTGCAATTACTGTTGACCAATTGAGTGTAGTTGACAGGTGCGGCTCTGTGGATATACGACTTCAAATTTCTGAAAACTTTTGTTTCAAGGGCAAATCCTCGGGCAAATCATACCTAGATACTCTATGGTAGTCTGTGGGGTTTAAATTGGGGCTAAGAGGTGGCCATTCCATTAACGGATTAGCTGCAGCCTACTGCAGAGCATTTAAAAATGAGCGTATGCGATAATAAAGTTTATAAAAACATGTTGAGCTGTATCTCCTCTATATACTTCTGGAAATATTACAAAAATTTGAATGTTAAGAAAAGATAAAGCTGCAGTCCGCGCTAGATGTTGGTAGGACGCACTTAAACAATATTTTTATATGTCAGCATCACTATTGAATTAATGAGTTGTAAAAATTATGAAATAATCGTCAGTTTTAAAATCTCGGTCTATTAAGTTCTAAATTTACATTCTGAAACCTTGTTCGATAGCCAAAATAATAATTAAGTAGTATCTTGGCAAAATGTTGGAAAATTGCACGCAATAAGTAATTTCCTAAAACTTATTGTAATATCTGCTCTTTTTGAGAAGTTGCAATTTTGTAATAGGAAAATTTAATCATTTCTACAGGGGTAAAATTCTCTATAAAATTGTTGTTTTAAGAATTTTCGATATTTTTATTATTTATCGAGTTATTGCTCGATTTGACCATTTTCGAAGGGGTTGAAAATTTTTTTCACGTGTAGCTCGGTTTCTGATGATTTCGCGACGAAATGTGAAGATAGTAAAATGGTTGGGAATAAAATTCTTTATAATATTTTGTACTTTTAAACTTTTAAGGATTTTCGATATTTTAATTATTTATCGAGTTATTGCTCGATTTGACCATTTTCGAAGGGGTTGAATATGCTTTTCACGTGTAGCTCGGTTTCTGTTGATTTCGCGTTTTGAAGTCAAAATTTGGAACATTTTACACAAAATTATGCATTTCTTTAGTAATCAAAATACCTGCTGAGAAAGCAAATGAATAAAATAAATAATAAAACTATTTTCTTATTTCTTAGAAACCTGTTATTTGTCGACATGTATTAATAATATAAATATCTTGGAACTACATATTAGCAATATACAAATATTAATTACCCACATCGAGATATGATTTATTTCATCTATCTAATGCATCGTCATTGTTTCGAGTATTTTTTTTGTTACCTATGTTATTTTATAAGCGTTTATTGAGGTACCTACTTTATCTCTGCCTAATTGTTTTTCGTTAATTTAGGGATTGCGATAAATTAACAAAAACAAAAACCCTAGAGATAACCACTATTTGCGAGCATCATAGCTATTTATGTACAACAAAGGACCAGCTTTTTTCACGAATAACTGTATCTCGAAAGTTGAATACCGTTTAGACAACCATTTATGGTCCTCGATTTATTATTGAGGCACGTTTTCATGTCTGCTGCTAATTAATACAGAGTGGCAAAAAAGTCGCGCATAATGTCTGTAACTTTTGAATTTTCTCGTATACGAAAAAGTAACCTGTATGAAAGTTGTTCAGTAAATTATTCCCTACATGCATGAATTTTTTCTGTCATTTCTGGTTTGGTTGCCTTACTTTTTTAAATTGAACACCCTGCATATGATTGCATATTTGGATTCTACTGGGAAAACTCTGAATTTTTTGTATTTCAAAGTTTTACGTATCTGCAAGCGTTTTCGAGATAGTGACTTAGTGACAGCTCAAAAATGAAAAACTTCCTAATCATAATTATTCCTACCTAATACCCACCAGTTGAGTCAAGGTGTTTTCATGACAGCGACCTAAGAGGTGTCAATTTTGGGTTCCTGTTAAATTTTCTGTTGTCTGATTTCTAATTTGTTTACACTATGGTTCATCTGAATGAGAAACAACAAGTTGAACTCTTAATAATAAGCGGTTACGAAAATATGAAGAGATCACAAATCACAAGATCAGGTTTGTCAACTTTTCAATGAATTATATCCAAATAGGTCTTCAATAAATCAGTCAACGGTGTATCAAGTTAGGGAAGTCGCTAGATCAGGTCGATCTAAAACAGCAACCGGGGGAGACAAAGCTTTGGATATCATGCTCTCAATACATGAAGATCCCACACAATCATCCAGGCCAATGGCAGTGGATTTTAATGTGTCTCATCAGTCAGTGAAAAATTTGTTTAAGCAGGAGAAGTTGCATCCCTACAAGATAAAGTTGGTGCATGAGTTAAACGAGGACGATTTTGATAGAAGAGATGAATTTGCAATAATATCATTTTCTTGGATGAAGCTACTTTCCATTTAAATGGCATTAGTAATAGACACAATTGTCGTTATTGGTCTGCTGAGAATACTCACTGGTTCCAGGAAGGTCATACTTAGAGGCCCGAAAAAGTTAATGTTTGAGCGGGCATAGTTGGTGGGACCTTTTTTCATAGATGGTAATTTGAATGGCGAAAAATATCTGGACCTCCTCAGGAATCATATAATTCCTTCTTGCAGAATGATTTTACCGGTGTAAATAATGGCTTAAACGAACAGGTATGGTTCCATCCAGATGGAGCACCTGCGTATTATGCGGCAAATGTTAGACAATACATAAGCGAACAATTTCCAGGACGTTGGATAGGCAGAAGAGGTGCTATTGACTGGCCAGCGCGATCCCCGGACTTAACCCCGCTCGACTTCTTTTTGTGGGGAAACTCGAAGAACAAAGTCTATGTTAACCGTCAAAATGAATGAATCTTTAAAAGTCAGAATTAGTGCTGAAATTTGGGCCATTCCAGAGGACTTCCTTTTACACGGGTTCAGAGATCGACTGGCGCTCTGCTTAGCACAAAATGATGGTCATTTTGAACACTTGATCCACTGAAAAGGTTTCACTTGTTTATTATTCCGATGTCAAGTTGTTCAATTTTCCAGGCTATTTATTTTGTTCTAATAAAGTTTGTTGCAATTTTAAATACAAAAAATTTCCCAGTAGAATCCAAATATGCAATCATATGCAGGGTGTTCCATTTAAAAAAAGTAAGTTAGTCTCTATGGCAACCATACCAGATATTACAGAAAAAAATCATGCAGGGGAATAATTTACTGAACCACTTTTATAAAGGTCACTTTTTCGTATACGAGGTAATTCAAAAGTTACAGGCATGCGCGACTTTTTTGCCACTCGGTGTATATCTTCTCATATTAATATGAGGTTAAAGATTCATCTATTGTTCTTTAGTCTCCTACCTAGGTATAAGTCTTGTCACACAATAAGCAGCAAATTTAAGGCTTATGGCAGACAGAAGAATTCAATTGTCCTTTTTTTTTTAGGCATCTGGCGTGACAGTATCAGATGTTTGTAAAACAACATACGAAGAAATCAAAAAAGACAAAAAACACCGTTACGTAATTTTTTTCATTAAAGATGAGAAGCAAATTGATGTAGAGGTAAGAATCTGTACAATCTTCATCTTGTACTCAGCTGCTGACCATTAAATGTTTTAAGCGAACAAACACCAGCATATCCACATGTTTTTTTTTAAGGTTATCGGCGCCAGAGACGAGGAGTATGATCAGTTCCTTACAAACTTACAAGTGGGAGGAGCGGGAGAATGCCGCTACGGCCTCTACGACTTCGAGTACACGCACCAGTGCCAAGGTACCTCTGAGGCTAGCAAAAAGCAAAAGTTGTTCCTCATGTCGTGGTGCCCTGATACCGCCAAAGTAAAGAAGAAGATGTTGTATTCTAGGTGAGAGAAATTTGAATACTAAATTGTTGATCGTCTTGTCTTTACTCATTCGGAGTGGCCGCCCAGATCCCCGGATATTACACCCTTAGACTTTTATTTATGGGCCGATTTAAAAAGAAGGGTGTATGTCACCAGACCTAGAAATCTGGAAGAGTTAAAGGCAAGGATTAGGGCAGAGATATGTTTATTCACGCCAGAAGTTTGTGTTTTTTTTAATGCACCAGCAAACCAATGAATTTCTCTACAGGGTGTACCTGCTACCAACTTGCAGCAGTTCAATAGCAAGGATTTTCTAGTAAGAAATTCGATCGTGACAAGGTCGTAAATGTTTGTATCTTTCTCAAACTCTGACCCGAGTCCCAACAGCGAAATTTGGAAACGTATCTAGACGTTACCAGGCGGTTTCTATTAGGGTTCGACCGATATCTATATATGTATATGGGTTATCAGCAATATCCGCAAAAGATTGCCGATATAATACAGTAAAATCTCCCAATAGCGACCACCCTCGAAGAAATCAAATGTTGGTCGGTTAATACAGAAAAATTAAAACAACTGGTCTGCATTTTACAGTGTTTTAATAAGTATTTACATATATGTAAGTATTTTTTATAGTAGAGGAAATTAAAGTCGTACTTGTTATATTTCACAATTTAATTCAGTTTCCTGACACGTGTTTCAACCCTTGCGGATCATTATCAAAGGCATATAAGACAATAATAAATTCTACTACATGTCATTAAAATAAAAATTGACAGATGATGGGTTATTTTGGTCCTTAATTTACAGGTGTTGGCCAAAGGTACAACTAAATTACAGGTGTGATTATAGAGGTATTTACATCTAAGTAATAAAATTAAGAAAATAATATTGTGTATATAATTATGGGTTTTTTCGTTGGTAATTATTGACAATATTTATTGCATATTTATCTTAAGTTATTAGGCTATTACTATTAAGTATTAGATTGGCACCTGAAGGTATTTCAATTTGATTGTTAACAACATTACATCGATTTTTTTAAGGCTTTTTTTATTCCTAATGTTTCTAATAGGTTGAGTTTTCTACCCTTTTGTCGAGTATATATCGGTTTTATTTTGTTGGATATTGAGTGGTTATTTATTAGGTATACAGTGGTCCGCTATTCCTGTTTTATTTTGTTTTTTAAATGGATGTTTTATGTTCTTTAAGCCTTTTACATCCATAATAATAATTTTTTATAAAATTCTAATTCACATTTTAATAGCAGTTGGGAAATATTTGTAGACTTGTCAAAATTATTAACATTATTAAAAAAGTTTCTCAGATTTGCGCAGGCTTCAGATAGGCTTGATATTTTCGACACTGGAGCAAGTTGTTGTTCTTAACAATTGTGATATGTCTGCTGACAGCAAATTTACACTATTGCACAACGCCCAACCGAAGAAATAAAAAATTATAAAAAGCTGTATAAGTCTGCTATAAAAAATGCAAAACAGTCGGCAAATTAAATGATAACCTTATTAGAAACGCAGCTAATCCCACTAAATGCATGTGGAACATTATAAACGAACACCGAGGTTTATTGGGGAAAAAACTTGATGATACTGATGTTACACCAGATCAATTTAATGACTTTTTTGCTAACATTGCACTCAATCTGCAGAGCCAGATCGGTCCTTCCCTTCTTGATCCCCTACGGTATATTCATACTATTCCATTGGAGCCGTTCTCTTTTGGGGAGGTCACCATCATCGAAATCCGTGACGTTATAACTGGTCTCAAGAATAAAAAGAGTAAGGACCCGTTCGGTTTTACAGTTGAGATTATAAAAATGATAAAGAATCTCGTATGTGGCCCTTTAACCAAGATCATAAATCAATGTCTTAAGGAAAACACATTTCCCACCATTCTTAAACAGGCAAGAGTGACACCGGTGTATAAAAAAGGTGATATAAATGATCCCTCAAACTATAGACCGATTTCACTACTGCCCATTCTATCAAAAATCTTCGAAAAATGTTTGGCCTCTAGGATATCTCAGTTTTTTGAATCTAATAACCTGTTAGCGGATAATCAATTTGGCTTTAGAAGACAGCGCAGCACCACCATGGGCATCCTGAACCTTGTCTCACATATCCAGGAGGCTTTTGAGACCCGTGAGTACTTGGCCAGTGCTTTCTGTGACCTGAGCAAGGCCTTCGATTGCGTCCCACGAGTTACTTGTTAAAAAAACTAAAAAAATACAACTTTAGTGATGATAGCACTTTAATGATATCCAACTATCTCTCGAACAGAGTACAGAAAGTAACAGTAGGGAAGGTAGAGTCTGTGGAGAGGAGTGTGACAGTAGGTGTACCACAGGGCTCTGTTCTTGGACCCCTTCTGTTTATAATTTACATTAACGACTTACCGAATATGGACCCTGGAAGTATGTACACCCTCTTTGCGGACGATCCCACAATATCCTGCAATGGACTGGATCATATTGGGGCGGTGGAGGCGTTGCAGGAGGCGCAATCGAGGGCTGAGAACTGGTTTACGGCGAATAGACTTTTCTTGAATGTGGAGAAGACACAAAATATAGTTTTCTCAACAAGACAGCTTCCTGAGGGCGATGAGGTTGAGACTGTAAAGTTCTTGGGGGGTGAGTCTGGATCCCAGACTGCGCTGGAGCTCTCATACAAACTCCTTGCTGGGCCGGTTGGCCTTGGGTGTCTTCTTCTTGCGTAGACTCTCTGAATGTGTTTCCCGGCCCATTCTAAGACATGCCTATTTTGCACTTTGCCAAGCCCATATCAACTATGCAATTTTGGCCTGGGGACATAGCTCGGGTGCAAAGGATGTCTTTCGGATACAAAGAAGAGCGGTAAGAATAGTTGCTGGGTTATCTTATCGAGAAGAGTGTCGTCCTGCCTTCAGGTCCCTTGGCATCTTGACACTGCCCTCACTTTTTATCTTGGAGAGTCTTATGTTTGTCAGGACCCATCTTGACCGATATCGGACTCATGGTGACCAGCACTCACATGGCACGCGTGGTAGAGGTAATTTGGTGCCCTCCTATAGGCGGCTCCTGAGGTCTCGGGACGGTCCGGGTAGTCTCGGCATTAGTTTTTTTAATAAACTACCTCTTGCTATTAGGACGTTAACGGTAAAATCATTCAAAAAAAGGATCAAAGATTTTCTCATTAGTCGAGCATTTTTTAATGTATCTGAATTTTTGAATTTTAATTGTGATATTGCCCAATTTTAAGTTGTTAAATTTGTCATTAAGTGTTTGTATTTCTCTTTTTAACAGATATATGGTGTCACGACTTTGAATATTTGTACTTTTGTTTAGCTTATGTCTACTTTTACCTTTTTAATATGTATTGTTATATCCTAAACTTAAAATTTTATTCTTTGATCAGTACCAAAACACATTTAGTTGTAGGTTTATTACGTTTTATTGACGTGTGTAAGCACATTGTGTATTAACATGAATAAAGAATTTGAATTTGAAGTTCAGGTTCCTCCTCTGTCTCAGAGTTGGGAATAGTTTTATCCGTTTCTTGGATCTCTTTAATACACTCGATGATTCTTCAGATTCATCGTGACCCCTAAATGCTAATTATTGACAACCCAAAAAAATTATGATGCGAATTAATCGGCGCAAAATAGAGTGATTGTTTTTAACAATTTCGTTCTGTCGAACTCTTTCTAATGGAGCTGCATTGTTAAGAGTCATATACATCTGTTGTTTATCAAATAAATCCAGTTTTAGCTGACTGTAGGTGTGTTCATGGCCAACAAAACAGTTTAATTGTGATTTCACTCCCCTCCCCGTAAGCCATCCATATTTTCGATACCAATTTTCTGAAAATGCCCAATTACTTCCCTTGGCTCCCGTGTTAATTAAATTCAACATTTTAGGGGTCGGACGACCATCGTTTGCCATTTTAATTTGTTCATCGAATGAGAGAGATGAAATCCACATGATAAACTTAAAATGTATCACCTGAGTTTCAACTTAGTTTTCCATGTGGTTGCCTGTGTTATCCTCAATCTTTAGGAATGTCCAAACAGGATATTTTATTTAAATTTCAAACCCCATACCTGAGGTACTAATCTTAAAAAAACCAAACTGAAAGTTTTGATTTTCAACAGACAACACTTACTCTGACTTCTTTTACACTAATTCAGTTTTCTTTCAAGAATAATCACAAAAACCTTAAAAACAACAGATTGATATACAAAATCTTTCCTGCCGATAATAAGTATCAGACATAACCATAACCTCACTTTAAATTTAACGGCAGGTACGTTGTTGCCGACCCTGGGCTTTAACGTCGATACATGGTGTATGTTTGGTTGCCTATCTCCAAACCTGAAAGTCTAGTCTTCCATACTGATATTCTTACGACAGGGCAGGCATGCCGGCCCCGCCCCGGGTTACTTGAAAAGTAAAAGAATTTATTTTATGGCTGTTGTAGTTTGCCAGTATGACGTCCTGGGTTACAAAGGCGATTTAAAATGTGAAGCGGCTATTCGCTGGCAGTTTAAGAGTTATTAAAATGCAAATGTAGAAAATAATAATATAACATACTGTCTGTTGTCTGCTTGACACTTGGTCGGCACTGCCGCCACTGGATAATAGAGAGATCTTTATATCCCGTGTTTATAAGAGATATAATTGAATCATAGATATCTCCGGAGTGAAGATTATTCATATTGAAGAGGAAAGAAAAATCCAAAATTCTTCACAAATATTTAATATTTTGCTCTACGCGTTTCGGTTTCTTAAACCATTTTCAGGAGCTGTCTAAAAAGTTCATTTATATAATAATCTCAATTCAAAATCAAAATTATTAGGTATTACTTACAAAAATATAATCACAAACTTTACATTAAGGACACAAACAAGTTCACCAGGGCGAACACAGGTTAACTAACTATATAAAATTGATCAACTGGATAAACCCAACAAAAAATTTAAAAAAATAAAACAAAATATACCGAACCAGAACGGCATCTAGGTTACACAAAAAGAGGTACGATTATTTAAACAAACATTCACTACTTAAACTCATTCACAATTTTCGCTGCTTCTCTGTAGTGGGCGTTGACTGGATCCTTCAAACACTCTATCTGATTATTAATCTCTAGTTTGGCTATTTCTATATATGGCCTTTAGTCGGATTATTTAGCATTTTAAAGTTGTCTTTAGTATTAAAATTATGTAAATTCTCTCTTAAATGTAGGTCAGCTCTTGTCATTAGGCGATTTCTGAGAGTTTAAATGTTCTTTTATTCTAATATTAAAACTACGTCCTGTCTGTCCAGAATATTTAGCTGTGCATGAAATGCAGGCCAACAAATATACCCAGTGTATTATATAAATGAACTTTTTAGACAGCTCTTGAAAATGGTTTAAGAAGCCGACACGCGTAGAGCAAAATATTGAATATTTGTGAAGAATTTTGGATTTTTCTTTCCTCTTCAATATAAGAAATATGCCTTGATAGTTTAAGCAACATATTTTATCATATTAGTATATTATTACTAAACGATAATTTTGTCTCTTGCAGCTCCTTCGATGCTCTCAAAAAATCCTTGGTAGGCGTACAAAAGTATATTCAAGCGACCGACTTGTCGGAAGCGAGTCAGGAGGCCGTAGAAGAGAAACTGAGAGCCACCGACCGTCAATAGGTGGCGCCCCGCGCGCGATTGCTTACTATTAATTATTTTTTTCATACGACTGTCGTCTACTCAAGCGCCAACCTTAAGAGTGCGTTCGGGTTCGTGCGCGACGGCGTGCGAACGTGAACGACCCTTAAGGGTGTATTATTTATATAAGTATTTGATTAATAAAATAAAACTTCATTTTTAAAAACTGTACCCAATGTGGTTTTTATTATAAATACCTACTGTAATGTAACTTTGTGTAATTAATTACTATTTGTGAAAATAAAAGAACTTTTCATTAAAATTGAGTTGTGTGTGTGTGTCATTATCGTTATCGTGTGCTATACATATACGAGTATACACTGGCCTTGTATGAGGCGTAACATAACCCCATTTTACACCACTAAAATGATCTTATGACAAAGTGGCATTGGTTATGATCTGGGTTTTAACGGCGTGGAGAGGAAGGGGTGCGTAGGGCGAAGAATGAAGAAATCATCACAGAAAAATGAAGGTTTGTTGGTCGGTCATTTTGTCCCAAAACAACTAGAATGCGCCAATTTGAAAATGATGTAAAAGAAAAGTTTGTCCCTTTTCTTTCCGTCCGACCCAATCCTTGGACGCGTTTCGCCGTATTACGGCTCTTCGGCAAGGCTATACACTGCGCCCATAAAGTCTTGCACAAATTCATTTAAAATTCAGGGGCTTACTTTTTTTAAAAACGCTCGGACACGTCAATTAGTACTTTTGTTTGCGCATTTTTTAACGTAAAATGTTTTTATAGAGGGTGTCGCACGTATGAGGTATGAGATCATCAAGGATTTTTTTTAATGGAACACCCTGTATATTATATCAATTTTGAATTCTATGATGAACACTTAACACCTCTGGAAATCACGGTTTCCGAAATATTGACGTTTGAAAATTTATTTTAAACACATTTATTGATGACCTCATACCTCATTCGTGCGACACCCTGTATAAAAACATTTTACGTTAAAAAATGCACAAACAAAAGTACTAATTGACGTGTCCGAGCGTTTTTAAAAAGTAAATACCTGAATTTTAAATGAATTTGTGCAAGACTTTATGGACGCACTGTAGAGTCTGATGACGAAGTTCACTGTATGGTCCCTTACAGCCTATATCGTATTATTTTTACAGTAGCTTGCAATGGCTTGCATGTTCCCAAATGTTGATTGAACAAGGACACCTATTGACTTATTTACTTATTATTTAAATGTTTTATTTTTCAAAACATAAAATAGTATATTAAAGTACATGTTTTATAAAGCATCATCTTATAGCACGCGTCCATGTTAAAAAACGAGCCGCTTGCGGCGAGTTTTTTAACGGGACAAGTGCTCTAACTGCTTTATAAAACACGTACTTTATACTATTTTTTCTATTTTGTATTTTTTTCAATAAGAAAATACATATTTAAAAAGAAAATGAACCCTTCAAATTTTGTAAATTTGTATGTCTAAATTCTATGTTGGTAATACTATAAATTTACTTTTATCATAGTAGCCTTGACAATAAATAATATTTTATTTGTGTCATTGTCACCAAACTTGTGTTTTAATATTTCATAGAGTTGTTCATAATTATAATTAAAAAAATATGGAGCATGATAATCTAAGTTCAACTCCCCCTGAGTTAAGGGATATTGCTAATAAAACGATAAATCAACTTTTACCAGAGAAATTCCGAAAACTTTCTTTTCTCATGGATCACAATAACAGGAAACGTCAGACGTCAACAGAATAAAACATTTAAATATTACCAATGCCAACTTTTAAAAAATAAAATTCGGAGTTCGAAATGGATATATTTCGAACTCGCTAGCGCGTTCGAAATATCTATTTTTCGAGACAAAATTAGAAAAAAATAAGTTAGAAATGACTGATAAATGTTTTCATTGTTCTATAAGATATTATTAATAAATATGCAATTAAATCCCAATAACAAGAAAGTAAAAAACAGATAAAAATTAAAGATTACAGGTGGGTGCCTAGTGCCTATTTGAAACTTGGCAATGTTTTATTGTTAACAGGCTCATCTATCTTTTCTTCTCGTAGGATCAGGTGTCGGCTTATTAGGTTTAATTAGATCGTTGGAAAAGCCCTTTGCCGTTAGGTTACGAGTTACGACGCGTGCCATTCGTTTGTGATTTTAGATTTTCGAGGCGGGTCTGCGGGTTAAAGTACTGACTGGCATAAGGCCATTAGTTTTTATGGTGTTAATGTAAACTATTGTAAACATATAGATGCTTAGAATTTAAATAGGGCATAGGTTTAGATATTTTGAAGGGTACCGTTAGAAACGGCAGTTTTTGTTAGACATTCGTCGGGTACATAAATAAGTTGATTATTAAACTATATCACTGATATATTTTGTTTTTTTCTGTAGTAGTTCTTACAAGAGCAAAATAGAGACACAATAGCGGATGCACTGAGAGAAATTGACCCTGACCTTGCAAATTGAATATTTTTCTCGTGAAACCTAGTATTTCAAAATAATTATATTGCTGGTTGAATTCCTAACTATTCATTTTAAGCCAATGACCTTGAAATCGCGAAAAAATTTCGTCTGCGGCGCTATTTGCTGGTCTCACCCCCTTATACAGACACCCACGAGCCGCCACTGAAATAATTAAGAATATTTCTATAAAAAGTTGCAAGTTTTCAATAAACGCTACTTTCTTGATGATAGAATATTAAATTTCTAAAAGGGATTAATTATACAGGGTGGCGCATCGAAAACGAAACAGAGATATTTACTGGCAGCTCAGTTCAATTTTGGAAAAACGCTCAGACTGTCGATTTTGTTTTCGAGGGGGACACAGAATTGTCAAAAAATCACGTTAACACGTGCGGGCGGGGGTGGCACTACCCCTAAAATCTTAAATGGAAATGGGGGTCGAGTTATACCTTATTTTAAAGGTCCTGCAATTCCCTTTATAATAATGTAAAATTCATGTACTTCAGTTCAGTAGTTTTGGAGATTTACTGATTTAAAGCTTAAAGTAGACTTTAATAGGTTTGTACATACTTTTTGCAATATTTTTCTTATACACTACACTTACGAATCTAATCAAATTTGCAATAAAGTTTAATGTAAAAACTTTTGTTGCTGTGAATGGGAATAGTTTCGCGAGTGTATTTAGGTATTAAAGAAAGAAAACTATAAATAATTGAAATATGGAATATTCTAGATTTATTACATTTACAATAGATTACAATAGTTTTTATATTTAAAACGTTTTTTTTAAGTACTCTTATCATTCAACAAAAATAAGTCCCACATACTAAAACACGTTAAAACCTTAAAAAAATAAAAAGGAAATTTTCCGGAAACTAAAGTACAGAGTCTTTCCTCATATATTGATGCCGCCCCCTCCCCTAACATATGGAGCTATATACAGAGGGTGTTCCATGTAAAAAAATCTAAAGTAAATTTGTCATTTTCAATGCTCAAATGCCTTTCCTGAAGCGGAAATCTGCCATACACGTGTCGGCATCTGTTGCCTCTTTGGTAAAAACGCTATTATTATTCTCTACAGACCTGGCTAGACCATAAATTTGCCAATTTCTCGGGATCTATTTTGTCTATGAGAAAGACCCTGTACCGTTTACAGAATTTAAAATTCTCTTAATAAAAAAAAATCAATAATCGAAATACTTCTTTTAAAACTTATTTCGTGTGAAACAGTTCGATACACAGCTTGCAAGACCAGGACCCTTCCGGAGGATTCTCTAAAGGTGGCGCGAGACAATACATGTGGTAACCACGGTCGCAATCGTCGCAAAACAAAAGCTGGTCCTGAGATAAACAAGAAAAATTCATTAAAAATAATACATCTAAACTATTCGTCAAATATTGGACCCATATACAAGTTTGGCAAAATAGTTATTACAGTCAGCAGCCCAACGAGCAGAAAAGAGAACGTGATGCGCTGCGTTCTCCTTGTACTGTCACCGATCAGTTGGACCCAAATCTTACTGAAGTGAACTGCCAAAGATTGCCTGTAGAAGGGGAAAGCAGCGCCCGCTATTGCATTAGGTTCTCTTTTCTTCTCGTTAAGTTGTAATAATAATTTGCCAAACATGTATACTATGTTCAGTAATACTTACATCATTATCAGAGGTGCCACACATCGAACAGCACTTGCATTCTATACACTGCCAACGATACTTCTTGACGGATATCTTCATATTGTCGGTAAACTGTAGACAAGTTGGATGGCCTAAAGTTGAAAAAATATTTTAAAGTGGGTCTTAAGAAAAGACTATGCATGATCAAATGTTTGATATTTCTACTTACTATTAAGGAAAGAACAAACAAAAAATTTTTAGCAAAGAGAAAAATAATCCCAATTATATCAGTTAACAAGTAACCCCAGAAGAAATCAAGGGATGTTAAGTCAGGCAAACGGGGAGGCCGCTGTATGGAAAGCCTCGGCGTTTAGATATTCGCGTGTAAACTCCACCTTGTTGGAACCAAATTTTGGGTGGCTTCAATCTCTAGATATGCATTTAAAGCATATTATAATTCTGTTTTTAAAACGAAAGTTTGAGCCTTTGCTTTTTAGGAATTATGCGTATGTTAGCCAACACATTTAGGCCTACTATATGTGCTCTCTAGACCTACTACGGTATACGCCCTCCCTTTTAGGATTCCAAAGTCCAGTGATGATTGTGTTTTAGGCTATAAACAGAAAAGCGAACCTGTGGCGAGTCTTCCTCGTCTCACATATGAGAGCGACCATGTAGTCGCCCATCCTCCCAGGCTAAAAGATATACCGGGTGTCCGGAAATGATGTCAAATTTTAAGGTATGATAAAAAAGATGTGAAAAAACTCCATATTAATATGAGTCTGTAGATACTTTGTTTCAAAGATACAGGGTGTAACAATTTTTAAGCAGAACAAATATAATTTTCTACTTTTTAATGGCACATTTTTTTAGACAAATACATGCTCAATGAAAAGTACCTTTCGATATTTCTTTGATATCGGCTTCCTTCAGGAGGTAAATGCAATTTTATCCAATTCGAGCCAAAATAAACCCAGAAAGTTATACCTGCCTCATAAAATTCTATTTATCTCCTAAACCAAGCCGAAATCAAAAAAATATCAAGAGGTACTTTTTATTGTGCATTTGACTGTCTACATAACTGTGTTATTAAAAAGTGCAAAAACCAGTGGGGTACATAATTCTCTTAAAAAATTATTTCACTGTCCGCTCTCATACGCCACTCTGGAAAACCTGTTCAAACCTTTTAGCTGCAAAAATATGTGCTATTTTAAGTACGTTTCATTATCAGAATTGCATTGAAATTACTATACCGGGTGTTGCATCGTCGAGCGGGACATAGGAAATCCCATGTAATTTTAAATGGGGTCAATTATTGGCTTCCCTAATTATTTTAGAGAAAAATTCTATTTAGGTTTATTAAAGAGCACTAAAACCCACATTCAAAAGAATAACTTTAGATATTTTTGATGAGCCCGTTTACGGGTTATCGCCGATTTATTTTTAACTATTTCTCCTTTTTATGGCCCCGTATTTGCGGGCACCAGTCAAGGTAAAAGATGACTGTTGTCATTTTGAAATGTGTGCTTTATTGTTATAAAAACTCGTACATCGAAAATATTAAAGGTGTATTTATGAGTACAAATTAATCTGAATAAAACTAAAATAAAGTATCCAATTACAAGGTTAATTAGGACATTTTACATGTTTCAATATTTTACTAATTAATAGGTAGGTACTATTAAATTATTAGAACTTTAGGATTTAAGAAGATGTTCAAATATTCCTCAAAATGACAACTTTATTTGACAGTCATCTTTTACCTTGACTGGTGCCCGCAAATACGGGGCCATAAAAAGGAGAAATAGTTAAAAAGAAATCGGCGATAACCCGTAAACGGGCTCATCAAAAATATCTGAAGTTATTCTTTTGAACGTGGGTTTTAGTGCTCTTTAATAAACCTAAATAGAATTTTTCTCTAAAATAATTAGGGAAGCCAATAATTGACCCCATTTAAAATTACATGGGATTTCCTATGTCCCGCTCGACGATGCAACACCCGGTATAAAGCCGTTTCGCAAATATTTTGGAAAATTCATAGGCCGTCGTTTCAGTCTGTCTCTATAGGGTTGCCCTTCGAAAATAGTCAAATCGAGCAATAACTCGATAAATAATAAAAATATCGAAAATCCTTAAAAGAACAATATTATAAAGAATTTTATTCCCAACCATTTTACTATCTTCACTTTTCGTCGCAAAATCAACAGGAACCGTGCTATACGAGAAAAGCATTTTCAACCCCTTCGAGAATAGTCAAATCGAGCAATATCTCGATAAATAATAAAAATAAAGAAAATTCTTAAAAATACAATATTATAGAGAATCTTATTCCCAACAATTTTACTATCTTCACTTTTCGTCGCGAAATCAACAGGAACCGAGCTACACGAGAAAAGCATTTTCAACCCCTTCGAAAATAGTAAAATCGAGCAATAACTCAATAAATAATAAAAATATTGAAAATTCTTAAAAGAACAATATTATAGAAATTGTATTCCCAACCATTTTACTATCTTCACTTTTCGTCGCGAAATCAACAAGAACCGAGCTACACGTGAAAATCATTTTTAACCCCTTCAAAAATGGCAAAATCGAGCAATAACTCGATGAATAATGAAAATATCGAAAATCCTTAAAAGAACAATATTATAGAGATTTCATTCCCAACCATTTTACTATGTTCACTTTTCGTCGCAATATCAACGGCAACCAAGCTACACATGAAAAGCATTTTTAACCCCTTCGAAAATAGTCAAATCGAACAATATCTCGATAAATAATAAAAATATTGAACATTCTTAAAAACACAATATTATAGAGAATTTTATTCCCAACAATTTTACTATTTTCACTTTTTGTCGCGAAATCAACAGGAACCGAGCTATACGAGAAAAGCATTTTCAACCCCTTCGAAAATAGTCAAATCGAGCAATAACTCGATAAATAATAAAAATATTAAAAATTCTTAAAACTACATTATTATAGAGAATATTATTCCCAACAATTTTACTATCTTCACTTTTCGTCGCGAAATCAACAGGAACCGAGCTACACGACAAAAGCACTTTCAACCCCTGCAAAAATGATCAAATCAAGAAATAACTCGATAAATAATAAAAATATCAAAAATTCCTAAAAGAACAATATTATAAAGAATTTTATTCCCAACTATTTGACTATCTTCACTTTTCGCCGCGAAATCAACAGGAACCGAGCTACACGACAAAAGCACTTTCAACCCCTTCAAAAATGATCAAATCGAGCAATAACTCGATAAATAATAAAAATATCAAAAATCCTTAAAAGAACAATATTATAAAGAATTTTATTCCCCATAATTTTACTATCTTCACTTTTCGTCGCGAAATCATCAGGAACCGAGCTACACGTGAATAGAACATCTTATCCAATAGAAATGATCATAGTCATCATAGCCCTCTCCTGAACATCCCTTCACTATGGTTTGAAATGCGGACTTTTTTCAAACATTCTGATTCTATGCCGAGGAATGCTCAGGTTGCTGTGCACCCTGGTAATCACATTGTTATGACAATGCTCATTTTTGGGAAACTCATTGATATGTTTTCTTGTAAATAAACTGATATTTAAAATATATGATCTATAATAAAAATACATGTAGCAAAAAAAATAATGCTGCAGAGCGTTTTGAAAACCTTCACCTTTACATGGTGGAATCATAGATACCACTTATATTTTCGAAAGGTTTCCATAATAGTCTAGAAGCAACATGTTTTGATTTGTTTTTCTTGTAACATTATGCTTTTGGCCGCATTGTCTGCGATTGTTCCACTCCTTGACGGAGCACCCTTATTACTAGAAATAACGGTACTTCTAAGGATAAAGGATATTAGGGACTAGGCCGGGGAAAGTTCTAAGTGCCGAAGAACAGGTACTTTCCAAGTTATGTAAATTTTTCTATTCTTCACATTATTTTCAATGCATCGACACTAATATCCGAAACCCACAACGGCAAAATGTATTGAATTAAACGAGAGATGCATTAAAATAATCCAGTCAGAAAAATTCGACGTCAAGCTATCAGAGAAAAATTGACATAAACTGAAGTGCACCAAGACTTCGGCACCGAAAAAAACACGTTCGTTAATTGTCAAACGAAATTTATTGCACATTTTTTTCGTCACGCTTTACAATCGAAATCTTGGAAAATAACTGTTCTCGCAGCACCCAATTTTGTTTGGGAACAAATTATTTGAGAGTTTCGACATTAGAAATTATTAACCTAAGTGTGACACGTTACTAATACTCTACAGACCATCAGCATTATGATCAATTCAATATTAAATCTTTTATAACTGAAACATACTCTGAACAAATTGATTCCATATTTTTTTATTTCTGCCCATGCGTAAAATGTCCAATAGTAAAAGCATTTGCTTTCTCTATATTTTCTGTAAAAGTAGCATCCCGATTCAAGCGACCTTGCGACGTTCGTCGCATGTCACAAGAGAAATAGCGGACGAATGATTGAATGGGATGCTTCCAGCCCAGCTGCTTATAAAATTGTATTTAAATTACAAGGATGAAACGTTTACAAGGTATTGTAGACTAAATTGTTTACATTTTAATACATGAAGACATTAAAACGAAAAGAAACAGGTCATCAATAATAACAGGCAACCCAAAGCTCTATCTTACATTAAGGTAAAAAAATAATTAATCGATTCGATCAGTAGTAGTTAATTTGTTATTTTTACGAATTCTTCCCAATTATTTTCTTTCACAGTGTTGTCTTTGTATGCCTGGAGTGTGCTGTCGTACAATGGTGGTTTATTATACACTAAATCTATAAACAATTTATCTTCCTAGGTATATGAGAAAACGTTGTCGTACTGCTCGGTCTCACAGTATCACAGCAGCCGCTCTCGATAAGAAAACCCTTTAAAGTAAATAAGTAAGGTTTCGTCCGAAGTCGTTCACTTCGATCATATTTCTGTTGCACACGCATCGATATTGCAAAGGAAACAGTGGGAGCTGGCTAGCCATAACTTTTAGGAAATTATATTATTATCATGATTCTATAAAAACATTTCGGCAGATAACGCAATTTTATTGTCAAATAAAACATACAAAATAATAGTATTTGGTGTCTTTGATCTTTTTATGCTGTGGTAGTACCACTGTTCTTACAGCAGGGTGATTGCGAGACCGTTGTCGCACGCTGGCTACGCCTCCTGGTCGCACGTCATTGTCGTTCGGTCTTTCGAATCCAAATGCTACTTTTGACGCATATTTTAAAAATGGTCTCTATAAATTTTATGAAGCAACTCATAAAATTTATAACATTTGTTGTGAAACTCCTTTTGAAAACTTTGAACGCGTTTTCTTAATACGATTGCGTTGACAACGAATGAAAATTAAACTACTGTAGGAAACACCAACGATCTATCACGGATGGACATGGTTTGTTTGAACACCCTTTTCATTTTTGTCTCACTACAGTAAACCCCCAGTTTCTAATGAGAAGCCAAAAAATACCCCCCCCCCCCCTGAAAACCAGGGGCGGTCATATCAACATTTTGAGGGGGGGGGGCATGCAGGGGCGGTTTGTGCAAATTCAGAGACGCGGTGCAAGGAAAAATGTTAGCGCCGCAGGCGAAAAATTTTTTGGTGCCACGCCTTTTTTTGTTGATGATTCTTGGTTTTCAAGTAGGAAAAATACGCAAAAAACGGCTAAGTAAATTTTAAGAAAATTATAGATACCTATATTATATTATACCTACTTATTTAATTGTTTTTATTAATATCTTTTGCGTTTAAATATTTTTAAAAAATTAAGGGTTCGACACGATTGGTCAGTTTTGTCACACGCGCCAAGCGCTGTTGTCGTAGTTCATTATATTTGTAATGTAAATCGACGCCAAGGGGGGGGCCATGGCCCCCCCCGTATGACCGCGCCTGCTGAAAACATAATGATAGACCTGTTATGAATAAAATGAATGTGCTCATCCATGTTAGATCGTTGGGAAAATCCAATCATCTCGTATCGTTGATATCACGTAGGTTATTTTTACTTAAATGTTTACTAAAGAAATAAGCCGATGTTTCAGTCATAAAATCTCCAATAAGCACTTATACAAGGGAAAAACCAAGTTCACAATAAACAAAAAATCATAAATGCCCATAATTTTTGGAAGACAAACCCTTAAAAAAGGGCTTTCCAGAGTCCAGAGTAATCCTAGACCTAAAGTGTAAATACATATGTATTATTTGGTTACCTCAGTCTATAAATACCTTCCGAAATACCGTCTACTTGGCTCAGTCACGTAATATACATTGCATTGTAAACCACGTGACAAGTGACGTAATGGCGACATATCGGAATGGACAGTATGTGTAATTAGACTAATTACGTATAATTCCAAGCACAATATATAATCGATTATATTTTAATTTTTTTTTTTAAATATATCCTTACTTTATATAGGTCGTGGCTAAAGGTCAATCAGCTGCGAACTTTTAACATAAGCGTTAAAGCTACGACAATATATTGAAAAACAAACCATCAACATTTCGAAAATTGTAGAGCATAAGTCAAGAGGGTTGCGAAGTCGCCACCTCTGGACTTGTATTGATTTTGTTAAAGGTCCGTCGCTGGCGGACGCCTAACCAGAACCATTTACGTATATTTTGCTAGTATACTTTTAAATAGTACGCTGTCCTCAAACAAACTTTTGGATATTTTGTATGCTTGAGTGTCAATTTTTCTAGTAAGTACTCAAAATATCCAAAGTCAATTAGTTTTAGACCACAAACGGGCCCTTAAAAATATCCTTAAATGTGTAGTACTGGCACTATAAAAACCTACATAAAAACATTAATTTTCTACCTAGAGGAACTTACTTAGATATTTATTTTGACACCATATTATTTATGGTGGATTCCACTGTTATTATTTCTGTCAATCGAACTGAACCATACAGCATTGGCGTAGCGCACCAGTTACAAGTTTAATAAAGAGAGAAAAAAGGGCACTGGACTAGTGGGGAAGAAAGAATAGGCAGATCGGCTTTGTTAAGTGAGAGCGTCGCGCGCCACCAACAACTCCTACAATACAAGGACAAAGTGCTCAACCGAATTTTGCTTGTGACGTCACGCTCCGGCGGCCGACGGTCAACATGTATTTTAGTATCGCCTGTTTCAGAGCCTTGTTGTTGAAACGGAATGTCAGATTATCCATAAATTCCTAGTTAGGTAGGACGAGATTTGAAATAAGTTTTATTTACGTAATTTGTTTATGGCTACGTTAACCTAGAGCCCTAGTTATTCACACAGGTCTAATACAACGTGAAGTACCGCGGCGAAATGCTAAAGGCGAACTGACAACGTCACATCAGCTGACACTATTATTGCAGGCATTTTTCCTGGGACTTTGTTTCTGTTTTAGTGTAAAAATACAGTACATAGTCGGTTTAGAAATACCGAAAAGTACAGTGCATTATCGGTTTAAATAATGTGATAAATCATTTTAAAATGCCGTAACTACCTAAATAACCCAACAGTGCGGGTGTTTCGTTTTCCAAATCGTGACAAATTTATCTCAAGGGAGAATACCAGAGTATGTCGGTCTCATTTTACAGAGAAGGATTTTATTATTTTGCAGATATTCCACTACAACTACGGTCTTTTGTTTAATTGTATAATATACCTGACTACAGATGTGTAAGAAATCACTAGCCAATCATTTGACCCCATCCTGAAGTCCATCCATCAAGTGTGTGTGTAATCATTTTTTAGCCGATCCCCATATTGATAAGGGACTTGGGGGACAAATTTTTTTGACTGCTGCACAAAATATTTCAAAATATTTAAATGAACAAGACAAATATGTTTCTCTGCTAATGGATAAAATTCATATGAACCCTTATTCATGTCAGTGCTTAAAGACCTTTTTCTACGACTGTCAATAAATGCCTTTATTACACGTATGTTCAATAATAATTTGTTAATATATTACATGGTAATACTTTTTTGCTGCCTAGCAACACTAGTGCACAATATTTAAAAAACGCACGGGTATGTTTTCGTTGAAAGAACCATATTTTACTTCATTGCCTCATAGGTAAGCTTTCTGTTTTTTTTTGCTTACATTGTATATTGCAATAGTCGTAAAAAAAGAATAGTGTAAAACATTACCTGCCAACTCATAGTTGTCCTCATTCAGGTTTTCAGCCATATTAATGTATTATTTGCTTAAAGTGCATAGGTAAACTTAGAAATCACACAAAATCATAAATCCAACAAAAATAATATAATATCATATCGTATTTGTTGGCCTCCGGGTGATAATGTCACAAATGAGCGCTGTTGTCCTTGTACTGTAGGAGTTATTGATCCAACATCTTTAAGAGACGACAAGGCATTCCCGATCCCTTTATTTAACTTATAACTAGCGCACAACGTTCTCTTTTCTTCCCGTTACGCGACTGTTTATAATAACCATAATATGCAAAAACCTGTATGTCACGCGAGAACCAGCACGCATAGTGTATAGTTCTCCGGTTCCCCCAAATACAAGCGAAATCCTTGGCGATATAGTTCAGTTCGACAGGGATTTTGAAACAAAAAACTAAATTTCTTCAGATCAAAAAATTATAAAAAAAAAACAGTCAATTTTTAAAGCTTATCACAGTGTACAAAAATTAAAAAGCAAAAATAAAATAAATAAAAATTACTTTCTTGTAAATATATAAATTTTGTACCTCGAAAATTGGCAGCTTGAGATAAATAATAATAAAATAATAATATTTTTATTTTTATACGTGCGTCTGAAGTCACCCCTCATTTGGCCAATAAACTGCTTCCACAAACCCAACCCATCTACACTCACAAATAAAAATATCGCTTCACAATGTGCCATGTACAATCGAATTATATTCCTTGTAAGTGGGTAAAATGAAAACGAAAGACACCCTCTGTACAGAGAATTAGTGCAATTTCAGTTCTAACATTTTAATTAAGAATTTCATATCCATTTAAAATAAAAAATAACAAAATTGTATTGTTGTGCGATATTTCTGTAGGCGAGTGTATTATTTTTATTCAATAATATAAGGAAACCTATACAGGGTGTGTCGAAATTAGTGGGAAATATTTCCAGAGCAGGTTGCAAGTTTTATCAGGCCTCGAAAACGGGACTAGATACAGCGCGCAGGGGAGGTAAAAACAATACTAGTAGTTCACATAATCATTTTTCTTAATGTCCCTCCTAACAAAGATGCACCTGAAGATTTACATTTTCGATTATAACTTTTAGCCAAACCTGTATATTTCAATGAAATTTTGTAACTTTGCACAGCTCATATGGACTAAGAAACTTATACTAGAAATATTCTTGTAAAATACTTCCCAACATATTTCGTTTGGCTTAATGACTGCAATAAAACCCCTCATAGCTCGGCTTTCGCTTTCGCAGAGACGTATTAACCCACATTTATTTTTAATGCCAGTTTATAATAACAATAGATAGGTACATTACTTGATTTGTTATCAAAAGTAATAAACTGTCTAATTAAGGTTTTCTAGAAACAACTTCATTATTAGAATATTTCTCAAAACTTTTTAGTTACAGGTACCTATAGTAAACATAATAATATTCTAAATAGATTAGTACCTATTTATTTTACTATGAAACAGTGTGCAACAAGTTAATATTAAAAGTATGTGGAGACCTTGGGAATCTTCAGCTAATGCGATATCTAGCTAAACATTCCAGGAAGCATTTATCTTCTGACGCCAAAGTGATCGTGAAAAATGTGTGTGAATCGTTATTAAAGAGCGGCTACCCTAAAGTAATTGCCATTAAAAATACCAGTGAAATGACGAAAGTTCCATTATCGACGGTACGAGATATTATGCTAAAAGGACATTAAAAAAAAAAAGTTCGCAAAGATACCGGAAAAATGAAGTGCGTAGATGATTGTGACAAAGATGTTATTCGCAGGAAAATATACCAAATGTATCGAGAAAATGTTAGATTCTTTAGAAACACGGTTAACAGCTGACGATACAACGATATCATGTAGCAGGACAAGTCATCACCGCGCTTTGCAAGAGATGGGATTTAAGTATAAGACAATAAACAAGAGACAAATTATTATGGAGTCCGAAAGATTAAGAAAAATGAGATTTCTGTACCTTGAGGAAATAAAAAAGTTTAGATCCGAAAAACGTTCAATAGTTTATCCGGATGAAACGTGGTTTGACATTCATGAGAATGTCACTGTACACACTTGTTTTGTACTTATAATGAATTAATATACATATACTACAAGTAATGGTAAAAATAAACATAATAAACATTGCTACTATAAGGTATTACTATGGCTTTTCATTTAACTACAAATTCCGTGCCTGTGCAAAGCAGTACCCCTTATTTCATTTCGTTTCAGCTGGGGCCAGGTAAATTTCGCTGGTTGGCACGCTCATCGACAGTTTTATATGGGTAATTTTACCAAGACATTCTTTAAAAACGTAGGTTTGGCAATCGAACAGGTAACGGGGTTTCTTTGGGTGTTTACAATATAATAAAACTATTATTGCAGTTATTAGGTCAAACGAAATATGTTCGGATGGACTTTACATAGCTAGGGAAGCCAGGGACGGACTTGGCATAGCACACGTAGGTCAAGATTTTGAGTGTAATTTTTGGAAAACTAAAAAATACTGTTTTAAATACTTTGGGCATTTCTCTTTAAAAAAGGTAGGTACTCTTGATTTGTTTGAAAAAAATCAACCATTTTGGAGATAATCAAATACCAGGGAAGAATTTGATTCTCTTGAAAATGATTGTTTTTTTGAAATAAATGAAGAGTACCTTTTTTTAAGAAAAATGCCCAAAATATTTTTAAAAAGGTATTTTTTTAGTTCCCCAAAAAATGACACCTATCTAAATTTTGCCCCAACGATTGGGGTGCCAAGTCCGTTCCTGGATTCCCTGGCTATATACAAGAATTATTCTAGTATGAGTTTCTTAGTCTATATGGACAGTACAAAGTTATAAAATTTCATCAAAATATACAGGCTTGCTTAAAAGTTATAGTCAGAAATGTTGCGTCTTTGGGACCCGATATTTTTGTTAGCAGGGACTATAGGAAAATTGATTATACAGAGTGGCAAAAAGTCGCGTATAATGCCTGTAACTTTTGAATTACCTCGTATACGAGAAAGTGACCTTTATGAAAGTTGTTCAGTAAATTATTCCCCACATTTCTACCTGCATGAATTTTTTCTGTCGTTTCTGGTTTGGTTACCATAGAGACTAACTTACTTTTTTTAAATGGAACACCCTGCATATGATTGCATATTTGGATTCTACTGGGAAAACTCCGAGATAATGACAGCTCAAAAATGAAAAACTTCCTAATTATAATTAATCCTAGTTGAGTCAAGGTGTTTTCATGACAGCGACCTAAGAGGTGTCAATTTTGAAATACTGTTTAATTTTCTGTTGTCCGATTTCTAATTTGTTTACACTATGGTTCATCTGAATGAGAAACAACGAGTCGAAATTTTAATAACGAGCGGTTACGGAAATATGAAAAGATCGCAAGATCAGGTTTGTCAACTTTTCAATGAATTATATCGAAATATGCCTCCAATAAATCGGTCAACGGTGTGTCGAGTGGTAAAGAAATTTCGAAAAACAGGCAGTGTTAGGGAAGCCGCTAGGTCAGGTCGACCTCAAACAGCAACCGGGGAAGAAAAAGCTTTGGATATCACGCTCTCAATACATGAAAATCCAACACAATCATCCAGGCCAGTGGCAATGGATTTTAATGTGTCTCATCAGTCAGGAGAAGTTGCATCCCTACAAGATAAAATTGGTGCACAAGTTGGTGCCGGTTTAGTATGCGGTCTACCTAAGATTATCGGGTTTAGTATGCGGTCTACCCAATTAGTATGCGGTCTACCCAAGATTATCAATAAAAACAACTAAATAAATGTTCAAAAACAGTTTATTCCATATATATTTACAAGTTAAGTACGATATACAGTTCGCATATTTTGTAAAAATGTGATGAAAAGGTCGTTTGCATTATGGTTTTTATTAATGACTTTCCAAGTAATGTGATCTAAGTGAGACTGGAAATGGTATATTGGCACACCTCTCATCTTCTTCATAATTTTTATCTCTGCATCCAACCAAGATCGTTTGATACCTTGAGTGTGTGCTCCTGTATGGGGATCGACATAGTTCTGTTGGTGGTTTACAGTTTCATGTACATACCCAAGTTGACGCAATCTGCTATAGGCCCGCCATTCATCAGAGTGAATATGCGAACCGGCTCTGACTTCTCTCTGGATAAGCGGTATGAGTGTGTCTGAATCTCGCCTAAGTACATAAAAATATATGGTATCTGATTTCGTTCGCAGGCCGAACACCCATGGCCCATCAATGCGACGTCCGTGATTCCTATTATTTTCTATGTCTTCGTCGAAATCTTCGGATTCAGGCAGATGATCCCCTTGCAACATCCTCCCTCGGTTGTATTTTCTCCGGCCAGCAAAACGCGCCTCGTCGATTTGGACGGGATCGTCCTGGGTTCCTACCATTTGGCCACGAACTGTGCGCGATACCATTGCTGTACACACTTCACGGCACATATTGAGCCAATCAATCACAGTAGGCTTGGAACGTCCGGTGAGCGAGATGACAGATTCTACAGTTCTAATATAAACAAAAACACTAGTTCAAGTATCTGAACCATGGTCAATTTGCTGTTTGTTCTTCCATTGATATCAGTGTAAAGGAAAAATCGGTTGCCAGTACGAACTGACCTCGATGTCTGGCAGCCTTTTCTCGGACACCGGAATACTGGTCTAAATTCTCCTCCACGATCCCTTGTGCAAGGATCCGTTTCGTTTGCAGTATCTAGTAATTGATGTTGCCTAAGAAATGCAACAGCAGTTTCTTCAGAGGCGGCAATACTAATATAAAAATCGCGAAGCAACATGTTTCTGGTATGCAGGATACACTGTAAAATTAAAAAGTTTGGAAAATGGCGGTGTAGGTACTAGGTAGACCGCATAATAAACCCGAGATAATATTAGGTAGACCGCAAAGGGCAGGTAGACCGCATACTAAACCGGCACCCACAAGTTAAACGAGGACTACTTTGATAGAAGAGCTAAATTTTGTGAATTATCGTTATTGGTCTACTGAGAATACTCACTGGTTCCAGGAAGGTCATACCCGAAAAAGTTAATGTTTGGGCGGGCATACTTGGTAGACATATTGTGGGACCTTTTTTTCCATAGATGGTAATTTGAATGGCGAAAAATATCTGGACCTGTTCAGGAATCACATAATTCCTTCTTGCAGAATGTTTTTACCGGGTGTAAATAATGGCATAAACGAACAGGTATGGTTTCAGCAAGATGGAGCACCTGCGTATTATGCGGTAAATGGTAGACAATACATAAGCGAACAATTTCCAGGACGTTGGATAGGCAGAAAAGGTGCTATTGACTGACCAGCGCGATCCCCGGACTTAACCCCGCTCGACTTCTTTTTGTGGGGCCACTTAAAGAACAAAGTCTACGTTAACCGTCCAAATGACTTTGAATCTTTAAGTCAGAATTAGTGCTGAAATTCGGGCCATTCCAGAGGACGCGCTCTGCTTAGCAGAAAATGGTGGTCATTTTGAACACCTGATCCACTGAAAAGGTTTCACTTGTTTATTATTCCGATGTTAAGTTGTTCAATTTTCTAGGCTATTTATTTTGTTATTATAAAGTTTGTTACAATTTTTAACAAATAAAAACTTGAAATACAAAAAATTCAGAGTTTTCCCAGTAGAATCCCAATATGCAATTATATGCAGGGTGTTCCATTTAAAAAAAGTAAGTTAGTCTCTTTGGGGCAACCAAACCAGAAATAACAGAAAAAATTCATGCAGGTAGAAATGTGGGGAATAATTTACTGAACAACTTTCATAAAGGTCACTTTCTCGTATACGAGATAATTCAAAAGTTACAGGCATTATGCGCGACTTTTTTGCAATTCTGTATATGAAATACTAGTACAATCTTGACCTCACTTGTACACAGATCATAAAAGCTTCAACACTCCCAAAATTTCGCGAGTCTAGGTACCTCAAACCCCTTTTTTTGGATCCCCCTTTCACCGGGCTTTAGTCTCCTTGGGAGGCATTTTTCGAGGCACGATATAACTTAAAACATGTCCTAGAAATATTGCTCACTATTATTGAGCCCGTATTCCACCCACCAATTTCTCATGTTCTAAGTTTTGGGGAAAATATGTTGATTTCTCTGTTTGAAAAAATAGTCCACACTTAAAGTGGAGTTGAGAGTATAAGAGAAAAGAATAGTCATATTCAGTCTACATGTTTTTGTTCTATGTTTTCTATAGATGAATTGTGCTTTCGAAACATGTAGACTAAATATGACTAATTTTAAATGATCAACATTCAATTTAATTACACTTATGGACGAAGACTTGCAGACTTTATTTTCCCCTATAGTGATTTCTGTTTCCTTTATTTGCTGCCAACTGAACGAATTTTGAGGTTAGAACCTATTGGATTTTTAAGTTAATTGTATAATAGTTGCTTGTTGGTCGCAACAGAAAACAGTAATGTTGTCCCTGTTGTTGTCAACAATTGGATATGCCCACAACAGTAGTTCAAAAATTACGGTTGGTACCACTAACCATTGGATTGCTTTGGCTTTGACAATTTGTCAAACAATTGGGTACGGCCAACTTGATCATAAAATTTACAATTTCTTGCGCAAGAAATTGAACAGATTTTTGGGAAAGAACTAGTCTTGTGGAATACGGGCTTAACAGTTTTTAAGCGACTGAAATTTTCGTTATGGTTAGCAGTTGACGTACAAATCTAACCCATAAAAATGCATACGATTTCCTGATAGCATGGCACGATCCTGTCCTTACCACAACTGTAAGCTCGAGATATGTTTAAAATAAAGGCTGTTTAAAACAATCCACACTAGTGATAATCGATATTGGCTCATCAATGATATGTTGAAGGGCAAAATATCGTTATTTTAACATATTTTGAGTCAAGTCGTTACGATGTTAATGCTTTATTGGTCTTTTGATGGAATTAATAAATAAATGCATCAGCTTCTTGTAGTGCAAAAACTAACCAAATTCGTGAAGAAACGCCTGAATAAATTCAGGAAAAAATTGTGTTGGCTGATTTAGATATCGTTCGCTTCTACTACGTTAAGATTGTGATAAGAAGCGAGACCGTATGCACGTGTGTAATAGGTTGCCTATTATACCGATAGAATCGTTGCTAGTTCGTAAGTCTGTTTAAAATTCTGGTTAAATTGCCACCGCTCGCTAGCCAATGAAAAATTTCGGTCGCTTGAAAACTGTGTTAGTAAAAATGTCTGGTCACATATAGATTAGACCTACAACGTATAAAAATATACAGGGTATAACAAAAATAGAGGCGACCAAAAGAAAAATCCCTCGAGCAACTACACAACAACAACTATATCCGAGATAAGTTACGGAGTAAGACCTCTAATTAATTTTTTACCCTGTACGAAAATTTTTGTATTTGTACAGCCCCAACTTAAATAAAATTCACGAGTAAAATAATATCATGCATCTCGATTTAAGAGCTACCGGCAACAAAGGGCATCAAGGCACCCAAACCGCAAAGGGAACTCGGTACATCACCCCTCAATATTATAGTCTTACACCGTATATACAATGCCCTACAAAAACATGTAAACGCAGAAGAAATATTCGATATTGTTTAGAATTTTCTTATTATATCAATCACACAGAAACTTCAAAAAGGTGGTGGTGTAAAGTAAATATCAATTTTAACTAATATCCAAAACGAGACTAGATGCGATAATTTTTGACTAGCCCAAATAGTTTGAGTATTTTTTGGTCGACGAGACTAACGAACTGAACCACCATTTCTAAAGCCCCACGGGTATATCACTCCCTTAAAGTGGCACCTTCCTTTTCCTGCCCCTCTTACTCCTCTCCTCCGCCTTAACGGGAGTACTTATAAAAGGAGCGACCCCACCAACCCCCTTACCTGATCGTCCGCAGTCGTGACACGACACCAATTCCTCCACGCCCCCGGTCTTCTTATTCTGCGTGGAATCTCCCAGGCAAAAGTCGCAATAAGGACTGGGCGGTACCTTTCTTCCTCCCAATCCTCCCAAAGGGGCGGGGATTGTCGGCCCCGCCTCCGCATCGGGTACGGCGCTAGACGTGGGCGCGTCCAGCTCTTTCTCGGGTTTCAAGACGGGCATGGGCGGGTCCTCGCCGGTATTAGCCATCGGTTGAGCCGGCAAATTGGGCGGTAAAGTAGGCGGGGCTTGATTCGGGCCCAGCCCAGGGGGTACGATGGGAGGCTGGGCTCCGGGCGGTAACGGGCCCGTGCCAGGTTGTCGGCCGCGACGGCCTGGGGTACCTATGAGCGGTTAAATTTTTTTAGGGGAGCGGCTTATAAATAGTCTTTTAGTCACCATGCCACACACGTCAATACGTAAAAAGCTACTAGTCAGTTGTGAAAGTAATAGAAGGACACGAGAATCTTGAGGGCAGCAGTTTTAGTCTTCGCAAAAGTTAAAGAAACACACACTAAAATGAGTACTGTAAGAAACTACCCTTATTTCTTGAGGCATACATTCATAATAATATGATTTATTAAGATTTCCACTATGAGAAATCAGCAAAATTAAAAATAAAATTCTCTATGCTGTCAAAACTACTAAACAAGAGTTCTAGGCCCACGGTCTATTCATGCATGCTGTAAGACGTAAACACACAACGTAAGGGGGGAGGCTTAGAATGTGGACAATAATAAAAACTTATTAAACTCTTGCAAAAACAAATTAAAACAATTAAATATCTACCATATTCCACACCCCACCCCAAAAGAAAAAAAAAAAAACACAATAAAAAACAAAAGGCATATGTACCGGGAGTCTGGTTCAAAAACGAAACATAACTATCTTGGTAGACTTGTCCTTGATTGGCCCCGCCTGTTGCGCCCTGAGAGTCTTCGCCGACAGGCCCCAGAGGAGCGGGGCCTGATGGTCCGGCAATCGGATTGGCCGGAGCACCTGAAAGCGCCCCTCCCCCAGGGTTGCTATTGGTTCCAGCGCTCATGGGCGAGACCGCGGCGCTGTCTCGCGAATTTTCGTCGCTAGCGCCCTCTTTGTGCGAGTGGCCGTAATGGTAGGTGAGTCCTGGACGTGTTTTGTATCGCGCGCCACACACTGAAAGAGACAGACGATGCCGGGTGGTTGGAATATCTTTTTTCTTGTCTCACACAAAGGTTTGTGCAGTTATTGTTACTTATTGGTAAGAGTTATTGGGATGCGGGAATGTGCAATTTTGTACAAGGTGACAGTAGGCAAATGGGTGGGATAGGATGGTGCACCGCCAGACTGGCCATGGGAAATCCCTTGCCTTGTATTAGACTTTCTTGATGGAGTCGCACACCATATTGTATTACTTTTTAACAAATTAAAAGCTATTTAACTCTTCGTAAAATTCTTAAAAATTAAATACGGCTCTGACACATACCGCAATGAAACCACCAGTAATAATTATAATAATGTCAAATGTTACAATAGTCTATTTCAGAAAGGTGTAGAGAAATAAAATGGGAAATTCCGTCCAGTTCGGCTCAATTTCGGTGTCGGCCATAGGCGCAGGTAAACTTTGTGCATTAAATTATTTATGATAACTAACCAAACATTTTAGAGAATTAGGTTAACAGGTATTAAAATAAAATAGTATTGTTTATAATATTAAAATTTTAGGTATGTTTTCTGGCCTGAAATGTCAAAATCGAAATATTGTGTAGGGATTAGTTAGGTATAGTGGATTATAAAGTTACGTTTTGCATTTAACAGGTACCGAGTTTGGCTCTGGCCTCTTTGGCTGGATCATATAAATAAGTGGTAATTTGGAATAAACTTCATATATCGTGTGTGTGTATGACCTTAATAAGTATATTTGTTTAGTTTAATGCATCAGTATTTGCTGTTAAGCCGTATATAGTGTTCACAGTATTATAAGATTAGTAATAAAATGGCGACATTCACACCAACAGAAAGATCTTTTAATAATTCTCTACTATCAGTGAGTGAAAAAGTTATTATTTTAAATGAACATAATTTGCATAAAATACGATTATCCGATTTTACTGTACAAGAAACTGTCGACCGATGTTCCCGAATGACTGGAGTTGAAAAGTCCACCGTTTTTAAATTATTGCGGGAGAGAAAGACAGCAGGTCAAGTGGAACCTCCCAAGAAAGTCCAGGCAGACCAGTAAAAGTCTTTGATGAAGACACGAAAAGTGTAGTTCGAAGAGAAGTTCACTCTTTTTATTTTAAAAAAGAAATACCCACCCTAGATAAGATTCTAATGGAGCTTGGCCAGGATGACAGTATTCCGTTTATAACTAGAAAACTTTTATGGACCACTTATCTTCCAGCTGATTCAGTAGTAGTTATGGATAACGCAAGCTATCATTCACGACGCACAGAGAAGACTCCAACTTCACCTTGGAGAAAACAAGAAATTATCGACTGGTTAACCACCAAAAGTATTGAATTTGAAGATAATTTGATAAACTATTAGCTATAGCAAATTTACACAAACATCGTTTTATGAAATGCCGTGGAAGATGTGTAACTGTGCTGCGCACACCACCATATCATTGCGAACTAAATCCTATAGAACTTATATGGGCGCAAGTAAAAGGATTTGTAGCAAGACACAACACGACATTCAAAATGAAAGACGTTAAGCTACTGTTTGATCAAGCCATTAAGGAAGTGACACCAGAGAACTGGCGAAAAGCAATCCATCATGGCATTAAAGAAGAGGAGAAAATGTGGGATCTTAACCACCTGATCGATCGGACCGTCGACCCGTTAATTATAACGTCAAGAGGAGAATTTTTTGTATTTTGTATCTTTTTTATAATGTTTAATAAAAAATAAGTGTACCTAATAGGTACTATGTACATAATGCCTAAATTTTATTCTGTTAAAATAAAATTCTTTCCTTTTTACGAATATCCTACCGGCACGCCTTTGTCACACCATTTTCAGTGTTTGTGAATGGATAACAATAGGCAAAACCCATAGATTGACCCAAACCCGGGTGGTACTACCTGCACTTGATGAAAAGAAAGAATTTTGCAATGAAATCAATGCCAAATTATGAAAGTGGCTTAAATATTCGTTGGGTCACTCTGTAGTCCCTTTGCATACCTAATAAGCTTTTATCACTCTGCACCTCTCTGCAATAGACTATAATGTCTGTTTATAACCAACTGGCAGCGGCGATAAACAATGATGACGCGCGATTTGGGCGCTCGAGCTTTGCTGTTGGTCCCGTCGAAGGTTAAATGGCCACGTAACCAATAGCAAAGCTCGAACGCCAGTGCGAGTCCATCATACATGACCTTTAAAAAAGTGTAATACAGTTTAGATGTAAAATAACTAACAGGGGCGCCAATATATGAGGGCAGCAAAATGTATATGGTACTTCCTAGGTAAACAGTCTGGCGGTATATTTATTACCCTGCACAAACCTAAAAATGAAAATTTTTCGGTGTGCCCCGGAAAAAGAAGCGATATGTATTTTTTTAATGGGATTTTACACCAAAGTCGCATGCAACATACTGCTTGAGAGAAGAATATATTATTAATATATGGAAACGTAATTGATAAAGCAGGTTCATTGTTGTGGATCCAATTTATTGTTGTTTGTTCTGTCCACCAAATATTTACCAGACAATGAACAATTTAATCTGTGTGGAAGTATTGAGTTGGTAATATTATACGTTCTTCTCCCAGACAGTGTGGTGTGTAAAGTAGCAACTATAAAATCCCACTTAAAGTAGTAAATATAAAAGAAAATTTTCATTTTTAGTACAAACGCGAAATATACAATTTCCATTATAGACCAGGCCAACGACTTAACACGGGATGGAGATAGCCATTCATTCATTAACAGATCCATCATGCAGTGTGTATCAGCCAAATGGAATGAATTATATTAAGTGTTTTCAGATTTATTGCAAAAATAAACAACACACTAAAAACTAATAAGTAATACTCTTTATTTCTTGACAATGTAAAAAACAAAAAAAAAATATTAATGCAGGAGATGTTGAAAATGCTCGCCGGGAACGTCTTGGCAACATCCTAATCTTAAATAGAAATTTCTTTTAACGTTACTGAACATCTCAGGCGTGACCGATCTAATCGCAAGCGTTATTCGTCTTCTTAAGTCAGCTAAGTCGAGGGGTTTAGTTTTGTATACAATATTTTTGACATAACCCCTAAAGAAGAAGTCTAATGGCGTCAGATCAGGGGATCGTGCTGGCCATTCAATCGATCCACGCCTCCCTATCCACCGATTTGGAAATACTCGGTCGAGGTACTGCCGGACATTGATTTGGTAATGGGGCGGTGCTCCATCTGGCTAAAATCATATCATATTCGCTGGAAGTTGTGGGTTTGCTGGATCAGGATATATTTTTTTTATTTACTATTTTTTACGGTCGTCGGCGTATCAGAGGCCATCTTGAACCGGTCATCGACCGTACGGTTTTTAATCGTGCGGTCTACCGACTGGGGAGTGTGAAACGGCACCTTCATTCTACGAAATATCCGATCTCATCCGGCCTGTCCGGCGTGAATAGGATGGTTTTGATGTCGATTCATTTTACACTCTTCCCTAAGACAAGAGCACGCGGTGTTTCCCAAGCGGTCACCCATCCAAGTACTAGCCGCGCTCGACACCGCTTAACTTCGGTGGTCTAATGGGAACCGGTGCTTTAAGTGTCGCTAGGCCCTTGCCTGGATCAGGATATAAGTTTGTCAAAGTTGGCAAGACATTATTTTGGAGCAGTGCTAAATAATTATCGCCATTAATGAAAAAGGAACCTATGATATGATCTCCAACAATTCCTGCCCAAACATTAACCTTTTCAGGATATTGCGTATGTTCTTCTCTTATCCAGTGAGGATTTTCCCTAAACCAATAGCAGCAATTCTGACGATTAGCATGACCATGAAATGTAAAGGTGCACTCATTAGAAAACAAAACATGTTCTAATTGGATCATATTGTGTCTTCCATTTGTATCCGTGTATTATCTCCATAACCAATCATCTGTAGAATTGTTATTTTGTGCATTTCTGTTAAATAAACCATTTTTCTGATATGCAGTTAACGAAATTTAAACGACTATAACACTGACGACTACTGTCATGCAGACAGACAACAATTTGCTAAGGTCAGGCGTTTTAAACAAAACTATTTATACCTTTTTTTTTATTTTATATCAGTAAAAACATTTTAACATCAATTTTCAACATCTCCTACATTAATGTTTTTTTTTTTGTTTTTTACATTATCAAGAAATAAACAATATTACTTATTAGTTTTTTAGTGTGTTGTTAATTTTTGCAATAAATCTAAAAACACTTAATATTTCCGAAACAGTTGAAGATAGGTATAGGATATTGCACATGAAATATGTCTAAAATTTTCTGAAAAATCCAAAAATTAAATAATATACAGGGTGTTGCGTTTACAATGAGAACGTTAGTATTGCCCACTGTTACATGACACACCCTGTCCGAGCGTTTTTTCGGACAGGCCCCCATGTATTTATTATCGAATTTATTCCATTTGGCTGATACACCCTGTATATGACGCCAACATTGTTACGATCAGGGAGGGAAGTATTTACTTCGGCTTCTAATTAGAAGCTATTATAGATCTAAAGTGTTTTGAGCCACAAAGCAACATGTTGAACAGGAATAGGTTGCCCAAAGAGTGAGACACAAAGGAAAAGTCAGCAGGCTATTGGCTACATCAAGGCTAAATGCTTGAAGCGCTGTTGCCGGACATAAGATATTTTCATGCCTTTTGGGAAAACAAATTTTTAAAATGAAATCGATTATAGAAGCCTAAAACATTATTAACAGAAAACAAGTATTTTAAAGAATAATTCTCACATCATTTGTTACGTCTTGCATAGATCATTCGACTGTGAGGTGTTGTTGGCACCTAGCTGTCGTTCATCCGTGTTAAATCATCAAGCCAGGCGTTTTAATTTTAAGGGCAGATATCTTGGCTAATTTTGGTTGCACCTGAAGTGTGAAAGTCCTGACGATGATACCATGGATGAGTTAAGGTTGTCTGCAACTTTTAATATTGATAAGGCCCAAGCCCTAGCGAACTGACAGATAATCACATTATATTAATAAGCATGCAATTAACTTCAATGAGTGTATCCTCTTCTTTAAGTCCGAAACACTTGGTTAAACCAAAAGTAGCCAAAAAAAAAAACATTTCTGAGTCTATCTTTACACGTCCTGTTCTCTTTTGGCTCATCAGGACGAAAAATGCTGGGCGGGACTGGAACCGATCTTATTTTTGTGTGTTTTAGGATGGCAATGATAGAAGCCAGGACATATGTATGCACAGAGTGAAAAACATTTAAAATGCGTTGATACCGAAGCGTTAGGAATACAGGATGGCACGACCTATTTAGTCTATCAATAGGTCAAAAAATACTTTACATTTTGTACGCGAAACATACAAGAGAATCTTGAAAGTACTGAATTGTTTTAGGTTTGTTTGGTTTGGGCTATAACATTCGGATATACCCGGTAAACGAAATCATTGTACAAAGCCCCAGTGTTATGTTAAAAGATATTTTATTCAAATTTGGGCCTATGAGTGGGCTTTTCTTTTTTTCTTAATTTTTACCTAAAAACCAAATAATTCTTTATTTTTAAATGGCAAACTGTATTTTTTAATGCACGATCAAATTCTTCTCAAAATTTCCGTTTCAAAGACATACAACAACTTGATATTTACTTTCAAAATGGCGACGTTTTACAAAAAACAAAATGGCGTCTATAAAACAATGTATGCACGTGACATGGGAGCAGTAATAAATCTGTTATATTGGGCCCTTTTACAACTCTTTAAGTAGGTACTGACATTTAAATGTTTTTATTCAGGTATTGAAGAAATCGATTTTTTTGTTTCAAAAAAAAATTTATTTGAACCCTAATTTACAGATTTTTTCAAATGATATGATATATTTTTTATTGGTCAATATCAAAATCTAGGATATTCCTAATCACAAGCACGTAGCCCTTAAATAATTAAGAATACCCTAGACTTTGATATCAAATAATGAAAAGTATATCATATCAATTTTTAAAGAAAAAAAAATCGATTTCTGCAAAAATTGAAAAAAAAAATTAATATCAGTGCTTAAAAAATTGTAAAAAGCACAATTTCATAACCACTTTTCTTTTGTCACGTGCATACGTTGCTTTATAGACGCCATTTTGTTTTTTTTGTAAAATCGCTGCAACGCCGCCATTTTGAAAGTGAATGTCAACTTGTTGTATGTCGTCGAAAAGGTAATAAAAAAAAATTCTATTAAGTAATGAAAAAACAGGCTACAAACCGGAAAATGCTTTATTGTCCAAGACTCTCATAATAGGGTAAACCTTATTGACAAAGCATGATAACTTATACAACTGAGTTACGACAAATGAATCAAATAATTAGGAGTGACATCGACAATGAATACATAACTAAGGTACAACCAAAAAAGTAAGACTATTTTTTTGTTGAAAAAATTCATTTATATCAAAAAATGCTCTTGACAATAGCTTAACCTTTAATTTCTTACGAAACGTGGTTATATATTTTCATATCATTATAAATGAAGGAAAGAAGTCTCTAATAAGGCTCAGGCAAGGAATTGGTAGAGGCACAGAAAATATAGCTACGCAACAGAAGTCTGGAGAGTCTAGGAAAAAAGCGAACTTGCGAAAACCCCTTTTCGTTCTACAAAATTCTCGAGGGGGTCGCCACCATAAGCAGATTCTACATTATTTTTATTTAGCGCGTTCATGTCGCCATACCATCAAGCAAATATTGTCATATCGTCCTTACCGCTCGAAATTCGATTATTGTTAAAATGAATAATATTTTAGATAATCGCATTAATAGGTATTTAAAGAGTCTCGACCGGCGCCAGCGGCGCACTTCTTCTTTAGGTGATCGATCGGGTTAGACGGCATTGGATCAAAGACGTTTATTGCCAACGTTAACAAGCAGTGGCAGTGGATCAGCAGGCAATAAATGCGAGTATTTTAATAGTATTATATACTAAAATAGGGGTGAATATTATAAAATTATTTTACATTGCACGGGGTGGCAAGTTTGTGAAAAATGTCCTATCTTTCATGTCATTCCTGGAACTCCTAAAAACATATAATAAAATACATGCTTATCAAAGATTACCCGTATTTTATAAGCAGACTAGTTTTGTTTCCAAATGTTTTACTTTTTTATAGGTACAAGGTGTTGAAGAAAATAAAATTCATAACTTTTCACAACTTTTTAAAATTAATATTAATATTAGTATTAGGTATCGTTATATTATTATTTTTAAAGAAGCACCTTTAAATAGGGTTTCATTTGATATACCACTTAGCATGTCTAATATTAAATCAATTCAACGTCATTAATTACATCGTTTATGGTATTAAACAATAATTGCATGAGCTCCAAACAAAATTATTCCAAAATTTTTTACATGATGTTCCAAGAACTGATTTCGTTATATTTAATCAAGTTTTATTATTTTAATAAATTTACATCAATAATTAAAACATTTACTTTTGGCAAACAAACACCCTATAAAAGCACTTACTCTCAGGATGCAGGCAAGGTCTGCTTACAATTTTCTACATAAAATTTGAATCGAGAGTTATCATAACCCTGAACATATTTTAAGAAATGGACCTCTTACAAAAAAATAATTAACAAGAAATCAAAATGTTCTTTTTTAAAGGAAAGCCACTGATTATTTTCGCTTGATACAGTATTTTACTTTTACAATCAATATATGTATTTTTAAAACACCTTATTCATACTTTTATTCACAACATTTCTATTACTAGTACTAAAAAAGACAATGACAAAAAATAAATCATAAGAAATAGAACTCCATTCAAATTTTGTGAAGAATAATAATTGTAGGGAAACCCTGCCGCTACCCCGAAACTAACAATTGTTGCTTTTAAAAAAAAAATTTATAGATCAAAAATGCCAAAATTGATTAAATATAACGAAATCAGTTTTTGGAACATGATGTAAAAAACTTTACAGTAATTTTTTTACGGATCAATGCAATTATTACATACTGATGTATTTAAGCAAGTTTGAATTGATATACCAGAAAAACGGACGATATTAGACATACCCAATTGCATATCAAATGAAAGCTTCTTTCAAAACAATATTCATTTAAAAAAAAATGTGAAAAGATATGAATTCTATTGTCTTCAACACCCTGTATAAAATAAAAGATTTAGAAACAAAACTAGTTTGCTCATAAACTACTTACAACTTTTAAGGTAATCTTTGATAAGCATGTATTTTATTCATTTGTTTTTAGGTCTTCTAGGAATGGTCATGAAAGATAGGACGTTTTCCACAAACATGATCAAGGGCAGCTATAATTAAAAATCATAAAATACCGAGGTATTAAATTAAAAAAAAAACATAAGTTTATTTCATAAAGACGTTTTGTCTGATCACCCCGTATAGCTATTGTAAGTTTTAAAATTTTTACCCTGTATAAAATAAACACACACCAAAACTAATTGATATTTTACTTAGAAACGTGTGGATATAAGTCGAGCTCTTTTTCGAGGGGCAATTTGTTGCCACGTCTCGAAAGTCGCGTAGCTATATTTTCTGTGGTAGAGGTATATTGTCTGTCTATCTTGTAAAATGAATCTGCTGGTGAATAGGAAAATAAGTTTTGTTTTTCTGCATATGCAGTTTTTAAGATAAAAAGGCATATTTAGAATTCCCTTGGCACACAGCAGTAACCCAAATTTGAATAAAATATCCACTGTCGAGCACTGTACCTACAATGATTTCATATTGATCCTGAAATTAGTAAGATTCACGTTAAATCTAAAAGACTATAGACTGTCTTTCAATTGGAATTGGCCATTGACAACTTCGACTGTCAACAACAATAACAAACGACTAATCTTGACAAACACCGCTACAAACACATGTTAGTAAAGAAAATAAAAGAATCAAGTTAAAAGTGGACACGAAACGTTTCCGTCTTACGAACCCAAGCGCCTGGTCACGTGAACCCGAACCGAAATCGAGCCTACGAGGAATTTTTGCTGATATTAAATCAAAAGAACAAACAAAAAAAATTATAGTATCCACAGATATCCTTTAAACAATGTTGCCAATTGCATTCAAAATAACGACACACTGGTGTCTGTTCGGTTCGAGTCCCTGCCTGTGGATTAGGAAAAAGCTTACTAAAGCATAAATAAGCATAGTTTACAGTTGGAATTTTTTATACGAAATGTGAAAATTTCGATTCATATCATAAACAAAAATTCCAACCCTAAATAACCTTAAGACTATAATACCTAGAATTAATAGCATTGCAAGCATGCTGATGTAATGTATCTCTTTGGCAACTTAATTAAAAAATAATGTAGAGCACCTAACTTCTTCAGGTATCTCAGGTTATTCAGAAAAAGTTTTGACAAAATGACAAATAACTTTTTTATAATAATTGATTTCTCAGCATGTAATTTTTAGTTTATCAAACTAACTTGACTTTATAGATCAGTCCTAACTTTCTTAATCTTAATGCATATTAAAATCCGTTGAAATATGGGGGGGATTCAGGGTGTCCGAGAAATACCTACATACTCTCGTCAAAATAATAAATTAATTAAATTTTAATATTTTATGTAGGCCATGAAGACTCATTAAACCTTACTACAGTAGATGTTTTACATCGTCAAGGAAGTCAGGTGCCACCACACTTGTTGGGCCAACATTTTGACAGCTGAAAACTGACTTTTTAAATACTCTGATTATTCCTCTTTAAAAAAGGTACGCTTCATTTGTTTCGATAAAATTAGCCGCTTTCGAAGAAAATACATTTTTTGTAAACCGCGTTATTAAAATAACACAGGCCTGCATGAAATTTGGGATGACGTGATTTTTGTTTGTTAAGCTCAGTTTTTATATACAAATAACTAATTAAAATACAATTAGTCTTTATCACCCACAGAATCTTTTTTTGCAAAAAAAAAGAAAAAATATTAAAGAAATCTTATAATAGGCATTTTAATACATTTTAAAATGAATCTAGTATGCTCCATTCCACAATTATTCGTTGATTTCCCGACCGCAATAAAATTTAAACCCAGCCATAAATAAGTGCCTTTTGAAAGGGTACAGGTCCTGATTACCTACTAATTTCAATAGTTTAGGTTAGCTATTTTCAACAAAACAACAAATATAAAATAATACGTAAGTATCTTTATTTTAATCATGTAATTAAATAGCTATTAATATTTAGACAAAAACACTAATCTACAATATTATAATATCATCTATGCCTAAACTAATTATTAAGGGCCTTATGTTACTATTAATTATGTTATTATATTGGTATATTAGGTAGATTAATTAAAAAACATTTATCACTTGATGCCAAAAACATCATAAAGAACGTTTACTTGTACCCTTTTAGAAAAAGGGTATGACCGGAGTGCAAGTTTTAGTGAAACTAGTATTTTGACCAAAGTTGCATTAACGACAGTAAAAGATATAGTGACCAAACCCATCCAGCCGAGGAAAAAACGGTGTGACAGCGGAAAATTGAGAAGCATCGAAGAAGCTGATAGACTTGATTCGGAGGAAAATTTGTGACATGTACAGTAAACAAATAGTCCCAACAATAGATACGCTAAAAAAGGTACTTACAGCAGACGAAACCGACATTTCATGTGACAGGACAAGCCTTTGGAGGATAGTAAAACCAATGGGTTTTAAATATCGTACCATTGACAAACGACAAGTACTAATAGAATCGCAACGTTTACAGGTATGGCGTAGAGATTATTTGAATCTTATCAGACAATATAGGGAAGAAAATCGTTCAATTATATACTTGGACGAAACTTGGTTTGATACCCACGACACTCCAAAAAAGGTTGGAGCGATTCAACAATCAAATGTGAAACTAACGCTTCCTCAAACAAAGGACAAAGAATTACGATATTGCATGCAGGTTCAGAAAATGGATTTATTCCGAACGCTCTATTATTATCTGCGAAGAAAATTGCCAATTCATCTTTGGATTACCATCAAGACACGGATGCTACATTGTTTGAAGATTGGTTTCAGAATCGTCTGCTTCCGAATGTGCCCAAAAATAGTGTTATTGTGAAGGACAACGCTAGTTACCACAGTCGCCAACTAAGAAAAGTGCCGAATTCAAATAATACAAAAGTGGAAATTCAAAACTATATGATGGAAAATAATATATATTTCGAGAAAACCTATACAAAAAAGGACCTTTTAAATGTTTTAAAAACATTCAATATTGAAAAAGAATATATTATTATCTCTGACAATCTCGCAAGTGCTAATGGTCACACAGTTTTACGCCTCCCTCCGTATTACTGTATTTTTAACCCAATGGAACATATATGGAGCCAGTTAAAGACGATGATTAGAAGAGAAAACACATCCCCTACACTAAGTAGTTCTGTTATAGAATTAATTAAAAAATGTGTAAATAATATCCCAGTAGAAAGTTGGAAAAATTCTGTGAGACACGTGATCCAAGTCGAAGATTCCTATAACATAATTAATAGTAACGTAAGGCCCTTAATAATTAGTTTAGGCATAGATGAAGACGATAGTGATAGTGAAACAGAGCTCAGTAGGTTAAGTTAAATATTGTATTATTATAATATTGTAGATTAGTATTTTTGTATAAATATTAATAGCTATTTAATTACATGATTAAAATAAAGATACTTACCTATTATTTTATATTTGTTGTTTTGTTGAAAATAGCTAACCTAAACTATTGAAATTAGTAGATAATCAGGACCTGTACCCTTTCAAAAGGTCCGGTGCCTACACAATAGATATTTGTCAGGCAACTTACTTATGGTTGGGATTACGACTGAGGGTTGTCATTTAAATTTTATTGCGGTCGAGAAATCAACGAATTATTGTGGAATGGAGCATACTTGAAATTCTAGGTATTAACCCAAAAATGATTTTCTGTGGTGCTTTTCAAGAAATTTATTAAGTAGGCGCTTATTACCTGAGGTAAATCTTTTATTATATGTATTAATTGCTAAATTTATGGTAGTTTGGACAAGATTTTCGGGAATTTTGTTTGACCTGCTAAATCCTATTTATTATGCCTTAACTTTATTACTACTGCGAAGAAGAAGGGTTTTAAGTTTATCACTCCAAACAAAATTTATATTTTAATGTCATTTGGTTCATTCGAGCTCTGATCAGTAAACAAGTAAAATTTATTTTTTGTTTAGTTTTGTGCGTGGTATTTGATATACATTGCTTAAAAAACATGTCTAGCCGGGGTTGCAAAAACAAACCAGATGATTTTTGTTATATTTGTGGATATTTCGTCTTGAAAAAGTTTAAGAGACCAAGTGATGAATTTGTGAAAAATGCACATCATGTTTATTTCAAAATCAAATTAGGAGATAAAGATGAAGATTGGGCACCGCACGTTGTTTGCAAGGTATGTGAAGAAGATTTAAGACATTGGGCCAAAGGGAATAGAAAAAGCCGTCCTTTCGGAATACCGATGGTTTGGAGAGAACCGCAAAATCATCATAACGATTGCTACTTTTGTCTTTGTGATATTAAGGGGCATAATAGACAAACTTTAAAACATATTTTGTACCCAAACAATATTAAATCAGCTATCAGATCAGTTTCTCACAGTGATAATGTACCTATACCTATACCCCCCAAAGTACTAAAAACTCCTCAACTTTCGGCTCCCAACAGGCTATGGATAGTGATTTTGAACCATCTACCTCAGGTCAAAACCAACCTCAACTATTTTCACAAGCCGAACTGAATGATTTAGTAAAAGATTTGGGACTTTCAAAAGACCTTTCTGAAGTACTGGGGTCTAGGTTGAAACAAAAAAATTTGCTTGCCCCAGAAACTACTTTCTTTTGGAATAGAAATCGTAAGGCTGAATTTGTAAGATATTTTGCACAGAGCGGACCACTTGTGTACACACAAACATTTCCGGCTCTGTCAGAGGCAAAATTAAAGGAGGCCGTAGATTAGGAGCTTGATGAAAGATACAGAATTTGAAAATGTAATGGAATATAAGGAAAAACATGCATGGAACGCTTTTAAAGAAGTTGTACATCAATTTCTACGGAATTATAAAGACCCAAACTATGTTGAGATCGTTGAAAATATGCTGGAAAAATTCAGGATTCTTGGTTGCAATATGAGCATAAAAATTCACTTTTTACATTCCCATTTGGACTATTTCTCTGAAAATCTTGGGGACGTGAGTGAAGAGCAAGGTGAAAGATATTAAAGAGATGGGAAAAAGATACCAGGGGCGCTGGGACACAAAAATGATGGCCGATTACTGTTGGATATCTTCCTTTAGCTGAATATGACAGAATATCTTCCTTTAGCTGAATATGACAGAAAAACAATCAAAAGAAGCTTTTCTGAAAAAAGACAACGTTGTTTTAAGGAGCGTAAAGAATAAATAACTATTTCTAATGGATTCTATGTGTATATTTTGTATTTTTCTTTTTAATATATTATAAAACTATGTTTAATAAACTTGATTATTAAATAAATTTCGAAAGTCAATGCTTAAACGTGGTATAGAAAAAGTGTATGTTCTTCGAAAACGGCCGACTTTATCGTAACAAATGTAGAGCCCCTTTTTAAAGAGGAATGACCAGGGTATTTAAAAAATCAGTTTTCAGCTCTGTCAAATGACACCTGTCAAAATTTTGGCCCAACGAGTGTAGTTGCAAGGCCGTTCCTGACTTCCCTGAAGATGTAAAACATCTACTATAGTATGGGTTTACGAGTCTTTATGGCCTATATAAAGCATTAAAATTTCATTAAATTATATAATGTCGGTTCTAAAGTTAGAGCCAAAAAGGTAAGTCGTTGGGTTAGTTGTATTTCCGTTAAGGGGCACTTTCGGAATTTTTTTTCTATGACAAATCAGGAATATTTTAACAACCCGAGAGTATGCCCTATATTTACCAGACACCCTGTATAGTTCAACGCATTATTGCTAGGTGGATCTCAAGAGAATCTATCAGAAGTTAAGGGGGACATTTTTTTATGGATTTTTAAGCGGAGACTGCATGTAATATTTTTCTAAAAGGCTATTTTTGACACTTGGCCATCTTCTTACATAACAGTTATTAAATTTCTTTAAAAAAATTAATGTAAAGTAAGATATAAAACCTTCTAATTTTGCTGCAAGCATATTCAATTTTTATCTCTTTAAATAAGTGCTAAAAAATACTCTCAGATATTTTATTTTATTCACAGCATTGATTTTTAAGCTACAGCTGCAACTCTGATAGTTTAAACAGTTATCTTGGTGTATTGTATAATATGTATTATAATAAGCACCAACTTTTCTCAATGAGATATCAATAATTAAAAAATGTTCCCTTTATTTAAAGCTTTTTTGACTACTCCGTTTGTATTTTGTAATTTTTTAATGAGCTTAAAGGGTAACCTTGTTTGATATTATTGAGTAAAAAGCTCATATCTAAAAAAATGTTGTGGCAAAACAAACAAAAAACTGGGACTATGGAGTATGTTTATGATTTGCATACAATTTTGTCGTAAATGAACTAAATCAAGTCAAATCAAAATGTTTATTAGTGACAATAGTTGTCACACAGACAGTTAAGACAGTTAAAAAAAAAAAACAGAAAAAAAAGGCAAATAAAAAAAAAATTATTTAGATATTTTCAACTTTCTAATTATAACTCAGGTTTTTCCCTTAATACCTCATCATCTATCTCCATTAAATAAATATCCTCCCAAAAAGAGCCTTAAACAACCTAAAACTCAGACAAATTTATTTGCCTTAGTTTTCCAAAATTCACCCAAGAACGCCATTTTTACTTATGACAAGAAATCCTCACGTTTTCAACAATAAAAGGAACAAATAAAATTCTAAAATAAAAATAGACTTACGTTCACAAGCAAAGGGTTTATCAGGGTCGCCGGGAGTAGGGTCATAGCTATGACCGCCCATGCCGCCCTTTTTGCCCCTACCCCGTCCCGCACCCCTCTTACGACCAGGGGTACTTGGTGAATCAGTACCAGAACGACCCTAAAACAAAACAAGGTAATTAGATATATTAAATAAATAATTATCTCTCACAAAGAGTAATATTTCTTACTCTTCCGGCTCCTCTGCGTCCTTTCCTTCTTTTCGGGTAAGACTCTTCGTAATCCAGATCAGAATCTGGATCTGGCTCATCAAAGTTCTCCATTTCGAGTATATCTTGCTCATCATAAAACCACTCCTGCAAAAAAAACACTTAAGCCGGTTTTACAGTCGGCAATACTATCTGCAAGTTGCAAGTCCCTTGCTTATAAGCTTGAGCAGTGCAAGCCAGCTGATCGAATTATGCAATTTTCTTGCTATTGGCAATAAATTTGTCAAGCTCGATTTTTGTTACAAGTGTGTTTGCAATTTTGGTGGTTTTACAGTGATTTTCATGGTTACCAACAACGCCGGAAGTTAGTAGAAAGGACGCGCTGTTGAGTTTTGATGTTCTTTGAGATTTCTACAAGCAGCAGCAGCAGTGAGCACATTCAACAACAAAAAATAAAGAAATAAAAGAAAAGTTATGTATGCCATTGACAGATAAAAACAGAATTATCAACTATAAAATGTCAGGCAACGTCTTACTTGTGCATTGCAGCAATTGAGTCGCAGATAGTATTGCCGCCTGTAAAACGGGCTTTATCGATTGAATGTATCAACAAAGCAAGTATAATTACCTTGGAAACATCTCCAGGAAGCAACTGGCTATCCTTACTGTCAGTATCCTGCAAAGCAGGATTCTCTATTTGACTTATGTTGTGCACATCGTCCCCATCAGTATACTCAGCATGTCGAGCGTATGCCCTGGCATTCATTGTCAAGTACTGTCTACGTTTCTTGCGCCAGCGCTGCCTGGGGTATGAGTAAATCTGCCCGGGTAGCAGGCCGGGCATCCTTTGACGTTTCTTCATGAAAAGAGAGCAGTGGTTTTGGGCCACCCCAGTTTGGGTGTCGATGAAGGGGAGCCGGAGGCGTCGCTCGATGCATAGCCTTGTGTTAAAGTTCACTGAACTTTCTAGGATCTCTTTGTAGGTAGTGTCGTTTATAAAGCTAGTAGTAAAAGCAATAATATGTTAAATAAGCCATTATTATGGCGAATATCATTAATCGAAAATAAATTATAGAGAACAAGATCACCACAAATTATTGATTTTAAAGGGAAGGGCTTGGGTCAGCAACAAATTTTAAACGTAGGTTTCAAGGGCTAAACTAAAAATAAAGGCTAACCTTATGTGCTAAGGATATTAAGTAATGCTTTAATTGCAATTTCTCACTTACCTTTCTATTTTTTCTAAATTAGTTTGACCATTATTTGAAGTTACAGGGGGTGCAGGTGCGGGTAGCGTTACTACAGCAGCCATCTTTGCCCCTTCTCGTTTGTTGATTTTGCTGTGCAGGTCCTGTCAGTGTCAGTGTCAAAATGTTAAGCAATTTTTCAAATTGCTCCTTTTAAAGTGTTATTTTTTGCAGCATAGCGTGGTCAATAAGTATACAGTTATTGGTATAATAATTATAGGATTTATTTATTGAATCTAATATATTATTTGGTACTTTAAAGAGTAAATTATGTCACCATTTTCTTGAGTATAGGCAACCAAAAAAACAAAAAATATATTTATGGTTAGCAACAAAGTCAAAGTGCCGCCATCTACTACGCAAAACCTTAACTTTCAAAACTGTTCATATAATCTGTATCCAGCCTGAAAATTATCAATAATATAATATATAACGAAACGTTTTCAGTTTCAGCGTTGTATGGGGTTTCAGTCAGAATTCACAATTATGCTTTGTGGTTTCAGTCAGTGACGTGATAAGTGACTTTTGGACCTCCCATTGTTGTGTTACGGAACACTGATGAGTTGGTAAACCCCAGAGTTGTAAGCTGTATAGTATAGTGTAGTTTGGGTTTCCTGTGGTATAGGCACGGATTTCTCAATTGAGAAATTCGTGGCTGTAGCAGAAAACGCTTGCTTGCACAAAGCAAAACAAGTTTTCCTGACTAATAGTGCCAATACTAAAATCATAAAGGAGTTACCCAAAACCACCTTGGTATTTGGTCGCGGTCACATTATTAAATATCATTTTAATATAAACTTTCAACCCCCTCATGACCTCTTTGGAGGTTGAATTTTAAAGAATTCCTTTTTAGTGAATCTCTACATTATAAATAAAACTTGTGCTTGTGACCAAATTTCATATACCTTATAGGAAACACGATTGAAATTTTTAAACTTGCTCATTCACCAAAATTTCGAAACATTTACATAGGAATTAAGGGCGCAACAAGCTGCAGCCCGGTAGAAGTAAAATTAGTGAGGATAAAATATTAAAATACAGGGTGTCCGGTAACTATATGGCATGTTCTCGGGATCGTATAGGAGAGGTCAAAATAATTGTCGGAGAAAAAATCTTAAAGTGCCCCTAACTCAAACACAGAAACTAATTGAATAACAACACAACTTATAATTCGCATTAAAACAATAAAATTTGTCATTGTTACATCATCATTAATGCTCACATGCATCTAACTTATTTATGGAGAAACACTCGGCGATTTTGTGTGGATGCAAGAAGAATGTATTCTGGTACGTTTCCAAATCGAAGTGTGCCGCATAAACGCAATTGAGCAAATAGATAGAGAGGTACCGACTCATAAGCCGAAAATTGCATTTAGTGATATGTACTGTGAAAGGAGTTGCTTTCTAAAAGAAACAAATGAACGAGAAAAAAACATCTGTTCCTGGAGACGATGGGATTACAGTAAATGATCTCCTAAATTTAAAAGAATACATTCTTTTAACCATAGTTCGATTAATAAATGCATGGCATTATAAGTGGACAATTTCCTGAAGAACTGAAGTTAAGCAAAATAACGCCAATCTTCAAAACTTGTAACTATATAAGAATCAATGAATAACTATAGACCCATTTCAGGGATAAGTGTGTTCTTAAAAATTATAGGAACTGTAGTAAAAGCCAGAATTTTTTGGATAAGTATATTGACAGAGATATGTTTTAATATGGATTTATAAAGGGCAGTAATACTTTAAGTGCTACCATGGATCTTACAGATAAAATGTCTGCTGCTTTATACAGTGGAAAAATTGTAGCTGCTATTTTTGTGGACTTGAGTAAAGCTTTCGATGTTGTCAGCCATGATATATTGTTAAAAAAGCTTCATCGTAATGTGTAAATGTAATAAAATCTTATTTAAAATGATAGGCGACAGTATGTTAGGGTGGATGATAAGAAAAGCCCTAAGTTAAGCAATTTTTGTGGGGTACGTACCCCAACTTCCCAAGGGTCTGTCCTGGAGCCTCTTTTGTATTCGCTGTATGTGTTGACTTTAAAATCTGCTAAATTAACTGCTCGTTATTTTACTTTTGCGGATGACACCGTGCTAATGTATTTCGGTGAAAATTCTGAGGAATTACAGACTGCGATAAATAATGATCTAGGGGTGTGTTATGAGAAGACTAAATTTATGCTCTTTAAACAAAAGAACAAAGTGATAGCAATGCCACTACAGATACAAATCAAAGATATAGAGTTACAATTCGTGGATAGTATTAAGTATTTAGGTTTAAATATTGATGCAAATTTAAATTGGAGCGAACACATTAAACATATGTAATTAATAAAATTACTTCAATGGTTGGTGCCTTCTATAGATGTAGAGACTATTTTACAAATGAAACTATGCATCGCAACTAAGATATCTTCTTCCAGTGTGGAGAACATTTGGTACTGTCAACTTTAATAAGACACAAATTGTACAAAATATGATATTGAAAATTCTATTTAATTTTGATAGACTCATGGACGCTAGCGATTTATATAAAACTGTTAACGTCTTAAACCTTCAGAAACTATTAGAACTAAAGCAATGTAAACATATCTATAAGGTTATTAACAAGAAACAAAAGGGTAATACGCAAATTATATTTACAAACTCGGCGGGGGTGGTACCACCCCTAATATCTTAAAAGGAAATGGGGGTCGAGTGATACCTTATTTTAAAGGTCTTTCAATTCCCTTTATAATGATGTAAAGTTCATGTACTTCAGTTCAGTAGTTTACTTCAGTTCAGTAGTTTTGGAGATTTATTGATTTAAAGCTTAAAGTAGACTTTAATAGGTACATCAGATTAGTTTGTACTACTTTCAGAAGAAATTTAAGTAAAAGCATTTACTTAATAAGTAAATGCTTTTCTTTACTACGCCCATGGTTTGTTTATCATTTTGGTGTTGAAAATAGCGATTATGGAGCGTTTTTTGTGGCAAAAAAATTTGTTTCTTTAAGAATGATAAGAAGGGAATGTCTCGTACTTACTTTAAATAGGAATTTAGTACATAGTTTGCGATTGATTCGACCAAACTTTGTTGTTAAAATACCTTTTAACGCTTTATACATAAATCAACCATGGTATATTCCACGGCAGAAAGGGTTATAATTATCGAAATATTTTTCGGAAATAATCAGTGCGCTAATAGAACAGCACAAATATTTAATGAGCGACATGAGAACAGTAACGTGCATCGAAAATATGTTCTAGAACTTGTAGCTAAATTTGGGGAAACTGAATCAGTCGCCAATAAAAAACGCAACATTGAAAATCCCATAAGGAACGAAGCAATGGAAGTGGGGGTTTTAGGGTAAGTTTATGTAGATCCTACGTTAAGTACCCGCAAATGGGATACTGTGTGTGGCGTTAGTCGACGTAGTAACCAACGGATTCTAAAGACCCATAGTTTTCATCCGTATAAAATTCACCTTGTACAAGAACTTAATGAAGACGATTTTGATCGGCGATTACAATTTTGTGAAGATATGAATGAACGAATTATAAACGATAAACATTTTCTATTCAACACTTGCTTTTCCAACGAATGTTCCTTTTTCTTAAATGGCGTAGTAAATCGTCATAACTGCCGATATTGGTCCGATTGTAATCCCAGAATTTATCGTGAGGTACACACACAGCAGCCACAAAAATTAAATGTTTGGGCTGGTATTTTTGGCGATCATTTAGTTGGTCCTTTTTTGTTACCTGAAAATTTTACCGTTGAAATGTACCTATTTGGAATTACTGCAAGACGCCATAGATCCTGCATTAACAGCCATAATTGAAAATCAGAATGATCGGCGGTACATTGCGAATAGGTTGATGTTCCAACAGGATGGTGTCCCACCACATTACGCATTACGTGTTCGACAATATTTAGATCGGACGTTTCCAGGTCGATGGATTGGTAGAAGAGGTGCCATTGAATGGCCCCCAAGATCGCCAGATTTATCACCTTTGGATTTCTTTCTGTTGGGTCACTTAAGAAGCAAAATCTATGCTACTCAGCCAACATCGTTAGAAGATTTGCGACAAAGAATTGTGAATGAGTGCCTTCAAATTACTCCTTAAATATTGCAAAATGTGCGGAAACGTTCTGAGTAAAATCTTTATTACTGCATGGAGAGTCATGGTGATCATTTCCAACATTTACTTGGTTGACGGGTCAGTTCATTTTTCATTTTTACACTACCTTGCTGCCAAATGTATTGATCTCCACTAATGATGATGTATTGGAGTTTTATTTAAGCTTTAAATCAATAAATCTCCAAAAGTACTAAACTGAAGTACATGAATTTTACATCATTATGAAGGGAATTGCAGGACCTTTAAAATAAGGTATCACTCGACCCCCCTTTCCATTTAAGATTTTAGGGGTGGTGCCACCCCCGCGCAGGGGGCTGCACGTGTTAACGTGATTTTTTGCCAATCTTGTGTCCCTCTCGAAAACAAAATCGACGGGTCTGAGCGTTTTTCCAAAAAGGAACTGAGCTGCCAGTAACCCAGGCAGCAGACTGATGTCATATTACGTCAATATGACGTCATAATGACGTGATTTACGTCGAGGGGCTAAAATATAACGTATCATAACGTCATTTTGTTACGTCGCATAACGTAATAAATAATGACGTCGTATAAGGGCGTTAATTGACGTACTGTATCGTCGAATTCCAACCTATTAAGTTCGAAAAGTTCTATGCACCAAACAATAACGTTATATAACGAGATTAAAGTAACGTATGGGTACTGACGTTATCCAACGTATTGTATCGTCGATTTACAATTCAGTACTAAAAGGCTTCAAATTTCAAAACAAAGTTGGGCAACGTTGTGAACTTCTAAACTGCCAAATTAAATAAATTACACGTTCCGTTAAGCCGACAACACAAAATTATGGAAGCTTCCCTTATTAAAGTATGATCCTGCAACGTCCAATTTACGTCATAATTCATTATTAGGACGTCAATGTTAGGTCCAGTGTATTGTCAATTATGACGTAATTACACGTAATTAATAACGTCACTTGACGAGACTTCCTCCCGTCAGTAGGACGTTATGCAACGTCATTATAGACGTCATTTTGGTTGGTCCTGACGTTACTAAGACGTCGGTACGACGTCTTTCTGCTGCCTGGGAAATGACTCTGTTTCGTTTTCGATGCGCCACCCATAAATATTATACCGACAAATGAAAACAGGTGATTCCTTGACAAAAAATAATGAAAAAAGTTCCCATTAATAGAGGTCCAGAAACCCCTCGTTTGTAAGATACAGGGTGTTAAGCTATTATTTTTTCTTTTCGGTTTTTCCTATTTATTTTATGCGTGCTTAAAGATTATTTATTCAGATCCTGTACTTTTTTTGCCTATTAAGATATCTAAAGAATTGACGTATTGTCATTTAAAATTATCTACAGGATGTTATTTTTTTGGGCGTCACGACCCCCCAACTTTTTTTGATACGACACTTACTATCCTTTCATATAAAAACAACATTTTTGGTTTATCACTTACCTTTTTTATTTCTTGCACTATTTTGATATCTTATACGGTTCAGCTGATATTTGGTAAAATATGATTTAAAGCAGGGCTGCATTTTTAATCTGGTCAAATAAAAAGAAATTTGTACATTATAGTTTACACAGTACAGGGGTTTCTGGACCTCCATTAATGGAAACTTTTTTTATTATTTTTTGTCATGGACTCACCTGTTTCAATTTGTCGGTATAATATTGAAACATTCTGTGTAGAGGTAGGTAATTAAATGGGACTTCTTCAAAAATCATGTAAGAAGAGTGGGTACGTCTTGATTTTGATTCAAACGTTTCTTGAAATGATTTTTGAATTCTACTGGAAAAAAAATACATACATCAATTGGCTATTTTGAATTTTTTCAAAAGTACATCAGGCAAAGTAAAAGTTGTCCTTGGTGGAACACCGTTATACATATTATCTCGAAAGCAAATAAAAAAAAACCCTGTATAAAACGAAATATCAAGAACACAAATCAATATAAGAGTCGATGTAATGCTAATCGAATGAACTTCGAAAGTGCATGAGGGAATTTTCAAATCGCTGCTAGGTACTGAACTTTGCGATTTCTATTATCTATTTATAATGCTGTTTACCAAACGTGTCTACCAGTCATTTTAAAATTTTAATAAATAATGTGTTCAATGTAACAACGCGTAGAATACCTCTGTAGTCTGTGCATATTACCAGGTAGATTTTAAACATGTTTTGCTTTGATAGATGACAAGTTAGAAATTTTCTGTAATAAAATTGGTAACTAAAGTTTGCCGAACACTTTTGGATATGGCAGAAAAACGGTGAAGAATTATTCTGCAGAGGCCGACGCTATATAAGACTAGAAATAATATTATGGGTAAGTTCATAAATTTTGATAATTTTTTAACGCTTTATTTTGAGGTTAGTCTTTAAACGATCATCTTAAGTTGCTTTTGTACTCAACCAACGTATTTTATAAACTTTTTACCCTCGAGCGAAGGGATATGTTTCTCCTTAATCCCTGTATATACTTTTAGAAGGTGTTTCATAATTCATAATTGCTTGCTAAAATACTTGGATGATTTAATGAAAAATAGCTCATATCAATCTGCAACCGCTTTATTTTTGAGATATACTGTGTATGTGAGCAATGCACAAAATATGTACACCACTGTCTTTAACCTTTGTGATAGCTCAGTTATGTAGACTCTATGTATGCCTCTTTTTTTTTTATTTTGGCTTTGTTTAGAAGATATAAAATGCAATTTTAGAAAAATTACCCATAAATGTCATTTATTTTTTTAATGGGAAGCCGGCTCTAGGGACCATTTAGGATTAGTGAATAGTGACGTGCCATTTCAATTATGCGCGGATGTCACTGCATAGTTGAAGTGGACCAAATATTTTCTATGAATAACGAAGTTTTTATAAGTGACACAAATGTTGTTAAAAACCATGGCAATATTAAATGCAGATTTTATTTCATGCGGATCATAATCTCGTATATTGCGAACTTACTTGGGCTGCGTAAAAAATGTACACATTTAGATGTTTCAAACACTTTCATGAGCAAGCTTTTTAGGAGAACATGAGACAAAATCTACTACATAACTAATCTCGATTTAAAGGTAAACTTTCTAACAGTTCATGCACCTGTGCGGACAGTAAGTGACAAAATTTAAATAATCCTGGGAAAATGACAAAACTGTTTTAAGTACCAGGAAATTGTCTAAAAAATTTAAAGTGATTGATTGTTGCCTTCAAAAAATGTTTCGCCTTCGACAGAGCTTGCCTCCGTCAGCGACCTACAGCACAAGAGCGCCAAAAGGGGGCCTTGCCTACAGTAAAATTTTGCCTTATTACGGCTCTGAGCGCACGAATTATTAATAGACAATTTTTATCAATTAATGAGATAAAAGCGGTTTAAGATATTTAATAAGAGTCAATCATTTATATTATAAGTAATTTTTAGTGCTGCTGGTCAATTAAAATATTTATTTTGTGCATCGTCATCTTCCTCAAAATGAATTTTCTAAAGCTTCTTAGTCTTGCAATATGTTGTTTCGCATCTATTTTAGCATCCGAAATCACCGCAGAAAACGAAACTCCCATAATAGGAGTGTTATCTCAAGAGACCTACATAGTTTCGTCACTTTTCCCCAATACCACTTATGACAGTTACATTGCTGCTTCCTATGTCAAATTTTTGGAAAGCGCTGGTGCTAGGGTACTCCCTATTTGGTAAGCAATAGTTATTTACATTACTAGATGCGAAAGTTAATTTTTTGTATTAAATTTTTTCTACTACTGTTCTCTGATCAATATATTATTAAGTAATGAACTTTGATTTTATTCAAATTATAATGATAAAATAAGGGTTCTCCACCTGTAATATAATCCATGACAACTAGTTATTTGAGTACTGTCAGAGTCTGTCAGTTCGAATTTTTTAATTTCGGTAGTCTAAAATGTTCTCCCAAGACCAAAACGTTGCTATTCAGAAGGCGGCCGAGTTGGCATGTGCCTCACTGTTACCTAAGAAGTCGAAAGATAGATACTATCAAACGTACAACCTGTTTCTGGAATGGTTCGCAGATAAAAACGTTTCTCAAATTGACGAAAATGTGATGTTAGCGTACTTCTTAGAGAAATCTGAAGCCTTATCACCTCCGTCCCTATGGTCACAATATTACATGCGCAAATTGACTATTTCTGTGAACAAAAATATAGATATTTCGCAGTTTAAGAAACTCATTGCATTTATTAAACAAAAAACGATGGTTACGAAGCTAAAAAATTTAAATTTTCAGAAAAGAAAAAATAATAAAGTTTTTACTTGACGCTTCTAATCATAGCTATTTATTTATGAAAGTGATAGCAGTAATGGGAATAGCTGGAGCATGCCGCACTGATGAGATCCATAAAATGAGGTTGAAAGACGTCGAGATCAAGGATGATGTAGCTACAGTTGAAATCCTTCAGAGCAAAAACAAGGTTCAAAGAAGTTTTGTGATAACCGATGATGGAGGTCCAGTTTCTTTTGTGAGGTTACATTAAACTTCGGCCAAATAATGCACAAGACGAACGCTTGTTCTATCGCTATGAATGAGGTAGGTGTGTGAATCAGGTGATTGGAGAACACATTATTTCGAATGTTCCCAAAGAAATTGCCAAATTTTTGAACCTTTAAGACATAAATAAATACACTGGTCACTCATTTAGAAGAGCATCGGCCACGTTTCTCACAAATGCTCCAGGTGTCGACATTTTGGATTTGAAAAGACATGGCGGTTGGAGGCCTTCGTCCGTTGTGTAGGGATATATTGGTGATTTGTATACTGATAAAATCGAAATTTCCAAAAAGATCTTAAATGGAACTCCTACTTTTATTCCATCTAACGACGTGAGAGTGACAAATAGAACGAGTTGTAATATGGTCTAAGTCCAGGATAATAACGAGACTCTATAATATGAGGCGGCGAAGCTATTGAATTGAATAATATTCCATCCATTTATTTTTCCAACTGTTCAAATTTCACTAATAACCTTAATGGCAATAAATAATTATTATTTAAGTTTTATATTATTGTTATTGCACCATTTGTTTTTTCAATAAACATAAGCATTTTGTTATTAAACTTTTTTTCCAAAATTCGCTTGAATAAATACAATAAAAATTCCCTATGAGTATTCGTGTTTTTTTTGTCCTGGCACCGAAAGTAGTACTTTCGTAGCTAGAAACATACTACTGTAGCTAGCAACGTATAATAATGAGGTAACTCTAATGTTTACTTTCGTGATCTTTCGTGTTGCTAGGGCCCGAAGGTTAATTTATTTATACAGTAGTAGAAAAAATAAATTTCTGATAGCTTTATAAAAGTAGTGGTGAGTGGCAAGATGTTAGTTAAAAAGTGCTACTGTTGTTTTTACAGGATTGGACAATCAGAGGAATACTACCGAAGGGTGGTTAATTATACAAATGGGTAAGTATGGGAGATAAATACTAAAGGTTTTTTTTTAATACAACTCGATCTACTTATTTGATAATTTTTCTATTTATTCATTTACTACGTTATACCTACAGGGTGTCCGGTGAGTATATAACATACTTTCGGGAGCGTATACAGTGTGGCCAAGAAGTCGCGCATAATGCCTGTAACTTTTGAATTAACTCGTATAGTCGTATAAGAAAAAGTGACCTCAATGAAAGTTGTTCAGTAAATTATTCAGTCATTTCTGGTTTAGTTGCCATAGAGAGTAACTAACTTGTTTTAAATGGAACACCCTGCATATGATTACATATTTGGGTTCTACTGGGAAAACTCTGAATTTTTTATATTTTAAATTTTCACCTATCTGCAAGTGTTTCCAGTAAAAATATAACTAGTGCATGAAATATTTCCGGAAATTTTTGGTGTTCCATTTAAAAAAAGTAAGTTGGTCTCTATGGCAACCAAACCAGAAATGACAGAAAAATGTGGGGAATAATTTAGTGAACAACTTTCATACAGGTAACTTTTTCTTATACGAAGTAATTCAAAAGTTAGGGGCATTATGAGCGACTTTTTTGCCACTCTGTATATCAGCGAGCGTAACGGTGTAGATATGTCGATAGTTATCGATAGTTTTAAAAAATTTACTAATACTCTGCTAATTAAGTGCGTAATAATAAAACAACACCGATTACGTGGAAATTAAAAGTTATAATGAAAATAAAACTATTTTTTTCCAGAGTTATTTAAGTATCCACCTACCAGAAATTATTTTCGACATGTAGAAAACGTTTTTAACGTTTTTGACAGTCGCAATGAAATGAACTGTCAAAAAATGTGAGGATATGTATGATTTCTCTTCTGTATCCTGAATAAGGCTATGTTTTTTGAGGTTTCTAGGTAATTTACCTATAGGTAGACAACCCCATGTTTTCGGCACATGTCGAAAACTATATCTTTATATTAGAATACAGAAGAAAAATTACATATAACCTTACACTTTTGACAGTACATAACAGTATTTTACCTTTTCTATGTTTATGACTGTCAAAAACGTTAAATTTCGGAAAGCTTTTCCTACCTGTCGAAAACAAAATTGTAGGTAGATACCCAAGTCTGTTAATTCCCCCAACCTAACCTTACTTTTTACTGGTAACGGGCGCTAGAGTCGACTAAATTTAAAACTATCGATAATTTGTAAAAACTATCGTATGTTATCGATAGTTCTCCACCAATATATCAGCGACCCTGTATATCAAAATGATCGCAAATTTCGACTGGCCATGTGTAACACTTTTCTTCTATCCTGTATCTATTTGCCTATACCCTGTTGCAATCCAGAAAAGATTCCCAAATTGCGAGAAAAACCTTGACAAGGCTCTTCATCCCCAATATTTCTCATTAAAAGCCAGAATTAAACGAAATCTGATTATCACCTATAGAGCTTCAAGGGTAGTCGGTCGTTAGCTTCTAGTTTTTCTTGTTTCGTTCGTCTATATTAATAAAATCGTGATGTTGTCAAAGTTTTCTAAGATAATAATAAGGCCTGGAAATTAGACGCGTTGCTGTTATTGAACAGACAACACAAAAAAAGTAATGAGTGGAGACTGGAGACACCGATGTCTAACGCAAACGAAGGAGGTCACCGTGCTAAAAGTAGACTGTCGGACTCATAGGAACTGTGCAGCAATTAAAATACTAAAATCACCGATCAGGGTAGATATTCCTCTAAATTTATGACCTAGAAACATCCTTATTTGAATAATCATTTGCGAGTTAACTACATATATGTGGGTTTTAATCGACCTCTATCAAAATCCTATTTATCCAGTAAGCTAATCACACTCCCTACTAATTATAAAGGGCTGATAATTATATCGTTGGCCCTTTGATGAGTGTAAACAATCTTTAACCCTAATAATTATATAATGATGTTTTGGTTTGTGACTTCGGCATAGACTGGCTTAAAACCCAAACAACTTTTAAAAGGGTACAGCAAAGGGCTTTGGGTAGCGTAAACAAAATAATTTCGTCAAAACAAACTATACACAAGGGAGCAAAGCCCTTAATACAGCGATTCTCAACCTTTTAGTGTCCGCGACCCAATTTTCAATCACAATTCTCATCGTTTGCACTTTGTAGAGACATGGGACCAGTACATTCAGTGTTAAAGTACTTCCCAACATATTTCGTTTGGCTTAATGACTGCAATAAAACCCCTCATAAACTCGGCTTTCGATTTCGCAGAGACGTATTAACCCACCTTTATTTTTAATGCCAGTTTATAATAACAATAGATAGGTACATTATTTGATTTGTTATCAATAATAATAAACTGTCTAATTAGGGTTTTCTAGAAACAACTTAATTATTAGGATATTTCTTAAAAATTTTTAGTGACACGTAATATTAAAAGTATGTGGAGACCTTGGGAATCTTCAACTAATGCGATATCTAGCTACCCTAAACATTCCAGGAAGCATTTATCTTCTGACGCCAAAGTGATCGTGAAAAATATATGTAAATCGTTATTAAAGAGCGGCCACCCTAAAGTAATTGCCATTAAAATGACGAAATTTCCATTATCGACGGTACGGGATATTATGCTAAAAGGACATTTTAAAAGAAAAATTTGCAAAGGTACCGGAAAGATAAAGTGCGTAGATGATTGTGACAAAGATGTTATTCGTAGGAAAATATACCAAATGTATCAAGAAAATGTTGTGCCCACGCTAGATTCTTTAAAAACACGGTTAACAACTGACGATACAATGATATCACGTAGCAGGACAAGTCTTCACCGCGCTTTGCAAAAGATGGGATTTAAGTTTAAGGCAATAAACAAGAGACAAATTATTATGTCCGAAAGATTAAAAAATATGAGATTTCTGTACCTTAGGAAAATAAAAAATTTAGATCCGAAAAACGTTCAATAGTTTATCTGAAAGAAACGTGGTTTGACACTCATGAGACTGTCAGAAAGGGATGGGTTGATTTAACTGAAAACTGCCAAAATAAGGCCAAACTTTTCACACTTGTTTTGTACTTATAATAAATTAATATACATAAAATACAAGTAATGGTAAAAATAAACATAATAAAAATTGCTACTATAAGGTATTACTATGGCTTTTCATTTAACTACAAAATCCGTTCCTGTGCAAAGCAGTACCTACCCCTTATTTCATTTCATTTCATAATTCATTTCAGTAGTATAAACTAGGGCTCGGAATTTTTAAAATATAAGTATTCGAATAGTCGTTTGGTATGCTATTCAAATAGTCGAATATAGTCGAATAATTCAAATAGTCGAATAATTCGAATAGTCGAATAATTCGAATAGTCGAATATAGTCGAATAATTCGAATAGTCGAATAGGTAATTCGAATATTCGAATATCTTTGAATAGTCAAATAGTCGAATATTCGAATAGTCGTCTCTTTAAATATCGAAATACAGTTGTTTAATCACGGTAGAATTGGTTTCACTGCTTAAACATAATAAAGGAACATTTTTAAGTATTAGTCATTTTTAATATCTAAATTATCGAATAATAATGTGCATTTTGTCGAATAAAGTAAGATGACAAATAAATAATTCTGTTAAATTATTTCAAGATATGAGAGCTTGAGAACTCTGTAATAAATAAAAAACTCTTAAACAAAATGATTATTTACTGAACACAAAAAATCAATAGAATCAATAGAATCAATTGAATAGATACTTGAATAGTCGAATATTCGAATAGTCAAATATTCGAATTTCGAATAGTCGAATATTTGAATAGTCGAATATTCGAATAGTCAAATATTCGAATTTCGAATAGTTGACTATTTGAATAGTCGAATATTCGAATAGTCGAATTTTTTAACTAACAAAAAATTCTAATTTAGAATAGTCGAATATTCGAATTATTCGAATACAATTCCGAGCCCTAGTATAAACAGTGATGCCAGCTGGGGTCAGGTAGATTTCGCTGGTTGGCACGCTCATCGACAGTTTTATATGGGTAATTTTACCAAGAAATTCCTTAAAAAGTAGGATTGGCAATCGAACAGGTAACGGGGTTTCTCTGGGTGTTTACAATATAATAAAACTATTATTGCAGTTATTAGGTCAAACGAAATATATTCGGATGGACTTTACTATTTTATTGCGAGGCATGATGGTTATCGCGAGGAATATTTCTGCAACGTGTTTATGAATTAGGAGATGAAATCGCCATTTTTCTAGAAGAGTTAGACCGACCGGGGAGCCGAGAAGTTTCGAGATGATTTATTTGTGATGAAATTGAGCTACTTGGTCGACATATTCGAGTAATTAAATACCTTGAATATTCAACTCCAAGGGGCAAACACACATATGTTGGATACGAGTGATAGAGTTAATGCTTTTTCCAGAAATCTGGAATTGTGGAGCAGAAATGTAAAGCAAAAAAAAACCTAGAAATGTGGACGAAAATCATTACCTATTGAAAATTGTCATTGTCATTTCCAGACATGCTGTATATATATGACTTTAAAGTACTCTTCTCTTTACAGAATAGTTTTTCCTGGTGGTGGAACCTATTTTAACGAAACCGGAGGCTATGGAGAGGCTGCCACATACCTCTATAATATAGCTTTGGAATACAATGACAACAACGTAATTAGTTAGGATATAGCAATTAAATATCCACCAATATTATAATATATCTATCGAGTGGTGCACCCATGTAAATTTTGCTACCTCAAATATTGACTCCCCTACTGATTTTACATCAAAATTGCATTTGACTTTATTGAAAGTCCTTATTTGATGGACTCGCACACCAAATTTTATTGTTTACTAAAAAGCCAAAATTTACATGGGATTTTCTATGGCCAGTCTGGCGTTGCACCACCCGGTATATCCTCATCGTCTCTTTTATCTTTTAGATCTATTACCCCATATGGGGTACCTGTCTAGGCATGCAAGCTCTAATGTATGCAGCCTTAAATGGCACCAAAGATATACGAGTTGACTGTTCGTTGAGAAATGTGGCTATACCGCTGGATTTTGTAGAAGGTTTGTCTATAATTATTATTGCAAACCTGATTTATATGTCTTCCGATATAATTTCCCTATTTATCGCTTTTTCTTCCCTTCCATTATTCATTAATCACAGTCATAGTATAAGACACAAAATTTTCTAGGCTATCAAAACAGTAAATTATTCTCTCAAGCCTCTAACGAAATTCTTAGGATTCTCGGTACCAAAAACACCTCATATAACCTGCATAGGTACTGCCTTACCAAAGCAGCATTAAAAGAAAATGATCTTTTGGATGACTGGGAAATTCTAACCACAAACAAAGATGTTAACAATATAGAATTTATTAGCGCCATGGAACACAAGAAGTACCCGATATATGGTAAGTTACGTACTAATAGTATATTGTTTTATTAGGAGTAAAAGCAATAAAGTCTGTGCGTTTTAAGAAGTCCGATATCGGATTAAATCAAGGGATGTTATCGCTTTTAAAACAGTAAGTCGGTTAAGTTACAATATCTTCGCACCTTCGCTATACTTGATCACACCGAACATCCCACTGGTTTACTGTATTCTATTACTGTGCGAAATCAGAAGTTTCAAAACAAAATTATCTTAGAATTACGCGTTGAGCATAAATAATAATTAAATAGATAATTAAATTATTTTGCTATTATTATGCTATTATTATAGTTAAATCTATATAATAATCGCTATTTTCCAAGAACCAATTAAAATTTGCTCAAGTGCGGGATGGTTAAATATGTTAAAGATTTTGTTCCGATAATGACATTATTTTGGGATTATTATAATTAAATCTTCATAATAATTACTATTTTCCAAGAAATAATTAAAATTTGCTGAAGTGCGGAATGGTATGTTCTACTTTATTTTAAATAAGTAGTTGTGCTTTCCACTTTTAGTTTGTTTCTCATTGTGTGTGAATTAAAATCAGTTATTAAGCAAAGTTATGGAAAATGTTCAGCAAGGTGGCACATCGCCTAGAAGGCATTTATCTCCAGGTGAACGCCGTTTGGTATTACAAGTGGAACGTTATTTTACTTTAGAAAAAGATAACTCGGGCCCGTTAGAGTCTGTTTTGGCAGTGCAAAAACGAACGTCTGATGCTTGCGGCATTTCAGAGAAGACCTTAAGAAGACTTCGAAAAAAGAGTGAAGAGGATTTGGACAGACCATATAAAAGGGTTCGACTCCATTCAAAAACCTTGGATTTATCCCAAGGGATAAAACTCTCTATTAGGAATATTGTTTATGATATGTATAAAGCCAAGGAATATGTTACCCTCAAAGCTATTCTTGAAAAGATAAAGCAGAAAAAACTTTGCGATATTGGAACTAACAGTTTGTCCATCATCTTAAAACATATGGGTTTCAAATATAAAAAAACGAACAACAGAAAACTGCTTTGCGAGCTGTCCAATGTTGTTTCGAAACGATGGCAATTTTTAAGGGATTATTTAAACAACAAAAAATCGGAATTGTCAAGACAAGTTGTTTTTCTTGACGAAACATGGGTATTTGCAAACGGAACTTCAACAAAAACGTCTTGGCAGGATGACTCAAAGCATTGTTATTCAAGTACCTGTGCAAGTAATGGAAAAAGGTATATTATATTACATGCTGGTAATGAAGAAGGTTTTGTTTTAAATGCCAGTTTGATATTTTCATCAACAAAAAAAACTGATGATTATCACGTCAATATGGATGCTGAAATTTTTGAGCATTGGTTCGAGGAAAAACTTTTAAAAAGTTTAGAAAAACCTTCCTTAATTGTTTTAGACAATGCCTCTTACCATACGAGACTTGAAGAGAAATTCCCTACAAGCAGCTGGAAAAAGGAAGAAATAAAAGAGTGGTTGTCAAAGAAAAACATAAACCATGAAAATTTATATTTAAAAAGTGAACTTTTAAGCAAGTGTAAAGAGCTGTCATTTAAAAAAAAGTATGTTGTTGACGAATTAGCCCTCAAATATGGACATCAAGTTTTGAGATTGCCGCCCTACCATTGTCATTACAACGCAATTGAATTGGTATGGGGTATTAGCAAGAACTATTATGACAAACATGCCTGTAAAAATATCGGTAAGCCTAGCGTTATAAAGTTATGGGAGGAGGCGCTTAGCCAAGCGGGCAAAGAAGAATGGCGGAAATGCATTGAACACACAGAAAAAATTATTTTTGAATCTTATGAGACAGAACAGGTTATAGACGAAGTAAGACCGTTAATTATTACGAATGATGATGATGATGACGATGATGTTGATTCTGATGAGTCTGAAAGCATGGGTGAAATTTCAAATGCAGAGGAAGACTACTTTTAGTAGTACCTATCTACAAGTAGGTACGTTCTGTCGCAAGACTACAAAATCGGTTCTTTTTAGAACCAAAACTTTATAAAAAAGAATTCGTAAAACTAATTTGTCTGAATACTACAAAAGCTAAAAAATTATTATTTTTCTTTACCTAAACTAATTTTTTATTTACTTTAAATTATTTTATTTAGAAAATGTAATTCATCAACATCCAAAATTACCTTCAATATAATTTATTGTTTGAGAGCCACCGACATAATGCTCAAGAGGTTTTATGGCTTAGCGGACTTCTTAAAACGCACAGACTTTACTGGTTGGTACAAGTTGATTTTAGTACGAATAAAACATACCATTCTTTCTTCAAACGTCGCGTCGTTAAAATATAGAAGGATAAAAATACAAATTTTAAATTTTTTGCATTTAAAAATGTGAAGTTTTGAATTTTACCTGCTAGCGTTGCTATGGATTTATTTTATTATTGTATTGTTTGATACCGACGCATAATTCGATTTGACAAGTGTCAGTGAATCTCATTACAAGCAATTTCCAAGCATTAATTTCCTGTTTTAAAAATACCATTTTTCTTAATCGAACACTTTACTTTAAATAAAAATGTCAGAATCAGAATTTACCTGTACGCCCCCGGAGGTTGCCAAAATTGCAGCAGATGTCGTGGACAATTTGTTGCCAACGAAATCCAGTAGTATTTACGAAGTTGCGTTCAAAAGATTCCAGAGATAGTGTAATGAGAAAGACATCAAAAATAATAATTCTGAAAATGTACTCTTTGCATATTTCTCTGAACTAGCGAACAAACAAAAAATGAAAAGTTCAACAATGTGGTCAGTGGTCACATTATTCTACGACAAGGTCAATACTAAATATCGGGCAAGGGATAGACATAAGCAAGTTTTTGAAGCTACGTGTTTATTTAAAGAAGCAAAATGAAGGCAACAATTACCAGGGAACAATTTGAAAATTATCTATCTGAAGCTCCTAATCAGAAGTATTTAGGAATCAAGGTAAATTTAGATATTACGTCAAAGTTTTTTTGTGAAATATATTATGGTATTTTTAGATTGTACTTGTTATTGTTATTTCTTGTGTATGCCGAATGTCAGTTTGGCTTTCAGAATTCCAAAAGTACAGGGGATGCAATTTTTAGTCTTTTGGAAAACCTTTATATTGGCTTGAATGATGGTGGTGTGGCTGCGGCGGTTTTCTGTGACTTCTCGAAAGCGTTTGATTGCGTGAGTCATGGGATATTGCTTCAGAAACTTTACCATTACGGCTTTAGGGGTGTGGCCCTGGATTGGTTCGCTTCTTATCTTTCCGAAAGAAAACAGGTTGTTAAATCTAATGAGCGAATCTCAAGAGTATTAAATATTGACCGCGGGGTGCCTCAGGGATCTGTTCTTGGCCCATTGCTGTTTTTGATTTATTTGAACGATCTGGCAACAATCAACATTAGTGGCAAGTTTACGTTATTCGCGGATGACACCACTATTTTATGGCTTGACAAGGATCCGTGCGCATTGGAAGACGTGATTGCTGCTGACTTGCAGAGAGTGAAAGAATGGTGTGACGCTAATATGCTATGCTTTAATGCAAATAAAACCAGCGTCCTTACATTCAAGTTTTCTCTGAATCATGTTAATCTGGGTAATGATATTATAGATAGAAAAAGTAGCACCAAGTTCCTGGGTCTCTACATCGACGAAAGGCTGAAGTATTATGATCATATTCTTATACTTAGCAAACGACTGGCGTCGGGATGCTATGCGGTTCGAGTAGTTTCAAACGAACTGGGGTCATCCATGGCTAAATCAACTTATTATGCCCTTATAGAGTCTCACCTGAGGTACGGGGTTGCATTTTGGGGTTTTTGTACCCAACAACTTTTTAACTCGATATTTATTCTACAAAAAAGAGCAATTAGATATATCTGCAAGGCGAAAGTAAAAGATCATTGCAAACCTTTATTTATTCGAGAAAAAATTCTAACTTTAACATGCTTATTTATTTTGGAGACAGTTACTCTCGTCCATAAGAAATTTAGGGATTTTACTCACGCTCACATTCACAATACACGTAGAACCAATGACTTACAATTACCATTACCTATTCCAAAAACATCCCTGACCAAGAATTCCCTCATTTACGAGAGTATTAAGATTTATAATTGCTTGCCTATAAATATAAGAAACATTGGTGAGGTTGGAATGTTTAGAAGATTGGTGAGAAAATTGCTGATACCTAGGGCTTATTATAATTTGGAAGAATTTTACAGGGACGTTTTATGAACGTTATTTTTGACTGTTGTCAAAAATTTTTTTTTTGTTTTTTTTATATATTTGTTTTTCTTGTATGGACACAAGTATTGAGAGTGAGTGGGTGTTTGCTGAATTTATGGTTTTCTGTACTTTTAAACTGTAATTGTTTATTTTATATTTGTCAACTTATTGCTCATAACAATTGCTTTGATTTGAGCATGGTTTGTTATTGTTTTAATTTTGTTTATAAGCTTGTTTTATACATATTACACATGGTTTTAAACTGTTATTGTTATTATTATTATTATGTTACTCTGAAGCTTTGTAAATAAGAATTTTTATTCTTCTACAATAAAGCACTTTTTGATTTGATTTGATTTGATTTGAAGAAGTTGTAAAAATGACCGTTGATGACATACAAGACTAAGGATCTGCCATTCACATAAGGGAATTTCTGATAGTAAAACTAGAAAACCGCGATCGTTTACTATTGTTGGGGAACAATATTTAAGCATAATATATAAAAAATATGCATCATTACGCCCAGAAGGCATGAATGAAAAAAGATTATTTTTAAAATTTGTAAATGATCGCTGTTGTCGCATGGTAATTGGAATTCATAAGATAAGTACTGTTCCTAACAAAGCTGCAATTTTCTTAAAATTACCTAATGCCACGGAATATACCGGTCACTGTTGAAGGAGAACTCCAGCTACACTGCTTGTAGATGCAGGTGCAGACATTATACGTGTTTGAAGCGCCACGGGGGATGGAAATCCAGTAGTGTAGCTGAAGGGTACATTGAGGAATCGATGACCAACAAGAAAGATATTGCAAAAAAAATTTTACAACCTCATTTTACTGAACCAATCCCTATTAACATAAATTCAACAGCAAGTGGTTCCACGGAGGGTTTAACGCTAGAAAATCTGATGTTTAATAAATAGTTTATTTTTGTATTTTTATAAAGTATACAAATGTCCAATATTTCTTGTATTTTTCAACATTACTTATTTATGACACACACACTTTTTCTTCCGCTCTCGGCGGAAGAAAATGTACTTTTACTTCCGCTGCCTATAGCAACTGGCTACTGTAAAAAAAGCAAAACTTTAACGTCAAAAAATTAATAGAAAAATGTCAAGTTTATTGACGTTTGAAGAAAAACTAAATGACAAGTCTTTGAAATCTTGACATCCTCTTCCATTAGCGAATCGAACTAATTAAATTTATTTTAAGGTGTTCAATTTCACCCAGAAAAGAACCAATTCGAATTTAAGAAAAACAAAGGTTTCCCCCACTCTGTAGACAGTATAAAATCCGCTCAGTATTTCTCCAATTTTTTCGTCAATGAAAGCAGGAAAAACAGCAACCGATTCCAAAATTCTTCTTTGGAAGCGGAATCTTTGATCTACAATTTTGCCCCGGAATATACGGGGTTGAAAAGCAGTTACTACGAACAGATTTACGTATTCCTGAAAGAAGATTTCGACAGAGTCCAGCTAATTTAGAGATTTATCATGTAATTATACCGGTGGTTTTAATATTATACAATCAGTTATAAATAACATATTATTATAATGATTATAGAGAAATAAATATCCGATTAATTCGATTTACTATCCCGCCCATAATGGTAAATTTAACGTCACTTGTCTAAATTTGGCGTCAGTATATTTGTTCATTGTTTTTTTTACTAGTTACCTTTTTAGTGATTAAGTTTTGTGACTGAATAATATATTAAATGTTTGTGTTAATTATATATTATATAATATATTATGTACTTGGTGTTTTTGATTGCGATGATTTTGCTATCGGTTTTATGTTATTACTTATGTAAAATAGAATTTTTTTAAAACCGAATCCTAACTTATTTAATTAGAAGTGATGGCAATATTACGAAATTTTCATAGTTTAGGTAGGCCCTGCATCTATATCTCGAAACGAAAAACGAAAGGATTTATTATGATTTCGTAAAAACCCGTCATTAGATAGGATCACTTTGCATTTTTTTAAGATATCATCAATGCGGCCTCTTCGACGCCCTGGACGTCGCGACGCTTCAAAAAACCTAAATCGATTGGAGGGACTTCGAAAGTAGGCCCATTTGAAAGTACTTTAAATGTTAAGACTTTTTTTGTCATTTACCCTAATTCTATTACTTTACTGGGTTTTTAAGTAACAAGTAAAACTAAAATAATTTTTTAATAAATAATAATTCAGTCAATTTAGTTCAAAATTCATTCATTCTGCGTAAACCCAACTGTCAAAGTTTGCTGTGGGTAACGCTCTTCTTGTAATAGCATCTCTTCAACTGATGTTTCGCAGACAATATCCTTTTAAGTGACCCAAAAGGAAAAAATGTAAGGGTGTTATATCTGGTGACCTTGCTGGCCATCTTATTGATCCGCTGATTCCAATCCATCTTGCTAAGAATTACTCTCTTAGTTCAGGATCCCCTGGTATCAATATATGGATTCATTACACATGAAGTAAATCATACAGTTCTTCGAAATGTTTATTTTGCTGTAATAGAATCAGTTTTGAGATATGGAATTTATGATTCATGTGCCCCTCTCCCCGAATCCGTTCCTGGGTATCAGTATAATTTAAACACATTTATTTTTATTTTATATTACATTGACTCCACTGAAAGTATGGACTATTTTTTCAACATTTTTTTTTATTATTAAAACTTTTTCATCTTTTCTACTAAGGCTGTGGAAGAGGGGAGAGAAGAGAGGGGTTTTGGATTTGTCATGGGCGGGGGAGCACCCCCTAAACCCACAATCGTCCACTGGTGTGCGTTCCATTGTCGAGTATTTTGATTAAAATCATAGAATTGAACGTACCAAAAAAACATCTTCCTTTTCAAAATTAGTGATTTTGCTCACGCTCACAGAAAAAATATATTTTAGCATCTGAAATATTTTTGTTACCATTTTACCCTATCTAATGTCTGATGCGAATTGTTCACAGGGAGATTGATAAAATTTATTTGTAAAAGTAATATTAGCAGGGCTACGTAATTTCCTTTTGTTGACACAGAATGCGGAGCGTGTTGTGGTTAGTTATTTAATAACCCTTTATGGACACGTGTTGTGAGATACGGAACGTGTTCGTCCAGATTTTGACTGGCAAATGGAAAAAACCCTTTAATATTTTTCAAATATGAACTGGCATAACTCAGAAATATGATTACTCTATAATGTAAAGCTTTTATTTGATAAAATAAAAAATACTTAGACTGCCTTAGTCCATATAAAGAAGAGCTTTTAATTTACCTATAATATATATTATGTGTGTGTAGTACTGTTAGTGCAGGGCTGTCGGATCACAAAGCTGTAGTTTGCAAATTTTTAATCATTTCAAGTAATACTAAGCCTGTAAAACAACGAAAGAGATTATTGAGCGTAATTACAGAGGGGTCTCAAAAATGTGCAAAGAGGTTATAACTGGCAGGTAAATGTGCAAGCTAATGAAGCGTCTTTGGAAAGTAACCACACGAGTTCTGTAATGAGCCTTACCATACGTGTGATATACAACATTTTATATAAGACCCAGAATTTTGGTTTTTTATGATTTTTTTATGTATTCAAAATGGTTTTCATGTTTATGCAGTGACATTACACAAAAAGTGACAGTGACTGACGGAACAAAAAAAATCATAGTTTGATTAAAAATGAGTAATGTAATAAGTTCATTACATCACTCAGTACGATAATATAGTATATTACATAACGCAAACAGGCTAAAATGGGTTATGTAATAAGCTCTTTTTGTGTGGGTATTATATAAAAAATGTTAAGGTATCCCCCCTCCCTACTGCAGCGCATTTCTCTAGGGGGCGCAAAAAGAAACCTTGCCTCATAGTAGAATATCACCTAGTTACGGCCCTGATAGTCGACAGTAATTTTCAACGTAAGTTTTCGGTAAACGTGTGGTGTGGTATCCTCGATAGTTATTTCACACAGGAGACCACTACCCAGGGCCGTAGCCAGGGGTACGCCAGTGCAGGCTCAGCCTGCCCTGGAAAATTTTGAGCCTGCCCTAAGCTCTCCCTTGAATATCCAACTCGACAAGCGTAAAAAATGGAAGTGGATCGATCGGGCGTTTCCAGTACCGAAGAAGAAAACATTGATATAGAGAAAGTAAAATTTTTGCAAACTTTGGGCATAAAACTTCCATCCCCAGAAGAGATTACAGTAGTCAACAGATTAATACAATTCCAGAAGAGAGAGAAACCTGATTTAACGGCCTTCGATATAATTTTTCAGCAACGAACTGCATTTGCTGAAACATATAATTTATTGGCGACTGGCAGAGTTTTTGGCTGTAGTATAGCGACTTGCGAATCTACTTTATCTGTGTTGAAAAGGATTAACCGTCCACAGCGACTCTCTAAGTGCCATCAACGAATGTCAAATGTGATCATTCTTGCATACGAACAACATCGCACAAAAACTCAAAACCTTGAGATACTTTTGAGAAAATTTAATCAGCAGAAGAATCGGCGATTACAACTTTTTAAAATTTTTTAGTATGTGCGGCACATATTAAATTGTGAAAATTGTGCTATTAATTATTAAACAATAAAATAAATAGTTCCTATTAAATAAAGTTACTGTTTTATTTCAATTTACTTACTTATATGTAAATATACGTATAAACAAAATTAACGAAAGCTTTACGAAATATATATAGTTATAAATGTGAAAAAATTCGGCTTTCAGCCTGCCTGCCCTGAAATTTTTTGAGCCTGTCCTGATTACACAGTCTGGCTACGGCCCTACCACTACCTCAACCTTTTACAAATGAATTACAAGGACTATTAGAGAATATTCCTGTAAACATCAAAATGCATGTATTATCAGCACGATGAAGCTCCTGCATGCATATTTCGCTCGTCAGGTCAAGCAACATTTGGACGAAATATTTCCAGGGCATTGTTGGTCGCAGTACTAGTTACTTATTGGCCTCCCAGATCTCCAGACCTCACAACACTAGATTATTGTGTGTATTGTCATTATTAAGTGTATAATGTAAAAGTATATGATTAAGAAAATGTTAATGTATGAAATTTTGTTTATTTCATATTACGCTATAACTTGAAAACAAATAAAAATCGCATAAGAACATATGGGGATTTTCACATTGTTTCCGGGTGTATAATACACTTCTGAGATTCGGTCCGTTCCTTCCGACTGACCCTGTATATGAAATCAAGAACACTTTTAATTAAATTTATAATAAATCGTCCTCAGGCTGAGACGAATTATTCCTTGCAACATTTCTTAGACTGCCTGACGATGCCTTGGAAATGCTGGCCGAAGGCATAAACCATTCTTTTGAAACTGGAACTTTTCCATCTTGCCTAAGGCCATAGCCATAATATATGCCTTTGCACGGAGATCCTGAAACACCATCGAACTATAGGCCTGTCCGCTTACTACTCACTTTATCGAAACCAGTGGAAGAACTAGTAAAAAGCTTTTCTTACATTCTCATAACTTATTTTGTCTTAAACCGTTGAGGTTCAGGAAATCAAGAAGTACAAATGATGCAATGTTCGCATTAGTCAAAAGTCTGTATTTTAATGAAGGTGAGGTGACTGCAGCGGTATTTTGTGACTTGTCTAAGGCATTCGACTGTGTTAGTCATAGGGTGCTGTTGTGGAAACCAGAGATATATGAAGCGAGGGGAAGGGCTTTGGACTGGTTTTGCTCATACTTGACAGTACGCTATAAAATAGTAAATTTTAATAATAAGTTCTCTCGGCGGATGGAGATTCAACATGCAGTGCCTCAAGGACCTGTGCTTAAACCGCTTCTCTTCCTGCACGTATTATATAATGAGTTGACAAGTATCAACGTTACTGGTAGATTTTTTCCTATGACTCCACTATACTTTGGACAGGAAAAGTTACCGAGGAACTTGATTACCGACGGACTTGAGACTGCAATCCAAAATGACCTAGTCAAGGTGAAAAAATGAACTAATACAAATTTCTTGTCGCTTAATATTTCTAAAACAAACGTAATTAATGAAGTAAGGTCTAGTAGTAGTAGTAGTAGTAGTAGGTAGTCTAGGTGAAGTTTGAGGCACAAACAACTTACCTTAGCAAAATACTGGCATCAAACTGTTATGCAATGAGGGTTATTTCAAAAAGCCTGGACTTTGATGCCAGGAGGAGTGCATATTTCTCGCCTATACAAATTTATTTGAGATATTGACTATTTCGCTTGCAGAAAAGAGGCATCAGGTGTATGCTTAAAGCAAGAATTAGGGACTCAATTATAGACCGTTGTTTTGGTCAAACAAAATATTATCAGTGCTTATTTCTGTTAGAGATATGTTGATTAATTTTAAAAAAATTTAAGACTGACATTAACTCGGCATTAGTTCACAATACAAAATAATATCTTAAATATTTTGTATTTTTATGACTGCTTATTGCTTGTATTTAGTTTAGTTTAATGTTCATGTAGTATAATTATTAGTGTAATGCACTGTTTTGACAACAATAATTATCTTCGAATAATAAAGCACCACGATGCACCAGACATAAGTATTGCGGAAACAAAATTTTAAAAACAAATATTTTATTATATCCAACCCCTATGTCGTAAGCCAAATATGACCCTTAACAACCTAATCCCTTAAAAAATACAACAGCCGGTGTTATATCAAGACTTTTTTACTAACCTACCACCTACTACTAAAAATTTATATTAATACTTATTTTGGTTTTTTGCGATCAAATTGTGTACATTCGATTCCATTACCCCCTATAAAAATGATGTAATTGCTTTTCTTTCTGTGCAGGTCACTGAACGCAGATTTTTTTGCGGATAAGAATATACAATTCTGGAAACTCTGCTGGTTCAAGGGAGTTCGAAATTTGAAGGGCCATAAATCAAGTAATTTTTATTATTGAAAGTGCGACAAACGCGCAAGGAAGAAGATGAATAAAAGTTGGAGAATATGAGAACCATCATTTTTGTTTTTCTCGCGAGTTTCATGAGCAATTGAAGCGGATAAAGTTGGCTTCCACTTAACTAGGCGCGTTATGAATTTATCATAGAGAAATCTATACCGGGTGTTGCATCGTCGAGCGGGACATAGGAAATCCCATGTAATTTTAAATGGGGTCAATTATTGGCTATTGAAGAGAAAGTCTTTGAAACACTAAACTGAGTTTAAGATCAATACAGGGGATTGTTCATGAAAGTAGTAGAAGTATACCAATGAAGAAGACGCAACGACGATCAAGGAAAACGAAGAGTGACACTTCACAGGAAGGTAAAGAAATGGATGTTACATACGACTTATATGCATCGTTGATATAACGCTTTCAGTTTTGAAAGATGCTTTGAAGGAACGAGATATTGCAGAAATAGGTCTCAGCTCTAACAAAAAACTTGGGATTTCGTTGTAGAAAGGACTGCAACAAAAGATATTTGTGCGAACTACCAAGAATTGCAAGCGAACGAGTCAAATTTTTGAAAAAATATGTTGAAAATTATCAATCAAAGTTTAGAAAATTAGTTTTTTTTAGATGAAACTTGGGTATTTTCGAATGGAAGACGACTCAGTGAAATCAGTAAAACGAAAAAGAGGTTGTGGTTCGGGAAAACGTCACATTATATTAAATGCTGGCTCATCTACTGGTTTTATAAAGGAAGCGAGTTTAATTTTTTCCTCTAAATCAAAGAGCGCCGACTACCACGATAACATGAATTGTGAGCTTTTTGAAAAGTGGGCTAGAGAAAAGCTTACTTACCAATCAACAGTTGATATCCGAGGGTGGACGCTAGTCAGAGGATTTACTGTATATTGTTTATCTTATTTTCTAGCACCATTTTAGTTATTACATTTTTTAAATATAAAATTATTGTGTCGACCGTGTGCAACAATACGAACGCACCCCTGAGAAATAAATTTTGGAACGAGACCCGTCACCCGTCGTTTTTATTATGACTGATAGTTTCAAATTAATTGTTAACATATTGGTTTTCATATTTTGAAACGTTTTTGAAACCTCTGATTCTACTGATATGATTCAGAAATTATATGCGCCTAGTTAAATGGAAGCAGACTTTACTACGTATTGTTGTTGCAAATGTTACTATGCAGGATTTTTTATTTATTTCGTACCATAGTAACGTTTGCTATAACAATACGTTATTTTAGTGCCGATAAATAAAAAGAACGCACATTTTTTGAGAACATAGATCTTCTACAACTATTCGTTTATTATTATTTTTCTCGCAGACAGCATGCTTAGTCCGCCCCTGGTAAACTAAAAAAGCTAAATATGTTTTAAGGGCACTACTTTAAGAGGTCCTTACTAGTGTCCCGGACACCCTGTGTATTTGATAATGTCTCTTCTTTATTTTTTGACAGTATTGCTCCTTATACCGGGTGTTGCATCGTCGAGCGGGACATAGGATATCCCATGTAATTTTAAATGGGGTCAATTATTGGCTTCCCTAATTATTTTAGAGAAAAATTCTATTTAGGTTTATTAAAGAGCACTAAAACCCACATTCAAAAGAATAACTTTAGATATTTTTGATGAGCCCGTTTACGGGTTATCGCCGATTTCTTTTTAACTATTTCTCATTTTTATGGCCCCGTATTTGCGGGCACCAGTCAAGGTAAAAGATGACTGTCAAATAAAGTTGTCATTTTGAGGAATATTTGAACATCTTCTTAAATCCTAAAGTTCTAACAAATTAATAGTACCTACCTATTAATTAGTAAAATATTGAAACATGTAAAATGTCATAATTAACCTTGTAATTGGATACTTTATTTTAGTTTTATTCAGATTAATTTGTACTCATAAATACACCTTTAATATTTTCGATGTACGAGTTTTTATAACAATAAAGCACACATTTCAAAATGACAACTTTATTTGACAGTCATCTTTTACCTTGACTGGTGCCCGCAAATACGGGGTCATAAAAAGGAGAAATAGTTAAAAAGAAATCGGCGATAACCCGTAAACGGGCTCATCAAAAATATCTAAAGTTATTCTTTTGAATGTGGGTTTTAGTGCTCTTTAATAAACCTAAATAGAATTTTTCTCTAAAATAATTAGGGAAGCCAATAATTGACCCCATTTAAAATTACATGGGATTTCCTATGTCCCGCTCGACGATGCAACACCCGGTATAGCACAGAGTGTTAATATTTATTAATTTAATACTATTATTACATTATGTTTTTTTGAAAAGATCTTTAATTTCCTTTTAATCTGTATCTTAATACCAGGTATTTGACATTATCATAATTATTATTACTGGTGGTTTCATCGAGGTATGTATTAGAGCCGTATTTATTTTCAAGAATGTTATGAACGGTTTTTCTAAATAAAATAATTTTGACGTAAAAAATTAATACATATACATATACAGACTGTCCACGGATAGGGTTTACAATAGCACAAATGGATGAAAAATTTCATTTTTCGGGAAAAAGTCATTCTTGATAAAAAGCTTTGCTTGTAAAAAAAATGCAATTCACGAAGAGAAAATTTTGATTTTTTATACAGGGTTCGAAAAAACTTCAAAAACATGATTTTTCTCCAAGAGTAAACTACCTTTATTTTTCATTTTTGACCATAATGCCAATTAGAAAACTTATTTAGAATACACGGAGAAAACAGTATTGTAAATTTAGTTTAGTAAGAATTTTTTAGTATATTTCTCTATGAAACCTCTTAATAACTATAAATCTCTATATCAGTCTTTTCCAAAATAAAATTGTAAACTAAATTTATAAAAAAATATGGATAGCTTTTTTATATAACATAGTATAATTATGCCACTACTAAGGTATATATTACATTTTACAAATGCGTTTTGGTTAAATTAAATAACCATTTCTTTTAGTTAAAAGTAAGAAACTGTATTGTGAATTTTACTAAATCCTTTCGTGGCTTTTATAATTTTTTATTACATTAAGAGACAAGCATAAAAAATGGTTATAAAGGAAACTTAGGAAAAATTACTATATTTCTTTACTAAAATTTTTAATACAATTTAGAAGGGTGTAATTATAGTAAGACTGTTTAACAATAAACTATTTGAATTTTTATAACACTATATTTGCAAAATATCAAAAAATATAGAAGCGCTTATAAAATTTTCGTAGGAAAATTCGTATGTTACTAAATGAATATAGTAGAAACCCTAAATAATTTACAGGAATAGTCAAAGCTGCGTCGTCCGTCGCCGCCGTCGCATTTACAGTTATGCCATCAAAGGGGTCGTACCTCTAACTCTTACTCTTATGTGTTTTAAGTTCAAACTGGTTAGTTTTGTCTCTGATTTTGTGTTTATGGTATTATGGTGCTGTTATGTAAAGTTTGGAGGATTTATTAGCAGAATGGAATCTGAAAGACTTAGTTTCGACCACCAAGAAAGAAAGACCAAATATATTTCATTATACCATGTGTAAAAGCAAATAAAAAATGTTACAAAAATATTTAAATGAATCTACAAAAGGAGTTTTAAATATTTACTAAAATATTTAATTAGTATAACAAAAGTTGGTGGTAGAAATTCAACTAAAATAATAGAATTTACGAAAAAATATTACAAATTTTACAATATTCATTAGTAAAATGTGCAAAACTGCTTGGTAGTTTTTACAAATAATTATTACAACCGTAACAACAGAAGCTAGAAAAAAACAACATATTTTTATAATATTTGCACTCCTGTTTAATACTTTTTACTGTAACGAATTTTTTTATTCCTATATATTTTTGTAGTAACTATTAAAAATATTAACTCGTTTTTGCTATAATTTTATAGTCTTCCTTAATATACCATATGGCTGTCCTATATAGAACTATAAAATATAGTTACTTCTATTATATTTTTGGATATTCTTATAAATTTTTTCTTTCCGTGTAACGTTTGTAATTTAAATCCGAGATTTAAAATAAATCTTCGATTTTTTAGTTTTTTCAATTTTTAGAGGTAAATGAAAATTTTGCTGCTCAATAAAAATACTAATATAAAATTTTATTAAACTCTATTTTCATAATGGGTGGTGTGTATCTTATTTTAAAATTTTAAATGCATTCCTACCATCTTTTGTAAAAACAAGGAATTTTTTACCCTTTATTACTTTGCTTTACGTATGGGGCAAATTTGAAGTTGTCAAATAGAATTTGATGTGTTTTGAAAATGTTGACCTTAGAACAAAGGGTTTATTTAGTTCAATGTTACGGTGCGGGTGAATGTTCTTACAACTTTGTGATAGAGAAATTTAATCAAAGATATCCTAACGTTTACGTCTCAAAAATGGGACTTCATAAATTATTAAGATTATTTACCTCATCCGTTATAAAAGCGGGTTGATTTTCACCTGATTATTCAGCGATAATCTCCCGCTCTCCGGTGAAAATCACCCTTGTCAAAAGTGGAAATCTCACCCGTCAGAAATCCAGCGACTATTTCCCTCATATACTGTAACTACAATGCGCTTTTCACTTGATTTTCGGTGAAAATCAGCCCTCGGTCGCGATTGAGCTGAAAATTGCACTCTTCTGGTTTTTCATTGTTGGTTACCTACGAGAATAACCGTCACTGTCACAACAAGTTGAAATTTCTGCTTTGACAATTTCGCGTCAATTTATCAAAATGATTCAGGAAATAGTCTAAAAAATATATTTCGTGCATGTAAAATGGCTTGATAATCATGCACTCAGATTTGTTGCCCTAAAGAAACAGCTTTCATGCATTTTTATTGTTATTTACCTTAAAAAGTGCCCTCCCTTCGGTCGGGCACTTTTTGGTAAATAACAATAAAAATGCATTCAAGCTGTTTCTAGGGCAACAAACCTTCATGCATGATTTTCAGCAATTTTACATGCACTTAACATATTACTATTGATAATTCACCTCACTTTTATTAAACCAATCAAAACGCTCATTTTCATAGCAACCACCTTGGTAACGGTCGTCTTACCCGATAAGACTACCGCTAGCTCGAAAAGACGCTTTCGAAAAGACGCTTGTAGCTTTTTTACTTAAATAAAACTTAGTAACACCTCTAACTTGTATATTTACCTTTATCAGACGGCCTTCATTTTTATGTTCAGTAAATTATCCAATAAAATACACCTCTAGAGGCGGTTTCTTATCTTCATACCTTCGTTTTTCACTCGAAACTCGATTTTCCAAGAAAATTTTCACTCAATGTAATTTTTACTTATAATCAAAGATAAGACCCTCGAGCTAAAGCTCTCGGGATCATATCAGATTATAAGTAAAAATTACATTTCGTAAAAATTTGTCAGAAAATCGATTTCTTGTTAAAAACATCGGTATTACCGATAAGACGCCTCCTCTATCGGTATATTACTGTTGATAATTCACCTCACTTTTATTGAACCAATCAAAACGCTCATTTTCATAGCAACCACCTTGGTAACGGTCGTCTTACCCGATAAGACTACCGCTAGCTCGAAAAGACGCTTTCGAAAAGACGCTTGTAGCTTTTTTACTTAAATAAAAAGTTAGTAACACCTCTAACTTGTATATTTACCTTTATCAGACGGCCTTCATTTTTATGTTCAGTAAATTATCCAATAAAATACACCTCTAGAGGCGGTTTCTTATCTTCATACCTTCGTTTTTCACTCAAAACTCGATTTTCTAAGAAAATTTTCACTCAATGTAATTTTTACTTATAATTAAAGATAAGACCCTCGAGCTAAAGCTCTCGGGATCATATCAGATTATAAGTAAAAATTACATTTCGTAAAAATTTGTCAGAAAATCGATTTCTTGTTAAAAACATCGGTATTACCGATAAGACGCCTCCTCTATCGGTATATTACTGTTGATAATTCACCTCACTTTTATTGAACCAATCAAAACGCTCATTTTCATAGCAACCACCTTGGTAACGGTCGTCTTACCCGATAAGACTACCGCTAGCTCGAAAAGACGCTTTCGAAAAGACGCTTGTAGCTTTTTTACTTAAATAAAAAATTAGTAACACCTCTAACTTGTATATTTACCTTTATCAGACGGCCTTCATTTTTATGTTCAGTAAATTATCCAATAAAATACACCTCTAGAGGCGGTTTCTTATCTTCATACCTTCGTTTTTCACTCGAAACTCGATTTTCCAAGAAAATTTTCACTCAATGTAATTTTTACTTATAATCAAAGATAAGACCCTCGAGCTAAAGCTCTCGGGATCATATCAGATTATAAGTAAAAATTACATTTCGTAAAAATTTGTCAGAAAATCGATTTCTTGTTAAAAACATCGGTATTACCGATAAGACGCCTCCTCTATCGGTATATTACTGTTGATAATTCACCTCACTTTTATTGAACCAATCAAAACGCTCATTTTCATAGCAACCACCTTGGTAACAGTCGTCTTACCCGATAAGACTACCGCTAGCTCGAAAAGACGCTTTCGAAAAGACGCTTGTAGCTTTTTTACTTAAATAAAAAATTAGTAACACCTCTAACTTGTATATTTACCTTTATCAGACGGCCTTCATTTTTATGTTCAGTAAATTATCCAATAAAATACACCTCTAGAGGCGGTTTCTTATCTTCATACCTTCGTTTTTCACTCGAAACTCGATTTTCCAAGAAAATTTTCACTCAATGTAATTTTTACTTATAATTAAAGATAAGACCCTCGAGCTAAAGCTCTCGGGATCATATCAGATTATAAGTAAAAATTACATTTCGTAAAAATTTGTCAGAAAATCGATTTCTTGTTAAAAACATCGGTATTACCGATAAGACGCCTCCTCTATCGGTATATTACTGTTGATAATCTCCCGCTCTCCGGTGAAAATCACCCTTGTCAAAAGTGAAAATCTCACCCGTCAGAAATCGTTAGTTTTTTATTTGGTAAATAATCTTCAAAATACATTTCGGGATTGGGAAATAATCAGAAAATCATTCTCAGATTTTTTGCCATTAGGAAATCGCCCTCGGGCAAGCCCTCGAGCGATTTCCACGGCAAAAAATCTTCGGAATGATTTTCGATAATTTCCCTAACCCTTAATATATTACTACAGAAAATTTCAGCGAACTGGTTCAGTTTCCAATTAAAAAAAATAAAAAAAAAAACTATGATCAGAATGACGCAGCATTCCTAATCGTATTGCAGTCTGTTGCTGACAATCACTCTTTCATTAAAAAATCAAGCTCAAGAACTTGATGTAGTAAAAGAATCTCACATTCGGAATATTTTAAAGGCAAACAAAATATTCCCATTGAAGCCAACTTTTAATCAAACGTTGGAAGAAGGAGACGGAGCCAAACGTTTGGATTTTTGTCTTTGGGTCGGATATAAAATTGTAAGTGGAAACAGTAATTTTCATAAATTTATCATGTTCTCCGATGAATCGACATTTTCAACAAACGGGAAAGTGTCTTCTGCGCATATTAGATACTAATCCCCGTTTTAGAATTCCTGCTAGAAGACAATATTACAAAAAAGCAAATGTCTGGTGTGCGATTTCAAATTATGGCATTATGGGCCCATACTTTTTTGAAAACACGGGTAACCGTAGGAGTTACCTTGAAATGTTGGAAACATTGTTTTCTGACAAGCTAGAAGAATTGCCTCTCCAATTTAGGAACGAAATTTACTTTCAATAAGGTCAAACTGGGCATTTCGCAATTAAAGTGAGGGAATGGCTTGATAATACATTTGGCCACAGATGGATTGGTCGGAATGGTCCGGTTCTGTGGCCCCCAAGAAGTCCCGATTTAACTATTTCAGATGCCTATCTTTGGGGGCGCCTCAAACATTAGTGTACTCCCGTCCAATTGAGAACGACGTACAGCTTCTAAAACAGCGAATTGTTGAAGCTGTTCAAACAATTTCCATTGAAAAAATTCAAAAAAATTTTGACCACATTCGTTTACAGCTGGAAAAATGTGTTGAATATAGAGGGGGGTGTTTGAATAGCAAATTATAAAATTATTATTTGTTGTTATTTTAAGACTTTGTTGTGATGTTTCCGGGGTCATTTCATTTGTGAAATTCAAAATACATATTTCTGGTACCTAACACCAAAAATCAGTTTTTGAAATTTTTTGATGCCCCTCTGTAAGATATAAAGTCATTGATAATGTATGTATTTCGACCGCTAATGCTATTCAAAAAAAAAATTTCATTTACCTCTAAAAATTGAAAAAACTAAAAAAATCAAAGATTTATTTTAAATCTCGGATTTTAATTACCAACGTTATTCTAAATAAGTTTTCTAATTGGCATTTTGGTCAAAAATGAAAAATAAAGGTGGTTTACTCTTGGAGAAAAATCATGTTTTTAAGTTTTTGCGAACCCTGTATAAAAAATCAAAATTTTCTCTTCGTGAATTGCATTTTTTTTACAAGCAAAACTTTTTATCAAGAATGACTTTTTCCCGAAAAATGAAATTTTTCCTCCATTTGTGCTATTGTAAACCCTATCCGTGGACAGTCTGTATAATAATAATTTAAAAAATAATGTAATATTTTAATTAAAAATATGATTCCTTAGTTGTGGGTGAATGTTAAACGAAATTTGATTTTTTGTAAACATTTAAATTGAGAAGAGATGCGCATTAAATAAAAAGGTGCCTCCACGAAGAAGTGTCGATTTTCAGGTATCCGTTTCAGCAAAAAAAAACATCGTAATAAAATATTTTTACTTCTGAAAAATTTATTGACCTTTGCGTTTGCCCTTTCCGTTTAATTCGGCTATTATTATACATTAAATCTTCATCAAATTTTGCTTATGTCTGTAGACTCGAAATATGGTAAACAGAAAATAATGACAAGTAATTTTATGTAATAAGACGTATCTTGTTCCATAGGTCAGTAACTTCTCTGGCATAATTTTGTTATTTTGTGGCGTATTTGTAAAAAACAACCCCGACAGCTAGGCCCGCGAGAATAACAATAAAAAAGCTTCTTTTTAGACATACGACCCTATAACAGTTAAACTTAAGTCAGATTAAAATATCTTTTTTTGTCTAAATAGGAAATTTTGTTGACTTGTTAACCCTTTATAGGGCAGAACCCTGGGGCCCGCTTTTTAAACTTTTTTTTTAGATAGGCCTTTTTATTTAGGGTTTTATATTGTACTACCGAACAAAAAAAGTTAAAAAACACTATAGTTTTTTTGCAATAGGGTGGTATCTATGTGTACCAATGAACGTTCCTGAAAAAAAAAAAATGTGTGTTTAGTGGTACATTTACGTACTACTTAGAAAATAGAGTTTTCTAAGACAAAAACTGAAAATTTGCCATATTAGAAACATACACTTTTATATATGTAATATGCCTTTATTTTGAAAATAGTACAAATAACGCAGGTTTTTTTTTTATAACCCACCACTAAACGTTTATCATTCTTTAGTAAAAAATGAAATAACGGTTTTAGTTGCCAAAATATGAAAAAATGGAACTAAAAACAGCGGTAAAGTCCTTGTCAAAAACATAAAAATCAGGAGAAGATATTGGTTACCATCGAAAAAATACAGTCTTTTCTAGTAACAAGTAGAAAAAAATCAAATGATTTGTCCAATATTCTTTGTTCAAGATGAACTGTGAAAAGGAACAATCTGAAATGAACAAAAATTATTACTAAGAAAAATGTAACACTGCGCTGAAAGGCCTATTCAAAAAATCTTTATAATAGATCTACAAAACATAAATATTAGGCGGTACATAAATATAGAGTATGAATGCATATTCATTGGTACAAATGTGTACCACCCAAATTATTTCCAAAAATTACGTTAGCCGAAGATAACAGAGAAACGTGCCTAGTATCAATAATAAGGCAAATGTATATCAAACCAAAGTATGCTATAATTAAAACCCAAATATCCTAATTTAAAAACTATTTAGAAAAAACTCAAGACACAATTCTAACCTAAAAATCCCTAATGTGCGTATTTTTATAAATTATGAACTACTATGAAGCAACTAAGCAAATAAATTGTAAAAATCCTGTATAAAATATATAAAGTATTATATACTTACTGTCGTTATATATATCTTCTCTGTATTCTTAGGAAAAAATTGTAAAAACTAGCCCCAACATCGAAAAAACCTGTCGTCTACGCGGTAGTAACTAATGGTATAAATATGTACCACTTTTTGGCCCGAAGGTCGACTTTTAACTATCAGATGGCGCTGAGAGTAAATATGGTAAAAATAAGAACCAATGCGTGTTTATAGACTAATTTATCATACTAGCGGTATCGAGCAGTGGGATGTCGTTTATAGGATCGCTGGAAACGTCGGTGGTACAGATATGTACCAGTACCCTATAAAGGGTTAATAGAAATTGCTTTTTCTCTAGAAATTACTAAACTATGTTTCCTATTGCCTGACAGCACGTAACCCTCATTATTAATGCAAAATACAAATGTTAGTGGTAAGTTGGAAATGTTCTACAGTGAGACCTCGATAATTCGGACCTTCAATAAACCGGATTCTTCGGTAATTCGGCCAAGAATTTCAATTGCATTGTGTACTTTATAATCAGGATTTGACAGTACTTGGTAATCCGGACCTGCGTTTTTATGAAACCGATCGTGAGGGATTTCCCCTCTCTTGAATTCGGCCAGACCTGATATCGGGGGTTCCCATAAACAGTGTGTGTGCGCCTTCGTTTCGACTGTGGATTAATTGCTTAGCTATTTGTTGTTGCATAGTACCTATACTCTATTCCACAGTAATTCGTTGATTTCCCGACCGCAATAAAATTTAAACCCAGCCATAAATAAGTGCCTTTTGAAAGGGTACAGGTCCTGATTACCTACTAATTTCAATAGTTTAGGTTAGCTATTTTCAACAAAACAACAAATATAAAATAATACGTAAGTATCTTTATTTTAATCATGTAACTAAATAGCTATTAATATTTAGACAAAAACACTAATCTACAATATTATAATATCATCTATGCCTAAACTAATTATTAGGGGCCTTATGTTACTATTAATTATGTTATTATATTGGTATATTAGGTAGATTAATGGCAAATTGCAGGTGTTCAATATAAAGCAGAGTCTTTTCATCTTAGTTCATCAGTCGTTTGGTGTTTGTCAAGCTGTGCGTTAAAGGTATTTTTATGTGTGTTATCGAGCATCCAAAATATGTCAGGAGATCTGTTTGAAACTTCAGATAATATTGCTTCCGGAAGTTATGGTGTAACGAAGAAAAAACATTTATCACTTGATGCCAAAAACATCATAAAGAACGTTTACTGTACCCTCTTAGAAAAAGGGTATGACCGGAGTGCAAGTTTTAGTGAAACGAGTATTTTAACCAAAGTTGCATTAACGACAGTAAAAGATAGTGACCAAACCCATCCAGCCAAGGAAAAAACGGCGTGACAGCGGAAAATTGAAAAGCATCGAAGAAGCTGATAAAACTTGATTCGGTGGAAAATTTATGACATGTACAGTAAACAAATAGTCCCAACAATAGATACGCTAAAAAAGATACTTACAGCAGACTAAACCGAGATTTCATGTGGCAGGACAAGCCTTTGGAGAATAGTAAAAGCAATGGGTTTTAAATATCGTACCATTGACAAACGACTAAGTACTAATGGAATCGCAGCGTTTACAAGTATGGCGTAGAGATTATTTGAATCTTATCAGACAATATAGGGAAAAAAATCGTTCAATAATATACTTGGACGAGACTTGGTTTGATACCCACGACACTCCTAAAAAAGGTTGGAGCGATTCAACAATCAAATGTCAAACTAAAGCTCCCTCAAACAAAGGACAAAGAATTACGACATTACATGCAGGTTCAGAAAATGGATTTATTCCGAACGCTCTATTATTATCTGCGAAGAAAATTGCCCATTCATCTTTGGATTACCATCAAGACACGGATGCTACATTGTTTGAAGATTGGTTTCAGAATCGTCTGCTTCCGAATTTGCCCAAAACTATATGATTGAAAAAAATATATATTTCGAGGAAACCTATACAAAAAAGGACCTTTTAAATGTTTTAGAAACATTCAATATTAAAAAAGAATATATCTCTGACAATCTCGCTAGTGCTAATGGTCACACAGTTTTACGCCTCCCTCCGTATTACTGTATTTTTAACCCAATAGAACATAGTGAGCCAGTTAAAGACGATGATTAGAAGAGAAAACACATCCCCTACACTAAGTAGTTCTGTTATAGAATTAATTAAAAAATGTGTAAATAATATCCCAGTAGAAAGTTGGAAAAATTCTGTGAGACGCGTGATCTAAGTCGAAGATTCCTATAACATAATTAATAGTAACGTAAGGTCCTTAATAATTAGTTTAGGCATAGATGAAGACGATAGTGATAGTGAAACAGAGCTAAATATAGAGTAGGTTAAGTTAAATATTGTATTATTATAATATTGGAGATTAGTATTTTTGTATAAATATTAATAGCTATTAAATTACATGATTAAAATAAAGATACTTACCTATTATTTTATATTTGTTGTTTTGTTGAAACTAGCTACCCTAAACTATTGAAATTAGTAGGTAATCAGGACCTGTACCCTTTCAAAAGGCACTTATTTATGGTTGGGTTTAAATTTTATTGCGGTCGGGAAATCAACGAATTATTGTGGAATACCTGTGTACTTTAAAACCAGGTACCTGTTATTGTCACGTCTATGGTTTATTGCGATTTGACGACTAATGACTATTGACTGTGCCGTCTAACATTAAGGAACAGAGTATATCTATTGTGAGCCAAAATAATTTTACAAGCGTAATGAAATTGGGGCCCACACTGTCTATATAAACCAGATACTATTTGAGAAAGGAGAAACACAGCTTTAAATTTACTCATGAGCGGTCAGACGTCTTCACAATATCCCACTGAAAAACAATAAAATCAATGTGTTCTCTCGATAATATCCATTTTTCTATCACAACCGCATGTCTACATACTCTTCCAAATGCTAATCGTACGCCTGCAATCTGTCTCCCCTCGCCACCCCCCACGTCACCCTATATTCATCGCGAAAAAAAAAACTTCCCCGGACCAAAAGGATAAAGCGGTATCCATAGCGACACTGTTTTGATCGGTGACGTCAGACTACGGCAATGACGTCGCGGATGCTGCTGAATGTACCCCGAAAAATGGGTCAGACCCCCCCGCTCGAAATTGGGTCGACAAACCCAGGATGGGGGTCGTTGAACTGAAACGGGATGCAGCAAAAGGGTGTGTCTAAAAATAGATTTTTAGTGGATGATGCTGGACGGGATGGGAGAGGATTCCGCATGCAGTATGGACTATAGGAATTCTGATAGTTTTATGAAGAATTTGTAACAGCAGAATCTTAAGTACTGACATAGTGGAATTGATTTAGAAAAAATTATTTTTTGAGCAAATCAGCTGAAGTCAAAGACCCAAAACCGCTTTATTGAAACTCGTCATTTTTAATTTATGAAAAGTATTTGGTATGTTTTAAGACACATGTAAAAAGTAAAGGGAAACTTTATAGAGGAATTAGTCATCTATGAACGAAACGAACAGAATTGTGTTCATTTGAAAAATGGACCAAAGTTTCTCGTTTACTTACACATTTTCAGAGAATCATATATATATAAGCAAGGCAAACTAAGCTGCTGGTCAGAGTCTGAGCACAGATATTTCTCGTAACTTTCCCATTTCATCGACTACATATTTTTTTAATGCATTTTTATGTCAAGTGGCTAGTACCAATAGTTTTTTTTTTAAGGAATCCAATCCAATGGAAATTCTATTTATCTTTAACTTAGCCATTCTGTTATTTCACTTTTACACCACGTACTTGTCGGTAATTTTTCCGTCAGCCTAGAGTAATAACTTGTATTATCCAGTACAATTATTGCATTTTCTGGTATAAGATCCAACATTTGCTCGAAACATTCTTCAAAGATATCGGCATTCATATCTTCTTGATAGTCTCCTGTCATCATCATCATCATCAATCAGCCTATCCGTGTCCACTGCTGGACGTAGGCCTCCCGTAAAGTCTTCCACTCATTCCTATCCTGCGCTGCTTGAATCCAGTTAGTTCGAATGCGCTTTATGTCATCGGTCCACCTAGTTGGGGGTCTACCTCTATTTCGGTATGCCTCCTGCCGGGGTCTCCATTCAAGAATCTTCCTTGTCCACCTCTCATCTGTTGTCCTGGCAATATGTCCTGCCCATTTAAAGTGGAACTGGGCAGGACATATTGTCTCCTGTAGACCACCTTTAATGAAGCCTTCAGAACTTCCAATATGGGGTATGATCGTCGATGTCCTTTTCCAGATGGTGGTCTCAATCCTGTGGACAATCCTTCCAAAAAAGCTTGCCTTGAACTTTTAATACTTTCATGCTGCCTAATTTAGTCACAGTATGGCCTTCATTTAGCCATGTTTTGTCTAGGTAAAATATTTCTTTGTTTTCTTCTCTGGCTTTTTGGATGCTTCTTAAGTAATTACTTCTCCAACAGTCAATATCGCTTCTGTCTATTACCATCGATTGCCTATTATGTTTTTTCCACCGAAAATTCATTTTTTTAAATAATTTCCACAGCATATTTCTACACATAAATGGATAGTCCTGGTCTTCTCGGATTGTGAAAAAAATTTTGTCGAGCGTCGGAATTTCTTTTTTTAAAAAGGAACTATGAACTTTTCGCCATATTTTCTGCATTAAAACGTCATCCAGCTCAAGTTTTGGTCGTCTAGGAGAAGTTTTTGGAGGTTTGACGCCAACACTTTTTCCTTCTTTTAAAAGTTTATATATTGTTGCTTTCCTAACGTTAAGCATATCTGCTGTAAATTGCATTGCATTGTCAACACTCAACACTCAAATCCGCATTCTTACTTTTTATAGAATCGTAACAGTTAAGAATTATTTTTTCTTCCTTTACTGTACATGAACCGACTCTAGGGCGTTCAGGCAAATGTTGAAAATTCTCCATATTTATTTAAAAAATACTGACACTTCACACTTTGACTAGTTTCACTGAGAAACAAACACTCAAAGTAGATCCAATAGAGGCACCCATTAAGGCATAATAACCAGATAATTAGCAAACAGGTAACCAGAATTAGGTACAAAAAAAAAGGAATAAAATAATTAGAGTAGAAACGGAATAACTACCTAGACTCTAATTAGTTTTGATAAAATTGCTTTCTAAAATTCCAGGTAATGGTACGGCTGCACATAATTTTAAGCTTAAAAAATTTAATATGAAAATATACATTTAAAGACAAAACTAGAATTTAATGTCGATACTTGTACCGATTCTGCACAAATTTAAAAATTCAGACCTATTTAAATCTACAGTGCGTCCACGGATAGAGTTCGGAAGAGGAAAAACTTTTTTATTTGTGGGTTTAGAAGAAAAAGTTATTCTTTATAAATACGTCTGCTTGTGTTGAAACTACAATTTCGAATACCAAATTTACGATTAGTATACAGGGTACATCAAAAATTACATTTTTAATTATTTTGATTTCGATTTTTTTTGAAATTATATGAAAATATTTTCAAAACCGTGATTTATTACACCAATTGTGCAAAAAAGTCTAATACACATTTTTCTCAAAGTGGTTAATTTCAAAGCTACTATTAAAATAATAAAATATCAAGTAGTCTGTTCTAAATAAATGAAATGCTTTAGTTACTTTGCATCTTTCAAGTTGTTGATATTTGTGTCATAATTTTCTCATAAATCTGCATAATATTGAAATTAGAAAATGCTAACGTTAGAACAAAGAATTTATATTGTGCGAAGTTATGGTTTAGGATATGAAAAAAGCTATATGGCAGTTCTTCGAGAATTCCATGAGATATGGCCTGCTGTTTCTCTCACGGACCAGGGTTTAAAAAAAAATTGTAATAAAATTCATGAGAACTGGTAGTGTTTTAAATAAAAAAAGGGGAAAAAAAAGTATGATGAAGATGATGCTGTAACTGTAATGACAATGGATTCAGTTAGAAATTTTCCCAAACTGCCTTTAAGAAAAAGATCTTCTCCAATTGGTAATGTGAGTAAATCTCTAGTAGAAAAAATATTAAAATTCAATAAAATTTGTCCGTACAAACCTAAATTTAATCATTTTCTGGAAGAAAATGACGACATGAAGCGTTTGGATTTTTGCTTGTTGATAGGGAAACATATCCTTAGACAAAGAAGTTTTGTTAATAATATTATTTTCCCAGACAAGGCAACGTTTACCACAAACAAAGTTAACATGTGGTGTCCTATTACTGACAATGGAATCATTGGACTATATTTTATTGAAAACAATTTAAATCAACACACTTATTTGCATCTTCTGAACAATTTTTTATGATCATTTGCAAGATATACCTTTAGCTGATCGAATAAAATTACATTTCCAACAAGACGGCTGTCCCGCTCATTCCACGATAATTGTTCGTGATTGGCTAAATCATCAGTTTGGGAACAAATGGTTTGGAAGGTATGGTCCAAATGAGTGGCCACCTAGGAGTCTCGATCTCACAATTATGGACTTTCATTTGTGGGGATATCTAAAGCAACATGTGTATTAAACCAATTTCAATAATAACCTAGATCTCTTGAAAGAAAAAATAAGAGAAGTCATTGCAGATATCCCAATACAGCAAATTAGGAATTGTTATCGGGAATTCAGATATCGAGTTGAACTATGCGCTGAACTCGGTGGTACCACGTTCGAATAGAACGTTATTTATTTTAATATTTTATAATTTATGATTAAATAAAATGAAGAAATACCTATGACATGTAATAATAAAAATACAAATAAGAAATAGTTTTCTTACAACAAAATCGTTATTCGGCCAGATATAAAATTATATTCTAAGTAGGAAAGCAACAATAGTTTACGTAAATTTATTTTAAACGAAATCTAAAAAACTAAAAATGTTGTTTCTGGCTAACCCTGTATAGTAATCGTAAATTTGGTATTCGAAATTGTAGTTTCAACACAAGCAGACGTTTTTATAAGGAGTGACTTTTTCCACAAAAAAAAAACGTTTTAAAACATGGTTAGTCATCAAACAACATTTTTAGTTTTTTGGATGTCCCTTAAATGATGAAATTAACCACTTTGAGGAAAATGTTTATTAGACTTTTTTGCACAATTGGTGTAATAAATCACGGTTTTAAAAATATTTTCATATAATTTCAAAAAAAAATCGAAATCAAAATGTCGTTGTCACCAGTTGTCAAAGAATACAGATTAAAGATGTTCTCCGATAGTGACGACGAATTAATTAGCTGTACTCCGCCTGATTTGAAAGAAGCAGCGGATAAGATTGAAGAAAGTCTGCTACCTACAAAAAGTAAGCTACGTTATAAGAAAGCTTTTAATACATTCCAGGCGTGGTGCAGCAGCAGAGGAACAACCAATGTTACATCAGAGACCGTTTTGTTGGTCTATTTTGGTGAGATCTCTAAAGAAAAAAAAATCTTCCACTTTATGGGCTATCTACAGTATGATAAAAAGTATACTGAAACTTAGAGAAAAGGTCGACATTTCCAAGCATTCAAAACTTGTGGCTTTTTTGAAGCGAAAAAGTGTAGGATTTCGGCCTAAAAAGTCAAGTGTTTTTTCAAGAGAAAACATCAGAGATTTTTTGGTTAAAGCACCTGAAGAATTTTTGTGTATGAAGATTGCGCTTATTGTTGGAGTCTCGGGAGCATGCAGGAGTGATGAACTAGTAAAGATGAAAATTTCCCATGTTAATGTTTTGCAAGAAAAGGTCGTCATCGAAATCCCTGATACGAAGACATATAAGTAGGTCCTTCATCATAAGTGACCCAAATTGGATTGACATCTTTCAGAAATATGTGACTTTGCGAAACAACATTCGAAATGACAGGTTATTCGTCCAATGGAGAAATGGAAAATTGCATAATCAGGCTATTGGATATCATTCAATCGCGAGTTTTCCTCAAAAGATAGCTACTTTCTTGAAACTTCCAAATGTAGGGTCTTTCACGGGTTATGCTTTTTGACGAACAGCCGCTACTTTATTGGTTGATAATGGAGCTGATGTTTTGCAGCTAAAAAGACTGGGCGGATGGAAATCGAGTGCAGTTGCGGAGGGATATGTAGAATCCTCACTAGAGAACAAACGAAAGACTGCTAAAATGTTATCATTTTCCTCTAAAACTGTTGATTTACCAAGTATTTCAAGTGAAGCTGCATCGCAAGAAATACGAATTTCAAATCAAACTCAACTTCAAGAGTGTTTGAAAATTTCTGTAATAAATAACAAGGCCAATTTAACAATTAACGTGAATAAATAAAAATATGAATAAATAAAGAATCGGATAGTTCCTGTGTTCTTATTTTACCCCGTTTTTATAAGACCTACTCAAAAATACCGGGCAAAAAAATGAGGATTGAAATGTATTAGGATGGAAACGCATTTTCCGTCCTAGGATGGAAAATGTGGATCGGAAGTAAGAAGACAGAAATGTGACATTTTCAAATTTCTAAAAAGACAGGAATGTCAATATTACATACATGGCTGAAAATAAAAAATATTTCACATCGATATTTATCAAAAGACATTAACGTGATTGATTTTTATCTAAAAATTTGTAGTTTTCGTTTCGTTGTGGGCAATCTTTCTGTCAAGTCCAACCAGCATTTTTGCGGTACATACCTACACTCTTCAGACTATATCAGTTCATTCTATGTGAAAGTAAAACGCCCTGCAGCATCAGTAAAAAATGAATGTTTCAAAACTGTCACGTTGTTATTTTCTACAACTAAAACGTGTCACAGTTTACCCTATATGTAACAAATATTTCGATTACTACATTACACACATAATAATATATGCTATTACGCCATTTCAACAGGTAACAATAGACAATAAATTATAATATTTAAAATGTCACGTGACAAAAAATCACGTGCTTCCTCCTCCCGGCTGCACAAGTAAAATTTAGTTTAATTTATCCAAGAAAGGAAATTGACGTGATTTGTGACGTAGCACATACAGGTTATACGATGGATAAGCTCTTGAGAAATATCAGGGACGTATCTGAGTTTATGGTTTTAACAAAGAGTAACTTTGTGTTACTCTTTGGTTTTAACTCGCATACAAATATAATCAATACTTATTAAAGTAACGAGACATTTGATATTACGCCAGGCCAAGGAAAAACGTCCGAGGGGGTTCTATTGTCAAACTTGGTTGGTTTTACAATTATTCAAACCATATTCTAAGTATTTTCTTACTTCTCAGAATAAATCATTTACAAGAAAGTCAAAATTTGATATTGTTAATATTTTAAAGTAAAAAATTGAGTGTTAAATTTAACACTCAATGGTGGTACATACAGGGTCGTTGGTATGTATGGAAACGGTCGATTATTTCTTAAAGTAAAACAGTCAGCAAAAAATATTTCAGATAAAAGTTTTAGGGTTTTTTAATGTGTATTAGAATTGTAAAAAAATGAGTATACAGGTTGAGCCAGAAAACCGTAGAGAAACAAATTTACTTTTTTTTAAATGGAACACACTATATCCTCGAACATTTTTGGATTTCACATAAAATAGCAATTATTTTTTAATACGTGCATTATAAGTCTAAACTTAATAGTTTCCGAGATATCGACTTTTGAAAATTGACATTTTTGAACTTTGACAGCTTCTATCTTTCTAACGGTACCTTTTAGAATAAAACGGCTTACATGTCCCTATCTTACTTTTTTATTGTCTTCCCAAGAACATCAACTACCGGTTAAATCGGATGTAACTCAAAAGCCGGAAATACAGTACTTCCGGTTTAACCGGAAGTTGATGTTTTACTCTAAAACGTACCGTTAGAAAGCTAGAAGCTGTCAAAGTTCAAAAATGTAATTTTTCAAAAGTCGATATCTCGGAAACTATTAGGTTGAGACTTATAATGAACTTATTAAAAAATAATTGTTATTTTATGTTAAATCCAAAAATATTCGAAGATAGGGCGTTCCATTTAAAAAAAGGTAACTTTGCTTCCCTACGGTTTTCTGACTCATACTGTATACTTATTTTTTTAAAATTCTAATACACCCTAAAAAACCCTAAAACTTTTATCTAAAATATTTTTTGCTAACTGTTATACTTTAAGAAATAATCGACCGTTTCCATACATACCAACGACCCTGTATAGGACCACATTCAATAGGGTACATTAACCGATGAGTATATCTTGTAAAAAAGACATTTTTGAATTGTTTTTTACTTTTTGATGAGTGTTAATTCTTCTTATTTATAGGTACAGTTACACTATCGAGTGTAAATTAAACTCACAGATTGTAAACCTATCCTTCTAGGGTGCAAAAGAAATAATAAGAGGTGTAAGTAAACCATTTTTTAATGGTAATTTCTGATTAATTAGTGTAAATATCATATTCTTGTAGTGTAAATTTTATTTTATTTGGGTGTGACTCTACTATAGTGAGTGTAATAAAATAATCTACCCAGGGCTAGAATACTTTCCACTATAATTAACTCATTTATTCCCGTATCAAACTAACCGGGCGTTTATAATTAAAATGTAAAAAAGTATGCACTCAAGATGTTTTACATTATTAACCTCTGCTTAGTTTGATACATGATTGAATTACTTAATCAAAGCCGAGAGTAGTAGCCCCTAATATATATAAATCTTCAGATTGCTTGGAAAAGGTTTGTTGAATGAATGAAAATATTAAGCATTATTTATCGTTTATTTATAAACAAAATGATGGTTACAACAGAACTGAAAAACGCTGTGATTTTTTTTACACTTATTATTATAACTAGTTGAACAAAATGACACACCTATTATATAGTTTAACAATTTAGTAAAATAAACATATATATATCTACGTTTAATGTACCTCATTGTTAAGCTATATTTATTTGAGATCTATGAAGTAAAATATGTAGATAGGTACCTAAGTATTTATATAAAAAAGGAATACATTTATATTATAAGCTTATACCAGAATAATTTAAAAGCTAAAAGGAAAACCGTAACAATGTAAATACGTACTGAGTTTCTTAAAAATGGCGTACTTATTAGTAAGACTTCTATTAAAGTTTGTTAATATGCTTACCCAATTTAACAAGATCGTCATAAGAGGCACTCTCATTTGGCACTTTACAGAACTTTGCTTTGTTTCTATATTTTAATTTAAATATTACATTATTCTGTATCTCGTTTAAATGCACAATCAGACTGACTTGAAAGTTGAATTTGCACGTAGCGTCGGCGTCATGTGTCAATTCCTAGACTTTCACACCACTTGTTGCCGCCTGTCTTTTCGGTAACACGGGTTTAGGTATTTTTACCCGGGGCCGCGAAAAAAAAAACGATTAAAGAATAAGTTTTACACTCAATGTGTTAAAATACCCTTCTAGCGGGGCATATTTACACGCTAATATGGTGTTATTAATTGTCTTTGTATTTAATTTTCCTGATAGAGTGCAAAATGGAATAAATAACACCCATTCAACAAATTTACCTTTTTAGAGAGTTAAATTCATAGGCAAATTTAATACAACAACTTTGATCCCATATGAGTGTAAAAATGAAGAACTCTCTGGGTTTAATAAAGATATTTCCCAGAAATTTCCTTTGGAGTCCTGCCCATTATAATTTTAGTGTTCCCAACAAGTCATACGGATTAGAAGTTGCAATAAACGAATATAGCACGTTTAGCTCAAGAGAAGCAACGTGATTTCCAGGATAATTATTTTCCTTAATTATTATCCTCGAGCTTTTCCAATGCTAGTTGTACGCTGTCAATAATTTGTAAGAAATAAATTAATGTGTAGTTAAGAATGTGTTTTGTTTGAAGCTTAGAGAAAATGATGTATCTTAACATGATATAAGACTGGTTTTGGGCTTTTATAGCCGTTGTTTATTTTATCACAACATTTTAATTGGTAAATATCTCTAGTCGTAGGGTTTCACCAACATAAAATTGTCCGTACTCGTAAGGAATTCTATACAGTGTGGTCAATCGAGTGTACAACCAATGGGAAACTTCTTTATTGTTGGGTTTTCAGAAAATTTCATTCTTGATAAAAGTTGGTGCATGTCCGACAACCATTTCAGGTGTATTTAGATTGGTCACAAGACAAACAGGATACTACAAGGTAGAGCAATAAATATGAAAATTGTTTATAGTCTGTTGCTTAATGTGAGAGAGTAATAAATCATTATTGAAGTAATAAATCCCAGTGGTCTTTTTCCATAGGTGAAGTCCAATTATTGTTTCATATAACATTCAACGCTGCAAAAATAGTTGAAATGTATTTGAATATAACTGGAGTCGGACAGTCAACAATTTACCGACTTGTGCACGAGGATAAACGCGGCCCCATCAGGTCACCAAAGAGAAGTACAGGAAGAAAAGAAACTGTAATAAATGAGGATTAAACGACTGCCATCAGAAGAATCATACACCCGTGTTATTTAAAAAAAGAAATACCTACCTAAATAATGTCTGAAATAAAAAAAGATGATTTTATTGCACCCATGGGTAAGAAGAAACTATGGAAAACTTTGAAGGAAATGAATTTTTGTTATGGAAAAATTGAAAACAGAAAATCACTTTTAATAGAGAAAGACGAAATCATCTGCTGGCGACGACGATATTTGAGGGCAGTTAGACAGTTTCGAAGGGAAAACAGGAATATCTATTATATGGACGAAACTTTGTTAAATAAAGGTTATACCGTTGGTAAAATATGGCAGGATAAACATATAAAAAGCGCGAGGCAAGCTTTCATGGAAGGATGGTCCACTGGAATAAAAACACCCTCGGGAAAAGGTAAAAGATTAATAATTACTTACATTGGTAACAAAAATAGATTTGTGGATGGCGGCTGTCTAGCATTTAAATCAAAATGAACTGGAGACTATCATTAAGACATTAACGCTGATGTCCTTGAGGAATACTTCCAGCAAATGTTAGATCTTATTCCTTCTGGGTCTGCTATAGTCATGGATAATACCAGCTACCACTCAAGAAAACCCGAAAAAATATCAACGTCTTCTTGGAAAAAAATTGACATCATTCATTGGCTGACTGTAAATAAGAAGCCATATCATAAAGATATACTGAAAAAGGAGCTACTGGAGATTGTAAAACGAAATATAACGGTACTTTAGTCATATCACAGTGAATTAAATTCGATAGAATTGGTGTGCGCGCAAGTAAAAAGAATTAAAAAATATTTCTAAGTACAAAGTCATAAATGCCTTCTCAAATATTCTTAACTTTAACAGAAAAAGCAGAACCAGTTTTAATCTGTGAAAATGACTGTAAATAGAAATTTTAATCGATTTTTTAGGCATTAGAATACAATAAAAGAGGGAACATATAAAAACTGTATGTACAGGAGAAAACCAACTAGAAGTGCTTTAGACAGTTACAGAAAACCCTAGAGTTTCTAGACAAGAAACTACAAATATAAAAAAAAAAACATCTGTGAAGAGTAGTCTTAAGAAAAATAAATATCACGCATATGAGCTAAAGTTCATTTGTACCTTTCAAAAGAGAGACTACGATTTAAGGTATGATTTTTCGAGTCTAAGGATAAATAGAGGGACAAGGTGATTTTCATCGACATATCCTGCTTGGAGATCTCAAGATTGTAGGGTGTGGTCAGACGAAAACTCAAATTTTAATATTGATAACAAAAATCAGACGTTTGGTGTGGTGTACTGAATGGGAATTTAATAGAGCCGGTCTTTCTTTCGGGAAAAATTAACTGGCGCCATTTATTTAATGGAATATGAAATAAGAGATATTTCAGATAACATGGCACTCAAGGTACCATATAATTTATGGTTTCAACATGATGCATGCCCTACCCATTCCACTAGAGTTGTATCCCAATGGCTAAATAGGACATTTGGTGACCTCCTCACTCCCCAAATCTAGCACCCCTAGATTTTTTCTTATTTTTAAATTTGTTACACAACAAAGGGACTTGTTGCAAACGTTCGTGAAATAATGCAAAATACGACAGCAAAATATGTACGACGCCTGTCTCAAGAAGTGGGAAGATCTTATGGAACATGCAAGACTATTCTTAAAAAACAGTTAAATTTGTTTCCTTAGTGTTCAGTATGTTTTTTAGATCAAAAATATTTTCTTACCAATTTTACCCTTATAAAGGCAAATTACTAACTTATTACGAATTATCGATGTTATCCACGGTATGGAATTAAAAATTATACTTTTTAAAATACAGAGCATTATTTATTTTTATTTATTTATTTATTTCAATACACTGTTTTACAGTTTCCCAGTTACAAAACAGGTACAAAACAATTTAATATTATAAACTTAATAACTAATGTATTTAACCTAAATTCAAAACAGTATGTTTTAGATTATATTAATTTTACCTCTACAAAGTCAAATAGTGACTGATGCTACCTTTTATAAGAAGTGTCAATGTTGCTCATGCCATGGTGTAGCATTGACACTTTTTTTTTCTTTTATGATATCTATGTTAAGGCAAACATTATTAAAAAAGTCTTAACTATGGTACATAGCTTATAACAGCTATTACCTAAACTAAAAAGTTTGACTCTCCTGTTTTACTCACTAATTTTTAAAAACATGTTTTTAAAAGTTATGTCAATGTTTGCCTCCTTTACCTTATTCTTACTTTGTTAATTTTGTGAAAAACAAAAATAAATTTGTATTTGTTTACTTATTTTAATATTCATCAATTTAATACAATTTTTACCTAGGACCTCTTAGATTTTTACTAAACACAGCACTAACGACATGAATTACAGCCAGAGAAACGATACGATTTTTCTAGACATTTAAAATAAACAATGAAGGCATACATTTTCACATCTATCTATAGGCGCTCCCAACAATTTAAACAAAAATCTTTCGATATTCCCGCTTCCTTATTGGTGGCACGGTGATGACGTAGGCATCATTGAGGCCCAGTTTATCGATGACCTAGTGCCCCAAAAAGGCCTCGGCTTCCATTCACTTAGAAGCTTTATTATTCGTGGCACTCCAAAGGCGTAGAGGTTTTTTAAGTACTATTTTGGTCCTGTCTTAAAACCAAGTATTAGCTTAATTTATTGTTTTCGCCAACAGTATGTTTTAGATTGCTCAGTTCAGGTTAGTTTTGTTTTACATTAAAGCTAACACCCAAAGTTCAAAACAGTAGTCTTCGATACATTGAATGACAAAAGATTGCCAAGGGATGGTTGTATCGTCAGCAAGAGAGGCACAATGACCGTTCTTAACAATGTTAGGGAGATAATTAACATACAACAAGAATAACAGAGGTTCCAAGACAGATCCCTTAGGCACCCCCGCAGAAACAATCAAATAACTTGAGGTGCTACTCTGGAAATGGACACTCTGGCTTCGTTCCGAGAGGTATGACTTGAAAAAATCTAGTACCGGTCCTCTAAAGCCACAGAATTCGAGTTTCGTGGCAGACGCAGCCAAGTCGCCAAAAAACACTGCGGGCCCTTCGCCAGCATTAAGCCTCAAATACAATTCCTCCAGGACATGAAAAATGGCGTCATCGGTAGCTTTGGAGGGTTGGAAACCAAACTGCGACCGTACGAGCAACTTATGTCTGGCCAGAAAGCTCATCATTATTTTTTCAAGTAGCCTCTACACTACCTTGGTCAGAGTGGATCCTTTGAACCTGGTGATTTTCCTATCTGCTTAAAAAAAGCTGTAGTTGTTCCACTTTTTAAAGTTTTCGCAACAACAATAGTAGGAAAAGTTGTTAAGAGTCAGCTTTAAAAACTTTTAATTAAACATAATATCCTATGTGAAGAACAGTTTGCATTAAAGAGCACTAGCGATGCTTTCCTGGAGACCCCATGTGCAGCTTAATAATGGCGAATTGGCAGTTTTTTGTGATTTATCCAAAGCTTTTGATTGTGTCAGTCATTGGACGCTACTTATAGTTTCAGAGGCTTTGGTTTAGACTAGTGCCGGTCATACTTGTCTTATTGTAGTCAAAACTTAACTTTTACAAATAAAGACCACAATGAGGGCGAACTACAATCGGTCCCTCAAGGCTCCGTACTGGACCCTTACTTTTCTTATTGTACGCGCCTGTTTTGTTTCATATTATGTCCTTAACAATAAACTGTGAAATGCCGCTGACTTAGGCTTTAACAGATTGTAATCACGAAGTAACACAAAAATAAAATTAACAAAATATTTCACTCAACTATTTTATCAATGGGTTTTAGTTCTGGTTAGTATTGCAGCCACATAAAGACGAACTTTTAAAATCTGGCAATGCTTAAGTAGTTTTCAAGCCAATCTTAGTGGCTCAAAAATTTCTTTAAATCTTTCACTTTCTTTTAGAAGCAGTGTTATTTTATTAAATTGAAATAAAGACTTTTTGAACATTTGGTTGTCCAAATAAACGACAATGGACTATCGTTTTAAAATGTTTTCAGTAATGCGGCGTTGCCGCTTCTGTCCAAAACAGGTGGCAAAATCGTTGGTTGCACATGATATCACTATTCTTTGGCATTATAAAGACTCTATTGCAGAAAATGATATCAAATGACCTAAAAATCCTTAAAGAATGATCTAAATCACTAAATATATCAAAAACTAGCATGTCTTTTAAGTGTGATTTAGATTAGGTTTCTCTGGATACAAATATAGTAAATGATTATATAGAACCTAAGTACTTGGTGTGTGGCCCATTTTTAAATGTAAAACATAAATTTTTGTCGGTTTGGTGGCAACATAATTGCAGCTTGGTTTCTAAAAACAGCCACCCAAAAAGTTGCTGTTCTTGAAAACAAAATGGAGTCGGTTTGGTGGAAACCCGCCTTTGAAGCTGAGAGTTCCTACTCTTCAACTAGTGATTTTCATAAGTAAAAATCTAATGAATTTAGATCAGGTCATCTCGGAGGCCAATTACGATAATACCATTATTGGTATTAGATAAATGATTGAAGTTTCAAAGGCATATATTAAATTTAAACAAAAAGCTTACAGCAAACTCTTATGCTCTAAGAATAATTTCAAATAACTTGAACACTGTAATTTCCAGAGACGCATATAGTTGGGGTCAAGCAAATATTTGACGCGTGACACTTCCATATTGTCATGGGTGTCAAATACGGCAGGCAACTCATAATATAAAAGTTACTAATGGCTAATTTATATTATAATAATTACCACCCACTCGAAGTATTTGTATCTTTATCCTTTTATATGACTAAAAAGAGATATACATAATTCTCGTCGATTTGGTCAAATCATAAAATATGGGCTGCAGATCCGCATTTTATTTATTCCAAAACGAGTGATGTCGTTGTCTTGTTGACATTCTGTATTTGGTTTTGGATTTTGAGTATTTAAATCATTTTATTGCCTTTTTATAGTGTTCTATTGTCTTTATTTGTGTAGTGTTTCCCAGCAATCATTTTCTGCAAAGGTTTATAAATAACAATATTCGTCAGTCCGGCCCTGACTAAGTATCAGCTGTAATAAAGTTGGTGAAATCGAAATAACCTAGTATTGTACAAATATGACAAGATGGAAGTGTCACGCGTCAAATATTTGCTTGACTCCAACTATACTTCTAATTGATGGAATCACAATTGAGATATGGGATCTGTTTTTGGAGCTGTTGCGCTTAGCATTTATTTACTAGTATCTTTGTTCTTTAAAAAAGGGCGCTGAGGTATATGTGCAAAGCCAAAACAAATTATGCATGTAAACTTTTCTTTTAGGTACAAAAAGTGTTGACGTTAATTTATATTTATATTCTGGAAACGACATGTCTAATGAAAGTTAAATTTCAAAGAGACATACACAAAGGGTCAATGCATCTCACTAGACAGAGCACACAGATATCACTACCTATACATTCTTCCATTTCCACACAACTAAAAATTCCCCATTATTTATGATAGCAAAAATATATTCAAGCACTTACCTTGGACATTAAGACCCATAAATAATTGTAAAAAAAGCTTATTATACATTGAATGATGTTGTTTTGAATAATCACTGTAAATCTTCATTATGTCCTGACCTTGTTTTGGTCGGTTTTACTTTGGCGTTACTCCTGCTATTGTAATGTTTCGTGATGTTCCGTACCTTCTGTGCTAAGAAACTGCTGTGCTAGTCTTAAGCTGGATTTATAAACTCGAAAAGTTGGCGAGGTTGAGGTTCAGTTGGTGTTGGAAATAGGAGTTCAATTTAAACTAAAGGGAACACTCAGTTCCATTTATACACTCGTTCATGTTGTTCATGTAAAGCTCATGTAAGGTTCGAAAACTTCCCGGGTAGTGCGAGATAACCAATTTTTATGCTCGGAGTTCGGAATATCTAACCTCACAAACTTGATCATAACTTCAACCTCACCAACTTTTCGAGTTTATAAATCAAGCTTTAATCTTACTTTATTCTTACTTACTTTACATTTCTTACTACTTGTCAATGAACCGCCATGCTTCTAATATCCATACCGTATTGTTGATGTGATTCACCTTAGTTAGAACCTTATGTATACTTTGAGTGCCTTGTCAACGAGATTTTGTATCTTAGACAATAAAGCTTTTTTTGACTTTGACTTTGCTCAGCAATGTTCTCCTGCAGGTGTTGGATCACCTCGACGTTCCCATGTCGATGAAGTCGTTCTTTACGACTTCTTGTCAATTTGTGGATGGTGTTACTTTATTTTGAAATCTCTCGATGATACGCTATAGTGCTTTATTTGGTGTAATCCCACTGCCTTTTACTGCATACCTTAGCTTCTTCCAGAGTGTCCAAATTTTTAAAAATTACTATAAAACGGCCTTGAAGTAAAATAATCTTCTATTCTACGTCACTGTCTAAAGGGCCAAAGCTATTTTTAGAACGTTGAACCACCGAAATATAGGTCGATGCTCCCTCATGTTTAGCTCATCCTGCAATCTGTAATTTGGAAACTTTATATCAAAACTGTGTCAGTTTTTAGACCTAAGCAAAGTTTTTTAGTTGTTGATACACGAGTTTTTATTGCCTAAATAAAAAGTTCTTAACAAATCCTTGACATATCCTGACCATTACACATAAGCAGTATGATGTTTATGAAAGGGTCTTTACCAGATTGCATCCAGTATGACCCAGTTAGAGAGCCTCAATGCGTATGAGTTACGTAGTAAATGACCCCGATTGAGGCCGTTGGCACCTGGAAATCGGTCGATGCAACGGCTGCATGACATCCAGAAAGAACAGTTACTGATTCTGGATTTGCTTTGCAGGGACGCTTAGTTTAAGCATTTGATCTTGAGTGTCAGACTAGGGTGTTTTTGTTACAATTATGTAATCGCTTTAGTTGCTTGACGCTTGACGCATCCTTACTGCTTTACGGTGGACGTACAACGAATTGCTTATCCATAAATATTAACAACGTCAATGTTTTAAAGACTTGCCAGGAAATATTTCAGACTTAACTTATCACACAAAATGTATTTATATTATCGATAATCTGATATACCGGGTGTTGCATCGTCGAGCGGGACATAGGAAATCCCATGTAATTTTAAATGGGGTCAATTATTGGCTTCCCTAATTATTTTAGAGAAAAATTCTATTTAGGTTTATTAAAGAGCACTAAAACCCACATTCAAAAGAATAACTTTAGATATTTTTGATCAGCCCGTTTACGGGTTATCGCCGATTTCTTTTTAACTATTTCTCCTTTTTATGGCCCCGTATTTGCGGGCACCAGTCAAGGTAAAAGATGACTGTCAAATAAAGTTGTCATTTTGAAATGTGTGCTTTATTGTTATAAAAACTCGTACATCGAAAATATTAGCCATGAATTACACTTCTGAAGAAAAAATATTGATGATTAAATGGTATTATCAAGGAAATAGTTATCAAAATGTGTCAGACATGTTTGCTGCTCTGTATCCGAATAGACCGATACCTGCAAAATCTACAGTCGAAAGGACTATCAAGAAATTTGAGACAAAAGGCACTGTAATAAATAACTGCAGATGTGAAGAAAGGCAGGAACAAAGAAGAGATGCAAGAAATGATAGGGACTTGCAAGTTTAATTATGCGTGGAAGAAAATGATGGGAAGATCAGCACAAGGAAACTTGAGGATGACATAGGATTAGATCACACCACAGCGTTACGAGCTTTGAAACGACATAAATATTATTCATACAAATATGAAAAGCACCAAGAGCTGAGAGATAGGGACGAAATACGACGACAGGAGCTTTGTTTTGGTATGATGGAAAGAGCAAACATGGATAGGGAATTTTTAAAAAACATTTGTTTCACTGACGAATGCACATTTACCTTAAACAATGAACCCAATGTTCAAAATTATCGATATTGGAGCAAAGAAAACCAACACAGGTTTGTGGAAACAAGGACGCAATATCCACAAAAAGTTAATGTATGGGCTGGGATTTTCGGAGAAAATATTATCGGGCCATTATTTCTTACACGAAATTTAAATGCAGAATATTTTTTGGAACTACTTGAAGATCATATTTTACCTACTTTACATGATACCGCCACGGAAAATCATGAAGTTTGGTACCAAATGGATGGCTGCCCGGCACATAGTACCCTGGCTGTACGGGAATATTTAAACCGTGCTTTTAATGGAAATGTTATTGGCTTAAATCATACAGTAAATTGGCCAGCCAGGTCTCCTGATTTATCGCCAAATGATTTCTTTCTCTGGGGCCATTTAAAAAACAGGATATACAAAGATAAAAAATACCCAAATCTAGACGAGTTAAAAAATGCTATTTCTGCCGAATGCAATAGAATTTCAGTTTACCAACTAGCGAATGTAAGAAGAGAATTTTATGATCGCCTCGGTTATTGTCTAGCAGTCAATGAAGGAATATTTGAACATCTTCTTAAATCCTAAAGTTTTAACAATTTAATAGTATCTACCTATTAATTAGTAAAATATTGAAACATGTAAAATGTCATAATTAACCTTGTAATTGGATACTTTATTTTAGTTTTATTCAGATTAATTTGTACTCATAAATACACCTTTAATATTTTCGATGTACGAGTTTTTATAACAATAAAGCACACATTTCAAAATGACAACTTTATTTGACAGTCATCTTTTACCTTGACTGGTGCCCGCAAATACGGGGCCATAAAAAGGAGAAATAGTTAAAAAGAAATCGGCGATAACCCGTAAACGGGCTCATCAAAAATATCTAATGTTATTCTTTTGAATGTGGGTTTTAGTGCTCTTTAATAAACCTAAATAGAATTTTTCTCTAAAATAATTAGTGAAGCCAATAATTGACCCCATTTAAAATTACATGGGATTTCCTACGTCCCGCTCGACGATGCAACACCCGGTATGTTGATGGTATGATATGTTTTTATACTTACCTACCTGTCCTTTGCTCCCTAAAACGAGACAATGAGTAATGCAATATTGTAATATACAGGGTGTCTTAACTATGTTTATACACGAAATATCTTTTTCCCTGTTCATAAAACAATAAAGGTTTCAAGTAGATAATTTTTAATATCAACTGTACTTTTTAAATAGGACAAATAATTGCTTCTTCAATCAATTCTCTATCAAAAATCTATATTCTATGTTCTATGCCTAAAGCTGTCCGTTTTCGAAATAATGGTAAAATTAAATTAAATCATAGTCTATCTTTAAATCATGCGAAGTAATAAATCAATCAAAACCGTCCTCTTCGTGGGCGTGCAAGATTTTTCGCCATGTATAGATTTAAATAGGCCTGAATTTCTAAATTTGTGCAGAATTAGTACAAACATTGACATTAAATTCAAGTTTTGTCTTGAAATATATAATTAAATATTAAATTTTGTAAGCTTAAAATTATGTACAGCCGTAGCATTTACCTGGAATTTTAGAAAGCAATTTATTAAAACTAATTAAAGTCTAGGTACTTATTCCGTTTCTGCTCTAATCATTCTATTTTTTTTTGTACCTAATTGTTACATGCTTGCTAATTATGTGGTTATTATGCCTTTATGGAATAATACACCTATACATATCTCAGTGAAACTAGTCAAAGTGTGACGTGTCAGTGTTTTTTTAGTTAAATATGTAAAATTTTCAACAATAACTAAACATAGCCAAAATTGATTACAATTTAGTAAAAGATAAATTTAATAAAGAAAACTGGGAAAATGTCCTCAACACGATGGACCCCGAGATGGCTACACAAATCTTCACGCAAACTGTTTGTGGCATATTTGGCGAATGCAGGCAGATCAAAACAGTTAGGGTAAAACATTACAATAAAATAAAACCTTGGAACAGACGGATTAATTAATTCGATCAAAAAACGAGACAAGATAAAGAAAGAACTTCTACAAGACCGAAATTGAAAAAAGTAAAAACAATTTAAAAAAACCTATCAAAAAAAACAATACTTTTCAAATCGTTAATGAGAATAATAAAACCTTTACAAATAAAAAAGACATGGCCAACCATTGCAACCACTACTTTGCAGATATAGGTATAAAAATATATAATCAAATCCAGCCAGTTTCTGAGGAGATAACTACCTACCCAAAGACTAATAACTCTCTATATCTTTCTGCAGTCACCAATAATGAACTTATAAAATTTATAAATAGCCCAAAAAAACGACAGCGCATCTGGTCATGATGGCATAACAACAAGGAATCTTAAAATGTTACATGGTTACATACTGGTACCACTGAGACATATCATTAATCAAATATTTTTAACCGGAACCATATCTAAAAAAATATAATTTATATCCAAAAAATCAATTTGGCTTTACAGAAGGTTGCAATTCTGGTGACGCCATGAGCGAGCTAGTAAATAGCATAACCTCAGAAATTAACAACGACAGAAAGTGCATGGCAGTGTTTTTGGACTTGGCCAAGGCCTTTGATACAGTGCCTCACACAAAACTCCTGAACATTCTTGAACGCAATGGGGTGAGGGGCGTTGCGTTCAGAGTCTTTAAAAACTATTTATTGAAGAAGGAACAACCCTATTTAATTTATACCTTAAAGGGCTATCTCTCCTAAATACAGGGTGCCCAAGATAAGGAGGGCCTCTATGGGGATCTCGGTTATGGTAAGAGCTACAACTTTGATTAAATGGGGAAAAAGTTGCGCAATCAGAGGACTAATAATATGGCATAAAAAAAGTTTTAGTAATATTTGTAAGTTTTGAGATATTAAATAAAAACTGATATTTTGGATTTTTGATTTTATTTTTCTTTGGCGTTATTATTAAAGTTAGAGCAAAACTGACAAAACTCTCTCACAGCAACTTGTTATGAACTTAAAGATTACATCGCAATTTTTTTTATACGACGTTTCGTTTCCAAGCAAACACCATCAACTTCATTTTTTCTAATACGGCCCTGATTTCTTATTGTCAAATTTTGAGAGCATTTTTTATTCTTAATTCAATGATGTACCAGACAATGTTGTTTAATTACGTTTCGAGCCTTTTTAACCATCTTTATGAAATTTTCAGGGGTCCGGACCTGGATCCTAGAGTGTTGCATATGCTTTTTCAGCTTTTTTTAATTAAAAAAATGAAAATGATGGATGTAGAAGGTAACAACGTAATATTTTTAGTTTCATTATGAATTTAAAAAAAAAAATAATAAAATTACATAATAGATTTTTAATTATTTATTTAACATTGTAAAATACTGATTCCGAACCCATAATAATTAAACTTTAATTAATTGAAATAAAACTAACATTAACTCATTAAAAATTAATTTTCCAAAAGGTGTTCAAAGTGATTTCCGTCGTTCTCCAAACATAAATAGGATCTTAAAACTGTATTATTTAGGACATTAGTTAACATTTGTGGCGTTACGCTGTGAAAGGCTGCAAGCACTAGTTGTCTAAGCTCTTCTTCTGTTTCAAAATTCTGCTTATAAACACAATTCACGATATATCCCCAAACGAAAAAATCAAGCGGGGTTAAATCTGGGGAACGCGCCGGCCAGGGTTTACAGAATAAGTGCTGATACTTTTTTCTGGAAATCTTGCTGAAATGTACTCTCTAACTACCCTTGAATTATGTGCAGGTGCACCATCCTGCTGGAACCAAGTGTCGCGTTGTTCTGCCAGAGGTAAATTATCCAGAGCCTCCTCTAAGTCATTTTGGAGTAAATTCAGGTAATGCTCAGATGTTAAATTATGTTGATAGAAAAAAGGTCCTATTATTCTTGTTCCCAAAATTCCAGCCCACATATTAAATCCGAAACGGTATTGGTGTCTTGATTCTTTGAATACACGTGGATTTTCCTTAGACCAGTAATGTACATTTTTTCTGTTAAAGATCCCGTTTCGATTTACCATGCTTTCATCAGACCAAATTATCTGGTAAGGAAAATTTATGTTTTCGTGGCATTTTCTGGTGTACCATTCGCAGAATGATCGACGTCTTTCTGCATCACCTGGCCTCAGTCCTTGACAAATTCTGTATTTATATGGGTGAAATTTTTGTTTGTTTAAAATAAATTGAGCAGTTGATTTCGCTACGCCTACATTTTCATCAATTTCTCTAGTTGATACTCCAGGGTTTTCAGTAACAGCTAATAATACGCTGAAAACCTTTTCCTGGTTACTATTTTTTTTTCGGGAGAGCATGGGTTTTTTAAATGCACCGTATTCTTTAAGGTTAGTTACTAACTTACTGTATGTCCGTTTAACTGGTTGTCTCCTTTCCGGATATTTGTCCAAATACATCCGCTCCGCTACATTACAATTTTCTCCGCTTAAAATAAAACATGATAACATATCAAATTTTTCTTCATTTGAATAATAACCTGCCATATTTAGTTCAACTGAAGTAATGCCAAATTGTCTGACACCATACCTACTCATTTTTTTTTCCAATGCCTACTTCGCTAATTTGGGAAAAGAACAATACTTAGTTTGCAACAGCGTAGATTTGTGTTGTTTCAAAAAGAAAATAAACCCAGGAAGTTTTTATTTTTTTTTAAACAGTATCGTAAGGTTTAATTAAAAAAGCTGAAAAAGCATATGCAACACTCTAGGATCCAGGTCCGGACCCTGAAAATTTCATAAAGATGGTTAAAAAGGCTCGAAACGTAATTAAACAACATTGTCTGGTACATCATTGAATTAAGAATAAAAAATGCTCTCAAAATTTGACAATAAGAAATCAGGGCCGTATTAGAAAAAATGAAGTTGATGGTGTTTGCTTGGAAACGAAACGTCGTATAAAAAAAATTGCGATGTAATCTTTAAGTTCATAACAAGTTGCTGTGAGAGAGTTTTGTCAGTTTTGCTCTAACTTTAATAATAACGCCAAAGAAAAATAAAATCAAAAATCCAAAATATCAGTTTTTATTTAATATCTCAAAACTTACAAATATTACTAAAACTTTTTTTATGCCATATTATTAGTCCTCTGATTATGCAACTTTTTCCCCATTTAATCAAAGTTGTAGCTCTTACCATAACCGAGATCCCCATAGAGGCCCTCCTTATCTTGGGCACCCTGTATAAACGGAAAAATTTTATCCTATGCAGATGATACAGTTCTGGTGTTTGCTAATGACATATGGGAAAATACAAAACTGACTGCAGAAACAGAAATCACAAATGTACAAAAATGGCTTGACTGTTACAGACTCTTTTTAAACGTTGAAAAAAACAAACTACGTAGCGTTTTCAAAAACAACGATAGACAGGCCTAACTTCCAAACTCTAACGGCTAGGAATCTAGATGAAAATATAAAAGAAGTAGAAAACGTCAAATATCTAGGAATTATAATAGACCGACACCTTAAATGGAATGAACATATTGACTATATATCAAAAAAATTGAAATTCCTTGTATATAAATTTTATCTTTCGAGGGGATTTTTAAATCAAAAATGTCTAACCTCACTATACTTCAGTCTAGTAGAAAGTATACCGAGATATGGAATTATAGTGTGGGGTGGCCTGTACAGTACCACTTTAAGACCATTAAATATTTTACAAAAAAGGATACTTAAAACAATTTATAAAAGAGATAGACAATATCTAACAAGACTATTATTTGATGAAAAAATACAGAATATCTACTGCCTTTTAGCTCACTCTGTGTGTTGTTATATGTATCGAAGGGATCACCTAAAAAAAAACCATAACTCATTGCTATAATACCAGAATAGTTGCTAATCAACATGTACAGGTCCCTAAACCAAACAGTAAATTTTACAAAAATAGCATATCTTATTTAGGACCTAAAGTATTAAATACATTTTTGGATCTGCTTTGTATAATGGTAATGTATCTTATTTGCTCTTGTCCCTTCTAAGTTTAATTTAGTTTAAGTTTAAATATCTTATATTGGTCATTTATTTAGCATTTAATATGGAAAATAGCTTAGCCCCTAAAAAAAAAGATATAAAGAAAAATAAAAATTTGATATAGCGCATACGGGTCTCACAACCTAGGCGCTGATAAAAAAACCTGTATTATATAAAATATATTGTACAACTTATTTATAATTGTATTATGTACTATTTGTGTGAATAAATTGAAATATTTAGATCAGATATTTCCAGGTCGCTGGATTGGACGACGTGGTACAATTGAATGGCCACCGAGGTCCCCAGACTAAACGCCTCTAGACTATTTTCTTTGGGGATATTTAAAAGAAAAAGTTTACCAAAATAGGCCAAATAATATTGAAGATTTGAAAAACAAAATTAGATTGGAGACACATAATATACCGGCTGAAGCCATTCGAAATTCCGTCGACGGATTTTACCATCGTCTGGGAGCATGCCAAGTAGAAGGTGGAGGACATTTCCAGCGTTTGTCAAGTTAAACCACCTTTTTGTTGTCTTTTGTTTTGCTTCGTTGCATTTCTATTTTTTTTGACAAAATAAACAACAAATAAGCCATAACTATTGTCAAGTCACAATGTCACAACGTGAAACAATGAAGATTTCTTACCTTGAAAGGTACAAAAACTTATTAAACAATTATTTATCATTTCCGCTTATTTAAATAGGGATTTTTTTTTAAACTTTTAACAGTCGCCATTTTGAAATAGCTTGACAGAATCGCGTCAAAATGTATGAGCATACTGTACGAGATATTAGCTTTCAAATGATGTATCACAAGCTGTATGTTTCCATTTAAAAAAAAGATCGATGTCTTCATATCTTTGACAAATGTCTATAAAAAAACAAACGAATAACGTCAAAATGTGAGCATATATAAAACTAAATTGACGTGTCCGAGCATTTTCCCCAAAAGTTACAGGTTAAGACTATATTAATTTTATTCCGGACTTCTGGGCAGCCCTGTATTTGCTTATCGTTAGGTAGATAGGTTTTTATAGAATTTGAAGTAAAAAAACTATCAAATTTTTCAAACAGTATTGATAAGAGAATGTTTTAGTTAAATTTGTCCATACCCTCCCCGCTCTCCCCTAATAGTGCATCCTTTTATTAGGTAGGTGCTCTAGAAGCTTAAACAATACCAATCACATGCAGCAACTTGAATGAATCTCTATTCTTCAAATAAATATCCCTATCTGGAAACGTTCCTATAACAAGGAAGCATTCTATTTATATCACGTTTATTATACATTCAGTAGGTGGACATATCTATTCTTGGGGTTTATAGGCTTGAGTTCGTAGGTATCCTCACATTTTCTACCTTGTGCATAAACACGTTTAGTTTTCACCTATCTGAACTTATAGCCTTTATCATCTTCATCAAATAAAATTTACGTAAGATACAGAAAAGGGCTTAAAGTATGCAGTGGAGTGAAATTAATTAAGCATTATTATTACTCTGGAAAGGTGACCTCGGTAAAAGGTTAAGGAGAATGAAAAATAGAACTGTCAAGCTCTGACGTCTTTATCTTTAAGAAAATTATAGTATAGTCATTGGCATTGCATTATACAGAAAAAAATATATACGCAACAAAGAACCTGAAAATTATAAATAGGTTTGTTGGCCGCTGCCTTTATTTGCTTTGGCCAAACATAAATTGTTTACTGTATTTCCATAGGTTGCATGATTCAATATATGTCAGTTGAAATAAAAGGCTGTTTTCTCACACAAAATATATTTATTTACTTCTATTATATCGGTTACTCACCCTCACATTTGGTTTGCGTAGCAGCAAATATGGTTTTACTGTTACATCTTAGTATGGTTACCACTTACTTCATTAAATTAACTGCACATTCTACATCACTAATAACAAACAATATCGTGATACATTACTATATTATTCTTAAACCTTCGAGAATTTATCGCATAAATTCCACGAATTACCTACTACTTTTTACAAAAGCGTGAGACCGTCTGCTTATTACAAAAGCCTGATCGATTCTGAATTGTCAAAACATGTAACGTCTAATTTGTGATATATCATCCCCCTTTCTCGTTCACACAGTAGCATCATGTTATGCTGTTTCAATTAACACGTAAGTATATCTGGTTGCCTAACAATAAACCCTTCTTTCAGTCGCGTACGCTCTAAGACTTTGCTTCATGGGCGGCCGTTCGTTTGCTGATGCACATAAGATGCCGCCTTCCGCGAAGCTCGATGTCATCTTGGTTTTACGCTTTTTTGCTTGCTTCATTTCGGCGAATATTCTCGGAAATTATTCTTGGCGGTTGGAAACTACGTTTAAGAATTTAACTGAAGTTAACTGACTTTTTTTATTTGTTTTCATATGACTTTGTCGTTTCAATGCACCGAAGATAAATTAAAAGATTGTAGACTGCGACGTTGCCGTACTTTTTTACTTTGAATTGATACTTATTTTTGTTATTAAATTATGCAAGTAGATAACTAAACCTTTCCCCAACAAAATTATAATAACAACAGGAGATACATGTCCACCTTCGACTCCCAAACACGTTCTTATTCTTATTTTTACGGAATCCAAATCGTTGGTGAGCACTTGGCGGAGTTTTTGCTATTCTCCGTTACTTAATTTTCTAGCCCGTAGGTCTTCTAAATTTTCACAAGGGGTTTTGAGAACCGAGTTCTTAATGTGTGATCATAATAGAAGTCGCACGGCGTGGTGACCACCTAACTGGCATATTACAACTAATGATATATGAAGAAACTCTTCAAGTTTTAGCACAAACAGTTGTTTTAAATTGTCGTAGCAAACTTCGCCCCCGGATTGATTTTTGAATTTGATTTGAAAATAAAAGGCATGGCCAACAAAACAGTTTCATTATGGTTTTACTCTTCGTTATTGTTCATAGAATGAGAGAGACAAAAATCCACATTTTAAACTTAAAATATATTAAACATCATCACTTTTTACCTCAGTTTTAACTTGGTTTTCCATGTCGTTGTGTGCATTACCCGCAACTCTTCGGAAAGTCCAAACAGGATATTTTATTTAAATTTTAAAATAATAATCACAAAAACTTTAAAGACAAGAGGACGTTAAATTTAGTGGCAGGTACGTAGTTGCCGATCATGGGTTTTAACTTCGATGGTTGTTCGATACATGGTGTATGTTTGGTTGCCTATCTTCAAGCCTGAAGTTGTAGTCTTTCACACTGATATTCTTACGACAGAGTAGGCATTCGGATCTCAGCGCGGGTTACTTGAATAGTGAAACAATTTATCTTATGACTGCTGTAATTTGCGAGTATGACGTTCGAGGTTACGGCGGCGATTTAAAAAGTGAAGAGGTTATTCGCAAGCAGTTTGAGAGTTGTCTGTTTAACACTGAGTCAGTGCCAATGTTGACAATCGCTAAAATGGCTCGATAGGTAAATTGAACCAACTCTTTTCAATATGACCGCCCATACGCCAACTTTCTCTATAAATAGAAATAATAAGAATAATAATAAGAAGAAATAAAGAAATGTAGATCCTCAGAACTCTATATTCTTATTTGCTGATCATTTAAGTAAAGAGGGAGGTAAAACCATGCCTCGAGGTCACATTCCAGGATTGTACTGCGGCTTCTGTATGATACAATTACTTCCTGACTTAAAAACCGAATAGAGTTTTGTGGGTCTTCACTAACAATTTGCCTTAATTCTTCTACTTTTTATACGCTTCCTGTATCTCTGGACAAAGCCATAGATCTTGTTAAAACTTGACAAATCTGGTCTAAATCCATGTCAATGTGTGGAAATTCCGTTTGGTAAAGTTTTTTGTTCCGTCGTCCGTAGTGGTTATCATATTTAATTTTCATACAAATAAAACTTCACAGTTCTATTTTTCATCCACCTTTACCTTTTACCTAAACAATAATTCAAGACATTTTGTGGTCTTGAGAGTGGGTAGTTTGTAAACGTTTGTTCCTCGATAAGTGTACGTTTTGGTGCACAACAAATATTGAAAATGAAAAATATTATTTGTCAAAATATTTTTTTTTATTTCTCTCGAAGAATTCGTGGCTTATAAGAGAGTGTTTTTATTTATTTTGTACTTTACTGATAATTCTATCAACTGGCCAGTGACCGAAGTTCATTGGCATTTAATTTTATGACATGTAGAATTTAGTATTGTCTTATATTCCTTTGATAATAATCCGCAAGGGTTGAAACACGTGTCTGGAAACTGAATTAAATTGTGAAATATAACAAGAAAGACTTTAATTTCCTCTACCATGAAATATCCATTTCACCAAGCATGTAGCCCATTACAGTAGTTTGTGAAATATTTTTAATATTTCAGACTTTTTTTGACACCCTGTATATATCTCTAACTAACAATTTTTGGTGTTACGGTTAACTCTATAAATAGTTATAATCAACTACCGTAATTAGTTCAAAACAAAAGATTCGTATAAATTCTACTTAATAAAGTGTTAAATCTAAGCAACTGTCTTGGTTAACTTAACAAATTACTTGTTAAAATCACCATGATATGTGGTTAGTTTTTAACTTAATAAAGTGTTATAAGTACACCTTTAATTGGTAAATTTTAACTGAACTGTTGTATCATTTAACCACTCAAAGATTGCAAATGTAACATCGTGTTTATAAAAATTCCTTAACCAATTCTGGTGTGGACCGTTTTGAATTATTTTTCGTGTTAAAACGGAGTTAAAATTTTTGTGTGTGTAATAACTCCCAAAAATTTGATATTTTGAAGTACTGGTATTAATTTATGATTCAGTCTGACTAGAACTGACTCATTCTGTTTTTCCACATTAAGTTCCAAATGATTCTCTCGACACCATGCTCGCATCTGCTCCGCTGCCCCCGAACAGTCCCCGGACAGCCCCTCCAGGCTCGGATCTACCAACACCATAGACGTGTCGTCAGCATACTGACAGACCAGTCCAGAGGTAAAGTCGTTGCAAAGACTTATTGCATACAACTGACAACAACAGAGAGACTGGTCTATAGTTTCCGACACTGTGTTTATCACCTTTCTTGTATATGGGAATCAATTTCGCTTTCTTCAATTGAGCAGGGGACGTTCCCTTAATAGCTGAACAACTCTGCCACCACCATGGGGTCCTCCACAATCACATCTCTGTCTTATCCAACCGGAAGACTTGATAAGAAATTCTTTGCTGGAGTCGCCAACTTAGCTAGTGTCGTTTAACCATTGGTTATCGAACTGTTGCTTCAGCACCCATTTCATTAATAAAACATTATTAGAGGTATGGCTGGAACAACCTCTAAAAAAAAAAAGTTTTTTCATACATTCTACACATTAGCCAACGGCCATGTACCCTTCATTTTATACTCGAAGCAATCCCAAAGATTTAATATGCAACAAAATCCGATTACACCCACCTAAAGTATGCTTGCAAATTAAGATTAAATGCGTCTTCAAAAACATATTTTTAATTACATTTTTTGTTATTCAACCAAAATTGGAAATTAATTTTTATTATTATGTGAACACGAGGGAACGGTTTTATAAATAGATATCTATAAACAACAGAAATATATTTGAATTAAAATATTCAAAACAAACAATTATTTTTTAAACCAATCCATAACATCCCCACTGTACATTAAAACTGGATTTTTACGTGTAAAAGTTTATTAAAAAATCATTAGGTATTTATATTAAAAAATATAACGATTTAAAAATAATTAGAAAAGGTTAAAATCCTCTTCTTCGTCAGATTCTGTAACCTCAGCCTCATTAAATTTCACAGATTTACTTGATCCTTTGTTGAGCAAACGAGGGCCGATCCTTATATGGGACGAACGGTCCTTCAATATAGCTTTTGATGCACTTTCTTTGGGTGAAATTATCTTTACTTTTTTGTGCTTATAAAATGATATTAAATCTAAAAAATTAAACTTGTCATGAAAATCATATAAGCGACATATACACTCTTAAAAAAGACATTTCATGTTGAAATGAGTAAAACAACGAGGGCGTTGGCCGTCCAAATGTGCCAGGCGTTCAACACAAATTAATATAAAACTAAAAAAAATTATCTATGAATACCGGTGGTGAAAATGCATTATCCATCAACACCGACCGCCGGTCGGCGACCAGTACCATTGGTGAAATTTTACTACTCCTCTTCCTGTGGGGGTGCGAAAATCCGCGTGCGTTCGGCGCGCTAGTTTAAACTTGCAAAATTTTGCGTGTTCGTAATCGATGTAGCAGGTTAATTTTTTATTCTTGTCTTGATAAGCGCATAAGACGTATAGAGTGCCTTATTTGCTATTACATACCTACCGCAATTGTGGAAAATAATTACAAACTAGGTAAGTAAGTGATTAAGTATTAATTAACAGGGATGCAAATAATTGTTTTTCTGTTTAATAACTTTTGTTTATGAAACAAATAAGGCTTATTGTTTAATATTATTTATTTATTTATTTTATTTAGATGGCCAGAGAAGAAAAAAAGGAAATTGTCTGGTTTCCAAAACTTGCTTAACAATCGAAAACGGGAGGAAAACTTGTAGAAAACAATAAACTTAATGTCAAAGAACGTTTTTTAATATTTCGTCCTATAAGTGATACAACAGGTGAAGGTTTAACCAACTTTTTACTAAAAACTTTGGAGAATAATGGTTTAGACATTTACAATATGCGCGGCCAAGGTTATGATAATGGTTCAAATATGAAGGGTAAACTTTAAGGTGTACAAAAAAGAATTTTAGACATTAATCCACGAGCAATGTTTGTACCTTGTTGTAACCACAGTTTGAACCTTGTCATAAACGATGCTGTGGAATCCAATATTTCTAGTATAATTTTTTTTCAACTGTTCAAGAATTATATAATTTTTTTTCTGCCTCAACCAATCGGTGGTCTATTTTGAAAAGTAAAATTTCAAGTCTGAAATTAAAGCCTTTGTCAGATACTAGATGGTCTAGCAGAATTGATGCAATAACCCTAAGATTTCAGTTGGGCGAAATTTACGATGCTCCATATGAAATTTTATCCGGAAATAATTTTGACAATACTACAAAACATCTATACCTCCCTAGGTAAAAAAAATTGAAAATTATGAGTTTATGTAGGTAGTCTTGTGGTACAAGATTCTAAGTAAAGTGGATTATAAATTCTAAGATTCTGCAATCAGAAATATTTAATATTTCCCAAGCTTGCGAAAGTTTAAATAAAATATTATTTTAATATTTTTTTCTTATAGCGACGTAAAGCTGAACGCGAACCACCCATTCGATGATCAGGACTTCCTCTGGGAACATTCTTTTCGTTCGGGACTCAAACTTAAATCGTCGTTCACCTGTTTTGTTTTATATTCGCGACTGTTTTCAGTGTAAGAAAATAATACCTACTACATTAAAATAGAAAGTGTTGACACGGTTATATCCTAGTGGATCTGAAAAAAGGAAAAAGCTGCATATCGGAAAGAAGTAATTGAAATGTTACTAAAATTAACATCATATTTAACACCAGAAGCTATTAAATCTTCCACACGACAACACATTTCTGAAACTTCAGAATCTTCTGTTCATGCTAACTTCTGCCAATTTAGGAAAAGATATTGAATCAGATTGTGCAGAAAGCTATGGCGAAAATGCATTAACTTCGGTGACTTCACCGACAATTGTTTCTGTTGAACAGCAACAGTTTTAAACCCCCGAGAACATTTCAAACGCGAAATTTGGATTTGCAAGGTAACTGAAGAGTTTCAAAATGAAGATTGTGACTTTTCCGAGGCATCCAAAACCTGCAGAGAAGCAGATGGTAAACCAGTAACTAGGTATTTTAATAAATCATTATTTAGTCGTAAATTGAAGAACAATGAAAGCGTCGAAAGGAAATGGTTATTCGTCTTCGAAGAAACCTGTATTTTGTTTGCCGAAATAACTTAGAAAAGAATTTTTCTACATCTTAAGGGGGACTAAACCAAGCCTATATGTCGCAAATGGTGTAAATTGACATATTAGACTGTAATTAGCTTTCTGTCCATTTGTTGAGCCGTTAGAGGCTTTAAAAAAGATGTATGTACCCAAATAAGTTATTGTTAAATCCAAAATAGCCTAGCTAGAGATTTGAGGGCGTATGTAAGTTTAAATAAATTCAGTGGCCTACTAATGCTCTTAAAAAAGAATTCTATTTGCCGAATGTCGATGACGTTTTGTAACATTTCTTGGTTAATAGATTCACATTCTTCAATAATTCTTCTTCTTAATTCGTTCAGATCTGCATGTTTTGTCACATACACTTTATTTTTTAGTTGTCCCAGAGAAAATAATCAGGGGGCGTTAAGTCTGGCGACCTAGCGGGCCATTCTATGGCGCCCCTCCGCCCTATCCTGCGGTTAGGAAAAGTATTATTTAAGTAAACTCTTACAGCTCGCCCAAAATGAGGAGGAGCTCCGTCCTGCTGAAACCACATATGTCGTAATAATGATCCTACTGTATTGGTTATTGCTGGCACAATTTGATTTTGCAGCACGTGGAGATAATATTCTGCATTCAAATTTTCCTCTATAAAGAAAGGTCCCACTAATCTATTGTTAATAATACCGGCCCAAACATTTACTTTCTGGGGGTGCTGAGTGTGTGTTTGTCTCATCCGACAATTATTTCGATTGACATTCCCTTTTAACATGAATGTTGCCTCATCCGAATAAACTATTTGATTAAAAAAATTGTTATTTTCTTCCTGTTTTTGCATCATTACTTCGCAAAATTCCATTCTACGTTCGAAATCGTCTTCTGATAATTCCTGGACTAAAGTTATTTTATAGGGGTAAAAATTACTGTTTTCTAAAATAATTTCAACTTTTTTAAAACGATTTTGGTCTTCCGGAACGAACTTCATCTCTGCAACACCCGGTTTCCTCGAATCTTTGAACTGTTCTCACAACTGTAGATTTTAATATAGGCTGTCGGTTTGGAAAAGTTATATTGAAAAATTGCTTTGTTTCGGTAAATGATCTTTGTCGGTCTCCAAAACCTCTGGTCATTAGTAAAGTTGTACGTTCCCTTTCGTTGAGAGACATTTTCAGAAATTAATATGGCAGTGACCCAAAACATTCTGGTACCAGCTTGTAAAAATGCAAAATGTAGGTAATATCTTACCTGTTGTATTTATGTCCTTTAACTCAAATTATTTCTTAAGCTAATTAGTTTATCCATATGACATGTTTTATAATAATTGTTCTTTAGAATGTTTAGAGGAATCAGAAAACGTGATTAGAAAGGGGTCATTTCATTTAAATGAACCAAAGTTTTGTTTACCATGACTGTTTGAGGCACCCTGTATAAATACAGGTGTCCTAGTTTTATAGATTTTTCTAAGGCCTACAACTTTTATACCGGAAGTTTTTTTATATTGTGTGCCATTTTCTAAATAATTGACTGGTCCGGGACTTTTTACACACTGCGTATATTGCAAGTGTTGATTGAACCTTCATAAATTGAAACCGTCAATATTATTAACTATGCCTGGGCCTTTTTAATAATAACTATATACACTCTGAACGTACCGTGGTGCTCATGTTCGATGGCCAGATCCAAGGGAGTCCTGTTCAACAAGTCCTTCGCTTTAGGATTGGCTCCTCTTTTAATCAACAACCTTGTCAACATCACAGATCCAGTAATTGAACACATATGTAAAGCAGTTTGCTTAGAGATTGTGTTGGTTATATTTGGATCAGCATGAAAGTCTAGCAAGAGCGTAACCAGCTGAAATTGTAATCGTGTCGTACGTTCCAAGCACAACTCTAAAAAATAAGACAATGGTTTTAGAAGAAAAGCAGGCTGATGATGAATCTGCGTTATTAAAAGAATATTCTGAAAATAATGCAGCTTTGAAAATGTTTGAAAATAGGGCCAAAGAGGGTCTTTACAAAATGTTGGTGCTACAGCATCTTGTGGAGAACGATGCACAGTTCAAACAATTTTCTCGTTTAACTCCACAACTGTTCCGTACTTAAATTATTTTCTGTAATTTCGTATCTATATTGTTAATGGTAATTAACAACTTTTCTTCATAAAATGTCATAAGAAATCTCACCCTGAAATATTAGTACTCTGTATAGAACCTTGTCATAAAAGTACCTCAGGAACAACGCTAGGCTTACCTAGTAAGACTGGAAGTTCTTTAGTCGCTCTCAAATTGGGATCGGCGCCATTCCTTAATAAATACTTAGCAATTATCTCGGACGGGAACTCGATAATGCACATAGACAAAGGTGTATCGCCGAAACAATCTACCACATTTATAGTGGCGTTGTGAGCTAATAACTCGACCACCATGTGATAGTTTCGTCGGACTGCTACAAGAAGAGGCATTGTTCCTAAAATTTGATGCAATATTACTGGCAAAGGTTTATCCTACTATTCATTCATTGGCGGCTGTCATATCTCAATATAGAAATATTCGGAAACCCTTGTAAAGAGTAAGACCATACAGTAACAGATGATTGAACCCATCTCGGTCATAATCTTCTAAGCCCTAGATAGTATTAATACTCTTCTAGCTTCATAACATGTTTAATATTCACCTGAAGATGACTGGACATATTTATCAGTTAAAACGTTGTGAGAAAAATAAATGGAATGAAGAAAATTGCAATGGAAATCCAAAACACGTTTGTTATTCATGATATATCATTGTCTCTAATCTTCAAACAAACACTAACCAACGTCAAAGTTTATAAGTGGTCGAATTTGATTTCAATGGACGTCGGCGCAAACGTCAGGCACGTTTATAAATCCACCTTAATTGAATGTATAAAAAAACAATATTCCCTTGTAGATACTGTCAAAAAATGTGAGGTTCTGTACAGCTTGCTTCTCTTTAAAAGAAAATCGGTTTGTAATTATTACAAAGCCAACACACCTTCTTGTTCCGTGGATCAAACCATCAATCCCCTATCATAGAGATCTTGTTAGCGAGTCCTTGTTGAAATTCACCAAATAATTGAAGGGGCCAACCTACTTTCCTTGGCGCCACCGTGACTACCATTGCCGCCATGTTTATACAAAGCCAATAGGAAAATAGAACAACTTATAGCGAATATGTTTTCACTGTGGTGTGCCGGCGCTACACCAAGACCCTTATAAGCATAATATAATACCCAACAAAGAATTCTATCAGAAAACAATGAAGAAAATATTAAAACAAAGTACAAAAGGAAACAAATTCTCACAAAAACAATAATCAGTGCTTAGTAAACCGTTAAATCGCGATAGACTCCCGAATCTATGGAGGGTAATCCAGATATTTCGTCGACTTAATTACAATTTAAAAGGCGCGAAGCCGAGCTCTGCAGGCTGATGACCATCTCGAAACTCGATAGATTACGTATATATGGCTAATGAGCTTTATGAAATAGGATATAGAAGGATTGTAATGAGTAGTGGGTGTGACGAAATTTGTATTCAAGTAGCAAATTACATACCAGCATAATTTGCAATATTGGGATTAGCACCGCATCTTAAAATCAGCTTTACGAAGTCAAGCATATTGGACGCTACAGCTAAAATCAGCGGTGTGTTACCAAATTTTGTTTGAGCGTTTATATTTAGGGTCTTTTGAGCCATAAGTTCTTTGCCTGCAAGTTTTAGGTTCTGTTAATATAGAAAAAATAGTGATCGGGGGCATTGTAGAGAGATGTATGTCTCTAACGATGCCCCTGTACAATTTTGTGGACCACACCTGTACCTACCTATAAGAATATCACCTTTTTCAGCGAGTATATGGAGTGCCGTAAACGAATCGTGTTCTTGTTCAATAATGTTGACATTGACGCCTTGTCTTATACATTTTTGGACATCATCAATTTTTCCCAGTATAACTGCTTTCAGAAAATCTTGTTCTATCGCTTTTTTCGCTGAAAAAGTGAGATGTCTGGAATGAAAATGTGATGATAGGTATTTTGTGTCTATACAGAAGGGGGCCGTAAAGGATTGTTGGGATTTAAATGGTTGTAGGTGTTCCGTCTACCTACAAGAAGATGCTGACACAGATGGCAAACAAATAGACGGGGAGATATAAAATATTGAGCTATGGAAAAGTAAAAGAAATGTCTCATACAATATAGAGTTGAGTGTCTAGGATTTTAAGTTTTATTATCATTTCGTTTTGTTACGGAGTTAAAACTTTAAATACCAAAATAAACTACATACCTTTTTGTGTCTGTGCGACCACAGCTCCAGCCTTCCTAAACATTATACGAACTCTTCATCATCAGATCATCAATCGGATGACATTACAAACGTTAAATAGTAAAAAGTCATTTTTGTCAACTATTGCATTCACTTTCATCTTTTGTTCTCTTACACTAGGAGATCCTAAAAATTAGTTCTAGTTCTAGTTCAACTGAATTATAATGTTCTCTCACAATATTTTTTCTACGGGCGTTTTATAATAAAAAACTAAATTTATTTTACCAAACATTTTATTACCTGTGTTTCATTTACACCTTTCAAGTCAAAAAAATTGGCACTTGCCAAAAAAAAATTCGAAAGACTTTTTTTGTCAAAAACTGCGGCAAATATTAAGTAAAAAATGAGTGATTTAGAAGACTCAGACATTGAAAATGCCGTAATTGAGGCAATGGTGAACCTTGTTCCCCAAAAATCAAGGAGTTTGTATGAGGGCACATACGAAAAATACAAAAACTGGTTTGAAGAAAAATAGTTAAAAAACGTATCAGAAAAAGTCATTTTGGCATATTTTTCACGATTATCCTATGCCTGTTATAAGCCATCAACTTTGTGGAGTACTTACTCAATGCTTCGATCGATGGTTTATTTAAATAAAAACGTTAATATAATGGTATACTACAATACAAGTACGGTAGGTACGTCTTTACCGCATGTGCGTGATGTTTTACAAAACGAGTAAATCACGCAAATGCGGTAAAGACACCTACCGTAAGTGTATTGTATGATATTTTATCTGCAAGCATGTTTTAGGGCACCAATATTAAAAACTCTAAAAGAGCACTGTTTTAATTTACCCCGTAGGTGCCTCGTAAGTCGTTATCAACAATGCATTAACATCAGGTTGCTAGGGAAATAAATTATAGAAATTTAATAGTTGGCTTTTATAGGACAGATGTAAAACTTGACAACGGAATAAACGATAATTATTTTTGTAACAATTTCGTGAAAGTATGTTTTACGTCCTTTAAATGGAAGTCAGTAGCAGCAGTGATGATGAAATTCCGAAGGAAGTTCTGGACATTACTAAAGCAGCTACCCTTAATTTATTGCCGGATAAATCACGGCATAGATATGAGAAGGAATATGGGCTCTTCATGGACTGGTGTTCATCAAAGAAAGTTAAGCTGGATTTATAAACTTGAAAAGTTGGCGAGGTTGACGTTCAGTTGGTGTTGGAAATAGGAGTTCAATTTAAACTAAAGGGAACACTCAGTTCCATTTATACACTCGTTCATGTTGTTCATGTACAGCTCATGTCTAAGGTTCGAAAACTTCCCGGGTAGTTCGAGATAACCAATTTTTATGCTCGGAGTTCGGAATATCTAACCTCCAAACTTGATCATAACTTCAACCTCAACAACTTTTCAAGTTTATAAATCCAGCTATAAAGCAATTAGTGAAGATGTGATGCTTGCCTATTTTGTGGATAAATTTAAGGACAGTAAATCATCCTCTTTATGGAGTTATTACTCAATGCTCAGATCTACTATAAGTATCAAAAATAATGTCGACATAAGCAGGTATGCAAAACTGATGACATATTTAAAAAGGAAGTATGTGGGATACAAAGCTAAGAAATCAAAGGTATTCTCCAAGAATGAGGTTGTAAAATTCCTTGTTACGGCACCAGATGAGGAGTTTTTAATAATGAAGGTACTTAATTACGATTTTTTTTTAAATCTACTTTTAAATAACAACTTATTTGCTTGTTTCAGGTGGTACTCATTGTGGGCATCGCTGGGGCATGTCGCCGAGTGGAGTTATGTAAAATGAAAATTGAGGATATTAAGGAATTTGAAACCCACCTTGTTGTAACTCTCCCGGATACAAAGACACATGTAGATCGACAGTTCGTGGTTTACGTGAGAGGATTTTCATCAAAAATTAATAATATTTCAATTTTCAAGAAGTATAGAGCCCTTAGACCCGATCATACTGCCAATACACGGTTATTTATTTCATATAAAAAAGAAAGATGCACTATTCAACCACTGGGTATAAATACTTTTGGAAAAATACCTTCTCAAATTGCATCATATTTAAAGTTGTCCAGTCCCAAAAAATATACGGGACATTGTTATCGAAGGACGTCAGCTACATTATTAATAGATGCTGGCGGGGATACCATGAGTTTAAAAAGACATGGTGGATGGAAGTCCTCCAGTGTTGCGGAAGGCTATATTGAAAATTTGGTGCAAAATAAAATAGGAATTGCAAAGCAAATAAATGGTGTAGAAGAATATGCAGAGAGAACCTCATGTTTTAGTAAATCTGTAAATTTCAATTATTGTGTCTAATCGGATAGTAAAACACTTCCTTCATCGATATCTTTTGGAAATGTTACAAATTCTACAATTAATATTAATATTTCTTAATTTATACGTTTGGATTAGTTTAGAAATTTAAATATGTAAGTATTTGTTATACATATAATGTTTAATAGAGTTTCTTTTAAAAATAAAAAATACACTTGACTAATATAAAAACTTGTTTTTATAGTATGTAGTTACTTACAGCACTAGTGCTGTAAAGTGATACTTACCGCACTCAAATCAGCGCGGTAAGTAGTTACTTACCGCACGCTTGTAGATAAAGACATTTACAAACCTAATCGCATTTTTGGAAAGGAAATCTACGGTTATAAGCCCAAAAAGTCGAAAGTTTTTTCCAAGGAACAAATAGAAAGATTTGTCAAAAAAGCAGACTATAAGAACAATTTATTGGACAAAGTCATTCTTATTGTGGGAATCTCTGGCGCATGTCGCAGAGAAGAACTCACATATTTAAAGATGAATAATATCGAAATTTCGGAGTCTTTAATTAAAATAACCATTCCAAACACTAATACAAACGTTGCAAGAAGCTTTGTAATTAGCAAGAGCTCTATTCACGGCATCAACTTCTTGAATATTGTCCGAAAGTATGCCCAATTACTTCCAGCACACCCATGAAATATTTTTTATCACGTACAGAAACTCCAAATCTTTCAGACTTCCAGAGGGCATTAATACCATTGGAGCAGCACCCAAGAAAATTGCTGAGTTCTTGGGGCTTCCAAAGGCAAATGAATATACAGGCCACTGCTTTCGAAGATCTTCAGCAACTTTTTTAGCGGACTCTGGAGCGGATATATTGATGCTAAAGCGACATGAAGGTTGGCGGTTAAATGCTGTGGCTGAGGGGGTATATAGACGATTCTTTAGGAAACAAAAGAAAAATTTTCAAAAAAATTCTTGGTGAAACATCTTTGGACGCTAACAACAAACGTGTTAAATCTAATGAACCAGACTGTTCTACCAGCTCTACTAGTGGCATGGGTTTAATTGATATTGCTGTTGCAGATCCATTTTCCATTTCTAGTTCAAATACCTCATCTATTTTACAAAGAGAAATATCTCAACGTGCTGTTTTAGGTTACCCAAGCATTAATTTTAATAATATAAGAAACTGTACTTTTAATATTTATAATAAATAGGTAAAGTTATAGTCTGTGTTTAGTTTTTAATAATTGTAAATAATGACTTTTAGGCACAGCATGCTTAAAAAACTTCTAAGCATGTTGTGCTTAAAAGGAGGTTATTTGAAAATCAAAACGACAATTAAAAAGGGGTTATTATAAAACGTCAGTAGAAAATAGTTATTTATGTATCTAGGGAATTATAATGGTCTTAATTACCGAAGGCAAAGTTTACGTCCCGAGGGCCTTTGGCCCGAGGGACAGCAATTGCCCGAGGTAATTGAGACCCTTATAATTCCAGTGATACATAGATAATTTTATTTCTGACCGATTTTAGTAACATTTTGTTCATTTTTAAAGTGGAATAAATGTTTCAATAGATGACAATCAAATTGACATTAGATGTCAATCGTTTGATTTTATGTCAAATTTTTCTTAATGTCCCAAGGGAGTTATGACCCTTATAATTCTCGCGTAACTAAGACGTTATAAGCTAATAATATACCGGTCAGAAATAAAAACGTTTTTTCCTGTTTGTTTTTTTAATTTAAGACGTTACCACTTTGAACGCCACTGGCAAAATGAGACAAGCAATATTAAGCTTAAGAGATTCATTTGTATTCATTAAAAACTATCACCTAGTTTTAACGTCATATTAGTTTGCGTCTTCTTGTTACTTATAATTATTTTGAAATATTTCAACATCCTGTAAAAACAATTTTTTATTATGTTCTCCCAGGGATATGCAATAAAGTGATTTTTATGTATTTTCTCAAAAACGAAGCAAGATACGAGAAAAATGCTAAATATTAAAAAGTTTTAAAGAAAATAATTTTTTTGTATAACACGTTTAATCATTGACTTTCGAAATGTATTTAATGATCAAGTTTATCAACATAAGTTATTTATTCAGGGTAGGTAACTAATCGAATATAAGCATAACTAATAACTCGCAATAAAATAATAAAATTTGTCATTCTTACATCTCATTAATGCTCACATGCATCGAACTTATGGACAAGCACTCTGCAATTGTTTAGATGCAAGAAGAATTTATTCTACATTTCCAAATCGAAGTGTGCCGCATAAAGTAACCATTGAAAGGGTTGATCGTAGTTGAAGAACAAGGTTAAAAATGTAAAGGGTTTGCTTCTTCTTGCTTACTTCAGCAGATTTTGTATCTTAAAATTAAAGCGTCTGCGGACACATATTTACCACACGAGCGATGGCCCATGTTTCTTACTACACCCTGTAGATAGGATTTCCATTAACAATACCAACTGTTATATATTGGGAACTCATTCAACAGATTTCAGTTAAATATTTCCATTAAAGGAATCCATTGAAATGAAATCCCATTCAGATATTTTAGGCCTTTGTGTTTAAATAGGGCAGTTAGAGCATCGTGACGTCTTTGACAAGAACGTGGATTATTATTGGAATATTTTAAACTTGGACTGTATATAGTACAAAAGTTACGCATGCAGCTCCATAATCAGTTATGCATTTCTGTAAAGACTGCTTTACCTATAGAACAAGTAGAGGTAAACATGGTTTTTATAATTATCATTAATTTAGAAAAAGTAAATATAATCATTTTATTTATAAATAGAGCTTAATGAGTCTGATATAAGTAAAAAGTAAGTACCCACAAAAAAAAACAAGGAATTTTGAACAGAACTAAAACATGTAAATGAAACAATGCAATCTTCCTCCACAGTTTACATGTTTCAGATAAGATGTTGGGATAATTGGAGGATACAAGAGCATTAAGAGAGGACATCACTCTGTTTGAGGCTGCGTAAGAAGAAACGCACCAACAAAATTATAATGGGACTAATTAAATTGTATAGCAATGACTACTAATGAATTTAGACTATAAAATAAACGACATTTTTGCATAAGAAGTCTTATCGCTTGATCGTGATAAAAGTTATATCGTCAAACTGTTGACGTTGTTTGAAAAGACGTCACAGCTCTTATGGCTAAAAGACAATTCATGATAATGGACGTGCATGTATATATGCATTTTATGTAGGTATATGTACATAAAAGTTGAATGGCATTTTGTCTGGTTTACAGCAAACAAGAAAGAAATTGTTTTATGCAATATTTTTAGACATAAAATATAAATGAAGGTTTGCATAAAATACAACGATATAAATTCAATATTTTGTAGTATTAGTAGGTTTTTATTTTGAAACAATTATATAGTGGGTGGTGCACCGACAGACTGGCTATAGGATGTCCCAAGTAAATCTTGCTATCCTCAATTGGTAGTGGGTACTTAAAACGAAACACATAAATAACTTCTAATTGGTTAGAGCCCTAGCCCTAATTTTCTTTTTAATCCATGTGTTTTGATAATATTATTTCAACTTATAATAATTATACTAATAATAATATTTATTTCCTTAGTTAAAAGATGTCTGGGCAGGTGTTTGAGGCGATGGTAATTAAAAAATCATAATTACAGAGATGTAGTTCTTTGCTATGAATAATGAAACAGTTCAAGTGTGCAAAACATATTATCTTTCAATATTCAATATTTGTCAGAAAATAATTTACAATGTCCACGCAACGAACTGGGGTGGCCCAATCCGATCAAAGAGAATTTTCTTGTCAGAAATTAAAAAAAGAATAGTGTTCGAAATCATCTTAACTCTTTCGCGTGTAACCCCTGTATGTTAAAGCCAGAGATGTTTGGGCTGTAAAGAACACCAGAGATAATAGAGAACTTCGTGCTCAAATCAGATTTCCCATTATTTTTTTCCATTTTTCAATTACCATAATTCAAATGTAGAGAGAAAGAATTGAGATTGTTTTAAGTGACATCTCGTTGGTTACACCACCGCATCTCTGGTTTCAACATAACTCCCCTGTAATGGTAGAGATGTGCGTGCATTTTTTCATCGACATTTTCCAAGAAAAGCGGACAGGCAATCGATGTGCGGTGAAATGGCCAGCTAGATCACTCGATCTTTCAACCATAGATTCTTTTCTATGGGGTGCAATAAAAAATAAAGTGTATAAAAATGGCTCTGTTTAAAACTTGGCACAGTTACGTGGAAAAATGATAACTTCATGCCGATCTTTACGCAGAATGTCAATTTTAAGGGCAATCAGTTCGACCCTTCGAGATAAGTTTCAATAATATCCTTGCCTTTTCTATATTTTGTTTTGATATTGTCGGTTTGATATTGCTGATGTATTTTAAAGAAACGACATCAAACATTAGGTTTTAAGAATATGAGAATCATTCGAAAAAATTAGGTTGATGATGGTAGTCCGAAATCGAAACGTCGGAATTAATTATGTCATCTTGTGGAGAAGAGAAAGTGGCAAATGGAAACATTTGTCTTAAATTTTAACCGACTCTTTATCTTTTCTTATTAGCAGACTTGTTACCAGATCCAGATATCAATTATTATACCAGTTTGTAAAAAACTTCTCAATATTATTTACTGTAAATATGCAAAAAAACTTTGTCTAGGCAAAGTTTTTCGTTTATTGTTCAATTATATTGAACCTATGGCTACACGTAAACAGAAGGAAAAAATTAAAAATACTTACACAATGGAAAGAAAAATATCACAAGTGTTAATAGGTTCTTTATTTTCTATTATAATGTTTCTATACAGGGTATTCCTGAATGATATGCCAATATTTGAGGGTGTGAATCTACATGAAAAATTATTAATAATTTGGTAAACTACGGTCCAAAAATGTTACGAAAATACGGCCAATACGGGGTTAAGGAAAAAAATTGAAATTAATTAATATTTTCGAAATTACTTTGAGATATTTCAGTGATAACTAGTACGCAGCAACAGGTAGTAAAGGTGCATATTTTTTAGTACAAAAACAATTTTCAGCTTTACCAGTGGCGTGTCTACGGGCAGTGACTTCGATATTTTTGAGGAAAAAAGTGGTACGCCAATGGTTTATTCCCAAATAAGAAATATTTTTGGATTCACCGTTCAATTTAAAACATAAGAGATATTCTCAGTTGTTTTCTTGCGATGTTTTTGAGTAAGAAAATAGAAACCGTTGTATTGTCCGAGAAAATTAATCTAATTACTGAAGAATACAATTCAGCAGTAAATCTAGTTGCCAACTAACCTGATACTTTCTTGTAAGTGTCTACCCAGTGGCGTAGCCACAGGGGGGCAATCGCCCCCCCGCCCCCCTTGGCTTGGCGCCCCTTTACTACTTGAAAAAAAGTTCTTACAAAACAAAATCGGTCTTATTTTATTTTTAGTAAAAAACGAGGGGAATAAACTTAATAAAACCGGCTTTGAGAGCGTCCCATCACAATAAATTATAAGAAATAAGAAGGTTATTAATTCCTACGAAATTTGGGCGTAGTACAAAAAATTTTTTGCCTGCGGCGCTTTACCTCCACGGTCTGCATCCCTCCGATAATTCGGGTTAGTTTTATTATTTACCAAATTTGTCTAAATTTGGGCGTTGTCCTAAAATCTTTTCACCTTCGGCGCCTACCCTTACGAGCCGCCACTACTTTATAGGTCTCTTCATAAAAAAACACACAAAATCAGACATATCTCAAAAATATAGGTCCAATTTCACCTTCACGAGCAACAGTATTTTAAATACAAATTTAAAAACACAAAGAATAAATCTCATGCCACAAAAAATAACACATTTAATTCTCCATTTAACTTGTCACTACCCTTAGGCCCGTCGGCTTCTATACAGGTTAGCAACAGATTGAATTTTTTATTTGTCTGTCTGACGAATCAGTCGGAAACCTTAGTCAGGCATTTTGTTTTCAGTCTATTTCGAAGACATCTTTAAGCAAGACCAGAAAAAAAAGCAGTAAGGGAGACCGGGGTTGGTTGTTACACGGGACAGGTTAGTAACAAATTGCCCCGTTTGAATTGTAATAATCTGCCCCGAAAAGCCATTTTGTATAAACATCTCGTAAAATATCACACTAAATATTAAGACAAAAATTTGTACAGAAATAAAAAGCCAATTCAAATTAGGAAAGGGGCTGAGTGCACCATCAAAGATTAAGAAATAATTTTTTTTAATTTTGTACTTAGTGCAAGTTTATTGAATAAAATCATATCCGTAGAGCGCTTTCGGCAGTTACGCCATCATCAGTACTACCTACAAAGCAAGAAAAGAAAAAAGGAAAAATCAACAATGTGAAATTTTACGAATCTTTAAAGGTTAAAGTTATTTGAAAATCTTAGATAAAAGGCAATGTAAAAATTCACACCAATTTCTCGTTACCTATTACCTAAATGCCCTGTATTCAGATTTTAAAATTGGGTTTGAGGATGTTTTGACTCTGGTAACACCACAGTGGATAATGAATCCATATGGTGACATTGAAGAAACGGAAGTTACATTACAAGAGGAACTGATCGGAATAAGCACTAACAAAGAACTTAAGGTACAGTTTAAAAACGGATATCAGAAATTCTGGCTTCAAAGAGCTTTAAACCTGTTACTTATCCCGTATTATGGAATATCGCAAGAAAGTTTTTAATTGCTTTTCCATTCTCGTACCTAGTGGAAAGAGGTTTCAGCGCGGTTGCGAATCTCCTAAAAAAAAAAAAAAATAGAATGGACATCACTAACCGAAGAGATTTGAGTTTGAACCTAACTAAATTGATGCCGAATGTTGCAAATTTATTACTAAAGCATCAGGTTCAGCCCTCCCACATGTAACAGATAATACATTTTAATTTTGTTCGTTTTAATTAGAATTTAATTATAAATGTATAAAACTTAACATGTGTTTTCTTAAGTTTTTCACACTACACTTCAATACAGTTAGAAATTTATATCTTTAAAAGAGAGTAGCACTATATCAGCTCTCAAAAACATATTAGAACTTGATAAATTTGCAAAATTGGGTCTACGCAAAACCGAAAAACATGGCAAGTAGTCTACGAAACAAAAAAGGTTTGGATCCACTGGTTTAGAAGATAAATGCTATTTTATCAAACTCTGATATGGGCATAGCCGATATACTAACATCAAATTCGAATTTTGCATTGCAAAAACCCCTAAATACCAATTCTCGTCCAAATGTAGACATTATTTCAAATTGTCAACGAAATAAGGACGACTAGTATTTTATTGTAGTATTCTGATTTGTTATTTTAGTAACGTGTTATACAAGAAATTTATTTTCTTCGAAAACAGGTAATATTATCGAAACAAATGTACCTTTTTAAAAGAGAAATTACCAGAGTAAAAAAGCTTATTGAATTTATAATTAGAATTTCCTATAAAGCTGGTATAAAACTAAACTTTACAAAAAAATAATTTTTTTGACAGAGCATGAAGTTGAAACAACATGGTTAAACTTATAAGTACAGATAAGCATAAAGTAACTTATTGAGATAGTTTTTAACTCCTCTTCTTTGCAACATATTCATTTATAAACTGGTCAGCTTGATATCACCTCGTACTTCTCGGTTTTTCCAGTATAATACTGATTTTTTAAAACTATGCATACCGTGTGTCATTAGAGAAGGAATGATCTTTCAAACCTTAAAATTAAAATTAAAATCAATTCATTATTAAGAAGAATATTACAGATTAAATTTTACCGATGTTTTTGAATAATTAATAAAATTGGATATTTTGAAATAAAATTTTTTGAGGTGGTATCTTTTTTAAATTGACTATTTTAACTGCTTGATTAAATTCAAAAATGATGATCAAGCTTTCTATTGCCTATTTAAAAGATATTGGGTATATACAGGGTGTTTCCTAACCTCTCTGAAAAAATGATGAAGGTGAATCCTCACCTTATTTTACGACGAAAATGTGGTAAAAAGTCTGTGCGTTTTAAGAAGTCCGATATCGGATTAAATCACCAAGGGATAATCATAAGGGATAAATCACCAAGGGATGTTAGCTTTAAAAACAGTCGGTTAAGGTACAATATCTTCGCACCTTCGCTATACTTGATCCCACCGAACATCCCACTGGTTTACTGTATTCTATTTCGCCCAGTAATGCAATACAGTAAACCAGTGGGATGTTCGGTGGGATCAAGTATAGCGAAGGTGCGAAGATATTGTAACTTAACCGACTTACTGTTTTAAAAGCAATAACATCCCTTGGTGATTTAATCCGATATCGGACTTGCTGAAAATGTCCGCCATGAGCCAGTAAACACCCATGTACACGACGTGCTAAATTGTCGCTTACGCGTGTTGGAAAATTTCGGGACTGGCGCAACCATCAATAAAATGCAGTCGAAGGTCTTCTTCAGTTTCAATAGGAGTAGTATAAACGAGTTGTTTTAGGTGACCCCAGAAATAAAAATCCAATGGATTCAGATCCGGCGAACGGGGTGGCCATGGGTGAGGTCCTCCTCTACCTATCCAACGAGCAGGATATTGTTGATCTAAATAGTTTCTAACACGTACTGCAAAGTGAGGGGGAGCGCCGTCATGCATGAACCACATTAAAGTTCTCGTTCTTAATGGCACTGATTCCATCACTTCTGGCAATTCATCTCTAAGGAAGTTGTAATAGACATCACCAGTTAGTCGATTTGGAAAAAAATACGGTTCAACTAAGCTATCTCCAATAATGCCTGCCCAAATATTAAAAGAAAATGTATACTTGTGATGTCCTTCGATGATAGCATGAGGATTATCTTCCGCCCAAATATGGTTGTCGTGAAAATTTATGATGCCTTGTCTGGAAAAATGCACTTCATCTGTAAATAGTATTTTTGCCGAAAATTGTGGGACCCTTAAAGAAGTTTCTTGAAACCAGTTACAAAAATTAACTCGAGCTGGAAAGTCTCTAGGCAACAAAGCTTGCACTTTTTGTACGTGATAAGGATAAAGTAAATAGTCCTTTAAGATACTCCGTACTGTTTTGTAATTCACATTCAACTCGTTCCCGATTTTCCTCGTACTAGTGCCTGGAGATTTTTCCACCATGTTTAAGACCTCTTCCTCAAGTTGTACGGTTCTAACTGTAAGTGGTCGGCCGCCTATGTTGCTTTTTGTAAAGCTACCTGTTTCCTCTAACCTGAGGTGCAATCTTGTAAATGTTTCCGAACACGGTACTCGTCTATTAGGAAAACGTTCTACTGCCAAACCGTACATAAAATGAATTTGAGCCATTTTTTGATTGGTAAACTCAGCCATTATGAAAAGTATGTAATGTAGTACAAATAAATTGAAAAATAATTCAAATGGATATTATTTTAAACAGGAGACAAATGTTACGGAGAAAACAATTGTGGTTGCTATGGAATGAAGCAAAGCCTATTCGTATCATTTGCCGCAACATAATGATAAAAATACGAAAAATAACTAAAAAATTAGGGTACTCTTTTACCCAGATCTCCGCCAATATACTAATTGTAAAATTTAAAATTGACCCTAAGTAAAGTGCTCTAATCCCTTATGTTTCACATTAGAATATCGTTTGGGATTCATTAATAAAATGAAAAAAAAATACAAATTTTTTTCCTAACACCCTGTATTTCGAGAACGAAGCGACATGCGAGAAACTTTTATACCACATTTTCGTCTTAAAATAAGGTGAGGATTCACCTGCTTCATTTTTTCAGAGAGGTTAGGAAACACCCTGTATAGTATTATATATATATATATATGTATATCTCTCTAGATCGTCTAATTTAGTTAGAGTTAGCTTTATAGTATATTATAGCATGTCAATACAATAAATTTATAGGCTAGATGAAACAATAATTATTCTTTTCTGGGATATATTAACCTTTAATTTTAATTATAATCTTATAGTTTTGGTTCAAGGGCGGGGTGCATTGATATACTGTGAGCAGGGTCTTGACTTTAATTTAAACATTTATATAAGGTTGTTGGACAGTTGGGCTATTGCTCGGGTATATCAGTGCAGGTGCCCGGCCAGGTTAAGTGTAAGAACAACCTTCACGTCAGTAAATGGATGAACCTCGCCATTTCATACGCACAATATTGATTTTGTTTGTACCTTTAGCAACTTTGTATCTTCTGAATAAAGATCTTATTTATTCATTTATTTTATTTACTTATTTAAAGGCATATTTAATTCAAAAAGTTTAAATATTCCTAGCCCTTAATCAAAAAACGTGTCCATATTTCTCTAAGAGACCTGAATATAATATTCAACCAAAAGAACCAACACAAAGTGTCGGTCTCAAATAATTTAATATTTAAAAAATATTCGGTAACATGTTTCGCCTTTAAGGCATCATCAGACCTGATACACCAAAAAACAATTTAAGAAGAATAAAAATGTCAAAATATAAAAAAATGATAAACGTTACAATCACATCATTACAAAACAGTCAGAACTTAAACTAAAAATTGTATATAAACAAATGGGTACAACAACAAACCAGTTTGTAATGATGTGATTGTAACGTTTATCATTTTTTTATATATTTTATATTTTGACATTTTTATTCTTCTTAAATTGTTTTTTGGTGTATCAGGTCTGATGAAGCCTTAAAGGCGAAACATGTGAATATTTTTTAAATACCTATTAAATTATTTGACACTGGGACTTTGTGTTGGTTCTTTTGGTTGAATATTCCTAACTCTTGATCTTGTTTAGGTTTACTATATTGTAATTAATAAAACAAATATTTATTTTCTATATGGTTTATTATAGATGTAATACTACAAAAGGCACTATAATTTAGATTATTTTACATTGTTCAAAAACAGGATATATTTGCTGCATTACCAATATGGTATTTTAACACAGTGATAACTTTAAACAGCGTAGGTAGGTACATGAATATAAACAGTTTAATACGATACATTTTCTACAATTATTTCATTATTTTTGTGTTAATTAAATCAGGTTCACATAAATAATTGTAGAGAAAGGAATATATCCAGGGTGCACAATGTTTGAGATAAAGTGAGATTTACAACTATGACTAAAACTATACTACAGTTACAAGTAGAAATTTTAATTTAACAATATTTCATAAAAAATCTAGTCTAAAGTCTTAACTTACAGATTTGAATACCTGCTGATAGAATTAGACTTACATCAGTCTCAGTGAAATACCCTTACAGTTAAACAGTCTTTTTTTAGCGATGACATTAGCTGAAAGTCTTGTGGGTTTGAAATCAAGCTGGGGAAATATCAGAACGTTGTAAAATTTAGTGGTTCTATCTTTGAAACTGCGGCGTGTTTAATACTAGTTTAGAATTTGAGATGCACTTGAACACAAAATTAACTAATTGAACAATCTATCGGTTCAAACTGCTCAGATAATGCATACTACATGAACAAGCATTATATCCGCGTAGCTGATGTCTAGGTATCCTCTGGGTGGGAAGTCCACTAAGTCCTTTCACGTACATATAACTAGTTGGATGTCTAAGGATACTCTTTTGAGGCTTTTTCTCCTTCTTCTTCTTAAGCTCTTTGGTGTTGGAACAGCTCTGCGATCTGCTGTAAAGATTCAGATTTTGGAACACTTTCTTAAGGCTTTCCGCCGACGTGGAGTGATGGTGTCGATTCCGTAGCGTCTGCACGTCACTTCCTGAATCACTAGAACTACTTGAAATGTGATTGGGAGACACTGAACAGTCTTTCTCTATCCTAGATGTATGCCCTACTGACGAACTATCTGAACTAGACGATCTGCTTTCATCTGAACTTTGAAAGTCCTCTTGGGACCGTCTGGCAAGCTTTCGGCTGATGACTCTGAATAGCCTCAAACCTTTGGGGGATGGGGTGAGGGGAGACGCACTCCCCGAGCGTTCGCTACCATCGTTAACACTTAAAACTAGCAAAGAATTTTCGTTGTTCACGGGCGACATATTGCGAAATTCGGAGCGCGACTGAAAATCCAGTATCATTGAGATTTAAGCTTCGCAGCTTGGAACTTGGCTTGAAACTGAGCGCGCTTGGAGTTTGCCGCCTGTATTTATAGACGGGGGAAAGTTGGAAAAACTTCTCGCGCATGGAGTTGAAGTGGATTTCCACGTGATTCTGGAACGGGCTGTTTAGGGTGACGGATATGATGTAAACTCGGCATGTGATGTTTACTTTTTCGTTTGGGGGGTGTATGGACAGTAAGGTACAATAATTCTCTGCCTTTGATGTTTGCTTTGTGATATAGGGATACTATTTTGCAGTTGTTTTGAATACGGGTTGATAATGCTTGTAACAACCTTAAATGCTTAGATATAACAACTTCTCAGGAGTATGTAACGATACAATTTAAGGTAAAGAGAGGGGCAAAAAAGTCGCGCATTATGCCTGTAACTTTTTAATTACCTCGTGTATGAAGAAGTGACCTTTATGAGAGTCAAATTTAAAATAAATAATTTTTAATCAACTTTAATTTAGAGAATGACCTCTCGGCTGTAGCTACAGAGGCTGGAGTGGTTAATAATATGCGCAATGCAATCGAAATGTTTGGAAATGAGTGGGTTAGGTTATTTATTGCAATGTAATTAAGTGTTTCTCCTACAGACGTTGCGTTTTTGTCGCCATTTTGCAGAAATTATAATTCGTGTAAAAGTTCTGTTCCGTCTATATATCTTTCTCATTTCGATCTTTGTCAGTTAAGGTTTCTTCAAGTTTCTTCAAGTAATAGTTTAAATCTTTCATGTACGGATGAAAGAGTAATGTTTAGCATTCCGAAAAAGCAATCTACTTTAAATTTAATTTCTTGATTTTCAATCGGCTGGTCGTCACCTTCGTAAGAAAATTGTTTTTTAATCTCTCGTGGCCTTAAAATTTCTGCGGATATAAATTGGCATCTACTAATAAGTCACTGAAGCCTTTGTCAGATCGATATTGTTTCACAAATTCATTGAGGTTATATAAACTTTCGCAAGCCTGGGAAATATTAAATGTTTTTGATTGCAGAATCTTAGTAACAACATCCACTTTACTTAGAATCTTGTACCACAAGACTACCATACACACAAACTCATAATTTTTATTTTTTTTACCTAGGAAGGTAGCTAGATGTTTTGTAGTATTGTCAATATTATTTCCGGATAAAATTTTATAAAGAGCATCGTAAATTTCGCCCAACTGAAATCTTAGATGGGTTATTGACTCAATTCTGGTAGACCATTTAGTATCTGACAAAGGCTTTAATGTCAGACTTGAAATGTTACTTTTTAAAACAGATCACCAATTAGTTGAGGCAGGAAAAAAATTATATAATTCTTGAACAGTTGAAAAAAAATGTATACTAGAAATATTGGATTTCACAGCATCGTTTATGACAAGGTTCAAACTGTGGTTACAACAAGGTACAAACATTGCTGGTGGATTAATGTCTAAAACTCTTTTTTGTACACCTTGATGTTTACCCTTCATATTTGAACCATTATCATAACCTTGGCCGCGCATATTATAAATGTCTAAACCATAATTTGCCAAAGTTTTTAGTAAAAAGTTGGTTAAACCTTCACCTGTTGTATCATTTATAGGACGAGATGTTAAAAACGTCCTTCCACACTAAATTTATTGTTTTTTAAATTAACGCATCTTAAGCAAACAGAAATCTGCTCCTGGCGGATCATAGTAGGAGTACAATCAAGTAATATAGAAAAATACTTGGCTTCTTTAACTTCATTTGAAATATTATTTCTTATATTGTCACCTATTAATTTAATGGTTTCGTTTTGAATTTTATCTCCAAGGTAAAGTGAAATATTTTTTTGAAATCTATTAATATGTGCAAACATGAGTGAATCAAATTTTGCTATTATTTCTATACATTTTAAAAAATTTCCATTATTTCTTTGAAATAACACTAGGACCACGAAAAGCCAAGTTTTGTTCAGCCAAAAATTGAATAGTATAAATTATTCTTTCAATGACACTGCGCCAATGTTTAGTTTCATTTTTTAATAAATTCTGCATTTCCGGATCAACGATTCGATTAGTTTTTTTATCTTTCTAGTAAATCTGACCAGACGCGTAAATTTTGAAAATGAGATTTACTTTTTTTTTGGATTTTCAAATATTCGCTTAAATGATGCCAATCATTGAAACCGTCTTGGTTACATAATTTAGTATTTTTAAAAGTCAATGGATTGTTGGGCTTGGGGTCATTGAATATTTTACAGTAGAAGCAGAAAACTGCATTTTTTTCAATAGAATATAGCAACCAATGACGCTGAACCTTTTCACCATTTAACAAAATTCGAGTAAAATATATATCGGAATACTTACGTTTACTTTTGTCTTTAGGATATATAGTTTCGTTTTGATAATGCATTGGACATTTTTCGACAAGTTCTTGCACCTGGATTAGAGGAAATAAACTCGGCCATACACCTGGATCGTTAGAAAGGGGCGCTTCTTCGGATAATTCGTCTTGCTCACTCGAACATGATGGTACCGACATTGACTGAAACGTATCAGGATCTAATTCTTTTAGATCTTCATCCTCATCAACTTGCCTTTCTAATTCTGATGGCAAGTTTGATTTTGTTGAATGTAGACAATCACTGTTATCAGAAGTAGTCTCTTGTGTGTTCAAGCCCGGTGCCATTTTCAGTCAACATGCAGTGAAAGTGTTAAACTTTAAATAATTACAAAAATTTAGATACATTTTGAAAGAAGGTTTATGCACATAAGTTTTTTACGGACATTATTATTGTTTTGAAGGATTTCGTGGTTTCGTTGTTTTCCTTGTTCTTTTAACGAATTAATGAATTTTCCATTATTCTCGCGGATTGCCGTCAGTCATCGCTTTCAACATTCTATTTGGCAACTTAATTACCCTAGAAAATACCGGTAAACAAACACCTTTAAAAACTTGTTGGCATAAACAAAAAGTTTAAAACCGTATTGAGTTTCCGTATGTGTTTTTTACTAATGCGTGTTTTTCTCGATGTGTGTATTAACACGCACTATGGGTGGGTGGTTAAAAATAAGGATAAAAATAGCTAAACATCGTGACCTACTACCCTTATTTTCACGTATAAAAAAAGCAATTGAATATGATTTTATAAATTTTGCACGAAAGGAGATTCTACCCTCGTCGACGCAAAAAGCACACTAATTAAATATGTTTTCTGAAAATCGATCGGAATTGTTGACATTTTATACCCACAAGGAAATTTTATTTATTTACTAAGCTTAGTCATTAAATATTCTTTATCTGGAGCTTCCTGGATAAATTTGTTGATTTGTAAGTAGAGGAAAACGGACAGTTCTGGCTCAGGTGGTGCTGGTGGTGCTGGTGGTGCAACTAACCCGGGTGGTGCGGTGGTGCGTTTTATGACCTAACCCGGGTGGTTCGGTGGTGCGTTTTACGATCTAACCCAAGTGGTGCGGTGGTGCGTTTTATGATCTAACCCGGGTGGTTCGGTGGTGCGTTTTATGATCTAACCCGGGTGGTTCGGTGGTGCGTTTTATGACCTAACCCGGGTGGTTCGGTGGTGCTGTTTTACGAGACCAGTGATGCTGGTGGTGCTGTTTTACGAGATCAGTGATGCTGGTGGTGCTGTTTTATGATCTAACCCGGGCGGTTCGGTGGTGCGTTTTATGACCTAACCCGGGTGGTTCGGTGGTGCTGTTTTACGAGACCAGTGATGCTGGTGGTGCTGTTTTACGAGATCAGTGGTGCTGGTGGTGCTGTTTTATGATCTAACCCGGGCGGTTCGGTGGTGCGTTTTATGACCTAACCCGGATGGTTCGGTGGTGCTGTTTTACGAGATCAGTGGTGCTGGTGGTGCTGTTTTACGAGACCAGTGGTGCTGGTGGTGCTGTTTTACGAGACCAGTGGTGCTGGTGGTGCGTTTTATGATCTAACCCAAGTGGTTCGGTGGTGCGTTTTATGATCTAACCCGGATGGTTCGGTGGTGCTGTTTATGAGCTAACCCGGGTGCTTTCGTGAGGCGGCTCTGTCAATATCTCTCTACTGTGTTAATTTATGCGGGTAATAAAACCGACAAGGGTCGGATCGGCCTGCATGCTTATAGAGGTAAAAAACCGCTTTAGAATGTTTTTGGTATATCTTTTTTAGATAATTTTGGGGGAAATAATTTGCCTGAGATGCCAATTAAAAAAAGCCTACATTTAATTGTATTTTAGATTCTTGAATTTTGTACATGGATTAAAAATCTACTATTTCTTGAAATTGTATACATTATGTTAGATAATTAAGGAATAAAAAAGATGAAAATAGCAATTATAATTAGAAAAAAAATATTTTAATGTTATTAAGACTTTGTAAATATCTGTAAAAACTGTTCTAAATCCTGTCATTTCTGAAACTTGTATACTGAGTGTTTAGAATTTAGTAAAAAATTAAAAAAATGTTTTAACGTTATTAAGCCCTGTGAAACTTTGTAAAAAATGACTAAAACAGTCGCAAATCGTCCTATTTTCTTAAAAGTGTATACTGAGTGTTTAGAATTTAGTAAAAATTAAAAAAAATGTTTTAAATTTGTTAAATCATGTGAAATCTTGTATAAAATGACTAGAACCATTCTTAATCATGACATTTCTGAAAATTGTATACTGAGTGTTTAGAATTTAGTAAAAAATTAAAAAAAATGTTTTAACGTTATTAAGCCCTGTGAAACTTTGTAAAAAATGACTAAAACAGTCGCAAATCGTCCTATTTTCTTAAAAGTGTATACTGAGTGTTTAGAATTTAGTAAAAATTAAAAAAAAATGTTTTAAATTTGTTAAATCATGCGAAATCTTGTATAAAATGACTAGAACCGTTCTTAATCATGGCATTTCTGAAAATTGTATACTGAGTGTTAAAAATTTAGTAAAAAATTAAAAAAAATGTTTTAACGTTATTAAGCCCTGTGAAACTTTGTAAAAAATGACTAAAACAGTCGCAAATCGTCATATTTTCTTAAAAGTGTATACTGAGTGTTTAGAATTTAGTAAAAATTAAAAAAAATGTTTTAAATTTGTTAAATCATGTGAAATCTTGTATAAAATGACTAGAACCGTTCTTAATCATGGCATTTCTGAAAATTGTATACTGAGTGTTTAGAATTTAGTAAAAAATTAAAAAAAAATGTTTTAACGTTATTAAGCCCTGTGAAACTTTGTAAAAAATGACTAAAACAGTCGCAAATCGTCCTATTTTCTTAAAAGTGTATACTGAGTGTTTAGAATTTAGTAAAAATTAAAAAAAAAATGTTTTAAATTTGTTAAATCATGTGAAATCTTGTATAAAATGACTAGAACCGTTCTTAATCATGACATTTCTGAAAATTGTATACTGAGTGTTTAGAATTTAGTAAAAATTAAAAAAAATGTTTTAAATTTGTTAAATCATGCGAAATCTTGTAAAAAATGACTAAAACAGTCGCAAATCGTCCTATTTTCTTAAAAGTGTATACTGAGTGTTTAGAATTTAGTAAAAAATAAAAAAAATGTTTTAAATTTGTTAAATCATGCGAAATCTTGTATAAAATGACTAGAACCGTTCTTAATCATGGCATTTCTGAAAATTGTATACTGAGTGTTTAGAATTTAGTAAAAAATTAAAAAAAATGTTTTAACGTTATTAAGCCCTGTGAAACTTTGTAAAAAAATGACTAAAACAGTCGCAAATCGTCATATTTTCTTAAAAGTGTATACTGAGTGTTTAGAATTTAGTAAAAATTAAAAAAAATGTTTTAAATTTGTTAAATCATGTGAAATCTTGTATAAAATGACTAGAACCGTTCTTAATCATGACATTTCTGAAAATTGTATACTGAGTGTTAAGTATTTTAGTTGAAAATAAGATCATAAATCATCTATACAAAACAAGCGCCCCTTATGGATTTGAACGAAAATCATAGATTCGACTATTTTCATGAAAAATAAATCTAAGTACGGAATAATGCAGGAAGATTATCTATTTTCTTGGTTTAGAAAGTGATGTAGTTAAGATTTATAACTTAGGAATAAATAAATTATTATTAATCTTTTCGACCTATTTCTCTTGCATATTTAATTTCTTTGATAGTAAGAACTAATCTTTTTATTTTACAAAGTAAAAAAAAAAAAGCTAAAGATCGGCGTTGTCAGTCAGGTATAAGAACTGATTTAACACGATGGTTTTTGTACAAACGTTCACATACAATTGTATGCTTTTTAACCGATTGTGTCGGAAAAAAATGACGATTTATAGATTAGATATTTAGACGAAGAGCTAACCTTCTCAATAAAGTATTGATTATTGCCCTGCTAGCTAGACAACACTTTTTATGTTAGTCAAAAAAAATTTTTTTTTTCGGACGCTATTACAGATTTCATCGTTAATTAACAAACATTAAGACCAAAAAATTAGCGTGCAAGATGAAATGTATAGGTTCACTTCATTTCTACATTATTTTACAACTCTCAATCGCATTAAAAACAAGATCGAATAAAAAATAACTTATGACATATGGACGAAAAATGTTTTTCGGGCTATTTAGGTTAGCGACCGCATTACGTCTGAAATACTACATTTTTCGAGCTTATAACATAATTTACTATTTTAACGTTAAAATAGGGGAAATGATGTATCGAAGTGGGTACTTTTTTTTGTCGGTCACGAGATTATAGTTTCTTTTAAAATGAGCTCTAATATTTACAACACAAATTATCCTTTAAGCCACATTAGTTTAAAACTCGTCTGTCGCTTTCCCTCTATCGTGAGATTGATTAAAGTATAGCGTAGTATATATTTAGATGAATTTCGTAAATGTTGAATACTTTCAAAACTGAAAAAGCCGCCCTTTGCAATAAATATCTCCGTAGAGTTAGGTATCCTGCAGATTAAGGGTATTTCAGCGGATAATCATATACAAATTCAAATACCTCATTTGTTTCGGAGCAGTAACCATCAACTTTTACACCATTTAAAACAGCTTCTTTACCATTAGCAGCATGTAAGATGTTGATTTTTCTGTGATTCTCGGTCCAAAGTAACCAATCTATGGCAATTTTGCTCTGCCTGTTTCTCCATCGGTATCCATTTTTTGGTATGATTCCTATAGTATTAGGCTTCAAAAAATGTCTTCTAAAAATTGCATTGCATGCTGAAGCAATAGTTGTAGCTTCAGTAAATGGACATACATTGGTAGTTTGTATAAGTTGTTCTCTAAACTTTAAACATGATTGCGCAAGGATTTCGACATCCGATACGCAGTAGTCTACCAGATCTCTTTGCATATCGAAACCATCATTTTCATGTTCTACAAACCATTTAAGAAATTTGGCTCTGTCTTCTTCTTTCATACTATCTGAGGAGTAATATTGAATTGATGGTAGAGGTCCTATATAGTTTTCATTTGCCTTTGTATTAAATAGGTGCGGGAAGTAGCCTTTTTTAAAAATATCCTCAAGTCCAAATGCCTTTGGTAGTTTGGCTTAAGGCATAGGGAAATAGTTAAGTGAGTCGATAAATTTTACATTTTCAAGTTGCATCGTAATTATTTTGGTACCTCTCATGATTAACTCAGGTGTAAAATCTGTCTTTGTCATAATATAGTTTAATATAAACTGGTGATCAAAAGCCTGACCATTATGGGCTATTACAATAATTTCTTTAAAGTTTTTCCTCATTTGTAACAAATGGCTAGTAAATGTTCCCGCTGGGTCTATACCTCTGACTTTTTGTAACTTTAGACCACATTTTTTTACAAGTATCTGCTTCAGAATCCATGCACTCATCGCAGTATTGTTTGAAAACACAGAGATTGACTTGATGTAAAAACGTTGAATTTTCCAATAGTTTGTCTTGGCTCGTCTCTAAATCGTAGAATACAAAAAAGATCATCTTTAATCTTAGCTTTTCCCTTATCAGACCGAATATAACATAGATGATCCTCGGATGCATGTTTATTACAAATTTTACAATAAATTTCACCACATGCATGTGCTCTTTTGGCTTTAATGGTTTTTAATCAAATAGAACATAGTTTAATTTGTTCGCATACTGTAAATTTGCCTGACGAATAATCCTTTTTATGATTTTCGTAACAGTTTTGACTTCTAAAAAATCATAGACAGTCCTGACATTTAATTTTTATTGCTATTTCACAAGCAGAGACTTGCTGACATGCCTGACAGCTTCCACCACATCGGTGCTCATTTTTGTGATCATATGGGACGTAACACTTTTCACAAAAATAGTTAGAACAAAAAGCTGCTGTCAGCGATGTAATTACATTAAAATGGCTTTTGTAATGTAATAAGTTCAGCCGTTTATTGCTTTCAGTTGAACCTTCAAATATAATATTTCGTCCTTTTGATCCATAGCTATAAACAACTAATTTATATTCTTTTAGATGATTTTGAAATTGTATTAACTCGGGAATTCCACCTCCTGCCTCAGGAATGCTAATTTTAGCTCTCTCCAACAATGATCTTGTTCTTTCGGTTTGAATTTTACTAATATCTCTTCCAACCTTACTGAATTCGGGATCTCTTTTATTATGGGCAATGGCGACTACCAAAGCATGTGCTAAACACAGGTTATCGGTATTTTTAATACTTATAATACCTCGTCGCTTGTCGCATTCCTCGTGAAAGCTGTTATAATTTTTTCCTCTTCCCCCACCAACAGGTAATCTAACAGTTGTCACACTAAGACAAAATGATTCTGTATTAAGACCTGCTGAGTTTGACTGATAAATGCCACTTATAACACTCCAAACATCTTAAAAGGTTATGTCTTTAGCTGCTTTGAAGCGAATCCAACCTTCTCCTCGGTTGAAGTCTTTAGAGCAAAAACTAAAAGCCGCACGATCTAAGGGTTGTAGGCCTTCTGTAGCGTTTTGAATAATTTGATTAATTCCTTTTTCCGCCCAACCAACTGGTTCAACTCCCTGTGGAACAGGTTTTAACTTAAACTCTTGCGTCCTGTAAGGTTAAATTCTCGTAACTTTTTAACAACGTCTTTAACAATAATAAACTTCTCCATCTTTCTTTTTTTTTTTTTTGTTGTTTTATAATCTACTATCTACCTACATAAAAAAAAAAAAAACAAGTATATTTTCATATTTTTATCGGTCTTAAGTTCGATTTCAAAAGCACACTCCCACTTTTTGATAATTTCACAGTCTAAGCACATAGATCTTATATTTTTTATTTACGATCAATTCATCTTTATTCGCCAATCGTCTCAAACGAGTCTGCTTTTGAAAGTAATATAACCTTAGTATTCAGAAAATATTAATGATATCGGAGCCTAAAACATCCTTAACACTAAAAAATCATTATGTTTCCTAACAAAACCCATCATCTTGTCTATTTAGCTTGCTTTCCTATTGTTTAGCAGGTTAAATAAAATTATTATTTCGCTCTTTTTGTCTGTACTGAATCGTTAGGGAAATACGATTCTAGTCCTATAAGAGAGACAGTTAAAATTTATGTAAGCAATCAGAAATCCTACACTATGAGCTACTTAGTTAAAATTTCATATTTCCTTCCTGGATCAGCTAAAATTTGTGTTGTGTCGGTCAAAATTTATAAAATACGAAAAAAATGCTAGATACATTTTTATCATGACTTTCTATCTAATTCCATCTTATTTCAAGGTATAATTCGGTTGTCAAAATGAGAATCTAAAAAATCCTCGTGTTTCCTCACAAAACCCATCATCTTGCCTATTTAGCTTGCTTTTCTATTGTTTAGCAGGTTAAATAAAATTATTATTTCGCTCTTTTTTGTCTGTACTGAATCGTTAGGGGGGATACGTTTCTAGTTCTATAAGAGAGACAGTTAAAATTTATGTAAGCAATCAGAAATCCTACACTATGAGCTACTTAGTTAAAATTTCATATTTCCTTCCTGGGTCAGAAAAAATTTGTGATGTGTCGGTCAAAATTTATAAAAATACGAAAAAAATGCTGGATACATTTTTAGCGTGACTTTCTATTTAATACCATCTTATTTCAAGGTATAATACGGTTGTCAAAATGAGAATAAAATAATTTTCCCATGGTTTATGTCATCTTAAAAAAGTCAAAAGGTTATATTCTGTAGAGGGTCAGATACATTCAAATTTAAAAATTTTCTACAAGAAGAATTTTAAGATAGTATTATAGTAAATAAAAATTCTATACCTCCAATATTTCTTGGAAACATATCGTGTTCTAGCGACATAACCCAAAAGTACCTCTATTCAGAAACGCATCGTACTTTTCTTGTCAAACTTGACTTTGTTGTAATGTTGTATGCAGAGCACTTTGAAAACAAAAATTAGATTAGAAACCGCCGCCTCTTAAGGTATACTTTTTTAGGTCTTACATAGGGTACACTGGTATACAGAACAAATGTCATCTTTAATTGTCTCATTGTCCCATCCATTACATTATTATAATCTTAAAGCACCTGTTACCAGCATTATCTATTTTTATGGTTTTCATAAAACATAGCGATTACCGATGAAAATTAAACGAAAACTCAATAAATAACTTTTTTTCAACTGAAATAGACTGATTTTCGATGGAAAAATGTTACTTATAACTAAAAATGAATATAAGACATATACGCAATGATATTTAGAATAAATCAATCTTTTCTAAAATTACTATGAAATATTCACAAAATCGTTTCGTTATAACCAAAGTAGCAAGGCTTGCAGATTTCGTATAGAGTTCAAACGCGATACTGAGATGATCTTTTTTTTATATTTTTGTAGGATAATTCACCACTACGTTGTAAGTACTTGAGAGAGGACTTTCTTGAAAAATCCTCAAATTTCTCTGCAATTTTGTTCCTTCTAGAGTTAAATTCACACAGAAAACCCCGTATTCTTATCTTTCAGGTTGGTATATTAAAAAGGGCTTATTAGTATGGTTTAGAAAACAAGCAATATTAATTAACGGATGTTTTTTCGTCGTATGAAGAGTTGAAAATTTTTTTTTTTTTTCCACTCCAATGGTTGCGATGCAGAGAGTCGGGTTTCATCATAATCTTTCAGGGTAGCTCAGGTTTGATTGCATGTAGAGAGTCGGATTTCATCATAATTTTTCAGGGTAGCTCAGGTTTGATTGCATGTAGAGAGTCGGGTTTCATCATAATCTTTCAGGGTAGCTCAGGTTTGATTGCATGTACTAAGGTTAGTGCTCCTTGCAATCGGTTTCAGGTTTGACGCGCCCCCCTCAGGTTTGTTCAGGTTTCTCAAACACTTGAGAAACCTGAACAAACCTGAGGGGGGCGCGTCAAACCTGAAACCGATTGCAAGGAGCACTAACCTTAGTACATGCAATCAAACCTGAGCTACCCTGAAAGATTATGATGAAACCCGACTCTCTACATGCAATCAAACCTGAGCTACCCTGAAAAATTATGATGAAATCCGACTCTCTACATGCAATCAAACCTGAGCTACCCTGAAAGATTATGATGAAACCCGACTCTCTGCATCGCAACCATTGGAGTGGAAAAAAAAAAAAAATTTTCAACTCTTCATACGACGAAAAAACATCCGTTAATTAATATTGCTTGTTTTCTAAACCATACTAATAAGCCCTTTTTAATATACCAACCTGAAAGATAAGAATACGGGGTTTTCTGTGTGAATTTAACTCTAGAAGGAACAAAATTGCAGAGAAATTTGAGGATTTTTCAAGAAAGTCCTCTCTCAAGTACTTACAACGTAGTGGTGAATTATCCTACAAAAATATAAAAAAAAGATCATCTCAGTATCGCGTTTGAACTCTATACGAAATCTGCAAGCCTTGCTACTTTGGTTATAACGAAACGATTTTGTGAATATTTCATAGTAATTTTAGAAAAGATTGATTTATTCTAAATATCATTGCGTATATGTCTTATATTCATTTTTAGTTATAAGTAACATTTTTCCATCGAAAATCAGTCTATTTCAGTTGAAAAAAAGTTATTTATTGAGTTTTCGTTTAATTTTCATCGGTAATCGCTATGTTTTATGAAAACCATAAAAATAGATAATGCTGGTAACAGGTGCTTTAAGATTATAATAATGTAATGGATGGGACAATGAGACAATTAAAGATGACATTTGTTCTGTATACCAGTGTACCCTATGTAAGACCTAAAAAAGTATACCTTAAGAGGCGGCGGTTTCTAATCTAATTTTTGTTTTCAAAGTGCTCTGCATACAACATTACAACAAAGTCAAGTTTGACAAGAAAAGTACGATGCGTTTCTGAATAGAGGTACTTTTGGGTTATGTCGCTAGAACACGATATGTTTCCAAGAAATATTGGAGGTATAGAATTTTTATTTACTATAATACTATCTTAAAATTCTTCTTGTAGAAAATTTTTAAATTTGAATGTATCTGACCCTCTACAGAATATAACCTTTTGACTTTTTTAAGATGACATAAACCATGGGAAAATTATTTTATTCTCATTTTGACAACCGTATTATACCTTGAAATAAGATGGTATTAAATAGAAAGTCACGCTAAAAATGTATCCAGCATTTTTTTCGTATTTTTATAAATTTTGACCGACACATCACAAATTTTTTCTGACCCAGGAAGGAAATATGAAATTTTAACTAAGTAGCTCATAGTGTAGGATTTCTGATTGCTTACATAAATTTTAACTGTCTCTCTTATAGAACTAGAAACGTATCCCCCCTAACGATTCAGTACAGACAAAAAAGAGCGAAATAATAATTTTATTTAACCTGCTAAACAATAGAAAAGCAAGCTAAATAGGCAAGATGATGGGTTTTGTGAGGAAACACGAGGATTTTTTAGATTCTCATTTTGACAACCGAATTATACCTTGAAATAAGATGGAATTAGATAGAAAGTCATGATAAAAATGTATCTAGCATTTTTTTCGTATTTTATAAATTTTGACCGACACAACACAAATTTTAGCTGATCCAGGAAGGAAATATGAAATTTTAACTAAGTAGCTCATAGTGTAGGATTTCTGATTGCTTACATAAATTTTAACTGTCTCTCTTATAGGACTAGAATCGTATTTCCCTAACGATTCAGTACAGACAAAAAGAGCGAAATAATAATTTTATTTAACCTGCTAAACAATAGGAAAGCAAGCTAAATAGACAAGATGATGGGTTTTGTTAGGAAACATAATGATTTTTTAGTGTTAAGGATGTTTTAGGCTCCGATATCATTAATATTTTCTGAATACTAAGGTTATATTACTTTCAAAAGCAGACTCGTTTGAGACGATTGGCGAATAAAGATGAATTGATCGTAAATAAAAAATATAAGATCTATGTGCTTAGACTGTGAAATTATCAAAAAGTGGGAGTGTGCTTTTGAAATCGAACTTAAGACCGATAAAAATATGAAAATATACTTGTTTTTTTTTTTTTTATGTAGGTAGATAGTAGATTATAAAACAACAAAAAAAAAAAAAAGAAAGATGGAGAAGTTTATTATTGTTAAAGACGTTGTTAAAAAGTTACGAGAATTTAACCTTACAGGACGCAAGAGTTTAAGTTAAAACCTGTTCCACAGGGAGTTGAACCAGTTGGTTGGGCGGAAAAAGGAATTAATCAAATTATTCAAAACGCTACAGAAGGCCTACAACCCTTAGATCGTGCGGCTTTTAGTTTTTGCTCTAAAGACTTCAACCGAGGAGAAGGTTGGATTCGCTTCAAAGCAGCTAAAGACATAACCTTTTAAGATGTTTGGAGTGTTATAAGTGGCATTTATCAGTCAAACTCAGCAGGTCTTAATACAGAATCATTTTGTCTTAGTGTGACAACTGTTAGATTACCTGTTGGTGGGGGAAGAGGAAAAAATTATAACAGCTTTCACGAGGAATGCGACAAGCGACGAGGTATTATAAGTATTAAAAATACCGATAACCTGTGTTTAGCACATGCTTTGGTAGTCGCCATTGCCCATAATAAAAGAGATCCCGAATTCAGTAAGGTTGGAAGAGATATTAGTAAAATTCAAACCGAAAGAACAAGATCATTGTTGGAGAGAGCTAAAATTAGCATTCCTGAGGCAGGAGGTGGAATTCCCGAGTTAATACAATTTCAAAATCATCTAAAAGAATATAAATTAGTTGTTTATAGCTATGGATCAAAAGGACGAAATATTATATTTGAAGGTTCAACTGAAAGCAATAAACGGCTGAACTTATTACATTACAAAAGCCATTTTAATGTAATTACATCGCTGACAGCAGCTTTTTGTTCTAACTATTTTTGTGAAAAGTGTTACGTCCCATATGATCACAAAAATGAGCACCGATGTGGTGGAAGCTGTCAGGCATGTCAGCAAGTCTCTGCTTGTGAAATAGCAATAAAAATTAAATGTCAGGACTGTCTATGATTTTTTAGAAGTCAAAACTGTTACGAAAATCATAAAAAGGATTATTCGTCAGGCAAATTTACAGTATGCGAACAAATTAAACTATGTTCTATTTGATTAAAAACCATTAAAGCCAAAAGAGCACATGCATGTGGTGAAATTTATTGTAAAATTTGTAATAAACATGCATCCGAGGATCATCTATGTTATATTCGGTCTGATAAGGGAAAAGCTAAGATTAAAGATGATCTTTTTTGTATTCTACGATTTAGAGACGAGCCAAGACAAACTATTGGAAAATTCAACGTTTTTACATCAAGTCAATCTCTGTGTTTTCAAACAATACTGCGATGAGTGCATGGATTCTGAAGCAGATACTTGTAAAAAAATGTGGTCTAAAGTTACAAAAAGTCAGAGGTATAGACCCAGCGGGAACATTTACTAGCCATTTGTTACAAATGAGGAAAAACTTTAAAGAAATTATTGTAATAGCCCATAATGGTCAGGCTTTTGATCACCAGTTTATATTAAACTATATTATGACAAAGACAGATTTTACACCTGAGTTAATCATGAGAGGTACCAAAATAATTACGATGCAACTTGAAAATGTAAAATTTATCGACTCACTTAACTATTTCCCTATGCCTTAAGCCAAACTACCAAAGGCATTTGGACTTGAGGATATTTTTAAAAAAGGCTACTTCCCGCACCTATTTAATACAAAGGCAAATGAAAACTATATAGGACCTCTACCATCAATTCAATATTACTCCTCAGATAGTATGAAAGAAGAAGACAGAGCCAAATTTCTTAAATGGTTTGTAGAACATGAAAATGATGGTTTCGATATGCAAAGAGATCTGGTAGACTACTGCGTATCGGATGTCGAAATCCTTGCGCAATCATGTTTAAAGTTTAGAGAACAACTTATACAAACTACCAATGTATGTCCATTTACTGAAGCTACAACTATTGCTTCAGCATGCAATGCAATTTTTAGAAGACATTTTTTGAAGCCTAATACTATAGGAATCATACCAAAAAATGGATACCGATGGAGAAACAGGCAGAGCAAAATTGCCATAGATTGGTTACTTTGGACCGAGAATCACAGAAAAATCAACATCTTACATGCTGCTAATGGTAAAGAAGCTGTTTTAAATGGTGTAAAAGTTGATGGTTACTGCTCCGAAACAAATGAGGTATTTGAATTTGTATATGATTATCCGCTGAAATACCCTTAATCTGCAGGATACCTAACTCTACGGAGATATTTATTGCAAAGGGCGGCTTTTTCAGTTTTGAAAGTATTCAACATTTACGAAATTCATCTAAATATATACTACGCTATACTTTAATCAATCTCACGATAGAGGGAAAGCGACAGACGAGTTTTAAACTAATGTGGCTTAAAGGATAATTTGTGTTGTAAATATTAGAGCTCATTTTAAAAGAAACTATAATCTCGTGACCGACAAAAAAAAGTACCCACTTCGATACATCATTTCCCCTATTTTAACGTTAAAATAGTAAATTATGTTATAAGCTCGAAAAATGTAGTATTTCAGACGTAATGCGGTCGCTAACCTAAATAGCCCGAAAAACATTTTTCGTCCATATGTCATAAGTTATTTTTTATTCGATCTTGTTTTTAATGCGATTGAGAGTTGTAAAATAATGTAGAAATGAAGTGAACCTATACATTTCATCTTGCACGCTAATTTTTTGGTCTTAATGTTTGTTAGTTAACGATGAAATCTGTAATAGCGTCCGAAAAAAAAAATTTTTTTTGACTAACATAAAAAGTGTTGTCTAGCTAGCAGGGCAATAATCAATACTTTATTGAGAAGGTTAGCTCTTCGTCTAAATATCTAATCTATAAATCGTCATTTTTTTCCGACACAATCGGTTAAAAAGCATACAATTGTATGTGAACGTTTGTACAAAAACCATCGTGTTAAATCAGTTCTTATACCTGACTGACAACGCCGATCTTTAGCTTTTTTTTTTTTACTTTGTAAAATAAAAAGATTAGTTCTTACTATCAAAGAAATTAAATATGCAAGAGAAATAGGTCGAAAAGATTAATAATAATTTATTTATTCCTAAGTTATAAATCTTAACTACATCACTTTCTAAACCAAGAAAATAGATAATCTTCCTGCATTATTCCGTACTTAGATTTATTTTTCATGAAAATAGTCGAATCTATGATTTTCGTTCAAATCCATAAGGGGCGCTTGTTTTGTATAGATGATTTATGATCTTATTTTCAACTAAAATACTTAACACTCAGTATACAATTTTCAGAAATGTCATGATTAAGAACGGTTCTAGTCATTTTATACAAGATTTCACATGATTTAACAAATTTAAAACATTTTTTTTAATTTTTACTAAATTCTAAACACTCAGTATACACTTTTAAGAAAATATGACGATTTGCGACTGTTTTAGTCATTTTTTTACAAAGTTTCACAGGGCTTAATAACGTTAAAACATTTTTTTTAATTTTTTACTAAATTCTAAACACTCAGTATACAATTTTCAGAAATGCCATGATTAAGAACGGTTCTAGTCATTTTATACAAGATTTCGCATGATTTAACAAATTTAAAACATTTTTTTTATTTTTTACTAAATTCTAAACACTCAGTATACACTTTTAAGAAAATAGGACGATTTGCGACTGTTTTAGTCATTTTTTACAAGATTTCGCATGATTTAACAAATTTAAAACATTTTTTTTAATTTTTACTAAATTCTAAACACTCAGTATACAATTTTCAGAAATGTCATGATTAAGAACGGTTCTAGTCATTTTATACAAGATTTCACATGATTTAACAAATTTAAAACATTTTTTTTTTAATTTTTACTAAATTCTAAACACTCAGTATACACTTTTAAGAAAATAGGACGATTTGCGACTGTTTTAGTCATTTTTTACAAAGTTTCACAGGGCTTAATAACGTTAAAACATTTTTTTTTAATTTTTTACTAAATTCTAAACACTCAGTATACAATTTTCAGAAATGCCATGATTAAGAACGGTTCTAGTCATTTTATACAAGATTTCACATGATTTAACAAATTTAAAACATTTTTTTTAATTTTTACTAAATTCTAAACACTCAGTATACACTTTTAAGAAAATATGACGATTTGCGACTGTTTTAGTCATTTTTTACAAAGTTTCACAGGGCTTAATAACGTTAAAACATTTTTTTTAATTTTTTACTAAATTTTTAACACTCAGTATACAATTTTCAGAAATGCCATGATTAAGAACGGTTCTAGTCATTTTATACAAGATTTCGCATGATTTAACAAATTTAAAACATTTTTTTTTAATTTTTACTAAATTCTAAACACTCAGTATACACTTTTAAGAAAATAGGACGATTTGCGACTGTTTTAGTCATTTTTTACAAAGTTTCACAGGGCTTAATAACGTTAAAACATTTTTTTTAATTTTTTACTAAATTCTAAACACTCAGTATACAATTTTCAGAAATGTCATGATTAAGAATGGTTCTAGTCATTTTATACAAGATTTCACATGATTTAACAAATTTAAAACATTTTTTTTAATTTTTACTAAATTCTAAACACTCAGTATACACTTTTAAGAAAATAGGACGATTTGCGACTGTTTTAGTCATTTTTTACAAAGTTTCACAGGGCTTAATAACGTTAAAACATTTTTTTAATTTTTTACTAAATTCTAAACACTCAGTATACAAGTTTCAGAAATGACAGGATTTAGAACAGTTTTTACAGATATTTACAAAGTCTTAATAACATTAAAATATTTTTTTTCTAATTATAATTGCTATTTTCATCTTTTTTATTCCTTAATTATCTAACATAATGTATACAATTTCAAGAAATAGTAGATTTTTAATCCATGTACAAAATTCAAGAATCTAAAATACAATTAAATGTAGGCTTTTTTTAATTGGCATCTCAGGCAAATTATTTCCCCCAAAATTATCTAAAAAAGATATACCAAAAACATTCTAAAGCGGTTTTTTACCTCTATAAGCATGCAGGCCGATCCGACCCTTGTCGGTTTTATTACCCGCATAAATTAACACAGTAGAGAGATATTGACAGAGCCGCCTCACGAAAGCACCCGGGTTAGCTCATAAACAGCACCACCGAACCATCCGGGTTAGATCATAAAACGCACCACCGAACCACTTGGGTTAGATCATAAAACGCACCACCAGCACCACTGGTCTCGTAAAACAGCACCACCAGCACCACTGATCTCGTAAAACAGCACCACCGAACCATCCGGGTTAGGTCATAAAACGCACCACCGAACCGCCCGGGTTAGATCATAAAACAGCACCACCAGCACCACTGATCTCGTAAAACAGCACCACCAGCATCACTGGTCTCGTAAAACAGCACCACCGAACCACCCGGGTTAGGTCATAAAACGCACCACCGAACCGCCCGGGTTAGATCATAAAACAGCACCACCAGCATCACTGATCTCGTAAAACAGCACCACCAGCATCACTGGTCTCGTAAAACAGCACCACCGAACCACCCGGGTTAGGTCATAAAACGCACCACCGAACCACCCGGGTTAGATCATAAAACGCACCACCGAACCACCCGGGTTAGATCATAAAACGCACCACCGCACCACTTGGGTTAGATCGTAAAACGCACCACCGAACCACCCGGGTTAGGTCATAAAACGCACCACCGCACCACCCGGGTTAGTTGCACCACCAGCACCACCAGCACCACCTGAGCCAGAACTGTCCGTTTTCCTCTACTTTTGTACTTTAGTTAAAATCTTGGATTTTTATCGGCCTATAACCCTCTGCGTGCCGTTTCAACGATGAACGAAGTTTTGGATATTTAGATATATCCACATCATGTCTAATTGCAAGCGTTGCCTTCAACACTGAATGGTACGACCACAATGTTGAAGATTTCATCTCGGAACCAAACTCCAAAAAGTATTTCAACATTTCCTGAGAGAGAACTTGCATTTTTATTCTTACGGTATTCCACGAAACTATGGTATGCATTGTTATAGTTTTCTGTGGACTTTGTTGGCAATAAATAAAATGAGGCAGTTTTACTAATTATTTATTATTATTATTTAAAATTATAACAAACTTTATAATAACGAAATAAATAGCCTAGAAAATTGAACAACTCAACATCGGAATAATAATCAAGTAAACCATTTTCAGTGGATCAGGTGTTCAAAATTACCACCATTTTCTGCTTTCTGACTTTTAAAGATCATTGTCATTTGGACGGTTAACGTAGACTTTGTTCTTTAACAAAAATAAGTCAAGCGGGGTTAAGTCCAGGAATCGCGCTTGCCAGTCAATAGCACCTCTTCTGCTTATCCAACGTCCTAAAAATTGTTCGCTTATGTATTGTCTAACATTTGCCGCATAATGCGCAGGTGCTCCATCTTGCTGGAACCATACTTGTTCGTTTATGCCATTATTTACACCCGGTAAAACTATACTGCAAGAAGGAATTATGTGATTCCTGAGGAGGTCCAGATATTTATCGCCATTCAAATTACCACCTATGAAAAAAGGTCCCACAGAATGTCTACCAACCATGCCAGCCCAAACATTAACTTTTTCGGGCCTCTGAGTATGACCTTCCTGGAACCAGTGAGTATTTTAGCAGACCAATAACGATAATTGTGTCTATTGACAATGTCATTTAAATGGAAAATAGCTTAATCCGAGAAAATGATATTTGTTGCGAAGTTATTATCGTTGTCCATCTTTCCATCATCAGCTCACAAAATTCAGCTCTTCTATCAAAATCGTCCTCGTTTAACTCCTGCTTAAACAAATTTTTCACTGACTGGTGAGACACATTAAAATCCATTGCCATTGACCTGGATGATTGTGTTGGATTTTCATGTATTGAGAGCATGATATCCAAAGCTTCGTCTCCCCCGCTTACTGTTTTAGGTCGACCTGATTTCCCTAACACTGCCTGTTTCTCGAAATTTCTTTACCACTTGACACACCGTTGACTGATTTATTGGAAGCCTATTTGGATATAATTCATTGAAAAGTTGACAAGCCTGATCTTGCGATCTCTTCATATTTCCGTAACCGCTCATTATTAAAATTTCAACTCGTTGTTTCTGTTTGAGATGAATCATAGTGTAAAGAAATTAGAAATCAGACAACAGAAAATTGAACAGGAACTCAAAATTGACACATCTTAGGTCGCTGTCATAAAAACACCTTGAGTCAATTGGTGGGTATTAGGTAGGAATAATTATAATTAGGAAGTTTTTCATTTTTGAGCTGTCATTATCTCGGAAACGCTAGGTGAAAATTTGAAATACAAAAAAGTTTTCTCAGTATAATCCAAACATACAATCATATGCAGGATATTCCATTTAAAAGAAGTAAGTTAGTCTCTGTGGCAGCCAAACCAGAAATGACAGAAAAAATTTATGCAGATAGAAATGTTAGGAATAATTTACTGAACAACTGTGATAAAGGTCACTTTTTCGTATGCGAGGGAATTCATCAGTTACAGGCATTATGCGCGACTTTTTTGCCACTCTGTATATATTTAGTTTCACCTATGCTAATTTTTAATTAATTTCTCAAAAGTCAGTGTGTGTATTCTCTAAGCTCTGAATGTGCAATGTTCTCTAATTCGTCTGCATTTTCAAAGCTATTCGCCAACACTGTGTCATCTGCAAATGTATAATAATTTGCTACCAGTTCTGTGTTTTTTAAACTCAGTACATAAAGGGAATAGGACAGGGGGCCAAGAACAGAACCCTGTGGCACCCCACACTTGCTTATTTCACTTAGAGCCTAACTAACATTAACACTAATACCATACTGGTATTCGTCGCTTACTTATAAAAGACATCATCCTACATCATTACAGCCTCCAATATCTTTGCAAAAGTACTTATTACACTAATTGACCCATAATTACTTAAGTCATATCATAACCGGAGAAAGCCGTTTCAAGATACTTATTGACAAGTTTAGTTAGTGCTCATTGCACAGTCTAAAAATAATGTTTTTGTACAGTGAATTTCCTCAAATATTAGATTTTTACTGATTTTAAACTGTCTACTTCAATATTTAGTTCTCTTAATATATTTTTCCTACAGTACAAATGTTTGTTCAGCTCATTGGTTATATCTGTCTGATATATCTAACAAGAAGACCAAAGGTGATCCTTTTTATCTAACCCCATCCACTCAATCACCCAGACCCTGGCCAAACCTGGCAAGGGTCCTGATCTCCTACGGTTGAATCACCACTGTCCCAAAGACTTGCCGTCTGAGCCTTCCAAGGCTTCACAAGCGCAATGGTGTATCCTCGTCTTCCAAACATCCGGGACAGATTGGGTCCTCCTTCATACCCACCGTATGCAGGTGCTTCCATAACTTGCAGTGTCCTGTTAGAAGTCCTACCAGAGGATTCAGGGCACACCTACTCCTGTTTATAATCCATTCCAGCTTAGCCCTATCAGGCCAAGTTATGAAGTTTTTGACCTGTCTGCAGCAAGGGGTCTGTCTCCATTCCTCCTTGGACACGTTGGTGGCAAATTGGTATGCCCTTGACAGTTCATGACCTCCCTTATACTTGCCACCGATAGGATGGCATATACCTCTGCTTGGAAAACCATCGCGAATTCGCGATAGCTTCTTCGTATGTTGATATTTTCCAAGTATACTCCTGCCTTTGATTATTCATTTCCGGTTATGCGCGACCCGTTGGTGTAGCATACCAGAGCACCTTCTGGAAACTTCACCTGCTCTTCCTCCCACTGCTTTCTGCTAGGGATCGTGAGAGTGAATTTCCTGTTCAGCCTCAATACTCCTTCAACTGGCATTTATATGAAGGACAGTATTGGAAATGTTCTTAGAACCAGTTCCGCATTCATTCCATCTATTCCTAAAATATTTTGAGCTATCTAATTTTATTTGCTATTTTGTTCTTTACAGTCTTGTATCACAGTGTTTTCAGGATGCTTTTATTTTTATTTAATCAGCCTATTCCTAACCTTAACTAAGTCTAAGAGTTCATTATTTATCCATGGGTTATTTTCGTGACATCTTTTTTCCTATGCATACTCAGACTCGTCCTTACATGTACACGAACCAAATAAATCAACAATATCATAACCCTTAAAAGTAACTTTCAAATCAACATTTTGTTGTGTTGTTTGCCAAAATTCGTCAAGTAATTCATCAAAAACACAACGAAACAGCTAAGTGCTTGCTTAAAGCACTTCTCATAAATAATTTTAGAAAAAAAAATTCTGTTTGTCAAACGTCTGGAAGTTTTAATTAGTGAGCCTTCCGTACAGGATTACGAAGGGGCATTATAAAAAAGCAATTAAGAGCTGTAGGGCACAATGCTTCCAGAAAGTGGAATTTTAGGGCAATAAAAATACTCGTGTTTATAATGCTTAATAAAAGTTATACAGGGCTAGCCAATCCTTCATACTTATCGTCAGGCATGTTAGTTTTGCGGTCAAAGCCACACTCCTTAAGGTTTAGATTGGATGAGGGGTCAAGTGATGTCTCAGTTTAAAGGCCCTTAAATGTTATTTTAAATTTGGTTCAGTAGTTTACCAGAAAATGTCTTTTAAATATTATGATTAAAGTGACGATAAATATGACTAATCGGATTGTGTTTCGTTTTCATTGGTCACCCCCGTGTAAGTGTACGTGAACTCTCCAGTATTTCTTTTATTACGTGCAAATGGCAGCAAGCTAACTTAAACAAAGTCACATGTTTCTAGCATGTGGATATTTTGGGCACAAGTAATGCAATAAGTACAATTACTTTTATATTCTATTAGTGGTTATTATAGCAAAATAATTTAATGAAGAATTACACCTTTTATACAACGTGTTTCATAATGCTCTTTGAGGCTTTTAATGTTTTAACACAAAAAGCTCAAATCAATATAATAGATCTGCCGCCTCTTAAATCCTCTTACTGAATATAAGGGAAATAATTGAATTATGTGATCACTGTATGGTACCACTATGTTACCTTTTTAATACTTTAATTGCATATGGTCCTCACTGAAATGTTTTAATTAGGTTTACCGTGTTTTAAGTAGAAATGTATGTTTTTATCATCATATTTACAAATTATGTAGTATTGTGCAATTCCTGCAATTTCCGATGTCATTTGCTATGTGATCAATAATTCTTTTAGACAAGGAATATTTCCAGATCAGCTTAAGATGTCAGTCTTATAACCGCTACTTAAGAATAAAGGTGAAGTTAATGGAAGAATTTTGAAGCTCTTTCAAGCATCAATGTGTCAACGTCTTATGGAATTCATGAAAAAAATGTAATTTATTAAACAGCAATCAACATGGATATGTTTGAGAGAGACATCATTGAGAGATGTGATATGGCACTCGGCGTATATTTGTATTAATCAAGGGTATATGACTGTGTTGATCCTCAATTATTTTTAAAGAAGCTAGAGTTATACGGCATAAGAAGAAACACTCTCAGTTTATTCAATTCATATTTATCAAAAATGCATCAAATAGTCTGAATAACATAAAATAGAAAGGCTTATTTGTCGGAACCATTGGAAAATCATGTAGAAATTGCAAAAGGCAGTATAGCGAGACCCATTTTCTTTGTGATTTTTCTGAATGACCTTAACTCTATAGTAACCTCACCCAAAGAGTCTGTAACCTGCTATGCTGATGACACCAATCTCATGGTTGGTGAAAGATGTATTGTAGAACTAGCAGCAATGAGTCGACATCTATTTCAAAGGGCAAACAATTGGTTCTTAGAAAATAAACTTGTACTTAATCAAGATAAGACTTAAGTTCTATTATTTAGAACTTAACTATGTAGAACTGCCAGACCTGAAGCATTGGAAGTAGATAATGGTAATACAGAGCTTGTCGAGCGAGCAAACGATACTAGATAACTATATATATGGACTTTATACAGGGTGGCAATTTGAAAATGAAACAAAATCAATTTTGAGGGTCTAAAAAGAAAAAACGCACGGACCCGCCGATTTTTGATTATAGGAGAAACATTTTTTTGGCGTTTTCGCCCCCTGAAAGTCAAGCCGCTAGCGGGGGCGACAACTACCCTCAAAACTTTAAATGGAATGGGGGGGGGGTCGAGTGATACTTTATTTTAAAGGTATTTTTATGTAGAGTATAACCCCAGAGTTTAACATCGCTACTATCTACCTAGCCTGTACAGTGGCTTGCCAAAAGCACAAAAACAGGTTATTTTTACCTTTTTGGTGCAATAAAGGTATTTTCATCAATGTTACTTACAAAAAGTTTAAGTTTGTTTACTATTGCTATTATTCACTGGATGTTGGATCTACCTAAAGAAAAAAACAGTATTTTTTAAATTGATTTAATGTATTTATTTAAGTTTATCTTTTTCTAATAATTAAACATATTGATTCATAATCCAAAAGTACAAAAAATTTCCCACCAAAAAAAAAAAATATCTATACAAATTGATCTACAGTTTGGTACAAGTCTTAACCGTAATAAGCGACTGGACTATATCCAGAATAACCAGAATAGGCTAAGGGACCAGCTCCGTATGCGGCTACAACAGGGGCACTATAGGCTGAAACAACGGGGGAGCTGTAAGCAGAAACAACTGGGGAGCTGTAAGCTGACACGACAGGTCCGCCAACTAGGTGTGAGCTGTAAGCCACTGGGGCAGCTACAACTCCTGGTTTGGGGGCAGCGGAGGTAACAGCCAAGATGGCGGCGAAGACGGTGGCAACCTGTAAAAGTAAGGGAAAACATTTATGATCAGCACAAGCAATACAGGAAAATTATTTGTGCAAAGAAAGCCGATGAGTTTAAAAAATACTTACGAATTTAAACATTTTGTTGTGTTTGTTCTGGTAGACTTGCAAAATCTAACTGATGAATTACAGATATCGTTTAAGGTTTATATACCAACTTCTCCTTGTATCGTGCACAATTTTTGGCAAATTAAAATATCAAATTTTAGGCGTGGTCGTATAATAAGAATACAATGATTTAGTTGTTTTTTTAGGACAAAATTTAAAGTTGTTTCAAAGTGTTCTTATCGTACAAGGAAATCTACATACATTGAATGAACATAACCCTTGACATTCAGTTTTAAACAGTAATTAATACATTTCAAAAGATAAGATTGCCATAAAGCCTAATAAGTGCAATGAAAGAATTATGCGTAATTGCTATTGCACGAATTTTATTTTATAAGAAACCAACCAATAATATTCCTTTTCTTCAAACGTCAATAGACTTGACATTTTTCTACTAAATTTTTGACGTTAAAGTTTTGCTCTTTTTACAGTAGACGGTTGCTATAGGCAAGTACAAGAAAACGTGTGTGTGTCATAAATAAATAATGTTGAAAAATTCAAGAAAAGCACGTAACTTCAAAAACTTGCTTATGTCTATCCCTTGCCTGATATTTAGCATTGACCTTATTATAGAATAATGTGACCACATTGTTGAACTTTTCATTTTTTGTTTGTTCGCCAGTTCAGACAAGTACGCCAAGAGTACATTTTTAGAATTATTATTTTTGATGTCTTTCTCATTACACCATCTCTGGAATCTTCTCAGCTTCGTAAATACTACTAAATTTGGTTGGCAACAAATTGTCCACGACATCTGCTGCAATTTTGGCTCTGGTAAATTCTGATTCTGACATTTTTATTTAAAGTAAAGTGTTCGAATAAAAAAAATGGTATTTTTAAAACAGGAAATTAAAGCTTGGAAATTGCTTGTAATACGATCCACTGACACTTGTCAAATCGAATTATGCGTCGGTATCAAACAATACAATAATAAAATAAGTCCATAGCAACGCTAGCAGGTAAAATTCGAAATTTCACATCTTTAAATGAAGAAAATTTAAAATTTGTATTTTTATCTTTCTATATTTTAACGACGCGACCTTTGAAGAGAAAATATTATGTTTTATTCGTAGTAAAAGCAACTTGTTATGACTCGTCTGTAATTGCCGGACTCCCTTTGTTCGTTCGGAATACTTTCAGACTCATCATAAAGAGTATTGCTTTTAAGCTGGATTTATAAACTCGAAAAGTTGGCAAGGTTGAGGTTCAGTTGGTATTGGAAATGGGAGTTCAATTTATAAACTAAAGGGAACACTCAGTTCCATTTATACACTCGTTGATGTAAAGTATAAACCTTTCGTGCGTAGCGTTAATTGGGAGATCATTGATGTAAATTAAGAAGAGAATTGGTCCCAAAACTGATTCTGGTGGGACACCAATAGTTATGTCGCTCTTTGCTGATTCCATCCTTCCATCTCTGACTTTCTGTGTCCTACCCGACAAATAAGATTTCAAACGCTATTTGGATCAAATCAGTACGCCCGCAGCTTACTCAGCAGGATGTCATGCGAGACACATTCGAAGGCCTTACTTAGGTCACAGAAGACTGAAGCTGTATACTCCTTGTTCTCAAAAGAGTCCTGAATATAAGAAACCAGGTCAGTAATAGCCAAGGTTGTGCTCCTGTTTCCTTTGAAACTAAACTGAAAGCCTGTGAACAGTTAGCTCTGTTCAAAATAATCCTGTGTCTGCATAGCCATGGACTCCACTACCTTGGAAAGCACAGGCAGCAGTGATATTGGTCTATAGTTGTCTATAGTTTTCAGGCAGCTGAAGGTCGCTCCTCTTGAAAATGGGGGTACTACGGCATGTTTTAGAATGGATGGAAATATGCCCCCCCCCCCCGGAAACACAAGTTGATGAGTTTGGTTAAGGGGAATAGAATCAAATTCTTTATAGATTTGAGTAATTTGGCATTAAGCCCAAAAATGTCTTTACCCTGCTTATTCTTGAGGCCATCTATGATATCCCTGACCTGGTTAACAGTGACTTTCCTGAAGGAAAAGGGACTTTCCGATGGCAAAACAATATTTAGGGCTCCAACAGGAGTGGGCGGAATGCTCCCGATATAGTAGTAGGCAAGGTGTTGGTTCTGTCCCACTAGGCTAGATGGCCAAGTACCAGCTTGAAATGGCCTAAAAAGCCCATGAAAACTAGAAAAAATCAGTAACACGAAACAAGGTTGGAAAACTGGTCAAACATTAGCTCAAAAAAACACAAGAAACACAAATAGGCTAAAAAATCTAAGAAATTGACTCAAAAATGGGTAAAAATAGTCTACATTGTTTAATTCATAAAAAAAACAGAAACATTTCCTAATAAATTCTTTCTATAAAAATAATAATCTTCCTAAATGATATTAGCAATGACAATTATTAATTCAAAGAATCAAAGAGAGGAGATGGAAAACATTATAAAATTTTAAAATTTGAAAAAGTAAAAACCAGATATGGGTGTACTATTTGTATAGAATGGGCTTACAAGATGAACAACTTCCTTTACTTCAATTTACATAAAATTATTTATTTTAACAAATTGTTATTCACATAAATATTTCAGAAAACTTAATGTTATGTATTCCATTTTTACCCTCACACCTGGAGGAGGCCCAAATATTTTTTATGAAAAAAAAATTGTTTTTGTGGCTAGCTAGTACCTTCCATAATTTAAAACGTATCACAGACTACTTCTACAATATTATATCTAAAGCGGTTTGAGAACCTATATGACCTATATAACCGTTTTGTCTAACAATTTAGCAAATAACACCCTTGAGTTTGGGTACATACTAAATTGGCACCCTATAAGACAGTAGGGTGTTTATAGGTTATAGTCCTGCACCATTACATTTGCTGCATTTTTTAAAACTAGAAACCATGGATTATCTTTATTGTTTTGTAAAAATTTTAATTTTCTTTCACAATATTCTTTCAAGACAATATGGAGGCATTAAAACATCTATAGTTTACTTCATCTCCTAAAAGTAACTATTAAGAAGAGTGTGAATTCTGCATCCTCTTTAACTTCCTAAAATAAACATTTCATGGTTTATATTAATAGTGGCATAGTAAGACGTCAGTGATTGTCGGAAATTACAACTTTTGGTTTCTCTGTCATCCAACAAGTAAACAAACTCATTACAATAATATTAAGTTAGTCTAAAAATAAAACAAAATGTTTATGTTTGTTTATATGACATGTATTGAATACAAATTTTTTAACCAATTTTGCAGAAGTCGCAACTAAATATAAAATTTCCAAATCCACTTGTAAATATGTATATATACCAAACAGTAAGCACACAACTATTAAAATAAATAAGTAATTTTTGGTAATAAATAAATAAATAAACATCAAGAAAACAGTTCCCCCAGGTTTCGCCCTTGATGGTATCCTGCGCTGTATCCAACATCATTGATAACAATATTTGCACTAGTGTCAAAAGCTCTATCAGGAACCCGAAAAGCATAAAAAGTGTTGAAGATTGGTACTGGAGTCACTAGTGTACAGCTCAGTAGAAATGCAAGGCACTGAAACAAAAAATAATGTTGTGCAGGTAAAGTTTTAATCACAAATAATTCTGATTCAATTACTGCAATAAAGCCAAAGGGTCGATCTCAATCCCCCACCAATAGACAAGCAAAGTATTAAGGTGGCAGGAAAATAAGTAATGATATATGATACTGATTTAATGAAATGAAATAAACCTAAGTAATATAAATTTTTAAATATTACATTTCCTTATTTACATATACAGGATGTTTCAGAAGTACGGTACGCAATTCAAGAGCGTGATTCCTTGTGATATTTTAAGAGAAAAAGTTCATATGAACATGTGGCCGGAGTTGCCCCGTTCTTGATATACAGGGTGTTAAAGTTTAAAACAAAAATCGGCTTTTTATATTTTTTTTAGATATCCTCTTTCCGATTTTATTGAAATTTGATACCGCTATTCATAATGATAAGCGGCTTAATTTGCCCTAACTAGATCATATTTAAGTAGGGAATGTCGGTTTGTACGCTGTGTATTGTCTGTATTCAGCGAATAATTCTTGGGAAATTTCAGCCCTGATGATGACTCAGTGTTGAGCCGAAAGCGCTTGGCTGAAATTTCCCAAGAATTATACGCTGAATACAGATTAAAGTTTAGTTTTAAGATCATATTTATTAAGTCCAGTGGCGTCCGGGGAGCGCTTTAACGCATATACATACTAGAAATCTTGTTTATAATTATAGCAACAAGGAAAGTAACAGTGAACCTTGTTTATTTAGTTATTTCCTGTTTTTTTCGGTTCGTTTTGTGTTCTTATCCTAAGTGTTTCTTAATTACCCTATTTTTGGGAACGCATGATGAATCCTTCTGGGTTTACAAAGATAGATATTAGAAAACAATGTTGTATTATGTTATATATATTGTAACGACATTATAATCAATACCTAAATAAATATTTAAAAATAAATCTGTATCTAGTTCCGTTTGGCTGTCAATATCCTCATCTAAATTTCCCTACACACAAAAATATTTAGCATGCATTACTAGTAAAAAAAAGGATACTTACAATAATGACAATCATTCCAGTAAAACCCCCAAAGACACCCATGTCGAACTAGACAGCAACATATGCTGTATATTCTAATAGGATCGTGTTTAAAACTGCCTCGTTACAACCCAAACACGTCTTATATCTCTCAATTGAAAAGAGATACATATAAACTGTAATGGTATTATAACTATTAGGAATGATTGGAATGACAATTATATTAATATTAATATTCGCGTACCTAATATGGTTTTATAGAAATTTTGCATTAGTCAAGAGTTATAGAGTAACAGACACACAAGACTAGTTTTAAAAAGTTAGGAATGACTGGAAAGTTTAGCAAATCTGCTAGTGGAAAATAATTCGCGAATAAGCGAGGGTTTTTCGAGCCGAAATAAAAGCTGTTCTGCCAACCATTTTTCAAACAATGTAGTTCATGTTGTCGTGATAGTCAGCGCTTTTATTTTTTGTAGAAAAAACTAAGTCTGCCCCATCTGCAAAGCCATCTTTGGTGCCACCATGAAAAACTATATATATCTTCTGCCGTCTGATTGTTTTTTATTTAAAACTGATTTGATGTTGTCATCATGACATGTTCTAATGTCGCTACCATTTTGAAATATCCATGTTTCGTCTATAAAAACCACATCTAACGGATAACAAGTTTTCTGTATATTGTCTCAAAAATTGTATACGTTTTGAAACAATATCCGGTTTCTCCATAATGTAGCATAATTTTTTGGTCCATAAACGTCTAATACGCCATCCACTGTGGAACACATATGTGAATAAATTTCAAACCACTTACCCTGGGAGAGGTTCCTGTTGTATACTCCTTTCGGATCCTGGCTACAGTTTTCTCACTAATTTTACAGGCTGCTGAAGTACATTTCACTGCTGGAATTGGCTGAAGGCTATTTTCTTTTTTATTTTGGAAATACTCCAAAACGTTTAAAATAATTTTCCGTGTCTCAGCGTTACAAATTTGGCACCAAATATTCTAAGTCGAATGTCGAATAAACCCCAAAATTCCTCGCCAATACCTGAATTGTTGGGTACCTGGAAAAAGGTTCTTTGTTCCGCTTTAATTTCTCACACATTACAAAGGCAATTAAGGGTCGGTACTTGCTAATTTCATGCCTATGATTTGTTTACAAGAAAGAAAGACGTATAACTTTCTTTGTTGCAGGTTTTATTGCCCTTTCGGTCTTTTTAAATAATCTCTACTATAAATAATTGACGTTAGAAATATCCCACATGCAGGGCATATCCCTATACAGCTCAAAATCTCCCTCCAAGCTTGCCGGTAAATTGTATTTGTATCAAGTGGATGAAAATAGCACCTTGGAACTCGATGAAGAATATTTGCATTTTCAGCAAGACAGACATCATACATTACTAACTAGAGAGGGGCTTAACCAATGGTTCCCTGTCAAATGGATTGCCAGACGAGGTGCAATAGAGTGGCCAGCAAGATCTCCTGACTTAAGTCCTCGTGATTTTTTCTTTTGGGAAACTTAAGTTTATAGAACTCCGCCTGAAATTATTGAAGACCACAAAAATAGAATAACACTGAAATGTAGGTGCATTACCTGAGAAGCTTTCCTGAATGTCGGAGAGGAATTTCAAAATAGACTTTTGAACACTTAATTAAATAATTTGTTCAAACTAAATAAATTAGCTAAATAACTATAAAACCTGTATTACGCGGGGATATCTCACGTCAATTCCATAGCCAAGAAATTGTCAAATTGTCGATCGTTTTAAACGAGGATGTTCTCTAATAAAATTAATTGTCGGGAACTTCAGGAATTCCAGCCGATATACCACACTTGGGTCTTTTTCTGGGAGTTGTTCATGAACTAGGCGCAAATTGTTTTCCCTTTTCTGGAACTAGGAATTATTGAAATAAAAATTATTTTTAATACATTCAATTGCTTTCTACTTTTAAGGAACTTGGTACATTGCATGCATTGTCTTAAACTCATCATATCAAATTTTGAACTTTACTGAATAATTAAATAGTTAAAGCAAAATAAGATATGATTAAGGACCTTTTAATTAGATACAGCGTATAAAAACACTACTGCACAGCTTTTTCACAAATAATAACAACAATCAAAAAATAATAACCTCGAAATAAGAACCGAAACAAATTAAATATAACTAGAACATTACCAAAGTTGGCCAATAAATTTGAGTAAACCCTTTCTCGTCAATTTCTTGTTGAATAAATTGCCGCAAAATTTTGGTGCTTTACACAGCAAAATTTGGGCTTTAGGAAGATACTCCATAAATTGACGATTAAATACACAGTGTAAAACCAGCTATACATTTATCCACCTCGGAACCGATTACCTGATTACACTTTTCTTGACACTGTTATCAAACCTTATTTTCCTGAAAATCGAGAGAAATTTGGGGTGGTTCGTGTTGAAATGTGGAAGATACCGGAAGATTTAAAATTTTTCCAAAATTTTGCATTCCAGCATTTTAAGGAACAACTTTTGCGAATAAAATTTTGGTTTTTTGTCATTTACACTTTAAAAATTACCTAATAGTTCTTGTTTACCTTGATGCATTTTTCCTTTGTCTAAGAATAATTAACTGAAGTAATTTGCCTTAAATCACTAGAAATATTTGCCGGATTAATAAATTGATATAAAAAACAGATGAAATTATATTAAAACATATTTATTTTTCACATTTTTATAATACACACATACTAATTTATAAAGGTACCCAATTTAACAGTTCAAATATCAAAGTCCGTGTCGGCAAAATGTATGTTACGTCAAAAATGTGTTCAGTAATAGCTGTAAGCCGCGGGGTATCCAGCAGAGTAGACAGCTGGAGCAGCATAACCATAACCATAACCACCGGAATATGCGTAGGGGGCACCGTATACACCAGATACAACCAAGGGCTTTGGATTGGGGTTGGCTTCTGGTGCTGGCACCGCGAAGGCGACGGCCACAAGGGCGAAGAATGCCATCAACTGTAAACAAAAATTAGCATTTAATTTAACTAATGATTAGGTTAGTAATTAAAAAAAAAACCTTTAAAAATTGGGGTAGATATGTTTTTGTTGGTAAAAGTATTAAAAATAAAAACTTACGTATTTGAACATTTTGCTAGTTGAACTTCTGATTTACTGTTTCACTAAAGAGCTGGTGAAGATAGTATGATTCGCTTCAACGAGGGGCCGAATATTTATACAAACATCTCATCATTTTTTTGGGCATATCCTAGAGGTATCTAAAGTGAGCTTCATGTGCCCACGTGATAGATTCTGGTTTGAATTGGGTCACCTATTTAGATTTCGACAATTTTTTTATGTTATACGAAACATGTTACGAGGGAACCTCTCTAACTGATACAAAACAGTAAACTCCAAATTAGTGTCGATAGTTCCATGATCTCTTAGGACAGGAAAATCCCTTGGCACCTCCCATGGCATTAAAATCGTTTTGTGATCATGTGATCGACTAGGGTGGATGATATGTTAGTAAGTCTTGTTTCCTGCATGACGACCTGTTTACATGCTGCCTCCTGTATAATCCTTATTAAATGAGTTTATTGGAGGAAAAGGGTTTAAAAAACTTTTATACAATGTGTGTACACAAAAAAGTTTTACAATAATCAATTTTGGCAACTTAATTCTACTTTACTCTAAATTTAGTTCTGTGCCGCTATCATTATGATAATAATAATAATAATAATAATAATAATAATAATGTCTTTATTTCTGTACTAAATACAAGTATAAGAAAGGGCGAAGTCCAGATGTAGATGCCACCTGCGTGGAATCTACCCTGATCAACTTAACCTAAGTAATTATTACAATAATTGCTGATTTAATATGACGACTAATAAATAAACCATAAATATACCTAGTTTTGTTAATAATATATATAAACAGTGCTTTGCAAATAAGAGAGGAAAAAGAAAAGGAAAGAAAAGGCCTAACACGTTTTTCTTTATAAGTTAGCTTGTCTAGAAGAGAGATGTTTCAGAATATTTTGTTTAAAAGTAGCTGGCGTGAGAGTCTTGAAGAAGTCGGGAAGAGAGTTGTATAATCCAGCCGCGTTAAATGTAAAACAGCGTTCAAGCATGGAGGACTTGTGCAGGGGCGGAGTTAGCATACCCCGAAATCGTATATTTATGTTATGTACATGGGACCTGAAGATAATTTTGTAAAGTTATTGGGTACTTTTATAGTACAATATTTTGTGATAGAAACAAGCCTCGTGTAACCTTCTCCTACTCTCCATATTCAGCCAATTTGCCTCCATTAGTTTGTGAGATACTCTATCGCGCTTACGAATTCCATATATGAGCCGTAAGCAGGAATTTTGAACTTTTTGAATTCTTTTTTTCTGAATGGTGGTCAAGCAGTTTCCATACACAACATCTCTATGATTAAATATGGGAAGGACGAGGGAGTCGCACAGTAGAATTTTCAGGTTATAGTAGACAGCTCGTGTCGATAACTGTAAAGAAATTTTAATCTAATATAAGCCCTTTGAATACAATGGGATACATGCCGATCAAGTGGTTCCCTCGTAATGCACCATCGAGGGTGACACCCAAGTTTTTGACATTGTCCTTAATTGGTAAAACTGAGTTTTCGATTTTTATGTTTATTAAGTTTTTTACGCTGTTCACATCATTTTTTCTCCCAAATATCATTATACAGCATTTCTTTGGATTAAGATATAGCAAGTGTTTTAAAGAAAGCGATTGGAGACTCTGGAGGTCAGCGTTAATAGCTTTGCAACCAGAATCGACATCGTCTCTTATAAAGGAGAAGTATACCTGGGTGTCGTCAGCGTAACAGTGAGACTTACATTTTTTTATAACGTTTGGGAGGAAAAAATAGTATACAGCATACAGCAGTGGACTGATAATAGATCCCTGGGGTACACGGGTAGTAATGATTAATTCGTTAGATATTTTGTCCTCCAGTTTGACATACTGCTTTTGACCGTCAAAGAAACACTTAAAGAAATTAATAGCGTGATCACTGAGACCAATGTAATGAAGAATAGCTAACAGCAAACGGTGGTCGAGAGTATCAAATGCTTTGGAAAAGTCTAGTAACGCCAAAACCGTTATCTTTCCAAAATCAGAAGCTCGAAAAATATCGTCACACACCGTAGCCAAAGCAGTAGAATAGCCGTGATTTTTTCTAAAACCAGACTGAGTTTCAGGCAAAATACGCTTTCTTTCCACATGCTCCATAAGTTGATCGTTAATTATCTTTTTAAGAATTTTTGAGAGGCAAGGTAGAATACTAATTGGACGCAGATCTTTAAGTTCATGTGGTTCATTAACTTTTGGTAGTGGTACCAACAAGGCTTTCTTCCAGCATTCAGGAAACACGGAGTTGGAAATACAAGTGTTTATGACGTGAGACAAGAAAGGTAAAATGTGCGGGCAGCAAAGGTCAATCAAATCTATATTAAGGCCATCATGTCCTTTAGCTTTGGATTTTATTTTAGAAATTATTTTTCATATCTCTACTTCTGATACACTTTTGAATTTAAAACCGTGATTTATATTACATTTTACATTATTATGGTAAAAATTAAAAAGTTCATCATTGTTTGTTTTGAAAAGGGGTATGGATGTCCTAAAGAAATTATTTATTAAATTAGGATATTTTAAGTGTTCAGGGATATCTACTTTACTCTTATTCACACCCACCCTATATTTTTTTAAATCATGCCATATATTTTGGGATAGTTGAAACCTTGTGTCAAAAAATGCTTTTTTTTTCTCTACGAATAGTTAGATTACGAACTGATTGATAGTATTCCTAATGTACTAAATTTTTTGATTTTTTAAACTTACTTAGTGCTTGATTTCTAAGCTTAATTAAATTCTTGACTTAAATTATCGTCATCTAAACTTATTATTACGGTTTCAACATTAGTTTTCATACAGATATATGAATTTTTCACCTTAATTACATGTTGTATACAGTTTTTCCAACTGTCTGCAGAAATGTTACTTAATGCGGGAAAACTATTACTCCTTCTAATATTTCATTTATTTCGTGCCATATTAGTTCCATTGGATTAAATACCTACGTAATTGTAGGAGGAGAGACGCAACATGTATGTCCATTTTCTGTTATTCTTTAATAATTTTAAAAGCCTGTAATACTTCTAAAAAGTCCCGTTCATTGTAAGTTTCTTCAAAATATATATTACTATTTATCATAAAATTTTGGATGTATGCCTTTGTACTGTTAGAACTAGGAAACATTGTTACTTGTCGACTATCATAACTAGCATTGTCCATTACGATAACGCTATTTTTGGGTATTTTTAAGTCGATGTTCAAACCAATCTTCCAGAAGTGCGCCAGTGTCTTGGTGGTAATATAGAGAAGCATGTGCTGTTTTTAGCTGAAAGCAACAGACAATTCGGAACAAACCCATCTTGTGATCCTTCATGTATTATTGTTATTCTTTTGCCTTTATTTGAAGAAGCCTTGCTTTCACATTTTTTTGAAAAATCATTCCAGCCTCTCTCGTGGGTCCTTACCCGTCCACTGATCCTTCGAAGGCGTAGTTCAAGTAGAACCCTTCAGGCCACATTCCCCTAAAGTCTCTCAGGCTAACAGTGCCTTTTAGTCCGACAGCCGCCAATAAGACATGCTGGGTTTCCTCCAGGCTATCTGGTAACAAATTTTAAGTAGGAATATAAGGATCTATGGCTTTTAGCCAGTGTTTCCTTAACGCCCCGTTAGGGAAACAACCCCCCGGGCTACATGATGAGGTTATACCTATAAAGAATTTGAATGTAAGGGTGTATTTGTATTCTTGAAGTTGACGCCCAAAAAGGATTTTTATTAAATAAGGTTTAAATGCTTTAGGGCCATTTTATCAATGTCCTGTTAGCAATAACAGTCAGATAACATCCATGACAGTAATTGTTGCAACAATGGTGTCAATGGAATTTATCTCGTAGTAGGATATTGATAAAATGAGCATTAGAGAAAGAAAATTATAAGTATATTTTTATCCGATTGTGTCAAAAAATGACGTTTTATAGATCAGATATTTGGACGAAAAGGTAACCTTTTCAATAAGGTATTGATTATTGCGCTGGTAGCTAGGCAACCTTTGTCGTCCTAGTCCGAAAAACATTTTGTCGGACGCTAAAATATTTTCAAGAGTTTATTTTATTCAATTATTTACAATATTTATATTAAATGTACAATTAGAACAATTTTGAACAAGAACGGGGTGATGTAAATTTGATTTTGAGGATGTGTTATTATTTTTGGTCTCCGTTATGATATTATTCTCCAATGTTGAACTCGATTGGGAGACGGATTGCGACACCTGAGTCGAGACTGACTGCAGGTCAGATTGTGGAATGTTGAATATTTTCTTGGTCAGCTCTGACTTATTACTTAAGGAATCATCTATGTAGCCCTCGGCTACTCCCGAAGACTTCCAGCCTCCATGCCGTTTTAGAGATGTTATGTCTGCTCCCGCATCTACAAGTAATGTGGCCGATGTTCTTCTGAAACAATGTCCCGTGAATTCCTTGGCATTAGGCAGTTTTAAGTAAGATGCTATTTCCTGAGGTATAGAGCCAAATTTGTGTATACCGACAACTTGCTTATGGCATTTTCCATTGCGATAAGACACAAAAAATCGCCCATCACTCATATTTGTTGGACGTAAAGCCAGATAATTTCTATAATACTTTAGATATTCTCCAGTCACCGTAAATGATCTCGGTTTGTTTGTTTTATTATAGGGAATTTTTATTAACAAAGCCGTTCCCAAATCTTGAATGTCATCAATTTTCATATGAGCCAGTTCTTCTCGACGACATGCGCCCGCGATTCCAAAAATAAAAGCAACCTGTAATTAAGAAAATTGTTAGTCAGAAATTTAAAATACTATTATATAGTTACATTTACCTTCAACATTAAGTATTTGTCATCTGGAGCATGGCAAAGGAATTTGTGAACCTCTTCTCTAGTTAGGATCCTTGATTTCTTTGGACAATATCCAACACTTTTTTGTTTCAACAATGCTCGTAATCTCATGTATTTAGATATATCAATATTCTGTTTTACATTTACCACTGCACGTCGCATAGAATACTGCGACCACAGAGTAGATGACTTCATAGTTTTCGATAATTCCGCCATATAGACCAAGAAGACGTTTTCGGAGAACGACTGTATATTTTTTTCTTGCCGGTAATCCATACATTTTTTATAAGCTCTTTCATATATTTCCTTAGATTTTTGTGGCAACAAATGTAACATTACTTCCTTGGCAGTTTCTTGAATGTCAGGTGGTGTACCTTCTATAAGATCATCGTCTATTTTCATTTTTAATTGTGTTTTTCAGGTTTTAAAACTAGCAGAACACGAAAGATTAGTTAAAACTATCGCCTGATTGATAAAACGTCAGTTGATAATATTAATTTAATTATTTGTTAGATCCATGGATACGCATATTACAGGTTTCATTGTTCAAACATTTAAGGGACAAAAAATTACAATGCAAGATGAAATATATTGGTTTTCTTAATTTTTACATTATTTTATAATCCGAGCAAAAACACAATCGGATAAAAAATAACGTATGTTATACGGGCGAAAAATGTATTTCGGACTATGCGGGTTACTGGCCTCGGCTTTGCCTCGTCCAGTAATCTCCCGCAATACGTCCGAAATACTGCATTTTTCGTCCTTGTAACATAATATACTATTCTGGGATTACCTGTATCACAGTATGTATACATATTATTACATTACTTATTTTTAATCAAACTATGATTTTTTTTGTTCCGTCAGTCCCTGTCATTTTTTGTGTAATGTCACTGCATAAATATGAAAACCATTTTGAATTCAATTATTTAAATAGAAACATTTTTCCCCAACCCCAAGTATCTTCTTCGCCACTTTTTTTTTGTTTTCCTTGGAGGTATCTATATAACCTTCAGCTACACTGTTGCTTTTCCATCCTCCAGCAATGATGTTGAGGACCGACGAAAGCAGTGACCATTGTAAGCTTCTGGATGCGGCAAATTTAAAAAAGTAGCAATGGCTTTTGGCATACCTACAAAAGTATGAATTTCCACGGGTTGTCTTCTGCCTGAATCAAACAAAAAAGCGACAGTGACCCGTATTTGTTGGGCGAAGTGTTTTGTATCGTCGCACGATGTCAACCAGGTTTACACCGTCGATACCGCCAGAAGTTACAAAAAAGTCTCTGCAGATTTTTGTCTTGGTATCGGGAACTACAATATGACATACGCTGCCTTCATCTTTGACATTGTCACACCGCAGATCTGCCAACTCTTGCTTGCGGCAAGCACCAGCGATTCCGACCACCTACAACAATTAAAATAAAACGTTAAAAATTGCCCACTTTATTTAAAGTTTTGTTTGGTTTGTAGGATATTTTAAATCTATATTAAACATGTATGAATAGCTTCTTGTCCTCTACTTCTATTAGAAATTTACCAATTTCTTCTTTAGTAAAAGTTCTACTCTTCTTGGCTTTATATCCTTCAGACTTTCTTTTTAAAAGCGCTTGTAGTTTGGCAAACTTGCTTATATCCACGTTATTCTTCATGGAAATTGTGGCGCGTAACATGGAATAAAATGCCCACAGACTGGACGAGCTGTCCTTCTGTGATAATGTCTCAAAATATGCGAGAAATACCATTTCTTACAAGAAGTTTTTAATGTTTTTTTCGTTACACCAGCTAATGAAAGGATATAGCGGATTGGGAAATTTCTTTCATGTCTGATGGAATGGAAGAAGTTTCACTCATTTTTAGTAGTCTTTTTTTTAATTCCGCTTCTTTGAAAATGACACGTCGCGTCGTGGAATGGCTTGTTGAAACATTTGACAATATACTTCGTCGGCATAGTAACCAAAATTACATGCTACTTTGATTTTTTCTGTTTCGGCAGTATTTTTTGTGTAAGGTCACTTTCATAATATGAAAATCATTTTGAATACATAAAAAACCCAAAATTCTGGGTCTTAAATAAAATCTTCTATATCACACGTACGGTACGGCTCATTACAGCACTCGTGTGGTTACTACGACTCGGTCTACGACCTCGTCGTAGCAATATTCTCCACTCGTTACTGTAATGAAGTTCATACCGTACTAGTAATATAAATAACTATTCTTATATGTGGACTTCGAGTTAGAACTGATTCTTTACTCCTCTTCATTATCGTGCTTCTTTTTCAGAAAGTCTATGGAATGGGTTTGGATGATGGTCATTTTCTGTGGTCCAGGCTAAACTTTTTGATTACTGTTGTTTTTTAGTTGTCCCTGCATGATTATGTTCTTTGAATTTATATATGATGAAACCCGAAGTTTTTCTAGGGTGGGAGTCAATGTCGCGGTAGACTGTATGTTGCTCTATGTGGTGCGTTTGTATGTGATTCTGTGATTAGTAAATTGTCCGAGACATTCGTCCGTGCGTAATTATTTGTTATTATTTTGACAAAAGTATTCGACTAGTGATTCCATATGCATGTCGTTGTGAAGAACTCGTATCGGTTTGTGTGTAGGTGCATTTGTAATTATCCTTAATTATTGTACAACAGGTCGGTATACCATATGACACCAGACCTCTTGAGAGTATTTTACATAATGTTATAATAATCCAAAGGTAAATATCACTTTTCCCGTATAAATACCTCAATAACCAGCTGCTTAAACATACATTCCCTAAATTTGAAACTTCCCAAGTGTCCCCTGTATTATCTCATGTTTACGTCGAACACTAAATAAAACAATGGCAACTACCGTGCACAAAAAATAGTTCCTGGTCCACGCCCAATATCAATTGTTAAAATCAAGTTGACATCTGGCTAAGAACGTGTCGCAGTTCTTACAAATAAGAGATTAACTTTTTTGCGTTGTATTTTTTATCAGCCCCATTAACATAATTTTCACGTATAAGTAATTTAACATATTAGTTTTAATTTATTAGCAGAATTAGCAAGGTGACCCAGCTTCGCCAAGGTGCAGTGTCAGTGTCGGTTGCATTTCTTTGTATTCTATTACTGTTGTAAGTGTCACAAAATTGATAATTTGTCACACTAAACAACGAACTAAGCACCAGGAGTGTATTATCCACGAGAAAACAATGTGAAAAAGACCCAAAATATGTTCTTATTCGGTTTTTATTTGTTTTCAAGTTATAGTGTATACATATACCGGGTGTTGCATCGTCGAGCGGGACATAGGAAATCCCATGTAATTTTAAATGGGGTCAATTATTGGCTTCCCTAATTATTTTAGAGAAAAATTCTATTTAGGTTTATTAAAGAGCACTAAAACCCACATCCAAAAGAATAACTTTAGATATTTTTGATGAGCCCGTTTACGGGTTATCGCCGATTTCTTTTTAACTATTTCTCCTTTTTATGGCCCCGTATTTGCGGGCACCAGTCAAGGTAAAAGATGACTGTCAAATAAAGTTGTCATTTTGAAATGTGTGCTTTATTGTTATAAAAACTCGTACATCGAAAATATTAGCCATGAATTACACTTCTGAAGAAAAAATATTGATGATTAAATGGTATTATCAAGGAAATAGTTATCAAAATGTGTCAGACATGTTTGCTGCTCTGTATCCGAATAGACCGATACCTGCAAAATCTACATTCGAAAGGACTATCAAGAAATTTGAGACAAAAGGCACTGTAATAAATAACTGCAGATGTGAAGAAAGGCAGGAACAAAGAAGAGATGCAAGAAATGATAGGGACTTGCAAGTTTTATTGTGCGTAGAAGAAAATGATGGGAAGATCAGCACAAGGAAACTTAAGGATGACATAGGATTAGATCACACCACAGCGTTACGAGCTTTGAAACGACATAAATATTATTCATACAAATATGAAAAGCACCAAGAGCTAAGAGATAGGGACGAAATACGACGACAGGAGTTTTGTTTTGGTATGATGGAAAGAGCAAACATCGATAGGGAATTTTTAAAAAACATTTGTTTCACTGACGAATGCACATTTACCTTAAACAATGAACCCAATGTTCAAAATTATCGATATTGGAACAAAGAAAACCAACCCAGGTTTGTGGAAACAAGGACGCAATATCCACAAAAAGTTAATGTATGGGCCATTATTTCTTACACGAAATTTAAATGCAGAATATTTTTTGGAACTACTTGAAGATCATATTTTACCTACTTTACATGATGCCGCCAGGGAAAATCAGGAAGTTTGGTACCAAATGGATGGCTGCCCGGCACATAGTACCCTGGCTGTCCGGGAATATTTAAACCGTGCTTTTAATGGAAATGTTATTGGCTTAAATCATACAGTAAATTGGCCAGCCAGGTCTCCTGATTTATCGCCAAATGATTTCTTTCTCTGGGGCCATTTAAAAAACAGGATATACAAAGATAAAAAATACCTAAATCTAGACGAGTTAAAAAATGCTATTTCTGCCGAATGCAATAGAATTTCAGTTTACCAACTGGCGAATGTAAGAAGAGAATTTTATGATCGCCTCGGTTATTGTCTAGCAGTCAATGGAGGAATATTTGAACATCTTCTTAAATCCTAAAGTTCTAACAATTTAATAGTACCTACCTATTAATTAGTAAAATATTGAAACATGTAAAATGTCATAATTAACCTTGTAATTGGATACTTTATTTTAGTTTTATTCAGATTAATTTGTACTCATAAATACACCTTTAATATTTTCGATGTACGAGTTTTTATAACAATAAAGCACACATTTCAAAATGGCAACTTTATTTGACAGTCATCTTTTACCTTGACTGGTGCCCGCAAATACGGGGCCATAAAAAGGAGAAATAGTTAAAAAGAAAATATCTAAAGTTATTCTTTTGAATGTGGGTTTTAGTGCTCTTTAATAAACCTAAATAGAATTTTTCTCTAAAATAATTAGGGAAGCCAATAATTGACCCCATTTAAAATTACATGGGATTTCCTATGTCCCGCTCGACGATGCAACACCCGGTATAGAGGGTTATGATAAAGAAACGGATCAGCCTTTTATATGGAAAACCGCCCACTGAATCAAAAATCCCCCGGACCCGTCAAATTTATTTTTTTGAAAAAAAATATATTGTACAGGGTAGATTATAAAAGTGCTACATGTGTCAACTTTAATTTTTTTAACGAAACATATTGCCTATATTTACAATTTTATATTCTACAATTGATTCTAGACATTTTTCATTAATCATACCCTATACTTAACTTCAGCCGTTTACGAAATATTAACAATTTTAAAACAAAATAATTATACAACGAAGAATGAAAAGAAGCTATTTTTTAAGATGTTGAAAATATCCTCCACCCACTGTTCTGCAGTAGATCAATCGATCTAGAAATTCCTGTTGGACATTACTGAATTAAAGTAATATCGGACTTACCACGCATTAATAAATATTTGTATAGAATTATATCTTTCTTTTGCTTTTTACTGCTTTAATCAAATTTTCATTCCACCACTGAAAACTTTCCATGCTAAAATAGACGTAAATTCAAAACAAGACGAATACAAAAACAAGTCGACTAACGAACCTTTCTTACTTGATTGGGCCAATTATAGAAAACAAATAAACGAATATTACCTTTAACTTGCTACTTTTATTTGTTTATCATTGGTAACTAACCTAAGCCAACCAAAACAAAGTTGGGAAAATACCTAGAGACAAATAAGACAATTACCCATAAAAATATAAAGAGTTGTGTGTATGTGTCACGTGATTCTTATAAAGACTTTAAAGACAATTCGCTATAGATGCTAGTCATTTAAACAGGCATAACATTTTTTTGATTTCTAAATATACTGATTTTTAATAACACTAAGTCAATATAATTCCACGTCGTTTTAATAAATAAGGTTTTTATAAGATTGCAAAGAGCTTTTTACGAAGGTCTGTGGGTTACTCGCTTCATTTCTTAAGACATCCACTTGAATCTCTGAGGTAACTTCTAGGTGTAGTATTCATAACTGACATTAAACAAGAAATGATTTTTCTGCGTCCCTCTACCTATTCTCTATCCAGAGGCGGATTATAGTGCAAGCCGATCAAGCCTAGGCTTGTAGCGCCAAATCTGAAAGGGCGCCACATTTCCCAGTTCCCAGCGCCAAGACTCCAAGAGAGACTAAGAGACAGAGAACACCAGCACCTTATAACCAAAAAAGATATGAAACTAAGCGATTTCAACCGTGGTTAGAAAAAGCCCGGCGTTTGATTAACCGGTTAATTTTTAGCTAACACCACACACCACACACCATGTATATGTCGTTTTTTGGTGTAGAACAGGAATTATACAACTTTTTCTCGGTATCAACACAATGATAATGATGGTCCTGGTCCCTGCTTCAGTCTAAGTTTTCCAATAAAATTTTATCAGTTACCCGCTGGAGTGCACAAGCAGATGCTAGTATATATAGTAAGGCATTATACACATCATACCATGAAATATCTGAGGTTTTGCTATCAATAGCAATAGATCGGAAGCAAAAAATTTAGCAGATAAATTAATGCAATTCGAAGGTGCAATAATGACTTGTTTTTGGCATAAAATATTGGAAAGATTTAATCAAACAAGCAAAGCTCTCCAAGCACTTGACATCGATTTACAATCAGTGCTTCGGTTATATGACTCTTTACACGGGTATTTAACTAATATACGCGATCAATTTGAATCGTTTCTTACTGAAGCCGCTACTTTATGCCAAAATAATACTTTTCAATATGATATATCGAAAAACGAAAAAGAAAGGTATCTTTTGACGAAGCAAAAAATGAAACCGATTTTATAGACGGAAAAACAAAATTTCGAATAACTGTATTTCTCCCCTTAATAGATAAATTAATAAATGAGCTGTTAAAGAGGAAAGATGCATACCAAGAAGTAAATAAAGAGTTTAAGTTTCTTACCAATCTAGCCGCTTTGAGTGATGAGGATCTTAAGCAAGGCTGCTTGAGGCTTGAGGTTGACCAATATTTATAAAAATGATCTCGATATTGACATCGAAAATGAGATTTTTCAAGTTAAACATATTCCAAATATTCCGCTGGAGCCAAGGAATTTACTGAAATCACTTAAGGAGGGAAATCTAGCTGGCATATTTCCAAACTTGGAAATAGCATTAAGATTGTTTATATCTAAAGCAGTAACTAGTTGTTCAGGAGAGAGATCTTTTTGGACTCTTAAGAGGGTTAAAAATTACTTAAGATCCAAGTTAGTCGATTCCAAACTTAGTGACTTAGCCTTAATGTCAATAGAATCAGACTTACTTAAAAATCTAGACGCGACAGAGATAATTGAAGTTTTTGCAGCAAATAAATCAAGAAAAAAGATATTTTTTTAATGTCCTTTTTTTGTTATATTATATTTGTATTACTTAAACTTTATTTTGTTATATTTAGGTAATATCTAAACTCGATATATTTTGTTTATGTATACTTATTGTTAGTTTGAAAATAAAATGTTTTGCACTTTTGCCTTTTAATATGTGGGTCATTTGAACTATGAAAAAAATAGAAGGGGGGGGGGCGCAACAATATTCCAGGACTTTGGGCGCTTCCAAGTGGTAATACGCCTCTGTCTCTATCCTATTATAGGGCGTCGGCGTCGGGTTTAATTGAAGCAACGAGAACACATTCCAAAAGACTTTAAGATGTGACTTTAGCGAAGAATGCTGTAATCTGTGTCACATACAATATGCCAATATAATGAACGAATAAGGAAAATATGTCTTAGTCACAATTAAAGTATAGTATATTGATCATATATCATGACAAATGAGTCCATAATACAAAGCAAATTGTCTGTAGGATTGTAGGAAGGTAGGACATGAATCTAATTGCCCATTAATTTGGGGCCACAGTGAAGAAAATGAGTATTTAGCGAATATGGAACCTCAAGAATAATATTGTCGCTTTGGACCCTCTAATGGATATGATAATATTATGTTAATTTACAAATGTCAACGTGCGCGCGAGTTGAATGTAACTACCCGTAGAATAATACATTTTAAGGCGCTTAGAGGATAATGTTATGGTATTCACGTATGTCGTAAAACAAATTCTTAAGGAGATAACACCTAACTTTTTTTAAAACTTTTGTACATTCAGAGACGCTTAACTTTACCCGCTCCGAGTTTCAGGTGATGATTCGATATAGCAGAGGTCCCAATATGGGGTTGAAAATTTAGCAGGCAAAATCTCATCTGACAAGTTTTAATTGAATATTGTTTTATCGTCGTTGCCTCGTCAGGTTACAACAAATTATAATATTACATGCAAAAAATTGTTTATAACTTTGGGACGTTGATGTTTATGCCTTGTAAGCAAATCATATGTCCCTTTTTAAATTTGTTTACTATCAACAATACGAGTTCGATAGGCAAGACAACAATCTGAGTTTTGTATCTTACTTCATTTTCCTCCAGATTCCTTGAAGTCGCTATCGAAATAGTCGTTGATCACGATCAGTTTTTGGTTTCGGGAACAAATAAATGTAAGTCCTAAGGTGTCAAATCGAGTGAATATGTTGGATGTAAAAGCGGTTCAAAGTGAATTGGTAAATGTTTGTTATGCAACATGGCTTGAATGGGTCGGTGTGTTGTCGTGGTGGATACCTTTTCTTTAAACTATTTTAGGACTTCTCCATGATCGCTGCCTCAAGTAAGTTCAAAAGGATGCGCGGTGATGGTTTTCCCCTTTTTGTGGTACAAGTTTCTCTAAGGGATTCTGGTAGTGCATTATATAATCTGCTGCAAAAGCAGAAAGGGTTTTCCGATTTGTATTGTAGTCTGAAATATAGATTTCATTTCAGTTCCTATTGTTAAGGTCTGAAATATAGATTTCATTTCAGTTCCTATTGTTAAGGTCTGAAATATATTGAAACTTGTAGAAGTACTTTTTAATAAAAGCTAGTGCGCTAAGAATCAGAATACTAGGAAGTGTGAGAACCTAATGCTGTCGAAAGGTTTCTCTACATGACTGAAGAGGGCTTAATGAGTAGATTTTACGAGGGATTCGTACAAACAATCTTTGAAGTTCCGTTGTTTGTCTCCAGTAGAGCACAAGAAAACTTAGGTGGTTGTAGGCCAAAGCAGGGATTTCAAGTTGACAATGGCATAATAAGCCTAGTTTAGTTTTGCAGCACCATTGTCTACAAGGGCTGCCCACTTTAATTGTGATCATATGTGAAGACCCAGAACCTTTCATTGTTTTACTTTTGTAATCGAATTATTATTAAATTTATAGTTTAAATCAGGCACCTGTCGCTTTTTGTAGAATGCTATGTGTTGGGTTTTATTTGTGTTAACAACTAGGAGATTTGTCTGGTACCAAACAGAAAATCTAAGCAGAATTCTATAAGCTATTTCAACTAGTTGATTATGTATCGAAGCAGATATGAATCTGGTATTGAAGAATTTTCCAAATCGTTTATAAATAATGCAAAGAGTAAGGGAGAGATCACGCCTCCAGAAGGAACACCGTACTCTACATTTAGTTTCTCTAAATAGGAGCCCTGAAGTTTTACTCTTATTTGACGATTGGAGAGAGATGATTTTAGCCAGTCAGAGATATTATCACGTATTCCCAAAGCATGCAACTTCCTGAGTAAGATGGCAATGTCGACGCAGTCAAAAGCTCCAGTTAAATAAAAAAATAGAGCTATAGTATAGTAACTAGAATCTCTTGTTTTTTAATTAAACATGAGATCGTAGGCAGCTGTGTTAGTAGAGAAGTTTTTACCCGTGTTGTCGCTTTAGAGAAACAACTCAATGCAGTTGGTAACCAGTTTTTAAAGAACTTAGAGAATGAAGTAAGCCCTGTAAGGCTCTGACTGACTCTGGCCAGGTGTAGTGGTCCAACGGTTCAGATGTTGTTAAAGGAACTATCTGTTCATTGCTGTTTTCACCACCTGTTTGGACACTCCTGAGGAGGATTCAGGACCCCTGAATTTCTGAGCAGTTTCTGTTCTGGATAGTTTGTCTGCTTTTTGGTTATCTGCTTTTTGGTTATCTGCTTTCCCTGTATGTATTTTTTTATTTTTGGTGCACATTTTTATATGAACATTTGACATATCGTACACTTATTAAGAATCGCTCTGTATAGTCCCGTTCTACATTCAGTTGTATACATGATTGTATTGCACCCCTTAATAAACTGTCACTTATGATTTAGGTCATCAAATAATTCTTCTTCGTTTCCATAACTACATGAATACATAAAAAGAACGAAAACAATTATTTTTAACTTCTTATTTATTTCCAATTAATTCCCTGAAGGTCTTATCCCTGTTTTTTTTTTTTTTAACGATCTTTCTTCTCGGACTAGACGTCTAAAAATAAATCCCCGATTTCTGAACATAAAGTTTTCAGAACAGGCAACCTACTTTTGAGTCTAATTTTGAGATCAGCGATAAATTTGCTTGCTTCAAAAAAACTTTTTTATATATTATTACGTAAAAAAAATAACGTATTTTTCAAGGTCTTCAAAGTGACGCTAATTTTAGATATTTGTAATTTTCGATACAACATTTCCACTCTGATAATTTAAATAAAAGTTCTGGTTTTTAGTGTAACTAATTGTATTTTTTAGTGACCCTTTGACGTAGAGACATAAAATTTGAACTGGTTAGTTAGCTAACTAATTAGGACCCTAACATGGTTTTAATTTAAACTACTAAATATCGGGTTTTATATTTAACAGGTAATTTTTAGCGATTAAATGAATGAGTTTTGGTAATTAATATTTTCGATATGCTGCTAATATAATGAGCAGGAATTAAATAAAAATAAGCTTTCTGGTTAATTCTTTGTCTTTATGCTTGGCAATAAAATAAAAGCGACTTTATTCCTATATTCAGTGTGATCTTGAAGCTGCATCACCTGAGAGGATTGGTGAGCAATAAATTCAAGCGAGCCCATGTAATTAAAGCAATGTTGGGTGGATGTGGTTTTCGGTTTATTGCGTTTAATGGTTTTCTTTAGACCAACAACTAACTAACAAAACGTTGGAAGTTAACAACTATAGAATACCTTTAATAAGTGTTTAGAGACTTTGAGAGAGAATGAGAAACGTGGACATCCATTGTCATTATTTATTTTTCTCACAACGTTTCAACTGATAAACATCTCCAGTCATCTTCAGGTGAATAGTGAACAAACTACGAAGCTACAAGAATATTTTTACTACCTAGACCTATGGATTAGCAGAGCATGGCCGATATGATAGCCGCTTCTTTGAATCTCCTCTTTCGGCAATATTCTTCTTTGTTTCTCCCTTTATTGTGTGGTCTCGATGGTCTTTGATCCTTGTTCCAAGGGGTCGTACGGTTTCACCAACATAAGATTGTCCGCACTCGCAAGGTATTCTATAGACACAATTGTTCATGTTCTTTTGACTTGTAGGCTTTGTCTTCGTCAGGTGGCTTCTTAACGAATAATATAAAACTTATAATTAATTAATGACTAAGTTTACATACTACAAATTAAACATTTTTAAAAAATTTTCCGAAATTCTATTAATTAATTAATAAACAGTAATCTTTTATTTTTTTTGAACACTTGATAACTTTTCAATTACTTAATGCCTGTCTTGTAACATTTTAGCGATGAATTTAAATGAATAATACCATAATAATTTATTTTGTTGTAATAATTTTAACGAACATTATTAACTTCCTCGATTCACAAACGCCTCAACATATCCGCCTTCTCTCTCAATACAGGTAATAATTGTTCTATCGCAAAATTTTTTCAATACTCTTCTAACCATAGCCAGAGTAATACTCTGAACCGATCCTGCAATGACTCTTTTCAAATGGGCAACATCTGTAAATGGCCTTTGAAGATACACCTTTTGTTTTAGGTAACCCCACAGGAAAAAATCTTGTGGGGTCAAATCTGGAGACCGAGGTGGCCAAGAAATTTCCGAAAACTGATGTATAACTCTTTCATTAAAACGATTTTCAAGGTATTGCCTTACATCTAACCTACTGTGGCAAGGGGCACCATCCTGTTGGAACCATATCTGTTAACGTTAAAGGAGGGGAACGTTATCAACTAAATTGTCTAATTCATTCTCTAAAAAATGTAAATAACGGTCTGCATTCAAAGATTCATAAAAAAAAAGGTCCAATTATTGTTTTTCCATAAATTCCACACCACACGTTTGTTTTGAATGCATACTGGTCCCGAGTTTTGATGGTAAAATTTGGATTAGTATCACTCCACCAACGCCAATTTTAGGTAGAGATTGTTCCATTTGATGTAAATGTTGCTTCATCCGAAAAATTAATATGTCTTCCCATGTAATGGGATTATCTTCTAACATTCCTTGGATATCACAACAGAATTCAAAGCGTCTATCATGATCTCCTGGTCTTAACGTATGAATAAATTGGGGCTTCTATGGGTGCAACTTGTTCTTTTTTAAAATTTTTGAAACCGTATCTTTGCTTATAGAATTCGGTATCGAAGCTGCCTGTGTTTGCAAGGAATTTTTAGGATGTTCAATTGCTGAGAGCATTATATCAAATTCCATGTCATCACTGGCGACCCGTTTTTCGCGTTTGTTGCTAAACTTATTTCTTACATCTCAAAAAGTCTTAAATTTGTTTAATAATTTCCTTACTGTGGTATAGTGAAGATTTTTCTCTGGGTGTCGGGTATTAAAAATGTCTGCAGCTTCTCGATTTGTTTTATAATTGCCACCCACAATTTCAATTTTATCTTGAGTACTTAACGTTGCTGGCATTTCTACTAAATTTTATAAATACAACTGATTTATTAAAGTTACTGTCAAACAATTCTTGTCAGTGCATCCTAGATTAAATGTTTCATTTCATTTCAATGGTTTTTTGATTAATTAATTAAATTTACTTATTACTTTCTGAACAAAACGGAAAGGTTATCATGTTTTTAATAAATAAAAAAGATAAATGTTCTGTATAGGTAATTTGAGAAATTTTGTAAAAATAAAAAAAAATCTTAAGTAGCAAGATGTAATTTCATATTAAAATATAGTTTCATAATTACAGTTTTCGATATCGACAAAAATAAAGGTACTTTACTCTTGAGCAAAATTCATATTTTTTACACCCCTCGTATACACTTGGAAAAATTTAATATCTGATGATTGCATTTTGGGTTTTGGACCATGCAAAACTTTTTATGAAGAATAACTTTTTTTCGTAAAATTAATAATAAAAAAGTTTCCCATATGTACCCAACTTAAGTAGACACACTGTATGTCTTCGTCTGTCGAATCTGATAGCATTTCTGTATCGTTTACAAACTCAATTGCGCCATTGTTATTGTTTTCATTTTCCTTCTATTTCTGTTATCGCCTTAATGTGTTCTGTGTTTTGTATGCTAAGTGTACTGTTTGACTGGCCCACATAACTTTCTAACATCTCAGTTAATATTTTATTGTTCTCCTCCGCAGAGCACATATCTTCTCAGCGTCTGCCCTTCGCGTCTCATCTATTTTCCTATCCAGCACCTCTCGACACTGTTGATCTTGGTCCCGCAATGCTTTGACTCATCGCTTTCCTGTTGTTTTGTTATCTCCAACATCTCAACATGTAGGGAATCTGGCAGCGACCGATTGTCGTCGTCATCATCCGGTGAGGGGGGTGGAAAGAGGGAAATTTCTCCTTGCTTTCCCATAACTTAGTCGCTTTTTTGGCTTAATGTGTCAAACTTGACAATTTTAATTCCTGATAAAGAGTTATGTGATAAGGGTGAAAATTGTGCTTATGAAAAATAGCCAGTGCTAGGATTTTTGGCACATCCCTGAATCACAAGGTAAGTTCCCTTGAACCAACACGAGGAATTATAGCTACTACACACAAAACTCCAACGGCCATAACATCATTGGTCTTTGTTTGCCTTCGAACTCTGTTCTTACTTCGAAAGTTTCCGGTACTGCGTCCTCAATCTTCTAATCGCTGAGATTTTTGAATGGCGGGAAACCTAATAGGCCACAATGGCGCAATTTCTCGGTAGTTCCTTCTACATCCTCCCAGAATTAATAACATATCTATTTCAATCTCATATGATTGCTCCATACTCCATATTTGCACTGTATAAAAAACTCAAAGAATATCTTGGAATAAGATAACTAATTTGTCAAAATGTCCTAGGGTACCATAAATATCAAAAATGTTTTAAAATATGTTCCTATTAGCATTCTAAGTTGTGCAAAATATATCGAATACTATTTATTTCACCTCCTGAGTAAATACAATATTTAATAAACGGTCAAGAACGTTTACTTCGGTGCTCCATTTAATGTACTTTCGATGGACGTAAGAACCAGATAACTTTGTGTAGGTCGGGGATGTATCTACGTTTTTTACCTTTGTTTCTCTTTTTGATTCTTTGCAATTTAAAAAAAATCGAGCAATTTAGAGGCTAAGTACAACGAGAACTCGTTAAAAAAGGTTGAAAATCTTGAAAAATAATTCACTATATAAGGCTGTTTTTGATGTAGAAAAGGCAGAAGTTGTCTTACATTGACAAGTCCAAGATATACACCAGTACACAATGTTCAAATTGGTAAGTTTGGTTGCTTTTCGTGTTTTGTAGTTTTAGTAAAAATTAGACTTGGTCGTTTAAGGGACATTTACGATGTTTGAAGTGCTTTCATAGGATACAAAATAATAATAAAAATATAAAGTTCTTAAAAATGTTGTAATTTTTTTTAAAGAATTGAATAATACTGGCATTTTTTTGACCTTCCCTTGATTTTTTATTTTGGGCTCTGTTTGGGAGATAAATGTTTCAAATTTCAAGACAATGTTGAAGACTAAAATGTGTTAGGAAAATAAAAACTACTTCATTGCATGTCGAAATTTTTTCTTCGAACGATCATTTCCAGCCTGTCAATTAAATTTTTCGACATGCAATGAAGTGGCTTTTATTTTTTTTCTCGAAAACGAAGCAAGATGCAAAAAAATATCAAGAGACAAAAAAGTTGTATTGTTAGCTGCTTAATCCGCAACCATTATAAAAATTTTTAACAAGTCAGTGGCGTACATATATTTTGTCAATATTATTCGTGTGGCTGTCCCCCGGGACGCCCCTGGAACTCATAATTATCATCTAGTTAGTGCTAACTTAGCGTCTTATCATAACAAACAACACTGCCAAATTTCACCAAAATCGGCACAAGGATCTTTAAAATATTAATAAAAAAACGTTTTTTTTTTTTTAAATTTTGACACCCTGTTTGAGAACCAGACTTTTTAGGACACATATTTAGAGCCTGAAGTAATACTCTGTATACATAAATAATTGAAATATTTCTTTCCTTTTTTTAGCTCGCTTTCTTTGCCCTCCTGGCCACGGTCTTCTGCGCCCCAGCCCCAACCCCCAAACCAGGTCTCGCTCTGGCGTACGCTCCTGCTGAGATTCCTCTGTCCTATGAATATAGGTATCCCGCATTGTCTTACGCCAATTCGTACGCCTACAGCAATTTGGGATACGCACAGACAGCATATGCTTACCCGGCTAATTACTACTACAACGCACCCTTGGCTTACACTATCTAGACCGGCCCCCAGGCGAAGAAATGGACTTTTGAAGATGTGTAATCGACTGACTAGAATTTAAGTAAATTTTGTAAAATTAATAATTTTTTGTTGGAAATTGTTAAATTTTTGTTGAATTCGATTGGATTTTCTGTAAAATAAAATTCTTAAAAAATATGTATATACTGTCTTTTTATTCTAGCTTACGTGATGGACATGAAACATTAATATGACCTCACTCCCGTACTATAGATATGAAAGAATATTAAAGGCCTGATGCCAGTGTAATAATTCAGTTGTCAGTATTACAGTTGAGCCAATATGAAAAGAAAGTTTCAAACGTATTTAGCTGAAACATAACAATGGTCAATCCATATAAGTTCTGGAACTCCAAGGAAAGAAAAAGTAAGGAAGCAAGTGAAGGTACTAAGAATCAAAACCAATTTATACTTTAAATAAATCGTATTTATGTTAAGTAAAGTACCTGCTTACCTGGTATACTATTTATTGTAATACATTTCATAAAATTCTACTTTTATAGATTTTGTACTGCAAATGCATGGTAAGTTATCATTATTATCGTTATAATGCACTATGTTTTGTGTTACATTAAAATAAAATATATTTTTTAAGAGTTTCGTATTATTTCTCTCGCGACTTTATTGAACATCCAACTAAGATCTAAATTATGAATGTTCTGCTAACGTTAACAATAAGATAACTTTTAAGGATACCATTGTTCCAATAATAAAAAGTTATCTTGTAGTTAAATATACCAGGGCATTGATAATTTGACTATACAAGCAAAACACACATTTTTTTACTTCGATTTTTATACTTATGGTTAATTTGTGATAATATAAAAATTGTCAGAGAGTTTTTCTCTAGTGTGGAACGACGTAGCTTGCTATTTAACACACATCTGTTATAAATCAGTAACAATTAAGTTTGGCAGCTTAAAATGTTCAATTATAAAATTACCAAAACAGTGTAAAACGTTGTTTCCCGTGTACATAGTGAAAAATAAGAAAAATATGATATTTTTTAATATTTTAAAATTCTGAATAATGAATGTCATGGTCCAAAGGTTGGCAATGTGAGGTAGTATTGGGTGTTGGGTGGAGGAAAAATAATGGGATGGGACGTTGCATTATCCAGAATTAACACCACTCTTCTATTCTGCTTCTTCATCTTCGTATCAAATCTGTGAAGCCATGTTGTCATGATGTCTGCTGTCATCCACCCATTGGAGAGTCTTAAATATGCTAGCATACTACAATACCCTACCCTTGTTTCTTAACTACATGAATATATTTTTAGAAATCTTAGGATAAAGTTATGCTACCTTCTATCTCTTTATTTTTATTATTCTATGTGTCTCTTGTTTTTAATCAAATAAATTCTTACGTTACCATATCAATTAATTAGTGTTACTTTCTTAGAAACTAGATACATTTTTATGTAACCTATAAATACTTTTTTTTTATTACCTGATAAATTTTCGGTATCTACAGTTATTTCCAAAGTATTATCCTAGTTTACTTTAACCAAGTAACTAAGAACTAAGTTACCTGTTGCTAAAAAGTAACTATTCCTTTTAATTATCTAAATACATTTATGCAAAAGTATGTGTGGAGTAACTAGTTACTTTTCTGAAGTATCTTTCAAAACTGACTGATAGTGGCCGAAAAATATAAAATTTTTATATTTTGTCACCTTAGATAATTTAGTTTGCAGCGGTGATTTCAAATTTTCTTCAAGTTTGAATGGAATACCAATGTGTTTGGCGAATGTTTGGTTGCCAAATAACTGTTTCTTGCTGGGACGTGTTGTCATACCATATGGCAGTTACTAGGACCAGGAAAACAACTATTATATTGGTGTGAAATAGTTGATTTCCAATTTTAGTAGTTTAGTAGCTTTTTTTATGTTTCCAGAGCAGTTTTATAAAAATAGCTATTTTCCTAACAAGTGCAGAAAATCGATTTTTCCGCACGCAAATGCCGTTGACAGCACGACGCGTAGCGGAGTGGTGTCAAGCATTTAAGTGCGGAAAAATAGGTTTCTGCACGTGTTAGGAACAATAGTTTTTCTACTAGCGTGAGGAATCAACAACTGGTTATATACACCATAGCAACTAAGATATTTCAAAGGTAATATGATGAACAGTGACTTCAAATCGTACAGCATTTAATTTAATTTCAAAATATAACAGTGCGGAAAAATCTTTGCCGCACGGTGCGGAAAAGTGGATTTTCCGCACTAAAACATTTCATTTCAAAATATAACAGTGCGGAAAAATATTTGCCGCACGGTGCGGAAAAGTGGATTTTCCGCACTAAAACATGTGCGGAAAATGCGTTTTTCCGCACGCTAGTAGAAAAAAGTCTTTTTGCTGATATACAGGGTGTTTCATAAAAAACTCCCAGGTCAATTATTTCGAAAACTATATGTGACATGTAAATTCTGTAAACGCCAGTTATCAGCCTCTATGATTGGCTTCACAACTGTGTAAAAAATGTGTTTAAATAATACAAGATGTAGGTGGCGCCATGGTGCAAAGAATTTTTTCGATGACAGGAACTTCTAAATGTTATGGTTCTTAAAGATAATTAATTTTTGATCAAATTATGCCTCATAAAAATTTCTGGTAAATCCAACATGAACGGAGATATTTGGGGTTAGGTTTTTTATTCAAATAATTTTAACGAGTATTTTAACTATAAATATTTTTAATATCCTTTAGCAGATTTTGATTTAATTTTGGTAATGATAATTTTAGTGATAAAACGCTCGTGTAGCGCTAAATTATTACGTCCAGTGACGTCTCAGAGGACGCCTTAACAAATAATATTGGCAAAAAATAAGACGCTACTGAGTTTTTGGTAATTTTTATATTTTTTTCGGATTAAGCAACTAAAAATATCCTTTTATTTTCTGTTAAATTATTTTCATATCTTGCTTTGTTTCCGAGAAATAAAAATAAAAACAATTGTATTGCATATGCATTAAGAAACAAAACCATAAATTATCAATACGTTGTATTTTTTGTTGTTTAAAAGCAAAGTTAAAACATTAAGGCATAATAAAATAAAATTAAAAGGTGTTTTAAATTTTATGAAAGAACTGATGAGAAATTATACAAAATTATTAATGAAAATTAAAACAATACCAAAAACTAATAGGGTCGAATGAGGTGTTCAAAATTATTGCCGTTTTCATACACACACATAGCAAATCGATATAATAATTCGGTTCTGCAAACTCTCAATAGTGTATTTCGATTAATAGCGACTATAGTAGCATAAATTTTGTTGTACAGGTCAGCCATGTCTTCTATTGGTTCCTTGTAGATTTGATTTTGTAAGTAGCCCCATAAATAAAAGTCCATCGGGGTGAGATCAGGGGACTTTGCTGGCCATCTAAGATCCCCATTTGTGCTGATCACTTTTCCTGGGAACGTCACATTTAGATGATTCATAACGATATTGCTATTGTGTGCTGGGACACCGCCTTGATGAAACCACATAGTATTTACGTCAATTCCTAAATTTTGTAAAAGCAAAGGAAGATCGTTTTGCAGGAATTGTAAATAACGAACTGAAGTTAAATGTTCATGGTACAAATAGGGCCCGATTATGTAACCATTTACAATACCACACCAAACATTTACCCCAAATCGTTTTTGAAATTTAGTCTGTCGCATCCAGTTATGATTTTCCCGGGACCAGTAGCGACAATTATGTCTGTTAATTACTCCATTATTGTGAAACCGGGATTCGACACTCCACATAATTTGGTTTAATAAATTTGGATTTTCTTCAAAAAGAATATGAAAATGTGCCAAAAAGTTTAATCTGCGCTGGTAATCTTCTGGTTGTAGATGATGCACTAAATGAATCTCGTATAGAAAAAACCCATTTCCTTTTAGGATTCTGCGACACGAACTTACTGTAATATTAGTTTCATCTTTTAATTTTTGTAATGACGTTTGTGGACTATTTTCTACTGTTTGTAGGACTATAGCTACATTTTCGTCATTCGTAACCCTCTTCCTTCTTGGAACCTTTCCCTTTTTAAAGCTACCATATGTAGCTAAGTTGGTACACAAAGCTACAAAAGATTTGCGATCGGGCGTTGGTCAATCTGGAAAACGAGCTCGATAGCAGCGCACAGCTTCTAAAGCGTTTTGATGGCATTCTCCATAAACTAAAACCATGTTCAATTTGTCTTGATTTGTATGGTGAACCATTTTTATTTTAAAAATGTAGAAATTGCAAATTCTGACACTGACACTGAGTGTTAATAATAGTAATTTAACGAACAAGTGTATTAATAAGGGCGATTAATAATCGAGACATTTTTAACGCGTGAGCGCAGCGAGCGCGTTAATTTGTCGAAATTATTAATCGCTTTTTAATATACGCGTTAGTTACAACATTTTTCTGTCGATTGTGTTGTTAATAATGAAAAAAAAATTTTTACTTAACAACCAAACCTACAAAAGTCGATAAAAATATGATTATGTATGGAACTGACTATTATTGTTTATTAATACTTATATTTACATTAGAAATAGTGCAATTACTGAAATTAAAGCAAGGTACAGATACATTATCAGTAGTTGTATGACATTCTGAATTTAAATTTAGGTTTATGTCATTATCTTGGATGTTTGTAAGGGAATGTGGTTCGGCGCTGGTCGTGGCGCTGATAGAACTAGCATGAGGGGCTTTTGTTATAGTTGTACCGAGGATTTTTTCAGCTGTATCAATTTTATTTTGTAATGAGTTTTCAATATATCCCTCTGCAACAGCAGTGGATTTCCAACCACCAAGCCGTTTAATGGCTGAAAAATCTGCACCACTGTCACAGAGTATCGAGGCAGATGAACGCCGAAAACAATGCCCAGTGTAGAGATGTGGCTGCTCTAATTTTAAAAAGGTTGCTATAATGGAAGGCATTTTGGAAAATGTATTTATGCCAACTGGCTGTATAGAACATTTATTAAATTTATAAAAAATAAAAAACCGTTTGTGTGGAGTGTGTCTTGGTCTCAGGGACATATACCGTTTAACCAAATTGAGAAGGTTATTTTCTTCATTACCCACAATAGTAAATATTCTGTTTGTGTGTGTTTTAGATGCCTTTACGGTGACTAGGAATTTTGAACCCAGATCTTGAACATCATTCGTTTCTAATTTCAACAGTTCATCTTTTCTTAGTGCGCCAGCCACTCCAAAAATCAATGCAACCTACGAATTTTAATTTATTTATTATTATTGTTAGATATTATAGTTTTACCTTTCTTTTTTATTACCTTTGTCATCAAGAAAAGGTTGTTAGGAGCATCAGAAATAAACTTGTGTACGTGTTCTTTTTCCAGGACTTTCGATTTCTTAGGTACATATCCTACTTTTTGCCTCTTGATAAACATAATTAATTTACTGAATTTGCTTATATCGATGCCATCTTTCAAATTTAAAGTCGATTTGAGCATTGAATATTTCGGCCATAAACTTGCAATGAGGCCTCTTTCTGCAATATTCGAAAAATATGCCAATAGCACCGATTCTGAAAAGCGCGTCACTCGTTTTTCATCACACCATGACATAAAGTCAGCGTACGTTTTCTCATACAATCTTTTGCTTATCGCGGGAAGTAAACTTAACGATACTACATTAGCAGTTTCTGCTATTTCTGGTGGGGTTAAATTTTCGAAGACATTCATTTCAACGTTGTACGATCAAAATTTTGAAATCCAAACTAGTTGACAGCGACAGTTTTTTTTTACTTACGCGAAACGCCATCATGCACGCGTCACAGCCGCTTCGCGCCACCTTGATTTGAATAACAATTGAGTATTAATTTAATTTCATGTATGTTTGGTTGCCTATAATACAATCGTTTATTAATAGAAAAATCATGCATTAATGGGGGCCATTAATGTACGATTTTTTATACATTAAAGAAGTTCGTAAATACACGGTCGACGGAAATGTTAGTTATTTAATGATTTTTGTTTTCCAGAGATATGCATTTTTATTTCTCGAAAACGAAGCAAGATATGAAAACAATTTAACAGACAATAAGAATATTTTTAGTTGCTTAATCCGGAAAAAATATAAAAATTACCAAAAACTCAGTGGCGTCTTATTTTTTGCCAATATTATTTGTTGAGGCGTCCCCTGAGACGTCACTGGACGTAATAATTTAGCGCTACACGAGCGTTTTATCACTAAAATTATCATTACCAAAATTAAATTAAAATCTGCTAAAGGATATTAAAAATATTTATAATTAAAATACTCGTTAAAATTATTTTATTAAAAAACTTAACCCCAAATATCTCCGTTCATGTTGGATTTATCAAAAATTTTTATAAGACATAATTTGATCAAAAATTAATTATCTTTAAGAACCATAACATTTAAAAGTTCCTGTCATCGAAAAAATTCTTTGCACCATGGCGCCACCTACATCTTGTATTATTTAAACATATTTTTTACACAGTTGTGAAGCCAATCATAGGGGCTAAAAACTGGCGTTTACAGAATTTACATGTTACTTATAGTTTTCGAAATAATTGGCCTGGGAGTTTTTATTGAAACACCCTGTATGCTGATAAACCTTTTTATTTTAAAAATATATACAAAGCGCTTTATATCATTTTACATACTTGACTTACTTAATCACATACATACAATACATTTTTAAACCTAGGTACATGTCAAAATAATAATTTGAGGATATCGGCAGCTATAATAGATCAAACCCAAAAATTGAAAAAAAATTAGACAATAAAGGAAACATTTCAAAGATTTCGCATTAATCTTATTCGTGTGTGATAAAATAAATGTGTTGATATTATAATACTCTGAATAATCGTTCACATCATATTATCTTTTTAACATCGGATTGGTTATTTTTCTTCAACTTTTGGTTCTTGCAGTTTACATAAAGTCTTCTTCGCTCTTATTTATCCATAGTAAGAATATCCGGAACCGGCATAAGGGTAAGTGTATCCAGAGTAGCCAGAGTAGTAGGGGTAAGCAGAGTAACCATAGTATTGTGGCACGGGCTGTGGTCCTGGATAAGCGACTGGAGAGGGAGCCGCGAATGTGGTAGCAATGCAGAAGATGGCCACAAGGAAAACAGCGAACACCTGGAAATTAAAATGTAGTATGTTAATAACGCATAGTAGGCAGCAGTGCATCCAGGATTCTATCTTGGGGGGGGGGGGCAATAGTACCGGAAGCAAATTTTTAAAAAACCTCAACGTTACGCATTTTTAGAGCTTTTTTAACAGGCACTTTTGGAAGATCGCAATATCCTAGTTCAATCGAGGTTAATATCTAAAAAAATTGACTTTTTAAAATATCCACTATAATGATTATTCCTGACAAAACATACCCCTCTTTTTACCCAATAAAATATAATAGTAATGACGGCATATCCTTAAAACAAATATATTTATTCTCTGCTCATATTTGAAAATATAAATTAGTACACAAAGCACAACAAAATTTTAGAAACAATAAAAACCAAAACTTCTTCAAACCACCCTTGCATTTTTTTAAATAAATAAATCTAATTTTCTTCGATCCTTAGAAAGTTTATTTAAAATTTCTTTATAGGGAACTTGCCCGGTGGAATTTCTTAAGTACGATTTTAAGTACTTTAGAGTAGAGAATGATCTTTCAGAGGAACTGGTGGTAACGGGAAGGGTAACAAAAATTTGCAAAAGTTTTTTTATATTGGGAAATATCATACCCTTACATTAAAGATATAGTTTAATCATATCGGAGGGTAGAAGCTTTCATTATAAAAATTTTCAAAAAATGAAAAATTTGCATAAAAAAAAATGAATCCGGATTATCTGACACTACAGGTTAGTCCCCTTACTGTATTGATCTCCTATTACGATTTTTTTCACCCACATTGAAATTAATTTCACCATAAAAATGTGTGATCACTATTTACTTAGGGCAGGTTCTTTAAATAAAAATGTAACTGATTTAAACAATGATATTGGCATTTTCTTACGACATTCTCTTATAAAATAAGCATTAATTGTAAGTAATTGGTGAAATTTTCCTCCTCACACAAGACATTTATAAAAAGAATGGTAAACACTGTGAATAAGTACTTACGATTTTCGACATTTTACTTTGATACGTTTACTGACACCTCAATTCACAGGTTATAATCTAGGAATCACAAATAGATAGTACTAATATAACAATTACTTGGATTTGATGTCGCGGACATATGGAGATGCGACTTATATACCATAGACATAAATTCTCAATTGGTATTCATATCAGAACTGCTTCTTAATAAATAAATAAATAAATCCATTGCGCTGGTGATATAATATTGTAAAATCCATTGTACAAATCACCTCCGAAATTTTAAACGCAATTTAAAACGATTTGTTTATAAACAAAGGAAATTGTTCTTCCGGTTTTTAATGGCGCTTCTATGTATATTTGAACAGGGTTGAAAAAAATCGAAAATTTTTTGTGTTTTGTGTGACAAAATTGGACATTAGCGCTTATACTATGATATCAGGTTAAATCGTAATATGATCTTAATGCATGGGTTCAATTAAGCAGAAACTTTGATAACCTTGGCATTCAACGAAGTTATCGTTTCTTGCTCGATCTCCGTCAAGGACGCAGCAGAAGAAATATCTTCAGCAAAGTCGTGCAGAGAATAAATAATAAGTGTCAGATTTCGTTAGAAAGCTCAAGAATAAAAATAACAAAAGGGAGGAATATTTACCCAAAATAGGATAAACAGATCGACTCGACATAATATACTATAGTCGTTCTTTACATGGCGCGAAGTAATAAATGCTATTGTTATATTTGAGGATTTACTATTGTTATTGGAAAAATCCCTTAGCCAGGAGCGTGTATGTATTGGGGGAAGTTCTTAAATTAAAAATCTTAAACATGCATATTCTCCTAAAATTGTATTACAATAAACATTTAAAAAATCGTATTAACTAATGAATAACAATGGATGGTACTATTTTACATAATATAATTACAAAAACAAGTCTTACAAACAAAGCATTTTCAAAAAGCGAATAATACTTTGTCGTTATGGTTAAATCATAGTCCGATTCGGAAGATGAACTTTTATAAACATCGTTTATAATAAGCGGTTGAACCATTTATTCGATGATTATATCTACCTGCCACATTTTGCCTTCTTCTTCTATCACATGATCAATACACTTTTTCCACTTTCCCGCACTGATTTTACCCATAGCTTCATTAAAGAGTCTTTTTAAATCCACCATTTTATAACTCGGGTTTTTTCTAGCGACATCTGTCTTTATTTGAGCCCATGTAAGTTCGATGGGGTCTCATTCGTAGTGGTAAGGTGTGAGTCTGAGCACAGATATTTCTCGTAACTTTACAATTTCATCGACTACATATTTTTTGAATGCATTTTTATGTAAATTGGCTAGTAAGAATAGTTCTTTTTTTAAGGAATCTAATGAAAATTGTATTTGTCTTAAACTTAGCCATTCTGTTACTTTAGTTTCACACCACGCACTTCTCGGTAATTTTTCCGTCAGCCTAGAGTGAGAACTTGCATTATGCAATACAATTCGAACCATTCTTTAAAGACATCGGCATTCATATCCTCGTAATAGTCTCCTGTATTTTAGACTGGAACATCATTAGACCACCTTGAACGAAGCCCTCAGATATGGGTTATGATATGTCCTTTTCCAGATTGCGGTCTTAATCCTGTGGATAATCCTTCCTAAAAGACTTGCCTTAAACTTTTAATATTTTCATCCTGCTAAAATTTAGTCACAGTGTGGCCTTCATTTAGCCATATTTCGTCTAGGTGAAATATCTTTTTGTTTTCTTCTCTGGATTTTCGGATGCTTCTTAAGTAAGTTCTTCTCCAATAGACGATATCACTTCTGTCTATTTAAATCGATTGCCTGTTATGTTTTTTCCGCTGCAAACCCATTTTTTTTTTAATAATTTCCAAGTGTTTATCACACATAAATGGGTAGTCCTGGTTTTCTCGGATTAAGGACAATATTTTGTCCAGCGTGGTTTGTCCTTGTCCGTATGTCTATCCTGGTATTCGTGTTTAGCAGTGAATAAATAGCATCATTCGCTTTTTTCAAGCGCTGGTCCGCGCTTGTGTTCCAAACCATCCTCTTATTGAAGCAAATACCCAAGTATTTGATATTATCTCGCCAGTGTTATTTATAAGCAATCGAGTTTTCGGAAACTTTACTCTGGACTTTAAAAAGTAAATAGCTTGTTGATAGTGTCGATTAAACGAGTTTTCCATCGTTCCAACCATTTTTCCAGAAGTTTTATATAGCGTTGAGCTCTAAGACTACTAACCTGGGCTGTTTGTAATTATGCACTAGTAATATACAACAGTACGTACAGAATAGAAAAGAGACAGAATAACGATATCCAAGTGTGAACGAAAATGAAGAATTAGAAAAATATATCACTAGAGGGAGTTGTACGAAAATTTTTTTATGGAGTGATACTATTTACTACTTTTATTGACCTCTTGATGCTGTACCGCATCTGACGCAGAGATGGATAGACTGCAAATCAAGATATTGGGTCTTAGCGAAGTCCGATGGCCCGGCTCAGGAACACAAAAAACCAAACATGGCATCATATATTATTCTGGCGGTGACGATCCCGATCACCGTTATGGGGTGGCCATCATGATCACGTCCGACTTAGAAAAATCTGTTGTGGACTTCATCCCGCTGGGAGACCGAGTCATGCTACTGAAGCTGAACACCTCTCATCGCGTCATGAACATTATACAGGCGTACGCACCAACAAACGATAAAACAGATGATATGGCTGAAGACTTCTATGCCAAGCTCGATGAAGCCATGAAATTGACAAAAAATGGTGAAATTACAGTGATTCTTGGAGATTTTAATGCAAAGATTGGTGCGGGAACCGCTGACGGAGACTCTGTCGGAAAGTATGGTCTAGGAGAACGAAATACAAGAGGCGATCGACTGGCACAGTTTTGCTCCGAACAACGACTAAGTATTGCCAACACATTTTTCAAGCTCCACATGCGACGTTTATATACTTGGCGTTCACCTGCTGATCGCGACGGACGTATTGTAAGAAATCAAATAGATTTCATTCTCATTAGACACGAATATAAAAAGTTTATTAAATCAGTCAAAACCTATCCTGGAGCAGACATCAACAGCGACCACAACCCAGTTGTGATGGACATCAAAATACGCCGCTTTGTCAAATACAAACCGGTCCCACGACAAAAACGCATTGACATAAGGAAACTCCAGAGTCCTGTAGAAAGAACACAAATCAGCCAAAAACTTGAGAACAGGCTGAAAGAATTAGAGAGCTCTAAGAACACTCAGCCAGGCGATGACATTGAGTCTTCATGGGAAGATCTGAAGGATACGTTAATTATGACCCAGGAGACCGACATTGGATTTGCAAATAACTTCAAAAAACAGGAGTGGATGACTGATGAAATCATAACACTAATGAACGAACGAAGAGAACAGAAATACAAAAATACAGTTAAATATGCCGAAATTAACAAGCTTATTCGTGCGAAATGCAGGGAAGCCAAAGAATCATGGCTGGCGGACAAATGTACGAAAATAGAAACCCTTCAGAAGAAACATGACCTCTTTAACTTACACAAGAATATCAAGGAGCTTACAGGTAGGCAGCAAGGGGGTCACAGCGGAATATTAAGAGGTTCCAACAACGAAATACTTATAGGAGTGGATGAGAAACTAAAGCGCTGGAAAGAATACACCGAAAATCTTTTTAATGACATGAGACCAGACTTACCCCCAGATCCAGACAAAACCAATGAAATGAGTCCCGAAATTACCAAGGAAGAAGTTAAACACGCAATTAAACTTCAAAAGAACGGAAGAGCTGTTGGTCCTGACAATGTGCACGCGGAAACCTTTAAACTCGCAGCTGCCGAGGACGGGGTTGGTCTAAATCTCATTACCACAATATTCAACCGAATGTACAGAGTCGGACTTTATTGGCACCAAACAGCAACAGTCAAAATCAAAGGGTCCACATCAGAAGAGATAGCAATAAGAAGAGGCGTGCGACAGGTATGTGTATTGTCTCCCCTGCTGTTTAACCTCTACTCTGAGGCAGTGTTCAATGAAGCTCTCGAGAATACAACTGCAGGCATAAAGATCAACGGAAACATTATAAATAATCTTCGTTACGCAGATGATACCGTGGTAATAGCCAGTAGCCTACCAGAACTTCAGTCTCTTATGGACCTTATTGTGGAATACAGCGAGCAATTCGGCCTTTATATGAATACGTCCAAAACCAAACTATTGGTATTCTCAAAATCACAAAGAAACGCCACCCTAAGGCTCCATGGGGAGATTATTGAACAAGTTCCATCTATAAGATACCTGGGCACGCTCGTCAACCAGCAATGCAACCCAAAACTCGAAATCAGATCAAGAATTGAGCAAGCGCGGAAAACTCTGAACAGCATGAGGACACTTCTGGCAAACCGAAACCTCAACCTGGAACTCCGGACCAGAATACTTCGCTGCTACATCTTTCCCGTTCTTTTGTACGGATGCGAGAGTTGGACCATGGATGCGGCCACAGAAAGGAGAATCGACGCGTTCGAAATGTACGCCTACAGGCGAATGCTGCGAATATCTTGGACGGAACATAAGACAAACATAGAGGTCCTGCAGCAAATGGGTAAACATAAAGAACTCCTCACGACAATCAAGGAGAGAAAGCTGCAATACCTGGGACATATCATGAGGGGCGAGCGATATGAGATTCTCCGCCTGATAATTGAAGGGAAGATCGAAGGAAAGCGGTCGGTCGGCCGTAGACAGAATTCATGGCTGAAAGACTTGCGCAGATGGCTCGGACAGACGTCTATAGAAATTTTCAGAGCCGCGGTTTCTCGTACGACAATAGCCATTTGGATCGCCAACCTTCGTAGGGAGTCGGCGTCATAAGAAGAAGAAGATGCTGTACCCAATGTGGAACTCAGGTTGAGAAATACTGCTCCACAGTTTCCCGAATCCCTATTGGTATCTATAGAACGCAATTCCTGAGATCGTGTATCCCAATCAATGTAATCTAAAAAGATTCCAGATCGTTCATCTTTTTGTCCATACATACTCACTTTAGAAATCTAATAGAAAAATAACTATGTAATGAAATAAAAACAAAATAGGTAGGTAAGCGAAATTTTCACTAAATCTTGTCAATGTGTATCCAAATAAAATAAACATTTCCCCCCTATTTTTAGACTACCGACGATTTTCCAGAAGTTGATTTGTAATAAGGTTTATATAGCTTGTTGACAAACGTTTTCTGTCGGCGATTCAATTCCACATGTTCACCTCCGCAATATCCAGGTACAAATATACGAACAAATAAAAAATAACGACTGCGGAAAGGTCGTTGAGACCCTATTGCATTTCTATACCCAATCGATGAAAAGGAAAAAATTTAATCGTAGTTTTGAAAATTTCCAGGGTTAAAGGTCGCTGTACCCTTTAAATCAAGCAAAGTACATGAAATCGTAAATATTTACTTGTTAAATTATTGCTTTCATGTTTTTATATAAATTATAGTTATTAATGATACTAGTTCGATATGAACGCTATAATCATTCATTAACACAGTTGTGTGTGTGTGTGTAATGTAGGTACTTTTTTCTTTCTCTGTAGACAGTAGAGTAACATATTACTTATAATATAAAAGAATTGTTGGAACCTAAATAGGTGACCTAACTTGAACCAGAACTTCTTATCACGTGGACATTTGAATCACAATAGAATGTACTAATTACTAATGAACAAACCCAAAAAAAGATAAGATTTTTGTATAAAAATCAAGCCACTTGTTGAGTTTAATCATACTGTCTTCATCAGCTCTTTAGTGACAAAGCAAATCAAAACTTCATTTACCAAAATGTTCAAATACGTAAGTGTTTTAATTGCTATGTTGATGTTATACCGGTTCTTTTTTCTTATTAATTATATCTAATAAAACTAAATTAACTTACTCGTTGAGAAGCATTTTTACCACCAAATACAGACATATTTTAATTAAATGCAATTTAAACTTATTTTTTATTTCCAGTTAATGGTTCTCTTCGCTCTAGTGGCAGTAGCCCTTGCTGCTCCAGAAGCCAACCCCGACCCAAAACCCTGGATTGTGTCTGGCGCCTACAGCCCCTACGCCTACTCTGCTGGTTTATATGGTTATGCTGCTCCAGCTGTCTACTCTTCTGGATACAGCTACTACGGATGAGGAACACTTTAAAAAACGAAACAGGCTTCCACGGACTTTGAATTTTGAGCTTTTATTTTGGGTACCTTAATAATACTTGTCATCTGTTAAAAATAAACTGTCTTAAAGTCTTAATGTAATACGGTCTTTTTCTGAAAATCGATCGCAAAATTGGCATTTTTGCTCTTAGTCGTTGCTTAGCAAGGAAATGTTTATTTCTTTGCAGATTTTTGCAAACTAAAAAAATTAATACAAACTAATTTTTTTGAAATTTAAAAATTTAAGAATTTCCTATAAGATACGTTTTAAAATGAATTATTTGTTATATTTACAGTTATTTGACAATTAGTACAAGTATTGAACACTGGAGGAACAAAGGAATTAGTGGGATTATTTGGCTGGATATTTTTCACCCCAATAATGTTATTTTTCGAAAATCAACCAAAAAATATTGACATTTTTCATAAAATTTTGGAAAGAGAAAGTCAATATTTCCTTGAACTTTAAAAATTTTAGAACTTCAATATGCGTATGGTGGTCGGCATAGTTGGCCAGCTAGATCGCCAGACCTTAATCCTCTGGATTATTGTCTTTGGGGGGTGGTTTAAATCATTGGTATATTCAAGTAAAGTAAACACTAGAGATGCATTACTCGATCGAATAATAAATGCAGCAGCAACTATAAGAAACATACCCGCATCCATTCATAGAGCGACCCGAGCTATTGATCAGAGAGCTGACTTGTGTTTAGAAGTAAACGATGTCATTTTTTCAAAACTATTAAACCTAGCCTATTTGTTATAGATATTTTAATAAAAATTTTAATATGAATATTGTTTACCCCTGTATTTCGGTAACTGCCGGGAATAGGACCCATATTTATAGGAACTTTTATGTTCATTTTGGGCCCCCGAATACGTACCTAAAATATTGACATATCCTCCTGAATCACCCTGTATATATCTCATGGGGAAAGCCACATTCCCTGCAATTTAAAATTCCCTCGTAACATTTTACATATTAATATAAAAAAGTTGTTGAAACCTAAGTAGGTGACCCAATTCAAACCAGAACTTTTTACGTGGGCATTTGAATCACAATAGAATATAAAAACGAATGAAGGAACCCAAAAAAAAAGGATACGATTTTTGTATATAAATCAAGCCACTTGTTGAATTTAATCATACTATCTTCATCAGCTCTTTAGTGACAAAGCAAATCCAAACTTCATTTACCAAAATGTTCAAATACGTAAGTGTTCCAAGTGATTTAATTACTATTGGTGCTGTGATTTCGGTTCTTTTTTCTCACTAATTATATCTAATACAACTTAATTAACTCGCTGAGAAGCGATTTTACTACTAACTACAGATATATTTTGATTGCATTCAATAATTTACATAAACCTATTTTTTGTTCACAGTTAATGGCTTTCTTCGCTCTTGTGGCAGTAGCCTTCGCTGCTCCAGAAGCCAACCCCAACCCAAAACCCTTGGTTGTGTCTAGCGCCTACAGCCCCTACGCCTACTCTGCTGGTGTGTATGGTTATGCTGCTCCAGCTGTCTACTCTTCTGGATATCCTGCTGCATACAGCTACGCTGGATAAAGAATACTTTAAGAAACGACGAGACAGGCTTCCACGTACTTTGATCTTTGAGCTTTTATCTTGGGTACCTTAATAATATTGATTATCTGTTAAAAACTGTTAAAAATAAACTGTTTAAATGTAATACAGCCTTTTTCTGAAAATCAAACGGAAATATTGACATTTTTGATAAAATCTTTGAAAGAAAAAGTCAATATTTCCTTGCCCTTAGTCGTTGCTATGCAACGGAGAATAACTGTTAGGAAATATTTATTTTTGTACTGTAAGGAAATATTGTCTCTTTACAGATTTTTGCAAAATAAAAAAATAAATAGAAACAAGTTTTTCGAAATTAAAAAATTTAAGAATATGAACACATTATAGAATATATTCTAAAATTAATTATTTGCTATATTTACAGTTATTTGACAGTTTGTACAAGTATTGAACACTGGAAAAACAGAGAAATTATATTGGTGAATATTTTCCCCACTAATATCTTATTTAATGCATCAAGCTTGACAATTCAATATTTTAGTTCATTTCCATAGCTACAAAACAAATATTTCATGACATCCTTTACTTGAGAATGAAATTAATAATGCTTATTTCAAAATTTTAGCAAGTTCATTGTAATAATTTATGTCCTTTAAATAATTCTCGTTTTTCGAAAAAATAGTATGTATGCCTCGTAGGAAAAGCCACATTTCCGTCTGGGAATGTGCTGCTTTTCCTTCTAGGTTACAATGTACTGTTATTTGACAATATTTAATATTGGACATTGGGGGAACTCAAATGTAGTTGGGTTGTTATTTTGTTTATTTTCTGGTGCGAAAAAGTTATTTGCCACCCGTGCCTTATTAGTAAGAGACTCTTTTAATATCCCTCAGCGACGTTTGATGACTTCCATCTGCTTAGCCCCTTTCCACAGTCAATCAACATCGTGGCAGAAAACTGACCAAAAAAGTGGCCGGTAAATTCGATCAGATTTGACAAATTTAAATAAATAGCCACCACTTTGGGCACTATTGTAAATTGGTGTATTCCTACTACCTGTCTACATCTTTTTCCGTATTGGTACTTAATGAAAAATTGGATGTTATTCAAGTCTCCTGATCTTAAAGCCACATATTTGCGGTAAACAGTTAAGTACATTTTATTTACTAAAGATGATCTTGTTGTATTCGTTTTAGAGTCTGATATGCTAACTAGAAGCTTAGATTGTAGGTCTTCTACATCTTGTAAGACCATTTTAACAAACTACAAGCTCCAGAAATACCAAATCTTACAGCAACCTACAACAATAAATAGATATGTAAATCTAAGGATGTGGTAACATTTCTCCAGAAGTGCTAGTCAACGCTTTCGAAAAAGCGACGTGTGAATTTATGCTTAGAGATACTTTGCTAATTTTGAAAACAACAGAAATAAATTTGTATTTGTTTATTTATTTCAATATTCATCAGTCTGGCATCTCATGTCATAATATTAATTTGACACAATTTTAATCTAGATCTGGTTAGATACCTATATCGTCCCCTTGTAATTTTGACCCAAATCAAGCCCTACGTTTTTCAGTCCAATCCTCCTTGGGTGAAAATAATCTTTTCTTGCACGGTATAATGCAATAGAATTGAAATAAATAAAAAAATCCAAATGAGGATGCAAAATGTGTCATAATGACACCATCGTAGATTTAGGCTATTACAACGTTATTATTGTAATTATTATAAACAAAAGTAGGTACTTTTATCTTTCTCCGTAGACGTACCTAATTTCTATCATTCAAAATTTAAAATTCCCTAGTAACATATTACATATTAATGTAAAAAAATTGTTGAAACCTAAATATGTGACCCAACTCGAATCAGAACTTCTTATCATTTGAAGCACAATAGAATATACTAATTACTAATGGACGAACCCAAAAAAAGATAAGACTTTTGTATAAAAATCAAGCCACTTGTTGAGTTTAATCATACTGTCTTCATCAGCTCTTTAGTGACAAAGTAAATCAAAACTTCATTTACCAAAATGTTTAAATACGTAAGTGTTTTAATTGCTGTTGATAATGTTATACCGGTTCTTTTTCATTATTAATTATATCTAATAAAACTAAATTAACTGACTCGTGGATAAGCGTTTTTACCACCAAATACAGATATATTTTAATTAAATTCAATAATTTACTTAAACCCATTTTATTTTCCTAGTTAATGGTTCTCTTCGCTCTTGTGGCAGTAGCCCTTGCTGCTCCAGAAGCCAAGCCCGACCCAAAACCCTGGATTGTGTCTGGCGCCTACAGTCCCTACGCCTACTCTGCTGGTGTGTATGGTTATGCTGCCCCAGCTTTATACTCTTCTAGATATCCTGCTGTATACAGCTACTACGGATGAAGAACAGTCTAAGAAACGAGACAAGCTTCCACGGACTTTGATCTTTTATATTGGATACCTTAATAATTTTGTTTATCTGTTAAGAAAATGTCAAAAATAAACTGTTTTAATGTAATACCGCCTTTTTCTGAGAATCGATCGGAAATATTAACATTTTTTTGATAAAATCTATGAAAGAAAAAGTCAATATTTCCTTGCCCTTAGTCGTTGCTAAGCAACGGAAAACAACTGTTAGGAAATGTTTATTTTTGTAATGTAAGGAAATATTATTTTTTGTACAACTGTCAAAAAAAGTTGACATTTTTTCATCGCTATCGATACGTAAACCTTTTGTTTTTTTAACAGTGAAAAAAAGACTTTTTTTCACGGTGAAAAAAAGACTTTTTTTAACTGGAAAAATGATTTACAAAAAAAACGATAAAACATTACTTTTTAAAAAATGTATTGAATTTTTTTGTACAAATTTACTAATTAATTACCAACTACCAAAAAATCTCATTTGTTACAATAATAATTGATGGTGAAGTTCGAACAATTGCTTCCAATATTAATTCCCGAAGCTAGTCCACCTTGCTGCTGATCAGAAACGCTAGATATTCCTTGAAAAGTTGAGTCCACAATTGTATCAGTTATATTGATTTGTTTGGAAGTAGAGGAACAATTTAATTTATTAGAAATATCAATTTTATTACTCAAACTATCTTCTATATATCCTTCTGCTATGGCGGCAGATTTCCAACCACCGTGGCGTTTTATAGATGTCATGTTACTCCCTGCATTGGCTAAGAGAGTTGCAGAACTCCTCCTAAAACAGTGACCTGTGTAGCTCTTATGCAATTCTTTTCCCAGCCATTTTGCAATCAAGCTAGGAATTTCCCCTATTTTATTTATTCCCACATGTTGGTCAACACATTTTCCTCTTGAATATTTTAAAAATAATCTCTTTTTGTGTGTATGGGACGGCCTTAGTACTCTATACTTGCGATATATCTCAATATAATCAGAATTTGAAACGGTAAACATTCTTGGGCAATAGGTCTTTGTATCCGGTATTTTAACAATCAATATAGACCCGGTATCTTCAATGTCATCAATAGTTACCTTCAATAATTCTTCACGGCGACAAGCACCGCTGATTCCCAAAATTAACGCAACCTACAATTAAAAAAATATTGAAATTACTGAAATAATACAACATTTTGATCATCTGTACCTTATAAAGTAAATTTGTTTCATCATCAGCTTCTTGAATGAATTTATTAATATCGTCTCTCGATAAAACTTTAGATTTCTTCCCTCGGTATCCGACGTTTTTGTTCTTAATAAAAGGCACCAATTTTGAAAACTTCTTTATATCAATATTTTCTTTAACATTCAATGTACTCTTCAACATTGAGTAGACACTCCATAAAGTAGAAGGTTTTACAGTTTTTGATTTCTCCTCAAAATAGCATATAAGTACCTTTTTAGACACTTTTTGTATATTTTTCTTGCCGCACCATTCACGGAATTGGTTATAATTTTTCTCGTATATAAATTTTGATTTCGCCGGTAACATGTTAGCTATAGCCGAATTTGCTATATCGGCTATATCTGAAGGAATCTCGCTATCACTATCGTAATCTACATCCATTTTAAGTACTTATACTATTTATTTAAAAAATTGCAATAAATATGAACAGCTATCAACGTATGACAACAAAACAAGCAACGTGCCAACAAACCATTTCTATAGTAACGACAGGGCTGTTAACTTGATTATGTGAAATTATATGGTAAAATTTTTATTATAATATACAATTTTACCGATTAATTCAAACTTTCAGTTGTACAAAAAATGTTGTTTGTATTTCGTTTGTGAAATTCGTGTTTTAATGGCACATTCGAGAGAATTTTTCGCCTCGACCTGCGGTCTCGGCAAAAAATTGACACTCTCATATGCCATTAAAAAAACACTCACTTCACGCACTTAATACAAAAATAACTATTTCGCAATCTAAAAAAATTAATAGAAACAATTTTTTTTTGAAATTTAAAATTTTAAGAATTTCATTATAAGATACATTTTAAAGTTAATTATTTGTTATATTTACAGTTATTTGACAATTAGTACAAGAATTGAACACTGGAGGAACAGAGGAATTAGTGGGATTATTTTGCTAACTATTTCCCACACTAGTAATGTTATTTTCCGAAAATCAACCGAAAATATTGACATTTTCATAAAATTCTTGGAAGAAAAAGTCAATATTTCCATGAACTTTAAATATTTTAGAACTTCAACATGTGTATGGTGGTCGGCATAGTTGGCCAGCTAGATCGCCAGACCTTAACCCTCTGGACTATTGTCTTTGGGGGGGGGGGTGGTTTAAATCATTGGTATATTCAAATGAAGTAAACACTAGAGATGCATTACTCGATCGAATAATAAATGCAGCAGCAACTATAAGAAACATACCCGCATCCATTCATAGAGCGACCCGAGCTATTGATCAGAGAGCTCACTTGTGTTTAGAAGTAAACGGTGGCATTTTTGAAAAATATGAAACGTAACCTTCTTGTTATAAATAATTATATAAAAATTTTGATCTGAATATTGTTTACCCCTGTATTTCGGTAACTGCCGGGAATAGGACCCATATTTATAGGAACTTCTATGTTTATTTTGGGTCCCCGAATACGTACCTAAAATATTGACATGTCCTCCTGAATCACCCTGTATATATCTCGTAGGGAAAGCCACATTCTCTGCAATTTAAAATTCCCTCGTAGCATTTTACATATTAATATAAAAAAGTTGTTGAAACCTAAGTAGGTGACCCAATTCAAACCAGAACTTTTTACGTGGGCATTTTAATCACAATAGAATATAAAAACGAATGGAGGAACCCAAAAAAAAAGGATAAGATTTTTGTATATAAATCAAGCCACTTGTTGAAGTTAATCATACTGTCTTCATCAGCTCTTTAGTGACAAAGCAAATCCAAACTTCATTTACCAAAATGTTCAAATACGTAAGTGTTTTATTAAGTGATTTAATTACTATTGGTGCTGTTATACTGGTTCTTTTTTCTCACTAATTATATCTCATACAACTTAACTAACTCGTTGAAAAGCGATTTTACTACTAACTACAGATATATTTTAATTAAATTCAATAATTTACATAAACCTATTTTTTGTTCACAGTTAATGGCTTTCTTCGCTCTTGTGGCAGTAGCCTTCGCTGCTCCAGAAGCCAACCCCAACCCAAAACCCTTGGTTGTGTCTAGCGCCTACAGCCCCTACGCCTACTCTGCTGGTGTGTATGGTTATGCTGCTCCAGCTGTCTACTCTTCTGGATATCCTGCTGCATACAGCTACTATGGATAAAGACCACTTTAAGAAACGACGAGACAGGCTTCCACGTACTTTGATCTTTGAGCTTTTATCTTGGGTACCTTAATAATATTGATTATCTGTTAAAAAATGTTAAAAATAAACTGTTTAAATGTAATACAGCCTTTTTCTGAAAATCAAACGGAAATATTGACATTTTTGATAAAATCTTTGAAAGAAAAAGTCAATATTTCCTTGCCCTTAGTCGTTGCTATGCAACGGAGAATAACTGTTAGGAAATATTTATTTTTGTACTGTAAGGAAATATTATCTCTTTACAGATTTTTGCAAAATAAAAAAATAAATAGAAACAAGTTTTTCGAAATTTAAAAATTTAAGAATATGAACACATTATAGAATATATTCTAAAATTAATTATTTGCTATATTTACAGTTATTTGACAGTTTGTACAAGTATTGAACACTGGAAAAACAGAGAAATTATATTGGTGAATATTTTCCCCACTAATATCTTATTTAATGCATCAAGCTTGACAATTCAATATTTTAGTTCATTTCCATAGCTACAAAACAAATATTTCATGACATCCTTTACTTGAGAATGAAATTAATAATGCTTATTTCAAAATTTTAGCAAGTTCATTGTAATAATTTATGTCCTTTAAATAATTCTCGTTTTTCGAAAAAATAGTATGTATGCCTCGTAGGAAAAGCCACATTTCCGTCTGGGAATGTGCTGCTTTTCCTTCTAGGTTACAATGTACTGTTATTTGACAAGATTTAATATTGGACATTGGGGGAACTCAAATGTAGTTGGGTTGTTATTTTGTTTATTTTCTGGTGCGAAAAAGTTATTTGCCACCCGTGCCTTATTAGTAAGAGACTCTTTTAATATCCCTCAGCGACGTTTGATGACTTCCATCTGCTTAGCCCCTTTCCAGAGTCAATCAACATCGTGGCAGAAAACTGACCAAAAAAGTGGCCGGTAAATTCAATCAGATTTGACAAATTTAAATAAATAGCCACCACTTTGGGCACTATTGTAAATTGGTGTATTCCTACTACCTGTCTACATCCTTTTCCGTATTGGTACTTAATGAAAAATTGGATGTTATTCAAGTCTCCTGATCTTAAAGCCACATATTTGCGGTAAACATTTAAGTACCTTTTATTTACTACAAATGATCTTGTTGTATTCATTTTAGAGACTGGTATGCTAACTAGAAGCTTAGATTGTAGGTCTTCTACATCTTGTAAGGCCATTTTAACAAACTACAAGCTCCAGAAACACCAAATCTTACAGCAACCTACAACAATAAACAGATTGTAAATCCAAGGATCTGGTAACATTTCTCCAGAAGTGCTAGTCAACGCTTTCGAAAAAGAGACGTGTGAATTTATGCTTAGAGATACTTTGCTAATTTTGAAAACAACAGAAACAAATTTGTATTTGTTTATTTAAAAATGAGGATGCAAAATGTGTCATAGTGACACCATCGTATATTCAGGTTATAACAACGTTATTATTATAATTATAAAAACAAATATAGGTACTTTCTTCTTTCTCTGTAGACAGTAGAGTAACATGTTACTTATGATATAAAAGAATTGTTGAAACCTAAGTAGGTGACCCAACTCGAACCAGCACTTCTTATCACGTGGACATTTGAATCATAATAGAATATACTAATTACCAATGAACCCAAAATAGATAAGATTTTTGTATAAAAATCAAGCCATTTGTTGAATTTAATCATATTGTCTTCATTAGCTTCTTAGTGACAAAGTAAATCAAAACTCCATTTACCAAAATGTTCAAATACGTAAGTGTTTTAATTGCTATTGATGATGTTATACCGGTTCTTTTTCTTTATTAATTATATCTAATAAAACTAAATTAACTGACTCGTGGAGAAGCGTTTTTACCACCAAATACAGATATATTTTAATTAAATTCAATAATTTGCTTAAACCTATTTTTTGTTTCCAGTTAATGGTTCTCTTCGCTCTTGTGGCAGTAGCCTTAGCTACTCCAGAAGCCAACCCCGTCCCAAAACCCTGGATTGTGTCTAGCGCCTATAGCCCCTACGCCTACTCTGCTGGTGTATATGGTTATGCTGCTCCAGTTGTCTACTCTTCTGGATATCCTGCATACAGCTACTATGGATAAAGAACACTTTAAGAAACGAGACAGACTTCCACGGACTTTGACTTTTGAGCTTTTATCTTGGGTACCTTAATAATATTGGTTATCTGTTAAAAAATGTTTAAAATAAACTGTTTTAATGTAATACAGCCTTTTTCCGAAAATCGACCGAATGTATTGACATTTTTGATAAAATTGTTAAAAGAAAAATTCAATATTCCTCGAACTTAGTCGTTGCTAGGCAAGGAAACATAACTATTAGGGAATACTTATTTTTATACTGTAAGAAAATAGTATTTCATTGCAGTTATTCTTAAACTAAAATAATTATTAAACAGAAGTTTTCTTGAAATTTAAAAATTGTAGAACTTCAATACAAGTATTAAATACTGCAAGAACATGGAAATTAGTGTGATTATTAGAGGAAACGAGGGAAGTGTTAAAAAAGTCATTGGTAATTCTGTTTCCATTATTAACGATTCTAGGTAAGGGAGAGGATTTACCGTAGTTGTACCTATGATGGTCAAGTGCAAGACTAAGATGGCTTCTTGTGTCCCTTGGTGGAACGCGAAAGTTAACCCGTTGTAAAAGATCTGGGCATTCAATTATTCCATTCACGAATTTAAATAGGAAATATATATTAAATTTGATTCTGAATTGAATAGTTCGACCACAAACTTGAAGATTTCATCTTGAAACCAAGTTTCAAAAAGTATACCATTACAATATTTTCTGAGAAAGAACTTGCATTTATATTCTTACGATATTCCATGATACGATTGTATGCATATTTATATTTTTCTCTGGATTGTGTTTGCAACAACTCCAATGAGGCAGTATTTTCTGAAAATTTACGAAAAGAGACAGTCACCATCACTCATTAATTTACACTATACTTTTAAGAACGTTTGAAAATGAGGAAGACACTATGGGAAAACCCAAAAAATAGACTTTTCATGCGTCAATTACTTCATTTCCATAATTATACAACAAATATTTCATGGCATCCTTTATTTGTCAATAGAATTAATAATTCTTATTTCAAAGTTTAAGCTATTTGATTGTAATAATTTGTGTCCTTTGAATAATTCGATTTTTGGACCAATAGTATACAGAGTGATTCAGAAGGAAATGTCAATATTTTAGGTACGTATTCGAACATAAAAGTTGCTATAAACATGGGTCCAATTCCCGCCGTTACCAAAATACAGGGCAAAACAATATTCAAATTAAAATTTTTATTAAATCATTTATAACAAGTATACTAGGTTTTATGGTTTTCAAAAATGCCACCGTTTACTTCTAAACACAAATAAGTTCTCTGATCCATAGCTCAGGTAGCTCTATAAATAGAGGCGGGTATGTTTCTTATAGTTGCTGCTACATTTATTATTCGATCGAGTAATGCATCTCTACACAGTAAACAATTGAGTATTAAATTTAACACTCAATGGTGGTACATATAGGACCACACTCAATAGGGTATATTAACCAATCAGTATAACTGGTAAAAAAGATATTTTTGAATGGTTTTTTTACTTTTTGATGAGTGTTAATTCTTCTTATTTATGGGTAGGTACATTTCTACTATCGTGTGTAAATTAAACTCACAGATTGTAAACCTATCCTTCTAGAGCGTAAAAGAAGTAATGAGAGGTGTAAGTAAACCATTTTGTAATGATAATTTGTGATTAATTAGTGTAAATATCATATTATTGTACTGTAAATTTTATTTTATTTGGGTGTGACTTTACTATAGTAAAATATTCTACCCAGGGCTAGAATACTTTTCACTTTTTTTAAGTCATTTAATCCCGTATCAAACCAACCGGACGTTTATAATTAAAATGTAAAACATTATGTATTCAAGATGTTTTCCATTATTAACCTCTGCTTAGTTTGATACATGATGACTTAATCAAAGCCGAAAGTAGTAGCCCCTAATATATATAAATCTTCAGATCGCTTGGAAAAGGTTTGATAAATGAATGAAAATATTGAGATTATTTATCGTTTATTTATAAACAAAATGATGGTTACAACAGAACTGGAAAACCCTGTGATTTTTTTACACTTCTTATTACAACTAGTTGAACAAAATGACACACCTATTATATATGTAGCTTACAATTTAGTAAATTAAACATATCTACGTTTAATGTACCTCATTGTTAAGCTTAACAAAACAAATAACATAATAAATATATGTATACTTAGAACACTAAACAACTAAATAAAAGTATACTTTGGAACAATATAAAAGAATGAAAATGACGAGTATTATATTAATCGTATACTTATTTAGAGATCTATGAAGTAACATATGTAGGTAGGTACCTAAGTATTTACATAAAAAGGAATACATTTATATTATAAGCTTATACCAGAATAATTTAAAAGATACAGGGAAAACTGTAGCAATGTAAATACCTACTTAGTTACTTAAAAATGGCGTACTTATTAGTAAGGTTTCTATTAAATTTCGTTAATATGCTTACCCAATTTAACAAGATTCTCGTAAGAGGCACTCTCATTTGGCACTTTACAGACCTTTGCTTTGTTTCTATATTTCAATTTAAATATAACATTATTCTATATTACGTTCAAAGAGCACAATCAGACTGAGTTGAAAGTTGAATTTGCAGGTAGCATCGGCGTCATCTATCAACTTCTAGAATTTAACACCACTTGTTGCCGCCTGCCTTTTCGGTAACACGGGTTTAGGTATTTTTACTCGGGGCCGTATAAAAAAACGATTAAAGAATAAGTTTTACACTCAATGTGTTAAAATAACCTTCTGGCGGCTTTACACGCTAATATGGTGTTATTAATTGTCTTTGTATTTAATTTTCCTGATAGAGTGTAAAATGAAATAAATTCAACAAAATTTTTAGAGAGTTAAATTCATAGCCAAATTTAATACTTTGGTCCCATATAAGTGCAAAAATGTGATAAATTATGTTGATCCGGGTGTTAACATTAACACTACTTTTTTTACCACTCCTAAAATGATCTCTACCAGGTTGATATTTCTTACTGTGTAGTATTTACTTTACTTGAATATACCAATGATTTAAATCACCCCCAAAGACAGTAATCCAGAGGATTAAGGTCTGACGATCTAGCTGGCCAATTATGCGGACCACCTCGACCAATCCACCGGTTTGGAAAGTTATTGCGTAGAAGTTTTTGTACTTGTAAACTGTAGTGTGCAGAGGCTCCTTCATGTTTTACATATATGTGCTGTCGTTTAAGTGGAACATCTTCTAATAGGTTTTGCAAGTGATTCTGTAGAAAATTTAAGTATACTTGTCCTGTAAGATTAGCGTCGAATATGAATGGACCGATTAATTGACTAATTAACATATCACACCACACATTAATGCTGTGTTTGTAAGTTTATTTTGAGTCCCCGAATACGTACCTATAATATTGACATTTCCTCCTGAATCACCCTGTAATATACCTCATAGGAAAAGCCATATTCCCCGCAATTTAAGATTCCCTAGTAACATATTACATATTAATATAAAAAAATTGTTGGAACCTAAGTAGGTGACCCAATTCAAACCAGAACTTTTTACGTGGGCATTTGAATCACAATAGAATATAATTACGAATGGAGGAACCCAAAAAAAAAAAGGATAAGATTTTTGTATATAAATCAAGCCACTTGTTGAAGTTAATCATACTGTCTTCATCAGCTCTTTAGTGACAAAGCAAATCAAAACTTCATTAACCAAAATGTTCAAATACGTAAGTGTTTTTTAAGTGATTTAATGGTGCTGTTATACCGATTTTCTTTTCTCATTAATTATATCTCATACAACTAAATTGACTCATTGAAAAGCGTTTTTACTACCAAATGCAAATATGTTTTGATTAAATTCAATAATTTACTAAGTTAAACCAATTTTTTGTTCACAGTTAATGGCTTTCTTCGCTCTTGTGGCAGTAGCCTTCGCTGCTCCAGAAGCCAACCCCAACCCAAAACCCTTGGTTGTATCTAGCGTATACAGTCCCTACGCCTACTCTGCTGGTGTACCTTATGGTTATGCTGCTCCAGCTGTCTACTCTTCTGGATATCCTGCTGCATACAGCTACTACTGATGAAGAAGATTTTAAGAAACGAAACAAGCTTTCACCGGACTTTGATTTTTGAGCTTTTATATTGGGTACCTTAATAATTTTGTTTATCTGTTAAAAAATGGTAAAAATAAAATTTTTTAATCTAATACAGCCTTTTTCCTAAAATCGATCGGAAATATTGACATTCTTGATAAAACTTTTGAAATAAAAGGTCAATATTTCCTTGCCCTTAGCCCTTAGTGTTAGGAAATATTTATTTGTGTGCTGTAAGGAAATATTATTTCTTTACAGTTATTTGTAAACTAAAAAAATTATTAAAAATCAGTTCTTTCGAAATTTAAAGATTTAGGAATTTCAACACATACTGTAAGAACATGGGAATTAGTGGGATTATTTGTGCCTAGACAGGCAATCTTTACAGTTATCCAGGAATATTCAGCTTTTCCTACTAGGTACACAACGTACCATTCTTTATTTCTTTTAAATATTAATTACCTAAAATATCTGAAATTTGCCTTGATAATTTAAGAGAACCGCGTATACCTATTGAGATATAAGAACATAATATATGAACGTTTGGCTATGGCAACCAGTAATTTAATTCTGCCCGTGATGTCTCCATATTTCCATTTCGTCTTTATGAATAGCACTAATCAAATAAGGGACAAATTACAGAATTATTACCCTTTTTTTGCTTTTTTTAGATCTTTTCTTAGTTGGGCGTCACTTTTCCCCTATTCAAAGAAACTCATTACTTTTTTTGAACTTCTTATTTATCCCGACCTGAGACAACCTAAATTAGAACCGACGAGGTCTTATATAATTACCGACAGGGCTGTAATCGGTTTTATGTCAATCATCCCAAAAACCATCGGAATCGTTAGAGCGCCATAAATAAACCTGTTGATGGTATCATGGGGAAATATTCGATTAAATATTCAGTCAGTGATTTGTGTATCCTTGAGTGAGTTACTGTCATGCATATAGAAACATTTAATTTATTTTTATGTCCTAACAAAAAAAAAGCAATCAGTTTAGCATTTATGTGTATCAAATTTTCAATTCTTATGGTGCTACAACCCTTTGGTCATGCAACCTCTCAATCCCCGTGATTTAGAAGTCACAATTCGAGGCCTGTCAATGGGGATAATAAAGGGGTAAAAGTATAGCCCTAACCCCTAACTGCCTTCTTTGAACAAAATTTATTTAATACATTTTTGAAGTATTGTTTTTGTGCTGTGTATCGATATTTTTACATAATATTAATGTTTTAAGCCTTGTGTACTTGTGTCCGTCTATAATGTGTCCTATTTACTGCCGTGATGACAAACAATAAATTATTTTCATATTTTTTACTCTACCCTGTATCCTATTTGGCCTGAAGCCATTCTAAGTGTACCTGAAATAGTTATCGAACATGCACCAACCTTTTTAAAAAATAAAGTTTTCTGAGAATCCCATAAAAAAGAAGTTTCCCATTTGTTGCACACTTATTCGACCACCCTTACATATTATTATTTCGTTTTAATAACTTGCGTTTATTAAATTAGTAAAATCCTTATTTTTTCTTGAATACTGTGAAACATGTCGCAACTAATTAAAAATAAAATGTCTATAAGTCTATTTCAGAAAGGTGTAGAGTAATAAAATGGGAAATTCCGTCCAGTGCGGCTCAATTTCGGTGTCGGCCATAGGCGCACGCGCAGGTAAAGTTTGTGCAATAAATTATTTATGGTAACTAACCAAAAATTTTAGACAATTAGGTTAACGGATATTAAGATAAAATAGTATTGTTTGTAATATTAAAATTTCAAGTAATTGCGTAAGAGGATTAGGAAAGGTATGTTTTCTGGCTTGAAGTGTCAAAATCGAAATATTGTGTAGGCATTTGTTAGGTAGTAGAATATAAAGTTAGGTTTTGCGTTTAACAGGTATCGAGTTTGGCTCTGGCCTCTTTGGCTGGATCATATAAATAGGTGGTAATTTGGAATAAACTTCATAATATAGTGTGTGTGTATGACCTTAATAAGTATATTTGTTTAGTTTAACGCATCAGTATTTGCTGTTAAGCCGTATATAGTGTTCACAGTATTAAGACTAGTAATAAAATGGCGACATTCACACCAACAGAAAGATCTTCCAATAATTCTCCACTATCAGTGAGTGAAACAGTTATTATTTTAAATGTACATGATTGCATAAAATACGATTATCCGAATTTTACTGTACAAGAAACTGTCGACCGATGTTCCCGAATGACTGGAGTTGGAAAGTCCACCGTTTTTAAATTATTGCGGGAGAGAAAGACAGCAGGTCAAGTGGAACATCCCAAGAAAAGTCCAGGCAGACCAGTAAAAGTCCTTGATGAAGACACCAAAAGTGTAGTGCGAAGAGAAGTTCACTCTTTTTATTTTAAAAAAGAAATACCCACCCTAGATAAGATTCTAATGGAGCCTGGCCAGGATGACAGTATTTCGTTTATAACTAGAAAACTTTTATGGACGACTTTAAAAAATATGGATTTTGTCTGGGAAAAGCGTAACCGTAAATCATTTTTACTGGAAAACGATGAAATTGTTTGCTGGCGACGAAAATGCTTGAGAAGTATAAAGCAGTACAGAGACGTGGATTAATGAAGGTTAGGTATATAGTACCAAAATTGTAGCAAGACAAAAATATAACCAGTGCTCGCCAAGCTTTCATGGAAGGCCTGTCAACGGGTATAAAGGTGCCTTCAGGTAAAGGGAAGAGACTAATAATCGTCCATATTGGAAGCGAAGAGGGATTTTAAAAGAAGGGTTGCTAACCTTTCAGTCGTTCAATGCGGGAGATTACCACGAGGACATGAATTCGAATGTTTTTGAGGACTATTTTGGTGAAATGATAAAATATCTTCCAGCTGATTGAGTAGTAGTTATGGATAAGCTATCATTCACATCGCACAGAGAAGACTCCAACTTCATCTTGGAGAAAACAAGAAATTATCGACTGGTTAACCACCAAAAGGATTGAATTTGAAGATATATTAATAAATAAGGAACTATTAGCTATAGCAAATTTACACAAACATCGTTTTATGAAATATGCCGTGGAAGATACAGCAGAAAAAACATAGTGTAACTGTGCTGCGCACACCGCCATATCATTGCGAACTAAATCTGATAGAACTTATATGGGCGCAAGTGAAAGGATTTGTAGCAAGACACAACACGACATTCAAAATGAAAGACCTTAAGCTACTGTTTGATCAAGCCATTAACGAATTGACACTAGAGAACCGGCGAAAAGCAGTCCATCATGTCATTAAAAAATAGGAGAAAATGTGGGATCTTGACCACCTGATCGATCGGACCGTCGACCCGTTAATTATAACGTCAAGAGGAGATGACAGTTCCTCAGATGACGAAGAATATTATGGTTTTTTATAATTTAATTTCTGTATAATGAATTCATTGTATTTTGTATTTTTTTTATAATGTTTAATAAAAAATAAGTGTACCTAATACCATGTACATAATGCCTAAATTTTATTCTGTTAAAATAAAATATTTCGTTTTTACGAATATCCTACCGGCATGCCTTTGTCACACCATTTTCAGTGTTTATGAATGGATAACAATAGGCAAAGCCCATAAATTGACCCAAACCCGGGTGGTACTACCTGCACTTGATGAAAAGAAAGAATTTTGCAATTAAATCAATGCCAAATTATGAAAGTGGCTTAAATATTCGTTGGCTCACTCTGTAGTCCCTTTGCATTCCTAATGAGCTTTTATTACTCTACACCTTTCTGAAATAGACTATAGTATTATTAATGAGTATTAAATGACGGGTAAATTATTATTCACCATAAACCCTTAACTCTTCCGTTTATTCCAGTCTTTGAGGCAGCTTGCATGTCCTCGGAATACTCAGTCCAAAAACAAATAATTAAAATGACGCAAAGCTTATAAACAATACTAAATTCCTGGTTGCTTCTAATAACATTGGGCAATCTATAACTACTAAATCAATCATATACAACTTCTGCGTTCACTGTCCGTCCTTGAAACCGCTTAAGAAGCTCCTTAAGTGTTGTTAATGTTAATATCATATTAATATTCCATCTTTATGTGAAACAAATGATTGATATAATTTCATGTGGTTCAATAAACACATCCTGATTAACTTAGTAATTAAAAGTGTTTAAAAAATAACAATGACATAAGATAAGCAAAAACTGTACCACCTACCAGAACCGGTTGGATTTACAAGTTGATAGACAAATAAAATAAGCAACATCCTGGTTTATATGCAAAATTCGCCTAAAAAATGGTTTATTCTCCAGATTTGACACCTGGTAATTTGTCTGTTAAATGGATACATGATTCTACAATTACTTAATTGAACAGGTTTAATTTGTTATAAGTCTAATATCTACGTTTTTTTGTAGGAAAATGATGACATGCAGGAAAATAGAACGTAAAACAAAATATATACTAAATCTTTAAAGGAGATGGGTAAATAAGAACTTATCTTTTGCAAGAAATAAGTAAATTGATGTCTTATTCCGTTAAAAAGTATGTTAAAATATATATCAACAAAAAAACTCAATGCCAAGGTTCTAAACCTAGTTTGGGCACGCCCAATTTCTTCTATTGAACAAAGCAAACTTAGCAATTTGAATAAATGCTTTGACAGGACCCAGGGTGGGATATTTTCTACTATAAAAGCAAGCAAGCTTGGGCAAAAAGTATTATTTGATCCAAAGCCGTCAAATACCCACAACAGTTTCAAAATGTTCAAATTCGTAAGTATTTTTGAGCAAATATTCAATGTTTATTTGCAGTAGTTTATTATTATTTAATTAGGTTCATTATCAGACGACATTCTAGACTATTATTGTGTTCCAAGACACATTCTTATATTCAATGATATTTTATTTATCTTGTACGTACATCATATCAGTTTCTTTTACCAAGTTTGTTTATTTTATAATTTCTTAATCCCAGTCTCAGGTCAGTAGTAAATAAAATGATCCACGCAACAACCAAGATTCAGGTCTGATGATGTTTTAATGGTCTAAACATCTACTCATCATCCACTTTATTTACTAAATATTATATTTAAGTTTAAGGCGCATTCTTCGGGAGCATTTGACCAATAACTTAATTTTTTTTTATTTCAGTTTGCCCTCGTCTTCGCCACCATCTTGGCAGTAGCAATTGCTGTCCCTAAACCCGGAGTTGTAGCGTACAGCTCGCCTGCTGTAGCCTACAGTGCCCCTGTAGCATACGCTGCTGGACCCTCACTAGTATCTGGATATGCGTCCCCATATGTGTCCGCCTATGGAGCCGCTCCTTACGCCTATTCCGCCTACGCCCCTGTCGTATATTAAATTCTGCAAAACAATATTTTTGAACAATGGCGGTAATCGGACTGTAATTTTTGGAGAATTTTGACATGGACTTATTATTTAATTACTGTTTTTAGAGTAAAATAAATTTGTAAATAAAATTTTTGCATTTAATTCGAATGATATTGGTGTAATAACGTCCCAACCACTAAGTAGATATGAAAGGTGCTTGTGATTTAACTTAAGGAAATATTGTTTACCCTAATGTATCAGTAATACCCAGAAGTTCCTAAAGAATATAAGAAATAATAATGCTATTTATTTTCTCAAGGGGTTTTCAAATAATTCCTAGACTGCTTTTTAACCATCTAGATTAAATATGGTTTACAGTAAATTTCCTTGAGGGCTTTCTTGAATAAAATATAAATGTCCACTGACTTTTCACATATGTAGTTAACTGGTAAGCAGTAGTTGGTAGTCTTAAGGTCAGAAATCTTCATCTAAGTACTCTAATACTTTAACTATCTGAGAATTTAAAAGGCTGTAACGCAATAAATAATTTTTTTGGACATCTATACCTATCGCAAAAACCAACAACAATAATCTCTACAAGTTTTATCAGGTTAACATCAAGAACAAAAAATTATTTTCAATTTAAAGTAGTAACAGAAATAGATATACAGGGTGTCCAAGATAAGAATGGTATAGCATTGGAATTTTGGAAACAGTAGGAATTAGAATGTTGGTTAAATTAGGTAAAAGTTGCACAATTTAAATACCTTTCACATGGTGTTTGCAAAATTAAACTATCTTTAACCGAATTCGATATTTAAAAAAAAATTATTTTTTGCTGTATTACTTTTTATTTATTTGTTGCATTATTTTAACAGATATAAAAAAATAAAAAATACTTTTTTATTGTCACTTTTTAAGCTGAACAAGATCGACGTTTCGTTTTCGAAAAAACATCCTCAACTTTCTTTTTTTAAATACGGTCCTGTTTTTCTTTTTTTTAATCGAAGGCTATTTTCATATCGAGGGTTGAAGCCATAAAACAACCGTAAACCATAGGCGTTGGTAATTAGTATATTATTATTATAATAGTAATTACCTACTATGCCTTATTTAATAAGAAAATTCGCCTCTGTCCATTGTTAAATATGCATTAGGAATATTAGGGTTAAAGTAGGTACAACAGGAGTAATTAGTAATTAAATTTACCTATTTTTGCCTGCTTTAGGATATTATTACGCCATTTGATGTGCGTTTGTCAAACTATGTTTTTAGTGTATTTAGATACTGAATTATCCCAAAGTTTAATTATTTCCTATACTTGTGACAATGGCTTCAAGTTTTTCGCCAACGTGTCTTCGTCAAATTAGCAAGGGTGCATATTCTCTCCGAGAAAAGACATTAATATTAAACGTGCATGATGCTCTAGTGCACCAGAAACCTGCAAGTGATGTTCGTAGCATCATTGCAGAGTGTGCCAATATGGTAGGAGTTGGAGAGGCTACTATATATAGGTTCTTGCGTGAAAGAAAATCTAAGAACCTCAGTGAGCCAAAACCACTCCCAGGAAAGAAACCGTTAGAAATTGACGATTTCATTAAAAATGGTATTAGAAGAAAAGTACATAGTTTTTATTTTGCCAAGGAAATACCAACTATAGACAAAATTTTACAAGCCATTAACTATGACGAGGACTTACCACAGCTATCACGAACGAAACTATGGAAAATACTTCATGATATGAACTTTCGTTGGGAGAAGCAAAACAGAAAATCTTTTCTTATTGATAGAGCAGATATTATTTGCTGGAGACGTCAATACTTAAGGTCCATCCGAAAATACCGCAGCGAAGGCAAAAACATTTTCTATTTGGATGAAACTTGGCTGAACGAAGGGCACACCGTATCTAAAGTCTGGCAAGATGAAATGTCCTAAGTTCTCGACAAGCTGTCATGGAAGGCTGGTCAACAGGACTTAGACCACCATCTGGAAAGGGACGCAGACTTATTATAACTCATATAGGAAGTTCAAATGGCTTTTTGGATCAAGGATTATTAGAATTTCAGTCGAATTCTACAAAAGACTACCATGAAGAAATTACTGCTGATGTTTTCGAGGAATATTTTAATCAAATGATAGAATACATTCCCGCTAATTCTGTAATAGTGATGAATAATGCCAGCTATCACTCTAGGCTAAAAGAGAATCTTCCCACAACTTCATGGAAAAAGGCGGAAATCGTAAACTGGTTACAACGGAAGGAATTGAGTTACGATAATACCATGGTAAAAAAAGAACTTTTGGGTATTGTTAGGCTACATAGATCGCAGTATAAAAAGTATGTTATTGACGAGATGGCAAGAGATCGAGGTATTATAGTGCTCCGTTTACCACCTTATCATTGTGAGCTAAATTCTATAGAATTAATATGGGCTCAAGTAAAAGGATATGTTGCTATAAATAACAAAACTTTTAAAACGCAAGAAGTGCGACAACTCTTGCTTAATTCTTTAGCAAATGTGTCATCAGAAAATTGGCAAAACGCCATAAAACATGTTATAGTAGAGAAACAAAAAATGTGGGAACGTAATTGACACAACTATGGAAATTGTCAATATTTTTTGATCTGTAAATAAATTAGTTTTCTTGTAAAACATTGTATTTATTCTAGAATAAATTAATTAATGGTTATAATTCACCAAAATTCATAAAATCATAAAATCTATTATCTTTAAATAAAATAATAAGCGGTTAGATTATATTAAAACCCAACTCTCCGACCATGGTGGGCCGTTTTAATCATTATCCTTTCACTTCATTTTATGGCTCTATATTGTTACTTTATCTGTTACCGGGTGGAATAGGTCAAAATTTCTTCATCCTTATGCTAGATGTACGTAAAAAGACCATTTTATAGGTAAAATATTTTAAGCCACCCGAGCCTTGTTTTGAATCTTTAATGAGGGTATCGAGCTATCAACGGCAACGAAACGGACTTTTTTAAACAAGTTACTATCAGAAGGAATCAGTATAAACCGGCCCCGACAACAAATACTGTAAGTAAGGGTATTTACGACCACACTTAGCACCCATTTTATTGAAGTCATTAAATCAGAACCATTTCTCGTGCAAAGAACTTTACAAAAAATTGATATTTTAAGGGCATACATTTCTTAAATTAGGAGGTACACAAGTTTTAACTGAGGAAAAACCTATAATAGTATTATAATATCTACTAACTCATTAAAAAGGTTCAAAAGAGGTGATTCGTTTAAATTTAGTTGATCGTTAAGGAGAGTGTTGTGATTTTTAAGTTTGTTTATTTCCAAGGATTCAAGCAGGTTCAATTTTATACTTTTATTTCGGTATGTAAAATATCGTAATTAATATTGATTGCATGGTTTTTTTCTATTAAGTGGCTGGAATAATTTGAATCAGTTTTATTTTTCTTTTAACTAAAATTGTCTACGGGGGGTGGGGCATCGTTGGTGTCTCTCTATAACCGTGTGTGTTTATTTTCGAGTCAGTGTTTTTGAAAAGAAACACTATTTTTTCGTATGCATATCATTAATGTTATAAAAGTAAAGGCATCTTTTTTTTTGGTTTTGGAGAATAAGATGTTCTTGTCAAAGTATCTTTCTATGCCTTTTATTGCTAAATGCATAGAAATAGTCACTCCTAGCACTGGCTAACTAGAAGTATTACCTTCCATAACAATTAACACCTAACTAAATCTTAAATATAATAGATCTACCAAAAACGTTTTGAAACCGGTCTTGCTATTATCGAATCATATAAATAATATTCTTAATATCACAATATACACCATCAAAGTCAAGGTTCCCATATTACGATGGACCCGCACCCAATTTCTTCAATATCAGCAAGCTTTGTTTGATCACTGTTGAATTTGATCAGAATTTGTTTATTAGAAGGCTAAAGTGGGGAGATTGGGTAATCTTTTCAGTATTTAAGCAACCGGGTTCATACAAAGTGCATCATTTGATCCAAAATAATCAAATCCTAACAAAAACCTTCTTCAAAATGTTTAAATTCGTAAGTATAAACATTTCAATAGTTTAGCAATTTATTGGTTTAATTTATGTTGATGTGGGATTATATTTATTAAACTTTTCCAGTTTGCCGTTGTCTTCGCCGCCATCTTGGCTGTCGCCTACGCTGCCCCTAACCCAGACCCTAAAGCACATGTGGTAGCATACAGTGCTCCCGCAGTAGCCTATAGTGCACCAGTGGTAGCTTACAGTGCCCCAGCGGTAGCTTACAGTGCCCCAGCGGTAGCTTACAGCGCGCCTGTTGCCTATGAGGCCCCTGCTGTAGTATCCGCTTATGGCGCCGCTCCTTTGGCTTATTCCGCCTATGGCACCCATGTAGTGTACTAATAACTGGATTTTTATGAATTAATTTCGATTTTGTGATTTTGGCAATGATGTTAGGGCTATGATCTTTTTACAATTTTGACATGGACTTTAATGTATTATAGAAATGTAAATACAATTTTTTTGATATACCAACACACTGTATTTTGATTTACTAATTTCGTCAGTTTATTTAGTCAGGGGCGTTTATTCAGATTCAGTCTGTGCACATTTAAAATTATCCTACATCTTTATGATGCTTTTCTAGCTTCATAAAGGTGAGAGGAGAAATAGATACATCGAATCAAAACAGCGATGTTTTTACATCGATGAATTTTGACTAGATACTAGATGTTTTATGCGTCGATGGTAGGTTAGATCAATGTACAGAAATATCGTTCCTTTTTGAAAATAAGGCAATTAAAAGGAACAAATAATAAACTAGTCAAATGAGATTTTTAGTTAAAAACAGTTTCATTTTTTTTTATAAAATACAACTAATTCTTATATTAATAGAGATAATTGCCTACCCTTTTTAAGAAGTTCTTTCACATTTCATCGACGAGGGTTTATGTCGATCGCGAGATCTAAATAAAATAGAAACAGTTTCATACAGGGTGTTTATTTAACCCATTACAATTTTGCAAAACTTCACTGCTTCTAGAAACTTTTTTTACAGATTGGTTGACCACACGCAAATGAACCCTAGATATATCGCGAAATTTGTTTTAATTTTTTACGGTAATGACTTTAACTTCTTTTTGTTTTTATTATTGCTACATCAGCGGGTCTTCCATGGAGGGGAAGAACATTCAGTTCTTATTGAGCTTAGCAGGTACAAAGCAGTAGGAAAGTATCCACTTTCGAGTCATTTGATTCAATTTATTCGGAAGCAAGTTAAGGTGCTGGCGGAGGGAGGAGACCAGTAAGTATGAGTCATCGTATAGCGGGGCGCCACCGTCATGATTCTTAGACATTTATTCTGAAACCTTTAAATTTTGAGAAAACTTCTCTTCTTTATGGTACTCCAGGTGGTGATATCATAAAGAAGTACAGAATGTTCTCCCCATTGAGCAATTTGGCTTTAGGAGAGAACACTGTACAGTGAGGCAAAGGACGAGACAGGCGACCAGAGTTTTGCAAGGATTCGATAGAAGAGCACACACGGGAGCAGTTTTCTTCGACGTCTCGAAAGCTTTTGATAAGGTCTTGCACTGCGGCCTGGCCTTAAGATTGATATAAATCCCAATTATCTTGTTGTTAAGATTATTGATTCCTTTTTCGAGAGAAGGAGTTTTGCAGTCTGATTAGAAGGCGCACTTTCTAAGACCTAACGAGCTGTTCTTATTTGCTGACGACATTGCAATTACTTCAGTTTCAGATCAACCGCAGCTACTGGTGGCTTTCCGAAGACACAAGCCTAGGCTCTTGGTTAACGGCATTCAGATAAACTGGATCTAGGGACCCAAGTACCTGGGACTTGTTTTTGATGATAGACTAAACTGGAGAAAGAGCTCCGAATGGAGATCGAAAAATGCTGCCAATTAGCTTCGTTCTATATACTGCCTGTTAAATAAAAGAAGTAAGATATTTTATAGAACTAAAGTAAATTTATACAAAACTCTCGTCAGGCCGGTCCTGACTTATGGAGTGCCAACATGGTGCACTATAAGCATGACAGCGGAAAATAAGTTCCAGGTACTTCAAAATCAAAAGTTAAAAAGAATTGCGGACGCTCCGAGATATATTGTTATTACAGCACTACACAGAGACTTTAGGATACCGACACTGATGAAACTTTATGACAAATTATTAACGAACTACTACAAACGTACGGACGTATCCATTAATGCACTAATTAAAAGTTCTCATGTGCAATCGCCACACCTACAAATTCCCTGAGAATTGACTGCAATAGTGTAGAGGCACTAACTATAGAAGCCTCGACAAATCCAGTATTTTTGAGCTGAGAGAAGAATGTTTAAAAAGACACTCATTCCCTCCTTTAAATGCTCCAGGGCTTCGCTCAAATCCATTTCAGTACTTTGACCAGCAAAGCTCCCAGTAACTAATAGAAGTTAAAGGCAATACCTGACCTAAAAAAGAGAAATCCCGAAGAAACACCGTGGGCCTGAAAGGTGTGCGGTATATTTGAGGATGATAGTCAAGAGTGAGAGAGAGGTGGCAACCAAACTCTATCACTTTCTGCAAAGTGCACCATGAGCTTAAAAGGAAGACAGAAGCTGGTGTGAAGAGTTGTATTTTTTATATTTTTGAGTCTTTTATGTCTATGGTTTTTGTTATTGTTTTCGTCAATGTTGCCAAACACATCGATGAATTTAGGTCGTTATTTCTGCTACACTAAAATTTGATGCATCGAGTTTTGCACCCTTTGGTATCATTTCAATCAAAACTGTTCATTTAGGGCAGTTTATTTTCAAAGACCCGTTTGTTTTCATTGTCTAATTAAAATACCCATTTAATTACTAAATTACGTAAAAGAACACACGCTTCGATAAACAGAAATCGCGATGTTATGTAAACACACAAAAAAATAAAAGCCTCAACGCCTCTCATTGAAAATTATTTTCGCCTCTTTTTTGCCAAAGAGAGTTCCTCGTTAAAATGGAAACGTATTTCGTTTTGGCACGTGCGTGTATCAAAACGTCGGCGGCAGGATGGAGAAACCACTGATTAAGAGCGGATTCCGTTTTTAATTAGACTGTTAATTTGTTATGTAATATAAATACATTCAGTGTTACCAGAGACCCCAGACGATCTACCTCCTTAAGACTTTGTTTCATTAAGGAACAAAATAGCTTTAATGAATTGTCCCTACGTAGTATGACTCTCAGGAATAATTAAAACGCCTAATAGAAAAAAAAAGGTAAACATGTTTGTTTTCCTGGTTAATACGACAATTTAATAAAAAAAATTGTTTACCTCCTTTTGCGGCCGTCTTGTCACATCCAGAAGAGAAAGCCAAAGATTTTATTTTTGTAAATGAGCCACATTATTATTATATTATTTTGGTAGGATATCGATGTTACCCGGTCAAAATAAACAGTTATTGCGTTTTGTATCTGTTTACAGTTTGGAGAAGATTTCGGGAATATCGTTTCAGAGCAATGACGTATTCCAGATGAGGTAATTTTTGAACATTGTGGCCCGAGGAACACTTATTGCTATATTATTTAGCTTTACTAAATGATCTATATCTGTCTCTCGTCTCCTTGGGTGCATTCTATATTATAAGAACGGATCTTATTCCGGCTGTCCGAATATTGTCAAAAAAATTTTTTAGTGGCTTTTTGCAGATCTTGGATGGTCTTGATGGCAATTGTAGTATTGGAAACTGCAGCCCGATTTCTGTAGATGATCAGTCAAACCATCTCCTGAGGTCCTTTAGCCAGAGGTTTTGGCGTCTTCCAACTGATCTCTTACCCTGTACTTTACCCTTCATTACAAGTCTAAGTAACTCGTATCTTTCACCTTTCATCACATGACCCAGGTATTGCACTTTTCTTTCTTTGATGGAGTGTAGCAGTTCTTTTTGTTTGTTCATGCGTTGGAGTACTTCATCGTTGGTGACCCTTTGTATCCATGGAATTTGGGCTCTATTCTTTGTTCTGTTTGTGGGTCCATTGTCCAACTCTCGCATCCATATAGTAAGACACGAAAGATATAACATCTGACCATCCGGTTTCTGAGTCCTAGACTAAGGTCTGATCTTCTAAAAAATGTTTTCATACTCATGAGTGTCTTCCTCGCTTCTTCGATTCTTGATAGTATTTCTTTCCTTGGGTTACACTGGCTGTTGATATTTGCTCCCAAATATTTTACGGAGGTTACCTGTTCTATTGTTTGTCCCTTGACCCGCAGATGTACGTTTATTGGTGTCTTAGAGAAGACTAGTGTTTTGGTTTTGAAGACGTTTAGGTGTAAGCCGAACATTTCGCTATGACGAACTACGGAATTTACTATATTTTGTAGCTCTTGTGCATTATTTGCTATTAGCACGCTATCGTCGGCGTATCTAATATTGTTGATTATTGCCCCGTTGATTTTGATTCCGCCTTGGACTTCTTCTAGTGCTTCTCTAAATATATACTCCGAATACAAATTAAACATTAGCGAAGATAAGACGCAACCTTGTCGGACTCCTCTTTTGATCCACATATCTTCCGATGTTGTTTGTTCTATTACGACTGTTGCTGTTTGGTCCCAATAGAGTCCTGTTCGTCGACCCCGGTTATCCTCAGAATTTCGATCATCTTTTGATGGTTAACGCAATCGAATGCTTTTCTGTAATCTATAAAACATGTATAAACGTCTACGTTCATGTCTCTGCATCTTTGTGCATTACGTTCAATGAGAAAAGAGCCTCTCGGGTTCCCAATCCATTTCTAAATCCGAACTGTTCATCTGGTATTCGCACTTTCTATAAATTCGTGTATGGAAGATTCTGAGAAAAGTTTTGAGGACATGAGACATCAGACTTATTATCCGGAAGTCATCGCATTGCGAGGAATTGTTTCTTTTTTGGTAGTGTTACGAATGTTGACTTTAGCCAGTCTGTTGGTATTTTGCCTGAGTCATATATCCTGTTAAATAGTGATGTCGACAAGTTTAGGCTGTTGCTTTCATTCTTTGCAATTAATTTAAGTAATTCGACGTGGATTCTGTGCGATAGAAATTACAGCGTCAGTATCTGGGAAAGGATTGTGTTGTAAAAAAAAAACTGATCGCTGTCTCTCTTTCTTTGAGCAACTGTTAATGCTGATAACCTTTTTTAAAAGATATGTGACAAAATTGTTCAATTCCTTTAATTACATCTTTTGACAAAATTACTCCTCTAATCCACTTGTATACGACACCACGTTTGAAAAGTCCCCCTTCGACACTCATGTACTTGTTTGCTCTGTGGAATGCCAGAAACATATTAATCCTTCTTTAAACTCCCGAAACTCTTCAGGGTCCATCCTAGCTGATAATTCTTTCATCTTTTGCAAATTAATCGAAAATGGCCCGCTGAATAAAAAAATTACAGTCCTTTACAAAGATGCAACCGGGGCGAGGACATTGAAAATGCTGAAGCAGAGTGCAACGCTTGTGACTATTGTAAGATTTGAGATCTGCGAAAACTCATAGATTTGAATAGGTAGTTGATATAAGTTTTATTGATTCATAATATAAAAAATAGTAAAATAAAGGTTATAAACTCTAACGCGTCTCTAACTCTCGACTTTGTATGATCCCGTCGTCTTTCGTCCCTTCTCCGTCATCATCGGGCCACTGGCTCGAGGGCGGCGGTTCGCGTAGTTCTGCTTGTGGATCATTTTAATTCGGTGTCGTTAGACTGTGTGACGTATGGGACAAATGCAACACAAGAATTTCGTTGAATTCCGTGCCCATACTAACGCGCCCGTGCGATAATATAAACATTTTAAATGTTAATACGGAATCATCAACTCCATAGTATGTAAGTGTAGGTCCCGATTAGTTAAGCAGTAATAAAATTTTTAATAATGAGCGCTGACCCGTGTTAAAAGAACGCACAGTACACAAAAACCAATGCCTATGGACGACGCGTTACTAACAATGGGACCTGCGTCAACCTGTCAATAACTCTATACTCTAATACATAATATACGATAATTCACAAGGTCTCGACAATATTATTGTATCGCTGATGTTTTCTTAAAGCTTCTTTCGAATTTCTGTTGCAACTCCCACGGCCTAAACGGTTACCACTTCTATTTCCCTACGTACTTACATCCCTCTAGAAAGCGTGACCAAATCTTGTATCACGTTTACTGTTCTGTCAATGTAACGTGATGGCTTTCTCGTTGTTAGTTTTGAGCAAATTACCGCATATAATAAAAAAATTATATTTGCGTGTATGGAAATTGGATTAAGCTTTGTGTCTGTCTGTCATTAAGTCAGTTAGTTAGTTCGCGGTATCTTTTTGGCGTCAAAAACTATAATTATATACAGGGTGTTTCAGAGGTACGGTACGTAACTTAAGTGGGTGATTCCTTATGATATTCTAAGAGGAAAGTTTATATTATATTAAAGTTTTTTTTTTTTTAAATCGGTTTTTTATAATTTTTTTAAATCCCCTTTTCCCGACTTTATTAAAACTTGGTACCGTTATTCACAATGATTAGGGGCGTAATTAACCCTAACTAGATTAAATTTATAAAGTCCAGTGGCGTCCCGGGAAGCACCTTAACGAATATTATTGACAAAAAAATATACGCCACTGACTTCTCTCTAATTTCCTCCTTCCCAAAGGTTGGCCAGCTCACAGTCCCGATTTGAATCCGCTAGACTATTATGTATGTGGTCACCTAAAGTCTCTCGTATACAAGACGCCTGTACTAGATGAAAACGACTAAAGACTAATTATTGAAAGTTGCAATGCAATTTCCGTTTTATCAAAAGGTGGCTATTTTCAACATTTGCTTTGATTAACTGTATGAGTGACCATTAAGTCAACCAGGCAAGAAGAAAGGACCAATCAAATTATGAGACCCCATATATTACTTCTTTTTACAAAATTTTATAGGGAAGGAATTTTTAACAGAAGAAACAACACAATTTTAGTTTTAATGTATATTGTTTATTGAAGAAGAACAAAATTAGCGAGAAATCCTATTTTAAGGATAGTTTTTGGAAACGATTTTCTGGAAAATTTAACACTTGATGAATTTTAAAAGTCGTAATATCTACTGGATGCAGGCCCAGCTCATTGCACCCAAGCGGTGTCACAGGAACTAAATGAAATGCTTGCTGATCGCTGATTTAGACATTTAGGACCTTATAGGATTGGCCAGCGAGATCACCCGATCTCACGCCACTGGATTTTCATTAATGATGTACAGTGACGGAAATAAAATTTCGTACACTGAGGTTAACATTTTATGCCATTTTTGAATATTTTGGTAAACTGGGCTTTTTACAATTATCTCACCTCTATACTTTGCGTTTCTTATTTCAGTAATGATAGAAAATAGGCTATATATAAACCTATTTATTCGTAGATAGTTGAGCAAGTTGAGAAACCAAGAAGCACTATATAAAGCCTCAGAACTAAATGCGAAAATACAGGATCATTGGATAAAAGGGCTGGAAGTGGCATAAGAAAAATTTCAAGCGAAAATCAAGATAATAATATACAATGCATGACTTCATATTAAATATAAAACAGATTATTCAAATATTAAAAAAAAAAAACATTGGTTTAATATTTTAAAGCGGCACCATGTTTTTCCACTAATAAGTTTAAACGTCTGGGCATTGATGCCATTAGCTTTTGGTCGTGATGAAAATTGTAGGTATTCCAGGTTTCTTCAATTTTATTCCACAAATCATCACTGTTTTGAGGATGGAAATCATTGTTCTTGTTAATTTCTTTCACGATATATCCTCAAACGTTTTCGATTTGATTGATATCAGGGCTTCTTGAGGGCCAAGGTAACAATGAAATGTTATTTTCCCGTATCCAGTCTGAAACTCTCCTTGCTGTATGGGCGGGGCCGTTGTCATGCTGGTATATAAAATTTTCTTGTTGAAATATATTGTTCACCGATGGCAACATAACATTTTGAAGGATGTGTATATAAGCTTGAGTATTAAATCTTCCTCGAATTCGGTGGCATATTCCAAGCCCTCTGGAAATCATATATCCCCATACATTAACTGAAAATCTTCCACTCGTTTTAACATGTTGGGTATATCTTTCTTCGTACCGTGTATTTGGCGGTCTATACACTCTAATCTGCCCGTTATAATAAGACTGAAAAGTCTTCTCGTCGGTAAATACTACCTTTTCCCAAAAATCCATACCTAGCGGTAAATATTCCAGCGCAAACCCCATTCTTTGCTCTTTATTCATATCGGTCAAAAATGGTTTTTTAGCAGTGACCTTATTTCTCAATTCCAAATTTTTCCTTATACGATTTCCCGCCGTTCTTACTGTCCCAGGAAAATTAGTTTGGTTGTGTGCTTCTACAGCCGTCTGAAATGGATTGTTTCGCAAAAAATCTATTAGATCATTATCACTGTACAACAACAAAGACATGTTCTTGGGAGTGTGTATTTTACAAACCGATTTTTTTGAAACCCTTTAAGTAAAATATAACATATGAAATTGCATGGGATTTTAGGGGGTTACTTTTCTGATAATATGCAGAGTGTTATTTAAGTATGTAGACTGTAGACAAATCTTCAGGGGTAATTCCTTGTATAATTTTACGACTGATTGTTCAAATAGGTAAACATGGGTAATATTGTTTTTTTACAACTTACAATTATTTCTTCCGCTGTTTCTCTCCAAGGCGAGAAGTTTCCGCGTTCTCAAGCGAAAACATGTTTATGGCTTTCCTTCTCACGGAAGTATTTTGACAAATAAGTTTTGTACGACTTCTTGCATGCCCCGGTATTAAATGGAGGCGTATACACGTTTTTAATAAAGAAAAGCGTCCTCACACGTGGTGCTGGTGGAGGCAACGGTCGGGGTCGTCTGTGCGATTCGTATTTTCAATTTTTAATAAATTTCAATGACCTAAATTAGTATTTTACAAAAGTTGGGGTGGTACAAGACCTATCTGTCTTTTGGTGCCTGCTATTTTTCTTTTCATTTCAGCACAGTGGTGTATAGAGAGAATAACAGTTAACAATTTTTAGTAATTATTAATGCAATTCTTAAGAAATATAGGTACATACACTATTGCAGGCGGATTCATTCAATTTGCGAATTAGCCGATATCAATTGCGAAGACGTAACTGCTTGGAAAGAAAGGCTATTGGCAATTTTAAAGGATTATGCACCAAGGGACGTATTCAATACAGATGAGACAGGTCTCTACTATCGTGCATTGCCAACAAGAAAATATGCATTAAAAGATCACAAGTGTACTAAAAAAAAAAATATCAAGCCTATTTTAAGCCTGCGCACTTTTTTTTATTAATGTTAACAATCTTGACAAGTCTAGAAATATTTCTCAATTGGTATTAAAATGTAAATCTGAATTTTATAAAAATAAAATAAAAAATATTGAGAGATTTTACTGTAGGTATATTAGAAGCAACTCAGGATGTTTTAATCATATGTGGACAGTAGGACCCGGTTAATTAATAGCCCTTTAGCATAGTAATATTATTATTGTGTATTCTTATGTCAATAAATTGCATAATAAATAATTTAAAAATGATCTTGATTCATGCTTTTGGACCCCAGAATGAGTTGCTCAGAATCGCACACAAAGCTGTTTATTAAGAGGTGTTGCAGCATTTTGTAGAAGTTTCAAATTTATCGTTAAAGTGGCCACCCAGTGAGATCTCGGTTTCGTATGTGTCAAGAATTGTTTTATTGATAACGGATTTCGTCCCTATGAAATTAAATTGGCCCAAGAACTTTATGGAGATGATTTTGATCGATTGTCGATATAGGGCTGTTCAGAATCCTTATTATTTGGGCGAAATCCAAGATTAAGTGTAATTTTTGGAAAACTAAAAAACACTGTTTTAAATACTCTGAGCATTTCTCTTTAAAAAAAAGATACTCTTCATTTGTTTTAAAAGATTCAACCATTTTCTCCGAAAATGGTTGATGCTGATTAATATAATAATGAGTTCCAGTCTAAATAATCCTAATATATTTCTTTCTACAGTTCTTCTTGGCCGTTTAATAAAAAAAAAAAAAAATGAAATAATTTTTACACAAATAAGTAATATCAATATGGTTTTTCCAGGTCTTTTGGTTGATATTAAGTCCAAAAATGTTTGCACACCTATGAACCTTAAATTGATTTATCACCAATCTTGGTTAAAGTAGGAGATCGGGAGGAAACCAAAACCAAAAGCAGTTTTTTTAGTTAAGTATTAGAATAATAATCAATAATTCAAACAAATCGATTTTTTTTTATTACAAAGATTATTATGCAGTGCGTTGATTTTAACGCGGAACATAGGGATTTACATGGTAAATCTTAAACCCTATGTTAGGCACATTTGTATTAAACAAATATTACTAAAATTTGAGAATAGAGAGAATTTGAGATGGGGGGAATAAGTTATAGTACAATCTGTGCAAAAAGCTCTAAAAGATACCCAAAAAAATACCTCTTCATTTTGGTAATATTACACTTTTTAACCCCCTTGTAATTTATGTAATTAACTACTTTAGATAAAGAAAAATATTATGACACCGCTGTCAGTATTTTCGTGACTTTTTGGTTTTGTAATTTATCATGTCTATCTACACCGTAAAAGAACGAATTGAAATGGTTTCAAGCTGAATAAGAGGAATGTCATATCGGGAAGTTACTGATAATTTGGCCGCTGTCTATCAAAACCGTCCCATTCCCAGCGAGTCGACCGTACAACGATTGCATGTAAAGTTCATGACTACTGGATATCTTGATGATTCTCATAAAAAACGGTAAAGAAATTCCTCTGGGTTAATTGAAGAATTCCGAATGGGTCTGTGCATGGCGATAGAAGAACAACCATCATCCAATTTGACACACCTTGCTGATCGCTTCGACAAATCTAGAAGCAGTTATTACAACGCATTTTAAGAAAGAAAAATACAAATCTTTTAAAATTCGAAACGTACAGGAACTTTTACCGCATGATTATTTTGAACGGATGCAGTTTTGTGAAGAATGGATGGATCGAATTAATAATAACCCAGGTATTGCTAATAACATACTGTTTACAGATGAAAGCTCCTTTAACATTAATGGAACAGTGAACAAGCAAAATGTTAGAATCTAGTCGCGAGAAAATCCCTACGTGGTTTACCAAACGCATACCCAGTGGCGACAAAATGTAAATGTATGGGCAGTTATTCTAGGAAATATGATTATTGGTTCATTTTTTATAGACGGTACACTTACCAAAGAAAAATGCATCGATCTTTTACATATGGAAGTAGGTCCTGCGCTAGCCTTCAGAAGGGAGGAATTTATATTTCAACATGATGGAGCTCCAGCTCATAGCGTAATAATTGTAACGGAGTATTTAAATAATGTGTTTCCGGGCAGCTGGATAGGACGATTTGGACCTTCCTAATGGCCCGCTCGAAGCCCGGATATCACGCCTTTGGACTTCTTCTGTTGGGGATACCTCACATCAAACGTTCTTGATAACGTTAGAGGAAGACCAAATGATTCAGATGAATTAAATAACAGAATTATCGAGGCTTCACGCAGCATCACAGCGCGACAGTTGTCGAATGTTGGAAAGCATTTTTATGATTGCTTGGGGCACTGTTTGGCTGTAAATGGAGGGCACTTCAAACAATTTATATGAGTTTTAGGTTTATTGTTGTACCTAGATTATATTAAGGAAAATTGTTAAACCTAATTGAAAAAGATATCCTAAATAATCATCAAAATTGTATAATTTACAAATTGTCTAATATTATAAAATGTCACATACCAGCTTATGTCAAAAATACCTAAGTTAACTTAATATACAGGGCTAGACAAAACAGCGTGATATTATAACTTAAAATGATATTTTGCGTTAGTAAAGTAATACAAACATGATCCTATCTTGGGTATGATACCACAAGAAATACTTGTGTAAAATTTTAACTTGTAGTTCTAAATGGAAATGTGCCTAACATAGGTTGTAAGATTTACTATGTAAAATCCTATGGCCCGCCTTAAAATGAACGCACTGTATATTATAGACATTAAAACCGTTTTAAAGTTACGAGGCATACGGTCTTGAACTAAGAAACAGAGAATGTTTTTAATGTTTTTTATTTAAATCAAAAAAAAAATCACAACAATAAACGACTCAAAAATCAATTACATCATGGCATTAAATCGTCAACATCAAATCGTCTAAACGTAAGCGACGTACGGGGAAGCGTAAGGCGCAGCGTAAGCGGAGTACGCTGGATACGCTGGATACGCGCTGTACGCTACAGGAGCAGCGGCGTAAGCCACAGGGGCGCTATAGGCGGCGGTGTAGGCTACAGGGGCGGCTACAACTGGTGCGCTATAGGCGATTAGACCTGGTTTGGCTTTGGGGTCAGGTTTGGCTTCGGGGGTTGGGACGGCGAAGGCTACAGCCAATATAGCGGCGAATACGAACTGAAAAAAAAAGAAATTGTAATTGTATAATCAAAATGTTTGCATTTTAAATTCTTTTATAATGGACACATGGACAAATTACTGCGGAATACCACCAACAAAGTATCCACTACTTGTTGAAAACAGGCTGCCAGATATCATCAACAAAAAAATATGCAGGATAGACAACTGTAGTATCAAAAAATATGAATGTATTAAATTCACAAATCACAATAAAAGGCAAGCATTCTAACATGCATAAATTTAGAATCATCCAATTCCACATTTCTAAAGGAATATAAAATAAACTTAAACAAATCAACTTTTCAGACTAAAACAAATTATTTAATGGTTTGGGTTGATCTTTTAAATACTCTTATTAAGGTGGTAAAATGGTTATTCCAAAAGGTTTTAAGTGGCACTTCTTTCAGAAAATTGAGTGTTACGAGAGTTTACGGGATATTTCCTATATAACAAAAATATTTCAGGTAGCTACGCCTCACGTATTTTCATGAAAATAACTTCGCATTACCATATGTACTGTCATATTTTCTAACAATAAAGATTCTTTTTTAAACACAAAGATGCACGACACTAAAATTTTAATATCCTCATTTTTTAATACCCTCATTTTTTAATACCCATGAAAATATTTTTATTTAGAACTAATTTTAGGAGAAAACTAGTAATTCTTTAAAAAAAATCATCTGTTTGCGTTATTTTTAATAAAATTGCATTTTTCTTTTAAGCTGCAAATGGAATTATGCTAAGAGACATGTTATATGTCAGGTGACATAATATACATACGTTTGTAAAATTATACAGAACATCTTTTGACAACAGCCATTAAATTAATTGATATTTTTGTCATGTCACACAAATCACCCAATCATATCAACATTAAACTGATAACAACACTTTTCTAATAGCTTTTAATCACTATGGTACCAAGACATCAAGACTTTGACATTATACGTTACTATAGAACACAAATTGTTTAACACTTCTGTAATAATTGTTACAATTTAAAATGTTATTAAATTTTCTCCCGGAATATCTCTCGACCATTGATAAATAACTCAAAATTTTATTACAACTTTCTCAACCACGTTACTGTTCTTAAGTAAAGTGCTTTCGAAGTCTCTAATAAACTTATCTCGTACTTATCAATACTCTTGGGATGCTATAGATGACAATTGCCTATAAACCCTGGCCCTTGTTGACGCGATTATAATTTTGTTTACACTAAAACATCCTTTCCCAGAAAATATGCATTTTGGCCGATAAGAATGTTGATATGAATTTTTGTCATAAAAGAACTTAAGTTTTAGACTATGTAGAAAACACCCTGTATAGCACAAACAAATCAAAAATAAAGGTATCGTATCTAATAAACACTTACAAGTTTGTACATTTTGATATTGTTTTAAAGTTGACTAGTTTGATGAAACTGATAATTTTTTCAAATTCTTCGTTCTATTTATACAAAAGTGCAACAGTATCGTTGGGACATGGTGTTAAGGTCGCGTAAGAAAATCGTAGGCTGCCATCTTGAATTTTAAGTAGTTTTTGCCCGTCGCGCGTGTTTTTTTCAAGAATATTTAGATTAATTTCGGTAGATTAGTCAAAATATATCTTAATAAATATGCTAATTTGTTATAATTTTTAAAGTTTATAACATATAAACGTAGTTTGTTTAGGTTAAAGATTAATGGGTTCAGATACTTACGTAGTTATGTTTCTGGTTTGTTAAGGATCTTTTGTTTAAAGATTAATTTATTAAGAGGAACTGAGACTTAATTTTAATTGGTCAATAAAATGTGGCCAGGTAACAAAACGGTTTTATTCGATCTGTTTATACTGAATCCTTGCAAAATTCACATACAGGGTGATCCTATTTGGATTTAGGCACTAGTCGCAATAGGTCAAGTAAAATTCCTAAAAACTTAATACGGCTTTGATACATACCTTAATAATACCACTAGTAATAATTATGATAATATCAAATGTTATAAGACGTTTTATTTTTTTTTTAGTTTCAACATATTTTACAATATTCAAGAAAAATAATGATTGTACTAGTTTACTAAATGCAAGTACTTAAAACGAAATTAATTAATAACTTTTAATTGGCTTATTAGAAAATAAGAAAATTTGGTATGCGACTCCATCATAAAAGGACCCTCAAAAAAGTCTTATACAATTTTGATGTAAAGTTAACAGAATTATTCAAGAAATTGGATAAATTAGCGATTAAAGATGACGGAAAAATAATTGATCGATTGATAGTGATAGATATAGAATGTAATCTATCATCTATTGAAATAGAGTTAATAAACGAAGACCAAATATTACAAATTGTTAGTAAAATAAAAAATAAGTTCAGTTGCGGGTATGATGAAATCTCAACAAGCATAATAAAATGTATCATTAGGACAATTTTTCGTCTTTGTTATCAATAACTCACTTACATTTGATATTTTAACGGATGAACTAAAACATGCTGTTATAGTGGCCATTTTTAAACAAGGTGACTATAATAATTTAGAAAATTACCGTCTTATCAATTTACTACCATTAATTTCTAAAATATTTTAACACATTATGTGTAAACGAATTTTAAGTTTTATGAATGAAAATAATTTGTTTAACCACATACAACACGGACTCTTACAGGGAAAATCCACCCAAACGGTCATTTTTCTTTTTGTTCAGGACATTCTGGAAGCCCTGGAAAGGGGTGATATCTCTTTGGGGTTGTTTCTTGATTTGTCAAAAGCATATAGCACATTAAGTCATAATATAAATTGAGTCTGTTTGGTATCAGAGTAACAGCTTTAAAGTGGATTAAATCATATCTTTTAGAAAGGCAATAGAAAGTAGTGATAAGTTAGGATAGAAATAGAGTCTTGTCCAAAACAAAAAATACTTTAATTGGAATACCACAAGGTAGCGTTATTGGCCCAACTCAACAATGTGCCTATCTATTGTTATTATAAACTGGCATTAAAAATAAGTGTGGGTTAATACGTCTCTGCGAAAGCGAAAGCAGAGTTTATGAGGGGTTTTATTGCAGTCATTAAGCCAAACGAAATATGTTGGGAAGTACTTTACCTAGTCCCGAGCAGCTTAATCCCCCTACTAAGCTCACACAACGGCAGAGGAGCATCCGCGACGAGGAGTTACCCCCACCCACCCCTGAGAAGTTCTTGACAATTGTGTTAATACCCGTCAAATAGATAAATCGCAAACAAACCCTATAAACATCATGTCTTGTTTTTGTGACTTATTTACTTTTATTCTACAGATTTGCCTCATTCCTGTGGAATATATGAAATCAAATCAATCAAATCAAAATATGCTTTATTGTCTAAAAATTAAACTTTCGTTGACAAAGCCTAGAAGAAACAGTAAATAAATTATACAAAATAAAGGTACAATTACACTATAAATACTATGATAACCAACAACGTCAACAATTAAAAATCTCAGCATTACACAAACAAAAAAAGAATGAGGATGAAAGAATTAAAAGCGCCCCCCCCCCCCAAAGAGTTCTTACTAAAAATGCCAGGGTTAGGTGCACCCCAAATCAGGAAAAGTAAAGACGGTTATATCAATAATAAAAAATTGCAGTCACACACAACAACTTAATAACAATAATACTTCTTATGATAATACCCACCCAATGCAGTGCTGGTCAAACAAATCACGACGTCATTCAGAACAGGCCCGGCAGAAGAATTTAAAAAACAATTAAAGGAAAGATAGTAAATAACACAAAAAACTTATCACATCATCAAATCAGAAGACATTATTCAAAAATTCATTAATTGAATAGTAAGCTTTAGTGGCCAGTAGTGCTTTGACCTCTGTTCTAAACTTTCTTTCGCCATTTATTCCCCGGACATGCACAGGAAGATGATTAAACAACTTCTTACCATTACAAACAATTGAACCCCTGACTTGACTAGATGTAGGAATAGGCAAGTTAGTACTATATTTCTGACGCGTATTGTATACTGACACTGAGTTAATCTCATCCCTAAATTTTCTGAATATCAGATATATGCGATAAAAAATATGGTTTACTAGAATCTTTAATTTTTAATTTAAAAATAGATTTTATTGCCCTTTTTTGTAAAACAAAAAAGAATATTAAACAGGTACTTTGGACAACTTCCCCAGAAACATATTCCATACCGCAGATGAGATTATATCAGTGAAAAATATGCACTCTTTCTTATCTCCAAGTCTAAATCTCTAGGTATAACCCTAATTGCGTAACAATTGGAAGCCAGTTTTTTGCTCAGATATAGAACGTGTGCCTCAAACTTTAACTTGTCGTCTATATATACACCCAAAAACTTATAATGTTTAGTGATAGAGAATTTGCATCTGTCCACTCCTTAACTTTAGCCAGGTCCCTGTTTATATCAGCTTCAAGCTCATTGGCACTTTTATTTATCCAAAGTATGTTTGAATCGTCCGCGAACAGTGTGAATCTACCCTTAATCTTAATATGAGTTAGGTCATTAACATATAGCAAAAAAAGTAATGGTCCAAGAACAGACCCCCTGCGGTACTCCAGATCGAATCTCTAGCAGTTGAGAAGCCTTCTTATTAAAATTTACCCTTTGTGTACGACCAGTCAGATACGAATCAAACCATTTCAAGGTATTTCCCCTTATTCCATACCTCTCCAGTTTCTGCAGCAGTATTCCATGGTTGACACAGTCAAATGCTTTTGACAGATCACAGAAAACCGCTGCAGCCACCTCGCCACCATTTATACCCAGATACAACCCCCTAAGAAAATTAAAAACAGCATCGTTAGTACTTTTAAATTCTCGAAAGCCAAATTGCTCTGCGCAAAGTAAATTATGTGCATTAAGAAAACCCTGCAATCGTATTTTGGCCAATTTTTCTATTATTTTGGCCAGAGTAGGCAACAAGGATATAGGCCTAAAATTTGAGGGAGTTTCAGGATCCCCTCCCTTGTACAAAGGTATAACAGTAGCGTTAATATTACTAAATGTTACAATGGTATTTTGCACTTTGGATAATTTAATTTTTTTCAAAATGGAAAGACAATTAGGACAATTTAACTTTTATTGTTTTAACACACATATTTTCCACATAGCTTGGCAACCCGATTTCACTTGTTAGAAAGACAATTTAATGCTTTTTCAAACAATGTATCACTCGATGGGTAGTGCCATTAATTTAGTGAGGTTGGCTAAAGTTGTGGAGGTCAATAGTAAAATTCTATCAAATGTATATTTAAACTTTCCCTTCGATGTTAAAATTGACGTGAGTTATTTCAAATTTTATTTCCCTCAAAATCACGAGATATTTAAGGTGGTTGGTTTTGAAATAAAAGCCCTGCGTAAAATAGTCCTTCACTTTAATCTTTTATATTACCTTTTCAAGATCGAGCTTTTAAAGAAAATTAAATAAGACTTCTCTTTCCAATAAAATAAAATAAAATAAATGAACCTTTCCTTCAATGCTTGATTCCCGCCTTGAAGGCTATGCAGAGCTTAAGAGAAAAATTTTATTGGAAATGTAAAACGCCTTTTCGGTTATAAAATGATTACGAATTTAGAGCAAGGTTATCAGCAGGGGTGGCTCAATGACTATTAGATTTAATTAAAATACGTACTCGATAAACATCCCTAAACAAATCATAGAACGTGTTTCTTGTCCAAAATAAATCGAAAAATATCACGATACGCGATGTCAAAGTCATCCTTGTCCCGTTTTATTTGTTTACACTTGAAAATATTTAAGGTAACGACCTATGGTTGCTTAATATTCATAGTGAGCTCCAAGCTATTTTGAAACGCTTCAAATCGAAACATAATTACAACTGTTGCCTGTTACATACTAAATTATGCAGTTAATATTTTGGATTTATCAATTTTAGGACTTGATAGGATCGATCCTTGTAATAATCCATAAAGGAACAGTTTAAGGGTGAACAAAGGATATTTAAGCAGTTTGCTTTGTAGGTTTAAGCACATTCTTCATCAGCTTCAACCTCTAGAGTGCTGCCAGAAATATCAGAGACTGAAAGGTCGATCTACAATGAATAAACACCAAACAGTAAGTAATTTTAGGCTCACATTTTTAGGAATTTGCCATTTTCCATTTTTTTGCAGATTTTTATGATTCTTGCTGTTCTCTTCATCGCACTAGCAATTCCACTCGCCAAAGCCGGCCCTAAAGCACTACCCAGGGCTGATCCACATTTTATTTCCACGGGCTACGCTTCACCAGTATTAGCGACGCCTTACGCGTACAGTTCTGCGTACGCTGCTTATAGTGGCTACTATTCGCCTTACGCTGGGTACGCTTATTCGCCTTATACGGCTGGTTATGTTGTAATATAATGTAAATTCTGCAAATGTAAAAATTTAATGTTGTAATATAAATTTGAGTCGATTTGAAATTAGTAGTTATTGGTATAATGATAGATGGCCTGTACTGGTTATACAAAAATACAAAATGTATTGAACTAGGTTTAAGATATGACAACAACCTATAAACAGAGTATACAAGTCAAATTAAACTAAGTAAAAAGGGATTTTACCAGAACAGGATATCTTCGTCGAATAACAAAATTAAAACCACCTAGAGTATTTTAAATAATTAACTAACCAGAAAGAAAAAGAATTTGAACAATAAAAATCGTAAAAGGACTCTAAAATAATTGAACCTAGAGATGTTTCTGTAGAATTTGCGTCGTATTTTAGTAGTCCCCAAAAAAAAATGTTAGATAAAAATGGATCAATAAATAGTGTATGTACAGTTCCTTCTTTCGTAAATAATTCTATTGTCAGCATCTGGCTGACATTAAGGTTTAAATACCAGGAAATTGGCTGAAAGATTTAAAGTGGGTAAGACGCAAGCGACCATGTTGCTTCAAAATAAAGCAGAAGTCAGAAATTTGTTTCAAGTAGGTGACAACGGTTAACAAAAAAGAGAATATCCCAAAACACTTACCACTATCCGGGCCCCTAATTGAAGCAAAAGCCCTCGAATCTGGTCAATGTCTAGGATTGGATCAAGGCATTAAATGGGGAAAAATTTTAAAAATTCCGTCGTGGGCACGATATTATCTTCAAGAAAATATGTGGCGAATCAGTATATATATATCAATATCGAAGATGTAACTGATTGGAAAAAAGGCTACTGATCATTTTAAAGAAATATGCCCTAAGAAACGTATGTAATGCTGATAATTTACCTCACTTTTATTGAACCAATCAAAACGCTCATTTTCATAGCAACCACCTTGGTAACGGTCGTCTTACCCGATAAGACTACCGCTAGCTCGAAAAGACGCTTTCGAAAAGACGCTTGTAGCTTTTTTACTTAAATAAAAAATTAGTAACACCTCTAACTTGTATATTTACCTTTATCAGACGGCCTTCATTTTTATGTTCAGTAAATTATCCAATAAAATACACCTCTAGAGGCGGTTTCTTATCTTCATACCTTCGTTTTTCACTCGAAACTCGATTTTCCAAGAAAATTTTCACTCAATGTAATTTTTACTTATAATCAAAGATAAGACCCTCGAGCTAAAGCTCTCGGGATCATATCAGACTATAAGTAAAAATTACATTTCGTAAAAATTTGTCAGAAAATCGATTTCTTGTTAAAAACATCGGTATTACCGATAAGACGCCTCCTCTATCGGTATATTACTGTTGATGAGACAGGTCTCTACTATCGTGCATTGCCAACAACAACATATGCCTTGAAGGATGACAAGTGTACTGGAAGGAAAACAGCAAAACAACGATTTACAATTCTGTTCTGTGCAAGTATGGTAGGCACAAAGGAAGATCCACTTATAATAGACAAAAGAAAAGATCATTGATGTTTTAAGGGCGCACATATTGATAAGTTACCTCTTTAATGTGTCTCGAACAAAGAAGCGGGGATGACAGCAGACGTCCTGACAACATGGCTTTACAGATTTGATACGAAGATGAAGAAGCAGAATAGAAGATTGGCATTGTTTCTGGATAATGCAACGTCTCATCCCAAGATTACAGTGGATAATGTCAAACTTATTTTTCTTCCACCCAATACTACCTCACATTGCCAACCTTCCCAAGTAACAATTTAAATGCCAATAGGTATTTATAGGGTTTTATCACAGGTTTTTAAGTTTAAGGTGAAATAAACCGAAGTGGGTTTTATTATTTCTTTTGTGCATACCAATTTATCTGCAGAAAATATGTACTGAAAAAAATTAAGAATAGGCTTTTAGGTTATCTTTAAAGCAATTTGTTAAATATTTCTGCTCTTTAAGACCTATTGGTTATATAACCACTTAATTGCTGCATTAATCAAACCACAATAAACTCATTAAGGTTTATAGAGGATTTTAAATCTTTTAAGTTTTATGATAGACATCTATAAATCTTTGGGTTTTATGGCAGTTTTAAAATATGGTTTTTAAGTACTCCTTACAATCAAGCAATAAAGCGAATAACTCTTAAGTAGTCTTACCCTTAATATATGTTATCATAAATACTATTTACTTTGGACGATAATTGGTAAAGGCTCCTTGAAACCTAATAGTTTTTTGGTAGCTTTAGTAAGCTAAGTTAAAACCTTTTGGTTTTTACAAAGCACCTATAAATCCTTTGGTTCCCTCACTTACACCTTTAAACTTTAAGAGAGTGATTGCTAATTCTAGTTAGTGTCAGTGCAGTGCATCCATTATCCCAAAGAGGTTTGAAAAATTATTAAAAGTATAAAAGCTGAGACTTTCAGTCTTTTTATCTTTATAAAATTGATTGTATATCATACGAATAAAAGTATGAATACACCTTTCTTAACGCCTGCACCGCCCATGTGTAGAAATATGTCATGGAACATGCCCATTCGCGCTATTCTGCAAATAAACTAATATTACACTTACTATAGGTAAAATAAGCCAATAATACACTTATTATAGGTATTTAATATCATAACAAAACTGTTTAAAATCTACTTACTTTTTTTTCACTTTTGCTTGCTTACTGCGCTTACACACACGAAATCACGAAATAAATGTTTTTTTTTAGTTTATGTTATCTAAGTGCATTTGTACTAGAGGTTGTCAAAGACAAATCTTAAGTGTTTTAAAGAAGAGTAGTAAGGATGTGTAAAGTCTTACAGGTTTTAAAATTGTAATAAGTGGAGCAATTGGAATTTAACAAAACCTTTTGCTTTATAAAAATATTTCACAAACCCACAAACTCTTAATAGGGCATTCTATTAAAATAAGCGGGTTTATTAATTTTCCAGCCATGTTTTTTTCCGTTAACTACGGCAGACATGTTTAAACAAAGTTAGGCCAACAGTGTTTGGTTATATCTTTATTAATTCTAACTGTTTACATTTAACCTGCAATTATCAAAAATATGTTAATATAGTAGAGGAAATTAAAGCAGTACTTACTTGTTATATTTTACAATTCATTTCAGTTTCCTGACACGTGTTTCAAATCTTGCGGGTCATTATCAAAGGCATTATGAGACAATAATAAATTCTACATGTCATTAAAATTAAAATTGACAGATGATAGCTTATTTTGGTCCTTAATTTACAGGTATTAGGCAAAGGTTTACAGGTGTGATTATAGAGGTATTTACATCTAAGTAATAAAATTAAGAAAATGATTATTGTCTCATAACGTGTCAGGAAACTGAAATGAATTGTGAAATATAACAAGAACTACTTTAATCTCCTCTACTATGGAATATCCATTTCACCAAGCATGTAGCCCATCACATATCAATTAGATTTGTTAATATGTTATATAAACCCCTAAATAGCCCAAAATCATACTGATTAAGCTAAAACTAGGGTTCCAATTTTTTTTATTAATTGTAAATAACAATTAATAAGCTAACAAATGAAAGACGCGTGATTTGTTTAAAAGTTTTTTTATATACTTCATCAATAAAGTGGCCGTAGTTGACAATTTTTTATTACTAGGTTGTTTATTAATATCAAATTATAAAATGTTAGCACATGCAGATATTTCAATCGAGGCAGACATATTTAACTATACTTGGTGACATTTTTTGATATTGACAATTTAAGTGCAACAAGTCTTTGACACAGAGTTAATAAAGACACAATAATAATAATTATTTATGATGGTTTCAAATCACGCATAAAATTTGATTGCAAGTACTAACGATTTTAAGAAGGCTTTATAAAATGTTTTGTGGTAGACTTAAAAACATCTTGCAGATTTGGGTTCAAAAGTACTGTTGGTTTTATTGACAGTTTTAAGGAAGATATTTATAACCTTTACAAAAGGTCCTTTTTGGTTTTATGCCGGGTTTATTAGAGCTTTGAAGAAGTTATCTAGTATAAACAGTTTTACGATCAGTTTTATTATATAGACTTAAGAACCTCTTATAGATTCTGATAAAACTTAAAATGTCACTTGGGTTTGGACTAAGATATTATTCATAATTTTAAAATGCTCTAGAGAAGCTACCTTAATGAGGCGTTTAACATGTATAGACCTTTTTAAGAAATCGAAAATAATATTACCATAACCAACACCTTGATATGGGTTTCGGTGGCTTGGCGCAATTTGTCCCCAGTGACAATAAATACTTCATGAAAGCCACATTTATGTGTATAATACAGATAATATTGATGACTTCTAGGAGGAAGATAATATTCCGCAAGCTTTGAAAACATGCAGAAATATATTTGTTTCTAAAAGTATGTTAATGTTTTCATGTATATTTGTTCTTAGGTGTGTTGTCTATGTGAACAGGGTGTCCATTTGTCGATGTAATTCCACGGTATCTCGGTAACTAGTAAAGATAGAGACTTGCGGATTTTACATTACGGCGCTACTTTTTCGTGAAACAAAAGATGCCGCAAACAGAATTGTCGTAGCTTTCTTAGTTTTTAAACTACAGGGTGTTTTCAAAACACCCCCTGTACCTTGGTTATCCTTTAACTTATTAAAAAATTGAAAACTGTTTCTAAGACAGTTTTTTAAGTAGAGTTCAGTGGCGTGCATACTTTTTTTCTGGGAGTCTTACTTTTCGAGATTTAAAGCAGGCATATGGCTTTTTCAATAGGGCACCCTGTATTATTTTCTCTATTTTTAAGCTTTTCAAAAAAATTTAATAGTTCATAGTTACTATTAACAATAAACGCACAATACGAAAAATTTAGAAAATTAGGGTAGTATAAGCCATAGACATCGTAACTATTAGACCGAACAATAACAAATAAACGTGTTGTCATCATTGTATTCCAGTGTAAAGTAAATCAACATTCAAGCTGCTCCCCTTCACTCGGTTTGCCAGACTTACGCCACAGAAAACGTAGTTTTCTGGTTTACTCTGTTAAAAGTATTAACTTCTTTGATTTACTAGAATAACATGATATGGGAAATTTATAACATTGCCTAAAGTCTTGTAAAAAATCTGTAGTAGCAGCAAAAAAAAATCCGCCCAGATCCCATCATTTTCGTGGCCAACCTCATCGACTCGGCAATACTCGGCATAGCGGATGTTCCATTTCATTTGTGACAGCGTTTTTCTGTGGGTTTTCCTGGAGTTTTGTCAACCTAACCTTTATTGTTCTGTGGTTTTGTCGCATGCATATGTAAAGTCAGCGTAATCCCCACTCCCGACCCCACCTGGCTCCTCACGGCGTCTCGCCACCAAACAATCACAATTTTATAGCATTTATGAATGGCGTGTCGGATCTATAGTTACGATGCCTATGGTATAGGCCATGAAACCATTTTTAAGGATTTAAATTGGGACTAAGATGTGATCGTTCCATCCACAGAATTCAAGTAGCCTATAACTTGTCTAGCCACGTGGGGACAAGCATTGTCCTGCATAAATAAACTATTCGGTCCTAAAATAGGAACAAATGGCATTACATGTTCAATTACAATGTTTTCTAGATAAGAATTCGCGTCTATTGACCTTAATGCCGGTTTTTATATTTGAGACTAAACTATTTGTTGCTCTTTCTACTCTATCGCCTCCTGAATTAACACATCAAATAAATTGTGATTTTTAACTAGCCCTTACAAAGGATTGCCCTATGTTTTACAATAGAACTTCTTTCAGGTTATGCCATAAAAGGAGTTTCATTTAAATTGTTTTATTCTGAAAGAAACAGGGAACTCTTGCCGCTTCTCACTGCCCGACTTTGCTGGATAGCAACAAGCAGAAGCGTGTACAAAGTAAAGCGAGAGTATCCGTGAGAAGTTTTTAATAATAGAGTCGATTTGAGAGTTCGTTTTATTCTTAAGGTCACACGCTGTTGAAAAATGTAACCTTAAACGTTTCCGTTGGGTTTCAGAAGTATTATTGCCAATTTCAAAACTAGTTATCATATAGAGGCAGTGGCAGCCCGTGAACCCTATTAGCGGATTGAATCACGCCCAAATTGCACTTCCACCCGCTGTGGAGGCTAAATATGCAATAACTTAACTGAAATTTCTTAAAGAAATACAGGTTTATGCCACGGACGACCAAATAGGACAAATGACAAGAAAAAATATAAACATCAGCCCGATGATACGAATACAGAGAACTAACCAAAACTGAAATAATTTGCAGCACTGAACCCAATATAATCGGCCTTTTGTAAGAGATAAGTTGTTTAGGAGTGACAGTCGAAGACTGAGGACTGGTTCTCCGCTAATCAGTTGTGTCTAAATAACAGCAAGACTGAACATAATATGATGTGTACTATGAAGCAACTTCCACAAGAAGAAGCAGAGAAAGTGTTAAAATTTTTTGGGAGTATACATCGACCCACGATTGAGAAACCAGGTTTTCAGACTTCAACGGAAAGCAGTAAGGCTGATTTCAGGTGTGTTATATGGAGTCGACTAGGGAACTAAAGCATTTACCTATTTCTCCACATGTATATGAACATGTAGCACATATATATCTCTGTCGATTAAGTTGTTTAGTATCTGTGAAATATGCCGAAGCATTTAAATAATCCGAGCAAAGAGCTAATAGCTTGTCTAAGAAGCTATTTTCAGGAAGAACTTAACAACAATATCCCATTGTTACCCTTGACAGCAGTACAGAGAAGTAAATTTAAAGAGTATGTTAAGGTATAGATATTTTATTTCTACTTTATTAATTTTTAGCGTGTAGCAGCTGCCTTAAATTTGAATATCTACACTGTAAGCGCAATTTCAACAAAGAAAATAAATTATTAGAATCACCTTAAAACAAACGTTCTAATTCAAAGAGAGTTGCAAATGTGTGAAGATTGGATATAAGTTCTATCCGTGACACTATTTATGGAATGTGCGAAACAAGTAAGTTGTATTATTTAAAAATTATAATATTTTACATTGGTTATTCATAAGCTGTAACTTTTTTTAGAACATCATGTAACTTTGACAACTTTAGGTAAGAAATTAAAAGACAGACTTCCTCTTAACTCTTTAAGAAGCCTCTTAAAGGAAATAGGCTTCGGATGGTAAAAAGATGAATTGAGGCGAGGGCTTATCGAACTTTCCCATTTAGCACTAGCTTTCAAATGACTAGTATTTTTGAAAGAATATATTAAAGAAAAAAAAGCACTCTTGTATAATGTTAGCAGAATTATACCGTTGACTCTTACTGCCATAAATGATCTACCTGATTAAATCCTATTGTATACGCCTCAACCTCTTCAAAGCTGAATAAATGGGATCAGGGCCGGCTTGATAATGTACCTACACCACATGATTTATTTTTATAATTTAAAATAAATAGACAGTTATTTTTAGTTTTAGGTACCTATAATAAATGTAAAATAATGATAACAATAACAATTAATGATAATTGAAAATAATATAATTTCAAAGTATAACTATTAGGATAACAAATACAATAAAAATTAATTAAATTCTTAAAAACTATTGACAATTTATTCAAAATTTAACTCTGTATCACTATCACTATCTTCATCTAAGCCTAAACTTATAATTAAGGGTTGAACATTTGTAATCATACAATTGTAAGAATTTTCCACCTTAAGTACATGCTGTACACAGTTTTTCCAGCTGTCTGCAGAAAATTTTCTTACTTCGTTTTTAATTAATTCTACTACAGATGCATTTAATGTAGGAGAAATATTATTTCTCCTAATATTGGATTTTAATTGGTGCCATATTAGCTCAATAGGATTGAATATACAATAGTATGGAGGAAGACGCAACACTGTATGTCCATTTTCTGCTGCAAGTTTGTCACACTTGTATTCCTTATTTATTTTAAAAGCTTTTAATACTTCTAGCAGTTCTCGTTTTTTGTAAATTTCTTCAAAATATAAATCATTTTCAATCATATAATTTTGAATTTCTGCTTTTGTATTATTAGAATTGGGAATGATTTTTGCTTGCCGACTATGATAACTAGCATTGTCCATTACAATGACGCTATTTTCAGGTATATTTTTAAGGAGTTTATGTTTAAACCAATCTTCAAAAAGTTGTGCGTCGGTATCTTGATGGTAATCTAAAGAAGAATCTGCTATGTTTTTAGCTGAAAGCAACAGACAATTTGGAATAAACCCGTTCTCTGAACCAGCATTTAATATTGTGATTATTTTGCCTTTATTTGATGGTGCCTTGGTTTGACAATTTTTGGAAGAATCATCCCAACCTTTTCTTGGAGTGTCATGGGTATCGAACCATGTTTCGTCAAGATAAATAATTGGACGATTTTTTTTCTCTAAATTGTTTAACAGCTGTTAAATATTTAATTCCCCGTAAACGTTGAGATTCCATTAATGTTTGTCTTTTAATAATGCTTCGGTATTTAAAACCATCGTTTATGCAATATTTTCCTAAGACTTGAAAGGCTACAAGAGATATTTGTTTCGTCTTTAATCAGCCGCTCTTTGAGGGAAATCAAAGTGGGTACAGTTTGTGCCTCATACATTTGGTAAATCTTTCTTCTTAATAAATCCATGTCATTTTCGTCAAGGCTTCTAAATGTGCCAAAATCACTTCGATTTTTTCTAGGATTAACAGGTTTAAGTACTATGTCTCTTACCGAAGATAAAGGAGTTTTTGTCAAAGTAGACGTCTCTGCTAAAGCATCCATCGAATTAAAATTTCTACTCAACAAAGATTGATACACATTTTTAATTATTAGTTTGGCATCGGTAGATAAATGCTTTCTTTTAAAAATGACACTTGAAGATGCCCCCCTATCAGCACAATTCCAAGGACGCCACATTCTACCACTAATAAGCCCAAATAAAAATTACTCGCCGGAAAACCACTAAAGACTAAAATTATTAAAAATCAGTTTGTATTTATATATGCATCAGGCATAGGTATAAATTGAATTTGTACCTGGTCCGGCTCTACTGGAAAAGGTTTTAAAATTTGGGATTTCCTTATTTATTTTATGGTCAAAGGGATAATGAGGGTTTTATTGCAGTCTAAAGATCAACGATATAATTCTACAAATACTATAACAATTGATTTTTCAGAATGGTACCATTGGTCGATCTTGACAAGATGAAAATAAAAGAAGTGTTAGATTTGCTAAAGTTAATGGTAAAAGGTATGATGCAGTAAACAAATATATAAACTATGGGAAATTTTTGTATACTTATCTTGTTTTTATGGAAAAAAGCTGTATAATTCCCTTACTCGGATATTTTTGTTACCAGCTGGCAACACTGTCGATAACTGACGTCACTCGAAGGGTATGACGTGCATTGGTTCTTGTTTTGCATTAAGTATACCTAACACATCAATAAAATCAAAGATATAGTTTTCCATTTTGTAGTCATGCGTCATTTTTTATAATGTTATACTGCTTTAAAACAAATATTTTGTAAACTCAAATATAATAAAAATTCCTAATAGGTACTTATAAGGTTCGTTTCTGGACACGTTGTATATTAATTGTAGTTACCCTTGTATTGTATTAATTTGTATGCAAAAACTCTGGAACGTGTCGCCAACATTCAAAATAGAACTGATTAACTTTAACAAAAAAAGGTAGTCAATTAAAATATTAATGAACTGTTTTACTAGCATCTCCAAAATTTATTACGCTCTTGAAAAAAACGTGTCGCGGTTCCTATTTATAATTAGTCCATTTATCATAAAATCAAGCACGCAAAATAACAAATTTTATAGTCTAAGAAGAAACATCTATTAAATTAATAAATTAAGCCCGAAAAATATCAACAAAAATGCTCCAAAGTCATTCATAGAATAACGCTTCGTCCCCCTCAGACTAAATCTGAATATACATAGGGGGAAGGTATAAGGGATAAAACCGCCAGAATAAGGACTTGACAAATAAATCCGAACAAAGCAACTATACGATTCCAAAGTTCTTCTTTGGAAGCGATACAAGTTTATCAGCAAGCTCCTTTACATTCACCCAATGGCAAAAATCTATGGGGGTTATATCAGGGGAATGACGAGGACATGCATGCAATCGAATTCCGACAAGTTGAAACTACTTTTTTTTCGCATATTTAGGGGAAGCAAATCTTTTCAATTATTTTTGAGGAAATTGAGGTAGTGGATTTGGTAGCATTGCTGGCATAGATTTATGGAAATGGCAGCAAAATCGGAAAAATACGAAGAGACATTGGTTAATTTTAAATTGTTTATGACATTACAAATATTATCCTGACGTCGTCCTTTGACCAGCATACAGATTTACTAAAAATGTATATAAATTAATATATACATACGGAAACAATAACTGAAGAGACCGTCAACATGTGCCTTATCTAACATTATGTAGGTGCTATTATAAAAGAATATTATAAAATAAGTAAAAGGCACGTGAGGTAAAAATATCACAGAAATACACAAAACAAAATCACACAATCGAAAAGTCATGTAGACAATAGCAAGTCTTTCGAAGTACATACTTTTTAAAGCGAATTTTAAAGATATGTATTATTGGTGCATTTTTTACTTTCAGGTAGTTCATTAAATAGTTTGCATAGATTGACCTCGCGCCATTTAAAGATATAGCAAACTTATCTATCTATAAACTGTATAAACACTCTTTTTGAAGACTTGTCTAATTGATGCCAGCTTTAATTTGCTCGAAAAAGTTCCATTGATTATAAAGAGATTGATAAGAAAATCAAGAACTTTCCTTAATTCTAATCCACATTTTTTAATCATATTTAATTTTTGCTAATTTAAGCTGGTCTCTATAATGTTTATACAGATATTTGCTCATAATTCGTAAATTGTCTTTAACCATTTCATTGTAAAGAATAACACGATCCCCCAGTTGTAAAAGAGTTGGTTTGGTTTTCTATTTTAAATACACTTAAATTGATTATTTCATTTGTTGAACTGGTTCTGAAAACAACAGCGTGATTTATTGTTATTGTTGCTAAAATTCGGCCTCCGCAAATCAGGAAGTGTCAGAACAGTAATTAAATTGCAAGACCAAATTTTATGGAAATATATGAAAATCGAGATGACACATACTGTACTACTAATGAACTAAACTAACAAATTTAAATGATTCTTACAATAAATGGGATAACGGCCGTTTTATTTATATACAGAGTGGCAGAAAAGTCGCGCATAATGCATATTTCTACCTGCATGAATTTTTTCTGTCATTTATGGTTTGGTTGCCATAGTGATTAACTTACTTCTTGTCAATGGATCACCCTGCATATGATTGCATATTTGGATTCTACTGTGAATTTTTTGTATCTCAAATTTTCTTCATCTGCAAGCGTTTCCGAGATAATGACAGCTCAAAAATCAAAAACTTCCTAATTATAATTATTTCTACCAGTTGACTCAAGGTGTTTTCATGACAGCGACTTATAAGATGTCAATTTTGAGTTCATGTTTAATATTCTGTTGTCTGATTTCTAATTTGTTTACACTATGGTTCATCTGAATGAGAAACAACGAGTTGAAATTTGAATAATGAGCGGGTACGGAAATATGAAGAGATGGCAAAATCAGGTCTGTCAGCTTTTCAATGAAATATATCCAAATAGGCCTCCAATAGATCAGTCAACGGTGTGTCGAGTGGTAAAGAAATTTCGAGAAGCAGGCAGTGTTAGGAAAGCCGCTAGATCAGGTCGACCTAAAACAGCAACCGGGGGAGACAAGGCTTTGGATTTCATGCTCTCAATGCATGAAAATGCAACACAATCATCCAGGCCAATGGCAATGGATTTTAATGTGTCTCATCAGTCAGTGAAAAATTTGTTTAAGCAGGACTTAAACGAGGACGGTTTTGATAGAAGAGCTGAATTCTGTGAGCTGATGATGGAAAGATGCAATAACGATAATAACTCGCAACAAATATCATTTTCTCGGATGAAGCTACTTTCCATTTAAATGGCATTGTTTATAGAAACAATAAACAAACAATTATTGTTATTGGTCTGCTAAGTATACTCACTGGTTCCAGGAAGGTCATACTCAGAGGTCCGAAAAAGTTAATGTTTGGACGGGCATAGTTGGTAGACATATTATTGTGAGACCTTTTTCATAGATGGTAATTTGAATGGCGAAAAATATCTGGACCTCCTTACGAATCACATAATTCCTTCTTGCAGAATGGTTTTACCGGGTGTCAATAATGGCATAAATGAACAGGTATTGTTTCAGCAAGATGGAGCACCTGCGCATTATGCGGCAAATGTTAGACAATACATAAGCGAACAATTTCCAGGACGTTGGATAGGCAGAAGAGGTGCTATTGACTGGCCAGCGCGATACCCGGACTTAACATCGCTCAACTTTTTCTGTGGGGACACTTAAAAAACAAAGTTTACGTTAACCATCCAAATGGCTTAGAATCTTTAATAGTCAGAATTAGTGCTGAAATTCGGGCCATTCCAGAGGACTTCCTTTTAAACGTCGTAGACGGGTTCAGGGATCGAGTGGCGCTCTGCTTAGCAGAAAATGGTGGTCATTTTGAAGACCTGATCCACTGAAAAGGTTTCACTTGTTTATTATTCCGATGTTAAGTTGTCCAATTTTCTAGGCTATTTATATTGTTATTATAAAGTTTGCTACAATTTTAAATAAATGAAAACTTGATATACAAAAAATTCAGAGTTTTCCCAGTAGAATCCAAATATGCAATCATATGCAGAGTGTTCCATTTAAAAAAGTAAGTTGGTCTCTATGACAACCCAACCAGAAATGACAGAAATAATTCATGCAAGTAGAAATGTGGGGAATAATTTACTGAACAACTTTCATAAAAGTCACTTTTTCGTATACGAGGTAATTCAAAAGTTACAGGCATTATGCGCGACTTTTTCGCCACTCTGTACATTAAAATATGTTGTAAATTTGCAGTTGTCCCAAATTACTTATGCCACCCCTACTACGTACGTAACGTGTTAATGGATTGTCTATTTATTGCAGTTAAATAGAGCAATATCATTGTCCTTTCGGTTGGGTTTCAAAAACAGACGTCCATCATTACCATGAGAGAATTTGAGAATAATAAAAAAACGCAATAAGTTCTCGTATATAGAAAATGGTTTCATAACGACGCAGCGGTCGAAGCTGTTGGATAATTATGCCAGCTGTGTCCTTTTAAGCGGAAAATAACTCGCCGAAACCTTAAAACTAAATTAAGCCACAATTAAATCAGAAAAAATAATATTTGATGACGTTGAAACAACGCGTTTTAGAAAACTGTAATTTATCCCTACACTGTAAAAAATATCCACCTGGTAAAAATTATTTCAGAAGTGGTAAAAAAAAGTAGTGTTAATGTTAACACCCGGATCAACATAATTTACCGTGTCTTTACACTCATATGGTCCTATATGTCCCACCATTGAGTGTTAAATTTAACACACAATTTTTTACTGTGTAACCCTCTAGATACTTAAATAAAAAATCTAAAACGCCTTGAGAAAATATGTTCTTCTTCAAGATTCCTACCACTAAAATTGTCAGCAACTGTTCAATCCCAACATTTTTTTTAAATATCAAAACTTCAGGCATTCAAACTTTTCTCTGCCATATATGTCTAAATGTTTTGTATTGTTTATTCACGCAGTGTTTCTAACCTTCAATGCCCTAAACACAGAAAAATGATTGATGAAATTCTTTATTACAATTTTGATGACGTTTTATTACTTTTATTCCAAGTTAAGAATAAATCTACCGCCTACATAGCTTTTGTTGTTATCGAAGTGTGCGTGTGTTTACACTCATATTTTATTTGATATAAATAGTCTGTCAATTGAAAGTTTGTTTTTATTTGATATACTTATCGTAAATTTCGACTGGTTTACCATGACGCTGAAAACCGTAAGTTGCCTAGAACTTTTAATATCCCATAAGTAGTGCATATAAATCAAAACCTTTTAATTTTCAGGTCATTTTCATAATCATCCTAGCCATAAACCTAGCATCGCCATTTCCTAGTGCAGAAGCAAAGCCTGAAGCTCATGCTAGCCCCAAAGCCAAGCCTCAATTTACAGTTGAGACAATATAACTCTCCTGCCCCTGTAGCATATAACCTGCCATTGACGTATGCTGACTACATTCTCCCTTCGGTGTATGCCTCTGAAATCGAGTGCAACCCTTATGTCGAGTCGGTTGTTGTTGTTGTTTAGGTGTGCATATTATTACGAGTTGTATTTGTATCATTTTCAAGCTACACAAGACAACAAGTACATGACTACATCACTGACGTAAGCAATATAAAAAAGATACTATATGTTTTATACTACTGTTTTTTTATTTACTTTTAGATGCTTTACAGGGAATTAAGGATTAATCTTTAAAATATACAGTCAGTGCCAATATCTTCTAGTAGTAGTACGTATAAGGGTTGTAGGAGTTGTAAGCGTAGTTATAAGCTAAGGGTTGGTAGAAACTGCTTCTGTAATATGGTAGTTGCTGGAATGTGGGTCTGCTAATGTAGGTGGTGGCTGGTAGGGTCTGGTAGGTGCTAATCGCTGGTGCCACATCGTAGAACAGGGCTGATCTCTTCTCGGTTTTTTTCTCGCCAGTCTTGTCGTCGGGAAGAGGGGTGGCAAAGGCTAAAGCCACAATGCAGCTGAGTACAATGACCTGCAAACAGAGTGACTCATTAAATACAAATTTGCTATATCACAGCTCATCGCGAGGTATGAATCTGGTGTTGGTATGAATAAACAAACACCTTACAACTTCTATACAATTCCTTATTTACTAATATTTGTCAGAGTCCATGTCAAGGGCCGCTGGTAAGCCTAATAAAACCCTTTACTGGCGACCTCACTTCCAAAACACCCTCAACAAAGCCAGGCTACTCTACGTGTGTGGAGAAAAAAACAAAGATGGTTTTATTAAGTTAAAAATTAACTCAAGACACTACGGGAAGAGGTGGTGGACATCGACAAGCAGCCACCTTCATGTGGTGAGTTTCGGCTTTTCTGTTGTTTGATTCAACTAGGGACACCTCTAAAAATTATCATACAGATCTTATTGGGAAAGTTTCAAAATCCACCCTCACAATACTATAAACTTGAAGACTAATTTGCGAACAACCGAGCAACTGGAAGAAGAGGCCGAAAACATGAAGCTGCGTTCAATAAAAAAAAGACCCCTCACCCCCATTTAGCAAGTTCTTCCCTCAAATAAATAAAAATAAATTATTGATATGAAATATTTGACCACCTTAAAATTTGCATGGGATCGATGCACATATATTAAAAAAAAATACCCATAACAATTTCAAAAGTTAATAATAATGAATAGCGTAGGAAATGAATTGACTTACAGTCTTCAACATTTTGATAATATGGCACTTCAGATGCTTTTTAGACAAAAAACGATTTGAAACTGATATCCTTCTTAGAGAATCGTCCTATATTTATCCAAAATCAAACATCCTTAATCGAAGAAGGTTGAATCCGGTATTTTGGGCTTAATAGTCTTGTTTTCCTTAACGACCTATCTTAACGTTTTAGTTAAAGCAGGAAAAATGACCAAAAATAGTGTCGTAAATTACCAATGTTATTTAATCAAAAATGAAGAACCTGATTTAGTTTTTAAAAAAGTCGGAGTCGTTAGTATATAAATTAACGATAATACTATTGATTAACATATTATGTAGACCTGTAATCTAAATTATAAACATATTATTAGGAAAAATAGAGGAATATGGAGATAAAAGGATGTTAAGAAAATGCTTTAAGCAACCATCAATCTGATTGACAGAATCTTGGTGTGTCAATATATTGTCAATAATATCTAGACCTCACATGAACAATATTTGTACTGCAAAATAAATAAGAGGAAATGAAATATATTTCATTTCCAAACGAAATATTCTTCCTATTTTAAAAAAATTATTATTCCTATACGTAAAAATATGCCTAATTTCTTACTGTCTTAACCAGGTCTTAACTACATCACTATAAACAAGTTCATAAAAATGATTTGTAAAATTCCTCAAAATAATCGATACTACGATTATCGACATTGGAAAAACTAATATTTCAACAGAAAAACATCACAGGCAGTAAACGGAAGAGGAAATACCAAAAATACCTAAAAATGTATAGCTTCGTATACGTACGAATTTAGGTCAAAACAAACCTTTAGTTCTTCATTGTAGTTAGGCAACGTACACTACCTACAGAAAATATATGTAATATATCTCCGAGACATGGAATGACCATACATGCACAATTATCAATTTTCGAAAATAATTATTATAAAATGTTTTATGGATGTACCGGAAATATCTAGAAACATAATTTCCAAATTGCTCGAACATTCTCATTTGGAAAACTTCGTGCATATCTTACAGATATCTCAGAAATATCATGAATGTCACAACACTTTTTGACCATTTTTAAAATCTCAGAAACATCTGAGATATTGTGATCAATATGAGGGCTGTTTTATATATCTCTGAGATATTTAGAGCTGTGTAGGATGATATTCCATATTATTCTATTAGCTGGACTTAAGGTCCAACCAATAAAACAAGAACTTTTCAAACTTCGCTCCTGATTTTACAAATACCAATAAACTGAACTGTGAACTTTACCAACTTGAACATTTAAACCTCAACCTCAACGTTTAAAATTTATAAATTCAGCGATTCACGCAAGTTTTTTTTTCTGCTACATTAACATAACCAAGAACTTGTTTAGTTTTCACTATGTTCCTCTCAAAGTAAAATTAATTAATCGATTATCCGACTATAGTTATTAGACAGTAGACACTATAGTCAAGGTGTTTGTAATTTATAGATCATTTGCCTTTTCCCTTAGAATAAAAATATTTTTTTGCATTTTTTAATATTTTTACCATTATTTTACTAACATAACTTTGTCTCATATAGTAGGTCGGTGCTAGGTACGGAACCAGCTCCAGTCGATCTGCCACAAAAAAACAAATAATTTTACTTATCTAGCTGGTCGGTGGTCGCCAGTGATTTCATAGTCTGAGGCCGACCCTGGTTAGGTTAGTAGGTAAAATATGATTCGACTAATTTATATGATAATTTCTGAATTTGCGCAACATTCCTATGATAATCCTAATATATTTTGGGATTTTACGCTTCCTCAAGCTGTACCTGATTTGTTCTTGACAATTTGGCGAATCCATCTTTATTATTACTTTACTTTTACCTGACAAGTAACACATAAAGTCTAGCTATACTTGAAATTGAAGAAGTCAGCTCTCTGATGAATCTATGAATGGATGTGGGTATGTTTCTTATAGTTGCTGCTGCATTTATTATTCGATCGAGTAATGCATCTCTAGTGTTTACTTAACTTGAATATACCAATGATTTAAACCACCCCCAAAGACAATAATCCAGAGGATTAAGGTCTGGCGCTCTAGCTGGCTAATTATGCGGACCACCTCGACCAATTCACCGGCTTGGAAAGTTATGGTTTAAAAAATTTTGTACTTGTAAACTGTAGTGTGCAGGAGCTCCATCATGTTGTAAATACATGTTCTGTCGTACATTAAGTGGAACATCTTTTAATAGGTTTTGCAAGTGATTCTGTAGAAAATTAAAGTATACTTGTCCTGTGAGATGACCGTCGATTAGTCATTGTGAAAATAATTAATACCATCGCGAGTGAACTGTGCTTCTTCAGTGAACAGAGCCATAGACGTAACTAGGGGGGCTAGGGGGGGGGGGGCTTAGCCCCCCTAAATTTCTATTAGCCCTTCCTAAAATTGTTTAATGTTCAAAATTCAGAGTAAAATGTAGGTTCATGTAGTCAAGTCGTCCGTCGGCTCTCTTCAGCCCCATGTATAATTTTTTATGTAAAGTTATAAATACATTATACATTTATAAATACACAATCCAGACTTGCCATTTAACCTCCTATTTTACCCGTTTTTGCCCAAAAACAATCTGCACTATATTACTTTCTGGATCACCCACTGTGTTGAAAATATCAATTCGATCGCTGAAACCATTCGAAAGTGCGACGAAGCCTAGATCAGCCAAAAGAAAATAGCTTAGCTTTTGCGTTAGGTACGCAAATGATTTGGAAGTAAAAGAACGGTTTTTAACATTCATAGATTTTTCAAATGCGAGAGACGCTAGTTCCATATCTGAAATTATCATTAATTTACTGAAGAAGGATAACATTGAAAACTTGCATTTAGTCGGCCAGTCGTATGATGGCGCAGCGGTGATGTCCGGAAAAACGACAGGTGTACAGTTAAAAATTAGAGAAAAATATCCAATTGCGATATACATCCACTGTATGACACATCGTTTGAATTTAGCAATAGTCGATGCATGTTATGACATTCGGGGTGTTAGAACATTTTTTAATACGCTGGAGTCACTTTATGGCCATTTTTCTAATCCCTCCATACACCAGCAGTTACAAGATATACAGTAGGAACTAAATATAACACCGCGGGAATTAAACCAATTAAGCGATACAAGATGGTCATGTTGTGCATAAAGTTGCAGTGCTGTTTAAAGTGTACCTATATAATGCATTATACAAGACGTGCTTATTAACCAAATCATAAGAATGCAATGACAGCAAAGCAGTCACTGCCACAGGAATCTTATCTAATATCAGACAACCATCCTCTATTATATCTCTTCATATTCTGGATGAGATTTTCAGTATTTTGCAAGTTCTGTCCAGTAACCTACAAGAAAAAGAAGCTACTTTGGGAAATGCAGCTACTCTTGTTAACACAGTTGTTGATTTGTTGAAAAAAAACGGAACGATGATAGCTTCAATAAATTGTTTGAAGAAGTTGCAACTTTTGCAGAGGCCAATGATATATTTTTAAACCCACCATCTAGATCGTCAAAATGAAAAAAAAAGTTCGTCATTCGTTATTGCATCTAAAATTGGTTTAGAGGAAGGCTCAGATTTTGAACTGACAACAGATGAATATTGGCGAGTAAATTTATATTATACTACAGGATTTTAGATGCCGTGATCGGATTCCTTGAAAAGAGATTTTCATCTGAAAGCCTAGAACTTGCTTTATCCATAGATAAATTCATGAAATTGGATTTCGAAATTTTTATAAATTATTATGCAGGTTAATTTTCTGTAAAAATACCTAGTTTAAAAGCCGAAATGATTGTGTTAAAAAATTTGATAGAACAAAAAGGAGAATCGGTTGGTATGTCAAATATAAAAAAGTATATATCTACATCACGAATTGTTTTAAGTGGCAATAATTTTACTAGTTTCTTCAGCAACATGCGATAGATCTTTTTCGGCGATGCGAAGAATTCTTAACTGGCTAAGGATTAAAATGAGGCAAGAGAGGTTCACCTGCTTGTCTTTGATTTACATTAAAAGGGATACTTCTGTGGGCCTAGATAAAATAGTCATAACAGAGTAATATTCATTTCCACTTGCAAAAAATGTTCTAATTAAATATTAGAAGAAAACTTTAATGTGTAATGTTTTAAAGTTTAGAGAATAAACCTTCATGTATTTATTAAAACTGTTTTTCAATAATCGTGAATCACAAAATACCAGACACTCCCAACATTTTTTCTCATATTTGTGCGCGGCAAGCTCTGCTTTTTCATACCGATTTTTTTCGGTATCCGGGACACTACTGCCCAATTACGTCTATGAACAGAACAGACTTATACAGTCTTCGATTTGCATTAATCCAATTGCAGAATGCAACCTTAACTCAAAATCACTTGCAAATATTGAACTCGTTGTAAGTGATATGGGTATAAACAATTAATGTGAAGAGTCCTCCAAGCAGACGATTGTGTAAGACGGCGTTAAGGATAGGCTCTTCTAGTTGAACATCAAGTCCCGATTCCCGTTCAGATACAATTCTTGCACTTGGAAACATACCAGATTCCTCCTGAATCACCCGGTATTAGAATTTAAACTCGCATTGTAATTATTACACGATGTAAATAAATAAATTTATTCTATGCGCACGATCCCAAAATAACCAAAATATGCACAGGTTTCCCAACAGTTTCATTGTATATCTATGCTTTTGTGTCAACGTATCCTGCGTGCATACAAATCAGCACATCTTCGTCCATTAGTCGTTTATATTACTAAATTTTTCGTCCTAGAACTTATTTTTAAATTAAATGTCTGTAAAAGGTCTTTTTATAGGAATCTTAGTGGGGCCTCGTCAAACATATATAAATGTGCAATTATTCTTTAATTGCATTATTATCAAACAGATATTTGTTTAATCAAATTAACATAGAAGAAATAAATATGCTTCAAGCCGTAAGTTCTATATACTTTTGCAACTATTCATGCTTATGTATAACTATTATGTTTTTACTGATGTGTCTTTATTTTTTCTTATTTCTAGGTCCTATTTCTAGCTGTTGCCATGTATCAGGTCTCAGCCGGTGCTGTAGAGCTCTTCCCAACCGCTCAAGTACCATCATTAGCATCTGCCCTAGTAACAGCCCGCAGTTCTCAATATATTTCACAAAATCACAACGCCGTTGCAGCCCCATTGGTAGCCCAATATGTGGCCCCAGTTGCCACTGCTCAAAGTTCTCAATATATTTCGCAAAATCACAACGCCGTGGCAGCCCCATTAGTAGCCCAATATGTGGCCCCAGTTGCCACTGCTCAAAGTTCTCAATATATTTCGCAAAATTATAACGCTGTGGCAGCCCCACTATTAGCTCAGTACGCCCCTACTGTTAGTCAAGTGGCTCGGTACTCTGCACCAGTAGCACAGTATGTAGCTTCAGTCCCAGCAGCCAACTATATCACTCCAGCTTATTATAGTCAATTCACCCGTGACGCCGCTCCTGTTGCGCAGTACATTGCTCCAGCGAATCAGTATGTAGCTGCTCCTGCACTTGCATCTGCGCCTCTTGTACAAGCTAATTTAGCATTAGCTCCTGCCGCGCCCCTTGTAGCCAAAGCAGCTCCTCTCCTAGCAAATCCCGCACCTGTAGCTGTGGCTTCCGCTCAACCTGTAGCTGTAGCCCAGCCCGTGGGGCCTCCACAACCAGTGCAAGCACAGAATCCCGATGACGAAGCAATTGAAATTGAATCAGCTAGAATCAGCACATTGCCGCAAGCTAGAAATCAGCCCCAACGTCTTGCTGGAACCCAGCAAAATGCTGCTTTTGCACCAAGATTTCAACATTTTCCTCAGCAAAATCTCGTAGCTAGATCCCAGCAGCAAGCTAGTCAGAGCGCTCAAAATGCGAGATATTTAAATGAACCTATGGCTCAAAGAAGAGGACAACAATCTCAAAACGATGCTGAGGGTTTAGCAGGAAACTTAGCGCAACAACAGCAAGTAGTACCTCGCAATGGAGGTTTGGTGGCTGCCCCAGGGCTGCTCAGTGCCCAACAATATATTCAAGGGCCGTACCTGGGATAAATTTGAGTTCAGATATCTTAGAGGACTTTATAAGTTGTATATATGATTGTAAATAAAGCTATTTGTAGGTGTTTTCATATATATGTTGGTGTTCACTTTTTCTTAACCTCCACGACAATGCATCGCTAGTTTTATTCATAAACCTTTTCTGAGAATACTACTACGTTGACTATAGTGTAACACGCAACCTTCTAGGTACCCATTGATTTCTTAATTTCACGACTTAAACGACATGTAAATTTCTATCGCAAGAAGATTTACAGTACCCTCATGAATGTCAATAGGAAATTTGTCTGCAATAAGTCTATAACAGCCAAAAGAAATTTCAGGTGACCCAAAAAGGTTTTGTAAGTGGGGTTGGTCAATTTGAGGTATAAATAAATTTGGGTGACCGAAATTGTTATAGTAAGTACAATCTTTTGTGATTCACATACACTATCGTCTGAACTCCGACAAAATGTTCAAGTTCGTAAGTATTTTTCGTTTTAATTTAGTTGTGTAGGTATATTTTCGCAAGCTTTTTTGACAAAATTGTGGTTATTTGTACAGATTGAAGCATACAATTTTCACAAAGCCTAAAAACTTTTTTGTTTGCTTTATCAATGCAAATAACCAAATTTGAAAATGAGAAAATCATGCAATATTGTTAATTAAGAACTCATCTGTGTTATACAGTATACATTATACTTTCTATAGCATGAACTGCTAATGAAAGACTAATAAACTTGATGCCTGAAGAAAACGGCGTCAAAAAAACACTTGCATATAAACCTATAATCATTGTATTGCTTTCTAGGTCACCATCTTAGTCCTGGCAACTATATCCTCCACTCTAGCAGCCCCAAAACCAAGTGTACTAGCTGCCGCCCCCCTGATACACGCTCCCGCTGTAGTGACCGCTCAGAGCTCCCAAGTAATCGCCAGAAACTATAACGCTTTAGCCGCTCCTCTAGTTGCCCCCGCTCCACTTGTAGCCGCTCCCTTAGTAAGGGCCGCACCATTTGTGGGTGCTGCGCCGGTACTCGGAGCTCATGCTCCCTATGTAGCAGCTGCGTCTCCTTATGTAGCCAGTCCTTATGTTGCCAATCCTTACGTTGCAGGTCCTTATGGGGCCAGTCCTTATGCTGCTAGCCCCTATGGTGCCCCCTATGTGCTCTAGGATGGGACGTAGTGAATTATTTTGTGATTTTTTTATGTTTGTAAATATTTCCAAGTGTAAATATATTATTTAGAGGTAAATGTTTGCGTATGTATTCGCTTTGTGCGCCAGGCTTTAATTTTCACCTGAACCTGAACTATACATTTTTCGTTAGATGCACAAAATCTTTATCAAGACATTGATAATAGATAAGCACCATCTAGTGAGCAATACCGGCATATTAATCATCGTGCTACAGTGAATTCAATGTTTATTGAGTTCACTGTCTTGCTATAATATTATGATATGCAACTTTATTGATTCTAAAATAACAGATCTCTGTACGAAAATCATTATTAAAAAAACTTCCAGGGTATCCTGTACTCCTGGTAAAAATAAAATGTTTGAATAATTTAAATGCTTTCTTCTCGTATATGAAATTATAATTAAATCTGATTCAATTCTTAATTACCCGTTTTTATCAATGTAAAAGCACTTGCAATAACTAAATCTTTAATAAATTTTGTATTTTTTAAAAATTTAATCAAATACTTATTTAAATAAACAGTTTGTTTATATACTCTAATAATCCTCATCCGTGCCACTTTCTGTGATCCTAATTATTTATTTATTTAAAATCATAAATTATAATAATCATTCATGGGGGGGTTGTTATTTTAAAATTATGGCAAATATTTAAAACATTAATTTATATTATTTCAAACTGTATAAGTGAAGAAGAAAAGTCCAATCAAACCTTAGTTTCTTTAATTTGCTTTATAAATCCAACTAGCAGGCGTTTCACTTCTCCAGGATCATCATCGGGGAACAGGTTTTGAGATTCTACATTTAAATATATCTAACACGACACCGCGCAGTAATTGACTTAAAATAAATGACGAACAATATAATAAGATGTTAAAATGGCATCAAAGGACGGAAATGAAATAAAAAGTAAAATAAATATAATAATAAACCATATTTATTGAATTTTCTCATATAGGTATATTTTCACATCAAGAACACATAGAAGAAATTGAAATAACTTTGATATAATGACCATAAAATACTCGTGCTAGTAAGCTAGTAGACCACCGATGCTTAATGAATGCCCTGGTACGTAGTGAACCTCATGAGGGTGATGGACCACGTGACTATGATGGCTCGAAATTACTGTGGGTCCATGACCAATCACTGCACTTGTGTAGACAATTGGATGACTTGGGGCTGCTTCCAATATGGCGGCAAATGACAAGATGGCGGAAAGCATCACAAGGTGTTTGATGGAGAAGACCATGGTTATTGTTGTGGGCGAGACTATAATAAATAAGGATTTTAATTGATGTATCTAAATTAAAATTTAAAAATTGCTGTTAGTGATTAATAGTGACTAACCTGATTGAACACAATGACGAAAATAACTATACTATTAAATAGCTTTTTGTCTTGTGCTTTTATAGTAAAAACTAATTCGAACAAATTTGATTGTTGGTTAGGTGTAAATTTCCCCTGTGTGGTTTTGTATTTTATTTAATTACACCTTAGTAAATTGATCATTATTTCATTGAGAAAAAAACCACGCATTATATTTAACTTACTGTTGAGGTCATTTGCTTAGGATGGTATTAAATTTATGGATATTAATTTGAAGAAATTGTTCATGGTCAACGTGGAGGTGAAAGTATGGGGAAAGGAAAAGCAAAAAGTCTTTCTATAAGTTTATTGAATTAAAATGTTACTTAACAGAAAGTTTTGAATTTCAAGCGCAAGAACTTTTTGATTTCCAGTGTCAATAATCTGCATTGGAAATGTACCAAAACCTACATAAATTTGAGCTACTGGCAGAGTATCCCAATTTTGCTACAGCATTTCAAATTAGTTTTTCTTATAATTCCCGTGACCAGTGCTTCTTGTGAAAGATGTTTTTCAAAATTGAAACTTATAAAAAATTATTTAAGATCGACCATGTCCCAAGAAAGATCAGATTTCAAAACACAAAAAGTCAGAAAATATTGTTTGTAAAATTATCTTCCTAATCAAATATTTAAGTAGAGCGTAAAGTTTATTTGTAAGTATTTTATATATACCTACACATTTCCAATATTTCCATTTTATATTTTATTTATTTTTTTTTAGTTTTATAATACATATATAATCTTCTCTTATTATTAAGTAAGGTTAATAATTAACTGATAAAAAAAATTATTTTAAACCAAAGAATATTAATAAACTTATAACTTATTTAATAAAAAGTAAAAAAAGTTATACATATAAATTTTGTGTGTTCTTTACAGAAATGTTAAAGTATCCACCCTCCCTACTGCAGCGCATTTCTCTAGGGGACGCAAAAAAGAAATCTTGCCTATAGTAGAATATCACCTAGTTACGGTCCTGATGTCGGGCGACTTCGGTGGCCATAAAATAGGCCCATCTTGACCAAAAGTATTTGATAAGTGCTGACAAACTAAATTGCTAAAATGGGGCGGTACACCGTCGTGCATTTACCACATCTTATTGTTAATTTCGAAGGGCACATTTTCTAATAAATCGTAAAAATGTAAATAAAACAATCCAGTCCTGCACCACACTTTAATATATGAAAATTATTTTTTTAATCCCTACATGTTTCGAGCGTTTAAACATTTCATCCTCAGGGGGATACTAGAAAGGATAGTACATTGATAGAAAAATACTAGTAAAGAAAACATCAAAAGCAAAGTGAGACTTACCCAATATCAAGTTGATTGATATATATAGATGTCTCAAATTAATGAGTACGACTCATAAACGTAAGGAAAATATAATTGAAGATAAAGTGTAATAGCTAGCCATATAATTTATGTTAACAAGTTTGTTCTATGTAGATCTTAATACAAGTGAAATTTTTAACTGTGGGTGTGGAAAATTATTTTAACTTAATGAATGAGAAACATTTTTGAATAGGTGAAGTTTTCAAATAAAATAAAATTAGGAAAATTTATACTAAGAGAAACATTATTGGAGGAGAAAAACTATTTGTAAAATTTTTTAAATTCTAGAAAATTTAAATTTAAACTAACGTTAAAATTTTTTGGTAATTAGTGGATTAACTACCAAGTAGATATGGGTCTTCAACTTTAAATCGTAAAAAGTCTTGATATAGTCCGTCTATCTATCTAACAAGCTCATTATAAATGCTAATCCCTAGTGCCGATAAGACCCAACGGGTGATCAAATGAAAGCAGGGACGCACTGGTTGCTGATAGAATAAACGTTGCATCACACTATTTGGTGGTATATTTGGTAATAATTTGTTTTTAAACCAGTCTTCAAATAGTTCTGCCGTAGTATGATCGTGATAATCAACAAGGGAGTCCTTCATATTTTTGGCTGATAAGGCCAAAGCATTTGGTATAAATCCATCCTTTGCCCCAGTATGAATGATTGTTATACGCTTACCTTTATTTAATGGAGCACTGGTTCTGCGCGCCCCCCCCCAAGGGCTCTTCTTCTCCAGTCTCGCAGCAGAAACCCGAACCACGGGCCTTACTACTAAACATATTTAACATAATACATTGGGTATTAATTATACTTGTTGTTGTTTTTTAGTTCTCTAAGTTTGGAAGAAAAATTAGAATTAGGTATTTTACCCAAAAAAAGGGCGTGGCACCCAAAAAATTTTCGCTTGCGGCGCAAAGGGGAGCCTTCGGCGCAACAAACCATTTTTGCACCCCCCCCCCCCCCAAGACCAAATTCTAAAGCCGCCACTGCTTCTTTTAAGCTACGATCAACCCTTTCAAAAGTTCTTCGTTGCGGTAAACGTCGATTTGGAAATGTATAAGAATAAATTCTTCTCTAGTCTCTACACAAATGCCGAGTGCTTGTCCATAAATTAGATGCATGTCGGCATATTCACTATAGGAATAATCCTCCATTACTCAAGTATTATGTACTCAGTCATTCAGAAAATTTGGGAAAGTGTTGTCAATAACACATTGCTATCAGAATAAAAACGACTGGTGTTTTATTGTAGTATTCTGATTTATTATTTTAATAACGTGTTATACAAAAAATGTATTTTTTTCGACAATGGCTGATTTTAACGAAACAAATTTAGAGCACCTTTTTTTAAAAAGGACACTTTATGTTCCCAAAAGTATGCCATGTATTTACCGGACACCCTGTATATAACTTTAATGAATCTTTGGTGAATTGGAAGGGTATATTGAAAGAAAATTTAAATTTATTTGTGTCGTGACACTCGAAGAAAAATTATTATTACAATGAAGATTGTAAAAACAAAGAATCTGTTTCATTATTCTTGTTGAGTGGGAGAACAAAATGATTTGTTTTGAATAAATCTGTAAAACTAAGGATAAGAAAACTAGGTTTTGTCAACCATTAAGCTCGTGTTTAATGAATGAAAATTTCATGGTATACGTAAACATTAATTTTTTAAGCGATAAAAATATGCTTTATTGTGATAGTAGATACTAAAAAAACAAAGAGCATTTGTTTAAAATTTAAGATGCCTAAAAAATCCTTTTTGTAATAAATCGTTTATTAGTCCACAGTGTATACATTTTAGATTGCTTTACTTATTAACAATAGTACCGTAGTACAAAAAAAAACGTCGAAATACCTATGAAACAGTGTTGAAGAGCAGTTACAAGTAACAATTCTTTATACAAATATAGTATTTAACGGTGCTTTCCATCTATATTTTGAACTTCTTCATTTCACGCCAAATATGTGTAACAAAACAGCTCAATATTTTGTAAAATTGCTTTTGATGCTCTTAAGTTTGCATAGAATCTCTGCTGATCAGAACGAAAACACCATAGAAGACTACAGTGAACTCGATGAAGACGAACTGAGTGACAGGGAATCCAAGCAATGTAAGTCTTGAAAAGTAAAAAACGCTCGGACACGTCGATTTTATTTTATTTTCTTGCATTTTTTAAGACTTCTGAAAATTATACAGGGCGCTTTAAGAAAGCTGGGCGACTGTTAACTTTTCTTTTTAAATGAAACATCCTGTAAGTTACTTTTATCCAACATCTGCTAGTTATAGAATTATTATTTATGTCATTTTAGACAACTAAAGTAACAAATAATACCATAGTGAGTTATAAATCGTAGGTTATAAATCATAACTAAATCAAAGTACAAAAAACCACAGACCTCTGAAACAACGCCCTAATCACTCAATCCCATACACGCTCCCCCTTCCCTTGCACACACAAATTGCCACGCGTCTGGCTTACACCCTAAATATTCCTTTTCTCATGAGAAGCAAAAACGAAACTATCGCCAGGATGTCAAACTAATTTCATTTAATTAAAGCGAAAGCTACACTACCAACAAATGAGAGTAAGAGGCCCTGCCTATACTCAGAAGCACTAATCGATACAAGAACAGAAATCTATAAATCGGAAAATGGTAAAGCAGTTTCTTTATCTCTAACTGCCACCGTCAAACGTCGACCAGTACCAGCAACCGTCAAACCATAAATCTAGCTTTACTTTAGCTGGATTTATAAACTCGAAAATTTGGCGAGGTTGAAGTTGTGTTCAAGTTGGTGGGGTACGATAGTCGACAGTTTGGAATATGGTATTTATAAAGTCAGTAGCGAAGTTCGAACAGTTGTTGTTTGATTGGTTGGAGTTTGTGTCCAATAGAATGAATTAAAGTATTTCATAATTTTAAATAAAGTCGAGTAACAAGAAATTAGTGGCATCACTCTCCATACTATCCATTTTTTCTTTTCCAATTTTTCAGCACAAAACACAAACTAACCTTACAACAAAAAGAAAATACAAATTGCGACGTAAACAATGAACCACATGACTTTAAAATAGCGTCTTCATTGGTCGGAGCGAACTTTCCGAACTTGGAACATAAAAATTGGTTATCTCGAACTACCCGGGAACTTTGCATGAACTGAATTTATAAATGGAACTGAGTGTTCCCTTTAGTTTAAATTGAACTCTTATTTCCAACGCTAACTAAACCTCAGTTTTGCGAGCTTTTTGAGTTTATATATATCCAGCTTTTATTTTATTAAAAATGTTTCCAAAGCGAGAAAAAATCGAAATTCTTATGATGTTTATCTGGGGAGATCGCCAAAGATATTTGGGTGAAGTTTTTGAATTTTTTAATAACACATCCAGAGCGGGGATAAGCAATTATAATATCTACAGTCAGCAAGATTGTTACAATATTCCGCTCACATGTAGGCCAACACTAGATGATAGTGAGAAAAATAATCAGTTATAACGAAAATACGCATTTACCTGCAAGTCAAGTAGCATCAGACTTAACCCTTAGTCATTCATTGGTAAAAATATTCTGAAAAAGGCAAAGTCCATCCATACAAAATAAGATTAATACATGAATTAAATGAAGACGACTATAACCGCCGACTCTGGTTTTGCGGAAATATGCGACAAAACTGTAGATACTGATCTACAGACAATACTAATGTTTGGGCTGGAATATTTCAAGGTAGGATTATAGGTCCGTATTTGTTCGACGTAAACTACTTGACTTTTGGCAACTGGAGTTGATTTCTGCCTTAGCTCAACTATATCCAGGTATTGAGCCCGATATACCCACTCCAACTATATGGTTTCAAGAAGATGGAGCACTACCTCACTACGCGCTAACTGCTCGGCATTGTACAGAAAGATTAACAACAATTTAAATAAATTTTCGTGGTTCAGCGTTTTTCTTAAAATAACTTATAGAAAAAATATGAATTTTATGCATGTTTTTGAACAACCCAGTAAATAGACTGTTCCTTAATGATTTGTGGATGTTATTCTTGGGAGCATTTTAAGGAAAAACTTCTTATGAACGGACGTTCTTTAATCATTTTTTTAACGTAAAAACAATTATGCCTAACCCAACATCAGGTGACTCAGGGATGGTATAAAATTAGTTGTCTTAAATATATCTTATTATGTAGTTGGCGACAGTAAAATGTATATTCATGAAAACAATTTAATTCTATAAGAAATTTGATTTTCTTTCTACATTGTAGTATAATTGACATACTATAAAATAGTTATAAAGTGATCACTAAAATAACAATTTATACTTTTAAAGGCGAAATGTTTTTAGAAGTACTCTGTTGTAACTGTTTTCTTAAAGTCACAGGAAGCAACTATAAAACAATTTTAAAATACATTAATAGGGAAATTAAAAATGTCGCCCAAATTATATTTTATAGGCTAAAATGTTTTGTTAAGTTGTTCATAGAAACGTTTCTGCAGTAATGTTATAACTGTTTTATAAGACATTTTATAATTCTGTTATATTAACGTTATGATGATAAATTTATAAAACACTTTAGCTGTCTACAACAGACTAGTGTTTATTGAAGCTCTTATGTGATCGATTAGCATTTGGAAGTATTAATAAAATACCAATAAAATAAAATAATTGTATAACCATTGAATTATAAAATAACTTTGTTGGTTGGATACCCCTCCGGGAATCACACCCTAAGGAGTCAAGGCACCAATTAAGAAATTAACAATATTATATCGAATTAATTTTACTTTTTAGTTTATCCTGGCCTTGGATTGGTGCGTTTCGCCAACAGCGTATGTACAACTCAGGAAGGCTACTTGGGAATATGTATCACCAGGAGACAGTGTGACTATATAGATGGTTCAAGGTCTGGTACCTGTATATCTAACGCAATAGGAAAGTGTTGCCTCGGTAAGACTTTATTAATTTATTTTGCCAGCAGTATTTTTAGTCTGAAAGTCAATGTGAATGTTAATACTTCTTCGTTTTAGTTCAGAGAACTTGTGGACAGAGTAGTGTATACAACAACACGTATTTTTCGAGTACGGGTTTTCCAGCGACTTACAATGAAGACTCGAGTTGTACTTTTATTATTGAAGCTGATCCAGGATCATCTTGTCAAGTGAGTAGTTTTAGTTCTCATGAAACCTTTAACTGAATAATTTCTTTTTAGGTACGACTGGATTTTCTAAATTTCGTCTTAGCCCAGCCAGATGGTAATGGAAATTGCGTGGACGACTCCATGGTAGTTACCGGTTCAGGCGGCAACATTCCGGTAATATGTGGTGAAAATTCCGGTCAGCACATATATCTGACGTTTGTGGGCAATAACAGCATTTCCGTTACCATCACAACTGTCTCGTCGGTCGATTTGGAACGAAGTTTTAATATTTTGGCTACACAAATAGCCTGTGATTGTCCCACTTTGGGTAAGTATAGTTGTTCCAAGCCTAATTTGATGACAAAAAAAGCATTAAAATCTTGACCATAGGCGTCGCTTCTACCAAATAATTATAATACGGATTGTTTTAAATTTTTAATATGATTAAATAGTACAAGGTGTCTCAAAAGAATGGAATATTGCAAATATCTCCTTAATCAATGCATTGTCATAAAAACGCTCGGACACGTCGATTTTATTTTTATTTTTTACACATTTCAAAAATATTTGTTTCTATACAGGTTGTCCCACAAAAGCTGGGGACACGACTACTTCGTTTTTTCAAACATTAACATTTTGTGTTTTACAGAAAATTCTACACAGATTTCATGAAACATAATATGATGGCAAATATAATACAAGGTGTGAAAAATTACTTTAAACAAAATTCAAAAAATAAGTTTAAAAAATTATATTTATACTAGTGAAACAAGCCATTTGGCTTTAGCAGATGTTCGAAATGGCCCCCGTTGACTATTTGGCAATATCCTAATCTCTCATAGAAATGTTGTACGGTTTCTGGCGATATGTTCCTCGTTACCTGGCGAATTCGTTCTATCAGATCGTTGATATTCTGCGGTTGGTGTTGATATACCCTTTCTTTTAAGTATCCCCAAGCAAAATAGTCAAGTGGGGTAAGGTCGGGTGACCTAGGCGGCCACTCCACCGCCCCGCTCCTTCCAATCCACCTGTTTGGAAAGATTGTGCTCAGATATTCCCGAACTGCATGCCCATAATGAGGCGGGACACCGTCTTGCTGAATCCATATCTGTTGTCCAGGAATATCTGGATCGTGATCATTTGGGAAAGTAACTGCCAGAGAAGGAATTAATTCAAATGTTAGAAAATCCAAATATCTCTCGGCCGTTAGTGTTTGGTGAAAAAAATTAGGTCCCAACATCCTGTTGTTAATTACCCCCATCCAAACATTTACTTTCTGCCGATATTGCGTGTTGTTTTCTAAGATCCAATGTGGATTAGTCGGAGCCCAATAACGGTAATTTTGCTTATTAACGTTTCCATTGAGACAAAAAGTTGCTTCATCGGTAAATATATAAATTTTGATCACACAATTCCATCATTTGCTCACAAAAATTCAGGCGCCGCACTGGATCATTATCGAAAAGCTTTTGCAAGCAATTAACTTTATACGGGTATATCTCTTTTAAAAAATCTGTGAATTATACTTCTATGCGATTCATTGTTTCTTAATAATAAATTAAGTGAGGAGTAAGGATTTTTATAGATAGATAAAGACAAATCTATTTTTTTATCATCAGTTAAGGAATTTCTACGCCCGGATTTTGGTAGATTCTTAACATTTCCATATGTTGAAAATTTTTGTACAATTTTTTGTTTATTTTTGATATTTCTTATTGGTTTTCAGCACCAGCCGGCTGTTTGCAATACTACACTGCCGCATCCGGTACTGTGAGGAGTTTCAATTATGGAACCCAAATCAACGGAGCCGTTATTACCTATGCTAATGCTACAACTGTAGCGGGAACCAGACAGCTGGCCAATACAAATTATGGAATTTGTGTATACATGCAAGCCGGGTAATTTATTGCTACTACTACAGGGTATTCTAGAATTCGTGGGCAATCGCTCGAATAAATACAGGGGAGTTCTGCCTAAAAGGATATACCCCCCATCACAAAATATATCAAAATTATTTTAAAACTACTTTTTTTCGAACCAGTAGTTAGAAATTAAATCAACACACATAACTGACCAAACGAAATAGTTTAAAAAAATATATATTAGACGAAAGCAATACTTTAACGTGTCATTTTAAGACGATACGTAGTAGGTCAAAATAAAGAAATTATAAAAACGAACATAAAGATTAAGGCAAAAGTTTCACAAATATAAATTTTAACTCTTGCGGAGACATCAGCACAGTTTGACACGTAGTGCATTGAATCCAGTGCTCTTTAGACCTTGACTTGTAGAACAGTGAATTTCAATAAAGACAGTCAAGTCAGTATTATCTTCGTCGTCTTTAAATAGATCTTTTTCAGTTCCAGAATCGCCTTTAGATTGTCCTATTCAGATTGTCCTACTTTGTATTGCTGTGCATCTTCATAGGTCCATAAAATGTAACATCCAATGACAGCACCCTGTGAGTGCATAGCGCTAGCAAACTCAATATATCAATCTTGTTGTTTCTGGTAAAAGTTAGAATCTGGTTTGAGTGCCCGTCGCCAATCAAAAGGACTTCTCAGATAGTGTAGGGTTGGAGAGCTTTCACTACAGCCATAGAAGAAACAATTTACAGTTCACCCATCCGTTCTTTCGACATGAACCAAGGTTTCCCAATGGTGCTCCATCTATTAATTCCTCCTTCCATATTTTCCTGAAAAAATCGAGACTGAAGGTATAAAGTCGCCTGTAGTACTCATGCAACATACCATGGTATGGATATAGTACTTTTATCCACATTGTAAGTTCATGTCGGTGAAATGTTATGTTTTTCCAAAATTTCTTAGTATAGAAAGATTCCGATACTTAAGCTTTATTGTTCGCCATGGTGCGAGCTTTGGAAGTGGGTTCAGGTTTTCTCAAAGCAATGTCCGGGTTTCATTTTTAAGAACGAGTAAACCAGTCCCAGCCAGACATCTTGAGATTTGTGTTAAGGCGATGCTCTATCCCATTCTTGTCGACCAGGTCATAGAGTGAATAGCTCCATTGCCACGAGATGTCGCCAAGTGCAACATCTCGCATATATATCGTTACACAAGTTAGATTAAAAGTTATAAATAAAAAAACTGGGCTAGTTTTAGAAACAAAAAGTATATTGACTTACGATGCTATTTTTACGTAATCGATATGAATTCGAAAGATTTCTAGGGCAGCCTGCAAACTACTTCATGTTTAAGTGCCGGTACTTTTGACATTGATTAACTAATTTGATAGACGATTAAAATAATCAGGGTTTTGAATGTCCCAATGTCAATATAAATTTGTAGGTTTTGGTACATTGAAACCCATGATTATTTTAATCGTTTATCAGTGTTAAAAGTACCGGCACTAAACGTTTCATTCATGTGCCAAGTTAGTGTCAGTGCCACTAATTGTAGGATTGGTTCTATAATAATTCTGCAGGTCGAATGAGAAATAATGTTTAATATTTCAGATATTGCTCAATTCAATGGGCACAAGGATCCGATTCCACCTCGTTTACAGTGACAAATAACACTTTGTTGGTGGAAGTAGTGTCAGGACTTCCAGCAGACCCAGGACTTGGGGAGTTTTGTACGACGGACTTCGTGGTTATCCCCAATCCCTATTACTCGGACGGGACAGCTGTCAATACAGACAGGTTTTGTGGAAATCAATTTACTACTGTTATTAGTAAGTAGTTAGTGTTAAATAACCTGTGCCCTAAGTAATCCGATTTTTCTTTTGTAGCTTACTCAAAACCGTTTGTTTTGACAACGGTAACCGATGCAGATGAGTTGGTGACAGGTGATGTAGGAAACAGAGGGTTTTCGTTGGCGTACACCCAACTCGCATGTAGAAGTGTCAATCCCGTAGTAATCTTAACTGGATAATTTTTTTTAGTAAAATGAGAGTGTTTCCAAAATCTAAATTAATTTGTGTATTAAAAAAAAACTCATACAATTTTATTTAGCATGTTTTTATTCCAAAAATAGCAACAAAATAAAATCATTTTCCAAAAAATAAATCTGCCGTACACTGCCCCTGGCTAAAACTTAATGAAAATCCCCGATTTCCTGTATCGCCGACTTCATTTCCGTCAGTAACCACAGTAAGGACAAACGGCTTGGAAAAGGCTGCAAAAAAATATATTTTATTAAGGTAGAAATCACCTTTCTAAAATTGATATTTAAACCCTTTACTGTCTGAAGAACCCAATTAGCGCAATAGACTTTATAGACACTTAAAATTTCTATAACGTGGTTAAATACTCTTATACGATATTTATAGGATCAAAAGGGGCTTACTTTTATAAAACATTTTGGTAGTATAAGAGTTCTATGGAAAGTGTGTGCAGCACTTTTAAAATAATTTTATGCAACAACTATAAAATTGTGTATATTTTGATATTTATTGTGTCAACACTTCAAAGGTTCGAAAAAAATGTTGTATAGTGATTGTATAATGCATATTTTAGTATTTAAGGCAGAATTTTAGGACCAAATTATTGTAAATTGGCGTACAACAACGGGGATTATAAATATAATTATATACTTATTTAAAAATAGGTCAGCCTAAAAATGGCGTTCGGTCCTAAAATTATATTACCTTTATCATTTTAACAATCTTGGATTTGCGTTAATAACGCAAATTTCATTGTGTCGGAAGTTATTGTTCAACTATGTGTATGTTTGTGGCAAACAAAATGCGCTTTAGCTTTAGTCACGATTGATTTGAAATAAAGTTATAGTATAGTATAATATACTGTCCGATATTTTACGGGACGATTCCTCAGTTATTTATAAGGTAAAAAGTTTATATATTTATTTTTGCTTTTTGTAAATAATTCCTGAAATAATGCCTAGAGTTGGACAAAAATTAGTATTTGGGAATTTTTTAATATGAAAAATTCAAATTTGATCTTAGTTTGGCTCTTAATTGTAGGAGGCGCCAGCTACAGGTCTCTCTCTATTGGGGAGTCAGAACTTTTCGAGCATGTATGTATTACATTTTCTAAAAGAAAAATCGATTCCTCATAGGTAATAGTTTTATTTATTATTATTGTGATTATTTGTTGAAAAATGGTAAACTTTACCAATGCTGAGTATGCTGACATACATTGTACATACGGAGCAGGGGCGTAGGCACGGTTTTTCATTGGAGGGGGGGGGGGACATTTCACGTAAATATATCATATACCGGGTGTTGCATCGTCGAGCGGGACATAGGAAATCCCATGTAATTTTAAATGGGGTCAATTATTGGCTTCCCTAATTATTTTAGAGAAAAATTCTATTTAGGTTTATTAAAGAGCACTAAAACCCACATTCAAAAGAATAACTTTAGATATTTTTGATGAGCCCGTTTACGGGTTATCGACGATTTCTTTTTAACTATTTCTCCTTTTTATGGCCACGTATTTGCGGGCACCAGTCAAGGTAAAAGATGACTGTCAAATAAAGTTGTCATTTTGAAATGTGTGCTTTATTGTTATAAAAACTCGTACATCGAAAATATTAGCCATGAATTACACTTCTGAAGAAAAAATATTGATGATTAAATGGTATTATCAAGGAAATAGTTATCAAAATGTGTCAGACATGTTTGCTGCTCTGTATCCGAATAGACCGATACCTGCAAAATCTACAGTCGAAAGGACTATCAAGAAATTTGAGACAAAAGGCACTGTAATAAATAACTGCAGATGTGAAGAAAGGCAGGAACAAACAAGAGATGCAAGAAATGATAGGGACTTGCAAGTTTTATTGTGCGTGGAAGAAAATGATGGAAAGATCAGCACAAGGAAACTTGAGGATGACATAGGATTAGATCACACCACAGCGTTACGAGCTTTGAAACGACATAAATATTATTCATACAAATATGAAAAGCACCAAGAGCTAAGAGATAGGGACGAAATACGACGACAGGAGTTTTGTTTTGGTATGATGGAAAGAGCAAACATGGATAGGGAATTTTTAAAAAACATTTGTTTCACTGACGAATGCACATTTACCTTAAACAATAATATAATAATAATAATAATAATAATAATAATAAATGCCTTTATTTATTAAATTGAGCAAACAATACAAAAAAAAATAAAATACGGGTGGCGGTATCCAACTAAAGCTGCTCATACAACCACCCCCGCTAAAAATGTATAAAGAAAAAGTTGGAAATAGAAAACATAGATAATTACTAAAACTAAAGTACCTGGCAAATTGAAATTATACTAATTGAAATTATACTGTTATAAATTACATATTCATATTACAAAAATATAATGAAAAATCAAGAGAATTGATAAGAACCAAACAATAACGAAAATAAAAATTAAATGTATCTTTATAATATATATACACCCATACATACGACCCTTAGCGGAGGGCACGACCCCCCAAAAGATTACCCTTTACAGCCCTGCAGAATGCAGCGGAACTGGGAGAATTCCTAATGTCATCAGGCAAGGAATTAAAAATCGTTGCCGCCATGTAACTGAACGAACGCTGAAAGAACGTATGAGAATGCATGGGTACAGTATACAGGTCTCTGTAGCGTGTAGAAAGATTATGTAAATCTGAACCCTTAATAAGCTTATCAAAAAGATATCTAGGCACTTGATTAAGCCTAATTTTAAAAACAAGATGCAAAAGATGAAGCTCAAATCTTTCTTTAATAGTAAGCCACCTAGACTCATTCAAAGAAGGGGTAATGTGATCAAACTTACGAACATTATAGCTATATCGAAGACACGCGTTCTGAAGTTTCTGCAAGCTATTTCTGTCCTTCTGTACAAGGGCAGGCCAGTAAACAATATCGCAATAGCCCAGGTGGGATAATATAAGAGAGTCAGTTAAACGTAATTTAGTTGCTGTATCAAAAATATCTCTATGCATGTATAAAAGTTTGAGTTTAGCATACGTTTTTTGGATTAGGGAAGAGATATGATCAGAATACCTCATGTGAATGTCAATGAACCCAATGTTCAAAATTATCGATATTGGAGCAAAGAAAACCAACACAGGTTTGTGGAAACAAGCACGCAATATCCACAAAAAGTTAATGTATGGGCTGGGATTTTCGGAGAAAATATTATCGGGCCATTATTTCTTACACGAAATTTAAATGCAGAATATTTTTTGGAACTACTTGAAGTTCATATTTTACCTACTTTACATGATGCCGCCAGGGAAAATCAGGAAGTTTGGTACCAAATGGATGGCTGCCCGGCACATAGTACCCTGGCTATCCGGAAATATTTAAACCGTGCTTTTAATGGAAATGTTATTGGCTTAAATCATACAGTAAATTGGCCAGCCAGGTCTCCTGAGTGCTGATTTATCGCCAAATGATTTCTTTCTCTGGGGCCATTTGAAAAACAGGATATACAAAGATAAAAAATCCCCAAATCTAGACGAGTTAAAAAATGCTATTTCTGCCGAATGCACTAGAATTTCAGTTTACCAACTAGCGAATGTAAGAAGAGAATTTTATGATCGCCTCGGTTATTGTCTAGCAGTCAATGGAGGAATATTTGAACATCTTCTTAAATCCTAAAGTTCTAACAATTTAATAGTACCTACCTATTAATTAGTAAAATATTGAAACATGTAAAATGTCATAATTAACCTTGTAATTGGATACTTTATTTTAGTTTTATTCAGATTAATTTGTACTCATAAATACACCTTTAATATTTTCGATGTACGAGTTTTTATAACAATAAAGCACACATTTCAAAATGACAACTTTATTTGACAGTCATCTTTTACCTTGACTGGTGCCCGCAAATACGGGGCCATAAAAAGGAGAAATAGTTAAAAATAAATCGGCGATAACCCGTAAACGGGCTCATCAAAAATATCTAAAGTTATTCTTTTGAATGTGGGTTTTAGTGCTCTTTAATAAACCTAAATAGAATTTTTCTCTAAAATAATTAGGGAAGCCAATAATTGACCCCATTTAAAATTACATGGGATTGCCTATGTCCCGCTCGACGATGCAACACCCGGTATATATCGTCCAAGCAAACGCTATATACATGTATGAAATGTGGTACGTGTTTTGATTATATGTATCCACAAGTCCACAATTACACATCACACACGTCGCACACACTATATGTATAGTGCATGTATAGAGTATTATGTGAGTTATGTTATGAACACATATGTTTCAAACGTGTGTCGTTTGATGAGAGTCGCCATTTGAGCGCGGTCTCGAGGCACTTCTACGCACGACCGTCAAATTTTTGGGGGGGGACAATGTCCCCCTGCCCCCCCACCGTGCCTACGCCCCTGATACGGAGTTGCTAACGGAAATGCATATGAGGCTAAACGTTTGTATCAGGAGCGTTATTCAAACCGCACAACTCCTACTTCAAAAACGTTTCCAAAAACTCACGCTCGGTTGAGGGAAACAGGAAGGTTTGAGGAAGCTACTCATCTGTCGGGTCCACATCGGACGGTAAGAACCCAAGAAACCGAGGAAGCAGTTCTTAATCTGGTAGGAAAACACCCGGAAATAAGCACCAGAAAATAGCGCTGACGTTAAACATTTCTCCTCATATTCTAATATGGAAAATTTAACTGATAACTTGTTATATCCCTACTACATTCAAAAAGTTCAGGCACTCTTCTCTCGTGAGTTTCCATTACGTATCAACTTCTGTCGTTGGGTTATCCAATGCCTTATTCAAAATCCTTTATTTAAAAATCAAATCCTGTTTACCGACGAAGCAAATTTCTCACGCAACGCTATACGCAATTTTCACAACAATCATTTGTAGTCAGAGGAAACCCCCCCATGCGATACAGGAATCACATTTCGAAGAACAGTTCTCTCTTAACGTGTGGGCTGGAATCCTTGGAGATCGTTTAATAGGCCTAGTCTTTATTTCAGGAAGATTAAACGGAGAGAGATATTGTCATTTTCTTGAAGAATATTTGCCTATTTTACTGGAAGATGTGCCGCTTAGACTACGAAATGAAATGTGGTTTATGCATGATGGTGCCCCGGTACATTTTAGCATCCTAGCCCGAGAATTTTTAGATCGATCTTTCGGTAACCGTTGGATAGGTCGAGGAGGGCCTCAACCATGGCCCCCTAGGTCACCAGACCTTAACAGTTTGGATTTTTTGCCTTGGGGACATCTAAAATCCTTAGTTTACCAGACACCCATCCAAAATGTAAAAGAATTAAGAAATCAGATAGGTAAACTCTTGTGGAACGATTCATACTTCAGGAATTTTCCAAAAAGTGCGCGAATCAATCAGAAGAAGATTGGATGCGTGCATACAGCAAGAAGGTCAAAGGTGGACATTTCCAACATTTATTGTGATTTTGATTTAGTTTTATATCTAGTGTTTCGTTGTTTATTGTTGTTTAGTAGTTACCGTTTGAAATGTTTCTATGTTGATTAAAAAAACAGTTTTTAAAAATGTTTCACTTTTTGACAAACACATGCATCGATTAATTTAAATCAAAATATCTTAAAAACGGCTGCTTGCAGCGACTTTTGACAAGCATACCATTTTCACGCCAGAACGATAGAGGAATCGACTTTTCTTCACCAGATTAGGTAACACAGGGTAAGCCCGCCTTTCCCTATATCATTACAGCAAAGAGACACAGGAAAAATGTAACACACGATGACTGACTTAGTAGGTACTTACATATAATTGTCGAAAATCCGTTTCCACAAAAACGGTCTGCATTTAAAGGAGTACTGTTAGAACTTAATATGGGCGCGGGAATGACAACGAAATCCGTAATACAGCTGATTCCTGTTAGAAGGGCGGCTGCAGTACCCAATGTCGCATCACCGACGGCTGTAAAAGTATTTCCTGTTAAACTAAACGAGTATAGGTCACTGGTTTGTGACCATGTTATGGAACAGTAACCTAAAAATTATTAAGCTTATTAGCACAGAAAAAAATAATACTTTATTTTCGATACATTCAGGGTGACATTAAAAAAAGTACGATGCATAATATGTACCACACGATAGAGGATATCCCTAGAATATTTCGAAACATATCAGCAGCTTCTATAATTCTGTTCCCTAAATGGTCTTCACTATTTATTTTCGCGAAATATAGATCATTTTGCATAAACTCTCAAATCGAGAGAATTGAGGTCGGGACTTCGTGCTGGCCATGAAATCATGTATTTGTTATTATGCATTGTACTTTCATCAATGTCACCCTGTATAGGTAACCTACCTGGAAACATATTAACACATACTCCGTAGTTCATACCAGCCAGCTGCCTAGTACTAGTAAGAAGACTAGTACTACCATAATTAAAGCTTCTTACTGTACCAGAAAGTTGATTGTAGAATTGTAAACAACCTGACGGTGCTGAAATCAAATATAAAACTTAATCCTCTAGAGAACGAGGGCACACAACTTCTTTATCCCCACTGCTTACCTCTCCAAGGACAATTACAGTTGATCTGTTCAACCCTAATATTCCAGGATCGCGATAAAGATGAGCTTCTTACATATACCGTTATCGTTACGGACGTGTTCCCGTTAAAGTCCACGTACATATGTTGGCCGCTATTTTCGCCGCACAGGATGGGTACTATAGAGGCTCCCCCGGTCACAGTCAGAGCGTCAGTGGCGCAGGTACCGTTCACGTTGGGTTGGGCCAGGTTTAAAGTTAGAAAATCGATTCGAACCTAAGAAAAATTATTAAATAAGGCAAAGGGATACTTATAAGTATCTTAATTTATCTTTAAGGAAATTTGATGGCGCTTATACAGATCAATTTAAAGATTCTTTTTAATTAAATTTAAATACTTGGTATTGCATAATAGCACTGCACTGTACTAAATTAAATTTAAAATAGTTTGTTCAGGCTTTCTTTTCAAAAAAGGTCCTTTTAAACATTAGTTTGAAAGCAAAACTACTGGCTGAGAACATTTAATGTATAGTTCTTCCGGTACATAACAACATTGCTACAGGGGTGTAGGATTAGTAGCAGTTCTCGAAATGGACCGGAACGCACCGGAACACCGTTCCTATTCGTGAAATCACCGTTCCGTCTCGTAAAAATTTTTCTTATATCATTCTGCTCCCGCTTTTCGCAAGGACACTGCTTTGAAGAGAAACGGTTCGTGAATAAGTTCAATTCAACCACTGATTAGTAGGTATACTTAATGCAAAACAATTCCCGATGCACGTCATACCCTTCGAGTGACGTCAGTTATCAGCAGTGTTGCCCGATTGTAACCAAAATAACTGAGTAAAAGAATTACATTGTTTTTTCCATAAAACAAGTTAAATTTACATAAATAAACACAAACGTTTTTTTTGGGTGGTTCTAATAATTTATTTTTCTTAACTGACGTTAAAACTGGGGTTACGGTGGAGATATTCAAATTTAGAGTAGCTGCTAAACGCTAAAAATTAGTAGAAATAAAATATGTAGACCTTAACATACTCTTTAAAGTTACTTCTCTAACTGCTGTTAAGGCGTCAAAGGTAACAATGGACCATTGTTGTTAGGTTCTTCCTGTAAACAGCTTATTATAGAAGCTATTAGCCCTTTGCATCGGCTATAGATGCTTAGGCATTTTTCGCAAATGGTAAACAACGTAATTGACAAATGTATGTATGTACACCTTTGTTGTTTTTAAAAAAACAGTTTTTTAATGATATTTATGAAAAGATCTAAAGTTTTTCTCAAAAAATACACGCACAGCAACACGAAACGTAAACAAAACGTCAAGACAGACCAACGAATGAGCTGGCACTACGATAGCGTCGACAGTTCTGTTGCCAACTGTCAGTCAATAAAATTTAAATTATTTTAATTTTTGCAAGTTTAAATTTAGTATTAAAAATACCTGGCATGCATCATCCTGTTTTTCTATGGTAAATGAACAAAGTGAACCTCCTGTATAAGTAGCAGGAAATCCAGGACTTACGAAGTAGGTATTATTTAAGTCTGAACTTTCGCCACAAGTACGCTGAACTGTAATAAAAAATAGGTCAAAATGTTGTATTGTTTTCCTATTAGATTTGACTTATTTTTACTTACACACACAACATCTTCCTGCCCTGTTGGCGCATGTAGCCGTGCCGGTTCCATCTAGAAAACTACACTCCCTCCTGGTGTAGCAGGTTCCTACAAATCCGTTACCTCCGTCACAATTGGAATTTTCAAACCGTACTAGTCCTACACCAAAGAAGAAAGGCAGCCCTAAAATATGTCATATTTACTGGGAATTTCCTTCAGTAGCACGTGTGCCACTGCCTACAAGACCAGCGTGTTATCCCTTTTAATGTTTGGTACTTACAATAATACTGCTTGGATGTTCTGTTGGTAGTACCGTTAGCATTATCCAGCATAACTAACTCATTTTCACCCTGCGCACTAAAAACGAGGAACACCCCTAAAATAATCCCTAAAATAATCTGTATCTTAATGGAGATCATTTTATCCTACTGTTGAGGACTAGTACTTGATTTCAGTGACCAAATTTTGTTTGATTAGCACTTCGGTTACAGATTTTTATTTAGTTTGACCCGATTTTAAGGATCTTAAGTGATAATTCTTGGCAAAACTAGACCAAACATTCTAACGGGAGTATTATATATACACTGTTGCAATAAAATATAACATATTTTACATGCATGTCGTCATCGAAATAGCAGTTATAATGTTTAACATGGATTAGACAAACTCAAACTACACCTAGCTTTGTGTACCACTGATATTGAAGCTGGATTGCAAAAAAATATTCAAAGCGTTTAGCACTCGTTTTAATTCAGAAATGTGGTAGAGCACATCAAAATAAACTTGTTTTGTTTAATCAACATAATCAGCCGTTCTGCCGAAAAGAAGGATAATTGTTTTGGCCAGTTTTGTTTATTTCAGTGATAAATAATTAATATTAATTTACAAAAAAAGATCAGGAATCTAGCAATCGTAGGATATGTTTAGGAGCAGAGCCCCAAATATGTGAACAGTACTCTAGCGATGGTCGAATTTGGGCTTTATAGAGCATCAAAAGTTGTTGGGGTGTATAAAGGTTCTTAGTTCGAAAAAGTAATCCAAGCTTCTGCTTCCCTGCCCTATCCAAATTGACGCCCAATAAATGAATTAATGAAGCCAGGGGAATCGAGTGCCCCGCCATGACTATATCCGGTTCTTCAACATTGACTTTCTTAGATAGCGGTAAATTCTATTTGGTTACTGTCGCACCAAGACATGCCTGTAGAGATGTGTATTGGCAGCCGATGTCCGAGCATTCAAAGTAAATGATGCAACAAGTGTGCTGTCACCAGCGAAGCTATATATAGGATTTCTATTTTTTTCCAAAAGATCGTTAATGTATAGTTAAAAGAGGGTAGGCGACAATATAGAACATTGAGGGGTTTTGGCGTTGATGTTGAATGTGTCTGAAAGAAATCCGTCCGTCGCCACTCGCAGATAACGGTCTTTAAGAAAGCTTGACAGCCATGAACAAAATTGAATCGGCATTCCGTATGCTCTCACTTCAGTTATAGGAGCCCCTCATGTCATACTCGGTCAGAGGCCTTGGCTACCGCCCGGTACTCCTCATGATGTTCTATTTCGTTGTTCCGAACCTGAGTAGCATCATTAAATGATGATTTAATATTATATAATTGCTTCAATACAAAGATTTGCACTGTCGGCGTCGGTTCATTGACTCGCGGACTGTATGGAATATTACGGGAATAGCTTCTACATGTGTACAACTGGCCATTATTTTCGCTAGAACAGATCTTCCTCGTTACGAATAGGCGTTTCGTAGACTGAAGACTTCAGGTAACCCCAAAGGAAAAAATCCATAGGGTTCAGATCGGGAGAACGCGCGGGCTATACTGGAAATACTGGCAGACACTGGCGTATGTTCAAACCAAAATGTCTTTTTTCCTGGAAAATTTCACCAAAATCTGCAAGAGAATCTTTGAAATATTAATAAAAAATCGATTTTCTTTTTAAATTTTGACACCCTGTATCTTGAAAACCAGACTATTTAGGACACATGTTCATATGAACTTTTCTACTTGAATTCAGCTAAGTCTAAGTAAAGTAACACCCGGTATTCCAGTGCATACGTTTTTAGATGACAACGTTAACTTAGTTTTTAGAGGTAGGTATTTCGAAGGAAAACACAAGAATGCTCGCTTAAATGTTCGATGTTATTATTACTCGCAAACCGTTGGGTTATGAACGCATAGCTTAACTGCTATAACTCACACTGTGAATAATGAATAACATGATGTGTTCAGAATTAAATTTGTAATACCTAGAAAATTTAACGGTCGTAGAAAATAATTAATTATTATCTTATTTATATCGATATACAGAGGGAACGGTTCAAGTTTAATTATTCTGTATTAGTGCATCCTATTGATAATATTCATTAACAACTATTCGTGACGATTTTCATATTGCTTCATGCACAATTACGCAATATAAATTAACCTTCAATAGTACCAGTATTTTTTTTAACTAAGATCTTTATAACTGTAGCCTGGTTGATAAATGCAAAAGAATACACGTTAAGTACTATCAGGCATTATTTATTGAGAGAGTAACTAACCAAAGGGAAAATACAGAGCTTTAAAACATTTTTAGGTTTAGAAGTGATGCAAAGATGGATGTGAATGAAAACTGGGTACGATATGCTTCGTGAACGACACCACCGGTACGACCTTCTGCGACACCACCGGTACCAACTTGTGAGTGATCACTGGCACGATTTTTTTAGTCACGACTGGTATTTCGATGATCTTTGGTTCCGGCAGAGAAATTGGTTTGAATATAATGGGTTCTGGTAGATGGAGGCCTGGCGCCGAGAGGACCATCGTTGCCAAGGTGCAGATGACAATAAATTTAATCATTTTTGATGGATCTGGAAAAATACTTGCGTTATTTTAGGTTGTGGCGTAGTAAAGAAGTATGCAAGCGAAGCAATTTTAATTTCGCTCTATTCGTTTTTATTTAATTTAGAAATGCATTTTCAAGTAAATTATTAAGTTTATGGTTTTTTGTAGTAATGTTGACTTACCTATTATATAATCTCACAAAACACTAAGTAGATGTAACTGACAAAAATTAACAATTTTTTTCGTATTTATACTATTTAGGTGTTGAAATAATAATATGATATAGTTTCTACAATTTTTATATATCTGTAATTACAAACGATTTCTTATTTTACAAGATTTTACTGCTTGATAATGGATTGCAAGAGTTAATATTATTTTCCACCAAATCGTATACCGAGTACCTGTCAGCTGACCCTAGAAAATCCTATTTGTACATTTGCCACCCTTAAATATTGGCTCCCGTAATAATTCTACATCAAAATTATATATGACTTGTTTGAAGGTCCTTGTATGATGGAGCATACCAAATTTTATTATTTTCTTATAAGCTGATTAAAAGTTATTTAGTCGTGAAATTCTTAAAAATTAAATACGGCCCCGATAACTCAAAACTCTCAAATTCAAAAGTGATTTACTGTCTGAAGGACAATATTCTTGTTGACAATGTAAAGTCATTATGATATATTATTATATCTAAAGGTCCTAAACAAATATAAATAAATAAAACTTAAACAAAACAAAACATGTACATACAATCATAACAGACCTATATTGCCTAAATGGCATATATGACAATAAGGAGGTAAGGAACAACTTAAGGACAAAAAAAAATTCATAAACAAACCCAACATATTCTCTAAGATAATCACTGAACTGATGAATCATTAAAAAATTCATTCAGAGTGTAGTAAGCTCCCTTAATTAAGGAACGTTTAGTCAGGTTTGTAAGTCTCTTTGAACATTGTTGCCTTCTCAAATAGATACGCTTAAAAGAAAAGTTTTGCGCGTATTATAATGAGTAGGCAAGAGCAGCTCACTTTTATATTTTTTATGAACAAGACATGCACTCTCCAATATGAAGATACAGCAAAGAGTAAATATCGCATGCTGTAGTGGGAGACAAGAATCCCTAACTTTAGCGCTACATCTTATTGCTCTCTTTTGAAGAACAAACACAGAGTGAAATAAATATTGGATAATGAACCCTAAAAACAGATTCCATAGCGAATATGGGACTCTAATAGGACAAAGTAAGAGCTCTTTCCTACAGTGAAATCCAAGTTGTTGAGAGTGCACCACCAGGCATAAGACATCATAGTAAAATTTCAAAATTTGTACTACATAACAGCTACATTTTTGTTTTCCATAACCATAGCTGGATCCTCCATAACCTCCTCCATTCCCATCACCATAACTTCCTCCATACCCGCCAGCGTAACCACCTCCATTTCCGCCTCCATAACCTCCTCCATAGCTCGACTACACCTGCTTGTACTGTACTACAGGCACAATTCGTTTCGTCACAATCGGTACAATCTGTTTGGTTATTATCGGCTGTTGATAGCTAATACCTAAGCTGGGATAGTTAGGTTCTGGTTCTGCTGAGACACATGCCATCAATGCAACGAAGAAAATTGCAAATTGAAGCTACATGATGGTATTGTCAGAAGTTTGTTGCTAATGTTTGTGATACTGGAATGCGTACTGGTGAATTATTGATGATTTAAAGGGTGGTTTCTCCTTTTTATAGTATTTCGTACAGTGGGAATTGAAGAATTGCACAAGATAACAAATATGTTTTTGTTTATCACTAATAAAATCATATTGGTAAATAATTCCAACTAGTTTTCCGTGGAATAGACAGGAAACATTAAAATATAATAATAAGTAAAATCAATAAGTATAACTAATTGGAAAGGATGTTATTTATTTTAGATTTGCAAATTATTGAATGCATACAAAATCATTGTTAGAAATTTAAAAACCATGACCTCGCATAATATTACCCGTATATTTGACGGCGGTGATAAGTGTGAAGCAATGCAATTGAATTATGATACAAATCGCAGTGCTTTCTGGTAATAATTTTAATTATTGTTTGGTTCGCAGAAACTTTAGTAAAATAAACTGCTGCCCATCAGAAGTGAAATAATTTTTATATTAATAAAGATAAACGCCTAGGGTTTTTGAGAAGTTCTTTCAAATTTCATCGACGAGAGTTTGTGTCCATCGTGAGATCCAAATAAAATAGGAACTGGTACACACAAGGTGCTTATTAAACCTATTACAATTTTGCAAAATTTCATTGCTTGGGCTGAATTTTAAAACATGTGATAATACTGTCGATATGGTTTTTCAGCTTTTATTCTGCCTTACAATTAAGGGTGTTGCAGGTTTTGGCTGAAACAATAAATTTCTCCTTTCTCACAGGCATTCTTACGACTAAAGAAGTGGTGGTCATGATACCTCTTCAAATGTTCGACCAATTGCGTTACTTCCAATCTTCTTCAAAATTGTAGGAAAAATTGTTAAACTGCGGCTCATGTCATTTCTATAAATAAGCACAACCTTTTGTCCATCCAACAGTTTGGATTTCAATGTTCGAAAGGTACGGCGATGCCATCTTCGGTTTCCTTTTTTGATTGCGTGAATCGCCGAATACTGCTGCAGACGCCACCATTCGGGACTGAACTAATTACTGAGGCTTTTAATTCCTCTGGAAAATAACCTTCCTGAAATGATTAATTTATTATGCAACTTATAACCTTAAAGCAAATATCAGGCAGTTCTTAATTAACTTTGACAGTAATGCCATCTATACCACAAGTTGATTTATTTTCCATATGTTTTATTGTGTCAGATATTTGAAGAGAGTTCGTTGGAACAAAGTTAAAACTTGTCGAGTTATTTATTTTATTAAGTTTAAGAAAGTTGTCAGAGGAGTTTTTTGTTTTTATATTACTTGCAAGATTTTCATCGACTGAACAAAAATGAGTATTTAAACAATTAGCAACGTCTACAGGTTCAGGTTTATCTACGGATTTTACAGTTAGATAAATTAATTGTTTTATTTTTCGTGTATCAATTATTTACTTATAATACTTTAAAAGCGGTTGCTATAAACATCGTCATAATATCATAGGAAATATTAGCGGGCGATAAAGTTCATAATGTCCGGTGATTTTCGTAATGCCCGGTAATTATCATTAAAGAAAACATTGAACAAAATTTGTATTTATTTTTAACTATTTCTTTACATAATATTATTCTGTTTGTCCTATGTTAAATGTACAATTTTTAAATTTTAAATTTAAAAAAAATTTTAAATAATAGCTATTAATATAACGAGATTATTATGCGATTTATAATAGTCGAGGACATTGCTAGGTGACGAGGCGACAGCCGAGTCACCCGCAATGTCCGAGACGGTGTTAAATCGCTAATAATCGAGTTATATTCAAAGCTTTATCGTATCATTGACAACGGCGATGCGAAAATAAAAACAAGGTGTTTTGTCATTTCATTTTGGCATTTCAAAAAGTCATCATTAAAATCATGCAAGATTTTGATATTCCTGACGATATATTAGCTGCAGCCAACATTATAAGGTTGAACTTGCTTCCGGACAAATCTAAAATCCATTATGAAAAAGAATATCGGCAGTTTTGTGAGTGGCGAAACAAAGTACATGTTCAAGGTGCAGAAGAAACGGTATTGCTGGCGTATTTCGCAAAACTCTCTGAGGAATACTCTGCTTCATCCTTATGGCCGAAATATTCCATGTTACGAGCGACTTTAGAACTGAAGGAAAGAGTGGAAATCGACAAATACGGCGCCTTAATACGTTTCATCAAGAAAAAAAATGTTGGATATAGAGCAAAAAAATCAAAAGTATTTACAAGAGAACAAGTCAACGAATTTGTGTGTTCTGCCTCAGACGAGAAGTTTTTAATGATGAAAGTGGCTTTTTTGATTGGAATTGGAGGAGCCTGTCGAACTAATGAATTAGCAAAGATGACCACGGAAGATGTTGACGTTTTAGAGGACAAGCTGATTGTTACTATTCCCGACTCAAAAACCCACAAGAAACGTATTTTCGCTGTGATATTTGACGGCGAAGTCAATCCTGTGCTTTTATTTAAAAAGTACGCAATGTTAAGGCCACTCACCAAAGATTGTTTGTATCATATAGAAGAGGGAAATGTACGGTACAGCCCTGCGGCATTCATTTCTTCTCTAAAATACCTCAAAAAATAGCTGAGTATCTCTCACTTGAAAATCCTAATTTGTATACTGGTCACTGCGTTAGAAGATCTTCTGCAAATTTTCTTGTTAATGCTGGAGGAGATATATTAGACCTACAAGAACTTGGTGGATGGGAATCGGCGAAGGTTGCTAGAGGGTATTTAGAAGAAAGTGTGACCAAGAAAGTTTTCATTGCTCGCAAAATTCAAATCGGCGATGTTTCCGGCAATGGATTAGGCACTGGGGAACCGCACGAAATCGAAAGGAGTGCTTTCTCTGTCATTAATCAGTCTTCAAAGGGCATACCTAAGATCGTGGACGTTAAAGACAAAGGTGTATCCATCAAATTTGAAAACTGTCAAAATATTGTTTTACATGTTCATGAAAAATAGTTCTAATATTATTTGGTATCTAACGTATTATGCTTTCGTAACTAATGTATTAAAATATGGTAACTAATGTATTATGAGTAACTAAGGTTTTATGTAGGTTTTAGTACGATTATGATGTTAATAATTATTAATAAAGATATCATATAAAAACGACTTAATCTTCAATGATACGATAAAATAAATAAGATGCATTCACCATCTCGGCATGTAAGGAAAAATCTGCGTTCCTTAATTCCTTTTGGCCTTAATGCAAGGTACTGTCTAACCAATTTTAAGGCATCTATTTGGTCTCCTTCGATTATAGTAAAACTTTTTGGCGCAGCAGTTTTAGTTTTTGGTACCTTGACATAACAGGCCCCTTATCCTCAATATCATCAATGGTAATTCTTACTATCTCGTCCCGTCTTAGGCCGCCAAAAACTCCCATTACGAGTACCACTTTATGCAGCAGGAAGGTATCATTCGGCGCATATTTAATAAAAGTTAAAACTTGTTCACCTTCCAAAGCTTTTGACTTTTTAGGAAGATATCCGTTTAATATTAATGTTTTCCCTTATAAGTTCGGACTTCACCTGGGAATATTTTGTCCAGAGGCTATTTGAGGTATACTTTTCTGACTAAAATAAATTAAAAATTGTTATTAACAATAAGCAAAAGGGTTACATACCAATTCCTGGAAGTAAGCCATCATTACTGTTTCAGTAATCACCGTAATTTGGGTTTTTACTTTCCATTGTAGAGAATTTTCATACTCCTTGTGGTACAGGGCTTTAGACTTTGCCGGTAATAAGTTTTTCTCAGCTTTTTCAGCATTTTCTAAAATATTTTGTGGAATTTCCATATTTTCGTTTATAAAACGTAAAAGACGCTTAAAAGAAACAACCCTTAGCAACCGTCAAACTTATTTTATGACAACAGATCAAAGCTCACTAAATACTAAAAATTGGCGAAATAGTTTTAAAAAAATGCAGGAGTTTAGCTATTTATATTTTAAAATTAATGAAAAATAAAGTATTGTATACACCACAAGCGTTACTAGAATGCCCATCAGGCGAGAACTATTTCTCGGGCAAGTTGCTTTCGCCTTCCGGGCATTATAGTCTCCTTAACGCGCTTAGTACATAAATTACTATTTTATTATTGTTTCTACCACAAAGTTCATTCAATATATTCCATGTTTTCAGGATTTAAGAAGTAGTTCATGGTCTGTGGTTATGTATTTTAAAGGGAGATGAAAGTCTGTCTTTACCACCAAAATTTTTTTAATATTAACTACACTACACCCTAGATTTGGGTATCGAGGGCATATATATGGGAGGGATTCACCATATGAGTTAGATGTTCAATATACATTCAAGTTTGAAAATTGAGTCGGACTAGTTTCGACCTTAGAAAAGATCATCATCAGCAACTCTATATAATTATAATGTAGACAAGGTAAAACACAGTAGTGGATGGTTCAATGAATGTGTGTGCCTACCCCGGTTTACCCCGGAAACTAAAATTGTAGGAGGGAAAAACTTTGAATCTTAGTACCATCTTTCCGGTATCTCCATTTTCTAAATTCCTCTGCTAGTACTTAGAGTGTCTTACTGTTAAAAGTTTTTAACTGATTATTAAATATTACCAAATTAATATGTTCTACCTTCTCAAAAGAAAAAAGAGAAAAGCCTCACCTTTGTTGAGTGACTGAGAAATAAAAGTAAGTACCATTTTATCTACATTTTATTGATTCTGTAGTACAGCTCTTACGTGTTCCTAAAATTACTCAACACTAAAATATTCTTTCTCTCCCTTTGCAGATAAAATGAAAAAACGAACTAAAAGGTACCTAAATTTAACATAAAACAAACCTTTAGTTCTATCTTACATCTAAAAATGTTATATTAAAAATTAAAAATTAACCCACCTTAATTAAAAAGTCTATTCCACAAAGAATACCACCACAAATTCAAAATCATAATCCTTTTCTCTCAATAATACATGTAATGAAAATAAATAAAATCATTTCTCTACTGGCATGGGTCAAGAGTAAAAACAAACTTTTTTAAGACCTATTTCTCCTACTGTTTACAGTTATTAGCCTACGTCAAATAAATATAAAACCTCTACACTTAATACTCAACAAGTGTCTCACCTAACCCCTTATTCTTAACCTATTTGTGTAGCCAAAGGGACGTTCCTAGTCAGGTCCATGGGCAGGCACACACATTCATTGAACCATCCACTACTGTGTTTTACCTTGTTTACATTATAATTATATAGAATTGCTGATGATGATCTTTTCTAAGGTCAAAACTAGTCCGACTCAATTTTCAAACTTGAATGTATATTGAACATCTAACTCATATGGTGAATCCCTCCCATATATATGCCCTCGATACCCAAATCTAGGGTGTAGTGTAGTTAATATTAAAAAAATTTTGGTGGTAAAGACAGACTTTCATTTCCCTTCCATGTTTTCCTTTAATTTTTTTTGAAATCAGTGATTTCGTCTAAGTAGTATAGAGATTTGGCGCGTGAAATGACCTTCTGTAGAAGTTGCACATATTTTTTTAAAGTAATTGAGAAAAACTTGATTTGAGGTAAATTTTTGATTTAGAGGGATGTATTGAGAGCCAATCAATGGTAGACAGAATGCTTTTAAACTCTCTTTCGACTCTATTTTTATCGGAATAATCACGAAATGGTTCATTAGAACGATCACTGCTCATACCATTTTGAGTAGAAACTGTTCCCATAACAACCTCGTTATCACTCAAATCAGTATTCATAGTTTCAATACTCACTGACTGAAACCTGCTGTTGTTACAGAAATAATTAATTGTGCAACCATTGTTTTTTGTAAAGCAATTTACTTGCAATTTCATATCGTAAGCCAAAAAGACACATTTCAATTTTAACATTTGTTGGGTGTTAGCATTATGGTTAATATTAAAATCTCCTGTTAGGATAATGGCAGCAATAATTCTTATAGTTTCCGTACTTACCTAATTAAAGTTAAAAAAATATTTGCAAGTTTTCGGAGGCAACGAAGTTATGCAAAATTGTAACGGGTTTAATAAACGTCCTGTATTCAATAGTTCCTATGTTTAAAAATCTTTAAAAATCCTTACTTCTCAGATGGAGTAGAATAAATATAATATACTAGGTAGGAAAATATTTCCTAGCCATCTGATTTAAAAACCTTATACTATAAGGCCGTATTTGGCTAACACAGTTAGCGCTACAATACTAAATTGATTGCTTAAAACTAAGTTTTAACTTAAGTTTTTAATATACCTAAAGGTATAGTCCTCTCTCCTGATTGCTTAAAACTTCTAAGAGATGGCGCCATTTGTCGTTCACTGCCTGAGCAGGACGATAAAACTGGTTATAAAGACTTGAGGCCTTTCTGTTGTTAGGTATGTCTGCGCTTACCCTATGCTGACGAGAACCAATAAGTTCGAAACCGGTCCATAGGTAGCAGCATCCTACCAACAGAAAGGTCTTCCTTTCTTGGTAGTTTTAAGCAATCAATTTAGTATTGTAGCGCTAACTGTGTTAGCCAAATACGGCCTTATAGTATAAGGTTATTAAATCAGATGGCTAGGAAATATTTTCCTACCTAGTATATTATATTTATTCTACTCCATCTGAGAAGTAAGGATTTTTAAAGATTTTTAAGTTTTTAATATACCTAAAGGTATAGTCCTCTCTCCTGATTGCTTAAAACTTCTAAGAGATGGCGCCATTTGTCGTTCACTGCCTGAGCAGGACGATAAAACTGGTTATAAAGACTTGAGGCCTTTCTGTTGTTAGGTATGTCTGCGCTTACCCTATGCTGACGAGAACCAATAAGTTCGAAACCGGTCCATAGGTAGCAGCATCCTACCAACAGAAAGGTCTTCCTTTCTTGGTAGTTTTAAGCAATCAATTTAGTATTGTAGCGCTAACTGTGTTAGCCAAATACGGCCTTATAGTATAAGGTTTTTAAATCAGATGGCTAGGAAATATTTTCCTACCTAGTATATTATAGTTCCTATGTTATTGAGATCTCACGATTGGTTCAAACTATCGTTGATGGAATTTTAAAAAACGTCTTAAAACCCATTGGCGTGTATTAAATCAAAAAATTTACAGTCCTTTACAAAGATGCAACCGGGGAGGACATTGAAAATGCCGAAGCAGAGTGCAACGCTTGTGACTATTGTGAGATTTGTGATCTGCGAAAACTCATAGATTTGAATGTTATATTTAGGTAGCTGATATAAGGTTTATTGATTCATAATATAAAAAAATAGTAAAATAAAGGTTATAAACTCTAACGCGCCTCTAAGGTATGGTTTGGCTGGAGCAGTCAGCGGCTGCGGCTGGCGTTCGCGATTGGTAGCTCGGTACTGGTTTAATGCGATTTGTATGTACACGGTTTCACTGCCGCAGCTCAGCGACACAGCGTTCGCAGTCAATTGCAGTGGCTGCGTTCGGACTGCTAGAGAGACCAGTCCAGCCGTGATCGCTCAGCAGAATGCCACCGTTTTCGGCAATTGCTAACGAGTGTTTGATAGAGGAGGTTCAAAAGTACCCCCCTTTATACAACTATGAGAACGAAAATTACAAAAATGTTGTAATGAAAGAAAATGCATGAAAAAAAGTGGCAGCAAGTGTAGGGAAGAACGGTAAAGTGTACAAAACCATTCTGTTTATTTTTCAGCATTACATTACAAAGCTTATAATTAGGGTAGACTGGGGCAACTGCGAAGCCCTTTTTAATAGTTCAAGTTTATTTCCTTCCTACTTCAAATATACAATATTTATAAAAGTGTCTTTGTAAGAAAGTAATAGTTTAATATGTTTACTTTTAATACTGCATAGGGCACTCATAAATTATTTACCGAAATTTTACAGTTCAGTACCCCAAAAAGGGAAAGTGTAAAATCGGAATACAATTTCCATGCATGTTCGCAGAAGTGGTAATGGGAAAGTGTAAATGAAGTTTATATCTCCCATGCCAATTTTACTTTTCACAGACTTAAAAAAAAATAAAAATCTGGGAAGTTATGAACTTTTTATTGTTGGGAAATAGTTAACCAAGCAAATCATAAAAACGAAAAATTAAAAGGTACCTACCTCTGAAAAATAATAAGTAATCCAAAATAACCCTCAAAAAATTCCTAATAACAAGAATAATATTTTTATAAACGTATTTATCCGTTCAAAATCCAGTGTTTGGCTTTAATCTCTAAAACAGTAGGAGTTATTCCCTTGGAGAAACTAAAACAGAAAAGAAAATTAAAGTTTAAAAATTCGAATAATTTTATGGAACTTGTTAAATATTGTATCCCGCAAATTTCACGTTAAAATGAAAACCTCCTCGGCGTGTTACTACCGGTTCAGGTAAACGAGTCACTATATCGTCTAGCTATACTACATTGACATCATTGGTGAGTGGCCATAAAAAATTTTATTTTGATTTTCTAGTAAACTTGATTTCAAATCCGTTGTCAACAGTGTTTACCTGGCCAATGAAATGTTTGTTTGCTTTTGGTAATGTGTATTTAACCAGTACCCAGTCTTCAATGGAAATATTGTCTTTGTTTATTTCAGGAATCTGATCTTCGCAATCCGATTCTAAAGTGAAACTTTGATCCGATTCCATAAAAGGTACACTTTCATAATCTGATTCACTGGAGCTGGATTCAAATTGATACGGACTTGGCCGACTTTGTTTATTCTTTCGGTCAATTTTCATAGCTGGTTTAAATATAGTAGACGAACTAGTAGAGATTTTTGACTGACTACTTGCGATAGTTCCTGCAATGGTTTGGCCACCTTGAATTAAGCGCTTTCGTTTCCTTGGATTAGAAGAAGGACTTTGTCGGAGCGAATCAAGTAGTAGATCATTAAAACTGATGTGTGAAGTCTCATCTAAATTGTAAATACATTCAGGACGATCCTGAAGACCTAACTCCAATATAGCCTTTTCCAATAAAACAAAATATTGGTCTATTATGAATGGGTCCGTAGATTTCTTTCTGCAGTACTCTAAGCTTTGTGCTTTCTTCATACTCAAAGAGTGACGTTGTTTAAACTTTATTAGCCAGTCTGTGCCTGGCATATTGTTCTTAAAAGGATTGGGATTATTAAGAGTTACAAAGTCCCGAACTTTTTCTTGAAGCTCTCTCGAAGTTAATCAATATCCCCACTTCTCCATTGTTTTTATATTTTCGGTCAGTTGACACTTATCTTGCCAAGAAAGTATTGGAGGTCGGCCCTGTGTCTTGCTTTTTTCGCCACGGCGGCCAGTTATCCTACAGTAGATTGTAATGTATGGGATTCTGAATTCAGTACTAGCCATCGACATGGTTAATTGACCTTGATTGACGGCATTTACTGCAGCATTTAATTGCTCCTCCCCATAGGCAGCCCTATCGGACTTTCTTTTATAATTTCGTACCATGACGGCAACTCTCTGTAAAGAATAAAAGCTTTAAGTGTCAGTGCCAATGAACTTTAGCATTCCCAGGAAAATGGGGCAAGTGTAAACTAACCTTTACACTTTCCCCATTACAACTTTCACACATGCCCCCACATTATGTTTTTTATGGGGGAAGTGCAAACCTGTTCGTGAGTAAAAACCGCTTTTAGATTTGGTCGGTATATAGGATTTTAAAGCTACAACAATTGACTAAACATAAGAAAATGCAATAAAACTAAAAGTATATTATAAGTTTTTACCTTTGACCAATTTTTTATGGAGATATCACACACTATTCAACGGACCGATTCGGAGGTTATGTTACAAATGACTACTCAGAAAAAAAAAAACACCTGGTAACTCGCCGGGAGTAGATAATTCAACAGCGCTAACGTATAGTTAGTTGCCTCGAACCACACAGACAAGTAAACTTTCAATATTGCCTGATTGGCGCTCTGATTTTCCACTTACCCCATTTTTACACTTGCCCCAGTCTACCCTATACCATATTCAAATCCAAGATTATGCATACGAAGGAAATATTGATCAGTACTTAATGACAACCGTAACTCTATTTCGATTGGTCAAGCGGCAATAAAACTAAAAGGCCCTGGGCGACAGGGTTGAATTTAGTTTACCCGTGATTTTCGCATTATTGCATTGTATCGTTTGGTGTTATTGTTTGTTATCAATATTTTGATATAAATATTTGTGTTTTTGACCGTTGTATTTGATTGTATACAGGGTGTTTCAGAAGTGCTAACCTGAACTAACCTGAATATGTGTCCGGAGTTGCCCCGTTTTGATGTACAGAGTGTTAAAGTTTTTTTAAAAAAAACGTTTTTTTTTTTATTTCTGTAAATATCCTTTTCCCGATTTTATTGCAATTTGGTACCGTCATTCATAATGATAAGAGGCTGAATTAGCCCTAACTAGATTAAATTTATAAAGTCCAGTGGCGTCCCGGGAAACACTTCAACGAATATTATTGACAAAAAAATGCACGCCACTGACTTTTTTCTAATTTTGATATTTTGATATACCAACTAATGATACAATTTTAAAATGTTTTTATTCTTTGACGTCTTAATCAAATTGATTTGTTTACTTGGTATGCTGCAGCTTTGATTTAAATATGGTATAGTATAAATTCAAGTGTTAATATGACGCTTGTCGAAATGGAGGAATTTGTGCTAACATCTCCTCTTCGTCTTCTTCCTCCAACAACAGCATGCAACTAATGTTATCGGCGTTCATTATAAATCATAGATAAGCGCTTCCACTACGAAATACGAATATGAACTGAAACGCGCTGCTCCAGCCGCGCCAGCCCACCTTGTGGCGACGGCCGATTGCTACGCTCGATCGCGAACGCCAGCCGCACCCGCTGACTGCTCCAGCGAAACCATACGTTTACTCTCGACTTGTTCTGATCCCGATCATTTTAATTCGGTGTGACGTCAGGGACAAATGCAGCACAATAATTTTGTTGAATTCCGTACCCATACTAACGTGCCCGTGCGATAATATAAACATTTTCAATGTTAAAATCATTTATGACACTTTCAAATGCTCCTTTTCCTCCTCCTTCCTGATTGATGACGCACATGATAAGCTTTTTCAATCGGAACAACAAGCGGTCTGAGAACAAAAATATTTGTGTTCACAAGTTACCCAAAAGCTAGCCGTACCAACCTTTGTGTAGGGCATGACCTTATAATATCAAACTCATTGTTTTGTCGTCTTTTTGTATACGTTTCGGCTAAATATTCGCCATAAAAGGTTCCCACGAAACTGAAAATCCGTCACCAGGCGTGAAATTTTTAAATGTGAATCCCTCCGCGCTACCATAACTTCCGAACAATTTCTAATTAAAAATGGGTTGTTGTTGTTAAAATTCGAGGTATAGGTACCCCAAAGTTTTAAAAACAGTTATGTTACCTTTTTTATACTTATTTCAATTAGTACTTGTCTACAGGGTGCTCAAAAGTATAATAGTAATCCACTTTAATGTATAGCTTTCGTTTTAATGTTTTGATTTTGAGGCAAATAAGATTTGACAAACAACATGTCAATTTTAATACGGAGGAAAGTCTGTCTGGTAATGCGCCTGCCAGAAAAAGTCGGGAGATATTGCTGGCCACTCTATTGCACCTCGTCCGCCAGGCTGGTGTACTGTAAGTAAGTACACTTCTCACTATTGTTTTATAAAGAGTAAGTTTTTTTCTCAGACTAATTGCGCTATTTTTATTTATTTGAGGGTAGATGGCGAACAATTGCCTTCACGCTTTTCGCATTCTATCAGTTGCATTGCTTTCCCAGGTCATTTTCTTATCAAAAATTAATCCACTCAAACATACGTTCATAACAACATAACACATTCAAATATCCAAATGACTGGCTTGCACCTTAATCAACGAATGATCAAGAAATGTAAGATACATAAAATCAAGCAGAAATAAAAAACTCAAAGAAAAACATCAAATAATCAAAAAAAGAAAAAAGCAGAAAACCAAGAACTTCAAGATATTTCCTCATGTTTGACCCAATTTTGAAAGAAGGCGTTAAGGAGTGTTTGACACATGTCGACATGACTTTGCGATCTTAATACACCAAATAGCTATTTCAGGCCCATAAAGGAAGATTATTTCTGTTACTACTAATATGATCATGTGTGTAAGTAAACTTTCTTCTCGATAATAATATTGACGTGTTTTATGTGAAATCTTATTTCTCTCAATATCAAGAGATATTTAGGGTGGTGCAGGTTAGTTCAGTTTCGTATATTATAGGAAATAGAGTGATTCGTTTTGAAATGAATGTGGATACCAAAGTCACAGGCAATATAGCTACGTTTTGTGCCCAAGTCTCATGTCATGTATCAGCTCTTCATGTTTGTATTCAGGTCTAAATAAATATTTTTCATTGTTTTATTTTTTCTGAAGCTTGTCGGAATTTCGTCCCTGAAAACTATGATGTTATAACAAATAGAAAAATTCACCTAATGTTCTCTTTTCTATTTTATAAAGTCATACTTTATTAGGCGAGTATAGGAATCTGAGAGTCCATCAGTGACGATTATAGTAATTTTATTTCTTCTTCCGAGAATAATATTCTAAAGAATGTAAAGTCGCTTTGGACTTATCTAAGGTCTAAACGGGCTATCCTAAAGAAATGCGTTACGCTGATTCCATATCATGTAATCCCAATGAAATAGCTAATATGTTTGCAGATTTTTTTCAATCTGTTTATGTACCGGGAAATGGGTCGGCGTTTTGTGACATTAGACTTCTTCCTGAAACTAATATCAATCTATGTATGATCAATATTGATAGTGATCTAGTTTTTGACAAGTTGATTCGGACATTAGTAAAGGAGCCGGCTTCGATAAAATTCCACCCGTATTTTTAAAAAATTGCAGGCTGGTTTTATATCTACCACTTAGTTTTATCTATCAAACTTCTCTAAATGTCGGTATATTTCCCACAATATCGAAATTTTCCGTCGTAACCCCTTTGTAAAAACTGTATGATTGGTGTCTCAATAATAGCATGACCCTGAACAGCAAAAAGTGCAACGTAATATCGTTTTCAAGAAAGAGGCAACGTCTGAATGTTGTTTATCGGATCAATGGAGCATCAATTAATAGAGTTAAACTGGTTAATGACTTGGGTATTGTATTTGATAGCAGTCTACGATTTAACAGCCACATTGATAACTTAATTGCAAAGGCCTTTAAGATGGCTGGTTTTGTCATGAGACAATGCTGGCAGTTTAAAAATGTCGAGACATTGAAGAAAAATGTACTATGCATTAGTGCGAAGTCCTCTAGAATATTGTTGTGTGGTCTGGGCTCCTCTATATCAGGTCCACATTAAACGGATTGAGCTGGTGCAATCGAGGTTCATGAACTTTCTGTTGCATAGACTGAGGATTGATTGTTCTACGCTTTCTTATAGGGATCGCTTGAGTCTTGTAGGGTTGGATAGCCTGGAGATACGAAGAATAAGGCTGACCCTGGTATTCGGCCATAAAATCTTGAACAACTTGATGGACTACTCGGAACTTTTGTTTTTGCTTAACTTTAGAGTACCATTTCGTTTGACGAGACAGGCCCATTGATTTTCTGTGAATCAGAGCCGTACTGACATCGGAAGGAATAGCCCTGCAAATCGTATAATGAACAATTTTAACCTATTTGTGTCACAGGATTCTAACATCAATTGTTCCACGCTTTCTTTTAAAAACAAAATTAGACATTTTATTGACGATAGGGCTGTTTGAGAGATTTAGAATACTTGATGGGGGTTTTACTTACTGCTAGGCGCATGAGGCAAAAAAAGGGAATACTGTGTATATTTATGACTCTCTGAATTATTGTTAATTGTGTGAATTGATTTTTTTTAACTGATTTTCTAAGTACTGTTAGTTCTTGTTTACTGTTTTATTTAGAATATACTGTGTTCTGTAATGTATTGTAGTGTTGAATAAATAAATGAATAAATAAAAAATCTATCCACTAGTTATCTCCCAGCTAGAAATTTTTTTTTCTCCCTGAAAATATTTTTGTGGGTATCCATAGATCCACGATACTAGTTGCTTGCTATTACCTTGTCAGCTGATGTTACTGACTTTTACTTCGACCATAGTCATTACATTTTTGTATTTCCCCCTGTAGAAATATCCAAATTCTAAAAGTTTGTTAACATCAAGTTTCCCATGACTTTACTTTTAAGTGTACCTAGACAGATTTGCCGGAAACATACTTCATTACAGGCTAATTTTTAAATATAAAAGCGACAACAAATTGATTTCAACATCAGTCTCGATTTAGCGTCATTTATAATTAGCACAAACTCAAAATTTGAAAGTCATTTTAAACAAGAAACACGAACAATGGTAAACAATTTTGTGTTTTGTGTAATTGGTTGTCTTTGTGTTTATCTGTGTACAAAAACAGTGTATTGTGCTCCATCAGATCTATCACCGGAACCGATTTTAGAAATAGACGTATCAGATCCAAGAGCAGAATTTTCAAAATCGGTGCAAAAAACTTATCAGCATGACATTAACGTCAGGAAACCTTCAGTAATCTTTCAACCTTTCATAGCACAACATCAGGTCCTAGCGCAGCCTATTGTTGGGCATCCATATATCGGACAACCTTTTATTGGGCAACAACTCTTTACACCGACAGAACTGTTGGTTTCACCACAACCTGTGGGCGTGGTGGCACAAGCTGGTGCGGTGTTACCACAAGAAGAAGAGACCCACCATTTATACCGGGAAGAGTCGGAGAATCTATCCAGGAAGCCTATCGTCGGGGTTGGGGGAGTAATCTCGCCTCTCGGCCTATTGGAGAAAGACAATTCTGAACGGACTTACAGAAGACATAATGTGAAGAAGCCTGTGGTGACTGGGGGAGTTTTTGGAGCAGTTGTGACCGGATAATAACGTCGACTAAATAAGGCTGTGATTTATTTTGATTAAAATGTTCCAAATTGTTTATACTATTTATCGCTTGTTTGATTCCAAAGAAAATATATTAATTTTATAGGTATTTTTCACTGATATATAAAAAATCGCTTGTTGTCTTAAAACAATGTCATTTTAAATTTAAGATTTGAATAGTGGGCATCCAGATAAGAGCCCCATAATTCTAAAAGATAAAGCTAATTATAATTATAGTTACTTAAGAAACAAAATTGACAATATTAAGTATAAAACATTTCTAATTAAAAAAAAAACAACGATTGGATTGTCCAAGGATACACTTAACATTACCTGCAAGAATATCTTTAACGAGATGTAATTTATTGTAACAATAAAAGAGTTTTTGAAAATTTAACGTTATATTTATTTATAACAGCTGATATTAAATGTTTCTTTGGGTAATAAAGATTATGGACACTATTGGACCTCAAAAGTTTGGGTAAATTCACCTCTTTTCTTTTATTGGTAAAGATTCTTCTTTTTTTTAATAATAATACACCACCGTAAATAATTTTTCCTGCTGGTGCTAATGCCCGGTAACGAAAAACAAATACTTTGCATAAAGATTTTCACGCAAAAACTATTGATTTTTAATTTATTGTCATCAGTAAATCAGTACACTTTTCCATAGATGTTTCTGCCTTGCCTCATCTTAGCTACTACCGTATAAAAGCTGCAAAAAATGCGAAAATAATGTAGTTTGCTGATTTCAATAGTAAAGATTACTATATTGTAGCCGCAATGTTCAAAATTCTGTTCGCATTTTCTGTCCTTTTTGCTTGCAGTTTTGCAGCACCAGGTACGTATTGAATTCTAACTCGTCATTTTAAACTAGTTCTAATTGAAGGGGTCAATGCAAAAAGTGATTAAGTCACTTTTCTTGTAAGATTCAGTGCCCATACTACACTTTGATTAGGTCAGATTTGTGGTAAAGAACTTCCTACTGCGTAAAAACCCTTATATCAATCGATCGCTATTTCACTGCAAAAAGTAGCTAAGTGTCAAAAAGTCCACGGACTTTTTGATGCTCGAAGAACCTTGTTAACCTCTCAGAGACCCATGAAACCACTTTTGGATGCTGATATGCACAGATATCATAACCAATACATTTTTGGAGTTTTACTCTGATATTGGTAAGCATAGTTTTCGTATTATAAACCTTAACATTTTTTTTTTCCCAAAATGTGGCTAAATCCAAATTAACAATTTTTTTTTCGACAATAAAGAGTTTAGGAACGTACGGCTCATATGAAAAAAATACTGTATGATCAATAAAAATATAGTTGTGGAAAACTTTCCATAACTAAAAAACTTAAAAACGCGACTTAACCACTTTTTGCCCTGACCGCTTCAAGGCTGATATTTATACTTAATGATGTACTAAGCCTCTTAACCTTTGAACTACAGGGTGTTAAAGTTTTAAGAAATGTTTTTTTTATATATAACTTTGATACAGCATGTACGTGTACAATACTTTATTTATTTCTACCAGTGGCGTGCATGTGGGTTCTTTGCTGAAATAAGATGATAAGTTATCTAATATTAAACACTCTGAAGTGATATTTTTATACAAACGGACGACTAAGTACTGTATCCTATGCAGTGTGTCCAGATAAGGATACCAAGCGGCCATATCTCGGAAACGACACATCTCACAGATTTAAAAAAAAACTACCATAATAAAAATGCTGCATTAAAAATAATTTCAAGTTCAATTTACGGCAAAAAATGCCACTTAACCATAGTAAAACAAATAGATAATTAAAATCAGTAGATCTTTGATGAAGTCGATTTTTTATAAATCCCCACAGAAAAATATCTAACTGACTTAGGTCACGGCTATTAGCCGGCCATTCCTTACTGAATGTGTCAATTTAACGTAAAGCGACAAATATGTCAAGTAGTCAAGTTGAAGTATGCTGAACGCATCGACAACTCGATTATCATCACTTCAATTTATCAAAATTGTAAACTCAAATATTTCAAAAATGGCTGAACTTAATGTTGACATGTTATATATAAATAGATCTTTTGTCGTGGTAACAGATATAAAGGGTGCCCCATTTAAGAAAAGAACACTTGCAATTGTTTTTCAACTTTGCGTTGCGCCTATAAGGTAACACGAGAAAAATTATGCAACTTTTGTATTTAAAGTTTTTTTCTGCCACTTATATTAACCCCTGTGGTGGGCACTCAAATACAAAAAATTATCCTGTACATATTTTTTATTCTGCTTAAAATCTATAACTCCCTGTATCACAAAAATAAGGCGGTTGGACCTATGTTTATGAGATTTTTAGCACCCTGTATATCACATACATATTCAAAATAATTATTTAAAAATCCTAAATCTTTAACACCTTGTAGTTCAAAAGCTAGGTCTGGGGCATGCGTTTATATGAAGATTTTTTCGTATAATGGGCGCAGGAATCACATTTTAAAATATTAACATATCATTAACTTTATATTTCCTCTTGTTGTTATTCGGTATGTATGTTATTTTGAGCACTTATTGTTACTAGAGAGTTCAATATCAACAATTGCCTTGATATTAAATGTAAAAACCGAAGTAATTTGACAACATTATTGAAGCGCATTCTTCATAATATGGAAAATATTATTAAAATATACCCATTCATGGGAGAATTTCAGAAAATTCAATTATTAAAAGAAGAAAAGCAACAAATATGCTTTTGGGGAGAGAAAGGATAATAAATTTCCACGTTTCCATGTACTGGTTGATTTAACAAAAAGGAGGCCGGATATATCTGAGAAGCTGTTAGTCGCACCGTTTTCAGAATTTTTTTTTATGGTAAAATCGCCAATGAAAACCCGCTGGAAATTATTTTTAAGCTGGCCAATTTGAAAAGATAATTTATATCCGGAATTTGCCCAATAAGGATGCATTGAAACTATTTGCACCATAATACTAAGAAAATTTGACTTATTCCTTTTTCAGGCATTTTTCTTATCTGCTCAAATAAACTGGTGAGGAGACGTCAATTATTTTTTCTTATTTTGATTGATAACTTCGGTTTGGCTCAACCGTATTTAACAAACTTTGTTTCACGGAAAACTTTCTTTTGTTTTATCACTTGCATTGTAACTATGTCATAACTATTTTAACGGTGGCCACTAGAGGGCGCTGTTTGACAACTTAAGAGTAATTACGATTTTTATTGGAAATTTTAAATGGTATGGTATGTAATGTATATAAATCGTAAACAGTCAGTGAAACCCCCATTTGTTCAACTGTAACCGGAAATACGGCCATACAAATTATAATTGCAGCACTTCACAGCTAAATTGCCAACCCGCTCAAACTCTTCATTAATAATAATTATAAAAATAATAATAATTGGGACGGCATTAAAAAGCGGAATATTTTGAAACACTCATAATTAATATTACTATTATAACCGTTTTTTTTTTCAGGCTTTATGTTGCTGTTATGTTAAAGAATGATAGTTCATTTTGATTAATTTTGAACACAACACATTATTTATTAGCGAAAAGAAAAGAAAACTCAAAAGAAACTAAAAGTCAATTTATCGAGTGTTGGAAATGACCTCCACCAACAGTCTGGCAGTACCCGAGACAATCTTCAAATTCTTGCAGAAGGTTATTAAGACGTAAGGTTATATCAATCTTATTTCGCCTCTTATTCTGTTGTTTAAATCTTCAATATTGTTGGGTCAGTTAACATATACCTTAGACTTAAGATAACCCCAAAAACAAAATCTAAAGGGGTTAAATCTGGAGATCTGTCCGGCCGTTCAATTGAACCTCGTCGGCCAATCCATCGTTCGGGAAAAACTGTATTAAGGGACTCACGCACACAGCGGGTGTAATGGGCCGGAGCTTCATCTTGCTGATACCACAAGAAATTGCTCGGTGCATCAGGATCTCTGGATCAGGGTATAATATGGCAAGGCACGGTACTAAGTCATTTTCTAAAAATTTTAAATATGTTTCACCTGTCAAATTTCCGTCAATAGGAAAAGGTCCCAAAATTCTATTTTCAACAATGCCGACCCAAACATTAACTCTTTGATGATATTGTGTGTGATATTTCATAATCCAATAACACATTTAATTGTGTATCTTTTAATACCGCAGTATAATAAAATTGTCCCTAACGTGACCTAAATCTCTATATTTTTTTTTCCATTTTACTGACAGTAGATCGAGATATCGGTTCTCTGCGAGGATACTTGTTATTGAAGAGTTCGCATACTTTCATCTGTGTGCGCATTCTTTCTTCAAGTGCAAGAAGTGTATGTTAATAGACACGCGACAGCCCATTTTGCAGTAGCTTTCAAGTAGTTCCTCTACAAGTGTTTCGTAGTTTTCTACTTTTTTGGTTTCTAACTTTGGCCCTCGAATTAGGCGCTTATACATATTTTCAAAAACCGGCGCCTATGTAGGTGTTCACAAGTACTTTTTTCCAATAATTGCAACATTATGATTTTCCATTTATTTTGTTAAAACAATTAGCCAATAAGTATAAAATACACTATGAAAAACTTACTTACAATATATACAATAATAAATATCGCTTATATTCCTACAAAAATAAATGATGGTACCTACTAGTAAATATACAGCGGTATTGTAAAGTGGTAATCTAGCTGCTCATGGAGACTTCCGTAATATTTTCTATTGGTGGAATCGAATTGGATACCGCTAAGATTGAACTGGATTCCGATAACATCGTGCTTGACACGGGGAACAGTGTACTGGCCATTGGCACCATTGTAGTCGATGGAAGTGACTTCGTGCTGGCCTCAAAACTCATGCTAGGCCCTGGAGTAGTACCAACGTCTATTTCCTTTATTTTTGTTAAATGGTTGCTTTGATTGATATGCTGGGCAGCTAGATTATGATCCAGATATACCAAAGGCACTGCTAAAATTCTATATTTTTGTATCGGATGACTTACATCGTCCTTCTTATAAGTATGAGTTATGGAGTTGTCTGGTAGAAGAAAAACGGGATGTTCTAGAAAGTGCTCCTGATATGCTACTTCCTTGGGTGTAACAAAATGCGGATGGAATAGTACGACGTTTGGTGGCCACGGAACAGAGAAACTAGGTCTCGGTTTGATGAAGGTGTCAACTCTGTAGGTGCTGCTAGTAGCTGCAGGCTTAAACGGGGCAAACCCAATCAAAGGGTGTTGGTTTCCATAGAACACTCGTAGTTTCACGGTAGATACACTTAAAAATATACAGGACAATGTTAACAGGTTCCACATTTTGTTATAAATTATATATGTTTGATGGTGGCAATGTTTAGGAGTAATGATTGGTGATTAATTTTCTTTGGGACTTTTTATACCCAATTATTACTTGCAAAGAAAGGATGGCAACAGGGAGTAAACATTTGTTGAGTACTTTCAATTATTACCTAACATAAATTGTCACAGATTTGTTTATGACAAAACATAGATAGGAATAAAATGTTCTAAGGAACTTACACATAAAATAACCAACAATGCCTTTCTTTTATTATCTATGATTTTATTAACAAATCAACAATAATCATATTGTATAGGGTCCGTACTTTTCAATCAGATCGATCGTCGAAATCTAATTTTTATGGTTAAATAATTTTTGTTTAATGTGTCAATTAAAAATAATGATGTTTTGTCTAATTGTAATGCGGTATACCCGCGTGTAATTTACAATTGTGTTGTTCGTTCCATTTTTAATTTGAAAACAGATTTGTCATTTACAGGTAAATAACTATTTCTTTTGTTTTGTATTGATGATGCAGAATTCTCTGAAGTCGATTTTTTTAAACTGCGAATTAAAAGAGTTCATACGCCAGCTTCAAAATTTAATGACAACAATACTGCGACTGTTCTTAAACTCTGTATGGATTTAATTAAAATTTCAATTACAACACCAACTTCGATTGATGCCAATACACATTTCTTATAATTATTTTTTCGTTTCCGTTTGTTTACAACACAAGACAATAAAAAATTAGCAGAATCTATGCATCGATTACCAACATACGGAAAAATCATACAAGCATGTCTAAAGAAATTAGTTGTGGTATATAAATAACTGGCAAACAACCCTAACAACATCAGTCAGTCCCCGATTATTTACTGTAAACGTCTAAATAATTAAAAACTTAAAATGTCAGGGAAAGTCGTAATCGTGTTTTTTGCTGTAGTGGCATGTGCACTGGCTCATCCTGGTTATCTTAATTCCGGGTACAGTTCTGGATATAGTTCAGGTTAATATTATTTTTTTTTTATTTAATTTTTAGGGATGGTTAAACGCAGCCTTTTCCACACTTCTCAAGTTATTTCTTTTGAAATACACACCCTTACGTTAGGAGATATTTTTATTAAAATTTGGGTTACTGCTATACAGGGTGTCCCACTAAAGTTGGCAAGGTACGATACTACGGAAGTCATAAACTTTACGGCTCTACACGGATATCGTAAACCGTCGAACATACAATTTTTGCGATATCGTTCTTATTGTTTTCTGATTCTATTTAAAGAGATATGTGAAATTAAATTTTACATTGTCATTGTCACTTTTTATCCTTTACAACAAGGTTTAATTAAGTAATCCGACGTTTCGCTTTCTCGCAACCATCATCAACTTTGTTTTTTAAATAGTCAAAAAATTTTAATTTACGCTTTGTAAACTCTTATTTTTATTCTTAATTCAAAGTCATATTACACATATTTTTTGATAGACGTTTCGGACTAAAAAACTCTTCAGCAATGCAAATGAGCACCGTATTTTATGCTGTATTTCAATTCTAGTTTGCTTTAAAAATAATTTTTTTTTTATTTTACATTATTTACAATAATATTAGATGAATTTTTAGATGCATAAATGATGGCACAAAATAAAGAGAAACTAATAACAAACCATTAGAAACGTATGAACAAATTAGAAATTATAGAAGCTTATGTAAAAAATTAAGCATTCTTATATTATCAATTATTTTCAAAAAACGCATCCTATGCGAACATATAGTACCATTTAAATTCTGGTTAGTTCCAGAGTTATTCTTCCCATTGAATGAATTATTTATTTTGACATATCTCTTCAAATGCAATCAGAAAATAATAATCGTTTTTCTTCGCAAAAATTCGTGGTTTCCCGAATATCTTCGAAAATATTATTGAAATTTAATTAATGTACCAGAAATTATTAACTGTGTCTTGATACTGGTTTTGTCTCTTTCTATCGTATATACCTAATATTGAATTAGTCGGAAGGTGCTTGTCATCATCAGAAACTTCTTCAGGACGACCAAAACTTGAGGTGGATGACGCACTAATGCATAGAATAAGGCAGAAAGTTCATAGTTTCTTTTTAAAAAAAGAAATTCCCACGCTGGACTAGGCAATAGATTTTAATAGACAGAAGCAATATCATCTGATGGAGAAGAAATTACTTAAGAAGCTTCCGAAAGGCCAGAGACGAAGAAAAAAATATTTTACCCAGACCAGAAATTTTGGCAGGATGAAAATATTAAAAGTTCAAGTTTTGGAAGGATTATCCACAGGATTAAGACCGCCATCTGGAAAAGGACATCGACAACCCATATTGAAAGTTTTGAAGGCTTCCTTCAAGGTGGTCTACTGATGTTCCAACCTGAAAATACAGGAGACTATCACGAAGATATGAATGCCGATGTTTTTGAAGAATGGTTCGAGCAAATGTTGGATCCTATACCAAGAAATGCAATAATTGTATTAGATAATACAGGTTAGCACTCTATGCTGACGGAATACTACCCACAAGTGCGTGGCGTAAAAGTGAAATAACAGAATGGCTAAGGTTAAGACAAATAGAATTTCCATTAGATTTAAAAAAAAAGAACTTTTGGTACTAGTTACTTTACATAAAAATGCATTTAAAGAATATGTAGTCATTGAAATGGCAAAATTACGAGGAATATCCGTGCTCAGACTCCCTCCTTACCACTGCGAATTAAACCCGATCGAACTTATATGGGCTCAAATAAAGACAGATGTCGCCAGAAAAAACACGACCTATGAAATGGTGGATTTAAAAAGACTCTCTAATGAAGCTATGGGTAAAATCAATGCAGAAAAGTGGAAAAAGTGTATCGACCATATGATAGAAGAAGAAGCCAAAATGTGGCAGGTAGATATAATAATCGAAGAAATGGTTGAACCGCTTAATATAAACGATGTTAATAAAAGTTCATCTTTCAAATCGGACTATGATTAAGCCATAACGACAAAGTATTATTCGATTTATGAAAATGCTTTGTTTGTAAGATTCCTTATTATATCTTGTTTTTTGGAATTATATTATGTAAAATGCTTGCTTGCTATAAATTCATGGTGGACCTACCTAAAGAATGCTCATTATTTGGAACCCTTTAATGTAAACATAATGGGTTTTGCATATTTAATAAGAGAAATCTCTGTTTTTTTTCCAGGACTGAGTGGTTACCAAAGCTACAAGCAACCAATAATAACGAAACAAATCATCCCAGTGGTAACCAAGCAAATAGTGCCGGTTGTCACTAAACAGATCGTACCGGTCGTGCAATATAAACAAGTTTATTCTAGCAGTGGATCTGGAGGATATGGAGGCTATGGAAGTTATGGGGGTTATGGAGGAAAATTTTAGGAACCGGTAGAACTGAAACCTCTGGAAATAAACATGTATCTTTTTTCTCACTCGTGCTTTCTCTCTAGAAATAAAATTATATATAAAATAGTTATGTTTTTAATTTATATCAATATCTACATGTATATCTGTGAAGCACTAATTTTATTTAATTTTAGTATACATTGTTTTTTGAAAAAATTTTGTTTTTGTGAATAAATACTTCATTCAAATGCGTAGTGAGGACACTTCAATTAAATAAAAACAACAATTACTAATAATACTACTGTTTATTTTATATAAGTAACATAATATCACAAATCGTATGGCTCAGCAAATATTCTCTGAAGCTCAAGTTGCACCTCTTCCACACCACCCATTATTTACCATATATACCGTTGTAAGCCACAGGTACAGGAGCTGGCGCAGCTACAGCAACGGAGGGATGCGCAGCTAGAGCTACAGGAGCGGCAATAAGACGCGTGGCAGCAAAGGGCGCTGCTACTGCGTGGTTAACCACGTGAGCATTGTAAGAAGCTGCATAGGGAATGGAGAATGCTGCCGGAACTGCGGAAATCACGCCTCGATGGCAGCTGGATGTGGTTAGAGCAGAAATAAGGAAGATCATCTAAAAAATAAAATCCGTTGAGTTTAGTTTATCTCATCTTTACACTTTTTCACATAATAAACATAATTATTTTAAAGTTGTTTTCGAAACTTCTTTTACACTCATTATTCTCAGGCATTTAACTTTATAAATAAGCTTTATGGCTAACTAAGCAGTTGCTTTATATGAACGCGCTGACGAATAGTAATACAAAATCGTAAAGAATCCCGTCACCACATTGTCAGCAAAATAATCTAAAGTATGAGACTGATTATTTTTTAACACTCACAAAAAACTTTGAAGCCATTTTACTTGGGAAATTCACTTGAAAATATGCTAATGCACTCTGACTATAAGGTTCAAGAAATTCATTATATACCGGTGTCCACTACCATAATCAACCATCAGTTGTGAGCTCTGTATAAGTCTAATGCCAAAAATTATCGAACAGTATGCTGTAATCAGGCTAGTTATATCATCGATGATACAAATTATGGATATGTTTCATTGAAAAAAAAATCAGTGTTCTTCTATTATAATTGTCACACTTTCGACGCGTTAAGCAGTAGGAATACCAATTAGAATATGCGAAACAAAGTTCCTATAAATGTAATTTCTTCTGTTATTATACAAGATGTCCGGTAAGTACTATATATGTATAATTTGATGAAATTTTAATATTTTATTGAGGCCATAAAGAGACATTAAACCATACTATATTACGGTCTCAAAATAATTGGCAAAACTGTTCATATAACCATTAACGGCGTGCGGCGAAAATAATTAACATTGATTCGCCCACTTTTAAGTTAAATAGAAGCAATCCAAACCGCTTGGGAAGATTGTGCATAAATATGTCATTACAAGTTGCCAAGTTATAATAGATTTCACGAAATTTCCTTAAAATTTACCGAAATAGCATGTCATTAAAGGCCTTTTCACCCTACGGTAACTGTTTTACTTAATTTGGCAACGCAGGTAGGAAAACCCATGTCTAAAGGCGCTTGCATGCTTTCTTATCACCTCAACGTTCAGTGTCGTGGACAAGTTTTAATCAAAAGGATATTAGAAATTCAGTTTTATTATTTTGGTGGTTATTCAAAACAGCAAATATTATAATGCAGGCAAGTTCTTCAAGTGATAGTAACCAACAAGAGGACGGAAAAAGATTTTTATTGATCAGCAAACAAAGTTAGCTATTCGTCGGAAAGTGCATGCATTTTTTTTTCGAAATGAACTTCCGAATTTAAAAAAAAATGTCTGCCGAAATTGAAAGGGATGAAAATATGCAAGAAATTTCACGAAGAGTTCTAATGCGTACGCTACGAGAATTGAATTTTCGATTCTTACCGCCTTACCATTGTGAACTAAATCCAATCGAGCTTATATGGGCACAGATAAAAGGCGAAGAGGCGCGTGAAAATAAAACTTTTAAATTAAAAGATGTTAAAGAACTGTTAAAAACGGCAATAACGAATGTACAAGCAGCAGATTGGCATAAGTGCGTATTACATGTCGAGGGCGTAGAAAAAAAAATGTGGGACTTAGATGTACGTGTTGAAGTCATGGTAGAACCTATTATTATAAATCCTGCAGATGACAGCAGTAGCGACAGTAATGAAATATTTTTATCGTCACATAGTGAATAATCGCTGTAATGGTAACAACGAATTTAAAATTGAAACGTATTGTCATTATAACACTTTTTAATGTCGGCGTGGAATATAATTTGTCAAATTATTATTAATTAGTGTTTATTAGGTAACAATAGTTAGAAAATTTATAAACATTTATAATTTAGGTTTAGGTTTTGCCTTTAATCCACTATTATATGTTTCTATTATTATGTAGTAGAATAAAAACATAATGAAAATAACATATACCGTTGTTATTATTCTTTTTGGATTTTATACCTGCGTAATTTAGTTTCTCTAATTACTTCATTAGATCAGCAAATGTAAAAGCTTAATTTATTTTTCAGTTTAATTTATTATTAGATTTATTATAGTAAAATTTGAACGCTTGTTTTTGGGAAAATAAAAACTATGTTCATCGCAATTAGCACATAGGAACTGATCATCGTCTTCTGATGCACCTGCACACAGGACCACTTACTTCCCCAAGGATACATTACAGACTAAAATATTAGATTAATGAATTTAAATGCTTGATGAAAATAAGTTATCATGATTTTTTTATTACCTTATTAATAGTAATTCTAAATGCATCCAGCAAGACAACATGGATTTAACATCTTGAATCGTTTTAGAGACAATAAAAATTAAAAAATGTTACAAGACTTACCTTAAAAACCACTTTTTTAACATTACAGAGGTCACGATAAACTGTCACTGTAGACTGCTAGATCCGCGTACGGACTGTAATATGTATAAAATAAATATACACTCAAAAGTTACTAACGCTAAACACAACCATCAGGTAAAAATAAAATACGCAGGATATGCTGATGTGCATTTAATTTTTGGGAAGCGCTGTCCAACTCATTGAAGGCAAGAAGACTATACGCTGAAAGATTTCCAGCTCAGACAATGTCAAGTCCAAAAACCTTGCAAAGGGTTGAGCGGAGCTTAATTAATTTACAATGTTATTAAAAAACAAAAATAATAAAAGCGTTTAAATGTTATTTTGGCAATGTTCAATATGAGTTACACGTACTGCAATCCATTTTCGTAGTCCTCGAATATTTTCCCACTGCACTGCAAATAATATTCCGGCATTATTACGGACTTCCCGAAAATGCTGTGTTATTTTCGCTAGTAGCTCTTCTCTAGTATTTACTGGTGTTACAGACTCTAGTTCTTTTAGATGTCTCCGGAAGTAAAAGTGTAAGGGATTTAGGTCTGGAGACCTAAGTGGCCATCGCGACCTATCCATCGAGGGCCAAAAACGCTTGTTATTGACGTAATATACGGTTATAATGAGGTGGAGCGCCATCATTCTATTAAGAGGAACGTCTTCCAATAAATAATTCAAGTTTTGCTGCAAAAACTTTGAATAAATCTCACCATTGAGTCTTTCTTTCAAAACAAATAACAAAACAGCCCAAGAATGTAAACTGTGTGAGTTTGTCATTCTTGTAAAACCGGCTTCATCGGTAAACAAAATTAGGTTAGAAACATCCTGTTGCTGTTTAAACCAGTTGGGGTATTGAAGTCTTGCTGGATAATCATCCAGAGGCATAGCATGTACTTTTTGAACACGGTACGGGTGAAGTAACTGTTCTTTTAGAGTTTCATGTACAACAACCCATTTTGTAACATTATTTTGTGTCGCAATTTTTCTTATATTATTTGAAGGGTTGTCAGCAATATCTTGCAAAATATGATCATCATCGTGAGGGTCTCGTACTTCCCTGGGAGGTCCCTCACCGCCACGTCGTCGCCGCAAATATTGCCCTTAATAAAAAATAATTCGTTAACAGGAATAATTACTTTCTCATCATCTATTACCTGTTTGAAAAAATAGTCCATACTTTCAGTGGAGTCAATGTAATGTAAATGAAACAAGCAGTCTTTCTTCACAGTTTAATGATTAATCTAAAATATAAGCTCCCGGCATGTTTCAAGTGTTTAAGCACTCATCATCAGGGGATACTAACATCGAGTTTAGCAGAAATGTAAGTTGTCTCAAATTAATGAGTAGGATAATACATGTAAAGGTTGAAGACTAGGTGTACAAAGTGGTTAATTATATTGAAAGAAAATGAGAGTTTAGCTGTTAGAGTTTAATTAATGGTTAAAAATTAAAAATATTGTTTTTTTTTTCATCCTGTATGTAATGTGTTTTTTCACATCCTGTATGTAATTATTGTTTTGTTTATTATTCACCATTGGCTTTCCGCTATATATTTTAGGTTCTTGTCTAGACTCTATGCTCTTGCAACTAGCGATAAGTTCAAATTTGCAGGATTTTCAGATAACGTAAGGTTTAGATGTACCTAACTTCGATTCATTAAGCAAATTCATGGGCGTTTGCCCATAGACTGTACTTATTACCCATAGCATATCGTGTAACCAATTTGTTATTATTGCACTTGTTCTACTTTCACAAGTGCATATAGTGACCATGATGCCACACCTCTCTATACTCATATGTTTTGTTTTTATGTTTGTCAATAGGAACATATTATTATGATTATTTACTACGAAAAGTGAAAAAATTGTCAAAAAATAATATTTTTAAGGTAGCTTGCGAATGTTAAAAAATTATGTATACGAAGCAACCAGAATTGCAATAATTTCCTTGTATAATGACTACTTATATCAATAAAAAATTCACGTACCGCGAACTTTTTAAGAAACAAGGTCTAACGTAATTTACAAATCGATTTCTCCAAATTGTATCAATCGATTATACATAATGAAATTACTATTACCACTGTCTTTCCTTGGTATAAAAACATTTTTTTTGGTTGAGGCTTATCAGTCTTATCACTTTCTTCTTGTTAAACACTCTTCCATCGAGCGGGCTTTAAAATGTCTATCCTAAAGGTAAGCAACATTTTAAAAATGTGCTATAAGTATTTTAAATTCGAATTTATTTTTAGATTGTTGCAGTGACACTTGTCGCAACCCTCACAGTCATCGAAGGCAGCATAGTAGCACCCGCTTTGGCTCCATTCCCAGAGATTCGATACACGCAAGTAGCTCCACCCAGCGTCCTACCATTTTCCGCTCAAGTCAATACGTTTACACGAAACCTTCATGTGTTCGACGCGCCATACGCGGCTGGCGTCATTCCCGGGCCTCCGGCTATTGTTCAAAGGGCCCTCGTTCCCGCTCCTGTAGCTCCTTTACACCCCGCACCTTTCCTTCCCGCTCCCGCAGCTCCTTTGCATCCCGCACCTTTTCTTCCAGCTCCTGTAGCTCCTTTGCATCCAGCACCTTTACACCCCGCACCTTTCCTTCCCGCTTCCGTAGCACCTGTACACCCCGCACCGTTTCTTCCAGCTCCCGTGGTCCCTGCACCTCTAGCTCCTGCCGGTCATGCGTTGCCTTTCGGTGGTCCGGCTCCTGTTTTGCCGTATGCTGGTGCTGGTGTAATTCCTGGGTGGCCTTATGCTGGTGGTTTGGTAGCTCCTGTTGCCAGGTCTGTTCACGCTGTAGCTCCGGCTTGGGGTCCTGCTCCATTGTTAGGATAAGATGTTGTAGCTTGAATTGTAAATATTTTTAGGGGATTATACCAAAAAGTGTGAGAGTATATGAGTTAGTAATACAGACTGATATGTACAATTTTTACTAAATAAATATTTTTTTATGGAATTTATGTATTATCATTCAAACGCAACTAAAAAACCCAGTAGATATTTTGATGCCAATTTTATGTCGTCAGGATGTATCCCAATTTATTTTTAAGGGCCGATATTATAAATTTTAATTATTATAAATTATCTTTATCGATGTTAAGCGACCGTTAATCGATAGCAAGAAGGTGTTAGCCTTAAATTGGCCTCTACTTTTTTCGACAAAAATGGAATTTCTTCTTTTAATAGTTAGTAGGCATTTGGGACAACCTTCAAATACGGCTTAAAAGGTAATAAGATCAAAAAATCGTATCTCTTACTATTGCAGATACTTACAATTAAAATTTGAATATATTATTAGGAATAATTTAATTTGCACATTGGCGTAGCAAGCAGAAGTCTAGGTGAAACCTTTTCATGAACAAAATTGCTTATTTCAAATTGCAAGGCAGGAGTTTTATAAACTCCAGTGAACCGAATTAAAAACGATAAAGATCTCAGGCTCTGATACCACTCAGAAGACACCACCAGTATGGTTTTTAACAGGTCAGGAGTACATCTGATGCCATGTTCAACTTCTTGTCACACTTATTTCAGAGTATCAACAAAAGAGAGACCTCTGCCGCAGTATTCTGTGACTTATCAAAGGCTTTTGATTGAGTAAGCCACGAAATACTGCTGTGGAAACTTTTAGTTTATGGCTTTCGTGGAATGACTTCTAAATGGATTCAGTCTTTTCTCTCGGAAAACGATCAGTTTGTTTCTTTGAACGGGGTGTCATCCAGTAAACAACGTATCTCGTGCGAGGTGCATCAGGGTTCACTCTTGGGTCCAACTTTATTTCTGATCTATATTAATGATCTTTTTTAGCTTGACATATCTGGCTCCATCTCGGCTTTCACAGATGATGCGTCTGTGGCAGGGGGAAATCAATATGAAGACCAACTAATGACTGGTATATCGTATGACCTCTCTAATATTAAAGAATGGTGTGATTCAAATAGTCTCTGCCTAAATCTTTTATCACTTCTATTGACAACTCTAGATTTCTTGGTTTAATTTTGGACGACAGCTTAAAGTTTCAGCAACATATTTTAAAGCTAAATAAAAAAACTGACCTCTGGCTGCTACTCAATTCGTATTACCTCTCAGGAATTGGGAACACACAACAATGTCGAATCACACCTCAGATACGCCCCTCCATTCTGGGGTGCCTGTTCACAATATCTTTTTCAGTCTGTCTTCATCCTCCAAGAAAAGGCCATAAGGTTCTTATGCAATGCACCTCCTAGAGCTCATTGCAAGCCACTTTTCATCCCCAAAACTCAGTTGTATAAATTATCATGCTTTGTCAATAAGATTTATCTATTATGATACCTCTTGAACAATAAAGCACTTTTACTTATTCATTTAAGAGATCTACTGGACGCATCAAGTGATACAAAGATGCTAGGGGATGTCAAAATGGTGCCCACTGCTTTATTTGCATTATTGGCCATACAGAAACTGTTTTCCTTATAAATTTAAATTTAAAATCAAATATATTACTATCATTAGTTACATTATAAAACCCAAGGCCTATTGTTTAAATGGTGATTATGTATTTAAATTAAAAGAGAATAAGAGATAATAAAGAGAAGCACCTAAATTTTAATAAAAACTAGAACTGTGCTCCATCTAAAGTTTGGGCAATTAGAAAACAAAAGAATAAATTAATATATTATAAAATAAAACCGTATTTTTCAGATTCAGAAGAAGGTGGCTAATCAAAAGCATGGTGGGGGGGGGGGGGCAATGGTAAGAGAAAAATAAAACTTATATGAACTCTTGCTGATTGGAGATGAGTGAAATAATTTTATGACATTTATTTAAAATTTTTGAGTCAGCCAATCATACAAATTTCAAGGTAAGCTTGTTGAAATATTTTAGCCCGTTAACGGCACGCATTTTTGTCCAAATGTTGTGGTAAAGTTCTGTGACATTTCCTCATTATCCCTTTTTCTAGTGCTACAACCATACCAAATAAACAAACCCAACACTATATACAACGTAAAGTAGTTTGAGACCTAGAAGTCCAGAATCTTAGTATACAGTTTGTGTAGAAAATCGTCTTTCCTTTTTAAAAATAACTCGGGATTTTGGCACACTATTAGAGGATTTTCAGTGGTATCGGTTAATTTCCACCAAATAATTGTAGCATTAAATTTATTAATAAATATACATTATTTATTTGTACTACAAAAAGAGGCATATTTAGTCTTCGTAATATTCAGAGAGAGAAGGTTTTTATTGAAGCAACCAAGTACGTATAGTAAGCCCTTTGAAGCTTTACTCATGACTCCCTCTCAGTTTTCTCCCGTGGGGTGCTCCAATCGAGCTAGTTAGTGGCGTGCTTAAGGTGTAATTAATTTTAGTAATTTGTGTCCGCCTTGTTAGGTAATTTTGTACTAAACCTAAACAAGCACCCCTTACACCCATTTCCTATAGTCTTGTAAAGAGTATGTCGTGGTTAAGAGTATTGAAAGCTTTTGCAAGGTTACATCTCCGACCCACGTTGATTTTCTCCCAATAAATGACAACATTTTCCAAAAATTTTACCTAAAAAGTTTATAAGAGATAATGGTCTGTAATTTCCTTTTTGCGTTTTATCTCCACCCTTAAAAACTGGTAATATTACAGATTCTTTAAAAGTTTCGGGTACAATCCCTGTAGTAAGAATTTGGTTTACAATCTACTTAGGAAGTTTAAAAATTACATAACGAATATTTTTCTAATTAAAATTGCGGACATTTCATCTGAACCAGTACTATTTTGATTTTTAGACTTCATTACTTCTATCAACTCCCCTTTATCTACGGGTGTAAGTTTTGTTTATATTTCGTGTTGTTGTGCGTGTACTTCTTAACACAAATTTTAGATCTTTTCATAAGTAGCATTAAAAAACTGTTTTTTAAGAACAGCAAAAGCGTAAATAGACATCTCTGTCGATTACGTTGTTTACCACTTAAAGACTCGGTACAAAAAGCTAATAGTTCTCTAATAAGCTATTTTCAGAAAGAACCCAACAACAATGTACCATTCTTGAGAGAAATAACTTTAAACAGTATGTCAAGATCTATATATTTTATTTCTACTTTACTAACTTTTAGTGTGTGGTGCCTAAATTTGAATATCTCCATCATAAGCGCAGTTTCAACTTCAGTTAAGGAAAATGAATTATTAGAACCAGCTGAAGAGAAATGTTTGTGTTTATTTATGAAAAAAAAAACAATGTAATTCTCTCACTCAGTTATTCCGGTTACAATGGATTTTAATGTGTCTCATCAGTCAGTGAAAAATTTGTTTAAGCAGGAGAAGTTGCATTCCTACAAGATAAAGTTGGTGCACGAGTTAAACGAGGACGATTTTGATAGAAGAGCTGAATTTTGTGAGCTGATGATGGAAAGATGCAATAACGATAATAACTTCGCAACAAATATCATTTTCTCGGATGAAGCTACTTTCCATTTAAATGGCATTGCTAATAGACACAATTATCGTTATTGGTCTGCTGAGAATATTCACTGGTAGACAATACATAAGCGAACAATTCCCAGGACGTTGAATAGGCAGAAGAGGTGCTATTGACTGGCCATCGCGTTCCCCGGACTTAACCCCGCTCGACTTCTTTTTCATGGAGGTAGAAATATGGAGAAAAATTTACTAAACAACTTTCATAAAGGTCACTTTTTCGTATACGAGGTAACTCAAAAGTTACAAGCATTTTTATAGTAGTTGCTTTATCGTGCTGTAGGGGTTTTTCTGGTAATAATCCGAAACGTGCACCTAGCTCATTGTACTTTAGATATAATTATTCATTCTTGAAGAACCTACTGTGTGAACTTTGTAAGTTTTTAATATCGTGGAATTAGTAAACAGTGTGTTTTACTTTTCATTGAATTTATTAAGGAATTACACCAAATGTCGGCAAAAACAGTGCAATTAAAAATATTTCGTTGCTTTCTATGAATCAACCACATTATTATTATCAAGAAGAAAATAGGAGATATTTAACAATACTATTATTATTTCAAATTGTCTTTTGTATGCCACTGGAATCTATATGCATACTCTCAAAATGCATTGGTGCATATATATGCTGCTTGATCTAATCTAATCAAACGAATATTTTAATTTTTAACCTTATTAACTAAATAAATCAATTAAATCAAAGTTAATTTAATAATTTATACAATTGTCTTTGAAAGGTGATAATTCGGGGGGGTAATTTTTTGTGTAGCGCCGTTTTAGACACCTTGGTGGGGCAGCATGGATATAGTATAAAATATGGTTTAGATTTTCGAAACGCTATCAGTTTATCAATCAGCATCTTTTAAAGTATACAGATAATTACCTAAATATTTTCAACATGTTCAAGACCAAGCTTGTAAGTATCAGAGTTATCTTGTGTGTGATCTCGTAAATGCACCTATTTACATTTAGTTGTAGCCCCAAAAATATGGCTCTAGTTTTAGTTAAATATCTCAGTTTATATTAACATCCTGTACTAAGCATTTTCTTATAAAATCATTAAGAAAACGGTCATTATCTCGATTATTTAATTAAAATTAATGTATCCTTAATGGTCTAGAATACTCTCCGATATTATTAGAGACTAAAAAGTAAGGGAGTGCATGGAATTTCCTCTTAATGCTTTTTGAAGTACTTGCTTTGACGCATAGCACCTCTTCTGCTTAATATCGCTTTCTTTTCAAATGATGTGATATTACCATTAGTCACTAATGTTATGCAAGAATTAAATCTAAACACGGTTGTCATGCACTTAAAAATAAATAAAGACTATTTATTCAATTTATTTTCAGTTCATTTTTGCTATGATCCTCGCTATCGCCGCTGTCAGCGTAATGGAGGCCGCTCCTGAACCAGGTCACAAAGCCGAATCCTACCAAAACCAGCACTTAAAGGCTTACCATCCCACCAAGGTAGAAATCAAGATCCATGATCATGGACATCATCATGGAGACGGTGGAAGTGGTGGAGATGGTGGCAACTGAAGCTTTCATAGGTTTTCTACAGATTGACGTTATGTTCTAAGATGAGCAACCATAACTTATTTAAAATTTGTTGATTTTTCGTTTTTGTTTTTTTCTTAATTAAAAGCTTTCACTTATCTCTTGTTGTTGTGGTTTGATTATGTTGCGGGTGTAGCCAATAAAATGAAAAAAAAATTATGTTGCAAAAATATACCTGTTTATTAACTAAGTATATAGACAGTGGAAGACAATGATAAAAAACCTTTATTAGTCCAAGCACAAAAGTTAGGTGGGGTATTTAGATCTATTTCGAGTGTCTATGTCAAATCACCGTCAACGAATTTTTAGGCACCAGAATAACTATGTCCGTGACCATGTCCAACAGCAACTGCCACTGGTCTTGAGTGAATTGAGACTGCAGGAACGTGAACTACAGTCTAAAATAAAATATTGATAATATTAAATTTATTCTATGTGATTACTTCATTTTGAAAACTGGGTTTATTATTAGTAGGCACATACCTGTCGTAAAATGGTTCCGGGATGAATAACGTCAAATCTTGATTGACTACTGAAAGCAGTGGGATACGCAACAGCATGACCAGAAGGAATCGTGGCTACGCCTATAGAAGTTCCAGCACCTTTAAAGCAATTATTGTAATTTGTTAATTTTGCGAATACTAAAAATCTGCTAATGTAAATATCTTGATAATGTGATGCGGATTGAGAATTCCGAGGCGAAAATTAGAAAAATTAAAAAGCGCTAGCTATGTTGCAATTCACTTTTCAGATAAATTCACCTGGTGAAATTAAAACAGGGTTAGCGCTTTTAAGTCAGATAATTAATTTTCAATTTTTACGTTTACACTTTTTTTATGATTTTATGATACTGCATAATTAACAAACAATCTGTAATCACGCATCCAAAATAAAAGTCACCATTATGTTTTCCTTACTAAGCTTTTAATTTAACAGAACATACCTAAGGCTACAGATTTTCACAAAAACAATTAATTAAATGTTTAAACAACCCTCCATTAACAGCTAAACAATATCCTAACCGATCATAAAATTCATTTCTAACATTACCGAGTTGATATTAAGAAATTCTGTCACATTCTAACGAAATACGTTGAACATTCTTCCCGAAAAATCCAACAAAAATTACAGGAAAGAATATAACGAATTAGAAGAATGGAGAAAATGTAAGAATATTGAAGGTATAAATGAAGAAGTCGTGCTTGTAAAGGACTAGCCCCATCATCGCTTTGAACAAAATATTCAATGATAAAAATGACTTTAAAAATTTATAATAATCTAGATAGCACCAAATATGGAAAACTGATTTCTGTCCCTAAGTCTAAATCCAAAAATTTAAAGCCCAAAAAGTCGTCCAAAATTTTGAACAGAGAACACATCGAACAATTTGTAATAGAAGCGAATGAAGAATTCCTTTTATCAAAGGTAAGCACTCTTTATATTTGGTTTAGGTTACTAGTCTTCTTTGTTTGATCAGTAAATATCTTATGGCCTTTTGCCAATATAAGATTAGGTATTGCCGGTGATCTATGAATAAATAGGTATAATCAAAAAGGCATTTGTCTTGGAATTAGTGAAGTTTTTGATAAAATGTATGACCATTATAATTGTCAAATATATTAATATTACAATTTATTATGAGTAGGCTCTATCTCAAAAACTAGAACTGATACGAAAAATCAGTTGTTTTTCTTCGGCACCAGGACAAAAAATTTTTTTTGTTGGGCTGTATTATTTATATTATTTTAGGTCTGCAAGCAATTAAACGCTCTCACCAATATTTCTGCTGATGAAACTGATTTAAACGTATTAAAGGAATCTTTGGGTGTATTTCAACACCATGATGCTATAACAGGTACTGAGAAAGAAAATGTGGCCAAAGATTATTACAAATTGATTCACAATGGTATGGTGAAATGTGAGGAAAGCACAAACAAGACGTTGTTGTAAGTATTTTTATAGTTGGCACAGAGCGACTGCCAATATTGAACTCCCAGGACACAGAACTTACTTAATTCTACCTATACTGGTAGTTTGATGACTGGATCTGTAGGGTATGTGGTATGTCGCTCCAGTGTGTAGCTATTAGAAAATAAATTCCGATAGTTTTTAATTTGTTTGTGATGTTAATTATTAATGGTTTTCAGTAAGTAAAGTAAGTAGACAAGGTAAATGCACACTTAATATTGCTGCGAAATTTTTGGAATTATCAGAACCATATTTATATACTGGACTTAGCTTACATCGCTCTTCAGCCATGGTAGATGGAAGTAATGAACTGTTGCTAAAAGTCTTATTGAAGACTCGATATCCATAAAATCGAAATTGCTAAAAGATGGCATCATCAAGCTCTTTGTAGAAACAAAGATACTGTGTGACAATAAATTTTAACACAATTTATATAATACGAAACATATTACCTCCTCCTCCTCCTCCTAAACCACCGCCAATGCCAACTCCTACATGTGTATCTCCAGAAACTGCTGCAAAAGAATACCCAGTGTTTCGAAATGCTCCTCCATGATCTATTCCAAGGGAGAGTCCTTCACTTCCACTTGATAAGTCTCCGCCGGTTCCGCTAACTTCAATGCCTCCGGAAAAGCCATGTCCACCTAGAAGTGAAGCTCCACCGCTACTAGAACCTACTCCGGAACCCAAACCTACAAATAAGGAAAAAAAGTTTGACCTGCGGTGCGTAAATCTTTAAATCTATGTTTTTTAACTTTTATACACAGAGAAATGAGAACATTGGTCCATAAGTGCATTTTAATACACTTTGATTATGATGTATATAATAAAAAGTCCTGGTATTTTTAATAAATAACATAAAAAACAAACGAAAGTAATAATTAATAGGAAATACGCATTAAATACTCATAGGTACATACCTATATAACCCGCATTTGATATAGCTAAAATACCGAAAAATGTGAACAATGTTATCATTTTGTAAAATTCAGAACAATACTGTACTTGATCAAAATTCAACGGTTTATATATTATAAAACCAGTGCTATTTGACACTGTAACTTAAAACTTAGATTTAAATTTCTTTAGGCCACTATGCGAAGGCTGACTTGTGTATTTAGTAACTGATCTTTAATTATATCAAACGCTGTATATTTTCATAATCATCTTTATTTAAACTACAAATAAATAAGTTAACAGTAATTGCTCATCTATTTAACAATAATCTTCTTCTCTCCTAACGATGCCATAATTATTTAATGTACGAGACCATAACCGCCAAGACCTCCAAGACCTCCAAGTCCTTCAAGACCACCAAGACCTCCTAGGCCATAGCCTCCAATACCAATACCTCCAAGCCCAATGCCTCCAAGACCTGAGTGACCTAAAATAAACAAAGTCAAAGTCAAAGTCAAAATATGCTTTAAAATCTGAAAGATATGTCTTCATCGACAAAGCTTTTAAACATTTTAATCAATAATAAAATGTAATATAGCAAAATTTGAAATATAAAAAAAAATGCAAATAATTATAACAGATTGTCATCAAAAGTAAGTGAGTAAGTATGCTAAATCGTGTGTAACTTAACTTCATTACAGAAATTGTTTTCTATTATTTACGTAGGTAGGTGATTATTTATTATCTAATTTCTCTAGCTAGAGAAATTTTACTTCTCATTAGAAAAACGAAGTAAGTAATGTTTTATTTGCCTCTTAATCCTAACAACCCATAAACCAAACCTAGAATTCTTCATTAAGTTATACGTTGGTTGAAATAATCCCCTTGATTTTTGGCTAAATGGGTCTTTTTTTTATTGCGTCCATAAACAAAAACTTACCAAGACCTAAAACGCTAATGGGAGACGCAACTTTGGTTATGACGGGAGACGCGATGGCTTTGGTCACTACAGCTGTTGGGTGGACTGACAAAAGGTTGTTGTTTTGATAAGATGTGGCGCCAGCCTGTAAAATAATATCAAATGGTCATATTTTTTTATTTTGGAATCTTTGGTATCCAGTACCTTTACAGCAATGGGGGCTGCGATGACCTTAGGAGCCAGGGCTATACCTCCTAATCCTGAATAGCCTCCATAGTGTCCGTAGCCTCCGTAGCCTCCATAACCTGCCAGACCACCCAAACCTCCCAAACCTCCCAATCCAATGCCATCATCCAAGGGGATAAGACCGGCAGTGGCGTAGGCGATCAAAGCCACAAAAATACACTATAATATTAATAAAAAGAACTAATTCAGAGGTATAAAAAATTATCTGTTTAGCATTTGCGAACACACAGTGTGCTAGAGCAAACATTCAAAATTTTAGTCATATCTTTTCTTAAAAACCTAGGTTTTAATTGATACACTTTAGTGAATAAAAAACTACTTACCAATTTGAACATTTTTAGATTAATTGGTATCTGAACACTTAACAGCAAGAAACGGAACAATTTGTGAATGATTTTCTTACCCTGACGTAACGATTTTATAGCAATGCATCATAGAAAAGCCACCCCACCTTTATGGTCAATGTGTCTAAAAATCCGACAACTAGAACAAGGGCCCCCAGATTGAAATTGGTTCACATCTAAAGCTGGTACAAGAAGTTACAATACCTGCATCAGATTTTTTTTCATTCACAAGTTGTTTGTGTTTTACTGGTCAGAGTCGTACTCAGCCTTTTACACTAACGATTTTTAATCAATAACAATGTTGTTCGTAGTACCTAATATGTGCTGTGAATAGCAAAGACATTTCTGTTTCCTATAAACAATATAATACAAATGTTGGAAATTGACATTTCTTTCTGTACTGTTGGCTTCTTAAGTTAGCCTTTCTTGGCTTTTACTTCTATTTGCTGCAGACTTTTCTTTTCGAATACTTTTTTGAAGCTTTTTTGTTTGTTCTTTTGTTTTTTTTTCTTTTGTTTTTTGACATTAAGAAGGATCCTAAAAAGTGTTGGTCTTTTGTTAAAAACAAAGATAATTAAAAAATCTTTCCAGTAACATGACCTACAACAATAAAAATGCCAATACAACCTTGGATATTCTGAACGCGTACGCCAATTTTTTTCAAACGTCTTTTCCACTAGCCGGTGCAGCCGACATAAACAACCAAAACATAAATCTTAAATTCTTGACGAAGCAGAGGTCATAAATTCTATAAAAGTGGTAAAACCTAACTTTACGACTGGTCTGGAGTTTGTTCCTGCGTTTTCGGTGAAAGAGAGTAGATTTGTCCTTGTGGAACCACTTCTTTTCCCACATTATGGAAAACATCAAAGGATTGTCCGGTTCACAGAAAATGGAACAAATCGGAGGTAACTAATTATAGACCTATATATCAATAATCTGTAATTTTTGTAAAGTTTTTAACTTTCTTCTACACGATTCTTTATTCAATTCAACACAAATTTAACATCGAATGCACAACATGGTTTCTATAAGGAGAAATCAACAACTACAAATCTAATGATTGTTACTTCGGTTGTAGCGGAAGCGACAGATGATGGTTGTCAAACAGACGTAATTTACCTAGACTTTACGAAAGCATTTGACAGGCTTGACCATCGACTCTTAATATACTATCCAATTTTGGAATATCTACATCATTGGAGGCTATATTTTATTCATACTTAACTAACCCCACTCAATATGTCAATAAATCTATGGTTCCAGCTCCGGTAGATTTTCTGCCTTTTTGGGCGTTTCACGATGTTCTGTACTGATGATACCTTTGCCTTTTAATCTTTTTATTAATGACATTGGCTTTAGTCTTACTATTACGTTCTTTTTATATGCTGATGACCAAATAGAAAAAAGAACTAGAAGCTTAGATGACTTGTTAAGCTTCAGTACAATCTCAAACTGCTTACTGATTGGTGTGTGAGAACACACATGCTATTATAAATTGTTCTGATAAATTAAGTAGGATTAGGATTAATTTTGTTACACCTCGTTTAAATAGCCGACATATTAGTTGTTTTCATTTACCTAAACCTCGTACAAATATGTTAAAATTTTTCCCATCTCACTTAATGTGCAGTATGCACGTATGACAGTTAATGTGACATAATAAACTTTTTTGACTCCTCTGTAATGGCAACGTCCCGCATTTTAAGGCACTGAGGAATTATGGATATATTTTTATCTACTTTCATTTAGTAATATGAATTTTACAGTTCTGTAAATCGTTTTGTAAGGGCATCTATTACAGCACTAGTGCTGTAATAGATGCCCTTACAAAACGATTTTTAATAGCAGGTGCATTTTTATTTTTAAAAATGCCTTTTGCCAAATATTTTTATTCATAGATGAAAGTAGATAAAATTTTGTACAATATTCTTGTTGTAAATTCATATAACTACACTCGATGTTTGATTAAACTCGGCTGACGCCTCGTTTAACAACTTTAACATCTCGTGTTGTAATATGAATCTTTACAACACTTATATCGTAAATAACTATTTTTCTTTCTTTCGTTCTGTTACTTCTTTTCACTTTTTTTTGCTCTATCTAGGTTAGGCATCTAATTTTATGTAATATGTGTGCATTTTACAGGCCAAGCATGAGCTCTTATCTTTGGGTGCGCAGTAGATAGGTAGATAGGTATTTCTGATGTGCATTAACGTATCTCTGTACCGTGGCAATTCTTCAGTTCGCGAACCTTTTTATTTTGCTCCTGTTAGCCTGTCAGAGCTAAAGTCTACATTACTTGAAATCAAAAAGAAGAATGCCTGTGAATATGATAATATTTCTATGAATCTCTCATTTCAGAAGAGGTGCTTCTCATTATCACTGAAACAGGCTGGGTTATTCATTTGTTTATTGGAGGAGACAGAAATGCTCCCCCCAGCAATAGGCCAATCTCTTTATTCCCTACTCTGACGAAGATAGTGGAAAGGTTCTGCGGGGGTGCCTCAAGGATCCGTCTTGAGAGCTCTGTTATTCTTGTTGTATGTTAAACCTCTCAAACATTGTTAGGAACAGTCATTGTGCCTCTTTTGCTGACGATACAACCATCCCATGGCATTACAGAGACTCCATGATACTGGACGCCTGTGTGAGTGAAAACGAAATGGTGTAACTCTAATCTTTTATCATTCAATGTATCGAAGACTGCTACTTTAAACTTTGGGTGCCAGTTAGGTGATGTTTTGTTGAATGGAGTATCTTAGAATCGGTAACTTAACGGAAAATAAATTTATTGGCTTGTTCATTGATAGCAGGCCTAAATTTGATGTACACATTAAAAACTTATGCAGCGGAATCTCGTAGGGTTGTCTTGCCGTAAGAGTCATCAATGAGTTGAATGGATCCATAACTAGAAGCTCATATTTTGCTCTAATAGATTCACATCTGCGCTACGGTATCTGCTTTTGGGGTAGTTGTTCAAGAGCCTCGGCATTCTTGCAGAACTCTGCTTGTGAATAGAAGAACTTTAACCTTGATAAGCATTTTAAAATACCTCTATACCTGAATTATTTTTCCCGATACGGTCCTGCTCATAATGCACTTCGTTTAAGATTTATCTACTTTGCTAAATGATTTAATGCAAATTAAAATTAAATCCTGCTGATCAAGTTTTATGGTTACTATTTTTCCAGTTAAAAACGCCTTCGATGAAAAATCTTTGCATATATCCGTAGAATTTCGTCATATTGCACGATAAGGAATTTACTTAAAAAAAAACATAAAATACCGACAAAAATAGCAATAAATTGTCTCTATATCAAAATACTTAAACAAGACGAAATACTGTAGAACCGGAGAAGGTCTACCTAGCACGGTTCTGAGGATGGTCGCGTAGGGGTAGAGACGTTAGCTCAGGTTACGTAATCTTTCAGGAAGTCTTTTTTTTACCTGATCTTAAATATAAAATGCTTTTCCGTTACAAGTGGGAACCAATAGGCATTACTCCGCGGATCAAACATTGCTAAAATTATTTCTAGACCGAGAGATCGCAGATAATAATCCACTTGACCGATATAGAAACTGCATTAAGCATTTTTTTAAAATCTGTGTAGCATTGTGAATGAATTAGATTTAAATGTGAAGTAATACAATCAAAGATTTGAAACATAGATAACTGTTTAGATACATTTATATAAAGGTAGACCTGTCAATATGTCAGGTACTTGAGGCATTGTACTTTCTGTTACTTACCCTATATTTGCATATTTTAGAAAACAACAACATGAAATCAAGAGCAGGGGCCTGCGGACGTCTTGATTAGCTAACTGTTTGTACTTACATTATCTTAAATACCTTATCGAAAAATCGTGCCACAAAAATATAATAAAAACAATGTTAGTGCGAGTGAGTTAGTAGATTGAGGAAGCGCTGCCTGCAGGACCGCTGGAGGCAAATATTGCCAAGGCATTAGTCTACAGCTAACAAGGGGATTTAAGAAATGTGGACAAAAACAAAACATTGTTGCCGTAACACTTCCATAAAATATCAATTTATATGTAACACAAATATATTACATAAAACAAGTATGCATGTCGCTGTATAGTGTGTATATTGGTGTATACCCTGTAACATATATCCCGTTTATTTCCCCCCCCCCCCCTTATATTGTAAATTATAATGGCTTAATATAATTCGTTATATTCTTAAAGCATTGAAGATAATATTTAGGTGATATGAATTAATCATTTATTTTGGTAATACAGCGCGAACTTCTGGGCCACAAATTATCACCTGAGCCTTGATAATGGTTTTGTCTCTTTCTATCGTATATAATATTGAATTAGTGGGAATGTGCGTCTCATCGTGACATCGTCTGAAATTTCACAGGTATTGGCGGAGTTTAGAATTATATTATTTAATTTATAATTAATAATCATATTCCAACCTGTGTAGCTGTTTGTAAAATGAATACATATATAAAAGGCAAAGTAATATATAGCCAGGCTGCGGAAGTAATTGCTAGTGCTGACTAACTTCTTAAAGTTTGCTTAATCGCTTTAGAGTTATTTACATGCATCAGAATATTCAAGTTTTTTAAAAATTTTACTAATGCAGAAAATTGAATTTGGAAAGATCCTAAGTGCAAAATAACCCAGACAGTGTGGATACAAGTTACCTTGGATGGCCCTTGGATGAACCATGTTTTTTTTAATTCGTTAAAAATCACCTAAAAAGCCAATTGAAGCAGTTAGTATTACTCTTGACGATCTAAAGGAAGCGAATGATGGGTCTTTACCAGTCAAGATGGAAGAACCTGCCAACTTATTACATATAGGTGACTATATTCCACTAAAATATGTAAATTTCTATACAAATCTTAAGAGTGAATAATTAAGACTTAAATAAAAATTTTATTATAAGGCACAGTTTAATAAAAAAGTTTTTTAGTTTCAGTTGTCGAGCTATTTTCACTATAATTATTCATTGCCCAAAAGTGACAGATACGACGCCATTTTGAATTTTTCTAAATGGCAACCTTCATCAATACCCACATGAGAATTTCCGAACTAGTTGAAAATAAATATCAACAACTGTATGATTTTGAAATAAGTTCTTGATAAGGGTTGCCATTTAAATAAATTCAAAATAGCGTCGTATCTGTCTAATTTGTAAACCTATATATTCTTTGACATTAAATATTACTTCCTTGTGGAAAATCATTGAGGAAAGTGAAATTAATTTTTTATTATAGTCAGCAGGAAAATCACCAGGGTGAGACACTTAAAAAAAATGTCCCTGTACCTATAATTTTTCTATTTTTCTCCTGTTTTCTAATTAAAAATTTGTTTCACAATAAGAACTCTGGCGTTATAATCTAAATACGTCAAAGAACTTCATTAAAAATATTAAAATCAATTTCAACAATGTGTGTGGCCGAACTACTTTAGTAATCCTGAATCTTAATGATAATAACGGCATGGTTGATTGATGAAATTAAAAGTATGATTTATAATTTCTGAACAAATTGCAAATTCTCATGAGCATGGTTTGACATGGCTTCTAGATATCATTTTTCAGACGCATGTCAGAGTCAAAACTAAATTTGGATTAGTTAATGAAACAGTTTAATTAACACAAATATTTTATTATAAAAATATTAGACCTATATCCTTACATACAAGTTTAGTGTAGTTTGCCCGAAGTCAGCAAAACACATTCAACAAACCCTACTTTGTAAAATATCTAAAACCCCCAATTACATGCTATGTCGCGACTTGATCTCTTAGGGGAAAAATCCAAGTGTCCACCATATCGGTTCTTTGGCCGATTACAATGAATCTTTTGTTGAGGGTCTTGTGCTGGTTCAATTGAGTTAAATTATGACATTAGTTGTGTTTCCCTTTAGTAAAGTCCGTTCACAGATTTAAGAGAATGACTACCTGCCTTTAGTTATCACCCATCATAAAATTATTTGTTGAAAGGGTTTCAAGGATCATAGAGATAATGATTTTATTATCCAGGTAGGGACCGTACTTGGTCGTAATTCGTTTACAAAGCCCTACTAAATAATGGGAAAAAATTAAGTAAGTAAATCAGTGTTGCAAGACCAGTCATTTTATTAGTTCGTGTGAAATAAAAACGCAGCTTTGATTATCCAAATATGTGGCGTCCGCAGATTGTTGAATCTAGTATAGAATAGCCGGAGGGGGTACAGGTACAACCACAGTGCGGAAATGAAAATGGAAGAAGACACTTATCTTTATATTCTAAAGAGATTATAAAAAATGTATATACAACTCTTATAGAACGTGAAAAGTTGAGTAAAATGGAATGTATTGAAGAAACAGCCACATTGACAAAAATTTCGGAAAAAAAACAGTATGGAAAATTGTGAATAAACTCACCGAAGGGAAAAGAAGGAAAGATTCTGGGTCTTGCAAAAAATTAGATCGCAGCGATGAAGATTTAATCCGACGCAAAATTTATAAGATGTATGAAGTACATACGATACCAACACTGGATAATTTACTGAAAAGACTTGAGATAGATCACACGGATATCAATTGCGCTAGGACAACGCTGTGGAAGTGTCTTTAACGACTCGGCTTTAAATTTAAAAAGTCGATAAACGGCAAGTTTTCATGGAATCGCAACGACTTAAGGCATGGCGACTTGAATATTTGACAAAAATCGCTCAGTACAGAAGTGAGAACAGACGTATTATATACTTAGATGAAACCTGGGTTGATACCCCATCAAAAGATTGGGTTGATTCTAGTCTCAGGTGTAGAACAAAGGTACCATCAAACAGAGGAAAAAGAATAACCATAGTATATGCAGGGTCCGAAGATGGGTGGGTACCAAATGCACTTTCATTGGCAGCCAAGAATATAAATGACTCCTGTTTGGATTACCATAACGATACCACAGCGGAGTTATTTGAGGATTGGTTTGTAAATAAGTTATTTCCTAATGTTTCTTCAAACAGTGTGATTGTTATGGACAACGCAAGTTACCACAGTAGATAGTTAAACAAGCACCCTTGTTCAAAAGATACGAAAATGGCAATACAGGAATTTATGTATCAGAATTATATATATTTTCACAAAAGTTACACTAAAAGAGAGTTACTTGATGTGCTTAAATTTCTGAACCTAGAAAAGGAGTACAACTGCGACAGCTACGCTAAAAGTAAGGGACATACAGTGCTTAGGCTTGTGAGTAGCTGGAAAAATTGTGTTTAGCATATTAAAACTGTTAAAAATTCATGCATTCAAATTGGGAATATTACAGAAAGATTTATTATTAACATAGGTGCTGATAGTGACAGTGAAAATGAATTAAATGAGTAAACTGTAGTTGCATTAATTAATTATAATATATTCTATCTAAAATTGTTTATTATTTGTGTCAAATCATCCATGCTTGAAATATAATTCAGTGCGGGCCTGTGTAGACCCCAGTCTGGTTTTAAACATGCGTCAACACGAGTCGGTAAGTAATTCTCTTAAATCTGTGAACGGACTTTATACTGGTTAACTCAATCAACACCTCAAAATGTTACAATTTAAAAAATGTATTTTTAGAAAGAGTCCTGCTAAAGTATACATCTAAAATAAATATATAATATATGATATAATAGTATGTTATAACATATAGTAATTATTGAAATTCCTATTGTCTACATATTTTACACGCGTATCTAAAAAAAAAGGTGTTGTACTAATATCTAGAGTTACTCTTATTAAAAATCAAAACTTTATTTTCGGGTTATGGTCAATAATCAAATTATAGGCACTAACACTATCTCAAATTTTTTAGTGAATCAGTAGGTCAACTCGAATCTCCAATATATTTCTCTAATGATAGCTGTAAGCCAATGGAGAGGCAAGTAAGGGGCTCTTGACAACCGCGGGGATGGCTGGATAGTGGACAGCAGGGGCTGCCTTTACTAATACTGGCAGAGACGCCGAAGATATCTAAAAAACAATAAGTTTATTACCTAATTAAAGAAATATATGTGTATTAAAAGTCGTTCAGGGCTATATTCAAGCGGTGTGTGTGCTAAGAGAGCGATTCATGATCATAGATATTTCTATTAAAAATAATTAAGCCTACTTACATGTACACTATTTTGGTACGATGTAGCCACCGGTAGTGCTTTAACAGCAATGGGAGCTGCTACTACAGGCGCGTGATATCCTAGAGGAGCGCCTAGATATCCTGCATTAACAATGGCGAAAAAGAGCAAGAGAAAGGCTGCCTGAAATAAAATAAACAATCACCAAGTTAGCCAGAAATAAAAGTGTAGGCATATCTTACATTTTTAAACATGATCTTGCAATTATTGACAAACTACTCGAAACGAACTTTGCTAGAGTAAGACTGCAAATTGTAAAAGACAAATCCTTTTTATATTCAATTAGGCCTATGTCATGTTAAAAAGGCCGCCATTGAATTTGCCAAGATAGGAAAATGGCGAGAGTGTGGTAGGTTAAGGTCGTGATGTAACAAACGACTTATGTTTGCTTATTTCACTTTTCTTCGTCGCCATATATTATATGTAAGTAGTGCAAGCATAGTTGCTGTTGGCATTAAGAGGTCTAATACTTTAAGAAGTAATGCAAATAAAAACTGTAATCCGATCAATGTAAAGATGTATAACAGTATTGTCTATAGTACTAGAGATTACTATAGCATTATACTAGATATGAAGGAAAAGCATCTGCTTCGGGTCATCATCAGATTACTATTCGTGATATACTTAATCTAAAAGATGAACTCATTGTAATTCTGACCAAGCTATTTCTTTAAGCGAGAAAATTGAAATAATCGAGGAAAGTGAAAAAACTGGTTTAAGTACCAGGAAATTGGCTAAAAATTTTAAAGTTGGTAAGACCCAAGTGACTATGTTGCTTCAAAATAAAGCAGAAGTTAGAAATTTGTTTCAAGAAGGTAGCAATGGTGAACAAAATGTCCCAAAACTGAAGGACGTCTTATCCCAAAATTACACTGGATAATGTTAAACACATTTCTCTTCCACCCAATACTGCCTCACATTGCCAACCTTTTAGTGATGCCGCCGAGACGAGAAATTCTCGTGTCTCGTCTCGTCTCGTCTCGACGAGACGAGAGTGAAATTGTTTTCTCGAGAGAAGTCACGAGACGAGACGAGAGAAGACCGTTTCTCGTCGAGAAATTTCTCGTTTTTTCTCGAATTTTCTCGTTTGTTAGAACACTGAATTTTAGGTATCTCCTAATATATAGACAGAAAAATTATGTGTTTAACGTTCTCACTCTATCGTATTGTAAAGGCATTTACCTTAAAAGAGATATTCAAGAGAATAGAATCAAATTGTCTAGCCTCTTTCTTCTGTCTATGGTTAGTAGTTGACATTTTTAAATAATTAACCAAATCTGAAAGAAAGCATTTTCGATTGAAAACACAATATCGAAAAGGACCCCAGTCAAATTTCATTGACAAGGCGAAAGGCGATAGATTTTGACTAAATTTAACAATTTTGTATCAAAAATTCGAAATTCGCCAAAAACTTCTCACACAAAAATCATTAATAAAAGTGTGAATTTCATTTCATATATCTCTTACCAGTTTTAATATTTGACATTACTTTCATAACACCCTGTATATCAACCGAAACTTTATTAGGAAATCACAGATAAAGACAACGGAGGGCCATGAAACTAGTGTTATTGAAACAATAGCATTAAGTTAATCGTCTCAATTATGACATTAGTAAATAAATTAAAAATAAAAAGTCTAATATAATAGGTAAAGTGACATTCAGTACGAATGATTCAAGTGTATGCCTTATTTTGCCTCATTTTATTACACAGGTCTCAGACATAAATTTGGCTATTGAAAATAATTATTAAGTGCGGTAAATGATACTTTTCCACACGAGGTGGCAGTTGCACGAACGGCTCGAAGCAAGTTCGGGCATGCCACTAAGTGAGTGTGGAAACTTTTCGCACATGTTACTTACAATATTTTTCCTAATTGCGTAAAATTAAGCTTGTTCGTAATAAATTTTTGTATTTTTTGGGTAAAAGGAGCAAAAAATAAAGTGAATTTTTAAATTTTTAAGCAAATCCCATTAATTTTATCAAAAACACAAAACTAAAAGATTATTTTTAAAAAAAGATAGCGTGCGGAAAAAAAATTCCAACGATGTGTGTAGATGACTTTTTTCCGCACGCAAGTAGGAAAAAAAATCAGGCGCTCTGAATTTTTCTCTTTATTTGTAAGTATAAATAATAAACAAAAAATGAACAAATCTAATCATGAATTAATCTGAACATATAGATAACAAACAAGAAAATTAACAACTTAACAAGAAACAAAACAAACCTAAAATAAATCTCTACTCAATATTGATGAATACCAAGAATTCAAACATAAAAGAGTTCTAGCAGAATCTGCATTGAGACGATTCCTGTGCTTTCTAATTATAAGTCCCGCTTTTGAAAATAATCGTTCTGCCGGGACACTAGTGGCTGGTATGGCTAATAAATCTCTAGACATTCTGTAAAGATTTGGGTAAACTAGTTCGTGATCTTTCCACCATCTTAAAATATCTGTGTCCCGACTGACCCTCTCACTTTCTATGTATTTTTGGAGCTCTGTTTTTCCCGTGTCTGTCGATTTTTGGTATAATCCAGCCAGAAATTCTTCACTACTCGATGAGGATGATGACGAAAAATCTTTTATTTCATACTGTATTGTAAAACACACCTTTACATATTTGAATTTAGTCCAGAAAATAAGGTTTTACAGCAATAAGTCCGGTAAAATTTTTTTACCGGACTAGTCCTGTAAAATTTCTTTACCGGACTGAAATTTGTAAGTTTTAGTTTAATCAATGTCAAACACACAATGTTTCCACCAGTAAATATAAGCACTTTTCAAATACACGACGCAGAATAAAACTTCGTTATAATTTCAAAACATAATTATAATTTTCAACAGAACAGTATGAAATAAAATATTGTACGTCATTCGTCCGGCAAATCCTTTACAGTATTCGTTTCAAAATTCCAGACTCGGCTCCTTTGTCGCCTCGTCTCGAAACATTTCACTCATACTGTAAAAGTTGATTTACCGGACTTATAACGTAAATATCTATTTCAGCAACGACCGATTGTGGAGTGGGGGATCTAAGAAAAATAGTTTCTAAGTCACATGCCTAACAAACCGACTTATATTAAACCCTTCTGCGAGACGACCAGATACTTTTAAATGTTTACCCCCTTTAAGATTCGGATAAAAAAATATTTTTTATGATTCCCTACTCACGAGAAAAAACGAGACGAGACGAGACGAGACAATGGCACTCTCGAGCGAGAAAAACGCGTTTCTCGTCGAGACGAGATTAAAAAAATTCTCGCCTCACGAGACGAGACGAGAATGGGCCAATTCTCGTCTCGTCTCGTCTCGCGGCATCACTACAACCTTTGAACCAAGGCATTATTCAGAATTTTAAAATGCTCTACAGAAGTTACCTTAAAGAGACTTTTTTTAACATGTATAGACAGTGGTTGTCCTCTTCAAGAAATCAAAAATAATATTACCATAGCAAACGCCTTGATATGGGTTTCGGTGGCCTAGCGCAATTTGTCAATTTGTGACAATAAAAAAATACATTATAAAGCCGGATTTATTTGTAATACAGATAATATTGATGACTTCGAAGATAACATTTCGGTCAGACAACTTTTTCCTAAAATGAAGGCCACATTGGTGAATATGAAACAATTTGCCTCTATTGATAGATAACGATTTGCCAACAGAAAGTGCAGAATTGACTATCAAGTGTATTGAAGAGATTGTAGAGACGTATTGTCACAAAGGGAATAATCAAAAAGAATATTTTCTCAAAATAATTCAAAATCTAAATCAATATTTCATAAATCCACATTTCAGTAAAGAAATTAATTTCCCATTATTTATTACTAAATTTATAAACACGCCAATCAAGCCGATTCAGCAAGTCAGCAGAAACGAAGGTGTTCGACCTATGCATTGACCGTAGTACATCGTTTACCTACTTACTTTTTCGAGTCCGAAATCATCCCATCTAGAGTTTTTCGGCCCAGTACCGGGCTACGTCTATGGCATTTTCATTTGCAATCCACATTTCATCGATGGAGCACGTTGCAGGACATAGTGTGCATTCCAGCAGGTGGTTCATGTTTTGTATCTCCCCACATTCACAGAGGCATTGTTGATCTTCCCCAGTTTTCCACCTTAGCTTGTTTGTTTTTACGGGTGCCACGCCGGTTCGTATCCTATTTAGAGTTCTCCAAGTCTTCCAATCCAAATTTGACCCCGCACAGGGTTTTTCATTAATAGGGAAGTTGTCAGGTGGTTCCAGGGTGGCACATTGGAGGAAGTTTTTCCTTGATTTAAGCCTTTTTCGTTGCTGCTCCTGTCCATAGAGGGCATGACGATCGTCGAAGGTTTGTTTAAATTTTTCGACGTGCTCTGTGCCCTTTCTTCTATCGCTCGGCTCTGCAAAACCCGCTGCCTTGTACAAAAGGTTGATTGGTGTTGGTTTCATACAACCGGTAGTAATCCTACAGGTCTGGTTTAAGGCGGTATCGACCTGTTTTGCATGGCTTGATCTACACCAGACTGGACAGGCGTATTCTGCGGTTGAAAAGCAGAGGGCTTGCGCGGATGTTCTTAGGACTTGAGGTTTTGCACCCCATTTGCTTCCGGCTAATTTTTGTATGAGGTTATTTCTAGCAGCTACTTTTTGTCTGGTTTTGTAGCAATGTTGTTTGTAGGTTAGTGTTCTGTCTAGGGTAACGCCCAGGTATTTTGGTGTTTCGGCGTATTCCAGCTCTTTGCCCTCCCAGGACACGTTTAGTTTTTTGTGCGCCTTGTGGGTATTCAGGTGGAATGCACTTACTTGGGTTTTACTCGGGTTCGGTTTCAGCGAGTTTTCTCGATAGTATTTGGCCATGATTTCTATTGAGTCCTCGAGCTTTATCTCTATCTCTCTAAACGTTCGGCCCTGAACTGTGATAACCAGGTCGTCAGCGTATACGTTGTGTTTGGCATTTTCTGTTATTGGCTGGTCATTGGTGTATATGTTGAATAGGGTGGGGGCTAGGACACTACCCTGTGGAAGGCCGTTTCTTTGGATTCTCCAGCGGCTTTTCTTATTTTGAAGTTCCACATAGAACCTTCTGTTTAGGAGTATTGATTGAATGGTTTTCGTTAGTTTGTAGTCTTTTGTGGTGTTGTAGACTTTGGTAAGCAAGGTTTTATGATTTATTGTGTCATAGGCGGCTGTGAGATCGATGAACACTGCTCCCGTTATTTTGTTATTTTGGAAACCCTCCTCTATGTATTCTGTGAGATTTAGTACCTGGCCAGTGCATGATTTTCCCGGTCTAAAACCCGCCTGTTGGGGTATCAACAGAGGGTCTATGTAATTCTGGATTCTCTGGAGGATTAGCCGTTCATAAAGTTTGAAGAGGTGACATAGCAGTGATATTGGGCGGTAGCTATTTGGTAGATCGGGGTTTTTTCCAGGTTTAAGTATAGCAATTACCTTTGCTCTTCGCCACATTTTCGGTATTGAGTATGAATTCAGACAGTTGTTGAGGAGGGCCAATAGCCAGGTTTTAGTTTTCTTTCCAAAATGTTTGACCTGTTCCGTAAACATGCCGTCCACCCCTGGGGACTTTCCATTTTTCATGGTGTTAATTGCCTGGTTTAGTTCTTTTATAGTGAAACTCTCGCCCAACGAATCAGTTTCACTACCAACGTCTCTAATTAAGTTCTTTTTGCTTGTTTTTTGATTTGTTTTCCCATTTAGTAGCAACTGTTGAGCTACTTGGTTTGCTGTAACATTTGTTGTTTGTTTCGGTGCTAGGGGGTCGCCGTTCAGTTTCTTAATTGTGTTCCAGGCCATCTTACTGCTATGCGTCATGTCCATTTTCTCCAGAGTTTCCAGCCACTTTGCTTGTCGTGCTTCGCCTAGTTCGGTTAGCAGAGTCGAGCCACATACGATAGTGTCCTCGCTGAAGGGGTCCTCCTCGTATAACTTATTGTATCGTTCAATTAGGTTCTCAATGTTTCGTTTACCTAAAATAGATTAAAAGATAGTAAAAAGAGTGCTGACTTGACGAACCGTTTGAAAGGTATAAAGACAAATTTGATCAATGGCAAAGTAGGCAGTTGTTTGGCAACAAGGTGACTGATCGATTCTATCCCCATTCTCCCCTTTGCGAGACGCCGTTCGAAAGCAGCCCCACGATGGTTAATTTCAAAGTTAATCTTTTATTGTAAGTATGAAACTATAGTTTGTCTTACCTATAAGGAAATGTAACCAAGGGTAATATTTAACCATAACTTAATTGAAGTGTAAAATAATTGTAATGACTTTTTTGAAACTTTGAGACTAACAGTAAATAAATTAATTCATTGTTGTTGTATAAAAGTTGGTGTTTTATTCCGATCTTAGGTCAACGTCCCCAGTCGCACCCGCAGGGCGTGACAGTATAAAACTACTCCCAACTCTAAGACAGAAGAAGAAGAACCTAAACTTGCTCCAGTGTCGAAAATATCAAGCCCATCTGAAACCTGTGCGTGTTCAAGAGACTTAAAAAACTTTTTTAATTATGTTAAAAATTTTGACAAGTCTACAAATATTTCTCAATTTCCATTAATATGTGAATCTGAATAATAAAGTAAAAAATATTAACAAACATTAATTTCTGATTATTTAAAAAAAAACGAATTTCAAAGCAAACATACAGTATACTGTATAATATATATGCTAGTATGCACGTGCAGTATATACATATTGATAAATTGGCTTCATCTCATTTAATTTTAGTTCTGATAAATTTAATATTGTATTCTTATTTTGGATCTGGTCTGAGGACTAATACGTTGTTTAGGACATGCAAGAACACCCTTCTATTATTCTATACCAGCCCTGAAAATATTTTCTGTGTATTCACTGAGCAGCATAAACAAAGTGTATTTATTATCTACTTATATAATATAATATAGTCTCTATACCGGGTGTTGCATCGTCGAGCGGGACATAGGAAATCCCATGTAATTTTAAATGGGGTCAATTATTGGCTTCCCTAATTATTTTAGAGAAAAATTCTATTTAGGTTTATTAAAGAGCACTAAAACCCACATTCAAAAGAATAACTTTAGATATTTTTGATGAGCCCGTTTACGGGTTATCGCCGATTTCTTTTTAACTATTTCTCCTTTTTATGGCCCTGTATTTGCAGGCACCAGTCAAGGTAAAAGATGACTGTCAAATAAAGTTGTCATTTTGAAATGTGTGCTTTATTGTTATAAAAACTCGTACATCGAAAATATTAAAGGTGTATTTATGAGTACAAATTAATCTGAATAAAACTAAAATAAAGTATCCAATTACAAGGTTAATTATGACATTTTACATGTTTCAATATTTTACTAATTAATAGGTAGGTACTATTAAATTGTTAGAACTTTAGGATTCAAGAAGATGTTCAAATATTCCTCAAAATGACAACTTTATTTGACAGTCATCTTTTACCTTGACTGGTGCCCGCAAATACGGGGCCATAAAAAGGAGAAATAGTTAAAAAGAAATCGGCGATAACCCGTAAACGGGCTCATCAAAAATATCTAAAGTTATTCTTTTGAATGTGGGTTTTAGTGCTCTTTAATAAACCTAAATAGAATTTTTCTCTAAAATAATTAGGGAAGCCAATAATTGACCCCATTTAAAATTACATGAGATTTCCTATGTCCCGCTCGACGATGCAACACCCGGTATACAAAACGTCTGTTATATAGCAATTTTTCATTTCTTTTCTGATATCTGCTTCATTCATTCCTATCGTTTTATTATGATTTTTTTCAATTAACCTAATAGCATATTTCTGCATTGGGGCCCTTAAAAGATTATTGCAAGGAAATCCAGGTTATGTAAGTTTCGGTTACTGTAACTATAAAATCAGTGGCGCGTAACTGCATACTTCAGAATCCTATGGTGATTTTAAAGTAGATTTAAATATGCAAGATGCATTTTAAGCAGTTGTTCAACATACAGACTGCCACCAGACCAGCGGCCTGGAGAGACGATAGGCTGCATCAGATCTAAATTCAAACAACATGAAAGACAATTAAAAAGCAACAATAAATCAACCTGTAATACAGAAAATGAAAAATTAAGCAGTTGTTTTTGATGTACCTATTCTCTTCACAAGGTGTAAAAGGTAATAAGGGAACCCAGATTTGGCCTATTGTGGACCAAGCAAAGCCAATCATAGAGTACTTTAGAGTCTTTTATGTTGCCTGAGTAGCTTAGCTATCAGCTTTATGGGATTTTAAGATATTACGGCCGTGTACATATATGTTCAACCCTGTATATTGAGGCAATGAATCTAATCCATTATTTTCGACCCACTTGCAAGAACTAGATCGTTTGTAGAGATTTATTAAGGACAAACGCGCCATAAAAAAGTTACAAAGTGACTTGACAATTGTTAGCAGTTTAAAATTATTATTTCAGTGACCTAAACTCTCACTTACTGGTACTGACCAAGTAATTGACGAAAATTGTTTTTATATTCATTAAATTTCTGTAAATAGTTGTGTCCCAAATTTAATTGTTTAATTTTAATTCCAAATATAAGTACAGTGATTGAAAAAAGAAGAACCTTAACAACCTGGGGGTTCTTATAATGTATGGTAATTAGCGTAAAATAAATGCTTTATCCTCTTAAAGGTTTTACCTACGAATTATATTTATCCGACGTTTCGTCTTTCGACGACCTTCACCGGCTTCTGTTTTTCTATTCGAACCTATAATTTTTTTTATATCAGATAACCTCTATGCCTGATTACATCTGTGCAGTTGTTCAGGTTTGAACAATTATTCGAATAAAATAAAACCATATTTAGCTTTTTAATGATATCTTCTTTAGCATTTATATTCTTATTGTGTTTTTTAAATTAAACGGCAGTTAACAGGATAATTTGTAAATAAGATTCCTATCTTTTATTGTCTAATTGATACATTAGTCTTGTACTAAATGTTATATAATTATCGTAAGTACTGTTTGTAGCGATTATAATGGGATTAACAGACAACAGTTTGGTAATAATGCTGTTGGTTTTAAGGCACTTTAGTTATTTTAATAATTATTCGAGGTGAACTTTGACTTGATATTTATCATGCCCATGCAAGTATAAATATTTTTTTAATATTTTATACTACCTACTACTTTGACTCTCCAATTGCATTATTTCGTGTAAGGGAGGGTGCTGACAATGGGTAACTATTGAAATTAAAACTACTCAACAAATATATCAGGATCTCTATGTTTGGTAAAAACAGACAAACAGTTAAGACATAATATATAGACATTACAAGAGTGAAAGAGAAACTTAGACAGAGTTTTCTCTGCCTGTGAAACTAGCAGAAACAAGAATATAATAACGAATTTCAAAAAATCGGCGTGGAATATATTTAATAATCAAACTATTCTTTTGTAAATCTCATATAGACATAACTCTAAAATTGGATAATGATAAATGGCTGACGACCATAACACTATTGCTGAATAGTATGAGAGTGGCTGAGCTGTCTCTTGATCTCCCGAAGGCCTTCAACACTATCGACCACTAGCTGCAGCTTCAAAGAAGTACGGAATAAGCGGAAACAGTGCTTTCTTACTAAAATCCTTAAAAATTCAACACACAGTTTAAAATGTAAAGTTTAATAATTCTTCCACACAATAGAAACCGTCAGAAATAAGCAGCAATTTGACACTATTTTTAAAGATGTTAAGGGGTAGTTGTTTTACATTATTAGGAAACTTGTTGAAAATTTTGATGGCAATAAAATCTGGTCTACTTCGACACTTCCTCACTCTGCAATATGTTTGAACCGAAGCATCTCTGCCCCTTGTTTCTTACTCATGCACGTCTCTATGTATTGTAAGAGACTGTTCGTTCTTTTTCACATGTAACAGGCGCTCTAATATGTACTGAGATGGAAAAATTAGAATCTTTACCCATATATATGAATGCTTGTCTGCAGTCTTCTCTTTGCAGACCAAAAATTCGCCCTGCCTGGCTTGCACGGCTTCATGCCAGGATTGCATAGGACATCACTGAGTGGAAGATGGCAAAGTATACAATCCTCTCTGTAACCTCTGACACACAGCCATTGAGACTCCGCAAACAAATACACTCCCCCGAAGCCTGCCAACTATGTTGTTTGCATGGTGGCCTCATTTCAATTTGCAGTCCAGTTGGACACCCAGGAAATTGATCCCTCCCGGAGTGCAAAGATCATTATATTTGTTTTGTCCTGGTTGAGTAGAAGTCCACTAGCATCAAACCAGTCAAATGCCGTCGACTTCCTCTAGTCTCTCTTCCACCTCCTTTCCCGAAACTGAAAGAGTTGTGTCATCAGTGAAGAGAGTGAATCGAACATTAGAAGCTATTGATGATAAGTCGTTTATAAAGATCAGGAATAATAAAGGATCCAATATTGAGCCTTGTGGCACACCAATATCCAACACTCTCTCCACTGAGGATACACCTCCAATTTTCACCACTTGTACGCGCGATCTGTAAGATATGATACTAAAAGTTGTATAGCATTGTTACTGAATTTGCAAAATAGGACAGCATTATACTCAATACTCTCAAATAAATCCATTACACCCGATAGAAGGTCAAGTATAATATTGTTTTTTCATTCCCCAAAGCCAAATTGACAAAAAGAAAGTAGTTTATTCCTCTCTAGAAATTCAATCATTTACATTGCAAGAAGAGCTATTGGACGATAGTTAGATGTGTCATTATCACTTTTCATAAACTGGTATTATGATTGCCTTTTTTTAAAACAGAATGAAATACGTTCTATTTTAAGACATTCGTTAATTTACTTTGTTAAGGGTGAAATTTTAAAATTTTTTAGAAGCTTAATAATTTTAATGGTTAAACCGTCTGAGCTATGTTTGTTTTTGATGTTGTTAATTATGTTCCTGATTGAAACTTACCTCTTTAAAATAAAATGTTTCATTATTGAAAGTTGTGTTTTGTAGTGTCTCTAAAGGACCATTCTCAGAGTGAGTAGATCAAAGTAAGTCTTAATGCAAGATAACATGTTCCACTGATGCAACATACAAACTTCTTAGGAGTTCCTAATGATCCCACTTTTAGTTTGACTTTCCACCTTCAAACAACACCCAGAAATCTTACAGACAAATTTTAACAACTATCTGCTTTCATAATATGTAGGTTGTTACTAGAGGCAGAACCGACCTTAGCTTACCAACGCCCCTCTAAATATATTACATGAGAAGACCATACTATATGGACATCAGCGTTTAATATATTATTATCAAAAAAGAACCCACAAAATGTTTACTTCAAAAGTATCGATAGTGTCTTTGAATCAGAATCCTAATGTTTTTCTTTTGGCCACCTAGTGAAGAATCCTTAAAAGATGCTCTGCAATGTATGTTTAGTTTTATGATATGTTCAACTTTGTTTTTATAACTACAAGAATCAATGTACTGTATTACTGTAATTTAATATATCCCTGTTTTATAACATGTTTTAAAATGTTTACCCACGAGTCATAAATTATCAGGTAACTCTCAATTACTCAAAAGTTGGTACAGGCTCCTGTCCTATATATTTTAGTGTGCAGAGAAAACATTTACAATTTTTTATTCGACTGTTAAGGGTGAGTGATTTTACTATGTCATTTCCTAGTTTTTTCATTCTTAGTTACAATCTCTTTTAAGTTATCCCTGAATTTTATTTTTAAACTTACATGATGTCAAGATAAAGTAGAGCCAATCAACTTATAATAGTTTCAATATCAATAATTATTTTAGTACCTATTTGAAACATTATACAGTGTTGTTCAAAAAAGTCCTGCATATAATTTATACATTTTCTATTTAAGTTATTTTTACGAGAAACGGTATTACACGAAAATCGATTTGAATTGTTGTTGATTTTTTTTACTTTCAGGTTGCTCTGCTAATTTTTAATTTTCTGTCGTAGAACCACAAATCCATGATTCTACCCCGTGGCGCGAAAACGCGATTCATCATAGGTTATGTTCTCTCAAATACGGTTTAAGCTAGATTTATAGTTTAACGGTGGCTGATACTGGTCGACGTTTGACGGTGACAGGTAGAGATAAACAAATTACTCTACCGTTTTCCGATTTATAGATTTCTGTTCCAGTGCTATTTGACGGTACATTGACGTTCGAGATGGTCATCTTTTAACTTTTTCTGTTCGCTGTTGGGAATATAACGAATTATGTCGTAGAATGCTGTCACGTGTCTCAACAGCCGATACTTTTCTGGACTAGTATTTTTGGTTTGAACAGTCAGCGACCCTCATCAATTATCCATGTTGAATGAAATAGAAAACGCATTAAAAAATAATAACCTTAAAACAACCTCCTATGCCCAACGGTGATGTGACTGTCAAATTATAAATTCTATTTTTCACCGGCCACGGTCAAACGTCGACCAGTACCAGCCAACTGCAAACTATAAATCCAGCTTTATTCTCTGTGACCCTTTCGGTGAGTTTTTGGGTTTGACAGGAAAACGGTCATCGGTGTCATTCGGTCAAACTACATTCTGACTACAGGTCAGACCCTTAGCCCTTGTGGGAAAGTTCGGGAAATCTTTCTTCATCTCTGTGTTTTCTACACCAAATCCTTATTGAGACACACATATAACTATAATATTATTCCTCTGCTACACTGAGTTTCCTCTACCACTTGTAGCCTCTCATTACTACACTGTAGTTGCCTTCACAACTTTCATGGCTATTTTCTCCGCACATGATTTTCGCACTCCCAAGAAAATCGTTGCTCTCTAGTAATGGAATATTATCAAATAAATGAAAGTAAAACAGTGAATAAAATTCTTAGTCAAGTTGAAATGTATATATTTTTAAGCATAAAAAATAATTTATTACCCTACCCCCTAACAGTTAGATTCTCTGTCTCACCACGTGGTCGAATAAAATACAAAGTTCATAGAGTTTGGAGTAGATTCTTTTTCTTGATGTATTTGCCCCTAAAATGACAAAAAACGTGTGCAAAAAAAGCATATACCCAGTAACAGCTCCAAATTTCAGAGAGAAAAGAGTGGTAATTGCGATTATACAGGATATCCCAAAAGTAATTCCTTAGAAGGAAATAATGCGATCTATTTATTTATTAGCCTAATCCTAAAGTTGATAATAACCAAGACATAGGGTACGAAACTATCTTGAAGAACAGTTCTCTGAACAATGGCGCCCCTTTTTCTTGGCCGGTGCGAAGTCCTGATTTTAATCCTATGGACTTCAGTAGTTGGGGTTAATGAAATCCATTGTTTATGACAGTCCAATAAACAACCGTATTTAAATAATAGGGATTTTCTGTTTAATGTCCCACAACCTTTTATAAAGTGTATTGAAAACTGTACTGAAGTCAACAGTGGCCATTTTGAGCAACTGTCATTAAGGCGTTATTATGTTAACGTCTAATGATTTTATTAAAGCAATATTAACTTCATCAAGTTTTACTAAATAAGGAAGTTTCATTAATATAAAATTAGTATTCCTAGTAGCCATCAAGGTTTTTATGGCTGCTTAGTTTTCTCTGCCGTCCAGCATTATTGGCACCGTGTTATTCTTGTTCCTCTCTCCCTATCTCTTTTTTTGATTTTGACCAGGTATATTCCAAAGCTTCCATGTCCTGTCAAAAACTGTGTAATGTGGTACCCAGCCCTTCCGTGTCTGCGTTCCGCCAATGGTCTTATCTATGGGATCAGTTTTTTGGTGGTTAGGCCTCTTCCTGTGTTGCTGTCCCATTCTCTTTGCCACTAGTAGACGATTATCTGGAAAATTGTTACTCCCAGCGACTTCAACTAGGTATACGTTTTAACGTAGCAGAAGTAGGGTAATCGATTTTTCAAATAATTAGCTCGATATACCAAGTTTAAAAAAACTTATGTCATCTAGAAGAAGGGCGGTATGTCATAGCTAGCGCCCTCTACTAGTAAAATCAAAAGCGTGGACGAGTTTGAACTACTCGCCTCAAAAAAACCCAGGACCCTATTTTTGTGCTGCGAAATCAAAATTAAAACCTTGATGATTATTATCAAGTTTGGGATTAGGCAAGTTTGCAAGCTCTTGCACTGTGTCTCATTACTTTTGGGACACCCTGTATCCCCGTCTTGTTGATAATAATTAACATGTAATTTACCTGGATCGCATCCCGGGTCTGGATTGATAATTTTCCTGTCAAAACGATTTTGGAATATCAACCCTTTCTGTGGATGCTGGAGCACTTTATAATTAAAAGAATCGTTGGACACAACGTCTCCAGATTTCCAATGATAAAATCCTAAGTCGAACTTTTTCGGCATTACTTTTCTGTCACCTAGAATGTATAGAAGCAACCTGTATATTTACAAGAACTTCAACAGTCCATTCCATAAGGCCTGGATGTTTCAATCGACGTTATTTTCAGGTTCAACAACGGCAAATTAAATACCTCGGAAGAAAGGCTTCCAGTCTTCTTTGGTCAGTCTCTCGGTATAATCAATATATCCGGATACTTCAATACCACTTTTGGTAAATGCTCTTAGAAAGATAATGGTTGAAAGAACCCCTATTCTGTTTGCTCGTTCCCTAGAAGTAAAAAAACGTTCATCTAGTCCGTTGGGGTAAAAGACGGTCCTTTATCGAATAACCTCATTTTACATCTTGTTTGAATGTTTAAGACAGGTACCTACCTAGAAGATAGTTCTTTAATATATGGATCGGCGTCTGGTAATACAACTCCCTCACTAGACAATTCATACGCTTTGTAAGGAGGATACAAGTAAGATAGAACTGCTGCTAGCCTCTTTTCGAATTGTTCTTGACTCAAGGTTTCTCCTGAGCTCCGGTACCCTAGGAAATTTAATACGATATACGCTCTTCCTGAAGATAATCTACTTTTTCAAATTCAAATTCGAATTATTTATTAGCGTTAATTCAGTCAAATGCTTACACAAGTCAAACAAAATGAACAATAGGCACATAAACCCCACGTTCTGCAAAAACTAGTAATAATAATGTTCAGTTTTTTATTGTACAAACCTAGATTTGCTATAGTCCTAGATGCCTCAACGCTCTGAAGATAGCAGGCATCCTGGGCAGTACTCAATGAGTCCAAGTATTCCTCGTAACAGCTGAATTTCAGAAGATTCTTGTCGGCTTCGATTTGAGGCGTGGCCTTTAAAAAGAATCGCGCCATGTGATTCGGTCTCTAAATATCAGTGTCTCTGACGAAAAACGCTTTAGAAAAATCTGATAGAAGATTTAAACAACTCATAACAAATTGATATAGTGACAGTTTTAATATCCACTAGCTGTCATATCACAATAAAAATATACATGTTGTATTATACAGTGTATTAAAACAGTAAAATTACAGCTAAATAAGTTTTATTATTATTATATTTATATATTATATATTATTTTTATATCAATAGATCTAGACGCGGTTTTTAAGAGGTTCTTTCAAAGTACATCGACAAGAGTTTGTGTCGATCGTGAGATCTAAATAAAATAAGAACTGTTGCATACAGGATGTTTTTTAAACCCATTACAATTTTGAAAAACTTCATTGCTTCTTTTAGGGATTGGGTCACCACACAGAAATTAATGAACACTAGACAAGTAACCAATTTGTGGTTTAGTCGTATCTATGATATTAGGAAAAGTAAATTAATTGTTTTAAAAAGGAGCACCTGTTTTTCATATTGGCCTGTATTATCTTAAAAAGAAACTGTATAAAACTTTTCATGCTCAGAATTGGTTTATCAGGGAGGTTATTCTTCACTTTATACGTTCTTAAAAAGTTTCGTGTGACAAGCGTTCACAAAAAAAAACGATTGGCACGCTTGACTGGCATTCTTCAGTCTCCTTTTAGATCATTCGCTGCGAGTGAGACGAAGTGGCAACACTGTACATTTTGAGTATTTCCCCCTGTTATGTTCTTATTCTGTGGCACAAGTCGACATGTCCTAAGTTGTAACCTGTAAAACTTATTTAAATTCTATTTTGCATATACAATGCCTCAAGTTAATGGCAAGCAAAAGCAAAAGCTTTTGGAATTTTTGTCCGGTGATTTGACGAATACTTTCACCAAAAAGGAATGTTTAAGGATTCTTTCAGGAGACAAGTATGGTGTTAAAATTTGCATTAATTGCCCAAATACAAATTTGTTTAGTCTAAACATTCTGGTAAACTCAGGATCCGATAAGTCCTCCAGTGCACTTTTCTTAGCACCATGGATTATCATATGAAAGCTATCATTTGCCGCCTCTGCATCATCCAAATCATTAATCGGGTTAATATGTAATAGACCCTCCATTCTTTATTAAATAAACGAGAAAAATTCAATTGATTTTATCAAATTACTGACTTTTTAAACAGTAAAATAAAGTTAGGAAGTCAGGTGACAAGCGCTTACATACCGAAATTCCGACTTGCCAATCTCACCGACTTTCGTACGATATGGTGAAAAATGCGAAATTATTAAATATTATTCGCGTACGAGTCATTCTCATCGCTTTTCGTTCCTTTTTCGAATGAAGAATAAGGCCTCAGTTCGCATTTTAACTTCCAAGATACCTGGACGTCTATTCTCGAATTAGGGGAATCATCACATCAAAAGAACATGTTTAAACCATATTCCTGAAAGTGGACTTTACTATTAACAGCCTTTAAAAATTAGGAGAACGCGTTCTCTTGGAATTTTCTAAAAGAACGGGATCATATCGTGAGAAGTGCGTTGACACGCATCCATGTTTAGTTAACAAAAACATATGATGTGACCATATGATGTGAATAGGCACTTCTCGCGAGAGAGCATTCACTTCTCTTAAGTTAAAGAATAGACGTCCTGCCATGCGGACTTAATGTACAGAGTCTGCAGAAAACTATCGAAAATTGATTAATATCGCGGTTTAATAGAAGTATGTCTCAAATACGCTGCTACATAAAAAAGAATACGAGTTTGATGACTGGATTTTAAATCACAGGACAATACTATCGAGACACTTTTTCAGTATTCACTCTAACTAACGCTATATTTATGCAAAATGCAGGTTTGTCAAAAACAACGAATTATTTAATGAGTTAGGACTAAATGTAAAATTTATCTTAAACGTGCAGTTGTATTCATTGAACATGGGAACACTACATTTGTTATAATGTGAATCGCTCTTAACATGTGTGGTTGACACGCCTGTCATTGCCAAAATTTACAAAATGTCTCGGCATTTAACAGAAATTGAAAAAGGTCACATAGTAACCAGAATTTAGTATTGATGGTCAATACAGGCACTAACAAATCTTTATGAAAAAGGCGGAAAAAGGTAAGAACACAATCATGTTCATTAGACCCTTTGAGAACAACGGTTACATCCTTATCAGGTGCAAAAGGTACATGTCATGTATCCCGCTGATTATCCTACAAAAGTAAACTACGCAAATATCCTACAAAAGTCAACTACGCAAAACTTGAACGGTTTATTTGAATATGTTGTGATCGAGGTGTGCCCATTTTATGGCCACCGAGGTGGCCCGACATAACTCCATTTGATTTATTTTTATGGGGAAATTTAAAAAGGCTTGTATATTCAACGTCAGTTCATACCAGGGAAGATTTGATAGAAATAATAATACACCGCTTCAAAGAAATTCGAAACAATCCTGGAATGTTGTAGTACAACGAAAAAATATCCGTCGGCCAAGGAAATGTATAAAGATACAGGGCGCCCATTTCGAATATCTGCTGAAGTAAACAACAAAACACGTATAAAATAAAATTAAAAGTTTAATACCCTGTATCTTACAAACGAGGGGTTTCTGGACCTCCATTAATAGAAACTTCATTAATTCATTAATGGAAATCGTAGCGTTAGACAGAAGACTGAAAAACCGCTTTGACAGTATTGCCCCATGTTTTAAAACCCAGCCCAAAATTTGTCAGATTCGCATTTGTGTTTATGTAGAAAGCTTATTTAAAGCATACCTCTATATAGGATGCTATAACCTCGATATTAACCAATTCTCTGTAGTTTTCTGCACACTCTGTATATAGCATCCGCACTGCGGATGTCTCAGAAGGTAAAAAAAAAGATAAACCAATTTTGGGCATGAAAAGTTTTATACAGTTTTGTGTCAAGAAAATGCAGATGCTCCTTTAAAAAAAAAACTAATCTATTTTTCCTAATATCACAGCTACGGCAAAACCACTAAAACTGGTTATTGCAATTGGCTTAGTGTTCATTAGTGTGTGGTGAACCAATCTGTAAAACAATGTTTCCAGGTTTTTGCAATATTCTAATTGATTTAATAAACACACTGCATGCAACAGTTCCTATTTTATTTAGATCTTACGATCGACACAGATTCTTGTCGATTAAATTTGAAAGAACCTCTTAAAAACCGCAGGCGTCTATCGCCACTAATAAAGAATATTTCAATTCGAAATGTATCTAAGAAATTGTGGTATCTGGCCAGCAAAGATTTAACAAAAATAATCACTCTGTAATTTTTCGAATTGTTAGTAAACACTGTTAATATTATTAATATTTACAATATAAAACCTTAGAGTTTGACTTCCAAAGAAAAATGCCAGCAAATTACCTTATAATTAAAATTTATTTAAAATCATATAAAACATTGTATAAAAAAGAAAATGATATGTACAAAACATCACAAAAGTACCAAAAAATTCAACATTTTGCAGTTCTATCTAGTAATAATGCCCACCCAGTCCATGATGGTCATATCCGCCTGCATATCCAAGTCCATGTCCGTAACCGTAACTATGTTCCAAACCATAGCCATGTCCCAAACCATAACCATGTCCCAAACTATGTTCCAAACCATGATGTGCCAGACCATGATGTTCCAGACCATGATGTCCCAAACCATAACCATAGCTGCTGTAACCAAGCACAGGCTCGGCGTGGTAGCTAACGGCAGGTATCACCGTTTTCACTATGGGAGCGGCAACTACTGCTTTTGTAATGACAGGGGCTGCGTAGGTTTTAATGTATTCGGGTCCGTGGATGTCGATTCTGGATGAATAGGAGGTCGCCGCGGGTAAAGTATGATGATAGCCTCCTAGATAACCTGGGGCAGGAGCACTGTAAGCCAGAGAAATCGCGGCGAGAAGCACTAAAGTGGAATATCCGCACATTTTAAGATTTATTGCGAAGTCACTTGCAAGAAGAATTGAATTGATATGATGCTAATTATGAAACGAACCAAGTATTTATACAAAGAAACAAAATTATCTCCGGTGTTACTTAAGAAGTGCACGTCACTCTTGGAGGAAAATGGTATTTTGCAACAGCGGCGATTTTTTTGTCTCGGGCATGTGAGAAAACAGAAAAATTGATTGTCCACCACACGCGTCACACTTGGTTGGTTCGACCGCCAAATTTCAAGAATGTAGAACAACTCGGTATAATTATAAACATTTTATTAAATTACCTTAATTTTTTTATGCGCCTGTTTTTTTTTATGTAATTCGTGTATGATCAAGTCTTCGGTATGGTGTGTTGTTTGTTCTTGAAAGACAGGATTTTATTATTTATTTGTGTTTGCGACAGTTGGTGGATGGAGTTCAGTATTACGAGTATGCCATTTGGTGTGTTACTTTATTTAAAAACATGTTGGGACACTGTACAATGTCAAGAAAAGACATGGGATGCCTATTATATAATATTTAGTAACGTACAAATAATATCAATTAAGACAGAAACACATTTATTGACAAAGTAGGGCAAGTCGCGTAAAACTACAGTGAAGCTCCATGCAACAAAGGTGTATTTTTTTTATTAGGGCGTTTATTTCTCTTGACTTTCAGGGAATAAGAATTTGACAAAAAAACATTCAGCTCTTGCTGAAAATGGCAAAAATGCGACTGTTGTTCATTAGGTTCCAGAGTGCCCATTTAATTGATTTTCGAAAGGTTGTACAATAAAATGATATATCACATTTTGACCTGTTAAATTTTCTTCTAGAAATATTGGCCCAATAATTTCTTCTTCAAGAATAAAATCAAAAAAAATCAATGAAGCTTTATTGTCAGAATATCCAAAGACTTATTGACAAAACAATACAAACAATATTAAAATTACTTAAAATCACAGTATCTTATAAATACCTAGGTAAATCGAAAGTTTGGTCATTAAAAAATTACAAAATAAAAAGGAGGAGACAATTAAAATATATATTAGGACATGAACATACAACATTAGAATTGAAACAAGCCCAGGCAAGCCTAGTTAATTATATAAAACTGGAACCAGAAAGATGCAGCAAATAAAAAATACATTGGTAATTATTAAATTAAGTCATTTATTTATAATATAATTCAAATTCAAGTATACTTTTTTGTTGAAAGAATGTTGTAGTTCTCATCAACAAAGTTACCAAAGTTAATCTAATTTATAAAGTATACAGTGTAAAATAATAGTCATAAAAATGTAAAAACAATTTCCACAGTGCAAATACTACTAATACACAAAACAAATCAACAAGGTGTTACAGGTTGGAACCTAATTACATATCAAAACATGTTTTGGGAAGACTCAGGAAAGATCAAATTGGAAATCACAGTGTCACGCGAAACATAAAATGATTTGGAACACATATCTACACATAAGGTATGAAATAATAGATAAGTGAAAAGAATAAAAATAATACTTTTAATTTTTATTTTTATTAATATTATTTGCTTGCGTTCCATATACAATTACTCTCTAAAACTAAATCTGAAAAGGAAAATTTTAATGTAAGGATGCTGGTCCTTCGAACATTAAAACACAAAAGATTGGAGTCACACCACCGCTTAACAGGGAATAGATTACTCTGTACAACAAGCTTCAATTCATCAGAATCCCGACCTCGCCACAAGATGGTAGTATCATCGGCAAACATGGTAAAAATACCACGGATATCAATTTTCGCCAAATCATTCATATAGAGTAAAAATAAGACAGGACCAAGCACGAAAACCTGCGGAGCACCACAGTCAACCCTCATTCTGTTGGAAAGAACTGACTGGCCCCTCACCAACTGCTTTCTATCGGACAAGTAAGAGGCAAATCAGCTAAAAGCAACGCCCCTAACACCATAATATTCCAGTTTAGAAAGCAATATTTTGTGGTTAACGCAGTTAAATGCTTTAGATATATCACAGAACACTACTGTCGCCGCATCTCCCTCATTTAAGCCAGTATAAAGGCTCTCCAAGAAGAAAAAAATGGCATCGTTGGTGGATCCAGATGCGTGAAACCCGAACTGCCACTCGACCATAATTATTCTGTGTCACGTTAAATACCCAATAAATCTAACTTTCACAAACTTCTCGGTTATTTTGGATAAGGTGGGGAGTAGTGAAATGGGCCGAAAATTTCCAGGAATAAGGTGAGGTCTTCCCAAAAATGTTCGCGGATTTTTATTATCCGAATATGTAAAGGGTGTCCAAAATTGAGCTTTCCATTTTTTTTCTTTCTTTCTTTTTATTATTGGCTCTGCCCTGAGGGGCAATTCTGCCAGCACATTAGAAGTGACCGTAACCTTGTCGGGCTCTAGACCCCGTCACGACCACTGATTTCTTCTTCTTCTTTTTTTCTTCTGATGGTTTCAGGTAAATTCAGGTTATGGGATATGATAGGTTATGGGAATGGATCAGCTGATCGTGGAACTATTTTGAGTGCTGTGGAGTGTGGAGAACCTATTATATTAATAGTCAGATAAAAGCTTGAGTAAAAAATAAAATATGGGATAGTTACTACATGCACAACAATGGGAAAAAAATAAGTCATACTCCCAAATGGTGGGAGATTTGACTTAGGAAACTGGAACAGAATATAGGACTAGGAAAATGGATTTGCTTCCTGAAATAAGGAAATTTATAAATTAATTTTATTTACATATAAAAACTGAATAATAATTTTAATGTTTTGAATGTTTAAATTAGACAGAATTGTTTTAATATTTAGGGGGGGAGATATTCCGGTTTTTCTGAATTCTTCATAAATATCATGACCCGGGATTATATTTTTATTATTCCCATTTAAATTGACATCCATTTCTTGTAAACTTCATTGGCAGTTTTTTTATAGTCATTATATGTCAAGTAAAAACTTTGCGGTTAGTTGTTTCTTGGTCAATATGGAGCAACTGTCCATTCAAGAACGTCTTTTCATTGTGAAAACTCATTACCAAGATCGGGAATGTCTTGCTGTAACTGCAAGAAGACGCCGTACGCATTTTGGAAGAAATCTTGCAACATCTGTTAAAGTTATTGAGAATTTTATGAAGAAATTTTAACAAACCGGGTCAGTAGAAATTAACAGGCGTCCTGTTGACAACCGTGGTACCCCATCAGAAGAAAGGGCTAGTGTTGGTGAAATCTTGAAAATGTCAGTTCGAAACGAAAACGTTCACAGCAAGTCAACATTACAAGATCGAGTCTGCATAACAATTTAAATACATCTGTCTAAGGCTTCTTATATAAGATACAGTTAACTCAAGAATTAAAACCAAACGATCATGTGGTACGTCGTGTGTTATTTGGGCCTTAGAAGGAAGGCAAATAAATATCGATTTTTTTAAAATTATTTTTAGCGACGAAGCTCATTTTGAAATTATAAATACGCAAACAAGCAAGATTGCAGAATATGGGGTGAGGAATATTCAGGAGAAATACTGGAGAAACGACGGTATCCAGTGAAAGTGAATGTGTGGTATGGCTCTTGGTCGGGTGGTGTTATTGAAGTCACTACCCCCATTACACCCTCCCCCTTGCCCATCCCATATCGACACTCTTGCCATGCAGCCTGACCAAGAAAGCGACTCAAAATTCACAGTCATACAATTTCTAACCCCTATTTCGAATTTTCGAGACCGTTTGACGTAGATGGCTAAAATTTTACCGGCAGAATATGATCCTCCTTTGACTCAGCCTCGTTCTTGGCCAGATTTCAAAATGGGTCAGCAGAAGAAAAGATATTGTTTGTAAAAAATTACACGTATTATATAATTTTATTCAACCTAGTTTCTAAAAAATAATAGATATGACGCTTAATAATTAAAAATGAATAATCAGCCTTGCGAAAATGTAAAAATTACGCGTTTGCTGCGTAACATATTTAGATTTTCATATGTGAGTAAATTTTGCACGAGGTTTTTAAATGTGCACATTTCTCACCGGTGTCATTGAAATATTATTCGTTTTTAATTGTTCTTTAACAAGAAGACACAAACAACTCAATTTTATCTGTAATTTACCCTAAACATTGTTATTTCCCAATCGCTGCTCTAAATTATATGTTGTAAAATATTTAATTCATTTCCTATGTGCAAGAATCGTTATAAGTCGAAAACGACAACACAGATAAATTCCTTTTGTTTATTAAAAATTTCATAACGTCATTGTATATGCGAACTTTAACGTGATGAAGATAAAGAAAACAAAGAACAGAACTATCAACTAATAACGAGGTAAGGTCGAATTATAACCTTTGTAGATGTTAAGTGGTCATTTTTGTTTTACACATTTTGACACTCGATTTATATTATTTATCAAAAGACATATACTGGTTCTCCCAAAAGTCCCGCATAAAATTAATATCAATCAAAGGAATGTATAAGTAAAAAGTTGGCGAGCTTTATTTGAACTCGTTCAATTCTTGAATTGTGGGTCCTATAGATAGGAGACAATACGATGCTGCAATACTCTAGATGACTTCTGACCAGGGAGAAGTATAATGATTTAAGCACTTCAATATTCCTAAATTCACCACATGGTCTCATGATAAAACCTGCCATTCTAAACGCCCTAGAAACTTTCTATTTTTTTGCTGCTTACCTTGTGTGACACCAGATCATTACTATAATTTACTTGACCGTATCTTAAAGATCTTTTGTCACATACAATGTATATCTGTCTGTCTCTTTGTCAGAATTCTGTAGACAGAAAACTAAAAGCTAGACACCTTGCTAGAGATATGCAATCACGTATTCGTATCATTCCTAACAACTTTTTAGGAAGGTTTATCAACAGTAGTCCAAAGTTAATCTGTTAAACCAACTTTTAGATATTGTGTCGGAAATTATAAACACCCTGTGGAGGGGTTTAGCTGTAGCAAACGTTTTCTTTCATAAGAGATATGCTTATTGACCCCATTTTACTGTCACAAGCTTTTACAATAAGAAAATGGATTTTTTTACGATTCCACGACACTGGATTTTCATATAAACATCAACGCGGTCACAATCTTCACCAAAAATAATTTCTTATATCTACTAGGTTACTTTATTTTATATAGATGTTTATTTAATAAAACTCTGTTCATTTATAAAATTACATTTTATTTGAAAATTCCACCAAACCTTCAACGTTCTCCATATTGGCCCCTACGACTCATCCCTTTTACCAATAGGATCCATAGGAGTAGTAGTTAGAGTACCATGGGTTACCGTACCAGGAAGGCCAGCTATAGTAAGGGTAAGTATAGTACGGTTTAACCACTGAAAGTTAAAAGAAACTGTTTTTAGTGTTTTAAAAAATAATAAAAATATCGGTAAAAAAAATGTTTAAATAAATTCCCAGGCATGTGCGAGCAAAAATTATTATCATCCTAGTGTGCTTTGCATCTAAGACCGTACTACTTAGCGGTACAGCTTAATACCTGTTGGGTGTCAGTAAATACCAGCGTTATTAATCAGTCAGTTATTGAGTTTTAACAGTCGTTACATTTCATTCATCGCTAATTTATCCAATTACAACAAATATATAGAGGAAAGCATTACGTCGAAAACCCGAATAGCAAAAATGATAGCTAGCTCTGTGAAAAAGAGAATACAAGGTGTTACAAATTCGACATACGAGCATCTCGGCAACCATAGTAGTTAGAGAAACGGTTAAATAGGGGCAAAGTTGTGCAATTCGGTGCTGATTAAAATGCCGCTTTAAAAGTTTTAAAATTCCGAATACTTCCGATATTATTCGAAAAAAACCGAAATTTTGCAAAATCGTTTTTATTTTTTCCTGAGCTCATTTGAATAGCTATTTAAAAATAAATGACACTTTGTCGTTGCAACTTTTTCTCCTCTACAAAATGACGTTATTAAACTAAAGATCCGACGTTTCGTCTCCGAGCGGCCAACATTAACTTTATTTTTTTAAATACAGACCTGGAATTTTTTTTACCGATTTTTAAACCCCCCTACCCTCAAAATGTAATGGCGGTATTACTTTCTAATAATGAATTGTTTTTGCTTATTTCCTTTTAAATTGGTATTTTACATTTGTCAGTCCGGTCCTGGCAACGAATCGCAATTATAATTAAAAACGTTATTTTTATAAAAACCTTTACAAATGGGTTTCATGAAAATTTAAGTTTATTAGGAAAGCTCTAATTTCCAAAATGTTCAAAAATATTTCCTTTAACCCATAGGTACCTACCTATGCACAGATCGATGTTTCTTATGATTCTTGCTATACTACCCCCTTTCAATTGACCCTTTTAGCCTACGAACTGTATGTTGTATTATTCTTCCAATTCTTCAAAGTTTGTTTAAAGTTGATCTTACTGATAGGTGGATCGGAAATGCTGGGGCAATAGAGTCGCCAGCGAGGTCGCCAGATATTTCGCCTCTGGATTTCTTTTATGGGGGGCATTAAAAAATTTAATTTATAAAAATGACTTAGATGCCATGGAGGGACTCGAAGAACGCATACAGGTTGCAGTAGGTAGGATAAGGAGAAGATCGGTTGAAAGGGCTGTCGCCAAAATTGGAAGAAGAATCGATCGTTGCATTGAGCAAAACGGCAATATTTTTAAACATTTAGAAAATTAGGTTTTAGGTATAATTAAGAAATTTATAATTATTAGAAAATTCTTATAAAATAAATTATGTTACTTATGTATGAATGTTTTAAATAAAATAGAGTGTTTAATTAATATTGTGATTCGTTGCCAGGACCGGACTGACAAATGTAAAATACGAATTTAAAAGGAAATAAGCAAAAACAATTCATTATTAGAAAGTATTACCGCCATTACATTTTGAGGGTAGGGGGGTTTAAAAATCGGTAAAAAAAATTTCAGGTACGTATTTAAAAAAATAAAGTTGATGTTGGCCGCTCGGAGACGAAACGTCGGATCTTTAGTTTAATAACGACATTTTGTAGAGGAGAAAAGTTGCAACGACAAAGTGTCATTAATTTTTAAATAGCTATTCAAATGAGCTCAGGAAAAAATAAAAACGATTTTGCAAAATTTCGGTTTTTTTCGAATACTATCGGAAGTATTCGGAATTTTAAAACTTTTAAAGCGGCATTTTAATCAGCACCGAATTGCACAACTTTGCCCCCATTTAACCGTTTCTCTAACTCCTATGGTTTCCGAGATTCCAATGCTCGTATGTCGAATTTGTAACACCCTGTATGTTAATTAATGTTGAAATGGAGCAGGAATCCGCATGCACATGGAGAAATTCAGCAATCGCAAGATTTCATAGTTGGTCCAGCTTCTCTCTCAGGAAAATTCAAAAATTGTACGGTTATCCAACCAAGACTAGACAAGGCGATTTTTTGACTTTTCCTGTACTTTTATAAAAAAACTGAAATAGCCATCTTAAGTCATTTTCTCCCGCGAATTCGAATATCTTCAGCAAAAAACAATTGAACATCAAACAAAAGTACTAGGGGTCACTTTGATATTTTTTTAAATGGGATGCCGTATTTTTAATGAGCTTATCCGATTTCTCATATAAATTTTGATCTAAAATGTTGGATTTTTAATTCAAAAACGCCTTTTTTCTTCAGTTTTAAATTCGGAAAATGTTCGTCTACCGTAAGATTAATACCTGATAGATGGATACCCGTTTCACCTGTTCACCCTTTAACCTGCTTTAAAGCGTCCGTCAGTTAGACAAAATAATCAAGTTTCAAATTTCTATATATTTTTCACGAATTAATTACAAATAATGAAATATTCTTTAGAAGAACGGCTAAATGTAATAAAATTATATTACAAAAGTGGGGAGAATGCTCGACAAACACAAAGAACATTTTTTGAGAGTTTCCAGAGACACATTTCAGTGGATACAATTCTCAGAATTAAGACCCTATTTGAAGAAAGTAAGACATTGAAAGATAAGCCAAGAAAGATGAAAAGACGGAATATAAGGGATCGAGCTATTGTTCAATATTTTACTATAAATCCGAAGAGTTCTATTCCGCAAGCGGTACGAGAAGTAAGGTATGGTCCAGGGCTCCGGAGAGTAAGCTATGGAACAGTTCACAGAACTTTAAAAAAATGTGGTCTAAAACCATATTGCATCCTCCCGTTCAATACTTAACAAAGCTTCAAAAAGAACTGCGATTTCGATTTGTTGCTTCAATGCTGATGAGAGAGCAAGACGAAGATTATAATTTATATAATAAAATTCTATGGAGTGACGAAGCGTCATTTACAACATCGGGGGTATCCAATCGGAAAAATACAAGATACTGGGCAGCAGTTAACCCTCATAGATATGAAATGATAAAGTTTCAGGGTTGGAGCTCACTTAATGTTTGGTGTGGGATGTTAGAAAATCGAATTATTGGACCACTATTTTATCGTGGCTCTTTAACAGGCCAAAGATACCTCCATTTTCTTCATAACGATATCGAGGATTTCTTGGAAAGGTTGCCATTGCAAGCCTACAACAATATCATTTGGCAGCAGGATGGTGCTCCGCCTCATGCAGTTCGAGGAGTGGTAACATACCTAAACGAGCGTTACAATCAGTGGATTGGCCGTAACGGAACAATTCATTGGCCACCAAATAGCCCCGATATCACGCCAATGGATACATTTTTATGGGGTCATTTAAAAAATGTAGTTTATCAACGACCCAACAGAAGTCTGGAGGACATTCAGCAAAAAATTATAAATGAAATTAATAGACTTAACCAGGACCAAAATATTGTAAGAGATTCTTTGGAGAGATTGAAAAGGGGGCATCGGTCATGTTTTGAAAATAATGGAGGACACATAGAACAATTATATTATTGAGATTAAAGTTATTCACTTTAGTTTATAGTTTTTTCTAATATGTCATACTTTTTTTATACGTAAGCAATAATAGATTTGCAAAAACTACTAAATTTGTAATTATTTCGTGAAAAATATATAGAAATTTGAAACTTGATTATTTTGTCTTAACTGACGGACGCTTTAAAGCAGGTTAAAGGGGTAAACAGGTGAAACGGGTATCCATCTATCAGGTATTAATCTTACGGTAGACGAACATTTTCCGAATTTAAAACTGAAGAAAAACAACATTTTAGATCAAAATTTATATGAGAAATCGGATAAGCTCATTAAAAATACGGCATCCCATTTAAAAAAATATCAAAGTGACCCCTAGTACTTTTGTTTGATGTTCAATTGTTTTTTGCTGAAGATATTCGAATTCGCGGGAGAAAATGACTTAAGATGGCTATTTCAGTTTTTTTATAAAAGTACAGGAAAAGTCAAAAAATCGCCTTGTCCAGTCTTGGTTGGATAACCCTGTACACTTAACATAGGAAAAACAGAATAACATTATTGTAAACAAATTGTTAAAAGTAAATACAAATTTTGTTCAATATTTTCTTTAATAATAATTACCGGGCATTACCAAAATCACCGGACATTATGAACTTTATCGCCCGCTAATATTTCCTCTGATATTATGATGATGTTTATAGCAACCGTTTCTAGAAGGTATTATAAGTAAATAATTGATAGACGAAAAATAAAACTTTTTACATGAACCCACCTTTATGTTAATATTACGTTTTTTAGTTCAAGCTTTCTTGGATAAAAATAATTTGAGCAGCAAGTACATGAAACCCACAAACAGACTATAGCATACCCGATACACCTGGAAGATAGCTCGGCTTAGGGGCACAATACACAACAGCTAAAAAACAATAGCAAAATAATAAGATGATCTTTAGCATTTTGCGTAATACGTTCAGTATACTCTGTAAAATCACATGCAATAAATAAATAATAATAAGAAAAAATTGCAGTTTTATAGGTGTCCCGCATTTATAAACGATGGAACAAATTATAATTATTATTATTGTTGGGAATATTGTACCAACAATTATATCAGTTACAATAATTAGTCTAGATTTCCAACTAGTCCCCTATATAATAAGCGCAATTCAACCTGTCTTCTGTAATTACGCAACCTTTATTAATAGTTAGATAATTAAAAAAGACCTTTTCAGTAGAAGGTTTAAAAAAATTATTCCAATATACCGAGCGTTTCTTAATTTCCGTGTCTTTAATAGAATAAAAATATGGAAATTATTTAGAAATCTCATTAATTTTGTATCTATTTTAAAGTGCGGATATCGTCAGCCTTGTATGGACTAATCTATTTCATTTGACTGATAAAATTATGAAAATATTTTACACAAATGGGAAAAAATGTCGTCTTTAGCCATAATTTCATAAATATTCATGTTTGTTGATATATGTTTGGTATGGCATCGCATCGCAATATTTTACGAGTAATATTATATTATATTAAATAATATACAGAGTGATGCACGATGAGAGTGTATTGGAACATTACAGTACTCATATACAGGATTTTTCACCTAAAACTTCAAGGGTTATATTTCGAAAATTAATTAAACTTTGACAATACAATTCGGAAAATCTTTTTAAGAAAGTTATCGTGCGGGATTCCCATGCTCCAATCAATGGATTCATTCGGTTTTGTGTGAACGAAACTTATTGAAATGTAGTTGTTATTCAATCTTTGTATGTTACTGTTAAAAACTAACGAGCAACCACAATAAAAGGCGCTGGTACCAAAGCTGTTGACAGAAAGTAATCCGTGAAGGAAAATCAGCAGGAAGAAGTGTCTGAATGCGTTGTATGAGGTATAGGTACAACAAATAGTCACTAAGGATTTTCCAAATTATTTACATACCAAGTATTTGTACAAAGTATAAATATTGTACCTGGATCTTTTTTACAACAATACTGTCAGGAAATCATTCAAGGTACAACCGCCTAGCTAAATCTTTTACAAAAGTTGTAGGGTATAAGCAAATATATACTCTAAAATTATTTTAAAGTCGACAGGGTGGTCCAGAAGAGCAAAACAACCTACATCTTACAATATTTTTGGATTCTACCGGGTGTTGCATCGTCGAGCGGGACATAGGAAATCCCATGTAATTTTAAATGGGGTCAATTATTGGCTTCCCTAATTATTTTAGAGAAAAATTCTATTTAGGTTTATTAAAGAGCACTAAAACCCACATTCAATAGAATAACTTTAGATATTTTTGATGAGCCCGTTTACGGGTTATCGCCGATTTCTTTTTAACTATTTCTCCTTTTTATGGCACCGTATTTGCGGGCACCAGTCAAGGTAAAAGATGACTGTCAAATAAAGTTGTCATTTTCAAATGTGTGCTTTATTGTTATAAAAACTCGTACATCGAAAATATTAGCCATGAATTACACTTCTGAAGAAAAAATATTGATGATTTAATGGTATTATCAAGGAAATAGTTATCAAAATGTGTCAGACATGTTTGCTGCTCTGTATCCGAATAGACCGATACCTGCAAAATCTACAGTCGAAAGGACTATCAAGAAATTTGAGACAAAAGGCACTGTAATAAATAACTGCAGATGTGAAGAAAGGCAGGAACAAACAAGAGATGCAAGAAATGATAGGGACTTGCAAGTTTTATTGTGCGTGGAAGAAAATGATGGGAAGATCAGCACAAGGAAACTTGAGGATGACATAGGATTAGATCACACCACAGCGTTACGAGCTTTGAAACGACATAAATATTATTCATACGAATATGAAAAGCACCAAGAGCTAAGAGATAGGGACGAAATACGACGACAGGAGTTTTGTTTTGGTATGATGGAAAGAGCAAACATGGATAGGGAATTTTTAAAAAACATTTGTTTCACTGACGAATGCCCATTTACCTTAAACAATGAACCCAATGTTCAAAATTATCGATATTGGAGCAAAGAAAACCAACACAGGTTTGTGGAAACAAGGACGCAATATCCACAAAAAGTTAATGTATGGGCTGGGATTTTCGGAGAAAATATTATCGGGTCATTATTTCTTACACGAAATTTAAATGCAGAATATTTTTTGGAACTACTTGAAGATCATATTTTACCTACTTTACATGATGCCGCCAGGGAAAATCAGGAAGTTTGGTACCAAATGGATGGCTGCCCGGCACATAGTACCCTGGCTGTCCGGGAATATTTAAACCGTGCTTTTAATGGAAATGTTATTGGCTTAAATCATACAGTAAATTCGCCAGCCAGGTCTCCTGATTTATCGCCAAATGATTTCTTTCTCTGGGGCCCTTTAAAAAACAGGATATACAAAGATAAAAAATACCCAAATCTAGACGAGTTAAAAAATGCTATTTCTGCCGAATGCAATAGAATTTCAGTTTACCAACTAGCGAATGTAAGAAGAGAATTTTATGATCGCCTCGGTTATTGTCTAGCAGTCAATGGAGGAATATTTGAACATCTTCTTAAATCCTAAAGTTCTAACAATTTAATAGTACCTACCTATTAATTAGTAAAATATTGAAACATGTATAATGTCATAATTAACCTTGTAATTGGATACTTTATTTTAGTTTTATTCAGATTAATTTGTACTCATAAATACACCTTTAATATTTTCGATGTACGAGTTTTTATAACAATAAAGCACACATTTCAAAATGACAACTTTATTTGACAGTCATCTTTTACCTTGACTGGTGCCCGCAAATACGGGGCCATAAAAAGGAGAAATAGTTAAAAAGAAATCGGCGATAACCCGTAAACGGGCTCATCAAAAATATCTAAAGTTATTCTTTTGAATGTGGGTTTTAGTGCTCTTTAATAAACCTAAATAGAATTTTTCTCTAAAATAATTAGGGAAGCCAATAATTGACCCCATTTAAAATTACATGAGATTTCCTATGTCCCGCTCGACGATGCAACACCCGGTATATTTTTTTTGGAAAATCGTTTATTCAAGTAAGGAGTAAATACAATAAACTTAGCACTATCTAAACCCTCTAAACAGTGTATAAAACACTGGTAACGAGGATAAACAAAGAAAACGAAATATGTCAATACTAAGAAAGAAAAAAATACACATCAACATGGAAACAACAAGTTATAAAATATGACCTAAATTATGTGGCGATGTTATTTAGATACTCTTTTAACATCATATTAAATTTTTTTGCATTATTTACTTCTCTAATATTTATTGGTAATTTATTATACCTATCAGAAGCCTGAGAAATGGGGTTGAATATTCCTTTGTTTGTTCTGACGTTTTCCAGAAAAATGCAATATAAAATTACCAATATTTTTTAATAGGTGCATTTTACATTACAAGTCTAAACTTAATAGTTTCCGAGATATCGACTTTTGAAAAATGACATTTTTAAACTTTGACAGCTTCTAGCTTTCTAACGGTATGTTTTTGAGCAAAAGGGCTTACATGTCCCGATCTTACTTTTTTATTATCTTCCCACAAATATCAATCCCTTAAAACGTACTTAGAATTTAATATGAAATCCTGAAATATAATTTCATGTTGTATTTAAAAAAATAAAATTGACAGCTACTTCCGGTATATCCGGAAGTGACAAACACATAACAATATTTTAATTAAAGAGAGCATATCAACAAGCCTTAACCTACAAACTTTCAAAATAATATTTTCGGTAACTCCCCCAAAAGTTCTAATACACGCTCATTTTAAATCACCCCGTATAAAATATAGTAACACCCTACGAATTTAAAAGAGAACAATTATGGTTTGCCATTAAGTGTTACAAAACTTGTAAATTAAAATGAACCTAATAAGAATATGTTTTCGTGATTATAATGATGAAGATCAGGAAATAAAACCAAGAAAAAAACATGTTTACTCGCATTTTTCTTACTATATCCTAAATTTTAATATTAATAATGAACATCAACACACACGAAAATAAAGCCCAAGGTTCTTTTGGTGACTTTAACGACATCCTATTGACCAAAATTAGATATTCACGTATTTCACCGAATTTTCCTTCGGTATATAAACCTAGAAGAAGATCAACATCATAATAGTTTAGAAGATATCAACCTGTCGTTAATATCAGCACCACGATGTCCGCCAAATTTCTGCTAGTAGTGTTCGCCATGTTGGTAGCTACCTCTGTAGCTCGTCCGGGGTATTCGCATGGATATAGCAGTTTAGATTTGCCCAATTATCACAGTCATAGCTACGATATTGACTTATATTCTGTTCCAGTAGTGGATCACGAACCAGTTTACAGCTATGCTTCGCCGGATTATTATTACAGCAGCTCTTATGGTCTGGACAGTGATTGGTAAAAAAGCATTGGTGAAGAAGATGGAGTGTAAATCAGTTTAACTTAGTGCCAAAAAAAATGTGTACCTACCTATTGAAAAATCAATAAAAATATTGTTATATAAGATTATAGTAAAGCTTAACATTTTAATTACCCGTATTGTTGTCATTTTGTTGCACACTGCACTACGGCTTGTGGACTTTATTTGTGAATGTGCTGTCCAGACAAAAAAAAAACGACGTAGATTAAAAAAAAAATTTTACCACGCCCAAATTCCACCTTACCCTCGACCTTCCGCTTTGGGGTCCAAGAAAGTTTAAAACAAAAATTTTAATCTTATTTCTACTTGAAATATCAAAGGAAAGAAAAAGAAATATCTTTATCGACAAACCTTTTAGAAATTTTAATCAACAATAGCATTTATAATATAGTAAAATTTGAAATATTAGAATAAAAATGCAAATAATTATGACAGATTAACATCAAAATTATTAACAGTTTTTTTTTAAACATTTTAAAATTCGTAATTTTTTTATTATCCACTGGAAGATAATAAGATATAGCCAGAGTCTTAAATCATTAATGATTTTCCAACATTCTTTCGTGGATTTAATGATTACTGACTTTCTCAAACTTTAGTATTGTCAGATATAAAGCATCAGATTAAGAATGTCTTTAACTGTCAATTGTAAATTAACTAGTGTTACTAAAGTTATATAGTAACTCTTTAAATCTTTTTTTATGTCCCATGACAAAAGTGAGTATTTTGTATACCGATATTAGTGGTTCTTCTTCATTTTTAGTAACATGAAATATATTAAATCAGTTTAAAAACAACTTAAGTACCTTATTTTATCTAAACCCTTATTACTAAAGTGGCAGGAAGTCAACTTTCTTTTGTCTCATCATAAAATAATATCAACGTTTTAACTTTTTGTTACAATTTGAAGTTAAAATAAACCATTTTTCTTTTAACTTTAGCGACATGAAATATACTAAACTAGATTGAAAATAGTTTAAATTGATTATTTCGGTTTAACTCATATTACTAAATTAGTAGGAATTCAACTCTTTGTGACTTTTCGTATACGCTATGATAAAAATTTTGATGATTTCTCCTTTTTCATATATGTTATGTATTTGTTAAAACAAAGAAAATGAACTAAAATCAATATCGAGAGTAGCTATTTATATTACTTGACATAAAATGACAAGAGAATATATCAACATTAACCCGCAGATAAGAATACCGAGAGCTAACCGAAACTGAAATAATTTGCAGCACTGAACCCAATATAATCGGCTGTTTGTAACAACGTACAAGTTCAGCTAACTTCGACTTTGGCTATTTCAAGGACAAAATGCGCTGTCAACCTCTTATAAGTTTCGTGGCGCTGTCAGTATTCGGCGGATGCATAGAATAGGAATGGGCAGATGGCTTCATCATGCCTACTGTTTATTGCACCGTACTCGGTTGTATACTTCGGGAATTTGCTGTAGAATCAGTATAGTTCAGGTATCGATATCGGCATCGAAATTATGATTATAATATGATATAAAATGTATTTCGTTATGATCATTCGGTTTAAAAGTTTGGTGGTTCTTCTGCAGCAATATACAGGAGCACTACTACACTATAGGGTACACTACTCCTACACTAGGTGAAGGAAAGTGTCAAAATAATCTTCTTCTAATTTTTTTAAGGGTGCAAATTGAATTTCTTTCATTGATTTAATATTATTGAAAAATGCCAAAGTCTCATCTTTGTACCTAAAGTAACTTGAAACTTATACCAATCAATTATAAAACAATTTAATATAATTATCAAATCAAAACATTAGTTCAACATGAAGAATAGTATGAAAACAATATTGCTAGCCGTATTATATATTTAGAGGTTACTTCCTTAATTAGGCCAAACACTCGACAAGTAAAAAAATTGTTATTAAAAATGTGTGCAATTCCAGCGTTTATTTTTCTTTTGCTGAATTGATTAAAACAATTTTATATTATGTGGAAAAATATTCCCGATAGTACGTTTATGATCTTGACTTATACAAGGCGTTTGTTAATGAAATGCTAATATTTCAGCGTGCGAGTCTTATAGTTTCATTAAAAAAACTAACCTAAAGTGCCCCTAAACGTCATTGGTAATAAAATGTTTTACATCGTCAGGGAAGGCAGAAACGGACTTGCCACCACACTCGTTGGGCCAAAATTTTGACAGATGTCATTTTACAGAGTTGAAAACTGATTTTTTTTATTCTTTTATTATTCCTCTTTAATTACTACATTTGCTTCGATAAAATTAGCATTTTTTGAAGAAAATACATTTTTTGTATAAAACGTTATTGAAATAATAAATCAGAATACTACAATAAAAAAACCAGTCGTTTCAATTTCGTTAACAATGTCTTATTGATAACCCTTTTCTAAATTATTGTCTGTTTGACTGAGTATACAGTGAGGACCAGAAGTCCTGCATAAATTCGATAAAAAATTAGTGATTCATTTTTCGGAAAAATGCTTGAATACGTAAATTTTCATTTTCATTTGCGCATTTTTTGACGTGAAAGTTTAGTATACAGGGTGACACATGTTAAAGATATGACGTAATTTGTTATTTTTTCTTATGGAACACCCCGTATATTTTTCGATTTTTCAATTTTAGTAAATATTCTAAACATATCTGGTATAGCATACCCTAGGTCTAAAGTAAAAGATTATCGAGAAATTTTCGATTGAATAAAAAAAACTAAGTTATACAAATATTTATTAAATTGGGGGTATCAAAGCTTTAAATATTAAAAAGTACTCTAATCATTAATTTAGTAAATGTTCGAACTGTGCTCCATTGACTTCCTGACAGCAAGCAAGCCGCAATTCAAACTCTTCAAAAATGTTATGAATCATTTCACGGGTTATTAATTGAATTTCATATCTGATCTTATTTTTTAATTCTTCGATATTGTTGGGTTTGTTCATATACACTTTATGTTTAAGATAGCCCCATATAGAGAAGTCGATTGGAGTTAGGTCTAGCAGGCCACTCTATTTGCCCCCTTCGCCCTATCCAACGACCCGGAAATACGTAATTGAAATATTCGCGCACTTCCCTACTAAAGTGCGGAGGCGCGCCATCTTGTTGAAACCAAACAAAATCTTCAGGAATATAAGGGTTGTTTGCATTTGGAAACAAACGGCATAAGGCGGGGATCAATTCATTTCTTAAAAACTCCAAGTAACGTTGACCTGTTAGCGTGCCATCGAAGAAATACGGTCCTATGACTCTGTCGCCCACAATAACCGCCCAAACATTAACAGACTGTTTATACTGGGTGTGAGCTTCAAGAGCCCAGTGTGGATTAGTAGAATTAGTCAGACTCAACTTGCATGATTGGTACATGCTTTTTAGATCATCAAGGTTAGTTCCCTCTAGTAAAAAGGACGCTTTTAATGTATTTTAATATCATCATGTAATTTACATCGCCTTTAGGCCCCAAATTTTAATGTTTTAAGTGTTAAACATATAGCTGTATGTTGTGTTTTGTGGTTGGTTATATTTTATGACAAAGTAGTACTGATGATGGCCTAACTGCCGAAAGCGCTCTATGGATATTATGTTTATTCAATAAACTTACACTAAGTACAAAAATTAAAAAAATTCTTTCTTAATCTTTGATGGTGCACTCAGCCCCTTTCCTAATTTGTAATAAATTTGTGGCTCACCAGGCTAAGAAACGTAAATTAATTATTCAAATGTACAGGATAAAATAATGATTTGGAGAAGGCCTCTTTTCATAACAATATAATGCGAAAGTTTAAGTGGGACTTACCTAACATGAGTCGATGTGAGTTGTCTCAAATTAATGGGTACAACTTAACAGGACGAGGAATGTAAAATTGAAGACCTAGTATAATATGACTAGTTAGTCATGTTAGAACATGTCGGTTCAAAAGTTAGAGCCGAACAGATAAGTCGCCCTTTGGTGCTCTGTGTCTCCATTAAAAATAAAACTATAGAAATGCGACTTTAAATATCAGTTGATTTTACAAAACTTGTGGTCGTGTTGACATTTTTGAATATGACAGCTTCGTTTTGAAATATCTTGCAAATTATGATGACTATTTCCCTCATATACTGTAACTACAATGCGCTTTTCACTTGATTTTCGGTGAAAATCAGCCCTCGGTCGCGATTGAGCTGAAAATTGCACTCTTCTGGTTTTTCATTGTTGGTTACCTACGAGAATAACCGTCACTGTCACAACAAGTTGAAATTTCTGCTTTGACAATTTCGCGTCAATTTATCAAAATGATGAGTTTTTCATTCAGGAAATAGTCTAAAAAATATATTTCGTGCATGTAAAATGGCTTGATAATCATGCACTCAGATTTGTTGCCCTAAAGAAACAGCTTCCCTTCGGTCGGGCACTTTTTGGTAAATATTTAAACCGGAAATTGACAATAATGGAAATAAAACTGGCAGGATTGAATATAACTCGATATTTTCAAAAACGGCATAAGGTGGCAATAAAAAATGTGCCGATTCGAAATGGTTGGTGACAAATAACAACAATCCTAGTTTATGCCCAGTAAGGCTTTTTAACAAGTATGTGGAAAAACGAAGGAACGTGTCTTGTGATCGGTTTTTTTTAACTGCAAATCCCATCAGCATCGCTGCAACATCCAAAAGATGGTACAAGAACGTTCCAGTTGGCCGTAATACCATGTCTACATGGACCCACAAAGCAGCAAAAACTGCGGGTTTAGACCTAGACAGAAAAAAAATTACAAACCATTCCTTGCGGGCTTCCGCAGTAACAGCTTTAGCGAAGAATGGAGTTGGCGAAGAACAATTGATAAAAATAACTGGTCATGCGTCTACCAGTTCTATTAGACCGTACCTGCAACTTGATGAAGAACATCATGAGAATATCATTAAGAAAATGAGAGGAGAACAATCAGAAGACCAAAAAACCGTAGCCCGTTCGAGTCCAGTAACATCTGTGCCGCGGACCACAATAGCAGCTTTGAATCCTGAAGGACTTCAATCAGCAACTACTGCTTCTGCAAATACCATCTATTATAATAATTGTGTTTTCAATTGTAATACTTTGTATTGCTCGAAATAAAAATGTTGTCTTATATTTCTGCACTTACTAGTTTTTCATTCAGGAAATAGTCTAAAAAATATATTTCGTGCATGTAAAATGGCTTGATAATCATGCACTCAGATTTGTTGCCCTAAAGAAACAGCTTTCATGCATTTTTACTGTTATTTACCAAAAAGTGCCCGACCGAAGGGAGGGCACTTTTTAAGGTAAATAACAATAAAAATGCATTCAAGCTGTTTCTAGGGCAACAAACCTTCATGCAATTTTACATGCACTTAACATATTACTATTGACTATTTCACTAGAGTGTATTACACCGGCAATAAAATCGGTATTCAGCTAACAATACAACTACCTGGACTGGTGGTCGACAAAATCAACCAACTTCGTATTGCCGCGACCATTTTTTGACATTTACAAAAAAGGTCACCTGAAAATACAATCATTTTTTTTATTTCTATAACAACAATTATTTAATTGAAGTCATGTCAAACTGACATTTTTGTATTAAAACGAGTTTATCGTCTGCAATCTCTACGTTGGCAAAAAAAGGAGTGAGTGACCAAGAACTTGTTAAGCTTACAGGTCATTCCAGTACCAACTCTTTGAAACCATGCTTGCAACTTAATCCAGAACATCACTTAAAACCAGTTGAAAATCTCCGAGAAAATCAGGAAAATAAGGTCTCAGCTTCTACTTCTACTTCGAATGCAAGCCAGGTCCAGGTGCAAACTCATTCTGCAGCTGTAATTGAAAAAAATAACGCGCAGATCATCAACTACAATAATTGTAATTTTTATATGTAGGTAATTTTTATTACCTTTTTTATTACTGGATTTGTTTAAAATTTAAATAAAAGTTGTTTTAAAACATCCGTTTTCATATATTCTCACTCTCGTAAAATACCACTCGAAAAAAATTTAAGTCTGCAAAATTGTTCTCTTGGTTTATTTAAGTTCAATTTTGTCAAAAATTTCTTTCGCGAAATTGCCTAGCAACAAACTTTCATACCAATCGAAAATTTTGGCGAATAAATTTTTTCTCTTGTGGTATCATACAGTGAGGGCCAGAAGTCCTGCATAAATTCGATAAAAAATTAGTGATGCATTTTTCGGAAAAATGCTTGAATACGTAAATTTTTATTTTCATTTGCGCATTTTTTGACGAGAAAGTTTAGTATACAGGGTGACACATGTTAAGGATATGACGTAATTTGTTATTTTTTCTTATGGAACACCCCGTATATTTTTCGATTTTTCAATTCTAGTAATAATTCTAAACATATCTGGTATAGCATACCCTATGTCTAAAGTGAAAGATTATCGAGAAATTTTCGATTGAATTATAGTATTTTTAAAGTCACCTTGAGTTTTATTATTTAAATAGGTATAGACCAGTCCTTCAAATGTGTTGTCATTATTTGTCAGTTTATAGCTGACAGCTATCAAGCAACATTTAAGTAATCTTGTCTCATGCAGCATTTCGTACTACTTAACTGAATAAAATTGAAAATTCACAAAAGAAAATGGTTAAATTGACTGAAACTCAGAGAATAGATGTTTTAATTATGATAGGATGTGGTGATCGTATTAGGACTCAAAGGGAAGTTTGTGAACTATTTAATATAAAATATCAAGACATTCAGATATCTCAGTCCAACGTAAGCAGAATCGAGAAGAGATTTAGAGAAACGGGACAGGTACGAGATCTTCCTAGGTCCGGTCGGCCTTTAATTTCAGAAGATAAACAATTAAACGTTATATTATCCATTGAAGAAAATCCACATAAACCTACTCAAGAGCTAGCATTGGATAACGAAATTAAAAAATCATCTGTAAAAAGAATTTTAAAAAAAGAGAAATATCATCCATATAAAATAAAATTAATCCACGAGCTTAACGAAGATGATCCAGATCGTCGCTTAGAGTTTTGCGAAACCCTAATGAATATTTGCAATAATGATAATTTTTTTGCACGAAGGATTATATTTTCTGAACAGACAAAACTGTCGCTACTGGTCTTCTACTAATCCACACTGGGCTGTTGAAGCTCACACCCAGTATAAACAGTCTGTTAATGTTTGGGCGGTTATTGTGGGCGACAGAGTCATAGGACCGTATTTCTTCGATGGCACGCTAACAGGTCAACGTTACTTGGAGTTTTTAAGAAATGAATTGATCCCCGCCTTATGCCGTTTGTTTCCAAATGCGAACAACCCTAATATTCCTGGAGATTTTATTTGGTTTCAACAAGATGGCGCGCCTCTGCACTTTGGTAGGGAAGTGCGCGAATATTTAAATTACGTATTTCCGGGTCGTTCGATAGGGCGAAGGGGGCAAATAGAGTGGCCTGCTAGGTCGCCGGACCTAACTCCAATGGACTTCTCTATATGGGGCTATCTTAAACATAAAGTGTATATGAACAAACCCAACAATATCGAAGAATTAAAAAATAAGATCAGATATGAAATTCAATTAATAACCCGTGAAATGATTCATAACATTTTTGAAGAGTTTGAATTGCGGCTTGCTTGCTGTCAGGAAGTCAATGGAGCACAGTTCGAACATTTACTAAATTAATGATTAGAGTACTTTTTAATATTTTAAGCTTTGATGCCCCCAATTTAATAAATATATTTATAACTTAGTCTTTTTTATTCAATCAAAAATTTCTCGATAATCTTTCACTTTAGACCTAGGGTATGCTATACCAGATTTCGAATGTTTACTAGAATTAAAAAATCGAAAAATATATGGTGTGTTCCATAAGAAAAAATAACAAATTACGTCATATCTTTAACATGTGTCACCCTGTATACTAAACTTTCACGTCAAAAAATGCGCAAATGAAAATAAAAACTTACGTATTCAAGCATTTTTCCGAAAAATGCATCACTAATTTTTTATCGAATTTATGCAGGACTTCTGGTCCTCACTGTATATGAAAATTCCTGTTTTATTAAAAATTTGATATTATTTTCCGGAATTTCTTCATTTAAAATGGTTGGTCAAGGTTCAAAACCAATAACATGTTAAAGAAACAGCGAGTAAGAATGCTATAATCGTGTGTAACTTAACCTCATTACGCAGAAAGTTTTTCTGTATTTACCTCGGTGATTATTTACATTGTATTATCATTACCTCCCTCGGTAGAGAAATTTTACTTCTCATTAGAGAAATTACGTAAATAATGGCGATTTCTCAAGTTATTAGTAGAGATACTAGGGTGACTGCTTAGTGAAAGGAAGTCGAATATCTCTGTTGTTAGAAATTTGAAAAAATATTTAATATTAATGTTCTAGAATAAACAAAAGTGCACATTTTATAAATATTTTTTAATATACAAGATGTAAAATAAACACTTTCCTACTAAAAAACGAATATTATTTATTGGTTAATTTGTGCGTCAAGTAATTAGGTAAGTTTCATGCTTTAATATACAGAGTGGTGTAACTTTTGAATTACCTCTTATACGAAAAATTGTCATTTCCGGTTTAGTTGCCATAGAGACCAACGTACCTTTTTTAAATGGAACACTATGCATATGATTGCATATTTGGATTGTACTGGGAAAACTCAAAATTTTTTTTATTTCAAATTTTCACCCATCTGCAAGCGTTTCCGAGATAATGACAGTTAAAAAATGAAAAACTTCCTAATTATAATTATTCCTACCTAATACCCACCACCAGTTGAGTCAAGGTGTTTTCATGACAGCGGCCTAAGAGGTGTCAATTTTGAGTTCCTGTTTAATTTTCTGTTGTCTGATTTCTAATGTGTTTACACTATGGTTCATCTGACTGAGAAACAGCGAATTGAAATCTTATTAATGAGCGGTTACGGAAATATGAAGAGATCGCAAGATCGGGTTTGTCAACTTTTCAATCAATTATATCGAAATATGCCTCCAATAAATTAAACAACGGTGTGTCGAGTGGTAAAGAAATTTCGAGAAACAGGCAGTGTTAGGGAAGCCGCTAGATTAGCTCGACCTAAAACAGCAACCTGTGGAGACAAAGCTTTGGACATCATGCTCTTAATACAGGAAAATCAAACACAATCATCCAGGCCAATGGCAATGGATTTTAATGTGTCTTATCAGTTAGTGAAAAATTTGTTTAAGCAGAAGAAGTTGCATCCCTACAAGATAAATTTGGCGCACGAGTTAAACGAGGACGATTTTGATAGAACAGCTGAATTTTGGGAGCTGATGATGGAAAGATGCAATAACGATAATAACTTCGCAACAAATATAATTTTCCCGGATGAAGCCATTTTCCATTTAAATGACATTGCAGGTTAATAGACACAATTATCGTTATTGGTCTGCTGAGAATACTGGTTCTAGGGAGGTCATACTCAGAGGCCTGAGAAAGTTAATGTTTGGGCGTGACCTTTTTTCATAGATGGTAATTTGAATGACGAAAAATATCTGGACCTCCTCAGGAATCACATAATTCCCTCTTGCAGAATGGTTTTACCGGGTGCAAATAATGGCATAAACGAACAGGTATGGCTCCAGCAAGATGGAGCACCTGCGCATTATGCGAAAAATATTAGACAATACATAAGCGAACAATTTCCAGGACGTTGGATAGGCAGAAGAGGTGCTATTGACTGACCAGCGCGATTCCCGCACTTAACCCCGCTCGACTTCTTTATGTGGGGACACTTAAAGAACAAAGCCTACGTTAACCGTCCAAATTACCTAGAAAACGTTGTAGACGGGTTCAGGGATCGACTGGCGCTCTACTTAGCAGAAAATGGTGGTCATTTTGAACACCTGATCCACTGAAAAGGTTTCACTTGTTTATTATTCCAATGTTAAGTTGTTCAATTTTCTAGGCTACTTATTTTGTTATTATAAAGTTTGTTACAATTTTAAATAAATAAAAATTTCAAATACAAAAAATTCATAGTTTTCCCAGTGGAATCCAAATATGAAATCATATGCAAGGTGTTCCATTTAAAAAAGTAAGTAGGTCTCTATGGCAACCAAACCAGAAATGACAGAAAAAGTTCATGTAGGTGCAAATATGGGAAATAATTTACTAAACAACTTTCATAAAGGTCACTTTTTCGTATACGAGGTAAATCAAAAGTTACAGGCATTATGCTCGACTTTCTTGACACTCTGTATATTAAAGCATGAAACTTACCTAATTACTTGACACACAAATTAACCAATAATTATTCAAATTTTAGAAGGAAAGTATTTATTTTAACAGCCATACCAACACACACAAACTAGCGTTATCGATTGTCGTTAAAAAACTATGAGCGACCCAAGTGTTTGACTCACGCTATCTGTGGATAATTTGCAAAAGTTAATTTGGGCCGCTGTGGATTAAAAATTTGGGCAAAGATGTACACTTTGCATGGTTAACATTAAATAGTGAAATTTGGTAGTTAGGCCACTATGGCGCTGAGCGACTTAATTATTAAGGACGTATTTTTTTTTCTTCTGTGGATTCAATGTATATTTCTGAATTTTTCCCCAGAATAGTCCCAAAAGTCACACCGTAAAATATTAGCATAAAGGTAAGGAACACTCTCAATAAGTATTTTTTTAAATAATTATCATTTTTATCACCATTAATTAATTTTCAATTAGATATAATTTACATAAAATTCGATAAGAACCTTCATTGCTCAGGATGTTTTTAAGACAAAACCCGTCAATATGAACAAATAACATGAAGACATTTCTTTAGTCCCTGTTCTGTTCAATTAAATCCGACCAAACACATCTTAAATCGTGCGTGAAACCTATTCCTCGCCGACAATAGCCCATAAAAACTGAAAAACAAGGTCTTTATTAGACTTGGTCACTTCTTATACATGTTATATTTACGCAATACGCCAAAATTCGTTCAGTATATAAACCCGTGAAATCTTTTAAATGGTATCAGTTGCAGTTAATTGCTCTTAGCCCAAAGTGTATTACCGTTACGACACTAAGAAAAATGTTCGGTAAAATTTTCGGAGTTGTCTTCGCCTTGTTCGTGGCTACCTCCATGGCTGCACCAGGCTATCTACATGGGTATTCTGGCTTAGCATTTCCAGCAGCTACCAGCTACAGCAACAGATATGACGTGCATCAACATACAGTGCCGGTCATTCAGAGCTATGCACATGCGGCCCCCGCCTATGGATATGCTGCACCTTACTATGGCGGGTACAGTTCCTACGGACATGGATGGTAGAATTTCAAAGAATATTTTTAATTATTTGGACGTACGCATTCTTTGTTACCTGCATTGATTTATTTATATGTTTTTATAATTTCTATTTATAAAATGTGAGCAATCGTTTGTAAGTTTTAAATTATTAATTTAATAAAATATTTTTGTGGATACAGAAGGTGTTATTGAATGTCTCGTAGATATTTAAGGAAGTGATGGTGCTCGTCAAAATAGAAAAAAAATACTCATAAGCATGCGGTCAAAAAGGCTTCGTTTTTGATATACAGGGTGTCAAAACTTAATTTTTTTTTAATCGTTTCTCCCATATTTTCCGAAATAATTATTTCAAATTTGTTGCACTTATTAGCTTTTGGTCATTTAATTAATCCAAAATAGTGCCGCCGATGGAATGAAATATAAAAGTTTTTGAATTTTAAAACTTTTATTACCATAACTATCACTGACTGCATAGAAACAAAGTATTAAATATTATACCGGGTGTTGCATCGTCGAGCGGGACATAGGAAATCCCATGTAATTTTAAATGGGGTCAATTATTGGCTTCCCTAATTATTTCAAAGAAAAATTCTATTTAGGTTTATTAAAGAGCACTAAAACCCACATTCAAAAGAATAACTTTAGATATTTTTGATGAGCCCGTTTACGGGTTATCGCCGATTTCTTTTTAACTATTTCTCCTTTTTATGGCCCCGTATTTGCGGGCACCAGTCAAGGTAAAAGATGACTGTCAAATAAAGTTGTCATTTTGAAATGTGTGCTTTATTGTTATAAAAACTCGTACATCGAAAATATTAAAGGTGTATTTATGAGTACAAATTAATCTGAATAAAACTAAAATAAAGTATCCAATTACAAGGTTAATTATGACATTTTACATGTTTCAAGATTTTACTAATTAATAGGTAATTAATAATTCTTGCATCTCTTCTTTGTTCCTGCCTTTCTTCACATCTGCAGTTATTTATTACAGTGCCTTTTGTCACAAATTTCTTGATAGTCCTTTCGACTGTAGATTTTGCAGGTATCGGTCTATTCGGATACAGAGCAGCAAACATGTCTGACACATTTTGATAACTATTTCCTTGATAATACCATTTAATCATCAATATTTTTTCTTCAGAAGTGTAATTCATGGCTAATATTTTCGATGTACGAGTTTTTATAACAATAAAGCACACATTTCAAAATGACAACTTTATTTGACAGTCATCTTTTACCTTGACTGGTGCCCGCAAATACGGGGCCATAAAAAGGAGAAATAGTTAAAAAGAAATCGGCGATAACCCGTAAACCGGCTCATCAAAAATATCTAAAGTTATTCTTTTAAATGTGGGTTTTAGTGCTCTTTAATAAACCTAAATAGAATTTTTCTCTAAAATAATTAGGGAAGCCAATAATTGACCCCATTTAAAATTACATGGGATTTCTTATGTCCCGCTCGACGATGCAACACCCGGTATAATATTAATAAATTGTAAAATCTGTTTAGAGATATAAGAAAGTGACTAACTGATCCCTATTAGAAAAGACTCGGACCAACTGTAAAATTGAAATATAGCCGAACAGGTCCGTATTTTGCTTAGAATTTAATCATGGTTTGTAATAAAAATAAGTACGACGTTAAATAATATTTTATTTATATTTAAATGTGAAATTACAAGTTATTTTATTATTAAAAATTATATTTATGATTACAAAAATATACAAATTATTCGGTACTTATAACAATTATTCACTTAATATATCAATATCACTATCGCTATCATCATCTGTTCTAATTATTATTTGTGCTATATTGTTTAAATGGATATAGGATTTTTCCACTTTTTCAACATGTGTAACAGAATTTGCCCAACTTTGTGAATGGATGTTAAAAACTTCAGTTTCTATAAGCTCAAGTACACTGGAGTTAATAGAAGGGCAAATATTGTTACGACGAATGGCCGATTTCAGTTGGTGCCAAACATGTTCGATGGGATTAAATATACAATGGTATGGTCAAAGCCTTAAGATTACAATTACGCTATTCGAAGGTATATTTGGAATTAGCTTGTTTTTAAACCAATCTTTAAATAAATCAGCAGTGGCGTCCTTATGGTAATCCAAAGAAGAATCTTTAATGTTTTTTGCAGACGGAGAAAGTCCATTGAGAATCCATCCGTCTTTAGATCCAGCATGCAAGATCGTAATTCGTTTACCTCTTTTTAATGACGCGCTTGCCGCTTGAGTCAACCCAACCCTTTTCCGGGGTATCATATGTGTCGAACCAGGTTTCATCCAAGTAAATAATCGGCCTTTGCTGATCTCTGTAAATCCTAATTTTTTGTAGATATTCGGACCGCCATTCCCGAATTCTACTGGATTCCATTAAAACTTGTTTTTTTGTTAATTTTTTTGAATCTAAACCCATGTGTTGGATACACTTCCATAACGTTGTTCTGCCACATTTAACGCCGGTATCATCTTTTTCAAGCCTCTTAATTAAATTATCTAATGTAGATGATAATGATGATTGATCACTTTCATCTACCTTCGAGAAAATGCCAGTATCGGTTCTTTTTTTCCTCGCGGTAAAATGGAATTATTCACAATTTTCCATACAGTTGATGTTGGAATTTTTGTTAATGTGGCCGTTTCTTCTAACGCTGCTTACTTGCTGACCGCACGTTCAATGAGAGTTGAATAAACGTTCATCACTAAAATTTCCGAACAATGGATTTTGAGCCAACATTTCAATGAATTACTGGCAAGAATTTAATCGCGTGGGAAAAGAGCTTGAACTGTCTGGATATGATAAGGATACATCAAGTTGTGTACCAAGTGTACCAAATTTGAAATAATTATCTCGGAAAATAATATGTAAGGAAAACGGAGAACACTAAGAAAAATTATATTTTAAATAATGCCTTTTTTTGCCGTATGTTTATAAGTATTTTTTTTCTATTTTGACGAGCACTATCACTTCCTTAAATATCCACGTGATATTCATCGACACCCTGTATGGTGTGTTCTATCAGCTAAAATAATTTTTTCGTCACGACCTGCGCATGAGCTGTCGATAGAGAGCACTAAACATTAATAGAAAGCAAAAAATATAATAATTGTCTATCTTAAAGATATGCCAGAATAACCTTAAAAACCAATTGGGCCGTTGTAATTAGTGGTTAAACTTTTTAAGATTACACGGATTATTCTGTAATATCCAATTACTTAGTTTTATTCTTAAACAAGTCAAGCATGAAGATTTTAAACAGTAACCGCAATAATTTGACTTTGAACTTACTTTTTGTTGTTGGCATTTCACTGAATTGGGTTTTTGTATTGATTTTAAATCTAGTTAATTATTTAGTTATGTATGTACCTATATAACGCATAAATCATATATAAAGACACCGACGGAAACTTATGGAATTCGAAAGTCTTTCTCCACAAGGTTATTAAAATGCCTACAATATTAAACTGAGTACAAAGGAAGCAGTTTTACATAAAAGCAAGATCGCTAGTGCACCTGTTCAAATCTTGTATTATCTGGACGGTATATACGATTTTGTCCAATACTTGTTGGCTGAAAAACCTTTTCGTCACACTACCAAAATTGAAAATTGATGAAATGGAAATCAATCAAAGTCTATTTACATTATAACAAATTAAGTATAACCCCTTACAATTAATACAACTGTACTTCCTTTTAGAGGCACATAAATGCAACAGAAGTTCTGAAAATCCCTAACCAAACTATATGCCCAATAATGATGTTTGAGAGCTATGTAACACACACATTTGACACGTCTGTAGGTATTGGTTATCATAAACTAGCGAAACAAATATTGCATTTATCAAAAACATGACAAAAACAACACTCTGAAATTAAATCACTAAAAAACAAACCACACATTAATTCGAACAACCTCTAACTCAAGTATTTAACATTGACACACAACGCCAGTTCTTACATCAATTGTTCTGGCTGTATTTGTATTCGCTTGAAAAAAATTAATAACCTATAATTAGTTAGTTTTTACCCGAAAAACATGAAATCACTTTGATTAATTTGATTATTAGAAGGGATATGACAAGATTGATATTTGTTCGACTATAAATAGTAATATTAAGCAATTTTAATTAGTTATCTGTACTTAAAGTAGTACCTTAGTGGTTCTTGTCATTTGCAGTGACTTTATTAAGATTGAAGAAGACAACACAAATGTCGAAAACATTAATGCTAATAGCAGGGGCTCTTTTGCTTTTGGCCAACTTTTGCGGGGCTGGTCGAACTCACTACTATGGAGGTAGCGGATATCCAACCCTCGGAACCTATAATCAAGGCCCCTATCGAAACCAATACGGTTACGGTGCAAATGGTTTCGGTTTGAATTCCTATGGTATCGACGGTTACCCCGGCTACCAAGATTATGACAGCTACGATGGCGAAGACTACAACGTAGATGGCACCTACGGCGATTACGGAGGTTACCAAGGTCCTTACGGAAGTTCCCAATACCCTTATGGAAGTTATCAATACCCATATGGATACCAGAGGCAAGTGTTACCAAAAATCGTTAGCAGTCCATTGGTAAACGAGTATGTAGCACCTTTGCCGCCAGTTAGTAAATCGATTACTACATCATCGCTGTACCAGACCCATCCCACTGGTTATGGAAGCGGTAGCCATGGTTACGCTGGGGGCTATGGGTACGGACCCAAGTATGGCTCCGTGTATGGGAACGGGTACTATAGAAAATAGATGGAGATAGGGTTTTCTATAAGGAATTTATGTGGAATGTGTGTGTAATATGGAATATAATGTACTTACTACTTATGTCATTTTCCTGTTTTAATATTTAATTTTCTTTTGTTTATTTTGGGAGAAAGCGTGTAAAAATCGGTGTAAATATAATAATAATAATATAATATATAATAATAATATAATATATTACACAGTTTCATTCTTTACTTTACAATAATTGATACTTGATGCCATAAATGACAATGTGAATATATTATTTGTTACGGCTAAAGTTCATCTGAACTTGTGCGTATTTACCTAATATATCTTTCACCATCGTCCATGAATGTACTATAATTCATATTATATATAAATGAAAAGAATAAAGTAAGTATATAAAAACAACAATATATTATCATTATACCTAAAATTATAGAAATAACACCCTTACCAAGAGAAAAGAAATGTAAGCATTAGTGAACATTAAACAATACACATCCAAGTATATAATAGTAATAAAAAAAAGGTATGGTCAGTGGTTGCATGTTTGCAGAATATCTATCACATATTTAGTTAAGGCGAAATTAGCCAGGAAGCGCCAATATAGATCACATATTATCTTTATAACTATCTATAATGGGAAAAAAATCGTCAAAGTAGGAAGTTTGTTTTTTAGAAGTATCATACCTATTACTGTCTAGGTTAGTGTTGGGATTAATTGGGGTTTTTGTTTTGTTTACGCTAGTAAATATATTTTTTATTTTTTTTTATTTTAGTATTCAGTATAGTACACATTTTTTATGTCTATTAAACTATGTATGTAACTGCTGCTTTTATCGAGGATCCATTTTTTAATTCTTTTTTTAAATAAGTTGTCAGATTTTATAATTTTTATGTCATTTGGTATTTTATTATATATGTGTGGTCCTAAAAAGAAAAAGCTTCTTTGAGTAACTGTTTTTGTTGCAATAGGTACTCTGGTAGTATGTTCTTTATTTCTTGTTTCATATCCGTGTTCTATGGGATTCAGTTGTAACCTATTTTTATGTTGTTTGGTTAACATGATTAAGCAAAAATGTTCACGCATGTCTAGGAATCCTCCCTGGTTATAAAGTTCTTTGCTTGGGAAACTTCGTGTTTTACCATATATGATTTTTAGCATCCATTTCTGTACTTTATCCAATGAAGATAAATAATTGTTGGTGATACCACCCCATGCCAAGATTGATATATAAACGTTACATTTGATAAAGCTTTTATTTATTTCTCGGTGAGTTTTTATTATTTTATAGATAGATAGATACCTACATATATTTATTTCTACTTTTGCCGAATACATGATTGTATACGTCAAATAATTACAAAAATTATGTATATCACATCGCTTTAAAATAATTAAAAATCTACAAAACAAATTTTCAGTTTATATGGCTGTTCCATGAGAGATATTTATGACAGTACAATTCCAAACACTTTGTACTCTTATCACTACCCAAATTATTATTTAAGTGAATTTCCGGTTTTAATTTTGAAGTTCTGTCTTTTCAGTACTCAAAATGAGGTTGTTTTTATCACAGCACTCACTAAATTCCCTAATAGTTAAATATATTTTATTGGTCAATTCCTCCGAGCTCCGTGCTGAGACCACCACTAAGGTATCATCAGCAAACATAATAGTTATTGCATTTGTTATGTACTGTGGTATCTCGTTGACAAATATTAAAAATAGTAGAGGACCCGGAACTGAGCCCTGTATATTCAACACTGTAAAAATTATACATATTTTTACCTGCGATAAGAGGATAGTAGTGGGGTTAATCCCCCCCCCCCCCCCCATTCAGCAGTAGGTAACACTTTCAAGCGAGTTTTTTACTTTTTGCCAAGAATTTTTTCATGACGACCCTCCCCCAGCAAGAAATATTATCGACGCCATTGCCTGCTTCCTGTTAATTTTTGAATCTGCTTGTAATTGCAGGATTTTAATTGGCAGAAAATACGCTTACATCTAACCTAACCTGAATTAAAGTAAAATCTAGTTAGGTCTGCTGACGCTTTTTAATCTGAGTAAGAAAATTTGTTTTCGTTTTGCTTTAATTATTTTTGGCTTAAGGGAACTTTTACGGAAGCTTAGATAAAAGTTGGACACTAATTATTAAATGTACCTATGCTGTTAGGCTTTGTGACAAGGATGCACGGTTCAAAGTACAAAAAGTAGCTAAGTACGAGTAATTTTACAAAGAAAAACATTACAGTATGTAATAAGCATGCAATGTCAGGAGTGGATCTAAAAAGGGGAGCTCAGTTCCCCTTTCCAAACTTGAGAAAACAGCATATTTTGGTCAATAATTGATTTGTGTAATTGAAAGATTTAGCGCGACAAGGAAAGTAACATTTTAGTAGTCAACAGCCTATTAAGAAAAGGAAGACATTATTCGAATGCCAAATGACTTTGGTTGGTAAAATATAAAATGCTTTAGAATTAGACAATTTTGTGTTTAAAATTTGTTTATTATTTTAACAAGAGACCATTGTGCCAGACCTTGTCGAATGCTTTGCTTACGTCAAGAAAAGCCACTGCCGTGTGCGCCCTTGATTTAAAACCTTTGACTATATTCGAAGTATGCCTGAGTGTGCAATGTTTGACAGGCAGTCTAATGCAATGCCACTGATTCGACTTAAAGTTAGGTCTTCAGCGACTTTCTCTAGGCTCGACAGCAGGCTGATCGGCCTAAAGCTAGCCGGCACCGTAGGGTCCTCACCTTTCTTATAAATCAGAATAACTTTTGCGTGTTTCCAGACAGCCGGGAAGTGGCCTTCTTTGATTATAGCCTGGGATATGCTTACTATGTTCCCCAAAGCTTTGTCATAACTGTCGTAAGGCTTTAGAAGTAGGTGAGATGGTATAATATGTGAAGATCGTCAGCATATTGAATTGTTGTGTAAAAAGGAAATGTTAATTTATTTAAAAAAATTACTACTGGTGCCACTAGAATCCAGTAGCCCCGTTTTGATTTAATTTTACCTGCATAATGACTGTAATAAAGTAATCCCGCCGTTTTTCAATTATGGCGAAAGATCTTGTCACATAACCATTAAAGATATTTATGATTGTATAGCGAGGGTCACTAAATTATGATTCATCAAAATTGCAGATTAATAAAATTATTCCTAATGTGCTCCAGAAAGGAATGTAATAAACCGCAGGAACACGTATCGGGCTCTATTCAATAGAGCTGCGGAATTTAGCAGACGGAATAAATTCTGCTTCATTAAATTCTTAAGATTATCAGGTATGTACAAGGCGGTTCAAAAAGATAAAATGCGGAAAGTAAAGAATAAGTTGAAACTCCATAAATGTCAATAAACGTCATTCATTAATAATTTGTTGGTTAAATACCTCTGTATTGGACACAGCCAAATATTTTCTCTCACGTACCTTACTAAGTAATTTCCTTTTTTTTTGTTCTAATCAAAGCCATCAGGTATTTTGCTCTATTTATAACATAATTTAACAGTATATTTCAACCTTAACGTGATTTACCTTAGATGTATAAAGCGATATGTAAAAGAGTTGCAACTTTTTCGCTGTTATAATGAGTATTTAAACTAGACCAACTCATCCGTTCACTAATCTTGTATGGAATATGAATGATATGATAAGTATGTATAGAAAATAGCAAGAGATTGGCTTTATTTAACTAAAAATAACAGTCATCGTTTATGACAAATTAACACCAGTCAGGCAGAATAAAAAGGTAATAACAATAATCATCACAATAAATAATGTAATAAACTACCGGGGGTTCTCAATTTAGGTTAATTTTACGTCTAAATACTCATAAAATTATTTTAAATTTTGATTAGCAACGTTATGGACACTTATGTAATAATATGCTGCTCTATAGTACGTCGTGAAACTTGCTTACACATCAACTTTAATCAAGCTTTTTGGAAGCAACTCTGTATATTCCAACTAATTTTTAATTTATAGATTATTAAATGCTCTATTGACTTATCGAGATCATACAGTAATGTTATCAAAAAATCACCTTATACATTTTGTTCTATATCCCCCTGTATGCAATCCTGCGCACAACCAATTGTGTCCTGAAATATAAGGGCACATTTCCCTTGCAGGCTTGTAATTTGAAAAATACGCGCGACACTATGCCTGTGTTATAAGCAAAAAAAATGTAAAATGCACGTTTTTATGTCAAAAGTTTTTATTTTTGTGTTTCTCTTCAATTACGGATATAACAATGTTGCTTGCTCTAAAGGTTTGTTAACTTGCTTTTTTACGAATAGGCAATAAGGGTGCAATTCAATACCTGTCCGTCTGTTTACCTATGTGTAATCCAACTTTTTTAGATGACAATAAAATTTATCACGTATCACTGAACGTGGACAATACGATTTCACTGCATTGGATGATAGACTATCCCCAAGAAACTGTGACTTTTGAAATCCATTTGCCTTCAGATTTCGGTTGGTTTTCTTTTGGTTTTTCCGATCGTGGGAAAGCTTATCCTGCGGATTATTGCTTGTTGTGGAAAAACTTGAATGGAAAATTAAACTTACTGGTAAGTCTACAGAAGTTGTGTTATAAAATACGGGGTGCACCAAATAAAGTTGACATTTTTTTAAGTAACCTGTATTCTCGCACTACCATGTATATTGCATTTAAGTTTAGGGTAAAGCGTGAAAAGCCTCCAGGTATTTCATAACTCTCAACCAAATTTCAGTGCTTTAGTATATCAGAGTGCAAAAATATCAGCATTTGTTGTGATCATATACTATCGCACGGTAACTTATATAATATTTCAAAGTTGTCACTTTCGGTATCATCAGGCAACATGGCATCATCCAAAACATTTTAAAAACATAAACAACCGTCTCTTATATCACATTATTTGGTGCACATTGTATCCAAAGCTAGTTAAAATAACCGAAGCGGCCAATTTGCTTCAAAACTACAAGAATCTTAGTGTAGGTGAATAACTTGAAAAATTGAATTCAAAACTGACAATTACGACGTTGCCAGATTTTTGTTTTTTGTGTAACTTAAGAAAACCACTTTTTTTAAATATTACACTATTTTTTTATTGGATTCGATTTCCCCCATTAACATTACTTCTTTCTGATAGTATCAAAGTTTAATTCTAAACAGTTTTCTGAGAAGAAAAGGTTTATTTGATAACTCTAAAATAACTATTTCCACGAGAACGAGACTCAGATTACTGGACGCACCAATATAACAACAATATTGCAAGGTTGTCAAGTTTCTGGAGTTTTGGTTAATTAATTTTAATATATGACAATCTGTATTTTTTTATTGTATGTTTACATAGCAAAAAATCAGCAGCAGACATCCAGTGACAATTAATTCTGCTCCATAATATGCAGCTATGACGGTTGACTTGTCCATTTAAGCATAATGTTGCATCCTCACTAAATAAAATTGTTTGTGTAAAGTTAGGGGTTGCATTAATCCTTTTTATCAGTGTATTAATAAGTTGGCCATTCTACTGTATGGATCATATTCCAGCAGTTCTTGCAAATTCTGAATTTTGCAGGGTTTAAATTTTTCCTCACACTCACACAATAATTCTTACCGATTATCCCTAAATTAAGAACTATCTGAGTTATAAAGGGTTTTCCAATAAGAACGATATGATTTCAAAATGAAATATAAATAAAATTATTTCAGATACAATAAAACTTTTTATATTATCTTAAAGTATAGTTGATAACATTTATGTTTTGAATAACACATCGTTTAAATGTCCTCCGCGACTTCGTGTACACGAGCGAATTCGACGAACCCAATTTTCGATGACTTTATGCAATAAATCGGGCGTGATCTGACGATAGCAGGGTTCAATGTTCAACCTTAATGCATCAAGTGTTTGTGGTCTGTTTGCATAAACCTTAGATTTCAAATAGCCCCAAAAGAAGTAATCTAAAGGAGTTAAATTACAGCTTCTTGGAGGCCACTGAACAGTAGCATTCCTTGAAATTATTCTTTCGTCAAACTTTTCTTGCAGTATATCGATAGTTTCATGAGCAGTGTGACATGTGGCACCGTCTTGCTGGAACCACATATCCTCCAAATCAAGTGCATCTATATTTGGCCACGAAAAATTTCTTAACATCTGTCGATATCGTTCACCATTCACTGTAACTGCATCTCCTGTCTCATTTTGGGAAAAAAATGGTCCGATGATGCCACCATACCATAAACCACACCATACAGTTACCTTTAGCGGATACAAAGGCTTCTCATGAATCTGTTGTGGATTGTTTTCACACCAAAAACGGCAATTTTGCTTGTTAACGTATCCACTTAACCAAAAATGAGCTTCATCTGAAAAGATAATTTTTTTGGCAAAATTAGGATCCCTTTCAAGTTGTTCTAAACTCCAAGCAGCAAATTCTCTGCGCCGACGATGGTCCAGTGGCTTAAGTTCTTGGGTCAAAACAATCTTATACGGGTGTAAATTCAAGTCTTCTTTCAAAATACGCCAAGTTGTCGTTTTTTTAATCCTTAACTCTTGAGCACGACGAGGAATTGATAAATTTGGATACACTGCAACACTAGCTCTTACAGCAGCAATATTCTCAACAGTTCTTGCGTTTCGATGTCTTCTTGGTGTTTTTGCATCGTGAAGAGTAAAATTATTTTCAAATTTCTCAACGATGCGACGAATGGCAAGCAAAGAAGGACGATTATTTACACCAAAGTTTTCGCGAAGTGCGCGATAAGTGTTCACAAAAGATGGTCTATTTTCATAAAATTTTTGGATAATAACCAAACGTTCTTGAAGCGCGTATTTAGCCATAATAAATTGTTATAGTTTACTGACAATAACTGACAACTGGTGACAGGTATAACTTTATTACCATGGTTACCATATCGTTTCAAAATCATATCGTTCTTATTGGAAAACCCTTTACTTAGGTACTTTAGGATTTTCTTGCAATTGCAAAATAACATTCATATTATTTTCATTAGATGTGACAATTTTAGGTCCTTCTTTTCTTTTTACTTTGCCAGTTTGAAGGACCTGTTCTGCATGCAGTATATAATAGATTTTTTAATTTATTTAGCATAAATGGTATTGAATACATCGCATGGATACTTCTTTATAGGACCGTTGCTTTTCTCCATTTCCACCAAATATTATATAGAATATCTATTCGTTGCTTTTCCTATGGAAGAAATGCAATTTTAAAGACAGTATGAGCAACGATTACTTTAAATAATAATATCATAACATTATGTCAATCATAATTAACAAAACAACTAACATTTCTGGAGTCATATTTTGCAAAAAGATGACCGCTTTTAAATAATTTTACGTTAACCATGACATGCATACGCGATGTATTAAAAATATTTGTAATTGTTCCGAGAAATGCTTATTAAGGAGTAGGTACTTAATGAGTAATAATAATACCTTATTATTTATTACTTTAGTGAGTTCAAATATAAATAAACTTACTTCATAATTGGAGCATAGGTCAAAACTTAGTTTTGAGTGAAGAAAAATTCATGAAATACTTTTACATTAATTTGATTAAGAAATTTATAATATGTAAGTAATTTTTATTAGCTATGTTATTCCTAGTAGTTGCTTGTTGATACTATTTTTATCGTTACAATTAGTTACATTATATCTATCAACAGTCCTTTTTACATTATTTGGAACGTTTTTAAATGCAAATAGTTCCAATTATTTTAGAGTTAACAAATAAACCTTTTTCTCAGAGAACTATTTAGGTTAAAAATTTGATACCTACTATCAGTAAAAACTAATGTTGAAGAGAGGAATCGAATTCAATAAATAAAAGAGTAAGTGTTATCGAAAGTTATGAAGAAAGCTATCAACGAAGAATTATTAAAGTACCTGGAAGGCTTCAACATTGTTAGTGACCGCCGGTATGGATTCCGTAAGTCTATATCAACAGGAGACCTTCTCGCTTATGTTGCTCACGTTTGGAATAACTCAATAGAACATCATGGGGAGTCCCGGGCAATAGCACTGGACATTTCCAAGGCCTTTGACCGAGTATGGCATGAGGGGCTCCTAACTAAAGTAAGAGCAAACGGAATGCCGGTTCAATTTTGTTCATAGCTGTCAAGCTTTTTAAAGACCGTTCTCTTTTGGAAAAAGCTGATGACAACACACTTCTTTCATCTTTTACTTTGAATGCTCGAACATCGGCTGCCAATGCACATCTCTATAGGCAGCAAGAGGCCTTCTAAACAAAGACATGGAAGAAATTCTGCCTGCGGGTGACAGTAATCAAGTAGAAAGTAACGCAAAATAACCCAGACGACATTTTTTTTAGAAAAGTTAATGTTGAAGAAAAAAAATCCTTGGGTTACGGAAAAAACTAAAAATCCACGTATACCAGAATTCATTGATTTAGGTTTGGTAGTCTTAAAGCAAATTAGCCGCTCCTGTTATTTCAACTAACCCTGTATAATTGACGCCTATCGAATAGACTCCAGTTTTTCTAAACAATTTCATATAATTTTTCTTATCGTATTTCATCAGGATACTTGGGCTAATGAACAGGGTGTCATCGACATAGACAGGCATCAGGATTGTCAGAAGTTCCGTTTTGTTAATGTAAATGGAATAACAAAATTTACTTTTAGAAGGAAATTCGATACTTGTGATAACAGAGATTATATTATAGAGGTATTAATAATAGTTATTATTCAGTTTACTGGAACTATATGAGTTTGCAATGTTTGTAATTATAGGATGGAACGACACACATAGTGTGGTCAAAAGGAATGGAACAAATACCCACAGCGAAAGGTCTAAACATAAGTGCGTCATCAAGGGACAACTATGGAATGTCTAGAATAAATATTTTAAAAAACATCCACGCCAAAACAGATCTGCCTCCCTACGTGACAGTCTTGGATCTTTTGACAGATCACGTTAAAATACCAAAGCAGGATACTACGTACTGGTGCAAGGTTTTTAAACTGCCTGAAGAGTTTAAAAAGAAACACCATATTTATCAGGTAGGTACCTAGCAATTAAACCATTTAAAAAGAAAAGAGATTTGCAGGGACGCGCCAAGTATTTTCGGCGCCGTCGTGCGAAATAATGATAGGCGCATTTAACCAATATTATAATATTGAGCTAAAGTTACCACCCTTCTCTCATAGTTGTTCTGCTAGACCATCTAGTATCTGACAAAGGCTTTAATGTTACTTTTCAAAACAGACCACCAATTGGTTAAGGCAGAAAAAAAATTTTATAATTCTTAAAAAATTGAAAAAAAAATTATTCACCTGAAATATTAAAAAACGTTCTTCGACACTAAATTTATTGTTTTTTTAAATTAACGTATCTTAAGCAAACAGAAATTTGCTCCTGGCGGCTCACATCAGGAGTACAATCAAGTAATATAGAAAAGTACTTTGCTTCTTTAACTTCGTTTAAAATATTATTTCTTATATTGTCACCTATTAATTTAATGGTTTCGGTATGAATTTTATCTCCAAGGTAAACTGGAATATTTTTTTGAGATCTATTAATATGTGCAGACATGACTGGATCAAATTTTGCTATCATTTCTATACATTTTAAAAAATGTCCATTAATTTTTTCAAATAATTTGTTACTAGGACCACGAAAGCCAAGTTTTGGTAAGCCAAAAATTGAATAGTATAAATTATTCTTTCAATGACACTGCACCAATGTCTAGTTTCATTTTTTAATAAGTTTTTCATTTCCTAATCAACGGTTCGATTAGTTTTTAATCTTTCTAGTGAATCTGACCAGACACGTAAATTTTGAAAATGAGATTTACTTTTTTTGTGGATTTCCAAAAATGTTTGCATAAATGATGCCAATCATTGAAACCGTCTTGGTTACTTAATTTAGTGTTTTTTAAAAGTCAATGGATTGTTGGGGCTGGGGTCATTGAATATTTTACAGCAGAAGCAGAAAACTACATTTTTTTCAATAGAATATAGCAGCCAATGACGCTGAACCTTTTCACCATTTAACAAAATTCGAGTAAAATATATATGGTAAAACTTACGTCCACTTTTGTCTTTAGGATACATAGTTTTATTTTGATAATGCATTGGACCTTTTTCTACAAGTTCTTGCACCTGGATTGCAGACAATACACTCGGCCTAAGACCTGGGTCGTTAGAAAGGGGCGCTTCTTCGGATAAATCGTCGTTTTCACAATTGCGGTAGATACGTAATACCAAATAAGGCACTCTATGCGTCTTATGCGCTTATCAAGATAAGAATGAAATATTAACCTACTACATCGATTACGAACACGCAAAATTTTGCAAGTTTAAACCAGCGCGCCGAACTCACGCGGATTTTCGCGCCTTCACAGGAAAAGGAGTAGTGAAACTTCACCACTGGTACTGGTCGCCGACCGATCGGCGGTCGGTGTTGGTGGATAATGCATTTTCACCACCGGTATTCATGGATAAATTTTTTAGTTTTATGTTAACTTGTGTTGAAGGCCTGAAGCCTTTAAGTCCTTGGCGCCGTCGTGCGTCGCACGACCTTGCCCATATGGACGGCGCGTCCCTGGAGATTTGTTCTAACAAACCGTCAAATACAATTAGACTAATACAAGACGACTATACAGGGTGCTCCATTCGAATGGTTTTAAAAGCTTATAAACTTTGCCGGTGATTAAGTCTATGTATTTTAAAAGTATGGATTTATCTCAAAAACTATTAATACAAAGGGGTTTCTCTTGATAAGTATGAAGCAAATATTCAGAACACAAGCCAAGGTGTCGTCCATCACATGGAAGTTTTCCATTGTGAAGCCAATGACAACGAAGAAATACCCCTATACAGTGGAAGTTGTTTTGCTGAGGACAGACCAGCGAAGACTCAAGTTTGTAAGCGAGTACTGGCCGCCTGGGCAATGGGTGCGCCTCCTTTCACCTATCCAGAAGTAATGTTTGGTCTGTTGCATTGGTGTAGACTATTTATTATTGACTTGAACGTAATTTCTAGGAAGCAGCTTTACCTTTGGGAGGAGAAGGGTTTAATCCTTACTTAATGCTGGAAATCCACTATGACAACCCCCAAGTAAGATCTGGTAGGTATAGCTTGCGATTTTATTTTTTGACCAACATTATACAATCTATGAAATAATTTTTTATCTTTAGGAATTGTGGATAGTTCGGGAATACGATTTCACATATCGGATAAATTAAGGGATATGGACGCTGGCGTTATGGAGCTGGGACTTGAATATACCGACAAAATGGCGATTCCCCCGGGACAAGAGTCCTTTTCCCTTACTGGATATTGTATTAGCTCTTGTACAGCTGTGGTAAGACATAAAGATGGTCTGTGAGTCAATAATACTGTATACAGGGCTTTCAATTCAAAGCGAACCACCCTAAAACAGAATTTCATTTGATAGAATTTTATTATTGACCTCCACACCTCCAGCCAACCTTACCTTGAAATGTCAAATGGCACTACCTATCGAGTAATACATCATTGCAAAGGGCATTAAATTGCCTATACAATCGTATCACAAAAAGTGAAATTCTGTAATCGGTTTGCTAGGTAGGTGAAAAGATGTTGTTAAGTTTAAACAAGTTATTCTGTTACGTGCTCAAAGTGTGCGCCGTTATTGGCAAGACAATAATAAAGTCTATTTTGAAATTCCTCGGAAATTGAGGAAAGTGTGTCTGATTTATCTACCTCAACCTCTATCTGTCGATGTTATCTAGGCTCATTAATTCCCTATTTACTCCCTGGTGCATAAATATCCGGACCAGAAGCTGTACTTGCTGGACGATTATAACCTACTACATGTTAACTGGGTATGTGATAAATTGGGCGTGTGTGCATCATTTGATGAAAGGGAAGTTGTTAGATTGCTTAGTGACTGCCTTGCCTATAACCAGCTTTTTCAAGTGAATACCATTCTAAATACCAATAACGTAATACATATTAGGCCTAGTGTTTGCAGCCAGAAATATGTTTGTGGAGGGGGGGGGGACAACAAAGAAAACAGAAAAGGTAGTATGAAACGATATTGTAAGTTGTGTGGGAACATTTCTTTGGCCTCTGGAGGGAGGGGACCCCAAAACTCCACTGATTTGCGCATGATAGGTATGTTTCTTTGAGCGATAGTGCTTACTTCCCTTTTGGTAGGGCCGATTATATTGGTCTAAACAATTTTATCATTCAATTGACTGGGTCAATGTTATAGGACCCATTAAGGACGTGACTGACCCGAAGAGCATTTTTGATGAGTTACTGTATTGTGGGATTAGCCAGATTGTTCCTGATTATCGTCTGAAAAATCCAAAGTTCCCTAAAAGGTATTCGAATGAACTCAAAAACTTAATTTTTCAAAAGAACAATGTCACAAAAATATAAGCAGACTAACTTGTGGTGCCACTATGAAAAGTTTTCAGGGTGTATGAGTGGTGTGTCAGAAATAAAATGGACCTAAACATTAAAAAATGCAAAATAATTCCTTTTCATCGCAAAATACATCCACTTAAGTATGACTATAAATTGAAGGTTGTATTTTGGAAAGAGTTACCACTGTGTGTGACTTAGGCGTTCACTTGGATGTTAAATTGGATTTCCATATTTACTATGAGTACATTGTCAATTTATGTGCAGAAATACTAGAGATTTTCAGAATATATGGACAATACGATATACAAAACCCTTGTTAGGTTATGATTGAACTATCTTTCTTGTGTGTGGTCACCGTCATGTTTAAAACATATTCAGAATGTCGAAAAGGTACAAAAAAAATGTGTTAGATCTATTTCATACGAATTTAGGTTGCCTGTTAACTCCTGTGATGGTCTGAGGCGGAGACTGAATTTGGACTCGCTCTCTGAACGTGAAATCAAATTTGATATAATTATATTTCCTATTTAAATTAGTGAATGAAACAACTGAATGCCCAGAGCTTTTACATTGGGTTAACTTTCGCGTTCTACCAAGGCACACAAGAATTCATCTTTTTTTTGCACTTAAACAATACACATTTAATACGATGTGGCGAGCTATTATAAATTATATTATAACAGCATATTGCCCTATGATCAAACACACCAGTTAACTCTAGACGCTAACTTCAAAATTAACTGTTTTTTAATCACAGTGAAAAATTAACAAGAAGGCCTTCTTCGGTTGTTGTCAGGGAAACGGTACGTTAAAAGTTAACTTGTGTGTTTTCGTCAATTTTATTTCCCTCAAAATCAAGAGATAATAATGGTAGTTTATTTTGAAATGAAAACTATCCAATAGTTATTGGACTACATATCAATTAGTGACCAAATGTTACTTTTCAGGGGCTTCCCCCAGAAGGGATAACCATATTCGGCTCCCAACTACACACTCACTTGTCTGGCACCCGGGTTTATACACGTCACTTTGATTCCTACGGCAGAGAACTCCCAGAGCTGAACAGAGACAACCATTTTAGCACGCATTTTCAAGAAATAAGGAGGTTAAAAAGACCTGTCAAAGTGTTACCAGTAAGTACCAGCTTACTTACGATGGACGTAGTAGCCCTGTTCTGGAACATCTCTGTTCTTGTTATAGGGCCACGTTCTCATGACGAGATGCGACTACAACACCCTGGACAGAGACAACGTCACTCTGGGAGGCTTCTCCATAAGGGACGAGATGTGTGTCAACTACGTCCACTATTACCCCCATACGGCCCTGGAGGTTTGCAAGAGTTCTATTTCCGACCAGGCCCTCAAGACCTTCTTCAATTACATGAATGAGTAAGACTACCTCAGAGCAGCGGTCATGTCATTTTATCATAAACTACGTTTTTTACAGGTGGGAGGATCAAGCGACCTCCCCCGACAAGGGAATATCGGACAACTACAACGCTATAGAATGGAACAAAATGAGGGTGGATCTGTTGGATGAAGTATACCACGAAGCGCCACTTAGTATGCAGTGTAACATGTCCAGTGGAGATCGCTTTCCAGGTTTGGTGATGCATCACTGGCACAGCTAAGGGCAGGGTCGTATCTTTAAACATGAAGGCTCCAGGGCAACGGAGAAATGAAGGACCTTTACCATTTAAATTTAGTTTTAATATAACGGGTGCAATTTATTCAAATTTAGGTTACGCGGAAACCGAACGTGACGTCTTGTGGGTAAAAATTCAGATCCCACTCAAATACAGGGCGTTTTAGAAGTACGGTACGTAACTTAAGGGGGTGATTCCTTATGATATTCTAGGAGAAAAAGGTCATATGCACATATGTCTGGAGTTGCCCCATTTTTAATATACAGGGTGTCCAAAATATACGTGTACAACGTTTGACGACAGACTCCTGACGTCAAAATAGGTCGATCTAAGCCGACTTAGTTAGGTATATCCAAAATTGTCTCGTTTAGCCGGTAAAGGGCGTCAAAAATTTCTAAAAATATTGGTTTTTCCTAAACCCTATCCTAAATCCTAAATTGCGTGAACACCTGCTAATCGATTTTAATGATTTTTAGTATGTAGACTAATACTATAAAATGACGTTTTGTAGTAGTATAGTCACCGGCTATAAATAAGTGGAAGTGTTATAAAAGTGCTATAATACGTCAACATTTTTTCTGATTTTTTATATCAACGGCGTTATGACAACCCAGATATTTTTGTCGATTTAAAATCAAATTACCTGTAACAATAATTTTATTAGTGACCTTGTTGCTATGGCATTTAATATTTGACAATTATTGACAAATTGTCACCAGTCTATGAAATTGACTAAAGTATTCGATCAACATTTTTAAATTACAAGTTCATTTTACCATTAAACATGGAAAATTATACGAACTCTGAGAAGGTTGACATGCTCCTGGTATACGGGGTTTCTCGAGGAAATGGGCGTCAGGGTGTTAGGGTTTACATGGAGAGATTTCCTAACCGTTGAATACCAAACCACCAAACATTTGCCAATATCGAGCGTCATCTTCGGGAAACGGGCAGCTTTGAGAAAAAATTTGAAGGCAGGGGTCGTATGCAAACAAGTCAAACTGTGGAAACAGAAAACATTATGGAAAGAGTTGAAGAAGAACCAAGTACCAGTACCCGTCGCTTGGAACGTAAGTTACATGTTCCTAAAACGATTGCCAATGAGGTTTTAAAAGAACAGTTGTTACATCCATATCACGTGCAAGAAGTCCAGGAACTTTTACCGACTGATCCCCCCATGCGGCTTACATTTTGTCAATTTATTAGAAACAAAAGAATCCGTGATCCAAATTTTTGTAGAAAAATATTGTTTACTGAGGAGGCGTGCTTTACAAGATCTGGAGTAACCAATCTGCACAACGAACATATTTATTCCGATGAAAATCCACATGCCATTAAAGTTGCACATCATCAGCATTAATTTAAATTAAATATTTGGGCAGGTATTATTGATCGCTACCTTATTGGTCCTATTGTTATTCCAGACAGGTTAGATGGAAATATTTATTTAAATTTTTTGCAAGACACGTAACCAATTCTTCTGGAAAATTTGCCCCTTTTACTTGGGAGGGAAATATGGTGTATGCATGATGGTGCCCCGCCCCATTTTTCCGTTGCCGTTCGGCAATACTTACACCATCAATATCCCAACCGATGGATTGGAAGGGGCAATGGTGCACCAGTAAAATGGCCACCACGTTCTCCGGAGTTAAATATGTGTGACTTCTTTTTGTGGGGCGCTATTAAAACAGAAGTTTACAAGACTCCGGTAAACACACGCCATGATTTATTGACGCGGATTTTAAATGCAAGGAACCATTTTAATAACCCTGAGACATTAAATAGGAGGAGTGTTAATAAGTGTATTCAGCAAGATGGCGGTCATTTTACACATTTGCTTAACTAATGTTTTCGTTTTACTTAGTTTCTTACAATATTTTTAATACATACTTCCACTTTGTTATAACGAGTGATTTTTAATTATTTTGCTCAAGGGAGGCCATGCATTTTAAAAGCATCATGGCCATACTGCGTAGATAAGATGACATGATTGTTTTATGACATTTACGTCTTATTTGGATTTGTGTATTTATAAAGTTTAAAAATTGGAGAAATTAATAATTCTCCAAACGTATTGGCTAATGTGTCTCTGAGGGTAAGAAGGAACATCAAAAGGTGCCTAGAAGTAGGAGGCGGCCATATAAAGTAGGCTTTCAAAGTAAGATAGCTCAGGATTTTATATTACATACCGTCAAAAAACATTATTTTAGGTTTTCAACGTGACAACGCTGCTTTCTTGCAAATTCGCACTCGTTACTTTACCAATCGTACTAACGAGTGATTATTAATTATTTTGCTCAAGGGCGGCTGTGACCCAGTATACATAGTGTAGCAGTAGCGCGTAGATTAATTCATAGGGCGAATTTGCAAGAAAGCAGCGTTGTCACGTTGAAAACCTAAAATAATGTTTTTTGACGGTATGTAATATAAAATCCTGAGCTATCTTACTTTGAAAGCCTACTTTATATGGCCGCCTCCTACTTCTAGACACCTTCTGATGTTTCTTCTTACCCTCAGAGACACATTAACCAATACGTTTGGAGAATTATTAATTTCTCCAATTTTTAAACTTTATAAATACACAAATTCAAATAAGACGTAAATGTCATAAAACAATCATGTCGTCTTATCGACGCAGTACGGCCATGATGCTTTTAAAACGCATGGCCTCCCTTGAGCAAAATAATTAAAAATCACTCGTTACTTAGTTTTATTATTACTGTTAATAATTGATGTATGCAGGTAATTGTAAATATTTTTTTTCTGGCAAAACAGCTCATCCAACGAAAAATATTTAGAGGTAAAATAGCTTCCAAATATATCCAGTCACTCGACAAAAATATCTGGGTTGTCATAACGCCGTTGATATAAAAAATCAGGAGAAATGTTGACGTATTATATCACTTTTATAACACTTCCACTTATTTACAGCCGTTGACTATAACTACTAGAAAACGTTATTTTATAGTGTTAGTCTACATACAAAAAATCATTAAAATCGACTAGCAGGTTTTCACGTAATTTAGGGAAAACCAATATTTTTACCAATTTTTGACGCCCTTTACCGGCTAAACGAGACAATTTTGGATATAACTAAGTCGGCTTGGATCAACCTATTTTGTCAGGAGTCTGTCGTTGTACACGTAATTTCCGGACACCCTGAATAGAGTGTTAAAGTTAATCCGATCCTGAGGACTCCAAACTCTCCCAAGCCTTGTCAGCTATGTTCATTCTTCAATTTCGTATATCAAGAACACTTCTTTTTAAGAAAATATACAGGAGCCCTAATGTGTAAGAGAAATTAAAATTTCCCTTTGTAAAATATCTTGGCATTGAAAATTATATTTGAAAAACATAAGTATCTATCCGATGGGCTTTCACTGTACTTTATCGAAAGGGACATAAAGATTCCTGTCTCTTGGATTTTCTGGCTGTCCCACTGTGCCCTTGTGCATACAGACAATAGGTAGTCTCGCAACAAGTGGAAGTCATGTAAATGTAATAGGGTGGTGCATCGTCAGACTGGCCATAGGAAATCCCATGTAAATTTTGCTACCCTCAAATATTGACGTTCCTATTAATTTTACATTTAAATTGTATTACACTTTTTTGAAGGTCCTTGTATAATGGGTTCACACGATGTAGAAATATATCCGTAAATACAATTATAAGGAAAAAAAACCTATTTGAAGAAAATAAATCTTTACATGACAGAAAAAGAAATTCACAAATACTAATAATAATAACAATAAACGAGTAAAACAAAACTAACTAATAATTTAGGTGTTCAATATGACCCCCGTTGTTCTCGAAGCAAGATCGGAATCCCCTTTGTAACCTTTTTAAGCTAGCTGTTGCAATGTCCTTTTCTTCAATATTTTGGTTTCTTTGTTGATATGCCATGCTATTTAGATAACCCCATAGAAATGTGTTTAAGAGGGAGAGGTCAGGACTATTGGGTGGCCAAGAAATGTCCAATTCATTCATTCTGACGTTGCGTTGGTTAAAAAATTCAACTACATCAAGTACGGCATGCGGAGGAGCCCTATCTTGTTGCCAAATTAAGTTCCGATATTCTTCTAAGGGTAATTTATCTAAAACGCTTTCTATTTCGTTTTAAAGAAACTCATGATGTCGTCGTCAATTTAATGCCCAGTTATAAAAAATATTGGACCCAAAATTCTATTACTTATGACACCACATCAAACATGAGTCGGACTCTTTCCTTGATATTTAATGGTTTGAAATTTATATGGGTTTTCTGCAGCCCAATAATGAGTGCTGTGTCGATTAAATAATGATTTGATGTGGTAAAGGTTGCTTCGTATGTCCATACAATTTTTTTTAAATAAATTTGTTGTCGAATTACAATCTGAGAAACAAACAAGAATGCGAAGTTCTTTCTGTGCTGCTGTAAATTGCTGAAGTGGGAGTATATGAAAAGATATAACTTTATTATTTTTTAAAGTTCTGTGGACAGTTCCCCGGCTAACTCTTCAAGGTACTACACGACCCTACTGAATGTACCGAACAGCATCCGAAATTGATTTGGTGGGATTCACACTAAAATATTGTAAAATGAATTGGTCTCGATTTCTACTTCTTTGTGAATATCTTTTTCTGTCATGTAAAGATTTAGGTATTTTCATCAAATAGGTTTTTTATCCTTAAAATGGTATTTACATATTTCTATGAAAATGTGCAATAAAGCTTCTTGCTTTTCTTGCGTTTTCTTGACTTGAGTCTGGCGGTACACTACCCGATACACTGCTTTACTAAATTTTTATTTTAATAATTATAAATTTTAACGTCTATATAGATTGGGTTGCTGCAATTAATATTGATTTTTAGGATATTGGGAAAACGCACCTTTGCCTACAGTTTTAATTCCCCTCGGACCACCAACTAGATGCAATGATGTCTAATATTATACTGATAGTTGTAAAAAGCACAAAAGAAAAGTGGTACGTGGCTCTAGAAATAAAAAGAAAAGCATTTAATTTCATGTCGTTTTCTTCACTTATTTATTATTTTACTCAAAGATATTAAGGAATGCCTTCTTAGTCAATAAGTAAAAATAGCTATCTATAGTGTAAAAAGTAAGTGTTATTAACACGCAGCATGAAACCCCTTCTACGAAGTGAAACCGAGTTGGGGTAACAGGATAAGTGCCATAAACAAACTTTTTCTAATTTTGTCTCGAAAAATAGATATTTCGAACGCGCTAGCGAGTTCGAAATATATCCATTTCGAACTCCGAATTTTATTTTTTAAAAGTTGGCATTGGTTATATTTAAATGTTTTATTCTGTTGACGTCTGACGTTTCCTGTTATTGTTATCCATGAGAAAAGAAAGTTTTCGGGATTTCTCTGGTAAAAGTTGATTTATCGTTTTATTAGCAATATCCCTTAACTCAGGGGGAGTTAAACTTAGATTATCATGCTCCATATTTTTTTAATTATAATTATGAACAACTCTATGAAATATTAAATCACAAATTTCGTGACAATGACACAAAGAAAATATTATTTATTGTCAAGGCTACTATGATAAAAAGAAATTTAGAGTATTACCAACATAGAATTTAGACACACAAATTTACAAAATTTGAAGGGTTGATTTTCTTTTTAAATATGTATTTTCTTATTGAAAAAAATACAAAATAGAAAAAATAGTATAAAGTACGTGTTTTATAAAGCAGTTAGAGCACTTGTCCCGTTAAAAAACTCGCCGCAAGCGGCTCGTTTTTTAACATGGACGCGTGCTATAAGATGATGCTTTATAAAACATGTACTTTAATATACTATTTTGCACGTGTTGGAACCAAAAAATTTTCTTCAATCGTTGTTTATTAAATTGAAGAAAAAATGTTCAAAATTTATTGATTCTATCATTATTTAAAATTTATGGCAGCGAGTTTTTGTGTCCTCATAGTAACCACCCAATTATTTAATAGTTATTAATGACAGGTCTGTTACAACCATCAGTCCATGACAGTTTCAATATGACCCCTTTTAATCACGTTTTCTGATTCCTCTAAACATCCTAAACAACAATTATGAAACATGTCATATGGCTAAACTATTTAATTTAAGAAATAATTTGAGTTAAAGGACATAAATACAACAGGTTAGATATTACCTACATTTTGCATTTTTACAAGCTGGTACCGGAATGTTTTGCGTTAAAACTGTAAAAAAACATAAAAATTGTACTAAATGTACCCACGCAAGTTTTGTCAAAAATTTAATAACAATTAAATTACATACAAGCAGTAAAATTAATAACAAATTTACAAGAACAGAAATAAATTTAAGTTAGTCGTTATTTAATCAAATGTTAAAAATGTCCCCCTCCCACAGTTTGACAATGGGCTAGGTTATAATAAAATTTGTTGATGACGTTTTGTAGCATTTCTTGGTTAATAGATTCACAATCTTCAATAATTCGTTCAGATCTGCTGGTTTTGTCACATACACTTTATTTTTTAGTTGTCCCCAGAGAAAATAATCAAGGGGCGTTAAGTGTGGCGACCTAGCGGGCCATTCTATGAAGCCCCTTCGCCCTATCCAGCGGTAAGGTTAGGAAGTATTATTTAAGTAAACTCTTACAGCTCGCCCAAAATGAGAAGGAGCTCCGTACTACTGAAACCACGTATGTCGTAATAGTGGTCCTACTGTATTGGTTATTGCTGGCACAATTTGATTTTGAAGCACGTGTAGATAATATTCTGCATTTAAATTCCCCTCTAAAGAAAGGTCCCACTAATCTGTTGCCAATAATACCGACCCAAACATTTACTTTCTGGGGGTGTTGAGTGTGTGTTTCTCTCATCCAATGTGGGTTCTGATCAGTCCAGTAACGACAATTATGTCGATTGACATTCCCGTTTAACATGAATGTTGCCTCATCCGAAAAAACTATTCGATTAAAAAAATTGTTATTTTCTTCCTGTTTTTGCATCATTACTTCGCAAAATTCCATTCTACGTTCGAAATCGTCTTCTGGTTATTTTATAGGGGTAAAAATTACTGTTTTTTAAAATAATTTCAACTGGTTTAAAACATACACAAACTTGGGTAGCAGCTTTTCTCAATGACAAATGTGGATCCTGGACAAAATGAAGTAATGTGTCTAATTTTTTTTTCATCACTAGTTGCCGATTTTGGTCTTCAGGAACGAACTTTATCTCTGCATTACCCGGTGTCCTCGAATCCTTGAACTGTAGATTTTGATATAGACTGTCGGTTTGGAAAAGTTATATTGAAAAATTGCTTTGTTTCGGTAAATGATCTTGGTCGGTATCCAAAACCTCTGATTATTAGTAAAATTATACGTTCCCTTTCCTTGAGAGTAATATCTTACCTGTTGTATTTATGTTCTTTAACTCAAATTATTTATTGAACATAATTGTTGTTTAGAATGTTTAGAGGAATCAGAAAACTTGATTAAAAGGGGTCATCCCATTTAAATAAAACAAAGTTTTGTTTACTATAACTGTTTGAGGCACCCTGTATAATTACAGGTGTCCTAGTTTTATAGATTTTTTAAGGCCTACAACTTTTATACCTACCGGAAGTTTTTTTTTATATTATGCGCCATTTTCTAAATATTTGACCGGTCCGGGACTTTTTACACACTGTGTGTATTATAATTGTAATCTATACCAAACCCCACGTTTTTCAGTCCGAATCTTCTTGGATGAAAATAAGGGTACAAATATAGGTCTGCAAGGATTTAAATAAAAATCTAATAAAATCTATCAGTTTTTTATATTGTACTTAAAGGAACATAAATTCAAAGATCATTACGAAAAATATACAATTTTAAGCTTTATCACAACTGTCAGCGTTAACGCTGGTACTACCTATTTCAAAAACGCTTCTTCTCCGCACTTTCGAGAAATATTTGTGTTTCAACGCTTCCTTCGCAGAGATCCGTTCCATATGGTCGATTTTCAGGCAATTTTCCAGAAGATCGAAAGCATTACTATCAACTAAGTATTCGTTTTCGGTATTGACAAATCTCTGCCAAGATTTCCGCGTGTGATGGCCTAATAATTGTTGATAACTCGAGTCGATGTGTATATTATATTTTTTGAAATAACTATTTAATTCTGATGTACCTAAAAAAAAATTTAAGTAATCAACAAAGAGATCGGCTATATGGTTAATGCAAAACAAAAACCGATGCTGATAATTGTAAGTCCGTAAGAAAACACGAGGAAATTAAATTTGGGCAAAAAATATTAAAACTTTATGCGATATTAAATTTACTACAAACTTAAAGTATTCTTCTTTGATACGAACCCACCTATAGCAAATATTTTGTGTATTTAAGGTTGTAAAAATTAATATAATTTGAATTTTATTGGCCGATAGTTGGCAACACAACTGTCAACGGTGCGGTGGCGACAGCTCAGTGTTGCCAATGTGCGGACTTTAGTCCGTTTTTCGGACTTTCTTAAAGGCTATGGACTTTTTTCGGACTTTGTAGTAGTTCGGACTATTTTGGACTTTTTGGTTACCAAACAACCAAAACAACTGGCACACAGCCTAAAAATATTTGAGTTTTGAACTTAACTCGAGTTTAGTAACATGAAACACGGACGCCGAACTTGAACGATTTCTCTGTTTATATCTCCCTTTATTTCATAATAGTAAAAAAAGATAAATATATAATCTTGATCGTCGCAGCACCGCATCCATGCAGTAGCGAATTTATTTTCTCGATCGACTGTACGACTGGTTTTAACGTTTCCATCTCTTTTTCTCTTCTGTGGTTTACATTAGTTGTTTGGACTGTACTGTTCGCGAATTCGCATAAAACTTTGTTAGTAAAAATTAAAAACAATGCTCAACCCCCCCATCAACGGTTTCAACTTTATAAAAAATGAAAAAAATCACATATAATGGTGAAAGCACCAGGACAAAACATTTTTATTTCGACGCGGACTAAATCGGACCTTTTCGTGCCAGCCCGCGGACCATTTCACCTAATACCATTGGCAACACTGCGACAGCTCGTTTGTTGGCCTTGTTTGACGTTTCATGGAAAACTAACCTTAATTGTTTTGTGCTTCTGTGTTGCTGTGCCGCTATGCCGTCTATTTTTTAACAAAAACTCCAGATCTTTTTATAACTAGCATTAAAAAACTGTTCTTTTAAGAACAACAAAAGTGCACATACATATCTCTGTCGATTACGTTGTTTACTATTTGTGAAAAATGCCGAAGTACTTAAATAACCGGTGCAAAGAGCTTATAGCTTCTTTAATAAGGTATCTTCAGGAAGAACTTAACAACAATGGCCCATTGTTACCGTAGACAGCAGTTAGAGAAGTAAATTTTAAGAGTGTGTTAAGGTTTATCTATTTTATATCTACTTTACTAATTTTTAGCGCGTAGCGGCTGCCCTAAATTTGAATATCTCCACTGTAAGCGCAGTTTCAACAACAGTTAAGCAAAATAAATTATTGGAGTCACCTAAAAGGAAACGTTCTTATTTAAAGAGAGTTGTAAATGTGTCAAGATTGGATATAAGCTCTATCCGTGACACTATTTATGGAATGTACGAAACAAGTAAGTCGCATTACTTAAAAATTATTGTATTTTACATCGGTTATTTATAAGCTGTAACTTGTTTTAGAACATCATGTAACTTTGACAACTTTAAGTTCGAAATTAAAAGACAGAGAACTGTTTGATGGTTGTCTTATTTCTTTAAGAAGCCTCTTATAGGAAATAGGCTTCGGATGGAAAATAGATGAACCGAGGCGAGGGCTTATGGAACTTTCCCATGTAAGCTTTCAAACGACTGATATTTTTGAAAGAATATATTAAAGAAAAAGAAGCATTCATGTACCAATTCGTTTTCTTTGATAAAACATGGATTTTTCAGAATGGTACCCAGACAGCACGCAATATCCAGTGGACATCCCAAAATAGACCAAAATAAGTACGGGATATCCTGTACTTTTATCGTTTGTCCTATGGATATCCATTGCTCTGAATCCATTGGTCATCGTAACATTGAACATCCACTGGATGTCTGTCTCAGAGGACATCGACTCACATTTCAAATATTTTTGAAATTGCCGCCAGAAATTGACATGTCTATCGCTACTAGCGGATGTTTCGGAACTACTGTTGTGTGTTCTTTTTATTTTTAATAAGTTAATCACCATTACTGGAATATAGTTCTTTCTCTTTTTAGTCCCGCTAGCGAAGGGAATATTAGAAAGATCAGACAAGTAGCTTTGAGGCACAAAAGAGCATAAAAGGAAAGAAAACCTTTGAATTGGCAGTCTGGCACCATTTGTAACGTGGCGTGGAATGGTTTCGGTTTCTTATTTATGTTTTGTCGCAGGTTAGGTGTGATATTAATCGTTTTTGGGTATGAAACACTGGTTTAAAATAATAGTAAAATCCAACAAGAATTATAAACTACTTTGGTGTGGTGTTTGTTTTTAAGTGCCTGCTTTATTCCTGTTTTTTTGTGAAATTATCCAGTAAGTAATATAAGTAAGGACTTTAAGGAATATGTTAGAGTAGAGTGTTAGGTTTATATTATAATTATAGTTGGAGTTTAATAATAAAGTTTAAGTTAAACATTCCTATCTATTTGGTTTTATTTAAATTATTAAGTACTTATCTACGATGCTGGAACTACTTTCCGGCGTTTCGCCAACGATTGCACGTGCATCTCCAGGAATCTCGGCTCTAGGAATTAAGATCTCTAGAGATGCCACGTGCAATCGTTTGCAAAACATCTGAAAGTAACTTCAGTTTGGCAGGGTCCATTTATGGTCCAAAAAACGGAAACGGAAATTCACCGGATGTCCACTGGACGTTCTTAATTTTACTTCTATGGTGGTATGAATATCCATCGAATGTCCAAAATTTGTACCGCTGTAGTATCCAATGAATGTCCAACAAGGATGTTTACTGGACATATTTTATTATATTAATGCGTTGTCCACTGGACATCCAGTAAGGACATCCATGGGACGTCTTTGTTGGACATCCATCGAATATCCAAATTTGTGAACATCGTATCATCCTTTGGACATCCACTGGATATTTTTCGGCAAAAAACTGGACATCCACTGGATATACTTATATCCGATTATAGAGATCCATAAGATGTTCAATGGATACGTGTGTGCTATTTGGGTATTGGTCGATCTTGCTAGGATGAAAATAAAAGAAGTGTTAGATCTACTAAAGTTGATGGTAAAAGGTATTATGCAGTAAACTATGGGAAATTTTTGTGTATTTAACTTGTTTTTATAAAAAAGAACTTAGTAGATCCCTCACTCAAATATTTTGGTTACAAGCTGGCAACATTGTCGATAACTGACGTCACTCGAAGGGTATGACCTGCATCGGTTTTTGTTTTGCATTAAGATAGTTATTTACGAAAAAAGTAAGGTGAGTACTATTTAACTGTGGAATACTTCCCCAACATGTTACTTTATAAATATGGTGGAATACATTGTTAAAAAAATAGTTCAATTAATACTAACTCTTTTTTAGAAAGGTTCACAAGTTTATTGGAAATTGTTCCATTCGTACCAAATCTACTTTACAAAAGTTTTCAAAGGTTAAGTTTATTACGACCCTAGAGTCAGATTGTAAAAATCAAAATCTTTTCTACAGAAATGGTTAAGGTTGTTAGAATAAATGGCGACTTTAAAATAGCAAAATACTTTGTTAAATAATTGTTACATTTTTCCAAATCCTTTTTACAGAAGTTTTGAAGGTTATTGATTAAGAATTTAGAGTCAAATTGTTAAAAACAAATGGAGGAATACTTCGTTAAATAATGGTTCCATTTTTACCAAATCTCGTTTACAGAAGTTCTCAAGGTTATTGACTATAAAGCTAGAGTAAAAAATAAAATGCAAAATGGTGGAATCCTTTGTTAAAAAAAAATGTTCCATTTTTATCAAATCCTTTTTACAGAAGTTTTGGAGGTTATTGATTAAGAACTTAGAGTCAAATTATTAAAAACAAATAAAGAAACACTTCGTTAAATAATGGTTCCATTTTTACCAAATCTCGTTTACAAAAGTTCTCAAGGTTATTGACTATAAAGCTAGAGTCAAACTGTAAAAAATAAAATGCAAAATGGCGGAATCCTTTGTTAAAAAAAAAGGGTTCCATTTTTATCAAATCCTTTTTACAGAAGTTTTGAAGGTTATTGATTAAGAATTTAGAGTCAAATTGTTAAAAACAAATGGAGGAATACTTCGTTAAATAATGGTTCCATTTTTACCAAATCTCGTTTACAGATTCTCAAGGTTATTGACTATAAAGCTAGAGTAAAAAATAAAATGCAAAATGGTGGAATCCTTTGTTAAACAAAATGTTCCATTTTTATCAAATCCTTTTTACAGAAGTTTTGGAGGTTATTGATTAAGAACTTAGAGTCAAATTATTAAAAACAAATAAAGGAACACTTCGTTAAACAATGGTTCCATTTTTACCAAATCTCGTTTACAGAAGTTCTCAAGGTTATTGACTATAAAGCTAGAGTAAAAAATAAAATGCAAAATGGTGGAATCCTTTGTTAAAAAAATGTTCCATTTTTATCAAATCCTTTTTACAGAAGTTTTGGAGGTTATTGATTAAGAATTCAGAGTCAAATTGTTAAAAACAAATGGCGGAATACTTCGTTAAATAATAGTTCCTTTTTTACCAAACCTCGTTTACAGAATTTCTCAAGGTTATTGCCTATAAAGGTAGAGTCAAACTGTAAAAACAAAATGGCAGCTTCAACATAACGAAATCGTTTGTTAAAAAAAATGTTACCAAATCCTTTTTACACAAGTTCTGAAGGGTTTTGAGTACGAATTTAGAGTCACATTGTTAAAAACAAATGGCGACTTTAAAATGGCGGAATGTTTTGTTAAATAGGGGTTCCATTTTAACCAAATCTCCTTCACATAAGTTTTCAAGGTTATTAACTATCAATCTGAAGTCAAATTGTAAATAATGGCAGATCACCTAGTAAAAAATATTAAAAATATCTTTTTGCATTTTGTAAATTTCGAAGTTATCAATTTTTAAAGATGGTTATACAGATTTATTTATTTTCTTCTCATATACAGAGTGTTTTTTAATAAGAGTCCGATATTTCATAGGACAATTCCTCACTAATTTTTAAGATAAAAAGTGCACATAAAGATGTGGTTAAAAACGCTTCTATTGCATTGTAGATCATGTTAAACAATAGTAAGACTCTGTGTTATAGATATTGTAACAATTATAGAGTATACCAAATTTCGTTCGCTTTTCTTAATAAATGAGAGAGACAGATCTAAAAAATGAAAATAAAATAAAAATAAAATTGTAACACCATGTACCTTACAATTGGAGCGTTTTTAACCACATCTTTATATGAACTTTTTATCCATAATTTCCAATAAACGCACAGTCCCAGTTCAAACAATTCGAAAGAGAAAGAATAGTTCTAGTACCCATTTAAAATTCAATTATTTCTACGTTATGGTAAATATTTTATGACGTCTACAGAAATGAACATATCCCGCAAATATATCAACATAATTTAATTCTATGAGAAACTAAACAACCTTTTTACTTTAATTCCACTATATTTATCAATTAATATGTAACGATTGCCCTAAAACATATATAGGCCAATCTGGCAGAAGTTTTTTTAAAAGAATATTTTTCAAGCTATATTTAAGAAAAAAATAAATCTAATTAGTATAATCACTTATTAGAATGGAATCATAAGTTTAACCATAATTACGAAGTTCTTAACACAACTTAGACAAATTAGATTTGTTGGAATCTCTCGAAATAAATAGACTAACTCACCTAAAACTTTAACAATCCTAAGAAGTTGATCATGATTATCATTCCCATGAAAAAACGGTTCTTTTCTAAAAAGCATCGAGGCGAACACGCAGCCAAAGCTCCACATATCCAGAGAATAATCGTAGTAGCCGTAGTCCACCAGGAGTTCCGGACCCTTGAAATACCTGGAAGCGACCCGCACGTTGTACTCCTGGCCCGGATGATAGAATTCCGCCAGGCCCCAGTCTATCAAACGAATTTTTCGATTCTCCATGTCTATGATCAGGTTGTGAGGCTTGACATCTCTGGAATGTAAGATAAAATCGTTCAATGATATTTAATAGTATATTATTAACCAAGGTTTAGACAGCCATCATTATTGCCCGAGCGGCGAGTTTAAATCACGAGGAGCGAAGCGACGAGGGATTTAAGACGCGAGGGCTATAATAAGCTGTCTAAACCGTGGTTAATATATTATTTTTTCCACTACTACAAACTTTTATATGAGATTTATCTTTATAGTATTAATAATTATAAAAAATTATAGGTAGGTATAAGTATATTTTTTAATCAAGTTACCTGCGCTTTGGAATTGGCAAAATATTTTGTTGTTTTGTCAGGTGGCTTTGTCAATGTCAATTTGTGTTCATTTGTGTCATCAGATTTCACGAGTTTTGCGTTTTTTTAAAAAATGAGCGAAGAAAATGTTAGTGATAATATTATGTGTACACCTCCCGAATTAAGAATGGAAGCAGAAAAAATGTTGATTGTATCGATATTTTACAATATCAAGTAATCTAATATGTATTGATAATTATCTGGTTGCCTAACCACAATGAATTGATGTTGTAGAATTAAAAAATCAAGTTACCTGCGTTCAAACAAAATTCGGTTAAGGTCAAAGATCGGTCAATAATGGATTTCAATGGCTTATTATTGACCATGGTCAATAATGACTTATAAGGTAGAGAAAAACGATTTTTAGCGTTAATAATCGGTCAATAATGGCGATGTTATAGGTTAGTAGTGGAAAAAATAAAGTTAACCAGTCAACTCGACTAACCTGTGCATGATCCCGTTCGAATGACAAAAATCCAGCGCCTTTAAAAGTTCAAATAAATAATAACGAGTGTCCTCTTCGGATAATTTCAAATAAATATTTTTAAAATCGTCGCTAATCACTAGTTGCTCAAAAACCAACGCTGACAAGTCCATGGTGGGTATTTCCACCACTGACAGCAGCTTGATTATATTTGTTCCACCTAGAAAACATAATATTATGATTTGCTGCCCAAACACCAGTTAACTAACCTAAACTAACCTTTTAAACATTCTAAAATCTTTATTTCTCGTTTTATCTTCTTTTTTCTCACGGGCTTCAATATTTTAATTACTACCCTTTCCCCTTTTGGTTCGTCAAATCCTTCGAAAACTATGCTATATTTCCCACTGCCAATTTTCTTGATTAGTTGATAATTTTCGATGTTATCGTAGCTTGGACAAAAATTATCGTACTCGTAAAAGCTTTTGGGTTTATTTGATAAAACATCTGGATACACGCGAGAAACAGTTCTTATTTGGTTAGATCTGTTGTCACTAAAACAATTAATCAAAGTCCTCAACCAAATCATCGTATTACATTTATTTTTTATGCTATTTTTTTTTCTACGATTTGAATGATTTTTTTTTACGTTGTAGGTTCGCGGTTACGCTTATACAAGGTGTAACTATTTGAAAATTCATATCACCCCGGTGGCATATCTACTATAGCAACCGTAAAATAACATAAATTAGTCTATAACTTCATATTTCGAGACTTTCTCTTTTTTGGTTCACTCTTTATAATAGTAATTATAATAAATGTCTTTATTTGTGAATACACAAATACTTCCTCAATAATTCCATAGAGAGAAATTTTAAAAAAGGTTATGTTCAGAAAAAGGCGAAGTTTAGATGAGGCACCTCCCTGATCAAATTAAACCTATAGTGAAAACTAACCCTAACATATTTACATGGCTACATTTGCTGGTATTGGTATTTCTCTTAAGTCAGCTCCCTTGAGCTTTTACTTCTTTTAAATTTGTTGGTGCTTATTCTTCTACTATACTGGAATTTCTTTGTTGCGATGATCTTCTTGCATTGTTCTGTTTTCTTCATTGATTTGCTTGCTTATTTTCGCTATTTTGTTCCGTGTTGTTTTTTTTTTTTTTTCTTTTTTGGTACTTTTCATGACTTTTTTTTTTGTTTCTCTATTGTATTTGTAAATCCTTGTTTTTGTTTTTGTGTTTTTAGGGTGGGAGCCAATCTTTCGGATATTTAAAGTTGTTGTGTATTGTCGATCGTATGTGTGAGTTTTGTATCATTGGATTTGTCGATAAGTCTGTCCTTTCAAAGTATTTAGTTATTAATTTTGTATTGTGTTCCGCAATTGTTTCCATTTTTAGGTCTCTGTGTAATACAGCTGTCGGTACGTGTCTTTGTGCGTTAGTCATAATCCTCATTATTTTGTTTTGTAGTATCTGTAGTTTTTGGTATCTTGTCTTGTTTACGGTGCACCATGTTGGTACACTGTATGTCAGTACAGGTCTAATTATGGTCTTGTAAACTGTTGTCTTTATCTTTAAATTAAGTTTGCTTTTGGCGCAGAGTAGGGGATACACTGCACCCATTTGTCGGTGTGCTTTTTTAAGTCTAGTCTCGACATTGTCGTTCCAGGACAACTTTTTGTCAAAGACGAGACCATGGCTACATAACTGGTGATGTAAAGGTGGCTTAAATGGTGAAAGAAATCGTATACATAATAAAGAGATCAATTCTACCATTTACCTCTAATGTACTCTTAGTATAGTTTAATTTGAAAGCAGATAGTGGAAGATTTCTGAAATTTTCCGGAAGGGAGTTGTGAACATTTGCAATGTTATACCGAGTAGAAAATCCTTTGAAGTGGCTAAATATTGGCTCCCCTGTACATTTTAGAGAAAAATTGAATTATAATTTCTTGAAGAGGTCGATATAGTAAACCCAAGTTTGAATAAATTTTAATAAGTCAATCCTATATAATAACTTATTCAATTAAATGTGATGGCAAAATTACGAAATTTTCATAGTTTAGATACTATAGCAAACACCAGCAAATTATTATTTGGCATTGACAAAACGAAAAGTAGCGTCAGTGACAACATTTTCATTGAAGGCGCTTTAATATGAGCTATTACATTAAGGAAAAAGTAACTAGGATTAAGTGGTATTATACAGGAAACTGTTTAAGAACAGTGTCTGAAATGTTTTCAATAGTAATATGTTAAGTGCATGTAAAATTGCTGAAAATCATGCATGAAGGTTTGTTGCCCTAGAAACAAACTCCCTTCGATCGGGCACTTTTTGGTAAATAACAATAAAAATGCATGAAAGCTGTTTCTTTAGGGCAACCAATCTGAGTGCATGATTATCAAGCCATTTTACATGCACGAAATATATTTTTTAGACTATTTCCTGAATGAAAAACTAGTAGGTGCAGAAATATAAGACAACATTTTTATTTCTAGCAATACAAAGTATTACAATTGAAAACACAATGCTCCGAAACGAATCATTTTGATAAATTGACGCGAAATTGTCAAAGCAGAAATTTCAACTTGTTGTGACAGTGACGGTTATTCTCGTAGGTAACCAACAATGAAAAACCAGAAGAGTGCAATTTTCAGCTCAATCGCGACCGAGGGCTGATTTTCACCGAAAATCAAGTGAAAAGCGCATTGTAGTTACAGTATATGAGGGAAATAGTCAGTTCAATTCCCTGATAAGCCGATCCCTTTTCATTAATTAAACTTTTTATTAATAAATTCTAATCCAAAGGCACTGAAATAAATAACTGTAAATGCTCAACTCAGAATGTCAATAGAGCTGAAGAAAGGGATAATAGAGATCTTGATATGTTTCTGTACGTGGAGGAAAATAAAATGATTAGCACGAGGAATTTTGGTCAAGCCGTAGGAAAATATCAAAGCACAGTGTTGCGCACTTTAAAAAAAACATAAATATTTTCCTTACAAGTATGTAAAACATCAAGAGAATGGTATTCTGTTTTGAGGTAATGGAAAGAGCAAATAATAATAGGAATTTTTGGAAAAATATTTGTTTTGCCGATGAATGTACATTCACCCTCAACAACGAACAAAATGTTCAAAATTGCCGGTATTGGAGCCAAGAAAATGAACATCGTCTTGTTCATACTCGGACGCAATATCCACAAAGAATAAATGTTTGGGCGGGAACTGTAGGACATCACATTTTTTATGGAAGGCAATCACAACAACCACAACAACAACATTCCCTTAGCAGCGACGTTCGTAAATAACTTTTTGAGGTCGAAAGATTCATTGAAGAGTCCGTAACGATTCGAGGAATCTTTAGCCGTTTAAGTTCGCTCAAAACTTGGGGATGGCACCCGGTTCGATAGTGGGGAGGCTGGGGGAAAGTCTGAATTCGAAGGAAGACCCCATGGAGGCGAGACTGCAGGAGATGTTAAGATATAACATATGGACAAGTATGCGTCTCAAAATTTAGGTGAGTGACTTACATGTGATTGGTATCCCTAAAAATCAGATTAGACGATGGCACATATTGATTGTTGTTGTTGTTGTTATTATACTACAATGTTTCATCCTTTTCAGACACACTACATATAGCTCGAAGAGTGCAAGAACTATTGTGAATTCACAACATAGGCCAAAGATTATTTGCCAAGTAGGCCCTGGGGTTGTCGCAAGGCACAGTGTTGGAACTTCTATGAAAACCTAAACCTGGGATAAGTTAACCGAGAAAGGTCGAGACAGTTACCGAAAGATGCATGCGACAAGAACTACATAACGCTTCTGAATCTTGAATTGAAACCGCACTAGAAGAAGTAGTGCGCGACAATCAGAAGATTTGGAATCAAATGGTTAGGGAATACTTGCAAAATATTTTTAACGGAGGGTTGTTTGAACATTTAATTAATTAATGTTTTTGTGAAAATCTGTAGCCTTAGGTATGTTATGTTAAATTAAAAGCTTAGTAAGAAAAACATAATGGTGTCTTTTATTTTGGATGTGGGATTGCCGTATTGGTGAAACGAATATGTGAAATAATATTTATTCGTTATGTCCAGCTTTACGTCAATTTTTGACAATAGCGTCATAGAAATAAATAAATTTCGTAATTTTGCCATCACATTTAATTGAATAAGTAAGGATTGAGTTATTAAAATTTATTCAAACTTGGCACATTGGCTTGATATATCGGCCTCTTCAAAAAATCAGAATACAATTTACCTCTAAATTATACAGGGGAGCCAATATTAATCCACCCCATTACATGAGATTTCCTATGTTCAGCAAGCCATGCATCACCCGGTATATGTCTAACGTGCCATCGACCGTGGATCACCCTGTATATCAATTAAATACAAAAAAAAACCTTTACTTTCAGTATAAACGCACTTCCGTTTATTTCAACCCATTCCTAAAAAATTAGTCATTACCCACTAAAGTAATTATTTACATTTTTTATAACTTAAGTACCTACATCAATATTTTCCTCAAACCGCGTATACGTAGATTGTAAATTTTAATATAATAGCAGTGATAAGAGAATATTTTAAAGAATTGTCGCAAAAATTAGGCGAGTTTTATGAGTGTACCTACCTATCCTTTTCTGGCACAACACTACTATTCTTTCTACTAGATTCCGTGGGAACATCTAAATCATAATCGAACTCCAAACCTATCTCGTGATACAGATACGATCCCATGTTGTCAATAACAAAAAAATTAATCTGTCACTTTTATATTGATCATGTGATATAATAGTTGTAATTTTTAAGTACCGATGGATATAGCGAAATTAGTTTTTAGATATTTTTTCTCACTTTTCACGACAATAAAGGCATACAAATCATCAAGTAGTGTTTTTGATGTCACTACAAATGTACGGTAGGTAGTACCAAACTATTAAAATATTTAAATCTAATTTTCTTTAACAATTCACAGTATTAATTTACATAAACAATAGAAACTTTGACCGATCTTATTAATTAAAATTTAAAAAACCTGTTTCATGCTTACTATCGCGGTACTATTTCTATTTTGTGTTCTACACACGTCTATTTCGATACGCTATCTTTGTCTTATCAAGGTGATAAACAAACAAACACAACGGATGGGCGCATATTATGATAATGTACAGGGTTATCCGCTATGTGTTGCACCTCCAACAATAAGTGCCATATTTTAAGGTTTATAATTTTATTTTTCTACTACTAACATGAGGAAACCCTATTATTTACCTCATTTGTCTAATGGGAAGTAGCTCATTATTAACCTAGGTAAAGTCTGTTCAGAGATATAAGAAAGTGACTAACTGATCCCTATTAGGAAAGACCCCGGCCAGCTGTAAAATAAAATTGAAATATGGTCGAACAGGTCCGTATTTCGCTTAGAATTTAATCATGGTTTGTAATAAAAATAAGTAAGACATTAAAAATTATATTTATGATTACAAAAATATACAAATACTTCGGTAATAGAATTTGCCCAACATTGTGAAGGCATGTTAAAAACTTCAGTTTCTATAAGCTAAAGTACACTGGAGTTAATAGTAGGGCAAATATTGTTACGACGAATGGCAGATTTCAGATGGTGCCAAACATGTTCGATGGGATTAAATATAAAATGGTATGGTGGAAGCCTTAAAACTGTATGCCCTAGATTTTTTGCATAATTATCACAGAAGTATTCCTTTTGTAGTTCTTAACTTTGTAAAACCTCAGTTAATTGCCTTTTGGTGTAATCTTTCTGAAAATAAATGTCATTATCATACATGTAGTTTTGGATTGTTGCTTTTGAGTCATTTGAGGAGGGAGTCTTGGTCAACTGCGTACTATGGTAGCTTGCATTGTCCATTACAATAACGCTATTCGGATGTATATTTGGAATTAGCTTGTTCTTAAAATCTTCAAATAAATCAGCAGTGGTGTCCTCATGGTAATCCCGAGAAGAATCTTTAATGTTTTGTGCAGACAGAGAAAGTCCATTTGGAATCCACCCGTCTTTAGATCCAGCATGCAAAATTGTAATTCGTTTACTTCTTTTTGATGGCGCGCTTGTTTTACACTTGACGCTTGAGTCAACCCAACCCTTTTCCGGGGTATCATATGTGTCGAACCAGGTTTCATCCAAGTAAATAATCGGCCTTTGCTGCCTGCCTTTTGTTAATTTTTTTAAATCTTTTATCTTTTTCAAGCCTCCTAATTAAATTATCTAATGTAGGCACGCTTTGTTCCTCGTATAACTTGTAAATTTTACACCGTATTATATCTTGATTACTTCCATCTACTTTCGAGAAAATGCCAGTATCGGTTCTTTTTTTCCTCGCTAAAATGGGATTATTCACAATTTTCCATACAGTTGATGTTGGAATTTTTGTTAATGTGGCCACAGTATACGGAACTGTATACTGTGATGTGGCCGTTTCTTCTAACGCTGCTTGCTCGCTGACCGCACGTTCAAGAGTTGAATAAAGATTGTTTATAACTTTCTTAGTTACCACAGAAAAGTGTTTTCTGCTTTTTAACGGGGTTATCTCCTATATACCCAAGCTGGGTTACTCTTTGGTACTGTCCTGCTAAATACGTTATGTTTGTTTACGTTGTTTTTGGCGTTTATTGTTTTGTTCTATATCATACGCGCAAATGTTATTTTTTCTTTGTGACTGTGACAAACTTAAAGATTTACACGGAATTCAAAGTTGTTTTAATCTTACGCTTTTTGCACCCTTTCATTGTCAAATTACTTCGATTTGTACATTTAAAAGACCTAAGTAAATATTGTTAATTTTAGGGAAAGGCAGGAAAGTCAAAAAGTCTTTCTCCACTAATTTAATAAAAGAGCAATCAAAGGCTCAATTTTTTCATATTTATAATTCTACATGTTTCGAAGGTAGTGACCTTCACCCTTAGGAAACAAAAGAAATGCTGCTGTTAGTATCAGCAGTAGAGAAGGTGAAAGGTGAAGTTGATGAAGCTTTAAAATTTGTAAAATGTATAAAGCAGTGAACGAAACTTGATGAAAGCAATCAGCATATCGAAACGTTATATAATGTTTAGTTAAAATTTATTTGTACAAGGTCTGTCACCCTTAGTAGCTCATGAAATAGCTTATTCTATTAAACAAATATGATGATATGAATTAAACTGTTCCACAAACCCTCCTTATATATCCTTTCATAAAAACCTTCATAGGAAGGACCTCATTTTCCTTCATAAGCTACTAAAGGTGACAGACCTTGTACACATAAATTTGAACTAAATTTTTTCTAACGTTTCGGTATGCTGATTGCTTTAATCAAGTTTCATTCACTGCTTAATACATTTTACAAATTTTAAAGCTCCATCAACGTCATCTTCCACCAAAATTTTTCTCTACTGCTAATACTAATAGCAACATTTCTCTTGTCTCCTGAGGATGAAGGTCACTACCTTTGAAACATGTAGACTTACCTATTAATATGAAAAAATTGAGCCTTTGGTTGCTCTTTTATTAAATTAGTGGAGAAGCACTTTTTGACTTTCTTTTCTTTCCCTATAATTTCAACTCCACTTTAAGAATGGACTATTTCTTTATATTGTTAATGTGTTTTTTTTTAGGGTAACATTGACCATAAATTTCAATTTTTGTTTAACCAACATTCCTTTAACTATTTATAAGTATTGGTTCTGAACTCACCCTCTCTATAGGCATATTTTAGAGCGATATTTACCATAATATAATATCTGGAGGTTGATTGGCGGTCGCTGGAAGAACTGTGTGCTCCATTTTCGTCAAAAACATGTTTCGGACGTCGAAAAATACACAGAAAACCGCATTTCAAAACGTTCATAGATCATATTTTATATCGCGTATAAGGATGCGAAAAAATGAAGATTCCTAATGTGTATTTAGGAATTAATATTATCAAGGTTTTCGTAAGACAAAGGGAGCAGAAAGTATTTAGTTTTTATTATCTCTAGAGGCGATATTTGTCTTGGAACCCTGATAATGTCAACCCGACTAGATAACTCATAATTTACACGCAGCCAAATATTCTGGGTATTCCAGTATCTTATATAAAAAAAATCTTAAATCAATATAACTGACAAAACACCTTGCAACTACATTATTTTCGACTATTCCTAAAAGTTTGTATATTACGAGTGTAACAAATACGTATTAGGTACTATGATACATTTTATAATATAATAATATGAAGTGACCAAACGAGGTGGAAAACTACATCCTGATCGCCATGAAAGAGTGTAAATATTAAAACGCTAGGTTTCCATTAAATTGCCCCTTTACCTACACTTATTACTCTTTGTGGTTGATACAGTGGAACTTAGAAGCTTTAAAGGTTAAATAAAAAATTTACTCACGAATTGTCATCGTCGTAATTTTCCAAAATAGACGGTTTAAACATGACTTCTCTGTTCCTGTGCTCTGAGCAGTTTTTGACTGGGTTTTTGACAAGAATTTTTCTGGTGTCAAAAATCTAAAATTTAAGGTAAAAGAAATGTCACGGCTTACTCTGACAGTGATCTTCCTCCAACCTAATGAAGGTACCTATACAGGGCGTTTCAGAAGTACGGTATGTAACTTAAGCGGGTGATTCCTTATGATATTCTGGTGGGTTGCCCCGTTTTTGATGTATAGGATGTTAAAGTTTTTTAAAAAACATCGATTTCTTATAATTTTTTTAAATATCCTTTTACCGATTTTATTGGTACCGTTATTCATAATCACATTTAAAAAAATTATTTTATTTTCAATTTAAATGTTTTAATTAACTTTCAAATACACAGGTATTTTTTTGTACATGCAATTAAGTGGTTTTTATTTTTTTCCTCGAAAACGAAGCAAGATACGAAAATAATTCAAGGAACAAAAAAGTTGTACTGTTTGTTGGTAAAGTTCCCTTTAGTAAAATGGACGTTTTTAAAAGTGTTAAAATCATCATGTAATTTACATCGGTCTTTAGGCCCCAAAAATTTTTAATGTGTTAAGTTTTATACATATACTTGTATGTTGTGTTTTGTGGTTTGTTATATTTTGACAAAGTAGTACTGATGATGGCGTAACTGCCGAAAGCGCTCTACGGATTTATTCAATAAACTTGCACTAAGTACAAAATTAAAGAAATTCTTTCTTAATTGACAATTAATATACCAAAAGTCAAGTACATCCTCGTGTATATTGTTTTAAATAATCCTGAGTTTTTAAATAGAACACAAAACACTGACGTAGTACATTTTAAAATATATAAATTTAAATGTTTCCTATATATAGGCAACCAGCTATTCACGTCAACTGAATGCAGAAAGGGCAGCGGGTAACCCCTCCAAAATACTTCTAATATAAAGCCCCTGTGGCCTAATGGATAAGGCATCGGCCTCCTAAGCCGGGGACTGTGGGTTCGAGTCCCACCAGGGGTAAGTAATTTTTTTTGTGGGTTTTGAAAATTAAAAGATCCACATATTGTTATCAGTGAATTTTAATATAAATAATAATGAATATCGTGCTTGCGATTAAGATGATCTAACGTTAATAATTTTATTATTAAGGTGCTTATTAAAGATTTATTTTTAGGGCAGAATGGCAGATATTTATAGGTTTTTGTTTTATGTAGATATTCGTCCTCATCTTTTTGAGGTTATGTTTCGTGTATTTACCGTGCAACTTGTTTTATCGAGTTTACTTACCTACCTTGAAATTTCACTAAAAACTAAAACCACAAGCACAAACAAGAACAAATAGGTTAGGTTTCAGCAAGACATAAACAAAATGTTGACATGCGCTTGTCGACGATTGCAGGTTTTAGGATTTTAGTATTGCTAATTGTACAATACGATAAATGTCATGTAAGAAAATTGTAAGGTTAGATCGATCTAACCTCACATTTTTTGTATGTGTTTAGAAGTAGAAAAGTTTGCATGAATCTGTTTTAAAAACATATTTTTTAAGTTAATGATAGCATACACTAGTATTTTTAAAAGCAGATATATTTTAGATTATATAGGATATTTTTTGCTGCAAAGAACATCTAGAATACAACATTTGGTAGTAAAAGAAATGGATGAGACCATGTAAGTATTGCTGTGTTGGTATTTCATTGATACAGTTCCTGTTATTTTTTAAAATCAATTTAGCGGAAATTATTAGAATGATTGCCTTTTATGTTTTAGGGCTAGTCCGGCTAGTAAAGCCACGAGCCTTTTACAAAGGCTCAAAGAAGCCGAAAGGCGAGCCAAATTGTTAAAAAGTGAAATCAAGGATATCAGATTGCAGATTGCTAGCCTTACACAATCAACTAATAGTATATTGAGTGAGTGTGGTACCTCTAGCTCTAGTAACTTTATTAGGTAAGTTTTTTTCTTTTCTAAAAGTATGGGCTAAAGCAATTTGTACTTTTTGCAGAAATGCTCATACACTAGCATCATCTAGTACATCTGTGTCAACTGCACAAAAAAGACAAATTGAAGAACCCGATTCTTCCGATGTTAATCAGCCAAAACGAACTAAGGAGGACCTACCAATGGAAAATGGTTATGTGGTCTTATATACCGACGGAGCATGTGAAAATAATGGAAAACCAAATGCTAAAGCTGGCATTGGGGTATGGTTTAGTGATGGTCATCATCTGTAAGTTTGTTGCCAAAAAATTATTGCTTTTTGGAAGATTAAATATTTAGAGCTTTTTAGAAATATATCAGAACCTGTACAGGGTAGAGCAACAAACAATGTAGCTGAAATACAGGCTCCTATGGAAGCACTGAAAGTACTTAAGAATTTAGGTAATTAGACACCATTGGCTAATGGCTGTTTTATTTGATTTTTGTTTACTGCATCATTCCTCTGTTACATACAAATAAAATATTTTTAGGGCATGGCAAAGTGAAAATATTAACAGACTCTCAGTTTACAATAAATTGTATGACTAAGTGGATCAAGAAATGGAAATCAAATCATTGGAAGTTGGCTGGCGGTGGGCCAGTTAAAAACAAGGACGATCTTGTTAAATTAGACAATTTATGTCAAGACTTTCAAGATATTAAGTGGGTAAGTCTTTTAAATGGTCAGTTTCTTGCAGGGTATGAGGGTATTATTGTTTTAGGAATATTGCGCTGGGCATAGAGGAATTAAAGGTAATGAAGAAGCTGATAAACTGGCAAGGGAAGGAGCTTTAAGATATAAAAAATAGATTTGACTTAGGTATTTAATAAATAAAGATTGAAAATAAAATAGGACAAATATCTTCACATCCTTGAAATTTCTTTCCTGTTGATCAGCATATTAAGAAATTATTATCAGTGCCTAAAATCCTGTTAATATTATACTGTGTGTCCACGAAATCATTTTACATAGCAGCATAGCGTTATGTAATGTAATTACAGTCATATTCTGCTTACAATAACCTTTTCCAACATTATACAAGTTGACATTTGTTTTACAAAGATGTCGTTAAATATCACTGCATCTTTGATTTTTAAGAAGGTCTGGCAACATAGTTTGCCCTTGAAAGAATGCCTTCCACCCTTTTATAATCAATATCACTCACAGTTTAATACTAACCTGAACTTCCTATAAGGGTCGAATTATCAATGTCTTGTTAACTCTACCTACAATGAGGCTGTTATTAATAACAGGACATTGATAATTCAGTCTTTATAAACAAAATAAATTTGCCCCCCCTTAGTTCTCTCAAACAACTGTTGCCAGTAACAAAATTCCCTGAATGTAAACAGAGTGTGAAAGCACCAAACAAAATTGATCAGACTATGCGGAAATTTTGAGCAATGCTTTTAGCTGTTAAGGCCCATAAAATCACTCCACTGTTAGTGATAACAGAACATTAATAATTTGGGTCTAAGTAAATGCAAAGTTGGTTCAAAACCAATATATTGAAAAAAGTTTATTCTAATTATTCATGTTGATATTAATTTGTAAAACTAAGGTCAGGTTCCCCTTTTTTGTTTATTTGTAACTGATGCCAAAAGAAACTCAAATATAAAATGATGCTATTTATTTTTCAATAAGTTAAGGTACATATTTAATATTATTACATTCACACCTCTAGATTTTCTCACTCAAAAAAAATCAATAATACTAGCTGTGATAATTTAAAAACGTGTAATGCTACTATTATCACTAAAAACCGTTACATAAACATAATATTAATTTGTCGAAAAATCATTTTATATACAGGGCCAAATTGTAGTGCTCGTGGTTCTGCAGGAATGCAGATCTTTGCTTCTTGAAGCTGCTATGTTGGCATGGCCATTACAAACAAAAATTATTGCTTATAAGATGTATACTTAAATACTGGCTACTAATTAATGTTTACCCTACTTGCCTGCAAAATTCCCATTAGGCCACATACAAAAATGTCAAAAATAATACTGGACATTATTGATCAACCCTGTATATCAGATTTTTCCTCCGGTACATCTGGGATTATTAGTGGAGTTACGTATCTTTCGTTGCCATTCTTAAATGGCACTTTTGAGTTTATATAAAGAAAAATTACAGTAGACATGTCGCCAAGTATATGAGGTTACCAGAAAAGAACATTAACTCATACTTTTTAACACTTATCAACTTCTTACACTCTTTATAAAAAGTCTTGGGCTTAAAAACTAAAAATATTACATATAAAGGCTGGTGTGTCCAGAGATATAAAAAAGTTACACTGTGCCTTTGAATGGGATTATCCAAGGGTGGCCATGCATAGACGAACAATGAATGAATGAATAAATGCAGGTAAATTATGGTCCGTACTTAAAAATGTCTTAAAGTAAACTGCAAATCCGGAAGACGTAATTTCATTATTAAAGTAAAGTTTGGTGATTTTTACCTGATTCAAAATTTGAGGGTTAATTCCATAAAACAAATTATGTTCTAAAGACTGTATATATAGCCACCCTAGTTAGTTTTAAGTTTAGTAATTATTCTTACTTCGTGTGTAATACAGCGCTTGTTTAATCGTGTGTGAGTCATGGAAAATATGTGCGAATCCAATGTATTTCTGTGGAAACTAAGGAAGTTATAAACAATGTTTATTTAACTCTCATTGAACGTGCGGTCAGCAAGCAAGCAGCGTTAGAAGAAACGGCCACATTAACAAAAATTCCAACATCAACTGTATGGAAAATTCTGAAGAATCCCATTTTAGCGAGGAAAAAAAGAACCGATACTAGCATATTCTCGAAGGTAGATGGAAGTGATCAAGATATAATACGACGTAAAATTTACAAGTTATACGAGGAACAAAGCGTGCCTACATTAGATAATTTAATTAGGAGGCTTGAAAAAGATGAAACCGGCGGTTAATGTGGCAGAACAACGTTATAGAAGTGTATCCAACACATGGGTTTTCGATTTAAAAAAATTAACAAAAGACAAGTTTTATTTGAATCCAGTAGAATTCGGGAATGGCGATCCGAATATCTACAAAAAATTAGGATTTACAGAGATCAGCAAAGGCCGATTATTTACTTGGATGAAACCTGGTTCGACACATATGATACCCCTAAAAGGGGTTGGGTTGACTCAAGCGGCAAGTGTAAAGCAAGCGCGTCATCAAAAAGAGTTAAACGAATTACGATTTTGCATGCTGGATCTAAAGACGGATGGATTTTAAATGGACTTTCTCTGTCTGCAAAGAACATTAAAGATTCTTCTCTGGATTACCATGGGGACACCACTGCTGATTTATTTGAAGATTGGTTTAAAAACAAGCTAATTCCAAATATACCTCCGAATAGCGTAGTTGTAATGGACACTGCAAGCTACCATAGTAGGCAGTTGACCAAGACTCCCTCCTCAAATGACACAAAAGCAATAATCCAAAACTACATGTATGATAATGACATTTATTTTCAGGAAGATCACACCAAAACGCAATTAATTGAGGTTTTACAAAGTTTAAAGCTACAAAAGGAATACTTCTGTGATGATTATGCAAAAAATCTAGGGCATACTAAGGCTTCCACCATACCATTGTATATTTAATCCCATCAAACATGTTTGGCACCAACTGAAATCTGCCATTCGTCTTAACAATATTTGCCCTACTATTAGCTCCAGTGTACTTGAGCTTATAGAAACTGAAGTTTTTAACATCCCTTCACAAAGTTGGGCGAATTCTGTTACACATGTTGAAAAAGTGGAAAAATCCTATATCCATATAAACAATATAGCACAAGTAATAATTAGAACAGATGATGATAGCGATAGTGATATTGATATATTAAGTGAATAATTATTATAAGTACCGAATATTTGTATATTTTTGTAATCATAAATATAATTTTTAATAATAAAATAACTTGTAACTTGACATTAAAACATAAATAAAATATTATTTAACGTCGTACTTATTTTTATTACAAACCATGATTAAATTCTAAGCAAAATACGGACCTGTTCGGCTATATTTCAATTTTACAGCTGGCTCCGGTCTTTCCTAATAGGGATCAGTTAGTCACTTTCTTATATCTCTGAACAGACTTTACCCCGTTTGTTACAGGGTCACTTTAAAAGTTATGTTTGGCCGTTATTCACGTCTACGTCGCAATATCTCTTGAACTGTTACGATTTTATGCAAGAAAGCTAGAAAACTTTCAACGCTGTGTAAAACCGTCCAAACTTATCTGAAACACTTTTCGCTTCCTTGTCTATTTTTTTTAAGTAAGTGGACTATTTATACACAAATATTTTGGGTATCCAATCAGTCAAACTAAATCTACACAGGGTGTTTTCAAAATCAAACAAAATAACAATAACGTACTAAATGAATACAAAGGATCCAAGAATGTTATAAGAAAACTAACATAAGTGTTTGCTGTTGTACACCCTGTAGGTTCCAGCTAATTACAAAACCCAGCATAATATTTAATATGGAAGAAACGACTCTGTTTTATCAGTATACAGGTTTGGCAAATGGATATTACAGGCAGCCGCTTGACGAAACGAAAAGAGAACGTCACAATGCATCACCACTCTCTTTATTTAACTTGTAACTGATGCATTATGTTCTCTTTTTCTTTCGTTAAGCGGGTGATTGTAATATCAATTTCTCAAACCTGTTCCTTGCATTACTGCGCTCATAAATGTATTTCGTTCTGTCCTAGAGACAGACAACAAGATAATTTTTACTGGATATCGTCTCCATTAAATGTCACGATCCGTTCAGCAATTCTTTCCAAACATCGATTCACTCACTCGCCTGTTCAAATTGCACAGTAATCACCATACACGGTTGTCAATAACGCTTAAGCCCGACAGGAGGCGGCCGATTAGCTCCCCACTCCCTTCCCTCTTTGTGATGGTGATGATGGTGGTGATGTCGTTTCTTCTCGGCTCCCTTCGGCCCGTACCCGTCGTTCACGACCATTTCCGACGAGTCCCGATGCCGTTCGGTGGCGTCGCGAGCTCGGTACGGCTCGTCCATCGTCTCCTTCCGTCGGAGCGGCGAATGGTTGCCGGTGCTCGGTTTGAGGCCCGATTTGGAACCGGCCGATTCGTGGAGGTTCTCCCACGCTTGGCGGTAGTAGCGGTTGAGGCCTCCGTTTCTGGATTCTGAGCTGGACGAGTCGAAGGAAGCTACTGTGTTACAGTCAGGCGATGGACGGTGGCGGTAGTGTTTGGCACTGCGATTTCTGTGAAAGGCAATAAGTGATCACACCAAAGTTTTGTAAGTAAAATAGCATACAAGCTTGAACGGGGCGACAGGAAAGTGTCTATATACAGGATGTCCGGGACGTGTACAACGTTTGATGACAGACTCCTGACGTCAAGATTGAGGTTCAGTTGGCGTGGGAAATAAGAGTTCAATTTAAACTAAAGGGAACACTCAGTTCAATTTATAAACTCAGTTCGTGTAAAGTTCGTGAGTTTTGAAATGTTCTCGTGTAGTTCGGAGTTCGAGAGGTTCACTTCGACCAATGAAGACGCTATTTTAAAGTCATATGGTTACAGCGAAATGTCAAATGTCTTGTATTTGTCGCGTTTGCGCTCTTCGTTGTTTACGTCGCCCTTCCATCATTTGTATTTGAATTTTCTGTTTGTTGTAAGCTTAGTATTGTGTTTTGCGCCAGAAATTGGAAAACCAGAAATGGTTAGTATATAGAATGATGACACTAATTTATTGTTGCTCGAGTTAATCCAAAATTATAATTTTATCTGCAACTTAAGCCGTAGAGATTATAAAAATACCAAGAAGAAAGCACAAATTTAATGTCAGATGTCAGTGTTCTGTATCATTCTATTGGACAAAAATTTCAACCAATCAAACAACAACTTTTCGAACTTCGCTACCGACTTTATAAATGCCATATTCTGGACTGTCGAATATCGAACCTCACCAACTTGAACATAACTTCAACCTCGCCAACTTTTCAAGTTTATAAATCCAGCTTAATACCTAACTAAAATATCCGGGTTGTCATAACTTGGATGACAGAAAAAATCAGAAGGAATGTTTACATGTGACGTCTCATTTATATCACTTCTGCTTATTTATAGCCGCTCACTATACTACTAGAAAACGTCATTTTATAGTGTTAAGCCATACACCAAAAATCACTCAAATCAATTAGCACGTTTCAAGAAATTTGAGACGTCAGGAGTCTGTCATCAAACGATTCCACAATAATTCGTTGATTTCCCGACCGCAATAAAATTTAAACCCAACTATAAATAAGTGCCTTTTGAAAGGGTACAGGTCCTGATTACCTACTAGTTTCAATAGTTTAGGTTAGCTATTTTCAACAAAACAACAAATATAAAATAATAAGTAAGTATCTTTATTTTAATCATGTAATTAAATAGCTATTAACATTTATACAAAAATACTAATCTACTATATTATAATATCATCTATGCCTAAACTAATTATTAAGGGCTCTACGTTACTGTTAATTATGTTATTATATTGGTATATTAGGTAGGTTAATGGCAAATTGCAGGTGTTCAATATAAAGCAGAGTCTTTTCATCTTAGTTCATCAGTCGTTTGGTGTTTGTCAAGCTGTGCGTTTAAGGTATTTTCGTGTGTGTTATCGAGCTTCCAAAATATGTCAGATCTGTGTGAAACTTCAGATAATATTGCTTCCGGAAGTTATGGTGTAACGAAGAAAAAACATTTATCACTTGATGCCAAAAACTTTACTGTACCCTTTTAGAAAAAGGGTATGACCGGAGTGCAAGTTTTAGTGAAACGAGTATTTTGACCAAAGTTGCATTAACGACAGTAAAAGATATAATGACCAAACCCATCCATCCAATAATTAATAGTAACGTAACGTAAGGCCCTTAATAATTAGTTTAGGCATAGATGATATTGTAGATTAGTATTTTTGTATAAATATTAATAGCTATTTAATTAAGTACATGATTAAAATAAAGATACTTACCTATTATTTTATATTTGTTGTTTTGTTGAAAATAGCTAACCTAAACTATTAAAATTAGTAGGTAATCAGGACCTGTACCCTTTCAAAACGTCCGGTGCCTACAAAATAGATATTTATCAGGCAACTTATTTATGGTTGGGTGTTTCATGATTGAATGGCATTATTAAAGGGGGTTAATCTGTGCATGATGCATAGGTCGTTTTGACTTTCTTTTTATGATGCATGGTAATAAAGGTTTTTTTTGAAACTCATAATTATCATCTAGTTAGTGCTAACTTATCACAACGAACAACACTGCCAAATTTCCCCAAAATCGGCAAAAGAATCTTTGACATATAATAAGAAACCGATTTTCTTTTAAACTTTGAAAACCAGATTTTTTAGTTATCAAGTATTTTTACTTTAAAATTATTTAATGTTACGTGCACAAGCCTTTAAAAAACACGTTAGGTAATTGTTAATTGTATTAAATAATTGTTGTATCTTAAATGATTGTTTTTTTATAACCAAACGAAATAAAATATAACATAATTAATATAATAAAAATAACGAAGCATTATCAGACCTATGTTTATATAAACTTTTCGTCTTGAAATCACTTAAATAACACCCTGTATTATCTAATATTCGAATATTCAAATATTTCAATATTCGAAATCGAATATTCAAATATTCAAAACCGACTATTTGAATACTAAACTTGTAGATGATATTCGAACATTGAATAATTTGAATATTTGAATAATAAAAAAAGTGAGTTTTCGAATACTTCAATTTTTAAAAATTATGAACACTATTTAGGACACATGTTAATATGTCCTTTTCTGCTTGAATTTGGAATTACGGCCTATCATTAAGTAACACCCTGTATATGAATTTTTTGTCTTAAAATCATGCACAAATTAACCCCCTTCACTATTGACCTTCAATTATAAAACACCCTCTGTATAAGAGGAATTCTCGTTTAACCGTTGCCTAGCACCAATATTTTGTTAAAACTTAGTGCTGATGGAAAGTGCTCCAAGCAAGCATCTTAGTTGTAGGTAGGTAAAGCATGCAGTGCGGGTGCTGAATTTTGTTAGAATTTGTTTCATGCATTTTTAGGACCGTTTACAATATTGTCACGATGTACTTTTTTTGCTTTCCCACATGCACGACACTGCATCTGCACGTTCAGAGTGCGCCTATGGCAGGGCGGAAGTGGGGTGCAGCGGTCGTGCGTGTCCACCAGCCTGCCGAGTTCGGCGCCGCGGGAACTACTTGAATATGGAAGTCCGTGGACGGTAAAGCAGAGAGACCAGCGAGTAGCGCCCCAACTCGAGACGCTTCCCCCGCGACGTCAAGGGAACTGCGTACACGGTAGGACTGAGTTAGCCTAATAATTTATTCATTTTTAATTAGTTTTAACATCAATAAAATCTACAATAGTTATGATGACCATAATTTAATCAAGTGCCCCTCGTGACAATATCTCTGTTTCAATAATTAAAAGGTTGTACTTGGTGTAACAAAATTGAATGAGTATAGGCAAAGATGATTTGACAGCAACGGCGGTTAAGCCAACACGGAGGACACCAAACTGAGCAGCTCCCTAGGAGGTTGTTGCATTTAACTTTACAGGTCACCATTGCACAGGATATAGGAAGGGTCTTAAAATACCTCGTAATAATTATTGTAAACTGGTCCTAAAAAAAGCATTTTTCTCTTACGTCAAAAAGAAATGGCACTAAATTCACATTGGATTACTAAAATACCCAGCTCGATGACATCGGTAGCTTCGGCTAAACTCGCGCCTGCCGATTTGTTGATCGGGAAACGGGAGCGCTAACAGCGTATACCATCTCGATGGCATCGCGTTGGGGGAGGGGAGGCGGTGTGACGATCGCGTAGACGCACCCGCACTGCACGAAAAAAGTCGAGTTTAGTAGAGCCCTTGTCAATTATGCCGTCCTATGACAGGTGCATTAGATTAAACGTCAATTGTCATGACAAGTGACGTTCAATCGATCTTCACTGATGTTAGGGCAAACAAAATGGCCGCACGCAGATGTGCCTTTTGAGGATATATCATCTACGTCGCCAAGTGCATTAAATATTTGAATAAATTTGATTTAAATGAACTTTCCCATCAACGATTGAACTCACTTACCTTCTGACTAAAATCACAACAGTAGTAATAATGGCCGCCAAAAATATGAAAGCTCCAAACGCCCCCAGGGCTATGATAGCCCCAACATTGAGCCTAGCCCCGAAGGGTTCCCGCCTGTCTCCGTCTACGGATAGCGGGACGTTGACGTTGGGTACCTCACCATGTTGGATATTGTTGGAAGTACCTAGTGAATAAATAACAATTAATTAAATAATAACCAAATGCGAGCGACAGCGCTTAAGCCAACAGGAACTTAGAGAAGTTTAGACGTCAGAGAGGGAACCTGCAAAAACCGGTGGTTACAGTTAGGTAATCTCCTGGGTTTTATAGTTCAATAATGATTTATTATTCTCTCGCACTAAGCAACAAACTATAGATCTGTATTTCGAATCCAAAAAACCCCAAATTTTGATATTATTAAGATAAATATTTTGAAAAAAATTTGAACTTACCAGCGATTTCATTGTCTTGCGGATGTCCAGCTATGATAATTGATGGTTTATTTGATGTGCTGGTTGTGGTTATACTGGTTGACGTTTTGTTGAGTGGTTTTCTGGTTCGTGTAGTCGCCTGGTGTGTATAACATAAAAATTAAATTAGAATATATTCAAGACGGTTTTGATGAGGCTTACTTGATGATCTCTTACCTTAGTGGCGTAGTTAGTAGCTCTGATCGTTGTCGGACTAGGTCTTGGCGACCTACTTCTTGGCTTAAATGTAGTTATCGTGGTAGGAGTCCTGGTAGGTTTAGTTATTTCCTGTGTGGTCGACGTAGGGTCTTCTAATCAAACAAATAAATAACAATTTTTACATCACATAAAAGTCGGAAGGGTAAAATGAGGAGGTACCTTCACAAGATGGCGGCAACGCATCGTACTGTCCATTGGCCATGCAAGTAACTTTGGCAGGTCCTACGAGCCTATATCCTGGATTGCACATGTAGTTGATTGTCGCACTGAATACCGTTTCGTTACTTGATTGCTCCAGTACCCCGTTTGAAATTTCTTCTGGTGCCTCGCACTGAACGGCTGAAAGTACAGATGCAAATCCATATTTAAAGACAGCAAGTAATAAATTAGATAAAACTGGAACGACAAGCAAATGCTTACCTTCACATCTCGGAGGTGGTCCATTCCATCGCTCATCAATATCGCATGCTAATTGAGCTCTCCCGATCATTTCATAGCCTTCATAGCAACTGTAGATCACTCTGCTCAGATAACCCACTGAGTCATTCACTAGGGTGTAGTCTCCGTTTGGAATGTCAGCTGGGTATCCGCATTGAATCCCTAAAAACAATTTTAAAGTAACAAAGTACACGAATTGCTTTCTCATCCATCACGGCTCGTCAGTGCGGCTATATGGTCTAACATAAGGAAAAAGCAAATGAGTCTGTTGTCACAACAGAACAACAACAATCAACTCGTCAAAGAAGACTCACGTTTACAAACAGGTGGGAACTCGTTGTAGAATCCAGTTTCCAGACATGTCCTCATTGTAGGGCCTACGAGAAGATGCCCATCGTCACAAGTATACTCTACTACGGATCCTACGTTGAAATCAGGTGCCAACATGGTAGAGTTGGGGGGTTGTTCTGGTTTGCCGCAAGCCTTTGGTTCTGCAAACGTATATTTTGTTTTATATGTGAAGTAAAATGAAGAGATTCATCAGTCACTATGATCTACTAAAAGATCCAACTTACGATGTTGACAGATATAGTTCAATCGCATATTACAGTCTGTATCTGACCAGAGCCACCCTTTTGTGCCATCGTATCTGGCACAGTTACCAGTACCAACTGGCAGATTCCAGAAGGAGACTGTCACCTCATCTCCTTTCAGCCATTGCCAACCAGCTGCAAAAGAAAAAAGGCAAGATAATGCAAATAAGTCATGGTTTGTCCTCAAGGAAAAAGCAAACATTAAGATACACACCTATTTCTTGGTCCCTAACTGCACCCATCCAGTATTGTCCTTGGGAATCACTGCGGTGTCTTCTCCAGAGCTCCCAACTTATGAATCCTGTTCAAAATTAAATTAATATAATATGCGCAGCACACTATGAATAAACTGGCCCGAACGTTCATCCGATTTGCGATCACCAGATTTTTTGAAAGTGTTCCCAGTTTGCAGTATTTCTTACCTTGCAGAGCAGGATTGCTTTCGTCTACCAATGTGCCGCCCCTAGTTCTACAAAATTGCAAAGCTTCGGTAAATTTCATAGGATTTCGGTTATAGAACACGTAGCATTTGCCGTTGTATGTTGCTGTACTGCCTGGTGGTTGATCTCTGAATTGAGGACACCTAAAGACAAATAAATCAACATTAACAGGTGTTGCTTAATTGAATCATATTTATTTTTTGTTTATTTTACTTGACAGATCTACTACATGAATAAATCCTATTATAAAGTACAACAGTAAACAGAGTAGTAATATATTTGTAGTATCTTAGGTATTTAACTGCTTTAAACTTATTTATATTGTCCTGTTGTATACCGTGATAAATTATACGTTATATATTATTATAAATTATTTTCTACGAGCGATTTTTTTAAAAACTAACGTGGAATCAGATATTTAGCCTGTTTCGTTTTAAATGGTGAACCCTGTATATTATACAATGGTGACCCCATATACCTTTCTATAGGCAAGGCTTGGTCCGTATATACGAAGGCCTCACAAATGGATAATTGATTGGCTGTAGGTACTTCCAAATGGACGCTAACGAATGCCCCAGGCATTGGAGGGTTGCAAGGCAAAAACAGGGGTTGACCTTCTTCGAGAAAGCCGGTGAACCTGTTGCAGATGGGGTTGGTTCCTAAGTCTGGGCGGTTGTTACCAACTCTGACGACTATTGTAGCTGGCTTGTTGGCACCTGCGAAATTAAATTAACCAAGTCTTAGAACGAAAAGTGAAATTCTTTTAATGCATTTTTCATTGTCTTAACGCAAACTAATAACATTACAATGTACAATACTTTAACTATATTCGCTGTTGTTGTTTAATATGCAGTGACGATTTTAAAAATGTAATTGATATGCCAGATCTAATCTGGAATCTAAGTTGTTCTCAGTTCGTGACACTATAAAAAATTCAAGATTAAAGATAGCACTTTCATTTTTTGTTGTAGATGCAGAAAGTACAACCATTACAATTGGGTTTTTACTTGCTTTTATAATGCGTACAACATGATAACTTATTTTTTATTAAACTTTAAAAAAAAAATACATTATACAGAAATTAAATTATACTCGTAAAAATTATAATAAATTAAATTTTTTTTTTTGAAACATTTATTAGCTTCTGATACAGTTTACAAAATATATATATTCTATTCCTAAATCAGTGTTAAGAACACTGGTATGAAGGAGAATTAACAAACTTAGAGCTACGAAAACAATGGTTGGTGCTGTCATACACAATGAAGCCATTCATAACTGTTAATTCGCTTACACACATAATTATTATAGCTTCTACGCTTTTTATTAGTTATCTTTCAAAAATCTTTGCAGATTCCTGTTAAACATATTTAAGTTATTTGAATTTTTGACATGAATTGGCAGATTATTATAAGTTCTAGATGATGAATTAAGAGGGCAATTCAAACCAACATTTATTCTAGAGTTTTGAATGTAGACATTGTTCTCTGACCTTGTGCTATAATTATATATCTGATTCAAATGCATGATATCAAAATTACATTTTTGTAGGTTATTCACAATCTTATACATTAGCTTACTTTGTTCTAGCATTAATATTTGCTCTATCTTATAGACACCTAATTCTCTATACAATAAATCAGTATTAGTTAGGTAATCGTAATTAAAAATTAAATTGTACTCGTAAAAAGGAAAGAATTTTATTTTAACAGAATAAAATTTAGGCATTATATACATAGTATTAGGTACACTAAACATTACGAAAAAATACAAAATACAAAAAAATTCTCCTCTTGACGTTATAATTAACGGGTCGACGGTCCGATCGATCAGGTGGTCAAGATCCCACATTCTCTTCTCTTCTTTAATGACATGACGGACTGCTTTTCGCCAGTTCTCTGGTGTCACTTCCTTAATGGCTTGATCAAACAGTAGCTTAACGCCTTTCATTTTGAATGTCGTGTTGTGTCTTGCTACAAATCCTTGCACTTGCGCCCATATAAGTTCTAGAGGATTTAGTTCGCAATGATATGTCCGTGTGCGCAGCACAGTTACACTATGTTTTTCTGCTATATCTTCCACGGCATATTTCATAAAACGATGTTTGTGTAAATTTGCGATAGCTAATAGTTCCTTATTTATCAAATTGTCTTCAAATTCAATACTTTTGGTGGTTAACCAGTCGATAATTTCTTGTTTTCTCCAAGATGAAGTTGGAGTCTTCTCTGTGCGTCGTGAATGATAGCTTGCGTTATCCATAACTACTACTGAATCAGCTAGAAGATATTTTATCATTTCACCAAAATAGTCCTAAAAAACATTCGAATTCATGTCCTCGTGGTAATCTCCCGTATTGAACGACTAAAAGGTTAGCAAACCTTCTTTTAAAAATCCCTATTCGCTTCCAATATGGACGATTATTAGTCTCTTCCCTTTACCTGAAGGCACCTTAATACCCGTTGACAGGCCTTCCATGAAAGCTTGGCAAGCACTGGTTATATTTTTGTCTTGCCACAATTTTGGTACTATATAACCTTCATTAATCCACGTCTCATCAAGATAAAAGATTTCTTCAGCTCTCTTCTGTACTGCTTTATACTTCTCAAGCATTTTCGTCGCCAGCAAACAATTTTATCGCTTTTCAGTAAAAGTGATTTACGGTTTTGCTTTTCCCATACAAAATCCATATTTTTTAAAGTGGTCGATAAAAGTTTTCTAGTTATAAACGGAATACTGTCATCCTGGCCAAGCTCCATTAGAATCTTATCTAGGGTGGGTATTTCTTTTTTAAAATAAAAAGAGTGAACTTTCTTCAAACTACACTTTTGGTGTCTTCATCAAGACTTTTACTGGTCTGCCTGGACTTTTCTTGGGAGGTTCCACTTGACCTGCAGTCTTTCTCTCCCGCAATAATTTAAAAACGGTGGACTTTCCAACTCCAGTCATTCGGGAACATCGGTCGACAGTTTCTTGTACAGTAAAATTCGGATAATCGTATTTTATGCAATCATGTACATTTAAAATAATAACTTTTTCACTCACTGATAGTGGAGAATTAGTCAAAGTCAAAAGTAGCTTTATTGTATGAAGAAGATAGCTTCTCTTTTACAAAGCTGTCAGAGAAAAATGTTATAAAATACAAAGTGTAACAGCTTAAAAATAGATGACAATATAGAGGTCGGAAATACTACAATAGAAAAATATAGATAATACTATTTGGGTATCAAGTCATTTCCAGAATAGCTATAGGTATAGGTGCTCCCTTAACACATTACCCACTGTTACACAAAACATAATCTATTTAAAAATACAACGAACTGCAGTACTATGAAATAAGTGAGGACACAAACAAAAATAAAAAAAAAGTAATCAAATAGCTAACAAAATAAATTTAATTAAAGCTGTCGTAGAAAAACTCCTCAACTGTATAGTATGCTTTGGACACCAATAGAGATTTTAGCTCCTTTCTAAATTTTTCACTGGTTTGAGCCTTTCTAATTTTAAGTGGGAAATGATTAAATATTTTCTTTCCATTGTACAGGGTTATCCAACCAAGACTAGACAAGGCGATTTTTTGACTTTTCCTGTACTTTTATAAAAAATCTGAAATAGCCATTTTAAGTCATTTTCTCCCGCAAATTCGAATATCTTCAGCAAAAAACAATTGAACATCAAACAAAAGTACTAGGAGTCACTTTGATATTTTTTTAAATGGGATGCCGTATTTTTAATGAGCTTATCCGATTTCTCATATAAATTTTGATCTAAAATGTTGGATTTTTAATTCTTTTTTTTTTTTTTTTTTTAACATTTTCCGAATTTAAAACTGAAGAAAAAAGGCGTTTTTGAACTAAAAATCCAACATTTTAGATCAAAATTTATATGAGAAATCGGATAAGCTCATTAAAAATACGGCATCCCATTTAAAAAAATATCAAAGTGACCCCTAGTACTTTTGTTTGATGTTCAATTGTTTTTTTGCTGAAGATATTCGAATTCGCGGGAGAAAATGACTTAAGATGGCTATTTCAGTTTTTTTATAAAAGTACAGGAAAAGTCAAAAAATCGCCTTGTCTAGTCTTGGTTGGATAACCCTGTACATGATTGAATTTTTAGTTTGAGAAGATTTAGGTATCGGCAAATTAACCCTATATAGCTGGCGAGTGTTGTCTACCGAAGTTAAGTTTATTTCATTCTTGAATCTTTTAAAAATTAAGCAAGTCATTTCTAGTAGAAATATACAAGGTAGTGTCAAGATTTTATGAGAAACAAAAAACGGTCTACTAGAATCTCTAATTTTTGCCCTACACATATATTTTAGAGCCCTCTTATTATGAATTATTGGAACATCTTTTTGTTGGTGTGAATGTCGCCATTTTAATTTTTATAATACTGTGAACACTATATACGGCTTAACAGCAAATACTGATGCGTTAAACTAAACAAATATACTTATATCTCATTAAGGTCATACACACACACGATATATGAAGTTTATTCCAAATTACCACCTATTTATATGATCCAGCCAAAGAGGCCAGAGCCAAACTCGGTACCTGTTAAGTGCAAAACGTAACTTTGTAATCTACTACCTAACTAATCCCTACACAATATTTCGATTTTGACACTTCAGGCCAGAAAACATACCTTTCCTAATCCTCTTACGCAATTACTTGAAATTTTAATATTACAAACAATACTATTTTATCTTAATACCCGTTAACCTAATTCTCTAAAATTTTTGGTTACTTATGATAAATAATTTAATGCACAAAGTTTACCTGCGCCTATGGCCGAGACCGAAATTGAGCCGAACTGGACGGAATTTGCCATTTATTACTCTACACCTTTCTGAAATAGACTATAGGTCCTTTGTTTGGATATTATCATGTGCATATAATACAGGGTGTATACACGTTTAAATTGATTTGCTTAAAAGATAACAACGCATTTGTAAAAAGAATATACTCGGTAAACCCAGTGTAGTATTGTAGTATATAAAATTGGTTTTGTCAAAAATTTTTCTCGCTCTGTATCTTCTAAACAAAGCGACTTTTAAGAAATCCTCAAAGGACATAATATTCTTAGATTAGTCCAGGGGATAACCCCTTCAATTTTTGCAGTACTTTTAATAAACACCTTATTGTATATTTAAAAAAGTACAGATGAACAATGATACACTCACAAACTAAACGCTAACTACTTACCGCAACAAGGTTTTCCAAAATCCAGCCGTACCAACTGCACCATGTAAGGTTCCAAGAGATTCACGTACCACCAAGGAGTCTTTTCAGGTTTGGTCAGCGTGCAAGTTTCGCCGTTGAAAAAGGCACTGGTGCTGCCGTCTATGGCTTTTTGCGGGATTCCCCCAGCGTCTGTGGATACTTGCATGGGTGCCTTGCCAGCTGCCACGTTTAGAACTGAAGAAAATATTGAGATTAGTGCATCTCATTTATTGAATTAGTTTGGGGGGTTTTAGCGGAAGGGGGGGGGGGCATTATCTCACGAGATTGACATTTGGCTTTCGTATATATAATCTATCTTTAAATGATGTGAAGTAATAAATCAATCAAAACTGTCTTCTTCATGGGCGTGCAAGATTCTTAAATAGGTCTGAATTTTTAAATTTGTGCAGAATTAGTACAAGCAGTGTCGGACTGGGCCGCCGGTCCACCGGTCAAAAGACCGGTAGGCCCCCAGAGAAAAGACGGGTGGGGGCCCTGAGCCGGCCGGAGGCAAATGCAGACGATGCACCCGCACAGGGCCTCTCGCTAAGAAAGGTCCCGCGGAACGCGGGGCCTTCGGGCAGCCCTGGATCTAGAGAAATTGAGCCCATGACATGTAGGGCAATTTTGCTTTATCTAGTCAGACCTACCTATCTAACAGACCAATTTCGATCCCTCTGTATATTAATTAACGTTCCTACTTGTTTTGTATTATAATTTTTTTTGTGTTACATGTTTTAAGTTTATATATTTATATCTGAATTTATACATATATTTATTAAATACATACAAATGTGTAAAAGTTGTTTAATTTATGTCGGTTATAATAATAAATGGAACGTGATTATATTTTGTGAGTTTTTGCTTGATATCATTAATAGGTAGGTATCGTTTGCGTATGATGAAGTGATAAAATGCATTAATTTTTTACGCCACTATGCTGTATAGTGTCCAAAAAAAGATTTTATATTATCCCATTTAGTTTGTCAGTCGGAATTTGGATTTTTTTCCCTAGGGTGTAAATTGGTACAAGTCAAGCCATTAACTGAAATGTATTTAAACTTAGAATTTATTATGCAGTTGGCATGATGGGGCCTTACATCCCTCGGGATCGGTGGGCCCTAAGGGCCCCAGTCCGACACTGAGTACAAGTATCGACATTAAATTCAAGTTTAGTCTTCAAATATATATTTTAATATTAAATTTTTTAAGCTTAAGATTATGTGCAGTTGTACCATTTACCTGGAATTTTAGAAAGCAATTTTATTAAAACTAATTAGAGTCTAGCTAGATACCCAAAATAATTAGAGTCTAGGTACTTATTTCGTTTCTGCTTTAATCATTTTATTCCTTTTTTGCTAATTATGTGGTTATTATGCCTTTATGGGTGCCTCTATTGGAATAATACACATATTTATATCTATACATACCTACCTTGGGTGTTTGTTTCTCAGTGAAACTAGTCAAGGTGTGAAGTGTCAGTGTTTTTTTAATTAAATATGGAGAATTTTCAACAATTGCCTAAAAGCCCTAGTCGGTTCATGTACAGGGTTATCCAACCAAGACTAGACAAGGCGATTTTTTGACTTTTCCTGTACTTTTATAAAAAAACTGAAATAGCCATCTTAAGTCATTTTCTCCCGCGAATTCGAATATCTTCAGCAAAAAACAATTGAACATCAAACAAAAGTACTAGGGGTCACTTTGTGATTTTTTAAATGGGATGCCGTATTTTTAATGAGCTTATCCGATTTCTCATATAAATTTTGATCTAAAATGTTGGATTTTTAATTTTTTTTTTTTTTAATTTTTACGGTAGACGAACATTTTCCGAATTTAAAACTGAAGAAAAAAGGCGTTTTTGAATTAAAAATCCAACATTTTAGATCAAAATTTATATGAGAAATCGGATAAGCTCATTAAAAATACGGCATCCCATTTAAAAAAATATCAAAGTGACCCCTAGTACTTTTGTTTGATGTTCAATTGTTTTTTGCTGAAGATATTCGAATTCGCGGGAGAAAATGACTTAAGATGGCTATTTCAGTTTTTTTATAAAAGTACAGGAAAAGTCAAAAAATCGCCTTGTCTAGTCTTGGTTGGATAACCCTGTACAGTAAATGAAATAAAAGCAATTCTTAACCGTTACGATTCTATTAAAAGTAAGAATGCGGATTTGAGTGTTGACAGTGCAGTGCAATTTATAGCAGATATGCTTAACGTTGGGAAAACAACAATATATAAACTTTTAAAAGAAGAAAAAGTGTTGGCGTCAAACCTCCAAAAACTTCTCCAGGACGACCAAAGCTTGAGCTGGATGACGTTTTCATGCAGAGAATAAGGCGAAAAGTTCATAGTTTCTTTAAAAAAAAAAATTCCCGGCTGGCCCAAATTTTGTCCTCAATCCGAGTAGACTAGGACTACCCATTTATGTTTAGAAATACGCGTCGGTAATTATTAAAAAAAACGGGTTTTCGGTGGAAAAAACATAATAGGCAATCGATTTTAATAGACATAAACGATATCGTCTGTTGGAGAAGAAATTACTTAATCCGAAAAGCCAGAAAGGAAAAGAAAACAATATTTTACCTAGACGAAACATGGCCACACTGTGACTAAATTTTGACAGGATGAAAATATTAAAGGTTCAAGGCAAGCTTTTTTGAAAGGATTGTCCACAGGATTAAGACCACCATCTGAAAATGGACATCGACTTATCATAAGCCATATTGGAAGTTCTTAAGGATTCATTAAAGGTGGTATACTGATGTTCCAATCTAAAAATACAGTAGACTATCACGAAGATATGAATGCCGATATCTTTAAAGAATGGTTCGAGCAAATGTTGGATCTTATACCAAGAGATGCAATAATTGTATTGGATAATGCAAGTTATCACTCTAGGCTGACGGAAAAATTACCGACAAACGCGTGGCGCAAAAGTAAAATAACAGAATGGCTAAGTTTAAGACAAATAGAATTTCCATTAGATTTGTTCTAACCAGTTTACATAAAAATGCATTCAAAAAATATGCAGTCGATGAGATGGCAAAGTCACGAGGAATATCTGTGCTCAGACTCCATCCTTACCACTGCGAATTAAACCCCGAACTTATATGGGCTCAAGTAAAGACAGATGTCGCCGGAAAAAAACACGACTTATAAAATGGTGGATTTAAAAAGACTTTAATGAAGCTATGGGTAAAATTAGTGCGGAAAAGTGGTAAAAGTGTATCGATCATGTGATAGAAGAATGTGGCAGGTAGATATAATAATCGAGAAAATGGTTGTACCGCTTATTATAAACGATGTAAATAAAAGTTCATCTTCCGAATCGGATTATGATTAAGCCATAACGACAAACTATTATTCGATTATTGAAAATGCTTTGTTTGTAAGATTCTATATTATATCTTGTTTTTGTAATTATATTATGTAAAGTAGTACCACCCATTGATATTTATTAGTTATTACGATTTTTTAAATGTTTTCATATGTGATAAATACCTACGAATATAATATAATACAATTTTATCAGAATATGCATGTTTAAGATTTTTAATTTAAAGACTTCCCCAATACACGCTCCTGGCGATTTTCCCAATAACGATGGTAGTTCCTCAAATATAACAATAGCTTGCGATAAATTCAGGGTGGACTTACCTAAAAAAATGCATTTTTTTCCCATATTTAATGAGCATTTATTAGACTATAGACCTGAGAATCTTACTTTTTATTTTTTCCGTGATTTTTTTCGTTAAGACTATCCCAATGTCCATCTTCTAAAGGTTCAGTACCCGATTGGTTTAACCTCGACCCACTGCCGGGTTCGTCTTTCAACCTTGGCCTTGTCCGTTGTTCGAATGGTACCTGTGTAATACGACCACAAATACCATTCAAATTACGAACTTAAGAGTACCAACTCGGAAATGGCGCATAGGAGGAGGTGGTGGGTCACAATGACAAGTAGTTGCGTCATTTTTAATTCGTATAATTAGGTATAATTAAGTATAATAAAAATGTCAAAAATCAGGGCTTCTTCAAATAAAGGCAAATTAATAACAATAATACGCGCAGGTACATAAAATGGATTTTGCTTGCGTTCAGCTAAAAACAGAACAGTTTTTCTGTAGATTACCACCAAGACTCTGACTTTTTGAAGATTGGTTTGAACATTGACTTCTTAAAAATATGCCCAAAAATAGCGTTATTGTAATGTAAACGTTTCCAAGTTCTAACAGTAGATGCGGGTTAGTTAAAAATTAATAAAGAATACGTGTGTAATAAACTTGCAACAGGAAATGGACACAGTGATGCGTTTCCCCCCCCCCCCCCCTGCTATTGTGTATTTAATCCAATCGAACTAATGTGGCACCAAGTAAAATCAAATAGAAGGAATAATACTTCCCCCACATTAAATACACCTGTAGTAGAATTAATAAAAAACATAGTAAGTAACATTTCTGCAGACATTTGGAAAAACTGTATAAAACATGTAATTAAGGGTGGAAGATGCTAATATGTGCGTGAGTACTAATGTTTAACCCTTAATAATAAGTTTAGATAGTGTTAAGTGATAGTGACAAGTATTCAAAATACGCACCATTCTGGTCTAAGGCCTTTACAAATTGTTTCATAAGTCCTAGTTTAATATGCAAGGGAGGAAATATGATTATTTCCCGTTCATCCAACGCTTCATTAATTACGTTAGCTTCTCCTTGTACTAAAGCATCTCTACAAGGCCACTCTCTTCTAATCCAGTGTTGATCCTTAGCCCTGCTATCCCAAAGACACAGGAAACAAGGATATTTTGTATAACCACCTTGCTGTCCCAGAAGAAAGTTCACCATTTTTCGTCATATTTCATTTTTTTAAGCACTAACAATATTGTTTTATATTCTTCTTTTAATTTTGTAGAATGCCCAATTGAAATACTTCCATATACAGGGTGACTCGGATCTAAATGTACATACATCACCAGGAGATAGTGGGCATCTTGGGGGTTCTAAATATTCTATCTTTAGTGGGTCCATCTTTCCTCGTTACTTAGATACAGAGTGTTTTATAAGGTTTGGCTCATTTTTATTTTTGCCATAATTCTTTTAGCACCCGGTATAAAATGTTCATATTCGGTGGAAATATTTTGAGTAGGTCCGGACTTTAAAAACAAGACTGATTTCATTTTTTTAAATTCAACACCCTGTATATCATATTTTTGTCAATTTTATTTTTTATTTGAAAAACACATAAAAAACTAATTCTAACTGAACTAACCAAAATAGGCCAAATAAGCTTTTTTCACAAAGTCCCAAATCACTCTTCTACTTTCTTTTAAAATGTACTCGCCACATATATAGCAAGAAAGGTTCGGTGGTTTGCGCAACTACGCCTACTTGTAGAAGTCATGTTTAAGTATGATTTTTCAAAAAACACTCTTGCAATGAAGTTCAAGTTCCAACTAAATGCATGCAGGCAATATTCCGCATAATATAATCCCCATATTATGGGGATTATATAGGTATTAATACCCTAGGACACAAGCCAAGTTAACGAATTAATTTATGAGGCGTACGGTATACAATTTCATTCACTTTTATTGCCTTCTACTGTATATTTCGTGCTAATTGCAAATACGAAAATAAGAAATCTGCAGGTGCAAAAAAATTCCAGGAAAAATTATTTCTTATCTGTAATAATTATATGGCCTTTTGCTAATATAAGATTAGGTATTTCCAGTGATTATGAATAAATAGGTATAATTAAAAAGGCATTAGTCTTGGAATTAGTGAAGTTTTTGATAAAATGTATGACCATTATAATTTTCAAATATATTAATATTACAATTTATTACGAGTAGGCTCTATCTCAAAAACTAGAGCTGATACGAAGAAAAGCTAAGTGTTTTTGGAATCACCGCATTTAAGATAACTAAAATCAGTTGTTTTTTCTTCGGCACCAAGACAATTTTTTTTTGTTGGGCTGTGATATTGTAAAACTTTTTGTTTAATCGTACAGGGAATGATAGAGAATAAAATCGATGTGGTACTCTTAAATGGGCGTCTACCAAATTTACCAACGAAACAAGTGCTGCTTTAATCTGGGTCACGTGGATCAGGTTTGCGGCCGCGAAACAATATACATAAAAAAATTATTAATTTCGACTAGAATAATTTAATACATTGTTTAATAATGCCGTGTCCCTTATACTAATCTTAGAGATGACAGTGGGGTTAGACGTCAAGACAATATTTATAATGCCAAGTTAAATAAAATAGGTAGTGTCAATTTTGGCAAGGCCCTTAGTGGTCAGTACACGATACAAAAATATATGTTTTAAGGTTGAAACATTGGTCTTATTGTTATGGCAACATCATATCATCCTTACAAACTTAAAGTCGTTTCGTAGTTTTTTGGCTCAATATAAAAATTTTTGACCACGGTGTATCAAAGATTGAACTTGTACGACTCTCTACCTCCGTATCTTTCCCTATATTTTCCGCGATCGTTTTCATTTCTTTCTAGCGGTAGCTGCATTCCTTTTAATGGTCGTTGACCGTGGGTACCCGTGTTTTTAGCGGCTTGCGATTAATTGAGGTACTAGTACTTTAGCAAGTGCTAAAGTGCTGATTTCTATATATGTATTTATAAATTCTTGAAGATATATTTTTTCAGAGTTACCACCGCCTTCAATTTTTTACCTGATACCATAAGGGCAACAACTAGCTCGGTTGTATTTTGTAAGAATGTCATTGTCGACACTGAACGTTGCACATATTTTTATAGTAACTAATCTGTGTTTTTATGGGGCGTATTATTTACATTTTTCTGAAATTCTTGTGAACGGATTTTATTTTATTTTTGTTTGTTTCTTTATGTTACTTAAAGTAACTAGATAACTGACTTAGTAACTAAGATATTTTTTTAATTATGCTATTTTACATAATATAATTACAAAAACAAAATATGATATAGAATATGTCAAAGTTCAAAAATGTAATTTTTCAGAAGTCGATATCTCGGAAACTACTAGGTTTAGACTTATAATATACTTATTAGAAAATAATTGTAATTTTATGTAGAATCCAAAAATATTCTAAGATATAGGATGTTCCATAAAAAAAAAGTAACTTTGTTTCTGTACGGCTTTTCGACTCATCCTGTATACTTATTTTTTTAAAAATTCTAATAGACTTTAAAGAACCCTAAAAACTTTTGTCTTAATTATTTTTTGCTAGCTGTTTTACTTTAAGAAATTCCATATACCGGGTGTTGCATCGTCGAGCGGGACATCAATGGAGGCAAATTGATCACAAATGTATCCTTAATGCGAGGAAACAGTTGTGGGAGCGAAATATTATATTCCTCTTCTTCTAAGTTGTCAATATTATCTGTATTACACATAAATGCGGCTTTCATAAAGCTTAGCCACTTTAAAATTTTCAGCCAACTTCTTGGTACTTAAACCAGTTTGTTCACTTTCCTCGATTATTTCAATTTTTTCGCTTAGAGAAAGACATTTCCCTTTTCTCGCCGTCTTCAAATATTCACGTCGCAAATAGAGGTTTTACTGTACCTTTCTCAAGAACCTTTCACAACTCTGTCTACGTAATACGTTCTAGGAAAGCAATTTCGAGATATATGTATATATTTCCCAAGAATTCATTTAGAAAATATGATGGGAACTGACACACAGGCAGAGTCTAGGTGAAAACAATGGTTTTTACTACTACTACTACTAATTTAATTTTGCTGACAGCTCTTTTCACTTTGCACATAATTCTAAATTATTGATAAATCTTGTATTTTATAACGTAAAATTAAATTTCTTCTGAAAGAGCATATGGTCATTTCAAGAGTTATTTGTTGGAATGGGTAATTTATATGAAACAAGTAGCTGTAGGACATTCATGTGCTTAATAATAAGCTTGATTTAAGTTTATCTGTAAAAAAAATTACTTTCTCTATTTATTTTACTTCAGAAGCCTAAGCAAGCAAAAATACCGACATTTTTAACTTTTACTTATTTGTTAGTATAAAATTAATTACGATGTAGTATTATCTAAACTTTTGTTTCTAAATGATGCCAAGGATTGACGCCCTTAATTAGTAGCATTAAAGAAAACAAGCAGTAAACCCAAGAAACTTGTATAAATAGACACTTTTAATGCAAAATTCATGCAAGTAAGTCATGCAAACAATCGACGCAAATTCGTAAATATGGCGAACTGGGTCATGTATGGAATCCGGACGATAAGATTTAGTGCATAATAAAAAAATGACGAACGTGATTGTGTCATTACGTGCGCCCAATAACAACATAACGGATTACGCGTCCACATTCGGGGACACACATTCATACATACACACAAACACACACACGTTCACACATTGTACTGATTCAGCCTCATTAATTGGTACAAAAATCATTGAAATCGTTTCAGAGATTTTAACGACCAAAGATATTTCGAAAATTATAGGGGTTACACTTTTATCCGACTGTTGATCTTATCAAGAAATCTACATTTTATACAGGTTTTTAAATGGCATTCAGTACTATAATTGACGTAAATTTGAACAGTTATATCTTCATCTTTGACTCCTTTATGTTTTCGTTCTAAAAAACTTCTTGGACGGGTTTTGGTACTGACAAATTTACAATGTTTTGGTTGCCTTGTTAAGCTGGATTTATAAACTCGAAAAGTTGGTGAGGTTGAAGTTATGATCAAGATTGTGAGGCTAGATATTCCGAACTCCGAGCATAAAGCTGGATTTATAAACTCTCGCCGGCGTCGGCGCTGGCGTCGGCGCCAGCGTTCGTCGTAGACGTCCATAGTGGGCATTTATAAACTTGGCGTTCGCGTTCGCAGTATATTAGAACAAAAAAAGAGTTAAATAAATGGATTTAGCAAGGAAAAAGAAGTCACTCGGTGTCTTAGGGGTAGTTTTATGCTTATATGTAGCATTACTCAGGAAACGCACTCGTCGCTTCAAAACGAGACCCATAAATAGAGCCAGACGCAATGAAGATGGATTTAAATATTTTCAAAAGATTAAGGCGATGGATAAGCAGCAGTTTTTTAAGTATACACAAATGAATGTTCCTACCTTTGATAAGCTAGTAAACTTTGTTTCTCTACGAATCCAAAGAGGCATGAGATCCGATGGAATATCGCCCGAGGAAAGAGTGATAATAACATTACAGTATGTATATTTTTTAGTAAACGCAGTGCAGTTAGCATTAGAAGACTGCCACAGTTCTTTTGTATATTTATACCTAATATATATAATTTTTTATTTTAGTTATTTGTCTCAAGGAAGCAGTATGCAAGCCCTAGCATGGAACTTTCATGTTGGCCTTACGACTGTCCTTAAAATTATCCGAGAAACATGTGAGGCACTATGGGAAACGTTAAGCCCTATTTATTTAAAGAATCCCTGTAGTGAAGCGGACTGGCGCACTATCAGCAATGGATTTTATAGCAAGTGGAATTTTCCTAACTGTTTGGGCGCTTTAGATGGGAAACACATAAATATTAAAGCACCTGCTAATAGTGGATCTTTATTCTTTAATTACAAAAAGAACTTTAGTGTGGTATTACATGCACCTTGTGTTTGGTATTGTTCCTTTGCACTATATTATTTGTATATTTTTGTCCTCCTTGTTAATTTGTAACATTTATCAGATATTTCCTTTTTTTCATGTAATGAGTATGTTATAATAAAAAATGGTATTTTTTATTTTATTTATTTATTATTTAATAAATATACAGCCATAACACCTATATTTAAAAATGGAAAAAATCAACCGTCAATAATTATTGACCTATATAACATAGTATTATTATTATTATTGACTAAACATAGTACTTCAGATACCTAATTATTGTTATTAAAGCAGCTAACTTTTTTACTTATATATTTTTATGCATTTTCTATTTTGGTATAATTTTTTACTAACCAGTGGTATTTAGAATCATTGCAATTTCTTCCCACGCAAGATTCTTTTTTTTAGCATCTTTGTAATATCTATTGCTGACGTTGTATAAATACTCATAGTTTTGGATCGTATCTATCAGGAGCCCCAAATCAATTTCTGTTCCTTGGAGAACTTTAAATTCACCTAAAATCAGATGCAAATAAAATTAGCAAATAAAACTAACTTTAAAGTATGTTTGTACTTACCAAGGGGTCTCAGTCTCCATTTCACTCATATTTAACAGTATTTAGGAGCAATTCTTTTCACAAACGAGATCAATATAAGAACCACAAAAACAAATAATCTAGAAATATCAAGCTGACATCAACACAAAAATTAAAATGACGCTTGGCCGTTGACACTTTGGCAGATGCCAACAATGACTTGATAGAAATGCTAAAATCCCATTGGTTATGACGCGGCGCTACGGATTTCCTACGAACGCCGGCGCTGGCAATATAAGATGGTTTATGTCGAACGCCAGCCAGCGCCAGCGCCGGCGAAGTTTATAAATCGCTCCATTACGATTCACTTGTTTAACTTACAGCGCCCGCGCCAGCGCGAGCGCCGACGCCGGCTTCGAGTTTATAAATCCAGCTTAAGAATTGGTTATCTCGAACTACCCGGGAAGTTTTCGAACCTTACATAGGATCATGTTCGTTTCTTGAATCGGTCCTCGACCTTTATTCCAATTTTTAAACAGAGTTGCTTTTGGGCGGATCTTGAACAGAGGGGTTGATTTAAAATTTCTAAATTCACACTTTATTGAGGTAGAGGAGGAGAGGGGGGCAGCTCGGAATAGGTTACTTTTAAATCGTTAGTCTGGTCATTGCTGGATCAAAACTATGGTGGCGGAGGCCGGAGCTGGGGAGGAGTGAGCCAGTCTCTCGGTATTCTGTATGGTTTGAGTGCACGTGTGATCGTGTGATAAGGGGATTCTGGGAAGCGTCCGTCTGTTTGTAGTAGTCAATAATTAGTTTGTCTATATGTTCGGTGATTGTCGGTATTTGTAGGTCATTATGTAAAGTATGAATCATCGTAAAGCGTGGAGCATTTGTCATAATTCACAGCACTTTATTTTTAAATGTCCGAATTTTTTTTAAACGTTGACTTATTTACGGTGCACCAAGTGGCAACACCGTAAGTAAGTACGGGCCGAATAGTTGTCTTGTACACCAAAGTCTTTGTTCGTAAATTTAGTCTACTTCTACTGTTGATAAGTGAGTAGATGGCACCTAGTTGACCGTTCGCTTTTTTTAAGCGTTGGTCTACGTTATCTGTCCAAGCCAGCCGCTTATCAAACGACAGACCCAGATATTTAACATTATTATACCAGTCTAGTCTGGTATTTCTGACTTGCAATCTGGTTTGGGGTACTTTGCTTCTGGCTCTCGAAAAGTAGATAGCTTGGGTTTTGGCGTCATTGAGCCGAATTTTCCACTTATCTAGCCACGCGTCGATAAGTTTTATGTGGCGTTGTAGCTTTGAGACTACCAACCTTGGCTGTTTGGCGGTAGCGGTGATCGCGGTATCGTCAGCAAACAGATATAGTTCCGTTTGAGTGAATTTGGGAATATCGCTGGTATAGATATTGTACAGAACCGGCGCAAGGGGGGATCCCTGCGGTACTCCGGCTCTGACGAGTCACACAGTCGATATCGCATTCTCTGAAAAAACCGCGAAAATCCTGTCCGTCAAAAAAGAATGAATAACCTTTATTAGGTAGTTTGGCATTCCTGACCTTATTAAACGCTTTGCTGACGTCGAAAAAGACCGCTCCCGTGCTGAATCGTCTATTAAAGCCACTTCGTATATTAGAAGCCATTCTAGTCGTGCAATGAGCAGATCGAAAACCGAACTGCTCTGGTGGTAAAATGTTGTTGTCTAGTACGACATCGTTAATACGTTGAAGTATAAGTTTCTCAACAACCTTGCCAAGACACGACAATAGGCTGATGGGCCTGTAACTGACTACCAAGGTTTGATCTTGTTTAGGTTTTGGAATTAAAACCACTTTGCCTTTCTTCCAAACCTGGGGAAAATGACCTTTTTCGATAATAGCCTGTGCAATGTTTACTATATCCGATATCACGTTGTCGGGCAAGTTCTTTAGCGCTTTAATTTTTATACCGTCGACGCCCGGAGCCTTTTTAGGTTTAGTGAATTTAATAACGTTTTTTACTTCATCCATATGAATATTGCGGATATTCTGTATGGGGTGCTCGAGAGACTTATAAATTCGCATTGTTCTGGAGACCCGTGTATCCCTCTCAGGATCCGTAGTCGGGTTGTCATTAAACTGTTCGCAGAGGCTATCTGCGAACAGTTTAACTTTTTCCCTAGGATCGGAGATTAGAGCGTTCTTAATAGGGTTTCTGACAAAAGGCATTGGTTTCTAGCCGCCCCTCGTCAGTGAATTGGTCATTTTAAATAAACTGTTGTCTTCAATATTAAGACCAGCCACTCTATTCTCCCACAGAGAGGACTCTTGAGCTTTAAAGAGATCACGAACAAGCTGAACGGCTCTATTCGCCTCTGCCTTTATATGCGGGTCACCAGTGCGATACGCCCGGTTCATAAGTCTATTTTTGATTCTAATTTGCTCTTTGATTTCGTTTGTTAAGACTCCGTACTTGGAAAATCTGGACACCTTTGTAGTGGAGGCACTAACCATGGAGATGTTGATGGCATTAGTGACATGAATCACTGCAGAGTCTATGTCCGTGTCCGCCTGAATTTTTATTTAATTCCACCGCCGTTTTTTATCCACCTTCATTCAAAAAATGTTTAAAGTTTCTACCTATTATTACAGATATATCAGTTTTTATGGCTGCGAAAACTGCCAAAAATCGCTTTTCGAGATGTTAAATATTCTCATATTTAAAGAGTTTGCCATGAAAAACAGTTTGCATTTGGCAAGGATTAAATTTAGGATAGACGTCAATATGTCATAAAATTATAGTTTGAATTTAACTATATTCTTAATATTGCATGACTTTGGAGCCCGAAAATGATATGAATATGTTGGATATATGGAAAACTCAGTGGAAAATTAGAAAATAATTGCCAAAAACCTTCTTACGACAAACATACAAAACCCTGATCAATGGAACTGTAGAAGAAATTCATATTTCTGATTGCTTAAATTGTTAAAAGTAATTCACTTATAACACTAGTGTCATAAAATTACATTTTAGACACCGATAACAAGCGTTAAAAAGTCTGCTTTTAATAGTGTTTGTAGAAGAAGTATTTCGTGATGTTAATATGTTGAACTAAAACGTTTCTTTATATCTCCGCTTGAATCGACATACGAAGATTAATGGCACTACTCGAACTCTGTTTAACATTCAAATAAGAACCCGAATGTTTACAATAGAAATCAAATGAGTTTCGCAGCAGGTTACAGGTACCATCAGTGGTGCTTGTACAAATAAGGAATAACTAGTTCATGGGCTATTGAGGGAGATTTCGCGGTGCTAGGGCTGCAACACGGTTTTCTGTGACTTGATGAATCGAATTAAAAGTAGATACGCTGGAGTAAAAACAAGGTTGTGTTATTGACATATCCTAACGCTTGTAGGATAGCTATATGTTATAAGTTTGATTTCGCTGGTAGTTTTTCCAACTGCCTGTAATATTTTTTAACGTCTGTCCCAGTTTGCGTTTTAAAACGGATTAAAAAAACCTCTACGCAACAATTATTATACTTATAACGGAAAACGGACGATTCTAAATAGAAAAAATTTAAACTATATACAGAAACCGCTATAGGAATCAGTAAACCAACGCGAAAAAAATAAATCATCGAGCCGAACGTTTAAAAGTGAAACTCACCTGAAATGATCATTACGCGTAATGAAAAAAAGCGATTTATTGCACAAATTAATAAATAAAACGATTTGATTAGGGAAAAATTAATCTTAGGAAATTGTACTTACTTACGATGATTAGAGAAATGAAAGTTTTTGGCAGAAATGAATATTATAGAAAGTAATCCGGTTTGCACACTAAATCCGTTTAAAACCGATTTGATTTGATTCGTCATGCGAAATTATAATTTGATTTTGTTGGGTGTAATGTTAAACTAAAATTAACATACTCTGTTGTTACAGATTTAGTTCTTTGGCAGACGAGTTTTTATACTGGGATGAATTCCTTTTGAATACAACAAGTAGCTGTGGCATTCTTATGCTTATCACGAGCCTGTGGAAAATCGCTGAAAAGCTCATACTCAGCAGACTAAATGATTTTATGTTTAAATGTAAGATTCTACCTAACCAACAGTTCGGTTTTCGTGCTGAACACTGTGTTATTTGGGTGTGACTTTACTATAGTGACTGTAATAAAATAATCTACCCTGGGCTAGAATACTTTCCACTTTGTTTAAGTCATTTAATCCCGTATCAAACTAACCGGGCGTTTATAATTAAAATGTAAAAAATTATGCATTCAAGATGTTTTACATTATTAACCTGTGCTTAGTTTGATACAATACAAACAAAATTAACTTTTTAGAGAGTTAAATTCATAGGCAAATTTAATACAACAACTTTGGTCCCATATGAGTGTAGAAATGTGGTAAATTATGTTGATCCGGGTGTTAACATTAACACTACTTTTTTTACCACTCGAAATGATTTTTACCGGGTGGATATTTTTTACTGTGTAGGCAGAAATTATGAATGATTTAATGGAGAGCGCACACAGGAGCGGTCTTCTTTGACGTAAGCAAAGCTTTTGATAAGGTATCTTTCATAAAATGACAAAACTTGAAGCTCTAAACTACTTTATCGAGGTGGAAAATCTGGAAAATAGAAGTTTTGCAGTCTAGTCGCAGAACACACTTTCATTGACTAAACGCATCAGGGCGGGCGTGCTGCAAGGCTCACCTCTCTCCCTGATGTTGTACAACATATACACTCACGACATACCGAGAGGGAGACAAAATGAGCTCACAACCATGGTTGATAATATCGATGTTGCAGCGCCACATTAAACTAATAAAAAAATGGTTTTGGGCTTGGAAGATTCACCTGAATCCGTCCAAGAAGAAGGCCATATTGTTCTCAAAGAGACGACCTGAGACCAGGCTCAGAGTCAATGGAGCCAAGTGAACTAGTGCCAGGAAGTAAAATACCTGGCACTTATCTTTAACTGAACTGGAAACTTACTTAGGAAATGTTCTTTTAACATAACTGTTTAATTTTCCTTCCTACACCAGTACGTTGAGTGTGACACCATATACGGCACTGTTGGAACCGAATCCACATCTCTTTGTAGTTTGCGGTTGTGTGTCGAACTCGTTGCAGTAGAAACGTCCTCTATATCATTCCAATCATCTTCACCTTTGTCTTCTTCACTGTTACCTTCTTCTATGACAATTTCTCTTCGCCCTTGCTAATTTTCTTCTCTTCATTACAGCTTTTCCTTCCTTCTGTTTCAGCTCCATAATGTTAAGAGTTAAATTTAGTATTTCAGTCAGACAAAATGGGTCAGAACTGGCCTACTTGCTTGGAGTCAAAGTCTTTCCGTCCGCTACTAGTACTAATACTAGTATTGTAGTCCTGCCACCTTTTCTTCAGATTTTGAAGCAGCTACAGGAAGAGGTGACAATTCAGCAATGCTGTAGCAGATTTCTTCGGTTAAAAAATATCCGGCCAAACTAACATTTGTAGCTTCTTTTTCCACGTCTGTGGACTTCTTGTGCTGCTCATTGTTCTTACTCTGAAGGCTTGCTGCTTGAAGGGCTTATTTTTTATCTTTCAATGGTTGACCATTATTTCTTTGTTGTTCTTTAGATAGATTTGTCCGTGGTTAAAGATAGCGCAAACATCCAGTTCTCAAAAACGTCTGGATTGAATTGAGCTGTTTTGGAAATTGACCAGCATTGACTGGTGTAATGTAAATACGTCATAATGTTGTTTATATTAAACGCCTGAGTTTCTATGATGGCATAGCTATGCCAACATGGGAACTTAGTAAGTATGCCATCATAGGAATAAACCAATATTTAAGTTACACCACAAGAAATAGCTTTCACAAAAACCTAACCTCTAAATAAATACAACAATATACGCACCACGTTCAATAAATATAAGCACGCGAATATCATATGTTTCTCTAACAACGAATTACGAAATCAGATTCGTACGATGACATTCCATTTTAAAATCTCTTTATTATTCAAATAAGGTATCTACATTGGCAGGCTTAATCTGTTCTTATGTTCTAAATACTATTCTATCTTAAGCAAAACTTAAAACTAGGACCAGACAGACCAAGGTATCTCCGGGGGCTGGTGACAAAGCCCTGATGACCATTTATCAAAAGTTATAGAAAGCCTGTAAAAGTCATGGAATTATAAAAGTCGTTGTAAAAATTTTCCTAAAGTAACCGGACCCGATAAAATGCTAATAACTTTGCTTAAATATATGTATACAATGGGTCATCTACCTACGCACACAAAAGCATTTCTTTATAAGAATATTGACCGATAATTCCGGATATCCAAAACAAAATGCAAAGATGGATTTCACTTCTCAAAAATATTCGCCCGACGCGATTCTGCTGAATTTGGGTGACGAATAAAATCGTAAAAAGCTGGCCGCATGTAACGGAATGCTCGCGTCAAAAGTGGGTCAAATGAGGAACTTCTTTTAGTCAACAGCCACGTAAATATTACATTTATAAACATTAAGTTGGTAATTCGTTGTCGAGGTAGCTCGCATACCTGGCTAGTGAAAAGTATGGTAGTTTCTCAACATATACAGGTCAATAAGGCTTAATTTTTGATATACAGGGTGTCGAAACTTGAATTCTTGTTTCGTTTTTCTCCCATATATAATTATTTCAAAGTTGATGTTCCTATCTTTACGTAGTTTCGACAGCGCAATTGATTGTTCTTTTTGGGTTGGATTTCTGTAAAATTTCTCTTAGTTTTCGTCAGAATTCTTCTGCTTGAGTCGCTTCAATTTACTGAGCCTGCTACACATATAATGTCCAATAGTCTTTTTTTTTTGGGGAAATCGTAAAGTTTAAGTTCTTTGCAAGCAAAGAGTCTTCCATGATGTTCAGTTGTTTGGATAAGATGTTAACGATGGTTCTCTGACTCTGTCCTTGTACTGTCGCAGTTCCTTGATCTTGATGTTGCCGTAGTTTCTTCTCAAGTAAATTCTTTAATTTCCTCAGACCTTTGCTGTGCGCCGGTAGGTAGAGTGGATTTCATGAAGCACTTAGCTAATGTTGGCTTTGCTGACGTTCTCTAAGATTGTTGACGCCGCCGCTATATGCTTGCGCCGAACATAAATTGTTTACTGTATTTCTCATAGGTTGCGTGGCTCAAAATATGTCAGTTGAAATAAAAGGCTTTTTTGTTACACAAAATATATCTATTTACTTCTGGTATTTCATTAACTCATCTTCACATCCGTTCTTGTAGCAGCAAGTGCTTTTTACTTTTTACATCACTAACAATACATCACTAAACAAACAATAATATCGGGATACACTACTGTATTCTTAAAACTTCGAGACTTTATCGCATCTACGAACTTTAGACTGCCTTTTACAACACTCGACTCGTGTCGTGGTATTAGAACTACGTTAGTATACCTTCTGGTATTCACCGCGAATTGACTTGGTTATTTTAACAGATAAACTAGAGTTGAGATGTATTAATCACATTAATACACCTTCGGAATAGAACTCCGCGAATTTTCCAACTCTTTCATGGCTTGAATACCATAAAATCAACTAAAACCGCGCAAAATGCCGCGAGAAGTCCGTGCGCTTTTCACGACCACTGATACAGGTCTTCTGACCGCCCGAAAAACTTAAACACGTCAAGTCTTACTTGCGATATATCACCCTCTTTTTCGCACCCAGTAACATTTTGTCGTGCTGTTTCAACCCCTGCGCTCAATCACGTATGCTTATTTTGCCTTCAGCGACGCTAGATGCTTGCTTTCTCGGAATTTAGTCTGGGTGTCGTAGACGGCGGATATTCCAGGAAAACGTTATTGGTTATATGTTTTAAAACACAACTGTCTTGTCTTGTTTCCATGCGGATTTGTAGTTTTTATGCACCGAAGATAAATTAAAGATTATAGACAGTGGCGTTGCCGTACTTCCTATATACTTTGACTTAATACTTGTCTAAGTATATTAAATTATGCAGCTAGATATCTGAACCTTTCCCCAACAAAAATCTTCTTGGCTCCTGTTCCTAAATTCGGTGATTTAAACCTGAAATCATCTGGAATAATTGCTCGGTCCCTTGCTTGTAGAAGAAATTAAATATGTGTTTCTTATCTCGTAAGCTTGATTTTGGATTTCTCGTAGCTGCGAAACTTGTCACTTATACCGTCTTATAGAAAAGAACGTTTACGTCTTACCGTGGAGTTCAAAAAATCCAGACTTCAATCCGATTGAGAACGTTTCAGGAGATATGACAATATATACAGTGTGTGTATTAAGCCTGAAAACGGCTTAATAACATCACAATTTATTGGCAGATATAAACCAAATTTGGTACAGTTGTGTAAGAGGATCTGACGCACCGAATGACGATATTGGCGTTGTTGATTCGAACGAATTTTATATTTTTAAATGTAACACCCTGTATATTTTTTCATTTATAGTTTTTACTTTAAATTTGTTACCCTTTTGGTATAACATATTGTTCCTAATATCAGTAGTTTTCGAAATAACGAGTACAATTTAGAAAAAATATATTTTTTATATTAAATGTTTCAAACTGTTCTCCCCGTACAGCTTGACAGTGTGCTAATTGAAAATAAAAATTTTCAATTGTGTTGTAAATCATTTCTGGCGTTATTAATTCAAATTCGTCTAAAATTCGACGCTGCAAATCGGCCAAATCTTGAGGTTTTGTAGTATAAACTCTGTTCTTCAAGTGTCCCCACAAAAAGTAGTCGTTAGGCGACAAATCAGGGGACCTAGGTGGCCACTCGATTGTACCCACTTTACCGATCCACCTATTCGGAAAAGTGTTGTTCAAAAATTCGCGCACGTTTCGACCAAAATGGGGAGGAGCTCCATCCTGTTGGAAGAATGTACTTGCATAATTTGGACCCATTACATTTCGTATAGTGGGCACTATTTGCGTTTCCAAGAGCTCAAGGTAAAGTTGTGATGTCAAATTTCCATCAATAAAAAATGGACCGATCTTGTGGTTACCCAGAAGCCCAGCCCACACATTGAATTTTCCAGGGCGTTGTTTATAACTCTCTCTCATCCAGTGGGGATTTTCATTTGCCCAAAACCTACAGTTGTGTCTATTGACTTTACCATTTAACATAAATGTTGCTTCGTCCGAAAATACTATAGAATTGAAAAACTGGTTATTTTGGTCAAACCTTGACATCATAATATCACAAAATTCATTTCTTCGCTCATAATCATCTTCTGATAACTCTTGAACCACAAGGATTTAAAGCAGACGTTCCTTACTTGAGAAATTTTTCTTAATGAAGAAACAAGGGTTTCAACAACATGTTGTAACATTTCCAAACTTTTCTCTTCATCTACTACTGCTGGTCGTCCTGATCGTCGCCTATCTCTACCATCTCCAGTTTCTTCGAACCGTCGTCGGACAGTTTTTAGAACAATTGCTTTTCAAATTGGATTTCGGTTGGGAAATGCGTCATTAAAGAGATTTTTAACCTCTTCGTAAGACCTGACCCTATCGCCATATCCTCTAATCATAAGAATTGTAATTTTTTCACTTTCAGTTAAAGACATTTTTGCATGTAAAAATGACACCTTTTATGACTTTACATCAAAACTGAACTGGTGTTTTATTCATTAACAAATAAAACACAATTTGTTGATATTTTCAAAACACGTCGTTATTTCGAAAACTACTGATATTAGGAACAAAGTATGTTATATCAAAAGTGTAACAAATTTAAAGTAAAAACTATAAATGAAAAAATATACAGGGTGTTACATTTAAAAATATGAAATTCGTTCGAATTCCAGACAAACTAAAAAGCTGGCAACAACGCCAATATCGTCATTCGGTGCGTCAGATCCTCTTACACAACTGTACCAAGTTTGTTTTAAATCGGCCAATAAATTGTGATGTTATTAAGCCGTTTCCAGACTTTATACACGCACTGTATAGTATATAGGCACGATTTTAGACCGAGAACCCAAGAAAAACTCCGACAGAAGACTGTAACTGTAGAATTTACAAGAAATGTGAAGCATGCCACGTCATCGACAGCAGGGGTACAAGGACGAAATACTAATTATTATTATTTACTTTTCCCATTTTTACTAATAGTCTATACATGTAGTTGAAAAAACAAAAAAGCATTTCAAAATTCTGCAGAGCTGCATCTTTACCTCGTATACTAACGTTTAGCAAGGTGGAATCATAAATATCACTTACCTTTTTGAAAGGTTTTCAAAATAGTCTGTGACCAACATAGTTTAAGCTTTTTTCTTGTGCCATTATTTTCATCTTTTGTATTTAATCGCAATTTATGTATCCAGATCGCAACAGGGATACAAGATACCCACTAGAATATCAACAATATAATGGAAGTAGTTATAAAATAGACATTCTTTAAGCTTTATAAATTAAATGTATCTACAATGTCTTAAACAGGTGGATATTTATTCATAAAATTGCAATTATTCACTTTTTGGTTCCGTATTTTAAAAATTATATAATTTATAAAGCTTTTAACTAATTCCGTGCAAAATGCACATTTCAGTTTGTCAGTTCCGGAAGGTGCAAATTAACACCCGGAACAGATATAAAAAATGCTTCTATTTATAATTTTTATGATATAATACCTCTTGTGAAACAAAGAGACGACATTTTCAAATTTAATTAAGGGGAAGATCATCTAGTAAAATGCAACGGGAATTTATAAATTTTGAAAACAAATGAATACTTAACAGGATGTCCTTATATATACAGGGTGTTTCAGTAATATTGCGAAAATAAAACTTGGAAATGAAACTTTTTTTTTATATTTTTAAGCAGGCAAACTGCAATATTAATGTATGTGTCATGCGACTGACTTACCACAAAATGGTATTCCTTCGGGTAACCACATCCCATTTTCGCACACTCTTCTTGATGGTCCTAGTAGCTCGAAGCCTCGTTCACACGAGTACGTGGCCACCGTTCCTGGCCCTAAAATGTCATCTGAAAATACTATGGACGAGTGGGCTGGAGATCCTGGAAATCTACAGCCTCCTGCAGAGTCAGATTGTGAATCTGGAATAAACGGGGTTATTAAAGTATTATAGTATTTCTGGTGGCGCTAAGAGCTGTTTTTTTCTGTATTTGATATTTAAATCTGATCTGGGGGCAAGGAGGTCATAGTAATAGTGTGGTTTTATTTTCATTTTACTTTTTAACAAATCTGATAACGGTAGTTTCCTTGTTCATAATTTCTTCTTTCAAAGATCCAAAGCATTTAAATATTGCAGTGAAATCCGCAATTTGCCTGCAATATTAAGGATTAGATTGATTTTCTTATCCACCATAAATAAAATCGTATTGTGACCTCACACAATAAATTTACGAAATAATAATATGGTAATACAGTAGACTCTCGATTATCCGACCTAAGGTGGGCTGGATAATCCGGATTTTATATATTTATCTATTTTTATTCAATTAAATGTGATGGCAAAATTACGAAATTTTCACAGTTTAGATAATACAGCAATCACTAGCAAATTATTATTTGGCATTGACAAGACGAAAAGTAGCGTCAGTGACAACATTTTAATTCAAAGCGTTTTAATTGTAGCTAAACATGAGCTAGTCCATTAAAGCTGGATTTATAAACTCGAAAAGTTGGCGAGGTTGAAGTTCAGTTGGTGTTGGAAATAGGAGTTCAATTTAAACTAAAGGGAACAGTCAGTTCCATTTATACACTCGTTCATGTTGTTTATGAAAAGCTCATGTAAGGTTCGAGAACTTCCCGGGTAGTTCGAGATAACCAATTTTTAAGCTCGGAATTCGGAACATCTAACCTCACAAACTTGATCATAACTTCAACTTCACCAACTTTTCGAGTTTATAAATCCAGCTTAAGGAAAAAGTAACTATGCTTAAGTGGTATTATACAGGAAACAATTTAAGAGCAGTGTCTGAAATGTTTTCAGTTTAATTTCTTGAAAATATTATTGGCCCACGGCATCTACTCCTTTGGCCAGCCGGGTCTCCTGACCTTTGGCCAAACGACTTTTTTCTGTCTGATCAAATTATTTTTATATACAGTGTCACCATTAAAGTCCGCACCATATGGAACTTTTTTTTATTAATGAGGTTAGTTAAAATTAAATTTGGGCAATCGTTTTTGCTTCAAATTAGACTAAAAATTATATAATCAAATGTCACCATCTGTCATTCGGTATCTGTCAAAAATTACATTTTAATCAAAAAATGCTGAAAAATGGCATTGTTTTACCGAATTTCAAAAAATTTTATTAGAAAAAGTTGTTTCTAGTACAATTCTTGGCCTAAATACAAAGTTTCAGTTTTCTAGCTCAAAGTTGATTTTTTTGCCATTTTTTCTAATTAACTTTTTTTTTTATTTAATGTAAGTTCGCTTAATGGATATTAAACTATTTGCTTATACCATACTCAATATTTTATTTAGTTTGTATGAGCTTTTTTTTACAAGAATGCCATTTTTTTTCGAAATTTAAAATTAGAGGCAAAAAAATTTGACACAGGTGGTGCAAAGTTATCCTAATTTAAAAATTTTAACAAACAGACGTCAGATGTTTCGTTTTTCAAATGACAAATACATCTAAATATTTGATAAAAATTTTATTTTATACTTAAAACTATCATTATTATTAAAAGGAACAAAAAGGAACTTTAATCATTTTAAATAGGTAACACAAAAGCAATATAAATTTCACATTTCAGTGTGACGTCCTTCTCGCTCTATACAAACACCCGTCCGTCTATAAACGTCTTTGACAGCATTTTGTAAAAAGCTTGGTCTTATATCGGCACAACACTGTCTTATCGTTTGTTCCAAATGCTCGATATTTCTAAACGGTCGATTCTTATAAACTTTCTGCTTAAGATAACCCCACAGAAAAAAGTCTAGTGGGGTTATGTCAGGCGACCTGGGTGGCCAGTGACATTCTCTATCACGCCCTATAACTCTGTTTTGAAATAATTGGTTTATGCGTTCTTTCACTGCTACAGTTTGATGTATGGGTGCACCATCAAGCTGATACCATAAGTTATGTCTATGGTGTAAGGGCATGTTATCCAAAACTTCGGTAATCTCGTTATTAAGAAAATTCAGGTACCTTTCACCAGTTAAGTTTACTCTAAAGCTCTAAAGAAGTATGGTCCAATAAGCTCATCTTTCAAAATTCCACACCAAACATTGGTTTTAAAATGATACTGGTCGCGACATTCAATTGTGAAGTTAGGATTTTCTTGGGACCACCATCGGCAATTTTGTGAGCTCACGGTACCATTCGAAGAGAAAGTGGCTTCATCTGTCCATAATATCTTGTATGGAAAAAGAATATTCTCCTTATATTGTCCCTGATACCAAAACGAAAAATCAAGTCGGATATCAAAATCGCGTTCTTTTAATGTGTTTATAAACTTGGGTTTATATGCCCGAAATCGATTTTTCTGAAGAATTTTTCTAACGCTTTCCCTCTTGCACCCTGTTGAATCACTTATCTTGGTTACACTAGTTTGACCGTGGTCAATAACAGTTAAACAAACATCAAGTTGTGCTGCTTCATCGTATTTACTTGCCGCGTGAGGTTTCTTAAAATTATTTTGATAATTCACCTCACTTTTATTGAACCAATCAAAACGCTCATTTTCATAGCAACCACCTTGGTAACGGTCGTCTTACCCGATAAGACTACCGCTAGCTCGAAAAGACGCTTTCGAAAAGACGCTTGTAGCTTTTTTACTTAAATAAAAAATTAGTAACACCTCTAACTTGTATATTTACCTTTATCAGACGGCCTTCATTTTTATGTTCAGTAAATTATCCAATAAAATACACCTCTAGAGGCGGTTTCTTATCTTCATACCTTCGTTTTTCACTCAAAACTCGATTTTCCAAGAAAATTTTCACTCAATGTAATTTTTACTTATAATCAAAGATAAGACCCTCGAGCTAAAGCTCTCGGGATCATATCAGATTATAAGTAAAAATTACATTTCGTAAAAATTTGTCAGAAAATCGATTTCTTGTTAAAAACATCGGTATTACCGATAAGACGCCTCCTCTATCGGTATATTACTGTTGAACAGATCCAGTTTCTCTAAATTTTGACATTATTCTTGAAACAGTGCTATGCTGCAAATTTTTTTCTGGATGCCTCTCATTAAAAATGGCAGATACTTGCCGGTGAGGCATATTCTCTCCACAAATTAAGACAATTTCTATTTTCATATTCAAATTTATGACATTTCTTTTATTTATTCGGCACTCTAATTCGTTTTTTTTTCCATAGCCTACTTATAAAATTCAAAATTGCCTTGATATTTTATTGTGGATAAAAAGAAAATGTGTCTAAATTTTGAACTAATCTGATATCTGGGAATTTTATTATAAGTTTTTTAAACTTCATAGGTGTATGTACTATCAAAAAAATGGAATATCTGACGTCTATCTGTTAAAATTTTTAAATTAGGATAACTTTGCACCACCTGTGTCAAATTTTTTTGCCTCTAATTTTAAATTTCGAAAAAAATGGCATTCTAGTAAAAAAAAGCTCATACAAACTAAATAAAATATTGAGTATGGTATAAGCAAATAGTTTAATATCCATTAAGCGAACTTACATTAAATAAAAAAAAGTTAATTAGAATAAATGGCAAAAAAAGCTACTTTGAGCTAGAAAACTGAAACTTTGTATTTAGGCCAAGAATTGTACTAGAAACAACTTTTTCTAATAAAATTTTTTGAAATTCGGTAAAACAATGCCATTTTTCAGCATTTTTTGATTAAAATGTAATTTTTGACAGATACCGAATGACAGATGGTGACATTTGATTATATAATTTTTAGTCTAATTTGAAGCAAAAACGATTGCCCAAATTTAATTTTAACTAACGTCATTAATAAAAAAAAGTTCCATATGGTGCGGACTTTAATGGTGACACTGTAGATGTAAAATTGGAAAATTTAGAGCAGATAAAAAACTGTATTTTGCTAGAATGTGACAGAATTTCTCAATATCAACTCACAAATGTTAGAAATGAATTTTATGATCGGTGCTTTTTCTGAGAATTTCTCTTTCTTGCTGCGATATCTCTCAATATTTTTAAAAGCATAACATCTGATGGCGTGGACTTGCACCACACACATGAGGTCCTATATCTCGTTTAGAATTCGAGACATCTTCCTTCCATGCACTGTACACGTATAAATATCGTCAGTGCTCTAGCTAACCCATCCAAGTAAAAGTTAAAATTCGCAAGATAAACTGCAGTTGGAAAACCTGCCGTTACAGCTCGTGTTTACTATAAAAGCGCACTTAACAGGTGCATGCAATTCTTGACTTTCAGGAAGTGGCAACAGACCGAAACTACCCTAATTTTACACTGCGGGACAAAGAAGTACCGTGGTAATAATAGGAGGACTCCTGGCCAAATGTATCAGTTGGATTTAATATTGTTTAACAATAATTTCTGATGCACTTCTTTAAAGGTTACCAAAGAAATACTTGTATATAAATAGTCAACATTCTTTGCCCCTATAAATATCTAATTCCTAGAAAATATCTTAAGGCTATTAAACCCAGACTTAAGATTTAAAGTAGTTTCGGTCCATTTTTAATGCCTATTATTATCATCATGTGATTTATAAAAACCTTTTAGCAGCTTTAAAACAACTTTTGATCTGTCTAAGGCTTAAAAAAGGTTTCTGATTGTTATGTACAGAGTTAGGTATACATTTTTAGTGTTTTATATCTTTGGGTTTATGATATGGCTGGATGGGAAACATTCCAAACGGCATTCTTTACTAAATAGTAATTTTTAACAAAGAGGTGAAATTTTTTTTCTATACAGGATGGTTCAGGAGGAAATGTCAATATTTTAGGTACGTATTCGGGGACCGAAAATAAACATTAAAAGTGCTATTCCCGACCGTTAGCGAAATACAGGGGTAAACAATATTCAAATTAAAATTTTCATTAAGATATTTATGTCCTACTCGAATATTATTGTTTCATAATACCATAGTTACCAGACACTTTAAATGGTATATAATACCCTAGGGCATCAAGCAAGTTTCTTATGCCCTCGGGCATTAAGAGAAACAAATAGGAAAAATCATAGTAATAACTTTTTATTAACGAAAAAGCTTATTTATCATTTATATTAAATGAACAGTTATGAAAAGACCCAGTAAAAACGAATTTACCGGCTTTTGATAAGTCAATGTTTTCTATTATTTCGTGATTTTCACTAACAGAAATTGACGATGATTGTACGTTTTTTGATGTTGACTGTTGATGGTCTCGTTGATGGTACTCCAGCTATCAATTTCGAAATTTTGTTTTTAGAAGACATACTGTCTTCCAAATATCCCTCAGCCACAGCTGATTTTCCAACCGCCATGTCTTTTTAATGTGGTCATGTTTGCCCCCGCGTCCGCCAACAAAGTTGCAGAGGTTCTGCGCAAACAATGACCAGTATATTTGTCCGCATCGCTTAGTCCCAGGTATTTTGCAATAATGGAAGGAATTTTGCTTATGGTATTCTTCCCAACTGGATGTGAAAAACAACGACCGTTACGGTAACACAAAAAGAATCTATTGATGTTGCAGTTCGTCGGGCGTAAAGACAAGTTCTCAGTAGCATTAAACAACCCATCTCCTTCTCATCAAGAATTGTGAAGACACGCTTTTTATCGGTCCTTGTATCTGGAGTATTAACTATTACTACGGATCCTCTATCCTCTATATGTTCAACCAACATATTAACTAGCTCTTGGCGGCGGCACCCACCAAATACACCAAATAACAGAGCTACTTTGTACATCAAAAACATTTCAGTTCTGTAAAGTGCCAAATGAGAGTGCCTCTTACGAGGATCTTGTTAAATTGAGTAAGCATATTAACAAAATTTAATAGAAACCTTAATAATAAGTACGCCATTTTTAAGAAACTAAGTAGGTATTCACATTGTTACAGTTTTTCTTTTAGCTTTAAAATGTAAAACATCTTGAATACATAATTTTTTACATTTTAATTATAAACGCCCGGTTAGTTTGATACGGGATTAAATGACTTAATCAAAGTGGAAAGTATTCTAGCCCTGGATAGATTATTTTATTACACTCACTATAGTAAAGTCACACCCAAATAAAATAAAATCTACACTACAATAATATGATATTTACACTAATTAATCACAAATTTCCATTAAAAAAGGGTTTACTTACACCTCTCATTATTTCTTTTACACCCTAGAAAAGGATAGGTTTACAATCTCTGAGTTTAATTTACATTCCATAGTGTAAATGTACTTACCCATAAACAAGAAGAATTAACACTCATCAAAAAGTAAAAAACCATTCAAAAATGTCTTTTTATATAGCCTTTTAATATAGCCTATTGAGTGTGGTTCTATATGTACAGGGTTATCCAACCAAGACTAGACAAGGCGATTTTTTGACTTTTCCTGTACTTTTATAAAAAAACTGAAATAGCCATCTTAAGTCATTTTCTCCCGCGAATTCGAATATCTTCAGCAAAAAACAATTGAACATCAAACAAAAGTACTAGGGGTCACTTTGATATTTTTTTAAATAGGATGCCGTATTTTTAATGAGCTTATCCGATTTCTCATATAAATTTTGATCTAAAATGTTGGATTTTTAATTTATTTTATTTTTTTTTTTTTTTATTTTTAACATTTTCCGAATTTAAAACTGAAGAAAAAAGGCGTTTTTGAATTAAAAATCCAACATTTTAGATCAAAATTTATGTGAGAAATCGGATAAGCTCATTAAAAATACGGCATCCCATTTAAAAAAATATCAAAGTGACCCCTAGTACTTTTGTTTGATGTTCAATTGTTTTTTGCTGAAGATATTCGAATTCGCGGGAGAAAATGACTTAAGATGGCTATTTCAGTTTTTTTATAAAAGTACAGGAAAAGTCAAAAAATCGCCTTGTCTAGTCTTGGTTGGATAACCCTGTACCACCATTGAGTGTTAGATTTAACACCCATTTTTTAACTGTGTAGGTACAAATAAGTTATTAAAAATTTTAATTTGAATATTGTTTATTCCTGTATTTCGGTCGGGAATAGGACCCATGTCTATAGGAACTTTTATGTTTATTTTGGATCCCCGAATACGTACCTAAAATAATGACATTGCCCCCTGAATCACCCTGTATATAGAGTTATTAAACATAACCTTGGTTCAACTGAAACAACCGTAATTATCAAATTTTGATAGTCGGCATCCATTAGTCTAACTTACTGAAGAGTCGATGCTTATCTATGGAAGACAATTACGTTTACGCGACTGGCAATACATCTTAATCAAAGAGTCACGTACACTGGTTCACGATATATCGGGAATTCGTACAGCATTCCAATAGGTACTTGTCTATAACCGCCATCAAATCGAGTGTGATTTTAGAGCTGGAGAAATGCGAACGCCACCACAAGCATTTTTTTACTAAGCTAGCGATAAGTTGCCGACTGAGATTTTGTCTGATAATATGCATTCTTAATGAAATTCGAGTATTTAACTTATATTAAGTTTGTTGTTTTTTAATATTTAACTTTCGGTTGCTAAGCCGACACATTGGCTTCCAGCGCCAACCAATGTAGTTTGCTAGTAGTAGTAGTTAGATATTTTAATTCCCTTTAATCTGATACCTTATTTCAAAAAGTTGTTGAAGGAAACATGATTTCAAAAAATTGTGTCTTAAAAGCAAGCGTAATTTCGTGATGCTTTAAATTTAATAACTGGTTGGCCATGCATTTCTATCAAATTCAACTTTTCTGCAAATGGCAGACATAATAATTATCAATTATGTGACGTTTTACAGTGGGCTTGTCTACGTTAGTTTTTAAAATGAATTTCAATTACACCCCAACAAACACCCTACGTACTAAAGACGTACTTATTGTGTTCGTTTTATGTCCCGTACGTACAGTAAGTAAAATGTACATTTTAAGTACGTATTTTCTCTGACATATTGTGTATGTACAACGATCATTCTTGATTGTACGTACGATGTATCATCCTTAAATGTACCAACGTCTTAAAAACGGTTGGGATGATACGTTGTTATGTAGGTATGTTTTATTACATAATTTAACAATGTTTTACCTTATGTAAAACTAAATTACTAATAAAAAATAATTAAATTAGACCTTTTTCAAACTTGGACATTTTTTTGTTCTGTGATTGTAAGGTTAATTATTATTATCCGCTACCGATTTAAATTTCGCGCTTGCTTACGTCGTAAAAATCCGACACTATTCGGACGTCTTTCTGTGCAGTTAAATTAACTTAACCAAACTTTTGAGTTTGTAAGTGTGGCTTCTTTTTGTTGTATTGCCGATGTTTCTCAACGAATTGGCGAATTTTACCAGGACGTTTTCCTCTAAATGCGTTAAGTTTTATTTCTTTGTTCGTTAATTTATTATTTGATATACAATTTACAGGTAAATAGTAACTTGAGTGGTAAAAATGCCTCTTAAACAGTTTCGAAGCTTAAAAAACCTTAAATGTACTTAGCTATGTCGATTACGATTCGTTTTATTTTTAGCTGAATTCAATGCTGAAATTTTAAGACAGCATTTTTTCTGAGAGGCTTGACATTCCAAGTAAAAAACTTTAAGGTATCAAATACTGAAACTATTAGTCCTGGGGCGCTTAGTCAAGTAAAAGTTACATGTAATCGAGCTTGTAATAGTGAAGCAGATCTACTGGCACTTGAAGATTTCTTAAATCTACCAGAATATTTCAGAAAGTTGGTAAGATTTGACCACCCATTCTATTTAAAAAGTAGTATAGTAAAACTTGATATACAGATATGTATTTTAAGGTAAAATTCAATTAACAATTGAATAATACCTTAACAGCCCTTTACGTTAGGTATTAATATAGTAAGAATGTTTATTTTTGATAATGTTTAAGTAAATTTACCATTTTAGGAGTCTAAAATGTGCATATTGGCAGGAAATAATTTGCAAGCTTTATTAAACGAAGCATGGGAGCATTTATTTGGAATCACCAGGCTGAAAAGATACCAGAAAAAAAGATTTTCGCAGTTTTTAATTGCAAAAGTTATAATAAGTAAGTACTAATTTAAATGAGGAAACGGAAATTGGACGTTTTCAACTAGAGGTGTAGTGTATAGTAGTCAAGTAGAGTAGGATATGAGTGTATTTTGTATCTTGATATTATTTTTATTTTATCTCCCCTAATTTTTTGTTTTAATCATCTTAAAGTTTCTTTAAAATATGGCTTATTTTATTTAGTTGACTTGTATTTGTATATACTATAAAAGATTATTTTTCCTGGGTTGTAATTAAAGTCTTTTCATTTAAGATGCCCTTCTGAGAACAGAAAAAAGCTGAAATAAAAAAGAGGCAGAGCAGGAAATAGCCAAATTGCTAAGGAGGACCCCCGATTGACTAAAATATAAACAAAAAGCGAAAAATAATGATAACGATGGGGAAACAAATAATAATCCCGGGGTATCAGATAGATAATAATACATTCATATATACACAATATATATAGAATGTTACTAAATATTAACCAACAAATTTATTGTAATATATTATTGTAGATACTTTATCAGTAGTTATTATTTATCCATTGTAGGTACAAACAACGTACTTCTTACGTATGTAGTACGTACATAGCACGAAGTGTGCGTACATCTTTAACACGTACAGTAAATGTACGTACATTAAATATACGTTTATCGTACGTACATAACATGTACTTGTCGTACGTCTTAATTAAGTACAATTGTGTGGAAAATTTACGTACTAAGTTTGTAAAATGTACGTACTACGTCCAATAACGTACATGCATAAGACGTACTTTATGTCCGACTAGTACGTACTTAAAACGTCTTATGTATGTATTTATGCTGGTTGGGACTCGAGTAGAATCAGTAAATATCATTTACGCAATTGGAGAAAGTGATGGAAATTTTATCCCTCTATTACTTAAGAATTAAGCGACAATGATTTTGAAAGAAGAACATTATTTTGTCAATGGGCCCAAAATACCACTGCTGAAGATTAAGATTTTTTAAATATGTCATGTTCACCGACGAATCGACATTTCATAGAAATGGGTTCGTCAATAGACATATTTTTCACTTTTGTGATCCAAAATCCACATGCCCTACTAGTATAGTTATTTATACTACAATGGATGCAAGTAAATATACTTACATCCTATGAATTATATAACATTTTTGCTCCTCCCCGCAGAATTTATTCTTGGATTTTTATTAATTTAATTCGATACCTTTCGCATGAAATTATGGACAGCTTTGACCGGTAAGCATTGTTATTTTATCAACAACGTCAAGCTGACAGTTTATTATCAAAAATTGAGAGAAAACTCTTATAAGGCAACGAATAAGGAAGCCATGGTACACAAGGGGCCTTAGAATCTCTGGCAAAAACATGAGGTCACTTTTTTATATTCGTAAATTTTACTTGGCAAATCCTACATTCATAGAATATTACAATAATTACCGTCGTATTTATAAGAAAGTTATCACCCTTGCTAAGAGAATGTACTATTCTTTTAGGATTGATCAGGCTTCGAACAGGATGCGTGAGTCTTGGAAGATTGTTAATGACCTAAGAGGCAAGTCAGGCAGTAATCCAATATTAAGTTGCCTGGGGGCTAGCGAACTGAATACATTCTATTGCAGCATAGCATCAACACTTTCAGGCGGATCCCCACCGACTGGTGACTTTCGGGAGTATATGTCACACATTGAGGTTCCTGAGACCTGTTTATTGTTTCCAACTGATGCACAGGAGCTTCTAGGCATCTTCTCGTCAATGAAGAACCAATCCTCATCTGGTTGGGATGCCCTCTCTCTGCGAGTCATCCGGACACTTCCTAAAAGAGCAGTGGGCACTCTCGCCGAAGCAATAAATGTATCGTTTTCCACAGGAGTTTTTCCTGACTCTTTAAAGACAGCTGTCGTTCTCCCACTCGATAAGGGTGGTGACCGCGACAATCCTGCAAATTTTCGCTCCATAACGCTGCTTCATACGCTTTCCAAGATAATTGAGAAACTTGTTAAAGTGAGAATGACATCCTTTCTCACGAGGTTCGATCTCCTTAGCGGACGTCAGTTTGGTTTTCGTGATGGATTGGGCACTGATGATGCGATTTTTGACTTTCTCCACCTTCTATATTCCAGACTTAATAACGGAGAGGTAGCCCCAGCGGTTTTTTGCGACGTGTCCAAGGCGTTTGACTGCGTTAATCATGAGGTATTGCTGTGGAAGCTGGACAGGTATGGTTTTAGAGGTGCGTTTCATGACTGGTTGCAATCCTTTATGTCCCGCCGCTCTCAAATGGTAATATTTAATGGCAACATATCCCGGGAGCTATGGGTTGATGCAGGTGTTCCTCAGGGATCAGTCCTTGGGTCATTGCTTTTTCTTTTGTATGCCAACGACCTGCCTCAGCTCCATGGTGGTGGCTCTTTTACAATGTATGCCGACGACACAACCATCCTTTGGCATGACACCAATGAGGACAAGAGTGAGGGAATGGTGTGACGCAAACCTCCTTAGTTTTAATGTAGCTAAGACCAATATTCCAAACTTCAAGTGCATGGCCAAGGACATATCCCTGGGGGATGGACCAATTGCCTCGCTCCACAAGAACAAATTCCTTGGAATCACCATAGACAGTGCACTGAAATTCGAGGTACACATTGCAAGTGTTAGCACTGTAAGGTTTCGTCTGGGTGTTTTGCTCTGAGGGGCATTGCGAAGAATCTATCATTCGCTGTGGCTAAGAATGCCTATTTCGCTTTAATTGAGTCGCACCTTCGTTACGGGATTGCATTTTGGGGTGTATGTTCGCGCTCCCTTTTTCAAGATATATTTATTTTACAAAAACGAGCACTTCGTTATATGTGTGGAGCGGGAGCTCGCGACTCCTGTCGCCCCCTTTTTCTTAAACATCGCATATTGAGTCTCTACTCATTACTTATTTTGGAAACAGTAATTCTTGTATTTAAGAAGTTCAGGCGGGAGCTTGACGAGGTTACCCACTATCGTACCCGTAGATTTTGTCTGCTTAAGTTGCCTATTCCTCATTCTAGTCTGGTGAAGGGCTCTTTTGTGTATGAGGGCAAAACACTTTTAAACCACTTGCCTATTCACATAAGGAGTTTAAGATCCGTTGAAAATTTTAAAAGAGAAACAAGGACACTGTTACAATCCAAGCCATATTATTCTATCGACGAGTATTATAGTGATAGGTTTGACTGTTGATTATGCGCTATTAGTATTAGTTTTCGGTTGATACAATTACCCTTTTTACTAGTTTTATTGCTTTTGTATAACTTTGTATGTGTTGTTTATTGTGAATCATGATTCAGCATTATTACTACACATTTTTGGCTGTAATTGAATCTACGTTATGTGTGCTAATTCACCCATGTTGTTTGTTTGTTTTTTTAATAAATTTTTTTATATTTTAGTTTAGTTTATTTATATTGTTTTGCTTTGTTAACGACGTTATACGTTCATAACAATAAAGCTGGATTTATAAACTCGAAAAGTTGGTGAGGTTGAAGTTATGATCAAGTTGGTGAGGTTAGATAGGTATTCCAAACTCAAAAAAAACATAAAAATTGGTTATCTCGAACTACCCGGGAACTTTTCGAACCTCTCGAGCTTTACGTGAACAACATGAACGAGTTTATAAATGGAACTAAGTGTTCCCTTTAGTTTAAATTGAAATCCTATTTCCAACACCAACTGAACCTCAACCTCGCCAACTTTTTGAGTTTATAAATCCAGCTTAAAGCTATGTTTGATTTGACTTTGACTTTGATTGAAATTATTGATTTGTATAACAGCCAAATGGATATAGAAGAATCAGCAAATCTCGCTTGTCTGTCCCAAGGGTGGTAAGTTGACTTACAACTCGTCGTCAAGGGCAATCGATACCTTTTTGTTAATTGTTATTTACGTCCTTCAAAACAGTGTCAAAATGCGCTGTTTGCAATATAGGGAGGAGAAAAAATAATTTTCAATATCAGTGGAGCTTAAACGTTTGGGGTGGTGTTATCCACGATTATGTCATTGGATCTTATTTCTTTGAAGAGCACTTGAATGGTCGTTTGCTTTTGGAATTTTTGCAACATGATTTCGTTAGGCTGACTGATAATCTCCCGGAGTTCATAACGAAGAGGATGTGGATTCATCTCGATGGGGCACCCCCTCACTACAGCAGATATGTTCAGGAACATTTAAATGCAGTTTCCAGAGTGGTGGATTGGGAGGAATGGTTGTTGAAAACTCAATAATATGGAATTTCTTTTTTACTTAATATTTTTATTATTTTAAGGTTCGATCAGTTGGCCAGTAAGATCACCTGACCTAATGGCCATGGATTTCTTTTTGTAAGGCACCATCAAGGTCGATGTTTACAGCACACCAGCAACAACATTATAATCATTTGGTAGAATTACCCCATTAATGTTGAAAAATGTGAGGGACTCGTTCTTCAAACGAATTGAAGCTTGCATTTTGCAAAATGGTAGACACTTAACACTTAGGATGCGTTAATATGTATTCGTTTTATATTGGTGAAAGATATTTTCAAAATTGGAGATTTACATACTTTTCGATAGGTAATAATTTAAGTTTCTTCTGTAAAATTGTTTATAACTACTTAGATAAGAACTATGCACACGAATTTATTAAGATCTCAATTTTTTTTGGAAGTAAATTTCAAAATGAATAAGCAAACATCAAAATTGTTCATAATATTAAGGTTTTTTAAGACAAAATTTTTTGAAATCATGTTTTTTTCAACAACTTTTTGAAATAAGGTATCAGATATTGGTATCAAATTAAAGGGAATTTCTAGAACATACATACGTTGATGATGCTAGCTACTCGAACCAAGCAAGAAAAACTGTGATTTTTTATTTTAATCAAAATTTCGATAGCACGCTTGTGGTAGCGTTCATATCGGTACAACTTCAGTGATTCTACAAAACAACTGCAAATATTCTTTTTACATTCGTTTAAATAACTGTTTAAACCGCTTATAATGTAATCGATTCGACTCAGTCACAGCGTAAAAACTACTTTTGTTACAGATCCACGTATAGGTATCGTTTCACCTTGGTTCATCTCAAAAATTTCTCTTCCTTTAAATTCTTTGATTTGCCGGAAAATTTATGTATTTGATATACTGCCGATAAGGCATTTATTAAGCAATGTTTGGATAGTTTTGTGAAAGTTATTCTGCTAAAAACAGTGAATGATTCGACTTGGTCACAGATTTTGATCCAATTTCTACTAAAATTGGTACCAATACTAATATGCTTAAATACGGACAAAATTATCGAACACTCAACAAAATAAATTGTCGGGTATAATACCACTAGTGCATCAAAATTACCGATAATTCTGATTGAAAGCGTGTTGTATTGTAACTGAATGAGTTTATTTTCATCTGGAAAAAGCCCTCCTTCTTCGAAGTCGGGCTCTTTCGGATTTAATCAAAAATGAAAATAACCGAATGCAGTTACAATACTACAACACGCTTGAAAGCAGAATTATCTGGTTATTTTTGATGCACGAGTGGTATTCGGTGGAATATTTCCCGAAAAATTGTATTTCATATTAAAAAAAAACATTATTGTACAATAAATTACGTAATAAGTAACAAATTTATTAAAAATATACTTAAAATTAAATTAAATCTTGATTTGTAATCAATTCACTTTTTAAATGTCGCAGATTGACATAGGTAAGTAAGTTCAATAATAAAAGTTTTTGCGGTAACCGTGGTTATCGCTTCTACTGTGGAATTATCGCTTCTACTATGGAATCATCGCTGTAATTCTTGCGAAAGACCACACTTCTTATGAGATTTTTTATATATGAGGGAAATATTCGGGTGTAATACCACGAGTGCTTTAAAATTACCGATAATTTTTTACGAACGCGTGATTTCTTTAATTTCACGAGTCCGAAGGACTCGTGAAATTTGTAAAGAAAACACGTATAAGTGAAAAATTATCCAGTTAGTTTTAAAGCACGCATGGTATTTAAAGGAATATTTCACGAATCCAAAAACATTCATTTTGTCAACTTTGAAATAATAAATAGAAATTTGTCAACAAAGTGACACTGACGAGTGGTATTTTCGTTTTGGTGTTTTCTATTTTGTATATCCGCTGTAAGTTTTTGAAAATACCACTGTCTTTATGGGATTTTTTATACGTGAGTGGAATATTCATCATTATGTCATGTGTAAAAACTTGTTGCTGTAAATAATTATTATTTTAATACAAATATTGAAAAAGGAAATTCGTATACAACAAACAAACATATAACAATGATAAAACGCAAAAATATTACTTGAAATGCCGCCAATCCGATGTCAGATGGAGAGCGTGACGTTATCTTACTTAAAAAAAAAATTATAAAATTGTTAAAGAAGATGAATTTAAGACCTAACCTGAACTAATTAACATTCACAGAAACACAAGTTAGTTTTTTATGGCATACGTCCTCTTTGACAAGCTCTTGAGTATAATGACGTCGCGCATTATTTAAAATAATACGACTTTATTTTTATGTTCTTATCACCTTATTTACTTTCCCACACAGTCGGATTATTTATTTCGTAGATCTCCCCTAGAAATGGATAATATACAATTTTAATAAAAAGTGAACTAATAAGAGAAGTTTGGCAGCTTTTTTGGACATATTTCGTTAAGATTAAGATCAATATCCGACGATTTGACTTTGGTTTGGTATGAGAGTAATATAGAAGCAGTTGTAATGAGTGATGTATTTCATGTTTTTAAAATGTAAAGTACTATCTGACCCTTAATCGTGACGATTTCCTGACTTAGCGTTAAAAAAAAACTAAAAATTTTCTCTTATGAGAACTAGATAACGTGAATGAAAAACACAAACTAAGAAAAAAGAGTGTTAACAAAACATAAGAGTAAGTTTTTGTTTAAGGTTTAAGTGTTAATTTTAATATCATCCAGAAACTCCCAAATTTCCGAATATTCGATGTTCGGCTGCTTAAAGTTAAAAAATTAAGGAACATTCCTAAGAAATTTAAAGATAATTCGACTCACTCCTAAAATTTTGCCCCCTCCCCCTCCCCAGCCTTACCCAAAGATTTTTTTTTTAGTTCCTTTTTCTGTTCATGTTTCATGTTCATTTTTAATTCAAAAACGCCTTTTTTCTTCAGTTTTAAATTCGGAAAATGTTCGTCTACCGCAAAAATTAAAAAAAAAAAAAAATTAAAAATCCAACATTTTAGATCAAAATTTATATGAGAAATCGGATAAGCTCATTAAAAATACGGCATCCCATTTAAAAAAATATCAAAGTGACCCCTAGTACTTTTGTTTGATGTTCAATTGTTTTTTGCTGAAGATATTCGAATTCGCGGGAGAAAATGACTTAAGATGGCTATTTCAGTTTTTTTATAAAAGTACAGGAAAAGTCAAAAAATCGCCTTGTCTAGTCTTGGATGGATAACCCTGTACGTGTTTACTTTTAAACTTAGCAATAAATAAAAAAGTAACAACAAGTTCTTAATTATATTAAAATTTGCATTAAATATTTAATTGGGTTAAGATCTACAATGTCAATGTTTGCCCTTGTTTTAATTAACTATGGCCTCACTATATTAAGATATTTAGGAAAAGAAACGATTTTTCCTAATCAGTATGGAGGAAAAATATTTGAATGTTAACAACAAGTCAAATAAGGGATTTTACTTGGGGTTTCTTTTTTTACTTAGTAGAGGCCAAGACAAGGTAAATGTTAGAAGACCTTGTTTCGTAAAAAACTATAGATACAACTGTTAGTTTTAATGCGTCTTTTACAATTTTAAAAAACATTGGTTATTCGACATATTATACAAGGATAATCGAAATGTTCTTGCATTAGAATAAAACCATCTTCGATAAATAGAGCAAATAGAACTACGTGATTTTCTAGACCCTCCTCGATATAGCTCTGTGTGGTCAGCGATCCACTATCAATAAATACTAATTCAGTACAGGCCTCCCGTGATATTCCTGGTGAAACCATCACGGAACCCCCTCCATAACTATGCTGGGGGCTGAACGTTCATTTAGCAAATAATTCGTTCATTCGTCTTCACACTCACTCTCGTTCATCTGGTGTCAGAATATACACTCATCGGCAAGGAGTACACTGCTCCATTGTGCCAAATTCCAATTCACGTGTCCACGAGCAAATCGTAATCTTGCTACTCTATGACGCGGGAGTAATCTAGATCCTGTTGCTGGTCGGAAAGACTTTAAACCGACCTTCTGTAATCTTCGATGAACGGTCCAAGACCTGACATTTTTACCTCGAACCTCTCTTAGTTGGTTTTTCGCCTGTACTGAAGTCAAACGACGATTGCGAAGGGTTCTAGGAGCTCATATATTTCGGCATGTTTCTCTATAGTGTTCAACTACTCTTTCGATGGTAGAACAAGTACCTACTGATTTATTGGCAATTACTGCCCTATGAATAATTTTACCGTTTATATATTTATTCATTTTCAAACATTAACGTTCAAATATGATTAATTATAAATTAAATATAATAATTTTAAACTCCGGCAATGCCTGTAAAATATCTGAAGGTGTGAAGATGTGCTTTGTATCCCTACTAATTCAATATAATTAACGTTAAAAAGAGACAAAACCATTAGTAAAGGACAAAAATCTCCGCTGGTTACTTGATTTCGTCGTGGGTTACCAAATTTACCACAACACATTATTCTCACAGCTTTAAGAACATAATAAATTATATTAAGCGATTATAATTTGCAATGTGAAGGGGAAAATGAACGGGATATATGTCACAGGGTATACAATATACAGGGATATACATACGTCTAATTGTTTTAAGTAATATATTTGAAGTACATACAAATTAACATTTTATAGAAATTTAAAGAGAGAAATACGGCAACAGTGTAAAGTTTTTTGCTCGGATTCCTTTCGTAGCTCACCAGCTGTCTGGCGAACTTAAAATACGCAAACTTACTGTCAAACTGACAATAAAGCGTCAAACAATGAAAGACACCTTGTCGAAGAAAATACTGAATTCATATTGCATTAGAAATATGGAAAAATTTTAAATATGGGTGATCAGGATTATCTTGCTTTTGTGTGATAATAAACGCATGAATTGTTATAAACCAAAAAACAAAAAGTAGAGAATATATTACTTTAAATGACAACTGATATTTTGACATAATTTTGCTACTTGATTATTCCACAGGGTGTTTTGAAATTATATAGAAAAAACAACATTTCGATTATCCTCGTATAATATGTCGAATAAAAAAGTCAACAAGTTAAATACATTTCACACTCGCCAAATTTGAATTGTATGTGAATTATAAATTAGAAAATTAAAGGATTAAAATTTTAATTATAAATTAGAGAGTTAAAATGTAATATAGTACAGGGTTTTCGCTTATATTTAGACCCCTATCTAGAGCGAAAACAATAAGAGATAGAAAAAAATAAGCAACCGTTATTATGACATTTTTGGCATTGCTGCTTGCATACTTGTTTGCTTGTAATAAACTAACAGTTTTCTTTGTATTTATAATAATAAAATGGGATATTCTGCAGCAGAAAAATTCGATGTTATCCGTCTATATTATTCAATAATAGAAATTTATTTGACGTTAATACTGATAGTTGTAGGAAATAGGTGTCAGGAAAATATTTAATAAACTGAAATATTTAGAGTAAATAAAAAAAAATTAAATGGTAATGACAGACTTTACCGGTCCCTCTTGTTGGCTTTCCGGTCTGGACCGGGAAACTGATATTTTCCGGTTAAAAAATGACTTAGTGCTTGCTGGTCGATTAAACAAAAAATATTTCCATATGAGTACCTATGTTTTTTTTTTTAGAGAAGAGGGAATGCTGAAAAGATATCTGTTTTGAAGCATGAATGTTTTTTTTATAGAATTCGCCTCGATAGTCTGGTGGGCAGCGCCGCATTTGGTAGGTCCCGGGTTTGAATCCCGGCTAGAACATGGATAATTTCAAAATATTTAAAAATATTAAATAATAATTTAAAATAAACAGAGATATTTGATATCAATTAGTGCCATAAATAAAAACGCAATGATTTTTACCACAATTATATAAAAATATACTTCCTACACTGTTACTTTCAACAAACCCGCATATTTAAATTTCTTATCTATACGCTTGGCATAGAAAATGTGATATTTTCACGCGCTCATAGCTTTTCTGTCGTTCTCTACCTACCAAGTCGGAATAAAAAATTATCCTAAGCATGGTCTTTATTGTATTGTTTGTGCTAGTGACCTACTAATCGTGTGGCGTATTCCCATAAAATAAGCGAATGTTTACAATTAAATGTAATTATTTTTGTTAGTTTGATTGCTGTTTTATCACAGAAGAGCGGGCAACCAGAGGTTCGTTTTAATGATTGACGTTCGCGAAAGTTTCGTATTTCGGTTTCTAACGGAACCTGGCAGGTTTAGAAAAATAACGGCGTTTGAAGCTAAGCGACATTATTATTAGGGTACACAGACATTTTTAATTACGTTTAATTTATTTAATCATTTTGTGTATCTGAAGTTAAGTAGCGTTTTTTTCCTTAATTTAAATTATTAAAATAAACACTTCAATCGACTTTCGGTTCAACGAAAAGTCTAAAACGTAATAAATAGAAATAAAAATTCTACTGGAACAATCTGTTCCTGCTTTAAAACCTTTAGCCAAAGGAATAAATATTTCTTTTGACAACGGAATATTTCCGTAATGTCTTATGAATCTGGTTGTAATTTTATTATATAATATTTTTTTCTACAAACGTGTTAAAAGTAGAACTTTTAACACTGTCTACTAGCCTTAAAAATGTTACTTTAAGGCACTAGTGTTAAAAGTAAAATGTCAATTTTTTCAAAAAAACGTCAAGAAACATTTAATTTTCTATTTTATTTATTTACACTTATATTAAAAGTACAATTTGAAAAATTTGAAAAATGAATTCCTTCCTCAGTTCTGCTGTTCTTCGCGGTTGAGGAGGATTGAACAGAAACAGCAGCATGTCCAGTTGATGTTGAAGCAGAAACTGTTTAATTTTTTGGCCTGGTAACCCTCTCCTTGACGCTTCAAGTAGGCAGCAATCAATTTGAAATGTTTGCTGATATCTACGTCGTTATTTACACGTAGCATAGCTTTGATCATTGAATAAGGGGACCAAAGAGAAGATGACTTTCATACCTTTGCCTTTTCCTCAAAATTGGCCAGGAATATGTTTTCGGAATACTTTCCAGAAACGCCTTTGTTTTCACGCCATTTTATAAAATTATTATGAGCAATCTCATATTGAATTCTTGATTTTCGTGGCAGTAAATCCAAGGTAGCTCTGTTAGCAGCTTCTTCTATGTCTTTAAGTGGATCGATTTCTTGTATTTCTTGCATTTTTGGCAAATCACAACAGCCAGCGCTAGCCTTTTAATAAAACTGACAGGACCTTTCAAATTTTCAATTTTTCTGTAAACGAATCAGCCAACAATGATGGTTGCTAGGTTTTATTGACAAATGTGAACTAATTTAATATAAATATACGATGCTATTAGAAACTACCTGGATGTAAGAGATTCTAAACATTTAATTTTCAATTATTGTATGCTTTTTATTGCCGCTTGTAGAAGAAATATTGTATGATATTTGTGTTAAAAGTATTTTTAAGGCACTCTGGTGGTTTGCAGAACTCGCCTCGCTCGTTCTGCAAATTTCCACATGCGTGCCTTAAAAATGTACTTTTAATACTTATGTCATAAATAACTATTAAATCTAAACCAATATGCATAAAAAAAAATAAAAATACTAAATTTTTTCATTTCTTCGACATCTTTATTTTAAGCTTAATGAAGGAGATTTTGCCGCAGCAATATTTAGTGATACTTTTAAAGCTTTTGATTGTGTTAACCACGACATATTATTAAAGAAGCTTAAACTTTATAGCTTTAAAGTGGTTTAAATAATATTTATCTGAACGAGCTGAAGTAGTATTGTTAAAGGGTAAGAAATCAAAAAATTATAAAATTGATTGTGGAGTACCTCAAGGTTCATTTCTTGGTCATTTGCTATTATTAATCTATATGAATGAACTGGCGTCAATTCTTATAAATGGTAAATTTACCCTGTTTGCTCATGATACAACAATACTTTGGCATAGAAAATATTGTACTGAATTAATTAAAATAATGAATGAAGATTTAATAAAAATTAAAAAGTGGTGTGACTCTACGCTACCTTTTAATATCACTACAACTAGCTTATTAACTTTTGAATGTTCACTTAATAGTATTATTTTTGACAATCTAATGATTAACAACACAAAATTTATAAAATTTCTAGAAATTTATATTACTGAAAATCTTTCTTTTAATAAACATATTGGAAAGTTATGTAAAAAACTATAGCTTTATGTTGTGAGTACTTTCTCATGAAGTAAATGATACAGTTCTTTGAAACGTTTATTTTGCTTGATTTTGCTTCTGGGCAAATTCATGTCAATATCTTCTTACTTCTATTTTCATTTTACAAAAAAAAACTATCAGGTATTTGTGCAAAGCAAGGTCTAGAGATTCTTTTCCTCAAGTCTTATTATAATTTATGATTCTAAACAAATTTTGAATTATTTTACTGTTTCTATTAAAAAAATGTCAAATTTTAAAATGTTTAAAAAAGCTTTGATGATAAATCTGTCATAGTTATTTGCATTTTTCATTCTAAATTTTCTAATTTTACTATATTATATTTTATTGTTGTCTCAGGAATAATATTGACAAGAAAAATATACGTCACTGACTTGTTTAAAAATTTTATATAAGCGGATAAGAATACAACTTTTTTGTCCCTTAATATTTTTTCGTATCAACGGCTTTTATTTTTTTTTCTCAAAAACGAAGTAAGATACAAAAAAAATAACAAGAGACAAAAAAGATGTATTTCTAGCTGCTTAACCCAACAAACAATATAAAATTTTTAAACAAATCAGTGGCGTACATTTTTTTGTCAATATTATTCGTGAGACTGCCCCCCGTAGTGATGCCGCCGAGACGAGAAATTCTCGTGTCTCGTCTCGTCTCGTCTCGTCTCGACGAGACGAGAGTGAAATTTTTTTCTCGAGAGAAGTCACGAGACGAGACGAGAGAAGACCGTTTCTCGTCGAGAAATTTCTCGTTTTTTATCGAATTTTCTCGAATTTTCTCGTTTGTTAGAACACTGAATTTTAGGTATCTCCTAATATATAGACAGAAAAATAATGTGTTTAACGTTCTCACTCTATCGTATTGTGAAGGCATTTACCTTAAAAGAGATATTCAAGAGAACAGAATCAAATTGTCTAGCCTCTTTCTTCTGTCTATGGTTAGTAGTTGACATTTTTAAATAATTAACCAAATCTGAAAGAAAGCATTTTCGATTGAAAACGTTGTAGCGGCGGTGATCTTAAACCAATTACAGTTTACATTGTATAACTCATATGTAAAAGAAGGACACAATAATTATCTAATGTTACCGCGATTTAGTCCGAATATTTCATAAACTATGAGAGATTGATATGTCAAATAGAGCATTTTCGGAAATACTTCTTTAAGTTCTTTTTCTTGCACTTTCTATTAATGTAATAAAAAAATTAAGGTTTTTCCCCGGATGACATTCTGGGCTGATCCCTTTATTTAGTTGAATATTTTCCAAACTATTGCGGTTAATTATGCCCCGAATTATGCCAAAAAAAAAATAATAAAAGAAGGGTAGTTCTATTATGAATCAATTATTATTATTATAAATCGTTCTCCATTCTGTATCTTTTACCACCCCGTATATTTTGAACTGAAAATACCTCGGTGCCAAGCCTATTACATTACGTGAATTATGTCTTATGGCCGCTTGCAATATTTTGTTGATCTAAGAAAAATAGTTTCTAAGTCACATGCCTAACAAACCGACTTATATTAAACTCTTCTGCGAGACGACCAGATACTTTTAAATGTTTACCCCCTTTAAGATTCGTATAAAAAAATATTTTTTATGAATCCCTACTCACGAGAAAAAACGAGACGAGACGAGACGAGACGAGACAATGGCACTCTCGAGCGAGAAAAACGCGTTTCTCGTCGAGACGAGATAAAAAAAAATTCTCGCCTCACGAGACGAGACGAGAATGGGCCAATTCTCGTCTCGTCTCGTCTCGCGGCATCACTAGCCCCCTGGGACGCCACTGGAACTCATAATCATCATCTAGTCAATTCCAACGTAGCGTCTTATCACAACGAACAACACTGCCAAGTTTCACCAAAATCGGCAAAGGGGTCTTTGAAATATGAATAAAGAACGATTTTTTTTTTATTTTGAAACCCTGTATTTTGAAAACCACAAACTTTTTAGGACACATGTTTATATGAACCTTTCTACTTTTAATTTGGTTCAGAAAAGCGCCCTTGGAATTACGGTATATCATTAAAAATACTCTACACCGTCCTACTTATACCTTAAATTTACTTTTAAAAACCTACGTACATTCTATCAAAAACACTAATCCGAATAGCAATCCGTAGCAAAAGATTGCCAGGTGCGTCTCACCCTTGCACCAAGGCATTTTCAACCCGTAAATAAACACCACCAAACCACTTAACTCGCGGTTAACTTTAACCTCCGGTTAGTGTCGATTTTACCGTTGTCGGTCGACGCGAAGAACGATTGTCGCGAACTAAAGCCGCTCTAGTTTCTTGTTTCTTCAGTTTCTTCGCGCTGAAAACGGTCGACGTCGTACAGGTGGACGGGGAGGATGGAATTATTAGAAATGCAAAATTTTTTGGGTGTTGACCCATTGATTTATTACTTTTGGCGTTATGAGTTGGTTATATCGAAAGTCAGTGAAATTGTTTGAGGAATGCGTTTTTTTTCGCGGATGTTGATTTATCGTTCGGTTGTGGGCTATTGGTGACGCTGGAATTCGTCATTAATACAGACTATAACCTGAGCATTTGCTGGCATGGATACCATTCCTTCCCGTTTTAATATTTTAAGGATTATTATATTGTCACAAGAGCCAAAAAGCTGGGACGATAAAGAAGCTGAAAGAAGCATCTTTAAGACCGGTTCTTTCCAAAACCGCACTTCTTTTTAGAAAGCAGTTTTCTGTTAACGATAGGTATGTGCAGTGACAATTTATTTAACCGTTAAAACTGCAACAGAAAACCTAAAATAGTCTTAGCTTCTACTGCTTACATCATTTATTTTACTTTACCATCTGAGGAAGTTGTTTTTTTTTATGGTAAGGCACAGCACTGCAGGAATAATCCTTTATGAAGCTTCTGCGAGGCTTTCTTAGCAATAGGCGCAACGTGACTATGCCAAGGCATATGATTATCCAAATTGACGCCCAATAAATGAATTGATGAAGCCAAGTTTATTAATAATGCATTTGAAGATGGCTTGGAAACCCATGCTATATACACAGATTTCAGTAAAGCCTTCGACAAGGTAAACCATGCTATCCTCCTATCTAAACTCTCTTGTTATGGAATCACAGGGTCATTACTCACATGGATAGAGTATTATCTAACTAACAGGAAACAGCAGATCAGAATTGAAGGTCACTTGTCGTCACAGTTCAACGTATCCTCAGGGGTGCCCCAAGGCTCCCACTTGGGGCCGCTTCTTTTCAGTTTATTCATCAATGACCTGGGTCACTTACTTTCTTCAAATTTTTTACTATTCGCGGACGACATGAAGTTGTATCGACGTGTTTCATCTTATCACGACATATTAGCTTTGCAGGACGACCTTAATATCTTTTTCAACTGGTGCAAAGTTAATGATATGGTACTTAATATCGATAAATGCTCATCTATTAAGTTCAGTAGACTAAAAAATGTTGCTCCCGCTCATTATCTTATTGATAATGCCGCTCTTACTGAATACAAAATACAAAAATCGAGTGTCGCGCCATAACTACATCCGGTTCTTCAACATTAACTTTTTTAGAAAAAAACTGCTGTCTGGGTTTTTGTAGCATTAAATTCTACTTGGTTACTGTCACCTCAAGACAGAATTTCTTCCAGGTCTTTATTGAGATGTGAGACCTCTTGCTGCCTGTAGAGATGTGCATTGGCAGTTAATGTTTGAGCAACCAAAGTAAAGGATGAAATAAGTGTGCTGTCTTCAGTTGAATGAGAAGAAAGTAGTTCCGCCAGTAAGTTTACTTCTCCCTGTGCTTGGGTCGCAATGGTGTCATCAGAACGTGTTGGAGGTGGAATGGTTGACTTGGTAAAGTTCTGACTGACCGCCTTAGCTACCGACCAAACTGATCTTGAGCCGTTAGGAGATTCAAGAAGTTTGTCTTTGATCCTTTGGTTGTGTGCTTCTTTGCTTTCGTTACTTTATTAAGTGTGTTTATAGGACATACATACAAAGGGTTGAGGTTTCAATATTATATTTTTTCTTTTTTAAAGACTTTCCAAAGCAGAGAGAAATTTTCTGTCAATGCTACATCTACTCACCTCCATTTACTCCAATTTTTCGTATAAAATATAGAAAACACGAACATTCTTTTGACATAGTCACAGATATCCTGTGACACAGTGAAAACTTGTTTCCCACACACAATACTTACCAACCGATTGAAAAATATTCAAATTACGACTTGAGAATATTAACTAGTACAATGAAACAAACCTTTTTTGCCAAGGAACCCGCATAGGGAACTTGCGTAACATTAAAATGGGGAAAAAACACTAAAAAACATAAGATAACCACATAAAAACATACATTTGATAAAAAAAAAAAACTGTTATTTAACTCCGTCTTTAAGATATAAGCAATTAAAATTTCTTCGAGATTGAATAGTTATTTATGATATAAATGTTAAAAATACATGTGTAAGGCACGCATGTGCAAACCACAAGAGTGCCTTAAAAATACTTTTAATACAAATATCATACAGTATTTTTTCTACAAGCGGCAATAAAAAGCATACAATAACTGAATATTAAATGTTTAGAATCTGTTACATCCAAGTAATTGCATCGTATATTTAAATTAAATAAGTTCTCATTTGTCAATAAAACCTAGCAACCATCATTGTTGGCTGATTTGTTTATAGAAAAATTGAAAATTTAAAAGGTCCTGTCAGTTTTATTAAAACGCTAGCGCTGGCTGTTGTGATTTGCAAAAAATGCAAGAAATACAAGAAATCGATCCACTTAAAGACATAGAAGAAGCTGCTAACAGAGCTACCTTGGATTTACTGCCACGAAAATCGAGAATTCAATATGAGATTGCTCATAATAAATTTATAAAATGGTGTGAAAACAACGGCGTTTCTGGAAAGTATTCCGAAAACATATTCCTGACCTATTTTGAGAAAAAGGCAAAGGTATAGAAATCATCTTCTCTTTGGTCCCATTATTCAATGATCAAAGCTATGCTACGTGTAAATAACGACGTAGATATCAGCAAACATTTTAAATTGATTGCCTACTTGAAGCGTCAAGGAGAGGGTTACCAGGCGAAAAAATCAAAAATTTTTACTAGAGACCAAATTGAACAGTTTCTGGAGTGCGCACCGGATGATGAGTACCTTCTGATGAAAGTAGCTACGATTGTAGGAGTATTTGGTGCCTGCCGCAGGGAGGAGCTTTGTCAGATGACTCTTGACAACGTGGAAGATATGGAGACTTCATTAGTTATTAAAATATCAGATACCAAAACCAAGGTACCACGAAATTTCACTATCGTTGAAAAATTTTATTTGGATTTTTATCGAAAATATACTGATTTTCGTCCAGCAGATGTCGTACATCGGCGGCTCTTCTTAAAATATGTAAAAGGGATGTACCAGAAATCCGGTCGGAATTCATACGTTCGGAAAATTTCCTGCTGCTATAGCAAGATTTCTGCAACTTCCAAATTCAACACTCTATACTGCTGTCGCCGTTCCTCTGCGAGCTTACTTGCCGATGCTGGAACAAATTTGACGACAATTAAGCGGCATGGGGGATGGAAATCCTCAACCGTTGCGGAAGGGTACATCGTGGATTCCTTGGAAAATAAAAATTCTATTGCTCGAAAATTGCTTACAGTACAAACGACATCAGCCGATGATGCTTCAAAATCAACTGGACATGCTGCTGTTTCTGTTCAATCCTCCTCCACCGCGAAGAACAGCAGAACTGAGGACGAAATTCATTTTTCAAATTTTTCAGATTGTACTATTAGTTTCAGTGTAAACAAATAAAGTAGAAATGTTTTTTGACGCTTTTTTGAAAAAATTGTGTGTGACAAGTGACGTCACGCTACTTCCCGCGCATATCATATTTTTTAATGTAATTGCGCATATTTATGAAATACAAGAATATAACAAGTTCCTTATTCTTAATGCTAAAACTACTACCGACAATAATTCGAATGTATTTTAAATGTTTTTCCCAAAATTCCATACACTGGGAAAAAGACTAGGTAATATCGCAGACGCAAAATGACGCCGACCCACATCTATGAGTGTTTCGAGTAGCCAGCTTTAGTACAGCACACACTAAAACACTCTGTGATAAGGTGTTAAAATATACATATAGGTTATTAATACAACACACAACAGTAAATAATGTAAATGTTCATAAACTAGGTAAAAAGAAAGTCTTTTATATTTCCAATAATGATAACTACATTTCTACACTGCCTAGCAATTAAAATCCTTTCGTTCATTATGTATTCCATGGAATTCGCTCCCACGCCCACGGTTTGGTGTTAATCATTGTAGAATACAATAGTCAAACATCTATCTATTGAAAAAGGATGAATAAAATAGTATCTATGTATTATTAACCAAAGTTTAAATTTTTAAGTCAATTTCTTATCAATCAAGTGCTTTGAAACTGACATTCACAAACTGGCGGATAATTAACAGAGTAGGCAACTGTACACACAAAAGAAGAATGTTCAGTTGCTTAACTACGCATTTCATGTTTATTCCTAATAATAGACCTAGGCCCATATTAGAGTAAGAGGTAAAGAAAAGGTACATTACATAGAACCAGTAGATTTTGTGTATTGACTGTATAATTTTCTAAAATTTTTAATGCAGAGTAGGGATGGGCACATCGAAAAAAATCATCGATGTTGAACATCGATGCTAACATCGAAACTAGTCATCGATGTCGAAAAAACATCGATGTTTTTTCTTAATTAAGATGTTAGTCACATTTATTAAAAAAAACATTGTATTTTAATTTCTCCTTTTCAAATAAAAAAATAGTCACATTATACAGGGTTTTCCTTATATAGTAACTGGCATAAAGTTGGACACATATGGAAAACAAATTTATTGATGGAATATTGAAACTTTTTATGCCGATTATCTCTGCATATTGGATAACCTAAAAAAAAACTAATTTTGATATTTGTCACGTGACTACTCGTTTGGCGGGAAAATTGAAAAAAAAAATGTTTTTCATGAGAAGTGGTATTAGATGACAAGATATAGAAAAAAGTCATTTGATAAAAGTGTTTAGATTTTAATTGTATGTCTGCTCGCAAAGTTTGAAGCAAAACTTCGAAATATATTTTGTTTTACATTTTTTGAAAACATATCCAATATTATTTTCACATTGCCATGAATTTAATGAAAATGTGTTAAAAAATATTTTTATTGTTTCTTAAAGTTTTAATTTGTTTAAACTTAATGTTTACCTTTTTACCATGCATGTATTGGAGGGTGTTCAGCCCCTCTCACAACTAATTATGTACATTCAAGAAATTAATACATTGGCTTTCGATCACTTAGCACACTTTAATTAAAAATATATGAAGATATGGAAGTAATATTGAATATATATATTTTTTCAAAAAATTTAAAAAATATATTTTTCGAATTTTGACTACAAACTTTGCGGACGGGCATAAAATTAAAATCTAAACACTTTTTCCAAATAATTTTCTTCGATATCTCGTCATATAATATCACATACTTTCTCGTGAGAAAATATATTTTTTTCAATTTTCCCGCCAAGCGAGTAGTCACGTGACAAATGTCAAAATAAATTTTTGTATATAATATATATAATATATATTTATATATAAACATCGATGTCAAAAACATCGATATTGGAGATGAAACATCGATGTTTCTTGCCCATTCCTAATGCCTTACTGTATTAAAAAAAAACGAAAAAGTTAGAAGATTATACACTTAATACACAAGATCTACTGGCTCTCTCACTTAATTCAAAAAGCGTACCGGGTGTCCAAATAAGAAAGGACGCCGGCTATATCTCAGAAACTATTAGTCCCAGAGCTTTCAGGTAAAAAAATTTTGTATAAAATGGGTCATAAAAAATTGCTGGAAATAATTTTTAAGTTTGGTAGTCGTCCGCTAGGGGGCGCAATGATCACTCGAAAACATAATTCTGTGCTTATCTCCAAAAAGACATACTAAAGGTATACTAAAAACACAATATTTGAAATCTTGATGAGATTATGAAATAATTTAGTTTGGGACTTTTTGCCATTACTCTTCAAATAAGGGGTGGGGGAAGGTTCAAACATGCTATTAACAAATGGCATACAACTTTTTTGTTTTTTAACCGATTTCAATGATTTTGGCATCGTTTAAAAGAGCTTTTCCTGTTTAATAAAATTCATAGAAAAAATAACAAGATTAAATGATTTTGGCGCCGCTAGGGGGCGCTATTTCAAGAAGTCGAAAATTTTTCCATTTTCCTAGGAAATTTCAAATGTAATGAGGTATTTTTTTGCATCTAGACGGAGAGAGGAAAAAAAATGAGGAATTTAGTGAAAACCGCAAGTCGATATCTTAATCCTATCCCAAGATATACAAGAATATTTTGGGAAAAGAACTTTTTGCCTTGTTTTTACTAAATTCCTTATTTTTTTTATCCTCTTTCCATCTAAATGTAAAAAAATACCTCACTACATTTGAAATTTCCTAGGAAAATGGGAAAATTGTCGACTTCTTGAAATAGCGCCCCCTAGCGGCGACAAAATCATTTAATTTTGTTATTTTTTCTACGAGTTTTATTAAACAGGAAAAGCTCTTTTAAATGATGCCAAAATCATTGAAATCGTTTAAAAAACAAAAAAGTTGTATGACATTTGTTAATAGCATGTTTGAACCTTCCCCCACCCCTTATTTGAAAAGTAATGGCAAAAAGTCCCAAACTAAATTTTTTCATAATCTCATCAATATTTCAAATATTGTGTTTTTAGTACTTTTTAGTATACCTTTAGTATTTCTTTTTGGAGATAAGCACAGAATTATGTTTTCGAGTGTTCGTTGCGCCCCCTAGCGGACGACTACCAAACTTAAAAATTATTTCCAGCAATTTTTTATGGCCTATTTGTACAAAAAATTTTTACCTGAAAGCTCTGGGACTAATAGTTCCTCAGATATAGCCGGCGTCCTTTTTTATTTGGACACCCGGTACACAGTCCTATCTTATCAAATTCAAAGAAGACCTATTCGCTTATCATAAAAAAAAGCAACGATATTATTTCTTGAAGAAAGCAAGTAAACATTTAAAATATTACATAAATTAACTAAATAAGAAGTATATTTTTATAAAATGTTAAATACAATTTTAACAGTTCGTTTCCTAAATTGTATCTGTTTCAAGTTTTATTAGCTTTTTAGCAGTAACAAAGAAAAAAAGAACCCCTATATATCACGTTCAATGCACCGTATTATTTTTAGCGCTTCAACTTATTTATGGTAACATAATAAGTACCTCGTTTTTCAATTGGAGATATACAAATAATAAATATAAATGCCTATATCAATATTTCGTAACGTATCTTCAACGCAACCACAATACACGATTTAAAATCCGTTTCAAAGAATACTGTTAGATACTTATATTACTTTCTATCCTACGCAAGGCATATGTCGCTTTATAATATTTTAAAGTGACATGAAAAATATTAAAAATAAATAGGCATATACAGGGTGTTCCAAATTCGAGCCTCATCATTGGGATCTCGGAAACTAGAAGAGATACGAGGTCGGTTAAATGGAGGCAAAGTTGCGCGATTTGATGCTGATCAAAATGCCACCTTAAAAGTTTACAAATTACGAGTGCTTCCGAAGATTTTTGGAAAAAGCCGAATATTCGCGATTTAATTTTTATTTGTTTATGACTCTACTCTCACTTGTTGCCGCCTGTCTTTTCGGTAACACGGGTTTAGGTATTTTTACCCCGGGCCGTGTAAAAAAACGATTAAAGGATAAGTTTTACACTCAATGTGTTAAAATAATCTTCTAGCGGGGTTTCTTTACACGCTAATATGGTGTTAATAATTGTCATTGTATTTAATTTTCCTGATAGAGTGTTAAATTCATAGGCAAATTTAATACAACAACTTTGGTCCCATATGCATGTAAAAATGTGGTAAATTATATTATCCGGGTGTTAATATTAACACTACTTTTTTTTGCCACTCCTAAAATGATTTTTACCAAATGGATATTTTTTACTGTGTATAATCTTAGGTAGTTTTACCGCCACAAACACATTTTTCTCACACATAACAAGAAATAAGTTCTTTGCCTTGGACTTAAACAGATGTGGAGTATTTCACTTACGCAAGAAAAAGATACAAATCGTAATTTTCCTTCCCCTATTGACAAACCTGCTACACTTCATGCACCTACACATAAACAGTTATAGCTTATTAATGCATTTTTATTAATTCAAGCTTTTTGTAACATCCGCGTCGTCCGGTTATTTTAATTATTATCTTTTAATCGCCTACAATAATTCATATTATTATAAAGGTCCTCTTGGGTAACAATTATTATCCTCTTACGACATTGAAGAGCATGTGTACATTGTTATAGGCCTTCGGCAAGATGCTTGCCGAGATAAGTGGTTGTGTGTAAGTGACGTATTTGAAGAGTTTAACTTTAAAACACTTATTTCTGTACAGTGACATTTTTTAACGTGCCACCAAAATGCTGTAAAGAAGCCAAATTTTACGTTTAATTTACAGAAATTTCCCCTTAGAAACTACGTTTAGAAATTGTTGTATCTTAAATCTTGTTAATGGTTTGCACAAACCACAAATAGATTTTCTTTAATCATATGCATTATTGCACCACCTACTGTAGTAATGAGCTCGTTGCTTTATAGGTTTCGCGACGAATAATTTTAATTACAAAACTTCCTATGTCATAAAAAATTCAAAACACGAATGGCACTGTTGTAGGACCAATTAAAACTGTTTTAAAATGATCAGGTGGAGTAAATTTTAATTCATTTTCTAAATAAATTCAAATTCAAATTAAAAATTACTTTATTTCAGAGTTGGTCGTCTCTACAATACATGTTCACCAGGTACTACAAAGGCATGAAATAAAATGTTGTCACACGACTTAACGTTAGCTTACATACTAACAAAATCATTCAAGCTATATAATTCCAACCTTAGTAAGAGCTGTTTTGTTTTATTTTTAAAATTTTGAATATGTTTTACATTGTCTGGTAACTTATTAAATATTTTAATATACTATATTATATTATATATACCGGGTGTTGCATCGTCGAGCGGGACATAGGAAATCCCATGTAATTTTAAATGGGGTCAATTATTGGCTTCCCTAATTATTTTAGATAAAAATTCTATTTAGGTTTATTAAAGGGCACTAAAACCCACATTCAAAAGAATAACTTTAGATATTTTTAATGAGCTCGTTTACGGGTTATCGCCGATTTCTTTTTAACTATTTCTCCTTTTTATGGCCCCGTATTTGCGGGCACCAGTAAAGGTAAAAGATGACTGTCAAATAAAGTTGTCATTTTGAAATGTGTGCTTTATTGTTATAAAAACTCGTACATCGAAAATATTAAAGGTGTATTTATGAGTACAAATTAATCTGAATAAAACTAAAATAAAGTATCCAATTACAAGGTTAATTATGACATTTTACATGTTTCAATATTTTACTAATTAATAGGTAGGTACTATTAAATTGTTAGAACTTTAGGATTTAAGAAGATGTTCAAATATTCCTCAAAATGACAACTTTATTTGACAGTCATCTTTTACCTTGACTGGTGCCCGCAAATACGGGGCCATAAAAAGGAGAAATAGTTAAAAAGAAATCGGGGATAACCCGTAAACGGGCTCATCAAAAATATCTAAAGTTATTCTTTTGAATGTGGGTTTTAGTGCTCTTTAATAAACCTAAATAGAATTTTTCTCTAAAATAATTAGGGAAGCCAATAATTGACCCCATTTAAAATTACATGGGATTTCCTATGTCCCGCTTGACGGTGCAACACCCGGTATATATATTCCTTCATAGTTAGTCTGTGAATAGGATAATAAATTGCCATGTTCCTGTTAGAAGTCCCTTTGACTTAAAAACTCAACTATAGCATAATAAATTTGATTTAGTTTTTTTGATAATATCTCAATATGTGGAGACCACTTCAAGAATTCATCGATAATAATGCCCAGGAATCTGGTATGTGCTACTGTTTTTACCTCTATATTGTTAACAGAAATGTTAGATGGTTTTTCGTTAGTTGTTTTATCATACGTAAAACTACAAGAGCTTTTTTTTGATCGGATAAACTTTTATTTTTTTACGAAAACTAGATTGCTTAGAAATTTAACGAGAACAAACGAAATGATAAAAACGCGACAGCGAAGCTGGCGTGTTTTTTTATCTATTACCGTTTGTTCGAGTTTAAATTGCTAAAAAGTGATTGAGTTTAAAAAATAAAAGTTCATCCGATCTTAAAAAAAAGATCGAGTGATTTTTAGCTAGAGAAATTCACGAATTTTGGCATGAATAGATACGAAAAAAAAATAACACTTCACTGAAAATATGTTTGACAGCATCAAATTAATTTCTAACAATATGTTAGGTTGCCGAGCAATGAAAAAGAAAAGCTACTCGGTTTTGAGCTGGAGAGGTTTTTACCATTTAATTTTTAGCTGGAGAGGGTTTTATCGCGATAAAAAAGACCACCACCCTTTTTATCGCTGTTAAAGTGATAAAAATGCAAATGTCAAATGGACATTTTATTGTAGGAGTGAATTTATCTGTACTAAAAATTATAATATTCGTTTTTTCATAATTTACAACATTTGCTTTTAAAAGCAAATTGTTGCTATACTGGACCAATCCTGAGTTTCCCTCTTCCCTGTTAGCAAGTTTGTGTCATCCGCAAATCTTGTAATTGCTTGATCTTTATTGTCAATTATTCAGGTCGTTAACATAAATTAAGGACTGCCTTGTGAGATGTCTACGATGCTAGCTTTTCAGTCTGATTTAAAATTATTGCCGTTTTCATGTATTATGACTTTTTGATTTTTCAATATATATCATAAATAATTCCGCTAATCTAAACATCTAAGTTTTAGAACAAAAAAAAAAAGCTAAAGGGAAAACTGTAGCAATGTAGTACTACTACCTACTTAGTTTCTTAAAAATGGCGTACTTAATAGTAAGTTCTATTAAATTTCATTGATATGCTTACCCAATTTAACAAGATCCTCATTAGAGGCACTCTCATTTGGCACTTTACAGAACTTTGCTTTGTTTCTATATTTTAATTTAAATATAACATTATTCTATATCACGTTTAAAGAGCACAATCAGACTAACTTGAAAGTTGAATTTGCATGTAGCGTCGGCGTCATCTGTCAATTCCTATAATTTCACACCACTTGTTGCCGCCTGTCTTTTCGGTAACACGGGTTTAGGTATTTTTACCCGGGGCCGTGTAAAAAAACGATTAAAGGATAAGTTTTACACTCAATGTGTTAAAATAATCTTCTAGCGGGGTTTCTTTACACGCTAATATGGTGTTATTAATTGTCATTGTATTTAATTTTCCTGATAGAGTGTAAAATGAAATAAATAACACCCATTCAACAAAATTAACTTTTTAGAGAGTTAAATGTATAGGCAAATTTAATACAACAACTTTGGTCCCATACTAGTGTAAAAATGTGGTAAATTATGTTGATCCGGGTGTTAACATTACCACTACTTTTTTTTAACACTCCTGAAATGATTTTTACCAGGTGGATATTTTTTACTGTGTAAAAATAATTACGGAACGACGAACAACAATTTAAATCGATTTCCGTGTTTCAGCGTTTTTATAAAAACGACTTTTATGCAGGACTTTTGAGCAACCCTGTATTAAGTTGTTTGTGGAATATTTTGTAAAAAACTTGCCCGTGAGAGCGATGAAGCAGCAAAATAGGAGATTCGTCTCAGCGATAAGTTGAAATCGTTCTGGGTAATTCAAACTTTTATGCAGATATACGTGAAAGTGTGTTTTAAATTTAACGTGGGAAACTGAGGAGAAAAATTGTGTTTTCAGCAAACTTTTCTGACTTACTAGGACAACGAAATGGTTATATAACTTGTCTTGTAAACTCATCTCCAGCTTTACGGAAATCTAGATAAATTCCTGCATTATCTAATACCCACATTATAAAACAAATTAATACCATCTCGTATGTAATTAAGCCGTATTTTCCGCAAAATAACACACTCGCCATTAATTTGCCCATAATCATAGCCCATGTCTTACATAAACTCAAAATTACTATTTTCAATCGGATCGTTATTAAATCTTGAACAGAGATTACAAAAATAACACTAGATTAATCTTAATCTATAATTAGTTAATTTTTTAGTGATTCACAATCATATCTAGGCTAAGAGGCGTTACAATTTTGTGACTACAATATTAATTCAATAAGAGTTTTCGCGCTTACATAAATCATACATTGTACCGTAGAAATAGAGGCCCGTATACGCACAGGCTATTTTTTATATTTGCGAACCCACCACAGGGCTTAATATAAGCGACAGAAAAAACTTTTTCCCGTGTTATCTTTTGAGCTTGTCAAAAAAAAAAACAGGCGCATCGTAAAGTTGAAAAACAATTGCAAGTTTTCTTTTTTTTATAGGACACCCTATATACCATGACGAAAGATCTCTTTCCCCTGATTTCAAAAATATAAAAAATGTATAATACGTCAACATTTTGTTCAGCCGTTTTTGAAATATTTGAGTTTACAATTTTGATAAATTGAGGTGATGATAATCGAGTTGTCGAGGTGTTCCGCATACTTTAACGTAGCATATTTGTCACTTTATTGACACATTTAGTAAGGAATGGCCGGCTAATAGCCCTGACTTAAGTCGGTTAGAAATTCTTCTGTGGAAATTTCTAAAAAATCAAATAATTTCAAGAAAATTACCTTATACCACTAAACTAACAACTACTACTACCATTGATACCACAAGAGGTCGAAACACTTGTAACTGATTGGAAGGTAATTTTTGTGTTCTACTCTCACACTATACCATGCAAAATCTCGATCTTCTTTATTAGAGCGACCAACGGGTTTTAGACGCAGATTTTAGGATTGAATTGCATTTCATGTCAAAATTACAAGTAACTTATGGAGAATGGTATGCAGCAAATTAAGTGGAACATTTGTTGATTAAGGATTGGTAATATAAGCACCATAACTACGTAAATAGAAAGAAAAGCTAAAACTGAGTGGCCTGTCAGATCCACAGACCTCATCCCTTTAGACTTTTATTTGTAGGGTGATCCCGATAATACTAAAACTAACCCCCATCAGCTTGTAGAGGAGGAAAAGTTACTATAAGGAACTGAAAACCGCAACGTGATTAAACCAGATATTTAATTGATTAATTAATGTTTTAAGAAATGGCCTATTTTTCCATATTAATTATTATTATCCCTAATTTCTCTAGTTTAATAAAAGATATCACGTTGCGGTTTTCAGTTCCTTACAGTAACTTTTCCTCCTCTATAAGCTGATTGGGTTAGTTTTTCAATCCGACTTTTCGGATTCAAGCGACCATCATCAACTTTTTTATTTTAAATACGGACCTGGATTTTTTATTCCACTATTTAATAGCCTTTATAAGCCCAAAATAAAATATGATGAAAAAGTCATATCATAACATTTGATTTTTTTGAGGAAATCCTTATTCATTGAGGAATTACGGGAAAACGCCATCTAGTGGCCACCATCAGAATCAATATGGTTTAGTTAATAGATCTACGTATAGAGGAAAAGAAGGGCTTTTTTTCAAGACTAAGTTGAATAAAATCGGTTTATCCAAAGCAGAGATATCAGCGTTTGAAAGAAAAAAAGTTTGACCTTCTCCCACCACTTTATTATTGAAAATAGAAAAAAACGATTCCTAACATAAAGTTGCATAATTTTATGAAGAATACAATGCTTATATTTTTAACACATTTTTATTAAGAAAAATCAAGAGAAAATCGGCATTTCTATTTTGAAAGTTCTCTTACGCCCCCTAGCGGTCATTTTTCGAACTTGAAAATAATTTCCAGCAATTTCTCTTGGCCGCTTTTATCCATATATATTTTTCCCAAAGTCCTAGTGTTATTACTTTCTAAGAGATAGCCGATTACCTCCTTAGGTGATGCTGCAGAAATATGTGGCACTTTAACGAAACTTTCCTCGCGCACTTTGTTCAGGATTTTGAAAGGTCTTCATCAACAAAATGACGAGAAAGAAAATAGTCGAGGAGCTAGGCAAGAGGATGTTACAAAGATATTCCTGGATGATGCCACAAAATACGTCATTCGTCGCAAAATCCATGGATTTTTTTTCCTAAATGCAATATCCACAAACAAAGAAATTATATGGCTGAAATTAAGGACACATGTTTACCTAAAATATAATGAAGGGGTTAACAAATTAATTTTAGGTATATTAAACAAAATCGAAAAACTCTACCAATTGAAAAAAATGAAGTTATTGCATGGCGGCGAAAATATTTGGAAAGAATACGGGAGTTTTGGAAAAAGGGAAAACATTCTATTACATTGAAAAATTATGGCTCAGTTCTCGCAAAGACTAAAAAGTTTTAGTGGAAAAGGTCGTCATACCAGGTTTTATGGGTTAATGAAATATATTTAATTTATAAAGAATTGTATGACGTTACCACGAAATTTAATTATTTGCACATGCCATTATAGAATTCATTCCCCTTCCGTCGCACAACCGGGAGCTCTCTATGTGCTAGTCTGTTTGATAGTGGCTGAAATTTTGGACTCGGAGTATAGGTCTCCTGATCTTTCACCAAAGGACTTTTCCTGTGTGGTCACATTAAAAGTGTTAATAATAAAAACTTTGCGGTATCAAAATTTGGAAGAAACTTGCATTTTCAAGGGTATGCAACCAAATCTCTGCGTTTCAACTTCATACTGTTATACTCTGTTGTTTAATGCCAGAGAGTTATAAAATGTAAATTTGCAATGACAGAACTCATTGAGCAAGATTTATAATTTAAAATTTTTATAAATGGGCGTGTTCCAAAAAATTTTTTTCCGTGCCGCGTTATTTTTTTTATCTATGCAGCACACCTACTAATAAAGTTCACGAGCCGCTACTGTTTTAGGGTAGCCAAATATACATGGGATATCCTATGACCAGTCTGAAGGTGCACCACCCGATATTTATATTATGTATATTTAAAAGAATAAAAGTTATTCAATGTTTCGTAGTCGAAAATATTTATACAGGGCTGCCCAGAAGTCCGGAATAAAATTAATATAGCCCTCACCTGTAACTTTTGGGGAAAATGCTCGGACCGTCAATTTAGTTTTATATATGCTCACATTTTGACGTTATTCGTTTGTTTTTTTTATAGACATTTGTCAAAGATATGACGACATCGACCTTTTTTTTAACGGAAACGTACAGCTTGTGATACATCATTTGAAAGATAATATCTCGTACAGTATGCTCATAAATTTTGGCGCGATTCTGTCAAGCTATTTCAAAATGGCGACTGTTAAAAGTTTTAAAAAAATCCCTATTTAAATAAGCGGAAATGATAAATCATTGATGTTTTTTTTACCTTTCAAGGTAAGAAATCTTCATTGTTTCACGTTCTGACATTTTGTGACATTGTGAACTTGCAAAATTAATTTAGGTATTTCCGAAGTATTATTTTACAATTTTCTAAACAAAAACGCTGTTGTCAAAAAGGAGATAAAATAAGAAGTCAAAGTGAAGTGTGCACTTTATTTAATGCTAAATATCCGAAAAATCAAATTTCACAGGGCACTGTTAGTTAAATATTCCACAAATTTGATGAACATGGCACAGTAAAGGACTTGCCTAGGAATGGACGACCACGTGTTTTAGGCGACGATGAAAAATTGGATATTGCATTATCTCTGCAGGATAATAACATATTATTTTCGGATGAAGCTACTTTCTATTTAAATGGAGTGGTTAACACACATAGGTAATTATCGTTTCAGGAGTCAAGAAAATCCACGATGGATATTTGAAGCGCATACTCAGCGGCCCCAGAAAGTAAATGTATGGGTAGGTATCATTAATAACCGAATTTTAGGGCCATTCTTTTTGGAAGGAAACCTCACAGCTGAACGGTACCTGGATTTTTTAACCTTCGAGTTGAGGCCTGCTCAAGCTGTAATTTTTCCCAACGAAGTAGATCCAGATATACCTAATGAAACAATTTGGTTTCAGCAAGATGGTGCTCCCCCGCATTTTGGTGTCAATGTGAGAAGATCAGATATTTCCAGGTCGCTGGATTGAACGACATGGTACAATTGAATGGGCACCGAAGTCCCCAGACTTAACGTCTCTAGAGTATTTTCTTTGGAAATATTTGAAAGAAAAAGTTTACCAAAATAGGCCAAATAATATTGAAGATTTGAAAAACAAAATTAGATTGGAGACACATAACATACCGGCTGAAGCCATTCGAGATTCCATCGACGGATTTTACCATCGTCTGGGAGCATGCCAAGTAGAGGGTGGAGGACACTTCCAGCATTTGCCACGTTAAACCACCTTTTTTTGTGTTTTGTTTTGCTTCGTTACACTTTTATTTTTTTTTTTTTGACAAAATAAATAACAAATAAACCATAAGTATTGTTAAGTCACAATGTCACAAAATGTCAGAACGTAAAACAATGAAGATTTCTTACCTTGAAAGGTAAAAAAAACATCAATGATTTATCATTTCCGCTTATTTAAATAGGGATTTTTTTTTAACTTTTAACAGTCGCCATTTTGAAATAGCTTAACAGAATCGCGTCAAAATTTATGAGCATACTGCACGAGATATTAGCTTTTAAATGATGTATGAGAAGCTGCATGTCTGTTTCCATTAAAAAAAAGATCGATGTCGTCATGTCTTTTGACAAATGTCTATAAAAAAACAAACGAATAACGTCAAAATGTGAGCATATATAAAACTAAATTGACGTGTCCGAGCATTTTCCCCAAAAGTTACAGGTTAAGGCTATATTAATTTTATTCCGGACTTCTGGGCTGCCCTGTATAAAGATCTCTGCAATAAAATTCGCGTCCTGCTCCAACATGTTACAAAACCAACTTAATTAAAAAAAATTAAATGTTTAAAATCGCATCAAACAACTTCCTTCCTCACGCGGGCGTACTCGCTTAAAAAATACAACGATCGTTTTTTATTTATCAACGAAATTATGTTTGTAACAATTTATTTTTTATGACTGACAATAATTATGACCTACTTTTTACTTGAGCAACCACGTGCGACAAAAATCCTTATTACCCTTGATTTTTTCCGTTTCGATTCATAGGAAAGTCTTATTTGTTGATTGATCCGCATGGGCGTAGCCTTGGGGAAAAGGGGTGCATGCTTATCCACCCCTTTAGACAACATTCCTCTTTAAAAAAAGTACTCTATATTAAATTTGTTTCGATAAAATGAGCCGTTTTCGAAGAAGAAGACTTAGCTACAGCCCGTTCACAAATTTAAGAGAATGACTACCTGCCTTTAGTTATCACCCATCATAAAATTCTTTGTTAAAAGGGTTTCAAGGATCATAGAGATAATGATTTTATTATCCAGGTAGGGACCGTACTTGGGCGTAATTAGTTTACAAAGCCTTATTAAATAATGAAAAAAAAAAAAAATAAGTAGACAGATCAGTGTTGCAAAACCAGTCATTTTATTAGTTCGTGTGAAATAAAAACGCAGCTTTGATTATACAAATATGTGGCGTCCGTAGATTGGTGAATCTAGTATAGAACAGCCGGAGGGGGTACAGGTACAACCGCAGTGCGGAAATGAAAATGGAAGACACTTATCTTTAGATTCTGAAGAGATTATAAAAAATGTATACAACTCTCATAGAACGTGAAAAGTTGAGTAAAATGGAATGTATTGACTAAAATTTCGGAAAAACAGTATGGAAAATTGTGAATAAACCCATCACCGAAAGAAAAAGAAGGAAAAGACTTGCAAAAAATTAGATCACAGCGATGAAGATTTAGTCCGACGCAAAATTTAAAAGATGTAAGGTGAGATGGGGTAAGTGTAGACCTGGGGCAAGAGTGTAGCTTCTGCATAAACTTAGTTTTATCATAGGTATTGCAGCTCCATCTAGGAAAATATGTTGTAAATATCGAATTTAACTTCCCTAATATGACACCGCTATTACAGACTTCCAGGTAATATTTTATTTTTAGGGTTATGTTTTGTTGTCACAAATTTATTTCCGCGCAAGTGATATGCGCAGTAACAAATCAGTGTTCATCGGGTTGCTAATAAAAGAATTATACGATTTTAAGTTTTTTAGAGGAAGTTAAGGTAAGAGACTATATAAATAAGTAAATATTTTTTTTCAAAGTCGTATTAAACTCCAGTTTTTTCGATACTACACACTTGCCCCGTAAACTTTTTACCATGGGGCAAGTGTATAGTAAAAAAGGCGGTTAAGTGTATAGTACTGTACACTTGCCCCGACTTATTTTTTAATTTTTTATTTCAGGTCATAGCGGTACGAAATCGGCAAATATGGTAAGAGTTTATAAAAGGAAATCTAATCGCTGTACAAAATACACGGGGGCTGATCTTGCTAAAGCTCTGGAGGATGTGGATCGAGGCATTATGACAGCATATGCTGCTAGCAAAAAATATAATATACCAGAATCAACTTTAAGTGCGCGTCGAAGGGGCGCTCGAGGCAAGAAAAGTGCAACTATGGGAAGGGGCCAAGCAATTCCACAAGAGGACGAAAATAAATTAGTCGAATGTATTGCGACGATGGAAAAATGGGGATGGGGGCTAACAAGAGCGGAAATTATACAAATTGTTGGTGAATATGTTAACAGAAATGGTCTAACAACTCCGTTTAAAAATGGCTATTCTGGCGAAGATTGGTTCTTGAGTTTTTGTCGGCGGCATAATCTCTCAATAAAAAAACCACAATCAGTGGAGTTTGCAAGAAAAAGATGTCTTGACCCGTTTATAATTCAGGACTACTTTACCCTTTTAAAAAAATTTATCCACGATTTAGACCTTCATAACAAACCAGCACAAATATGGAATCTAGACGAAACCAATTTCGGACTTGATCCATCTAAAACAAAAGTAGTGGGAAAGAGGGGATTACCATCTTCCCGAACAACAGCGGGAAGCGGGCGTGAAAACACGTCAGTATTAATGGCTGCCAATGCTGCCGGTCACAAGGCACCACCTCTAATTATTTTTAAGGGAAAGAACATTTGGAATGAGTGGATTGCAGGCCCAAATGAGAGCTATCCAGGAACCAGCTATGCTGCAACAGCTAATGGTTGGATGGAATCCGATGTGTTCCTAAACTATTTTCAAAAAACATTTCTAGAGGCTGTGGGACCTGATAGACCCGTTTTGTTAATATACGATGGTCATGTGTCGCATATAGATCGTCGTCTTATTAAATCTGCTATTGATAACAACGTTACTATAATAAAGTTACCCCCACACTCTAGTCATCTTCTTCAACCACTCGATCTAAGCGTCTTTAAATCATTAAAAGCTAAATGGGATACATTATTGGTAAAATGGCAAAGACATCATGAAGGTCAGCGGATTCCAAAAAAGATGTTTAGCAAACTGCTAGGAGAAATTTGGTTACAGCTTCAACCTGAAATAATAAGAAATGGCTTTCGTAAAGGGGGAATATACCCATTTAATTCAGAAGTAATATCAAAAGATAAATATGATCCTCTCGCACACAAGCGATGGGAGGAACGTAACAACCTACAACCTGAAATTCCATCCACATCACTAATAAACCCGGACGATGCTACATTACCACAAACTAATCTTCATTCAGATGATCTTCCTTCAACATCAACATCAACGCCTACTTTCAACCAGAGTACCTGTTCATTTGAAGAATTACTCTTAGCAACAGTTAAACAACATAGGGCACCCGAAAATAAACCATCAAAAAGAAAAGTAGCGAGCGGAGCAGAAGTCTTAACAAGCGAAGAAGCATTCCATCTGCTAGAAGAAAAGGAAAATAAAAAAGGGATCGGTGAAAGCAATAAAATTCAAAAGCTGTTTAAAAAACGCTTAGCTGTAACGAATGAAGTCATAATTGAAAACGATGACAGTGATGAGGATTTTGGAGATGAAATAATTGAGCATGATGAACTAAATAATTTTATGGATGAGATAGAAAGACCTATATCAGCAATTCAATCAAACGACTGGGTTCTTGTAAGATTTGCAACGAAAAAATCATCCTGGTATTATGTCGGACAAGTAATTTCTGTTAATCAAAAAGACGACGAAGCAGAGGTAAAGTTCCTGCGAAAGATAAAATCTTTGGACCCAATGGCATCTGCAACTTTTGCGTGGGCTGACCCAGAAGATACATCGTATGTTGCGTTTAGTGATATCATTAAATGTCTTCCTTCCCCCAATACGGCAGGGCGAAGAGGTTTAATTCGCTTTGAAGTAAATTTTCTCGGGTATAATGTACTATAAATATTTCATATGTTTGTTTTTTTTACTTACATAAGTACTATAATTCTAGAAGATACTTTAAGTTTACAGTAAGGAATCTTGTCTTTGCATTCTTAAATAAAAAAGTTTATAAAAAGTTTATTTTTTCAATTTTTTAAATTTTGAAAATTGTGGGATATGTTGGAAACATCCCGCTTTTACACTCTTGCCCCTAAGAACATCTAACGTTAACAGTAGTGGAAACGTTAATGTTGTACACTCTTGCCCCAGACACCGGGGCAAGTGTATAGTAGATGCAATGTTTTAAAAAAATAATGTTTTTTTTTGTTAATAATTTTTTTATGTAATACTAATACGGGATATATATTAAAAACATTCCAAGGAATTATATGCCAACCAAGGAAGTAAATCATCTAAACACATATTAAATAAACTGTGTTCAAATGCTCACTATTCCAATTTTACTACACACTTACCCCACTTCACCTTATGAAGAGCATACGGTACCAACACTGGATAATTTACTGAAAAGACTTGAGATAGATAACACGGATATCAATTGCGGTAGGACAACGCCGTGGAAGTGTCTTTAACGAATCGGCTTTAAATTTAAAAAAGTCGATAAACGGCAAGTTATCATGGAATCGCAACGACTTAAGGCATGGCGATTTGAATATTTGACAAAAATCGCTCAGTACAGAAGTGAGAACAGACCTAATATATACTTAGATTAAACCTGGTTTGATACCCATGATACCCCATTAAAAGAATAATCATAGTACATGCAGGGTCCGAAGATGGTTGGGTATCAAATGCACTTTCATTGGCAGCCAAGAATATAAATGACTTCTGTTTGGATTACCATAACGATACCACAGCGGAGTTATTTGAGGATTGGTTCGTAATTAAGTTAATTCCTAATGTTTCTTCAAGCAGTGTGATTGTTATGGACAACGCAAGTTACCACAGTAGACAGTTAAACAAGCACCCTTGTTCAAAAGATACGAAAATGGCAATACAAGAATTGTGTATGTATGTATTAAAATTAGAATGATATATATTTTCATGAAAGTTACACTAAAAGACAGTTACTTGATGTGCTTAAATTTCTGAACCTGGAAAAGGAGTACTACTGCGACAGCTACGCTAAAAGTAAGGGGGATACAGTGCTAAGGCTTCCGCCGTATCACTGTATATTCAATATCCCATAGAACACATATGGCATCAATTAAAATCTGCCGTTAGACGTAATAATGGATCACCCACTATAAACGCTAGTGTACTGGATATTATTATTACTGAAGTGGACAAAGTGCCTGTGAGTAGCTGGAAGAATTGTATTTCGCATATTAAAACTGTTGAAAATTCATACATTCAAATTGGGAATATTACAGAAAGATTTATTATTAACGTAGTGACAGTGAAAATGAATTAAATGAGTAAACTGTAGTTGCATTAATTAATTATAATATATTCTATCTAAAATTGTTTATTATTTGTGTCAAATCATCCATGCTTGAAATACAATTCAGTGCGGGCCTGTGTAGACCCAAGTCTGGCTTTAAACAGGCGTCAACACGAGTCGGTAAGTCATTCTCTTAAATCTGTGAACGGACTTTACTTTAATGGAAGATTATACCTATAGTGAATATGCTGACATGCATCTAATCTAGGGACAAGCATTCATTATTTTCTGATAAGCCAATTAAAAGTTATTTTGAAAATTCTTCCTGAAATTCTTAAAAGTTAAATACGGATCTGATAAATCAATAATCAGTAATCAATGAAACCACTAGTAAGAATTATGATGTCAAATTTTACTGGGCGTTTTATTGTTTATTACGTTCAACATGTATTACTGTATATTTAAGAAAAAATAATGAATGTACTAATTTAATAGGCGAAATAACATTTAAATGGTTTATTAGAAAATAATAACTGGTGTCCGATTCCATCAAACAAGGGCCTTAAAAAAAGTCTAATACAATTTTGATGTAAAATTAATAGGGAAGCCATTATCTGAGGGTAGCAAAATTTACATGGGATTTCCTATGGCAGTCTGGCGGTGCACCACCCGGTATATTATTTATTAAAGTCCTTACTCTCAAAATACCCTCTATATAATCTTTCAAAGACAATACCGGCGTTCAAGAACCTGCATAAAATGTAGATTTCTTGATGAGATTAACAGTTGGGTAAAACTGTAACCCTATAATATGTTCAGTGGCGCAACCAGTTCGGGGGAGGGCTAGAAAAAAAATAGCGCCGCAGCCGAAAAAGTTTTGGGTGCCACGCCCTTTTTTCAATGATGATACTTGGTTTTTAAGTAAGAAAAATAAAAAACACAACAGAAAATCACAAAAACAGCCAGCCTCGTTTCAATTTTTGTGTAATTTCACTTTTTGACCCCGCTGAATGACCGGTAAATAATTCATTTTTCCACTTCCATAATGTGAGGTAATATACTCAACTCATGCTCTGCTCTGTTCATTCTTTTTGCGTCCGGGATGGGTACATTTACACCAAACACACTAATATGAGCATATGTCACGTGCCATTTAGTACTTTCACCACTCCAACACTGAAACGCTATGCCGAACGCACTGTTAGTCGTAAACAGCAAGAAATCAACATTATTTACTCCGTTTCTCGAATGAGAAGTAAAACTTCTCTACCCAGGGATATAAATAATCACCTAGGTAAACAATGAAAAACTTTCTGTGTAATGGAGTGAAGCTACACACAATTTTAGCATTCTTACTCAGTTTCTTTAATATGTTCATACCGATTTTTCTGTTTTAAAACAGACACCGATGCTTTTTCCTTTTGTCAGAACCCATAGCCTCACTGATGAGCTGTTATACAGCGAAACGCGTCTGAGGATGGTTCTGGCAGAAGGAAAAAGCAAACCCTTTTCAATATTATTTTTTAGCCTTAGGACGTAAAAGCGCTCGCTATACAGGGTGTTACAAATTCGACATACGAGCATTATTGGAATCTAGGCAACCATAGTAGTTAGCTTTAAAAGTTTTAAAATTCCGAATACTTCCGATATTATTCGAAAAAAACCGAAATTTTCCAAAATCGTTTTTATTTTTTTCTGCGCTCATTTGAATAGCTATTTAAAAATAAATGACACTTTGTCGTTGCAACTTTACTATATACTACCCCCTTTCAATTGACCTTTATAGCCTACGAACTGTATGTTGTATTATTCTTCCAATTCTTCAAAGTTTGTTTAAAGTTGATCTTACTGATAGGTGGATCGGAAATATTGGGGCAATAGAGTCGCCAGCGAGGTCGCCAGATATTTCGCCTCTGGATTTCTTTTATGGGGGGCATTAAAAAATTTTATTTATAAAAATGACTTAGATACCATGGAGGAACTGGAAGAACGCATACAGGTTGCAGTTGGTAGGATAAGGAGAAGATCATTTGAAAGGGCTGTCGCCAAAATTGGAAGAAGACTCGATCGTTGCATTGAGCAAAACGTCAATATTTTTGAACATTTAGAAAATTAGGTTTTATAATTATTAGAATATTCTTATAAAATAAATTATGTTACTTATGTATGAATGTTTTAAATAAAATAGAGTGTTGAATTAATATTGTGATTCGTTGCCAGGACCGGACTGACAAAAATGTAAAATACGAATTTAAAGGGAGATAAACAAAAACAGTTCATTATAAGAAAGTAATACCGCCATTACATTTTGAGGGTAGGGGGGTTTAAAAATCGGTAAAAAAATCCAGGTCCGTATTTAAAAAAATAAGGTTGATGTTGGCCGCTCGGAGACGAAACGTCGGGTCTTTAGTTTAATAACGTCATTTTGTAGAGGAGAAACAGTTGCAACGACAAAGTGTCATTTATTTTTAAATAGCTATTCAAATGAGCTCAGGAAAAAATAAAAACGATTTTGCAAAATTTCGGTTTTTTTCGAATAATATCGAAAGTATTCGGAATTTTAAAACTTTTAAAGCGGCATTTTGCCCCTATTTAACCGTTTCTCTAACTACTATGGTTGCCGAGATTCCAATGCTCGTATGTCGAATTTGTAACACCCTATATAGAGTGTTTCAGAAGTAGGGTACATAACTTAAGGGGATGATTCCTTATGATATTCTAAGAGAAAAAGTTCATATGAATATGTGTCCGGAGTTGCCTCATTTTTGATATACAGGGTGTTAAAGTTTAAAAAAAAAATCGTTTTTTTATAATTCTTTCTAATTTCCTTTTCCCGATTTAATTGAATTTTGGAACCGTTATTTATAATGATTATAATGATAATTAGCCTTAACTAGATTGAATTTATCAAGTCCAGTGGCGTCTCGGGAGCACCATAACGAATATTATTGACAAAAAATTGTACGCCATTGACTTTTTTTTTAAATTATGATATTTTTTTCGGATTTTCCAATTAATAATACAACTTTCTTGTTCCTACAATTGTTTTCGTATCTTGCTTCGTTTTCGAGAGAAAAAATAAAAACCATTTTATTTCATGTACAAAAACTCAATTAAAACATTTAAATTAAAAATAAAAGTATTTCATATTATGAAACAGTTAAATCAAAGCAAATGTTGAAAATGGCCACTTTCTGATAAAACGCATGATTGCAATCGTCTCACCATTGATTCCCGTACACGTTCAAAAATGCCTGCATTATTTCGTATCGCATTGCAACTTTGAATAATTCGTACCGTACTTCTGAAACACCCTGTATAATAGCTCACTTCTCAACCTAGGTATATAATATACTATTATAGAGGAGTTTTCGCACTAAAATTACAAAATCTCCCAGAAAATGTAATAAAAAAAAAATGTTAAATGACCCCATTAAGGCTTAATCAGTAGAGTAATCGTTTTTAAAAATATCTCCTCGTGAAAGAAAACAAAATTCTACAGAATAAGATTTACGTTTAATTATTTACAATTGCCTAAATAAATTATATCTACCACAATACTATCTTACCTATATAAACATTATAAATAAATTTTAAATCGTTCAATTATGTACAATAAGAACAATAAAGAGTACAGTCCATAGGCGTGCGCACAGGGGGGGCCGGGTGGGCCAAGACAAAAAAATTAATTTTATCGACAAAAAATTCTTAAAAATACCTACCTAAGTAATGCCCAAAAATAAAAAATAAAAGTCTACATATCAAACTTCGTTAGATCAGCAGCAACCCTGCAACAGCATGGACTTTTCGTTTGGCCTTGAATTAAAATGGTTCAAGTTAAATCAAAACTGAGGAGTACTATGTTACAAGACAGACTAGATTCACTTCTCTTCTTATTTATTGAACAGGACAAAACTACCAATGTTAATTACGATAACGTGATAGATGAGTTTAAAGTTCTAACCGCGTCAACACGTCGAATGCGTTTATAAAATATTATTTTTTTTTTTTAACTTTCCAGAAATTATTATCATTTTCCTTTTTTTTTATTTGTTCCTTCATCTTGATCTTGGGTATTTTGCGTATTTTTCTTAGATTAATTGTTAATTTGTTTTTTGGTTGAATAAATTATTTTATTGCGTATTTATTAAATATTTTTATTAGCTGTCAATAACCATCGATAGTTTTGAGCCTTAATGATTGTTATTGCTTTTTGATTTTATATTTTCTTTTGAAAAAGCGCGCTTTGCCTGTTGCCTTGTTTTTTTAACGATCTTAACGACTTTTAGTTGAAAAGTGGGCGTGGCACCCAAAAATTTTTTTGTCTCCGGCGGCGCCTGCAGCGGGCTTTGCCTCCTTACGTGGCCCACCTATATTAAACAGTCTGCGCACGCCTATGGTACAGTCTACAGAAAAACAATATACATTTAAGTTTAAAAAAATAAATACCTGGACAATGTAAAAAGCCTGTTAATTATTAAATTAAAAAAGGCGCCAGGGTCGGACCAAAATGTCTCGCCCTTATTTAAACATTATAAAGACACAGGGTGTATTTATATAACGCTGTGTTCTCAATTAGTCTGTAATTTTGTGAATATACACCCCTCTGAAATTGAATGCGGCAATGTTTCAAGCAAAACACCCCGTAATAATGCCCGAAACTGCTGTGAAAGTTGTTTTCTACGAGTCATTCATTCTGGAATATTAACATTAAACCCTAATATATACAAATAAGGATCGATCAACTCGTGAAAAGAATCATTAAAAGGGAGTGTATATTATCCTTTCGAAAATCGGAAAATTCCTGAATAACTGCCAGGGTTTCCTATAAGACACAAAACTTTACCCGAAAAATCACATAAAGCTGGTTTTTTCGGGGATGTCTAGTGTTTGCCATCCTACTTATCATACTATAGAAGTCGCCCAAAATAGCCCCCACCAATGTACATTTTTTTGGTTTTTTGTAAATTATCTCTGTTATGGTTAATTTTGCGAGAAAAAGTAAGGAAGAAAAAAAGAAACCCTATATAATTTTACACAAGTTGACTATATTAATAAATAAAGTTTTGAAACAGTAGCGTACCACAGAGGCTTAAAAAGTAAAATAATACTTTTAAAAAAATTAAACTTTATGCTTTGGAGCCTTTGGACATTTTTCAATTCCTGATATGAAACTAACATTTTAAATATTTCTTAAATATAGGTATTTAGTACATTGACGTACTATTACTGTTCAAAATGGGCTTAAAAGTATGTTGGAGAAACGATTCCTCAAATGCGATAAAAATAATGAAATTAAATGCAACCCATGTTTTCAGAATCAATACTTTTTGTCTAGATAAAATAGCCGCTTCTCAAATATTATAACTTGCTACAGCTATTATTCCATTAGCAACACAATTCCTCAACGGTCAGAGAAACAGAGAAACAAAATGCATCTAATGTTTGTAGAAACGGGAAAAATAACAATTGGTCCAAAGAAAACATGGCGGAACAATAAATAGCCTATTAGAGACAAGGCGGGAAATAAGTTACCTTGCGATTGATCCGTATGACAGCGGGGCGTGATTTTCTGGCGACGGAGCACACTTTTGGTTCCTCGGGAATCACTGCGAGTTAAACCATTAGAAGGTAAACACGTACATCAAAATTGCATTCGCTTAACAAAAAGCACCAAGTAATAAATATAGTAATGTTATAAAAGTTGTCCTGTACTAAAGTTAGTAATTAATCATGTATTAAAGAGTTATCTTGTAAACAAGTGCCGAATTGGATGAAATAAACGCCAAATTAAATGTGATCTAACTGTCTACTTCACTTAGCCAAATATAGAAAACCAACCAGTGAAATAACCTAAACCCGAGGAAAATTCAAAGACTCACTTTAAATGTTCGGAGTTAAAAATACAACTTGATTCCCACAAAGTATATTATTTAAATTAAAAAATGCATAAAATAAATAAAAATATACATTGGACTTTCATTAAAAAGTACGAATATTTACCAGAGTTAAAGGAAAATACTAGACATTATCTTTCAATAAAGCATCCTCGTACTTCTGAAAACAATTACTGCATGCATTGCCTTGACACAAGTTTTTGCAATAGATCTTGTAATATAAAAAATTAGTTTAGGGATAAATTCCGAAGCTATTAGCTTATCGGTCTGTATAGCTTAATTCTTTAGATACTTTTTTAATATGTAACAAAAATACATTTGAATAAATAATCTTTAAGTACGCATAAAATAAATAGGAAAAACCGAAAAAAAATTAAAAGTTTAACACTGTATCTTACAAACGAGGGGTCTCTGGACCTCCATTAATGGGAACTTTTTTCATTATTTTTTGTCAAGGAATCGCCTGTTTCAATTTGTCGGTATAATATTGAAACACCCTGTATATATATTTTTATTTAGCTATGCATTTTTTAATTTCAATTAATATACTTTGAAATCCATTTTGAACAGTAACAGTACGCCGATGTATTAAATAGCTATATTTAGGAAATATTTGAAATTTTAGTTTAATATTAGGAATTGAAAAAAAAATAATAATGTTCAGAATATAAAGTATAACTTTTTTAAAGGTATTCTTGACTTTTATGTCTCTGAGGTACGCTACTGTTCCAAAATACTATTTTTTTAATATAGTTAACTTGTGTAAAATTTTATAGGGTGTCTTTTTTCTCTCTTCACTTTTTCTCGCAAAATTAACCCCATAATGGAGATAATAAAATTTAAAAAAGAAAAAAAATGTACATTCCGGGGGGGGGGGGTCCCAACTCCGGAGGGGTGGGGGACTTTCAGTATGAAAAGGACGGCAAAAAAATAACAATTAGGCATTCTAGCTGTGTTAAGCTAGAATGAGTACAGCTTTTTTGTATCTTTAATAGAAAACCCTACAGGGTGTGTGTTTTAAATTTTAGTTAAGTATTTCTAGTTCTTAATTTGCATATCATGTAAATCTACAAAAATGTAAAAACACAAAAAGAAGGTAAAACAAAAGAAATTATACTAGTAAAACATGCGTTTTAATATGTTGCACACTTTTTTTGACACACTATACAGCGTGTGCGTGGATTTGCTTGCCAAATGGAAAACTTCTTTATTATCAATTTTTCGAAAAAAAGTAATTCTTTATAAAAAGTTTTGCTTTTAAAATTATTAAGATTGGCATAAGAATTTCTTTTTAATGTTGTACAAGATGTCTCAAAAAACAAAAAACTTTAATTCTAAATGTGAAAAAACTTTATACCAGTATTTATTAACCGGCAAATTGGAAAGAGTGAAAAGCGCATTAAATCGTCAACTAATTTGTAATACACAGGGCAATGACAAAGTTTTTTTTGAATAGTTACTTAACATTTTTGATAAACAATATGGATAAATAAGCCCCCCACGTTGTTCACCATACACCATACAGAACAACAATAAATTATTGTTTTATTAACTAAAGTTTTAAATAAAGCCTAATAATTATAAATTAAACTTTTACCTGTAAATAATTAAATGTTAAGGTAAAAACCTGTAAAGACACATTTCACGAATTGACATATGTCAATAAAACTTTTCTAGTTTGTATATTTTCCTCCAACAATGAGTTTAACTGATCAAGAAAAAGTCCAGATTGTTTTAATAGTTGGAAATAATTATCGCACAAATAGAGAAGCAGCCGAAGAATTTAACAATAATCACCCGGAAAGACCAACACCAATAACCCATCAAACAATAAGTAATGTTATGAGTAAATTCAAACGGTGCTCTCCAAATTTTTTTCGAAGAAGAGAAAACCAAGGTCAAAATAATCTTCCTCGCTTATACGATGAAAATGATAAACTTAATGTTTTGCTCTACATCAACGAATTCCCTAAAACTAGTTTAAGGCAAATGTCTCGAGATTTGGACTTAAAAATCTGCTTCATTAGAATGGTTCTAAAAAAACATAAAATTAAACCTTTTAAGACAAAATTTACCCATACGTTATTACCAGGGGACTCGGAATTGAGACTAGATTTTTCTGCGTGGTTATTAGGCGTTATGGAGGACGATCGCCATTTACCTTTTAAAATATTTTTTTCAGATGAAGCTGTTTTTACGACCAACGGTATTGTAAGCTCTCAAAACTCCCGTTATTCATCAGTGGATAACCCTCATTGGGTTATACAGTGCCGAAACCAATATTCTGAAAAAGTAAATGTGTGGTGTGGTATAGTCGGGGACCGATTGTTGGGACCAATATTTTTTGATGATAATATAAACGGTGAGGTGTTTCTAAATTTTCTAGAAAATGATTTTAGTGATATGCTGGATGACATACCTTTGGCCGGTATACGAAACCTATTGTTTCAGCTAGATGGGGCTCCCGGACATTTTGCATTGTAAGTTAGATATTGGCTGAACAGAAATTTTGCTAATAGGTGGATAGGAAGAGGTACAGATCAAGATTTGCATTTTTGTCATTGGCCAGCGAGGTCCCCGGATCTCACCCCACTGGATTATTTTTTGTGGGGTGTCCTCAAAGAAAGGGTGTATAAAAGGCGGCCCCGAGACAGAGAACACCTCAAGAGACGAATAATTCAGGAATGTGCCGGGCTACGGGGATATCAACTATCAAATGCATGCCGTCAGAAGTTTTAGAAAAAAAATTATTAGGTGTATGAAGAACTTATTGAAATTTAATCTTCTATGTATATTTGTTCGTGTTTACTGTGTAATTACTAGTAATTAAAAAACTTGTTATGTGTAAATATGTTTATATGATTGTTTAATAAATTTCCAATAAGGTTGTAAATTATCTAAATATTTTAATCACTCTGTATACTAAATTAACCTGCAAATAGTACATTGATGGCTTAATAATAAATATTGCGATGGTATTTACATTTTTGATAAACAATATGGGTAAATAGTATTTATCCTTTATCCATATTGTTTATCAAAAATGTTAGGTAACTATTCAAAAAAAACTTTATCATTGCCCTGTATACTACAAATTAGTTGACGATTTAATGCGCTTTTCACTCTTTCCAATTTGCCGGTTAATAAATATTGGTATAAAGTTTTTTCACATTTAGAATTAAAGTTTTTCGTTTTTTGAGACACCCTGTACAACATTAAAAAGATATTCTTATGCCAATCTTAATAATTTTAAAAGCAAAACTTTTTATAAATAATATTTTTTTTTCGACAAATTGATAATAAAGAAGTTTTCCATTTGGCAAGCAAATCCACGCACACGCTGTATAATAAGCTGACGAAACTGTGGTGACAATAATAAATCTGTACAAAGAACTTTGATTTTGTTTTTTGTCTGAACCCAAAGCATGTTTTTCTGCGTTATAGGCTGATTCCTTTACAACGTCATAGCTTGTGTTATTTTCTAATAAAAAGTTCTTTTTCCTTTTATATCGGATGTAATAGAAAATTGGAAAATTCGTATTCGTCAAGAATCTGGCACTTTCGATTATACCGGAATCCAAAAATGAAATAACATACAGTGTGTCTAGCTAGAGGTTACAAGAGGACAAATCGATCAAATAGTAGGTTATTCTCGGTAACTTTACTTTTTTACTTCATCTGGCTGTCGTTTATGAGAAATGTCAAAATTTAAAATTGTGAGATGCTATAAAACTGTTGAGGAAAAAGTTTTTTTGGTTGAGTGTTATAAGCTGGATTTATAAACTTAAAAAGTTCGCAAAGCTGAGGTTAAGTTGGCGTTGAAAACAAGAGTTCAATTTAAACTAAAGGGAACACTCAGTTCCATTTATAAACTCAGTTCATGCCAAAGTTTCGCAAAGTTCCCGGGTAGTTCGAGATAACAAATTTTTATATTTGGAGTTCGGAAAGTTCGTTCCGACCAATGAAGAAGCTACTTTAGTCATGTGGTTCGTTGTTTAAGTCGTCATTCCGTCATTTGTATTTTCTTTTTGTTGTACGGTTAGTTTGTGTTTTCTGCCGGAAAATTGGAAAAGAAAAAATGGATAGTATGGAGAGTGATGATACTTATCTATTATAACTAGACTTTATTTCAAATTATAAATTATTTTAATTCATTCTAGTGGACACATACTTCAACCAATCAAGCACAACTTTCCTAACTTCGCTACTGTGTATGTCTTAACTAATGGAATTCGGCGACTGATAAAGAAATTTAGGAACCCTGGGTCGGTGCAAAATTAAAAAAGTAAGAAAATTCTTTGATAAAAACGATGTGGCTACCGTTTGGTTTGGTCTGTCGTTGAAATTCCCCTTTTATCATTAAGGATACAAGCTCAAAATTTATAGGTTGTCCAAAAAAGTAAAATTCAAAAAATCTTAAAACACAAAAAAAATTAGACCTTTCAAGTCACATTTCAGTCATACACCTCCATCGTTACGAGAGGAGTGTAGTGTGTAGTAACTCAACCGCTAAAATGGTATATCATTCCTTGTTTGAATCGCACGTGCGTTATGGTATTGTTGTTTGGGGATTTGCAAACAGGCAGTTGCTAAACTCCATATTTGTGTTGCAGAAAAGAGAAATTCGACATTTGTGCCGAGCAAATAATCGTGAACACTGTCACCCTTTATTTAGAGCAGAAAGAATTTTAACTGTACCGTCTTTATTCATTTTGGAAACTGTTTGTCTTGTGCATAAAAGGTGTGTTAGATCAGATGTTGAGGAATTTAAGTACAGTACTAGAACCAACATACGAAATTCTCGACTACCCATTCCTGGCACCACTCTTGTGAAACAGTCGGTCTTCTATGAGAGTAAAAAGATTTTTAATCATTTAAGTAATTAGCTGAAATCCATTTTAAACTTCGGCCATTTCCGGAAAAATGTCAAAGACATCTTATTGCAGAAAGCCTACTACAGTCTGGATGAATCTCACAGTGACGTTTTATAGTTGGTTTGTGGTAATTTTATTGTTGTTGACAATGCATTTTATGTTTGTATGGGTGTATGTGTATGTGTTTATACATATATATGTTTTTGTTTTTATTTTATTTCTACTTATATTTTAAGGACTTTTTATACTCGCTTTGTTTATAAGAATTCAGTTTTTTTTTAACAATAAAGCATATATTGATTGATTGATTGATATTTCAATCAAGCTTAAAAGGGAGATCCAGCAAAACGACTAGATTTTTGTTTCTGGGTTGGGGACAAAATGGGGTCGCTTCACAGCACGTACGATACTGCAGCGAAGAAATTTCGAATTTCAGGATTTCTGCACGTCGCCAATATTTTAAAAAATAATAAATTCTTCCCTTATAAAATACAAATTTCACACGACCTGAAAGATGATTCTCCAAGAAATTCAACGATTTTCAAATTTTTTCGAGATTTCAGGATTCCTGCACGTTGCCAGAATTTTCAAGTCGGTGCAAATGATTTTGCTTGAGGAAATAAGAAAAAGTTAGGACCACATCAGACGGAAGTTTGAAAAATGTATGGAATACGAAGGAGGTGTGTTTTAACAAATAGTGTCTGTGTATATTAGAATATTTTAGAAGGTATGTTAAAATGACTTAGTCACGTAACTTACAAATTAGGAAATAAAGATACCTAGTGTACTTTTGGCAGGATTTAATATTTTTGTATTTTTTAAACACCTTGCAAAAAAAGTCAAAAACTTTCTCGTTGACCGCATTTTTTTAAGAAGCAAAAAGCTTACTAAAAATGATTTTTCTTCGAACAATGAAATTTTTGGTTCATTTGTCCTCTTGTGACCTCTATTCGTGGACATACTGTATAGGGTTTTTTATTTAAAATAAGCCAGTTGACATCTACTTCCGGTAAAACCGAAAGTGTCAGATTCTTAAAAATATTTTAGATGTATGGCTCCTTGTACTTTTTCCACAATCAATCGATGGAGTTCCTGGTGAGACACCCTGTATTATTATGTTACATATAAAGATTAAGTAAAAAAATTTGTTTGGAACTTATTGGAAAAATTAACGCAGGCCCGATTCATGTGATAATGGAACATAAACATGGTGTCCAGGGTATATCTCAGTGCGTTGACATTGACCTCGCGCATGGGAGAATTCCCCAATATATAATTTAACCCAGAGGTGAGAGTTGTAAACCTCTCTAATAAACCCCAGGAATGAGGTCATAAATATTGGCATTGATAATAATGTGCAAAAACATTAAAACTGTCACTAACACAACAGTCAGCCGATATAAGTGAACCAAGCAATTGAAAAAATGCGGGATTCAAAACTAAAGGACCAAAATACCCCACCCGAGTAGCCACGTCTACTGGATGATACCTCACTGGTGTCTTAAGGCGCATTTGAGAAACGTGTTTGCCGTTACGCTTTTCTGCGACTGCATGCTTTCCCGAATGGCGTTTGACAGAGAGGTCAACAGCTTGCTGCTGATCCTGCTCGGAATTCAAACATTCCAACTGGACGCTACGCTTAGTTTCATGAACATTCACTGTAGCTGGATTGGAGTGTACCAGATCAGCTGGTGCAGCGACTTTTCCTGAATCGATTCGATGGCGTTCTAGCGTAAGTTGTTCACAGATCGACTGTGACGTAAGCGTATATTATTTGGAGTTGCCGCTACCTAAATATAATCAAAATTAATTAATTATTAAAGCAACAGTCTGCAAATTTAATGTAAAAATAAGTAAAACAATGATACACTGGACGACAAAAAAGTATTATGACCCTATATATGGACTCTAATTATAATTTATATTAAGTTAACATAACATCTATAGTCTATTTCAGAAAGGTGTAGATTAATAAATTGGGAAATTCCGTCCAGTTCGGCTCAATTTCGGTGTCGGAAATAGGCGCAGGTAAACTTTGTGCATTAAATTATTTATGATAACTAACCAAAAATTTTAGAGAATTAGGATAACGAGTATTAAGATAAAATAGTATTGTTTGTAATATTAAAATTTCAAGTAATTGCGTAAGAGGATTAGGAAAGGTATGTTTTCTGACCTGAAGTGTCAAAATCGAAATATTGTGTAGGGATTAGTTAGGTAGTAGATTATAAAGTTACGTTTTTCGTTTAACAGGTACCGAGTTTGGCTCTGGCCTCTTTGGCTGGATCATATAAATAGGTGGTAATTTGGAATAAACTTCATATATCGTGTGTGTGTATGACCTTAATAAGTATATTTATTTAGTTTAACGCATCAGTATTTGCTGTTAAGCCGTACATAGTGTTCACAGTATTATAAGATATTTATTTAAAGCATTTTTATGTAAATTGGTTAGTACCAATAGTTCTTTTTTTAAGGAATCTAATGGAAATTCTATTTGTCTTAAACTTAGCCATTCTGTTATTTCACTTTTACGCCACGCACTTATCGGTAATTTTTTTGTCAGCCTAGAGCGATAACTTGCATTGTCCAATACAGTTATTGCATCTCTTGGTATAAGATCCAACATTTACTCGAACCATTTTTCAAAGACATCGGCATTCATATCTTCGTGATAGTCTCCTGTATTTTTAGATTGTAACATCAGTAGACCACCTTTAACGAAGTCTTCAGAACTTCCAATATGGGTTATGATAAGTCGATGTCCTTTTCCAGTCTTAATCCTGTGGACAATCCTTCCAAAAAAGCTTGCCTTTAACTTTTAATATTTTCATCCTGCCAAAATTTAGTCACAGTGTGGCCTTCATTTAGCCATATTTCGTCGAGGTAAAATATTTTTTTGTTTTCTTCTCTGACTTTTCGGATGCTTCTTAAGTAATTTCTTCTCCAAACCCATTTTTTTAAATAATTTCCAAAGCGTATTTCTACACATAAATGGGTAGTCCTGGTCTTCTTGGATCGAGGACTAAATTTTGTCTTTTTTTTTTTAATTTAAATCTTTTTTTAAAAAGAAACTATGAACTTTTCGCCTCTGCCTAAATCCAGATTGCACATCGGGCAGAATACTGCATTGACCTATGTAACTTTTAATCTGATTATTAAGTATTTTTTCTATAACCTTAGACAATGCTGGCAAAATACTAACCGGGCGCAGATCCTTTAAATCAATGGGTGTCGTAACTTTAGGCAGCGGAATTATATAAGACTTTTTCCAAGCATCTGGAAATGTGGAAGTTTCGATGCAGTAGTTTACTAGGTGCGTCACAACCGGCAAGACAACCGGATAACAATACAGCAACATTTTTACACCAATGCCATCATTACCCAAAGCCTTTGATTTAATTGAAAATATTGCTTCCCCTATTTCCTCAATAACTAAGAAAACACTGACATTTCACACTTTGACTGGTTTCACTGAGAAACAAATACCCAAGGTAGGTGGTAGGTATGTATAGAAATAAATAGGTGTACTATTCCAATAGAGGCACCCATAAAGGCAAAATAACCACATAATTAGTAAACAGCAGGGGAACTATGTAAGCAATAGAAAAGAAATTTCCTTTTTATTTTCTTCTTTATTTCAATTTGGCACCATGTAACATAGCTCGGCTTATTTCGTCACCGATTCGTATTCGCCGATCCTTCAAGAAATATAAAGACGTCTTGAGGTCTCTTTAATGCGTTTTCCTTTTCTTTTAGACATAAAATCGTATAAATCTGTTTCACCTATTTGCGCAGGGTCAAGAAATGAATATCAAATAAAAAACCGAAGTGAGGTTAAATAATTTCTTTTCTTATTAATTGCGTTGTATTTTTGTTATTAATTACGTAGTTTTGTATATTCGAATGATGGGTAAGTTATAAGTAATTATTATTGTTCATTATTAGCCAGAAAATAAACACAAGCGTTTTCAATAATATTTTGATCGCAATAAATAAGTACTAACTAAAAAATTCTCCAAAGACTAGTGATGCTACAGTTTATTTGGGTTTCGTCATTAGTGAGCCGCTGTTTTAGACTCTTTAATGTAGGGACACGTTGCTCTTCGTACATGGTGTAGATTTTTCGTCTTATTAGGTCCTTATCGCCTTCATCGATACTTTTCTTGAAACCGGTATCTATACGCTTCTTTCTTGATTTGACGGGATTTACTACAATTCCTCTTACTGTAGTAAGAGGCACCTTAGTAATATCACTTGTTACACTTGCGGCAGCACTCGCCTCCAGTCCTTGGTCAAGTAAAGAACTATATACATTTTTTACAATGTTTTTAGCATCAAGAGATAAGTGGTTTTTCTTCAACGGAACACTAGAAGAACCACTATTAATATTTACCCACGGACGCCACATAATATCTGTTTTTATACGTATAAATTTTTGGTAAATAATTTAAAATTATTGTATCGTAACCGTAGCACAACTTGAACACTTCCTAAGAAACACAAAGACTGAAAGATGTTATCGCAAGCACAATATAGTTAAATATTACCTGCTATAATTACAAATTATAATCCGACCCTGTCCGACAGTTTATTTGAATTTTTATGACCGAGCTCTTGCAAAACGTCCCAGGTAGTTAAACGGAGTCAACCATTTATTGTGAAAAATTCTTTAAATATTCTTACTTCGTGTATAATACAGCGTTTGTTTAATCGTGTGTGTCATGGAAAATATGTGCAAACCCAATGTATCTCAGGAGATAACCTCGTCGAAAAGCAGAAAACACTTTTCTGTGAAAACTAAGGAAGTTTTAAGCAATGTTTATTCAACTCTCATTGAACGTGCGGTCAGCAAGCCAGCAGCGTTAGAAGAAACGGCCACATTAACAAAAATTCCAACACCAACTGTATGGAAAATTGTGAATAATCCCATTTTAGCGAGGAAAAAAAGAATCGATACTGGCATTTTCTCGAAGGTAGATGGAAGTGATCAAGATACAATGCGGCGTAAAATTTACAAGTTATACGAGGAACAGAGCGTGCCTACATTAAATAATTTAATTAAGAGGCTTGAAAATGATGAAAACGACGTTAGATGTGGCAGAACAACGTTATGGAAGTGTATCCAACACATGGGTTTTAGATTTAAAAAAATTAACAAAAGACAAGTTTTAATGGAATCCAGTAGAATTCGGGAATGACGATCCGAATATCTGCAAAAAATTAAGATTTACAGAGATCAGCAAAGACCGATTATTTACTTGGATGAAACCTGGTTCGACACATATGATACCCCGGAAAAGGGTTGGGTTGACTCAAGCGGCAAGTGTAAAACAAGCGCGCCATCAAAAAGAGGTAAACGAATCACGATTTTGCATGCTGGATCTAAAGACGGATGGATTCCAAATGGACTTTCTTTGCCTGCATAAAATATTAAAGATTCTTCTCTGGATTACTACGAGGGCACCACCACTGCTGATTTATTTGAAGATTGGTTTAAAAACAAGCTAATTTCAAATATACCTCCGAATAGCGTAATTGTAATGGACAATGCAAGCTACCATAGTAGGCAGTTGACCAAGACTCCCTCCTCAAATGACACAAAAGCAACAATCCAAAACTACATGTATGATAATGACATTTATTTTCAGGAAGGTTACACCAAAAGGCAATTAATTGAGGTTTTACAAAGTTTAAAACTACAAAAGGAATACTTCTGTGATAATTATGCAAAAAATCTAGGGCATACAGTTTTAAAGCTTCCACCATACCATTGTATATTTAATCCCATCGAACATGTTTAGTACCAACTGAAATCTGCCATTCGTCGTAACAATATTTGCCCTACTATTAACTCCAGTGTACTTGAGCTTATAGAAACTGAAGTTTTTAACATCCCTTCACAAAGTTGGGCAAATTCTGTTACACAAGTTGAAAAAGTGGAAAAATCCTATATCCATATGAACAATACAGGGTGTTGGGAAAATGTGTTTTGATACTTGGACAGGTGATTCTACATGATAAAATAATGTTAGTAAGTCATGTAACAAAATATCGAAATCTCAATATTTTCTAAGTTATGGTCTGTCAAAGTTCAATTTTTTTTTCTTATTTTTGATGTAGGGCATTTACTTTTTCACCAATTAATTTGATTTTTGGCACAGAGACTTATCTTCACGATTTCTATAACTCTGTTACCAAAATGTTGCCCTACTCTGCCACCAGAGGGCACTTTACCTGAAAACCATATTTTTTTTTTCGCATATCTTTTTGGATTTGACAGATATTACAAAACCAAATATGCCTTGTGAAAGACAATAAAATACTTATTAAAAAAGTTACTCTTCATTCGAGTCGATAAACCTCACCGTTTAGTCACAAATTAGCAGTAAACATTTTATTACCATTAAATCAGTACGTCCAATAGGCGCAAATAAATCAAGTTACCATGCTTCAAATTTAAATAAATCTGTCAATAAAATACCTAATAAGTTATCGGACTAAATACTAAATTATATCAACGTAAACAATTTATTTTTATTTATTTATTTTCAGTTTTATTCACCTAATAATAATTTATGTATTGGTAATTATTATACGAATAGATAGGTCATTAAATCTATTTTTTAACACTGAATGAAAGAAGGAAACTAATCATAATATATTCTCAAAATGTCCTCCGTTCATCTCTATACATTTCCTAATGCTTTTCAAGAAATGTTGCCTAACTTTAAAGAAAATACCGGCCGTTTTGAATAACCTCAAATCCATTAATTACTCTTTGACGTAGATCTTCAACATTGTTTACCGGAGTTTTATAGACCAAAGTCTTTAAATGTCCCCCAAAAAAAAAGTCCTAAGGATTAATGTCAGGCGAACGCGGTGCCCAAGGTAATGATCCATTTCGTCCTATCCACCTGTTAGGAAATGTATCATTGAGATATGTCCGTACGTTTAGACTAAAATGGGGTGGAGCGCCATCTTGAAGAAGCCACATGCTTAATCTTGTTTGAATTGGCACATTTTCCATTAATTGTGGAAGGACATTCCGAAGGAAATGTAAATAAACTTCGCCATTTAACGGTCCTTCAAAAAAGTGAGGTCCTATAATTCCGCCCCATACATTTAATGAGAATCGTCGCTGATGCTGCCGTTCCATAATCGCATGTGGGTTTTCGTATGCCCATTGGTGGGTGTTATGAAAATTGGTAATCCCATCCCGTGTGAAAGTAGATTCGTCCGTGAATAATATGAAATTAAGGAATCGATTGTTTTGTCGAAATTTCTCTAATAATTGTTGGCACATGTTAACTCGTAACTGTGCGTCACCCTCATAAAGTGCCTGTACCTTTTGTACATGAAATGGGTAAAGAAGATTCTCATGAAGGACTTCCCAAGCCGTAGAATTGTCAATTCCCTCTTCTAAAGCTATATTTCGAGTATTTATACCTGAATTCGCTTCTGCTCTTTCAAGTATTCTTTCTTCCATTTCAACAGTTCTAACGTATCTTGGTCTACCTTTATCAGCAATAGTATTTATAAATGAGCCTATCTCGCCAAGCCTTCGATGAACTTTGATGAAAGTTAGGGCACTTGGAATATTTCTATTAGGATATGTTTCCATGTAAAACCGCCGTGCTTGCTCTGCATTCCCATTGGCTCTCCCATAACAAAAATGCATGTCACGATACTCAGTATTTGAATATACGTGAGCCATTTTATTACTAGGTAAACAGCAACTTAATTTTCACTAATTTTAAAAATGTACTACGTTTATGAATACTTTTAAGGCTTTACTAATGTCTAATTTTTTTACTTATTATTTACTTTTCACCCGTCTTATCATTTATTTAAATTTGAAGCATGGTAACTTGATTTATTTGCGCCTATTGGACGTACTGATTTAATGGTAATAAAATGTTTACTGCTAATTTGTGACTAAACGGTGAGGTTTATCGACTCGAATGAAGAGTAACTTTTTTAATAAGTATTTTATTGTCTTTCACAAGACATATTTGGTTTTGTAATATCTGTCAAATCCAAAAAGATATGCGAAAAAAAAAATATGGTTTTCAGGTAAAGTGCCCTCTGGTGGCAGAGTAGGGCAACATTTTGGTAACAGAGTTATAGAAATCGTGAAGGTAAGTCTCTGTGCCAAAAATCAAATTAATTGGTGAAAAAGTAAATGCCCTACATCAAAAATAAGAAAAAAAAATTGAACTTTGCCAGACCATAACTTAGAAAATATTGAGATTTCGATATTTTGTTACATGACTTACTAACATTATTTTATCATGTAGATTCACCTGTCCAAGTATCCAAACACATTTTCCCAACACCCTGTATAGCACAAATAATAATTAGAACAGATGATGATAGCGATAGTGATATTGATATATTAAGTGAATAATTATTATAAGTACCGAATAATTTGTATATTTTTGTAATCATAAATATATTTTTTAATAATAAAATAACTTGTAATTTCACATTTAAACATAAATAAAATATTATTTAATGTCTTACTTATTTTTATTACAAACCATGATTAAATATTCTAAGCAAAATACAGACCTGTTCGGCCATATTTCAATTTTACAGCTGGCCCGGGTCTTTCCTAATAGGGATCAGTTAGTCACTTTCTTATATCTCTGAACAGACTTTACCTGCCAATAATGAGCCCACAAAAATCGTGTCGACCAGTGTAAATAAAATCTTTAAAATATCTAATTTACCTACTTGTTTGCGGCCATAGCAGCATCCATTCCTCATCATACTGCGACATCACCTTCCTCCATTCGTGTTGTTCTGGAGAGTCAACGCTAAAAAAAAAATTAAAATTAAAACTAAAAATAGAACTAATAATAGTTATAAAATACCTTTATGTACTAAAACAACATTGTTACCTGTTACTGCCATTAGAGCCAGGAGTCTCAGTTTTATGCGGCAAATCGGGAAACAACAGCGATCCGTTGGGACTTGTTCCTAGATGGTTGTCGATCTTTGGGGCGCTGATATTGACAATTGGATTTGACGGACTTTCCACCGATTTGTCGAGCGCATCCGAGAGAGATGCGTTCATGCAAGGCCTCTCTGCATCAGTCGGTCCTCCGAGAGACTTACTCATAAATTCTTTTATTTTCTTCGTCATGGTTCGAGTTTCAAAGAGCAGCGGGGGTTCAGGGGTTATAACAGTCGAAGGCTTCTTCTCCTGTTTTGGCAACTGCAGTTTCTTATTGCTATCTGCCAAAGAGCCCTTTTGAGTTTGATTAACTTCCACTGACTTAGAGTGACTTTCTGGCAAAGCAACTAACGGAGGTGCATCCGTTTTACTATCTATAGGGTTTTTAACCTTAGGGGATCGCATACCTTTTAGTTGGGCTGGACTGATCACTCGAAGGCGCATTGTCTTGCCTTTCAGGGTTTGTTTGATTAGGGGCACCTGCTTTTGTTTTAAAGCATCCGCATTAGATTGTGGAGAACCCTTTTCAGACCCAGAATCCTGACTAGGATTTTCTGAGGCCTGAGATTGTGTCAATCCTGTGATTCCACTTGGTTGCGACACATTACTCTGAACCAGTAGAGCATTAACAGTAACAACTCCTCCAGAAATCCCATTTCTTACGACCACTCTCTTAATAGGACTTGGTTCACTCAACAGGTCTGTCAAGGATTTTACTGTTCCATTATGCATACTTTGGCTTTGTGGAGTTACATAGTTGTCCCTTCCATCTTTCTTATAAGCAGATCGGGTGGTAACCCCACTTAAAGGTACCAGCAGAGGTAACTGCCCGCTTTCTGGTACTTCATACTCCTGCAAAACTTCTTCAGTTTTTTTTTGTTTTGGCAGAAAATGTTGGGTTGGGGCATTCTTATTCTCTGCACGAATTTTCTTTCTAATATTCGCACTTGGTGACTTATCGTTATTTGGAGCTACTACTTTCGTTCGACTATGCTGTCTAGTTGCGACGAATGCTTGTGGTTTCTGTTTCGCTTTCACCTTGGGCACTTTGGGCGTCTTGACCGCCCGAACTCGCTTTTTCTTTTCATTCTTAGGATCCTGGATCACCGATTCTTCTACAGGTATCTCATTCGGTAACATATTAGGGGCGTTGGATAGATCGAACCAGTCAGCCAAATCGATATTCTCGCTCTCGCTGCTTTGAGACCCTTGCGACAACTCACTTGCTAGCGAAATATTTAGACACGAAAAATCTGGATAGTACGTCGGGTAATCTTGTGGTTGCGGTTCTACTACAACTTTAGAATTTTCGACAGGCTCGACACCAAAAGGCCAGACGTCATCTGCAGGTATAGAGCTGGCTTGTCCAAAAATTCCAGAAGCGGGGGTGCTTGAGCCTTCTATCAGACTTAAGTCAAACTCCAACTCGTCCATAGCATACTCTGTGATTGGTTTTACAGATTCGACAGTAGGATTTCGATTAAGCTCGTTTTTATAATTGTTGAGGCAATTCATCACAACATCCTTGGGTGTGTGATCGCCTTCTTGGAATGGGGTCGATACGTTGTCCACATCGACGGGATCTCTAGCGTTTTCAGAATGTTGGGACACTGAGGATGTCGCTGGACTCGCCTTGAAAGTTTCCTGTCTATTAAAGTTTTGTAACACTTGTTCAGGAGAAGCGCAGGGGAACTCTTCGAGAAATTTGACATCGCCAGGCAGAATATCTGTGTGTTCCTTTCCATGCGAAAATTTCGATTTGTTTTCAGCCTTAACGTCACAAAAAGCATCCCCTTTAAGGCCTTGCATGTTTGTAGATATATTTCCACTTGAAACATTTACCGGTTGTTGATTATAGAAAGGTTGAGGTGAAGATACTACCAGTTTCGTTTGTTGATAAACATGTTTTCCTGGGCAATAGGGAACATTTATCGTTGAGGCAACTAAATTGCTTTGGAAGTTGTTTTCGTAAATTTGCTGATAACTGGCTTCCGTACCGTGCATCGTAGGTTGTGCAAACGGCATCGAGCCTGTGGTAACACCTCGTTGGCTCGGACTACGACTTTCACCAAGCAGAGTATTAACATCGTTATTTTCCACAAAATCAGGAAGAATCTCTGGTCGCTGCGTATCTGAACCAACACTGTACGGGTCCAAATCAATGCTTTTACTTCGACTTTCTAAAGCAGGTAAACAATTAAGGCTTGCAGGTACAGGCGGACTTGGATTCCTAAAGTCTAAATTTGCGATACAACTACTTGCTGTATCAGGGGGGCTTGGATTTCTATAGTAATTTGGCATCTGCTCAAACATATCTTGTTCCCTATTAGATCTTTTAAAATCTGTTTCTTCGCTAGCATTCTTTCTCGGCTTTATGGATCTTTCAATTTCTGTCTTTGAACCAACGCCTTCCATAAGCATTTGCATGTCAGATGTTGTTGATATATCAACACTTTCAAAGTCAGCTTGTTCTGCCTTATTTAATGGAACATTCTGCACTTCGACTGGAGGTCCTAAAAACTGTGCAAACGCTTCGTTTATCAGTTGCTGTGACGTTTTGAGGTCCTGCTTTTGTTGAACACCTGCTGATGATTTATTAGGCTCAGTACTTAATTTCTGACATAAGAGACCAACAGTCTCCAGAACGTTTTCTGCTGCACTATCAAGATTGGTGCCGTCCTCAGAGTGAACTAAACTATCCGTAACCTCAGTTACAAGGCTTAACTCAAAGAACGGAATATTATCTTTTAGAGCCAGTTCTGCTAACACCTTGCTGGTTTGGCTGTCCAATTTCACATCGTCATGAAATTCTGCTGTCTGAGGTGCTTGGAGATGCGAATTACCAGATGATATTTCCATAGGCTCTGAAGATACTGTTGCTAATTGGATCGCCTTCTGTAGAGCAGGCCGCTTTTTAGCTACTTGAACACCCTGTTCAAGATATTCTTCTTCTCTGCCACGTTTTTGCTTTCGTGTAGCACCACATTCCCCAATATTTCCTTGAGCACTAACTAATGGTTTCTCCGGCTTAGCCTGTGGAGTTGTTTCATTGTCATTTGCAAATGGAACTATCCGTACTTTGATTAGTTCCTGATAATTGGGGTCTAAAGTCAGATGCTTTGTACTCTGTCGTTTGTTTAATTTGGCGGCGGCTCTATCCTGAAATACATCTGCTTCTTTGTCTGATCTAGAATGGTTTGTTTCAATGTTTAAATAATTTGGTTGCTGTATGACTGAAGCATAATTTGGTTGTTTTTTAACCTCAGGCAGGTTTTGAGGGATCCTAGCAGGACAATTCTCTGGAGAAACTGGCGAATGTTTTATTATTGATTGTTGTAGATTTACAATTGCACACTCTTGTTGTCTGTTTATTATATTCACATCCGCTGTGTCCAGTGTGGCACATACCTTAGAGACTGTAACTTGGCCTAAAAGTGTAGGTGGTCCTACACAGTTTCCTTGAACCACAGTATTAACCCTTTGGACTTCATTTGCTAATTGAGAACCTTCAATTAAAGTTGACTTTGTTCCTTCTTTTAAGTCTGCACATTCTAGAGAACCTTCTTTTAAATTAATGTGTTTTAAAGTAAGGTCTTCTATTTTGTTCCTTTCTAGAGTAATAGCTGTATTGTCATCTTTAGTCTCTTTGTTGATAATAATATCTGTATTCTTAGATTTATCCCGATTTTCCATAACGTGTGTTTTGATCAAAGGGTCTACTGGTTCCCCCTTTCCTTCTTCAGTCGTTAGTTTTATATATTTTTCTTTTATTGGTTGTACTCTTGGATCTTTGATAATTGGCGTTACGTCAATTGTACATTGCATGGTTTTATCTGCAAATGACTTTGAGGATTTAGACCGTTCGATTTTTTTCTTTTTTGGCTGAACAGGTGTTGTGTCGATGATGAGGTCAACAGATTTATCAATGTTTTCTTCAACAAACTTCCGCTTTCTAACAGGAGTTTTCTTATTTTCTGCAGTGTCAATAGTCATCCCTGTTTGGTTAAGAATGTTTGTTTTATCTTTAATTGTGTCTTTAACTTGATCTTTAACAATCTTTGACTCAAACTCGGCCGTGCTTTTCGATTCAATATTTTCATTATTTCTTACGTCTTTAGTCAGTTTTTGAATGGGGACTTTGGATTCAGGCGTTCTGCTATCCTGGCAAACTGCTTTTTTACTGTCTTTAGTGGACATCTTTTTGTCTCTAACTTGGGTCTGCTTTACATTTTTTTCTGCGGTATTTATAAGTGTGTCTTTAGCTTGATCTTTAGAATTTTCAACAGTTTTTGACTCAGATCTGCTTGTGCTCGAAACTTTCGCTGCAATATTTTCACTATTTTTTAAGTCCCTCGTCAGTTTCTGAACAAGGACTTCGGATTTAGGCATTTTGCTATTCAGACAAACTGCTTTTTTACTGTCTTTAGTGGACATCTTTTTGTCTCTAACTTGGGTCTGCTTTACATTTTTTTCTGCGGTATTTATAAGTGTGTCTTTAGCTTGATCTTTAGAATTTTCAACAGTTTTTGACTCAGATCTGCTTGTGCTCGAAACTTTCGCTGCAATATTTTCACTATTTTTTAAGTCCCTCGTCAGTTTCTGAACAAGGACTTCGGATTCAGGCGTTTTGCTATTCAGACAAACTGCTTTTTTACTGTCTGTAGCGGATATCTTTTTGTCTTTAACTTGGTTATGCTTTACATTTTTTTCTGCGCTATCTATAAGTGTGTCTTTAGCTTGATCTTTAGAATTTTCAACAGTTTTTGACTCAGATCTGCTTGTGCTCGGAACTTTCGCTGCAATATTTTCACTATTTTTTAAGTCCCTCGTCAGTTTCTGAACAGGCACTTCGGATTCAGGCGTCTTGCTATCCAGACAAACAGCTTTTTTACTGTCTTTAGTGGATATCTTTTTATCTTTAACTTGGTTCTGCTTAACATTTTTTTCTGCGCCATCTATAGTTGTGTCTTTAACTTGACTTTTAGAATTTTTCATAATTTTTGATTCAGAGCCGCTTGTGCTCGGAATACCCGCTTCACAATTTTCATTATTTTTTAAGTCCCTCATCAGGTTCTGAATAGGGACATCGGTTTCAGGCGTTTTGCTATTCAGGCAAACAGCTTTTTTACTGTCTTTAGTGGATATCTTTTTGTCTCTAACTTCGTTCTGCTTTACATTTTTCTCTGCGCTATCTATAATTGTGTCTTTAACTTGATCTTTAGAATTGTTCATAATTTTTGATTCAGAGCCGCTTGTGCTCGGAATACTCGCTTCACAGTTTTTATTATTTTTTAAGTCCTTCGTCGGGATCTGAATAGGGACTTCAAATTCAGACGTTTTGCTATCCAAAAAAACTGCCTGTTCACTGTCTGGAGCGTGTTTATTTGGCTCTTTAGTGGATATCCTTTTGTCTGTAACTTGGCTCTGCTTTACAGTTTTCTCTGCGCTATCTATAATTGTGTCTTTAACTTGATCTTTAGAATTTTTCATAATTTTTGACTTAGAGCTGCTTGCGCTCGGAATTGTCGATTCACAATTTTCACTATTTTTTAAGTCCTTCGTCGAGTTCTTAATAGGGACTTCGGATTTTGGCGTTGTGCTATCCAGAAAAACTGCTTTTTTACTGTCTAGAGCATATTTATTTACGTCTTTAGTGGATACATTTTTGTTTCTTATATAGTTCTGCTTTAAATTGTTTTCTGCGCTATCTTTAATTGTGTTTTTATTATGATCTTTAGAATTTTCAACATTTTTTGTCTCAAATACACCCGCTTTAATCTGTTCACTATGTTCCAAGTCCTTCATCACTTTCTGAATAGGAATTTCTGACTTAGGAATTTTGTTATTTAGAGAAGCTGTCTTTTTACTGTCTGAGGTAATACAAGCGTTCTTGTTTGTGTCTTGGGTTGATATCTTTTTGTCTTTAACTTCGTTCTGTTTTAAAGATTTGAAAGTGCTATGTTTTCCAGATGATGCGCCTAAATAATTATTTGTTTGTTCTGCGGCTTCACTACCAATCCTTACTTTCGTCTCTTGGCGGTTTTTCACGTTCTTTTTCTCTTCCTTGTTCAACTTTTTGGGATCTGCAAGGTCTTCAGATTTCGGCGTAAATTCATAACCATTATTAAAAATGCTGCCTCTATCCAGTACAATAATCAAACCTTCTTTACAGCTTATCTTCTTTACATTTTTACGGCTATAATCGTTTTTGTCCACATTCGAATATTTATTTTTTGAACATCCCTCATCGTTTCTAAGATCTTTGGAAGATTTCTCGCTCCTGCTTGGAATTGATTTTAATTCTGTTTTCCGATCTTTATATTCGATCGTCTTTTTGTTGTCAACGGATGTTCTATTATCTTTATCTTTCCAAATACCTTCCCGGCTACTATCATCTTTTTTATCGGCTTTACTATGATGGTTCACTTCATCTCTATTGCGTTTATATTTATCTTCAGTATTGTCTTTATATTTATTTATTTCTTTTTCTGTAACTTTATGGTGTTTGTTTTTACTTTCATCTCTTTTATCACTTACATCCTTGCTTTTATCACTTACGTCTTTGCTTTTATCTGATCCTTGTCTTCTTGAATTTTTAGAGCTATCTTTGTCATGATTTCTGTATTTGTCTCTATCGGAAGAAACTGCTACTGACCTACTGGATCTCTCTCTATCCTTATCTCTATGTCTGTCTTTATCTTTATTAATGGTTGAATTTGATAATGAAGAACCAGATTTAATAGAAGAAACGCTCTCCGACCTATCTCTTCTATAACTACTCCTACTGTCTCGATCTTCAGAACGATTCTGCTTATGTCTGTCTTTACTTTTATCAATGGTTGAATTTGACAATGAAGAACCAGATTTAATAGAAGAAACGCTCTCCGACCTATCTCTTCTATTACTACCCCTCCTGTGTCGATCTTCAGAACGATTCTGCAAAGACGATCTCCGCTCTGTTTTATATTTACCATCTTTTTGATCTTTCTTCCCATCTTTGTCGTCACTAGGTTTTTTATTTTCAATTTCAGCTACAGGTCTTGATTTATCGTACTTTTCTCTCATACTATCCTGTTCTCGTCGTGTAGATCTTTTTAAGTACTTCTTTTTAATTTCTACTTTAGAATCCGAATCGTCCAGAGATATATTTAGGTTTGTCTGTGATTGCTCTGAATCCAGCTTCCTAGAACTATCATCCTTGGCAGAATCAAAAGATTTAGTAATGGGTGCTTCAAAACCTGTATTTTCTTCTTTCTTTGCTTGTTCTTCGTTCGCTTTAAATCCTTCATCGGTGACATTGTCCTGGAGCAAATGAAGTAATTTATCTTGAATTTCTGATTTTTCTTTTTCTGTAGCAGCTATACAGGTATCAGTAACTTCCACCTCACTCCCGATACATATATTCAGATCTTCTCTGACAACAGAGTCATCAAAATCGGTCCCTTGTTCTTCGAAATTCTCGTAAGCGTGTTTAGCGGCCTCCTGTGCAATCAAAACCAAATCGAAATCGTTTGAATCGTTCGTTTTACTGCTAGAACTTTCGTCTAGTAAAACTGTTTCCATTTCATGTTGGTTGGTAGATGCTACAGACTGATGATTACTTGTATGAGAAGCGGTTTTCTCGTTTTCGCTGTCTTTTTGTTGCGCTACAACGGATGTCTGCATGCCAGTTTCAAGGCTTTGTTGATTCAGAGACTGGCTCGGTAATACTTTGATATCTATTGTTTCTTGTAAATCCATGTCTACCTTTTTATCAATAAAGGAAGATTTAATAGAAGAATTAACATTATCTTGGCCTAACACATTTTCAGATTGCTTAGTTGCCGTTTCAGCAATTTTTTCAAATTTTTTATTTGGCTTATTGTCCTTTGGTTTATTGTGGTCTAAATTTTTAGGCAAAAATAACTGTTGACCTGGAAATACTTCTGATTTGTCATCGGTTGTCGCAACACTTTTCTTCGGGGTTTTTTGTTGTAGCAGTTCTTCTCTTTGCTTTGAAGAGGACTCCAGTATCACAATTTCAACGTTTTGCTGATATAAAAACATTGCAAATGGACCATCACAGACATTTTTTAAACTTGCAGTGTCTTTTTGTTTTTCTTTTACGTGTTTATGTAAAGCCTGGGTAGTAGTTTCGCTCTGGTCACCGCTTGCTACAGCGATTTCTTCTGGTTTGTGTTTCAAATCTTGATGTAAGGACGATTCAATAATATTTCCAACGTTCGGCTTTATATCTACTTCAATTTCTTGCTCTAACGTTTTTTTATTTTCGGTACCAAGACATTTTAAGTCAGGTTTTTTAGAATCGGTAATATTTCTTAATTCCGATAAAGGAATATCATCTAGCAAGGAGTCTTCCAGGGAAATATCAACGCTCTTGTCGACATCTTCCGAGGGTTTATGGTCTAATTGTTCTAATGCACCTGGTTGTTGGGTGGTACACCTGTCAAACAATGCTTCTGTTGGTAATAAGTCCCCATAGACCAAATTTTCAATTCTCATAACTATTGGGGCAATCCCTGGTATGTTGTCCTTTGCAGTCGACGCGCTACCGTTCCCAGACAAATGTAGTTGATGAAGATTTTCCAAGTTCTGTGGTGGTTGAACTTCAGGCCTTAAAGAAATTGATTCTATAACTGACTGCTCAGTACTTTTAACAGTTTCTTCAATAAATGGTTTTGTTGGTGTCGAGGCTTCACAATGTTCACTACTTTTTTTACTACATGTAGCTTTCTCCACTGTACGCAAGTCAATTTTATTAAGTGAGATATTTGACATTTCACCTTCAAGTAAATTAATGTTCGATTCCAAAGTGTTTTCACTCTTATTTTGTTCCTCGTCTATTAATTTAGCTGGATCAATCTGTAGCAACTTGATTAACTTCTCTGTAGTAGGTTCTACCGTGTTCTTGCAATTGGAAAATAAAGATGATTTCCTTCTTAATTTGGGATGTCCAACTTCTTTAACGTCTGGCAAGCGATTCGCACTTTCCGAAGTCAACTTTTCCAGAACACGTTGCTGGATTTCCTTTGTCGGATCTATATGTACGTCCTGTCCTTTTTTGACCAGCCCTGTCAAGTCGATTTTACCGCTCACAATTTGGGCTTTAAACTCCCTCTTGTACCGTTCTTTGGGCGTAGTCGCAGAAGGTGTGGGCGTCACCGGAGGACTTTGAAACTTTTCTTTTACTTCTAATGGTATTCCTACAGGAAGATTGGCATTCGACAGGGATTGCTCTATTGTCGGCTTCAAGTCCAGCTTTAGATTGGGTCTCTTTATAAGTTTTCGAGGTACAGCTGAAGTATTTTTATCCTCCACGGCTTCCAGGGCGTTCCCACTAAGCTGAGCGCAAGTTACTAAAGCCAGATTAAGATCTTCTTTAACCCTTTTAGTTACACTGGCTTTAGTTTGGTTTTTATTAACACTAACTGCCTTGGTGGATCTTCTGCCTCTACCCCTACCCCGACCTCTGCCTCTACCCACCGATGCTGTCACGCTTGGCACTACCTCTTGCTCAGGCACATCACCAGATGATGTAGCAGCTTTTCTACCTCTTGGTGATCCAGAGCGCCACCTTTTTCCAATTTTAGGATCACTTTGAATAGTGGTGGCCCCGGAATCGATTAGTTCATTTCCTTGGCCCGATTTACGCCTTAATTTCAAGGCATAGGGAGGTACATCTTCAATGTCGATTACATCGGATTTTGGAGTTGCCCTGGTTTTAGCAGAAACATTATCGATAATGATCGAGACGTCTGACGGCTCAGCTGCCCCTGATCGACGTCTGATCTTGGGGGAAGATTGAAAACGTTTCGGAGGCTCCTTGGAATCTGCGTTACTACTTTTTACGTCAACGCACGTCCCGATTGGTTTGACAACGGACAGTGGAGGATTCTCAAGAACAAAATCACTTCCAGAACAAGACCGCGGTCGCAATTTGGATCGATAGGTTCTTCTAGTATTGCCATCTTTATTTCTTTCATCGACTTCTTTAAAATACTGATTACTGAATCTTGCAGAAACAGCCGGCATGTCTGGATCATCAATAACAAGTTCAGTTGGTTTTCTAAAGGGGGTTGGTGCTGATTTTCTCTTGCCAATGAGCTCACCCGTGGTCGGTTCTTGCTCCCTGTGCCAGTTCTTCGTTTGTTTCACTGTCGATTCCTCAATAAAAGAAATATTTTCGTTGATGTTCTTCAAGCGGTCACCCGACTTGCCTCGAGTCTTTGGCTCCTGCCGTCCAATTACAATATCAGTTGTCCCGTACGTACTTCTAGACTTCTTTGGTGAGGGAGACCTGGATGTAACCCTCTGAGCCAAAGGAACTTCGTCATCGGAGCTATTAAGACTAATCGATTCGCATGGAGGCATCTGTTTTTTCTCTGCCTTGGTTTTCATCCTCAGCCTCTTTGGTTCATCGGACAAAAGGAAATGTGTAGGCTGTAGGTAAGATCTTTTTTCTTTGGCAGCCGAGTTCTTCAGTTTCCTCTTTAAAATGTTAGGTTTTCGACGTATGGGTCGAAGAACCAATTCAGAACAAGCCGGGACTGTTTGCATCTCAGCATTCAAATCAGTGTTGAGGTGCGTGTTTCGCAAGGAAGTCTCTTCGTCTGCTTGGTAGATGGTAATTAAATGTATCGACGATTTAAGGGACTTCCTTCTTTTGCTGTTGCCGTTGCCCAGCAAAGTCTGAAAGCTGCTTTGAATTTTTAAGGCAAAATCGTTGGGCTCGATCGGCGTCTCGGTCGGACCAAGAATTACTTCCGACCGCACGTCCGGACACCCTTGAGAAATGCAGTCTTCGTCTATTAGCAACAACCCCTCGGAGTCGCTACCGTGATCAGCATCAGAGTTTAACTCGCGCTGTATAGCGGTTTCTGCTAATAGATGCAGGTGATGATTGTTGGTCTTTGGGATTACGTCGGTGCCAAATTTTGAAAGAGATTGACGTACATCTGCAAAATAACAGTTAACATTGTGCCTTACATTTTACTTTTACAAGTTATTGTGTAATTTATTTAAAAAACATACGGAGCGATGTAGAGTTAATGCCTTTTTATTACTATACTGCGCAGCACATTCAAAAATTTGCCTCAACTTTAATGTTACGTATTTTTCTAAACTTGTTGTTTGTTTTTATTGATTTTTTTTCCTAATTGTATGGATTTTCTTAAGAAGATCACCGCCTTTGTTTTTTAAAAAAATGGAAGGCTGCAGGATAGCTTGTCTGGTGAAATCTTAGCGAAATGTAGACTTGTGTCTTGGAATGTTAGCCTCAATTTTAATTCCCAAAAAATACTGATGGTTTGATCATTATACAGGGAGAAACAAAATATACTTTTTTACCCTCAATTTCTAATCGCCCTGTGGAATAATTGAGCCGCAAAATTTGGCTTCATTATGTTTTCGTTTGAAGTGTGATCTTTTATTAACATAATGTTTTTTGGTTCACGTCATTATCTGCTTCTTAGGAAAAGATACAAATTTTTAAAGATGGTGTTGCAGTTTTTCTATTTTATTAACAATACAAGAATATTTTTTTAGAAGTATTTTATGTACAATATTCTATACCTATCGTCAACTGTTTCGGAAATATTAAGTGTTTTCAGATTTATTGCAAAAATTAACAACACACTAAAAAACTAATAAGTAATACTGTTTATTTCTTGATAATGTAAAAAACAAAAAAAAAACATTAATGTAGGAGATGTTGAGAATGCTCGCCGCGAACGTCTTGGCAACATCCTAATCTTAAATAGAAATTTCTTCTAACGTTACTGAACATCTCAGGCGTGGCCGATCTAATGGCAAGCGTTATTCGTCTTCTTAAGTCAGCTCAGTCGAGGGGTTTAGTTTTGTATATAATATTTTTGACACAACCCCATAAGAAGTCTAATGGCGTCAGATCAGGGGATCGTGCTGGCCATTCCATCGATCCACGCCTCCCTATCCACCGATTTGGAAATACTCGGTTGAGCCCGGTTGAGGTACTGCCGGACATTGATTTGGTAATGGGGCGGTGCTCCATCTTGCTGAAAGTTGTGGGTTTGCTGGATCAGGATATAAGTTTGTCAAAGTTGGCAAGACAATATTTTGGAGCAGTGCTAAATAATTATCGCCATTTAAATTGCCATTAATGAAAAAGGGACCTATGATATGATTTCCAACAATTCCTGCCCAAACATTAACCTTTTCAGAATATTGCGTATGTTCTTCTCTCATCCAGCGAGGATTTTCCCTAGATCAATAGCGGCTGACAATCAGCATGACGGTGAAGTGTAAAGGTGCACTCATCAGAAAACAAAACATGTTTTAATTGGATCACATTGTTATCTAACATTGCCATAATTTGTTCGCAAAAATACGTTCTCCTATCCAAATCGTCTTCCATGACCTCATGAGTAGGTATCATTTTATAGGGATTCGTTTTATTTTCTTGTAATGTTCGAATAATCGATGAATGGCAAACATCGAACATTGGGGCTGTTTTTCGACTAAAAGTATGTAGGTTTTCCTGAAACTCAAGCATAATATCTAATTTGGTATCATCACTTATTGCATTGGCAGCTACTTTTTTTATCTGCTTTACATGTCCAAGCTGGCGAAACTGCTTTTCTATTTTACTAATTGTCCCTTGAGTTATAAGCGCTAGATTTGGAAATTTTTCATGAAATGAGCGAGCAACTTCCATTTGTGTCCGTGTTTTATCTCCATAACCAATCATCTGTAGAATTGTTATTTTGTGCAATTCTGTTAAATAAACCATTTTTCTGATATGCAGTTAACGAAATTCAAACGACTATAACACTGACAACTACTGTCATGCAGACAGACAACAATTTGCTAAGGTCAGGCGTTTTAAACAAAAGTAAACAAAACTATTTATACCTTTCTTTTATTTTATATCAGTAAAAACATCAATTTTCAACATCTCCTACATTAATGTTTTTTTTTTGTTTTTTACATTTTCAAGAAATAAACAGTATTACTTATTAGTTTTTTAGTGTGTCGTTAATTTTTGCAATAAATCTGAAACACTTAATATTTCCGAAACCGTTGAAGATAGGTATAGGATATCGTACACGAAATATGTCTAATATTTTCTGAAGAATAAAAAAATTGAATAATATACAGGGAGTTGCATTTAAAATAAGAAAGTTAGTATTGGCCACTGTTACATGACACACCCTGTATAAAAAGTTTTTATTGAAAAAAATGCGCAACTAGAAATACCAATCGACGTGTCCGAGCGTTTTTTCGGACACGCCCCCATGTATTTATTATCAAGTTTATTCCATTTGACTGATACACACTGTATGAAGAAGTCATTAAAATAAATAAACACATTTTAGGGGTACTCTACTAGGTACTTACCTTGCAAAGAGTCTTCTTCAGCATTGTACAAGACCAAACTGGAATTCTCCATTTTATCGCCGTTCTTTGGCAGGCACGAAGCAAAACTCTCCGCCGAAGGAATGTCGGAAGGTTTCAGTTGAACTTTAGAGTCCTTAACACTCTCCTCGTCACTGGCTCTACGATTTTCTTGCTGTGCATCTCCAACCACCTCGGGTTGCTCAGCGGCTTGAATATTTTCCGATTTTTTCTCCCCAATATTATTGTTAGTGGCCAGATTTAACGGTTGTGAATCAGTATTTAGTTCAGAAATATCGTCGTTACTTTTAGCACTGGTTAAATTTAATGCAGCATCACCACTGCTAAGAGAAGTATGATTTAAGGAGTTCAACAATTGCAACGGATCATCACGCGGTTTGATTTCTTCGGCCTTTAAAATTCGCTCTTGCTCTAAAGTGTATTTGACAGTCCCCGGGAGATACAACAACTGTTCATCATCCTGCAAATTTCTAAAATGTCTATAAGGGTCTGGACCTTCATTCTCAAAATCTAATATTTGTTCACCAACAATGAGTGTAGTTTTGTGGCATGTACTGTCTTTGTGAGAGGGCCCTTCTAATGATAATTTAGTCAAACAGCTGTCATCTTCCATGTTTGTATTAGTGTCAAGCGGATCACTTTGTTCCTTTTCTGGTTCACCTGTATTTTCCGGAATTTCATCAATAACAACAAACTCTGTATTAAGTAATTTTGCCAAGGTTTCTTCCTCGGACAATACGTTTGGATATTGATCTGAGTCCAAAGCTGATGAGTTAGCACTGTGAGTAGTAATTGGGCCATCACTGAAATTGCCCGAGGAGGAAGTATCAAATGTTTCTTGTACTCCGCTAGCTAACTTATCAGTTTTCTCGCCGGAATCTGCATCTTTGTTAATCATTTTATACTTTTTCCTTTTTAAAATTGCGTTTTTAGACGAATTTACACCTTTTGCAGTACTAGGTTTTTTAGGTAAAACTTTGTGTTTTGTTTTCTTGTTATCATAATCTGCAACAATACATACATCTTGTTGTTCCTTTCCTTGATCTTTATCGTGTGTTACAGTGCCCCAACTTACTACCTTAGTTAGATCTTCTTTGGCGTCATTAATCTCTGGCATTTGAGCATCTTGAACAACTTTATCGGCAGTAATAATCACTTGAGCCTTAACTTCATTTGAATTCACCATTTGGATTTGGTTACTTTCTTCATAATATTCACAAGTTGAAATTTCGATTGTATTGTCCACTAAATATTCATCCAGATACACTGGGCTTGCCTCACAAGCTCCATCATGTTGTTCAGTGTTGCGAAATTCGACATTATCTCTCAGAGAAGTAGTTTTATTTTCCGCTAAAGCCTGTCCAGCAGCACTGCTGCCTGCCTCAGTACCAACATTGTGTTGACAAATTTCGACTGTTCCTTTTACTTCAACAATTTTCTCATTATCGGTTTTACCAATTTTTAATTCGGTTTCTGATACACATTCAGTAGGGTTTTGCTTGTCATTGGCTTCTGTTTGTTCGTCACTTCTCTCAACTACTTCTGTAGCCTTGGGTAGGCCAATTGTTTCTACGTCATTTATTGGCTTAGGTAACTCTTCAACGCTCTGAGGATCTACAGTGGGAACAGCTGGTTGAACTTTATTTTCTATTTCCTCTGTATCTTCCTTCTGACTAGCTCGGGACAAATCCTCATCTTTTTCAGGTTCAGCTGTACTCCCTTTCTTATCTGCAGTTTCTTCAACCTTCGAGATGTCTTTCTTTTTGGCCATATTCTCAAATTGGAATTGCTTACCCTCGGCAATTGGTTCAGCTTTTTCTATATCAGCAGCATTCATTGATTTTTGGATCGGTACATTTTCTGGACAGACTCCTGTGCCTGCACAAAGCTTTTGCGCTTCAGGTGATTTATTTACTTGGGACAAATCGTCATCTTTTTTAGGTTCAGCTGTATCATCTTTCTTATCTGCAGTTTCTTCAACCTTCGAGATATCTTTCTTTTCGGCTATATTCTTACATAGGAATTGCTTACCCTCGGCAGATTGTTCAGTTTTTTCCATATCAGCAGTATCCATTGATTTTTCGATCGGTACATTCTCTGGACAAAATTTTTGTGCAACTTCATGTGATTTAATAATTTTTCCAAGATCAGCACTTTTAAGCTTTATTTCTGTTTCTTTGGCTTGAACATTTTCTGCACAGCTTATCCTAGTTTCACACAGTAACTGTTCACTATTAGGTGAATTTTGGAAATCGGTAGAAGCCGAAGTGGAGTCTATTTCTTTTCCTGTTGTGTCCTTTGTCACGATTATTTCTGAAGAACTTTGTTTATCTCTATACAACAATTCTTCATTTTGAGGCAGTTCTTCAATGGCCTCAATGCTGGTAGCATCAGTTAGTTTATTTTTATCTGCAGTTTTTTCCGTCGCTATTTCTGAATTGGAAGGAGACTCTCCACTTTGTTTGTTTTTTTCCAATGATTCATCACTGTCTTCTTTCAAGAGTATTTCTTCATCAATATGTGAGACATCCACTTCTTCATCGCCTTCTAAGAGACAATTCTCGTCAAAATCGTCAGGACTTCTAGCTTCTTTAACTGTATCTGACGTAATGTCGTCTTTATGTAAGTCTTCTACGTCCGTTATTAATGTATCATGAACTAAATTTTGACTGGGCTTGAAGATCACTTCCTCAGACACACTCATGTTTTCGCTATAATTCGTACGATTTAATTTTGGTCTACTAGGAGACTCCAGAACTTCTTTACTATCTTGAATTGGTTGATCACTTTTCTTCTCAGCATTTTTTCCGGGAGAACTACTTTCTTCCTTAATAAAATCCAGTCCCGTATTTGGCTGCAGATTTGTAGCTCCGTGTACCTCTTGTTCACATTCTATCTCGTACATACTCTTGAACGAATGAGATGAAGCCCAGGATAAGTTAGAATCGAGAGGGATCTTGCATATAACTTCTATTTCACTATCATTAGATTTAGAGGTAGAATCGCTGAATTCAACTGTCTCTGCACTAGTATTTATGGGAATAGTATGCATTTCCTCAGTGATTGATAATCCATCGTCACTCTCTGTAGACTTAGCAGTAGAATCGCTCAAGTCATCTGACTCTGCACTGGTATTTATGGGAACAGTATGAATTTCCTCAGTGCTTGATAATCCATTGTCACTGTCTTTAGACTTAGCAGTAAAATCGCTTGAGTCAACTGTCTCTGCACTGGTATTTATGGGAATAGTATGCATTTCCTCAGTGATTAATAATCCATTGTCACTGTCTTTAGACTTAGCAGTAGAATCGTTTGGGTCAACTGTCTCTACACTGGTATGTATAGGAATACTATGCATTTTCTCAGTGATTGACAATCCATTATCACTGTCTTTAGACTTAGCAGTAAAATCGCTTGAGTCAACTGTCTCTGCACTGGTATTTATGGTAATAGTATGCATTTTCCCAGTGATTAATAATCCATTGTCACTATCTTTAGACTTAGTAGTAGAATCGTTTGGGTCAACTGTCTCTGCACTGGTCTTTATGGGAATAGTATGCATTTCTTCAGTGAATGATAATCCATTGTCATTGTCTTTAGACTTAGCAGTAGAATCGTTTGGGTCAACTGTCTCTACACTGGTATGTATAGGAATACTATGTATTTTCTCAGTGATTGGCAATCCATTGTCACTGTCTTTAGACTTAGCAGTAGGATCGGTTAAGTCAACTGTCTCTACACTGGTATGTATATGAATACTATGTATTTTCTCAGTGATTGGCAATCCATTGTCACTGACTTTAGTCTTAGCAGTATAATCGTTTGGGTCAACTGTCTCTACACTGGTATGTATAGGAATACTATGTATTTTCTCAGTGATTGGCAATCCATTGTCACTGTCTTTAGACTTAGCAGTAGGATCGGTTAAGTCAACTGTCTCTACACTGGTATGTATATGAATACTATGTATTTTCTCAGTGATTGGCAATCCATTGTCACTGACTTTAGTCTTAGCAGTAGAATCGTTTGGGTCAACTGTCTCTACACTGGTATGTATAGGAATACTATGTATTTTCTCAGTGATTGGCAATCCATTATTACTGTCTTTAGACTTAGCAGTAGGATCGGTTAAGTCAACTGTCTCTACACTGGTATGTATAGGAATACTATGTATTTTCTCAGTGATTGGCAATCCATTGTCACTGTCTTTAGACTTAGCAGTAGAATCGCTTGGGTCAACTGTCTCTGCACTGGTCTTTATGGGAATAGTATGCATTTCCTCAGTAATTAGTAATCCATTGCCACTGTCTTTAGACTTAGAAGTAGGATCGCTTAAGTCAACTGCCTCTAGACTGGTATGTATGGAAATATTATGCATTTCCTGCATTATTGGTAATCCATTGTCACCGTCTTTAGACTTAGCAGTAGGATCGGTTAAGTCAACTGTCTCTAGACTGGTATGTATGGGAATAGTATGCATTTCCTCAGTGCTTAATAATCCATTGTCACTATCTTTAGACTTAGTAGTAGAATCGTTTGGGCCAACTATCTCTGCACTGGTCTTTATGGGAATAGTATGCATTTCTTCAGTGATTGATAATCCATTGTCACTGTCTTTAGACTTAGCAGTAAAATCGCTTGAGTCAACTGTCTCTGCACTGGTATTTATGGGAATAGTATGCATATCTTCAGTGATTGATAATCCATTGTCATTGTCTTTAGACTTAGCAGTAGAATCGTTTGGGTCAACTGTCTCTACACTGGTATGTATAGGAATACTATGTATTTTCTCAGTGATTGGCAATCCATTGTCACTGTCTTTAGACTTAGCAGTAGGATCGGTTAAGTCAACTGTCTCTACACTGGTATGTATAGGAATACTATGTATCTTCTCAGTGATTGGCAATCCATTGTCATTGTCTTTAGACTTAGCAGTAAAATCGTTTGGGTCAACTGTCTCTACACTGGTATGTATAGGAATACTATGTATTTTTTCAGTGATTGGCAATCCATTGTCACTGTCTTTAGACTTAGCAGTAGAATCGTTTGGGTCAACTGTCTCTACACTGGTATGCATAGGAATACTATGTATTTTCTCAGTGATTGGCAATCCATTGTCACTGTCTTTAGACTTAGCAGTAGAATCGCTTGGGTCAACTGTCTCTGCACTGGTCTTTATGGGAATAGTATGCATTTCCTCAGTAATTGATAATTCATCGTCACTATCCTTAGACTTAGCAGTAGGATACCTCAAGTTACCTGTATCTGCACTGGTCTTTATGGGAATAGTATGTATTTCCTCAGTGCTTGGTAATCCATTGTCACTGTCTTTAGACTTAGCAGTAGGATCGCTTAAGTGCACTGCCTCTAGACTAGTATGTATGGAATTAGTATGTATTTCATCAGTGATTGGTAATCCATTATCACTGTCTTTAGACTTAGCAGTAGGATCGGTTAAGTCAACTGTCTCTGCACTGGTATGTATGGAAATAGTATGTATTTCCTCCATTATTGGTAATCCATTGTCACCGTCTTTAGACTTAGCAGTAGGATCGGTTAAGTCAACTGTCTCTAGACTGGTATGTATGGGAATAGTATGCATTTCCTCAGTGCTTAATAATCCATTATCACTGTCTTTAGACTTAGCAGTAGGATCGCTTAAGTGCACTGCCTCTAGACTGGTATGTATGGGAATAGTATGTATTTCCTCAGTGATTGGTAATCCATTATTACTGTCTTTAGACTTAGCAGCAGGATCGGTTAAGTCAACTGCCTCTGCACTGGTATGTATGGGAATAGTATGTATTTCCTCAGTGATTGGTAATCTATTATCACTGTCATTAGACTTAGCAGTAGGATCGGTTAAGTCAACTGCTTCTGCACTGGTATGTATGGGAATATTATGCATTTCCTCATTGCTTGATAATCCATTGTCACTGTCTTTAGACTTAGCAGTAGGATCGGTTAAGTCAACTGCCTCTGCACTAGTCTGTATGGGAATAGTGTGCACTTCCTCAGTACTTAATAATTCATTGCTACTGTCTTTAGACTTAGCAGTAGAATTGGTTAAGTCAACTGCCTCTGCACTAGTCTGTATGGGAATAGTCTGTATTTCCTCCGTTATTGGTAATCCATTGTCACCGTCTTTAGACTTAGCAGTAGGATCGGTTAAGTCAACTGCCTCTGCACAAGTATGTATGGGAACAGTATGCATTTCTTCAGTGGTTGATATTCCATTGTCACTGTCTGAAGACTTAGCAGTAGGATCGCTTAAATTAACTGTCTCTGCACTGGTATTTATGGAAATAGTATGCATTGCCTTAGTGCTTGATAATCCATTGTCACTGTCTGTAAACTTAGCAGTAGGATTGGTTAAGTCAACTGCCTCTGCACTGGCATGCATATGAATAGTTTGTTTCTCAGTGATTGATAATCCATTGTCACTGTCTTTAGATTTAACAGCAGAATCGTGTGGGTCAACTATCTCTACACTGGCATGTATGAGAATAGAATGCATTTTCTCAGTGCTTAATAATCCATTGTCACTGTCTTTAGGCTTAGCAGTAGAATCGCTTAAGTTTGTCTCTACACTAACATTTATGGGAATAGTATGTATTTCCTCAGTGATTGGTAATCTATTATCACTGTCATTAGACTTAGCAGTAGGATCGGTTAAGTCAACTGCTTCTGCATTGGTATGTATGGGAATAGTATGCATTTCCTCATTGCTTGATAATCCATTGTCACTGTCTTTAGACTTAGCAGTAGAATCGGTTAAGTCAACTGCCTCTGCACTAGTCTGTATGGGAATAGTGTGCACTTCCTCAGTACTTGATAATCCATTGTCACTGTCTTTAGACTTAGCAGTAGGATCGGTTAAGTCAACTGCCTCTAGACTGGTATGTATGGGAATAGTCTGTATTTCCTCCGTTATTGGTAATCCATTGTCACCGTCTTTAGACTTAGCAGTAGGATCGGTTAAGTCAACTGCCTCTGCACAAATATGTATGGGAACAGTATGCATTTCTTCAGTGGTTGATATTCCATTGTCACTGTCTGAAGACTTAGCAGTAGGATCGCTTAAATTAACTGTCTCTGCACTGGTATTTATGGAAATAGTATGCATTGCCTTAGTGCTTGATAATCCATTGTCACTGTCTGTAAACTTAGCAGTAGGATTGGTTAAGTCAACTGCCTCTGCACTGGCATGCATATGAATAGTTTGTTTCTCAGTGATTGATAATCCATTGTCACTGTCTTTAGATTTAACAGCAGAATCGTGTGGGTCGACTATCTCTACACTGGCATGTATGAGAATAGAATGCATTTTCTCAGTGCTTAATAATCCATTGTCACTGTCTTTAGGCTTAGCGGCAGAATCGCTTAAGTTTGTCTCTACACTAACATTTATGGGAATAGTATGCATTCCCTCAGTGCTTGATAATCCATTGTCTTTGTCTTTAGACTTAGCAGTAGAATCATTTGGGTCAACTGTCTCTACACTGGTATGTATAGGAATACTATGTATTTTCTCAGTGATTGGCAATCCATTGTCACTCTCTTTAGACTTAGCAGTAGAATCGTTTGGGTCAACTGTCTCTACACTGGTATGTATGGGAATAGTATGCATTTCCTCAGTGATTGACAATCCATTGTCACTGTCTTTAGACTTAGCAGTAGAATCGTTTGGGTCAACTGTCTCTACACTGGTATGTATGGGAATAGTATGTATTTTCTCAGTGATTGGCAATCCATTGTCACTGTCTTTAGACTTAGCAGTAGAATCGTTTGGGTCAACGGTCTCTACACTGGTATGTATGGGAATAGTATGTATTTTCTCAGTGATTGGCAATCCATTGTCACTGTCTTTAGACTTAGCAGTAGAATCGTTTGGGTAAACTGTCTCTACACTGGTATGTATGGGAATAGTATGTATTTCTTTAGTCATTGATAATCTATTGTCAAGGGAATTATCTTTTTTTGTTAGTTCTTCTATCTGTTGCTGACGTGGCAAGGATTGAGTACAGATATCAGGAACTGCATTGTTATCTTTATATACAGGTTTAAATTTTACAAGTGCTTGTGAGCTTTGGATTTTTGAGGTTGTATCAATCCGTACATCTTGGTTTTCAGCAACAAGATTTGTATCACTAGTACTTAAATTGGCTTCTGGAGTTATAACCAGTTTGTTGTTGACCATTGTAATGACCACCTGAAAAAAAAAGGCCTTAAATATCCTATGAAATTAGAGGTGATCCCTCGCAAACAAAATATAGCAAAAACTATCAATAAACCACTATATAACTAGTTGGCAATCTCTGGAAATCCTTAGGATTCAAACGCCTTAGGAATCATAGGCAGTGATTCCGAATCAGTGGCGTCTCAATTAATAATTTAAATTTACTGATTATTTTAGGAGATTAAAATGATACGCCACTGCTTTTTTAAAAGCAAAAATCATTTTATTAATGGTGTAATAGAAAAAATCTCTTTTATTCGTAACTTTCAGTAAAAGAATAAAGAACAACAGTTATCTATACGTGAATCTGGGGACTTTAGTTTTTATACTAGATAATCAAAATAGTCTTAACTACTATAATGTAAAATCCGCTGGTAAATTTGGTCGATTTTCAAAATAAATATTAAGTCATCAAATACCAATTTTTGAAGCAAACTTTAAACCTTTTTTCCCTTATTTTTGCAAAAAAAAACTCTTAGGGAATGCTAAGGCATCTTTAAAATTTTTCACAGATTGAAAGAAACAGAAGGTAATAATAAAACAAAAGACAAAACCAAAAAAAAAAAAAAACAGCAGAGAAACGTCGTACAATTACTGACCCTGACTGAACTTGTAGCGCTATTTTTAAAATTGCCTTTTTTTTAAGTTAACTTTGGCTGTTCAGTCACTCGGCCAGTTGCTTTTATTCAATATTATAATGTAATTAAAATTAAATATTTAAGAAACGGTTAAATTAGCAAAGTAGTAGAATTTTTCTGGTAATTAAAATGGTGAAAGCAGAAAAACAATTGGACATAACGTTTCTGAATAAATGAGGAAAATGTATTTTTTTTAAATGCCACAACCTGTATATTTTTTACCGAAACGTTTGCAAATCGTATACGGAATAAAAAAAGTTCATATGCAATATTGAAAAAAACATCAACACAGCCATGGAAATAAAAAATGGTTTGCCTTTGACGTTTTCATCGAGACTACCATGAAAACAAAACCGAATTAACTAAAGTGTCCTTATTTTAGGAACTAACCTGAGCTAACCAAAATTTTCGTAGTTTTGCATCAAGTTATCTAGTTTTTGCTTTTAAATATTACAAAATGGCGTTCACGCATTTAGAACATTGCGATATGTTAGAAGCCTATCTTGGTTGCATAAAAAATAGTGTACTAGCGCTCGAGCAATATGGTCAAATGTATCCTGAACGTGAGCAACCAGACAGAAGGTATTTTCTACGGCTGTATAGAAAATTTAGAAGTAACGAAAGAGTTTTTATAAAGACAAGGACTAAAAAACAGTTTATATTCCGACGTGTCATAATGACATTATTATGGATTTCATTTTCAGTGTCAAAATGACATACTTTATATAGGACTGAGTACTATAATGATTTAATTATAGGACTGAGTACTATAATGAAAAATAAGACGCAAAAATGAAAAAATTTATTTAAAACAAAATGGAACAAAATTTAATGATTAAAATTAAAAGTAACATTATTACAATTCGTTAAATTGATGTTGGACATAGGAGTTGAAATTGTTGCATTGTTGTGATTTTTAATTTCTATGGTTTCTGTTTCTTCTGAGGGAACGACAGTCGATGAAACACTCGATGATGATTTCTTCCCGAGAATGGCTGCTGAAATTCTTTTCTTGTTTTCGCAAGAGTTCTCTATATATCCTTCAGCAACTGTGTCACTTTTCCAGCCACCATGGCGTTTAATAGTGTGAAGATCGACTCCTGATTCAGCCAGCAGTGAAGCTGAAGACCTTCGGAAACAGTGACCTGTGTATTCGGCGGAATGGGGTAACTTTAAAAAAGCAGCGATCGTTTTACACATATTTCCGAAAGTATGGATACCCACTGGTTGCTTTGTACATTTGTTGTTTCTAAATGATAGAAAAAAACGAGAAACTTCGGTCTCATTGCTACATAGGTCCGAACAAGCTACACCATATTTATTCCTTCGACATCGCCAGGCGTTACGTAAAATTCTCGGGGAACGTTGGTTTTTGTACTAGATATGAAAATTCGAAAAACAACCCCCTCATCGTGTACATCTTCTATCCTTACGTTTTTTAACTCAACTCTTCGACATGCTCCACTTATACCTATTATCATTGACACTTTTAATAGCAAGTATGTTTCGTTGTCTGCCTCTTGTAAAAACTTTGCAATATTTTCTTTAGTCAAAATCCTGGATTTTTTGGGTGTGTAAGGATCAGATTTTCGTTTTAAAAAAGCTATCAATTGATTGAACTTACTTATGTCGACGTTTTTCTTAAGTAATAGTGTACTCCTTAACATAGAGTAATAACTCCATAAACTCGAAGACTTTTTCTTCATTGATTCTTCCTTGAAATATGCCAAAAGTACCTTTTCGTGTACGATATTGACAACCTTTTTCTGGGAACACCAAGTTTTGTAATTGTCATAAGTTTTTTCATATATGCCTTTAGACTTTTCGGGCAACAAACCAACAACTGCTTTATTGGCCAATTATTCTAGTACTACCTAAAAGGTTGTTTCAATAACACATGTACTTAACATGGCGCAGAACGGAAAGGTCGCTACGAAAAAAGTATGAATAGTTTTTATGTGATAACAAATTCATCAAGTGGTATAAATGCAGTTCGCGATAAATAAAATATAAAATGGGTGAATATAGAGGTATAAGTCCCATGATTATGCCGGGAAATTTATCGGAAAACTGGAAAATTTGGCGAAAACGTTTTGAAAATTATCTAGTGGCATCGGAAATAAAGAAAAAAGATGAAGCCGTTCAAATTGCACAATTGCTTCATTATATAGGTGACGAATGTTTTCTCATCTATAATACCTTTTCTTTTAAACCAAACGATGATAAAAAACTGAATAATGTATTAAAGAAGTTTGAGAATCATTTCTTACCTAAAAGAAATTTAGCTTTTGAGCGATTTAAATTTTTTACACGAAAACAGCTAACCGGTGAAACTATTGAACAATTTGTTAAGGCTGAGACACAATCAAAAACTTAAGGAATAAATAATAGGATTTAAGATTTAGGCGTTAAGGAATAAGAGTACAAGACAGAATTAAAATCTTAGTACCTAAATTTAACCAATCCGGTTACTTAAAAACGGCGCGATTTTTAAACTCTAAACTATTGTCGTAATTGTTTACAAATACTATTTTTACAACTTTAACAAACTCGCCGTGAACTCGCCTGTACTATTAAAAAATATGGAGGGCTTGCCAAAAAAGTCCTTAACTCTTTTGAGTAGTATGTTTGCAATGTCGGCAGCGTTTTATTATTACCTTAAGAAACGGAGATCAATAAGGTGGCGCAACAGGAGATGGTGAGTTCGCTCTATTAATGTCCAAAGAGAATTCTTAGGAGACTTTAATGATAGAACGTAATCGTGAAAGTTTTGGTCATACATGACTTACATGAAACTCTTACTTTTATTAAAAACCAAAGTGAAAAACTGAAAATACAATTTTGAGGTTATTAAATTGTCAAAAGTCAAACAACAAACATGCTGACTTCTCATTGGTTGATTTCCTATTCCTTATTTCTTAAAACCAACAAATCGGTTTTTTAAATCTTAAATCTTATTCCTTAATTCCAAAAAATTCATTGTGCGTTGTTTACATAGGACAACATATGTTCGTTCTTAAATCTTAATTCTTATATCATAAATCTTATTTCTTATTCCTTAAGTTTTTGATTGTGTCTCAGCCTTTACTGATTTAAAAAATAAAGCCTTAAGTTGTGATTTTGGTGATTTAAAAGATGACTTAATAAAGAATTTGCTCACATGCGGTCTTACGGATGTGTCATTGCGCGAAAAACTTCTACAGGCGGACGATAGTCTGCCTCTGGATGAGGCGATAAAGTTGTGTGTTACCGTGGAAAATTCGCGCGAGCACTCGTCACAAATGTGAATGTAGATTTCGTGCATAAAGGTACATTTAAAGAGGTGCACAGAAATTGCAGTGGTCCAAGTACGAGTTTTGGAGCTGCTGGAAGTTATAGTAGGGGAAGGCATTCCCAAACACCTCAATACCGAGGTAGATCACCAGTTGTGCAGGAGGGTAAGGAGCAGCATAGAGGTAAGACTGTTCCATGTTTTCGTTGCGGTCGTCATCATCAAAAAAATAACTGTCCAGCATTTGGAAAAAGGTGTTCACAGTGTGGTATTGCTAATCATTTTTCTATTGTGTGTAGAAACAGTAAGATTGATGAGGTTAATAATTTCACCAGTTCGGATGAGTCTTTAGGTGAAAATGATTCTAATTATTTAGTTATTGATGAAATAACTAACGATAATAAGAATACCGCTTACTGGAATGTAAATTTTCATTATAAAATAAATTTTAAACTTGATACAGGAGCCATGGCTAATTGCCTGTCAATCAATGATTTACGAAAACTTAAAATAAGTACAAAAGAATTAATTAAAACAGACGTAAAATTAACTTCTTATACCAAAAATATGTTGCCAGTAATTGGAAAAATTTATCTTAATTGTGTTTATAAAGAAATAAATTGTACGCTTGACTTTTTTGTTATAGATTCTGATACTAAATCTTTACTTGGATTAAACGCTTGCAAAAAATTAAATTTAGTTTAAAAAATAGACCTGATAGACAAACCAACAGGCAATTTGGATTTTGGTGAGTATAACTTATTTTTAAAACCCTATACAAGTTTGTTTAGTGGCCTAGGGTGTCTTTCCCAAAAATGTCACGTTGAATTAATAGATAATTATAAACCTGTAATAAATCCTCTAAGAAAAGTTCCTTTTCCATTGCTTTCTAAATTAAAACATACTCTACAAGAATTAGAAAAAAGTAAAATAATTAAAAAAGTAGATGAACCTACCAGTTGGGTTAATTCCCTTGTTATAGTTAAAAAACCAGATAATAGTTTAGGCTTGTGTTTAGACCCGACACACTTAAATTTAGCCATTAAAAGAGAGCATTTTGTTTTACCTACTTTAGAAGAAATAACAGCAAAATTAAGTGGTGCCAAATATTTTAGTACTCTGGATGCTAACAGTGGTTTTTGGCAAATTGCCCTAGATAAAGAAAGCGCGAAATTATGCACATTTTCTTCTCCTTTTGGACGGTACTGTTTTTTGAGACTACCATATGGATTATGTTCGGCACCCGAAATGTTTCATAAACGATTTAAACAAATTTTTGACGTAGAAGGAGTAGAACTTTATATAGATGATCTAATCATTTATGGTAAAACTAAAGAAGAGCATGATAATAGTATATTACGTTACAAGACCGGAAAGTACTATTTTACAGGACGAAGCAGGCAATTTCCAGGGCGAGCCGCCAGGCGAGTCCTGGAAGCCTGCGAGTCCTGTAAACGTACTTTCCGGTTGTGTAACGTACAATATTTTTTTTTAAATCGACGCAAGACCAGTGGCGTACAAGAAAATTTAGATAATGGCTTACTACATTAATATAGTTTTAAACAGATTGAAAACTCTATAGTCAGGAATTTTTTTGATAATAGGTACTTAATAAATAATTAAAATTAGAATTATTCTAATAATTAATAATTAATTCTAATAATAATTAATTTTTAATAAGCAGTATCAAATTTGACAGTTCGTTGCCATGAAACGCCATGAAAGAAACAATCAAGTCAAAGCCTACTTATTATGGGTTTGGTTCGTTTTCTCAAATATTGATCGGAATGTAAAAAAAGGGCCCGGTAAAGTAAAAAGAGGGACCGGTAAAGTACTTTACCGGTCCCTCTTTTATGACTTTCTGGTCTAGACCGATAAAATGACATTTTCCGGTTAAAAAATTGAGTAGAAAGTGGTTGCTTTCCGGTCGATTTAAAAAAAAAGACTTTTAAAAATTTTAAAAATAGCACGTGACCAAATTTATTTTCAACAAGATGGAGTTCCTTCTCATCAGTTTCACGAAGTGAGAATATTGTTAGAAAGGCTTTTCAGAGATAGGTGGATGGCAACAAATTAAATGGTCCGATACGTTGGCCCCCAAGGTCTCCTGACGTAACTCCATTAGACTATTACTTCTGGGGGTATCTCAAGGATGAAGTCTTTAAAACAAGATATGCGAATCTGGTCGAACTTCAAGACAACATAAGACGCATTATAGCATCCATCGATGACAGAACAGGTTTAAAAGCTACAAAACGTGTATTAAAGAATGCCCGCAAATGTATTGAACAAAACGGTGATGTGTTTGAACATTTAATATAGTTTTTTTTTTATTTCTTCCGCTAAAAATAAAATCGAGTTTTAATTTCTGAAATAAATAAATAAATTCGTTTTTGTTTTCATGGCAGTTTCGATGAAAACGTCAAAGGCAAACCATTTTTTATTTCCATGGCTGTGTTGATGTTTTTTCAATATTAGGCCAATATTGCATATGAACTTTTTTATTCCGTATACGATTTGCAAACGTTTCAGTGAAAAATATACAGGGTGTCATTTAAAAAAAAAATACAGTTTCCTCATTTGTTCAGAAACGTTATGCCCAATATTTCTGCTTTAGCCATTTTAATTAACAAAAAAAATGCTACTACTTTGCTAATTTAACCGACTTTGTATCTCCAATAATAAAAAAGTTAGCAATGGTGCGCACCTAATTTAGTACACCCTTCTCACAGAAAATTAAACCAAAAACTGCAACATGTAGGCACTGACAAACCCTATGATACTGCTAATTCTGGAAACATCATTAAACTTACTATTAAACACGTTTTCAAGCTGCAAACACGACTAACAACCGAAAATTACATTTAAGTTTCAGCATGAAATAATTAATAAACGCTCCGAAATCCCCGAGTCCGTCCGCATACAGTTGGCTCAGCCTTCCAGCGGGAAACGTGCGATTGCGCCTCGAAATCCGCAAGAGGTCGGTAGCGGACGGTCGTATTTTAAAAACGGCGGGAAAATGATTTAAACACATTTAAAATTCTTTTAAAAAAATTTGTTTAATTTGGTTGTAAAGAAAATGGTAAAAGCTATGCCGCCGCGGAATGTTTTTTTACATTTTTTTAATAGTTCATGAAAAAAAAGTGAGTACGTCGGCTCTAGGTCGTTTAAAAAAAAAGTGACAACGCATCGGCGTACATTTATATCTACCTATATGCCATTCCAAATTTGAAATCCATTGGACTGTAAATAAACTCACAATTCATTTTCTGCTACGTACCGTCCACAACTGCAGCCCTGTAAGTATAGCCCCTTAATTTCGGGACAACCTGTACAGATGCATATAATAATCCTTTTATTTTAGAATTAGCAGTTAAATCAAAACAAGAATTTTTGCTTAGGCGATTCCCCTTACCCCCAATGATAATAGGTTACTCACCTCGGATGAGCCGGACAACAGCTTCAACTGTATCTGTCGCAAAATTTCCGTTTCATCTTGCGTCCTAAATGAACCATTGTCACTAATATCATTGGACTCACCGATAACTGTCCTACTTAAACTAGGGATCACATTTTTATTCTTACTACTACTATTGTCACTTAAATTAACACTAGCCACGGGCTCATCGTCTTCGCCGTCCACCAGATCGATCACGGTATTCCTTTTCAGGACCGTTCTGGTTATTACGTTGTCCGTCTGTCGCGCGGTCGAGTTTGAAACCCTCATAAGAGAGTCGTCGCACAAGTCGATGATATCGGGCTTTTTGTATGTCAACATCGCGTTTTGTTTGGCCGCCTCGAGGCGTTGAGATAAGGTTTGTGAAAACATACCGTCGTACTCTCGCTTGATGCCGTCCCACTGGCCTGTGTCGGTCAGTTCGTCGTCATCAGAGTTAATCACTCCCCCACCTAATGAATAAAGAAACGACTTATAGCAAAACAATTTACTTTTTGAATTTTTATTATTAGAAATATTAGTTAGAAATACACATACATATCATTGGCCGCTTTAGGCCCGTTTTTGCGTTGCTACCCTTTACCGTTCGTACGTTCTTGTACTAACTCAACTACTAAACATACACTACCCTTATCCTAGACATTTAAACAATCACATGCATCACAAAACACCCCTGTTTTGGCAGTAACAAATTAAGAAGAAGATATTACAATGAGCCTCTTACAGGGTTGTTATGTTTAAAACACTTACTAGTGTTTTAAACAGATTTGTTTAAAACTGTTTGAAACATGTTAAAACGGTGTTTTTTTTTTAAGTTGTTTTTTTTGTCAAGCTTTACCGAAAATCACATAAAATCTGTTAAAACAAAAAATATTAAATTAAAAACAAGAATAGCAATATTTATATCTAACACTTAATATTAAAAGTACATTATTAAAAAAATACGTTTAAGACTAGCTCTAGGTCTTAGTTTATCTACCTACCTACTGTGTACCGTGTTCCAATAACATAACCAAATAAAAAGTTTAAACATATAAAAGCGCCTTATAAAAGTAACAAAAGACAAACAAAACCTAGTCATTCTACTGAACTCTACTCTTGATTTGAATTAAGCTGTTTAAATATGGTTTTGCAACATTTTCTGTTCCTAATTGATTTCGAAGCTTACTATGAATTATGCCAAATGTCGAGAAAAGGCGTTAGAGTCCTGCAGATGAAGCTGAAGCTGAGTGAAGATAATAATTTAGTAAAAAATATTATTTTTTCCAATGAAGCTACGTTCTTTGATTGGTAATGTGGACAGAAAAAATTGTCGTTATTGGGCAACAGAAATCCGCATTGGATGATGGAGGTTCACAGACAGTACCCCCAAGAGACAAATGTGTGGTGTGTAATAGTGTGCGGAGGAGTAATTGATACATTTCTCTTTAACTGGACAAATATATCTCGAATTTCTCCAACTTGATTAATTCCAGCATTAGTGGCTTTATTTCCGAATCCATTAAACCCTGACTCCCCTGATGAAGAACTGATCTTTCAGCAAGATGGTGGTACTCCGCACTATGCTGCCACTGTGCGTACATATTTAGATGAAACCTTTCCCAATCGGAAGAAGAGGACCTATCGAATGGCCTGCTAGATCGCCAAGCCTAACTCCGCTGGACTTCTTTTGCGGGGTTACCTCAAATCGAAAGTGTGTGTTGACAGGCCAAACAATTTGCAGTTGAGTTGAAAGAGATGATCTGAAGGGAAATGCTTGCCATAACTCCGGAATTGGTTGAAAACGTGCAAAGAGTTTATTGATTGCGTGGGATATTGTCAAGCCATAAATGGCGCACATCTTCAACATTTAATTCGATTTGTTCTGTTATTAAAAAAAAAAACGGGTCTTACTAGATGGATTTTTTTATTCGAACCTTAAATTAATTTTGGATGTGTTTAAAACACGTTTCAAACATGTTTAAAACTTGTTTTTTTCCATGAACAGTTTAAAACAAAAAAAAACATGTTTTTAAGTTTTATTTTTTTCTTCCACCATCAGGCAGTCAAAGTCGTAGAAGTAAACGGACAGAGATTGCCGGCAGAAGGGGAAAGCAAAGCGCATTAAGATGCGTCAAGGCATAACCATTCTCTTTATTCAACTTACATCCGGTGCATTACGTTCTCCTTTCTTCCCGTTAAGCGGTATAACCTGTATATATAGAGTGGCAAAAAAAGTCGCGCATAACTTTTGAATTACCTCGTATACGGAAAAGTGACCTTTATGAAAGTTGTTCAGTAAATTATTCCCCACATTTCTACCCGCATGAATTTTTTCTGTCATTTCTGGTTTGGTTGCCATAGAGACCAACACCCCGCATATGATTGCATATTTGGATTCTACTGGGAAAACTCTGAATTTTTTGTATTTCAAATTTTCACCTATCTGCAAGCGTTTCCGAAATAATGACAGCTCAAAAATGAAAAACTTCCTAATTACAATTATTCCTACCTAATACCTATCAGTTGAGTCAAGGTGTTTTCATGACAGCGACCTAAGAGGTGTCAATTTTGAGTTCCGGTTTAATTTTCTGTTGTCTGAATGAGAAACATCAAGTTGAAATTTTAATAATGAGCGGTTACGGAAATATGAAGAGAGCGCAAGATCAGGTTTGTCAACTTTTCAATGAAATATATCCAAATAGGCTTCCAATAAATCAGTCAACGGTGTGTCGAGTGGTAAAGAAATTTCGAGAAACAGGCAGTGTTAGGGAAGCCGCCAGATCAGGTCGACCTAAAACAGCAACCATGAAAATCCAACACAATTGTCCAGGCCAATGGCAATGGATTTTAATGTATCTCATCAGTCACTGAAAAATGTGTTTAAGCAGAAGAAGTTGCATCCCTACAAGATGAAGTTGGTGCACGAGATAAACGAGGACGATTTTGATAGAAGAGCTGAATTTTGTGAGCTGATGATGAAAAGATGCAATAACGATAATAACTTTGCAACAAATATCATTTTCGCGGATGAAGCTACTTTCCAGTAGAAATATAACTAGTGCATGAAATATTTCATTAGGAAATATTTTAGGCACGTGTTATGTTTTGATCGGAAATTTCCCGAGTTGATAAAAGTTTATTTAGGTAGTTGCTAAAAAGTTGATTTTGATATAGTATATAGTATATTTCAATATATGATCCAATACAATAATTACAAAAAAAAAACTATCATATAAGGTACCCTTCAAGGGTGTAGATTTGTAGATCGTGTCAAGTATAATAACAGTAAGAAATTTAAAACCAGAAATTATTAAAAAGTTACAACATTAAAATATTAAAGTTTATAATTACAAATACAATTACAATGACAATTTAGAATCACAATGACAATTTAAAATCAGGAAGCATTAAGACAGGCAATTTATGAAATATGCTGGAAGTAGACTTTCAAAGATCTCGGAAATCCTTTTCCTCCAAGAAATCAGCAACACTATAGTAACATTTTTTAACTAGAAATTTTTTTAGCTTTGCTTTTTGTTGTTTAGCGTTTAATGTTTTAAAAGATGTAGGTAAAATATTCCAAATTTTGACTAGCATGTATACTATGTTTTTCTGTAAGTAAGAGAAATTGGCTCGATCAGGATATAAAAGGTCCTTGTTTCTAGTATCATATATGTGATCATGTTGAAAATCCTTCAAGGCAAAGTCATTCCTAATTGCAAACATTATACATTCATAGATGTAAAGACTATACAGAGTTAAGATGTTGTTATTAATAAATGCCTCCCTACAAGAGTCTAGTTGTTTTATTTTAAAGATTGTTCTTATGCATCTTTTTTGTAGTATAAAAATCCTTCCACTGTCAACAGAGTTTCCCCAGAACATTATTCCATATGTAACTCGAGACTGGACAAAAGCATGATATGCCGACAGAGCCGCAGGGATGTTAATGTTATTGGCAATCACAGAGATGGCATAGCAATATCTCGCAACATCTCCAGCCAATAGATTCACGTGTGCCTTCCAGTCTAGCCGTTTATTTATTTAAATAATACCATACTTTAATAACAATTAATATTTTTTCTAATGCTAATAGTAAAATAAAACTTAAACTTAGTCCTGCTTCTGAAAACTACAACTGCTATAAAATGTACAATTTACCGAAACGGGCCATTTCTGTTTTTTGTTTAAAAAGTTCAAAATGACTGTGAAAATGACGACCAAATCGAAACAGAAGGTACTTTATTTACTGTAGCAATTTTGTTTTAGCTCCATAGCAACTAATTATAATAGCCTACTACACTAAGTATATGCTGATTTAAAATTTTGACAGGTCGACTGTTTTGATGTTTTGAAACTATAAATATCAAAAATGACAATTGTCCCCCGGATATTTCCAGATGTAATTTTCAAAACGGATGCAATTTCCACTTATCAATTTTTTAAAACTTCCGTGTAAAATTTCCAGTTAAATTAACACTAGGGAAATTTCCATTTAAATGGCATTGTTAATACACAATTATCGTTATTGGTCTGCCGAGAATACTCACTGGTTCCAGGAAGGTCATACTCAGAGACACGAGAAAGTTAATGTTTGGGCGGGCTTGGTAGACATATTGTGAGACCTTTTTTTATAGATGGTAATTTGAATGGCGAAAAATATCTGGACCGGGTGGAAATAATGGTACAAACGAACAGGTATGGTTTCAGCAAGATGGAGCACCTGCGCATTATGCGGCAAATGTTAGACACTACATAAGCGAACAATTTCCAGGACGTTGGATAGGCAGAAGAGGTGCTATTGACTGGCCAGCGCGATCCCCGGACTTAACCCCGCTCGACTTCTTTTTGTGGGGACACTTAAGGAATAAAGTCTATGTTAACCCTCCAAATGATTAAGAATCTTTAAAAGTCAGAATTAGTGCTGAATTCGGGCAATTCCAGCGGACTTCCTTTTAAACGTTGTAAACGGGTTCAGCAATCGACTGGCGCTCCAAATATGCAATCATAATAATAATAATAATAATAATAATAATATTTTATTTTCCTTTTTGACAAAAGTACATTTGTATAGGAATCGTCAATAGAACTTAAAACTAGAGTCTAGATTAAAAAATCATCTACACTATATAGACATTTATCCACCAACATACTCTTCAATTGGATCTTAAAATCTTTTAAAGTCGGAGATTCCGTTATATTTTTTGGTAATTTATTAAAAAGTTGTGGTCCCAAAGAGTTGGGAGACTTACATACTATTTTATATTTATTAAAGGGAACATACAATTTATTTTGCTGACGCGTATTAACCTGATGTTTGTCTCTTATATGGTGAAAATCACTTTTATTTATATAAACATACAAACACATTTCAAAAACAAACAAACTTGGAAGAGTTAATATACCAAATTTCTTGAAGAGACCCTTACAAGAATATGTACTAGATACACGTGCCATACACCTAATCAGTCTTTTTTGTGACAAAAATACCTTATTAGCCATAGATGACCAACCCCAGAGTGTGACCCCATACCGCAATCTCGACTCAGCCTTAGCATAATAAAGTGAAATAAGTTGTTTTTCATTTAAAACAGTACGCAAATTTTTTATCATATATACAACTGTGCCAATTTTTCCAGCAACATGTTCGCAGTGACCTTTAAAATTAAGGCACTCATCCAAATGGATTCCTAAAAATTTCACAGTTCCACTTTGTGTAAGAGAATTGTCCCCAACAGATATACCAATCTTAGAGCATCTCTTTTGGTAATTATGAAATCTCACAAAAGACGTCTTGCTGCTATTGAGAAATAAAGAATTATGACCAAACCACTCACTTGCGACATTCATTACTTCATTACATTTAAGTTCTAAATCCCGATCTAGTCTATTGGATATTAAAAATGATGTGTCAACTGCATAAACTGTCATGGCATGTGCCGGAATGCAATTTATTTCATTAATATAAAGAATAAAAAGAACAGGGCCCAAAATAGAACCCTGTGGGACACCGACATTCACATCCAGACACCTGGAATCTACGCGATATTCATTTCTTGAGTTTGCATAAAAGATACTGACATATTGTTTTCTATTTTCAAGAAAACTTCTAATCCAGTCTGAGGCAGAACCGGCTATCCCATATTTAGACATATTACCTAATAAAACCTTATGATCGACGCAGTCGAATGCCCTGCTGAGGTCACAGAAGATTCCAACAGGGCACTCGCCTGCCTCAATCTGTTTCAATACATCATAATAAAAAGAATTAATGGTCGATTTTCCAGTCCTAAAACCATGCTGGTTAGAATTTAAAATATTGTTCAAATTCAGAAAAGCATTTAACCTATTTAAAAACGCGTATTCAAAAATCTTTGATAAGCTCATTGGAACAGTGACCGGTCTATAATTAGAAATTTCTTCCTTATTATTTTTTTTATATAGAGGTGTGATCATGCCTGTTTTCAATACAGCCGGAAAAGTTCCCGAACAAAATGATAGGTTAACCAAAAAAGTAAGCGGTTTTATAATGCACCACATAATCTTCTTAATCAAAAAGCCAGGATCATCATCAGCCCCTGATGAATATTTATTTTTAAGCTTAGTATTCAACAAATTATACAACTCCTCATCAGTATAAGGACATAATGAAAAATTACATTGTATGGACGGTACAGTTGGGATATCATATGCAGGGTGTTCCATTTAAAAAAAGTAAGTTAGTCTCTATGGCAACCAAACTAGAAATGACAGAAAAATTCATGCAGATAGAAATGTGGGGAATAATTTACTGAACAACTTTCATAAATGTCACTTTTTCGTATACGATATAATATACGCATAATACCTGTAACTTTTGAATTACCTCGTAATTTAATGGAAAACGTCTGAATTTTAAAATTTCCTTGTTATTTGGCTAAATGCAGGATGTTTGTGGGCACAATTTAAAATAATTTTGAAATATACCAGATTATTTATGAATTGAGATTTATGAATCAAAATACGCGTATACAGGGCGAGCCACAAATACTTGTGTGATTTTTAGAAAAACATACCGAAGTGACAGTACAGAATTTATTCCATATAAGATTTTCTCACTGTATATCACAGCGTTTATGCAAATGGCGACTTCGCGAACAGGCATCATTAAATGCCACTTAAACACCTTTTATATTTAATGTTTAAAAATCACCCTGGCAAGCCTTGAAATGCGGCAGCTGGGTTACGTGAATTATCATCTGACCACGAAGCGCTTGTTAAAACTTAAAAACAGACGAACAATTTAATGGCATTGTTGACAGCTAGTCACCTGACATTCTGCCACATTATCCATCTGTCATCAACATCATGTAAATGTTTGTTCAAACTTAAACATAAAATAATTACCTAGTTTAAAACAAACAAACAATTTAATGCTTTGTTTATTTCTCGGATTTAAGACAAAAATTGATGAAAAGACATGACCCTTTTATTTGCTAACGTTTCGGTCTTATTTTCAACCTTCCTCAGAGCTATGATGGTTCTTTAGTCACTATTCGGTTTGAGAAAGGTTACAAATAAATCCGAAGCGTTATAAAACGAAATAGTTATGTCTTTTCCCCATTTTTGTCGTAAATCCAATAAATATACAAACAAATCAATAATTAATCTACACCACAATAACATGCGCATAAATGTTAGAAAACTACAAGCGCCCATCAACACCACAATAATGATTACACTCACATTCTAAAGGTGGCCTGTCGACTTGACAAAGTTCTAAACCTGTTGCCAATGTATTTTCTTGAAACTGCGGCAAAATATTGAAGGTTTGGCAACAACGCAGTAAAGGATCGTTTTCCTGGGCTATTTCCTCAGTACCGTCAAACTCTTTGTAACAACTGAGCTGCGATTTGAGGTCATCGGGATGTCCGCGCAGATAGTCCGGATCTGGGTCACATTCGATTTTCTTTACGACTTTCCTGAGAAATATTTTTAGATGTAAACAAATATTACGCAAACCGCCACACAAAGTCTTACTGTCGAATGTCCTCGAAAAACTCATGGATGCCATACGGCACCTCCTCAAAAAGATCCAAGATTAACTGCCAGGTGTCTCTGGGGTTGAAACGGCCTCTAGAGTAAAGACAGTGTTTCGAGTAGATGCTGGACAGTAACGTCATTAGACGCACTTCCAACGTCAGCCTGTACGCCTCCGTGTTGTGTTCGGCGTTCCTCAGAATGCTCATTTCCAACTCAATGTATTTTATCAGGAGCTTTTTTAGGTCGCTGTCGAGGGGATATACACTACATACCTGGAAAAACACACATCGAATGTTTGTCAACACGTATAAGGATCAAAAATTTTCAAAATTGTATTAACGCTTATATAGTCTATCTTTAAAGGGCGCGAAGTAATAAATGCTCATTAAATATGCAGAAGGCATTCCAAGAACAATTTAAACACCATCCCTTAAAATATATTGTGTTTACATTAAAGGATCCAAATAATGAGCATTCTTTAGGTAGATCCACCCCGAATTTATCGCAAGCTATTGTTATATTTGAGGATTTACCATTGTTATTGGGAAAATCCCTTAGCCAGGAGCGTGTATTGGGGAAGTTTTTAAATTAAAAATCTTAAACATGTCTATTTTCCTAAAATTGTATTATATTATATTCGTAGGTATTTCTAACATAAGAAAACATTTACTATTTTACATAATATAATTACAAAAACAAGGATATAACATAGAATCTTACAAACAAAGCATTTTCAAAAATCGAATAATACTTTGTCGTTATGGCTTAATCATAGTCCGATTCGGAAGATGAACCTTTATTAACATCGTTTATAATAAGCGGTTCAACCAGTTCCTCGATTATTATATCAACCTGCCACATTTTGGCTTCTTCTTCTATCATATGATTGATACACTTTTTCCACTTTTCCGCACTGATTTTACCCATAGCTTCATTAAAGAGTCTTTTTAAATCTACCATTTTATAAGTCGTGTTTTCTCTGGCGACATCTGTCTTTATTTGAGCCCATATATTTTTTTTTAATGATAAGGCACAGCACTGCAGGATAAATCCTTTATGGCGCTCTGGGAGCGGTGCGTGTGCGCAGGAAACGATTCACGTTGGTCTTGAATCTTTGAAGATTATAGTCGTTGGGGAACACGATCTCAGGGAGGTCGTTCCAGACTGATGGCGTTCTCCAGGTGAAAGAATTTTGAAACAGTGTCGTTCGAGGGACACTAATCTGAACCACGTACTGGTGGGCTGCAGTGGCTCGTCGTGTATTTCTACTATGCACCGCTCTGGGTGGTATCAAGCGGGCAACCTCAGTTGAACACTTGCCATGAAAATATTTGTAAAAAAGACATATGGCTATCCAAGTTAACGCCCAATAAATGAATTGATGAAGCCAAGGGAATCGAGTGTCCCGCTATAACTATATCCGGTTCTTCAACATGGGTCTTTTTAGCATTAAATTCTACTTGGTTACTGTCACCCCAAGACAGAATTTCTTCCAAGTCTTTATTGAGATGTGAGACCTCTTGCTGCCTATAGAGATATGCATTAGCAGCCGATGTCCGAGCATCCAAAGTAAAAGATGAAACAAGTGTGCTGTCATCAGCGAAGCTATATATAGGATTTTTAGCTTTTTCTAAAATATCGTTAATGTAGAGTAAGAAAAGGGTGGGCGACAATATCGAACCTTGAGGGACTCCGGCGTTGATGTTAAATGTGTCTGAAAGAAATCCGTCCATCGCCACTCGCAGAGAACGGTCTTTAAGAAAGCTCGACAGCCATGAACAAAATTGAACCGGCATTCCGTATGCTCTCACTTTAGTTAGGAGCCCCTCATGCCATCCTCGGTCAAAAGCCTAGGAAATGTCCAGTGCTACCGCCCGGGACTCTCCATGATGTTCTATTGCGTTGTTCCAAACATGAGTAACATAAGCGTGAAGGTCTCCTGTGTTTTCTAGACTTACGGAATCCATACTGGCGGTCACTAATAATGTTGAAGCCTTCCAGGTATTTTAATAATTTTTCGTTGATAGCCTTCTCCATAACTTTGGATATAACCGAAAGCAATGCGACTGGACGATAGTTGTTTGGCAAGGTCTTCTTGCCTTTTTTGGGTATGGGCTGGACTCGCGCAGTTTTCCAGCAAGAAGGAAATATTCCTTTTTTGTAGGATAAGTTAAAAAGCCTACAAAATACCGGTGTCAGTTCGTCAGCGCATGTCTTAATTACAATGACTGGAATATCGTCAGGACCATATAAGTTCGATCGGGTTTAATTTGCAGTGGTAAGGAGGGAGTCTGAGCACAGATATTCCTCGTAACTTTGACATTTCATCGACTTCATATTTTCTGAATGCATTTTTATGTAAATTGGCTAGTACCAATAGTTCTTTTTCTAAGGAATCTAATGGAAATTCTATTTGTCTTAAACTTAGCCATTCTGTTTTTTCACTTTTACGCCGCGCACTTATCGGTAATTTTTCCGTCAGCCTAGAGGGATAACTTGCGTTATCCAATACAATTATTGCATCTTTTGGTATAAGATCCAACATTTGCTCGAACCATTCTTCAAAGACACCGGTATTCATATCTTCGTGATAGTCTCCTGTATTTCTTTTTTTAAAGACACATGACAACGTCATCTAGCTCAAGTTTTGGTCGTCCTGGAGAAGTTTTTGTAGGTTTGACGACAACACTTTTTTCTTCTTATAAAAGTTTATATATTGTTGTTTTCCCAACGTTAAGCATGTCTGCTGTAAATTGCGCTGCATTGTCGACACTCAAATCCGCATTTTTACTTTACTTTTAATAGAATCGTAACAGTTAAGAATTAATCTTTTTTCATTTACTCTACATGAACCGACACTAGGGCGTTTAGGCAATTGTTAAAAATTCTCCAATTTAATTAAAAAAACACTGACACTTCACACTTTGACTAGTTTCACTGAGAAGCAAACATCAAAGGTAGGTATGTGTAGTATTGTGTAGATATAAATAGGTGTATTATTCCAATAGAGGCACCCATAAAGGCATAATAACCACATAATTAGCAAACAGGTAACCAGGATTAGGTACAAAAAAACGAAGCAAATGGCTAGAGCAGAAACGGAATAACTACCTAGACTGTAATTAGTTTTGATAAAATTGCTTTCTAAAATTCCAGGTACATGATGCGACTGTACAGGGTGATCCCCTATAATGTCGCCCCCCTTTAGCTTTTTTATTTTAAGTGTCTCAAAAAATTGAAAAGTATGGTTCTGTAGGTACTGAAAGATACTATTTTTTTACATATAAAGATTATTTGAAAAATGATCAGTATACAAGGAAACACGAAAAGTGTATTTTGTATTTATTTTTTGACTCCTTGTAAAGTTCTAAACATAATTATTGATATATCATATCAGATACCTAAATTCAACCGTTTCTGAAATATTCGCATTTGAAACTTTATCATCAAATATTTTTTTAAACAACTGTTACAAATCAAGAAGCCTTAGGATAACAAAATGTTTGTTGAAAATAAATACCCATAGTGATATTATGTCAATATTGTTGTAGTTGTCTTGTTAAGTAAGTAAAAATGCCATACTCAGACAGAGAAAGACAAATTATTTTAACTTATTATATTAAATATAATTTAAATTGTCGCGCTGCCATTAGAAGTATGATAGAAGATAATCCCGGTATGCATGTCCCAAGTCGAAGAACGTTCACATCCATATATAGTAAGTTTCAAGAAACTTCTAATTTAAAAAGAAAAAAAAAGAACTATGAACGGAGATGAAAATGCAGAATTAAATATTTAGATAGCCATAGAAGATAATCCAAATAATTCCATAATAAACAGTTCAAAAGCATTACAAGAAACAGAAGATAATGTTCAGAATATCTCATACGGGAAAGTTCAAAGAACGCTTAAAAAATGGGATTTAAAGCCATATAAGATTAAACCCACTACAAAGCTTACCCAAATGCAAAAAGATAATCGGGTCACATTTTGCCAACTGATTCTAGATAGAATTAACATAAACAACAATTTTTTGAAAATAGTTTTATGGACTGACGAGTCTACCTTCTCTACGAGTGGCCTGTTTAATCGAAAAAATGCCAGACAATGGGCAGGAGAAAATCCACATTCTTATAGGGAATTTAAGTTCAAAGGGCGACAATCCGTAAATGTGTGGTGTGGCATTCTGGGCGATCGAGTTATTGGTCCGTATTTTTTTGATACTGTTTAGCTATTTAGATTTCTTGGAAACGAGTTAGAAGAATATTTAGACAATTTGCCTTTGAATATGTTACAAAATATCATTTTTCAACAGGATGGGGCACCCCCTCACAATATTCGTGATGTGCTTAATCACCAAATAAGAGGTTTCCTGAATGGATTGGAAGAAATGCGCCAATTAAATGGCCAGCGAACAGCCCCGACTTGACACCTATGGATACGTTTCTTTGGGGATATATAAAAAACCGAATATACAGCCATCAAATTGAAAACCTCAATCATCTTAAAGATATAATAACGAATGAAATAAATAATTTAAATGAAAACAACCCAGCATTCATAACAGATGCATTAGAGAAACTTTGAAGAACACTTATACCGCATGTTAAAGAAAATGGAGGCCCGGTAGAGCATCTTTATGTTTAATAACCCATTGAATTGTTTTTGTTACTGTTATTGTTACATTTCTTATTCTGGCAGTTGTTTAATAAAATTCTTTATTATTATGATATTAGTAAATAATGTTTCAAATGCGAATATTTCAGAAACGGTTGAATTTAGGTATCTTGTATGATATATAAATTATGTTTAGAACTTTACAAGGAGTTGACAAATAAATTCATATAAAGGGTGATCCGAGGGGTGATCCATTTAAAAAAAAATATACTTTTCTTGTTTCCTTGTATACTGACCATTTTTCAAATTATCTTTATACGTAAAAAAATAGTATCTTTCAGTACCTACATAACCATACTTTTAAATTTTTTGGGACACTTAAAATAAAAAAGTTAAAGGGGGGCGACATTATAGGGGATCACCCTGTACATAATTTTAAGCTTAAAAAATTTAATATTAAAATATATATTTGAAAATTTGAAGACAAAACTTGAATTCAATGTCGATACTTGTACTGATTCTGCACAAATTTAAAAATTCAGGCCTATTGAAATGGAGAAGAGGGTTTTGATTAATTTGTTACTTTGCATAATTTAAAGATAGACTATAGCAAATTAGAATTAGGTAAATAAATCATTTAAAATATTCGCGGCAATCAAAAACAGTCAAGAACTTCAACATCCACATAGTTACAATAATAAAAATGCAGTTTAAAGTTAGTCAGCTTTCAAAATCAATAAGGGAGCAGTAGGTTTTAAAACGATCGGGCCTTGCCTTGCAAAGAAACTTCTTACCTGAGCCAATCTGCAGTTGTAATTGTGAAGATACACGATTTTCGCGTGGGTCCTCTTCACAAAATTCGGAGATCTCTTCACTTGTTCTTTCGTTTCAATTATGTGTCTGAAATTTTTCGAAGAAAATTATTTATATACTATAAATCGTAAGTCCAAGTGTTAAATTTAAAGCAATACATTGTTACATCGTAGAATTCTTCTTGGAAACCCTCACGGCTTTCTTCTTATGGTCCTGGCCTTCTTTCTTTTTAAGTTTTATTATTGTTGCATTAAAAATGAAAAGTTAAAGTTCAGAGTATCTAATAAAATCAAATCTAATTTAAAAGAGAAGTTAAGCTTGAATTATTTGATGTATTCATTTTCTTCAGCATCTTCATTTTCTTCTGCCCGGTATGGTCGATAAATCTTCTTTCTCTTCTCAAAGCTGACTTGGTATTAATTCTTCAGATATCAGAAAATGAGGAACACTTTATCATATATTAAAAAACATTAATTAATTTACATCTGGGGGCATGTAGCACAGAAAACTTAACTGAGATGACTTTAAAATCTTTGTTTTTAAACTGGAGATTTCTTCCCTTTTTTTAAAAAAAATAAAAATAAATTCATTAGTCTATGTTCACAACACAACCTAACAAGTAAATTAGGGATCGACCGATATGATTTTTTGTCACCGATACCGATATCGGCCGATACCGATATATGCATAGCCGATATCGGCCAATACCGATATATCGGCTATATTTTCTATTATGGATATTTTGCTATATAAATTAGCTACAATTAATGTCCGTCTTGTTCAACTGCCCGCTCAAGTAAAACCACACAGCTAAAGATATTTGAATCCTTTGATAACATGCAGTTATGGGACATCAATAGTACTAAATCTAAAGACATTCACTATTCTATCGGAGAATTATTAGCTATAGGTATACAACCCTTCAGTATTCTGAATGATGTCGGCTTTAAACAGCGTTTAAAAAAAATTGGATTATTGTTACAATATGCTTCTGATAAATATTTTAGAGAAAATATACTTCCTGCTATTTACCAAAAATGTTCTTCAGCAATTAGTGAAAAATTATCATCATCACTTTCCTTAGAAGAAAACATTAAAGTTTCTGTAACTACAGATTTATGGACGTGCAAACACAATAACAATTCATTTATGTGTTCTACTGCTCATTGGATGGATTTTAAAACGACTGAAAGATGTTCATTAGTTCATTTGTACTGGCCTGCAAACATTTTCCAGGAACACATACAGCTTTAAATATTGCCCAGATGTTAAATGATTTACTGAAGAGATGGAAGTTAGTTCATAATCAGGTTCTTTTGGTTTTGGCTGACAATTCCGCCAACATAAAAAAGGGCATCGACGAAGTTAAACTAAAACACAAGACTCGATAGAAAGTCAACGATCAATCATGGATTTATTGGCAAAAGCGAGGCGTATAGTAACTTATTTTAGTCACTCCTCTTTGGCTTGTGATTGACTGTAGAATATTCAAAAGACTGTTAATATGGCGAGAAAATCTTTGGTTCAGGATGTACCTACATGATGGAACTCAAGTTTTTATATGTTGGAACGTTTGGTAGAAAAAAAACGCTTTTTTTTTATTTTACTTTTATACGGTTCGTCGGCGTATCTGAGGCCATCTAGAACCGGTCATCGACCGTACGGTTTTTAATCGTGCGGTCTACCGACTGGGGAGTGTGAAACGGCACCTTCATCCTACGAGATATCCGATCTCATCCGGCCTGTCCGGCGTGAATAGGATGGTTTTGATGTCGATTCATTTTACACTCTTCCCTAAGACAAGAGCACGCGGTGTTTCCCAAGCGGTCACCCATCCAAGTACTAGCCGCGCTCGACACCGCTTAACTTCGGTGATCTGACGGGAACCGGTGCTTTAGGTGTCGCTAGGCCCTTGCCAAAAAACGCTTTAAATATATTTATAATGGATGATTCAGCTTTAAAAGATAAGGAACTAGCATATCACCAGTGGGAACTAGCAAAAACTTATGAAACTTATTAGAACCCTTTGAAGAGATTACCAACATTTTTAGTAAGAACAGTGCATCTATATCGGAAATAATATCATTAGTACTTAAGACACTTTTGATTTATCTCGGCAAAGCTGAAGGAGCTGATTTTTCTGGAGTGCAGACTACTAAAATTGAGCTCAAAAATTCTTTATTTATTTATTTTACTTTATAAATTTATGTTTTAATTTCTTTAAAAAATATATCGGCCGATACCGATATACTCTTGGCCGATAAGGGCCGATACCGATATCGGCAAGGCCGATATGGCCGATATACCGATACCGATATCGGTATCGGTCGATCCCTAAAGTAAATAGCATATTTTGTCTACATTTGAAAATTTTAAGCACACAATAAAAATGTCAAAGAGAACATAAAAAAATATAGGTATGAACAAAACCATATAAAAATATGTATATTAAAATGTATTCATATATACCTTTTAATGCCATATGCAATGATTTTAGCTTTCTCAGATGTTGGGGCTGAGCATGACAGTCTTTTAAACGTGTCCCTCATTGGTTCTAAAAATAACGATAAAAAAAGTAATCTAAGTTTGACAAGTGAGTAAATTAAAACATCTTGTTAAAATTAAAATTAAATATTTCAGTACAGACTCTTAAAAAAACTATGTCAAGTTATTAAAGGAAAAAAATTAAATAAACAACAACTGTAAGTTACCTGTGTTGCTTGCTGAGCTTTGGTTGGTTGCTATTGAAGAGTTTCCATAAAAGCGATGTTTCATTTTGCTTGTTGTATTCGGCTCTAAGAAATAAAAATACCTTTGGTGTATGTATATCAATCGAAAAACTCGTATACACACTTCAAAACTAAGTTGCAAATTTGCGGCAAAAATAGTATTTTCCCAAGTATAGTTTCTTGTACCTAACTGGATATATAAGTTTAAGATCATCCTGTCATGTGGGTTGTCCACTTTCGAATATAAAATTAAAGGATAATCTAGGGCCGCAGCCCCTGCCCAAAAATCTGTTTCTGGTCTCTAAAAAATTGTGTGCCGATAGAACAGGTTACTTGGTTGGAGACGAAAATGGTGAAATCGATTAATAATTCGATAAATAATAAAAATATCGAAAATTCTTAAAAGCACAATATTATAGAGAATTTTATTCTCCACCACTTTACTATCTTTACTTTTCGTCGCGAAATCAACAAGAACCGAACTACACGTGGAAAGCATTTTCAACCCCTTCGAAAACGGTCAAATCGAGCAATAACACGATGAATAATAAAATTATCGAAAATTCTTAAAAGTACAATATTATAGAGAATTTTATTCTCCACCACTTTACTATCTTTACTTTTCGTCGCGAAATCAACAAGAACCGAACTACACGTGGAAAGCATTTTCAACCCCTTCGAAAACGGTAAAATCGAGCAATAACACGATGAATAATAAAATTATCGAAAATTCTTAAAAGTACAATATTATAGAGAATTTTATTCTCCACCACTTTACTATCTTTACTTTTCGTCGCGAAATCAACAAGAACCGAACTACACGTGGAAAGCATTTTCAACCCCTTCGAAAACGGTCAAATCGAGCAATAACACGATGAATAATAAAATTATCGAAAATTCTTAAAAGTACAATATTATAGAGAATTTTATTCTCCACCACTTTACTATCTTTAATTTTCGTCGCGAAATCAACAAGAACCGAGCTACACGTGGAAAGCATTTTCAACCCCTTCGAAAACGGTAAAATCGAGCAATAACACGATGAATAATAAAATTATCGAAAATTCTTAAAAGTACCATATTATAGAGAATTTTATTCTCCACCACTTTATATCTTTACTTTTCATCACGAAATCAACAAGAACCGAACTACACGTGGAAAGCATTTTCAACCACTTCGAAAACGGTCAAATCGAGCAATAACACGATGAATAATAAAATTATCGAAAATTCTTAAAAGTACAATATTATAGAGAATTTCATTCTCCGCCACTTCACTATCTTTACTTTTCGTCGCGAAATCAACAAGAGCCGAGCTACACGTGGAAAGCATTTTCAACCCCTTCGAAAACGGTCAAATCGAGCAATAACACGATGAATAATATAATTATCGAAAATTCTTAAAAGTACAATATTATAGAGAATTTTATTCTCCACCACTTTACTATCTTTACTTTTCATCACGAAATCAACAAGAGCCGAGCTACACGTGGAAAGCATTTACAACCCCTTCGAAAACGGTAAAATCGAGCAATAATACGATGAATAATAAAAGTATCGAAAATTCTTAAAGTACAATATTATAGAGAATTTTATTCTCCACCACTTTACTATCTTTACTTTTCATCACGAAATCAACAAGAACCGAGCTACACGTGGAAAGCATTTTCAACTCCTTCGAAAACGGTAAAATCGAGCAATAACACGATGAATAATAAAATTATCGAAAATTCTTAAAAGTACAATATTATAGAGAATTTTATTCTCCACCACTTTACTATCTATACTTTTCATCACGAAATCAACAAGAGCCGAGCTACACGTGGAAAGCATTTTCAACCCCTTCGAAAACGGTAAAATCGAGCAATAACACGATGAATAATAAAGGTATCGAAAATTCTTAAAAGTACAAAATTATAGAGAATTTTATTCTCCACCACTTTACTATCTATACTTTTCGTCACGAAATTAACAAGAGCCGAGCTACACGTGGAAAGCATTTTCAACCCCTTCGAAAACGGTAAAATCGAGCAATAACACGATGAATAATAAAATTATCGAAAATTCTTAAAAGTACAATATTATAGAGAATTTTATTCTCCACCACTTTACTATCTATACTTTTCATCACGAAATCAACAAGAACCGAGCTACACGTGGAAAGCAATTTCAACCCCTTCAAAAACGGTCAAATCGAGCAATAACACGATGAATAATAAAATTATCGAAAATTCTTAAAAGTACAATATTATAGAGTAATATAAAGAATTTTATTCTCCGCCACTTCACTATCTTTACTTTTCGTCGCGAAATCAACAATCACCGAGCTACACGTGGAAAGCATTTTCAACCAACCCCTTCGAAAACGGTCAAATCGAGCAATAACACGATGAATAATAGGTAAAATTATCGAAAATTCTTAAAAGTACAATATTATAGAGAATTTTATTCTCCACCACTTTACTATCTTTACTTTTCGTCACGAAATCAACAAGAACCGAGCTACACGTGAAAAGCATTTTCAACCCCTGTGAAAATGATCATATCGAGTAATAACTTGATGAATAATAAAAATATTGAAAATTTTTGAGAGTATAATATCATAGAGAATTTTATTCTCAACCATTTTACTATCTTCACTTTTAGTCGCGAAATCATCAGGAACCCAGCTACACATGAAAAGCATTTTCAACCCATTCGAAAATAATCAAATCGAGCAATAACTCGATAAATAATAAAAATATGAAAAATTTGTAAGAGTACAATATTATAGAAAATTTTATTCTCCACCATTTTACTATCTTCACTTTTCGTTGCGAAATCAACAAGAACCGGAGCTAAACGTGAAAAGCATTTTGAACCCCTTTGAAAATGTACAAATTGAGCAATTGAACTAACCTGATCTAAAGGGTTGGGGTTGGGGAATTAGCCGAATTTGCGGATTCATCGGTATATTTTAACAATTGCCAACAGGCAACACATATATGCAGAAAAAAAAGAAATACTACATTTTTACTTTGTTTGATTTTGTTGTTTTTAAATCATTTTATTTTAAAGGACATTTTCTGTCCTTTGGCACCTTATTAAAGAACAAAGCACTTTATTTCATCCTTGGCAACCCTAGTTATACATATGAAATAAAATTATTTTTATCAGCAAGCTGCATGTATTGGACAAATAAAGAGGTAGACAAACTCCTAAGGCAGTCTTAAGAGTGTTATAGTTTAATTCAAGTGTAAAAAATATACCAAGTATTAGGATATAATATTGCACCTTTTCTGTAGGAAAGGTAAATTGTAGGCTATCCACATTTTAAAACATACATAGGTAAATGACTTTGGGTATTAGGTATAAAATCTGTATTAGGGCTTGCCTATTATATATAAATAGTAAAAATTCAGTACAGGTTATAAAAATTTACCTGTTATAAAACTATTTCAGTCAGAATTCATAATAAAATAAAGATATTTAAATTAGTTTTTAATTCATCTGGACAGAAAGTGTCTAGGGCAGGTAGGTACCTACACAGGTAGAAACTTAATTAAAATGACCAAAATTAAAGATAAGAAAAGAAGTATTTATAAACCTATAGTAACTGCGCTACTCCAGTAATCTGGGTCCTTTAAATAGGCTAAAGTAAACATTTTCCCTAGGCTCTATAGAATAGAAGAAGCTGCAGCTGAAGCAGCTAAAAATAAGAATATGCAGACAAACCTAGATATAGGTATTTGTACATAAATTTTACATGTTCACACCTACAATGCACCTACTTTTTAAGTTTTTTATGTATCAATGTAACATTTTAGTGTAAGTAATTAAAATATTTCTATTTAGTTATTTCACTTATCTTTCCACTTAGTATTCTGCCATGGACAGAGCAGAAATAAAAACATGTGTAAAAATAATCCAATAGACTGGATACCTAGCTAAACCAGCAGTTGCTGGAATGCTTTGTGTCCAGATTTTCAAATTTATACTGTGCTAGGTGCAAAGTCTGCTTCAAGGGAACTCTATGTTAAGATTACAATGATGAATCATCCTAAATATTAATATTGAGTTTACAGAGGTGCTTAAATTTGCAATAACATTTTGCACAAGCAAAAGAATCGATGCTATTAATTAGGGTAAAACCATTACTAATCATGAAAATAAAATATAACAAACTTGCTTACCTGGTTTAAACGTAGGCGTTCGTCCTATATGTTTTCGCCTGATAATTTTTCTTTCTGCATTTGGTGACTCGCACCGATAACTCCTCATCATTTCCGAAATTCTCAATTAGATCTTTATAAATAGCAATCTTTGAAATTTCTAGAAGTATTAATAAAAAATACATTAGACAATAATCTGTTTCACATTCTCTTACCTCCACCAAGTCATTACAACAAAAGTAAACAAATAAGATTGGCATGTACTTATAGGAATTATAGTTTACGTTTAATACAAATAATTTTAGAGCATAGAGAAACGGAACCGAATAAACTAATTAATATAAAGGAGCTTCGCTACGCTATGTACTTGAGAGGTCAAAATGACCAAAATAATCGAGGAATCTAGATCAAAAACTGTAGGGATACAACTTGCTACGTTCACAAACCGACGTTTATTACTTACAAATTTAAAGTCTGGTAAAATTTTCAACTATAGTAAACAGATTCTTTCTTAAACTTTCCAAAATTGCACACTTTAAATTTAATATCTGTTTGTTTTCTGCTGTACTGGCTCATTTTTGTTAGCCATAATGGGTTCTTGAGGGGATCGCGAGGGCGGGGAAATAAACGTCAAGGACGGTTGGATCTTTAAAAAGTGCGCATTGTCGCACTGTGACAAAAGGATTATATCAGCGCAATGTGTGAGAGAGAGATAGACCTCGTCTGGGCTGTCACTAGGACCAACCGAAGTAGTTTATTGTATTAAATGATAGGGGACTACCAACTGCTCTTTCAACTGGGAAAATCTGGTGTAAAAAGAGGTGTGTTTTTTAATTTTTGAGATTATATGTTATAGAAAATCAACGAATATATATAAGATATGCTAACTAAAGGGCGTTGATTATCGTTTTTTGATTTGGGAATTTTTAAATAGGGTAATTCTACCTAAATGGCTGAAAATAGGTTAGAATTTAGGGCCTTAGGTGTGTTACGTTGGTGTAAATGCTAATCTTACGTCAACCAATGAGAGGATAGAAGAAATTTTAGGAGCATTTACCTTCAGCTGAAAACTGTTCCCTTATGTGACATGGCGTCTGATAGGAAAGTCTGTTTCTAAGCGGTTAAAAAGTTTTTTGTTGTTTTTATGACATCATTTTGCGCGAGGGCTTATTGTAAAAGCCGCAGACATTATCTAGAGTCTTGCATTGATGGTAATGCATGCAAGGAAAACGCAACGGATGAGCGATGGGTATGCATTTTACAGGATTTTATTGACATCAAATTTTTGAGGCGACCATACACTTGTCAACTCGAATCTTTGTTTATTCGCAGTTACACCTAATAAATTTTCTTTCTGTGTTTCTATTTAGGTACTTCGAGAAGCACCAAACCCATCCGTATCAGGTAAATATAGCTCCAAAGAAAAACTGTTGACAATCCATCAAGGATTGACAATAGTTTTTCGGATATCGAAAAAACTGAAGTAATTTGGACGTATTTTCGTCCCTTAACGCTCGGAATTACGTAAAAATCATGTCCCCATTTGTAAACATTACTATTTCTGGGAGAAAAAGCCCTAAAACTTGCTTAAACCACAATTCTCTTTTTTTCTGTTAAGGCCCCATATTCAGTCTTCATAAACGTCAATTTTAACGTGATTTTCATTTCTAACTTATTCAAAATCATAAAGCGAGCAGTTTCAGAGCCAACAGTTTGAATATTTAGTAAAAAAATTAAAAATAAACATGGCTGACCCCATATTATGACTTAACCTACATTATTTATCTATCAAAATATTTTTACAAAATACTTAGACAACAGAACGTTCTGTAAGTCTAGACGTTTAAAAAACTTGACGCGTTGTTTTCTATGCCCTATATTCAGTTTATGTCTCCCCAAATCTGTTTTTAATAAAGGTCCATTCACACAATCGGTGTAATAGTGATGTCTCGTATACATGTGATGCCTAATCAGATATACCTGTTAGTGGTCAGTAAGTAAAGAAAATAGCTCGTTTTACAGACTACGAACTTGCTGTAATCATAGCTTTGGAAGATAAAGTGCAGGAATGAGATATTGTCCTCGATATTGTCATATCAATAGGGTATTTGACTGTAGTGACTAGCGAAGAAAGAACTCAGTGAAAAGGTAGTAGGAACACACAAAAATAATATCCACTCATCTTTAGTAAAGTTTCAAGCAATGACATTCTGACATTCATAATTATAACATTTGTGATAATACACACTTCAAAGGTTCAGCTGCAAGAACTGGTGATAGAAGTATCCTGACAGTCACTCGAGGAATAGGTACCTAATTGAGATCCCTAATTGATTAAATAGTGCTCTTTTAAATACCTATGTATATTTTATGTGTAAAATTGTAACTGTATAGTGTAATGGGGTAACTAGTTCATTCTTCTTGTTGTTTACTCTATATCTTTAATTGTTTTAATACTTTTAATATAATTTTATTTATTTATTATTCATCAATTTACAGAGCAAATATAAACAACCTAAAATATTAATATTATACAAACTAACACTAAAAGCTTAACAACATTATGCTGTTGTTACACTTACTGATATATAAAGCATGCTGAAATTAAAATACTATATTTTAAGACAATAGTTCAGGTTAGTTCTTAAGTTTCATAACTTATTTTGTTTGAGTAGGATGACGATTTGTGTTTCCCTGTGTTTGTTATTGAATAATAAGTAAAATAAGGTAATTTTTATGATTTAGTCAAATGCCTTATTCAATGAGTTTTCCATTATTCATGCTTTTTTACAACTCAATCAGAAATTTAATAGTCTTACAATCAAAATCTCCCACTTTAGTGAAAACCAGGTAATATCGTTGGTCACGAATATATGACAAAACGGACACTGAAACAAGATTGATGCTCAAAAACGTAACTGCCAATGTTCAACAATATCTTTATTACTGACTAGTAAAATTTGAACATGAAAGGAACTGGGACGTCACCAATGTGTGTGAATGGATCTTAAATGATTTAAGTATAATCTTTTACCTCCTGAATCTCTTCATAGAGTAACTGAGAAGCTTGTTAATTTGTTGCATGTCTTCATCATTCATCAAAGAATGTAGTGTTGTTGAAATCAGAAAAATTTTAGACAGTTACTTCATTACTTGACAGAATAACAGGCAATTACTACCCTCTAGAAGTAAAAACAAAAAGAAGTTGCAAGACGACCGAAAAAGAACATTACAATCTATTCCTATTGCACTTATACTGCATCCTATTTTTTTATTATTTTAGGTAATGTCTTTTAACCCTGATTTTTAAAATTTAGCAATCAATGGCAACCTTAATGTAAAGTCAAATACCTAACTATATACATAATACATAATACAATATGTTGCTTTAAGAAACATTAAAAGTAATTTTCATAGAAACCAGCATTTCATTAGTGATGTTTACAGGCATACCTTTACGCTAGTGGTGATTTTGTTTTCAAATAAATACTTATGCATTTTTAATCATCATCCTCATCATTTTTTTTTTATTATTTTTACTATCTTATAATATAATTCTGAGTATAAATCTCTGTTCGTTTACTTATTGTCTATAGTATTTCTTAATTTACTCGCAATAATAAATTGTAGTACATTGAAGTGATATTGCAGTTTTTGGAGTCTCCTCTTTTGTGGATAGGATGTGTAGTAGGGAGGGTCCACTCATATAGTGTATATTTCTTTTTCAATACTAGTTTAAATATGTTTAGAAATTTCTTTTTCCCACATCCCACATGGTTGTATAGACATTTAAATAATTCTCCATCTATTTTATCTGCTTCTTATCTGTACTTTATTATATTCCTTCATGTGTCTGTTCTTCTTTTTGATTTTCTTCAGTGATCTTTATTGTATCTACTTTCCTGTTCTAATCTCATTTCTCGTAGTAAGTAAATGTACAACTTTGTCTTTAATTTATTGCTTTTACCATAAGCTCTGGTTTTTTAGTGCTTTATAGAGGAGTTTTTGTTTTCTTTGCTATTTTATTTAATTGACCTTGTTGTTTTTATTCTTTATCCATTTTTTGTTATTTTCTTGTACCTCTCTTTTAATTTCTTCTTTCCACCTTGCTTCTTCTTTTATTATCTCTTTTTTTTTAATGCCACAGATATTTATTGCTGACTTTAAAAGTATTATTTGTTTAAAATTGGCCATAATCTGTGGCCTACTTTATCAAGTGTGAAGTTTTATGTCTATAGGGTTGTTTAATTTAACCTTTCTTCCCCCAAGTTTTTTAAGCTTTAAAATTGTAACGCATTTATTCAAACTAATAAAGGTTTACAAGTGTTACAACTACTACCACCACTTTCAGAATTCCAAATATGGTTCGTCCAAGAGTTACGGATCGAGTAGTGAGCGATACGAGAAATTCCGGGACTCCCCCAATGGCAATTATCGGTCAGACAGTCCAGACTCGCAATCGCCCAGAGACCGCGAGAGGTCGTATCAGTCCAAGAGCTCCTACTTACAGAAAATCCGTGAAAAGGAGAGAGAGAATAGAGACTACAAGATGTCGCGAGATAAGTACTCGGACATGGCGAGGTCACCTAAGGACAAAAGAAGTCGGGACTCCGACCACAGAACCAATAGCGATAGGAATGATGACAAGAGCATCTTGCATCCCTTAAAAGTAGGACAGCTTTCGTCTAGAGAGAGAAAACCTATGCATAATAACTGTGTGGATAAGGTAAGTAAAATGGTATTACCTAATAGTATAGTTTACCAGCTCGAAAATACTTTCTAAAAATAATTATTTTCCTTTGCATTTCGTTGCTAAAATGTAAAACCCATTTTATATCATTCTACAATTGTGTGTATAAAGTCTGGAAACGGCTTAATAACATCACCACAATTTATTGGCCGATTTAAACCAAATTTAGTACAGTTGTGTAAGAGGATCTGACGCACCACGAATAACGATATTGGCGTTGTTGCCAGCTTTTTAGTTTGTCTGGAATTCGAACGAATTTTATATTTTTAAATGTAATACCCTGTATATTATTTCATTTATACTTTTTACTTTAAATTTGCTACACTTTTGGTATAACATACTTTGTTCCTAATATCAGTAGTTTTCGAAATAACGACGTGTTTTGAAAATCTCAACAAATTCTGTTTTATTTATTAATAAATAAAACACCAGTTCAGTTTTAATGTAAAGTCATAAAAGCTGTAATTTTTACATGCAAAAATGTCTTTAACTGACAGTGAAAGAATTACAATTCTTATAATGAGGGGATATGGCGATAGGGTCCGGTCTTACTAAGAGGTTAAAAATCTATTTAATTACGCATTTCCAAACCGAAATCCAATTTCAAAAGCAACTGTTCTGAAAACTGTCCGACGGTTCGAGGAAACTGGAAATTGTAGAGATAGGCGACGATTAGGATGACCAGCAGTAGTAGATGAAGAGAAAAGTTTAGAAATTTTAGAACATGTTGTTGAAACCCATGTTTCTTCATGAAGGAAAATTTCTTAAGTAAGTGACGTCTGCTTCAAATCCGTCCATAATGTTTTAATAAAACATAAATATCACCCTTTTAAAATACATGTAGTTCAAGAGTTATCAGAAGATGATTATGAGCAAAGAATTGAATTTTGTGATATTATGATGTCAAGATTTGACCAAAATAACCAGTTTTTCAAATTTATGGTATTTTCGGACGAAGCAACATTTATGTTAAATGGTAAAGTCAATAGACACAACTGTAGGTTTTGGGCACATGAAAATTCCCACTGGATGAGAAAAGGTCATACACAACGCCCTGGAAAATTGAATGTGTGGGCTGGGCTTCTGGGTAACCACAAGATCGGTCCATTTTTTATTGATGGAAATTTATCATCACAACTTTACCTTGAGCTCTTGGAAACGCAAATAGTGCCTACTATACGAAATGTGATGGGTCCAAATTATGCAAGTACATTATTCTTCCAACAGGACGGAGCTCCTCCCCATTTTGGTCGAAACGTGCGCGAATTTTTGAACAACCCTTTTCCGAATAGGTGGATCGGTAGAGGGGGTACAATCGAGTGGCCACCTAGGTCCCCTGATTTGTCGCCTAACAACTACTTTTTATGGGGACACTTGAAGGACGAGAGTTTATACCACAAAACCTCAAGATTTGCAGCGTCGAATTTTGGACGAATTTGAATTAATAACGCCAGAAATGATTTACAACACAATTGAAAAATTTTGTTTTCAATTAGCACACTGTCAAGCTGTACAGGGAAAACAGTTTGAACATTTAATATAAAGAATATATTTTTTCTAAATTGTACTCGTTATTTTGAAAACTACTGATATTAGGAACAAAGTATGCTATACCAAAAGTGTAACAAATTTAAAGTAAAAACTATAAATGAACAAATATATAGGGTGTTACATTTAAATATATAAAATTCGTTCGAATTGCAGGCAAACTAAAAAGCTGGCAACAACGCCAATATCGTCATTCGGTGCGTCATATCCTCTTACACAACTGTACCAAATCTCCATAATCGCCCCCAATTATTCTGGAGATACGTGGGTGGTATAAGACAGTCTAGCGATTTTCCAGAGATCTTGCACTTGAATGGGGGCACGGGTTCGAACGGGCAGGATATAATTAATCTTTTTGCTTCGTTTTTTTGAGTCTGTTTACTCTAAAGACGGCATAAATACCCCTTCCTACCACAACGTTGATTCAACATTTCATGTCAATAAACTATCAATAGGATTATCCGACGTCTTTACAGAACTTTCCTGCCTACCGTCAACCTTATCATTCAGTCCTGACAGTGTCCCTCCCTTTATGGTAAAAAATTGTTTATATACCCTCTCCTACCCCATATTTAAACTATTTAATTTATTCCTGCAAGTTGGGATTTTTCCAAGCTTCTGGAAGTGCAGTTATATTCAACCAATTTACAAATCTGGTGATAGGAACAATATACAGAACTATAGGGTAATTAGTTTACAGTCTGCAATTCCGAAAGTCTTTGACAAACTTGTTACCGACCAATTGTCGTCGATCTGTAACGGTGTTATAGTGAGCAGCCAGCATGGATTTTATCCTGGGCGGTCGACTCTTACCAATCTATTGGAATACTTGCACTGTTTAACAGATTCTCTGGAACAGGGTTTTCAAGTCGATAGTATTTATACGGACTACTCAAAAGCCTTCGATCGCGTGGACCATGGGATATTGTGTGAATAACTAAAGCTTATGGGGGTTGATGGCCTTATATTGGGATGGTTAGAGAGTTTCCTAACAGACAGGTATCAATGTGTTAAAATCAACAATTACTTGTTAAATCAATTTAAAGTAACATCAGGGGTACCGCAGGGCTCCCATTCCGGTCCCTTACTATTTCTTTTATTCACTAATGATATCAACCTTGGTTCCCCTCAACTCCGATTTGCTGACGACCTGAAAATATACCGAGTTATAAGGAATATTCAAGACTCAATGGCACTTCAGCGTGATTTGGATGAGCTGTCTAAATGGTCTTGTGAAAATGGACTTCATCTCAACATTTCTAAGTGTTCTGTGATCACGTTTTTCAGAAATAAAAACTTTCAAAGATTTGTTTATGACATGAACGATGAATGCCTAACAAGGAATTCAGAAGTTAGGGATTTGGGGATTATATTTGATAGCAAACTAAATTTTAGAAGTCATTTTAACTCCATAACCGGCAAGGCTTTTAAACAACTTGGATTTATCCTTCGCAATAGTAGAGGGTTTTCTCCAAACACTCTAAAACTTTTATATTGCACATACGTCCGCCCATGTTTGGAGTATGGATCGATCGTCTGGTCCCCCTATTACCAAACTCATATTTCCTCTATTGAATGAGTTCAGGCTAAGTTCTTGAAGTCATATGCCTTTAGAACCGGAACAAATGTCTCTGAACTGGGATATCTTGAGAGGTGCGAGACATTGGGTTTTCAGACTTTAGAAGCGCGTAGGCATTGCCAGGAACTCGTGTTCCTCTATAAGATTGTCAATGGCTTAATCGATGCACCGAATTTACTGGAGCTCCTTAATTTTAATGCACCCTGCCACGTTCACCAAACACGTAACCGCGACCTATTCAGTAGTGATCGACCGATATGACTTTTTTAGCCGATACCGATAATGTCTTGGCCGATAACGATATATATCGGCATATCGGCCTTTTTTAATTGATAACATTATTAATGTCTAAAATATGAATATTCTGTAATATAATTTATAATTCTTTAACGTTCAATTTAAAATCACAAAAATAAAAACAAAAATTGCACTTTGGCAACATAGCAATAGGCTGTAATTTATGTGGCTCAGCGCCAAGTCATTGGTGAATCCCCTTAATTTGAATTTCTCGGTGAATCCCGTGCGTTTATTGCCGTGCATTCAGTTTCAGTATTGCATTCTTAAAGCAGATCGTATTAAGTTCGATTATTTCTTGGCGTAATTTAGTTAATCTTTAACAAAGACATAATATTAATAGTTAATAATAATCCTATTGGAGTTTGGTGGAGTGCAAAGTAGCGAAATGGATGGAAAAAGTATTTATTGGAAATATTTCATAAAGAATAAATTATCCCCAGCAGATAAGAAATCGACCGCAAAATGTAAATTGTGTGACATAACCATTTCATTAGGGGGAGTGGGAAAATCGGCGAATACCTCAAACATGAAATACCATTTAGAGAAAAAACATCCTCAAGAATATTATAGATTGAAAGGGACTGATTCAAGCTCAGGTTAGTACTAAATTTTTATTTTCCAGTTCACGTTATAAAAATATTTACCAACAATAGGACCTGCTCATTCAGGATTATATTATTATATAGGATTGAGGGGCAAACCACCCAGGAATTTTTTGCTAAAAATCTAGGGATTTATTTTATTAGGAATTTAGGGAATTTTAAGGGAATTTGTGTAAAAAAATTACTGAAAAAATCTGAAGAATTAAGTAATTTGTTGGGAATTTGGGGAAATTAAAGGAATTTGTGTAGGAGGGGGGCCATTTTTCTTTTTCATCACTTTAAATCGTTTCATTAACAATTGACACCTACGATATGATTTTATTTAAAAACAAATTTCCCCGTTTATTTCAACGTTTTGACTTTTGATCACCCTGAGTCTATTTTTTTAAGAAACGGCTGGACCTTCTAGTAGTTCTAGTAATACTTCTAACTCTAACTCTAAGCTATTGCAAGTCTCACTGGCTGACTCTTTCAAGCAAATGCAAAAGTGGGACATTAATTCATCCAGAGCGAAGGAGTTTCACTACCTTATAGGTGAAATGATATATAAAATATCACCGAAAGCGAACGAGAAACCAAATCCAATCTTGACACATTAACAACTCTCTTTGAATAAGAACTTTTCTTTTTAGGTGACTCTAATAATTTATTTTCCTTAACTGTTGTTGAGACGGCGCTTACAGTGGCGATATTCAAAGCTAAAGCAAAAATTAGTAAAGTAGAAATAAAATATATAGACCTTAACATACTCTATAAATTTACTTCTCTAACTGCTGTCAAGGAACAATGGATCATTGTTGTTAGGTTCTTCCTGAAAATAGCTTATTAGAGAAGCTATTAGCTCTTTGCACCGGCTATTTAAATGCTTTGGCATTTTTCATAAATAGTAAACAACGTAATCGACAGAGATATGTATGTGCACTTTTGTTGTTCTTACAAGAACAGTTTTTTAGTGCTATTTATGGAAAGATCTATAATCTTTGTTGAAAAGTAAAAGTTATAAGAGCGAAACCACAGAACAATTAAGGTTAGTTTTGCACGAAACGTCAAAGCAGACCAACGAACGAGCTGGCGCCACCGCACCATTCAATATCGCATAAAGTTTTAATATTTTTTGCCCAAATTTAATTTCCTCATGTTTTGAGCGCTTCATATGAAGGCATAGCGCGCGATATTTTAAAAATAAAAAAAAATATTTCTAATTAAGATTTTGAAATAAGAGTGACGCAGTTTGAATGGTTGTAAAAAACGCAAGAAATTTTACTAATTTTTGGAACACCTGCACAGTACTGTTCTTGAACGACCAGTCAATTTTGCTTCCTTAAGGTATATAAAATGATACAAAATGGGTCTTACTTTTTGGCAACAAAGCTTCCGACTCCACTATAATGGTTTCAACTGCAACATAAAATTTCAATTGCAGAGAGATGACAGAGATAGAGTAACAAAAGTGGGCGATTGGTCGGAGCACGTCAGTTCTTCAGGCAAAAAGTATTACTACAACTGCAAGACGGAAGTGTCTCAGTGGGAAAAGCCGAGAGAGTGGATAGAAAGAGAGAGGGAACGGGACAGGTTTAGGGGCAGAGACAGGGAGAGGGACGACAGATACAGGGATGGTTCCAGTCGATCAAGTATGCGTAAGTCGATACCTAGAGATTGATCCATCATGTGGGCTTACTCGAAACGGGTTTAATCAATAATCATTTCCGTGTTTAGGTCATGAAAAACATTCCAACTCGCGCGGTTCAAACGGTAGCGGCAGCAGCAAAGACCCGTCGCGCCATTGGAACAGCAACAGCGCCTCGAGTCGAGAAGCCTCCGAAGGACCTAAGGAATCGTCCGATTGGTAGGCAGTGTTAACAAAAAAGTGCTGAAGAACAAATTAATAATATCTTGTTCTTTTAGGGCATCAAGTTCGAGACGGCATTCGAATCCTGACAATTCAATGCAATCTGTCTCGTCGTCGGCTGCACAAGACATGGACATATCACCCGGAGACAGTACCCCCACCTCCGAGGTATGTCGATGTGGGGAATGAAAGCACTGAACTTATATAATATAATTTTAACAATTTCAGGTGTCCTATGGTACCAGTTCAGCCCACCAAACGCCTCTGGTGGTGGAACAGCCCGTATTGGGCCCGGTTCTACTAGCTAACGCGCTGCCGCGACTCTCGTCTCACCCCGCCAGTACCCTCTCGGCAACGCCCCTCTTGACGCATCCCAATCTCCTGACCACGCCCGCGTTGGGCGCGCCCACGATAGCCGTTTCCCCACCGCAAAATGTGCCAATCGTGTCGCAACAGAGCGGTATCAACGCTCCTGGACCCCCGATGGGGGCGGGGCTAGCTAGGTTAGGAAGTATGGACGGGGAGGGAAAAAAAACGGAGCCGTTGACTATAGATACGACGGGTCATGCGGGGGGCGTGGCCGGGGACGGACCGCCCACTCCCACGCATTCGGAAGTACCTGATTGCGCGAAAGGTAAGTTTGTCAATTGTTATTTTATTTTGTTTAATATTGGACAGTGGTTTTGCTCACAATGGAAATGTTGCGAGGTTCTTGGGTGTTTAAATTGATGACAGACTTAAATTTAAAGACCATATATTGACGTTAAATAAAAAACTAGCTTCGGGTTGTTACGCAGTGAGGGTTGTGTCCAAAGAATTAGGGAAACATATGAGTCGTATTGTATATTTTTCTCTTGTTGAAAGTCATTTAAAATATGGCATTTCCTTCTGGGGCTTCTGCAGTCAGGAGTTATTGAGCTCCATATTAGTTTTACAGAAAAGGGTCATTAAGTATTTTTGTGGTGTTAATTTGCAAGAGCACTGTAAACCTCTATTTGTTGGGGAAAAAATTTTGACTGTTATAAATATTTTTATTTTAGAAACTGTTTGTCTAATTCATAAAAAATTTAAAGGCCACACCAACAATATCTTATATAATACGCGCAACAGAAATGATATACCCCTTCCTATTCCGACGACATCTCTCACTAAGCATTCTCTGATATTTGAGAGCATTAAGGTATATAATCATTTACCCCAAAATTTTCGACAGATACTGGATAGTAAAAGGTTTAAGCGAACTATAAAAGAACATCTAGTTGTCAGACCATATTATAGCCTTCGGGAGTTTTATAATGATAGTTAGTCACTAGTTGGTAACGTTTGAATGAGGGCTTGTGTATGTATAATTTTGCCTATGTTTTTGTTTCTGCTGCTTCTTCCTGATGATTTTGTTAGGAATGTCCCATTGTTTATTTATTTATATACTTTCCCTCGTACTTTTTAATTTTACTTGTACAAATTTTGTTGTTTTTATAAATGTGTTATTGTTTTATATTTACTTCAGTTAGTTTAAATTTAGGATTGAAAATCAAATGTTTGTAAAATATTTTATATTACCATCTACTTGGTCGATTATTTTTTAAGAGGGCTTTGTGAATAAGAATAATTTCTTTTAACAATAAAGCGTATTTTGACTTTGACTTTGATCATGTACAATAATTGTTGCAGTGACGGTCCCCACGGATAGCCCGCCCGCGGGGGGCTTGCCTCCGATGCAGGGCGTGTCTAGTTCGCTGCAGGCGTTACGCCCGCAGGGGCCCACGATCACGCCTTCTTTAGCTAACCATTATAGGGATGATTTAGTTAATCATGTTCGAGGCTGGCCTGCGGATATTTTAGAAAAGCAGGTAAGTGTGGTAATTTTTTTTACGGTGACACTCCAATTTTTGAATATATTCGTTATTTTAGGCGCAAAAGTTGGCGGAAGAAGCACACATTATGGGTAGTCTACAGTGTTCCAAAGTATCAGCCGAGCTGAAGTCCGCAAGGTCAATAGTACGCCTCACTGAGATACAAGCCACGCTGCAAGAGCAAAGGTAAGATTTTTTAATAATGCGTTTTTTCGGTAAAAAATACTTACTGCGCCCGGAAGTTTTAATATGTACCAGGAAATTATAAACACAATTTTCTCGAGCAGTGAACTGTTATTTTAACGTCAGGACCAGGTTTTTCGTCACTGACCACCAGATACTGCTCTTCAACTGTTTCCTGTATGATACCACTTAATTATAGTTACTTTTTCCTTAATAGAATAGCTCATATTTAGCTATAATTAAAGCGCCTTCAATGAAAATGTTGTCACTACTTTTCGTTTCGTCAATGCCAAATAATAATTTGCTGGTGTGCTTTTACATGGGATTTTCTATGTTCAACTAAGCAGTGCATCACCCGGTATAATCCGATCTCTATTACCCGTAATCCGAAAACTTAATTTTGTAAAACGATACTTAAAATCCGAAAACCTAATTGTGTAAAATGATACTTATATTCAACAGTAATATACCGATAGAGGAGGCGTCTTATCGGTAATACCGATGTTTTTAACAAGAAATCGATTTTCTGACAAATTTTTACGAAATGTAATTTTTACTTATAATCTGATATGATCCCGAGAGCTTTAGCTCGAGGGTCTTATCTTTGATTATAAGTAAAAATTACATTGAGTGAAAATTTTCTTGGAAAATCGAGTTTCGAGTGAAAAACGAAGGTATGAAGATAAGAAACCGCCTCTAGAGGTGTATTTTATTGGATAATTTACTGAACATAAAAATGAAGGCCGTCTGATAAAGGTAAATATACAAGTTAGAGGTGTTACTAATTTTTTATTTAAGTAAAAAAGCTACAAGCGTCTTTTCGAGCTAGCGGTAGTCTTATCGGGTAAGACGACCGTTACCAAGGTGGTTGCTATGAAAATGAGCGTTTTGATTGGTTCAATAAAAGTGAGGTGAATTATCCAAACAATCTAGTCTAACAGGATTGGTAAGGGTGAGGATTTCAAACAGTTACAATGCAAAATCCGAAAAACGGCTGAAAATATTGTATTCAAATTTTAGAACGAGATTAGGGAGGTTGGGGGGACAAATTTTAAAACATTTTTTGATATTTTATTTCCATAACTGACATAAATAAAACATGTTTTGGAATTGTCAGATGCCTACAGTACAGTATCTTCTGAATTCAGAAAAGTAAAATAAAAACGTTTCTACAGAATACACTTATAAGTAAAGTACTTCCCAACATATTTCGTTTGGCTTAATGACTGCAATAAAACCCCTCTTAAACTCGGCTTTCGCAGAGACGTATTAACCCACATTTATTTTTAATGCCAGTTTACAACAACAATAGATAGGTACATTACTTGATTTGTTATCAAAATTGATAAACTGTCTAATTAAGGTTTTCTAGAACCAACTTAATTATTATGATATTTCTTAAACTTTTTAGTTACAGGTACCTGTTTATATAGCTTATATAATTTTTCATTCACATTTCAGTAATATAAACAGTGATGCCAGCTGGGGCCAGGTAGATTTCGCTGGTTGGCACGCTCATCGACAGTTTTATATGGGTAATTTTACCAAGAAATTCTTTAAAAACGTAGGTTTGGCAGTCGAACAGGTAGACGGGGGGGTTTCTTTGGGTGTTTACAATATAATAAAACTATTATTGCAGTTATCAGGTCAAACGAAATATGTTCGGATGGACTTTACACTAATTAAAATTAGTAAAGAAAGTACACATCCAAAGAATTCACCTATGCTATAAAAGGGAGTTTGTACTAAAATGTACCTTTGCCTTAAATTTATAGTGGACAGTTAACAATTTTTCACTAGCAGACAAAGGATCGTAAATCTTAAGAGAGGTTATTTCGGGCCCATCCTGCACTAGACCCAACCTGCAACCAGGAGCACAAGATTAAATCCGAATTTCTGCTTGTGTAGTGATTTATGTCGGCAACTCTTTGTAAGCTGTTGCGGCGCTTGAAGACATAGCAAGCACACTGCAGTAAATACAAGTTTACCACCGTTAGTATTTTTTGTGATTTAAAAGTGTCGCGACAGGGTTGCCTGAAACTGAGTCTAAACATGTTTCAAATTATGCGCTTCTGGCCAAGAATAATTCTATCAATGTGGCTGGAATTTCCCCAACCCAGAATCCCATACACCAGAAGAGACTGTATTGTGCCATAGTAAAACACCCTTAATTGCAAGACTGCATAGTTCTTTGATGACAATTTGGTGCACAATGTATCCATGTGGTCACCCCATGAAAGATTGTTGTTGCAGGCTGCAAGTCTTGTTCTTGAACTGGAGTAAATACTACAAAGTTTGTCTTACTGCAATTCAGGAACAAGCAGTTTAATCTGCACCATTCAGCAATCTCTGACACACACTGGTTTGCCCTTTCACAAAGGTCGCCCCCAGAAGCCACTGCAGATGTATCGTCGGCAAACAAGAGTTGGCATGAGTAGCGCACGCAATCTAACATTTAAGGAGTTACTAAATTACATGCTTGAGTGTTCAGCACTTTTGGCTTTGTACACTCGGACATTAGGAACAGGATGGGTATAGAAAAAGGAAGAAAACTAGGATTTTTGTTCAAACTATATAACGAATATGAGAATGCAGAAGCAAAGTTTATATTTATGTACTTTTTTTTTGCTTTTTAGAAGCGTTGCGTTCTACTTTTGATTTTTGAGAATATATTTATACAGTGTGTGTATAAGGTCTGGAAACGGCTTAATAACATCACAATTTATTGGCCGATTTAAACCAAATTTGGTACAGTTGTGTAAGAGGATCTGACGCACCGATTGACGATATTGGCGTTGCTGCCAGCTTTTTAGTTTGTCTGGAATTCGAACGAATTTTATATTTTTAAATGTAACACCCTGTATATTTTTTCATTTATAGTTTTCACTTTAAATTTGTTACACTTTTGGTATAACATACCTTGTTCCTAATATCAGTAGTTTTCGAAATAACGACGTGTTTTAAAAATATCAACAAATTGTGTTTTATTTATTAATAAATAAAACGCCAGTTCAGTTTTGATGTAAAGTCAAAAAAGCTGTCATTTTTACATGCAAAAACGTCTTTAACTGAGAGTGAAAGAATTACAATTTTAATGAGAGGATATGGCGATAGGGTCAGGTCTTACGAAGAAGTTAAAAATCTATTTAATGACGCATTTCCAAACCGAAATCCAATTTCAAAAGCAACTGTTCAAAAAACTGTCCGACGGTTCGAAGAAACTGGAAATTGTAGAGATAGGCGACGATCAGGACGACCAGCAGTAGTAGAGGAAGAGAAAACTTTGGAAATGTTACAACATGTTGTTTAAACCCCTGTTTCCTCATTAAGAATAATTTCTCAAGTAAGTGACGTCTGCTTCAAATCCGTCCATAATGTTATAAAACATAAATATCACCTTTTCAAAATACATGTAGTTCAAGAGTTATCAGAAGATGATTATGAGCGAAGAATTAAATTTTGTGATATTATGATGTCAAGGTTTGACCAAAATAACCAGTTTTTGAAATTTGTAGTATTTTCGGACGAAGCAACATTTATTTATGATAAATGGTAAAGTCAATAGACACAACTGTAGGTTTTGGGCAAATGAAAATCCCCACTGGATTAGAGAAGGCCATACGCAACGCCCTGGAAAATTGAATGTGTGGGCTGGGGTTCTGGGTAACCACAAGATCGGTCCATTTTTTATTGATGGAAATTTGTCATCACAACTTTACCTTGAGCTCTTGGAAACGCAAATAGTGCCCACTATACGAAATGTAATGGGTCCAAATTATGCAAGTACATTCTTCCAACAGGAAGGAGCTCCTCCCCATTTTGGTCGAAACGTGCGCGAATTTTTAAACAACACTTTTCCGAATAGGTGGATCGGTAGAGGGGGTACAATCAATTAGCCACCTAGGTCCCCTGATTTGTCGCCTAACTACTACTTTTTATGGGTACACTTGAAGAACAGAGTTTATACCACAAAACCTCAAGATTTGGCCGATTTGCAGCGTCGAATTTTGGACGAATTTGTATTAATAACGCCGGAAATGATTTACAACACAATTGAAAAATTTTATTTTCAATTAGCACGCTGTCAAGCAGTTTGAACATTTAATATGAAAAATATATTTTTTTCTAAATTGTACTCGTTATTTCGAAAACTACTGATATTAGGAACAAAGTATGTTATACCAAAAGTGTAACAAATTTAAAGTAAAAACTATAAATAAAAAAATATACAGGGTCTTACATTTAAAAATATAAAATTCGTTCGAAATCCAGACAAACTAAAAAGCTGGCAACAACGCCAATATCGTCATTCGGTGCGTCAGATCCTCTTACTCTATACAACTGTACCAAATTTGGTTTAAATCGGCCAATAAATTGTGATGTTATTAAGCCATTTCCAGACTTCATACAAACACTGTATTGCTCTGAATAAAAAAAAAAATAGTTTCAAAATAATCGTGATTTAAAAAAAAAAATCAAGTGACCAATCCTTAGTCAATCCTCCGCAATTTAATAAATGTAAAATATGTAGTTCCCTACATGGTTCGATCGTCTACACCTTCATCCTCAGGGAATACTAGAAATGATAGTACAATGTTAGGAGACGACCAATAGATATAAAGTAAAAGTTTACATTTAATTTAGTGTATCCGGAGCTTGTCGCGCAAAGTGTGGCGGGGCACCGTCTTGCTGAAACCACAGTTCTTGCTGTATTTTTTCCACTAATTGATGTACTTTCTTGCAGAATACTGTTTTTACGTCAACAAATAAAAGAACTAGAAGAACTGAAGTCTCAAAATTCATTCATGTCCGACGACTCTTAGTGTCGCAAATTTTAGTGTATAAAAGTGGGCTAAATGTTTCGTTTTAGTGGATCATTTCGCAATTATGGATTAAATTAGTGTTCTTTCGGGAGGTCGGTGGTATGTCGTCGATTTTTGTCACCGAAACAAGCATATTTCAGTGTGTAAATTCTCTTAATAAATTAAATTCCATAAAACCATTCTCTCGTCATCTGTTGTATTTTCGAGGAGCTATCTCCCTGCAATATTGAATCTTAGATTCATCACTTCCTTTTTTAATTATAAGGATTAAGCTTTAAAATAAAGCCGAAATCTTCACACGCTTATAACTTTTTTGTTTCAAGAAGTGTGAGAAACTAGCCTGGATGAAATTTGAAGGCATTATAAATATTTTTAATCTCACCTGGACAGAATAGTTAAAATATGGTTTGAATCAATGGCAGGTAGTTCTTTATAACTTGTACGGTTGCCATAGAATGTGTGTCTGTGATCACTAACAGGACCCTAGATCCAGATTACATCAATGCTCTGTTAAGTGTTACTCATAACTGCAAGACAACTTCTAAGGATAGCATCGTTGTCATGGAAGTTGTGTGGTTGTTATCTCTAATAGAATATGGGCCTTAAGTCCTGTTAACTCTTAACTACGAGATAACTTCTAAGGATATTGAGTTTACATTGAATGTTTTTATTAAGTTATGTAAATAAAAAGGATAATCCTGAAACACACACTGTATAATATGGATAATGAATCTGATGAATTATCACCGACCCTGGAGAAAACACTTTGGTGTACATTTTAATTAAATTATTTACTTTGGTCGTGTCCCAGCAAATTGCAATCAATTAATTTCTGTATAGCTAACCAATTAAAGACTATTTCTTATAGAATTGCCGAGTGCAACGTTCGGAACGTCCCACAAGCTAATTTGACACTTCACGCTGTGATATTTTATAAAATTTTAACTTGAACCGTGATAACTTGGCCGGCTTTTGGTTTCTACCGCACTTTGTAATAGCCATCCGCCAAACCTGTATGTGAATGTTCTCAGAAACAGTCCAAATATGCCTTGAGTAACAGTGTTAAAGTTACAAAGCATTAAACGAGATGTCGTTATTTTTTCGCGCCTTTTCAGTTTTTTAGCAGTTGAGTTTACACTGGCGAGAAACGATCTTATTACAGTGAAACTGTCAAATTGTCTTTGAAACGTTTCAACTGTTGGTGGGCGTATTATGAAAGTGACTTTGTATTATATCGGTTTTATTGTTTAGACTTTAGGTAAATTAATACTACAATATAGAGTTATAGTTTTTCTTACTGTGTATATTTTCATTTTAACGCCTGTCTTTATTTCTTCTTTTTCTTGTACAAGTGGTAAGAAATTGACTTATTTATATCGCGAGCATTTTTTGAAGTATTCTGTGAAAGTGACACTTTACTAATTTTGTATTTTTTTTTATTGTGGCACCCGTACAATTTTAGAGTTATTTGTTTGTTATATTCGGCCCAACAGGCACTTATACTATCTCAATAAAATAAAAAGGTTATCAGAGAAATATATTTTGAGTTGAAGACTTTTGTAGAGTCTGTTTAAGTTTTTACTCGTATTTTACCGGTAGAATCAGTTCTCTAGTTTCCGAACGCCCCCGTATTTGATACAACCAGGACTGAACAGCGTGTATTTTTGAGTTTCCTTGTATTTTTTTTTAACCAATATAGCCATCTTGTTTATGTGTTCAGGTTAGTTCAGGTTAGTTTCATTCATTATAGCCTTAGAAGTGAATAAAAACTAACAGAGCCTCTCCGGGCTTGCGCAATACGTCACGAATTCATAGTAACGTGCAAGACAGAGACAAAAGCTATTAGCAGTGTTGTCAATTGATTTGAAAGTCTTGATCTGTTAACTTTAATTTGTTTTGACTTTTTGGATCTCGTAATTTTGATTAGATTAGTCACACGCGCTGGCAAAAGTACACAGTGACGACTGTATTTTATTTTGCTTTAACAGTCCTGACTAAACCATATGAATCTAGAATTACGAGATTCAAAAAGTCAAAACAATGTCTAAGTACAGGGTGTTCCATTTTCGACACTTTTACAGGGTATCTCCGTAACTGTTAGTGCTATCAAAAAAGTAATAAATGTGTCATGTACTCTTTTTGGGTGAAACTTAAAATGGTAAAATCAAGATATGAAAATTTTCGCTCGCTTAAGAGATACGGGGAAAATCAAAAAATTGAGAATTTCAAAATGACCCTATATTTTCTTAGTTAAAAGAGATACAGAAAAATGTTTCATACAAATGTTTCTTTATATTGATTGTTGAAAAATCTGCCGTTTTCAGAATAAGTATACGGGGTCAGGTAAAAAAGTTATAGGACCTAACCTCTTTTTTTTAATGAAACACCCTGTGTATTTTAATCTAAAAAGATAGCATTTTAAATTCTCTTTTCAAATACAACACACCAGCTGATATTGGTTTCTTAGGCGATTTATTTAAACTTTCTTACTTTGAAACGAAATGAAAGATTCAGATTGATTAAGGCAAAAAAATAACGGAAATCATCGCAAATGTTCGAAAGCTCCTCCGTTGTTTTCGATGCACTCTCGACATCTTTTTCGAACGAATTTTAAGGCATTCATGATGCGTAATGGTTTTATTTCTGCAGGGGCCTCATGAATTCTTTGATCAAGTTGTTCTCGGGTTAAAATTACTTCTTTATAAATTTTATTTTCCAACACTCCCCAAAGAAAAAAATCTGGAGGTGTTAGATCCGGAGATCGTGGTGGCCACCTCATAGGTTCATGTGTTCCTATCCAACGGTTTCTAAAGTGAGTATTTAAATACTCTCTTATTCGAAGAGCGTTATGGGTAGGGGCGCCATCTTGTTGAAAGTTAATCTCTATTACTTCATTTAAAGGAACAACATCAAGGATATCGAAAAGGTTTGATTGGAGTATGTCCAGATATCTATCTGCATTTAAATTTTCTTCAAAAAGCGATACATCAATTTGTTTTGAAACAAAAAACAACTTATATTTACCCCAAATTGACCTTGTTCGAAAAAACAAGAGATCAGAGATTCAAGACAACATTGCGCTCTCTCCAAACTCAACATTCGCCTCTGCAGGGTCCGAATGATCGATTGAAGAAAAATTGAGAGGTTTCAAATGTTGCAAAAGATCAAATAAATCTGTCCTAGTCTGAACAAGCTTGATCGTCAAAGATTTATTGAACACTTTTAGCATCTTTTCTAATTTGGAGAGAGAAGGATTAACTGGGTCTGTTCCAAATAATTTCAACAATGTCCGACTCAACGCGCCAATTTTGCTCATTTTTGCATCGAGATAAAAATTCTTAGTGGAGTTGTATTTACCAGTGAATGAATACTTGTTCATGTATAATGTCTTAGATATAGATTGGTCTGTGGCCTTGTTCCCTTTCTTCTTATGAAGGACAGGTTTTGTTGTCCAACTGAATAAAAAATGGTTAGTTATGTATTTTTGAACAATCTGATGAAAAGGAAGAAATCTTCCAGTTAACGATAACCAATTTAAAACTCCACAAATAAATGTCCCAATATGGTAGACTTTTGCATCAGAGTGAGGACCTGGAGAAGAAGAATACAACGCAGTCAATTTTAAAAGTGAATTTAAAGAAACAAAGAACAATAAATATGCAAATTCATTTCTATTTTGAGTGAGTCCTTCATGAATGAACTCAGCTAAGAGTGCACTCACACCTGATTCTATCCCTAGTTCTTCTAAAATGGATACAATCTCTATGGATGGATCGGATTTATATATTTGAGGTACACCTTGATACATATTGAATCGGGTTAATCGAATAGCTCGATTAAATTCTTGTTCTAACGACGAATAGCAAGGGAAGTGTGCTGTTTCTTTGACAATAGTTGTCAAATTGTAATTCCCTTTATATATACTGAGAGATTTCCTTTTACAGATTAAATATACTTCACTTGATTGAGAGGAGGAGAATTCTGTATATACTATAAAAACACTCTGAAACTGAGATCCTAAAATATTTAGAACATTTGAAGAGGGATTTAATATACGATGAAGATATGTTTTATAGATGAGATGGGAATCAGTTTCTAACAATTGAAAAATGTAAATAGAAATTAGTTTTTCAATCTTGTTTGCAATATGATCACTCTCAACTTCAGCATCTATCACCATTAAGTCAATAGATAAATTATGAATTTGTTTTAATCGGAGGAAATATTCCCATGTTGCATTTGTGCTTAAATCACTAGGATATTCCCATGAATTCAAAAGATTTACACATCTTTCTCGTGGTTTCCCGAGAGAATATATGGCAGAAGGAGGGGAAGGAGTTGTTCCTTTTAGATCTACGTGATCAAGTTTGAGTAAGGCGAACAGGTCGTACCATGTGGGGATTTGTGGAGTTCCAATGTCTTTCATTATGTCGGTTATGAATACCGCAACTTGTAATTCGACATTCATCTGACCAAATTATTTTTTGGTGATGAAAAGAACGATCCTCGTTAGATTTATTTAAAAACAAGTGACAAAATTCCAATCGTCTCACATCATCACCAGGATGCAAATATCGAGTAATTTTAACAACATATGGAAAATATTTATTGGACGTCAAAATTCTTTGCGCCTTAGATTTTGTAATTCCAGTTCCAGTTTCTACGTTTCCAACGGACGTAGATTTTTGTTCCTAAAATTACAAAGTGATTTTTAGATTAAAAAATACAGGGTGTTCCATTTAAAAAAAATGAGGTTAGGTCCTATAACTTTTTTGCCTGAGCCCGTATACTTATTCTGAAAACGGCAGATTATTCAACAATCATTATAAAGAAACTTTTGTATAAAACATTTTTCTGCATCTCTTTTAACTAGGAAAATATAGGGTAATTTTGAGATTGTGACTTTTTTGATTTTCCCCCGTATCTCTTAAGCGAGCGAAAATTTTCAAATTTTGATTTTACCATTTTAAGTTTGACCCAAAAAGAGCACATGACACCTATATTACTTTTTTGATAGCACTAAGAATTACGGAGATACCCTATACAAGTGCCGAAAATGTGACACCCTGTACATAAACGTTAAAATTATTTTATTTCTTAGCGGGATATTATTAGCTTATATCGTCTTGGTTATGTGACCAATAAAGAAGATCATAACTCCCTTGGGAATAATTGAAAAGCATAGGGAATTAAGGATTTCCCTTAATTCTCTCTTTCTCTTACAAGTAACAATGAAACACAATAAGTCAAAAAAAAAACATTTTTGAATCACATTACAAATAATAAATCTACAATTCAATATTAGAAGGAATTACTGATTGTCTTGTTTTTTCAGAGTTTTTCAATATGTCCTCCATCGAAATACTTTTTTAATATAAAATCAAGCGATTGACAACAAATGTCAGTTTATAAACCTATAATATGGCGACAACCAAAACTCCTATGATTGTCAATGCAAATACGTATACCGAAAAAAATAGATTTAAAAATTTAAACATTTATTCCGTTTTGAAAATAAACGAAATGGTATTAATTACCAAGTCTTAATTGCCTCGGGCAATTACTGTCCCTCAGGCCAGAAACTTTGCACTCGATAATTAAGACCCTTATTAACAAATATCCATAAATGATTTAAAAACACGAGAAAAATAGCTCTGAAAAGCACAGTTTTTAGGATTAAATTGAATTTCAAGGCACCGAGACGTTTAAAATTAAATTAAAGTTGACAGATCAATTAACAACTATGCTAATAGCCCGAAGACACTATTATGTTTTTATTCACTTTTACCGCAATAATAAATAGAGATGGGGAGTTGTAAAACACTTGATCGTTGATGGTACCGACTGTTTGTGCGCAGAAAAAAAAATCGTATAGGAAGATTTTTTAATTAGAATTTCAAGAAAGGCCAAGATTTATAAGGCTCAACCAGTTAAAAGACGAAAAGAATTAACACACCCACCCCATCACAACCAAAACTAAACCTACATTACATTGTGTCCATTATTGTGATATCAGGGCTGTTAATTGGTCACCTCATGTATCGATAGTTTAGAAAGTTTACAGCATCATGAGCTCCATCTTGTTGCCAAATGAATTTAAAGAAATTGTAGATTTCGTTGACCTGTTAATGTCCCATTAAAAAAAGTTGTCCCAGTTATTTCAGCGTTAACTATACCACATCATACATTAATAGAAGACGTTTTACCTTGATATTAAATAGTTTGGGGTTTACTTAAGACCAAAAGCGCACATTGTGTCGTTTATACATCCCTGATGTATGTCGTTTCGTCTGCCAATATGACTTTTTTGAACTTTGTCTTGTTCTCTTGTAATTGATTTAAAGTTCTTTGAACGGTACCAAAACTCACTCCGTTTGTTCTTGGACCATACAGGATGTCTCTTAACTGTTTCCTTTATAGAATTGGTTGGGCTAGTCCTGGATCACACTTCCATATCTTCGTTTGCGGTCGTGTAAATAATATACCTTAATATCTTCGCCGATATTCCCTTGCATTTTCTCCGCTTTTATAGGAAAGTATAATAATCCAGAATATTTAATTTTAACTAATAAAGGTGAGACTTTGAAATATTATTTACACGGTTTTATTTTCCAAGGCATTGTAGACATGTCGAAACTTTTTGAATTTATTTTTCAACACCTCCGAGAATCATTTTAATTCATCACCAGGGTAGGTTGAAAATTGTACATATTAGTACACGTAGAAAATTATTCTTCTACACTTAACTAATTTCTACAGTTTCTACATCTTGAGATGTAGAAAATCATTTATTTATATAATTTTGTTAAGTGTAGTTGTAATGTTGTGTGGCAATTTTTAATTTAAATGTTTTAATTAACTTTGAAATACATAGGTATTTTTTTTGTACATGCAATAAAGTGGTTTTTATTTTTTCTCTCGAAAACGAAGGAAGATAGGAGAACAATTCTAAGAACAGAAAAGTTGTATTATTAGTTGGTAAATCCGAAAAAATTAACTTTAACACTCATATGAACTTTTTCTCTTAGAGAATCATAGGGAATTACCACCTTAAGTTACGTACCATACTTCTGAAACACCCTGTATAATAGCTCGCTTCTCAACCTAGGTACATAATGTGCTGTTTTAAATCTTGCCTTGTTGAATTACATATAATTAAATCAAAAATATGTTTATTTTAATGGAAAAAAATAAGTGAGAACCGAATTCTATGGTATACGACGCTATTTTCTACACGTCGTTACCGAATCCTGATCATCACCATTAAGTATAGTTTAAATAGATGCGAATTGCGAAAATTGCTCTGATTGATCAATTTCAAATATTTCAAAGAAATTGACAAATCAGAGCGTGATTCGCATCTATTTAAACTAAGCTTTATGGAGTTTTCGTAAAATGGCAAAACAAACAAGAAGGTTATATTGATTCTTAATAAAAATTCAGGGAAACTGAAAAATTGGTTGGAAGACCCTGAACCTTATTAAAAAAACATAATACGTGGTTTATGAAAATTGATTGCAGGATTTTATTAAGTGCAGTTGTATTCATTGAAAATGGGTACAAGTCTTACGACCATTTTATGCTATATTTGTGTAAATCAGGCTTTTCTGGTCGATTTATTGTTTTTAAGGTTATTGCAGTAACATGTCGAGCAAGGAAAGCATTAAGAGCGTCTAGTAAAATAGGATCTCTAATGTATACAAATATTTCTACAATATGGCAAATTTTCAAACTCGACTAATAACGATACTTATCAAATTTTATTGTTTGATTATATGACCCTGTTTTTCGACTATGTGAGCCAATCTATCTGGAATTGAGTGAATTAAATTTTGATCAAACCCTTCCCAGCACTCACGGATTACTTCCAATAATCTATTAGAATTGCAGCATCTAAAATTTCTTTTCCATCATTCTTTTACAATTAGACCCCAAAAAATCTATGGGGTTAATATCGGGACTATAAGCATGACCACCCATCCTCTGACTATTTGACCTGTTAAATGACGAGGCATTTTGTAAATTCTGCCAGTGATAAACACTTTTTTTGAAAAGTTAAAATCAATGAAGACCGATTTACATTATAACAAATTTAGTGTACCCATTTTCAATGAATACAATTGTACATCCAATATAGGCTAGTCCCAAAAAATGCTCCCCTTGTCTTAAAAAAAAGTCTCATTTTTGAGATTGTCTATTTTATATCGAACATGAAACAATGTCTGTCCGCGCTCTTGTATCCACGCTCGAGGGAACTATTTATAATTTTTAGTTAAGTATATCTGTGTATAATTTCTCTTTTAAACTACTTGTAATTATTAATTATTTGTTAAATATATTTTTTCTATTTATACCCAACGCCTTTTTATTTTTATTTTATGAAAATATACACAAATACAAAGACGACTTCCTAAAACCGGTACTCATCCAATCAGGGAACTTATTGTTTTTACACCCAACTCGATCGGTAGTTCTTGAAGTCGCCACCGTAATGATAGTGTAACCGTCACCTATTTCAGAGCCATAGCCACCTCAAGTTATCCAATCAGAGCAGAACCCAAATAAATCTTATACAGCCTGAGCCCCCCCCCCCCCACTGCTGTAATTGCCTGATGCTACTGTAATTTCCTAGGTATAGACATTTGCCAAGTTTTTTTTTAATTTTTGCTCCTCTATTCAGTCTTATGTCATTTTTAATACATGTACAGGACTCCACCAATGATATTATTTATTTAATTTGGGGTTTGGGGCCTCCCCTAAATAAAGTAGCGGTAAAATCCATTAGAGGGTGCGTTTATGTTGGAGCTGCGATACAGTAGCGTCAATGCATGTAATTCAAGTTCTCTTAGGGGAAGCCCTATCGGATTTTAAACGTTATAATATGCAGGTGTTTTGACGCTGTATGTGTTTTAAATTCGTAATACAACCCAATAAAAAAAAATCTGTCTGTTTCCTGGTTCTCATCTCATTAACTTTGGGTCGAGAAAAACGAATATGGCGATGAAATTTTTTTATTAGCTCTTATTTTCAAGATAAATGACAGCACACTGGTGACATCGATTTAAAGGTCAATTGAAGAAGAAAAAAATTCCTGTGTAATAACGAAAATGAAATATGAAATAATGAAAATAATACCACAGCTCATGTTCATTAAATAATGTCCATTTTTCAGGAGTGGTTGATTTTAGGCTATTCGTATGGCGTTTTGGATTGCCTCTTGTACATCAAATATTGAACATGTCTTGTATCAGTCCAATCCAACGACCCTGATATCTGCGTTCCATTGCAGAAATATCTTGGTGGAACCTTTGCGCTCACCGCTTACAGCTCCACAGTTTTCAGAGGAAAAATCAAGATGGGAGTGAAGGAAATGAATTTTTGGAGACATGTTGCATCCAAGGTCGCGGTACTTTTGTAGGAGTTCTTTCACCAACTGTTGGTCGTTGCCTAGAAATCCTCGTACCACACCTTTAAAGGCTTCGCAGGCTGCTTTCTCTTTCCCCTTTATAATTTCATCAAAAGCAGGGTCGTTCAAAATTTCCTTCTTAACCTTTGATTCACTCAATTTTGGGAATTTCGCTCTAAGATATTTGAAATCCTCTTCATCCTGGTTCATGGCTTTCACGAAGCTTTTCATTAGTCCCAGCTTAATGTGCAAGAGAGGCAGCTAAATGTTATTTGGATCTACTAGAGGCTAATTTTGGACAATGCTCTCGCCTAGATTTAGACTTCTTGAAGGTCATTTGTCTTTTATGTAGTGAGATTTTCTATCTCGACTGTCCCACAAACACAGGAAACAGCACTACTTGGTATTATAGCCCAACTGCATTCCCAGGAGTAGAGCGACAACTGTCAAGTCACTACAGATCTGCCATTTATGATCCTCATATTTGATTTTTTTCCTTCATGTGAACGGCATGTCCAATGAGAATGGAAAAGAAGAGGTTACCGTTGTGTAATAAGACTACTTTCGAACTGAACTTTGAAGAGTCTATAAATACCCTCCACTTCATTGGATCATGAGTTATATTCAGGGAATTCATCAAGCCGTTGACATCAATACAAGCAACCAAATGTTCTTTTTTCTCAAAGAAATGAAAAAGATTTTTCTGACGAGTCCTGTACTCTGGGATATTGACTCCTAGTTGTAGTAGATGCCATTGCTTCAGTCTTGATCCCATAAGCTCTGCTTTCTCCTTTGGCAAGCCAAGGTCTCTTATGAGATCATTTAATTCTCTCTGATTTGGTAAGTGGGGCTTATTCAAACCTTCTGCCTCGAAATCTGGGTCATGGGAAGTCCTAGGCCTAACGATTTCTTCTTCTTCTTCAGCATCATCCTTCTCAATCTCATAATTTTGAGGTGGTTCAGGAATTGGCAGGAATGCAGGGATACTCTACCGGTGCTTTCTTTCTTGTTGACCAACCTTGCTTGAAGAAGGGTGTCAAGCAGAAGTAACAATCGTCTACATGGTTTGTTGGCTCACGCCAGACCATGGGTACAGCAAACTTCATTGCTCGTTTTTTCCCCCTCGGCCTCTCTCGCAGTCTCACTAAGCAAGAGTTACAATACACATGTGGGGCCCACGGTTTATTCTTCGCACCGAAGTAATGGAAGTAAGCCGTCTTCACAACTGGGCTGATAGTTCGCTTCTGGGTTGCAAAAGTCATTTCACCACGGATGTAACAAAAGTTGTCAACGGCATTAACACACTTCCGTGGCATTCTGATCTGAAAGCAGAAGCTTGGAAATGTTAGTGATCTGTTTTTGAAACTTGATTCAATAGGTCAAACAGAGAGTTAAACTGAGGGGTATATATTTAAGTAGTTATAGCATTATATATATACTTTTATTGATTAAACAGGCGCTAACCGGCATCCAATCCACTTTTTCGCAATCGAGTCTGGGGCTCCTCAGGAGTGGGACTCGTGGCGGATGGTTAAGAAAAATATGTCTGCAGCACCGAAATGTGTCGGTGATTTCTGAACATGCGACCTGGGAATCCCAAAGACACGAGCAGGGGAAACCCCGTACAATTGCGAATAAGAATACTGATGCTGACTGAACTCGTAGCGCCATAGTTTAGAATTGCATTGAGACTTGATACTATACCGTTCGGAGGACGAGTTCAGATTTTATCTCGATGTTTAAAATAAACATCGATGGTATCAAATAAAACTTCGATGTTGGAAATGAAGCATGGATGTTTTTTGCCCCTGTATATTCAAAACAAGAGCTAATCTGAACTTTTCATGGTGATTTTTGTGTTTAGCAAGACAAAATACTTCGGAAATCGCAATTTTTGAGCCCGAAACATTTTTGGTGTTGAGCGGTGTAATTAGCGGTTAAGTTAGTGAGGTGTGAAAATACAGTATAGATACCTGGTTTCGCTTTTTTCAGTTAAAAACCTACTCTTTTATCTTTACCATATGAACTAGCTGGCAACACTGGTTGGGGCTATGGTTAGATTGGATTTATTCGAGTTTGATCGGAAAACTGGGGTGGCAATGCCTCGGAAGTGACGGTTACACTACTGCCAGGTCTCCAGGTCAGGTTTGTTCAATCTGCCGTATGGCGTGGGGATGATCTGGTATCGCCCCAATACTGTCTTAAATTGTATATTGTGTGTGTAGATCAAAGCTTGCAAGAAAGAGAAGTAGAACCGGGTTTCACTTAAGATTTGTTTTGTTCTAAATGTTATTTAATGACAGTGACGAGGGGTTCTTTATTATTATTTTTCTAGATAATGCACTATGTGCAATGTGACTGGTGCAAACCTGGCTTTCTTTTTGCTACCTCTACTAAAGATTCCTTATATTTTTGACTTCTCATTACACCACTTATAGGGTATGTGCAAGGTTTCTACTGGTGCCAAATCTAAAGTTGTGGTATAATGATTGTATTCCTGATGTGTAAGGTTCGGTCGATATGGATATCGGCAGCTAAAATATTATTTGTTTCCTCTAACAGTGATAGATGGTAAGTGAATTTCTTATCATAGGTACAGGGTGATATAATATTTCAAAATTTCAAAATGACAACTTTATTTGACAGTCATCTTTTACCTTGACTGGTGCCCGCAAATACGGGGCCATAAAAAGGAGAAATAGTTAAAAAGAAAACGGCGATAACCCGTAAACGGGCTCATCAAAAATATCTAAAGTTATTCTTTTGAATGTGGGTTTTAGTGCTCTTTAATAAACCTAAATAGAATTTTTCTCTAAAATAATTAGGGAAGCCAATAATTGACCCCATTTAAAATTACATGGGATTTCCTATGTCCCGCTCGACGATGCAACACCCGGTATATTCCTACGCGTTTCGATCAAAAGAGTGGTAGGTTGTAAGAGATTTTTAAATGTATAATTGATTAGTTTAATTAATAACTAATGTGTTTACACATCGTTATATTGTCTGATGTGGATATTTTTTCATGTTAACCTACCACACACCCTGAGAATGATCTTTTGATCGTAGGAATATTTTAAAATAAAGGAGGTGATAGAACTCCTACAACTCTTATTATCTCTTAATCAGATTTTTGCAGTCGTATACGAGGTTTGTCAAGGAATATGAATCTTGCTCAAGAGTAATGTCAATTTATGAACAGAATTGAAAACTACATTCTAATATAAAATTATATTCATCTACCATGAAAAATCAGGTTTTGCTATTTTTACAAATTTTTCTATTTGAAAACATAAAATTACTTTTAATTCTGTAAGTTTCAATACCGATTATTTATCACTTTTCTTTATTAAAATTTACATACCTAATAAATGCATAATAATAATTTATTTTGAAAATAGGATGCGATGATGCGTTTATTTAATTCTTCCACAGTTTCTATTGAGGTCGTGTTTAAGGTGACCCCAAAGGAAATAATCCAATGAATTTAAGTCTGGAGACCTGGGGGGCCAAGGTTGTGTTCCTCCTCGACCTATCCAACGCTGTGTTCAAATATTCACGAGCAACTAAACTGAAATGAGGTGGATCACCATCTTGCATGAAATACATTTGCACCCTCAATGGCAATGATATATCTTTCAAAAGTATGGGCAATTCATCTTCAGGAAAACGACGATAAACTTCTCCAGTAAGCCTTGGTTGTAAACAGATGGGAACCATACTAACATCAAATTCGCATTTCAAAAAACCCCTAGATACCAATTCTGGTTCAAATACCGACATGATTTCAAAAATTATTTAGAAAAAACAAGAATAAAAAATTAACACTCCGAAACGAACGATTTCCGGACATAGGTTTATAAGAACTTTTTTTTATATTTTTAAGCAAGAAAACTCATCCGGAAATTCTTCGCAATCGAGTCTTAACGATGTTCCTGTTGAGATGATCGGCAGCTGCAAATTATATCGGAAGTAAAATATCGGTATCGGTCGAACCCTACTCTCTTATCCCCCTCAGTCACCAAAGAAATTTCAAAAGGTTGGTTGCTTACCAGCGGTACAATCAATTAATAGGAGTAAACGAAGAGGAGAAGGAATTAAAACACTATGAGTCACCAGTGACTTCAAAATATCTTGTAAAAAATGTACGTTCCAAAATTACAATTTTGTCCACCGCAAATGTCCGCCCCCTTGCATATAGTCTATAAATAAAAAAAAAACTACCACTTGTACATCCTACCATTTTTCTTTAAGTAATATCTCCAAAAAAGTCTTGAATGCTACAAAATAACTTGTGATATAACACTGTTAACTTTATTTTTTATTTAATCCTATAACAGGATTGGGTTTGTCTAAAGCTCGTGGTATCTTTGGGTCGTGTTAGCTTTAGGCAGTGATGTCTATTGAATGTCTGGACTGTAATTTAAGTGAAAATCACGACGTTTCGACCTAAAGATGGTAAACGGGCGACACGTTGCGATTTTCAACTAAATAAGGACGTTGATAAAGAACATTTTATCTCAACTGAATAAACTAGATGCAGTTCTATTTGTATTGTTTACTATTAAACGGAAAAGGTGAATTTTGTTGAATAAACCAATTTATATGTTGTCACAGTCAAAACCATACCTTAAAAATGTAGCATATTTGTATATTTTTAATTGTTTTGACGATGACAAAAACTCCCTCCTAGAATAAGCTTGTAAATTCATCATTTTGTTGCGTCGGATCGGACTAGGCACAAGGCAAATTAATACCACAGCATAAAGAAAGAACCCGCATGTGATGAGACTTAAAATTGTAATGTAGCCACATGATAAAAGCTGATCCACCGCGTCAAGGAGTTGAATTTGCAGACATAGGGAACATGATAATCATGATAATTTTATTATTTTTATATTGTTACAATAAGGTGTTTGCAAAAAACACTTATTTTACTCTAGAAAAATGCCAATAAGAAATTGTTAACCAAAAAATCACCAGAACCACTTAAAAACGCCTTCGAATAGCACATTTTGGTTTGGCTGTTCTTTTTCTATAGTTGTCTAATGTAATTTTCAAGTGTATGTCTGTTAATTATATAATCTTATAAAAACCCAATGTTCCAAACATTAAAAACTTTTTAATCAATCAGTTGCTTTATTTATTTTATCTCGAGTACTAGGCGAATCCACGAATGGCCCGCCAATCCACCTGATTTAACACTACTTAACTTTTCCCGCAAGCTTGAACAAAAACGAACTAGTAAAATTAATTTATAGATTCCAACAACGTCCCCGAACGGTCGCTTAACTAATTTGCCACTGCAACAATCGACTACCAAGTTCAAAATTTAATTGACAGACTGGAAATGATCGTTCGGGGACGGTGACGATAACTATTTATTTCATTGGAATCTGTAAATGAATATTAGTATAGTATTATTCTTAATTAAGTATTTATTTATAGCTTCGATATGCACATAAAAGTAGGAATTCTTATATAAATTTTAGTTAAAAAATTAAATACAAAAAGGGTGACTTAATGGTGCTACACATATTTAATACCACACAGCTTAAGATGTAGCGATAGGTACCTGTATCACAATCAAAAATGATAGAAGAGCCAGCGACAGAGCTACTCTAGTTCTCAGTCAAAAGTGAACAAGAAACATACGCGTCATATGCCTCCGTTTGTTCGCTGACGTTAGTATTGAAAGTCTGGCTCAGTGTACAGTCACAGAAATTATAGTGGTACAGTTATGTTCAATTTAAGTGTTGTATACCGATTCTAACATCTTGTGAATTAGGCTGGTTAACATAGGTTATTCAATTTTTTTACTGGTATTGGCTATCAACAAGTTAACATTCCGTTTAAATTTACATAAAATCTTAATTTGTATGTAATTCAAATATACAGGGTGTCCGGAAAATACGTGTACAACATTTGACGACAGACTCCTGACGTCAAAATAGGTCGATCTAAGCCGACTTAGTTGGGTATATCCAAAATTGTCTCGTTTACCGCTAAAGGGCGTCAAAAATTTGTAAAAATATTGGTTTTTCCTAAATTACGTGAAAACCTGCTAATCGGTTTTAATGATTGTAGACTAATACTATAAAATGACGTTTTCTAGTAGTATAGTCACCGGCTGTAAATAAGTAGAAGTGTAATAAAAGTGATATAATACGTCAACATTTCTCCTGATTTTTTATATCAACGGCGTTATGACAACCCAGATATTTTTGTCGAGTGACTGGATGTATTTGGAAGCTATTTCACCTCTTCAATATTTTTCGTTGGATGAGCTGTTTTGCCAGAAAAAAAATATTTACAATTACCTGCATAAATCAATTATTAACATTAGTAATAAAATTAAAATCAAATTACCTGCAACAATAATTTTTTTAGTGACCTTGTTGCTATGGCATTTAATAATTTGACAATTATTGACAAATTGTCACCAGTCTATGAAATTGACTAAAGTATACGATCAACATTCTTAAATTACAAGTTCATTTTACCATTAAACATGGAAAATTATACGAACTCTGAGAAGGTTGACATGCTCCTGATATACGGGTTTTGTCAAGGAAATGGGTGTTAGGGTTTACATGGAGAGATTTCCTAACCATCGAATACCAAACCACCAAACATTTGCCAATATCGAGCGTCATCTTCGGGAAACGGGCAGCTTTGAGAAAAAATTTGAAGGCAGGGGTTGTATGCGAACAACTCGAACTGTGGAAACAGAAGAGAACATTCTGGAAAGAGTCGAAGAAGAACCAAGTACCAGTACCCGTCGCTTAGAACGTGAGTTACATGTTCCTAAAACGATTGTCAATGAGGTTTTAAAAGAACAGTTGTTACATCCATATCCCTTGCAAAAAGTCCAGAAACTTTTACCATAGACGTCGTAACTATTAGATCGAACAATAACAAATAAACGTGTTGTCATCAATCCAGTGTAAAGTAAATCAACATGCAAGCTGCTCCCCTCCACCTGGTTTGCCAGACTTACGCCACAGAAAACGTAGTTTTCTGGGCTTACTCTGTTAAAAGTATTAACTTCTATGATTAACTAGAATTACTAGAATAACATGATGTGGGAATTATGTAACATTTCCTAAAACCTTGTAAAAAATCTGTAGTATGGCAACGCAGCAATAGAAGATCCGCCCAGAGTCCATCATTTTCGTGGCCATCCGCATCGACTCGGCAATACTCGGCATAGCGGATGTTGTTTTCCTGGAGTTTTGTCGCATGCATAATGTAAAGGCAGCGTAATCCCCACTCCCGGCCCCACCTAGCTCCTCACAGCGTCTCGCCACCAAACGATTTTGGCATCACAATTTTATAGCATTTATGAATGGCGTGTCGGATCTATAGTTACGATGCCTATGACTTTTACCGACTGATCCCCCCATGCGGCTTACATTTTGTCAATTTATTAGAAACAAAAGAATCCGTGATCCAAATTTTTGTAGAAAAATATTGTTTACTGACGAGGCGTGCTTTACAAGATCTAGAGTAACCAATCTGCACAACGAACATATTTATTCCGATGAAAATGTGGTATATGCATGATGGTGCCCCGCCCCATTTTTCCGTTGCCGTTCGGCAATACTTACACCATCAATATCCCAACCGATGGATTGGAAGGGGCAATGATGCACCAGTAAAATAGCCACCACGTTCTCCAGAGTTAAATATGTGTGACTTCTTTTTGTGGGGCGCTATTAAAACAGAAGTTTACAAGACTCCGGTAAACACACGCCATGATTTATTGACGCGGATTTTAAATGCAGGCAACCATTTTAATAACCCCGAGACATTAAATAGGGTCCAATATCATTTTTTAAGGAGTGTTAATAAGTGTATTCAGCAAGATGGCGGTCATTTTACACATTTGCTTAAGTAATGTTTTCGTTTTACTTAGTTTCTTACAATATTTTTAATTCATACTTCCAACTTTGCTCTACTTTGTTTTATTATTACTGTTAATAATTGATGTATGCAGGTAATTGTAAATATTTCTTTTCTGGCAAAACAGCTCACCCAACGAAAAATATTGAAGAGGTAAAATAGCTTCCAAATACATCCAGTCACTCGACAAAAATATCTGGGTTGTCATAACGCCGTTGATATAAGAAATCAGGAGAAATGTTGACGTATTATATCACTTTTATAACACTTCCACTTATTTACAGCCGGTGACTATACTACTAGAAAACGTCATTTTATAGTATTAGTCTACATACTAAAAATCATTAAAATCGATTAGCAGGTTTTCACGTAATTTAGGAAAAACCAATATTTTTACAAATTTTTGACGACCTTTACCGGCTAAACGAGACAATTTTGGATATAACTAAGTCGGCTTAGATCGGCCTATACGTTGTACACGTATTTTCCGGACACCCTGTATAATATTGAATTAGTGGGCATGCGCTTGTCATCATGACATCTTCAGAAATTTTACAGGCATTGGCGGAGTTTGGAATTATACTATTTAATTTAAAAACATAGCCATTGCCAATGTTGACAATATTGGTAATTACTCACCCACATGAAGAATAATTGTAGAGCATCTAAATTTGTATACTTGAGGTAGCAGAGAGCATGTAGAATTTCAAAGGTGTTTAAATATATTGAAATTTTTCCCATAGGTTCTCTTTCTTTGTAATCTTATAGTCAAATGGAGTTTCCCTACATGTAACAATGCTTACACAACAATTTATTTAAAACCTAACTAGGTTAGGTCGTGTTTTTGGCGGCCGCATACATTCCGTTAGTTTATTAACTTTGATTTAATCCCAGAAATTTGGGGGATCAGTTGCACTTGTGTTAAGATCAATAAAACTGACCGTTCATAAGATTTTTTTAGGTTAACCAGCGTTAGATATTTAACTACAGTTAAAACCCTTTGGTGCATACAATAGGAGCAATACATTTTGATTTGTTTTTCTTGTACCAGTATTTTTTGACCGCAATGTTACAAATGTACAACACAGCCACACTCGAACTGAACAGACAACTGAGACCGGATCATGTAGAAACAAACTGAATGAAATGGAAACTGAGAATGCGTATAGCCCTTGCTGGCTCCTAGTATGTAATCTTGAAGATAACAACTGCCTAACGGATAATATATACACCTCTACTCGCACTATACATATAAGTAACAAAAAAAATAAATTAGTTAATACTTAGACTGGGTGGGAGCTAATTTGGGCAACAAATCTAGTTACACTTACCGATAGCATAGAAAAGGTGGCATAGTGAGCGTCACTCTTTTTATTACATGGATTGGCACGTGAAGCGTCGCTAATTTTGCCATTGCCAGTTTCCAATTTCAATGTACTGGGCCCTCAAAAAATGTAGGTACGTATGTAATTGTATTTCATGCCTAATTTACCTCCGCCGTTTAAATTTAGTGATAATGGTCGCGTTTACTAGAGCATAGCGCTACTTCATATCGGGCGGTTCTCATTCTCACTTACAGTGATTGCTGTGAGGGCTACCCGATATGAAGTCGTAGCGCTACGTCTTGATGAATGCGACCAATGAAATTGTTGGACAGAACTCCACTTGACAGGAATTTGAAATTTAAGTACCTATAAGTAAATATGCTTTAGGGGGATGCAAATTTTCCATTAAAGTCGCTTTGGTTTGACCGGCAGGTCAGGACGCGTATTTAAAATAATACCCTGTAAAGTTCGCCACAAGGCTGGTGAGCTACGAACGGAATCCGAACAAAAAACTTAACATTGTTGCCGTAATTCCAATATATTTCTTAAAACAACTAGACGTATGCATATCCCTGTATATTGTATACCCTGTTGATTTTTCCCCTTCACATTGCAAATTATAGTCGCTTAATATAATTTATTATAATCTTGGGTGGGGATAACATGTTTTGGTAAATTCGGCAATCCACACCGAAATCAGGCAATCAGCAGGGATTTCTGTCCCTTACTAATGGGTTTGTCTCTTTATCGCATATGATATTGAATTAGTGGGGATTCAAAGCACATCTTAACACCTTCAGAAATTTTCAAGGCATTGCTGGAGTTTAAAATTATTATATTTAATTTATAATCAATCATATTTAAATGTTGATGTTTGTAAAATGAATAAATATATAAAATGTAAAGTTATTTGTTTTTATATTTTACGCAATTTAAGCTAAGAATACAACTTTTTTGTCTCTCGATATTTTTTCGTATCTTACTTTGTTTTCGAGAAAAAAAATAAAAGCTAAGTACTTCATTGCAAGTCGAAAATTTTTTTTTCTCGAAAACGAAGTAAGATACAAAAAAATATGAAGAGACCAAAAAGTTGTATTTTTAGCTGCTTAACCCGAAAACAATATAAATTTTTTTTTAACAAGTCAGTGGCGTACATTTTTTTGTCAATATTATTCGTGAAACTGCCCCCGGGACGCCACTGAAACTCATAAATGTTATCTAGCTAGTGCTAACTTAGAGTCTTATCACAACGAACAACACTGCCAAATTTCACCAAAATCGTTAAATAAAAAAATAACTTTTTATTTAACTTTGACACCCTGTATCTCGAAAACCAGACTTTTTAGGACACATATTTATATGAACTTTACTACTTGAATTTGGTTCGGGAATGCACCCTTGGAATTACGTCCTATCATTAAATACCCCCTGTATATCACAAATGTCTATTTGTTTTTAAAATGGCGACGTAGGACCAAATTTTCTGAAATTCAAAATAGCGACATGTTAGAATAGAGTATTATTAGGCTATGGACCACCTATCACTAAATCCGCCCACCATATCTACCAATAAGTCCACCCTCCACGGCCCCGCCTACCAATCCCCATGCTCAGTAGGGACTAGCTTTTCAATCCACATACCACCAATCCCCTTACTAAGTCTGGCCTTGAAATCCCCACACCCCCTATTTTTGATATACAGGGTCGTTGGTATGTATGGAAACGAGTAAAACAGCTAGCAAAAAATATTTAAGACAAAAGTTTTAGGGTTTTTTGAAGTCTATTAGAATTTAAAAGAATAAGTATATAGGATGAGTCGAAAAGCCGTAAATAAACAAAGTTACTTTTTTTTTTAATGGAACACCCTATATCTTAGAACATTTTCGGATTCTACATAAAATTACAATTATTTTTTAGTAAGTGTATTATAAGTCTAAACCTAATAGTTTCCGAGATATCGACTTTTGAAAAATTACATTTTTGAACTTTGTCAGATTTTAGCTTTGTAATGTTATACCATGGAGCAAAATGGCTTCCATATCCCTATCTTACATTTTTATTATCTTCCCAAAAATATCAACTTCCGGTTAAACCGGAAGTAGGCAAGTACTATATTTCCGGCCTTTGAGTTACATCCGGTTTAACCGGAAGTTGACACCAATAGGAAGATAGTAAAAAACAGTAGGAAGATAGTAAAAAACTGTTAGGTTTATACCTATAATGTATTTATTAAAAAATAATTATAATTTAATGTTAAATCCAAAAAAAATTTAAGACAGAGGGTATTCCATTAAAAAAAAGGTAACTTTGTTCTTGTACAGCTTTCTGACTCATCCTGTATACTTATTCTTTAAAAATTTTTATAGATTTTAAAAAACCCTAAAACTTTTGTCTTAATTATTTCTTGCTAGCTGTTTTGCTTTAAGAAATAATCGACCGTTTCCATACATACCAACGACCCTGTATATTACATCTATTAGATCAATACATATCAAAAAAGAATAATGTCTGCATCAGTTCCAGTTGACGCCCAGGATACGTTGTAAACAACTTAATATTGAGACACGCGCCATCAAATATCTCTAAAAAAGAAATTTCGAGAAGTTGACAGAAAGAGATTTCAAGAGTTAGAAAAGGTGCGCCTCTATTAAAAAGTACTGTGTGTATATAAAATTTATATATCGCGTTAGGTGACATAAGTTTAACAACGTTGTAAAATGGTAAAATTAGATTATGTTCCTTCAACTTTTAATTAAAATAATCTATCTAAAGTAGTTGTTAAACTTATGGGACCTAACCTAACATGTCACCATTTTTAATTTCAGATAATCGTATCCCACGCCGCTATTTTAGAAACATGGCAACTAATATGTCATTAAAAAGGAATTTAAAGCAATACTCGATGAAAACTTAAAAAATATGCAGAAGCGACATTTTTAATGGGAAATTCGCATCTTTCTATAATAAATAAAAATGAAGTGGAGGGTTTGTTCAACGATTTCCTTATCACCCGGTAGTGAGGCCAAATACTCAAGAAAAATTGATGCTTAAGGTTTATTTACTAATTATTCAAATACACGATTGTTATAAAATTACCTTTCCCTCAAAATCTTCAGGGCCCATAACCCATTCAAAATACATAAAATTTCATTTAAAAAAAAATCAATTTTTCTTTAGTAGGATTGGTTCACTCTTACTTGTCTTTTTTCTATAAAAACATGTCACAGTCGCCTAAAGATGGTTCCCTTATTGGATTCAGAGCTGGACAGTAGCTATGGACTACCAAATATTTAATAATCACTCATCATTTATCTAACCAAGAATAACATTATCTTCTCTTTTTGAATTTCGAGTAGATTCGATATTAATATAGTTATTTCTTGCTGCCACTAATTTTTTTCCATAGAAATGAAAAAGCTCCTTCGTTTCTCTTGATAACACTTAATTAGTGAATTAGAAGCGCTTGGTGTAAATAGTAGTGGTGCAATGCTACTAGCTGCGCTACTTTTTTGGTAGAGCTAGTTCTTGGTAACTAGGCTTAATTTCCACATTCCAAAAATATATAATACCAAGGAAGAAAAATTTCGTGTTATCACGAAACGAAACCCAATGTTCTTTAATCCCCATATAGATATTGATTCAATATTGTACAGGGGGGGGGGGTTTAAAAGTATTTTTATTTATCTTCTAAAGATGGTTAACACTCCATTTTTTAGACGGAACAATATATTATTCCAAAAAATGACAAGGTCATTAAATTTGCTGTCAAATGATGTATGTCTCAATAAAGTCATTTATTCTAAAACTATCAAATTTTGAGTTTTTTTGTTAGTATGCATAGTATTCAAATAGATATTATCACAGTTTATGTTATTTTTTGTGAAACACTTTTAGTTCATATACATGAAGATCCAAGCTTTTTATCAAAAGCAACAATAAAACTTTTAACAGAAGGAACAAAAATCTTTGGTCTAATCAAAATCCACATGTAACACAAGAATAGGGTTTTAGGAACAGTTGTAAACGATTTTCTCGAAAATTTAACACTTGATGAATTACGAAACTCGTGGTACCAACTGGATGGAGCCCCAGCTCATTGCACCCAGGCAGTGTCACAGGAACTAAATGAAATATTGGTTTAGACGTTTAGGACCTTGGGATTGGCCAGCCAGATCGCCCGATCTCACACCACTGGATTTATTTATGGGTACCTTGAAGCAAAGGGTGTACGTGACACCACGTCGCAATAAAGAAGAGCTGCGTCAGCAAGCAGTTCAGTATTTAGAACAACCCTTACAAGTCGTGGGCATATTTTAAAATGTTTAGATTGTAATGGTTAACATTTATTGAAATAATGTTAATATAATAAAGGTTATGTATAAAAAAATCCTATACATCATTTGAAAGCAATTTTAATTAGCTTTTTATCTTTGAAATAATAAATCTATTTAAAAAAATAGATTTCACCATTTTTAGAAGTAAGAGAAATAAAAATAATATTAACCTTCCCCCTGTACAATATTAAATCGATTTCTATATGAGGATTAAATCCACTGAGTTTTGCTAAACTCTAACCAAAATTTTAACCCTCCGTGAATTTAGAACGAGAACTTACAAATTTTTAAATAATAAGGTCATATCTTGTGCAATATTAAACAGAAATTAATTTTTATCTCGGAAACAGAAAGAGATGGGCATATGACAGTATTAAGAAGATATTATTAGAAGTAAAAGGTAATTCTAAAAACTTAATAAAATAGGGGGTGTTCCATTTAAAATAACCAAGTTCCAACTATTTTTCGATAGTGGAAATATTTTAGTAGCTTGCCCAGCTCTGACTGGAATCAAAACATAGTTCCATCTTTTTTAATTTATTTAGTAAAAAAAAACAATATGTACATTAGTGTGTCCAAAAAAAATGGAAATAATGACACTTTTTACTATATTTTTCTCTGAATTGCACATCCAACGAAAAGTATACATCCTATTAGTTGTTTTGTGCAGACAAGTCAAAATTAGATCCCTGTATTTCGACTTTAGCAGTATTTTTTATAGAAAAACATATTAGGAAGCGTTTTAAACGGAATAAAAGTCTATCTCACTCTTATATTTCTTCGGTCTGGCAAAGGGCCAAAACCACAGCAAGGAAAACCGCCCGAAAACGGCCTGGATGCTTTTCCATCTAGATTTCTTCACCCATCTGGCTTCCTCTTTCTTCAACTGCTCAATGCCCGTTTCATCAGTCCAAATTGCTTGGACCTGAGTACCTGTCAAAAACAGTTATTGAAAGTATAGAGGTCAATTACTTATTTAATTACCATATATTTTTTTCAAATAATGAAATGAAGGGTTTTTATTCAAAATTTGTTATTTTATGTTTTAGAATATTAACAAAAAATCAATTCTTTATATTTTCCTATTTATAATATCAATTTAGCTGAATTCAATCATAATTTGGGACACCCCTGTACACAAAGGGGTTCAAAATCCTTAAGAAATATTCTAGATTAAAATATTCCATTATCTTTTATCTAAACACCTTTTAACCTCATAATTAAGACATTTCTTTTATAACCTCATTAAAGCAGAAGCTGCCAAAAACATCCTTATATACATTTCTGATTTTAATAGGAATTTAGTTGAACTCAAATACCTATAATTTGAGGCACCTTTGAAACGGTAATAGATAGGTATAGGGAAATACTAAGAAAAGTTGCTAAGAAACTAAGAGATTGCAGAAATAAGTTTATATACAGGGTAATATAAAAGAAAATTGTGAAAAAGGAACCTCATTAAAGTAGCTACACATTTCAATATTTTGTCCACCAAATTTCATGTTAATTAAATGTTAAATTAATAAAGTCACAGTTTTAAAGGGGAGCAGGTAGAGGGGTCACTATCAACCACTTGCTCTAACTATTGGCTTTAATCACAAAGTAAATACTCTGCTTAAATTATTATAATATACTAAGAATACTAACAATATATTATTACATACCCAACATAACAGCAGTAAATATGGCAAACAGCAATCCCTCAAACATTAAAAACAACAACAAAACAATTGTCACTGGAGGTGAATGGCTCGTGCATTCTTTCCATTCATGTCTGATACACATTAAAAACTGATTAATCGCTAAGAATAGGGAATGAAGTGATATTAGGCATATGTAGAACTGAAAAAGACAGAAAATGTAAGGCACAACAGCTACATAACATTGTAAAACCAACTTACTGTGAAAAGTACAAAATATTTTTGATTATGTTCTCCCACACAGTTATTTACCCATGGGCAGTGATGGTCCATCTTTCTGATACATCTAAACATAAGTCACATTGTAGATACACTGTCACATATAGTATTTTTGGTGCTTACCTCTGACATACAGAACAGTGATGTGCTCGATCAGGTTTAATACTACAGCATTTAGGACACTTAAAAATAACCTGACCCTCTCGGAAACCCATTTGTTTGATCATTTCCTTGGTGGCGTTACCTTTAGGCACTGCACCCTTAAAATCAAAAGTACATAGTTGAAGCAATAGCTCATAGAAACTTGTGGATTTATTTTAATACAGTTTTTAAGGTCAAAATACTTACAGGATCAGTAAACATGGTCTTAAGATGTGAAGCAAAGGCTAGAAAAGCACACGTTTGGAATATAATGGTATTTATCACACTGTATATAGCGCTAGGGCCAGGAATAAGTATTACAGACATCACTACAAACTCGGAATAGAATATAAGTAGCCAGGTTAGGATAGCACAGATAATACCGCAGATGTCCCTGATACACCAAAACATGCCTCCACAACATCTATTGTGGAAATCCGATTCTTTTCTAAACGAATTGTAGTCGTACTCCATCATTTTCGTGTAGAAATCCGGGTTTTTGGGGATGACCATAGATCAATGTCGCTCCTTGTCAAGTGGTTTGGCAACCATTTTACGAATTTTACACTTGAACTATTGCACGGTTAAGGTTCAAACGACTCTCTTATTTTTGTCGAACACATTGTCACATATTTTGGGAATTTATATGATCAATTTATTGCATTTTTACCGTAATAATATAAAAAATACAATTTACAAGCATGAAGAACCACAAAAATCACAACATATGACAATGACAAGTCGAGAAGTCAATTGTCATGAATATGCAACTCAACATGCCTTGTATTACTTCTGAGTATTTCAACTAGATAGCGCTGCAAGCATTTACTTTCAAAACTTTTAGGTTAGTTTACTTATTTTGAATTTCATATTTGTTCCAAAGCGAAAAAAATGCTAAAGAAAGGGGCCCTAGCTCTTTTAAACGACTATGGAAGTGATTCCTCCGATGACGAAGTGCCCGGTCCTAGAGTGTCAACCAAGAGGGTCTTTAAAGAGGATGAACCAGAATATGCACGAAAACGTTTTGGAAGGTAGCTACTGGGACCCAGGCATCCCATGCAGATACTTTAAACTGTTGCCTATTGTCGCATCTATTTTAGATTGCCAGTGCCTAAAGAATTTACACAATTAAGCAATTCCAATGATCATACTGATGATCCAGAATTGCACGAGGGAAAAATCAGGGCTTTTGCTCATGAAAGGGGTAACTGGGCTACTTTTGTTTACGTTCCATGTAAGTTGCACACTTTTTTAAGGTTCTATTAGCTTTTGTGTATAAAGAACATATTTACACTAGAAAGAAGCAGTTGCCTAAATTTTTATAACCACAACGTTATGTATTTTTAATCAGATGAAGCACAAATAGGTGTTACCCAACTTCTAAATTCTATACAAGAGGTAGTACCCCAACATATAAAATTTAAAAAATCAGATGACTTTCATATAAGCCTCACCAAGACAGTTGTACTGAAATACCACTGGATACCCTCATTTGTAGATACCATAAAAAAATCCCTAGGCTGCTTTCAGAGGTGAGAAAACATGAAATATGTTGAGCATCATATCTTAAAAAGTATGTTTCAGGTTTGTGATACTATTTGATAAAATCAGTGTATATTGTAATGAAGACAGAACTAGGACTTTTTTGGGTGTGCAAATTAAAAGTGGTCATGATACTTTAGTAAAATTAGTAGAAACTTTAGACAAATGTTTAGGGGAATACAATTTACCAGCATTTTACCAGGTAAGAGACAGACATTTTGGAAAAACTGATGCCTCCCAAGTAACATTTTAAGTTTTATCACAATCTACAAGAGGTTATTAAGTCTATAATATAATAGAACTGGATATAATACTTGGATACTAAAATATTTTTAGGACCCTTCATTTCATATGAGTATAGCTTGGTGTGTAGGGGATTCACAAAAAGAACTTGAGCAAGTTTTACCTGTAATTAACACTAAAATGGAGCATCTGATGCAGGTTTATGTGCAAGACAACTGGTACATTTTAGTAGATTCTCTAAATTGTAAAATAGGAAATAAATATTTTCAGTTTGTGTTAAATTAAAAGAAAATAAATTAATTTTTTGTATAAACTTGTCCATTTTAATCAAAAAATATCATGATAAAGGTTTGCAATTAACAAGAGCTAGTTACTTATTCTAGCTAGAAAAAAAAACGATTTTTTCTTTAAAATTCAGACAAATATTACTTCTCTTCCTCATACACATTTTGATGTAAGTTCTGAAATTTAAAAAAAAATAGTAAAATAAGTATGCTAACCTAATAAATCAGCAATCATAATTTTAACATTAAACTTACTTGTAACAATTTCTGCTAAAGCACTCAAAACAGGGGAATCTGGCACTTCTTCGAAGAAGTTTTTGCCTTCATCGCAACACCTGGCAACCTTGGGATCCAGCGGTAAACTCCCCAGAAACGGGACGTCTAGCTCTTCACACATCTTTTGTGCGCCCCCTGTATTGGCCGGAAATATCTGCGACTCCTTCTGAAAACAAAAAGTTCTAAAAATTGCACCTATCTAGCAGAATTCTTACCTGACAGCAAGGGCATATAAACTTAGACATATTTTCCACCACGCCTAGTAAATTTATCTTTGTTTTTCTGCAGAAATCTATCTCTTTTCTCACGTCCAGCAAGGCGACCTCTTGTGGCGTCGTGACAAGAACAGCTCCTGTCAAATCGGCTTGGGAGAGATATGTGGCAGCTGACAGGTGTTCATCAGATGTTCCTAAAAATACAAGTCTTAAGCAGGACTGTTCTTTTTATGTGTGCACCACTAATCATACCTGGTGGTGTGTCCATTAGTAAATAATCAAGTTTCCCCCAATCTACTTCGCTTAAAAATTGCCGTATCATTCCATTTTTCTTGGGGCCCCTCCAAATGATAGCGTCATCAGGTGACGATAAAAGGAATCCTATTGACATTACAGATAGGTTGTCTTCTACATACTAAAAACAGTATGAAGTTTACAAACTACAAGATGGAAGTTGTGTAACTGTTATCACTAACAGGACATTGATAATATGTGCCTTAGGGAATCTAATATTGTAGTTAGATGATTTGTAATCAATGAAAACTTACAACAGGTGACCATCCTGAGCCTGATTGATGGACTTGTTCGTCAAGAACTCCTAAAACTCTAGGTTGTGAAGGACCACAAATATCTATGTCTAAAACTGCCACCTGGAATTAAAATAAGACAGAAAAACGTTTGTCTATACATACAAAAAAATTAGTTCACAGGCACATTTTGAAAATCTTGTGCTTATCCATTATCCTAGTCATGCAAAAACCTATCAACCTGCTGATCAAGATAAACACACAACTTTCACAAATGACACACCCTCTATGGAAGACCCTGTATAATTGCAAAGGAATGTATTGATTTCAATAGGCTTTATCATCCCCAAAATCTATACAGACTAACCTCAGATATTTTGCCAAGTGAAATCAAATTTAGGACAAATACCCTGGCACAGAATGACACTAAATATTTTCTGGATCACAGTTAAATGCACAATGACGGCAAAATTAAGTCTATTAAGGGGTTTGTGTGTTTATGCCAGACCTTCTTAAAATACACTTAGGTTTGTGTAGTAGGAAGGCATACCTATAGTATGTTTTTAAATGCACTTTGTATCATTTTGGTCTGTGGAAAAAGTGTTTAACAGATGTTTCTTATTAATAATTAGGTATTGTAATAGATCAGGGACATCTTGGTCACAATAAACATAAATACTTATTTAAGTGTTCATTTAGTTAATTGATTGCACATTTTAAGTAATAAGGGACCAAAAATGATATTTGGGCATGAACAAGAACGAAGAAGCAGATATAATAGGGTAAGCACTAGAAACTACTTTTTATATATTGTATTTCGACCAAAGCAAGACTGAATATTTCACCTCTTATTTTTGATTGAATCATCAATAATTATTCTATTGATTTACTTACATTTCGGTCACTATCACTTGCAGCTAATGCTCTGCCAAGTAATGCTGTAACAGTACTTTTACCTACTCCTCCTTTGCCAGAAAGCACCAAAATTTTATTCTTGACAGTTTCTAATCTGCAGAGAGAAGAAAAATCCTCTTAACTCTTGTATTTCTAATGTTAGTTTAGGCACCCAACGTGTGAACTTTATCTTTTAAGTATTTAATACCTTTCTTTGACTAATGCGATACCAGGATCTGGCCCTGTAGGCCCCGAGGCACAGATGTTTTGATTGGGGCACCCAGCACAAGCAGAGGCTTTGCCAGCTTGATCACTATCAGTGCCTGGACAATCTACAAAAGTATATAATTTAACTGAGGTTGCTTTCTGATAAGGATATCTACTTCTAAAGTTGCATATCATTACAGTGTCAATACTAGGCAATAGCAAAGTAAAAAAGGGGTACTCTTACGTTCCGGAGCACTGTCGGGTTTGTTCACAGCACTAGACATGTTTTGACTAAACTTTTAAGAATACACAGACTTCTATACAATCTTCTATAATCAAGTGTTATTTTATTAGGAACTATGTGAGGTTATGTTAGTTGTCAAAAGTCAAACATGTACACTTTCTCCCATTGGCAAGACTGTGCTGACAGTGTTTCCACACGAACGTAGAAACATTAGCGCGAAATTTTGAAAGCTAGCGCGCGTCAAATGCGTCTTATCAAACTATTTTATTTTTTTGAAATTTCTTTGGTGATACGAAGCCACAATGACTCAAAGTGAGACTGTGCTTTATTCGGTAAAATCTACAAATATTTTGACCGATCAAATGCATTAAGCAGTCGATATTTTTAGCAACTGCAACCATGGAGCACTGTGGCAGCTACACCGTGCATGGAACAGGTCGCTGGGCCCCCCATTCCGTCGAGGACCGGACAGTATTACCAGACCCCTCGGTCTCATCCCTGGAGACCTACGCTTGGATACGAAACTATTGAAGTTATGCCCTTGTAAGATCTACATAATGCTAGCGAAAACTATTTTGTGCAGCTCTCGCTTTCATTTACACTTTTTACTATCACGTGAAACGTGAAACGTCCTGATTGCACAGAATCACAGAAATAAAGCTCTGCTTTTATTTGTGTAGACCAAGCCAACATGCAACAAACTCAATGGTCGATCCCTGTTATACCCCTTACGGAATGGCAACTGAACCCTTGAAATTCCCGAACCTGGTGACGGGATTTGAAAGAAATCCCGCCCACGCCGCCAGAGCTGCTCTCTACACCCGGTACACGCCCTTAGAATGGACCCAGAGCAATCTGAGACATTACAATGAATCGGACACCAACAGGAATTACTCTGAAAGGCTTAGAGGCGACTTTATTAGAGTTATGAGGTAATATATAATGTTTGAAATTCGCATACCTAATAACTTACCAATTTTTGCAGAGAAACTGACGAGAAAACCGCTCAGGGACAGCGAGAATCGGGTAGGAGATTGGGCGAGAGGGTTACCGACACTACGTTTTGGCGCAACGAAGTCAGGACCGAGCTGGAGCGACTTCTGACGGAAACCAGTCTCCTCCAGGACGCGAAAAGGGCCATCGACAAGGCTATTAACGACATTGAGGCTCCGCTGCATATCGCCCAAGAGTGCTTATATCACAGGGAGAAAAGACTAGGTATACATGTGCTGCATGCTCCGCAGCTCTTATAGAAGAGCAGTCTATTGGCTACAACAAAATATTTTTAGGAGTGGATCTGGTTCATGACAGCCCCGAACAAAACTTGCTAAAAGAAATCGAGATTTATCGAAACGCGCAGGCTAAGTTGAAATGTTTGGCTTCCAAAGTGGGGGATCAGCTTCGAAATAATAGGGCTGCGCAGCACGAGTTAGAAACTGACGTGCGCAGCAAAGAAGGGGCCCTTGGAATTGATAATATTTGTCATCAATTGAATAACTTTTCCAAAGGGATTAATTATTATGGCGGAATTGAAAAATTTGATCCTACGTAAGAATATTTATTATTAAATAATCTAATTTTATTATGATATATAGTATGTTTGCGTAAGACATATAGGTACACACAGGTTGTTTCAAAAAACATGTGCCATCGCTAGTTTTTCGGGGTTTTTAAAATATTTTCGAAGCGGATTTAGTAATTTTAGTTAAATAGGTTCAAATAGTGCACTGTTTCCATGCCATTTCATATCTGAATTAATAGGATCAGAAGAAATTTTGAATAATCTTAAAAGTATATTAAAATAATCTTAGTTTCTTAAATATATTATTATTTATTTTCAATGGATACATTTAATTCCAGAGCTTGCTTGCTAATAAATATTAAATTATAATTAAGTAACTGTATGTGGCAACATCGTAAACTATTGTACGTTTCTTGTCCGCATTCTTTTAGTAGGTACAGATAAATGTGTCGACCTATAGGTAGGGTTGCCAACTTTCGAATTTAAAATAAAGGACAATTCAGGGCCGCGAAATCTGCTTCTGGTCTCTGGAAAATTGTATGCAAGCTGATCTTACAGGTTGGTTGAAGACGAAATTCTTAAAAGTACAATGTTATAGAGAATTTTATTCCCAACCAATTTACTATCTTCACTTTTTGTAGGTACAATTCGTTCGTTTATTATTTCAATAGGCAAGCCTAATACAAATTAGCTAACATAGAATAATACAAATACTATAATTTAAACTAAACTAACCTTAACTCTACAAATATAAAAATTAAAAAAGGAAAGAAAAGAAAAAACCAAAAAAGGCAACAACGATAGCTCGTCACGCCGCGCCGGTATCTTAACTTCTAAAAAATGTCCTAAGCTCTCTTTTAAAACTATTAATCGATGTACACTCCTTGACATATCTCGGTAGATCATTGTACTCTTTAAGACCTTTGAAAAATAAAGAATTCATAGCTCTCCTGGAATTAGTCCTCTTGATATAAAAATCATTTCTATTTCTAGTAGGGTAATTATGTACATCACTGTTATGGGCAATAAATCCACCAAGGTAAGATGGGAGAAGACCATTTAATAACTTATATATAAAAACCATGGCCAAAAATGTAATTCTCCGTTCTACTGACATCCATTCCAGACACAAAAGCATGCTGTTAATAGGTGTATACCTATTACATGAAAGGACAATTCTCATTCCCCTATTTTGCAATTTTTGTAAAGAAGATTTACTGTTGTTGTCCAGTAGAAACAGAAGGCTAGGGCAATAGTTAAAATGTGGTTGAATTATTGTGTTGTATACTGTAACTCTGGAGTTAATGCTGAGATTTTTTGCCACTCTTGAGAAAAAGAAAAGTTTCTTTGTTATTTTTTTCTGAATGTACATAAAATGACTTTTAAAACATAACAAATTATCAATGACAAATCCCAAGTATTTTATTTCTTTTACCAATTCCAGTGTAGTTCCGTAGATTTCTATATTTACATTGTCCAGCATAGAATATTTAAATTTTGTTGTAATAATCATTGTCTTGGTTTTACTTACATTTAATTTCAATTTATTAGTATTCAAGTACCTTTCTATTTTAATAAGTTCACTATTTATATTTTGAACGGCAATCTGTATATTTTTGTGACTACATGAAAGTAAGGAGTCATCAGCAAACAAATTAAGAAAATCAGGCCTAATAAAATAGTTGATATCATTTATATATATTGTCGCGAAATCATCAGGAACCGAGCTATACGTGAAAAGCATTTTCAACCCCTTCGAAAATGGTCAACTCGAGCATAAATTCGATAAATAATAAACGTATTTAAATTTCTGAAAAGTACAATATTATAGAGAATTTTATTCTCCACCATTTTACTATCTTCACTTTTCGTCGCTAAATCAACAGGAACCGAGCTACACGCGAAAAGCATTTTCAACCACTTCGAAAATAGTCAAATCCAGCAATAACTCGATAAATAATAAAAATATCGAAAATTCTTGGAAGAACAATATTATAAAGAATTTGATTCCCAACCAATTTACTATCTTGACTTTTTGTCGCGGAATCATCAGGAACCGAGCTGTACGTGAAAAGCATTTTCAACCCCTTTGAAAATGGCCAAATCGAGCAATAACTCGATAAATAATAAAAATATTGAAAATTCTGAAAAGTACAATATTATAGAGAATTTTATTCTCCACCATTTTACTATCTTCACTTTTCGTCGCGAAGTTAACAGAAACCGAGCTACACGTGAAAAGCATTTTCAACCCCTTTGGAAATAGTTAAATCCAGCAATAATTTGATGAATAATAAAAATATAGGAAATTCTTAAAAGGACAATATTATACAGAATTTTATTCCCGTCCTTTGACACCTTATTCGACTTACTTTGTTGAAAAATTGTTTAATTTTTACCAAGTTGTGGTCAAAAATTCTCACGAATTTAAAGTCAAATTAATTGTAAAAAAAATTGGCGCTCGACATTTAGTTTTCCAATGCAAACAACAAGTTAGTGTAGGGAAATCGTTCCCAAACTGATTTGCCGTTTAGATAGATAATAACTCCTCATAAATGGCTTTTAGCCACTGTATTTTACTATAATACTACATACTTAAATCTTGTACAGAGTTCAACTGAAAGAATACAAGCTATACATAAATTATTTTAATAATTCCAGTGTAAGTACCACCAATACATGGGCGGAACACAGCAACAGAATAGTACAAAGATCGCAGTCTGAAAGAGGACATTCTGCGCAAATGAGGTCTGATATTGACAACTTGATCAATACGTGCGCGCAAGAGGTAAAAACCATATTCAAGAAACGCCCAATCAAATTTTATAGCGTTTTTAGTTGTAACTGCTGGTCTATATTTTCAGGTATGGGATTCATGGAGCAATACAAACAACGCTTTGGCTCGCAGGTCAGCTGAAACTCTAGAGACCAAGAGCAAATTGCAAAATCACTTGCACAAGGTAATAGTTGGAGTGACAAAACTAAATGAAACAAGTGTTACTGTTATAGTTTTTCTCTGTTACTTTAAAAGGTTCAACAAGAGCTCTTTGACCTGGAGAAGAACATAGAGCTCCTTAAAAAGGCTATTATTGACAAAAGTGCTCCCATGAAGGTGGCACATACCCGATTGGAGGCCAGGATACATAGAAAGGAAATAGAATTGTGTAGAGACAATGCACAGGATAGGTTGGGAATTATATAGTTATTTTCAACATACTTTATTAATAAAACGTTTTTTTTAGGCTGGTGAATGAAGTCAGAGATCTTCAAGATAGCATTGAATATCTTCACAAGAAGCTGCAAGAAGCAGAGGCTCAACATCAACAGCTATTGAAGACAAGGGCTAATTTGGAAGAAGACTTGCATGCCAAGTGCAATTCCCTGTTTATTGACAGAGAGAAGTGTATGGGGATGAGAAGATCATTCCCCATCACTGCCACTATCAAATACTAGTATGAACGATCACAATAAAGCACCAGCTACAAAATGAGAACTACCTTTAACAAAATTATTTGTGAATGCTTCAAATGTAAAAATCATTGAGTTGTAGTAAAGTATAGCATGCATGTTGAATTTGCCATAAATAAAACCTTACTGCGAGTATAACTATGTGTTTATTTTGATACCTCTGCTTGCATCAAAGTAAAAGACCTTCTTTAACAAAACTTATATATTCAACAATTCAATTTATAAAAAAAATACTACCTAAATTAATTTTGCAGCCAACAATATTTACCTAATATTTTTAACTCATAATGGATACTGTCATATTTATTTACCTAATCGGTTTACTGCTTGTAAATTGGGGCACAGGTAGCTTAAAACCTTCCTTGGCTTCAAAAAATGTATAAGAAAGTATTATTTCATCACAAAATTCTAGGTGTGGATCTTCACTAAATTCTGGATCTATATAGAAGAAAACTGGCATGTCGACCTTAAAAAAAAAAGATTTAAAAGTTGTGTATTTTCTGGGATGCTTTACACTCTACCATCTTACTTGTTCATGAGGATTCAGCATTTGTTCTTCAAAACAAAAACACTGGATCTTATTGAAATATTGACCTGCCTCAAAAGGAACTACATTATAAGTACTAATACCGACTACCGACTGGTCTGTGGGGTTCTTTGCTGTGTAGAATGCTAAAGCAGTCTCCCCTGGATATACCTTAAATGCAGTATGTTATGAACTTAGAATGCTTGGTTTACGATATACAGCGTGCTAATAAACAACCCAGGTAATATGAAGCCAGTTAACCTACCGTAATTGAACTTTGTTGAGGCTTGAAGTTCCACCTCATATTTGCAGCTCTGTCAGCATTGAACCGAACCTTAATAGGTCTCATTTTATTGGCCTGCATATTCTCTACTTTGCTGGCATCGTGTCCTTGCGCTGTGGTGCCCCCGTAACTGTAAGCTTGGCAGAACATTCTATAAAGGGGAACAGCGGCGTAACTCATGCCCGCCGTAACTAAGCCTGCTGCCGTAAGATAGTAGAGTGATGATCGAATGCGTTTTTTCCGGGCATTTCGTAATTCCTCAGCGGAGTCTTGGGCAAGTCGCCGGAAAGGTTGCGTTTGTGAACTTTTGCATTTCTGGCAAACGGTGCGACCTGATACGAGTCTGGAACTGTTCATAGAGGAACTTAAACGTGAAATCGCCCTAAACATTATGTAGCTTCAGAGTTTTTAACTTAAATTGTTCATCTTTAGTTAAATTTTTAAATTTCTAATAACATAACCTCAAAACGAGGGTGCCAGTATCACAGAATAATACTTTATAATACGTTAGTCAAGTCACCAAGTCAGCACTGCCGAACACAGAAATCTCAGTCTAGTCAAAAGCCGAAGTGGACTTGTCTAATTAACACTTAACATGGGTTTACTTTATTTTAATCGAAGAATACGGAGAATATGATTTAAAATATTTAAATTCTAAGAGTGCGTTTGGTCTGTTTGTTCCAATTATAATAAATTTTAACTAAGTTCAGAAGTTATAATTTTTACCTGTTTATAGGCCACTATATTTAAAAGAAGAAGGACACGTGTCTTTACATAATCAAGTTGCCGTTGATTTTCTGTGTGGGTTTATTTTTTGTACGCGTTTACGCGCCATTTTGTTATTGTAGTCGATCGTTTCAGTTCTAGCTTATTCCGAGTTCCTTCAATGGAATAATCCCCGGTAGGGAATATTTTCGTCCATTATGTCCCCATAATAAGCTAACCCCGGGAGTAAAGTGTAACCTGTGCCGGTTTTATTCTGAATTTGGTGTTTGGTTTTGGTACTTTGGTAGTCCTATAATGAGAATTTGTTATGCTCCCGATGAGGTAAGAAATGCATGCCATATTTAGTAGAGATTTTTTTAGAATTTAGGACGCCTTGCACATTTTTGGCTTTCCTTAATGGTTTAAGGCCCAAATTATCAATGTTCGGTTAGTGCATGCAACAACCACATAACTTTTCCATGACAACAATGATTTCCTTAGAAGTTATCATTAATAGCGTTATCAGGACATTGATAATTCGGACCTTAGAAGGGTAAATTTATTGATTAGTGTGAAGTTTAAACTATAAATAGGTACCTAGCTACACTGTTTATTTATTCCTGATTGCATTACAAAAAGTTTCAGGAACCCATAAAAGGTATTGTCAGTATTCATTGATATCCTATAATAATAATAAAACTATAAAACGTTTATAGGTACCTTTAACAGAGCAACTCTATATAATGTAGTGTAATACACTGATATAGGTATATAACCATTTAAGTTATATGTTTTCATTTTGCCTACCATGTGCGAATAAAGTTGATATGAAAACCCGAACTATATATTACTTATTAGTAAATCATAGAGCTTTCCAAAAAATAAATGAAAGCGGAGCACACCAAAGACTTCATGAGAATAGAGAGCTTATAATATAATATTATAATTATCAGATATTTATTATATATCAGAACGATTTTTTCTTATCACAATATGATAATATTAGAAAAAGAAGGACACTTTGCAACCCTAGATGGAATATATTATACATGTTTCTCTCAATATTTCTTTATCAATAAACACAATTTTACAGCTATCTTATTATTTTATTGAAAGTATGTATATTAGGTATACCTACATTTATTCTGTAAAATTAAAACCCTGGAGAAGAGACATCTGCAAAGTTTTTGTTATGTTTGTATGTGGCTCCCAACCTTTTATCTGCCTTGAATAATGTTTTGGAGAAGTAGAAAGTAGATATTCCTTATGATGTGTCAGAATATTGGCTTAACATTAACTCATTACTAATAGCTTACCTATACCTATACTTATTTTTAATTAATTACTTTATTGTTTATTTAATAGTAGTTTTTCTATTTCTATTGCAGATGGCAGGCGGAAATCCAAATTCAAAATTTATCCCTGATATTGGACGCAAGTCGACCTCTCATGTAGTAGCTCTGTCACACAGGGCTAATGAGTGTCCTGTTACATTTTATGCTAAAAGACCATCAAACGCTTAATCATACTCTTAAGTGATATGATTGTTGACATATAGGGCCGCGAACAATACAATAATTTTAACCATAATAATTGTAATAATAATGGACATTGCGTTGACCATATGGTTGACGTTGGCCCGTCCATTATAAGATTTTCTTTAACATTATGCTGCGAAAAAGCAGTTCTGGGGCTATGGGCTCGTAGGGGAGTCAGAGGTATAGAGGGCGGGCATTGAGGGCCATCACTGTGTACTGTTTCTGGGTTTCAACCGCAGGCTCCAAACCCATTTAGATAAAGATTGATATGGTATGTGGCGAGGATACCCTGTTAGGTGTACAAAGGACCTTTTAAGCTAGCACCTGCAAAACTTTTCCGAAACAGACAGGCCACGGAGGCGTTTCCGGGTTGTGCAGGCCGCGGTACAAAAGAGTGACCGTCCACGGGGGAATTGCATTGTTTTTGTTTGTAAAGTCAGAGGCACGACAAGCAAAAAGTGATCTGTATAAGCTAGAATGTAAAGTGCGGGCTGAGCCCTTCGGTTCTCCACATAATATGGTTCCGTAAGGGCCGGCATGTTGGGGAAGACTCCGGCGTCCACGGCGGGCAAAGCGGCGGACAGCTCAATTTATTAAATTACATCAATATCAGGTCCAGAATTTCTTTTATTTTCGTTTCGTCCGTTTATTAATATATCTGGACTGATTGAACTGGGAGCATAGCATATGGTAAATCAGAAGAAAGCAGATGAGAGAACTCCGCAGTTTTATACTTAAAGTAATGTAAGTTGTAATTACATTTGTAATCTTGTATAATTTTAGGCTTCGTAAGTCAAAAATACTTGATTGTCTAAAGAAAGAGTTTCATTGACAAGGCCGGTTGGTTCTGCTCAATGACGATAAAGCAATTATCGGCTGTGGTTCTGCTTGCCTATTTAGGTTAGTTCAGGATACTTTTCCGCTATGTTTGAGCGGGATCTTAATTTTTACCTGAAAATTCAGTTCTTTCCGGTTTCACCGTTTTCACCATTCAAGTTATAGGGCCAAGTTTCTATCTTTAAATAACAACCTATGTTTTTTTATTGTACTTATAATCGAATTTTTCTCAAAATTGCGTTTTCAACGACATACAACAACTTGACATTTTGGGTAGAGGTACCCATTATGGCCACGTTAAGAACTTTTTAAAGTTGTCATAAAAAAAATATTTAATGTAAAGTCTGTTCAGAGATATAAGATAGTGACTAACTGATCCCTATTAGGACAGACCCGGGCCAGCTGTAAAATTGAAATATGGCCGAACAGGTCCGTATTTTGCTTAGAATTTAATCATGGTCTGTAATAAAAATAAGTAAGACATTAAATAATATTTTATTTATGTTTAAATGCGAAATTACAAGTTATTTTATTATTAAAAATTATATTTATGATTACAAAAATATACAAATTATTCGGTACTTATAATTAGGGATGTAACGGGTACCCGGCCAAAACCGGGTACCCGACCGGGTAGGCCGGATACCCGGTTTCGCCGGGTATCAGGTTACCCGGCCGGGTACCCCGGTTTTTATTTTGTTTTCTGTTTTTGGTAAAATAAAACATAAAAGAACTAAGACAGTGTATTTTTGTGATGATGAAAAATACATAACAAAAAAACAGATTTTAAAAGGTTATAACAACAAACTTTGTTAAATAAAGCATTTAATATCTAAAATCAATTAATGGCAAATTGTGATGAAGATAAATTAATATTTCACCATTCTCAGAGGATAGTCGGTTTCGGGTTTCTTCAGAAATATTACCCGCTTCTGAAAACAACCGTTCACTAAATATTGTTGAGGCAGGTGCTGAAAGAAACTTTTTAGCAAGCTTTGCTAGATTAGGGAATCTCTCTGAATTTATTTTCCACCACGAAAATGGGCTTAATTGTCTATCAATTAACGGCAACGCCAAATATGAACTTATTTCAACCTCCACGTCCTGTTGTATGTTTGGTGCTTTAGCAGATGATTTTCTATTTGTATCTCGCCTGTTGGCAATACTGGTAAACACATCCCAAACTGAGCGTTTATCTTCTTTAGGTCTTTTTGATAATGATGGATTATCTGTATAGAAACTGAGAGGAACATCGTCATCTAAATTCCATAGTTTGGTTAAACTCTCGGTTATCTTAAACTGCCTCAAATTCCGTGAAGAGCTTGAAGATGCCTCAGTTTGTCCACGTTCTGAACTTGTTAAAATATGGGAATGTTTATATTTTAAATGCTTCCACAAAGATGATGTGCTCGCCTGTTTTCCGATACCTCGTACCAATTTAGTATTGCATACCTATATTACATATTGTCATGAATATGCTATTTAATATTAATAAGTCTACTAAATATTTCTCGCCCTGTATGATGGTTGATCGTATAGTTAGCATTTGCTGACTAATCATAAAATGATATACGGTGAGAGTTTGGTTTTGCTACGATCAGGGAGTCAAGTCCGGGCCGCGACGGTGTGAGTGTGATACTGGGTGGTCGCCCTAAAGAGCTGAGCCCTAACGTAGATCTAATAATGTAAGTATCCCTTAATTCTTTTAATTGTAAGCAAGGTCTTCTAGCAATCCATTTAACTTCTAGCATTCCATTTAACTTCTAGCAATTCACTTAACTTCTGTAATTCATGTTCAACTTATTCAACTACCAATAAATATGTATTTGTTTTGTACTTGTGCTTTTAATTTAAACTCATCTGTTCTACCACTCAAATAACGGCAATACAACTTAACTAACTCTTATTAGTAACAATCGCTAAGTCGAAACATGGTGGAGGCGATAAACGCCAAGCCGTGACAATATTGCCTTTGATTCATCGTCTTCGTCAAGATTAAAATGCTTCCAAACCTGACTCATTATTTTTGTTTTCTTTTTGACACAAAACGTACGTAGATTAATGGTTTCGTGTTGCGTTTAAACACACAGAATAGTGAATAATACGAGCTAGAACATTAGAAGCACACAGTTCTATTGCCCAAAGACCTGTGTTATAATATGGGACTTCCCCGGAACGGATAGCACGCGCGGCCTACCGGCGCGATGTTGCCAATAGCTTCCTGTAATATTCCTCAAGACCGGGTACCCGGTTTTGCCGGGTCTTACCTGACCGGGTACCCGGTTTTGCCGGGTCTTACCTGACCGGGTACCCGGTTTGGCCGGATCCTAAAAAGGGCTACCCGTTACATCCCTACTTATAATAATTATTCACTTAATATATCAATATCTCTATCGCTATCATCATCTGTTCTAACTATTATTTGTGCTATATTGTTTATATGGATATAGGATTTTTTCACTTTTTCAACATGTGTAACAGAATTTGCCCAACTTTGTGAAGGGATGTTAAAAACTTCAGTTTCTATAAGCTCAAGTACACTGGAGTTAATAGTAGGGCAAATATTGTTACGATGAATGGCAGATTTCAGTTGGTGCCAAACGAGGTGCCAACCAAACATGTTCGATGGGATTAAATATAAAATGGTATGGTGGAAGCCTTAAAACTGTATGCCCTAGATTTTTTGCATAATTATCACACAAGTATTCCTGTTGTAGTTCTAAACTTTGTAAAACCTCAAATTAATTGCCTTTTGGTGTAACCTTCCTGAAAATAAATGTCATTATCATACATGTAGTTTTGGATAGTTGCTTTTGTGTCATTTGAGGAGGGAGCCTTGGTCAACTGCCTACTATGGTAGCTTGCATTGTCCATTACAATTACGCCATTCGGAGGTATATTTGGAATTAGCTTGTTTTTAAACCAATCTTCAAATAAATCAGCAGTGGTGTCCTCATGGTAATCCAGAGAAGAATCTTTAATGTTTTTTGCAGCCAGAGAACGTCCATTTGAAATCCATCTGTCTTTATATCCAGCATGCAAAATCGTAATTCGTTTACCTCTTTTTGATGGCCCGCTTGTTTTACACTTGCCGCTTGAGTCAACCCAACCCTTTTCCGGGGTATAATATGTGTCGAACCAGGTTTCATCCAAGTAAATAATCGACCTTTGCTGATCTCTGTAAATTCTAATTTTTTGTAGATACCTATTCGGATCGCCATTCCCGAATTCTACTGGATTCCATTAAAACTTGTATTTTGTTAATTTTTTTAAATCTAGAACTCATGTGCCTTGGATACACTTCCATAACGTTGTTCTGCTACATTTTACGCCGGTTTCATCTTTTTCAAGCCTCTTGTCTTAATTAAATTATCTAATGTAGGCACGCTTTGCTCGCCTCGTATAACTTGTAAATTTTAAGCCGTATTATATTTTGATCACTTTCATCTACCTTCGAGGAAATGCCAGTATCGGTTCTTTTTTTTCCGCTAAAATGGGATTATTCACGATTTTCCATACAGTTAATGTTGGAATTTTTGTTATTGTGGCCGTTTCTTCTGACGCTGCTTGCTTGCTGAACGCACGTTTAATGAGAGTTGAATAAAGATTGTTTATAACTTCCTTAGTTTCCACAGAAAAGTGTTTTCTGCTTTTCGACGGGGTTATCTCCTGAGATACATTGGGCTGGCACATATTTTCCATGACTCACACACGATTAAACAAACGCTGTATTACTCACGAATTAAGAATAATTATTAAGGTTAAAACTAACTTAGAGTGACTATATATTATATGCAGTGTTTAGAACATAATTTGTTTTATGGTATTAACCCTCTCATTTTAAATCAGGTAAAAATCGGTTTAAAATCACCAAACTATTACTTTAATAATGAAATTACGTCTTCCGGATTTGCAGTTTACTTTAAGACATTTTTAAGTACGGACCATAATTTACCTGCATTTATTTATTCATTCATTGTTTGTTTATGGCCACCCTTGGATAATCCCAACGACTTAACACAAAAGGCAAAGTGTAACTTTCTTATATCTCTGGACAGGCTTGTATTTCTCTAAAAATCCCAAAATGCTTTAGAAAACCTTCACACGAAAGTGGCAAACACATAAAGGTTGCCATGCCATTTTTGCCACTTATTGCTATTATACCGGGTGTTGCATCGTCGAGCGGGACATAGGAAATCCCATGTAATTTTAAATGGGGTCAATTATTGGCTTCCCTAATTATTTTAGAGAAAAATTCTATTTAGGTTTATTAAAGAGCACTAAAACCCACATTCAAAAGAATAACTTTAGATATTTTTGATGAGCCCGTTTACGGGTTATCGCCGATTTCTTTTTAACTATTTCTCCTTTTTATGGCCCCGTATTTGCGGGCACCAGTCAAGGTAAAAGATGACTGTCAAATAAAGTTGTCATTTTGAAATGTGTGCTTTATTGTTATAAAAACTCGTACATCGAAAATATTAAAGGTGTATTTATGAGTACAAATTAATCTCAATAAAACTAAAATAAAGTATCCAATTACAAGGTTAATTATGACATTTTACATGTTTCAATATTTTACTAATTAGTAGGTAGGTACTATTAAATTGTTAGAACTTTAGGATTTAAGAAGATGTTCAAATATTCCTCAAATGACAACTTTATTTGACATTCATCTTTTACCTTGACTGGTGCCCGCAAATACGGGGTCATAAAAAGGAGAAATAGTTAAAAAGAAATCGGCGATAACCCGTAAACGGGCTCATCAAAAATATCTAAAGTTATTCTTTTGAATGTGGGTTTTAGTGCTCTTTAATAAACCTAAATAGAATTTTTCTCTAAAATAATTAGGGAAGCAAATAATTGACCCCTTTTAAAATTACATGGGATTTCCTATGTCCCGCTCGACGATGCAACACCCGGTATACCTACATATGGCAATGTTTTCTTGCCACTTATGGCCACCAGACAAACTTAAAAATTAAAATCAGGAGCAAAAAGAAACATTTTTATTTTATACAAGATCGAACTAAACCATATTAACAAAATAATTTACTACTGAAACTACACACTACACATAAATCTTAATCATTTTTTAAAAACATCTAATTGTCTAGGAAAAACACAAGTTAATAATCTTCCCTTCATTTTAAATTCATTTGTAAGTAGTTTACCCAATACGTCACTAACAAATACAATTGAAATATCATTTTCCACAAATACAGATGCAACTTTCTCTTTGTTCGGGTTTCTCGTAGATGTAACTTTAATTTCTTTAGTATGCTTCATTCCACAATAATTCGTTGATTTCTCGACGACAATAAAATTTAAATGAGAGCCCTCAGTCCTAATCCCAACCATAAATCAGTTGCCTGACAAATATCTATTGTCTAGGCACACAACCTTTTGAAAGGGTACAGGTCCTGCATGATTACCTACTAATTTCAATAGTTTAGGTTAGCTATTTTCAACAAAACAACAAATATAAAATAATAGGTAAGTATCTTTATTTTAATCATGTAAATTAATAGCTATTAATATTTATACAAAAATACTAATCAACAATATTATAATAATACAATATTTAACTTAACCTACTCTATATTTAGCTCTGTTTCACTATCACTATCGTCTTCATCTATGCCTAAACTAATTATTAAGGGCCTTACGTTACTATTAATTATGTTATAGGAATCTTCGACTTGGATCACGTGTCTCTCAGAATTTTTCCAACTTTCTACTGGGATATTATTTACACATTTTTTAATTAATTCTATAACAGAACTACTTAGTGTAGGGGTTGTGATAAATGTTTTTTCTTCGTTACAAAATAACTTCTGGAAGCAATATGATCTGAAGTTTCACACAGATCCGACATATTTTGGATGCTCGATAACACACACGAAAATACCTTTAACGCACAGCTTGACAAACACCAAACGACTGATGAACTAAGATGAAAAGACTCTGCTTTATATTGAACACCTGCAATTTGCCATTAACCTAACTAACATACCAATATAATAACATAATTAATAGTAACGTAAGGCCCTTCATAATTAGTTTAGGCATAGATGATATTATAATAGTGTAGATTAGTATTTTTGTATAAATATTAATAGCTATTTAATTACATGATTAAAATAAAGATACTTACCTATTATTTTATATTTGTTGTTTTGTTGAAAATAGCTAACCTAAACTATTGAAATTAGTAGGTAATCAGGACCTGTACCCTTTCAAAAGGCATTTATTTATGGCTGGGTTTAAATTTTATTGCGGTCGGGAAATCAACGAATTATTGTGGAATGAAGCATACAGTAAAATCTCTCAATAGTGACCACCCTCGGGGAATCAAATGTTGGTCGGTTAACATGGTTACAGAAGTGTACATATTCAAGGTGTTATTTAATAAGTGTCCGATATTTTACAGGACGATTCCTTAGTTATTTATAAGGTGAAAAGTTCACATAAGCATGGGTCCGCAAGGCCTTCATTCTTGAGATTCAGGGTGTTAAGAATTTATTTATATTTTTGTTTTTCGTAAATAGTTTTTGAAATGATGTCTATATTTGGACGAAAATTGGTAGCCAGGGGTTATTTGAATGCGAAATTCGAATTTGATGTTAGTATGGCTCCCACTTGTAGAGGGCGCCACCTACGTGTCTTTTTACTCTTTTGAGGAGTCATAACTTTTTTAAACGTGCTTGTATCACATTTTTAAACAAAAAAATGGATTTTTTCATCATTTTTACATGAAAATGGTATTTATTTGCATATCGCTATTTTATTTATAGCATTTATCTTCTGAACAAATCCGAAATCAAAAAATTATGAAAATGTACTTTGCATTAGCCAATAAAGTGCCTACATAACAATGTTATCAAAATAGAAAATGGCAGTGGTACATATTTTTTGTTCCTGTTAAAAATTGTGACCCATGCTTATATGAACTTTTCACCTTGTAAATGACTGAGGAATCGTCCTGTAAAATATCGGACACTTATTAAATCACACCCTGTATGTAAATAATTTGAAATATTTTCTTGAAGGTAATATCGTGCTGACGACGGAATTTTTCTAACCATCCATTTGATGCCTTGCAGTTGTCTAGCCTAGACATTGAGCAGATTCGAGGGCTTTTGCTTGAATTATGGGCCCGGAAATTGGTAAGTGCTTATTTCGCGCCTTAAAAAAAACTTGGTTCACTGCCAGTCCTTGTGGTTTTGGGAAATTTTCTTTTTTGTTCACCGTTGCCACCTTCTTCAAACAAATTTCTAACTTCTGCTTTATTTTGAAACAACATAGTCACTTGGGTCTTACCCACTTTAAATTTTTCAGCCAATTTTCTGGTACCTATATACTTATACCAGTTTTTTCACTTTTCTCGATTATTTCAGTTTTTTCGCTAAAAGAAAGACATTTCCTTTTTCTCGCCATCTTCAAATATTCACGTTAGTCAGAAAACACACATAAACTGTTCAAAACAAAAGTAATGTTGACAACCGATTTATCAGCCTTTATATCTTCCATACTACTTCCACTGTCTTTCCATTCTTCCTCTTCTGAACTAAAACAGTATGCCTCCGTTTTACTGTCTCTTGTTCTTTAGTTTTGGCTTCCCTTTTTTCCTTCCTTTTTTTGTTTCTGTTGCTATTCCATTGCCTGATGTGTCTTTTTTTTCTTCAAAACCTAATACTCTAACTATGTATATATCTGCCGTCGGGACGCTTGTAGGTGTGCCATCTTTTCTCCTTTTACCTGTGATGGGCTTGGGGTTTGGCCCAGGAATGATATTTTTATAAATAATACATAAAATATATATGGAGAATATAAACATGTTTTTTAATTATTTAACTACTAGTTCCAGCGACCACTAGTTATGGCTATTAAGTGACCATAACGGGATATATCCTATAAAAGCTGTTGCCATAGTTAGAGCCACCTCCATTATTCTAGTTTATTTTAGGGTTAGCAAACCGTACATCTTTAAAAACACAAACAAATATCTTTGCCATAAATCTTACAAAACCAAATTAAATACTTTTTACTTTTTCTTAGTTATTTAATAATGTGTATTTTTTTTCCAGATTTGCTAACGAAACAATAAGCAATTTAACACACGTTCACACTAAACCATTTTACTGTGTCACAAAATTAGCATGCCATGTTGTAATATATATTTCAACTTTATATTATTTACTCTATTAGTGTAGACAAAGAGGGCGCTTTAATATCAAAATGTCATCTTAATAATAACATATTTATGTAAAATCCATTTTACAAAAAAACAAAATTGCACCTATAAAACAACGTATTAATACTAGTGACTTGGTTGTGGAGGTGACAATCTCATTGTTTAGGGCATTCCCTGTTAGTCGGGAAGTTTCTTCGAAGTAATTTATTGCATTTTTCCTTATGGAGCTTTTTGCACGCTCCTGGTGAAACGATTGAATGTGGTTTCCACTAATATATTCATATTTTAGGTTACTTAGGAAATACCCTCGGTTTGGAGATATCGGCAATTTCTTACTTCAAATGTAATGTCTGCAAGACTTATTGCCAGTAGTTGAATGTGTTTTATTTTTGGTACTTTTGAGAACATTCAGCTTTAAGCGGAAAAGGAATGCGTAGAAATGTGTATACTAAAGTTGTAGGTTGTACCAAACGGCATAACGTTAAAATATTTACAGCATTCGCTACAGAATAATCCATTACATCCATTGTTTGTTTTTTGAATTTGCTTGTGGCGCTGCAAAGAATTTTTTTTCTGATGACTAAGGAATTTTAAGGGGCTCGTTTAAAAAAAAAGTCATAGTTATCTATGGTTTAACTTAGGTATAATTTATAACATAAGTACTCCTTAAGATACGTGGTAGGTACATACTTGACAAATTCGCCTAATTTAAATATTTATTTTTTTCAAATGGAACACCCTGTATTTTTTTACTGATAGCGTTTCCCTTTCAAACCTTCGTTTCTTTTAAAAATTAAATGTAATATTTTCCAAATTTGATACTTATACAGGTCAAGCAAAATAGTATAAAAATTATAATAGGTATCTCTGTCATACACCGACTTTCCTTTTCAATCATCTACACCTCTCGAAGCTCAAGCTAGAATGCACGAGCTATACTTATACATTTTTCACTTCTTTTTACACATAATTTTCTTTAATATTAAAAATTGTTACCAAAATATTAGTAATAATTAAAAAAGAAGGTTGTTGCAATGTTTCTTAAGCTTAAACAGAACTTTTATTATTTAGAGGTTGCAATGAAAAAATAAATGATTGTCGCCCTGATATAATTTATCATTTTGATAGCATAATGTGAATGTGAACAAACTAATAGGCTACCGCGCGAGTTTAAACAATTTAGAGTACCTATTGCTTCTTAGAAAATTTATTCTGGTTGGTTCTAATATTTTTCTGTTCTGTTTAATTTTTTATAAAAAAAAATAAATGTCTCATTAATTTTTGTTCGTGGCATTCTTGCTTGATAAACTAATATGAATATGCTTAGTCGACGTAGCTTTTAGGATTAATTTTAAAATATTTTAAAACGTAAGGTTAAGAAGGTTAAATTCACGTTTAATAAAAGTTAAGGTATTTAAAAGATATACTGATTAGTTAATAAAATGCTTCCATTTGAACAAATTTAAATGGCACAATTAAATTAGCAGAGATTCTCTATGAGCGCCGCTAGAAAATTCAAAAAACAAATAATGGATTAAAGATTCTTCCATACTGGATCGAATTACCGAAAAATATACAAATCATTTATACTTTTTATACCTTTTTTTTTATCCTTACAACTTTTGTACAAAACATTTTTTTTTGTTTCAATGGTAATTTGGGTGTTATCGAAGACGAATACCTATAACTCTGGCGCATATTGAGTCCTATGATCAAGCACACAAGGTAACTTTTAACGTACCGTTTCCATGACAACAACCGAAAAAAGCCTATACTTGTTAATTTTTCACTGGTTGAAAAAAAGTTAATTTTTAAGTTAACGTCTAGAGTTAACTTGTGTGTTATATTATAAATGTAATAATATATCATAAATGTGTGTTGTATGATAAAATATATTTTAAATAATGAGCCCTACTATTTCCCAGTGAAAACTACATTGATGTGTATACAGGGTGTTATGGAAATGACTTATTATATTTTAAGGGGCCACTCCTGGGGTGGCCTAGAGTTACACTTGATAGTTTTTTTTTCTAAAATCGGAAGTATTTTGAATTTTGTAAAATACCTTAAAACCGGACCATCTGTGCCTCTATGAAAGTTCATTACCCCTAAACACGTGTTTTTGACATGACAAATTGGCGGAATTTCTACAGACAGCTGATTACCTTGCGACGTTGCCAAGTATTCGGGAAAATCTTTTTTTTAGGTTTTTTAAAAAAGATTAAATCAAAAACTATACTGCGATTTCAATTAAACAAGCCTTATTCAATAGGTATAGTTTTTACTCACCCCATGAAATTGTATTGCTATCATAATACTTCGCTGAGTAAAAATCGTAGATACCAACAACAAGCCCTATGTCTGGAAATTTACACAGATAAACTATCACATCACAAAACATTCCCATCTCATGTGTATTATTATATAAAGTGGGCTTTAATTAATAACAACGAAATTCATATTTAGTCTTTAATCTTGTAAAACTTTTGTGCAAATGATTATAAACAAATCTACTTCTTTCTTGATGATAACAATACCTTCGCCATGTCTAAAATCACTCTCATAACATAAATTCAGAGGGCGCCACGTATATCAACCACAGAATAACAAGAACAAGCAATATATCTATCATGTATCACATTATTCAACAACTATACACTCCAGCAGCAAAACGCAAACAAATTTTATGCCGTTGCAAGTAAATGAATAATAAGAAATGATATTAAAAACAAATTTATGAAGCCATTGACTTTGAAGTCTTGAACTGCTCAGTACCCAATCACAGAACAGCAACAAATCACATTTCCCGCCCCCTGGACTATCGTGTTTAAATGTTGTGTGTCCAGTTAAGAGGACTGGATTGGATACCGTAATTATTATTCTTAATTGCAATGGCCACCTGTCTTGACGACAATCAACCAGCTATTATCATTACCAAGAAGAACAGAAGTCACAGAAGAAGAGAAAGAACATAACCGTAACGTTATTTGTTGAATTTAAATTGTTCTTTCCGTGAGTTTTTTTACTGTAGAACACGATCTCGGAAGAAGGAACGAAATGCTTCTATTACACTCCATTTTAAATGCAATGCAATTTTATAAAGGTAGGTATGCAACAATTTTTAAATTTTATTTTTCCAGTTCACAGAAAACCATACCGCAAATAATTCACCTTACGTCGTATAACATAAAAATACAGTTTTAAATTGTGAATAAATCTTTATTTTATCGGTTAATGATAGTTATATAATTGGAGATCTGCCCCATGTATACGATTTTCAATATCTGAAACTAGTTTTTGACCTCCGTGTAATGGTAAATTAAAAAAAATGAAAGATACAATATACTTTCACCTTTAGCAGAAACTAGCTATGTCAAGGACAATAATTGATCTCGTAGATGTCTTCAATCAACCAAAGGCAGAATATGACATAGAAAATTGTGATTTAATTGAAAGTAAGAAGTGGGGTAAGTACAGGACAGTAAACTAAAAAGTTTTGATTTTCCCGGGGGTAAGTCAGAACATTTGTACTGGACGTACAGCAGACATGAAGAGATCCATTCCTACCTATTGCAGAACATTTGTGTTGTTTCTTCAAGTCCTGCGTAGAAATACTATTGTTAACTAAATAACAGTCTACTCATACTGATACTTTAAAGAAAATACTACAAAAATGTATTTATTTTTTGATAATTAGTATTTTTTACTTGTAGGTACAGATTATGATGAGACTTAATAAGAGAAGGGTTCTAAAGGTCCTTCCAATCTGGAGGATTCCCATTTCAAAGCAAGAGTAAATACCACAATCGCTTATGGCTGTCAAAATGTCTCCCGTATTGTAAAAGTCAGAAAATAGGTAATGTTAATATAATTCATTACAACTAGGAGACTATTCTTTAATGTGCGATAAGTGAAATGATATGTTTCTTACAACCTTTTAACGTTTTGTTTTAGGACAATCAACAGGTTTAAGGCCTTACAAGTAACGACAAGACATGAAGAGGTTATACAGAAAAAGCTTGATACAACAATTTTTCATTTAAAACAAAGAAAGCGTTCCTACCCTAAAAGAAGAACATGAAAAAACTAAAGAAACGCAATACATAAACTGCAAGGGTGTAAAACATACCTTAACAAGTAACGAGCAATCCACGACTAAAATAAAAAGAGAAATGAGGCTCCAGTAGGTGTAGGTCAAAGGTCACCTAACTTATAACACAGAAAAGAATAGAAGTGAAGATGAAAATATAGACAGATAGCCCTGACCTTCCGGTTGTTTTAAACGAAAAATTAAATAAGATAATTAAAGACTAAATGGGACTTGAATGTAAACACATCGTTCATACAAGTAAGAATGGGGCTCTCCATGGCTCGTCCTATTTCTAGCTTCTCCAGTTAGTCAAGTTTTTTGCCCCTATTGTTTTTTGAACTTTTCCAGGTGTTTTGCAATCAAGTTTAACTGTAATGGTGCGTCTTCACGCTCGGTGCAACTTGCGCAAGTAGACTTGTCATGCCAATTTGCGCAAATGAACTGAGTCATTGAATCCTATTGAATCCTATTGAATTCTGTTGAATTCTGGCTGGTGCAAGTTAACGATTTTGGTTTTCACACAACAATTTACTTGTGCAAAGTTGCAGGTACAAACCTATTTGCGCAAATTGCATGAACGTGAAAACGCACCATAAGAAAATGGTTGGCAAAAGCAGAAGTACTGACTGAACTGACAATCCGGGCGTAAAATTTCCACTAGAGTTCAGGAATAATTTGGTTTAGGACCATTTTTTATTGCTTGTTTTCCTTAACAGTTTGTGAATCATAAAATAAAGAACTATTGTTAATTCGCTTATTATTTTTAAACATTTCCCACATCTCGGGTTGAAGCATTCACTGCCAAAATTAGACCTTGAGGGCTTGTAAGCCCTATCTGTGATTTGCCTTGAGGTCCTTTTTTTGAAAACAAAAAATTGAGCTGTTCAATCAATTACTTTCTAAAAATTATTAGCAAAAAGGGCTTACAAGTGCTTCGAGGTTCCTGAAGGGTTTCAGGCTATTTTAAACTAAAGTGGTCCCTACTACCCATCTGAAAAATCTACGTGGATACACATACCAAAGGAAAGGTGTAAAATTTTAGTTAGATAGTCTAAACCGTTAATTTTAAATAAACTAATACTTTATCCATACCTGCACTAAACACGATTCGGTGGCCCTACTTAAAAGGCAATTACATTATAAAAATATTGGATAACTTAGATACCAAGCCCTTGATATTTACAATACATTTAAATACTTTTATTTGAGTGGGTAGGTATACAACTCTGCATTCTACTTATACATTTTTTTAGAGCAAATAGTGCCAATATAAAACTTCTTTTGAATAGTTTGTGGTCAGTAAATATTAGTTACGACTAGTAATGCACAAGCCTTCTTAAACAATGCGAGTGCAACAAAGTGGGTCAACATTTTTTTCCGAGGGCCCTCTCAAAAATGGTCGTTTTATTTTTTTATGGATATTGCCTTTCTAAAGTATTAAAACTCAAGACTCATCTGTAACATTAAATATGTATGCTGCTATCCTATTCTAACACCTAGAAATTCCTAAATTGATATCATTTTATAACATTTTTTAAATTAACTCATTTAAATCGCGCGCCAATTGAAAATGACGACCAATCGGTTTAGCGAGCGCTAGACCGCATCTGATTGGCTGATTTACATAACCGTATCAAACGTGTGTCTAGCGGGGCAGTAATGCCACCGTCCAAAACGCGTTGTGTTCAATCCGGATTTTGTTATAAAGTATTAAGTCTATAACTACTAATTTCTTGTATTAATAACACAGAATTAAAGAGCTAATAACTTGATAATGTCCCGAACAGTTAATGTGTTGTTAAAGTGAATAAATGTCCCGCTAGAATCATTTGAAATGGTAACGGTATAACGTGGATTTCTTGCCGATATGTTTTTTATTTCAAGGTATGTACAAATAAAACTAGAGCAATACGTAGACAATTTTTCGTGTAATAGGGTAGAAACTAAAGCATATTAAAGTTAAGTAGAAAAAATTAAATATTCAAAAAAGGTTATCTGATGAAACTGATGTAGTAAATGTGGCAACACTGCTCAAAACACATGTTTTGGGCTGACGATATCTAAAGACAATATCTGACAGTAACTGTCAGATTTTTGTCAACAATTTTTTTTTTTGACAAGTAGTACGAATCAGCTGTTTGATCATTGGCGCGTAGGTGTTTTGAGCTAAATTTTTGAAGGCATTTTTCTCGAATTTCTAGCTTCGAGCGCCATTTAACGCAATTTTTCCCCAATTCGGCTCGACCTATAGATTTACGGGTTAAAAAATAATAAGTCATTTCCATAACACCCTGTATATATATGCTACATATGTATTACTCTCCAGGTACAGTCTAACTTTAACTGGAGGATTGGCCAATATTATCCGATTTAACTGAAGATTCTAGTTAACTGTAACCTATAATTCTGGGCATAACTAACTACTGTTTTTTTTTCAGCTACGATAAACCATTAATGTGCGATACTAGTGAGTGCATTGATGAAGCTAGTATCACAGCTTTAATTCGGACGTGGCTTATTGTAAGTGCTATTTGGTAATTGCCAAATCGTGAGTTTTTGAAAGTATTTTTTTTATGATAACGTTATTTTATGAGTGTTTAATTAAAAAGAATTACTTTATAAAACTCTCAAAGAAGGTTGGTTGGTATCAATTTGCGAATGGAGCTGGCGAAATATCCGGATGACAAATGCCAACTGTTTCCAAGTAAAAAAGAAGAAGAGAGTGCGAACAAGTGGCCATTATAATTTAGAACCGATTGCGCCTACCCTGACATAACACCGCTTCCATCAGACAAGTAGCCATTGTAATATGCAATAGAGCGAGTGTCAAATGCCAAAAATTCTAACCTTTATTTAAATTTAAAAGTGAGGTTAAAGTATTTTCCCTTAGAGTTTTTGTTTAAATTTTGCTTTTCAAAGTCAAGCCAATTTGCGAGCAGTTTTTAACGTGCCTGATTTCAAAAACATGACGTCTCGTTTGCTTGCTGCAAACAGGTACGTTATTCGAACGTTTCTACGAAGCTATGCCTCGGACCACAAGATAGTGTCCACAACGGACTGCTCCACTCTAATAGCGTGGCATCCCAAACAAGACTTCCCCTATGAATGCACCAAGCCCCTTCCAGAGGAAAAACTACAAGAGAATCCTTCAGTCTTAAAGACTCAGCTGACGCCAGAACTGATGTCAATCTTTAATAAAAAGACACCCGAACAAGCTAGGGCTGAATTAATGAACATCACGCACACCACGAAGCACAGGTGGTTCCCCAAATCTAGAACTAAGGCTAAGAAGACTCCAATGAACAGAGAATATTTGTAATATAGTTTTAAGTATGTATTTGTCCAAGTATGTAATAAATTATCTGGTGGTGTCTAAGCTTTGCGCTTTTTCTATTATGCTAAGAATCTATGAGCCTTGATTGCGCTAGGGTACGTCTCTGCTTCAGGCGAGGAAACAAAATTAAAATTATGGTATATTGGCAAGTTAGGCCAGGCTCCATTTCAACAAACTAATTTCCATTGCATACTTACAGACAGACATTTTTGTCAATATTTGATGTATGTCAGGTCAGACACTACACTGTTTGGATGGGAACTATGGTGCAGTCACTCTAACTTTAGTCTTATTAGATAAAGTGAAACCATTATTACCACTTAGGACAAAAACGAATAAATGTATCTAGAAAACCATTTATATAAAACAATGTAAGTAAATTACATAATAAATAGATTACAATTTTTCTTTTAAGTATATTATTTTACTTATTAAAAAAAAACCTTAGTCCCATGCAGAAATTTTTTAAAACAAACATTAAATGCTCCTCTTAGTTTGTAAGTGAGATTAATGCATTAACTAGATTACCATGGTTTTCTCTCAATGTTCTTTCTGCTTTGGCTCTGGAAATTTCCATTTCTTTGATGATAAGATCGACATCTTCCTTTTTAATGGAAATCTAAAAAGAGGTCGATTCCTGGATGGTAAAACTGACAAATAGATGCAATAGCTAAGTATCAACATCTTTGCTATCATCATGCTCTTATAGCACTGTCTCATTATGGGTTTACTGATAAGTTTTGTTTTACAATATTATAAATTAACAAACCTTAAGCAATTCCTTTTCCCTTGCTTGCTTCTCAAGTGCAGCTTGATTCCTTCTATCTCCAATTGCTGAAATGGCATTGGCGACGTCCTGTGTGGAGATTTCTTTTTCTTCAGCATAATCAGTGACCTTCTCTAGGTCTGCAGCCCCACTATCATATTTCACCTGCTTTTTTTGCTGGGATTTTTCGCTGTTTTCGTCCGAATTTCCATTGACCGGGTCTTCGTCTGCCATTTGGGAGGTTTAAAAGTGCAGGTAAAAAGTTACAAGAGAAACGCGTTCAGTGAATTTTTTAAAGGGATTTAATTTGTTAGGTTATGTGAAATAGTGAAATTGTGACCATAACGAACATAGTTACATATCTTTATTTTGATTTGTGCCTAAGTTCATCCCATAGCGGACGTCTAAACCTAAACCTTTCTTCCGCCGTGCGTCAAACTCCGTTCTAACCTTACTTTTTTGTGTACATTTTATTTGTATTGTATTTTTTTGCCGCCTGTTTTGACTAGCAGAAACTACAGAAAAACACATTTTTTGGGTAAAAACCTGATGGAGGAACAAAGTGAGGCTTTTTTTAATTAAAAACATTTCAGTGCGGTATAGTTTTTGGGATAGACATTTTTTCTTTGTGAATAAAAACGAGGCACCTACCTAGCTTTAATTTCTTTTTAGAGTTACTAAAGAAGAAACAGAAAGCTAAAGGGAACAATACCAGCCTTGTTTCTGCCTGTACGGACTTGGCAGCTTACTACATCTCTGTAGAAAAATATTCCAAAGCCGTTAAAGAATATGAAACCCTATGTGATATTTACAAAAAAGAAAATAAGCTGAATTTATACGCCATTCGTGGCATTGGTGAGGCACTCATGGGCTTGCATGAATTTGAAAAAGCTTCGAAATATTTCAAGATATATTTAGGTAAGTAAGATATTTATTTCATTTAAATATTAGGTTAGGTTTAGGCCCATTTTATCTATGTCGTGTTAACACCAACTATGAGATAATTACCAAGGATATCATTCTAGGAACAATTAATTGTTGTCATTGAAGTTATGTGGCTTTTATTGCTAACAGAACATTGATAAAATGGGCCTAAGGCCATATTATTGAAATCGCTGATTATACTTTTTAACCTATATGAGTGAAATTTAGTAATTATTCACAAAAAGGTATGTAGGTATGCCAAGAAAATATAGATTTAACATTGAAGAGGCTTAACAGCGGTGGCAGGTTTCTTCACTACAATCCCTGGTTTTTATTCTGCTGAATTTAGAAATGTGTAGGTACTGATATATAAAGTATTGTTAATTTAATAAGTATAGAATATAATAGAATAATATATTACTTTAAATACAGATTCTTGTACTAACCTAATTTTTTATTTTCTAAAATCGAGTTACTTTTGTTATTGCACCTAGACAACTAAATGTCTGTATGTGCAATATATTAAACTCTTTGATTTTAAACAATTTTTGAGATTTCAATTGAATTCCAGACATATTTAATATATATTAATATTATAAACAATTACACTACATATTCTATAGGGAACTGGGTGACTATCAGATTATAAGTTATTTATTCATTTGATAATGTTACACAAGACTTCTCTCAAATATTTTTGCATTTTCGAATATAAATATTTTACATTTATAACTAAAACGCTTAATTCTATTTATATTTCTAATTGTTGTAGGTAAAATATTATACAACTTTGAAGCAAAATGGTTAAATGATCTTAAATTTAATGTTTTATGACTAACTGGTGTTACTAAGTGCCTGTTTACATTTTTTCTTGTTTGATGAAGATGACGCTGACATACTTCTATTTCCTTTTTTATGCATAAATATGCAAGTCTATAGAATATATAATTTTTGCACATTAAAAACTCTTTCATTATACAATAGATTGGTAGTATAAGTATATAGTTTACTTTTTCCATGAATCACCTTCAGAATGTAGTTGTGGACAGTTTGCAAAGTTTTTAATATGCTTTTATATGTCCCTCCCCACACCACTATACCATAACTCAGTATAGATTCTACCAGGGATTTATAGAATTATACACACTAGTATTTAAAATTTCCCTCAGTGTGTGGAACTTATATACTAATTTACGAATTTTAGATGCTACATTATTGATGTGATATGCCCATTTAAGGTTTTTGATCTATAACTATTCCAAGATATATTGTTTGATTACAGGATTGTATTACATCTTTATCATTAACATTTATACAATTAATAGGGGGCCTATTTGTCATACTGTGTTTTTTTGGAGGTTTAGAGACAGTTTAAAATGGTCAAGCCCTTCTTTTATTTTGGTGAACCCTAATTTCACCCGTTCTTTACCCATGTTATTTACTTTACTTTAAATATTAAGGCCGTATCGTCAGCATAGGAAATAGTTTCACCCTCAAGCTCTATGTTAAGTAGTGAGTTAATATATGTAATAAAGAGGATAGGTCCAAGAATTGTACCTTGTGGTATGCCGGTTTTATGTTATAGGTTTATTTATTCTATGAATTTCCTTTTTCAGTGATTGTCAATTTAATAATATCTAAGTAAAATAAGGTACTTTTTACAGTTGTCAAAAAGGTTTGTTGGTTCATAGTGAAATGTTTATTCATTACTTATAGATTTATCCATTCAAGAAAATCACATTCTAGAACAACAGAGAGCTTTGGCTCAACTTGGTCATATGTATTTAAGCTGGTACTTAGAGACATTAAGCGAACACAACAAAGAACTACTTACTCAAGCTTATGGGTACTTTATGAAAAGTTTGCGAAAATGTGACGGGTATGTGTTCTAAGTCATTAACGATCAATCAGGGGTTGTAATTTGTATTTTTAAGCCTTCCGGACAATGTTGAAAAACAAGACATGCTTGCAAGACTATTTTCCAACTTAGGACTTGTAAAAGAAAGTTTAGAGGACTTTGAGACCTCTTTAAGTCTCTATGAGAAGAGCATCAAGATTTGCTTAACCCATGACTTGTATGAGCAGCTGTATAGAGGCTACCTCGCTATGGCTTCCTTGTTTGAAAAACAACAGATGTATCAGGAAACTGTGAAGCATTACAACTTGGCTGTGGAGACAGCAAGTAAGGAATTTTCCCTGTTATTAAAATATCAAAATATTGAAAATATATTTGGTTTTTAGAAAAATTGAGTTCAAAAAAGGTGGAGCTTATATGTGCAGCCTTACTAGCTAAGTCAGAAACTTTAATTAAAATTGCTGACTTTAACGGAGCCAGGCAGGTCTTGAGGAAGGCTTATAAGTTCAAGACTCCAAATAACACCGACAAGCAAGTGATTGAGAGGCATTTACGGGTCGGTATGTTACAGCTACCTACTATTGCGTTAACCTTTTTATATGACATATTTTCTTATGCTTTTAAGTTGCTGGTATGTGTCAGGTTGAGGATGAAATCATCACATGCAATGACCAAAAGCTCCTTAAAAATCTGTATGAGAAAATGGGCGACGGTGCGTGCGACTTAAAAAATTTTACCAAGGCTATAGAATATTACAGCAAAATGCTTGAAATGGCTGAAAAAAATGGAGCTAGCGACAAGGAATTGGGGGAGTGTTATTATAGTTTAGGTAAGGTCCTTGTTCCTAAAGTATTTTGCATATTTTTTTCAGTTTATTACTTGCTTTTTCAGGAGAGACTTACAAAGACAATGGCCAGTTGAAAGAGGCAGAGGTATACTTTGAAAAGGAATACAGTTTATGTAAAAACAGCCTTAAGGATAGTTTAAATACGCTGTGCAAAATTGCAGACATAAAAGAAATGGCGAGAGATAACGTAGAAGGAATAAAAAACGCATATGAAAGAGGCATAGACCATTGCAAAAGAAAACGAAATTTAAAGGAAGAAAGAAGGATGACTTTAAGGTAAGTATAATTATTGCAAATAAATATGAACAAAATTATGATGTCATACTTTCTTGCAGATATATGGATTTTTTAAAGAGATCTTCTCGCATCTCTGAGGCGTTTAAATTAGAACAGCATTTAATTGATCTTAATGATAGGATACAAGACGATAGCGCTAGCTCATCTTCAGATTATGAAAGTGAAGATTCTGCTAAAGTTCATATCGGAGATGATATTGTTCTAAGTGATATTACAGGTTAGTTTTTTATTTATTTTTTTTACTTTTTTTGTTTTAGTTTTTTTTGTATTATTTTTTTTACTTTTTTTTTCTTCTTTTTTATTTTTTTTTTGTTTTAATTTCGTAATTTCTTTTAATGTTCTTCCGGTTTGGATTTGGAAATTTTCATTTCTTTGACATCTATTTGTTTGTCTAACTTTTTTTTGTTTTCTAAATTTTTTCTGTATTATTGTTTTTTTTTTAACTTTTTTAATTTTTTTTTTAACTTTTTTTTATTTTGTGAATAGGAGGTATACGCTCGGGTGTAAGTGATACCTTATACAAAGAACTTTTTTCTAACTTAGTGGTTGATTTTGTAGATGTCTCGGAAGATTCTGATGATGAAGTGCCAGAATCAACTATAGTGCCGTCCTCTAAACGTCGAAAACAGAGCAACGTGAAATTTAGAAAGAACTTAAATGGGGAATGGCCTTTACATGTCGCTTGCATAAAAGGAGACCTTAAAATGGTATGTACTGTCCTATATTTAAAATTTTATCGCAATTTTAACCAGATTTATACTACGATCCCAAAATAATTGGCGAGACTGTTCTTATCACGATTGACGGTGTGCGGAGAAAATTATTAGCATCGATTCACACACTTTTAACTGAAATAAAAGCATTCAAAAATGATTGGGAAGATTGTGCATTAATAAGTCGTTACATGTTGCCAGGTTTTAAAATATTTCATTTAAATTCTCATAAAATGTACCAAAATCAGCATGTCATTAAGGGCCTTTACACCCTACGGTACTTGGTCTACTCGATTTGGTAACGCAGGGAAGAAAAACCCAAGACCAAAGGCGCTCGCACGCTTTCTTATCGCCTCTAACCAACGTTCAGTGTCGTAGACAAGTTTCAATCAAGAGTATATTAGCAATTCAGTTTTATTATTTTGGTGGTTATTTAAAACAGCAAATATTATAATGCAGGCGAGTTCTTCAAGTGATAGTAACCAACAAGTTACAAAACGACGTCATTTAAAACCTGGGGAGCGTACAATGGTAAAAAATGTGTATGAGGGAATTCTGTATTGAACGTGGGTCGGTAATCGTGATGGATAATGCACCATACCACAGCCGTTGGAAAGCTTTGCCAACTTCTGCGTGGCGAAAAGGAAAGATTGTTAACTGCCTGGAAAAAAAAATATTGCATTTGGCGAAAAAATGCTAAAAGTGCAGTTGCTCGATCTTGCAAGACTTCACAAAAAAAAATATACGAAATATGTAGTGGATGAATGCGTATTACATGTCGAGGGCGTAGAAAAAAAAAATGTGGGACTTAATGTACGCGTTGAAGTCATGGTAGAACCTATTATTATAAATCCTGCAGCAGATGACAGCAGTAGCGACAGTAATGAAATGTTTTCATTGTCAGATAGTGAATAATCGCTGTAATGGTAATAATGAATTTAAAGTTGTAACGTATTGTCATTATAACACTTTTTAATGTCGCCGTGGAATAGAATTTGTTAAATTATTATAAATTAGTGTTCATTAGGTAACAATAGTTACGAAATTTATAAACATTAATAATTTAGGTTTAGGTTTTGCCCTTAATCCACTATTATATGTTTCTATTATTATGTAGTATAATATAATTCTATTATTATGTAGTATAATAAAAACATTATGAAAATAGAAACATATAGGTACCGTTGCTTTATTGTTCCTTTTGAATTTTATACCTGCGTATTTTAGTTTCTCTGATTACTTCATTAGATCACCAAATGTAAAAGCTTAATTTATTTTTCAGTTTGATTTATAATATTATATTTATTATAGTAAATGTAAATATATTATAATAAGAAACAAAAAATTCATATCTTTTTTGAATTATTATTGTTTAAAATGAAACGCCTCTGGAATTGGCGTTTTCCTTACGTCTTGCACACCGCGGTAAAGATGAGTCACTGCCAATTATTTTGCTAACGGAGTATAGTGGATTTTAACCACCTAGGTGTCCCTGAAGACGACATGGGTTTGTATCGAAACATTTGGGTTTCACAGCAATTATTTTCAGTATTATTAATATTTACCTGCAATAATTAAGAAAGCTAAAATTCTTACGTAAACAGAGTAGTAAAAATTATTAGGTGCAATATTGGCTTGATGTCGATCATCCCGTCAATGTAAGAGACAATGCCGGATGGTTGCCATTGCACGAGGCTGCGGTTCACGGACACCTTGAAATTGTGAAGCTGCTTTTAGACCACAGGGCCACTATTAATGATCGGGGAGGCTCTGAATGCAACGGTTAGTTAATTATTTTATTGGGAGAACCTGTATATTGTTGTTGTGTAAATGGATTCAAATTTGAGTTTATTTTTCATTTTTTTGTGCTTTCTTTGTATTAAGGCATTACTGCGTTACATGATGCGGCAAGTAACGGACATTTGGAAGTTATAGAGTTGTTATTGGATAGAGGAGCTTCGGCCGTTGCCAAGACTGATGATGGTAACACGCCTCTGTTTGAATTGAAACGTTGGTAAGTGTACCGTAACGATTTTCATATGAATAGTGTAGGCACTGTAAGTGGCGATTCTTGGAGCAATTATTAGGGATAAGTTCGCGCCAATTTGGGAATTTGGGGGTTGAAAATTAAAACAATAAAATTTAGGTTTTGCAATTGGTTATTATAATTGGCGGGTTAGTTAGTCTGAGTATGGTAAATTAGTTTTCATTAAAGTCGCTGGAACCAATTAATTCAACTGTGTTTTCTGATTGCCCTTATTTCTGTGATTATACATTGTCTCATTAGACTCTTTTTTAAGCGGTTTAAGATCTGTTAAAATATTGAGTGTTCATATTTTGTTTGTTTTTTAACTTTGTTATCACACCTGACACCATGCATTAGTCGTTGAGAATAACATTTTGTACTTTAAATATCTTTATTTAAGACAGGAATATTTTACAAAAACTTGACATTAACTGCATTGTCAGAGTTATGCCTGTCACCACAGGAGGTAACCTGTATTACTATATAATAATACACACTTCTTCGACTTTGACTGCAGCTCATACATACCTCAGTGCACCCACCGCTTAGGCATGATTGTAATAACCAATTTCTGACAACCATTCTTCAGCTAAGTAAATAGTTAAGGTTATTTATGACATGTGTGTCATTTTCCAGATACTCTTATTTCAGTTGTACGTTTATGTTGATTCAGGACCGGATTTAATAATCGGGTCTTACCCTTTCTCAAAACTGTGCTGATTTTGAGAGTTTCAGCTTCAGCTCATGTCAAGGGAATTTCGAATTTTGCAAATGTGTGCAAATGTCTAAATACAATGTCATAGTGAAAAAACATTTTTTTTTTAACTTTAAATTAACCACAATCGAATCACTTCTATAGCTTACATCAAATCTAGATTTACATTTTTTTAAATAACCAAAAATTTCATGTTTGTTGCAAGGATACTACAAACAAATTTCGAATTTTGCAAATATTCCTAAAAATAAGATAACACTCTTGTATTAATAATACCGTTAGTAAAAAACGAAAGACCATAGAGTGATATAATAATGATAGTAATAATAGTCATGGAAAACTAAATGAAAGGAAAATTTATATTTTGACAATTTGGCTTTAGAATTTTCTATTTAATAAAATTATTTGCTTCTCAAATAATGCTAACTTTAACGGAAAAAAACTAGTTTTAATCCATGTCTTGGAGGAAGGATTGTGACTTGTACCGGGTGTTCCATCGTGTGTAATCGGTTATATCTCGGAAAGTAATAATACTAGGACTTTGGGAAAAAATATATATCGATAAAAGCGGCCAAGAGAAATTGCTGGAAATTATTTTCAAGTTCGAAAAATGACCGCTAGGGGGCGTAAGAGAACTTTCAAAATAGAAATGCCGATTTTCTCTTGATTTTTCTTAATAAAAATATGTTAAAAATATAAGCATTGTATTCTTCATAAAATTATGCAACTTTATGTTAGGAATCGTTTTTTTCTATTTTCAATAATAAAGTGGTGGGAGAAGGTCAAACTTTTTTCTTTCAAACGCTGATATCTCTGCTTTGGATAAACCGATTTTATTCAACTTGGTCTTGAAAAAAAGCCCTTCTTTTCCTCTACACGTAGATCTATTAACTATGCCATATTGATTCTGATGGTGGCCACTAGATGGCGTTTTTCCGTAATTCCTCAATAAATAAGGATTTTCTCAAAAAAATCAAATGTTATGATATGACTTTTTCATCATATTTTATTTTAGGCTTATCAAGGCTATTAAATAGTGGAATAAAAAATCCAGGTCCGTATTTAAAATCAAAAAAGTTGATGATGGTCGCTCGAATCCGAAACGTCGGATTAAAAAACTAACCCCATTAGCTTGTAGAGGAGGAAAAGTTACTATAAGGAACTGAAAACCGCAACGTGATATCTTTTGTTAAACCAGAGATTTAATTGATTAATTAATTTAAAGAAATAGTCCATTCTCGAAGTGGAGTTGAATAATTGATTAATTAATGTTTTAAAAAATGGCCTATTTTTCCAAATTAATTATTATTATCCCTAATTTCGCTAGTTTAACAGAAGATATCACGTTGCGGTTTTCAGTTCTTTATAGTAACTTTTCCTCCTCTATAAGCTGATGGGGTTAGGTTAGTTTTTTATGGAACACCCGGTACAAGTGATATTTTAGTAGAAATGGGAAAATTTGGATAAAGATTGGTGATTAGAGACCTCAAAAATAGGGTGTATGCAATAAATTAGCGAAAAATTAAGATTTTCCGGATAAATCCGAACAATTACCGTGGTTTTATTTGAAGGTATGAAAGAATCAGTCCAAATCTAAGCGACGAAAGCCAGGGTCTTTACGATCGACTAATTAAAAAGTTAGGAGACGCATTGGAAAGGGCCGGCCAAAAAGATGCGGATAAAACACATAATTTGTACGATTCTGAAAGCCCTGTGAAGGAAAATCGCTTCCCTGATGGACCAGCCGTCGGGAGATTAAGAAGAAACGTTCTTCCCGAGGATGACTTGCAAACATTCGATGAAGATTCCACAGAAAGTTATGACAACTTATCCCAAACAAGCAATCGAAACGCCTCCAACGAGTACCAACTCGTAATGCAAACGCTACGTCACAAAAACTTCACTCAGGCAACGTCACCTGTCAAACCGTCATCGAATGTCAAACGATCGGCTCTGATAGACGAAATCGACTTCGTAGACGTTGACAGTTGGTTGGAAGAGGACATGCGACCTGCCAAAAGTAAAAAGAGAAGAACCGGCGATGCTGAGTCGTTTGGAGGAGGTGGTGGCAGTTCGGGTAATAGGAATAAGTCGCCCAGGGCTAGTGGATCCAATCCTAGAATTATTCACGGTAAGACTTATTAGGTTGAAAGGAATAAAGCATTGTCATCTCATTAATAATTTTTTTACCAGATGTTTCATCGGAACACGGAGCTGTAGTACCCTACTTTGCGGATGACTTTTTCGACACAACTCAGCAACGTAGGGTTTCGAATGATAGCAACGAAAGTAGTAACAGCGCGGCGTCCAAAAAACGGACGCAAGTTACTTTGTTGGATTCGGGATTTAGCAGAAACCGCAATTCGCCTAGCATCAGTCTCAGTTTACGAAGACATAGCAGTTTCGACAACAACCAGAGGTAAAATATGAACTGACACCAAACAAAATAAATTTTATGTTGTGTTTTAATGCCTTATTGTACAGGGTCTTCCAACGAGGACTGAACAGGGGCTCATTTTTGAGCTTCCTTGTATTTAAAGAAAAATCCAAAATAGCCAATCGATGTACTTTTTCATCATCAAAAATGAAACCAAAAATTTATTTGAACCAGAAACAAAAGAGTTACGCTATGGATAAGGTGTTTTTTAAATGGAACATAGCTTTTTTTATACGATTTTTGGAACGAGTGATTTTTTTTTGTCCGTTCTGATTAAAATATTTAATATTGTGACAGCTATTTTTATTAAATTTTAATGTTTTATCCAGTATAATTTAACTTTAACCTGTTTGAAACATACACTAGGTAATAAAGGTATAATCACCTTTGAATCCTTCAAAGTCAAAAAATTTGACAATTTTACTATAATATTGCCGAAATGAAATATTGATTAGATGAGAGATTGCAGATTGTTATCTTGTTCTACAAATGCCAAGAAAATGCAAGAGAAGCAAGGAGAAGATTTATTGCAAATTTTCACAGAAATATATCCGTCAATACTATTCTAAGGATAAAGAACCTATTTGAGGAAAATAAAACATTACATGACAGAAAAATACGGCGGCGGTGTAAGACGCAGAAGTGTTACCCAAGGAACTGTTCACAGGACTTTAAGAAATCATTAATTTAAGTCTTATCATATCCTTCCACTTCAACATCTAACACCGGCACAAAAAGAACTTCGCTTCCAATTTGTTTCCCAAATTGTGATTCGAAAAGAAAACGAAGACCCTAATTTATTCAGAAATATCTTATGGCCTGACGAAGCCACATTCACAACATCGGGGGTTTTCAATAGACATAATAATCATCACTGGGCCGTTGGAAATTCAAGAAAATTTCAGACAATTAAATTTCAAGGAAGGACTTCAATCCATGTTTGGTGTGGCATAAAAAATAATAGAATTTTGGGACCAATATTTTTTAACTGGACTTTAAATGGACAGAGATACTACGAGTTCTTAGAAAACGAAATTGAGAACTTTTTGGAAGATTTACCATTGGAAGAATATCAAAATTTAATTTGGCAACATGATGGGGCCCCTCCGCATGCCGTGCGTGAGGTTACTCAATATTTAAACGGACGCCATGAAGAATGGATTGGTAGAAATGGAACCTATGCTTGGCCACCCAATAGTCCCGATTTGTCAATATTAGACACATTTCTTTGGGGCCATTTAAAGAACGTGGTATACAAGCAGCGAAACCACGATATTGAAGAGATCATGCAGAAAATTGTGAATGAAATAAATCGCCTTAACCAGGAAAATCACAGTATAACAGCAAGTTTGGAAAGGCTACAAAGAGGTTATCGCACATGTTTCGAAAACAACGGAGGTCACATTGAACAATTAAATTATTAATGTTTTTTTTTTTTAAATTAGTATAGAGTTGGATTTCTTTTTCTGTCATGTAATGTTTTATTTTCCTCAAATAGGTTCTTTATCCTTAGTATTGACGGATATATTTCTGTGAAAATTTGCAATAAATCTTCTCCTTGCTTCTCTTGCATTTTCTTGGCATTTGTAGAACAAGATAACAATCTGCAATCTCTCATCTAATGAATATTTCATTTCGGCAATATTATAGTAAATTTGTCAAATTTTTTTACTTTGAAGGATTCAAAGGTGATTATACCTTTATTACCTAGTGTATGTTTCAAACAGGTTAAAGTTAAATTATACTGGATAAAACATTAAAATTTAATAAAAATAGCTGTCACAATATTAAATATTTTAATCAGAATGGACAAAAAAAAATCACTCGTTCCAAAAATCGTATAAAAAAAGCTATGTTCCATTTAAAAAACACCTTATCCATAGCGTAACTCTTTTGTTTCTGGTTCAAATAAATTTTTGGTTTCATTTTTGAATTCTGCAGGAAAAAGTACATCGATTGGCTATTTTGGATTTTTCTTTAAATTCAAGGAAGCTCAAAAATGAGCCCCTGTTCAGTCCTCGTTGGAAGACCCTGTACCTTTAAAACCATTGATTGAACGTTGTTTGTTATCTTATAGGGGTTTACATTTTCTCTGAAAGTCCTGTATGGATTTCTTTCGGCAACAAATGTTCGTTCACTTGGTCTCCACTCTCCACATTGGATCCAAAAATTATTCAAATCGATTTACAAATAAGGCTTTTATCAAGCTTTAAATTTTTAAGTACCCCTCGTATTAATAGTAAAAGTCCCCAGGCACCCAAGGTCGTATAGTAAGAAATTCCATTACGTAATGGTAGGCTTGCCCAATGTCCTTGTCTATTTAAATGTGCTAAACAAAGACAGAATTTTATTTGGACCGCCCTCCACTGATCTTTTGTTCCTGCTCTCCCTCTTTTTTCATTCATAAACTTAATTATCAATGAATGGTGACAGAAGCTATAGGATTGGTCGATTGGGCCTCGTTCGTCATTGGCGCGGATACCGAACTGTCAGAATTTAAACATGGTCGTCTGTTGTGTGAATTTTCTGCTAATGTGAAGGTTTTTGACTTGTTTTGTTGTGTTTTGGTGAGTTATTTCACGAACTTTGGCAGAAAAAAGCTAAAAGAAGATGTTAGCCAGTGTTTTGAGGCAATATTTAAATGTAAGTACCACTATTTTTGCTTAAATATTACATTTTTTCTTGATGCGTCAGGGTTGACTTGAGAGTTCGTTTTTTTAAGGATTTTTTGTTGTTTCGTGTGATAGTCGACTTGAAATATGGTAAAACTGATTGTCTTTACATTTAAATATCATGCACTGAGATCGATATCGTAACCCAAACTTTTATTTATTTCTGTGGTAAATTTCCTCAAAATCTTATCCTACTCATCTAAGGTGTATTTACCCGACAGTCTGTGAAGGATACTCCCCAAAAATACACACTTTGCTTGTAAAATTATCTTAGGTATGAAATTCTCAATAAAAGTATATAGATAGTGTGACTATTACATACGGAAAAGTAACTAAAATACTAAAAGTAACCGAGCTACTTCAAAAGTAACTAGGATATTCTTCTAAGTACTTTTGATACTTAAAGAGTAACTGCAGGGTACTCAAAAAGTAAAGGTAGACCTGCCTGTGCTGTTGGACATTGGTTAAAATGAGTCAGTCACACACATAAGTACTTCAAAAACATCTAATATTACTCTTGAGAGTATTTATCTAAGATACTTTTAATGGTAACTACTGCTTGAAGGTAGGCATCTAATATAAGATACTATTAAAATATAGTTATATACATGGTTATAAAAAGTAACTTACTTATATACTTTTAGTGACTAGATAGGTAACTGCATAGTTGTTCGTCTGAGGTAACTGCTTAGCTCTCAAAGTTCTTCTGTAGATATGTATTTATTTATTAAATTTACACTGTGAACTGCTGACAACGTCACTTAACTTTTTTACTTGAGAAATTTCTCTTATAGAGATTCTGGTAGTGCATTATATAGTTTGCTGCAAAAGAAGAAAGGGCTTTTCCGATATAATGTTATGTAGCCCAAAATATAGATTTTATATGAGTTTCTAGTGTTACGGTCATGGATATCTAAAGTATCTTGAATCTTGTCGGAGTGTTTTTTAACAAATATCAGTGCACTAAGAATCAGAATACTAGGAAGTATGAGAATCTTATGCTGTCTAAAAGTTTCTCTGCATGACTTAAGAGGGCAAAAGGAATAGATTTTATGAATGATTCTTTTCTGTAGAATAAACAATCTTTGAAGTGTATATTTAATAATTGTTAGGGGTTTATTAAGGTTTTTAAGTTGACAATGGCATAAGCCGAGCCTAGTTTTGTAGCAACATTGTCTACATGGGCTGTCCACTTTAATTGGGGGCCTATGTGAAGACCCAGTAGAATTGTAGTAAATAAGTCAAAGAGCAATGGAGAAATTATGCCTCCTTGAGAAAACATTTAGTTTCTGTGAGTCCTGGAGCTTTACTGTTATTTGACGATTGGAGCGTAATGATTCTAGCCATAGTTAGAGATAGTACCACGTATTCCCAAAGCATGCAACTTTATGCGTAAGATGGCAGTGTCGACGCGGTCAAAAGATAGTTCATAAATCTGCCAGGAGCCTTAACAGCTCAATGTTTAAAGTTACCTACTACTAGACATTAAACACAACATAAAACTTTGTTTATTAGTTTATTACTTTAATCATCTATAGTCTATTTCAGAAAGGTGTAGAGTAATAAAATGGGAAATTTCGTCCAGTTCGGCTCAATTTCGGTGTCAGCCATAGGCGCAGGTAAACTTTGTGCATTATATTGTTTATGATAATTAACCAAAAGTTTTAGAGAATTAGGTTAACGGGTATTAAGATAAAATAGTATTGTTTGTAATATTAAAATTTCAAGTAATTGCGTAAGAGGATTAGGAAAGGTATGTTTTCTGGCCTGAAGTGTCAAAATCGAAATATTGTATAGGGATTAGTTAGGTAGTAGATTATAAAGTTACGTTTTGCATTTAACAGGTACCGAGTTTGGCTCTGGCCTCTTTGGCTGGATCATATAAATAGGTGGTAATTTGAAATAAACTTCATATATCATGTGTGTGTATGACCTTAATAAGTATATTTGTTTAGTTTAACGCATCAGTCTTTGGTGTTAAGCCGTATATAGGGTTCACAGTATTATAAGATTAGTAATAAAATGGCGACATTCACACCAACAAAAAGATGTTCCAATAATTCTCCACTATCAGTGAGTGAACAAGTTATTATTTTAAATGTACATGATTGCATAAAATACAATTATCCGAATTTTACTGTACAAGAAACTGTCGACCGATGTTCCCGAATGACTGGAGTTGGAAAGTCCACCGTTTTTAAATTATTGCGGGAGAGAAAGACAGCAGGTCAAGTGGAACCTCCCAAGAAAAGTCCAGGCAGACCAGTAAAAGTCCTTGATGAAGACACCAAAAGTGTAGTTCGAAGAAAAGTCCACTCTTTTTATTTTAAAAAAGAAATACCCACCCTAGATAAGATTCTAATGGAGCTTGGCCAGGATGACAGTATTCCGTTTATAACTAGAAAACTTTTATGGACCACTTTAAAAAATATGGATTTTGTATGGGAAAAGCATAACTGTAAATCACTTTTACTGGAAAGCGATGAAATTGTTTGCTGGCGACACTTGAGAAGTATAAAGCAGTACAGAAGAGAGCAGAAGAAAATCTTTTATCTTGATGAGACGTGGATTAATGAAGGTTATATAGTACCAAAATTGTGGCAAGACAAAAATAACCACTGCTCGCCAAGCTTTCATGGAAAGCCTGTCAACAGGTATTAAGGTGCCTTCAGGTAAAGTGAAGAGACTAATAATCGTCCATATTGGAAGTGAAGAGGGATTTTTAAAAGAAGGTTTGCTAACCTACCAGTCGTTCAATACGGAAGATTACCACGAGGACATGAATTCAAATGTTTTTGAGGACTATTTTGGTGAAATGATAAAATATCTTCCAGCTGATTCAGTAGAAGTTATGGATAACGCAAGCTATCATTCACGACGCACAGAGAAGACTCCAACTTCATCTTGGAGAAAACAAGAAATTATCGACTGGTTAACCACCAAAAGTATTGAATTTGAAGATAATTTTATAAAGAAGGAACTATTAGCTATAGCAAATTTACACAAACATCTTTTATGAAAAGTAGCAGAAAATCATAGTGTAACTGTGCTGCGCACTCCGCCATATCCTCGGCCATATCATTGCGAACTAAATCCTATAGAACTTATATGGGCGCAAGTGAAAGGATTTGTAGCAAGACACAACACGACATTCAAAATGAAAGGCGTTAAGCTACTGTTTGATCAAGCCATTAAGGAAGTGACACCAGAGAACTGGCGAAAAGCAGTCCATCATGTCATTAAAGAAGAGGAGAAAATGTGGGTGTGTCGACCCGTTAATTATAACGTCAAGAGGAGATGACAGTTCCTCAGATGACGAAGAATATTATGATTTTTTATAATGTATTTTTTGTATTTTGTATTTTATTTATAATGTTTAATAAAAAATAAGTGTACCTAATAATATGTAGGTACATAATGCCTAAATTTTATTCTGTTAAAATAAAATTATTTTCTTTTTACGAATATCCTACCGGCACGCCTTTGTCACACCATTTTCAGTGTTCGTGAATGGATAACAATAGGCAAAACCCATAAATTAACCCAAACCCGAGTGGTACTACCTGCACTTGATGAAAAGAAAGAATTTTGCAATGAAATCAATGCCAAATTATGAAAGTGGCTTTAATATTCGTTGGGTCACTCTGTAGTCCGCCCTTTGCATACCTAATGAGCTTTTATTACTCTACACCTTTCTAAAATATACTATAAACCCTTTATTTTCATTTAATCCATCTATAACTTATCTTCAGCTTGAGTCAGGCAAAAATTACATCTTTCGGAACAACCGCTCGGACTTTAGTTGAAGCCTACTCCACAACGCTGCCACAAACTCAAAACGCTTCGCAACTTGACCTGAGTCAAAGCATTGCGGATCCTACATTGTTCGTCGACGTGGAGATAGAGAGCAGGTTGTTCAGAGTACCTGTGCTGTTGTCACAAGTTCACAATAGAACCATAAAGTGGTTGGCCGAAGAAGCCGCCCACAGATATGCCAGGTGAGGTTGAGATGGCTCCCCTAAGTCTTCCTCTTTCTTCAAAGCCTTGTCATTTTTCAGTAAGGAGTACATTAAACCGACGCTGGAGCTCGAAACGCTCGGCGGAGCCGTTCTTGCCGACGAAGACTTACTAAGCTTGCTGTTTCCCATGGGGCACACCCAGGCGGAGAAGGTAGTCGGTAAGGTTACCGAGTGGAGTTTGCCGCCCCTGATCGAGAGATACCGGGAGACTTGTGCTCATATGAACATCGGTAAGTCATCATTTTATACAGGGTGTCGCAGAAAAGTTTTGAACTAGGCTCCAAGGTTTATTGGTGAATGTATTGTAATAAATAAATATCCCTTGCAGATGTAGACACTGACATATGCCACCTAATCGACACACTATCTGTGAGCTTGGACCTGTCAAATCGCGGCGCACTAAGCGAGGAACTCTGCCCCCTAATCAAAGTCATTAACCACGAAAACACTTTGACAGAAATAAATCTTTCGGGGAATTTTATGAACAACGCCTGCGTGAGCTTGCTCTGTTCCAGTTTGGGTACGTTACCAAACGTGCAGTCGTTGAATTTGAGTTGTACGTGTCTCAAAGCAGCTCATTTGAGCTCGCTCGCGAACACGCTCTTAGGCGATGCCGCGAAGTTCAGTAAAATTGCTCATTTCGACGCGAGCGATAACATCGGGTTGAGTCGCGAGTGTCTAAAGCCGCTTAGCAGCATCACAAAGGCGTTGAACTTGGAATCGTTAAAGTTGAAAAATGTGGGTTTGACGGGCGTGGCCGCGTTTCAAGACACGCTCTGTCTAAAAACGGTGGGAAACTTGGACGTTAGCGATAATTGCTTAAGCGACTTGGACGTGAGGAAGCTTTTGTCGTGGACAGATGGCGTCGTTTTAAGGGAACTAAATCTGGCGAATAATAAGGGTTGCGAGGTTTTGCGACAGGTCGTGGATGTTTTTAATACGGACGTTGAGAACACGTTGGGCATGGAGAAGATCGACTTGAAAAGGTGTGGAGCAGCCGATTCTGATCTGTTTCAGCTTTTAAGGTAATCTCAACTAGAGGGTGACATTTCAATGTTTGGGGGGATTCAAACTACCAAGAGTACTTTGACAAACTTGGGGAGCAACGTAGGATTCCATCCCTTAACTTCTTATTTTTCATGCTTTTTTTAAAATGCTTTTTGTAGTGGTGTCTACAAATTCCCTTAGTCACTTCATGTACAAGAAATCGTATAAAGTTATATTTTCTTAAATGGGACACCTAATATATTTAGTATCCAGTTTTTTGGTTCTGCCAAAAATTTAAACGCATTTTTATGTAACATACGTTATACCTTCCCAACGCTTTTTAAACTACAGTAGAGTCTCGATATAGTGAACTAATTAATGAACTGCTTTATCACTCCACCCAATAAACATTTTCCGTAACTTATAGTAACACCAAGTTATACAGGGTCCTGCAATAGTGCGTCAGGCTTCCATAGCTCCTATACGAATTTAGTTAGGAATTTCATTCATATGCTAACTTATACTGTATCATACGGGGTACTTCAGGAAAATATTTTTTTATATACAGGGTAGCCCAAAAAAGTGTGGACATAAAAAGTTTTGATTTTTTAAATGGGATACCCCATATTTTTTTGCATATTTAGATTTATGCTATTGTCCTTTATAAATGCCTAAAATTTTGTTTGATTTGCTTTTTTAGTTTAAGAGCAATCAATTAAAAACTAAAAAAAAACATATTTTGCAGTCGTGAAAAAAATTTAAAAAAAACAATCTAAAATTAGTTTTTTAACCACGGTATGAAGTGAGTTTAATGACAAGAGGTTTAAAGATACTATGAATCGAATAGTATTTATCTATTTTATACAGGGTGTTCATAATATGGTTTCAAAAATGACACATTTCAAACCTATTTTTCTCAACTTTTCCAAATGGAACACCCTGTATATTATTTCGGTATTTTATATAAAATACACAAGCAATTTTTTTTTGTAGTTGAAGCATATAAGTTATTTCCAGCCGTTTTCGAAATAAATGCAAATTTCATAAATTATGTTGATTAAACAGAGTTTATTTTTAAAATTAAGCGTAGGCGACTAGACTAATATTTAAAAACTACAGTAATTGTTCAAAATGTCTTCCATTTTATTCTGTGCACAAGCCAACACGCTTTTCAAAAGATCTGTTTACTTCTCTTAACATTTCAGGGGAAATGCTCGCAAACACGTCTCTTATCCTTTGCTGCATATTATTAGCAGTTGTAGGTGGATCTTTGTAAACAATTTGTTTTACGTGTCCCCATAAAAAAAAGTCTAGTTTTGTAAGATCCGGCGATCTAGCTGGCCAGACCGTGGGTCCATTTCTACCGATCCATTGGTTCGGAAAGGTATCATCAAGATAATTTCTTACCTCCCGTGAAAAATGTGCCGGAGCACCATCTTGCTGAAACCACATCCTATTTCTTGTATATTGCGGAACGTTTGCCAATAAACCTGGTAAATCATTGCGTAGAAAGTTTAAATACATGGGTCCATTAAGATGACCTTCAAAGATATGAGGACCTATCATAGTTTCACCAACAATTCCACCCCACACATTTAATGACCACTGATGCTGGTGATCGATTTGTCTCATATATCGCGGATTTTCCGTGGAGTAATAATGAAAGTTATGTCTATTTACACTACCGGTGTTATGGAAGGTTGCTTCGTCGGAAAATAAAACATACTTGAAAAACATTGGATCCGCTTGTATTTTAGTGCTTGCCCAGGCACAAAATTCGGATCGATTTTGAAAATCTCTATCGCTGAGCGCTTGATGCAATTGAATATGATAGGCATGGAATCGATGCTTTTTTAAAATCCGTTGCACAGATCGTTCACTTATACCTGTTGCGTTACCGATTTTATTTTGGCTTACGTGTGGATCTTCTGTGACTGTCAACAACACCGCAAGTTCATTTTCCTCGTTAGTAGCCGTCTTTGTTCTTTCTTCTTTTGTATACACAACATTTCCTGTTTCAACAAATCTTAGTAATAATCTTTTAAAACTTTTTTCTTCCGGGCGCCTTCTCTCTGGATAACGTGACGCATAAATTCTAGTTGCTAACAAGCAATTTTTTTCGCTCTCGCCAAGTACAAAAATCATATCGACCAACTCATCTTTATTAAAATTCATTTTAATTTCTTATAACTTATTCGCCCGATATTACACCTTTTTAAAATGAATTAAAGAACTTGTCAAACTAAGTATAAGAATCCATGTTTTATTTCAAAGCCTACTATGGGCTTTAGGGATAAAACTTACTAATGAACCTTTTTGCTGGTATTTCAATTGAAATGTTAAAAGGAAAGTAAACAGACCTTTTCAAAAACATGTTGGCTTCTGCACAGATCAAAATGGAAGATATTTTAAACATTTGCTATACTTTATAATTATTAGTAGGTGTAGTCGCCTACGCTTAATTTTAAAAATAAACTCTGTTTAATCAACATAATTTATGAAATTTGCATTTATTTCGAAAACGGCTGGAAATAACTTATATGCTTCAACTACAAAAAAAAATTGCTTGTGTATTTTATATAAAATACCGAAATAATATACAGGGTGTTCCATTTGGAAAAGTTGAGAAAAATAGGTTTGAAATGTGTCATTTTTGAAACCATATTATGAACACCCTGTATAAAATAGATAAATACTATTCGATTCATAGTATCTTTAAACCTCTTGTCATTAAACTCACTTCATACCGTGGTTGAAAAACTAATTTTAGATTGTTTTTTTGATATTTTTTTCACGACAGCAAAATATGTTTTTTTTTAGTTTTTAATTGATTGCTCTTAAACTAAAAAAGCAAATCAAACAAAATTTTAGGCATTTATAAAGGACAATAGCATAAATCTAAATATGCAAAAAAATATGGGGTATCCCATTTAAAAAATCAAAACTTTTTATGTCCACACTTTTTTGGGCTACCCTGTATATAAAAAAATATTTTCCTGAAGTACCCCGTATGATACAGTATAAGTTAGCATATGAATGAAATTCCTAACTAAATTCGTATAGGAGCTATGGAAGCCTGACGCACTATTGCAGGACCCTGTATAATGGTTATATAAAGGTAATAGAGGTATATAAGAAGGTTTCGGAGTTTTATAATCTGTGCCTTTTGATGACCTATTGTTATAACGGGTTTATAAAATTACTATAACCTACAAGTATAGAAGAAGGTAACGTAACTCTTTCCATCACCATTTTATAAAACTTGTAGTAATCGTTACCAATGGTTTTATAAACAGGTTATATAAGGTTTACCGTAACCTCATTTATTCAACTTAAATACTTTTAGTTATGTAGAAGTAATATATTATTCACCATAATAAAATCTGGAAAATAGTAGTGTTGGGTATGGTATATTATAAAACTCTTGGTGATATATCAGTAACGACCGCTTCGTCTATACAACTTCGCAAACAGAAGTAACACAAATTACCCCAATAAACCTTCCTGTTTTTGTTTATAAAATGGCCGTCTGTCATATTTAAACGCAAACGCCTAAAGTTTTTGATATTTCTCGTTTTTCACAATGAATAATTGGAAAAAAATAAAACACAGCACTTCATTTCGCCGTAAAACTTCGAAAAACTTTAGGCAAATTTTAAATCAGATTCCTTAACCAGGATTATTAGTGGACATAACCTGAAAATCCGTTCGCAGTGTCAAGTTAAAAAAATAATTTCTACTGCAGATGCAAGTCCATGTAATGTCTTAGAAGATGTTCCAACCAAACTGTATGTGGAAGAAAATACTGAGACCATGGAAGAAGCCATTTCTATGAGCTTTTTACTGATCGTGCGAATCGGGACGCGTAATGAAAATTCGTTCGACCGTTGTCAATAATTTTGCTGCTTTAATAATAATAATTTAACTCTTATTTTTAACAAATGTCTTCGATTTGGAGTAATTTTATTAGCAGTTTAAACCATTACGTATGACTAATAAACACACTCAATTTTTCTGATACTAGAATAACGAAGGTTGCCTATCTAAAAGATACTGTAAGTAACATAATGGTGTTAAATGTCACTATTCGTTATATAAGGTCACCATGGGTGATATTATGCATTCCAACGTTTATATCGTTACTACATTGATTCCGCCATGATTGTTTAGTTAAATTTAGAAGTATTAAAAAGGGACGTTACAAAAACACAAAATTTAACAACAATCAATACGAAATAAGCGCTTACCTATCCAATGGTGGCATATACTAATAACTTTTGGTATTAAATCGTCGTAAAATTAAAAAAAATATATATATATTTATTTACTGAAAACCTAACCTAAATTTGATTATTATTGGGTATTTTAAGAGCCCCTGCATTTTTTGGAAGTATTTGTTCTATTTTTGCAGTACAAAACTGTTCCCACCTAAATTTTGGGTCATACGTGAGTACAAAGCATAAAATAAAACTACCAATATATCATTTCCTTTTACATTTATTATTGAATTTAGCGACTGCCATCTGTAATAGTCTTACAAAATCTGAACACCAATACCTATTTAGTATTGTGGAAACAGAAAAAGACCAATAATAATTAATAAAGTGAGTAAAAGAGAGAGAAATATATGCCTTCAATAAAAAGAGTTGACAGATAAGAAATGACATAACAGATCGAAGTGACGAAATTTTGGTAGCGGAAATATTTCGAGAATCTTTGTATGCAACGTTTATTACGGTAACCGAAACATATATACCACTAATTTATATAACTAAAGGTGTTAAGACGCGGTTATTTAGGATATATATAGTGCTGACTACAACCTTTCTGTTACTTTTAGTTAGATAACTTACATTTATATAGCGTTACTAAACAAAGGTTTCCGCAACCTTTATAAACTCCCCATTTAAGCGTTTTAAGGGTTTTATAAGAGTAACAGAAATATTTCTATTACTAAATATATCACTGTAAGTTATTTAGGATAGGTGATATAGCATTTACGGTAAATAATATAGAACCAAAAATGTTTATTGGGCACCGAGGTCCTTCACTATTTAGAGTGCAGATGAAAATATACAACACTGATATACAACGTGTTTATTACTGAATAACTGAATAAGATATAAAGTCGTAGGATGAAAAAAATCTGTTAATTTACTGTGCTTTGTTGAGATAATGTGAATTTTTTGAATCAATTTAGTACTCAGGTCTTGAAGGGCAACTACACTAAAAATTTCTTCAGCCCATTGACTAACAGTATTTAAAGATTTCAGTGCTTCACCAGAAAAAATCAACTTGTCTGTTACAATGGAAGTTGCAGGTGAAATATTATTGCGACGAGTTCCAGCTTTAAGTTGGTGCCATATTTGTTCAATAGGGTTAATTAATACAGTGGTAAGGCGGTAGCCGCAATACTATGTACCCCGTGCTTGTCGCAAGTTCATCGCAGTAATATTCTTTTTGAATAGACATACTTCTGAGCTCTTCTAATAAGTCTTTCTTTCTATAGTTTTCATGAAAATATATATCATTATCAAACATATATTCTTCAATTTTGGCTTTAGTGTCTTTTGAAGAAGGAGCTTTGTTTAATTGTCTACTATGATAACTAGCGTTATCCATAACAATGACACTATTTGGTGGATTGTTCTGCAATAATTTAGTTTGAAACCAATTTTCAAATAACTCCGCTGTTGTGTCTTCATGATAGTCAACACATTATTCACTAATATTTTTTTCCGAGAGAGATAGACCATTCGGCACCCACCCATCTTCAGAACCAGCATGTAAGATTGTTATTCTTTTTCCACGGTTTGACGGGGCACGTGTCACACATGTGCCGCTAGAATCGACCCAACCACTTGACGGTGTGTCGTGGGTGTCAAACTACGTTTCATCGAAATAATGATCGGCCTACCTTCCGTTCTGTATTTATTTACTTTTGTCAGATATTCCCACCGCCATTCTAGAAGACGCCTGGACTCCATCAAAGCCTGCTTTTTATTAATCCTTTTGAATTTAAAGCCCAAGTGTTGAACGCGCTTCCACAATGTCGTTCTTAAGCATTTAATTTCTGTTTCATCTGTTGTCAGCCTTTTTATTAAATTGTCCAACGTTGGTACACTTTACTCTTCATACATTTTATAAATTTTTCGCCGTATAAGTTCCTTGCCCCCTTGGTCCAACGTTCTTGATTTTCCAATATCACTTCTTTTTCTGCGTTTCAAAATTGGCCCTTGTGTAATTTTCCAAACTGTGGAAAATTATTATTTTGTAAGTAAAGCCGTTTCCTTTACAACTTCTTTAGGGCACAAATTTCCGCGCGACCTTAATGTCAAAAACACACTCTTTATAATCTGTTTGGCATCTGTTGATAAATGCACTCTGTTATTTACTTCAGTTTCATTGCTTTGACAAATCTCACTAGAACACCAAGGACGAAACATTTTCAAAAAACAAACTAAACTCAACAGTGTACGGTGACAGACTAAGATCAAAAAGGACCCTGGTTTATCCGCATTTTTATTTACCTGAGTACGGTACTTAAAATTTATTACGCCCATATCATTTCACAGAACTGGTTTATTGTTGTTTATTATATTTTGAATACCCTAATAACAGCAGTCATTTAGGTCGGTTTCTTATATTTTTGTGAACACACTTTACCTATCCGCATATATTTTTTATTTTTTAACTTACACTAGTGTTCATGACCTTTAAGGTGCTCATTATTTCAGCTTCTGCATATTCCGGATCTTTGTCGTCTAATCGTAATTTTAAAATATTTAAAGAAATTCTTCCTCATTTAAATTCCGTTTGTTTCCAGTGCGACGTTATTGATTTTACGTTTTTTTTTATTTGTATGTGTGCAATTTCGCTCTAGCGAGGTTTTCTTCGTTCACTATTCAGAGGTAGATGTTAATATGTTTAGATGTTAAAAGTATATTTTTATAATCTTGTATATTAGATTACCCTTTGACGGCGTTTTTGACGCTCTAGGAGGGTGACACGGCATGGTACAGTTTGTTTATTGCCGTCCAATTGGTTGGGAGAAAACATGGCGGTTGTGTGGCCTATCAGAATGCATTGTTGGTTAAGCGTCGTGACAGCGGGGGTGTAACCTTGCTGTCAGATGATGCAGTTTTCTTCTTACACTACACTAGACTTTTGGCTTCGAAAAGCAAGGTTCTATGTCAACAAACGCACGTGGTTTTCTCTCCGTCGGAGTGAAACAAATAGCATTGCCTAAAAAAGGCACCCAGCAAATGTATTAAACAAATATAGTGATTAGTTTGTGTGTTCACTGGAGTGGATAGTTCATTATATAGTATGTTCACTATAGCGAGACTCTACTGTATTCACATTTAAAGGGGAAACAATTTCTGGTTTTTGTCATTAGATTCAGCACCCTTTTGATTATATATCCACCTACAATTTCAAGTTCCCACCCGCCATGGAACAACAGTTGTCCCTAAAAACACCGCATTATAACATTTATAACGATGTCTCAGAATTAGAAATAAAAATTTTCGGGTAAACAAGCAAGCCTATCGATTGTGATCTGTGGAAGAATGTTTCCATTAATTCGATATGCACCTGGTAAAATTTACCTGCTCTTTACTGGCTTTAATTGTGAAGTTTTATATTCACTCTCTTTATTTAAAATGGCATATTCGGAATCACCCTGTAACAGTGCTCATTGGTGGGGAGAATTTTTTTTCATTCTGCAATTATTTGGTCATAGTTCCAGTAGTAAACATACCGTCACATGTTTACTCGTTGGGGCCTACCAAAATTGCCAATGCTTTTATATTTCAGGATGGCACCTAACCTCAAATCCCTAAACCTCTCCTACAATCCAGCCTTAACCTCAATTTCCCTAAGAAGATTGCTAGAATGCGGGGGTCTGTCGAACGTCAATCTTCTGTGCTGCGACAATATTTGGAAATACTTTGATGTATCCGCAACAGGATGGAGTATCGATCTGAACACAACAATAGGCGAGGCAGTGTTTAGGATTTCTGGCGGAAGCGATGGCTTATATGATTATATCGTCGGTATGTTTAGGGATTATTATCCTGGGTGCTGTGTGCAAAGATCTTGCGATTTTTTGTCGGTGATTATTGCAAAATCTGCCTAAATTTATTGCTATTTTTTTTGTTTTGTTAATTGATTAAGATGAATAAACTATTTTTCTATGAAATATTTGCATTATTTATAAAAAAATGTAGAAATACGCCTAAGAAGCGAAAACAACACAAGCGAGTCATTTCTCCACCAACGTTCAAATAAAATAACGCTACACAAGAAAAAGTTTCATCAGTATACAGGGGAGTCTAAAAATGTTATCATTACTGATTATAAGAAAAAGCTGAAACAGCAAACACATTTTTTTAAAAAGTCTGACATCAAATGCAGTGTTGTCGCTTCTTACGAAGTAGCGCCGGAAATTGTCAATGCGAGAAAACCTTTTGGTGATGGAGTGTTATATTAAGAATTGTGCAATCAAAATGTCAACACAAATTAATGATGTAATTAAAGTTCATCAATATGTATCCATAAAATTGCATGACACAATTGAAAAATGTAAATATTTTTCACTCTGTCTGGACGAAAGCACTGACCTATCCGACATAAGCCAACTTGTAATTTTTATTTGAACTATTCAAGAATACTCCAGTGTAGTAGAGGAGATGCTTGATCTTATTCCTCTCTCTATATGGTACAACCAAGGATACGAATATTTTTGACGCTGTAATAAGGAGGTATCAGACTAATGGACAACTCTGTACACGAACTTATTTTAAGTTTGTTATTTTTTAATATTTAGCTTCCGGTTGCTAAACCTGGCTTCCAGCGCCACCCAACGTAGTTTGCCCGCGATGGGTCGCCTTGCCAGCGTTTGAACCTATATGGATTCTCGTTGTCCTGGTTGGGTTGCCACGATAGATAGTAAAAGGGTTGGAAATAATAGTCTCTATAATATTGTACTTTTAACAATTTTTAACATTTTTATTATTTGTCGAGTTATTGGTCGATTTGACTATTTTCGAAGGGGTAGAAAATGCTTTTCGCGTGTAGCTCGGTTCCTAATGGCTTCGCGACGAAAAGTGAAGATAGTAAAATGGTTAGGAATAAAATTCTTTATAATATTGTCTCTCTAAAAATTTTCGATATTTTATTATCTAACGAAGGAAGGAAATGTCTTTCGAGGAAAGTGAAAAAACTGGTTTAAGTACCAGAAAATTGGCTGCAAAAATTTAAAGTGGGTAAGACCCAAATGACTATGTTGCTTCAAAATAAAGCAGAAGTTAGAAATGTGTTTGAAGAAGGTGGCAAGCGTGGATGACAGCAGACAACATGGTTTCACAGATTTCATATCAAGATGAAGAGGCAGAATAGAAGAGTGGTATTGTTTCTGGATAATGCAACGTCTCATCCCAAAATTACACTGGATAATGCCAAACTTATTTTTCTTCCACCCAATACTACCTCACATTGCCAACCTTTGGACCAAGGCATTCTTCAGGATTTTAAACTGCTCTACAGAAGCTACCTTATTAAGAGGCTTTTAACATGTATAGCCATGCAGTGATTGTCCTCTTCAAGAAATCGAAAATAATATTACCATAACCAACGCCTTGATATGGGTTTCGGTGGCCTGGCGCAATTCGTCCCCAGTGACAATAAAAAATGCTTTATGAAAGCCGGATTTATGTGTAATACAGATAATATTAACGACTTCGAAGAAGAAGATAATATTCCGCTCGCACAACTGTTTCCTAACATTAAGGATACATTTGGGAACTTGAAACAATTTGCCTCTATTGATAACGATTTGCCAACAGAAAGTGAAGAATTGACTATCATCGAGTGTATTGAAGAGATCCAGGAAACGGATGAAACTACTATCTGAGTTCATGTCATATCAGCAGAGGTTCTTTTGAGGTTACCGGTTGCTGCTCTCAGAGCTCTTGCAGTTGCGATTGAGCACTCATGGTCTAGCGGGGTGTTTCCGTTGTGTTTAAAGACGGCAATTGTCATTCCGCTACACAAGGGAGGGGATCCAAATATGCCATCTAATTTTCGCCCAATCTCTCTTTTGTCTACGTTGTCAAAGGTTTTTGAGAAGGTGATCAAGAAGAGGATGTGGAGTTACTTCGACTTGCATGGGCTGATTGATGGTGACCAGTTTGGGTTTCGGAGTTCTGTGGGGACTCATGATGCCATATTCAGTTTCCTGGATAGAGTTTATTCTGGCCTGAACCGAGGAGAGGCTGTGGCAGCGGTGTTCTGTGATTTGTCAAAGGCATTTGACTGCGTTGATCATAGAATACTGCTGCTGAAGCTGGAGCGATACGGGTTTAGGGGCTCTTCCCTCTTTTGGTTTGCATCTTATTTGGAAGGCCGCAAACAGTCTGTGCTCGTCGGGGATACCAGATCGACGGCTTTAGATATTAAATGCGGTGTTCCACAGGGGTCTGTACTGGGGCGGCTACTCTTCCTCATTTATATTAATGATTTAGTACGTGTTAGAATATCGGGAAAATTTACCCTTTTTGCTGACGATACTTCCATCGTGTGGAGCGATGGATCGGTGATTCATCTGAGAGAGCGGATGGCTGTAGATCTGGTGGAGGTGAAACACTGGTGCGATGCAAACAGGTTGTGCTTTAACACGGAGAAGACTCATGCAATGGGTTTCAGATGTGATTTGGGGGAGATTCAGTTGGGCATGATATCTGTTCAGGGTGGACATGTGTGCAGGTTTCTTGGTGTCACTGTTGATGACAGCCTTCGTTTTGAGGATCATGTGTATGGACTTGCCGGGAAGCTCTCTTCTGCATGCTTTGCGGTGAGGGCCGCCGCTAAACTGGGTTCTGAGACGGCTCGCACTGTCTATTTTGCCCTATTCGAGTCACAGCTTAGGTATGGGATTCCTTTTTGGGGTGCGGGTGCTCACTATCTAACTAATGCCTTATTTATTATTCAGAAAAGGGCAGTGTGTTTTATTGCGGGGATCAGTCAGAGAGAAACATGTATACCCTGCTTCCTCTCTCAAAGGATACGGACCCTTACCTCTTTGTTTATACTTGAGACAGCCACCCTTATCTATAAGAATCGTAGAGCATTTCTGGGCCCCACCCCCCACTATGAGACTCGCCGGGCTCTTGACCTTCCTCTTCCACTGCCCATTCCATCAAGGGCTTTCACCCAGAGATCTCTAATTTACCAAGGAAGAAAAATCTTTAACAACTTACCTTTGAATATTAGGACTGTTTCCTCGGTGCGGCTTTTTCGAAGGTCTCTTACAGCACTGCTGCTGGAGAGAGCATATTATTCTTTGGACGAATTTTTCGAGTGACGACTAGACATTGCGCCTCCGGGTGTTTGGAGTATAGTTTTTCGGCTACCTTTATGTATTGCATCCTTACCTCTCGCTTATGATTAGGTACGCTTAATGATTATGCACATTATATAGTATACACATTTTTGACTTGAAATTTGATTTCTAATAGTTTTCTATGTTTGTCATTAAGTTCTCTGTTCCCTTTTATGTTTTTTATTGTTTATTTACTTTGCTTTGTTGTTTAGTTTCTTTTACCTACTTTAGATTTTAATATTATTTGTATGTTTTTAATTCAAATGTATATTTTTTTAATATTTAAGTCTTATTTATTAACAATGCTTTGTCACATAAAACTTTGTTTTTTTTTTTAACAATAAAGTATTTTTGAAATTGAAATGAGCCTATCTGAAGCCTGCGTAAGTTTGAGAGACTTATATATGTATGTAGATACTTATTAATAAACAAACCCTGTAAAATGCAGACCAGTTGTTTTAATTTTTCTTCATTAACCGACCAGCCCTGTTAACCGATCAACATTTGATTCCGCGAGGGTGTTCGCTATGAGAGATTTTACCGTAATACCTAAAAACCTGTAAAAATTCTAAAGAATAGCTGCGCTACTGTAAGGTCAAAGTCTGCCAAGTTTCCAATTTTTTGGACAGTTACTTTGGCCAGAATAAAAAATTAATTATTCAATGCCGAAAACCCTATGTTATTCAGATAGGAAACTTACGTGGCAAGTCGGCACGAGTTCATATTAAACTAAAGACTTGAAACTCGGAGAATATATTTTTTTTTATTTATTTCGAACCCTACGAGCCCCTGGGAGAATAAAGATTTTCAAAATAAGGACCACACCAAGTTCATAGAAGAAAAAAATGTTTGGACGTGGATTACGCCCTGTAAGTATGACACCTTAATATATGTAACATATCAAAACACTTGGATGCTTTGTCAACAAGATGTGTATGCTTTGGATAATAAAGAATATTTTTTCTTTCACTCTAAAAACTTTTTTTTTACCAAGAGCAATATATTTCCAACTTATTTATATACAATCATAATATAAAACAATTACTTTTTATTATTCTCTAAATCTACATAATTATGTCATTTTAAATATTATGTACAACTAACTATATAGAAAATGTCAATCCTACTACTAATGTAGTAGTAAGCTAAAATAGGCCTATATAGTCAAAAAACGCCTGTAAAGTAAATGTTTTTCGTTTTTCCATAATATCCATAACGAAGGCGTAAAAAATAAAAAACAAAACCGAATTATTAATATTAGTTAAATATTGTAATATGTACGGGGTGACCAGCCTCTAAATAAAAATATGGCCATCAAACAAGGCCAAGAATCCCTGGAAATTATTTTTAAGTTCGTCGAAAGGCCGCTAAGGGGCGTAACACTAGCAGTAGGTTAAAAAAAGGGGTTTCTTCACAATGTCTCTGCATAAGGTATATTAAGCCAATACATCGCACCCTCAATGCAACACTAACACAACTCAAAATATGTCAATTTTGAGTTATGTGGTGCAAATCGATACTTATATATCAGACTTGCTAGTACAAAAGTAACATAACTCTAAATCTAAGGATTGTTTTGTTATTAGCAGATATGGTAGTATGCTTCGAATACAAATTATAAATATCCTAGATGCAAGACTAACGTATTTCAAGTTGTGGTGGTGTTGTATTGGGGATACGCAAATGAGCTGCCAGCTCGTTCAACAGCATTTTGAGATGTGTTACTATTGCATCAAGCGGTTTCATTCCCGAAATTCTAATTTACGCGCAAATTAAACTTGTGGTGACTTTTACGGTTTGTTATCAATTTAGTTTCGAAGATTTCCAATCAAAATATGTTTGTCCACTGTGTTTAAGTTTTTTATGTAATTATAACAAATTAAATAAGTTATTTTATTTTACAAAATGAGTAAACGAGCAAGACAGACAGTGAAATTAGAACGAAGTTTAAATCGAAGCCCATCTCTTGTAAGATTGGTAAGTTGCTGACATCTACTCTCTATCGTTTGTATCTTGAAAAGTGCAGAGAAGATGATAAACCGTTTTTGAACAAATGTATTTATGAACATATTTTTAACACAGAGTATAACCTAGGTTTCCATAAACCGAAAAAGGATCGATGTAGTACTTGCGAAAGTTATAAGAATTGAAATGATGAGAAGAAAGGCGAATTAAAGCTTGTAGTTGAAAAACATCTTAAAGACAAAGAGTTTTCACGAAAGGAAAAGGCTAAGGACATAATAGATGCATCAGAAAATAAAGATAAAAAACCGTAGCGGTGTATGATTTGCAGGCTGTGCTTCCTACGTCTTCGGGAGAAGTATCATCTTTTTACTATAAAAGCAAAATTTCGACGTATAACTTGACAGTCTATAATACTGCTGGTAAAAATGGACACTGCTATGTTTGGAGTAAGGATATTGCAAAACGTGGGTCCAATGGAATAGCTAGTTGTGTCCTATCTTTTTTGAAGAATGTTTGTTCCGGAAAAGAAAGTGTTATATTTTAATCAGACAATTGCGTTAGTCAGAATAAAAATAAATTTGTAGCTGGAATGTACATGTACGCAACACAACATCTCAATATTGAAAAAATAAGTCACAAGTTTTTAATTACTAGCCACCGAAAATGAGGGCGATTCTATGCATTCGTGCCTAGAACGAGAAAAACGAAGAGTTGTGAGGGGCAGCTATATTTATATTCCACAACAATGGATACCGGTAATCGCTTTGGCGAAAAAAAAATGGCTTGCCGTATAAGGTTCATGAAATGGACGCCAGCTGTTTCAAGGATTTCAAAGAATTAACCAGTCAAATCGGAAAAAATTTGACGCTTAACACCAAGAATGAAAAAGTTAATTGGCCCAATATCAGGATTTTGGAGCTTAGAAAGGAGTCCCCATTTTCAATTTTTTATAAATTTAATTTCAATGAGACATCTTTTTTCGAGATAGCAGTGACAAGTCGTAAAAGTAGTAGGTTGGAAAATGCACCATCAGTATTAAAAGGTGCCTACACAGAACCACCAAAAATTTCAAAAAAGAAAAAGGATGGTCTTCTTTCTTTATGCCGTGAAAGCGTGATTCCAGGAAAATATCATCCATTTTTCGAAAATTTATCTGTCATGTAATAGATTATATGCTTTGTTTTTAATTTAAATGTAACTTTTTTACTTACTTTTTATATTTTTGCATTTATTATAGATGTTGTTTTATTAGACAATAGAAAAATAGCTTAAAAATCGAACTAAATTTAGTACCGTGTTAGACATTTTTCTTTAATGCAATACTACCACATCTCAAAATATGTCATGTATTTCCTCACTTTATTCAAGATTATTAATATAATAAAAAAGTATACACTTTTTAACGTTTATAAACAATTTAAATTTTGAAAATAAACGCATAAACTTACATAAATAAAAAAGTTAAAATGAATTTTTTCAACCGCCAAAACTTTAAACGCGTTTTTCTCGAAACTATCAATTTTGAGTTGTGGTAGTGTTGCATTGAGGGTGCGACATATTGTGGTCATTCAGAAGAATTTTTCGTGCACACTTTTCATATTTCCCAGGTACGGCAAACATTGATTTGGAAAAAATAGAATATCTCGGGAACCCCTGCTTATTAAAAAATATTAAACTTAGTGGCATTTACAAGGGGGTTTCATGCTTTATCAGGTACAGGGTCTTCGTTTATATTTAAACCACTATCTAGAACGAAAACTACAAGAGACACGACAAATTTAAAATGGAAAAAGTTCAGGTTTTGACTGAATCATCAGAATCTTAGCAGAAAATTTCCAAAACCCATTACATCACATTATCAGAATAAATAGGCAACTTGTTTTTTTTTTTAATGGAACACCCTATATCTTTTTCAATTAAAACAACTAATAATTTATTTGTTGTTTGTAGCCGATGAGTAAAATAAGTCCCGTAGCCAAAATAAGTCCCCAGTATCCTAAAAAGCCATATACAATATTTGGTCGTGCATTTGAAATAAAAACAAATAGCAATAATTTTACTTTATTTACATATGAAATTAATCATCATCAAATTCGTTCGTGGTTTTGATTAGGATAAATTTTGGACCAAAATAGCTGGAACGTTTCGCAACTATGTAACTAATTACTATCTTAAAGAAAATTTTCATGTTACTTGGCAAGTATACTAATAACAAAAGAACAAGCATTTACCAGTGGCGTGTCGTTTAAGAAAATATCGAGAGAAATAATAGAAGTTGAGGTACTTAACTGAAATTTCATATTTAGATTATTTTTTTTTATTTGGAGTAACTTTTTCTGTATCATTATAAGTTGAGGTACTTTACTCTTGAAGCGACTTCGGAAAATGACATTTGCTCCCGCACTAAAAGCCATGCATAAGATATGAAATGCTCATTCTTTGTTTCAAGGCAAGCACCAAGTTTTATCAGGAACGAAATTTTCTGAGAAACTAATAATAACGAAGTTTCCTATATGTTGCATACTTTTTTGGGCACCCCACTGTAGACAAACTACAGGGTGTTAATTAATGATAGGCCGTAATTCCAAGGGAGCATTCCTGAACCAAATTCAAGTACCTAGTAAAGTTCATATAAACATGTGTCCTAAAAAGTCTGGTTTTCAAGATACAGGGTGTCAAAGTTTAAAAAAAAATATTTTTTTTTATTAATATCTCAACGATCTTTTTGCCGATTTTGGTGAAATTTGGCAATCTTGTTCGTTGTGATAAGACGCTAGGTTAGCACTAACTAGGTGATAATTATGAGTTTCAGTGGCGTCCCGGGGGCAGTCTCACGAATAATATTGACAAAAAAAATGTACGCCACTGACTTGTTTAAACATTTTATATTGTCTTCGGGTTAAGCAGCTAAAAATACAACTTTTTGTCTCTTGATATTTTTTCGTATCTTACTTCGTTTTCTACGAAAAAAAATTTTCGATATGCAATGAATAGCTTTTATTTTTTTTCTCGAAAACAAAGTAAGATACGAAAAAAATATCAAGAGACAAAAAAGTTGTATTTTCAGCTGTTTAACCCGAAAACAATATAAAACTTTTAAACAAGTCAGTGGTGTACATTTTTTTTGACAATATTATTCGTGAGACTGCCCCCGGGACACCACTGGAACTCATAATTATCATCTAGTTAGTGCTAACTTAGTGTTTTATCACAACGAACGACACTGCCAAATTTCACCAAAATCGGCAAAAGGATTGTCGAGATATTAAGAAAAACAAACATTTTTTTTTAAACTTTGACACCCTGTATCTTGAAAACCAGACTTTTTAGGACACATGTTTATATGAACTTCTCTACTTGAATTTGGTTCAGGAATTACGGCCTATCATTAGGTAACACCCTGTATATATTTTTTGAATCAGAAAAAAAAATGATCTATCATTTTAATAAAAAATATACAGGGTGGTCCATTAAAAAAATATACAGGGTGTTCCATTAAAAAAGTTGCCTAATTCTTTCGATATTGTATTATTAATTTTTAAGATCCTGATGATTGAATAAACCACCTGAGAACTTTTGTATTTAGATTTTTTTGTTCGCTCTAGATAGTGATCTAAATATGTACAACACCTCTTTTGAATGCCACTGAGTTTAATATATTTCGATAAGGCGTTCCCGAGATATATAGTATTTTTTCCAAATCAATGTTTGCCTTACCCCCATTACTTGATCTGAAGAGTTAGAGGAAAAAGTATGCAAGAAAATGGTTTGAAATGGACGAAATATTATTTATTTGCAAGAATAATTACTATAAAATAATAATTTTCAATATATTACAGCAAATTGTAAAGACATCCCCTTTTTTTAACTTCTAGTGTTAGGCCTTCTAGCCGCCATTTGACGAACTCAAAAATAATATCCCGCGTGTTTACTAAAGTCTGTTCATTACAAACTGACAGCGGCGATAAACAATGATGACGCGCGATTTCGGCCTTCGAGCGAAGGATAAATTGCCGCGGGAACAATAGCAAAGTTCAAACGTAAAAATCGCGCGTTATCATTGTTTATTGCCGCTGTCAGTTGGTAATAAACAGACTTTAGCAACAGTTTTTTTCTTCTAGAAGCTGTAAGATGAACGGTTTCCGAGATACAGCCGTTTAGTCGGCCACTTTGTACACAAAAAGTTAAGACTGAAAAAAAAATTCGCAATATTATGCCGAACATCTCGACATGCAGGGATATTTTCTGATATCGATCGATACCTTATTTTTAACATCGCCCTATCTCTCCCATCCATTAACACCCCCTTCTGCACATTATTTAAATAGCAATAATTAAAACAAAATTGAATGTAAATGTTTGTAATTTCATTCTTAGCATTGCAGCGCGACCCCCCCCCCCCCCCCCCTCATAATGTAGAAAGTCTTCGTAAAACTCTTCTTTTGACGTTACCTTTCATAGACAAGGTAAAGCGTTGCTGTTAATTTATGGGAAGGACCCTGCAGAGTTCCCTTCTCCTTTCTCTTCTAGGGTTCCGATGGCCTCTTGCTTTTTAGCATCCTGCCAACCCTGCAGAGTGCAGAGATATTTTGTGCCATATATGGGAGAAGAGATACAAAAAAAAGCTTGAAATGTAGGGGTTATAGGGTTTCATCGGAACCGCCGGTTGTTCAATTTTCTAGCAGTTCCAATAAAACTTTACAGCTCCTGCAATTAAAGTTTTTTTGTAGCTATCTCTTATGGGGAAGCCCTGTAGGTATAGCATAAAATATCTCCGACAACCCCGTACAAGACACGAAGTACAAATTTGTACCTCTCACCAGAAACTATTTAAGTCCCGTTAGGCCTGTCGCAAGAATATCGACCTTCCCCATATCTTGGCCCCGTGTAACTCCTGGACAGCTCTAAAAGCATCGTCGGGCGTATAGAACGTCACCTTGGCCTCAGCACTAGGCGTATTATTTGGATTGTACCTCCTGCTCACGTTGTTCGTACAATTATAGCCGTCGAAGAAGTCCAATATCTCGTTGGTTCCTGCTTTATAAGGAACGTTCTCCATGTAAACTGTGCAACCGGGCGTATCTTCCGCCGCGCCCTCGTCCATTGGAGCATTGAACGCCGGTCCTTCATCTCTACGATTATTAAATCTGGGACCGTCGTTACCACGGGCATTAAATTTTGGCCTGTTGTCCAAACGAGTGTTACTGAAATGGGAACTTTCTTCGCCGAGTCTAGGACCTTGGTGCGGACCAAATCTACCCCCTCTGGGTGCCGGACCGCCTCTGGTTCCGTTAAAGTCATCCCGATTATCGAAACCTCCACGAGGCCTGTTCAGACTGCCACGGTGATCAGCGAGATCTCGGGGATCGTTGACGTTATCACGAAGTCCATTCTGGTGTTCGGGGTTATCCGGATTTCGCAGGTTGAGCGATATTCCAGGACGCATGAGAGGCTGTATCAAAGGAGGGGGAAGAGGTACTTGTTTGTGAGGGGGACTTAAGGGTGCGGGTTTAGGGTGAGCTTCATTTAGGTCGGGGTTGACTGCCGGTAAAGATTCGGATTTAGGACGAGACTCAGACTTAATTAAAGGTTCCGTTTTGATCGAGGGTAGAGGAGTGCCGGGGGGTAACGGAAGACCTGCCGCGACACCGGGGTGGGGGAGGGTATTTCCCAGTATACTCTCCATATCGCTGCGGCTAATCGGTTGCACGGAAACGGTATTTTGTCCCAGCACCGTACTGTTTTTTGTAGCGGCCCTGCCCGCCTCTCCTGTGGTTTCGAATTCGCAATACGCCTGCCCCGTGAAGCCCATATTGTTACTCATGAGATGGATTTTTGTCGGGATCACGCCTATATCCGAGAAGAAGTCGGATATATCGCGGTCGCTGGTCTTAATCGGTAATCTCGAAATGCTCAAACAATCGGTACCGATGTCCTTGGAATTATTCGTTTCCAACGCGTCATTTTGCTCCTTGTTCACCTGATCGAATTCCTTTTCGCTGCACGGTCTCACGGTCACAGGCTTCCCGCTGATCACGTGGTGGGATTTTTCTTCGAACGCCAACTTGGCCACTTCTTTGCTGCTGAATTTTACATAGGCCACTGTCCCTCCCTTGGGCTTGATGTTCAGATGCAGCGAAATGAGGGGATGCTGCGAGAAAATATGCAAAATGTCCTGCTCCTTCACGAACGTCGGCAAATCCTCGACTTTCAAACACACATAATCCTTTATGAAAGATTCAACGGACACGGGATTCTTGTAGGGCCTTCCCGACGGACGTGACCGTCCGAAAGGGTCTTCGGTCCAGTTGCTCTCGTCCATTCGCGGATTGTATCGATCCACGGCGTCTTCGAACATTTTGTCGCCGATGTGCTGAATCTTGACGGTGAAATTGTTCAGTTTCCAGCCGTTCATTTTTAGGGCATCGTTTTTGATATCAGGATTTCTGAACTGGACGAAACAGGTCCCGGTTTTTTTACCCATTTCATCGTTGATAACTTTTATTCCTTTATAATTGATGTTTAGTCCATTAAAGAAACGCCTTAAATCGCCGTACGAACCGTAAAATGGTTCCATGGATACGCAGGAGTTCACGGGAGGCGAATCATTGTCATCAAAGCGGCTTCTCCTCCCGTTGTTGTCACTTCTATCGAACTGAGGCGCAGGCGTCGCTTTCACTCGTTCCTTGTCTCTATTATTAAAATCTCTTCGGGGCTCTTCTCTGGCTCCTCTGTTGCTGTTGAAATGGTTCTGGTTGACTTGGAAATTATCTGGAGACCTTCCGAAACTATCCCGTCTCTGAGCTGCGCTCACAACTAACGGCACGCTGCCAGCGGGCACCACGTTTGCAGGGGGCCAACTATCCCTCGGTCTCAGCGGCAGTGGGTTGCCAATACCAAACCCTTGGTTAGTTCCAGGGAATCCATTCAAGCCCGGGGTCTGCAAATTACCACCCATGTTGTCCATTATATTGCGCTTCGTGGGAGCCATTAAAGGAAACGCACCCAAGAGTGCAGGAGTGTCGCTGATACCCTCAGGTGGAATAATATTCAAGGTTTGGGGAGATCGATTGGCCCAAACTTCCGGTACCACTTTTCGTGCTTCCCTTTGGAATGGCAGAATGTCTTCCCTCTCATCCCGTTTCGGACTTTTTCCTCTGAAAAAACAAACCGTTATTAATAGTCAATCAACACACTTATTGCATATTAAGGAAATTACTTCCTACCTCTCTTTCCTGCGAGCGTCCCTGTCGCGACTCCTATTACGGCTCTTGCTCCGATCTCGCCGTCTCCTATCCCTCCTGTCTCTGCTTCTGGACCGGCTCCTATCCCTGTGCCTTCTATCTTTCCTGTCGCGTGACCTGTCCCTTTTGTCTCTGGACTTGCTGCGAGTCCGCGAACGTTTCCTGTCTTTCTTCTTGTCCGAATCTTTCTCCTTGCTGTCTCTTTTTATCTCGGGCACAGCGGCGGGTATAACGGGGGGAACAGCAGCTGGCAAGGGAGCTGACACCTGTTGAAGTAAAAAAATCATGTAGCTAACCAACCGCAAGGCTTAAAGCTGTCGTGTCTTACCGGCGTATTAGTGGGGAGCATAAAGGCGGCCATGCTCTGAGTACGGGCTTGCTCGATAACGCGCTGCATTTCTGTTCTCGAGCTGAGCATGAGCTTGATCTGAACCGATTTGATGTTTCCATCGCTGCGGAGGAACGCTTGACGTGCATCTTCATCAGTACTGAAAGGAAGTGCGAAAGTGTGATATGTCCATCGGTTTGACAGTTAAAATCGTTTGTTTTAATTGGTTTACACGTTCATCTGACAGTTAAATGTCACTTTAAGGTTTGACAAGTGACTGTTTAACTATCATCTATGTCAACGGCCGCAAGTATAGTCTGTTTATGACATCATAGGGAGCGATTATTTTGCTGCGCTAAACGATAAGAGCGGCGTTAATGCATGCACTAGGGGCCGACTTGGTCTTTTTATATTAAATACATTGGCCTCGTTCATCAGAACATAACGCTACTTTATATCACTTTCACTTAGGGTAAGCGCTCAGTGAGTGGGAATAAGTATCCGATATGAAGTAGCGTTAGGTTCTGATGAAAGCGACCATTGACCCTAGTATCGCCGCTCCAGCATAAACGTTATGGTGGGTTTATGTTGTAGCTGCGATAACGATCCGAAGACATCCAGACTATGAGCAGCAAAGTTATGAATTATGTAGTATTTTCATTTATAAGTAACCATTGTTATGTTCTTTAGCACTGGGCTACGACTAATTTCTTTCAAGACGAGATATCAGCGGTTTAATTTTGTGGCGGAACAAAAGTTTTTTTTCCCTTGTACACTCAGGTATTACTGACATTTACTGATGAAAAGAGAAATATTAGACTGTCTTACTGTCAAAATTAGTGTTTGTTGCGTTACAGTATTCTAGAACAAGCTTATGAACCACGGCATTTCGACACATTTTAAGCGCTTATAAGTTAAACACGAATAAAGTTTCTGAGTCGCGGTGTTCACAGAGGACTTCGCATCGCTTTGAAGTGTTTTTAGGTAAAGTCTGTTCAAAGATATAAGAAAGTGATTAACTGATCCCTATTAGGAAAGACTCGGGCCAGCTGTAAAATTGAAATATGGCCGAACAGGTCCGTATTTTGCTTAGAATTTAATCATGGTTTGCAATAAAAGTTAAAAGTTATTTTATTATTAAAAATTATATTTATGGTTACAAAAATATACAAATTATTCGGTACATATAATAATTATTCACTTAATATATCAATATCACTATCGCTATCATCATCTGTTCTAATTATTAAAATTTAAATTTCTAAGCAATCTAGTTTTCGTAAAAAATAAAAGTTTATCGTATGATAAAAAATATAAATTTTGATAACAATTTATTATTAAATTGGTATGAAATGTTCTTACCAAATTCCCTTAATCTTAAATTATTAATAGGAAATTTTTCTCGGTAACGAATATTTTGAAAATCTCTTGCCTGGAAAAAAATTCCAATATTATTTTAAGCACTAGGGATATTATAAGTGAAAATACCAAATAAATATTTTGAAATATTTTTAATTAAGAAACTTGTCAGGTAATTTAGTTGATGTGTGGCAAGGGTACCTACCTTAAACGCAGAATATCTGCAAAAGTTGTGTAGATGAAGGTATACTGGTAGGTATATTTAGAACGATAAAGGATCAAATTTTCAGCCTTGTTAGGAATATACAGTGCCTGAATACTTTGCCTTCAAATATATTTTAAATTATTTTGTTTTCTAGTATAAACATGAAACGGTAATGCCAAACCTGCCTTGCCTTTCGAGTGGAAATATTACATGCTGATTTTCCTGAGACCAAAACCTCGTATTGTGCCGATTAAATATACCAGCACTGGTAAAATGAGCCTCATCGGAACATATAACAGTTCTTTCAAAATTATTTTCCTTGTTCATATTTTGTAAATACCAATTACAGAACTCTATACGCCGCTGTGCATCACCAGGATGTAAGATTTGTACTAGGTGGAATTTATATGGCTTAAAATTGTGTTTTTTGGGATTGTTTGAACTCTTTAACTACTTCGACCGAACATTCAACCGTTCTGCAAGAACTAGTTCGATTTGTTTCAGTTGAAGCTAAAACATTTATTTCATCAGTCTCGCGGTTTTCCTTGTTGTAGATTTTAGGCCGAGGTTTAGAAAATGAACCGTGTTCAATTAAATTTGATTTCAAAGTAGTAATTCAAGAAATTTAATAAATCTTCATAGAGATACTACAAAAAAAGCGTATATTTACCTATTGAAATACACTTCTAATGCTTCATATGCATTTTCATTATAAATGGACATAACAAACGAGCATGTCGTATTTTTCATTATTTTCAAAGTTTACATTTTCTGCCATAAGTAGAACAAACTTTATGTATATTTTTTAATAAGACGTAAATTTCGTGCTTAATATTAAAAATAAAAATAGTATTTTGTATTTCTAAGAAGCTTGTTATAAACTAAATTATAAAAAATATATAGGGTGAACCATTTAAAAAAAGCAAGTTTTTTTTTTCCGAGAACTATTGAACGTAGAAAAAATCTGAGTATGCTCCATTCCACAATTATTCGTTGATTTCTCGACCGCAATAAAATTTAAATGGCAACCCTCAGTTCTTAATCCCAACCATAAATAAGTTGCCTATTGTGTAGGCACCGGACCTTTTGAAAGGGTACAGGTCCTGATTACCTACTAATTTCGATAGTTTAGGTTAGCTATTTTCAACAAAACAACAAGTATAAAGTAATAGGTAAGTATCTTTATTTTAATCATGTAATTAAATAGCTAATTATATTTATACAAAAATACTAATTTACAATATTATAATAATACAATATTTAACTTAACCTACTCTATATCTAGCTCTGTTTCACTATCACTATCGTCTTCATCTATGCCTAAACCAATTATTAAGGGCCTTACGTTACTATTAATTATGTTATAGGAATCTTCGACTTGGATCACGTGTCTCACACAATTTTTCCAACTTTCTACTGGGGTATTATTTACACATTTTTTAATTAATTCTATAACAGAACTACTTAGTGTAGGGGATGTGTTTTCTCTTCTAATCATCGTCTTTAACTGGCTTCATATATTATGTTCTATTGGGTTAAAAATACAGTATAACGGAGGGCGGCGTAAAACTGTGTGACCATTAGCACTTGCGAGATTGTCAGAGATATATTCTTTTTCAATATTGAATGTTCTTAATAGTTATTAATGATACTAGTTCGATATGAACACTATAATGAAACGTGTGGTTTAATTGCACAAGTTTCATTAACAAAGTTCATATCGAACGTGTATCATTCAAAATTTAATCTACGGCAGTGCAAATAGATTTTATTCGTCTAAATTTCATTGATATCAGATAACGTTTTCGTAATTTTTAAAATTTTCAGGTGTTCATAATAGTCGTTATCATGGTAACCGCATTTTTGATTGTTTCAATTTCGATTTTGACAACGTCATTATTGCCGTCTAATTTTCTATTGTATGCAAAGTGTTGGCCAAAAATAATTTAAATATGGGAGATTCTGAATCCGAAAGTGTCCCTTCGGATGTCGAAAATATCGCGCAAAGCGTAATAGATTCCCTACTTCCCGAAAAGTCAAGGCAGTTGTACGAACATTTAAATGTTATTATGAATTCATAATGGCACTGAGTGCTATTATGAAGGTAATAATGACATCCAAATGATAATGCTAAATACGTCATAATGGCACTGTCGTAGATTAAACATTTAAAAGGTTCTTTTTTGTATAGGTTTCCTCGAAATATATATTATTTTCCATCATATAGTTTTGAATTTCCACTTTTGTATTATTTGAATTCGGCACTTTACTTAGTTGGCGACTGTGGTAACTAGCGTTGTCCATCACAATAACACTATTTTTGGGCACATTCGGAAGCAAACGATTCTGAAACCAATCTCCAAACAATGTAGCATCCGTGTCTTGATGGTAATCCAAAGATGAATTGGCAATTTTCTTCGCAGATAATAATAGAGCGTTCGAAATAAATCCATTTTCAACTTGCAATTTGCCATTAACCTACCTAATACACCAATATAATAACATAATTAATAGTAACGTAAGGCCCTTAATTAGTTTAGGCATAGATGATATTAAAATATTGTAGATTAGTATTTTTGTATAAATATTAATAGCTATTTAATTACATGATTAAAATAAAGATACTTACCTATTATTTTATTGTTGTTTTGTTGAAAATAGCTAACCTAAACTATTGAAATTAGTAGGTAATCAGGACCTGTACCCTTTCAAAAGGCACTTATTTATGGCTGCGTTTAAATTTTATTCTGATCGGGAAATCAACGAATTATTGTGGAATGGAGCATACGCCACTGGATTCTACGTAAAAAAACTACAAAAAGAACATTTGTTTTCTCTTTGATAAGCTACAGGGTAACCTAAATATAGGGAGTGTCCCAAAATGTAAAATTTTGAAAAACATCCCGTATATCAAAAACAAGGGGGACTAGAAAAATTCTGATTGCGGCATCTTTTGTTTCATAAAAAAGTAGTACCTACAGTGCTGCGAAAACCGTATCCTTCTATCTTTACTAATAACGGAGATACCCTGTAAAACCATCGAAAACTGGACACCCCTGTACATTCAAAAGTTAGAACCGAAAAGGTAAGTCGCTGGGTACCTCTTTGGGGCTCTGTATCTCCGATAAGGGACACTTTAGGATTTTCTTTCTATGACAAGTTAGGGATATTTTGACCTCTCCTATACTGTTACGAAAGTATGCCGTACGCTTACCGCCCACCTTGTATAAAGCAACATTTTTTATGTTTTGCAAGTACCTACTCTCGAACTAGATACAATATACCGGTATTTACTTACCAAACTGCTTAAAACGCGAAAAAATATATTTTAATATAATACAATTAACGTCCATTTTCAATTTTTTAACGAGATAAATTGAAAATTACTATTCTTACATTTTGCACTTTGATTCGCATCTCATCCATAAGACCTAGTAAAAATATTTTTGGGGGTGTATTCTTCTTAAATTATTTACTGTTTGTATACGGTAAACCATCGAAAATAGTAATCTCGGTTCAAGAATACATCCACCAAGTACAGTACGAATCTCAAGAAGTTATGGCACTCTGATTGGCCAGCGCAAGGTCAAATTTCCATACCGCCGCTAAGTTTTATTAGGGATGACGTTGACGTTTAATTTAAATAATAGAATAATTATTTTAGGCAGTGCTGCAGCTCTTATTAATAGACTATATCAGTGGCAAGAATTAGACGAAATTAATCCAAAATATTCATAGTCCCCAATCCATGCAGGATGCAGATGAAAAGAGTAACATAATACGTATTTTTTTCTTTCTCTTTTAACTGAATCTAGTATTTACTTTTTTTAATTACATTTCCTAGTGTTTACTACTTTTTATTCGTTTGCCGTCTTGGAATGTTGTAATTTCATTGTACTTCAAAGGGTTTAGGTACCTTGCTATTCTCATCAGAATCCACAATCAGTGCGGCAAAGTTTTAAAGAATATTTTTAAATAAAGGTGGATGTTTCAGTTGACTTTGTTGAAAAAAAAAGCCTTTTCAGGCCCTTCTCGTGTATACAACCATAAAACAACACATTAAAAGTAAAAATTCGGTTTTGGTAGCTACCTGAAAGCAATGAATGCGTCCCCCAGCTCCCCGCCGACGATGTGCACTCCCCCTTCTGGAATCTGCAGTCCTGTGAAATATGTCCGTATGTCCAGAGCATTGGCGGACCATGGAAGGTTTTGCAGCCGAATGATTATACTCATTTTGTTGTTGCAGATATATTAGCGCCTGCTGACCGATGAGACGCCGATCGGCGAGATTTGACAACCTAGAAATAGATAAGAAAGACGTCCGTGGTAAGCGTTCATTGTCTAGGGCTTTACAGTCCAAATTTTGGTGGCTTGGACTGGTAGGGGGTGGAGGAATAGTAAAATAAAAAGCCTGATGTTTTCTTGGATTATTCATTTATTGAATGAAGTAGCTATACAGAAACTTTTTGATCCATTATATGATTTTTTTATTGAACTACATTTTAAATACTAACTTTATGCATGCAGCATGATATAATATTCCTGCACGTTTTAGTCCTAAATACTTACTACGAATATGTACAATCTTCAAGGACGACGTGGGATTTGTCTTTAAACTAAACAAACTTAAATAAATAACTTTATTCAAGAATTGCTTTTACTAATACATTTTGTTACACATGAAACTCACAAGCAGCATTTCGTGCCTTTATGAAAAACAGTAAGAATGTTCTTACAGTAAATATACGAATTAAAGTTGTATAAATTGCACTCTGGAACGTTCTTACAACCAGTATAGGTATTCTATAAGTGTAAAATGGGCACCACTGGCATAAAGCAAAATTGCTTAATATGTTCTCTTTTCAGTGTTGTAATAGTGTAACCAGTAAAAATAATAAATCATTTATAAACATTAATAAAACGGTTATACAGCTAAAGTAATAGAGCTGATAAATAATTCCCAAAAAGGTTTCGTATATAACAATAATTACAACACCTTATAAAGGTTACTCTGTGAGGGAGATTTGGTATATAAGATATGTTGGAATGTATAAGAGGTAAAAAAGCTCTTCTAAATGTTGCCAATTTTTTAAAGAACCAATTAGTCTTGTAATAGCAGTCGGAAATAGCAAACTTGTTTGTTTTTCTTGTAGTTATATAATATAGCTTCCTCCTTGTAGTTTTCAAAGTCACAAAATGGATCATTATTATTAGCATCATCATATTATATTATTCTATTTAAGTATCTCAACACTTAGGGTATTTAGATTTTTTTTGCGAGTAAAATTTTACTGTGCAAATACACAGGGTGTTTCGGAAGTACGGTACATAACTTAAGGGGATGATCCCTTATGATATGCTAAGAGAAAAAGTTCATATGAACATGTGTCCGGAGTTTTTTTTTTTGATATAGGTACAGGGTTTTTATAATTTTTTTAAATATCCTTCTCCCGATTTTATTGAAATTTGGTAACGTTATTCACAATGATAAGGGGCTTAATTAGCCCGAACTAGATTAAATTTAATAAGTTCAGTGATGTTCCGGGGAGCACTTTAACGAATATTATTGACAAAAAAATGTACGCCACTGACTTTTTTCTAATTTTGATATTTTTTTTCGGATTTACCAACTAATAATACAACTTTCTTGTTCCCTGAATTATTTTCGTATCTTGCTTCGTTTTCGAGAGAAAAAATAAGAACCACTTTATTGCATGTACTATAAATGGACCCCCCCTTTATCTTTTTTATCCGATAATATTAGAAAAAATGGTAAATACGAAAGTTCTAGGGTACAACGTAAAATTTTTTATGAAATAGTTTATATATATATAGGGTGTTACAGAAAGACTTAGCAAACAAAAATATAGTTTTTTCTTATGGAACACCCTGTATATAATACTCTTAAATGATAGGGCTGGTATTCCTGATAAAAATTATATATAATTTGTTATACTTATTATTACGTTAAAGTCAAAAAACGCATATTTAAATTGTACTTGTAGTAGGCCATGGATTAATTGTACTTGTTGCGCTTTCAATTATTATTTGGATATTATGTTTGACAACTTGTCAGAATTGTCTGATTATAATAGTAAACGTTTTAAAATGATTTATACAGTGCAAGAAAAATTTGAAATATCGTGCTTGTACATTAAAAATAATAAGCATAGACATGCTGCCAGACGAGAATATATGATTCTACATGACAACGGACGCGCGCCAGCTTTAAATACATTTAACGCTTTAAAAAGAAAAAACAGGACTGTTACTATAAATGAAGATGAAGAATTAGAAGTCCTTTTATCTTTTCAAGGTATGTTTATTTATCGATTTATATAAAAAAAAATCGTAAATGCACAACTATCAATAAAAATGCTGCGTTATTAATTCTAGAGTATCCTGCTAATTCAATAAGAGATGGTGCCAAAGATCTTGAGAAAAGTGCATGGAAAATTTATAGAACTTCGAGAAAACACAAGTTCCACCCGTTTAAGCCGATAAAAGTCCAACATTTAACTGAAACTAACAAACAGAAACGTTTGGAATTCTGCAGAATTATGCTAGAAACTCTTGAAAGGTATCCAAATTTCTTTTACAAAATAATGTGGAGTGATGAATCATGCTTCAGCACGGCAGGAATTCCAAATAGAAAAAACATACATTATTGGTCTACCGACAATCCCGAAAAGTTTTTTGAAGTAAAACATTCTGGTCGCCGATCTGTAAATGTTTGGTGTGGGATAAAAGACTTTAGGATTTTGGGTCCGATCTTTTTTAACCATTCTCTGACTGGTATACGTTACCTTGGCATGCTTCGAAACGACATTGAAGATTTGTTTGATGATTTACCCCTAAATGAAGCGCAAGGTATAAAATCAACACTGGGTAGTCAAAGCTATCCGTAAATTAAAAAAAGCACATCGTCTTTGTATAGAGATGAACGGCGGTCATTTTCAGCACCTTAAGAAATTTCAATAGAAATATGTGTTCTTAGTTCTGCTATGTTTTAGTTTTTTTAATGTTCCTTATAAAAAAATTTTGTTTAAAAATTATGCATTATCAGTATGTTATGTATTAAAAAATTTTTATTTCTTTTGTAGTAATTTTAAAAGATATTTACACAATGGAAAGTGCCTTTTTCTCCTTCCATGGCCTTCTACAAGTACAATTTAAATATGCGTTTTTTGACTTTACATATTAATAAGTATAATAAATTATATATCATTTTTTATCAGGAAGACCAGCCCTATCATTTAAGAGTATTATATACAGGGTGTTCCATAAGAAAAAACTATATTTTTGCTTGCTACGTCTTTCTGCAACACCCTATATATATTTAAACTATTTCATAAAAAACCTTACGTTGTACCCTACAACTTTTGTACTTACCATTTTTTCTAATACCATCGGATAAAAAAGTTAAAGGGGGGGTCCATTTATAGTGCAACACCCTGTACAAAAAAATACCTATTAATTAAAACATTTAAATTAAAAATAAAATAATTTTTTTAAATGATACAAAAAAAAAAATGCAACACTTAATCAAAGCAAATGTTGAAATGGCCACTTCCTGATAAAATGCACGATTGCAACCGATTTTTTTTTTTTAACTTTAACACCCTGTATATCAAAAACGGGTTATGATTTACAGCATAACTGTTGATAAAAACCGGTCTTTTTATTAATGATAAAAGTAAAATTATGTCATTTAATATAATATGGACAATAGGGCTTCTTTAAAATCGACTCTAAAATGGCCGCATATTTATAAACCTTTATAAAACTTTAATAAACACTAATATCACAAAACAACTGTCGAAAAAGTAGTTATACATCAAAGGGAACCTATGGATCTGCAGAAAACTTCAAGCGAACCATTATAAGGCGACAGTTCCGATGTCTTTTTTCCGGTAGCTTTCTTTTTAAATTCATTTATTTTCATAATCTAGTTTATTTACATATGCGCTTAAACTACGGTTTGGCCTAGGTAGTGGCGCATATATACAAGTAATGTAGATAGCGAACAACTTTCCGTATTATGCAAGTATATATTGCCCTGGCTTAAAGATATTTCCCGCGTTTACGATAATCAACTGGAATACGGCTTGGCATTTGGGGGAAAATCTTCCAGAAAACCCTATTTACTTTCTTCAGTCAAACATTATGTCCGCCATAGCAGACAAATTCAATGCAGTGGGCGAAACCTCCAATCAACCAGCACGGAGTGCCGATGGAAGGAGGCCATTATAATAAGAGCGTAGATTTTCCGTTTTGTGGGTGAGTCTTTGTCGGAGGCGTCGCCAGTAGTTTCCCCCACTGGCCAACGGCATGTGTATCGACCGTGTGGGTGTTGATGTGTAAAAAATGTATTTATTCCCATGGAAAAACGTGTAATTATACATTAATATAAATTTTTTTAACGTGTAAAATTCGGTACTTCATCTACCAAATAAAGCTGTGCGATTCGATTCGCGAAAAATTGAAAGAAGGTTGCCAGACTTTTAATTGTTTATATATTGTCCAAAATAGCTGATGTTCCTTCTGGCATGTAGTATTTCATTATTCTGACACAAATCTTCTTGTTGTGGTATTGACTCTTTATTTTGAACAATACTACTACCATTACTTTCCCAAAACTGTTCATAGTTTTGCTTGACACCCGATTTTTTAAGTTTCATCCACTTTGATATTTCCATGGTGTTTTGTAGTCACAAAAACCGAATGCTGATAAATCGTGCAGTCATGACACCCGCCACTACTCTCCAGGGAAATAGTCAACAAAATATGTTTATCGCCGTATGAAAGTATTTGAAAATAGAATACTTACTAAACTGTTTTATTAAAGCTCCTCAGTAGCAATTTTAACCCTATTTTGCACTATAAGACCGGCATTTATCTCTTAAATGTTGTATACACCACCGTTTATCATGTTAAAGTAGACAAGAACGAAGGTTATGCAACATTCCTTATGTTCTCCATAAAAGTTTTGTAGTTGCACATAGGAACTATTATAAATAAATTAAAAAATAAAAGTGCTTATAAAGCAATTTTTCTCTGTAGAGAAAATTCTATAGATGTTCTTACACCAACTAAAAAAGCATTTATAGAACAGAATTATAACATGGTTATTAGAATATTCTTACAGCATATTGTTGCACTTTTGCTTCCAAAAACAAAAATAAGTAATGGGAAACATTTATAAGATAAATTGGGAAATACAACTTTCATATACCATAATTCCCTCTTATCCAAATTATTATAAGAGCTCTTTGCAGTTGGGCTGGCATGTTTTATTACATGTTACAACACGTTGTCAAGAACGACGTGTAATAAACATAAAGGTCGTATAAGAAGTCATTTTTGACACTATCGTAGAAAAACGAAATAAATAGGGTTCTCAGTAGTAAACGACGACGAAAATCCTTCGTTTTGCAGGAACATGTTAACTCCTAATCCATGCAAGTAATTTGTGGGAGTACTTTTAGTCTAGTGAGATACCAGAGATATAACCAGGCAATTTTAGTTAGGCAGTCTAGGATGACGTAGTTGACTGACGTGCGCTTTAGAGGTATTATAGTGCGGGCGATAAAAGTTCGTAATATTGCTTGAAGTTGTATTGCAAGCAGTTAATCACGGTCTCTTTGTTTTACTAGAGAAAATAGGCTTTCTAGTGGCTATTTTTTTTTAACGTGAAAGAACTCGAAGAATAAGCACATTGGGTATATAAGCTGGAGGTGCCGCGTCATCTAGTATAGTATTTGTAGAATTATATCGTTGATCTTTAGACTGCAATAAAACCCTCATTATCCCTTTGACCATAAAATAAATAAGGAAATCCCAAATTTTAAAACCTTTTCGAGTAGAGCCGGACCAGGTACAAATTCAATTTATACCTGTTATCATTATTTTACATTTATTATAGGTACCTAAAACTAAAAATACCTGTCTATTTATTTTAAATTATAAAAATAAATCATGTGGTGTAGGTACATTTTCAAGCCGACCCTGATCCCATTTATTCAGCTTTGAAGAGGTTGAGGCGTATACAATAGGATTTAATCAGGTAGATTATTTATGGCAGTAAGAGTCAACGGTATAATTCTGCAAATATTATAACAAAATTTTGATTGAACGATCCAGGGTATGTTTATAGTTATATAGTTAGCTGGGGGGGTGTTGCCTACTTTAAGAAAGCCACTGTTTGTATATATTCCGTAGCTCGATATTTAGGGGGAGTTCTAAGCAATCATATAACTAGAACCATTACGACTTGACGATATAGGTAGGCTTGCATACTCTCCTTTATTTCGAAATAAAGTCCTTTGTCCTTTAATATTCCTTTTATTTTCTGCGTTTATATGTTGCGTGTTGGCAAAAGTTAAAATATAGCGGTGAATCCCCGGATTCGGCCAATTCCCCAACCCGTTAGCGTACATTTATTGCTCGATTTGACCTTTTCATTTTCGAAGGGACTGAAAATGTTTTTTTACGTGTAGCTCAGTTCCTGTTGATTTCGCGACAAGAAATGAAGAGAGTAATATAGTTGGAAATGATTTTTTTTATAATATTGTACTGTTAAGAATTTTCAATATTTTTATTATTTATTGAGTTGTTGCTCGATTTGACTATTTTCGAAGGGGTTGAAAATGATTTTCACGTGTAGCTCGGTTCCTGTTGATTTTGCGACGAAAAGTGAAGATTGTGAAATGGTTTGGAATAAACTTCTCTATAATATTGTCCTTTTAAGAATTTTCGATACTTTTATTATTTATTTAGTTATTGCTCGATTTTACCATTTTCGTCCCCAACCAACTAACCAGGGTTCTAATTCTCGAGCGTAAGAGAACGGAGATGATCACATCACTCACAGGACCATTCACTTCCCCGGTTCGTTCCCTGCAAAAACAGTAGGAGGAGCCAGTTCTTATTGGTCGGTAATATGAAAGATACAGTGGTGTATTCAAGAATCCCATTTCATGCTTTGCATGGGAATTCCGCCCACATTTCTCCTGAGAAGTGTTCCCCAGTTTCGAGAATTGGGACCCTGTTAGATTGATATAATTTTTCAGAGACCAGTAACAGATTTCAGGGCATGGGCTGCGGCCCTGAATTGTCCTTTAATTTTATTTTTGAAAATTGGCAACCCTAGATATAGGTAAAGGGATTTTACAATAGGTTAAGAGCGGTTAAACGCAATGCTGAGCATAATTTGTTCTATGTAGCCCTGAAAAGAATGATCGGAATACAAATCTTGTAAGCATGAAGGGGGTATAGGCAATGTGTTGTTTTTATTGTTTTTTTTAAGCACAACACAGTTTTAAGTGTGAGTATATTCACTGCGTCTTTTTTGGTGCACTCTGACTATTAAATTTACTTTAAACGTACTTAAGATTTCCGATCTGTGTTGCTTAGCTCAGTTTAAAAGAACTTCGAAGTAAAACACAGAACTAAAAGCATTGTACTCAATTATACTACCTTGACAGGAAACATTATCACAAAATCAAGAGTGTGAGCTACCTGTACGATGTTCTGGGTAAAGTCTGTGCGTTTTAAGAAGTCCGCTAAGCCATAAAACCTCTTGAGCATTATGTCGGTGGCTCTCAAACAATAAATTATATTGAAGGTAATTTTGGATGTTGATGAATTACATTTTCTAAATAAAATAATTTAAAGTAAATAAAAAATTAGTTTAGGTAAAGAAAAATAATAATTTTTTAGCTTTTGTAGTATTCAGACAAATTGAGGGTAACATATTCCTTGGCTTTATACATATCATAAACAATATTCCTAATAGAGAGTTTTATCCCTTGGGATAAATCCAAGGTTTTTGAATGGAGTCGAACCCTTTTATATGGTCTGTCCAAATCCTCTTCACTCTTTTTTCGAAGTCTTCTTAAGGTCTTCTCTGAAATGCCGCAAGCATCAGACGTTCGTTTTTGCACTGCCAAAACAGACTCTAACGGGCCCGAGTTATCTTTTTCTAAAGTAAAATAACGTTCCACTTGTAATACCAAACGGCGTTCACCTGGAGATAAATGCCTTCTAGGCGATGTGCCACCTTGCTGAACATTTTTCATAACTTTGCTTAATAACTGATTTTAATTCACACACAATGAGAAACAAACTAAAAGTGAAAAGCACAACTACTTATTTAAAATAAAGTAGAACATACCATCCCGCACTTCAGCAAATTTTAATTATTTCTTGGAAAATAGTAATTATTATGAAGATTTAATTATAATAATCCCAAAATAATGTCATTATCGGAAAAGTATATACCTGACAAAACCTTTAACATATTTAACCATCCCGCACTTGAGCAAATTTTAATTGGTTCTTGGAAAATAGCGATTATTATATAGATTTAACTATAATAATAGCAAAATAATTTAATTATCTATTTAATTATTATTTATGCTCATTATGCTCAACGCGTAATTCTAAGATAATTTTGTTTTGAAACCTCTGATTTCGCCCACTAATAGAATACAGTAAACCAGTAGGATGTTCGGTGTGATCAAGTATAGCGAAGGTGCGAAGATATTGTACCTTAACCGACTTACTGTTTTAAAAGCGATAACATCCCTTGGTGATTTAATCCGATATCGGACTTCTTAAAACGCACAGACTTTAGTATCATTTGACATTATGATAATTATTCATTGAGGTATATATTATAGCAGTATATAATTTTTAAGAATTTTGCAAAGAGTTTTTCTAAAAAACTTTGAATTGGTTTATTAAAAAATAATAAAATTTGGTGTGTGAGCCCATCATACAAGGACCTTTATAAAATGCTAATACAATTTTGATGTAAAATTAATAACAGGGGAGGCAATACTCGAAGGTAGCAAATTTTACATGGGATATCCTGACGGTGCACCACGCCATACGGTATGCAATCGATTCATTTTTATAGTATAATGGCGTCATTTGCTTTGGGGATAGATATATTTATTTCGAGGCTCAATTTAAGGTCTTTAGAAAGACACAGTATAATGGTATTAAGCGTCACTGCACTGAAAACATTGTTTTAACCCAAAGACATAATGTCTATGTTTTAATCACATAAGGTGTTGCCGTCGCTCTGAGTATTGAATAATGTTTTTTTTTGTCATTAATGCTAAATAATAATAATAATATTAGCATTTTATATTATCGCACTATGCATAATATACGATGAGAAGATGGCAAATTTTGAAGGACCAGCACTTTATATGCAATCTAGTAGAGTGTAGAGTATTGCAATTTGTGTCTGTTTAAATTTGATACAAAGTCTAACGCTGGAGAATATCGTTTTAGGTTTACTAATCGTTCAAAAGTAGTGGATTTTGCAATAGTAGGTATCTGTATTTATACAGTGTGATTTTCGGAGAGGATCACAGGGATTTTCGTGTTAAACTTTCCATTCTATTTAAAGTCCATATTTTTTAGTATTAAAGCTGCAAACTGATAAAAAGACACCAACCAACTGTGTGAAGAATTTCTCTGATACCTTGCCTTTACGAATTGACCATGAAATTAACAAGGTGCTTAATTTGATGGTCAATTTGTATTAGCAAATTATTAGGAGAGGTTTAATTGCACTAGCTGGCACGATTTTTATAACAAAGCTCAGCCCATTATTTTCACAATGCTAATAATTTTCTAATAATAGAAAAATATTCATAAAGCCTTAATACGTACCACTTTTCAATGGGCTCATTAGACCCTTTTATATTGGCAGGTAGTACATTTTATGAGGAGTGCATTTTAAAACAGAAAGATAACCTAAAATGCATTGTTTATAACATTAAACTTATTCTCTTATTCAGTCTTCTTTTGAGTTTCGAATTGAGTGATTCTGTATAGCTAAGAAAGTTTTTTCAACGACGAAAAGGTCAAGTAAAACGCGCCTCAGTTGAAAAATGTCTCCCTACAAGTTTTGTTAAATTTGTGGAGAATTTCTCTGGTGAAGTCACAAGCTAGACCAATTCGTGAAAAAGGCCTATTTCATGTATTTTGGTGTTTTAATCGAAGATCAAGACAAGCAGTGGGCTCCCCACGTGAGCTGTGTCAGCTGTAGAGCGTCATTGGTGCAGTGGATGAAAGGGGGGAAAAAAGTATGCCTTTTGCAGTTCCAATGGTATGGCGAGAACCTACCAATTATTTTGACGATTGCTATTTTTGCATGACAAAAAAAAAGCGCAATATTAAATATCGCAATTTGCCTTCTGCTATAAGACCTGTTCCTCACAATGCAGATTTACCAGTACCGCTGCGCCTTTAGATTGGCAAGATATTGTTTTGGGAAATAATTAAGAGATAATAGCGCATCATTAGGCTACCAAACCCCACTTCTTAGGGTTGTCTAAGCAACAGTCAGAACTTCTTGATTCTCGTCTTAAGGAGTGGAACTTACTAGCCAAAAAAATAAAAATTACGACTTTTAGGAAAATAAATGCATCGTTTTCTGCATTTTACAATATGGAAAATTTGTTATGTGCGTGGACTGTAATCAAATGTACCTCAAATCTTCTGTGGGCGTGAAAGCGAGCTGTATTCGAAACTAAATAATATTAAATTCACATCTGCGAAAACCGTTAAGCGGTAGCTTTGCAATAGGTTTTCGGCTTCGGAAGTATACAAGGTGGGTTCTGTGATGTTTTGACCGACAACGGGCACACATCACTGGAATGCTTCAACGGTCGCTTCTAGTTGGTTGGTCAATAGGATCCACATGTGATTGGTAGACGTCCCAGACCACAGCGCGGTAGCAAGATAAACAACTCAGTGTCCTGTTAGACTTCAAGGTAAGCAGATGATCCACGTGGCCGAAAACAATAATAGCCAGACATGTGTGTCAGACAAAGTGATTTTCTAATGTTAAAGTAATTGATATTTTAGGGACGCGTGCCCGGTAACAGAGGTTACTATTCTTTTAAACGTACAGTAAAAGTACCGCAGTTCAACAACTAGTTAATGAATTTTTAGACAGTTACAAATCCCTTGGTTGCCGAATGTTATTAAAAATTCAGTTTCTCCATTCCCATTTATCATTTTTTCCTGAGAGTTTGGGCGCTGGCAGCAACGCGCAGGGTGAAAGGTTCAAGATATCAGTACAATAGAAATTCGGTACCAAGGACGATGGCATCCAGCCATGATGAGTGATTACTGTTTGTTTTTGAAGTGGGAAGATGTGAACTCCCATAAAAGGATAGAATAGAATTAGTGTCTTTGAAATAAATATGTTTGGTGTTTGCTCGTCTTGGGCGAGTTTAAATTATAAATATAAATATAGTCGATATACAGGGTTAAAACTTTTTAACATATCTGTCGCCCACTGTTATTAATAAATAATCTGCAGAGAATATCCAACATGTCGAGACGTTCGCCAACTAGTATAGGATAAAGTCAATTTGGTTCCTGATGCCTGTTGTAAACCAATTTATGCCAGCCCAGTGCCAATTAAAACCTAAAGACGACTTTGGTAGGTTGTTAAACGAAATTGTGAGATAAATGTCGCCTTTTTCGCGCATTTTTCTTCCAGAGGTGGACCACTTTATTGCGCGTTAAAATTGTAGGAGCCAACAAGTACAAACCAAGAGAAACCCCTTGTTTGCACAGCTTCACTGAAAGTATGCTTGTGTTGTTTAAGAGAAATTTGAATACGTATACACAAGGATGCTTCCCCTGTGGCGTTTTCTTTTATTAATACCTACATGGGCGTTTTACAATGGTAAATATTTTTAGCCCAATGACCTGACTGCGCCACACTGTGTTAAAAGGTTAGGTAACGTTCTTTTAAATTTTCTAGCTGGCTTATCAAATACCAATACAATTACGTTTGGGCGATAGTTTTTTTTTTAATTTGCAAAAGGTGGTATTTTCTAGCTGTCTTTGATGATTAGAGAAATAGTTAGGAGAGTGTTGCGAGTTAAGACTTGTTTGGCGTTATCTTCTTCGACGCCAGTGTTTCCAGATTGTATGATAATTCGATAAGTCAGGCAGGAAGAAACATGGAAGAATAACTTCATAATCAAGAGAAAGTGGCTATGTACATCGTGTTTTTTTTTTTTTAACTAAACACCGTCGAGGAGGATAATATGATCCCGTTCTCTTACAAAATTCCGAGAGAACGTGTTCTGCTAACTCAGGATGGAAGTGGAAAGGTCATTTTCACTTTCGAGAACAGTAGTTCGTAACTTGAATTTATGAAAATGTTTTAAATTAGTTGATCAACTTTTATAACCTGTTCCTCTTACGTTTATTATTTATTAGAAATAGATTTCATGTTTTTAATATGGTTTTGTTGGCATTAAAAAATTAATGAAGATATTGATAAGATTTTTGTATTGGCTATTTTTGATGATCCCAAAATCATAACTTTTTGATGTTTTATAGTTTTATCTACGTTTTTTATTTAACCATCGGACCAATGACTGTCAGTTCAATTCAGTAGGGATTTATTGGCTTACGTATCTGCGAAATAAAAATGTCGAAAAGCAAGCATGTTACTTTGGAATTAAAGCAAAAAGTGAGGATTTAAAAAGAGATCGATCTTTTTTGATCTTTAAACGTATTACTTACCTTGAATTTATGCAAGAGTTAAACTTTTTTATGTGTAGTTTATTATGTTGATGTATAACTTGATCCATAAAGCTATATTCTCAAGTAAGTTTTACTTGTATCGCTAATCCACATGACCCCTGGCAATTGCGTTTTCGGATTAAAGAGCTACACAGTATTTGCTAATTTCTTTTAATTCAGTTTTTCAGTCGCCACCGGGTCGGGGTCTTGCTCGATTAGTGATCATAGACATGAGTTCTCATAAGAAAGAACAGGAGCTTGGGCAATGCAAGATTCGAAAATCAGATCAGCTGTTTTCTGAGGGGTTAATTCTTGTTTGCTGCAACTCGTGAACTCTATTAATGGATGTCCTGTACAGTAACAATTTTTGAACCACACCCAATATTGCAGCTACACCAGATGCGAAAGCTGCAGTCTAAAAACCTTTGATCTATGCGACATCTTATTCGTACAAAGGTGACGGCGGACCCCATCGAAATTCCTCTAAATCGTGCGGTGGTTGCACCATGAGAGTAATTTATTTGTGTCCTGATTCGTGAAAAGCGTTGGTTGCACCACTAGCGCGATTTAAACAACTAATTGGAAAATAAAAGAACATTTTGTATTATAGAAAATTTGCAAATCCAAATATAAAAGTAATAATATCTTTAGTTTTTTGATGGTTTTATGTGATTTTTTCGAGGCTTTTAATTCCCTATTTGCATATTTAAGAGTATAAAGTATTTTAAATTGTTTGCAAGGATGGTCAAACTCTATTGTCTTCATCTTAGCAATATATGCATTCGAAATTCCTGACAAATCATATAAAATATAAGGATATAAAGATTTTTTTTTTGATAGGCATAATAAAAAATTTTTTCGCTGGGAGATTTCAAATAGTATTTACTTTCCTTGAAGATTCTTCAGAAACTTCGGTTAAAACAAGCTTACAAACATGGTTACAAAAAGCTGAAAATATACATATGCCTAACTCTTGCTTGTAATACCTATATCTTATTTAAAAAGTATGCACAATTGTAATAATTTAGACTATTTATAAAACCGCGTTTAATGGTACATAAGTCTTAAACAGGTACAGATAGTTATACTATCTGTTTTATAGCTAATCGTTTTGTGCTAGGCGTTGCACCATTCGGTATATCTGCGTTCCATCCTAACAATTCTTGAATATAAGAGGTATTGTGAAATAGACACTGCAGTGTTTTCAAAATTTGGAAAGGAATTTTTTGTAGCCAGATCTCAAGACTTTGCTATAGGGACGCTGTCGCAACTCCGCAGTTCTTTTGAAGTTTCTCCAGCGACAGAAAGTACTGATGTGGCTGCGAAGTTGTAAAGTGTTAATATACCTGATGTTCATTTGAAAAGTTACTACCCCCACTCATCATCCTAGTCTGTAGGCTTGTGAAAGAACATCCGAAACACGTCAAAAATGATAGAAAGGGGAACGAAATTTACGTAAGTGATATTATGAAATAGTTTTGAAGTTGAAAGTTTGGAGTTAAAAGTAAAAAAAAAAATTCAAGTTACTTACATAACTTTTTTCATCAAAAATGTCTGTTTTTTTAAATAAATTTGCCCAAGTTGTTCGCCATAAGAACCGAACGTACGTATTAATTTGAAAAGAACAAATATATCTTACCTTATTTTTAAGAGTAGAACGAACGTTTGCCACATTCCTTTAAAAATTACCTACGGCCCAGTAAGTTTTTTTTTTTTTCTCTGGACCTCGACAAAAGTATGCGGACCCCAATAGAAATTATTTGCCGACTATTACACTAACCAAACAAATGTTAATGCCGTTTATAAATCGTTGCTTAGCTTTACCTTTCAGTTTTTTGTTATTTTATTATATAATGTTTACTTCTTAGTATGTCCAGTAGGATTTTTTTTAATGTTTAATTTCATATACACGTTTGGCAAATAGCTATTACAATCAGCATTGCATCCTATCTTCTTCCAGTTAAGCGGCTGATTGTACTAATCATTTGCCAAACCTGTACTATGTGTTAATTTAGTGTAAGTACCTATTTAAAGCTTCATTCTATATTCGTTAATCCCAATAATTCCTTAATCCAAATAGGGTATTGCAATTAAGTGTTCGGATTAAAGTGGTTGGACTGTACTGCTGTCTAATGAATATGCATATTATGCACTTAATTAATTCAGTTAAATGCATTATCTTGTCGAACCCAAGCAATTTAAACTAAATTATAAGGTCAAGTCCTTTTAGTAAAAACTAATGTATGCATGGAATATGGCTCCATCCAATATCTCCTTTGAACAATTTCCTGACCGTAATGTTCCTGATAGAAAAACCTTACAAAGTTTTCATCAAACAGGCACATTGAAACGAAGTGGGCGCCCAGGAAGGCAAATGACAGTAAGAGCGGTAGAAGTGAAAGAAAATGTGCTGGACATAATACAGGAAGATCCAGGTACTTCTACTCGAAAAATTGCAAATACTTTGATGAATTAAGTAATGAGACTGTTTCGAAAATCCTTAGGGACTATTTGTTGTACACATACCACATACAACGCGTTCAGGAACTTCTTCCTGCTGATTTTCCTCCACTGATTGCATTCTGTCAATAGCTTTTGCACACATTGGTTCAAATCCATCAACTACTGACACTGATTCTTTTTACCGATGAATCGAATTTCTCAAGAAACGAAATAAGGAATTTTCACAACAACCATAAGTGGGCTGCAGAAAATCCACATGAGGTACTTGAAGATCGTTTTCAACATCAGTTATCGTCGGAATTGTGGGCGGATGGCTAATTGGGCCGGTATTTCTACTAGGAGGACTTACCGGCAAGGTTTATCGCAACTTTCTGGAACAAACGCTACCTCAGTTTCTGGAGCATGTACCATTGGCAACAATAAATGAAATGTGGTTTATGCACGATGGTGCACCAACGCATTTTAGTGTGGTTGCTCGTCAGTTTTTAACAGTAACATACGGAGATGAGATGGACCTCAATAATGGCCTGCTCGATCCCCGGACTTAACCTCCATGGATTATTTCCTATATAGAGTATGTCCACGGATGGGGTTTACAAGAGGACAAATAATCTAAAAATTGAAAGATACGAAAAAAAGTCACTCTTAATAAACGTTTTTGCTTGTCTAGAAAATACGAATCACCGTAAGAAACTTCAATTTTTTTATACAGGGTGGGTAAAAACTGCAAAAATGTTATTTTGCTTAAGAGTAAACATACTTTATTTTGAAAGATACGAAAAAAATCCACTCTTAATGAATGTGTTTTCTACACAACAAACCGAAGTAGAACAATTCATTAAAAGGTTTACCTATGTAAAAATTATTTCCCAAAAAGTATTCGCTGGCACACCTCTGACTCATGTGATGAACCTAGTTAAAATAATAATGACACTTAAGGTGATAGGTACTTGTTGTCAATGTCTTTATTTAATGAAGTTATTATTTAAGTAGAAATGCTATCTACTGAACAAAGAGTTTTTATAATACAATGTTATGGGGATGGTCAAGTTTCATACCGCTACGTCATGGAACAATTTACCGAGAAATTTGTAGGAATCACAATAACTAGGATGACAATCTGCAAGTTAATAAAAAACTTCCAGAGAACTGGTTCGGTTTTGGATCTCAAAAAAAAAGAAGAAATACGACCATGATGACGCTGCTACAGTCTTAGTTCTTCAATATGTTGAAGAAAATCCTATGACGTCCCTTAGAAATCGTGTTACTCAGTTGGAAGTTGTGAAAAAAAGTCAAATTCAGAAGATCCTTAAAGCAAATAAATTATATCCGTATAAACCGCACTTTAATCAAACATTGGAAGAGGGAGATGACGCGAAACGACTTGATTTTTGCTTGTGGATAGGAGACAAAATTTTAAGTGGAAATGTTGATTTTTATAAATGTCTAATGTTTTCTGATGAAAGTACATTTTCTACCAATGGAACCGTTGCAACCCAGCACGTTAGGTACTGGTCTTTAGAAAATCCCGAATTCAGAATTATGACGAGAAGACAATATTTCAAAAGAGTGAACGTGTGGTGCGCGATATCCATCCATGGCATCATGGGGCCATATTTTTTTGATAACACGTGCAATAGATTATCATATTTAGAAATGCTGGATACATTTTTCAATGATGAACTCGAAAATCTACCATTAAATTTTCGACAAAATATGTATTTTCAGCAAGTCCAGCCCATTTCGCTCGTGAGGTTAGAGAATGGCTTGACCGCAGATTTGGTCAAAGGTGGATTGGCAGGAATGGCCCAGTTTTGTGGCCCTCAAGAAGCCCCGACTTAACCTTGGCGGATATGTTTTTATGGGGCCGTTTAAAACAAATTGTTTTTGCTACCGCAGTACCAAATGATATTGAAGTGCTAAAGGGCAGAATTATCCAGGCTGTCTAATCGATATCTCAGGAAGAAATCAGAAATTCTTTCACTTATTTGAGAAAGCAATTAGAAAAATGTGTCGAGTATGGGGGGTGGAGCTTTTGAATTATGAAATCGTTATCGTATTCTTAATAAAAATGTTCGTATTATTATTATTATTATTATAATTACTTTATTAAATAAAGACATTGACAACAAGTATCACCTATTCATTATTTAAGTAAAAACGTTTATTAAGAGTGACTTTTTTTCGTATCTTTCAAAATAAAGTATGTTTACTCTTAAGCAAAATAACATTTTTGCAGTTTTTACCCCCCTGTATAAAAAAATTGAAGTTTCTTATGATGAATCGTATTTTCTAGATAAGCAAAAACGTTTATTAAGAGTGACTTTTTTTCGTATCTTTTAATTTTTAGTCCGTTTGTCCTCTCGTAAACCCCATCCGTGGATATACTGTATACATTCTGTATACCTAGGTTGAGAAGTGAGATGTTATGTAGTGAGCGCCTTAAGGATATAATGTGCGAGATATACAGTGTGTGTATAGTCTGGAAACGGCTTAATAACATCACAATTTATTGGCCGACTTAACCCAAATTTGGTACAGTTGTGTAAGAGGATCTGGCGCACCGAATGACGATATTGGCGTTGTTGCCAGCTTTTTAGTTTGCCTGGAATTCGAACGAATTTTATATTTTTAAATGTAACACCCTTTAATGTAATTATTAATAAATAAAACACAATTTATTGATATTTTCAAAACACGTCGTTATCTCGAAAACTACTGATATTAGGAACAAAGTATGTTATACCCAAACTGTAACAAATTTAAAGTAAAAACTATAAATTAAAAAATATACAGGGTGTTACATTTAAAAATATAAAATTCGTTCGAATTCCAGACAAACTAAAAAGCTGGCAACAACGCCAATATCGTCATTCGGTGCGTCAGATCCTCTTACACAACTGTACCAAATTTGGTTTAAATCGGCCAATAAATTGAGATGTTATTAAGCCGATTCCAGACTTTATACACACACTGTATAACAGCTTTCTCAACTGAGGTATATATAGATCTTCTATTACTAACACTAAAATATTACATATTTAATTCGTTTAGATTTTTATATTAGCCATTTCCGCCTAATTTTTAAAATACTTGGAAAATAAAGTAGCCTGGGAAAAATAAAACTATAGAAATACGATTTTAAATGCCAGTTTGTAGAAAATTTGTAGTTCCTTCTGAAATATCTTCCAATTTATGATGAAAATTCCTGTTTTATTAAAAATTTCACATTATTTTGCAGAATTTCTTCATTTAAAATGGTTAGTCAAGGCTCAAAACCATTAACATGTTAAAGATCCGGTGTGTAAGAATGCTAAAATCGCGTATAACTCAACTTTAATACACAGAAAGTTCTTCATTATTTACCTAGGTTATTATATATTATTTTTATTTCCCTGGGCAGAGAAATTTTACTTCACATTAGTTAGTAGTAGAAAAACAAATTATTACGCCTGTCAAAGACAACGGCATCGATACAAACACAAAATAAGGTACGTAGTTAGGCAACTGCATAGTCTCCCTTTGTGTATACAGTTGCCTACTCGTCAGTTAACTTGATTGATAAGATTACTGCATAAAAATTAACAACTACTATCGATTGAACAACGCCTATATGGACATGACAGCCAACTAGTTGACCCACTAGATAACGTAAAGCCAATCGAACCCATGACAGATAAACACTAGATCAAATGTCACCTGTCATTACGAAATGTGACGTTCAATCTTTGCTTGAACTGTCATGGGTTGGACATGACGCCCGAAAATATTCATTTTAGTTTGTTTCATAATAAATACCTTTTTTTCACAAAAATAAAACCCACTTCGATTCCGGATATGCGTTGACTGGAGTAGACTTGATCCGTGTAGTTGTACTAATCTTCTTTCTTCTTTGCAGCACACTTTTTTCACTTTTGGTATGGAAACAACACTACATTTTAACTGGTCTGTTTATGGGGTTCCTTACGTCTCTCTGGTAAGAATTTCTTCAAATAATTAATACACAATCGGTCAGGTAGCCTTAATAACGGTCCAGAGGTCTTAAATTGGGGTTTGTGACCCAATATAATGAGTATTATATCAACTAATTATTTTATGACCTTCCAGGATAATTATATTGCGATTTTATAATTATTTATTAAGCAGCGAAAGATGCCTATTTGTCGTTTCCATGCATTGAAGTCCAAAATAATGGGCAACACTGCCCAAACGACTAGAGAAAAAAAAAACACGGCAGCGCTAAATCTTGACAGTTTGTAAATTTCACTGACAACATAATTGGCTAGATATTCTGACAACCAATTAGTTGTACTGGAAAAAATGTCTAGTAAAGTAATTAGGCTCCTACTGCTAAGAAATTAGCCAAAGGCGTATGTAGTAGTTTAGAACTTTCATCCTTGTAGCATATACTAGGTGTTTAATTAGACCTCATCAATCCATTCTAAAGTAGTAAAAATATATGATTTTAAGTTTACTGCAGAATATTTTTAAGAGAAATGTTTATGTTTAGAGTCGCTTACATTTGTTTGGGTCTTATGCCTAGTACAGGCCTATAAACATTTGGTTTAAAAACAATTTTTAAACACGTCTCGGAAATGTTTACGATTTGTTGTGTTGTTGTATAAAGATATTGCGAAACAGTTTTGAGTTCCCGTCAAAAATGAAAACCATTAAACGAATTTAAAGTTCTGGGCATGTTTTCAAAACAGATGGGAGATTAGTGCATCTTTTGATTTTATTTCAGTATGTTTGTAGCATGGAAAGTTTGAACATGTGAAGCACGGAACTTACGTTTGATGTGTGGACATGAAACATCACGGAACTTACGTTTGATGTGTGGGCATGAAACATTGTTTCCAAGTTGTTTCAAAAAAGTTTCCCATCTGTTTATAAACAGTCTAGCAACAGTTTCCATATTTTGTTTCTATGTCTGTACAGGCATTACTATTAATCTTTACACTTCGTATATTTAATGATTCGGTTGTAACCTACAGCCTCCCCATAGAAAGTCTCGTGAGAAAAAAGCACAAGATACATTAAAATACTTGGCATTAAAGTGGTGACCTTTAGACTAAATTATGTTCCTTCTGTCTGTCGCTTTCACAAGAAAACAATTTTTATTAAAATTAATTAAATCTGCCTCCCTGACCAGCACAATATAAAGCTTCTTACATTAAATACTGCAGTCTGATTTACAGGCGAAGCCATTTTAGCCGTACACGCGTAAATCTATCGAGTTTGAGATGGTCATCGGTCTGCAGCGCTGGGTTTCGAGTCTGCTCGGCGAACGGCCGTGTCATGCGCCTTTTAAATTATAATCAAACATACGAAATATCTAGTTTACCCTCCAGGGATTCGGGAGTCTGTCGCGGTTTTTCGGTTTATGAAACACGGCTTTCGCGAGAGTATTGTTTTCGGGAGAGTTTGTTTGCTTTTGTTTTTGAGTTTTTCTTTATTATTTTGTATAAATATTTTATGTAAATTTACCACATAATTGGAAACTGAGTTTCCGTTAAAAGAAAAGCAAACTCCAAATGTAAAGTAAACATGTATATTTTGTGTATTAGTTTCTGTTATACAGTGGCGGCTTTTCAGGAACTGCAGGGTCGGCAGTGAGTATCACACAAACAGTACATTATATTATTTATCTACATCGATTTGCATTTAAATAACTCTCAAACTGATAGCGAATAACCGCCCTCGTAACCTCGGACCTCACTCGCAAAGATAGGCAACCAAACATACACCATGTATCCGAATAAAGTTCGAAGTTAAAACCCAGGGTCGGTAACCCCGTACCTGCCGCTAAATTTAAAGTGAGGTTATGGTTATGTCTAATACTCATCATCGATAGGAAAGATTTTGTATATTGATCTGTTGGTTTTGAAGTTTTTGTGATTATTCTTGGAAGAAAAGAACTTAATTAGTGTAAATTAAGTGAGAGTAAGTGTTATCTATTGAAAAACAAAACTTTTAATTTGGGTTTTTAAATATTAGGACTGCAGGTAAATGTTTTAAAATTTAAATAAAATATCATGTTTGGACATTCCGCAAAATTGAGTTACTGAGGTATAAAGTGATAATATATCTAGTATAATATATTTTTAGTTAATGTGGATTTTCATCATTCATTACTGTCTGCACGCCCCTGTAGTTTAATTATGCGTTATAAAAATTAACAACAAACACATTTTGGTGCCTGTTTAGAGTACATAATCCTCGACATAATCTTAAAGCTTTCACCGATAATTGCAGATGATATAACTTCCCTGTGGCGAGAATTGTACCATCAAAATAAAATGGCACTTGTTATACCAACTAGGAAATATTTATTTAGCATTTTATAGATTAGAAACGTCCTGGGTCATAACACAAGTAAACACATAACTTTCTCATGAGGTTTTGTTTCATTTGGAAATCGTTACGCAAGGGAAACATTATTCAAATTTCTCACCAAGAAACTTTCTTAAAGTCGTTTCTTTTAGCCGATACATAAATTATTTTTTTCAACGTCTAAGAATTTCACTTTTGACTGTTCCTACAATGGCGTAGCAGATCACGTGATTTTGAATGTTTGCTTTGGTATTATAAGGCCTGCTAGGAAGACGGGCACGCGAACCATATAAATGAATGATTAATATAGTGTGTGTATAGTCTGGAAACGGCTTAATAACATCACAATTTATTGGCCGATTTAAACCAAATTTGGTACGGTTGTGTAAAAGGATCTGACGCACCGAATGAAGATATTGGCTTTGTTGCCAGCTTTTTAGTTTGTCTGGAATTCAAACGAATTTTATATTTTTAAATGTAACACCCTGCATATTTTTTCATTTACAGTTTTTACTTTACATTTGTTACATTTTTGGTAAACCATACTTTGTTCCTAATATCAGTAGTTCTCGAAATAACGAGTACAATTTAGAAAAAATATATTTGTTTATAATAAATGTTCAAACTGTTTTCCCTGTACAGCTTGACAGTGTGCTAATTGAAAATAAAATTTTCAATTGTGTTGTAAATCATTTCTGGCGTTATTAATTCAAATTCGTCCAAAATTCGACGCTGCAAATCAGCCAAATCTTGAGGTTTTGTGGTATAAACTCTGTTTTTCCATGTCCCCATAAAAAGTAGTCGTTAGACGACAAATCAGGGGACTAGGTGGCCACTCGATTGTACCCCCTCTACCGATCTACCTATTCGGCAGTGTTAAAAAATTCGCGCACGTTTCAACCAAAATGAGGAAGAGCTCCGTCCTGTTGGAAGAATGTACCTGCATAATTTGGTTTTGGACCCATCACATAGTAGGCACTATTTGCGTTTTCAAGAGCTTAAGGTAAAGTTGTGATGTCAAATTTCCATCAATAAAAAATAGACCGATCTTGTGGTTACCCAGAAGCCCAGCCTATACATTCAATTTTTCAGGGCGTTGTGTATGACCTTCTCTCATCCAGTGGGGATTTTCATTTGCCCAAAACTTACAGTTGTGTCTATTCTTTAACTTTGACATTTTTGCATGTAAAAATGACAGCTTTTATGACTTTACATCAAAACTGAACTGGTGTTTTATTTATTAATAGATAGAACACAATTTGTTGATTTTTATTAAAACACGTCGTTATTTCGAAAACTACTGATATTAGGAACAAAGTATGTTATACCAAAAGTGTAACAAATTTAAAGTAAAAACTATAAATGAAAAAATATACAGGGTGTTATAATTAAAAATATAAAATTCGTTCGAATTCCAGACAAACTAAAATGCTGGCAACAACGTCAATATCGTCATTAGGTGCGTCAGATCCTCTTACATAACTGTACCAAGTTTGGTTTAAATCGGCCAATAAATTGTGATGTTATTAAGCCGTTTCCAGACTTTATACACACACTGTTTATCAATTCAATTCACAAAAAAAAACCGCATTGAACGACAAGATCCTCCAACTTAAAATTTAACAAGACCACTTAACGTGTTTCGGTCATACGACCATCATCGGGGCTGCATGTAATAATTGAAACAACAATAAGGTTAAAATTATTGATAGGCTAACGACGCTTGGGACAGTTAAACAATAATACAGACTGCGACTGGACAAATGTTAAAGTCTGAAAGTAATTTTAAACTTATCTTTTAATTAATTACTATAAGCTTGCACTCTTGACAATTGTATGACCGAAACGCGTTCCTAATTAACACTTGAAGTATTAGGTCAAGCAATAAATTAGTAATAAAATAACCAGGGAATGTCACTAATAAAAAAAATCGCTTGGTACCATTGCCATATTTGGCAATTAGAGCAGACTTATAATAATTAGTAGGTAGGTACAGGTAATTTCTACGTCCCTCAATATAATGAGCTCTAAATTATTCTTTGTTTTTGCCCCATTGGAAGAGCTATGTTCAACTTTAATAATGCCGTTGTATTTTTTTGTCTAGCACGTAACGCGGCTTCGTAATAAATTTTTAAAAATTTTCAAAGATGCCACGCCGTCATTTTGCCTTGCCAGCCAATGACGTCACTAAAGTCGGAGTCTTGTTCGAGTGCCAAACTGTCAAAGTTCTAGAATTGTCATCCATCAAGCATTCTTGTTCAAATTTTTAGTAGGCAGTTTAATGGCTAATGCGGAGTACCTTTTCATAATTTTTTGATTTCGGCTTTGTTTAGGAGACGAATGTAATTTTATTAAACATAGCGACATGCAAATAAGTGTCATTTATTTTTTTATTATTTTTTTTTCTCGAGAATGGTTGCTCGTAGAGACTTCTACCAAGTATGCCTTTTTCACGTCAAAATGTCAGAGAAATATATGTTTGTACTTAAAAATGGACATGTAGGTGGCGCCCCCTACAAGTGGGAGCCACACTAACATCAAATTCGAATTTCGCATTTCAGAAAACCCCTAGACACCAATTTTAGTTCAAATATCGACATTATTTCAAAAGTTATTTAGAAAAAACAAAAATAAAAATTTAAGAGTCCATCACCGTAACGGCACGCGCAACCAATGTAAATTAAATGGGGGTTCTTGCGCTCAGCTGTCAACGAATTTCGAGAAAACTGGTAAATTATTTAGCTTTGGTTAAAAGGATATTGAAAGGCAACTCTATTTCCGAGGTTTAACATGTTGCAGATTTTTCTATTCGGCTTTTGTTTTCAAAATGTATGCAGAATTGCAACTCTACGCATGTAAGTCCTTAATAAAAAATCTGCAAAATGTTAAACCTCGCAAATAGGATTACCTTTCAATATCCTTTTAAATGAAGCTAAATAATTTACCAATTTTCTCGAAATTCGTTGGCAGCTGAGCGCAAGAAACCCCATTTAATTTACATTGCTGTATGGTCGGTTTCGTGTCGGCCATGGCTTGCGGTGATGGACTTTAATACCCTGTGTCTCCGAAGCGATGCATTTCCGGACATACACACAATCGTCCTGAATCTTTTCGCAATATTAATGAAACGCCCTGTATATAGATAATTTTATTCTATGCCCTCATTGGTAATGTATAACAAACTGTTCATAGGCTTATAGATACTGCTTTTTCTCATCAAGAAGTATTTTCATATCATGCGGTGTAGGGATCGACCGATATGATTTTTTGTGACCGATATGATTTTTTGTGACCGATACCGATATATGCATAGCCGATATCGGCCGATACCGATATATCGGCTATATTTTCTATTATGGATATTTTGCTATATAAATTAGCTACAATTATTGTCCGTCTTGTTCAACTGCCCGCTCAAGTTAAACCACACAGCTAAAGATATTTGAATCCTGAATGCAGTTATGGGACATCAAGAGTACTAAATCTAAAGACATTCACTATTCTATCGGAGAATTATTAGCTATAGGTATACCTTCAGTATTCTAAATGATGTCGGCTTTAAACAGCGTTTAAAAAAATTGGATCTTTGTTACAATATGCTTCTGATAAATATTTTAGAAAAAATATACTTTCTGATATTTACCAAAAATGTTCTTCAGCAATTAGTGAAAAATTATCATCATCACTTTCCTTAGAAGAAAACATTAAAGTTTCTGTAACTACAGATTTATGGACGTGCAAACACAATAGCAATTCATTTATGTGTTCTACTGCTCATTGGATGGATTTTAAAACGACTGAAAGATGTTCATTTGTACTGGCCTGCAAACATTTTCCAGGAACACATACAGCTTTAAATATTGCCCAGATGTTAAATGATTTACTGAAGAGATGGAAGTTAGTTCATAATCAGGTTCTTTTGGTTTTGGCTGACAATTCCGCCAACATAAAAAAGGGCATCGACGAAGTTAAACTAATTAAACTAAAACACCAAACTTGTTTTATACATCTTAACAATTAGCCATACAAGACTCGATAAAAAGTCAACGATCAATCATGGATTTATTGGCAAAAGCGAGGCGTATAGTAACTTATTTTAGTCACTCCTCTTTGGCTTGTGATAGACTGAAGAATATTCAAAAGACTCTTAATATGGCGAGAAAATTTTTGGTTCAGGATGTACCTACATGATGGAACTCAAGTTTTTATATGTTGGAACGTTTGGTAGAAAAAAAAACGCTTTAAATATATTTATAATGGATGATTCAGCTTTAAAAGATAAGGAACTAGCATATCACCAGTGGGAATTAGCCAAAAACTTATGAAACTTATTAGAACCCTTTGAAGAGATTACCAAAATTTTTAGTAAGAACAGTGCATCTATATCAGAAATAATATCATTACTTAAGACACTTTTGATTTATCTCGACAAAGCTGAAGGAGCTGATTTTTCTGGAGTGCAGACTACTAAAACTGAGCTTAAAAATTCTTTATTTATTTATTTTACTTTATAAATTTACGTTTTAATTTCTTTAAAAAATATATCGGCCGATACCGATATACTCTTGGCCGATATGGGCCGATACCGATATCGGTATCGGTCGATCCCTAATGCGGTGTTTAAATCAATATAAGATATCAAGATAATTGTAATGATCTAACCTAAATACAAATTTTATACACAACTTTATTTCATGTGATCTTTAGGATTCATCGAGGTAGAATCCTACCTCGATGGGATTCATAGATCACGTAAGTATTGGTTATTTTGATGGTTTAATAAGTGGCCCAAGGTTGGTCTTACAAAGTGATTATTTTTTTTTTCTAAATGATATGCACTTACCTAGAGTGAGATAGGTACATGTTTTTTTTAATATTCTTCTTAAAATATCCTTTGCAATAATCACAGGGTCGCAAGATTTAAAAATCTATTTTTAGAAACACACCAGCAATGATTTCTAAGAAGTCAATGAAGGATAATACCTAATTACTTAATTTCATTGGAAAAACTCAAGATTACTTCCCTAATGATTATTAACCTCCACTTTTTTTGTAAACACGTTAATAGGAAACAGTATAATATAATGTATTTGCAGAAATCCTTGTTATGCATGGCTAAATTCAAGATATGCTTCCTATTTTCAATATTCTTTTATATACAGTGCTAGCTATATTATAATCTTTTATGCAAGATGTTTCAGAAGGACGGTACGTAACTTAAGGGCGCGATTCCTTATGATATTCTAAGAGAAAAAGTTCATATGAACATATATCCGGAGATGCCCCGTTTTAATATACAGGGTGTTAAAGTTTAAAAAAAAAATAGTTTTTTTATAATTTTTTTTAAATATCCTCTTCCCGATTTTATTGGAATTTGGTACCATTATTCATAGGTAATAATAAGGGGCTTAATTAGCCCTAACTAAATTAAATTTATTAAGGAAAGTGGCGTCCCTTAACGAATAATATTGACAAAACAATGTACGCCACTGACTTTTTTCTAATTTTGATATTTTTTTTTGGATTTACTAACTAATAATACAACTTTTTTTGTTTCTTGAATTGTTTTTGTATCTTGCTTCGTTTTCGAGAGAAAAATATCTATATATTTAGATGTTAATTAAAACATTTAAATTAAAGGTAAAATTATTTTTTTTAATGACGATACCAAAAGCAATGCAACAGTTAATCAAAGCAAATGTTGAAAATGGCCACCTTCTAATAAAACGCGAGATTGCAATCGATTTTTTTTTAACTTTAACACCCTGTATTTCAAAAACGGGGCAACTCTGGATACATGTTCATATGAACTTTTTCTCTTAGAATATCACAAAATCAACCCCTTCTGTGACATACTGTACTTCTGAAACATCCTGTATATAAGTAAGCAAATGTAAGAAACATTCAATATTTTAGTTTGTTGTTAAATTATTATAGTTTGTTGTTGTTGGCCTCAATGTAGGTTAACATTATTTCTCAAAGTACACTATACAATACTGGAAGAAAATCCGTGTTGACTGTCGAGTGCTAGCACCAGAAGGATGTAACAAGCAGAGATACCCAATCAGTATTAAGTGGCCTGAACTGCCAAGCAATAGAATTGCAAAAAGTACCTTATTTTACTTATTAGTCCATTGAAAAATAAAATTCACATAACAAATAAACCTATAACAATGATAAACCACAAAAATATTATTTGAATTTAAAATTTGCCGCCAAAACGCCAATCCTAGGTCAGGTGGAGAGCGTGAGGTCATCCTACTCAAACAAAACAAGTTATGAAAAGGTGGAGCTAACCTGAACTATTATTTTTAGTTGTGAAATAGGTATACGAGTTTAATTATCAGTGTACTGTATAGTACCTTGTGAATGTAAATAATACAATGTAAGTATGTATTTAACAAATTATGTAGCATCAGTACACATTTATTTTCTAAACTCAGCAGAACAAAAATCGGGAATTGTAGCCGGTCACCATTGTTGTGCTATCTTTATTAATCAGGGATTTTTTTAAATAATACACGACTTTATTTGTGTATTCTTATCATCTTATCTACATTTTCACAAAGTTATTTCTTCTTTCCTCGCTAGTCAGATACCCTATACTCAGAAAAATAGTGTCAATGTCAAATGATAGCAGCATAGAAAGATGCAACAAGAAGAGGTAGCCAATAAGTGTAATTCCATGTTCACTGTCAAAGTAAAGGATAAGGCAATAATTTTTTTTTTCAGTTTTCTCAGCAATTTATTAAATCATTCTTAGGTTTAGGTATTAAGTACCTAGATGAGACAATATAATGCTAGCTGATGCAACTGCAGTAAAAGCAGTTTGAAACCAACCAAAGCCAATGAAATTTTGAGAAACTCATACTTAACCCTCAATTTCATTCACTCTGACAAACTTAAAACAACTTTAAAAAGAAGTTAAGTCTAACTATTATTTGATTTTGTTACCAAAAGTTAGACGTACGTATTAGATAAAATAAAGTAGATGTCCAGACTGGCTGACCAATCATCTCCGATCCCAAAACGTTTGGTAGATTCACTACGGGATTTTGCAAAATTCAACCACTAAAAGGGCCACTCAAAGCTTATATTATAATATGTATGTGACAAGCTAATATTAAGTTGCAAACTGAAAATGTTAATAAAGCAGTGGTATACCGTACTATACCCTCAGTTATCGGTACCTAATTTTGGTCAGTGACAAAGACTCGACAATAACCTTTTATCAATAATTGATATTGCCATGTCCTTGCATCTTGCCACAATCAAACTTTTGCCCCTTGTGTTGGGGATTTCCCAAATCCACTTCAAAACTGCAGAAAAACCCGTGTCTTCAAAGTAGCACGTTTTCTATCAATGAAAGTTTACTTTGGGAAAGGAAATGAAGAATCATGTTCCAGATTCAAGAGCAATAGTGAAGCTACTTTAAAAAAGCTATTACACCTGCAGAATATTCTAAATTTATCTCTAAACTAAGATAAGGCTAAAATTTCAAAGAAAGCTTTAATTTGGTAGAAAAATAGTAAAATTCTATACAAGCCATTGCAGACTTATGCAAATACACTCCGAGTGGCCCGACAATCATCTCCGCCGGAAGCAGTATCCGTGTATCGAACAAAGATAGATGCAGCTGACGTAGTGTTTTTAAATTATCATAAGAGCCCTTGATCGACCCGTTTTTATTTCAAGTTTTTAGCAACTTACCTCGCCAAACACTAACTAAATCTTCACAATAAACGCTCAATAGGTTTGTTAGAACTTGAAAAAGAGTCTAAATGTAGAAATACGATGAAAATAGGACGAAAAATCACAATTTTCTTGACAAACGCTTGGTCTTACATCAATCACCAAATAATGTTTGACAGCTGACAGAAAATTGCAAAACCAAAATGGCCACCTTGTTTGTGGCGGGCGTTTCAAATTAGAATTAATTTAAAAATCATAATAAAAAGCATAAAGCTATAATTTCGTATTGGTTTATTATACAACTATGGCGTTCCTTATTTACACTAAGTCATCATAGAACTTGAGAAATCGGTTCAGAGAAGAACACTATTGACGTCTCAAATATGCAAATTTATAAAACTTTATATTCGGATATTGCAAACTGTGATTTCATGAACGCCTTTCCGCCATCTGTCAGGGCTAGGCGAAACTAATTTGAGTGACGTGTACAACACAATGGATGTAGGTTATTTTTAAATTTTGAATTGGTATAAAACGTTATAAAAGACTATAACGCAAATTCAGTGTTATCCCATCTTATAAATATATTTTTGGTGGTCAAATACACAGCACTGCCGAAGGAACTTCAAGCATACTACTTATGAAACAGGAGCAACAGTCACCAACAGAATTTCTTTGACAGTTGTGTAACGTAAACAGAAACAGATAGCGTAATTTAACTCCTCCCTCCCACGTCCAGCCATTCCCCGACTATGTTCATTGACGTTCGTTGAAGGTTTTCTTGGTCTAGCTGCACCATACGTCATTAATTGTTATGCCATTGCACTAGTGGCGCTGTATACATATAACGCGATACTTACGTCGTAGCCTCTTTGAAAAGCTCTTTAAACACATTCATTAGTAGGTGTCACGTAGCGTCGTCTCGAGCAGTCTCTATGGAATGTCATGGAATACGGAATGCGTTTATTGAGCGTCGTGATCGCCTATAAAGTTATCCCAGTTTTTGGTCAATTTTACGAGATATTGTAAAATTGGTATAGTATGACCTAATCCCAGTGCCAGATAAAAGTTTCCGGATCGTTTGGTGGAATTTTAAAGGCGTTTCCGTGCTTTAGTGCGATAATTTCGGTAGTGGGCCGTTGACATTGTGGATTTGATTTCTCAACGTATTCAACCAAATGAAAAGAGACTTCAAAATGAGGCTTTCAAAAAACGATAAAAAGGATTTGGACAAATTTACGAAGTTTCTAGCTTTAAAAGCCACTGAAGTGATTGTGCAATCTCGTCTGGGCGAAAAAGTTTCGACACCATGCAAACCTCACGCCAACGGACCAGATTGGGTAAGAGACGTGTGTGTAATCTTTTCAAAGAACATTTTTCTTTATTACTGTCGTTAAGCTTATGCCAGGCTTGAAATTGGGACTGTCCAAGCCTTTCTATTGAATTTCAGGTCGTTTTCTTTTAATACTGATACATTTGTAACTGCCATGGCATATTTTCTCCCTGTAAGCAAGTATGACTGACTGGTAACGTTTTTCTTACAGTTCAATTTAAACATAAATGATCTACCAGAAGTGGTGATTGAAGCTAAGAAAGTACTCAATAGCGAGCTTTTGTTGACCCGAAAGTTTCCATTTTGCATTGAAATCTCTCTACGCACAGCCGAAGGTGACAATATGGTCTTGGAGACATGGTGTGCCAGGTTGTTGCCAGAGCAGTGCGATCCCACGACGACCAATGGCCAGACTATATACAACCGTATGGGCATTTTATTGAAGTCCCTGGTCTCAGTCACCAGAGTTACTCCAGCTTATAAGCTGTCACGTAGACAAGGTAAGAAGTATGAGTGTTAAGCTGGATTTATAAACTCGAAAAGTTGGTGAAGTTGAAGTTATGGTCAAGTTGTGAGGTTAGATATTCCGAATTCCGAGCATAAAAATTGATTATCTCGAACTACCTGGGAAGTTTTTGAACCTTACATGAGCTTTACATGAACAACATGAACGAGTGTATAAATAGAACCGAGTGTTCCCTTTAGTTTAAATTAAACTCCTATTTCCAACACCAACTGAACCTCAACCTCGCCAACTTTTCGAGTTTATAAATCCAGCTTTATGTCATAGATTAAAGTAAATCCTTCTTGTCGATCTGTTCTGTTGATATTTGCCCCACATAATATTACCTAATCATACTTTCTAACAGGTCCAGATTCTTATGTTATGTGCTACAGAATGTACATGGATGAACCTTTACACCACTGTCTTGGTGAGGGCTTCAAGCAGATTCGTGTGGGACAGATTTGTACCCCCATAGGTACCTTGCAGTTAACCTGTGCCTACCGTACCAAAATGACCATTTCCCCTACTCAGACCAGTAGGGATAACTCTATTATGTTGAAGAGTGACCATTTCAACACAAATTTGAGCCCAAAAAATCGAAGATACAGTCAATGGTGAGTGTACATAGTAGCTAGTTGTCCTTTTTTTTGTGATATTTTGTGTGGGTAGGGTAGTGTTAACAAAAAAATAAGAATTTTACTAAATTTACTACTTTGGCTTATTTTGAGTTTTAACATTATTTTAATCTGCTGTATATCTTCTACCCAAACTGAGTAATTGGGATCAATTAAAAGCAAAGTATTGGGAATACATGATAGATAACATTAAGTGTTTTAAACTTATGTATATCATCAAAACTTCGTTTTATTCTCCCTGTATTTAAGTAGCTGTAACAATACATATTATTTTTACAATATGCGAAAAAAATAAGCAAAATTGAATACCAACCACCTGCATTTTAAAAAGGAGACACAGTAATATGAACACCCTGTATGCGCGTCCAGTAGTTTTGCCAGTGAAATTAGCACAAGCCCCAAGCTGGTGTGTAAAATCAGCATTTTTCACCTTTGAACTTGTTTTTGCACATAATGCAAATTTTCATAATATATTGCACAATAAGCTTAAAATAGATTTGTTTAAATCATTTTGCAATAACTGTATAACTTCATCCAAAAAATCAAGAGGTATTTCATCAACCAAAAAAAAAAAAAACCTATCGATTTTGACATTTATCATGTGATCAAGCTAGAAAGAGTCAATATACATACATCACAGACAAATGGTTTTTTTTTGCATGAACTCTGATTGAACAAAAAACGCAAATCCGCATGGCTAGTGACCATTTAAGGCTAGATATTATTCTAGTTCTATATATAGCATTGCTTTACTTTGTACTACCTACAAATAAACGAGGTAAGGTCGTTCATTGGTACCCACAGTCATTTAAACTGGTTTTTATACATTAGAAAGTTTTCTATTGATCGATTATTTGTGCAAAGTTTCAGTTTAGCTGTTGCGAAATTTTTAATGGTGTTTTTTTTGTTGGATTGGTGCGAAAAAACAGGTTTTCTTAACTAGATATTTCAGTACAATTTAATAATTTTAATTTATTGCTCCAAATTTCGTTTAAAATCCAGTCCGATTTTTTACTCTCATAATTTCATTTCGCAACTCTAAAGAATTTGATATTTTTGCTAAAAAAACTGGTATTACTTAACAATAATAATGTTCAAATATCACATTGTGAGGTAACCGTTACTTTGTTTCAAAATGTAGGTATTACAATTCAATAAAACAATGCCAAAGTCGAGCAACCAAACAGGTCTATCGTATTATGGCGTCAACATTGTTAAGGCCAAGGAGGGTGAGGGGTATTTACTTCAGCTTCTAATAATTAGAAGCTGGGGCTGAACTGTAGTGAGACGAAAAGCAAAAGGCTGGAAAGGAATAGGTTGTTCAAAGAGTGAGATAAATAGTAAAACTCAGCAGACTATTGGCTTAACCAAGTGTAAATGTATAAAGCGTTGTTGCCGGTGATATAAATTTTTCATGCGATTGGGGAGAACTTCAAAACGAGGAATAAATTGATGTACTGACTTATTCTTAGAAGCCTAATTAATAATCTTAAGGACGTTGTTGTTTTTTAAAAAAGATGTTTTAAAGAATAATAATTATCGCCATTTATTTAATAATAATGATAATAATAAGTTTATTTCAAATCGTTATAATATAATAAACATGTTAATATGTTATTCTTCAATGAACTTATTCATAAATTCCCCTTTCAACTTGATATTTTTTTGATAAAATATTCTTTTTAATATTTGTTGGTAAATAATCATTTCAATAAAAACATAAAAGTTTAAAAGTTTTTTTGTCCTACGGACTTATTTATTTTAGGTTTTATGGATAATTCATTTTTATAACGTGTATTATGGTCTTTAAACTGTTATACAGGGTGTTTCAGAAGTACGGTACGTAACTTAAGGGGGTGATACCTTATGATATTCTAAGAGAAAAAGTTGGTATTAACATGTGTCCGGAGTTGCCCGTTTTTGATATATGCAAGTTTTTTTTAATCGTTTTTTTTTTATAATTTTTTAAAATAGTTTATCCTTTTTCCGATTAAATTAAAATTTGGTACCGTTATTCATAATGATAAGGGGCTTAATTAGCTCTAACTAGATTAAATTTATTAAGTCCAGTGGCGTCTCGGGGAGCACTTTAACGAATATTATTAACAAAAAATGTACGCTACTGACTTTTTTTAAGTTTTAATATTTTTTTTCAGATTTACCAACTAATAATATAACTTTTTTGTTTCTTGAATTGTTTTTGTATCTTGCTTCGTTTTCGAGAGAAAAATATCTATTTTTTTTTTTTTTTTTTTTTTTTTATGATAAGGCACAGCACTACAGGATAAATCCTTTATGGCGCTCTAGGAGCGGTGCGTGTGCGCAGGAAACGATTCACGTTGGTCTTGAATCTTTGGAGACTATACTCGTTGGGGAAGACGATCTCAGGGAGGTCGTTCCAGAGTGATGACGTTCTCCAGATGAAAGAATTTTGAAACAGTGTCGTTCGAGGGACACTAAGCTGAACCACGTACTGGTGGGCTGCAGTGGCTCGTCGTGTACTTCTACCATGCACCGCTCTGGGTGGTATTAAGCGGGCAACCTCAGTTGAACACTTGCCATGAAAATATTTGTAAAATAGACTCAAGTCGCCAACCTGCCTTCGATGTTCAAGGCTTTCCAGGTTGTTTGTCAGACTATGGTCACCGATCAAGCGAATGGCTCTTCTTTGAATGGAATCTAGCAATCTCAGGGTATGTTTAGGAGCAGAGCCCCAAATATGCGAACAGTACTCCAGTGATGGTCGAATTTGGGCTTTATAGAGCATCAAAAGTTGTTGGGGTGTATAGAGGTTCTTTGTTCGGAAAAGTACTCCAAGCTTTTGCGAGGCTGCCTTAGCAATGGCCGCAACGTGGCCATGCCAAGACATATGACTATCCAGATTAACGCCCAATAAATGAATTGATGAAGTCAAGGGAATTGAGTGTCCCGCCATAACTATATCCGGTTCTTCAACATTAACTTTTTTAGAAAAAACTGCCGCCTGGGTCTTTTTAGCGTTAAATTCTACTTGGTTACTGTCACCCCAAGACAAAATTTCTTCCAGGTCTTTGTTGAGATGTGAGACCTCTTGCTGCCTATAGAGATGTGCATTAGCAGCCGATGTCCGAGCATCCAAAGTAAAAGTTGAAACAAGTGTGCTGTCATCAGCGAAGCTATATATAGGATTTTTAGTTTTTTCCAAAAGATCGTTAATGTATAGTAAGAAAAGGGTGGGCGACAATATAGAACCTTGAGGGACTCCGGCGTTGATGTTAAATGTGTCTGAAAGAAATCCGTCCATCGCCACTCGCAGAGAACGGTCTTTAAGAAAGCTCGACAGCCATGAACAAAATTGAACCGGCATTCCGTATGCTCTCACTTTAGTTAGGAGCCCCTCATGCCATACTCGGTCAAAAGCCTTGGAAATGTCCAGTGCTACCGCCCGGGACTCCCCATGGTGTTCTATTGCGTTGTTCCAAACATGAGTAACATAAGCGAGAAGGTCTCCTGTTGATCTAGACTTACGGAATCCATACTGGCGGTCACTAATAATGTTGAAGCCTTCCAGGTATTTTAGTAATTTTTCGTTGATAGCCTTCTCCATAACTTTTGATATAACCGAGAGCAATGCGACTGGACGATAGTTGTTTGGCAAGGTCTTCTTGCCTTTTTTGGGTATGGGCTGGACTCTCGCAGTTTTCCAGCAAGAAGGAAATATTCCTTTTTTGTAGGATAAGTTAAAAAGCCTACAAAATACCGGTGTCAGTTCGTCAGCGCATTTCTTAATTACAATGACTGGAATATCGTCAGGACCAGAAGCCTTTTTAGTGTCGAGACTCCCCAAGATTCGCTTAACATGGCGGTGGCGAAAGACAATCTCGGGCATTCTCGATTCTACAGGGGTAATGTTCGGTGGAGTACTTCCCTGAAAATTTACCATTGAATGTGAAGAGAATAGTTCCGCCAGTAAGTTTGCTTTTTCCTGTGCTTTGGTCGCAATGGTGCCATCAGAACGTGTTAGAGGTGGAATGGTTGACTTGGTAAAGTTCTGACTGACGGCCTTAGCTACCGACCAAAATGATTTTGAGCCGCTAGGACATTCAAGAAGTTTGTCTCTGATCCTCTGGTTGTGTGCTTCTTTGCTTTGGTTTATCGTTTGCTTGCATTGGTTTCGAGCGTTAACAAAGATGGTACGATTTTCGGCGGTAGGATTTTTACGCCATTGTCGGTAGAAATAATTTTTTGATTTAACAGCTCGTTCGCAATTTTTGGTAAACCAAGGCTTGCCGTTAGAAGGGCACTTTTTTGAGAAAGGGATGAAGGCTTCCATACCAGTAAGGATAACCTCCGATATTTCTGTTGCACAGATGGATGGATCATCAGAGGTAAAACAAACGTCCCGCCAAGGAAAGGTTCGAAAATGGTCCCTTAGGTCCTCCCACTTAGCTGATGTATAATGCCATATCTTGCGTGGTTTAGGAGGCTCTTCAGCACTAATTGGTAGTTTGTTCAGTGCCGAAATAAGGTTGTGGTCAGAAGTTCCTAATGGCGGCTTCACGGTGACAGTGTACAAGTCGGGGTTTGAAGTTAAGAAAAGATCCAACAAACTAGCAAAATCACCATCTCGGTCTGGAATCCGAGTTGGTTCACCCACCAGCTGGGTGAGGCCAGAGCTGATGGCAAAGGATTCGGCTTCACGACCTTGTTCGTCAGTCATGTTTGAGTATTTGAGCCAGTTGACATTATGAATGTTGAAGTCGCCAAGGATGACAACTTCGGAATTGGGATGGTGGGTTTGCAAAAAGTCGATAGTATTAGCAAGAGAGGAGAACAAGTCTCTATAATGGGTATCGCTTGGCGGCCGGTAAAGGCAGCAGATGAATTTAGTAATTTTTTGCGTTGATATTTTAAACCACATTACATCAAAGTCGTTAGGCTCGAGTGTCTCCTCTCGTTGACAAGAAATATCACTCCGGACAAAGAGACAAAGGCCAGAATTCCGCCTAAATCGGTGATGAAAGTCGTACCCAGGATATAAATAGCTGACCGTACTAATCGATGATCTGACTTTGGTTTCGGTTAGTGCAAGTACATGAGGTTTGGTAGATTGTAGATGTTGATGGACTGCATTGATGTTGGAGTTCAGTCCTCTTATATTGCAGAAGTCAATTTGGAAGTTGCTAATCTCGGGTCTTTTAACAACTCCAATTTTCACACCATTTCCATTTAGAATATTGTTCGAAGGACCCGCATGGCTACTGGACATGGTGGATGATTGGATAATCTCGCTTGATAAGGCGCCAGGACCCGCCCCCACCCGGAGATCCGATCGGGGGGCGTTTTTAACTCCGGAATTTATTGATCTTGGAACCATCATCACAGCATTTTTTGTATATTTCCCACCCTGGAAACCGGAGACATCGGCACAGTGACGAAACGTTAGCTCAAAGAGCAACTTCACGCCACCTAAGCCGATGCGATGGTATTTCACCGGGCGATGTCGGGTGAGCCAACATCTACCATCTATGTATTTAGATGTTAATTAAAACATTTAAATTAAAGGTAAAATTATTTTTTTTAATGACGATACCAAAAGCAATGCAACAGCTAATCAAAGCAAATGTTGAAAATGGCCACCCTCTAATAAAACGCGAGATTGCAATCGATTTTTTTTTAACTTTAACACCCTGTATTTCAAAAACGGGGCAACTCTGGATACATGTTCATATAAACTTTTTCTCTTAGGATATCATAAGAAATCACCGCCTTAACTTACGTACCGTACTTCTGAAACACCCTGTATATTAAAATATTATAAATCAAAATTTGCCTAACGTTCATCTTTTGCGTTTCTGAATATAATTCTTTTGAAGGATAGAGATAGTCCTGATTAAATATAATTTTTAAAAATATTTTTTGTAATACTTCTGATTTTTTAACCAAAGTTCTGAGATTTAAATAATGCATTTAATGTAATATTTCAAGACGTTTTTCATCCAGAAATTTAAAACTAAATGTTTTACATTACTAACTTTTAAAATTTGAATGCCATCGCTTATATATTGATTTGTGGTACATTATTTAGGTTTAAAGGAAAGGGACGATAATTTGTTTTATTAAAATTCACTGTTAATAAATTATTATCATACCAATTTGTATCGCTATAAAAAATTGCAGTATTATCTGCAAAACTATAAATATTAAAAAATAATGTTCCTAAAATTGTCCCTTGAGGAACACCATATTTAAATACTTTTGAATAGCTTTCTTCTTTATCTATTTTAACATAAGGTGGTTTCTCTTTAAGATAGTTTTTAATTAATTCTAATTGCTTTCCTCTAAATCCAATATTTTCAATCTTTTTTAATAGTAAATTATGGCAAACCGTATCAAAGGCTTTTGCTAAATCCAGAAAAATACAAATACAAGGTGTTTTATCATCTAATGCATTATATATTTGATCTGAAAGCAAACAGCATCTTGCGTCGATTTATTTTTTTGAAATCCGAATTGTTTTTTAGAAATAAAATGCATTTTTTTGTAAATAATTATCAAAATTTACCTAATTGAATTTTGCATAGAGTTGCGAGGTGTTAATGCGTTAATGGTGCCTCTCCAGTCTCTAATTGCAAACAAACTACGCTACATTAATTATGTAAGTCTGGTCCTGGTCGTAATGATATTCGTTTGCGATAAGTGCTAAGAATGTAACAATATTCTATTCATTAGGACCCAAAATTGTTTAAATGCAATATATACTCTTTGCAAAACAAAAACCGATGCACGTCATACCCTTCGAGTGACGTCAGTTATCGACAGTGTTGCCAGCTTGTAACCAAAATATCCGAGTGAGGGAATTACACAGTTTTTTTTTTTCATAAAAACAAGATAAATATACAAAAATTTCCCATAGTTTATATATTTGTTTACTGCATATGCATAATACCTTTTACCATTAACTTTAGTAGATCTAACGCTTCTTTTATTTTCATCTTGCCAAAATTGACCAATGGTAGAGATATTTAAATTTAGGGCGGCTGCTACACGCTAAAAGCTAATTAAGTAGGAATAAAATATCTAGACCTTAACATACTCTTTAAATTTACTTCTCCGTACTGCTGTCAAGGGTAACAATAGGCCATTGTTGTTAAGTTCTTCCTGGGAATAGCTTCTGAGAGAAGCTATTAGCTCTTTGTACCCACTATTTAAATGCTTCGGCATTTTTCACAAATTTAATAGTAAACGACGTAATCGACAGTGATATGTATGTGCACTTTTGTTTCTCTTAATAGAATAAACGTGAATACCTATATCGTGTTTGAGACAGGGTGACATGTCACTGAGAGATGAAGAGTTTTTCTTTTTCTTTCGTGTCATAAAATAAAATATGGCCGACTCCACTTCTTTACTAATAACTTTGGGATCTTGTGTAAATTTATTCCAGCGAATTAAGTATTCGTATATAATGCGGGTCAGTTCAAGTTAAAGATTAAAGCGAATTCCTGCAAGTCACTAGAGCGAGAAATAGTTATTGCTTACACTTGAGTTGAGAGCAGGACTACGTCTAAAAATAGCAATTTAACTTGGCGCTGCAGTACAACTCTGGAGATTTCAATGGCATTTTAAAATAATTGTGCCCCTTCAAACTCAATCAGTATTCAGATACAAAAAGACTCATTTTAACTGTTTCCCTTCATTTTCATTCATTGAATTGAATAGTTTTATGATGACGAACGTTCCACAAAGTCATTGACCTTATCTACCATAACAAAACAAAAAGTTTTATTATCTGAAGCGCATTTTGTCCTGTTGGACTTTCCCGCTATTGCATCGCGCGTATAGGAAATATTATAGACCACTTAAAAACACATACAATTAAGGCTTAATTAAGACTTCAATGAAATTCTTGAGCGACTATGGGCGGACGGTCGTTGTGCAACATTTAAGGGTCTCAATACTTTCAAATAGTTGATACATCAATCCTACAAAGCAAAGATATTTTAATTGTTATTGTCATGAATTGTATAAGCCTGTGGAGTTGCAGCAAAACATATAATATCGCATATTTGTTCACTATTCGAATTATTAAGTGATAGTGGTTACATAACACCTGACGAGTTAAAAGTCAATGCAATTTCCTTGAGTATTGATATTTGGGTAGCGTACTATCGACATGCTTAAGGCACAATCTTGATCTTTAAATTTTTATCACATGTAAACAAGACCGTGGAAAAGTTTGTGGTTCACGTCACGTACGCACATTTTTTGTGTTTTCGATTTTGAAATTGGGCCGTGAGATCGATGCCTCGCGCCATTCTCTGGAAGTTGTTTTGATTTGCTTCTAACTGGGTTTCTATTATTCACGTGCAGCAGCTGGTACACTCAGCCCTTAACAATATGCAGTACCGGGTGATGCCGGGCTTAGTTGAACATAGGAAATTTTATATATTATACCCTTTTGCTAATTATTGCCGCAAAACGGTCAGAGATGCAGCAAAATGATTATGATTTTCTTATATTAACTTTTTAAGAATTATCTGAATTAGTGGCAATTATGGTAGTACCTTCCTCTGCTTTAAATAGCCTTAAAGCCGTATTACAGTCACGCAACTAATTGCAGCAATAAATGGCAAGGTCAAAGTATTGCATGAAAGAAAGTTGCACAATGTAAAACAGCGTGCAAGTCCATGCAACTTTTTCTTAATTGCAACAAACCTTCTAACCTCAAACTTGTTATTGTTATTGTTTTATTTTGTGATTTTCTGGTGTTTGTGAAATATTTTGTGTTTGAAATGAAATAAATAAACAAAATAAATAAATTAAAGCGGAAAAAAGTACTCACTGCATCATTATACACCATTAATACTGTTGGTAACACAAAAGTAACTACTTTTCCCCCAGACTTGCACGAGCAATGCAATAAATATCGCGCCAGACCGATAAAATTTTCGTGCAACTTAGTTGCACCAAGGGATCAGCTGAGCTTCGACTGCGCATGCCTTTGGGCAATTCTTATTGCGTCTTGCATGGACTTGCATCGAGTTGCGTGACTGTAATACGGCTTTTAGGTTACTTGACTTAAGAAAAGAATGGTTATTAATTTTTATTTGGCTCAATTTGCCAAGTTAGCTATGATTTCAGTAATTAAAACAAATTTGACAGTTACCCTGGCAATTAATTAATTAAAAAGTGAGCTTTTCTGAGGCAGAAAAACGTGATATATATGAATTATATATTAAGAACGCATACAACAAAGGACAAGCTAAACGAGAATATCAAAGAATATTTGAAGGAGAAAGGAGAATTCCTAGTTTAAATATTTTTCCTCGAATATACCATAAAGTTTGTACTGAAACTACATTTAAGCGTAAGAAAAGAACATTAGCTGGGAACGAAAATCGTGAAAATGAAGAGTTAGAAATTAAGTTGAACAGTTTGAAGGTAATTTTTCCTTTAATTGGTATCTGCATGTTAATTCCCTTGCCTTGTAATTTTAGAATGTCCGGAGAAATCCATTGTACCTGTGTCTGAAACACTAGGTAAATCCTATTATAAGATACAGAGAACTCTACAAAAATATAAATACCACCCTTACAAAATTTTGCCGCCGCAAAAATTGTCTGAAGAAAATAAAGCAGCTCGTTTACGTTTTTGTTTGGAAATGATGGAACGTTTGGAGCAAAATGCACAATTATTTAATAAAATTATTTGGACGGACGAGTCTTCATTTTCAACCTCTGGCATTTTTAACAGAAAAAATATGCATTTTTAGTCGACTGAAAATACCAGAGCTTTTCGGGAAATAAAACATTCAGGCCGTCAATCTGTTCACGTATGGGCTGGTATTTTGAATAATAGAGTCATTGGTCCAATATTTTTTGACGGTAATATGAATGGAAACCGATATTTGGAATTAAGGAATCATAATCAAGTGATTTGGCAGCAGGATGGGGCTCCTGCTCACAATGTTGTGGCTGTTACGGAGTATTTGAACGAAAATTTTGATTTTTGGATTGGAAGATTTGGGTCCTGCAGATGGCCAGCGAACAGCCCAGATTTAACTGTTTAAGATCATTTTCCTTGGGTGTTTTTAAAAGGAAAATTAAATCATGAAAAACAACCGTCGGTGAATAGGGTTAGGGAAATACCTCGGGAAATAGTAACCACAGAAATAGAAATATTAAATGGTAGAAATCAAGGAATCATTTTAGCTGCAATAGAGAGACAAAAACGAATTTATAGAAGATGTATTCAAGAAAATGGAGGACATGTTGAATATCTACTTCAATAATTTCTTTAAATTAAATTTGTTTTTATTTGGATTTTTTAGAATGAAGCCAACTACGTGAAATACCAGTAAACGTTAGTTTAGTTTTTAGTTGAACATTTTTTACCATTACTTTTGAGAATAATATAAAAACTTGGCGGTATTCATTTTTGTTATACCTTTATACTATTTCATATAGGTATTTTTATTCTTCTCTCTAAGAGAAGTTAATTTTGCAGACCAATCAATTATTCAATTACCACTAAATAAATAATATTGTAAGTCGATTTTTAATTGTTTCTAGCTCGAAAACAGTTAAACTTAGGTAAAGGGTATATTATATAAAGTCTGCTCAGAATTTGAAGTAGAATCCGAATCTGTAATAATATCAGGGTGTTTCATTAAAAAACTATAGGTTTGATCTGGTACGCATTTTTGGAGCACGCTGTATAATATTTTTATAAATCATAAAAAAATTTAAAAGATTTCCTACAATTTGGTAAAAAAATCAGCTCTCGATCTTTAAAAATAACAACGTTAAAGGGGCGGTCCATTTATAATGAATAACCCTGTACATTTTATTAAAAAATTGTATTATAATTTTTTGAAGAGGCCGATTTAATAAACCCATATGCCAAGTTTGAATAAATTTGATTAAGCCAATCTTAATTTATTCAATTAAATGTGATGGCAAAATTACGAAATTTTCATAGTTTAGGTTAGTGTTTGCTGTATTACCATGTTTCCCATGTTCAACTAAGCCATGCATCACCCGGTATATTATTAAAACCAAAGACTGACCTACATATACCGGAGTGAAGATTACAACCAAGATTTCCGAAAATACCCGAGGGTCAAAATATCATCCACCATTGCATAATACCCTGCTCATTCTAATTCTATTTAAATAAACTAATATATATACAGGGTGTCCCAGAATATGAGGGCACTCTTCCAGATTCAGATAGAACACATACAATAAGTGCACTATGAGTCAAAACATAATAGTTTCCGAGATACGGACTTTTGAAAAATGGCATTTTTAAACTTTGACAGCTTCTAGCTTTTTAACAGTATGTCTTAGAGCAAAACGGCTCACATTTCCCTATCTTACTTCCTTATTATCTTCCTAAAAATACAAATTTCCGGTTAAACTGGAAGTACCATATTTCCGGCTTTCGAGTTATATCCGGTTTAACAAAAGTTTTCATTTTTGGGGCGATAACAAACAAGTAAGATGGGGACATGTAAGCCGTTTGGCTCTAAGACGTACCTTTAGAAAGCTAAGAGCTGTAAAAGTTCAGAAATCGATATGTCGGCAACTATACTATTGCTATTTGCAAAAATAGTGTAAGATATAGGGTGTTCCATTAAAAAAAATACAAGTTTTGTTCGCCCCACTTTTTTGAGCCACCCTGTATAATGTAAAATATTTTTAAAGTATGCCACTTTTAATTCCGCACCTTAAGCTGTGTCAGTATTTTTGATAAGTTCTTCGATAAGGATGTAAACTTTCGTCCCCGCTTCGTTGGCGGACCCGGTATAAGGTTCCAGAAGAATGTTATTAAAAAAAAGTGATCTTTTAGAAAATTATGCACCTTTTTACTTTACATATTTATTGTCCACACATTGGGATCGTCCCTTAAGTTTCTCTCATTAAGCTATGTTTTTACGCTTCCGTTGGGGGTAATTAACAAGAGACGTACAAAATAAAAAGGACTTCCCTAGTCCCTAGACATTTTTCGCATTATATAAGAATCACCCAGTAGGTATAGCACTAGGCGGCTAAAATTGTTTTCACCTCATATCACCTTACGTAAGCAAAAGTGAAAAACAAGTATAGTGACGGGAAGTATTTACTAAGTTTGCAGTTACTGTAGTATAAATAGCCCAAATTTTAAAACATTAAACCGGATTCGACTGGTTATTTCATTTGCTTGCGTAACGATAATTAATCAGAAAAAAAACTTTATTAATCATTGTACCTAGCAGTAACAGTACTTAAGGTGGCGCTAGAGCTGAGAGAGAGAGAGAAATAAAGTCCTTGTCGTTTATTGCGACTATACTATACAGTCATGCAAATTGTAGTTTAAAAATAAAAAATCTCCCACATATTTCGGACCACGTAGAGTCAACCAATCTCGATGTGAGGGCTTTCTCTTATTATCTGTCACGCGTAGGTCTATATCTATATTTGTTCGTGTGAATCAGAAAGTTCAGTGGCTGCTCATAGGGGGGACGAAACAACTCCCTACCCGTGAAATTACTTGAAACCTAAAACCTATTTATATAGAAAAGAGAAACTGACACTGGTGTCTGCATCATCAATTAAAACTAAATAAGATACCCTTGCCATGCATATCCAAGGCAAATGATTTATTTTTAGCAATTTCAAGTATATAACTAGACTAAGAAAATAGATTAATAAAAAGTAATTAGATTTTCGCGTAACCTTGCTGTGACACATCACGTAATTTTACAAACTATACATAAACAAAACGATTTTCTAAGTACAATATTATATCACACATATGATTTATTACAAATAAAAATGTAAACTCAATTTTTTGCCTTGAGATAAACATGTTTTATCTCGTATCTCTGCAGTATCAGTTGTGGCTTATAAATTGATAAAATTAGACAGTTTTAATATATTTTGACTATATAAGTCACGCCCCCGCACTTTCCATATTCCATATGGTATGGACGGCCGTCTCTCTCACCCGATTTGACCATCTCAGATTGTTTTACTAAATGCAAATGCGATACGATAACTCAACATTGTGATTGTGAGTTAATGGTAATAATATCTCCAAACTGGCCTGACAATCCTGACATGGTGTTAAATCAAATTGACAAGAGTAAAAACAGTTTCTTCTTTATCGCCTTGGTTTTATTTGCGTTGTTCCTTGAAAGGCCAGATGAATTGCCAGTGATATTACTCAATAAAATATACTAGACATCTTACTTGAGAATATTCCTTAGTTATAAGAGGATGACGATTATTAAACTTGTTTACCATCTTGTTAGGAACGAGAAGTAATATTTTATTGTTAAGGTTGTTTCATTCGATGTCGTCCAATTGATGGAATACAGTATTTTTAATACCTAACTGACTGCTGAACAAAAATAGACTGAATACAGGTAGTCCGTTCTATTTCTGTCCCGACGCAACTAATTTAAATTGAAAAAAAAATTAGTCTGTCCACGTCTTACGTCGTTTCTGGCGCGCCCAACGATTGTTTGATGCCAATATTATTGGCAATTATTGTCTCCTTGCCTTATCGGATCTTCTGTCTCCTTGAAACGTTTTGGCCGTCTGGTTAGTCAGATCTAAGTACGTTAAACTTTATGCGGGAGGGCGCCTCGCCAAGTAAAACGGTGGACTCAATAAATTCTTATCCTAAGCAATTCCTCTTTTATAGTATTAAAAGACAATGCCAACCTTAATTGATTATGCATGAATAATTTATTTAATTTCTGTGACGTCCGCCGCGCCGTCCCCAAGCTTTGCTTGTAATTGTAGGGAGTTTTGGTAATCTAGCAAAACACTGAAATATTTTTTTTTTAAATAAAAATTTGTCATTATTACATTTTATCAATGCTTACATGCATCTAGCTTATGGACAATTGTGTGGATGCAAGAAGAATTTATTCTGATTCCTTTCCAAATCGAAGTGTGCCGCATAAATGAACCATTGGAAGGGTTGACATTACGGAAGTCACTTAAACGCAAGAATGTTAAAAATGTGAAAGATTTGCTTCTTGTTTACTTAAGCAGATATTCGAATTGGGCGCCCTGTACTTCTATACATTCCCTTCTCGTTATACTTGAAACAACATTTCGTTAAAATAGTGTGTTATTCTTTCTATCAGATCTTCCCTAGTATGAAGTGGCGTCGAATATACAAGCCTCTTTATATTTCATCATAAAAAGAAATCCAATGGAGTCATGTAGGGCGATCTCGGTGGCCATAAGATAGGACCACATCGATTTATCAAAAGTATTTGATAAGTGCTGATGAACTAAATTTCTATAATGCATATACCACATGATTTCTAATTTCTAAGGGCACATTTTCCAATAAACCGTTTAAGTTTTGTTGCAAGTATTGCAAATACATGGCACCATTTAATTTGGCTTTATTAAAGAACGGTTCAATGAGATTATTCCCAATAATCTGCCCCACAGGTTAACCGTGAACCTTTGTTGGTGCTTTGTCTGCATTGTTGGACAGATATGCAAATTATGGCAATTTATTACTCCGTCTCGGGTGAAAGCGGCACTTTGTCACATGAACTTGAACCAACAGTTTTCCTACACTATTAGAGGAGTTTTCAACAATTTCATCCAGAGTTTCCTCGTCTAACTGAGGGCTCCTTGCTATTCTTGGAGGCCCTTCTCCACTACGATGCGGCAAAAACTTCCTAAAATCGATTAGCAAAAGATTAGCTACTTTTAGCATTTTTTTATTTCACTTTTTACCTGTTTTTCTTAAGCTACGATTAACCCTTTCAAAAGTTCTTCGGTTTTGAAAATGTATGAGGATAAATTTTTCTCACCTTCACACATTTACCGATTGCTTGTCCATAAATTAAACGAATTCGAGCATATTCACTATAGGAATAATCAGGGTTGTTATGCTTAAAACAAAATGTTTAAAACTTGTTTTTTTCGTGAACAGTTTAAAACAAAAAAAAAGTTTTAAACAAAAAAAACATGTTTTCAAGGTTTTTTTTTTAAATATACATGTTTTTTTTTTGAACCCTGGGAATAATCCTGCATTACTTAAGTCTTATGTACTCATGCAGTCAGACAATTTTAAAAATTGTTGTCAATAACACATTGTTTTAAGCCCCTTTTTAGTGTAAATACACCATTCTTCTCACTCTCTCTTTAACGTTAAAGGACGTGATATCACCGTAACAAGCGCTAAAACTCCAGAATTCCGATAGCTCGTTGTTTTTCACATTTCATGTTTCGTTTCGCGCAAAGTCCATGCTGTACTCAACTTAAGTCAGTTTAGCTCAAGTCACCGAGTATAGTAAGTCAACGGCGCGCGGCTTACCGTTGCTATAGAAACCAGGCACAGCATAGCTAACGTACCTTGGTTATCGACATCTCGCTGTTTTGTCGGAAAATCGCATTGTTTTTTGAAATTTGTCAGTGGATTTATTTTTGTCGTGACTTTTGTGCGATTCGTTTTTCAAAAGGGTCAAAATTACGTTCAAAAAGGCAAAGATGGTTGGCACCGGAGTAAGGTACCTCTTTCGGTTAGTATCGTAACATTTTACTTATCTTAAAAACCGTTTAACCAATCCATCGTGTGACATGCAGCAAGCGGGTATCAGACGACAAATATTGTAGACTTGGCCTTAATTTTTTCCAATATATTCAATAATCCCGAATTATACAGTATTCATGATGTTTATGTTCACTGATTATTTTATTTATTACCTGCATTATGTATTTGCAAAAATAAAGCATAAGCGCACAATATTTTATGCAACTTTGTAAGTGTCTTATCATCCTGCTGGTAATTATGAATGAATCTGGGTCTTGGAAAGGGTATGAAAAAATTTGCAAGTTCTTTGACCTCGCATAACATTAGATAAGAAATATCGGGCGAATATATTTGTATTTTTAGGTTGGTGTGCCAATGTTATTCGAAGATTGATTAGGATTGTTTAATTTTTACAGGCTCGAGTTAGAGATTTAAAATGCCAGAGCAATCTCTGCCTCTCTATCTATAGACGGAGACCATTATACCAAATTCTTCTAATTTAATCCGTATACACATCTCTATGATCGTAACCACCCTAAGTCGTACGTAAATTTGTTTCCTTCTTTTTCTGAAACATTAAATTTTTAGATGTCGGTTTGTGTTGTCAGGCCTAAACTTACTAAAAATTTACAGGCATTGTCAGTAGTTTCCATTAGCTAAATATAACTGATTTCCCTGTATTTATTTTATAATCTTATAAACGTATATTTTGTACTTATCTGTTTATAATCGAAAAATCCTTATTCTACAACTAATTTAGAAAATCACAAATGCCTAAGTAAGTAAATACTGCTTTCGCGACCATCACGTTCCTCTAGTTCTATTTAACTATTTATACTATTTAATAATGTGACTGTAGGCCACTATTGTATAAGAAGAAAATAAATGTACAACGCACTACTTCCATCAAATTGTAATATTTATACTATAGTATTTGCTATGACCTTTTTACTTCAAATCTACAAAATCCACCTTTTTTCAAAATCTATTGGTTCCTGAAATAAATTATTTAATAAAAATAAATTAGTATACGTAAAACTAATAAAGCAATAAAACTACTTTATGGACAAGTGGTGGGGCCCGAAACAACCCTGAAAGGGTCGGCTGGTAAAGATTTCTAGTTATCAACTGACGGGTCACGCAAGGCGCCGAATCTATCGCCTGCTGCGGGAACATTGCTCGCGTCTCCGGCTCGTTTAAATAAAGGAAGAGATTTATGAGTGGCGGCTCGTAAGTTGCTAGGTAGGGTCGGCAGTTTGGTACAGGCGTGGAACCTATGGAAAAATGTTAGGGGAGGTTAAGGAGGGTAAAAGTAGCGCCGCAGGCGAAAATTTGTGGAGACCACTATTACAAATATTAACATACTCTTTCAATTTACTTCTCTGTACTGCTGTCAAGGGTAACAATAGGCCATTGTTGCTAAGTTCTTCCTGAAAATAGCTTCTAGCTATTAGCTGTTTGCATCTAGTATTTAAATGCTTCGGCATTTTTCACAAATAGTAAACAACGTAATCGACAGAGCTATATATGTGCACTTTTGTTTCTCTTAATAGAACAGTTTTTTTTTAATGCTATTTATGAAAAGATCTGGAGTTTTTGTTAAAAATAGACGCACAGCAACACGGAACCATGAGCAGTTAAGCTTAAATAAACAAAATATTTGCTATAGGTACTTTAAGTTTGTAGTAAATTCAATATCGCATAAAGTTTTAATACTTTTTGCCCAGGTTTAATTTCTTCGTGTATTTTTACGGATTTACAATTATCAGCTGATTAATGACGTGCATCGGTTTTTATTGTGCATCAACTGTATGATTGGTTGTCTATGCTAAATATACTGTCTGTGACTCTGTTGCCACTGGATCGGCACTGCCGTCCCTGAAAAGCCGCCACTGAGATTATTTACCTATTTAGGAAAAGCCACAATTGCTTTTGACACGTCGTTTTGGTGCAGGCCCGAAATTAGCAGGAGTATCAATTTTTTGCCAAAAAAGAAATGCAAAAAAACACATGACTGCGTTAAATACTATTAAATTTGTGGCAGTTCACTCACATTTTTGGCGCCTGGCACTAAAAAATGTGGGTCAAAAAACCAATTAGCAATGTCTCAATACGAAAACAGTACAGGCATTAGAAAAAAAACTGACCCGCAAAGCTATCGACGAAAATAAAAGTTATTTTCATTTATTTTTTATATCGTTGATCGAACTATGTTCGATTGGAACTTTTTACCACGCAACGAAATAACCTTTATTAATATCATTAATGCTAATGAGGTGGTATTTTTTATAAGTATGAAACGAACCGGTTTAAATGTAAACAACTTGCTAGAAAAAAAGGGTTTGTCACAAATTTTTCTGCATGGGATTGGCGCCAAGAAACTATTTCTAATAAAACATATTGGGAGGTGACTGGCGTGAGAAACGGCCTGTAATTTTACACGTTGTAGGTATATTTATACCAAAACTACTTCTATTTTTGCCGTGGATCTATTTGACGTAGAATTCTAGAAACTCGTCAAGATCTCTGGCCGGGCACTATTTTCAACCGGCTTGACTCCTACATTTTAAATGGCAAGGGGGTTACGTGGCACATTATTTTAATTGTTCTGTTGTTTCGTTTTATATTGGCCACCCGGTATTTCAACATTTACTAATGAAGAAAAACATGCTAAACATGTGTGTGTTTTTGTAATAACAATTAAAGTTGCTGTCGTCATCAGACGCACGATAAAAATTAGATTATGATTATAAATAACATGAAACATTTACTACTTTGTTGTTTTTTTTTTACTTTGCTGGTTGTTTGAGTACTATAAATTGTTCTATAGCAGGTTAACGTATATGTGGAAAGTCAAGAGCTGTCAAGCCATACTCATCCAGTTTCTAGTAAAATTCAAAAATCCCTGTTCCAAAGGCGAGACCCTGAACATGATATTTACTACTTCTGGATGCTTCCTAAATTTCAAGTTTGTATCTTTAGTGATTTCGAAAATATGAAGAAAAAACATCTTCAGGGTCAACTCTTTGCGAGGCTTCAGCTCGGTTATGGGGGGATATAGGATAAAATGTTACATGACTTTCGGGCCCTATTTTGAGCCGATAATTATCAGAGGGTTGAGTCTTTCCCTATCTAGAATACAGCTTGGATAAAAAGAATGAAACACCCCCAATATTTTCATAACCATGTATATTTTCGAAGAACGCTCGAATCCGTCGATTTTATTTATCATTCTTACAAACTTTGAAAATTTTTACTATTATACAGGATTGCTCAAGAAGTCGGGGCACACGTCAACTTTAATTTTTTAAATGAAATACCCCAAATTTTATTCGATTTTTGAATTCTACTTAAAATTCTGAATATTTTTCATATAAATAACATACCCTAATTCGATATTCAACTGTTTTCGATATATCACAATCTAAACACTAATAATTAACAAAATTGAAGTGGTAGATTTATTAGGTAAAAACAACAGCTTTTAAATCTGATTATAAAAAGTAGAGTACTTAATTAAATGTTCAAATTGATGGCCATTGACAATTTGGCAGTGTCCTAAACGTAAAACAAACTGGTTTTGAACGTTCCCAATAACCTGTTCAGGAATTTGTCGAATTTCATGTTGTATTATCAGTTTTAATGTCTCTATATCCGATGGTTTGTTCTTGTACACTCTTTCTTTCAAATATCCCCACAAAAAGAAATCTAGGGGTGTTAAATCGGGTGAGCGAGCTGGCCCTTCTACCCATCCATCTATGTTGGAAAAAATGGGGCGGTGCACCGTCTTGTTGTAGCCAAATGATTCTTTCAGGACTATCTTGTTCATCGTGATCTGAATATAGGCCAGCTAAAAGTAGTGTCGTAATGGGAAGAAGCACAACCCCCCTCCACTTTTTATGACCTTGACCTTGACCTAACCCGAATGACCTTGGATGACCTTGATCTAACCCGGATGACCTTGACCTTGGATGACCTTGAGCTAACCCGAATGACCTTGGATGACCTTGACCTAACCCGAATGACCTTGGATGACCTTGACCGAACCCGAACGCCCTTGACCTTGGATGACCTTGACCTAACCCGAATGACCTTGGATGACCTTCACTAACCCGGATTTGACCTTGACCTTGAACTTGACCTTGAACTTGACCTTGACTTTGACCTTGACCTTGAACTTGACCTTGAACTCGACCTTGAGTAGCTTGACCTTGACTTTCAAGGAATCACCTTGACCTTGAGCATGCGTTGTTTCTGGTAATATTCCCCCTCCTATGACTTTGAAATTGGATATTATAAATATGGAGCTCTTTCGAAAGGAATACCATAGTCATACAGGCATTGCTTGTTGTTGCCTTGAAATAGAAGAATTGTGTTTGTGGTGTGTTTTGTGAAAGTTATTAAAGGTATTTTATTACATATTTTAATAATGAGTCTTTCACAGCAGACTTTGGTTGAAATTAATAATATGATAAACAAAGATGTTGAATTTCTTGAGCACCGAAAAATTTCAACACTAACGGTGGGAAAAATTTATGTTATAAAACAGATATCATTTGTTTCAACACGTTTTGGTAAAAGTATTCTTGTTACTTTGTATGATACAACACATAATGTAACATTTCAAACTTTCTTACCCAAGCGTGTTGCTGAAACATTATCAGAGGCAACTGTTGACATAATGAATAAATCAAATGATAAATTTACCCTAACATATTTGGGGCAAAGCTCACATGTATTTTCTGGGGGTAATACTAAAGCATTAATAAATTTTGGGTGTTTAGAGTAAACAATGTTGTGTAAAGAATATTTTAATCTATAGTTTATCATATTTTTAATTTTAATTGATAATGTAATAAAAGTGTAATACCTAGTATCATAAAACACAATCACAATCTCATTATTCTATTGTAGATGTGTGACAATGTTGTTGAAAAACAAGATACGTATATAAGTTGGTTAGCATGCAAATTAAGACGTATGGCTCAAGATATACTACAGTTTTCGATGTTTGATGGTTCCTGTTTGGATTCAACTGGCTGTCAGTACAGAAAGTATGTGCGTGATGCAATCAATTTTATGGCTGGTGCGCATCTATGTGGACAATATCTCTACGGATCCATAAACCTGAGTCAATTTTGTGCTGAAATGATTGATAATGATCTTGCCAAGTTTGTCATTCATATACCAGATCTACCAAGTGATTTGGTAACAAAATTTAATTTGGTTGATTATGTGGATCCCGACGATATTACTTATATCGTAAAAGATGGTGTAGTCATCCGCAGCGATGGTGCAAATGGTTGTGAAATTATGGACAAAGTAGAAGATCAAGAAAAGTAAAATTAATTATTGGAACAACTTTTATTTGTAAAAACACGTTCTGTACTATATTTCCATAAACCAGTATAATATATAAAATAATATATAAATGTATGTATTATTATAAATAATGGTCATGTTTAAAAATAAATGTTATGGTTTAATATATAAATAAAACCAATAGGAAATAAATTGTTTGTAGTAAAAGCATTGTTTTATTTTTCCCAACATAACAAACCCTATATAAGCGTTTGTAAGATGAAAACCTTATGAAGTTATATAAGTAGAAGGTAAAATAGCAAATTAGTTTAGTTTAATTTGAGGATGAGTCGAAGTAACAGCACAGTTGATAAGTTTGGACGTAAGAAAACCAATGAAAAATGTCGGTTTTTACGTGGACCACCTGGAAATGGATTCAGGCTTACTCTCGATGATCAGTATGATATGCAAGGAAAATCCCTAGAGAATGTTGCATCACCTAAAAAACCAAATGATGCTGCTACTCAAGAATATGTTCTCACTCAACATGATCTTCTGCGTATACAACTAACTGCTGTATTTGTTAAGAAATTATCAGATCTGCGCATACAATTTAATGATATTACTGATCACCGATTCATAGCATTGAATACAGAAGTTGCTCGAAGATTCAATGAAGTTCAAAAAGAAAAAAAAGAGTATGAAAACAAAGTTGGGAAGATGATATTGGCTCTCGAACAACAAATTATTAACCTGGACAAAGTTCAAATGAAATTTGAACAACGAATTATTGACCATATTACAATTAACCTTGATAAAATTCGAGCGAAATTTGAAGATGTAAAATCTGAGTTGAAATAAAAAGTCACTCAAGAGAGAGAGGTCACACGTGAAGGTCATCTGTTATATATAAATACACGTATCCAAATTATGGTGACTTAGTTCATTTGTAGCATTGCTTTCACAATCATTTACAATATGGAAAGTAAAACAACATTAGTGTATCCGTTTTCAATCAACGGTCGTCAAATGTGTTCAAATTGTGAACATTGGGAATTTTTAAGTGGGACAATGGGATTATGTGATTGGTGTCAAAACGAGAGCAATAGAGGATCTGTACCTGCTGACCAACCTCAAAGTCCCATTATCTTAGGTGGTGGGCATCAACAACATACTGATACGTCCACATCTTCAAGTCAAGAAGATGAAATAATGGAAGAATCGCCATCACCGCAGTCGCCATCGTCAAGTCCAACGTCGTCGCTACCAAATGCACTACTCGATTCTTCAAGTGATTAGTATATGCGCTAAAAAAGTAGTGATGAAGAAGTATTTTTCCGTGCCATATGTATTAGTGAAAGTGAACTTAGACAATTTGGTTATAGTCCCTAAGTGTTTTTGGTCATTATGTATTATTGCTTAAATGTGAATAAAACATTTTTTAGTACTTCATATTATGTTTATAATTATATTATAAATTAATAAATCGTTCATGAACAATTTTATTTCTAAAATTACTTTCTAAAATCATATCCAAAGTTGTTTTGATTTTCTCTATTCGCCGTTGGAAACGGTACCTATCAAGCATTAGCTGTTGAAAGTCGCTCTTTCGAGCTTCTCGATATGCAAACGCCCAAACAAATGTTTTATGGACAATATTTTTCTCTTCATCAAATGTTACGCTCTTCATGGTTATTAATTCAATGAAAACAATTTTTAAAATGATAGCAATATATACTGATAAATAAAATTGATATGTTTTAAATTACATGTTTATTTTATCATTCAACTGATACAATAATTGTAATAGGAAATACAAAGCTGTTTATACAATATCAGACTTATCTATCCAAGAATTAAATTGATTAGGGAAACCCAACCATTTTACAAACAATTGATCAATGTGATTTTTCTGACGTTTTCTAAGAATTTTTTCAACAAGATATACGTTTGGGTTGGTTGTCTTTTGTAGTTCAGCTTCGTAGAAACAACCTTTAATCGGTTCACCTTCTAATGATTCCAGTATGTAAGTAGGTGGATTTGTGATGTTGCTTTTTACTATTTTGAAGAGTTCTGTTGACCATGAAGGTGTATACCCCTTTTCGAATATGGATTTGTATTTACTGATTCGAACTATATCGCCTAGACGAAATTTATATTTCTTCGGTCTAACCTTTAAATAATCGTATGCCCTAATTTGGGTATCTTCTAACACATTTCTGGGCTTCATGCCAATTGTGCGATGTATTGTGTTATTATAGACGCTTGTTCCTGATGGTAATAGTTCCACCCACCTGTAGGAACCTCTAATTGAAAATTGCTTATATAAATTATTTTTTAAAGTTCTTATCACACGTTCAACAATTGCCGCCTTTTTCGTGCTGAATGTAGAATAATGATTTATATTAAATTTTTTCATAAGGGCTTGAAAGCGACTATTATAGAATTCTTTTCCCTGATCACTTTGTAAATTGTCTGGTGTATACGATGCCTCTTCAATTATACTCTTCATTGCATTGGTCACTTCAGCACCGGTCTTGTTTTTGATTGCTCTGGTGTACACAAATTTGGAGTAACAATTGATACATACAAGGATGTAGCGATAACCATCGTTTTCATCAGCATATTGTTGCATTTCAGCTAAATCTATTTGCCATAAATCCTTGTATCCTTTAATAATCGTCCGCCTTCTAATAAAGTTTTTTCTAGCAGTCCGGTGCAGTTCATTAACAATTTCAATTTTTCCCCTGCTTGCCTCCATATTTTGTAGCGAAGCGAACACGTCTCATTAGACACTGAGCAAAGGAAACAAGGTACATAATTTAATATATTATTTGTTCTTCGCGAAGTTCCTCAACAATTGACATAATCTCATTTTCATGCCCAGTATTACCAGCTAATTTTGAACTCCACAACAATCTTAAGCGATCAACCAACTCCTTTGGTTTATTCCAATAAATGTATTGAGGTGATTTGGAAGAAAGTAGTTTCTTGTTGGGTATTTTTATTTTTTTAGCGATGTTATTTTTTACAACAGCACCGCCTGATTTAGTGCTCGCCGGTATCAGTAGGGGTTTTATAATATACAAATATTTCAATAATCTGGTTTCTCGTAGACCCATATTTTTGTCATAATTTTCATATGCTGCACTAGTTAATTCTAAAATTTCCTTGTATTTCTGTAGCACACCATCATCGGTTTTATCGTGTTGTGTTAGGAATGGTGGATTTCTTAAAAAAAGCAAATCGTAAAGTTGAGGTGTTCCATCAAATACAGCAACATTTTTTCCGTTTTTATATAAAGTAATTTTGCCATTTGGAAAACGCACTTCTAGGTTACCAATATATCTTTTAAGGTTATTCGGCTTTTTACCGAAATGTACACCATAAATGGTATCGTATTGGGATGGTTTATTTTTTAATCCATTTAAGTATGCTTGAATCTTGTCGAGCGGTGGTGAACTTGTATAACTTGAAGGGGAAGGTGTCTCAAACAATGTAACGTTGGTATCACGTTTCGGTGTTGTATCGATGTGAGCTTTTCGGCTTATCCGCGGTGTAGACGATTGAAATGATGATATGTGATCGGATATTTCCTCAGGCTCCTCCATTGTGCTAGTACTACGACTATATTGCTTTCCTTGGGTTTTGGGTTGCTGCTGCTGCTGGCGTTGCTTTACTACATTAGATATAGATGTTAGTGGTTTAGTGATTGGTTCGTAAAATTTATCCAAGTCGAGCGCACTTTGTGTCTTCGCCGCCTTGAATTGTTTAAATTTTTTTCGAACAGCATTGGTCGTTTCCACTAGTTTTCGTTTTAAGTCAATTTCTTCATTCATGGTGTTGACAAACTACCGAACAGCAATGAAATGAATGCATTCATCATTGTTAAACAAATATATAGCTATCAAGTCCCTTGCGATATCTTCCCGAATTCACATCACTATCTTTATCGATAACCAAGAATCCATATTTATTATCCCAACATTTCGAGCACATTTCCTGAAATTGTGTAAAATTCAGGTCGGGTGATACATGATCGGAAAATACGTGTCTCATATTCATTTCATCTTGTTTAAACATAATAATAAAGTTGGCATTATCTCGCACAAGCTGTTTAGGAACTCGTGAATATGTTTGAGCCAAATAAAAGGCATCCACATTTTTGTGACGTCCCATACAGAAATATGATCGTATAACATCCTGCTTTTCACACATAACATCATCAAATATAAATATTGAATTGGGTCTTGCATCTGAGGGTTCCATGATATTCGTGGCATCGCTGAAAGCATAATAACCAAGACCTTTAATGGGTGTAAGAATTTTCTTCAAATATTCATATTTTGGTTGATACAGTGACTTGGAGTAGATATAAACATTTTCAAAACGTAGACCCAATGGGTGAGTAAGTAGTGAAATCATAACATTGGTTTTGCCACAATTCGAAGGTCCAATTATTATTCCACGAATGGATGATGGAAGCAAAGGACCGTGTTTCCTTAATAATCTCTCTCCATGTCCACATCCAACTTTTTCGTCGAGATTGTCGATGGAAAATTTTTGTTTCAAATGTACTATCCGCATATTGATAAAATCAATATTTTATAGCAAACTTTTCACTTAAATGGTCATTCAGATGCTGATCACCGGACGAAGTAGATCGTCTCGTTTACAGACTAAGACTGGAAGAGGAATTGTTAATTCCTTAATTAATAACCTGCCGGTGGAGCTGCATATCCCCGGTTATCAGTATTGCGGTCCCGGAACAAAAGTGATTAAACGTGTGAAAAGAGGTGATCAAGGAATTAATCCTTTGGACGTGGCGTGTAAGAAGCACGATTTAGCTTATTTAAATAATAGAGACGATATAAGTGAGCGACACCGAGCAGATTACGAGTTGGAACAAAGTGCTTGGAAACGAGTGAAATCTGCAGACGCTAGCGTTGGTGAAAAGAGTGCTGCGTGGTTGGTAACAAATATTATGAAAACAAAGCAGCGTTTTGGTATGGGTGTGTCATCAAGCAAAAGGAAGAGTCGCTCAAAAGTTGCTAAGAGGAAGCGGCGAGCTGGTAAGCAACGTGCTGGAAAGCGGGTGCGTGTGCAGAAAGTAGCTTTTGGTTCTGCTGTTCGACGTCCGATTCGAGCAGAATTGCTAAGAGGTGGTGGAAAGAAAATGAATATTCTAAATGCATCGAAAATAGCCGTTGCAGCAGCCCGTAAATCAGTAAAAGCAGCAGGTGGTAAACGAAAAGTCCGCACGCCTAGAATTATTCCGATTCCTAAAACTGGTGGAGTATTACCATTAATACCAATATTTGCTGGTCTGTCAGCCTTAGGCTCCTTAGCTGGTGGCGCTGCAGGTATTGTTCGTGCCATCAAGGACGTGAAGAAGGCAAATGCAGAAAAGACAGGTGCTACTTTAAAACTACGTGGAAATGGATTATATCTGAAACCATATCGTTCAGGTATGGGATTGTTTATGAACCATAGGAATATGTCAAAAAACTAATTGTGTCTCTACCCAATAGACCGCTATCAAATGTCGATCTGGAAAAGTATGTGTTAAAACTTAAGATACCTTACTTTAGGGGAGTTTATATGCGAGATTCATTACCTGCACGTGGTCCCCGACGGTATGAAGCAGCGATTATTAATTTGGATAGCGCATCGGGGGTAGGGACGCATTGGGTGGCATATCGAAAAGTCAACTCTGAAGTAACATACTATGATAGCTTTGGTGATTTGCCACCACCTACCGAATTGGTGAGATATCTGCAAACAGGTTCGAACGCGTCGAAAAACATTTACTATACATACGATCGTCAGCAAGAATTCGATTCAGTTTGGTGTGGCCATCTGTGTTTAAAGTTTCTCTCCGATATAAAATAATAATAATAATTATGTCTTTGACGTCACAAGTTGAACGCGATAACTACACAAAGATCTTGCACTTACTTAAAGTGTTTAAACATGTGGGTGGATTATTGAGAATGACTGCCGAAGAATTAGAAAACGTGCCAAAGGAACTAATGATTTCGATGGCGCCAAATGAAATTGCTATAGTTTGGGATAAGCTGTCAAATGAACTGAAAAGTGACGAGGATATGATGAAATATCAGTTTTGCTATGAACATTACAATAGCGACAGTGACGATTCCAACAAGGATGTGGGTGATGGGCCATTGCCTCGAAAATTATTTTGTTGTTACTGCAAAATTAGTGATGTGAATATAACAGCTGAAAATTCGATTAACACGACATCAGATGAGAAGAAAAAAAAAAGCGCTAGTGTATTAAACCCATTGAACTGTTGCAAATGATAATAAAAACAATCACAAATAGCTACTTAACGTCAGTCATGTCGCATACATTCACGCTAACAGGATCCTCGAGCGTGTTAAGCGCCGACTTTTATCCACCCATTGAACTGAGTACAACAAGTAAATATGGTCTTGCACTTGTCGGATTTTACACATATAATTCAATTTTTAACATTGATGAACACAACAACTTATTTGGTTACATAATTGATGAACAGAACAGCTCATTTGGTAAAATAAGGAAGGATGAAAAAATATCACATCTACTGACCATTCCACCAGGAGCATATGAAATTGATGAAATTGGTCAAGCTATGTTGACAGTTCTTAAAGAGTCAACCCGCAACGATAGTGATGAAATATTTTCGTTAACAGCCAACAATAATACATTAAAATGTGAGATGAAATCGAAGTATGACATTGATTTGGGTGGTGACAAAAGTATTGCCAAAATGTTGGGGTTTGACGCTAAAGTGTTAAAAAAAAATGAAAAGCATCAGTCAGTGTACAATGTGGATATTATGAAAGTACGCATTATACGGGTTGATTGTAATATAATCTCTGGTGCATTCCTGAACTCGTCGAAATGCCACATCCTATTTGAATTTGATATTGACGTTGAAGCAGGGTATAAAATTACGAAAGAGCCGCAGAATATTATTTATATGCCGATTATACCGGAAGGACGTCAGTTCATAGACAACATCAGTCTGCGAATCTTGGATGACGACGGAGATCTGATTGACTTTCGAGGGGAGAAGATAATTATTAAATTGGAATTAAAGAAAATAGCATAAGGATGGGTTTCTGCTTTAACACTCAACTACGTTTGTTGCATACTGTGAAAGATTCAGTTAAACATAATAAAAGTAAACAAAGTAGACAAACCAGGCTCATTCGTAATCCAGTCATAAGATCGAAAAGACCTCATCGGCAGCAGCAGCAGCAGCAGCAGCAGCTTTCTCGTGAAGATTACAGTTTTTTACGATCAATTGGTTTGAAAATACGAAAATCTAGAAAATGACGGCTACTAGTGAAAAGATCGAGGTTTTCACCGAACCTATCTTCGAGAACTCCATAATAAGTTTACAGGAACATACTTATAAACCATATGGTTCCCCAACATTTAAGAACTCTGATGAAATTCGTATTCCCGTACACTTTCAAGACATAATATTGGATGTTTCCGAAAGTTACATATACATCGAAGGTACTTTCAAACCTAAAGATGCAACAAAGAAATGTTACTTATCGAATAATGCTATAGCCTTCCTTTTCGACGAAATTCGCTATGAAATGGGTGGTGGTGAACAAGTCGCAATTGTCCGAAAACCAGGAATTACTACAACACTGAAAACGATGGCATCCTTCGGCGCCTTACAAAATAATTCTCTAATGGTTTGTGGATGGGGTCTAAATGAAAATAATCAAGCTCTTGTTGATGCCACAAGTCATGTATTCTCCGGAAAGCTCCCCCTAAAGTATCTAATGGGTTTTGCAGAGGACTATACCAAAGGAATTTTTAATGTTAAGCAAGAGCTTATTTTAATTATCGCTCGCAATTTTAGCAATTGTTATGTTGGTGAAGTAGAAGCAGACATTAATATTGATAAAATCGAATGGAGAGTTCGTCATATTATTCCCGACGATCGTCAAAAGCTAAAGATAATGTCTCGCATGAATAAAGGTGTAAATAGTGCCAATATTCCAATGGCATATCGAAAATGGGATTTGTACGAATTACCTGCCTTGCGACAAACATCATCAGACGTGTGGGCTTTAAGGACTAGCACCAGTCTCGAAAAGCCGAGATATTTGATTATTGGGTTCCAGAATAGTACCTATTGCGATAATAAAGCCAAAGATGCCACTCAGTTTACTGCAGCCAATATAAGTGACATACGAGTATACCTTAATTCCACTGTTTACCCATATGAACGGTGGAATTTAGAATTTGGGAAAAAATTATATGCTACAGCTTACTATACCTATGAGAACTTCCAGAGTAGCTACTACGGTCGAGAAATGGTGGACCCAATGTTAAATTACGTCGATTATCCTGACAACCCCATTTTCATCGTGGATTGCAGTCATCAACCAGAAGCTATCAAATCGTCCACAGTTGATGTCAAAATCGAGTTTGAAACACGAAACAGTAAATTTCCCAAAGACACTAAAGTTTATGCATTGGTTATTCACGACTCATTCTTAAGTTATAATATCTTAAACGGTTCAGTTACTAACAAATCTGTATTTTAATCTTTGTTTAATTTCTTACTGAAGCATCGCGCGATCGCATCCAACTCTAATTTACAATACCGATTTTACCCCTACTAATATGGATAAAATTAGAAAATAAGGTAAATCAATTTGTTAGCAATGTAGGTTGTAGTTAGTCTAGAAATAAATATTTTTTAATATTATATATAGTGTTTTATTATTCCAAAAGCTACAACTTTGCTTTTAAGTTTTGAACTGTGGATCGAGGGTATATTTTGATATTTGACAAGACATAAACTGTTAAAGATAAGAATATACAGAAATGTGTGGGAAAGAGAGAGAGAGAGAGGAAGATAGAGGGTGGGGCAAGATAATGTATATAAGCACCTATTTCGATTTGGAAATTCATTCTAACCCAAAATGTCATCAAGCTCGGATGCAGGTTATTCGAGCGATGAAGAACGACGCGTTCAATGTCATCAACATAGACGAGTACATCGTAGGGGTGGTAGGTTAAGAGAAAGATTTTGCATAGTGCAATCTTATGTAAAATGGGGCCTTCATGTCAACTTGTGTATGTATTGCTACACAACGAGATTTGCGGGTATACATGATGTTGGTTTCATCCAGACCCATTTTACAATAGGATTGAATAGAGCTATGCAAGATCACTCTTGGTGTAGTGCTTGTCGTGCAAGACTGTTTACGGTCTTTCATCAGGACTCATGCCTTATTTGCAATAGAATGTAAATTGTATTGCAAATAAAGCAGCTACCACCGGAATCGACTACCGTCCGAACCCTGACCCCCTCTTACCCATCCCCAGGTCCTTCTCGGAGGGCCACATAAAGAATTGAGCGTAGTTAGTTGTTTAATGTCACATATCCAGGGTGACACGACACTTTCGAGAAATAATTTCTCGATTGTGTTACTATGGATAAAGATATTATGTTATTTAATAAAAATGTAATATTCCTAACCAAATCTAATTTTTTTTTTCTGTTGAACCCATGGTTCACCTAACTCAGGACTAATAATACAATGGAATTAATATTAAGAATACAATTTTTATTGATAACAATTCTTATAATTGTATAGTAGTTTTACGTTCGATGTTGCACAGTGCCATGGTTGCGTTGTCGGATGGAAAAAACATGGTGGAAGCCTCTTAAATTTACTTAGTTTCGGTTCTCGTTCACAGGGAATATTGATCATAATTTCTTCGCTTATAAACTTCTTTAGAAATTTCATCTTTTCACTACCTTTTACGTAAACCTTGGGTGATTGATACAATCTCAATATATGATTAAATATGTTATTAAGTTCACACAATTCTATATTTCCAGACTCCCACTTCAATCCATGATAATTTTCGGCCCATTCAACACTCTTTAGCTCATTAACAGACAACATACTTTTATGAAAAGGAGGTTTAAATAAATAATTGGCGGCACGAAACCCATCGTAAATTGCTATTTCTTTTGGAAAATATCCAAAAGAACAATGGTAGCCCTGGATATCAACAAAAATGTCTGAACGATATTCTGCCATGGTTGCTTGCAACTAACTAATGTATTTTGATGTGAAAATATGGTTTTATCCACATCTAGGATTGTACATTCAAAAGTTATCCCTACCACAATTTTTCAATAAATACGAGTAGAGCTTCACAACTAATTCATATACATCTTGGACATGGCCCAAGAAAGACCTGCAAGCCGTGGCTCGTCGCTGTTTAGCGATGAGACTGAATATGTTCCTCGACCCCAAGAAGGACCTGCAAGCCGTGGCTCGTCGCTGTTTAGCGATGAGACTGAAATTGTTCCTCGACCCAACAGACCACCACCATCGAGGCGAGTTGAAAATGTTGAGACCACTGGACCTGCGGACTCCACATCGGATGCGGGATCGGTAGAAGTCAGCGATGACTTTAGGGGTCCAGCCGATTCCACGTCTTGGTGGGATTTTGAAGATGATATGGACGCCGGTCCTGCGGACTCAACCACTCCGTAGAAGGACTACGATAAGTCCTATTCTCTTTCCTATGCGACCGCCCGAACCCTGACCCACCCGAACCCCCTTCCCCAGGTCCTCTTCGGAGGGCCACATAAAGACTTGAGCGTAGTTTAGTTATTCCGGACCAATTTATTGTGGTACGGTATTATTATTATTATTCAAAGCTTACCCTAAACATGATTAAAATTTAATTATTTTAAGGTGTCAGTTAATAAAACACTTTATACATTTTGTATTATTTATTTAGGTAAAAAATTATATACATAGTCATACAATATTGTAGCATTTTTAACGCTACAAGAACAAATATCTAAACTATGATATGAGCAATACGTAGTATCCATTGTTAATTTTGGTACATTAATAGAACCAGTAGTGAATTCTAAATTAACAATAGAAGGAGTTTTAAGGTTCTTTTCGGAAAAAGTATTAATTAAAAAATCCTTCTTTACTTGGCCCTTGACATAAATAGTATCGACATCGTGCAGAGCGTCGTAGAGAATCGGGAAAAGCTGGTCGAGATCCATTTCACCATAAGGATAGCAGAGACCATGTCGGTTTCCATATAAAAACAACACTTGCTTCTGGCATTGATACGATAGTTCATAAAACGGTATGGATGGTTTAAAGAAGTAACTTTTCATCTCCTTTCCATCATAAATAGCCAACTCTTTAGGTTGAAATTGTGGAACGCAGAATCCTTGAATGTCGACTACAACAAACTTCATCTCATCAAAGCTGGGAGCAAACTAAATTTTTTTTTTTAATTCAAGACACATTTTTGAAGGATATAGTAAAATTTACACCCCACCCCTAAAATATGGCTATAAATACGTATGCGCATAGCAGAATGTATCACTCTTCATCCAGCCATGGACGCTACTAGACTGATGTTGACCTCGACCAGGAAGAGGAAAATCGAAGAGTATTGGGCAGCCTCAAAGAAGAAATTTGAAGGGAAACCGATCGCTGTCGTAAAGCCGACAGTACAAGCACCACCACCACCACCACCACCTGTCGTCGTGGTGATAGAAGACGACGATGTCGGGGTGCCGGAACCACCAGCACCACGTCGGCGTTGGCGTCGCATAATTGCACCGCGATCTGTTCAGATCGCCAGAGGGGAACAGCCGAATTAACTGGTTTCCCTCAACTACCAAAAAACGGTCCTTTTCAGGACCACACTTATACTTTGAGCGTAGTTAGTTAGGTAGAAGTCCCATTCGTGGGATGATATAATACCAACAAGTGGTATTTGTTATCATCACACATAGAAAAGGGATTCTCTTTACTACATAATTCATCTTAAGGTGAATATGTTGAAAAATTAGTATCATATTAATTTTTTTAAGAGATTTCTCATCAGTTTAGAACAAAAAGGTACTAAACTTAAACCATCGGACGTAGTCTAAGCTACACAGTACCATTTTTTAAATTTAAATTAAATAAAAATTGATATTTCTTTTTTTCACCCAGTTCCTATTTTCATTAATTTTTTTTAGGCATTTCCGATAACTTTAGAGCCAAGAAGTATTAAACTTAAATTACTGGGCGTAGTCTAAGCTACACAGTGCCATTTTTTAAATTGCAATTAAATAAAAATTGATAATTCTTGTTTTCCCCCAGTTCCTATTTTTATTATTTTTTTTTAGGCATTTCCGATAACTTTAGAGCTAAGAAGTATTAAACTTAAATTACTGGGCGTAGTCTAAGCTACACAGTACCATTTTTTAAATTGCAATTAAATAAAAATTGATAATTCTTGTTTTCACCCAGTTCCTATTTTTATTAATTTTTTTTAGGCATTTCCGATAACTTTAGAGCTAAGAAGTATTAAACTTAAATTACTGGGCGTAGTCTAAGCTACACAGCACCATTTTTTAAATTTCAATTAAATAAAAATTGATATTTCTTGTTTTCACCCAGTTCCTATTTTTCATTAATTTTTTTATGCCATTTCCCGACATTTTACGCAAAAATTTCATAGCACAAAAATAATTATTTTGTTGCAAAGAACCGGTTTCCAATTTTATTTTGGCAGTTTTATTAAAAATTAGCCCTTCAACCCTTAATGCGCATGCTTGTGGACTTAAAAAAAAAAAAACCCCTACGGGCGCCTACGGCGGGCCGTCCCAACCCCCGCTAACCCCAACCTGAACTTGTTCAAACCCACCCGGGTCTCGCGAGTCGTTTCCGCATATTCCCGACAAACTATTTTCATTCCTTAATTCGCTTATTTCAATACGTTAAGCTTACATTTTACGATTTATAAATTTTAAATTGAAAAAAACCTATTTTTCTATTCAAGTTTTCTAAAATATTTTAGACGTGTTTCGGCGTTTTTTTTTATTTTCAACCGTTTTCACGCAATAAGGCGTCAAAGTTACACATCTAAAAATAGCCAAAAACTCACTTTTTTAAAATGGTTCTTTTTCGATTTTAAAAATTCGATTTATATTAAGGAAACTTGCCTCTATCACTTTGTCCAGTAACTATTTGCGATATTTTTTACTGTTTTTTCATAAATTACAGCCAAAGTCGCCCTTTCTTAGAAAAATTAAAAAAATGGTACTATATTTGCTGTTTCCCTATTTTCTTCAATTTTTTCCATTATTTTTTAATCTAATTCTGATATAACAAGTTGTGCTCTTCATTTTTGGTCCTACACTTTTTACGCTTAATTGCATAGTTTGTCCATAAAATACCAAATTCATATTATTATTTTCCTCAGGGTAGTACCGGCTATTAGGGGATGATACCAAATTTTTAATTTTTAACTTTTTACACTTTAAAAAATGGTACTGTGTAGCTTAGACTACGCCCAGTAATTTAAGTTTAATACTTTTTAGCTCTAAAGTTATGGGAAATGCCTAAAAAAAATTAATAAAAATAGGAACAGGGTGAAAACAAGAAATATCAATTTTTATATAATTGCAATTTAAAAAATGGTACTGTGTAGCTTAGACTACGCCCAGTAATTTAAGTTTAATACTTCTTAGCTCTAAAGTTATCGGAAATGCCTAAAAAAAATTAATAAAAATAGGAACAGGGTGAAAACAAGAAATATCAATTTTTATTTAATTGCAATTTAAAAAATGGTACTGTGTAGCTTAGACTACGCCCAGTAATTTAAGTTTAATACTTCTTAGCTCTAAAGTTATCGGAAATGCCTAAAAAAAATTAATGAAAATAGGAACTGGGTGAAAAAAAGAAATATCAATTTTTATTTAATTGCAATTTAAAAAATGGTACTGTGTAGCTTAGACTACGCCCAGTAATTTAAGTTTAATACTTCTTAGCTCTAAAGTTATCGGAAATGCCTAAAAAAAATTAATGAAAATAGGAACTGGGTGAAAAAAGAAATATCAATTTTTATTTAATTTAAATTTAAAAAATGGTACTGTGTAGCTTAGACTACGCCCAGTAATTTAAGTTTAATACTTCTTAGCTCTAAAGTTATCGGAAATGCCTAAAAAAAATTAATGAAAATAGGAACTGGGTGAAAAAAAGAAATATCAATTTTTATTTAATTGCAATTTAAAAAATGGTACTGTGTAGCTTAGACTACGCCCAGTAATTTAAGTTTAATACTTCTTAGCTCTAAAGTTATCGGAAATCCCTAAAAAAAATTAATTAATATTCGAAACGGTTGAAACGAAGAATTATTAAATTTTCTCTCAATGAAATTTAAAAAAATGGAGATGTATAGTTTAGACTATGTCCAACATTTTAGGTTTAATACTTTTTTGTTCCCTAGTGTTTTTTATTGTTACTGAAGTTCAGTAAAATAAAACAAATTATATAATGTAATATTATAACTTTTATTGTTATAACTTGTATAATATAATATGTACAATTTTTACATTGCTAATATCTAACACCGCAAATCTTTTTTAATGGTATAATGTGTACAATTTTTACATTCCTAATATCTAAGACTTAAAATCTAACATAAACACCTACAACTAACTTATCCATATCTTACATATCCGCGGCATAAGAAAAGTGGCAAAAGTGTTTAAGCCGCTGCTTACACTTTGCTATCTTTTCCTGTGCCGCCTCCATCCTTTTCCTTAATTCTAAAATTTGTCTCTCGCACTCCTTCACTTCACTTACACTGTCTTTCATGTCCCTAACTATAGATTGTCTAATGCTAAACGCAGCAGCCACTGCCTCTCTTTGGCTGGGCGAGAACTCACGCAGCCATTGAGGTTCGCTCTCCGTCGTTGTTGTCTCCTCTACGCGCCGCTTCTTCAATGGCCTCAGCCCTGCACTAGGAGATTTGGGCCTCTTAAAAGACTGGCCAGAATGTCCGGACGCCGTTGCTGCTGTCGCCACTACTGGCAAGTCGGTGGGCTTCTTTTTCTGTAGCGACAAGCTCCGTGGTCCTGGCATTTTCAGCAACTTCTCTAATTTGCTTCCACCTGCTACTGGGCTCGCCTTTTTCACAACAACATCGCTTAAAACGACGACGTTCTGGTCCCGCTGCTCCAGATGTTGTCGAGTAGAAATTTCGGCCAACATATTGTTGCAGGCCTCGTCCTCTACACGACCTTGTTCCGTCCGTTCGCTCTGGTCCATGGCCCATTCGGCGACGGTATGCGGTGTTAAGAGGGACGAAGGGTCAAATCCCTCCAACATTGCTTCTTCAGCCGCACTTCCGAAGCTAAATTCTGACAATAAGTCGCTCTCCATTTTTTCAACTTTGTTTTTTTTTTAACACTACTAAGACAGTAATACACACACAAGTCGTACAACAACTGTGAACTGATCTGCTGCTCTTGGGTCGACTGTCTTTATACACATCAAGACCACCCCCCACTTCTCAATTCCCGCTTCTCGACTCTAACCGACAAGGGCACCTTCGTGCGCCCTTTTCGACCTCACTACTACTTGCCAAGGGCAAATAAACAACTTATGCTACAAACTGTCCTACACATTCCTATGTTATGATCACTATTTTTTTAACTTAAAGTTCTACTAAATATGGATTTGCCAGTGGAGCGTTCTATCACAAAGCTATACAAAATATTGAATTACTTTCAGTAAATTTGCTAAATTTTCTTCAGGGTCCGCACTATAAAACTCTATATCTTTATGTCCCCAAGGTAAAGTTTTTGTGGTTGATGGAATTATGAAACGCTTGTCGTCATAATGACTAAGAGCAATTTTATTAATAACTTGTGTGTAAATATCGTGTAATTCACTTCGAAAAGTTTTCATCTTCCTAAATATTAAACCGCCGTTTTCAACGATTTTTCGGTAATCGTCCAAATGAAGCTCCTTCTCGATAACTGATTTTTTTATCCCTTTGGCTTTTTTTAATTCGTTGTTTAATGATTTTACGTAGTAAGCTTTTGCCCCAGTTCCAAAAAAACCGATTATCGGATCACATGGAAATTCATCCTTCATTCTACCCAACACTGATTTTCTCTTAATTACATTAAATTTATTATTTTCGGGATAATTTGAGGTGTCGAATTTATCTGGGTTCTCTGCAATTACTCGATAAAAATCATCGGTGAACACTTTTAATATCAAAGAATCCGTGTCCGTGTAAAGTAAGGAAGCATTACTGCCAAACTTCTTTTTAATAAAGTTATAGAAAAAATCATAAATTACTGTTTTCGAGATATCCAATATGGAAAAACCAATATATATAGGTTTATTATAAATAATTTTTAATTTATCCATGTGGATCGCGACAAAATCTTTTGTAAATATGGATCTACTATTAAAATTGGGACGAGCAATTAATGCTCTTGCCCCAACTTTACCTACACCATTTTCCCATTGTGTTATTAATTTTATATCTTTACGATTTTCAACGTTTTCCATAGTTTTTCCAAAAATAGCATTTATTATCAATTTAAACAGATCCTTACCAAATTTTGTTGTTGACTTGTTACGCAAATCCGTATTAAAATCGATATATTTCTTTAACCACTTTGACTGATCAAATTTTAAAATTCTATGAGTCCGCATTACCATTAGACCGTTATCGATGGCTTGTTTTAAAGTTCTATAATGAACAATATACGTCTTTTTATCTTTAAGATTGGGAATCAATTTGGACAACTTTGCCTCCTCTGTAGGTGGCATTATATTTTCCACTAAGAAAGGAAGATCAGAATGTAAGTCATGCAATTCTTCCGGATAATGCACGTCTACTTCCAGAACGTATCCGTGCGGACTTTCATCACCCACATTCATAATATTTAAATCTAAAATTTCACGTTCTGATAGCCATCGAAAACCACCAAAGGGCAATGCTTGGGACATACTATGACCGTATAGGTTTGTTGCATCTAAATATGATATAAATGAAGAAGGTTCTGAGGGATCGTAGTTGGGTAAATAGGAATTATTTGCGATGTGCTTCCTTTCAGTACACTGACTTATCCCGCCGCGAATACCTTTTTTAAAAAAGTGAATTATATCAATGTCTGTTAAAAGCTCTAACTTTACCTGGGTCATGCGCAACATGCAATCAAAAGATAAACTTGGTAGGGTAAAATACTGTGCGGGGTCCAATTTATAAACTTGCAAACAAGTATCGCGAAACTGTTCGAAAACATCTGCTAATAATAAAACGTCTGATTTTATATATAAATCAGAGTAATCCCCTAAATTCTTACACCCAAATAAATTCCACACTTCCTTGGCTCTCTGATAACATTCATCACTTATGTGCTCTTCTCGTAATGTGTCATAAAACTGATTTTTAGTTGGAAGAGTTGCAAAATTCATTTTTTCAATTGAATCGATAAAATTGTACGGAAAAACACCCTTTTGACGCATCAAATTAAATTCACGCACGTCAGCAAAATGTTTACGTGTTTCCTTAAAATCGTTAACACTTAAACCATTACCCAAGTTTTCCAGTGATGTTGATAGAAACTTAAAGCTGTCGATGAATCGAAGCTTTAAATTTTTTCTCTTTGTTTCACCAGTTTTCTGATCTACATAATCGTGCATGTAAATGTTCTTTGTAAATGATATATACTTTTCCTTGCTTTGAGCTATAACGTCAATTTTGTCACCATATCTACATAATTCTTTTATAAACATATGGCTGTCGTAGCCGCTTAAATTATGAAATATGATTGGTACAAAAGTAGGTACTTTATAATTTAGGTTACAAATTGAATGTGCGGCACCATACCTTTTTCTACCAGTTATGTGACAATGATCCTTTACTTTTATATCACTTTCCTCAAAAGGTTGTTCACATATACCACATAGTGTGGCATTTTCAAACTCTGTTTTTTCACTAAGTGTTAATGGGTTCATTGGCTTTATATCCTTTAAATAGGTATTGTAAAGATATCTTAAATCGGTTTCTATGGAATCTACAAAAACTTTACCAGCATCTTTTCCGCGATATAGCTCAAACTTGGAAATTGAATCGTCGAAAGAACATTTTATCAGATATGCAAAAGAGTATGGTTCGTGCTTGAAATTATTTATGGTATAAGAACTTGTGGGATTGGGCTCGACAGTTTCGACTGGTTTTAAAACGGATTCAAAATCCGCATAAACGACAAAAGGAACTCGCATTTGCTTTTCTATACCTTCAAATTTTAACATATTTTCCGGTATGCTCTTTCCAAATTTATCAATTTTTAGATCCGTTGACGGTGTCAATGAATAGATGTGTTTACAATCATTTTTTTGATGCATTATTAAAGCTGTTGGTGAACGAAAATATATAAGACAACCGTCACAAAAATATAGTCTATCATGATGCCGTGAAATTTGGCTGGATACTAGACGAGATAAATCAATTATCCAACAATAATGACTTGTTGAGCAGCTTTCGTCACAAATATGTTTATTACTGCGGCCTTTAATATTACAATCTTTCGTAACCATAAGCAAATTTACGTGCTTCTGTAGCTTCCTTGTAGCATATCTTAGTGGTCCGACCACCTCATATTTTAATTTATTATCTTCAAAACTACTCTCCAAACCGTATACATTAACTGAAATATTATTCATCTCTTCAAATTTTGTGATACCGCTCAATTTTACTGGAAAATCCATACCTGTTACATTTATGACTGTTGAGTAGTGGGGGTACGATGTGAGTTGTGTCGAAGCCATGGCTGCAGGAAATAATGCTGATGTAATGGCCCAAGCAAAACAGCATTCGTCCTGATTGATTACATTCACCACAGCTTTTTTGGCGTTGATGCATTGCGGCAACGGTATATATGATGAACCACCCAGAGGTGAATACTTGTTAATATTCACTTCTAGATGAAGTATTTTCTCCAGAGCCCAACCTGCAAATAAAAATGGAATTAATTACTTTAGAGCACTTTAACCATTCAAATGTCAAAAACAATATTTATTTAATCTGTTCATTTTCTAATAATTCTTAAATACCTGAATCTTTCTCCTGAAATTCGGTTGACTGAGCTTTCATTGCCTCCACAAATGATTGGTAAACATCATCCAAGTCGCTCCCTATTACAACTATTTCATTGGAGGTATTAAATGACTTTTCACTAAATGTTTCCTGCGATGGTAGAAAGTATCGACCAACAACAACCATGTTTATTTTTAAGGACTTTTGGACACGTAATATTTCACTCATCAAAGCCAACACTCGGGGTTTAATTTCTTCGAAAAATAATGTGTAGTCTACATGTTCACCATCACTATTTATACGATAAGATATAAGCCTATTTTTAAATGCGCCTTGTATAACTTGAACACCGTGGGACACCGTCACACAGGACTTTTCTTTATGCTGTAATGTTCTCTGATGCGCAAACATTTGATTGTGTGGCACATTTACGTTACATAAGGTGCAAGTTTGCATAGTCGACGTTGATGCAGCACCATCAACTCTACGTCGCTTACCCCAATCTTCATTATTAAATCTTGATACACACGATTCTCTTTTATGCCGTTCCATACTATAGCTACGAGTAAATGCCGTTCCACAGTTTTCACACACGTAATTCATTGTAATCAATTATTATTGTTGTTCACTTGTTATTCACTAAAACTCGTGACTTACACTAAAAATCAAATTACTTGAAATGGTTTATAAAGCCGACGTTATAATGGTGGGGGGTTATGCTAAGGTCAAGTTCAAGGTCAAGATCAAAGCCAAGTTGAAGGTCAAGTTCAAGGTCGAGTTGCTCAAGGTGAAGCCCGGGTTACTCAAGGTCAAATTCGGCTTAGTCAAGGTCATTCGGGTTCGGTCAAGGTCATCCAAGGTCAAGGGCGTTCGGGTTTGGTCAAGGTCATCCAAGGTCAAGGGCGTTCGGGTTCGGTCAAGGTCATCCAAGGTCCAGGGCGTTCGGGTTCGGTCAAGGTCATCCAAGGTCAAGGGCGTTCGGGTTCGGTCAAGGTCATCCAAGGTCAAGGGCGTTCGGGTTCGGTCAAGGTCATCCAAGGTCATTCGGGTTCGGTCAAGGTCATCCAAGGTCAAGGGCGTTTGGGTTAGGTCAAGGTCATCCAAGGTCAAGGGCGTTCGGGTTCGGTCAAGGTCATCCAAGGTCATTCGGGTTAGGTCAAGGTCATCCAAGGTCATTCGGGTTAGCTCAAGGTCATCCAAGGTCAAGGTCATCCGGGTTAGATCAAGGTCATCCAAGGTCATTCGGGTTAGGTCAAGGTCATCCAAGGTCAAGGGCGTTTGGGTTAGGTCAAGGTCATCCAAGGTCAAGGGCGTTCGGGTTCGGTCAAGGTCATCCAAGGTCATTCGGGTTAGGTCAAGGTCATCCAAGGTCATTCGGGTTAGCTCAAGGTCATCCAAGGTCAAGGTCATCCGGGTTAGATCAAGGTCATCCAAGGTCATTCGGGTTAGGTCAAGGTCAAGGTCATAAAAAGTGGAGGGGGGTTGTGCTTCTTCCCATTACGACACTACTGCTAAAGCAGGAACTAATTCAAACTGTAAAAACTCCTAATATTCTGTTACGTAAAATTCCGGCTCATACATTTAGCTTCTGTGGGTGCTGTGTATGGGCCTCTTGCATCCAGTGAGGATTCTCATTTCTCTGTCGACCAATACCTACAATTATGTCGGTTGACTGTTCCATTAAGGCAGAATGTAGCCTCATCAGTAAATAAAATATTCTGCGCGAAATTTCCGTCATTATTGCAGATGTTTCGCATATTCTCGCAAAACTGAAGGCGTCGATCGAAATCATCCTCATTTAGTTCGTGGACAAGACAAATTTTGTAAGGATGATATTTTTCCTTATGAAGAATATTTTGTACAGATTTATAACCAATATTTTGAATCCGACCCACTTGACGAGTGCTGGAATGGGGATTGTCTTGATACGACAGTAAAACATTAAATCTAGTTTCATCACAAATTTTGGGACGGTCACTTTTTAGTTTATTGCGCACGGATCCAGTTTCTGTAAATTTTAAAACTATCTTACTTACTGTAGACCTTGATATCGGCGCGGCGTTCGCTCTCGATGAACATTATTAAAAAGTTCACACACTTCAAATGTAGATCTCTTTCTATCGCCATAGCCAACCGTCATGAGGATTTCTATGCGCTCTCTTTCACTTAAGTGCATTTTACTTAAAACGTGCCATTCTAACAATACAACGTAACTTTTTTTGGCAATACTGTCATTTAAAATAAAATGACAGTGGCGAAAAAGTACAATAATGTGCTTGGTTACCAGGGTTACTACAATAAACGTAATAAGTTTTCGTATTTTCTTCCCTATTCATTAATTCCATGAAAATTGCCATCATTATTGTTTAGATTGTGATAAATCGAAAACAGCTGAATATCGAAATAGGTATGTTACATGAAAAATATTCAGAATTTAAGTAGAATTCAAAAATCGAATAAAATTTGGGGTATTTCATTTAAAAAATTAAAGTTGACGTTTACCCCGACTTCTTGAGCAATCCTGTATAATACTAAAAATTCTCAAAATTTTTAAAATGATAAATACAATCGACCGGTCCGAGCCTTTTTCAAAGATATACATGGTTATGAAAATATTGGGGGTGTTCCATTCTTTTTGCCCACGCTGTATATTAGAAATTCAAAGTCCATGATCATGATCACAACCTTATTATAATGCAACTTTAAATTTTGTTAATCCAAAAAGATCTAAAATTGAGCAGGTCCAGACCATATTCAAAGATAAACCCCCTGAGCTGAGAATCGGGTCACATGATGGTCTAAGAGCTAATACCACATAATTTTTTTCCACAATAAATGATTTTTACTTTTTAACTGCAATAAAACTAAAGGGTCGGACTAAGGAAATTGGATAATAAGACTCGTATGATGTGTTTATATTAATTTAATGAAATGAAATAAAACTAAATATTATAAATTTTCAAATACCTACTACTTATATTTATTTACGTGTATAATGTTATTCTATATCTAGTTCTGTTTCGCTGTCTAAATTAATTATAATCGGTTTAATTGTATTACGCAGAGTAACATAAATATTTTCTACAGTAATTACATGATGAATTGAATGTTTCTAACTACCTGGGGGAATATCATTAACACATTTTTTTTATTAATTCTATAACACTATAAGTTAAAGTCGGAGAAATAATTTCTGACCTAGCAATTGATTTTAATTGGAGCCTTATATAATTGGCGACTGTGATAGCTCGCATTGTCCATTACTATCGCACGCTATTCGGAGGAAGGTTTGGTAAAAGACAATTTTTGAATCATTCTTCAAAAAGTTCTGCCGTTGTATCTTTATGCTAGTTCACGCAGGAGTTTACAATATTCTTTGCAGAAAGCCACAAGGCATTTGGGACCCACCCGTTTTCTGACCCGGCATTTAAAATGATAATTCTTTTCCCTTTATTTGACGGAGCTCTTGTTTTACATCTGCCGGAAGAATCGGACCGTCCTTTGGATGGTGTGTCATGCGTGTCAAACCATGTCTCATCGAGGTAAATTATTGGACGATTTTCAGAACGATATTTTCTTATCGATGTTATTTATTCACGACGCCATTTTTGTAATCTCTGGGATTCCACAAGTACTTGTTTTTTGTCAATTGTGCGATATCTGAAGCCCATTTTAAACAAAACTCTTCACAGCCTTGTGATGCTAGAGCTTATTTGGGTTTCGTCATTAGTGAGCCGTTGCTTCAGAGTTTCTAATGTAGATACGCGTTGCTCTTCGTACATGGTGTAGACTTTTCGCCATCAAGTCCTTGTCCGCTTCGTCGAAACATATTGGAACCGGCATCTTTACGGTTCTTTCTTGATTAGATGGTCCCCTGTTAAGTAAAGAACTATAAACAGTTTTTACAAGGTTCCTAGCATCGAGAGATATGGGGGGAGTTTTAAACATTTAAAATTATCTTATTTTAATTTAACCTTACCTAGAAATAATTATAATCCAGCCCCGAAAATGAATACTGGGAATTTCCGGGTATTTACGGCCGCACTTGGCACCCATTTCATTGCAGTTATTAAATCAGAACCATTCTTCGTGAAAAGAACTTTACCTGATTTTATTCATATATTTATAGACAAATGACCGATAGTGACCCTTCGTTGGAGCATGCTCGCTTCAATAATTGTGAGTAACTCGGATTGTAAACGGGTTACGTGGCTTAATTTACACACTAGCTCACGCTGCACCAAAAAAGAATGTTAAATACGCTTAAGTACATCCACATTGCATTCCGCGCAATCCCACATACTTTCATTAGGTAGTCATCGCCGTGAAAACCGCCTTTATTCACCAAGAACTTTCAATATGGACATCGACCTCAAGAGTGTTTAACGGAACGTTGCGATTTATCGGCGGCGACAACGGTCCAATAACGTTAATCTAGGAGGCTTGGCCGCGGGCTGAATTGGCCAATCAACGGTGGCCACGACTGACGCTGTGCACACCGCCAGCTGCCTAGCTAAGACTTACGTTGCGAAGGTCGGAGCCACACCAACCGTAATGAACAATAATGAATGGTATTTGGCGTGAAAGCGTTAGGTGATGTTGGCTATTACTGTTATTAGCTTTGGCTAATATAAAAGGAAATCTCGGTAGGCCGTGACCAAATTAGGTATTGTGAGTGAAATTAGGAACAATATAATACATTTGAAAACTGGTAGAAGAGGCTCGAATGACGCGTCTGGTCCTTCGAGCGGGATGGGTCACGTTTAATAACAATACTATTATAGTCTCCTGCCTTCAGCCTGTGAAGGGAAATATTTTGATATTCGTAACGACCATTATTATGTAGTCCGTCTATCTATCTAACAAACTCATTATAAATGCTATAAATAAAATAAACCTGATCTGGGGACTCCAGGTACGGATCTATTTAAAGACTATTATATTATTATATTTTCTCAGTAATCCTGTTAAAATAATTAGGGTAAAATAAAATAGGTTTATTTTAGTTATTTAGATATGCCTATTTTTGGTTTTAAAATTTAGTTAGATGATTGTACTGGTTTAGACAAGAAGTTATTTGTTACCAATTAAACGTGATATCTAAGAATGTTTCGTCCGTGGGAAGATACCAGTACGCCAATAAGTGGATCTACGGGTCGTAATAAAGACCAATTAAAGCGTGATGACACAAAAAAAGTAATTTTCGACGTTTACACCACCCTTCTTCGTGGTTTTTCAAAATTTGGTGCAGTTAAGGAAGCGGCAGCTTTGACACGCAGGACAGTGACCACAGTGTGGTTTGTTGTAAATAAACCTATAGTGGAAAGAAGAAAGAGGAAGGACTCTTACTTTTAAGAAACTGGACGCGACGGATGTCGATATAATTCGTAGAAAAATATATGCCATGTACAGGGAACAAATAATGATCCCCACTTTAAAACCCCTATTGCAAAGATTAAAAAAAGATGATACAGGAATAGAGTGTTGTCGTGAGACTCTAGGGAAGTGTATTTTAAGAAGCGGTTTTAAAATGAAAAAAATTAACAAGTAATTATGGAATCGGCCCGGTTTAAAACATGGACGATGGAATACCCAATTGTAGTCCATGGATATAGACAGGATGGAAGGGATATTATTTATTTGGACGAGACGTGGTATGATACACACGAAGTTCCAGATAAAGGTTGGGTAGATTTATCGGGTCAATGCAGAACTAAAGCTCCATCAAATAAAGGTAAGCGTATAATTCGCTTTGGCCTTATCAGACAAAAATATAAAGGACTCCCTTGTTGATTATCACGATGATACTATTGCGGAACTATTTGAAGACTGGTTTAAAAACAAATTATTACCAAATATACCACCAAATAGTGTGATAGGGATGGATAATGCGAGCTACCACAGTCGTAGGTTAAATAAAGTTCCGTGTTCCAATGACACAAAAGTTACCATCCAGGACTATATGATGGAAAATAATATGTATTTTGAGGAAAATTATCATTTTCAATTAAAAAGCTTTCTTTCTAACATAAAAAATCAGTCCGACACTTTTGTTGCATACAGGTAGATAAAAAAAAATATTTTTTTCCACGCTTTTATATTTATTATTATCTTAAAGCATCGCAACCTTTTATTCTATCAGCAACGAGTACGTCCCTGCTTTCATTCGATCACCCGCTGGGTCTTAGCTGCATTAAGGATTAACATTTATAATGAGTTTGTAAGATAGATAGACGGAGTATACCGAGTCTATAAATAGTATTATAAATAATAATAATGGCGACGAAACCATTCATTTTAAGCATCCGGTGTAGAAATGATATAGAAAGGTCGTACGTGGTCTGGCCTTGGATGGGGCCTGTTTGGCGAACAATTAATTGTGTTGAATAGTAAAAGTTGATTGATTTTTTTAAGGTTAATTGAGTATTTTTATTAATAAGCAAGCAGGCTATATAGATAAGATGGGGTTTTGTTTGCATTTTTTTAAATTTCCGATGCTCTGAAATTTTAAATGCGGTTTCTGATAAGTTATCTCGTTCTCGAGAGGTATTTGTCCAATAAAATTGAAATTGAGAGATAACCTCTTTAATGATATTAAGTTTATTTTTAATATTAAGTGCTCAGCGGATTCACATATCTGTTTTGATAATAAATAGGTGCTTGGTACTCGAGGTAAAGTCCATCCGAACATATTTCGTTTGACCTAATAACTGCAATAATAGTTTTATTATATTGTAAACACCCAAAGAAACCCCGTTACCTGTTCGATTGCCAAACCTACGTTTTTAAAGAATTTCTTGGTAAAATTACCCATATAAAACTGTCGATGAGCGTGCCAACCAGCGAAATCTACCTGGCCCCAGCTGGCATCACATATTACTGAAATGTGAATGAAAAATTATATAAGCTATATAAACAGGTACCTGTAACTAAAAAGTTTAAGAAATATCATAATAATTAAGTTGGTTCTAGAAAACCTTAATTAGACAGTTTATTAATTTTGATAACAAATCGAGTAATGTACCTATCTATTGTTATTATAAACTGGCGTTAAAAATAAATGTGGGTTAATACGTCTCTGGGAAAGCGAAAGCCGAGTTTATAAGGGGTGTTATTGCAGTCATTAAGCCAAACGAAATATGTTGGGAATGACTTTACTTTCGGTTGAGTCAGCCAATAGATCTCGTTTCATCGTCTATCACAATTGAGGAGCGTCGAATGAAACTGTATTTTGTCTTATTTTTGGGTAAGGAATCAGCACAGGAGTGATGGCACATGTTTTTTGAAACACCTTGTATATTAATTGGTTACACAAATGGGCCACCCAGCCCAAAACATTTTTTCTAATTTTTCCTTAACTTGTACCGAAATAATTCACTCACCCATAACTATATCACTTACCTTTCAAATGCTATCACTAGTGGAATCGTACTCAAAAACAAGGTCATAGTATGATTTAATTAGTTCCTGAAAAATTTTAAGTTGTGGACATAAGACACTTTGATTCGGCGCTCCTCAATTATCCTATAAACGACTTTTAAATTTACAATCGCAACAAACCTCAACACACCGCAAGGTCGCGGTTTTTCACAAATTAAACAATTTCTGGGGTTTTACCCATTATCGCAGCGCCAAGTCAACGTTTGGTTAAGAAATACCAGGCTATGCGGCGCACTGTTATTAACGTCATTGGAATTCGCGGGTTTTTTTAACGGATTTCTTTGCTGGTCAAGTAAACACGATAATTTAGAAACTGCTTGCTTGGTAGTTCTTTACGTTCATTTTATGTTGTATCAAGAGAACATTTAAAGTTCTAAAAGTTTTTCTTTTGACAGAAAAATTTATATAGACGACACATGCGACTATAGTCTGTTGCCCAATGCGAGAGAGCAATAAATCCATTTATTATTATTTAGTTATGTTTATTGTCACTGTTTCAATACTTATTATTGTAATAAATTACCTGTAGTAACTCCGCTGTCCCCGTACTTTCATTCATCAAACTCGTCTTTTCATTGTATGCAAATTAGGGTGACCCTAATTTAGGGCGGATTCGGGATGTGTAGGTCTTAAATATCTGTCATTGCAAATTTACATTTTATTACTCTCTCGCATTAAGCAACAGAGTGGATTTCTGGACTTTACTGAAGAATCTTACCATTAAATACTACTAAATAGGTTTCAGTTTATAGGAGCTAGTTCAGGTTAGTTATTAATACACAAAAAAAAAATGGCCCGTTAGTATCTCGAGAATTAAATGAGATTTAATTTTGAAACTCTGTCTGATTATACCCGAAATGACAGACAGCAACTTCTGATATGCTATTTCACTATACCCCTCTCGTAATGCTATGCACAGAGCGGTGCATGGTAGAAATACACGACGAGCCACTGCAGCCCACCAGTACGTGGTTCAGCTTAGTGTCCCTCGAACGACACTGTTTCAAAATTCTTTCATCTGGAGAACGTCATCACTCTGGAACGACCTCCCTGAGATCGTGTTCCCCAACGACTATAATCTTCAAAGATTCAAGACCAACGTGAATCGTTTCCTGCGCACACGCACCGCTCCCAGAGCGCCATAAAAGATTTATCCTGCAGTGCTGTGCCTTATCATAAAAAAAAAAAAAAAAAATGCAGAGTGAACATTTGAAAAATTCTCCTTGCAGACATTTTTTTAAGAAACCCAAATATCTGTATTTTTACTTTTAGATTACCCTGTATATTGGAAAAATTAATTAATTTCTCGAGAACAGATAAATAAAGGAAAGTTGTTAAGCAACTAATAGAGATTCTAAAAGTAAAATAATATACAGTAGCTGGCATAAAGTTGGCCATCTATTATGGAGAAAATTTTTTATTGAAGGAATATTGAAAAAGCTTTTTGTGTAGATTGTCTCTGCATAATGGGTATCCTGAAAATCAGTTTTGACATTTGTCACGTGACTAGGTACTGGTTTGGCAGGAAAATTGAAAAAAATTTATTTTGTCATGAAAAGTGGTATTAGATGACAAGATATCGAAAAAAGTTATTTGAAAAAAGAGCTTAGATTTTAATTGTATGCTCGTTTGCGAAGCTTCAAGCGAAAATTTGATAAATATTTTGGTAAAAGGTTTTTACAAAAACCTACCACATATTCTTCAGACCAAAATTAGCCGATTTAAGTAAACTTACCTTAGTACAAAGTTGCTTAGTTTGGGCGCTAGACGGCGTTGAAGTGACAATTTTTGAATCGTTTTTCTGGATTAATTCAAAAACTGCTCATACTATTTTGCCGAAATACGTCTGAATTTTGTGCCCAAACCCCTCTTGTTCCATTGGCATAGAAATCTGAAACGAGCAATTAGTAGAAAACCCAAGTTCTACGCCCATGGATTGATATTAATCAGAATTGTGGCATGGGTTTTTTTGGCCAAATTTCGGCAAAGTAGTATGAGCACTTTTTAAATTAATCCAGAAAAACGATTTAAAAATTGTCACTTCAGCGCCGTCTAGCGCCCAAACTAAGCAACTTTGTACTAGGTAAGTTTACTTAAATCGGCTAATTTTGGTCTGAAGAATATGTGGTAGGTTTTTGTAAACACTGCCCCGTTCAAAATATTTGTAAAATCGTAAAAAAACTATTTATTACAGCCACAGTCCAATTTTCAAAATAAAATCTCATTTAGTTATCGACTGTTTGGTGCGCCCTGTATATTAAAATATGTCCTAGTATCCGAAATAAAACAATTCAAATTATTAAAAGTACCTACTAAAAATATTTGCCGGTTTTTCTGTTGGCATCATTCAACAATATGTAAATACATGCCCTTTCTCTCTCTCAAAGCCAAACAATTTGACCAATTTAAATGATGAATTAAATTCAAAATTCCGTAATTGCTTTCTACTGCTGGTTATTAATTATGAGAATAATTATAAAGGCAAACAAATAATATTTTATTTAACAAAAAATATTTATATTTATAGGCTGTGTTTACGATTTTATGAATAAAAAATCTATGTTTCGACATTTCTCTCTCTCTCGGTTTAACGAGGAAACGCGTAGTATAAATTATTGGGCTATAATTATAATTGTTGTGAGTAGAAAAGCCTATTCAATTTACCAAATAACCTACTGAATCTATTTTTAGAAACTTTAATATTTATGGCGTTAGAACTTTACTGTATCGTATAGTTTCGAATTGTTTCTATCCATTCTAACAAAGGAAGCCAAATGCGAAGAAGATTTTACTTATTAACTATTTTTAATTTAAAAAAAAGTCGGTACAAAATACGGGGGGTCTTGCCGAGATGCAAGTTATGCAATGACTTTACATGGTCTTGCCGAGTGCAAGTACTAACTTACTGTCTTACCACTGACCACTTTAAAATTCTATCGAGATTCTGTTGAGTACTTTGATACCGCCTCTACCCTTGCTGAAAATAGGGCAACTAATTAAAGTGCATGACGTCACTCACCCAATTTACACTATTGGCCAAAAATCTGTCAGCCATGCCTCCTGCTTTGGACAACAAGGAGGATGAATAAATTGTCTTAGGAAGGGTACGTGGGAATATCCTAAACCGTATTAAGAAATAAACCAATAAAATTATCTATTGTTGATATAAAGATCAAAGTCAATATACCGACATACCTAATTTATTATTGTCCCGATAATATAATTTATATTTAATTTAAAAAGAAATATTATGTGTGAAAAAAACCGCGTCGTGGTATAGCGTTGATGTTTTAACACTACCTTTATTTTAACATGTAGAATCACCACTCCAAGTATCCTGTTGCATATTCCATTAGGTCACAAGTAAAAGCCATTAAAAGTATGAAATAACTGTGTTTTCAATTCAAAAACCCCAACCTGGTGTCAATGCAGGGGATTATATTTTGTACCCTTGTATTTCAGCGATGACCGCACCTCTTCACTCTCCGAGACGATGAAAATTGGAGCGTTCGCCGACCGAAAAAAGAAGCATTTCGAAGAACCCAAGCTGGACCTGCCGTTCTGCACCTTCTTCGCCGACAGAATTTCGCTAAACGACCACCAGGTGGACAGCGAGCCTCAGAGCCTGGCAACGTCGCCGGAGAATGACAGATTGAGCGGCAAAAACGTCGAGGTCGACGACGCGGTAACGCAACAGAAGAACGAGAAGAACGGCAACTTGACAACGGCGCAGGAGGTGTCGATGGTGTCGACTGGCGACGATTTTATTATGGTAGACTTGGTAATTTTCTTTTTGGCTGATTTTGCTTTTTTGCACGCTTATTAACTAGGTACTAATTTTTGAGAAAATTGGTGTCACAAAATGTTCATTTTTTTAAACTAATCTACTCATGCAAAAATACTATTATTACCGCATACTATTTGCCTAACATTTGCTAAAATTCATCTTCAAAATTGTTTTTCAGCGAGAAATTCGATGAAAAAACTTCAAGGTTACATCTAATGCAATATTTTTTGCTAATTTATTTGTCTTGATATTCACATCATCCAGTGGCGTATCCTTGGGTAATACAGCTATTTAATTGTAACCAACAGTTGTTGTCATCAAAGAATATGTACAGGGTGTCCCATTTTCGACACTTTATAGGGTATCTCCGTAATTGTTAGTGCTATCAAAAAAGTAATATAGGTGTCATGTGCTCTCTTTGGGTCAAACTTAAGATGGGAAAATCAAAACTTGAAAATTTTCGCTCGCTTAAGAGATACGAGGGAAAATAAAAAAATTGACAATTTCAAAATTACCCTATATTATCTTAGTTAAAATGATACAAAAACATGTTTTATACAAAAGTTTCTTTATAATGATTGTTGGAGAATCTGCCGTTTCCAGAATAAGTATACGGGGTCAGGTAAAAAAGTTATCAGACCTAACCTCATTTTTTTAAATGGAGCACCCTGTATATTTTAATCTAAAAAGATAGCATTTTAAATTCTCTTTTCAAGTATGTATATAACACACCATGGATGATATTGGTTTCCTAGGCGATTTATTTAAACTTTATTACTTTGAAACGAAATAAAGGTTCAGATTAAGGTAAAAAATAACGGAAATCATCGCAAATGTTCGAAAGCTCCTCCGTTGTTTTCGATGCACTCTTGACATCTTTTTCGAACGGATTTTAAGGCATTCATGATGCGTAATGGTTTTATTTCTGCAAGGCCCTCATGAATTCTTTGATCAAGTTGTTCTCGGGTTAAAATGACTTCTTTATAAATTTTATTTTACAACACTCCCCAAAGAAAAAAAACCTGGAGGTGTTAGATCCGGAGATCGTGGTGGCCACCTTATAGGTCCATGTGTTCCTAGCCAATGGTTTTTAAAGTGAGTATTTAAAGACTCTCTTATTCGAAGAGCGTTATGGGTAGGGGCGCCATCTTGTAGAAGGTAAATCTCTATTACTTCATTTAAAGGAACATCATCAAGGATATCGAAAAGGTTTGATTGGAGTATGTCCAGATATCTATCTGCATTTAAATTTTCTTCAAAAAAGCTGTACACCAGTTTGTTTTGAAGCAAAAAGCAACTTATATTTTTACCCCAAATCGACTTAGTTGGCGAACAGGTCTTGTAATTCGACATACATCTGATCAAATTATTTTTTGGTGAAAAGAACGATCCTCGTTAGATTTATTTAAAAACCAGTGACAATATTCCAATCGTCTCACATCATCACCAGGATGCAAATATTGGGTAATTTTAACAACATAGGGAAAAGATTTATTGGACTTTGCGCCTTAGATTTTGTAATTCCAGTTTCAGTTTCTACGTTTCTGAAGGACGTAGATTTTTGTTCCTAAAATTACAAAGTGATTTTAGAGAATAAAATTAGGATGTGTGCTTAAGACCACAAGACAGAAGTGAAAACCCCACCAAGACGAGATTCTCTATTAACCTTTCACAATCTAACATCCGCAAATCTCAAATTCAAGACGTTAAAAGAATCGATCCATAAAAAGCAAATACACCATGCATTTGGTCATATTTTAGTATCTTGCCTTTTTCCCCGCCTGCATCATGAGCGTTGCATAGCCGAATCTGACGGCTCAGTCTCATTCAATACCCACTAAAAGTGCTAAATGCACCTAAAGAAGTTTTCACTTCAATAAAAGTCGAGTTACTACTATTCAAAGCTATTACCTGATTATTGGCCTCGACAAATCCTAACACGCTTATTTCTTCATTTTCCTTGTTTTCTTTATTATAAGTTTTTGATCTCGGCATCGTAAAATAGCCGTATGTTTTTAAATTATGTTCCAGTCGGCGGAATATGTCCTTAAATGGTTGCCGTCTTTTCGGATATCGAACAAAATATATCATATCAAATTTTTCGAAATGTTGATAAGTCATTTTCACAAACGAATATGTAACAATAAAATTGACGTTAAATGTTAATAACAACTAGAATGTCAACATAGTTGTTTCTCGGATATTAGCTTTTGTGTTTCTTGGCCTACTGTGGTTTAAAGTAATAAAGTTTAAATAAGTCGCCTAGGAAACCAATATTATCCATGGTGTTTTATATATTTGAAAAGATAATTTAAAATGCTATCTTTTTAGATTAAAAAATACAGGGTGTTCCATTTAAAAAAAATGAGGTTAGGTCCTATAACTTTTTTGCCTGAGCCCGTATACTTATTCTGAAAACGGCAGATTATTCAACAATCATTATAAAGAAACTTTTGTATAAAACATTTTTCTGCATCTCTTTTAACTAGGAAAATATAGGGTAATTTTGAGATTGCGACTTTTTTGATTTTCCCCCGTATCTCTTAAGCCAGCGAAAATTTTCAAATTTTGCTTTTACCATTTTAAGTTTGACCCAAGAGCACATGACACCTATATTACTTTTTTGATAGCACTAACAATTACGGAGATACCTTATAAAAGTGTCGAGAATGGGACACCCTGTACATATTCTTTGATGACATGACATTTTATTGGCATTTACGTCCAAATAAAACCCTTGCCTGTCGCCACTGATTTTGTTTCCGTGTGGTCCAAATAACGCTTGTTTGTGATGCCTAATAATTTTGTTAGTTTAACCTTTGGGATTCATGATTTTTTACCTGTTTTGGTTTTGCTAATTTTATGTTATTTTGGATGGAAGGGAATTAATTATGTCACATGATCGTTCGACCAAGTATAGTATTTAAATGTTACGACAAACATCCTACAACGTCATATCACTTTGCAATTTGTCCTGTTTTGAAGGAAAATTACCACCAGTTAATAAAAATTTCTCTCAACATAACAACAATATAAAAAATTCACTTACGTAACTGCCAAAGATCGCGCTAGAAAATTGTTATAAACAAGTTCAAGGTCGGCGTCAAATTTAGCTCTGGCAGGAGCAGGTCACATGCAAACGAAATTCACAATACCTATTTTTAACTTCTACTTGTAGTATGTCTAAATAATTCTTTGGTTAGGAGCATCCTCTTTTTGATTGAATTAAAATTAAATACACTGCGTAACGGTATTACAAAAGCACCTTAATTGAAATTTATAAATAAGGCCTTAGCGTTGCTACAAATGTCACTAACATGGCCGTCCAATTAAATTAATTACATTTAATAAAACATAAACTTTATACATTCAATAGGTTTGAAAACACTCGGATTTTGTGGAAACCCTCATTGTAGTCAGGCGACATAAACGAAATGCTTATTTGGAAAATTTTCACAGAAATCCAAGTGAGTCACTGAGTTCAAGTGTGTGGTGACTAGTAAGTAGTCAGTGGTTCAATTATTTGCGCATTTGGAATAATTTTCTTGTTGATGAAATTACATAAATGTTGTTGGGTGACAAGGACATGCCGACGTTTAAAGGGGGTGGAGAAGGAGCCTTAGAAATCTTGTTACGAATTCTAACGAGATCGTGGAAGCTTGAAGCTGGTCGGAGGTCCAGAATGTCACGTGACGAGTTAAGACGCCATGTCAATGGTGTAAGTTAGAGAAGGAGGATTTTAAGCGATTGAGTGAAGTGGAGCTAAATATTTATTAGGCAGAGAACCATTTGACACTCTTGGAAAGAGGACGGAAAGTTCTCCAGACTGCCACAAAGATAAAAAAGCCTCAGCCTGGGGGTGACTGAAATGCTTGAAGATGACGTTGGTTTTGAGCAGAAACTCTTCCTTAGATTTCTTGGTAGGAACTCGGGCAAGTCTTGGAAGAACTTGGCATCTATATGGAGGCAGCCTTAAACTGTTCAGTGTGCCAGAATGTCACATGAGGAGTTAAGACACTAAGTCAATTGTGTAAATTAGGGAAGGGGGATTTTAAGTGATTGAAATATTTGGAGGGAAGTGGAGCCCTGCGTTAGATCACTTGGTGGGAATTCTAACAAGATCTTATAACCATTTGACACTGTTGCGAAGAAGTCCTTCAGGCCGCCAGATAGATTAAACAATCTATGGTACTTCCAGTATAGGAACCTCAACCTGGAGGGACATCCCAACCTTTATAGGGGATTCAAGTGACGGAAATGCTTGGACATGAAATTGGATTTGAGCTTTAGATCTCTTGCTGGGAGCACTTGAGACCTTTGTAGAGGCATCAACAAACTTACATGACAGGAAGGCATTTGAATAGTTTTAGAGCCTAGAATGGCATCAGACAAAGTCTTCTAGCAAACGATGTTCTGATAAAAGGTTGGTAGACAAAAATGGATTGAACTGGGTCCAACCTTCGCACAATAACTAACTATAGTGTCCTCAAGCTAAGTCCTTGTTTGTGAGTGTGAACGATTACTGTTTATTACTTCACCAACCAATTTTTATGTGTATTCTGTGACCTCATTGACCTTTGGAATATTTTTATCACTTTAATTATTGTATTTAAGAAATATTATACAACTTTGTTTAAAATTTCGTTATTATGATAAATAAGGTATTTTTTAATAACAACTTGAGGTAATGGCCTTAATGGTTTTGTCCGGGTCGGTGATCTATCGGGATTTAATATCTTGACGAGTATTGATTCAAAAAGTGCTTTTGCACTGATTTTTACTTGGCTTTGTTCACAATTCTTAATTCGCAAACATACCGTATGTAATTGCAATTCCATTTCCTCGAAAATTAACGTGTTTTTTGACCTTCTGCGTCCATACTTAAGATGTGTGTTGGATTGCTAGTATTTTATAATGCCAAATAAACATTTAAGAAGCGTTATCTTTGTTTAGAAATTTGCTATTATCCGAATTAGATTTTGTTGGTAAACAAGGGCAAGGAAATCGCGATAATACTTTGTTGTCATAAAGTTATTTTTGTCATGGATTGTTAAATTATCTTTGTGTGGCCTATTCGAGGTTATATAAGTGAAAAAATGTAGACCACGGCCGTTGTTTATTTGCAGATAACTTGCTATCATTGCAGTAGCAATATTAATGGTAATTTTGTCATAACAAACCAAAATTGACGTTTTGATTCATTTTTGAACAGAGAAAATTGAAAATTTGATGTTAATTTAATTTCATGTTATTTCGAATTGTGTTTCTTGCGAATAAGATTATTATTATTATTGCGAAACGTATTTCTTGATTAGAAATAACAAAAAGTTTTTAAGTGGTGTCTAATTTTATCGTAGATAATTTACAAAAAAACAACTTTATGACAAGCTTATACAGATAACAATACTGGCGCCTGTTCTCTGTCTATAATTACCTCATATTTACAACAATTTTTTAAATTGCAATGTAGTTACTTTTAATATCATGTTATTGTTTGAAATTGCATATTCAATTTTAACAATAGAAAAATGATAGGTTGTCAACATTTGCCTCACGTAAACATGAGTTTTTGCAATATGTTATTAAAGACGAACGTGGAACAGTTGTTTTGTAAACTTTATTGCACCATTTGCCAGAGATACGAATTAAGAAATGTGTCTAAAAAAAGTGTACTTTAGGTAAAAAAAAAACATTTCTTTTAGCAATTAAATGTGTTTAACCCATTAGAATACAACTTAAATTTCGAAATATTGCAGTCAGCATCCAGCGTATAAAAATTTTCATGTAAAGCCTGTCCAGAGATATAAGAAAGTTACACTTTGCCTTTGAATGGGATTATCCAAGGGTGGCCATAAACAAACAATGAATGAATGAATAAATGCAGGTAAATTATGGTCCGTACTTAAAAATGTCTTAAAGTAAACTGCAAATCCGGAAGACGTAATTTCATTATTAAAGTAATAGTTTGGTGAGTTTAAACCGATTTTTACCTGATTCAAAATGAGAGGGTTAATCCCATAAAACAAATTATGTTCTAAAGACTGTATATATAGCCACTCGAGTTAGTTTTAAGCTTAGTAATTATTATAACTTCGTGTGTAATACAGCGTTTGTTTAATCGTGTGTGAGTCATGGAAAATATGTGGGAACCCAATGTATCTCAGGAGATAACCCCGTCGATAAGCAGAAAATACTTTTTTGTGGAAATTAAGGAAGTTATAAACAATGTTTATTCAACTCTCATGAACGTGCGGTCAGCAAGCAAGCAGCGTTAGAAGAAACGGCCACAAATAAATAAAATATTATTTAATGTCTTACTTATTTTTATTACAAACCATGATTAAGTTCTAAGCAAAATACGGACCTTTCGTCAGATCTTAGCCTCAATGTCAGACATTGTCAAGTCTAACAACCTCTCAAAGGGTTGATCGGAGCTTAAATAATTTACTAATAATATTACGGACTTCGTTGGAATTCTCTTGTGTTATTTTCGCTAGTAGTTCTTCTTCAGTATTTACTAGTGTTGAATTAACTAGTCCCCAGAAGTAAAAGTGTAAGGGGTTTAGGTCTGGAGACCTTAGTGTCCATAAAACAGGCCCACCTCGACCTATCCATCGAGGGTCAAAAACGCTTGTTACTGTTGACGGTTATAATGAGGTGGAGCACCATCATGCATGGACCACATTTGCATTCTTCTATCAAGAGGCACGTCTTCCAATAAATTATTCAAATCGTGCTGTAAAAAATGTAAATAAATCTCACCATTGAGTCTTTCTTCCAAAACAAATGGACCTATAAGGTTATTTCCGGTAATGCCAGCCCACACATTTACCATGAACCTTTGTTGGTGTTCGTTTTGAATTATGGCGTCTGGATTTTCATCAGCCCAAAAATATAAATTGTGTGAGTTAGTATGCCATCTCTTATAAAACCGGCTTCATCGGTAAACAAACTAAGGTTAGAAACATTTAGATTCGCGTTATGTTGCTGTATAAACCAGTTAGAGTCTTGCTGGATAATCATCCGGAGACATTTTTTGAACATGGTACAGGTGAAGTAACTGTTCTTTTAGAGTTTCATGTACAACCCATTTTGTACCATTGTTTTGTGTCGCGATCTTTCTTATGCTGTTTGAAGGGTTTTCAGCAATATCTTGCAAAATGTGTTCCTCTACGTGAAGGTCTCGTACTCTCCTGGGAGGTGAGATCAGTTAGCGTGTTACATGTATGTGCCTTTGCGTAAATAAAGGAAGAAGCACTGCCGACATCCCTACATTGCCGAGAATATTAATAGTCAACTATTTGTTGCGAACCAACAACTTCTAGAAAATTATGCGAGAAGATGTCAAAACAATATTTTTGTATTTCTGACACCAAAAGCACATGCATATCTCTGTCCGCTGCCATTTTAGCGCGACACCACGCTGACCAAATCTTGTTTAAAATAACTCCCACATAGCCACTTATGACTATCGTACCATTGAGTATTAGATGATCACGAAAGATGAAGAGAGTAAAACAAATATTTTTCAATAGAAATAAGCGCAAGAGACGATAAATGGCCGCTGCCTTTATTTGCGTTGGCCAAACATAAATTGTTTACTGTATTTCTATAGGTTGCGTGATTCAAAATATGTCAGTCATCTCCACGTTTGGGCTGCGTAGCAGCAAATACGGTGTACTGTGACAACTTAGTACGTTAATCACTTACTTCATTAAATCCTTTACACATTATACATTACTAACTAACAAATAATAACATCGGGATACAATACTATTCTTACACTTCCGAGAATTTATCGCACAAATTCACGACTTTTCGAACTAGAGCTTTTTTGAATGTCGGAAGGGGACGCTGTTTCAATTAACACGTAAGTATATCTAGTTGCGGCGCATATTCTCGGAAAGATTGCAGGCAGCAACGTTGCCGTTCTTTCTATATTGATATAAACTTGTTTTGTTATTAAATTATGCAACCAGATAACTTAACTTTTCCCCAACAGTCATTGAATTTCACGTTTTAAAATATTAACATGAACTTGGGTTACTGTTACTGAGAAAAATAACAAGAGGGCCACTACTGACCCATCATTGTATTCTAATGGGTTAATTATCCAAGTTATGAACATTCAAAACTTGTCAGTTTAGAGCTGTTATAGTGGAACTGGATTTATTCTTTTGGAACAGGTATCACTTGCTTATTCCGTGCCCCTATTACCTATTATCAGGTACCTATTCCAGGTCCGTTGGCACTGTCACGTGTTTGATTTTCTAGTTTCGGTGATATTATTTTTTTAACTTTTAATCAAATTATGCTGATTGATGACGTGTATCGGTTTTTGTTTTGCATCAACTATAGGTAATAGGTACACGGAATAGGCAAGTGATACCTGTTCCAAAAGAGTAGGGGGACAGTTCCACTGTAACAACTCTAGTTATTTTGTCTTCTGTTGATGGTTGTTGCCAAAAATTTGTTTTGTGATAATGATGCTTAAGTTATAAACACCACTTTGTTCTGCGCAGTCACTTGCACTATGCAGAACCACCTGCGCATATGTCCCACCAAAGAAGACTAAGAATATTTCTCCTTGTTTTCAGAAAACACCGTTTGCCAAACCATCAGGGGAAAAATTCGAACTCACTAAATTTTTCCGCGAATGGCAACAGGCTCCGCTGTTGGAGACCTTTAAAGAACTGCCCCCCATCGAGGTCACGGACCTTCAAAAACAGTTGGAGACCTTCGAAAGTGACCTCAACGAGTTTGACAGCATCGTGCAAACGCTTTGTCAGACCTCACCTAACAACAATTGAGAAGAAGGCTCCTCATAGAATCCAGAGATTTATTTATTTTATTTGTTTGGTTCATATGCATTTTAAAAATGTGCCCAAATTTTTAGGTTATGTACGAATATAATCCCTATGTGATTGACTTTTGTGTGCGATCGTTTTAGATCGGGTATAATCGGCGGCTAACCGGCATGTATAGTCTGTTCGTCCAATGGTTTTAGACGGTGTTCTTGTGCCAAATTAAAAATTATTTTCTACCATGTGTGACGAAACCGACTATACTACTATTGGTGGAACCGGAAACGTCGGCTTTGGTCGGTTATTTCCGGTTTAAAATGGCGAGTGTTTGTTTTTGGTTGCGTCACAGGTTTTGTGGTTATTTTGAATGTTTTATAGGGAGAGAAGTTTGAGGTAAATTGTACCAGTACAATTCAGAGATTGGGTTATTTTTGAGAGTGTTAAGGTGTTTTTTTTTAACTCCATATCAATTCATACAGGGTAGTTAAAAGTGCGGCTCATTCTTTAAATTTTGCGTGCATTCAAAGCACCAGTTCTGTCGCGTACCCTTTTTAAGGTAAGTTTGTGTAGCAGAGGGTTATACCTATGGGTGTCAAGGTCAACGAAATTATTGTACCACGGTTTTTGATTATATTTTGACCCCTATCAGGAGCATTTAGTATTGGAGATAGAGGAAAATACATCCAAAGGTTGAGGGGTTTTCTTTTGAAGTATACAGAAAAAACAAACTGGCAAAAATGGAGTTTAGTTATATACAAGGTGTTACTCAATGATAGGCTGCAATTCCAAGGGCGCATTCCCCAATCAAATTCTAAAAGAAAAGTTCATGTAAACATGTGTCCCAAACAGTCTGGTTTTCAAGATACAGGGTGTCAAAGTTAAAAAGAATAATTTTTTTTATTATTATCTCAAAAGTCCTTTTGCCGATTTTGGTGAAATTTGGCAGTATTGGCAGTCTGACGAATAATATTGACAAAAAAAATGTACGCCACTGACTTGTTTAAAAATTTTATGTTTTTGGGTACAGCAGCTAAAAATACAACTTTTTTGTCTCTTGATATTTTTTCGTATCTTATTTCGACATGCAATGAAGTAGCTTTTATTTTCTTTCTCGAAAACGAAGTAAGAGACAAAAAAGTTGTATTTTTAGCTGCTTAACTCGAAAACAAGAACCCTAAAACCTTTGTATATACCGTTTTCTTTTATCTCTAATAATAAAGGCGCCAGATAGGAGTCAAAATACAGGGTGTGCGTAAATGTCATGTACATATTGAAGGAGGTAATTCCTTGGCTTATTTTATGCCTGAGAGTTCATATAAACTTTGGCCCGCGAATGGTTTCTTTCCGAGATATAGGGTGTTACAAAAATTATTTTAATGAAAGAATTGGTACGCCACTGCTTTTTTCAAATTAAGTATTTGTTTCTGAATCGTCAGTCATTTTTTAACAGAAAAAGGCTCTTGAGTTTTTTCGGTGGGACGCACCGTTTTCAAATAGTAATTAAAATACTTCTTTACAAACGATGTAAATTAATTTAAAGGTATTTTATAAAACGCTTGTACAGGGTTATCCAACCAAGACTAGACAATGCGATTTTTTGACTTTTCCTGTACTTTTATAAAAAAACTGAAATAGCCATCTTAAGTCATTTTCTCCCGCAAATTCGAATATCTTCAACAAAAAACAATTGAACATCAAACAAAAGTACTAGGGGTCACTTTGATATTTTTTTAAATGGGATGCCGTATTTTTAATGAGCTTATCCGATTTCTCATATAAATTTTGATCTAAAATGTTGGATTTTTAATTCAAAAACGCCTTTTTTCTTCAGTTTTAAATTCGGAAAATGTTCGTCTACCGTAAAAATTAAAAAAAAAAAAAATTAAAAATCCAACATTTTAGATCAAAATTTATATGAGAAATCGGATAAGCTCATTAAAAATACGGCATCCCATTTAAAAAAATATCAAAGTGACCCCTAGTACTTTTGTTTGATGTTCAATTGTTTTTTGTTGAAGATATTCGAATTCGCGGGGGAAAATGACTTAAGATGGCTATTTCAGTTTTTTTATAAAAGTACAGTAGAAGTATTTTATATATATTCCTTGAGACGGTTTGCCCCACCAGAAAAACTTAAAAATACATTTTCTTTTAGGAAATGACTACCGACTAAGAAACAAATACTTATTTTGATCGAAATATTTTTTTAACACCCTGTATCTCGAGAAGAAACCATTTGCAGAGCAATGTTTATATGAACTTTCAATCATAAAATAAGCCAAGGAATTACCTCCTTCAATGGACATGACATTTAGGATTTAGGAACATGTTGTAATGCACAGCGTTATATTTTATTCAAATTTGGTATGTTTGAGCGGGATCTTAGTTCAGATTAGGTTAGGTGCAATCTGTATTTTTTATTGCAGAATCGAATTGTTCTCAAAATAACCTTTTCAACGACATACAACAAGTTGATACTGACTTTCAAAATGGCGACGTAAGAACTGTTTTACAAAAAAACAAAATGGCGTCTGTAAAACAATGTATGTTATTGATATAGGAAAAGATATGTTTGGTTAGGCCCCTTTCATTCTTTAAGAAGTAACATTAAATTTTCTTCAGTTTTCGAAAAAATCGAATTTTTTATTAAAAAAGAATCTAGTTTACAGAATTTTTTAAATATTAAAATTGATTTTAATGTCAGCACTTAAAAAATTATTAAAGTGTCCAATTTAACAGATTCAATCCCATGTCAATAGCATGCGTTGTTATAGACGCCATTTTGTTTTTTGTAAAATGACTCTTACGCCGCCATTTTCAAAGTGAATGTCAACTTGTTGTATGTCGTTGAAAAGGTAATTTTGAGACGAATTTGATTGTGCAATAAAATATAGAGGGTGTGTTAAAAACAAATACCGACTTCAGAAAATTCCGGATTGTGATCATCTTTTCAAACCTGAAACTTTTGTATTCAATTTTTTTTCTCTGGTACAGTTTTCGTTCCAGGGTGCTACAAATTCGAGTGTATACATATATGGGGATCTTGAAAACCTTAAGAGATACAATGTCGTCAACTTTCTCTGTTCTAGACCTTGATGTCTTCAAAATTAAAATCCGACGTTTCACCCCCGGACGAACATCAACGACTTAGTTTTTTAAAATACTGGCCTGTGTTTCTTTAAATTTTGAAAGGTCTCCATCCCCCAAAACAATGACAAATCACAATCAACCCTTACCAATCAAGAGAGTCGTGCCAGACAAGTATTTCTAGTGCATCTGTTCTGTTACAAATATTGTTGATTGTGATGTTACATTACATTGCTTTTCAAAATCGATATAAAAGACAGAAAAAAAAATAAGTTGATGGTCTCAAGGGCACGAAACCTCGGATTTAAATTTCGAGGACACCAACTTGTATAGTGGGTCGTGCTGACGTGCAATTTATTTCCAAATATCTCTTTAACTACCCTCAGGAGAAAGTAAAAACTATTTTGCAAAATTTCGTTTTTTCCTTAATTTGACCGGTCAGTAGAGCACCCTATATAGACGAAAACCCTGTATAATGATTTCGTTGGTCCCCCGCATTTGTCTCCCAATATTACTTATTTATTTGTTGAATAATTTTATCGATTTTTTTAGCTACCCTTGTTTGATTCTACTCACGGTATACAGAGCGTCCTAAAAAATTTACAACAACGGGACACTTGTCTTTATTAGTCTTTCAGGATATGTTTTTGAAAATTTTAAGTCATCTTGCAACTTTCATCAAATTAAAATTTTTCTGCGAAAGCAATAATAAAGACGTTTTTCGTGTGTTGAATTTTCCGGCACCCTGCATCATTTTCTTTAAGTTGGTGACCAAAATATAAGCACCTTTTGCTAAAGACTGAATTATTATGCGAGAAACAAGAACTTATTAATATAATTTTGTACATATAGGGCTTAAGAACTTGATATTTCCGAAAAATCAGCTCGATTTTTCCATATACAGGGCTCGGAAAAAGCTAACTGTTCTTTTAGTAAAAATGTCTGGTGTATCCGTATGTCACACTGAAAGTGTCCGATCTTAACTTTGTACTGCCGAATTTTTGCCGAACTGAATTAGTGAACGCGGACATTACTGTGTAATTAATCATTCACTTCAATTTCAAAAGCTATTTGTCGCTACAAGAGTGCATGAGGATTATTCGTCAAAGTCCTTAATTTTTTTGAAATTTTCCACAATCTGGCAACATTGCGTACCAGACGTAGAAAATGCCGTAAATACGATTTAAAGGAATATTATTAGGAGAGCAGAAATGTACGAAGGCGTAGAAGAGCCACATAAAATAATAAAATAAAAATTTCTTAAAATTTCGAGTTATAAGTCGAAATTTTAAAGTAAAATTTCGTGTTATAAGACGAAATGTTCAAAATTTCGAGTTATATCATGAAATTTGAAAATTTTGACTTGTGACACGAAATGTTTCGAAAATTTTAAAGTAAATTTTCGTGTTATACGACGAAATTTTAAAATTTCGAGTTATAACTCGAAAATTGAAAGTAAAATTTCGTGCATTAAGACGAAATTTTAAAAATTTCGTGTTATAAGACGAAATTTTATAATTTCGACTTAAAACTCGGAATTTTCAAGTAAAATTTGGTGTTATACGACGAAATTTTAAAATTTCGAGTTATAAATTTTAAGAAATTTTTATTTTAATATTTTATGTGGCCCTTCGTCTACGCCTTCGTAGAAATGCGAGGAGGTTTTTGGAGTTCTGATATCCAGTAAATTCGGAAAGCAGAAATGCGAGGAGATGTACGTTACTCCTTGTATGCGGTGTTGCCGTATTGTGCAGGTTTTCTGAATTATTAAGAATTTTTTGTATTGTATCATTTAAGCGAAAAGTATTAGGAGAGCAGATATTTTAAACTTTTGATAAAAAATTCTCGAGAATTCAGAACATCTGCACAATTTGGCATATCAGGAATACCAAATACTAATCTAATCCCACTTTCTTGAAATCGTATTAACTTGCATTTCAGAAGCACAGAAATGCGGGACGGTATTTTCTACTTGTGGTAAACAGTGTTACCAGATTGTATAAAATTAAAAAAAGAAAAATGACTTTGACTCCACGTGTGATAAAAACCGCTTTTTAAGTTAAAGTAGACCGTAGCACGAAAATGCTGCTTTATGGTCGTGCGTGCGTGATGGACTGTATATGTCACTAGTGCGACAAAGGGTCGATTTTTTGTGTTCGGTTCAGATCGGAATATTTCGGAGTGGCCTACGTTTTATTTTTCAGCCCTGTATAAACGGTAGGTATCGGTATAGGAGATTTTATTGTACTTTTGTATAACTAAACCCAACCTCACTTTTTGGTTGTAAATTCCTTTGAATGTTAGTGGAGTAATTGTTAATGGATGAAAAGCTTTAATATGTGTTTGGATGCGCTTACTAGTCGATATAAGTTTGTTTGTGTCATTGAAAAGTGAGGTTAGTTCAATTCTGGCACGAAACTAGGCGAAATTTTAGGGGAAACGATGGTAGAACGTTTTTTTACGACGGGAAACGAGGGAATGAAGAAACCCCGCGTACCTTAATATTGAACTTTTTCAAAGTCTAAACGCGTTAAAATGCTGTTTTATAAAGATAAAATCGTAAAAAGTCCTGTTTCAATGCATTATTTGCTGCTCTTATCATTTCAGCGGTTTCCTATTAAATGTGTCGACGGAAATGACTGTGAAACGCGTGACAAAATAATGCACTTATCAATTGAGAGTCGTCATAGAATTTCTTAATCGCGCCTGGAATTATTCATGTCCTTTTGAAGTCACACGGAAAAAAATCATTCATTCATTTATTTTACAATAACTTACAATCTAATTTTAAATTATTTAACATCAATCATGCTCGAGAAGTTGTTCAACTTCCAAATACTTTCTCACTCTGTCTCAATGAATTTCGTGCCAGCTCAAAACGGATTCGGTTTTTCATATCATCTGAAGCTGTAGTGTTCAAGTGGTCCTTCATAAAGCCCCACAAGAAGAAGTCAACGGGGGTCAAATCTGGGGACCGAGCAGGCCATACGATGGCTGCCTACAAGTCAAAAATATACTTTTTGGCATACATTTCATCAAATTACAAGGTTTTTACAACTATGATAAGAATAGTGACGAGAAATTTACATTTTGCCACTGCTACGTCCTCAGGATACATCTCAAAACGGTCGCATGTCGACTTGCGATCTTTCTAACATACGATTTTCGACTCTACCTTTTTTCCTGTATTGTCGTCTATGTAAAACTGCGTCATCGTATGAAGCAAAACAGACTTAAGTATCTTTGGCAGTTAGTCCAATGACCAATAACCTTATACGAGGACGTTTGAATGTAAATGAGATAGACCGACTCCGTTGCTCTCACGTCGGCGATCGTAACTAAACCGAGACAGACTGTTGTTTATGCTTATGTTCACTCGAAGATGCACTTAGAATGCACTTCGGACTGCATCACTGTGTAATTATTTTGATATTGTTGAGAGACCTTGCACGGACTTTGCATTGTTTGCGTGTGATTTCAACAGGATATGATATTTTTACTGTCGTAATTATTGTTATAAAAAGCGTTTCCTGGGGGTCACTTTAAAATTAACGTTGGTGCAATTTTTGTTTTTGCATTCTTTTGTCATTGCATGGTACAAAATTTTAAATTTCACATCTTTAAAGGCCGGGAACGGCTTCCGTTTAAATGTCATACGGGCGCCGGTGACGCGCACCTCTTAACGCTGTTTCCGGCCTTAATTTAATATAGTTTTATTTTTAAAACACAATGATGCCAAATGTTTTGAAATGACTAAACTATGCTATAAAAAGGTCCTTTACTGTTCAATTTTTGAATTCAACACAATGCTCTTGTGTATTTTTGTTTCAATTGTTTGTTGAGACATATCAAATGTACAGGTTTGGCAAATGGTTATTGAAATTCAGCCGCTTAACACTGTCAGACAGTTGGGCCCGAATCTTATCAATCTGGTTGGTTAGTCCCAGAAGCAAACGGGCTGAGATTGAAGGCATTTTCACTATCTTTGTTTAACTTATAAGTGTATTCCGATCTCTTTTCTTGTCCTATAAAAAGCTAATTGTAATAACCATTTTCCAAACCTGTATGTAATAAACATTATACTTTACAATTTTTTGCTCAATGATGTTAGTTTATAAGTTGCGGCTTACCAGTCTTTTAATTTATATTTAGTTGAAAGAAATGTGGATGTATTTTGTTTTATAAAATTTAAAAAATTTATAAAAATCATTGCAAAATGCTTACCTATATTTTATTTAAATAATAAAATGTGTTTATCAATTTTATGTTGTTTTATTTATTTACCTTGCCCAATTCAGTCTATAACCCTTAAAATAGGGCAATTTTATACAATCTGGCAACACTGCATAATGCAAAATGTATCAGGAATATATAAACAAGAAGGGGTATTTTCTACTCCTGATACAAAAATCCTTGAAAATTAGGAATATTTGCACAATTTGGCAACACTGCATACCAGGAGTACAATTTACCTCCTCGCACTGCTGCTCTCCTGATACTTTTCCCTTAACTGGCGTTTTCTGCATTTTAAAATTTTGTATCAGGAGCACAGAGACGCGAGGAGGTATTTTCTACTCCTGATACAAATGTCCTTGAAAATTAGGACAATTTGCACACTCTGGCAACACCGCGTATCAGGAGTATGATTTTACCTCCTCGCATTTCTGCTATCCTAATACTTTTCCTAAAATCGAGATTTTGGCGTTTTCAGATTTTGTATCAGGAGCACAGAGACGCGAGGAGGTATTTTCTACTCCTGATACAAATGTCCTTGAAAATTAGGACAATTTGCACACTCTGGCAACACCGCGTATCAGGAGTATGAATTTACCTCCTCGCATTTCTGCTATCCTAATACTTTTTCCCAAAATCGAGATTTTGGCGTTTTCAGATTTTGTATCAGGATCACAGAAATGCGAGGAGGTAAAAATCATACTCCTGATAAGCGGTGTTGCCAGATTGTGCAAAATTTTCAGAAAAATTTGTATCAGGAGTAGAAAATACCTCCTCGTGTCTCTGTGCTCCTGATACAAAATCTGAAAACGCCAAAATCTCGATTTCAGGAAAAAGTATTAGGATAGCAGAAATGCGAGGAGGTAAAAATCATACTCCTGATACGCGGTGTTGCCAGATTGTGCAAATTGTCCTTATTTTCAAGGACATTTGTATCAGGAGTAGAAAATACCTCCTCGCGTCTCTGTGCTCCTGATACAAAATTTTAAAATGCAGAAAACGCGATTTAAGGGAAAAATATCAGGATAGCAGAAGTGCGAGGAGGTAAATTGTTCTCCTGGTATGCAGTGTTGCCAAATTGTGCAAATATTCCTAATTTTCAAGGATTTTTGTATCAGGAGCAGAAAACACCTCCTCGCATTTCTAGAATGCGAAGATGGATTTCGTACTCTTGGCATGTAGTGTTGCCAGAGTGTGCAAATTATCCTAATTTTCAAGGACATTTGTATCAGGAGTAGAAAATACCTCCTCGCGTCTCTGTGATCCTAATACAAAATTTTAAAATGCAGAAAACGCGATTTAAGGGAAAATTATCAGGAGAGCAGAAGTGCGAAGAGGTAAATTGTACTCCTGGTATGCGGTGTTGCTTGCCAAATTGTGCAGATATTCCTAATTTTTAAGGATTTTTGTATCGGGAGCAGAAAACACCTCCTCGCATTTCTAGAATGCGAAGATGGATTTCGTACTCTTGGCATGTAGTGTTGCCAGATTGTGCAATTTTCCCTGGTTTATCAGGAGCACAGGAATATAAGGAGGTAGGCAATATTAATAAAACAACAAATGTTTTTTTAAAGTCTTTTTTATTAATTTCATAATCAAGTCGCTCTATAATACATTTTCAAATTACTTTAAAGCCTTAATTCGAATTTGAGAATTGTTATGATTCCTAATAATTTGCGCAGATACTTTCAAGTAGAAAACTAATTTTTAGAAGATATGTGTAGTATTTACAATAATGTCTTTATGAACACAAACGATCTGAGATATAATTAGCACAAGTTCAAAGCTCAACAGTAACAAGACAAAATAAGGAACACGTAATATATAACAAGTAGTGTAAAGATAGGCAGTCTATATTATAACAATATACTAGTTTCTTTAAATTCTATCTTACTTTAGAATATTAAATAGGGATCTTATAAGCTTAGTAGAAATACAACCAAATATCACCAAGTTTTGTTAAATACCAAATAATACAGGGCTATGCTTTGGTGTCATTCATCTTTGCCCACTTTCCAGACGCGTCTCGACAGTCTTACGGAGGAGGCATCACACTGATGAGCCCATATTATTTAGTGCTTCCAGAGAAAAGTGCGGTGACACTGGTTACCTATAATTCTACTTCAGCCGTGATTGATTACTCTAATTTCGATATACTTTTATTAATTTCGTTGGTCCATCTAAATTTATAAAAAATTACCTAATTTTTAACATTACCTATGTACAAAAGGTTTAGAGATTTATGTAAAATTACATCTATACGCTTTATTGTACATTTTTTACATCTACAAGTCGATGATGAGCTGATATCTTTACATGACCGTCCCACATTTCCAATCTAAGACCATTTGATATAAAAAAGACAAGTTCGGAGCTTAAAATACTATACATAAAGCCCACTCATTCATATGTTTAAAAATTCTTAAGCAGGTACCTACTATACATTTCATTTTTAAAACAATAAGTGTGTACAAAATTTAAAATTATTAGTATGTTAATACAAATGTACTTAACAGCTACAGGTAGGTTTATACATTTTATGTTTAAAAGTCGTTTTATATACATACAGGGTGTACAATTTTGTTGAGAATCAACCCTATGATACCCTGTATGTTGCCGATAATGATTTGAGGATGATTGTCAAAAATATATGTCAACAATGATTTCTATAGATCCAACGACTCTGTAGCGATATACAGTCGTCCTCCTTTAGCTCCAATTTGTGAAGAGTGATACTGTCGCGTCACTAAGTGGCGCCACAGAATCACCCATTTGACAGCGTTTGAATATTTTTTCTCAAGCTATAGCCACAGGAGGGTAACTGTTCTGAACTTGATAGGTTATTTAAGGTTTGTACAATAAAAATGGAAGCACAATGACATGATATGGTGAATAAGTTTTAACTGACTTTTACAGACAAAGAACTGTGGCAAGTAAATTTGCACCGTGAGAATCAAGGCTGGACTTAGTTAAAAAGGTTAGTTTAACTTCAATTTAAGGGCACGTATTTTGAGAGCAGAAATGAGAGGAGGTTTTTGGTGCTCGCGGTGTTGCCCAATTGTACAGATTTACAGATGTTCTGAAGATTTTTTATATCAGGAGCAGACAATACCTATTCGCGTTCCTGTAATCCCACCATCAACAACCTTTAAAGAAAGCACGATTTAAGGAGCAGAAATGCGAGGCGGAATTTTATAGTTTCGGCATGTGGTGTTGCCAAATAAAGTTTCCAACATACACTTATGTAAAGGACGCTTAAATCGTTGGGAGGTAATCGTTGAAGTACGTGGCGAGTTCGGAAAATACCACGCTGAAGCAAAACTGTACTAAATAATGTTGAGCACAGACATACGCTTGAAAAGCGGGTACGAAGCTTGCGTACCAAGCCATTATAGTAAGCAAGGTGATCCCCATAAAACAAAGAGCCCTCAACCTAACTAGGAAGAACTGTTACCATAACAACTGCTCTCGGACACCTTCTCCAATAGAATGAGCGCGCTCACCATCTCAGGCCTGTCTTTAGCCTTTATCTCGACGCACAACTTACCAATCCTGATGAGCTCCTTAAAAATAAAATCGTATCCTTCAACTCTCTTATCTTTCAGTTCCGAAATGTTTTCCACCGGAAAATTAACGACGTACTCTTTTAAAAAGGATGGTATTCGTTTGTCGCTTGCCGACAGGGCTGTTGCCAGCTCGAAAAGTACTACGCCAAAGCTGTAAGTGTCGATTTTCGTACTAAATTCTTTGGCGAGCAGGAACTCGTCAGGTAAGTAGGGGAGGGTGCCGTGGATACGGCTCACTTTTATGTGCGTGTAGTGCCGTTCAGGTCCTTCGCGAGCCAACCCGAAGTCGCCTATTCTAGGCTGATCCATGGGGTCTAACAGGATGTTGGCGCTTTTGATGTCGCCATGGATTAGGGGCTTGTTGCAATGGAGCGTGGTGTGCAGGAACTGAAGACCTCTTGCAGTGTCTAGAAGAGACTTTATGATAATTGTCTGTCGTGAACAACAATTCAAGGGTAAGAAACAGAAAATTAACGCACCGACAGCAATGCCAAGTCTTGTAGGCCAGCTCAAAGTCTTCTTATCATCTTTGGTCCTTATTCTGCTGTCCAGTGAACCCCCAGGCATGTACTGATATATCAAGCAGGGATGTTGACCACCTAAAACAGCCAGATAGGGCTCCGTTGTTCTTTTAAGGGGGGCTACTCGCTATGACAAAAGTAGAGGGAGTTGGTGCTTTTTCTGCATCCCTATCCAAAGAATTATTCAACATTCATTCATCAACACGTCATCACATTATTAGGCCTTAATATCTCAGAGTTAAAATACATCAGGATTTGTTAAAAGTCTGGTTTTTCAAAAAAAAAAAACGACCTAGCCTTCAAGAGGACACCAACAAATATTTAATATTGACATACAAAGGTAAGATTGTCGTGACGATAAGCATTCAAACAATGCAATGCACTCATCGATTGTCGAATCTTTTTCCTTGTTTCCAGGAGTTTTATAGCTACCTGAGTACATTTCCAATTACCCCGAAACACTGTTTCCAACCCTCCTTGGCCCAAAATCCTACATGAACTCCAATTATCAGTAGCCTTCTCTAGTTCCTCATAAGGAATCTGTGGAGTAGCACCAGCACTTTCAGCAACACATGCCGTCAACATTCTCGTCGACTCCTTCTTTAGACGAGGTAGTGGTGACTTTGGAGGATTATTATTAACATTTGCCTGTTGGCGGGATTGTTTTTCTCCTGTTATATTGCCGAAATTTGTCGTTTCATTACATTCGTTACTGTAGTCGAGGTTGAGGGGTTTGCTAACGCATTTCAGGCTATTTTTGTCGAAGTTTTGATCTGGAACCTTATTGTCTTGTATTTGTAGCTCTTTTATTACTTTGTCCAAGTTAACTTCTTTAATAAGAACATGGTACTTATTTGTCATCAACAAAGTCCTTAAGTAGATACATGTCTTGGTAAAGCCCCATGCGATTTAGAAGAACAAAAAGTTCCAAAAGTCATAGAAATATGTATTTACATTATGCCAAGCAAACAGAAGGTGACTTTAGTTTATACAATCTCCGATTTTGATGCATTTTGGTACGATTGTTCTACTTACTTATGCAAAAATTAATTATTTGCTTTTAAAAATAAGAAAATGAACCAATTCTGCTATCACACGCACTTACAAAAATAAAAATATTTCGAAAACTACTTTCACTAAGAAAGTCAGTGATGATTCATTTTAAAGATCTTTAAAAGACCTTTCATATGAGGTGTCACAAGAAATACTTTTTTTTTCAAAATGTCTCAAAAACGCCATCTTAAAGAGCAAGGTAGGTATTGATCCCCATACAGAGCCCTCAATCTGACTCGGAAGAACTGTTACCATAACTACTGCTCTCAGACTCGCCCTCAGAAACCTTCTCCAATAGAATGAGCGCGCTCACCATCTCAGGCCTGTCTTTAGCCTTTTTCCCGACGCACAACTTACCAATCCTGATGAGCTCCCTGAAAATAAAATCGTATCCTTTAACTCTCTTATCTTTCAGTTCCGAAATGTTTTCCACCGGAAAATTAACGACGTGCTCTTTTAAAAACGACGGTATTCGTTTGTCGCTGGCCGACAGGGCTGTTGCCAGCTCGAAAAGTACTACGCCAAAGCTGTAAGTGTCGATTTTCGTACTGAATTCTTTGGAGCGCAGGAACTCGTCAGGCAAGTAGGGGAGGGTGCCGTGGATACGGCTCACTTTTATGTGCGTGTAGTGCCGTTCTGGTCCCTCGCGAGCCAACCCGAAGTCGCCTATTCTAGGCTGATCCATGGGATCTAACAGGATGTTGGCGCTTTTGATGTCGCCATGGATTAGAGGCTTGTTGCCATGGAGCGTGGTGTGCAGGAACTGAAGACCTCTTGCAGTGCCTAGAAGAGATTTTATGATAATTGTGTGTCGTGAACGACAGTTCAAGGGCAAGAAACAGAAAATTAACGCACCGACAGCAATGTCAAGTCTTGTAGGCCAGCTCAAAGTCTTCTTATCGTCTTTGGTCCTTATTCTGCTGTCCAGGGAACCCCCAGGCATGTACTGATATATCAAGCAGGGATGTTGACCACCTAAAAAAACAGCCAGTTGCTCTTTTAAGGGGGCCACTCGCTATGACAAAAGTAGAGGCAGTTGGCGCGTTTCTGGTATCCCTATTTAAAGAATTATTCAACATTCATTCATTAACACGTCATCACATGACGCCAACATTTATTAACGCGGGGGTATTGAATTAGAAGCTAATTAATTATTTGACAGGGTAGAAGATGTGATGCAGCATGCACCAATTCACTCTATTTATATAGGGTACTTATTTCATTTGAAAACATGTAGGTACTATTAGATATTTTTTCAATTAATGTACTTTTGAACCACCCTGTATATTGCAAATAAGATTTTCCCATAGCGTAAAAAGCCTCAGGGATTGCCTAATTCCAAAAATTCGAAAAAAAGACCTAACCTTCACGCGGACACCAACAAATATTTAATATTGACTTAGGAGGAAATAACTATGTTGAAATATTTGACTTACCAATACTATATCCATACAAAGGTAAGATATTGTCGTGACGATAAGCATTCAAACAATGCAATTCAGTCACCGACTGTCGAATCTGTTCAGTAAGGTCCTTTCTGGTATTTTCCTTAGTTTCCAGGCGTTTTATAGCTACCTGAGTACATTTCCAAATACCCCGAAACACTGTTCCAAACCCTCCTTGGCCCAAAATCCTACTTGAATTCCAATTATCAGTAGCCTTCTCTAGTTCCTCATAAGGAATCTGTGGAGTAGCACCAGCACTTTCAGCAACACATGCCGTCAACATTTTCGTCGACTCCTTCCTTAGACGAGGTAGTGGTGATTTTGGAGGGTTATTATTAACATTTGCCTGTTGAGGAGAGTGCTTTTCTCCTGTTCTATTGCCGAAATTCGTCGTTTCATTACATTCGTTACTGTAGTCGAGGTTAAGGGGTTTGCTAACGCATTTCAGGCTATTTTTGTCGAAGTTCTGATCTGGAACCTTACTGTCTTGAATTTGTAGCTTTTTTATTACTTTGTCCAAGTTGTCCTCTTTAATAAGAACATGGTATTTGTCATCAACAAAGTCCTTAAGTAAAGACATGCCTTGGTAAAGCCCCATGCGATTTAGAAGAACAAAAAGTTCTAAAAACCATAGAAATATGTACTCGTATTATGCCAAGCAAACAAAAGGTGACTTTGGTTTACACAATCTCCGATTTTGATGCTTTTTTGTACAGTTGTTCTACTTGTGCAAAAATTAATTTTTTGCTTTTAAAAATAACAAATTTAATCAATTTTGCTCTTACATGCAATTGAAAAAATAAAAATATTTCGAGAACTATTTTCACTAAGAAAGTCAATGATTATTCATTTTAAAGATCTTTAAAATACCTTTCATATGAGGTGTCACTTAAAATACTTTCTTTTTCAAAAAATCTCAAAAACGCCATCTTTAATTTTTTCCTGAAAGTCTTAGTAAGAGATCCAACAAATTTCGGGATGATGAAGTGGCGAGTCCAGTGAACCACTGATTATATAGGGTATTGTAATAATAACTGTTTTATTTTTGAGACACAGAAGATATTGAAAATTTGGAAAAATGTCTTTAAAATGATTGACACTGCTTTAGATATTATTTTACGTTTTTTGATATTTTTAACGAAACAAATGATACACCACTGTTTTTTTTTTCAAAATAAATATAATTTTCACATTACATAACTCTTTAACACTGAACAAAAATGGTTCCTAGACATTTTATCGTGCAGTGGACGGTTTTCAATTAAAAAAATAAAAGGACTTATTTGCACTCATCAGAGTTTGATAAAATTGCATTTATCTTCTAAACAAAGACAAAGCTAGCCAGAGTAAAAATGGAGATAAAATAATGAATTAGCCAGTTCAATTGGGTATAGAAACCTTACTTTAAAGTTCATTAGCCAATCATTTCTCTATCCTAAAATTTGGTGGTTCTCTTACCAGGATTACCTTGAAAAACTACAAGTTTTTGAAAAAAATGGAAACAGAACATGAAAAATTTTTTTTTTTCCTAAATTAAAAAAAAAACTCCACAAAATATATGATACCTCATATGAAAGGTCGTTTAAAGAGCTTTAAAATGAACTGTCACTGACTCTCCTAGTATAAGAAGTTCTCGAGATATTCTACCCACTGGTAAAAACATCTGCAATTTTGGATTTCCGAGTTATTTGAAATAGGTACCTACAACAACAAAATTCAGGCACCTTTAAAGAGTGAATAAGCAAAAATGTTTTGTTTTGGACCCCCTGTATAAATAAAAGTAATTCTAATTGGTGTACTGTTCACAATGAAAAAACTTTTGTATTTAATTTTTTTTTGAAACTGTCATAAGTTGTGAGATATTAAGGAAGTAGACAATCCTATTTAATGGTTTCGCAACAAAATGATGAAGATTTTTTAAATAATTAGTTTGTTTATTTATGGATAGGGTCAATTATCCAGATTCATACAAGCTAACAAAAATCGTAGATGATAACCTTGTGGGCTATTTAGAAATCTAAAAAGTCAAAGTAATCTTATTCCTACAAAGTCAAGAAGCAAACAAAAATTGTTGAATGAAACAACACCCTACATGTTATAGCATTTTTTGACTCCTAAGGGGAAATTATAGTATGTTTTCTATGTTTAAAACTCGTTTTTAAGATGTTGACACATGTGAACTTAAACACGCTACAAGGTCCAGGAGGTTAAACAGTAAACTAGATCGAAACGACCGTTGCCCCTCGACTTTTAGGTTGACCCGGTAGAGATAAAATTACTAAAATAAACCACACAAGTCTCATTTTGCATAGTCCACCGACTTCTAGAGATTAGGAGATAATTGAACATTTCCAAAATTAAAAATCTTGAACTCCAACATCATAAATCATAAATCTGGTAAAAAAAAAATTTCAATTGGATTTCTAACTTGCCTGTTAGGTACCAAATCATCAAAATCGGAGGTTGATTTGATATAAATTGCCCCAAGAGTTTGAGTTAAGGCGAAATAACCCAATAAAAGTGCCAGCACATCTAGTCAGGGAAATCAAACTAGTTGCTTACCTAAAACAGTATGATTTTGATGACCCCACATAGTCAACAGCTCACCGGATGGGGAATTCCCCCGATACACTTCTCTCTTTAAATTGTCGATGGTGATCACGTCATAATTCATCTGCTTGAGTCCCAGTTCTTCCCACTTATTCTGGATGTCCAAAATATGACAAAGTTTTCTTCTTTCTTCGTAAGGCAAGTGGTATATGAACATTTGGGGCTTGGACACCGACATTCTTTCACTAATTCGGTCGAACTACCTGAAGACGTACCCAAACGGTGAAAATAAACGGGTTGCTATTAATCTTCGGAGAAATTATTGTGGAATTTCCAATCATTTTGAGGTCACAAACAGAAATAAAATTATTAAACTTGCTGTTTACATTTTTGACAGCACACCTAACCTCACTTTCATCTCGAAAATCTTGTCATTTGAGACCTTTAGAAATTGAGATTAGGGTGTTGCTAACAGCACTACTCCTCTGCCATCCAGGAGACGAGTACTAAACTAAAGCTCTAGTTCTATATAAAACTAATAGATGGCGCACCAGGAATCACGGTGACTTTATACGGACAGCGAAGACAATTCATTTTCCAGTAACTTTGTCTGTAAAAGTGTTACAGGGAGCAGAAAATTATTACTATTATTACAGTTTTAAACTATTAAAAAAATAAATATTATGAACAATTTTTACATAACAACACAGTTTTTCTTAATCTATAGTTTAGATGTTTTATTTTACTACTTTGTATAATTTTAACCTAATTTTGTTGATTATTCCGTGGGGCTATAGTCTTTATTTACTCTTTTCAAAAAAGAATAAATTGTCTTAAACGTAGGCCTGTCTGTGTCGTCTCTGTACCAACAGCTGCACATAAGATCGTAGATATCCGTAGAACAATTAGGTGGCTTATTTAGCAGGACCTGAAATGGAATTTAAAATTTATTCGTAGTTTAGTTCTTTACAGGCATAGAGAAATAGTAATAAATTTGTACCTGTAGCTCCCCACCATAGTACATATGTTCTGCGTTTTGTATGACTTTCTCGTTTGATAGATTCGCAAATGGGCGTTCACAGCAGAAATTTAAAATCTCCCATACAGTTACGGCGTAAGCCCATACGGCACTGTAACAGGAATACCTATCCTGAAAAAAAAACGGAATTAATTGTTTTGTCGGGGAGAAGAGCTAGCAAGTTACAAAATTTCAGGTAGTTTCAGCAAAAATCCTAAAAGCCAACAAATTTGTCAATCAGCCATTTTTCGCTAGCTTGTACGGATTACGAGATAATCGACCATTTCCATAAATGACAAAATTAATCATTAAAAAATCTCCGCCATTCTCTCACGAAACATCAATTACGATTGTCTAATTCTCTGATATCTCGTAACCTGTCACAAGTACAGGAAAACTCTAAATACAAAACATGTGAAGATATCAAAGATGCACAAGTTAAAATTAGTCTGGAAGATACAGAATGTTCCATTAACAATTTCGTTTGTTCATTAACTTTTTGAATGACCCTGTATGGATAAAATTATGTTGGTGCTTTTGACTTCGTAATACCCCACAATTTTCCAATCAACCATTTTTTGCTAGCTAGTATGGATTACGAAATATCGACCATTTCTATAAATGACAAAATTAATCATTAAAAAATCTCCGCCATTCTGTCACGAAACTATTAATTACGATTGACTAATTCTTTGATATCTCGCAACCTGTCACAAGTACAGGAAAACTCTAAATACAAAACATGTGTAGATATCAAGAATGCACAAGTTAAAATTACTTTGCAAAATACAGGGTGTTCCATAAACAGTTTTTTTTTGCTAATTGACATTTTGACTGACCCTGTATGAATAAAATTATGTTGGTCCTTAGACTTCCTAATACCCCACAATTTTTCAATCAATCATTTTTCGCTAGCTAGTACGGATTACGAGATATTGACCATTTCCATAAATGACAAAATTAATCATTAAAAAATCTCCGCCATTATGTCGCGAAAGCATTAATTACGATTGCGTAATTCTTTGATATCTCGCAATCTGTCACACGTACAGGAAAACTCTAAATACAAAACATGTGTAGATATTAAGAATGCACAAGCTAAAATTACTTTGAAAAATACAGGCTGTTCCTTTAAGAATTTTTCTTGCTCCTTGACTTTTTGACTGACCCTGTATGAATAAAATTATGTTGGTGCTTTAGACTTCCTAATACCCCACAATTTTTCAATCAATCATTTTTCGCTAGCTAGTACGGATTACGAGATATCGACCATTACCATAAATGACAAAATTAATCATAAAAAAATCTCCGTCATTATGTCGCGAAAGTACTAATTACGATTGCGTAATTCTTTGATATCTCGCAACCTGTCACAAGTACAGGAAAACTCTAAATACAAAACATGTGTAGATGTCAAGGATGCACAAGCTAAAATTACTTTAAAAGATACAGGGTGTTCCATTAACAATTTTCTTTGCTCATTGACTTTTTGACTGACCCTGTATGAATAAAATTATGTTGGTGCTTTAGACTTCCTAATACCCCACAATTTTTCAATCAATCATTTTTCGCTAGCTAGTACGGATTACGAGATATCGACCATTACCATAAATGACAAAATTAATCATAAAAAAATCTCCGCCATTATGTCGCGAAAGTACTAATTACGATTGCGTAATTCTTTGATATCTCGCAACCTGTCACAAGTACAGGAAAACTCTAAATACAAAACATGTGTAGATGTCAAGGATGCACAAGCTAAAATTACTTTAAAAGATACAGGGTGTTCCATTAACAATTTTCTTTGCTCATTGACTTTTTGACTGACCCTGTATGAATAAAATTATGTTGGTGCTTTAGACTTCCTAATACCCCACAATTTTTCAATCAATCATTTTTCGCTAGCTAGTACGGATTACGAGATATCGACCATTACCATAAATGACAAAATTAATCATAAAAAAATCTCCGCCATTATGTCGCGAAAGTACTAATTACGATTGCGTTATTCTTTGATATCTCGCAACCTGTCACAAGTACAGGAAAACTCCGAACACAAAACATGTGTAGAAGTCAAAGATGCACAACCTAAAATTACTTTGAAAGATACAGGGTGTTCCATTAACAATTTTTTTTACTTATTGACTTTTTGACTGACCCTGTTGAACTTGAACGATAGCATTTTTGCTTTATAGCTCTTATCATTCGCGAGATAGCAACTGTAATAAACACTTAAACAAAAACAACAAATTTATCATATACGAGAAATGCTCAATAATACTTACTAAAAGAATACTCTCCCAGGGAAGCCATCTGATTGGTGCCGGTGGCCGCCCTCCTATCTCCGCGTACTCTTTCCTATATTGAGGCTTCGACATTGCGATGTCTGTTATTTTAACTATGTAACCACGCCCTACTAAGCAATTCCTAAAAAAACAAAGACAAATATATTCGTCTACTAGGTATTTAGCATTTTCAATGAAGGAAAGTCTCCGGCCGAATTTATTAGATTAAAATCAACAGACAACGTTTCGACACTTAGTGCGTGCCATCTTCAGTACTATCTAGCCCTGAAGAAGTCGAAACGTTATAGCTTGTTGGTTTTAAAAAAAACTGAAAACTTCTTTTAGTAAATACATAATATATGTATTTCAGTGTTGATCTTACCTTGCTGCTAAGTCTTTGTGAACTACATGCTTCGATTCCAGATACTTCATGCCCGAAGCTATTTGGGTCGCCATGTATACCAAGCTTCCCGTGCTGCAACAAAATATTTACGTAATATCTAATCGGATATATCTGAAATTAAGCACGGAGGACAGGGAGGTGCTGTTGCGTCGGGGCATCTTCAGGGTTAGCCTACGGCCTGCGGTAATTAAATGAACTAGTTTAATTAGAATATGAAATAACGAGATTAAAATTCTGGGACAGACAGACAACACAATTAATTAAAATAACAGTCGGAGTTTATAAACGACTTATACAATGCATTCGTAAAGTAGCGAGTAAATTCAATAAAAATTAAGAGGTATTTTCAGTTTAGAGTTTTTTAACGTTGCAGCGAAACATACAGGGTATATCAAAAAAAAGATATGACGTCTTCGTTTTTTTTAATGTAAACCCCAATTTTTTATTGCAGAATTAAAAAAAGCACATTTTTTTACATATAGCAAGGTAAATAAGGGTAGCATTTACCTAAGAAGCTTTGAAGAAAAGTATTAAAAATTAAAAATGTGAAAATATGTATCTAAAGTAAATGTTTGAATTGAGCACCGTTGACAATCTGATAATAACAGCCAAGGCGATTAACAAATTCTTTTTTAACATCGTCGACATGCGTTAAAGTTTCTAATTTCTTGGTGTATTCGTGCTTTTAAATCTTTAAATTCGCTGGGCGATTCACGTATACTTTACTTTTCAAGTATCACCACACGGAAAAGTTAAGAGGAGTTAAATCTTGCGATCTGGGTGGCCAAATTAAATCCATCATTTTATAAGTCGTGTCTGTTCTGGCGACATCTGTCTTTTTTGAGCCCATATAAGTTCGATCAGGTTTAATTCGCAGTGGTAAGGAGGGAGTCTGAGCACAGATATTCCACGTAACTTTGTCATTTCATCGACTACATATTTTTTGAATGCATTTCTATGTAAATTGGCTAGTACCAATAATTTTGTATTTAAGGAATCTAATGGAAATTCTATTTGTCTTAAACTTAGCCATTCTGTTATTTCACTTTTACGCCACGCACTTGTCGGTAACGTTTCCGTCAGCTTAGAGTGATAACTTGCATTATCCAATACAATTATCTTATCTTTTGGCATAAGATCCAAAAATTGCTATTCAAAGACATCGGCATTCATATCTTCGTGATAGTCTCCTGTATTTTTAGATTGGAACATCAGTAGACCACCTTTAACGAAGCCTTCAGAATTTCCAATATGGGTTATGATAAGTCGATGTCCCTTCCAAATGGCGGTCTTAATCCTGTGAACAATTCTTCCAAAAAAGCTTGCCTTGAACTTTTAATATTTTCATCCTGCCAAAATTTAGTGGCTGTGTGGCCTTGACTTAGCTATGTCTCGTCTAGGTAAAAAATTTTTTTGTTTTCTTCTCTGGCTTTTTGGATGCTTCTTAAGTACCTAATTTCTTCTCCAACAGACGACATCGCTTCTGTCTATTAAAATCCTATTATGTTTTTTTCCACCAAAAATCCATTTTTTTAATAATTTTTTTAAAAAGAAACTATGAACTTTTCGCCTTATTCTCTGCGTTAAAACGTCATCCAGCTCAAGTTTTGGTCGTCCTGGAGAAGTTTTTGGACGTTTGATGCCAACACTTTTTTCTTCTTTTGAAAGCTTATATATTTTTCGTTTTCCCAACGTTAAGCATATCTGCTGTAAACTGCACTGCATTGTTAATTGTTTTAATAGAATCGTAACAGTTAAGAATTATTTTTTTTTCAATTATGTACTGTACATGGACCGACTCTAGGGCGTTTAGGCAATTGTTGAAAATTTTTCCTATTTAATTAAAAAAACACTGACACTTCACACTTTGACTAGTTTCACTGAGAAGCAAACACCCAAGGTACGTCTGTATAGGTAGATATAAATAGGTGTATTGTTCCAATGAGGCACCCGTAAAGGCATAATAACTACATAATTAGCAAACAGGTAACCAAGATTAGGTACAAAAAAAATGAATAAAATGATGAGAGCACAAACGGAATAAGTACCTAGACTCTAATTAGTTTTAATAAAATTGCTTTCTATTATTCCAGGTAAATGGTTACCTGGCTTACATCATTTTAAACTTAAAAAAGTTAATATTACAATATATATTTGAAGACAAAACTTGAATTTAATGTCGATACTACTTGTACTAATTCTGCACAAATTTAAAAATTCAGGCCTATTGAATCTATACATGCCGAAATTAACTCTTTGTGACACTGACAACAAAGTAAGTAAATAAAATAACAATACTCGTGACGTGCTGCATGTTTGGCATAGGTAAAGTAGATTGCCAGATACTCAGTTCGAATATTTACTTGAGATACATATTTTCACATTTTCTTCAAAATTTCCTTATGTAACCACTACCCTTATGTTTCTTGCTGTATGTAAAAAAATGTGCTCTTATTAATCCTGCAATAATTAGGGTTTCCATTTAAAAAAAAACGAAGACGTCATATCTCTTCCTTGATATACCCTGTATATTTCACCGAAACGTTAAAAAACTACAAATCTACGGATTCGAACGTTTTTTTTTACAAACTCCCCTCTTAATTTCTGAATGGGGAAACTCATCCCACATTTTCCCCAATATTAATGAAACACCACACATGATGTGTAATGTTTTGGTCGGTTGAGTACCTATATTTTTATTTAATTTCTTAGAAGATTTCAATTCTTTCGAAGTATTTTTAATGACTAAATTCCGGTGAAATATTCATTATTTATCACAATATACCGTGTTCTGTGTCAATTGTCTTAAGAGTTTATTTCATCCACATCGTGGACCAACCGAAACCCAATAAATTTCCATCGTCCGTCAGCCCTTACACCTAACACTTCTGCAATTTATTTTACGTCTTGTCCGGCTCGAAAAACTTTGCTCATTTTGCCGCCAAATTGACAAAAATATTGACATTATATTGGACATCCAGCCTATTACTTTCCCTTAAACAAGATTATATCGACACGAAATGCCGGCGATTATTAGAAAATATTGGACTGGATGAGGGGACTTGCAATATTTTTTTTATCTTGCGTTTATTTTTAAATTATAGAAATCAACACAAAGAGGGATGCTTTTTTAAGTGTGGAGTCCGCACTTAAAATAACAAAAATAGTCAATAACTACGCGAATGTAAAGAAAATTGATTACAAAACAATATAAAAAATAAACAAATTTTTCGGAAACCACTTGAAATATCGTCAAAAATCCAAAACCGTCCAAAGCGAAGACATCTGCCTTTAGAATGGAAATTACCGCAAGGATTATGATTATAAGGATATGTTAGATTATTTTGACGTAAGTAAAGTTCTTTTGATGTGGTTCTACAAATCAACCAATAATTTATCTCGATGAGGCATGGCTTGATACGCATGACACACCATCCGAAGGATGGTGCGATTCTTCCGGCAGGCGTAAGTGACCTTTATGAAAGTTGTTCAGTAATTGCATATTTGGATTCTACTGGGAAACTGAATTTCTTGTATTTCAAATTTTCATTTATTTAAAATTGTAACAAACTTTATAATAACAAAATAAATAGCCTAGAAAATTAAACAACTTAACATCGGAATAATAAATAAATGAGACCTCTTCAGTGGATCAGGTGTTCAAAATGACCATTATTTTCTGCTAAGCAGAGCGCCAATCCATCCCTGAACCCGTCTACAACGTCTAAAAGGAAGTCCTCTGGAATGACCCGAATTTCAGAATAATTCTGACTTTTAAAGATTCTTTGGACGGTTAACGCAGACTTTGTTCTTTAAGTGTCCCAACAAGAAGAAGTCGAGCGGGGTAAGTCCGGGAATCGCGCTGGCCAGTCAATAGCACCTCTTCTGCCTATCCAACGTCCTGGAAATTGTTCGCTTATGTGTTGTCTAACATTTGCCGCATAAAGCGCATGTGCTCCATCAGGAACTCAAAATTGACAGCTCTTATAGGTCGCTCTGTCATGAAAACACCTTGACTCAACTGGTGGGTATTAGGTGAAAATAATTATAATTAAGAAGTTTTTCATTTTTGAGCTGTCATTATCTGGGAAACGCTTGCAGATAGGTGAAAGTTTGGAATACAAAAAATTCAGAGTTTTCCCAGTAGAATCCAAATATGCAATCATATGCAGGATGTTCCATTTAATAAAAGTAAGTTAGTCTCTATAGCAATCAAACCAGAAATGACAGAAAAAATTCATGCAGGTAGAAATGTAGGGAATAATTTACTGAATAACTTTCATAAAGGTCACTTTTTCGCAAACGTGGTATTTCAAAAGTTACAGGCACTATGCGCGACTTTCTTGCCACTCCGTATATTGTTTTGATCTTTCTAACTGCTTTTGTTGTACATTTATTTATATTTGGGCATCGATTTTTATAGCCCCCTTGCATTAGAGTTCCCGCACAAAAAAAATCTAGTGATGTTAAGTCTGGACTTCGAGAAGGCCAAAGTATGGTCCCGTAACGTGTATTTCTCTTCATGTTTGAAAATTACGACTTAAAAATATTGTAACCGGTACTACAGTATGATAGGGTGCACCATCATCCTGATAAACAATATTTTCTCTTAAATTATTCGGCAACTGATCAAAGTCGTAAATTATTGGTTTACAGAAATTGTCAATTTTTTAAAAATTATGGAAAAATCAAATTTACTGAAGAATGATTTAACATTTCATAATATTATGTAATAACAAAAAATACCTATAATAACGTGTCAAATTTAGAAATATAAGGGGTGTTCCATTTAAAAATCGATAGATGGTATCAACTCCAGCCAAACGACTTACCCTGTATACCTAAAAATATAATAAAATAAAAAACTATTTACAATCAATTAACTTTTCTTACGACTGCTTTTTAACATTCTTACAGCTTCCAAGAAAAGGTACAGGGTCATCTTATATGGGTGGATAAAAAAATTGTCAAAAATAATGCAGACCCTTATTCTTAACCTCGTATAATTTATCTCGGAGAGGAAATTGCCCCCACAAGAATTCTATAGATAGTTAGTCCGTAAATTTACTTCGTGCTTTAAAATACCTTCAACGGTTTTACAGTTACAAGGCTTTAAACCTGATGAACTAAAATTTAATTGTCCCTTTTCGATTATTCTTTAGGACAGAGTGATTCAAAAATATTTTGGGGAATCTCGCGAGGGTTGTTATTTTAAGACAATCATTTTTTTGGTACTTAACGTCTTCCTTGCGGAGATACAGAGTGTCTATTCTATAGATACGCCAACATTCTATGCTTTAAAACACATCTTTCCTTTAAATTTATCGCGATTAGAGAATAGCTGTTTACGTCACTATTTATCCAGAAAGCAGGAAAAGGTATCGGAAACGGTATTGTGTCCTGAAAACGGCATTTATTGTTGTCTTTGTCCTAGAATCTGGTTTTCTTCGGCGAAGTGCAGAATAACCCAATTAAGTTCATAGTAATTACTGCACGGGTAGATTTTCCACGTGATATTGGAGCCTTTTAGAACAATGAACGCCATTGTTAAAATGTATTGCTTAATTATAGCAAACGACGCAACATTTCGGCAGCCATAATAAAACTACTTAATGGACACTTACACTAACTACACTTTTTTTGGAGCCACACCGTACAACGTAAGATACTTTTCTTGATAGGTTGTAGCGGCCCAAGTAAGTTTTATACATAAACTGCACGATTTTTATATGAGGTTTTCGGTTTTCGTTTTCAAAACGAACCACCAAGTATCTTTTGATTTTCATCACAGTTTCCTAATTGTGATATTCTTCTTTTAAATAATGATACAAAAAAAATCACATATGTTCATATAAACCTTTTCTATTAGAATATCATAAGAAATCACCCCCTTAAGTTACGTACCGTACTTCTAAAACACCCTGTACAGTAGTCAACATTGGTTGTAATAACCATTGTCGATGATGTATGTAAATAACAAAAAAAATAATTATACATTTTTGTGAATATTATAAAATGAAGGACTTACCCAATAGGCTGGTTTTCCGTCGGCCTTATGCTGCCATTCCTATTGACCAAAAACTGTAAATATTGAGCTAAGTCTCCCATTTCTCCATACTCGATGATGGTCCATGGAGGTTGTTCGGCTGTACAGACCTAAGTATATGAAGAAACACATTTTTGTCAATTGGTCTAATAGCTCATTGTGTAGAGTATCTATCTTGGAGGCGACACTTACCCCCAATACCTTGCAAATATTAGAATCGTTCAGTCCTGCCAGGAACCTGATCTCTCTTAGGCTTTCGACATTGTCCCCTTTGAATTTATCTGGATTTGAGGTTCTTATTGCTACCAGATGGTAGGCACCGGGTAAGATGTCTTCTAGATTATCGGTTTCGTACAGAGAGAGCTGGAAGTGTGAATAAAATGAGTTTACCTCCTGCCGCGTTTTTATCACTTCGTTTGTTCTCGTTAAATTTGTAAGCAATCTAGTTTTCGTAAAAAATAAAAGTTTATCCGATTAAAAAAAAAACTCTTGTGGTTTTACGTATGATAAAATAAGGTTTTTCCACCTGTAAAATAATCCATGACAACTAGTTATTTGAGTACTGTCAGAGTCTGTCAGTTCGAATTTTTTAATTTCGCTAGTCTAGAATGTTCTCCCGAGACCAAAACGTTGCTATTCAGAAGGCGGCCGAGTTGGCATGTGCCTCACTGTTACCTGAGAAGTCGAAAGATAGATACTATCAAACGTCAACCTGTTTCTGGAATGGTTCGCGAATAAAAACGTTTGCTAAATTGACGAAAATGTGATGTTAGCCTACTTCTTAGAGAAATCTGAACCTTTATCACCTCCGTCCCTATGATCACAATATTCCAAACTGACTATTTCTGTGAACAAAAATATAGATAATTCGCAGTTTAAGAAACTCATTGCATTTATTAAACGAAAAAACGATGGTTACGAAGCTAAAAAATCTAAAATTTTTTTACTTGACGTTTCTAATCATAGCTATTTATCTATGAAAGTGATAGTAGTAATGGGAATAGCTGGAGCATGCCGCACCGATGAGATCCATAAAATGAGGTTGAAAGACGTCGAAATCAAGGATGATGTAGCTATAGTTCATAAGTATAAATCCTACAGTGCAAAAACAAGGTTCAAAGAAGGTTTCTGATTGCCGATGATGGCGGTCCAGTTTCTTTTGTGAGGTTACTACAAGATTACATTAAACTTCGGCCAAATAATGCACAAGACGAACGCTTGTTCTATCGCTATGAACGAGGTAGGTGTGTGAATCAGGTGATTGGAAAACACACTGTTTCGAATGTTCCCAAAGAAATTGCCAAATATTTGAAACTTCAGGACATAAATAAATACACTGGTCACTCGTTTAGAAGAACATTAGCTACGTTTTTCGCAAATGCTCCAGGTGTCGACATTTTGGATTTGAAAAGACATGGCGGTTGGAGGTCTTCGTCTGTTGCGGAGGGATATATTGGTGATTCGTATACTAATAAAATGGAAATTTCCAAAAAGATCTTAAATGGAACACCTACTTTTATTCCATTTAACGACGTGAGAGTGACAAATAGAACGAGTTGTAATATGGTCCAAGTGCAGGATAATAACTTTGATACGAAGCGGCGAAGCTATTGAATTGAATAATATTCCATCAATTTATTTTTCCAACTGTTCAAATTTCACTAATAACCTTAATGGCAAAAAATAATTATTATTTAAGTTTTATATTATTGTTATTATACCACTTGTTTTTTCAATAAATATAAGCATTTTGTTATTAAGTTTCTTTACAAAATTCGCTTGAATAAATACAATAAAAATTTCCTATGAGTATTCGTGTTTTTTTTGTCCTGGCACCGAAAGTAGTACTTTCGTAGCTAGAGACACACTACTTTCGTAGCTAGCAACGTATAATATTCAGGTAACGTCTTGGTTTCCAAAAAATGCACTTTAGCAGAAGATTCGTCCTTTTTAAAATTATTTCTCACATCAGCAATGAAGTTATCAGCAAGAGATTGAAATAATTTTGTAGCAACATCAGCAGGATTAAAGCATGTCTTACTTATCCTTTCCAATTAAATTTGTTACTCCATATCTCCAGTTTTTACGGTATTTTAGTCTTTACACTAGATCTTTGCCTGGAGACCGCACTGCTCCTACCTCCCATCCACACCTTGGAATGTTTACACCATAATATCATCAACACTATTAAAAATGTTTGTTGCTTATCCAACCGTTTGACTCCTCATAGACCACTAAACAAACATAAACCATCCAGAGGCCGTGCGACCCCGTAATTATAAAACAACAACACACGAAGTACAACAAAACGGTTCCCCCAAAATCGCTCCCGATTCCGTGAACTTGGACAAATTTCTGCGCTGTCGAATATTATCCCTCGCAAAATACATGTATTCGGGAGTTCGGAAAGTCACTGGACCCTATAAGTTAACTTTGTTGAAAGTCAGCACAATGGCGTTTTCTTGCAAGTTAAATTGCCTATTGATTTATCACGCTGGATGGGTCCTTTGTGACGTCCTCGTCGGAGACTACAGGAAAAAATACTTTTTAAAGTCATTTTATCGTTCAAAGGGTAACGTTAGAAGCGAGAAGAGTTATTACTTTTTTTGGGGGTTTATTTTCAGATTACTGAAAACTCAGATACCAACTATAATGTCATCCCATAAAATGATACTGCGGAGGAGAAAGATGCCATCATCAGCCACTGAAGTTGTCATAGGACAAATTTTGCTCATTCTAATTGAATCGTTTATTATACAGAGTGGAAAAACCTGCTTAAACCAATTTTTCACCGACTGATGAGACACATTAAAATCCATTGCCATTGGCCTGGATGATTGTGTTGGATTTCATGTATTGAGAGCATGATATCCAAAGCTTTGTTTCCCTTGGTTGCTGTTTTAGGTCGATCTGATCTAGCGGCTTCCCTAATACTGCCTGATTCTCGAAATTTCTTTACCACTCGACACACCGTTGACTGATTTGTTGAAGGCCTATTTGGATATAATTCATTGAGAAGTTGACAAACCTAATAATCTTGTGATCTCTTCATATTTCCGTAACCGCTCCTTATTAAAATTTCAACTCGTTGTTTCTCATTCAAATGAACCATAGTGTAAACAAATTAGAAATCAGACAACAGAAATTAAACAGGAACTCAAAACTGACACCTCTTAGGCCGCTGTCATGAAAACACCTCGACTCAACTGGTGGGTATTAGGTAGGAATAATTACAATTAGGAAGTTTTTCATCATGTCATTATCTCAAAAACGCTTGCAGATAGGTGAAAATTTGAAATACTAAAAATTCAGAGTTTTCCCAGTAGAATCCAAATATGCAATTATATGCAGGGGATTCCATTAAAAAAAAAAGTAAATTAGTCTCTATGGCTATTAAACCAGAAATGACAGAAAGAACTCATGCAGGTAGAAATGTGCGGAATAATTTACCGAATAACTTTCATAAAGGTCACTTTTTCATATACGAGGTAATTCAAAAGTTACAGGCATTATGCGCGACTTTCTTTCCACTCTGTATGTGCACATGTCCCGAAAGTAGCTAAAATGACATTTTTATCGCATTCGCTTGTGTAAACCTAGACCCATTTAGTGTTAAGACGGCTCATGTTCGCCTTAATTCTGTAGAATCCTATGACTCAGTTAAGTAATTGCTTTATTTTAAAAGGGCTCATGTCCAGGACATGTGCCCATTCAATAATAAATACACAATATTTACATTTCCCTCTCTATAACCATTTTTGAGAGCAGTGATTCCGGTTCTGACACGTAGTCACGACAACAAAAACCAAAATGGGGCACTCGTAATAAGAACAAGTATAAACGGAATGTCATAAAAAATGCAGAACGGCTGGAGAAGCCTATACTAACTACAAGGGTAGTCTGGTTTCCTCCAAAAAAATGGGGGATAACTGTGGATAAGTTTAACGTCTTCCATCTTAATACAATCTTTTTATTTAACTTGCTATACTATCACTTTTAGTCACAATATTGAAAAGTACCTAATGCAAAAACAGCAAGACTCTCAAAAGCGGTACTCCTGATGCTGTCCACCTCTCACTATTTTACCCACTTTTTTACTCCATCGATACAAAGGACCAACAGGATACGTACTTGCAAGTCCTGATGGACATAAAGACAATTGCCCGTCCCAGAGGAAGAGTGGATCCCAACAAAGACACAGCAAAAAGTACGAAGTACTCGGTTTTCTACAATCTTTCGTCGAAGGGTCACAGAGTACCTGTTTGCAAAAATGCACTCCTTACTGTTTTTAAAATAAGTACAAAACGTCTTCGCAGGATTTCTTCACTCTTGGCTGGAGATATGAGAGGAAAGAATCTTACAACCATGCTATAGAAAGTGATGACTTAATAAGGGGGATATTAGCAGTTTTCCTCTTAAATCCTCCCATTATACAACAATATTTACAACATACATTATACAACAATGTTTTTAAAACAGCAGTTACAAACTTAGAACAGTTACAAGGAAGGATTATTCAAGAATGTGGTAATATCTCTCCAGAGATGCCGGTCAACGCTTTTGAAAATATGAAGAAACGTGTGAATATATGCTTGAGGCAATTTCTATATGTAATTTTTATTTTTCTTCCTCTATATTCTTACTTTTGTAAATAACAAAAATATTTGTATTTCTTCACTTATTTTAATATTCATCAATTTGACACAATATTAATCTAGATTTCGTTAGATAAATAATTGTGATCTAAACCAAGTGCTACTTGCTACTACTGCTGTGCTTAATTACCTCTCCAGCATGACAGGAACCCAATTTTTCCACTGGTCGCAATGAATATCTCGGAACAGGTATCAGTTCCACTTCTCTGCACGAATATGGGTGTCCCATACTCGGTACTATGTTCCAGCAGACCAGTGGCGGCGACACCTGTAAAAAAAACGACTATTAAGTGGGACAGTCAAATAACTTGACAGGTTTTTACTGATATAAGACGGTATACAGGGTGTTTAAATATTATACCGACAAATTAAAACAGGTGATTCCTCGACAAAAAAATAATGAAAAAAGTTGCCATTAATGGAGGCCCAGAAACCCCTCGTTTGTAAGATACAGGGTGTTAAAGTTTGAATTTTTTTTCGGTTTTTCCTATTTATTTTATGCGTGCCTAAAGATTATTTATTCAAATTCTGTACTTTTGTTCCGTAATAAGACAACATTGCATTGATTCCATGCCCTTCAACATAAATTCGTTTTTTTTGTCGCGATTCGGGAAAATTTTCAAAAAATCGTGTGCTCAAAAAATATTTTCGGTTAAAATTCAAGTACTAGGGAGATTATAAGTGAAAACAAAAAGAAAACTTACCCATTATTGTCAAATTTTAATAAAAGTAATTAAAATTACTAGCACTCATTTTATATACCATGACATTTGACCACGGTGCCGTTCTGGGTATTCCCCAAAATGTATTAAAAGTGACTGCAATTTGTTTTAAATAAGGTAGGTAACTTATTATTATTATTTGAGCGTACAGAATACATTCTAGCCTTTAAACCGAAATTAAATACACGAACTGTGCCGGACTCTGCAATACTGCAACTTTATAAACATCCTTTGTCGTAATATTGTTTCAGAAAAAGCAGATTAGCGCAAAAAATTACAAACAACTTTTTTGCGCAGCACGAGTTTTAAAAATCTCACTACGTTGCCACGTCGTTTTTGACTCATCTGGCGTCTTAATTAAAAACATTGTTTTTAATAATGTTATATACTTTTTTTGTAGTTTACGACAACTAATTAAGTTTGATAGGTACGATTTTAGACGTAGGTAATTGGTTAAAATAGGGCTAATACTTCATAATTTTTCGATTGATAATTTCATTTTCTTTTGCGAGAACCGTTCGATTTTGGACCCTTGGTGTAAGGACCTTCTTTCCTGTGGCACAAATAATTTTAATAATATAATTTAATAATTGTTATTGATATTAAAAAGATGACAAGTGTATCTTTAAATTATTTTCGTTTAGCGGTAAACATTAATTTTTTAAATTAAATTATTCATTTGTAAATAAGTCGAAAAGCGGCTTTCGCCAAAATTTAGCTATTTTTATAGTAAAAAAGAATAAAGAATAAACGAAATCTTGTTTAAACAGCGCACTAGCGACCACGAAGTGTAAAAGTGTTTATTAAACGAGCCTCAGCTGATTTGGGTAAAGCATATGGAAGATACAGCAGTTAAAATTTTTTTTCACAATCTTCCTCCACCCATATTATTGAAGACAAAAAGTCATTAAAACAGTACCTTGTACCTGTAGGAATGCATTGCACTATATTTCACCAAAATTTGAATCGATATAAAAAGCATTAGGAAAGTTAAAGGGTTGAGTTGAAAAAGTTGATATTTTTTAAAGTATTGCATACAGTCTTACTTTAAAAAATCATAGAACATTTTCTCCTTACATTATTTGACGTATTCTTCTATAATCCACCTAGCAGGAAACTATATTTCACCAAAATTTGAATCGATTTAAATAAGTATTAAGAAAGTTAAGGCTCGAGTAAAAGAACTGGATATTTTTTAAAAAATTGCATACTTTAAAAATTCATAGAAATTTTTCTCTTTATTTTTGACGTATTATCTTATAATTCACCTAGCAGGAAACTATATTTCACCAAAATCTGAATCGATTTAAATAAGTATTAAGAAAGTGACGGCTCGAGTAAAAAACGATATATTTTAAAAAATTGCATACTTTAAAAATGCATAGAAAATTTTCTATTTACTTTTGACGTATTCTCTTATAATCCACCTAGCAGGAAACCATATTTTACCAAAATTTGAATCGATTAGGCTCGAGTAAAAGAACTGGATATTTTTTAAAAAATTGCATACTTTAAAAATTCATAGAAATTTTTCTCTTTATTTTTGACGTATTTTCTTATAATTCTCCTAGCATGAAATACGTTGAACTATATTTCACCAAAATTTGAATCGATTTAAATAAGTATTAAGAAAGTTAAGGCTCGAATAAAAGAACTGGATATTTTTTAAAAAATTGCATACTTTAAAAATTCATAGAAATTTTTCTCTTTATTTTTGACGTATTTTCTTATAATTCCCCTAGCATGAAATACGTTGAACTATATTTCACCAAAATTTGAATCGATTTAAATAAGTATTAAGAAAGTTAAGGCTCAAGTAAAAGAACTGGATATTTTTTAAAAAATTGCATACTTAAAAATTCATAGAAATTTTTCTCTTTATTTTTGACGTATTTTCTTATAATTCTCCTAGCATGAAATACGTTGAACTATATTTCACCAAAATTTGAATCGATTTAAATAAGTATTAAGAAAGTTAAGGCTCGAATAAAAGAACTGGATATTTTTTAAAAAATTGCATACTTTAAAAATTCATAGAAATTTTTCTCTTTATCTTTGACGTATTTTCTTATAATTCTCCTAGCATAAAATACGTTGGACTATATTTCAACAAAATTTGAATCGATTTAAATAAGTATTAAGAAAGTTAAGGCTCGAGTAAAAGAACTGGATATTTTTTAAAAAATTGCATACTTTAAAAATTCATAGAAATTTTTCTCTTTATTTTTGACGTATTATCTTATAATTCACCTAGCAGGAAACTATATTTCACCAAAATCTGAATCGATTTAAATAAGTATTAAGAGAGTTACGGCTCGAGTAAAAAAACGATATATTTTAAAAAATTGCATACTTTAAAAATTCATAGAAATTTTTCTCTTTATTTTTGACGTATTTTCTTATAATTCTCCTAGCATGAAATACGTTGAACTATATTTCACCAAAATTTGAATCGATTTAAATAAGTATTAAGAAAGTTAAGGCTCGGGTAAAAAAACTGGATATTTTTTAAAAAATTACAGAATTTAAAAATCCATAGAAAATTTTCTTTTTACTTTACTTTACGTATTCTCTTATTATCTCCCTAGCAGGAATTCACTGAACTATATTTCACGAAGATTTAAATGAATTTTAGTAAGTATTAAGAAAGTTAAGGCTCGACTAAGAAAACTTGATATTTTTTTAATTGTTGCATATTTTAAAAATTCATAGAACCTAGCGGTCATTTTGGAAACTTAAAAATATTTTCCAGCAATTTCTTTTACTCGATTTAGTCAATAAAATTTTCTTCCCGAAGTTATAAGGTTTATGGCTTACATAAAATCGCACTTTGCTGACTTTAGTGGAATACTCTGTATATGGTTTAATACCTTCTTTTCATTATTAGGCACAGCACTACAGAATAAATCCTTTTTGGCGCTCTACCAACGGTGCGTGTACGCAGGAAACGATTCGCCTTGGATTGACTATACAACTTACTACTGGGATCGCAGGCGATTAAAATATTAATCCGCTACAAATCAATCCTCCCAAAAAATACGCATCTCAGTAGTGTAAATTTTAAGATTTTGCTGCAACATTACTCAAGACTCAAGATGAAGGGAAAAGGCTAAAATTTATTATTGCCCCGCCATTTTTCATTACTTAACATTTCCAAGAGTTGAATTTTCATTTCTCATCCACCGCGCGCTAATGCTCGTTAATTTATTGGGGCCCTTTTGTGATTTATCTCGCTGAAAATTGGGAAAATTTAAGGGAAATCCAACGGGAAAATTTAAAGAAATAATAGGCGCAATCTAAATATACACAGATGGCGGGAACTTTACGCGTAACTGAGCGTAAGTCTGTCGTGTAAAATGAAGTCAGACATTTTAATGACTCGCATTTTTTTTCTAAATCTATAAGGCCATCCGCACAGGGATTCCAGCTAGAGTTTGAAACCGGTTGAACATGCAACAGTTTGGTCACGTTACCCGTGTATACCTAATGCAAATTTAAAATCGATGTACGTCATCAATCAGCTGATAATTGTCAGTTCGTAAGAAAACACGAGGAAATTAAATTTGGGCAAAAAGTATTAAAACTTTACGTGATATTAATTTTACTACAAACTTAAAGGATTCTTCTTTAATGCGAACCCACTTATACCAAATATTTTATGTATTTAAGCCCGTAAAAGTTAATATAATTTGAATTTTATTGGCCGATAGTTGGCAACACAACTGTAAACGGTGCGGTGGCGCAAGCTCGTTCGTTGGGTTTGTTTGATGTTAAGGTCTACATAATTTAGTTCCACTTTACTAATTTTTAGCGTGTAGCAGCTGCCCTAAATTTGAATATCTCCGCTGCAAGCGCAGTTTCAACAATGGTTAAGCAAAATAAATTATTGGAGTCACCTAAAAGGAAACGTTCTTATTTAGAGAAAGTTGTAAATGTGTCAAGTTAAATAAGTTCTATCCGTGGCACTATTTATGGAATGCAGGAAAGAGCAATCCGATATGTCTGTAAAGTTAAACCCCGTGAACATTGTAAACCTCTTTTTATCAGGCAAAAAGTTCTTACTTTGCCTTGTCTTTTTATTGTTGAAAATTGTAACCTCCCGCTTCCTATTCCTAAAAGTACCTTAACAAAGAATTCTGTGCTATATGAAAGCAAAAAAATTTATAACCATCTTCCCCGTTCAATTAGAGCTATACAGTCATTAAGAATGTTCAGGAGGAAAGTGAAGGACCTTCTTGCTGGTAAAGCCTATTATAGCCTGCAGGAATACTATGACGACAATTTTTGATAAAATTTAAATTTAAGTCTGATTATTATAGGATATATCCCAGGCCCAGTATAAATTCTTGTGAATGTATATTGTGTATTTTGTGTATTGGTGCCAATGGTCGATCGTGGCAAGATGAAAATAAAAGGAGTGTTAGATCTACTAAAGTTGATGGTAAAAGGTATTATGCAGTAAACAAATATATAAACTATGGTAAATTTTTTTATATTTATCTTGTTTTCACGAAAAAAAAACTGTAATTCCCTCACTTGGATATTTTGGTTACAAGCTGGCAACACTGTCGATATCTGACGTCACTTAAAGGGTATGACGTGCAACGGTTTTAAATTTGCATTAAGTATACGGAAGTACAGATCTGCATAACGAGATCGATTTTAAATCGATTGGTCGCGTGCGATCGTTCTTGCCAGTCGCGAAATGGTTCAGTTGCATAGTTTCACACAATGGGGTCATTTAGCATTATTTTAAATCACACTTTCTGAAAGATTTCGTAATTTTAGTCCGAACTGCAAAAATTTTAATTTTCTGACGTCTCTAAAGCCTTTAAAATAATTTACGAACCTCGACTCGCGGAAGCCACAGCGTGACGTCACTAAGTCCTATAGTAAGTAAGTACCTAAGTAAGAAGACAGGTGGCCATGCACATCGCCCTATCTCCCTTGCTGGGTACCAGAATTGAGATCGACAGTATGTTCAAAAAATCAGCAAACAACTTACCCGGTGCTTCTCCCGCGGTGCGGTGTAAAATTTCTTTCCCCTATCTCCGCTGTCTCTAGGAAAATAATTTGCCAGGTTCGTGACCTTCGACTTGGGGCTCAACGTAGGGGTACTCTGTAGACTTCTGAAATATTTTAATGATAATTGTATGAATATTTTTCTCAGTGTATTTGCTTAAAATTCATTATTGACATTTTTTGTCCGTGTATACTGTCCGTGTCCGTCTTATGTAAAAATATAAGTATTTAACCAAAGATACCTTAGTTCGTAAGTTCACCACAAATATACCAAGGTGCATAAAAGTTCTGACTTTCAGTAAACGTAAACAAAGGGCAGCAGACAGCGCCCTCTACAATCCACATAAAAATGTTTAAGGATATCTTGTCCTGTTCTTTCCAAAGTTATTTTAAAGAATCGAGCAGGAATTTTTTGTTTATTATTATAATATATTTACATTTACTATAATAAATATAATATTATAAATTAAACTGAAAAATAAATTAAGCTTTTACATTTGGTGATCTAATGAAGTAATTAGAGAAACTAAATTACGCAGGTATAAAATTCAAAAGGAACAATAAAGCAACGGTACCTATATGTTATTTTCATAATGTTTTTATTATACTACATAATAATAGAAACATATAATAGTGGATTAGGGGCAAAACCTAAACCTAAATTATAAATGTTTATAAATTTCCTAACTATTGTTACCTAATGAACACTAATTGATAATAATTTTGACAAATTATATTCCACGCCGACATTAAAAAGTGTTATAATGACAATACGTTTCAATTTTAAATTCATTATTACCATTACAGCGATTATTCACTATCTGACGATGAAAACATTTCATTACTGTCGCTACTACTGTCATCTGCAGGATTTATAATAATAGGTTCTTCCATGACTTCAACGCGTACATCTAAGTCCCACATTTTTTTTTCTACGCACTCGACATGTAATACGCACTTATGACAATCTGCTGCTTGTACATTCGCTATTGCCGTTTCTAACAGTTCTTCTCTTTTAATTTAAAAGTTTTATTTTCACGCGGCACTTCGCCTTTTATCTGTGCCCATATAAGCTCGATTGGATTTAGTTCACAATGGTAAGGCGGTAAAGGTAATATTGTAACACCTCGTTCATGAGGCATTTCATCCACTACATATTTCGTATATTTTTTTTTGTGAACTCTTACAAGATCGAGCAACTGCACTTTTAGCATTTTTTCGCCAAATTCAATATTTTTTTCTTCGAGCCAGTCATCAATCTTTTTTTTTCGCCATGCAAAGTTGGCAAAGCTTCCACCCGACGGCTGTGATATGGTGCATTATCCATCACGATTACCGACCCACGTTCAATACGCGGTAAGATGAAGTTAAACCAGTCTTCAAATACTTCCGAGTTCATATCCTCATGATAATAACTGGTTTTACGAGATTCAAGCACGGTCAATCCACCTTAAAGAAAGTCAGAGTCACTCCCGATGTGGGTTTTAATTAACCGATGACCTTCTCCTGAAGGAGCTTTCAATCCAGTGGACAGTCTATTGATAAAGGCGTTACGTGCATCTTTCTCGTCCGTAAAGAAAATTCTTTTCCCTGCACAGCGATATTGTTGTATTTCTTCTAGATACTTTCTACGCCACAATACGATTTCTTCCTTTTCCACCAAAAGACTTTTGCGATTTCGTTTTAAGAATCGAAAATTCAATCATCTTAGTGTACGCATTAGAACTCTTCGTAGAATTTCTTGCATATTTTCATCCCTTTCAGTTCATTTCGAAAAAAAATGCATGCACTTTCCGACGAATGGCTAATTTTGTTTGCTGATCAATAAAAATCTTTTTCCGTCCTCTTGTTTCCTTCTGATCGGACACTTTACTATTCCTATTGTCCTTGATAGTTCTATAAATCGTACGGCAAGATGTCTTAGTCAATGTGGCACAAAGTTCGGCTCCATCAGTGAATGATATTCCATTGTGTGTACTTAGAATTCCCTCATACACATTTTTTACTATTGTACGCTCCCCAGGTTTTAAATGACGTCGTTTTGTAACTTGTTGGTTACTATCACTTGAAGAACTCGCCTGCATTATAATAGTTGCTGTTTTGAATAACCACCAAAATAGCACTAAAATAATAAAACTGAATTGCTAATATCCTCTTGATTGGAACTTGTCTACGACACTGAACGTTGGTTTGAGGCGATAAGAAAGCGTGCGAGCGTCTTTAGACATGGGCTTTTCCTACCTGCGTTGTCAAATTAAATAAAACAGGTACCATAAGGTGGAAAGGCCTTTAATGACATGCCGATCTTGGGCGGCGGAACTTTCGGCCCCATATTGGGTAAGGTACCTGCTAGAAATTTTAGGTCAAGTAATCTTGCAAGAAATTTCGGCCCCAAACATTGCAGGTAAGCTCATCAATCTTTTAAAAATGAGTTTAATTAAAAGTGCCCGTAACCGAGATTTACTTCTTGTAGAAAACTATACGTTTTGCAAAAGCAAAGAATTAAATTAGTTTGTTTCTAAGCTTCGGAGTATCATCATTTTACGGTGTTTAGTAAATAGTAAATAATTGGCCGGTGAACTTAAAAAAGGCGAATTGAACCAAAAAGGTGGATTAGATGCCGTGTTAGCGCTGTTTAACCAATATAAGTCTATAAAACCGTATTAGCCGAGTTGCAGGTCAAAAATTGAGTTAGTTCAGGTTAGTTGCATTTTCATTTTATAAATGATTCAAAACACAAAAGATCATAAAAAAATTAAAATGTTATTACGTTAGACCATTGGGGCCGAAAATGCCTGTAATAAAAACATGACCCTTCCATCCCGGGGCCGAAAGTTCCTGTCAAAATCGGGCTGCTACCTGGCCGGGGCCGAAATTTCCTACGCCCCCGATCTTGGTACATTTTATGAAAATTTAAATGAAATATTTTAAAACCTGGCAACATGTAACGACTTATTAATGCTCAATCTTCCCAAGCGGTCTTGAATGCTTTTATTTCAGTTGAAAGTGCGTGAATCGATGTTAATTATTTTCTCCGCACACCGTCAATGGTGATAAGAACAGTTTTGCCAATTATTTTGGAATCGTAGTATAGCTGCTTCTAAATGGACTGTTTAATGACTTAAAAAATTATGTTATATACACCTGGAGAGTTTATTGGTCAAAAATAATATTAATATGTAAAAACAATTATTCAAATTGATTATGGAAAGAAGTATAAAGCTTAAAAAAACAAACAAACAAAAACATAAAAAAACAAAAAAAAAACCAAAACAACAATACAAAAAAATAATGATCTTGGTAATTGTGAACTTTTGGACTAATGCAAGCTTGGTTAAATACCAATATTTTGACATAAGAAATCTGTAGTTTTACCGTGCATCATTAATTCGCAGAGACCTTGCATATTCCGGATACTACCACGTAATAAGTAAAATTTACTAACCTATAGTTGAGGGGTGTGGTCGAATGATTATTTGGAATAATAGGGGTATCCACGTCGGGGGAATCGGGCAGCGGCGGCACTTCGGGCGGCGTCTCTTCTCCGTCTTCATCTGGGGAGTCCACGGGAGGTGGCTCGATTGTCGTCGAGCATCTGAAAAATTTAAATATCGATGTTAAAACAATTGAATGTTTCCTTCTTCTCTTTTGCGCTTACCTTAAGGTGGTATAACTAGTCGCGTAATAATTGTCGGCCAATGATGACCTGTATTCCTCATACGTCATTGGGGCAGCGGTTTCCAGGCAACTATCCGGACGACTAACAGGGGTAATAGGCATACTTTGACAAGCGTTCGTTTGGGTATTGTTCGACGAAAAATTCATGAGCAGATCCTGAAATAAAAAAAAAATTAAATATGTATTGGGTCCTAATTAGTCTTAAATATTTGAAAAAAGATTGAAATTCTCTGTCTTCTTTTAACGTAGGTAGTCGAGTGCTTAAATATTTTATAAAACACAACTAACCTTCATGTTCATTTTAACGCCAAATGGGTTTCTAAAAAGCGTCGGTGACCCCTGCAGCTTGTGTCTCTTGTTTATTATCAGTATTACTAAAAACACTACCAAGAGTAGGAACATAATGGCGGTCAATACCCCTATTATAATTTCCACGTACGTATCACCACCTTTTCTAGCAGCAACTGGAAAAAAATTATAATTTTACTTTTTGATGACTTTGACAGCTTTTAGGTTTCTAACAGTTTTTTTATAATATTCCCAAAAGTCTCAACTACGGTTCAAATAATTAATAACATGACAAACAATTTCACGAGCTTGACTTCCAAGCACCTTTTTATGAGTACCTTGCGCCATTTCTTGCTAAACGAGGGAATACTGATTCATTTTCCTTACCAAGATCGCCGAAATCATGATAAAACTAAAAGGGGTAGAATATTCAGTTCAAAAAATTTCGGGAAGAATGCACTTTTATGCTTTGGGATAACATTATTCAATCCACGGAACCCTTGAGTAGTTTCCACATAAAACTATCGCATGCTTTTAACAAATGTTTTCCTATCAGAAACATAAGAGAAAAAAAAAGAAAACCGTGGATTGTAATGGCTAAATGGCGCCACCAAGTTCACTAGGCAATTGACCATCAGTGAGTCAATGCCGGAGGTGCCATTGATCCATTTATGTTTAGATTAGGAATGTGTTGTTTAATGTATAGTATTATATTATTGATAACATGAACGGTAATTGACCGAGGACAACTGCTTAAAAGGTTGTTCCTCGTACATTGTAACATTGTATATACAGGGTGGCTGATTAGTGCGAGAAAGTCCAATATCTCCGTTGTTCTTTAAAATATCGAAATTTATTAAATGCAAAGGTTCTAGGATAAACAAGAGCGCAAATTTTAAAAATATTTTTGGATATACAGGATGCGCCAAAAAAGTGGGGTTTAGCAAAAATGTATTTTTTCAAATGGAACACCCTATATGTTATATTATTTTTGGATTCTACATAAAATTATAGTAATTTTTTAATAAGTGCATTATAGGTCTAAACTTAATAGTTTCCGAGTTATCGACTTTTCCAAAATGACATTTTTGAACTTTGACAGCTTCTAGTTTTCTAACGGTACTTCTTAGAGCAAAACGGCTTACATGTCCCTATCTTACTTTTTAATTGTCTTCAAAAAAATATCAATTTCCGGTTAAACCGGATGTAACTCGAAAGTCGGAAATATAGTACTTCCGGTTTAACCGGAAATTAATATTTTTGGGAAGACAATTAAAAAGTAAGATAGGGACATGTGAGCCGTTTTGCTCTAAGAAGTACCGTTAGAAAATTAGAAGCTGTCAAAGTTCAAAAATATCATTTTGGAAAAGTCGATAACTCTAAAACTATTAAGTTTAGAACTACAATGCACTTATTGAAAAACAACTGTAATTTTATGTAGCATCCAAAAATAATATAACATATAGGGTGTTCCTTTTGAAAAAATACATCTTTGCTAAACCCCACTTTTTTGGGGCATACTGTATATTCAAAAATATTTTTAAAATGTGCGCTTTTGTTTATCCTAGAACCTTTGTATTTAATAAATTTCGATATTTTTAAGAACAACGGAGATATTGGACTTCCTCGCACTAATCAGCCACCCTGTATATGAGAATTGAAGACTGATTAAATATAGTATTTATTATGTAGAACTAGATACTGTCGTTTTCTTATCGTATCCTGACTACATTGTTACACAACGAACCAAGAACATTACAGGATAACGAACTTCTTCTATTTGAATAATACTATGTTTACTACATATTTTAACTACTATCGACGTATATATAGACAGGTCATTAAACGAGCCAAAGAGCGGTATTATGGTCAGCGTATTTCTGATGCGGGTAACAAATCTAAAGAACAGTGGGCCATAATCAACAAGTTAAGAGGAAAAAATAATTCTTTACATCCCTCGGTTGATTTGAAACCTGATGCGTAAAACCAATTCTACTGCTCTGTGGACGAAGTTTAACCACCGACTTACCCTGTCAGATGAATCCTCTCGATTATCTTAACGATATGTGGTGCCCACAGGATTTCTGTCTGACTATTAAGGATATTGAGGAGTTGCAGGGTATCTTTAAGCAAATAAAAAACAAATGTTCGGCACTTCATGCTTTTATCGATGCCATTAATGTTTCTTTCCTACGGGGCGAATTTCCTTCCTGTTTAAAAAATGCGATTGTCGTTACCTTGTTTAAGGGGGGAAGTCCTGAGGATCCTTTGAACTATCGACCTATTTCGCTCCTTTCCACCCTTTCGAAAGTAATTGTAAAAATAGTAAAATCCAGACTACTCAATTTTTTAACAACTAATAATCTTATAACTTCATCTCAGTTTGGTTTTCAGTCATCCAAAAACACTGGTGATGCTATTTTCTCACTCCAACAAAATATTTTCCTTAATTTAAATAATGGCGATGCTGTCGCGGCAGCATTCTGTGATTTTTCCAAGGCATTCGACTGTGTGAATCATCGAGTGCTGCTGCGAGAGCTTCAGCACTATGGCATTCGTAACACGGCGCATGGATGGATTTCATAATATCTTTGTGGGCGATCGCAGGTTGTGTCCATTGATGGAAGATGCTCTGGTCTGTCTAATATTGAGTTTGGGGTGCCCCAGAGTTCTGTGTTGGGCCCTATCTTATTTTTATTGTATATAAACGACCTTACAAGTATAGCAATTAGTGGCCAGTTTACACTTTTCGCGGATTCTGTGGCATTCAAGCAGTGGTAAACTCTTGAAGAGTGTCATAAATCAAGATCTTCAAAAAATTAAAACTTTGCCTATAATATGTAATGTATTCTTGACAATAAAGCATGTTACATAAATAAATAATACTAGAAGATCAATTATCATACTAACTGACACGCCACTGCATCTCCGCCGGCTTTCTGACTCATCCTGTATACTGAATTCTTTTTTATTCCAATAGACTTTAAAGGTCTTGCTTAAATTAATAATCGACCATTTCCGTACATAATAGCGACGCTGTATAATTGTATAATAAAGGTATGCTTGTTGTACGGACTGTAGAAAAAATAATTTAAAAACTCTTTTGTGCTTTCGAGGATTCTTGTTTTTCTTGCATTCAAATACACTGAACATTTTGAGAATCTCGACAATAAGAAGATATCGCACTAAGTAAGGTTTCAATCACTTCAACATCAATCAATATAAAGTTGGAGACGAGGTAAACTTGTGCCGCAAACAGAAGCCTTACCGCGATTTAATTTACTTTTTAGAGCGATTTATTTTTAGAGAGTGGTTGACATCTATTTTTAAAGATTGTTTTGCCAGACATAATAAGGCGTTGGTGGTCAGGTAATGACAATAGTACATACTAATATCTTTTTAGAAGTTTAGTAATAACCAAAAGAAATTAAGACAGAAGCTCTGTACCCGTTGTGTACGTGTGACGTCTTTATAGTTCGACACATGAGTCGTGGGCTACGAAAGTTAACATAAATAAACATTGTTATAGTTACATTCTATCTAAATTTTAATGAATTGTCTGTAATTCTATTATATTACATAAAGCAATTAGACGTATGAATATCCCTGTATATTGTACACACCCTGTAACATATATCCCGTTTACTTTTCCCCTTATATAAATTCATCATTAATTTTGGTAAATTTGGCAACCAACGTCCAATACAGCGCAGATTCCTGAGTCACAAATTATCACCTGGGTATTGACAATTATTTTGTCTCTTTCTATTGTATATAGGTACAAGGTTCTATATTGTCGCCCACCCTCTTCTTACTATACAGGGTCGTTGGTATGTTATGAAAACGGTCGATTATTTCTTAAAGTAGACATAGACATAGACATAGACATAGGTATATAGAAACTTCTTTTCATATTTCTAAGCAAGAAAACTTATCCTAACATTTTTCTCAATATTAGAAACAACCTGTACAACGTTGTTTTTAACAAAATGTAGAAAATAAGCTAATAAATCGCTATTCTGTATACAGCCAACTCAAAGAGAATTAAGGTTAAAGACATTTTATGTCAAAGCAATTGATAGATAATAAAACGTTTTTGTTATTTTCCCGAAAACAAATTGGGGCTTATACCGTTGTTCCAGCATACCATTAAATTATCGTGAAATCGGTAACTGCCGCTGACAAAGTATATTATGCAGAAACAAGACTTTAGGATATTTAGTTTTCATATCCTTACTAATTTCATTTTTCAATGTGTTATTAAAAACGCAAGGAAATATTTTAATGGGGATCAAAAATGGAAATGATTTTAAGGAAATTATTAATATCTTGTCAACACCAACTGCAAGATAGCTTCTAAGGTGGTTTAACATAACAGGACATGATATTCTATTAATATAAACTTTTGTGACTACTACCTTCCCATAACTCTGCTATTTTTCCAAATCAAAGCCCCAAAACAAATAAAAATGAAAAGCAAAAGTGTTTTTAACGGTACACCAAAAATCCAAGCGATATTTAAAAGCCGATTCGAACGGCCGCAAAATACTTTAAATCCCGACCGAAAACAGGCCAAAAAGTAGTTTTTATTTGATGGCAAAACAAAGTATAAAAGTTACCCGTTGCCGAATAATTTTCGAAATTAAAAGCGAGAAACACAAAAACTTTTCCCATTACAATTTACGCAAAACCGATCGCGCAAAAGGCCTTTTTGTTTGGTCGAGTTTTAAGCGTGAAAAATTTGTCAGTTTTATTGTTTTGCGAATTTCGGGCGGCATTTGCAGTTTTTCATAATTTGACAATGCACGATACACATTTCTATATTTACTTCGCCATATTTTATGCATAATTTCGCTGGGATATTTTTATTAAAATTCAGTCCATTTTTATAATTTGAAATAGGCTACTTTAAATGCAATATTTAACGTTTTTATAAGTATACGGTTTTAAACATACCTATTTACCTTGGGTCTACTCGTATGTAATGCTAGTCTTTTTAAGTGAGATATTTCTATCTTTTCGATTTCGATTCGATTGATTTAATTTGTTTGGAAATATTTAAATGTGTTTTGTTTTTATTTATAGATAATCTTTTTATTTCTATGTTCAATCACGCCTGCTGGGAGGAAGCCAATCTTTTGTGTGTTTAAGTCTTGCGTGCGTGACTTTTTTGCCACTCTGTATACATACTTTTGTTTTAAAGTTGGTTTTGCTATTTTTGTTTAATAATGGGTAGATGGCTGGGATTTGCTTTTGTTCTTTGGCGACTCTCTCATCGTCATTACAACTCCAGGTCAGCTTCTTGTCAAAGGTCAAGCCTAGATAATTTATCTAACTTGACAAATTAATTTGTATATTGTTGTCATTGACCAGGTGTCGGTGCCAGGAAGTGAAAGAACTGGGACTTACCTTCGATCAAAGACTGAATTGGAGGTTAAATTCAATTAATAAAATCAAGGCAGCATTGCGTCAATTAAGCTCAATCTATCCCCTGCTTCACAGGCGGAGTAGACTTAGTAATCGAACCAAAGCTAACCTCTATAAGGTCTTGGTCAGGCCGGTACTTACTTATGGAGCATTATCTTTGTGCAATATAAGTAAGTTCGAGCTGAATAAGTTCCAGGTGATTCAAAACAAGGCGCTGAAACTCATCGCAAATGCTTCAAGATATACAATGAACCGTGTTTTGCAACAGGACTTTATATTGACCAATATACTAAAAACGGACTCGCATACGGCGGCCAGACCAAACTCTACATACAAACTATCGAAAGATTGGCTCCCCGTTGGCATAAATCTGTAACAGTAGAGAAGCACTACCATGATCGTCTAATCTTTCCAGCCTTCATCAAATAAAGCAATAGCCGAATCAAAATTCAAAGCTAAGCGATAAGACCCAAAAAGTCTTTGATGAAACAACAGATATCAAAGGATATTCCTGACGTAAAAACCCAATCAATCGTATATCGCGGTATCATCAGCAAAGATGTATCATTGTGTGTGCAGAAGTTTTCTGAACAATACGTTTTGAGATATAACTATCATTACTGGATCACCCTGTATTTGGATAATAGATGCTGCCGCTGGAATAAAGAAAAGAAAGCTGATCAAAAGTGCTACTGCGTTGCCATTTTTGGGAGTCTCCTCGTTTTTGTCCTAGTGGCACATACGCCAATGGACCGGACTGAACTTTGAAGAGCTTATAAGAACAGCCGAAGATCGAGAAGAATTTGCTACTGTGATATCCAACCTCCACTGATGGAGATGGCACATTAAGAACAAGACACATTTTAAGTCGTTGGTTGCGGAATAGTCGCATTATTATTTTACAACGACGCGTATTGTGTCTTTTTCTAAAAAATATCTTGGTTGGTCTCCCAAAATTTGGTCCTTCGAGCTTGATTTGCTTACCAAAATTTCAAAGCCAAAATTAGATAATTCAGGAACGTACGCCTCGACATCATCCACACAATAACCCTCTAAAATAAAGATTGATGATTTGAGAAACCGCCATTATAATTTTGATTTAGAGCCGCAAACAATGGCCGCGTCATTTAGCGAAAACAATGAGCCTTTTTCGGTCTATATACCCCCTGTTCATTTTGTGTTATAAAAGACAACGTCCGTTTTTGTGCCGCGAATTAAATCTACTATGTTATTGTTTACATGTTTTTTTTGGCTGTTGCTTTTTTGGGGACTTTTATTTTTGATCGGAAATTAAAGAATTGACAGTAAAAAAATGTTTTTTTTTTGAATTACATTGTTGTTGTCTTTCCCATTCTTTTTTTCTCGTACACTAAAGGAAAACAAAATGATTTAAGCTCTTTTAAAAAAATAATGGACAATTGACGAAGTATTTTTTAAACTGCTTAAATTGGGGACGAACAACGCTTACGTCCAGGATATTCGAGAAAATGTATTAAACATTTTATGAAGCAATAATTTTGCAATTATGAAGCCAAAAAGAAATGTCGGTGTCAATTTCATTTTCTACAAGTGGGTGGAAAAAGGTTTTTAAGCGTTTCAGGATAAAGTTAATTTTTCATTGAAAAGCCATAACCTTTTTTTTATACCTCAACGTAAAGCCTGTTTTTGTATGGTTACCATAGCTACTAAGAAATGTCCGGAAATTTTTCTCCTCCTGGAGTAAGCTGCATGAAGTTATACTTAAAATTTTTTGACAGTTCCAACAGTCAATTAAATCTTGTTATTTTTTGTCATGTCACACAAATCATCCAATCATATCAACGTTTAGCTGATAAAAACACTTCGGATGGCTTTCAATCACTATGACACCAAGACTTGGCAGCCTCATGTTCCAAATAAATCTCAAAATATTACGTTTTGGCAATTCAGTATATTAAAAAATAGTCAAGTCGGCGTCGGGCTGTTCCCAAGACAGCGTGCTTTCGATTGACATAAAATTAACTTGTACAATCAATGTCCTAGGGATATTATAGCTGAAAACTTCATACATTTCTATTTAGCCAATTAGAACTCTAATTTTGGTTTACGTTACCTATAGCAACGGGACAATAATTACCGAAATTAGCTAATTGCCTCTTCTGATCCAATGACCGTGTCCTCTCAGAATTCCTGTGGTACTTCTCAGCTCCACATCTGCTCATTAGGAGTAGTCTCGTTAATTTCGGGTCTGGGTTCTTAATGAAAGATTTGTTATCGTTCAATCTCTGTCTGTTGTTTCACTAGATTTTGTGTTCATTCCTTGTTCATTCAAAAATTAGATATCGTTCAAAATTGAAGTTTTCGCTCACGCTGGTCAGTACTGGACTTATTTGTGCTATCGTAATCTCTAGTTTGTCTAGTGAATCTAGCTTCTTTTTAGAATTCATGTAAGATCTTCACATTATTAGATGGTGACCAGGTTCCAGTAGGTAATTTGCAAAGGCTGATTGTGAGGTATTTATATGTGTATTTAAGAGGAAAGAAAAATCCAAGATTCTTCACAAATATTTAATATCTTGCTCTACGCGTTTCGGTTTTTTAAACTATTTCCAAGAGCTGTCTAAAAAGTTCATTCATATTATAATCTCAATTCAAAATCAAAATTATTAGGTATTACTTACGTCTTACATAATATAATCACAAACTTTACATTAAGGACACAAACAAGTTCACAATGGCGAACACAGGTTAACTTACTATATAAAATTGATCAACGGGATAAACCCAAATAACATTTAAAAAAATAAAACAAAATATACCGAACCAGAGCGATTTACAGGTTGCACAAAAGGAGGTACGATTAATTAAAACAAACATTTACTACTTAAAGTCATTCACAATTCTCGCTGCTTCTCTGTAGTGGGCGTTGACAGGATCGTTCAAACAGTCAATTTGATATTGGCATTGTGGTGAATGAACAGCATGGGTTCTCTCGGGGAAAGTCTACAGTCACCAACCTGCTGTGTTATCAGCAGGCTCTGCTGGGTGCTTTCAAGAGGGGTGAGCAGGTAGATGCTGTTTACACAGACTTCTCGAAGGCATTTGACAAAGTGAGTCAAAAGCTGTTAGTGCACGAACTTAAGGCCCTGGGATTTGGTTCTCGGATGGTTAGCTCGGTTGACAGTTTTTTGTCTGGTCGTAGTCAGTGCGTAAGGATGCGGGTGTAAGGTGCGGAGACCCTTATTATTTAACTTGTTTATAAATGATATAGGAGATGTGATAAATCATTCAGATTATATTTTGTTTGCTGATGACCTGAAGGTTTCTAGAGTTATTGAAAGTATGGTCGATAAACAACTTCTACAGAAAGACCTAAATAATATTTACCAGTGGTCTTGCACTAATGGTCTACAGCTGAATGTAAAAAAATGCTTCTGTGTGTCTTTTGGTCGAGTGCACAATTTACAGCGAAATAGATATTTAGTAAATGACAAATTGCTCGATTCGGTTATGGAAATTCGGGATCTAGGTGTATTATTGGACAGTCAGCTTACCTTCCGAGGTCATATTACAAATATTGTGCAACTTGGCCTGAGAAATCTAGGATTTATTACGAGATATAGTAATGTAAGTTTAAGTTGCTGTTTTGTTCCTTAGTACGCTCGGGGTTGGAATACGCGTCTGTCATCTGGGCTCCCCATTATAATAATCATGTTCTCGAAGTCGAGAGAGTGCAGCGGAAATTCTTGCGTACGCTTGCTTGTAAGTCAAATATCAATGTTCATAATGATCAGGATTGCCACTTAGACTATAATCTAGTGTTACGTATTTTTGATATGGGGACATTGGAATGGCGCAGGAGTGTTGTCGATGCCCTTTTTCTGTATAAACTTGTGAATGCTATTATATACTGTTCGCTGCTCTTACAGAGCATTAGTCTCAATACTGTACATAGGACTCGTTCCAGTGTGTTGTTTAATATTCCTTTCTATCATGCTAATTATGGCTACTACAGCCCACTTGTTAGAATGTTTCGCTTATTTAACGGGCATAACTTGGACCCATTTAGATTTAGTCTGAATAAGTTTAAAACGCAAATAATGAGACTTAATGCTTTGTGATAATTACCTACAGTTAAATTTTTAAATTACTTTATTTTTTTTTTGTTAAACCTATCTACTTGTTATTTCGTCCCGCCTTTGGGAACTAATTAATATTAGTTTAGTTAAAATCTTTGTAAAAATGGCTATAACCGTTGAAATAAATAAATAAAATAAAATAAATTGCTAACTGATTTGTAAGCTATTTTAAAATTGTTCTTTAAGGACTTCAATACATTACCCACCCTCAGAGAAACAGCGCCTATAAAAGTTAGTTATATATACCTAGGAGGTTGAAAAGATGTTATGGTCTTATCCAAGGGGTCAGTCAACCCCTTCCTAAGCATGCCATTAAATTTTTTTTTATTAAATTATTAATTAATGATATCTTGTATCCGTTGTTTTAAGCAATTTAAAAGATCATGTTCTTTCCCTCTCAAATTCCAAAGGTAAGAGTGGGATGGTGAACAAACGATGGATCAAAGAGTTCAACACTGCCATTTTATGAGCTAAATAATGACTTGAGTCAGCTGATATAACATTGTCTGTATGTGTGTTTTTATGAGCTTGTTTGTGTCCCTAATGTAAAGTTTGTGATTATATTATGTAAGTAATACCTAATAATTTTGATTTTGAATTGAGATTATGATATGAATGAACTTTTCAGATAGCTCTTGAAAATGGTTTAAGAAACCGAAACGCGTAGAGCAAGATATTAAATATTTGTGAAGAATTTTGGATTTTTCTGTCCTCTTCAATATGAATAATCTTCACCCCGGAGATATCTATGATTCAATTAACTTATATGTGTATTGCGGTATTTATTGGTGTTCCTAGATTCCAGTAGACACTTTTCTTCCTCACTAGTTCGCATTGATCTTGACGAGATGCTGTTGCAAAGTATTGCCTGTTTTAAAGGCATGTGTAACGCCGAGGGATTTAAAAATCTTAGCCATTTGTAAAGAAATAATACCAAAAAATGATTCATAATAGTGACCCTTATTTCCTTGTTCTTCTGAATGTATGATGTTATATGACAACTTATATTTGCTCACATATTTGTAATACATTTTGTTAATCAAACTACATGAGAATCCGATGTTTGACGCTATTTGTTCAATTATAGAAATTTTCTTATTAAATGGATTAAGATTGAGACGTCAATAAAACACTGAATTCAATACTAACCTAAACAAGATCGTCTTGTTAACGATATATAGCTAGACACATTTATCCGTAGCTGCCGGAAGAATGCGAATAAGAAACGTTTAGTGGTTTAAGTTGTTAAATTATAATTTAATTTCAATTAGCAAGGAAACTTTGGAGATAAATAAATTTATTGTAAATAAAAAATAATATACAGGGTGTTGGGAAAATGTGTTTGGATACTTGGACAGGTGATTCTACATGATAAAATAATGTTAGTAAGTCATGTAACAAAATATCGAAATCTCAATATTTTCTAAGTTATGGTCTGTCAAAGTTCAATTTTTTTTTCTTATTTTTGTTGTAGGGCATTTACTTTTTCACCAATTAATTTGATTTTTGGCACAGAGACTTATCTTCACGATTTCTATAACTCTGTTACCAAAATGTTGCCCTACTCTGCCACCAGAGGGCACTTTACCTGAAAACCATATTTTTTTTTTCGCATATCTTTTTGGATTTGACAGATATTACAAAACCAAATATGCCTTGTGAAAGACAATAAAATACTTATTAAAAAAGTTACTCTTCATTCGAGTCGATAAACCTCACCGTTTAGTCACAAATTAGCAGTAAACATTTTATTACCATTAAATCAGTACGTCCAATAGGCGCAAATAAATCAAGTTACCATGCTTCAAATTTAAATAAATCTGTCAATAAAATACCTAATAAGTTATCGGACTAAATACTAAATTATATCAACGTAAACAATTTATTTTTATTTATTTATTTTCAGTTTTATTCACCTAATAATAATTTATGTATTGGTAATTATTATACGAATAGATAGGTCATTAAATCTATTTTTTAACACTGAATGAACAAGTAATTAAGAAGGAAACTAATCATAATATATTCTCAAAATGTCCTCCGTTCATCTCTATACATTTCCTAATGCGTTTCAAGAAATGTTGCCTAACTTTAAAGAAAATACCGGCCGTATTTTGAATAACCTCAAATCCATTAATTACTCTTTGACGTAGATCTTCAACATCGTTTACCGGAGTTTTATAGACCAAAGTCTTTAAATGTCCCCAAAAAAAAAGTCCATAGGATTAATGTCAGGCGAACGCGGTGCCCAAGGTAATGATCCATTTCGTCCTATCCACCTGTTAGGAAATGTATCATTGAGATATGTCCGTACGTTTAGACTAAAATGGGGTAAAGCGCCATCTTGAAGAAGCCACATGCTTAATCTTGTTTGAATTGGCACATTTTCCATTAATTGTGGAAGGACATTCCGAAGGAAATGTAAATAAACTTCGCCATTTAACGGTCCTTCAAAAAAGTGAGGTCCTATGAGATGGTCTCCTATAATTCCGCCCCATACATTTGATGAGAATCGTCGCTGATGCTGCCGTTCCATAATCGCATGTGGGTTTTCGTATGCCCATTGGTGGGTGTTATGAAAATTGGTAATCCCATCCCGTGTGAAAGTAGATTCGTCCGTGAATAATATGAAATTAAGGAATCGATTGTTTTGTCGAAATTTCTCTAATAATTGTTGGCACAGGTTAACTCGTAACTGTGCGTCACCCTCATAAAGTGCCTGTACCTTTTGTACATGAAATGGGTAAAGAAGATCCTCATGAAGGACTTCCCAAGCCGTAGAATTGTCAATTCCCTCTTCTAAAGCTATATTTCGAGTACTTATACCTGAATTCGCTTCTGCTCTTTCGAGTATTCTTTCTTCCATTTCAACAGTTCTAACGTATCTTGGTCTACCTTTATCAGCAATAGTATTTATAAATGAGCCTATCTCGCCAAGCCTTCGATGAACTTTGATGAAAGTTGGGGGCACTTGGAACATTTCTATTAGGATATGTTTCCATGTAAAACCGCCGTGCTTGCTCTGCATTCCCATTGGCTCTCCCATAACAAAAATGCATGTCACGATACTCAGTATTTGAATATACGTGAGCCATTTTATTACTAGGTAAACAGCAACTTAATTTTCACTAATTTTAAAAATGTACTACGTTTATGAATACTTTTAGGGCTTTACTAATGTCTAATTTTTTTACTTATTATTTACTTTTCACCCGTCTTATCATTTATTTAAATTTGACGCATGGTAACTTGATTTATTTGCGCCTATTGGACGTACTGATTTAATGGTAATAAAATGTTTACTGCTAATTTGTGACTAAACGGTGAGGTTTATCGACTCGAATGAAGAGTAACTTTTTTAATAAGTATTTTATTGTCTTTCACAAGGCATATTTGGTTTTGTAATATCTGTCAAATCCAAAAAGATATGCGAAAAAAAAAATATGGTTTTCAGGTAAAGTGCCCTCTGGTGGCAGAGTAGGGCAACATTTTGGTAACAGAGTTATAGAAATCGTGAAGATAAGTCTCTGTGCCAAAAATCAAATTAATTGGTGAAAAAGTAAATGCCCTACATCAAAAATAAGAAAAAAAAAATTGAACTTTGATAGACCATAACTTAGAAAATATTGAGATTTCGATATTTTGTTACATGACTTACTAACATTATTTTATCATGTAGATTCACCTGTCCAAGTATCCAAACACATTTTCCCAACACCCTGTATTTAAGAATCTAAGAGTACTTTAAAATAATTTCAACACTATTCCAAATTTCTTCTTATCTAATTAATTTTGATATTGAAATGGCATAGAAATATGGCAACACAGTGGACTATTAAAGGAAATAGGTGACTATTGTTAAATTATTACGTCGTATCCACATACTCGCGTCTACACCTGTATTGTCTGTGGATTGGTCGCAAACCCGTGTATAACGAAGTCAATACTTTAAGAGTAATATTAGACACGATTTCTTATTCAGTTACTAAAGAGTGGTAGAAAAAGAATATTTCAATCCGGTAAAAATTGAAAAAATTATTAGGTCATATAGAGGAGGCAATAAACTTCGCCTAAACATACGCCAGTCAAATTCCCTTAATTTTTAAAATAAAATAACACTTTCTATTCGTATATCGACGGCGCGCCCGCAGTAATATTTCACGCAAATAGCCGAAATTCTCTTAAAATACTTACTTGTTTCGAAGCTCTGGAGCATTTTATCGCCATTCGAGGTGATGATAACCTCGTTTTCTTGCAAATCCAGCGCGTCTTCCTCCGTTACGTTCAATGAAATCGGCACTAAAAAGAAATATCTTCAGTTAGTTTTATATTTTTATGGCGTCTTGGGGGTTAGACGGTTCAGTTTGTTTCAGGTTTTTACATATTTCTTTCACAGTGCCTTTATAATAATATAACCCTAGAAGCTAAAAAATCAAATTCAGTTCGTATGTCTTGTCATGATTTCTCCTAAATAATTTAATTAAGCAATGCCCTAGTGAGTGAGACAATTAAGAAACTACCCATGCACTTCCTAAGCCGCATCTATGCTTAATATATTTTTTTTTTTTTTTATCTCATTCCTCTAGCTCGTGTCTCAACACAATTTGTGAATGTATAATACACATTTCTTTAATTTAACTAGTTATAATCTTGCGACGTATAATAAACACTTATTTATGGTAAGTGCTAATACTTTTACTGCTAACATATTTCCAGAACTTAGTTAAGAAAATACCCATGCACTTCCTAAGCCGCATCTATGCTTAATATTTTGTTGTTTTTTTTTATCTCATTCCTCTAGCTCGTGTCTCAACACAATTTGTGAATGTATAATACACATTTCTTTAATTTAACTAGTTATAATCTTGCGACGTATAATAAACACTTATTTATGGTAAGTGCTAATACTTTTACTGCTAACATATTTCCAGAACTTAGTTAAGAAAATACCCATGCACTTCCTAAGCCGCATCTATGCTTATTATTTTGTTTTTGTCTCATTCCTTTAGCCATTGTCTCACAATTTGTGAATGCAAACTACACATTTCTTTGGTTTAATTTGTCATAATCTTGCGACGTATAATAAACACTTATTTATAGTACGTGCTAATATTTTTACTGCTAACATATTTCCAGGACTCGTGATCATCACTTTCTCTTATTACTTTTGAGATACCTAATACAAACCGAATCTGCTTTAAATTTTACCCACATACGTGGAGATACTTCATGTACAAGTCCCTCTGTTCTATATGCTAAAATGCGGTTAAAACACCGATGGCTCAAAAAGATAAGGCACGTATTCTTTACATAGGCATATTTTACCCATTGTGCTATACACGTCATGAAATATTAATTTACCCAATGTCACATAGCAGCGTTAAAAACGATGTGTATATTTTTATTTATTTCAAACATTGTAGAAACATTGTTCTTTCTTACTACATGTATTTTTATTATAGATCATTAGTAAAAATACGCATTTTAAATTAATTTGCACAACATTTTTTGTTTTATGTAATCATAGCAAGAGAAGCGGTTATTTCGTCGCTTCCATGGATTGCATAAGTTAGAATAATGCACACATATTTAAAGGGGCAATGATTCAGGGTGGCATGTCTTTCCTGTGAAATTGCAGAGGCAGTATAAAACCCGACGTAGATAAAATCGAGATCACTGTGTAGAAAAATACATATTTCCCCGACATGCCACTAACGAATTTACATTCCTAATGTGGCAAATGTCAAGAATATAGTATCGCACCTTGGTGGGCGTATAAAATTGATTATAGGATAAAAAAAAAATTATTAATTTTCTGCTGGCAGGAACACAGAAGGTCATATTAAAGATATATATCAATTTTTGTTTGAAATTTAAGGGCATGCCATTGCAAATATTTATGCTTACTGGGTTAGTAAAAGAGCACTTATATTAAGCGTAAATCAAGTAGTTTTAAAAGCAATTCCCAAAAGTAGTTCTATTTGTATTATCGCTGTAATTTCTTCTCACCTTCAGAGAGTTCTGTCTGCATTTGGTCGGGCACGAAATGAATAAGAAATATAATTGTCAGCTGTTTGTACGCCTCGGGTATAAAAATAAGGGTATTCAAGTAAGACATAAACCTTATTAGACAATTATTTATCGGGTTGTGTGTTGGAAGTATCGCAAAACATCCTCAAAGTATGCGCATATCGAGACGAAGATTAATACTAACATTCCAATAACGGACTCACTTATAAGAGCCAAACCAGACTCAACCTACAAGCTACCTTGAGACTGGTTCTCTATGTGAGAGCCAAATTACCAGTAGAGAGGCATTTGAAGGTGCTAAAGCTAGCAGCCCCAAAAAAATTCCAAGAAACACATACTACACATGACCAATAAAAGTTCTTACCGAGTTTTGAATGTGGTAAGGGTATAGGACTCACATATAAGAGCCAGACCAGACTCAACCTACAAGCTACCTTGAGACTTGCTCCCTATGTAAGAGCCAAATTACCAGTAGAGGGGAATTTGAAGGCGCTAAAGCTAGCAGCCCCAAAAAAATTCCAAGAAACACACACGACACATGACCAATAAAAGTTCTTACCGAGTATTGAATGTGGTAAGGGTATAGCATAGAATCAAACAGAATACGCCACATAACTTGATGACTAATATTTAAATGTTCACAGATTTTTCCGGTGCTAGTGCCGGGATTTTCTTTCATTTCATCTAGAACAGCCTCTTTGATCTGTGGTATTCTAACAGTAAGTGGTCTACCTACATCATTACTATTCTTATTAAAAGTTACAGTTTCTACAAGAAGTCTATGAATATTCGAGAATGTTCGATGATCAGGTATTATTCTATTGGGATAGCACTCCATGTACAGACGTCGTGCTTCTCTTGCATTTCCATTCGCAAGGCCATAGATGAAATGCATCTCAGGCATTTCAAAATTCATAAAACGCGATCTTACGCCTTGAGACTTCTTTTTATGATCAGACGTTAAAAACTCGGTTTTCGAAACCTCGGGCGAAAATTTAGAAACCTATGAGCTAAAATTACAAATAAATATCAGGAGATTAAAAAAAATTCCCCACAATGTTTTCGATTCTGTAAAAAGAAGAATAAAAACATGCTTGGAAGTAGAATGTAGACACTTCCTCTTTTAGTTTAAATTTAAAGTTTTTAGCCTCTTTGTTGTAAATGAAGAATTTTCAGCGAGTAAACCTGCAATATGGCAGCAGACAATTAATGCCAGCAAACTCCACTTGCCTGTAAATGAATGCAAAAAGTTACTAGGATTTTACACCAAGAATCGTTAAAATCCAACTCAAAACATAAACAGAACCAACTTTCAATAGGTAGATCATATATATATCTGTCGTGTTAAGTTAAATACATGTTAGAGAGGAGATACACATATTGCTGCTAACTAAAACGAAACCATCATAGAATTGCAGGACAGGTCAGACCTTGCTTCTTCCTAAACCTCTCAATTGGTATTATTGCACTCTTGCGCCAAACAAGGACGGAAAATAGCGACACTGGTGGTCGCATAGAGCACTTTGAATCCTGTATTTCTGACACAAACCACGGTGAAAAGTGTATGAGCTAAAGTTAATCTATTGATGATCCTGTAGATTGCTCGAGATCTCTACATACTGCTTAGAAAGTGTTCTATTTAATTTGCATATCAAACTTTTATGCCACACATTATCGAATGCTTGTGCAACATCTAAGAACCTTTCTTCATAGAGTAACATGAGAAATCACCCCTCAATATTAGCACGTTTTTAAGGAAATATGGTACAATAAATTGTCATCATTATAACGGAGAATAACATAATTTATTACATTTTTGAAGTCTGGCTCTGTCCCTAAACGACTGCCTGTCATTGTATTGCTGCCAATAGACCATTTAAGAATATATGATTTTGACAAAAAGTATAACCTAAACTTGTGACTTTGCCCCCAGCAAATGTGGCCGTTGTCAAATATGTAATGGTAATTTCATGGCTTTGACATAAACTTTAACCCAAATTTGTCAAATTTGCCCCCCAGCAACGTCATCCTTAAATGGTCAATAGTATTACTACCAGAAATTAAATAGCTGGAAACATGATTTCGGTCAGCTGACATGTCGCCCATAATGCAGGCTTACCCGCTGAAAATACTTTATATATTTTTGGCAATAATGTAAGTTTCTTAAAAATAAAAGCTTACATTCTTGGCAGCTCTATTTTTCATTTACATTTATCTTTTACCTAGGTCACGCGTGGGTGATTCTTTGCATACTTTGAAGACGTTTTTCCTTATTTTACATATTATATTAAACAGTTAAAAAATACAAATTCAGGGATAATTTTATAAAACAAAATTATCATTTATTCTAGAAATACGGCTTAAATTGCGTACATTTTTGTCTGCATTTATTAAGCTAAATTTTCAACTGCGAAAAACTCGTTCAAAAATTAATTTCAGCATTGTTTGTACTTTTGTTGGTACAAAGTAAATGACGAGTCGCGTTTTTTGAACAAATATTTGCTGCATTTTAAAACAGTTTTTCCCCGTTAAATTGTTTATTTTGTATTTTCGAGAATGCCTACAATAAGCCTCGTGTTGTTTACATAGAATTAAATATTTATTTGGGGATATATTAATTGAAATTGCGAATGGTTGTTGTTTGAATACAACTGAAGATTAATTCTATGTTTTTCGTTTTAACATTGTACGCGAAAATTTACGTCAAAAAAACTAGAAACTTTTCTGTGAGAAATGCAAAATTCTTGAAGTAAAATACAGCGATATAATGTTTTAGTGCCATAGTTGTACCAAAGAGTAACTGGTTACCACCACTTATTCGGACTAATGGTTTTGTGACAATTTGTCTAATTATTAAATACATGCAATTATTATCGTTATTATTATTACTACACTCTCCGACAATAAATTCCGGGCAAAGATAATTTTAGTTAGGTTCATAGTTCTGTAATTGTTCTAATTGTTTTCCGATTCTAGTGAAATTTTAGCGAAGTATAGACTCGTGTCTTGGAATGTTAGCCTCAATTTTAATTTCCAAAAATACTAAAGGCTTGAGCATTATACAGGGAGAAACAGAATATACTTTTTTACCCCCTATTTCTAATCGCCCTGTGGAATAGTTGAGCCGCAAAATTTGGCTTAATTATGTTCTCGTTTAAAGTGTGATCTTCTATTAACACAATGTTTGTTGGTTTACGTCATTATCTGCTTCTTAAGAAAAGATACAAGTTTTTGAAGATAGCCTTGCAGTTTTTCTATTTTATTAACAATTCAGAACATTTCATTATCTTATCTGGAAAATGTCCTCTATACTTATCTGATTATGATCGAAAAAAATGTAGTATTTGTAGTATATTCTATGCATCTAAAAATGTGGAATAAAATATTTTAATTTTAAAATACAGGCATATTCCTACGTTTTTCTCCTATTCAAGAGTAAACAACTTTTAAAAAAATAATTTTTAACATTGTTTGGTACTTTGGCTGGTGCAAACTAACTGATAGAGCTTGTTACCGACTATGTATTTGCAGACAGTTTTTCCTGCTAAAGTGTTTATTTTGTATTTTTTCGAATGTAACAAGCTGGATTTTAATTATTTACAGGGAATTAAATATTTACTCGATGGTCGGGTGGAAATAATTTCGCCCGGCAATCGAGAGGTCACAGGTTCGAATCCTGGCTTAGGCATGAACGATTTTAAGTGTTTGTAAAATATTATAATATGTAATTATTATACACAGTGTGTAAAAAGTCCCGGACCGGTCAATTATTTAGAAAATGGCGCACAATATAAAAAACTTCCGGTATAAAAGTTGTAGGCCTTAAAAAAATCTATAAAACTAGGATACCTGTAATTATGCAGGGTGCCTCAAACAGTCATGGTAAACAAAACTATGGTTTATTTAAATGAAATGACCGCTTTTTAATCACGTTTTCCGATTCCTCTAAACATTCTAAACAACAATTATTATGAAACATGTCATATGGCTAAACCCATTAGTTTAAGAAATAATTTGAGTTAAGGAGCATTTACACGTATCCAGTAGCTGGCGCCAGCACTGTCATACTAGTGGCATCGTATGAACACTTTTTCGTGCCAGTCGAGCGCTGGCCGCCAGCACTGGAGCGAATAGAGATCGCGTCTATTTTCCTTGCCAGTAGCTGCCACCCCCTACCCCGCAAAACCCGCGCCAGTTTTACAGGCAACGTCTAAACACGTTGGCGTCAGTCGCTGTCATTATTGGATTGCATATTTTTGTATTTTTCATATAAAATGGCCCGTAAATATAGTGAAAATGAAACGTTTAAGCTTGTTGAACTGTACAGAGAGCAGGAATGTTTATGGAATATCCGATGCGACGCCTATAAAAACAGAGAAATTCGTATATCGGCCCTACAACAAATTCAGAAAGAGATGAGTATGAAAGGCCTTACGATTACGAAGTTGATTCAACAGCAAAGCCGACCCTCCTGTTATAGCTCTATCACTGATCCATTTCCTCACCCAAAGTCGCTTTTTCTTTCCATTTTCTTCATCTAACATGTTACCCATGTAAACGACTTGGGTTCAGCGCTTTGCCAGCCAAGAATAGGCAGGCCAGTGAGACTGGCGCCAGTTACTGGATACGTGTAAATGCTCCTTTAAAGGACATAAATACAACAGGTAAGATATTACCTACATTTTGAATTTTTACAAGCTGATATTAGAATGTTTTGCATCACTGTCCTATTAATTTCTGAAAATGTCTCTCAACGAAAGGAAACGTATAACTTTACTAATGATCAGAGGTTTTGGAGACCGACAAAGATCATTTACCGAAACAAAGCAATTTTTCAATATAACTTTTCCAAACCGACAGCCTATATCTTAAATCTACAGTTGTGAGAATAGTTCAAAGATTCGAGGAAACCGGGTGCTGCAGAGATAAAGTTCGTTCCGAAACACCAAAATCGGCAACTAGTGATGAAAAAGAAATAGAGACATTACTTCATTTTGTTCAGGATCCACATTTGTCGTTGACGTATGTTTTACATCAGTTGAAATTATTTTAAAAAACAGTAATTTTTGCCCCTATAAAATAACTTTAGTCCAGGAATTATCAGAAGACGATTTCGAACGTAGAATGGAATTTTGCGAAGTAATGATGCAAAAACAGGAAGAAAATAACAATTTTTTTAATCGAAGGGAATGTCAATCGACATAATTGTCGTTACTGGACTGATCAGAACCCACATTGGATGACAGAAACACACACTCAACACCCCCAGAAAGTAATTGTGTGGGCCGGGGTATTATTGGAAATAGATTGGTGGGACCTTTCTTTATAGAGGAGAATTTGAATGCAGAATATTATCTCCACATGCTGCAAAATCAAATTGTGCCAGCAATAACCAATACAGTAGGACCACTATTACGACATACGTGGTTTCAGCAGGAAGGAGCTCCTCCTCATTTTGGACGAGCTGTAAGAGTTTAAATAAATAATACTTTTCCTAACCGCTGGATAGGGCGAAGGGGCCCATAGAATGGCCCGCTAGGTCGCCAGACTTAATGCCCCTTGATTATTTTCTCTGGGGACAACTAAAAAATAAAGTGTATGTGACAAAACCTGCAGATCCGAACGAATTGAGAAGAAGAATTATTAAAGAATGTGAATCTATTAACCAAGAAATGTTACAAAACGTAATCGACAAATTTTATAATAACCTAGCCCATTGTCAAACTGTGGGAGGGGGACATTTTCAACATTTAATTAAATAACGACTTACACAAATTTACTTTTGTTCTTGTAAATTAGTTATTAACTTTACTGCTTGTATTTAATTTAATTGTTATTAAATTTTTGACAAAACTTGCGTGGGTACATTTAGTACAACTTTTATGTTTTTTTTTTTAAGTTTTAACGCAAAACATTTTGGTGCCAGCTTGTAAAAATGCAAAATGTAGGTAATATCTTACCTGATGTGTTTATGTCTTTAACTCAAATTATGTCTTAAACTAATGGGTTTAGCCATATGACATATTTCATAATTGTTGTTTAGAATGTTTAGGGGAATCAGAAAACGTGATTAAAAAGGGGTCATTCCATTTGGTCTATTTGGTATCCCAGCCATAATAATAATAAATATTGGGCATAATTCTAAAGAACGGTACCAAAGCTTACAACATAAAGTACTTAAGGTTGTAAGCCGAACCTGCTTCGACTCACAATAGAAAAACTGAATCAGCACTCACCTGAATCAAAAACAACTTCGCTCAACAGAACCATTTGATCGGCGAAATACAGGCGTATTTTTACGAATCGAGCCACCTTGTGATGGAGTGAGATGGAGACATTCCTTGCGTTCTCCAGTGCCCTGTCAGGCATATACGTGTAGGACAATGTTGGTCCATTGTAGAAACGTCCACCAACGCTGAAGAGCACATTTGCCTTGGAAAAAACCTAAAAAAAAAACGTTGTTAAGAATATCAGTCAATTGGTTAACAAATAAGAGAAAAATGAAAGGTCATCGGATTCATAAGGAGTCCGCTAGTTTTATTGTGCTCAGAGAAACGAACAAGGTGTGTTTTTTAAAACATGGCGTGTTTCTTGAAACAAGGTCTGCTTCTTGGAATAACATCTGTTTCTTGATCAGAGTTTTTTCCTTGGAGCAGAGAATATTTGTTAAGTGTTAGGGAAGCCGCTAGATCGGGTCGACCTAAAACAGCAACCGGGAGAGACAAAGCTTTGGATATCAAGCGCTCAACACATGAAAATCCAACACAATCATCCAGGCCAATGGCAATGGATATTAATCTCTCTCATCAGTCAGTGAAAAATTTCTTTAAGCAGGAGAAGTTGCATCCCTACAAGATTAAGTTGGTGCACGAGTTAAACGAGAACGATTTTGATAGAAGAGCTGAATTCTGTGAGCTGACGATGGAAAGATGCAATGAATGAGATGAAGCTACTTTCCATTTAAATGGCATTGTTAACAGACAGAATTATCGTTATTGGTCTGCAGAGAATACTCACTGGTTTCAGGAAGGTCACACTCAGAGGCCCAAAAAAGTTAATGTTTGGGCGGGCATAATTGGTAGACATATTGTGGGACCTTTTTTTATAGATGGTAATTTGAATATCTAGACCTCCTCAGGAATCACATAATTCCTTCTTGCAGAATGGTTTTACCGGGTGAAATTAATATCATAATTGAACAGATATGGTTCCAGCAAGATGGAGCACCTGCGCATTATGCGACAAATATTAGACAATACATAGGTGAACAATTTTCAGGACGTTGGATAGGCCGAAGAGGTGCTATTGACTGGCCAGCGCGATCTCCGGACTTAACTCCGCTCGACTTCTTTTTGTGGGGGCACTTAAAGAACAAAGTCTGCGTTAACCGCCCAAATGATTTAGAATCTTTAAAAGTCAGAATTAGTGCTGAAACTCGGGCCATTCCAGAAGACTTCCTTTTAAACGTTCTAGACGGGTTCAGGGATCGACTGGTGCTCTGCTTAGCAGAAAATGGTGGTCATTTTAAACACCTGATCCACTGAAAAGGTTTCACTTGTTTATTATTCCGATGTTAAGTTGTTCAATTTTCTAAGCTATTTATTTTCTTATTATAAAGTTTGTTACAATTTTAACTAAATAAAAATTTGAAGAATGCTCCATTTAAAAAAAGTAAGTTGGTTTTTAAGGCTACCAAACCAGAAATGACAGAAAAAATCCATGCGGGTAGAAATGTGGGAAATAATTTGCTAAACAACTTTTATAAAGGCCACTGTTTCGTACACAAGGTAACACAAAAGATACAGGCATTATGCGCGACTTTCTTGCCACTCTGTATATTAATTGAGGCCTAGACTTTGTTTATGTTTATCTTTTGCTTGATTATTAAATTCAGGTATTTTAGAGAAATATGAACAACTATTTTAAATTGAAATTGTTAGAAAATTATAGGAAAAATAACAGATAATAATTCGATGCAATTTTCTCTAACAAAATTTCAAATAATCCACCTAACCAGGAATTATGCTCGCCTTCGTCTGAAGCGAACTTTGTAGCATTTTATTTGCCTACAATTTATTGCAGCAAGAACGCGGAAACTTTTCGATAGCAAGCAATGTTTGTATTTAAAGTTCCTAAATTATTCAAATAAGTTTCGCGACGAATGTTCTAGATTTTAAAGTTATAAACTATCTAATTACTGAAAGTTATTCGGCAGAGAAACAAGAATTTATTTTAAAGTTTCTCGTAGTTTAAAAGGAATTACAAACAGAAGTAATTGAGTAATGGGTTATTAGGTTTCTCTATTTTCCTTTCATAATATTAAAACTCCGGGAATGTTGAAATGTATACTAACCCTAAACCTGCAGTTATTTTGTAAAAATTCTTTGTTAGCCCAATCGATAGAAATGAAATAAAATTATGACCGATAAATATTTAAACCACAACCGATGCTGTTAGGTTAAAATAAAGCCGATTAACTCAAATCGACCATTTTAATATTAATAATAGCTCGACGACCATCAGACCTCTAATCGCTAAATTGGGAATCAAATTAGTAAATATTTAATCAAAAAACAGGATACTTACAACTTCTCAAATTAGAAAGGTCTTTATTAAGAATACATTTGGCTTATTGCTATACCGGCGAATATAATTAGTCTTAATCTTTTACTTTTAATCTTTTCCATTATCCATATTTTATGTCTTAAAAAGGTCGCCTAAAAATAAGATGCCTTCACAACGACGTGGGGTTGTTCCCTTTCTGATATATTTAGCACCATTCGCCCGTACTAAAATATCTTCAGGAAAAAAGTGATCCCAGCACACCAATCGAAATTGTCAAACTCATACGGAATCACAGAAAAAGAACGCATTTACTAGAAATATTAAAATGGTTTTTGCATGTTTGCGTCCTCTAAACAAACCTTTTTTTAAAACAAATATATCACATTTTTTAAGTCCTACACTATCTACAGGGTGAGTTTTTTAATGTGTTACAAGGCGTTATCTCACAAACGGTTTAAAATATTTCCTTGAAATTTTAACGAGGCAATAGTAAGCTGGGGGGACATATTTAAACATATTCTTATCATATACCCCTGTCCCCATTTTAAGGGGTGGCGGGTAACTTTGAAATTTTAAATAGGATTGTGTACTTTTGTTTTTTAATTTTCAATCTACGTAAAGGACTACGTATGTGTACAAAAAAAAAATTGATTTGCTTCACTGGTTACGGAATTATGATTTATTAGGTTATAAAAATTAAAAAATATTATTTACCATTTAATTTCTACTTATTTATTAAATTTCTATTGGATTTAAAAAATAACTACATTTCACCAATAAATCAAGTTCACTTATTTCAGAATTATTATTCGTTTACATGAAAATGCGTTGATTTGACTTCTGTCAGTTCAGAATTTTTACGTATCAACGATTATTTCTCAGTTTGGTCAATTAAATATGCAAGGGAATTTTAGTGTGCAAGTTAATATGTTGTTAATATTGGGGCAGTGCAGAGGAAATTACAGACAAGCTTCACTAATGTGGACCGAGAGGTTTCCTAACAACCCGAAATCTCACATGGCATTTAAAAGGCTGGAAACAAGAAGTCGTACTAGTGGCAGCCTGAAGTCAAAACCACGATTTCGGAAGCGAACTAAAACGGATAAAGATAGAGCAGTTGGAGTTCTAGGAATGGTACCTATTAACCCGCACGTAGGTTCCAGGCGGCTTACTGCAGATGCTGGAATGAGCCAAAAATCGGTTGTGACCATATTGCATATGAACAAATTTCATCCATACCACATTACACTCCACCAAGAGCTTTATGGGTAAGACTTTGAAATTCGCGTTACATTTTCTAAATGGGTACAAAGACAAATAATGTAAGGATAACATAACAGATTCCCAAAGAATGTTATTTATTCTGATGAAGCTACTTTCCATATTTGTGGCCAGATATGATTTTAAGTTGTCCCTTGTTAGTAAAAAATAATTGTTTTTTTCTTGTTTGTTTTTTTAAAGGTAAATAGACACAATATGCACTATTGGGCATCGGAATATCCCCACTGGATGAGAACTGTGCCAAATCAACATCCTTGGCCAGTTGTCTGGTGTGGTATAATTGGAGATAGAGTTATTGGTCCGCATTTCATTGAACGTCATTTAAATGGAGAAATGTATACAGATTTTTTAAGGAAACCTGAGATGTGGTTTCAACAGGACGGAGCTCCACCGCATTATGCACTACAGGCCCGTAATCAATTGAACGAATTGTTTGAAAACAGGTGGATTTGACCCCTCTTGACTTTTTCTTCTGGGGATTTATAAAAGACAAAGTGATGGCGACTGCACCTACAACTGTAGACGATATGAAAGATCGAATCCGCTTTGCCTGCTTATTAGTGACACCTGAAATGTTAGAGCGGGTACGAAATTCGTTTAAAAAAAGAGTGAGAAAATGTTTGGAGGTTAAAGGGAGACTTTTCGAACATCTCCTAAAACATGACAGGCGATAAATGGTAAATAATATTTTTTTTTTCACTACTAACCTATAACATCGCCATTATTGACCGATTATTAACGTCAGAAATCGTTTTTCTCTACCTTATAAGCTATTATTGACCATGGTCAATAATAAGGCATTGAAATCCAATATTGACCGATCTTCAAGAATCTATTTGAACGCAGGTAACTTGATTTTTTAATTCTACAACATGAATTCATAAACATTTTAAACAGTTAGGCAACCAGATAATTATCAATACATTATAGATTGATCGTGAAATCTGATGACATAAATGAACTAAAGTTGACATTAACAAAGCCACCTGACGAAACAACAAAATATTTTGCCAATTCCAAAGCGCAGGTAACTTGATTAAAAAATATACTTATACCTACCTATAATTTTTTATAATTAATAATACTATAAAGATAAATGTCTTATAAAAGTTTATAGTAGTGGAAAAAATATTATATTAACCACGGTTTAGACAGCTTATAGCCCTCGCGTCTTAAATCCCTCGTCACTTCGCTCCTCGTGATTTAAACTTGCCGCTCGGGCAATAATGATGGCTGTCTAAACCTTGGTTAATAATATACTATTAATTATTATAACCTAGAAGATCATAATTCCGTAACCAGTGGAACAAATCAAATTTTTTTTTGTACACATACGTAGTCCTTTACGTAGATTCGAAATTAATAAACAAAAGTACAGGGTGTCCCAACGATAGAGTAAAGTAAGTTTTCGCTTAACTGATAATCTTTGTGACAAAATCGTATCCGCCATAAGGTAAGGTAGAAAAATGCGCACATTTTAAAAATATTGGAAATTATACAGGGTGTGCCACAAAAGTAGGACAGCAAAAAGTAAGATTTTTTTAAATAGAACACCCTATATTTGCTTGTATTTTTGGGTTCTATGTATTAATACAAACGTTTTTGGTCATATATGACATGAGCTGAAATTTGATAGTTTTTAAGAAATTTCGAAATAACGATGAAAATTAGAATTATCATGGTGTTGATAAATGGACAGTTTCTCCGTCAATTCATAATTGCAAACTTCAATATTTGGTAGGAGGAAGGACTGGTTACTATATTAATATTTAGTATGCGCAATATTTGCATTTGTTCTACAGGGTGTTTATTATAAGCGTCCAAATTCGCACATCTTCAAACTAGGAAATCTCAATTTTTTTAAATGGAACACCCCGTATATTTTAATTTCGTTTTATTCAGATTTAAATAGCCTTCCATTTTTGCTAAATATGTCCTATGCCTATCTTTAATAGTTATCGAGAAATTTCGATTTTTTCAAATTGCTACACGTTATATTCTATACCAGAGCATTGTTGGATCGCGATAGCCATGAAAACAATTATTCATGTGCCAAAATAAAATGCCTATAGTCCAGAATTTTAAATTTTTATTCAACATTACGTCTCAATAAATGTTCAAAAATATGGCCTTCGTGTTGAATACACGTATTTAATCTTTTTTGTAGGTTGTGTCTCACTTCCGACAACATAGGAGGTGTCACTGTTCGACAAACTTCTCTAATTCTGTTCTTCATATCTTCCCTGGTGGTTGGTTTATTGACATATACCCGATCTTTTATGTAACCCCATAGGAAGAAGTCTAACGGTGTTAAATCACATGACCGTGGTGGCCACGAAATAAAGCCTCCACGCCCAATCCATTTTTCTGGGTATTGTCTGTTCAAGAAATCCCGGACTTCACGATGGAAATGTGGAGGTGCACCATCATGTTGCAGCCACATATTTTGCCGTACGCCTAAATTAACATCCTCAAGTAACTGAGGCAATTCTTCACGTAAGAAAAGTAAGTAGCTGCGGCCCGATAAAGGTTCATTAAAAAAATGGGGACCAATAATTTGGTTATGAAGAATACCACACCATACATTTATTGACCAGTGACCTTGATTTTGAACTTCCCGTAGCCAGAATGGATTTTCAGTAGCATAATAATGCATATTATGCCGATTTACAGCTCCATTACTTCTAAACGTCGCCTCATCAGAAAACAAAACATTGGTCAAAAAATTGTTATTTAACTGCAGTTGTTGAATAATATTACAAAATTGAATTCGTCTTTCAAAATCTCCTTCTCGCAATTCTTGATGAAGCTCTATGTGGTATGGATGATATTTATACTTGTTTGTTGTTCGGTTCACAGTTGATTTGGAGGAATCACATAATGTCGCTAACGTCCTACTACTCACCTGAGGAGTTTCTTGAATATTCAATAATATTTCTAATTCTTTTTCTACGTTGGCTGCGTTTTTGTTAACAACTACACGTTTAGAGTATTTAACACTACCGCTGGAATCAAATCTCTCCATCACATTTCGAAAACCGTTAGCAGTGGGCATCCGACGTTCAGGATATTTCACTCTGTAAATTCGCTGAGCCAACAAAGGGTTTCTCTCAGCTTCGCCTTACACATAGATCATATCAATCAACTCATTTACAGGATAATCCATGCTCAATAGAAAATTAACGAAATGAAGACGAAAAAAGCAAGACAAGGTTTTAATTCACGACAATTATTATTAAGCGTTTCATTTTGGCACATGAATTGTTTACCTTAGCTATTGTTTTTCATGGCTATCGCGATCCAACAATGCTCTGGTATAGAATATAACGTGTAGCAATTTGAAAAAATCGAAATTTCTCGATAACTATTAAAGATAGGCATAGGACATATTTAGCAAAAATGAAAGGCTGTTTAAATCTGAATAAAACGAAATTAAAATATACGGGGTGTTCCATTTAAAAAAATTGAGATTTCCTAGTTTGAAGATGTGCGAATTTGGACGCTTATAATAAACACCCTGTAGAACAAATGCAAATATTGCTCATACTATATATTAATATAGTAACCAGTCCTTCCTCCTACCAAATATTGAAGTTTGCAATTATGAATTGACGGAGAAACTGTCCATTTATCAACATCATGATAATTCTAACCCAAAAATACAAGCAAATATAGGGTGTTCAATTTAAAAAAATCTTACTTTTTGCTGTCCTACTTTTGTGGCACACCCTATATAATTTCCAATATTTTTAAAATGTGCGCATTTTTCTACCTTACCTTATGGCGGATGCGATTTTGTCACAAAGATTATCAGTTAAGCGAAAACTTACTTTACTCTATCGTTGGGACACCCTGTACATAATCCTATTTAAAATTTTAAAGTTACTCCTCACCCCTCAAAATGGGGACAGGGGTTATATGATAAAAGTATGTTTAAATATGTCTCCCCATCTTATTATTTCCTCGTTAAAATTTCAGGAAAATATTTTAAACCGTTTGCGAGGTATTGCCTTGTAACACTTTAAAATACTCACCCTGTATAATGATCACTAAAATTAAATTAAAACTTGAATTTTCTGACATCTTGACGTATCGCAATTTTTTAGCTTTGCCAAATATACAAAACACATGCTTGAATCATAAGCTTCTATGCGAAGTTGATAATTTCTTACAACCTGGGAAATGCGTGATTTTCTGGCAATTTTCGTAGCATAAAAACCTATAGTTTTGTAATACTAGCGAGAGATTTTCATTTTTTTTCAGTTTAAGTTGTTCAAATATTACGAAGGAATATAATAAACCATCTCTATCTCTATTAATATAAAAAAATGTCTGTCTAGAATTAGAAAAAATAATTTTAATTGTGTAGTCGTCATTTAAAGGAGTATTCAGTGTTTAATTAGGTAAAAAAGTACATTCCTTGAGAAAATGAAATGAATTAGAAGTATGGATAACGTCCAAATTAAACACAAGTTTCGCGAAGCAAACTGAAAACTTAAATCGGTACTTTAGAATTTATGGTATCATAAATAAATGGAAGTCTTTATAACTTTGTTTTAGATGCCAACCCTACTTTTGTATTTTTTTGAAGGCTGTGTCTTGAACGAAGTTTTTCGTATTATATTTCTAAATTACTTTTTAAAATATTTGTTGGCCAAAAGGGGGCATTCTTTCTAGTTAAATTGGTTCTAACTAATTAATAATAATTATAACGTTTTAAGTAAGGGTTGATTAATTATTATACAGGCTTTATGTAAACTTAAATTCCTAACCTGAACGCCCTTGGAAAAAAGATTGTTGGTGTACAGATGGATGTAGGAGAAATTCCTCGTCTGGTCGAATTCAAAAACTAGTTCCATGTATCCATTGATAAACGAGTCATTCTTCCAGGCAACCCAGCCATTTCCTAGAAAAAAAAATAGAGTTGTACAGTAGACCAAAGTGCAAGGAAATGCCAAAATCAGTAGTAATTCTTGAACCTGAACTAACTCAAAGTAAGCAGTGTGTTACGTCGTAACATTTAGTTTAAATTAGTTACTTTTAGGTTCTATTGTATGATAAAGTATTCCGGTTGCCCGACTTTAGCGAATCATATCCATTAAAATATGTAATGGCTATAGAACAATATCCACAGAAGGAGTTGGCGTCATTACAGATACCCCTTCCATTGAACCGCAAATCAAGGAACAAATGATAGAGATATTTACACAGTAAAAAATATCCACCTGGTAAAAATCATTTTAGGAGGGGTAAAAAAAATAGTGAGTGTAAAACTTATTCTTTAATCGTTTTTTGATACGGCCCCGAGTAAAAATACCTAAACCCGTATTATCGAAAAGACAGGCGGCAACAAGTGGTGTGAAATTCTAGGAATTGACAGGTGACGCCGACGCTACATGCAAATTCAACTATCAAGTCAGTCTGATTGTGCTCTTTGAACGTGATATAGAATATTGTTATGTTTAAATTAAAATATAGAAACAAAGCAAAGTTATGTAAAGTTCCAAATGAGAGTGCCTCTTATGAGGATCTTCTTAAATTGGGTAAGCATATTAACGAAATTTAATAGAAACCTCAAGAATCTAAGTAGGTATTTACATTTAGTATTTACAAGTTTTCCCTAGCTTTTAAATTATTCCGATATAAGCTTATAATATAAATGTATTCCTTTTATATATAAATACTTAGGTACATACCTACATATTTTACTTCATAGATCTCTAAATAAATATACGATTAATATAATACTCAATATTTTCATTCATTTAACAAACCTTTTCCAAGCGGTCTAAAGATTTATATATTAGGGGCTACTACTTTCGGCTTTGATTAAGTCATTCAATCATGTATCAAACTAAGCAGAGGTTAATAATGTAAAACATCTTGAATGCATAATTTGCTACATTTTAATTATAAACGTTAGTTTGATATGGGATTACATGACCTAAACAAAGTGGAAAGTATTCTAGCCCTGGGTAGATTATTTTACTACACTTACTATAATAAAGTCACACCCAAATAAAATAAAATTTACAATAGAATAATATGATATTTACACTAATATACCACAAATTACCATTAAAAAGTGGTTTACTTACACCTCTCATTATTTCTTTTACACCCTAGAAGGATAGGTTTACAATCTCTGAGTTTAATTTACACTCGATAGTGTAAATGTACCTACCCATAAATAAGAAGAATGAACACTCATCAAAAAGTAAAAAACCATTTAAAAATATCTTTTTTACCAGATATACTGATTGGTTAATATACCCTATTGAGTGTGGTCCTATATGTACCACCATTGAGTGTTAAATTTAACAATCACTTTTTTACTGTGTACACAGTAAAAAAATATGAAGCTGGTAAAAGTCATTTCAGAGTGGTAAAAATTGTGAGTGTATATTTTTACACTTTTGCAAATATTATTTGCCACTATTTAACACCCAATTAAACTGTTAGTGCGGTTAAATTTTAAGCGGGTAGTTATCATTAGTTGGGTGCTTAAACATTTCCACGGGTGTAAAACATGTTTGAATTACAATAAAAGAAACTTTATAGGTGTAAATAGTATTTGCGAAATTAAATTTACACTCTCCGAGTGTATATTTAAAGAATTGTACATATTTAGTGTGAATCGCGATCCTAGAAGCACAAAGTAGTTCCACGAATTTACTTTCTTCTAGACAGGGAGACGACCGGCCAGAGGCCAATTCAGCGACGCGCCATTTTAGTGTTTGTAGTTCGTGGTCTGACGTAGTTCTTGCCGTTCTTGTATATGCTAACTGTGCTCTATGTCTACCTAACCCTCAGCGCTAATAAACATGTATATTTTTAAATTAAGATATAAAAATAAAAGCAAATACTGCAAAGTTGAAGACACTGCCTTCTATGCAGATATTGTTGAGCTAGGTAAGATATCTAAAGAGTTTTATGTTACTGAAACAAAACTCATTAAATATGGTTTCATATATAAACCATCATTTTTTATTTGACGTGTGTTGAACAAAACAAACCAGAGTTTCAAAAAATTTTGCAAACATTTTTATTTGACGAAATCCCTTTTTTGTTGTCAAATTATGGAAAACTATACTCTTTTGTGAAAATTTAAATGCATATGTAGTCCGTCCTTTAACTGACATAAATGTTTTAAATGTTCAGTTGATATCTTTTCGAGAACCGTTTGAGGTTAAGCAGGCTTAGGGCTCTATAGAATTTTATGTAGTGCGTAAACATATTTTTGCTTAATAATATGTCTACTATTAGTTTAAGTACAAACAGAATAGTGGCTATATGTTTTTACAATCTGCACCCAAGTATCAGCTAAAGCTATTTTCCTTTTTGCTTAAAATATATAACCATTATTATTCTCCTCAGTGTTTTTTCTTTTTTTAATATTTACAATGCTGAATATGTTTAATGTGATATTTCCTAAGACAACAATATCTAGTTCCTATAGACTAGTAAACTAATGAGGCGCATAAAATATAATGTTACTAAACTGTAAAATAGGATAAATCAGGGCCACTGATTAATTATTTAAAATATTCCCTTCCTATGTTAAGTTGTTTTTATTTTCATAACTTGGCTGAAATTGAAATATGCATATGTTTAGTTTTTTCTTTTGCTAAAATTGTTGCTATATTTTTTAAAATATAAATGAAACATTTTCAAATTATTTGCATTATTTTTACACCCTATTAGTTAAGTTTTACACTCTTGGGTGTATTGGATATACACGCTAATAACTTATTTTTACACTCTATTAAGATATTTTTACTCGGCGTTCAGTTACTTTTACACTCTCTCAAATTATACTTTACACTCTTGGGTGTACTAGAAATATTTTTTTGCACTACATTAAAGTAGTTTTACACTATAATGACTTACTTTTAAACTCTTTAATGTGTTAACCGTGTATTAGTTTTACACCTTACTTAGTAACTGATAACCTTTAGTGTATATTAGAATGGCGAAAAATTTACTCTCACTGATATCGGTGACATCTACACTCAAAGTGCAGGACCTATATACACCACTCTGAGTGTGTGTTGAGTGTGAAATTATACACTCAATTTTTACTGTGTAGGAGTAACAAAAGAAGAAGCCAACTTAATAAATAAATAGTAAGAAAAGTGGGATATTGGAGTATATAGACGTTGGAATTACCAAGTGATACCGGACCTTCAAAGGTGTATAAACCGACCCAGAGGAAAAATGAATTATTTCCTAACGCAAGCACTGGCACGCCATAACTACTTGAAAAACTACCTATTGATCTAAAAAAATCAAATTTAAGCTTATGTACATACTGCCAATAAGAGGATGACTCTTCTCAACTGTCCTGAAGGGATAGATGAAGATAAATCAAAAAACAAAATGTTAAAAATAGACACAGCTTGATATCCAATTACTTTTGAAAATTTCTGGCCTGTTTAATATCTCGAGGGCAATTCAAACTTTAACATATAAACCAACATTTTGTTTTCCCTGTTATAATGCGACCCAGGCTCGATTCTCTATTTATTTGAAAAACAGAAATTTGAGTCAAGAAAATTAATTATAATATTCCTAAAACACCCTTTAAAGTCGGTTAAAAAATAGGAGGTTACCAATTCGTTAAAATTTCAAGGTGCCCGTTTTTTGTGCCGGTCAACCTTTTACCTAGATTACCAAACGGCATACTTTGAGGATGTTTACGTTGTACGATTATTAAAATAGAAGAACCAAGTAGTACACATTACATTTTATAATATAAAAAGCACAACAAATGCTGACACAAATATATTGTTTTCAATTTATTGTTTTGGCGTTAAAATCACACAAAGTATTTCCAAAATCCAAAAATTAATAAACAACATCCGGAAACTAAAAAACAATTTTGTTTATCCAATCACGGGTATTTCGCAAAGCATTTTGTTTCCATTCGATTTATAAATATCTAACCACAATATTTATAATAAATTTGTCTAAAAACAATAAATAACTATCTGCACAGTTGCAGCTAATGTTGAATGTTTGTGGAAATGCATTTTATTTATAAAAATGGCAAAATTGTAGGTTATTCTAACAAAATAGTAAACAAAACTAATTTTAATAATAATAATAATAATAACAACGGATGGAGTACATAATTACTGGATTAAGAAATTCTGGTGCGCGCATGGGAAACTGGCTGCATTAATTAATGAAACTCTGAAAGACCCCCTAAAGCTGCCACCATTTCTCACTCAAGGAACAACGTACCTTCTGCCAAAAGGCTTCAAAAATACACACGATCCATCAAAATATCGACCAATCACTTGCCTCTCCACATTATACAAGCTGATAACATCCTGTATTACTAACAGAATTTCTTCCCCAAGTGAACATTATAGCCCCACAACAGAAAGGGTGCACAAAAGGGGCCATGGGATGCACGGAACAATTAACAATTGATTCAGCCATCAGCAGTCAAGTTTATTCTAAGCAAAGCAACCTATATACTGCCTTTGTAGATGACAAGAAGGGTTAACCATTGCTCGTTATGCAAGAAGGCCAGGAGATTGAGGCAGTGGGAGAAGGCGAGAACTACAAATACTTGAGAATGAAGCAGTCTCAACGCATTAGTCATGCAGCGATCAAGACAGATATAAGAGAAGAGTTCTTTAAGAGAACGAAAAGGCTTCTGAGAACGATACTGAACAGCAAGAACTTGTTTAAAGCAATTAACACCTTCGCCTGCTCAGTTCTGTCCTACTCGTTTGGCATAGTAGACTGGAGCGTGACTGACATCAAAGGGCTACAGCGCAAAATCAGAACTAAACTTACCAAAACACTCAAACACCACCCAAGAAGCGCGGTAGAGCAAACCACTCTACCACGACAACAATTCGGAAGAGGTCTGGCAGACATTGGAATGGAATATATGGATCATCAAATAACCAACCTAAAAACTTCTGCAATAAAGCCCAAACTTCATACCTACACCATGCTATTTGCGAAGCAGACCACTCCACTCCTCTAAGATTGAGGGATCAGAATGTCCCATAACACCACAAGACCAATGAAGAAAAGCTGCAGATATGGAAGGAAAAACCTCTGCATGGACGACACCTGAACGAGGCAGTCCAGGATCATGTCGATAGTCTTGCGTCGAACTACTGGCTCATCTCTGGACAGATGTTTTCTGAAACGGAGGGATCTCTACTGGCAATCAACAATAATAATTTTTTCTGCGTTCGTCCAAAAACTGACATCTTTCTGGCGTATTCTGACGCCACAAAGTCAAAGTCGAGAACAATCGTTTTATTATCCAAAAATTGGAAAGTTCATTTACAATGCTTTTCTACATCTAACATACCTAATCTTGAATAAAATAATCAATTTAAAATGTAAAAATAGAACAATATAATGAAAAAAAAAAGAACAATAAAATATATTATCTAGGAAAAAAGAGACAGAAGTTGTCCTCAAAAACTCGTTCAAACTATAGCATGCTTCTTGTAGTAAATTATTTCTAGTCATACTCTTAAAGAGCGCTGGAGTAGCTGTCTCCTTTACAGCAGATAGAAAATTATTATACATCTTCAAGCTCTCGTACACAAGAGAGTTTTTAGTTAGGGCTGACCTTGGGATAGGCAATGGCAGGTCATTGCTGTCTCTCGTTGGATAATGATAAGTATGTCGGCTGTCTCTAAAATGCTTATGAATAAGAAGCACTGTCTCTAATATGAACAGACAGGGTAAGGCTAAAATTTGTTGAATGAATAAAGGCCTGCAGTGATTCCGGGCCCTTTTTTATAAACATATCGAATTGCCATTGGGTATGCGTATCAAACTTCAGCCTCTTGTCCATCAATAGACCAAGAAGTTTTACACTGGATTTATTAGCAACCGGACAGTACATACATATTCTAGGGACTAAATTCAAAAGTTAATATATTAGTTCTTAGTATATAGCTTTATCCGTGTTGAAACTAAGGTAGTTAGCATCACACCAGGCCCAAACTGCACGCATATCACGGAAGACAGTATCTATAAGAAACCCTGCATCACCACCTGTCCATATGATCGTAGTGTCATCGGCAAACAGAGTGAATTTGCCTTGTATACTGATTGTGGCCAAATCAGTATAAACAGCACGGGTCCCAACACGGAACCCTGAGGAACCCCGTGTGTCTAACAGTGAGTGCATCGGAGATGAAACCCCGAGATCTCACCATCACCATCTGCGTTCTATCAGACCAGTAGGATGAAAACCAGTCTAACGCCACCCCTCATAAGCCATAACACGTATGGAATGATTTACGCAATCGAAGGCCTTAGAGAAGCCGCAAATTACTGCTGCGGCAAGTTGTCACTCATTAAGTCCTAAAAATTCTCGGAGAAGTAGAACACAGCGTCCCTTGTATTTTCCTATTGTAAAATTCAAACTGACAATATAGCAATATGCTATGGCGCTTGATGAAACTGAGCATTCTTTTCTTAACAAGCCTTTAGATAATTTTAGACAGAGTTGGTAGAAGTGACTTATATATTGGATTAATAATTGCCGTTTTAAGACAATACTTAAATATACCTCTATCGAAGAATATATTGATTGAGTCAGATAAAACATTAAGGCAGTAATCAGGAAGGCTTTCACAAAAGTCATTAATCTCAGTATTGTTAACCGTGTCTAAGCAATGAGGCACAATAAAATATTCCCGTACAGATTATCGATTATTCACATCATATATACATGCAAACAATGCAATATTTTCTACCTCAGACAACAAAGAGATATATTATCTTCTAACTTCAATGTCTTACGACATGAGTGAGTGAAGGTTAAAGAAAAATTGAGAACAAAATTGTTACACTTACCCTTTCCATATCCTATATCTATCCTAAAATTATCCATTCCGACTTCTCCATCAACCAAACGTCCAAGGCCGTTAAAAAGAATGCCTTGCGATCTATGCCCATCATAACTGCTGTCGTAGAGGCCTTGGCTATTATCGCTTACAGGCGCACTATAGGAAATAACACCACCTGAAAAAGAAAAGAATATTTTACTGTTTATTTATTGAGTGGCGTAGCGTGGATTTGTTCCTGCAAATCAGCAACACTATTTGGTCTGGATGCAGATATCATGTCTTTGAGGTAGCCCCAAAGATATGTGTCTAATGGTGTTAAGTCGAAACTATTGGGAGGCCATGCAGTCGTCCCTCCACGACCACTCTAAATGTCATAATTCTCATTAAGGTATTCTCTAACTGGAAGAACACTATGAGATGGAACACCATCTTGCTGCCACATACAATTTTTTGCGGCGTTTAGAGGAAAAGTTTCAAGAATATCCTCTATTTCATGTGCAAGCATTTCACGATATCTAACTTCATTTAAAGATCCATCAATGAAAATTGGACCGATGATTCTGTTTTTGCATTATGCCGCACCACACATTTACTGATACCCACCTAGAACGTATCACTTTAACTGTCAGATGCGGATTTTGCGATGCCCAGAAGTGTGTGCTTTTGGGATTTGGAGTTGAAGCCGTATTAAGGGAAGATTCATCGGTGCATATAATGTTTTCAAACAAAGTGGCGTTATTGATGAGGATGTTTGTCATGTGACCGCAAAACTCCAAACGTCCTTGCCTCTGTTCTTCTGTTAATTTTTGAACTGTTCTGAATTTAAAATCGTGAAATTTATGCCATTTCAGAATTTTAAAAACTACTGTGCAACATTTGCCAAGATATCTTGCACAGCCCGTTATCGAATTCTGTGGATTTTCTGAAAACAAATTAAGCTTCTAAATGATACGAAGCAAATATAGAAACAAATAAAAACTACCTTGAAAATATAAAAGAACCGCAAGTTCTTCATCCCCAAGTGTCCGACAATGCCTTTTCTTTCTTTGTAATGTTTTTCGCTCAGAAAGTTGTCGAAACACATTTCGGATAGTGTTTTCGCTAGGAATTACTAAATGTGGATGTCGGCTTCTGAATTTACGTTGCGCTTCTTGCTTGTTGGGTCCACATTTGATATATATTTTAAGAATTTCGAATTTTTGCTCTTCAGAGTATCCCATTTAGACCCTGATTTTGACAATGTTTATGAGTAACATGAGCCATTTACAAAACTTTAATAAGAATAATGATAATTCTATTATATTTTTGTATAATTCCAAAACGAACGAACAATGAAAAAATAGGGGGTATTCCATTTGAAAAAACTGTCACTTGTCAAAAAACTGTACTCAGTTGTTTTTGTTCATTTCATTTTCTGAAGGTTCGGTAAAAATACTATAACTTTGCTAATTTAACCGTTTCTCTAAAACCAATAATAATGGAGATATCTATTGGGCAAAATATACGCGACCACCCTGTACCTAATTCAATTGTACTGTTTCCAACATGTTTCAGACATAGAAATGTCCATCCTCAGGGGACACAATGATTGATCAGGATAGTTCTGTTCAATTGCCACCACTATGTCTACTCTGCTTTTTCTGTTGCCTTTTTCTCCTTTAACTACTACTACTACTCCGGTATTGTGGGTCGTCAACCTATTTTTAGAATCAATAAATAGGTATAACAATGAAAAAACCTTTGAGATCTCATGACAATTTAACGTTCAACCTTTTACATTTATCATTGAAACTCTAGAAGTGTCGTCGGCTGGCAAACGAGGTCAAATATTTAATTCAACGTTCTCGCCTCTAATGAAATGTCGAATACAGCTTATTTTTTCGAATAAAAATAAGTTTTTTACCTAATATATGGGTTTAGAGGCGTACTTTATCGATGCTCATAAGTTATTCAATGGATTGTTAAGAGTAATCGAAACCTGCAAAAGCAGTATCTAAAAATATATATGTTATTTATAGTTTCTTTTTATGATATATGTAGACAATTTTCTATGGTTGTAGTCTAACGGCTGCAAAGACATGTTAATATTCTTCAGATAAATGAAACATCGAATTACGAAAAATATAATAAATTCAGTATATTTTTTAATTTTAAAACCTAACATAATATGTATTAATACATACACTTATTAAGTCAGTCAAAAAGCTTAAATAACACTAGTTTACAGCAAATTTGCAACTGTAATGTAAAAGGCAGTTTTTTGTTAATTTTTGATAACTAAATGCGAAAATGATGATAAAAACTTTGTAACAAGTAAGATATTTGAGTTATGGTTTTTTTCAGCAAATATTAATGAGTATTTTAATCACATTATTTTAAAAAGTAATTTGTGATATACCGGAGCGCGACGTTGACAAATTTACGTTTCCCCTAAGTTAGGGAAATTGTGCATAATCTGGCAGCACCGCGTGGTAAAGTGCCTATTTAAACCCAATTCCAAATATTACTCTGCCCCGTTACCGAATCTACTTATAGATGGTCCCTGTATACGAGAATTATGCCATCGCTTCTCGAACTTCCGATACCCGATATTTCTAGAGAATACCAGAGGTACGGAACGGTTATAAAAGCAGGATCATCAGTATTGGTTTAGCACGAGTAGTGGTCATTATTAGAAAGAGAAGCGAAATGCGCGAACAAGCCAATAGTAAGAGCCTCATATTAGTGTTATCCCTGTGTTAAATAAAGTCAGTTGATGCCTGTAGACGTAGTATCACATCTGTGAACCGACGTACGCGAGAGTACAAAAATGTCTAAAGTACAGACACGTGGCTGTGTTAACCCCGCGGATAGTTTTTGCTATATATGTGGTTAGTTTACCTCTAAATCGCAGAAAAGGACCGTTAACAAAATGAAGAAAGTAGCTTTTTAAAAATCTTTAAAAATCCTTACTTGTCAGATGGAGTAGAATAAATATAATATACTAATTAGGAAGATATTTCCTAGCCATCTGATTTAAAAACCTTATACTGTAAGGCCGTATTTGGCTAACACAGTACGAAATTGATTGCTTAAAACTACCAAGAAAGGAAGACCTTTCTGTTGGTAGGATGCTGCTACCTATGAACCAGTTTTATCGTCCTGCTCAGGCAGTGAACGACAAGTGGCGCCATCTCTTAGAAGTTTTAATGGCTAGGAAATATTTTCCTAATTAGTATATTATATGTATTCTACTCCATCTGACAAGTAAGGATTTTTTAAGATTTTTAAGTTTTTAATATACCTAAAGGTATAGTCCTCTCTCCTGATTGCATAAAACTTCTAAGAGATGGCGCCACTTGTCGCTCACTGTCTGAGCAGGACGATAAAACTGGTTATAATGACTTGAGACCTTTCTGTTGTTAGGTATGTGGTATGTCTGCGCTTACCCTATGCTGACGAGAACCAATAAGTTCGAAACCGGTCCATAGGTAGCAGCATCCTACCAACAGAAAGGTCTTCCTTTCTTGGTAGTTTTAAGCAATCAATTTCGTATTGTAGCGCTAACTGTGTTAGCCAATTACGCCCTTATAGTATAAGGTTTTTAAATCAGATGGCTAGGAAATATTTTCCTAATTAGTATATTATATTTAAAGTAGCTTTTCATAAGTATTTTGGATGAGTTGGATGGGCCCCTCATATATGTTGTCAAACCTGTACAGTAAATGTAAGGAAATTAAATAAATCGACCAAGCTGAATTAAATGATCTAGTTCGGGGCCTTTACTTGTCCAAGGAGCACCTGAAGTATTAGGTTCTAAATTACAACAATGGAATTTACTAGCCACTGGAACTAAAGTTCCAATATTTAGGAACCGTAACCAGGAGCTATCCTCGTTTTTTACTAGGCATGATAAAATATGTGTTTGTGTTAATCCAAATAGCGTTATGGAAAACTTAGGATTTGCGCATAACACGGATGAATGGCGCTTGTTTATAAGTTTAAAAGCAGTTCTGCTTTATAATGGCAACAAAAGACCCTCTATTCCTCTTGCACATGCAGTTGACATAAAGGAAACCTACGAAAGCATGTCACTTATTCTAAATGCAATAAGCTATGATACGTATAAGTGACAAATATGTGGTGATCTAAAAGTCATAGGACTATTACAAGGGCTTCAGGGTGGATTTACGAAGTATTGCTGTTTTCTTTGTCTTTGGGAAAGTAGAGCAACACAGAGTCATTACCAAGTAAAAGCATGGCTTCCAAGAGATCAATATATTCCAGGGCAAGCTAAAGTAAAGAATATACCTCTTGTTGACCCCAAAAAAGTTCTGTTACCTTCTTTACACGTTAAACTGGAATTGATGAAAAATTTCGTTAAAGCATTAGATAAAGAAGGAGATACGTTCAAATACTTTAAACAAATTTTTCCTAAACTAAGTGATGCTAAGCTTAAGGAAGAAATATTTGTTTGACCACAAATTAGAAAAATACTAGGGAATCAACAGTTTGATCAAAAAATAAGTGATGAGGAATTAGCTGCGTGGAGTTTTTTTAAAATAATTGTTTTTAGGAAAGAAAAAGTAGAAAACTACGAAAAACTTGTAAAAGAACTACTTGAAATCTCCTGTAAGATGGGCTGTCGCATGTCTCTTAAAATACACTTTCGTGGTGGAAAATTTTGGTTGTTGAAATCGCAATCAGGATGCTTTAAATAAACTCCCCCGTACAGCCATTGTATATATCAGTCGCAATTTTTTTTTTGTATTTGTTGACTAGTGTAATCTTTTTTAATGCAAATTCTGATATATCTGATACATCTATATCTTCCGAACCTTTCCGATACTATTAATAGATAAGTCTGAAAGCCTGAATGGAACTGAATGAAACATATCCTAATAGATGGATCGGAAGAGGCAACGATGCACGCGCTAATTGGCCAGCAAGATATCCCGATTATGTAGCGGCAAAACGAAGCAACATTGCATATAGGTAAGTTTGCGTAGATCGCCTTACTTTTGGGCAAGGAATTTGTGATTAAGCGTTGTACGGTCATTTTAAGGACACCCTGTATATAATTAAACGTCCCCTCGATATTAAAATTTACGTGTTTTTGTCAAATCTTATTTCCCTCAAAATCAAAATTAAAAAAAAAATATTTAGGGCTTTAAAATGAAAACCCTGTTTAAATACACTTTATAAATGAGGTCGTATACTATAATATTAATTAGAAGAACTCTATCGTATTTTAGCTCTACTAGATTGTTACATTAACCTACCAACTCATCCCCCGTAACGTAAATTTAGCTAAAAGCGTATTTCCATATTGTCATAATAATTCCAAATATTAGGGTTGATTTTCATTAGTTCAAGATGTTTTCCAGATGTTGCTTAATGTTACCAAAATATCCATTCTGTAAAGGATTATCTTTATACTCGAGGTTATTGCCACAGTTACTATCAATAAGCGCGTTTTAAACGTCAAATTTCGTACCTATAACTTCAGGGGTTAGGGTTGATTCATTTTGGATATCTGAAATGTTATATATGGATATCGAGCCAAGTCCAAAATCGTCTTGGCGACAGATGTCCCAAATTCCTGGAAATAAACCCTGGATTGAAACTAGCTAACTTTAATTAAGAGAACTTATGGCTATTATTTTGGGTGCCGTACACTGTGGCACAAGTTAACAGAAAACTTGAGCGTAGAGAGTAAAGGATGATACAAGTGTGCTGTCGTCAGCAAAGCCATCTATTTGAATTTTTGAGGCATTTTGAGCCTCCTTGTGTAGAATATTTCTAAATTTGTCCTGTACTTTTTAAACGTATATATGTGTCCTAAAAGAGCTTAATAGAAAAGTAAAACGTTTCCATTGATTTACTGCAAACACCAACTGCCCCAGTCCAGTTACAACCAATAACTCCGAATATAACTCGCTTATTGTCCGATATTTTTCTCTATTTTACTCCTAAATTTTTCCGATCTGCTAAACAAAATAAAAATCATGCCCGAGGCCAATTTTAAATCACAAGGATCACGTCCAGAAAAGATTTAAGCTCGGTCTAAAAGGGAGTACTCGCAATAATGTAGTTACGATAACGTTTTAACGTTAACGTTAACTCAACCAACAATAAACTATACTAGAGTCTTTTTAGACTTATTATAGCAAAGCTTACAAGTACCTCATTTAATTTTAACGGTACGCTAACGTGCTATAACTATCATATATTGCTAAAACTCCCATCGTAATAATCCTAGTTTTTCTCCTAGATTTTGCCGTGTTCCAGCAGCATTTTGGTCGAGATTGCAGTGCGGCCTGTATTGATAAATCATAGTTGGCAGCGGTCAAATTGTTGCAGGTCTGGTGCTCGCTCCATATGGACAGACGTGATGTGAAACATAGGTGGATTTCGTGATGTACAGGGCGTTAATTTACTTTAGGTCGAAGATTCCCTCAAAAAAAGAAATAGTTGTATTGACAATATACCATTAGCTATTGTGACGTATGCCTCAATTACTGGTGGCATCAAATAATTTAAAATTTTAAGTATTTTGTGGGTTAAAAACGAATTTTTTCTGGTTTGGGAAAGCTTTTCGGTTTATGAATTTGTAAGCATGCTTAGATGCCTAAAAACTGAACGACCCAAGCAAAAACCTGCGCAAATTGTAAATATGCCAAAGAGGTTTTAAAAGTTCTATAAGAGTAGACTATCTTTAAATGATGTGAAGTAATAAATCAATCAAAACCGTCTTCTCCATGGGCGTGCAAGATTCTTCGGCATATATAGATTTAAATAAATTTTTACATTTGTGCACAATTAGTAGAAGTATCGACATTAAATTCAAGTTTTGTCTTCAAATATATATTTTAATATTAACTTTTTTAAGCTTAAACTTATGTACAGTTGTATTCATAAAAAAAGCGTACACGAATTAGAATAAGAGGAAACCTTAACCATATTTGCGTAAAACCGGCTTATCGCACGTTAAAGGTTATTAAAAATGCAAAGCATTGGCGTTGGGCGTTAGTTCAATAAAATAAGAAAAATTACTTTTTTTATTTTATAATATATTTTAACAGTTTTATAAAAATTACAATAGAAACAAAAACGTTTAACAAGAATAAATAAAATCTAAAATTTGGTCATATATCCCTGTTTTTCTATTACTTGAGCCAGTTGGAATTGACTGAATTATATTTGATACAATATTTGGATCAAGCTCTTCCCAGCATGCATGTATTATTTCCCATAAATTTTCTGAATTTTGTGGCCTAAAATTTCGATTATATATTTTTTTTACGATTATACCCAAAAGATTTTTGATTGGATTTATATCTGGACTATAAGCGACTCAAGGCAGCACTTCCACATTATGGGTTTGAAACCAGTGGGTTACAGTATTGGCAGTGTGGGCTGGACAATTATCTTTTTGAAATATGAAAGTATTATTGGGATATATTTGCTCAGCAGATGGTAACAATATGTTTTCTAAAATGTTAATGTAATTTCCGGCATTAAATCTTCCCTCTATTCGCCAGCAAACACCAGGCCATGAACACTTATCCAGCCCCATACATTTACAGAGAAACGCCTATGTCTAGAATTGAGGGGGTTAGTATATCGCTCTTCAAATCTGGTATTGTTTTGACGGTACACACGAATTTGTCCATTATAAGTCGACTGGAACGTCTTCTCATCAGTAAAAATGACCCTGTTCCAAAATTGAGGATTGCGGTATATATAATTTAAAGCAAAAATAATTCTTGATTGTCGCTGTTCTTCACATTTTTTTAAGCAGCTGGGCGACATTTTAGTTCAGATTTCTTGACTCTCCTGCTAGCGATAGGTTGGGAGGCAGGAAATGCTGTATCAATAACAGTATCCCTTGCAGTTGCAAATGGATTATTTCTTAAATATCCCAAAAAAGCAGCATCCTGTTCAGGGTTGGAACGTTTGGGACGACCTGAACCAATTTTCCTCTTTAGGGATTCTTCTTGTTATCAGCGTTGCTTAATTTTCAATATAGTTTTCTATTTCTATTATACAACTGCGCTACAGCACGGATTGACCATCCTTCTTCGATTCTTGATACAATTTGAGCCTTTTCAACTTCAAGCAACTGACAAGGCATTTTTATGTTCTTCTGTCAAAGTTGATCAAACGTTACCACCATGCAATTTCAAAATTAATTACACCGACGCTACTGCTTTGCATTTTTGATTATCTATAACGTGTGATAACCTCCAATAAACAATCATTTAGACAAGCCGGTTTTACGCAAATATGACAAAACTTACCTCTCATTCTAATTCTTGTACGCTTTTTTAATGAATACAACTGTACAGCCATACCATTTACCTAGAATTTCAGAAAGTAATTTTACCAAAGCTAATTAGAGCCCAGGTACTTATTCCGTTTCTGCTCTAATCATTTTATTCTTTTTTTTCTGTACCTAATCCTGGTTACCTCTTTGCTGATTATGTGGTTATTATGCCTTTATGGGTGCCTCTATCGGAATAATACACCTATTTATATCTATACATACCTACCTTGGGTGTTTGTTTCTCAGTAAAACTAGTCAAAGTGTGAAGTGTTAGTGTTTCTTTAATTAAACATGGAGAATTTTCAACAATTATTGCCTAAACGCCCTAGAGTCGGTCCATGTACCGGGTGTCCCACTAAGAATGGCTGTCGGCCGTATCTTAGAAAGTGTTAGTCGTATGGCTTGCGAAAAAAAAAATATATTAGGTAAAGTGGTCATGAGAAATTGCTGGAAATTATTTTCAAGTTTCTCAGACTGGCGCTAAAGGGCTCAACAGTAACGGTAAATATGAATCACGAAGTTTTCTTAAAAGTCGCCTAGTTAAGGTATCACGAAAATAATATTTTTGTTTATTTCGAATATTTATTAATAAAATTCACCTATACGTTATACGTTTTTCCAAGGCCTATTTGACTCTTAAAAAAACCTTTACAATGGCAACTTGAAAATAAAATCATAATGTTTCGTAATTATGATTATTGTTGTTGATGTCTCCGGATTGAAAATAGATATTAACTTGCGGTTTCCGCTGAATTCTTAGACTCTTAATCATCCTTGTAATCAGGTAAAATTGAATATACTATTATATTTACAATTATGGAAAGAACGCGCAATGTTTGTGAAGTTGTAAGACAGCGCCCCCTAGAGCCTAGCGTAAAACACATGTTGCCCTAGTTCATAAGATGATATATAGAGTGAGAAAAGCCCTTTTTAACAAAACTAAGTTTACTAAATTATGTTAAGCCAGACCGGAGTTATCAGCATTTATTACAAATAATGTTCAACCTTCCCCCACCACTTTATTTGAAAAGTGGCGAACACGTTCTATAGGTGAATTTTATTAATAAATCTTCGAAATATATAAAAATGTTATTTTCGGAATACCTTAACAAGGCGGCTTTTGAGGAAACTTCGTGATTCATATTTACCGTTACTGTTGCGCCCTCTAGCGCCAGTCTGAGAAACTTGAAAATAATTTCCAGCAATTTCTCATGACCACTTTACATAATATATTTTTTTTCCGGTACAGTAAATGGAAAAAAACTAATTCTTAACAGTTACGATTCTATTCAAAGTAAGAATGCAGATTTAAGTGTTGACAATGCAGTGCAATTTATTACAGATATGCTTAACGTTGCGAAAACAACAATATATAAACTTTTAAAAGAAAATATGTTGGCGTCAAACCTCCAAAAACTTCTCCAGGACGACCAAAATTTCAGCTGGATGACGTTTCAATGCAGAAAATAAGGCAAAAAGCTCATAGTTTCTTTTTTTTTAAGAAATTCCTACGCTGGACAAAGCTTTGTCCTCAATCCGAGAAGACCTACCCATTTATTTGTAGAAATACGCTTCTGTTGGAGAAGAAATTACTCAAGAAGCATCCGAAAAGCCAGAGAAGAAAACAAAAAAATATTTTACCTAGACGAAACTAGGCTAAATAAAGGCCACACTGTGACTAAATTTTGGCAGGATAAAAATATTACAAGTTCAAGGCAACCCTTTTTGGAACGATTGTCCACAGACACATCAATTAAGATCGCCATTTGCAAAAGAACATCGACTTTTTTTAACCCATATTGGAAGTTCTTAAGGCTTCGTTAAAGGTGGTCTACTGATGTTTCAATCTAAAAATACAGGAGACTATCACGAAGATATGAATGCCGATGTCCTTGAGGAATGGTTCGGACAAATGTTGGATTTTATACAAGTTATCAGTGTTATCACTCTAGGCTGACGGAAAAATTACCGACAAGTGCGTGGCGTAAAAATGAAATAACAGAATGGCTTAGTTTAAGACAAATAAAATTTCCATTAGATTCCTTAAAAGAAGAACTATTGGTACTAGCCAATTTACATAAAAATGCATTCATAAAAGATGAAGTCGATGAAATGGCAAAGTTACGAGGAAAATCTGTGCTCAGACTCCCTCCGTACCACTGCGAATTAAACCCGATCAAACTTATATGGGCTCAAATAAAGACAGATGTCGCCAGAGAAAACACGACTTATAAAATGGTGGATTTAAAAAGACTCATAAAGCTATGGGTAAAATCAGTGCAAAAAAGTGGATCGATCATGTGATAGAAGAAGAAGCCAAAATGTGGCAGATTGATATAATAGTCGAAGAAATGGTTGAATCGCTTATTCTAAACGATGTTGATAAAAGTTCATCTTCCGAATCGGACTAGGATTAAGCCATAACGACAAAGTAAGGACCCTTGCTGGTTGGGTTCTTGTCAGGCAGAAAACCCATATCAGAAATGTTTCAGAATAACGAGATTCCGGTTTATGGCTACAAACATTTTGTGTGTTCTTCGCATGGTCGTAATACTGGTGGTTTAATAAATTTATGTGAAAAATAATATACCTAAAACTGTTGTAAGGTGTGTAGCCAGCCAAGGAGCTTATTGGGCTCTTCTTGTAAAAATAAAGTTAAACCATCAAGATATTGTTGTGGGGGCCTTATGTCGATGGCCGAAGAGTGCTGCAGACGTATTCTTAAAATGTATGGAAGATGTGCTCAACGATCTTGCTGTGACCTCGGGTAGCTGTGTTTTAGTCAGAAATCTTAACATAAACTGGCGTTCCGATTCAATCTGCTTTTATTAACACTATCGGAATTTCCGTGTGACCATGAATAGTACCTACTCACAAATAGATCTCATATTTACAAATAAATATAACCTAAAAGAGGCATCAGGAGTTTTTCACAAATTTTAGATTACATGACTGTTGGATCTCTCCGTAAACAAGAAAACTGTCCGAGAAAGCATGAATATAAAAAGTTCGGAACCTTAACAAGGAAAACATGAACCAAATTAAAATTAAACCAATAAAAAATGGACTATACCAGCACAGAATATGTAAATGATTTGTATGCAAGTTTTTTAAATAAAATTGAAATAGTGATTCGGTAGCACCGGTTAAAAACATAGGCGTGTGAACAACACATGTGTGGATATCTAACTAGATTAAAATTGCACCAAATGTAAGATATATTGCGTTTAAAAACTTAAATTAACAAAATCTGAAATAGTGACTAAAAAAAATTAAGTTTAAAATGTGGTTGCAATTGTCAATACTTTGAATTGGCTTAATATAGAGCAAAGCATTGAAGTGTCAAATATAATGATAATATTTAAAGTAAAATATAATTTAATGCCATCTTATCTTAAAAATCGCTTAATCCCAAGATCTGAAAAACATTCTTACGATATCCGCTCTAAAGATAACTTTGATATTTCATTTGATCAAAACTCTTATATTCTTCTTCTGTATTTTCAAGTATTAATTAGGCACACACAAATGTATATTGCAAACAATACTTTTTTAAATTATTAGTATTTACAATATCCAGTGCTAAATAAATAAATATTATATTATATTACATTATATTAAGTATATTATATTTGTTGAGAACACGCTGAGTGTTAAAGCAAAGTACGCCACTGATGGCATTCTTGGAAGTCTAATTGATGTATATAGTGTATATATAACGCTTATGTAGCTATCGCACGATGCAATAACAAACGCTGTGCTGTCTGCGTTTTTATTAGTTTATCTCTTTTCCTCACGTATACGTAAATATCCAAGATTCATCATAAAACCCACATAGTAACAGCGCGGCATTGTTGTCATATGGAATCAGGCGCTTCACCAAAAATAATCACCTACCAAGCTGCGTGAGGAAGGGAGACAGACGCGAGAAGGGATGAGGCAACGCAGCCTCCAGACGGTCGCCAAGCAGAGTTTGGCTAAACGCATAAAATATAAGTTTATCAAGGGGACTGTTCCCCGAAAGTTCGGCGGTGCATGTCGCACGACTGCTTTTAAAAAGTAAAGCACGTCACCGAGTGGAAATTGTCCACATTTCTTGTACTATGTAGTTAAAGTTAACAAAAACAAAGTTCAACAAGTTAATACAATGTGAAAGTATTGAGTATTATGGAAACGTATGTGTGAATGCAATTTGAAGTGTAACTAGTAATTTGATGTAGTGTATTCTCAGATAGTGCGAAGTTATTAAGTGAATATTGTAAATAAAACGTTAGTGCTACCTTACAAATAAAATGCTGTTGGAATTAAATACAGTGTTTTATTAAATCGACAGATCTACACCAGAGCCAGCTACTTAGCCTACGGATACACAGTAATAACAAAATAAGTATTAAAGGCTGAACCATAGTTGCTTTTAAAACAATATTATATAATTTGTTTTGTACGAAAAATAATTTATTTTAGTTTAAATTAAAAAAACTCCTCGTTTATATAATTCCTCTAACAAACTTAATAACGTAGTCAGAGAGAATATAATATTCTGCTCATATTAATTATTGCAACTGCATATTCTGCTGTAACGAATCCAGCAAAACGAACTTCGTTATTAATTTTTCTAGAAAATAAGCGAGCAGCAAGCTGCTGAAGTATTCGCAAATATATCTTTATTTTCAGTTAAATAATAGGGAACGTGTCCATTTTTTTTTATTGTCTAGATATGCTCAATTAATATGAAAAATATGATGCCTTAAATATCATTAATTAATTTATTATTAAATATTAAAGTTGTATGCGCCCGCAAATGATTTCAAACGCGTGGCGTCATGTGTCACGAAATCGGGATTATTTGCATTGACGATTAAGCGAATAACGTTAATTTGGTAGTTTTAAAAATCTTATAAAGCAGTTATTTTGGTTGGGGATCTGCAAGGTTTTTTTGATATTAATGTAAATAAGATATTAAAATAAATTTAACAATGGAGGTCTATTTAGGTCTGCATGGCCATTCAATAAACGGTGGGAATTTTTAAGTTTATTAATTTCAAGCGATTTTAATATGTCTAATTTGGTTCCTCTCTTCTTTGTGTATATTATTTTAAGTATGGGTCAAAACTATGGTTGATTTCTATTAAATGATTAACGTAATTGGAATTGTTTTTTTGACTTGAAGTAGCTTGAATGATGTTCCTCTATTCTCTTAGAAAAGCTTCTCCCAGATTAACCCATACATGTATATTTATATACAGTGTGTGTCTAAAGTCTGGAAGTAGCTTAATAACATCACAATTTATTGGCCTATTTAAACCAAATTTGGTATAGTTGTGTAAAAGGATCTGAAGCACCGAATGACGATATTGGCGTTGTTGCCAGCTTTCTAGTTTGTCTGGAATTCGAGCGAATTTTATATTTTTAAATGTAACACCCTGTATATTTTTTCACTTATAGTTTTTACTTAAATTTGTTACCTTTTTGGTATAAGATACTTTGTTCCTAACATCAGTAGTTTTCGAAATAACGACGTGTTTTGAAATTATCAACAAATTGTGTTTTATTTATTAATAAATATAATAATAGGGGCAGGTCTTACAAAGAGGTTAAAAATCTATTTTTTTTTTATTTATTTAAATATAATTAGTTACAAAATATTTAGTTTACAATTGATATCAGGTAAGTTTTCAATGGTATTGTGTTACTTTGAAGCACCTAGACGCAGAGCGTCTGTATGTGCTTCTATATTAGTTTACATCTTATCCTATATTTAAAATGTAAATATGAGTTAATGTTAAGAACTGCAACTTTTTTTTTTTTTTTTTTTTATTGTTTCTAAGTTAGAAAAGGTTCTTAAACAGAATCTGATTTCTCCAAACGAATGCTTTCGACCTTTTTGAAAACACATTTAATGACGCATTTCCGAACCGAAATCCAATTTCAAAAGCAACTGTTCTAAAAACTGTCCGACGGTTCGAAGAAACTGGAGATTGTAGAGATAGGCGACGCGACGATCAGGACGAGTAGATGATGAGAAAAGTTTAGAAATTTTACAACATGTTGTTGAAACCTCTGTTTCTTCATTAAGAAAAATTTGTGTGTTGTGTCTTAACACTTTAATTGGTAAACTCCACTTATCATCATTATCCAAAAATTTTGTTGAAGTTACCGGTCGTATTGTTGGTTTTAAATGCAATATTTATATTAGGTTTTTTAAGGAACCGAGAGATATTTTCGCTTGCTAGTTCGATATAAGTAATTGATTTAAAGTTCCCTGTATTTTCTTTGGTGAAAGGCAAAATCATGTTGATGACTTTTTCATATTGTTGTTTTGTTTAAAATAGTGTCTATTAGTTGTGTGGTGTAACCTTTGTTCTTAGCTATTAGTTTGATTAGAGTTCTTTAAAATTAACTTGACACTGCAATTAATCTATGGATCATACTATAGAATGCTGCATATTTATGTTGATTAGGAATGGCAAGATGAGTTATGTATAGTGGTGTCTGTGTGTATAGGTTTATGGAAAATGGAGAAAACATGCTTATTATTTTTTCTTGTTATTTTTAAATCAAGAAATAGAGTTAGTTGTCTATCTGTACCGGTAAAGCAAGCTAAAATATCGTCTACATATCTGTGCTAATAAATAAATATATTAAAAAGAGGGTGTTTACTTATTTTATTTTCAAAAAATCCATAAATATCTCTCCTAACAGTGGACTTAATGGGTCACCCATAATCAGTCCTTCTTTACTACAATAGATGGTTCCGTTAAATTTAAAATGGTTTTGTCCTAAGCATATTGCTAGTGCTTCTAATATTTTATATTTTTAATGACATTTATATGCTTTAAGGAGAGAAATTCTTTAATTAGGTTAACACACCCATGTGCTGGGATGCTGGGAAGTAAGTTGCTAACGTCGAAAGATAAGAGTTTGGCGTGTGTAGGAAATTTTATAGTACTTATTTTTTAATTAAATCAGTAGAGTTTTTAATTTGAAAAAAATAAAATAACAAAATAAAAGACTTTAGTTTAACATAACATTCCTAGGACTACAGATCTTTACAAAAACATTACTTAATTGAATGTTCAAACAACCCTTCATAAACAGCTTAAGAATTAGTGTGTTAATGTTGAGAAATTCTGTCACATTCTGACGAGTAGTAGTCGATGCCGACAAACACCATGTAAATAAGTCTATATAAGACTTAAGTTAACGGAACTAATCTTGTATTTATTAATTAAATTGATCTCAGAGACCAGACTCTATTTTAATATAATTAGACGAAACTAAACCTGACAGACCCTGAGTAAGCAGAATCCATCTACAACTCAAAGAAAAACCCAATTTCCCTGCGAAATTATAAAACCGAAACTTATTTCACTGCGGAAAGTTAATTTACTCTAGCGCAAGATGACGAAAAATATATAGAGTCTAATTTACATGAGTTAAAAGTTAGTTTCTTTTCGTTTTCGCGATATTCAGAGTACTGGGGATGTAATCTTGCCAAGGGGTAATGGGTTGCTTTAATAGCTGGAGATATTTTTGTGGTGAATGTTAGAGCACTGCCGGAACATAATTACAAAAGAAAAATGGCAGGGCTGAATAGTATAAATTAAACAGTGCAGTCACATTTCCAACTTAGTTCTTCATTAACTCCGGAAAATCTAATTATGCAATTTAAAAACACAGCGAAACATTTGTTATTTTACTTAAAGGGTGGCTGATTACTGCTATCTCCGTTGTTAGATATATCGAAAATTATTAAAAACTAAATAAAGGATAAACAAAAGTGCATATTTTAAAAATATTTTTGGATATACAGGATTAAAAGCGAGGCATCATGGAAGCAATTTTTTTTAAAATGGTACCACCCATTTTTTTGAACTCATCGAATTCGGCATAAAATTTTACATACGACACACTTTTTTTAGCGATTTATACAACGTTGCCAGACTATTTAATTTTTCCTAAAATTTTCTGGGAATACATTATATCCAAGAAATAATTTTAAAATATTACTTATGTAAACTAAAAAATAAAATTTTATGTATCTATAAACCTTATAGCTGTCTGGAAAAATACTGTTGAAACGCAATATCAATATCTTATAGAGGCTGTTTTTTTAGATCGGTTACAAATGTCGATTTTTTCAAATGGATCCGCCGATACCCATGTAAATTTTGAGGTGGCTAAATATTGGCTCCCCTGAATATTCTGGAGAAAAATTGTATTATAATTTTATGAAGAAGCCGATATAATAAACACATGTGCCAAGTTTCAATAAATTTTACTAAGCCAATCCTGACTTATTCAATTAAATGTATTGGCAAAATTACAAAATTTTCATAGTTTAGGTCATAGGTATCGTAACTATAGATCCGACACGCCATTCATAAATGCTATAAAATTGTGATGCCAAAATCGTTTGGTGGCGAGACGCCGTGAGGAGCTAGGTGGAGTCGGAAGTGGGGATTACTCTGAATTTACATATGCATGCTACAAACTCACAGAACAATAAAGGTTAGGTTAACAAAACTCCAGGAAAACCCAAAGAAAAACGCTGTCACAAATCCGAGTATTGCCGAGTCGATGCGGATGGCCACGAAAATGATGGGATCTGGGCGGATTATTTTTTGCTGCGTTGCCATACTACAGATTTTTTACAAGGTTTTAGGCAATGTTATATATTTCTCACATCATGTTATTCTAGTAAATCATAGAAGTTAATACTTTTAACAGAGTAAGCCCAGAAAACTACGTTTTCTGTGGCGTAAGTCTGACAAACCAAGTGGAGGGGAGCAGCTTAAATGTTGATTTACTTTACAATGGAATACAATGATGACAACTTATTTGTTATTGTTCGGTCTAATGGTTACGAGGTCTATGGTTTAGGTAACACAGCAAACACCTGCAAATTATTATTTGGCATTGACAAAACGAAAAGTAGCGTCAATGACAACATTATAGCAAAATATGAACTATTCCATTAAAGAAAAAGTAACTATGATTAAGTGGTATTATACAGGAAACAGTTTAAGAGCAGCGTCTGAAACGTTTTCAGTTGAATTTTCTGATAAGCCTATCCCTTTCATTTTATTAATTATATTTATCATTCGTAAATTTGAGTCCAAAAGGACTGTAATAAGTAACTGTAAATGCTCAACTGAGAATATCAATAGAGCTGAAGAAAGGGACAATAGAGATCTTGATATTTTACAGCACGTTGGGGAAAATAAAATGGTTAGCACGAGGATTCTTGGGCAAGCGACGGAAAAACATCAAACCACAGTGTTGCGCACTTTGAAAAAACATAAATATTTCCTTACAAGTATGAACAACATCAAGAGCTACGGCAAGGTGATGAAGAACGGAGACTGGTATTCTGTTTTGAGGTAATGGAAAGAGCAAATAATAACAAGTAATAGGGATTTTTTGAGAAATATTTGTTTTACCGATAAATGTACAGGGTGATCGCGTATAATGTTGCCCCCCCTTCAACTTCTTTGTTTCGCAATTAAGAAAAAACAGTTAAATACAAAAGTCGTTGGATCTAATGTAAATATTTTGCAAAATATATTTTCGTAGATAAAGGGTGTTGCATAAAAGCGTGAGAGATCAAAGTTATATATTTTTAAATGGAATACCCTTGCATTATTGGATTCTACGGACAATTTTAAACATAATTTATATATAACACTATATATCTAAATTGATCCGTTTTCGACTTATTGATGTTTCAAAATTACTATACAGGGTGGCGCATCGAAAACGAAACAGAGACATTTACTAGCAGCTCAGTTTTTTTTGGAAAAACGCTCAGACCCGTCGATTTTGTTTTCGAAAAGGACACAAAATTGGCAAAAAATAACGTTAACACGTGCAGCCCCCTGGGCGGGGGTGGCACCACCCCTAAAATCTTAAATGGAAATGGGGGTCGAGTGATACCTTATTTTAAAGGTTTTTCAATTCCCTTTGTAATGATGTAAAATTCATGTACTTCAGTTTAGTAGTTTTGGAGATTTATCATCATAAGAGTCGTAATTCTTTCACTTTTAGTTAAAGACATTTTTGCATGTAAAAATGTGTAATATTAACGCATTTATTTGGTGCAACTGTGGATAAAAATGAACAACTATTTTTCTCCGGCGTCCTCAAAAACGGTTTATATATTCGTGTCTCTGGGCTCCTTTAAAAATATGCTTTACCCCTACCTGTACTTAAAAAAACGATGTTAAAATCACCACAACCTTCTTCTGCCAAGTTTTAATTCACTCCAACGAAACTCTTCTTCATTCACTTTGACAAAACCGAACGAATCTTACATCGCGTACCTTTTGATATTCAAATTGAATGTTTTCGTCGGCACGAAATTCTGCATATTTCAGTGTTATTTCACTTACAAAGACCCCCCGTTTAATTTAAAGCTTGACGCGGAGTCAATTAATCAAAAGTCTTGATGGAGTGTTTGACTAGGTTGCCGTTACAGATGAGTGAAACCGCTAGTTTGGCAAATTCATTATTAAAACCTGGTTTTGATTAAATTTGTAAAGATGTACGGGGCTTAGTCGCTAACTTAAGAATAAACAGTTCTGATTAGGCAATATCTATACAGGGCATTCCTTTTAAAACGAACCACCCCAAATATCTCTTGACTTTGAGGGAAATAAGATCGGACAAAAACACGTCAATTATGATAGTATTTTACTGTTGACGTCCATATTTCCAGCCAATCTCACTTTAAAATGTCAAATGGCACAACCTATCGAGTGATACATCGTTGCAAGGGTCATTAAATTGCCTATATAACCATGCGAAGTAAGGTGGAAAAATGTAATAGTAATGCAACTAATTTATTAAGTTTGAACAAATTATTGTATTAAGTGGTTAAACAAGACAATTGCAAATTTTCTTCATTCGGTTCGAGGGTACTATTTTTATCAAAAGAATAGAATAGAATAGAATAGAATAGAATAGAATAAAATAGAATAGAATAGAATAGAATAGAATAGAATAGAATAGAATAGAATAGAATAGAATAGAATAGAATAGAATAGAATAGAATAGAATAGAATAGAATAGAATAGAATAGAATAGAATAGAATAGAATATAATAGAATAGAATAGAATAGAATAGAATAGAATAGAATAGAATAGAATAGAATAGAATAGAATAGAATAGAATAGAATAGAATAGAATAGAATAGAATAGAATAGAATAGAATAGAATAGAATAGAATAGAATAGAATAGAATAGAATAGAATAGAATAGAATAGAATAGAATAGAATAGAATAGAATAGAATAGAATAGAATAGAATAGAATAGAATAGAATAGAATAGAATAGAATAGAATAGAATAGAATAGAATAGAATAGAATAGAATAGAATAGAATAGAATAGAATAGAATAGAATAGAATAGAATAGAATATAATAGAATAGAATAAAACAGAATATAATAGAATAGAAAAAAGCTTTATTGCTTAAAGAATAGATTGATTCTTGCTACCAAAGCATGACAAAAAATTATAAATCTTAATATAACATATAGATACATAAATTACGTAAATTTATCAAAGAAATTATCAACAGGACTACCACATTGTCTCCTTTGAGCACACACTTCCACTTTTCAAATGTCCACAAAAAAGACCATCCATTAAAAATATAATAAAATGTACAAGCTTAAACCTAAGGATTAAATCAAAAGAATAAATCCAATACGAACCCATATCACAGATAAAATTTGACTTTTTACTGGAGTCTCTTAGTTTTTGCTTTACACATGTATTTTAAAGCTCTTTCTTGTAAGACAAATACTGAATTAAATAGAAATCGAGAACAATTCCCCCAGAAACATATACCGGCTGAGGGTGAGAGCCCACTAGCGAAAAATATGCGCGGCAGTAAAATCTAAGTTGTTTGATATTATTCTAATTGCATAACAGTTGGAAGCCAACCTTTTGTTGAGATACGAAATATGATGCTTAAAGTGTAGTTTATCATCTATATACACTAGCTAATCAAATAGTAAACATAAACTATAATACACACCCAAAAATCTATTCACACCCTCACTGTTTACTATTTGATTATCAACATTTATTTGGCTCAGAAGGCATTTAAAAGTCATGACGTTTGTTTTTGTAATATTCAAAGACAATAAGTTTGCCTTCGGGTACTCTGTTGTATGTTTTGGATGCTTGTACAATAAGGCCACTTATTCCTATATTAGTCTTACTAGCGATTTGATAAACATTATTGTGTGATCTAGTTTCATGCCCATGGACATCGTTAGGCATTATTATATTTACATTACATCTTTGAGTTTTATTGATAATTTTATGCATCAATTTAATCTGCTCAAAGTCCAAAATCTTATTTAACGGTGTAACGTTTAGTTCTCTCTATACAATGTGTTGGTGCTAGTCTATCATAACAAAATAATACGTTTAGTACTCTATTTTGGAGAATTTATACAGATTCAAATTTAGTCGTGTCACATACTCCCCATTCTGACATAGAGTATATACTGTGTTTAGTTTTTCCTATGAGATAATTTCTACATTTGTATATCTTTGGGATCATTGGTATATATTATTAAAAATGTTATTTATATGTTGGGGCCAATTTAACTTTGTATCAATCACTAGTCCAAGGTATTTAATTTCCTCAACTTCTTCCAACTGTAATGTAGTTATTTTAGTTTCCAGTTTCTTAATTTTCTTTTGGCTCAAACAACATGTATTTTATTTTGTCAACATTTATTTTTGCAGTAAAGCCAATAATTGAGGTATTCCTTTAGATCATTATTTACAATATTTTTCAATGCCTTTTCTTTTCCTCCGGCGTACACCAATACTGTGTCGTCGGCAAATGTGAAATAGCGCGTACTGAGATTCGCATATCTCAAGTTTAAGACATATAGTGAATATAGCATGGGCCCCAAGCCAAGCTCTGGGGTACGCTCTACTCATTCGTTAAAACACATTTATGTACTGCTTCCTACCACTTAAATAGGTTTTAATTATCTTATATTTATACCCTTTAAATCTCCTATCAAAGAGTTTTTTTTTGTTAAATCTTATTCCCCTCAAAATCAAGAGATAATTAAGCTGTTCATTTTAAAATGAAAGCTCTGTATATTATATTATACATATATATATATATATAGGGTATCCCATGCATACTGCTTTTGGTAATGTTCACTTGCTGTGACCGACGGCGAATCGACGTGCCTGGATTCTCACCAACACTTTCCGACACTGCTGCAATATTTTCAATAGATCGAGCAGTACGCGGCCGCCCTGTTGATTTTTTGTTTTCAACCAAACCACTTTGCTCAAATTTCTTGATCAATCTTTGCACTGTCGTATGTTTTGGTGCATTATTTCTTCTAAAAACGGTTCGCACTCTACGAACTGTTACCGCATAACATTCTCCACATTTATAATACGTTTTCAAGATAACAACGCGCTGTTCTACCGCGTAGCGTTCCATGGCTATTAATTGCAATAAATTACATGACAGCTATCAAATATTCAGAAATCTACTATGACAAGAACGAAAGTGCCACGATATTTAAAAAGTGCGTACATTTTGGGACACTCTTTATACAGGGGAATCATTATTAAGCAAAAGACGAAACTTAAAGTAAGATAAACTAAAGCCACTAGTTGTACTGGATCATTCATTCCTCATGTACTTGGGTACCTATGAATTATTTTCTTCTTCACACGTAATTTCTAGATTAGATTTTGCCGAAGGTATGTCGTGGCTATTACCTGAGTATGGGCATCCCAGAAGTTCCATTCGTAGACAAACTGTTCTCCGATGTATGCTGTAGGGAAGAAGACGGATCTTGCTGGCAAAGATGATCGGCATCAGCTTGTGACTCTCGACGGAAGCAGTGTCGCTGTTTCCACGTAAAATCTGAAACAAAGTTTTAATACATAATTCCTCATTACCAGATATAGCGTGCAAAATTTAAATATTCTATTTAAATATAGCAAATCCTCAAGTCTTATTAATTAAAAGTACAAATAGCCCTAATTAAAATTCATGTATTGATATAAACAAGTCGAGGCCAAGTCCACAGACTGAAAATCATATTGCTAAAAAAAAGCTCACGAAGCACAAAAAAACAACAGAATTGTTTGAACTTCGAGTTATTTTTTTAAACGTAGAAACCCTGTTAATTAGCAGAGGTATCCCAATTAAAACTGGCTGACTTTCAAAATATTATTCTCTTGTAATTTAAAGTTTAACATCGACTTTCGTCTCTTGAGAAATTACACTAAGCTAGCTCCTTGTCTTCGGGTATTCTTTGCTTTTTTTATTATTTAATATTAAAGAAAAATACTGCATTTATAAGTTATTATGACAAAGTGTTTTTAACAATGACCTAGTATGCATTTGTGCAATTTTATTGAAGCTGCTTGGTTAGGAGCTGTTTTGTTCAATGCTCTATAGGTAACGCTATTTTGTCCAAGCTGTTTCGTCAATAAGCTATTTTGTCGAGTGCTATTTTGTCACTGGATATTTTTTTCCGATTTCTTTCCATCACATTTTCCACGGAAATAAATATCTTTCGGGGTAGAAGCACACGAATTTAGTTTTTTTATAAAACCAAATCACTTTGCGCGTGATACCGAATGATACAACAATAAAAATGAAGCGATATTTTCATGTCGTGAAACGAGTTAGTTAAACGGTTCCATTTACTTCTTAAATGTACAATTTATTTGCTGACAATAAAGCTTTTATAGATTTTTAACGTTAAGAAAATGACTTTCTAGGGAAATGCTGAATAAAACTTACACAAATTAGTGTACTACATCTGTAGTTTATTCAAATCCATATTGCATAGCGTCAAAACATTGATCATTGGTAAAAAAAAAAAATATTCGTGTTTTATATGACTATTGTATTTTTTGATTAGTTTTACTTATTATATTGTTTTAATACTGGCGACAATCAATTATGGGTATATAGAATAGCTTTATGCAGGGTTGCTCAAAAGTCCTGCATAAAATTTATATGCACGTCATCAATCAGCTAATAATTGTAAATTCGTAAGGAAACATGAGGAAATTAAATTCGGGCAAAAAATATCAAAATTTCAAGATGGCGCACCGCCGCACTTTGGTGTAAATGGTCGAAGATACTTAAACGAAATTTTTTCAAATTGCATAGGCTTGTTTTACAGAAGCAAAATCAGCAAATCCCTACTTCTTTGGTATCATGTGAATCAGCATTTGAAGACCTTTTCATTGAGCCACCATATGACCTAGGTTGCCATTAAAAAAAATGGGGTAGCTAGAGGGGTTGAAGGGAGCAAACTTAAAATATTACAGAAAGATGATCAACAGCGTTTTTCTTAACTATAACTTATAGAAAAAATAGGAATTTTATGATGGACTCTTCAACAACGCAGCATTTAGTTCGGCCTTGTACAATGTTACAACTATAGTCATAAATAAAACGATAAATTAAAATGTGCAGATCAAAAAATGTGTATCGTATTGACAAGAATGATGTTATAATTAAACTATGTTAATCATATGCTAATAAATTACGTAGGGTGATGTAAAATATTTTTTCTACAAACGTGTTAAAAATGGAACTTTTAACACTGTTTACTAGCCTCAAAAATGTTACTTTAAGGCACTAGTGCCGTAAAATACCTACTTTAAGGCACTAGTGTTAAAAGTAAAATGTCAATTTTTTCAAAATAACGTCAAAAAACATTTCTATTTTATTTATTTACACTTATATTAATAGTATAACTTGAAAAATTTGAAAAATTAATTCCTTCCTCAGTTCTGCTGTTCTTCGCGGTTGAGGATGATTGAACAGAAACAGCAGCATGCCCAGTTGATGTTGAAGCACATCGGCTAATGTCGTTTGTACTGTAAGCAATTTTCCAGCAATAGAATTTTTATTTTCCAAGGAATTTGCTCCAGCATCGGCAGGTAAGCTCGCAGAGGAACGGCGAAAGCAATGCCCCGTATAGAGTGTTGAATTTGGAAGTTGCAGAAATCTTGCTATAGCAGCAGGAAATTTTCCGAACGTATTAATTCCGACCGGATTTCTGGTACATTTACCTTTTACATATTTTAAGCAGAGCCGCCGATGTACGACATCTGCTGGACAAAGATCAGTATATTTTCGATAAAATCGAAATAAAATTTTTCAACGATAGTGAAATTTCGTGGTACCTTGGTTTTGGTATCTGGTATTTTAATAACTAATGAAGTCTCCATATCGTCCACGTTGTCAAGAGTCAACTGACAAAGCTCCTCCCTGCGGCAGGCACCTAATACTCCTACAATCGTAGCTACTTTTATCAGAAGGTACTCATCATCCGGTGCGCACTTCAGAAACTGTTCAATTTGATCTCTAGTAAAAATTTTTGATTTTTTGGCCTGGTAACCCTCTCCTTGATGCTTCAAGTGGGCAATCAATTTTAAATTTTTGCTGGTATCTACGTCATTATTTACACGTAGCATAGCTTTGAGCATTGAATAATGGGACCAAAGAGAAGATGACTTCCATACCTTTGCCTTTTCCTCAAAATAGGTCAGGAATATGTTTTCGGAATACTTTCCAGAAACGCCTTTGTTTTCACACCATTTTATAAATTTATTATAAGTAATCTCATATTGAATTCTTGATTTTCGTGGCAGTAAATCCCAGGTAGCTCTGTTAGCAGTTTCTTCTGTATCTTTAAGTGGATCGATTTCTTGTATTTCTTGCATTTTTGGCAAATCACAACAACCAGCGCTAGCGTTTTAATAAAACTGACAGGACCTTTAAAATTTTCAATTTTTCTGTAAACAAATCAGCCAACAATGATGGTTGCTAGGTTTTATTGACAAATGTGAACTAATTTAATATAAATATACGATGCTATTAGAAACTACCTGGATGTGAGAGATTCTAAACATTTAATTTTCAATTATTTTATGCTTATTATTGCCGTTTGTAGAAAAAATATTGTATGATATTTGCCTTAAAAGTATTTTAAGGCACCCTTGTTGTTTTTCAGAACTCGCTTCGCTCGTTCTGCAAATTTCCACATGCGTGCCTTAAAAATGTACTTTTAACATGTCATAAATAACTATTAAAAATAATGTACTAACTTTACCAGTCTGATATTGAAAACGTAAAACACCCCTTACCGAAGTTTTCTAATTTATAATATAAACATAGCATCTTCAAGACAAAAAGCAGAACTTTTAACGTCACTTCCACAGCGCTTGTAAAACCCACAGGAACAGAAAATTTCATTTTAATTTGACATACAAAAGGAACCCCGCCCCGAATTATGATTTCGCTTAAATCAACCATTGTCTTTAATAAAAATACCGAGAAATTTCTAGACAATACGACAAAACCTTGTTCTATTTAAAGCATTGTTTTGCTTGAAAGACGATGATAAGACATTTCTGTGCATCTTCTGAATAGCGGTGGAGATATGAATGCAAACTCTTGGAAAGAAGCGTTTTTATTTTAGCAAAACTTTGCATGCACGAGAAATGTCGTTTACTTCCGGGTGTTGCATCGTCGAGCGGGACATAGGAAATCCCATGTAATTTTAAATGGGGTCAATTATTGGCTTCCCTAATTATTTTAGAGAAAAATTCTATTTAGGTTTATTAAAGAGCACTAAAACCCACATTCAAAAGAATAATTTTAGATATTTTTGATGAGCCCGTTTACGGGTTATCGCCGATTTCTTTTTAACTATTTCTCCTTTTTATGGCCCCGAATTTGCGGGCACCAGTCAAGGTAAAAGATGACTGTCAAATAAAGTTGTCATTTTAAGGAATATTTGAACATCTTCTTAAATCCTGAAGTTCTAACAATTTAATAGTACCTACCTATTAATTAGTAAAATATTGAAACATGTAAAATGTCCTAATTAACCTTGTAATTGGATACTTTATTTTAGTTTTATTCAGATTAATTTGTACTCATAAATACACCTTTAATATTTTCGATGTACGAGTTTTTATAACAATAAAGCACACATTTCAAAATGACAACTTTATTTGACAGTCATCTTTTACCTTGACTGGTGCCCGCAAATACGGGGCCATAAAAAGGAGAAATAGTTAAAAAGAAATCGGCGATAACCCGTAAACGGGCCCATCAAAAATATCTAAAGTTATTCTTTTGAATGTGGGTTTTAGTGCTCTTTAATAAACCGAAATAGAATTTTTCTCTAAAATAATTAGGGAAGCCAATAATTGACCCCATTTAAAATTACATGGGATTTCCTATGTCCCGCTCGACGATGCAACACCCGGTATAATATAGCGAAGTAAACAAGAAGAAGCAAATCTTTTACATTTTTAACATTGTTGCGTGTAAGTGATTTCCGAAATGTCAACTGTTTTAATAGTTCCTTTATGCGGCACACTTCGATTTGGCAATGTTTCAGAATAAATTATAGGCTATAGGCTCTCGAGAGAATTCCATATACTTACTGGATACCCTGTATAATTCATGATTCAAACTTATTGAAACAAATTTCTCGTAGTTCTACTTATTTGTCTACAAAGCTACATCAAAGCATAACCTATTCAAGACTTAAATTGCCTCACATTAGAACATTAAGTTTAATGTGGTTAGTAAATATACATCAGATATATGAAATACAATGGCCAGGGGGCATTGTAGGTTTACATACAACAACTAACCATATTGTTCGTCGATTAATATGCCAGGTTGAGCCATTAGCTACATCCTGGGCTAATAGGTACATCGAACAGCGTCTTGTTGATGGAGAACGAACGGCGTATAACGGTGTTATTTTTTAAATATCGTTCTATCGCATAATATGAATGTGAATGCACTGGATATTAGTAACGTAAAATAAATATCTACCCGTTACTAAGTAGCGTTATTTATAATACCCGTTACTTTTGTGCCTTTTAGAAATATAGTGGCTACGACGGCCGAGGAGATAGGGGAGTAAAACTCTCAGTGGCAATAGGTAAAAAAAACGCAGTGGAACACACATTTTTTAGGCAATATTTTATTCATGTGTCCACAACGACCACAACAATTATTTCATCGACTATGAGCGGCTGCCGGGAAATGCATGGGTGGGGAAGAATTCATACGTGGTCTAATCATCATAAAATTAGGTTATTTTTATTTAAAACTTATTGGTAAACTTAGCAGACCCATCACATGAATCTTTTTTTATTCGCATTCCTTTTACAGCTACAGAACCGTAAGGCGAACTATACCTACTGCCGCGTATCGGCGTATCGCGTTATCGAGAGCTGGACAATAACACGCAGTCAGCATCGACTCGGCAGTGCCGGTCGTCGATGAAGTAAGCACCACAAATATACCTAACATCATCGTTTACATTTCCATATCTGTTCTAAAAACTGTAGCAATAAATGTATCAATATGGTTAATACTTAAAGAGTCAACGTGAACGCCAAGAAAGTTGTATCTAATTTCGTGTTATGAATATTCTCAAACTCAAACTCAAACTCAAAAATAATTTATTTACCCAATAAACATATGTGACAGGATATTCAAATTCATACATATTTCTTAATACTACGGGTAAATAGGGCAATACCGCGATTATAAAAACCGATAGCACAAAGCACAGAAGAACTGTGCCTGTGTGGTAAAGCCCTTGAACTAAAACTAAAAAAAGAAAATATCAAATAATTCATTGGTACATTGGTACATTGGTTCATTGGTATGGCGACGCGAGGACCGGCCCAGGGGCAGGGAAGAGAAGAGGGGAAGGAGGGTAGATATTAAAAAAAAATATATAAAAAAATAAATAAATAGGTGCAAGCAGCCCAGCAAGGTAGTAACATAGTATTTATATACTCTAAGCATATGCGGGAATACAACAAAAAAAAAAATAGATAAATAAAAGGTGGCTAAACTTCACTTCTCTGGGTCTCTAAAAGATGTTTTTTTATATAATCCCTAAATTTAATAGGGGAAAAATCTTTAACGTTATTAGGTAAGCTATTCCAAGTTTGAACTGCTTTAAAACTAAATGATTTTTGAAAATTTGCTGTACGATGCTGAGGTATTCTAAAGTAATTCAAATTTCTTGTCTGATGAGGGTGATTATATGACTGAAAATTTGTTCTTAAATATGAAGGTTCTCCATTTTTTAACAGTCGAAACACAAATTGATACATATGGTATTTTCTGCGGTTTCTCATATTTAAAATATAATTGTCATTTAGATAGAGAGTTATATGTTCTCTAAAAGGAATATTAAATGAATATCGCATACAAGAATTCTGAATCTTTTGTATAGAGTAAGATATTTTTTCTGTCAATGAGTCGCCATATACTACATCTCCATAGTCAAATAAAGACAAAACAAGTGTATTACACAGATAATATTTAGTCTTAGAGGGAAGACAATGTTTGAGATGGTACAATTTTTTCAAGCGCATGTACGCAATTTTAAGTTTATTTTTTACATGTGCCTGAAATGTGAGACCAGTATCAAAATAAATACCCAAATTCCTTGCCTCCTTAACCAATGGTAAGGGGTCATTGCTAATATTTATGTGAAAATTATCGGAGATGAAGGAAAGAGCATTGTTATTATTACTGAAAAAAATAATGCAAGACTTAGCAGCATTCAACTTTAAATTATGTTCTTCTGCATAGGAGTTCACACTCACCAAATCCTCATTAAATTGTACTTGAGCAGTCTGCAAATTTTGAGTGGGAAAAGATATATATAACTGTGAATCGTCAGCATATTGCTGTAGTTTTGTGTATTTTAAAATGTCAATCATATCCGCAACATATAAAGAAAATAACAAAGGCCCTAAGATGGAACCCTGTGGTACTCCTGTTCTCATTGGTATGTAACTGGACTTTTGTGTAGTAGATTCTGATTTTAGAATAACACAGTGAGCTCGATCATGGAGATATGATTCAAAAAATTTTACTGCATTAGGTGATAGTCCGAAGTAGTGAAGCTTAGCCAATAACATTTTGTGATTTATAGTGTCGAAAGCCTTACTAAAATCTAGTAAACCTAAACATGTGTGCTCTTTTCTTTCTATATTTAACCGGACTTCATTAAGGAGATGAACAAGACTAGTAGTTGTACTAAAATTCTTACGAAAACCTGATTGACAATCTGGAATTACTTTAATTGAGTTAGCAAAGCCACATAATTCTTGATAGATATGTTTTTCTATTATTTTGGATACTACTGGCAGGATACTAATAGGTCTTAAGTCTTTAAGTTCTTTGGGATTAGAAATTTTACCTAATGGATTTATGATTGCCCGTTTCCATAGTGTAGGATAAAAATTCTCTAGAATACAACTATTTATTATGTTTAATAGTGGCTTTAGACAAAATTCTATTGGCCTTCAAAGCCCATTTTCCTCTTCTCATTAGCTGAATCAGTTAGAAATTGATATCACCATGTAAAACTCGCGCCGTTACGGCTTTGCTCTGTTCTTACTTATCTATAATATACAGCGTGTCCCAAAAGTAATGAGACACAGAGCAACAGCAGACTCCTTAAGGAGAAATAATGCGATTTATTTAAACTTGCCTTATCTCAAAATTGATAACAACCAAGATGCAGGGTGTCAAATTAATTTTGTTTTCGTTTTTTTGCGATCCAAAGTTTTTGTGTAACCAGTAGAGGGCGCTATCTACGGCATGCCCCACCCATTTTAGTTGGCATAACTTCGTTTAGGCTTCTTAAATCGATCCGACTAATAAAAAAATAAGTTACTTTACTTCGTTTACATCAAAAATGTATAACTTATTGAAGTCGCTAGGAGCAACTATTTTCGAGGGAGTCTGCTATTGCTCTGTGTCCCATTACTTTTGGGACACCCTGTATATATATTATATATCTGCACGACATCGTACTCGGCGGCATCTGGCTCTTAAGTTAATAATTCAGAATGAGCTAGTTATACTAATTAAAAAAGTTAAAAGCACTGAAAATAAAACAACAAATGGTTTTGAAACACTTCAAGAAACCACATACACAGACCCATACAATACGATGATACAGATTGAATTTGGTAGGATTTCGATAAGTGTTAAAAACTTCTTTACATGTAGTAAGCCCAACTTTAGTCGCCATCGCTGTAATAAAAATATATGCTGAAGAGGCTAATCTTGAAAGAAAAAAGGACACGCTTGTCTTCATGGTGGCTCGAAAGGCAAAGAGTATATGCCTGGCTTTCCCGTTTGGCTAAAAAGTATTATGTATTTGGTGTTAAATATTAAATGCAGAGAAAAAATTTATTATTAGTATTATTACCATATAATACTTTTCACAATAACTATTAGGTGTATTAGGAATGAATACCAGTATTACTGTTTACTGTTCTAGTCTCACGTGAAAAGATACAAAAAAGTAACTGATGAATCTACCCGAAAATTAAAGTAACAGTAACGGGTATAAAGTAACGGAAGTTTATACCACTACTGGATATTATTTTACACCAACGGGTCAGGTTATTCGTTGTCGAAATAAAAGTAGAAATTATACGGGGTTGTAGCAAATAGATTAAAAAACCGATCACAATATCAGAAAGTAGTAAATAATGAATCAAAATCAATTAAGTGTGCTTCGCAAATAAAACAATTTGCTTTGTACCACTCCTTAGCCATATAACTTAAAATAACCCCGACAATATTACGTATGTTTGTCTTATACACGCTATCGGGATTTTCGGTTTTCGGAACAAACTTCAATGTTTATTTTGGGGAAAATAATAATTACGCCCTTCGAAACTTCTGACGTAGTTTTATTAAAGAGCCTCGCGAAAACTTTACCTTTCGTTTTGACATACTTTAGAAGTTATTTATAGTTTCTTATAGTATATAAAGTATGTATCTCTAAACGATACAGTAAAAAAGCTAATGACAGCTGTAGAAGAAGAAGAAGAAAGTATATACAGAGTGGCGAGTTGTTCAGTAAATTATTCCCCACATTTCTACCTGCATGAATTTTTTCTGTCATTTCTGGCCTGGTTGCCATAGAGACTAACTTACTTTGTTTAAATGGAACACCCTGCATATTATTTCATATTTGGATTCTACTGGGAATACTCTGAATTTCTTGTATTTCAAATTTTTGATTATTTAAAACTGTAACAAACTTTTAATAACAAAATAAATAGCCTAGAAAGTTGAACAACTTAACATCGGAATAATAAACAAGTGAAACATTTTCAGTAGATCAGGTGATCAAAATGACCACCATTTTCTGCTAAGCAGAGCGCCAGTCGATCCCCGAACCCGTCTACAACGTTTAAAAGGAAGTCCTCTGGAATGGCCCGAATTTCAGCACTAATTCTGACTTTTAAAGATTCTAAATCATTTGGACGGTTAACGTAGACTTTGTTCTTTAAGTGTCCCCACAAAATGAAGTCGAGCGGGGTTAAGTCCGGGGATCGCGCTGGCCAGTCAATAGCACCTCTTCTGCCTTACATTACAGGCATTATGTTTGTATACGGGGTGCCCTGAAATGACTGTACAATGCTTAACCACTAATTCCGTAACCAAAAATAAGGCGATCTAGGCAAACTTACCTATATGCAATGTTGTTTCGTTTTGCCGCTACACTAATTTTGAGACTAAGAAGAAACGCGATCTTTTTTAACGCCGGGAAATTTATAAATTGCGGATAAATTCAAGCATTGTGCATGCATTAGCCACCATGTTTTCTATGTGAAGGTTAAACTTTAGCTTTTCATCAAATATAACACTCAGATCTCTAGCATTCTCTTTTCAGGAAGCTGACACCAAGTTTATAATTATTTATTACTGTATTGCGATTTCGTGTAAAGGTACTGGAGAAACACTTTTATAGATTAACAAATAGGTAATTCTTAGTTCAGTATTCATGAAACCTATTAAGGTCATCCTGTATTTCATCACAGTCGTTAGTTTCAGTTACTTGTTTATTTAGTTCTGTATCCCGCATTGGAGAAAGCACACGGGCTTCTTGCGGCATTTGGCGCGGTTTTAGTTGATTTGATGGTATTCAAGCCATGAAATAAGTTGGATAGTTCGCGGTATTGTATTCCGAAGGTGTATCTAATGTGATTGTTACACCTCAACTCTAGTTCTGTTTATCGGTTGTAAGAAGCAATCTCAAGTTCGTATATACGATAAATCCTCGAAGTTTTAAGAATACAGTAGTGTATACCGATAGTATTGTTTGTTTAGTGATGTAAAATGTATAAAGAGCATTTGCGGTTGCGCAAAACGAATGTGAAGATAAATAAATGAAATACCAGAAGTAAACAGAGATATTTTGTGTAAGAAAACGGCCTTTTATTTCAACTGACATATTTTGAACCAAGCAACCTATGGAAATACGTTAAAAAAGTTTATGTTTGGCGAGGTGGCGTCAACAGTCACACTAAAGAAACTGTTAATACTTTTGTTATTGCAACCGATCTTTAAAATAATATAAAATGCATATCATACAACAACATATGACTACAGGTTTTTTTTGCAATTGAACAAAAGTTTTTATTTAAACTTAAAATGCATGCAAACATACCGTGATAATGCCAGAACGTAAACGTGGCAACCTAAAATATCATTCTAGGTTTTAAATACTAGACTAAACTTTTTTAATTAGACAACAGAAACAAAAATAATAGTTTTCGTTGAGGCTGTTTTTTTCACAAATTAATTATAAAACTTTAGCGTACGAGCTTAATTACTCAACAAACAAAACACACAAACAAATGCATTTATTCCACGCGAGTGGTCTCCATGTTTAAATTTGCACTCGTCAGAAACACATTCACTTAACAACAATTAAATTCCTTTGATGGAGGGTAAATCGTAACCCTAGGCTAATTAATACCCTCTAAATAGGATAAGTAAATACTTAGGAAAATTGGGCCTCTACGCCTGAAAATTAGCTTGTGCTGTGTCGGATTTACAATAGTTTCGTTTAAGGTATAGCATTCAATTTAACGGGTGCGAACGAAATAGCTGATAAGTTTGTATAGGTGTACAAAATCAGAACTACACCGACATTTAACAGGGCTTTTAACATAAAACAAACAATTCGAGATTAATTGATGTTGGTTGCTTGGGTGTTTCCAACTAAACTTTTGTGAAAGATTTGATATTTTTAGATAGAGAACTAGTGCCTTTAAAGGACCAGGTATCATAAGCTGCCAAGTAACACCACTAACAAGTTTGTTTATTCAGCATAAGCACTTACAGAGAACAAAACTCCAAATAGGGCAGAAAAAAAAAATTAAATAACCGGTTACAATACACCACAGTCAATGCACATACAGGGTGTTATTTAAGTACGTCGCCAAACTTCAGGGGGTGTTTGAAATTTGGCAGTGTTATTTAGGGTAGTAAGGGGAAAATTTAGCCTTAACTAGATTAAAGTTTTTAAGTCCAGTGGCATCCCGGAAGGTACCTTATGTATTTTTCTCCCTTTAGGCAACTAAAACTACAACCTTTTTATTTTCAGCATTTTTTTCGTATCTTGCTTCGTTTTCGAAAAAATAAAAAATTGTTTTTTACAGGGTGTTGAAATATTTTTAAAAAAAGTAACAAGAAGACGCAAACTAATATGACGTTGAAACTTAATGACATGTTTTAATGAATACAAATAAATCCTTTAAACGCCATAACATCAGTTCAAAACAGAATCTTTTTCATTTTACTCTTAAAAACTGTAAGACTAAATAAATCTGTGTCATCAAAGTAGTTATTGTAAATGCCAATTAGCGTTGTTGAAAAACCATGTGCTCCATAGCTTGTTCTATGGCAAAAGTTATAGAAAATATGCCTTGACCTTGTAGACCTCTGTAGTTTCGAGAACGTATCATAGACAAAAGTTGTTTACATACTATTTTACCATGAATGCATTCTACGGCGCCCAAGGCTTTTCAAGTCTGCCAATTGAAGGCGCGTGGCATGTGGAAGACCATGGCATGAGAACCTTATTTTATACAACAAAAATTTAACAAACTTATTTTGTATACTTTCTAAGCACTGAACATGAGAGTTGTATAGAGGAATCCACGCAAAATAATATTATTTTAAAACACTACGCACAAGAAAATTTTAAAGAAACTTAACAGCTCCAATATCCCAAATTTTAAAGTACATACGTCGCAAGAAACCAAACATACGGGCATTATAGAGTCTATATGTTAGCCAAAACTTAACTTGTCACTAAAAATAACACTCAAATCACTAAAATCTTGTACAACTTCCAATACAATACCGGAATTCTAATGGAGCTCTACATTTATGAAATCTTAAAACCTTACATTTAGATACATTGGCTTGAACAAAGTTTGCTTCACACCATTCAATAAACCATCCATATTCCTCTATACCGCTCTACAATCATCGATTGAATTTACAATACTAAACATATTTTGAGGTCATCCGCATAAAGTAAACATTCAACCTTTTGAAATACAGATGTAACGCTACGATAAAAATAATGAAATTAAATGCAACCAATGTTTTCAGAATTAATACTACTTTTTGTCTAGATAAAATAGCTGCTTTTCAAATATTATAACATGCTACAGCTATTATTCTATTAGCAACACAATTCCTCAACGGTCAGAGAAACAGAGGAACAAAATGCATCTAATGTTGGTAAAACGAATAATACTGTCGTTTGGACAAATAACCAAACTTATAACTATTTTCCTAAATAAGCGGCCTATCGCTACGGTTAATTAAGCAAAAAAGTGTTCTCAATACAATTCAATGTTAAAACGTCTATTTGTAGAACTTGTAAAACGCATATCTTTTGACACGTTTTGCCGCCAGAAAAGTAAGCTCACCGCAGTACAGAAGATGGGAAAAATAACAATTGATCCTAAAAAAACATGGCAGAACAATAAATAGCCTATTAGAAGACAAGGCGGGAAATATGTTACCTTGTGATTGATTCGTATGAGAGCGAGGCGTGATTTTCCGGCGACAGAACAAGCTGTCGGTTCCTCGCTAGCGACTGCGAGTTTAACCATTGAAAGGTGAACACGTACGTCAAAATTAACGTGTGTCATCGTCCGTCGGACATGACAATTGCATCTCGCTTAACAAAAAGCACCAAGTAATAAATATAGAAATGTTCTAAAAGTTGTCCTATGCACTAAGGTTAGTAATTAATCATGTATTAAAGAGTTATCTGGTAAACAAGTGCCGAATTGGATGAATAAACGCCAAATTAAATGTGATCTAACTGTCTAATTCACTTAGCCAAATATATAAAACCAACCAGTGAAATAACCTAAACCCGAGGAAAATTCAAAGCCTCACTTTTAATGTTGGGAGTTAAAAATACAACTTGATTTCCACAACGCTATTAATATAGAGTAAAAATAGAACGGGTTCCAAATGAGATCCCTGTGACACATTAGAGGAAACGTTTACTTCACGAGAAATACCTTTTCTAATCCTGACATACTCTGAGATAGAATGCAATCAATCTGATGTATGACCCAGTAACGCCCATGAGCAGTTAATGAGTGATCGAATGCCTTTGTAAGGTCCGTATAAATCACATTCACTTGATTTCTATTCTATTCTCCACATTATTTACCAAGTAATCCTGAAACGCCCCCAGATCGTAGCAGTTGATCTGCCCTTAAAGAATCCATGTCGCTTTGGTAACATGTAGTGCTTAAAGGTTTTAAAAATCTCGTCAGTTACGATGGATTCAAGCACTTTTGCAGACACGCCTCTGTACCGTTCCATGTCCTTTTTTAAACCAGATTTGAAGATTGAAACGAGCCAAGAGTGCTTCCAGATGGATGGAAGGATGCTCCCATCAAATGATAATTGGTAAATGTAGCACAACGGATCGGATAATGATTCGCTGCAACTTTTCAAAGACATCGAAAGTATTGTGAATCTCACAGGATGTAAAGGAATGAGATACCAGAGAAGTAATCCGGCATTCAGAATATGGCAGATAATCAAGTTGTTGTTTTGGGTAGAACTTATAGCACCTCTCGAAATGATCTTTAAAGCCGTCTGCAAAGGTTGGAGAATGAGATACGCCCTTCAATGTTCTCAGTGAGCCATAATCTGGACAGAAGTCTGACGCATTCACAGTGCCATAGCTTAACATAATTAACGTTGTTTTTTTTTGAAAAACTAAGCTGCATTATCTCTTGCAAAGCCATTTTCTGACAACTATTCAAAATTTTAGGTAATCACTTCATTAACAGACACCTGTATTCTAAATATGAAGATACCCCTATTGTCCATACTAATAAAGTTAACGTAGCAACTATATCCAAAAGCTTCAGCAGCAGCTGCAGACTACTAAGGACCAGGTTACAGTTAAGAAAATCTTAAATTTTTGAGCGGAATTAGAGGCTGACTTAGATTAGATCATAAGTCGCTTTTAAAGCAGTAAAAAATATTCGATTGCCTGGATTCATCCCCGATCTTAAATAACACGCGAGAATTTTGCAAGCGATATCGATTGGTTAGAAAAAGATTGCGGAAGATTTATAATAGTAGCCGGAATTAACTTGGACTGATGAAGATATATAGCTCTCGGACTGGTTAAAAGCGTGCAAGTAACTATGTCCTGGTTTTCGTTTTAAAATTTCAACTAAAATCGATTCGGATTCAGTGTGGTGGTCCTTGATGAAGAGCACGTATATTGGACGGGGTCCGTAGTTCTGTTTTACGTTATGTTCTGCACGTATCGTCAAAAATAAATCTTAAAACTTTATAATTCAAAAATCAGAAATCTTTATTCTTGTCATAAACATGAATATTTTTACAAACGTCGAAAAAAAGAGGTTCATGACAATGCAATTAAATTGCTACACTTAAACTAAATATTCTAATTAAATCGATATGCTACAATATTAAAACTTTTAACACTAAAGAAAGAAAAACACACATATAAGACACAGTACATACATATTAAAAACAAATTCGATAAATTGACGGGCTCAAATGACAAATGCAGTTACTTATAACCATAACCATAACCATATAGTGAGAAATCATTAGGTTCGGGGCTTAACTTAGGAATTCCGCTGTGTTTTATCGTAGTCATATATTTAATCATATTAAGTGTTCTAACGTAATATAATGTTGTGTTCCAAGATTTTTTGAGTCTTAGAAATTCAACAGGTATATTGTGGTTTGACCTAGTGTTGTGTTATAATAAAAATTATTCAGGCTATAGACTGGGCTTACTTTATATTAATAAATAACCACTAGCATAAGCTTTATTTTACCAAAAAAAACCAACAATCACGTCTTAATAAACATTAACGTAAACAAAAATAACATAACTTCAAACTTATTTAGACGCCGATAAAATAATTTCAGGTAACACTTAGGTACCTATATCTGTGGCTGTAAATAGGTCAATAATATCACTAAAATTATTATTAATGATTTGAAGAAATTGCTTATTTGTTGCATATAAACGTATACCAAGGCTTGTAAAAATCTCTTATGGGATTTTCAACAGTAATATACCGATAGAGGAGGCGTCTTATCGGTAATACCGATGTTTTTAACAAGAAATTGATTTTCTGACAAATTTTTACGAAATGTAATTTTTACTTATAATCTGATATAATCCCGAGAGCTTTAGCTCGAGGGTCTTATCTTTGATTATAAGTAAAAATTACATTGAGTGAAAATTTTCTTGGAAAATCGAGTTTCGAGTGAAAAACGAAGGTATGAAGATAAGAAACCGCCTCTAGAGGTGTATTTTATTGGATAATTTACTGAACATAAAAATGAAGGCCGTCTGATAAAGGTAAATATACAAGTTAGAGGTGTTACTAATTTTTTATTTAAGTAAAAAAGCTACAAGCGTCTTTTCGAAAGCGTCTTTTCGAGCTAGCGGTAGTCTTATCGGGTAAGACGACCGTTACCAAGGTGGTTGCTATGAAAATGAGCGTTTTGATTGGTTCAATAAAAGTGAGGTGAATTATCGATGCAATTTGTTTTTGTTTGGAAGTGACTTTAGAAGCACGTCCCTTGTTACGTCAGACTTAGGCTGTCAATTGGCAAAATCACAAGAAAATTTGAAGTTAGTTCAAATCCAAGCAAGGAAAGTATCTTTGGTTGTCAAACCTCGGTCATTGAAAATTAATTTTAACAAATCCACGCTGATGATTCAGTGAATGAACTCCATTTTAAATTCCTCAACCTCGTAGGGATCTTAACAGATAAAACAATTAAAAAAACCGTTTCTATTTTAAGATAAACGGAAATTATGACAAAGTAACGAGCAAGTCCAAATGCTTGTCACAAAATTACCTATTCCAACTCTGTACTTACTTTAGTTAGTACTATCAGCAGATAGTGAAAAGAAATATCCAACTAAGGGCAAATCCGGTGTATTCAGTTTTCATTTGCTTTAAGCCATGTTTAGTAATACCGATGAAAGGTCAAAAATAATAACACGAATAATATGAAAACAGAAAAACTCGAACGCAAAGTTTCGTTGTTATTGCCAATTAAAACGAACCCATATAGAACTTTGGAAAAAGCTGAAAACTCTGCTGTATTATCGTTATAGGCAAGAGAGGGGCGACAGTTTTCGCAAGACAACGTCAAAGTTTATCGTAAACGCATAACAGTTTGTTAAACAAAAGTTCGTAAATTTAATTGTTATTCTGACAAAATCTAAATACGGTGGATTTTTCGAAGCGTATACATAATATCCAATTGATACACACTATCAAGTTCCGATAATAATGTACATGGAACCACCCTAAATATCTCTTTATTTTTAGGGAAAAAATATTTGACAAAAAAACACGTTAATTTTAATATCTAGGGCGAAGTAAACCTGGGTGTGCCACCAAAAAATTATTCCGAAGCGTAACAAAGACATAAAGTAACTATGATAAATTATGCGGGAGACATTAACACCGAAATAATTAGATCCTACTCTTAACACATAACAAGAAGTTGCAATGCTATTGCACAGAATATCATTATGAGTGTTCCATTTACGATTAATGTAAAGCCCAAGAAATTTACAGTAAATAATAATATCTATATCGAAAACAGTTCGTTTTATATTGTCGGGAATTTGTTTTTTATTTATGTGTTTCTTTAAAACAATACGTTGTATTTTATTTGTATTAAGGATAAGGCCATTATCATGAAATCATCTTTTTATTGTTAGAAATTGTTATTCGGAGCTTTTTAAGTAATTTTGTAATATTTTCATTTTTAATCATAAAATTATCGTGATTGACATAATTTACAATTCTTTCCTGTTGATCTATAAGAGCTGAAGGTTAGTCATTCAACCAGATAGCACAGGTCTGCGAAGTAAAAATTGTCTCAAATATAATCAGAGGACGATATAGTTACGCCAGCAGACTGAAAACATCCCCAACAAACCAAACTAGCTGCGTTCAATAGCATGATCCACAGATTAGTCAACATCCTACTTTTAGAAACTTCATATAATAAAAAATTAGATATAATACAAACTATAGCCTTAAACAACGGCTATCCGACAACACTCATAAACAAAATAGTAAAGAAAAAACTCAGACAAAAAACACAAAAACGACTCTACCGAGGACGTTCCCTTCCATTAAACGCGAAATACAGTTCAATCAGATATAAAGGTCACACAAGTCAAAAAATTTCTAAAAAACTCAAAAACCATAAACTTATCCCTATACAACTCAATTAAAATAACCTAGGTAAATACATAGCTAATTCAAAAATTGAAAATAAAGACAAATTAACACATAGCGGGGTCTACCAAATACAATGTGACGACTGGGATGCAATCTATATAGGTCAAACAGGCAGAAACTTTAATACTAGGCTTAAAAAACATAAAACATCAATTTTAAAAAAACAAAATATAACAGGAATAGCCGACCACTGTATAATAAATAACCACTCAATATCCAATAAAATAAAACCGATATATACTCGACACAAGGGTAGAAAACTGAACCTATTAGAAACATTAGCAATCAAAACAGTCTTAAAAAATCAATGTAATGTTGTTAATAATCAAATTGAAATACCTTCAGGTGCCAATCTAATACTTAATAGTCTAATAACTTATAATAATAAATACAATAATTATGAACGAAAAAACCCATAATTATATACACAATATCATTTTCTTAATTTTATTACTTAGATGTAAATACCTCTATAATCACATCTGTAACTTAGTTGTACCTTTGGCCAATACCCGAAAACTAAGGACCAAAATAACCCATAATCTGTTTGTCAATTCACTTCATCCCCCTAATTTTATTTTAATGACATGTTGACATGTTTACCATTACTATTACTTAGATATTAACTTTGTAACTAGACGCAGAATTTAGTAATGTCTTGTACTCCTTTGATAATGATCCGCAAGGGTCAAAACACGTATCAGGCAACTGAATTATAATTGTGAAATATAACAAGTAAGACTTTAATTTTCTCTAACATAGAGTAATCTGGTTAAAATTGTAAGACTTTTTGACTATTGCTCACTATCTCTGTTGCCACTATGGTTGATCCATAAACGATGGCTTCCAGAGGATGTCGTAATTCACCAGATTCTTTCTGCTACATTTATGGTAACTATACAGTTAAAAAGCGACAAAGAAACTTTTCCGATTTTCTTAGAAAAGTGTACAAAAGTAACACTATGTCAAGAAAGAATGGCTACTGAGAAAAACCTTGCAGGCCGAAGTTAAAAATGTTGCGAGGGAGAGTGTTGTAGACCCTAAAAAGGTATTACTTCCACCACTTCACACTAAATTGGGGTTAATGAAACAATTTGGCATTACGAAAAGAAGGAGAATGTTTTACATATCTTTGTCAGCAGTTTCCTGGTTCATCCGCGGCAAAACTAAAAGAAGGAGTGTTCACTGGACCTGACATCAGGAAAGTCATGAGGGATGCTTACTTTGAGCAACAAATAAATGCAAGAGAAAGAGCGGCATGGGTATCTTTCAAATTGCGTTAAATTTAAAATTGAATTGTCAAAAATTATTTCTGTTCGCTCATTGATGTGGCTTATAAAATTATATAAATATATAAAAATATTACTGAATGATCCAGAATTATATTTTGCACTTTGGATAATTTAATACTTTTGAAATGAAAAGACAATTATGCAAAACTAATTTTTATTGTTTTAACACACATTTTTTCCACTTAAAATACCTTCAGGTGCCAATCTAATACTTAATAGTCTAATAACTTATAATAATAAATACAATAATTATGAACGAAAAAACCCATAATTATATACACAATATCATTTTCTTAATTTTATTACTTAGATGTAAATACCTCTATAATCACATCTGTAACTTAGTTGTACCTTTGGCCAATACCCGAAAACTAAGGACCAAAATAACCCATAATCTGTTTGTCAATTCACTTCATCCCCCTAATTTTATTTTAATGACATGTTGACATGTTTACCATTACTATTACTTAGATATTAACTTTGTAACTAGACGCAGAATTTAGTAATGTCTTGTACTCCTTTGATAATGATCCGCAAGGGTCAAAACACGTATCAGGCAACTGAATTATAATTGTGAAATATAACAAGTAAGACTTTAATTTTCTCTACCATAGAGTAATCTGGTTAAAATTGTAAGACTTTTTGACTATTGCTCACTATCTCTGTTGCCACTATGGTTGATCCATAAACGATGGCTTCCAGAGGATGTCGTAATTCACCAGATTCTTTCTGCTATATTTATGGTAACTATACAGTTAAAAAGCGACAAAGAAACATTTCCGATTTTCTTAGAAAAGTGTACAAAAGTAACACTATGTCAAGAAAGAATGGCTACTGAGAAAAACCTTGCAGGACGAAGTTAAAAATGTTGCGAGGGAGAGTGTTGTAGACCCTAAAAAGGTATTACTTCCACCACTTCACACTAAATTGGGGTTAATGAAACAATTTGTGCAGGCATTACGAAAAGAAGGAGAATGTTTTACATATCTTTGTCAGCAGTTTCCTGGTTCATCCGCGGCAAAACTAAAAGAAGGAGTGTTCACTGGACCTAACATCAGGAAAGTCATGAGGGATGCTTACTTTGAGCAACAAATAAATGCAAGAGAAAAAGCGGCATGGGTATCTTTCAAATTGCGTTAAATTTAAAATTGAATTGTCAAAAATTATTTCTGTTCGCTCATTGCTGTGGCTTATAAAATTATATAAATATATAAAAATATTACTGAATGATCCAGAATTATATTTTGCACTTTGGATAATTTAATACTTTTGAAATGAAAAGACAATTACGCAAAACTAATTTTTATTGTTTTAACACACATTTTTTCCACTTAAATCGCAAACAGATTACCCGATTTCACAAGGTCCTGTATAAAGACTATTAAACAAAGTATCTTCACTGGCCTTTTATCGTCAGGCTTAATAAAAACGACGTGTTTGCTTGCCAAAACTCCTTTATAGTAATTTTTGCAGCTGGCAACTGGCACTCTACAAAGAAATTGTTTTAAAATCCAGTAAGGGTTTGTTCTAAAACCAGACGTGATTGGAAGTGGTGCCGCAATGTAAGAACACGGCTTCATTAAGGTTGGTAAATTAGAAATAAAGAAGCTATAAAAATAAAGTGGCTGCGGTGATAAAAATTTCGCGTTGAAAGTGCCGCTTACTAAGTTTTATGTCGGAAAATTCCAAAAGAATGTTATTTTATTGTTTTATGTGTTTTATATATACGTATAAGTTGAGGGGATTAAGCAGTTGTGCGCCCTTCACCCTTCAATTCTAGCACTTAATTCTAATAGGCGCTATTAAAAGACACCAGCTTGATTAGAACAGGCCTAGTTTAAGAATAAGTCATAAGTAAAGGGCGGAATATATGCAAAGTGCATATACAGGGTGGTGATAAAGTTTGGAATAATAGGAATATTTCTGAACAGGTTAACTTAAAAAAAAACGCTCAGACACGTCGATTTTTATTTTTATTTCTGCATTTTTTTTTAGCTAATGCTGGAATATACAGGGTTTTACATAAATGAATTATCACGTCAACGTCGCTTTTTGTAAATGGAATACCCTGTATATTATTTCATTTTTTAATTCTACCCAAGATTCTAAGCAGATTTCGTTTATGATGTCCTATACCTATCTTCAACTATTTACATATTATTAACAATTGAAAATTAGACATCTTCAATGAAAATAAAAATGTAAATTGAATTGTTTGAGCGTTTTTTTTTAAGTAAACCTGTTCACAGATATTTCTATTATTCCCAACTTTACTTTCATTCGTATCAAAAAATCAGTATCAATTTTAAGTTTGTTTTTATAAACAAAATGACACTTTTTTAAATTTTAAACATATTATTTTATTTAATGAACATTATTTACAATAAAGGAATATGCCTGCCTATTTTAATAAAGAGACGGAGAATGAAGCCAGATGGCTCCATCTCGTGGTGCTGGTAAAAAAACACCAATTCTTAAGCAAACTGGCAGAAGGAAAAAGCAAACCCTTGTTTTTGTTAAGTTTCTCGGTTACTAAACCGACGCCCAGCTTGGGTATAGCGCTGCCTAGCGAGGACTTCTGCAATTGTGACTTAATGTCTTTGCAGGAGATCCTCTGATATTTGTGGCTTTGTAAGTCCATGTCAGAGGGCGCAGGTATGCTTAAGAATTGGTGTTTTTTACCAGCACCACGAGATGGAGCCATCTGGCTTCATTCTCCGTCTCATCCCGTTTTTTCTGTTTTAAAACAGACACCTATGCTTTTTCCTTTTGTCAGAACCTATAGTCTCACTGACGAGCTGTAATACAGCGAAACGCGTCTGAGGATGGTTCTGGCAGAAGGAAAAAGCAAACCCTTGTTTTTATTTTAATAAATGTTGGAAGTGGTATCCATTCACAGCTCTACAATGACCCAATCTATCCACAAACTCTCTTTGGACTTTAGCATGGTTACCAATATCTGGCGTTCATAGTGATGTTATTTGATGTCATTCTAATTCACTTCTTTGACAAACGCCTTGTGATTATTTGATTATTTTGTATTATTTTATCATAATGTTCTTAACAGAAACGCAAAGAATCGAGATCCTCATTATGGCTGGTTGTGGAGATAAAACTCGAACGCAAGAAGAGGTGTGAGATGTTCAATAATAAATACCTGGAGAGACAGCCAATCAGTCAGGCCACTGTAAGTAAATTAATAAATACATTTAATAATTTCAGACATGTCAGAGACAAGCCGCGTTCAGGACGACCAGGCATCTCTGAAGACACTAAAATTGATATTTTAATGTCGCTGGAAGAAAATCCTCATTCAAGTACTAGATGTCTTTCAAACCAAGACAACATTGATGTGGATCATTCAGCTATCGTGAAGTTCTTAAGAAAGAAAACGTGGCGTCCTTATAAAATAAAAATAGTTCAAGAGCTATATGACGATGATCCGGACAGAAGGAATCAGTTTTGTGAGGTAATGATGGATATCTACCAAAATAATAATAATTTTGTAAAAAATGTAATCTTCTCTGATGAAGCCACATTTTGCTTTAATGGGGAAGTAAATAAGCAAAATTTTCGTTATTGGTCAAATGAAAATCCACAATGGTATAGAGAGGGCCATACGCAGTATAGGGAGAAAATTAATGTTTGGGCGGGAATTGTTGAGAATAGAATCATCGGGCCATATTTTTTTTAGGGGACATTGAATGGCGAACGATACCTGTCATTTCTAGAGGAAGAACTTATACCTGCCTTAATTATACTATTTCCAAATCAAGATGTTCCAGATACGTTTAATGATAGACTTTGGTTTCAGCAAGATGGAGCTCCTGCCCATTTTAGCGCAAATGTTCGAAGATATTTGGACAATATGTTTCATCACCGTGTGATAGGCCGACGGGGCGAAATAGAGTGGCCACCAAGGTCACCCGATTTAACTTCGCTCGACTTCTTCTTATGGGGCTACGTTAAAGAGAGAGTATACAAAAATAAACTACAAAATTTAGAAGACTTAAAAATAAGAATAAGAGCCACGATACAGCAGGTATTGTTACTAACGTCCAAAGAGAGTTTGTGGATAGATTGGGTCATTGTAGAGCTGTGAATGGATATCACTTCCAATATTTATTAAAATAGGCAGGCATATTCCTTTATTTTAAATAATGTTCATTAAATAAAATAATATGTTTAAAATTTAAAAAAGTGTCATTTCGTTTATAAAAACAAACTTGAAATTGATACTGATTTTTTGAGACACCCTATACGAATGAAAATAAAGTTGGGAATAATAGAAATATCTGTGAACAGGTTAACTTAAAAAAATGTTTAATTTTCAATTGTCAATAATTCGTAAACAGTTGAAGATAGGTAGAGGACATCATAAACAAAATCTGCTTAGAATCTTGCGTATAATTAAAAGATAAAACAATATACAGGGTATTCCATTTACAAAAAGTGACATTGACGTGATAATTCATTTATCTAACACCCTGTATATTCTAGTATTAGCTAAAAAATGCAAAAATAAAAATAAAAATCGACGTGTCTGAGTGTTTTTTTTTTAAGTTAACCTGTTCAGAAATATTCCTCTTATTCCAAACTTTATCATTCATTTATGTATGTGCATTTTTTGCATATTTTGTCAATTTTATAATAAAATGCATATTATTCCCAATTTATTATTTTATAAGCGTATATTTATGTTTATGTCAAAAAAGTAAAAACGCCGGGTCATCAAAACTCGTAGACTCATAGGTTTAATGTCCAGTCCGGCACTGGTTTCAGGAATTTTCCAATCTAAAGATAATTATATAATAATTAATATTTACATTTTGGTTACACAAAGTTCGGGGTTTCCGGGGTTTGCAGGTATATTGTTAGGGGTTATTTATTGTCATTTAATAATGCCTTATTATTACTGTATTTATATCGGGTTGTAATACGTACTTCTGTTTTAGTTTGTCGAAAGAGTTCAGTATTTTCAGTGTAAAACTAGTGATTTCAAATTTATGTCCAAAATGTCAAAAGTGGTGAAAACATCTTCGTAGATTAAATATTTCCCAGAGTTAAAGTTTAGTGGAGGAAAAGTCTTCTGTAAAGCTTGTGCAAAAATTATTGTTTGTGGATAGAAGTTCCAAATCGTTCATCAAATCATCAAATATTTGAAAACACCTTCTGCATAAATCAAAGTTACAAGAAATGAAATCTGAGCCAGTTTAGCTGAGTGTAAAAAACGCATTCCAAACTGTTGGAGAAAAATCGAAATCTGAAAAAGAAATTTTTCAAGAAGACTGATGCAAAGCTTTGGTAGCAGCAAACATACTCTTAAGAAATTGAAAAATCCGCAATTTACAGAATTTTTGCAAAAATATTGTCAACAAACCATTCCTGACGAATCCACGCTTAGAAAGAAGAATGTCCATTTAGTATACGAAACCGTTTTAGAAGAAATTAGAGCTTCACTGGGTGATAAAAATTTTACATTATTGTTGATGAAAGCACAGCTGCTTGTGGCATATATATCGCACATCTTATGATTGGAGCACTTCAACAAACCATCTTTTACTCCAATATGGTACATGTGACGTGTCTTTTACATGGAATAAACCGAGTCGCAGAAATCGTCAGAACTGAATATCTTTTAGTAAATAAATTAACTTAAAATGTGAAAAAAGTGTTTCTAAAAGCACCTCTAAGAGTGCAGATGCATAAGGAAAGATCACCAGGACTTAGTTTACCTCCAGAACCTGTAATTACCCGGTGGGTAAAGATCTTGTTTTTATTAGGGTTAATTTCAGTTTTATACCGGACTCGTTAGACAGTAGAAACTTAAGTTCAAAAGACTCAATTAGTATTGTTGAAACTTTTTTCGCTAAATGTTACAACATTCCCGGTAAAGTAGGAGGTCAACAAGTAAGGAATAAATTGAATGTAACTGTAAAAAAGAATGAAAGATTTAAATACTTAACTGCAGTAAAAGAATTTATGAAGGTAAACCATCCAACGAAGTTGTATCTTGGCCTTATACTTTACTACCTAAGTTGCAGTATTGTCCGATTACATCAGTAGATGTTGAAAGAAGTTTCTCTTTGAATAAACATATTTTTACTGATAGAAGACAATCCTTTTTAGTTAAAAATTGTGAAAAATATTTAGTAATAAATACCTTTTATACAATTTCAGGTTAAAAAATGTTTGCTTTTATTTTTCTTTCTATTTTTTTGCATTTTCTTTAAATAAACATCTTTTTTAGAACCCAGTGTGTTTCTTTGCCCTATACTATAATAAATTAAGAAATATTGCATACCAGTATGCATATTTGGTCTATTTGATAATAACAGAGACTTTTTCAGAAACAATTATTTAAAAAAAACCCTACTAAGAAAAAAGCTAGGTTAAAGCAGATCTCGTTTAAGAAACAATTGGGATATATCGGACACTATCTCAGAAACAACAGGTTTAAAACAGCGCTAATAAGAAAAGATATAGATTGAGACAGACCTTGTTTCAGAAACAATTTAATGATAACAGATTCTGTTTCAGGAACAACTGGTTTAAATAACCCCTAATAAGAAAAGTAGATTAAAACCGTCTGGTTTCTGAAACAAATCTTATTAAAGGAGACACTGTTTCAGATAGAACTGGTTTAGAAAAGCCCTAATAAGAAAACAGCTAGATTAAAACAGGCTTCGTTTAAGAAGCTTATTTAACACTTACCCGTTTAGAAACAGCCCAGTTATTAGAAAATATGCCTAAAAAAACTACTAAACCCTAAAGAGCTAGGTTACATTGAAAACCATTTAATGAACGGGTTATTTAAAACAGCCCTATCAAGAAGAGAGCTGAGTTAAAACATGCGCTGTTTAAGAAACAATTTGATTAAGATTTTATTTAAGAAGCATGCAATAATAATAATCTAGCTTCCATACTAAACAGCTCGTACTAAATAGATACTGCCAGGCAAGCAACTTGATAGCCAAAGACCCAGTTAAAAATTAGCTTGGCATTAAGGATCAACTTCTTTAAATCCTCTAAATAGAAATTGGCTAACTGAGTTTAAAACAGATTTTTTGAAGAAGGGGCTCAACAATAATAGTGAATTTAAAACAGTTTAATCTCGATTCAGAATTTTCCTTGGTCTGTTTTGAGTTTATGAGTTTAATTGATGCGGTTCTTGACACTTAAATAACTCTCTATACTTTCTTATCACGTACATATTAAAGGATATTAAGGAATTTTTCCGTCCTGTTAAATAATTCACTTAACTCTAGGAAAGTTTCTCGCGAGAAAGTTAAAGTTTTAAGTTGTGTTTACCCATTTATTTCTTGTCTACTTCATCGAATTGAAACGAAAAGTTTAAAGAAAAAGGTGCTTATTTTAAATTAGGACTTGAAAGTGCGAAGTTTAAAGTAATTTCAGAGATTTAATGGACATTTCTTATCAAACTGCTTTGGACTAATTTAATAAATCGTTAAAAAGTAAATATATGCATAATAATTACAAGTTTATGACCTAGTGAGTTTGAACATTAACCTCAAATTTATCACGTGAGCTGCTGCCTTAGTAATTTCTTCCTAGATATCTAGGTAATGTAAACTATCCATCAGATTGGCGGTAAAACAGTAAAATCTCGGCGTTATTGCTCAAAAGAAAGTTCACGTAATCACTTTGCATTTCTTAAGAAGCAGACGTGACGAGCTGGTGGGAATTTGCTATTTCCTACTCCTATTCCACCTGTGACTAATGTCTTACACGTTTTGGGGACATCTATGCAACGGTGATGAAAAATGTCGAGTATTTTCCGGATATTTGTCTTGTAAATTTCAGCCAATTTGTATTTGTTTTAATAACTTCATCGTCCTTTCAAGCTGCGATGCATTAAGGTTTTGTTGCCTGTTTTGTCGAACATTTGGTTTACTGTATTATTGGTTGCTGTCTTCTAAAAATACAGATACCAAATAAAAATAAGTTTAGAGGGTGATTGGTATAATAAAGGCCTAGCCGTTATGAATAACTGGTTATACAAAAACACTAGAAATATAGAAGTGGATTTAACATATTTAACCTAAAAAGATAGTATAAAAGTCAAGTTAAACTAACTAATGGTATATTATTATCCAAGGTTTAAACAGCCATCATTATTGCCCGAGCGGCATCACGAGGAGCGGAGTGACGAGGGATTTAAGACGCGAGGGCTATAAGCTGTCTAAACCGTGGTTAATATAATATTTTTTCCACTATTTCAAACTTTTATAAGACATTTATCTTTATAGTATTAATAATTATAAAAAATTATAGGTAGGTATAAGTATATTTTTTAATCAAGTTACCTGCGCTTTGGAATTGGCAAAATATTTTGTTGTTTTGTCAGGATGCTTTGTTAATGTCAATTTTTGTTCATTTATGTCATCAGATTTCACAAGTTTTCCGTTTTCTTTTAGAATGAGCGAAAAAAATGTTAGTGATATTATTATGTGTACACCTCCAGAATTAAGGATGGAAGCAAAAAAAATGTTGATTGTATCGATATTTTACAATATCAAGCATCTCTAATAATCTAATATGTATTGATAATTATCTGGTTGCCTAACCACAAGAAATCACCTTTCAGGTTATTCATGTTTATGAATTTATGTTGTAGAATCAAAAAATCAAGTTACCTGCGTTCAAATAGATTCTTGAAGATCGGTCATTAATGGATTTCAATGCCTTATTATTGACCATGGTCAATAATAACTTATAAGGCAAAGAAAAACGATTTCTAACGTTAACAATTGGTCAATAATGGCGATGTTATAGGTTAGTAGTGGAAAAAAGTTATTTTACCAGAACAGGATATCTTCGTCGGATTACAACATTAAAACCACCAGGAGTATCGTAAATAATAAACGTAATAGAAAGAAAAATAACTTGAACATTATAAACCTTAAAAGGGGCTGTAAAATAATTGAAGAACCTAGTGAGATTGCTGACAAGTTTGCGTCGTACTTAAGCGCTGTCTCCAAAAAAAAATTGGTGGATAAATAGGGATCATTGAATAGGGTATGTACTGGTTCCCCTTCAGTAAATAATTCTATAGTCATCGAGTATCTGACTGAAATTCTTGAGGGTCTACAAGACAGAAATTCTATTGATGATCTTAATGTTAGACTTATTAAATCTATTAATAACAATATAAGTAAGCCCCTAACCGATCTAACTGACTGTACTTTGGATCAGGGATATTTCCATGTTCTTAAGATAGCTGTGACATGGTTGAAAACTACAGACACATTCCTATAATGAGTGGTTTTCTAAAAATCTTGAGATAGTTGTGTATGACAGGATTATTAAATTCGTCTCAGGGTACAGTGTTTTGGATCGTTCACAACACGACTTTCTGCCAGAAAGATCAACAGAAACATTCGATATTCTTAATCATGTTTATGCTACCAATATCAATGCTGGGAAGCATGTAGTGACATTGTTCTTCCACCTATTACTTTTGAGACTGTATATAATAGATTCTTACACAACAAACTGTATAATAGGGGCAATTGGGGGAATATTGTCAACAAAATGGCGGCACCCATAAGTTTAATCAACTTTCACATGACTCGACCACTGCGCGCCATCAAGAGTCTAGCCCACTGTACGCTCACGGTCAAGAACAGTTAAACAATAATCAGCACTTTCTGTGTATAAAAACCGGAGCGTACGATGGGTAAGGCACCTTCGTCTTTCCGACTTGGTCACCTCCCATACCCTCAGGAGTGCTATAGAACGAACGATCTAAGCCCCTCTCCTGAATCCTTCCTTTAAAAGAACACCCCTCAGGAGCTCTATAGAACGAACGATCTAAGTCCCTCTCCTGAATCCTTCCTTTAGAAGAACACCCCTCAGGAGCGCTATAGAACGAACGATCTAAGCCCCTCTCCTGAGTCCCTACTGTGAACCTACTATCCTAGTTAGCATCCCCTAGTAAGACCCAGTGAATGGTCTTCCTTCAAATATTAGAACTGGGTTTGTAACAATGTATGCTGATGCTACACGACCATTAACGTGGTGACTGGAGAGCTATGTGATAAAATATTAATTGTACGGCTGGTGCCGAAACAACGGTCTAATTTATAACATAAAAAAGACAGTCTTTATGAATCTGTACAATCGGAGGTCAATTCCGCATACTTTTGAAGATGAGCTCTTGGTTTTGTCTTTGCCAGAGATACTGAGTTCCTGGAAGCATACTTGGAGCTTGGAGCCCTGTTTGACCTTCACTGACCTAGTATTTCGTATGTTTGCTTTAAATCGAATTGTGTCTATTTCGCCACTTTCACTCAGTCTGGTACTCCTCTCTCAGTGTAATATTCTTTGACCTAGAGCTAGAGGTCTCGCAATGTGTTGTCTTAGGGTAGCTGGTGCTTGTGGTCGTGCATTTTTTTGTCAGAAAAGAACACTGAGACTGATTTTTAGCTTTGGCCTTGGGTGAAATATATTTGTTTCATTTCATTGTTAATTATATGAAATAAGAATATGCTGAATTTGATTCAAAAATTTTTTTCTTCAGCGAAAATATTCCTTTGACATAACACAATTCTAAAAAAGCACCAACTTCGACATCGCCTTATATAATCAATAAACTAACAGTGTACTTACATGTTTACCGTCCCATCGTTTATATTCCTTCCACTCCTCCAGGCCCGGCCTCCAGTACTCCAACAAGTACTCCTCAACGTACTCTTGCCCCCTACCCCTGTCGTACCGTCCCTGGGTTTGTACTCCCGTGATCACGTGGACGTCTCGCAGATCTATCTGGATGTACTCGCGGACGCCTTTTTCTATTTGTTGCTTGGGGCACCAACCACCCCCGGCGCGTTCTACCCGAAGCCTGGAAAAAAATGTTGAAAATGCTGTAATCATGATTTCATACCTAATAATTTTGTTAGTGCGGCGAGAAGTGTGACATTATCGCACTAGTATACCTAACCTAACCTAACCTAACATTCTTTGTCAGTTTCGATTTTGTTTAAATGAATGAAACTTATACAGCTGTAGACAATCCAGAAGGGAATACTTTTATTCGAAAATCATTAAAGTATTGTGAACAGAAAAATGCGAAGTAGTATGAATAAAATAACCTCCTTTTAACCGACCAGAGAATCGCACTTTCCAGGCGCATTTTACAGGGCTAGGCCGGAAAGTAAGCAAAAGAGCTCAGGACTCATTTATTGTTCTGGTAAATCTGGTGATGAGACAACATTAATAAAATTTACACAGAAACTATTGATAACAGCTCGTTCGCAATTCTTAATAAACCAAGGCTTGCCCCTAGAAGGGCACTTTTTTGAGAAAGGAATGCAGGCTTCCATATGCCAGTAAGAATAACCTTCGATACTTTCCTAGCACAGATGGATCGATCATCAGAAGTAAAACAAACATTCCGCCAAGGAAAGGTTCGGAAATGGTTCTGTAGGTCATCCCACTTAGCTGAAGTATGATGCCAGATCTTGCGTGGTTTGGGGGGCTGTTCGGCATTAATTGGTAGTTTGTTCAGTGCCGAAATAAGGTTGTGGTTAGACGTTTCTAACGGAGGCTTCACGATGACAGTGTATAAGTCGGGGCTTGAAGTTTGAAGTTAAGGAAAGTTAACACTAACATAATAAAGAACTATTATAACAGCAACACTAAATAAAATGTTTACTAGAAATAAAAATAATATTTAAACATCAACGTTTTACCACGACGCGTTTTTTTTCATACGTAAAACCACAAGAACTTTTTTTTCTTATCGGATAAACTTTTATTTTTTTCGAAAACTAGATTGCTTAGAAATTTTAGCGAGAACTAACGAAATGATAAAAACGTGTTAAGTATAAATTATATTATTGAGATAATAATAGATGACTCACAAAAAACAAATACCGGCTTTATTGTACCCTTTTAGTCACAATAGGTTTCCCTTTTTCACATTAACCCATCGGTCGGCAAAAGATAATTTAGATAATTTGTGTTTTTATAAGTTTCCCACCGGATTAGCTGACAAAGACCTCTTTGCCGACATACCTGTACGAGACATTACGTAAATGCATATTATTACAAAGTAATTAGGAATGTCGGTACACTGCCTTTGATCTTTATATCAACAATAGATAATTTTATTAGCTTCATTCTTAATACGGTTTAGGATATTCCCACGTACCCTTCCTAAGACAATTTATTCATCCTCTTGTTGTTCAAAGCAGGCATGGCTGACGGATTTTTGGCCAATTGTGTATATGGTTGCCCTGTTTTCAGCAAGGATAGAGGCGGTACCAAAGTACTTAACAGAATCTCGATAGAATTTTAAAAGTGATCGGTGAAAGGCAGTAAGTTAGTGCTTGCACTCGGCCAGACCCCGTAATTTGTCCCGACGAGTGAACAAAAAGAGACTCTGCATCTTGGGTAGCCCTAGCCCTAGAATAAGTTTTAAGTGTTTTGCTAACCTGTCAACTGTTGTGCCAAAGTGCATTGTACGATTTAGGAGTTTATTTTAGTGTTAAGTGCTCAAACCAATATGATCCCAAGCCATTGTAGGGAATCTGCTTTAGTGCTATCTAAATCTATTATAAAATAGAAGCACAAGTCTTTTTTTTTATTAACTACCAACCTTCTATGTAGAAAGGTGAAGAATAAAACATCTCACATCCCCGTTGTGTACCGAAACAAGTACAATCTCCGTATAAATAAAGTGAGGTTAGTTAGACTTTTGGTATCCGTTTTTTTGTATGATAAACTGCGTATTTTTTTACTTTTTTGAGATAAACTGTATTAAATAGATACTGCCAATAAATATAACGAAAATGCGATCCGACATCGCCAAATAATTTACGACAGAATGATGGAATAATATACTTCAGAAGTTGGACGTAAAAAGTTGACTAATAAAATTTTACGCCCAGGAAATCTCCTTTATAGAATATAAAAACGGATTTATAGTTATAGAGGCATGTTTTAGTATTATTACTCCGAAAAATTTGTCCCAAAATATTTTACTGGGCCGTATACGTCACCACTTTTATACTGTAGCGGGTTATGTGTTCGTGCAAAATATACGTTATATAAAAACGAAGTGGAGTTCTTTTTATTTTTAGACTGAGTGTACGTGATATGGGGAAATATATTTTTACAATAACTAAAATGAAAAACTTAGATTAGATTAACAACTGATAATAATACGGGTTTTCTTTAATTCACAAGTTTTGACATTTTTTTAAAAACTTTCTAACGACCATTATAAAAATCAAAGTGACATCATGCCGCCATCTTAGAGAATTAGTATCGAGCTAGTCAACTCTTCAAACGTGATTAAATCATTCAATAATCTCCGACCTTTGGAGGTGTATAACATTGTCTTAATATCTCTGGCCTACATTGTCGTAGAAAACAACCCGTGTATGGTTTTCTAAAACTCTAAAGGTATTATAACGTCAGAGATCTCAATATGTCTAAAAAATATTCAAAAATAGTATATTATGTTACAAGGACGAAAAATGCAGTATTTCGGACGTATTGCGGGAGATTACTGGACGAGGCAAAGCCGAGGCCAGTAACCCGCATAGTCCGAAATACATTTTTCGTCCGTATAACATACGTTATTTTTTATCCGATTGTGTTTTTGCTCGGATTATAAAATAATGTAAAAATTAAGAAAACCAATATATTTCATCTTGCATTGTAATTTTTTGTCCCTTGAATGTTTGAACAATGAAACCTGTAATATGCGTATCCATGGATCTAACAAATAATTAAATTAATATTATCAACTGACGTTTTATCAATCAGGCGATAGTTTTAACTAATCTTTCGTGTTCTGCTAGTTTTAAAACCTGAAAAACACAATTAAAAATGGAAATAGACGATGATCTTATAGAAGGTACACCACCTGACATTCAAGAAACTGCCAAGGAAGTAATGTTACATTTGTTGCCACAAAAATCTAAGGAAATATATGAAAGAGCTTATAAAAAATTTATGGATTACCGGCAAGAAAAAAATATACAGTCGTTCTCCGAAAACGTCTTCTTGGTCTATATGGCGGAATTATCGAAAACTATGAAGTCATCTACTCTGTGGTCGCAGTATTCTATGCTACGTGCAGTGGTAAATGTAAAACAGAATATTGATATATCTAAATACATGAGATTACGAGCATTGTTGAAACAAAAAAGTGTTGGATATTGTCCAAAGAAATGAAGGATCCTAACTAGAGAAGAGGTTCACAAATTCCTTTGCCATGCTCCAGATGACAAATACTTAATGTTGAAGGTAAATGTAACTATATAATAGTATTTTAAATTTCTGACTAACAATTTTCTTAATTACAGGTTGCTTTTATTTTTGGAATCGCGGGCGCATGTCGTCGAGAAGAACTGGCTCATATGAAAATTGATGACATACAAGATTTGGGAACGGCTTTGTTAATAAAAATTCCCTATAATAAAACAAACAAACCGAGATCATTTACGGTGACTGGAGAATATCTAAAGTATTATAGAAATTATCTGGCTTTACGTCCAACAAATATGAGTGATGGGCGATTTTTTGTGTCTTATCGCAATGGAAAATGCCATAAGCAAGTTGTCGGTATACACAAATTTGGCTCTATACCTCAGGAAATAGCATCTTACTTAAAACTGCCGAATGCCAAGGAATTCACGGGACATTGTTTCAGAAGAACATCGGCCACATTACTTGTAGATGCGGGAGCAGACATAACATCTCTAAAACGGCATGGAGGCTGGAAGTCTTCGGGAGTAGCCGAGGGCTACATAGATGATTCCTTAAGTAATAAGTTAGAGCTGACCAAGAAAATATTCAACATTCCACAATCTGACCTGCAGTCAGTCTCGACTCAGGTGTCGCAATCCGTCTCCCAATCGAGTTCAACATTGGAGAATAATATCATTTACGGAGACCAAAAATAATAACACATCTTCAAAATCAAATTTACATCACCCCGTTCTTGTTCAAAATTGTTCTAATTGTACATTTAATATAAATATTGTAAATAATTGAATAAAATAAACTGTTGAAAATATTTTAGCGTCCGACAAAATGTTTTTCGGACTAGGACGACAAAGGTTGCCTAGCTACCAGCGCAATAATCAATACCTTATTGAAAAGGTTACCTTTTCGTCCAAATATCTGATCTATAAAACGTCATTTTTTGACACAATCGGATAAAAAATAATATTAAAACGCATTGTAAGGGTTATTGACTTTCAGAGTCTTAGTTCGAACACTCAATCAATCAAAATCAACAATTATAGTAAAGTTTACGTTATATCGTTGACGTGCAATAAACCAACTGCTAGATTAAATCCTATCGTGTAGGTCTCAAGATGTTCACACCGCAATAAATGGGTGTAGGGTCTGCTTGAAAATATAGTTATCTACATATTAATTTATTTGTATTTTGAATTAAAGAGAAATTTAGTACAATAAAAATTGTACCACAGATGTAACTAATGTGGAAGAAGTATTATTTCTTCTAATATTTAATTTTACTTGGTGCCATATTAGTTCGATTTGATTAAATACACAATAGTAGGGGGGAGACGTAACACTCTATGCCCATTTTCTGTTCCAAGTTTATCATACACGTATTAATTTTAAAATATTAGAACTAGAAGGCCTTCTTACTTAACTACTACCATAACTAGCATTGTGCCTTAAAATAAATCTTGTTACGGTTCGGAAACTGCATTTTTATAGTTTGGTTATCTTTGTTAAGTTTTCGGTTTAAAATTTTTAAAGTACCTAGATAGACTCTGACCTTAGACAGTAATTAATAATTTAATTACCTGTTGATAGTCAATAGCGTCACTTAAATCAGTTTGAAACCTTTGTTGATGTTTATATTCCAGCAATGTTTTGTATCTTGTAAGCAGGCCCGTTCCTGGGGTGTCTGGCGCCTACGTGCAGGTTTCTTTGGTGCGCCCCTAGTTAAAAAAAATGGTCCTATTTTTTTTTAATATATTTCGCGAAAAACTGGCAATGATTTGAAATGTAAGAAAACTGATAAAAAATAATTAGAAAAAATATTTATTAAATTACCAAAACAATCAAAACCACAAAAAATATTTGGTAAGTATATCAAAAGAAAAATATACCCTAAAGAAACAAAAAAAACGGTATAAACAGTACTTATAATCAATATATCATTAAGATTATTTACTCGATTGTTTATGAAATATAATAAATAGTGGGAACTATATAAAAGCAGTACATTCACAAGAAAATTAAAGGAGAATAAAATTAATATAAATAAAATAAAGAATAACAAAAACACAAAACAATATTATACCTAGTACTTATATGTTAGGTTACAGAAATATTTTAATGATAAAAAAATAAAGGTTTCAAAAATGAAAAAATACTATTTTTGTAATGAACAAAACAAAAGAGGAATGATATACCTAAAACAAAACACGTCTGGCTTTTACGGATGCAAGCTCGTTGATCATCTTGATTATGATCAAGAGCCTCAGAAATATTATTTTCAATCGAAATAATGGCCAAATCTGATAGGCGTTCTTGACTCATGGATGTCCTTAAATAATTCTTTATTAGTTTTAACTTATAAAAACTTCTTTCACCTGAAGCTACTGAAATGGGTAATGTAAGGTATATCCTTAAGACTATAAATAAATTTGGAAAAAGAGACTGTAGATTTTTTTTAGTTATATAATTTAAAATGTCTATGGGAAAGGATGAATCAGTAGTATTTTTAGGATCAAGAATTTTATATGTTGGAATTTTATTATGTAAATTTAAGCCGTCAATGTCTTTAGATATTACTATTACTCCATTAATCTTAACTTGCAATGCGGTATCTAAATTTACACATGATTCTTTAATTAAGCCAGATTCTAAATTTTGAAAATTACATAAGAAACCAAATAAATTTTGAAATTTGTATATACCCTCAAACCGCTTTTTTGAAGACTGAATGGTTGTATCTAAAATTAGAAAATAAAAATCGATTTTAAATTTTTGCTTTGGATCTGCTACCCTCCTTACTTTCATATGAAAATTGTTGCTTAATTTTTCGTTGCCGTACTATTGGGAATATCTGCTCTACATCGTTTTTTTCTGCTTCTTCTTTAGCTTTATTGATGAGCAAATCAAAATTTTTTTCTGACCGTTTTTTGTTAAAATAAAGATTTAGATTTTCAATTTCTTTATGGCAGTCATTTAAGTTTCTATTCGGATCTTGTAGTATTTTACTTACTATATTAATTTTTCCTAAAATATCATGCCAGATTAAAATCGAACAAATAAATTTAAAAGTCGGGGCATGTAGTGTCCAACAAGGAAACTACGGAGAGAACTCATTTGTGCTATTATTAAGGCAAACGCTTGGTAAAATTTTTAGACATGTTGAAATGATAAAATAAGAGAATTTTTTTTTTAAAATTTGTAATAAAGAATACTGAATGACCGTCAATTTTGCGCCCCTAAAATTTTGCGCCTGCGTGCATGCACGTGCTGCACGCTCGCCAGGAACGGCCCTGCTTGTAAGACATAGCCAAGTAGATTGATTTATTCTATTCTTTGTTTCATACTACTTGTGGACAGGTCTTATTCCAAATCCTTGTTTTAATTGATTAGTAATTGGTGAACGTTCAAGTTATCAATAGAAATAATTTCTTAACCTTGTATAGGGTGGTCTGTAATGAATGCGCCATAGAGTAACCACCGATTCTACACATGAAAATAATTGGTCTCTAAGCATTGTCAATAGAATATTTTCTGAATGAGCGAAAAATGCATTCCTCTGTATGACCGGATCAATCACATCTTTAACTGTACTAAAAGTTTCCCACTTGATTGTCTGAATTTTTCTAGCTTCTCTAACCACTTTTTATTATGTACGGACCCAATGTTTTTTTTTTAAACTCCGAAACTTCACAACATAGTCTTTAATCAATCGATAAATCTCTTGTTCACTCACCACTTGTAAAGAAGCATTTTGCCAAATGTTTTTCAATACAGATATAACTTTTTTAGAAACATCACTTACACTAGGGTCTTTGCCATTGTTCTGGTCTTTTATTAATTGCCTGTGCCACAAATATGCTCTCATAACATCGCTATAAGTCGGAAGTATGTTGCACTTAAGTTCTTTGGTGCTACAAACACCTCGCATTCAATGTCTTTACGTGTATTCGGCATTTTCACACAAATAAACAATTACGCGTTCACTAAAAAGAGTTAATATAAGTTAATAAGACGTTGACTCTTCGAATGCGTCGAGACAACTACTAATCTTGTCGGTACAGGAAAGGCAGACTTGCGGCGGCGTACGTGATATTGATATAGCTACGCGACACTACTTGCGCATTTGCACGGTTGAGCTCAGATGAATATGTTTCGATGAATTTATGAGTTTATTAGTGGCAATTTTTTTATCAACACAGCTATATAGAGGAGAATGTCAAGATAAATCACTCATTTAAAGTTTATGAATATTTTCATAATTTTCCCAAATTTGACCTCAAGTAGGCACCTGAAGATGTTAGCCCAGAAAGCCCAAATTTTGTATCATAAATACTATATCAAGTTGACAACTTTTGGTTACCCAGGACATATCACATCGAGAAAAAAAAATTCGGCCCACCCTAGTGGATAGGTTGCCTTGTTGCAGTATATTTTAGGTTACCCTAAGGTAAATACTGACACCCAAATATATAGAATATGGGAAGTTTACCTAGGTATAACATATTTTTCTAGTTACATAATGCTTCATGCTGGCAGTGAAGATGGTGTTGTTGAGGGTGCAGAGCTCACTTTCCTTTCTAAAACTAAGCTGAGTGACTACCATGGAGAAATGAATCAGCAATATTTTACAATGGCTCAAAACCCAATTATTGAAAAATACAGTAAAGTCATCTGTGATTGTAATAGACAACGCGCCCCATACCATAGTATCTTGTTAACAAAAATACCTAACACATCATAAAATAAAGCTGCAATTTAAGAATACAGAAGACATGTTGTATGCCCTTTTTTTTAACATTTTTTTAAATATTAAACTTAAATTATTCTCAGACATAAGCCACCAAAAAAATGTTTAGTTGATGATTTGGCTGAGCAATATGGACATAAAGTTTTACGGCTTCCTCTATACTACTGTATATTCAATCCGATAGAACATATGTGAGTAATTGCCAAAAATGATTATAACACACATATGGGCAGTACAGAAGCTGACTGTATGAATATATGTGCTGCTACTCCTGATGTTTGGAAAAATTCAATTCGGCACACAGAAAGCGAGATATTACAATGGAATAAATTATCATCTAGTCAATGCTAACATAGCGTCTTCTTTTAAATTTTAACACTCTGTATCCTAAAACCCAGACTTTTTAGGACACATGTTTATATGAACTTTTCTACTTGAATTTGGTTAAGGAATGGGCCCTTGGAGATACGGCCTACCATCAAGTAGCACCCTGTATACTGACTGGAGACCCTGCATAATTAATGGATAGAACTTATAATTGACATAAGGCGATTGCAATTAGTTATATGGTGCCCTTCCTTTTAAATTACAACTTCTTGGCTGTTGTTTCGGACATTGGCCACTTTTTGCCCCAGAAATCCAGGATTTATGGCATAACAGTGACTCGGCTCGTTTTTTAAATTGATGAAGTCGAATTTCGAAAACGAATCCGCATCCTTTCTTTCCAACACACTTCCCGCGTCTGGCAAGTTTTCCAGCAGGGACCCGATGAAACTTCGGGCGTTTCGGGGAGCTCATTTTTGTTTCGTCGAGGGCATTTTTTTATTTTGCTTCTTACTTTAAGTCTCGGAGACAAATTGGATGGTTTTTAAACTTGAAGTTACCGTTACCGTATTTTCTGCTAAGCGACTACATCCGAAACCTGCAATCGAGCAATTTGTCATCCAGATATGCATAAACGAGCATAACAATCAATGATTAAGCTACAATTAGATCCTTTATCAATTATTAAAGCTCATTACCATTATGGCAGCAACATAACATTCAATGCGGTTGAATTAGTGCTCTAAACACATTAGTATTCGATTCGTGTTAGAGAGCAAAGTTCAGCTATGAAGCACTACTAACACAGTGTTGTCGTAGATAGTACAATATAAGAGAAACATTGTCGAATCGTTTACATTCTGTACAATTAATACGCGCAAAGTGGCGGCTTTCCTTGCTCCATTTAGCTTTCAATAGACATAAACAGGTATTTTTAAATATAACTATGTAACAGAAGAACAACGGTTGCTTCTTCCTTCTACCAGATCTATCTTTTGACGCGTGTCGCCGTTCAACGGCTCATCAGTGGGGCTATAGGATCCGGCAAAAGGAAAAAGCAGAGTTGTCTATTTTCAAAACAATAAAACCCATTATCAGCAAAGAATGAAAAAATTACATTGTGAATTGTTGATTTTCATAAGATAATTATGTCTATATGTATAATTCTATTTAAATAAAATGTTGCATCATCAGAGAATATAATATTTTGGAAAAAAATGTTGTTTTCTTCGCATCTTGCCATCATTTCCTCAAAGACCCCAGCTCATTTTAGCCTAGTAGGTCGTTAATACCTCGACAACACTTTTCCCAATTGCTCGGACTTGAATCCTCTAGACCAGGGGTCTCCAAACTTTCCAGCCTTAGGGCCATACCGATTACTCCAGTAAGTTCCAAGGGGGATGGGACTATTCGCCGTCGCCGTTTCGCCGTCGCCGTTTCGCCGTCGCCGTTTCGCTGTCGCGACAATTCGCCGGCAGCCGATTCGCCGTGGGCCGTTTCGCCGTCAAATAGAATATAAGTCTATAATTATTACAATTTTTTTATATCTAGCATATACCGAATTGGACCCAAAAAGGTGGATTAGATGCCGTGTTAGCGCTGTTTAACCAATATAAGTCTATAATTATTACAATTTTTTTACATCTAGCATATACCGAATTGGACCCAAAAAGGTGGATTAGATTAGAAACGGCGACGGCTGAACGTCCTAGACCCGAATTCCAATAACCCTAATTATTATTATTGACTTGCCTATGTAGGTATATTTTTATCAAACAATTTTGTTAAAATTTAGCAATATATATTATAACCTTTTTTACGTATTTTATTAATTTCTATTTGACGGCGAAACGGCCCACGGCGAATCGGCTGCCGGCGAATTGTCGCGACGGCGAAACGGCGACGGCGAAACGGCGACGGCGAAACGGCGACGGCTAAATGTCCTAGACCCGTTCCAAGGGCCAACACCGTTTTAATTTTCCTACAATTATCTATAATCTCTAGACTAGTCGCCGAGTACGCGCCCTGAACGAGCATACGCTTGTTAAATTCGCTAGTTCAATCACTATTGTGTTGTACTGTATTATTACGACCGCGACACTTAACGACAACTGGTGGTTATACGCAGAAATAGGTACTGTACCCTCTATCCATCGCTAACAGATGGCGCTCAAATCGCGTCGAACCTCGTTGGTTCGAGAAAGTTCTGGTGTATTTCACTCACTTCTAGATGGTAGTAATTGGAGTATAAAAGGCTAACAAAGTCAGTCCACCTAGGGAACGCGAAGGAAGCGAATCTGTATGTTGTGAAATAAAGTAGTGCGTAACTTCTTAAAACGTGTTTGTGCGTGTTTAAAAGACATCTTCGTAACAGTATTTTGATTTGACTTGTTGTTTTTGTGAGTGATTTACTAGTACGGATAAGAAGCGAAAAATAGTCAAAGAAAAACAGCTTCTCCCTGATTTATACACTAATATTAAATCATTCCGGCAGAAAATAATACTGTTTTAATCAAAATTGCGTAAAAAATGTTTCACACATTTTAAAACATCTGAAATATTCAGCCACACTACTGAGACTGAGTTTTCCGTCGATTTTGCAATCGAAGCTTTGAGTGATTTGAATATAAATTTTGATACTCGTTTCTCAGACTTTGATGTCATTACGAATGAAATTAAGATTTTTCAAAATCTTTTTGATACCGATATTGACACTCTAGCCCCAGAACTTCCAATGGAAATTACTGATCTACAGTTCAAAGATATAATTAAGAACAAATATCAAAACTCATCTTTGTTGGAATTTTATAAGGGTCTTCCACTGGCATAATTTGATAATTTGCATACATTTTCTCGTGGGCTGTTTTTTGTTTTTGGTACTACTCACTTGTGTGAGAAAACATTTTCCAAAATGAAGTATTTAAAGAATGTTTACAGATCTAAGTTAACCGATGAGCATCTTAAAGCTCTTTTAATAATTGGTACAAGTAAAATTGGCCCACAACTACAAACTATTGTCAGTGGAAAATCATAATTACATAAATCTCATTAGTATTTTTTATGTTATGATGTTTATATATAATTATAATGTTAGGTGGATTCATTTCAATTATTTGTTAGTATTATGCTTCAGTTAAATTTTCTGCGTAAATAAAACCGAGTTATTATCATTCTGTGTTTTTTTTATCCAACTTATCACAACAACAATAACAACAATAAGCCATTAGCTGTAGCGGGCCGGATTGATGACATCGGCGGGCCGGATTTGGCCCGCGGGCCGTAGTTTGAAGACCCCTGCTCTAGACTATTATTTAGTGGGTCACCTAAAGTCTCTTGTATACAAGGCGCCTGTAGTTACAAATAATAATAATTTAAGGGACATTTTAAAAACATTTTACAGATCAAATCTAGAGGTCCTGTTAAAGTAAATAAATATAAATTGGAAATCCAATAAATAGATTTTATCTTAAATACACTTTTTAACACACTTTTAACACGAGCCAGACATCCACTTAAAAACGAACTTAAAAGTTACCCGGAAAAAAACTTCTGAAAGTCATCTGAACACAACTTTGTGCTTAAATTTTTTCCCTTACTTTTTCACACTTCCTCCGCCGAATAACGGTGGGCCGGAATAATGATAATTTTAAGTCAAAAAACACTTAAAACACTCATAAAACCCTTATTAAGGATGCTAATGCTCGAGGATATAAATTAGTATTTATAAGGGTCTTTAAACAACTTATAGCTAATTAAGGGACTCCTTAAACAAATAATCGTCTTTTTCGATGGGTTCGAGATTCTTAATTTGCCTGGCGAGGGATATTTTATCATCGATTAAAACTTTTGTTTAGTCTCGATAATTTTAACGGATAGAAGGACCCTTGAAAGGGTATTGTTTGGAAATATCTTGAAATTGAATATCTGATTTGTGCTTGGCTGTTAATTGAATGGAAATGTAGTCAATGCTTTACCCAAAGTATAAAGAATAATGAAACAAATATTTCTCAATTAGGAAAAATTAAAAAAATTAATTGTTGAAGAATTAGATGACGCTACCTAACAGAGCAATAATATTAATTAATTCGTATATAAATACAAGCGTTCTCAAATGCATTCTTTTTCCCGAACAAAGGTCAGATAATAATAATACAGTAAAACCTCTGTTTGCGACCGCCTTCATAAAACGACAGGTTATAAATTCCTCATATTTAAAAATGGAAATCTTATTATTTTATACTCCTCTTCGCCGAAAACCTTTTTAATAATGTTAACAATTTTAACAAGTCCACAAATATTTCTCAGTTGCTATTAAAATGTGAATCTGAATTTTATTAAAATGAAATAAAAAATATGAAGCAATCATTAGTTTCAAATTATTATTTTTAAAAATAAGAATTTCAAAGCAAATATACAGTACATTGTGTAATATATAAGTCAGTCTGCAGGTGCAGTATATACATATTGGTAAATTCGCTTCATCTCATTTAATTTTAGTTTTGATAAATTTAAACAAATATATTTAAAATTAAAAAAGAAATTCACGACGATGGCATATTAGACGTTTCTGGCGAACCAGTCAATGGAATGATCCAAAAATTTGGCTTGCGGCATAAAAGGACATGCTCTACACAGCTAAAATATTTTGGATAATGCGGTGTTGCCGCTTCTAGTAGAAAGTAGTAGCAACTTTGATATTTTAAATGGAACATCCTGTATATTAACTTATTCATACAATCGCTAGTACTTGCAACACATTTTCTTATCACTTTCCTATACCTATCTCTTGCCGATTTTGAAATGTTAATAATTTTCCATTTTTTTCTCGAAAAGTAGATTTCTTCAAATGAAATATTGTTACTATTAGTAAAAGCGGTAACACCGCATTATCCAAAATATTTAAGCTGTGTAGAGCATGTCCTTTTATTCAACAGACCAAATATTCAGATGAACCAACTCATTTGCTACAAAAAAGGTACTCTTGATAAGACTCGGTTCCTCTGACGGTTTTCGAGAAATTTGCATTCTATTACTTAATACGTAGTAGTTTTACCACGCAGTACTTGGGTTTATAAAATTTTTCTGTTTTTGATTTCTACGCCAATGGAAGATAAGAGGTTTAAGTTTAAAATTTAGATTAAACCAACTTATTTACTACAAAAAACCTCTTGAACAGTTTTCTTATCATCTGCTTTTTGTTCGCACGGTATTTTTCAGGTATGTACAACACGACCTTACACCTCACAAGCAATTGTTATTGTTGGTTATTATTAGTTTTATCTGACAACATAAGATTATTGTCAAATTTGTAACATTTAATATTGTTGCTAACGTTGAATCATTTTATCTGCTTGCATTAATTAATAAAAAACTTTAATTGCCGTGAATTATCATGGCGGTGCAATACACTAATGCAGAATATACCGATATGATATTGGTATTTGGGTATTGCCAAGGAAATGGTCGAGAATGTGTCAGAGTCTACTCCGAAAGGTTTCCAAATCAATCGTCGTATACCAAGCCACCCGACGTTTGCTGCTGTTGAAAGACGCCTGCGGGAAAACGGCCAATTTAGTCCTAAAGTCCTAAAAAAAGATAATGGAAGACAGCGTTTTGTAAGGGTTCCTGAAGTCGAGGTAGACATTTTAGAACGTGTTGCAGAAGATCCAGAAATAAGCACCAGAAGGCTAGGTAGGGGAATAGGAGTGTCCAAAGATATTGTTCATAAAGTACTTCAAGAACAGTTTCTATCTCCATATCATAAGATGCCAGTTCAAGATCTTTTACCAAATGATCCTGAAATGTGCCTGGTTTTTAGTCGGCTTGTTCATAGGCAGAGAGAAGAGAATCCCAACTTTGCCAACAATCTTTTATTTACCGATGAAGCATGCTTCACAAGAAGAGGGATTACAAATTTTCATAATGAACATGTTTATGCTGATGCAAATCCACATGCTATCAAGGTAAAACATTTTTAAAATGAGTTTAGAATTAATGTGTGGGCTGGAATAATTGGTAATCACATTGTTGGTCCTGTCATTATTCCACAAAGATTAACAAGGGAAATTTATTTGCAACATCTACAAAATACGCTGCCAGATTTGCTAGAAGATTTACCTTTACAACTTCGGAAATATATGTGGTATTTATGCACGATGGAGCTCCACCACATTTTCCATTAAATGTTAGAAACTTTTTGAATCAGCAGTACCCAAACAAATGGATTGGTAGAGGTAATGCCCCTGCAAATTGGCCACCACGATCTCCGGACTTAAATCTATTGGATTATTACTTATGGGGGCATCCTAAGACAGTGGTTTACAGGACAACTTCAGATAACGCAGAACAACTATGGCAACGTATTCAAGATGCGATAAATATTCTTAAGGGCAATGAACAAGTTCTGCAAAGAGTGTGTTTTAATTTTCTTCAACATATAAATCTTTATATTCATGAAAATGGTGGACATTTTGAGCAATTTTTATGATATTTCTATTTATTTCTGTTTATGATTTAGTTATTTTTTCTTTTTTGTAAAAACTAATACGTATTAAGTAATAAAATGCAAATTTTTCGAAAACCTTCAGAGGAATCGAGTCTTATCAAGAGTACCTTTTTTTAGCAAATGAGGTGGTTCATCTGAATTTTGTGCCCAAACCCCTCTCGTTATATTGGAATAGAAATCTGAAATGATGGTCGTTATTGGGAGATTTTACTGTATTTAAAGAAAATTGTGTTATCACCCAAACCGAAGTATTTAAGATTTATAACTGATATTGAAGGGTCTTCGAATTTCAACTTCTATTTACCAAACTTCCTTGAAATAATATTGACATAAAAAATCGATCATTCGAAACCTAGTTAAAACACTTTTTGTTTGTCCTTTATCCGAACAAAAAGCCTTTTATAAATTTTTCATAATTCTCAGGGATGCGACCCACACACATTTTTTTGTACCCGCACACACATGACCTTTTTTCGCACATAAACAAAAAACTGAAGCATTATCTGCGCTACCCCAAGTCCTGTTTCGCTAAAAAGCACCCCAATAGGTATATATATTTCCTTAGGTAATGCGTTGTATAGGTCCCCGAAGGCCTTAAGTCCCTGATTTAGGACTGGTCATGAATTTAAACTATTGTATGGCCCTTAGTGCTAAACGCCGGCAACAGGGCAACATTGAGGTCTATAGAGATTTAGAGGGATAAGAGATATTTCAGGACATGGCTCGGATTTAATAAAAACGGCACTTAAGAGGGTTATAGTTATGCTTGTAGTTTATTGTATTGTGGGAGGATTTGCAATAAATGACTGTGGAGCTTGTGATAGCGGTTTTAAGGTGTGCTAAAATCAACATTTAGCGACTTACACACCAAAAGATAATCGCCGACACATTGTAACAACCGATGACAATTTGAAGACGAAAAAAAGTGACAGTATAAATGAGACATTTATTTGAAATTATTTTAACAAATGTAATCAGGAAAAAATAAAAAGGTTTTTTTTTCGATTTCTCCGAAGAAGGCATTCAAAACTATCGACATTTTTCAGCGGCGTCTTGTCGAGCACCATATTGTGGAGCTGCTCAGAATTTAATTTTTCACCCCCTCCCCCCCCCCCCCGAATATTGTGACAATACACCAATTATTAAATAAAAAAAATATTTATGAAAAACTAAAACAAAATTGCACTTTTGATACTCTGTATCTCCGAAATCATTTACTTTTGGACTAAGGTAAGTTGGGTTGGATCATCATTATGACAGCATCAATGCAGATGGCGAGGATAAACAGGTACAAAATACGTAAATCGCTATAAAAACATACAAATCAATAATTTTATATTTTCCAATCTCCCCAATGAAATCCTTTAAACACCGAGAAGCTATTTTGAAACGTCGTCCAAACAAAATACGAAACAATTAAATTAAAGAAGTCTCTTTGGGGCAAAACGAACAAGTGTAAACTGAAATTGAAAACTCGAATACAGAATAAAACTGGAACTTTTTCCACTTTACTAGATTTAAATAAAAGCTAGGTACTCATTGTTATGCTTAGCTTGCAGGATGTCACGGACGTTAACATATTTTAAAGGGTAATGGTAAATTTATAGTATACATGTACGGCAAATAGAATTTAGTAAGTTGAGACAATTATAATTCACTTAAGCAAGTGGCTTCTCCCACTCTAGCTTTAAGGCTACTCAAAGCAAAATAAATAAATGTAGACGCGTCACTTTACCAGTTTACACGCACTTACAAATTCCCACACCCAATGCTTATGCATCAATAGAACAAGTGGATAAAACTTAAATGCTAACAAACAATTATTCAAAGATTCTTCACAATATCTGATAGTATGACCATCGGTTATCTCCTTGATTCCTCACAATAGCTGATAGTATGACCCGCTTAGTTATCCGCGTGAAATTCGTATGTTCTCTTTACCGATATTCGCAAAATCTATTTGGGTCATCCTGTATACGATGCTGACAATTAAACATGCAAACGCCTTGCTTTTCTACGGCCTTTGTTTGTATAAAAATTTTTGCTTGGCTTTAATTAAAATTATCTCTTTACAAAGGAAACTGCTTCAATTTGATTTGACTATCCAAACACAATTTGCTTCTACCCGTATTTACATTTTTACAATTTCGTTTTAGTTTTACTGGAACGACTGTGCAGTTTGTGTCGCCATTTTTATTTTTTTAAATATTTCTTTGAACATAAAAAACTGGAGTAGGTCTATAAAGCATCGTGAATAAATAATAAAAGTTAATTATTATTAGACCTTAATAAATTATCATCATACTAAAAATCATTAAAATCGATTAGCAGGTTTTTACGTAATTTAGGAAAAACCAATATTTTTACAAATTTTGACGCCCTTTACCGGCTAAACGAGACAATTTTGGATATAACTAAGTCGGCTTAGATCGACCTACCTTGACGTCAGGAGTCTGTCGTCAAACGTTGTACACGTATTTTCCGGACACCCTGTATATATATATCATACAATTGTTGTATAGTAGAATAGTAGGCAAAATCGAAACTTGGGCGTGGTCTCTACCGCCTGCGGCGCTCTTTAATTCTCCCTAATATTTTTTCCTGGATCCACGCTTGTACCAAACTGCCGACCCTGGCTAGCAACCACCAGGATTGTTATAGGTCACGTAAACAATAATTCGGCTTCTATTTGGTTAGATATAAATATATGACATTTTCAGCACAATTCCCTATCATCTTGATAACTACTAAAGCAATTAATAAAAGCCCCACTCGTGTCAAGGCATAAACTTATGTCTGTGACGATATTGATATTCTTCTAAACCTTCTCTGGTCTAGACTTCAAAAAAAGTCCTTACATTATAAGGGTCGATCACGTCTCCTATTTAAATTGTTTTGGAGCAGATTTCAGTATTTTCGGCCAGAGGAGCCTTAAGTTTTTAAAGGTCTGTTTTTTTAATAGCGAATTGTGAGTGGGGCTTATTTCTAAAACGCTGTACAAGCCGCCGCGTATTTTCATTTTAAGGAAAACAAGCTGCCTATCATTTTATTTAAAGTCCTAATATTTTATAAAAATAAATACTATAGTCCGAGGCTAGCTCTATGAAAATAATGCGAATTAATATTTACTTATATTACCGTGCCAGCAAAAATTATTATCATCATAATCATGAACTTTAGCAATTTCCATAATTTTTCTTTTCTTTTCTTTATACTCTTACTTTGTTAATCTCCCAAACAACCATAATAAATATGTTTTTGTTTACTTATTTTAATTTTTATTAGTTTGGCAAAAACGACAGGTCCGACTAAGGCAGTTATGTCACTCAGTGTGTTGCAGTGCAGTTCCTACCGATTGTGTTGGTTGAAATAATTTATAAAGTATGATTTTGTGTACTTTGACAATTTTTTCATCGACCTTTCGATAATCTTTTTTATTGATTTTGAATAGATTAAAAATAGATTACTAAGTGTTTTGAATGCACTGGTAATTTTCACATTGACTTTTACATTTTATCGCTGGGGTACAGCTCTTCTACGTGGGGGGAATGTCACGAATATGACATTAAGCCTTTACTAAATATTTCTCGCCCTATATAATGGTTAATCGTACAGTTAGCATTTGCTCACTAATCGTAAATTAAATACGGTGAGAGATCCGTTTGGTTACGAGCAAAGAGTCAAGTTCGGGCCGTGACGAAGTACTTATTGGTCTACCCAAAAGAGCTGAGCCGCCACACGACATAACTTCATCATGTAAGTATCATTTTGTTTTGTACCAGTACCTTTAACTTAATTTCGTCTGTTCTACACCCCCCATACCCAAAATATGAACTTGACACAATTTTAGCCTACAGTTAAGAGTACGTTGTTTACTATTTCTCAAAAGTGCCGAAGCATTTAAGTAGCCGGTGCAAAGAGCTAGTAGCTTCTTCTACTAAGCTATTTTCAGGAAGAACTTAACAACAATGCCCCATTGTTACCCTGACAGCAGTACAGAGAACTAAACTTAAAGAGTATGTTAAGGTCTAGATATTTTATTTCTACTTTACTAATTTTTAGCGTATAGCAGCTGCCCTATATTTGAATATCTCCACTGTAAGCGCAATTTCAACAACAGTTAAGGAAAATGAATTATTAGAATCACCTTAAAACGCACGTTGTAATTCAAAGAGAGTTGTAAATGTGTGAATATTGGATATAAGTTCTATCCGTGACACTATTTATGGAATGTACGAAACAAGTAAGTTGTACTATTTAAAAGTTATAATATTTTACATCGGCTATTCATAAGCTGTAACTTTTCTTAGAACGTCATGTCACTTTGATAACTTTAAGTTAGAAATTAAAAGACAGAGAACTGTTCGATGGTTGTCTTAACTCCTTAAGAAGCATCTTCAAGAAAATAGGCTTCGGATGGTAAGAAGATGAACTTAGGCGAGGGCTTATGGAACCTCCCCATGTATCTGTCAAACGACTGGTATTTTTGAAAGAATATATTAAAGAAAAAGAAGCATTTTTGCACCAATTCGTTTTCTTGGATGAAACAGGGATTTTTCAGAATGGTACCATTGGTCGATCTTGGGAAGATGAAAATAAAAGAAGTGTTAGATCTACTAAAGTTGATGGTAAAAGGTATTATGCAGTAAACAAGTATATAAACTATGGGAATTTTTTGTATATTTATCATGTTTTTATGAAAAAAAAAATGTGTAATTCCCTCACTCGGATATTTTGGTTACAACCTGGCAACACTGTCGATAACTGACGTCACTCGAAGAGTATGGCGTGCATCGGTTTTTGTTTTGCATTAAGTATAGGTTTGGTTAGATATATCGTCCCCTTTTAGACTTTGTAAGAGTATTAAAATATAGGTATATTGTCAAATTATTTAAATTTTCATTCAGGTTAATCTGTTATTTAATAAATAAATAATTATGATTTCTGTATTGAAATATATTACTAAATTATAATTTAATGTAATTATCAAAATCTGGCAACAGGGTAATGCGAGAAACCTACGGCAGTGGGCCATATAAAGGTTTCTAGGCGTGTGCTGATTGTTCGTCATTAGCGTAACATAGTAGCATTGTAAATGTAAATTTTTAAGATGAATGAGTACACGCTATGTTTACAAATTTAGAGACGTCTGAGGCGAGCTGTGCATATTATTTTCATATAATTCTTTATTTTCTTTTAATAAAACCTAAATCTATAACAAAAAAATCATATTCAGAAAAGTTCTCTCCATATGTATCGCTTACATTTCCCCTTTCTCTTTATACTTCGTAGTGTTAACCTTGTGCGGTGGACTATACTTTAATCTACCGACTAAAATAGTTATTTATGCAACTAGTGCAAAAAGTAGCTGTTTATTGCACAAAGGCATACATTTATTCACCGAGACGTAGTCGAGGTGAATAAGTATGCCGTGTGCAATAAACAGCCTTTTTGCACATGTTGCATACAATATTTTTTCTATGATCGAACCTATTTTATATAAATAAAATTAAAATAACCTTCCCTTAATTACCTAATTCTCCATGCATAATTAATTATTTAAGCAACCTTTGGCTTGAAATTTTATTCAATTGTTTTTACGCGAGATGCGTCCCGTCGCCCGTCATTTTGTTTATATTGTTTAGAAAAGTACTATTAAATGTTTTTGATTAAACGGTCTTTTGTTACAGTCTTCGTTTGTTGTTGGATATTATGTTGCTAAATGTCTCTTAAAATTTTTCTTTTAGTAAATGTACATTAAATAAGCAATAAATAGGGGTAAAAGTTTTGAGGAACTTATTCTAATTGACTGAGGAATAGGCAACCAACGCCCCCAACGCCAAGTTAAGTAGGCTGTGGTTAAGTGTCGTTTCGGTGGGTTGTGGTGAATATAGGCAACCAAGAAAACACTTCATTTCAGGCGTGCAATAATGTATTTTTTCCACTACTAACCTATAGCATCGCCATTATTGACCGATTATTAACGCTAGAAATAGTTTTCCTCTACCTTATAAGTCATTATTGACCATGGTCAATAATAAGCCATTGAAATCCATTATTGACCGATCTTTGACCTTAACCGAATTTTGTTTGAACGCAGGTAACTTGATTTTTTAATTCTACAACATCAATTCATTGTGGTTAGGCAACCAGATAATTATCAATACATATTAGATTACTTGATATTGTAAAATATCGATGCAATCAACATTTTTTCTGCTTCCATCCTTAATTCGGGAGGTGTACACATAATATTATCACTAACATTTCCTTCGCTCATTTTTTAAAAAAAACGCAAAACTCGTGAAATCTGATGACATAAATGAACACAAATTGACATTGACAAAGCCACCTGACAAAACAACAAAATATTTTGCCAATTCCAAAGCGCAGGTAACTTGATTAAAAAATATACTTATACCTACCTATAATTTTTTATAATTATTAATACTATAAAGATAAATGACTTATAAAAGTTTGTAGTAGTGGAAAAAATATTATATTAACCACGGTTTAGACAGCTTATTATAGCCCTCGCGTCTTAAATCCCTCGTCGCTTCGCTCCTCGTGATTTAAACTCGCCGCTCGGGCAATAATGATGGCTGTCTAAACCTTGGTTAATAATATACTATTTATTGCAGGCGTGCAATAAAAGCTAACTTTTGCCATAAGACGGTGACTACAAAAGTTGTCCCTTTTTGCATGATCGTAGAAAAATATTATTTATATACCTATTCTATACCCGCAAAAAATTGCAGCGAACACAAACGATGTCACATGATTGACAGCCCCTATTACTTTTTTATTTCACATATTTCATTCTGTGCCTCTCATTTATCGCTACTGTCATGTCAGTAAGAGATTCTACTTTAAGTCTGACGTCATGGAGGTATCTTTATGTGAGCTGTTAAAAACCAAATCTTGAATAAAGAAGAAATTAGGCAGCTTTAAGAGAAATGCTTGCGTGATGATAGGAGTTAGAAGAAGTTGATTTTGTTGTAGAATTGACATAAAGATTGAAGCATGTCATGTAGATTCTGTGCGAGTAAAATGTATTTTTATTCAAGAGGGCTTGGACTGTAAAACATTGGGATTGGTTAAGATCACATTTATGAGAAGTATATAGGTAGGTATTATATCGTTTTCAAGATACAAGGTATCAAACTTTAACAAAAAAAAATCGTTTTTTCGCAATTATCTTAATAATCTTTTAGCCTATATTGTTAAAATTTGGCAGTGTTATTTAGGATAGTAAGGGGCTAATATAGCCCTGACTAGATTAAAATATTAAGTCCAGTGACGGCCCTGAAGGCACCTTAACTAAGATTTTTGACAGAAAAAATCTGTACCACTGATTTTCTTGCAACTTTTTTATTTAAAACTACAACTTTTTTATTTTTAGCATTTGTTTCGTATCTCGCCTCATTTTTGAGAAAAGAGATAATATTACTTTATGTTCCTACAAAATAAAGAGGCCAGATGGTATTAACCAGAGCCATACCACAATAAAAAAATTGGTTTATTAGAAAATAATTCCACCAAACTCAAATAAAATTTTGGTGCAAAATTAATAGGGAAGACAAATAGGTAGCAAAATTTACATGGGATTTCCTATGTTCAGTCTGACGATACACCATCTAGTACAAGACAGAACGACGGATTGATCTCATTATTAAACCTGTGTTTAAGACACTAACAAGCAACAGTTCCTAATAAAATTGTTGTTTCTATTGAGAAAAGAACAAAGCTCGCGTTTAAAATATGAAAATTTATTAAAAAATATCTTGACATACAGAACAATTCCATTCTCAGTGAATGGAGGAACGTGCTTTATTTATTCAGAACGAAAACAAAATAATAAGGGGAGAGGCATGCATGGATACGACAGTTGACGAGATCGTTGCAATTTTAAATAAACTCTACATTTTAAGATTCCGTTCAGAGTGAACATTTGTTCAGTGCCCCTTAGAATTGAAAAGATCAAACGAGGAACAAGCATTCCGTTTATTTGAGTTCGTTTTTTTTTTAAATTTGTTAAAGATGCTGTTATTCAGGATTTACTGCAGTGCAAACTAGGATTCAAAACACTCAAAAGCGACATTAAGTGTAATGGAGAAAGCAGTATATTTATAAAATCACTCTCTTTTAAACACAATCACAGCTATACTGGTCACTTTTATGCCACACAAATATGTGTTAAATTATATCCTGCCCGAAATTCTACATTTATCATGTAATTACACATTGTTCATGTTACATTTTAAAATATAAATCTACCACTAAGAATGGATTATTACAGTAAGTGTGCAATAATAGAATGTAAGTATAGTATTGTAGTATATACAGGGTCGTTGGTATGTATGGAAACGGTCGATTATTTCTTAAAGTATAATAGTTAGCAAAAAATATTTTAGAAAAAAGTTTTAGGGTTTTTCAAGGTCTATTAGAATTCTAAACAAATAAGTATACAGGAGGAGTCAGAAAACCATAGAGAAGCAAAATTACTTTTTTTTAAATGGAACGAACACCTTATATCTTAGAATATTTTTGGATTTTACGTGAAATAACAATTATTTTTTATTCAGAAAATTATTATTTGAAAATTGACATTTTTGAAATTTGACAGATTCTAGCTCTCTTACGGTACGTCTTAGAGTGAAACGGCGTACATGTCCCTATCTTACTTTTTCATTATCTTCCCAAAAACATCAACTTCCGGTTAAATCAGAAGTATTGTATTTCCGCCTTTTGAGTTATATCCAGATTAACCGGAAAGTGACACTTTTAGGAAGATATTAAGAAACTAAGATAAGGACATGTAAGCCGTCAAAGTTCAAAACTGTAATTTTTTAAAAGTCGATATCTCGGAAACTATTAGGTTTAGACTTATAATGCACTTATTAAAAAATAATTGTTATTTTATGTAAAATCCAAAAATATCCTAAGCTATAGGGTGTTCCGTTTAAAAAAAAAAAAACTTTGTTTCTGTACGGTTTTCTGACTCATCCTGTGTACTTATTTTTTTTTTTAATTCTAATAGACCTTAAGAAACCCTGAAACTTTCGTCTTAAATATTTTTTGCTGACTGTTTTACTTTAAGAAATAATCGACCGTTTCCATCCATACCAACGACCCTGTATATATTTACAATATTTTAGTGTGTACTTCGACATTATACGTAGGTATATTATGTAAATTACCTCTTAACTTTTACTATTTAATATATGTTTTTTTTTACGGTGTATTATTATACTTTAATAATCCATAGCTGTTAATAGGTTATTTATTGGCAAACCTTTTTTGATGTATATAATCTATTTGTTTCATCTAAAAATATTTTGCTGGAAATCTACTCTCTTTCCAGCAAAATGTTTTTGGACAGAATAAATAGGATATATCTAGTAAAAAAAGTTTATCAATAAACACCCCATTATAACAGCCAAAAAAATATATTTTTAACAAAAAATGTTACCAAGCTGAACTCATAAAATATATTAATAAGAACTGGCAAAATTTGTTGAAAAGGTGTGGTTTAAAAAAAAACAACCCATTCGTTATTAAGTTTCTATTAACCTCAAGATATATTAAGAATTAAGTTCTACAAACCCACATCAGTATCAAATAAGGGTATTAAACAAAAAGAAAATTAAATGGCTTTCCTTGGGCCTTTTTTAAACTGACATACGTAAACTCAACAAAAAGAATCAAAAGGTAATCAATAATGTTAATAAACATAACTGCAAACCAAATTGCAAATATAACAAATAAAATATTTGGTAAAACCTGGATTGCTTTTAGTGAATAAAATGCCATACTCATATTTTAAATACACTTGAGAACTGTATGTAAAATATGAATTTGCAACAAGAGTACAGCACTAACATAAGCATGGTAGGTACATAATATGAGACCAATAAAAAATTAGTCAAAAGTTTTTGTTGACAGAGATGTTTTTTATATCTACTAATAATTCTAAAGGATATTTTACACACATTGCACTTAAACATATTTATAAAACTTACCTGTCGTACTTTTTTAACACGATAAATAATTTAGAAAATATAAATTAGCACAAAACTAAAAAATTGCAGGAGTTGCATCACCCAAAACAAAGAACGATCAAAATGGCCGCACGCACGCACGTTTTCTGGTCGACTGCATCGCGTGATGATCGGTGGTCTGGTAAACGCGTGACCCGAACCGTTAATCTGATTGGTAGAGTTAACTAAGTACATTGTCAATTTACATTTTTACATTGTATTTGGTATTCCTACATAGTTGCGTGTAGTTTTAATGTAAATTTACATGGAATTGGAGAATTGTTACATAAAACATTGTAAAAGTACACGCAAAATGTATTTTTATTTCATCCTGTCCAGTAAATCTACTTACCCTGTACTCATATGCGGCCGGTAAATGGAACATTACAGTATCAGATACTGTAATGTGTTGCCTAGCAACCATGCTTTGTTTTTGGAAACTACGACTTTTTACTTTCGATTTTTGACAAGTTGTCACTTAAAATTATAAGAAATAAAATATTTAAATACACATATTTAGCAATTATTTAATACATCAAAAACACTTTTTTAAATGAAATAAATCAATTTAACCAACTTTAGTAAATGAAAAATGTTATATAACTATAATATAGGCATTTAATTACATTGTTTTAAAGGTTTTGCTTAACTAAAATTAGTAATTTTTATTTTATATGGTCTATATTTAGTGATACCAATTAAAACTGTTTGGGTGCTTCTACTTGTAATAGTATTTTTTTCTACCAACTTTAGTAATTGTAAAATATTACACAACCATAGAATATATTCCCTGTTACAATTCTTTAAATATTTTATTTAACTAAAATTGGTAGATTTTATTTAAAATTATACCCGAAACCTCCATAATTGCCCACACGAATATTATGACTTTATCTATTTGACAGTGACAAGCAAACAAAATTTATAATTAACTATGGAAACCAATGGCTCAATTGCATTTAGGGTAGGTAGCATGATATAATATTGCGAAGTATTTTTTAAAATTTTAATATACCTATTTATTTTTTTGAAAAGGGATATAATGACAGGATGAAATAAAATACCATACGATACACGTCCGTTAGGTGTTATTACAGCACTCGTTTATATTCCAGACTCGGCTCCTACGTCGCCTCGTCCGTAAAACAACTCGTACTGTAATAAGTCACCTACCGGACTTGTAACGTAAAATACTATTACAATGCACTGTGTAAATATACACTCACTGATATGTTCAAATAAATTTCTTATTATTTTTGTGTATAACAACTGTAAACTTTGTGTAAAAAATATTGTAAAATTTGCAATTTTTTAAAAGCCGAGACGTAGTACCCCCTCAAAAGTATGATGATAAAAGAAGTTAAATACTGAAGTCCTTTCCCCTGTAATACTTAATGAATTGTTCAAAATGGTTACCATTGTTTTGTAAGCACAAGTATAGCCGATGTTCAAACTGTTCGCGAACCCTTTTAAATGTCTCAGGAGAAATAGCCCTACATTGATGGAGTTGTATTACAGAAAAGATCTAGGCCGCCATGGAAACACAACCATGTTTATTTAAGAAATATATTTTGACATTACCCTCACGAAAGACATAAGCATACAATAATATTATTTTTTCCACTACTAACCTATAACATCTCCATTATTGACCGATTATTAACGTTAGAAATCGTTTTTCTTTACCTTATAAGTTATTATTGACCATGGTCAATAATAAGGCATTGAAATCCATTATTGACCGATCTTCAAGAATCTATTTGAACAAAGGTAACTTGATTTTTTGATTCTACAACATGAATTCATAAACATCATTTCTTGTGCTTAGGCAACCAGATAATTATCAATACATATTAGATTATTAGAGACGCCTGATATTGTAAAATATCGATAGGTACAATCAACATTTTTTCTGCTTCCATCCTTAATTCTGGAGGTGTACACATAATAATATCACTAACATTTTCTTCGCTTATTTAAAAAAACGGAAAACTCGTGAAATCTGATGACATAAATGAACAAAAAATTACATTGACAAAGCCACCTGACAAAACAACAAAATATTTTGCCAATTCCAAAGCGCAGGTAACTTGATTAAAAAATATACCTACCTATAATTTTTTATAATTATTAATACTATAAAGATAAATGTCTTATAAAAGTTTGTAGTAGTGGAAAAAATTTAAAAAAAAAAATATTAACCACGGTTTAGACAGCTTATAGCCCTCGTCTTAAATCCCTCGTCGCTTCGCTCCTCGTGATTTAAACTTGCCGCTCGGGCAATAATGATGGCTGTCTAAACCTTGGTTAATAATATACTATTATTTTAAGAAATTAATTTTTCGAAGGAAGAGTTCACTGACATGATTTTTGTATTGGGAAACAGTGATAAAAATTGTCTTCTAGCAAGTAGAATAAATGCAACTCAGTTTCTCTACAGGCGCCATCCAAAACCAGTAAGCTTTAGCAAACTGCTAGAACGTTTTCTTGGAAAATGAGGAAAATAAATTAGCAGTTTTGTTGACAGTTACAGAAAATTCAAACATTAGTCAGGCACGTGTGGGAGAAGAAGTTGGAATAAGTAAAAGGTCAGTTCAGAGAATTCTAAAAATACATTATTTTTATTATATGTATACATTCAACTGCACCAGGCTTTGAGAGAAAATGACTTTCATTGTAGAGTTTAGTCGTGTGACTGGGCTCGATTCCGCCTTCAGGAAAATTATTATTATTCTCTATTAACGTCTTATCTTCTGATGAGGCCACATTCCACAACAATGGATGCGTCAACAAGCGTAATATTCACTATTACGCTACCGAAAATCCAATAATCATACGACAAATGGACTACCAACATCGTTGGTCAATAAATGTTTGGGGAGGAATTGTTGTAGACATGTGGTAGGCTCTTACTTTTTTAACGGTGAAATGTATTTTCAATTTTTAACAAACGATTTACCTGCATAGCTTTTAAATTTAGCACCAAATATGCAGGCATACAATATGGGGTTACAACAGGATGTAGCTCCAGCCCATTTTTCGCGACAGATCAGAGCTAGATTTCTTTCTTCTTTTTTTTTTAAAATGAGCGAAGAAAGCTAGATTACAACACTTACGGAAATCGTTGGCCTGCAGGGTCACCCGACTTAACCAAACTTGACTTTTTCTATGGGGTATGTAAAAGACAATGTTTATAGGAACGTCCAACAACTGAGCAGAACACGCGACAAAGAATAATCAACGCGTTTGCAACAATTATACCTTCAATGCTCGGAGATGTGGAAAGGTCATTTGAAGCAAGAATAGACAGATTCTTAAATAAACATTGTTGTGTTTCCATTGCTGCCTAGATCTTTTTGTAATATTTTACTTCATTTGAAAATCTTAAGAAAAACTAGTTTGAAAGTTGTCATTTTTGGAACCAAATTTAGACATCCTGTATAAAATAAGATAAAACTATTCAATGTTAGAGTATCGTTAGACCTCTTGTATTCAAGTTTAAGCCATGTAACTCGGACAAAGCAGATTTAAGGCCGTTTTTTAAATAAGCTTTTCAAGGCGTGCCAAACGATTTTTAATTGTTTTTAATTTATTGCTCCGAAACGACTATACTTTGGAAATAGGAAAGAACACTAAAAATAACCAAAATATGCAAAAAAGGGTGTACCATTAAAAAAAAATTGTCGTCATACTTTTGTGGGTCTGCGTTCGAACGAAATTCCTAACTTCATTGGTATATAGGCTATTAATGCCTGACGCATTATTGCAGGACCCTGTATAGGCTGTTTAACATTATAAATTATAAAGCAATAACAACTTAATCTTAGACTTCTAGAAAATGCTCCTGTTGTGTCGAGTGGCATAAAACTATAATAATTCAGCTGAATCTGTATGACAATTTTGTAATAAAAACAAACGAATTATATGTAACAAAGCAAGTCCTTAAACAAATAATTTTATTATCCATTGTAATCAGGGCAAAACTCACCAAAATTATTTGTTTGTGAAATTTTGCAATTACCGGATAATTCCAAATAGTAAACATTTTGCTTTGTTGAAAAAACGTTTATTTCGATATATTTTGCTGTTTAATTAAATTATTTATATCGAGAGATTGACTTATCTCTCTATATTTGTTTAAACTTATCATGAAACCTGATTCAACATAATTCATAAAATTGATTAATTTTACTTATTTCCTCATTCATTTAGTAAACTCATCACGGGGATGGTATCAACACTCAAAAGGTAATTTTGAGAAGAATTTGATGGCGCAATATAAAATACACGTTGCCATCTAAAAATTGAGACTTGACGTCACTATGGTGTTGGTTTTAAGCTAAAAATCAAGATCTCGCTTTAGCATAGCGCTAACCTAAATTTGAACAAAATATCTTTTAACATAACGCCTTGGTGCTTTGTACAATAATTTCCTTTATTATATAAAATAATTTGAAAAATACCTTCCATTTTTGGGTCCAACATTTGACACATAAGAGGAACTTGCGCTGATAGAGTCGTCCGGAATAGATCCGGATTCCATGCCAAGGGGCTTGTTACATAGCTCTGAAAAAAAAATTGAAATGAGTAAAATTTAATATATTTATCTCTACCAAAACCGCAGCTGTCTTTTTTAAAAATTGGATGAGAGAGACGCAAATAACCCATCAAGCAAATTCATTGCCACAAGACATAGTAAACTATGCAGTAGGTGACTTACCTGCATCCAAAACTAAATTGCGCCAATACAAACTTAATAATGCAACAAAGGGCTGAACTTTGTGCTAACTTTACATGAAATTTAAATTATTGCAGATATGCTTCACGTATTAATGCTCTAGGGTGAAACGAGATATAGTGTGTTTCATCCCAAGTAGCACAAATATACTTCAGACAGTTCTATATATTGCTATATAACAATTTGTAATATAACTATGATATTTTAAAAGTACCCTGTAAACCCTTATATGACTCTTAGAAACACGGAAAAGGCCCAAGTTTATAAAACAGTTTCATTTATTAGAAGTTTTGTTAGGCTCGCAGATAATAATTTTAATACAGTTATGGGTATTTTATGTAACGTTTATATAATCAGTTTTATAAGAGAAACGATGGGATTATCTATATAGTTAATAAGATTTATTTACGACTATTTTAAATCAGTTTTATAAGAAATTATTAAATATTTTATAACTATATTAAATAACCTCTCATAATAGATAATAATAAGATATTAATAAAATTGTTTTATAACAGGTTTAAAAATATTTTAACAATAGCCATTTTGGGTCGATTAAAATATTTTTATTATATTGTGTTAACATTTTAGTTGTGTAGTTATCACGAATAAAATTTAATATATATACATAATATGTCAACTTATACAAGAGATATAGCATAGACTTGAAACATGGCGACATTAAAAACTTATAATAACAGTTTGCACGAAAAAGATTTTGAAGTCTAACGCTTTCCCACGGCCAAATTTCTCTGCCAGGCTGATTATACTGACATAATATATCCATATTTGTAAGTAAATATTTACGGGCTTTCATTTAGTTAAACATTTTGTTATTGAAGATATATTATATTTTTTTAATTGTTAGATAGAAGTTGAAAATCGATATTTTATTTTACTTGCAATGTTATTGGCCATACGTTTTTCTTATTAAAAGGACTACTTTAAGAGATATTTAAATATTTTATTTGATTAATATTATTTCGCCAACATGGCCGACTAAAAGTGGTTTCTAAAACATGGCGTCAACTCTAACAAATCACTTTATCGTTTCAGGCACACCTATAAAACAAATATGACATATAAATTGTTATATTATGCCTTTTTACGTGACAAAATTGTTTTATTATTTAGAACAGCGCAGCATTACGTGGTAAAATCATTGTGGTTCTCGCAATGTTGCCATGTTTTTGCAGAATATATTGATTATTTCTAGCTATAATATACTGATTCGCCTTTATTAAATGTTTTTGTGACAGAAATGTCATTTTTAAGTAGAAGGCTAAAATATTATAAAGCACAACTTTGAATTATGGTCAGAATAGATAATAAAATATACCTACCAGTTGTAAAAGTCATTCTTAATTTTTAGTATTATCATTATTAGTATTATTATTATCGTTTTTGGTTAGGTTAGGTTTTTTCTTTATAATTTCTGCGTGTAATTTTAAAAGGCCATTGCTTAGTTTTATTAAAATAATTGTGCATTGAACAATAAAAGTGATTTGGTGAAGCATCTTAGTCCTTTTTATTTAACGTTCCTAGTTTAATATATTTGCCTCAAAAAATTAAGAATAATTTTAAGTAGATTTGCAGATTTTATTGTTATTCCGACAATGCTGTATGGTCGGCCAGTCGTTCTTGGTCGTGATGTTAGTTAGAGGCGCAAGGTAGCGTGACAGTAGATTCATTTCAAATAATGGCTACACTAATAAATTGATAATATGATAGTTTTGTTGTATAAGGCTCACTTAAGGCATCTTATTCGACACTATTATCGTATACGCTATTATGGTAACCGGTTCTATATAATCTTTTCATTATGAAATCCAATTAAAATACTAAGTACTGTTTACTGAATAGTTGAATGGGATTTTTTGATTTATTGCACGATTAAAATAAAAAAATTTGTCTGCTGTTTTGTCTTAAAATACCTAGATATTTAAAATATATATATTTGAACATTGATTGTATTCTTTACTATAGGTTATGGGCTCATATTCGTGTTCTGATGAAGAATCATAAACCATTTTACCCAAATCAACCCTGCCTGTTGTCTGTGCTGTTGTGTTCACACGTTGTCCATTTAAATTTAAAATTCTTTTATAGTTATCTCTGACCTTTTTCTTAAAGTTTCCACTTCGTTTTACTTTTTTCCAGTGGGAAATTGGCCGACTGCTTAAGCTTGACATTGTTTATAAATTATTAATAATGTCATCTACTGATATGGACGTAAAAAGTTAGGTTAGTACGGGTAGTGCTATAAATATTATATAGGGTTCACTAAATAATGTTTTTGCATTTACAAAAGCATTTTTATATTTTAAATGCTTTTTAACTATTTCATTACGTTTTATTTAATAACCATTATAAAACAGTCTTTTAAGAGTAGCCGTAGTTACTTAATTGTCGTCAAAATCAAATTGTTTTATAAGTAAGTTCCCGTCACTGCTACATAATCTTACAATAAAGCTTCTATAAAAGTAGAGTGAATGCTTTTATAGTTGCTTTATAAACTGTTTAAAATTATCCCTACAAACTAACTATAAAATATATCTAGCTTAAGCGAAAAGAGTCGTATAAGTTTTGTTACATACATGTTTCTAAGCAAACTGGTTTCTGTATTTTTAAAACTGTTTTAACAATTAACCTTAGGAACACCTATATAACAAACTTATAAAATAATTTTGGTTATACAGCAAGTTAGTGTTGATGACAAGTGTTAAATAATAATTCAGAGTATTTAAAAGCTCTAATAAATCCGATATAAAACAATGTAGTCGAATAGTAATATTCTTGTGCTACTTGGGATGTAAATCAGCATGGACCATCTGTGAATCGATGCCCTGTACAGGTTTACCAACGTAAGATTTATGAAAAAAAGTTCATAAGAAAAATTAATTGATTGTGAATACATCCTTATGATCTTATATTTTTATGTATATACAGGGTAAGTCGTTTGACTGAAGTTGAAACCAAGATATGCTCTTAAAATAGAACACCCTATATGTTTTTTATATTTTTAAATTTAAAACGTTATTATATCGGCTTTTTGTTATTATATATATTATAAGCAAATGAAACGCAGGCGGTCTACCTCCACAATATATATTTAAAGTTATCAACATTTAATTGTTGCCAACATGTTTCGAACATATACAGAGTGGCCATTTAAAAACGAAACTAAGCCATTTTTGGGCACCCCAGGTTTAAAAAAAAAAACGCGCGGATTCGTCGATTTTTGATTATAGGCGGAAATATTTCTCTTTGGCATTTTCGCCCTCTAAAAGTCAAATGCCTAGCGAGGGCGACAACTACCCCCAAAATTTTAAATATAATGGGGGTCGAATGATACCGGAGAACGTGGGGCCACACAATACTTCCTCTCCTTTCAATCTATTGTCCTGGAAACGCTTGGTCCAAATAGTGACGAACAGTGAGTGCAAAGTAGGGTGGCGCACTGTCTTGCTGGAATATTAAGTGGTTTTCTATGTACTGATCGTCATTTTCAATCATTTCTACTAACTATGGATAAATGGCGTTTTGTAATAATTCCAGATATATTTCGCCTGCTAAATTGCCAGGTAAAAAAAGGTACCTATTATACGGTTACCAACAATGCCAGCCCAAACATTCACTTATTCCGGATGTTGCGTATCCACCGCACGAAATATTCTGGGATTTGAATCAGACCAATAACGACAGTTGTGACGATTCACCGTACCGCTTAGGAAAAAAGAGCATTCGTCAGAAAAGCATACGTTGAAAAGAAAGTTCTGATTATTTATTGCCGTTCACTCATAATTTCACAAAATTGCAATCGCCTATCAAAATCGTCTTCGTTAAGTTCTTGTACCCGATAAATTTTGTAAGAATGAAACTTGTGGTTTTTTAATATCGTTTGAATGCTGCTGTATAAAATTTTACATAAGCATTTTTCACTTAATTATTTATTAAGTATTTTAATATATCCTAACCTGAACGTAAAATATTGGTTTACAAAAATTGTAAATATTTTAAAAATTATGGAAAAATCAAATTTACTGCACAATGATTTAAAACGTTATAATATTATTATGTATTAACAAAAAACTCCTTTGATAAAGATCAACTTTAAAAGTATAAAGATATATTTCGCTTTAAAAAACGAAATTTGGTATCATCTTCAACCAAACGACTTACCCTGTATACATAAAGATATAATAAATAAAAATTCATTACAATCAATTAATGTTTCTTATGAACTTTTTTCAGAGCTCTTACAGTTTCCAAGAAAAGGTTATTTTCCGTGGGTCCACAAATAATGACGCAAAATCTAATGAAAATTTTCAGGGAAACTTCATCATTTATTTGAGAACGTGAGAACGAAATGCATATTGAATTGCATATATTGTTAAATGCTTTGTTCTAGTATCGCGTTCACCTACCTTGTTGCAAATACTTACACACAAATTTTATTCAGGTCACATAAGCGCATTTCTATATGATATTGTTTACGGCAGATGTAGGGAACAAGAGGAATATTTAATTCCCTATCGGAAAGGTTACTGTAATTAGGCCAGTAAACAAGAAGCGTTCACATATCCGGTTTTTCAATATCATCAGAGTATATTGCAGGCAGATAAATTAACTTGAGATCAATACTTTCTTTCTTCTTTAAACATGAGTAAAAAAAAAGAAACTAATATTTTTTAACTTAAAGTAAAACACACAATTTGCTCCACTAGTTTAATATGACAATCGTAAAACTGTCAAACCATACATGTTTCGGAGGCATAAACCTCCATCATCAGTGGGATTCAAATAAGTCAAATTAAAGAGAAAAAAATACCAGAAACATTGTGATAACTTTTGTCGCAGAAAAATCTTCATCATTTTGTATTAAATATAGTTGTGAAAATAAAATAGAAAATGGAAAAAGTTGTTATTGTTAAAAAAAAAATTTTATTTAGTAGTTTATAATTAAAAAGCACATATTTTTTTGAATTTTTCGTTTTCAGAAAAACCCAAAATTTTTGTCCAATGAGGAGGAAACAAAATAAGAGATACGAACATCCTGCTAGAGTTGTATCAATCTTTTGATTCTATTTTATTTTCACAACTATATTTAATACAAAATGATGAAGTTTTTTCTGCGACACAAGTTCTCACAATGTTTCTGGTATTTTTTGCTATTTAATTTGACTTAATTGAATCCCACTGATGATGGAGATTTATGTCTCCGAAACATGTATGGTTTGACAGTTTTACGATTGTCATATTAAACTAGTGGAGCAGATTGTGTGTTTTACTTTACGTTAAAATATCACTCCACTGAGAGATGGCCTTCTTCCATAAAATTATTATTTTTTATATTTTTTTATTTATGGCATTGATTGATACCAAATGGCCAGCATCTCTTTTTATTTGAATAATAACACTCATTATTGTTTTATAGAGAGTGGGTATAAAGTCTGGAGCGGCTAAATAACCTCACATTTTACTGGCACATTTAAACCAAACTTCGTACAGCTGTTTAAGAGAATCTTACGCATCGAATGACGGTATTGGCGTTGTTGCTAGCTATTTGGTTTGTCTGAAAATCAAACGATTTTTAAGTATTTATATGTACAATCTTGTATATTTTTTCATTTAGCTGGCCAGTTGGTTTAAACCAGTGCCAATAAACTCAGATACACACACACAGAATCTTCGTTACATTTGTTACACTTTTGGTATAACATACTTTGTTTCTAATGTCAGTAGTTTTCGAAATGAGAATAATTTAAAAATATTAAATTAAATATTTAAATGAGTTTAAGGCAGTGGACCCAAAAAGTCATTGCGTCTATATTGACAAAAGTTCCACATATCCCAAGAATATTTGATGAGCTCGGCATCTGAGAAGCGTCTGGCTTCTAGGCGTGTGCTGATTGTTCATCATTAGCGTAGGACGGTAGCATTGTAAATGAGATTTTTAAGATTAACGTGTACACGCGTTGCGGGTTGTAATTGTTTTCATGTTTATAAATTTAGAGACGTCTCAAGCGAGTTGTTGCATTAAGTTTATTCTATTTTCATATAATTCTGTACATAAAACCTAAATTTATAATAAAAAAATCATATCCAGAATAGTTGTACACACGTCTATGATATGCTGCTTAAAACTCCTTATTTATGGCTCTTAATTCCCTTTTCTCTCCATACTCACGCGGCAGACTATAAATATACACAAATCGATATAGATTTATCAATTTTTAGATTTCCCTTCTTCCTCATTAAGTACCTCCCTGTCGGTGAAGGTATCCGATGCACCACGTGTACCGGTTCTCAGCACGTAATATACGGGGCCCCGAGGCATATTAATTTAGGACTTCACGTAGGGCGTAGCATATATAGAAATTTGAAATTCGAGATATCCCGCCTCGAGGGCTTATTAGTTTTCTGAAATATTAAATCTACAATAGGTTAATGTGCGCGCACTGAAATACATTTGTATGTATCACATTTCTGCGACAAAATTATCGCGCCATTAATTTTCGTAGTGTTAAAGTTTGACACGTGTTTATATGTGACAAACAGAAAGTACACAAAAAATATTAATAGAATACGAAACAACAGTAACAAAACAAAAACAGTATCAAAGTTACAAAAACATTAATTCAAAATATAAAAAAAAAATAAAAAAATAAAATAGCGATTGTTTTGAAACAGAAAATACATGATCATGATACATGATGGCGAGGTCTTACAAAAATTGGACTTTTCTAGCTTAATTTTTTGCAAATTCATTGACAACATTTTCCATTTCAAGCTGCTTTAAAAAGTCAGACTCTATAGAAATGATAGCAAGATTTTCTAACCGCTCTTGGCCCATTCTAGATCGCAAATAATTTTTAATCAATTTTAATTTAGAGAATGACCTCTAGGCTGTGGCTACAGAAACTGGAATGGTTAATAACATGCGCAATTCAATCGTAATGTTTGGAAATGAGTGGGTTAGGTTATTTATTGCAATGTAATTAAGTTTTTCTACTACAGACGTCGCGTTCTTGTCGCCATTTAGCAGAAATTGTAATTCGTGTTAAGTTCTGTTCCGTCTATATCTTTCTCGTTTCGATCTTTGTCAGTTAAGGTTTCTTCCAGTTTTTTACAAAAATTAAATTGATCTTGGTCAGAATATTTGCCGAAATCCTTAACATTCCACAAAAAATTAAAAACATATAGAATGACACGATAATAGTTTAAATCTTTCATGTACGGATGAAAGAGTAATGTCTGGCAATCCGAAAAAGCAATTTACTTTAATTTTATTTCTTGATTTTCAATCGGCTGGTCGTCATCTTCGTAAGAAAATTGTTTTTTAATCTCTCGTGGCCTTAAAATTTCTGCGGATATAAATTTTGCATCAAGTTCTAAGCAAGAAGCTTAAAAAATTTAATACTAAAGTATATATTTAAAGGCTAAACTTTAATTTAATGTCGATACTTGTACTAATTCTGCACAAATTTAAAAACTCAGGCCTATTTAAATCTATAGATGCCGAAAAATCTTACACGCCAATGGAGGAGACGGTTTTGATTGATTTATTACTTCGCATTATTTAAAGATACACTATTGTACAGATGAAATGTTTAAAGTTGCCGCAATTTTTCTTGTTCTTGTACCTGGCTCGTTTTGTACAGCATTCAGGACTGCTGTTCAATTTTGACAGTTCTTACAGTGCAACGTACTCCTGCCAAATTAGTGGATTCCTTCAAAGGTTCATTTTCCCACAGTCGAATATGTACCAGTGCAAAAGTTCGTGTTCGATTGGATAATGCTGCCGATGGAGTCGTTTAGCTTCAAAGGAATTACCATAGGCAAGACCATAAATAAAATCAACCATCAGTAAATAGCTCTAACTAACTTTGGAAAGATTACCTAACAAAATTATTTGACACTGAAAGTCAAAAACGTTAACAAAAGGAAAAAAAAACTATGAGCTGTCCCAGCCAACTGCTGTTTTTTATATTGTCACTTCGATAAAATGTAACACTATGAATACTTAATTACGAGTAAACATAAAAACAGGAGTTTTACTGCTAAATTTCCACTGTATTACATCAAATAACTTGACATGTTTCGCTACACAGTAGCTTCCTCAGAATAAAGTGTATGAATGATACAAAATTGAGGCTTGTAGTAAAAGGTTATATTAAAGACAGGTACTAAAGCAGATAAAGGTAATACTGTATAGTAGAGATTATTTAAAAAGACCGAAACCCCAATAAAACGTGCAACAAAGAACGCTACACGGTATTCTTTGTTTTCATACAAATCAAAAGCAAGAATAAATTAAAGAGAATATCCAGTTGACGCCCTTCAAAGAGAGTAAAATAATAAATCACATAAGTCTTAATGTTCTATCTTTTACCAGGTACCCAAGCGTCTACCTGAGAAAGAGAGGTATAATATAATATGAGGTTTTTTTTTTACCTTTTATAAACTGATTGATATCTGTGATGAATGCTGGTGGGATATTGGGTTAGATCCGGAATGTAGTAAAAGGTTATTAAAGACAGGTAAATTAGTATAGTAGTAATAAATCTGGGTTCCTATACCGTAAATAATTATTATAAATCTAAATAACATTATTGAATTCAAAGATACACGAGATTTATTACAGAAGTGGTTATAAAAAGGATTACAGTTGGTTAATTGAATAAACTTAACAAAGGAGAATTGTTAAGATCTATCTGGTCATTAAGTAATAGGTTGGAATTTTTTAGTTTGTGTATTTACAAAAATTCTAAGAAGTTGAGTTTTGGGCCTTTTTTTTCTATATGTAAGATTTTGAAATTTTTATCGAACTTGTGCTGGTTTTCTAGTAAATGACTGGCCTAATTAGAGTCTTTTTTGCTTTTGTTATAGCTATTATAGTGTTCTTTCAATCTTGTGGTAAAATTTCTACCGGTTTGACCTATGTACGTTTTAGGACAATCGTGACAAGTTAATGTATAGACACTTCAATTTTTATTCCTGTCAGTTTTGCTTTTGTTATTTTAAATGAACTTGCTTAAAGAATTGTTAGTTTTATATGCAATGTGGATGTTAAGATTATTTAAGGATTTGCCAACGGTTAACCTAGGATGGCCGATGACGGTAAGCAGTTTGTATTAGTTAGGGCGGTTCTTTATATTAGGAAAAACTAGATCAATGGCTTTTCATATGATTTTTTTCTTTGAAATTTTTGTTATTAACTTTATTGAGTATCCATTATTAATAGCAATTTGTTTAATTAGGTTTAATTCTTTCTGAAATTCGGATTTATTTAATGTGATGTGAAAATCTGAGAAAACGTGTTTATTGGTTTTCCTCTTAATGGTAAAATCCAAAAAATTAATGGAAGAATTGGTTTCCTGTTCTATTGTAAAATTAATATTAGGGTGTAAGCTATTGATGTAATCAAGAAATACTATAAGTTGTCTATTAGTACCAAGAAAACATGTTAGAAGAACATCATCGACATACATAATAATATGCCAGTAGATACATTGTTTAAAAAAGGGGGTGTTGGCTAATCTTACTTTCTAGAAGGTTCATGAATATTTCGGCTAATAAGGGACCGTTGTAACTCGCATAGAAATTATCGCTAAATTCAAAATAGTTCTGTTGAAGACAAACTAAAAGGCAGTCGATTATTTCCTGTTTTTTTATAACATTGAGGTTATTAGAAGTAAGAAGCTGTTTAACAAGATTAACTGTATCTTTAACAGATTAGATTTAAAAGATAAGAGACATCAAAGGATATTAATTTAGCGTTGTTGGTACGTTTATGTTTTGTATTTTTTCAACGAGTTCAAGACAATTTTTAATTTCGAATTTAGCTGAAAAATTAGTGTTACATTTAATTATATCAATAAGTTTTTTAGAAAGTTTATATGAAGGCGCTGTGAAAAAAGAAACCACTGGCCGGATTAAGTAATTAGATTTATGGAGTTTTAACAAGGAGTATAATTTATGGGGTTGTGGGTTCACTAAGACCAATTTTTTAGAATCAATGTCCGTAAACAAGCTCTTAACAATTATTAATGACAGATTTAATAGATTTTTGAAAGGTATCTGTAGAGTCACCTTTAAATACAGAGAAATTAGTTGGATTTAAGAAATCGATTGTTTTTTGAATATAATCTGTTTTATTTATAGCCACTACAGTATTACCTTTATCTGCTTAAATACCTGTATTTAATAATCTTTTACTACAAACCTTAATTTTGTATTATTCATATACTTTATTCTGAGGAAGCTACTGTGTAGCGAAACATGTCAAAATATTTGATGTAATACAGTGGAAATTTACCAGTAATACTCCTGTTTCTCTGTTTACCCGTAATTAATTATGTATCTCCACCAAGTATCGGCTGATATGATATGACTTTTTCATCACATTTTATTTTAGGCTTATAAAGGCTATTAAATAGTGGAATAAAAAATCCAGGTCCGCATTTAAAATAAAAAAGTTGATGATGGTCGCTCGAATCCGAAACGTCGGATTAAAAAACTAACCCTATCAGCTTGTAGAGGAGGAAAAGTTACTATAAGGAACTGAAAACCGCAACGTGATATCTTTTGTTAAACTAGAGAAATTAGGGATAATAATAATTAATATGGAAAAATAGGCCATTTTTAAAACATTAATTAATCAATTAAATCTCTGGTTTAACAAAATATATCACGTTGCGGTTTTCAGTTCCGTATAGTAACTTTTCCTCCTCTACAAGCTGACGGGGTTAGTTTTTTAATCCGACGTTTCGGATTCGAGCGACCATCATCAACTTTTTTATTTTAAATACGGACCTGGATTTTTTATTTCACTATTTAATAGCCTTAGAGCCTTAAATAAAATATGATGAAAAAGTCATATCATAACATTTGATTTTTTTGAGAAAATCCTTATTCATTGAGGAATTACGGAAAACCGCCATCTAGTTGCCACCATCAGAATCAATATGGTATAGTTAATAGATTTGCGTGTAGAGGAAAAGAAGGGCTTTTTTTCAAGACCAAGTTGAATAAAATCGGTTTATCCAAAGCAGAGATATCAGCGCTTGAAAGAAAAAAAGTTTGACCTTCTCCCACCACTTTATTATTGAAAATAGAGAAAAACAATTCCTAACATAAAGTTGCATAATTTTATGAAGAATACAATGCTTATATTTTTAACATATTTTTATTAAGAAAAATCAAGAGAAAATCGGCATTTCTATTTTAAAAGTTCTCTTACGCCCCCTAGCGGTCATTTTTCGAACTTGAAAATAATTTCCAGCAATTTCTCTTGACCGCTTTTATCGATATATATTTTTTCCCAAAGTCCTGGCGTTATTACTTTCTGAGATATAGCCGATTACCTCCTTAGGTGGAACACCCGGTACACTGCCTCTGATAATTTAGACATTTTATTGTAGATATTTCAAAAAACAATAAGTGTACCGATTTTGGAATGGTTACCTCAGTAAATGTGGGAAAAAACAAAAAAAAATAACACTTTGACACCCTGTATATCAAGAATAAAGGTTTCTTTACCGCACGTTTATAATATTGAAGCAAAAGAACTAATTGGTTACATGTTTCGCCTATAAGGCATCATCAGACCTAAAAAGTAGTCAATAATAATAATTTACAAGTATTTTTTCCTATTTTGACAAGCACTATCACGCTCTTAAATATTTACGTGACCCCTGAATACATAGCGTGTACTTTAAACCTTAAGTTTTTTTTTATTGGCGAGCTTTAAATTAATAATGCGCAATGAGGTATGTAAAGATACACTGTTGTTATTTATATATAATATTTTAATATCAGGCACCGTGTGCAAAATTCTACCGTGACAAAGCGTCCAACGAATATAGGTATTTTATCAAAATGTTTCCGTAAAGTTAAAATGGTTTCCCTTACGGGAATGTTTATCTTTTAGACGCTTCTTTTGTAGCATAAAACTCCCAGATGTATTTTTCAAAAGCATTTAAAAGATTTAACTCAATGGTACCGAATATTCTGTTTAGAAAATAGAATTAGACGTCAAATCTAAGCGTTTATTGGAAGGACCGCATTCCACATTAAAGTTTATTCTAATAAAATTTTTCTCCCTTTAAAAGTATTTCTGTGTTTTTTTCCTCCTGTTTTTCTGATACTTAAAGAAAATACACAATAAACGTAAGTTTAGGACTAGGTGTGATCCCTTAAAAACTTCAATATACTTTAACTTAATAAAGCTATCTAATTCCGGGGAATTTTGACACTCCTCGGGCGACATTATCTGGGAAAATTAATCACGGTCTCACAATTTCAATTATAAATGTTATGTTATGGCTCCCATAATGTCAAGAACTCCTGGGGCAGGCGGCAGGACTGCGTTTCAGACGCTGGCCTGGTTCTAATTCGGTGTATTTGTCACTTTGTGGTGTTGTGTGTCGCGGGGATGGAATTTTAGGTCACCGCTTAATATTCTGGCGTCACATTTTTATTTTTGAAGAGGTGAAATGAATTGGCAACTCTATGTTGTAGAACCGGACATGCTCCAAAAATATTCCAGTAATAAGTGGTAAACCATTATATAGTGAATGCATCCCCTACTATAGTCTATTTCAGAAAGGTGTAGAGTAATAAAATGGGAAATTCCGTCCAGTTCGGTGTCAGCCATAGGCGCAGGTAAACTTTGTGCATTAAATTATTTATGATAACTAACCAAAAACTTTAGAGAATTAGGTTAACGGGTATTAGGATAAAATAGTATTGTTAGTAATATTAAAATTTGAAGTGATTGCGTAAGAGGATTAGGAAAGGTATGTTTTCCGGCCTGAAGTGTCAAAATCGAAATATTGTGTAGGGATTAGTTAGGTAGTAGACTATAAAGTTACGTTTTGCATTTAACACGTATGCTCCGATATTCCCGAATGACTGGAGTTGGAAAGTCCACCGTTTTTAAATTATGCGGAAGAAAAAGACAGCAGGCCAAGAAAAGTCCAGGCAGACCAGTAAAAGTCCTTGATAAAGACACCAAAAGTGTAGTTCGAAGAAAAGTTTTTATTTTAAAAAATAAATGCCCAGCCTAGATTAGATTCTAATGGAGCTTGGCCAGGATGACAGTATTCCATTTATAACTAGAAAACTTCTATGGACCACTTTAAAAAATATGGATTTTGTCTGGGAAAAGCATAACCGTAAATCACTTTTACTGGAAAGCGATGAAATTGTTTGCTGGCGACGAAAATACTTTAGAAGTATAAAGCAGTACAGAAGAGAGCAGAAGAAAATCTTTGTGAGACGTGGATTAATGAAGGTTATATAGTACCAAAATTGTGGCAAGACAAAAATATGACTAGTGCCAACGGTTATTAAGGTGCCTTCAGGTAAAGGGAAGAGACTAATAATCGTCCATATTGGAAGCGAAGAGGGATTTTTAAAAGGTTTGCTAACCTTTCAGTCGTTCAGTACGGGAGATTACCACGAGGACATGAATTCGAATGTTTTTGAGGACTATTTTGGTGAAATGATAAAATATCTTCCAGGTGATTCAGTAGTAGTTATGGATAATGCAAGCTATCATTCACGACGCACAGAGAAGACTCCAACTTCATCTTGGAGAAAACAAGAAATTATCGACTGGTTAACCACCAAAAGTATTGAATTTGAAGATAATTTGATAAAGAAAGAACTATTAGCTATAGCAAATTTACACAAACATCGTTTTATGAAATATGCCGTGAAAGATATAGCAGAAAAACATAGTGTAACTGGGCTGCGCACACCGCCATATCATTGCGAACTAAATCATATAGAACTTATATGGGCGCAAGTGAAAGGATTTGTAGCACAACACGACATCACAATGAAAGACGTTAAGCTACTGCTTGATCAAGCCATTAAGGAAGTGGCACCAGAGAACTGGCGAAAAGCAGTCCATCAGTCATTAAGGAAGAGGAGAAAATGTGGGATCTTGACCGCCTGATCGATCGGACCGTCGTCGACCCGTTAATTGTAACGTCAAGAGGAGATGACAGTTCCTCAGATGACGAAGAATATTATGATTTTTTTATAATTTAATTTCTGTATAATGTATTTTTTGTATTGCGATTTTTTTTTATAATGTTTAATAAAAAATAAGTGTCCCTAATACTATATACATAATGCCTAAATTTTATTCTGTTAAAATAAAATTCTTTCCTTTACGAATATCCTACCGGCACGCCTTTGTCACACCATTGTCGGTGTGTGAATAGATAACAATAGGCAAAACCCATAAATTAACCCAAACCCGGGTGGTACTACCTGCACTTGATAAAAATAAAGAATCTTGCAATGGAATCAATGCCAAGATATAAAAGTGGCTTAAATATTCGTTGGGTCACTCTGTAGTCCCTTTGAATACCTAATGAAATTTTATTACTCTACACCTTTCTGAAATAGACTATAAGAAAATAAGTTTAACGTTATAAACAATCCAATTTAGGTTACCTTTCTATCTTAAAATCCTTTTAAATGACCCCTCAAGGAACTTACTACCTGCCAATATAAAAGGAATCCAATGAACCCATTAAAAGGTATAAGCATTGTTAAAATAATGGGCTGAACTTGTTACAAGAATCGTGTCGCCCAGCGTAATAAGTATAATTCTATTTTATGTCCATTGTTCATAAATATAATAAAAATCTCTCCAAACTATGCACCATTTAATCTAAAACTTGGTAAGATTGAAACGAGCCGCGTCTACGGCGTTCTTTCAATTAGTATCTCTGATTAATGTCTGAAACTTGGAAATTTTGACTAGACGGCGGACTCAGGTGGCAGACGATTAAACCGTTATCAGAGCAGCAACAACAATGATTATATAGGATTAGACTGTGTCGATGTAGCCAGATGCTATACGCAAGTATGAACAGTGGCGTGCAATAGTATTAAGTCTTTTGGCTAGTCTATTAAAAAAGTCAATATCAATTTGGTCTTCTTGCGTAATAGGGTCACAAAAATTCTTGACAAAGCCTGTCCAGAGACATAAGAAACACTGAAGATACTTACGTCATTGAAAATTACATAGACATAAGCTCAAGCCAATTCCACCAAGTAATGGCGAATTTTCTTAAAGTAATGCCAACGGGTAGTTCCAGGAAGATCTTTCTAACAAACGCCAAGAGAGGGATGGGTTTAGTCGGTACGCATGACCCTCTGAAGGGCGTGATTCCGATACATTACAGACACAAGATCAAAACGTCTGTAAGGTCTTCTGAAGATTCCTAATCCTCTATAATAAACTAATACTGATCTCTGGGCAAAATTCAGAACTATAGTTTATGTGCTGTTTTATATGTTAAAGGGTCAAAAGTTTCTATGCTGTAGTAATATCTGATTCTTTCTCAAACACATTAAAAGTCCTGATCTAAATATAAATTTAAGATATCCAAAGGTAGAGAAGCAAGACAAATTAGTTGATATAATTTAGTATACTGTTCTCGCCATAAGATGTTTCAAAATCTTGAATATGAATAGAGGAATATGCTTTGCGACTTATCAAAGGCGTTTGATTCCGTGAGTCATTGGCTACTGTTGCGGAAGCTCAGCTGCTATACTTTCAGGGAAATAACATTTAACTGGTTTGAATCCTATCCTGGGGGCATAAATCAAATAGTTTTCAAGGGTTGTGCTTGTTCTGAGAGTCATGTGATTGACTGGGAAGTTTCTCAGAGTTCAGTGCTGGAACCAGTTTTCTTTCTTTCATATATTAAAGATTTGATGTCTATCGACATTAGGGGAGACTTCACACTTTTCGCTGACGATACTACAATATCATGGTACTCTAAAAATACTTTTATGTTATTACCTCAGTTTTAGTTCAGGTCAAAGGATGGTGCGATTCGAACTCTAAACGTCAAAAAACAAATGTTAGTTTTAACTGTTCTATGGAGGACTTGGTCACTGGTGATTCACTCCTTAAGAATTGCCGCAGTACTTAAGTTTCTGGGCTTTGTCATTGATAGTGGCCTTTGAGAATAATATTAGAAAACTGGGCAGAAAATTGTCTTAGGGAGGTTTTGCAGTCAAAGTGGTACTCAATGAACTGGTTCTGCAGAAACGCGCACTGAGATATATTTGTCGGGCCAAAGCCAGAGCAAAAATAATATTAATACTGACATCATTGTTTATTTTGGAGACTACCACTTTAATATTTAAGATTAGATATAGGTTTATGAATACCGCCTCCTCCTACACGACACGACAATATCGTGATCTGCCTTTGCCAATACCATACTCAACCTTTATAAGAAAAATCGATTATAATATATGAAGGTATAAAAATATACAATCATTAACATAATAACTCAAAGGATCTAAAGTCGCTTAAATTGTTAAAAATTTGTGAAATCGATGTTGCTACAGGAGACTTAGGAGGAATATTATTCCGAGGAAAAAGAAAAAATATGTGTCACATGTAGATTATCTTTATCCTTGTCCAATTTAAGTGGTGTAATTATTGTTGTTTGTATTTCTTTATACTTAGGTACTAATACTATTTCAGCTTTGCCAATGAGAATATCATCTCTGATAATAAAGCATATTTTGAGTTTGAGTTTGAACCGTAAGATCTAAAAATACAGTTAATTTAGTTACTTAACAAAATACCTAAGTATATTTTTTGAAATGATAAATCAATTAATTGAATATAAATATTAATAATTCTTAAATATGGTGTTTGATTACATTTTTAAACTTGATTTAGAAAAACCTGCACGTCAGAGTATACTATGAAAAAAACAATAGAAGACAGCAATATTTTGTTAATTTGTTACCATATCATAGTCGTCTTCACCTAGATTATGACTCGCTGTAAGTTTAAGGCGTTTGTGAAAAATAGTTCACTTCAGTTAAAGACCTTTGATGAGGGTGCTGTACCCCATTTAGCCCCGTATACAATAAGTGATACATCATAATAACCCACTAAACCTGAATATTGTGGCTAATTAAACAAATAAAACATATAACTCTGGGTATTTACTTGTTACCAAGAATATGAAATTAACTATAGGGAAGCCTAATAGTGTACGAAAGACATACAGGTGTTGTACTTAATTCCAGCAAATTATTTCGTTTAAAACGAGTAAATATTCTAGTCCTATGAACAACAACAAATGAAAGTTCAGATCTAGGATACTCCTAACCTGATAATGTCGACTGCATAGACATTTGAGTCTAACAAAACCGTCCGACGGATGGAAGGCCAAACTTATATCCTGCCATATTAGAAACGACTCCCAAGGATTCGCTTCAAAATCATGAGATGCATAAAGCTACATGAAAGAGTCTCTGTAGGCTGATCTTTAAGACGGTATTTTAAGGATTAAAAGGATCACAAAATTTATCTCACAAGTGATAATGAGAGAGCAGGGCTACTTCCTGGTAATGTGACTCGACACTAAACAGAAATAATCATGGTCTTCTAGGTCTGGATTAGAGAAAAATACCCGTTTTTTATAGCTTAAGAAAATTATTTTAATATATGAAGCAAACCCAAGCAGGCTAATATAACACCCCTATTTCTACGCCAATGGCGCCTTTCGTGTTTGGCACCGCTAATATATACATTCTCTATCAGTTTAAAGAAAATTCTAAACGGGCTGTACTGTACAGCGGCAAGGTCTTATATCAATCATTCTCCCAAAGGGAGTCTCGAGATATGTTTTGACAAGCATAGATTGATTATAATGCTTCGCATATTTATGCTATAATGCTGCTGGCTTGTTTCTTTTAAATATTGGCAAATGGATGAAACCGATGGAGTGGGAGTTTTAGCGGCATTTTACATTGAGAAATTGTTGTTGTATTGTCCTGGAAATGGATGCGTGTCCGTTAAAATTTAGTTGTAATTTAGTTTAAGGGCGTTTAGGCTTCAAAATTTGAAGGCTAAACGCAAAAAATGCATACTTATTTAACACCAATACTCGCTATCCTTATGCCCCCAAAGAGGGGGTCGGGCCAGACAATCCCACCCGTTGATCCGCTACTGGCGACGCAGGCCAAAAACTCTTACAATAAGCAGAGGAAGTAAATTGGAAGGATTTCTACAGTGTAATTTTTTCCCTAAACTAAGCCGCCACTAAAAAATGTCAATAGACATTTTATGTCAGGTATTAAATGGGGATTACAAAAAATTGTAACAAAATTAAAAATATCAGTGGCATACATATTTTTTAAAAGAGTTATGGATAGGATTGCCTGCTTGCACGCCTCTGGTGAAGCGATTACATTCCTGTTTAGCCTTTAACGTTTCCTTTGATGAGCATTATCATCGCTAAAAGTTTTGTGAAAAGGAAACATTCTGTTTTTAAGATACTTAATTAACAAAAACAGAATTAAAATTAAAAAACCCTATATTTTAAGAACTAGACATTTTTGGATCTAAATAATATATCAGTATTTTTTACCGAGGACCTTAAATATTTTAGATTACCTAGGAAGCACCCTGTATATCATACTATCAAAAATATATTACTATTTAGCAATACTAATGGGTCAGAGTTTCCATAATATTATTTTATTATCAAAAGTAATGTAGTATAGTAAAGTTTGCATCATACCGTTGATGTCCCAAATTTACACTAGTTTCACACTTCAAATACTGAAATCTTTCGATAAACTAAAACAGGAGTACCATTCATAACCCGATATAAATACAGTTTGTTAAGTAGGTAATAATAAGGCGTTATTAAATGACAATAAATAACCCCTAAAAATATACCTGCAAGCCCCGGAAACCCCCAATATATACCTTGTGTATAACCAAAATGTAAATAATAATTATTATATAAGTATCTTCAGACTGGAAAATCCCTGAAACAAGTGCCGGACTGGACATTAAACCTATAAGTCTACGAGTTTTCACAACCGGGCATATTTAATTTTTTGATAACGCCGAAAAGATAAAAATATTCTCATAAAATAATTTGGGAAAAATATGCAGCCTATTATAAAATTGACAAAATATGCAAAACATGCATATACAGAGTGTGTATAAAGTATGGAAACGGCTTAATAACATCACAATTTTTTGGCCAATTTAAACCAAATTTGGTACAGTTGTGTAAGAGGATCTGACGCACCGAATGACGATATTGGCGTCGTTGTCAGCTTTTTAGTTTGTCTGGAATTCGAACGAATTTTGTATTTTTAAATGTAACACCCTGTATATTTTTTCATTTATAGTTTTTACTTTAAATTTGTTGGTATAACATACTTTGTTCCTAATATCAGTAGTTTTCGAAATAACGACGTGTTTTGAAAATATCAATTGTGTTTTATTCATTAATAAATAAAATAATTCTTATGATGAGAGGACATGGCGATAGGGTCAGGTCTTACGAAGAGGTTAAAAATCTATTTAATGACGCATTTCCAAACCGAAATCCAATTGCAAAAGAAACTGTTCTTAAAACTGTCCGACGCTTCGAAGAAACTGGACATTGTAGAGATAGGCGACGATCAGGACGACCAGCAGTAGTAGATGAAGACAAAATTTTAGAAATTTTACAACATGTTGTTGAAACCCTTGTTTCTTCATTAAGAAAAAATTTCTCAAGTAAGTGACGTCTGCTTCAAATCCGTCTATAGTATTTTAATAGAAGATAAATATCACCCTTTCAAAACACATGTAGTTTAAGAGTTATCAGAAGATGATTATGAGCGAAGAATTGAATTTTGTGATATTATGATGTCAAGGTTTGACCAAAATAACCAGTTTTTCAAATTTATAGTATTTTCGGACGAAGCAAGGTTTACGTTAAATGGTAAAGTCAATAGACAAAACTGTAGGTTTTGGGCAAATGAAAATCCCCACTGGATGAGAGAAGGTCATACACAACGCCCTGGAAAATTGAATATGTGGGCTGGGCTTCTGGGTAACCACAAGATCGGTCCATTTTTTATTGATGGAAATTCGATATAACAACTTTACCTTGAGCTATTGGAAACGCAAATAGTGCTTACTATACGAAATGTGATGGGTCCAAATTATACAAGTACATTCTTCCAACAGGACGGAGCTCCTCCCCACTTTGGTCGAAACGTGTGCGAATTTTTGAACAACACCCTGATTTGTCGCCTAACGACTACTTTTTATGGGGACACACATAAATTGTAATATTATTAAGCCGTTTCCAGACTTTAAACACACACTGTATATGCACTTTGCATATATTCCACCCTCTACTAATTATGCCTGTCGAGCTACCATCGCCACTGGCCAATAAAGATACAATTAAAAACTCATTAAACTAAAACGTTTTTCTCCCAACCAGTTATGAATGCCTTCCTTTAGTACTAAAAATTCCTTGGTGTATATTCTATTTTATCTATTAGTCCTAATAATATTATATATTATCTAAACCAAAACCAATGCGACAACAATTTCAAACACAAAATTTCAATTTCCCCCCCATTTATAATACAGATACAGGCAATTATGTTCCAATCAATATTAAATAATCCAGTCTCGAAAAAACAGGTCGTAATTTTAAAACTTATAAATATTAAATGGAAACTCATATGCGGCCCGAAATAAATATTATATAGCTCATATTATTAAATTGTGCAATCAATTTAATATAATTTTAGTCAATTAAATTTGAAATATTTAGAAGGGAATATTAAATAATTCTCGGACAGCGCTTTGAATATAATTATTATAAATTTACCGGACTCGTACAATCATTGGTGAATCCAATAATTTATTTATTTAAGTGATGTGGAGCGATATTTTCAAGTAATGATTAATTTAAAACTTTAATAACTTAATTACTTCTTATCGAATTTTAGTGATGGTTTGGATATTTCGAAAAAGAAAATATTTTAAGTGATTACCTTGACTTCTTCCAACGCCTTAACCAAGAACTCTCCCTTATTATTAACCCCAGTTAGTCCAAATTAGTCTAAGCAAGTTTACGAATGTCTAAACCGAAATATTCAAAGTTGGCTCTCGCCTCATTCGTGTCTGGAACTCCTGCATTTTACATCCTAATTAATAATTCATGCGTGTCTTCCTAAATTCGCCTGTCAAGAGGCCAAGGAGCTTTCCTGTTTATCCATGAACGGCTTAAACAACTATGCTGTTCATCCAATGATAGAGCTTGTCTTCAATGTAAATTATTTGAAAATTGACGTTTGTAAATAAACAACCGATATCCATCAGCGCACAGCTGTCGGTAATTTATGACTGTGGCAATCTTTTGTCGTGTACAATAAATTATCACTTAGTGCATAAGGTAGCTCTTATTGCAAAGGCGCTAGTTAAGGTCCGTCACTTACTTACTGACACCTTCTCCTCGTCGTTGGCTTACCGTGGGCGCCACCTGCTTTGATAGAGGTCGAAACCAGATATATCGAAATTAACACCGGTATTTTGCAGGCTTTTTAACTTATCTTATAGAAAAGGAATATTTCCTTCTTGCTGGAAAACTGCGCGAGTCCAGCCCATACCCAAAAAGGGCGCGAATACCTTGCCAAACTATGGAGAAGGCTATTAACAAAAAATTGTTAAAGTACCTGGAAGGCTTTAATATTATTAGTGACCGCCAGTATGGATTCCGTAAGTCTAAATCAACAGGAGACCTTCTCGCTTATGTTACTTACGTTTGGAGCAACGTAATATAACATCGTGGGGAGTCCCGGGCGGTAGCACTGGACATTTCCAAGGCCTTTGATCGACAAACAACCTGGAAAGCCTTGAGCATTGACGAAAGGTTGGCGACTTGAGTCTATTTTACAAATATTTTCATGGCAAGTGCTCAACTGAGGTTGCCACACAGAGCGGTGCATGGTAGAAATATACGACGAGCCACTGCAGCTCACCTGCACGTAGTTCAGCTTAGCGTCTCTCGAACGACGCTGCCTAAAAATTCTTTCATCTGGAGAACGTCATCACTCTGGAGTCCCTGAGGCCATGTTCCCCAACGAGTATATTCTCCTAAGATTCAAGACCAACGGAATCGTTTCCAGCGCGCACGTACCGACCGCAGAGCGCCATAAAGGATTTATCATAAAAAAGGAATCTTGGTTCCTATTGGAAATCTAGACAATAAATAAAACCAAAATTTTCCCACACAACAATAAGGTTAGTTCAAGTTACTTGTTTATTGTAATTGGTAATTATTTTGTGAAAATCTAAGGTAATCCAATTACTCAAAAAATAATTTAATTACATAAAAAGTAATTGGAATTCTATTTTTCTTTTTAAAAATAAACTAAATAATCTATCAACCTCGGCAGCAAACGAGGAAACTTTTGCATCTTTCACGCAGCCCCAATTCAAGCTACGATGGAAAAATTATTTCCAACGCTTCCTAGAAGAAGATCTAACAGAAAGTATCACAAAATTATTTTTGAAAAAGCACAGGATATGAGTCTATGGGATAATTTAGAGGTCAGCGAAAGGGAATACAAACATTCTAGTAGTAGTATGTATAAATATTTTTTTTGAATTGGATTCTAATAAAGACTTACATAATGAAAAAAATACACAAAACTGGGTTGGAGATTTTTCAGTATCTTACTTATCTTATGACCCTCCTCTGCTCTAATTGCACGGCTGCTTTCTTTCACAGAGATCATTATTAGCCCCAGAAGACATACTCTCTCTGACAAACCATTTGAAGTATTAGTTATTTTGAAAGCAAATAAAAAAAAACGTTTTGGAAGTATTTGTATAAAACAGTGTATCTACCTAGTTTTTGTATTTTACTTAATTGTTATTTTATTAAATAAATCATATTAACCTAGATAGAGAGATAATTGTTATTATTGGTAATATTGAACTATTCTAGTTTTTAATAAGTTAAAGGTATCTCAGAATTAGAAATCGAAGTTTAACAATTGTAGAGCGTAGAAAGTAAAAAATTCCAAAATTTCTTTCTACAATAATTTGCGCTTATAAAAAAATATCAAATATTAAGATTTTTCTCTATAATAATATTGAAAAGAGTAGTTCAATTGCTTATACAGGGTGAGTCAGGAGGAATGAGCCTAACTCTAAGGGTGTAATCTATGCATCAAAATAATAAAAAAAAAAACTTAAATGTTGTTATCCAATATTCATTTGTTTTCAAGTTATAAGGCAAAAACAAAATGTTGCATAAATTTAGCTTTCCTGTAATAATAGTTATTTACGATATAAGTGTTGTAAAGATTCATATTACAACACGAGATGTTAAAGTTGTTAAACGAGGCGTCAGCCGAGTTTAATAAAACATCGAGTGTAGTTATATGAATTTACAACAAGAATATTGTACAAAATTTTATTTACTTTCATCTATGAATAAAAATATTTGGCAAAAGGCATTTTTAAAAATAAAAATGCACCTGCTATTAAAAATCGTTTTGTAAGGGCATCTTTTACAGCACTAGTGCTGTAATGGCATCTATTACAGCACTAGTGCTGTAATAGATGCCCTTACAAAACGATTTACAGAACTGTAAAATTCATATTACTAAATGAAAGTAGATAAATGTTATTATTGTTTGGTTTTGATTGTTGTGCTGTCACAATCCTATTAGTGTCAGTATAAAATGTTTCATTGATTCACCGTTACCTTTCAGATTTGTATCATTTTAATTTTATTAAATGCCACACATTTATTCACATCCCGAATACGCCAATATGGATTTTATTTATGGTTTGTGTAATGGGAATGCTACAGCGGCTGCTGAAGAATGTCGTGAACGATTTCCACATGAAAGGAGACCGAACAGAAAGGCCTTTATCAGAGTTTTCAACAAACTCTGCAAGAACGAACTGCTTCCAAGTGCTTATGAAACATCCGAACGAACCATTCAACAGGATTTAGAAGAAATAGAAAATGTTCTAGCTGGAGTGATCAATACGCTTCATGAGCAAGGCTTATACCCGTACCATGTACATCGTGTACAGAATCTTCAACCTGGAGACTACGCCAAGCGAATGCAATTTTGTAAGTGGATAATAATAATCGTCATCTTTTACCGCACATACTTTTTACTGACGAAGCTACATTCACCCGTGACGGCATCAATAATAATCGAAACTCCCATGTATGGTCGGATGAAAATCCTCACGCAATTGTCGAAAGTAATTTTCAACACAGGTTTTCAGTAAACGTGTTGTGCGGCATGATCGATAATAATTTAATTGACCCTTTTCTTTTGGAAAATCGCCTTACAGGGATCACTACTTAAGTTTTTTACAAAATGAATTACAAGGACTACTGGAGGAGATTCCTTTAAACATCAGAATTGAAATGTATTATCAACACGACAGAGAGCCTGCCCATTTCGATAGTCGGGTCGAGCAATATATAGACTATTAAGGCTATTAGTTGGCCTCCTAGATCGGCAGACCTAACGATGTTGGACTACAATAATTTATTGAGTTGGTTAAAAACTGAGGTTTACAAAGTAAAAGTAGATACTGGGGATGCATTAATCAGACGCATTAGAAATGCTGTACTCAATATTAAAGAAAGGCACGAATCGATTAGAAGATCAACGCGCGCCCTTCGTAAACGAAACAGGAAATGTTTGGAAGTCAAGGGCAACCAATAAACAATGTTAATGTTGTATATTTTGGTTTAACAATATTATTATTTTATTAAACGCTGTAACTTAAAAACAAATGAATATTGGATAACAACATTTGAATTTTTTCTTATTATTTTGATACATAGATTACACCCTTAGAGTTAGGCCCATTCCTCCCGACTCACCCTGTATAACAATTTAATTATCAAAATGTTATTGAATTACTTAGAGAATAATTTAATTACCAGAAAATGCCGGATTTATGGATTCAAAGTAATTTAATTACTTATAGGTCAGTTCAATTACTAGAAAGTAATCGAATAATTTATAAAATTAATTGAATTAAACTCGGTAATTCGAATGCGGTAATTAATCAACGAATGAATTACTTTTATGGTAGTTCAATCACTTGAAATTAATTGAATTATTCATAAAAGTAATTGAATTAAACTTTTAGTGGGTAATTAATAATTAAAATGTTTGTGTCATGCTGCTAGTAATTGTTAATTACTTTTTAGGAGTAATTGCGACAGCGGTACTGGTCACCTGGTCACCTGGCTGCGCTACCAAGGCGACGGTTAGTGTAGCGCGGGTTCGATCCCCGAGCATGGCAAAACGGTTAGACTTCCTTTGGATTTTAGTGGTTTCGCATGGCTTTGCAGTCAGATGCTATGGAAAATACGCAAAATGTGAAGGACAGCAAAACATTATTTATATTAAACAAACTTAGAGAACTTCCTTTCTGTCAAGCCCAACCTTTGCGGGCATTTCACCGTATAACGGCTCATCATCAATGCTATATGGCCCGACGAGAAGGAAAGGGACCTTACAGTGATATTTGAAATGTAAAGCGACATATGCAAAGTGTAACACAAATCGAGCATATCAACCCGACCAAATCAACAACAACTTATAGAAGTTCACAACGCAAGAAAGGAACCCGCAGTTACGGATCTCTACGTCAGGTGGCGCGGAAAGTCAGTTTATCGGCTATGCGTTTCGAAAACATAATATATTTTGTGAAACTATTTTTTTCTTACTCTGGAAGAACCAATAAAATTTAATTTTTGTTAATTTCTTTATCATTATTATTCTTAAAAAACTTATTATTAATATTCTTTTAAATCATGAATGGCTAACACATTTACGAAGTTATTAAGCGATTTTAAAAAATTACCAACCCGCATGGCCTGTTTTAAAAATTCAAGCCCGCCCGCCTCCCAGACCTGTCCACCCGAATAAAGATACGCAAACAATTGCCGGCAATGTCAATCACGAAATAATCCCATTGCGACGTCCGTTTTTCTGCCGCCCGCCTCCTTTGATGTTGCACACACACGGAAAGTAAATATTCCATGAAACATATCGTGAAAAGGGTTAAAGCGAAAACGCCACTGCACAAAAACAAAAGGGAATTAAATTCTGTCAGTTTTGACATTAAAATTAGGCCCAAGGTACAAGGGTTGGGGGCGGCAAAATTGGATGTGTTTAGTTCGTCTGACAAAGGGTTTTTATTTTATTTTAGGGTTGTTTTTAACTCAATTTAGTGTTTGTTTAATAAAATAGATGCAGAGTGTGACTTACATAACAAGGATAATATTACATTAACAAAATGTATTTACGGCCATTCCTTAACCTCATCAATTAGTTTATTGGATGCCAATTAAGAGGATAATATGTCTTGTTATAGTGCCAACAAAATGGCGGCTCCACACTACAATTACATTTTTAGATTTCTATAGTCACACAACCCCCAGTTCTGACAATAGTCATGTTGCTGTTATATAGTCTCGTTTCTCGACGTTTCCGATTTTGGATTTAAAGTTTGAGGTTGTCAGTAAAGCTGTATCGCCTATGTTGGCCGCTGCCTTTATTTGCTTTGGCCAAACAAAAATTGTTTACTGTACTTCCATAGGTTGCATGGTTCAAAATATGTCAGTTGGAATAAAAGGTTTTTTTTTTCATATAGCATCGTGTCATGCCGTTTCAATTAACACGTAAGTATATCTAGTTGCCTAACACTAAACCCTTCTTTCAGTCACGTACGCTCTAACACTTCGGTTCATGGGCGGCCGCTCGTTTGTTGATGCCCATAAGATGCCGTCTTCCGCGAAGCGCGATGCAATCTTGGTTTTTCGCTTTTTTACTTGCTTTATTTCGGCGAATATTCTCGGAAATTATTCTAGGCGGTTGAAACTACGTTTTAGACTTAAACTGAAGTTAACTGACTCGTTACTTGCGTCCATATGAACTTGTCGTTTCAATGCATCGAAGATAAATTAAAAGATTGTAGACGACGACGTTGCCGAACTTTCTTTACTTTAAATTGATACCTGTTCTTGGTATTAAATTATGCAACTAGATAACTAAACCTTTCCCCAACAGCCTACATTCTGCAATTCTCAAACATTCATTTAGCTAAAACAAGTTATGATTATGGAACCAAACTTTCTTTAGCTTTAGCATTCATACCGCTTGCAGAGCGCCTTGAAGTAGTTTTCCTGCGTGCATGTAAAAAAAACTTTCTTGCGACACCGACAATTGACAGCAAATTGAGTAAAAATCAAATTATATTTTAATTTTCTGGGCAGAATTTCTAAACAGACATAAAATTTTTAATTATTATTTAGGCAAATCGACCCTGAATATTCAAAAAATGTAAAAAATTATTAAGGATAATAAAGATGATGTGGCCCTTTTTATACCTTTATTAGGCTCAATGATTACAATGGGTAATACCGAGCTTTTTTTGTGTTTAATTAAAAAACTCGAAAAATAATAATCGGTGAAAGAAAGACTATACGAAGATATAATTTTTTTAAATTTAGACGCTGAATTTAACTTAATTCCGAATTTAAACTTGGAATATCAGGACTTTCGCGTTGGTTATTTCGGTTAAGAAAATTCTATATCCACTGTAAAACACGTCAAAACTGTTAAAATCCGAGTTAAAAGTGGAAGTTTAGTAACAAGAAAAATATAAATTATGTGGCTCCTCTACGCCTTCGTACTTTTAAATTTTGCAATCTTTATACATCAGAAGAGCCCCAGGTTTCGATAGTCTAAAAAATGCGGCGTTGCGTAATCTACCCGACAGCGCTTTGGGGAATATTTTAAGGCAAAAATGAGAGAAATTTACCGGGTCTCTGAAAAAATTCAAAGTTAAGTCTGTAATTTTATCTCGTTGCGCGAAAACGCGATTCACCTTAGGTTATGTTCTCTCAAATACGGTTTATTCTCTGTGACCTTTTCGGTGGGTTTTTGGGTTTGACAGGAAAACCGTCACTGGTGTCATTCGGATATTGGCTACTGGTCAGACCCTTAGCCCTTGTGGGAGAATTCGGGAAATCTTTCTCCATCTCTGTGTTTTCGTATTGGACTATCAAACCCAGTGATCTTCGCCGAACTCCATAGGTGTAGTCCAATTATTATTATTATTTTTGTTATGAAACAATTCAAAACAGAGAATTACTTTTAATAGAGAAATACGAAATCATCTGCTGGCGACGACGATATTTGAGGGCAGTTAGACAGTTTCGAGGGGAAAACCGTTGGTAAAATATGGCAGGATATACATATAAAAGAGCGAGGCAAACTTTCATAGAAGGATGGTCCACTGGAATAAAAGTACCCTCGGGAAAAGGTAAAGGATTAATAATTACTCACATTGGTAGCAAAAATGGATTTGTCGATGGCGGCTTACTTGCATTTAAATCAAAACGGACTGGAGACTATTATGAAGACATGAACGCTGATGTATTTGAAGAATACTTTCAGTACATGCCAGATTTCATCCCCCCTGGGTCTGTTATAGTCATGGATAATGCCAGCTACCACTTAAGAAAATACGAAAAAATATCAACGTCTTCTTGGAAAGAAATGACATCATTTATTGGCTTACTGTAAATAAGAAGCCATTTCATAAAGATATGCTGAAAGAGGAGCTACTGGAGGTTGTAAAGTTGAATATACCTCTTCGTACGAAATTTGTTGTCGACGAAATAAATGAACTTTTTTAGACAGCGCTTGAAGATGGTTTAAGAAACCGAAACGCGTGGAGCAAAGTATTAAATATTTGTGAAGAATTTTGGATTTTTCTTTCCTCTTCAATATGAATAATCTTCACCCCGGAGATATCTATAATCAAACTAAAACAGAGTATATATGTTACGGTCAATGACGATAATTGGGCATTCACGTTAATGGCCAGCCATTGACGTTAATGTCCATTTTTCCAGGCCAATAACGTTATAGAACGGACATTCACGTTATGGCCCGTTGTGAGCGCCCAATGTTGTTAATATTTTTCATATCAACATCTTTGGCCAGTCATTAACGTGAATGACCAAAAACTGCCAGACAACGTCGTTGATTATATAGATATCGTGATGATTAATTTAAACCAGGCAATATAAAATCTTTGATTCTTTTTATTCGAAAAAGAAAACTTCTTCCGCCCTTTTGGATTTTAAAGCTTTCATCAACACAAATTTTGTTAAATGGTCTTGATATACCATAATAAAACGACAGTCGTTGTAACTTTGAGATTGCATGTCTATCAAATCAACCTGCATGGGCACGTGAATTAAAATGAGAATGTAAAATGGGTCTTGAAACTAATCCTCTCTTTGGAGTGCTACTCTTTTTTTGACACTGAGTGCAAAGCCGTAGGTATATCATTATTGTTTCCTTGGTGATGTTACAGTAATGTTGATTTATTTCAGAAATCAACTGATTTCTTCCACCATGTCCGATTGCCAAGTGAGCATTATGGATAATTTCAAACAATTCTCCATTCGTTACGTAGTATATCACCTTAGATTTCGCACTGTCAGTAACAGGTTTAATCAGGCGGCCCTTTTCGTTTATTGTCATCACATCATATTTCCGTACTGGTCTATAGTGTTTCACTGATTTTTTTGAACCCGCTGTTGATAGAAAAGTCTTTGCCTCTTTAACCTCGGCTAGACGTTTGATATATTCGTCATTATTTAAAAACGATTTATTGTCATCGCGTTTGGATTTTATGATTATGTCTAAATTCTCAGTAAATCGACGTCGCATTTCATCATAATCCATAGCTAGATTTATATAATTTGTCCCACAAACACCAAATTTAAATAAACACAACACAACACTGAGAACAAATAATTCACGTAGGTATTTATTTATAAATTAAAAGTTTGGTTATGTTACTTTTAATGTTTTCACATATTCACATCGTTGGCCGCTGTGTAGTGGGCAATGACGTTATTGCCCGGACAATTATGTTAACAGCGCGCTTGAATTATAAATGATCAACATTGTCTCAATTACCTGGGCATTTACGTTGTTGGACGGTCATTGACGTGAACGTCCAATAAGAATGGGTATTCACGTTATGAACCGGCCATTCACGTTATTGGCCGGATTAACGTCATTACCCGTAACATATACATATGTTAAAATGTTGACATGTTTATTATTTATTTATTTACTTTATTATTAATATATTTTTTAAAAACACCCTCTATAGTCGAATTGTTGGAAAGTAATATGTAAAATGTCAAATGACACGACGCCACACGAACATTTATGCCCAAGCACGATGTAAAACTATCCCGAAATACAGCTGTTTAAAGTGTAATTCTATCGATACTGTAGAAGAGGTACTTACTAAGAGTTTAAGTTTAAAACTATTTTCTGATATCGGCATTCCGCCGATTTGCCTATCGGGATTATGAAACACTTTATGTGACTTTTAAATGTTACACCACTGGTGGTAAATCCTTTACATGTCACTTCGGTGATGCCAAAATAGTCCCTCGCTGTTTCGTTCCAGAATGCGAAGTTTATAAAGTGTAAATACGTTTACGTAAACGTCTAATCTTTTAAGTGAAACTGCAAAACTTAAAGTGATTACAGGGCCTTATTTTAGTTTCGGGGAGTTTCGAAGATTAGGCAAAGCGTTTCGGATATATACAGACTGAAATTTGATTTGGGAGGTTGTTATCTTTGTCTCTGCGTCAGCGAATACTAAGCGGCCAAGGCTGAAAATATAGTACGAGAGTCTTGTTGTCGGAAACATATATCGGGATTTGTATAACGCCAAACCAAAACACGCGCGGTTTCTAGTAATTCCGTACAATATTATTATATTGTTCACAAAATTTAGTCACCCACAGTTTGATTTTTTTCCTACTTGCCGACGTTTCGCTTTAATACTTTTGCATTTTCAAGGTCCTACAAAACATATAAATTAAGAAACAAGGCACGAATTGTAGGTATGTTAATTGAATCATAGATGTCTCCGGGGTGAAAATTATTCATAGTGAAGAGGAAAAAAAAAATATAAATTTTTCACAAAGATTTAATATTTTGCCCTACGCGTTTCGGTTTCTTAAACTCATTCACAATTGTCGCTGCTTCTCTGTAGTGGGCGTTGACAGGATTGTTCAAACACTGATTATTAATCTCTAATTTGGCTATTTCTATATTTTCTAAAAAATTCAGCTTATGGCCTTCTTGGGAATTATGTAACATTTTAAAGTTGTCTTTAGTATTAAAAGTATGTAAATTCTCTCTTAAATGTAGGCCAAAAGCTAATCTCTTGTCATTAGGCGATTTCTGAGAGTTTAAATGTTCTTCTATTCTAATCCTAAATCTACGTCCGGTCTGTTCAGCATATTTAGCTGTGCATGACTTACATTACAACAAATATACCCCACTTTTATCAAGCATGTTAACTGAATCCTTTACTTTCGAGAATAAGCTACGTAAATTGTTTACTGACTTGTAAGCTATTTAAAAATTGTTGTTTGAGGACTTCAATACATTACTCACCCTCAGAGAAATAGCGCCCAAAAAAGTTAGTCTTATATACCTAGGTGGCTGAAAAGATGTTATGGTGTTATCCAAGGTTTAAGAAACCGAAAGGCGTAAAGCAAAATATTAAATATTTCTGAAGAATTTTGGATTTTTCTTTCCTCTTCAATATGTAGGTATGTTTTTTTAAAATTGATAAATATTATGAATTTGTTAGACTTTTGATATAACACACTTTGTCCTTAATGTCAGTAGTTTTTAAACCGCTTTCTCTGTTGAGCTAATTGGAAATAAAATTTTAGAATTGTGTTGTAAATCGTTTGTGGTGTTAATAATTGAGATTCGTCCGAATTTCGACTCTGCAAATCAGCCAAATTTTGAGGTTTTGTGGTATAACCTAAGTTCTTCAAGTGCCTCCATGAAAAGTAGTCATTAGGCAACAAATCAGGGGACCTAGGTGGCCACTCGAATGTACCCCCTCACACAGCCCAGTCCACACATTCAATGTTTCAGGGCGTTGTGTATGACCTTCTCTCATCCAGTGGGGATTTTCATTGGCCCAAAACCTACAGTTGTGTCTACTGACTTTACCATTTAACATAAATGTTGCTTTATCCGAAAATACTATAAACTTGAAAAACTGGGTGTTTTGGTCCCACCTTGACATCATTATATCACAAAATTTCATTCTTCGCTTATAATCATCTTCTGATAACTCTTGAAATACATGTATTTTGAAGAGGTGATATTTATTTTTTATTAAAACAATATGGACGGATTGGAAGACTACTTAAGAAACTTTTCTTCAGGGATTTCAACAAAATGTTGTCAAATTTTCAAACTTTTCTCTTCATCTAATCATCTATCAATTTCCAGTTTCCTCGAACCGTCGGACAGTTTTTAGAAAAGTGACTTTTAAAATTGGATTTCGGTTTTAAAATGCGTCATTAAATACATTTTAACCTCTTCGTAAGACCTGATCCTATCGCCATATCCTCTCATCATAAGAATTCTAATTCTTGCACTATCAGTTAAAGACATTTTTGCATGTAAAAATTACAGCTTTTATAACTTTACATCAAAACTGAACTAGTGTTTTATTTATTAATAAATAAAACACAATTTGTTGACAATTTTCGAAACACGACGTTATCTCGAAAACTACTGATATTGGGAACAAAGTATGTTATATCAAAAGTGTAACAAATGTAACGTAAAATCTATAAATAAAAAAATATATAGACTGTTACATATAAAAACTTAAAATTCGTTTGATTCCCAAACAAGCCAAAGAGCTGGCAACAGCGCCAATATCGTTATTGGGTTGATTCTAAAAGCGCTGCTCAGTGCTCACACATGACAGGCGAGTGCGAAATCTGCCCTTGTCAAAGAAATGGAATAGTACATTATTATTATTTCTTACTTACTTTCTTGGATTTTTTTTCCATCTTATTATATTATTATACTATTTTCTTATTGACGCTAAAACCATTTATTATTATATATATCAAGTATACCAAATTTGGTTTAAATTGGTCAATAAACTGTGAGGTTATTAACCCGTTCCAGATTTTATACACACACTGTTTATCTGTAATATTAATGGAAAACTTTTTATTTTTTTTGTAGTAAATCTGTAACAATATGAATGTAAAAAAAAAAGTTTTCCTATAAAATATTTCAGTAAAACAGAAGACATAATTTTCTGCACACTCTGAATTAAATTTTTTAAAATTCAAAACATACATTTTACGTATTTTGGGGAGCTCTTTCCGATAAGACCTCAATATTCTGATACAATTCTCTTTCCTACAAAAAAATTAAAAACCCCATTTTGTATGCGAACAATAATTATAACATACAAGGAAAATGGATACTTGTCACAAAATAACAAGTACATGTAATGGTACTTTAAAAAAAAGTAAACTCTACCTCATAACAAGATTAAGAATAACATGACGGTTTGGACTTAGCATGAAGATGATTTTCTGTAGTAGTTAACAATTAATCATAAAATTGCAAGATTTATAACAACATTCACATGTTAGAGACATTTTTAAGACCAGAATTACCCAGATTTAGGGAAAACCAAATTTGGTTTTAACAAGATGCACTGCAAGAAATGTTTCCTGGTCGCTTGATATTAAGGTTTGGTCACGTTACATGACCTGCTAGTTGCCCCGATTTGACGGCTCCTGATTTTTTCCTCTTGGTATATCTGAATGGCAAGGCTTACAAGAGGCGTCCCCATACAACCCAAGAACTAAAAATTCGCATTTCGGAAGAAATAAATAATATTGAAACAGAAATGTTGGAATATATTTTGCAATACTTTAGACAGATATTACGTAAATATATAGAGGCTCAAGGATACCTGATGTTTAACCCTACGTACGATTTTTACTGAACTGCATTGCACTGAGTTTATTTTAAAACACTTTTGCCCACACCGAAACTTATTTTCGATATAAACTAAACATTTTTAATTAAAGACAAGCCATCAAACCAAAATGACCGCGACATGAGTTCAGTATAATATGTGTTTAAACAAAGTTTCAAAGTGAAATTTCTTACACAAAAGTTGCACTATTTACTTCTCGACTGCCTGCCGGGTCAAAGTTGTCTAAAGTTCCGTAAAATGCATAATTAAAAACACTTTTAAGTCTTCTTACCTACAAAGTTTCAAACAAATTAAATTTTGCAAGATTTAGTGTTGTTTCAATGAGGACACGGAGTTTTACTTTGTAGGTGACACACTTTTTTAGGACATCAAGTCATCTGAGTAGTAGGATAAAAAAAAACAACTTTTCTCCTTTGTTTATTTTTATTATCTAACTCGCTTCAGTTTGCTTATCCCGTAAGTAAATTAAAGAAAGAAAGCAAATTTGCTGCACTTCTCCTGGAAAAAAAAACTCAGGATTGATAATGTTTTATTTTTCATTCTTCTTGTAACCAATATTATAAAAAGCAAAAGTCTTTGTCTGATCTCTAGGAACAGCATTCCAAAAACTGACTTTACTGTTAATTGTTAATCTATCTTCTGCAAACTTTTTGTTACTGGAAGAAGGCTTTTCTTTGAAATTTGATAGTTATTGGTTAATATCGTCTAAACCTATTTTGCCAGTGGCAATATGAATTAGATCATCCGAAAAATTGTTCCTATTAAACGGATTAACCCATGTAGCTTCTATTAAATTTAACATTTTCTTGATGTCTTCTTTAGATATTTTATTTTCCACGGTGGCTCAAGAGTACGACGATTTAGAGTATATGGCAAAAAAGCTAACAAAATAATATAAAAAGTGCGTACATGTGTATTAGGGGCGTGCAGCAAGACCTTATGCTAGAAGATGGACAATGTATAAGAAGATGCCAAAACTATTCGTACTTAGGAATAAAAATCACAAACGATGGCACACTGGACAGAGCAATCAAGGAAAGAAACATGCAGGAAAGGAGAGGTACAGCTATGAATGCTGTGGGAACAGCAGGTATCAAAACAAAACAAACAAAGAATATTTGTGACAATCATAAAGAGTATTATCACATAGAAGTATTGAAGTATGGCAAATCAAAGAAAGAGCCAAAGGACGACTAAGGGTTACGGAGATGGACTACTGGAGACGAGCAGCGGGCAGATCAAGGATTGTGGGAATCAAGTTGTATTTTTAACTCCCAACAATAAACGGTTGAGGCTTTGTATATTCCTCGGGTTTAGGTTATTTCACTGGTTGGTTTATTATATATGGCTAAGTGAATTAGAGAGTTAGATCACATTTAGTTTGGCGTTTATTCATCCAATTCGGCACTTGTTTATATGATACCTCTTTAATACATGATTAGTTACTAATTTTAGTACAGGATAACTTTTATAACATTACTATATTTATTACTTGGTGCTTTTTGTCAAGCGAATGCAATTGTCATGTCCGACGGACGATGACACACGTTAATTCTGACGTACGTGTTTACCTTTCAATGGTTTAACTCGCAGTTCCTGCCGGGGAACCAAAAGTGTGCTCTGTCGCCAGAAAATCACGCCCCGCTGTCATATGGATCAATCACATAGTAACATATTTCCCACCTTGTCTCTAATAGGCTATTTATTGTTCCGCCATGTTTTCTTAGGACCAATTGTTATTTCTCCCGTCTTCTGTACTGCGATGTGCTTAATTTCCTGGCGGCAAGACGTTTTAACATTGAATTGTATTGAGAACACTTTTTTGCTTAATTAACCGTAGCAACAGGCCGCTTATTTAGGATAATATTTGCAAGTTTTGTTGTTTGTCTGGACGACAGTATTATTCGTTCTGAAAACATTAGATGCATTTTGTTTCTCTGTTTCTCTGACCGTTGGGGAATTGTACTCGCTCTTCTTCAAACTGCTGTACTATAGTCATTAATAAAGATAAAAAATTATTTGTAATAGCTCAATTTACAGATGAGAAGCAACACGTTATATACTTTAAAAATATATCGACTTTCTGCACTCTATCATAAAATGTTATAACATACAGGGTGTTAATTAAGTACGTAGACAAACTTTAAGGGATAATTCCTTGTATAATTTTAAGATAAAAAGTTTATATAAACGTATATCCTAAAATGTTTGGTTTTCGATATACAGGGTGCTAAAGTTTTAATTTTTTTTTGGTTTTCTTAATATTCCTTTGGAATTTTTAGGAATAATTAATTCAAATTTTGCACAAATAATAGATTTACCAGTATCTACGAACTAACATTATTGATATTTAAAATAATCTACAGGGTCCTCGTTTTTTGTGGTCATGACCCCTTTACGCCCGTCCAATTTACTTAATGCGACGTCACTGACTAATTTTAAGAACAAAATCTAATTTGTCATTTTATTTTCTAACATTTACCTATCTTGAAGTTTTTTTACTATCTCTTACGGCTTAGAAGATATTTTGAGAAAAATAAAATAATGCATTGGTAATATTGGATAATTTGCAAATGGTAAGTTGGCAGCGTCCTTAAGCCAAAAATAACAAAGTCGGCTTTGACAAACAATAAAAATAATAAAATCAACAATTATGACAGTTTAGTTATCAAAAGTTGCTACAAATTTTTATTTTTGCACTTTGTCAACTTAAGTAAGAGATTTTTCAGTTTTGTTTTTGTTAAAATGGTTGAATTTACAAACGCTGAAATGGCAGATATGCATTTTGTGTATGGAATGGCTAATGGTAGCGCTCGTGCAGCAAGACTAATGTATCAAGAAAGATTTCCTCAACGTCGTGTGCCTAACAAACAAACTTTTACTAATATTCACTCCAGACTTAGTGAGACAGGTAGTTTTAGAAGATCATATGCCCTTGTAGGAAGACCCAGAACAGAAAGGACAGTTCAAATAGAGGAAGCTGTTCTTAATGTTATAGGAGAAAATCCTGCAACAAGTACGCGAAAAATTGCCGCAGAGTTAAATATTGGTATGGCAAATTTTACAGGAACAGCAACTTTATCCATATCACATACAGCGTGTGCAAGCCCTTTTACCGCGAGATTTTCCCCAGAGAGTAGCCTTTTGTACTTGGATACAAAATAAGCTAGTGAGAAATGTGAGGCTTTTATCGAAGGTACCTATTGTTTACGGATGAGGCATGTTTTTCCCGAAACGCCATAATAAAGTTTCACAATAATCACATTTGGGCAGAAGATAACCCACACGCTATAGTTGAAAATAATTTTCAAGAACAATTTTCACTAAATGTTTGGGTTGGAATTGTTGGCAATTTCCTTATTGGGCCATATTTTCTGCCTCTCAGACTTAATGGCGACAATTATCGGCAATTTCTGGAGTATGTTTTACCCGAACTATTAGAAGATGTCCCAATAGGAGAAAGAGCTCGAATTTGGCTTATGCATGATGGTGCTCCTCCACACTTTAGTTTAGCTGCACGACAGTATTTAGATGAAAATTATGCCGATCGATGTATCGGGCGTGCAGGACCTCAACCTTGGCCACCCAGGTCGCCCGATCTAAATCCAATAGATTTCTTTCTTTGGGGGCACCTAAAATCGCTAGTATACAAAACTCCAGTTCTGAACGAAGGGGATCTAAGAAACAGGATACATCAGTCGTGCGAAATTATACGGAATTCTCCTGGTATTTTCGAGAGGGTCCGCCAGTCGATGGTGAGGCACACCAATGCATGTGTTGAAGTCGGAGGGGGCCATTTCCAGCAGTTGCTTTAGGTTAAGTTTATTTCTTAGTTTTAATTTAGTTTACCATAATTTTGGTTTTAAAATGTATCAAATAACGTTGTCTCATGGACGAAACAATACTTATTAAATAATCCAATATTACCAATGCATTATTTTATTTTTCTCAAAATATCTTCTAAGCCGTAAGAGATAGTAAAAAACTTCAAGATAGGTAAATGTTAGAGAATAAAATAACAAATGAGATGTTTTTCTTAGAATTAGTCAGTGACGTCGTATTAAGTAAATTGTGTGGGCGTTAAAGGGTCATGACCACAAAAAAACGAGGACCCTGTAGAATAATTTAAATATTAATAATGTTAGTTCGTAGATACTAGTAAATCTATTATTTGTGCAAAATTTGAATTAATTATTCCTAAAAATTCCAAAGGAATATTAAGAAAACCAAAAAAAAAATAAAACTTTAGCACCCTGTATATGGAAAACCAAACATTTTAGGATATACGTTTATTAAACTTTTTATCTTAAAATTATACAAGGAATTATCCCTTAAAGTTTGTCTACGTACTTAATTAACTTAATTATGTGTTAAAATTTACACTTTTGCAAAATGTTATGCAACAAAAACATTACATAATTATGTTAAGGCTCTAAACCTGTAAAATATTTTTTTTTGTTTTATATTACTTTTAAAGATATTTGCAATTAAATTTAATAATTATAAGTGTTTCGTGATTTTTGGCTATATTATCGGTCTCGATCAATTGGAACAGTCGGCAACTATGAGTTTTTATGTAAAAACACAAGCTTAATAAGTTATGCGGAAATATTGGGGTTCCCTTTAAATCGGCGAAAATAATTGATTACAAACTTACTATAATTTTCCCCACTTCTTGACCTCCACATTATATAAAATTAAATACATTTATTCTTGTAACTAAATAACCCATTCTGACTTAATAAAGATGACTATTGATTTAAAACACGCTGGATGCGATTAAACATCAACTTCAAATATATCTGCATTTTGCGTTTCAAATTCCACTCTTTACATATTAAATACACACCCATAAAATCAGTACCGGATTCAAAGTATATTTGGTGGGGGTTTAAGCTTTCATTAAGGGTTGCTTGGAAAAATTGTACTTATTAAAATTATGACTGGCCTCGCATTTAAAAGGTTTCACTAGCAGATGCTCGATTACACACTTCAAGATTTATCTCTAACAAGGTCACTATTTCCCCAAAACTGCCTCTTAAAATGAATATTTTCGTAACGTAGCTGCATAGAAAATTTGATTTACCCGAACCTTTCAAAACTCAATTTAACCCAAACTAAAATCGATTTTCTAAACCAGTTATCTTTAAGTCAATTGAATGCAGGGAGATTTTCGTATAGGACAACGTTTATATTCTTTATTTTATAGCATGAAAAAAAGTAGTTTTAGTCATAGTAAAGATTATTTAAAAAAACCTAAACCCCAATAAAACGTGCAATAAAGAACGCTACAGGGTATTCTTTGTTTTCATACAAATCAAAAGCAAGAATAAATTAAGGGGAATATCCAGTTGACGCCCTTCAAAGGGAGTAAAATAATAAATCACATAAGTTTTAGTGTTATATCTTTTATCAGGTACCCAAGCGTGTACCTAAGGAAGAGAAAGCAAATCTTAAATTATGTACATTAAAAAATACATTAATTAATACTTTTTAAATATAAATGTAATAAAAAGAAAAAGAAACAATTCAAAAATATATGTCATATTTATATTTATAACATCTTTATAAAAAAATAAAGAAATAAACATACAACTACATACAAAAAAGTTAATCTGAATCTGAAGATAAAGAAATGTCACTTTCAGAATCTGAACCAGAATCTGAAACATGAATTGTCAGTGGCTTAACCTGAACATCAAGAATGTGTTTTTTTTGCCAATAATCCCTTATAATATTATTTGTATGGCAAACACAATCAGACCAATTTTCGGGGGTAATGGATTGTAATGCCTCTTTCCAAACATCCAAAACGGCATTTTCATCTTTCCTGTCTTTTCCAATAATTTGTTTATTAAAAAATGTTTTGCTTTGGGCCCAAATTAATTCAATAGCGTTGAAAATGCAGTGGTAGGGCGACAATCTCAAAACTTGATGACCCATAGTGCAAATTAATTCATCCACGACATATCCTAATTTTGCTTTGTATTGTTTTACCATTTGTAGCAAGTCGGATTTGAGTGTGTTTTCCATAAAATTGATATTTTTGCTTTGCAGCCAGGAAGTCATATCAGCTTTTCTCGTTGAAGCATTTGGCACGTTTTCGCTGAGCCGTGAATGGTACTTTGCATTGTCCATAACAAGAAGCGACGGTTTTTCGAGCCGAGGTAAAAGCTGTTCTTCCTACCATTTTTCAAACAATGTAGAGTTCATGTTGTCATGATAGTCAGCGCTTTTATTTTTTATAGAAAAATCTAAGTCTGCCCCATCTATTAACCCATCTTTGCTGCCAGCATGCAAAATTATATATGTTTTGCCGTCTGATTGTTTTTTATTTAAAACTGATTTGATGTTGTCATCATGCTATGTTCTACTGTCGCTACCGTTTCGAAATATCCATGTTTCGTAACGGAGTTTCTGATAACAAGTTTTCTGTATATTGTCTCAAAAATCTTATGCGTTGAAATAATATCCGGTTTCTCCATAATGTAGCGCCTGCCGTCCCTTTTAAATTTAAATCCCAAATGCTTTAACAAATATGCTAATGTGGAGTTGCTTAGGTCAATAATTTGCTTGGCATGCAATTCCTCTTTTAGCTTTTGCCGTGTGACATACTTATGCGTGGCAATCATATTGTAAACTACGTTCCTTATTTGAGTTTTCCTTGCCTCAGTTAAATCCCTTGTTTTTGGGGCACGCTTAAAGGGAAATTGAATATTTTGACTACATGTTCTTTTATTACTCTATAATTGAATATAAATACTTATATATTATATAATATAAAAATCGCATAATTTATTGGTCCAAAAACGTCTAATACGCCATCCACTGTGGGACACCCTGTATTCATATGTGAATAAATTTCAAACCACTTACCCTGGGAGAGGTTCCTGTTGTATATTCCTTTCAGATCCTAGCTACAGTTTTCTCACTAATCTTACAGGCTGCTGAAGTGCATTTCACAGCTGAAATTGGCCGAAGGCTAGTTTTTTTTTCATTTTGAAAATACTCCAAAACGTTTAAAATAATTTTCCGTGTCTCAACGTTAAACATTTTGCACCAAATAGTCGAACGTCGAATACCTGGAAAAAGGTTCTTTGTTCCAATTTAATTTCTCACACCTGACCTGTAGCTTTCTTTGTTGCAGGTTTTATTGCCCTTTCGGTCTTTTTAAATAATCTCTACTATAGTTTGCTTTTAAGAACTAATGTTTAAAAGCATCTCTCAACCACAACTGCATTTTTCGAGACAGCAGCCGCTGGTACATTAATATCATCACGGAATTTTTTACTAATATACAAGCCTCTTATATTATAGTTGCCAGGTGTACGAGATGAATTTATTGATCGATTCATACAAAGAGAGCCCTAAAACCTCTAAAAAGATTTACGCGACTAATAAATTCTGCTTCATATTTGAAACATATTTTCCAAGTATATATACAGGCAACTTAAATTTACCTTCACGTACCTTATTAAAGTAGCGTAATAAATATTTTGCACTTACAGGGTCTATGTATTATGAATAAAGGGATATAAGGTGTATTATGTATTGGGTGCTTCACGAATGTTGTATATTTGGCGTATTTTGCGGTATCCGAAAGTTCCTTGATAGGTACTTATTTTGAGATCAATTTTACCATACTTTATATTACATTAAAATTAAATATTGAACAAAAAATACATAAGTACTAAATACAGTTAATATAAAAAATTTAATAGGATTTCATTCATCTTTATTATATTAAAAATTAACCGGATTTTTGCTCCCGCACAATGTTAAATGTCGAAATTATTCCTCCAAATTAAAAATACCGAAAAGATCATTTTATAAAATAAAACAATACCGCAGCAGCCCTTGCGAAGTGCTTAAAAAAATGCCTTTTTAGTCTGGCTTATTTGAATCAGTAAATAATTCGAATTTAAGAAAATGAGAAGGAAATGTTTTTACAAGAAGTGAATTTAGAATGTTAATAAATCACCAATGTTTCATTAAAAACAAGTCGAATATATTGAATATAATTTGTCCATTTAGCATGTAATTCATCGACATCTCATGTAATAGATATTATAGACATGGAAAAACTTTTAATGTAATAATTAAATGTTACATGGGCCAAATTGGTAGGAATTTTAAACTAACCTAAACGAATAATAGAATACAAAATATTGCTCTTAAATAAGAAAGAAGACTCGGCATATGCACAAACTCTTATACAAGAAAACCACAATTTTAATGAAGAGTTCAAAATTTTAAATATATCAGATAAAGTTAGAATACTGACATTCCTGGAAAGTTTAGAAATAAACAAAGTTAACAATACAACAATTAGAAATGGGAATAGAATATGTAAATAAAGCAGTTTAGTAATTTTTAAAACAAATGCATAATTTCCCACATGTTTCGAACGTCTAAGCGTTCATCCCTTAGAAGTACAGTTAACGACATACCGGGTGTTGCATCGTCGAGCGGGACATAGGAAATCCCATGTAATTTTAAATGGGGTCAATTATTGGCTTCCCTAATTATTTTAGAGAAAAATTCTATTTAGGTTTATTAAAGAGCAATAAAACCCACATTCAAAAGAATAACTTTAGATATTTTTGATGAGCCCGTTTACGGGTTATCGCCGATTTCTTTTTAACTATTTCTCCTTTTTATGGCCCCGTATTTGCGGGCACCAGTCAAGGTAAAAGATGACTGTCAAATAAAGTTGCCATTTTGAAATGTGTGCTTTATTGTTATAAAAACTCGTACATCGAAAATATTAAAGGTGTATTTATGAGTACAAATTAATCTGAATAAAACTAAAATAAAGTATCCAATTTCAAGGTTAATTATGACATTTTACATGTTTCAATATTTTACTAATTAATAGGTAGGTACTATTAAATTGTTAGAACTTTAGGATTTAAGAAGATGTTCAAATATTTCTCCATTGACTGCTAGACAATAACCGAGGCGATCATAAAATTCTCTTCTTACATTCGCTGGTTGGTAAACTGAAATTCTATTGCATTCGGCAGAAATAGCATTTTTAACTCGTCTAGATTTGGGTATTTTTTATCTTTGTATATCCTGTTTTTTAAATGGCCCCAGAGAGAGAAATCATTTGGCGATAGATCAGGAGACCTGGCTGGCCAATTTACTGTATGATTTAAGCCAATAACATTTCCATTAAAAGCACGGTTTAAATATTCCCGGACAGCCAGGGTACTATGTGCCGGGCAGCCATCCATTTGGTACCAAACTTCCTGATTTTCCCTGGCGGCATCATGTAAAGTAGGTAAAATATGATCTTCAAGTAGTTCCAAAAAAATATTCTGCATTTAAATTTTGTGTAAGAAATAATGGCCCGATAATATTTTCTCCGAAAATCCCAGCCCATACATTAACTTTTTGTGGATATTGCGTCCTTGTTTCCACAAACCTGTGTTGGTTTTCTTTGCTCCAATATCGATAATTTTAAACATTGGGTTCATTGTTTAAGGTAAATGTGCATTCGTCAGTGAAACAAATGTTTTTTAAAAATTCCCTATCCATGTTTGCTCTTTCCATCATACCAAAACAAAACTCCTGTCGTCGTATTTCGTCCCTATCTCTTAGCTCTTGGTGCTTTTCATATTTGTATGAATAATATTTATGACATTTCAAAGCTCGTAACGCTGTGGTGTGATCTAATCCTATCTCATCCTCAAGTTTCCTTGTGCTGATCTTCCCATCATTTTCTTCCACGCACAATAAAACTTGCAAGTCCCTATCATTTCTTGCATCTCTTCTTTGTTCCTGCCTTTCGTCACATCTGCAGTTATTTATTACAGTGCCTTTTGTCTCAAATTTCTTGATAGTCCGTTCGACTGTAGATTTTGCAGGTACCGGTCTATTCGGATACAGAGCAGCAAACATGTCTGACACATTTTGATAACTATTTCCTTGATAATACCATTTAATCATCAATATTTTTTCTTCAGAAGTGTAATTCATGGCTAATATTTTCGATGTACGAGTTTTTATAACAATAAAGCACACATTTCAAAATGACAACTTTATTTGACAGTCATCTTTTACCTTGACTGGTGCCCGCAAATACGGGGCCAAAAAAAGGAGAAATAGTTAAAAAGGAATCGGCGATAACCCGTAAACGGGCTCATCAAAAATATCTAAACTTATTCTTTTGAATGTGGGTTTTAGTGCTCTTTAATAAACCTAAATAGAATTTTTCTCTAAAATAATTAGTGAAGCCAATAATTGACCCCATTTAAAATTACATGGGATTTCCTATGTCCCGCTCGACGATGCAACACCCGGTATAAATTCATACACTCCACCCATACATAACCCAATTACAACAAAATTGGGTAAAACGGGTTTCTCACCTTGCTGCTTATACCTGGATAGAACACCAGCTATATACATAGCTGTATGTACGATTTTTTACCATAACTAATAATGGATATTTCTAAATATTTTTGTCTTTAAATTACAGCCGCGAAATTATAAAATTATAAAATTATAAAACAAGACCAGGAAAACTACAAAAGTATAAAGCCAAAAAGGGTAAAATTATTAACAAGCAACAAACAAAATACTAATATTTAATTACTGCGCCATTGGATTCTAATACTAATCGTAATCTTCTTGGCATTGACGAAATAATACTTCTGGTGCAATCCGGAGTTAGCCCTTCCCAAATTTCTTCTATTTTATCAAATAACTCTGTTTCATTCTGTGGTTTAAAATTTATTTTATACATTTTTTTTACCATCAATCCCCAAACATTTTCAATTGGATTTAAATCAGGACTTGTTGAGCACCAAGGCAGACATGTTACGTTGTTTTCTCTAAACCAGTTACCTACATTTCTTGCAGTATGCACAGGGCAGTTATCCTGCTGATATATAAAGTCATTTCCTTCAAAAACTAACGCGGCAGAATGAAGAAAAACACTTTCCAAAATCTGAAGATTTATATTACTCAAATAAAATAAAACAACGGCAGTCTACCTCCACAATATGTATTTTAATGTATATGTTTATATCCTACATGTTTCGGACATAGAAATGTCCATCATCAGGGATACAGTAGTCGATTACGACAGCTCTATCTTGCATAAGCGACGATCAAAAGTATGTTAAAATTGAAAATTGTAGGTTCTAATGAATGTTCAGGGTTGAATGAGATGTAATATTTGAAATTTTGGTCAAGGTATCTTTGAAGAAGGGGATTCCCAGTCTGCAGCCACTGAGACAGGTGATGAAGCAATTATGTTATTTGTAGCTATTTAGAGGATATTAATTTAAGTGAGGTGCTCAAAGATGCTTCATCTAACCGTGTCTAGGGTGTGGTCAGCAAAATACTGGGTTAGACTTGAATAACACATTCTTAGGAGATAAACAAAAAATGAAATGAAATTATACTATTTTAAGGTTGGAATTTATTAATTTAAAGCCAATGAGCAGGTGGTAAAGCAATTATGTAGGTTGTAGCTAATTAGAGGAAAAAGATGTAGATAGGTGCTCAAAGATGCTTCATCCAACCATGCTTAAAGGATTGGCTAACAAATTTTTAGGTTAAAGTGGGTAGAAAATGAACATAATGTTATGATTGTAAAAAAGAGATATAAAAAATTAAAATTGGATTTTTACCATTTTGACTAGAAGTGAAGTATTTATGTTAAAATCACATTGTTTTAGCTGATTAGATGATATTACAGCTCAAAGATACTTTACTTCACCATGCTGGCGTGCAGGGAAAATTTTATTTTCATTTTCATTTCATTTTCCCTGCACGCCAGCATGGTGAAGTGAAGTATCATTGAGCTGTAATGTCATCTAATCAGCTAAAACAATGTGATTTTAACATAAATACTTCACTTCTAGTCAAAATGGTAAAAATCCAATTTTAATTTTTTATATCTCTTTTTTACAATCATAACATTATGTTCATTTTCTACCCACGTTAACCTAAAAATCTTTTTCCTCTAATTAGCTACAACCTACATAATTGCTTCACCACCTGCTCATTGGCTTCAAATTAATAAATTCCAACCTTAAAATAGTATAATTTCATTTCATTTTTTGTTTATCTCCTAAGAATGTGTTATTCAAGTCTAACCCAGTATTTTGCTGACCACACCCTAGACACGGTTAGATGAAGCATCTTTGAGCACTTCACTTAAATTAATCTCCTCTAAATAGCTACAAATGACATAATTGCTTCATCACCTGTCTCAGTGGCTGCAAACTGGAAATCCCCTTATTCAAAGATACCTTGACCAAAATTTCAAATATTACATCTCATTCAATCCTGAACACTCATTAGAACCTACAATTTTCAATTTTAACATACTTTTGATCGTCGCTTATGCAAGATAGAGCTGTCGTAATCGACTACTGTATCCCTGATGATGGACATTTCTATGTCCGAAACATGTAGGATATAAACATATACATTGAAATACATATTGTGGAGGTAGACTGCCGTTATTTTATTTGATTATATTATATACCCCTGCACCGTGAACACTTATCCATGCCCACACATTAACCGAGAAACGTCCACTGGTTTGCTTTTTTTGAGTATACTTCTTATCATATCGGGAATTTGGTGGTCTATATACTCGAATTCTTTCATTATGTGTAGACTGAAAAGTTTTCTCATCGGAAAAGATCACATTTTGCCAAAAAAAATCATTTTCTGGTAAATATTGCATAGCAAAACCAATTCTTTGTTCCCTATTACTATTTTTTAAAAACGGTTTGGATGCAGCTGCTCGATTTCTTAATTCGGAACATTGTCTTACTCGGCGTTGCGCAGTTCTAGATGAAGCCGGGACCCCGGTTCTGTGCATAGCGGATACTGCAGTTTCAAATGGATTGTGCCTTAAATACTCTACCAAATTTCGGTCTTCTTCATTTGATGATTTTCTATTATTTTAACCTGACCCAACAGACCTTTCAAGTGTTTGATGATAGCGTCATTTTTTCACATTTCCTTGAACAGTACTTCTAGGTACTCTAAAATGATCAGCTATTTTTCCATAAGACCACCCTATTTCTTCTAAACATATTATTCTTGCTTTTTCAATAATACTTAAATGAGGCATTTCTTCAATCAAATAAGATGATGACCATATACAAGGGAGATGCGCTTATGGTAGGGAATTATGACAATACTTTGACAGATATCATGATAACAATTAACACGTTACAAAAGTAATAAAGGTAAAAAAGTTGCATTTACAGTGTCACAGTTTAGTGTACGAAATTAAATGTCGTCAACTGTACATTCTTTTAGTGCAACCATTTATCTCCCTCCGATAGACATTTATAACCCCCCTTTTAACAAAACCATGTAATTTGGTCATTCGTTGACAGATGTCTGTGTTCTGTCGGTTCTCAAGTACAGAGTGTCCAGTTTTCAATGGTTTTCACTAATCTCGGGTCAAATAATAATAATAATAATAATAATAAACGTCTTTTATTTTGGAAGAAACAGAATATTATATACAAAATGTAATGTAAGGAAAGATGTCAACACCTGGCGCAGTCTAGCTGCAGTAGCTATTCTACTGAACCAGACAGAGACACCTAGACATAAAGAAATATAATAATAGTGTAGTAGAATATTACGTAGCAACCCTAACCTATTAGACATATTTGCTATAATGAGACAAGCAATGAAAGGAGAAAAGAGTAATAAATTCAAATTATTATTAAACAATATTAAACAATAAGTAACCGTTAATATCACTGTAAATTTAAAAGAAATGACTTATATCTAGTCTTAAAAACATTAGCATTTAAGTGTAACATATCAGTGGGCAACAAGTTATAATACTTAACTGAGTTAAAAGAAAAAGAACGCTGAAACATGGCGCTCCGATGATGAGGCATGGTAAGCCCGCCCGCACCTCTGATATCCCTATCGTGAACACTCCGACGAAAAATCAAACGCTCGCCAATAGAAGCAGGAGAATTAGGATTATTTATAATCTTTATTAGAAATGTGCAAAAGTGAAGAACCCTCCGTCCATCCATTTTCAGCCACTTTATATCATTATATAAATGAGAAATATGGTCAAACTTTCTAATGCCGTAAACAAAACGAAGACATGCATTCTGAACCCTTTGTATACGTGATCTGCTTTCCGCGTCCAAACAAAAGCCATACACAAAATCACAATAAGTAAAGTGCGACAAGACAAGAGATTCACACAAGTTCTTTCTCAATGTAAAGTTCAATACGTGTCTATTGCTGTATAGTACCTTCAAAGCGAGATAAGCTCTCTGAAAGAGTTTTTTTAAATACTCTTGAAATCTGAGATTAACATCAAAAAGCAGACCCAAATTCTTTGCGATATTAACGAAATTCAGTTTTGAGCCGTTAATAGATATGTTCAAAGTAGGTTTCAGAGTGTCAACCCTGCTCCTACTGCCAAAAATCAATATGGAAGATTTATCCGGATTTAAATGTAAATTATGACCCAAGGAGAGCTCACTCAATATCCTCAAATCCTGGTTTATATGTAACTCGGTTTCCATGTAATCCTTGGGATCAAAACAGCAATATAACTGCGTGTCGTCAGCAAATGCCTGGACTTTGCAACATTTCAGCGATTTAAGTATGTCAGAAGTATATATAAGAAATAGCAAGGGACCCAGAATGGAGCCCTGCGGCACGCCCGATAGTATTTTGACTTGTTCAGAATATTTATTATCAGAAAAAATCTTTTGAAACCTGTTGGATAAGTATGAATTAACAAGAAGGCAAGAATCATGAACAAAACCATTGTATTTTAATTTAGAAATAAGAAGAGAATGGTTAATAGTATCGAATGCCTTAGAAAAATCGAGAAGTACTAGAATGCTGATCATTTTTTTATCCCAGGCTCGAATAATGTCATCTGTTACATTTGTTAGAGCAACCGCAGTACCAAAGTCCTTCCTAAAACCGCACTGAGTGGGGGGAATAATATTATTATCGACGAGATAGATATACATCTGGTTATGCAAGACCTTCTCAAACATTTTTGAAATTGCTGGAAGAATACTTATCACACGAAGATCGTTATAACCGTTTGGATTACTAACCTTTGATAATGGTTTGCCAATACTATACTTATATTAACAGTTTATCTTTCTTATCTATGGTACATGATACCTCGAAGAATTACACACTAAATGAACACCCTGTATAATAGAACGGACTTGATTTATTATTAAAGGCGTCCCCGAGCGTAGTAAAATTACTCTAAAACTTTAAAAAGTTAATTCATTATTCTACTTGGTTTAAAAGAATTTTACAAGTATTTCAAGTTATATATTAACTACTTCTAGAGTTAAAGTAAGTTTCTTGTTTACCGCGGTGATCGGGTTTTGAAATTCTGTTCTAAAAGAAGTTAAAACTAGTTTTATGTTGGATTAATTGCTAATATTGTACTTGAATATTTTAGTCAACTAACAATAATACAATTATTTTTTTACAGTGTGCAAATAATGTATGAAATAAATTCGATTAAAATTCAGATAATATGTTTGAGAAAAACGCTGAAACACGTCAAGTAACTTATAAAAATGCCCTTTCTTTGACACTTACAAAATTTTTACAGGGTGTTGCGTTTAAAATGATGGGAAACCCTGAAATCGTTTTTTTTTTTTAGTATAAGGTGGTTAAGGGTTAAAATAATCCCATTTTCTCAACCAGTCCTTTCTTTTATTATTTTCTTAATAATTATAAAATTTCGAAATATTCTACGTAAAAAGGGTTCAGCTTAATAGGACTTACAGTTTTTGAGTAAAATTGTTTTATATAAAATCACGCCCATAAAGGAGATAACTAATAAGAATAATAATAATTAAAGTGAAATTTGTGAATAGAAAGCCATGGATTAAAATTGATATTTGTTTCCTTTGACATTTTTTTGTCAGATATTGTCTGCTTTTCAAACCACGACTTTACGGATATCCATTTTGTATACGGATATTGTAATGGACGTTCCTTTGCTGCGGTACACGAATATCTCAGACTTTTTCCGCAATGGAGACTTCCTAGATGCAAAGTATTTGAGAGGGTTTACAAAAATTTGATGGAGAATGGTTCGTTTGAACGCCTTCGTGGGCAATCGCTCCCCTGTGGCTACGCCACTGAGCAGAGGTGGACCAGTGTCCTGGCCAGCGAGATCGCCGGACTTAAATCCACTCGATTATCATTTCTGGGGTCATATGTGCAACATAGTTTATGCAACGGAGATGGATACCGGTGAGGATCTGCTTCAGCGAATTTTTCAAGCTGGAAATGAAATAAGAAGAAATCCTTTTCAGATTTTTCGGGCATCTCACAACATTCGCTGTAGAGCTGGACTTTGTACCAGAGAAAACGGAGGTCTGTTTGAACACCCTCTGAAGGAGTAGTTCTTGGTTTAAATTTAAATTTTATTCTTCAAAAACTAACCTGAACTAACCCTATTTCATGCCGCATTATTACTCTCTAAATAAGTTGTCATATTTATTTGGTTTTCAATTTATTTACCTTCGTAAGAGGCGTAAGAGCTGACTGCGAATATTTTAAAAGCATTTAATTTCATTAATTTTGTAGTTTTTAGTACATTTTTGATATTAACTTCTTTATGGACGTGAGTTTCTTTTAGTCCTATCAAGGTGAACTAAGGGTACCTTTTTTACGCAGAATACTTTGAAATTTCATAATTATTAAGAAAATGATAAAAAAGACGACTGGTTGAAAAAATGAAATTATGTTCACCCTTAACCACCATTTATGTGACGCCTATGACTAAATTTTTGAAATTTTGAATTCAGAAACTGATTTATCGTTAAAAGTTTATAAACATACCTAATTTCAAAATTCAGTTGTGGACGGGTTCAAAAATATAAAAAAAAAAAAACGATTTCACGGTTCCCCATTCAACCCCCTTAACAAGCATTTCTGCACTTATGTCCATATGAAAAAATTCTACTATTTTGAGCTGGAGAATATGGTGGTAAAGTATTGCCCCTTAATTTCGGGACATCCTGTATAATTAAAATCCATAAATCTTCCAATAAGTAACCGCAAACAAATAACACAATTAAATAATAGGAGTGACACTCTTAATCTGACTTACTCAATGAACCAGCCATAAGACGGATGTAAATTAATGTATTCGTTCGTTTAAAAAATTTTATGACCTCAGGATCGCTCCGAATATCGTCGAAAGCTAAGCGTATTAACAAATCTCCGGTAGGTCGATTTCGGGGACAGAAAAAGCCGTTTTTCAGCACGTGCTACGCACTGTTACGTCCGAAAGACGGAACGGGCTAAATCCACCATCGAAACCGGGTAAATTGCGTGTCACTCCCACAAGACGAATAGGCCAACGTGAAACTTGTTTCAACTAGAGAATTCTAAAACTTCGAATAATTACTTTGGCAAATAAAAAAACTTCTTGAGTTTGTTAAGAATACACACCAAAAGAAATTAGCAACGTAAAATGACGCATGTTTCATCGTTTTTTGCTGTCGTACGTGTTCGCATTTAAAACGGCTAAAAGCAAAAAGAAAAAGCTTTAAAAGTAGTTTGACGACTAGGCCAATAGCGCGATCAAATAAGGCCACCGCCAGCGCTCTAGAAAAATTGCCAATTTAATTTTTTTTTCCTTTTTCGAAAAATAATCCGGCGATTATTTCCGGAAAGATGAGTTTTTAATTACGGACAAAAATGCAATTTGAAAACACGCTTCGCCATCCATGATAAGTATCGGATAGTCAGATGGGATTTTTAATTTTCGTTTTCCACTATTTAAGTCCATTTGCCCGTAGCTTTTATTAAAGAACAATATTGAGTATTTTAATGAAGGTCACCTACAGTATGATACAGCTTATATCATAGTAGTAGTAGAGGGCCAAGTAGGCCTTTTGCTTCAATGCACCCCTCAGCAACTACTCCTCCCCCAAACTAAGCCGCCCTATCTTCCTTAGAAGGACGAGCAGTTTCTTTTAGTTCAGGCTATTCAACTGTTCTCGCGCCAGTGTTATCCCGCCGAAGATATTCCTTCTATAGCGCGACCCCACACCTGACACCTGTCGCACAATCCTATAGAAAAGAATACTGCTACTAGAAGATGTACGTGCCAGAGCTTTCCGACCCATTGCCAACAACCTAGTTGCTCTGGATAAGCTTGGCTTCGGTAAAATGATCCTCCCCTATTACCGGTCGTACGACTCGAAGACCTTTTTAGAGAGTCAGATAGATATCTATGTTTTGCTTATTCCTAGCTGTGGTTCAGGTCCTATGGAGGAGATCGACGAGCCCTTACTAGCGAGCTCATCAAACACCTAAATGTCTTTAGCCAACTCGTACTCTTCTTTTTGTTGCTGGCTCATTTAGGGTAATCCGACCGACACTGCCGAACGTCCTTGGTCGCTGGATTTCCTTTGATGCTGCCTGACTATCTCAGTAGACTCTCTTCTCCTGCGTTGACATACTATCTGTTAATAAGAAACCAAAAGATTGCAAGGATCTTCGCTTCGAACACCACGGTGAATCTTCCCAGAGTTCTTCCCGCTCGTGCCCTCTTGATACATCTCGGCCTCAGCTAGCTCTGGATAAAAAGTCTGGATAAAAAGGTGCTAAATCCGGTGAGTGGAATGGCCACCTCACTAAAGCGAGAAAACCAGAGGCTATTGATGATGGAAAAAATTGATGTCGACGTAATTAAAAATATAGACGCATGAGATAAAAATGATGTCAAGGGAAAGTCGCCGTTTAGTAGCTTGAAAAGAGGGTTCAGAATAATAAAAAAGCCACCGCTAAAGCTCTTTCAGCCATCAGTATATCTTCCTCGGGTTGGATTATTTTATCTGCATCATCCAATATAGGGATAGTTACCTTAAAGTTTCCGTTCAGTATAAGGTGGTCTTTGGAAATCCCGGTACAAAAGAGTATACAGTGTGTCCGCTTAAATTCTGTACATATGGAAACCTTTTTTAATATTAATTTTACGATAAAAAGTTACTCTTTATAAAAAGTTCTGCTTACTGAAAAAATAATATTAGACTATTCAAACTTGAGATAGTATGTACAGGATGATCAAAAAGTAAAAAAATCAAAATTGACCTACGAGAAAAGTACCCTTAATTTTAATTTTAGAGCAAAATAGAATAAGAAAATGTTGATTGGCATTAAAAATTATATCTGTTTTTACTCTTAGTAGACTATTATTGAAAATAAACTTAAAAATTTAAATCTTAATTCTTAATGGCATGCCCATTATCTTGCCACCATTTCCCACTTAAATTTGAATTTTAACTGTCAGCTATGTTATTTGTCTGAAACATCAGTTTGAATATTTAACTAGATAAATATGCCGTTAAAATTAAGTATGCAAGATAAAATTGAAATAATTTTAATTTTTGGTGAAAATTACAAAACGTATCGGGAAACTGCCAAAATGTTTAACAACAGATATCCTGATAAAATGATTTCTTTTACAACAGTAGGGAACATAGTGACTAAATTCAAGTCCTTTGGAAGTGTGGAAAATAACTACAATAAGAAACGTAGACCAAGGGTTGCAAATAATGAAACTGTGAACCAAGTAATGTTGTCTGTAGTGGAAGATCCTAAAACATCATTGCAAAAAAGGTCAACAACATTACCAAATGATGTAGGGAAAACTACGATTTCAAAAATATTAAATGAAAACAAATTTCGGCCTTACAAAACAAAATTTATACATACCTTGAAGCCAGGTGATTTTGAGCGACGCTTAGAATTTTGTTTTTTAATACAAGGAGAGTTAGAAGATTTACCGACGAAGCAATCTTTAGCTCGAACGGGGCTGTAAGTTCACAAAATTATCGTTGGTGGAGTGAAGTTAATCCAAATTTCACTTTACAGACACGTGATCAGTACTCATTTAAAACTAATGTGTGGTTCGGAATTTACAAAAATAGAATAATAGGACATTTTTTTTTTACAAAATTTAAATGGTGAACGTTACTTGCATTTTTTAAATAATTATTTATTTAATTTTCTTCATGGACTTCACTATAGATAGACTACGGATATGGCACCAACAAGATGGTGCACCATGCCACAGTACGAGGAAAAGACAATACTTAAATAGGTACCCTTTTTAATGGAAAAGTTAGCGATAGATATTCTGACCTTTCTTGGCCCGCTAGGTCTCTGAACTTGAGCCCCCTCGATTATTTCTTATGGGGCTAGATCCAACCCTTGGACGCGTTTTGCCGTTTGACGGTTCATCAGCAAGGCTTCGTGTCTGTTAAAAAGGAAATGGGACCTCAAAGTACTATAACAACACAGAAAGGTAAAAAAAAAGTTGGAACGTTTTTACTGGACAGTAATAATGTGTTTAATAGGTAAGTTCATGTTTATTTTTGCCTCTCAATATGAACGCTGTCTAGGTAAAAACGTTCCTTATTCTCGCGTTGCTGTGTTTTAGTTCTGGCGACAGTCCCATAAATTCTTCATCATAAAATAATATATTTTCAAATGGCAACACTACAAGCAGCAGTAGTTATAACAATGATTCGTCAAATGCGGCTAATTCTGGAACCCGAGAAACTGGCATTATTGAAAAATTGTTGGTAAGTAGAATTGACAAAAAAACTCACAGTTTAGTTGTAGAGATAGACGTAAATAATATTGCGATACCTTCACTGAGCACAGTTTTATATTATGCAACCTTGCACAATGCCAGCAACTGTGTTACATCATCCTACCAGGTAATTCTAGAATCAAGGACAACCCCCAGAAACTTTATATGAGTTTCACAGGATACATTAGTGGTGTTCAGCCTAAGGGTAAAGTTCAAATTTTGGGGTTTTGATCTGTTCAGACTCAGACGATTTGCCAAAAACCAGCTCAAAACAGACGTGTTGCACGTGGCTACATAAAGAGATCTGTTTTGCTCGGATTCACCGAGAGTCGCGCACAAATCTGACAAACTTATCAGTTATTAGGACTAGTCCGTCCTCGGCGTATGTCTGTGCGTAAAGCCTCGCGGGTCCTTAAGAGTTAATCCATGACCAGGCACCACATTGCGGCGAATTTATCAGGCTCTCAGTCCCGCCGCGCCGTTAGGTCAATTAAATATTCCCTTGAATTAAGGCGTTTTCACCATATCTTGCCGATTCGCGTATACATGTGTAATAAAGCCACATATAAAAATTAGATCCATTTTTCACACGGAGATTCATACATATTTTACGAGAAAATTCGCCAGATATAAACTACACCGGCTGCTATAAAATTTATTTCATTGTACAGTGAATTCCAAACAAATAGTGTCGCGGCTGAAAACACTTCTCGTCGCGGAATAAAAATAAAATAAAGATATGCAAAACCGGAGACTGAGTGCATTATAAATCTAGAGCCGAATAAGATAGAGAAAGATACGTTGAATGAGGCCTCTTCGCTGTAAATTGAACCACGAATTGTCGCTTATAGGAATGAGGGATATATTTGACATAGAGTGTCCCACTTATAATGGAAACAAGCTTATATTATCGTTGTTTCTGAATTCATTTTTGTGAATTTTGGTAAGTTTCATAGCTGCAGCTAATATTTATCAAAATGTGGCAAAATCTCAACTCATTCACAGTTTTATTGCTTAAAAATTAAATTAAACCAACATTGGCAAACGTGGCCGCTATTGAAATGAAGCGATAAAATCTTTTCAAACTTGGGGACCGTTTATAAATTGAAAATACCCTTGCAACGAAGTATCACTCGACCCCATCTGCCATTTAAAAATTTTATTCGAAATGCGTCCTGCCGCCATCTTTGAAAACTGAGTCCAGAATTTAAACTAAAAAAGTAGTATTTTAGTTATTAGTAAACGTACCAAAATTTCGCTGTTCTCACATTTGTTAATCAAAAGTTAACTTGCTTAACCCGAGAACATAAAATTTGTAAACAAGTCAGTGGCGTTCATTTTTTTTGTAAACATTATTCTTGAGACTGCCCTCCGGGACTCTTAGTGTGCTCGAGTCTTATACGATCCTTCAAAGCTTGTTGTCAGTAACTTGTAAAAAGCGTTATTTTTTAAATTTGTGCGATTCTCGGTGGATAATCTGGAAGAAAGCGATTCCAATGTGGAAATAAATGAAGCAGCCAGTAGAGCTACCCATAATTTGTTGCCAAAAAAGTCAAAGGAACAGTGAGAAATGGCCTTTGGAAAATTTCTGCAGTGGTGTGATCTGAAAGGCGTTTCTCGAAAATACGATGAAAATATATTTCTCGTATATTTCGAAGAGAAATCTAAAGTATGGGAAACTTCATCTCATTGGTCTCACTACTCCATGTTGAAATTCAACTGCATTAGAGATATCAGTAAATATTATAAACTAGCCGCTTTTTTGAAGCTATCAATCTAAAAAGTCTATGATTTTGACAAAAGAACAACTTGAGCAGTTCCTGCATGAGAAATTCATCAGGTAAGTCATGATGAACATAGTCATTATCTTGGGTATATTTGGTATTTGTTGCGGAGAAGAGCTGTGCCATTTAACAGTCGATAATATAGAGGATTTGGATACTACATTAGTGGTGAACATTTTAGATATAAAAACTAAGGTTCCGCGAACATTGTTGAATATTTGTCAAAAATATTAATAATAGAAGTGTGCGAAAGATCCAGTGGTGATCAATAGTCTTGGTAAAGGCAAAAGCGAATATGGCAGAACTCTATATCCGAACCTTTACACTGGTCACTGCTTCTGTCGGTCACTTAATTGGCAGACTCTAGTACGAGCCTGAGAACTATCAAAAGACATTCTGGATGGAAGTCCTTAACAGTGGCAGAAGGATATATTGGAAACTCACTGGAGAATAACAAGAATATTGTCAAAAGCCTTCCTACGACGTCCAGCTCAGTAGAAGGAATTCATATTTCGGCTTCCTCGAATTTTACAATCAATGTTAATGTTAATAATAACAGTTATAAAGATCCTTTTATTTATTTTCAACACTAGTATCGTAAAATGACATTTTTACAAATTTCTTTAAAATATACTTAGGTACACGAAAAAGTATTATTTCCAGTAATAAAATAAGTAAAATATCTTTAAGAAAACAGGCTTATTTATTATATTATTTTGGAATAATGTATTCAAATTCTTCATAAAAATTATTTTGTTTGTACGAAAAAGAAAAACAAAACAGAAATATTAAGGCCTAATACCTAATTTTATTCTCTTCTTGAGAAAAGCGAAAATACAATAAACCTTTTTAAGAAGGGATGCGCGAAAATATCACGTATCTTGTATATTTTTTGTTTGTTTTGTTGTCGAGGCTTTCTTTGTCAAAAGATAACAGCAAAACAAAGTTATGGGTTGTAGGTAGTAATACAGTTAAAACATTAAATGGTGAATCGTGTTATATCAGCTTGTATAGTTTTGGGACCAACACATTTTTACTGCTAGAAGAAGTAATACGGTATTTGCGAATGCTTTTGTGTTATGGCGAATTAAAGTGTTATATGTTATGTATGTATTATATGTATGGTGGAATGGTGAAGTATTGTACCATGTGCAAAAGAACGTTTAGAACGAATGTAGAAAAACGTTTCATTTTCAGGTAAATGTTAAAAGCGTCGATATTACTCAATATGTGTCGGTGGTGGAAATTCCCTAATAGGTGGTAGAAATACCCGATGAGCTCTTATGTCTTTTTTCTCAAGTTTCTCATCCTTTGCTCCTCTTATTGCATCGCTTAATTTGTCATAGTTGCGGGCTTGAACAATAGGGCGCATATCGTTACTCTGTATACCGTTCTCGAATATATTAATGGCATATTTTTCATTTACGAAAGTTAGTATTTGTAAAACCGCGTCATCCCATCAGATTGTGCAATGGTTAAATCCAGAATTTCAATAGTTTTACCGAACTCTTCAATTGATTTACCCTGTTGACTAGCACTGTATAATCTGGCGGATAATGATCCAGCTCACTTCTTGGTGAGAACATTATTTTAGGGTCAATAATAAGTGCTTGGTTTGTTGTGTACTAATTGCGCAATCCTATTTTGGCGTTACTTGTCAAACGTGCTTTGAGCAGGTAATTTGTTAAACCCTTTTTCCCAGTCTCGTCTAATAATGCGTTATTTAACTCGATACCGTCGATTAATTCTATAGTGATTTTCTCCGTGCCGTCCATATGTAGTAACACAGTCGCGGCGGTTTTCAAATTAAATGGTTCACTCATTACTTCGGCTACTGCTGAAGAATCCGAATTGGAGTCACTTGCTTCTACGGATTCTGCTTCCTTCGCTTGGGCCCCTTTTAACATATTATTCAAAACTTCGCTAATAGCCTCAAAATACTATTTTAAATGACTTGCATACACTTTAACTTCAGCTATTTTTTCAGTTTTGTTTGGGTCTCTATTAAATTTGCACATTCCGTAACAAGCTTATCTAATATCTTTAACCATAATTTTCCCAGAGCTGCATCTCAAGAGGGAACCTTTCCTAAGGTTCCTATGTAGTACCTTTGCTTCTTTTAGTAAGTAGTGAAACTTCTTGACATCCATTTACTAGTCCTATGGCTGGTGACTTTTGCCTCGAAGCATTGCTTCACTTTCCATTAAGGTCTAACATGTACGTGCTGATGGGCTGGACCTCCGGCACGTGATTAGACGTGCTCTTATCTTATGTGGTCTTTAAGTATTTTCTGCATCGGCACATACAGCCATTCCAAAAAATATAATATAATATATACACAGAATTTCACTTGGACTTATGCGTCAGCCATCTAGTGGGATCGCCATGTGGCGACCGTTATTGAACTGGCAGGATCTTCATGTACTGGTTACTGTACTTACATGCGTAAGTCCTCTGGCAGCTACTAACTTTATTGTTATAGGTAATATAAATTACTACAACAATAACAATTATAACTATAATATGTGCCTTATTTGTCCCTTACATTTCGGAGACAAATTCCGAATATAATAGTGACGTATTGACGTAGTGACGTGGCTTAAATTGTTTCAGTAGCGAGCTGCAGTCCATTCGATAAAGTTTACGAGCTACATATTGCAGACAACTGTGCTAGAATGTGTTAAGTAAGACTTGTTGGACCATTTGTATATATGTTGAAGAAGTCAAAAATGTGTTAATTTTTTATTGGCATTTATACGTTTACAAGAGACCAACATTTGTAGTGGTTTATTTGCTTGCTTCACGCAAATGAACTGCTTTGACACCTTATGGAACACGTGGATGATGAAACAAGTGGAAAGATATGAGATATGCGAAAGCAACAGGAAACATAATATGAACTGCAACCCATCAACCCATTGACTTTTGAGGTTGTACTTGGAAACTATACCAATTCATCAGAAAAAGTAAACATTTTAACAACTTCTATCCAGACGGTTTATGTTCCATTATTATTTGAGATTGGGACAAAACCAGATGTGATATATAGATCGCTTCATTTACTCAATGTGATTCGACGATCCATATTCTTATTGCCTTTAAATAATTTAATACACAAAATCATACAAACTAATAAGTACTTCGCACATCCCGAAAATCTATTAATATGTATGCTTGGTGACACACGTCAGTTCTGCCAGGAAGAAGAGCTGCTGGTTTCCAACACATGGTTTAAGCTACCTGCACGACGCCTCTACACATGGAAATCCCCACAGGACACCCCGGATCATCCAGTCAGGAATCAAATCGACTATATATTAGTTCCAAACAGGTATAGAAATGGAGTTCTTAGTGTTAGGACGTACCCAGGGGCAGATGTCGAGTCGGACCATACTCCCGTGGTTGCACGCTTTCGTATTCGACTTAAGAAACTTAAGAAAACATTCTCCAATAAACCAAACATAGCACTGTTACAGAGCGAGCACGAACGTCAAAAAATCACTGATAAACTTAACAATGAGCTCGAAAAGATCCTACGAAAGAACGAAGACAGTTCTTATACTGAGAGCCCTGACAATATCGAAGACACCTGGAAATTATTTAAGAATGCTGTGTTAGGTGCACGAAAGCCGATGGAAACAACAATCAAAACGAAACAACACAAAGACTGGATGACTCAAGAAATACTCATGTTAATGGAAAAGAGACGTAACTTCAAAAACACAAACACAGGCGAATATAGGAAAACCCAAAAACTTATTAGAGGAAAAATTAGAGAAGCCAAAGAAACATGGATGAAAAAAAGGTGCCAGGAAGTGGAGGAACTATATAAAAAACACGACCTTTTTAATCTGCATAAGAAAGTCAAGGAAATAACAGGCAGCCGAAAATACCCAGTCTCTACCCATGTCCTTAACCAAGACAACAAACAAATCACAGATGAGGGCGAACTTAGGGGGGTATGGGAAAACTATGTAGCTAATCTATTTGAAAGCAATAGCCCGCCTTTTCGCAATCAAGATCTGACGGAGCCGGCACCGGGCATACTCCACTCTGAGGTTCAAAAAGCACTAAGCGAGATAAAAACTAGAAAAGCAGTCGGTCCAGATGACATCTGCCCAGACATACTAAAACTCATAGAAGAAGAAAACGTACACATTTTGGTACAATTATTTAATGGTATCTACAACTCAGGTTATATCCCTCGTGATTGGTTGAAATCAACCTTCATACCCATACCTAAAAAGCCCGGGGCACGGAAGTGCGCAGAATTCCGATTGATCAGCCTAATGAGTCAGGTGTTAAAGGTGTTCCTAAAAATTATTGATAGGCGCATACACAGAAAATGCGAACAAGATGTAAGCGAATTACAAATGGGTTTCCGTGAAGGACTGGGTACCAGGGAGGCCTTATTCGCACTGTCTGTACTATTGCAAAAATGCAGAGACCAACAGAAGGAAGTATATATGTGCTTCATAGACTATACTAAAGCCTTTGACTGTGTCAATCACACGACACTATTAGAACTGCTGGAAAGAAAAGGTGTCGATGCCCAAGATCTAAAAATCTTACAAAATCTTTATGAACAGCAAGTGGCTTCTGTAAAACTGGAAAACACCGAAACATGTACCGTACCTATAGAGTGTGGAGTCAGACAAGGGTGTGTACTTAGTCCCATGCTCTTTAATATGTATTTAGAAGTTATTTTCCAAAACGCTTTGGACGAGACAGAAGACGGTCTGAAAGTCAATGGGAAACTCGTAAAGAACTTAAGATATGCCGATGACACAGTGATAATCGCAGACAATCCTGAAGGGCTGCAACGCCTAATCGACAGCATATCGACTTCCGGTGACGCAATGGGACTGAGGATTAATATCTCAAAAACAAAGATCATGCAAATAAGTCGCAATCCGAATAACAACTTTAACATAAATATATACGGTTCACCAATAGAGCGAGTCACAAAATTCAAATACCTAGGAAGTTGGATCAGCGAGGATCTGAATCCTGAGATTGAAATTAGATCCCGCATAGAGCAAGCTAGAGCCAATTTTATTAAGATGAGGAACCTGTTAACCGACAGAACACTCAATTTAAGCATAAGATTTAACTTCGTTAGATGTTATGTGTATTCCACGTTACTGTATGGAGTCGAGGCCTGGACGCTAAAAGTCAGCAGTATTAACAAGCTGGAAGCATTTGAGATGTGGGTATATCGTAGAATGCTTTGCATACCATGGACCGACCATATCACCAATCAAGAGGTCTTACATAGAATGAACAAGGACCGAACAATTCTCGAGACCATAAAAAAGCGAAAGACAGCTTACCTTGGCCATGTCATGAGGCAGGACAAGTACAGATTCCTGCAACTAATTATGGAGGGCAAGATTGAGGGAAAGCGTGGTCCGGGGCGTAGACAGTGCTCTTGGCTGAAAAACATAAGGGATTGGACAGGCTTAGACTCAAACACCCTACTGAGAAGAGCCCAAGACAGAGACGAATTTGCCAGAATTGTTGCCGATCTTCATTGAATGGAGAAGGCACTTAAAGAAGAAGGTGACACACGCTTGCATATCAATGAAGTGAATTTAGGATGTGTTTTGAAATCTAAAAATAATCGTGTCAGGACCGGAATATGTAAGTTTAAGATACCTCCAATAAATTTTGACGCAAAATATAAAAGTTACAGATTCGCCAATAACTAAACAATGTTTAACCGAGCAGAAACTAGTATAATTAAACTTCCATGCCATTTACAAGCTGTAAAACGTTATGTAAAACGTTATGTAAAACTAGTGACAGTAGCATCGTCAGCTGTTCGTGGATCGGAAGCTAGGGACTTTACAAGATGTTGTGTTGCTTCCCGACAGTCATTACCAAAATTTGCATGCAAATCAGACTTTCTGTAGAATATCTAATTTATGAGATCTTAAAAGACAGGTAGCGCTACGTGGTAAGTTCTTGGTTGTTTTCTGTAAAAGACAAGCGAAGAGCTGTAATATTACTAATAGCAGATACAACATATTTATGGAAAATGTGCTTAGAAGACTTAATCGTGCGGTCTACCGACTGGGGAGTGTGAAACGGCACCTTCGTCCTACGAGATATCCGATCTCATCCGGCCTGTCCAGATTGATTTTACGTTAAGTATACCTATATGTTATCAAATATAAAAGCAACTTATTCTTCAGTAATAATAAGAGTTCTTTAATCTATATTTCCCAATATTAACAAGGCATTTAAAGTCTAAAATACTAACGAGTTTGGAAAAAAAATCATAAAACTGTAGCAATAACAATCACTCATTTATCAAAAATAAAGAAAGAATATTTCTTTTTTTCAGAAAATGCAGGGAACAGCAAAATCCAATTTAAGCGAGCCGGCCTCTAAATTCTGTCATTTCATTTAACATGACCCACTCAGCCCGCCAGTTATTGCGTTTTTCATAACACGGCGGCCATTAAAACAGTTGCCTATATGTTCGTTTAATCGCAGGGGGCTGCCGAAAATGTTTTATCGCTACGTGGCAATTTTCCAACTGCAGAATTTAGTTTTTTCACATGTAGTTTTTGTTGAATTGTCTTTCTTGTCAAGAATACTTTAACTTTTTGTGTAGTATAGTTTCCGTTCCGTTTATATTAATACTTCCTGAGACATAGGTTCAACCATGTCCAAAGTCCTAACGACTAAACAAATGTGACAAACTTAAAGAAGTTCGTACCTTCTTCTTTCCGTCGGACCCAATCTTTGGACGCGTTTCGCCGTACAACGGCTAATCAGCAAGGCTGTAAGATCTGATGAAAAAGAAGGGTCTTCACAGTGTTATTTTAGCACAAAATGGAAAGGGGCTTTTGCGAAATGAAGCACGTGGCGACATATCGCGGCAATCAAGCGTATCAACGCAACCAAACCAACGAGAACTTATAGAAGTCCAAAACGCTGGAATGGGCAGGTGGCACCAATAGCTAGTTTATTGCTTTATGCGTACCGAAAATGCAAAATTAATCCAACTTAAAGAAGTTCGTTCCTTTTCTTCTCCATCAGACCCAATTCTTCGACGTTTTTCGCCGAAAAACGGCTCATCAGCAACACGTTGATATGCTCGATTGCCGCGAATTTTAAAGAAAATTGGTTTCCTTTTTGTCTATTTCGTTTGTTTTATCCAATTTATGATTCAACTCTCATAGAATGACCCAATAAGATTAAATGGACACCAAACTAAGCAATTTACGAATAACGGTTCATTAAACAACCCTATCGAAATTATGTAAAAAATACGAATACCGAACAAAAGCAATTTAAAAATGGAAAAACTATAAATCAAAAGAGATTTCCCTTGTGCGGTGCTAAAGTAGCACATGTTAGAGGCAATATTGGCTATACAAATGTCAGAAAGGCATATATAAAGTTTGGGAAGGTAGTTTTATGTTTACGAGTGTGTTCTGATTTGTTTTCGAATTTGTGCCGGATTTTATAACGTCTGGGGTGTTCTGGCTTGTCAGCGTTATTTAAAATTTTATTACGCGCCGCCAAAAATGTTTACAATGTTAGTTGTGTTGCACAGAGTGCTGGGCAAGCCAGAAGCTCGATAGAAAGAACCCTCATATTATGGTATGGTCAAAATATCAAAAATTTAATTTCTTACTTCTTCTTCGAGTTCGACACTGTCGTTTTAAGGTAGTTTAAAATTCGAAAAGTAATAAACAGTTTTTTATAACTTTTTTAAATATCCTTCCCCCGATTTTATTGAAATTTGGGACGGTTATTCATAATGATAAGGGCTTAATTAGACCCAATTAGGTTAATATTATTAAGTCCAGTGGCATACCCGGGGAGCACCTTAACGAATATTATTGACAAAAAAATGTACTCCACTGACTTTTTTCTAATTTTGAGTTTTTTCTTTGGATTTACAACTTACTAACTACTAGTACAACTTTTTTCCTAAATCCTCAAAATCGAAAGATATTTATGGGGGTTTATTTTAAAATGAAAGCCCTGTGTATGTTATAGAAATGGGTTACCAAACTCAAATCTGTCTCATAATGGAGGATTTGTGATGTAAACTTACGCGTTTCCATTAAATTAGCTACTGTGCATTTCCATTAGAGGCAAATTGAGCGCGAACGCTTCAATAAATCGGGTATAATTGCGAATTGACCAGATTGATTTTAGGTTAAACTTGTTTGATCTCCTACGTTACAATTAGAGAATGAGATGCACCTCAACATTTTCGACTTAACATTACACTGTGTTGTGTTCATCTCCATAAGCAATGACTGAAATGTTTTTAAGAGGAGACACCAAGTACATTTATTGGAAGTTAATAGCAAACAAAGCAATACTAATTATAACTACTTTGACGCTATAAGTCTGTTGCTTAATGTGAGATAGTAATAAATCATAATTGAACTATAAAACCCGTATTCCATAGGTGTAGTCCAATTATAATTATTTAATTATGTTTATTGTCAGGGGTTCCGAGATCGGGTACGAAGAGGCATAGGTTAGTTCAGGTTAGTTTAGGTTAGTTATGAGAAAACTATTATTCTCAGTGTGCGTTTAACGCTCTTCGCCACATTTGTCGATGGCGACTTTTAAATCAAAACGGACTGGAGACTATAATTATTATTATACTTCTATTCTAATGAACTACCTGTAGGAACGCCGCTGTTACAATACTTTCATTCACCAAACTCGTCTTGCTTTTGTATGCAAATTAGGGTGACCCTAAATAAGGACCGATTCGGGGTGTGTAGGTCTAAAATTTAAGTTGTCCACCCTGCTTAACGGGTCCTGTCATTGCAAATTTACATTATATTACCCTCTTGCATTAAGTAACATAGTATACGCAAAGAAATTCAGATTAAACGAATAAATGCAATTTTTACATCACACAAAATAGCGATTTTCCGTTTATGAACAATATTACAAAAATATGCTCGTGGGAATCGTTATCTATCTAAATTTTAAATATGGAGATCTGAAAACGTTTTATTCGTTTGTTTGTTGTTCGGTAAATCAATTTCGAGGTGTGTAGAAACTCTTGCAGATGACAGCAGTAGTTACAGTGATGAAATGGTTTTAGTGAATAAAAATAAACCGTTTTGCGTCATGTAACAGAGAAGTTAAAGATGTGTTTAAATGCCTTAATTTAAATGAGTCACTGACAATTATTGTTATACCAGATTATCTCTTTATGTGTCACTTGCTTTTTCTAGTAAAACAGCCTCTTAAGTGAAGTAACGAACAAAGAAGTTTCTTTGAAATTAACAGGGTGTTTTACTTTCAAGGATACTACGCTTTCTTACTCTAGTTTCTTCTGTCTTTTGGAAGCACATAAAGAAATGCAAATAATACAATAAAGTCTTCCTCCACAGTTTGATATATGGAAAATTATTATGTTTAAATAATTACTGAAAGTATGGATCTCTCTTCAACATATTAAAGAAATATTTCTAAATTTAACCAACAAATAATCTAGCGGGAAACAATAAAGTCAAATTGTCTTGAATTTCTAATTTTTTTCTTACCTTTATTTAAAACATAGCGATTCCAAAAGATCAAGAACACCGAATTTTTAAAAAATTACTGGTTTACGAAAAGCTTTTTCTTGTCCTAATAATGTGTAAAGTTGTCGCCCACCACTGTATGACGACATTAGCACAATGGAATCTCGTTTTTAGAAAACGTCAAAAATATTCCTATATAAAACTTTGGGAGAAATACATTTATATTCCTATTTCGTTCTGCTTCTGCGAAAGAGCAAATTCGAATTCGGTGTCAAGTATTCTCGAATAGGATTGTTCTAAAATCCTTAAAATATAATGTAGAATTTGTGGCGACGCCTGCTCGAAGGACCTTTCTGTCTCCTGATATATTTATTTGAAATAAAAATGCCAGACTAAAGGTTAAGAACTTTATTTCGTTTTAGGTTATGAGAGGTGGTATTTTTGCATACGTGACCTAGATCTGGCGAATATATTTTCTGAATATCTATGGCTAAATTTGTTGTTTGATTAATTTGACTGGTTTCGGAATATTTGTATGATCACCTGAAATCAATTGAAAGAGTTATTCCCTGGATTATTCTAAGAATATTTTATCTTTTGATGAATTTTGAAAGGCCGCTTTTGTTTCGCAGACACAGCACGAAAAAATTTTCGACAAAACTAATTTTAATATTTTTCAAATTATTAATGCAGACGAAATAAATGGCGTACTAAACTGGGCTTACCGACTATAAAGTCTTTTAATATGTGTCGTTATCTTTCAAGTAAATCAGTTTACACGTGAATTTCATTTGAATACGTCTAGTAATTGATCATTTTGTATGTGTCGAATTTGTTGAGCCCGATTGACGTTTTTCTGTTTGACGTGTATTTTCTGTCTTTAATAGTTAAACTTTTGTTAGTGAAGTCCTCTATCATGAATCGCTATACGAACGTCAAGATGACTGATATATATTTCTTTTACAGAGTTGCTGGTTGCAATTCATTACAAGCTAGGTGGTTGTACATTGAAGGAGTCCCTGACCGTAATGTTCCTGATGGAAAAACCTTACAAAGTATTGATGAAGCAGGCACATTGAAACAAAGTACGGAACCAGGAAGACCAATGACAATAACAACGGTAGAAATGGAAGAGAGTGTGCTGGACATCCAGCTACAGACCGGAGGGAATAACAACAACAGAGACAGTCAAGTTAGCCATAGAAGAATTCCCAGCCTATTTTCTACAGGTGTTAAACAACCTAATTAAGAAAAACGAATTCCCAAAGATATGGAAAGCGGCAAAGCTAGTGCTCATCGAAAAGCCGAAGAAACAAGAACTGGATGAAACAAAGTACAGATCAATATGTCTCCCCGACGCAATCAGAAAATTGTTCGAAATCTTGACAGAAAAACAGGCTCCTCAACGAAATAGAAGACCGTGGCGTCCTCAATGACCGGCAATATGGATTTCGCAAGGGCTTCACGATAGTAAACGCGATAGAGGATGTACTAGGCTGTATAGCTGAAAGAAAGAAACTGGAAGACCGGAAAATAAGCCAGTATCTCTTAAACATAATAAGTTCGTACCTGGGTCCACGGACGGTATACCTGGAAAAAGAGAACAGGGAACGCGTCGGGGGAGGGCCCCCCCCCCCCCCCCCGGTGATCTTTACGAACTTGGCAAAAACAAGGCCTTCAGATTCGAAATCGAAGACCGGGAAATCGTCTCAAGCAGAACCGCGAAGTATCTAGGTATCATACTACACGGATGACTATCCAACTGCCCACATATAAAATACGTAACAGAGAAAGTCATAAAAGTCATAAAAGAACTGAGCATCCTGCTGCCAAACATCGGAGGTCCAAGAGAAGACAAAAAGGGTCATGGCCAAGGTCATGCAAGCCATAATTCTATATGCGGCTCATATATGGGCACAGGCAAAAAGTCAGCCAAGGATAGCCAGAGACATGTTGATGAAAGCGCAAAGAATAATGACTCTTCGGATCTGTTCCGCCTACAAAACGGTCAGGGGATGTGCGACAACGGTTATGTCTGGACTGTTGCCGCTACATATACTAGCGGAGGAAAGAGCAAACCTGTTTAAACGTCCACGACCAAAAGACAGTGACACCAAAGACACAGAAATGCATACGTCAATAGAAAGGTGGCAAAGAGAATGGATCAACAACTCAGAAAGAGGCCAAACCACCAAATCACTGATCCCACAGTTAAGACCATGGGCGGAACGCAGACACGGAAGGATTGGGTACCATATTAACACAGTTCCTGACAGGACATGGAAGCTTTGGAACATACTTGGCCAAAAACAAAAAAGGAGACATGGATACGTGTCCGTATTGTGGCGACCCTAGGAACGATTGGGCTAACACGCTCCTCAATTATGAGGGATGGCATTTGTGGAGGTTGACAGCCGAAATTGCGGTAAACGCAAGACTAAACGAGAATAACCTAGTGCCAATAATGCTGGACGGCAGAGAAAACTGGACATCCATAGAAACCCTGATGGTTAAAATCATCACGCATAAAGAGGCCGACGAAAAGATAGAAGACAGAGGAGCATAGATAGACAGAAATCGGTACTAATGGTATGTTTTAAGAAACGATTCTAGTATCGAAGCTTCTGGCGAAAAGGTTGGTTTTTTAGTCGGTATTTAGACAAGTTTTACGAGTCCGATAGTTTTACTGATACGTCACACAACACCAAGGATGTAGTCTGCTTAAGTGCATTTTTCCAACCGAAAAAAAAGGGTAGGTACTTCTACTAAAAAAATTGCACCTTGAATGGAAGTAAGTAATAGGACTGTTTGGAAAATTCTTAGTGACTATTTGTTGTACCCCTAGCACATACAACGCATTCAGGCACTTCCTCCTGCTGATTTTCCTTCACGGATTGCATTCTGTCAATGGCTCTTGCACACATTGGTTCAAATCCCTCAACTACTGACGGAGATTCCTTTTACCGATTAGTTGAAGTTCTTAAGAAATACAATAAGGAATTTTCCCAACAACCATGTGTGGGATGAAGAAAATCCACACCAGGTACTTGAAGATTGTTTTTAACATCAGTTCTCGTTGAACCTTTGGGTTGGAATTGTGGGTGACTGGCTAACTGGACCAGTATTTCTACCAGGACAAGTAACCGGAGGGGTATATAGCATCTTTTTGGAATTAACGCTAGATCAGTTTCTGGAGGACGTATCATTGGCAACAACCATGCAATGTGGTTTATGCACGATGATGATGTACCAGCGCATTTTTGTGAGTTTGTAAGAGTAACATAAGGAGATCGCTGGATTGATCGAGGTTGACCTCATTTATGGCCTACTCGATTACCAGACTTAAACCCCCTGGATCATTTTTATAACATTTGGTAATAGAATGTTGCTATTGTCGAAAATTTGTCTCGTCTTGTATTTTCTAAACAAACTGGCTTCTCAAAAATCATTAAAAGACAAAATATTCTTATCCCTCCAATTTTTGTTGTGTGTTTACTAAACATCCTGTATAAATTTACCCCACCCTTTCAAAACACAATATCGCAAATTATCCATAGAAATAATTAAGTCTCTGACCGGTAATAATTAAACTCGAGTCTAGACCCGTTGAAAATCAATTTTCCGAAGAGAAAAAAAACCACACGCAAAAAGTGAACCCGCACTTTTGTCATCTGCTAGCGTGTATTTAAACCATTAATATCCGTCAAACGTTTTTATTGGAAAAGTCGATTATTTATGAAGGTACAGGGGGTCTTAAAAACTGCTGCATGTAAAAGCATACAGGATATGTAAAGGTACTTTCAAAATGAGACACATGATTGCTAAAGAGGTCAAACAAGGAAGAAATAAATAAGCCGCAGAAATCCGCATTTTGTTAGAGAGACGGGGTTTTAATACGTATATTTGGCGTCAATGTCTTTTGTTTGACGACGAACGGAGAATCTAAATTATCAAAAATATCTAGAAGTTATACGGACCACAGTATCTGAATTCCTCAATGTCTTGAAATGCATGGTGCATCATTTCAGTTACAAATTTAATAAACTTACACATATGGTAATAGGTTGTCACATAACGGTAGATCCTAATTGCAGGCGTACTCCGAAGAGAAGAAGTATAATTAGACTAAACCAAGAAAATAAAACCGAATACCTGTAATTATTGGAAAACCATACAATAAATAAAACTATGAAAATTTGCCCACGCTTATATACAGTGTGTGCATAAAGTCTGGAAACGGCCTAATAACATCACAATTTATTGGCCGATTTAAACCAAATTTAATACAGTTATGTAAGAGGATCTGACGCACCGAATGACGATATTGGTGTTGTTGCCAGCTTTCTAGTTTGTCTAGAATTTAAACAAATTTTATATTTTTAAATGTAACACCCTGTATATTTTTTCATTTACAGTTTTTACTTTAAATTTGTAACGCTTTTGGTATAATATACCTTGTTCCTAATACCAGTAGTTTTCGAAATAACGACGTGTTTTAAAAATATCAACAAATTGTGTTTTATTTATTAATAAATAAAATAATTCTTATGATCAGAGGATATGGCGATAGGGTCAGGTCTTACGAAGAGATTAAAAATCTATTTAATGACGCATTTCCAAACCGAAATCCAATTTTAAAAGCAACTACTGGTCTAAAAACTGTCCGACGGTTCGAAGAAACTGGAAATTGTAGAGATATTATGCGACTATCAGGACGACCAGCAGTAGTAGATGAAGAGAAAAGTTTAGAAATTTTACAACATGTTGTTGAAACCCCTGTTTCTCTTTAAGAAAAATTTCTCAAGTAAGTGACGTCTGCTTCAAATCGGTCCATAATGTTTTACTAAAACATAAATATCACCCTTTCAAAATACATGCAGTTCAAGAGTTGTCAGAAGATGATTATGAGCGAAGAATTGAATTTTGTGATATTGTGATGTCAAGGTGTGACCAAAATAACCAGTTTTTCAACTTTAAAGTATTTTCGGACGAAGCAACGTTTATGTTAAATGGTAAAGTCAATAGACATAACTGTAGGTTTGGGGCAAATGAAAATCCCCACTAGATGAGAGAAGGGCATACACAACGTCCTGGAAAATTGAATGTGTGGACTGGGCTTCTGGCCCACAAAATCAATAGTGGCAATTTTAAAATTGCTACACTACAAAAGAATAATTGGTAGATGAGGTTAAAAAGAAAAGTCTACTTAAGGCCAACAAAAGAGAAGAGGACATTGAGAAGAGAGATTTAGTTAAGATTCCTTATAGCAAATTGAAGCATTCATACTACTTTAAATACAATTATTATTTTTAGAAAAAATTGCTTAATTCTTATACCTACATAATGACGAGTCAAATTGTTGTGTTCTGATATAAGTATTATTATGATCGTCCTATACAATTAACATTACATAAACATAAAAAAGCTTTGTATAATTAAACATGCAGCTACGTTTAGATTATCGCCGCACGATATTCTTTCCTGTGGTAGCTCTGGTAAAAACCATTAATTTCGTGTTCAGATTGAATAATTTTCAACTAATTAAATTATACAGGGTATTCATTAAGTTTGCGGCCAAACTCAAGGGTAATATTCCTTGCTATACTATGTTTCCTATTAGGCAATCCAACCCACGGGATATTTGCCCACCACGGTCATATTGGAATCACAACGTGCTGGGTAGTAGCTGAAAAAATTGTGTTTCGCATATTAAAACTGTTGAAAATTCATACGTTCAAATTGTGAATATTACAGAAAGATTTATTATTAACATAGGTGTTGATAGTGATAGTGAAAATGAATTAAATGAGTAAACTGTAGTTGCATTAATTAATTATAATATATAATTATAATATATTCTATCTAAAATTGTTTATTATTAGTGTCAAATCATCCATGCTTGAAATAAAATTCAGTGCGGGCCTGTGTATACCCCAGTCTGGTTTTAAACAGGCGTCAACACGAGTCGGTAAGTCATTCTGTTAAATCTGTGAACGGACCTTACTTATTATTATTAATGTTTTTTTACTTTAACAGTAGCAGGGTGGAAATTTTTTTTTTTTTATGTCAAGATCTTTTCAATGAAAAAGCGCGGTATTCTATTTTAAACTAACCTTAAACTATCCCGCAAAACTTCCTTGCTCTGATGCATTTGCTTTCGCAAACTGATACAGAGATAACGTTTAATCTTTAAATGTATGACTTGCATTTCTTCACCAAAATATATTTTTTATAAATACAATAATTCTTTTTAAAGATCCCATAATTTACGAATTTGGATAAGAAAAACACAAATTATAGCTTTAGCAGAAACAGAAACCACTACTTATCGCCAACGGTCCCCCAAATCAATATAACATAGCAAAATACAAAATCAACCAACATTAGGTAAACTTGTCGGCAATTTCACCCCATAATTTACCGCAAACTACACAAAAAAAGCAGTTTATCAATAACCGATCTGTGTTTACTGATATTTAATTTCGGCCTCGGTCGCGTTGCATGGCTCCAAACGACCGAAATGACTGCCAAAATGGCGGGGTACATCACGATATGGCGACAATGACCTATCATTAGCCGAACCGAAGGAAACGATAACCATTTTTAATGTCTTTGATAAATGCATATAGTGATATTAAATTGGAGGTTTCGTAATGTTGGTCTACGCTATTTTTGTTTATGAGTGGTAATATTAAAAGAACTAAACTAGGCGACTTTTGGAAAATTCTGGAAATATGTAAATAATTACAGACATTCTATACTATTATTGTATATATTATATTGAATAAGATACTGAGGCGGTATTGTGGTACACTGAGAAAATTTTCAGTTGGAAAAATAAGAATTGAAGGGGCACGAAGAAATTTTATTAAATATTTTAAGGTTTTTTGTCACTAATGGAATATTTGCATTATATAATATCTGGTATTTATAAGATGACTAAGAATCTACACTGAGAATAATTGAACCATTAGAAAGTTTGTAAATCCCTAGTTTGCACCGACAGCAAAATTTTCGCTTAGCACTATTAGAGTATTCATAACAATTATAAAAATATTCTCTATCGGTAACAATCTCGCTTATTTAAACATTTCTTATTGTCTGTATAAGAAAGGCTTAGACGTTTAGCAAATCAGTTTTCCGCACTTATAATACATACGTTTATAAAAGTCAGCATAATAGTCGCAGCAATTTGTCGACTGCGTGTTATTAGAAATATTATATTCCCAGATAACTCGATTGATATTCGTCACCCCAGCGCCACCTGGTCTCAGGTCATTTAAAATAAAAATAAAAATAAAATAATTTATTTATCCAGTCGAATACATATAGTATTATAGGACATGTCAATAGAAAAGGTACACTATAAGTAAAATAAATAGAACAAAAACAACGAAGAATAAAATACAATATCACATTAAATACAAAAACAGAAAACAATAAATCGTATACAGCTCAAATCAATCAAAATTCATTGAGGTTATAAATGCACTTGTCAATGAGATACTGCCTGGTCTTTGCCTTAAACTTATTTAAGGATGTAATTGATTTTAAATTATTGGAAAGTCTGTTAAATACATTTATTCCCATAACAAATGGAGATTTATCAGTCACACAGAGACGACGCTGAGGCATTAACAATCTGTCCTTAAAACGAGTAGGATATGAGTGAAATGAACTATTTGTATTAATGCTCGCTCTGTTCATAAACGTGTATATAAGTAACTTGTGGATATACAGTCCGAGGACCGTAAGTATGCCATATTGCGTAAACAGACCCCGGCAAGACCGCCGTCCCCCAACGCCAGCCATACTTCTAATGACGCGCTTCTGTGACACGAAAACTGAACCCATCATAGAGCTAGCCCCCCAAAAAAGTATACCATAGGACAAACGAGATTCGATCTGTGCAAAGTAGAACATCCTTAACTCATCAACACCAAAAACCCGCTTAAGATTTCTAATCTGGAAGCAGGCCGAATTGATTTTGGGAATAAGGGTGGCGCAGTGCTGATTCCATGTTAGGGTGTCGTCAATCGTCAGTCCTAAAAACTTTGTGGAGGTACTTCTAGTCAGACCAACCTCGTCCATAGCCACGTCAAGATCCAAGTTATTACGATTTTGGTGACAGTGAAATCGCAAATAACAAGTTTTATCGATGTTTAAATATAGTGAGTTGAGGCTAAACCAAGCTGCCAGATCCCGAAGAAGAGCATTTGATTTTTCCTCCACCAGGGTTTCCTGTTTATCTGAAACCAGCGCCGATGTATCGTCGGCGAATATCGTGACAAAACAATCCTTGAGGCAACGAGGCAGATCGTTGATGTAGAGCAGGTACAGGACAGGTGCCAGAATTGACCCCTGTGGTACTCCTATCCCCACGCTTTGTGGATTGAAAGGTTGATTTAGTATTACCCAGAACATGAGCTATCTCGACAAATTGTGTTCTGTATGAGAGGAATGATCGAAACCATTCGAGCAAGGTTCCTCTAATACCATACCCCTCAAGCTTACTTAAAAGAAGATCGTGTCTGACGCAGTCAAAAGCCCTGCTAAGATCGCAAAAGAGCCCAGCAGGACACTCACCCGCCTCCAACACATCGATGATCTTCCTATAAAAAACATCATTGACAGATGATGGGTTATTTTGGTCCTTAATTTACAGGTATTGGCCAAAGGTACAACTAAATTACAGGTGTGATTATAGAGGTATTTACATCTAAGTAATAACATTAAGAAAATGATATTGTGTATATAATTATGGGTTTTTTCGTTCGTAATTATTGACAGTATTTATTGCATATTTATCCCAAGTTAGTAGGCTATTAAGTATTAGATTGGTACCTGAAGGTATTTCAATTTGATTATTAACAACATTACATCAACTTAAAAACCCATAATTATATACACCAAAATAACGCATCATCTGTCAATTTACTTTATCTCCCTAATTTTATTTTATGACATGTATAATTTAGTATTGTCTTATATTCCTTTGATAATAATCCGCAAGGGTGGAAATACGTGTCAGGAAACTGAATTAAATTATGAAATATAACCAGCAAGACTTTAATTTCCTCTACCATGGAATATCCATTTCACCAAGCATGTAGCCCATCACAAATCAATTATATATTCATCTGTATAAGGTTATTTCTGCTAAAAGAATCAACTAGGATAGAGCCATATCAAAATCAGGAACATCTGGCGAATCATATATCATGGAAAATAGGCTTTCGTAAGTGGACCACCCAGTATATCAGATATTCTAATACACAGTATCAGAACCTTCTTATAATAGGTATTAGAACCTTACTTATATAGGGTATAAACTATTTTTTAAGTGGAAAAAACAGTATGATATTCGATATTATCTAGATTATCACTGATATTAGCAATTCCTATAAACGGTATACAAATATATATTGGTCGTTAGTAACATTATTATAATACTTAAAACATATTCACTAGCTGTTATTAAAATACCTCTATATTGGGCATAAAACAGATAACCGCTACTAATAATCTAGTTACTAAGAACAACTATTGTAGGGTATAACTATTATGAGAAGTAAATAATTACCTCTATTAACACATTTTAGCAAAGCGAGATTAGTTACAGTAGCGAACTCTCGCGCTGTTTAAATACGTATGCTGAATTCTAATAACTGATAAAATATTATTCCACTACTAACCTATAACATTGCCATTATTGACCGATTATTAACGTTAGGAATCGTTTTTCTCTACCTTATAAGTTATTATTGACCATGGTCAATAATAAGGCATTGAAATCCATTATTGACCGATCTTCAAGAATCTATTTGAACGCTGGTAACTTGATTTTTCGATTCTACAAGGTGATTTCTTGTGGTTAGGCAACCAGATAATTATCAATACCTATTAGATTATTCGAGATGCTTGATATTGTAAAATATCGATACAATCAACATTTTTTCTGCTTCCATCCTTAATTCTGGGGGTGTACACATAATAATATCACTAACATTTTCTTCGCTCATTTTTTAAAAAAACGGAAAACTCGTGAAATCTGATGACATAAATGAACAAAAATTGACATTAACAAAGCCACCTGACAAAACAACAAAATATTTTGCCAATTCCAAAGCGGTAAAAAGGTAACTTGATTAAAAAATATACTTATACCTACCTATAACTTTTTATAATTATTAATACTATAAAGATAAATGTCTTATAAAAGTATGTCGTTGTGGAAAAAATATTATATTAACCACGGTTTAGACAGCTTATAGCCCTCGCGTCCTAAATCCCTTGTCGCTCCGCTTCTCGTGATTTAAACTTGCCGCTCGGGCAATAATGGTGGCTGTCTAAACCTTGGTTAATAATATACTATTTTCAGGTATTGGATAATTTCCTCAGTGTACTAAAAATAGATTTGACACCATGCATACCACGCAGAAAAATCATATTCTCGTCCTCGGACGCTTGCAAATTTGCATCCTCGGCCGAGAATATGTTGTTTTCCTGCTAGATACACAATATTCTATTTAGCGCAAGTTTCACTAAACTTTCTTCCTACTGAAACTAACATTTTGTACAGTAAACTAATTAATTTTCTGGAGCATTGTTTTCATACTTGCATGCATGTATATAATTTTTATTTTTACTTACTTATGTCAAAAGTTCCCACAGCTTGAAGTAAAAATGTCCAACTCAGATAAATTGATATGAGATGTAGTCCAAAAATCCACATGTTACGAACATTGACCTGCAACATAAATAAAAAATAAATAAACATGACTTACCGACTCGTAATCAATAATCAACAACAAATATGGACCTGGGCTATTTAAGTTTAAGATGATATTACCATTTGACCTGATTCTTGCTGTACGAATTTCAGATCTGTAACATTTATACAGATATTGCTTCCTTAATTCTTCCAAGAATCGTAGTTGTTCACGCGTTTTTTAAAATCATTGTCAAACCAAGTTTTACTTTGTCCCTGAACTGACCTTACGCTATATGGTTTTTTCAGGAAAACATGCACGTCACTCTCACTCACAAAGTCCCAAACAATCTTAGTCATCCTGTCATAAAACAAAAGCATACCTCCCTGTTTCATGAGCCTAGAGAGAACTTTACCATCTGTGAATGTAACCTGTTGTTTGTTGGCCAAGAAGCTGACCATCTGTCCTTGATGATCCATGTCCATCAGAAAAGGCCTCCTGATACATAGAAGTTGTGTACCAAATTTCACCAAAACATCTTCCCCCCTGTCAAAGTTCTCATAAAAAAAATTATTAGGGAAACATGCATATGCATTTCAAGACTAATTAACATAATTTAAACTCCTAATATTGCTTAATATTAGACCAAAACCATAATCGCATTTCAGTGAAAAGTTAATAATGATCAGCAACGCCGCATTTGGCTTATGTTCTACTATTCTAAAGGAATAAATAAAACTCATCTTTTAATATATTATACAAACTTAACTGCGAATTTACGTCGCATTTAATAATCCTTTCGGTAAAATAATACAATAGAAAACCCTTCATAACAAAACAGCTTGTTTACGTTTTTATAGAACCTTAGATTGCGTTTAGCCGGCAAGCAGTAAATATATGATTATTCGATTCAATTGAAGAGCGGTAAAGATCAGTGTTCGACGTTGCGTACGTGTTAGAAAAGCGAGTCAGTAGGTTTTACAAATCTCTCCGTGGCACGAATCTCTAAGGCTATCAGCGCCTAAATAGTCGTAAGTTGTCAACCTTTTGCAAAAATTGTTGAAGTAAAAGCATGATAGTTTATTGCAGGTTGCATGAACCCCCTCAAGTGTGATTAGTCAATGTGGCCATTGATTAGTTAATCAATAACAAGTCATGTGAAGTAGTAGTATGATGTCACAAATTGTGTAAATACCTGACATTATCTGTTCCAATGGCATAGTTTGGTAGAATAAAGAAATGCTTTTGTGAAGAAAAGTGTTTTCTTGAGAGTGAAAGTAGAAAAAAGAATCAGTGAATCACCCTATGGAGAAATAGTATTCTTTGTTGCTGGCACAAAAATGTTTTCTTAAAACTGTAACATCTTGTAGTTCAAGAGTTAAGATACTTAGGACACACGTTCACATAAAGTTTTCTTCTTAAAATAGTTTCAAAAATCACGCCTTAAGACAGTAGTATATCATTAAGAATGACCCCGTATATTAAAGCACATGAAGGCACGGTAAGAGCAAATAATCATAATTGTTTAACGAAGAAAACCTTGTAAACTCCGCAACTTCAAAACAAAAACCCTTTGAAACTCTCGGCACTTATAACTTTGTAACGGTGTAAAAAGTTTTAGAAAAACGTGGCAGTTTACTTTTAATTGCTGCCGAACTAACCGAAAACTAACTTGGCCTGGAAACTTCTATTAAAAATGCTTTTAATAAGGTTATTCGTGTCGAGTTTGGCTTAATTATATAGGAAATAAGTGTCGTTACTTCGTTAATTGGCGTATGGTAGGAAACTAAGATCTATTGTGACATTTCTGACTTGTGCGTCTGCCGTAGTAGTAGTAGTAGTAGTGGTGTCAAATCGACATTTTTTCGTATTTTTTAATTTCTTCAAGAACGGCTCGCGGTGGATCGATTAAACTTTCTCAAAAATTCGACAACTATTCGGCGAACGTGGTGCAATAAAATATGAATATACAGGGTGTTTCCGAAAAACTCAATTTAAAAAATGACACGAGCCACATGGTGGCCACACCACCAGATTTAATCGATTGAAACTTTCTGATGTTGTAGAGAACGTCGACTTACCGAACATGACATTATGCTAGCTTAGCTAGCCGATCTAAATCGCGTACCTTTGCTACTGTGCCTTTTATAGGGCACAGCAGGTGTTCAAACCCGAGCTCTCTGTGGCGTCTGAATACTAACTAACCTGAACTACCCTGACTTTGAAGGCACACGTGCGCGATGGTACTTTGTAATAGAAAGAAATAAGCTGAAGAACTGGACCTCGAAACACCGTACGGCATTTGGGATCTGGTCTCCCGCTCTCCTTACTCCTCAACCCTATTGGTCGAAGTCAAGTAGCATGCAAGTATACGAGATTTTCTAATGCGTCCGCCCATCACTTGCTTCGCACCCACTTGTGTGCTTATCTATCGCCTCGCGCGCCAAAATAGGTCGTTTCGTTCTTGACCACCCAAAGACGGCCATAAACCGACGTGCATGTGTTAATACATAATGCGAAACTATGATGTGCACATATCAGCGACGGAGAAAGACCCACACGAGAAGTATCATTTCTTGTGTGCTGTCATAAATGTCCGCAACGGGGAAATGCCCACAAACACATACACATTCGTTTTTGTTTGCGTATTTTTCGGCGATATTGGAAAATTGCAAGTATTTTATTTGATCGACTGAAAATCAAAACAGGGTCCTATTCGGTAGTTAATAGCTTCTAAACGAAAATTTGGATGAAATAGCAGTTTAGACAGTTGGATAGATCATCTCAAATACTTCCTTTCTACAATACATCTTCCTATACTTAAAAAATTTAGAAATTTTAGAGAAAAAGTAAAAATCGCAGTTTTTTAAAACGGTTCTTAAGTATATTCTTTTAGGTTAAAATTTTTTTTTGAATACCTCATCGAAAAGCGCTCCTCAAAATACGTAAAATGTACATTTCGAATATAATGCACTTATTAAAAATTAATTATTATTTCATGTCAAATCCAAAAATATTTGAAGATATTGTTCCATTTAAAAAAATGTAACTTTGCTTCCCTACGGTTTTCTGACTCATCCTGTATACTTATTTTTTTTTAATTCTAATACACCTTAAAAACCCTAAGACGTTTATCTAAAATATTTTTTGCTAACTGTTATACTTTAAGAAATAATCGACCGTTTCCATACTGTATACTTTTGATTGCATTTAAGTAAGACTTCTGTTAGTTTGGCCTGCCTTTATCCCGGCAAATTACAATATACCAAAATATATACACAAAAACTTAGTAGCATATCCTCTATCTCACACAGACCCCCTAAATTCATTAAGTAATTCAGGCTTTCCGCGGTAATTCAGATAAATAGCCGTCGAAATTTCCGTGCTACCATTACGAAACGTAACGCCAAAGTCGCAAAATACCCCTCATAATTCCATTTGAAACGCAAAGGCAATTTTCGTTGATCTTAACGAGGCGAGCGGCCCAGCTCGACAGCTCGGGCGGTATGTGGTCCGCTCCGACGAACGACGCTGGAAACACAGTCCCAAATGCTATTAGGGCTCTAAGTCTCGCTTTGGGGCTCTCTGACCGAAAAAGCCGTAATCAAAGACAAAATGTCTTGGTAAAATCGACATCAGTACATACGGCACGAGTATGTTGAAGATATAACAAATTCTATAGCTAGTTACTACAAAATAATTTTGGTTGCACGTCATCAATCACCTCATTATTGTAAATCGGTACAAAAAAGATCAGAAAATTAAATTTGGGCAAAAAATATTAAAATTTTATTTAAATTTGGATTGATATAATTTGTATTTTATGGGCTGACAGTTGCTAGTAGGTAAGAAGCAGATTCCGTTTTGTAAACTTAAACAGTTTGGACAGTTGTCTACTTAGTATAGTTGTTACGTATTTAAGTAATTAATTTTAATAAAATTATTAAAAAAACATGGTCCATTTCACGAATTCTGAGTTTACATTTGCATCTATAGTTGATGCAAAACAAAAATCGATGCACGTCATACCATTCGAGTGACGTCAGTTATCGAGAGTGTTGCCAGCTTGTAACCAAAATATCCGAATGAGGGAATTATACAGTTTTTTTTTCATAAAAACAAGATAAATATACAATAATTTCCCATAGTTTATATATTTGCTTACTGCATAATACCTTTTACCCTTTTACCATCAACTTTAGTAGATGTAACACTTCTATTATTTTTATCCTGCCAAGATCGACCAATAGTACCATTCTGAGAAATCCATGTTTCATCCAAGAAAACCAATTTGTACTAGAATGCTTTTCTTTTTTTAATATATTCTTTCAAAAATACCAGTCGTATAGAAATTTGAAACAAGCAATTAGTAAAAGACCCAGGTTCTACGCCCATGTACTGATATTAATCAGAATTGTGGCATGGGTTTTTGTGCCCCATACAGCTATGTCAACGTACCAAATTTCGGCAAAACAGTATGAGCAGTTTTTGAATTATTCCAGAAAAACGATTTAAAAATTGTCACTTCAGCGCCGTCTAGCGCTCAAACTAAGCAACTTTGTACTAAGGTAAATTTACTTAAATCGGCTAATTTTGGTCTGAAGAATATGTGGTAGGTTTTTGTAAAGACCTTTGAATGGTTTAAGATACACGTTTAATTTAATCTTTTTAATTCAGATTCTATCGATTTTTCTACAACTTTTATAAAAAATAGTTATTGGCTATCTATAACAACACAGCCAGCTAAAGTTTTTATTTATGAGAAAAGACCCAGTACAGAGTTTATATCGTGATCATACATATTATGTTCTTTTAAAAAATAACGTGTCTATCGTAATATTACAAATTATGCTTGTGTGAATGATTATCAATTTATCACACACTATTTTTAGGTTGCTTAGGTATACATGTACCTTTCTCAATATTGTAATAAATTATATTTGATCGGAGACCTTAAAATCGTCATTATTCACGTCCTATATTTTTTTCCTTACTCTCCTTGTACCACAAGTGATATCCCATTAGGTAAACCATCTTCGCAGTTTGTGCGGTATAAACCCGTCCCTCACAGCTTTTAGCAGTAATAAATCAACAAAAGGTGCCCTGAAAGGCGTAAAAAATTGTTATTTCATAATGCAGTCAAGGAAAAGGGGGGAAGAAAAGTCGAAAATAACACTTCTCGAAATATTCCGGGAATCCGGCCACCTGCCCGAGAGACGGCAGTATGAATTATATAATCCCCACACCTTTAGTGTCACCCCGTTCTGCTTTTATCCATTTTTACCTCCACGTTTCGGATAAGAGCCAAGTTGCCAGACTTGTGAGTGCATGACGCGGTGTTACTTTTCATCTTTTTGCCGCTAAAATGTGTCTGAAAGATTTGGGAAAGGCGAGCTGGAAAACGTTCTGGGTCTATTTTATTTTGTAGCTTTCTGATGGAAAATGATAGTAAGCCATTCAATAAAAATAGAAATTGGTGACGTGACTGAGTACGGGTATAAAACTATATTAATTTGAAGGCAACAGTAATTAGTTAGAATTCATTTAACATTTTTCTTTTATGGTAGAGGAAATTAAAGTCTTACTTGCTATATTTCACAATTATCATTCTTAGTTGCCTGACACGTGTTTCGACCTTTGCGGATCATTATCAAAGGAGTACAAGACAATACTAAATTTTACGTGTAGCCACAAAGTTAATATCTAAGTAATAATAATGGTAAACATCTCAACATGTCATTAAAATAAAATTAGGGAGATGAAGTGAATTGACAGACAGATTATGGGTTACTTTGGTCCTTAATTTTCAGGTATTGGCCAAAGGTACAACTAAGTTACAGGTGTGATTATAGAGGTATTTACATGTAAGTAATAAAATTGAGAAAATGATATTGTGTATATAATTATGGGTTTTTTCGTTCATAATTATTGACAGTGCTTATTGTATATTTATCCTAAGTTATCAGACTAATAAGTCTTAGATTGGCACCTGAAGGTATTTCAATTTGATTATTAACAACATTACATCGATTTTTTAAGAATTTTTTGTTTGATAATGTTTCTAATAGGTTGAGTTTTCTACCCTTGTGTTAAGTATATATCGATCTATTAGATTAAGAGAAAATTAATAAAGATTACTTAATTACTGTCCACTTAAGCGAATTCTCTTTTCTCAAATACAAAAAATACAAACCATCAAAAAATGACGACGATCCCACTAAAATCTCCACTCTTGTTACCACCACTTTCCTCGACCCCACCGAGGTCCTCGAAATATAGAGCGAGACTTTTAAGTATCTTTAATAAATTCAGCGCTGCACGGAAAACCGGTTACAAATGAACTAATTAGAGTTACAAATGCCTCGCTCGCTCTAGTTCTATCATTCGCATTCCCGCACGCGAAACCAAAAAGCTTTCTCGATTGAACAATCAATATTGGCCATAAACGATTTAATTCCAGTTCGCATTAAGGTTCTATAAATATTGATTTATTAGCTTGTATGTCAAAACTTGGATATTTGTTTGATTAACTGGTATTTTAAGCATCTGAAACAGCTAATGCATTTTTCTGCATTAAGCGAGGTGTGTTTGTTTAACCGTTAAAGCCTCTGCACACGATTCAATCTGCAGGGGCCTTGCAAACTGGGTAGTGTGTAGGCATGCCGGACCGACAAAATCCAGATCGGGCGGTTTGTTGAGGCGACCATACGTGTGGAGCACGGTTGGGTCGACTTTCATCGATATTTGACGGGGCACGTCATGTTCTAATTCTGACAGAGAGTTGCCGCAAATTCTTTGTTTTCAATCCAAAATGTGTGAGAGGGAGAAGCAAGCTCGGAGAAAGATTTTTGAGCTATCCAGGGATATGCCCTGCCTCTGGAATATTTCCAACGCCGATTATTTAAATAGAGACATGCGGAGCCAAGGAATGGAAAATTTTGAAGTCAATTGGTCCCAGTTTTTTAGGCATAATAATTAATATGGCTAAACCTCTTCCTTTCTGATAGCCACTTTTATTTTAACATTTTCCTTTTTTTTTTCAAAAATTTTTTTCTAATAGCAAAGTCAGCGCAGTTCCGATCTCTTGACGCCTCGGAACCACAGGAAAGTAAAGGTCAGCTTTTCTCGAAACACACTGCGAGATCGGGTGGTGTGGAGAGCAGCACCCGATTATTCCTTTCCTATTCTCTTCTTTAAGTGCCTTCTCCATTCAATGAAGATCGGCAACAATTCTGGCAAATTCGTCTCTGTCTTGGGCTCTTCTCAGTCGGGTGTTTGAATGTAAGCCTGTCCAATCCCTTATGTTTTTCAGCCAAGAGCACTGTCTAGTGTCTACGCCCCGAACCACGCTTTCCCTCAATCTTGCCCTCCATAATTAGTTGCAGGAATCTCTACTTGTCCTGCCTCATGACATGGCCAAGGTAAGCTGTCTTTCGCTTTTTTATGGTCTCGAGAATTCGGTCCTTGTTCATTCTATCTAAGACCTCTTGATTGGTGATATGGTCGGTCCATGGTATGCGAAGCAATCTACGATATACCCACATCTCAAATGCTTTCAGCTTGTTAATACTGCTGACTTTTAGCGTCCAGGCCTCGACTCCATACAGTAACGTGGAATACACATAACATCTAACAAAGTTAAATCTTATGCTTAAATTGAGTGTTCTGTCGGTTAACAGGTTCCTCATCTTAATAAAATTGGCTCTAGCTTGCTCTATGCGGGATCTAATTTCAATCTCAGAATTCAGATCCTCGCTGATCCAACTTCCTAGGTATTTGAATTTTGTGACTCGCTCTATTGGTGTACCGTATATATTTATGTTGAAGTTGTCATTCGGATTGTGACTTATTTGCATGATCTTTGTTTTTGAGATATTAATCCTCAGTCCCATTGCGTCACCGGAAGTCGATATGCTGTCGATTAGGCGTTGCAGCCCTTCAGGACTGTCTGCGATTATCACTGTGTCATCGGCATATCTTAAGTTGTTTACGAGTTTCCCATTGACTTTCAGACCGTCTTCTTTCTCGTCCAAGGCGTTTTGTAAAATTACTTCTGAATACATATTAAAGAGCATGGGACTAAATACACACCCTTGTCTGACTCCACACCCTTTAGGTACGGTACTTGTTTCGGTGTTTTCCAGTTTTACAGAAGCCACTTGCTTCCTATATGCCGTGCAAATCAGACCTTGCAGATTGGGTCGTGCGTAGGGGCTTTTAGCTTACCAGAGTTGTGCCACTTGCTTCAGTCCGAAGTACTACTGAGCGATTCACCATGAAGGTTATCAAAGTACTATAAAATTACCCTCTATACCTGATGAGTCAACGGTTGCGTGGCGTAGTCTTATGCCCTGAAGATAAGGTTTGTTGATAGCCAACGCTATGGCAGCAACTGTTCCTTCACGGAGAATTTGGAGCCGAAGGAAGCTGTCTTCAACTGCATTTGTTGCTCTTCATCGTCCTTTCCCTGATCTTCTTAAGTAACAAGCAGTTCCTCTGAATCATTGTGTTACATCAGAGAAATTACTTCGAAGAATTCCAGGGGAGTATGCTATATACCGAATGTTACAACTATTGTTACGTAATGCAATAGCTTCAGAGCTAATAGTCAATTGATAAACCATTAACTAAATTGGTAACCACAGCAACACAACAATCTCCTATTAGGAGGAAGATTTCTAAGTAAATAGAAAAACAAAATATTATGACAAGATATGAGTGAGATTAAACATTATATTCTTTCACGACTCAATCGTTCCACAGGATGTTTCAAAAATATGGTACAAAAACCCTTTGTTGTCCATCATTACACGCAGAGAACGGTCTTTAAGAAAGCTTGACAGACATGAACAAAACTGAACCGGCATTCCGTATGCTCTCACTTCAATTAGAAACCCCTTATGCGATACTCCATCAAAGGCCTTGGAAATATCCAGTGCTACTGCCCAGGACTTCCTGATGTTTTATTGCGTTGTTCCAAACCTGAGTAACATAAGCGAGAAGGTCTCCTATGGTTCTAGGCTTACGGAATCCATACTGGCGGTCACTAATAATGTTGAACTGAAAAATGTCACTTTTCTTAAATGGAATGCCCTGTTATCTCATAGCTCCTCAAAAACTCTTCGTCTTTTGTAAAGAATGTCCTATCCCTTATATCTCTAATGGCTTTCGAAATATTTTGATTTTTCGGGATTGTTTCGATACTTTCAATAATCAAGCACCTCATACATTCTTTATTTGGCCGAAATAATTAAAACAGTTTTTAAGCCCTAAATGTTAGTATTCAGAATGTGAGAAATTGATTTTATTAACTACTAAGTTGCAGCCAGGAAGTGAACGGGCGACATTCTCAACACCTGTTAAACTCTATGTAAAAGTGTAGTACATTTTATTAAACATATTTTTGAATTCTAGCAAATATTTTACTCGCTGTGCATAAATAACGGTTAAAGACGGAAAAGTCAAACTCAGCACCAGTATACAATACAGCGTGTCCAGAAAAGTTCTAGACATATGGGAATTTGAAAAAATGTTGATTTTACGAAAAAAGTTATTCTTTATAAAAAGTTCTGCTTGATGCGCAAATAATATTGACATATCAAAACTCAAGATATCATTTACAGGGCGGCAAAAAAACATAGAAACACAGAATTACGTCAATTTTTATTTTAGAGCAGATTGTTATAAGAAAAATTTACTAAGGACTACGAAACGTTGTCAGATACAATTTTTCGTTGAAATATTTTAATTTACAAGGGTACCGTCAAAAAGCTTTTGGAAAATATTTTTTTATTTTATTTTTTTAACAGTTACCTTCAACAATTTTGCAACAACTATGTGCAATACTATAGTAACGAATATTGACAAGTTAGTCAAAAATCATAGTATTTTTCGACTTATTAACAAGAGTTTTTCGTTAGTTTCGTCATGGTTGTAAAGTTAACGCTGCAGGAGGAAATATAAATTATACTTATCGTCGGAGATCACTATAAACCTATTAGAGAAGCCGCACTCATATTTAATACTAGACACCCTGACAAAATGGTATGTAGCGCCACTATAGCAACCGTAATGAATAAATTTAAAGCTAATGGTTCCGTCGAAAATGTATTTAAGAAACAAACACAACAAATGGAAACAGAAGAAAAGCAACTTAATGTAATGCAAGTGGTTATCGAACACTCGAAAATTTATTTAAGAAAATTGTCAAAAACTATTCCAGTTGACGTCAAAAAGTCTACTGCTAGTAATATTTTAAAAATAAATAAATTTCATCCATATAAACAGAAATAAATTCACACGCTTCTTCCTAGAGATTTTGAATCCTGTTTCCTATTTTGCGCGTGGTTCCAAGGCGAGTGTGAAGTTGATCATTTTTCTGTAAGAAAAATATTATTTACAGATGAAGCCATGTTTACTTCCAACGGCGTGGTATGCTCCCAAAATTGTCGGTGGTGGAGTGACAACAATCCAAATTTTATAATCGAATGCCGTAGTCAATATTCATTTAAAACCAATGTTTGGTGTGGCATTTTTAATGATCGGATCATTGGACCATACTTTTTCCGACAAAATATAAATGCTGTCATTTACCTGGACTTCTTAAGGAACCAGTTGTCTCAATTTCTTGACGAACTGCCACTAAATATAAGAGGTACAATTTGGTATCAACATGATGGAGCCCCATGCCATAGTACTAACACAGTAACTGGGTATTTGAATGAAGTATTTCCGCACCGTTGGATAGGCAGACGTTTAAATATTCCTTGGCCAGCCAGGTTGCCTGACATCACATCCCTGGACTTCTTTTTATATTAGGATATTGACTATCTTGAAGCAGTAATAACAAACTGTGTCCTAGAAATCACTCCCAGAATGATACGGGCGACAGTAAGAGATATTACAAGGCGTACTATAGTTTGCATGGAAAAAGAAGGGGGGCATGTGGAGACATAATTTTTCACTTTAAACTATCTGTTTTAGATCACTTTAGTCATGTAATTGCTAAAATATTGCTTATTATTCACATTCACAATTTATTTTTGCTCTAAGGAAATTAAATGTTTTTAGTATTCCTGATAGCTAGATAGGTTGATTTTAGAACATGAAATAATCTTGCATTATTTTCTTACGTAATTGGTTTCCAAAAGGAATAATGAATACAGTAAATTAAAATATTTCAAAGAAAAATTGTATCTAACCTTGTTTTGTAGTCCTTAGTAAAGTTTTCTTATAACAATTTGGTCTAGAATAAAAATTGAGGGTACTTCACTCTTAACGTAATTCTGTGTTTCCATATTTTTTTCCGCCCTGTGCATGATATCTTAAGTTTGGATATGTCAATATTGCTTGCGCATCAAGCAGAACTTTTTATAAAGAATAACTTTTTTTCGTAAAATCAACAATAAAGAAAATTCCCATATGTCTAGAACTTTTCTGGACACGCTGTATAACTTTAGGCGTTCTTTAAAAATATCATCATCATCATCATCATCATCTAGCGCTACAACCCTGGGTGGGTCTTGGCTGACTGCACAACTTTCCTCCAATATGACAAAATAAAACGGGGTTTCCATCTATTTAAAAAAGGGCCCATAATAAGTATTTTTTGGCTCACTCGGTATACGCTTGTTTTAGTTCCTAAAATGCACAATAAAAAATAATAGTTTAGAAAAATCTAGCAAAGTGACAATACAGAATTAACCTTATATTAGATGTTCTAACTGTATTATAGTATTAGCCAGTTTTATAGACAACAAAGAAAATTTGTAAAATACAGCAAAAACTTAAAGATTTATTCACGTTTCTCTATTGTGGAACGTTATTGATTTCTATCCACGTGAAGCCTTGCTTTTAAGATTAGCATAAAAACAAAATTTAAATATATTCATATTTGGATAGGCCTTTGAAAACAAGCTACCCGTTTTGACTTTCATATTCGGCGAAATTCTTGAAGAAAATCCAATAAAATATTTTACCGCTTCTAGCGAGCAATGACATTAATAGTTCAAGGTGTCCTGCCGCAATTTTAAAATAAGTAAAAGCATAATATTAATGTAAAGTAAATGTTTATCATTCGATCGAATAAAGAAGGTATTTTCTTTTCTTTTATTTAACCAACACTATCGGACATTGTAGGAGCATTGCACCAAAATTAAAAAAGAAAAACTAGCCTGTTATTTGGCAAGCATAAGGAAGCTTACTGTAAATATTAGAACAAAATTGTTTTCCGAGGTTTCCGTATTTTGCGCTTGCCCACGTTAAGGTTAAAATAGTATCAGAGCACCAGTAGACCAACTTGTTCATCTCGAACTGAATCGACTCACAGTCTTTCATGGAATTAAAAGAGTTTAAGATCATCCGCGTACAAAAGACATTTACATTTTTCAAAGTTGATAGTTACATCGTTGATCAAGAGCAAGAACAGTATGTGGCCTAAATGTCATTCTTGCGGTACTCCAGATCTCTTGTAACGTTATACCACTCATTCCGATATCCAGTCAACTGTTCAAGAAAACGAAAATAAAAGTACAATCAACTGGATTTTTTCGATTTGTTGTAATACCTATGTCCCATAGTGCATATCTGATGCAGTACGTTCTCTTTTCCTTCTGTTAAGCAGATTACTGTAATACCCATCTGCTGTATAAAAAAATCTGTAATTCCTTGGCCGCCACAATCTCCAGATCTTACAAACAGTAATTTCTTCTTATGGGGCTATCTAAAGAATGTGCACAAGCGCCCCAGATAATTCCATAACTACAGAAAAATAATTGTGCAGATATTAGGGCAATACAGCCAGTGACAGTACAGCTAAACATTAGTGTAAATATTTCTTCCAGTTTCGTAGTTTAAACAAAAGATGATATCGGCTTCTTTAAATCTCTCTGTGACTTGTGACAAATTTAGTTTAAAATTTGCATACTAAAATTATAATACATCGGACTCTTGAATACATTTTATTTGACTAGTGCGTCTATTCAAAGCGTCCGGCATTTTAAGGTTGTACAATTAAAAGTTGGCGAATTTCCTGTTTAATCAGTGCCAGCTTTCAATTAAGGTTTCGCCGCCACACAAGCGCTGAAGCGCGTTGTTATGCCGCCTTGTGTCATATATTTCATGGGATTTTGTTAACTTTCGGCCTTTTTTTGCCGAAATATTGGAGACTGTTATAATTAGCATGAATAATAATTATTTGGCTGGTATGAACTTAAAACTCCATATTTATGGCTTTTATTTCCCCTTTCTCTTTATACGTCGTAGCACTAGCCTCGTGCGGTGAACTATTACTGATGAGGAGTGCTCAGCAGCAATCTACGGTTTCAAAGGACCATGAATTTATTTACTTCGTTGCAAATTGTACCTCCATAGATTTAGGGGCGATGTAAATAGTGAAGCACTTTTGTTTTGGAAACAGTAATAAATTATTTATTTATCTTCAATTGCAAAAGATGATAGAAGGGTTAAGGTTGATACAATAAAGATAACTAACCATATTTTGCAATAGAGCACCTGTCAAAAGGTTGCTGCAGTCACGTCGATCTCTGAATCAAATCAGTGGAATCAGAGGTTTCAAAAAAACCCAAGCTTCATCGAAAAAAACTACTTTTCTAAACTTTGATTGATAATTTTCAACATATTTTTTCAAAAACTTGACTCGTTCGCTTGCAATTCTTGGTAGTTCGCACAAATATCTTTTGTTGCAGTCCTTTCTATAACGAAATCCCAAGTTTTTTATTAGCGCTCACAATGACCTGAGACCTATTTCTAAAATACCTCGTTCCTTTAAAGCATCTTTCAAAACTGAAAGCGTTATATCAACTTGTGATGCATATAAGTTGTATATAACATTTCTTACATCCATTTTTTTTTACTTTCCTGTAAAGCTCACTCTTCGTTTTCCTTGATCGCCGTTGCGTTTTCTTCATTGGTATACTTTTACTACTTTCATGAACAATCCTCTGTATTGATCTTAAACTTAGTTTTAGTGCTGCCGAGACTTTCTTTTTAATAGACTTGGGATTTAATAACTCGTCGGTTTCAGTAGCCATTTCCTGTTCATTTTTTAAATAATCTATTAAATTGAGAACCATTTCTTTGTCCTGGTGATGCAGAAAACCTGCAAACCGATTTATATTCGTCATTTTGTCACAATATTTTTAATGAATGATACATTTGTCAAAATTAGGGAGCTTATTCACGACATAATGTAACACGGGAGTGTTCTTCAACACATTTTTATAATTACTGAAAATTAGATGTGCTTCTCTCTCCGATTTAACCTTGGTTTGAGCAAGACAACACTATACTGATACTGGGTCACCCAAAAGTCCCGCATAAAATTAATATCAATTAAAGGAAAACGATCTAGGAAAAATGCTCGGACCCCTAAATTATTATTTTTAATTTTGCATTTTTTGACATACAAAAATAATATGCAGGGTGTCTCATAGAACAGTTGTCACGTCTTTGACAATTTTTTTAAATGAAATGCCTAATGTTTTATTAGGTTTTCAAGTTCTACGAAAAATTCTAAATATTTTGTATGTATGACTTGCCATCCCGATTTTCAGCTGTTTCCAAGATATTGACATTTAATTTTTTTTTATTAAAGGTAATACTTTTAGTACATATTGTATTTTATATTAGAACATGTTAAATATATCAGGTATCTTACTGTCATCCACTGTCCTTAATTATGTCAATACTGACTTTGACTTAAGTAATTTGTCAATTACCTAAAAATGTTAACAGAAAAGCAGCGCATCGAAATTTTAATTATGTTGGGGTGTGGGGACAAAATAAGAAGTCAAGCTAAGGCTTGTACTTTGTTTAACGAAAAGTATTCAGAAAACCAAATTACTCAGTCGATTGTAAGTAGGGTATTCCATAAATTTGAGAAGCATGGTACAGTTAGAGATTTACCTAGAAGCGGTCGACCACTCGTTCTAACCAAGGATAAAAAAATCGATTTAATGTTATCGCTTACTAAAAACCCCCACTCTTCAGTTTTTATTTTGGCGTTAGATAATGAAGCTATTTGTAGTACAGTACATCGATTTTTTAAGAGCGAAAAATTACATCCTTATAAACCTCTTCTTGTACAGGAACTACTAGAAGATCACTATGATAGACGGCTTGAATTTTGCGAAGAAATGATGATAAGGATTGATACTAATAATGCCTTTTCTAGTAATATTTTATTTTCTGATGAAGCTACATTTTGCCTGAACGGGCAATTAAATAGGCAAACTTATCGATTCTGGTCTCATGATAATCCGCGATGGTTACTTGAGACGCACACTCAATATGCTGGTGAGGTTAAAGTCTGGGCAGGCATAATAAATAATAGAATTTTGGGACCTTATTTTTTTCAAGAGAACCTTACCGCTAAACGTTATTTGGATTTTTTAATATTTGATTTAATTCCGGCATTAGCAGTTCTTTTTCCTAACCAGATGGATCCAGATATTCCAAATGAGATGGTATGGTTTCAACAAGACAGTGCCCCTCCACACCTTGGCGTGGAGGTCCGAAGGTACCTAGATGAAACCTCTACAAACCGTTGGATTGGTCGTAGGGGTACTATTGAGTGGCCACCTAGGTCGCCGGATTTAACACCGCTGGACTATTTTCTTTGGGGTTATTTAAAGGAAAGAGTGTACCGAAACAGACTTAACAACATTGAAGATCTCAAAGAAAGAACAAGGACAGAAACAAATAGAATACCTCCTGATTTTATAAGGAATGCAGTAAACGGGTTTTACTATCGCCTAGGGGCGTGTCAAGTAGAAGGCGGTGGACATTTCCAGCATTTGTTGCGCTTTTAGAATTTTCATTTTAGTAATACATAACAAATTTTTATGGATAACCTTTCTGTTTCAATTTTCAAATTAAATGTCAATATCTTGGAAACAGCTGAAAATCGGGATAGCAAGTCCTACATAAAAAATATTTAGAATTTTTCCTAGAATTTGAAAACCTAATAAAAAATTAGGCATTTTATTTAAAAAAATTGTGACAACTGTTCTATGAGACACCCTGTATAATATTTTTTTATGTCAAAAGATGCACAATTAAAAATAATAATTTACGTGTCCGAGCATTTTTCCTAGATCGTTTTCCTTTAATTGATATTAATTTTATGCGGGATTTTTGGGAGACGCAGTATAAGTTTCTCTATGATAAATTCATAACGCGCCCAGTTAAGTGGAAGCCGACTTTAGCTTTTCAAATATTAATATTGCTTACCTGGAGCAAAAAACCAAAAAACTAAAAATTTTTTCCAAAAAATGAAGCAAATTTGGTTAGTGTAACACTATAGACGGATGTAACAAAACGAAATGGATCTAGAAAACTTAACAGATAGGTATAGGGAAATATTAAGGATAATTCACCTCACTTTTATTGAACCAATCAAAACGCTCATTTTCATAGCAACTACCTTGGTAACGGTCGTCTTACCCGATAAGACTACCGCTAGCTCAAAAAGACGCTTTCGAAAAGACGCTTGTAGCTTTTTTACTTAAATAAAAAATTAGTAACACCTCTAACTTGTATATTTACCTTTATCAGACGGCCTTCATTTTTATGTTAAGTAAATTATCCAATAAAATACACCTCTAGAGGCGGTTTCTTATCTTCATACCTTCGTTTTTCACTCAAAACTTGATTTTCCAAGAAAATTTTCACTCAATGTAATTTTTACTTATAATCAAAGATAAGACCCTCGAGCTAAAGCTCTCGGGATCATATCAGATTATAAGTAAAAATTACATTTCGTAAAAATTTGTCAGAAAATCGATTTCTTGTTAAAAACATCGGTATTACCGATAAGACGCCTCCTCTATCGGTGTATTACTGTTGAAAATTGTTGAGAAAAAATTCTAAAAATAAAATAATACACTGGGTAATGATCCGACAACACCACAACAAAACTTTAAAAAACCATCTCTTATAGCCGCAGTTAAAATAAAATCTCAGCTAGTCCTCTAGATACTTCTAATAGGATATTTTACTATATGGACCCTGTATAGTATGCCAAGTATAATTAGCTAATATTTTAATAGATAATTTCAATCAAAATTTTATGCACATCGGCAGCTGCCTAGCATCTCAAAGTAGATTTCGTAATTATTGCCTCTCTGCTTTAATTTTAGAAGATGTAAAATTTAAAAGTCAATCAAGCCCGTCTCCGGGTTGAAAAGCATTTTCCTGTAAATAATTAAAAGTTTCTGTGAACGGTACATTTGGTTAATTCATTAGAACATTTTCCTTCGCTTTTAAACAAATTTGAAAAGTTGTATATTGTAAAGAAACGCAATGTAAAAACTCGGGAAATTTGTATGGTTTAAGGACTACAAAATGCAAAGTAAATATTGAATTGTATGTAAAGTACTTTCCAACATATTTCGTTTGGCTTAATGACTGCAATAAAACCCCTCATAAACTCGGCTATCGCTTTCGCAGAGACGTATTAACCCACATTTATTTTTAATGTCAGTTTATGACAACAATAAGTAGGTGCGTTACTTGATTTGTTATCAATATTAATAAACTGTTTAATTAAGGTTTTGTACAAACAACTTAATTATTAGGATATTTCTCAAAACTTTTTAGTTACAGGTAGCTGTTTATATTGCTTATATACAGTGCGTCCATAAAGTCTTGCACAAATTCATTTAAAATTCAGGTATTTACTTTTTAAAAACGCTCGGACACGTCAATTAGTACTTTTGTTTGCGCATTTTTTAACGTAAAATGTTTTTATACAGGGTGTCGCACGTATGAGGTATGAGGTCATCAATAAATGTGTTTAAAATAAATTTTCAAACGTCAATATTTCGGAAACCGTGATTTCCAGAGGTGTTAAGTGTTCATCATAGAATTCAAAATTGATATAATATACAGGGTGTTCCATTAAAAAAAAATCCTTGATGACCTCATACCTCATACGTGCGACACCCTGTATAAAAACATTTTGCGTTAAAAAATGCGCAAACAAAAGTACTAATTGACGTGTCCGAGCGTTTTTAAAAAAAGTAAGCCCCTGAATTTTAAATGAATTTGTGCAAGACTTTATGGACGCAGTGTATATAGTAAACATAATATTTAAAATATATTAGTACCTACCTATTTTATTTTGAAGCAGTGTGCAACAAGTTAATATTAAAAGTATGTGGAGACCTTGGGAATCTTCAGCTAATGCGATATCTAGCTACCCTAAACATTCCAGGAAGCATTTAGCTTTTGAAGCCAAAGTGATCGTGAAAAATGTATGTGAATCGTTATTAAAGAGCGGCCACCCTAAAGCAATTGCCATTAAAATGACCAGTGAAATGACGAAATTTCCATTATCGACGGTACGAGATATTATGCTAAAAGGACATTTAAAAAAAAAAGGTCGCAAAGGTACCGAAAAGATAAAGTGCGTAGATGATTGTGACAAAGATGTTATTCGCAGAAAAATATACCAAATGTATCGATAAAATGTTGTGCTCACGTTAGATTCCTTAAAAGCACGGTTAACAACTGACGATACAACAATATCATGTAGCAGGATAAGTCTTCACCGCGCTTCGCAAGAGATGGGATTTAAGTATAAAAGAATAAACAAGAGACAAATTATTATGGAGTCCGAAAGATTAAGAAAAATAAGATTTCTGTACCTTAGGGAAATAAAAAAGTTTAGATCCGAAAAACGTTCAATAGTTTATCTGGATGAAACATGGTTTGACACTCATGAGACACTGGGATGGTTTCATTTAACTGAAAAATTCAAAAATAAAGCCCCTTCAAATAAAGGAAAACGAATAATAATAATTCATGCAGGTTGGGAGAATGGATGGATCCCTAATTGTTTACTACTGTCGACAAAAAATATAAAGGATTTAAGTCGGGACTATCATGAAGATACCAACGCCGTTCTTTTTGAAGGTTTTATTATTGGTTTAGAGACAGTTTGCTTTCAAATGTATCAAAACACAGTGTTATTGTGATGGACAATGCAAGCTACCACAGCCGGCAATTGAAAAAAGTACCGAATGCATCGAGCACAATATCCATAGTAAAAGAGTTCATGTTAAAGAATGAGTTGTACTTCGAGGCAACGTATAGTAAAAATTAGCTGTTAAAAATGTTAAAGGCATTTAGTATTAAAAAAGAGTATATGTGTGATAAAATGGCGGGAAGAAATGGGTTACACTCTTTTGCGACTGCCACCATATTATTGCATTTTTAACCCTATTGAACACATGTGGCATCAAATTAAATCGAAAATGAGAACTGAAAATAGCACACCTACTCTTAGTGGCAGTGTGAGCTAATAAAGAAAGTTTTCGGTGAAATTCTAGATGAAAGTTGTGGATGATAGTGATAGCGAGACTGAATTAGTATTATTAATTGTTATTATTACTTTTACCTAAATGCGTGCGAATAGTTTCCCTTTTCCGCACGCATACTTTTCACACTTGTTTTGTACTTATAATAAATTAATATACATACAGTGTCACCATTAAAGTCCGCACCATATGGAACTTTTTTTTATTAATGAGGTTAGTTAAAATTAAATTTCGGCAATCGTTTTTGCTTCAAATTAGACTAAAAATTATATAATCAAATGTCACCATCTGTCATTCGGTATCTGTCAAAAATTACATTTTAATCAAAAAATGCTGAAAAATGGCATTGTTTTACCGAATTTCAAAAAATTTTATTAGAAAAAGTTGTTTCTAGTACAATTCTTGGCCTAAATACAAAGTTTCAGTTTTCTAGCTCAAAGTAGATTTTTTTGCCATTTTTTCTAATTAACTTTTTTTTTATTTAATGTAAGTTCGCTTAATGGATATTAAACTATTTGCTTATACCATACTCAATATTTTATTTAGTTTGTATGAGCTTTTTTTTACTAGAATGCCATTTTTTTTCGAAATTTAAAATTAGAGGCAAAAAAATTTGACACAGGTGGTGCAAAGTTATCCTAATTTAAAAATTTTAACAGATAGACGTCAGATATTCCATTTTTTTGATAGTACATACACCTAAGAAGTTTAAAAAACTTATAATAAAATTTCCAGATATCAGATTAGTTCAAAATTTAGACACATTTTCTTTTTATCCACAATAAAATATCAAGGCAATTTTGAATTTTATAAGTAGGCTATGGAAAAAAAACGAATTAGAGTGCCGAATAAATAAAAGAAATGTCATAAATTTGAATATTTTCGCAAGTTATAGTTTTCAGTGTTATCACCAATGTTGTCCATTCAAGAAAAAATAGAAATTGTCTTATTTTGTGGAGAGAATATGCCTCACCGGCAAGTATCTGCCATTTTTAATGAGAAGCATCCAGAAAAAAAATTTATTGTTGTTATTGACCACGGTCAAACTAGTGTAACCAAGATAAGTGATTCAACAGGGTGCGAGAGGGAAAGCGTTAGAAAAATTCTTCAGAAAAATCGATTTCGGGCATATAAACCCAAGTTTATAAACACATTAAAAGAACGCGATTTTGATATCCGACTTGATTTTCGTTTCGGTATCAGGGACAATATGAGGAGAATATTCTTTTTCCATACAAGATATTATGGACAGATGAACCCACTTTCTCTTCGAATGGTACCGTGAGCTCACAAAATTGCCGATGGTGGTCCCAAGAAAATCCTAACTTCACAATTGAATGTCGCGACCAGTATCATTTTAAAACCAATGTTTGGTGTGGAATTTTGAAAGATGAGCTTATTGGACCATACATCTTTAGAGTAAACTTAACTGGTGAAAGGTACCTGAATTTTCTTGATAACAAGATTACCGAAGTTTTGGATAACATGCCCTTACACCATAGACATAACTTATGGTATCAGCTTGATGGTGCACCCATACATCAAACTGTAGCAGTGAAAGAACGCATAAACCAATTATTTCAAAACAGAGTTATAGGGCGTGATAGAGAATGTCACTGGCCACCCAGGTCGCCTGACATAACCCCACTAGACTTTTTTCTGTGGGGTTATCTTAAGCAGAAAGTTTATAAGAATCGACCGTTTAGAAATATCGAGCATTTGGAACAAACGATAAGACAGTGTTGTGCCGATATAAGACCAAGCTTCTTACAAAATGACGTCAAAGACGTTTATAGACGGACGGGTGTTTGTATAGAGCGAGAAGGACGTCACACTGAAATGTGAAATTTATATTGCTTTTGTGTTACCTATTTAAAATGATTAAAGTTCCTTTTTGTTCCTATTAATAATAATGATAGTTTTAAGTATAAAATAAAATTTTTATCAAATATTTAGATGTATTTGTCATTTGAAAAACGAAACATCTGACGTCTATCTGTTAAAATTTTTAAATTAGGATAACTTTGCACCACCTGTGTCAAATTTTTTTGCCTCTAATTTTAAATTTCGAAAAAAAATGGCATTCTAGTAAAAAAAAGCTCATACAAACTAAATAAAATATTGAGTATGGTATAAGCAAATAGTTTAATATCCATTAAGCGAACTTACATTAAATAAAAAAAAAGTTAATTAGAAAAAATGGCAAAAAAATCAACTTTGAGCTAGAAAACTGAAACTTTGTATTTAGGCCAAGAATTGTACTAGAAACAACTTTTTCTAATAAAATTTTTTGAAATTCGGTAAAACAATGCCATTTTTCAGCATTTTTTGATTAAAATGTAATTTTTGACAGATACCGAATGACAGATGGTGACATTTGATTATATAATTTTTAGTCTAATTTGAAGCAAAAACGATTGCCGAAATTTAATTTTAACTAACCTCATTAATAAAAAAAAGTTCCATATGGTGCGGACTTTAATGGTGCCACTGTATAATACAAGTACTGGTAAAAATAAACTTAATAAACATTGCTACTATAAGGTATTACTATGACTTTTCATTTAACTACAAAATCCGTTCCTGTGCAAAGCAGTACCCCTTATTTCATTTCATTTCAGTAATATAAACAGTGATGCCAGCTGGGGCCAGGTAGATTTCGCTGGTTGGCACGCTCATCGACAGTTTTATATGGGTAGTTTTACCAAGGAATTCTTTAAAAACGTAGGTTTGGCAATCGAACAGGTAACGGGGTTTCTTTGGGTGTTTACAATATAATAAAACTATTATTGCAGTAATTAGGTCAAACAAAATGTGTTTGGAGGGACTTTACTTTTATTTAACTAATAAGGAAATATGATTGGAAATTTGGACTGCTTAAATCGTCAAGAATATGTTTTATAGATTTTTTGTTCTTTAATTAAAAATTCTTTAGTCTAGACATTTTTGAATAGTGGCTTTTTAGCCAATCCATTTTAATTACCGTTGGATATGTTAATAGATAGTTTTGATTAAAAATTTATAGTCATCGACAGCTGCCGTCTCAAAGTCGAAGGAGATATTGGCGTTTCTTTAAAAACTTTAATTTTAAAAGAGGTAAAATTTTAATATGAATCTCAAAGATTTTGGAGATAACGTCGGTTATTTTGATAATTCCAATTTTTTGTCAAAGGTATATTAATAACACTGGCCTACAACTTATTATTGTATTCTTGACAAAAATTATTTATTGGGTAGGCTACTGTTAGTGTTCATAACGATGAGGTAACGGTGTTTTAGAAATCTGAAGATACTCTTAAATTAAGTATTCTCACACCAGAGTCAGCTAAGCAGCTGAGCTTCGGTGTTAAAATCCCTAAATCATACAAACCTAGTCAAAGATATCGACGAAAAAATAGAATAATTAAATTTAAACACAATAGAACTATTTGATAGACATATTTTTCAAAACTAACTTTATTTGGTATGTCGATGTTTAAAAATCTTAGTATGGTACCTCAAAATGATAAAAAAATATTGAGTTGCGTGCTGTAAAATCCCTATTTGACCCTGCATCGTCGATGTGAGCCAAATAGCGTGTAAAAAATGTCAAGGTTTTCATAATCGTAACAGGAAATCTTTGATGGAGAGTCGTAAAATCGAAAGAGAGAGTTTTTGATAGAATTTTGAATGTTCCATACAAGTCCTTTCGTAATCTTTTTTATCGGCAATTCCTTTCTATTTACGGGTTTAGTTTGTAAAGAAAATTTGGTACAGCGTAAATTCCGTAGCTTAATTGTTATTTAATAGCAAGAGGATTAAAAAACTTGACCGCTCTTAATCTATTTTTTATTTTACCAGTCTGTATTTTGTTTTACCCATACCGTATGATGTATAATTATAAATAAAAGGCTTTATTCCCAAAAGCAAATACAAAATAAAATGAAGATTTTAGATATGCCTTATTGTTTGTGTAGGAAAAATAGTATTGTTAAATGTTAACAATAGGTAATTTTCATGTTTTATTCCCTTAGATGATTGTCGTACCCATATTTTTATAATGTTTTTTTAATAATGTTTGTTTATTAAATACCCTGTATATTTAAAAATAAAAAGCTTATGCAATTTAAAGACAATAACCATAATACACGTTATAAAAATGAAATATTCATACAACCCAAAATAAATAAGTTCGTGGGATAAAAATCCCTTAAATTTTTATGTTTTTATTTAAATGATAATTTAAATTTATTTAAATTTAAAAATTCAATGTTCAAAAAATTGTTTCTTTAAAAATATGAAATTGAAATAAAAACATTTATTTTTTCAACGATTGAATTTTTTTTTGGAAATGCTTAAACTAATTAATGTTATATAATATTATTATGAATAAATTATTTATATTCTATCTTTAAATTATGCAAAGTAATAAATCAATCAAAACCGTCTTCTTCATGGGCGTGCAAGATTCTTCGGTATGTATAGACTTAAATAGGCCTGCATTTTTAAATTTGTGCAGAATTAGTACAAGTAGGTATCAACATTAAATTAAAATTTTGTCTTCAAGTACATATTTTATTATTACATTTTTTAAGCTTAAAATTATGTACAGGGTTATCCAACCAAGACTAGACAAGGCGATTTTTTGACTTTTCCTGTACTTTTATAAAAAAACTGAAATAGCCATCTTAAGTCATTTTCTCCCGCGAATTCGAATATCTTCAGCAAAAAACAATTGAACATCAAACAAAAGTACTAGGGGTCACTTTGGTATTTTTTTAAATGGGATGCCGTATTTTTAATGAGCTTATCCGATTTCTCATATAAATTTTGATCTAAAATGTTGGATTTTTAATTCAAAAACGCCTTTTTTCTTCAGTTTTAAATTCGGAAAATGTTCGTCTACCGTAAAAATTAAAAAAAAAAAAAATTAAAAATCCAACATTTTAGATCAAAATTTATATGAGAAAAGTACCATTTACCGGGAATTTTAGTAAGCGATTTTATCAAAACTAGTTAGAGGCGAGGTACTTAATCCGTTTCTGCTCTAATTATTTTATTCCTTTTTTTTTTGGTACGTAACCCTGGTTACCTGTTTGCTAATTATGTGGTTATTATGCCTTTATGGGTACCTCTATTGGAATAATACACCTATTTATATCTATACATACCTACCTTTGGTGTTTGTTTTCCAGTGCAACTAGTCAAAGTGTGAAGTGTCAGTGCTTTCTTAATTAAATGTGAAGAATTTTCAACAATTGGCTAAACGCCCTAGAGTCGGTCCATGTACAGGGACATCTTTTTAAATGTCTCACCCGATTGGCGACTTTCCTGCTGAATATCATAAAAAACAAATTACATATTTCTCAATGATTTTCGATAAGGAAGCCGAATTTAATGTCAAAAAATACATACATTCACAAATTTGACAGATGAGACGCCATTTTGAATTTTCTTAAATGGCAACCCCCATAAATAACCACACGATTGAATTGCATTTGGCGATCCGATTCTAAAAGTATAATATTATATATATTCACTGAAAATGCTTCACTGAAAATGCATAAACTCCATCAATACGAAATGCAGATACTTACAAGATACAAGAACTCTATGACGATGACTTTGAAGAAGAATAGAGTTTTGTGAATTCATGAGTCGTCAAGTCAACGCCATTCCTAATATTCTGCCGAATATCTGTTTCAGCGATGAATGTTCATTTTTTCTAAATGGTTAACAAACAAAATTGTCGATATTGGAGTGACGAAAACCCGCATATTTTTCGAGAAGGACATACACAATATCCCCAAAAAGTTAATGTTTGGGCTGGTATTCTTGGAAATGCCATTATTGGTCCTTTATTTATTGAAGGAAACTTGACAGATGATCCGCACCTTAATATGCTTGAAGAGACTATTGATCCTCTTATCACCCATGAGCTAGAAACTCAAATTGATGCAGAGGGTAATTCAGTTTTACAGGAGGATTCGATAACATTCTAGCAGGACGGTGCTCCACCTCATTATTTTCTTCCGATCCGACAGTGGTTAAACGAGAGATTCCCGTATAGATGAATTGGCAGAAGGGGACCAATTGAATGGCCTCCAAGATCACCGGATTTAACACCCTTAGACTTTTTCTTTGGGGACATCTTAAATCCATTGTTTATAAAACACAACCTGCTGATATTGATGAGCTTAAATGGCGAATTGCAGCAGAATGCAGGTCAATTCCCGGTGAAGTTTTCCCAAATATTAGGGAAGAGTTCGAAAACAACTTATAAGATAGTGCGTAAGTAGATCCTATGTGTTTTATTGAAGAAATTTCTCTTCCGCAATAAAAAGTTATTTTTGTCGAAGTAAAATAATCAATAAATAAGAAATCAATTGTTTAAACTAGATTTTCTTCCTGTTATTCAACGATTTTAACGGTGCCGCCTAATCTTCTAATCATTTGTACTACAAGGAGACCCAATGCAATAATTTTTGTGTAAACACTAACCTGAAAACCAAAATCTCAATGCAGGCAAGCTTAATTGTTTCTGCAACTTTGAAACCCGATTATTCGGACACCTCTGGACAAAAAGCAACAAAGTAGAATACCACTGAAAAGCGAATTGAACGAATTTGAAAAAAAAATTGAAAACTCGTTTGTAAAAACTGATTGGTTTAACCAAGATTCTGTGACAGCTATGAAATCATAATCCGATACAAACATGGATGCTTTTAATTCACGTCGTTTGGTCTTTATACTTTATAGTACAAAGTACATGGATCGCAAGTTCCAGATGAGTCTGTGCCACAGGTTGATAAGTGACATGCATCATTGTCTGACCAACTAGGATTAGAACCTCCGGAAGCGACCTCGGTTATTTCCAAAGCTACCTCGCGGCGAGCCACGAAAAAATTTCTTCACTGTGTAACGAAGCAGACCCAGGTGTCTATATTTTAAATTATTTTTGCTCTTGTATTAATTGTATCTTTAAATAATTCTTGACCTACCCGGCACTGTAGCATCCTAATATTAATTTATTTCAGCCTTATTTGACTGTGTTGTGTTTTAGTCATGTTGTGGTTTTAATTTACCTTGATATATTATTGGGGAAAAAACCTGGTAAGTATATATTAGTATAATTATTAATTGTGCCATTAAAATACCATATTTTTATAAGTTAAGTTAATTAAAAGAGATTCAGTAATTAGTCTACCTTTTGTTTGATTTCATTTTTTTAAGATTGCGCGTGACCTTTGGACTCTCGAGTCGGCCCGGGGAGCGATGCAGCGCTTTGCATGTTTTTTACGCCGTTTCATCGACAGGGTAGTTGGCGCAGATTGTTAAAAAGTGGAAGGACGAAATTGGTGGGAGAATATCGCCTTGCTGGTCTAGTGAGAACATCGAAAGGATCACTTATCAACTTCTATCAGGTACGATAAGCATCGAAATTCAAGAGCAATCATAACTTCACATTTTCTTTAGATTTTCTTGAAAAGTACTTTTTCTCTAATAGCAAATAATAATAGTGGGATCAAAGGTTGTGAGTGAAATAAATTTGGGTTTCTTTTGGCTTTATTTGAAGAAAGTGAATTGCTTAAAAAATAAAACATTTAATTTATTTAAAAAGGTGTTGTCTTGTAATTTACAAACGTAAAACGGGGTTTTCTAAAACATTTACATTTTATAAGTCTGAACATTAGAGGGTTTGTTATTTTCGATACAGGGGAAGTCAAAAGTTCGAACCTAGTGTTGTTTTGTGATGGTTGTTGAATTTTCGAGTACTAAATTAAATTCTGGTTTTATTCTTTTAAATCTTTAACAAGGGAAATTTTGATTAAAGGGTTTTTTTTGGTTGTTTGTATTTTTAAATGTTTTCAGGGGTTTTGAAGATCATGTTTTTTTAAATAATTTATTTTTAATATTTCGCTAGTCAGAATAGTGTGGGATTTCTTATTTTGTTAGATCTTTTAACAGGGAAAATGTTGAGCTCTTATGTTTGTTAAAAAAATATTCAGGGTGTGTTTTTTTTTTTGGGAAATCATTTACAATATTTTACTGCTTACTTCTCTTACTTCTGACAGACGAAAGGTAGTCCCGTTTGTGGACTTGACCTGGTCTGTTTACTTTTCTTACTTCTGACAGACGAAAGGTAGTCCCGTTTGTGGACTTGACCTGGTCTGTTTACTTTTCTTACTTCTGACAGACGAAAGGTAGTCCCGTTTGTGGACTTGACCTGGTCTGTTTACTTTTCTTACTTCTGACAGACGAAAGGTAGTCCCGTTTGTGGACTTGACCTGGTCTGTTTACTTTTCTTACTTCTGACAGACGAAAGGTAGTCCCGTTTGTGGACTTGACCTGGTCTGTTTACTTTTCTTACTTCTGACAGACGAAAGGTAGTCCCGTTTGTGGACTTGACCTGGTCTGTTTACTTTTCTTACTTCTGACAGACGAAAGGTAGTCCCGTTTGTGGACTTGACCTGGTCTGTTTACTTTTCTTATTTCTGACAGACGAAAGGTAGTCCCGTTTGTGGACTTGACCTGGTCTCTTTACTTTTCTTACTTCTGACCACTTTTATTCTCTGGGGATTTTCAAAGTAATAAGGATTACCTTCTACAAACATTAAAACTAAAGTCAAACTTATCATATTTGTACTATCCGACCAAAATGTCGGAATTATGCATATCATAAATACTTGATCAATAACAAAACTAAATTGAATACCGTAACATGTGAAACTACAAGCAATCATCAGTTTTCAGGGGGAAACAAGTTAATAAAAATGCAGACGCCTGAAATATTGACCTAGATAATATCAATTTCACTAATGTTTCAGATTAGTAATTTTCAATGTATTTTGTTGAAACAAGCTTTTCGCCATTATTTAGTTTTTTCTACTAGAAGTTGTTATGGCGTTAATACCGTTTTTACTTTCCTAATTGTATCTGTTGCTGACGTCTAGTCAAAATACAACTTAAATAATTAACTATAAATCACTGCTAGGAGAATTCAATTATTTTTTCTAAATGGTTTAAGTTCGGGGTTATCCTATATCCATGCTCCTCCATCGCGCTGCTATGGGGCGACAGCCCACGCTGGACGTAGCATCGAGGTAAAACTCGTGAGGAAGAGGGGATTTTTATCAGGCAGGAAAAAGAAAGAATTTCTCATTTTCTATGTTCTATACTAGGCCAAACAACAGTTTAAAACCATTCGGTGGTAGTTTTATAAAATAAAATAAGAATAATTATTTTCTAAAGGTAATATTTATTGGGACTTGCTCAAGGAATAGTGAAGGTTCCGTTCTTTTGATCCAGACCATTAACAGGGTTACAGTGTTTCCTTCGACGTGGGACGGCGGCCGACAGACCGGTGCGACAGCACATTCCAGCAACCGATAGTAGAGGATACCCTACAGGGATAGGCGACAGCCTAGGGCGACAGCCCCTCCGTCCCGTCCGGTGCACAGGGTAGGGGATTCCTTTGGAAACGTGGTCGAGAGGGCGTTGCTAGAGCTTTCTCTGAACCAATTTCCATGTTGCATTTTTTTTATCTGACTGCATAAGTCTAAATTCTGCCATCTGATGAGTTTCTCAATCTCATTAAAAAGAAGTGTTTTTACACAATCCATAAAACGTCCATAATAAACTTTGAGTTAATTTTTCTTCACTCTGTATAATACTCCAATTAGTATTTTTCAGCGAACCTGACGAACACAACGTAGGGTCGGCCTTAGATTCTGCCCGAATCTAAACGGTCACATCAGAGCCTGTTCCTTTATTGTATGTGAGGCATACTAATGCATTATTTTATGTATTTGAATGTCACGCGGGAAATTCTGGAATAGGTGAATAATGACTCAATTCCATGAGTCGTGCGATAACACTTTGGTGTTAAATCAGACCTTCCAGGGCACAAATTTTTTGTTGAAAATAATACTAATAATAATTTTATTTTTCAGCTTTGTAATTAAATATCTTAATTATTTAATTAACCCATTTTAATAACCCTCTAATTAAAATTTCTTTCAGCTTTTTACTCCGGTCGTATGAGCCGGGGGCCGTAAGGTTACAGTGGTGCCGTGACCAGGATTGGAGTTAGTTTTAAAGAATTATACAGAGAGAGAAGCGGTTATATTTAGTAGGTTTCGTGTTGATGGCATGCGTTTCAATGGCAGCGATGGATAGTTTCACTAATGTTTCAGGGGATCCAGGCACTCCAGAGGAACCCAATCCCGATGTCGACTCTGGAAAGGTTACCCGCGTCGAGTTGCAGGAAATGTTTTCGCAGCAAAATGCCGCCGTCAAGTCACAATTTGCAGCGCTTGGAAAGGAAATCCTTACCATGCATAAGGAAGTGCTTACCAAAGTCAAACAGGTGAACACTCAAGTTGAAAAATTGCCTTTTAATGTGTCAAGAGATTGCGGTGTCCCGAGAACCTCGACGCCAGTCTCGCCGAATAAGGAGATGACCCCTGTCTATATCACCCAAGCGCCACAGATTCCCAAATTTTATGGTCTCGATAGTAGTCGTAAGCATCCCATGAAATTTTTGGAAGAGCTGGAAGTCTATTTTCGTAAAGTTCAAATTGATGGAAAAAAACGATTGGAAGTCCTCGCCGAATGTTTTGAAGAGAGTGCGGAAGATTGGTATGCTATTTATCGCATTTCCTGGAGCGTTTCTTCACTGTTTTTGGTCTGATGTGGAACAGTCCAAACTTCGCGAAAAATTAACGAACAGTATCTGGAAGGAGGAAGAGATGTCAATGGTAGCACATTTTTCCAAATGTGTGGGGTTCGCTGCTCTTTTAACCAATCCCCCAGCGGAAGAAATGCTGGTGGCACAATTGATAAAACATTTTTCAGCGCACATCCAGTCTCTTTGGCTGCTCTATAATCAGAAGACAGTTACCGGGACCGTCGACTTTCTAAAACAACCGGAATCCATAGGACCAGTCAGAACTACTGTGGTACCGAGCGTACGAAAAATTTTTGCCCCATATCAAAATTTTCGCAAGGGTTTCACCAAATCTGAACAGGCCGTGAATAAAGAACAATCGACTTCTGCCCCTAATACTACGAATAAAAAAACTTTGGGAAACTACAAGCGGTCGAGCCACTAGTGTCGCCGTGTTCGACAGCGAGAAGACCTGGAAGACTGCGACCTTTTAAAGATAGTTGTTATAATTTTTGTTCAGTTGCTTGGAAAATAATGTTAAAAATGGGTTGCGAAAGAGGTAAAGGGAAAAACTTACAAGGAATTTTAGAACCAATAGCGGCCAAAGAACAGTCATCTTTCTATAGCAGAGACTCAGGTTGGCCTCCGCCAGAAGTTTTGTCTGTGAGAAGGAAGGGAAGCTCTTTGGGATTGCCGGAAATTCGCATCAAACTCAATGGCCTAGAAACCAACGCATTACTAGATACTGGCAGTGAGGTAACTGGAATTTGTGAAGAGTTATGGAAACAAATTTATTCGATTAATCAGAGTATCCCATCATTACCACACAAAGCTATCCACATTCAGGGAGCATTTGGAAAGAAAAGTAAACGCATAACCAAACAAGTTTTCCTTACCGCTGCGATGGTGAATCAAGAAGTTCCAATGTGTTGCTTGATTCTTCCAGACTTGGTTCGACCCTGCATTATAGGATTTGATTGGCTGGAAGAACAACAGTCTGTCATCGATCTAGTAGGAAGGACTCTGCAGATACAATTAGATGGCGAAACACCTATACGGATGGAATTTATCATGTCAAATATGTCATCGGAAGAAATGGAAATATATTCGGATGAACCGGTCGATGTGTTGCCTATAAAACTCATGGAAGTAAAGGAGGGATCCAATCACCTTTTTCAAAAAAGTCTCAGAAGCAGCTGTTTTCAGAAAGAAGTCTGCATCAACTTTTAGACCTCCCTCGGCACGGAGTTGTTTTTATGCGTTTGTAATTCATACCAATTTGTGTGTGTATGAATTTGGGTTCGTTATTTTTTTTTTTTTTTTCTTCTAGTTTTCAACAGGAAAAGTTTTTTTTTCCTATATTACTATTATTTTTCGCTCATACCCTGTTTTTCGTTCAAAATAATAGGGGGCGACTGTAACGAAGCAGACCCAGGTGTCTATATTTTAAATTATTTTTGCTCTTGTATTAATTGTATCTTTAAATAATTCTTGACCTACCCGGCACTGTAGCATCCTAATATTAATTTATTTCAGCCTTATTTGACTGTGTTGTGTTTTAGTCATGTTGTGGTTTTAATTTACCTTGATATATTATTGGGGAAAAAACCTGGTAAGTATATATTAGTATAATTATTAATTGTGCCATTAAAATACCATATTTTTATAAGTTAAGTTAATTAAAAGAGATTCAGTAATTAGTCTACCTTTTGTTTGATTTCATTTTTTTAAGATTGCGCGTGACCTTTGGACTCTCGAGTCGGCCCGGGGAGCGATGCAGCGCTTTGCATGTTTTTTACGCCGTTTCATCGACAGGGTAGTTGGCGCAGATTGTTAAAAAGTGGAAGGACGAAATTGGTGGGAGAATATCGCCTTGCTGGTCTAGTGAGAACATCGAAAGGATCACTTATCAACTTCTATCAGGTACGATAAGCATCGAAATTCAAGAGCAATCATAACTTCACATTTTCTTTAGATTTTCTTGAAAAGTACTTTTTCTCTAATAGCAAATAATAATAGTGGGATCAAAGGTTGTGAGTGAAATAAATTTGGGTTTCTTTTGGCTTTATTTGAAGAAAGTGAATTGCTTAAAAAATAAAACATTTAATTTATTTAAAAAGGTGTTGTCTTGTAATTTACAAACGTAAAACGGGGTTTTCTAAAACATTTACATTTTATAAGTCTGAACATTAGAGGGTTTGTTATTTTCGATACAGGGGAAGTCAAAAGTTCGAACCTAGTGTTGTTTTGTGATGGTTGTTGAATTTTCGAGTACTAAATTAAATTCTGGTTTTATTCTTTTAAATCTTTAACAAGGGAAATTTTGATTAAAGGGTTTTTTTTGGTTGTTTGTATTTTTAAATGTTTTCAGGGGTTTTGAAGATCATGTTTTTTTAAATAATTTATTTTTAATATTTCGCTAGTCAGAATAGTGTGGGATTTCTTATTTTGTTAGATCTTTTAACAGGGAAAATGTTGAGCTCTTATGTTTGTTAAAAAAATATTCAGGGTGTGTTTTTTTTTTTGGGAAATCATTTACAATATTTTACTGCTTACTTCTCTTACTTCTGACAGACGAAAGGTAGTCCCGTTTGTGGACTTGACCTGGTCTGTTTACTTTTCTTACTTCTGACAGACGAAAGGTAGTCCCGTTTGTGGACTTGACCTGGTCTGTTTACTTTTCTTACTTCTGACAGACGAAAGGTAGTCCCGTTTGTGGACTTGACCTGGTCTGTTTACTTTTCTTACTTCTGACAGACGAAAGGTAGTCCCGTTTGTGGACTTGACCTGGTCTGTTTACTTTTCTTACTTCTGACAGACGAAAGGTAGTCCCGTTTGTGGACTTGACCTGGTCTGTTTACTTTTCTTACTTCTGACAGACGAAAGGTAGTCCCGTTTGTGGACTTGACCTGGTCTGTTTACTTTTCTTACTTCTGACAGACGAAAGGTAGTCCCGTTTGTGGACTTGACCTGGTCTGTTTACTTTTCTTATTTCTGACAGACGAAAGGTAGTCCCGTTTGTGGACTTGACCTGGTCTCTTTACTTTTCTTACTTCTGACCACTTTTATTCTCTGGGGATTTTCAAAGTAATAAGGATTACCTTCTACAAACATTAAAACTAAAGTCAAACTTATCATATTTGTACTATCCGACCAAAATGTCGGAATTATGCATATCATAAATACTTGATCAATAACAAAACTAAATTGAATACCGTAACATGTGAAACTACAAGCAATCATCAGTTTTCAGGGGGAAACAAGTTAATAAAAATGCAGACGCCTGAAATATTGACCTAGATAATATCAATTTCACTAATGTTTCAGATTAGTAATTTTCAATGTATTTTGTTGAAACAAGCTTTTCGCCATTATTTAGTTTTTTCTACTAGAAGTTGTTATGGCGTTAATACCGTTTTTACTTTCCTAATTGTATCTGTTGCTGACGTCTAGTCAAAATACAACTTAAATAATTAACTATAAATCACTGCTAGGAGAATTCAATTATTTTTTCTAAATGGTTTAAGTTCGGGGTTATCCTATATCCATGCTCCTCCATCGCGCTGCTATGGGGCGACAGCCCACGCTGGACGTAGCATCGAGGTAAAACTCGTGAGGAAGAGGGGATTTTTATCAGGCAGGAAAAAGAAAGAATTTCTCATTTTCTATGTTCTATACTAGGCCAAACAACAGTTTAAAACCATTCGGTGGTAGTTTTATAAAATAAAATAAGAATAATTATTTTCTAAAGGTAATATTTATTGGGACTTGCTCAAGGAATAGTGAAGGTTCCGTTCTTTTGATCCAGACCATTAACAGGGTTACAGTGTTTCCTTCGACGTGGGACGGCGGCCGACAGACCGGTGCGACAGCACATTCCAGCAACCGATAGTAGAGGATACCCTACAGGGATAGGCGACAGCCTAGGGCGACAGCCCCTCCGTCCCGTCCGGTGCACAGGGTAGGGGATTCCTTTGGAAACGTGGTCGAGAGGGCGTTGCTAGAGCTTTCTCTGAACCAATTTCCATGTTGCATTTTTTTTATCTGACTGCATAAGTCTAAATTCTGCCATCTGATGAGTTTCTCAATCTCATTAAAAAGAAGTGTTTTTACACAATCCATAAAACGTCCATAATAAACTTTGAGTTAATTTTTCTTCACTCTGTATAATACTCCAATTAGTATTTTTCAGCGAACCTGACGAACACAACGTAGGGTCGGCCTTAGATTCTGCCCGAATCTAAACGGTCACATCAGAGCCTGTTCCTTTATTGTATGTGAGGCATACTAATGCATTATTTTATGTATTTGAATGTCACGCGGGAAATTCTGGAATAGGTGAATAATGACTCAATTCCATGAGTCGTGCGATAACACTTTGGTGTTAAATCAGACCTTCCAGGGCACAAATTTTTTGTTGAAAATAATACTAATAATAATTTTATTTTTCAGCTTTGTAATTAAATATCTTAATTATTTAATTAACCCATTTTAATAACCCTCTAATTAAAATTTCTTTCAGCTTTTTACTCCGGTCGTATGAGCCGGGGGCCGTAAGGTTACAACTGTGACATCCTTAGGCCAATTTGAAGCATCCAGTACATTTGCAAAATTATCTTGTGAAACATCCACTCTGAAACTAGCATAATCTGAAGATCTCGTATTTAGTTTTTCAATATTGTACTCCATCCCAACAAATTTAGCACTAAGATAATTTTGAATATCATTTTTAGTCATACTAGGATCTAGATTTCCTATGTATATGGGTTTAGTGCTGCTGTCTTGATGCCTCCTTACTAACAGCATGGGTCGGTCCCCGTCATCAGGTATTATTTTCAAATTCCCACGTGATGATGAGGGTTTAGCTTTTAATGTGGACAGTGTCTCACTGTTGTCTTCAGATTTTTTATTTTGAGTAATTTGCAAATCTTTACTTGAATATTTTAAAACGATGTGCCACTTGACCCCAATTCCCATTTAAGATTCTATGGGTGATATCTACCCCTCCCAGGGTGTTGAAACAAGAAGGCTAAAATTATTCATTTAAAGTGTCCCCCTTACAAATAAAATTGACGTATCTTTCCGATTTTTCATATTTTTAACTGCAAGAAAGATATTAAGGGTGGGAAGTTTTCAAATTGACACCCTGTATAAATTTGACCCTAACAAGCATGTTCTCGGAGAATTTATTAATAAGTTTATTGAAGAATAACATATTAATACGTTTATTATATTATAATTATTTAAAATAAACTTATTATTATTATAATTATAATCTAACACCTTAATTCAAAAGATTTCGTATCTCTTTATTTTGCCCATTTATTTTTGTTAACGTTTAACTCTTGAGGAACTAAACTGCACAAGAACAATAGACCTCTGACACGCAAAACGGTTCGACAGTTTATGAAAGTTTTAAGAATCTTGGTTTGTTAACCGGAATTCAACAAGACCTATTTATGCTTAATACAGGTAAATTGTTAGAATTACCGACTTTGTACTTTGAAATTACGAATTTGAAGGCGAAAAGGTAGATAGATTTTTGAGGGTTTAACTCGTCTTACCTTTGAGTAAGTTAAACGGTCTTTATACGTTTGCAATTTTATTTATTACTGTGAAGTAAATTTTATCCACATAAGATAGCTATGTATGGTTTAAATATCATCAATGCTTTTATGAAGTTGGAACAATAAGGCGATTTTAAATAAGCAGGGAAATATCGCTTAAAAATGATGAAAAATTAAAAAAAAAACTGGGTCATATTTAATTACAAGTTTTAATTATTATTAAGACGCTTTTAATTGCCTTTTTTTGTTCAAAAGGAAGATTGTTCATCATTTCAGGGGATTCAGGTGCTCTTGTGACTAATTAATCAGTGTACGAAGACGCTCAAAAAGTGAGTTGTCAACCGCAATCAACCATACTACCATGTCAAAACGAGGAAAGCGACTGCAACCAACACATTTTCTTATGATCGTCACAATAGGCAACTTGCACATTTTCTTTTAATGCTTAGATATGCTGCATTACATTAAGAAATACGAGGTGCAAGATATGACGCTTAAAACATCGTTAAAGCCTTGAAAGCAGCATGACGTCACTTGTCTTAATATCTGGATTATTTATATTGACGATTAAATGAATAACGTTAATTTGGTAGTTTAAAAACCTTATAAAGCAGTTAGTAGTCTGACCATATAAGCATGTCATTTTGTTAAGATGTCTCTTTCTGATACGTAATATCGGAAGGTGGGTCTTAACAAAAAAAACAAAAAAACACTTTATATGTACAGAGATTATTTTGACACTGACGTGAAGCTTAGACTTACTGACTCTTTAATTCTTTCCTACTTGGCGTATAGTGACATTCTTTATTGGCCAGCCTTAACAATTCAAAATAGAAATAGTTTGCAAAAGGTTCAGAATAGTTGTCTCAGGTTTGCCTATAGCTTATGTAAATTTGACCATATTTCGCCTTGTTTCGTTAATTCAAAATGGTTTAACCTCTCAGAACGGCATTTTATTCATTTAGCGTGTCTCGTTTTTAAGATATCTCAGACTGAGCAACCTCAGTATTTGTTTGAAAAATTGAGAAAAGGTAGCAGTGTTCATCGGATAATCACTCGTCACAGAGATCTTTACCAGGTTCCTAGGCATAGCACAGCTATTTTTCAGCGGTCTTTCACATATACGGCGATAAAAACCTACAACTCATTGCCAGAGAACATTAAATGCTGCTCATCATTAACGAGTTTTAAAAAACATTTGAAAATGTATGTCTTGTCACTGCGTACAGGGATCAATCTTTTACATGTGACATAGTGCTCTATTTGTTCTTACTTTGAGCATAGGGTAATGGCTCATGTAGTACACAATATATGTTATATTCTTTATAGTACATAGTAATAAATATTATTAATAAACTATAATTTTCATTTCTCTCTAATGTTTCGTTTTTTCTCAATTATGATGTTTGAATTTTGTTTTAATATTCTCGTTTTGGCGATATTATTATCATTTTAAATATGTGTTTTAAATTTATTTTGGATTTAGGCATTCTGTTCTTATACAAATTAATATTACCATTGGGGCGGTTAGATAGAATAGCTATGCTAGATCTCGCCACCCGTTTACATCATTATGTATTGTATGTATGTATTGATTATAAATAAAAGGCACTTTATTATTATTATTATTATTAACTACTCCGAGATCCTGATTTGAAACTAGCACTGGGTTAAACGAATTTAGCGAATTGTTCGTTACTATTGTGCCCATGCATTTTTATCGCTTGTCAGTTGTCAACGTATTTGTCCAAGAGAAGCTTTCCTGATTTTGTAATATTTTATTTTTAATAAAATTGTTGCAATTTTTAGAAGTTTTTGATTTTTAGCTTTCCACTCTTTAACACAGATAAAAGGGGCAGGAATTTCCGGAAGAAAACACCTGTATTATTCTTTTAAGTTCGCTAACCTGTATTCTACTGTTTGGTGATGCCTGGTCCTGGAAGTTAGGCACTCCACGTATGAGTTTATTCTCTTTTTTAATATAAGTTTTTGGTAAAGTACCTCCCAACATATTTCGTTTGGCTTAATGACTGCAATATAACCCCTCATAAACTCGGCTTTCGCTTTCGCAGAGACGTTTATTTTTAATGCCAGTTTATAATAACAATAGATAGGTGCATTACTTGATTTGTTATCAAAACTAATAACCTGTCTAGTTAAGGTTTTCTAGAAACAACTTAATTATTAGGATATTTCTCAAAACTTTTTAGTTACAGGAACCTGTTTATATAGCTTATATAAATAGTAAACATAATATTCGAAATAGATTAGTACCTATCTATTTTACTTTAAAACAGTGTGTAATGTTCTTGGTTCGTTGTGTAACAATGTAGTCAGGATACGATAAGAAAACGACAGTATCTAGTTCTACATAATAAATACTATATTTAATCAGTTTTCAATTCTCATGTATATACAATGTTACAATGTACGAGGAACAACCTTTCAAGTAGTTGTCCTCGGTCAATTACCGTTCATGTTATCAATAATATAATATTATACATTAAACAACACATTCCTAATCTAAATATAAATGAATCAATGGCACCTCCGGCATTGACTCACTGATGGTCAATTGCCTAGTGAACTTGGTGGCGCCATTTAGCCATTACAAGTGTGCAACAAGTTAATATTAAAAGTATGTGGAGACCTTGGGAATCTTCAGCGAATGCGATATCTAGCTACCCTAAACATTCCAGGAAGCATTTAGCTTTTGACGCCAAAGTGATCGTGAAAAATGTATGTGAATCGTTATTAAAGAGCGGCCACCCTTAAGTAATTGCCATTACTAATACCAGTGAAATGACGAACGTGCCATTATCGACGGTACGAGATATTATGCTAAAAGGACATTTTAAAAGAAAAGTTCGCAAAGATACCGGAAAAATGAAGTGCGTAAATAATTGTGACAAAGATGTTATTCGCAGGAAAATATACCAAATGTATCGAGAAAATGTTGTGCCCACGTTAGATTCTTTAAAAACACGGTTATCAACTGACGTTACAACGATATCATGTAGCAGGACAAGTCTTCACCGCGCTTTGCACGAGATGGGATTTAAGTATAAGACAATAAACAAGAGACAAATTATTATGGAGTCCGAGAGATTAAAAAAATGAGATTTCTGTACCTTAGGGAAATAAAAAAGTTTAGATCCGAAAAACGTTCAATAGTTTATTTGGATGAAACGTGGCTTGACACTCATGAGACTGTTAAAAAGGAATGGGCTGATTTAAATAAAAAACGTCAAAAATAAAGCCCCTTCAAATAAAGGAAGAGTACTCTTACTTAGCAGTTAATATTTCCTATATGTCTGCTAAAGTGCTTTTATATTAACAATAGCTTTTGAAATAGTTTGGCCTTTCTGCTGCTTCGTCTTTCTTACAAAAAAAAAGTGAGAAAATGTAGCTTCAAGTATCCTTTGTGTTAAAGTTCTTATTGTCTAAAAGCGAGGTAATTACTCAGATAAATCAAGAAAAATTATCAATAAAGATTCAAGATCTTCTTGGCAATATATTAATTGTTGCTAACCTTCAATTGGCATTCTAAATGAAATGTACATGGATGATGTTGAGCATACTCATGGCAAGGCTATGTCGAATTTATTTGCGTCTTTTTTTAGTTCAGTTTGTGTTAAGGATGGCTCTGAACATTGCAAGAATCCTGAACGTGAAATCTGTGAGAAATCCGAAGTTTTCAATATTAAGCGGGTTTGCTATGAGGATGGGTGCGACGCTGTTTGGGACCTTAAAATCAACGTGTCGCGGGACCTGATAATATTCCATCATACACGTTAAAAGGACTTATCGGTTTTTTCGCTGAACCTTAAAAATAATATTCAGCATTTCATTGCAATCAAAGACATTTCCACAAAACGGAAAGAAGTTACGGTATATCCAGTTTTCAAAAAAGATTAAAAGTGTGAAATACAGAACTATAGACCAATTGCTATATTATCATGCCCAGCTAAATTTCTCGAATCAATTATTTATAGTTATGTATGTGCTTAATAAAACAACAGATAAACAACACGGCTTCTTAAACAAGGAATCTACTTCTATCAAGCTATATACAGAGTGGCAAAAAAGTCGCGCATAATGCCTCTAACTTTTGAATTACCTCGTTTACGAAAAAGCGACCTTTATGAAAGTTATTCAGAAAATTTTTCTCCACATTTCCACCTGCATAAATTTTTTCTGTCATTTCTGGTTTCGCTGCCATAGAGACTAACTTACTTTTCTTAAATGATATGATGATATGATGCATATTTGGATTCTACTGGAAAAACTGAATTTTTTGTATTTCAAATTTTCACCTATCTGCAAGCGTTTCCAAGATAAAGAGATAAAGACAGCTCAAAAATGAAAAACTTCTTAGTTATAATTATTCCTACCAAATACCCACCAGATGAGTCAAGGTGTTTTCATGACAGCGACCTAAGAGTTTTCTCTTCTGTTGTCTGATTGATGAGGCATCCAACAAATCAGTTAACGGTGTGTCGAGTGATAAAGAAATTTCGAGAAACAGGCAGTGTTAGGGAAGCCGCTAGATCAGGTCGACATAAAACAGCAACCGGGGGAGACAAAGCTTTGGATATCACGTTTTCAATACATGGAAATCCAACACAATCATCCATGCCAATGGCAATGGATTTTAATGTGTCTCATCAGTCAGTGAAAAATTTGTTTAACCAGGAGAAGTTGCATCCCTACAAGATAAAGTTGGTGCACGAGTTAAACGAGGACGATATTGATAGAAGAGCTAACTTTTATGAGCCGATGATTAAAAGATAATAACTTCGCAAAAAATATCATTTTCACTGGTTCCAGGAAGGTCATACTCAGAGGCTCGAAAAAGTTAATGTTTGGGCGGGCAAAGTTGGTAGACATATTGTGGGACCTTTTTTCATAGATGTTAATTTGAATAATGAAAAGTATCTGGACCTCCTCAGGAATCACATAATTTCTTCTTGCAGGATCGTTTTACAGGGTGTGAATAATGGCATAAACGAACAGCTATGGTTCCAGCAAGATGGAGCACCTGCGCATTATCCGGCAAATGTTAGACAATACATAAGCGAACAATTTTGAGGACGTTGGATAGGCAGAAGAGGTGCTATTGACTGGCCAGCGCGATCCCCGGGCTTAACCCCGCTCGACCTTTTTTTTGTGGGGACACTATACGAGGTAATTTAAAAGTTACAGGCATTATTCGCGACTATTTTGCCACCCTGTATTATTACACAACATGTAGCCGAAACCCTGCACAATAAACAATAGGTTGATGATATTTGTATCGACTTTGCGAAGACTTTTGACAAGGTTTTTCCATACTGCCCTCATAGAAAATTTGCGCAAAGAGTTTGGGTTCCATGAAAGCATGATTTGTTTTTTTAAATTTTACTTGCGAAATAGATCTTAGAAGGTAGTTGTTTGCTTGTAGATGCTACAGGTTGTTCTCTGTTCATTTGCTTATTGCAAGTTGTTTGGCTATGCGATATATCTCCTCTTTTACTGATCCCAGTCGTCTAGCCACGGTATTCTCTGCTATTTTTCTGGCGAGCTCATCAGCAGACTCGTTGCCATCTATGTTGTGATGACCAGGAACCCAACACAGAGTGACTCGATGCTGGGCACCAAGTATGTTGAGATTGGTGCGACATCGTCTTAATAGTTTTGATTGGGTCATAAAGTAGATACAAGAAAATGTAATATTTGCTGACGAGGCCACTTTCCATAATTTTATTGTGGTCAGGTAGGTTTTAAGTTATTCCTCATTATTAAAAATTTAATTTCTTATTTTATTTATTTCTTTTCCTTAACGTAAATAAAGAAAACCCTTTCAAATCAACCTACCTGGCCAATCAATATCTAGTGTGGAATTATCGGTCATTACTTTGTAGTGCATTTAAAAGGAGAAATGTGCCCCTCAAAATTAAGAAATGGGTTAAATGTAAAAAATATGGTTACATTCCCCCAAAATCGCTGTTACCTCACTCCTTGTAACACTTAAAAGAACTCACCCTGTAGAAGCCAAGTAGCGAGTAGTAAAGTAAAAGAAAACCTCATTAATTATTTAATTTATAATAAATTTTGATCCATTTCACAACTAAATTGGGCGTAACTAAAGGAAGAAAAGCCATTTGTAAATTAATTTATTTGAACTAGCAAAACTGGAAAACAAGAAACAAAACCGCTTAACAATCAGAAGGAAAACGCCATTCAACTTCTCCGAACAGTTTGTCACCTTATTGGAATTCCAAGATATTTTGAATTATTAGCGAAACTTACCGACTCATTTATGCCTAATTACTCTGACAGATTGCCGAAATTGGGCTGAGACTATGGATACAAGGTGCATTAGAAATATATGCCAAATTTTAACAGTAAATTCCTTTATCAAAAAAATAGTATAGATGTAGATTAATTATCGGGGCGAATTTAAAAACATATAATAAAAAAAAAATACTTAAAAACTACAAATTTGATTTCTTTATAGATCTAACAAGCTTACGTAAATATATTTGAGTGTTTTATGCCTTTTTCACGTTACAAAAGCTAATCTGATTAAACATGTTGCAAAACTGTTCAAACACATAACCATACAAGTTCAATTGAATCATTACTAAAACGGACAAAAGCAATTCCTATAACAAGATTTGAGATAATTTCAATTTTGTTGACTATGTGTATTTGATAATTTACTGAAAACGTTATTACCGTACAGGAAATATCCCGGTAAATTCATTTTTAAAAGTTAGATATAAACAACTACAGAATGTCTATTTTATATACTAATTAATTTTATTTGACATTTATCAATATTTCAAATTTCTTTCTTGGTTTGCTAATTATCGACAAGAATACCATTATTGGTAAATATTATTCACAGTAAAACAACAAAAATTTTAATAATTACCTTGGTTCCTTAATTGGATAGTAATAAAGGGTTGTTTCTTATTTACCGATCACTTAAAACGCCCTCTTACTGTATTATTCTCTAAAATAAGGTATACTTATTACATTACTTACTTTCATGTAATGTAAACAAACAACAGTGAATACTAACAAGTATTTACCAACTTTGACACAACTTTAGATAACTTTTCCTAACGACCTAATGTTAGGCAATTACCTACAAATTAAGAACAAATACAAATAATACTTAAAAGTCACAATTTGTATGAGAGAGCATATAGTTTTAATTTTAATGTTTTTTCATTATTTATTAACTAATGGTAGACGTTCCTTCTGTTGTGTTGGAATTTACATTACTTATTTTAGTTATACAGCGTGGGCAAAAAGAATGGAACACCCCCAATATTTTCATAACCATGTATATTTTTGAAAAACAATCAGTCCCGTCGATTTTTTTTATCATTTTTAGAAATTTTAAGAATATTTAGTATTATACAGGATTGCTCAAAAAGTCGGGGCACACGTCAACTTTAATTTTTTAAATGAAATACCCCAAATATTATTCAATTTTTGAATTCCACTAAAAATTCTAAATATTTTTTATGTAACATACCTACTTCGATATTCAGCTGCTCTCGATATATCACAATCTAAACAAAAATGATGCAATTCTCATGGAATTAATAAATCGGGAAGAATATTCCACTCACGTATAAAAAATCCCATAAGGACAGTGGTATTTTCGAAAACTTACAGCGGATATACAAAATCGAAAACACCAAAACGAAAATACCACTTGTCAGTGTCACTATGTTGCGAAAATACCACTTGTCAGTGTCCTTCGGACTCGTGAAATTAAAGAAAACACGCATTCGTAAAAAGTTATCGGTAATTTTAAAGCACTCGTGGTATTACACCCGATAATTCACCTCACTTTTATTGAACCAATCAAAACGCTCATTTTCATAACAACCACCTTGGTAACGGTCGTCTTACCCGATAAGACTACCGCTAGCTCGAAAAGACGCTTTCGAAAAGACGCTTGTAGCTTTTTTACTTAAATAAAAAATTAGTAACACCTCTAACTTGTATATTTACCTTTATCAGACGGCCTTCATTTTTATGTTCAGTAAATTATCCAATAAAATACACCTCTAGAGGCGGTTTCTTATCTTCATACCTTCGTTTTTCACTCGAAACTCGATTTTCCAAGAAAATTTTCACTCAATGTAATTTTTACTTATAATCAAAGATAAGAACCTCGAGCTAAAGCTCTCGGGATCATATCAGATTATAAGTAAAAATTACATTTCGTAAAAATTTGTCAGAAAATCGATTTCTTGTTAAAAACATCGGTATTACCGATAAGACGCCTCCTCTATCGGTATATTACCGTTGAAAATACGCAAACTTATTACCTTTATTGTAGGAGCCCTGGTAACCAAGCACATTATTGCACTTTTTCGCCCTTGTCATTTTATTTTAAGTGACAGTATTGCCAAAAAAGTTACGTTGTATTGTTAAAACGACACGTTTTAAGTAAAATGCACTTAACTGAAAGAGAGCGCATAGAAATCCTCATGATAGTTGGTTATGGCGACAGAAAGAGATCTACATTTAAAGTATATGAACTTTTTAATAATGTTAATCGAGGGCGAACGCCGATATCAAGGTTTTCAGTAAGTAACATAGTTTTAAAGTTTACAGAAACTGGATCTGTGCACAATAAACTAAAAAGTGGCCGTCCTATAATTTATGATGAAACTAGATTAAATGTTTTACTGTCGTATCAAGACGATCCTCATTCCAGCACTCGTCAAGTTGGTTGGATTCAAAATATTGGTTATAAATCTGTACAAAATATTCTTCATAAGGAAAAATATCATCCTTACCAAATTTGTCTTGCCCATGAACTAAATGGGGATGATTTCGATCGACGCCTTCAGTTTTTCAAGAATATGCAAAACATCTGCAATAATGACGGAAATTTCGCGCAGAATATTTTATTTACAGATGAGGATACATTCTGCCTTAATGGAACAGTCAACCAACATGTAGGTATTGGTCGACAGAGAATCCTCTCTGGATGCAAGAGGCCCATACACAGCACCCACAGAAGCTTAACGTATGGGTCGGAATTTTACGTAACAGAATATTAGGACCTTTCTTTTTTGAAGAAACGTTAAACGGAGACAGGCATTTGAGTTTTTATAGTTTAAATTAGTTCTTGCTTGAGCTGGCCTATATCCAGATCACGATGAACAAGATAGTCCTGAGAGAATCATTGGGCTACAATAAGATGGTGTACCGCCCCATTACGCCGCACGGGTACGAGAATACCTAAACGAGGCTTTCCAACATGGATGGATAGGTAGAAGTGGAGAAATAGAATGGCTAGCTCGCTCACCCGATTTAACACACCTAGATTTATTTTCGTGTGGATATTTGAAAGAAAAAGTGTACAAGAACAAGCCATCGGATTTAAAGACATTAAAACTAAAAATACAACATGAAATTCGACAAATTCCTGGACAGGTTATTGGGAACGTTCAAAACGAATTTGTTTTACGTTTAGGACACTGCCAAATTGTCAATGGCCATCAGTTTGAACATTTAATTAAGTACTCTACTTTTTATAATCAGATTTAAAAGCTGTTGTTTTTACCTAATAAATCTACCACTTAAATTTTGTTAATTATTATTGTTTAGATTGTGATATATCGAAAACAGCTAAATATCGAAATAGGGTATGTTACATGAAAAATATTCAGAATTTTAAGTAGAATTCAAAAATTGAATAAAATTTGGGATATTTCAATAATCCTGTATAATACTAAAAATTCTCAAAATTTGTAAAAATGATAAATAAAATCGACGGGTCCGAGCGTTTTCGAAAATATGCATGCTTATGAAAATATTGAGGGTGTTTCATTATTTTTCCACGCTGTATATTACACTCTGTATAAGTCTGATTCAACAAATATTCATTCACCTTTATATAAACCCCTATTTAACCAGCTTTTTATAGGTTAGACTACTCAGACATTCTCAGCTCTCAATATAATATCCACATATCATTCATGCGTCCGCGTTATTGAAAATGCCACGGAAAGGTTCATACGCTTTCATATAAAAATGCTGAAAAATAAGCATTGCGTTCAAACAGTCGAGATAAATTTTTTATTCGCGATTTTGCCCTTTATGAACGGATAGGTCTGGTGTGGTTCACATAGGTAAAATACAGTGGCGGCTCCTGTATAGGGGCTGCAGTGTTGCAGAACTACTAAACTCTTAAACCAGATAGCTAAAACTATCAGTTAAGACATTTCAAATTAAATAATAATTATAGTTTCCCCTATAGCGATACCTGAACTATACTCCAAATGCCCAAAGGATACAACTGAGTATACTAGTAGTAGACGCAATAAACCGTAGGCACGATCAACCTATCTACCCATTCTGTGAGTACCTACTAACAGCGCCACAAAACTTAAAACAGCATTTTCTCCTTCAGATAGCCAACGACAAGGTGAGCCTAACATAGGGTCACGTTTGTTACAAAAGACTGATTATGTTGGGTTCAGTGCTGCAAATTATTTTAGTTCCGGTTAGTTTTTGGTAATCGTATAATCGGGCTAAAGTTTATATTTTTTCTGGTCATTTGAAAAAACAGCATTTCTTGACGCCCAACATCAAGTATCTGAAAATATAAGTCAACACCTTAAAAAAGTACCTGAGAATCCAAAAGACTGTAATAGAGTAAATAATTTTTTTAGAACATCTATACCTATCGTAAAAATTAACAACAATAATCTCTACAAATTAATTTAGAATCAAAAACAATAATATAATAGAGGATTTTCAATTCAAAGTAGTAACAAAAATAGATATATTGAAGATAATTTCCTATATGGTCAAAGGTCATGACGGTCTAAATATTGAATTAATTGAACTATATACGCACGGTATTAACTCTTGTTTTCAAAACTCTGTTTATTCCAACTGCTGGAAGAAGGCTCCGGTTGTGCCACTTCCAAAAACCAATGATCAATGAGAATTTAAAGATCCGTTCGATAGAACTGCATTATGCCTAAACGCAATCTGGTTTTAGAAATAACCATGCATCTTCTACAGCCTTGGCAGGCGTAGCAGATGACATATTTCGAGCTATGGACTCTGGATAAATAAGGGCCTAGGCATTGCTCGATTTTTTAAAAGCGTTTGACACTCGTGAACTTTGAGGGTCGACTACAATGCGTTATACTCGGGGATGAGGTGTCCGACGACCTACAGATAACTACGGGAATACCACAGGGCTCTATCGTCAGTCCCCTACTGTATGCTATATTCATCCCATGCCTGCCAAACGCCATTGAAAATTGCAAGTCACATTACTTTGCTGACGACACCCAGGTATACTTATTTTTTAAAAGAAAAGACGTTGCTGAGGGATGTCAAATTATTAGCGAGGATCTCAACGGGCGTCAAACAGTTTCTTTAGAATACTAACTGTATTTAAATTCAAGAAAATGCTGCAAAATAAATTTTACTTTATAACTCTCTCGTGCTCTCAAACTTTTACCATGTAGACGTAGTTTATGGAAATTGCTTAACGGTTAACCAGAAACAAAAAATTCAAAAAGCACAAAACTTTTGTTTACGCATCATTTACGGAATTCGTAAACGCGATAGAAGATCACACAAGCTGTCTGAGGCGAGGTGGTTAAATATGGAGTGCAGAGGGAAGTAATGGGGCCAGTTTTTGTCACAAAATTTTATGTCAAAAAAGTCCTAAATACCTACATGAAAACTAATTTCCAGATCTTCTGTACAAAACATAAACATTCGATTCCGTGGAATGATAACCCCAACCTTGCATAAATCGTCCACTAATACAGTTTACTAGCCGCCACTGTTTAGATTAAATTCTTTACCGCTGCTTTCATAGTAGCGAAACAGATTGTTGGTGATTTGATGTGACACAAAGAGTTAATAAAATTAATATATGTACATACAGGGTGACCCAACTGTGTGACAAAGTTGCATGTTTTACACACACAATTAGATCATTTCGACAGAACATCGTGTTCATTCACTCGCGATATTATTAAAATAGGTGAGTATTCTTAAACCACGCAAACTTTACAAAATAGTTTGTAAGTTTACTAAAGTTGTGAGATGGTTTGTTTCACAAGCGGAATTCAAACGACCCCGTTTATGCCTAATAGTACAAGAACTTTGCTGGAAGTGAGTTTGTACGGCAATATAAGGAAGTTTTGAGGACAAAATGTAGACAAAAGGTAGTAATTATCTTTGAATCGCGTTGTTTCGAATGTCTTATCTTACAAATTAAACCATATGTATATTAGTTTTTTAAATTCCTTTAATCAATTATACTAAAAGTGCACCGACGTTTTTAATCCAGAGTTACCGCTAATGCAAGGGTTAACTAAACATTTCTAGTGCACCGTCATTTAACTTTGGGTAAATACCTTATCACGGGATTTATTATACTGTTTCATTTTTTTAACAAATATATTTTTATTGTGATTGTAAACATTGTAGTACAGTTTATAAATATTATTTTACCTTAAATATCATACAACGTATTAAAACTTAAACTTATATTTTTTATTGACGTGTGTAAACAAGCTTAAGTACCCAAATTAACAACTAATAACTCTCGGATTCTAGAGTTATAGTCAGTATAACAACACCAGACAAAACCTTCTTGCACATAATTATCATAAACAAGGATGCCAGAAATATGCCAATTTTAGAGTCTTTTATAACGTTGCTTATTATTCTTCCGACGTTGAAATCCATCCAAGCATATTAACGATAAAAACGATAAGAAATGCCGAAATTTGTAAGTTGAATATATTTCCAACACGAACATCGAAACTAATATTAAACGACAAAAATTATTCATCCTTTCGACTAAGGATTTTTAATATACCTACTGTAGATATTCATATTTTTTCTGGCGTGCTACGTTTCTCTCAGAAAAATATGAAGGGGAGCATTCGAATAACATAAAAATTCGCTTTTATAGTTAAGGTTAAAAACATTTGAAAAATAAGAAGTTTCCTTGCTGGATGATTGGTCAAAATTTAAGTTGCTACTCTAGACCGTGTAGCTCCTTATTTATTACCACCTTTAGTTGACACACTGTGTAGGACTTGTCTGTAATAATGTTTATATTAGGACATTTTCTTTTGATTTTGGTTCATGTCCAATAATCCACACTTTTAATTTTATATGGAAATTTTATGTAAAATACTGACAGAAAATTAATTAAAAAAAAAGGGTATTCCAATAAGAGTTTCCGGAGATTTTTTGCTGCTACTTGTCTTATCTCAAGTTTTTGTCGAGAAAGATTGTGATTGATAATCCCTGAATGTTCATTAAAAAATTGGGCATTACTAAAACTACAACATGGTGAACTTTGCAAAAGGATTTGGCTCTCCATCCTTACAAGATTCAGCTAACACTACAACTAAAACCAGGTGATCACGAGCAACGCCGTAGATTTGCTAATTGGGTGCTTTAAATAAAGGCAGTTGACGACCACTTTTGCAACAAATTCATCTTCAAAAATGAAGCCCAGTGCATTCTGAAAAGAGGATATTAGCCGCATAATTCGTCAGATAACACTAGAAATGTGCTCAACTGTCTTGGAAAATTTCTACAAGAAAGTCGTGTCATGTCAGAGGAGCCGCGGTGGTCATTTGTTACATATTGTGTTTGACGTACTATTGTAATCAATCATACTACGTATTGCCCTGGAACTTCTTGTTACTAAAGTTTTGTTTTATTTAATAACAACATCCGGAAACTCTTATATATACAGGGTGACTCGGATCTAAATGTACACATACATCACCAGGAGATAGTGGACATCTTGGGGGTTCTAAATAATCTATCTTTAGTGGTCCCATCTTTCCTCGTTACTTTGATACAGAGTGTTTTATAAGGTTTGGCTCATTTTTGTTTTTGCCATAATTCTTTTAGCACCCGGTATAAAATGTTTATATTCGGTGGAAATATTTTGAGTAGCTATCGCTTCAAAATGCCGTATGAAAATTTTTTGAAATTCAGGTCCGGACTTTAAAAACAAGACTGATTTCATTTTTTTAAATTCAACACCCTGTATATCATATTTTTGTCAATTTTATTTTTTATTTAAAAAACACATAAAAACTAATTCTAATGACATACTTATCAAAATCCCCGCACTCGCCGCTCAGCCATAATAAATTGCTCTTCTATAGATGTTGAAACACATACAAAATAATAACTGTTTTTATAACGACAATAATACCAATAATAACAAAAACATAATTATTTGAGAATATGAAGTGATAATGCGTTGCAAGAGCTGGTCCTGTGTATTAATTTCTTCCTCGTAAACTAAATTTTTCATATACCTCCAAAAAAGAAGTCCAGAGAGATCTTGCTGGCCAAGAATGGGGCCCCCCACGACCTATCCATCTGTTGGGATATCTATTGTTTAAAAGTTCGGAAACAATTCTTGCATAATATGGAGGGGCTCCATCGTGTTGGAAATACATTCCTCTTAAATTAACATTCTCATTTTGGAGAAGATTTGGCAAAATGTTTTCCAAAAAGTGTAAATATTGGTTTCCATCTAATCTTTCTTCAAAAATGTATGGGCCAATCAATTAACCATTGATTATACCTGCCCAAACATTTATGGAAAATCTATGTTGCGAGTGCGACTGCCTAATAGCATTTGGATTTTCTAGAGACCATAGATGACAATTTCTGGAATTGTTGACTCCATCTCTGGTAAACTGAGCTTCATCGGTTACCAAAGTCCGGTGAATATCTCTTTGGTGCCTCCTAATCCACTGACAAAAAACCAAACGGTTAGCATAATCACCTGGTTCCAACCTTTGTGCCTCTTGGATATGATAAGGATATAAGCCTTCATTTTTTATTGTTGAATGGGTTAATTTTTGCGTTATATGCAGACGTCTAGCAATTTTCCTTGTGGATGTTTTTGGATTTTCTTCAATCAAATTTAAAATGTCTTCTTCCTGTTGAACTGGGTGTCTTACAGGCTGATCAATATTATTTTGTGTCGGAAAATGTCCTTGTTCACGAACAAAAGAAAATACATTTGAAGATGTTTGATGGTTTGGACATCTTCTTCCAGGAAACCTTAATTCACACTCTCGAGAAGCGGCTCGCCCGTTACCATCGCAAAATCCATATACAAATATTATATCAGCGTATTGTTGGTTTGAAAATTGATGGGGCATTTTAAACGAGAAGTAAATGTTTAACAAAAATATCCTCGTAATGCACAAAAATCTGACAGGTTACAACTGACAATGACTTATTATGTTTTGTTGCCCCCAATATTTCGTTGTTCTGAGGTGCCGAGCCATGGAGTCAAATTGAATAGAAAATTTTTAAATTTTAACACGCCGCTATTTTATTACTTTGGTTTATTTCTTATTATTGGTATTGTCGTTATAAAAACAGTTATTATTTTGTATGTGTTTCAACATCTAAAGAAGAGCAATTTATTATGGCTGAGCGGCGAGTGCGGGGATTTTGATAAGTATGTCATTAGAATTAGTTTTTATGTGTTTTTCAAATAAAAAATAAAATTTAAAAAAATGAAATCAGTCTTGTTTTTAAAGTCCGGACCTGAACTTCAAAAAATTTTCATACGGCATTTTGAAGCGATAGCTACTCAAAATATTTCCACCGAATATGAACATTTTATACCGGGTGCTAAAAAAATTATGGCAAAAACAAAAATGAGCCAAACCTTATAAAACACTCTGTATCTAAGTAACGAGGAAAGATGGACCCACTAAAGATAGATTATTTAGAACCCCCAAGATGTCCACTATCTCCTGGTGATGTATGTACATTTAGATCCGAGTCACCCTGTATACTAACAAAGGCTTCAATTAATAACAAGCACAGATTCTTGCTTGTTGTATAATACCGCAGGCTTGCAATTTTGTAAACAAGAAACTTCGATAGCTAGAAATGATACCTAACCCAACCTAAAAAGACACGAATTTGCAAAAATCGAGGAATGCAAAATAATAAAAATAAAAAGTTATACCTAACACTTCAGATTTCTGTATTGAGGTTGTAACAACAAACTTACGACAATGTTCCCAATAAAGCCGGAACCAAAAACTTCGTTTGCATTTATTTCAGCCCTCAAAACTTTCCAAATTAGCCATAGAAAGTCGGTTTAGGCGGAATTTTAGCAATCTGGCTTTATTAGTAAGCATAAATGGGAACGAGAGGGGTTTAATTGCCAGTGGCGTAGATACATAATGGCTAAGGAATAACAATTATTGCACTAAAAAAAATTAATTTCAAATATTTCACCTGACTTCCTGAACACCCTATATATTTTGGCCAACCACACAAGCATCAATATCATTGTATTTTATATAATAAATTTATATCGCACAACAAATGCTCATACAAAAAGCATTATAAATATTGCATGCTACATGTTCATATAAATAACACACAAAATAATGTAAAATTGAACAACATTTTATGATAGCAATAACGTAAAGTGGTTTCAGTCATGTAATCGGCTATATAGTATACATGGTGGCTCGATTTTATTTAAATGTGCATCCCTCTTCTGAATTTGATCATTTATCAGTATTTAAGCGATAAAAGGAATAGTTTATGGAAAAATAGCAGGCAAGAAATGAATCTTGATGGCTTAGGAGCAAAACCATTAAATTTACCAATAATCAATCAGTATATGGTTTGAAAACAAGTAAATTTATCAGCCGCACTTGTCAAATTATTGGCTGCTGCATGACGTAACGGTGTTAGTTTAAAATAATTGAATGTCGGCGGCAATCATGACCAACACATGAACACACCTGAGATACGAAATTAATTAACAAATGCGCCGAGCTGGAAGTTTGTTTATCGCCGTTTAGGGGCAGTTTAATTATCTTTCGGTTAGATTGTGGGTAAGCGGCTGATATAAATCCATGTCTCTAGGGTGACAAAAGATATAAACGCTGTAACTTTGCATTTCGAAGACTGAAAGTTGACAAGTAAAGCACTGCTTCTTTTGGCAATAGCAACATTTTACTAAGGTTTACAGGGTGTGACAAAAATTCTAAAATAAAAAAGTCTTTTTACAAAGTAATTTTTTGCCAAGAAACCATAAATTAATATCTTCTTTCAGTCCCAAATTTGACATTGCACAATTTGCACCTAAAAAACGAATTTGTTGCCTGGCGTTAAGTTAACCGGAGGTAAACAGTGACGGGATAAAACGCCGGATAAGCTTCTGTGTAAGTAATTGAATAAACCGTATTTACAATGTTCTATTGACGTCTAATTCACTTCAATCTAAACTACTGTTCGCATGGGGTGTACACATGCGGGTAGTAATGGAGTATCAAATAGGAATGTGACAAAGTCGACTTGAAAAATAGAACTTATAAAATGTGAATCATACTATACTAAGTGAAGAGTCAAATAATTAAATGCAATTCATATGCTGCTGAGTGAAGAACAAAATAATTAAAGGCTATTCATATTAGTGGGTGTGGAAAAATGTTAAGTTTCGGGATCTTTGATCCGGGCATGTAAAGAACATCTCAAAGTATCGATAAGACCATTTCGATACCGTATCATCCCTAATCGGTCATAACAAACGGCCCCGCAACATAGGTTTACTGGTTGTTAGAGCCTTTGTTACATTTTGATGACTTTGCAAGCAATTTAAAGACACAGTGTAGCGGATAGTGGACAATAGAGACCATGGCAAATGTGTCAACTGTTTTTTGTTTTAATGAAAATTTATAATGACAAACAGACAACGTTTATTTTAACGCTATTGTCCAGAAAAACTGTGTTTCCTGGCGCGTAGTAATCAACGCCAGGAATAACATGGTTATAATGGTAATTTCTATTATACAAGTTTGCAGGATACATTTGCATTGGATTTTTTCAACTATTACAGTGGTTAATATTGAAATTCTTTGCCTCCCATCCCATTGAAATGATCCATTATGGTAATAATAATTTGTGTTAAAATTTGGGATGGATTGGATAACTGTAACACGTGCTACAAAACATAAAGTGCCGAAAAAAACAAAGATTCTCTGGAAAACATAACACTGTCAATCCAAAAATATTGGCTGCCTTTGATGCCTGTAAAATTAGACAGATACCTGAGTCCATTTTATTAGCTATAGCAGAAGCATTAGGATATGTCCCTGCACCTTTGTTAATAAGTAGGCAAGAAATGCGTGAAGAGAGATCTTTAAAATTAAAAACGGCTTTCGGAAATTATATGTTATTGGCATCAGTTGGTCATTGGGATGGAAAGCCTTTAACTTCTTGTAAAAAACATCGATAGGCTTGCTGTCTCGGTTACTAGTAGAGATATTGAGCAATTACTTGGAGTTCCCACACTGTTGAGTTGAACAGCAAAAGAACAAGTCACTGCAGTGCATGACGTGCTTTATAAATGGAATTTGGAAAGTAAAGTGATGGCGTTCTGTTGTGATGCTATGGTTAGTTAAATGGGGCGGCCATAATTTGGTAACGAATGTTAGAAAGTTATTTAGTATTTTCCATGTAGGCACCATATTTATGAAATTGTTTGGAAAAGGGTGTTTGATATAAAATGCCTTCTTCTTCTGGCTAAGCGTACGCTTATTATAAGTTCTTAAGAATTTTGGCTCGAAATAAACCAAAATAAAGTAAATATTGATTGCAGGTAGATAAAATTAAACACATTCTAGAGCCAGTTAAAGCTGAGATTGAAAATTTCATAGATTTATGTTTAACAATGACTATAAAGAGTTTTTATCGCCTTCTAAACTTTTCATCTAAGAACAACCCACCACCATAAATTTTTATCGTCGAGGTGCATTCCATCATGCACGATGAGCGTCTAAGGAAATTTACTGTATAAAATTATTTCTTTCAAGACTAATCTAAATTAACGCAAAAAGAAACGACAGGTATTGCAGATATATGCTTTTTTAATATAAAACTATGGATATGCGAATATTTAAGGGTATGAATCTACATGAATAACTAAGGATAATTTGTTTTATAAAGTATGGTTCAAAAATGTCCCGTTACGAAAATACGAGGTTTTAAAAGTGTTAGGATAAAAATGGAAATTTGCTAATATTTCCTAAACTACTCGAGATATATCAGTGATATTTAGTACCTAGCGACCGTTAATAAAAGTGCATATTTTTCAATACAAAAATAATTTCAGCTTTAACAGTGGCGTGCCTACGGGCACTGAATATGATATTTTTGAGAAAAAAAAATGGCACGGAAATGGTTTTTCCCAAATAAAAACATTTTTCAATCCACCGTTCAATTTGAAACATAAGTGTTCTCCTGAGTTGTTTTTCCGCGACGCGCCGTTTTTGAGTAAAAAAAACCTTGAGTAAAAAAGATCATTATTAATTATTAATTAAGCATTAACTGTCACTAAGTAATAAATATCACTAAAATACCTCCAGCAGTTTCGAAAATATTAATTAATTTCCATTGTTTCCCTAAAACTTGAAAACCCCGTAGCGGAACATTTTTGAACCATAGTTTCAAAAGCAAACTATCATTGCTAATTAATGTAGGTTCACACCCATAAATATTCGCATACCATTAAGGAGCACCCTGTATATATATGTTATGTTTTTTTAAATATAAGTGCTAGCTAATTAAAATAAGGACAATGTACAGGGTGTCCAGTCATCGTGTGTTTTCATATACCAGCTCTCTAATTATAGAAGATAGAAAAATGGGGGTTAAGGCTTACTATTCTATTATTTTATGAAGCTTGCTTTGCCGCAAACGAAATTTTCATAGCTCTCTCAGTTTCTTACATACCGAACATTTGACAGGACATTTTGAAAATTTGTCATTTTTGACGCTCCCCTGTATTATAAATGTGTTATTATAGACTTTTTTTATGTATAATTCAGTGGCGAAGTTTTTTCTAAAAAGTTTTTGAGTTATGACCTTTATGGTCAATCACGGATAGCCATGACAGAAAACCAAATTCTGTAAATGCGCCATTACGGATTGTTGTCAAATATTACTGGTATTTGTTTGACTTTGTAAGTTTATTTCTTATTTCTGTGGAAAATTGCTCAACATGGCACAAAATAATAAATATGAAAATTATGGGAATCACGATATGTATTCTTGTTTTATCCAAGCTAAGGAAGACGCGAACACAACCTCGGAATTCCATTTTAATTAAAGGTAAGTTTATAATCATTTGTTAGGTGCCATTAATATCCACAATAAAAATAAAAAAGTTTTAATCATTATTGTTATCTATTATTAGCTTTTTGTGACATATTTAAATTTTTCGTAGATATCCAGAAAGGCAACAACCTGATAAAAAAATATTTCAAAAAATCCAAGCCAACCTCATTGAGCACGGATCTTTTAAAAAACCAAGGCCTAATTTTTTCAACAAGGGAAACAGGGAAGAAGAAGAAATAAATGTTTTGTCCTCTGTTATGGTGCAACCATCCATATCATGCAGAAAAGTGTATGATGAAGTTGGGATTAAAAAATCAAGAACGCATTTAATACTAAAAAAGTATAAATTTAAACCATACAAATACCATCTCGTCCAACATCCGGTGACGTAGAACGTAGGAAAATTTTTTGCAACTTGTTTTGTACCTACAAATGTTGCAGGGAACCGTAAATTTTGAAAGAAGGGTGGTATGGTTGGACGAGACTTATTTTACGAATTCTGGTATCTTAAACCGAAACAATTCAAGGCACTGATCCCAAGAGAACCAACACGTAATATTTCCACAAGAACGTCAAGGTCGGTTTGGATTTAACTTGTCATGCTTTATTTTTGGAACTAGAATTATTAAGGAACTTTAACTGGAAATAGACACCTGGATATAATGCCAGATGCACTAATGGAAATATTAGAGGATGTTCCTTTCGCCGATTTAAATAATATTTATTACCAGCAAGAGGGCGCTACCAGTCACATAGTTAGAGAATATTTATAAACCACATTTCCCGATAAATGGATTGGTACCAATGGACTAGTCAGGTGGCCTCCAAGATCACCTGATCTTTCTGTGTGGATTTTTTTTATGGGAGTATATAGATAATCAGTTATATAAGAGACAATACCACAATATTGATCAACTTTGAGAAGCTACTTGTCAAACCTTTAGGCATTTGCAGGAAGAAGAATTATTTTATTAAATGCGTTATATACAAGATTCGAAATGTTGTGTCGAAAGTGTTTAGAACAAAACGAAGCCCAATTCGAGCAATTTTTGTACTTTAATAAAATAATACATTTGTTTTATTGTTGGATTATATTTATCTAATAATATAAAGTTGTATAATACAAATAATGTTTTTAATTTACAGTACTGATGAGTTCTTACATTTTAATTTTAAAAACTTTGAATTTGCATTTTAACTTGAACTGAATTTTAAAATATTTTAAACGTAATAAGTCTTATGCAATTTTTAGTAAGTTAAAACTATAGTCTGTGTAAATTGTGTGGCCTATGCTAGACGCTATGTATGTGATTTTTTAGCTAAACGGTTTACCACGTATTTTTGTGTATAATGTATTTGTTATTATTATTATTTTTACATTTTATTCAGTCCTGTCATTTTATTTTTTTGTTATATTTTAAAATCTTAAATTGTGACCTGTCTATGTCTGGATTTTTATTAATCATAATTTTAGCATAGCTCATAAAATAACAATTTACTTACAATATATTGACTTGTGTAAATACATAAGGGGTATATTAACATAAATAAACTATTTTGATTTTTTGATTTTAATTTTGCTTTGTATTTGGGGGCATAACCTTCTATACGAAAAATGATTAATTTAACAAAAAATGATAAAATTATCCCTTTTTATGAGAAATAAATATGGACTATTATATATTTTTGAAAGGCTCATTCTACATAAAAAATACTCTACAATATCCCATTTTTACCTTATTGATAAGTTATCAAATAATCAAGATACAGCGGAGAGTCAAAAATTACAAATTTTTAATTGTCAATTGTCAAAAACTGAGAGGGCTATGAAAATTCCGTTTGCAGCGATAAAAGTCTCATAAAATAATAAAACAGTAAAGGCTGAGACACAATCAAAAACTTAAGGAATAAGAAATAAGATTTATGATATAAGAATTAAGATTTAAGAACGAACATAATATGTTGTCCTATGTAAACAACGCACAATGAAATTTTTAGAATTAAGGAATAAGATTTAAGCTTTAAAAAACCGATTTGTTGGTTTTAAGAAGTAAGGAATAGAAAATCAGCCAATCAGAAGTCAGCATGTTTGACTTTTGACAATTTAATAACCTCAAAATTGTATTTTCGTTTCTTAAGGTAATAATAAAACGCTGCCGACATTGCAAACACACTATTCAAAAGAGTTAAGGACTTTTTTGGCAAGCCTTCCATATTTTTTAAAAGTATAGGTGAGCTAGTCAAAGTTGTAAAAATGGATTGTATTTGTAAACAAAAAAGTGGGGTTAGGCCAATAGTTTAGAATTTAAAAATCGCGCCGTTTTTAAGGAACCGGATTGGTTAAATTTAGGTAATACAATTTTAATTCTGTCCTGTACTGCTATTCCTTAACACCTAAATCTTAAATCCTAATCTTTATTCCTTAAGTTTTTGATTGTGTCTCGGCCTTAAGCCGCAAACCTCATCTTTCTTAATCTTTTTTAATAAGGGAGCTAGTATATGAAAACACACGAAAAGTGGACACCCTGTACAGCTAAACTTGTCTGACATACCTCTCTACTCGTAAGTGTATGTGAAACTTGCTTGCGATCCGCAAATGAAATCACATTATAATTATCTTACCCCTAACAACACCCCCATTTCTCTTGTTGAGTAAATAAATATCAATCTTTTCAGCTACATGAAATTCTAAAACCCCGGAAAACCTTATTAGACATAAATAAACGTACCTTATTTAAATAAAATCGGGGTTTTGTTTATTTAGGCCGTACACCTTTACAGTGGTCGCTCTGAAATCTCTTTATATCTTTTCCTAAGCAACTAAGGCAGGTAAGGGTAAGGAAAAAAAGGGGTTGCTAAACCTTTATTAAGCCTTTGGATTGGCAAATATACACCTTGTGCATGGGTTGTTTGAAGAGAATACAAGGTGTGTTGTAAGTTGCGTCTAAAAAATTGTTTATGACGAATATTTGGCATCAAACATGACTGCATGAATATGCCTGAATAAAGTCTGTGCGTTTCAAGAAGTCCGCTAAGCCATAAAACCTCTTGAGCATTATGTCGGTGGCTCTCAAACAATAAATTATATTGAAGGTAATTTTGGATGTTGATGAATTACATTTTCTAAATAAAATAATTTAAAGTAAATAAAAAATTAGTTTAGGTAAAGGAAAATAATAACTTTTTAGCTTTTGTAGTATTCAGACAAATTAGTTTTACGAATTCTTTTTTATAAAGTTTTGGTTCTAAAAAGAACCGATTTTGTAGTCTTGCGACAGAACGTACCTACTTGTAGGTAGGTACTACTAAAAGTAGTCTTCCTCTGCATTTGAAATTTCACCCATGCTTTTAGACTCATCAGAATCAACATCATCGTCATCATCATCATCATTCGTAATAATTAACGGTCTTACTTCGTCTATAACCTGTCTCATAAGATTCAAAAATAATTTTTTCTGTGTGTTCAATGCATTTCCGCCATTCTTCTTTGCCCGCTTGGCTAAGCGCCTCCTCCCATAACTTTATCACGCTAGGCTTACCGATATTTTTACAGGCATGTTTGTCATAATAGTTCTTGCCAATACCCCATACCAATTCAATTGCGTAATGACAATGTGTGACTTGATGTCCATATGTGAGGGCTAATTCGTCAACAACATACTTTTTTTTAAATGACTGCTCTTTGCACTTGCTTAAAAGTTCACTTTTTAAATATAAATTTTCATGGTTTATGTTTTTTCTTTGACAACCACTCTTTTATTTCTTCCTTTTTCCAGCTGCTTGTAGGGAATTTCTCTTCGAGTCTCGTATGGTAAGAGGCATTGTCTAAAACAATTAAGGAAGGTTTTTCTAAACTTTTTAAAAGTTTTTCCTCGAACCAATGCTCAAAAATTTCAGCATCCATATTGCCGTGATAATCATCAGTTTTTTTTGTTGATGAAAATATCAAACTGGCATTTAAAACAAAACCTTCTTCATTACCAGCATGTAATATAATATACCTTTTTCCATTACTTGCACGGGTACTTGAATAACAATGCTTTGAGTCATCCTGCCAAGGCGTTTTTGTTGAAGTTCCGTTTGCAAATACCCATGTTTCGTCAAGAAAAACAACTTGTCTTGACAATTCCGATTTTTTGTTGTTTAAATAATCCCTTAAAAATTGCCTTTCGAAACAACATTGGACAGCTCGCAAAGCAGTTTTCTGTTGTTCGTTTTTTTATATTTGAAACCCATATGTTTTAAGATGATGGACAAACTGTTAGTTCCAATATCGCAAAGTTTTTTCTGCTTTATCTTTTCAAGAATAGCTTTGAGGGTAACATATTCCTTGGCTTTATACATATCATAAACAATATTCCTAATAGAGAGTTTTATCCCTTGGGATAAATCCAAGGTTTTTGAATGGAGTCGAACCCTTTTATATGGTCTGTCCAAATCCCCTTCACTCTTTTTTCGAAGTCTTCTTAAGGTCTTCTTTGAAATGCCGCAAGCATCAAACGTTCGTTTTTGCACTGCCAAAACAGACTCTAACGGGTCCGAGTTATCTTTTTCTAAAGTAAAATAACGTTCCACTTGTAATACCAAACGGCGTTCACCTGGAGATAAATGCCTTCTAGGCGATGTGCCACCTTGCTGAACATTTTCCATAACTTTGCTTAATAACTGATTTTAATTCACACACAATGAGAAACAAACTAAAAGTGAAAAGCACAACTACTTATTTAAAATAAAGTAGAACATACCATCCCGCACTTCAGCAAATTTTAATTATTTCTTGGAAAATAGTAATTATTATGAAGATTTAATTATAATAATCCCAAAATAATGTCATTATCGGAAAAGTATATACCTGACAAAATCTTTAACATATTTAACCATCCCGCACTTGAGCAAATTTTAATTCGTTCTTGGAAAATAGCGATTATTATATAGATTTAACTATAATAATAGCAAAATAATTTAATTATCTATTTAATTATTGTTTATGCTCAACGCGTAATTCTAAGATAATTTTGTTTTAAAACCTCTGATTTCGCCCAGTAATAGAATACAGTAAACCAGTGGGATGTTCGGTGTGATCAAGTATAGCGAAGGTGCGAAGATATTGTAACTTAACCGACTTACTGTTTTAAAAGCGATAACATCCCTTGGTGATTTAATCCGATATCGGACTTCTTAAAACGCACAGACTTTAACAATTTTTCGTTTATTTCAAAAAATATAGCATAATATAAAATAATTAAAGGAAACGAATAAATTAATTTATCAATTACATATTGTATCATGCAGTATACAGGGTATTCCTCAATGCCATGTTGATTATAAAGAACTAACTATCCTGAACTTGCCTGCGTTAAACGACCGGTTATGAATTCCCCATATTTAAAATTGGAAATCCCATTATTTTATACTTCTCCTTACCGACCCATCTGTTTAACGACCGCGGGCACTCATCATCGGAATTTTTATTAAACAGTAATGCTAAAAACACCCTCCATTAGGGGCAGTAAAACACAACCCGACAATTGTTAGGAAATATAGGTACATACATTAATTACTATATTGAAGGCGGATCCATTCGATTTGCTTTAAAGCAGGGATGAACATACCGCGGCCCGCTGTCGATATTTATGCGACCCGCCAACAAATTTTAAAAGCGATATTTATGCGGCCTGCCAACGAATTTTAAAAGTATTCTACTCGCCGCGCTCCGGTCTAAGCATATTGTTACGAGACTAGAAATCTGTCGCATCAACTAGATTACTTTAAGATTCGCGAAACAGGTCGGTAGTATCCCCGAACAAAGTGGAAGTTTCTCGATGTTTGGTAACTCGTATAAATACGACGCATCGCCAGCTACCGGGGCAGTTAAGTTTTAACTACGGACAAGCGAACGTTATACTGATTGAGAACTGTAATCTGTGACGAGTAAATATTTCGTTGTTCGAACTTGGCTTCTACCTACGTAGCAGTATAATATCAATTTTGATATGGATAAACCAGGCCAAAGTAAGAAACGTAGTCGTAAGGTTGAAGATGAAAATCGACAGCTTCAAGATATTTGGACCGAAAAATACTTTTTTATTCCATCGCATAACAAAATTGTCTGTTTAATATGCAAGAGTAGTGTTTCTATTCCGAAGGAATATAATGTGAAAGGGCACTATGAAATCCAGCATCCTACTTTTACCAAATTAACTGGCGAAAATCGAACGCAAAGAATTTCCACTTTACAACGGGAACTAATAGGCCAGCAAGCTATGTTTACAAAACCAATTCAAGATGCTGAACTGAAGTTAGCTTTGAAATATCTCGAATAATAGCAAAAACTTGTCGGCCTTTTAAAGATGGTGAGTTTGTTAAGCAACGTTTAGATATCGCCGCAAAAAAAATTTGTCCGGAAAATGTAATGAAGTTTGAAAAATTTCAGTTAAATCGGATGACTGTTCAAAGAAAAATTACCGCATTAGCAGCTAATATAGAAGAGCAATTAGCTACGAAATCGAGAAGTTTTGAGTATTTTTCTATAGCACTCGACGAATCTACAGATATAAGTTCCATTGCTCAACTCTTAATATTTTTACGAGGTGTAACGCAAAATTTTGAGGTAAGTGAAGAACTGATTGGTATGAGTTCTTTGACAAGTCAAACCAAGGGGAGTGACATGCTCAAAGCTCTTCTGGAAAAATGTTCGATAATGGATTTGGATTTAACGAAAATATCTGGAATTACGACTGACGGAGCACCTTCATAGGTTGGAAGTACATCTGGGATAGTAACTATGTTAAAAAAATATTTACAAACTAAAAACATAAATACCAAGGAATTAATGCAGTTTAATTGCATTATACATCAAGAGGCCCTCTGTTCAAAATTATTGGGATTTGAAAATGTGATGAAAGTTGAAGTACCTACTGTAAACTTTATAAAATCACGAGGTCTCAATCACCGACAATTCAAACAATTTCTCGAGGATATTGAAAGAGAATATGGTGATCTCCTGTTTTACACTGAAGTAAGGTGGCTAAGTCGTGGGTGTGTCAACCAGCGCTTTCTTAACTTGATTGAAGAAATCCAATTATTTCTGGCGGAAAAGAAAAACGACGTCCCCGAACTTAACAACCCTGATTGGCTATGTGACTTAATGTTTCTTGTAGACATCACAAATCACTTAAATGTCTTAAATACGCGACTCCAAGGCAAAGATCAATTGATTTCGCAGTTATATTCTCATGTTTCGTCCTTTCAATGCAAATTGAGTCTTTTCAGGACACAAATCAATTCAGCCAATTACAGCCATTTTCTGAACTACAAAAAAATTATGGAGAAAGTCAATAAAATTTACGTCAATTTCGCTCATGTTGAAAAAATTGATATTTTGATACAAGCTCTTCAAAATCGTTTTGTAGACTTCAAAAAAGTTAAATATCTATTGGACATTTTCAGCAATCCTTTCAACAATTCACCCGAAAATGCGCCGGAATCAATGCAGCTGGAATGCAAAATGATGATAGTTTACGAAACAAATTTAATGAAGGTAATTTACTCAACTTCTACCGTTGCGCTGATAAAAACGCTAATAAAGAGTTGCGAATAAATGTATTGAAATGCGCAAGCTTATTTGGATCGATGTATATTTGTGAACAAACGTTTTCAGTGATGAAACTAAACAAAACGAAAAACCGAAACCATCTAGGCACATGAAAATTTGGAAGCAATTTTACGTGTGGCGACAAGTAATGTGGAGCCAAATATAAAAAAACTTGTTAGTTCAATGCAATGTCATTCATCAAAATAATAAAACATGAAATATTACATTGTAATTAGATTACCTTACGATTACATAATTACAACAAACATTTTTGAAGGTTCTTTTATTTTTATCATTGTATTTCATACTATTTAAAAATAAAAATTTTTGTGTTAATAAGTATTGTTTGTAGTGGCCCGACCTTGGCTTATATTTTTCCCAAGTGGCCCCTGTTCCCTATAAGTCTGTGCATCCCTGCTTTAATGGCTGATAAATCGGTTATTACCATTAGTTCTCTTTTGAACAGTTTTTGTGTGTTTTGGGACTAACGTAAATACTTGAAGTTGGCGGGAAAAAGAAAATGTGCAGAATTGACTATCATCGAGTGTATTGAAGAGATCTAAGAAACGGATGAAACTACTACTAACTCTGAGACAGAGGAAGAGAAACCTTGCTTCAGTGTCGAAAATATCAAACCTATCTGAAACCTGCGCAAGTTTGAGATATTTTATAATAATGTTAACAATTTTGACAAGTCTACAAATATTTCTTAATTGATATTAACACGTGAATCTAAATTTTATAAAAATATGAAGCCATCATTAATTTCTGATTATTTAAAAAAATAAGAATTTCAAAACAAACATACCGGGTGTTTCAGGAGGTACGCTCACCCCTATAACTTTTTTACTGTTTACGTTACAGAAATAAAATTTTGTGGGTTTATATGTGATACTATTTTGCATTTTCTAACATGGCGGATGCCATTTTCTCACTTCCGGTTTACCCGGAAATGACCTCAACCTTAGATTTTTAAATGGAACACCCTGTATATTTTTGGCTTTATCGATTCAGAACACCATTCCAAATTCAACGACACCCCATACGTCACTTTTTGACATTTTAAATCATTTTAAATTTTATTTTTATTTTTTCATCTAGATTGCTATGAACTCTCTAAAATTGTTTACTTCTAAACCAAAATCTTGATAAAAATACAATTTTTAAGTTTTATTGTATTTTAAATTTTTTACAAACTTTTTAACTTTTTAAAAAGTCTTTTTCCAAAAGAACTCGATTTTTTCAAATGGAAACATATTGGCTCAATCGGGCAAAAAGATGGAGCATTTTTTTCCCAACAGTTTGATATCACACACACAAAAATGTCAAAGTAAAAGAGAAGAGATAATTTATTAAAAATAGCCATTAATGACAAAAAATACAAGAAGCGCAAACGGCTTTTCATTTATCTAGGTACCCATGACGCCATAATGCTCATAAACAAATGAACATAATTATTACAAATTTAATATATTCATTGAAACAATAAGAACGGTTTAGTTAGTCCAGTTGTTCAAAATGCCTTCCTTGTGCTTCCTGACAGGCGCGAACATTTTGAATTGTTTTCCTTACCACATTTTGTAAATTTTCCCGTGTAATTTTGTTAATGGCAGCTCTTACGCGATTTTCCAATTCTTCTCTGGTGGCAGGTGGAGTGTTGTATACCTCATTTTTGATTCTACCCCACGCAAAAAAATCCAACGGGGTAATATCTGGCGACCTGATAAATAATAATCATTAGTTATTTAAGTCACTATTAATGTATTTCTTACATACCTAGGAGGCCATCTAACAGGGCCAGTAGTACCAATCCAATTTTCTCCAAATCTGTCGTTAAGATGCTCTTGGACTGCACGAGCATTATGTGCCGGCGCACCATCTTGCTGAAAGATAATATTTATCCTGTCTTGTAGTGGCAGCTCATCTAAAAACTGCTCAATTTCATTCCTGAGGAATTGAAGATATCTTTCACCAGTTAAGTGCCCATCAAAAAAAATTGGGCCTATTATTCTACCTCCAATAATGCCAAGCCAACAATTAAATCCAAACCTCGCTTGAAAATTACCTTCCTGCATTAGGTGTAGATTATTTTGAGCCCAATACCTTTTATTATTTCTATTAAACATTCCCAGGTTAGTAAATCTACTTTCGTCCGAATATAACATATTACATGGAAATGTCGGATCTACATTATTTTTGTCCAAAAACCAATTGCAATACTCCAGTCTTCTGGCAAAATCATCTTCGTAAAGATGCTGGTGGATTTGATATTTAAATGAGTGATACTTATATTTATGTAAAATTCTCCAGGCCGAAGAGACAGTTATCGCGCATTCTAAAGCAATTTCTCTAAGCGATGCTGTTTTGTATGCCTTAACATATGCCAACACATCAATTTCCTTGTCTTGGTTAATAATAATTTGTTCTTCTTCGGGTTCGGGCTCATTCCTCAGCTTCTGAACGAGTCTAGGAAAGTAATGTCTCGAGGGGTGTCGTCTCTCGGGAAACCTGTCAGCATACACCCTGGCCGCTTGAGTAGTGTTTTGCAAACATTCGCCATAAATTAGTACCATATCGATTTTTTCGTTTCTGTTATAAGTTTCCATTTTAATATTTTATTTAGAAATTACTAATACCTGACCGAATTAGAATTATTATTACTGACAGAAAAATCAAACGATAAAATAGCAAGCTACTGTTATGTCAAACTAATTTTAATGATGGTGGAATTTAAATTTGTTATTATGTTCATTTGTTTATGAGCATTATGGCGTCATGGGTACCTAGATAAATGAAAAGCCGTTTGCGCTTCTTGTATTTTTTGTCATTAATGGCTATTTTTAATAAATTATCTCTTCTCTTTTACTTTGACATTTGTGTGTGTGATATCAAACTGTTGGGAAAAAAATGCTCCATCTTTTTGCCCGAGTGAGCCAATATGTTTCCATTTGAAAAAATCGAGTTCTTTTGGAAATTTTTTAAATTAAAAAGTTTGTAAAAAATTTAAAATACAATAAAACTTAAAAATTGTATTTTTATCAAGATTTTGGTTTAGAAGTAAACAATTTTAGAGAGTTCATAGCAATCTAGATGAAAAAATAGAAATAAAATTTAAAATGATTTAAAATGTCAAAAAGTGACGTATGGGGTGTCGTTGAATTTGGAATGGTGTTCTGAATCGATAAAGCCAAAAATATACAGGGTGTTCCATTTAAAAATCTAAGGTTGAGGTCATTTCCGGGTAAACCGGAAGTGAGAAAATGGCATCCGCCATGTTAGAAAATGCAAAATAGTATCACATATAAACCCACAAAATTTTATTTCTGTAACGTAAACAGTAAAAAAGTTATAGGGGTGAGCGTACCTCCTGAAACACCCGGTATACATATTGATAAATTGGCTTCATCTCATTTAATTTAAGTCCCGATAAATTGAAACAAAAGTATTTAAAATTATTTACATATATGTAAATACTTATTAATAAACAAACACTGTAAAATGCAGACTAGTTGTTTTTAATTTTCTCTATAAACTGACCGCCCCTGTTAACCGCCCAACTTTTGATTCTCCGAGGGTTGTTGCTATTGAGAGATTTTACTGTATTATATTACATACCGAGGTGGTAAGTATTTCATTACTGCCGAGAAATTTATATATATAACTAAAAAATCTCGAGGCAGATATGAAATTTCTTACGGAGGTTTGTATACGATTTTATTTACAACCATCAACGATTTGTAACAGTAATAAAATTTACGTTATTGAAATTTAAAAATAGCACAGGTGGGTTTTTGATAAATTTAAATGGTTGCAATGAGATGAACAATTAGGCATAAGTAAGTCATAAACTTCGCCGACATCACTAGTTGTTAAATTTTGTGGTGTAATATTAAAGAAAATATGTCTAGTGATAGTGAAGAAGACATGAATTGCACTCCACTAGATGTTAGAGAAAAAGCTGGGAAAGCGGAGGAATGTTTAATCCCCGAAAAAAGCTTTAAACATTACGAAAGGCTTTTTTTGCTTTTTAATGTTTTAAGGTTTTTAATAGAGAGTTACTCTACATATGTTTCACCTTATTAGGGCTTTTCAAGAGTACCTGATTAATAATAAATTTTAAGAAAGATCCTTAAACTATGTATACCTTCTTTTATTGACCTAATTATATTATGGGTTTTTTTTATTGCTGTTTTGGAAAGTCCAGGGATGCTAATGAAATACATTTGTCAATAATAGGGGTATGGTGGAAACTTTGTTGGTCATTAGTAGTAATAAGTGTATTATTTTTCAAAGATTTTTCGATTTTTAATTGTTCTAATAAATCTAATTTTTTGCTTTTGTTTTCAGCATGATGTAGTTCTATTTTATTTAGATTTATGGAATGATTATTTTCAATACATTCCTGTGTTTTTGATATTGTTTAAGATGAATGTTTTATGTTCATTAAGTCTATTCTTAATACATCTGCCACTTTGACCAATATAAACAGCATTACAATCTCAACAATGGATTTTATAAACACCTGACTTATCTAGCTTATCTATTTTGTCCTTATTGTTCACAAGTATCTTACCTAAGTTTTGTTTGTTGACGCAAATGGTTTTACATCCTAAATAATTCAACTTATTGCTAACCTTATTACTGAATTTTAATATGTGAATGACAAATTTGAAATTAGTTTCTTTTGGTGTATTGATACAATAAAATTCTTTCTTTAACAGTTTCTTTTGTATCCGTTGTTGTCTGCTATCTGTTTGATGATACGGAGTTCTTTATTAAAATTTTCTTTATTTAACGAGAAAGTTACTAATCTATGTATAAGACTGTGAAAAGAAGAAAGATAATTTAATTTGTCATGATTGCTTAGACTTATAATGAATTACTGTGTCTGTAGTAGTGGGTTTCCTATAAATATTATATTCTAAGTGGTTGTCTACTTTAAGGAATTCAGTAAAACTGAAAACTGGTCTAAGTTTCTTTCCGTACCATTCCAAATGCAAAAAACATCGTCTACGTATCTGTTCCAACAAAAAATGTGTTTGATAAGGGGGGTTATTTGAATCAAAAATCTACTATAAATATTTCGGATAATATAGGGGAAATTGGGGAGCCCATTGATAATCCATCTTTTTGTTGGTAAAATTCTTTGTTGAATTGAAAGTAATTTTGTCCATTAAGTGCATTTTTAATTTCTGTTTGTGTATTATCTTCTATTGTGGCTTCATTAATTAAATTAGTTAAAATGTCAGTGAGTTCTTTTATTGAAATTGAAGTAAAAAGACTTTTAACATGAAAGGAAACTAATTTTGCATTTTTAGGAATTAGTTTATTATTTTAAAAATAGTTCACAAGGAACCAACAAATCCATGTTACCTCTCATGGAGAGAGTTGACATTTAAAAATTTGGGAACCTTATTGCATTTCCAAAAACGCAAAATAAGGGCTTTAAAGCAACCAAGTCTAAAACATTTTCAAGGAAAAATATAGAATATTTTCCTCGAAAAGCACCGCAGGAATTTCTTCCTGTCAAGTTAGATAAAAATTATTTTAGAAGATTTTGACAATGTTATGTATGGATACCTATTTTAGGAATAACGTCTCTAAAGCATTACATGTTGTATTATTTTATGTGGCGCTTGTAATCGGTGTATCCGGGGTTTGCAGAAGTAATGAATTGGTGAAAATTGAAATAAAGCACATTAGCTTATTAGGAGAAAAAGTGTCAACTGAAATTCCAGAAACAAAGACGCGTTTTAATTTTCTGCGCATTAAACAATTCTCGCTGGCAATTAGCACGTATCGCATATTTAATAACATCGGCGACGTTGCTGGTGTCATCCACCGTGGCTGTCAAGTTGAGCAATGCTTGTACAACGTCACGAGACACCTAATTGATTGCATCATCCTAAGTGGCAATCATTGATATTTTAATTAATTGTTAATTATGGAAAAAGGTCTGGGATTAAATGTAACTATAGCTTAGAAATATTAGAAGAATATGGTCATTTCACAATTACTTTTGCAAAGTATGATTTACACTTGGTTTGTAATGTCTCTTCATTTGATAAGACATACAAGGTGTGCTAGTTTGATATTCTGTCTGGATAAAATACGATTCTAATTGCAAATAAACATGAATTAGATGATCTGTTTTTGAAATGGAAAATAGTACGTAGTCTAGGCTAATAAAATTATTTAAATTGACAAGACTTCTTTCTGTATATTAAAATGCAGAATGTTATGTCGCATATCTTTAAACGTGCGGTCATAAAACAAGTAAAAGATAAATTTATTTTTATCATTCAAAGCCATGCAAAGATCTACAAGGTAAAAAATAATTACTTCGCTTTTGAGTGCTCATAACTAAATAATTTGTTTGATTTTTGAATCTATGTTGTTACTATATACTTAATCAAAATTTGTATAAATATAAATTTATTTCCACTCTGCTTACGATTAACTGCGAAAGTATCAAAGTCAATAAAGAAACAGTTTCCTATCACACTTATAGTTAAATCAATAAGAAAAAGTTCACTAAACGTTAAATATCTTAAAAAAACAGAAATAATATTGCCCCTCCACTACCAATATTTATGATCCACTCATGAATGATAATTTTTACCGCTGCAATGCAGTGGTAGCAATATTTTATTCGCCCCCAGAAGTGTCGGGGTAACTAAGAGGAAACACTATTTTGTCTAACTGAAACTAACAGTGAGATCTCGTGAGTATTTTAGATTATATCGAGGGTGGTTTTTTGAGAGCAGTTTGGGCGTTAGCTACAGGGGTGTTTGATATATTAAAAATACAAAAACATATCAACAAAGGGAAGGTTAGAAGAAGTTTGTTTAGTACAAGCACTTTTTTATAATTCGTATCTGAAAATGTGCACTATTTCGGATATTATTAAAGATTCTCCTCATGTATATAAAAAAATTGAATTTGATAGAACTAAAGTTATAGCTTTATAAAATGATAAATCCAGCAACAGTAATTAAAGTACAGGGTGCTCGCGTATATTTTGCCAAGTAGATATTTCCATTATTATTGGTTTTAGAGAAATTGTTAAATTAGCAGTTACAGCATTTTCACCGAACCTTCAGAAAATGAAATGAACAAAAACAGCTAAGTATCGAAAGTGACAGTTCTTTGACAAGTGACAGTTTTTTCAAATGGAGTACCCCCTATTTTTTCATTGTATCAGTTGAAGAATATTGTCCTATTTTTAAGTATATAGTGTTTGCTGGGGTTATTTTTGAGCGTTTTGAAGCGAAATTTAAACATAACACAACATATATATTATTTTTAGAATTGCTCAAAATGGCCACCGTTTAGTAAACTGCACGATTGGTAACCCTCTTTTAGTTTTTCAATTGCATTAGCAATCATATCTGACCTACCGAAGTTGAGAAAGTCAATTTCAATTTGGATTTGTTCATGAAAATCGGCAACACTATTTGGTCTAGATGCAGATATTCTCTAACTGGAAGAACACTATGATATGGAGCACCATCTTGCTGCCACATAAAATTCCTTGCGGCGTTTCGAGAAAAAGTTTCAAGAATATCCTCTATTTCATGTGCAAGCATTTCACGATATCTAACTCCATTTAAAAATCCATCAATGAAAATTGGACCGATGATTCTGTTTGGCCCTATGCCGCACCACATATTTACTGATACCCTTCCAGAACGTATCACTTCAACTGTAAGATGCAGATTTTACGATGCCCAGAAGTGTGTGTTTTTGGAATTTGAAGTTGAAATCGTATTAAAGAAGATTCATCGGTACATATAATGTTCTCAAACAAATTGGCGTTATTGTTGAGAATGTCTGTCATGTGACGGCAAAACCCCAAACGTCTTTGCTTCTGTTCTTCTGTTAAATTTTGAACTTTTCTGAATTTAAAGTCGTGGAATTTATGCCGTTTCAGAATTTGGAAAACGACCGTGCAACATTTTCCAAGATATCTTGCACAGTCCCTTATCGAATTTTGTGGATTCTCTGAAAACAAATTAAGTTTCTAAATGATACGAAGAGAACATAAAAACAAATAAAAACTACCTTGAAAATATAAAAGAACAGAAAGTTCTTCATCCTCAAGTATCCGACAATGCCTTTTCATTCTTTGTAATGTTTTTCGCTCAGAGAGTTGACGAAACACATTTCGGAAAGTGTTTTCGCTAGGAATTACTAAATGTGGATGTAGCCTTCTGAATTTGCATTGCGCTTTTTTTGTTGTGCCCATATTTGATATATATTTTAAGAATTTCAAACTTTTGCTCTTCAGAGTATCCAGTTCGACCCTGGTTTTGACAACGTTTATTAAGATTTGTCAAGAAGACAGAAGTTGCCAAGAGCAATTTAGTTAAGGTGGCAGGTACTGTTATGAGTAACATGAGCCATTTACAAAACTTTAATGAGGATAATGATAATTGTATTATATTTTCGTATAATTCCAAAACGGTAAAAAATAACCCCAACAACCACTATAATATTTCAAAAGAGGATAACATTCTTTAACTGATACAATGAAAAAATAGGGGGTATTCCATTTGAGAAAACTGTAATTTCCGATATTCAGTTGTTTTTGTTCATTTCACTTTCTGAAGGTTCGGTGAAAACGTTATAACTTTGCTAATTTAACCATTTCCCTAAAATCAATAATAAAGGAGATATCTAAAAAAAAACATTTAGTTAACATTATGCAAGAGAGAATTACTATAAAATCCGAACCCCTCAATGCGAAAAAACTTTCAATTCTCCCCCCGTATAGACTCCATAAAACAACGAAAATATTTCGCTGACCCACGCAATTACATTACGCCGTGCCATTATATGGGGGGTTGTTAAAACGAATTCAGGTGATAAATAAATAGTTCCCTCGCACGCTCCCGCAGGGTGCATTACGGGTTATGTGCCGTGGTTAGGGGGTGAAAGCGGTAACTTAGCAAGGGTGTCAAAATACCAAGGGTGATATGGATATGGATAATTAAATTCTTTAGAGCGTTTTTTTTTCTGGTCACCGTGTTTTTCAGGATATGTTTTTAAGGCAGTGTGCATGATCCAAACGAGAAGTTCGTAAATTCATCAAATAGTCTCATAAAGGGATTGCAACTATACTTAATGGGATTAAACAATAACATTCAAGTTTCGTCAGCTATCTGTATGTATGCTTATTATTATTATAAATCAAAAAATAACACCTTTAATTTTTATAATGTTCTTTGATAATAAAATAGCGACAGTACCCTGACAAATTTTCTTTTACAACATGACATCTTTGTGCGACTAAAGTGCTAAACGAATATGATGTTTTATTCCTTTAAAAAACAACCAAACAATTAGAGTTTCATTTCAAATCCATTTATAAACCTCGTTCCCTTAATATCTCCTTTGAAAAGAAAGCAATTATTTTAAAATCTTTCCAACAAAAGAAGTTGCAGAAAATTAGTTTTTAACTCTATGTCTAACGATAATCGGCTTGTCAAAAATAAAACATTACAAACGATTTTTTAATTAGAATTTTAATTAATTACAAATTACGAATCCGTAAATTGGTTTGGGCATCCTTTGACGTCGAATTTAGAAAGGTTAATTATATAATATCGGTTTTAATATTTAATATTAACAGAATCATTGGCGTTGAGTCCCTAGTAGGAATATGCTTTTCAATTATTGTCATTTGCAGAGAAATAAAATAATCAGGGTGTTAAAGTTTTAAGAAATATTTTTGATACGGTTCCAGATATTTTTGTGACATTTGGTACACACTTTCTATACACAGTGTGTAAGAAGTCCCGGACCAGTCAATTATTTAGAAAATGGCGCACAATATAAGAAACTTCCGGTATGAAGTTGTAATCTTTTCAATAACTGTTGAGTTTAGTCGATGGGTCCGAGCATTTTTCCGAAAAACACACCACTGAATTTTAAATGAATTTAGACATTACTTCTGGGATTCACTGTTTGGATCAAGAGATATTCTCTGTCGACAAACATTATTTTTTTGTCTCTACTAGTGGAGGGATTTTAGCTAAATACCTTTGAGGAAAAAACTAGTATGCTACTGCTTTTTCTTAAATTCTACAATATTTTCTGAATCATTATTTATTCCTGAGTTAATCTGGTCTCCTGACTTTCTTTTGCATCGCTAATATTTAATACGCTAATTGGTTCAGGTCGTAATATTCTTCATCATTTTTGTAAAGTAATTTTCACAAAATAATTAATTAAAAAATAGTATTCCATAGTTCTATATTTAAGTAAAATAGTTCATTGCACCTTTTTAATAAAATAAAGTCATTTACCCTATAAATTAAATTCGGTAGTCGATTTAATATTCAAATGGAATCTATGGAGTATTATATTTCACCTAAGCGAAATCAATAATTTTAAAAACATGCAAATGATGCCGACTCATCAAGTCAGCGGAAATTGAGGTACTTGACCGACGCTTGAAGTCGAGTCAGTTTTTTCGAATGCATACAAGTGTCAATCACTGAGAAGATGTAGTACATAGGCTTCTACTGAAAGCAAAAATAGACAAAACACTGTACCAAGACAACCATGGATAACCCTAAGACCATCTAGGTGAAAGATATACGAAGGTCACTGAGAGCTTCGCACTTACACAGATTTCGAGAGGGATAAGTATAATAACAGGACAAATTTAGAGCCTCTGCATAAGAGACAAAAACAGTTACATCTGAGGGATTTGCAGGAAACACAATCTCATGTAGATAGTAAGACTTTCAGAGAAAGTCAGACTGCTTGTCCGCAAGTTCCGACCAAAAAGTCAAGCAGTTAAAGACAGCGAAGGAAACTTGGCCACTCACCTGGATCAGGTGATAGGAGTTTGGCGCCAGTATTATTCAAACCGTCACACTGGTATTGACTATGTAAAGGATCGTGATAGTCATCCTGCCCAACTCGAACAAAATATTCTGATATCGGAGATAAAGGCTGCCATAGACAGATTAAAACCGAACAAGGCTCCTGGAATGGACGCTGTAACCGACGATGCCCTATGAGGGTGTAAAAATGCTCGACGAATTATGCCAGAGAGTATGTGTTACTGGTCTATGGCCCTAGGACTAGAGAACATCTATTTTTATTCGCCTCCATAAAAGAAGAGCCACTTATACCTGTGACAATTACAGACTAGATGCCTTGATCTCCGATACCAGTAAAGTGTCATTGTATATTCTTCGAGCCTATTTGGAACGCATCTCCTGTCGCAAATTGGCTCTGAGGAAGCTGGATTCATGTGGGGAAGACAGCAAATTCTCAAGGTTAGACAGATCATCAAAAAGTTGAGGGAGTACTACTTTCCAATATACTTCTGCTTTGTTGAATGCATTAAAGCATTTGACAACGTAAAATGGAACAACTTTGCAATATAATGTTGCTGATGGGGATCCCAGAGCATCCCGAGTACCTCATACGACGACTTTGCAGAGTGAAAGAGTGTTAGAGTTGACAACTACCTGTCTGATGGATGTGTCACATGCAAGGGTGTGAGGCATGGGTCTATTCTCGCTCAGCTTTCTTTTAACAGACAGGTACTAGAGGACTGGCACGGCGGAGTAAATATTGGTGGAAGAAGAGTGTCTAACTTCAGATTTGCTGATGATAGGACCTTCATTGCTGCTTCACAGCCTGAAATACTCGATCTACTAGCGAGACTTGACAATACTAGTGCCCTTCACTTAAGCATTCCCTCTGATAAGCAACGTAATCGTTGAAGGCTTCATATAAAGAAAACATTCCGTTTTCAAGATAATTAACAAGAACAAAATTAAAATAAAATTTCAACAACCAGTATTCAGGAACTAGACAATTTATTTTATCATAAGAAGCCCTTAAGAATAGCTACTTGAAATATTATATTGGTTCATTTTGCATCACATAAATCAATTATTCCAACTATGCTTGATCATGAAGAAGATTTCTCGAAGCTAGAGGGAGCTCCAACCCCCTACCCTTTGATTGCGCCACTGGTCTAGACATGTGTAATGTGCATTAATAATTATATAATTGTCATTATGCTTATTAACTCACATTCGAACAAATAAGAATATTTGATGGAATATCAAAAAGAAAATAGAAACTTTTCATGGGACCGGAAAAAGAAACTGAATAAAGGGCGACGATGTTTGCACTAAACTCGACAAAAAGCTGTTTGTGAATCTGAAAAGAAGCTTTTTCCATATTTACCTCGAATTTGTAACATTGGCGAATAGCGAATCACAGAGTTCTGTATTTACGTCTCAAATTATTCTTTTCAATGGGAGTCCTTAAGCAAATGTACTTTATTGACTGTCTTGTTTAAATACAAATTTGTTTTTTGCAGGTATTTATTTAGTATTTTTCTTGCTTAATTATAGAAAATGTAATACACGAATGCTCATAATTTTTCTTTAATAGGGGAAGTATGCCGCAAAACTAAGTTCCAAAAAGAATCCGCTAATTAAAACCTAATATTAATATTGGGTTTCTACGTTAATTTAATGTAAATAGTTGGAAAAAGTAACTACATGTTATATCCAACCCGTTGACATTAACAGATAAATGTGCGAAGAAAAGTTCTCTTAGTTTTGACCTGAATTTTAAAATTGTGATGGAAAAACTTCAATATCATTACAATACTTATTACAGATTATCTGCATTCGAATTAAACGGGTATTAGGTCCTAAATTCGTTCTATTCAACGATATGTTAAAGATTTCCTGACTGCCAAGGCCTAGCAGGAACATTAAACTTTCAAAAAGATAGAGAAAATGATGAATCGATTTGATGGTTTATAAGTTTAAATATTGTGCATATGTCCGATATGTTTCGCTTCTCGGCAAGTGGTACAATTTTCAATTTACGGGCTATACTCTCAGGGGTACAAACGGCTCTATATTCCAATGTTTTAAGAAATTTATTTAGAATTGCTTGGATTCTGTTTATGTATATTTTATAATTTGCATTCTATATAACTCAAGCGAAAAAGAATTTACTGTAAGGTGTAAACAAAGGCAAAGTAGATCAATAGCAATATTTTTGGATTTCTAAAGATTTCACAGCTTCTAACAAAAAAACCTATATAGAGCATTCTAAACGAATAATGCCTTAACTTGTGAATTACTTCGTATATGAAAAATTGACTTTATGAAAGTTGTTCAGTAAATTATTTCCCAAATTTCTACCTACATGAATTTTTCATTCATTTCTGGTTTGGTAGATAGAGACTAACTTACTTTTTTTTAATAAAACACCCTGCATATCATTGCATATTTGGATTCTACTGGAAAAACTCTAAATTTTTTGTATTTCAAATCTTCACCTATCTGCAAGCGTTTCAGAGATAATGGCCGCCCAAAAATGAAAAATGAAAAACTTACTAATCATAATTATTCCTACCTCATTATTATCCCACCAGTTGAGTCAAGGTGCTTTCATTACAGCAACCTAAGAGGTGTAAATTTTGTGTTCCTGTTGTCTGATTTCTAATTCGTTTACACTATGGTTCATTTGAATGAGAAACAACGAGTTGAAATTGTAATAATGAGCAATTACGGAAGTATGAAGAGATCGCAAGATCAGGTTTGTCAACTTTTCAATGAATTATATCCAAATAGGTCTCCAATAAATCAGTCAACGGTGTGTCGAGTGGTAAAGAAATTTCGAGAAACAGGCAGTGTTAAGGAAGCCGCTAGATCAGGTCGACCTAAAACACCAACCGGGGGAGACAAAGCTTTGGATATCATGCTCTGAATATATGAAAACCCAACACAATTATCCAGGCCAATGACAACGAATTTTAATGTGTCTCAGCAGTCAGTGAAAAATTTGTTTAAGCAGGAGAAGTTGCATCCCCACAAGATAAAGTTGATGCACGAGTTAAACGAGGACGATTTTGATAAAAGAGCTGAATTTTGTGAGCTGATGATGAAAAGATGCAATAACGATAATACCTTCGCAACAAACATCATTTTCTCGGATAAAGCTACTTTCCATTTAAATGGCATTGTTAATAGACACAATAATTATCGTTATTGGTCTGATGAGAATACTTACTGGTTCCAGGAAGGTAATACTCAGAGGCCCGAAAAAGTTAATGTTTGGGCAAGCATTGTTGCTAGACATATTGTGGGACCTTTTTTCATCGGTGGTAATTTGAATGGCGAAAAATAACTTGACCTCCTCAGGAATCAAATAACTCTTTCTTGCGGAATGGTTTTACCGGGTGTAAATAATGGCATAAACGAACAGGTATGGTTCCAGCAAGATGGAGCACCTGCGCATTATGCGGCAAATATTAGACAATACATAAGCGAACAATTTCCAGGACGTTCGATAGGCAGAAGAGGTGCTATTGACTGGCCAGCGCGATCCGCGGACTTATCCCCGCTCGACTTTTTTTTGCGGAAACACTTAAAAAATAAAGTTACTGTTTAAAATGCATTGGCTTATGGTGTTATTATAAATTATAAAGAATAAAGGCCTTTAGTGACTTCCCTGGGGAGCTCCCGAAGTCGACCCAAATGGTGATACCCGTTCACTATAACAATCTGCTCCGATGACAAGGGTTTGCTTTTTCCTTCTTCCAGAACTATCCCCAGACGCGTTTCGCTGCATAACAGCTCTTCAGTGAGGCTATAGGTTCTGACAGAAGAAAAAAGCATAGGTGTCTGTTTTGAAACAGAAAAATCGGGATTAAACAGAGAATGAATCCATCTCGTGGTGCTGGTAAATACCACCAATTTCTAAGCATATCAGCGCCCTCTGACATGCACTTGTAAAGCCACAAATATCAGAGGAAAACCTGAAAAGGCAGAACGCCACAATTGCAGGAGTCCTCGCTGGGCAGCGCTATGCCCGAGCTAGGCGTCTTGTCGGCTTAGTAACCGAAATGCATGACGAAACCGATTTCAATACCGCCTCGACATCGACACCCCATGACTGATTTTGTCGAAAGCCTTGCTGAAATCGGTGTACACTGGTTCAACTTGTTTGACTATCATGCCATTGTGAGAATAACATAATAGATTTGTCTCCAAAGATCTTTAAGAAAAAAGCCTTTTTACAGTAGAGAACATTTTTTCGTACACAATTTTTCTAGAGCTGTTGCAAATATATTGATTTTACTAATTGGTCGATAATTAAAAACATAACTTTTGTCCCTACTCTTAAATATTGGTACTACATAAGATGTTTTCCAGTTTACAGGAAGGAACATGAAATTTATCAAAACAAAGCGTTTATCAAATCTAAATACCCTTAAAACAAGACAAATTATTTCACCCTAAAGTCGTATCATGGCGCCCCCCATAAAGCTTCAGTAAACCCATTTTTTCGTCAGATATATTAATTATTAAGAACATTGCTGAACCCCCGAAAATGCGACAATCTCGTGAATTTATGAAAATGTGGTTTTTCCCCAAAGAAGAACTCCATTACAACATGTAATAAACACTCGTTTAATAATGAAAAACCAGACCGTTTTTGGCATAATGGCTCAAACAAGGTTAAAATAAAAGACCTTCGTTGAAAATTAATTTAGTAGATGCCTTTCACCCTTGTTGCTTGGGTTAAGGGCTGGTATTTACTTTTTTAAAATATATTTCAGGTAATTTTAGTTATTATTTCAATATTTCCAATCTGTGAGTATTGTAATCTGAATAAATCTAAGGATGAAACGGATTTTACAAATTTTTAGATACATTTCGAATTGAAATTTTGTTTTAAATTAATAGAGATAGACACCTGCGGTTTTTAAGGAATTCTTTCAAATTTAGTCGACCATAGTATATGTCGATCGTGAGATCTAACTAAAGTAGGAACTGTTGCGTACAGGGTGTTTACTAAACCATTTACAATTTTGCAAGATTTCATTGTTTCCGAAAACTTTCAAACGTTTTTTTAGTTATTAGCTGGTAATTATTATCATTTGTTTTAACTCTAGCCGGAAAATAATGGAACATTATTATCATGAAGAAAAATTTGAAATAATTAGTTTGTTACACAGAGATGACTACAAAAAGATCATACTGTAGGACTTCAAACAATTGAAAATGAACATACTGTTACTAAATCAGTATCGCCAAGAATTGTTCATTTAGAGAAATGCCATCCCTATAAATTCTGCATCTGCCATACTTTACTTCCAGGCGACTACGAGCGCAGAATTACTTTTTCCCAGTGGTTTACACTCAAAGCATAACAGTTAAAAGAAACTTTATTACATACATTGTTAATATGAGTTTCAAACTTAAGAGAGCTTTCTATTGATAATCCTAAAAATTTACTTACAGAAAGTGTTGAAATATTCTCATTCTCTATAAAAATATTACCTACAACACACTTAAAGTTCTGTATCATCAGCGAAAATAGTAATACTCCCAGATTTGGCAGATGAGGCACGTCGTTGAAAAATACCAAAAGGAGTAGAGAACCTTAGACTGACCCTTGTGGAACACCCGTATCAGTGCTAAGCTCATCAGAGCTGTTGTTATTAAACAACATTTACTAGAAGACTTTTCAAAATAATGATAAGTTAGGAGCTGCAGTTCAAGCCGCAATAGGAAGAATAACTCCAAAAGTATTCAATAGCGTTATGGAAGAAAATGCTATTGTTATTTATGTTTGGAGAATGAGGGTGGATTTTTTAAAAATGAACAACAATTTTAATTATAAAAATGTTTAAAAAATAACATAAAATAAATTAATTCCTACTTTTGTAGATAAGCTTCTATGATTCCTAAATTCTTCATACGTTTCTAATCATTTTTAATATGTATGCATTTCAAAATTAATCTAATACTATTGTGAATAATGTAAAGTAAAAAAATTGTTTTTAAAGCCCACAATAATAAAACCAAAAAAAATAAATAAATATAAATAAATAAATAACATGATGTTTCAGACTTTAGCAATGAGCAACGTTTTTCTAATTGAGTCATCCCTCTATGTCCGATAGTTTACGAGATCCCTGAAAAGTGCATAATCTTTTTCCTTCCCTTTTAATCATAAACCAGAGCCTTTATCACTTAGGTAAGTCTATCAATCTTCAACCACACACACCTTTGTTCAATTCCACCTATATTACTTACCACTGAAGATGAGTTTGTATAGTCGAAATGTGTAGTGTCATTTTTTATTTTGCTCATTAAAAAAATATTTTGTGCAGGAAGACAACGTCTAATTTACTTCAGTAGGTTTTATAATATAACTAATTAGTAATATATTTAAATTTCTTACTTTAACAATCACGTTGCAGTAGACAACACGGTTGTGATTAGGCACAGGTTATATTCAATCTTTTATAACCACCTACCCTTTTTTCTAAATTTTTCGAAACATAAAACAATTTTATTCTTTTTCTAAAATATAAAGCATAACAATAAATATATAAAAAAAATAATTTATTTAACAATTAAATTCATATTTTTAATTTTCATATTAAAATTTAAAAATTTTAAAAATTTTCATAATAAAAGAAGCCTTTCTCCTTCAAATGTTATAACTTAATTTATTATTTCTTATCCACAATCTTTCTTCACTAATCAAAATTTTACATTTATAATTAAAACTTTACTTATATCTGAATCCCAATACAATTAATATGTTAATATGACCAGTTAGTACACCATGAATGTGTTCAACTTTACATCAAAATTGTACTGTACTTTTTGGAAGGTCCTTGTATTGTATCATGGTTTAGCACTCCAAACTTTATTATTTTTTTATAAACCAATTAACAGATATTTCCTAAATTATTACAATCACTGTTTTTCTTTAATACTATTGGAACTAATAAAAAATAAAACGTCTAGTATTATTTGACATTAGGGTAAAAAACACTTTTTACGAAGAGCTTTTTCTCAATAACTTATAATTGGCTTAATACAAAATAATATAATTTGGTGTGCGAGTTCTCCACACAAAGACCCGCAAAAAAGTTTAATACAACTTTGATGTAAAATGAATAAGGTCAATATTTAAGGGTAGCAATTGGTGCACCACCCGGTATAATCCAAGATTTTATCGATTTTATTATTTAAAATTTTAATTACATCCTAAAATACCTCCGCTGCTGGCTAACGAAAATAGTTATAAACCCAAAAATGTCAATCTCATGTCACATTACTCTTGAGTCGTTTTACCGGGGAATACTACTTGCATTTTAGATGTGGGTTTAGCTTAAGATTGAAGTGCTAAAAAATTTACCGCATTTGGGTTGTTTTTAGGAATGACATGGTGTGTGCGTGAACTTAATCCAACACTCGCTGGACAGGTTTTTGTAAATTAAATATAAAGTCAATTTTCATCAAATATGTATAATTTATATTTTTAGACACTTTTTTATTATTAGATCCATGCCAGTCCAAGCATTATATATTCATTATAATGATATCCTTTTTCCATTAAAATGTTTTAAATATTAACCTACAGAAGAAGCGTCGCAATTAAATAGCTATACTGTTTTTTTTATTGTATAGGACGAAGCACTTTTTAACTGAATTTAATTAGTACATTTTGAGGACACTGTACATGCATCCTGTGCAGTAGAAATACTAACAAATGGGAGATCTTTATAATAGTACCTAATACCTTAATAATAAAAATTATAAAAAATAATAAAAAGGTTTCTAACAATATTTTATAGGTAAGTGACATTTTTACTATCGTCAAATAGCGATAAATAGCATTCATCTTCAAAATTGTACCTATGTCTATTAGGAGAACTGACGTACTAGAAAATTATAACAAAATCTGTTAAGCTTTTTTAAAAAATTTAATTCTTCCCACGCCAAAACTACAATAAAAATATTTGAAATATAAATACTCACCAAATAATATTACAAATCCACTTCAAAACACTCTTAAAAATGTCCCTAAAAAAAGTTCGTTGATAAGTTTTTCCACGAAATATATCGCACGGACGAATTTATACGCGAGCGAACCTGGAACGCGGAGTTCGAATTCAGACTAAGCATTACATTCGCTCTTCCATTGATTCTAAACAGAAAACCGACGGCTGGTAAGTCTTGCGCGCTGTACAAGACTGTTGCTTTAACAGATTTTTTTGCCTTTTTTGCTTAGAAATGATTTATGGTATCTTCCAGAAGGTAGAAAGGGAGGGTTTTTGGTCAAGGATACCTTTGCTTTTTTCAGGAATTTTAGCCTTTTTCGCTTGCCGAATAGCTTTTGAATACTTCACGGCGAGTTAGAAAGGTATTATTTTCATTATTTGAATTTATATTCGTATTTTATCCATTAGCATCAATATCCATAATCAAAAACTGTGAAATATTGCAAACAAAATATTTTCTGGAATTATTCAGAGTGGTCAGGGAGGCATTGAATGCTTTCCAGACTTATTTTGCAGTTTGTTTAGTGTTGCAGTATTTATTCCCTGAAATTTAATGCTGCCTTGACTTCGAAGCAAACATAAATATAACACTTTGTTCGAATTGTTTCATATCTTCACCTGCTGTACTCTAACTTCTTACACCCTGTCATCTTAAGAAACCGAAGGGGTGAGAGGAGAGTTCGCGAAAATGTGACGTCCGAAATCCATTGAAAGAATGTTGAAAATATTTTTTCATAACTTTTTTGTGTATTCCATAGCACAGGGTGTTCGCACATATTTTGCCCAATAGATATTTCCATTATTATTGGTTTTAGAGAAATGGTTAGATTAGCAAAGTTATAACATTTTCACCGAACCTTCAGAAAATGAAATGAACAAAAACAACTGAGTGTGTGTGCGGAAGTGACAGTTTTTTCAAATGGAATACCTTTTTTTTCATTGTATCAGTTAAATAGTTTTATCCTCTTTTGAAATATATAGTGGTTGTTAAGGTGATTTTTTACTGTTTTGGAATTATACGACAATATAATAGAATTATCATTATTCTCATTAGAGTTTTGTAAATGGCTCATGTTACTCATAGCAATACCTGTCACCTTGACTATATTGCCCTTGGCAACTTCTACCTTCACCAAATTCGATAAGGGACTGTGCAAGATATCTTGGCAAATGTTGCACAGTAGTTTTTAAAATTCTGAAACGGCATAAATTCCACAACTTTAAATTCAGAAAAGTTCAAAAATTAAGAGAAGAACAGAAGCAAAGACGTTTGGAGTTTTGCCGTCACATGACAAACATCCTCAACAATAACGCCAATTTATTTGAGAACATTATTTGGACCGATGAATCTTCTTTTAACACGGCTTCAGCTCCAAATACCAAAAACACACACTTCTGGGCATGGCAGAATCCGCATCTTACAGTTGAAGTGATACGTTCTGGGTGGGTATCAGGAAATGTGTGGTACAAAACAGAATCTTCGTTCCGATTTTCATTGATGGATCTTTAAATGGGGTTAGATATCGTGAAATGCTTGCACATAAAATAAAGGATATTCTCGAAACTTTTTCTCTAAACGCCGCAAGGAATTTTATACGGCAGCAAGATGGTGCTCCATGTCTGTTCTTCCAGTTAGAGAATACCTCAATGAGAATTATGACATTTGGATTGGTCGTGGAGGGACGATTGCATGGCCTCCTAATAGTCCCGACTTAACACCATTAGACACATTTTTCTGGAGCAACCTCAAAGACAAAATATTCGCATCCAGACCAAATAGTGTTGCCGATTTGCAGGAACAAATTCAAATTGAAATTGACTTTCTCAACTTCGGTGGGCCAGACATGATTGCTAATGCAATTGAAGAACTAATAGAGGGTTACCAATCCTGCATTTTAATGAACGGTGGCCATTTTGAGCAATTAAAAAATAATGTATATGTTGTGTTATGTCTTAATTTCGTTTCAAAACAGTAAAAACTAACTCCAATAACCACTATATGTTTAAAAAGAGGATAAAATTCATTAACGGATACAATGAAAAAATATTCCATTTGAAAAAACTGCCACTTCCGATATTCAGTTGTTTTTGTTCATTTTATTTTCTGAAGGTTCAGTGAAAATGCTATAACTTTGCTAATTTAACAATTTCTCTAAAACCAATAATAATGGAAATATCTATTGGGCAAACTATACGCGAACATCCGTACATATACCGGGTGGTCCAACAAAACTTAACACCTCGATTTTCCTGCTTTAAAATGAAAATGTGGAAAATCGCTCCGACCCGTGGATTTCTGATTCGAGGGGGAATAACTTTTCCGCTTTTTTCATCTCCGTCACTTCAACCCCCAACGGGGGTGAGCACAACCCCCTGATTTTGAATAGGGATGAGGGGTGTTGCGATACCTAATTTCGAAGATCTTATCGAGTACTATCTGACCCTAAAATTTCGCTTCAAAATTTTCATCTTTAACGAAATGACAGCTAAAATAGTGGAAGACTACTTACTTTTGTGATTAGTTTATTAAATGCTGAAAATGGCCACCATTCACTTGCATGCAGTAAAGAACGCTGGTGTATGAGTGGAGAATGTGGAATTTATCTCAAGGATATTACTCTTTGGATTACGCATTTGAATTATTTATTTATTCGTTAATTTTTTTGTCCAAAAAAGTAGACGGACCATGTTTTTGGTTTACCTTAGTCTATCGTGAATTTTTAAGAACGTTAAAACTGTGTCAAAGCGATTGTAACTTTGTAGTAGAATTAAAATGGTGTATTCCGTAGAAGAAGGGGTGGAAGTGATAAAATTATTTTTCAGAAATAACGACTCTGCGCGAGTAAGAGCGGCTTTATTTAATGAACATTCTGAAAAAAATGTATCCGCTGCTTACGTTGTGCAACTGGTTGCCAAATTTGACGCTACTGGTTCAGTCGAAAACAAAAAGAGGGTATATGAAAGAGACGAAGCAAGGGAAGTGGCTGTCTTAGGTCAAGTAGCAATGTATCCGACACTTAGTACTAGGAAATTGTGCGATGTATCTGGTGTTTCACGCACAACAATCATGATAATCCTTAAACAACATAAGTTCTATCCTTTTAAGATACGACTGGTTCAGGAACTGAATGAGGATGATTTCGATCGCCGACTCCAGTTCTGCGAAGTGGTCAGTGGAATTATTAACAATAATCCTAACTACATGTTCAATATCTGTTTCTCGGATGAGTGTTCATTTTACCTTGATGGCACTGTAAACAGGCATAACTGTCGGTATTGGTCAGATGAAAATCCAAGATTACTTCGTGAAGTGCATACCTAGCATTCCCAAAAGTTAAATGTTTGGGCGGGTATTTATGGAAATCACATAATCGGCCCTTTTTTTATAACCGGTAATCTCACTGGCCAAATCTATTTAGAACTATTAGAGAACGCTATTTATCCAGCCCTTGTTCAAGTATTGGAGAATGAAGAAGACCATGTAACGATCATTTTTCAACAAGATGGCGCACCACCTTATTTCGCTCAACCTGTGCGTTAGTTCTTAGATGAAAATTTTCCTCAGGCCTGGATTGGAAGAAGGGGACATAATAAGTGGCCACCCAGATCACCTGATCTGCCTCCACTGGACTTTTTTCTATGGGGTCACCTGAAATCTAAGATTTACGCTACCCAGCCTGAGTCACTGGATGATTTGCGAATTCGGATCATTAATGAATGCCGTCAAATTACACCAGAAATGTTGAGTAATGTACGTGAACGTTTTGAGCAAAATTTATTTTACTGCATGGAAGTGAATGGTGTCCATTTTTAGCATTTCATAAACTAATCACAAAAGTAAGTAGTCTTCCACTATTTTAGCTATCATTTCGTTAAAGATGAAAATTTTGAAGCGAAATTTTAGGGTCAGATAGTACCTACTCGATAAGATCTTCAAAATGACGTATCGCAGCACCCCTCATCCCTATTCAAAATCAGGGGGTTGTGCTTACCCCCGTTAGGGGGTTGAAGTTACGGAGACGAAAAAAGCGGAAAAGGTATTCCCCCTCGAATCAGAAATCGACGGGTCCGAGCGATTTGCCACATTTTCATTTTAAAGCGGGAAAATCGAGGTGTTAAGTTTTCGTTGGACCACCCTGTATATACTAATTTTAAAAAAGCCCTGTTAAAAAATTTGACGCAATTTTTTTTAAATGACGATAAATATTAAAAATGAGGGAGGTGGAGGTCGAAATTCCCCCAAAAAGCGTGTTGTCCTTTATGAACAGCCCCTAAACGCATTTTTACCTTTTCGTTTTTAGTAGCGCCTACACAAATATAAAATATTTCGATGATGCCTGTATCCTTCCCGGGCCCAATCCTCTTACAAACATTCATCACGTACCTATATTATACCTTAATAAACCGGCAGTTTACTCGGTAACCGTCCACATTTGTTGCATTTTCCCGTTTATTTAACCCTTATATCGGCTTCCAAAGTCCATTTGTCAGCATGCCAATACACAAAACCGCTTAACAAGGGGCTAAACATTCCTCGTTCATTTTAAGCGAGCGTATTTAGAAAGGGGTCCAAATAAATTGCCCAAATTTAGCAGCTATATGTTAGTAACCGCCAACAAATGTGCTGATTATCTGGTTTTTCAATTGAAAAATGGCAGATGGGTTCCGAACAGTCCGGAGTGTTTGGAAATATGTGGATATACTTGGACTCCATCTCTCCCTTAAAGGTAAACTTTATTATTTACAGTTCCTTTTTTTGTGCTAAATTTTTAATCCCAAGTATCTCGGAATAACTGCTCCAATCAACATTTCAAGTTTTACTTTCATGATAATTTCAAGGTTTTTTTCCAGTACCGGTGAAAGTATGATAGGCCAGTATTTGCCTGGACGTAATAGCCTTTGGCCCGAGGGATAGTTTTTGCCTGATGGGCAATATAGTCTAGAAACGCCTGTGGTGTATACAATACCTTATTTTTTATAAATTTTAAAATATAAATAGTTAAACTCTTGCATTTTTTTAAAATCTTTTTGCCAATTTTTAGTATTTAGTGAGCTTTAATCGGTTGCCATAGAATAAGTTTGACGGTTGCTAAGGGTTGTTTATTTTAAGCGCCTTTTACGTTTTATAAACGAAAGGATGAAAATTCCACAAAATATTTAAATAATGCTAAAAAAGCTAAGAAAAACTTATTACCGGCAAAGTCTAAAGCCCTGTACGAAACGGAGTATGAAAATTTTCTACAATTGAAAGTAAAAAACCAAATGATTGGTGATTACTGAAACAGTAATAATATAATAATAATAATAATAATAATAATAATAAATATTTATTTATTTACATTTTTTACATTCAAGAGTTACATACAAAAAAAAAATATTCTGTAAGAATAGATAAATAAATAAATAACCCTAGGCGTTAGGTCTTATAGACCTGTACGCAAATGAATATAACCTATTTATAAGTAAGTAGTAGGTATGCAATATGTAATAAAAATATATGTGCGCTTTTGCAGCAAATGAGTATTGGGCAGTTAATGAGAATCTATTCTCTTAGTTTTCCCCCGAAATGTACAAAGAAAGTAGAAGGAAAGGGATCGAAAAAAATCACAGGAACCAAAAACTAGTACCTTATTTTAAATCCAGCAGTACAGACAAGTAGGTGCTATTATCATTTTTTTGCTGTCGAGTTAAAACTTTATTTGCACCACTTGTATGCTTTTGTGTAATGTAGGATATTTTGCTCTTTTTCGTCTTCTATATTGTTTGCGGTGTTTTTCCCTCTGTAGGTGGGGCAGTTATTGTTGTATCTTCTTCTTCATCAACGGAATCTGTTTCTGCATGACTCTCTTCTACTTCCAACTCAAGTTGCTTCAATTGTTCTATAGTATAGGTGTTATCGTTGCTCATTAAAGTATTTCCCTTAATTTTTGCTGTAAAGTTTTGTTCTAGGGCTTTCCTTTGGTGGATTCTTAAAATTTTTGTGGCTTCTCTATCTTCATAACAGAGGTCGTTAGTAATAGGTATGCTGGTTCCTTTTAACTGTTTAACGCATGTAAAGATGTTCTGCTTTTTAAGGTATGATACAAACTCAATCACCACAGGCCGGGAAGTGGGGCTTTTCCCAACCGTATATATTATGTTGTTTATGTCCGCTTCCGGGATAGTGGTGTTAAGATGTTGATTCAAGTTTTGTAGAGTTACCTGAAGTAATTTCTCTGTTATATTTCCTTGCCCAAAATAATAATATTGTTTTTCCTAACTCGCCTTTCAATTGCCAATTGCCTTTCTTGAGTCTTCTGTATGTTTTTTTCTATTGCGGTCACTCTATCATCAATTTCCTTAATACTACTCTTTATTTCTTCCCTTATTTGGATTGTCTGGTCTTCCCTTGCTTTGTCAAGCTTTCTTGTTTGTTCTTTATTCGCTTTTTGTATGAGACGAAACAATTTAACTTCATCATTCATGTTAGGTTTTCATCCTGCTATAGTATATCGTTGGCGCAAAAAGTTCACCAACGTGATAGCGATTTTTAAGCGGATTTCCATAAGTGTTATTTCTAGCTCTAGAAAGTTATTTTAAGGGAAAATTTCACAACACCGTTCATCCGCGATTCGTTATTTAGCCGACACCCACAAATTCAAAAATTATTTTGAATTTTTTCCACAGAAATATGATAATATTCAACGGTATGTAGAGTCACGATGCTACTCAAACCAACTCGGAATGCTGAAGTTAGAATAGTCAATGTAATGATGGCTTACTTTCAGGCATTGGTATGTAACCCTTTTGCTTATTGGTAATAACGATTTTTAATTATTTCTAATTTACTTTAGTCGGAGAAATATATTCCAAATAGCCTTAGGACAAAATATTCCCAGGCGAAGTCTGAACTTATAGTAAAGGAAAACATTAATATTTCAAGATATTGTCAATTAATAGCATTTTTAGAAGTTAAATCAAAGGGATATCTTCCTAAAAAAGTTTTGGAAGGTGAACAAGTTTTAACTTTTATCAAAAATGTGCCGAATGATACCTTCCTGATGCTTAAAGTGGTATTCATAATGGGAGTTTTTGGCGGCCTAAGACGGGATGAGATGGTAAAAATGACCATTGATGATATTGAGGATGCTTGTCAAGGTACCAGAAACTAAAATTGCTACGCCAAAAAGTTTTACTATAATCGGAGGAGACCAATCAGATGCCTTAAAATTGGTTAGGCAGTACCTTGCATTAAGGCCAAAAGGAATTAAGGAACGTAGATTTTTCCTTAGATACCGAAATGGTAAATGCATAGCTATGCCTGCGGGTAAAAAAAAATACACTATCAGTCATAGCAAAATCTCTTAATTTAGAAAACGCCAAGGAATATACAGGATATTGCCTACGTCGGACCTCGTCCACACTTCTTATCGAGGGTGGTGCTTCCCTTGCAACCCTTAAGCTACACGGAAAGTGGAAGAGTACTAGCGTAGAGGAGGGTTATATAAAAGAAAGCATCACGTCGAAAAACCGAATAGCAAAAATGATAGCTAGTTCTGTTACCGAAAAAGAAAATATGTTAATTAATGTTGAAATGGAGCAGGAATCCGCATACACATCGAGAAACTTAGCAATTGAGTCGCAAAATCTCAGGAAAATTCAGAAATTGTAAATTTAACATAGGAAAAACCGAATAATATTATGTTAAAAATAAATACAAATTTTGTTCAATATTTTCTTTAATAATAATCACCCGGCATTATGAACTTTATCGCCCGCTAATATTTCCTATGATATTATGATGATGTTTATAGCAACCGTTTCTAGGGTATTATAAGTAAATAATTGATAGATGAAAAATAATAGTTATTTACGATATAAGTGTTGTAAAGATTCATATTACAACACGAGATGTTAAAGTTGTTAAACGAGGCGTCAGCCGAGTTTAATAAAACATCGAGTGTAGTAATATGAATTTACAACAAGAATATTGTACAAAATTTTATCTACTTTCATCTATGAATAAAAATATTTGGCAAAAGGCATTTTTAAAAATAAAAATGCACCTGCTATTAAAAATCGTTTTGTAAGGGCATCTATTACAGCACTAGTGCTGTAATGGCATCTATTACAGCACTAGTGCTGTAATAGATGCCATTACAAAAAGATTTACAGAACTGTAAAATTCATATTACTAAATGAAAGTAGATAAAGAACTTTTATTTGGCTTTTTAATAGTGACTAGTATGGCTCTTAACAAAAATGTTTCGAAAGAATCCTCGGATACGTATACAATAATTTTTAATTGCGGATTTTTTGGCATACAAATTTGTTATACATGATAACTCATGTAGTAGATATGACATTATCCACGATTTTTTTTAATGAAACCTTTTATATTTTAATAGGGTAGGGCTGTGTATACTTTTTTGAATTAAGGGAGAGACTAGTAGATTAAAGAGAGAGAGAGAGCAATAAATTGAAGAATAAAACAGCTTTCTATCTAACCATCAGAAGAGGCAGGCACCACAAATGTAGTACTAAATGAAAGCAGCAACCACACAAAAGAAAAAAATGTTTCTAGTAGGAGAAGTAACTTTCAGGGAACATTTCAGAATTGTACGTATTTGTAATAACAGTAATGACATAAGTAAGTAAGAGTAGTTAGATAGATACGTTTTGATTTTTATTTAACACATATCTCTTTTAAACTTATTGCGTTTCATTGCTACTTGTAAAGGAAAGAGGGAATTGGCGGAAATCTTCAACTCCTTCTGCTTTTCAAGAATTTTCCAAGAGAGTTATGATCCTCTTTGTTGCCAATAAATATAAGCTAACAACATCCCGGTAAGAAATAAAGTTCACCATAATATTTAGTTATCACGAAATTGATAATAAATTTTAACATTGTCTTCTGTTATGGTGCTTCCTTCATTACTAACAGCTTTTCCCATTTCCTGTTTCAATGTGTTGTTAAAGAAAAATTTCAAACTATGTTTTTTTTCTTTAAATTCGCAAGAGAAGCATTTTTTTGTTACGAAAAATTCCGAAAATCAATATCCAAATTTTAAAAACGGCGTAAACGTTCATCAAAATTTTGGCAGCATTTTAATGTCAATTTGAATAACTGACAAATAATACAGTGGAACATTGGACGCTTATAGCAATACTATGCTTATCGTCCCCTCGAACCCCCAGGCATTTATTATTTCTGCAATACTTTTTCGACAATGCACTGCATTACCAGCGATTCCTTTCATAACAGCTTTTAATATTAAATTCTACCTCTAAGAAAGCAACAACAATTTTACCCAACAGTCCCCGGCTCATCCATTTTTGAACGCATTTTGATGTATACAGAAAATAAGTATATCTTTTGTGTCGGCACAATGCACCTTCAAACACACAAAGAGGGATGAAAAAGTTCCCGTTACTATACAACGCTCCAGTATGTTTTAATAACGTCTATTTGTAAGACATGTTAAATTTAGAGCGAGGTAAGTTAGCAATGCTAGATTTATTAGATTCTGGAAATTGTTGGTCAGTATCACCGATTATTACAACTTTAGACTAGTAAGTAACTACTCACAAGGTCTTCTGATCGGTCATGCTTTTTAATACTGACAGACAAATTTTTAAAATCTGGGAATTCCCGAGAAACCCATACATTATTTCCCCTCTTTGCGAGCAACAAACATGGCCAACAAAATATACCTTGTTTAAAACAACTTCCCCATTACCACTTATGATTATCACCAAAAAATATGTCCTTGTTTGTGATCACATTACCAGAACATTACTCGAGTCTCCGTCTCGTTTAATTGGTTTACCAGTAGACGTGATGCGTTTCACGGTGTTTGCATGTAAGACGCTAAATCGATCGCCTGCCTTTTCGGATTTCCCAGTTTAAGCGAGGATTATTGGAGCAAAGCGCTGGCAGTGCAGGAAAAATTATTCAATATGAATGTATAACAATAATACAATTCCCCAAGAAATTAACACACCACCAAAAAATAACCAAAAGTTTAAAGTGAGTTTTTGTCAAAACTGCGAGTCCGATTTGACTAATTTTTTTTTGAATGACAGTGTGACTGTTCTAGAAAGTTAGTCTGCTACTGTATTTGAATACAAACTTATTTTTGCATAAATACGGGTGTTGCAATGATAACCTGATTTTTTTCATTAAATTTGCAACACCCTGTGGAGTTCCTTAAAATTAAAATCACACTGTAGCTTTATCTTTTTCTAACATTTTGCTTTTTGATTTACTCTATTATCTTGGTCACAACAAGAAAAGCACACTTTTTTAGCATAACATGTTTTTTTGATTAAAATTTATTATCCAAATTCAACAACGAAAAACAAATAAACAAAATGTAAAAAAAATGACAGTAGCGAGTATTTCCGCCTCTGGCACAAATAACTGCTTGGCAACGACGGCTATACTTAAAATAAGCGACCGCATATCATTTTGGTCAAGTTCTTCCCATATTTCAATCAGTCGCCTCCCCCTTTTAAAGTATTCAAGTTCCGTTCCTCTTGTAACCTCATCCCAAGAGTGTCCCAGAGATTCTCTATGGGATTTAAATCTGGGCTTCGAGCTGGCCATGCCATGGTATCGATGCCAACTTCCTCTAGATAATTCCTCACAACTCCAGCAACATGAGGCCTGACCTTATCTTGCATCAACAAAAATCCTTGCCCTATATATGGCGCAAATGGTATTACATGTTGGTCTAAATCCTACAATATGAACCTTTTAGCTGTAAAGCTTCCATTGTTTATGACCACAAGTTCTGTGCGACCAGTCAAAGAAATATCTCACCAGACCATCACAGATCTTCCTCCAAATAATGTGGTATTTGAGAAATTACACTGAGTATATCGTTCGTTAGGGCGTCGATATACACGCATGCGCCTGTCATTATTGTACAAAGAAAATCTTGACTCATCCCTAAATAATACCCGTTGCCATTCAGCTTCTAACCAGTTACGATGTTCCCTGGCAAAATTCAGCTTCGCTCTTCGATGATCTCTAGTTAGAGCTGACCCCCGAGCAGCAATTCTAGGTATCAAATTGTGTTCTCTTAAGGTGGATTTTCATGCATACGAAATACGACGGTCCGATGATCCGAAAGTGTTCCTATTGGTTGAATTGTTTTCGCGCCAATATTTGTCCGAATAATTTCAACTTTCATCCGACCGTCGGATGAGTTAAAATATTTTTAACTTTGTCCGACAATCGTATCAATTTTAACCTCACTATTTGACGTTTTTTTGTGCGTTTTGTTGTTTCTATTTTAATATCTTAACATAAAACTAATATTAACGAAATAAATCAGTGCCATTAATTATAATATCCTATCTGATTATATTAAGAATGAAAAATAAACAAAAGAGAAAAGGATAGGGGGAAAATTAAGGCGCTTATCACAACCTGTTTCAAGAAATGAAATTAATAGATTCTGAAAAGTATTTCAATTGTAAGTCCAAGAATATTAAAAACAATAAACGTACGTGGACAAATATCAGAAAGTGAAAGACTTTCAGTTACACTCAGGTCCTCATCAGCTCAGGTCACTAAACATAACTTTTTGTTTTGTGCACTCGGGTAAAATTAGGAGTGAATTGGATGACATTAAGCTGATAATGCTCGTCGTTGTCGCACATATATTGCTTAAAAACGTAATGAAATCAAATGGGTAATTAAACGCTATAATTGAGAATACAAAAAGGACCAAAACAAAATTATAACCTATAACTGGACAAAATTCGGAACAACAGAAACGGAGCCATGAAAATTGGCAAGAATTTCGTACGAAATTAAACGTCATTTCGGATATCGGACCGTCGTGTTTCGTATGCATGAAAATCCACCTTTAGTCGCTGACGAACTGTTTCACCACAAATTTGTAAACCATAAGCATCTTGTTCGGTTCGATAAAAATGACTTTCGTTAGAAAAGGACATATATGCCACCCTAAATACAAGGAGGTATATTCGCGCATTAAATGTACCCGCGTACCCCCACTCCATCGCGGCCAAGAAAGCAGCAGTAGAACACATCTTTAGAACACATCTTTAGAGAACGCTAGAAGAAGCAGAGTGTGATTTTTTCTTTGTTTTCTGTTCAAGTTTTCATTGTTTTTTAGTAAAATAAATCATAGAAAACCAGCCAACAGTGTAGTGTTTGTTTTTCAAATTAGCGTATTCATATTTTGGTCCTTCGAGCCGGATTTTTGATTGTTTATGGATAATTAGTTAAAATTATTCCACCATTATTGCGGCGTCAAGCCTCGACGTCGGTGTTGCCAAGTAAGAAGATTGAAGATTTGAGTGTGACGACGATCACCCTGGTACTGACCTACGCTGGTGACATCCAGACCGGATTCATGTGAGTTGGTTTCAACTTGATTTGCTAGACATTTACAAAGACCTGACACGGTTCGATATTTCTATATTATATTTAATACTTTTTTCTTTTTCTGAGTTATTTGCAAAAGTTAGAAGTCGCGAAGAACGAAAATAACATTAATAAATCTCCGTGGCTCCGTAATAAAAATAAACCTCTCAATGCGTTGTTTTCATCTAACAACAAATTTTCTTGCTTTTATTGCAAAAATTCTCATTCAATATTTAAATGTTTTGCATTTGCAAAACTAGATTTGAAAAAACGAAATCTTGAAGCAAAAAGATTAAAGTTATGCTTAAATTGTTTAAATCCGAGTCATTCGGTTAAAGAATGTCCAAAGGCTCCATGCCAAAAATGTTCCAGACACATTAATTCCCTCTTACATATTGACGGACAATCAGACTCGGCCGGTAACAGTCAGAGTAGGCCCTCGCCTCCAGTCCAGCAGCATGATGAAACAGCTGGCGACGCCGCACCGAACAGGGAAACTGTTGCAAATGCATCTTGTGAACGAGAGAGTACACAAGATCCGGTTAAAAATGAATTGGACAAGGAAGCATCGACAATCGCTTCTTCGTCACAATTCTCGTTGTTAGGTCAAGCAAATAAATATGCTTTGTTATCAACCGCCGAGGTTTTAATTGTAAACAACAATAATAAGACTTTAAAAGCGAGAATTTTGTTAGATCCAGGGTCCCAATCTAATTTTATTACGGAAGATTTGACGAATAAAATCGGGTTATTAAAACAAAAAGCGAGCATTTCCATAACAGGCGTAGGAAATGAAACTGTTGTGACAAATTATAAAACAAGCATTAAAATAAAGTCGTGTAGTGGCGGTTTTTCAAAGGAAATTACTTGTTTAATTTTACCGAGGATCACTCAGCCTATGCCGGTGTGTAGTTTTGATCCTACTTTTATTAATATACCTAGCGATATTAAACTTGCGGACCCAGAATTTAATGTTAAAGGGGAAATAGATATGTTAGTCGGTGTAGGACTATTTTACGAGATTCTGTTAATGAGTCAAATTAAGTTAAATAAAAATTTAGTTTTACAGTCCACTAAATTGGGATGGATTTTGGCGGGTGAAATTAATAATTTTTCTTTGTCTAATAATAAACTACATGCGTATCATTGTCGGGTTCTTGAGGAAGAAATTAATAAAAATCTTACACGTTTTTGGGAGGTCGAAGAATGCGACAATGTTGCCAAATTTGACGATATTTGTGAAACACATTTTAAAGATAATTATTCAAGAAATACAGACGGACGTTTTGTTGTGAAAATTCCTTTTAAGGAAAATAAAAATATGTTGGGTAATTCTAAACAAAATGCTTTAAGATGTTTTGACTATTTAGAACGACGTCTCGCAAGAAATCCTGAATTAAGACAAAATTATACCGATTTTATGAAGGAATATCTAGAGTTAGGGCACATGTCTTTATTATCTGACGATATTGATCAACTACCTGATAATGGTGAAGCATATTATTTAAGTCATCATTCAGTCATGAAGACTACTAGTCTTACTACTCGTTGCCGTGTTGTTTTTAATGGATCCGCGCCCACGGACAATGGTTTGTCGTTAAATGACATTCAATATGCGGGACCTACAATACAAAATGACTTACTATCTATTCTTTTGAATTTTCGACAAAATGCCTACGTTTTAAATGCAGATATATCTAAGATGTATCGTCAGATAATAATTGATAAATCAGACCGAAACTATCAGTGTATATTTTGGAGAAGCGATCCATCAGAGAAATTGAAGTGTTACGAATTAAATGTAGTAACTTACGGTTTAGCATCGTCTCCTTTTCTAGCGACAAGATGTTTATTGCAACTTTCGCTGGATAATGAAAAATTATACCCGTTGGCTAGCAATGCCATAAAAAATTGTTTTTATATAGACGATCTTCTTACGGGTTCGGATTCTGAAAATACATTATTACAATTACAAAAGGATGTGAGTAGTATTCTTAAAAGCGCAGGTTTTGAATTGCGTAAATATCTGTCAAATAAGCCCGAACTATTCGATCAGTTTGATGTTAATAAATCTTTAGACGCCAGTATCTTGCAGTTAGGCGAAAATGAGACTAACAAAACATTAGGCATTTATTGGAACGCGCATCATGATACAATTGAATATAATGTTCAAAATATGCCTGATTTTTCAAAAATAACTAAAAGAGTCATACTTTCTTTTATCGGTCAAATATTTGATATTTTAGGTTTGTTAGGACCTATTATAATACGAGCCAAAATTATATTGCAAATGCTATGGAAAAATAAACTTTCGTGGGATCAAGAGATATCTGGTGATTTGCGTGATAAGTGGATTTTTTTTTGTAAAGATTTATCATATATTAATCAAATAAAAATTCCGAGACATGTTTTACGTAAAAACCCTACTTATGTTGAATTGCATACTTTTTCGGATGCATCAGAGACTTCTTATGGCGCGTGCGTATATATACGGTGCAAATTAAATGATTTTGAATTTTCGTGCAGATTAATAACAGCTAAAAGTAAAGTCGCGCCAGTGCGTCCCGTTACATTGCCCAGGTTAGAATTATTGGGTGCGGTTCTAGCCTGTAAACTGGCCAATAAAGTAAAAAACTCATTAACAATCAATTTTAACAGGTGTTTCTATTGGAGTGACTCCACTATAGCTATCTGCTGGATTAAAGGTTCTCCTGAACGTTGGAAAAAGTTTGTATCTAATAGGGTAGGCATAATACAAAATAAAACAAATGTAAATGATTGGTTTCATGTGAGGTCACATGACAATCCAGCTGATTTAATATCCCGAGGAATCTCAGCGGAATCTCTTATAAATAATTCTCTTTGGTTTGAAGGCCCAGAGTGGCTAAAACTTGATAAAGAATGCTGGTCTCAAAATGAAATGCCCGTAGATTATGAGGTTCCAGAACAACGAATTCAGGTTCATTTAGTAGTTGCAAAAAATGATTGGGATATTTTTTCTAAATTCTCTTATTTAATAAAATTACAACGAGTCATTGCATATTGCAAACGGTTTCTTTTTAATATGAGACATGAAAAATCGGAACGCATAACCGGGGAATTAGATCCTAAAGAAATTAACGATGCTCTCATGACGTTAGTAAAGATTTCGCAAGTGCAGTCGTTCAGATCAGAATTAAGCGATTTAAAAAATAAAGGTTCTGTTGATAATTCAAGTAATCTGTTATCGCTCCATCCTTTTTTAAGTAACGATATAATTAGGGTTGGGGGAAGGATTCAGAAGGCCGACATTTCGTACTCGAGAAAACATCCGATTATTTTACACAATAAACATAAATTAACTGAATTAATTTTGACTAATAAACATGTACGTTTGATGCATTGCGGCCCTCAACAGATAATTTATTCTGTTCGCGAGCATTTTTGGCCTATTTCGGGAAGAAATTTGGCACGACAAATAATTCATAAATGTATAGTTTGTTTTAAGGTGAAACCAAAGCCATGCAATTATATAATGGGAAATTTACCGGCTGAAAGGCTCAATCAATGTTCATCATTTTTAAATACAGGTTGTGATTACGCAGGATATTTTTTATTGAAGGATCGAAAACTTCGTGGGTATAAATTGATCAAAGCGTATGTCTGTATTTTTGTTTGCATGGCTACAAAAGCTGTGCATTTAGAGCTAGTCACTAGTTTGAGTAGTGATGCATTCTTAGCTACTCTAAGACGCTTTATTTCAAGAAGAGGTAAACCTTTGAATATTTTTTCCGACAACGGAACAAAATTTGTCGGCGCAAACTCTGAATTACACCAATTTTTAAAATCAAATAGCAATGTCATAAAGCGCGATTCTTCAAATGAAGGTGTAAAATGGCATTTTATTCCTCCGCGCGCAGCGCATTTCGGTGGACTCTGGGAAGCCGGAGTCAAGAGTTTCAAGCAACATTTTAAACGCGTAGTCGGGAACACAAACTTAGACTTTGAAGACTTTACGACTGTACTGACGCAAATCGAAGCCATCCTCAACTCAAGGCCATTAAGTCCTTTATCTTCAAGTCCCGACGATGTTTCTCCATTGACACCAGGCCATTTTTTAATTGGAAGACCCTTAGTTTCTCTACCGGATCCTAATGTGATTGAAGTTAAAGAAAATCGGTTAAGCAAATATCAACGTCTGCAACAAATAACCCAACACTTTTGGAAGCGCTGGTATAAAGAGTACATATCAGAACTGCAGAATCGCCAAAAATGGAAAAAAAACGGATCAAAGATTATCCTGATTGGAGACTTGGTTGTCGTCAAGGACGACAATTTACCACCTCTTCAGTGGAAGTTAGCACGTGTTAGCGAACTTTTCCCAGGAAACGACGGAATAACAAGAGTTGTTACGGTGCGGTTTGCAGACGGGAATTGTGCCAAACGTGCCTTAAACAAAGTGTGTTTATTACCGATAGACAATAAAGTAAACAATGACTAAGTATATAATAAGTGGACAATGCTGTACCTACGCGCGCAGAAAATTTTACGTGTGCGACAATCATATTTGTTCTTCGTTGAAATCATATATTTCAAGGCGGGCGGTATGTTCGGTTCGATAAAAATGACTTTCGTTAGAAAAGGACATATATGCCACCCTAAATACAAGGAGGTATATTCGCGCATTAAATGTACCCGCGTACCCCCACTCCATCGCGGCCAAGAAAGCAGCAGTAGAACACATCTTTAGAACACATCTTTAGAGAACGCTAGAAGAATCAGAGTGTGATTTTTTCTTTGTTTTCTGTTCAAGTTTTCATTGTTTTTTAGTAAAATAAATCATAGAAAACCAGCCAACAGTGTAGTGTTTGTTTTTCAAATTAGCGTATTCACATCTCGAAGCTGGAATTTAACGGTTCAGGCTGTTACAAAACGTTGTCTTAATGCTGATAGTCTTAAAAACGGCTCCTGAATAGGGATTGTTATTCGATTCCTTCCTTGTCTTGGTCTGCGACCATGACTTCCAGTCTCTAAATCTTTGTATAACTCGTCAAACGGTTGTATGACATACATTAAATCGTCTACCAATTATTCGGTAATTCCAGCCTTCCTCGGACAATATTAATGCTTGAGCACATTCTTTGCGAGTAAGATTTCGTGTTTCACGTTGCATGTTAATCAAAAGAAGGGACTAAGAGTGAAAATACATTTCTATGAAATACTTTTTGACACTTGCATTTAGCTAATGACAATTTACTGTAATTTATGTTTTTTCATAGCCTGCTACTCACTTTAGTGCATATAATGCAAATTAAAATTAATAAAAACATGTTATGCTCTAAAATTGTGTTTCTCTCGTTGTGACCAAGATAATAGAGTAAATCAAAGAATAAAATGTTACAAAAAGTAAAAGCTACAGTTTGATTTTAATTTTAAGTTGGTATTGTAACTGTTGAACTCCACAGGGTGTTACAAATTTTATGAAAAAATCAGGTTATCATTGCAACACCCCGTATTTATACAAAAATAAGTTTGTATGCAAAAACAGTAGTACACTACCTTTCTGAAAGAGTCACTCTGTCGTTCAAAAAAAAAATTCATTTAAATCGGACAAGTAGTTTTGACAAAAATTTACTTTAAACTTTTCGTTATTTCTTGGTGGTGCGTTAATTTCTTGAAGAAGTGTATTATTACTTAAATATGAGCTTGGGCTACTGTTATTGGGAAATATTACAAGTGGGATGCCTGCGGATAAATTGAGGGTAGGCGGCGCCCACCTTGCCTACCCTGGCGGGCTGCCATTGATATTTCATCACTCCTAAAGATAATAATAAAGAACAGGAATATCAATTGAAGTTGGTACGTTGTCCATCTTGTACTAATCTAAACTAACCTAAGCGCTTACCTCTTTTCTTGATGCATTACGCTTTGATCTCTTCGGATTGACATTCACATGTTCTATAGTCCCGTTAGTCAACATTTCTAAAAAAATAAAACAAATAGTAGTCTTGCGTAGAGCAGGAAAAGTACAATTTTCTTCATCAAAGAAACATATGTCATATATACAGTGTGTGTATGAAGTCTGGAACCGGCTTAATAACCTCACAATTTATTAACCGATTTAAACCAAACTTGATACAGTTATCTAAGAGGATGTTACGCACCCAATTACGATATTGGCGTTGTTGTTGGTTTGTCTGGAAATGAAACGAATTTCAAGTTTTTATTTGTTACACCCTGAATTTTTTTTATTTATAGATTCTACCTTATATTTATTACACTTTAATATAACATACTTTGTTTCTAATAAACGTTACAGTACACAGGTATCAAACGAAAAAAAGCTCCGTAGATATTCCTTTTTCCATTTATTTTCGTATCAATTTTATTTCCCCCGAATTGTCGTGAAAAGAAAATAGCACAATGGTACAAACTGGAACAACATGACCTTAAAATTTTAAATTGAAAGGTTAAAACTCTAAAATAAATCAGTAATGATGCATGTTACTTATAGAATTTCCAGTTTTGTATCTACTTAACGTCGACGTCAATTTAAGCTTAAAATTTACTTTTAAAACTCCTTGCAAGTAAGAAAAAACATAATTTAAACACAAACCTAACGTATCAAAAGGGAAAGGTTGTATAAAAAACGTCCATTAGGATTTATATGCGTAAAAACTGTTTATATATTTTGCAAAAGAAGACCTTTTCGGAAACCTTCTTAACGGAAAACCAGGGAAAGCTATTTTGTAAGATTACGCTCTACAAAATATCAGTCGATATGTTTTATATTTTTAACAAGACACAATGAAAAAATATAATAGAATCTGTAAATACTTTCTTAAAAAAAGGGGCAATTGTTATTAGTTTTCAAGATAAGTGTTTCGTAAAACTCACTCTAGAAGCCGATTATAATATGATATTTTTCGAAAAAGCATGTTTCTATTGGTTTAAATGGAAACACAAAGAAAAACTTTAAGTCCCGAAGTACTTTTTAACAAACTGGTCTGAAAAATGTCTTTTGAAATTGTGACAATTTAATCTTGAGTATAAAAGAAACGTTTAAATATTATTAAGGCTGGTTAAGATTAAAATCATATTTAGAAAATATTTTTCTTATTGAAAAGTTGTCAATATGAAGGGTGACTATCTCATTTAACAACCCTGTTTATTCTTCAAATGATCCCCAAGCAGCGGAATATTTTATAAGCTAATTTTAAAATGGTGTGCACTACAATGATCTAACCACATCAGGTTATCACTTATTTGTCAGACATATTTACAAGATGCCTTATTTTTTCTTTAGTGCTAACAGAATATCAAATATGCCTCATCAACTCAGATTTTCCAATTATTCCAGAGACCTGCTCTAATTTTGATGATTACTCTTTGAATTAAAATGACGATCAGAGTACTACACCTACTATGAAAGCATAAGCACACAATTTTTGGAGCGATAGTACAGGCATTAAAAAAAAACTCTCTAAAGAAGTTAATTACAACGAATAATCTAAGTAGCTCTATATTATATACCTGTATTTCTGGTCACACCGCACAGAAAATTATCTTTAAGCATAAGAAAATTGAAGGTGTTAAACTGCACTTAAAACGATTTTTTTCACCAATTGATAAAAATAATATTGCAAAATTTTGTATCTAATGCACCGCACCCATAGAACTTTGAGGCCATTTTCGGTTAAATTTTGAGTACCTTCTGAAGTCATGTAGCACATAAATATTAAAACTGACGTTAAAATGACTCTACTGTCATAAAATCGGGTTGTCAGAGACAACCTCGCTGTAATTAAAATTGTTAAGTAACGTACCAGCCTTAAGAAACTTCTTGATGCAAGTTTTATTACTTTTTCCGTAGTGACAGTTTAGTAAAATCATTGGCTTAGTACATTCCCTTTTCATATATTTCTAGCAAAATATTCAGGTCTTGTATTTAATGAAATATACTGGATATAACTTTCGCGTCTATTTTCTGTCACATTAGTGTCTGATTCATGTTTAAGTTGCCTGTTTGTATTATTTAACTGTCTCCGTAATTAATAAGAATTATAAGGTTATAATTTAATAAAGCATGATAGTCTAGTTGTTATTATAATATAATATAATATGATATGATACACACCTAATAATCGTATAAGATTGTTGCATTTGTTGAAAACATTCCCAAGATGTTATCTTCGTACTTTATAATAGTAGACACCAAAATAAGTAAATATATACATATAAATGAACAAAACAAACACAGTGACCATTTTTATCTAAATTTCCTAAGGGATTTCCAACAAGTATAATTTAAAGTGCAATATGCTTTTGCGTTTTAGTTTTCTCTGCGGAAAATATTTGTGTATATGTGGATAAATGCTTTAAAACTTTTACTGTGACTTTTTCAAACTGAAACGAAATAGGGTTGTATGTATATAATAATATGGAGATACATTCACAAATATAAATTTTAAATAAGTAGATCATTAATAACTAATCAACAAGGCTTGCCCTTATCTCTGAGATTTTCGTTTTCTTTAGCTGAAAGTAAGAAAATATTAAATATTCAACAGTCTACTTAGTCTTTAATAATATGCAAATTAATATTTTGGAGTTAGGTGAGGTTGTAACTTTACTCGAGTTATATCTCCAGTCCCTTATTTTAGCTTGTAAAATATGTTCAGGGCATTACCTAACTTGGGACAAGGAAAATAACGAGTTCATAAAGATTTCTTTTTTAAAACGTTTTTTATTTGGTACTTTTAAACTTTTTTAAAATTGCTTCATAATGATGTTTTATAAATAAAAATGATCTGCTCGCCTACCAAATATATTTTGATATACAAGACCAAAATGCAATTAATTTCAATTTGTAAAAAGAAGCTTTCTAACAAATAATACATCATACAAAGCAATCATAACAAAACATAAGTGTCTTTATCTGAAAATTGTTTCTTCAGAAAAATAAACAACAAAGAAGTCTACAAAGGACTATATAATGGCTGCTTTTTTGTATAGGAATATTACTTTAATCTTTAAAAAGAAAGCGCATTTTTGAATTAAATTTAATGGAATATTGAAAAACGTTGCTTTTTATTTTCATGTTTTGTTCATGTATGCTTCGCCGGCATGATTTAATGGGTAAACGTATTTGTAGGTATAATTTAATTAATGGTAAAGAGGGTCTGTATAGTCTGAAGTACAAGGCTTATCCTATAAAAGAATGCGAATAAAAAAAGTGCAATATTGCCGATTGGACTAGCACACATTTCAAAAAGGAACATTACACCAGGTATACAGGGTGCTAATGAGTGGAACGCAAATATTTAAAGGATTAATATAGCTAATCAAAATACAAAAAAAATGCGATCAAAAGGTTTTATTTTTAATATACAGGGTGTCAGAACTAATTTTTTTTAGCTTTTCTCCCACGTTTTCCGAGATAATTATTCCCAAATTGGTATGCTTTTTAGTTTTTGAAATCTCTACAATAAAATATCAGGGGCAGTATACAAAGTGTACATTTTTTGCGCTACCAACAATTTCCCTCTCCTCAACTTTTTTTTTGGATAGGTACTCTTTATAAATACTGATGTCACATCCGCTTTCTTTTCTGATTTTTTTTGGTCCCCTACAATTTATAAAAAATTGACAGTTCCGTCATTGTTTCTGAAGGTGAAATACTCATATTTGGTACAAACGTTCTATTGGGATGATAAATACAAAACGTCTAACGAAATTTGAGTACAGGGCGTTCAAAATAGATTTATACATTTCGACTAATTTAAATTGAAAAATATCAACTTTTTTAAAAGACACACCCTGTATATTATTATTTTTTCTGGTAGGTTTAATAAAGCTCTTCAGTTACTTAGCAGAAGAATTATTGTTATTTATTTTATACCGTTAGTTCCGTAAGTGTAAAAAAAAACAGTGTAAAAGTGAGAAAAATCAAAATAAATCGCAAACTATTAAAAATAGGTATATGACATACTTAATAAAAGTTAACGAGTGTTATATCAGAAAAAATAATAATATACAGGGTACAGGGTGTGTCATTTAAAAAAGCTGATATTTTTCAATTTAAATTAGTCGAAACGCATAAATTTATTTTGAACGCCGCAATTTAAGGGTAAACCTTAAAAATAATTTTATAGTTAATTTTAACCTATACAATTAGAGAAAGATGTTTGTCCCTTTTCTTTCCGTCAGACCCAATCCTTGGACGCGTTTCGCCGTATTACGGCTCATCGGCAAGGCTATAGAGTCTGATGAAAAGGAAAGGGACCTTACAGTGTTTTCAACACATAATGTATTAATACACATAGCAGAATAGCTCGATTGCTACGAGATGTCGCCCTGTGTAACATCTCGCATGTTTATCTATACAATTAGGCCTAAAAGTATTAAAATATTAAAAAATAATTAAATTTTTTATCACATCAATCTATTATTTAATGAAATAATTATGAGTTCTGGCATGTAATATCTTATAGTCTATCTTTAACTGATGCGAAGCAATAAATCAATCAAAACCGTCTTCTCCATAGGAGTGCAAGATTTTTCGGAATGTATAGATTTAAATAGGCCTGAACTTTAAATTTGTGCAGAGTACAGTATCGACATTAAATTCAAGTTTCGTCTTCAAATATATATATTAATATTAAATTTTTTAAGCTCAAAATTATGTATAGCCGTACCATTTACCTGGAATTTCAGAAAGCAATTTTATCAAAACTAATTAGAGGCTAGGTACTTATTCCGTTTCTGCTCTAATCATTTTATTCCTTTTTTTTTGCAAATCCTGGTTACCTGTTTGTTAATTATGTGGCTATTATGTCTTTATGGGTGCCTCTATAGTAGGAATAATACACCGATTTATATATATATATACATACCTATTTTGGGTGTCTGTTTCCCAGTGAAACTAGTCAAAGTGTCAAGTATCAGTGTTTTTTTAATTAAATATGGAAATTTTCAACAAATGCCTAAAAACGCCCTAGAGTCGGTCCATGTACAGTTAATGAAAAAAAAAAATATTTCTTAACTGTCACGATTCTATTAAAAGTAAGAATGCGAAGTTGAGTGTTGACAATGCAGTGTAACTTACAGCAGATATGCTTAACGTTGGGAAAACAACAATATATAAACTTTTAAAAGAAGAAAAAAGTGCTGGCGTCAAACCTCCAAAAACTTCTCCAGGACGTTTTAATGCAGAGAATAAGGCGAAAAGTTCATAGTTTCTTTAAAAAAAAAGATATTCTTACGCTGGACAAGATTTTGTCCTCAATCCGAGAAGACCAGGACTACCCCTTTATGTGTAGAAATACGCCTTGGAAATTATTTAAAAAAAATGGGTCTTCGGTGGAAAAAACATAATAGGTAATCGATCTTGATAGACGTAAGCGATATCGTCTGTTGGAGATAAAATTACTTAAGAATCATCCGAAAAGCCAGAGAAGAAGCGAAAAAATATTTTACCTAGACGAAACATGGCTAAATGAAGGCCACACTGTGACTAAATTTTGGCAGGCTGAAAATATTAAAAGTGCAAGGCAAGCTTTTTAGGAAGGATTGTTCAGAGGATTAAGACCGCCATCGACATCTGGAAAAGGACACCGACTTATCATAACCCATATTGAAAGTTCTGAGGGCTTCGTTAAAGGTGGTCTACTGATGTTCCAATTTAAAAATACAGGAGACTGTCACGAAGATATTAATGCCGATTTTTTGAAGAATGGTTCAAGCAAACGTTGGATCTTATACCAAAAAGTGGAATAATTGTATTGGATGATGCAACTTATCACTCTAGCTTGACGGAAAAATTACGGATAAGTGCGTGGCGTAAAAGTAAGATAACAGAATGGCTAAGTTTAAGACAAATAAAATTATCATTAGATTCCTTAAAAAAAGAACTATTGGTACTAGCCAATTTACATAAAAATTCATTTAAAAAAAATGTAGTCGATGAAATGGCAAAGTTGCAGACGTATACGCACAAGAAATTTTGGTCATCCCTGATAAACCGATGCCCATAATTAATGACTGTCAAGAACTAAGACGATCTTCGTTAACAACCAAGCCAACAATTATTACCTTAGACAAATGCCCATTATTAATCAATGGACAAACATACATGACCGATACATCCAACGATCTGTACTATAGTCTGCAAATCCCTAAGATAGAAATCAATGAACAAAAGGATGTACCATATCTAAAGGTACAAGAAATAAATCATGACGAAATCAAAGGAGCCAATAAACTGATTTCTACCATCAAATTCCAAAATCTGCAAACTCCTGGTGCCAATATTAACCACTGGACGATCCCATTCCTAATAATGACGATGCTAATCCTTATTGTTGTTTCCATAATAATTTGGAAAATAATAAGAAAAAGAAGCCACCTCAAGACTGAAGCAAGGGTCATCTACACTAAAGCCAAACTTCGGAAGCCAAAAGAAGCGGAAAATCGTCACACTGTATTTTCCGAGCTTAAGGAGGGAGGAGTTATATAATTAGAAACCCTTTACAATGTATAAACTTAGACCCCTTTTGTTTATGTAATCTGAACTTATAAATACGCTACCGATTCTGGAGCAATCACTTAATTTTCGTATTTCAAGTAGTTAAGTCACATTTGTAATATAATCCCTAATTTCTAAACATTATTAGAATAGCTTCTGCATTAATAAAGTGTTTTTAAAAACGTTTTGTGCAAACCAAGTTATTTAACTCGTGTAACGTGTGAAATAGTATAGCTATCTTTTCAATAGGATGCAGCATGCCGACATTTTTCTTATTTGTGTTTTTATAATACGCACAATTCAAACACGCTTTCACATATTTTGTCACAAAGTTTCTCATTTTAGCAAACCAATAAGAATGTTGTATGCGATGCAACGTCTGCTCTATACCTGCGTGACCATTTTTATCGTGACAAAGAATACAAATCTGCCAACGCGCAGCTTTGGGCACCACCAATAATCTTTTTCCATCAGGAAGTTTTCTGAATAACTTTTCATTCTTTAATTCATACTCTTTGGCATATTGCTTTGCAGTTGAGTCTTGGGTCTTCACTTCAGAATTTCTCGAATTCGGACTAGTTGCTCGTCTTAAAGTTGTGCCGCTAAGATCCAATCTCCTTCAGTAATATCAAATCTGTTGCATTCCGCGATAGGGTACCTACTTAAAGCATCTACATGTGACATACTTTTTCCAGGTTTATATTTTATTTCAAAAGTATACTCTTGAACTGTAACCCACCATCTGGCGATTCTTGGTATTAACTCTTTCTTGGAAAATGTAGTTCTTAAAGCACTACAATCCGTTATTACTGTCAACTGAAGGCCTATAAGATAGGTGCGGAAATGTTGTAAAGATAAAACCACAGCCAAGGTTTCAAGTTCATAGGAGTGGTATTGTTTTTGATCAATCGTTGTCTGGCGGCTGTAATATGCAACTGGGTATGCAGTACGTAGTATTGCACACGAGGAACATCTGTGCTCAAACTCCCTCCTTACCACTGCGAATTAAACCCCATCGAACTTATATGGGCTCAAATAAAGACAGATGTCGCCAGAAAAAAAAAACACTTATAAAATGGTGGATTTAAAAAGACTCTTTAATGAAACTATGGGAAATAGATATAATAATCGAAAAAATGGTTAAACTGCTTATTGTACACGATGTTAATAAAAGTTCATCTTTCGAATCGGAATATAATTAAGTCATAGGTAACGACAAAGTAATATTCGAATTTTGAAAATGCTCTGTTTGTAAGATTCTATATTATATCTTGTTTTTGTAATAATATCATGTAAAATAGTATCACCCATTGTTATTTATTATTAGATACGATTTTTTAAAGGTTTTCATATGTTATAAATACCTACGACTATAATATAATACAGTTTTAGGAGAGTAGGCATAGTTGAGATTTATAATTTAAAAACTTCCCGAATACACGCTCCTAGCTAAGGGATTTTTTCAACAACAATGATAAATCCTCAAATATAAAAATAGCTTGCGATAAACTGAGGGTGGATTTGGATCCTTTAATGTGAACACAATAGATTTTAAGGGATGTTGTTTAAATTGTTCTTGATACCCAGTATACGTTTTGCATATTTACTTAGGTATATGAAAGCAAGATTTTGATTGTTCAAAAGTGGCATTTGTGTTTTAAAGAAATAATTTAATTATATAAATATTGTATGTTTCTTTTATGCGGGGCTGTTGATGTTACCATATTTTATGTAGTTTAGATTTATTTATTAAACCAAAGATGTTTATAAACCATCCACTTTTTGTGTTTAATTACTACTTTAAAATATTTAAAAAGCTTTAATTAAAATGCAAGAAAACATTTTTTTTTGAAAGAGCCGGTCTCGCGCATGCGCATCTACACTGCTGATTTTAACATTTAATTAGACATGCGTGCATCTGTCTAATAACATGGGCGATTGCTTTCTTCAACCTTAACCTTCAGTGTTGGTCGTGGCTGTGCATCTGAGAAGCGTCAGGCGTATGCTGATTGTTCGTCATTACCGTAGCAATGTAAATGCGATTTTTAAAATGAATGTGTGTTTTCAGGTTTATTCATTTTGAGACGTCTCAAGCGAGCCATTACGTTTAGTTTATTTTATGTTCATATAATTCGTATTACCAAAAAAAAAAATATAATCGGAAAAGTTACGAAATATACGTACGTCTATGACACGCGACATAAAACTCTATATTTATGAACATTATTTCCCCTTTCTCTTCGTATGTCGTAGTTCTAGCCTCAGGCGGCGGACTCTACCTGTGCGCGGGGATGTCTCCTACATCCTATGTTTCTGTGTGCCATGAGAGCATAAATTTAACAATTTCTGGGATCTAATACCAGCGATTATATTCAGAAGATATCCGCTTTGTTCTAAGTATTATCTTTTATCAACGACACATTTGTCATCTCAGTACCAGTCCTATATTTTCCGTCACAAACACAATGATCTTTTAATTTCCCAAAGAAATCTAATCAAAAATCCCCAACAATACCGTCCCAAAATTTAATTAAACCCCGTTCAACAACCCCCAATAAAGCCACTATCCAGTTGTCAAAACAAATTGGACTATTTAATTTATTCATCAAATGAAATTTCTTGTTAAATTCATTGCACAATGGCCATTTATAAGAATGACGAAAAGTCCTAAGGCGAGTTTCTCGTTTAGAAATAGATGAAGCATCATTTTGAGCTGCCATAATTATTGTTAAAAGGCCGTTCCAAAGTTTTTAATTTTTGTTATGTTACATTTATTAGAATACTCATAAGCTAAAGCTTCGAATTTAATAACCGAGGCTTAATTAAATGCGCTGATTAACAACGGGCTGCTGTGTGTCCTGACTCGCAAGGGTACCTATGGCCTCTACCTATACTATGGATGCCAAAATAATTGTCAAAACTGTTCTTATCACCTTTTAACTGAAATAAAAGCACTCAAAACCGCTTGGGAAGATTGTGCATTAATAACTCGTTACGTGTTGCCGGGTTTTAAAATATTTCATTTAAATTCTTATAAAATATACCAAAATCAGCATGTCATTAAGGGCCTCTACACCCTACGGTACTTGGTCTACTCGATTCGGTAAGGCAGGTAAGAAAAACCCATCTCTAAAGGCGCTCGCACGCTTTCTTATCACCCCTAACCAACGTTCAGTGTCGTAGACAAGTTTCATAATAGGGATATTAGCAATTCAGTTTTATTATTTTGGTGGTCACTTAAAACAGCAAATAATATAATGCAGGCGAGTTCTTCAAGTGATAGTAACCAAAAAGTTTTATTGCATTATCAGCAAACAAAGTTAGCCATTCATCGGAAAGTGCACGTAACGCCTTTATCAATGGCTCAATAAAAAGCTCCTTCAGGAAAAGGTCGTCGGTTAATTAAAACCCACATCGGGAGTGATTCTGGTTTTCTTGAAGGTGGGTTAAACGTGTTTGAATCTCGTAAAACCGGTGATTATCATGAGGATATGAACTCGGAAGTGTTTGAAGATTGGTTTAAATCCATCTCACCGCGTGTTGGACGTGGGTCGGTAATCGTGATGGATAATGCACCATACCACAGCCGTCGGGTGAAAGCTTTGACAACTTCTGCGTGGCGAAAAGGAAAGATTGTTGACTGGCTCGAAAAAAAAATATTGCATTTGGCGAAAAATGCTAAAAGTGCAGTTGCTCGATCTTGCAAGACTTCACAAAAAAAATATACGAAATATGTAGTGGATGAAATGGCTCGTGAACGAGGTGTTACAATATTACGTTTACCGCCTTACCATTGTGAACTTAATCCAATCGAGCTTATATGGGCACAGATGCAAGGTGAAGTGGCGCGTGAAAATAGCATTTTTAAATTAGAAGATGTTAAAGAACTGTTAAAAACGGCAATAGCGAATGTACAAGCAGCAGATTGGCATAAGTGCGTATTACATGTCGAGGGCGTAGAAAAAAAAAATGTGGGACTTAGATGTAGGCGTTGAAGTTATGGTAGAACATATTATTATAAATCCTGCAGATGACAGCAGTAGCGACAGTAATAAAATGTTTTCATCATCAGATAGTGTACAGTAATCGCTGTAATGGTAATAATGAATTTAGAATTGTAACGTATTGTCATTATAACACTTTTTAATGTCGGCGTGGAATATAATTTGTCAAATTATTATCAATTAGTGTTCATTAGGTAACAATAGTTGGGAAATTTATAAACATTTATAATCTAGGTTTAGGTTTTGCCCTTAATTCACTATTATATGTTTCTATTATTATGTAGGGATAATAAAAACATTATGAAAATAACATTTACCGTTGCTTTACTATTCTTTTTGGATTTTATACCTGCGTAATTTAGTTTCTCTAATTACTTTATTAGATCACCAAATGTAACAGCTTAATTTATTTTTCAGTTTAATTTATAATATTATATTTATTATAGTAAATGTAAATATATTTTAATGATAAACAAAAAATTCATATATTTTCTGGCGTTCCCCTTACGTCTTGCACACCCCGGTAAAAATGAGTCACTGGCAATTATTTTGGTAACGGTGAATATATTGTTAACTAGGAGCGTATTTTTTAAGATATTTAATTGAAACGCTTTATAAATGACCCCTTTAACCGGCGAGAACAGCCCTAAATTTAGAACAAAAATACCCCCGAAAAGCTATCTTGCATCTAAAGAACCGAGAAACTAAAACCACGTCATTTCTCAACTCGTTTCATTTCTTTTAGCGAAACGATGCCGCCCGCCATTTTACAATTACTTCATTTGTCTTTCTCTCGCAGCGATGTTGCCGGTTTTATTGTCTTAAAAGAACGCTGCATAATTTGGTGATCTTTCAGTTATAGCAAATGTGAGACCCAATATTAGCTGGGTAAATCATTTTTAATTGCAAAATGTAGGCAACCGGGCCTTCACCCTGTATACCTACCTATATTTAATCACCAGTATTGTTAAACCAATCTGTTAAATATTATTACTTTGCATGTGATCATTAAGGTCTCTAGACTTCTATTCGACTCTTGTTACTTATCCCAGCAGACGGAAACTCATTGATTTAGGTAATGTTTAATGTACCTTCAAATAAACTTAAAAATAGATTTCTTATTTCCCTGCACATTAAAAGTAATTGATTAATGAAATCACCAGTTTTGACGGAAATCCATTTAAATTTAGATAAATAGAAGAAGAAACTTCAAAAGTTAATTTTTCAGTATCTGCTATCCGTTCGAGCAAAAATGATTATCGTCAAAGTGTGCCGTACTGCTTAGAGGTAGAGCCTAATATCTGTTGGGTGTCAGTAAAACCGTCATAGTCCCCTTCACAAAGCGAAAGAAAAAAGAGAGATTAGAGCCCCTAATTCTTCAAGGAGAAACATCGCAGCTGGCTGGAGAAGTAAAATATCTGGGGGTCTTCCTGGACTCTAGACTTACTCGGAATAACAACATGGAAAAACTTATCCGTAAATCTGAAATTACTCTTGCAGTAACAAGGAGAATGTATAAAAAGAAATAGGGTTTATCGCCCAACATGGTGCACTGGATGAGACTAGAGTGGTAATACCCTTAATAACTTACGCAGTCGTGAACTTGTTGCCAATAGTTCTGCAGAAGACCTCTATACTGAATCAAGGAAGTCTTCAGGGACTGGCCTGCTTAGTTATAATAGGGGCAATGAAATCGACCCCTTCTGCAGCGATGGAGCGCCTTCTTAACCTTCCTCCTCTTTACTTGACGATACAGGGAGAGTTGAGAATGGGCATCCACCGCCTTCAGATGATGAGACATAGCACATGTGTCGGAGGTGAAGATGAAATCAGACCACATGACACCAAAATTTGTCTAAGACACACCCTTTGAAATAAGCATTCAGGAACGAGCCGTGTGGACAAACAACGAACCGGATTTTCTGTCTGGAGATCTCGTGTGGTTACTTCTAGAAATGGGGTGCGGGATTATAGTAAGATAAAGGGGCGATTGCTATGTTTTTTTGCTTGATTAAAGGAAAATATCAATAAATACTAACTTAAAATCGATCATAAGACAATTTTATTCCTATTTGTTAGGGGTTCCCTAATTATGCCCGAGTCAATGGTAAAATGGATGAGGTCACGTGTTAAGTTTGCAGTTTTTTCTTTACCTAACTGAACTTTTCTCATTTCAAATGAGACACCTGCCATACTTGAATTCGTCGTTAATTTCTAGATAAATTTCATGTATTGCCCCCTATACCTATCTTTAACTGTTTCTTATATATTGACATTTGAAGACCATACCTAAATGTAGCGTGATGGCCAAATTTCCAATCCAAGACTGAAGAGGGTACATAGGCTGGGATACAGGGATTAAGACCAAGACAAGACTTATTTCTTCACTTGGGAAAACTCCCAACAGTATTCCAGGCAGAAACCTATGCCATACTACAATGTGCATGGGAAAACAATAGAGAGCCTACCAAAATAGACGAATCTACATATGCTCGGATAGTCAAGCGGTCCTCAATAAGCCAAAGGGTAACATCAAGGCTAGTCTGGGAATGCCAGAATGAACTGAAAACTCTGGCGGACAGCAATACTGTAAAACTATTCTCGGTATCGGGTCACTGAGGCATTTTTGGCAACGAAAGAGCAGACAAGCTCGCGAGGCAAGCATTAGCTACATTGGTCCTAAACTAGCCCTAGGAGTGCCTAGATGTACATCATGAGAAACTATTAAGCGATGGAACAAAAAAATGAAAACAAAGTCTACTGGAACAGTAGACAGGGACTCAATTATAGCAAGAGAGTTATGGGGAGTATTGGTCCTAAATTCTCAAAACAGTTGCCTAACCTTAGCAGGAATCAACTAAGAAGAAGGAAAAAAAAACATCACATCATCTATCCGCTGCTCACTCATCAAATTTATTCTCTGTCTCAAACTATCAAAGTTTTTAGTATCAGCAAACGACTAAATAAATAGAACCAGGTATTATTAATATAGTTAGAGTTCCTTTCATGATAAATGATTTTGATTTAATGACTGCAATAAAAAAGGGTCGATCCTAATCCTCCGGCAATAGATAAGCAAACCATGAAGGTGCAGTAAAGGGTCGGACTAAAGAATGCAAGTAATGATAATCGTATACTCGGTAATTATTACCTACTTATATTTATTAATATGTACAATAATGTTATTATACATCTGTTTGGCTCTCGTTATCCTCATCTAACCTGATAATTATCATAAGGACTTATTGTAATCCGGCCACGACAACAAATACTATAAATTTATATCAGTATAGTATATAAGTACTGTTTAATTATTAACCACTACATAAATATAATTAAAGTTTATTTTTCCTTTAAATAATAATATTTTTCAATGTTCTATTTTTTCTACAATCATGCTTAATACTAAATGAAAAAGTTTTTTATGCGACACAAGTTCTCACAATGTCCTTTTCTCTTCTACTGACTTAATTTTATCCCACTGATGATGGAGGTTTATGCCCCCGAAACATGTATGGTATAAAAAAAAAATTTACATTAGACTAGTGTAGCAGATTGTGTGTTTTACTTTACGTTACGTTATAAATTTAAGGCTATTTACGACCACAATTAGCACTTGCGGTCATTAAATCAGAACCATTTTTCGTGAAAAGAACTTTACCTTAAAATAATCATATTTTAGGACCTCACTCAGAGCCTCAAAGAGGGAACGTACTTACTGGGAATGGGTAATATAATACAAAAGTTTTCATTTTTATATGTATAACGTAGTTATTTAGCTTTACGATTCTTTATTTGCACTTAGATATATTTAACTTATGAACATACAGGTTCTTGTTTGCTAGAACAAGTGATTTATGTTAAAATAAGTGTTTTTATAATATTATGATTATATCGATAGGTTATTATTGGTAAAAAACTATTTTTGTGCTTACTACAAAAACCTTTTAAATAGCTATGGTGTTACTCTAGCGCTCTGCATACTCGTCATGCCTGAACTATATTAATTTCTAATGGAGATAGGGAATACAGAGGTACAAATTAATATTTACCCTTGAGTTTAAAATATGGCGTGCATATTTATCATTTGGAGGGGGAGAATTTAAAATCTATAGTCGTACAGGTACCCTTATTAATTATTAAATATTAGGTTTTGGGCTTATTAATGAAGACGCAGTTTAGGTTGTGGACGTTCTTGGTGAAAGTAGAAATATGAAATATTAGGTACATTTTCGGAAGTCATCGTTGAATTAAAAGAAAACAACATGTAAGACTGATTTAATTTCGGTACACTAAAGTACTGCTTTTTTAATGTAAATTATTGACTAAGTTTTTAAAGATGGCGGCAGGGCACCGCTTTGAATAACATTTTTAAATAAGGGTTAAGTGACACCTCATTAACAAGTACAACAAAATATAGTTCAATAAAAAATTTGTAGTTATTCACTAGAAGAGACTTTCCTTGTATATTCTAGGGCTGAAATCGGTTTCCACTACTAACTAGGTTAAACGGCATTATAAAGATACCAGTAATATAAACGCGTTAAACTTATTGGTTATTTATGAATCGGAGAGAGAAGCACATCTAATTTTCAGTAATTATCAAAATGTGTTGTATTACATAATGTCGTGAATAAGTAGTAAAAGTACACCAATGAAGAAAACGCAACGACGATCAAGGAAAACGAAGAGTGAAACTTTACAGGAAGGTAAAAAAATGGATGTAAGGAATGTTATAATATACGACTTATATGCATCACAAGTTGATATAGCGCTTTCAGTTTTGAAAGATGCTTTGAAGGAACGAGGTATTTTAGAAATAGGTCTCAGGTCATTGTGAGCGCTAATAAAAAAATTGGAATTTCGTTATAGAAAGGACTGCAACAGAAGATATTTGTTCGAACTACCAAGAATTGCAAGCGAGCGAGTCAAATTTTTGAAAAAATATGTTGACAATTATCAATCAAAGTTTAGAAAAGTAGTTTTTTTAGATGAAACTTGGGTATTTTCGAATGGAAGTGGGTCTAAATCATGGCAAGACGACTCAGTGAAATCAGTAAAACGAAAAAAAGGTTGTGGTTCGGAAAAATGTTTCATTATATTAAATGCTGGCTCATCTACTGGTTTTATAAAGGAAGCGAGTTTACTGTTTTCCTTTAAATCAAAGAGCGCCGAGTACTACGATAACATGAGTTGTGAGCTTTTTGAAAAGTGGACTAGAGAAAAGCGAATACCAAATTTGGATACACCATTCCTAATTGTACTAGACAATGCATCTTATCATTCTCGGGTAATTAATAAACAGCCAAATTTATCCTGAAAAAAAAGACGTATTTCAGTGGTTAGTTCAGGAAAATGAGAATCCCATCATCTGATTTATTAAAATCTGAACTGATGATGAAAGCGAAAACTATTAAAAAACAAAAAATATACGTCGTTGATGAAATATTGCGAGAACACGGTCATGAGGTTTTGAGGTTACCACCGTACCATTGTCAATTTAATACCATAGAGCTAATTTGGGCAGGCGCAAAATCGTTCTATGAAAAAAATGTTGGTAATGGTCTAAGTTCAGATGAGGTAGGAGAAGTTTGGAAAACTCCCTAGCACACATTACGGGGCACTACTGGAGGAAAGCTGTAGAACATACAGAAAAAATTATCCTGGACTGGTGGAACAGAGAAAAAGTATTGGATGTTCAAGTGGAACCACTTATTATTTCAAATGCAGAAGATAGTGAAAGTACTACTGAAGATGAATTTGACGAATCAGAATTTGAAGAGTTTTGAAGCTGTGTTTATTTTGTATTTTATTTTTTATTTTTCGACCTCTATTTTAAATTCTGTAATAATAGTTCAATTAGAAAAACGCACCACATAAATTACTGGTCCATGGTAGCCTAAAAGTTAGTTTAGGTACTTCTTATATTTTACCTTGACCAGACTTGGAATTTTAATTTGCCTTTCTTCATTGGTTTACTTCTACTACTTTCATGGACAATACCCTGTATAATGCAAATTTTTAGTAAAGGCATAATGAAAATTAAATATAGTTTTGATTAAAGAAAAAGAAATTATGCAAGAATTTTAACTAAACTGCAACAATGAGAAAATGCTGTACTTATTGAAAAATGGCCTTTTTCTTCGAAGAACACGAACTATTTAAGACCAGTTGTGTCAAGGATAATGAATGTTGTATTCGCATGTCTCGAATTTAATTAAAATATTAAATAATAACGGGTTCTAGACAAAAAACAACCAGTTTAATAAGGTAGACAAATTTTTTTACGATCATATTGTTTTTTATGTTGTTGAAGTTACGATGCTGATTTGTTTAACTTGATTAATAATGTGTTTATTACCACTAAACACTATACAATATTAACATAAGTAAATTATTTTCCTGATCTGTGGAAGATATCGATTGGTAATCCGCTTCCAAAGATTTCTAATACTGTAAGCTTTAATGACCTTAGAAATATTAGTATTTTACCTGCCCTCTCTTAGATTTATGAAAAATTATTATTTCATCAAATGTATGACTATTGCATAAGAAATAAAATAATCCCTGGATTTAGAAAAAATTTCAGTACTTCTGTAGCTTTAATTAATGTAATTGACGACGTAGTCCGTTCTAGTGATAAAAAACTAAACAGTGCACTAATATTATTAGACTTTTCGAAAGCATTCGATACCATCAATCATCAACTTCTAGTATCAAAATTAAAATTTTATGGCTTCCAAAAAGAACCTTGTTTAACAATTGAATCATATCTTTCCAATCGTTACCAAAAAATATTTTCTGATAATAAGTACTCGGAACAGGTTAGGATATTATCCGGCGTTCCGCAAGGCTCGATATTGGGCCCTTTACTTTTTCTTATATACACTTCTGATATTCTTAGATCATTGAAATATTGTAAAGTTCAGGCGTATGCTGATGACACACAGATCTATTACTGTTTTGATTTTGAGGACAATATTAATGCTGACGCACTTATTAATGAAGACTTAGAGACTTTAACTCAGCTTGCTTCTGCTCACAATTTAAAATTAAATCCCTCGAAATCCTACCTTATGTTGTTTGGTAATAAAGGTAAAGTTGAATATCTTAAGAATAATATAAATATAGTATTGAATGGTATAAAGCTGTCGGTAGTGAAATCTGCAAAAAACTTAGAAATAGTTTTGGATAGCGAATTAAGATTTCGTGATCATTTAAAAAAAATAAACCAAAAGTCTTACATGGCCCTAAAAATACTCTATAATAATAGACATATTTTAAATTTTAAATTAAAGAGACACTTTGCGAATCATTAGTGCTCTCAAATTTTAATTATTGCGATTTCGTTGATCACATCTCGCATACATTTTTGGAACTAAATTGGTTAAGGATGGATTCCCCTAGGCTTCTACATTTTTGCACTTTTATTTATAAAATTTTGAATGAGCCGAATTCTCCTGTCTCTGTCCGCGAACGCCTAGTCCCCCGCTGTAATGTTCATTCCGTCAACATACGCTATAGGGGTAGATTAACTCAACCTCACCATCAGAGTGCCCTGTGTTTCAGAGGTCGTTAACTTACAATGCTGTAAAAGCTTATAACTCCTTACCTAAAAACTTGATTCGTTTAAGTGTTCAACTATTTAAAATAAACTATAAAAAGCATCTTTTAGCTTTACAAGCTTCATACTTTTTTTTTGGTTCACTCCATTTTACCTTGGTACGATCAGATATGTTGAATTTTCTGGTTTAATTTGTCCAATGTTTGTCGGCAGGCAAGTAAAGAGTTATTTTTATTAAAATAAAACTAATTTAAATTTTCCAAATGATCATTGTTCTACTTCTTTATTAATTTTATATTTCAAAATATTTAAATATCTTATTTTATTAAGTTAGTTGTTGTGGCATGGTTTAGTAGAGTAACTTCTAAAGCTAGACTGCGCCATGCTACCTCAATAGATATATAGATTTAAGTTCTATTGTACGTAACATAAAATTGTAATTTCTTTTGTTTCCTGTAATATAAAGGCATTATTTATTTATTTATTTATTTGTTTATTTATTTATTTATTTATTTTAACCAACAATAAGACAAAGTGTTTGCTTATTAAAAAACGCATCAACTCAGGTACAACACTGTATCTTTCTTTTACTTTGGCTTCTCCGTCTCCTTCCGCAGCTGATTTAGAGGACCATGTTCGATATAAACAATAATTGGTCCCCCAAGATTTTCTCCAGTTAACTTTTAGTCCATCTATACCCAAACAAAAACTTCTCGAAATGCTCCCACGTGACAAAACCAATATGTTCCACATAAAATGGTCGTTTTCTTTCAAAACTAATAAAAATTGTCTTTTCAAACAACCATTTATTTTAGTGAATCCGGAACTAAGATCGAGATGTGTTTTGATAGCGGGATATACCGAATTATTCTTTGTTCTTTTTGTTTTCCTTATACATTTTGTATTGTGACATTAAGAAACTAGTGCAGCAAGAACTTTGACCCTTCTTACTGCCGTCCTAACGAAAAACGCAGTAAAGTCAATTTTTTTTTTAATTTAAGATTTTTATTGCATTGGATCCCATGCAAATTTTAGAGAAAAATTGTATTATAATTTTTTGAGGAGGATGATAAATATAATAAACACATGTGCCAAGTTTGAATACATTTTAATAAGCCAATCCTAACTTATTCAATTAAATGTGATGGCAAAATTACGAAATTTTCCTAGTTTAGGTAATACAGCAAGCACCAGCAAATTATTATTTGGCATTGACAAAACGAAAAGTAGCAGTGACAACATTTTCGTTGAAGGCGCTTTAATTATAGCTAAATATGAGCTATTCCATTAAGGACAAAGTAACTATGATTAAGTGGTGTTATACAGGAAACAGATTAAGAGCAATGTCTGAAATGTTTTCAGTTCAATTCCCTGATAAGCCTATCATTTCCATTTCATTAACCAAACTTATCATTAGCAAATTAGAGGCCAAAGGCACTGTTTCCGGTGGTATTGGTCTCCAATGGGGAACAAAATAAAATATCTTCTTTAATGCTATTATTTGTATCATATCTTACACACGTAATAAATTGGGCACAGTTAGATACATCTGTGGATTCGTCCACTTGTACGTTCATTTATTAGGATTTTCCACAACTTGTGTTTGAATATCCTCTGTCATGTCACTAATTCTTCTTTGGATAGTATCTTTTGACAGAGGTATTGTTGTTAACTTTGCAACCTCTTTTTCACGAAACATTATATGTACCATTTTAACAGCTGCTGGCAAAATAAGATTTTCAGCAATTCTGTGCGGGTTACTGGTTTTGGCAACGAGATATTAAGCAACTTACTAATAAGGCTTTTTCATTAGTAGTGGTTGTGCAGGAAATTCAGCTTTCTTTCAAAGAATTCTACGGGTTTGTCTTCTCTATCTGGGTGTTTGCTATTTAAATATTGAAGTAGCTTTGATAGCTTCATGCTTTCTTTTGACAATACTTGTCCACAAATAAAATATTGTGGTTTGACGGAAATAACGGTAAAACCATATTTAAGATATTCATCGATGTAAAGTCATTTTTTGTTTTTATTAATGCCAATTTCAGAAGTAGATGGTTCTGCGTTTCTTTTTAAAAACTTATCCATAATTTGTAATTTATCATAGACTGCCACTACCACAATCACCACAACGCGCTGTTTGTAACTGAAGTCTCATTGCGCTTGGCTGCTTATATAAAAGTTAAACCAAGGCTTCCAGAACGTACCAGAGTGACATCTAGTAGCGGAGTAGCGAGTAGCGCTTTCGCGACGATCGTAGATGTGCAGTCGATTTTTTGTCATTTATTTTTATTGTAAATGGTAGTCTGGCAAAAGTACTACTAGTTACTAGTGAGATAGATCGCATTTAAAATTACTGTTCAATTTAATTTTTAATTTATTTGTTTTAAACTTAAACAGTAAGGTAAAATAAAGATTGAGAAATAATCAGTTACTTGTAATTTAGTTAGGCTATAGGAGATAGGGGGTCGCGAACAATTTTTTTAACAAAAAGGTGTCGCGCTTTAGATAAGTTCGGGAAACACTGACCTACGGTATATAAGCTGCTTATAATAGCTAAGAATGCATTTTCTTCAATATTTACCTAAAAAAATTAACCAGAATATATCGTAGAATAAACTTTTCGATGTATTCTTACGCATAAATAAAAGAAAACATTACCGTAAATTCTAGAAACGTTAAATCTTTAAACAACGACTAATTTTCACATTCCCAAAACCGTGTTTCTTTCAGTAACTGTGTTTTTACGGTAGCATACTGGTCGACGAACATAGTTTAATTGTATTTGTAACGTCAAAATGGATCAAATGATAAAATAAGTATTGTCAAAATAAGAAGATTTTATTTTTTCCATTTTGTCCTTGCACAATCATGACTGGTTTCTTATTAGCTTTTAGGTCTCTAGGGTAATTTGTTTAGAGTGTATGCTAACTCTGCTGTTTTGTTGTTCAAAACTATACATCAATCATTTGTTTTTGCGTTGACAAAAAACAATTAGCCCTAACAAATAAAAAATTCATTAATTCCCACATACCAACACGCAAAATTACTATGTCATTTATTTTAGGGTTATTTTAGCATAATCTAGAAAAAATTATAGTATACTTAGCGTGTAAATGATTCAGTAAATACAACTGTATAAGTGGTTTATTTTAAATAAGTTTTAAGGTCGCTTACAGTTTATTAACTAAAACGTTTATTAATATTAAAATACTTATTTATCTTATGATTGCGTTTGTCAGCTAGTACACTGGTAGTTTTACCTGATAATTCACCTCACTTTTATTGAACCAATCAAAACGCTCATTTTCATAGCAACCACCTTGGTAACGGTCGTCTTACCCGATAAGACTACCGCTAGCTCGAAAAGACGCTTTCGAAAAGACGCTTGTAGCTTTTTTACTTAAATAAAAAATTAGTAACACCTCTAACTTGTATATTTACCTTTATCAGACGGCCTTCATTTTTATGTTCAGTAAATTATCCAATAAAATACACCTCTAGAGGCGGTTTCTTATCTTCATACCTTCGTTTTTCACTCGAAACTCGATTTTCCAAGAAAATTTTCACTCAATGTAATTTTTACTTATAATCAAAGATAAGACCCTCGAGCTAAAGCTCTCGGGATCATATCAGATTATAAGTAAAAATTACATTTCGTAAAAATTTGTCAGAAAATCGATTTCTTGTTAAAAACATCGGTATTACCGATAAGACGCCTCCTCTATCGGTATATTACTGTTGATAATTCACCTCACTTTTATTGAACCAATCAAAACGCTCATTTTCATAGCAACCACCTTGGTAACGGTCGTCTTACCCGATAAGACTACCGCTAGCTTGAAAAGACGCTTTCGAAAAGACGCTTGTAGCTTTTTTACTTAAATAAAAAATTAGTAACACCTCTAACTTGTATATTTACCTTTATCAGACGGCCTTCATTTTTATGTTCAGTAAATTATCCAATAAAATACACCTCTAGAGGCGGTTTCTTATCTTCATACCTTCGTTTTTCACTCGAAACTCGATTTTCCAAGAAAATTTTCACTCAATGTAATTTTTACTTATAATCAAAGATAAGACCCTCGAGCTAAAGCTCTCGGGATCATATCAGATTATAAGTAAAAATTACATTTTGTAAAAATTTGTCAGAAAATCGATTTCTTGTTAAAAACATCGGTATTACCGATAAGACGCCTCCTCTATCGGTATATTACTGTTGACAAGACGTTATTTGTATTCAAACAATTACAAACTTATAATACATTTTATTAAAAGTAAGTTTAAGGTTTCCATTTTAAACTAATTTTCCAAATATTTACTTCGTTTGTTCTTTGTTTTGTAAGAACCACAGGATTGTTTAACGCATTTAAATTCAACAGTAGTCGGGCAACATGCGTGGGCTCTATTTTCCTGTGCGAACACGTTTGTAACAATGAACGACACAAAAAACTTTAACCTGTGTCTTCACAAGTCTACTGGTTCAAAATTTGCTTTACTTGGAAAATAAAATTTCTTTTGAATTTTATTGCATTATTATTTATTAACAGATCAATCACTTCATCATTTTATACCCCAGCATGGGTATGACATACTAACGCATTTCTAACTTAGACTCGTCAAATAACCACTTAACTACTTTTAAATACTTTTAAATACTTTTAACCACATTTACGTGAAGGATTTACCGTTCCACGGAGCGCAACTTAACTCTGTCTGTATCAGTGTGACACTTCACTTTACTATTTTAAATTACTTTTAACCACTTTTACGTGAAGGATTTATCGGTCCACGGAGCGCTTCTTATCTCTGTAGACCCTCGAATGACACTGCTTTGTTGACAAAACATTGTCCGTCTCGTACCGTATACCGACACCTTGACCAATCTGGTCCTACTACGTCGAAATCCAAGATGGTTTCTTTTACGTCAAAATACTGTTGCTAGCCAATTAGAAAAGACATCCAATGTTACTATGCAAGCGGCCTTTATCGTACTTAAATTTACGTGTTAGGAAATGATACAGAATCGCCGACCGTTTTTTATACAAACATAAGGTTTTGATTTAAACTTATATTTTTATGGATTTGTACAACGTTGCCATTACTTTAATATGCGGTATTGCCAGTTATATTGCATGTGAATATAATGTACTTTTCTCTTTTTTTTTAACATTTAGTAGTTACAGAAAAACATAGTAATTTAGCACGAATGCGGCGTTGCCGCTTAGATTAGTATTACGTTACATTATATTTCCTAGAATTGAGTTCCACGCTTTTACTTTAACTTTGTACTGGGTCACGACAGAAATATGACGTGTGTCCCAAATATTTCCAATGTACCTTTTTTTCAATTGATGCAATGTCTTGGTGGAATCTTTCTTCATGGTCATCTGATAGTGCTGAGTGCTCTTTTGTACTCCTTTAAAGAAGCAACACTGTTGCAAAACATGTCGAGTTAAAAAATAAAACCGAATCAATTAATTTCCTTATAAACACCTTGTTTTATGAATCCGTTTGTTTAATTCTTTGTCTGGTTAGTTGAAAGACTGTAACTAACTCACTGTAGTCTGATGCAATATTTGCATGTTTGTTACACTTACTAGCTAAGTGCTAAATAAATTAGGAGAAAATAGAAACATAATTCATGGTCTTCCAAATGTCTATTTATAGCTAAAAGCCGGTCAGGTCTTTAATTTTTTTAACCCTAACGTAAATATTATCGGGACCTTAACCTTAGGGACCAGAAAATAAACCTTGTGTACATATCTCGGCAAGAAAAATAAAGAGATAACCCGGAAAAAAGATTTAAAACAGGTTGGATCGCAATTCCTGCACCCAAAGCCCGATGGCTGTTTGCTTTTTTGGGGGCTAAAGTAAATTGATTTTACAGTCAGCAGTGATTAAACAGCCTGTCGAGAAAGGATCTCTATGTCCACATATGGGTATTTTTAACTTTACGATATTTTTTTATTTAAATTTGCGTAAAAAATTTGGAGTATACAGTTTCGTGAAACAAAAAATGCCGCAATCAAAATTTGTCTTATCCTCCTTGTTTTTGACACACGGGATGTTTTTGAAAATTTGACATTTTGGGACACCCCCCATATTTAGGTTACCCTGCAGCTTATCAAGGAGAAAATAAATGTTCTTTTTTTAGTTATTTACGTAGAATCCAGTGACGTACTCAGATTTTTTTCTACGTTCAATAGTGTCCGAGAAAAGAAACTAACTTGCTTTTTTAAAATTCCCTAATAATATAATTTAAACAAGCTTCTCAAAAATATATAATACCCTATTTTTATTTTTAATATTAAGCACTAAATTTACGTTTTATTAAAAAATATGCATTTTTTGTTGGTAGGCCATGGGGTATTTAAAAAAAGAAAAGAACACAGTCATTTATGTGACATTAAAAACTTCCTTAGTTTCTGTCAAAGTATTCAGGTTCTCTGAATTGTTTTAAAATATCTAATAAATAGTAAAAAATCAGTTTGTCCTAAATATGGCAGAAAATGTAAACTTTGAAAATAATGAAAAATACGACATGCTTGTTTGTTATACCCATTGTAATAAAAATGCAGATGAAGCATTAGAAGTGTATTTCAATAGATAAATATACGCCTTCTTGTAGTATCTCTATGAAGATTTATTAAATTTCTTGAATTACTTGTAAATATTCCGAAAGACGACAGCCGGATAAAACAATTTCTCTAAGGATGAAATCAAATTAAATTGAACACGGTTCATTTTCTAAACCTCGGTCTACAATCTACAACAAGGAAAACAACGAGACTGATGAAATAAATGTTTTAGCTTCAATTAAAACAAGTCCAACTAGTCCTTGCAGAACGGTTGAAGGTTCGGTTCTGGACTGGAATGAGGAACAATTTTATTTTAAAAGTAAATTTAATAGGCATAAACTTTTAGTCATTGTTCAAAATGACCTCCGTTAACATAAATACAAAGATTAATACGACGGAAAAAGTTTAAATTTACTCTTTGCATCAATTCCGCATCGTTCTTTATTATGTTGACTGCATATTGAATTCTTCCCCACAATTCCTCTTCATTATTAATGGGTCTGGAGTATACCATCGTTTTTAAAGACCTTCATAAAAAATAAACAACGGAGTCATATCCGGTGAGCGTGGCGGCCAATTTACAGGAGCGTCATTTCCTCTACCGATCCATCTGTTTGGATGCTGTCGATGCAAATGATGCAAATAATTGCGGACATTTAAACTAAAATGTGGTGGAGCACCGTCATGCATAAACCACATATCTCGTCGAAGTTGTAATGGCAAATCTTCTAATAAATCTGGCAGCGTATTTTGTAAATGTTCTAAATAATCCACACCATTTAGTCGTGGCGGTAAAATGATAGGACCAATAATGAAATTGCCAATGATTCCTACCCACACACCAATTCTAAACTCATGTTGATAATGAGTTACTTTCGTGGCAGGTCAAAATAATTTAAATATTCCGGTGCGGCATCGGACACTAAAAACCGAAATATCTCAAAAACGGTTTACTTTAGCGGATTTTCACAAGAGCACCTTCTTTGTTTCAAAATGTTAAAAAAATTAGTACCTTAGAGAAAAAAACTACACTAATAATAAAGTTACGACCATTCTAAACCATAAGAAGTGCCCTTTAATGGCCACAGTGAAAAGGTGTCCGTATTCGGGTTTTGCATCCCAAAAAACCCCCGGGTACCAAGTTTTAAAGTAATACGTAAAAAAATATTCATTAATTTTAAAAAATTCGATTTTTAATTTATAACTTTACCGCCCTGTATCTCGGAAACGGAGCAATTTCGGACTAAGGTAAGTTGCTTTAAATGGCCTTATTTTGGCCTCAGGAATATGTGCTCAGATTTTGTACAGACCTTTTAGAGACACCCTGTATATTCCTGAGGAGCTTGTTATAAGCTAAATTTTATTATTAAAAAATATATAGTGACTCATTTAAAGCCGGCAACGGACGATGAGCGATAATATAATATATATTATAGCTCGGCAGTGAGCTATAATATTATATTATATTATTACTGCAGCGGACTAGAATATACAGGGTGTTATGGAAATTACTTATTATATTTTAAGGGGCCACTCCTGAGGTGGTCTAGAGTTACACTTGATAGTTTTTTTTTCTAAAATCGGAAGTATTTTGAATTTTGTAAAATACCTTAAAACCGGACTATGTGCGCCTTCCATGATAGTTCAATGCCCCTGAACACATGTGTTTTTGACAAGACAAACTGCTGGAATGGTAATTGTTTAGTTTAGTGCAATTAATGTTGAATTTTGTGCTAAAATTTCGTATATAGACTAATTGAGGGTAGCTGATCACAATTTTCCTTTTGCGTTTTTACGGCAAATGCACTGGTTTTGAGAAAAAAAAATGTTAAAGTTTTTCACTTACAGGTTAGGGTATTCTTTGGGTGTCGCGTTTCACTTTCCTTTCAATTTCCTAGATTTTATGGTTTTCCCTTCAAAATATGTGATAAAACTTTCACCAAACTATCTGTTCATAAAATAAGAACAACATTTTAGCAAAAAAACAATGGAAAAGGCACAAATTTAATTAAATTCGTTGTTAATACGCCGACAAAATAGAAACGTCTCTTTTCAGATTCATTGCACTCACGTTGCCAGATTGTTCTTCTTTTTCTTGTAATTATTAATGGCTTCCATCCAGGAGAATGATATGCTAGCTCGAGCCAATAGGATTCATTCAATTAATAAAAATGAATTGAAAGTATAGGCAATTTATAATACACTAACAATCTGACAACATGGGTCGTGCAGTTTGCTTCTGCTTTTTTGGCCAGCTGTCAGTGAGCTGTCTCCCATCTTTTTCCAGATAACGTAGAGTTTTCTGTTCGCTTACAAGTTATCCCGTTTTTCAGAGTTTCCTTGTGGCATATTTCGTTTATTTCAACTCAGAAGTGTATACTATGACTCCGACAAGTAATATTTTATTGAAAATAGCAACATTTTAGGATTACATGCAAAATAACATACCGGTGAGTTAGAAAAACTTTAACATTTTTTTTCTCAAAACCAGTGCATTTGCCGCCTAAACGCAGAAGGAAAATTGTGATCAGCTACCCTTAATTAGCATATATACGAAATTTTAGCGAAAAATTCAACATTTGTACTAAAGTAAACAATTACCCAAATCAGCTGTTTGGGTCATTGGCGCGTAGGTGTTTTGGACCTAAATTTTTGAAGGCATTTTTCTCGAATTTCTAGCTTCAAGCGCCATTTATAGCAATTTTTCCCCAATTCGTCTCGACCTATATATTTACGGGTTAAAAAATAATAAGTCATTTCCATAACACCCTGTATATATTTTTTATTTTTCAAAATAGTAGACTGATCCAGCGAACTATATGGTATAGGTGCGAAAATGGCGAAAGTGAAATTTAATGACTCGTTATTGCTAGATACCATTGATAGCTCATCAGAAGATGAATCAGATGCTGAAAGCGACAATCTATTAGCAACTATGGTTAGTAACCAAAAAGGAGCACGAAGATTCTGGTTATCTAACCACATCTTATCAAAACACGTCAAAACATGTAAACAACGCCGGTTTGCTTTCTTGGCGGGCAGCGCGACGCAAGAGGGGGGAAATATATATCCTAAAAATCGCTCGGAAAGCATATTCGTTCTGACATGAAATATATCGCTTGGTATAGTCGGGATATAGATATATATTATAGCATCAATGCGCGGCGACTTGCACTTCTTAATGCAAAGCGATATTTTTATAATATGTGAGCTATAATATATATTATATTATAGCTCATCGTCCGTAGCCGGCTTAAAAGAAAGCAAGTTTGTTTTCTTTCTCGGAAACTGTAGAAAAAGTCTGAGTACGTCTCTGGACTATACGTAAAAAACTACAAAAAGGACATTTATTTGCTCTTTGATAAGCTACAGGGTAACGAAAGTATGGGGGATGTCCCAAAATGTAAAATTTTCAAAAACATCCCGTAAATCAAAAACAAGGAGGGCTAGAAAAATTCTGAATGGGGCACCTTTTGTTTCACAAAAAAGGAACACACTGCTGCAAAAATCGTATCCTTCTATCTTTACTAATAATGGAGATATCCCGCAAAACCACCGAAAACTGAACACCCTGTACAGTGAGCCCAAATTGGATTTGAAAAAAAGAATAGTAACATATTATAGAGTTTAAATTCTGTAGAAATATCCACAGGAACAGAAATAGAAGGAGGCCTCTTTAAAATTTATAAAAACAACATGATATCAAGTCGGTATTTATGGCACCTGAGGCGTCTTGTTTTGCTAGAGGGAACGAAATTACGCTGTAAATAAATTATGACCAAATACGGAAAATGTTTCTCCAGTTCGAATGGAAAAATTGAAGAAAATGCATTTCCAGCAATTTTTAAATGAACGCGCGGTTGGGATGTGATCATTTTAAGGCAGGCATAGCAGCGTGGTAGTTTTCTTTATTTCATATTATGTACTTCGGCTTTCCGCATATAGGTTGTACACTGGCTTGCGAAAAAGTGCGGACTCCAAGGTATTTATAGAATTTAAAGTGTATTAGCAGCATATACAAGCAGGATTCGGAGTATCAGGAATTTTTCCGTGGCATGAAAATGTTTTGTCGTAATCAGTACTTGGGATCTCTGTTTTTTTAAAGTTAGGAATTCTCCTGCGACTTCAATTGGACCTTCGCAAACTCTTTAGGTTTTATCACTTGTAGAAATTTTGAAATTGACTTTTGCCTTGATTATGCGTATTTCTGCTTGTTTGATTTAAAAAAATTTTGGCGCCTATTCCATTGATTGTGAATTGATTGGGTGATTGGTGGTTGATTGATATTGCCTCACTACTATTGGTGCCTCTTTACTATGAGATTGGACCAACAGGGAGCCAGTCTTTCGGTAGTTTGTACGTACTGTTTGGTCTAGATCTCGTGTGGGAGCCCGTGATTAATGGGTTTGTCGATACGTCCGTACGTCTGTAATAGTCTGTAATAATTTTTGTGAAAAATTCATTTATTGTCTGCATACGAAAGTCTTGATGAAGTATGCGATTCATCGTGTACCTGGGTACATCCGCAATAATTTTTAGTGCCCTGTTGTGTATTACCTGGAACTTATTAAGCTCCGTTCTGCTTAGTCCTAATCAGAATTTTATGAAGCATTTGTGACAAATAGACCAGTTCCAACTAACAGCGACAATACCTGTATTAATATTAATTTCTTCTAAGTTTCAGTGACCGTTACCCGCTGAAGGACAGCACATACAGTGTGTATCAGCCAAATGGAATAAATTCGATAATAAATACATGGGGGCGTGTCCGAAAAAACGCTCGGACACGTCGATTGGTATTTCTAGTTGCGCATATTTTTCAATAAAAACTTTTTATACAGAAAATGTGTCATGTAACAGTAGCAAATACTAACTTTCTTATTTTAAATGCAACACCCCGTATATTATCCAATTTTTGGATTCTTCCGAAAATTTTAGACATATTTTATGTACAGGGTCTTCCAACGAGGACTGAACAGGGGCTCATTTTTGAGCTTCCTTGTACTTAAAGAAAAATCTAAAATAGCCAATCGATGTACTTTTTCCTGCAGAATTTAAAAATGAAACCAATAATTTATTTGAACCAGAAACAAAAGAGTTACGCTATGGATAAGGTGTTTTTTAAATGGAACATTCATTAGATAAGAGATTGCAGATTGTTATCTTGTTCTACAAATGCCAAGAAAATGCAATGAATATTTCATTTCGGCAATATTATAGTAAATTTGTAAAATTTTTTGACTTTGAAGGATTCAAAGGTGATTATACCTTTATTACCTAGTGTATGTTTCAAACAGGTTAAAGTTAAATTATACTGGATAAAACATTAAAATTTAATAAAAATAGCTGTCACAATATTAAATATTTTAATCAGAACGGATAAAAAAAAATCACTCGTTCCAAAAATCGTATAAAAAAAGCTATGTTCCATTTAAAAAACACCTTATCCATAGCGTAACTCTTTGGTTTCTGGTTCAAATAAATTTTTGGTTCATTTTTGAATTCTGCAGGAAAAAGTACATCGATTGGCTATTTTGGATTTTTCTTTAAATACAAGGAAGCTCAAAAATGAGCCCCTGTTCAGTCCTCGTTGGAAGACCCTGTACAATATCCTATACCAATCTTCAACTGTTTCGGAAATATTAAGTGTTTTCATATTTATTGCAAAAATCAACAACACACTAAAAAACTAATAAGTAATGCTGTTTATTCCTTAATAATCTAAAAAACAAAAAACAAAAAAAAACATTAATGTAGGAGATGTTGAAAATTGATGTTAAAATGTTTTTACTGATATGAAATAAAAAAAAAGGTATAAATAGTTTGGTTTACTTTTGTTCAAAACGCCTGACCTTAGCAAATTGTTTTCTGTCTGCATGACAGTAGTTGTCAGTGTTATAGTCGTGTGAATTTCGTTAACTACATATCAGAAAAATGGTTTATTTAACAGAAATGCACAAAATAACAATTCTACAGATGATTGGTTATGGAGAACACGGACACAAATGGAAGTTGCTCGCTCATTTCATGAAAAATTTCCAAATTTGCCGCTTATGACTCAAGGGACAATTAGTAAAATAGAAAAGCAGTTTCGCCAGCTTGGACATGTAAAGCAAATAAAAAAAGTAGCTGCCAATGCAATAAGTGATGATACCAAATTAGATATTATGCTTAAGTTTCAGGAAAACCCACAGACTTCTAGTCGAAAAACAGCCCCAATGTTCGATGTTTGCCATTCATCGATTATTCGAACATTACAAGAGAATAAAATGTATCCCTATAAAATGATACCTACTCATGAGCTCATGAAAGACGATTTTGATAGGAGAACGCATTTTTGTGAAGAAATGATGGCAATGTTAGATAGCAATGTGATACAATTAGAACATGTTTTGTTTTCTGATGAGTGCACCTATACACTTCACAGTCATGCTAATCGTCAGAATTGCCGCTATTGGTCTAGGGAAAATCCTCACTGGATGAGAGAAGAACATACGCAATATCCTGAAAATGTTTGGGCAGGAATTGTTGGAGATCATATCATAGGTCCCTTTCTCATTAATGACAATTTATATAGCGATTATTATTTAGCACTGCTCCAAAATAATGTCTTGCCAACTTTGACAAACTTATATCCTGATCCAGCAAACCCACAACTTTCAGCGAATATGATATGGTTTCAGCGAGATGGAGCACCGCCCCATTACCAAATCAATGTCCTGCAGTACCTCAACCGATTATTTCCAAATCGGTGAATAGGGAGGCGTGGATGGATGGAATGGCCAGCACGATCCCCTAATCTGACGCCATTAGACTTCTTCATGGGGTTATGTCAAAAATATTGCATACAAAACTAAACCCCTCGACTTAGCTGATTTAAGAAGACGAGTAAGGCTTGCGATTAGATCGGTCACGCCTGAGATGTTCAGTACCGATAGAAGAAGTTTCTATTTAAGATTAGGATGTTGCCAAGACGTTCGCGTCAACAGTGTGTCGAAGAAATTTCGAGGAACAGGCAGTGTTAGGGAAGCCGCTAGATCAGGGCGACCTAAAACAGCAACGGGGGAGACAAAGCTTTGGATTCATGCAGGTAGAGATATGAGGAATAATTTACTGAACAACTTTCATAAAGGTCACCTTTACGTATATAAGGTTATTCAAAAGTTACAGGCATTATGCGCGACTTCTTTGCCACTCTTTACAGATACACCTGAAAAGCAAAAATATATGGACCTTATACTTGAACAACAGCGCAAGCAGACTTTAAAGAGAAGAAAAAGGATACAGTCATGAACTAAACAGAAAATATAGTAACCAAACCAAGTAGAATTTAACGCTAAAAAAGCCCAAGCGGCAGTTTTTTCTAAAACAGTTAATGTTGAAGAACCGGAAATAGTCATGGCGGGACACTTGATTTCTTTGGCTTCATCAATTAATTTATATATAATAAAATAATAATATAATTTGAATAGTCATATGTCTTGGCGTAGTCACGTTGCGGCCATTGCTAAGGCAGCCTCGCAGAAGCTTGGAATACTTTTCCGAACTAAGAACCTCTATACACCCCAACAACTTTTGATACTCTATAATGCCTGAATTCGACCAGTGGAGTACTGTTTGCATAGTGGGGCTTTGCTCATAAACATACCGTAAGATTGCTAGATTCCATGTAAAAAAAATCCAGAAGGTTAAACGAAAAGAGAAAGGAATGGGAATAGAAAAAGACAAGAGCAATCCAAGCAATTTCTTTTATGAAAGTAACGATGACACAATGTGTTCCTGATGCGGAATGGGTTCAGTGCACTTTATGTAGAATGTGGGTACATTCAAAGTGTGCAAAAGGAAATACACTTTCTATGAATGTAAAAAATGCACATCAGACGTTGATGACTAATTCACTTTCACGGACGCTTTGATCAATTAAGACATTACTGACTATAACCTGAACTGACCTCGATATTAGACAACCTGCTAGAGGAAGCAAACTCTTTATCGGCGCTTAGAAAACCGATGGAGGAGCTGCAATAGTTACACCAGATTGCAATCTACAATTAAAACTGAGAACATACCCCAGCATAGTACGTTGAAAAAGCACCTTACAATTGCACAGACACCATCAACTTCTTAACACAAATTTAGAAGGTCTACAGAACTCGCCACAACATCTACACCTTGGAAAAAGAAGTAATGTTTATATATGTCCCATTGCACACTACAATCGCTGGTGACGAAGAGACCGACAAAAAATTGCGATTGGCTTAAGAAGACTCTGACTCAATTCTGGTATCAAGTGCGATGTCTAACGACTTCAATTACTTTATTGTAAATGGTCCAATAAACACATGGCAATCCGAATAAAACAATTCGACATCTGGACTTCGCTAGTGCAAAAGTAGCGTTGCTCTAGATTGCCTAAAAATTGGCCACACATAGCCAGAATGTATGCCAGTGCCAATTATTAAACACATTACTATAGAGTGCCAAAAACCAAAAACTTAACTTACTCATGCCCGGTTGTACAAATCGCGCTTAAGCCCAAGTGAGGTGCGTCTTGAACTGCTACTTTAATTCATCGAGAGTTGTACAGTTACAGTCATTAAAGCTTGGGTAGTAAATCTGTCAGATTTTCACTTTTCTCTAATTTTTGGTAAAATGCTCTCTTACCATGAGTTTCCTTTAATTATTAGGAGTTACCTCAAAAATTGACGCATCTATATTTTTTTTTAAATACGCCACTGTATTCTACGTAAAAAGTCATAAAACTTTCGTATTGAAAGTTGTTTTTTATCTCCATAAATAACCGAGTAATAAGAGATAAAATAGAAACCGCAGATTTTGAGAATCACCCTGTATCTTTCAAACCACTCTAGTTAGCGTGCATCTGATTGCGCCATTAAACTAAACACTAAAAAAAAGAACGGGACATATATCTTAGTTTTTTTGTATCTCTTACCGTTTAGCCTATACCCTATAATATTAACGAAAAGAAACCACCCGGTATAGTTGTACAGTGTATCAGCCAATATGCATTCGGCATCTAAAAATATACTCCGGGCAATATCGGAACACATGTCTCCATTACTATTGTCCTATTTTTCAATTAACCACATAAAGTCGTATATTTCAAAATGGGAGCATTCCTGTGACATTTTCATGTATCGTTCTTTGGCTTTGAAAAACTTTTTTCGGTCGTTTTAGAATTTTCCTAGAATAAGCGTACAGAGCTCGGCATTTCCTAGTGTTCAATTTAAATTGCATGTGTTTCAGTTTTAGCTCTAAATGTCGATTTATGATTTAGCGGAGTTTGCTAAAAATTTTATTACTTGATCGTGGCAGCACACAAAAAACTGGCGCAGAATAATTGTTTTGAGGCTGTCGAAAATTCCGTTGCGATCTTAAGAAGCTTGCTCTAAAGCAGGGGTCTCCAAAATTTCCAGCCTTGGGGCCATACTGGTTACTCCAGTAAGTTCCAAGGGCCAACACCGTTTTAATTTTCTTGCCATTATCTATAATTTCTAGACTAGTCGCCGAGTACGCGCCCTGAGCGATCATACGCTTGTTAAATTCGCTAGTTCAATCACTATTGTGTTGTACTGTATTGTTACGACCGCGACACTTGACGACATCTGATGGTTACACCCGGAAATAGGTAGTGTACCCTCTACCCATCGCTAACACATAGCGCTCAAATCGCGTCGAACCTCGTTGGTTCGAGAAAGTTCTGGTGTATTCCATCCATTTCTAGATGGTAGTAATTGGAGTATACAAAGACTAGCGGCGCGACCGCGAGTCAGTCCACCTAGGGAACGCGAAAGAAGCGTATCTGTGTACTATGTAATAAAGTGGTGCGTGACTCCTTAACTTGTTTGTGCGTGTTAAATCACTACTTACTTGTGTGAGAAAACATTCTCCAAAATGAAGTACGTCAAGAATGTTTACAGATCTATGGTAACCGATGAACATCTTTAATCTTTTTTAGTAATTGGTAACAGGTAAAACTGGTCCACGACTACAAACTATTGTCAGTGGAAAATCACAATTACATAAATCTCACTAGTATTTTATATGTTATAATGTTTATATACGTTTATAATGTTATTTGGATTTATTTCAATTATTTGTCAGTATTATGCTTAAGGTAAATTTTCTGTGTATAATACTTGTCATTAAGCTTTACATAGCAAGTAAATAAAACCGAGTTATTCTCATTCTGTTTTTTTTTTTATCCCACTTATCACAACAACAATAACAACAATAAGCCATTAGCCGTCGCGAGCCGGATTGATGACACTGGCGGGCCGTAGTTTGGAGACCCCGATTCTAAAATGATGACGTTGTCCATACGAAGGGATGTTTCAACATGATGGGCGGCTATTGGCTTTAGTTTAATGATATCATTCTAACAGTATGTTACATTGTGCTGTTTATTCTTTTATTAGAAAATGGACTCCAATTAACACGGTAAACCTATATTCTTCGAACCACAGACACTTCATTTCCTTTAAAACCCAATAAAATCCACATTAATGTCCCCGAAGTTAATTTAATAAATTTTAGATGTGACTTGGCCGTCGGAAAACATGAAAATTCAATGTAATTTGGAAAAGTGCCAGTTAATACCTTGCTTCTTTTACGTTTTTGCTAATTTGCCCTCCGATAGACTTGTCTGGGAACATTTCTTTTATCTTTGTTGTTGATTGGATTACTAGTTTGTTGGATGTAACGAATTGTAAAAGTTTGCTGGAAGCATATTTTTTAATTGGCAGTTTTGGGACCTTAATTAAATTAGCTTTAGGACATAATTATTACATGGGTTAGTTCAGTTTAAAACTCAAGCTTTACAATAAGAGCATCTTGTCGTCTATTTGGCAGTAGAGTGGATAATATATGCTTTCATCATTCACCAGCCACCCCTTTGTGGCTGTTTAAAGCCCATACGTGGTGAAAATTGGTGTCTGTTGTTACAAGAATTGTGTCCGGTTATAAAAAATTAGGTTTCTTAGTTGAATAACCTCTATTTGGTCAATATTAGGAGCTAGAAAGCATGGGACTTGGGAAGGAGATTTAGAAATATATGATGTTAAGGCAGAACCCGATAATGTATCAGATAAGTAATTTTCTCGAAAGTGAAGGAAAATCACCCCGTTTAATCGGCTAAGCTGAATCGAATGATCTAGTTCGAGACCTCTACTTGTCCAAAGAGCCCGGTAAAGTATTAGATTCTAGATTACAACAATGGAATTTACTAGCCACTGTAACCAAAGTTACAATATTTAGGAACCGTAACCAAGAGCTATCCTCGTGTTTTACTATGCATGATAAAATGTGTGTTTCTGTTAATCCATGGAAAAATTAGGATTTGCACATAACCCGAGTGAATGGCGCTTGTTTATAGATTCTTCTAAAATAAGTTTAAAATCAGTTCTGCTTCATAATGGCAACAAAAGACGTTGCACATGCAGTTGACATGAAGGAAACATTCGAAAGTATGTTACTTATTCTAAATGCAATAAGGTATGATACGTATAAGTGGCAAATATTTAAAAACAATAGAATTTTCGTACCGATTAAAATCAAGGACACCTACATAACACCGCAAAACGACTGACTATAGATGAGCGTTTATCTTTTCATCCCCATATCGCTTCCACCCTTGAAAAAGGCTTTGCAGCAATGCAGAGCCTATATTCCGTTCGATCCGCAAAATCCCCTCTTTGCCAGTTCAATAAACGCCTCATCTATCAACAAATTATAAGACCCGTAATAACATATGGTGTTCAGCCTCAAACACCCAACTACAGAGGTTTCTCAGGTTGGAGAATAAGATTCTGCGATGTGTTACGTCATCCGACAGGTACGTACGCATTGCAAAACTTCACCGGATGGCCGACATACCGAACATACTAGACTATATAAGAGACATATCAACCGACTTCTATACAAACAATTTAAACAACTCACCATTGACAAGAAACCTAACTAACAATAGACATGACATAAACAATCCAATAAAACACAAACCAATATACGCAAAACTACCCTTGTATCACCTCCCCCTGCCTTATGTATGGGTATTAACTAATAAACACATGCACAATTCAATAAAATACACAGAATTAAATTCCAAAAACATCACCACACAAACACGTCAAAGAATAAAAACATTTTTTACACATCAACACCCATACGGTCGATACACATGCCATTGGCCAGTGGGGGGGACTACTGGCGACGCCTCCGACAATGACTCACACACAAAACGGAAAATCTACCTCCTTATTGTATTGGTCTCCTTCCGCCGGCACTCCGTGCTGGTTGATTGGAGATTTCGCCCACTGCATTGAAGTTGTCTGCTATGGCGGACATAATGTTTGACTGAAGAAAGTAAATGGGGTTTTTTGGAAGATTTTTCCCCAAATGCCAAGCCGTAACTCATTCATAATACGCTGTAAGGTCACCACCGGAAAGTTGTTCGCTATCTATATTAGTTAGTAGTTTTCTTTGTCTTTGGGACAGTAGAGCAACACAGCGCCACTACCAAGTAAAAGAATGGCTTCCAAGAGATCAATATATTCCAGGGCAAGCGAACGTAAAGAATATACCTCTTGTTGACCCCAAAAAAGTTCTGTTACTTCCTTTATACATTAAACTGGGATTGATGAAAAATCTCGTCCAAGCATTAGATATAGAGGCAGATGCGTATAAATACTTTCAACAAATTTTTCCTATACTAAGTGATGCTAAGCTTAAGGACGGAATATTTGTTGGACCACAAATTAGAAAAATACTAAGGGATCAACAGTTTGATCAAAAATTAAGTGATGTGGAATTAGCTGCGTGGAGTTCTTTGAAAATAATTTTTTCGCAGTTGTAGTAGAAAACTATAAAAAACCTGTAGAAGAACTACTTGAAAGCTACTGCAAAATGGGCTATCGCATGTCTTTTAAAATACACTTCTTACACTCCCAGAAAATGTGGGTGCGGTTAGTGACGAGCAAGGAGAAAGGTTCCACCAGGATGTACTAACAATGGAGCAACGCTACCAGCAACGCTGGGGGATTATTGTTGGTTTCTTATTAGAGAACGCGATCAGGAATATAAACAAAAGTCAACATTTGCAGAAAAGGTATGTACAAAAGACTTACTATAAATGTGTATTTTTGTAAATAAATCCTGTTGACCTTAAAATATCTTGTCTTTTTTTCTTGGTTTGAGCTCGTGTATAACTATTACATACAAATGTTTGTATAAAATAAAAATATCTGATACATTCTATAACTCAAAATCTATACGTGGTGGCAAATGTTGGTTGTTGAATTCGCATTCAGGATGCTTTTAACTCCTCCGTAGAGCCACATCAGTCCCATTTTTTTTGTATTGTTTGACTAGTGTTATCAGAAAATAATAAAATTTGGCGTGCGAGTTCATCATACAAGGGCCTTCAAAAAAGTTTAATACAATTTTGATGTAAAATTAATAGGAGAGCCAACATTAAGGGTAGACAAGTTTACATGGGATTTCTTATGGCCAATCTGACGGTGCACCACCCGATATACTTGTATTACAAAAAAAAATGTTTATACATTCTACGTCACGCTAATTAAATACCTACAGGTGTGTGTAACTTGAGAAAAATTAGTTTAAAGTGTATCATTTGTAAAACATTATTTTTGAATACCTTTGAATAAGGATCAATTTTATTTAATAGACCCATTACCATAATTCTTACACACTGGCGGGGTTAAAGAAGTGCTTTTGGATGTTTTCTATTTTTTATTTTTCTCCAGGACTGGAAAACCTTTTTTTTGCTTTTAATTGATTGCTCTTGAACCACCAAACTATGTTAAATAAAATTTTAGGCGAGTGAAAAGGATATTAATACGAACCTAAATATGCAATAAAATACTGTGTGACTTATTTAAAAGAATACCACTATATGCTTTCACACGTTTTTTTAAATTTCCTAATTTAATTCGTACAGGAGTCATGAAAGCAGTGTTTTCGGACCCTGTATAAGGACTGCGGAGCTACAGAACCCCCAAACTTTTAAACCAAATAGCCACAACCATTAGTTAGTACCGGGTAAAACATTTTAAATCGTATTAGAATTAGAATTTCGATATCGATACCTGAACTATACTAATTCTACACTAAATATCCGAAGTATACAACCAAGTATGGCAATCAACCATAGGCATGATTAAGCCATCCGCCCATTCCTATTCTATGCATCCGCCGAGTAATGATAGCGGCACAAATCTTAAAAGAGGTTTACAGCGCATTTTCTCCTTTCCCTTAAATATGGTAGACAGTGGCGAGGTGAGCCGAACATAATACCATCGGGTTTGTTACAAAAGGCCGATTATATTGGATTTAGTGCTGTAAATTATTTCAGATCCGGTTAGTTTTCGGTATTCGTATCATCGGGCTAATATTTATATTTTTTCTTGCATTTGTTCTACTTGTTGGCGGTTTTCGCGAGAAATGGAGGGTAAATTTGGTGAAAATATTCAAATTGTGGGTAAAAGTCTTCGCCTTGCTTTGTTTTTCGTGTTACTTGTTTGCGACTGTCTCTCCAGCACATCCGCTAATAGAGTTCACTAGCAGTCACTGCCGCAAATATATAAATAACTATAAATTATTAACGTTTTTTGTCGATACACTCCTTATATTTATTATTTTATTCTCTCGTCTTTCTGATATCTCAATTTTACAGGAATCCGTTCTACACTTACCTTGCCTTTGAGAGTATCTCTGGACCTCATGCATAATTCAGTAACTGTAAAAGGCTAAAGGTTTATAAAGAATGGCGGACAAAACTTGAAAGAAATTCTAAAGTACACGTTTAATGGTGATATTAATTTAATGTGCGATAGATTAAAAAATAATATTTCTGTTGGTTAATGAAGGGCTTATAACGCCTTTTTGTTTATTCGTCAAGGTCTACCTGTCCCCGATCAGACTTACAAGCATCATTTTTAGGATGAAGTAGAATTGTTTTCTCAGCAAATTCTTTTGTGTGATTTTTTACTCGTTATTAATACCGTGAACGTTGCTACGCTAACTACTGCGATACTTATCTAATCAACTGTATTACAGAAAGTGCTACAATTGCGTGCCCTAACAGAATTTTCGGAATCTCACAGAGTCATTAGTCGATTCTGGTCATCATTCGAGCCGGGCACGCGATGAGGTCAATTGGTCATTTGTCAGAAGTTTTTCGAGTTATTTTTAGTGTTTTTCCCGAAGCTCCGAAATTCTTGCGGGTAATTTCGCCGCGTCGTAATGTTTTGTTTGACTTTGAGATATCGTTTTGATATTTCGATAAAAATGTAAATGAATAATTGGCAGAAACTTGGAGCTTTCGGCTTGTATCTTTATATGGTATTTAGTTCAATGCTTGCTTATGATCGAAATAAAAATTTTATTAACACAAATAGCATCTACAATATCCAATTAAGAACCAACCAAAATATGTTGGAGAAAGGTTCAGTTGTCAAGTTGCTTAATTAAATAACAACAAACAGGTATCAAGTCAAAGAAAAGAAGAAACGGCAACGTTGCTGTCTGCAATCTTTCCTAGACTAAATTCCCAGAATCTGCCGAAGTAAAACAAGCGTACATGACCAAAAGCAGAGTATGAAAAAGACATATATTTCTTAGTTGAATAAGACAACCGAAGTAAATTCAAGGGTTTATTGGTAGGCAACTAGACATACTTACCTGTTAAGCGAAATAGCATGACAGGATGCTAGTGTGTATGAGAGAGAGGAATGAGATATCGCATGTGCGACGTAGCATGTTTTGACAACTGAGTTCTGTGGAGAGCGAACGGTTTCCCTCGCGCAATTAGCGGGTTTTCAATTTTTTGATGACACTCAAGCCAAGTAATTAAGTATATATTAATGTGACTAATATATCCAGACTTAAGTAGAGTTCCGCATCACGCCTTGCAGAAAACACACGAGCTTCTCGCGGCATTTTGCGCGTTTTTAGTTGATTTTATGGTATTCAAGGCATAAAATAGGTTGGAATATTCGCGGTTTTTGTATCCCGAGGATGTATCTAATGTGATTATTACACCCCAACTCAAGTCCTGTTTATCTGTTGTAAAAAGCAGTCTCAATTTCGTAGATACGATAAATTCATGAAGGTTTAAGAATACAGTAGTGTATCCCGATATTATTGCTTGTTTAGTGATGTAAGATGTATACCTGTTTTAATGCAGTAAGTCGTTACCATACTAAGTTGTAAAAGTAAAAGCATTTGCTGCTACTCAGAGCGGATGTCAAGATGAGTAAATGAAATACCAGGAGTAAATAGATATATCTTGTGTGAGAAAAAAGCCTTTTATTTCAACTGACATATTTTGAACCAAGCAACCTATGAGAAATACAGTAAACAATTTATGTTTGGCGCAAGCATATAACGGCAGCGTCAACAAAATATAATAGTAGTCATATCAAAATATACAGATTAGTAATTCTTACTTAAATCATTGTAACATTAAACAACACTCAACATTAAAGCAAGATGCATAGAAGTATATAATTTTCATAATAATAGAAAACATGACCAATAACAACGACACCAATTATTTTATTTTAAATTGAGTCACAGATGCAAGTAAAGGGACACTCCCTATGACACTAAAGCTAATATAACACTAATTCAATTAAAGCATGTTTCAATTTGGCCCCGAACTTGTCAATTGAATCACAGAAAAAGTCAACATCACTCCTGTTTGTTACAGAATTCTCCAAATTGAACATTCCAGAAATTGAAGCATTAACCCCATAATTAGTTCTGTAAAAATTTACATTAAAAAGTAGTCTATTTCTAGAGTTGATCGGAGAAATATGAAAGCCCCTAATTTTAAGTAGATTCGGTGCATCTAACGCGTTATTTATAATTTTATAAAAATTTGTAACATCAACATATTATTATCTTCTCCTGTCTTCTAAGAAAGTTAAATCTAAAAGTGTGTTCACAACAGTCAATATCCACATACGGAGTGTTCAATTTAAGACCAATTCTTTTGAGGAAATTGCCTTGGACGTTTTTCAACCTGTCCTTGTGAACATCACAGTATGGTTACCAAATGCAGGAGGGATATTCCAAAATTAATCTCAGTAGTACACAATAAACCTCAATCAAAACCTCGCAAAGTTCAAGAAACAAACCCCAGTAAGTTCGGTATCAAACCAAACTCCTAAGTTCTTAACAAGAGCATGTCTTTCGAGTCGCGAGGCTTCTAAATTGTAATTAAAAAAATATTGATTATTAATACAACTGAAAGTTATTACTTTACATTTAATAATATTTATGATTAATTTATTACGTTTGCACCGCAAAGACAACCGTGCGCGCCAGACTGGCAAAAGTGCAGAGGCTTGCAGGCCTGGGCATAACCGGAGCCATGAAAACCACGCCCACGGCCGCATTGGATATCCTACTGGGGCTGCCGAGCCTCCATATCTGAATTCAGAAGGAGGCAATAGCGGCATACCCAAGAATGCAGGCCATTGGATGCTGGAAAGGAGTGAGCGACTTAGGTTCCACTAGGATAACGCCAAGGGTGGAAAGGGAAATCCCAATTCCTTCAGAGCAATTCCAGTTAAAGGAGTGTTGAGGCTGAACAGGAAGTTTACTCTCACGATTCCTAGTAGCAGCAGTGGGAGGAAGAGCAGGTGAAGTTCCCTGACGATGCTCTGGTATGCTACACCGATGGGTCGCGCATAGCTGGAACTAAATCATCAGGGACAGGAGTATACTTGGAAAACATCAATATAAGAAGAAGCTATCCACTTCTAAGCAGAGGTATATGCCATCCTCTCGGTGCCAAGCATGAGGAAGGTCGTGGACTGTATATATCTGCTCTGATAGCCTTCATGTCAGTCTTCCAGCCCAGGAGTAGTTCGATCCTTGTATAGGAGTGTGCAGACGCACTTGGGAGACTCGCAGAACGGACACAGGTATCCTTTGTCTGGGCCCCTTAACATTGTGGAATGCATGGTAACGAGACGGTCGACGAGCTCGCCGGAGTTTCCTATCTAGGACCCAAGCTAGCAATAGACATATCAAAACAGCAGGTAGGGACAGCCCTGAGGAAATGAACCGCCAACCTCTTCAAGGAGGAATGGCGGCAGACGCCGGGCTGCAGAAAGGCCAAAGATTTCATAACTTGGCCTAATAGGGCAGGAGTAGGCACTAACCTGAATCCTCTGGCAGGACCCTTGCTTGGAATAATGTCCTGACCTTCACAAGAAGGTCGGCTAGGTTTGGCGAGGGTCTGGGTGGTTAATTGGATGGGAGAAGACTCAGGGTTAGGTAAAAAGGATTGCATTTGGTCTACTTGCCAGATCAGTGTGCCTCCCCTCACCTACTACTACTATTACTATTAAGTTTGCATCACAACAACAACCTATTGAGATAATCCTGCAATCACTGACAATTACTTAGTGATTTTATAACCCTAAATAATTTTACATCATCAGCAAATAGCAAAAATGATGAGATATCGTTAAAATCATTAATAAAACAAACAAGAAGAAAGCAGAGAGATGCCCCCTTTTGGGGCTCCAGATGTCTGAGGAAACGGTATTTTCTTATTTTAACTGCTTGTGTTTGACCTCGAAGATTACTATTAAACTAGCACTACAAGCCATCAAAAATTCCCAAAGTTCTGAACAAGCAAATCATAGTCAACCTCGTCAAAGGCCTTGGAAAAATCAGTATAAATCGCATCGAACTGTAATCGTTTACTAGGGCTTCAAACACTTTCAAGATCAATGATAACCTCGCTATGGGACGATAGTTCTCAATATCTGATTTATTACCATCTTTAAGAATTGGTGAAAAATAAATGTTTTAATGACTATCATAGAAGTTCCGTTCAAAGGTTTTTGGGGGCCATGCACAAATATTGCCAATAATTGACATAAGATCAGTGAACATTTTTGTTTTCGACCTGTAGAAATCGTGTTTTTGTCATCTTATGTTTTCGACAGTAACTTGAACTCATTATGTAATTTATAATTAAGTTTTAATTGAATGTCCAAAAAAGAATACTGTCATGTACAGTACTGTCAAAAAATGTGAGGTTATGTACCGATGATTTTTCAGTTGTTCTTCTGTTTTATAAACAAGGCTATGTTTTTTTGATGAATTGTTACGTAACTTGCCTGTAGGAAATCAGTTTACTTCTCTTGTTTACCTAGGCAGATTACCAAGAGTTTTATACTGACCCGACCCTGTCTAAGAGTCGTTAAAAATAAAGTAACAAAACTTCATAAGAGAAACTAATAACAAAAATATGCATTTTCAGTTTGGTTTCTTTAAACGGAATCTCGATTTGTAATTGTTTGTTAAATTTACACCAAGCATTTTGTTGCCTCCATTCAATCACAAAGTAATAAAGAAACCCCTAAAAACAAAGTACAAAAGTAAGCAGATACTAACACAAAAACAATAAACTTTCGTGGAAGCCCGAATAAACTCCCGAATCCACGAAGGGCAAACTAAATATCTCGTCGGTTTATTTATAATTTAAAAGACCGTTAGACGAGCTGACCCAGCGCTGCAGACCGATGACCATCTCGAAACTTAATAGATAACGCGGCTTTCTTATGAAAGTAGAAAAGGAAGCGGTACTTCCACAACATCCACCGCGCGCCCCTGCTGCATACATTTACAACAAAATAATGTTCAAACTACTCCCTGGAGAGTAAAATTTTATTCGATGCTCTTTCTCTCTCTTCCCCATACACAACTCGAGTTTTTTAATCCAGTTTTGAAGCTATTTATTACGTGTATAAGCAGGGGTTCGCCATGGCTTCCCTTGATAAATAATCACCGAGGTCAGATTTTAATAAAGCGGTCCCAAATTTAATTTTTGGCCCCGCTTATTGGCCTCAAATTTTATGCTTGTGTGATTTGCCATTAATTAGTGTTTGAAGCGTGGGATGTTGGAAAATGTTGTGTCTGTCTGCGTCCACGTAGTTTCTTATGAAAATTCTATAACAAGATAATACACCGAGAAAAATGAAACGCTTTTCTCAGTTAAAATATTTTATGGCTTTAAAGCAATATTGTAAATTTGTTAAACTTTAACTATTAGAACAAAAATCGAAATTATTAATTGAAATATATTATATTACATATTATGCGAGATGTTGCACGTGGCGATCATTACAGGGTCTTTTTAAATCCACCATTTTATAAGTCGTGTTATTTTCTGGCGACATCTGTCTTTATTTGAGCTCATATAAGTTCGATCGGGTTTAATTCGCAGTGGTAAGGCGGGAGTCTGAGCACAGATATTCCTAGTAACTTTGCCATTACATCGACTACATATTTTTTGAATTCATTTTTATGTAAATTGGCTCGTACCAATAGTTTTTTTTTTAAGGAATCTAATGGAAATTCTATTTGTTTTAAACTTAGCGATTCTGTTATTTTTTCACTTTTACTCCGCGCACTTGTCGGTGATTCTTCCGTCAGCCTAGAGTGATAACTTGCAACATCCAATACAATTATTGCATCTTTTGCTATAAGATCCAACATTTGCTCGAACCATTCTTCATCAATCTTCGAAAACATCGGCATTCGTATCTTCGTGATAGTCTCCTGTATTTTTAGATTGGAACATCAGTAGACTACCTTTAAGGAAGCCCTCATAACTTCCAATATGAGTTATGATAAGTCGATGTCCTCTTCCAGATGGCGGTCTTAATCTTGTGGACAACCCTTCCAAAAAAGATTGCTTTAACCTTTTAATATTTTCATCCTGCCAAAATTTAGTCACTCATTTAGCCATGTTTCGTGTAGGTAAATTTTTTTTTTGTTTTCTCCTCTGGCTTCTCGGATGCTTTCTAAGTAATTTCTTCTCCAACAGACGATATCGCCTCTGTCTATGAAAATTGATTACCTAAAGTCTGTGCGTTTTAAGAAGTCCGATATTGGATTAAATCACCAAGGGATGTTATCGCTTTTAAAACAGTAAGTCGGTTAAGTTACAATATCTTCGCACCTTCGCTATACTTGATCACACCGAACATGCCACTGGTTTACTGTATTCTATTACTGGGCGAAATCAGAGGTTTCAAAACAAAATTATCTTAGAATTACGCGTTGAGCATAAATAATAATTAAATAGATAATTAAATTATTTTGCTATTATTATAGTTAAATCTATATAATAATCGCTATTTTCCAAGAACCAATTAAAATTTGCTCAAGTGCGGGATGGTTAAATATGTTAAAGATTTTGTCAGGTATATACTTTTCCGATAATGACATTATTTTGGGATTATTATAATTAAATCTTCATAATAATTACTATTTTCCAAGAAATAATTAAAATTTGCTGAAGTGCGGGATGGTATGTTCTACTTTATTTTAAATAAGTAGTTGTGCTTTTCACTTTTAGTTTGTTTCTCATTGTGTGTGAATTAAAATCAGTTATTAAGCAAAGTTATGGAAAATGTTCAGCAAGGTTGCACATCGCCTAGAGGGCATTTATCTCCAGGTGAACGCCGTTTGGTATTACAAGTGGAACGTTATTTTACTTTAGAAAAAGATAACTCGGGCCCGTTAGAGTCTGTTTTGGCAGTGCAAAAACGAACGTCTGATGCTTGCGGCATTTCAGAGAAGACCTTAAGAAGACTTCGAAAAAAGAGTGAAGAGGATTTGGACAGACCATATAAAAGGGTTCGACTCCATTCAAAATCCTTGGATTTATCCCAAGGGATAAAACTCTCTATTAGGAATATTGTTTATGATATGTATAAAGCCAAGGAATATGTTACCCTCAAAGCTATTCTTGAAAAGATAAAGCAGAAAAAACTTTTCGATATTGGAACTAACAGTTTGTCCATCATCTTAAAACATATGGGTTTCAAATATAAAAAAAACGAACAACAGAAAACTGCTTTGCGAGCTGTCCAATGTTGTTTCGAAAAGATGGCAATTTTTAAGGGATTATTTAAACAACAAAAAATCGGAATTGTCAAGACAAGTTGTTTTTCTTGACGAAACATGGGTATTTGCAAACGGAACTTCAACAAAAACGTCTTGGCAGGATGACTCAAAGCATTGTTATTCAAGTACCCGTGCAAGTAATGGAAAAAGGTATATTATGACATGCTGGTAATGAAGAAGGTTTTGTTTTAAATGTCAGTTTGATATTTTCATCAACAAAAAAACTGATGATTATCACGGCAATATGGATGCTGAAATTTTTGAGCATTGGTTCGAGGAAAAACTTTTAAAAAGTTTAGAAAAACCTTCCTTAATTGTTTTAGACAATGCCTCTTACCATACGAGACTCGAAGAGAAATGCCCTTCAAGCAGCTGGAAAAAGGAAGAAATAAAAGAGTGGTTGTCAAAGAAAAACATAAACCATGAAAATTTATATTTAAAAAGTGAAAAGAGCAGTCATTTAAAAAAAAGTATGTTGTTGACGAATTAGCCCTCAAATATGGACATCAAGTTTTGAGATAGCCGCCCTACCATTGTCATTACAACGCAATTGAATTGGTATGGGGTATTAGCAAGAACTATTATGACAAACATGCCTGTAAAAATATCGGTAAGCCTAGCGTTATAAAGTTATGGGAGGAGGCGCTTAGCCAAGCGGGCAAAGAAGAATGGCGGAAATGCATCGAACACACAGAAAAAATTATTTTTGAATCTTATGAGACAGAACAGGTTATAGACGAAGTAAGACCGTTAATTATTACGAATGATGATGATGATGATGACGATGATGTTGATTCTGATGAGTCTGAAAGCATGGGTGAAATTTCAAATGCAGAGGAAGACTACTTTTAGTAGTACCTATCTACAAGTAGGTACGTTCTGTCGCAAGACTACAAAATCGGTTCTTTTTAGAACCAAAACTTTATAAAAAAGAATTCGTAAAACTAATTTGTCTGAATATTACAAAAGCTAAAAAATTATTATTTTTCTTTACCTAAACTAATTTTTTATTTACTTTAAATTATTTTATTTAGAAAATATAATTCATCAACATCCAAAATTACCTTCAATATAATTTATTGTTTGAGAACCACCGACATAATGCTCAAGAGGTTTTATGGCTTAGCGGACTTCTTAAAACGCACAGACTTTATCATGTTTTTTTTCCACCGAAAACCCATTTTTTTAAATAATTTCCAAAGCGTATTTCTACACATAAATGGGTAGTTCGGGTCTTCTCGGATTGAGGACAAAGTTTTGTCCAGCGTGGAATTTTTTTTTTTTTTAAAGAAACTATGAACTTCTCGCCTTATTTTCTGCATTAAAACGTCGTCCAGCTCAAGTTTTGGTCGTCCAGAAGGAGTTTTTAGAGGTTGACGCCAACACTTTTTCTTCTTTTAAAAGTTTATACAGGGTATTACAAATTCGAAATACGAGCATTGGAATCTCGGAAACCATAGGAGTTAGAGAAACGGTTAAATGGGGGCAAAGTTGTACAATTCGGTGGTGATTAAAATGCCGCTTTAAAAGTTTTAAAATTCCGAATACTTCCGATATTATTCGAAAAAAACCGAAATTTTGCAAAATCGTTTTTATTTTTTCCTGAGCTCGTTTAAGTAGCTATTTAAAAATAAATGACACTTTGTCGTTGCAACTCGCAATCCGACGTTTCGTCTCCGAGCGGCCAACATCAACTTTATTTTTTTAAATACAGAGCTGGAATTTTTTTTACCGATTTTTAAACCTCCCTACCCTCAAAATGTAATGGCGGTATTACTTTCTAATAATTAATTGTTTTTGCTTATTTCCTTTTAAATTTGTATTTTACATTTGTCAGTCCGGTCCTGGCAACGAATCACAATATTAATTAAACACTCTATTTTATTTAAAACATTCATACATAAGTAACATAATTTATTTTATAAGAATTTTCTAATAATTATAAATTTCTTAATTATAAAACCTAATTTTCTAAATGTTCAAAAATATTGACGTTTTGCTCAATGCAACGATCGATTCTTCTTCCAATTTTGGCGTCAGCCCTTTCAACCGATCTTCTCCTTATCTTACCAATTGCAACCTGTATGCGTTCTTCCAGTTCCTCCATGGTATCTAAGTCATTTTTATAAATGAAATTTTTTAATGCCCCCATAAAAGAAATCCAGAGGCGAAATATCTGGCGATCTCGCTGGCGACTCTATTGCCCCACCATTTCCGATCCACCTATCAGCAAGATCAACTTTACACAAACTTTGAAGAATTGGAAGAATAATACAACATACAGTTCGTAGGCTATAAAGGGTCAATTGAAAGGGGGTAGTATAGCAAGGATCATAAGAAACATCGATCTGTGCATAGGTAGGTAGGTACTTATGGGTTAAAGGAAATATTTTTGAACATCTTGGAAATTAGAGCTTTCCTAATAAACTCAAATTTTCATGAAACCCATTTGTAAAGGCTTTTATAAAAATAACGTTTTTAATTATAATTGTGATTCGTTGCCAGGACCGGACTGACAAATGTAAAATACGAATTTAAAAGGAAATAAGCAAAAACAATGCATTATTAGAAAGTAATACCGCCATTACATTTTGAGGGTGGGGGGGGGGGGGGGGGGGGGGTTAAAAATCGGTTAAAAAAATTCCAGGTCCGTATTTAAAAAAATAAAGTTGGTGTTGGCCGCTCGGAGACGAAACGTCGGATCTTTAGTTTAATAACGTCATTTTGTAGAGGAGAAAAAGTTGCAACGACAAAGTGTCATTTATTAGCTATTCAAATGAGCTCAGGAAAAAATAAAAACGATTTTGCAAAATTTCGGTTTTTTTTCGAATAATATCGGAAGTATTCGCAATTTTAAAACTTTTAAAGCGGCATTTTAATCAGCACCGAATTGCACAACTTCGCCCCCATTTAACCGTTTCTCTAACTACTATGGTTGTCGAGATTCCAATGCTCGTATGTCGAATTTGTAACACCCTTAACGTTAAGCATATCTGCTGTCAATTGCATTGCAGTATCAACACTCAAATCCGCGAGATGTCGCACGTGGCCATCATTAAAGAGTCTTTTTAAATCCACCATTTTATGAGTCGTGTTATTTTCTGGCGACATCTGTCTTTAGTTGAGCTCGTATAAGTTCGATGGGGTTTAATTCGCAGTGGTAGGGAGAGAGTCTGAGCACAGATATTCCTCAACTGCAAATTTTTAAATGCGTTTTTATGTAAGTTGGCTAGTACCAATAGTTCTGTTTTTCATCAATCTTCGAAAACATCGGCATTCACATCTTCGTGATAGTCTTCTGTATTCTTAGATTGGAACATTAGTAGACTACCTTTAAAGAAGCCTTCATAACTTTCAATATGAGTTATGATAAGTCGATATCCTTTTCCAGATGGCGGTCTTAATCCTGTGAACAACCCTCCCAAAAAAGATTGCTTTGAACTTTTAATATTTTCATCCTGCCAAAATTTAGTCACAGTGTGGCCTTCATTTAGCCACGTTTCGTGTAGGTAATTTTTTTTTGTTTTCTTCTCTGGCTTTTCGGATGCTTTTTAAGTAATTTCTTCTCCAACAGACGATATCGCCTCTGTTTATGAAAATTGATTACCTATCATGTTTTTTTTCCATCGAAAACCCATTTTTTTAACTACTATGGTTGTCGAGATTCCAATGCTCGTATGTCGAATTTGTAACACCCTTAACGTTAAGCATATCTGCTGTCAATTGCATTGCAGTATCAACACTCAAATCCGCATTCTTACTTTTAATAGAATCGTAAGAGTTAAGAATTAATTTTATTTCATTTACTGTACATGGACCGACTCTAGGGCGTTTAGGCAATTGTTGAAAATTCTCCATGTTTAATTAAAAAAACAGTGACACTTCACGCTTTGACCAGTTTCACTGAGAAACAACCACCCAAGATAGGTATGTATAGATATAAATAGGTGTATTATTCCAATAGAGGCACCCATAAAGGCATAATAACCACATAATCAGCAAACAGGTAACCAGGATTAGGTACAAAAAAAAAGGAATAAAATGATTAGAGCAGAAACGATCTAGAATATAATAGATAGTATAAAGAAATAGACTCTAATTAGTTTGATAAAATTGCTTTCTAAAAAATTTAATATTAAAATATATATTTAAAGACAAGACTTGAATTTAATGTCGATACTTGTACTAATTCTGCACAAATTTAAAAATTCAGGCCTATTTATATCTATACATGCCGAAAAATCTTGCACGCTCATGGGGAAGACGGTTTTGATTGATTTATTACATCGCATTATTTAAAAATAGACTATACTGTTAATTTAAGCAACAAAATGTAACATTTTATTGCTTAAATATTGTTGGTATTAATTGGTCAAAAAGTATTGGTTTAAAGATTTCTTGGTTGATTTGACAGTTTAATTATCTCAGTGTATCTTGAACATGATAAAGTATCGAAAAATTATAAAATATCATGCTATTTTGGAATGTGGGTAGCAAGTCTGTATTTCCAACATTCTCTGTTGTAATTTGTTTTTAATTAGGTAATGCCAGCAACTTTTCTATCGGCTTTTATTACGCTTATATCTCGACCAACTAATAGACATGGCTAGAACTTTATTTAAAACAATAAAATTACCAACTATACGTCGAAAAACAAAAACGAAATTCCCAAAGTCAGACAATGTAATCCGGGAAACGTCGGGATGTTTTATATTCGACCCTAATTCCAGAGAATTAAGGCTGCTTACCGAACGGGATTATGTCATTATGTTGCTTAAATCCTGCCGTATTCATATTTTAAATTTAGGAGAATTTGCTTCGACGTTTTGAATCTCGGGATTTATGTAAATATACCCTTATTATTGGGGGCAAACATTGTTAAGGTTTCAGAAAATGTACTTGTTGGCTTTTCCCATGGTACCTAAAGTCATACCACTAATATATGCTCCCAAGTAACCAGGGGCGGATGGGCCCGCCGGGCAAATGCCCGGTGGGCCGGTCGATCTCTAAATGTTAAGACTGACATTTTTTTTTCTCAAAAAGAAGTCAAAGATAGTTCTAGAAAATATAAATGGAGAAATGCATAAATTCAGTTTATAGTCATTACCATGTTGTTTAGTGCATATCGATATATTTGCAGAAGCCGATTATTCCATCATTACTAGAAGTTACCCATCTCTAATAGTTGATTCGGTGCTAGGCGGAGCCTGTCGGGGCTTCCCCAAACTTCGTAAGCACGGCGCGTGACTGACGCGTAAGCGATTTATTTTATAACGTGTTTGCTTCGTTTCTTTAGAAAACAATGATGCGCAAACAGGTAAATTCTGCGGACTATTGACTAGAATTGACTGTTATATTTGTGCTAGTTAAGTTCAGAACCCTGCAAATTTTTCACCAAATTGTTTTTAGTAGTAAAACTCCAGTGTTTCTTTGTTTGTAAAGTAGTGTTGTGTAGTGTCAGTGTAAATATCACGATGGAAAAGGATAAAAGAAAAGGTGGCGCAGGAAAAGAAAGGGAAGGCAAGAAAAAAAAATGATGGAAGAAGCTGCAAAATGCCAATCATTGGAATATCCATTCTTAAACATAAATAAGGCCAATTCAAAGCCGATAACTCCGCAGCCAAAGCTTTCTTTGGCAATCGAGGACGATTTGAACAATAGTGTAAAAGTCAAGAAATTCTTCGACGAAAATTGCAGTGATAAAGCTGTTAGTAATTCGAAAGACAAATTTAAAATAGAAACGTTCAATGTTATAATGGATACCGCCATTATGTCAATGGAAAACCGATATAACAGAAATATAAGCTTGTGTGCTGATATGTCAATTTTCAATCCTATAAATTTTAATGAAATCAAAACCAATGGTATTTCTGAAAGTAGCTTGCAGAGCATTTTAGAGAAAATTTTACAATTTAAAGAAGATGCCCAAATGTCAAATATTAAGGAAGAATTGTGCCATTTTGTATTGAATTGAGATATTTATAAGATGACATTAAATGAATCCTTCCAAAAAGATACTTTGGCAGATTATGAGGAGATAACTGACGAAGATGACCCAGATGTTATAGATTCACAAACAACCTATAAATGTCAAGAAAAAAGTCCTAGTAGTCAATGTAGAAGCTGTGTACATTATCGCTATCTAGCAATAATGAAATACAATATGTATCAGAATGCCTATCCATGCTTATCTGTAGTCTACCAATATATTTTAACTTTGCCTGTCACCCAAGTGTCATGCGAGAGAAGTTTCTCTATTTTAAAATACATCAAGAACCGACTACGCAATTCTTTAAGCGATGAACATTTGTAATCATTTATGATAATGAATATCGAAAAAGAAATCTTATGGACAATCGACAATGAGGAGGTCATTAATGAGCTAGCAGGATCATCTAGTTTCTTCGGTAGATTGTTAATCTTATAATTTGAAATATCCTTTATTTTTAATTGTCTATTTTGATAAAATGTTGACTGCTATTACACAAATACTATTTTATCTCAGTTGTTAAATTTAGATTTAGATTTTGTTGTAAAAGAATGGTATTATTTTTTTGTTGTAATTTGTGGGCCGGTTTTAGCAAGTGATTGCCCGGGCCGGTCTTAGGTAGCCCATCCGCCCCTGCAAGTAACAATCTAAATGCCAAGAAGTATTTATAAAGTTTTATCACAGGTTTAAGAAGGTAAATAAACCGAAGTGGGTTTTATTATTTCTTTTGTGCATACCAATTTATCTGCAGATAATATGTACTTAAAAAAGGCCTTCAAGTTATCTTTAAAGCAAGTTGTTAAATATTTTTGCTCTTTAAGACCTATTGGTTATATTTACTACTTAATTGCTGCTTTAATCAAAACCACAATAAACTTATTAAGGTTTATAGAAGATTTTAAATCTTTTAAGTTTTGTTGTAGACATCTATAAATCTTTGGGTTTTATGGGAGTTTTATAATATGGCTTTTAAGTACTCCTTACGATCAAGCAATAAAACCAATAACTCCTAAGTAGTCTTACCATTAATATATGTGATCATAAATACTATTTACTTTGGATGATAATTGGTAAAGGCTCCTTGAAACCTAATAGTTTTTTGGTAGCTTTAGTAAGCTAAGTTAAAACCTTTTGGTTTTTACAAAGCACCTATAAATCCTTTGGTTCCCCCACTTACGCCTCTAAACTTTGAGAGAGGGGGCATATAAAGCATAGTAAACGCCATTTTGTGATTGTGATTGGAAGAAATCATCCTTTATCCCAAAGAGGCTTGAAAAATTATTACAAGTATAAAAGCTGAGACTTTCAGTCTTTTTATCTTTTAAAAATTGATTGTATATCATACGAATAAAAGTATTAATCATGCTTACATACACGAAATCACGAAATAAATGTTATTTTAGGTTATGTTACCTAAGTGCATTTGTATCAGAGGTTGTCAGAGACAAATCTTAAGTGTTTTAAAAAAGAGCAGTAAGGCTGGGTGAAGTCTTACAGGTTTAAAAATTGTAATAAAGTAGAGCAATTAGAATTTAACAAAACCTTTTGCTTTATAAAAATATTTCACTAACCCACAAACTCTTAATAGGGCATTCTATTAAAATAAACGGTTTTATTAATTTTCGAGCCACGTTTTTGTCCGTTAACTACGGCATACATGTTTAAATAAAGTTAGGGCAACAGTGTTTTGTTATATTTTTATTTATTCTAACTGTTTACATTTAGCCTGCAATTATCAAAAATATGTTAATATGTTATATAAACCCCTAAATAGCCCATAATCATACTGATTAAGCTAAAACTAGAGTTACAATTTTTTTATTAATTGTAAATAATAATTAATAAACCAACAAATGAAAGGCTCGGGATTTTTTTAAAAGTTTTTTTAATATACTTTATTAATAAAGTGGCCGGGGTTGACAATTTTTTATTACTAGGTTGTTTATTAATATCAAATTATTAAATGTTAGCACATGCAGATATTTGAATCGAGGCAGACATATTTAACTATACTTGGTGACCTTTTTTGACATTGAGAATTTAAGTACAACAAGTCTTTGACAAATAATTATTAGAGACACAATAATAATAAAATTATTTATGATGGTTTCAAATCACGCATAAAATTTGATTGCAAGTACTAACGGTTTTAAGAAGGCTTTATAAAATGTTTTGTGGACTTAAAAACATCTTGCAGATTTGGGTTCAAGAGTACTGTTGGTTTTATTCACAGTTTTAAGGAAGATATTTATAACCTTTACAAAAGGTCCTTTTAGGTTTTATGCCGGGTTTATTGGAGCTTAGAAGAGGTTATCTAGTATAAACAGTTTTACGATCAGTTTTATTAAATAGACTTAATGACCTCTTGTAGATTGTGATAAAACTTAAAATGTTACTTGGGCTGTGAATAACCTTTATCAATGTCTACGTCGGAAACGTTAGCAAAAACGAACACCAGATGAGTTTTCTATACATAATATTGTTTGGTTTTACCTACATAATAAGAGTTTCGCCGCAGGGCTTTTTCAGCGTAACTTACAAATTCAAATGCGAGCGGTCTAGGCATTAAAAATAATATTTAACATGTAGTTCAAGAATACACGAACCAGTAATCAAAGAGGAGAAAGAGTACACTAAAAGGGCTTTAAACAGTCAGAGCATAAATAATTTCTAGCTGCAGTTTACACTCGTGCAGATCCCTTTTACAATTTTAAAGCGAAACTCATCAGAAATTTATTTGAGAGTTAAATTTCAAAAGGCATCAACAGTAAATATATGTGGGAACACCCAATCTAATACCTGCCAGCGCCGCCAGTTATCTTAACCATGTTAAGGCGGCATAATTTGTCGAAAAGAAAGTTAGGCCACATAATTGAATGAAAGACTACATCGATTTTCGTGAGTGTTAGAATGTGAGGTTAGAATGTGAGGTCCATTGACTTGCGCTGAGACTAGGGCATCTTTTGTCTTCCGATGCTAAAAAAATAATTTAAAATGTGCACCGATTTTTGCTAAAAAGAGATTTTAATTCAACTAATGCTTTATCCGAGACGTCTAATTTAACAAGTATTTTCTTTTTTTCGGTAAAGGATATAGTGCTGAAACATATCATTTGCAGGAAGAAGCGAAGAGACTGTGACACATTTGAAAGTATTGAAATGTGTTTTAGATATCACAAAATTGATAAAAGACAAACCCTAATGGAATCCCAACGTTTATGGCAATGGCGTCATAAATATTTAACGGCTATTAAACAATATAGAGCAGAAAATTGGCCTTGACGGGACATAGTTCGATACACATAACACTGGAAGAAAAGAATGGACAGATCTTTAAAAAAGTGCCAGAAAAGGCTCCTTAAAACAAAGGCAAAAGAATAATAATAGACGCAGGTTCATAAAATGGATTTGTTTCGAACTGTCTGTTGCTTTCAGCTAAAAACATAGCAGATTTTCTCTAGATTACCACCAAGATACTGAGGCACAACATTTTGAAGATTGGTTTGAACATCGACTTCTTAAGTAAAAATATACCCATAAATAGCGTTATTGTATTGGACAATGCTAGTTATCTTAGTAGTCAAGGGAAAATATTTCCTAGTTCTAACAGTACAACTCCAGAAATTATATTATAAATAGTATCTAATAAATATTTTGAAGAAACAAAAAACGGGATCTTTTAGAATTATTACAAGGTTTAAAATTAATAATGATACGCGTGTAATAAACTTGCAACAGAAAATTGACGTACAGTGTTGGCTCTTCCCTCCTACTATTATTATCCACATTAAAGACATTGTAGTAGAATTAATAAAAAGCATAGTAAGTAACATTTCTGCAGACAGTTGGGAAACTGTAAATAACATATAAATAAGTAGTAGTTTAGATGAAGATAGTGATAGTGACACAGAACTAAATTTAGAATAAAGTAGAACTAAGTTGCCAAAATTGATTATTGTAAAACTTGTCTGTGTACACATATTGTATGCTATTTAAATCTTAAATTTAATTTTATTCTTGTATTAATGTGTAAAATCGTAACATTGTAAATTTTAATCATGATAACTTGTATATTTGTCATCTACCTTTGTTCACGACTGTAAAAACTTAATTTTTATTAAAGCAAATAAATCTGTATTTCAGTATTTTATTAATTTTTATTGTACTTATTGTGTCTCCAAATATTATTATTATAATAATTGATATTTACTTTCATTTGGTTTAAAAATGTCTCTTTTATTTAAAATTAAAACAAATCAATATGCTGTAAGAGCGTAAAGGTTGGGAACAAATTCATTTAAAAGTCATATGAAAAAATGCTCGGACTCGTCAATTTTCTATTTTTAGTGCGCATTTTTTGAAGCTTATTTCATGTATAGAGGTTGTCCCAAAAACAAGTTGTGACGGTTTTCTTTCTTCTTTTAAATCGATATACCTATTTTATAATATTTTTTGGATTCTGCATAAAATTCTCAACATATTTCATGAAATATGTCATAATATACTTAATTAAATTCAGCCGTTTGCGAGAAAACAACACCACATTATTTATTAGCGAAAAGAAAAAAAAATGAAAAGAAACTAAAAGTCACTTTATCAAATGTTGGAAATGACCTCCACCAACAGTTTGGTGGTACCCGAGACGATCTTCAAGTTCTCGCAGAACGTTATTAACGAAGTAAGTTTCTATCAATTTTATCTCGTCTTTTATTCTGTTCCCTTAATCTTCAATATTGTTTGGTCGGTTAACATATACCTTAGACTTAAGATAACCCCACAAAAAAAATCTAAAGGGACTAAATCTGGAGATCTGGCCGGCCATTCAATAGGACCACGTCGGTCAATCCATCGCTCGAGAAAAACTGTATTAAGGTACTCACGCACACAGTGGGTGTAATGGGCCGGAGCTCAGTCTTAATGATACCACCAAAAAATGGTTCGGTGCATCAGGATCTTCTGGATTAGGGTATAATGTTACAAGGCACGGTACTAGATCATTTTCTAAAAATTCTAAATATGTTTCACCTGTCAAATTTCCGTCAATAAGAAAGAGTCCCAACATTCTATTTTCAACAATGCCGGCCGAAACATTAACTTTTTGAGGATATTTAGTGTGACATTCCATAATCCAACGTGGATTTTCTGTAGCCCAATACCTATAGTTTTGTTTGCTTACATTTCCGTTCAAACAAAACTTTGCCTCATCCGAAAACACAATTCGCTTCGAAAACTGTGGATGATTATTGCACATATTCATTATTATCTCGCAAAATTCGACTTTTCTGTCTGGTTAATCTTCATTGAGTTCATAACTTCGTAAGGATGGAATTTATTTTTGTCTAAATACTTTAGGACTGATGTCTTGCAGATATATTTCCAAGGCAATAGTACTACTCGCCTTTTGGTGGACTTCTTGAACCGGCAATAACACCTAATACCGCAGTTCGACCTCTCGTATAATTGTCCCTTACGTGACCTAAATCTCTATTTTTGTTTAAATTTTACTGAGAATAAAACTGAATAATGAGATTTTCTTGAAATCTTGGTGGTAATTGTATGTTGGAAAAATAAAGTATTTGGCATAGTAAACATTTTTATTTACCATTGGCGTGCGATGTTGGTGGGGTAAAAAATGACTTTTCTTTTTGGAAAAGTATATTAGGGCTTTTTTAGATAACTGTTTCTATCAGATTTAGAATCAGCATCCCCAAGAACCCCTTAATTCATATTTTCAAAACCTCAAAAACTGATTTTAGCAGAAAAAAAATCTTGTTTTAATAAATTCTTTATTTGTAACTGCTTGCTAATAAAATTACGTTATTTAAGATTCTTCTGTTTTGGACATAACTACCTTCTAAAACGATACACTTTTCAACAATTCTTCTTAAACGTACATTCACTTTTCTTAAAGTTTGGTGAGTAATTTCCTGACACGCTTGCCTAATTCTAATGCAAAGTTCCTCTCTATTACGCGGCCGAGTAGCATACACTTTATTTTTTAAGTGCCCCCACAGAAAAAAGTCACAAGGGGTAATATCCGGCGATCTGGGGGGCCATGGTTCTAAAGGAGAATTTCTACCTGTCCACTTCATAGGGAAAGTTGCATTTAAAAAGTTCCTAACTATCATAGAATAATGTGCGTGGGCAACATCTAACTAAAAGATTAAGTTTTGTCTCTGTGCTTAAGGCAATTCCATGAGAAACTCATAAAAATCATTTAGTAAAAAATGTAGAAAATTTTGTCCGGTCAAGTTATCCAGGAAAATAGGGCCAACAATTCGTTCGTTAAATATGCCACACCACACGTTCACTTTTTCACTGTACTGGTTTTTACAATTAATTACCCAATTTCGATTTTCGGCTGCCCAAAACCTACAATTTTGACTAGATACCACACCGTTTGTCGTAAACGTTGCCTCGTCAGTAAACATAATGTTTTTAGGAAAAGTCTGTCGTTAAGATAAGCAAAATTCAAACCGGCGTTCAAAATCACTATTTAACAGAGAGAACCTTGGTTTAAATGCCGTAATCCTATTGCGTTTCAAACACCTCCATACTTTGTTTTTCGTTAAATTCAGTATCCTCGCAACTACCCTTATACTACCATTTGGGTTGTTCCGAAATTCTGCTAAGATACGTTCGTCGTCTGGGTAATGTCTTTGATTTAAATTATACCTTCTTGGTCTTGTCTTGAAAACCGCTCCAGTCCTTGCGAACAATCTGTTGATTTTGGCAACGGTATCGTAAGTAATTGGTGCTCGATCCTGATGCCTTTCATTAAATATTCCAGCAACCTGACGCGTAGATCTTTCATTATTACCAAATGTGCGGATAATTTCTACTTTTTCTCCAATTGTAAGAACTACTCTTCGGTTTTGTGCCATCTTATTAACAGCTAAGTAACACTGCTTCACTTATTGACAATTTGTACGAATTAATTAATGTCAAACAAAAACTTTTAGTTTCAAAGCACTTTTTGATTAAGTTATTTAAAAACAAAACAGCTCAGCCTGCCAACGGCAACAGATCTTAGCAAAATTTTGAAAAAACCTAAATCGTAATTAGGGTAATTGAGATTTTGAAAAAATTAATTAAGAGGTTTTTGGGGATGCTGATTCTAAATCTGATAGAAACAGTTATCTAAAATAAGCCCTAATATTCTTTTCCAAAAAGAAAAGCCTTTTTTACCCCACCAACACCGCACGCCAATGGTAAATAAAAATGTTCACTATGCCAAATACTTCATTTTTCCAACATACAATTACCAACAAGATTTCAAGACAATCTCATTATTAATTACTGACATATTAGGATGTATTCATTGACCTGCAAAAAGCGTTTGATACGGTCAACATTGATCTTCTTATAAAAAAATTAAGTAACTTAGGCTTTCGAGGAAAATGTAAAGATTTGTTGAAATCATACTCATCAGGAAGAAAACAATTCACAGTTGTAAATAGTAATACTAGCAGTTTAAATGATATTTCAGGGATCAGTTCTTGATGATAATTCAAGATACCTTTTATTGAACCACATTTAAGATATCTAATACCTTGTTGGGGTAATGCTAGTGAATATTTAATAAAGAAATTACAAAGACTACAAAATAAATCAATAAAAGCTTTATTTGCCATAAATTATTATACACCCAGTGAAGACTTGTACAGAACATACCCATTTCTTACTATAAATCAACTAAGAAAATTTAAGCAAACCAAATTAATACATAGTGTACAAAATAAATTAATTAAAGCAAACACAGTTCTAAAACAAAACAAAGATTATTACAACTATAATATAAGATCAAAAGATGCCTTAAGAAATACATTTGCTCGCTCAAAGAAAAAACAAGAGGGAAGCATTCAAACCTATAATAATATTCCTGATGAACTTCTTATTGAACACCGAAAAAGAATAATGCATACCAACCTGAAAAAATATATTAAGGATACAGTACTAAACTAATATAATATAGAATATTTAAGAAAATTTAACATGTTATTTAGACATTTTTTTACTTTCTCTGTAAAATGTAAACATTAGAATTTTAACTATTACTTTTACCATTTAAGGAATTTGTTAAAAATGTATTATTATTATATATATAGGCCTTATTACCAGATTTATCTGTTTCGAGGTCAGTAATAAATAAATAAAAAAAAAAAATTCATGAAAAGCGGGACACACTGTAGATAAGTTCATTCGGGGACAACACTGTGTATAAGAACATTTGTTGCATATCGGCTATTATATTTTCAGAGTTATTCTCCGATACATACATACATCATAAAAACTAATAATTTCAATTACTTTGTTTGAAATTTCTGATTCAGGCTTTAGTGAAATCAATACAAAAAATTGAAATTTAAAAAGATTAAATGAACAAAGGATTGAATTGCTATAAAGTTAATTAGTAAGATGTCAATTGCAGGCTAAAAATAGCTGTGTGCATTTTTCCAAATCATTTTTATTTTATTTTGTGATTTAATGTAAAATATTCAAATCCCTGATTTATTAAAATGCTACATAAAAAGATTTGAAAAATAATTCATATTAACAAAGGTCCACAAATTCTATAGTAATTTTCGGCCTAGAAAGAAGTTAGTTGAGGTTAGACTTTTGTAGCAGGTGTCACTTTCTAGATACTTTTATTTCAGGTGTACGTTTACGTTGATTCAGCACCGGGTTTATTAAATTTTTTTACACAGGGTTGCCATTTTGAATCCCAGGTTATTAAAAAAAATACGCTTGAACGCGTCGATTTTTGATTATAGGGGGAAACATTTTTTTTTGGCATTTTCGCCCCTGAAGGTCAAACTCCTAGCGGGGGCGACAACTACCCCCAAAATTTTAACTGTAGTGGGGGGGGTCAAGTGGTACTTTGTTTTAAAGGTATTTTTACGTAGAGTATAACCCCAGAGTTTAACATCGCTACAATCTACCTAGCCTGTACAGTGGCTCACCAAAAGTACAAAAGCAGGTTGTTTTTACCTTTTTTATTACAAAAAATGACAACGATAAATACCATTTGCTGGTGTAAAACTTTGCTTTTTTGACAATTCTAGTTTTATTCCTGTGGCCTTCAATTATTGTTGCAGATCATATCCTTCGGGTGCGGTAAAGTAGTAAGGTTTAGTTAATTTCGTTACAGAATCGGCATAAAAGTGATAATGGTTTACTCAATTGCTAAAAGGGTGCAAATTATTTCATTATTTTTTGCTAACAATGAATGTGCTAATGGAACTTCCCAACTATTTAACCATCAACATCAAAATCGAAGTCCATCGAAAGTACATTTTGGAATTGGTGCAAGAGTTTCGGGAGACGGGGTCAGTAGCTAACAAAAAACGTAAAATGGAAAATCCAGTATTAAATGAAGATACAGAGGTGGCGATTTTAGGACATGTTGTTTAAGATTTCACACTAATTACAAGAAAGCTGACGACAGCATCTTGTGTTAAAAGTAGCAGCATTCAAACAATATTAAAAAAACACAAGTTTCATCCTTACATAATACATCTGGTACAAGAACTTAATGAAGACGATTGCAATTTTGTGAAATTATGAGTAAGAGGGCAATAAATGATCACAATTTTTTTTTAACGTATGTTTTTCTGACGAATGCTCTTTTTTTCCTAAACAGTACGGTAAATCGTCACAACTGTCGTTATTGGTCTGATTCAAATCCCAGAATATTTCGTGAGGTGCCTACGCAACATCCGGAAAATTTGAATGTTTTGGTTGAAATTTTCTGTAACCGTATGATAGGCCCCTTTTTTACCTGGCAACTTAACAGGCGAAATGTATCTGGAATTATTGGAAGACGCCATTTATCCAGCGTTAGTAGAAATGATTGAGAATGACGATCAGTACATGGAAAACCACTTATTATTCCAGCAAGGTGGTGCGCCACCCCACTTTGCACTCATTGTTCGTCACTATTTGGACCAAACGTTTCCAGGACAATGGATTGGAAGGAAAGGAAGTATTGAGTGGCCCCCACGTTCTCCGGATCTAAGCCCGTTAGATTTTTTTTTATGGGGGCCACCTAAAAGCTAAAATTTATGCCACCCAGCCAACATCTTTGGAACACCGACAACAACGGATAATTGATAAATATCGTCAAATCACCCCACAGATGCTTCAAAATATACGAGAGCGTTGTAAACAAAATCTCTACTATTGCATGGAGGCCCAGGGGCAGCATTTCCAGCATTTACTGGACTGACTTGTAAGAATTTTTTTTGTAATAAAAAAGGTAAAAACAACCTGTTTTTGTACTTTTGGTGAGCCACTGTACAGGCTAGGTAGATAGTAGCGATGTTAAACTCCGGGGTTAAATTCTACATAAAAATATCTTTAAGACAAAGTATTACTCGACCCACCATTTCATTTTATATTTTGGGGGTAGTTGTCGCCTCCGCTAGGGGATTGACTTTCAGGGGGCGAGAATGCCAAAATAATGTTTCCCCCTTTAATCAAAAATCGTCGGGTCGGAGCTTCAATTGAAAATCCAACTAGCCCTTGCAGAACGGTCGAAGGTTCGGTTGGAGTAGTTAAATTAAGAGTTCAAACAATCTTAAAAAACACAATTCTAAACTATATAAATTCCATCTAGTGCAAGACTTACATCCTGGTAATACACAGCGCTGTATAGAGTTCTGTAATTGGTATTTACAAAATTTCAATAGAAAAAATAATTGTGAAAGAACCGTTATATGGTCCAATGAGGCTCATTTTACCAGTGCTGGTATATTTAATCGGCACAATACGAGGTTTTGGTCTCAGAAAAATTAGCATGTAATATTTCCACTCAAACGACAAGGCAGGTTTGGCTTTAACGTTTCATGTTTTATACTAGGAAGAAACATAATTTATTATATATTTGAAGGCAACCTTAATGCAAGTAAATAATTGGAAACTCTGGGAAACGTTGTGCCTGAAATAATAGAAGACGTGCCCTTAGCGTTGCGTGCGTTCTTTTAAAACCTGGGGTGCCCAAAATTAGCTTTGTGTCGTTTTCAAATATATTAATATAAATGCGGCTAGGCCTATTAATTAACAAAGTAAACTTTAAATGTAGGTAAAGGTAATGGAAATAAGTATAACTTGTGTTGAGCTATACCTAAAATATTAATTTGTCAAATTACCATGTTTACCTCATTACTTTTTACCGAGGTACTGGGAACAGAGTAATCGCGATCCATAATGAATTTTCTAATTTTAACACTAACTATAATATCACACAATACATGCGAGAATGAAAATAGAGACTAAAACTAACCTGCACTAACTTCTTTCTACGATGACCATAATAAAGATTTTTTGGCTCACCCTGTATAGGCGTATTTCAGTTCATATAATACGCATTAAAAAATTATAGTTTACGTACAATACAGGATTTATTCCATGTAGATATTCTCATTGTATATGAAGGAGAGCTAATATTTTTATTTTTGTTTATATTTTAAAGATTTAATTTATTTTGGCTTGGTTAATAGGAATTTCATTTTTTTAAACAATAAAGTATATAGTGATTGATTGATATGATATGTATTGAAAAGCGAAAATACACTGCGCAAAAAAAATATCACCTTAAATTAACAACGACCCTTTTGTTACCACGCTACTGGTTACAATATGGAATGGTTCAAGTTAGTTCTAAATTAAGCAAAAAAAACACTTTAATAACAGCATCTTCAAGGGCCTCTACCTCGGTATGGACGCATGCCTTAAAGTAATCATAAGGTATCAAATTTCACTAAAGAATGCGCTTGTAACGATAATTATGTGCCGCAGTTTATATCATCGTCAGTTCCGGACATCCTGAATGATATTTTTAAATAAGAGATTTTAAAAACAACGAAATTATCAAATCAACACAAGAATTTATTTGCAAATTATTATATTGTGACTAATTGCATAAAATAATGTTTTAATATTCCCCGACTACGTCACTGCCTAGCAGCAAATAACTTGTTGCAACTCCTACCCCTGATACGCCGTGGGATATAAATCTTCCCAATAAATCAAGTATTGCTTTCTTTTATTACAGATTGGGGTGAGTTTTAGGGGTGAATAAAGCAAAAAAGAGCATTAAACTTAGAAAAGAGAAAGTATAGAATTTGTTCACTGACAGTTCTTGCGGCAGTATAGGTATATTTTACTCGTATAAAAAATATATTTGCTTAGTTGTGCAAATAACTTGAAGTTAAAGAATTTTTTTTTAAAATAAATTTCTTTAAGTTTATGGTTAAAATACTTTTTTGGAGAAGGGAATTATTCTAATAGCAAATAAATAAGCAAGGACAATAATTATTGGGAAATTAGGTACCTAAAATTTTCGAAACTGTCACCAAAGCTCATCGTCCTTACAACAAATTGCCAATATCCCACTTCTGATCTAATCTAACCGATACAACCCCATGTAACGATGTATAATAGAATGTTATTTGATAGAGCATCACAATGAATAAAATCATTTGGCCGCAAAGTCGAGTGCAAATTCCTTCAGCAACTTAAAATAGGATGGATACTGGAGGCTTAATCGTTTAGTCAATTTTAACAGTGGCATACCATGTTTATATTTTATAGAAAGCAAATATTGTATTAAAGTTAACTTAAAGTACTTCCCAACATATTTCATTTGGCTTAATGACTGCAATAAAACCCGTCATAAACTCGCTTTCGCTTTTGCAGAGACGTATTAACCCACATTTATTTTTAATGTCAGTTTATAATAACAATAGATAGGTACATTACAAGATTTGTTATCAAAATTATTAAACTGTCTAATTAAGGTTTTCCAGAAACAACTTAATTATTAGGATATTTCTCAAAAATTTTTAGTTACATGTACCTGTTTATATAGCTTATATAAATAGTAAACATAATATTCGAAATAGATTAGTACCTATCTTTTTACTTTGGAACAGTGTGCAATAAGTTAATATTAAAAGTATGTGGGGACCTTGGGAATCTTCGGCTAATGCGATATCTATCCACCCTAAACATTCCAGGAAGCATTTATCTTCTGACGCCAAAGTGATCGTGACAAATATATGTGAATCGTTATTAAAAAGCTTACACCCTAAAGTAATTGCCATTAAAAATACCAGTGAAATGACGAAAGTTCCATTATCGACGGTACGAGATATTATGCTAAAAGGACATTTTAAAAGAAAAGTTCGCAAAGATGCCGGAAAAATGAAGTGCGTAGATGATTGTGACAAAGATGTTATTTGCAGGAAAATATACCAAATGTATCGAGAAAATGTTGTGCTCACGTTAGATTCTTTAAAAACACGGTTAACAACTGACGATACAACGATATCATGTAGCAGGACAAGTCTTCACCGCGCTTTGCAAGAGATGTGATTTAAGTATAAGGCAATAAACAAGGGACAAATTATTATGGAGTGCAAAAGATTAAGAAAAATGAGATTTCTGTACCTTAGGAAAATAAAAATCTTAGATCCGAAAAACGTTCAATAGCTTATGTGGATGAAGCGTGGTTTGACATTAATGATACTGTCAAAAAGGGATGGGTTGTAACTGGGTTATAAATGTGGATGATAGTGATAGCAAGACTGAATTAGGAATAGAATAAAACGTTTTATAATAATTACAATTGAACCTTCTGTGTGTATGTGTAAATATATTTTTTTAAGTAGGTATAATAATTGGTATTATTACTATTACCTAAATGCGTGCGAAAATTTGCCCTTTTCCGCACGCAAACTTTTCACGTTGCCGTAAACCTTGTATAGTATGTGCATCAATGTAATTATTATTATTTAGATAAATAATCTAAAATTAAAAATAATATGCACGTCAATGGAAAATTTGAAATTCCTGCGGAATATCTGGCGATCTTTGTATCCCATCCTGACCGATTTACCGGATCATTAACTATCGGACCCCTTTAGCAATTCTGGCCAGCTTTTACTGAATTCACTAATAATATTTCTCGGGATCGATATCCAGCGGGGCATCACTGAATCCATTATACACCAACTGACCGTGGAAGTGGTCAATGCATATCTGAGCCGGACCATTTACTCGCATTTGAGATGCTTGTGCACTATTAAAAGGCTTATAGGCAAAGTTTTAGCACATAGGAATTATTCGCTTAAAAGCGAACACTGTGATTCAAAAAAATCGGCATTACGATGAATAAATTGATTTCAATTCCACTTTCTTAATTGCCAGTTTTCATCCGTGATATTGGTAATGTCGTCTCCCCCCCCCCCCTCTTCGGTAGGCCACCAGGTGATCAAGGTCAAATACGAAATCGGTTTAATTATATTTAACTGTAGAAATATCATCACGACCTCCGTCTCCATGGGCATCGATCATCAAGTGGTATGGACTTGAATCCTGAACCAATAGCAGAGCAGCTAACACTTTGCTTGAAGAGGAAACGACTTTCACACACAGAGCTGATAGAGGAAAGAAAACTGCTGTGAAGGAAAAACGCAAGAGAGACTTAAAAACCACATAGAGTAAAGACGATTGCTATGAAGGAACAATGCAAGAAATAAAGGCCGCATAAAAAGAAGTACAATACACTGCAAGTAAGACCAAAGAAACTACAACATTAATCAAATACAGAAAACTTGATCTAAACTCTAACAGTTTGGTGATCAGAAATGTGGATTCAGGTAATAACTCCTACAATACAAGGACGAAGCGCTCATTCGTGACGTCATCACCCAGGGGCCGACGAATAAACGAATACGATATAATTTTATATGCTTTTTGTTAAATTTATTATTTTGTATAAGTATAATTTAAACTTATATTTAAGCAAATACAAAGTTTACGTATGAGAATAAAATAAAATACGGTTCTTTCAACGAGGTAATTTGAATTCTTATTTGTGTTTGTATTGTATTGTCTGCTTGGTTGCAGTGATTCTTGTTTGTCGACGCCACCTTTGTCAACGAAAACATACCCGTGCGTTTTTTAAATACTACGCACTAGTTGCTACATTTACAAATTATTATCGAACATACCTATAATAAAGGCATTTATTGACAATCATAGAGGAAGGTCTTTTAACAGGGACAGGATGTGGGTACACCATATTAAGTTCCTTCCTTGTTGAAAAATTGGACATAGCTTTTCCATTAATTGCATTATTGTCACTGATTATACAAAAAACTTTATATCTGATAGGTCTCTAAACGAGGTATTATCGTTTTGAGAAAATGGAAAAGTAATTTGGTCATTAAGCATTTTTCTATTACATTTTCTAAAAGAATTTGTAATTATAGTGGAAACTGTTGAACTTTTTGAAGCCTCTAAAGCGTTTAAAATAATTTACGAACATCGACTCACGGAAACCGCTGTATGACGTCACTAAGTCCTATAGGAAGTCAGGTCTTGCTCGCTGCCGTTCTTCAAAACCAAGAAGATAGGTGGCCAAGCACACTGCCCTTTCTCCGATGCTGGGTAATGGAGTAAGCATCGACAGGAGGGGAAAACATAATTTTTAATAATTTCTTTATCTTTTTTCTTAAATAGGGTTAGAGAAAGTATAGTCTAGGACTCGTATGAAATGACATTTCCCACTTGTTATTGAATATATTAATAAAAGTAATAGTTATAAGCTTAAATGAGCCAAGGAACAGTAAGCGCATCTCCCTCGTATAAGCGGACAAACTGTAGGACTTAATGACGTCAGTGCCTCGCGAGCACATAAATGCTTCATAATAATTAGATAAATAGTAGTGTAATTTGAGATTTGACCAAATAAGCCCCTTCATGGTTATTTTAGATACAAGTACCGGCAATGTGAACATCTTCTTTCAAATTTAAACAAATATGAACGTATAGGTATGCAGTTGTTACTAATTATTGATTATTATTTTTACTGATGTTTCCACCACGTTTCCCCCTCTATAGTCTAAATGAGGGTTAATGTTAATTTTATCCATTAGCAGAGAAACATATTTGTCATGCTCTTTTATATATTTAAAACTATTTTGGGCATAAGTCAAAAAACTTCTCGCCCAATAATATGGGGATTAGTTAAAAGATGATTACAGATAGACTTGATAATTTCAGGATAGGGTAAAATGATTGGCCAGTGATTTTTTACATATCTTTTGTGCACTGTTGGGGTTATTTTGTATTTTAAAATGATTTATCACACTATTTAAACCAATAATTCACTGCTCTTTTACACTAAAATACAAACAAATATGTCGGAAATGATTTATGACACTATTTAAACCCGATAATATACTTGCACAAAAACAGAAACAAACTCCTAGGAAATAAATATGCCGGCAATAATCAGTTAGTGCGAGGTTGCCAGTTCGCCTTTAGCGTTTTGCCGCGTTATTTCACGTATTCTAAAAATTATTATTCATACTTTTTTATTTAACTAAACAATAATCCAAATAAAATAATATTTTGAATTTATATTAGACCTGTGTGAATAACTAGGTTAACGTAGCTATTAACAAATTACGTAAGGAAAACTTATTTTAAAGCTCATTCTACCTAACTAGGAATTTATGGATAATCTCACATTCCGCTTCAATAACAAGGCTGTAGAGCTAGACATACCAAAATACACGTTGATTGGAATCGGCCGCCGAACCGTGACGTCACCAACAAAATTCGCTGGAGCACTTTGGCTTTGTATTGTAGGAGTTGTTGGTTCAGGTCAGAAAGAAATACCACTACGTATTTCATGTAAAGATAGCTGCTTGATAACCCTAAAAATGTTACTGATAAATGGTGCAATGTTACATACATAAATATATTTAACATATTTTCATAACTTGCCTCTTTACATAAAATCCAATTCCTTTTGCGTTACAAAACACCGTCAACCGAAAAACAAAGCCAAATAAGAATTAATAAAAAAATACGCCTTACAAACTCAGAAAATGAAAATCCCCTTTTATTTAAGCAAAAAACCCGAAGGAATTTTCAATGGCGGCACAGTTAATGACGTTTATTCCATTTAAACTCCGCTTGTTATTCTACAAGAAGCACGCTTTGCTGTTTCCAACTTGTCAAACAAAAATTGCTAAACACCAATTGGGAAATCAACGTATAATTAATGTATGCGGTTTTGCATTTTCCAGTTTACGAGGGACATTAGCAAAGAAGTTTGGACGCTTAAGACAATAAGATTAGTAACCACCATATAAAAGGTAACAAGTTTAGTTAGTTCTTATCCCCTTGGTAACACAATACGCTGCTCCCTTGTATACTCTTTGTTTTTCTAATCTTAAACTATTGAAACCGCCTTTTTTTGGGCACCCTGTATGGTATTTTATTATTGTCTCCGGTTCCATGCCTCGCGAAGTAGTTGCTTAACTGCCTCAATAGCTGAAGAAATAATGATTAAAGACAGAATAATTTCATTGGAAAAGTTTCCAGAGTAAAGTTATTCTGAAAAATAATGAGGTTTTCGTATGAAGCTCAAAGTTTTCTTGAAGTTAGGTTTTACGGATATTTAAAGTCTATGCAGCTAGCCGATTGTTTACGCTTATTTTCCTTTTAAAGTAAAGGATTGGGATGCCTCAGTAGTTAAAAATATAATATAAGCTGCTCGTCGAATAATGGGATATTCTCACTACAAGTATCTAGAGGTTTTCAAAAATTGGCCATGTGTCGATAAAAATAATGAAGCATTATTATAGATTCGGGGTGGAGTCGTTGGTTTTTCGGCACAACATTTGTGAAAATTGACGAACCCAATACAAGAGACTAATTGAATATTGACTAAAGAACTCCAAAAGCACAAAGTCAGTTAAGGAAATTGGGTGCACTGATCTAGTTGAGATGGACATTATTAACAATAATCTACCAGTAAGACTAAAACCTGATATATAGAGCCACCTATGAAGACAGACAAGAAACTTTCAGAGCAGTAAAAGAATTCAAGGATTTGGGAATAGTACCAGATATGACCTCTCCTTATGCAAGTCCAGTGCTCTTAGTAGGGAAGAAAGACGCAGATTAAAAGATGGTGGTGGATTTTAGAAGTTTGAACCGTCAAACTGTAAAAATAAATTTTCTTATTCCTCATGTAGACTAGCAGTTTTAAGGCTTGAATCGATGTCAGCTGTTCAGCACTCTGGATTTGACAAGTACCGTTGACAGAAAGATCCCAAGAGAATAATGCTCATTACAAATGACGATACTAGAATAGTATTTAGGTTAGCAAATGCACCTTATGAGTTTTCTTGCTTGATCAATTTGCACGAATTAAGAGGAAAAATATGCATGAGCTACTTAAATGATATGCTGATTTCTTCAGTTGATTGGACACAAATGAGAGATCGTCTCAGATTAGTTTGTAAAGCTTGTCGTACAGCACAGTGGTCAATAAAAATCAAGAAATGTGAATTTAGAAAAGGCAAGTTACTTATTTGGGATTAACACTGACTAAAGACGGTTTAGAACCAGGTGAAAGGAAGCTCAAAGTTTTCGGTCCCTATAAATGTGCATAATGTAAAGCGGATTGTAGCATGAACAGATTACTTCAGAAGATCCATTGATAAATACGCAGTCAATGCGAAGCATCTAACCAATTTTAAAAGTAAGTTCTACTGGGGAGAAACTCAACCAGAACTATCAAGACTCAATTACATATTGAAGCTAGTTCAATTGGTATAGCTGTTTTACTAATGCAAGAAAGACTTAATGAAAAAATGAACTTAGTATATTGCGTCTCCAGGAAGAGTCCTGAAGCAGGAAAGGAATATCATTCCATAGTAGCAATCATTTGGTTTATTGAACGGTTGAAGTCAATGCAATGCAAATTTTACCATTTTAACAGATTTCGAAGCCTTAACCTATCTTAACAGTAAAATGATAACAAACTGCAAATTGTGCGATGGTATGTCATTCTCATGGAGAATAATTTCGATATCAAGCATAGAGCTGGAATCAAGATGCCTCATCTCTAAAGATGAAGCATTTATGAATAATGAAAAAAAATTTGGAATTTACACTCTCATGACAGAAGAAGATAAACTGCTGATGCTACAGAGAGATGATGAAGACTTAGATAAAATAATCAAGATATTAAAGAAAAGTTCAGAAATTACAAAGAAAGAAAGAAAGAAAATTAAAGACTATGTTTTAGAAGAAGGTAAACTTTTGAAGCGAGTAAAAGTAAATGATGAAGTAATACGAAATAACATGAGGAAACTAATAGTAGTTACTTACCATGATCAGATGAGGCACATTTCGGTTGACAGAACTGTTGCAAGAATTCTGGAAAAATAAAAATTGGTTTAAGGGAATGAGATGATATGTTAGAAGACAAATTTGGTCGCAAAGAATCTAGATGGAAGAAGCACAAGTTTATTACATCTAATTCCACCAGCAAAGAGACCCATGGGACTTATGAACCACGTAGGACCATTTATAAAAATTAAAAGAGATAATTCCTACATTCTTGTAATCATAGATTCGTTGACAAATATTGTCCAACTGTATGCAGTAAATTCGACAACGTCTAAGGAAATAATAATAGCAGAATTATAGTCACGGACCGAGAAATTGCTTTTAATGGGAAATAATTTAAGGAATCTTGTGAAGAGCAGGAAGCACCACAATTCAATAGCTAGCCGATGGGCGCAAGCCAATGTTAAAGTTGAGGTGATTAATAGAACCATCGTTCCACATGACATTAATGAATGAAGAAGAAACATGAGACGAAGAGGTTAAAGTTGTAGAAAGGAGTATTAATTCAACGGAGAATGGAAGCACTGATGTCGCATCATTTAAAGCTTTATATGGTTATATATCGTGTTTCGAGGATGCATTCTTCACGAGTAAAATAGGACGAAACGATTATAAAACCAGATGAAATGCAAGAACAGATAGTTAAAAATATGCAGATGCTTAAATAAAGTATAAGACATACTATGATGAAAGAAAATTTGAAGAAAGGTAAAAAATGCTATATAGTAGTTACGAAGAGAATTCCTGAACTTTCTGGACAACCAACCAAAATGTAGGATAAATATCGAGGGCCATTAGCTATCATACAAGACGTGTGGCTTCCGGAATGAACTTCTACATAATCGTATATGTTTTGCAGCTAAAAATCTATAAAAATGCCATAAAAGAAGACGCTAGCAGCAAGAAAGAAACTAAACAAGACTGTTATTTTGAAATTGACAATTGTGAATACCAGGAATTTAAGACGACTTAGGAAATTGATGAGTCCGAAGAGGAATATGAAGTGGACCCGATTAATCAGCCTGGAATACCGATGATAGAAGTAAGAGACGTGAACAGATTCAAAAGAGGGGATTTCTTTGAAGAAGACGGGCGCCAGCTAGTTAGTCATCAATTAAAGCTTGTAATTTAACAAAATTTTAGTATTTGTGAGTGTTATTTGAACAAATCCCATGTGTCTTACTAGAATAAACCATTCAAATGCCTGGGTCTACAAGGTAGACAACAATATCTTGGACAAAACCTAAAACTAACATGCATTGACGGCTTTTTAATGACGCGCCTTATAATTTATCATTATTTGATCTTGACGAGGGACTCCATTGTTCCTACGTCAGTGACAGGTATCGCGTAATTAACCCCAATTAAGGTAAATCATTATTTTTCTCGTCGATTTTTCCAGACCGAAACAAAGCGTTTGGAAATCAGATAAATCGGCAATGGAAAAAAGCTTTTCCAACACAACTGTATTGTCCGACCAATTAGGCGGAGGTCATTGTTTAATGCGGCGATAGAAACCTATCAGTATACGGCAGCAGTTTTCATCCCTAATTGGAAGCCTGGACACAAAGCCTATTTTGCGGCGTTTTGCGCGTGAATTTCAAGCGTTTTGTTTAGTATTAAGGTTTTTTCCTATTATGTAGGTGTAGCATCAAGTAAGTATAAGGAGAAAGTAGGATTATCAATCCGGGACCACTAAAATATTCTTCAAACTGGCCATGAGTAAAGATCGGATTATATGCAACCAGAAACCTTTGAGATATGATACACAGAGTGGCAAAAAAGTCGCGCATATTGCCTGTAACTTTTGAATTACCTCGTATACCAAAAAGTGAGCTTTATGAAAGTTGTTCAGTAAATTATTCTCCACATTTCTACCGGCATAAATTTTTTCTGTCATTTCTGGTATGGTTGCCATAGAAACCAACATACTTTTTTTAAATGGAACACCATGCATATTATTACTTATTTTGATTCTACTGGGAAAACTATGAATTCTTTGTATTTCAGATTTTTATTTAATTGTAACAAACTTTAAAAAACAAAATAAATAGCCTACAAAGTTGAACAACTTAACATCGAAATAATAAACAAGTGAAACCTTTTCAGTTGATCAGGTGTTCAAAATGACCACCATTTTCTTCTAAGCAGAGCGGCAGTCGATCCCTAAACCGGTCTACAACGTTTACCAGGGAGTCCTCTGGAATGGCCCGAATTTCAGCACTAATTCTGACTTTCAAAGATTCTACGTTATTTGGACGGTTAACGTAGACTTTGTTCTTTAAGTTTCCCCTCAAAAAGAAGTCGAGCGGGGTTAAGTCCGGGGATCGCGCTGGTCAGTCAATAGCACCTCTTCTGCCTATCTAACGTCCTGGAAATTGTTCGCTTATGAATTGCCTAACATTCGCCGTATAATGCGCAGGTGGTGCTTCATCTTGCTGGAACCATATTTGTTCGTTTATGACATTATTTGCACCCGGCTAAACCATTCTGCAAGAAGGAATTATGTGATTCCTGAGGAGGTCCAGATATTTTTCGCAATTCAAATTACCATTTATGACAAAAGGTCCCACAATATGTCTACCAACTATGCCCGCCCAAACATTGACTTTTTCGGGTCTTTGAGTATGACCTTTCTGGAACCAGTGAGTATTCTCAGCTGTCCAATAACGATAATTGTGTTTATTAACAATGGCATCTAAATGGAAAGTAGCTTAATCCGAGAAAATGATATTTGTTGCGAAGTTATTATCGTTACTGCATCTTTTCATAATAAGCTCACAAAATTCAGCTCTTCTATCAAAGTCGTCCTCGTTTAACTCGTGCACCAACTTTATCTTGTAGAGATGCAACTTCTACAGCTTAAAGAAATTTTTCACTGACTGATGAGACACAATAAAATCCATTGCCATTGTCCTGGGTAATTGTGTTGGATTTTCATGTATTGAGAGCATTATATCCAGAGCTTTGTCTCCCCCAGTTGCTGTTTTAGGTCGAACTGATCTAGCGGTTTCCCTAACACTGCCTGTTTCTCGATATGATGGCAGAAGACGTGCTATTGACTGGCCAGCGCGATCCCCGGACTTAATCCCGCTCGATTTCATTTTGTGGGGACATTTAAAGAACAAAATCTACGTTAACCGTCCAATTGACTTAAAATCTTTAAAAATCAGTATTAACCTATTTTCAAATCAAAATCAGCTAGATATTACCGGAAATAGGAACTGCGATGAAAATTTCCTACATTTTCAACAAGATTCAATACTTCAATATTTTTATAAATTAGAAAGTTTTGTTTTATTGAATACAATGTAAACAATTTCTATCCATGACCAAAATATCTATAATATTCATCCACATTGTAGGGTTCTATTTCCAAAAAAATGTTTTCTTTAGTTTTTTCAAGTTATCTGTTCGTTTCATGTCCTTAGGTAGATGATTATAAAGTTTTATGTATTGATAGTATGCACCCTCTTCAGTCAAGGTCAATAAATCCATGGGATATACATATTCTAGACTTCTTGTCGGATATATTTGTTGTACTCAACTAGAACTTAGAAAAGCGACCTATTCTTAAAGAAGAAGAGTATGCATTCCTAAATGAATATTGCAGATACACTCAAGACCCTGTACTCCTTAAATTTTCCTCTACATGACTGTCGATTATCTAGATACATTAAAATTCGAAGGGTTCGTTTCTGATAAATAAAAACCTTTCCTATGTCTCTGCAATCTCCATACAAGACAAGTCCATACCTTCATTGCGATTCAAAGTTCGCATAGCAGAGTACTTTTTAATCTATTTGCGAATTTATCGACCTAATACTCGTATATTGTCTATTTTATTTACAACATAATCTACATGACAGTCATATGAAAGTGCATTGGCATAAACTCAAATCATGGATTTAAAAATCAATCTTTCCAACAAGTTGGATTATTGGTTTTTATTCATAGCGACATTTTGTACCCTTTAACTTGAATTACCCTGACTAGAGAAACAAAATATATTCTAAAATAGCAAATTTCGAAATAATGCTTGGGACTCTTCTATCATAAATTAAAGCCCGATGCACTTTATAAAGAAAATCCGTTTTGTCCAGTTAATACGTTTTTAGTGAATTCCATTAGGCCAGAAATCAATAAATCAGGACGATAATCCTTTATTTATCCTGACAATCCAGGCCAATTTTAATTTGAATTTAATTGTTTTCGCCAGTTGATGAAGTCAACAGATGGCTCATATACAGACATGGATTTCTTTATACGCGTAGACCTTTAGAGGCATTCTCCTTGTTTTGTTTTAAGTTAATTTGGTTTTTTGTGATAAGCAATCAATTAGATTTCATTACAGACAAAATAATGTCACCAATTACAACGTCTTGGGTATTTGATCGGTGATAAAAACTGTTACTTCCAGAATAGATTTAAAATTTGGTTCATTCTAACCCAAAAAAATATGCAATTTTTTGGATTTTTATTCCCCAGGACCCAGTAGTAATTTAAGTGTAACTTTTCCGGTAAATACCTACCTACTGGTATTATCATTTTGACTAATAATTGTTTAAACTTTTTTTGCCTAAAAAACCGCCAAGAAAAAATAACCTGCATCTGCAGCTCAACTTTCAAAATCAAAAAGACGCAGTAGATGTTGTACGTCTTCGTCGAAAAAGGTCTGAAAAACGAGCTATACTGTTCCAATTGTAAATAAAATACTCTTTGTTATCCTTTGTAAAAAAATAGGCGCCAATGTAACGTTTTTCCATAAATCCGCGGCCACAATAATTCTTGGGTGCCAGTATTCACCTTAGGGTAACCTAAAATATACTGCAATAAGGCCTATCCACCCTTATTCTAACAACCATACGCCCTGAAGGATGTAATTCAGACAACAGTCCCTGCCTGAATCTCACCCCTTAGCTAGCTCAACTCCGGGTAGGTTCGCTATTTTGCTTCTAGATTAAGAGGTTTAGCACTCTTGCATAAGTAAGTTAAAGTCAAATCCTGAAGGCGCCAGCTTAGCTTCATTTTACTTAAAAGCTATTAAATGTTTTAGTGTTTGGCCTCAGAGAAAAACAAACTAGGAAAAAAAAACAATTATGTCACAAGCGGTTTACAACAGCTTCTTATAAGCTCTTGTTCACTCAATTCCCTCAAAGTCGCTGTTTTTCAAATAAAAGCCAGATTTTAGCATACATGCCACCACTATGAACCAAACTATGAAAATGCAATTTTCGAACCGTAACATCTTATTCTTATTTCGGGGTTGCTTACATTAATTTTACCAAAACTTGTAAACAACAAGCACAAAAATATTACAAAAAAGAAATTGGGTCCCTGGGACCCATAAATAGTACTTAAGTCACATACATTAGGTAGTGATAGTTACGGATTAAAGATACGTCGATGCAAAAAGCATTAAATTGCCTATTCAACCATGCCAAGAGAAGTGAAATCATTTTGGCTTCTTTCTTGGAAGTAACCAAGCTGAAGAATATTTCTTCTTGTACTGTACCCGAAATATTAATAAAAAATAAATGCTTGCCTTATAAGATACAAATTTTACACGAAATCAACTAAGAGAATTACGATAGAAGAATCGAATTTTCTGAATTAATGTGTCAAAAGACTGACGAAATCAAATTAATAAAAAAATGTTTGTCTTAACGGCTAGACAACTTTCTTCTGAAATTGGCATAATGAGGTTAATTGTATTTGAATCTTTTGAAAAATATGATAGATCCTCTTATTGTACAATCTTTGGGAAATCAAGTGGATGAAAATACCTTCCCTTCCACTACGCATTACCAGCTGAAGAGTGGCTTTACCAACGGTTCACTGGCAAATGAATTGGCAGATGAGGTGCAATATAGTGGCCAGCAAGATCTTCTGACTTGACTCCTCTTCTTCTGAAACTATTGAAGACTTCAAAAATAGAATAACAATGGAATGCAGGCGCATTACCAGACAAACTTTCCTCAATGTGCAAGAGAAATTACAAAATGGACTTTATTATTGTCTTGCCAATAACGGAGCATATTTTAACCACTGAGCAAAATAATTTGCTCAAACTATATAAATTAGTTGCATTCCTATTACATTTTTCCACCTGCCCTTTGAAACGATGTAATACTCAATAGGTAGTGCAGTTTGACATTTCAAAGTAAGGTTGGATAGGAATGTGGAGGTCAATAATCAATAAACTTCTATCAACTGTAATTCAACTCTCGTGACATTTAGGGTGGTTTGTTTTAAAGTTAGAGCCCTGTATAATCCTATGAACAATACATCACAAATGCTCACCTTGCAATGGAATATAACTAAAATATTTTCCACTATTTCAAGGAAAATATTAAAATTAAAGTTGCATATTCACGCCAGAGTAAATTCAATGCAGCGCTGTTTCGGTAATAAGTGAACAAAGAGGTAATCATGGAGATGCAGTTAAAAACAAAACATGGAAATGTTTTATGCTTAACGTTAGCTTACTAGAGCGATTTAAATACTGTAAAGCTCTACAGGGTGATGCATCGCTTAGTTAAACATAGGACATCCCATGTAAATTTTAAGGTGGCTAAATATTGGCTCCCATGTAGATTTTAGAGAGAAGTTGCATCACAATTTTTTGAAGACGCCGATATAATAAACCCATGTGCCAAGTTTGAATAAATTTTAATAAGCCAATCCTAACTTATTTAATTTAATGTGATGGCAAAATTACGGAATTTTCATAGCTTAGGTAATACAGCAAACACTCGCAAATTATTATGTGGCATTGACCAAACGAAAAGTAGCGTTAGTCACAACATTTTTATTGAAGCCGCTTTAATTATAGCTTCCCATTAAGGAGAACAATGATTAAGTGGTATTATACAGGAAACAGTTTAATAGCAGTGTCTGAAATATTTTCAGATCAATTCCCATAAGCCTCTCCCTTTCATTAATTAAACTTATCATTAGTAAATATGAGTTCAAAGGCACTGTAATAAATAACTGTAAAGGCTCAACTCAGAATGTCAATATAGCTGAAGAAAGAGATAGTAGAGATTTTGATATTTTACTGCATATGGAGAAAAATAAAATGATTAGTAAGAGGGTTCTTGGGCAAGCCGTAGGAAAACATCAAACCACAGTGATGCGCACTTAAAAAAAAAACATAAATAATTTCCTTCCAAGTATGAAAATTTCCTTACAAGTATGAAAAACATCAAGAGCTACGGCAAGATGATGAAGAACGAAGAATGGCATTGTCTTGAGGCAATGGAAATTTTCCGTCGTAACCCCTTTGATCAAAGATGGAAAGCGTTCAGACGTAAATAATTATCGACCTATTTCCGAACTATCGTGCATGGCTAAGATCCTGCAATCCATAGTGACAGACAAAATCTTTGCTTCATTTAAAGGTGTCATCTCAGAAAATCAACATGGTTTCGTTTCAGGAAGATCTTGTCAAACTAATTTATCTACTTACAGTGATTTTTCTAAGAACTGTTAGTTCTTGTTTACTGTTTTTTTTTTTAGAATATACCATTTGGAACTGTGTTCTGTAGTGTATTGTAGTGTTGAATAAATAAATAAAAAAATGTACAGGGGAGTCAATATGTAGCCACCTCCAAATTCATCCGGTATATGCAGACACATTGATTTTATCAAAGTACCTCAGCGCTGGTAAGTTAAAGGGTCACAGAGTGTATGGTTCAGTCGTTGATCATTAAAAATACTTTTTTAATGGTCAGGACTGTACCTAATATCCGCATAACTATGCAGAAGCATCCGTCTTGATTAAATGAACCTTTTACCTTTAAAATAATAACCCTTGCTTAAGTTGCTTATTACGAAACGTCAGAAACAAAACTCAACGCGAGCAGCACTATATAATTAATTAGGTTGCCGGCAAAGTGCCGATTTAATTAATTTTTGTAGTTATAACTGGCTTGTACTATACAGGTTTCGTCCATCATTTATATTTTTACCCAGGCAAACTTTTGTTGTGTTGTTGATAAAACTGTTATGGAAAACTGCTGCACATATTTTCGTCAGACACACTGAGAAAAAGATTTAATTAAGATAACCTGACGCGGACAAGGACGTAATATTACTTTATCACAACTCACGTTTAATTCGACCAATTATTTCGTGATATAAATGTGTTTTAAATAAATATTTAAAAATAATTGTGTCAATTAAGTTGCACCTGCGTTGTTCTGGCTTCACTTCCTTCATTATAGGTCTATACACAGAGAGAATTTTCTTTCTTGCCGCTATTAAACGAGTTCTTAGATTTTAAGAATAGAAATTTTTTTACAAAAATAAAAGTTTATTTTACTAAACTAAATATAACTTGAGACAATATTTTAAAAGATATATAGTTAACTTAACTAAATTTAATTGCACCAACACCTCCTACCTAATCTTATTAATTAAGGAACTATTTTGATACATATGTATTAAACTAATTTAAATTTATTTACAACTATAATACGCCATTCAAGTTATAGCAATATACAAAGACATTGCTGTTTGGTGCATTTGTTGGATGTATTTCGCAGGTGCGTAGTGTGTTTGGTGGCGATGGCTGAAACTAACGAAATTTTGAAACTGTGGGGCTTGGAAATTAAGAACCATGTTTGAAAGTAAGTAAAGCACAATGTATACTTATTGCGTAACTTAATATTGGCCGCATTCATTGTTAATACTTTGCCATACATATCTAATCGTTCGTAGTACCCGCGCTATATTGACGTCGATAGGTCTAAGCAATTTAATTTTTAATTCTTGTTGAGAACTTCCATTAATAACGGCAATATTAAGTATTAATTCGTGTTTCTTAAAACATGTTTTCAAATGCTTTAAATGACATAATATACTAATTATCTAGATATCCAAGCAGGCCAAAATTCAAGAAATGTCTATTGCACGGGCTATATAGGTAGATACTTACGTGCTTTCTTGATATTATTATTTCTTTTACAGTCTCAATATGACCACTGCATACTTACTACATATTTTACTCCTTGATTTTTTCTTTCATTCAAAGTTAAATATTTGGTAGACTAAGTAGATAAGTACATAATTTCATTGACAAATAAATAGCGTCACACTTTTTGGGGCAAAACATTTTTTTAAGTTAACTTGACGCTATAGGATGTGCTAAATAAAAAGTATAAACTATATTTTGCTTCGATTTAGTTACTTAAATATACCTAATAGTATTGTATCTGCCGGAATCCAAACCTATAATTTACATTTATAATTCCGTTACATTGTATGTAGTGCTGCTAGTAATATAATTTTCAATTTTAATATTAGTTTCTTCCTTAGGTACCTGATCAACTTCGTGACATGTTAATTGAGACCCAAGGACAGCAGGCAAGAAGACACGGTTCAATACCTCAACCTAATATATTGCAGCAAGCACCAAGTATTTTACAAGGGTATATTATATGCTACGTATACAGGGTGGCGCACCGAGAACTTTCCACCCAGGTTTATTTTCTTGTTAACAAATAAATCAAAATTCGCTTCTCAGGGGGACATATTTTTTTGCTATTTTCACCCCCCCCCCTTGAACCCCTACGACGGAGTGGCTTTTACCCTTAAAATCTTAAATAGAAAGGGGGGGTCGAGTGATACCTTTTCCGGGAAAATGGATTGGAAGAAGAGGTCCTATTGAATGGCCTGTAAGATCTCCTGATTTGACGCCACTGGACTTTCTTTTGTGGGGACATTTAAAGTCTAAAATTTATGCAACCCAACCCAATTCTTTGGAAGACTTGCGACAACGAATAGTGTACGAGTGCCGACAAATAACTCCCGCAATGCTCCATAATGTTCGCGAACATTTTGAACAGTGCCTTTGCAATTGCATGGAGGTTGGAGGTGGACATTTTCAACATTTACTTGATTGATACAAGCGGTAATAAATTTTATTACTTTTAAATTTTCTTTTTTTTTTAGCCCTATTTCTCAGAAACTATTCACTCGATTTAAACGAGCAAGGTCGCGTTGGGAAGGCAATTGAATTCCCTTTAAAATAAGGTATCACTCGAGTCCCTTTCCATTTAAGATTTTAAGGGTGAAAGCCACCCCGTCGTAGGGGTTCAAGCAGGAGGGGTGAAAATAGCAAAAAAATATGTCCCCCTAAGAACTAAGGTTCCCGTAAACAATATAGGAATGAAGCACAACGGCGACATCCCATGGTAATCGAGCGTACCACCGAGCGAGCCGGTGAGGTTCTATAAAGATCCATACACCTGCACGGAGCCCATAGTAACAGGCATCTAACCTCGGTGGCGCCGAAAACCATTTCTTCGGTTTAGGTTACCGAGACCTTAAGATTACAACAAACATATGTTTGTCCCTTATCCTTTCCATCAGACCCAATCTCTGGACGCGTTTCGCTGTATAACAGCTCATCAGCAGAGCTATAGGGTCTGACGGAAACGAAGGGACTGTCTGTGACTTTCATCACTATATATAGAAAACAATATAGGAATGAAGCACAACGGCGACATCCCATGGTAATCGAGCGTACCACCGAGCGAGACGGTGAGGTTCTATAAAGATCCATACACCTGCACGGAGCCCATAGTAACAGGCATCTAACCTCGGTGGCGCCGAAAACCATTTTCTATATATAGTGATGAAAGTCACAGACAGTCCCTTCCTTTCCGTCACACCCTATAGCTCTGCTGATGAGCTGTTATACAGCGAAACGCGTCCAGAGATTGGGTCTGATGGAAAGGATAAGGGACAAACATATGTTTGTTGTAATCTTAAGGTTCCCGTGTTCGAGCGAATTTTGATTTATTTATTAACAAGAAATTAAACCTGGGTGGAAAGTTTTTGGTGCGCCACCCTGTATATTTATGAAATTTAAAGTCGCATGGATTTCTACTAATTTAGACTTTCAAACTAATATTTAACGTTCTCTGAGAGACATGTTATTCTGTTATTTAATTGATCCAATAAAATTTTTTTCGGAAAATATGTTAACTGCAATATATATTCTTTCATAAAACACTGTACTGCCACAATTAACAGGAAATCAATTAAGCGTTCTAACTCATACACCAGAAAAGGTTTTTCTTCGGTGCCTTAATGGCAGGCAATGTTAGGATTTTTAAACCTTATTCTTATTTTCAATCTAGTAATAAAATAATAAACATAGCAGTTAACGAATCCAAACTTATCGCACTGTAAAAAATAAAAACGCCGACGTTTACTTCACACAGTATACGTCGTTCATAAACCTGCACGTAATCCGTGTAATCCCCTTAAACTTATGCCATGCTTTGACCATATAAAAAGCAATTACAAACGCGGAGATGTCAAAATCTATAAGCCCCACTGACCGATATGTTGAGCCCAAAAGCGTCGGCCGGTACAGGATCGGATGTAGTCGCAAACTACGTCGAGATTACGTACCTCATAATTCCAATGGGTTTTGGTGCTTTTATTCCGACTCTATCAATTAACCTCCCTCGATTTTAAAATACTCTACTCGGAGTGTGAACTTTTAAAGGTCGTTAGTTATCAAAAATAGTCCACCGGACCAGACAAAATATAAATGTTTTTTTTCAAATTTTGTCAATTCTATAATCTACGACAGTGCCATTATGACGTATTTAGCATTACCATTTGGATGTCATTATGACCTTCATAATAGCACTCAGTGCCATTATGAATTCATAATAACATCCAAATGTTAAGATACAAAAACATACACCTGCCTTGACTTTTCGGGAAGTAGGGAATCTATTATGCTTTGCGCGATATTTTCGACATCCGAAGAGACACTTTCGGATTCAGAATCTCCCATATTTAAATTATTTTTGGCCAACACTTTGCATACAATAGAAAATTAGACGGCAATAATGACGTTGTCAAAATCGAAATTAAAACAATCAAAAATGCGGTTACCATGATAACGACTATTATGAACACCTGAAAATTTTAAAAATTACGAAAACGTTATCTGATATCAATGAAATTTAAACGAATAAAATCTATTTGCATTGTCGAAGATTAAATTTTGAATGATACACGTTCGATATGAACTTTGTTAATAAAACTTGTGCAATTAAACGTTGCACATGTTTCATTATAGTGTTCATATCGAACTAGTATCATTAATAACTATTAAACAATTTCGGGTTAAAAAATGGTTTACTTTTATATTGCTTCGTTTTTTTTTGCATTTTTTTTAAATAAACTTCTTTTTTAGAACTCATTGTGTTTCTTTATCTTGTTTTACTATATTAAATTAAGACATACTGCATACCAGTATGCAAATTTGGTCAAAAAAAAACTCTGTATGTATGGTGTACGTTTGAAAACATGAGTTGTGCCCAGGTGTAACTAGTCATAATATATTGCGATGTTTTATTTCTCTTGTAGTTTATGATTAATATTAGCAAGTACGGCTCTGCGCAAGGATTAGACCTGTCCGACCTACTGATAAACTGGCGTTTATCAATATTAGCTATCGGAGATTCCTCGACCAAAACTTTGTGTTAACCGGAACTTTCGGTTATATGTTCGCAACTTTGTTATATCTGCCTGAAATAGACTTTAACTTACTTTTGCTTTCCGTTTACTTATCGGCGGGAAGTTGAGAAGGAATGTTGTGAGTTTTATATCAAAAATCAATAAAAAATCTAAGAAAAATAATCAAGAATATGACTTAAGCCAATTATAACAGTTTGCACGTCTACCTACTAAGCTACATTGTAGAAGATAGAAACAAATATTGCAAATACGATAAATATTTCAAAGACTTTTTTTACGCTTGAGTTCACGGGATTGTATGACTTACCTTTTTCAAATAAAACACCCCAAGGTTCTATGCGTGGATGCGTATGTTAAGGGATACTACAACCACCGAATTTCTATTAGCTTTGAGTTATTTATCGGTATCGAAGATTGGTTTTTCGTAAAATATGTGAATTTGGTTAGTTCAAGTGTTGTTAGGGTTTGGCTGTTAAATTTAAAAGTACTTGTAAATTAAATTTAAGAAATTGATATTTCAGGGTATAGTGCAATACTATCAAGTTTCGACTATTGCCAGTTGACATACGAAAGGTATTAACGTCAATGTTTAAAATTTGATTGATATTAAGTCCTGGAGGACTTTATATGCAATCTTATTATTGATATCATATTTATAATAATTGGATGGATTAAAAATTTTCAATTTTTCTCCCGAATTATTTTTGTTGTTTTTCAAGCAGTTCTAGAAAACTCATCACATCCTCTTTTATAGTGTGGAGCATTGTCCAAGACAACGATGAACCCCATTGAAATAAACTTATTCATTTCCCCAAAATAGTTCCCAAAAACGTCAGCATTTATATCTTCGTGGTAGTCACCGTTGTAAACTGCTTGAAATATTAATAAACCATCTATCGAAAGCCATATATGCTGCCGATATGGGTTATAATTAGGCGTTATCCTTTTCCAGAGCGCGCCTTTATTCCTTTGGATTAATCTAAAAAAGTGAAGAGATTACATTCTGTTGGGAAAAGGTCCAGTTATCTAGTTGCATAATTTAATAATGAAAACAAATATCAATTATTACGCAACGTCGCCGTCTACAATCTTTTAATTTATCTTCGGTGCATTGAAACGACAAATTCATATGGAAACAAGTAAAAAAAAAGTCAGTTAACTTTTTTTTTCCGAGAATATTCGCCGAAATAAAGCAAGCAAAAAAGCGTAAAGCCAAGATGGCATCGAGCTTCGCGGAAGGCGGCATCTTATGTGCATCAGCAAACGAGCGGCCGCACATGGAACGAAGTGTTGGAGCGTACGTGACAAAAAGAAGGGCTTATTGTTAGGCAACTAGATATACTTACGTGTTAATTGAAACAGCATGACAGGATGCTACTGTGTGTACGAGAAAGAGGGATGATATATCACAAATAAGACTTAACATGTTTTAACAATTCAGATTCTATCAGCCTTTGTAAGAAGCAGACGGTCTCACTCGCGGTATTTTACGCGAGTTTCGTTGATTTAACGGCATCCAAGCCATGAAATAAGTCGTTCAATTCGCGGAGTTAAATCTCGAAGATGTAATAATGTAATTATTATATCCCGACTAAAGTATTGTTTATCTTTTGTAAAAAGCAGTCGGAAATTCGTGGAATTTATGCGACAAATTCTCGAAGGTTTAAGAATGTAGTATTGTATCACGATATTATTGTTTGTTGTTCGTGATGTAGAATGTGTAGCTGATTTAATGAAGAAAGTAGTTACCATATAAAAATATAGCAGTAAAACCGTATTTGCTGCTACGGAGACCAAATGTGACGGTGAGTAACCGAAATAATAGAAGTAAATAAATATATTTTGTGGTAGAAAAGCCTTCTATTTCAACTGACATATTTTGAACTATGCAACCTATGTAAATACAGTAAGCAACTTATGTTTGGCCAAAGCAAATAAAGGCAGCGGTCAACACATTCCTATCCTGCCATATTTTTTTAACTGTATAACCTTCATGTAGCTACGCTTCGTCCAAATAGTACAATTTCCTATTTTGATTTCGGAAATCTCTTATTTTTCGTAAATAATTTCGGCTCCACCATACAGTTTCATCTTCTTCGATTAATTGAGCCTTTCGATTCTGTTTTTTCCATGTAAGATTCAATTCCCGTAAAAATTTCCAAAGTTTCTTTTTTTTTATTTCAGGAATATCTTCTTTAGAAGCATTATTTATACACTCACCGACATAAAATTCGGAACAACCAAAATTTACATCAAATTTGATGAATGATAACTTTTCTTCCATATTCCGATTTCATTCTTTTTTTTTCCAAAATGTAGATGATTGTTTCGGTTATAATTAATTTTATTCAATTTTCAACAATACGGTTTACATGTTGAAGTATACAGGAAAATAAAAAAGTATATTTTTTCTCTTAAGTTTGTAAGACTCTGTAGAGTAATATTGCAATGTAAACTACACTGGATATGCTTTTCTGCAGAGTTTGACTCATTTTTAACATTTTGCTGTTTTGTTCTTCTCGGTATCGTTATCGGTTTAAGAAATATTAATTTTTGAAATAAACATTACCTATTTGTTAAGTCTATTTTTAATTTAAACATAAAAGTAGGGGGTTTAAAAGTTAGTTCCTCGTGTTACCTCCTCTAGCTCCTTTTACAGCTACTAAACGTCGATCCATTCGTCTAATAAGGTTTTGGATATCGTCTTGTGGAGTTATGGAGTAGCACCCTATTCCTCTTCCAGCGCATTTCGGAGCTGCTGGAGAGTGAATAACTGTCCTCGGCCTTTCCTGATTTGTCTACCTAACATGTTCCATACAGTTTCTTTTGGATTCCTGAAAACGAGTTCGCTACCGATAAATTGTGAGAAAACAACAACATATTCTCCCAGAATTTCTTTAATGTATATATAATGGGCGAATCTCTTCCCTTGTCCTCCCATACTCTTTCTTGTCCGTCAGGAGACCTCAGGCAAAATCTGGACTCGTCTGAAAATAGAACTTGCCTCCACTCTTGAAGGTTCCAGTTAATGTGTTCTTTCGAAAAATGAAGTCTATTAACTCGATGCTGTCTGAGGAGCTCTGGTCCAGTTGCCGATCTTCTGGCCCGTAAATTGACTTCATTAAGTCTTCTTCTTACTGGTATTTCATTGACAGCAACTTGACGAACTCTTTGGAGTTCATTTCTTATCACTACTGCACTGGTATGCCGATCTCTTAAAACTGAGGCTTTAATGAAGCGATCATCAAGGGCGGAAGTAGCACGATTTCTTCCAGATCCAGGTCTTCTGTCATAACTTCCAGTCTCACGAAACCTTGCAACGGCTCTTTCCACGCTAGATTTTGTAAAACCTAGCATATCCGCCACTTCTCTATAGGAATAACCAACATCCTGAAGAGTAACGGCTCTAGCTGAATCTTCCTATGACAAAGGCATCGTGTAATAAAAAATAAATTCGGAATTCACTCACGAAACGTTTTAAATGCTCGAAATGTCTGATAAAACTGTTTGACAAATGCAGAATACGTTTCCAAAAAAATCAACAGTGTTTTCAATAATTGTTGCAAAAAGTGTAATGTTTATTTTAAAAAGTCATATCTCTTAAACCGATAACGATACCGAGAAGAATAAAACAGTAAAATGTTAAAAATGAATCAAGCTCTGCAGAAAAGCATAGCCAGTGTAGTTCCCATTGCAAAATTACTCTACAGAGTGTTACCAACTTAAGAGAAAAAATATACGTTTTATTTTTCCGTTTATTTCAAAATGTAAAATGTATTTTTGAAAATAGAATAAAATTAATTAGAACCGACACAATTATCTACATTTTGAAAAAAATTGAAATCGGACTATGGAAGAAAAAGTTATCATACATTGAATTTGATCTAAGTTTTAGTTGTCCCGAATTTTATGTCGGTGAGTGTAGTATATACTATTTAAAGAAAAGTGTCTACTCAAACATTAATAAATATTTAGAATGCAAATTTGATGCTTCTTTGGTTAAAAAAATGTATCCACAAACTGGCTGTACACTAAGAAATGCCTTTTCAAAAAGTCATAATATACAAAAACATAGTTTTCAAAGTCTCTCTATTGACAACCCCCCCTGTGCTTGCCCATAAGGCCAAAGCTAAGAACTCCGAAAATCAAAGGAAAACACTGGAAACTATTCCGGAAAATCTAAATATCAAAGCACACTCGATAAAGGAACTTTGTATAAATATTGGAGATCTATCTTTTCGCGAAATGGGCAATTGCCTATAAACTGAAAACCCTTTTTAAACCTATTCAAATTTTGTCTTTGAGAACCCATTCTCTTTTACTAGTGTTTCTTATATTTTGCATAAAAACAGTCAATTACCTTTGGGTACTTATTAAATTTTAATGGAATTTTTTAACGCTTTCGAATAGGTAAAGAAAAACAGTATACCTAATAGCTAACAATTTCTCACTTACTCTCACATTATAATTTATAATATACCTATACAAGGTGAGTCGTTTAAAAATGAAAGGAACGGGGAACGATATTCGACATTTAAGTTATCGTAGCCTGGTTACTTCTTTGTCAAAGTGAAAAGTAGAATCCTAGGATACAACGGTAATTAAAAGTTTTGATAAATAATAATGTCGAAGTAGGTATCCTAGTTTAAAATGTGTAGTTTTAGGTGATCTAATTTTGTTTATTCAAAAATTCGTAACAAGGCAACCAATAGAGAAAATGTAGAAATTTTCGGGTATAATACCACTAGTGCATCAAAATTACCGATAATTCTGATTGAAAGCGTGTTGTATTGTAACTGAATGAGTTTATTTTAATTTTTGATTAAATCCGAAAGAGCCCGACTTCGAAGAAGGAGGGCTTTTTCGAGATTTAATCAAAAATGAAAATAACCGAATGCAGTTACAATACTACAACACGCTTGAAAGCAGAATTATCTGGTTATTTTTGATGCACGAGTGGTATTCGGTGGAATATTTCCCGAAAAATTGTATTGTGCTGTTGGTAATGCTTGTATAAATTTCTTTTATAGAGTGACTACCAAAACGTTCCATATCTTTAAAGAAATCTTGATTTGTAATCAATTCACTTTTTAAGTGTCGCAGATTGACATAAGTAAGTTCAATAATAAAAGTTTTTGCGGTAACCGTGGTTACACTTAAATACCCATATACCAGGATATGCAAAAGACGCCTCCAATGTTGGTAAAGAAAATATAATATTATTATTATTATTTTTTAAATATATTTATAAATATAATGTAAAGTATTAAGTTAGTATTAAAATTAAAAAAAGTACATAATAAATAATATATTTATAAACAGTCAAAAATTATGGATTTGTATGATTGTTAGTACACAGTAGTAGTAAAAACTTGATTATGATTGATAGCTACCTACTGGGGATTATCGCTTCTACTGTGGAATTATCGCTTCTACTGTGGAATTATCGCTGTAATTTTTGCGAAAGACCACACTTCTTATGAGATTTTTTATATATGAGGGAAATATTCTGTTTAATTACGTGGAGAATTGAATTATCGAAAAAAATAAATTCCTTTTCATTTGACATTTCAAGCTTTTGACCTGTCAGAATAAATCTAGTGGGGGTGTAAATCTCGAAAATGATGCCCCCCTAACCTCCCTATTGGTGTCCTAAAATTTTGAATAAGATATTCCCAGCCGCTCTTTCGGACTTTTCATCGTAACACATGAACATGAAAATTCCTACCCTTTATGACACCTATAATTATAGAACTTGTACAATTTCCGTCAAAACTATAGAAAGAACAATTAACAAAGAAACTTATCAATCTAACCAGATTTGTAATCTGCATTCTGCAAGGATCAAGTCGTATCCAGAATGGCAATAAGGTTTTAGATTGTTCTAATTTCCACTGTGGGCCCGCTGACCAAAAGGAGAAAATGGGCTTTTGTTAGCGTAACTAGTTAAGCAACTGCGTTCTTAATTTCTATATCCGTATAGAAAGCATAAAATATGTACATTTCCTTTTCAGACTGTATAACTAGCATTGGCGGCTCCTCGGTAAGGGCTGCAGGGCTGCAGCCCCCAGCACAACAAACAAACAACGGGAAAAAAAATGTAAAGTCCATCCCAACATATTTCGTTTGACGTAATAGCTGCAATAATAGTTTTATTATATTGTAAACACCCAAAGAAACCCCGTTTTTAAAGAATTTCTTGGTAAAATTACCAATGTAAAACTGTCCATGAGCGTGCCAACCAGCTATATCTACCTGGCCCTAGCTGACATCACTGTTTATATTACTGAAATTAAATGAAATGAGATAAGGAGTACTGCCTTGCACAGGAAGGGATTTTGTAGTTAAATGAAAAGTCATAGTATTACCTTATAGTATCAATGTATATTATGTTTATTTTTACCATTACTTGTATTTGTCTTTAAACCAGTTTTCAAAGAGAGCGGCGTTGGTATCTTCATGATAGTACAGACTTGAATCCTTTATATTTTTTGCCGACAGTAATAAACAATTAGGGATCCATCCATTCTCCCAACCTGCATGAATTATTGTTATTCGGTTTCCTTTATTTGAAGGGGCTTTATTTTGGTATTTTTCAGTTAAATTAACCCATCCCTTTTTGACAGTCTCATGAGTGTCAAACCACGTTTCATCCAGATAAACTGTTGAACGTTTTTCGGATCTAAACTTTTTTATTTCCCCAAGGTACAGAAATCTCATTTCTCTTAATCTTTCGGACTCCACAATAATTTGTCTCTTGTTGATTGTTTTATACTTAAATCCTATCTCTTGCAAAGCGCGGTAAAGACTTGTCCTGCTACATGATATCGTTGTATCGTCAGTTGTTAACCGTGTTTTTAAAGAATCTAACGTGGGCACAACATTGTCTCGATACATTTGGTGTATTTTCCTGCGAATAACATCTTTGTCACAATCATCTACGCACTTCATTTTTCCGGCATCTTTGCGAACTTTTCTTTTAAAATGTCCTTTTAGCATAATATCTGGTACCGTCGATAATAGAACTTTCGTCATTTCACTGCTATTTTTAATGGCAATTAGGGTGGCCGCTCTTTAATAACGATTCACATACATTTTTCACGATCACTTTGGCGTCAGAAGATAAATGCTTCCTAAAATGTTTAGGGTAGCTAGATATCGCATTCAAGCTCTCCACTTACTTTTAATATTAACTTGTTGCACACTGTTTCAAAGTAAAATAGATAGGTACTAATATATTTCGAATATTATCTTTACTATTTATATAAGCTATATAAACAGGTACCTGTAACTAAAAAGTTTTGAGAAATATCCTAATAATTAAGTTGTTTCTAGAAAACCTTAATTAGACAGTTTATTAATTTTGATAACAAATCAAGTAATGTACCTATCTATTGTTATTATAAACTGGCATTAAAAATAAATGTGAGTTATTACGTCTTTGCGAAAGCGAAGGCCGAGTTTATGAGGGGTTTTATTACAGTTAATTACTGCCAAACGAAATATGTTGGGAAGTACTTTACATGCCTTACATTGCTTTAACTCGCTTGTTTTATATCTGTAACAATCATAATTTGGAAGTCTCTGGCGACCACTCTACATCGGCGATTTTCGCAACGGAAAGAAGCCTTATGAGGGCCTAAGTTATATCAGCCATGAATTTACACATAATAAGCATCAGATCGTGCGGCTTCCGTCAAGCTCGCTGCGGCTCACTATATGCAATTTAAATGCTGCTGAAGGCTGCGGAAATTTCAGCCGGCATCGGCAGTCGGTTAAGACGCTTGAAAAGATAGGGATTGCGTGTGTCGGTCGTTTGTTTCGCACTATTTACTTATAATAATGGTGGTATAGGTTAATAATTATTTCAAAAATGCTTTAATAAGTTTGAAAAAATTTAATATGTCTATTTTATTGACATCCAAAAAAAAGCCTCCAGTAGCCCCTCCTGTAGAATAGGCCACGAGTCGCCACTGATAAATGTGTCATAGAAATGAAGCACAATCTAAACATTTGATTTACGGAATATTATTGCGGCGCCCGAAGAAACAGAAAAATGTCATTGAAACAGTTATGCAAGTAGTAGTGAACAATTTTTGTCAAAATTAGAATATTTCCATGGTTTATTTTATATCGAATGTGCACGGCATATAGGAACGCAGCTGGAACTCGTAATAATTAAAGAAAATAAATCCAGGGAGAAGAAGAGGGAAACAAAGAGGCAGTGATAGAGAGAGAGAGAGAGAAAGAGAGGAGGATTCATTCCGTGTATACCTGCAATTTAATTAGTTTAGGTTAGTTCAGGCATTAGTTCATTTTAAATTAACATTAATTATATTTAACCTATTAAGCTAGAACGAATATTTTTCTTTTATGTTTGAAAACCTTCATGCTCTTGCCAAAGGCCTAAAAAACGTATAAACCTTTTTTACACGATAATTGAAACACAAAAATGTTTTTCTATTAAAACATATTGCAAGGGTCTGGAAAAAACGATTCATATCCATTCGGCCAGTGAAGGAAAAGGAAGTTCAAAATCAGGTACGTACCAACTTTTTTGTATAGCCACTAAGAAAAGAATATAAGCCCAAGCAGATATACTAGTTGGCATCGAGGTATAAAAGATACTTCGTATATTAATTTTATGACTAATTTAAGCAAAATGATTCTATTCACTTTTCCCGAATTTCTAAACGCTGCATAAGTTGGTCCCTGTTGAATATGTAAGCGTCTTCACATGCCCCCAGATGATAAAGTCTTTGGGTTGAGATCCGTAGATCGCGCTGGCAAAGCAATGGGACCACTATGACCTATCCATCTGTTAGGATACTGTTCATTGAGAAAATTAGTGACACCTCTTCCATTATGGACCAGGGCACCATAATGTGACAAAAAACATCGTCCTTCTGATTTGAAGAGGCATGTCCTTAAATTTCCGTCGAAGAAAATAAATATGGTCCGATAACTTTATTATTAATTAATCCAGCCTCAAGGTTATGGGTCTCTCGATTAGCATTAGGTTTTTCGATTGCCAACACCTGTTCGTTGTGGAAATTGTTGATTTCATTTCTTGTAAATATAGCTTCGTCACAAAAAGAGTTCTTGAAAGGGTACCTAGTAAATTGCTCTACCATTCACAAGGACGAACTCTTTGGGGAAGATCCGTGGAGAGAAGTTCTTGTACCGGTTGCTAATGATAGGGATGCAGTCCGTTTTCTCGCAAAATGTCTGGCACAGCAGTCTTACTTTGTCCAGTAAGTACAGAAACTTTTCTTCAACTAGTACCAGAATCATTTTCAACAAGCTCAAGTACTTCTGCGGCATTGTTTCTTCGCATACTTTCTCTTTCACAAGTCGGTTTAGTGAACACACCTGTTAATGGAAGAGTTGTGAAGGTTTTACTGAACGTTTGCTTGTCTGTAAGACGGCGGCGTCATTGATATTCCCTAGCTGAGGCGATGGTACTACCGTTGCAATATCCATACACAAAATCATATTTGCGTATTCTTCATGTGAATAAATTAGAGGCATGATTTTAACACAAATGACACAAAAAATACAAAATAGCTAACTGTCAATGATGACAACTAATGAACTGATAATCAACAGTTTTTTCTAGTAGGGTAAAACCTCTGTTTGCGACCGCCTCTATAATGTGGCCACTTGTTAAACGACCGCGGGCACTCATCATCGGAATTTTTAGCAAATATTAATGCTAAAACATCCTTTATTAGGGGCAGTAAAACCCGACCCGAACATTCTTAAAAAATATCGGTGCACTAATTACTTTAATTATAAGCGTTTGCTTTTTCCTTCTGCCTGAACTATCCCCAGACGCGTTTCGCTGTATAGCAGCTCATCAGTGAGGCTATTAGGCATGTTCTGACAAAAAGAAGAAGCATCCGCGTATGCTTAGAAATTGGTGTTCTCTACCAGCACCACGAGATGGAGCCATCTGGTTTCATTCTCTGTTTCGTAATAATTACTTTATTGCAGGCGGATCCATTGAATTTCCTTTAAAGGCTGATAAATCAGTTATTAACATTAGTTTTGTTTTAAACAGTTTTTGTGTGTTTTGGGACTAACTTGAATATTTGAAGATGACGGGAAAAAGGAAATGTCTCTCTTTAGGCGAAAAAATTGAAATAACGAGGAAAGTAGTACACCGCAATGATGTCAACCGCTTCTTCAAGTAACAGAGGCACTTTGAAAATCAAATTCGACAGAACACTGTCGGCACGACAAAAATTTTGACGTAATAATGAAAGGTGACACGCGTGCACAGTTTCAATTCATATGTTGTTTTTCCAAGGCCTATTTGACCCTTAAAAAAACCTTTACAATGGCAACCTGAAAATAAAATCATAATGTTCCGTAATTATGATTATTGTTGTTGATATCTTCGGATTGAAAATAGATATTAACTTGCGGTTTTCGCTGACTTCTTAGACTTTTAATCATCCTTGTAATCAGGTAAAATTGAATATACTATTATATTTACAATTATGGAAAAAACGTGCAATGTTTGTGAAGTTATAAGACAACGCCCCCTAGCGCCTAGCGTAAAACACATATTGCCGTACTTCATAAGATGATATATAGAAAGAGAAAAGCCCTTTTTAACAAAACTAAGTTTACTAAATTATGTTAAGCCAGACCGGAGTTATCAGCATTTATTACAAATAATGTTCAACCTTCCCCCACCACAAAGTGACGAACACGTTCTATAGGTGAATTTTATTAATAAATCTTCGAAATATACAAAAATGTTATTTTCGGGATACTTTAACTAGGCGACTTTTGAGGAAACTTCGTGATTCATATTTACCGTTACTGTTGCGGCCTCTAGCGCCAGTCTGAAAAACTTGAAAATAATTTCCAGCAATTTCTCATGACCACTTTACCTAATATATTTTTTTTCCGCAAGCCATACGACTTAACACTTTTTGAAATACGGCCGACAGACATTCTTAGTGGGACACCCGGTAGATACTAATTAATAAACACTGTAAAATGCAGACCAGTTGTTTTAATTTTTCTGTATTAATCGACCACCCCTGGTAACCGAACAACATTTGATTCTTCGAGGGTGGTCGCTATTGAGAGATTTTACTGTACCATCAAAGCTGCTAATTATTAAATCACCTAGCCCTTTAGCCGCAACAATGTAATTCACTTGTTAGCACCTACACATACGATCTGGGAACTCAATCCCCGAAATTTCAAGAACCGCTAGGAATTCGGGAGAAGTGAACAGAATCATTCTTGCTTAGAATTAGTTATAGAATTCATATGCAAAGTATGTCGCATATCCCGACGGCCACCCTGTATTAGTGCCATACTTTTGTTAAGGGATGATCAAAGGTTATTATTAATTTCTCGAATTCTCTCAGAAAATAAACACAAATGTTGTAACTTTTAATGACAACGTTTAAAATGCACAGTATTTTTCACAATCCGGGTCTGTTCTGAAGAAAGAGCAAACAGTCGAAAAGGTATAAAATGAAACGTTCCTGAAACGGACATTCGGGATTGAAAATTTCGTTACGCAAGACACTGCTAAGCGACAGTCTAAAGAAACAAATGAATTGCGGGGTAAAGGACACCATTTTTCATATGTATATATATACCATTCTTAACCGAATGACGGCTATAAAAAGGGTGTGGATTTGAGAATTATACTATGTGCCTTTTAATTTATATAGTTATTTTTCTTTATTTCTTACGATACACAATATTTATACCGTGTGTGTATAAAGTCTGGGAACGGCTTAATACCATCACAATTTATTGGCCGATTTAAACCAAACTTGGTACAGTTATGTAAGAGGACCTGACGCACCGAACGACGATATTGGCGTTGTTGCCAGCCTTTAGTTTGTCTGAAATTCGAACGAATTTTATATTTTTAAATGTAGCACCCTGTATATTTTTTCATTTGCAGTTTTTACTTTAAATTTGTTACACTTTTGATATAACATACTTTGTTCCTAATATCAGTAGCTTTCGAAATAACGACGTGTTTTGAAAATATCAACAAATTGTTCAGTTCAGTTTTGATGTAAAGTCATAAAAGCTGTAATTTTTACATGCAAAAATGTCTGAAAGTGAAAGAATTACAATTCTTATGATAAGAGCATATGGCGATAGGGTCAGGTCTTCCAAACCGAAATCCAATTTCAAAAGCAACTGTTCCAAAAACTGTCCAACGATTCGAAGGAGCTAGAAATTGTAGAGATAGGCGACGATCAGGACGACCAGCAGTAGTAGATGAAGAGAAAAGTTTAGAAATTTTACAACATATTGTTGAAACCCCTGTTTCTTCATTAAGAAAAGTTTCTCAAGTTTTAATAAAACATAAATATTACCCTTTCAAAATACATGTAGTTCCAGAGTTATCAGAAGATGATTATGAGCGAAGAATTGAATTTTGTGATATTATGATGTCAAGGTTTGACCAAAATAACCAGTTTTTCAAATTTATAGTATTTTCGAACGACGCAACATTTATGTTAAATGCTAAAGTTAATAGACACAACTGTAGGTTTTGGGCAAATAAAAATCCCCACTGGATGAGAGAAGGTCATACACAACGCCCTGGAAAATTGAATATGTGTGCTGGGCTTCTGGGTAACCACAAGATCGGTCCATTTTTTATTGATGGAAATTTGACACCACAACTTTACCTTGAGCTCTTGGAAACGCAAATAGTGCCTACTATACGAAATGTTCTGGGTCCAAATTATGCAAGTACATTAATCCAACAGGACGGAGCTCCTCCCCATTTTGGTCGAAACGTGCGCGATATTTTGAACAACACTTTTTCGAATAGGGTGGACTGGCAGAGGGGTACAATCGAGTCGCCATCTAGGTCCCCTAATTTGTCACCTAATGACTACTTCTTATGGGGACACTTGAAGAACAGAGTTTGTACCACAAAACCTCAAGATTTGGCTGATTTTCAGCGTCGAATTTTGGACGAATTTGAATTAATAACGCCAGAAATGATTTACAATTTTTAGGGAAATTTTTTTAAATCTTTCAGAACAGATTGAAATACAAAATTGTCGAGTTAAATTGAGATACTTTTTAAATAAATTAGTTTTTTATTCAGGGTGTTTAATAAATATACGGCAAAAGAGTTAAAGGGGGTATTCCCGTGATTATTCTAGAAATATTTTGTCCTTGGATAATTTTTCAAAAACCGCTTAGTTTCGAAGATAGAGGGCGCGACAAATTTTCGACAAAATTAATTTTAATATTTTTCAAATTATTAATGTAGTCGAAATAGAACTATGGCGTACTACACTCGTAATCCTTAGAACTGCCTTTTTAATGACCGATTCATCAGAAAAACAAAATATGGTGCCATAAAATCGAGAACAAAAAAGCATTGAAAATATTCGCGATGAGGATAATAAATATTATATCCAGCACCAAAAAGTGTCTTAATACTGACACAGTTTGATAGATGTCAAATACATATTTTGGGTACCAAGAACAAAAAACCATGTCGACAACTTTCAGTTTATTCGACATATCTCATATAGCTTCAATAATAATCGAGATCTCAATGGTCATCATCGAATTTGGGACAAACAAGTATTACTTAAAATTATGTCAATTATTTTTAATGGATTTTAAAGTTACAGCTTTTAGTTTGTTAAATGTGTTTTATTTATATTTCCTTAAAACGTATTACTGTGTTATTATATTGTATTTATTTTGTTTAAAATGTAATTCTTTGTCTAGAATTTTATTTGAAAATTTGCCTTATATGCATAGTTTTATGAGATCATCTTATTATGTAGGTACTTTACTGCTGTTGTCTCTATGAAATTGAAACATAAAAGACAGTAAACTAGAAAATTTGTATAGTTTTATATGGTTATCTATTCATTTATTTTTTAATGATAAACTATTCAGATAACATTGCGTCGAAAATAAACTATAAAGAAAATTTTAAAAATTTCAAATTGTAATTTTTCTTCGACCCTTGTATACCACGCCCAAAGTCCCTGTACTGCACTAAGAAAAGAAAAATTTAAGCGACTTTTAATTAAAACAAAGCCAGGCCTTATAAATATAAATTACGGGAAACTTAAAACCTGACCCCTGCAAAACGTACAAAAAATAAACTTACTAATTTCATTTGAAAAGTTACCAGCGCCTAAAAAGCTCATAAACCTCATTATTAATTTGCTGATTATACATTTTGTAGGTTTTACGACCTTAGACAGTAGTAGAAATGTTTCTTTGCACTTTGCAATTAAATTTGGATTAATTATAATAAGTACTCAGACTGGTATGTTCGCCAACCTGCTAAAATATTGTCTTTTGTCAATATATCGTCCACCAAATACACATTGATTAATTTTTTAATAGTTTAGAAAATATTTTAAACATAAAAGTTAATCCCAGTACGGGGACTTCAATATTGGAATGCTAAAAGAAAACTAAAAGATTTTAGGCCATTTACTTTACTTAATATTTATGCAACAACAGCAACAATCTTTAACAATACAAGATGACCTTCAAATTCGCAAAGTTGCATAGACATTATTATAATAATAATAATAATAATAATAAAATTTATTTCCTCAATTTATAAATGTACCTACAGAAATTCAACAAGTACAATAATTGAAGAATACGTCAAACGAGAAAATTTTACAAAAAAGTCGACACAACAGTTTAAAACTACAAATTTATCTTACATCTAAATAAACTACAATACATAATAGGGTATAATATTCCCAATACATTCTATGTGAAAAAGTCAGTCATTTTATAACATGTTTTGGCAATAAAGAATCTTTTAGTCTTTTTTGAAAAACTGAGGCAGTAGGAGCCGATTTAATATTTTCACTCAGATGATTAAAAAATCTGAACCCATTAAAATAAAAGCACTTTTGGAAAGCTGCCGTGCGATGTGAGGGAGGTATTAGCTCATTGCAAGATCTTGTGTTGTGAGTATGAACGACCTGTACGCCGTCAAAAATTTCCCTGTTTTTATACACATACCTCCAGGACATAAACCGAGAATACAGTCAAGACTCTGTTATCCCTAAAAGTAGATCTACACGATTCAGTTCTTTTAAGCTTAAACAGGATTCGCATGGCATACTTTTGCAGCAGAAAAACCCTCTGTATTTGGGCACAATTACCCCAATAAAGTATTCCATATCTTAAGTGACTGTGAAAGTTGGAATAATAAAGAGCCATTAACGTTGTATGGCCACATTTGTACAAATTTACCATATCGATGGTGTAGCGCACAAATGTTGTAAGTGCTAAAAAATCATTTTTAAGGTAAATGGGTTTAAAGTTTGGGGTTTGTAAAAAAATATGTAGTACTTATTTTAAATTTTAATCAGTAAAATCAGATACATATGAGTTACACTTGAGTTAGTAATCGGTTGCTAAGTATATATTACTAAAATGTGACATGTTTTAGATACATTTTGTTACTTACCACATATGTGCATAAAAATTATTAATAGATATATTATAAAATCAATAGCTAAACAACAAAAAAATTTAAATAAACCAATATTTATTCCAGATCATAACTTACAAAAGTAGGAACATTTAGAAAAAGAATATAAGTGCCGTGCTCACTTCACTCGTCATCAAGTGGCATTGGTTGGTTAACTGCGGGAATTTCATTAAAATAGTGGCTATAATCACTTGGTATAATTCCACAACGTAAAAGGGATAAAAGATCCTTTTTCTTTTTTTCTGATACTGGTAACCTTGCCAAGTATTTTTTTGGTAGCTCTAGAAAATTCCATGTAAGAGGTCTTCCTCTGGTTAATCGCTTTTGGCTAGATACATCCAGTTCCAAGAAATTTTCATCAGACAGTTCATATTTATACTTAATTAAAAGGGGGTTTTCTTTCTCAAATCGCAGCCATTTTATTTTAAGCCACTGTACTCTTTCTGTATTTATGTTAATTGTCATATTTGGAGCCATAGTATCCAAAATTTTTTAAAAATCATAAAAATCGTCATGTTTTAAGTTTAAAAGAGAGTATTGTTTAGGCTTTATTCTTGCAGCCGCTATTAATACACCCCATTCTCTAGTGGTATAAATTTTCTTATGCTTTCTCGCTCTCTAGTAGCATGCATCGAGTCCGCTTCCATATAAGAATGGCCACTTTCCATAAATTTTAAATCAATTATTTTCATTGTTTCTATTTGGTTTATTGCATACAACATCGCCGCTGCTACGAATTTATTTCTATTCTGCCCTCCACATGTATCACTAAATGTAGATACATGTGAGACAGTTTGTGGAAGTTGATAAAGATATTTTAAAAGGCAAGTTGCTATTTCTCTACTGCCCTTCTTTCCTTCCGTCTCATCCCAAAGATAGCAGTATCCATCTGAATTTGACGCGTCAAAAATAGTAAAATTATATGCATTAAGTTTAAGCTTGTAGAAAATCTGATTATCCCCTGCAAAAGGTATGGATAGGATGGCTTGTAAATCAAACGTTATTGCTCTGAAAGTTTCACCTTTATCTGAAATAGCTCTTTCTTTATCACTTTTCTTCATTTCCATAGCATCCTTTTCTCGTTTTTTGTGAGCATCAAACTCTTGCTTTAAGTCTTTTGCTGTGTTGTAGGCATTACATTTATAACACTGATCTTTTTTTGGAATAAAAAAAGCGAGTGGGGGATTATATTGATGAAATATTTTCTGATAAACGAATTTAGAAGCAGGTTTTATTTGTTTGGATATGCAAAAGTCTTCTTTATAAAGTCTGTACAAAACCGATAAATTTAGATCAGAGCACAAATATTGCTTAGTTGTATCGCGTCGACAGTAATGTGACTCAACACGCGGAAAGCCATCTATGTGCTCTTTGACAAAGGATACTGCTGCATCGCTTGTGACGTTGTAAGGCTTACTATTTTTTCTTTTACCATACCCAGTATATAAGCCATGCTCACTAACATTACTCATGCATGTCTCTACTATACGGTGAGATATAGGTAAAGTTGTGCAAAAAAACTTTAAGCATACCCTCTTCCTTGAACAATCGGAGTCATGTAAATAATAAACCCTCGAAGTTTTACGTCGAGAACCTTGCTCATTTATTACCCTTCGTTCTACTGGTACATTATGTTTATCGTCGTCTGCTAAATTCCAGAATTCGCGGCACAAGGATTCCCTTTTTTCAAGCGGGAAGTTTTCGGAGCATTTATATCTGCATTTGCTGCAGTTTACAGGTAAGGGCTTCTTTTCTGTAATTTCCTTCCCGCTTCTGTTTATATACTTCATTCCACTAAGTCTTTTTTTTTTCACTATCGCTCGCTTCCATGAAGATTTATCTGCCTTTTTCTTCCTTTTCTTCGTATCTGGTTCTTCAGCAACCTGTTCATCTTCTGAGCTCAGTTCTGTGTTTGACGGTACATAAGACTCACTGGAATGGGAAAACGGTTCTGAATCACTGCCTCCACTTCCTTCAGCTTCTTCGATTTGTATGCTGTATGCCAAATTATTCTCGGTAACACAATCATGCTGTTTAGATGTGCTTGCAGTTGGAGTGGGGCTTATGTAAGAAGGAGTTGGATCAAGAAGTTGCTCGTATGCTTTCAAATCTAAAAAAATCACACTAGTGACTAAATGTACCAACTTTTAACCTAATTGTAACTTACCTGCTATATTAAAAACAACAGGCATTGGTACCACGGTACTTTCTCCTAGTATATCCAATGCTGGCAGTTTACAATGTTCACGAACGATTAAAAGTGCCATCAGGAGTTGTATCGGAAAACTGCAGTTCTTTAACTTCATTTATGGCAGCTAAAACAACGTACAAAATAATACAACAATCTTTTGATTATAAAAGTAAACAGTGTGTATAAAGTACATTTATGTTTTCTCAATTTATTAACACCCTGTACATCTAATATAAAATATTCATTCGCAAACAAATTTTTTCGAAATTGAGCCTATTTTATAAAGAATAACTTCCTAAAACAAATAAAAAAAATTTTGTGGCTACAGGAACACACTATATTATTTTTTATTCAAAAACTGCATGCGACTGCTAAAAAACAAAAACTTAAATTTCATGTTCTACGATCTCAAAATAATAGGTGTTCGTTCCAGTGTTCACCATATTTACCATAAATAATAATAAACGCTTTTAATATCATTCTGCAATACTTACTTGTATTTCCCATCTTCGCCAGTGACAGCTCTACCATTTTTTTACCTCTCGACACCATTATAATTACTACAAATCACTAAATTTAAACTAAAATGTACAGCACCGTACTTCATGTAAATGAAACATAACCATAATTAATCACGTGTCGTGTGTTAACTGCACACTTGATTTGATCTGTGTTAAAAATTTAATAGCACAAATGTGGTAAGTGACTTTACAACATGTGTGCATGGGCGTATCACACTAGTGGTACTTACATCTTTCGGTAGATGGCCCTAGCCGCGTCAAATTTGAATAAATAGATACCACATTTGTGCGTAGACATTTTCCACGAGCAAAAGATTGCTTTTATGCGCTTAACTCATTTTAGCCAAAAGTTGTACTTACAACATTTGTGCGCTACGCCATCGATATATAGTGCATTCAAAAGTTTTAAATGCAAATATGATTTGGCACAGAAGGTAGATTTTAATTTAATTAAATGCAATGTTATAGAATTTACTTATAAGAGGGTTATCTAATGAGTGAGATAAAAGTGATTTTATTGGTCAACTGGATATTCAAACTTGGAACAATTTGTCTTTATTAACGATTTTATAAACATATTTAGTTCATGTTTTCCACTGACTATGGTATGTAAAAACAAAAAACCAAAATAAGATACAAATAAGCATATATTAGCAGTATTACAAAATAAAAAAAAAGGAGATAAAGTTGGTGCACGAGTTAAAGGGGGACGATTTTGATAGATGAGCTGAATTTTGTGAGCTGATGATGGAAAGATGCAATAACGATAATACCTTCGCAACAAATATCATTTTCTCGGATGAAGCTACTTTCCATTTAAATGGCATTGTTAATAGACACAAATATTATTGGTCTGCTGAGAACACTCACGGGTTCCAGGAAGGTCATACTGGGAGGCCCGAAAAAGTTAATGTTTGGGCGGGCAGTTGGTAGACATATTGTGGGACCTTATTTCATAGATGGTAATTTGAATAGCGAAAAATATATGGACCTCCTCAGGAATCACATAATTCCTTCTTGCAGAATGGTTTTACCGGGTGTAAATAATGGCATAAACGAACAGGTATGGTTCCAGCAAGATAAAGCACCTGCGCGTTATGCGGCAAATGTTAGACAATACATAAGCGAACAATTTCCAATATGTTGAATAGGCAGAAGAGGTCTTATTGACTGGCCAGCGCGATCCCCGGACTTAACCCCGCTCGACTTCTTTTTGTGGGGAAACTTAAAGAACAAACTCTACGTTACCCGTCCAAATGACTTAGAGTCGTTAAAAGTCAGAATTAGTGCTAAAATTCGGGCTATTCCAGAGGACTTCTTTTAAATGTTGTAGACGGGTTCAGGGATCGACTGGAGCTCTGCTTAGCAGAAGATGGTGTTCATTTTGAACCCCTGATCCACTGAAAAGGTTTCACTTCTTATATTATTTCGATGTTAAGTTGTTCAATTTTCTAGGCAATTTATTTAGTTATTATAAAGTTTGTTACAACTTTAAATAAATAAAAATTTGAAATACAAAAAATTTAAAGTTCTTGCAGTAGAATCCAAATGCAGGGTGTTCCATTTAAAAAAAGTAAGTAGGTTTCTATGGCAACCAAACCAGAAACGACAGAAACAATGTATGCAAATAGAAATGTGGGGAATAATTTACTGAACAACTTTCATATAGGTCACTTTTTCGTATACCAGGTAATTCAAAAGTTGCAAACATTATGCGCGATTTTTTGCCACTCTGTATATTATGGGCATTCGGGCGAATATCTTGAAGTGGAGAAACTTTTGGTTGTCAAATGTAGAGGGGGGGGGGTGTTCCTTCCGGTGTACGGGCAGTTGATCTCGGAATACGTTAGGGTTCGGTACTGGGACCCCTTAAATTTTTGTTGCGTGTGAATAATCTTTCTTTAAATATTAGAACTGGGTTTGTAACAATGTATGGTGACGATACAACTGTGGTGGTGACTGGAGCCTGGATAAGTTACGTTATAAAATATTAACGTTATATGGGGGCCTGTTGCCGAAACAACGGTTTAGTTTTAAACATACAGGCTTTATCTGTTCCATCGAAGGTCAATCCCGCATACTTTTGAAGGTGAGTTTGGTATTGTCTTTGCCAGACATAGTAAGTTCCTGGGAGAAACAGTTCACTGTCACTTGTCAATTTAAAAAATTGGACAGGCCGACAGAGGAAACCCAAAAAAAATCGAGTAGAGGAAACCCCGTACAATTACGAATAAGAATACTGACACTGACTAAACTCGAAGCGCCATTTTTAGAACTGCCGTGAGACTTGATAATACACTTACAGGTTGAGTTCTTATTTCAATGTTTAAAATAAACATCAATGATATGAGAGAAACATCGAAACTGAAACATCGATGGTAAAAACATAAGTGTTGGAGATGAGATATCGATGTTTTTTTGCCCATTCCTACCACTAAGCCAGACTACTTTTCCCAACATTTTAGATATTGTTTGTTGGTTACTGATATATATTTCAAATCGTTTTTCTTTCTATATTTTGACGATCCTATGTACACACTTGTTTGTATTTAATGAAGGTAATATATTCTGTTCTATTGTAGTTTATTCCATTTCTATACTTTATTGGATAAAGGACCTTATTACATGACGTGTTTAAAATTATTTAACAGGTTGCCAACTTGTATAAAACTTAGGCAAACTAGAAAAAAAAGGAAAAAGAAGTTTTAATCAAATTAGAACTATATTCCTTAGCTGATTACAAGGAAAACTTTGGACATTTGTACATTTTACGTTTTCTCTGTTATTTATCATGTTAACATTTTACTGTACTAATTAAGAGATATTTTAAATATACAATATTTTATTGTTTCAGAGTTTGCAATAGTCACCAATTTCGGACCATGTGTCTACATGAGTTAAACTGAATCAAGAGATTTTAATCCAAAAATGAAGGTGACTATCTAATAAATTAACTGAAACATCCCTATATGTATCGACTAATAACAGATAATAATATTAATAATAAATGTAGAAAAAAGCGGAAGAGTCAAGTGTATTTTTTCAATAGTCACGAAACCCGCTCGTTTTAAATATAATAGTAAGGTTGGTATACGACGGACTAATGGATATCGAAATACCCTGATACATTTTTAATACCCTTCCATATTACTAATAAATGTTGATAGTTTTCTATTATTCAATGATTCCTACGTACATTAGTGATTATTACAGAATGGATGTCATAATTTTATGATGGTTTTATTTTAGAATGTTATATTTTCAACAAAGGACGCAAACATGTATTCTTCTTGGATTTTGTTGTCTGTTAACTGCTTCATCTAAAATAATGATGGTACGTTAAAAGCAGTGGCGTACTATATTAAACTCTGCTATAAAACTAACTTTTGTACAGTGACTCCCATTTTAATTTGTCCCTCTTTTACATGGCTGTAAAATACTTATTTCTTGAGCCAGAAGTTTTATACGGTTATTTCTATATAATGTCAAAGGTTAAAACTATTGACTAACCTGTTTTTTTTTTAAATGAAATACCTTTAAAAAGACTTTCTTTCTCTGAATACGAATATATGCCGGATATGTCCTTTGTTTTCATTACTTTATCCTAAACTATTATAAATATAATTAAAATCGGATTAATAATTTTGTTTCCAATAACTGATTTGTTGTCATAGTTTTTATAGTTTTATACTTTTGAGGCATTTATTAGATAGATGGAAGATTTTGTGCTTACAACATTACAATTTTTACAAGCTTAAATAAACAAAATATTTGCTATAAGTGGGTTCGTATCAACGAAGAATACTTTAAGTTTGTAGTAAATGCAATATCGCATAAAGTTTTAATACTTGTTGCCCAAATTTAATTTCCTCGTCTTTTCTTACGAATTTACAATTATCAGCTAATTGACGAAGTGCATCAGTTCTTGTTTTGCATCAACTGTACATACTTTTTCTGTACGTCCTTAAATTTTTAACAGAATAGCTCTATTGTGTTTTAGTAAATTTCTCAAACCGAGGAACAACAAATTAAAAAGAACAATCAAGCCATTCTGTTAAAAAATTCTTTAAATTGTTTGTTATTTGTAAATTTGGCAAACTTTTATGGACACCATGGTATTTTTAGTAAAATTTTGATCACTGACTAGTCAAGATTTTCTACAAACGGGGCCGTGTTATTTCAAAATATTAGCTTTTGGATGAGGAAAATTCACCCTGGGTTAATAATTGTAAAAGTCAATACTCTTAGCGTGTAAATGTGAGTTTTGGTGTTTTGAAAGACCGTGTTATTGGGCCCTTTTTTTAAATACAACTTTAATTGGTGTGAGATTTCTGGAGTTCTTGTAACATGATTTTAGGGATGCTATTCACGGTTTTCCGTTGGAATATATGAACAATTTGTATATTTAGTTAGATGGCGCCCTAATTATTAATTTCCTCCTAACAGAGGATGGTCTAATGAAAGTTTTAAAAATAAATGGATTGATTGTAATAGTCCTTTTATAGTTTGGCCTTCTAGGGCTCCAGACTTGACCCCTCTGGATTTATAAATATATATAAAAAATAAAGTTTATAAAACTCGTCCAGCGACAAGTTTTGAAGGATCGTATACGACAAGCATGTGCTGAAATTTCCCGTCAAGAAGTTCGAAAAGTTTGTTTAAGCGTTAGAAAATTTTATGAATGTGAAGCTCAATCGATTTCTAACATAAGTTTTAAAACAAAATAATCGCTAAAGGTACTTCACTCTTTAAATTATTATTTAAAATCGCCTATAAAACCGTACGCCACTAAAATTGTAAGCAATAGAAAGGTGCGCCCTAGGATCAGACGTAAAGCATACCAAAATTAAAAAAAAAAATAATTTATAAATGACAAAAATAAAAGCCTGTTTCCATTATAAGTGTAAATAAATTCAAAGTACATTAAAAATGATTTTTGACCAAGTTCTGGTAATGATTTCCCCACAGTTTTCAGTAATCTAGTGTAGGTCTCCTTTATCTTGTTTGGAACCAGTATACAAGGTGAGTCAACCATAGAGTAAAGTTCATCATCTCATTTGTTTCGAGAATTATCAAAAAACGTTAACAACAAAAGTTTTGGAGAATGTTAAGATGCACAGTTTAAAATTATTTTTGAGTATACAGGGTGGTTCAAAAAAGCGTGGAAAACATATCTTAAGTTTTTTTAAATAAAACACTCTATTTTTTAATTTATTTTTAGATTCTGCATGAAACTCTTTCTTGTTAATAGTGCTATACCTTAATCTAGTAGTTGTTCTAATATTTTAATTTTTCTAGAAAAATATTAATTTTCTTGTCTTGACAGTTCCGCCATTGTTTCTGAAGATGTAATACTCATATTTGGTACAAATGTTCTATTGGGATGACAAAAAAAAAAACATATAACTAAATTAGAGTTAGATGCTTCAGGGCGTTCAAAATAAATTTATACATTTCGACTAATTTAAATTGAAAAATATCAACTTTTTTAATTGGCACATCCTGGGATACTGTCTGTCCAAGATCAAAATAAGTAACATGATTCTGCCGCAGTAAAGATAAGGTCCAACGAGATGTCAATTTAATAAACTACACCAAACATTAATTCCAAAAACGCGTTGATTTCCTCTCTCTCTAATACAACAAGGATGTTTCTAGTACCAGACCGTTGAATATTGCTGGCTCCTTATTTTTTGTTGTTCTCTCCTTCCGCCCTTCTGTTCGGTTGAGACTGTCCAGAGTAGGTAAAGAACATAGACCAATGCTTGATAATACTGTCGAATTGATGCAGTACGTATTATCTTTGGTTGTTTTGGCATCTTTCTTAATTTTATTTTTAACTTTGGGGCCTCAACTGCTGCAGAATTTTCCCCATGATGTACGTTTTGGTTTCACTAACTATTTCCTCAAGTATATCCCGAATCTCGTTCAAAAAATCCATTTCCACTCAACAATTCGACAAAATTGCCTTAACTTCCAGTTTAAACCATTTGTTGTGGTTTAACTAGTACCTTATTTGAAGAAGTAGACCATCCTTACAGTGGAGTAGGTAATATAGATAAAAACCAAAACTTCTGTCTTCCTCCACAAATGATTATATAATGTGGGCGAAGGCCTTTTCTTAAACATTCATTATTGAACCAGATGTCAAGTTCAATCAGTCTTCTCTTCAGGATCATTTGTCGAGGAAGACAGAAGTTTTGGTTTTTATCTATAGTACCTTATTCATAGGTTAGGGTTAAGCTTAGGCTTGCGCAGTATGGTGAACCTGAACTAGCCACAGGTTGTGAAATGGAGCAGCCCTAAAAGTAATTTGCTTTTACCTTTTTGGCTAGTTAAATATTTAAAGGACATTTTGATTTGCTCTAGACTGAAACAAAGCTCCGTCACAATAATTGAAAGCAGAATGTATATCTTTCCATTATTTACGGCATTATATTCTCCCCATACCCACCTCTAATTACCTAATTTATCCATTTACTATTCCTAGATATTAAACCACGTTATTTTGTATTTAGCTTTCCGGAAATGCAATCCAAAATTAAGGTAGATATGGCTTAATTATTATTAAATATTAATCAGCCTTTTGAAAATTAAATCTAAAATTAAGGTTATTAAGCCTTAATAATCCATTCGCTCTTCCTAAATATTTAAACCTTCTTACTATTCTCTATTTTATGTTAATAACTTGTTATTCTTATTGTTTTGTCTATTTCTGTTTATCTATCTATATGTTTATTGGATTAAATGTTTATTTGATTATTTGTCCGGATCCGGTTTTTCTTAACCCTTGATGTGAACATACATTGCATTGCATACTTAACAGTTCCATTTAGTTACAAGTACTGCACATTGCATTACATTAATTCTCAATAATTCTACGTTTTGATTCAGGAATTTGTTAATTAAATCGATACAATGATAACAATCTGTCAAATAACAAACAAAGGGCCGCCTCAATTTGGGGCACAACATGATTACTTAACATACGATTTTGTATCTGTATAATCCAACCGACACCTTCAACAATATAAAACAACAGGCCAGTAATAAACAAAGAACTCAAGTTTCAAAAAAATAAAAATGAAAATGAGACAATTATAATAATGAACCCATCTCGGACTTTTCGACAAAACAAATTGGATAACTTTGTTTCGATGTTTGAAAGCGTAAACAAGAGAGTTTATAATATTGTGGAGTTTTCGAATATCAACTTTAAAGTATTTGTATAACCGGAGACATTGAGCTTCACACTACCTAAACTCCGAAGACAACTAGTAACAAAAGTACCATTGGAAAAAACACTAGTACAAGGAAATGTGCTTTAATCTCCTGAGCTAATTTAAGCAACAATAGAGCTCTATCTACCCCTTGCTTCACAGGAGAAGTAGAATTGGTAACAGGACAAAGGTCAACCTCTACAAGGTTTTGCTCAGGCCGGTTTTAACTTTTCCTTGTACTTGAATTTTTTGATCCCAATGGTACACTGCTTTTTAGACTACAGCAAGGCATTTCATCGTGTTAACTGAAATTGCAGCAAGGCAGTAGTCTATTGATAACGAGTCTGGATAAATTACTGATTGTTCGACAAACACATGGACCCAAAGAATTTGCTAACCCGGTGTGCTGGTCTTATACAACACACTATTGGTGGCAATGTGGTGCAGAAAGAAAGTCTAAATTCGTGCTTGCACAGCTGAGATTCTGCTCTTATTGCCGACTATAAAATCATACATTGAAGGCAATGATCTCAGCCACTTTTAAATAAAAAAATAACAAAAAGATGTATCATATCAAAACGAATTGTGTCAAAACATCGAAATGCATATCATATGTTATTAAATGTTGTGGGAAATTAATTATAATATTATGCTTTCTTTGTGCATTTGCTGCACTGAACACCTTTTAGTTTACCGCTAATAAAGCCCTTAATAGACCTATTATAATAATTAATTCCTTTATTATAATAGATGCAACTGGTACACTGCTTTTTAGACTACAGCAAGGCATTTCATCGTGTTAACTGAAATTGCAGCAAGGCAGTAGCATATTGATAACGAGTCTCTGGATAAATTGCTGATTGTTCGACAAACACATAAACCCAAAGAAGTTGCTAACCCGGTGTGCTGGTCTTATACCACACACTATTGGTGGCAATGTGGTGCAGAAAGAAAGTCTAAATTCGTGCTTGCACAGCTGAGATTCTGCTCTTATTGCCGACTATAAAATCATACATTGAAGGCAATGATCTCAGCCACTTTTAAATAAAAAAATAATAAAAAGATGTATCATATCAAAACGAATTGTGTCAAAACATCGAAATGCATATCATATGTTATTAAATTGCGTGGGAAATTAATTATAATATTATGCTTTCTTTGTGCATTTGCTGCACTGAACACCTTTTAGTTTACCGCTAATAAAGCCCTTAATAGACCTATTATAATAATTAATTCCTTTATTATAATAGATGCAAATGGTACACTGCTTTTTAGACTACAGCAAGGCATTTCATTGTGTTAACTGAAATTGCAGCAAGGCAGTAGCATATTGATAACGAGTCTCTGGATAAATTGCTGATTGTTCGACAAACACATGGACCCAAAGAAGTTGCTAACCCGGTGTGCTGGTCTTATACAACACACTATTGGTGGCAATGTGGTGCAGAAAGAAAGTCTAAATTCGTGCTTGCACAGCTGAGATTCTGCTCTTATTGCCGACTATAAAATCATACATTGAAGGCAATGATCTCAGCCATTTTTAAATAAAAAAATAATAAAAAGATGTATCATATCAAAACGAATTGTGTCAAAACATCGAAATGCATATCAAATGTTATTAAATTGTGTGGGAAATTAATTATAATATTATGCTTTCTTTGTGCATTTGCTGCACTGAACACCTTTTAGTTTACCGCTAATAAAGCCCTTAGTAGACCTATTATGTTAATTAATTCCTTTATTATAATAGATGCAAATGCACAATACACTCGCAACTATAACAGCCAAATCTCAGCGTCATCATAATAATTATTTCAAAGCTTACTCAGTTAGCATATCAAAATTACCGAATCCGAAATACAGATCTCACGAAATCAGACAAAAGACCATCGCATGGTTATTAGCATTATCGGGCCAGTCGAAACGGAACAACCTGTCTACCCCGTGACAGTTGACGATCGATATCTAGTTATAAATTTAATTCTGGCGTGCTGTGAAACGACGTAATTGTTTCCCTCTGCATTTTGTAGCAGGCCAAGCCGAGCACTTGGGTTTTGTAAAGGTTTCGATTGTTTTTTTTTTGGGGGGGGGGCTTTTTTGATATTTTTGTGGTGGTTAATTTGGTTTATATGGATAGTCATAATATGTCGTGGCATAGGTACGTTACCGCCGCAGCTCCGACCTTAGCAGCCATAAAGCCCAGATTCCAGACCCAGACCATCCACACATTTGAGACTCTGCATAGTGCTGATCTACCATCACTATTCAGAATTCCTTTATCTGGAACGACCTTCCTGCAGTCGGGTTTTCTAACGAGTATAATTTCAAAGGGATCAAGACTAACCTGAAATGCCTCCCTGGCAAAGACATAAAGAATTCTTCCTGCAAGGCCTGGCCTGCTAATAGAAAATTAATTGTACATTTTAATGCAAAAATACCTCTATCTCTTGTAACTGTGTTAAAAAAAAAAAAACGCCATTATTTATGAAAAGCTAGTAAACGCCGATATAACGGCGGATAATAGTTTGTTCCAGTACAGTCTACTTAGCGTAATAAATTCGAAAACATTGGACAAAGCCAAATCGATATTCAGTTATTTTTAAATTCATACATGACTTTCAAAAGTCATTAAATTAGGGTTTTACTGTAGGGCTTAAAATGTTTATGGGCCCAACTCAATAAAAAATTTATGATCCAAGAAAATAATTTTCTCGAAAGGCAATTAACACTTTGGTAAAAACCTGCCCATAAACCATAATATAGGTACCATAAACTTTTCTTCAACTATTTTTATTATAAAAAGTATGGGGTTTACATAAATACATAGTGTTGCCTCTGTTAAAAAATATACAAATATATGAAATGAAGTCTTGTATCTATGAACACTATTAAAAGTAGGCTTTTTACGCTTGTTGTCAGTGTCCAAAATGTCATTTTAGGACACTAGTGTTAAAAATAAATACAAGGATCTTTCTAACTTCGATTATTAACATTAACATTTATTGTACAATTTGAGCAACAAAAAATATGGCTTCCTTGTGCAGTTTTACCGATCAGGATTTTGTTGCCATTTTTTATGTTTGTGGCGCAAATGGAAACAACAGGATTGGAAGGTGACGCCGTAAGAAGGCCTTTGATAATTCCCTTCTTATTATCCAGTGATTTTCTATATATTCTTTTGCCACTGTTTATAACTTTCTTAGGCTCACACCAGCGCTTGCCAGTAAAGTGCCCGAGTATCGATGGAAATAGTTACCAGCGTAAAGCATTTTACCAAAACTATTGATACTGACTGTAAATTCAAAAACTATGGTTGAATTACAGTGAAAGCCCGCGAAACCTTAGTTTTTGTATTTGGAATATTCGCCACTAATGTAGTATCTAAATCCTCAATGTTGTCGATTGTCAAATGGCACATATATAGGATCATTTTTGTTTCTTAAATTAGTCTTTGACTATAATTTCTATTTTGTACACGGGGTTGCTCTCGGCTCTTGCTGGCTCTCGAAAAGTAGATGGCTTGGCTTTACCTAGCCATGCCTCGATAAGTTTTATATGGCGTTGTAGCTTTGAGACTACCAACCTTGGCTGTTTGGCGGTGGAGGTGATTGAGGTATTGTCAATTGTGTTTGCGCGAGTTTGGGAATACCACTGGTATATATATTGTACAGCGCCGGCGCAAGGGGGAGCCTTGTGGTACTTAAGTATGAGTTCCTCAATCAAATATACCCAATATGGCAAAACGGCTAATGAAATACTATAGTTTCTCACGTGAAATTTTAGTCAGATTCCTTATTACATATCCTATACTTAAATTCACCAGTTTGAAGATATGATGTGATTCTCATTCCTTCCTAATTATTTTACCATTTACCTTTTCTTGTGACCGTGTTGTTTGACTTTGTAAAATTTGAGTTTATTGTTAGAATTAATATTTGAATTAGGCCCCTTGCTGAAAAATTTTCAGACGACCTTATATTTAAAAGTTTATGACGACCAGGATAATTAAAAGATTTAACAGAAACTTACAGCAAAAATCGCCATCGCTCAGGAAGGGCTACTAATGAAGAAACAATTTTAGAGATGCTGCATCATATTCTATAGAAGATCCAAATTTATATTTAGGTAAAGTGGCTACCCAGTCAAATTTTGGTTTTGTATCTGTCCATATAATTTTTATTGATAACGGTGTTCATTCCTATAAAATTACATTGGTCCATTGATCGCTGGATGGAATGTTGGGCAAAGATGAAGACAAAATAGGAAGGGAATCGTATTTTGGATGGTTGGATACAATAGAAATATATAAGGGGAGCTAGAAAATATTGAGCAAAGATAGGAACAGGTAAGTGTTATGTAAAAGCGCCTGAATTATAATTATAATTTACCCAGATTCAAAGCATTGAAAAAATTAGTGCTGCTATAAATGGTTTTGTCGTTTACACAATCTATGTTTCAGTTTATAATTATTCTATTTATTTTCATTATGTCAAAAAGGTCTAATTTATTGCTTTCGTTGCAAGAATATAAGAATTTAGTGTTTGTATCAGGGTTTAAATTGTAGATATATGTCTAGAAAACGTAGACTTGATTTTAGAAGGGGATAAGTTAAGGTTACTATCTCTTTACAATGTTCATTGATGCGGATTTTGAATTTTTCCCCTGTTTGCCCAACATAGGAGGTAGAACAACCCTCAGTCGAACAACTCACCTCATACACATCAGACCTATCTGAAGGGGGGATATGGTCCTTGGAATTACAAATGAATGAGCCTAGTGTTTAGGTTTAAAACTGATATTAAAATGAAGGATTGGAAAATGTTTTTTTTTTATTTATATGAGATGGGGCCCCAGAAAGAGAGAAAATAAAACTTCTTGTTTGTTGGTTCTTTATAACGAGTGATTTTTAATTATTTTGCTCAAGGAAGGCTATGCATTTTAAAAGCATCATGGCCGTACTGCGTAGATAAGATGACATGATTGTTTTATGACATTTACGTCTTATTTGAATTTGTGTATTTGTAAAGTTTAAAAATTGGAGAAATTTTGTAATTTTTGCAGTTATTTGAAGGTGGGTTACTATTGCTTTAACTAATATTTCTCCGGGGAGTCGTCTTTTGACTATTATAAAGTGCCGTTTGCAGGATATGATTTAATTCTTTATTTTTTTTTTATTTTTCAGCGTATCGAATGAGGTTATTGAAGAAGCGCGACAAATTATGGAAAATAATCCTTCAACTTCTATTAGGCATTTATCTCAACAAATTCAACAAACGGATTTATGCTACAGTACATGTCAAACACTTTTGAAAAAGGATCTGCATCTATACCCTTATCGTGTTACGGCTATTCATGAACTCCTTCCCAATGACGTTCCCCAAAGACTTAATTTTTGTGAATGGTTTTTAAACAATTTTCAAGAAGAAAATAGTGGTGCTTTTGAAAAAACATTTTTTACCGATGAGGCTTATTTTTATTTATCAGGCTATGTTAATTCACAAAATATGCGAATGTGGAATACGCAAAATCCGCATGTTTTTGTAGAAAGACCTCTTCATCCTCAAAAAGTTGGTGTGTGGGCAGCAATTAGTTCTAGAAGAATAGTAGGCCCAATTTACTTTGATGGCACAATTACAGCTGAGAGATATCGGATCGAAATTCTGACAACATTTATTAATGAGCTTCACGATGATGAATTGCGGGAAGGTTACTTCCAACAAGATGGCGCTACACCTCATGTAACCAGAGAAAATTTAAATTTTTTAAGTGAATTTTTTGAAAACAGAGTTATAAGCCGAAATACGCAACAAATATGGCCACCTCGTTCCTGCGATTTAACACCCTGCGATTTCTTCTTGTGGCCTTTTATAAAAAACTCCATTTATCGAACACCAATTGAGGATATAAATGATCTTAAACGAAGGATTTCAGAAAAAATTGCCCAAATTAATAATTCTCCAAACGTATTGGTTAATGTGTCTCTGAGGGTAAGAAGAAACATCAGAAGGTGTCTAGAAGTAGGAGGCGGCCATATAAAGTAGGCTTTCAAAGTAAGATAGCTCAGGATTTTATATTACATACCGTCAAAAAACATTATTTTAGGTTTTCAACGTGACAACGCTGCTTTCTTGCAAATTCTATGATTTAATCTACGCGCTACTGCTACACTATGTATACGGGGTCACAGCCGCCCTTGAGCAAAATAATTAATAATCACTCGTTATATAAGCTGTTTGTTATTGTGTTTATTTAAATGTTTATAATAAATTTTATTAATTAATCTTTCGGGGTAGCCATTATTAGTACCAATCTGGTTCATTATGTTTAATTCAGATTTGAAGTTAGTTTAATTGAGTGGTATGAAAAAGACACGTGAAAATAAGGTATTAGTTGAAGAATGCGTACTTTCACCTACTGATACCATAATTCAAAAACACAGAATAATAGAGAACTAATCTACCCAAATACAGTATTGCCCGAAAAAAACAGTACTGAACTTGTAATCGTATTATATATTTAAAAAATACATATTATTGACACTTTATTATATGTTCTAAGTGTGCACCTCCTCGTTCAAGACAGACTTCATAACGATGTTCTAAGTTTCTGGTCATGTTATTGAATAAGGGTTGTCTCAGAGCTGCGAAGAAGACTCTAACGGCATCCTTTAATTCATCGATGGTTTGTGGTGCCCGTTTGAAAACGGCATTTTTAGCCATGCCCCAAATGTATGCGTCTGGAGGTGTGAGGTCTGGAGAATGTGAAGGATAAGGGAAGTCAGTAAATCGTGAAATGAATTTGCTTGGAAAATGTTCTTGAAGAAATTGACGAATTGCGGCAGCAGTATGGCAAGTTGCCCCGTCCTGCTGAAAAAATTGGTTTCGAAATGCCAAGTTACGTGCACGACAGAATTGACGTAGATCAGGGATAAATCGTGTTAAAATGTGTCTGTACCTCTGTTGATTAAGTGTGACTTGTCTACCATTCTCTTCGATGAAGTACGGACCAATGATTCCGTGTCCGGACACAGCACACCAGACACTCACTTTTGCACTATGTAAAGGAACCTCTTGAACCTCATCGGGTCTGGCAAAGCCCAGAAATCGATTTGTGCGACGATTCACATAGCCTGACAAGTGAAAGTGTGCTTCGTCTGAAAACCAAACATTTTTCAAAAATTCAGGATTTTCATACTGTAACGCGAGAATTCTGGCGTAATATTCCACTCTACTGCGATAATCCCGAGGATGTAGTTGTTGATGTACCTGAATCACATACGAAAATGCACCCAGCTCCTTCAGGATTCTTTGAAAGGAAGTTCTTTTTAAATAAAGTTGTAACGCTGTCCTTGCCTGGCTGGCTTTCGGATTTTGTAAGATTTGCTCAAAAACACGTTCATGGTTATTGTTTTTGGTAACTGTCCTGGTTTCCTTTTCGTTGGCACAATACACTACCCGTATTTCTGAACTTTTCAATAACCTTCAAAATTACAGCATTACTTGGAGAACGTTTATTAAACCGTTGTGTGAATTGATCAGACACGTATAGCAAACTTGCACCATTATGTCGGCCCATTCCGTATGAGCGAAAATAATGCTCTACCAGAAACACTTTCTCCTCTGTACTTAACACCATTTTTAACAATTAGGCCCTACTAATTACTTCTTTGAGGTTTACTTGACAGGTCTATACTAGCTAACTTGAGTGTGACAGCGCACGCATAAAAACACCGCCAACTTAGTTTCAGTACTGTTTATTTCGGGCATATCTGTACTACCAATTGCTTACAATAAAGAAAGAACAAGATGATGCAAAAAAAAGAATTTCTTATTTTATTCACTAAATGCGTAAAAAACATGCTTTACAATTTGAAAAATTAAAAATGTAATGGTCAAAAGTAAATAATAAAGGCTTTTGCTAATTACTATAAGGTTTTTGGGCAAATTTTACTTGGGTTGGTTTCCCCATAACGAAATGAGCAAACCCCTACTTTTTTGGTACCTATCATGAGTTTTTCTTTTTGAGGATTTTTTCATAGTGAGCAAGGTTGTTATTAAAAAAAAGTTGGGCTAGCTCGAGGTTAACGGGTTGAAGGAAGGGGACTGGACATACACTTCTCCAAGAAATTAACGCACCACCAAAAATAACCAAAAGTATAAAGTAAAATATTGTCAAAACTACTTGTCCGAATTGAATGAATTTTTTTTTCAACGACAGGTTGACTCCTCCAGAAAGTTAGTGTACTACTGTATTTGCATACAAGCTTATTTTTGAATAGATACATGATATAACCTGATTTCTTCATAAAATTTGTAACACCCTGTGGAGTTCAACAGTTACATTATCAACTTAAAATTCAAATCAAACTGTAGCTTTATCTTTTTGTAACATTTTGTTGTTTGATTTACTCTATTATTTTGGTCACAACAAGAGAAACACAATTTTATAGCATAACATGTTTTTATTAATTTTAATTTGCATTATATGCACTAAAGAGGGTAGCAGGCTATGAAAAAACATAAGTTACATTAAATTGTCATTAGCTAAATACTGGTGTCAAAAAGCATTTCATACAAGTGTCTTTTCAGTGTTAGTCCTTACCTTTTTTTGCAAAAACCTTTATTTTGATTAATATGCAACTTGAAACACGAAATCTTTCTCGCGAGGAATGTGCTCAAGCATTAAGGTTGTCCGAGGAAGGCTGGAATTACCGAAGATTTGCTAGACGATTTAATGTATGTGATACAACCGTTTTACGAGTTATACAACGATAGATAGAGATACTGGAAGTCATGGTCGCAGACCTGGACAAGGAAGGAATTAAATAACAACCCCGATTCAGGAGCGGGTTTTAAGACTATCAGCATTAAGACAAAGTTTAGTAACAGCCCGGACCCTTCAAACCCAGCTTCGAGATGCTAATGGTTTATAAACTTGTGGTGAAACAGTTCGTCAGCGACTAAAATAACATAATTTGAGACCTACAATTGCGGCTCGGCGGCCAGCTCTAACTGGAGATCATTGAAGAGCGAGGCTGAATTTTGCCAGGGAACATCCTAATGATGAATGGCAACAGGTATTATTTACGGAAGAGTTATGATGAGTTGTTATGCTATAAAATTGTGTCTCTCTTGTTGTGTCCAAGATAATAGAGTAAATCAAAAAACAAAATGTTACAAAAAGATAAAGCTACAGTTTAATTTTAATTTTAAGTTGATAGTGTAACTGTTGAACTCCACAGGGTGTTACAAATTTTCTGAAAAAATCAGGTTATCATTGCAACATCCCGTATTTATACAAAAATAAGTTTGTATGCAAATACAGTAGTACACTTTCTTTCTGGAAGAGTCAACCCGACAAAAAAAAAATTCATTCAAATCGGACAAAAATTTACTTTAAATTTTTGGTTATTTTTTGGTGGTGCGTTAATTTCTTGGAGAAGTGTATTACAGAAACAACTTAAATCAATTTTCCTGTGTTAGCGTTTTCTCTTTTAATATGACTTATAGGAAAAGTATGAGTTTTATGCAGAACAACCCTGTAGACTTAATGTGAAATATTTTCTTATAATAGGTGACGTTTTCGAAATGTAAACAATGACATTGAACAATACTAACATCGAGAAATAAATACTAATATATTTTAAGTTTTAAAAATTCATCAGGAAAATATCAGTATCTCTAGGTTATATCCCCTTCTTACGCCTTTTTTGATGTTCCTAAGTATACGTAATACGATTGATCGATAAGTGTATAGGAATAGAAACCCTTGATATCAATAGACACAACTTAGTTTTCATAGAACTTAAACCCTTCTTTATTCTTACACAAAGGTTGGTTGTAGTTATTCCCAGGAACTGTTTCTTTTATGTTTTTAATATGGTGTTTAAACATTTATCGGAGAGCCGTGTTCATAACATTTCAAGGAATTTCTTTTAAATACGACCTTCAGTGCTGTTCAAAACCCATTAATCATAATACTTGATAGTTTGACCAGGTTTTAAAAGGTGAATATCGAAAGAATTTCTTCGTCAGCGTTCCGCTTTTAAGATTCCTTTTTTCGCGACACGTTTTATGACACCCGGTATACCGTGTGGCCTCTATTATCGTTCCCAAACGAACGCAAATTAGCATCGGCACTTCCAAGGTACTAGAATATGTAATTTCTCGTAAATTAAATTCCAATCGGCTTATCGCACGCAGCAACAGTGCCGCGACGACCAGCTGCATGTATGGAATCTACGGCGTAAATCGAAAATTCTGGCGTTCGCATTATGCAACCGACTTTTAATAGTTTTAGCTTTGGAATTTTAAAATAATAATGTTAACGTTAATAGACATAAGTAAGAATATTACCGACATACTTTATAAAATTCATTAAACCAAGAAAAGTTTTCGACTGTATAAAAAGCTAGGTCAAGGCCAAACTTTAGTTTCAGAATATTGACCCATCAGCCTTCTGTCATGTCTAGGCTAAATTGTTGAAAAGCTAATATTATATCGTATAAACGATTTCGAACTTGAAAACAATATTTTGCCACCTGAGCAGTTCAGTTCCCGTTCTGATCATTGCGCGGTGCCAGACAAACAGATTGGCTTCCAACCGTCGTTGGACAACTGTAGAGGTCCTTTTCGATGTCAGTAAAGCATTTGATAAGGTCTGGCATGACGGACTTATACTAAAGTTAACAAAATTAGGTAAGTCAAACTACCTAATTAAGGTATTTCACTCGTCCTTGTCGCAGTTTCGTCAGAGACTGCGTTATCAACTATGCGACACGTCAGAGCCAGAGTACCGCAAGGTTCCCTTCTTGCGCCGGCTTTGTACAATACCAGCGATATTCCAAAATTCGCTCAAATACAATTATACTTGTTTGCTGACAATACTGCGATTATCGCCACCACAAAAAAGCCTAGGTTGGTAATCTCAAAACTGCAACGTCATATAAAACTCATCGAGGGGTGGCTTGATAAATGGAAAATTCGTCTAAATGATGCCAAAACACAGGTTATCTATTTCTCGAAGGGCATAAGTATTAAACCTAAATCCAGATTGCTTATCAAAAACACTAGAATGAACTGGTGTCAAAGTATAAAATATTTGGGTCTGCTATGCGATGAACAGCAGTTTTAGAATAAATATTTAAGAATCATGACGGGGGCGCCCCGCTATACGATAACTCATACTTTACATTCCATTCCATTTTAAAATCTTTATTTTCCTATTTCTCTTATAATATTAAGCCTATGTCTAAGTATCTAGCTAAAACTAACTAAAACTAACATGTTTTGGGCGCATATGAGCCGTAAGCATACGGCCCAAAATGCGCCCAAGAAACCGAGCAAGCTCGGCGGCCGATATTTTGGCCTAAGGACACTCTTAATATTTGAATCTCTAGCGCATTTCACTCGCGTCCCGGCAGTGTCTTAACGGGTATTAACGGGTTTTTATTACCCCGAGGGGTGTAATCGTCAAGTTCGCAAAAAGTTTCGATGAATTGACTTGGAAAACCAATGGCAAGCATTCTGGGAAAAGTTAAAAAAAAAACCAGTAAAATTGATTCAGGTACTGAAATTTTGTGCCCGACCGCAGCAGGCAATCGAAATGCAGTGGAAATGACCATTCAACCGCCATGCACGGCGGAGGGAGGCCTTTTATTCGGTGGGTGTGTCTAGTGTGTAGTCCAGTGTCGAGTCTCCTCCCACTGGCGTCGTCATTGTTTGTGAGTGTGCACTCCTATACTGGGCGTTCTCCGATCTCAGTGCGAAATCAGGGAGCTCCCAGCACAGGAATGCACTTTGTTTATTATTATGTCATGTTAAAATAATTTAATTGTCTGTTGTATGTTCGTCTACTCATGTGGAAAATTTATTTATTAATACTTACTATTATACTTTACATAATGACATACAGATACCGACAATAACCAAGTACATGGATAAAATTATAGTAGACTACTACAAACGGCCTGACAGTTCCCTGAACCGCTTAATAACACACTCAAATATACATTTAAACCCTTTAAAACCATACGGATTACCGAGATACTGACTCATTCCTCGTCTTCTCCGTCCGCCTGCACCTTAAGTTGCTTCAGAATAAATAGAATCAAATGACACAAAATTAAATACTTTCCTACTGAATTGTATCTGTTCAGCTCAATAAAAACTAAATGTTCAATAACAAACCTCACTATGGAAGACCCGCTGTGAAGCAATAATAAAAACAAAAAGAAGTTGAAAGAAGAAAGCACTAATGATGAACGACGACATACTTGAAACTTAAAAACTCGCGGAAAAGTCTTAATAATAACAAAACTTCAACTTCTTTGTTTACTTTTACTACGACATAGATACATACCCTGGTAACAGGCGATTAACATCACATTCAGCGATAGATAGTTTTCTGGGTTTTGTTTATTGGCGGTAAGCGTCCGCCACTGTGTTGATCATCACGCACAGCACACATCGCCACCTTAATCCGAAGCATTGGACCAGTGATGGCTTGTAGTAATTTCTTATAGGAAGCAGAAGGCTCGAATGTGGTGAAGATAGTGTGCGAATGGCGTGAGCGCCGCAAATTAAAAATTTTTTGGAACCCGGCCGAAATTAGGGCAGGAATTCACATTTCTATGATTTACAAGGGGGGAAGGGGAGAGTAGTCCAGGCCCCAAAACCTCGCCTGTGAATTCGCCATGCGCAAATTTTTTTACTATAAAACAGGTTAGGAAAAAAAAGACACCGATGTTCCGAAACATTTTTTCTAAATTAGGATTCTAGTGACATTTATTTTAAAACACATTTTTTTCTGTACAACTATTAAAACTAGCGCACAATATAAAATTCAGTGGCGCACTCTACGTTGTTTTTTAATATAATTAAATTCAGTGCTCTTTCTGAGACCATGGAGAAGTTAAGAAAAAGATGCCAGGTCAGTAAAGCATGGGTTAATACGACTCTCTGTGTGAATCTGGGGAAATTCTTAGTCGCTATACTAGCCATTCAATGTAGTCCCAACTGCTATGTTGAAATCTCACTGTCAGAAAACCTGCTGGTAAATTTGGTCGACTTAAATATATTTTCAAAATAAATATTCAGTAATCAATACCAATTTTTGAAATAAAGTTTAAACCCTTCTCTCACTTTCACAAAAAACCTCCTGTGAATGCTATGGCATCTTTAAAAGCCACTACGCCACATGCCACAAACAAACAATCCACGCCATAACGCCAAGAAACTTAAAACTAGTGTAAATTTAGTAAACCTCCCGCTCGCATTCAACGAGAGCTTGAAAACTCAGTACACCTTCACAAGAAATTAGAAATCCATGACACATGAAAATGAAACTAAATGCCGACAAAACAGACCTCTTAATTTTCAGCAAGTTCAATAACTCAGATGAATCCCTTGACGAGTACGATACGTCCTAACTTAAGGTTCTGCCTTCTTCTAAATAATAAAACTGCACCATTCAGAGAAGGTCTGGACCACGAGAAGCTATTGATAACCTAAAAACTGGCTTTCCAAGAATTCAATTAGTCGGTGCAGATCTTAAATTAGCTGTCATTATTTATTTCTGACAAGAAAGTTAATTATTAAGAATCATACTTCTGGAGGACCTTTAAACTTTAACCTATGGAGCTCAGATTTGGCACACAAATTACTACATTAAAGTGGATAAAACTAGGCTTAATAGAAACAGCTTAAATTTTTTTGTAATATAAATTGGAACACCCTAATGGGAGAGGAAAGAGTAAAAAAACACTCGAAAATTTGCAGAGCATAAAACAAACAAATTAAATTTTTTAAATTCTTGTTAGCTTTTCTATTTTAAATCTCAGAATATTGTGCATTAATAATAAAGGAAGGCACGAATTACCCACCAATTTGTGATTTTAAAAGAAAACCACATATGACTTATTTGCAGTATTTTTTTTTTATTTCTCATTTAATCATATACAGCTTATTCAAAATTTAAAAAGCTCTAAGGGTCGCACACCTAAACCTTTCCCCTATTCTCCCTCCCTTTTCGCATCTGCGGTAGGTTTGCGCCCTCAACGACCTGGCGTCCATTTGCACCATGCGCCAAACCGCCAAATGCTCTCGCAACGGAACTGATCACAATATTAACGGTTGTCATGACAACTAATGAACATTATTTGATTATAAAGATCTGTCTTTACCCTTTTGTCATCTTACCTACGCCAGTGAGAATCATATTTTCGTCACATTATGGCTGCCTAAGTTCTCGTTCCGGAACTTTGCAGGCTCGCCAGAGAAAACTTATTAAAGTTGTTTGTCTTCTGGTAATTGAATTTGTGTAACGCCATGGCGGTAATTATAAAAATTACTTTGTTATTTTCTGTTGCGTAGGTACGCAAGTTCTCCAAATTTGACGACAAGGTACGCGTGAAACAATATGGCTATAAATATACAAGTTGGGCAACATCTAACGCAAGGATTGCATTTACGAATATTGTATCCTTCTTTTACTTGTTCAGCTCTTATGCCAACGTTTAGGTCGTCTTCTCGGTAACCTCTTGGTGTTAGGCTCTGAAGTATCGACGGTCCTCTCCCATTCGTTTGACATGATCTCTCCACTCTCGACGTGTTCTCACAACATCTCTTTACTTTCTTTTTTGTTGAAGAGTGTAATGGGTAATGGATCTGGAAATTCTTATTTCTGTAGTGCGAAGGAGGCATCTAGTGTAGGCGGTATCCGCTCATGTTTCGCTGGCAAAGCTCATTGTTGGTCTCACACGGATAAAACGACCAAGAGTTTACTAGCTTGCCGTCATTACTCAACTATTTGCCATATTATGGGGTTGATTGGTTTTTATATCTGCTAGATTCAGTTGAACTATATTTAGGTATAACACTTGTTTGAATTTCATAAAGCTTTGAACTTGAGAATGTAGGAACACTTGATGAATAACGATTATATCAACGCCTGAACATTCTGCACTTTAGTTATCTTTGGAATTTATAACTTTATCGGTCAAACACATCTCTGTCTCAGAATACGAGAACATTGCCATAACCTGGTAGAAAATATGAGCTCACTTGCTCAACAATTTCAACGTAACTAGAGAGAAACACACTTTTGTAAAGAATAGAAGTTTTCGTGACACGACGGAAGAAACCAAACTTTACTTTACGAGCGGTAGGAAAAGAATTAAGTTACTGAAAACAACACATTTTGTGTTTAGAAACCGCGTTGCCTCGGAACCCGTCCGACGGAAGCAAACTTCCTGTCCCCAAGGTCTTATGAGAGAGTCCTTGTTAAGATTTTCTGATGCAATGAAGTGACCAACCTACTTTCGGGATAAATTAAAAGTGATTAAAAATGTAGGGTACCGGCCTATGTTGTCCGTCTTCGTGCCTACCATGGCGCCAATGTTTATGCACGGCCAATCAGAAAATAGAGCGAATTATAGAGAAAACAGCTATCAATCCGGTGCCGCCGCACTTTACAATTAGCATATTATAATATTCAACACAAGCATTTAAGCGACAAATATTTTTAAAGTAGACTTTGTCAGAGGCGAATTTCTTTGTCAACTGCCGTATGAAATATTGTTGAGGTTTTATTTAATTTAGCAGAATATTTTTAAGTCTCAGAAAAAATATAACTTTATTTATGGATTTAATCATATCACTTCGCACTTTGCTCTGTATGTTCATGTGCTTGCTTCTTTCAAATAATGCCCCTTAGGCAGATGGATATCATCCCTATTTTGGTGGTTTAGCTTTTGTATCTTATGAGAACTTCAGTTATTATCTATTTAGAAACTGAATCCATGCGAACCCAACTAGAGAGCATCAATGTTACTGCTAATATTACGAAATGCTAGATGAATAAAAGCGTCGACGTCTGCTAAAGAAGTGCGGGGAAGATTCAGTACGTGTATATTATTAAAAATGGCTTTGTAATAATTTAGGCTCTGTTCTAACTAATCAGTAATAAAATCCATGCTTTGCTATTGAACTCTGTATATTCTCTGTTCATTCAACTTACAATTTCCTGTTGCACTTTTATGGAATAGTAAGGGTCAGCAAGTTAATCGTATGCCGATTCGTAGTTTACTTTACTATTATTATATGATGCATAATTTATTGTGTTATTATACAGGATGTCTTCGTACCATATTACAGCTTAATAAAATAGGTAAATTTTAAAACATTTTGTTACGATTTTAGAGGTTTCTTTTTTTAATAAATATTTTGTTTTTAGGGGTTATCGTATCGGTTTGCAAAAATGCTCCTATTGATTTTACCGACCTATGGCCTCATACGAAATTGTTAATATCGGGTTAGTAGCGCCAATTACTCGGTTACCATTTTTACATTTAATTTGAACGTAATTTTACACGTTAGCGTTAGCTTTCGTTTTTATATATAATATGGCACAGCAGTTTAAACAATATAACGATGCTAAGTGAAATCATACAGGGCTTTTATTTCAAAGCAAACCACCGTACATTTCTCGCCGTTATTGTTAAGACAATAATAAAGTCTGTTTGAAATTCCTCTTAGACATTGAAAAAAGTTTGTTTGGTAATGGGCCTGTATTCTAGTGATATTCTTATTTTTCAATACTTTTAAGCGAGGTTCAATAAACTGGAGTTTTCAAATGGCCCAAAGGGAAAAATCAAGAGGACTCAAGTCGGGAGATCTTGCTGGTCACTCTATTGAACCTCGTCGGCCAATCCATTTGCCAGGGAATCGTTGGTTAAGTCACTCTCTAACTGGTAATGTGTAGTGGGAAGGAGCTCCATCTCGCTGCCAATGCAAATCTTCTTCATTAAGTTCCAGGGTGCAATTTTTATCCGATTGAATTTCCAAAGATTGTAGATTCAAATTCTTCTAGAAATATTGGCCTAATAATTTCGTCTCTGAGAATGCCTGCCCAACGGTGATTTTCTGGGAGTTGGTTTGAGGTTTGGAGGTCAATAGTAAAATCCTATCAAATGTAAAAAATTCACCGTCGATATTAAAATAATTATTGTATTTTTGTCAAATCTTATATTCCTAAAATGCAAATGTAGGTAATATCTTACCTGTTGTATTTATGTCCTTTAACTCAAATTATTTCTTAAACTAACGGGTTTAGCCATACGACATGTTTTATAATAATTGTTGTTTAGAATGTTTAGAGGAATCAGAAAACATGACTAAAAGGAGGTCATTTCATTTAAATAAACCAAAATTTTGTTTACCATGACTGTTTGAGGCATCCTGTATAATGACAGGTGCCCTAGTTTTATAGATTTTTTTTTTCCGGATACCGATAGTTTTTTTTATATTGTGCGCCATATTCTAAATAATTGACCGGTCCGGGACTTTTTACACACTATGTATATTGAGTAGAGAGAACTGATAAAACTTTCGGTGCCAAATCGGAGTTGAATTTGTAAACTTCCATCTTCCTTCTTATCATCAAAGTAAAAGCAATCCCTCCAACTTTATTTTGAGAGCCACTCTATACTGTATTTTACACTATCTTCAAATGTTGGCTTAAAGTTTGAAAAATCATAAGTGAGTTGTCAAAGTTGCTGGAAATTCAACGTAATACGATCTGCGAGAAGCAAATTAAAAAACATTTCTAGTTTTCAGGAAATTCAAGAAAAGTAATATATTGCATCACGGTGTGAAACTGAAATGTTTAGATTTCGCGCTGTTTCCAACTTAAATATGTAAATTAAAGTTGTATTTTATGTTGAAATGAATTTCATGAATAATTATGCATTTTAATATTTTTTTATATGGCAGGATACTAAATAATGAATTCTATAGTTCCTAAAAGGTAATAAAATTCAGATTTTTACTGCAGTTGCCACAGATTAGTTCAGTTCAAATTAAACCTGTACCGGATAACAACCAGTAAAAAAAAAGTCTAAGCCCCTTCAATGAATCCACCCACAACCTGAACTTAACCGCGAACTTAAAAACATTTGCTTTTTCCACCTTGATTTGAAACAACTATAAAACATTAAAATCAATTTTTGTAGTATCACAATTGCATCCGATAATATTTTTATTCCGAATGCCCCAGTTAAAATCAGAGTCCTGCTTAACTACCCCAAAGAAATTCACCGCAGGAAAATATAAATTGTCCAACGTCAAAAGCAGACATGCTGAGTTGCCAACAACTATGTGTTACAGCATTCCAAATGGCTTTCTTTCCTGTAAAAAGTACGGGGTAATTTTTTGCTTTTATTTTTTCCCTAACTGTCGAGTTACAGTCGATAGTTTCAAAAAATTAAGGTTTGGATAACTGTTTTCATAATTTGTTTAGATATGATGCACATTCAAGGTGGCTTGTTAATGGAGGAAGTCCAATATGGTTGATGCAAAAGAATAACCGATGCACGTCATCAATTAGCTGATGATTGTAAGTCCGAGGAAATTATATTTGGGCAAGAAATATTAAAACTTTATGCGATATTGAATTTACTATAAACTTAAGTATTTTTCTTTGATACAAACGCACTTATGGCCAATACTTTGTTTATTTAAGCTTGTAAAAATTAATATAATTTGAATTTTATGGGCTGACAGTTGGCAACAGCACTGCGATGGCGCCAGCCATAGCCCCCTACATTTCCACGCCGTGAAGTAAGAAAGGCAACGTCGCAAATCCTGTCAGAGGTAGATCGATTTTTAATAAGTAACTAACGCAACTTCAGTGCAGATTCGCCCGTTTAGGCGATAAAAATTACGTTTATTTCAAATTATTTATTGAACTTTTTGCATTTTACTTCAGTATTGATATGTCTAAGTAACAAGAATATAATAATATAATATTAGGAAATTTAAATTAACTTAAAAAAATTAGTGATTTTAAAACCTATTTTAAAGTGGAAAGAGCTTTCTTTTTTTTGATGATGTATTTTGGTGTTGAAGGTCATTTCTGTTTTTTGTGTAATTGTTTAGTAATATATTGCTAAGAGTAAGTGCTACTTTATAAAACATTTTTCGATAGCTTTCTCCACAGGGACATGTCTCATTAAGCGGTATCAGAAAGCTACCACTTTCTAAACTATCCAAACCTAGTTTAGCTAAAAGAACTTGGTGATTTTGCCGATTCAAAAATTTAAGCTTAAGTTCTTTAGTAGCTATAATAAACTAAAAAGCTGCAAATATATGAAAGTACATAATATTTACTTCATTGGTAGCAAGACATAAACCCCCCCTTTGCAAAGAATCAAAATATTCATACCCCACATTTAAACCTATGACTCGAACAATAAGGTTTTCAAAGTTGAAAAAATAGTCCATACTTTCAGTGGTCAATGTAATATAAATAAAACAATGCAATCTTCCTCCACAGTTTAATTATTAAACTGTGGAGGAAGACTGCATTGTTTTATTTATAATAAGGTTTTTGCAATCCATGCATTTTAATTTCCTATTTTTGTAGATAGAATGGGCTATATAATACATATACCTATACATTTAAACAGACTCATCCAACTGGTAATCCTTAAGATAATCCGATTGAAATATGTAAGGAAACTATAATATTTCTGTACTTTCAATATCATGCTGAACAGAGTATTTGATTTTAACACTGTAAAATTTTTTAACCCTGACTTTACAATACTTTGAAGTCTAATTTTTTTTTCTGATTCGAGGATCTGTTTAAATGACACATTACAGTTACAACCAGAAAGGTTCCTATATCGGCCAAATCTTTTTTTAAGGGTATCTGTTTGAAATTTACCAGCTAAAATGTATTTTATTTCAAAATGGATAAATGAGTATTCTATAATTTCTATTAGAACTGTGGTACTCTGGTACCTACTACGTTTAATAGCATCATAAGTGTCCCTAGTTAAACTCACCCCCTCTGGATCGTTATGCCATATATCAAGCCAAGTCACAAATTTCTTTAGCTAGTTTACCTAAATTTTTTAAATATATTGGGGTAGTTCAATCGTCCCTTTTTTAAACCTTGTCGTACGCAAATAAAAACGTTTTGCCAGTTAAACAAACATTGGAACTAACCTCAAGATTTTCCTATTTTCCTAACTAAAACTCGGGAAAATAACAAACAACGTATGCGTCAAGACTTGTCGATGCACTTTACAATCACAAATCACAAGCACAAGAGCACAAACAAAAATAGCGAATCATCGGTCTACCTGCAACGTTGCCAGACTTTGTCCTTCATAGCTTGGAAGTAAAGGAAGCTGTGCGCCAGCTCGTTCGTTAACGTGGTTTGACGTTTCATGCAAAACTAACCTTAATTGTTTTGTGATTCTGTTTTGCTGTGCCGTCTATTTTTACTCCAGATCTTTTCATACATATCATTAAAAAACTGTTATTTTAAGAACAACAAAAGTGCACATACATATCTATTACGTTGTTTACTATTTTTGAAAAATGCCGAAGCATTGCCGGTGTAGAGAGCTTATAGGTTTTTTTAATAAGCTATTTTCAGGAAGAACTTAACAACAATGGCCCATTGTTACCCTTGTCAGCAGTTAGAGAAGTAAATTTAGAGAGTGTGTTAAAGTCTATCTATTTTATATTTACTTTACTAATTTTTAGCGTATAGCAGCTGCCCTCAATTTGAAAATGTCCACTGTAAGCGCAGTTTCAACAACAGTTAAGCAAAATAAATTATTGGAGTCACCTAAAAGGAAACGTTCTTATTTAAAGAGAGTTGTAAATGTGTCAAGATTGGATATAAGTTCTATCCGTGACACTATTTATTGAATGTATGAAGCAAGTAAGTTGTATTATTTAAAAACTAATATTTTACATTGGTTATGGTTAAGCTGTAACTTTTTTTAGAATATCATGTAATTTTTACAACTTTAAGTAAGAAATTAAAAGACAGACAATTGTTTGATGGTTGTCTTAACTCTTTAAGAAGCCTCTTAAAGGAAATAGGCTTCGTACGGAAAAAATATGAACAGAGGCGAGCGCTTATGGAACTTTCCCATGTAGCTTTCAAACGATTGGCATTTTTGAAAGATTTACTAAAAAAAAAAAAAAAAACTAAAAAATAAAATTTTATATATTCCTAAACCTTATAGCTATCTGGAAATATTCTGTTGAAACACAAGATAAAACCTCTGAGGGAGTACAGGGTGTCCATTTTTCGATGTAATTGCAGTAAATATAGAGACTTGCGGTTTTTACATTAATGTTTGCTTTTGACCACCCCGTGTATTTCGGTTATCCATTAATTTAGAAATTAAGAAATTAAAATCTGTTTCTAAGAGAGTTTTTTAAGTAAAATTCAGTGGCATGCTTACTTTTTTTTCTGGGAGTCTTTTCTTTTCGAGATTTAAAGCAAACATATGATTTCTTAAATAAGACACCCTATATATTTTCTTGCCTCTTGAAATGTTTTCGTATCTTATTTCGTTTTCGAGAAAGAAAAATAGAAGCCACTTTATTGCACATCGAAAAACTTTTTTCTTAAAAACAAAATAAGATACGAAAGAATATCAAGAGATAAAAAAGTTGTATTTTTAGCTGCTTAACCCGACAACAATATAAAGTCTTTAATCAAGTCAGTAGCGTACATTTTTTTTTGTCAATATTATTCGTGATACTTCCTCCCGGGATGCCACTGGAACTCATTAGTATAATCTAGTAAGTGCTAATTTAGTGTCTTATCACAACGAACAACACTGATTCATGGAATTACGGCCTATCATCAAGTTACACCCTTGTTTGGGACACACTTCATATTTCTGTCGTGACCCAGTAGGAAAGTAACAAGGTTGAAATCAATCTTAAGGGATATAATGTAATGTAATACTAAGCCAAGCGGCAACGTCACATTCGTGCTAAAGTACAATGTTTTTCTTCAACAACCAAATGCTATTAAATAGAAAAACACATTAATTTTAAAGGCAATATAAATGGCAACACCGCATATCAAACTGGTGACATCGGTGTACATATCCATAACATATACGTTAGAGTTAAATCCTAACGTAAAAAACTGTCTGCTATTTTATAATATTCTCTAAAACTATCAAATAATATTAGCACCCACGTGCTTAGTAACAAGCAAAGATTCTGATTGGCCGATCGACAGTGGCTTGATATAGACGTTGCCATCTTGGTTTTGACGTGTTAGGATCTAATTGGTCAAGGTTTTTGGATAGGGTTTATATATGTCATGAAATGTAAACAAAGAAGTGTCATGCAAAAGTCTAATGAGATAAGTCGCCGCCGCTCCGTGAAGGGAGAAAGCCTTCAAGTTAAAAGTAGTTGAAAGTGTTAAAGTGTCATGCGGAAGTCTAAATAGATAAGTCGCCGCTTCGTAAGTGGATAAAGCCATCACGTTAAAAGTTGTTAAAAGTAGTTGAAAGTGTTAAAGTGTCATGCGAGAATCTAAAGAGAGTGAATCGCCGCTCCGTGAGTGGATAAAGCCATCACGTTAAAAGTTGTTAAAAGTAGTTGAAAGTGTTAAAGTATCATGCAGAAATCTCAAGAGATAAGTCGCCGTTTATTTTTTAGTAAAGTGTCAGGTGGAATTCTAACGAGATAGTTCACTGCTCCGTGGAGAGAAAAGCCTTTACGTTATAAAGTAATTAGTTGTGGTTAAAGAGTGTCAGGCAAACATCTAGAAAGATAAGTCGCCGCTCTGTGAGTGGATAAAGCCATCACGTTAAAAAGTTGTTAAAAGTGATAAAGTGTCAGGTGGCAACCTAAAGAGGTAAATCGTCGCTCCGTGGGGAGAAAAGTCTTCACGTTAAAAAGTTGTTAAAAGTGATAAAGTGTCAGGTGGAAGTCTAAAGAGGTAAATCGTCGCTCCGTGTAGAAGAAAAGCCTTCACGTTAAAAAGTTGTTAAGAGTTTACAAAAGTGGTTTACCTAACATATCTTGTTAGTAATGTTGTAGCCCATGCTAGGGCGAAGAGAGGAGGAATGTTATTAGTCTTTTAATAAAAAAGTAGTGCGGTAAAATTCAAAAAGGATTTTATTTTCCAATTTTTCAACAAATTTGAACCAGTCGATTTGTGGAGATACAGATTAAAGTTTTGTGTACCTCGTTGTAACAAACGTGAGTCCGCACAACCCTGTATACATAAAATGAAACATCAACTGCTAGAATATGTTCAGCAACAAAAACAAATTCACATAATATCCAATTTAAAACAATAAATCACCTGCAATAAACCTACAAAAACCTCAAACTCGACTTGATCACGCATGCCCCTAATCACACACATATATATAAATGCATGTTTATGATTTCCTTTAATTCATAATACCGATAACTTTCATTGAAAACAAAACCTACGGGCTTGTAACGACAATATTTTATCGCGAAATAAATTTTCTTTGGAAAATTTTCATTGCATGTGGAAGAAATATTATTTTTTTGCAGTATGTTCGTGTTAATTTCTTTAAAATATACACTTCGGCTATTATAACACTTGCATGAAAACTTTATATTCTAAGGAGAGTAATCTTTCTATAGGGTGTCTTAGAATTTAGATCACGTGAAATTTGTATTTTTTTTTTCCCCTACGAGGGTCCCTCGAAGAGTCATCTACCTCTAAAGGCCGGACCTGAGACCACTACTTCAATTTTTTACAAAATAAATTACAAGGACTATTAGAGGATCTTCCTGTAAACATCATAATGCAAATGTAGTATCAGCACGATGGAGCTCCTGCACATTTCGCTCGTCAGGTCAAGAAACGATTGGCCTCCGGAATCTTAGAGATTCACCACGAATTCTGAGACACCTGCACTTATTCAGCGACTTTATAGCTCTATTCGCCTATATAGTCTAAATTCTAAACCACCTGAAAAAAGTATTGTTATTTCATTTATTTGAAGTGTAATATTAATAAATGCATCGAGTTGATTTTAATGAGGGGAAATTTTATTCCAGCCTTCTGATAACCTTTAAAAATTATTAACGAACACTTTTACCTGGCTTAATAAGGGAGATTATAGTCAATATCGTCACGATTTTATTATAAAATCATTTTAATATAATAAATATATGATTGTAAAACACGTGTGGATTTTTAAATATTTTTTGTTGAAAAGTGGGGTGAAAAAAGGAGTACCCAGCGACTTTTCGAAAACGGCTTATTTTATCGAAACAATTGTAAAGTACCTTTTTTAAAGAGGAATGAGTATTTAAAAAAATCAGCTGTGTAAAATGACACCTGTCAAAATTTTGTCCCAACGAGTCCATTCCTGAGTTCCCTGACGATGTAAAACATCAAGTTTTTCGAAATTTTAAAATATCGACACGTTATAAAACACATCCTAAACTTAAAAATTTTCAACTCGCCTTTTTATTTTTATGATATTTCATGAAACGATTATATGCATACTTATATTTTTCTCTGGATTTTGTTGGCAACAAATCCAATGAGAATGGGGGGGGGGGGTTCCAGGAAAGGGATACTGATCATCACTTCATTTCACACTTCCACTTTTACTTTTTAGAACGTTTGAAAACGCGGAAAAACTATGGGAAAATGCCAAAAATAAACTTTTCACGCGTCAAGTTCGACAATTCAATAATACTTTATTTTCATAGTTACAAAACAAATATTTCATAGCATCCTTTATTTGTGAATAAAAGAAATAGTGCTTGTTATGTTGTATCAAGCCTATGTGAAACGTGCGCAAGCTTGAGAGATTTTTTTAAAAATGTTAATAATTTTGACAAGTCTACAAATATTTCTCAATTGCTATTAAAATGAGTCTGAATTTTATTGAAATAAAATAAAAAATATGAACCAATAATTAGTTTCTGATTATTTTAAAAAATTTCAAAGGTCTGTGCGTTTTAAGAAGTCCGATATCGGATTAAATCACCAAGGGATGTTATCGCTTTTAAAACAGTAAGTCGGTTAAGTTACAATATTTTCGCACCTTCGCTATACTTGATCACACCGAACATCCCACTGGTTTACTGTATTCTATTACTGGGCGAAATCAGAGGTTTCAAAACAAAATTATCTTAGAATTACGCGTTGAGCATAAATAATAATTAAATAGATAATTAAATTATTTTGCTATTATTATAGTTAAATCTATATAATGACATTATGAATGAAAGAATGATGATGATGATGACGATGATGTTGATTCTGATGAGTCTGAAAGCATGGGTGAAATTTCAAATGCAGGGGAAGACTACTTTTAGTAGTACCTATCTACAAGTAGGTACGTTTTGTCGCAAGACTACAAAATCGGTTCTTTTTAGAACCAAAACTTTATAAAAAAGAATTCGTAAAACTAATTTGTCTGAATACTACAAAAGCTAAAAAATTATTATTTTTCTTTACCTAAACTAATTTTTTATTTACTTTAAATTATTTTATTTAGAAAATGTAATTCATCAACATCCAAAATTACCTTCAATATAATTTATTGTTTGAGAGCCACCGACATAATGCTCAAGAGGTTTTATGGCTTAGCGAACTTCTTAAAACGCACAGACTTTATATATGTTAGCATGCACGTGCAGCATATACATATTGCTAAAGGCTTCATCTCATTTAATTTTAGTTGTGACAAATTTAAACACAAATATTTAAAATTATTTACATGTATATAGACACTTATTAATAAACAAACATTGTAAAATGCAGACCCATTGGCGGGGGTGGTCGCTGTTGAGAGATTTTACTGTAATTCTTTGTGAAGCGATTTATTTTTCTTGCGGCTGAACCACTTGTTCAGGTTATGACACAATTGTCAGGAAATGCGCTGCAAGCGACGGATTGTTTTGGACCAAGAGAGTGCCCTATTAAATCAATAAATGCACATTTGAATTCCAAACAAAAGGCGATGTCTTGTACCTACTACAAAGTAATATTTATCCAAGGATTTACCGTTAGCTTCCCATTCATTCCCTTATTATTTTTTCATTATCGATATTTATCATAGGGGTGACTTGCACACTTGAACGGCACGTTAGGGAATTCTCGTCACGCTTGCCCCAAGGGATTGGATAAGGTATTTCGGGAGGTGTAAGACATTTGCCGTGTTTACCCTGCCACTGAGCGATGTTTTTGTTTTTAAAGGGGGCCGCATGTCCTTGCGGGCGAGATTTCCTTACGTCTAAGATGAATATATATGGGTGAGAAAGTCTATTTTTAAAGGGCTATTTATATACATTGCCAATATGAAGTGAGTCACTTCCGCAAATCTTAAAAGCGTAACTTTGGTAAAAAAATTAAAGGTGTCTACATCAAGATTGCACCTTGGGCGATATTTCAATTGGAAATATACTGTGCGAGCAAAAATTATTATTATTATTATTATTATTATTATTATTATTATTATTATTATTATTATTATTATTATTATTTTATTATTATTAATATTATTCTTATTCCCAGAGTTCACACTTCTTTCCATCGAAGTGGCATAAAAGCACTGACACATCGGTCTCAATCAGACAAGATGGCCGGCTTTACTGATGTATTAAAAATACTTGTGGCTATCGCCAATTACCCTTCTCACTATGCTACAAGTGTCTAGTAGGACGGATTTTTGCATCGGTATGTACAGTTCCCGTTTTAGTCCCAATTGGCCAAGACTGTTTTCTAGGGTTTTAGGTATTTCTCCTGTTGCACCGATGACAATAGGTACGATGATTACCGTTTCCATTTTCCACATCCGAAGGATCTCATCTCTTAGTGGTAAGTACTTGCTTATTTTTTCGGAGTTATTATTATTATTATTATTATTATTATTATTATTATTATTATTATTATTATTATTATTATTATTATTATTATTATTACTATTATTATTATTATTATTATTATTATTATTATTATTATTATTATTATTATGATTTTCTGACAGGTCGCGAGACCTGTCATGCACTCCCTCTACGGGAAACAATCACTCATCCCAGATATCACCGATATCAAAAGGATTGAGCTCTGTGGGGGCCCTTTCCGTGTTATTGGGCCCGTGGGGTTCTTCTTTGGTTACCCATATACTTCTTGACTGCTTCTGCATATCCTTGTAGAGATCTTGAGGTACGCCTAGTGTTCTAGGTCCGGTCTGTTGTGGGCCACCGTCTGATCAGTAAGAATAGTCCGATCCCAGTACATCTTGTAGTGGTTGTTTTCTAAGATTGTCTGTGGTGTATATCTATAATATGGGATCTTCTCATTTTGGACAAGCTGTAGCTTCAGCGCTAACTCCTGGTGTAGGATCTTGGTCACTGCGTCATGCCTCTCTTTGTATTCTGTTGTAGAAAACATCTGGCATCCTCCCGTGATGTGTTGGATCGTTTGTGCCGTTTGACATCCGTATCTGCATTTGTCTGCCTGTACTAAGTCGTCTCTTATTATTTATTTCACGTAGATTCTAGTTGGTATGACCTGATCTTGGATTGCCAGTAAAAATCCCTCCGTTTCAGGGAACATCCATCCAGAGATGAGCCAGTAGTTTGGCGCAAGACTGTCGACGTGATCCTGTGTCGTCCATGCAGAGGTTTTTCCTTCGATATCTGTAGCTATTCTTCATTAGTCTTGTGGTGTTTTGAGACATTCTGATCCCTCAATCTTAGAGGAGTGGAGTGGTCTGCTTCGCGAATAGCATGGTGTAGGTCTGAAGTTTGTGTTTTGGTAAGTTAAGTTCAGCTAATGTCAGTCACGCTCCAGTCTACTACGCCGAATGAGTAGGACAGAACTGAGCAGGCGTGGGTGTTGATTGCTTTGAACAAGTTCTTGCTGTTCAGTTTTGTTCTTAGAAGCCCTGTTGTTCCCTTAAAAAATCTTCCCTTATATCTGTCTTCATCGCTGCATGACTGATGCGTTGAGCCTGCTTCATCCCCAAGTATTTGTAGTTCTCGCCTTCTCCCATTGCCTGAATCTCCGGGCCATCTTGCATAACGAACGGGTTTTGCTGTATCTTTCCCTTTATCATGGTGAGAGTACGACATTTATCCAGGCCAAACTGCACTCTGACATCACTGGAGAATTCCTCCACTATTTTAAGCATCTGATCCAGATGGTTTTTGGTAGCGGCCATTATTTTAGGATCATCCATATATAGAAGATGGTTAACCCTACTTGCTTCTTGGTTGCCGTTTTTATTAGCGAATCCATATCTTGTGGAGTTTAGTCGGTTTGAGAGAGGGTTTATAACTAGACAGAACCACAGAGGACTCAAGGAATCACCCTGGAATATTCCTTGTTTTATTGGAACTATATCGGTGGAAATATTGGTGGTCCCCTCATTAAGATGGATCTTGGTCTTCCACAGTCCCATTGCGTGCTGTAGAAATTTTATCAAGTAAGGATCGATTTTGTATATCTTTAATATGCAAAGAAGCCACTCGTGCGGGACGGAGTCAAAGGCCTTCTTGTAATCTACAAAGGCAGTATAGAGGTTTCTTTGCTTAGAGTAAGCTTGATTGCTGATTACTGAATCAATTACTAATTGTTCCTTACATCCCATGGCTCCTTTGGTGCACCCTTTCTGCTGTGGGGCTATAATGTTGTATCCTTCACAGTGGAAAGAAATTCTCTTAGTAATACAGGATGTTATCTGATTGTATAATGTGGAGAGGCAAGTGATTGGTCGATATTTTGATGGATCGTGTGTATTATTGCGGTCTTTAGGCAGAAGATGATTATTATTATTATTATTATTATTATGTCTTTATTGTAATTAAGGAAAGAAAATTACAAATTGCGAAGTTAAAGCAAAGCTTCCTCACTTAACCTAATATTTTAAACTATGACGTAAGTAGTAATCACTAAGTGAACATTAAATTGATTGAATTTATAAGATATAAACTAACAATAAATGTGCAATAACACGTTATTTACCTAATTGAGATAATCAAAATAAATAAAGGTTAACTCTAGCTGGCAAGGTGGAGGGCACTAGCGGCAGTAACTTATATGTGGACTTTCTATTGTGTATCGGAACATATTTCTCTAATAAGAGGACGAATTGCATTTTTAAATAGATTAGTTGAAGCAGATTTTAAACGAATGGGAACTTTGTTGTAGATTAAGGAGACTTGATAACTGAATGATCTTTCAAACAAAGTGGTTTTGTGCAATGAAGGAGAGATAGTAGATTTATGTCGAAACTCCAAGGCATGAGAGTCTAAATTTTATTTTTTTATATGAATATTATTTTATTAAACATCTTTAGGCTATGAAACTCTCTTCTCTCTTTCATGTTAAGACATCCTATTTTTCTAATTGTAGCACTCACCCCTCTACCATACTTTCTTATTCCACCTATCATACGTATACAGCAGTTCTGAATTATCTGAATACGTCTGGCATCCCTCTGTAAGAGACACAATGCATCGCAAAAGGTGAACTGAGATCAGACTAGGCTTACGTCACATAACGATTTATTGAGATTACGATTTAAAAGGTGCCTTTGATAGTATATAAGTTTTAATTGGCAAATGCCTATTTTATACAGTTATTGACATGCTCGGTAAACCTCAGGTTTATGTCAAGCAGCAATCCAAGGTTTCCAGCAATGGTTGAACAGGATAAGGTTTGACCACCAAGAATAACGCGAAACATGTTTCGACTTTGCTTCCTGCTCTGAGCAGGACCAAGCAGAAGTAACTGACACTTTTTAGGATTTAGTCCAGACAACGTTGCGCAGAAATTTTTAGCAGACAATCTAGGTCAGCTTCAAGAATATTTTTAGGGCGAAAGGATAAGTACAGCCAAGACTCCGGCGTTGATGTTAAATGTGTCTGAAATAAATCCGTCATCATAATACATCTACATATTGTCGCCAAGTTCTTTAATTTCCGTATAGTCTTCCACCTTTTTTTCGTTTGACCACCCTATATTTAAAAATACCTCTAACCAACCGAAATTAAACAGACCTCACCCAAAATCCAAATATTAATTATGTAGCTTTTTGTAGAGACCCTTCAAAAGAACATTAATCAAGGGCGCGGACCAGCGATCATATAATACGAACCAGAGGGTCAGAAGTGCTTTTTTGCTTTTTTAAATTCGCGTATCGTACCTGCTCTGGCAAAAAATTGGGCAACTACATAAATCACACCTAAATGAAAGTGTTTGGAAATTATTTAATGTTGTTATGATTGGGGTAAAAAAAAATTGTGCATTAACAAGTGACCGAGTTGACATTCGCGTTTTAAGATATTTGATTGTTTATGTAGGAGATAAAGAGGAAAAGGATTTCTAACTTAGGTCCAAATTCGCTTTAACTCATGATTTAATCAATAGTTAATAATAATAATAAAGGGTCTTTATTTTCGTAAAAACGGTATTATGGTAGATAATACATATCGATTCTTTCTTATAGATCGAAAAAATATAATTAATATAGTAATTGCACAAATTGCACCAAGCTTAACCTATCCTTTAATTATATTCATTCTTTTTTAAAATGTATGCAATATTTTGCATCTCTAAAAATTTTTTGATGACAGAAAAAAATCATGCAGGTAGAAATGTGGGGAATAATTTACTGAACAGCTTTCATAAAGGTCACTTTTTCGTTTACGAGGTAATTCAAAAGTCACATGCATTATGCGCGACTTTTTTGCCACTCTGTATTATATGATAATTGTATTTGCCAATTAAGGGACATTTCAATATTATGACAACCAAATGCTTTGGCTCTAATATTATTTAAAATATTTATAGCTATTAATATAAGGAGATTATTATGCGATTTATAATAGTCGAGGACATTGCTAGGTGACGAGGCGACAGCCGAGTTACCCGCAATGTCCGAGACGGTGTTAAATCGCTAATAATCGAGTTATATTCAAAGCTTTATCGTATCATTGACAACGGCGATGCGAAAATAAAAACAAGGTGTTTTGTCATTTCATTTTGGCATTTCAAAAAGTCATCATTAAAATCATGCAAGATTTTGATATTCCTGACGATATATTAGCTGCAGCTAACATTATAAGGTTGAACTTGCTTCCGGAGAAATCTAAAATCCATTATAAAAAAGAATATCGGCAGTTTTGTGAGTGGCGAAACAAAGTACATGTTCAAGGTGCAGAAGAAACGGTATTGCTGGCGTATTTCGCAAAACTCTCTGAGGAATACTCTACTTCATCCTTATGGCCGAAATATTCCATGTTACGAGCGACTTTAGAACTGAAGGAAAGCGTGGAAATCGAGAAATACGGCGCCTTAATACGTTTCATCAAGAAGAAAAATGTTGGATATAGAGCAAAAAAATCAAAAGTATTTACAAGAGAACAAGTCAACGAATTTGTGTGTTCTGCCTCAGACGAGAAGTTTTTAATGATGAAAGTGGCTTTTTTAATTGGAATTGGAGGAGCCTGACGAACTAATGAATTAGCGAAGATGACCACGGAAGATGTTGACGTTTTAGAGGACAAGCTGATTGTTACTATTCCCGACTCAAAAACCCACAAGAAACGTATTTTCGCTGTGATATTTGACGGCGAAGTCAATCCTGTGCTTTTATTTAAAAAGTACGCAATGTTAAGGCCAGACCATGTCACTCACCAAATATTGTTTGTATCATATAGAAGAGGGAAATGTACGGTACAGCCCTGCGGCATTCATTTATTCTCTAAAATACCTCAAAAAATAGTTGAGTATCTCTCACTTGAAAATCCTAATTTGTATACTGGTCACTGCGTTAGAAGATCTTCGGCAAATTTTCTTGTTAATGCTGGAGGAGATATATTAGACCTACAAGAACTTGGTGGATGGGAATCGGCGAAGGTTGCTAGAGGGTATTTAGAAGAAAGTGTGACCAAGAAAGTTTCCATTGCTCGCAAAATTCAAATCGGCGATGTTTCCGGCAGTGGATTAGGCACTGGGGAACCGCACGAAATCGAAAGGAGTGCTTTCTCGGTCATTAATCAGTCTTCAGAGGGCATACCTAAGATCGTGGACGTTAAAGACAAAGGTGTATCCATGTTCATGAAAAATAGTTCTAATATTATTTGGTATCTAACGTATTATGCTTTCGTAACTAACGTATTAAATTATGGTAACTAATATATTATGAGTAACTAAGGTTTTATGTAGGTTTTAGTACGTTTATGATGTTAATAATTATTAATAAAGATGTCATAAAAAAATTACTTAATCTTCAATGATACGATAAAAACTTTAAATTCGTTTGTTGAGTTAACTCTAAATTTTCCGATATATTTTCTTTAATGTTAGTGTTAGAAAACCGCAGTATTTTACCATTAGAATTAGCCAAACTCGCCACAGAATCAACAAAATGGTTGTTTAAATCATCAACATTGCTTAGTGAATTGGATATCCCTTTGTTTTTTGTAGCAGTAATATATCTAACCTTTTAAGTTCTCTTTAGAATTCCTTCGAGTTCCTGTCATTTAATTTTTATGAGAGATAAACCACCTCCTCTCGACGAGATACAGAAGACGATAAGTTACGTAACTACTTATTGTAATCAGATTTGCTTCGACGTTTAGTCCGTCGAAATTCTCGAAATGCCTTACCATGCAATTTTTGCATATTTGTACTTTATATTGCCGGAGTTAAATATGACATTGGAAACAACAATTTAGTATTGTCTTAACATGCATGAACAATTGAACATGTGTGAAAAACAAACGTTGTTTTCTAAATACTTGATAAAACCTTATACTATACCGGGTGTTGCATCGTCGAGCGGGACATAGGAAATCCCATGTAATTTTAAATGGGGTCAATTATTGGCTTCCCTAATTATTTTAGAAAAAAATTCTATTTAGGTTTATTAAAGAGCACTAAAACCCACATTCAAAAGAATAACTTTAGATATTTTTGATGAGCCCGTTTACGGGTTATCGCCGATTTCTTTTTAACTATTTCTCCTTTTTATGGCCCCGTATTTGCGGGTACCAGTCAAGGTAAAAGATGACTGTCAAATAAAGTTGTCATTTTGAAATGTGTGCTTTATTGTTATAAAAACTCGTACATCGAAAATATTAAAGGTGTATTTATGAGTACAAATTAATCTAAATAAAACTAAAATAAAGTATCCAATTACAAGGTTAATTATGACATTTTACATGTTTCAATATTTTACTAATTAATAGGTAGGTACTATTAAATTGTTAGAACTTTAGGATTTAAGAAGATGTTCAAATATTCCTCAAAATGACAACTTTATTTGACAGTCATCTTTTACCTTGACTGGTGCCCGCAAATACGGGGCCATAAAAAGGAGAAATAGTTAAAAAGAAATCGGCGATAACCCGTAAACGGGCTCATCAAAAATATCTAAAGTTATTCTTTTGAATGTGGGTTTTAGTGCTCTTTAATAAACCTAAATAGAATTTTTCTTGGAAATAATTAGGGAAGCCAATAATTGACCCCATTTAAAATTACATGGGATTTCCTATGTCCCGCTCGACGATGCAACACCCGGTATGCTAGATTAAATTTATTAAGTCCAGTGGCTTCCCGGGGAGCACCTTAATGAATATTATTGACAAGAAAATGTATGCCACTGACTTTTTCTTATTTTGATATTTCTTTTCGCATTTACCAACTAATAATACAACTTTTTTGTTCTTCGAATTGTTTTTGTATCTTGCTTCGTTTTCTAGAGAAAAATAGATTTATTGCTTGCACAAAAAAAAAACCTAAGTATTTTAAAGCTAATTAAAACACTCAAATTAAAAATAAAATTTAAGCAAATGTTGAAATGCCAACCTTCTGATAAAACGCACGATTGCTGCCGATTCTTTTTTTAAACTTGAATACCCTGTATATCAAAAACGGGGCAACTCCGGATACATGTTCGTATGAACTTTTTCTTTTAGAATATCATAAGGAATCACCCCCTTTAGTTGCGTACCGTACTTCTGAAACACCCTGTGTACAAAGCAATAGTTATCATATCTTAACTAATATTCACTACAATTTCATGAGGATTTAGTTCAATTTGAATCTTTTCCACACTACTGTTTTCCAAAGGATTTTTATTACAGATTCTTGTTAATGTATTTATTTTAATATCTATTTCCATAAAATATATGGAGGCTCATGAAAATTTCGAGTAATATCATTAAGATTCAAACCTATACGAAATAATATATTTTATATTTTTTGAAACAGAGAAATTGCTTTAAAAGATGGACATGCTTCGCGTTCCCGCTTGGAAGGGTGTCTTCCAATGTATTCTCTACTTAAACAAATTAATCAACTACGACTGACATCCCCCACGCATAAAAAGCCAATCTTTATGAGGGGATAATAATTTGCCAACACGTCATCTTTAAACATTAAATAATGGAAAAATAATACGAGGCAGTATCCTCCGTCCCGAATTAGTTTGCAGTCAGAATCTATACACAAATTATTGGTCTGGCTTATCTATGTTTTGCAGTCTCCTGCTGTGTGAATAGTAAACAGGGGTAAACGGCATGCTGAAGATATCCATAGCAGAAAATAAAATAATTGGTTTAAATTTAAACGTGCATGGCATGTTCTTGTATTGCCTCTTGATTAAAGTTCAATATTTTGTGTCCAACCTATGTTGTGAGTAAAAATTTTTTTATGCCAAAAATTATCAACTGTTCAACAGAAAAATCCTCTTGATGAAATTAATGAGCATTTTGTCAAATGTGGACCAAAATTGATATTCAATTGACCTACAAATTGCTAAATTAGCCTCAAATTCCATGAAAATAAAGTGGTGACGAATTTATTACCTGCAGACAGCTAGGAGAATTTATTTAAGATCCCCTAAATATTGCTTTACTTGACAGACAGACAACAACAGCCCTCCATGAATTCAAACAAACCCAATGGGCCAACAGACTCCTGAACAGATTTTTCCTGTTTTATCGTCATGGCAAATATACAGTACAGCCAGTTGGCATCAACACTTTCGCAAAAATCCCACAAGAAATTGCGAAATATCTAAAACTTCCTGATGCTTCAAGCTGCACCGGTCATTGTTTGAGAAGAACATCTGCAACTTTTCTTGCTGACAATGGTGCTGATATTCAGGATCTCAAACGGCATGGGGGATGGCGATCCACAAGCGTAGCTGAAGGATAAGTGGAAGAAAGCATTGAAAATAAATTCTCGAACTCAATCCCCAGGTCAATAGCATCTGGCGAATGTAAGAAGCCATCCGTACTCAAACCACCCCCGAAATTCCCCCTATTCACTCTGCACAGATTCTCAAGAGGTCGAGAATTTAGGACAGCCTCTATCTGAGTCAAAACAGTATAGAATTCCTCGAATGTAAACCTAGTATCCCCAACAAGCCTAACAAGATGATACTTTGCGCTTTTAATAGCCGCCTCCCAAATTCCTCCCCAATGTGGACTTCTAGGGGGGATAAACTTGGACTCAATCTCGTTCTGAGTCAAGAATTCCTTTAGGGAGTTCCGATGTTTCTGAACTTTGAAAAAACCATACAATTCTTTAAGTTGATTTCTCGCGCCTAAGAAATTCGTGGTATTATCGCTATACATTATTTTTGGGTTTCCACGACGAGAAATAAATCTTTTAAGAGTCATGAGATAGCATTCGGTGGTTAGGCCAGTTACCAGCTCGATGTGAATAGCTTTTGTAACCATGCAAACAAAGATTGCTATATAACACTTTATAATTGGGACTTTGCGCAATTTTGACGTTTTTATAAAAAAGGGTCCGCCATAATCGATACCTACACGGCTAAAACAACGTGAAACGTTTACTCGATCTTCTGGTAAGTTCGCCATAATTTGTTCAGCGGGTTGCGCCCTGAAGTGCCACAATTTCTTATAATTTTCTTTATTTCCTTTAATCACACAAGGGGGAAGCCCTCGCTGACACATACAAGAGACATAGCAGACTCAACGATAATCATGATATTGACCCCGATCATGAACGACTGGTTGAGCGCACCGCCAGAACAATCAGACGCTTCCTCGAAACAGGAAATCCTCAGACCAGTCTCCCCGACCGCGAAGTTGCTGACATCATTCGCTCGCGCAAATCCAAAAAAACCCCAGGCCCTGACAAGATCTCATATAGAATCCTCAAATTCCTCCCCCGCAAATGCTTGGCCACCATGGCATCCATCGCCAATGCCATACTCCGCCTCACGTATTTCCCCAAAAAGTGGAAAGAAGTCACTGTAATCATGATCCCCAAGCAAAATTATGTCCCTATCTCTCTCCTCAACTCCATGGCAAAAATCATGGAAATGATCATTATAGAACGCCTAAAGGAAAAAACAGCCGAACTGGAAGTGCTTTCAGACGAACAGTTCGGTTTCCGTAAGAATCTCAATACCGACCTCCAAGCCTTTAGACTCACTGAGTACCTGGAATCAATACGTCGGTATGATCCTCTTCGACATTGAAAAAGCTCCTGACACCGTCTGGCATAATGGGCTGATTTATTTATCCCTCCAATCTCGTCCGTCTAATACAATCCCACTTAAGCCGGCGCAAAATTCACGTCCGCATAGGCCACTCCCTCTTAACTCCCCAAACTCTAGGATCCGGCGTCCCCCGAGGCGCAGTCCTCTCCCCACATCTCTTCAACATATACATCCACGACATCCCCAAAGCCCCAGACAACACTCTAGCCCTCTATGCTGATGATACCGCCTTCGTCGTAAGGTCACTGAGTCCACGCATAGTCACGCGAAAACTACAAGAAGTAGCAAACGAATTTTCCAGTTACTGTGTAAACTGGAAACTTCGTCTAAACCCCGATAAAGTCCAAACCGTTCAATTTGCTCGAAGAAGGCAATCACCCTTCGACGTCATCAACCTGGATGGCGCGACACAGTGTAATACCTCAGTATCACCCTCGACAAAATCCTCTATTGGCTTCCCCATATTTAGAACACCGCCAACACCGTTTACCTTTACTATATCTCCCCGCTGGTATATGGCACATCTCATCAGCTTGACAAAACAACCAACCAACGGATGCTGCGTCCTATATGATAAAGTAGGAGAGAATTAAAAAAATTTTGACAGAAATTTCACACTTCTACTTTAAAACCAATAAGATGCCTTTATTTTGACTTTACCATGGCAACCAGAAAAATTTCCCCCACTTCACAGTAAGCTAGGCCTTATCAAAAATTATGTTAAGGCACTGAGTAAAGAAAGAGATGCTTTCTAATATCTAAGAGAGACATTTTCATCTATGAGTTATGCAAAGATTAAAGAGGAAATTTTTGTTAAGACAGCTGTTATAAGATGAGAACTTTAGGACAACTTTAAATGACACTGCAGGGCCACGAGATGCGTCCGAAAATGTTTGCAACAATTTTCTTGGGAACAATAAATCACGAACACGTGAAAGAACCACATTTTGAGATGCAAATGCAAAAACATGTGGTTCTTCTTAAAGAAAGACCAAATTAAATAAATATTCCAGGGAGGAACAAAAAGTTTTAAAAAGTTGGACGACTGAAGAATAAAAAGTCTTACCATAAAAATGGCCAACAGCTCCCAAAAAATCGTTACAAAACAAAATCAATGGATATTACACAAATTCACGTTTCCAAACTTGTCTGGAGTTTTAAAAGTTGTTCAATGGTTGTTTTAAAGTAGCGAAACTAAACTAACTAAACATTGTTAAACCTCGTTACCAAGATCCCAATTGTCAGTTTTCAAACCACATAAAACCGCCCAATAACTAAAACTACCATAAAAATGTCCTGTGAATTTAATTTGTCCCAATTCGAATATTCCACTTTGGTCTATTGTCATAGCAAGGGAAATATCCCTTTCGGACAATCAATTCCGAGTTTCCGTTTTCCAATTTCAGGTATAGGGCTGCTCTATGTTGACTGTGCTCTATGCAATCAAATGTGCACATAGGGTTTCGCTTTGTATACGAGGATAGTCCATTAGTATTATTTATTGAATATTTTATCCATGTAGATGCTCATTATTCTAATTTACCAACGAGTTTATTCGAGTGTTTCTGTTTTTAGGAACTCTTGTCCGTACTCTTATCATTATCATATTCATTCCTAGTTTACTTAAGAACTTTCTGATCGGAATTATTATTAAATGATGCCTCGTATACAATGTCTTCGAGAAACAAATACCTATGTCGTAGTATATAGGGGCGCTATTTAAAACACATGTTATTTCAATCGAACAAGCAATATATGAAAAACTTTTTGGCTGAACGAAACGATTCAATAACAATTTGGAGCCGCCAGACAGTAGCGGCGCATTTACATTTAGTTTTCAAAGAACAAAACAGGGGCCATGACGACGATCCAATTTTAAAACTAGTTTTGAAGTAACAGTCTCAATAATTTACAAACACCTAAAATTGAAAAATACAAGTCTACAACAGAGACTTTTTTAACTTTATCGATTCTCCATTAATCATGCTTAGATTAGCACACAAAAATAGCATGTGTTTTGAAAACTCGTAACTTAGATAGAAATATTGGAGTAGCAAACTTTACATAATGAAATAAGGAACATTAAATGCGTGAACAGCGAGAATGAGCGATGTAGACGTCCGGAAGTGGCAAAAATATGGAGGACTTCAACTTTGCATTTGACCTGCTATTACTCAGGAGAGTTTTAATACAATGTTTAGTCCCATTATTCAATGATCAAAGCTATGCTACGTGTAAATAACGACGTAGATATCAGCAAACATTTTAAATGGATTGCCTACTTAAGGCGTCAAGGAGAGGGGTACCAGGCCAAAAAAGCAAAAATTCTTACTAGAGACCAAATTGAACAGTTTCTGAAGTGCGCACCGAATGATGAGTACCTTTTGATGAAAGTAGCTACCATTGTAGAAGTATTTGGTGCCTGCCGCAGGAAGGAGCTTTGTCAGTTGACTCTTGACAACGTGGAAGATATGGAGACTTCATTAGTTATTAAAATATCAGATACCAAAACCAAGGTACCACGAAATTTCACTATCGTTGAAAAATTTTATTTGGATTTTTATCGAAAATATACTGATCAGCAGATGTCGTACATCGGCCGCTCTTCTTAAAATATGTAAAAGGTAAATGTACCAGAAATCCGGTCCGAATTAATACGTTCGGAAAATTTCCTGCTGCTATAGCAAGATTTCTGCTTCCAAATTCAACACTCTATAAGGGGCATTGCTTTCGCCGTTCCTCTGCGAGCTTACTTGCCGATGCTGGAGCAAATTTAACGACAATTAAGCGGCATGAAGGGATGGAAATCATCAACCGTTGTGAAAGGGTACATCGTGGATTCCTTGGAAGATAAAAATTATATTGCTCGAAAATTGCTTACAGTACAAACGACATCAGCCGATGATGCTTCAACATCAACTGGACATGCTGTTGTTTCTGTTCAATCCTCCTCAACCGCGAAGAACAGCAGAGCTGTGGAAGGAATTTATTTTTCAACTTTTTCCAATTGTACTATGTATGTTTTTTGACGTTTTTTTGAAAAAATTGACATTTTACTTTTAACAGTAGTGCCTTAAAGTAGGTATTGCTTATATAGCACTAGTGCCTTAAAATAACATTTTTAAGGCTAGTACACAGTGTTAAACGTTACATTTTTAACACGTTTGTAGAAATAAATTTTTAATTGTTTCTCAGACAAAATTAGAAACCTGCCAAAGAATAAACTAAAATATACCTTAACAAAATATCTAGTCAGTAAGGCCTTCTACAACTTTAATGAATTCTTTGATCATCCCGATAAAGGAATAATTCAGTGGTAAATTTTAAATGTTTGCTGCAATTTTAAGCATGTGTAATTTTATTAAAACTGTCATTGTCTAAATTGTCAGACATTGTTCAACAGCACCTATTGGGTTCTTTTTATTATATTAAAGTAAATGTAAGCATCTTATTATTGAACAAGTAAATATTATTGACACTATTGTTCAATGATAACATTATGTAATATTACAAATTATAACCTTCTTGACGACCCGTTACTGTGCAAGAGCACCGTATTCCTTTAAACGACTCTAAATTTGCATAGGTAGACCGGGAGTTTTTATTAAACTAGTATGGCTGATATCCTTGGATACAAGGTAATTTCGTCTTTATAGTAACCTGTGTAGGTATAGATGCACGTAGAGTGCACTAAAGAGGAGTAAGTAACCTGAACTCTATTAAAAAATAGAGATATTATTTTTATTACTAAGATATTTTACTTTATAATGACAAATGATGTGCTTCTTCATTGAATTAAAGCATTTTCCTAATAAGCTTTTTTTTCCGGCAATATTTAAGAAAAATCGCGCAAATTTATTAAAAATCAATAAATCCACTTTAGACTAAAGAGAAAAAAGTTCCCCTTATTAATCTCACTCTACGTGCCCGATATCTTAAGTTGCAGCCTCGGGCGCGTTACAGTTTATCGCCAGATCTTTAATTTCCTCTTAGCATATCGCTACACGCCAAAATATGCTGACAAAATCCATCATAGCGATAACGCTGATGTCTCTCCGCGTTAGAGGACAACGCACTTTTGTGGCAAATTACTTTAAGGGAAGAATCTTTCCCAAAATAGACAATTTTTACTACACAATAAAAAAATAAAGGGTTCAAATTTCATAAAAAGGACCATATACAGTAAATAAACCATCCCCTAAGAGTAGAAATGTTGACAAACAATTTACATTATTACGTAATAATCTGTTTAAATTTCCATAAAATGCTAATTTGTATGCGATTCAAATACACCTCTCCAAGAAATTAACGCACCACCAAAAAATAGCCAAAAGTTTAAAGTAAATTTTTGTCGAAACTACTTGTCCGATTCGAATGAATTTTTTTTTGAATGACAGGTTTACTCTTCCAAAAAGTTAATGTACTACTGTGTTTGCACACAAACTTATTTTTGCATAAATAATAAGCTGATTTTTTCATAAAATTTGTAACACCCTGTGGAGTTCAACAGTTACAATATCAACTTAAAATTAAAATGAAACTGCAGCTTTATCTTTTTCTAACATTTTGTTTCTTGATTTACTCTATTATCTTGGTCACAACAAGATAAACACAATCTTATAGCATAATTTGTTTTTATTCATTTTAATTTGCATTAAAGTGAGTCGCAGGCTACGAAAAAACAAGGTTACAGTAAATGCAAATATTCGAAGATATTTGGACAATACGTTTCATCATCGTGTAATAGGCCGACGGGGCGAAATAGAGTGGCCACCAAGGTCACCCGATTTAACTTCGCTCGACTTCTTCTTATGGGGCTACGTTAAAGAGAGGGTATACAAAAATAAACCACAAAATTTAGAAGACTTGAAAATAAGAATAAGAGCCACGATACGGCAAATAACCTCAGATATTGTTACTAACGTCCAAACAGAGTTTGTGGCTAGGTTGGGTCATTGTAGAGCTATGAATGGATACCACTTCCAACATTTAATAAAATAGGCAAGCATATTTCTTTATTGTAAATAATGTTCATTAAATAAAATAATATGTTTAAAATTTAAAAAAGTGTCATTTTGTTTATAAAAACAAACTTGAAATTGATTGATACTGATTTTTTGAGACACCCTATACGAATTAAAATAAAGTTGGGAATAATAGAAATATCTGTGAACAGGTTAACTTAAAAAAAAACGCTCAAACAATTCAATTTATATTTTTATTTCCATTGAAGATGTCTAATTTTCAATTGTCAATAATTCGTAAACACTTGAAGATATGTATAGGACATCATAAACGAAATCTGCTTAGAATCTTGCGTAGAATCAAAAAATGAAATAATATATAGGGTATTCCATTTACAAAAGTGACATTGACGTGATAATTCATTTATGTAACACCCTGTATATTCTAGTATTAGCTAAAAAAATGCAGAAATAAAAATAAGAATCGACGTGTCTGAGCGTTTTTTTTTAAGTTAACCTGTTCAGAAATATTCCTATTATTCCAAACTTTATCACCACCCTGTATAAGAAGCATTAAGCAAAATTTTAATAATCTTCTATCATTTTTGGAAACTTATAATGGATACAAACATTTTCTTAGAAGATCTAAACACTTATCTCTCTGAAAACATACAATTACAGATAAAAGTCCTTATTGGTGACATTAACATAAATGTCGAAGAAAACTCCAAGATTTTAACACAGTACACTACACTATTAAATCAGCATGGTTTCTGCTTAAACATTAACGACTCCACTAGAGTAATAGATAATACGAATAGCTGCATTGATCATACAGCGTATGTATAAAGTCTGGAAACAGCTTAATAACATCACGAGTTAAACCAAATCTGGTACAGTTGTGTAAGAGGATCTGACGCACCGAATGACGATATTGGCGTTGTTGCCAGCTTTTTAGTTTGTCTGGAATGTAACAAATTTTATATTTTTAAATGTAACACCCTGTATATCTTTTCATTTATAGTTTTTACTTTAAATTTGTTACACTTTTGGTATACCATACTTTGTTCCTAATATCAGTAGTTTTCGAAATAACGACGTGTTTTGAAAATATTAACAAATTGTGTTTTATTTATTAATAAATAAAACACCAGTTCAGTTTTGATGTAAAGTCATAAAAGCTGTCATTTTAACATGCAAAAATGTCTTTAACTGAAAGTGAAAGAATTATAATTCTTATGATGAGAGGATATGGCAATAGGGCCAGGTCTTACGAAGAGGTTAAAAATCTATTTAATGATGCATTTCCAAACCGAAATCCAATTTCAAAAGCAACTGTTCTAAGAACTGTCCGACGGTTCGAAGAAACTGAAAATTGTAGAGATAGGCGACGATCAGGACGACCAGCAGTAGTAGATGAAGAGAAAAGTTTAGAAATTTTAAAACATGTTGTTGAAACCGCTGTTTCTTCATTAAGAAAAATTTCTCAAGTAAATGACGTCTGCTTCAAATCCGTCCATAATGTCTTAATAAAACATAAATATCACCCTTTTAAAATACTTATTATGATTTCAAGGTTTGACCAAAATAACCAGTTTTTCAAATTTATAGTATTTTCGGACGAAGCAACATTTATGTTAAACGGTAAAGTCAATAGACACAACTGTAGGTTTTGGGCAAATGAAAATCCCCACTGGATGAGAGAAGGTCATACACAACGCCCTGGAAAATTGAATGTGTTGGCTGGGCTTCTGGGTAACCACAAGATCGGTCCATCTTTTATTGATGGAAATTTGACATCACAACTTTACCTTGAGCTCTTGGAAATGCAAATAGTGCCAACTATACGAAATGTGATGGGTCCAAATTATGCAAGTACATTCTTCCAACAGGACGGAGCTCCTCCCCATTTTGGTCGAAACGTGCGCGAATTCTTGAACAACACTTTTCCGAATAGGTGGATCGGTAGAGGGGGTACCATCGAGTGGCCACCTAGGTCACCTGATTTGTCGCTTAACGACTACTTTTTATGGGGACACTTGAAGAACAGAGTTTATACCACAATACCTCAAGATTTTGCCGATTTGCAGCGTCGAATTTTGGACGAATTTGAATTAATAACGCCAGAAATGATTTACAATACAATTAAAAAATTTTAGTTTCAATTAGAACACTGTTAAGCTGTACAGGGAAAACAGTTTAAACATTTAATATAAAAAATACATTTTTTCTAGATTGTACTCGTTATTTCGAAAACTACTGATATTAGGAACAAAGTATGTTATACCAAAAGTGTAACAAATTTAAAGTAAAAACCGTAAATGGAAAAATATACAGGGTGTTACGTTTAAAAATATAAAATTCGTTCGAATTCCAGACAAACTAAAAAGCTGGCAACAACGCCAATATCGTCATTCCATGCGTCAGATCCTCTTACACAACTGTACCAAATTTGGTTTAAATCGGCCAATAAATTGTGATGTTAATAAGCCGTTTCCAGACTTTATACACACACTGTATATTTAAAAAAAAACTAAGGAATATCACACTAAAATGTCAACCATATGTAATTCACTCACCAATCACAGATCATTTCCCGATAATGCTAAACATTCATAATACACTCACACAGACAGGGCATGACAAAAGGAGAGAGCAGATAGTAAAAACTATTGATTATAATAAATTGAATAAACGCGTAAGCCAGAAAAACTAGAAAAGTGTTCCTACATAAAGAAATTCAACTCTAGCTACACGCAGTTTCATTGACTTATATCAGCATTATCAAAAAAAGCTAAATCATATAAAAACTCTCCTAAAAAATCTAAAATCTTGGATAACCTTAGGTACCTTACGCGATTTAAGACCAAAATAATTTAAAAAAAAAATATTACGCACGCCTATGCTGCCACTATCGCGTCATAGCGACTCTTTTTATGCATTTTACCGCACTGCCCCCCCAGTTGTTGTATAGAACCATGTGGCGACCTATGCACAACTTGACCAACCTTCCCCTTCCCAATTTGAATTCTGCCTAATCGGGTTTCTAAGGCGTTCCAGAACAGCTGTTCGTGACAAACTGCTATTTACCTAAGGAGTTTATCTCACTATGACAGGAGATTCTTCAAAATCAGCTGTTATGGAATCCCTATAATTAAAATTTCTTAATGAACCTAGACCTGGTGAGAGTTCTGTGACCTAAACCAAGCAAAAGGCCACCACGCCACCTTAAAATGCGCTATCATTGACTGCTAACTAATTTTAAATCCTTATATTTGAATATCAATCCTGCTTAAAATGCGCAAAACATAAAATAAAATTCAGGGCAAAAACATGTGAGAAAAAACACTTACCAAAAATGCGGCAATTTGGATCATTTACAGGATTTTCTTGGATCTCTCAGCCAGAAAAATGTTCTACACCTTAACCGTGGTCACACAACAGTAAGTAAGCAGAAAATATTCCGAATTTTCTGCAAAAATTCACAAAAAACGTTTAGATTTCACTAGAAAACTCACGACAACATTTCCCCCGACATGGCCATTATAATAAAACTGTCAGTCTTATCAGTTTATACCCGTCTGATATCATGGCTTGCTAAGCGAAACTAAAAATTAGTGATACGGAGTTACCACTCCGCTTTTAGCAGCAAGATACTTTTTTACTAGTTTTATTAATTTAAATGACAAAAAAATTTAATATTTATTCCGAGGTCTTGATAAACCAAATAAACGTAGACGTAAAAAAATTAATGGGAATCAAGCTTTGGAAACAAATTTTGAGGTTTATTTTAAAGCTTGATTGTTTGTTATTCGATTTTAGATAGTAAATTTGGCGTTTCTTGGACTTCGGACCCTTTTTATCTTTAATGCTGCCTCAATTTGATTGGGGTGACAGCTATACCAACTGACTGGTAATTGATACTGTGGTGGTTAAGTCCCAGATAAAGCCACACTGGATGCTAAAGTGTGCATTAAACTTGAATTTACAAAACAGAAATACAAAATTTTGTTTCTTTAATTAAATTTAATTTCGCAATAATTTATTTTCACAGTACAATGTGGATTGTAAAAGTTTAATGGACATTTAATATAATGCATGAGTATATTCTTAATTTTAAACCTAGCTGTGAAACCCCTGTATATTGTTATATTTCAAAGAGTAGAAGATAAGCCTATAGAGATCATCTTTATATTAATGCCCCCGCAGTATAGAATATAACTTTCTTTTACTTATTTTTGTTGTTTTCTTAAACATAATAGGTAGGTAACTAAGAAAATTGAAAAAAACTGGCAGCATTCTTAAAGAGGAAGTCACAAAATTGTTTTTAAAATGCCTTTTGTTTGTTAGGGTTCTAATTTGTTGATGCATTAAGTTATACCATGCGAAGAAAATGTGCTTTGCATCTAAGGCTGTATTGCTTACCCGTACGCCTTGCATGTGAAGTAGTGAAAATACCCATTTTCTTGTCCACATTGCAACCTAAAAAAGTTGGTGCCTGGTTGCACTATAGAGACAATATTCTGAATTCATTTGTGGAGCAATTACTTGACGATTAACTAGATTTTGGTTATTTTTAACAGGACGGTACAACCGCCTATACAACTAACCTGAACTAACCTCACATTTTTTGACGATCGCTATTCTTTTTTGAACATTTAATTGAAACTTGATAGGGAACTTGCATATTTGCAGCGTGACGTGGCTTGTCACGAAATCGAGGTTATTTACATTGCCCATTAAACGAATAACGTTAATTTGGTAGTTCAAAAAAACCTTATAAAGTAATTATTTTGGTTAGGGACCTGCAATGGACACTGGGGTAAGTTTTGATAAATGTTTTAAGGTAACACTTTGTTAGAGTAACACCGTAAAAACTGTTGAACATAATATAATTTTATAGATTTTTTTAGTATGCTTTGATGAATGCGTTGGGAAACATTGGGGTACGTGACAATGTAGAAACAGCTAGGACCTACGTTACAGCATTTTTAAGATATGTTTACCAATTGTCCTTTTTTATTTTATGTACTCATCTATCTATCTCTGTTTTTAAAGGATATATTTTAACATAGACAGTAGTAGTTTGTTAATTTGTAGCCCGCGCAAGCGTTTAGTACAAAAAAATCGAAAATAGAGGGGTTTTCCAGCTTAGGGATAGTTCGAGAAGTGCGGCTAGTCTAATTTTGCCAGCGTCTTGTTTCCAGCCCTCGAAAACGGAGGAAAAATATCTTGCGGCTATCTTATAACCCTTAGCAGTATTCAAACCCTTTAAAACCCCCTTCTTTAGGTATTATGAAACAGGTAATACAATGCTTTTATTTAAAATAAACCATAGATCAAGAAAACAAGCATGTACGCCTTAGAACTCGCTGGAATGTACAGTCCGGCGTCAACCGCGGTAAAAATTCGTGACACATGACGTCACTGCGTGTTCTCGGTCGCGTGACGTACTTTCAGTTTCTGAGCAATTTCAATTCTTTATATTTTAGAGACGGAATTAAGTAACAGTTTTTTTTGTGAAATGTATGGTTTATTACATTGTTATCTTGTGTTTTTTAGTGATATTTTCCCATTTTAATTTTAGTGCAAGTTCCCCATTATAGAACTAGGTACTTAATAAGTTTAGGTCAGACTGCCAAAAACGTAAAGCATCAAAAATCCTTTTCTACTTGTTGAAAACAAAAATGCATGTAAGTACCCCACTCTGCACTTGGCTGAAATCTTGGCAATATTTGAGCCCCCCAAAAAATTTCGCCCTTGCCACAGACGGGTCTACCACAAGCCCCTGGTACAAGGACTGCTCTAAAATGACTGGCAAAGGTAACAAAATTATTCAATTAGTTTTTTGAATGCACCTGATATGAATATTAATATGATAAAAAAATAAAACAGAAAATAATTAAATTAATCAGATTTAAACTTTCTGATATGTATTTAATGATGTTGGTATGATGGATTGACGTTCTCTGTACCCGATTAATGTAAAGTTATATACTTATTTTACCCGACAATATTTCAGTAACGTACAGAAATAGGTCCTTACTTAAAAAGTTACAGATACAATGGCCTTCCATTAAATCCGGAATTGGTCCCTGATTCCCTTTAAGAAAAAGGGCTAAAATAACAACCTTAGTGACAGTCGTCCAAAGGGTTTTTCTCAAAAGGGTTTCAATATTTGTCATTCCTACGCCGACTCTCCCGGACGGAATACAAATTAGCCTTTTTATTTTATTTTATTTATAGCGAGTTCACATTTGGCATAGAAAATACTTTTTTACATTTTGGTGTACCTAAGTTATACGAATATAGTCTACAGAGTGTTGTGTTTCGGTTGGCGACTGTGACTAAGTTTTAATGTTAATTTGCCTTAGTAGAGTGGGTAAACTTTTTGTAGTGATGCAGTTCAACGATGGTCCATATTCTTTAAAATACCCTGTATATTTGGGGAATGCGTAAAAGGATAAAGGCTCGGGAAATAAGCTACTAAAATGCTGATTTAAAAATCTTTATTATTGGTCCAAAGTACTAGTGACTCTTATAACAATTATCAACGTTTTTATTTATTTACTAATTTAAAAATTATACAAACAACCTATAATATTTTTATACAAACGATTAAAATAATGTAACGATATTGCTCCGGGAGCAAATTATTATTGCACAATGGTTTATAGTACCAAAAATATGCAAACAGTCTAAACTACTAAAGAAAGAATATATTTCAACTTGAACTCTGTCGTTTCTACATTCCTTATTATATTTCCCTGGGTAAGTTACAGAAATTAGGACCCTATACTCTGGCAATGGTAAGTTCGCGCTTTGCACTTGAGCGGCCTCACCGGAGATAAGTGCATGCACTTGTCATGAGTGCATGGTTAACTAATTTAATTTAATTGAACGTTAACCACTGATTTTGTAGTTCTAGTTCTGCACGCTGTTCTCATTATTTGCAGTAGCCCGCAGACATACAGGGTTGTTAAAGAGAAACGCTGACACATTGTAATTGATTTAAATTGTTGTCCATCTTCCTGTAATATTTTCAGCACCGTTCCTTCCTTCAACCCCTGGTTAGCCTTAACGAAATGAGCACATCCCTACTTATTTGGGACAATGGGATTCAGTTTTTGAAGACCTCCCATGTAGCCTAGGTTTCTATTTAAAAAAAATTTGGGGAATCTACGGGTTACAGGGTTGAACATGTTACAGGAAGATGAACAACAATTTAAATTAATTTCCTTGTTTCAGCGTTTTTCTTAAAAATAGCTACAAATGTAAATTTGAAGAACGACTTTTCTGCAACCCACAGTATATTGATTAAGATTTGCTGTTTACGAAGAAGAAAAAAATGATAATATCATGCTTATAGCCGGGCGATCTTTCCTGCGAGAAAGATCAATCCCGACAGAATGAATGCGGATTACTGGGTAAAGCCTGTCCAGAGATATAAGAAAGTTACACTTTGCCTTCGAATGGGATTATCCATGGGTGGCCATAAACAAACAATGAATGAATGAACAAATGCAGGTAAATTATGGTCCGTACTTAAAAATGTCTTAAAGTAAACTGCAAATCCGGAAGACGTAATTTCATTATTAAAGTAATAGTTTGGTGATTTTAAACCGACTTTTACCTGATTCAAAATGAGAGAGTTAATCCCATAAAACAAATTATGTTTGAAAGACTGTATATATAGTCACTCTAGTTAGTTTTAAGCGGAGTAACTATTCTTACTTCGTGTGTAATAGAGCGTTTGTTTAATAGTGTGTGAGTCATGGAAAATATGTGCGAGCCCAATGTATCTTAGGAGACAACCCCGTCGAAAAGCAGAAAACACATTTCTGTGGAAACTAAGGAAGTTATAAACAATGTTTATTCAACTCTCATTGAACGTGCGGTCAGCAAGCAAGCAGCGTTAGAAGAAACGGCCACATTAACAAAAATTCCAACATTAACTGCATGGAAAATTGTAAATAATCCCATTTTAGCGAGGAAAAAAAGAACCGATACTGGCATTTTCTCGAAGGTAGATGGAAGTGATCAAGATATAATACGGCGTAAAATTTACAAGTTATACAAGGAACAAAGCGTGCCTACATTAGATAATTCAATTAAGAGGCTTGAAAAAGATGAAACCGGCGTTAAATGTGGCAGAACAACGTTATGGATGTGTATCCAACACATGGGTTTTAGATTTAAAAAAATTAACAAAAGACAAGTTTTAATGGAATTCAGTAGAATTCGGGAATGACGATCCGAATATCTACAAAAATTAGGATTTACAGAGATCAGCAAAAGCCAATTATTTACTTGGATGAAACCTGGTTCGATACATATGATACCCCGGAAAAGGGTTGGGTTGACTCAAGCGGCAAGTGTAAAATAAGCGCGCCATTAAAAAGAGGTAAACGAATTACGATTTTGCATGCTGGATCTAAAGACGGATGGAATTAAAACACAAAAGGAATACTTCTGTAACAATTATGCAAAAAATCTAGGGCATACAGTTTTAAGGCTTCCACCACACCATTATTGTGTATTTATTTTAATCCCATCGAACATGTTTCGCACCAACTGAAATCTGCCATTCGTCGTAACAATATTTGCCCTACTATTAACTTTAGTGTACTTAAGCTTATAGAAACTGAAGTTTTTAACATCCCTTCACAAAGTTGGACAAATTCTGTTACACTGGACAGTTGGTCACTTTCTTATATCTCTGAACAGACTTTAATAACTTAATTAGATTCATTCGCAATTCACTCGTCAAGAAATTAGACAAGGAGAGAACGCTAAATAGTATATTGTGTCAGTGCGCGATAACAGTGCTATTTTCCATTTACTTTCATGAAAGGAAAGAACGTTAAAAGAAAGAATGACGTGTATGACCCACTATTAGGTTTGTTCTCATCGGTAGTCCTGGACTAGTCTCTAATCAGCAATAGAGTCTACCAGATGAATATTGCATGTAGATACCAGGAAGCCTTGTTAAGTCCTGCAACTGGTTGATTGTATTTGACAGTTTGAAACTGTCAGCGATTAATGATTGGAACAGATTGTTATCGATTCTGTTAAATAAAAATCGAGATTGTGAATAAATAGAATGACGCCTGTCCATGTAAAGTTTAAATATAATAAATAATTGTTTTGTTTTATGATAAGGCACAGCACTGCAGGATTAATCCTTTATGGCGCTCTACGAGCGGTGCGTGTGCGCAGAGAACGATTGACGTTGGTCTTGAATCTTTGGAACACGGGCTGAGGGAGGTCGTTTCAGAGTGATGACATTCTCCAGATAAAAGAATTTTTAAACATTGTCGTTCGAGGGACACTAAGTTGAATCACGTACGGGTAGGCTGCAGTGGGGCGTCGTGTATTTTTACCATGCAGCGCTCTGGAAGGAATCAAGCGGGTAACCTCAGTTGAGCAGTTCCCATGCAAATATTTGTAAAATAGACTCAAGCCGCCAATCTGCCTTCGATGTTTAAGGCTTTCCAGGTTGTTTGTCAGATCATGGTCACCGATCAAGCGAATGATATGACATGTGTAGAAACAGTATTCCAGTGATGGTCGAATTTGGGCTTTATACAGTATCAAAAGTTGTTGGGGTGTATAGAGGTTCTTAGTTCGGAAAAGAATTCCAAGCTTCTGCGAGGCTGCCTTAGCAATGAATTGATGGAGCCAAGGGAATCGAGTGTCCCGCCATGACTATATCCGATTCTCCAATATTAACTTTTTTCGCCGCCTGGGTTTTTTTAACGTTAAATTCTACTTGGTTACTGTCACCTCAAGACAGAATTTCTTCCAGGTCCTTGTTGAGATGTGAGACCTCTTGCTGCCTATAGAGATGTGCATTAACAGTCGATGTTCGAGCATCTATAGCAAAAGATGAAACAAATGTGCTGTCATCAGCGAAGCCATATATATGATATTTAGTTTTTTCCAAAAGATCGTTATTGTATAGTAAAAAGAGATAGTGTGTCCGACTACTAAGCCGAAGGTCCCCGGTTCGATCCCGGGACCATGCATCGATCTTTATTTATTCGGTCGTCACCTCGTGGAAGGCAATGGCAAACCACCACGTAGTAATTTGCCTAGTACAACCTCTCAAATAGTGCCGTTCGGAACCGGCGATAAACTGTAGGTCCCATATACCTGTGAAAAATCTGAAAAAGGCACACATCACAGGTATATGCGAGAGGTCGCCTACGCTCGAATGAGCATGGCACATAAAGAAGAAGAAGTAAAAAGAGAGTGGGCGACAATATAAAACCACAATAATAATTGTATAATAAGGTTTTTTTTGGGCTGCAGAATATTTTTAGAAAGATCCTACGACATGCGATAAAATATCTATAAGCAAGATATATAAAATACATATAAACCATTGTGCTCTATTGTATTATACATATTATGTACATTTTATTCTAATGTGCATATACATGTAATATAACTCCTATCATAGTTAAGAGCAGAATGTATTAGAAGCTATTACGTATGTACATTATTAAGTACGCATATAAGATATGTATTTAAAATACAATACTTAGTCGTTTTCCTTTTGATGTTTAAGTATCAAAATGTCATATTAAGCCAGACTTTATATTAAACATTTTTTGCCAATCTGTTTATTAATGCTTTACAAGAATTTAATATTTTCGCTATATTTAGGCCACAAGGAAATAGCGGTAACTACTTACATAAAATACCGACATTTATATATGGCAAGAAATAAAAAAAGCAGTACTTTTACATACAGGGTAAATGAACCATTCAAAGGGATGGACGCTCCATCTTTCATGGCATACCCATAAACAGACTTGCTCTATCCAGCTAAGATATTCTTAATAATGCTATGTTGTCGCATCTACTAGAAAGTAAAAGCAACTTTGATATTTTGAACGGAACACCCCATACAGGGTGTCCCAGAGGAGAATGCACTCTACAGGGATTTCGTAAACCACTTACGAAGGGGATTAAATTAGAGAAAAGTTGCTCATTACCGAACTGATTTCAATTTTATATTCTGATTGCCATTTGTCGTAACTTTATTCAACTTTGTTTTTTCAATAGTTCAAAAATTGTATTAACAGTAAAATAAAACTAAGCTAAGCCTAAGCTTCGAACATACTTTTTAACTCTGAGACAATTAAGCACTGGAATTTTGTTGAGGGTTAGTCAATGGCAAAATCGCAATTAGCATGTCTAACATAAGAGTTTTTCAAATAAACTTCATATTATTATTGATTTGAAAACCTCATGAAATGTGCTCTTCACTTATGTTTCCCATGCCGTTCTTAGAATCTATTACAATTATATGTTTAATTGTTTGGCAGGTTTAATTGAACATACCCAAATATGGATAACTTCTCCAAGGAACTTTTACAAATAAATACATCAAAAACTAGGTTAGGTCCACTAACTAACCTGAAATGAAGAACTGATTTCGCTTTTTTAATCAGAATTAATTTACAGGGTGTATCCAGGAAACGGTAATGGGTATAGAAAAGTACCATAGACATTTTCAATTCGAAAAATAGTTTAATACAGGGTGTTATTTAACAACTGTCCGATATTTTGCAGAACGATTCCTCAGTTATTTATAAGGTGAAAAGTTCATATAAGCATGGGATCGCAAGCCCTTCATTTTTGATATACAGGGTGTTAAATATTTATTTTTATTTAATATTATATTAATATAATAATTTATGTTAGTTAATTTTTAAAATATTGTCTAAATTCGGACGAAAATTGGTATTTGAGGATTTTTTAATATAAGAAATTCAAATTTCATCTTAGTTTGACCCTTAATTGTAGGGGGCGCCACCTACAGGTCTTTTTCTCTTTTGGGGAGTCAGAACTTTTTCGTGCATGTACGTATCACATTTTCTAGAAGAAAAATCGATTCCTCTATCATTTTTACGTGACAATGTTATTTTTGGCAAAAGTCGCTTCAAGCAGCCGTCTTCGAGATATTTTGATTTAAATTAATTGATGCATGTGCTTGTGAAAGCGTGAAACAATTTTAAAAACTTTAAAATAAAAGTATGAATTAGGCTAGTAAGTATATTCCAATGTTTATTTTGTATCATGTCAAAAATAATATCTTGACGAATAGTTAAATACTTAGTTTTATTTATTATTATTGGAATTATTTCTTAAAAAATGGTGCTGAGTATTCTGACATACATTTTACATACGGAGATTATTTAATAGGCCCATTCTTTATTCCAGGAAGATCAAACGGAGATATGTCGTCATTTTCTTGAAGATGATTTACCTATTTTACCAGACACCCATCCAAAATGAAGAATAATTAAGAATAATTAACTCTTGTAGAACGATTCAAAATACTCCAGGAATTTTTCAAAGAGTGCACGAATCAATGAGAAGATGATTGGATGCGTTCACACAGCAAGGAGGTGGACATTTCCAACATTAATTGTGATTTCGATTTAGTTTTATATCTAGTGTTTCGTTGTTTATTGTTGTTTAAAAATAATCGTTGAAAATGTTTCTGTGTTGATTAGAAAAAAAGTTTTTAAAATTGTTTCACTTTTTGGCAACCACATGAATCGATAAACTTAAATCAAGATAGAAATAAAGGTCTGTCTTTACCACCAAATAACTTTATTTGCCCCTCTAGGGTAGAAAACAAGGGTTATAGAAAATACATAAAATGATGAAGAATTAAAATAAATTTCTTAACGTTGTACTAGTTTCGACTTTAGGGAAAGTCATCTTCAGCAACTAATCATTTAAGAAATTTTGTTAGGAAAAGTAGTTAAAACAGTTGGGAGAACAATGGGTGATTCAACAATAAAATACAATGAAATGCAGATTATGCAACCATTGGAATAGACAGCAGCTTATTATAAGGACGATGTATCTCTAAGCAATGGTAGGAGATGATTTAAACGCAAGTAGGATAAAAGACCCTAATCATAATACAGTGATTTAAGAATGTTGAAATTAAAATATGTTGTAAAAGAAGAAATTCATTCTTAATTTAAAATGAAACTGACTTAGTGAGGGGACATGTATATTGTTGTGGTGGATTAGATTATATGTAAATTAAATTAAATGAAATTGCTTCTCCTTAAAATTGTCAAAAGGAAACTATAACATTAATGAAGGAAATTCCCTTCATTAATGCAATGAGTTGATTTTACTAAAAAAAAATTTTATTTTATTTTAATAATATAACATGTGAATAATGACCACTTGGTGAGTACATAATTAATAACAATAATATTATAACATATAACAAACCGTTAAGTAATGAGATTAGATATATCTTATTGGTTTCCAAAATTTTCTCCTTTCAGATGTATTCCCAAATTTTTTACCAGAAATGACACAGTTTCGTTTTGACAATTTTAAGGAGAAGCAATTTCATTTAATTTAATTTACATATAATCTAATCCACCACAACAATATACATGTCCCCTCACTAAGTCAGTTTCATTTTAAATTAAGAATGAATTTCTTCTTTTACAACATGTTCTAATTTCAACATTCTTAAATCACTGTATTATGATTAGGGTCTTTTATCCTACTTGCGTTTAAATCATCTCCTACCATTGCATAGAGATACATCGTCCTTATAATAAGCTGCTGTCTATTCCAATGGTTGCATAATCTGCATTTCATTGTATTTTATTGTTGAATCACCCATTGTTCTCCCAACTGTTTTAACTACTTTTCATAACAAAATTTCTTAAATGATTAGTTGCTGAAGATGACTTTCCCTAAAGTCGAAACTAGTATAACGTTAAGAAATTTATTTTAATTCTTCATCATTTTATGTATTTTCTATAACCCTTGTTTTCTACCCTAGAGGGGCAAATAAAGTTATTTGGTGGTAAAGACAGACCTTTATTTCTATTTACAATCTCGCCACAGAACATGGACTACTTCTTAAATCTTAAATCAAGATATCTCAAAAACGGCTGCTTGTAGCGACTTTTAAGTACCATACCATTTTTACGTAGAAATGATGGAGGAATTGATTTTTCCCCTAGAAAATGTGATACATACATGCACGAAAAAGTTGTGACTCCTCAAAAGATAGAAAGACCTGTAGGTGGCGCTTCCTACAATCAAGGGCCAAAGTAAGATTAAATTTGAATTTTTCATATTAAAAAATCCCCAAATTCCAATTTTCGTCCAAATATAGACATTATTTGAAAAATTATTTACGAAAAATAAATAAATAAAATAAATTTTTAACACCCTGTATCTTAAAAATAAAGGGTTTGTATGCTTATACAACCTTTTCACCTTATAAATAACAGAAGAATCTTCCTGCAAAATATCGGACACTTATTAAATAACACCCTGTATACACGGTATTCCGGTTAAAATATTAAAGTTGTTTTAGCAGTAGCGGCCATATTGCATTATTGAAAATATTTTAAGTGGACAGGCAAGTTCGTTTATGCAAAAACTTGGAGCACTCCGCCATAACCTACTGTGTTGTCTTTGGTGGTGTGCTTTGGTTTCCATGGTTTCGACTGTTACGTCCTTGACAATCATTGGGTTTTGAGAATAGATGTATTTTTTTTATTATTCCCCGTAATAAATTTGTTATTTTTGCCTCCATTCATCCTTAATTTTTTTTTATTACAGTTAAATTTAATAAAAAAACAATTCTAATCATCAGGCACAAAGACGCACTATATAATTACCTATAAAAATCCTTTATATACAGGATGCTCCATTAATGATATTCTCGTTCATCCTCTAGTGTATCCTATTAACTGTCAACTGAATCTATTTTGATTTTTAATTATGGCCCATTAGTGATGGGACGCCCTGTATATTTAGAGAATCAATGAAAACTCATGTTATAATATTTTATCAAAAGGCACCAAGCTTCGTTCTGGTAAGCATTATCATTAAACTAAAGCTTCAATATTGATAAACAAGGTGTAATTAAAATTACAAAAACATTGCCGAACTCATCCCAAAGACGAACTCATTTGTGGTCAAGCGATTTTATTATTTCACCTAACTTTTTATAATTTATTGTCATAACCATTAAACAAATTTACCTTCAATTTTTGTCAGTGTGCATTAGGCTTAAAACCCAGATTTTTTCTTTGTAAAAACAAGTGAATTTCCCGGAAAGTAGGCCTGTCTGACTCGTTTCGGTTCCAACACTCCACCATCAGGTCAAATATTTCTTTGGGGCAGTTGTGGGGACTATCAAGGTATACCTGTAAATAAGGACAGTATTTTTTTTTAAGGATAAGACACAGCACCGCAGGATTAATTCTTTATGGTGCTCTGCGGGCGGTGCATGTACACAGGAAACGATTCACGTTGATCTTAAATCTTTGGAAATTATACTCGTTGGAGAACAGTACTCCAGCGATGGTCGGATTTGGGCTTTAAAGAGCATCAAAAGTTGTTATAAACTATCCCGAAAGACGACAGGCGGATAAAAGAATTTTTCTAAGGATGAAATCAAATTTAATTGAACACTGTTCATTTTCTAAACCTCGGCCTAAAATCTACAACAAGAAACTGAAACAAGTTCAGCTAGTCCTTGCAGAACAGTTGAAGGTTCGGTCGGGGTAGTTAAATCAAGGGTTCAAACAATCCTAAAAAAACACAATTTTTAGCCATATAAATTCCACCTAGCACAAAATTTACATCCTGGTAATGCACAGGGCCGTATAAAGTTCTGTAATTGGTATTTACAAAATATGAACAGCAAACCTAATTTTGAAAGAACCGTTATATGGTCCGACGAAGCTCATTTTACCAGTGCTGGTATATTTAATCGGCACAATACAAGGTTTTGGTCTCAGGAAAAGCAGCATCAGATCTCTTACCTTGTATATTAAACTTTTTAACAAGCATGCTAACTTCCTGCGACGAAAAGATATAACTAACGTAACAAAAAATATTTCCAGTTTATACTTTAAAAGTTACCAACTTCAAAAAATGTTTTATGAGTTTACTTTTGACGGCATTGATAAAAAATCAAATTATAATCTGGAAGTTCTACAAAACTCGTCTTTGAGGTGACAGAATAAAAATTATAAATCTATCGATAAAAGAACTCTGAAGTGGAAAGATTCTTTTTATGTTATTAGGAGTTGGATTTGTTATCTTGCTCTTAAGTTTCAACAAATAAATTAAAAAAGTTTGTTATTTCTGCAATTTTTAATATGACTTACCTGCTTTCCATTATTTTGATAATAATGGGCCAAATTCTCTAATACTTTTTCGTCGCTTAACAACTCAAAAGGTTGTTCTCTGGCAAACGTCAATACCTCCCAAAGAAGTACCGCGAATGACCATACGTCGCTTTTATTAGAAAAGTTTCCCTGCAATAAAAGAATAAATCACAACACGTACCTCACTTTCTCATACAAAGGATGTGTATATGTAAAAAGAGCTGAGAATAAACCAATACACTTACTAAAAGGGCAGTTTCCCACGCCATCCATCTCAGAGGCACCAAGTTTGATCCTGCAATTTGACAATAATCCTGGGAGTACATTTCTCGGTGCTCCCCCAGATCGGAGATTTTTATTTCGTAATCTTGTCCCACCAAACAATTTCTGAAAGTTGAACGTGTAAAATTGTGGAAATTATCTCAAATATTTTAATGTTATTAAAGTGTCACATTGTTACGATTCGAAAATTGCATCTTTATAGTTTGGTTAGTATGTTAAGTTTTCTGTTTTAATTTTTCAAAGTACCTAGGTAGACTCTCGCCTTGAACATTAATTGCTAATTAAGTTACCTGTAATAGCCAATATTTTCACTATGTTTAGTTTGACACCTTTGTTGATTAATTATGTTTATATTCCATGGATGTTTTGTATCTTGTAAGACATAGCCAAGTTTCTTCTGTTCTCTGTTTCATACTACTTGTGTACAGAACTTATTTCAAATCCTTGTTTTAATTGATTAGTAATTAGTGAATTCAAGTTATCAAGAGTAGATAATAATTTCTTAACCTCGTATTTAAGATGTAGGTTAAATGTCTTGGCTGTTGTAAATCAGCTCTTTTTAAGATAATTCACCTCACTTTTATTGAACCAGTCAAAACGCTAATTTTCATAGCAACCACCTTGGTAACGGTCGTCTTACCCGATAAGACTACCGCTAGCTCAAAAAGACGCTTTCGAAAAGACGCTTGTAGCTTTTTTACTTAAATAAAAAATTAGTAACACCTCTAACTTGTATATTTACCTTTATCAGACGGCCTTCATTTTTATGTTCAGTAAATTATCCAATAAAATACAACTCAAGAGGCGGTTTCTTATCTTCATACCTTCGTTTTTCACTCGAAACTCGATTTTCCAAGAAAATTTTCACTCAATGTAATTTTTACTTATAATCAAAGATAAGACCCTCGAGCTAAAGCTCTCGGGATCATATCAGATTATAAGTAAAAATTACATTTCGTAAAAATTTGTCAGAAAATCGATTTCTTGTTAAAAACATCGGTATTACCGATAAGACGCCTCCTCTATCGGTATATTACTGTTGAAAATCGATAATTTGTTACGCAGGTCAGTGTCAGACTGACAGTTCTGTGCATTAGAGGTTAGTTTTCATAGATAGGTATGACTAATTTGTCGACATTTGTTTTGGCAACTAGGTACGTTGGAGACGAAACAACACCCAGCCCTTTCGACAATAGACGCTTGAAGGAAAGCACGTCTGTGGATGTTGCTCCCGAATTTTAGTTTTCTTGGGCAGGGAAGGCCATGTGGTGCCAATAAAACATCCACAAATGGTTTAAAAAAGGATATGGCTTTGTAGTTTGTCTGTTCTTTGGGCGCAATGCCGATTAAAAATGCTTTTCCATCAACTTTAGCAAGGTCCTAGACACCATTCTGTAGGTTGGAACCCTCGTTAGTTATTCGAGGTAGGTTTAAACTATAGTATCTGAATTACCCTCGATGGGTTATATCAAAGTTTTCTCCTTCATGTTGTACATCTAAAATTCGATTTTAGGGTTTTTTTGGTAGGGGCTTAAGGTCCAAGTTCGAACTGGAGTGCTAGTTTTTTTTTATTGGAGCTGCCTCGACGCGGGACGTGCTAGTTGCCATGTACTGTTTGAATTTTTGGAGTCTAGCAGTGTAGCAGTATCCACGTTAGCTATTTGAGAGACCATGTGTGTTTTACTTAAGATCGAGTCTCGAAATTATGGGTAGCACATTTTTAAAAACTTAGTCAACCTAAAATCTTAATATTTTGCATTTGCGTATTGTTCGATTTACAGTGTTTTGGTAAAGTTTTGCACCCATGTTATGTACAGAGCTTGTGCATTGTAAAAGTGTAGCGTATGTCGACATAGCGTTAAGACGTCACAAGAGTCTCTAGTAGTTTAAAACGTTAGGTGATCTGTTACAGCTAATTTTGTTGTAAATATAGTTATAATTTATTATTATAAAGTAAAAATTTTTGTTTCCCGGCTAAAGGGCCATTCGTTTCTTCTAAACTTAACACTTGTAACTTTAACATTTTAACTTATCTACGCCCGAGTGGCTAGTATGCTTATCGAGTAACCACAGGTACTCGTAAGATTTTGTATTTTACTTTAAGAATGCTCTTATGGTAAATTTAGTTAGTTGTGAGAGGTTCTTGCACAGACCTTGCGGAAATTCCAAGTCTGAGGCAATGTCCTGAATGTAGGTATATATGGCTGCCAGATTAAACTAAGCAGTCCTTTTTTTATGGTGTAGGTCTAACAGTTGCCGTCTTGTGCAAGACCCTGTCAAACAGGGTTTGACTTTTACTTATTCTTTTATTAATAACTCTGTAATTTTAACCTTCAGAACTTTATGTTAAACCTAATACTACCACTTTGTTATTACTTCACTTATCTATCTTAAAACTTGAAGTACCTAGTGTCCACCAAAGTAAAAGGTGTTAGAAGTCCTCTATGACTCTAATTTATTCCTTATTTATTATGGTAGACTTTTCATCGTATTCGTATGAGGTACTTTTACATTCAGTTGTCATTCCATTACTGTATCAACTACACCAACCAGATATTGGAACGTTACGTCGGGACTGATATTACATTAAGGCCACTCGATGCAGAACTCTCCGAGGTCAGGCGGACTTCATTAATAAAGTTTATTCCCGGTTGCGACAGGGATGCGTCACTTAATCACAGATGTGGCTGCTCGATTACCCTTTGAAACTTCTCTGAAGTGTCAGATTTACCAGCAATTAGAGGAGTTATTGATGATTGGATAATTGTAGAGAATTTAGAATGCAATAATTAATTAATACATTTTCACTTTAAAAGCCTGTATTTAATTATTTTTATTTCTTTGTTCTTAGCTATTCGACAACTATTTAGGCTATTTGTTAACATGAAATTATAATATACAGGGTGTTTTGTTTAAATGCTCTAAAACGTCAAAGGCAAAATTTAAAAATGTTTCTATGATACACGATAGGTGTCGCAAAAGTTGATTGATCTCCACTCTTTCTAGTGTCTCCCTAATGTTGAATGAGCTCGCCAATAGGAAGTCAATTTTTAGGTAGTTTGTATGCTAGTCAGGTTTTACTCTTGCATAATAATATGACTGTGCTACGAGTCCGTACGTCTGTAGTAGTCGATCATGATTTTTAAAAAGGACAAGTTTTAAGTCTGTATTTTAAAGTCATTGTGCAGAACTCGGTTTATAGCATATCTCGGTACATTACCTATTAATTTCAGTGCCTTGTTCTGAACTACCTGGAACTTGTTCAGCTCCGCTTTTCTTATGTTACACCACGAGGGCGCACAATAAGCTAAAACCGGCCTGACCAAGACCTTCCAGAGGTTAACCTTTGTCCTGTTGCCAACTCTACTCCTCCTGTGAAGCAGGGGGTTAGATAGAGCTTAATTATTACAATGCAAGCTTCACTCAATTAATTAAATTTAGCCTTTAGTCGAAGATATGTCGCAGGTGTTAAGCTTTCTGGCACCAATTTACTTGTTCCCCGTTCAAGTTGAGTCTAGTCTCAGGTCGTTTAGAGTAGCTTTTTGAAAAAATATGGCCTTCGTCCTAGAAGAATTCACACGAATCTTTCAAGCCGAAAGCCATATCTCTATAAGTTTGATGTGACGCTTCGACCTCGAGATTATTAACCACGGTTGTTTTGATTTCGCAGTAATTGCAGTATTGTCGGCAAATAAATAGAGCTCATTTTGTCTATCCTTCGATATATCGTAAGTGTATATATTGTACAACATCGGAGATAGAGGTGAGCCCTGCGGCACTTCAGCTCTGATGCGTTTTATCAAAGAAAGCGTCCTTTCCGACGAGACTGCAAAGCTTCTATTTTTAAGAAATGAAGCCACAATCTTAACGAGATAGTTTGGAGCTCCGAGCCTTATTAGTTTTACAAGTAAACCTTGTCGGAAGCCTTACTGACGTTAAAGAAAACCGCCCCCCGTGTGCATCCTTCTGTTAAAAATATTTCCAATAACCATAGAGAGTAATTACTTTGATTTTTACTAATAAAATATAAGGTCCAAGGTCTGAAAGAAAGAATATTTTAAAGTTGTATAGAGACGAGACAATGCAACAAAGAACATGCATTTTTAAAGACTATAATTAAGTAGCCATCGCGTATACCTATAATAAAATAATAATAAGTCATTGTTATTACACCATAACACGGCTAAAATTTAATATACTAACTTTAATGAGACTATAGTTAACCCATAAACTAACTAACCTGAACTACGTTTAGATTGACAGCATGTTAAAATCTCTGGATAACGCAACCGAGGTTCATTAATTAAGCTTGTTGCCAATTGAGATGTTGATGTGTCAGTTAAAGTCAGTGTGGTCGGTCGATAGCCCTTTGCTATAGTGGCCAGATTTAGTAGAGATTAGACGCATTATGCTTGGGACGTATGTATAGTCCACACATCTTGTTGATATACAATTTATTAACAATGCACTCGAGAAGGAACGGATTAGATAAGCTTTACAATGGTCCCTGAAAATTGGCGGACGAACTAAACAAGAAACAGAATTTATATTCTTATAAGTAACTCCAAAGCGTACTTAGCATTTAATTACGTCATAGCCGTTGCTAATAACTTAATGCAAGAACTTTTAATTAACTTGAGTTATAGCTAGTTGCATTTTAAAAGGCCTTAATAGCTGCTGATACCCCGTCGAAACGGCTTTTTGATTTTAAGTATGATGCAACAAAGTATGTAAAAGGCATTTTAGAAAAATTTTCTTCGATGCAATAAAAAACAGTTCATTTATTTTTACAATTTGTACACTTGTGATAGGCCGTTTGTTATTTTTCATATACAGGGTGGCTGTTTAGTAGTGTTTAGTGTGGCAAAGTAGAATAGCTCCGCTTGTATTTATAATAAACAAAATATGTTAATACACTGATCAAAACGAAAAAGGAGCCACTAACTAAATTTACTATAAATTGTTTACTGCATTAGGTAGAAATTAAAAATGTATGTTCACCCAGTAAAGACATATACACTATCGGGCAAAAGTAGAGCAACACTTTCGAAAAATTAAAGAAATCTCGATTTTATAATATTAAATGCATGATATCGTATTTAAATACATCGTGTCTTAAATATCAAAGTAGGCTGCTGTTGTCGGCGGCAAAAGCTTTTTTCAACAATCACAACAAATGAACTGATATTGACGTAAACTTTCAAATACAGTATTGTAATGCGTCAAAAGTAAAGCAACATTTTAATATTTTCCTAAAAAAGAAAGGTTTTAGTGAAAGTAAGACGGTTTGTTTTACCAAGATACAGCCTATCCAAAATAATTTCTAGTTACATTCAAAGGGGACATTTAGAGAATCTAGCGAAATCGGGAAGGCCAAAAAAATAACAATTTGGACAGACAGGCGCATTAAAAGGATTTCTCAAAACGATTCTTGGATGTCTGCACCTAGAATTATTGCTGAAATTCCCGAAATTATGGTTAGTCCACGGACAGTTCAAAGAAGGTTGGTAAATGAAAAGTTATTTAGTAGACACCCGGCACAATCCCCAGACCTTAACCCCATTGAAAATCTATGGGAACAAGGTGAACGTGGAATTCGTACACAATTATTTCCAAATAAACAATCATTGGCAAATAAAATCAATGAAGTTTGGACAACTCTTCCCGAAAATACTGTTCAAAAATTGATTGCCTCAATGCCGCGACGTTGTCGGCAAGTAATAAAAAATAATGGATATTCTATTAACTATTAACATAATACTTCCAGCTACTATAATTATTAAATGTGTTTAATGCTTTTTTATCGTAATATGTAAAATAAAATACTATTGACACAATTTGTTGCTTTACTTTTGTCGCACTTCATTTCGTCGATTTTTATATATATAAATATTTCTCTACCTTCATTTTGTTTAAAGTATACCAAAATATTGTAAAATATTACTAATATTGTGGGGATAATATTTCATTAAAATTAGCTGGGGATCACAATCATATAATTATTTTTTTATATTCAAAGAAATAAAAGCTTTGTTGCTCTACTTTTGTCCAATAGTGTAGTTTTTTAAATTAAAGAAAAGCATTAGTTCTTATCTTTGTTTTTCTTGTATTCAATAAAAAAGCAAAACATGATATTATAATCATAAAAAGAATTTGTTCAAAACTACGAACATTTTTATAAGTGGCTCCTTTTCGTTTTGATCAGTGTATAAAAGTTGAAGGACAGTAAGTAAGTTATAATGTAAAATTATTTTTGGGTGGCTCAACAAGGAGGAACTAGAATTTTTTTTTAAATAGAACACCCTGTATATTCTTGCACTTTTAAATTCCCCTCGATATTTTGCGTATCGTGGCAAACATAGTTTTTAATTATTTTGCAATGTTGCCAAATTATTTAAAAATGATCTTTTTTGGAATAAAAAACTTGGCACCTTAAATTTTGAAATATAATTGAATTAACTCAAGACATTCGAAACATTCTCGAGGGTATCAAAGATAAAGACTATTTACTACTACTATTTCGAATATCTTTTAGTCAGCGTGTTTTCGCTCTAGGTATCGTTCTTCATAAATTCTAGTAGTTAATAAAGCATTTTTATCACTAGCACCCGAAACATAAATCATATCGATCATTTCTACATTCGAATAATTCATTTTTGTCACAATATACATTTGACTCGATAAAAAGTAAGCAATAAAATGACAATAACATTTTAATAAAATTTTAGTATTACTTTTGCTATTATTTGCTTTTGTCTGTCAGGGCTAACTATAAAATAAAATTTAAAAAAAAAAACATTTTTATTAGACTATTTATTTAAAAAAAATATTACGCCCAAACGAGCAAAAATACCTAATGAACCTTTTAACAAAAGTTGTAGAGGGCAAAAAACTCTACAAGATAAAATATTAAAATGCAGGGTGTTGCATTTGAAAGAAAAGAGTAAATTAATTTTAAAATGTGAAAAGTTGACATGTTTGTAAAGCACACCCTGTACAAAACATGGAATGCTCTGAGGGTCTTAAGTCTTGAATTAATCTTTATCGTTGATACCCTCGAGAATGTTTCGAATGTCTCGAGTTAAATCAATTATATTTCAAATTTTAAGGTGCCAAGCTTTTTCTTCCAAAAATAGTACATTATTAACCAAGGTTTAGACAGCCATCATAATTGCCCGAGCGGCAGGTTTAAATCACGAGGAGCGGAGCGACGAGGGATTTAAGACGCGAGGGCTATAAGCTGTCTAAATCGTGGTTAATATAATATTTTTTCCACTACTACAAACTTTTATAAGACATTTATCCTTATAGTATTAATAGATATAAAAAATTATAGGTAGGTATAAGTATATTTTTTAATCAAGTTACCTGCGCTTTGGAATTGGCAAAATATTTTGTTGTTTTGTCAGCTTGCTTTGTTAATGTCACTTTTTGTTCATTTATGTCATCAGATTTCACGAGTTTTCCGTTTTTTTTTTAAAATGAGCGATTTGTTATTGATTGTATCGATATTTTACAATATCAAGCATCTCTAATAATCTAATATGTATTGATAATTATCTGGTTGCATAACCACAAGAAATCACCTTTCAGGTTATTCATGTTAATGAATTCATGTTGTAGAATCAAAAAATCAAGTTACCTGCGTTCAAATAGATTCTTGAAGATCGGTCAATAATGGATTTCAATGCCCTATTATTGACCATGGTCAATAATATCTTATAAGGTAGAGGAAAACGATTTCTAACGTCAATAATCGGTCAATAATGGCGATGTTATAGGTTAGTAGTGGAAAAAGATTATTTTTAAATAACTTGGCAACATTACAAAATAATTAAAAACTATGTTTGCCACGATACGCAAAATATCGAGGGGAATCTAAAAGTGTAAAAATATACAGGGTGTTCTATTTAAAGAAAAAAAATTCTTGTTTCTCTTTGTTGAGCCACCCTATAGTCAAAAATAATTTTACGTTATTTATAACTCACTTACTGTCCTTCAACTTTTACATTAACATTTTTGTGTATTATAAGTACAAACGGAGTAATTGTACTTTGCCACACTAAACAGCCACCCTGTACAGGGTCATTCCTCATATATCGACACCCCATCTACAGCAGTTATTTGACGGGTTGCAAAAAAATTCTAAAGGCAAAATATTTGTGTTTAACTCTATATTTTTAGAATTCACTATCAGAAAAGACAATGGCACATCGGAAATGTAATATTTCTGCATAACTATCATTTTTTTAAATGGAACACCCTGTATATTATTCGATATTTGGGTAGATTTCAAAAATATATAGTTTGTCTATGTTTGGTTAAGAGGTTTTTGAGATATTGGGACTAAAAATAAAATAAATAGGGAAGTAGGAAAACCGAATTTATTGATAAATAACGTATTTACAACTGCTCAATATGACCTCCATTTCTATTGATGCACTCTCTATAATCTTCTTCTATTTTATTTATAGCATTAACGATAAACTGACTCTGATTTTCATTTGTATCATTAATGTAAAGCAGAAGTCTTTCTCGCATTTCTTCAATATTTTCACTACGATGTTCATAAACTTTATTTTTTAAAAATCCCCACAAAAATGAATCAAGGGGCGTCAAATCTGGGCTGTTTGGAGGCCATTGAATGGGTCCATTACGGCCAATCCATGTTTCATACTTTTCATTTAAATAGTTCACTACAGGCAAAACGTTGTGTGGTGGGGCTCCATCCTGATGCCAGATAAGTTCTTGGTATTGCCGTAATGGTAAGTTTTCAATAAAATTTTCAACTTCATTTGTCAATATATTAAGGTATCTTTCGCCAGTCAAGTTCCCATCATATATAATTGGGCCGATAATTTTATTACTTAAGATGCCACACCACACATGTAATGATTTTCGGCCTTGAAATTGTATTTCTCTGATTGCATGGGGGTTCTCGGTAGCCCAAAACCGAACGTTTTTTCGATTATAAACGCCTGAAGTAGTGAAGGTGCTTTCATCAGACCACAAAATTTTCCTAAAAAGCATGTTGTCTTCCTCTTTCCGTTGTAACATTTCCTGACAAAACATCATACGGCTATTTTTCTGAGCCTCTGTTAACTTCTGCACAGGCAATATTTTATATGGATGATAACCATTTTTTTTTAATGTCGTTAGAATTTTTTTTGCAGATTTTCCGAAATAATTTTTTGCGTCTTCTGCCGATCTATGTGGGTTTTCTAAAAACAAATATTCTTATTTCTAGACTTGTAATGTAACAACAAACTATCAATCTTACCTACAAAATACAACAAAATGTTTAATTCTTCCTCTTCATTACCATTCACTGTTCGCTTCTTCCTTTTAAGATCTTTTCGTTCCCTGAATCCCCTTTCAATGGTTTTAAAAGTACTTCGCGCTGGTACTGCTCTTAGCGGAAATATTTGCCTATGTTCTGCTCTCGCTGCTGATGCGTTATTATTATTTTTGTAAAATAAACTAAGAATATCACATTTTTCCTCAACCGTGTAAGGCATTTTGACAATGACATGAATGAAAATATTGACAAGCAACAATAAATTCACTTGTTTTTAAAATCTAGACGACGCGACACGGCAATGAATTATGATTCATGGCCAACTATCGTTTTTTTTTATTCAATAACGTTTTAAAGACTTTAGGGCCCAATATCTCAAAAACCTCTTAACCAAACATAGGCAAACTATATATTTTTGAAATCAGAAAAAAAAGCTCTACCCAAATATCGAATAATATACAGGGTGTTCCGTTTAAAAAAATGATAGTTATGCAGAAATATTACATTTCCGATGTGCCATTGTTTTTTCTGATAGTGAATTCTAAAAATATAGAGTTAAACACAAATATTTTGCCTTTAGAATTTTTTTGCAACCCGTCAAATAACTGCTGTAGATGGGGTGTCGATATATGAGGAATGACCCTGTACATACCTACATGTATAAGCGCCGATGGTCAATAGAAACCAAATAGGGCAATAAATGTAGATATAAATAATTTAAGTGCATCATTAAATTGTATAGGAATTTCATTTAATATGTCCAGAATTGAGTTACCGAACAGCTGTTCGGCACAGTCTTAATTGTCAATAGATGAGAGCTGCCTAATATTAAATTCTGTAGAGTTGTGCACCCTCATTATTAAAGTATGTGCAGAGTTGTGAAGCTAATGTATCAGTTAATCTCAGGGGCGACTAGTCGATGGCTCTTTGGAATTTCCACGGAACGGTCAGTTTATTAAAGATTAAGTAGTACATTGTAGCTGTTGACAACGTTGGTGTTAATGGCGTAATAAATATCTCAATACTATATATGTTATTTAAACATGAAAGGGCTGAGATTAAGCGATAACAGCTGTATCCTTAGAAGTTATCTTGTAGTTAGAGTTAACAGTAGCTTGAGCTTAAACGGCTTCAACTTTTGACATATTTATTCTAGAAGGTATACAGGGTGTTTATTAAACATACGGTAAAAATTGAAAGGGTTATTTCCTGGACTATTCAAAAAATGTTTTATACTTCGATGACTAAAACTATGTAAATTCTCTCGTAAATGTAGGCCAAAAGCTGAACTCCTGCCATTAGGCGATTTCTGAGAGTTTAAATGTTCTCTTATTCTAATATTAAAACTACGTCTAACTCCTTTTTCCAATTTTTGTCATATGTTTAATAAACACCCTGTACAAAGGGTGTCTCATAACTTATGGGCCGCAGAGCAACTATAGGTACCTGACATCAAACTAGACCGATTAAGTCATATAAGTTTTTTCGAAATGTTACTCGTTCTAGAAATACTGGGTGTTGAAAGTGAAAGTTCATTTTCGAATAAAAGCCATAATTTTAAAACGGTTCAATGAATCGAATTGAAAGTTGGCAGTATTATGTTCTTATGAATAAGAAATAAGAATTTGTATAAATTTTTAAGGTTCACACTAGAGGGCGCTAATTACATACAATGGGTTTCTTAAATCTATGATTTTTTTCTCACCTGTGATATTAGGTGTGTTTGAATTAGTTTCTCAAAGAAGGACAATTTCTAAGCTAAAAAGGTATACTCGCTTGATCTTAATATCTCTAACCGTTTTTGAGATATTTCCGTTGAAACATCACAAAGCGTAAAAAAAAAACAAAGTAATTAAATTTTTGAAAAACACTAATTAACGAGGTTGGCTGTACAACTACAAAACTAATTGAAACAATTGATTATTGGTTGCGACTTTTGCCTAGCAACGAAAAATGTATGTCAAACAAATGTTAGCAAAAGTTAATGAAGAGTTTTAAGCTGGATTTATAAACTCGAAAAGTTGGTGAAGTTGAAGTTATGATCAAGTTTGTGAGGTTAGATATTCCGAACTCCGAACATAAAAATTGGTTATCTCGAACTACCCGGGAACTTTTCGAACCTCTCGAGCTTTACATGAACAATATGAACAATTGTGTATGAATGGAACTGAGTGTTTCCTTTAGTTTAAATTGAACTCCTATTTCCAACACCAACTGAACCTCAACCTCGCCAACTTTTCGAGTTTATAAATCCAGCTTTATGTTATTTCACATACTAAGTTTATTTATTTCGAATATACCGCGGCATTATCAATATGCTAACAGAGAATTGAGAGATATGCTCTGCGTCTATGCTCAAGAGAATTATAATGGTGCTGCTGCTGCGAGAAGATATTTAGGGTTATATCCGAACAGAATTCAACCAGATCGAAGAATATTTAACGTATTTACACTGATTTAGGCGACAGGGGTAGCTTTTATAATAATAATCCTGGTGGCAGACCTAAAACTATAACTGTTGCGCAGGAAGAACAGATTTCGTTCGTCGGACGATCCCTCTCTGAGCACTAAATGCTTGAAAGTTGCTACTTCAATAAGTAAATCATCTGTGTCACGAATTATGCACACTGAAAAATTGTACCCTTACCATTTTACGCCTGTACAAAGTTTACTGGAACATGATTTAGCATCCAGAATGGAATTTTGTCAGTTATTATTAAATAAAAAAAATGAAAATCCGTCATTCGACGTTCACGAGACGTGGAATCTTCAACTGGAGAAATAACCATTATTTTGCTCTTGAGAATCTACAACTGGTAAGAGAAAGATATTTTCAGCAAGAATATTCAGTGAATGTTTGGTGCGGTATCATTGGCAATTATTTGATAGGCCCATTTGAACTTAAAGAAAGACTGGTGATGCATATTTGCAGTTCTTAGAAAACGACTTATTTAATTTATTAGACGATGTACCTTTAAACATAAGACTAAATATGTGGTTTATTCAAGATGGGGCACCACCTCACTTTTCACTTGTAGTTCGAAATTACCTGAATCAGCGCTCTCCACATCGGTGGATTGGTCGCGGTAGCGAGATATTAACCCGCTTGATTTCTATTTGTGGGGACACATAAAGTCATTAGTTTATAAGGACGAAATTATTACACGCGATGAACTTTTACAAAAAATTGGGGAAGCCGCTAATGTGATTGAGCAAGACACTTTCTAAAAAAGTCAGATGTCACTTAGTTAAAAGTTTAATAAAGTGTATTGAGGTCAACGGTGGCCACTTTCAACATTTACTAAAGTGAGCTTCTTGTTATTGTTGCACTGTTTCTAATTTATTGCGTTGTGATAATTAACATAAGAATTTAATTACTTTGTTCTTTAATGCTTTGTGATGTTTAAACGGAAATATCTCCAAAACGGTTAGAGATATTAAGATCAAGCGAGTATACCTTTTTAGCTTAAAAATTGCCCTTCTTTGAGGTACTTCGATTCAAACACACCTAATATTACAGGTAAGAAAAAAAATCATAGATTTATGAAACTCAGTGTATGTAACTAGCGCCCTCTAATGTGAAAATTAAAAATTTCTGCAAACTCTTATTTCTTTCTCATAAAAACATAATACTGCCAACTTTTAATTCGATTCATTGAGCCGTTTTGAAATTATTGCTTATTTTCGAAAATAAACTTTCACTTTCAACACCCTGTATTTCTAGAACAAGTAACATTTCGAAAAAACTTATATAACTTAATCGGTCTAATACAGAGAATGAAGCTAGATGGCTCCATCTCGTGGGGCTGGTAAATAACACCAATTTCTAAGCATACCTGCGCCCTCTGACATGGACTTATCAAGCCACAAATATCAGAGGAAAACCTGCAAAGACAGAACGTCACAATTGCAGGAGTCCTCGCTAGGCAGCGCTATGCTTTTTGGATGCTTTTTCCTTTTGTCAGAACCCATAGCCTCACTGGTGAGCTGTTATAAAGCGAAACGCGTTTGAGGATGGTACTGGCAGAAGGAAAAAGCAAACCCTATTCAATTAATCGATCTAGTTTGATGGCAGGTTTCTCTAGTTGCTCTACGGTCCATAAGTTATGGGACACCCTGTATATTGTTTGTTAATTTTAACTTTGAAGCAAACCCAATCCATAATTATGGGGCACGTGATGCGTAGGTTATACCTAGGCATAGTAAAATATTCATTACACTAATATTCTCCCTAAGATATAAGACCCCAATCTCAGTAAAGACTTAATCTTATGACACAATTGTATTTTAAATTCAATCTATTAACGTCAATTTCAGCTAACGACTCAATTCTGACATATAAACAGTTCAACAGCTGCATGGGCTAAGAGTATTTCTCTCTTTGTCGTTCAAATGAAAGCTGGTAATTATTTTCAATGAATATACAACACAGGGCTCTTGGTAGATGAAAATATATAGAGATTTGGAAAGCGATGAATGAATAAATCATAAATATGTTTAAGATTACTATTTGAAATCTTTACGGGGATCAAAACCAATAAATTTTAAAAAGTACTGTATATGAGTGCTTGTGCTATTAATTAGAAGAAAATTAAGGTATTTAGGGTCACCTAATGAGCCTCTATAAAATAACGGACAATTATTTCAGAACCAAAAAACCCACACCAGACATTTATAGACTGCCATCCTTGGTGTCTAACTTCTCGTATCACATGTAGATTTTCTATGAACCAGTGACGAGTATTTTGTCTATGGTGTATGCGACGCGTTGAAAGCAGCTCTCATCAGTCCATAACATATTATTAAGAAATTGGGGATTTTCTTTGATTTTACCTAACAAATCTCTGCAGAATTGAAGACGTCTCGGGAAATGTCGTTGTTGCAATTTTTGAACCGGCATTATTTTGAACGGCTTATACCCAAAATCGTGAAGAGTTCTCAAAATTGTTCCATAGGAGTATCCAATGTTATCAATAGAAGTTCTTATTGATGTATTAGGATAAACGTTGAAATATTCCAAACATATTTCCGCCTGTTCCTCGGTTCCCACAAGTCTGCTCCTGACTTTTATTATATTTCCAAGGGACTTATGTTCCATTAACTTTAGACAGTTTCTTCTAATCGTTTTTTTAGAAGGTGCTCTCTAATTGGGAAACTGTCGTCGATATGCTCTAACAGTTGCGGTGGCACTTTTATTATTTTCAATATAAAGCTCAACCATTTGAAACCTCTGTTCTTCAATAAAGTTCATTTTGATTGAAATTTTAAAGGAAATCTAAATACCTATCAATATATAGGGTGTTCCATTTAAAATAAGAAAGTTGATGCCTGGACGGGGTATACGAAACACCCTGTATATATAAAAAACGAACAGATAAAAATTTTACGTCAATGCAAGAAATGTATGTATTTGACTTTATTCTTTATTTTTTTTTTATTATAAGGCACAGCACTGCAGGATAAATCCTTTATGGCGCTCTGGGAGCGGTGCGAGTGCGCAGGAAACGATTCACGTTGGTCTTGAATCTTTGAAGATTATACTCGTTGGGGAACACGATCTCAGGGAGGTCGTTCCAGAGTGATGACGTCCTCCAGATGAAAGAATTTTGAAACAGTGTCGTTCGAGGGACACTAAGTTGAACCACGTACTGGTGGGCTGCAGTGGCTCGTCGTGTATTTCTACCATGCACCGCTCTGGGTGGTATCAAGCGGGCAACCTCAGTTGAACACTTGCCATGAAATTCATAAGTGGATCACACGGTACATCACATAAAAATATATTGTGACAAGATCAGTGGTTGGTACAGAACAAAATAGTTTTTAAGCTTAATCTAAACTAACTTTGTAATAGCATTTGATGTCGAATTATATTTAAGATCATACAATGAAATAATAATTAAAAATATTTTTTTTTAATATTTACGGGAACCAAAAAAAAATAAACGTTAAAAGACACCAACATAAGAAAGTACTGCGTACGAGATAATTCATTATATTTTATTATAAAGTAAAACCAAAATACTAAAAGGTACATCATATACAAATATATAGTGACAAGACCTGTGGACAGTAACAGCAAAATAGTTTTTAAGATTTATCTTATCCGGCCTTTTTTCCTTATTACACTTGATGTCGGATTTATCTTCTATATTCACTTGCTTCTCTATGGGTCTCAGTATATACATACACTCAATATTTTCCAAGAAATTAATTTAGTTTACTGAGATTTGTAGAGTAAATCACTTAAGTTAATCGCTGGTAATTAGTAATCCAATTATTTTTCAAACTGAGCTATAAATAAATCGTATGGCTGAAACCGCGGTAATTTTTCGATAAATTGAGTTTTCGAGAAGTTGTTGGGTTAGAAAAAATGAATGACCCTCAATTTTTAGATGCCTTTTTCAGTGTAAGTAATACTTTTAAAAACTATTTTATAGAATAATACATAATGATTTATTTGTGACACAATATATACATATGACTTCTGTGTCAAACAGACAAATAAACATTCTGATAAATCCCAATAGGCAATCAACATTTTAATTGTTTTTTGTTTTAAGATTGGTTCAGTTTTTTCTACTTCATACACATTTAATATCAATTCCTTACTAAATTAACTCACCTGGCAGCAAGGTCCTTATGAACAAACTTAAGTGATTCTAAATATTTCATTCCAGATGATATTTGAGTGGCCATATAAATTAGGCATCCGTAACTGTAAGAAAGGGGAAACATATCATATAGCATAAAACTAATTCAAGCCCTCGTTTAACATAGCTATGTAAAAAACAGAGTTTAAAATTTATTACAGCTTTTTAATTTTTTAGTAGGGGTTGTTTCTTTATACCCTGCTTACCTGGCAAGCTATAAATATTCTAAATCTATTATTATCTTACAGGCTCAGTGCCAACTGAACTAAGCCAAATTTACAATTAGATCCCAGTTCTATTTTAAATTATGTTCTTGATCATTTTTGCAGCAAATAAGTAGTTTTCAAGGCACAAGAATCTGTGTTTTTATTTCTTTTCTTTATTGCAAATAATTGATATTGTAAAAGAAACAAGTTGGTCCATTCTCTTTTCGTCAGACTCAATCCTTGGATGCGTTTCGCCGTATTACCGCTCATCGACAAGGCTATAGAGTCTGACGAAAAGAAAAGGGACCTTACAGTCCATTTTAACGCGTTTCCGTGCTACCTGACATTAGATATCTGCTTATGTGGGTTCCATTCCCACGTTTGGTCTTCTTCAAGTCCTCGCTGATCTGGTTGGGTAGATAGTTCGATTGCCATGAGATGTTGCCACGTACAACATCATGCATATGTATAATTGATATTGTATTAACGGTGACGGTTAGCATGTAGCGACATCTCGTGGCATTCAAACGCATCATACGGCCTTATCTAATAGGAACTTTTTTATACACAGTGTGTAAGAAGTCCCGGACCGGTCAATTATTTAGAAAATGGCGCACAATATAAAAAAACTTCCGGTATAAAACTTGTAGGCTTTAAAAAAATTTAATATTTAATCAGTTACCTGACACGCGTGTTTCGACCCTTTCAGGTCATTTTCAAAGAAGTACAAAGATAAAAATTATTGCTAAGGTATTTATATAAACTCTAATGTATGGTATCAATAGGTAATAAAATAATTAAAATAATTAAAATAATTAAAATTACGAATACAATGGATGGGTAGATTGTGGGTTTTTTCTTATTCTTATACAGGTGGTTGTCAAAATGTTTTAATTTATTTTAATTTAATATGCTGTTGATAATTGGGTTAGCACTTGAAGGTATTTCTGTTTGATTATTAACAACATTACTTTTATTTTTTATTGCTTTTTTAATTGTAAGTGTATATACTATTAATAAAAAATCATTCAATTTCAAATAAAATAAAACCTATACATATCCAGAACAAGAGCAGAAAATTAAACCTTTTAGAGTCACTTACAATTAAAAAAGCAATAAAAAATAAAAGTAATGTTGTTAATAATCAAACAGAAATACCTTCAAGTGCTAACCCAATTATCAACAGCATATTAAATTAAAATAAATTAAAACATTTTGACAACCACCTGTATAAGAATAAGAAAAAACCCACAATCTACCCATCCATTGTATCCGTAATTTTAATTATTTTAATTATTTTATTACCTATTGATACCATACATTAGAGTTTATATAAATACCTTAGCAATAATTTTTATCTTTGTACTTCTTTAAAAATGACCTGAAAGGGTCGAAACACGCGTGTCAGGTAACTGATTAAATAGTGAAACATAACAAGCAATTTTATTTTTACCCATAATGGATAATATACGGTTTCACTAAGAATGTAGCCCAACGCAAGTTAATGACATAATTGTCGTTACTGGGCTGATCAGAACCCATATTGGATGAGAGAAACACACACTTAACACCCCCAGTAAGTAAATGTGTGGGCCGGTATTATTGGCAATAGATTAGTGGGACCTTTCTTTATAGAGGGGAATTTGAATGCATATTATCTCCACATGCTGCTAAATTAAATTGTGCCAGCAATAACCAATACAGTAGGACCACTATTACGACATACGTGGTTTTAGCAGGACGGAGCTCCTCCTCATTTTGGGCGAGCTGTAAGAGTTTACCTAAATAATACTTTTCCTAACCGCTGGATAGGGCGAAGGGGCCCCATAGAATGGCCCGCTAGGTCGCCAGACTTAATTCCCTTTCATTATTTTCTCTGGGGACAACTAAAGAATAAAGTGTATGTGACAAAACCTGCAGATCCGAACGAATTGAGAAGAAGAATTATTAAAGAATGTGAATCTATCAACCAAGAAATGTTAAAAAGGTCATCGACAAATTTTATTATAACCTAGCCCATTATTAAACTGTGGGAGGGGGACATTTCCAACATTTAATTAAATAATGACTTACTTAAATTTATTTTTGTTCTTGTAAATTTGTTATTTATTTTATTGCTTGTATTTAATTTAATTGTTAATAAAATTTTTTTTTATGTTGTGCGCCATTTTCTAAATAATTGACAGGTCCGAGACTTGTGGTCGGTTGGGAACCGAAATACATTGTGACAATCACGAAGTTATTTAGCGTAACGTGTCATACCGTAGCGTTGCGAAACCTCCTCGACATCACAAGAGAGTAAAGTAGGCGTCTTATTTAAATTGTGTGCTGAGTTTATTTGGCTTTTCAAGGAATAAAATAAACTAGGCGAAGTTGGGCCGACTTGTGCAAAGTTATATTTATAATTTGGGAACTTTTCCAGCTTTGCCAGTTTCCTTTGCAGATATAAATTAGGAATAGTAGGTACTTAAGTAATTACAAGTGCAAGCAAAGTGCATTTAAGTGAAAATAACTAATATGTTTAGGTATTCGTTTAAGGTAATTATATTATTTATTCTTATATGCTATAATATACAGGGCTTTCATTCTAGAAGGAAGGTAAACTTGGCAACATTGCAAATATTACCATTGATTAGATGGGATTACCTCAAACTTACCTTAAAATGCTAGCGTTTGTAGCAACAGCCGCGGTAGATTCGGCCACGTGATCTTGCAGGAATTGGCACAGATCTCCGAATTCTGCGTATCCTCTAACTGAATAGTAGGGGGCTGCGTCTAGGGAAGCTCCCAAAAGTGTTGCTACGTTTCGATCCTTTAATTTGGACAGAGCATTTGTTTCCCTGGAAATGGACCATAATAATAGCAATCTGGCGGTAAAGATATGCATAATATTTTATTTAATCACATCACTATTAAAATCATACAATCTAGGGGTCTGACGAACATGAGTAGAAAATAATCAATCTAGTGTAAGAAGAGTCGACAAAGCACCATTTCATTTATAGATTGCACGTTTTATCTGTGCCTGTGCGTCATTACGTGCACGTGACTAACACCATATTATGTAGAATCTTCCAAATTGATTTAGTAAAAAATAAATAATATATTTTACTCTGACCTTACAAGAGAGTATGAGAATGAACTAAAACAATGTAAAAGTGATTATTTCGTTAGAGAACTCTTTGCAGCTGACAGTAAAAGTAGAGTATCATGGCCAATAGTCAATAACCTAATTTACAGGGTAATCAATGCCACGAATACTGTCAATAGAAACAGGTATAAGTCAATGTTTGATACATACTATTATTGTACTGCCTCTTACTGAAATTGTAAATTGTTCGTTATTAGAGGAAAAGTATCCAAGTGCTTTGAAGAATGCGTTTGTCACTCCTCCATACTGGGTGTTACTTAATAATAGGCCTTAATTCCAAAGGCGCATTCCTGTAGTAAATTCAAGTAGAAAAGTTCATAGGGTCAAAGTTTAATAAAAAATAAATCAGTTTTTGCTAATATTTCAAAGATCATTTTGCTGATTTTGTTGAAACCCGGTAGTGTTGTTCGTTGTAGTAAGATGCTAAGTTGGCACTGACTAGATGATAATTACGAGTTCCAGTGGTGTGCCGGGGCTGCCTCACGAATATTATTGACAAGGAAGATGTACGCCACTTGTTTAAAAATTTTATATTATTTTCGGATTAAGCAGCTAAAAAGATAACGTTTTTGTCTCTTGATTTTTTTTTGTATCCTGCTTCGTTTTCGAGAAAAAAAATAAAATCCACTTTATTGCATATTTTTTTTTTAAACTTTGATCATAGAATTTAGAGAATTTTCGTTCAATTTACCTTCCTTTTTAAAAATATTTAAAAAAGTGTTTCATATATTACAATTATTACAATATTTCTTGACAGCTATCTTGTTTTTGAAGTTGCAACATGGATTTTGGAAGAATCGATATATTGAAACAGCTATTTTTTACTTTGTGGACTGAACGCTGAAAGTATTGAAGGGGAGAGAAGTAGCATGTGGTATTTCTCTTGATCCCTCCAAGGCTTTTGACTATCTGTCACATATTGATCTATGAGATAAATTATATAAAGACGGAGTGAGAGGATTGGCATTGTCATGGATTATAACTTTTTTGTTGTTTGTGAAAGATGTTGCATTATTTACTCTTGTAATGTAATTAAATAAAAATTTATATTAAGTTTATAATCAGATTTACTTATTGTACCTATACAGTATATTCTAAAAGTATACCGTTGAAGTTTCACAATTTCCTATGCCGAAGCTGAATCAGGATTACTGCGGTTTCATCGAGTTCATGGACTCCAACAATTTTAATATAAGGTAATTAACGAATTAAGCAAAATAATGATTGATTATACTTCTCCAGTTTTACCATCTTTACTGTTTTTCACATGGCGATTCTTCCTTAAGAATAGTGGAAAACAAAAAGTATATCTTTCTACAAGCGATGGGTAACAGTAAATCAACAAAACAAGATCTACAGGAAAATGGCGTAGTAAACTAAAACTTTATAGTGCAAGAAACAGAAAATAATGTTTCCAAGGATGTTGAAACTACTTGCTAGTGGTCATCCTTGTCATATTTTAATTCTAAAATGGTTTTAAGCTTAAAAGAAGAAAATCAAGAAACAAATCCATCGTGATTTTGCTGTATCAACTACGCCAGTAATGCAGTGCGAAAAATTGTGTTTTGTCTTATGTGCAATTTGTGTTTTAGTTCGTTCTTTTCTTAGCAGCCTAGTTTCTGAGGACTGTAAATATCAATAAGAGGATAGTATGGAATGTTTAAGGAAACCGAGGAATGATTCAGAAACTTGCTGGAAGAATTGGGGGCGTTGTATAGAAATTTAAAGAAAGACAATGCAGAACGTAGAGAGGAACTGGAGGGAAAATGGCAATGGTAGAGAAACCTAAGTTTTTAATTTGATTTTATTAGGGAAATATTTAATAAAATGACAGAGAACAAAGCTTATGAAAAACAGCAAAATGATATGTTAAAGAAACAAATGAAAATTTTGAAGTTATATTTAAAATTTTGGAAGAAATATTAAAATAAAATAAATATTAACCAGTTAAACCTGAAGCAAATTTTCATATCAGATTCTGAATCAGAAACTAAAATGTCTGAGAAATTCGATTTAAAAACTGCCGCAGGTCTAATTCCTATAATTAATGGTTCAGAACTTGTAACTTAACAAATTAAAGACGCTATTGATTGGTATGACTCATTATTAGATAACGAGGGTAAAGAATTATTGAGAACATACGTTTTGAAAGCTAGACTTTTGAATGAGACAAGCTCATGCATCCAATGCACTTTTAGTAAGCGATTTGCGAAAATATTTTATTTCAAAAAAGTCAGCTTCTTCCTTGTCTTCACAGCTTCACAATGCTAAACAAACCTCCAAGTCAATTAAACAAATTGGAAAATTAATTGAGGACTTATTTGCCGATTTAACCTTAACTCAAGCCGATGAAAATGATCAGAGTATGATAATTTTAAGACAGACAAATGCAAAAATTGCTGTTAATTCTTTCAGGAATGGGCTTAGCAATTCTAATTTAAAAACAATAATCAATAATTGATATGTGATGGGCTACATGCTCGGTGAAATAAATATTCCATAGGAGAGGAAATTAAAGTAGTACTTTTTCACAATTTATTTCAGTGTAAAAATTGACAGATGATAGGTTATTTTGGTCCTTAATTTACAGGTATTGACCAAAGGTACAACTAAATTACAGGTGTGATTATAGAGGTATTTACATCTAAGTAATAAAATTAAGAAAATGATATTGTGTATAATAATTATGGGTTTTTTCGTTGGTAGTTTGACAGTGTTTATTGCATATTTATCTTAAGTTATTAGGCTATTAAGTATTAGATTGGCACCTGAAGGTATTTCAATTTGATTGTTAACAAAAATCGATGCAATGTTAATGACATGTAGAATTTATTATTGTCTCATAATGCCTTTGATAATGACCCGCAAGGGTTGAAACACGTGTCAGGAAACTGAAATAAATTGTGAAATATAACAAACAAGCACTACTTTACTTTCCTCTACTATGAAACAATAATCAAGACTGAAAATTATACTAATTTAAATGACGCTATTAGGGGAGCTAAAGATGAAGAATTGTCAGTTGGTAATTCAAGAGAACTATTTCGAATTTGCCCCCAGATCAACTCTTATTATATGGCATCAAATAGGAGAAATTTCCAAAATAATAAATTTACTATGGGATCTTTTTGAAATGTTCCAGGAAACAATATTAGCCACGGCCAAACAAACATCGTGTTATTTGCATGTAGTATATACCCATGATACTATTAGGTTACAGTACCATGGTATATACCCATATTTTAATGACGTATTTCAAACTTTGTAATCGTTGGAAATGGTCAACGCTCTTCGCCATCAAAATTCAAGCTGCAAGAGTAGTTGAAATGTATTCGAAAATGACTGGAGTTGGATAGTCAACAATATACCGACTTATGAAACTATGGAAAACTTTAAAGAAAATTAAAGGGAAATGAAAGTCTGTCTTTACCACCAAAATTTTTTTATATTAACTACACTACACCCTAGATTTGGGTATCGAGGGCATATATATGGGAGGGATTCACCATATGAGTTAGATGTTTAATATAAGTTTGAAAATTGAGTCGGACTAGTTTCGACCTTAGAAAAGATCATCATCAGCAACTCTATATAATTATAATGTAAACAAGGTAGAACACAGTAGTGGATGGTTTAATGAATGTGCATGCCTGCCCATGGACTTGACTGGGAACGTCCCTTTGGCTACACAAATGGTTAAGAATAAGGGGTTAATTGATACACTTGTTGAGTATCGAGTGTAGAGGTTTTATATTTATTTGACGTAAGCCAATAACTGTAAACAGTAGGAGAAATAGGTCTTAAACAAGTTTGTTTTTACTCTTGACACATGCTAGTAGAGAAATGATTTTATTTATTTTCATTACATATATTATTGAGAGAAAAGGATTATGATTTTGAATTTGTGGTGGTATTCTTTGTGGAATAGACTTTTTAATTAAGGTGGGTTAATTTTTAATTTTTAATGTAACATTTTTAGATGTAAGATAGTACTAAAGGTTTGTTTTATGTTAAGTTTAGGTTTTAGTTCGTTTTTTTATATTTTATCCTTATTTCTCAGTCACTCCACAAAAAACGAACTAAAACCTAAACTTAACATAAAACAAACCTTTAGTACTATCTTACATCTAAAAATGTTACATTAAAAATTAAAAATTAACCCACCTTAATTAAAAAGTCTATTCCACAAAGAATACCACCACAAATTCAAAATCATAATCCTTTTCTCTCAATAATATATGTAATGAAAATAAATAAAATCATTTCTCTACTAGCATGTGTCAAGAGTAAAAACAAACTTGTTTAAGACCTATTTCTCCTACTGCTTACAGTTATTGGCTTACGTCAAATAAATATAAAACCTCTACACTCGATACTCAACAAGTGTATCAATTAACCCCTTATTCTTAACCATTTGTGTAGCCAAAGGGACGTTCCCAGTCAAGTCCATGGGCAGGCATACACATTCATTGAACCATCCACTACTGTGTTTTACCTTGTTTACATTATAATTATATAGAGTTGCTGATGATGATCTTTTCTAAGGTCGAAACTAGTCCGACTCAATTTTCAAACTTATATTAAACATCTAACTCATATGGTGAATCCCTCCCATATATATGCCCTCGATACACAAATCTAGGGTGTAGTGTAGTTAATATAAAAAAATTTTGGTGGTAAAGACAGACTTTCATTTCCCTTTAAAATACATAACCACAGACCATGGACTACTTCTTAAATCTTTAAAGAAAATGAAATTTTGTCATGAAAAGATTCAAAACAGAAAATCACTTTTAATACACAGAGACGAAATCATCTGCTGGCGACGACGATAATTGAGTGTAGTTTCGAAGGGAAAACGGGAATATCTATTATATGGACGAAACTTGGTTAAATGAAAGATATACCGTTGGTAAAATATGGCAAAATAAACATATAAAAAGCGCATGGAATGATTGTGCACTGGAATAAAAGCACCCCCGGGAAAAGGTAAAGGATTAATAATAACTCACATTGGTAGCAAAAATGGATTTGTCGATGGCGGTTTACTAGCCTTTAAATCAAAACGGACTGGAGACTATCATGAAGACATGAACGCTGATGTCTTTGAAGAATACTTCCAGCAAACAATGCTCGATCTTATTCCTCCTGAGTCTGTTATAGTCATAGGTAATGCCAGCTACCACTAAAGAAAATCCGAAAAATTCCAACCTCTTCTTGGAAAAAAATTCATTGGCTTACTGTAAATAAAAAGCCATAGAATAACATTCTAACCTTGCTTTGTAAGAACTATTTAAAATGAATGAATAGTAAGAAATATTCATAAATACTTAAGGCCAACAAAGTACGACAAGAACTGAACAGAACAGTTTTTGGGATTAAATTGAACCTAAAGGCAAAAGAACGTTTTAAAACAAATTAAAGTTGACAGATCAAAACCAGCGAAATCAAAACAATGACTTGGACATCAATTGACAGACAACTATGCACTCTGCTGATAGCTTTTGTCTTTGTCTAGCACGTTATTTTGAATTTGAGATGTAATGCGCAAGCCCGCAGCCGCACTATTATGTGTTTATTCACTTTTAGGGCTACATTAAATAAAGATGGAGTGATGTAAATCACACTTGATCATTGAATCATGGCGCACGGGCAAGGATAAAACGTGCAAACTATAACTAACTTCTTTACACTAAAGGAAGTATTATAAAAATAAGTAAAAATAAGGAATTTTATGACTTGGAGGCCCAAAATTGTATCTTGTAAACTCTTCAAATTTACGTCAAGTATGCTGTTAAAATAACGGCTTAAGCGAAATCATATCCAATTTTAGATAAGAATTTATAGTCGCTTTTCAAAAATCGCCTAAAATTACTATGCATACTAAAACACAGATTATTAACCCAGCCGGGGCAGATAAAGAGAGTAACGTAAATTTTATCACATAAACGTAAAATTTTAGGATTATGTTAGTACGTAACATAATAAGAAATTGAATGTTCGTTCGAACATCAAAAGTAATATACAGCGAACTCTATCAAGCCACCCAGGACGCATAGAAATCGGTATATTATAGCTCATATCACAAGATTAGAAAATTTCCGCCTTAAAGTTGATTTATTTGATTAAAAAAGCACTACACTCCTTAAAGAATCATGCCGTTTATCAGCGCCTTTTATTACACCTACACATTGCTCGTCAAAATTGAAGTTTAAGTTTCCGCTTACCTTTTAAACTCGTTCAAGAAGGATTCGTTTTCTAACGTACACACTACGCACAACTTAAAATCACTTATCACACCAATGTCACTGTCCCTTAAAGGCGTCGCGACTGTTATTTCGCACAAGTGCAGGTCGCCGAACCGACCTTTCCCCAGCTTTTCTATTACTCTTAATTTTTCACTTGAGATTTTATTAATTCGACAATTTTCCTCAGGGTTGCGGTGCTGGAAATTGCCGTCCGACATTTTGTGTGGACTCAAGGGTAGAATTAGATGGGAACGTGTCGTCCTGTAAAAAGAATTCAGTTTAAACGTGACATTTTAACTCCGGAAAGTCTGTACAAGTTTTTTAAAAATATAAGGTCGTATTTACTCGTTAAGAACTTTAACTTTCAAGGTTATCAAGTCACAAGTAGGGTGCTATAACACTGCTCATTATTTTCACAATACTAATACCTTTCTAATAATAGAACAAATATTTATAAAGCCCTAATCCGTGCCACTTTCAATGGGTTCATTAGACGCTTTTATATTAGCAGGTAGTAAATTTTCTGTTTTAAAAGGGGTGCATTTTAAAACAGAAAGATAATCTAAAATGGATTGTTTATAACATTAAACTTATTCTCTTATTCAGTTTCAAAATCTCTCATGACAAGTTTATTATATTGCGGAGAATTTCTGGTGAAGTCACAAACAGACTATTTTCTGAAATTGTGAAAAAGGCATATTTCATGTATTTTGGTGTTTTAATCGGAGATCAGGACAACCAGTGGGCTCTCCATGTATGCTATGTCAGTTGTAGGGTGGTGCAATGGATGAAAAGAAAGAGAAAAAGTATGCCTCTTCCAGTTCCAATGGTATGGCAAGAACCCACCAATCATTTTGCCGATTGCTGTTTTTGCATGACAAGGACCGAAGGTTATTCCAAAAACGAAGAGTTCAAGATTGAATATCCGAATTCGCCTTCTGCCATAAGACCTGTTCCTGTCAGTGCAGACTTATCAGTACCGACTGCGCATTTAGATTAGAAATATGTTGTTTTGGGAGATAATGAAGATAATAACGCATCATCAGGCAGCTCCGGCATGCCACATTTGATTGTTCATCCTAAAATGTTGAGTATGTGCCCCTTGTAGACACAAAAAATGTCCTTTAGGTACCCTCCTCTTCACATTAAACTTGGACTAATTAAAAACTTTGTGAAGGCTATGGATAAAGAGAGTGAAGGATCTAAATACCTATAGTCTGTTGCTTAATGCGAGAGAGTAATAAATCATTATTGAAACTGGTCTTCGCCGTATTTCATAGGTGTAGTCCAATCAATATTTCATATAACATTCGGGGTTTCAAAAATAGTTGAAATGTGTTCGAATATGACTGGAGTCAGACCGTTAACAATATACCGACTTGTGCACGAGGATAAACGCGGCCTTATCAGGTCACCAAAGAGAAGCACAGAAAGAAAAAAAACTGTAATAAATGAGGACGAAAAGACTGCCATCAGAAGAATGATACACTCGTTTTACCTAAAAAAAGAAATTGGTAAGAAGAAACTATGGAAAACTTTAAAGGAAATGAATTTTTGTTATTAACTCGAAGAGAAAACAGGAATATCTATTATATGGACAAACTTGGTTAAATGAAGGATATATTGTTGGTAAAATATGGCAGGATAAACATATAAAAAGCGCGAGGCATGCTTTCATGAAAGGATGGTCCACTGGAATAAAAGCACCCCCCGGGAAAAGGTTAAAGATTAATAATTACTCACATATATAAAATACCAACGTCTTCTTGGAAAAAAAATGATATCATTCATTGACTTACTGTAAATAAGAAGCCATTTCATAAACATATGCTGAAAAAGGAGCTACTGAAGATTGTACCTCTTTGTACGAAATTTGTTGTCGACGAAATCGCTTCAAAACGAAATATAACGGTACTTCGGCTTCAAGTATATCACTGTGAATTAAATAGAATTGGTGTGGGCGCAAGTAGAAGGGTTTGTAGCAAGGCATAACATCACTTTTAAAATAAAAGACGTTGAAAACCTTTTGCAAGAAGGAATAAAGATAGTGGACTGTGAAAAATGGAGTAAATGCGTCGAACATGTAATTAAAATAGAAGAAAGAATGTGGGAAGGTAATAACATGCTTGAAAACACTGCAGAACGTCTTGTTATTTCTCTGGACCCCAGTGACGATAGTTCATCGAACTACTGGGAACATGATGACTAAAATTGAAAAATGAAGTTGTTGTATTGTACATAGTAGACTTCTTTTTTATAAATATTGATATTTAAACTGCCTGCAGTAACGCCGCTGTTATTTTACTTTAATTCACCAAACTCGTCTTTCTATTATATGCTAATTAGGGCGACCCTAATTTAGGACCGATTCGGGGTGTGTAGGTCTGAAATACGGAATTTTTTTTAAAACTATCATTACAATTTACCTGAAATTTACAATGCAACCTTTTAGTTGTCCACCGCTACTAAAGTACTATAAAATATAAACCCTAACACTATACATATCACAAATTAATTAAAGCGATTGTTGCTATTTCACAGATTCTTACCTGTTCATTAGTCTGGGACTTAATGGCGGTGACACACCAAGCGATACAGGTCGGCAGACTTCTTCTCTCATATAATAATTTTGAGGGGGTGGAGGCAAGGGAGGTGGCTTCGACAGGTAGAGGTCTAAGTGCGGTGTTCTATCACCATCGGATATTTGGTAACCCTTAGATACCAAATCTGGTATGTCTGCAAAGAGTCAAGGCGTTAGTAAATTGTTAAATAATTTATTAATTTATAAAATATTCTTTCACCTAACTGATAACCTCATTTTTGATGGAAATTGAATGCCCTTTGCAACGATGAATCACTTGGCATTTCAAAGTGATGTTGGCTGGAAGTGTGAAGGTTAATACTAAAATTCTATCAAACTTATTTCCCTCAAAATCAAGAGATATTTAGAGTGGTTCGTTTTGATATGGAAGCCCTGTATATTGTATATTATAAGAGGTACAAAAAAGTCTATATTTGGCTATTATAAGTGATCATTTTAAAGGTGAAGAACATTGAAAGAATATCGTATTTTATTTGTGCCACCATCGAAAGATTAACCATGCGTTTTGACCGCAACAGGGTACATTAAGACCACATAAACAAGGAATTAATTATTCGCCAGCGTGCATATATCATCCAGTTAACTTAGATGTTGGTTAATTTTAGGATTAAATATAAATGTTTTGAGTTGTTTAGCATGGGAGTTTATACTGGCTGGGAAAAATGTTAAGCGAGGGTTTAAAATATTAGCACTTTACATTAAAATTATGGATTATGGTTTATAGCAGCTTAGTGACAGTGACAGTCTAATTACTAAAAGTATCTAAGATACTTTTGTGGTGACCGATAATATAAAGAACTATATTTTAGTTAGTATATTATACAGTGTGTGTATAAAGTCTGGATACGGCTTAATAACATCACAATTTAGTGGCCCAATTAAACTAAATTTAGTACAGTTGTGTAAGAGGATCTGACGATGATATTTGCGTTGTTGTCAGCTTTTTAGTTTGTCTGGAATTCGAACGAATTTTATATTTTTAAATGTAACACCCTGTATATTTTTTTCAGTTATAGTTTTCACTTTAAATTTGTTACACTTTTGGTATAATATACTTTGTTCCTAATATCAGTAGTTTTAAACAGAATATATTATAATTAATTAATGCAACTACGGTTTACTCATCTAATTCATTTTCACTGTCAGTATCAACACCTATGTTAATGTGTTCTATGGTATTGAATAAACAGTGATACGGCGGAAGCCTTAGCACTGTATGCCCCTTACTTTTAGCGTAGCTGTCGCAGTAGTACCTACTCCTTTTCTAGGTTCAGAAATTTAAGCACATCAAGTAACTCTCTTTTAGTGTAACTTTCATGAAAATATATATCATTCTGATACATAAATTCCTGTATTGCCATTTCGATATTTTTTGGACAAGGGTGCTTATTTAACTGTCTACTGTGGTAACTTGCGTTGTCCATAACAATCACACTGTTTGGAGAAACATTAGGAATTAACTTGTTTACGAACCAATCCTCAAATAACTCCGCTGTGGTATCGTTATGGTAATCCAAACAGGAGTCATTTATATTCTTGGCTGCCAATGAAAGTGTATTTGGTACCCAACCATCTTCGGTCCCTGCATGTACTATGGTTATTCTTTTTTCTCTGTTTGATGGTGCCTTTGTTCTACATCTGCCACTAGAATCAACCCAACTTTTTGATGACTTATTAAAATTTCAAGCCGATTAGTTGAAGACACTTCCACAGCGTTGTCCTACCGCCATTGATATCCGTGTAATCTATCTCAAGTCTTTTCAGTAAATTATCCAATGCTGGTACCGTATGCTCTTCATATATCTTATAAACTTTGCGTCGGACTAAATCTTCATCGCTGCGATCTAATTTTTTGCAGTCCCAGAATCTTTCCTTCTTTTCCTTTCGGTGATGGGGTTATTCACAGTTTTCCATACTGTTTTTTCCGAAATTTTAGTCAATGTGGCTGTTTCTTCAATACATTCCATTTTACTCAACTTTTCACGTTTTATGAGAGTTATATATCATTTTTTATAATCTCTTTAGAATCTAAAGATCTGTGTCTTCTTTCATTTTCATTTCCGCACTGTGGTTTTACCTGTACCCTCTCCGGCTGTTCTATACTAGATTCACCAATCCACGGACGCTACATATTTGGATAATCAAAGCTGCGATTTTATTTCACACGAAGTAATAAAATGACTGGTTTTGCAATACTGATTTGTCTACTTATTTTTTCCCATTATTTAATAAGGCTTTGTAAACTATTACGACCAAGTACGGTCCCAACCTGGATAATAAAATTATTATCTGTATGATCCTTGAAGCCCTTTCAACAAAGAATTTTATGATGGGTGATAACTAAAGGCAGGTAGTCATTCTCTTAAATCTGTGAACGGGCCATAACTTAGTTACAATATGGGGAATGCGATTGAGATTGATAATTTTATAAGAAAGTATATACTTTTTTGAAATATCTTTCAAAGGTCTTGATATATCGACACGGTTTGGTACCGATATATTCTGCCGAATTGTCGTGCCATTTTTAAGGGTGTAAGTTTATTTCCCGGTTTCTATCGCGAACTGTAAATATAACTTCCTATTTTTATTTAAGCACGTCCCCCTACAAAAGGGCATTAAAAAAGGTTGGTTTTGCAAGCCAGAAAAACACATTTAAATCAAATTGAAATTTGTAGGACCCCCGAATTCCATTAAAAGTACGTCATGTCTTTTATAATCTAAATTAAAAGAATTAAATTCAAGAAACAAATTAAAATACATCCATCATTGTCGTTTGAAAAATGGAGAAACGTTTCAACGTCGACAGCCGTAATTTTGCTTTTGTAGTGGAAAATAATTATTTTTTATGCCTTTTTATATTTGAAAGAGGCCGAGCTTCTGGATATAGGGTTTAGTGTTGTACAGGGTGGCCTATTTATTTTGGTCTGTATTTTAGCTCAAAAATTATAAAACAAATTAAGATTATAACAGATCAGTTAAGAAAAATTGCGGCATTTATGCGCCCAGCGGTTATTGCAAACTAAACAAAATTAAGGCATTGATTGGCCTGCATAAATTTTTAATAGTTATTTATGTATTAGGGGCATTATGAAGATGTTTATGCCTCCGAGGGCAACAATCTTACAAAGCCAAGGGCCTTTGGCCCGAGGGATTGTGAGTTGCCCGAGGGATTGTAAGTTGCCCGAGGGTATAGACATCAAGTAATGCCCATGGTACATACAATATTTTATGTCCTACTTCAGATAATTCCAAGTTAAATTAAAAGAAAATTCAAAATCACGAAACGGTTTTTACCTATATAGTTGCTAAATAAACAAAGGTAATAAGTGTTCATTGTTGTGCTGTGTCAAAGTCAAAACTGAAATTCATACAAAATAATGGATTTTCCGTTGATTCCGGATAGAATTGCTGTGAATGCCGCCAAAGCTTTTGATAATCTTGCCCCAAAGAAGTCTAAAGACGCCTATGATAAGGAATATCAAAGGTTTGGGGATTGGATGAAAAATAATGATGTAAAAATTAGCAACGAGACGGTGCTACTCGGATATTTCCAGGAATTGGTATGTTAAAATTGCTGTTGTAAATTATATTAAAATACTAATTATGTATATAGATTATAGTCTGGAACATTCACTCCTAATTCCCTATGGACGAAATATTCAATGTTAAAGAAGACATTAATAGTTAATAAAAATATAGACATTGCAAAATATTGCAAGTTAGGCCAGTATCTAAAGCAAGCATCCAAAGGATATGAAGCGAAGAAATCGAAAATTTTGACTCGAGAAGATGTGCTGAAATTCATCCGTGATGCTCCCGATGAAATTTTTTTGATGCACAAAGTGGCTCTGTTATTTGGTGTATTTGGTGAGTACCGCCGCCAAGAGCTAGTTAATATGTTGGCACAGATTTAGTCTGTGATGTTGGTTGAACCTATAGAGGATAGAGGATACGTAGTAATAGTTAATATTCCCGATACAAAGACCGATAAAAAGCGTGTCTTCATAATTATTGATTAGAAGGAGATGGGTTGTTTAAAGCTACTGAGAACTTATTGGTCTTTACGCCCGATGAACTGCAATATCAATAGATTCTTTTTGTGTTACCGTAACGGTCGCTGCTTTTCACAGCCAGTTCGGAAGAACACCATAGGCAAGATTCCTTCCATTATTGCAAAATAACTGGGTCTAAGCGATGCGGACAAATATACTGGTCATTATTTGCGCAGAACCTCTGGAACATTATTGGCGGACGCGGGGGCAAACAAGACCACATTGAAAAGACATGTTGGTTGGAAAAGTTCAGCTGTGGTTGAGGGATATTTGGAAGACAGTATGTCTTCTACAAACAAAATTTCAAAATTGATAGCTTGAGTAGCATCAACGAGACCATAAACATCAAAAAACATTCAATCATCGTCAATTTCTGTTAGTGAAAATCACGAAATAATAGAAAACATTGACTTATCAAAAGCCTGTAAATTCGGTTTTACTGGGTCTTTTCATAACTGTTCATTTAATATAAATGATAACTAAGTTTTTTCGTTAATAAAAAGTTGTTACTTTGGTTTTTCCTATTTATTTCTCCTAATACCCTAGGGTATTATATACCATGTAAAGTGTCTGGTAACTATGGTATTATGAAACAATAATATTCGAGTAGGACATCAAATATCATTCGTTTTTAGAATACCCCAAACAGAAAATGACCTTGTGTCGCAACCTTGTTAAAAAGTTACTGGACGCCAGTGGAGCCCTAATTTTCTCCATAACTTCCGTGATATTTTAATTTTTGCTAATTGAAAATCGATATGTTTTAATCGTTGCATGATACCACTAAATTAAAAGTTACTCAGAGCATAAAATCATGCAAAATTGTTCGATAACTTGGGAAACTATAATCATTACAGTTGTTTGTCTTAAAATTAAAGCATTTTCTGAGTTATGATAGCTGTTTCAACTTTTACATAATATACAGGGTGTCCCATAAACCTTACGGCTTTGGGGAAAAGCTTTAATTGACTAAATCGACCAAAAGAAATTGCTGGAAAATATTTTGAAGTTTCAAAAATGGACATTAGGGGGCACATTCACTAGGATATATCTAAAAAGTCAAATTTTATCAGATATTTGCGGTCTTAAGGTACTGTTTCAATGAATAAAATGTGATTCGTTTTCTGGAATATTAAGAATAAATGTAACTTTACCCTTGTTGGGGAAAGAGAATAGAATAGTAAATGTTGTGTGCGCACGATTTCAATCTCTGCTATTTTTGGTTGTAACTTAACGCAATAATTGGCATTCAGTCACGCAGCTAGTCAAACGAGCTTCGCGGCGAGACGTGTATAACGTCATTGGGAAGAAAGCTTCCTATTGTGCGAAAAATAGGTTGTGTCGCATCGCGCGTCGGTTGATAGAGACAAGAAGCACGGCGTAAGGGTGAAGCTAGCGGTCTTCCAAGATGGCTCGGTGACGCAAGTGCTTTTCCGTACGCTTACGTTAGTTTAAGGCCTCTTTGGGTATTTAATGTTTTTTTTTAAGTAAAGCTAAGCAGATGGCGAAGTTGAACTCCCTACGATACCAGGGCGGTTTTGTGATGCACTTTAAAGTGATGGTTAGGGAAACAATGTAAAAAAGCAGTGAGTAATATTAACGTTAATTATCGACAAAGCTGTTAAATTAAAGATATAAAAAAAAGCAAACTTACCTGCATAATTAGGACAAGTCGATTGAATATTTTGATCGTAATAGGAGGAAGTACCTTCTAGATAGAGGTTGTCTTTGTTGTTGTCATTGATAGCATCCTTTAAAAAAAAGGAAACATAAATATTATTTTTCTTCAGATGACATTAAAAGCGGATTTTTAATGACACTTGACAGGCTTTAAAAGTGTATTTTTACTGCCTAGTCAGAAAAAGTGGGCTTTTTCTGCCTAGGCAGGAAAAGATGGTTGCTATGCAATATTCCAGGTAATAATTCAAATCAAACTGGTAATTAAAATAACAATGACATTAGGTAAACACAGCATGATGGAGTTTTAGAAAAACAATTACACAAAACTGGTTTTATTACATTACAACTACAAATTACAACAGGAAATTTTTACTGATTAGACATATTTATGGTGACATGTGAACAATTATTTAATACAATTAAACTCCCTCCACTTCCCTCCTTTTTCGTAAAATAATAGTACATTATCATATTAGGAGAATTAGAGATACTTTATGTGCTGAGCGTGTTCTACGTTCGTCAGACAATCCATGCGAAAAAAATTGAAGGCAGAGTTCGTATGCTAACAACTCGAACTGTGGAAACAGAAGAGAACATTCTGGAAAGAGTTGAAGAAGAACCAAGTACCAGTACTCGTCGCTTAGAACGTGAGTTACATGTTCCTAAAACGATTGTCAATGAGGTTTTAAAAGAACAGTTGTTACATCCATATCACGTGCAAAAAGTCCACCAACTTTTACCGACTGATCCCCCCATGCGGTTTACATTTTGTCAATTTATTAGAAACAAAAGAATCCGTTATCCAATTTTTGTAGACAAATATTGTTTACTGACGAGGCGTGCTTTACAAGATCTGGAGTAACGAATCTGCACAACGAACATATTTATTGCGATGAAAATCCACATGCCATTAAAGTTGCACATCATCACCATCAATTTAAATTAAATATTTGGGCAGGTATTATTGATCGCTACTTTATTGGTCCTATTGTTATTCCAGACAGGTTAGATGGAAATATTTATTTAAATTTTTGCAAGACACATTACCAATTCTTTTGGAAAATTTGCCCCTTTTACTTCGGAGGGAAATGTGGTATATGCATGATGGTGCCCCGCCCCATTTTTCTGTTGCCGTTCGGCAATACTTACACCATCAATATCCCAACCGATGGATTGGAAGGCGCAATGATGCACCAGTAAAATGGCCACCACGTTCTCCGGAGTTGAATATGTGCGACTTCTCTTTGTGGGGCGCTATTAAAGCAGAAGTTTACAAGACTCCGGTAAACACACGCCATGATTTATTGACGCGGATTTTAAATGCAGGCAACCATTTTAATAACCCCGAGACATTAAATAGGGTCCAGGATAATTTTTTAAGGAGTGTTAATTAGTGTATCCAGCAAGGTGGCGGTCATTTTACACATTTGCTTAAGTAATGTTTTCGTTTTACTTAGTTTCTTACAATATTTTTAATACATACTTCCAACTTTGTTGTACCTTGTTTTATAATTACTGTTAATAATTGATGTATGCAGGTAATTGTAAATATTTTTTTTCTGGCAAAACAGCTTATCCAACGAAAAAATTGAAGAGGTAAAATAGCTTCCAAATACCTCGTCAAAAATATCTGGGTTGTCATAACGCCGTTGATATAAAAAATCAGGAGAAATGTTGACGCATTATATCACTTTTATAACACTTCCACTTATTTACAGCCGGTGACTATACTACTAGGAAACGTCATTTTATAGTATTAGTCTACATACTAAAAATCATTAAAATCGATTTGCAGATTTTCACGTAATTTAAAAAAGCAATATTTTTACAAATTTTTGACGCCCTTTACCGGTTAAACGAGACAATTTTGGATATAACTAAGACGGCTTAGATCGACCTATTCTGACGTTAGAAGTCTGTCGTCTAGCGTTTTATACGTATTTTCCGGACACCCCGTATAAGAAAAACGTGCAAAAGAAGGCTCGTATAAATTCTCCTGATTAAGCGATATAATTATAAAAATTGTTCGCCGCTAAGATCAAAAAATGTTAAGCCAACTGTCACACTGACACCGCTTCAAATATGACGGACGCGCTATCTTACGTTATGACTTAATCGTACAGCAGCCTTTGTTGTGAAGTAATTCACCTGATTTGGACGACCGCTATTAAGACGGTGCCGCAATCGGGAAAACCGCAACTTTAGGCAGGGCTACTCCGCTACTGTAACTGTAGTTTACAGAGACTCTGAAAGATTTTTCTGTGAATTCACTGATGAGGATCGTGCAGACGTCTCAAAAACACAAAAAGTCTCCTTTATCCGTCTCAAAGGACCATGCAAAATATTTCAATAAATAAGCTGAAGCGAAATTCTAAATTGTTTAAGCTTTTAAAAGTAACGGTGCTTCTCCGGAACCCAAACGAAAGCACTAAGCATTAAAACCGATTAAAAAAACGTTCAATTCAAACAAACCACCGGTTAAAATCATATTTTTGACGCCACAAAAGAACGACTATGCAATTACATCCAGTCAAAACGCAAATTTTCACGGTAAGGGTGTCTTAACACTTTAAAGATAAGATTATTAAGGCAATGCCCGATTTAACCTGGGCCATTTCGCTATCTAAATAGTCCTGGAGACCTGTGACTACACTTCCGTTACCGGAAATTAACACGTTTTGCTTGGGGATACGATAAGGTGGAAATACGTGTATTGTTGTATTTAAGAATGGCGTTATTATATCGAAGAACGGGTTTGAATATTGTTAAGATGACCCTTTTTAACCTTTCGTAGAGCCAAGTGCACCAACGTTTTTAACCCAGGGTTAACGCTAATGCATGGATTAACTAAAGATTTCTAGTGCACCATTTTAATCTAACAAGGGATTTATTTTAACTTTCATATCGGTTCACGTCTTAATTAATTTTGTTTTGTGCGTTTTGATTTAAAAGTTCTAGTCTGCAAAGTTTTGGTGCCTATGGTGGCCGTTTTCCCGTATTTCTAACGGTTCTTGAAATATCGGGGCTTGACGTTGAACTAAATTACTAAAGGGATCTGGAAAAAATGTGGCTTATTTTAATAAAAGCGTAATAAATGACATCGTAATTATTAAAGCTGCTCAATGTGGTGACCACCACAGTGTTGTGGATGAGTTGGTCCCTATTATTAGGCTTTTTCATTGAATCGGTAAGTGAATTAACATGTCCCCACATAAGCAAGCCTGGTGGGTTGAGATCCGGAAATCGTGATTGCCAAGCCATGAGACAATCAGATCGTGATCCATCTACTTGGATACTGTTCATTGAGGAAATTAGTGATACCTCTTCCATAAAGCACCAATAAAAAACATGATACTTCTGATTTGAAGAAGAATGTAGTAGAGAAAGATCGTGTTTCATAAAAGCCAGCTGTTCAAATTTCCGTTGAAGAAGATAACTTCATTATTAATTATTTCAGCACAAACATTTACGACAATTGCTCCATCGATAATTGCTCCACCATTCACAAAGACGAACTTCTTGGGAAGATCCGTGTGAAGAAGTTCTTGTACCGGCTGGTAATATATGGATGCAGTCTGTTTTCCCGCAAAGTCTCAAGCATAGTCGTCCTACTTTGTCGAGAAAGTACAGAAACTCTTCTCATACTAATATCAGGATAATTTTCAACAAGCATTGTTTCTTCGCATAGTTTCTCCTTTACAAGTCGGTTTGTTATAAAGGTTCTACTAAATGTTTGCTTCTCTGGAAGATGACGGTTAGGGTATCGTCGTTAATATTTCCTAATTGAGGCGGTGATACTATCGTTTATTGTCTGCGTTTGAAAGTCACGGTGAAGTACTCTGTTCAGTATATATCTAGGTACGCCCGCCAGAGTTTTTAATGGCCTTTTCTGAATTACCTGAAAATTATTAAGCTCCGTTCTGCTTATGTTACACCACGAAGGTGCACCATGAGTGAGATTCGGCCTTGTAGAGGTTGACCTTAGTCCTACTTGAAAGTCTACTTCGCCTGTGAAACAAGGGGTGAAGGGGTAGGTAGAGCGTTTGACGCAATGCAAGTTTTATGCTTTTATTTAAATTGAACCTCTAGTCAGGTCTCCTCCAGACACGTTCACGTTCGTCAGGTGAGCGTAGAGAAAACCGCGATTCATCCGTGAATAATACATGCGCCCACATTTCTGCTCCCCAGTTTCTATGTTCATGTGCAAAATGTAATCTTGCTGTACGGTGCGCTGGAAGTAAAGCGGGACATGCAACTGGTCTTTTAGACATTAAACCCTCTTCTTGTAACCTACGCTGGATGGTTCGTGCAGAGGCTATGGTACCACGTACGTCTTGAAGTCTACGGCTAATAACGGTAGATGGTACGCTACGATCTCGTGATGCAATTAGGTTTATGAAATTGTTATCACGTTGATTGGTAACACGCGGTCCCCCTGATCCCTGACGTCGTATGTACTCACAAGTCTCGCGAAACCGACTGATCGCATCTTGTACAGTACTTTTTGGTTTACCTAAGAATTCCGCAATGTACCGTATATTGCGGCCATCGTCATTTAATGCAACAGCTCCTGCAACATCTTTGGTAAACAATGTTCATGCAACCAAGGGCTCACTAGATAAGATAACGAAATGTTCTGAATTGTTAATAAAATAGAAAAACTGCACCACTATCTTTAAGAATGTGTATATTTTGTTAAAACGCAGATAATGACGTGAACCGAAAAACATTGTGTTAATAAAAGATCACACTTCAAACGAAAACATAATGAAGCGGCTCAATTATTCCACAGGGCAATTAGAAATTGAGGGTAAAAAAGTATATTTTGTTTCTCCCTGTATAATAGTCAAGCCATCAGTATTCTTTGGGAATTAAAATTGAGGCTAACATTCAAAGACACAAGTCTTTAGCGTTATTTCCTTGCTTAATTTCTTGACGAGTGAATTGTAAATGAATCTAATCAAGTTATTACCCACTGAGCCGCATTTATTCCGTCGGGATTGATCTTTCTCGCAGGAAAGATTGCCCGTGTATGGCCGGCTATTGTCTGTTTATTTGAATATCGCTCAGTAAATGAGCCCCCTTTACATTTTCGGATGCTCAGATGATTTTTTACTTGCAAACGATAAGTGAGCATTAACAAAACAAACGTCGGTCGAAAAACAAACACAAGCGGCTTTAAACATAAAATTAAAAAAAAAAGGTTGATAAAAAGGCTTAAAATCTCAGACGAAACGAGCAAAAACGATTTCACGTCTCGCGTACGAAAAATATGTCCAGTCTTAACCGTAGGATTATTATTTAAACAGATTAAGTCTGCGGTTTTGTTAGAAAACTTTTGTTACGGGGATTTGGGACTGGTAGAAACGGCTTATAAGTTTCTTAGATTCGGGAAAACAAAATAGAATGCTTTGTCTGGCGATAAGAGGGAGGAAATTGTAGAGAAAATCTGTTTGGGATTCATGTAAACACACCGAAAATGCAAATTATACAGTTGGCTTGGTTAAACTTTTATAAATAATATTTTTATCGCAAATTTAGCCCTAGTTTCGGCTCTCTCGTTTGTTTCGATTTTATTTACCAGGGGTTAATAATTAATGTATCAAGTTCGGTCCCAAAATATTTCAGGAACCAAACAAAAACAACAAATAAATTAATTAATAAAACGGATAAATATTATTTAAGTAAAGATATCCTCGAATATCGGCCACTTTCTTGGTATCGATATAAATGATAATAATGAAGATTTCATACAGAGTGGCAAAAAAGTCGCGCATTATACCTGTAACTTTTATATTACTTCGTATACGAAAAAGTGACCTTTATGAAAGTTGTTCAGTAAATTATTCCCCACATTTCTACCTGTATGAATTTTCTCTGTCATTTCTGGTTTGGTTGCCATAGACACCAGCTTACTTTCTTAAATGGAACACCTTGCATATGATTGCATATTTTGATTGTACTGGGAAAACTTTGAACTCTTGTATTTCAAATTTTTATTTATTTAAAATTTTAACAAACTTTATAATAACAAAATAAATAGCCTAGAAAATTGAACAACTTAACATCGGAATAATAAACAAGTGAAACCTTTTCAGTGGATCACTGATTAGCTGTTCAAAATGACCACCATTTTCTGTTAAGCAAAGCGTCAGTCGGCCTCTGAACCCGTCTACAACGTTTAAAAGGAAGTCCTCTGGAATGGCCCGAATTTCAGCACTAATTCTGACCTTTAAAGATTCTAAATACTTTCTTCCTTAAGTGTCCCCACAAAAAGAAGTCGAGCGGGGTTAAGTCCGGGGATCGCGCTGGCCAGTCAATAGCACCTCATCTGCCTATCCAACGTCTTGGAAATTGTTCGCTTATGTATTGTATAACATTTGCCGCATAATGCGCAGGTGCTCCATCTTGCTGGACCCATACCTGTTAGTTTATGCCATTATTTACACCCGGTAAAACCATTCTGCAAGAAGGAATTATGTGATTCCCGAGAAGGCCCAGATAGTTTTCGCCATTCAAATTACCATCTATGAAAAAAGGTCCCACAATATGTCTACCAAGTATGCCCGCCCAAACATTAACTTTTTCGGGCTTCTGTGTATGACCTTCCTGGAACCAGTGAGTATTCTCAGGAGACCAATAACGATAATTGTGTCTATTATCAATGCCATTTAAATGGAAAGTAGCTTCATCCGAGAAAGTGATACTTGTTGCGAAGTTATTCTATCAAAATCGTCCTCGTTTAACTCGTGCACCAACTTTATCTTGTAGGGATGCAACTTAGAGACACATTACACACAAATTTAAAATGTCAAATGAAAAGGTGTTTGTTTTCTTCGATAATTCGATTCTCTGTCTACAACTATTGGATTGAATTTTTGGACAAACTAAATTTGAACACTTTAACTGCCTTAAATTTAACAGCGTTTGTGCTTTAAAAGATGTTTGAAATGACCGCCATCTACTTCTAGACATTTTGCTATTCTATTTTGGCACTAATAGCGCACGCGATTTATCATTTGAGGAGTTACTATATTAGATGCTTGTCGAACACGATCTATAATAATTTCTGGTATAGTCGATGGTATAACAATAACTTTATCTTTTATAAAACCCCATAAGAAAAAATCCAATGGGGTTAAATCCGGTAACCTTGCAGGCCAGTTCACAGGACCACCACGACCAACCCAATTGTTTTCAAACAATTCATTATTAGATGGTTGCGCAATGTGTGGCGGGGCACTAAGTCAAGAGTCATTTCGCACACAGCGCATGCGCGAGAAAAAATGAACAGGCTTTTGCCTATATGGGGAAAAAATGAGGTTATGCTGCTTGTCAATCACATTTGACTTTGACAACAGGACAGGAATTTGTAAACAAACATTAATGTTCTTAGTTTGTTTTAGATTTTGTATATTTGATTTCTTTCAAGAATGAAATAAAAAATCCAGGCCCGCATTAAAAAGAAAGAATTGATGATGGGACCCAAAAACGAAACGTCGGATTCGAAATCTGATTCCACAGTCTAATAAAAGAGAAATAGTGGCAATGATAATGTAAAGCAGTCAGGATATACGAATTTTTTTGATTGATTGTCATTAAAACGCGCAACTTCCTCGTATCTCTTACCGTTTCCAGGATCCCAATGGTGCACCTCAAATTTGTAACATCCTGTATACATACCCTTCCAGTGACAAACTATAAATGAGCGAGAACTAAATTGATATGTACCTAATATATCCGAATTATCGACCTTTTAACCCCTCACTACGTATTTTACTTTAACGACCAGAATAACTTACCTTTTCATTTTCAAGATCCTTTAAGTCCTCTTCGATAACCGGCAAAGTAGTCAACGTATTTTTAAGTCTCTGGTTTCGGAGAATTATAAAAAAAATTGCTGAAGTCAGCACCAGAATTATTACAGTAAGAATCCCGATGATAAAGCCAATGTAGCTCTTAGGCTCAGATGATTGATTTGACGTGGATTTTTGATGAGGCGATGTTGTAGCTTCGGAGGCAAGTATATTTCTGAAACGAAGAAAATATATATAGAATATTATCGTGGAGGAGTACTACCTGTGACACCTCTAGGCAATGGTATGTATTAAACATTCCAGTAGTACTTATATCTAGGGTGATTATTGGCCATTGATAGGTATGCTATATCTTTAAATAATCCGAAGTAATAAAGCAATCAAAACCGTCTTCTCCATGGGCGTGCAAGATATTTCGGCATGCATAGATTTAAATACGCCTAAATTTTTAAATATGTGCAAAACTAGTACAAGTGTCGACATTAAATTCAAGTTTTGTCTTCAAACATATATTTTAATAGTAAATTTTTCAGGCTTACAAATTATGAACAGCAGTGCCATTTCCCTGGAATTTTAAAAAACAATTTTATCAAACCTAATTTGTACTTATTCCGTTTCTACTTTAATCATTTTATTCTTTTTCTTGTACCTAATCCTGCTTACCTGTTTGCCAATTTTGTGGTTATTATGTCTTTATGGGTCCCTCTATTGGAATAATACACCTATTTATATCTATACTAGTATAGTAGTATATTTAGTCAAAGTGTGTAGTGTCAGTGTTTTTTTAATTAAATATGGAGAATTTTCAACAATTGCATAAACGCCCTAGAGTCGGTCAATGTACAGTAAATGAAAAAAATTAATTATTAACTGTTATGATTCTATTAAAAGAAAGAATGCGAATTTGAGTGTTGACAATGCAGTGCAATTTACAGCAGATATGCTTAACGTTGGGAAAACAACAATATTTAAACTTTTAAAAGAAGAAAATGTATTGTCGTCAAACCTCCAAAAACTTCTCCAGGTCGACCAAAACTTGAGCTGGATGACATTTTAATGCATAGAATAAGGCGAAAAGTTCATAGTTTCTTTTTAAAAAAAGAAATTCCTACTCTGGACAAAATCTTGTCCTCAATCCGAGAAGACCAGGACTTTCCATTTAAGTGTAAAAATACGCATGGAAATTATTAAAAAAATGGGTTTTCGGTGGGAAAAACGTAATAGGCAATCGATTTTAATACCCAAGCGGTATTTAAATAATTTATATTTTACCTACACCTAAAATGAATCGACATCAAAACCATCCTATTTACGCCGGACAGGCCGGATGAGATCGGATATCTCGTAGGATGAAGGTGCCGTTTCACACTCCCCAGTCGGTAGACCGCACGATTAAAAACCGTACGGTCGATGACCGGTTCAAGATGGCCTCTGATACGCCGACGACCGTAAAAAATAGTAAATAAAAAAAAAACCTAGACGAAACATGACTAAATAAAGGCCACACTGTGACAAAATTTTGGCAGGATGAAAATATTAAAGTTTAAGGCAAGCTTTCTGGGAAGGACTGTCGATGAAGGCTTCCTGTACACTTCAAAAATTACTCTATTCTGATCTCTTATTAAAAGCAAATCCAAGAGAGGTAAACTCCATTCCACAATAATTCGTTGATTTCTCGACCTCAATAAAATTTAAATGACAACCCTTAGTCGTAATCCCAACCATAAATAAGTTTCCTGACAAATATCTATTGTGTAGGCACCGGACCTTTTGAAAGGGTACAGGTTCTGATTACCTACTAATTTCAATAGTTTATGTTAGCTATTTTCAACAAAACAACAAATATAAAATAATAGCTAGGTATCTTTATTTTAATCATGTAATTAAATAGCTATTAATATTTATACAAAAATACTAATCTACAATATTATAATAATACAATATTTAACTTAACCTACTCTATATTTAGCTCTGTTTCACTATCACTATCGTCTTCATCTATGCCTAAACTAATTATTAAGGGCCCTACGTTACTATTAATTATGTTATAAGAATCTTCGACTTGGATCACGTGTCTCACAGAATTTTTCCAACTTTCTACTGGGATATTATTTACACATTTTTTAATTAATTCTATAACAGAACTACTTAGTGTAGGGGATGTGTTTTCTCTTCTAATCATAGTCTTTAACTGGCTCCATATATGTTCTATTGGGTTAAAAATATAGTAATACGGAGAGAGGCGTAAAACTGTGTGACCATTAGCACTTGCGAGATTGTCAGAGATATATTCTTTTTCAATATTGAATGTTTTTAAAACATTTAAAAGGTCCCTTTTTGTATAGGTTTCCTCGAAATATATAATATTTTCCATCATATAGTTTTGAATTTCCACTTTTGTATTATTTGAATTCGGCACTTTACTTTAGTTGGCGACTGTGGTAACTAGCGTTGTCCATCACAATAACACTATTTTTGGGCACATTCGGAAGCAGACGATTCTGAAACCAATCTTCAAACAATGTAGCATCCATGTCTTGAGGGTAATCCAAAGATGAATTGGCAATTTTCTTCGCAGATAATAATAGAGCGTTCGGAATAAATCCATTTTCTGAACCTGCATGTAATATCGTAATTCTTTGTCGTTTGTTTGAGGAAGCTTCAGTTTGACATTTGATTGTAGAATCGCTCCAACCTTTTTTAGGGGTGTCGTGGGTATCAAACCAAATTTCGTCCAAGTATATAACTGAACGATTTTCTTCCCTATATTGTCTGATAAGATTCAAATAATCTCTACGCCATAATTGTAAACGCTGCGATTCCATTAGTACTTGTCGTTTGTCAATGGTACGATATTTAAAACCCATTGCTTTTACTATTCTCCAAAGGCTTGTCCTGCCACATGAAATGTCGGTTTCGTCTGCTGTAAGTACCTTTTTTAGCGTATCTATTGTTGGGACTATTTGTTTACTGTACATGTCATAAATTTTCCTCCGAATCAAGTCTTTATCAGCTTCTTCGATGCTTCTCAATTTTCCGCTGTCACACCGTTTTTTCCTTGGCTGGATGGGTTTGGTCACTATATCTTTTACTGTCGTTAATGCAACTTTGGTCAAAATACTCGTTTCACTAAAACTTGCATTCCGGTCGTACCCTTTTTCTAAAAGGGTACAGTGAACGTTCTTTATGATGTTTTTGGCATCAAGTGATAAATGCTTTTTCTTCGTTACACTATAACTTCCGGAGTCAATATTATCTGAAATTTCACACAGATCTGACATATTTTGGATGCTCGAGAACACACACGAAAGTATCTTTAACGCACAGCTTGACAAACACCAAACGACTGATGAACTAAGATGAAAAGACTCTGCTTTATATTGAACACCTGCAATTTGCCATTAACCTACCTAATATACCAATAAAATAGCATAATTAATAGTAACGTAAGACCCTTAATAATTAGTTAAGGCATAGATGATATTATAATGTTGTAGATTAGTATTTTTGTATAAATATTAATACCTATTTAATTACATGATTAAAATAAAGATACTTACCTATTATTTTATATTTATGGTTTTGTTGAAAATAGCTAACCTAAACTATTGAAATTTGTAGGTAATCAGGACCTGTACCCTTTCAAAAGGCACTTGTTTATGGCTGGGTTTATATTTTATTGCGGTCGGGAAATCAACGAATTATTGTGGAATGGAGTATAAATGACCGTTATTTTCTATTTCGATGGTAAATTCAATATTAGGATGTAAGATATGAACAAACACTAGAAACTGATTTAGGTCAGTATTATTGCCGGTCCAGGCTATTGCGAGCAGTGTTCTCGAACATCCCAGCTTAGTCAAAAAGTATCTATCATACAGATAAATATAACAAATACCAAATCAGCATTTGCTGATCAATGATCATGCACTAGAATCTAAACATCATTTTTCACCATCTGAAAATACTAATATCTTAGATGAAAGTAGTATAGGTATAAAACTAGACTTTTTGAGAAACTTGAAAACACAAAAGCGAGAAAGAGTCCTTTTCTCACGTGCGTTTGACGTCTTTAATTTTGAATGGTATATTATTTTTAATAATTTAAACAATCAAAAACAAATACAAAACAGATGTATAACTTTAAAAATCTTTGCTCCTCACACTGTATCACATTCACACCTCACATTTATGTCAATTGCCTTTGCAATGTGGGCTGATAAAGAACACTCTAAACGACCACCTTCTCGTCCTTAACTTATGCGTAGTTTTATTTGAATTAATTGGTTGGTTTCGATGTCTATCATTTGCCGCTAACTATTTTTATATACAATTGACATACAATGACTATGGTTTGACACTCTTTGAACTGTCATAATTACCCTTATTCCCGCACTAGTGCTCCTTTGAATTTATAACCGCACTAGGTGTTAATTAATAACATCTTAAATGAAATTAAGCTGCAGGTAGACATTCTTAAATTAAAAAACATAGATACTTCTTGGTATTTCTTCCCTGATTTATCTCGCACAAGAGTCGAAACATTGAAAGCTTCGTTATCAATATCAAAGGGCAGATCATCCCTTGAACTTATTTTAAAAGGCACAATTTTCAGACTATTACAATGATTGATGATGAATTTAGTGACAATCGTATTCTGTATTCAATTTTTAAACTAATTTTTGTTACTCAAATAATCATTATAATAATAATGGTAGTTATTGTTAGTTACTGTTTTTAAATATACATATTTATAGATCTGATGATGCCATTATATTGCATTTTTTTATTAGTTGTTTGAGCGTACCTTGAGGGTGCTCCCTTGGATACGGCAGCCTTGACCTCGTCCCGTTGAATCGCATATTCTCTGCCAACAAAGTCGGGCAGCGTTGCACCCATTTCCGGTTCTTGTTCCTGTGTAAAGTTACCGCCAACTACCGCTGTAAATTCATTACCTTTTAGTATTTGCTTTATAAATTAGAAGGGCTTATTTTAAAGACTAAAATCTAAAATGTAAAGGGATTACTCTCCACGAATTACTCAAAACTTACTCGAGTCAAACGATACTTCACTTAAAAGTATCCATCGGCTAGCAAAATAAAGCTGCAGTTTCAAGAACTTGCCGATTCTCTGATGAAGCTTGATGGTAACGTTTCTGGAATGTTCCATTACAAGATCCGGCATATAGGAGAAATGAACCGGTTCTGGACTAAACTGGTGACCGTTGACGCTTAAAAACGCCCTGGCATGCGAAAAAACCTGAAAATTATAATGTTATAAAGTGTTTCTAATTTTAACCCAAATACGCAAACTTTCAGTACTAAACCCTAAAGTATTTACTTCTTAAGCAAGACAAAACCACACAATCTCAAATTTCCTTTAAGCATGTCAAATTACTTTTCAACTGAAGGTAAACGTTTAAGAACACAATGAGCCACAGCAAGGCCATTCTGCGGTTTCTCTGGTTTCACCGGTTTCATAGTTCAAATTGGTCCACAACAAGTTTCCGTATTTTAGCGGATAATTTATATTTAACTAAGGTTTTGATAACTTTACTTGTTGCTATTGATAGACTCTAACTAACTTACCGGCGACGTTAAAAAACATCCTGCTATAATTTGTGTAGAATAATAGAGAAATACACTGAAAAAAATGTTTAATACCCACTAGTATTTTTGATTAGCTGTGGCAAGAAAAAAATAGTTTTGACACACAAAGTACTTACCAAAATTAAACAATTACTTGTCTTTAATTAACATAGTACTTATATCAACTAACTATCAACTATTAAACTGTTTAATACCCGGAAGAAGTCAGTCAATAGAATTTTACGAAAATATGACGTTTCGTGCTAACAAGCTTCTACGAAAGAACCTGTAGCACAGTGTCGGGGTTCTTCCGCCATCACTTTATCATTGACCTCCGTTGTCTGTTGGCGTGGCGTCGCGGAAGCAGAAAGTTTCCACCGTAATTTTGAGTTTTTATACTTTAAACTTTGATTAGGTCAGTGAAGATAATTAATTATGTCATCAGACTACAGATCTTTAAACGAATGGGGATTTTCCTATTTTTTTTTTAAACTATGAAAATTTCGTAATTTAACCATCACATTTAATTAAATAAGTTAAGATTGGCTTATTAGAACTTATTCAAACTTAGCACATGAGTTTATTATATCGGCCTCTTCAAAAAATTTTAATACAATTTTTCTATAAATGTACAGGGGAGCCAATATTTAGCCACCTCAAAACTTACATGGGATTTCCTATGTTCAACTAATTCATGGATCACCCGGCATACAAGTTCAATTTTGAACAAGGTATGTTACTCCCTATTCACAGTGTAAGGTATGAATTCATAACCCAATGGTTTGCATTTGTAACCATTATTGTAAAGTATCTTGGCAAAATAAATTTGATTTGATTTGATTTGATTTGATTTGCAACCAATAATTATAACATCGAATACTGATTTTATTAGTTTAAAAGCCATCCAGTTACGTATATGTCAGTGTCAAGTGAATTGCCAAGGAATAATAATAAAATTAAACGACCAACAATTTTTGTGATAGTAAATTGGGTGTTTTATATACTTAAAAATGTGGTGGTTGAAAAAGTATCTACAGGGCTGCCCAGAAGTCCGGAATAAAATTAATATAGCCTTAACCTGTAACTTTTGGGGAAAATGCTCGGACACGTCAATTTAGTTTTATATATGCTTACATTTTGACGTTATTTGTTTGTTTTTTTATAGACATTTGTCAAAGATATGACGACATCGATCTTTTTTTTTTAATGGAAACATACAGCTTGTGATACATCATTTGAAAGCTAATATCTCCTACAGTATGCTCATAATTTTTGGCGCGATTCTGTCAAGCTGTTTCAAAATGGCGACTGTTAAAAGTTTTTAAAAAATCTCTATTTAAATAAGCGGAAATGATAAATCATTGATGTTTTTTTTACCTTTCAAGGTAAGAAATGCTGTAAACTGGGAACATGGGCTTAGCAACAATACCAAATCAAGTCAAGAAGACGGGTGTCAGTCAGTTAGTCGCCGTCAGATTATTGTCATTGTATTATTATCATATATTTCAGTTTAAAAGTTTGTAATTAAATAAGTTCTAGTATTTGTGAGTGTTATTCAACAAATCCCATGCGTCTTAGGCTAAGATAAACCGCTCCACAGCCTGGGTCTAAAAGATAGACAACAAATTCAGAAGTGGGATTTCTTTGAAGAAACGGGCCACAAGGTGATTTGGAAACAATTACGGCGGAAACTTGAAATAGGCGATTGTGAACATTCTAGTGGTGATTTGGTGATTGCCGGACAGACTGTTTGCGGAAAATCGGGAAAATTTAATACATTTTAGTGACTTTTTACGTGACTGTACTTTGAAGCTTGCCTACTTTGTGCAGGAAATTTAAATTTGGACTTTTGACAATATTACTTCGATAACGTCAGGGTGACACGGGTGGTTGTGACAGTAGTTGTCAAAAATATAAAACGCAAGATAAATATCGAGGGCCATTAGTTATCATACAAGACATAGGAAAAGATATTTACAAGGTACAAAAGTTAGAAGGCACTTCCGGAAGAAACTTCTGTACAAACGCACATGTTTCGCAGCTAAAAATCTATAAAAATGCCATAGAAGAAGATGCTAGTAGCGAAGAAGAAACTGAAGAAGATTGTAATTTTGAGATTAAAAATTATGAATACCAGAAATTGAAGAAGATTGAAGAAATAGTGGGTCCGAGGAAGAATACGAAGTAGACCCGAACTATCAGCCTGATATACCCATTACAGAGGGAAGTAGAAAAAGTGAACGAATGGGAAGAGTTCGAAAGATACCACAACACCTTCTCGATTATGAGCTGAGCTAATTTTTGGGGGCCAAAAATCTTTCAGGAAGGCCGATTGCTGTAAACTGGGAACATGGGCTTAGCAACAATACCAAACCAAGTCAAGAAGACGGGTGTCAGTCAGTTAGTCGCCGTCAGATTATTGTCATTGTATTATTATCATATATTTCAGTTTAAAAGTTTGTAATTAAATAAGTTCTAGTATTTGTGAGTGTTATTCAACAAATCCCATGCGTCTTAGGCTAAGATAAACCGCTCCACAGCCTGGGTCTAAAAGATAGACAACAGAAATCTTAATTGTTTCACGTTCTGACATTGTGAACTTGTAAAATTAATTTAGGTATTTCCGAACTATTATTTTACAATTTTCTAAACAATAATGGTTTTGTCGGAAAGGCAGCGTATCGAAGTCTTGATATTGTTAGGATGTGGAGATAAAATAAGAAGTCAAAGTGAAGTGTGCACTTTATTTAATGCTAAACATCCGGAAAATCAAATTTCACCGGGACTGTTAGTAAAATATTCCACAAAATTGATGAACATGGTACAGTAAAGGACTTGCCTAGGAATGGACGGCCACGTGTTTTAGGCGACCTTCAGGCGCCTTCGGCTCGTTTTGTTAAACGTCACGCACATGCGGTAAGGACGTACCTACCGTACTTGTATTGTAATATACTATTACAATACTCCTAGAATCGAGAGGTAAATGCTTTTTCTTTACCGGAAAATTTAAAAAAGATCTGATAATGTTTCTCCGAGGATGCCACATAATGCTGTCTTATACTTATATAAATGTCGTAAAATGATATTGCAATACAATTGAACACTTCCCGTGAGAAATAAAGACTGACATTCAATCCCTCGAAATACCTGTTATGATATCTAAACATTTAAAATTATCTTCTTTTCATTTAACCTTCCTTACCTAGAAATCATTATAATGCGGCCCCGAAAATGAATACTGGGAATTTACGGGTATTTCCGACCGCACTTGGCGCCCACTTTACTGCAGTAATTAAATTAGAACCATTTTTCGTGAAAAAGGTAGTTAACTGTTCATTAAAGGGTAGTAAAGTGTTTAATAGTGGCAGTTTAATATTTACTTGTGATTATTAAACTGTTTACTAGTGGTAAGTGCACCACTAATAAGTAAACGAAGTTACTTGTTGGTCCAAGTAGTAATGAAATTCTTACTTGTTGTTTTTAAAATTTTAATAATGGCTATATTCAACTATTTTTTTAGTGTAATAATTGCTTAAAAGTAATTCGGTATGTCTTGCCTTAGTGAGTTAATGTATCTCATTACCTGAACATCTTTACTAAATATGTTGTTAGTATAAAGATGGGTGGCGGAAAAATTCCGAACTTTATCAAATTCAAACAGAATTTCCAGGGGCAAACCCGCAGATCCTGGCGTATCATTTCTCCAGCCGATCCATTCATAACCTGCAAAATACGAATAGAAAAAATTGATAATACTCGGTGTATACAGAAAGAAATTTTACTAAACGCCTCCGTCTCCAATGAGGAAATCCACTTACTATGCATTTCTAGGACGGCTCTGTATAAACGCCAAATAAAAAATATCGTCATCCTATATCACCGTATGTTTTACTTGACAGCATATTTTTTAGGTTAAAGCCCATAAAAATCGAGATGTTCTTTATCTTTATGGGTCTATAAACCTTCTTTTAAAAATATTTTTATTATTTGGGCTAAACGACCTTTAGGAAAAAGCCGCTAGGCGTGTTATGTCAAAATTTAGTGATAAATAAGTCTCCTAAATGTTATGTTAATTTTAAAATACAGTGTGTGTATAAACTCTGGAAACTGCTTAATAACATCAGTAACATCACAATTTATTGACCGATTTAAACCAAATTTGGTACAGTTGTGTAAGAGGATCTGACGCACCGAATGACGATATTGGCGTTGTTGCCAGCTTTTTAGTTTGTCTGAAAGTCGAACGAAAATTAATTTTTTTAAATGTAAAACCCTGTATATTTTTTCATTTATAGTTTTTACTTTAAATTTGTTATACTTTTGATATAACATACTTTGTTCCTAATATCAGTAGTTTTCGATATACCGACGTGTTTTGAAAATATTAACAAATTGTGTTTTATTTATTAATAAATAAAACACCAGGTCAGATTTGATGTAAACCAAGACGAAGGTCATCTTCTTTTCAAAAAGCACCATCCGCAGGCCTAAAACAAGGCTACGGGTCAATGGAGTCAAAGTGAACTGGTGCCAGGAGGTGAAATACCTGGGACTTATTTTCGACAAAAGGCTGAATTGGAGGCAAAATTCAATTAATAGAATAAAACTTGCATTGCGACAGTTAGGCTTTATCTACCCCCTGCTTCACAGGCGGAGTAGACTTGCTAATAGGACTAAGGTCAACCTCTACAATGTATTGGTCAGGCCGGTTCTAACTTATGGTGCACCTACGTGGTGCAACATAAGCAGAACGGAGCTTAATAAGTTCCAGGTGATTCAGAACAAGGCGCTAAAAATCATCGCGAACGCGCCGAGATACATTATGAATGTAGTGTTTCATAATGACTTTCAGATGTTGACAATTAACGACTTTTTCTTGAAAACTATTAGAAATTATTACGGACGTACAGACGTATCGACAAACCAACTTATTACCGACTCACATACAAGATCAAGACAAATCGGGACGTACAAGTTACCTAAAGACTGGTCCAAATCCCATCCCACAATAGTAGGGAGGCACTAAAATTGACATGAACAAATATTATATATTTACCAAAAAGGCGCCAAAATTTTTGCAACATAACTTCTAAATTAAATCCGTAAAAAGCACAAACATCCAAGCAAGCAGCTAATTACAAATTTTTACAAACCACAGCTAAATAGTAATAACGACTAATCAATAGATGTTAAAGGAGTTTCTCCTGACGTATAAAAACATTAAAGAACCTAGTCATAAAAGCTGTCACTTTTACATGCAAAAATGTCTTTAACTGAAAGTGAAAGAATTACAATTCCTATGATGAGAGGATATGGCGAACTGTTTTCCCTGCACAGCTTGACAGTGTGCTAATTAAAAATAAAATTTTTCAATTGTGTTGTAAATCATTTCTGGCGTTATTAATTCAAATTCGTCCAAACTTCGACGCTGCAAACCGGCCAAATCTTGAGGTTGGTGGTATATACTCTGTTCTCCAAGTGTACCCATAAAAAATAGTCGTTAGGCGACAAATCAGGCGACCTAGGTGGCCACTCGATTGTACCCCCTCTACCGATCTACCTCTTCAGAAAAGTGTTGTTCAAAAATTCGCGCACGTTTCGACCAAAATGGGGAGGAGCTCCGTCCTGTTGGAAGAATGTACTTGCATAATTTGGACCCATCACATTTCGTATAGTAGGCACTATTTGCGTTTCCATTTTGGTCAAGTCAAACCTTGACATCATAATATCACAAACTTTAATTCTTCGCTCATAATCATCTACTGATAACTCTTGAACTACATGTATTTTAAAAGGGCTATATTTATGTCTTATTACAACATTATTCACGGATTTAAAGCAGACGTCACTTACTTGAGAAATTTTTCTTAATGAAGAAACAGGGGTTTCAACAACATATTGTAAAATTTCTAAACTTTTCTTTTCATCTACTACTTCTGGTCGTCCTGATCGTCGCCTATCTCTACAATTTCCAGTTTCTTCCAACCGTTGGACAGTTTTTAGAACAGTTGCTTTTGAAATTGGATTTCGGTTTGGAAATGCGTCATGAAATAGATTGTTAACCTCTTCGTAAGACCTGACCCTATCGCCATATCCTCTCATCATAATAATTGAAATTCTTTTACTTTCAGTTAAAGACATTTTGGCATGTAAAAACTACAGCTTTTACGACTTTACATCGAAACTGAACTGGTATCTTATTTATTAATAAATAAAACACAATTAGTTGATATTTTCAAAACACGTCGTTATTTCGAAAACTACTAATACACTCATCAGCAAAAAAAACCGGACAAGGAAAATTATTACCAACTTTGATATTAAATAACTTTTCTGATTTTAAAATATCTTTAATGAAATTTTGGGAAGATGGTAGCCACATGTCTTAAGATTATTACCCGCTTTTCGATTTAAGAAAAATGTTGACATGTGTGATATTATACCGAGGGCAACAAATGATACTTTTTTTGCCTTACGTTCTTAACACCCTGTGGAAAAAGTAGGCGGTGCGATGATATTGCAGTGCATTTCATATGGAAGTCGCATGTTTTCTTAACGTTTTGTTTTTTGATTCGTCCCAATAACTCTTCTTTTTAAAAAGATATAATCTTTTTAAAAAATCATTTTAAATTTTCCAATGTTAATGAAAAACCAAAAAATTAACGTGATAAGTTGCCTAGCAACTAGCGTTTTATTTCATTGTCAGTGTCAAGCTTGAAATATTGTCGAAACATGCGCACAGAAGATGTTGTCCGTGCTGTGGCACTAAACGACGATGGCCGAAACATACGATATATCGCTAACGTCTTGGGTGAGGCTAAGAGTACCGTACACGATGCAATCAGCCGCTTTCGACAAACTGGGGAGTATTCTAGGCGTCAAGGATCAGGAAGAAAACGTAAGACAAATATGCATGATGATCGTTTCATGGCGTTAACGGCACTACGCGATCGCGGTTTACCATCTTCAGCCATTAGTCGTCAATTAAGAAATATTCGTGGCACTTATATTTCCTCAGATACCATCCGCCGTAGACTGGGTGAACAAGCATTGAACTCAAGGAGACCAGCTGCATGTCCAGCTCTTTCCCCAGCCCACCGTACTGCCCGTTTGCATTTCGCTCGCGAACATATTAATTGGACAGTCGAACAATGGGGCCGAGTACTGTTTACAGATGAATCCCGTTTTTCCTTACGTTCACCAGACGGACGCGAGCGTGTATGGAGAAGACAAGGGGAACGATTTGCGCAATGCTGCATCTCTCCACGAGTACCATATGGAGGTGGAAGTATAATGGTATGGGCTGGAGTATCATCTAACGAACGTACCGAGCTCGTTCTAATCCTAAATGGTGCTATGACTGCTGACCGCTATATTAATGAGTGTTTAGCAGAACATGTCGTTCCATTTGCTCACTATATTGGAGCCAACTTTTGTCTAATGCATGACAATGCAACACCACATGTGGCACGGGTGGTAAACGAATATCTGAACGAAGTTAACATTCAGCGGTTTCAGTGGCCAGCCCGTAGCCCGGATCTTAATCCCATTGAGCATGTTTGGGATATATTGGGGAGACGAATTCGAAAACGGGAACCAGCTCCCGAAACCATCCCTAGCTTGCAAATTGCTCTTTTGGAAGAATGGAACAATATTTCTCAAGAAAAAATTGCTAACTGTGTTCAAAGTTTACCACGCCGTATGAGAGATGTAATTCGAGCTCGTGGGGGCAATACACGCTATTAATTTCTGTTACTTATTTTGTTAAATTTTGTTTGTGTATTTATTAAAAAAATTATATTTTATTTTCAAGTATTTTTTAAAAAGATTATATCTTTTTAAAAAGAAGAGTTATTGGGACGAATCAAAAAACAAAACGTTAAGAAAACATGCGACTTCCATATGAAATGCACTGCAATATCATCGCACCGCCTACTTTTTCCACAGGGTGTTAAGAACGTAAGGCAAAAAAAGTATCATTTGTTGCCCTCGGTATAATATCACACATGTCAACATTTTTCTTAAATCGAAAAGCGGGTAATAATCTTTAGACATGTGGCTACCATCTTCCGAAAATTTCATTAAACATATTTTAAAATCAGAAAAGTTATTTAATATCAAAGTTGGTAATAATTTTCCTTGTCCGGTTTTTTTTGCTGATGAGTGTATTAGGAACAAAGTATGTTATACCAAAAGCGTAACAAATTTTAAGTAAAAACTATAAATGAAAAAATATACAGGATGTTATATTTAAAAATATAAAATTCGTTCGAATTCCAGACAAACTAAAAAGCTGGCAACAACGCCAATATCGTCATTCGGTGCGTCAGATCCTCTTACACAACTGTACCAAATTTGGTTTAAGTCGGCAAATAAGTTGTGATGTTATTAACCCGTTTCCAGACTATATACACACACTGTATAAGCTATAAAGGACTATCCCTTATTTGGCTAAGGTCACGCAGCCCCGTGCATCCTTAACCTTTTCAATCCCTCGAAAATCATTACATCCGAGCAGCAATGGTTTGCCCATGGTTCATCCGTAACATAGATCTACAGCGAGATATCGAACACACCCCCTTAGTCCAATGCCTCTATAAAAGTGGTGCCAAAATCATCACCACCACCCCCACCCTATCATCAGGCTCCAGCTCCTTTAGGTGTAGCCAAGTTCACCCCACTTCCTCTCCCCCCCCCCCTAAAGCCCCCCTCCCGACCCATCAAGGTTAGAGCTCGAGATAGCTCTGGCCACCAATAACTCCTTCAAGGTGGGCTCACCATCTCTCTCCTCCTAGTTGGTTGGCATCTCCATAGACATCGTAACTATTAGACCGAGAAATAACAAATAAACGTGTTGTCATCAATGTATTCCAGTGTAAAGTAAATCAACATTCAAGCTGCTCCCCTCCACATGGCTTGCAAGACTTACGCCACAGAAAACGTAGTTTTCTGGGCTTACTCTGTTAAAAGTATTAACATCTATGATTAACTAGATTAACATGATGTGGGAAATATATACCATTGCCTAAAACCTTGTAAAAAATCTGTAATATGGCAACGCAGCAATAACGGATCCGCCCAGATTTCATCATTTTCGTGGCCATCCGCATCGACTCGACAATACTCGGCATAGAGGATGTTGTTTTCCTGGAGTTTTGTCGCATGCATATGTAAAGGCAGCGTAATCCCCACTCTCGGCCCCACCTAGCTCCTCACAGCGTCTCGTCGCCAAACGATTTTGGCATCACAATTGTATAGCATTTATGAATGGCGTGTCGGATCTATAGTTACGATGCCTATGGGCATCTCTATTACACAGGCTCCAATGTATTAGTACCTTTTTCCTGAGGTTCTAGTATATCCAGAGCTCTTGCTGATCAAGTCTCTTTGAGAATTCTATCCAGAATCGCATCGATTTGTGTATAGAAAATTGTAATGGAAGAAGAAGTAGCGAACTGGTTTCTATTAAAGTCCAAAATGAGAATGTGCTCACTAACACGTTTCTCGTGTACAGAACAGCATTTAATTAATATTATAAAAAAATGTTTCGGTAAAAAGTTATCAATTGTATATCAGCCAAACCTTTAATCTCAAATAATATACCCTCAATCATAAATAAACCCTTAGTTATTTTATACATAAAATACTCGATTAATTTTGTTTCCTTTATTCTCTATGGCATGTTTTTATTTATCAAACACATGCTTTCCAAGCCCTTTTTAAAAGTTATGATCGACCGGGACGTTGTTACCTTTCTGCTCGACATAGGGAATTTTTGATTTATTGTTAGAGCGATTTAGACAGGGTCTTTAGGCTGGCTATATAAATCGTAGAACCCCTAATATGATGCAGAGACTTAATGGCCAATTTTAGGAAAATATGTGTATGTTTTCTGGGCAGATTATACCCAGCAAGATATTTGAGCCTAAATGAAGTAAACCTTCCTACAGCGGACACCATACTATGTTTGTATGTACTAATAACACCTGAAAGTATGTAGGAATACATACAAAGAAAAATACTTGTTGAAGTAAACGTTGTACAGAGACAGCAAAATTACAAATTTTCAAAATACGTTACAATCGAATTTAGTTCATGTTCTTAAGTTTTGATTTTAAAACTTCGGACTCTCATTTTTCTGGTCGTTTTAGGGTTTTCAGTTTCTTCAATATCACTCTCGACCAGATTTAAATTAATACTCTTATTGCCCTGTTAAACATTAATTCATCAATATTCTTTGGTATGGTTATGTTAAGATTTTCAGGTGAGTAAAGCATTATTGTCAATCAAAGCATTTTGCTTAAGGTTAACAAATGTTTTATTTATAGAAGGAAATAATAGGTCAAGAGGGATTTCATCTTCTTCATCAACGTCATTTTCAAAATTATTTTTATATAAGCCCAGCTTTTGCAAAACATTTTTTAATTGTGTTGGGTGAAACTTTTATTCAAGCAGCTGCAATCCAACCGAGGCACTAGTTAAATTTACGATTTTTGAGCATGTTAAGCAGAATAAAATAATTTATCTTTGTTTTGGAAACATTTTTCCTAACCACTTGCCATTTTTTCTGTAAACGTTTTGTTTGGCATGGCAGCGTAATAAAGACCTGTGTCGTCAGCATTGAAATGTCTTTTGGTATAAAATTTTTTAAAATTATTGGAAGTTTGGACTTCCAGGTTTTTAGGTCCTCCAAGTTTACTTCAGCAAATTCACCACAGATATTTTTAAACATTATCACCAGTGGCAAAATTTTCAATTGTAAGAGTTTCTGTGACCTCAAAAGTTCTGTTTTAATAAAGGCCCAGATATTGGTTTTTATTTGTTGCTTTATAAAACCAGTTGAAAACTATCTCATCATTCCGTTTTAGCTCTTCACTTCCTCCTTCTGCAAATAGCTTTTTTTAGAAGAGGCCTTGCTTTTGATTCTTATACTTCATAACTTCATCTACATTTTGGTATACCCAAATTAAACAAACATCTTTAAATCCAATTTAAATTTACAACCTAAAACTCGTCGGTCGTTCAAAAGTCGCTATTTCCAGCTGCGATTAAGCAAAATTGAATAAATCCATTTTTATTTTACTTTTTCTACTCGACCGAAGATGCAGATACTGTTGGTTGTTTTATTAGCAAGTGCCACGTTGTTCACTCATTCTTGTATAGATTTCAGCATTGTTAGGTTCTTGGCAATAAGGACTGTTAAATATGAATTACATTGATGTTGATTGAGATGGTAATAGTGGATCCAGAACGAAAGCACCGAAACCTTCTAAAAGAAAGTTGAAAAAAGATAAAAGGTAAGGAAGTCATTTAGGTTATATCACAAATATTTAAAATGCAAAGGCTGTTTTTTTGCGGCTGAATTTAAAGCTTCGGTAATTAATTTACAACTTTCAGAAATGTAACATTATCTTTTGTTAATTTTGCAGGTACGATGACAAAGATCCAAAAAAATTTTTTAGACCATGCAGGCATAATGGAAAAAGCTTTTCTTGAACCAAAATATCATTGGTTGATATCAAACATTTACGCAAACATCTTTATGAGACATTGGACTAGTTTAACTAACCTGAACTAATCTGAACTGACCTGAGCAAGACATCAAAATAAGTTGCAAAATAACCCTGGAACCTGTGGAGCGAAAACCAAGTTTGAAGGAAAACCCGAGAACTCATAAGTTTAGCTCCTTGTATCATTTATCTCCAAAGGGATCTAAAAGACCCCTTAGAGTGTGTCTGAATTTTTTTGCAAAAGCATTAGGGATAAGTGAAGATCGGGTTAATTTTTTATGCAGGAAGATGGATAAAGATGATGTGCTTAAAGATCATAAAGGGGGCGACAGAGTCTCTCATAAAACGTAAAGTACAAAAGAAAAAATTACTGACTTTATTGGCAATTTGAGAGGCCGTAAAAGCCACTCTAATCGATCTAAATCCAAAATAATGTACCTTCTAGCCCATCTGAATATAAACAAACTGCACAAGTTGTACAACTCTCAATGTGCACAAGCCGCTGATCGTTGCAGTTTAATAATGTTTAAAATAATATTTCAAACTGAATTTAACATAGGATTTACCTCTCCAGCATTCGTGTGCCCTATGTAACAGGCTAAAATATAAAATTAAAATTGAAAAAGATGCCTCGAAAAGAAATGGCTACATATCACAAATCCGCATTTATAAGAAACATGCAAATGCTTTTTACGAACTGATGAGGGAAGAAGTACCACCATTTGCCCCTTACTCCGATTAATGACGCTTTCTATGCGCAGCAGGTAAGCTTTTATATTCTCAGCTGTGTGGATTTACAGTCTAGAAATCCTGTATTTTATACGTGGACAGAAGATTTGGCAGGTAGGGGTCGATAGAGGTCTCGTCGGCTATTTTGGCTCACCTGAACACATTGGATTTAAATGGAATAAAAATCCTTCGACTGTTCTGTAATGGTTGCGGGAGCATTGTCCATGCACTGTATTATTGGCTAAAACGTCAATCGCTTGAAACTTTGCAGGAAATTCGACTTACATTTCCAGTCAGGGGACATAGTTTTTTTGCCGGCCGATAGGGTCTTCGGTAGGGTAGAAAAAGAACTAAGAATGCATTCAACAATCAGGAGAAAAGAGGGCTATAAAGAAATTTATTCAAGATTTGGTGATGTAAAAACGCTAGGATCTGAATGGTTACTCTACGATGTTAAAAAACTAAGTGATACTTTGAAAAAGTAAATGGAATTTTAGATATTACGAAAAAGTCAGGTTCTCAAATCTCCTATTTCAATTACTTGCTTTCAGAATTTTTCGTTCGAAAGTCTACTAGAAAACCCTAAAATCCTATTGAAAAAACGAAAGAAAGAATCTGAATTAAAGCTGGATCTGATAGAACTTGGGCGTCCTATTAAAGATAAAAATAAGAAATATTTAAAAAATTTGTTATTATTATTATTATTATTTATTTATTTATTACTGACCTCCAAACAGATAAATCTGGTAATGAGGCCTATGTAACGAGTGATTATTAATTATTTTGCTCAAGGGCGGCTGTGACCCAGTATACATAGTGTAGCAGTAGCGCGTAGATTAAATAATAGGGCGAATTTGCAAGAAAGCAGCGTTGTCACGTTGAAAACCTAAAATAATGTTTTTTGACGGTATGTAATATAAAATCCTGAGCTATCTTACTTTGAAAGCCTACTTTATATGGCCGCCTCCTACTTCTAGACACCTTCTGATGTTTCTTCTTACCCTCAGAGACACATTAACCAATACGTTTGGAGAATTATTAATTTCGGCAATTTTTTCTGAAATCCTTCGTTTAAGATCATTTATATCCTCAATTGGTGTTCGATAAATGGAGTTTTTTATAAAAGGCCACAAGAAGAAATCGCAGGGTGTTAAATCGCAGGAACGATGTGGCCATATTTGTTGCGTATTTCGGCTTATAACTCTGTTTTCAAAAAATTCACTTAAAAAATTTAAATTTTCTCTGGTTACGTGAGGTGTAGCGCCATCTTGTTGGAAGTAACCTTCCCGCAATTCATCATCGTGAAGCTCATTAATAAATGTTGTCAGAATTTCGATCCGATATCTCTCAGCTGTAATTGTGCCATCAAAGTAAATTGGGCCTACTATTCTTCTAGAACTAATTGCTGCCCACACACCAACTTTTTGAGGATGAAGAGGTCTTTCTACAAAAACATGCGGATTTTGCGTATTCCACATTCGCATATTTTGTGAATTAACATAGCCTGATAAATAAAAATAAGCTCCATCGGTAAAAAATGTTTTTTCAAAAGCACCACTATTTTCTTCTTGAAAATTGTTTAAAAACCATTCACAAAAATTAAGTCTTTGGAGAACGTCATTGGGAAGGAGTTCATGAATAGCCGTAACACGATAAGGGTATAGATGCAGATCCTTTTTCAAAAGTGTTTGGCATGTACTGTAGCATAAATCCGTTTGCTGAATTTGTTGAGATAAATGCCTAATAGAAGTTGAAGGATTATTTTCCATAATTTGTCGCGCTTCTTCAATAACCTCATTCGATCGTTTCGTTGGTCTTCCAGCCCCTTTTTTATGTTGAACAGAACCAGTCTGACAAAATTTATCAATTAGGTATTGTGACCCAGTACGAAAATTATGAAAGGTCACCGCAACATCAGGAAACTCGGTTCGAAATTCATCAAAGCAGTCATGCATAGAGTAATTCCACACACCGCCTATTTTGTTTCCATTTCTAAAAAAAACTTTCAACAATAAAATTTTTTTGTGCTTCACTAAACATTTTTAATGTAGAACTTTCAATCCGACAACAAAGCTTCACCAAAACTTGATACGCTGAAAAATAAAAAAAAATAAAAATTAAAACATATCCTGCAAATAGCACTTTATAATAGTCAAAAGACGACTCCCCGGAGAAATATTAGTTAAAGCAATAGTAACCTACCTTCAAATAACTGCAAAAATTACAAAATTTCTCCAATTTTTAAACTTTACAAATACACAAATTCAAATAAGACGTAAATGTCATAAAACAATCATGTCATCTTATCTACGCAGTACGGCCATGATGCTTTTAAAATGCATGGCCTCCCTTGAGCAAAATAATTAAAAATCACTCGTTATATAATAATAATACATTTTTAACAAATTCCCTAAATGGTAAAAGTAATAGTTAAAATTCTAATGTTTACATTTTACAGAGAAAGTAAAAAAATGTCTAAATACAATGTTAAATTATCTATATTTTTTTAGGTTGGTATGCAGTATTTTTTTTCGATGTTTATTAAGAAGTTCATCAGGAATATTATTATAGGGTTGAATGCTTCCCTCATATGGAGAGTCTTGTTTTTTTTTTGAGCGAGCAAATGTATTTCTTAGGGCACCTTTTGATCTTATATTATAGTTGTAATAATCTTTGTTTTGGCTTTAATTAATTTATATTGTACAGTATGTATTAATTTGGTTTGCTCAAATTTTCTAAGTTGATTTATAGTAAGAAATGGGTATGTTCTGTACGAGTCTTCACTGGGTGTATAATAATTTATGGCAAATAAAGCTTTTATTGATTTATCTTGTAGTCTTTGTAGTTTCTTTATTAAATATTTACTAGCATTCCCCAACAAGGTATTAGGTATCTTAAATGTGGTTCAATAAAATTGTTATACAGAAGGTATCTTGAATTATCATTAAGCTGGTAGGAGCATCTCCTAAGTGCTCCAACAATAGGTGCCACTTTATTTATAATGTTATTTATTTGAGAATTCCATGTTATATTGGAAATTATGAGACCAAGATATTTCTATTCTGATACTGGTTTTAGCAGTTGATTGTTTAATTTTATTTTTGGATTACACGTCTTTTTTCCTTTTTGTTTAATTATCATATGTACACTTTTATTTACATTAATAGTCAACTTGTTGTAGCACAGCCATTCATAATATAGGTTTATGTCAGCGTTCACAATCCGTTCCAATTCTTCTTCGCTCCTTGCAGAAAATACTAACACTGTGTCATCCGCGAACATATAATATTTGCATTGGAGTCCTACGAATTTAAGGTTATGCACATATTAAAGGTACTGCAATGGTCCACTGATCCCTGAGCTACGCACACTGAAATATCATTTAAACTGCTAGTATTACTATTTACATCTGTGAATTGTTTTCTTCCTGATGAGTATGATTTCAACAAATCTCTATATTTTCCTCGAAAGCCTAAGTTACTTAGTTTCTTTATAAGAAGATCAATGTTGACCGTATCAAAAGCTTTTTGCAGGTCAATGAAGACAGTTAGAACATATCTGTTTTTGTCAATTTCGTTAGCTATATAGCTCAGAAGATCCGCCGTGGCTCCTAGTGTTGCGATAAGAATTTGGTGAAGGATGAGAAGACAAAGAGAGTACAAAAACATTTTATGTAGAGAAGATATAGGTCAAGAAGATGAAGATCCAACTGAATGTGATTGCTTGGAAGATGATGTTGGCCTTCACGTTTAGTAATACCTGAATTTTAATTTTTAGTTTAATATAAGTACCTCATTTTTTATAATATAGGTACTTATAATATATAAAATATAACAAACTATTTGTAAAAATAGTATTTTTATTTTTATATACAAGTATGCTGGAAAATAATAAAAACTGAGTTCAAAATTGAAATTTTTCAGTTGGTATAAGTGAGATAAATAATTTTGTCTAAGCAAAACTCGATAAATCAACCTTTCGGTTGATCAAAAGTTGATAAATCCATTATAAAAGGTTAAATTAAAAATATATTTTATATTCTAATCCAGTAAACTTATGCTATTTTTGAGCACTTACCTAAGAAAAATAAATTTATAGAAAATTTTTTAAGATAGGTTAAAAAATATTCATGTATGCGTTTTTTGTCACTTACGTAAAACCAGATATTATGGATTTATCGACTTTTGCATAGTCACTTCTCAATAATTGTGATCTAAACCACGCCCTACGTTTTTCAGTCCAAGCCCTCTTTGATGAAAATAATTTTTGCTCGCACAGTACAGTTCTACAATAGAAATATTTTTTGCTCCCATCGAAGTATCTGTTAAGAGAGGTTTTACAGTAAATTGAACTGGAAATGAATTTACTATTAGAATTCAATCTAAATATTTGCATATCATACATTTCAAAGTTATGAGCTTAAAGAAAATTTAATTATAAATAAATTTCCACTTGTATATTCCGAAATATAAAATCTGTTAAGCGACCAATTGTCACTCAACCATATTCGGCCACTCGAAGCTTCACGCCACATTTTTAAAACCAATATATATGCAAATTTGGAAAATTGCAACTCAACTTCTTCCGTACCTTTTCCGCTGATGCCAAGTCCAGCGGAAACTTAACTGGCCCACCAGGGGCACTACACTAGAAAAAAGGTATTTGAATATAGGGAAAATCCATACACGCCTTATTATTTACTGCTAAATTTTAAAATTTGACGAATAATTCACGCAGGCGCTTTGGTACCTTTAAAGTTGTCTTTGCCTTTGTATCCGTCAGTCAGCTGACCTAATCCGTGGGTAAGATGCCCATTTTCTTCACTGCCATCATACATTTTATCCCTTAAATCCAAGTCGCCTCGGGTAAGTCCTTGAGGCATGCTATAACTCAGGAGTCCATCTGAAATAAAACATTAATTAAATTGTATATACAGTGTGTGTATAAAGTCTAGAAACGGCTTAATAACATCACAATTTATTGGCCGATTTAAACCAAATTTGGTACAGTTGTGTAAGAGGATCTGACGCACCGAATGACGATATTATTAGTTTGTCTGAAATTCGAACAAATTTTATATTTTTAAATGTAACACCCTGTATATTTTTTCATTTATAGTTTTTACTTTAAATTTGTTACACTTTTGATATAACATATTTTGTTCCTAATATCAGTAGTTTTCGAAATAACGACGTGTTTTGAAAATATCAACAAATTGTGTTTTATTTATTAATAAATAAAACACCAGGTCAGATTTGATGTAAAGTCATAAAAGCTGTCATTTTTACATGCAAAAATGTCTTTAACTGAAAGTGAAAGAATTACAATTCTTATGATGAGAGGATATGGCGATAGGGTCAGGTCTTACGAAGAGGTTAAAAATATATTTAATGACGTATTTCCAAACCGCAATTCAATTTCAAAAGCAACTGTTCTAAAAACTGTCCGACGGTTCGAAGAAACTGGAAATTGTAGAGATTGGCGACGATCAGGACGACCAGCAGTAGTAGATTAAGAGAAAAGTTTAGAAATTTTACAACATGTTGTTGAAACTCCTGTTTCTTCATTAAGAAAAAGTTCTCAAGTAAGTGACGTCTTCTTCAAATCCGTCCATAATGTTTTAATAAAACATAAATAATACCCTTTCAAAATACATGTAGTACAAGAGTTATCAGAAAATAATTATGAGCGAAGAATTGAATTTTGTGATTATTATGATGTCAAGGTTTGACCAAAATAACCAGTTTTTCAAATTTATAGTATCTTTGGACGAAGCAACATTTATAGACACAACTGTAGGTTCTGGGCAAATGAAAATCCCCACTGGATGAGAGAAGGTCAAACACAACGCCCTGGAAAATTAAATGTGTGGGCTGGGCTTCTGGGTAACCACAAGATTGGTCCATTTTTTATTGATGGAAATTTGACATCACAACTTTACCTTGAGCTCTTGGAAACGCAAATAGTGCCTACTATACGAAATGTGATGGGTTCAAATTATGCAAGTATATTCTTTCAACAGAACGGAGCTCCTCCCCATTTTGGTCGAGACGTGCGCGAATTTTTGAACAACACTTTTCCGAATAGGTGGATCGGTAGAGGGAATACGATCGAGTGGCCACCTAGGTCCCCTGATTTGTCGCCTAACGACTACTTCTTGTGGGGGACACTTGAAGAACAGAGTTTATACCACAAAACCTCAAGATTTGGCCGATTTGCAGCGTCCGTCGAATTTTGGACGAATTTGAATTATTAACGCCAAAAATGATTTACAACATAATTGAAAAAATTTGTTTTCAATTAGCACACTGTCAAGCTGTACAGAGAAAACAGTTTGAACATTTAATATAAAGAATATATTTTTCCTAAATTGTACTCGTTATTTCGAAAACTACTGATATTAGGAACAAAGTATGTTATACCAAAAGTGTAACAAATTGAAAGTAAAAACTATAAATAAAAAAATATGCAGGGTGTTACATTTAAAAATATAAAATTCGTTCAAATTCCAGACAAACTAAAAAGCTGGCAACAACGCCAATATCGTCATTCGGTGCGTCAGATCCTCTTACACAACTGTATCAAATTTGGTTTAAATCGGCCAATAAATTGTGATGTTATTAAGCCGTTTCCAGACTTTATTCACACACTGTATTATTATTACTTAAAAACCTATTTTATAACAAATACAGGTTATTCCTAAATATCATATACATACGGAAGGGGATAATTTTTTGGCGTATTTCATGACTAATAATTCATATAGACAAAGGTCCGGAAACGCTTTGTTACCGATCTACAGGGTGTTAAAATTTCAAGATTTCTTTAGTTTTTCCTATCTAGCTCTTGCAGTTTTTGAGACATTTAGGGTAAACTACCCAATATTTAAAGATTTTTAGGAAAAATTAAACAGTTAGGCTCTTAAATACTTTGATTAAGCTTCTATATATTATGTTTATTTAACTGAAAAGTTACTAACTAACCATAAAAGTAATTATTTTAGTTTAAAGTGCTGATTTACCAGTAGTTGGCATAGAATAGCCAATTATTGACCCCCCAGTAATTGGCATATAAAAACACCCTTATTATATATTATCATAACATTAACTTGAATTTCTTCCAGGTCTTTGTTGAGATGTAAGACCTCTTGCTGTTTATAGAAATGTGCATCGGTAGTCGATGTTTAAGCGGCCAAAGTAAAAGATGAAACAAGTGTGTTGTCATCAGCGAAGCTATATATAGGTTTTTTTAGTTTTTCCAAAAGATCGTTAATATGTAGTAAGAAAAGGGTGGACGACAATATAGAACCTTGAGGGACTCCGGCGTTGATGTTAAATGTGTGAAAGAAATCCGTTCATCGCCACTCGCAGAGAACGATCTTTAAGAAAGCTTGACAGCCATGAACAAAATTGAACCGGCATTCCGTATGCTCTCACTTTAGATAGGAGCCCCTCATGCCACACTCCGTCAAGGGCCTTGGAAACGTCTAGTGCTACCACCCGGGACTTTTAATAGTCGTTTAGAGGGGCAGCTTTCTCATTAGCTTTTTCTTTCTTCGATCTTATATTATGTCCTTCTTTATTTGCTCTTGTTTCGGGATTTTCTGATCCGGAACTGTTAATTTTCATATCATTTTCAAACATTCAACTTCTGTTATTTCCTATACTTCACTACTCAAGTTTTTAGGAATATTAGCTATAATACAATAGTCCATAACATCGTTACTTTGTTAAGAATCAAAAACTTTACGAACTGAAATAAACGCAGTCTTCTGATCATCATTTAAACTTTTTTCGTGTAATTTACATTGTTGAAATCAGTACAATATATTTCTTTAACAAATGTGTTCTTATTGCCAAGTTCTTTTAAGGTTCTGGTATTTAACATATTCTCCTATTTATTATTTTGCGATAAAAACAAATCAGAAGCAAATTGCTCATAAGTGACTACAGGTATATCTTCTGTATTTAGTTGGTATTTAGGTAAACGTTTCACTTGTTTTGTTTTCAAAATTATCTCCCTGTAGATTTTTACAACCATTTGGCAAGCCCAATGATGTAAGTCCTATAGCGTAACCTATTTTCCAAATTTAAGCTATATATCTCAAAAACTGTAGGAGCTATAAAGAAAAAACCAAAAAAATCGTGAAATTTCAACACTTTGTATGAATTAAGCCAACAGATTACCCCCTTCGGTATGCATTATGATATTTAGGAACACCTTGTAAACCCCGACGTAAAAAACTGCCTTATTCGATGAGCATTTTAAAAATATTATTTTGTATCAATTACCTTTTGACAGAGTCATATTTCTCAATTTAACTTGCATTATTAAAATGCAGCCCCAACTTATTCTAAACAATGATTAATTAGCCCTAAGCTTTAGTATCATGGGGAGCAAATAAAATTAATTGAACACTATACCTGCGAAGTGAAGGCTCAGGTGCAAACAGTGTCTGAACATTTAAATTATGGCGTTATAAAATCTAAGAATGTCGTTACAATATTAAAAATGAGTTTCGTAATTAAACTAAATTTGCTTTAATACAACTAACAATAGCTGGATCTTTATTTAAGCAAATAATAAATAATATAGAAGTGCAAATTTCTCCAGGAAGGTTATTAGTTATGTCCTTGTGTCTATTATAAAAAGCACAGTAATGGTCTCACAAATACCTTGTTGCCAGGATTTCTGAATATAGCAGAATGTACACCTTGAATAAACAAACAACAGATTCACGCGGTACATTCACAAACATTTTTTGTTTACTTTAACTGATTCTTACGCGATATAACAAAGTTTTGAACAAAGTAGATACTAATTAGATTGGACAAACATTTGCATAAAATCTATATAATATAATATTTAGTCAGGGACAGAGTTTAATATTATGGTAATAATTCTGGGGAGTCCCTGGGGCAATATAGAACGCAGAGATTTATGGACGTGACCAAAGGGCATAATATGTAAACGATCTTAAAATCAATAATAGTAAAATTAATTTGGCTCTCGGACAGCATTATCAAGGGTTAATTACTGCTAAATATGTATAGGTTTAGCACTTTCATAGTTAAAATTGATATTTTGGTGCTTGGTTTAGTAGCTACTCTATTAATATTTTAACGTAATTAATGTACCCGTAGAGATTTACTCAATGATACAGTGGGATATGGTTAATCACATCTTATGTATGTTTATTTTTCATCTACCAATCATTTACTTATAAACCCCTAGAGACGGTTGAAATATTAGCGGGCGATAAAGTTCATAATGCCCGGTGACTCTCGTAATTATTATTAAAGAAAATATTGAACAAAATTTGTATTTATTTTTAACAATTTTTGAATTTCCCTGAGAAAGAAGCTGAACCAACTATGAAATTATGTGTATGCGGATTCCTGTTCCATTTTAACATTAATTAATTAACATATTTTCTTTTCGGTGACAGAGCTAGCTATCATTTTTGCTATTCGGTTTTTCGACGTGATGCTTTCCTCTATATAACCCTTCGCTATACTAGTACTGTTCTACTTTCCGTGTAGCTTAAGGGTTGCAAGGGAAGCACCACCATCGATAAGAAGTGTGGACGAGGTCCTACGTAGGCAATGTCCTGTATATTCCTTGGCGTTTTCTAAATTAAGAAATTTTGCTATGATTGAAGGAATACGTCCTAGTGTATTTTTACCCACAGGCATAGCTATGCATTTACCATTTCGTTATGTAAGAAAAAATCTGCGTTCCTTAATTCCTTTTGGCCTTAATGCAAGGTACTGTCTAACCAATTTTAAGGCATCTGTTTGGTCTCCTTCGATTATAGTAAAACTTTTTGGCGTAGCAGTTTTAGTTTCTGGTACCTTGACAGTCAGTTTTACCATCTCATCCCGTCCGAAGCCGCCAAAAACTCCCATTACGAGTACCACTTTATGTAGCAGGAAGGTATTATTCGGCGCATTTTTAATAAAAGTTAAAACTTGTTTACCTTCCAAAACTTTCCACTTTTTAGGAATATATCCCTTTGATTTAACTTTTAAAAATGCAATTAATTGGCAATATCTTGAAATATTATTGTTTTCCTTTACTATAAGTTCAGACTTCACCTGGGAATATTTGGGTTATATTTTTCCCACTAACATAAAGTAAAAATAACTAAAAATTGTTATTACCAATAAGCAAAAGGGTTACATACCAATTCCTGAAAGTAAGCCATCATTACTGTTTCAGTAATCACCGTAATTTGGTTTTTTACTTTTCATTGTAGAAAATTTTCATGCTCCTTGTCGTACAGGACTTTAGACTTTGCCGGTAATAAGTTTTCTTAGCTTTTTCAGAATTTTTTAAAATATTTTGTGGAATTTACATATTTTCGTTTATAAAATGTAAAAGACGCTTAAAATAAACAACCCTTTAAGCAACCGTCAAACTTATTCTATGACAACCGATCGAAGCTCAATAAATACTAAAAATTGGCGAAAATAGTTTCAAAAAAATACAGGAGTTTAACTATTTATATTTTAAAATTAATGAAAAATAAAGCATTGTATACACCGCAAGCATTACTAGTCTATAATGCCCATTAGGCGAAAACTATTGCTTTCGCCTTCCTGGCATTATAGCCTACTTAACGCCCTTACTACATAAATAACTCTTACATATTTAGATTCTTTTAATTTAATTCAATACGGTCCTGTTTCATTTTCAGTAGGCAGTCACTTTCATTTAATGCCTTTTCATTTTCCCTTTTGTGTCCTTTAAAAGCTTTTGAAAAGAACATAAAAAGATGGGAAACATATTAGTGAAAAGGATCATTTGTTACTTACAAGACTGCAAGGAAATATTTAAATCGCGCAATAAATATTTTAAATAAAAATAACGTACATTTTTAGTTTACAACAGTGATTTTCTTTAATAATTACGCTGGCTGACATGATTTTTGTATTACAGTTCATCCCATTATTTTCACGATACTAATACCTTCCTAATAATAGAAAAAATATTTATAAAGCCCTAATAAGTACCACTTATTATACACATTAAAAATTCACTTTTTCCATTCCCATCTATCATTTTTTCCTGAGACTTTGGGCGCTGTGATGCTGAAATAGAAATATAGGGAGCAATGAAAATATTATGGGATTGGCTAGCTGTAATTACGTCTAATATTAATAATAATTCTTAATGCACCTTGTAGTCAACCGTCCAGATAAAATAATTAATGACATTGTTGATACACTCTCAGTTCTGTTTTCTAGAGTCTCTAATAAAGTCGACTGCCAAAACTTACAACACAATCTGAATATTTTATCATTTCATATAAAAATACCACCATTTTATTTAATTATGTCATTAATAGGAATACACTAGCGCGACCTGAAGCATTTAAGGATTTGTGGGTCGTCTTTGACAAGGAACTATCATTTGTTCCTCGCATTCAGCATACCGTCTCCGCTGCCTATAGAGTACCTGGTTTTGTTATATGTATGTTGTATATTTATTTTTTTTTCCTTCGCCTTGTCTAAGCTGGAATACACTTCAGTTGTTTGGTCCCCTTATTACAATATTCATATAAATTATGAAGAGTCGGCGCAGAGACGATTTGCTAAGGCTCTGTGGTTCAGAACGGATAGCGTTTACCCCAATCAAGGGTTTTCAGTCGTTTTTGTACACGCTTGCTAACGGTAGTATTGTTTGTGAAGAACTATTGGCAAAAGTAAATTTTAGGGTTCCTACGTTAAGTTCTCGCAACACAACTACTTTTTACCTACCACAGCATCGTACTAATGTTTATAAGTTTGCACCCAGTAACTCGATGTGCGCCTACTATAATTATTCTAATGTTAATGCTTATGATACCTTGCCTGCAGGTTAAGCGCAATCAAGAGTCACTTTTATCGACAAGAGATTTTTTGATTTTCTGTTTTTTGAGAGTGTTTTTGTTGCTTTACTGTGTTCTAATTGTCAATCTTCTTTTTTCTTTTCATGCACATGTTATGTAAATCTAAATCGTTTTGAGTTAAATAATATTAGTTTAATTATGTAGTAAAATTAGGTTAGTTTGTAAGTTTTCGTTTGTATCTGTTTTGTAATTGAAAAGCTGTTAAACAGTGTATGTATAAATATATAAATATACTGAAAGACCTGCAAAAAGGCTTAGTGTGGACCTGTGCGATCCATAAAACCCTACTAAAATCAACAGTTTCAATTTTGTTTTATTATCAATGTCAGGTTTTGTACAAATATTAATTTACTTTTACGAGTGTCTCTGGCTTTAAACAGGGTTTTTATGGCTCCAGCAGGTTTTTTTCTCGGGTTAACCGGCACTGTTTTCCTAAATTAATGATGTTGGTAGAGGATATTCACGTGCAGTTGGATAATCTACATAATTTGTGCTAAAACCCATCACAGGTAAAATAGTTTTGTAAGAGAATTAATTATCGAGGCAAAGTCGAATCTTTTTAACACTCCAACCCAATTCTCGGGTTTTTTGAGGTTAATCTTCAATTGTTTACACATTTAATCGAGCCTGGTTACCTTGTTGCAAACTAGCAAGCAAAATTAGAAACACATCACAGCTCTGGTATGTAAGTATGTGTAAAAAATCCATTTGTTGTTTGTAATAACTAACATTATTGAATATCTTTTACACAATAGCATTTTTGGTGAGGAGGAAATATGTCATTAATTGTAGACTAAAACTTACCAGTCCAATAACAGCCAGTAAGCTCAATCCTCATGCATACGGTCCTTACGTGATCGCTGTAAGGAAGAATCCGAACTTTCGAAGAGATCACAGGAGGTTTCAATGACTGGTCCACGATTGTAAACGTATCACTGTTACCAGAAAGAAGCTGAAAGGAATATTAAATTTAGTTGATGCTGATGACTATGAACGTAAAGTCAACATACGACGATACATGCGCTAACTCCATCGTTTCAAGACTCACGCTGCATTGTGTGTGGCCTGAAGTAGAACCATTTGCATCAGTTGTAGTAAGCTTAACCCTTACTATATCAAATGGAAGAAGGGATCGAGTGATACCTCTTTTAAAAGGCCATTTAATTCTCTTTCAAGTGAAATCTCATTCGTGAAATTCGGTGAGATAGTTTCAGGGATAATAATTAAAATTTGTTAAAATTTGCTTTTTAAATCCTTCTCCGGCGGGAGTCTCCTAACAAAAAAAGAGGTCTAGCGCCGCCACTGCATAGTAAGGAAAACAATTTTTTTGTGCATATGCATTTTTTGTTTTGTATGTTTTGATAAGAGAACCAAAAGTGTTTGTTATTTTTAAACATTTTCAGTCTTGACTTAGCGTAAGTTGTATTTGAGAGTGTAAGATACTGTGATTAAAAGTGGTTTACTCTTTAGAAGAAAGAAAAGAACTGCTAAAACTGTGTTATCGCAACAATGATTGCGTTAGAGCTGCTGGTAGAATTTGCAACGCGCAGTTTTCTGATAAGATTGTTCAGGCCAAATACGTGATGGAACTCGTCAGAGAATTTGATGAAACTGAGTTTTAGAAGCCGACCGTACTCAATTTAATAGCATAACATCATTGTCAGAAGGATCTGGGGTGTCTGAAACTTCAGTTCACAGAATATTAAAACTTGCAAAGTATTATCCTTTAAAATCAGTCTTGTTCACGAGCTCAACGAAGATTACTATGATCGCAGGACAGAATTTTGCTAACTTATGTCAAATCGCATATTAGAAAATCGCATTATTGTCTACAATATCTGTTTCTCATATGAACGTATGGGCGGGTATTCCTGGCAACCATATTATTGGTCCCATTTTCATCAATGGAAACTGGACTGGAGAAGTTTACCATGATTTATTACAAAATACAATAAATCCTATTATTATAAGAGTAGCACAGGAAGATGAAAATCTTTTAGGACAGGAACTTATTTTCCAATAGGATGGGGCTCCTCCGCATTATTATGTACGGGTAAGAGAGTACTTGGATCAGACATTTCCAGACAGATGGATCGGCCGGAGGGGGCCCATTGAGTGGCCAGCTAGGTCTCCAGATCTGACGCCACTCGACTTCTCCTTATGGGGACATCTTAAGACAAAAGTTTAGGCAACAAAGCCCAACGATTTAGAAGATCTTAGGGAACGAATTGTAGAAGAATGTCGACTGATAACACCAGAAATGTTACAGGCAGTTCGTGAAAAATTTGAATCACACCTTTATCATTGCATGGAATTCGGTGATGGTTGTTTTCAACATCTGTGTAAATAATTACGTTAGTTTTGTATTACATTTATTCATTAGTATTATTATTATTCAAATAATAGATTAAAAAAAAAACATTGCGCAATTCGATAATTATATTATCCCTGAAACTATCTGACCGAGTTTCACGAATCAGATGCCATTTCAAAGGGAATTAAATGCCTCTTTAAAAGAGGTATAACTCGGTCCCTTGTTCCATTTGGTACCACCCTCCCTAGAAGTTGCAGTGTTAAAAATGGTAACAAAAAAATTCCCCCTTGGCAAATCTGCCTGTTTCGTTTTAAATGGGGAATCCTGTATAGCAGACCTCTTGGTTAGCGTCAATGAAGGAATAGGAAGAGACAGATTTAAGAATTGCGTTGCATTGTAGGTAGGGGATTGAGACATAAAATGATGGCGATACTTGTATACCAGACATACAGTCTCCAACATAAAGAAACAAAAGGGGCTTGCACGACTCTTTCGCTTCTCATTTTTGCAAGTGTTAAGCAAACCCAGACTAGACATTCCCCAGAAAGCAATACCATATTTTAGCCAGGATTCAATGAGGAAATAATAAACTGTCCTAATTCCCCCACCGTTATTTTAACCGCACAACACCCTGATCCTATTTTTTTACCCATAGTTAGAATGTGAGATTCAAATTTGAGGTGTCGATCAATGAGCAGTTTAAGGAAGGCCGCCCCGGGAAAGTATTCTAAATGAGTTTAACCGATGGTCATAACTAAATTACACTTGAATCTTTTGTCTTCTGAAAATATAGCACTAGTAGGTTGGAATCACACCATTCCTTTATCTTAACTACTTATATCATCAGAGCAGACCACCCTTTTCACAGCTTCAGTGTTATTACTGTGCCACAATATTGTAGTGTGGTCAGGAAGGTTTTCTTTTCTGAAAAACTAAAATTTGTGTTGCTCATGGTCGTAATGATATCATAGATAGGAGACGTGAACTTAAAGTGAAAAATAGTTAAATGATATATAGGAGGAGGCAAGGGCCTAGCGACACTTGAAGCACCGGTTCCCGTCAGATCACCGAAGTTAAGCAGTGTCGATCGCGGTTAGTACTTGGATGGGTGACCGCTTGGGAAACACCGCGTGCTCTTGTCTTAGGGAAGAGTGTAAAATGAATCGACATCAAAACCATCCTATTCACGCCGGACAGGGCGGATGAGATCGGATATCTCGTAGGATGAAGGTGCCGTTTCACACTCCCCAGTCGGTAGACCGCACGATTAAAAACCGTACGGTCGATGACCGGTTCAAGATGGCCTCTGATACGCCGACGACCGTAAAAAAAAAAAAAGTTATATAGGAGGGGGAACCTGCATCTGCATCACTGATTCCGCAGCTTGCTGCAAGTGATGCAGATACTTGACTCATAACGCAGCATAAGTATTGAAACGATGAAGTCGATGCATCCTTGGGCTTGGTAGAAGCAAAAAAAGTAATTCTTGTACTTTAAACTGTTCAACTGTTTTAAAACAATAACCAAATCATTCACAAAATAGGGGAAAAATATAAATTAGGCAGCAAAATTAATTCAAATGGACACAATATTCAAACAAAAAGCGTTAACGTCGACTGGTATTTTCGTTTTTGATATTTTTTTAATATTTATGGTAAAAATATGATAAACGTTGGACGCATTGCAATAAATTTGACGAGAAATTCCGGTTCGGAGCGGAAATAATATTTATTTTTGATGTAATTATCGCAATAAAGTTAGCTTTTTTTACAAACTCAATAATGGAATACATACTGGTTCCATTTTAGACCAAAGTTAGCAGATTATATTTATTTTGTAATATCTACAAATAATTGGTATTGTGAAGAACAAACAACCCCACAAATAGACTAATTAAATTAGATTCCAATTATAACTGCCGCCATTCGTGACGAGTTATTTTAACACGAACGAGATATTGAATTGGGTCATTCCATTAAACAAGTTAAATACGGTGTACTAGAAAAATTAAAATCTGCATTACATGCCATGTTATCAAGTTACTTTTTTCTACTACTGCATAAATAAATAACCTTCGGGCCCTAGTAACACGAAAGATCACGAACGTAAACATTAGAGTGACCTGAATATTATACGTTGCTAGCTACGAAAGTAGTATGTTTCTAGCTACGAAAGTACTACTTTCGGTGCCAGGACAAAAAAACACGAATACTCATAGGAAATTTTTATTGTATTTATTCAAGCGAATTTTGGAAAAAACTTCATAACAAAATGCTTATATTTATTGAAAAAACAAGTGGTATAATATATAGTAACAATAATATAAAACTTAAATATTAATTATTTATTGCCATTAAGGCTAATAGTGAAATTTGAACAGTTGGAAAAATAAATTGATGGAATATTATTTAATTCAATAGCTTCGCCGCGTCGTATTAAAGTCTCGTTGTTATCCTGAGCATGGACCATATTACAACTCGTTCTGTTTGTCACTCTCACGTCGTAAGATGGAATAGAAGTAGGAGTTCCATTTAAGATCTTTTTGGAAATTTCGATTTTATTAGTATACGAATCACCAATATATCCCTCCGCAACGGACGAAGACCTTCAACCGCCATGTTTTTTTAAATCCAAAATGTCGACACCTGGAGCATTTCCGAGAAATGTAGCTAATGTTTTTCTTAACGAGTGACCAGTGTATTTATTTATGTATTGAAGTCTCAAAAATTTGGCAATTTCTTTGGAAACATTCGAAATGGATCTCATCGGTGCGGCATGCTCCAGCTATTCATATTACTGCTATCACTTTCATAGATAAATAGCTATGATTAGAAGCGTCAAGTAAAAACTTTATTATTTCTACTCTTCTGAAAATTTTAGATTTTTTAGCTTCGTAACCATCGTTTTTTCGTTTAATAAATGCAATGAGTTTCTCAAACTGCGAAATATCTATATTTTTGTTCACAGAAACAAACAGTCAATTTGAGCATGGAATATTGTGACCATAGGACGGAGATGATAAGGCTTCAGATTTCTCTAAGAAGTACGTTAACATCACATTTTCGTCAATTTGAGAAACGTTTTTATCCGCAAACCATTCCAGAAACAGGTTGTACGTTTGATAGTATCTATCTTTTGACTTCTCAGGTAACAGTGAGGCACATGCCAACTCGGCCGCCTTCTGAATAGCAACGTTTTGGTCTTGGGAGAACATTTTAGACTAGCGAAATTAAAAAAATTCGAACTGAAAAATTAACTTTCGCATCTAGTAATGTAAATAACTATTCTTCGAACGTAGCAAAATATCAATCAAATGGAAGTATTATCTACGTGATCAATTTCAATCGGTATTCTGTAAAATATCGAAAATCCTTCTATGTTGTTATGTCGAGTCAAATTTAGGGAAAATATCTAGGATCATCATATATAGGAAAGCTTTTGAAATATGATAGATTGATGCGAAACCTTGCATTTTGAATACGAGGCTTTGCTTTTTCCTTCGCATTGAATATTGAGTCTAGGATGCTGTAAAATGGATATTTACCGACAAAAAGTTAAAACAGTTTCTGTGCTTCTTGTGGAGGATGATTGTTAAAGCACGGCGACAAAAAGAAATAAAAGTTTTGATTATTAAGATTAAACAGTGCTAAAGTTGTACATTCCTTTGGTTATTAACCTTAATAAAAACAAGATCTTTAACTACACTTGCACTCTTAAACAACTCTTAAGTTTGCACAACACACTGCAAATCGTCATCAAAATCCAAAATTAGTTCTTTAATGGCTTCGATATGCTTTTATAAACACTTTTTTTACATTTAAAATTAATTTATTTACTAAAGGATATTCAGTTCTGACGGTTTCTACGACTCGGCTTATTCCATGTGAAAGACAAGTCACATGTACCATGTTCTTCTACCATATACGCGGTGCTGCATCAGACAAGAGCACTAAAAACTTCTCATCTTGGACTGGACTTGGTAAGAAAAAGCTCGATAGAGACTGCTGAATAAATCTGGTTACGGTCACATTATTAGTTTTGTCTAGCTGCTTAGAAGCTATTTAATATGGGTTTGTTGCTTTACCTTCTTGAAGTGCTCCAATCATACGATGTGCGATATATCTGCCACACGCATCTGTGCCTTCACAAACATTAATGTAAAAATTGTTATCAACCAATGAAGCTTATAAGTTATAACTTATAACATATGACCCACCACCACGTTCTGAACTACATTATTAAAGTAACTCCCCAGATTGCAATAAAGTGATCAAAAAATATACCAAACTGGATGCTAAAACCACTGGAATTTTAAATGAGTCATTGCAGTAATCAACTTTGCTAATTAACAGATTAAACGTCGATTTGAAATGGCGTCGGACATGTTGGAGTAATTAACGTTTGAAATTAAAAATTGATTCGGTAATTCGGTTAAAAGAATGGGGATATTCCATAAAAATTATTTTATTTTATGATGTGTATACGGGGTGCTCCATTTCAATTGCCCTTTTTTAAAGCTTAATAAATTTGGTGCTATTTATCCCTTGCTAAAATTCAACTACATTATTGTGGCATACGTGCCAAAATTTTGTTTAATATTTATACAGAGCTGACCACAAAGTCAAAACAAAGCCAACTTACATTTTTTTTAAATGGAACACGTTATATTGATATTTTTTTCGAATCCTCTGTAAATTCTTATTCCAAATACATATCACACTTATCACTTCTTTTGAAAGGCTACTGTTAAAAACGAGCTTTCTATTTAGAAAAGCATACGCACACTAATTTTATTATTTAAGTGGTAAATATGAGCTATGGATCATTAACATTAACTAAGTCATACATCGGGCCTCGGGGCATACCTTACTTAATCTATCTATTCTTTAGACTATCTGAGTATCTTAAGATATTATATTAAATAACTCTTTCCAAACCCAATAGAAATAATATGACATATTAATATGTATATTTAGACTAGTGAATATTGGGGAGTGCAGCAAATGAAAGAGTACTCTTTAAAGTTATTCCAAGCTTTCGGAAATCGTATATTTCATTTCCATCCTCAGGGAGACTACCACTATATTAACATCTATATGAACAATCTCAACAAAGTTGTAAGTAAAAACATCTAATTATTAATTTGAACAAATCTTCTAATCTCAATTTATATAAACAGTAGTCTCCCTGAGGATGGAAATGAAATATACGATTTCCGAAAGCTTGGAATAACTTTAAATAGTGCTCTTTCATTTGCTGCACTCCCCAATATTCACTAGTCTAATTCTTAACTAGTCAGCAACGACTACCCTCTCGATAAATATGTATATATGTGAGAACTTAGCTCTCTAGCCACTTGCTGAGATCTTATATAATAAGGATTAACCAAATCATGCTAAAGCAGCTATTCTCTGTGCTACATGCCCCAACGAGCGCTGAATTATACAGGGTGAGGATTTTAAAGTGTTACAACGCAATATCTGAAAAACGGCTATAAATATTTTAGTCAAATTTTGGGACGTGGATAGGGAGGTTGGGGGACAAATTTTAAAATATTTTTGATATTTACCCCCCCTCCAGATTTGATGTGGCTAGTGACAAATTTGAAATGTCAAATGGAAAGGTATTTTTTTTTTTGATAATTCGATTCCTCGTCAATAACTACGTAAGTGAGCAGAAAATTGTTACATTTGCTCTACTAGTTGCTTAGTTACGAATTTTTCAATAAATAAAATAGGAATACTTAAAAATGATAATTCCTTAAAAAATCTAACGACGATCATGCTTCAAAAGGTGTTCGAAATGACCCCCATCCATTTCTAAACATTTTGCAATTCTTTTTTGACATGAGTTGCGCACGCGAGTTAACATTTGAGGCGTTACTAAATTACATGCTTGTTGAATACGATCTTTCATGTTTTCTGGTGTGGTCGGTGGTGTAGCCATAACTTTCTCTTTTATAAATCCCCACAAGAAAAAATCTAATGGGGTTAAATCTGGTGACCTTGCAGGCCAATTTACAGGACCACCACGACCAATCCATCTGTTTCCAAACATTTCATTTAGTGTATCTCGAGCTTGTCGGGCAAAATGTGGCGGAGCACCATCTTGCTGAAACCATAGTTCTTGTTGATTTCGATTATTATTCAGAAGTTGTGGCAAATCGGTTTGTAAAAAATTATTATACATTTCTCCATTTAGGTGACGGTCAAAAAAATGTGGTCCAATGACTCTATCTCCGACTATGCCACACCAGGTATTAACCGACCAAGGATGTTGGTTTGGCAGAAATCTCATCCAGTGAGGATTTTGAGGTGCCCAATAGTGTAAATTGTGCCGGTTGACCTTAAATTAAGAAAAGCAAAATTGATTGAATCAGTATAAAATTAAAAATAAATCTAAATGTATGTGAATATTCTCTAAACACCCGTTAACGGGTGTTTAGATATGTATTTATTTATGTACACCCATCAAGTAGTGGATTACATATTTTTGATTATTAAAAGTTACATTAATCCATATTGATTTAAATAATTACCTGACCACAATTGGTAAATGTAGCTTCGTCAGAAAATACTATCTTTCTTAAAAATGCATTGTTTTCGTGAATTAAAGTTTGTAACCACGTACAAAATGTAATCCTATTTTGAAAGTCTTGGCCATACAATTCCTGATGAATAGTTATGTGGTAAGGGTGAAAATTGTGCTTGTGTAAAATAGCCAGTACCGATTTTTGGCACATTCCTGAATCACGAGCAAGTTCCCTTGAACCAACATGAGGATTTACAGCTATTACACCCAACACTCCAACGGCCATATCGTCATTAGTTTTTGTTTGTCTTCTAACTCTGTTCTTATTTTTTAGGATTCCCGTGCTGCGGCCTCGATCTTCTAATCGCTTAAATGCCATATGAGATTTTTGAATGGCGGGAAACCTAACAGTCCACAATTGCGCCGCTTCCCGGTAGTTTTTTCTACATTCTCCCAGAATTAACAACATGTCTATTTCAATGTCATAAGATTGTTCCATAATTGCACTGAATAATGAACTTTATCAGATTATCACTACTTGTCAAAGTCAAAAGTGGTTTCCTAGGATACAACATAATTAAAGGTTTGGATAAACAATAATCATAGGTGTCATGATTTAAAATGTGTAGTTTTAAGTATTCCTATTTTATTTATTGAAAAATTCGTAACTAAGCAACTAGTAGAGCAAATGTAACAATTTTCTGCTCACTTACGTAGTTATTGACGAGGAATCGAATTATCAAAAAAAAAAAATACCTTTCCATTTGACATTTCAAATTTGTCACTAGCCACATCAAATCTGGAGGGGGGGTAAATATCAAAAATATTTTAAAATTTGTCCCCCAACCTCCCTATCCACGTCCCAAAATTTGACTAAAATATTTATAGCCGTTTTTCAGATATTGCGTTGTAACACTTTAAAATCCTCACCCTGTATAGCAAAATTTTGAGTATTTTGACTAACACTGTTAGAACTAAAATACAAACTCAGATTGCAGAAACTACCGGAAAAGAAAGGAATGAATCTGTATTTCCCATGATAGGATGCTACGTTGCTGCTATCTGTAGATCGGTTTTGAACTATTTGGTTCTCGTCAGTACAGGTTAGTTTAGGTTAGTTAGCATGACAAACGAGCATACCTACCATTCTTCTGCGTATTGGAAGTGCTCTTGAGTTAGCTCTGATGAGCTTCTACTCCTTCTATGGCTGTGTTTTGAATCTTCTTCCACTATTCTGGATTTTTCTTGATGGGTGTTTAGTTCATTATGTTTGTTTTTTCCTTATTTGGTTTTGTTTTGTTGCTGTATGTTCTGCTGTCGTGTTGTTTTCCTCATTTGTTTTTTCTCTGCTGTTTATTTGTTGTTCTTTTCTTTGATGTTTTTGCTTGTTTTGATTTTTTGTCGTATATGCTTAGATGTTTTTATTCGTTTCAAGGATAGAACCAATCTTTCGGATATATAAATGTGTTGTATCTTGTCGAGCGTATGTGGGAGTTCTGTATCATTGGATTTATTGGGGGTGTTACATTATTTTTGCCCACGCTGTATAATAAAGACGTTTTGAATTTAAATATACGTAAGTAACAAAATTTTGGCAGGTATTCTAAAATACTGTATTTGAATTTTAGCAATATGATAATGAGCACCAAAGGTGTTAAGCTTTAAAAGGCGGTAAAAGAAACACCCTTTATACAACTAAAGCTGTAGCAATATGGTTGTTTCCGCTTCCAAAAGAAAATGAAAATAAATAGTTCATATCAACATCCATTGTGAAAACATCTAAAATACGTGTGTCATATTATATCACATTGTGACAAAATTAAAGTTATGCCTAAAATGTGTTTTAAAATGTATTCATCTTTCACGTATTATTCTCGTATCTGTTACACTAGAAACAGCCTAACCTTGAACAAAACACTGGTAAAACGGTCACCCGGTACATCTTCAATTCGAAATTGACAAATCCATCATTCTCTCGCTCGAATCCCCCAATATTGCAGTCAAATTTGAAACACAAAAATACGGCTTCCGACGGCATTTTTATCTTATGTCAGCGGAGATCTGGCATATAACGCCACACTGGCGTGCGGCAATCCATCATGGCTATCTTTCCGGAACGATGTATATAGGTCAGTATCCGCAATATATGTGGAAATGGGACTGGATTTACATCTGCCGTGTTCCTGTTTTCGGGCGGTTTTGCCTGGCTGTTACGTGGTACGTTAAAATTATTACTGTTATAAAACTGGATGGATATAGTTAATAATAGAGTCTGCCAACTGTAGACGAAGGTCTAATTGAAGGCAGGCAAACTAGTCGCATTGCTTTCGGTTCTACCAAAAGTTATGAAGACCGCTGATGCCAAAAATTATTAGAGTGAAGTTCTTTTAACGAAAAATAGTTTTGATTTAATGACTGCAATAAAAGTAAAGGGTCGATCCCAATCCTCCGGCAATAGATGACCAAGCCATAAAGGTGCAGTAAAAGGTCGGACTAAAGAATACAAGTAATGATACTCGTATACTCGGTACACTATAATAATAAAAAATTGATTTAATCAAATAGAAAAAACCCAAATACTATAAATGTTTAATTATTATCAACTTATATTTATTTATATGTATAATAATGTTATTCTACATCTAGGTAATTCTCTTTGACTCTCAACACAAAAAATGTTTCGGGCTCCAAAATAGCTATTTCCGAAGTATTTTGTCTTGCTAAACACAAAAATCACCATGAAAAATTCAGATTAGCTCTTGTTTTCAATATACAAGGTTGGGCAAGAAACATTTTTAACATCGATTTAAAATAATTATTGTATATTCATGTTAGTGTTATTTATCACAGCTTGCCTTGATTAAAAACAACGACGTTTCTAAGGTAACAACATGTTACACAAAGTATCATCTGCCAAAGTTATTAATTTTCTAAGTACAATACGCAGATATTATTCAATTTTTTAGTAATGTCTCGACATAATTTATTTTCCAATGCGGAAATGCGTGATATGCCTTGTATTTACGCACAAGAAAATTTGAACGGTCGGAGTGCACTGCGCAGGTACCAAGAAATGTTCCCGAATTGAAGGCAACCAAACCACAAATAATTTCAAAATATTTATTACCGACTAGGAGAGACTGCTTCGTTTCGACAAAAAGAAAGAGGTTTCGGCCCGTCCAAAAAATATAACACTACAACAGGAAGAAGAGATTTTAGTTCGTGTAGCCGAAAATCCAGAAGTGAGTTCCAAGAGATTGAAGGCAGCTACAAGTGTAAGTAAATCTTCAATTGTTAGAATATTTCACCCGTACAGTGTTTACTGCCGCCTGATCTTCCAGCCAGATTTCAGTTTTCTCATTACTTCCAAAATCTGCTAAATACAGATCCAATGTTCTTAAATCGTGTGTTGTTCACGAACGAGGTGACATTTACTCGACGGGGTGTCGAACTAACCTGAACTAACCTGATCTAACCCGCATTTAGTTGTTAAACGTCACTTTCAACACGAGTTTAAGGGTTTAAGGTCAATATTTGGTGTGGAATTATCGGAAATCATCTTATAGGCCCCTTTGATTTACCGCCAACTCTAACCGGAGATTCATATTTGAATTTCTTACAAAATGAACTTAGAGGGCTTTTAGAAGATGTAGCACTAAACGTCCTGCGAAATATGTATTTCATACAAGACGGGGTTCCCTGAACGTTGGATAGGCCGTGGTGGCCCCTTGACTTGGCCGGCGCGAAGTCCGTATTTTAATCCAATGGACTTCCGCATTTGGGGTTGTTTGAAAACCATTGTTTATAACAGTTCAACAAACAACCGTAATGAGTTTAATCAACAAATTATATATTCTGTTAATCTGCTCAGAAATGATTTAAAGTCCGACAGTTTGTAAAACGTATAGCGAAATGTATTGAGGTCAATGGTGGCCATATTGAATAATTGCTATCACGGCGTTACCATTTTTATTCCTAACTATTTTGTTACTTTTAAATGTTACTAAACTAAGTATTAAATAAAATTCAATTGGAACAAAATTAGTAATTCCGTATATGAAAAAGCGTGTTTATTAGGAAAAAATAGTCAACCTTAAGTATCCACATTAACTTTAACACTTAGCAAATGTAGCTGATTTACAATAATTTTAAGTCAGAAATTCACCATTGCTCGATTTTCCGTTGCTTTTGGACCACGTACTTAGTTTAATTAGACATATTAAATGCCATTATCTCGAAAATGGTTGCTCCTAGCGACTTCAATAAGTTATACGTTATTGATGTTAAAGAAGTAAAGTAACTTATTTTTCTATTAGTCGGATCGATATAAGAAGCTTAAACAAAGTTATGCCAGCTAAAATGAGTGGGGCATGCCGTAGATAGCGTTATCTTCTTAAGGAGTCTGCTGTTGCTATGTGTCCCATTACTTTTGGGACACCCTGTATACATGCAATTCCGATCAAATCATATAAACTACCTAGGGACTGGCTGCTACATCATCCTTAATGATTAGATATAATCAAACAATTCAATAATTAGAAGTGGCTACTTTTCACTTACTTCTTCAGTCGAATAAGAATTACTTCATTTAAAAGGAGCTAATTTAAACCGCATTTATATTTTATGCAATATGTATGTGATCGTTTTAATTAAATTTGCACAGTAATCAGAAAAATTTGACGCCATACTGAAAAAATTATTACAAACCATGTTTAAATATATGAAATGGCTCTAATCAAATATCGATATCATTTGGATATTTATTGGTAATAAAACAATACATGACTGCCCAGCTATAAATTGAATATTTCGCGATTGGAATCTAACTATTATTAATTTATTCTATAGGGCACCGACAACTGAATTAAACACTTTGTTTATTATTAAAACCTAAGTGGTATAGTTATTCAATTTCACACAATTTTGAAAATAGGAACAAATATTTATACAGGGTGTTCCAGATAAGAATGCAGTCTATAGGGATATCGTAAACCATCGGACATACAAAGATGATTAAATTAGAGAGAAGTTCTGCATTATTGAACTGTAAAACGTCATATTTTCAATATTCAAAAATCTGGAATATTTCTCAAGGGTGTGTCTCATTTGCGTTATCTATTTTCTGGGTGAATTACGTAAAGTTCTTTTCACAGTAAATGGTTTTGACCTTTTAACTGCAATAAAACTAAAGGATTGATGCCATTGTGTGGACAATAAATATGTAAAGTATAAAGAATGGTGTGTCATGCGTGTCAAACCATGTCTTATCGAGGTAAATTATTGGACGATTTTCAGAACGATAGTTTCTTATCGATGTTATATACTCACAACGCCATTTTTGTAATCACTGAGATTCCATAAGCACTTTCTTTTTGTCAATTGTGCGATCTCTGAAGGCTATTTTAAACAAAACTCCTCAAATGCTAGTGATGCTACAGTTTATTTGGGTTTCGTCATTAAAGAGCCGTTGCTTCAGAGTTTCTTATATAGGTACGCGATGCTCTTCGTACATGGTGTAAACTTTTCGCCTAATTAAATAATTGTCGGCTTCGTCGAAACATTTATTGAAACCGGCATCTTTACGCTTCTTACTTGATTTGATGGGATTTGACACGATTCTTTTCACTTTAGTAAGGGGTATCTTAGTCAAATTACTAGTTTCCTTCGCGGTAGCACTAGCATTAAGTTCTCTGTTAAGTAAGGAACCATAAACAGTTTTTACACTGTTCCTAGCATCGAGAGATAAATGCTCTTTCTTCACCGGAACATTTGAAGAAACTCTGTCAATCTTTTTCTACAGACGCCACATAATGCATCGTAAAATGATATCGCAATATAGCTGAACACTTTCCGTGAGAAATATAGACTGACATTCAATCTCTCAAAATCCAAAATTATCTTATTTTAATTTAACCTTACCTATAAATCATTATATTCGGCCCCAAAAATGAATACTGCAAATTTACGGGTATTTACGACAGCACTTAGCATCCATTTTATTGCAGTCATTAAATCAGAATCATTTTTCGTGACAAGAACTTTACCAGTGTTATTGTGTATTTGTAGTTAACAATAAAGAATTAATTCAACCGTATTTCACAATAATTGGACGGATTCAACTAGATGCAGAAAAAATAAATGCGCTTTATAAATATTGCAGAGCCATGACCTGATTGTTAAACAATATAACAGCAACAAAGTGAGGCAATTAGAATAAACGCAATTTGTGTTGCCTTTTAAACAATAATTACGACCCATCGCAGGCAGGACGTTATTTAAATTCAAATGAAATTTACGCTTAACTTGATGACAATGCATAATTTTATTTGTTTTGCCAGATCCTGAAATCACTAATTCGTTAGGTACATAGTTTGCAAAAGTGTGTGTAATTTATTGCGATATTGTAAGGTTTCACGATAATGGTGCTCAAATTAGAATGATTTTTTTTAGTCACGACCAATACTAATGTAGTTATTTGAAAGAAGAGCATAATACTATCCTGTTTAGCTTAACGTTATACAATGTGTCCACGGATGGAGTTTCAAAGAGGAAAACCTTTATCATTCCTATTTATAGGGTTAGGAGAAAAGCTATTCTTTATAGCAGTCGTGATTCAATAGGTACAAATAGTAAAATAGGTTCAAAAACAAACATATGTTAAAAATACGCTATTTTTATCCCTTTTATCCAAAGATTGCGAGTTAACTCATACCCAATTCACGAGTTCAGGGTAAATTCTAGAGTCGGAGGTAACCTGTGGTTATATAATGCATTTTACTATTTATTATTACTATTATCTCCTGGATTAACCTCCACTTTTGAGTGAGTTCCAATCTATACAATTGGGCCTCGATTTGCATAATCATAATAGTAAAATTAGAAAATGCTTATATGAACAAATAATTTATTTGTCCGATGTTATGGTTTAGGATCCGAAGCAAGCTATTAGGCAGGTCTTAGACAATTCTATGAGATATGACCTGATCCTGATAATCCTCTCACAGAAATGGGATTTAATAAATTATAAGAAATTCATGAGAATTGGTAGTATTTTGAATTAAAAAAGGAAAAAAAAGGTGTAATGAGGTGATGCTCTAACTATAATGTCAATGCATTTAGCAAGCAATTTTACCAAATTGTCTGTAAGATATAAATCTTTACAAATGGGTAATGTGTGTAAATATCTGGTACAAAAAATTCTAAAGGACAATAACATTTGTTCGTATAAACCGAAATCCAATAATTTTCTGGAAAAAAAAATGGGAGAAAATATCCTTAGACAAAGAAGCTGTGCAATGTAATTTTTTCGGACGAGGCAATTTTAATACAAACGAGGTGACTATCCCGCAAAATTGGAGTCATGATGACCATAATCTTTGTATTTGCAGAAAACAATGTCCGGCGTAGGAATTTCTTTTTTTAAATAGAAACTATGAACTTTTCGCCTTGCACTAAAATGTCATCCAGCTCAAGTTTTGGTCGTCCTGGAGAAGTTTTTGGAGGTTTGACGTCAACACTTTTTCTTCTTTTAAAAGTTTATATATTGTTGTTTTCTCAACGTTAAGCATATCTGCTGTAAATTGCACTGTATTGTCAACACTCAAATCCGCATTCTTTCTTTAAATGGAATCGTAACAGTTAAGAATTAACTTTTTTTCATTTACTGTACATGGACCTACTCTAGGGCGATCAGGCAATTGTTGAGAATTCTCCATATATAAATAAAAAAACACTTACAATATACACTTTCACTGAGAAACAAACACCCAAGATAGGTATGTAAGATATAAATGGTTGTATTATTCCAATAGAGGCACCCATAAATATCCACACAATTAGCAAACAGGTAACCAGGATAAGGTACAAAAAAAAGGGAATAAAATGATAAGAGCAGAAACGTAATAAGTACCTAAATTCTAATTAGTTTTGATAAAATTGCTTTCTTAAATTCCAGGCTCTATATAATTTTAAGCTTAAAAAATTTAACATTAAAATATATCATGGTAGAGGAAATTAAAGTTATACTTGTTATATTTCACAATTTAATTCAGTTTCCTGACCCGTGTTTCCTTGCGGATCAATATCAAAGGCATATAAGACAATATTAAATTATACATGTCATTAAAATAAAAATTGACGGATGATGGGTTATTTTGGTATTATTGACAGTGTTTATTGCATATGTATCTTAAGTTATTAGGCTATTAAGTATTAAATTGGCACCTGAAGGTATTTCAATTTGATTATTAACAACATTACATCGATTTTTTAAGGCTTTTTTGATTGCTAATGTTCCTAATAGGTTTTTTTTAAACAATGTCAATAATTACGAACGAAAAAACCCGTACTTATATACACAATATCATTTTCTTAATTTTATTACTTAGATTAAATACCTTTATAATCACACCTGTAATTTAGTTGTACCTTTGGCCAATACCTGTAAATTAAAGACCAAAATAACCCATTATCTGTCAATTTTTATTTTAATGACATGTAAATACATGCAGAAAAATCTTGCACGCCCATGGAGAAGACGGTTTTAATTGATTTATTACTTGGCATTATTTAAAGATAGACTATAAAAATGTTATGTTATTTATGTACCCTGTATGGTAATCGGAAAAATGGTATTTGAGAATGTAGTTTAAGCCCAAACAGATGTTTTTATAAAGAACGAGTTTTTTCTCAAACTTACGAGTAAAAAAGTTTTGCCTCTTCCAAACTCTATCCGTGGACATAATGGATATGATCAATTTTAGGTATACTTTTCTATATTACTAGACTCTCGTCAGGTGATCTAGTATTGCTTCATAACTCTAAGAGTTTCTGGCGCCTGCCCTTGTTAAATGTTCTTGTGATTTATTTTCAAAAAAATTGTTTATTTTAAACGAATTTGGTACACATTATACCTCAATTAAGAAATCACTCTGTACAGTGATTTATACGGTTTAACGATTTTGCACAGAAACCACACATTTAATTTCAATAAGCTGGATTAAAATTAACTGGCTTCAATGTGGCGTAATTATTTGCAATTACATGTATTTGGTTTTAATAATAATCAATACATTAGATTTCGGATAGGTATTCCAAAAACGTCAGAGTCTACACTAATAATATTGCCCAAAAATACCTCTTTTCCACTACGATCTCTCCACCGCACCCATTTCGCTAATCCAGGTCGCCAGTATTCCACCATGTACTGCTCTGCATATTCTTGACCTTGTCCATTCCCATAACGGCCTTGAGTTTTCACTCCTAAACAATGAAACGTCCAAATATACAGTTTTTATTTTATACCCAGTATTAGGGTGGATCGAAAATATAAATTTTAGAAATCTAAAACTCCGGATATGCGAAAACCTGTCACGTTAGTAAGTTATTAAACGTGGTATCTTTTTACTACATTTTCTGAAAGATCTTGTAACTTTAGTGCCAACAGCTATTTATACAAAGGTTACGAAATAAGGGTCTTTTAGGCACGCGACGTGAAAATTGTCCTACGAGGCGAAGCCGAGTTAGACAACATGTCAGAGTGCGTTATTTCTGAAACTACTGATATTAGGAACAAAGTATGTTATACCAAAAGTGTAAGAAATTTAAAGTAAAAACTATAAATGAAAAAACATACAGGGTGTTACATTTAAATTTATAAAATTCGTTCGAATTCCAGACAAACTTAAAAGCTGGCAACAACGCGCCAATATCGTCATTCGGTGCGTTAGATCCTCTTACACAACTGTACCAAATTTGGTTTAAAACTGCCAATAAATTGTGATGTTATTAAGCCGTTTCCAGACTTTATGCATACACTGTGTATGAAAAACATTTAGATATTTAAATCTTTGTCCGTTTTTCGATCCACCTTATTGTATATTCGGATTTTAATTTAATGTTGCAAGGAATAATATTCCTTGGTCACCAATCAATTTTTACCTGTCAAGACGAATACTTCTCCCAGATCAATTTCCAGGTATTCCCTCGAGTCTCGAGACACCATATGCTTGGGACACCACGCGCCTCCTTGTTTGTTATTTCTTAGCCTGAAATAATTAACTATCATAAATATTTGCATCTGTAACTCATGTCTAGACTTATCACTTAAAACAATACATTATGCAGCGAAAGCAATTAAACCGTTTGATAATAAGAACTTAATTTGGGATTTACGTCGTGCATGTTCAGGTCCTTTTTCTCGTCAACAAAAAGAGTAAATTACAAACAGAATCCATTGAAAAGGGCTTTCCACTCGTTTTTTTCGTTTGTCTCCCCGGTCTGAGGTTTAAAGGTGCACCTGGCTCTGTGTGCCTGAAGGGAAGATTGAAAAGCTTTTAAAAGCTTCAATAAATTCGTATTTTTGTGGCGCAATCCTGTTTACTTTTTTTTTAAGTTTATTCTGCTTTCAGACATAATAGACGCTGCGATATTACATTTAATACCGTTAATATTCCATGGTATGAGTAAAATTAAAATTGAAGTTCCAGCCACAACAAAGACTTGAAAGTTTAATTAATTTTCGACTCCCTGTTACTCTACAACGATGTCCTACCTACTTAAAAAACATTAATGTTCAACAAAGTCCCTGCTTCGAACAGATTGTAATATATGTATGTATATACAGGGTGTCCCAAAAGTAATGGGGCACAGAGCAGCAGCAGACTCCTTAAGGCAAAATAATGCAATTTGTTTAAACTTGCCTTATCCCAAAATTGATAACAACCAAGATACAGGGTCTCAATCTTTTAATTTTGTTTTAGTTTTTTTGTGATTATTTCTTAACAAAACGACATAGCAGCACCAAATTAAGGGTTTTGGGGTATTTTGAGGTGAGGAATTTAAAATTATCCATAGTTTTTGTATAACCGGTAGAGGGTGCTATCTATATATCGATTCGACGAATAAAAAAATAAGTTACTTTACTTTTTTTACATCAAAAACGTATAAGTTATTGAAGTCGCTAGGGGCATCCATTTTCGAGATAATGACATTTCATATTTTTAATGCAAGAATGCTAAAATATTCAAAATAATTGTGTATTCGTATTAGTGTTATTTATCACAGCTGGCCTTGATTAAAAACAACGACGTTTCTAACACAACAACAGGTTACACAAAGTATCATCTGTCAATATTATTATTATTATATGCCTCGACATAAATTATTTTGGCAAGGGCCTAGCGACACATTAAGCACCGAAGTTAAGCGGTGTCGAGCGCGGTTAGCACTTGGATGGGTGACCGCTTGGAAAACACCGCGTGCTCTTGTCTTAGGGAAGAGTGTAAAATGAATCGACATCAAAACCATCCTATTCACGCCGGACAGGCCGGATGAGATCGGATATCTCGTAGGATGAAGGTGCCGTTTCACACTCCCCAGTCGGTAGACCGCACGATTAAAAACCGTACGGTCGATGACCGGTTCAAGATGTCCTCAGATACGCCGACAAACCGTAAAACAGTAAAAAAAAAATTTCCAATGCGGAAATGCGTGATATGCTTTGTAGAGAATTTTAACGGTCGGAGTGCAGGGCGCAGGTACCAACAAATGTTTCCGAATAGAAGGCAACCAAACCGCAAATTATTTCAAAATATTTATGACCAACTAGGAGAGACTGGTTCGTTTCGACAAAAAAAAGAGGTTTCGGGCCGTCCAAAAAATATAACACCAGAACAGGAAGAAGAGATTTTAGTTCGTGTAGCAGAAAATCCAGAAGTGAGTTCCAGGAGATTGAAGGCAGCTACAGGTGTAAGTAAATCTTCAATTGTTAAAATATTTCACAATGAAGGCCTGTACCCATACCAATTGACACCCGTCCACTGTTTACTGCCGCCTGATCTTCCAACCAGACTTCAGTTTTCTCATTTGTTCCAAAATTTGCAAAATACAGATCCAATGTTCTTAAATCGTGTGTTGTCCACGTTCGCCGGGGTGTATTCAATTACCGAAACAGACATGCGTGGGAAAATGAAAACCAGCATTTAGTTGTTGAACGTCACTTCCAACACGAGTTTAAGGTCAACATTTGGTGTGAAATTATCGAAAATCGTCTTATAAGGCCCCTGTGAATTACCGCCAACTCTAAACGGAGATTCATATTTCAATTTTTTACAAAATGAACTTTAAGGGATTTTAGAAGATGTACCACTAAACGTCCGGCGAAATAGGTATTTCATGCAAGACGGGGCGCCGGCACACTTCCCCAGACAAGTGTGAAATTATTAAAATTCAGGGAACTGTGAACGTTGGATAGGCCGTGGTGGCCCCTTGACTGGGCCGGCGCAAAGTCCGGATTTTAATCCAATGGACTTCTGCAGTTCGGCTTATTTGAAAACCATTGTTTATAACAGTTCAATAAACAACCGTAATGAGTTACATCAAAAAATTATAAATTCTGTTAATCTGCCCAGGAATGATGAAGATCTCTTGTTTAAAGTCCGACAGGTCTTTTTTTGTAAAACGTATAGCGATTTGTTTGTGATGTATTGAGATCAATGGTGGCCATTTTGAACAATTGCTATCACGGCGTTACCATTTTTATTTCCAACTATTTTGTTACTTTTAAATGTTATTAACTAATTATTAAATCAAATTTTTGATTAGAATAAAATTAGTAATTCCGTATATGAAAAAGCGTGTTTATTAGAAAAAAACCTCAAGTATCTACATGAATTTTGACACTTAGCAAATGTAGCTGATTTACAATAATTTTAACTCAGAAATTCACCGATGCTCGATTTTCCGTTGCTTTTGGACCACGTACTTAGTTTGATTGGACATATGAAATGTCATTATTTCGAAAATAGTTGCTCCTGTGTGTCCCATTACTTTTAGGATACCCTGTATAAATCACACACTTTATTCTGGGGTATTTAAAAATAGCAACCTCGTTCCAATAAAAAATTACTTTTCTTAACAATATGGTTATTGTACCTGGCATGATGAGGTCCAACGCTTCCAGAGTCATAACTGCTACTTGCAGAAAGTGCAGAGTCTCTAATTTTTCCAGACTCCAGTCCCAAGGGAGCAAGGCATGACGGATCTGAAATTGAATGAAAGATTCTCAGACATTTACTTTAATAAAATGCCTTAATTTATACGAACGTTTACACAAACATTCTAGCACACCTAAAAGAGAAACGTTCTTTTTGTCCGGCAAGGTCGCCGGGTCAGGCATTAACCACTGGATTTAAGGTTAATAATGTCAGCGTAACCCCACAAAGAGGGTCACTTGTCCTTTAAATTATCCTTAATGCTAGCCCTGTTCCTGTGTGCCTGTCTTAGCGTGAGCTCTCTGTTACGAAGGACAAAGGCAAAAAGTTATATATTCTGAAAGTTTTTGGTTTTGTCCTGTCGGGGTTTTACGTAAATAAATAGTGTGCCAATGGTCGCAATATCTAAAAAATGTTTGAGGCGAATTGGCTTTATATGTTTATAAATTTGTTTTATCTCTCAAAACTCAAAGCCATCAATAAACGGCTTATCGAGGCACCAAAGATTGTGATAAACCATGTAAAGCATATGCCGTAACAGATTAAATTGTGAAGACACCTTAAAATATTACTGAAGCATAAAATATTGTATATTTATGAAGTGCTTTAATAGGGTCTGTAATAGCTCTGTCTTGATGTTGCAAAAAGTTGGAAATTTATGAAGTCTTAGACAAATTTAATTTTCCTTGCAAATAAAATCAGTATTGCTATCTACAATAACAACATTTTCTCGTGTCAGCAATTCTTAAAATAATATCGTGGCATTTCTACTACCGATAAAACTGTAAAGTCGCAGAGCAAATAAATATTTTTATGTTCTGTGTCTTTTTGACAAAGGAAGCCCCATAAAGCCGCCTAGTTTATTGCATATTGAAGGCTCGGCAAAATTCCCGGTAAAATGTACCTTTGCCAGGTCAAACGTAAAGGCCTGACTTTGCTTAAAGTTTCGATACTGCCGACTTTACAATAACACATTGCTTACTTTGGAAAATATAGGTCATTGTTTTAGTATGCTTCGGCGGCTCGGGGTGGAATTTTTACTTTTCGGGTGGTTTTTAATGAGACGTTACACAGTGACCGGAAGAAAGTTAATGACGTTTGGAAACCCTGCTCGTTATACAGTGTTTTTTGCATTTTACTTGGTTTCCTATTCGAGAGGTAGGATTGTAAAAGGAGACGATTAGGGGAAAAAATAGTTAAAAACAGGGCATACCGGACCGGAGATTCGCGAATAAAGGCTGAAGCAAACAGATTAAATACATTAATTAAACAGCGATTAAATGAGCGCGAATCCTCTCTATGGGAAGGCAGGAGGTTGGTAGCATCAACAAAATGTCCAGGGTCTTAATGAAGGGCACCAGGGCAATGTAATAGTTTCGGAGTATAAGCAAAAAGTTGCAGTAAAAGTAAGCTTAAAAGCTCTGCGAACAGTTCAACAGGATCTCCAAAACAGTACAAATATATCGTGGAATAGATCATCCAGTTCAAAATATATCAGTCGTCATTCAGGAGGAGGTGCAAGGAGTTATTATTAGGGACATAGTAAACTAGTCACAGGCAATTATCAATGAAGGCCACTATCCATGTGTGTAAAGGAAGGTAAAGGTTGTTTTCCTCCTTAAACAAAATAAGGATCTATACAGGTTGTAAGCTATAGGCCGATAAGTTTATTATCGAGTCTAGCCAAAGCCATTGAGGAGATCATTCTCAGTCATCTGCAAGATTTTGTTTTTGAGCGTAACATTCTCCCTGATAAACAATTTGGATTTCGGGGAAAACATTGCACTGTAAGACAGACGGGAGCTGTTTTCTTTGACGTTTCGAAAGCATTTGATAAGGTCTGGCACTGTGGTCCGATATTAAAAGTAATAAGGTTGGGTGCCTCCAATTATCTCATTAATGCAATTATCTCCTTTTTGGAGCCCAGAAGTCTTGTAGTTTCGTTACAAGCCGCGATTTTCGACCCAAAACACATCAAGGTGGGAGTTCTGCAAGGATCCCCCTATAGCTCCGGTGCTGTGTAACATTTATGCTCATGATATTCCGAGGGACAGATTTAATAAGTTGTTTCTGTTTGATGACGATACTGCCATTACTTCTGTTTCAAAGTCACCGCGGATACTGGTGTTCAGATTGCAAAGACATATTAGATCATTATAAAAATGGCTTTCCGACTGGAGGATTCGTCTGAATCCTGCCAGAGCCATTTTCTTTCCGAAAAGCACGATAAAAAGGCCCGATACCCTTCTAAGAGTGAACGGTATTCAAGTACATTGGGTTTAAGAAGTCAAGTATCTGGGTATAGTTTTTGATCAAACATTGAACTGGAAGAAGAATTCCGAGACACGACTTAAAAAGGCTGGAAAGCAGCTAGGTTCTATTTACTGTTTTTAAATAGAAAGAGTAAAATAGGATATAGAACAAAAGTAAACTTCTACCAGACTTTGGTCAGGCCGGTCCTCACTTATGGTGTGCGAACATGGAGCATGATAAGCAGGACCGAGCTTAACAGATTCCAGATAGTTCGGCCTATAAAGTCACAGATCATTGAATAAAGGTTAAAGGCATAAAGCTGGACTTAGAGAACAAGGAAGATCTCAATGCATTAAAAGGATTAAGTTTTAATGACCTTTAACGGCTGTATGACAATACTATGCTTTGTTCTGTCAAATGCCTTTTCCATATCTAGAAAAATGACGTCTACCTGTGAGTTCTTATTCAATCCCTCGTGGATATACTGAGATAAAGTAAACAGATTGGTTAATGTAGATTTCTTAGGCAAGAGGATATAATTTACCTTTTACTTCACTGCATATTCTGTTAAACAATACTATTTCAAATATTTTGGAAACTGCAGAGACAATAGACAGCGGCAGTTTATTATTTTATTCTTAGATTTTAGATTGTAAAGAGATATATTATAATAGACTATAATAATAATTAAAGAAAGAGCTGTCACAGCCTGGTGAATTATGAAAACAATTATAAAATGCATATCGTAACAAATTAAGTGGTTGTGGTACAGCACCAAATATTAAAGTACTATTTGGTTATCTTTTCTTTGACAGGTTAGAGAGTAAATTATGTCTGTCCGTAATAGACCCGTTATGTCTCTGGATACTTCATGCGATTATAGAAAACTAATTTTATTCTGGATTCGCAAGTACTAAATATCTCAGGAATTACTGTTACTGCAGAAAACGATGTGAGTGATTGAAGCAATTATTTGCATCTTACCTATTTTTTCAATTCGATCCTCTTACACTTATTTCTAGCAAATATCTTATGTATCTAGAACCAAAATTTTAAAGTTGGCTGCATTTACAATACACTATGCATGGAGAAAATAATTGGGATGTCTAGAAACTCCATTTTTACCTAAAACTAGCCGGCCAGTCTTATAAAGTTATGTAGGGTGACGCTTTCCGAACATAAATTCCCAAATCTCCGAAATCTCCGTCACTGACAAATTCAAACCGGACAGTTGAGTCCTCAATTCCAGAGAAATCCCTGCGAAAGCTGGAAAACAGTTCCTAATGCCATTGTGATGGTAATCGGGGACGTCATAGGGTTTTGTCCGCGTGAAAATGGCCGCCATCTTATCGGATAGATGTCGTTCAGACTGTTAAGTCCCGGGTTACAAATAGTCGGGGTTAGTTAACCCGCTGACCCTAATTTCGGAAAATAAACGGCAGTCTCGCCGAGTATATTTATCTCTAGCGGTGTTAAAAGGTGGAGAAAGGTCCTAGATAATCCTGCTATAAATAGCGGGGCGTGTGTCATAATTTATCACGGTCTGTGTCAGCATACGTCAAAATTTTGGGTAATTTTTTTTTGGGGTGAATAGGGTTGGAATATTTAATTGTCATTTAATCAGAACTACCCTGTTCAAAAATTGCGAATAGCACTATGTCCGCACCCACCAATTTACATGTAATTCACAATTAGTTAATTCTCCAATTAGCTTTAATCGCGATTTGGTTAATTTGGGTATCCGCCAAGATTTTATTTGCGTAATAATAATTACAATTTTTTTATTTTTTGGCTGTCAAGAATTAAGATTGACATGGTCAATTGTCAATGGTAATATTTAAATGATTGTGTTGTGAAAAATAAGTTTAAAGATCTTAGTATTTATAAAAAAAAGGTAAGAAAAATACATGAAAAACATAAAAGAGTCAACAATTTTCTCAAATAACACAAAACTTAAATATTAACTACTTTGTCTGCTAAAAAATTGAAAGATAATTCATTCTTGTAGTGTAAAGACAAATATATCCTAAAAACTTTGAGAACCCTTTCTATCCCCTTCGAAGTAGTACAAGTAGTACCTAGTATTAAAATGGGTGAAGATACCAGACTAGGGGAAACTGAAGGTTTGGTTGAATTTAATAAAAGAAAAAGAATCGCAAACTTTTCATTGAATGAATAATAATAATAATAAATGCCTTTAACTTACTTACTTATTACAAAAATACTAGTACAGCTGGGGTGGCGGTATCTAACTACAGCTTAGCAACTCTTTACTTTGCGCAACACACTGCGAATTGTGGTCTGAATCCAAAATTAGTTCTTTAATGGTTTCGAAATGTTGTGCGTAGAATATTGAGGCCTTAATCCATGTTCCCCACCGTGTCATTACAGGTTCTGGAGGTAAACTAACTCCTAGTAATCTCTTCTTATACATCTGCACTCTTAGAGGTCCGTTTAGAAACACTTTTTTTTTACATTTGAAATTAATTTACTTACTAAAGGATATTCAGTTCTGACGATTTCTGCGACTCGGTAAAAGACAAGTCACATGTACCATATTGGGGTGAAAGATTCTTAAGTTTTGGAATACTTTCACCATATACGGTGCTGCGTCAGACAAAAGCACTAAATACTTCTTATCTGGGACTGGATTTTGTAAGAGAAAGCTCGATAGAGACTGCTGAATAAATCGGGTTACGGTTACATTATTAGTTTTGTCTAGCTGCTTAGAAGCTATTAAGTATGGGTTTGTTGCTTTATCTTCTTAAAGTGCTCCAATCATAAGATGTGCGATATATCTGCCACAAGCATCTGTGCTTTCATCAACAATAATGTAAAAAAATGTATCACCCCGTGAAGCTCTTATGGGCATTCTTCTTTCTAAGCGTAAATTCGTCAGGAGTGGTTTGTTGACAATATTTTTGCAAAAATTCTCTAAATTGTGGATTTTGCAATTGTTTTGAGGGTATGTTTGCTGCCACCAAAGCCTTGCATACATCATCTTGAAAACTTTCCTTTTCAGATTTCGATTTCTCTCCAACATTTTCAAATGCGTTTTTTACACTCAGCTGAACTGGCTCAGATTTCATTTCTTGTAACTTTGATTTATGTTTTTAAATGTTAAACGATTTGGAACTTTTTTCACAAACAATAACTTTTGCACAAGCTTTACTTACTAGCTTACTAACTCTGGGAAATTTTTAAATCCACGAAGACTTTTTGCCACTTTACACACATTTTGATCACAAATTTGAGATCACTAGTTTCACACTGAAAATACTGAAATCTTTCGACAAACTACAACAGTAGTACGTATTACAACCCAATATAAATACAGTTTGTTACGAAGGTAATAATAAGGCATTATTAAATGACAATAAATAACCCGTAACAATACACCAGCAAACCCCGGAAACCCCCAATAAATGCCTTGTGTATAACCAAAATGTAAATATTAATTATTATATAATTATTATCTTCAGATTGAAAATTCCCTGAAACAAGTGCCGGACTGGACATTAAATCTATGAGTCTACGAGTTTCCATGACCGGGCGTTTTTAATTTCTTGATAACGCCGAAAAGATAAAAATATGCTGATAAAATAATAATTTGGGGAAAATATGCATTTTATTATAAAATTGACAAAATATGCAAAACATGCATATACAGAGTGTGTATAAAGTATGGAAACGGCTTAATAACATCACAATTTATTGACCGATTTAAACCAAATTTGTTACAGTTGTGTAAGAGGATCTGACGCATCGAATGACGGTATTGGCGTTGTTGCCAGTTTTTTACTTTGTGGAATTCGTACGAATTTTATATTTTTAAAAGTAACACTCCGTATATTTTTTCATTTATAGTTTTCACTTTAAATTTGTTACACTTTTGCTATAACATCATTAATTTACACTGTGTACTGATCATCTTACACAACTGTACCAAATTTGGTTTAAATCGACCAATAAATTGTGATGTTATTAAGCCGTTCCCAGGCTTTATTCACGCACTGTATATGCACTTTGCATATATTCCGCCCTTTATTCATCAAATTGGCATGTCATGTCATAATATTATAAATCTGACACGATTCTATTCTAGGTTTGGTTAGATATATCGTCCCTTTATAATTATGACCTAAATTAAGCCCTACATTTTTCAGTCCAAGCGCTCTTGGATGCAAATAATTTTTGTTCGCACGGTATAAATTAGCTGTTCAGTGGCCAAACCTAAAGACTGCTCTCGGGCAAAACCACAGATTAAAATTAGCATTATCAAGTGAAGCTTGGCTCACCCTTAGTGTTTTTATTTTAATCTCCTTTGTATGCAAATATTTCAAAGGGTAATTTAATTTTGCATGTTTAATAGCAAACCTCAATATTATACCTCTTTATCAGTGTTCCATTTACCGAAAACCGTTTTATTTTCGAGCAAAAGCAATTTTTTATCGATTTCTTTCATAGTTAACTAGAAGCACGCTATTTGAAAATTTGCCAAGTACTTAGAGGATTTAACAACCCTTAAAGCAATGTATAGCGATCTTTAGGACAAGACTCTGATGGGATTTCTACTTCGTGCAAATATTTTGCTTAGGGGTAAAAAGGGAATATTATTCTTAAAATAGATTCTTTGAGTACATTCTGGACTTGTGCAAATAATGATTATTTTTTTATAACAGAGGCCTGCGTTTTAACACCTTATTGAATGTGAATTGTTTTCTTTTTAACTGAATTTGGGTGATCAATAGAAAATCTACATAAATCATAATGTATACGTTACCGGCAAAGTTTGAAATCCGACATTGTATAGAATTCCTAATACTATCAGGCACTGTATGAAATAATAGCATATTATTAACCAAGGTTTAGACAGCCATCATCATTGTCCGAGCGGCAATTTTAAATCACGAGGAGCGGAGCGACGAGGGATTTAAGACGCGAGGGCTATAAGCTGTCTAAACCGTGGTTAATATAATATTTTTTTCACTACTACAAACTTTTATAAGACATTTATCTTTATAGTATTAATAATTATAAAAAATTATAGGTAGGTATAAGTATATTTTTTAATCAAGTTACCTGCGTTCAAATAAACTCTTGAAGATCGGTCAATAATGGATTTTTTCCACTACTAACCTATAACATCGCCATTATTGACCGATTATTAACGTTAGAAATCGTTTTTCTCTACCTTATAAGTTATTATTGACCATGGTCAATAATAGGGCATTGAAATCCATTATTGACCGAACTTCAAGAATCTATTTGAACGCAGGTAACTTAATTTTTTGATTTGACAACATGAATTCATAAACATTTTAAACAGTTAGGCAACCAGATAATTATCAATATATATTAGATTATTTGAGATACTTGATATGTAAAATATGTAAAATAAATGAACAAAAACTGACATTAACAAAGCCACCTGACAAAACAACAAAATATTTTGCCAATTCCAAAGCGCAGGTAACTTGGTTAAAAAATATACTTATACCTACCTATAATTTTTATAATTATTAATACTATAAAGATAAATGCCTTATTAAAGTTTGTAGTAGTGGAAAAAATATTATATTAACCACAGTTTAGACAGCTTATAGCCCTCGCATCTTAAATCCCTCGTCGCTCCGCTCCTCGTGATTTAAACTTGCCGCTCGGGCAGTAGTGATGGCTGTCTAAACCTTGGTTAATAATATACTATCAATGCCTTAATTATTGACCATGGTCAATAATAACTTATAAGGTAGACAAAAACAATTTCTTACGTTAATAATCGGTCAATAATGGCAATGTTATAGGTTAGTAGTGGAAAAATTATATTATAACATCTCCTGGGCATTTTATAGAATACCGATTTGATAATCGGCAATGTATGGAATATTATGCGTAAATTTGGCAAACATGCTTGTGACGCAACGTGATTTGTTTGTTCTTGTTTAGTATTGCATCATATCTCGCGTCGCGTACAGGTTGTTTAAGTACATAATGTCCGATTCACGGGGTTCGCTAATGAAAAATAGATTTTACGCAGAATTAAAAATTAAAAGACGTTCAAATGCTAAGAATTGCGTTTATATTGAAGATGATCAGTACACAGTGTAAATTAATGATGTTAAAAATGCGAAATCAACAACGAAAAATGTTCCTCGGGATTATTGGTTGCTGAAACGCTATGATACTTTGACAATTGATCAGAATGTCAAACTTATATTTTCTGTTAAAGAACCTGGGAGCAACATACTTTACTATGTTTCTGATAGTGAACTATTTGATCTTTTACATGAAGCTCATATTACTATTGCTCAAGGGGGAAGAGAAGAAGTAATACAGCGTTTGTTTAATCATGTGTGAGTCATGGAAAATATGTGCGAGCCCAATGTATCTCAGGAGAGAACCCCGTCGAAAGCAGAAACTGTGGAAACTAAGGAAGTTAAAAACAATGTTTATTCAACTCTCATTAAACGTTCGGTCAGCAAGCAAGCAGCGTTAGAAGAAACGGCCACATTAACAAAAATTCCAACATCAACTGTATGGAAGATTGTGAATAATCCCATTTTAGCGAGGAAAAAAAGAACCGATACTGGCATTTGTTGACTCAAGCGGCAAGTATAAAACAAGCGCGCCATGAAAAAGAGATAAACGAATTACGATTTTGCTTGCTGGATCTAAAGACGGATGGATTCCAAATGGACTTTCTCTGTCTGAAAAAAACATTAAATATTCTTCTCTGGATTACCATGAGGACACTCCTGCTGATTTACCTGAAGATTGGTTTAAAAACAAGCTAATTCAAAATATACCTCCGAATAACGTAATTGCAATGGACAATGCAAAATACCATAGTAGGCAGTTGACCAAGACTCCCTCCTCAAATGACACAAAAGCAACAATTCAAAACTACATGTATGATAATGACATTTATCTTCAGGAAGATTACACTAAAAAAACTAAATTAACTGAGAATTAACAAAGTTTAAAACTACAAAAGGAATACTTCTGTGATATTCATGCAAAAAATCTAGGGCATATATAGTAACAATATTTGCCCTACTATTAAGTCCAGTGTACTTGAGCTTATAGAATATGAAGTTTTTAACATCCCTTCACAAAGTTGTGCAAATTCTGTTACACATGTTGAAAAAGTGGAAAAATCCTATATTCATATAAACAATATAGCACAAATAATAATTAGAACAGATGACGATAGTGATAGTTATATTGATATATTAAGTGAATAATTTAATTATTATTATAAGTACCGAATAATTTTTATATTTTTGTAATCATAAATAAAATTTTTAAAAATAAAATAACTTGTAATTTCACATTTAAACATAAATAAAATATTATTTAATGTCTTACATATTTTTATTACAAACCATGATTAAATTCTAAACAAAATACGGACCTGTTCGGCCACATTTCAATTTACAGCCCGGCTCTTTCCTAATAGGGATCAGTTAGTCACTTTCTTATATCTCTGAACAGACTTTAACAAAAATCATGAGGCTTATTTTTGCAACTTCGACGGAACTTTTTTGCAACAATTTACTTTACCGAAAACTAAAGTTATCGTTTAAGAGCTACACATTAAACTAATTGTGGAGTATTCGAAGCCCTGATTTATATAAGTATTCCTCATTATTCCGAATATAGGGATTCCAGTCAGCATTTCACCTATTAAAGTGATAGAAACAAGCGAAGGTTGATTTGGGTAAAAATTGTCTAATCATACGTTCTTCGTAGGCTTATGCAATAGAAATAACGAGGATCTTAATCAATGTACGTCTGTGGTAAGTAAATTTGTTTAAGCTCCAGGGTTATATTACCTCTAAAGTGTAATTTGTACAGCATAAAATAAAAGAAGTATATAACATACCAGATTGCAGCTTCAAATGAATTTTACCGCTTCTCATAACATTCCAGCGTCACTTTAAGCGCCTCTTTAAAACGAATCTCCTCAAAATCCTTAAAATTTCCAGCGTAAACTAGTCTTAACGGCCCCCATAAACCGCTTAAAAAGTTCGGGAACACTGCAACAGCAAAAATTTATGAAATTAACTGGCGCTGAGGAATTTTCCTCAAAATTTTCCGAATGTTCCGATTTTCGAGCTTCGGAACTTCATTGTTCGCGATGACTTCACCCGAAATATATAAAGAGACCGCATTTTATAGAACGGAACATGTGCTCTGAATGTCTCAGTCTTTTAATAATAACGTTATGTGAGTATGAAACTTTATTAAGTTGCTAAATACAAATGTATTGTCTGTACAATATAAAAATATATGAAACTTTTTAGTACTTGGTTCTTGATAACAACAGCACTTGTAAAAATTGACTAATCAAAATTTGAGCTGCACTAGGACTAATTAATGATTAATTAAACTTCTATCCAATTATGTATTTGATTAATGGATGTTTACAGTTTATTTACAGTAGCTTTGTGGTCACGGACAACAAGATAAGGGAGAGTTTACAAGCATCGCTATTTTTAAACCTCGCAACATAAAATCATCATCATCATTAATCAGCCATTTGCGTCCATTGCAGGATGTTAGCCTCCCATATTATTGCCCACTGCTTCCTGTTTTGAGGGCTCTGCATCCAATTGCTAGTCTTTTTCTTTATATCGTCAGTCCAGGACCCCCTTACCCTGCTCCTCTTGTCGCCTCTTGGTCTCCACTTGAGGAATCTTTTGTTCATCTTTCATCTGTCATTCGGGTACCATATCAAGTCCAGTTTCACTTAAGTTGGGCAATATGTGAAACAACACTCTTTGCTAGTCCTCCCTCGCAAGTTTTAATCTTGCACTAAGTTTTTTTAAGCTTCCTAGCTGATACACTGGTCAACGTTAGATTGTCAGCGTTATAAGGCAAGACCGACAACACACAATGATTAAAAGCCTTCCGTTTTAGGCAGATTGGCAGATCACCCTTACATATATGCCTAAGCTTTCCATACATGGCCCAAGAGAGGGTTATACTTCTTTTCAATTTACATGCGTGGGTATCCCTTGAGATCCGTATTTCATCGTGTAGGTTTGAGGCGGTGAGTAGAAAAGTGGTGTAACTGTAGAATACGAGAAACAAGATTTTTTGCCGGAAAGACTTGAGAAAAATTTCACGTTACTTCTTCCTATAAAATATAAATCAGCCTGAAAAACAGATAGTTGCTCTATCATTTAAGAATAGTAGAACAATGGGAAAATCGAGTTCTTTAAAAGAGAATTGAGTGCCACTTTTTCTGTAAGCTAACTTTTCTTTTTGGTGATGTGGGAAAACCCATGGGTATTATTAACTTACCTGAAACGCGTTATTTACAATAGATGTTTTTTCATATTTACAGTAGAGAATGGTACGTTTTCGTTTAAGGTCTCTTTGTGTTGGAACGAAAATAGTTTACCTTTTACACAACGACTCCGTTGCATTTTAAGCCATGACACTTGTTGCTTCCGAGTATTCATTTTCCTTTTCAAGATAATATGAACTTTCGAAGTACTCTTTAGTCATTTTTGTGATATCAAGAGATATTTTCTTTTTGGACTGTGTTATGGCAGAATACCAATATTCTGGCACAAAGAAGGTCTTACATCGAGAGTGTATCACAATGAAGCCGAAGTCTGCATGATTTGGAAGGTAAAAGTGACCACTTTGAACTAGCTATATTAGTGATACAGTCAAATTCCAGTTTCGGTTCTGACCTATGCAGGCTGATCTCTTGAGAGCCCCGAGAAGAAAGTCTCGTCCCAGACGTACATAAATCCTAAATCAGTAGAACGTTCATAACAGCCAAGGTTATACACGTACATATTTCTTTTGTAGTATGCAACAGATGTTGTAATTTTGAGAAAAGCCTTCTGCATGTCAAAAGTAAATGCCTAATATTTGTTGTCTGTCTTGCTTCTTTCTGCATCAACAATCGTTATAAGCTAGGCGACCAAGAAACTTCTTAAGGCCTAAAAAAGTTACAAGCACCCATATTACATCTAAACTACTGAGCAGACAATCAAGAATGTTTATTGACGAACCTTTAATACAACCTTCACTTTTATTCACCAAATATAGATAACCGAATAGTAATAAATCTGCAATATGAACTTTACCATTTTAATTGACTACAGGGATTACAGTTATATGTATATTTATCCACAAGCTCCGCTTCTCGATTGTCAACAGTAATATTTCTACTAGGAACTAGGTTTGTCAGAAATTTCGTTTTGGAAATGTTCATTTTTATACCAACCTCAGCACATACTTCTTGAAGTTCTTGAAGCATCATTTCAAAATGGTTTAAATTGTCGGGTAACGGAACTACATCGCCTGCAAAACGCAAATTTGTTGGAGTTAACCATCCATATTTACACCCTTTTCTTCCAAGTTAAACTTTTTGAAAGCATATTCCAAGGTCGCGACAAATAGCTTAGGGACATAGTGTCTGCTTACCGCACACCTCTTCGGATTGGAATGGTGTTTTCAAGCAGTTTCGCTATCATAGTAGCTTTTCTATAGATGTTATAAATTAGTTTAGTATAGTCAACACGGCATTTTTGTAGCGATTCTAAGATTGCGTCTAGCTCAACTGTGTTAAAGGCTTTTTGAAAGTCCATAAAGGCAGCAACAAGTGGTCTATTGTATTCGATAGATTTCTTGATTACAGTTTTAATACTCTGAAGGTTCCGAATCCAGCCCGGATACCAGCTTGTTCTATCCATTCCATTCCATTTTAAAATCTTTATTTTCCTATTTCTCTTATAATATTAAGCCTATGTCTAAGTATCTAGCTAAAACTAACTAAAACTAACATGTTTTGGGCGCATATGAGCCGTAAGCATACGGCCCAAAATGCGCCCAAGAAACCGAGCAAGCTCGGCGGCCGATATTTTGGCCTAAGGACACTCTTAATATTTGAATCTCTAGCGCATTTCACTCGCGTCCCGGCAGTGCCTTAACGGGTATTAACGGGTTTTTATTACCCCGATTCGATAGAACAAGCTAGAAAATGAAATAATAACACATACAGGTGTTTCATACATGTAGGTTCTATCAATACTATTATAGTTGTTGTGAATAAGTAAGTAAAAGTTACAATTATTATTATTTACATAAATAATTATTATTATCATCTGCAAAATTTGCTAGATCACTAGTACATGTCAGGTACAAAAAGAACCTTTTGAAATTCCTGATCTAATTTCTTCTATCTTTTATCTTTTCAAGTAATTTCTTTTAGTTCAGTATAAGTATGCTTCATGCTGCCATAAATTTAAAAATGTCAAAGAATCTTAATTAATGCTGGAATGTACAAATTTAGTTTTGGGTTTTATTACCAACCCTAATTAAATTAAAAATGTAACCTTTAAGATTATTTTTACTTGAAAACGATTTTCCATTAAATCTAATAACGGCTAAAAGCAAATACAAAGGAAGACAATGGAAGAAAATCTCAGTTTAAGTTTTAATGGATTTTGACATCGCAACAAAACATAAAAATATTTGAACGTTTTTCACTCACGGGATTCTCAATCCTTAAGGTGGGATATACAGAAAAACGTTTTACTCTTTTGTGAAACAAAAATACAAATCCGAACTTTTTTGCGATAAACATTTTAAATCATTTATATTAACGCATGCCACTTGAATAAATAAACAATGAATGTAGGACATAAAACGCTTAAATCTGCTTCACCAAATTAACTAACTCCACTAAGCAATGTTAATCCAGAGCAATAAAGAGAATTAGGCTCTGTCCCAGCCAGGGTCAACAAATTACGTTAGCCAGAGCTTTCGTTGGTACCTTTATTATCTTAAAATAGTTCTAAGCGAGAATATTGTTTGTATAGAATTCAGCAGTGCTACCAGAGTTTTAGATGTGCCCACAGTACAGTATGTAAGCCTCAGAAATCTTTAGTTTTAGAGGCTGAGAGACGATAAGAATATTTTAAAGAAACCGGAACTTGCAGATAATGGTTTTTAGGACAGCTTGACAGTCATGGATAGAGTTACCTTATGCCAAATCTGATTAAGGGCCTAAAAGGAATCTGTAGTATTAAAATTCGTTATCTAAGTGCTCTAGAGTCGAGAATTGCTACTTAGCGAAAATGGTCAATATAATAATTGATTTGTGATGGACTACATGCTTGTTGAAATGGATATTCCATGGTAGAGGAAATTAAAGTCTTATTTGTTATATTTCACAATTATAATTCAGTTGCCTGACACGTGTTTCGACCCTTGCGGATCATTACCGAAGAAGTACAAGACAATACTAAATTCTACGTGTAGTAACAAAGTTAATATCTAAGTAATAGTAATGGTAAACATGTCAACATGATGTCATTAAAATAAAATTAGGGAGATGAAGTGAATCGACAGACAGATTATGAGTTATTTTAGTCCTTAATTTTCAGGTATTGGCCAAAGGTACAACTAAGTTACAGGTGTGATTATAGAGGTATTTACATAATTTACAAATTAAGACATAGCGGGGTCTACCAAATACAATGTGATGACTGTGCTGCCATCTATATAGGTCAAACAGGTAGAAACTTTAAAAGTAGGCTTAAAGAACATAAAACATCCATTTAAAAAAAAAACAAAATATAAGAGGAATAGCGGACAACTGTATAATAAATAACCACTCAATATCCAACAAAATAAAACCGATATACACTCAGCACAAGGGTAGAAAACTCAACCTATTAGAAACATTAGCAATCAAAGAAGCCTTAAAAAATCGATGTAATGTTGTTAATAATCAAATTGAAATACCTTCAGGTGCCAATCTAATACTTAATAGTCTAATAACTTAGGATAAATATACAATAAAGACTGTCAATAATTATGAACGCAAAATCCCATAATTATATACACAATATCATTTTCTTTTAGTGCAAGACTCCATCGAAAGCCTTAAAAAGGTTCAATGTAATCGCATAAAGCTCCCAGTGACCTTCAAGTGTGTTGCTCATGTTAATTAGAGATGCTAACTAGAGGTCAAGAAAATGGCTAGTTGCTGTCTAAACAGCAACGGGCAAAGTTGATTAGTGCAAGACCCCATCTAAAGCCTTGAAAAGGTCCAGTGTAATCGCGTGAAGTTCCCATCGGCCTTTAAGCGTGTTGTTCATGTTAATTTATAGGTGCTAAAGGTCAAAAAATTGTTAGTTGCGGTTTCGACAAATATGGACAGAGCTGATAAGTGCAAGACTTCATCGAAAACCTTAAAAAGATTGTGCGATTACATTGGACCATGTGTAATTGCCTGAAGCTTTTAATGGCTTTTAAAGTGTGTTAATCATCTTAACTAGTGGGTTCGAGAGGTAAGAAAATCGCCAGTTGCGCTCATAACAGCGATGTACAGAGTGCAACACTCAATCAAATGCCTTAAAAAGGTCGCCTAAAGCTCCCTATGACCTTCAAATAAATTATTTATGCTAATTAATTGGTCCTAGAGGTCAGAAAATTGCAAGTTTTGTTCTTGAGAGTCATGAGTAGACTTGAGATTATTGCAAGACTCCATAGAAAGCCTTAGAAAGGTACAGTGTTATCCCATTGTAAAATTGTATGATATTCGTCCCCTGTAGACTAATTAAATCCTGTGGTGATCGCTTAATATGCACCTACTACCTTTTTACAAGAGATTATTTAAAATTATACATAAACTTGGTAAAATGAGTGCAAATAATTTATAAAGATCCCTATTTCAATAGGCCAACGCGTTTATTTATCTTGCTTCACTCGCAGTGAACACTTTGCCTTTTAAGATATTCTATCAATTCGAAACCATCGAAAACCGACTCTAAATAATTCACTGAAAAAACAACGCGCGCTTTACTAAAAATTCTCGAACGTCTCGAAAGCAATTTTCGACTTGTGTTTTATTTAAGTTCGTTTCGCTTTTCCGAGTCGGCTAGGTAAATTTTCACCTTTCCAGCGGCTTTCCCTGACTAATATTTTATAATAAGGAAAATTGGTATGGTTCCCACGAAAAATGCTCCCGGGAATTGCAGGATGAGGCGATGCAGGTTAGGATAGGGAAATAATGCGATATATTTGTGTTTTTAAAATAGCCCATATTATCATAAACAAATATTGATCCGCAAAAGTGATGCAATAAATTAGGGAAGAAAGGCCGCACTCTTGTATTCATTCTTAAGCAGATTTTACAGTCCGTAACACCATCTACCAGTCGATTGCTACAATGCATTGCGCAAGCAAGACGTCCCCTGAAATATTTCTTGCAGGACGTTTCTACAGCGTTCAATTATAAGTGAAAGGGTGATTTAACATTATAAAAATAAATGCCTCTGTTGACAATCTGTCAAGGAGATAAGAAAACAACATACTATAGTCTACTTCAGAAAGGTGTAGGGTAATAAAATGGTAAATTCCGTCCAGTTCGGCTCATAGGCGCAGGTAAACTGTGTGCATTAAATTATTTATGATAACTAACCAAAAATTTTAGAGAATTAGGTTAACGGGTATTAAGATAAAATAGTATTGTTTGTAATATTAAAATTTCAAGTAATTGCGTAAGAGGATTAGGAAAGGTATGTTTTCTGGCCTGAAGTGTCAAAATCGAAATATTGTGTAGGGATTAGTTAGGTAGTATACTATAAAGTTACGTTTTGCGTTTAACAGGTACCATTTAACAGGTACCGAGTTTGGCTCTGGCCTCTTTGGCTGGATCACATAAATAGGTGGTAATTTGGAATAAACTTTATATATCGTTTGTGTGTATGACCTTAATAAGTATATTTGTTTAGTTTAACGCGTCATTATTAACTGTTAAGCCGTATATAGTGTTCACAGTTTTATAAGATTAGTAATAAAATGGCGACATTCACACCAACAAAAAGATGTTCCAATAATTCTTCACTAACAGTGAGTGAAAAAGTTATTATTTTAAATGCACATGATTGCATAAAATACGATTATCCGAATTTTATTGTACAAGAAACTGTTGACCGATGTTCCCGAATGACTGAAGTTGGAAAGTCCACCGTCTTTAAATTATTGAGGGAGAGAAAGAGAGCAGGTCAAGTGGAACCTTCCAAGAAAAGTCCAGGCAGACCAGTAAAAGTCCTTGATGAAGACACCAAAAGTGTAGTTCAAAGAAAAGTTCACTCTTTTTGTTTTGAAAAAGAAATGCCCACCTTAGATAAGATTCTATTGGAGCTTGGCCAGGATATAGTACCAAAATTATGGCAAGACAAAAGTATAACCAGTGCTCGCCAAGCTTTCATGGAAGGCCTGTCAACGGGTATTAAGGTGCTTTCAGGTAAAGGGAGCCAATCGTCCATATTGGAGGCGAAGAGGGTTTTTAAAAGAAGGTTTGCTAACCTTTCAGTCGCTCAATACGGGAGATTACCACGAGGACATGAATTCGAATGTTTTTGAGGACTATTTTGGTGAAATGATAAAATACCTTCCAGCTGATTCAGTAGTAGTTATGGATAACGCAAGCTATCATTCACGACGCACAGAGAAGACTCCAACTTCGTCTTGGAGAAAACAAGAAATTATCGATTGGTTAACCACCAAAAGTATTGAATTTAAAGATAATTTGATAAAGAAGAAACTATAAGCTATAGCAAATTTACACAAACATCGTTTTATGAAATATTCCGTGGAAGATATAACAGAAAAACATAGTGTAACTGTGCTGTGCACACCGCCATATCATTGCGAACTAAATCCCATAGAACTTATGTAGGCGCAAGTGAAAGAATTTCTAGCAAGACACAACACGACATTCAAAATGAAAGACGTTAAGCTACCGTTTGATTAAGCCATTAAGGAAGTGACACCAAAGAACTGGCGAAAAGTAGTCCATCATGTCATTAAGGAAGAGGAGAAAATGTGAGATCTTGACCACCTGACCGTCGACCCGTTAATTATAACGATAAGAGGAGATAACAGTTCCTTAGATGACGAAGAATATTATGATTTTTTATAATTTAATTTTTGTATAATATATTTTTTGTATTTTGTATTTTCTTTATAATGTTTAATAAAAATTAGGCGTACCTAATACTGTGTACATAATGCCTAAATTTTACTCTGTTAAAATAAATTTTTTTCGCTTTTACGAATATCCTACCGGCACGCCTTTGTAACACCCTTTTCAGTGTTTGTGAATGGACAACAATAGGCAGAACCCATAAATTGACGCAAACCCGGGTGGTACTACCTGCACTTGACGAAAAGAAAGAAATTTGAAATGAAATCAATGCCAAATTATGAAAGTGGCTTAAATATTCGTTGGGTCACTCTATAGTCCCTCTGCATACCTAATGAGCTTTATTACTCTACACCTTTCTGAAATATATAAACATATATAGCCTCTCTGTTATTCCTCCTTGTGCTTTTTGTGTATTCTAAAGTTACTTTCAACCTTTCAGTCTAGTAGGTACTCTAGAAACGGCATGTTGTCGAATGAGGGACCCTTGAGCCAAATAAAGGATGATCAGTGGTACGGATCGTGTATCTCGGACACTGCCTGATAATCGTATGGTTAAGGTAAGAACCTTGACCAGAGAACACAAGGACGTTTAAGGGTCGGCTCGTCGAGGTTTGTGGTGAGCAAAGACCGTAAAATACTGTGCGGAGAATAACATCTGTCGGTTATATTGTGGTTCGGAACCCACGTTAAACTGTAGGTCTCGTCTAGCTGACATTACCCAGACGTTAAAACGGGGTTGGCAAAAAGGGTCAAAATTGGCCTACTTGCTTGGCGTTGAAGCCTCCCAGTCCAATACTACTACTACTACTACTACTACTTTCAACCTTACAGTATCATTTTTATTGGTTGGTAACATAAAAATCACCACCAAAAGTGCAGCGGAAAACTGCAAGAAAGATCGTCCATCGGCAAGTGATGAAACTTGCAAAACAATTGCAAAAATAGATCAGCTGGCTCAATGCGCATGTCTTCCATCAAGCTTAATTGTGTCTTGTAAAAGACTTATAGACTAAGAAACCTACTTTATATAAGTAATAAGAACAGCAATAGTAAAGTTTTAGTGTAAACACAGAAATTAAAAGATTTGAAAAATGTTTGACTTACTTCCATAGCAATTATTAATAAGGACCATTTCCGGCCAAAAAATGGATCTAGACCCACTCAATTCTGGCTAGTAATCAAACCGGTAGACCATGAACCTCTAATTATGTACCAATATGTACCCCGACGGGACGCCATTGCTAGTCCTATCAGGGATTTGGTATATTTGCGGGGATAGGTTTCCCAACCAGACGAGTCTTATGCCAGGAGTCTCAAGTACTATTAATAGCGTTACTCCCTTAAAGCGTGTGGGTATTAGTAAAGCGTGCCCCATTAAACATAACATGCTTGTTCATGTAAGTAGCAAACTCATCCACTCGGCCTCTGTCTAACTAGGAGAACCATAGACCAAAAATGACCCTTATTAACCGCGTGATGCGTGTCTGATTAAGTCACAGCTAGTCGTCAGTGCCTTTTGTTATTTGTCGTTATCAAATTAAAGTTACATAATTAATTGGGACTATTTCACAAAGCGTTTTATTCCTTTGTCAAAGGTTTAGAATTAACTCCCATCATATAATCCCGCGAGTTTAAAATTAACTCCCGTACAATTATTTCGAAACGTTCTCCGACAATAAAGCTCTTTTTGTCGTGCCCCGACTACTACAGAGCCGTATAGCTCTGCCGGTGGAGGCGTCAGGCTGGAGTCACGATGAAATGCAGAACGATATTAAATTAATTTCGGTATGTTTGCAGAAATGTGCCTGGAACTTCGCACAAAGCGAGATTGTGAATAAATCCAATTACCTAACTAAAGTAAACTAATTTTGTAACTTTGTCGCCGATAAATATGAGTTGGAGCCGTTGTTGTGACACCACACACTCCGTGTGGAACTTTTGACCGGTTTTAAAGTTACTGACTCTACTATATTATACTTAAAGTCCTTCATCATCTCGAGTAAGTAACGGGAAATAATTTTTACTACAAGAGAAAGTCATTCCTAGTCTTGATTACATAGTTTGTTTACCAGCCACACTAAAACTGGTGTTTTAAGAATATTGTTCTTTAAATGAGGAAAAATGAAGTAATACATAACCTCAGTAGTGAGAAACGGAGAGTTCTGGGCCAGGTGGTGCTGGTGGTGCTGGTGGTGCAACTAACCCAGGTGGTTCGGTGGTGCGTTTTACGATCTAACCCGGGTGGTTCGGTGGTGCGTTTTATGATCTAACCCGGGTGGTGCTGGTGGTGCTGGTGGTGCAACTAACCCAGGTGGTTCGGTGGTGCGTTTTACGATCTAACCCAAGTGGTGCGGTGGTGCGTTTTACGATCTAACCCGGGTGGTTCGGTGGTGCGTTTTATAACCTAACCCGGACGGTTCGGTGGTGCGTTTTATAACCTAACCCGGGTGGTTCGGTGGTGCTGTTTACAAAATAACCCGAAATTAAACCCGACTTTTTACGACCTAACCCGGATGCTTTCATGAGGCGGCTTCTTATCTAACCCTAATTTGAACCTGAATATTTATGAACTGACCCGAGATAAAACCCGACTTTTTATGATTTAACCTTAGTGAAACGCCGCTGCTAAAGCGGGATAATTAAATCCCAATTTTTATAAGCCATCCTTAAACCCAACTTTTTACGATGCGACCTAAGCCATCCTTAAACCAGACTTTTTATGATTTAACCTTAGTGAAACGCCGCTGCTAAAGCGGGATAATTAAATCCCAATTTTTATAAGCCATCCTTAAACCCAACTTTTTACGATCCGACCTGAGACATCCTTAAACCAGACTTTTTATTATTTTCCCTTAGTTGAAACGCCGCTGTTAAAGTGGTATAGTAAAAAACATTATTTATATTTTCTAAATTAGTGAAACGCCGCTGGCGGGTAGTAAAGTGAAATAAATCCCTAATTTATATGGTCTAACAAGATAAGTATAATAAAGCGGTACATTTGTCACCCCACAATAATTATTTATACCTAAATAACCCTCTCAAACCCTCTGCCGACTGGATTTAAAAGAAAGGGACATAAACCTTTATTTATTATTCCGAAGGACCCTCATTAAAATTCAGTAGCATATCTAATAATTGATTCCAATTTTTGCACCACTTATATAAAATACAATAAAATAATTACCATCTAGAACCATTAACTAGCGATTTCTTTGTACTTGAAGTGGATAAATTATAGGACTATCTTGTAATGAGAACAGAGTAATAAAAAGTAAATAAAACTTAAATACGTATAAAATACCAAGCAGGTATAGGTACTATACAACTTGTGTTCGCCATCAGGTAGAACCCCCAATAAAATTATGAATATCAGGCGTAGGCAACAATAAGCAAATCACGTTGGTTTTTTAATTTATTATTAATCTGGCTAACTTAAGAAACTCACAATATAACGACCATCCAAAAAAATCATAATACATTACTGGGTGTGAAAGCAATTGCGCTGCAAAATATAGTGTATACCGACTCTGAGGTAGTTAATTAAAATCCCAATTAGCGCTAAAAAAAAAATCAATTAGATATTTACTTTAGATATTTTAATAAAAAAATTCAATATTATTAGCGTCACCTACGCATAGGGTTAAAAAGTATGAGAAACTTTGTGAATATCATTTCCCGTGATTCTCTCGACCACCACATTTCAATATTCTCATCAACATTTAACTTTTGAAATTAGCATAATAACAAATCCTTTACAATGAATTAAACAAACGCATACATAATTTTAAAATCTCATAATAAGAATATAAGCTAAAATCTAACAAGTTTCGACAAGTTGAAACTTGTCAGTTTACATCTGTAGAGAATACACAACTCTCGAATCATAAAAAATGGTCAAACTTTGTCGGCAAATACCCTTCTATGATGCAGGGGAAGGACAGGTAACTCGAGATGTTTATAAAGAACATTATTTGCTTATTTCTAGACTCTTAAAAATTAGATGCAATCGAACAATAAATGTTTTCATCATGTATATTTATGAGTAACACATTACTTTCGACATACGTAAATTAAGATTGATAATTACTTGTCTTAGTACTTTTTTAGAAGTTTGAATCATTGCATATAACCGTCTGAGGATACCCAAACTTCCCCTAACATATTTCTCCGTGACCGGGGAAAAAGAGGTATAAAAGCGGCTTTGATGGGATGGAGATTTCAGTTCCAAGTTAAACTTGATACCGAAGCAACTTGTTAAAACTAAACTAACCTTACAAGATTAATAATTTCAAAGTAAATTTTGCTAACTTTTATTTTATTTCATTTACATTAAAATGGAATGTAATACATGTCATAAAAGATATTCAGCGGTGTCGGCTTTAAAAAGGCATCAAAAACAGCAGCATTCAAGTAGTCAGAAACAATTTAGTTGTCATTTATGTCCGCTAACTAGCAATAGAAAGGATACTTTTAAAAAACATCTTGAAAACCATGAAAAAAGCGATGCAAAAAAAGCCGAAAAAGCTGCCACTTTAGCTAATAATGTAAATAGAAAACAGATTAATCAGACAAATGAAAAACAAGCTAAAATAAATGATGGAGCCTCGACATCATCATCTACTGTTAGATGTCAGGAATGCCAGATAGATGTCAATAGAAAAAATATGAGCGCCCACTTAAAAACATTATACCACAAAAAACATTGCAGTGTTAGCATTGGAACAAATGTGCAATTAATTAATTCAGCTTTTAAAAAAAATATTTGTAGCTATAGAATAAACAACGAGGGTGAAACACTACAAAATGTAAACGAGTTTATGACAGTAATTAAAGCAGATGCCCTAAATTTAATAAAAAAAGAGCTTACCGAGCAAGAAAATGGCCTTAAAGTTAATTTTGAGCTTTTTGCCTCATATATGCTATCGACGAAACAAAATGAAGATGGGAATGATGTGCAAAATGAAACAAAATCATTTAATAGCAAATATCGTATTGCAACAGTATCGTCGGATTTGGAAGACATGTATTCTGAATTTACAGAAATATTAAAAGTGAAAAGCGAAGAGTTCCAGGTAAGTTGTACAAATATTATTATTCGATTTCTTATATCTAAAAAAAAAATTTATTTTATTTTAGCAAAAAGATTCCGGATGGTCAATGCTCGCAATTTTATATTTAGAAGTAAATATGCTCAGATTTGAACCATTTCGAGGATCATCTTATATACCACTCCCTAAAGATATAGAAGATAAAAAAGCTGTTATTAATATAAAAAATAGCGATAATAAATGCTTCGCCTATAGTATTCTCTGCCATCTATATCCTGCTGCCGACAATGCCGAAAGAGTTAGCAACTATGAAAAACATTTGGATAAACTAAATTTTAATAATTTATCATTTCCCATGGAATTAAATAATGTTCAAAAATTTGAAAAACAAAACATGGATATAAGCGTCAACGTTTTTGGGCTTAGTAAGAAAAAAGATAAACATATCGTTGTAGGGCCATTATATCATACTAAGCAACGAAAAATTAATCATGTGAATCTCCTATACATTGAAGATCCCGCAACGGGGGCATCACATTTTTGTTACATAAAAAATTTAAGCAGACTAATTTCACAACAAAGAACTAATCATGACGGAAGAGTTTATGTATGCGATGGCTGTTTAGTTACATTTTTAACAGAAGATAAATTAAAAATGCATTTAGATCTAAATGACTGCCTAAAAGTTAGAACAGAGCTTCCAAATGCATTTAATAATATTCTCGAATTTAAGGATCATCATAAGGCATTTCCTATGCCGTTCTGCATATACGCAGATTTTGAAACTTTACTCGAGCCTATCCATATAGCAAATCCAGACCCATCCAAGAAATATACAGTGGATACGCATGTACACAAACCATTCAGTTTTGCCTATTTTGTGAAATGCGAACATGATAATTCACAATCATTTCTGAAACAATATAGAGGCTTGGATTGCGCCGAAGTTTTTGCAGAGTGGCTTATCCAAGATGTCAGAGAAATACATGAAACATATTATGCAAAGCCGAAGCCAATGACAAAACTAACAGCTCGAGAACAAGAAAACTTTTCAAATGCAAAAAACTGCTTTTTATGCCAAGACATATTCCAACCTAATACTGAAGACGTCTCACTAAAAAAAGTGAGAGACCACTGTCATTTTTCAGGTTAGTAGATACTATTAATTTAAATAATTTTAAATTATGACAAACTATTTTAGTTATAAAATTTAATAATACATAGATGCTAATGAAATATTGTTGTTTTAGGTTTGTACAGAGGTGCAGCACATAGCAAGTGCAATTTAAAATATAGAACGCCACAGTTTATACCTATATTTTTCCATAACGGCTCACATTACGACTTTCACATATGTATCGAAGAACTATTAAAAAAATCCGAGTCCATAGAAGTCATCCCACAAAATAAAGAACTTTATATCGCATTTACAGCGAAAATTGCGCTAAGTCCGAGTGATGGCAAAAATTTGAATGCTGAAAGCGAGAAGAAAAGGTATTTTTACTTACGCTTCTTGGATTCGTTCCGCTTTATGCCTTCCAGCTTAGATAGCCTAGCGAAAACTTTAAATGAAAACCAACTAATTGAAACCAGAAGACTATTTACAGATGATGAGCAGTTTAATTTAATGCGACGAAAAGGAGTTTTCCCCTACGAGTTTGTGGATTCATATGATAAACTAGAATCTACACAAGAATTACCAGCAATGGCAGATTTTTACAGCACGTTATGTGAAGAAGCCATTAGCTTGGAAGACTACATGCACGCAGAAAAAGTTTGGCAACTATTTAATTGCGAGAACTTAGGCCAATATTCAGATTTATATTTAAAAACAGACGTGCTTTTATTGGCGGACATATTTGAATCATTCAGAAAGCTATTTCGATCTCTATACAATCTAGAAGCCTGCTTCTATTTCACCCTACCAGCGTTGGCATGGTCATGTATGCTGTCTTATACAAAGGTATGATGATTAACTTTCCATTTTTTCATCACAAGGTTTAATGCTTTATTTTTTTTTTTAATTGCAGGTAAAACTAGAACTTCTTACCGATCCAGGTATGTTACACCTAATTAGAAAGGGGATCCGAGGTGGCGTCGTACAATGTGCGCACCGTCATGCGGTAGCAAATAACCGTTACCTACCACATAACTTAGACGATGATTTCAATTATATAAAATATGATGCTTCTAAACCTACCTCATACATCACGTATCTGGATGCCAACAACTTATATGGACAAGCCCTTTCTCAGTACTTGCCTTTTGGAGGCTTCAGATGGCTCAAAGATGAAGAAGTTCAAAATTTTAATGTATTAACACAATGTTCAAACGAAAAAAGCGCAATAGGATTTATTTTAGAAGTAGATTTAATTTATCCGGAAGAACTTCACGACTTACACAATGAGCTTCCTTTCTGTCCTGAAAATATAGTTGCGCCTAATGGTAAAAGTCGTTTAGCTAAGCTAATACCTAATTTAAATGATAAAAAACGTTATGTAATTCATTATAGAAATTTATATCAGGCTCTACAACATGGATTAAAATTGGAAAAAATCCATAGAATTGTTGAATTCAGGCAGTCAGATTGGCTAAAAACATATGTTGATAAAAATACGGCGATGAGGCAAGCGGCTACAAATGATTTCGCTAAAGATATGTATAAATTAGCTAATAACGCAGTTTTTGGTAAATGTATGGAAGCTGTCGAAAACCGAAAAAGCGTCAAGTTGCTAAAACAATGGGAAAATATTCGTGAAAAAAAGGGTGCTCAAACTTTTATTTCACAATCTAAAATAGATAGCGTTAAAGTTTTTAATGAAAATTTTGTTGCCATTCAACTTAAAAAAGATAAAGTTCTTTTCAATAAACCTATATATGTAGGTTTTAGCGTTCTCGATATTTCCAAAACTGTGATGTTTGATTTTCACTATGATTTTGTGAAAGACAAATATAAAGATAATGCAAAACTCTTATATACTGATACTGACTCATTAATATATAAAATTGATACTAAAGATTTTTATTCAGACATAAAAGAAAATCTCAATAAATTTGATACTTCCAATTATGACTTAAACAATCCGTATTCAATACCATTAGTAAATAAAGCAGTGTTGGGAGTATTTAAAGACGAAGCGAAAGGTCTACCAATTCTTGAATTTGTCGGCCTTAGACCCAAATTATATGATTATGTTGTAGCCAAGCCTAAAAAAAGTAGTGGATACTATGGTGAAGTAATTAAAAAAGGAAAAGGAGTTAAAAAATCTGTTATTAAAAGACTTAAGCATAGTGCTTATAAAAATTGCCTCTTTAGCAAGAATATTGTCTTAGCTAGACAAAATGTATTTCGATCAATAAAACATATCATACATACAGAAACGGTTAATAAAATAGCTTTGTCTGCAAACGATGATAAGAGATACATTTTGCCTGATGGAATAAGTACTCTTGCGTGGGGTCATTATAAAATCGACTTTTTAAATGCTATACATGAAGGTTTTTAATATTTTTTTATTAATTATACTATATTTTCAAAAATATTAACCATATGCTATTTTTCAAGTTGGGTATAATGCTAAAACCTGTCTAAACAAGAATAAACATGTTTCAACAAGTCTAAACCTATTTCAACTCGCCTAAAGCTGAAAGCTGTTTCGATAAGTCGAGGACTGTTTCAACTCATCTAAAGCTGATTCATATTGCTGAAGGCTATTTCCATCGGTTGATATTTGTTTCGACTTGTCGAAACTTATTTGTAAACGAGGGTGGGATGGGTAGGGAGACTGTAACTATAAAAGAACTTAAAGCAGATGGTTTAAGCTATAGTAAGCCAGATGAGCAAGTCACCGCATCTTCAAAGAGAAATAAATAATTTTTCTAAAAAAATCAGAAAACTGAAAAAAGATATTAAACAATACGAACAAAAGAAGCAGGTTATATATCTATTAAAGAAACTAAGATTATAACATGGCTAGTCAATCTTCTATGACTTCATCAGATTTCTGCTATCCTGAATATATGAATATGTTGCTACCAAATTATAGCGAAAAAATAGAGGAAGAAAAATATTTGATTAACGAGAGCATTATACATCTCCTCACAGTTCCCATACAAATTTCTACAGGCTTAAGTACTATGCAGGGCTTTCTACCGACAGTCAAGCTAACATATGTTGCTCCCTGCTCTAAGGATAGCATTTCTATATCATTCATGGATATAGATTGGCATGAACTATTTGAACATATGCTGAATATGTCTCCATTAGTTAATGTTGACGGAACACTGACTGAGAATGTAATGATTTTTCAGCAGTTTAAACTTACAAGTATACCATGTGAAGGGCAAACATTATTAAAATTGGAAAAATATAATAATATTTTATATTTTTGTAAAGAATGGCTTCAGGAAATTAAATTATATTCTCATGTTATTGACTATAAACTAAAAATTTTAAAAGAAATTGATTTCTCAAGTCATTATACTAGTATTTTATTATATGTAACCGATTATGATAGTGATGTAACATATTCCGAAAAAATTAAAAATGTATGTAGTTTACAGTTATCTGTTCAGAATTATTGCATGTTAGAATATTTAGCTTTTAATTATCATAATATATTATGTGATATTACGAAAATTTTGTATATGAAATGAATAACCTAAAAATAAAAAACAAAGTATTTAGTAAAAAAGTTGTTTTATTTACCTCAAAGCTATTACAATAAAAATAATAGGTTAGGCTAGGGAATAATACTATTATAAAACAATAGACTAATTACAATTTAAAAAAATACTACAATAAGTTAGGTTAAGAAATAAAAATACTATAATATAACATCAGTTTCATTAACCCACGTAGGTTTGGGAAATCCTAGCCAGCGAACTAAAACTTGCTTAACGCCATTTTTTGTTCGTTTTCTTATAATTTTCTCCACCAAATAAACATCAGGAAGTTTGGTTTTTTGTAGTTCTTGTTGATAAAAACAACCCTTTATCGGCTGACCATTCATATCTTCTAAAAGAAACGTTGGTGGATTGTTAATATTCACTTTAACTATTTTGAATAACTCTGGAGACCAGTTAATTTCAAATCCTTTACTGAATGCACCTTTATATTTGCTTATCCTGACAATATCGTCTATTTTTAGTATCTTTCTTCTAACAACTATTTTTGGAACATTATATACGTTTAGCCGTGTATTAGGTTTTACATCGCAAGGCTTCATTCCTGTGGTGCGATGCTTGCTATTATTGTAATCGTCCGTAATTTCTTGTAAGATATCGAACCAAATGTGAGTTCCACGTAAAGAGAAATATTTGTATATTCGGTTTTTTAATGTGCGTATAACACGCTCGACAATTGCCGCTTTTTTATTACTATAGATAAAAAAATTATTTATTTTATATTTTTTCATTAAAGAATTAAAGTGTGAATTTTTAAATTCTGAGCCCATATCAGAACCTATATTTTTAGGTGAATATCCTGCCGATTCAAGTATATCTTTCATACTTTTAGTAACTTCGCTTCCAGTTTTTGATTTAAGCGGTCTAGTCCAAACAAATTTAGAAAAACAATTTATAACCACTAATACGTAACGAAAACCTCTATTAAGAAGCGAATATGGTTGAAACTCCATTAGGTCAATTTGAAAATAGTCATAATAATCTCGTATTACAGTTTTACGCCTAGAAAAATTTCGACGTGTGGGTTTATGGAGTTCTTCAACGACTTGTCTTTTTTCTTTAGAGATCATCTTGTAAATTGTTGACGTGACTAGAGTAGCTTGATAACTAGAAAGGTTTCCAATATACAGCGCGTTAAATTCATTTTTTATTTCAACATTATTTTTTAATCACCACTTTTGAATGTTTAGTATCTTTTATTTTTTCATTTATGATTCGCTCCATCTCTTTTGGGATATTACTTTTATCTAATAAATTGTTTATATGTTTATCTATGTATTCTGTAAGTAGTTTCTCCAGAGTCTCATTTTGCTCTTCAATCACCGTTTTATGAACATATGGTATAACATCATTGTTTATTATATTTGCAAGTTGTTTTCTAATCTCCTTTAGCGTTTTAGCTAAATCTTCTTCCATTTTTAAGCCAATATATGTACTTAGATTTTTGTTTATTCGTTCAGTGGTTTCAGATAGTTTATTTCCCATTTTTTCTTCCAATACTTTCATTTTTTCAGTCAAATAATTCATTGTCACAGCATCATTTAAGTCTGTAGGTGGCGAAACATTGGTTAGCCGTTTTCCTTGTAAATCATAATTTCCGTCGGAAGTTAGTTTGTAGGCGCTTATAGGGGTTTCTCTAAGTTTAAACTGGAATGAGTCTTTCCATTTACGTTTACGACCAAATTTATCTATTGTGTTAACACTCATCATTTTATGTATAAACTGAGATGAAAATTGGAATGTTACGTATTATAAGGCGTTTAATATATTATATTAGCTTCTCGTAGTTCTTCTAAAATGGATATAATTTCATTATCATGTGCCGTGCTTCCAGCTAATTTAGACGCCCAAAGGAGGCGGAGACGTTCGATCAATTCCTGGGGAGTATTCCAGTAAACAAATTCTTTATTTTTAAAGTTTAGTTGTTTGGTATTTAGCGGTAATCTTGCTATTGATTTTCCTTCTTTAAAAATAAGAGGTCTTATTAAGTATAAATATTTTTTTGATTTACTGCGGTTAAGTCCTTGAGTTGGATTATATTGATTAAAAATTACATTTGTTTTATGTAGAATTTCTTGATATATACCCTTTGTTTGCTCGCTTATAGCATCAGGATTTTCTAACGCTTTTGGATGTTTCAAAAAAAAGTATATCCAAAAGTTCTGCAGATGCTGGATATGTTCCAATATTTGTACTACCGCGCCAAAAGGAAATCTCACTAGGAGGAAATCTAACCTCAGTGTTCCCCATGTGAAGTTTATTTTTTGAATCTACGCGAATTCCATATCTTACATCAAACCTGGATATATTACGTTTTATTTTTTCCACATAACTCATTGAAATTGAATGTGGACTAGCATGCGAGGAAAAGTCTATCTTTCTTGTTTTTAGCTGTTTATCATGTTTGATAATAGGAGGTGTATCACTTAAATCCGGTGTTGAGAAAATATCTTCTGCAGGTATTGTACTGATATGCGGTGAAACAGCGTCAGATGTCTCATCAAAGCTGGCATCATGAACATCGACATCATCAGACGAATAAGGCTGGCTAGTTGTTTTTACAATAGTGGTTTGGCTTTTGTTAGCTGAGGGAGGCTGCATATTAGATTTTTTTGATGCAACTTGAACAGCATCAGAAATAGATTTTAAACGAGTTGTAACAGGCTGATAAAATTCTTCAAGTCCACTCTTGTTTTCAAATTGCTTATTTTTAATGCTATAATATTTTTTACGCACAGCATCAGTTGCTTCAATCAGTTTGCGTTTAAGCTCAATTTCTGAAGTATCGTTCATTTTTTTTTTTTTTACTCCTCTCCCTTTACTGCCTCAATGTTAAATGATATAAAATTTTAAAAATAAATGTATTTATCAAATCCTATTCGATATCTGCCTCTCTTTAAATCGCTATCTTTATCAATAACTAGGAAACCATATTTTTCTTTCCAACACTCTGCACACATTTCTAGAAATTCAGAAAATGATATATCTGGAGAAACATGATCTAAATAAATGTGTTTAAGGTTTGTTTGATCTTGATTAAACAGAATAAGAAAATTTGCATTATCACGAATTAATTGTTTTGGTACTTTAGAATATGTCTGAGCTAAGTAGAAACAGTCAATGTTTTTATGTCTCCCCATACTAAAATATAAACGAATAGTATCTTGTCTTTCACAAATTACATCGTCAAATATAAAAACAGAATTAGGTTTAGCATCCGCGGGATTAACTATTGTCTCATTGGAAGCATAAGTATAGAAACCAATTTCCTTAATCGGCTTGAGTACTTTGTGAATATAATCGTATTTTGCTTGATATAAGGACTTTGAATAAATATATATATTTTCAAAACAAAGTCCTTTAGGATGTGTTAGAAGGGTTATCATAGCATTTGTTTTCCCACAATTTGAAGGACCTATTAAAAGCGCTCTTATTGAATTTGGTAATAAAGGTCCATTCCTTTTAGTAGTCGGCAACCCTGCTCCAACGGTCTGATCCAGATTGTCAACTTCCAATTCATAACCTGATTTTTCAATAAACATATTGCTGTAAATATACGTTACTTGCACACTATATTTTATTTTAATGTCAGCCGCCAAACGATTAGGACGTATATCCTCTCGCTCCAGCAGCACCAAGGCGAGTGGTAAAGGCTTAGTTGATACTGTAATAAATAAGCTGCCAATTGAATTACATTTACCTGGATATCAGTATTGCGGACCTGGAACAAAGTTAGAGAAAAGACTCACCCGCGGTGATCCTGGAATAAATTCATTAGATATTGCATGTAAAAAGCATGATATAGCCTATGCAAGACATAAAAAGTTAAGTGAACGACATAAAGCAGATTACGAACTTGAACAAAGTGCTTGGAAACGTGTAAAGTCGGCAAACTCTAGTTTTGGCGAAAAAACTGCAGCTTGGCTAGTAACGACTGGAATGAAAATAAAAAGAAAGCTTGGCATGGGATGTAAAAAAGCATTACCTAAACGTAAAAAGAGTATTAAAATAAATAAAAAACAGAAAAAAATAGTTTTTGGTAGCGGGATTATAAATAAAATTCGTAAAAATTTAAAGAAACGTTTAAATTTAGACCCGAAAAATTCGGATATACAAAAAATGGTAAAAATGGGAATAATAGTGGCGCAAAAAACATTAAAAGTTCACGGAGGTAAAAGAAAAATACAAACTCCGCGCATCATACCATTACCAAAGCAGGGAGGAATTTTACCTCTGATTCCTATATTTGCAGGACTTTCTGCCTTGGGTTCGTTAGCTGGCGGGGCCGCTGGAATTATAAGAGCGATAAAAACAGCTAAAGATGTTTCATCGGGAAAGCGTTATGATAAAAATATAGATGAAGGAAAAAAGGGTAATGGATTATATCTTAAGCCATATCGCAGTGGTTTGGGGCTATATCTAAAACCATATAAAAGTTCAAAAAACTAATAAAATCCCTACCTCCAAAAGCGCTTACAAATTTCGACTTGTCTAAGTATGCATTACAGCTAAATATTCCATATTTTAGAGGTGTATATATGAGAGATGCTATGCCAAAAACAGGTCCTAACAAGTTTGAAAGTGGAATTGTTAATTTGGATGATGCCGAGGGGGTAGGGACGCATTGGGTTGCATATAAGAAGAAAAATGATAAAACATATTATTACGATAGCTTCGGAGATTTACCTCCACCAAGTGAGTTAGTTAGTTATTTGTATACTGGGCGATATAAAACAGAAAATATCTTCTATAACTACATTCGCGAGCAAGATTTTGATACAGTCTGGTGTGGACATTTATGCTTAAAGTTTCTTGCTAAAAAAAGTTAAGAAATGGAGAATGATGCTATAAAAAAGATCTCTCAATCTATGCAAGTGTTTTTCAAATCGAGAAGCTTATTAAATATGACAAAGGAGGAGTTAGTTTATATGCCCAAAGAAGTTATTATAAATTGTGCATTTCGAGAAATCCCGTTTATTTGGTCTAAGCTTCCTAAACACTTACAGGAAGATCCAGATTTAAAAAACTATTTATTTTGTACTGAGCATGAGCAGGATGATAGTGAGGAAGGAGATGTAAATGATGGTCCTCCGAAGCGAAAATTATTCTGTTGTTATTGTAAAATGAAGGATATAAATATAGCAACAGAAAATAAAATCGAGGTTTTACCATCGGATAAACGTTGTATATTACAATAAATATTGAAATACATCTAAATTTTTTGTAGTCATGTCGTACACGTTTACCTTATCAGATCATAGCAGCGTGTTGAGTGCTAATTTTTTTCCCTCGCTTGAGCTTGAGAAGAATTCAATATATGGTTTAGGATTGTTGGGATTTTACACTTATAATTCAATTTTTAACATAGATGAAAATAATAATTTACTTGGATTTGGCGAGCCTGATCAGAAAAAGTTTACTTACTTTAGAATTAAACCAGGTGCATATGAAATTGATGAAATCCATAAAGAAATTCAGAAAGAAATCAAGAAAAAGAAATATTTAGAAAATAATAATGAAATTGATGATATGAATAGAATATTTAGTTTGGAGGCTAATAACAACACTTTAAAGTGTCAGCTTAAATCTACATTGGATTTAGATTTTTCAATAAAATCCTCTTTAGGAAGAACGCTTGGATTTGCAGAGAAAGTGTTTAAAGCCAATAAGCTTCATGAATCCACTCTACCAGTGGATATAATGAAAGTTCGAATGATACGAGTTGACTGTAATATTATTTCTGGAGCATATCTGAATTCAACAAAATCTCATACTTTATTCGAATTTGATATTGACGTTGAACCTGGTTATAAACTTTCTAAGGAGCCCCATAATATAATATATATGCCCATACAACCTTTGGGTCGTCAGTTTATAGATAACATTACGTTGAGAATCTTGGACGATCAAGGAGACTTGGTTAATTTCCAAGGAGAGAAAATTATAATTAAATTAGAATTAAAGAAAATTACATAATGGGATTTCAATATAATTCTCAGATTTATAAATATCAAAAATCGTCTAAGATAATAAAAGATAATAAAAGCAGTAAACCTAAAACTATAGCACGCATTCTAAAAAGAAACGTTGATCTGAAAGGAAGTGATATAAGCATCGAAGATCGCGAATTTTTGAAATCCTTGGGTTTACAACTAAAAATTTAAGAAAATATGGCCACCATTTCAACAAGTGAAAAATTGGAGGTTTTCGATGATCCTGTATTTGATTATTCACTTGTCAGTTTAAATGAGCATACATATAAACCTTATGGGTCACCAACATATAGCAATTCTGATGAAATCCGTATACCAATTCATTTTCAAGATCTAATACTCAATATTGCAGATAGTTACATATATATTGAGGGCACATTTAATTCAAGTGATGCTACAAAAAAATGCTATTTGTCAAATAATTGTTTGGCATTTTTATTTGATGAAATTAGATATGAAATGGGTGGTGAACAAGTATCTATAGTCAGAAAACCTGGAATCACCACAGCGTTAAAGACATTGGTATCATTTAATCCACTGCATAGTAAAAACTTACTTACCACAGGATGGGGTTTAAATGAGGGATGTCAAGTTATTTTGGACAAAACAAGCCATATATTTAGCGGAAAGCTACCCTTAAAATATCTATTGGGTTTTGCAGAAGACTATTTGAAAGGAGTCCTTAATGTAAAGCAGGAATTAATAATGGTTTTATCTAGATCATATGTTAACTGCTACGTCGGCGAAGTAGAAGCAACTATTAATGTAAGCAAAATTGAATGGAAAGTTCGTCATATTGTCCCCGAAGATCGAGAAAAGCTTAAACTGCTTTCTCGTATAAATAAAGGTGGCAATAATGCTCAAGTAAATATAGCTTATAGAATGTGGGATCTATATGAGCTTCCAACACTACGAGAAACGACTTCAGATATATGGGCTTTAAAAACGAGTACCAATCTTGAAAAACCAAGATATCTTATTCTCAGCTTTATAAGCGCCGATAGTTTGGATAACTACAAAAAGAATGCGATAGATTTTATAAACGCGGGTATTCGAGATATTCGCGTGTATTTAAATAGCAACGTATTTCCTTATGAAAGATGGAACTTGGATTTTAGCAAAAAGCTTTGTGGCCCTGCATACTACGCATACGAAAATTTCCAGCGTAGTTACTATAATCGACAAGATTGTAGCCCCCTACTTGATTTAGATGAATTTTTCGCAAACCCGGTCTTTGTCATTGATTCCAGTCAGCAAGCGGATAATAACATAAAAAATTCGACAGTAGACATAAAAATTGAATTTGAAACGCGTAACAAATTTGCAAAAAACATTAAAGTTTTTGCATTGGTGTTACACGATGCATTTTTAAGCTATAATGCTTTAGATGGTTCTGTTCGAACCGGGTGTAATTTTTTGGGTAGATAAATGTATACTAATTAGTTTAGATTAATAATATAATTAAGAATTATAGTAGTATAGAACATAACATATTATGTAGTTTGTATAATCCTGAATTTTGAATAAATTATGATTAAATTATATTATGGATTTTATTTTACCTTAACTAATCGAATTTTAAATTAAGGTTTGAGCATACCATAAAAGGAAGGGTCATTTAGGTATAAATAATTATTGTGGGGTGACAAATGTACCGCTTTATTATACTTATCTTGTTAGACCATATAAATTAGGGATTTATTTCACTTTACTACCCGCCAGCGGCGTTTCACTAATTTAGAAAATATAAATAATGTTTTTTACTATACCACTTTAACAGCGGCGTTTCAACTAAGGGAAAATAATAAAAAGTCTGGTTTAAGGATGTCTCAGGTCGGATCGTAAAAAGTTGGGTTTAAGGATGGCTTATAAAAATTGGGATTTAATTATCCCGCTTTAGCAGCGGCGTTTCAACTAAGGGGAAATAATAAAAAGTCTGGTTTAAGGATGTCTCAGGTCGGATCGTAAAAAGTTGGGTTTAAGGATGGCTTATAAAAATTGGGATTTAATTATCCCGCTTTAGCAGCGGCGTTTCACTAAGGTTAAATCATAAAAAGTCTGGTTTAAGGATGGCTTAGGTCGCATCGTAAAAAGTTGGGTTTAAGGATGGCTTATAAAAATTGGGATTTAATTATCCCGCTTTAGCAGCGGCGTTTCACTAAGGTTAAATCATAAAAAGTCGGGTTTTATCTCGGGTCAGTTCATAAATATTCAGGTTCAAATTAGGGTTAGATAAGAAGCCGCCTCACGAAAGCACTTGGGTTAGGTCGTAAAAAGTCGGGTTTAATTTCGGGTTATTTTGTAAACAGCACCACCGAACCACCCGGGTTAGGTTATAAAACGCACCACCGAACCGCCCGGGTTAGGTCGTAAATCGCACCACCGCACCACTTGGGTTAGATCATAAAACGCACCACCGAACCACCCGGGTTAGGTCATAAAACGCACCACCGAACCACCCGGGTTAGTTGCACCACCAGCACCACCAGCACCACCTGGCCCAGAACTCTCCGTTTTCCTCTACTAACCTCAACAAATGGATTTAAAATATTGTTCCTATACCGCAGTGCCGTAACTGTGTCATGGATAAAAAATAGGACCAACAATTCTTCCTCGGGAAAGAGCCAACCCAACACCAATTGTTTTGAGGGTGCAATGTGGACTCTACAAGAAATGGGGACATTCACTACTCTACTTGCGTGTATTCTGAGAATTCACGTAACCAATGAAGTGGAACAGAAAACTGTTTTTTAGGAATAGTCCTGCACATTCCATAAGATCTTCACACTTCTTGCGACAGGCGTCTTACATATTTTGTTGCCGTATTTTGCAACAAGTTGTTCTCTTCTTACAGATGGTCTTCCAGCTCCTTTTTTCGTGTTCTATAGAACCTGTTTCCCTAAACAGAATTCTTCTCAGGCAATGATAAAAATCCGTGGCAGTAAAAGCGACGTTAGGAATAGTTTATTTATAGATTCCTCTTCTAAATTTACATTATTGATCGAGTACGGTTGTTTATGAGAATTGGTACATTTAAAAAATCGCAAAACTTTATACTTGTTAACATTAAGTTGTAAGTTGTTATCGTTACACCACTCAACTAAATTGTCCAGATCTGTTTGCAAGTGATTGTCATGTGACGAGACGACGGAATAAAATTTTACATCATCCGCATATAAGAGACAGGATGAGTCCTCGAAGCACCAAAGAACATCGTTTATAAAAAGAAGAAACAAGATTGGGCATATATGGGATCCTTGACGTACACCAGATGTTACCATCACCTTGCCAGAAACAGAGCCGCATACAGTAAGTCTCAGAAGGAGTTGGTGACAAACACTATCAAATGCCTTTGACAGATCGTCACACATAACGTCAACCAACGACGAATGATCAGAGAGTACGAAAGTCTTAGGGGGTCTAATGCTTGCCTTAAATAATCTAACCACTTCTTGTTGGGTTCTAGATTAATCTCCGTATCAGACCATAATTAATATTTTAATACGACAAGTTTCTGTTAAATGATGCATTTTAAGCCTGATCTGGTTCACAATTTTGAGACACGTCAATATTTTTTATTTTTACTTTTTTACGGTTCGTCGGCGTATCTGAGGCCATCTTGAACCGGTCATCGACCGTACGGTTTTTAATCGTGCGGTCTACCAACTGGGGAGTGTGAAACGGCACCTTCATCAAGAGCACGCGGTGTTTCCCAAGCGGTCACCCATCCAAGTACTAACCGCGCTCGACACCGCTTAACTTCGGTGATCTGACGGGAACCGGTGCTTTATGTGTCGCTAGGCCCTTGTCTTACGTCAATATTTAAAGATAGTTTGGTACTTATTTCAACAATCAAACACGCCTGATAAATCTTTTATATAGCCAAAAAAATTAAAGGATTTATTTTTGCCCTAAAGGTTATTATTCAGAATGTGAGAAACGTAAACTTGAAGATTGATTATTGAGTGATATTCTTTGCTGAGACGTACAAAGCCATCTTTACTTCTGCCATGAGCCATGATAATGCGTATTCCTCTCGAACACGGTGTACCAAAAGTACAATTTGTACTGTCTACATAACCATACCTAACAACATCATAAGTATCAAACCAAGTTTCGTCGAAATAAATTATACTTTTATCGGATTCATGGTACTCCTCCGTTTTGCGCAAATAGTCCTGACGTAGTTTAAGGATACGCGGGGATTCCATTATAACAATTGGATTATCTAATTTCTTTTGTTGAAAGTCACATTTTAACAAAACACCACGCAACGTTTCTAAAGATTGTTACTTACTTATAATCAGGGTAACCTCGCAATTTATTAGGAACCAGTTCTAAAGTTGGCACTATATTATCCTTGTAAAAGTTGTAAATAGTTCGCAGATTAAAATCCCTTGTTTACAAGCATATTCTTGTACAAAGCGCATTTTCAGTTTTTAAACACGCGTACATATTTAAAATAATGCGTTGACATTGAACAATTGAACATGTAAATCTTTGTTTCTTAATTCCGGACTTATTTCGCTTTCGATGGCCGGCTTTGGCACCGACTCATTATATTCATGCGATAATTCATCTTGACCTACTGCTAAAGCCATACCGATATAATAAAATATAGGTACCGAGTAAAACCTTACTTGCCTAAAACCACATGGTCATAGTAGACAATGAAATATGTAAAATACAGTAAATTGTTTCAACCAGTCACGCCGCTGTCCGATTCACAATATCGCATACCTCAAACATCAACTGATTTTAAAGCTGATAAGGGATCACCCCACTGGCAGAACCTTTAACTATTTGCTGTTCTTGTCTACAGCATATAAATTTGTATTTATATACTGCTCTATTAATTTTCCAACTCAGAAAAAATAGTTCGCACTTTAAATGGCCAGCGGGCCTCAACGGTCTATTGCCAGGGTGTTGCCAGTTCTACAAAGTTGTCATAAGTGTAGAAGGAATTTAGGGGGTTTTTAATTGTTTATTTTTTTTTGTTGAACAACAGTGAAATTCCTTTTTAGTTTCATTTCAATTATTTTTGTATCAATAATTTTTCTCTGAAGTACTAAAAAAATTATTATAATATTAATGAATGGATTGTTCCCTCTGTCTTTGGCATTAGAGATTTCTTGGCTCAAATTACATTTGCAAACTAGCTTTCAAAGAGAGTTACTGACTATCAATTAAATACTGGTATAAAAGAACAATTTTAATAATGCAAACTCAAAGACTTTTTAACTGGAAAAAGTAATTAAAGATATTTAGGAATTCTAGCAAATTTTTACTCGCTCTGTATAAGTAACGGTTAAACATGAGAAAGTTAAACTCAGCACCAATATACAACTTTAGGCTTTCTTTACAAATATGACAAAAAATATGGGGTTTCCATTAACAAAAAAAATTAAGTAAAGATAAGTATTTTTTGGCTTACATTGCATCCGCGTATTTCAGGTCATAAATAATAATAGGTCACGTGTCCGAGCGATTTTTTGAAAAATCTACAGAAGTGACAATACAGGAGTTATTCCATTCTCACTGTCTAAGCAAACCTGGTTCTCTACACCTTTCTTGAAAATTACTCACCAAGTTCCAGTGCATCTACCATCCACGCCAACCAACAAACCGCCACCAGATAACTCGCGACTTCGGACGCGGCGTCCAAGAAGCGGCGTCTCGGCGTCGCCATGACGATGGCGTCGTTACGTGGACGCCGACTCGACAGCCATGCTGACGTCTTTCACGCACTGCTCGCGTTACACTGAACTGATTTTACTGTACAAAGACCTTTTGCTCTGTAGACATGGTGGATGCGCGCAACAGGCGTATGGTAAAAATTAGGCCATGATAAGAGAAAACAATGGCAAAGGGTTGATGGGATTGGATGATGGATGATGAGTTTCTGCAAATGATGTGGTGTACTGTATAGTTAAAATTATGTTTTAATAGAAGGGTCGAAATCTTCCCCGTATACGAAAGCTTAAATTTGAATAACCGAGAAATAATACAGTTGGAATAGTTCAGGAAATAACCCCATCAATTTTTGGCGCATGTTTAATAAACACCTTGTATAATGCGCTCATAAGCGGTGAGTTGCTATTGAATGCGTATCTGTCTAGAGGTCTGCAGCAGTATTTAATGACACTTTAAACTCATTTTCGAAATACAAGGGTTCACCTCCTTTATTTTTTCAGAGAGGTTAGGAAACACCCTGTATATCACCTATGCTGAAAAATTGTACCAGATTTTCGTCTATTTCCGTTAACTTCTGTTTATTTTGCTGTTTCAGCTCTGAAACCAGCGCTTTTAAAAATTTAAAACTCCCTTTAACGAGATCTGATTGTTGACTTTGCAAAAATTGCAAAATACGTTGGATATTTTGCTAAAACTTTAAAGGGGGATAATTTAAATAAATTCTCGCTCTCTAGTTATTATATTATGACGATGTCGGAGATTTAAATTTCTTACTAAGAGCCAGATTATGCAACGACTGGCGAAGCGAAGAAATTTTAATTATTTCAAAGATACATACATACCTATCTGTACATTATGTCTTGAAAAGCACTTTAAGGTCCCTTTTCTTTTCATCAGACTCTATGGCCTTGTCGAGGAGCCCTAATTCGGAGAAACGCGTCCAATTATTGAGTCTGACGGAAAGAAAAGAGGCAAGTATCTTCCTTTTTTAATTATTTGTTTAAAATTTTGAAACATTTGGGGAGATGAAGTGAATTGACAGATGATGGATTATTTTGGTCCTTAATATACAGGTATTGGCCAAAGGTACAACTAAATTACAGGTGCGATTTTATGGGTTTTTTCGTTTGTAATTATTGGCAGTGTTTATTGCCTATTTATCCTAAGTTATTAGACTATTAAGTATTAGTTTGGCACCTGAAGGTATTTCAATTTGATTATTAACAACATTACATCGATTTTTTAAGGCTTTTTTGATCGCTAATGTTTCTAATAGGTTGAGTTTTCTACTGTTTTGTTGAGAATATATCGGTTTCATTTTGTTGGATATTGAGTGGTTATTTATTATACCGTGGTCCGCTTTTCCTGTTTTATTTTGTTTTTTTAAAATGGATGTTTTATGTTCTTTAAGCCTATTCGTTTCGGGGATAATTCAGAGCAAAGCGAATCACACATTAAAACTTAAATCATTAAATTTCAGGATTTCGGGGGGAGCCCGGGCCCCCCTCCTGGATACGTGCTTCGCTATGTATTTACCTAGGTTATTTTTATTGACTTGTATGGGGATAAGTTTATGGTTTTTGAGTTTTTTGGAGATTTTTGACTTGTGTGACCTGTATATCTGATTGAACTGTATTTTCCGTTTGATCGAAGGGGACGTCCTTTGTAGAGTAATTAGACATAATACAAACTATAGCCTTAAACAACGGCTATCTAACAACACTCATAAACAAAATACTAAAGAAAAAACTTAGACAAAATAAAACCGATATATTCTCAATACAAGGGTAGAAAACTCTTAGAAACATTAGCAATCAAAAAGCCTTAAACAATCGATGTAATGTTGTTAATAATCAAATTGAATTACCTTCAGGTGCCAATCTAATACTTAATAGCTCAATAACTTAGGATAAATACCTATGCAATAAAAACTGGCAATAATTACAAAGGAAAAAATTATAATTTTATACACAATATAATTTTCTTAATTTTATTACTTAGATGTAAATACCTCTATAATCACACCTGTAATTTAGTTCTACCTTTGGCCAATACCTGTAAATTAAGGACCAAAATAACCCATCATCAGTCAATTCACTTCATCTCCCTAATTTTATTTTAATGACATGTACAATTTAGTATTGTCTTATATTCCTTTGATAATGATCCGCAAGGGTTGAAACACGTGTCAGGAAACTGAATTAAATTATAAAATCTAACAAGTAAGACTTCAGTTTCCTCTACCATGGAATATCCATTTCATCAAGCATGTAGCCCATCACAAAGCAATTATATTTAATGTTAGTTCAAGTTTCAAGTTATTCAGGTGTGTTATTATAAACCCAAACCATTGTATGTATCCAACGCAGCATTTTTTAAAACACTAGTTTAAGCAATTTTTGCAAAATCCACAAAGGCGGGGAGTTATGATAAATGCAAAGGCATTTGACATCGCCAGTAAACTTTGCGAGCTATTTACATAGTCTAAGCCTGATTCTGCATACTTGTACGGTCTTTAAATTAAACCATGTTATTTATCTTTTGATTTTATAAATGTCTGGCTGGATCGTTGTTGGATATCTTAAACTTGGACAAAAGGCAAAGAGTATCACTTTAATAACCACAGAAGTCATGAAAGGCTGACCAGGGTGCTCAAAAATAAGAATATTGATTGTACTCCCCCAGTAGATAAATGCGGTAAACATGAACCTCCCAATAAGACGAGCCAGGAAAAAGTTTTAGAAGTAATTTATAGAAAAATTTTTAGGCTACGAGTCACATTACACCCGACACAAAACCCCTAATCGCAAGTTCTTGTCTCCCTATTTGAACCTAAGTAAAATGTACGAGTAATTTAAAAATGTTATTTCAGAACCAGTTTCGAATTGGGTATTTCGTAAAATATTTAACAAAGAGTTCAATCTTTTATTGCGCGCACCTATTTTGCAGATTCATGTAAAAAGTGCGATTTACTTGGCATGAAAACTAAAAGTACTGAGGACCTTGAAATAAAAAACATAGTTTCTGCTGGTAGGTATTTGTTACTGTAAAAGGCCGTTGGGCACATATTGTTCTGGAGTCCATAACATGTGTACAGATGAAGTTGTTATATTCACTTGGAATGAATCAGATGCATCCAGAGGACCATAAAAATCGGTCTTTGCCTATTATATTATTTTGGGGATTATGTTAAAACTAAAAAGGTTGTGATGTATTCCGACTAGGGTGGTGGACAAAAGCGGAACATTAAGATTGTAGCCTTTTGCAATTTTGTGGTTTTGAATCCAGAGTTTACTATTGACGATATTGATCATAAATATTTCTGCCTGAGGATTGGAACAAAGTGATTCGTAGTGCCAGATAAAGAAATTCTTTAAAATGCGTAGATATATAACTTACTTCTTGTAAATGGAACACCGTGCATATGTTTGCATACTTGGACTCTACTGGGAAAACTCTGAATGTTTTGTATTTCAAATTTTTATTTATTTGAAATTGTAACAAGCTTTATAATAACAAAATAGCCTAGAAAATTTAACATCTTAGCATAAGAATAATAAACAAGTAAAACCTTTTCAGTGGATCAGGTGTTCAAAATTACCATCATTTTCTGCTAAGCAGCGTCAGTCGATCCCTAAACTTGTCTACAACGTTTAAAAGGAAGTCCTCTGGAATGGCCCGAATTTCAGCACTAATTCTGACATTTAAAGATTCTAAGTCATTTGGACGGATAACGTAGACTTTGTTCTTTAAGTGTCCCCACAAAAAGAAGTCGAGCGGGGATAAGTCCGGGGATCGCGCTGGCCAGTCAATAGCACCTCTTCTGCCTATCCAACGTCCTGGAGATTGTTCGCTTATGTATTGTCTAACATTTACCGCATAATACCTGACGCGAATGAAGAAAATTAGAAAAATAAATCACGGGGGGGATATTTTTTCATATTTTCTTGTGGAGTGATATTATTAACTACTATTTATGTTTCATTGACCTCTTGACGCGGAACCCAGGTTAAGAAGCACTAGCTTTGAAACTAAAAGTATTAATTTTCGTCAATATAAAACCAGCACAAAACTGAACGGAATTTAAAAGGTCAGTCGAAAGGTTTGCCCAAAAAGTAATCATGGGCTTAACTTGAACCCAAGCATTGGTGTATTCTAAGATCTTTAAGAAGTCATTAAAGATATTGGGACTTTATTTTAACTCTGTACATCGGTCGATTCTCAACGAACGCAGCAACGTCAACGTCCAATTAGCGCTGAGTGCTCATCTCAATTCAAAAGAAAAAGGCATCATTTTACCTGTTTCGCGCCAATGTTTCTAACGAGCCAGACAAGAGATGCTCACTCGCATCTACACGAGGATGCGACAATGCCATGCTGAATATATAACGATAGCATTTTGTCGGAAAATGTACAGTTTTCCGTGATTTTATAAAAGCCTCAGTTGTATGCACCAGTTTTAAAGAGATAAAACGCCTTGTTAGGAATTTTCAGTCTTTTTTTTTGCTCCTCTAACTATCTCCGGTCTAAAGCGAGATATTTTTCATAATAACAACATCATTATTACGAGTTTGTGTTTTATATAACATAAGTATTTTGTTACAAAAGAAAGTTTAGCACGGAAGCGGACATGCTTAAGTTTGACTGAAAATAAAATACTTATACTACGGTCTCAAAATAATTGACAAAACTGTTCTTATCACCATTAACAGTATGCGGCGAAAATAATTAACATTGATTCGCCCACTTTTAAGTTAAATGAAAGCAATCCAGACCGCCTGGGAAGATTGTGCATAAATAGGTCATTACATGTTACTATGTATTAATAGATTTCACTGAAATTTCCATAAAATTTACTAAAATCGGCATGTCATTAAGGGCCTTTTCACCCTACGGTACCTGTTTTACTTAATATGGCAACGAAGGTAGGCGAAACCCATGTCTAAAGGCGCTCGCACGCTTTCTTATCGCCTCTAATCCATGTTCAGTGTCGTAGACAAGTTTTAATCAAGAGGATATTAACAATTCAGTTTATTATTTTGGTGTTGTTTTGGTGGTTATTTAAAACAGCAAATACTATATTGCAGGCGAGTTCTTCAAGTGATAGTAACCAACAAGTTACAAAACGACGTTATTTAAAACCTGGGGAGCGTACAATGGTAAAAAATGTGTATGAGGGAATTCTAAGTACACATAGTGGAATATCATTCACTGATGCAGCAGAACATTGTGCCAAATTGACTAAGATATCTTACCGTACTGTTTATAGAACTATCAAGGACAATAGGAATACTAAAGTGTCCGATCAGAAGGAAACAAGAGGACGGAAAAAGATTTTTATTGATCAGCAAACAAAGTTAGGCATTCGTCGGAAAGTGCATGCATTTTTTTTCGAAATGAACTTCCGAATTTAAAAAAAATTTCTGCCGAAATTGAAAGGGATGAAAATATGCTAAAAATTTCACGAAGAGTTCTAATGCGTACACTACGAGAATTGAATTTTCGATTCTTAAAACGAAATCGCAAAAGTCTTGTGGTGGAATAGGAAGAAATCGTATTTTGGCGTAGAAAGTAGGTATCTAAAAGATATACAACAATATCGCTGTGCAGGGAAAAGAATTTACTTTACGGACGAGACATAATGAAGGACATACTGTGATTTACATTTGGCAAGATACATTAAAGATGTACGTAACGCCTTTATTAATGGAATGTCCACTGGATTAAAAGTTCCTTCAGGAAAAGGTCGTCGGTTAATTATAGCCCACATCGGAAGTGATTCTGGTTTTCTTGAAGGTGAAGGTGGGAGTGTTTGAAGATTGGTTTAAATCCATCTTACCGCGTACTGAACATGGCTCGGTAATCGTGATGGATAATGCACCATACCACAGCCGTCGGGTGAAAGCTTTGCCAACTTCTGCGTGGCGAAAAGGAATGCTAAAAGTGCAGTTGCTCGATCTTGCAAGACTTCACAAAAAAAATATACAAAATATGTAGTGGATGAAATGGCTTGTGAACGAGGTGTTACAATAGTACGTTTACCGCCTTATCATTGTGAGCTAAATCCAATCAAGCTTATAAACTAAAAGATGGTAAAGAACTGTAAAAAATGGCAATAGCGAATGTACAAGCAGCAGATTGGCATAAGTGCGTATAACATGTCGAGAGCGTAGAAGAAAAAAATGTGGGACTTAGATGTACGCGTTGAAGTCATGGTAGAACCTATTATTATAAATCCTGCAGATGACAGTAGTAGCGACAGTAATGAAATCTTTTCATCGTCAGATAGTAAATACTCGCTGTATTGGTAATAATGAATTTAAAATGGTAACGTATTGTCATTCTAACACTTTTTAATATCGGCGTCGAATATAATTTGTCAAATTATTATCAATTAGGCTTCATTAGGTAACAATAGTTAGAAAATTTATAAACATTTATAATTTAGGTTTAGGTTTTGCCCTTAATCCACTATTATAATATGTTTCTATTATTATGTAGCATAATAAAAGCATTATGAAAATAACGTATGCCGTTGCTTTATTATTCTTTTTGGATTTTATACCTGCGTAATTTAGTTTTTCTAATTACTTCATTAGATCACCAAATGTAAAAGCTTAATTTTTTTTTAGTTTAATTTATAAAATTATATTTATTGTAGTAAATGTAAATATATTATAATAATAAACAAAAAATTCATGTATTTTTTAAATTATTATTGTTTAAAATTACACGCCTCTGGAATTGGCGCTCCCCTTACGTCTTGCACACAGTGGCGTAGCCACAGGGGGGCGAGGGAGGGTGATCGCGCCCTTTACTACTGAAAAAATAATTCTTAAAAAACAAGATCGGTCTTATTTTATTTTTAGTAAAGAATAGCGATGGGAATAAACTTAACAAAACCGGTTTTGAGATCGTCCCATTACATTAAATTCTTATATAGCCGATTTTATCTTCATTTGGAGCCAGACCCCTGTTCTCTAGGGAGCATAAAGAAGGTGAATTCCTACGAAACGGGCGTGGTCCCAAGAAATTTTTGCCTGCGGCGCTTTAGCTCCGCCGTCTACACCCCCCCGCCCCAAAATGCTGGCTACGCCACTGCTTGCACACCCCGGTAAAAATGAGTCACTGCCAATTACTTTGGTACCGGAGTTATAAAATAATTTTGAAGTTAATATAAGTTTTACTGCTTGCCCAAAAGAATAGGGAATTATGTATTTTCTCTTGTATTAATAATATCATTCAGTTATGCCCAGTGGCGTATTTAGGATTGTGACACGGGGGGGGGGGGGTTAACTTATCTGTCTTAAAAAAATGCGCCGCAGGCAAAAATTTTTTTGGATGCCACGCCCTTTTTTGGACTGTCTAAACTTACAAATTTTACGTTTTGATAGCCCGGCTCAAAAAAAAACGTAGAAATAAAGCAATTTTTAAATATAAACGCCAACATTTGCATTTGAAATATTAGTTTTTTGAAGGTATGTATAACGGTATACTATTTTACTCACCTGAATTAGAAAACACGGAACAAAAAATAAAATTCAACAATTATTAAACTAAAAGACTGTGGAAATCCCCAAACATCTGGAAAATTTGAAATAATGTTTCATGTTATTTATTGCAAATAAATGAATGTGAATTTCAGTTTTCTTTACTACTGAGTCCACGGGGGGGGGGTCCAGACCCCCCGGACCCTCCCCCCCCTAAATACGCCACTGGTTATGCCTAAAAGGACTATTCACCAAGTATTTTAACTTAAAAAATCAATAATGACTTAGTAAAAAATCTTTAAAGTCTTGGTCGTTATAAAAGCATTTGAAACGACCTTCTAAGTGCGCTAAGCCCGCTGACGTCATACAGTATGATCTGGCGTCGACGTACTTCGCGATCGCGATCAGTGCCGATTTCATAGTAAACACCCTGTAAAAATGAATTAATTTTCATTATTTAATTGATGTAGATTGGAAATTATAGCAGGTTTTAGAAGACCATTTTTTTTTAACGATTTGAGGAATTATTTAAATAAGCTGGCAACATCGCAACAAAATGCAAAACTAATTACGTCGTCATATGGAGAATTTTCAGGGGAATACAAATATGTAAAAATATATAGGGTGTCCTGTTTAAAAAATGGTAATTTCTTAGCGGCTCGCTTTTGTGAAACACCTTGTATTATTGAAAATATTTTTAAATCATAGACCTCTTTGCCTAATTCAACCTACATGCAAGCTCTTTGTTTTAATTGTCAAATGTAAGGGATAATATGGTACTTTGTCACACTATTGCGCCACCCTGTTTGTAAAAAAATGACAGTTCTTCATCTGTTTTCCGATTTACATGATGAACTTTGCTAAACTCCAATATAATTTGGGACACCCGGTACACTAAAGTCGGTCAACAACGGACAAAATATTATTATATACAGTTGATTCGGTTAAAGGTTATTAATAATTGTTCCATGACTTTCTTTAGCCCTGTATAAAATATACATACACACAAATGAACCAAAAAGGGGAAAGAAATGTAAGAAATACGAACTTTTCATACCTGGAAACTTTGAGCTACAAAAGCCGCCTTTTTGGGACGTCCTGTATATGCAACTTTTCATATTTTAACAGAATTGGCCCTTCTCTACCAATATATTTCTATATATAGTCCTTTTCACTACTAATATGCAATAAAATACAGTTCTGTATAATATATTTCCCAGTTTTTAATATGAATTTTGTTCACGTCAAACATAATTTATTGGGACACCCGGTACACTAAAGCCGGTGCAAAGCATTACAAGATGTTAAATTATATCGCCAAAGTTGGTTGGTTCAAAGTTTTAAGGAATCCCCGTCCATTTGAGTTTAGAAGTAGCTTTGAGCAACCTGAATTAAAAATCTACAATAGAAAGGAAGATATAATATATTACTTACCCAAAATAAATCAATTTTGCCCATTTTTACCCATATACGTGTTTCTTATGGGCAGCAAATAAAATTCCGCGTCGTAAATTGATATTTTAAAACTCATACGGAATCACGGAAAAAAACGTATTCACTTTTTAGGTATATGATCACTGGAAATATTAGAATCACTTATGCTTGTTAAATTGTATGAAATAATTACGTCTATTTTTGGGAAAATTTTTGCACTTACAAAAAGAAAACATTATTTAAAACACATATATCACTTTTTTAGGCTTAACGCGATGTATAATTACTGCAAAAATTATATTAAACAACTCACTGTCATGACGTGGCGTTTCTGGTAAATTAATTTAAGCTTTGACAAACACCTGTTTCGGTCATGGCACACCACGCATAAATTGGCAATATTGAAATATCCGGAAAAGTGTTATTTTTTGGCAGTTTTCCTGGCAACTGATATATCTGTAAAATTTGTGCAAAACTTTTACTTTTTTTGAGGGAAGGTTGTTAGAAAAGGACGAGGGAATCGAATAAACCCAACATGGATGTAAAAAAAATACATTTCCTATAAAGTATTTCGGTTTAAAAAGAAATTTTGGTTAATTTAATTTTTGGCACACTCTATATAAAAAATTTGAAAATTCGAAATATACATTTTATATCTTCTGAGAAGCGCTTTCCGATGAAGTATTCAAAATTTGATTCAAAATTATTTTTAACGTAAAAAAAAATTAGAACCGTTTTAAAAAATTTTAATTTCTAGATTTCCCTGAAAATCTACAATTTTTAATTTTTTTAGGTATAGAGAGGTATATTGTAGAAAGAAGTATTTGAGATGTTGTATCTAATGGTGTAAACCGCATTTTGATCTGTATTTTCTTTTTAAAGCTATTATTTTCCGAAATGGGCCTGTTTTGACATTCAGTCGATCAAAAAAATACTTGCCATTTTCCAATTTGACCGCAAAGCAATGGGATTCTGTAGGTCTATGTTGTCCACAAAATCAGAAAATTTCAATCGATTATGCCTAGTGGTGTGGCCGCTAACAGTGCACGTATATATTTTTTTTTTACTTTGACGTTTTATAACTAAATAGTTGTCGAATTGTTGAGAAAGTTTAATCGTTCGACCGCGAACAGTTTTTAAAGGGTCTAAAAGAGATTGTAAAATTGTCAATGACACGGCGACAACAACTACCACACCATACGAACATTCTATAGTCCGAACACGACGTATCGATCGGGGTAAAAACAATAAAGCTATTTTGTGGACAATTTGGTAGCCCCTGAAACAACCCTAAAAGAGGTAAAAGTTTCTAGTGATCAACCGACTTACTCCGGCAGGCCACGGAAGGCGCCGAATCCATCGTCTGCTGCGGGAACATTGCTTGCTTCTCCGTCTTGTTTAAGTATTTTCCCAGCAGTCGCGACGTCAACCCGTGCTACCGTGACCGTGATGCGCTAAATTGATCGCCTGCCTTTGCGGATTTCCCATTTTAAGCGAGTAATATTGGAGCAAAACTCTGGCGGTGCAGGAAAAATTATTGTATATGAATATATACCAATAATATTAGTACTTAAATATTAACTTGGGTTACTGCTACTGGAAAATATTACATGTGGGATGTCTGAGGATAAATTAAGGATAGGCGGTGCCTACCTCGCCTACCTTGACGGGCCGCCATTGTTCCTGCATATTATTTTAGGCTCAGATGGCTTCGTTCCATCTATTCGTCTCCAATCTAGTTCCAACCCTTAACAAATTATCAAAATCTTTTAATTGCAGATTATAGGCAAAGATTGTACAAAGTTCTGTCCGCTCAGCATTTATCCAGTCATTAAAACAGAACCCCTACTTTAAACACGTTTATTTAATCTGATCCGGCGAAATTATCCCGAATATGACCTATATTCGCCATCTTTATGGCACTATAAACGATTCCTAGCCAATATAAAGATATAGATAATAAAAGGGTCGGACCCTAATAATATAAAGGAGGAACCATGGACCGTCGCCACATTTCAATAACATTACACATAATAATGACTTGACCGAAGAGACACACCATACGAAATAATTTGAAATTGCGGTTTTTTAAACAGACGTTATCTGCAAGGTAGAAATCGATAGGTGTTAAATCTGAAAATCATGTCAAATAATTGAGATATTACACAATTAAGCACAGTTTGACTACAAGTAAGTTGTGACAATGATTATTGGTTTTAGCTTTTATGCTCATTGATTTGGTATGGCAAACATGTTGTTTAAATTATTTTTTTCTTTAATGATATACAATAGAGTATCAACAATAATATCTAGTATTTTGAATACTACTACAACTAAGCGATACATATGCGAGATGTAGACCAAGCGAGGACTTAAGAGAAGACCAAACGCTAGAATGGAACCCGCATAAGCAGGTATCTAATATCAGGTGGCGCTGAAAGCCAATTCTTGGTCTCTGGGAACTAAAAACGCGATGTAAAAGAAAGAAGTTGTCCCTTTTCTTCTCGTCAGACCGGGTTTCGCCGTATTACGGCTCATTAGCAAGGACACGAAAAGAAAAGGGACAAACAATACAATATTCGAACAGCATTCAGCTCCAAAGATTCCTTAAGAAGCCAAGACAAAGTGGCATGAAGAATTTTGTATGTATAATATCTTGCGAGTGCGGACAATCCTATGTTGGCTTAACCCTACGACCTCGGCCACCATTTCCAATGGTTAGAGGCAAAATGTATACTCAAGGAAGAACACTGGCGAAAGAGGAAATTCAAAGAAGACATAAGAAATATTTGGGAAACCTTGTTAAGTAAGTGTAAGCTTAGATTAAGACCATACAGTAACACATGACTGAACCCATCTCGGTCATGCTCTGCTAACCCCTTAGTAGTATAAGTACTCTTGTAGTTTCGTAGCTTGTTCAATATTCAACTGAAGATTACTGCAGATGTTTACCAGTTTAAAGTTGTGATAAAAAGCCCAAAATATGTTTATCGTTCATGATGCATCATTATCTCCTTAACACCCCAGGCAGCAGAAAGACGTCGTATCGACGTCTTAGTAACGTCAGGACCAACCAAAATGACGTCTATAATGACGTTGCATAACGTCCTACTGACGGGAGAAAGTCTCGTCGAGTGACGTTATTAATTACGTGTAATTACGTCATCATTGACAATACACTGGACCTAACATTGACATCCTAATAACGAATTATGATGTAAGTTGGACGTTGCAGGATCATACTTTAATAAGGGAAGCTTCCATAATTTTGTGTTGTCGGCTTAACGGAACGTGTAATTTATTTAATTTGGCAGTTTAGGAGTTCACAACGTTGCCCAACTTTGTTTTGAAATTTGAAGCCTTTTAGTACTGAATTGTAAATCGACGATACAATACGTTGGATAACGTCAGTACCCATACGTTACGTTAATCTCGTTATATAACGTTATTTTACGTCATGGTTTGGTACATAGAACTTTTCGAACTTAATCGGTTGGAAATCGACGATACAGCACGTCAATTAACGCCCTTATACGACGTCATTATTTATTACGTTATGCGACGTAACAAAATTACGTTATGATACGTTATATTTTAGCCCCTCGACGTAAATCACGTCATTATGACGTCATATTGACGTAATATGACATCAGTCTGCTGCCTGGGACAGATATTACCAATTCACGGTACTTATAGCGCACAAGCAACGCGGCTGGCCAAAAATCTTACTCATCAGAGGGATGCCTATCAATAATTTTCGCATAACCTGAAAAAGTGAGTTTTGGCCTGAAAATCGAACTCGAGAAGCCATAATGGCATATGTATGAATTGACGTTTTCTGCATGTTGGTATGCCGTCACTGCTAGAATCTATTTGTTGACGTCATGATTAAACTAACGACCTAACCTACCCATGGTCGAGGAAAACCTTTTTTTGTCTAAATCCATGCATTTTACTTTAAAACAACTGTCTCTCTCCCTCTCTAAAGTGGTAAATACCATTATTGTTAATTAATAGATTTCAGATCGAGCAAATGCCCGTTGATTTTCCCAAAATATGCCGACCGTAATAATCCGCCCTACGCCGACATATACGGGAAAATTTTAATGTTACACAAGAATGTTAATAAAACATGGGAGTTATGTGCAAAATATTTATGTGAAATATACGGAATTTCGTAATTTTACTGCTCTAGGCGCTTTCAGCCTTTATTTAGTCAATCATTTCCGTGTATTTCATTCGTATATAGTGTGTCTACTTGAATTGAGGTTTCATGTTAAGGGTGGTGAAAAATAAAAGAATATATATTGATTGAAAAAAATTGATTAATTTTCATTTTAAAGTAAAATCGCAGAATAAAACACCACTTGCAAAAATGGTTAAGTTTGCAATACTTTCATGCTAGAATAGGTCTATTTCGGTCCAGTTTCAAACTGTCAAATTCAATCAACCAGTTGTAAGACTTAGCAAAGCATCCTGGGGGTCTCCATGCAATATTCATCTGGTGGACTCTTCTAGTTGAAACAAGAAACAAGCCTAATGAATTGTTATTCTAGAGCGGTAAACCGCTGAATCAGAGTGGGGGATGGAAGGCTAAATCCATCAACCCTCTGGGCGTCGATATAATCATCAACGGCGCCACCTTATCAGTGGGGACTGATGGTTTAATGGTCTTTACACGCGCAATCAGTTCAATCAAGAATGCACTCCGCATGTTTTGCGGGGGGGGGTCACCCCACCGCTACCCTTAAAGGTCAACCATCTATACATTTCACGACAAACCTTAAAACTAATCTCAAAGCCAGTCTGCAGTGTCCATCGTCTTGTTTCGTGGGTTCGGTGTTTCGTCCTCTTCCCGGAAGGGGGCATCGCTAGACACTCTACTGCGTTGTTCAGATCCATATCCATCCATGTTCATTGCCGTTTTCGTGTTCGTCGTCAGAGAGAAAACGCAAATAAATCGCATCCACCTCCCTGTCTCGAGATCTTGGTTTCGGTTGTTCCCCCAGGCTTATCACACTTCTGCTCTGGCTCTAATATTGGGTGATATTATTAAGCCTAATGAAATTAAAATTTTATATTAATTCTTCCTGCCATCTTTAACCATTCTCCAATGGCATGCCAACATTTCACACTTACATGCCCACGAGATTTCCATGTTGGTGGATTGTTGATGATTACATCTGTCCCGTAAATTGACTGAATTGTTAGTATAAATATCTAAGGTTTAAATTATCAATGTCCTATTAACTCGAAAAGCAAGATGACTTCTAGGGATAACATTGCTAGAATAATTGTTGTCATTGAAGTTAAGTGGATGTTATCTTCTAAGTCTATCTATATCAATCAATCAATCAAAAATATACTTTATTGTCAAAGAACATAAAATAATCCTTGTTGACAAAGTGTTTCTTAACCTAATAAAAGATACAAATATAATTTATATGAAATACGCATTAATAAACCGACTAAGCAATAAAACTACAAAAACAGTGAAACAACATAATCAAGAAGTCGGAGTCCATGTTACAAGATATAAAAGCTAAGACCAACCTAAACTAAAAATGTATCGTTATAATATTCAGCCAGAGTGTAAGAGGCCTTACCAACTAATAGCGATTCACCCTCCTACGAAACAATCCGATAGACGTTTCTCCTTTAATACCCGCAGGTCATCATCATCATCATCAATCAGCCCTTGCAACTGCTGGATATAGGCCTCCCCCATTTCTGCCCACTGTCCTCTATTTTGAGCGCTCTGCATCCAATTTGTGGTTATTCTTTTGATATCGTCCGTCCACCGCGTGGGAGGTCTTCCCCTGTTTCGCTTGTCGGCCCTTGGTCTCTACTCGAGCAGCCTTTTTGTCCATCGTCCATCCGTCATGCGGGCCACATGTCCGGCCCAGTTCCACTTGAGTTTTGCCACCTGGTAGACAACGTCCGTGACTCCTGTTCTCGCCCGTAGGTCCTCATTTCTAACGTGGTCCCGGAGTGACACCCCGAGCATCGATATTTCCATCTTACGTTGTGCTATTCTAAGCTTCTTAGCGGATGTGACTGTCAGAGTTAAAGTTTCGGAGCCGTAAGTCATAACCGGTAGAATGCACTGATTAAAAACCTTTCGCTTCAGACAAATTGGAAGATTACTCTTAAATACGTCCCCAAGTTTGCCGTATGCAGCCGAAGAGAGCGTGATTCTTCTTTTTATTTCACATGTTTGATTGTCTCTCGAGATTCTTATTTCATGACCAAGATATGTGTACTTATCCACCAGCTCCACCTCACAGTCACCAACAGCAATATTTCCACTAGGGACCAAATTCGTCATAAATTTCGTTTTTGATATATTAATTTTTAGCCCGACCTGAGCACATACTTCCTGAAGATTTTCCAGCATTTTCCTGATATCTTGTAGGTTGTCAGACATCAGGGCTATATCATCCGCGAAGCGCAGATCTGTTAGGTTTAAGCCATCTATATTCAAACCCTTTCCGGTCCATTCAAGCATTCCGAAGGCATACTGCAGGACGGTGGTAAACAGTTTGGGTGACATAGTATCACCCAGGTAGATGGTTAAAAAAAATTTTGCTTTCATAAATATCTTTTTGTTAACTTAAATGTCGGCATTGGGAGAGAAAAATCCGGACTTTGTCGAGTAATATACTGGGGACTTGGGTTTACAAACCGTTCCCTATATTTAAAAATCAGACTAACAGTCTCCAATATAAAAAGAGACACCAGAGTAAGAATCCCATTTTTGTAATACAAATACAGTATCAAACAGATCCTGACCACACATTCCCCAGAAGGCAATGCCGTACCAAAGGCGGGCCTAAATAAGAGCATAATATACGCTCTTAGCTGTGTTGACGCCCAACTCTGTCACAACCATCCTCACTGCATAGCAGCCCGAGGCAATCTTCCTGTTTAATGCAGCTATGTGTGTCCCAAACTGTAAGTCACGGTCTATGTTGAGACCCAACAACCTTACACTAGACAGGTCTAGCAGTGAGCAATCTCCAATGCTCATTCCACTGACATTACACTGAAAACCCACAATGTTGGTTTTGTTAACATTCAGAGTTAAGTAGTTCATTACACTCGAACCATTCTTTCACCTTTGGTAAATCAGACGACACCTACTCCACCAACGAGTGAGTATTGTCACTATGCCACTGAATGGTAGTATTGTCCGCAAACAGTGTAAATTTGCCCCTTATGTCCACAAGGGCCAGCTCGTTAATATATACCAGGAACAACACTGGCCCGCATCGAACCCTGCCGAACACCACACTTTATCATTGCACTGTCAGATGCAAATAGGCAAAAAAAAATTTTTTGAGTCCTATTCTCCAGGTAGGATCGAAAGCACTCCAATAGACTCCCCTTAAATCCGTATTTAAGAAGCTTCAGCAGGAGTATCCGGTGACTGACGCAGTAAAATGATTTTGACAAGTCACAGAATACAGCGGCGGAAACGTCACCGCGATTAATACCCCCATAGACCCCTTCCAAGAAGCTAAACATGGCATCGTTAGTATATTTGTTACTTTGTCATTTTTTTAAATTCGATATCTCGGAAATGTTTAGACCAATAATGCACTTATTAAAAAGTAATTGCTATTTTATGTAGAATTCGAAAATAGTGTAAGATATAGGGTGTCCCACTTAAAAATATTCAAGTTTTGTTCGTCTCACTTTTTTGATCCACCCTGTATTATGTAAAATATTTATTCCAGACCTTATGCTGTTTCAGTATTTTTGATAAATTATTCGATAAGGATGTCATCTTCCGTCCCCGCTTCGTTGGCGGACCCGGTATATAGATAGATATATAAGTTCCATTAACCGCTATTTCTTTCCAGTTCCAATGCCGAATATCTGCTTTAAATAAAATAATTGTAAAAAGGGAAACGTCGCCATAATATCACTCTGGAGTCCAATCACTAAAAGTAATTTCCCTACGAGGTGTGTAAATGACATTCCAAGGGAATTTACATACATAATAATGAACAACCAGCAATTGTATTTAGGTAAAATTACTTTTGTGAATTGGTTGTTCGCATTGTTGTCATTGCGGTCAATTAAACATGTTTAGGGTTTTCGGTTGGGCAAAAAATGTCTTTTTAAAGGAATTAAAAAGAAAATCTAATATAAACAGGTATGGTTTACATTAAATAAGATCCAAGTCATTTAAATCTGAAAGGAAAGCTTCAAAGTCAAAACATTAATCCAATCACATTTTTTTACATCATCCGTCAGTCAGAACTTTACCAAGTCAACCATTCTACCTCTAACACGTTCTGATGGCACCATTACGAGCAAAGCACAGGAAAAGGCAAACTTACTGGCGGTACAATTCTCTTCACATTCAACGGTTAATTTTCAGGGAGAAGCTCCACCGAACATTCCCTCTGTAGAATCAAGAATGGCCGAGATTGTTTCCGGCACCTCCATGTTAAACGAATCTTGACATCAAGAAAGCTTCCGGTCCAGTCATCGTAATTAAGACATGCGCTGATGAATTGACACCGGTATTTTGTAGGCTTTTTAACTTATTTTACAAAAAAGAAATATTTCCTTCTTGCTGGAAAACTGCGCGAGTCCAGTCCATACCCAAAAAAAGCAAGAAGACCTTGCCAAACAACTATCATCCAGTCGCATTGCTTTCGATTATATCAAAAGTCATGAAGAAGACTATCAACGATAAATTATTAAAGCACCTGGAAGGCTTCAACAATATTAGTGACGACCAGTATGGATTCCGAAAGTCTAGATCAACAGGAGATCTTTTCGCTGATGTTACTCACGTTTGGAACAACGCAATAGAACATCATGGGGAGTCCTGAGCAGTAGCACTGGATATTTCCAAGGCCCTTGACCGAGTATGGCATGAGGGGCTCCTAACTAAAGTGACATCATACGGAATGCTGGCTCAATTTTGTTCATGACCGTCAAGCTTTTTTAAAGACCGTTCTGTGCAAGTGGCGATGGACTGATTTCTTTCAGACATATTTAACATCAACGCCGGAGTCCCTCAAAGTTCTATATTATCACCCACCCTCTTTCACGATCTTTTGGAAAAAACTAAGAATTCTCTATATAGCTTCGCTGATGACAGCACACTTGTTTCAGCTTTTACTATGGATGCTCGAACATCGGCCGCCAATGCACATCTCTATAGGCAGTGAGGGGTCTCACATCTCAACAAATACCTGGAAGAAATTCTGCCTAGGGGCGACAGTAATCAACTAACACTAAAAAAACCCTGGCCGTAGTTTTTTAAATAATAATATAATCATGGCGATTTCCTTTGCCTAATCAATTCGTTGCGGCCATTGCTAAGACAGCCTCGCGTAAGCTTGGAATACTTTTCCGAACTAAGAACCTGTATATACCCCAACAACTTTTGATGCTCTATAAAGCCCAAATTCCAAATAGGACCCATGTTTATAGGAACTCTTATGTTTATTTTGGGTCCCCGAATACGTACCTAAAATATAGACATTTCCTCCTGAATCAGCCTGTACAATTTGTGTCCTCTGTCCTAGCCTTACGGAAAAACAAAGAATATGGCAACAATGTCGTACGACATACTGATTCAAAAATCTCGGAGCCAGACCTTTGCATGTTTCGGAACAATAATAAATGTATACATACATTTATTAGAAAGCGTAATTTTTCCCTATTCAGATTGTAATCATACGGGGTTGCGCTGTTGCGCTTTACAGAACTTTAGATCATCTAGTTTTCATGTGCTTTTTCAACAGTAAGCGTTGATTTACCGAAAATTGCAAGCCAGCTCTTAAATAGAAAAATTATTTCTACTGACAATAGCGTAGAAACACTACCGCTGAAAATTGTACCCACTTTGTTGACGTTCGAAACCAATGCAAGCAAACGATAAACTAAACTAAGATTGCTGGATTCCATTCAAAGAAGAGCCTGATCGGGGACCATGATCTGACAAACAGCCTGAAAAGCCTTGAACATCGAAGGCAGGTTGGCAGCTCTATTCCATCCAGAGCGGTGCATGGTAGAAATACACGACGAACCACTGCAGCCCACCCGTACGTGGTTCAGCTTAGTGTCCCTCTGTTTAAAAATCTCCAAATAGGCACTGCACTACATCCTAAGTAAACCTAAACTATAAGAGACTCGAAAGTATTTCAAAATTCAATAAATATCTGAAAATACACATGCCAAACACTCTATAAATAAAGAATAAAGAAACGACCGGCTCTGGATAAGATAAACATAAATTTTAGGGGAATATTAAAAAATCGTAGCAATCCGACGTACTGCGCATGAGTAAAGCTTCTGCGAAAGGAATTGTCAAAGTGCATTCCGAAAGCATTTTTGGATTGCTAAGATATTAGCTTTGTTTTTCTACTGGTGGGAGTTCACTGCTCGCTTTCGCAAATGGAAAATTTTACCTGCGGACCCTTTTGGTGTTATAATTGGTTAAATGCTAAAACATGTCTTGGGTTAACCACTTCTACGCCAAATGTTTTTTGTGTTGAAAAAAACCCAAATTTTGGTCGCTGAATATTTTTCAAAAGTTTCCTGTTTCAAATTCTCTATAATTCAGAAGAGGCAATCAAAGCAACTTAACTAAGTGGTCAAAAAGAATGTTTAAATTAATATTTTTCGCGTTCCAAAGTTCATTTTATAACGAAAACGATATCACCAACGCAATAGATTTGAAGTACCTACCGAAAACACGATGGTGTCACATTTACTGTTTTTAATTTCTAATACTCATGAAACTACAATGCCAAAAATATTAATGTAGTATACATCCGTTTTGTAGTCATTGCAACAAGTTCGATAGCGTTACGGTATAATTTTAAATGAAGTCACGATAACCCTCTAATTACATACGACACGCTAAACATACATTTTATTTTTGTTATGCATCAAACGCTATCAAACAACAAATATTCTCATATAATAGTCGATTTTTAACAAGAGATTTGGATCAGACACGATATAGGTAGTAATATAAGTTTTGAAATTATTAACATTGTTTGAATCGTAACAAAACGCGGCATTTTTAGTCCTGGAAATGTCAATTAGAGGGAAAATTATAGTTTCTCGTGTTAAAAATTTTAAACGTTTTTGTTATGTTATACTGAGCGAGCAAAAATTGCTTAACGGTGGAGTTTAATACCTGTTGGGTGTCAGTAATTACCAATATTATCAATAATTCAATGAGTATTAAGAAAGTATCTATAGTCCAGTAAAAATCCGTATTTCTCTTTAGCATAGTAATGTTCTTGGTCAACAGGTGAAGGGAATGGTTTGTTAGGACATATTATGGGGTTTACTTTTAGATGCGTACTTATTGGGATTAATAAAAACACCAGAGTTCAATGCAAATATAAACTCTTTTTCTATGTTATAAGCGTTTGCTTACTTGAAAGCCATCCAAATCTGCTCTTTTCTCTAATCACTTGACAGACGAACAAAGTTTAGTCTCCTAAACCGCGCTTATCAATTAAAATATCATATTAATTATGCATAATAATATATTATACAACTCATAGGACGAGAATATTATGTTTAAACAGCATAATGCAATAACAACTCAGCCTTTACTTTCCTATGTTATGGTGCGGAGTACCAGCTAAACGGCCCCCATCCTATAACTGAAAACCCTTGTTCTAAGTTAACTCTGGTTTGACGCCGACCGAAAACATTAAGGTTTTTGAGACTGATGCGGAAGAATAGCTAACTGAAAACCGACCCAGGAGTTATAGGAACGATGAAAGTTACCCCGGCATAACCTTCCTGTACTCGCTGGACAAGAACTTTATTGAATATAAAATTAAATCATGGCGTCTAGCGGCCCAGACAGGTCATAGAAAAACAATTGAATTTTCCGGCTCGCCGGGTAGGTTTTGGCTTTGGCCATAGCCTTTGGTTGGCGACTTTCTTTATTAATTCTTAATTTCAAATGGGATAGTAGGTTTTATTTAATAATTATTCTATGCTAAAACATCGTGTTTATTGGTTTATATCCTTTTAGCATTCTAAAATAACAAAGAAAAAAGGGATATTGCGGTAATCACTGCATACTAACCCTACTCGCCTTATTCTTTTTGACGTTTCCCACTTTTCTGTAGCATTGTTGACGGGTGACCCCTTCTGCTTGCTCACTTCTAGAAGCGAAACGAGCAACCAGCTTCAAATCCAGGATTTTCTGAATCAACCTTGCGGGATATAGGATTTGAAGACCGTATGTTCCATCGCGTTCTACAGTAATTCTCCAGGACGTGATGTATTTTTGGTGTAGGATTGCCGTGGGCGACAGTGGAGTCACCTACGTGGGATTTAGGTTGTGTTTACGCTGTTAAAGGTAAGTTTTTGCCTACCTTGCTGTTTTTCTGTGTCACCTCGTCAACTTTGTCCTAAAGTGCCTTCTGGGGCTTTATTTTAGTCAAGTCCGGTCACCAAGACCTAGAGGGACCGAATAGCAGTGTTGAACCCCCTAAATAAACCTAGAGGCTCCTACTAGGTGAGTGTAATGCATTTTTATCTTTTCATACTCCCTGTTAATTGGTGCAGAATCCCATAATTAAACATAACATTGCACTTTTCACCAGTTTTAAAGCTAACATTCACATCAAGTATGTGATATACGTTACTAAAAATAGGTCAGTTCTACTGACTAAATAGTGACAAAATTGAATTGTCACAATAAGGCTTTGTGGTAAATGCTTCTAATCACGAACTTAGGAACTATCTAGTTAACTAACTTTTATTGTTCTGTGTAATTAACGAAATCAAAGGTTAAAGTTAGTTCAGGTCAGGGTAGTTGTTACAATTGTACGGGTTTATCATTAGGGTTTTCTTAAGTATAGTCAATGACTTTAACTTCTTTTTGTTTATATTATTGCTTCATCAGCGGGTACGGGTGTTGTGGTACTTGGTACTCGTTAAATGGCGTGGTACAACAGTGGCAGATTTAAGTTAGGTGGTGGCAGACACTTAAAGAAAGGAGTAATCCACCATGGACCTTTCCTTACAACGGTATGGTTATTGGATAGACCGAATAAACAAAAATACAAATAAATATAATAAGTTCTATATTTTATAAAATTTTCTATAACTTTTTCTACGGGATAAAACACTTCATCATTCTCATTTCTATTGACATTTGAACCTCTTTTAAACTTAGAAAAAATTATTGAATTCCTTATGTCGCAGGCGATGCTTATTTAAATCACGCTTGAACATCACAACATCCTGCGGATTTCTATGCCTCGCAACATGTCTTCGTATACTATCCCTATAAATGGTACGAAACTCACACTGATCACATTGAAACTGGTTAATGTCCTTGGCATCCTTATGCCGAAGGAAGTGTCTATTTAAATAAACCTTCCCATAAGTCGTATAATCCAATTCAGTGCATTTATATGTGTTAATCTCTTCGGGCCTTTTATGGCCGAAAACGTGTTTTTGCAAATTGACTTACTGATTCGTCTGAAAGTCGCAATTGTCACATTTATATCTGTAACCTTCTTCGAGGGGTTTCTGTTTAAGATGAAGATGCGTTTTGAGGGTATCCTGTGGAATTGTTTAGTAACCGCGTTGATGGCATTTGAGTGTGTTAATCTCCTGAGTAGCTTTATGTCGCAGGGGGTGGTTTTTAACAACACCAGCGTCCCCTGGTGCTTGATGCAGCTAAGTATGCTGTTTTAAATCTGATTCATGATCATAGCAATGGCATGTCAATGAATAAACTGCCAGTGGACCTCCGTGTTGCGGAAGGTGTCTTTTTAGGCTTGTCTGATAAATTGTTGCGAAATCGCACTGGTCACAACGAGATCGATCCCCTTATAATAATTGTGACCTAAACCTGCGTTTCTTAGTCCAAGCCGTCTTTGACGAAAATAATTTTGCTTGCGTGGTATAATTAAATTTTTAACGATCAAATATTAAAAAATAAATGGTTGCTGGAAATAATCTTGTTTTTATCGTACCCAATTTTTAATTTTACATTTAAAATACAAAAACTCCATAATTATATTAATTATGACAAGTAAAAGAAAAATTATATTTCGCCTGCTTTTTTAATTTTCCGAGGTTCATCACCTGCGTTCCAAAGTAACTTGTTTAGCCAAAGAAAACCAATAATAAAACAAAACTTTGCTCTTTTTTTCGTTGAAAGGAGACTAAAATGAGTTTTTTAATCCCTCGAAAAAGAAGTTCCAGTGGCAAGACAATGGCCCAATAATGAAACCGCGACAAGGGCGCAGAAAGACACAGGTGTTTTTAAAATACTTACCGGGAAATAAATTAGGGAATCCTGAATAAGACCGCATTTGGGTTGATACTGCAAATAGGATATTTGTTTCCGAAGTATTAGTTTCTTCTCCTATTGGACAGAAAATTCTCTAAATACAGACCTTGTATAGTACTTCTAGGACCTCGTTTATAGTATTTTAAATACTTCTCTGGTACTTACAGAACTACTTTAATGCTTTTAAGACCTCTAATATAGTGCTTGCAGAATTTTGAGGATTTATACAATCCCTTTGGAGCTTTTACAGTACTTGCAGGACTTTTGCATTGGTTGTTTTATAGAAGGACTTGACATTCTTCAAAATGAAGGCTATTACGTCATTTGTGTTAAAACCAGGTCTTCAATTCATTTCCATAAAGAATACGCGGACATGATTTTCATGCATGGTAGAACCATCGCCTTAGTTGGCGAATATCAACGACGATACCCAAACCACCGTCTTCCAGACAAGCAAACGTTCAGTAGAACCCTTACAACTCTTCGATTAATAGGTGCGTTCACTAAACTGACTTGTGGAAGAGAACGTATGCGAAGAAACAATGCTGCAGAAGTGCTTGAGCTTGTTGAAAATGATCCTGGTACCAGTACGAGAAGAGTTTTTATGCTTACTGATCAAAGTAAGACGGCTATGCACGACACTTCGCGAGAAAACGGACTGCATCCCTATCATTACCAACCGGTAGAAGAACTTTTCCCCATAGAGTTCATCTTTCTGAATGGTGGAGCGATTACCTAAATGCGCTTTCAAGAACCCTTTTTTGTATCGCAGCTATATTTACAAAAGATGGAATCAGCGATTTCCACAACAAACATGTGTAGATAATCAAAAACCCTCATGTTATTCCAGAGAAGATTCTTCGTTAACGTTTGGGCTGGAAGAATAATTGATAAATAAGTTATAGGATCACATTTCTTTGATCTTCTACCTCTACTACTTGAGGACTTTCCTCTTTAAATCAGGACCATTATGGAAGAGGTGTCACTAGTTCACTCAATGAACAGTATCCAAATAGATGGATAGCATATGCAACCACTTTAATTCCAGCTCTAACTAATGTTATAATGTTTGTTCAAAACTCGTAGCCAGAGTGTTGGTGACAGCACCCCGCCTTGCAGAGTTCTTCTTTCGGCAAACCTGACCATCTCACTGCTACCCAAACTGGAGTAGATTTGTCTTACTTAAACGGAGAATGGAGAATTTCGTTTGCGTGTGCATGCACTAAGACATATAATCGAAGTGGACGAAACCTTACTTATTAACTTCAAAGAATTTCTTATCGACAGCGCCTGTTGGTCTGTGGTAGAAGTTCAGTATTCCTCTAATAATAACACTGTTCAATAATTTCTTCATGGAGGACGTCATCACTGTGAAACGACCTCGCATTACCAGAAGATTATAATCTCTAAGCGAAGACCAACGTAAATCACTTTCTTCTCTGTGCATTTCATATTATGGCTAAGTAAATAATTTTCTATTGTTGATACCGCTCCCAGAAAGCAATTGGCGTGGCAAGCTTAACAAAGGCCTTATTGTTTTAAATTGGCTGGCCCAAAATTAAATTCGCCCGAACGCGAAGGCAATTGGCTCTTATGCTCGTCAAAATTTCATTTATAAAATAATAAAATTTCCACTTTTGTGTAATGGAAAACGACCAGGACGAGATTTTTCCTCGCCTTTCATCTTTCTATGTTTGATTCTTTATATTTGCTGTTAAATTGTATAGATATTGTCAAATCTTTCTTTTTGTTTTGTATGTCCATCCGAAAATACAAAGACATCTGGACGTCTATTCTTCAACTTAAGAGAAGTGAATGATCTGCCTCGAGAAGTGACTATTTACATTTAATTCACATCATATGTTTTTTTTTTTTAACTAAATATGCATCATTGTCATTTCGCACAATATGATCCCGTTCTCTTCCGAGAGAACGCGTTCTCCTAACTTGATGGAAGTGAATAGTCAGTTTCCCTTTCAAGAATACAGTTTTCAAGAGAAATACTTGACAGAAGACGGATTACTTCTCTTGATATGGTCATTCCCCTGACTCGAGAATAGACGTCCAGGTAGGAGCGTCCAAGAGTACGCAGTCCCTAAAAGAACTGAAATTTGCAGAGGAATTACTGTATTGTGAAACAGCAGGACCCTCTATAATAGATATTTATGTTATAAGGATCATAATATCGATCATTATGGTACTAGCCGTGAGTATTATTGGACGAGGCGTCAGCCGAGTCTAATAACACGGCGTGTACCATAATGATTGTTTATGATCCGAATTTCATACAATATTTTATATTCCGACGATTTTTGCGTTTTTTTTTAAGTTTTTGTTAGTAAACTAATAGCTTGATTTTAATAAAACCAGGTAACTATAGAAATATTTGTTTGTATTGTCATTGTCAGAATTGAATTTTTAATTTTAACGTTTATATAATATAATATGGATAATTTGCCATCAGAAATCGAAGAATTGGCCAATAAAGCAGTTGTTGGTTTGTTGCCCGAAAAGTCTAAAGGCATATATGAAAAAACTTATGCCAATTACAAAACTTGGTGTTCCCAGAAAATTTTTATTTTAATTTCTGTTTTTCATTATAGTACTCAGTCCTATAATGAAATCATTATAGTACTCAGTCCTATAATGAAATCATTATAGTACTCAGTCCTATATAGTATGTCATTTTGACACTGAAAATGAAATCTATAATAATGTCAATATGACAGGTCGGAATATAAAATCCTTTTTCTATTTGGGAATCATAAACTCTTCATTATGGGTTTCAATTGGCTTGCATAAGCAATCATATTAAACACGCATTTTTTATTTTCTTCCTGTGGGTAACAACACAACATGACTATTTTGAAATTTCATGACACACCTACTTTTTGTTTTAAGAAATATTTCGGTAGTGGTAAACTTAAATTATCTGTTTTATACCTATCAATGGACGGGACTATCTTTAGAAGAGAGACATATTTTATAAAAAATTTCAATTACAAGAAATGAAGTAAATTATTTAAATTGGAATGTTGTTTTACTGGTTGTATAATACAGAATATACGTAGGTATCTCTTTACTAGGATCACGCTTTCGCTGCTTTACATACATCCACAAACAACCTAGAAAATATGCGACTGTGAGTTACGTATATTTATTTATTTCAAGCACAAAACACTATAATATTAGGCTATTAAAATAATGGCGAGACAAAGTTAAATAGTGCTTATTTAGTTTATTTAGTTACATACATAATACTGTGGTATTCTCCTCAATTTTATTTCTAAAAAAAAAACAGATTTGGGAAGAGATGAGTGATTATTGTATAGTAGATTCTGTAACGAGGTTGGAATGAAAATTCGATCCGAGTGGAAGATTCCGAACGCGAGCGTAGCGAGCTTATGAAACTTATGCTTTAATATACTATTATCTCTAAGGTGAACGATCCTACCCTATGTTACACGGAAAGAAAGCGTATTTGAAAAGTTTTAAATTTTTAATATTTATAATAAATTTTTTGTATAACACGTTTAAGTTGGTTAACATAAGGTATTTAAACACGGTAGCTAAGCGAAAAGATCTTAACTAATAATTCGCATTAAAATAATAGAATTTGTCATTATGACATCTCATGAATGCTCACATGCATTAAAGTTATGGACAAGCACTCGACAAATGTGTGGATGCAAGAAGAATTTATTCTTATACATTTCCAAATAGAAGTGTGTCGCATAAAGGAATCATTGGAAGGGTTAATATTTTGGAGATCACATCACTTAAACGCAAGAATGTTAAAATTGTGAAAGATTTGCTTCTTTTTGTTTAAACGAAACAGAGAATGAAACCAGATGGTCCCATCTCGTAGTGCTGGTAAAGAACACCAATTCTTAAGCATACCTGCAAAGGTAACATGTCACAATTGCAGGAGGCGTAAAACATTTACTGTAGTCATAAAATATTAAAATTTCGTTGAATTATATATGGCAGTTTAAAAGTTAGAGTCAAAAAGGTAAGTAGCTGGGGCTCTGTATCTCCGTTAAGGGACACTTTAGGAATTTTTCTCTATGACAAATGACAGTTGACATGCTCCCGAAATTATGCCATATACTTACCGCACACCCTGTGTGTCGATTTTGGGGATTCAATTTAATTAATTGAAAAAGTTTTCGCTTAGTTTTGTTCATTTTTATCGTGCATTGTTGCCAAATTTAAATTCGCCAAAACCAGGACAAATGACGCCACCCCAAAACCAGTAAATCTAAATAAATTCGTGTACTTATATTGTCTTCATAAAAATTAAACTTTTTTATGACCCAGTTACACATGGATTTTCCGACACTTTATTCTGGATTCGTCCATTTAAAATGCCATAACCTGGAAGCTTGAGCAATTTAAGAAGCAAAAGTTACACGACTCCTTACTTAGGAACGCATTTACAGTTGTCGTAAAGTCAGCGGAATAATAATTTCGCAGACTTTGCTGCGAATTTCACCCTCGGGGTGACTTTTTCTGTTTAAATTTACCTGTTGTCATATTATATAGGGGTAATCAAATCTAATAGAGAGAAATTGATATACAGGGTCTTGAAATCCAGCTTCTTTAGTCTTTTAATTCTAGGAGGCTTTCATTTTAAAGCGAACCACCCTGAATATCTTTTGATTTTGAAGGAGATAGGATGTAGATAGACCAGTCAAAATAATAATAAATATCACGACGTTTCGACATTGCTTCCTGCTCTGAGCAGGACCAAACAGAAGTAACTGACACTTTTTAGGATTTAGTTCGGGACAATGTTGCGTAGAGATTTTTAGCAGACGGTCTACGTCAGCCTGTCAATAGCCTCAAGAATATTTTCAGGGCGAAAGGATAAGTACAGCTGGGTATCATCCGCACACATCTGCGCAGTGGCGTATCCCAAATTACCGATAAGTTGAGAGGTGTATAGAGTGAAAAATAAGGGACCCAGTGTCGATCCCTGAGGAACACTACATGAGGCCTCCACACGACCCGAGGTTTCCGAGTTGAGTTTTACAGACTGTGTCCTTCTTGTAAGGTAACTTTGAACTAATTGACATGCACTATCATTAAAGCAAAGAAACTTCAGGATAGAAGCTGATGGTTTAGTGACCTTACAGAGAGCTGTGGTGCAGCTATGGTCTCTACGAGAGCCAGACTGAACATCCGGCGATAACCTGTATGCTTGAATATACTCACGAATCTGAGCCTCCAACACCTTTTCCAATGCCTTCAACAGGGTAGGTAGTATGCTTATAGGTCTGAGACAGCCTGAACCCTAATAGAGAATAGAGCTGGTCGTACCTCGTCAAAAGTTACGAGTCTGAATGGAAAAGCCCCAGTGTCTTGCTTTCTATTATACAGAGGCCTTTCCAAAAAGTCACTTTTCTCAAATATATTATTAAAACAGATGATAGGACAGAAAATTCCCAATGTATCAGTATAACATGTTCCTATAATACCTATGTTTAATCGTTTTTGACTTACAAGGATTTTTACTGATTAGAAATTAATATTCGGTACTATAAAAATTTAAAAACCTGACAGGTGTAAAGGTACTAAATCTAAATATACATAGTATGAAGTAATCCTTGTAATTCATAGTAATCTACATCCTACATCGCTATACACAAGAACAGTTTAAATTACTAAAATAAGCAGAGAGAACTGAGTACTAAAAAATGAAACAGTTGTTAAAATTTCCAGATATTTTTGTGACATTAAATTTTCGTCATAAATGTAAACTAAAAGCAAACAAAACACATTAAAACTAAATTTTTGCTGATAACATCGTGTTTTTTTAATTTAATGTGGATTTTCCTGAGCCGAAAAATGATTGTTGCGCCTGTTAAATACACCCTTACGTGATAATTTGGATTCGTCAGACCAAATAATTTTTTAGAGAAAGTCGAGATCTTTATAGGTCAGAGTTATATAGTATCATTTCGCAACAATCTAGACGTTTTGGTGGGTCTGGATCTGGTTGTTTTGTATTTCTTGGAGCAGTATTTATTGCAAAATTAATATAATTAAATTTAATCCTTCCAAGTTTCCGCAGATTCATTGAAGGTAAATTTGGATGAAGTTCATTAAATCTCCTGCAAGTTTTTGGCACTACGTGAATATAAAATAAATTTAAAATAACTTCATTGCTGTAACTGTTCTCCATTTGAATCACTTTTATATTAGAGGTACACTACGAAAATACCTACTTGTGTATGTTTTTTGTTTCTGAAACCAACCTGTCATGGTGTCAGGGCAACCTTTTAAAAATTTTAGTAGGGAACATTAATTTCTTATCAATAGAAACCCTTATAAGTCATGTTGGCCGCTGCCTTTATTTGCTTTGGCCAAACATAAATTGTTTACTGTAGTTCCATAGCAGTCAAAATAATAATAAATATCACGAATGTAAGAACTTAATGATAATATAGAAACAAGGATAAATATTTTAAAAAGACGGTTCCTGTAGCACTGACAGCAAACAAGTTACACCAAAGTATATCACAATAGAGTCTAGTATTTAAGAATTACACCAGGTAGCGAACTCATATAACATATAACGAGTAGAAACTATGAGAAATTAAGAATTTCTTAAGTGACTTTTTAATAATGTTCAAGGAGCCAGCTTTTCTAAGTGTTATTGGAAGTAAGTTATAATAATAGCAGCCAGCATAAACTGGAGATTTTTTAAAAAAGGGGTGGGCATGTTTTTTTAAGTGAATGGTGGAAGCATTTCTGGTGTGATATCCGTGAACCTCAGAATTAAGAAGGTACGAGTTTTTATTTTTTTGGTGGCAGGATCGGCATGTAATAATTTAGGTTCCTCATCTAACTAATAAGTAATAAAATCAATGCTTTGCTATTAAACTCTCTACAGGGTGAGGATTTTAAAGTGTTACAACGCAATATCTGAAAAACGGCTATAAATATTTTAGTCAAATTTTGGGACGTGGATAAGGAGGTTGGGGGACAAATTTTAAAATATTTTTGATATTTACCCCCCCTCCAGATTTGATGTGGCTAGTGACAAATTTGAAATGTCAAATGGAAAGGTATTTTTTTTTTTTTGATAATTCGATTCCTCGTCAATAACTACGTAAGTGAGCAGAAAATTGTTACATTTGCTCTACTAGTTGCTTAGTTACGAATTTTTCAATAAATAAAATAGGAATACTTAAAACTACACATTTTAAATCATGACACCTATGATTATTGTTTATCCAAACCTTTAATTATGTTGTATCCTAGGAAACCACTTTTGACTTTGACAAGTAGTGATAATCTGATAAAGTTCATTATTCAGTGCAATTATGGAACAATCTTATGACATTGAAATAGACATGTTGTTAATTCTGGGAGAATGTAGAAAAAACTACCGGGAAGCGGCGCAATTGTGGACTGTTAGGTTTCCCGCCATTCAAAAATCTCATATGGCATTTAAGCGATTAGAAGATCGAGGCCGCAGCACGGGAATCCTAAAAAATAAGAACAGAGTTAGAAGACAAACAAAAACTAATGACGATATGGCCGTTGGAGTGTTGGGTGTAATAGCTGTAAATCCTCATGTTGGTTCAAGGGAACTTGCTCGTGATTCAGGAATGTGCCAAAAATCGGTACTGGCTATTTTACACAAGCACAATTTTCACCCTTACCACATAACTATTCATCAGGAATTGTATGGCCAAGACTTTCAAAATAGGATTACATTTTGTACGTGGTTACAAACTTTAATTCACGAAAACAATGCATTTTTAAGAAAGATAGTATTTTCTGACGAAGCTACATTTACCAATTGTGGTCAGGTAATTATTTAAATCAATATGGATTAATGTAACTTTTAATAATCAAAAATATGTAATCCACTACTTGATGGGTGTACATAAATAAATACATATCTAAACACCCGTTAACGGGTGTTTAGAGAATATTCACATACATTTAGATTTATTTTTAATTTTATACTGATTCAATCAATTTTGCTTTTCTTAATTTAAGGTCAACCGGCACAATTTACACTATTGGGCACCTCAAAATCCTCACTGGATGAGATTTCTGCCAAACCAACATCCTTGGTCGGTTAATACCTGGTGTGGCATAGTCGGAGATAGAGTCATTGGACCACATTTTTTTGACCGTCACCTAAATGGAGAAATGTATAATAATTTTTTACAAACCGATTTGCCACAACTTCTGAATAATAATGGAAATCAACAAGAACTATGGTTTCAGCAAGATGGTGCTCCGCCACATTTTGCCCGACAAGCTCGAGATACACTAAATGAAATGTTTGGAAACAGATGGATTGGTCGTGGTGGTCCTGTAAATTGGCCTGCAAGGTCACCAGATTTAACCCCATTAGATTTTTTCTTGTGGGGATTTATAAAAGAGAAAGTTATGGCTACACCACCGACCACACCAGAAAACATGAAAGATCGTATTCAACAAGCATGTAATTTAGTAACGCCTCAAATGTTAACTCGCGTGCGCAACTCATGTCAAAAAAGAATTGCAAAATGTTTAGAAATGGATGGGGGTCATTTCGAACACCTTTTGAAGCATGATCGTCGTTAGATTTTTTAAGGAATTATCATTTTTAAGTATTCCTATTTTATTTATTGAAAAATTCGTAACTAAGCAACTAGTAGAGCAAATGTAACAATTTTCTGCTCACTTACGTAGTTATTGACGAGGAATCGAATTATCAAAAAAAAAAATACCTTTCCATTTGACATTTCAAATTTGTCACTAGCCACATCAAATCTGGAGGGGGGGTAAATATCAAAAATATTTTAAAATTTGTCCCCCAACCTCCCTATCCACGTCCCAAAATTTGACTAAAATATTTATAGCCGTTTTTCAGATATTGCGTTGTAACTCTTTAAAATCCTCACCCTGTATATTGTCTGCTCATTCAACTTACAATTTCCTGTTGTACTTCTATGAAATAGTAGGACTCAGCAAGTTGATCGTATGCTGATGCGTAGTTTACCTTACTATTAATAAATGATGCATAATTTATTGTGTTATTATACAGGGTGTCTTCGTACCATATTACAGATGTAGGTAAAAAGCTTAAATATAATATATACTAATGGAAGGGTTAAGATATTCTTTGTTTGAAAAGTTTGCTTACGAGAAGTTTTATAAAGAAGATCAAAAATCAATCCAATAATTCGCTTTTGCGCAATGAACAGCCGCTTCTTTGGGTGGATTGACAACCACAGAGACAACCACATTATATAAAATTACAGGGTAAACCATGGCATAGTACGCACTCAAAACTAATGTTGTGTTTAATGAGTTCTTTAATATGCTCAACAAACAAGGATTACGTTAGGTGGCAATCCAAGGTTTCTAGCAATGGTTGAACAGGACTTGACAAGGCTTGACCACCAAGAACAACGCGAAACATGTTTCGACATTGCTTCCTGCTCTGAGCAGGACCAAACAGAAGTAACTGACACTTTTTAGGATTTAGTTCGGGACAATGTTGCGTAGAGATTTTTAGCAGACGGTCTACGTCAGCCTGTCAATAGCCTCAGGAATATTTTCAGGGCGAAAGGATAAGTACAGCTGGGTATCATCCGCACACATCTGCGCAGTGGCGTATCCCAAATTACCGATAAGTTGAGAGGTGTATATATAGAGTGAAAAATAAGGGGCCCAGTGTCGATCCCTGAGGAACACCACATGAGGTCTCCACACGACCCGAGGTTTCCGAGTTGAGTTTTACAGACTGTGTCCTTCTTGTAAGGTAATTTTGAATTAGTTGACATGCACTATCATCAAAGCAAAAAAACTTCAGGATAGGAGCTGATGGTTTAGTGACCTTACGGAGAGCTGTGGTGCAACTATTGTCTCTACGAGAGCCAGACTGAACATCCGGCAATAACTTGTATGCTTGAATATACTCACGAATCTGAACCTCCAATTTCTCCAACCTTTTCCAATGCCTTCAACAGGGTAGGTAGTATGCTTATAGGTCTGAGGTCCTTTAAGTCATTGGGGACCAAAACTTTAGGTAACGGAAGTGGAAAAGAAGTTTTCCAAATTTCAGGAAAAGAGGACTTCTCTATGCAGGAATTGACAATATGTAAAATAAACGGGAGAATGAGCGGGCAGCAACGGCATAGCATAAATAATCCGATTCCATCAGGGTCTTGCTTTCTATTATACAGGGTGAGTCGAGAGGAATGGGCCTAACTCTAGGGGTGTAATCTATGCATCAAAATAATAAGAAAAAACTCAAATGTTGTTATCCAATATTCATTTGTTTTCAAGTTATAAGGCAAAAACAAAATATTGCATTAATTTAGCTTTCCTGTAATAAATGTTATTATTGTTTGCTTTTGATTGTTGTGTTGTCACTATCCTATTAGTGTCAGTATAAAATGTTACATTGATTCACCGTTAATTTTCGGATTTGTATCATTTTAATTTTATAAAATGCCACACATTTATTCACTTCTTTAATACGCCAATATGGTCTTTATTTATGCTTTGTGTAATGGGAATGCTACAACGGCTGCTGAAGAATACCGTGAACGATTTCCACATGAAAGAACACCGAACAGAAAGGCCTTTGTCAGAGTTTTCAACAAACTCTGCGAGACCGGAACGCTTCCAAGTGCTAATGTAACATCCGAACGAGCCATTCAACAGGATGTAGAAGAAATAGAAAATGGTCTAGCTTTAGTAGAAGAAGATACGACGACAAGCTTACGAAGAATTGGAATTCAGTTGGGGATTCCCCAAGAAATAGTGATCAATGAGCTTCACAAGCAAGGCTTATACCCGTACCATGTACAGCGTGTACAGAATCTTCAACCTGGAGACTACGCCACGCATATGCAATTTTGTGAGTGGATAATTAATAATCGTCATATTTTACCGCACATACTTTTTACTGACGAAGCTACATTCCCCGTGACGGCATCAGTAATAATCGAAACTCCCATATATGGTCGGACGAAAATCCTTACGCAATAGTCAAAGGTAATTTTCAATACAGGTTTTCAGTAAACGTGTGGTGCGGCATGATCGATAATAATTTAATTAGCCCTTTTCTTTTGGAAAATCGTCTTACAGGGGATCACTGCTTAAGTTTTTTTACAAAATGAATTGCAAGGACTACTGGAGGAGATTCATTTAAACATCAGAATTGAAATGTACTATCAACACGACGAAGCGCCTGACCATTTCGATCGTCGGGTCAAGCAATATTTAGACTAGAGGTTTCCAGGGGTTTGGATTGGTCGCGGTGGTCCTATTAGTTGGCCTCCTAGATCGCCAGACCTCACGCCGTTGGACTACAATTTATGGGGTTGGTTAAAAACTGAGGTTTACAAAGTAATAGTAGATACTAGGAATGCATTAATTAGACACATTAGAAATGCTGTACTCAATATTAAAGAAAGGCACGAATCAATTAGAAGATCCACTTGCGCCCCTCGTAAACGAGGCAGGAAATGTTTGGAAGTTATTGGCGGTATTTTTAAAAATTTACTAAACCAATGATTTATTTAAAACAATGGTAATGTTGGATATTTTGATTTAACAATATTATTATTTTACAAATGAATATTGGATAACAACATTTGAGTTTTTTCTTATTATCTTGATGCATAGATTACACCCTTAGAGTTAGGCCCATTCCTCCCGACTCACCCTGTATGTGTAAAAATCAGGATTAGGAATTAAAGATTGCGTACCATTACTGAAGAAGTTATTAATATCATCCACATTACCAATGTATTCAGGAATGGGTTTTGCATTTCTTCAGTAAACACCAAGTTCCCTAAGTAACTTCCAGTTATTCTTTTATGTATTAATAATTAGATTAAACTAAAGATACGCTCTTTTCTCATTTGCAATCTCGTTGGTAATTTGATTGCGTAGCTGCTGATATCGTTCCCAGTTTCCTGGTGACTTTCTTTGCTTAAACTTAGATAAAGCCCTATCACGAATCATTAGAAACCTGATATTAGCAGTGATCCATGGAGCCTTTCACTTTGTTTGCGAGTATTTCTAATGGGAGCATGTTTGTTAAATAAATCCAGAATATATGTATTGAACGTTCCGAGTTTATCATTGACATCCCACAAATGTAGCAGGTACGGCATTAGATGCACAGCATACTTTACTTCGTCTATGAGCAGAAATCGAATATTATAAAATAGCCCCCGTTAGCATTGGGTCACACTAGCATACTTTGAAATTGAATTTGAATTGATTCATTTCGATCATTGTTTTCTGAATAGTTCCGTCCCTACGCCTTAAGCCATGTGGCTAGGAGAGATGTCGCTAGAAGTTATATCTCACCATTGGCATTTATGTATTATTTTTTAAAATATTTCTCCAACAAGATTGTGCTCAAAACTGAAACAAAAATAGAGTAACGAAAGAGCGGAAAAGTTATTCAGGGCGGGTTGCCGGCGTACGCTATGTCAGTCTTTTCCATTGTCACGATACCTATATTAGATTTTGCTGGCACTCAATAAACATAGACGTGCGGCGAATTCGGAATTCGGACACTTTTTAAGTGGAAATTCGTATTGCGAGAAGTGAATATTTCAATATTATTCCTTCGGATACGGAATTGACAAGTTTTGTTACAATATGCATTGTTTCCACGCAAAAATTGAAACAAAATTGATGGCAGTTATACACTGATCATCAGTCATTGCGCTAATTAAAACACTTAATTGATTTTTTGTTGACTGTGGTAATACAACCTATACATGGCGTTACATAAAGATAGGCCGTAATTCCAAATGCGCATTCGTAAACCAACTAGAGAAGTTCATGTTAACATGGTGGCTAATGCATGAAATGCTTGGATTTGCAGAGACGCGCCTTCCATCCTTCAACACAAATTAACATAGAACTAAAAAAAAAATATCTATGAATACCGGTGGTGAAAATGCATTATCCACCAACACCGACCGCCGGTCGGCGACCAGTACCAGTGGTAAAATTTTACTACTCCTCTTCCTGTAGCGGGCGCGAAACTCCGCGTGCGTTGGCGCGCTGGTTTAAACATGCAAAATTTTGCGTGTTCGTAATTGATGTAGCAGGTAAATTTTTCATTCTTATATTGATAAGCGCATAAGACGTATGCCTTATTTGCTATTACGTATCTACCGCTATGGTGGAAAATAATTACAAATAAGGTAAGTAACTAATTAAGTAAATTAATTAACAGGGATGCGAATAATTGTTTTTCTTTTTAATAACTTTTGTTTATGAAACAAATAAGGCTTAGGTTTAATATTTTTTATTTATTTTATTTAGATGGCCAGAGAAGAAAAAAAGAAATTGTCTGGTTACCAAAAGTTGCTTAACAAGCGAAAACGGGAGGAAGACTTGGAGAAAACTAGTAACTTTTTTCGAAAGACCACACAAGACACTACTTCTGATAACAGTAATTTTTTACATTCAACAAAATCAAACTTGCCATCAATTAGAAAAGCTAATGAGGATGAAGATTCAACAGATATAGATCCTGATACGTTTCAGTCAGTGTCGGTACCATCATGTTTGAGTAAGCAAGACGAATTATCCGAAGAAGCGCCCCTTTCTAATGATCCAGGTTTTTGGCCGAGTATATTGTCTCCAATCCAGGTGCAAGAACTTGTCGAAAAAGGTCCAATGCATTATCAAAATAAAACTATGTATCCTAAAGACAAAGGTGGACGTAAGTTTTCCGATATATATTTTACTCGAATTTTGTTAAATGTTGAAAAGGTTCAGCGTCATTGGTTGCTATATTCTATTGAAAAAAATGCAGTTTTCTGCTTCTGCTATAAAATATTCAATGACCCCAACTCCAACAATACATTGACTTTTAAAAACACTAAATTAAGTAACCAAGACGGTTTCAATGATTGGCATCATTTAAGCGAATATTTGAAATTTCACGAAAAAAGTAAATCTCATTTACAAAATTTACGTGGTCTGGTCAGACTTACTAGAAAGAATTTAAAAACTCATCGAACCGTTGATTCGGAAATGCAAAATTTATTAAATAATGAAACTTGTTGAGAACACGCTGAGTGTTAAAGCAAAGTACGCCACTGATGGCATTCTTGGAAGTCTAATTGATGTATATAGTGTATATATAACGCTTATGTAGCTATCGCACGATGAAATAACAAACGCTGTGCTGTCTGCGTTTTTATTAGTTCATCTCTTTTCCTCACGTATACGTAAATATCCAAGATTCATCATAAAACCCACATAGTAACAGCGCGGCATTGTTGTCATATGTAATCAGGCGCTTCACCAAAAATAATCACCTACCAAGCTGCGTGAGGAAGGGAGACAGACGCGAGAAGGGATGAGGTAACGCAGCCTCCAGACGGTCGCCAAGCAGAGTTTGGCTAAACGCATAAAATAGAAGTTTATCAAGGGGACTGTTCCTCGAAAGTTCGGCGGTGCATGTCACACGACTGCTTTTAAAAAGTAAAGCACGTCACCAAGTGGAAATTGTCCACATTTCTTGTACTATGTAGTTAAAGTTAACAAAAACAAAGTTCAATAAGTTAATACAATGTGAAAGTATTGAGTACTATGGAAACGTATGTGTGAATGCAATTTGAAGTGTAACTAGTAATTTGATGTAGTGTATTCTCAGATAGTGGGAAGTTATAAAGTGAATATTGTAAATAAAATGTTAGTGCTACCTTACGAATAAAATGCTGTTGGAATTAAATACAGTGTTTTATTAAATCAACAGATCTACACACGAGCCAGCTATTCAGCCTACGGATACACAGTAATAATAACATGAGTTTAAAGGCCATAGTTGACTTTTAAAACAAAACTAAACATTGCACTGTCATTGAAAGAATGATTTATACTATTCAATTTTTGGCTGAACAAAACTTGGCTTTTCGTGGTCCTAGTAACAAATTATTTGAAAGAAATAATGGAAATTTCTTAAAATGTATCGAAATGATAGCAGAACTTGATCCAGTCAGGTCTGCACATTACATATTAATAGATCTAAAAAAATATTCCACTTTATCTTGGAGATAAAATTCATAACGAAACCATTAAATTAATAGGTGACAATACATAAGAAATACTATTTTAAACTATTTTAAAGAAGCTAAGTATTTTTCTATATTACTTGATTGTACTCCTGATGTGAGCCGCCAGGAGCAGATTTCTGTTTGCTTAAGATACGTTAATTTAAAAAACAATTAATTTAGTGTCGAAGAACGTTTTTTAACATTTCGTCCTATAAGTGATACAACAGGTGAAGGTTTAACCAACTTTTTACTAAAAACTTTGGAGAATTATGGTTTAGACATTTATAATAAGCGCGGCCAAGTTTATGATAATGGTTCAAATATGAGGGGTAAACTTTAAGGTGTACAAAAAAGAATTTTAGACATTAATCCACGAGCAATGTTTGTACCTTGTTGTAACCACAGTTTGAACCTTGTCATAAACGATGCTGTGAAATCCAATATTTCTAGAATACATTTTTTTTAACTGTTCAAGAATTATGTAATTTTTTTCTGCCTCAACCAATCGGTGGTCTGTTTTGAAAAGTAACATTTTAAGTCTGACATTAAAGCCTTTGTCAGATACTAGATGGTCTAGCAGAATTGATGCAATAACCCCTCTAAGATTTCAGTTGGGCGAAATATACGATGCTCTTTATGAAATTTCATCCGGAAATAATTTTGACAATACTACAAAACATCTAGCTACCTCCCTAGGTAAAAAAATTAAAAACTATGAGTTTGTGTGTAATTGTGTATGGTAGTCTTGTGGTACAAGATTCTAAGTAAAGTGGATGTTGTTACTAAGATTCCGTAATCAAAAACATTTAATATTTCCCAGGCTTGCGAAAGTTTAAATAACCTTTGTAAAACAATATCGATCTGACAAAGGCTTTTTAGTAGATGCCAAAGAACTAGCTTCTTGCTTAGAAGTTGATGCAAAATTTATATCCGCAGAAATTTTAAGGCCACGAAAGGTTAAAAACAATTTTCTTACGAAGGTGACGACCAGCCGATTAAAAATCAAGTAATGATATTCGAAGTAAATTGCTTTTTCGGCATGCTAGACATTACTCTTTCATCCGTACATGAAAGATTCAAACTATTATCGTGCCATTCTGATGTTTTTAATTTTTTGTGGAATGTTGAAACCTTAACTGACAAAGACTGAAACGAGAAAGATATAGAGGGAACAGAACTTTTTCACGAATTACAATTTCTGGAAAATGGCAACAAAATCTCGTCGTCTGTAGTAGAAACACTTAATTACATTGCAATAAATAGTCTAACCCACTCATTCCCAAACATTATGATTGCATTGCGCATATTATTAACCATTCCAGTTTCTGTAGCTACAGGCGAGAGGTCATTCTCTAAATTAAAGTTGATTAAAAACTGGGCCAAGAACGGTTAGAAAATCTTGCTATCATTTCTATACAGTCTGACTTTTTAAAGCAACTTGAAATGAAAAATTTTCTTAACGAATTAGCAAAAAGTAAAGCTAGAAACGTTCAATTTTTGCAAGACCTTTCCATCATGTATCATGATCATGTATTATCTGTTTCAAAACAATCGCTATTTTATTTCTTTATTTTTTTTTAATATTTTGAATTAATGTTTTGTAGCTTTGATACTGTTTTTGTTTTGTTACTGTTGTTTCGTATTCTATTAATATTTCTTGTGTACTTTCTCTTTGTTACAAATAAATATAGACATTAGTACTAAAAAGTATAGAGTTTTCTTTAAAATTTTCAACGATCAACTATGAGAGAAGGGTGGTAATTTTAGCTCAATATTATAATATTGGTTAAAGGCGCCTATCATTATTTCGCACGACGGCGCCGAAAATACTTGGCGCGTCCCTCTAAATAACTCGTTATAATAATTGTAAATTGCAATTAGTATTAGTGGTTGCTCTAATAGGAACATATTCTGTCTGCAACCCAAAGATAACAATAAATAAATAAGTAAATAAGTAAATAAACACACCTTTAAAATATAAATATCGATATAAAATCCAGAACAATCACCCATTTTTTTTCACCAATTTCCCCATCGCGCCAAATTAAATATCCACACAGCAACAAGGGAGGAAGTTTTACACACATTCACACATACCTCAGGACATTTATTAGTTACCGAAACAATGTTATACAAACTCAGCATGCTGTGCGAAACTATTCACTTATAATACCTAAAGGGTTAACATGGGGTGAAGCCATAATTCATAGTTTCGTAGGATTCCCGTTAAAATTTCCTCGTCTCTGCGAATGTTTGAATAGTTAATGACTTTGCTTTCAGTTAGTATCGCCGGGCATTATGGAATTTGCGTATAGTTATGAAATAAGTTTCGGAATACAAGGGGGGGACATATAAGTCTGGAGACTGGGACGGCCATCAGGGGTGTAGACGGCAATATAAAGCATTAAAATCGCAAAAATAGTATAATACATGCCACATAAAAACTACTCCATTTAAGCAACAAGTGCTATTTGTCTATAAGGTATGCGCTATTCGTCGAATAATAAGAATAAAGATACTCGGACGTGCGTAAGGGTTAGTTCACAATTTGTGGTGACCAAAGAGTGCACGTTTGTAATCATAGATACCTAGCACTGATAAATGAGCTACTCATAAATGGAGTTATGGCAATTTACCTGCACCCTTTGATCACCATAGATTGTAAAACGAGCCCTAGAAATTACTACTTTTTAATTTAATACAACCCCTATGTACCTTAAAAAATTCAATAATGGCTCGTCTAGGACTCTGTTCCTAAAAATGCTCCTGGATACTATTCTTTTCCATCTAAAGAACAGCCCATATGTCATGGGCGACCACAAATTGGCACAAAACATTGCATTAAAAAACCAGTTGAATTGACATATTTTGGGTGATCAAACCTGCAGCTGTCAAGTTCTGCTGTTTAGTATCTAAGCCCGAGTTCATTCATCTCCTTCCTGTTAGACATCCTGCCTATTATCCTTTAGATTAGGCGAAGAAGAACAAAAGCCGTAAAGTTAAAGCTGCTAGCGTCCTCTGGCAGTCAGCGCCGACACTGCTCGTTTTCAGCGCCTGAAAATGAAAGTCGATACCTAAACACATTCTGTGTGTAAGCTGCTTTGGAGAAGAACTTCGCGTTTTGTCCTGTCCTATGCTTGTACTAAGTTTAACAGTTTAACAATCTGTGTCGCTACCTGTCTTTGAATTAGTAAAACCTTGTAGCATTGTACAGACTTCGATGGTACAGACACTGACTACGATATTGAGAATAAAGAACATTTAAAATAAAAAAATGTCAGACAGCTTAAAGCTCATAAAGCATTAAGGTTTGTTGAAGTGGACTTAGAGAACTTGTTTCGTTTCACATTCAATATTATGCTTAGCCTTAGCTTTAATTAACAAATCGCTTTGTTTCTCAACACCACGTTATGACATCCCCCATGACTACCTCACGACAGCAAATTTGACAGTAAACCAAGTCGACAAAGTAAATTTCCCTTAGGAAAAGTCTGGAACGGCTATATCCTTTTATACGTGCTATACTTTCCGGTCATTCAGGTCATTTTCTCAAATCTCTACTTTTATGTTTTTGGTTTTATGCCTTCTCTGGGACACAAATGACATCTGAGGTCCTGTAGGATTCAATGAGATGACAAGGGATCATGTTGTTATAGAAAATAAAATTATATCGCAGGGTTGGAAATAAAAACGTTCAAAAGCGCTAGCAGAATGATTTTAGTTAGGAATGTTCCAGGGAAAAATATATCTGGTAAACGAAACTAAATTAAAATAATACTTTGTATTGCAGGTTATTGTGTTTTCTCGGAGGATAAAAGCACTTTTCGAAGGGTGAAAACCATTAAAGAATTAATGAAAACACAATAAAAAGGTTATGGCTCTTGTCATTCGCCCCACAACGTGCTGCGAGGCGAGGGTAGTTTTTCCTCTTGAAAAGTGCGAGATCTTATAATTCTTTTGTAGAGGGGTGGCTTTAACTGCAGTGCTTGCCATTTCAATTAAAGGTATGAATGTAAGTGTTTTGTTAAGGCCTAGTAAATTTAGGGGCTTTCCTAAATTCATCGCCATCGTATAGGGGTTAGTGGTTATTACAATCACTTTTCCTAATGCCTCTCCTAACAAAATTATTGGGCCTCAAAAACTAACCTGAAGATTTCGTTTTTGATTGTAACTTTTAAGGCAACCCCATATATTTTAATGGCATTTTGTAGGTTCTAACTAAGAAACTCATACTATAAGCATTCTGGTGCATTGCCAGCGAAGCCAGGAACGGACTGGGCACCGCGCTCGTAGAGTCAAAATGTTGACAGGTGTCATTTAGTGCCATAAAAAAATCACATCATTTTGGAGAAAATCAAATTCTTAAATAATCTAATATCAGCAGTAAATTATAATATTTTCACTTGTAATACCACTCCATAGTTACACGTCCTATGTTTACCGCACACCCTGTATAACATTATTTATTTTTCTTTCTGCAAGACAAGACTTCTAATAATAAATAAGAAACTTTTGGAGTTATTGTGGGGAATCTAATCTATTTATCTGACTCGGTTGTTGTGGTGTAGACCTCACTGTACCGAAGTTGAGAGCCCTATAGTCTATCTTTATATTATCTTGTGTTACACTACGCACTGAAATAGAAAAAGAGGACCGAACCTCCTGCAGTCGCTCCCCAAACCCATCATTACGTTTAAGTGTTAAATCAAAAATTAGAAATAGGGTTAAGGGAGAACAAACACAAAAAATAGATAGGGTGAGATTAGTCTATATAAGGACGTGTTTACTCGTATAATAAAGATTGAACTTCCTTACAGGTAAGTTGTTTAATCTTATAATATACTTCAAAACACGTCCTTATATAGAACACCATGTAGATGTTTAAAGTACAACTTCTAATTTTTGAATAAAAAACCCCCAGCGGTTAAATCTAGCAGTACATTAAATCATAATTGTAAAGAACTTATGAATAAACAAAGGATAAAAATACGAAAACGAATTACCGTATTATATAAAATATTGTAAAATACATGTTTGAAACATTCGGAAAGATAACCCTTCTAGCATAAAGAGTATCAACTAGTACCTACAATAAAACTTGGCAAATGTACTGAGACTAGGAGCTCATCCAGCAGCCTTTCTCATGGTTTCAATGTCTATCTTCAATCACCATGATCGATATACTTTTCCGCACTGATTTTACCCATAGGTTCATTAAAGAGAATTTTTAAATCCAATAAGTCGTGTTTTCCTGGCGACATCTGTCTTTATTTGAGCCCATATAAGTTCGATCGGGGTTAATTCACAGTGGTAAAGAGGGGGTCTAAGCACAGATATTCCTCGTAACTTTACCATTTCATCGACTACATATTTTTTGAGTGGACTTTTATGTGAATTGACAAGTACCAATAGTTCTTTTTTAAGGAATCTAATGGAAATTCTATTGGTCTTAAACTTAGCAATTCTGTTATTTCACTTTTACGCCACGCACTTCTCGGTAATTTTTCCGTCAGCCTAGAGTGATAACTTGCAATATCTAATACAATTATTGCATCTTTTAGTATAAGATCCAACATTTCCTCGAACCATTCTTCAAAGGCATCGGCATTCATATCTCCGTGATAGTTTCGTGTATTCTTAGATGGAAACATCAGTTAACGAAGCCTTCAGGACTTCCAATATGAGTTATGAGTCGATGTCCTTTATCAGATGGCGGTTTCATTTTTTGTCCAAAAAAGCTTGCCTTAAACTTTATAATTATCCGTGTTTCGTCTATTAAAATCGATTGCCTATTATGTTTTTTCGACCGAAAACCAATTTTTTTTAATAATATCCAAAGCGTATTTTTACACATTCAATGCGTATCCCGGATCTGATTGAGGACTGATGACAAAATTTTTTTCAGCGTTGGAATTTCTTTTTTCTAAAAGATACACGTCATCTAGCTCAAGCTTTGGTCGTCCTGAAGAAGTTTTTGGAAGTTTGACGCCAACGCTTTTTCTTCTTTTAAAAGTTTATATGTTGTTGTTTTCCCAACGTTAAGCATATCTACTGTCAATTGCACTGCATTATTAATACTCAAATCCGCATTTTTACTTTTAATAGAATCGTAACAGCTAAGAATTAATTTTTTTTTATTTACTGTACAGGGTTATCCAACCAAGACTAGACAAGGCGATGTTTTGACTTTTCCTGTACTTTTATAAAAAAACTGAAATAGCCATCTTAAGTCATTTTCTCCCGCGAATTCGAATATCTTCAGCAAAAAACAATTGAACATCAAACAAAAGTACTAGGGGTCACTTTGAAATTTTTTTTAAATGGGATGCCGTATTTTTAATGAGCTTATCCGATTTCTCATATAAATTTTGATCTAAAATGTTGGATTTTTAATTCAAAAACGCCTTTTTTCTTCAGTTTTAAATTCGGAAAATGTTCGTCTACCGTAAGATTAATACCTGATAGATGGATACCCGTTTCACCTGTTCGCCCTTTAACCTGCTTTAAAGCGTCCGTCAGTTAGACAAAATAATCAAGTTTCAAATTTCTATATATTTTTCACGAATTAATTACAAATAATGAAATATTCTTTAGAAGAACGGCTAAATGTAATAAAATTATATTACAAAAGTGGAGAGAATGCTGGACAAACACAAAGAACATTTTTTGAGAGTTTCCAGAGACACATTTCAGTGGATACAATTCTCAGAATTAAGACCCTATTTGAAGAAAGTAAGACATTGAAAGATAAGCCGAGAAAGATGAAAAGACGGAATATAAGGGATCAAGCTATTGTTCAATATTTTACTATAAATCCGAAGAGTTCTATTCCGCAAGCGGTACGAGAAGTAAGGTATGGTCCAGGGCTCCGGAGAGTAAGCTATCGAACAGTTCACAGAACTTTAAAAAAATGTGGTCTAAAACCATATTGCATCCTTCCCGTTCAATACTTAACACAGCTTCAAAAAGAACTGCGATTTCGATTTGTTGCTTCAATGCTGATGAGAGAGCAAGACGAAGATTATAATTTATATAATAAAATTCTATGGAGTGACGAAGCGTCATTTACAACATCGGGGGTATACAATCGGAAAAATACAAGATACTGGGCAGCAGTTAACCCTCATAGATATGAAATGATAAAGTTTCAAGGTTGGAGCTCACTTAATGTTTGGTGTGGGATGTTAGAAAATCGAATTATTGGACCACTATTTTATCGTGGCTCTTTAACAGGCCAAAGATACCTCCATTTTCTTCACAACGATATCGAGGATTTCTTGGAAAGGTTGCCATTGCAAGCCTACAACAATATCATTTGGCAGCAGGATGGTGCTCCGCCTCATGCAGTTCGAGAAGTGGTAACATACCTAAACGAGCGTTACAATCAGTGGATTGGCCTTAACGGAACAATTCATTGGCCACCAAATAGCCCCGATATCACGCCAATGGATACATTTTTATGGGGTCATTTAAAAGATGTAGTTTATCAACGACCCAACAGAAGTCTGGAGGACATTCAGCAAAAAATTATAAATGAAATTAATAGACTTAACCAGGACCAAAATATTGTAAGAGATTCTTTGGAGAGATTGAAAAGGGGGCATCGGTCATGTTTTGAAAATAATGGAGGACACATAGAACAATTATATTATTGAGATTAAAGTTATTCACTTTAGTTTATAGTTTTTTCTAATATGTCATACTTTTTTTATACGTAAGCAATAATAGATTTGCAAAAACTACTAAATTTGTAATTAATTCGTGAAAAATACATAGAAATTTGAAACTTGATTATTTTGTCTAACTGACGGACGCTTTAAAGCAGGTTAAAGAGTGAACAGGTGAAACGGGTATCCATCTATCAGGTATTAATCTTACGGTAGACGAACATTTTCCGAATTTAAAACTGAAGAAAAAAGGCGTTTTTGAATTAAAAATCCAACATTTTAGATCAAAATTTATATGAGAAATCGGATAAGCTCATTAAAAATACGGCATCCCATTTAAAAAAATATCAAAGTGACCCCTAGTACTTTTGTTTGATGTTCAATTGTTTTTTGCTGAAGATATTCGAATTCGCGGGAGAAAATGACTTAAGATGGCTATTTCAGTTTTTTTATAAAAGTACAGGAAAAGTCAAAAAATCGCCTTGTCCAGTCTTGGTTGGATAACCCTGTACATGGACCAACTCTAGGGCGTTTAGGCAATTGTTGAAGATTCTCCATATTTAATTAAAAAAACACTGACACTTTACGCTTAGATTACTTTCACTGAGAAACAAACACCCAAGGTAGGTATGTATAGATATAAATAGGTGTATTATTCCAATAGAGGCATAAAGGCATAACAACCACATAATTAGCAAACAGGTAACCAGGATTAGGTACAAAAAAGAAGGAATAAAATGATTAGGTCAGAAACGGAATAAGTCCGTAGACTGTAATTAGTTTTGATAAAATTGCTTTCTAAAATTCCACGTAAATGATACGGCTGTACATAATTTTAAGCTTAAAAAGTTTAATATTAAAATATATATTTGAAGACAAAATTTGAACTTAATGTCGATACTACTTGTACTAATTCTGGACAAATTTAAAAATTCAGGCCTATTTAAATCTATACATGCCGAAAAATCTTGCAGTATCATTTAAAGATTTGATGACTATAGCTTATTGTACCTAGTGGTTCCTACTTCCTAGGCAATCGCCAGTACACGGGTGGCTGTAACGAAATTCAGGATACGCTATTTCTTGGGGTAGACTTTATTAAGTAATTGCTGGATATATACATACAGAGATGTGATAAGAGATATGGCAGAAATTCCGTTGCCAATCTGAGACTCTTCCTGTTCAGTTGCTGCGGTGAGGTTACTTTCTCTCTCTTGCTGGGATCCCGAATAAACAGTTGTGAATGTTTGTGTCGTGATGGGAGCTACTGTTTTTGGCAATGACGTCCGCTGTCTTACTGTCTTGTATTCCTTGCAGTCAGAGCATCCATTCTGGGGGCTGCAGTAGTTGGTAGCCTTGTGTATTTTCTCTGCTTGAAGATATAGTAGAAGTATAGGCCCTAAAAAGCTTTCCAGAGTCTACCCACGTGTGCAAGGCACGAACCGCCACTGTAGACTATGAATTTCCAACTGAAACTAAATTTTTATTTTCATCCCGGAATCCTTAACTTCACTAAACTGCAAAATCAATCAATTGGCACCCGACTGACGCACCGTGCAACAAGATCCATTAACAAATTTGCACAAATTTACAAACGCATCACTATCAGATATATTCCGAAATACACTTTAAATCAATCCGAATTCGCAGTGGCTCAATGCTCGTTGAACGGGAATATTGGCAATTTTACAATGGCCCATCGTTAAACCGAGCCGTTTGATTACGTTTAGATATTGTTGTGTCCATAAAACGAATATTACTCAAATGCCTTTTGTTTTTTATTCATTCATGACATCGACTGACTGATAACACTGCGCGACCAAAATTTTTTTTTCGTAAAATGCCTTCTTTTATTTTGGCGTCACTCAAATAGGGAAAGACTTGTCTCAGATATTTAAATCCTTCATCTTCTTTATTCGTAGCCTTCACAAACTTTTTCATTAGTCCAAGTTTAATGTGAAGAGAAGGCAAATAATATTTTTTGGGTCAACAAGGGGCGTAAACTTAACATTTTGAGATCCCGGTTGGAAGTCACTTCTCGGTAGAAATTTTGCAACTGCTTCAAGTTCCTTTTGACATTTTTGTCGTTGGAAAAAATTGAACTAATAAGCCCATTAGAAAGTAGTACGTACTAGAGCTTTAAGAATATTTTTTTTATTATTATAATAGGTGTAATTAATCTCTTCCTTGGTCACCTTATTGATACATTGATATACTGTCAATATTCTGAGTATTTTTATTAAAGGTAAGGGCTCATTTAACCTGATCAGTGAATTTTAATAATAATGACAATTTTAAATCCATTTTTGGACCCACGAAAATTTCGTTATAAATTCTCACCTCAGGATGCAATGACAAGCCACATTCATCGACTTGATGAATGGCTTCACCATATGCGACTCCGCTTCGATGATTGACAGGCTGATGAAAAGCAAGTACGACTTTTTGTACTTAAGTTTATTAATAGAAAGTATTTCATATTTAAATCACATGTGATGAATATCTTTCGAAGTACAAGGTGTTTCCTAAGTACTGATGGTATTTTAGGAAAAAATGCAGGGCTTCCATTTCAAAACGAACTCTCCCTTTGATAACATTGTACTATTGACCTCCACATCTCCAGCCAAACTCACTTCGAAATGTCAAAATTAAATTGTCCAATCATCAATTCAATCGTGCCCAATCATGCAAAGAAATCACGTAATTAGTTTTCGAGTTAGGTGGAAAGATGTGTGTTAAAACAATAAAAATTCTCCTGAGTGCAAATTATCATTGTAACATTTAGTAATATTAACGATTGTCTTGATATGTCATATTATGAATAAGACAAATCTAGAGTATGAAAATAAACAATAAAAGCATTATGTTGTTAAGGTTTTTTTGTGAACTATTTATCTGACTAATGTTTCACTCTGTCATTTTAAAGTAGTTTAGGTTAGTAATTCGAAAAGTAATAAAGTTGTAGATACTCTAGCTGAGCGAACAGAAATAATCTTAATTTGCGGGACTGAATATCGTTGTAACCGTAGAACCAACATAGTATTCACCGATAGGCATTCAGACAAAAATATCGGGCATAAGTTAAGGAAACTGTATGCAGCGAGAAAAAATACACAAACAAGAAATCTGGATAAAGCTTGCCAGGTTAAGGTACTCGCTGTAGATCCAACTTCTGCTTCTATGCCGAAAGCCGCCAAGATGATGAATATTTCTACTAGTTCTATGCACAAAACTTTAAGATAGAATAAATTCCTTCCAAGCCCTCTTTTTCTTCAAGACAAGAGTTTTAGTACCAACCTCTGCCATGTCAGTGTTTTCCAGTTTTGTCCGAATTTATTTTGACGTTGGTAACTCTGCAGATCGGTCCTTCTTTGTTCAATGTTCTACGACTGTTCAATTTTATCTTGTAACAATATTAAGTTTTACCCCTTTCTACCTTCATTTCTTCATATCAAATTAACTTCAAATATTCATGTCTTTAGTTCTACTACTATACCATACCAAAACTGAAAAAATTTTCTCTGACTTCTCGATAAGTAAGTTTAAAAAATCAAAAAGTTAGCACATTGAGAAGACTATAAATCAGTTCGTAATTTAACTACTCCATCTATTCGCAGAGAAAAGAAACACCAGTTCCAACTATCACAAAATATATGGCATGATTTAAAAAATATAGGGTGGGTGTTAGTTACAGTAAAGTAAATATCAGTGAACACTTAAAAGATCCTAGTTCAATAAATAACTTCTTTAGGACATCCATACCCCCTCTCAAAACAAACAATGATGAACTTTTTAATTTCAATCATATAATATACATCACGGTTTTAAATTCAGAAATGTATCAGAAGTAGCTGTACGGAAAATAACTTCTGAAATAAAATCCAAAGCTAAAGGACATAATGGCCTTAGTGTAGATTTGACTGCTCTTTGCTGCCCGCACATTTTACCTTTCTTGTCTCACGTCATAAACACTTGTGTGTCCAACTCTGTGTTACCTGAATGCTGGAATAAAGCCTTGTTGATGCCACTATCAAAAGTTAATGATGCAAATGAAGTCAAAGATCTGCGTCTAATTAGTATTCTACCTTGCCTTTCAAAAATTCTTGAAGAAAAGACAATTAACCATCAACTAATGGAGCATTGCGCTTCTAGACTTTTCCAAAGCATTTAATACTCTCCACTACCTTTTGTTGTTAGCTATTCTTCATTACATTGGTCTCAGTGATCACACGATTAATTTCTTTAAGTGTTTCTTTGATGGTCGAAAGCAGTATGTCAAACTGGAGAACCCCAGTGCTGTTTGCTGTATACATTATTCTGTATACACTTCTTTCCTCCCAAACGTCATAAAAAAATGTAAGTCTCACTACTATGATGATGACACCCAGGTATACTTCTCCTTTAAGAGAGAGGATGTCGATTCTGGTTGTAAAGCTATTAACGCTGACCTCCAGAGTCTCCAATCACTTTCTTTAAAACACTTACTATATCTTAATCCAAAAAAATGCCGTGTAATGATATTTGGGAAAACAAATGATGTGGACAACGTAAAAAACTTAATGAACATAATAATCGAAGACTCAGATTTACCAATTAAAGACAATGTCAAAAACTTGGGTGTGTACATTACAATTTGATCGGCATGTATTATATTGTATTCAGAGGGCTTATATTAGATTAAGATTTCCTTACAGTTATCGACACGAGCTGTCGACTAACCTGAAAAAAAATTCTACTCTGTGACTCCCTCGTCCTTTCCATATTTAGTCATAGACATGTTGTTTATGGAAACTGCTTGGCAACCAATCAGAAAAAAGAATTCAAAAAGTTCATAATTCCTGCTTGCGGCTCATACATGGAATTCGTAAGTGCGATAGAATATCTCACAAACTAATGGAAGCGAAATGGCTGAATATGGAGAGTAGGAGGAGGTTACATAGGTCTTGTTTCTATCACAAAATATTGTACTATAAGAGTCCCCAATACCTTCACAAAAAAATTATCTCCAGGTACATAACGTAAGTATACGATTTCGAGGGATGACAACTCCGCCCCTGCACAAGCCTTCCATGTCTGAATGCTGTTTTACCTTTAACGCGGTTAGATTAAACAGCTCTCTTCCCGACTCCTTCAAGACTCTCACGCCACCTACTTTTAAACAAAATATTGTCAAACATCTCTCTTCTAAACAAGCCAACTTATAAACAAAGACTTGTTAAGCTTTTTATTTCCTTTTCTTTTATCCTCTCTTATTTACAAAGCACTCTTTACATATACAGGGTGGCAAAAAAGTCGCGCATAATGCCTGTAACTTTTGAAAAGTGTATAAATGTTGTTCAGAAAATTATTCCCCACATTTCTACCTGCATGAATTGTTTCTGTCATTTCTGGTTTGGTTGCCATATAGAGGCTAATTTAAAATTTTCACCTATCTGCAAGCGTTTCCGAGATAATGACAGCTCAAAAATGATAAACTTCCTAATCATAATTATTCCTACCTAATACCCACCGGTTGAGTCAAAGTGTTTTCGAGACAGCGACCTAAGAGGTGTCAATTTTGAGTTCCTGTTTAATTTTCTATCGTCTGATTTCTAATTTCTTTACACTATGGTTCATCTAAATGAGAAACAACGAGTTGAAATTTTAATAATGAGTGGTCACAGAAATATGAAGAGATAACAAGATGAGGTTCGTCAACTTTTCAATGAATTATATCCAAATAGACCTCCAATAAATCAGTCAACGGTGTGTCGAGTGGTAAAGAAATTTCGAGAAACAGGCAGTGTTAGGGAAGCTGCTAGATTAGGTCGACCTAAAACAGCAACCGGGGGAGACAAAGCTTTGGATATCGTACAATCAATACATGAAAATCCAACACAATCATCCAGGCCAATAGCAATGGATTTTAATGTGTCTCATCAGTCAGTAAAAAATTTGTTGAAGCAGGAGAAGTTGCATCCTTACAAGATAAAGTTGGTGCACGAGTTAAACGAGGACGATTTTGATAGAAGAGCTGAATCTTGTGAGCTGATGATGGAAAGATGCAATAACTTCGCAACAAATATCATTTTCTCGGATGAAGCTACTTTACATTTAAATGGCATTGTTAATAGACACAATTATCGTTATTGGTCTGCTGAGAATACTCACTGGTTCTAGGAAGTTCATACTCAAAGGCTCGAGAAAGTTAATGTTTGGGCGTGCATAATTGGTAGACATATTGAATGGCAAAAAATATCTGGTCCTCCTCAGGAATCACATAATTCCTTCTTGCAGGATGGTTTTACCGGGTGTAAATGATGGCATAAACGAACAAGTATAGTTCCAGCAAGATGGAGCATCTGCGCATTATGCGACAAATGTTAGACAATACATAAGCGAACAATTTCCAGGACGTTGCATAGGCATAAGAGGTGCTATTGACAGACCAGCGCGATCCCCGGACTTCTTTTTGCGGGGACACTTAAAGAACAAAGTCTACGTTAACCGTCCAAAAGTCAAAATTAGTGCTGAAATTCGGGCCATCCCAGAAGACTTCCTTTTAAACGTTGTAGACGAGTTCAGGGATCGACTGGCGCTCTGCTTAGCAGAAAATGGTGATCATTTGTTCAATTTTCTGGGCTATTTATTTTGTTATTACAAAGTTTGTTACAATTTTAAATAAGTAAAAATTTAAAATACAAAAAATTCAGAGTTTTCCCAGTAGTATCAAAATATGCAATCATATTCAGGGTGTTTTAAAAAAAGTAAGGTGGTCTCTATGGCTATCAAACCATTCGTATACGAGGTAATTCAAAAGTTACAGGCATTATGCGCGATTTTTTTGCCACTCTGAATAATTAATAAAACTAATTATATATAGTTTATTTATTAGCCGTCATATTAAGTCTATCAGCTATTATTGTAGTAATTACTTAGTTTAAGTTGATCAGCGGGCCTATTCTCGTTCCGTGGGAGTCTGCTCCCAAGAGAACAATTACCTACGTTTCTCTCGGAAATGTTTAGGATTGTATTCTGCAAAGCGAGGGAGCAAACTCTTCTATCGGTTTTGAAGAGAACTTTCTTCTACTGCATTTTCTTAGTAGAACGACATAAATCGAGAGAGGCGGCGCATGGCGCATGGCAATTGCGTTGAATTCAGCTGAATTATCTGTCATTTCTTATTTTATTTTTAAGGTTATAATTTTGATTGTTTAATAAAGGTCGCATTACAGTAAGGGATTTTTTATTGCTGCAATAAAAAATTGCAGGATTTTTGTTGCAAGCACGCGCAAAGCGAGTTTAGTAATCAGCTGTTGCAAGTTTTATTGCGATTGCCAGAAATAGCTCCGGACCTATTTTTATTGCAGTTGCAAGCGCAAGTTTGGGGAATTATTTGGTAATTTCAGTGCAACTAACCTAAAAAAATATAAGTATTTTTGGTTCTACCATTTAAACTTAGATTTCTATCATTTTTATATTGTGGTTTGTTTTTGTTGTTATTCTCACCATTTACATGAGGTTTCTTTATTTTAATTCCGAGGAATAACGAACCGTGCATACTCTGCATACTCAAAACAACGCGAAAAAGTTAGGTTATCTGCCAATTTATTTTACTTAGTTGGCAGCACGTCTAATAATAATGTAAATAATTGCACACTGTAAAGCGATTGGCAATTTTCATTTTCAAAATTTCTTCAGACAGAAAAACTTGCCAACTGTAATGCGGCTTTTAAATATATTATATTTTCAAAATGGATCTAGAGAAAATCATATTATATAATAATGCTGTCGGGGATCGCGAGGAAGCAGAAATGAAAAATAAGAATGTCGACAGAAGACAATTTGCACAACAGTGTGCAAGCATTTGAAACTGTTTCGGACGCTGTTAAGAATATTGGTTAATTCTTGCCACAGTTTCCGGGCCTTTTTAAAAGTAAAACTCAATGTAAATTCCCATGTGCTAGTTCTGTATTTTCTTTTAAGAAATTCGTTAATACCGCCTTTTGGGTGCCGTTCATTGGCGTATTTTTTTAAAATTTCTCTTCCATCTACATAAAAGTAAAATTTATTTCTTTTGCAGTGCTATTCCCACATTTTTTAATAAGTGTAAAAGTGTATATTCAATAATATAAAGTTCTAAATATTCAACAAATTAATTTATATATTCAAGAGATACTTGAAAATTGCTGAACAAAGTAATAATGTAATAATTATTGCTCTCCAGTATTCAAGGTTATGTCATGTTTCTTCTTCCTAAATTGTGGTTAGTTGCACATTTTTATGATTTAATGCATTGTAACAATTTGGCAACATAGCTGAGAATGGTTCTATCAACAGGTCCCTTTACATCTATCGAGAATAGGGTATAGAGGTATGAGAGAAGTTCCGTGGGAAGGGAGAATTTCCATTTCTCTTGTGGGATCACTCCCATCTACCAAGAACGAGAATAGGCCCCCAGGGTAGATTCCACACAGGTGGCACTTCTATCTGGACTTCGCTCTTTCTTGGATTATGTAGTTAGTACAGAAATAAAGACATTATTATTGTTATTATTATTATTATTATATACTTTTATTTCACATCAATATAATACAAAAACCTTTCTACGATTTTATTTATTAAGCATTTCTTTACATTGTTGACCTCTTAAAGTACGAACCACTGCACTGGTCACGATTCACATTTTGAGGAATATTTGAACATCTTCTTAAATCCTAAAGTTCTAACAATTTAATAGTACCTACCTATTATTTAGTAAAATATTGAAACATGTAAAATGTCATAATTAACCTTGTAATTGGATACTTTATTTTAGTTTTATTCAGATTAATTTGTACTCATAAATACACCTTTAATATTTTCGATGTACGAGTTTTTATAACAATAAAGCACACATTTCAAAATGACAACTTTATTTGACAGTCATCTTTTACCTTGACTGGTGCCCGCAAATACGGGGCCATAAAAAGGAGAAATAGTTAAAAAGAAATCGGCGATAACCCGTAAACGGGCTCATCAAAAATATCTAAAGTTATTCTTTTGAATGTGGGTTTTAGTGCTCTTTAATAAACCTAAATAGAATTTTTCTCTAAAATAATTAGGGAAGCCAATAATTGACCCCATTTAAAATTACATGGGATTCCCTATGTCCCGCTCGACGATGCAACACCCGGTATACTAAATACTTTCCGTAAAACAATTACATATTTCTAATGCCTTGCGCCTAATTTTTGCAGAATTATCCGTGACTGGATATTTTATGACTTTTTAGAGAGAGCAAAATAACACCTGCTTCCATGATGCCACGTCTCGATGTTGTTTATCCACGTCAACGGAACAAGATAGAAAGTGGCACTTACAGTGAATCTTGCAACGCCGGTCTAATTTTAAGCTCGGATTCTAAGTTCAAGACCTGGAAAATTTCGTGTAAATAGTCGGGAATGAGATTTTGTTGGATCTGACATGAACATTCGTCGCCCTAGTGGTGAATGGTCCTAATCCACAAAATTGACATATTTGAGATAGGACTATTAACATAGTCAAAAATGTTCAAATTTAATACTGGTAAATAGATCTAAGCCACTGATCAATATTTGACCTTGTTACAGCATATTTGCTAAAAGTTATAAGCCACAAAATGATCCGTGGTAAAAAGTCCTAAGCCGCTTAGTACTCTTCACTACAATAATAGTATTCATTCTACGCAACTATTTCAGTTGTAGTGAATAGTTTTAATCCACATTTTGCAAGTCACGACAAGATTTTAATGCCGTAAAAATAAATAAATAGTCGTTGAATGACTGTTGGCGCGTAAAGTACATCCCTGTTAATGCAAAATGAATGCAAGAAGCAAATTAATACTTCAACTAGCACAAAACCAGAAAAACAACGAAGACAATGATGGCAGTGATGACTTAACTTATATTACGTTAACCCCGGTGCCATTACCTGGTAAGTATCTACATAACTATTTCTTGTGTTAAATTCACGAAATTAAATTAATTATCAGAGGCAAATAGGTTACCCTTTTATTTAAAATAATGTAACTATGTAATATAAGTACTGTGATATAAGGACTGATTGTTTTGAACTGCTATTGTCGATATTTTGGTTTAAAAATACAACGTTTCGGTTAGTACTATCTCTAACCGTTTTTAAGTGTAAACTGTTTACAGGGTTTTGCCTATTCCATACAAATTTTGCAATCGATCTTAAACTGAACGATGAGCTAGAGAGTTGAAAAAACTTAAACGTAAATCAGAACTGGATGGCATTAACCAACATTTTTTTTTAGATGAAAAGGTATTAAATGAGAATATAAATAATGCAGAGCCCCATTCAAGTTATGTCAAGTCTGACTATAGAAGTGAGGATGAGGACAACAATTGTGAATTAACTGATAGTGAAGATAGTTATAAACCATCCAACAATGACTCAGAAGAGTCTTCAGAGTCTGAAGAACCGATTAAAGAATTTAGAAGGAAGTTTGATTTAGATGTCAATATCCGCGAGCCTGCCCTAGACAATGCTGATTTGAGAATGGAGAGTGATTTAGATGTAGATTTTAATGTGGTCAAGCCTATCCAAGAAAATGTGGCGGAAAAGCTTACTCGAAAAAGAAAGAGAGATCCAAACTCATGGAAGAGGAATGCCCAAAAAAATTTAAGGTTGAAAGGGAAAGAGTACTATACACAGAAAGGTAAACTAAAACCTGCTAAATTTGTAGGAGATATTGTATGTCGTTGTCATTATAAATGCCAACAATATTTTACAAAGGAACAGCGGGAAGATATTCTATCAAATTTTCTTGACCTAAAATCTCAAGAGCTTAAATGGAATTTTATTATAAAACACGTTTCGTGTATTCCTAAAAAACGATGTTATAGTGAAAACAATGAACGACGATCTAACACATTTGTTTACAAATTAACATTAAATCAAGTTCCTCGTCAAGTTTGTCAAAAATTTTTTCTTTCCACCCTTAATATTTCTAGTAGGACAGTTAGAACCGCAGTCAATAAGCTTTCTGATACAGGCACGATTAAGCCAGACTTGCGTGGTAAAAAAAGTCCTCCTCAAAAGAGACCTGAAAATGTAAAACATGTAATCAGAGAACATATCAAGTCGATTCCAGTAGTTTCGTCGCATTATTGTCGAAGCACTACCAAAAGAAAATATTTGCCCGCCAACCTTTCCGAAACACGACTGTATGAAGACTACAAACTTTTTTGCCAAGATAGAGATGTTGTTCCCGAAAAATTTAGCTTTTACAGAAATGTTTTCACTACTGAATTTAACCTTGGATTTCATCGCCCAAAAAAAGATCAGTGTGATTTGTGCACGAAATTCAGTTCTTTGGAAGAACAAGAAAAGTTATCACTGCAAGAAGAGTACGATCAACATATTATTAGAAAACAAGAGGCTAGGGACCATAAAAAATCTGACAAAGAACGATCCAAAGTAAATAATAGCTTCGCTTCTTATTCAATGGATATGGAAAAAATTCTTGTAACACCATCCCTCAACGTTGGTAAATTATATTATGCTCAGAAGTTAAAGACTTTTAACTTTACAGTTTACAACTTAGCAACTTCTGAAGCCACTAATTACATGTGGCATGAAGGTGTAGGATCGAAAGGATCCTCAGAAGTTGCAACTTGCCTGTGGCATGTTTTGCAAAATCTTGATCCCTTCGTAAAAGACATTACTTTTTATTCTGATACCGCATCCGGGCAAAACAGAAATTCCATCAATGCTGCAATGTTTCTTAAAGCAGTTTCAGAATTACCGGTAGAAGTCGTTAACCAAAAATTCATGGAATCTGGGCATTCCGAAATGGAATGCGATAGCGTTCACTCAAGCATTGAGACTAGGGGCAATAAAGTTGACATTTTTACTCCTGAGGGGTGGTATACCACTGCAAGGACGGCAAAAACAAAAAAACCCTTTTATAAAGTAGTTGAACTTAACTTTGATCAGTTTTTAAATTTTAAACATTTTTCCTCTATGGTCATTAAAAATCGAAATACTAATGAAATAGGTGAAACTGCCAACTGGCTGAAAATAAAATGGCTACAGTATAGAAAGACAGATCCCACCCGAATATTTTATAAAGAAAAACTTTCTGACAAAGAATTTCACTCTATTCTCATTAAAAAGATCTCCACAAGGACTGCCAGCGGGTTAAAGGATAATGCTGAATTGCTCTATAAAATGCCTTTGTGTATAGAAAAAAGAAAACTTCAAGGCCTGCTCAAATTATGCAGTTCTCTGTGTATTCCTCCAACTTATCATTCCTTTTATAAAAATTTGAGGTCTACGGAAGAAGTTCCTTTAAACACTTCAGATGATGAAGATACTACTTAAGTTAAATATTGTTTTGTAAAACATATATTATTATAATAAAAACTAGTATTATTTAGAGTGCTAAGTTCCCAAGTTACATATTTAGGTTTAATAATTTGATAAGTGAATAGTCCTAAGCCACATAATGTCATTATTATAGTAAATACAGATATTTTTTTCGATAAAATATTTTTGTAATACATTTAAGATTAATATAGTTAAGTTACACTGTTTAAATTCATTTAAATATTTTAATAACAAATTAAAAGGAATATTTTACCAAACACAAAAATTTTAATTGCCGTTTTCTCAAAACTTACCTGAAGTGGATTAGAACCTTTCACCACTAGGGCGACGATGTCTCGAGAAAGAAAATTTTGTGTTTTGGATCTTTAATATTATAATAATTATCAAGGACTTTGCCAACTTACCCACTTTGAAATTACCATAAAGGCAAAAAAACAAACAGACACAAGACACCATCTCCTTATTATTTATGACCAAGTGCCCCAAAATTTATGACTCTACGACTCAATGCATTGATAGCGCTCATTAATTTTTGAATGAATTTAAAGTACAAATAAGTACTCGAAGAAAATAAAAGATGCGGATGAATCTGCATAGTGGATTTTGCCTACGCGTTTCGGAGCATCCTTTATGAGATATCTCTGCGAGTATGAAAGGGTTAGATGGAAAAATCGCCTAACAAAGACAATCCTGTTCTATGGGCATCATCATTAAATCAAGTAAATTGAATTTTCTCTAAAACGCTCTTGTTTATATGGATTACATCTTAGAGCGACAACACCATATAATAAAGCTTCATTGAAAATGCGCACATATGTAAAGAATCCATGAGCATCATAGTCTATGTTTCTGGATACTAATCACAAATTTATTCTGTGCATATAAAATTAACTAAATTACGGTAAGATACAGAGTGCACATATATGTTTATGTTAAAATATGCTAGCCAGGTAATTAGCATTTTTTTATGAACATATAGGTAATTTCTTGTAATGAAGCATTATTTTTTACTTACACGGTTCGAGAAAAACGCTTATAGATGTTAGGAACTAACATGAACATTTTACTATGCAGGTACTTGTTAGGTAAAAATACTTGTTTGTGGTAACATCTCTTGTAATTTCTTTGTTATAATTGTAGTCGTTCCGTTATTTTAATCCTGTTCCTCTTCAGGCAACTAAATCGTCTGATCTGAAACAGTTTTCTTTTCTATGCTTACTTTGTTGTATTGGTTTCATAAAGTGTGTGTATTAAGCCCGGAGACGGCCTAATAATCTCACAATTTATTGGACGATTTAAACCAAATCTGGTGCAGTTGTCTAAAAGGATCTTACGCACCGAATGACGATATTGGCATTGTTGCCAACTATTTAGTTTGTCTGGAAATTAAACAAATTTTAAGTCCTTATAATATGTTACACCCTGTATATTTATTCAGTAGCAGCAGTAAACGAAGGGAAAAGTTTGAAAATCTTACAACCGTTTGTTGAAAACCCTGGTTCCTCATTTTGTATAGGTTGGGATTAACTCAAAAGTAGAGGTTAATCCAGGAGTTAGTAGTAAAATGCATTGTATAACCAGAGGTTACCTCCGAGTCTAGGATTAACCCTCAACTCGTAGATTGGGTATGAGTTAACTTGGGATAAAAATGGCGTATTTTTGACATATGTAACCCTATATGGACTTTTCGATATTGTAAATCATCTTCTTTCAGATGACGAAGAAGATTTGGGGGTTCTTAACATAGTTGAGAATATGCGAAGGCCTTGGGCTTTTAGGCATCGTATTGAGAATGTGGACTATTGGATAGATCCAGAATTTATTGCCAGGTTTAGAATATGAAAACCTTCTGTAAGAATGCTAATTCAATTGATTGGCCAACGCCTGCAAAGAGAAATGTGGTACCAAATCACTAAAGATATTAACGTCTTTTTAACTGCCTAGCGACACATAAAGCGCCGGTCCCCGTCATCTAAATTTACTGGGTTTTTTGAAAGTTTTCCCAGAATGCTCTGCTGTTGGAATACAGTTTACCGCTTCACTATTTTCTTTTAATTTTAATATTAAACTCCTTGGAGTAACATAACCCTTGCAATACACCGGTAAGGCACCGCCGGAACGCGTGTGATACAGTGAATTATTTTAAATAGTAATAATAACCTTAGGCTACAACATCGACCGCCAGGCTCAAGGCCTGGTTTTTGGGCGCATTTAGGGCCGTATGCTTACGGTCCGTATGCGCCCAACTCTGTACTTAGTTTAGTTGGTTTTAGTATTATGTATTAGGATAAGCTAGATTAAGTTAGTTATTAAAGTACTATTATAGAGAGCAATAGGACAATAAAGAATTTTAAAATGGAAAATGGTCCCCGTCAGATCACCGAAGTTAAGCGGTGTCGAGCGCGGTTATAGTTGGGGTCAAGCAAATATTTGACGCGTGACACTTCCATATTGTCATGGGTGTCAAATACGGCAGGCCACTCATAATATAAAAGTTACTAATGGCTAATTTATATTATAATAATTACCACCCACTCGAAGTATTTGTATCTTTATCCTTTTATATGACTAAAAAGAGATATACATAAACCGAGTTACCTTCTCGTCGATTTGGTCAAATCATATGGGCTGCAGATCCGCATTTTATTTATTAATTTAATCGTTATACACTACTAAGATTGCTTTTGTTCAGACCTGTGATATTAATGGTCAATCCTGAATCCCACCATTACAATGCACAGAATTTATCAAAACAAATTTATTTATATTATAATTCATATTCTTAGACCAATTTCCCAGCAATCATTTTCTGCAAAGGTTTATAAATAACAATATTCGTCAGTCCGGCCCTGACTAAGTATCAGCTGTAATAAAGTTGGTGAAATCGAAATAACCTAGTATTGGACAAATATGACAAGATGGAAGTGTCACGCGTCAAATATTTGCTTGACTCCAACTATAGTACTTGGATGGGTGACCGCTTGGGAAACACTGCGTGCTCTTGTCTTAGGGAAGAGTGTAAAATTAATCGACATCAAAACCATCCTATTCACGCCGGACAGGCCGGATGAGATCGGATATCTCGTAGGATGAAGGTGTGGTTTCACACTCCCCAGTCGGTAGACCGCACGATTAGAAATCGTACGGTCGATGACCGGTTCAAGATGGCCTCAGATACGCCGACGAACCGTAAAAAAGTAAAATAAAAAAAAAACTAGCAAATTAAAAAATGTTGCAAAGTTTACTTTTAAATGACATGAACATGATAATTGACAAATGAAATGTGAAAACATAGAGCCATATACAATTGCAACAAAAACCTACCTTAGATTAACTGTAGGTTTAATTTAAGGGTAAATATGAATATTAATTATATAGTTATTTCCAACCTAAACAATTGGGCCTAAGAAACATTTCTCAAGTAAGTTTTTTTTTTTATTATACCTGTTATTTCGAAAATGACTGAAAACAACAAAGTATGTTAAATCAAAAGTGTAAGTAGAATTTATAAATGAAAAATTATGTATGTGTATATGTACCTATATCTAATAAAAATACGGAGGTTTTACAAATAAAAACTTAAAATTCGTTTGATTTTCAGACAAACTAAACAACTGGCAACAACGCCAATATCGTGATTAGGTACGTAAGATCATCTTAGATAACTGTACTAACCTGTGCCAAGGTTATCAAGCCGTTTCCAGACTCTATACACACACTGTAAAGTCTAATTTAATTTAGTTTTGTTTTCAAATATAAAATCTGAATGTTGAGCCTCATTTCTGCTATCCAAATGATTTGTGTGAATTTCCGTTGTTGTCCATTTCTGAAGTAAGTATGGGAACTACCGCCTTCTTAAATATTTGTGCTCTTGTTTCTTCAGGTAGGTACGTCTTTGTTGCCTAGAAACGTCGCTTTCATATTGTTTAGTGTTTGCTGTTATTTCATTGTCTATTTTTCTATCCAATTATTTAAGAAAGCTGAAAATTAATCTAAAGGCAGTATTTTCAATGTATAATGGAAACAAATACGTCAAAATAGGGCAAATCCATAATATTTAAACTAATTTTCGCAAAAGAAACATGTATGCAGTGAGCGTAAAAGGCACGGTTTGAGTAAAGTTCCTGGGTACAATCTCTTTTACTTTTTGTCTCTTTTAGCTCCTAGGCTAAATAGGTAATGCCAGTAGCTATGCATATTCATAAACCAGACGAAACTGACACAAAAAAAGGATGTCATGTATAATGTCTAACGTCTCAAAAACATTAAAACCTAACAATAGGTTGTCATGTGGTAATGTGTAAGGAAACCGTTAGAAACAATGCCCATTTAATGTTCATTTGTGTATATTTTTCTTTGGTGGTTTTGTGCCGCTACCTACTAAGAATACTACCATAGGTTAAGTTTTTAAACTTGTTCTACAATATTTTCAGAAAAATTAGGACGAAAATACCAAACGAAAAGAAAATATAAACGCATTTTTTTCAGCAAGCATAAAATCTGTCTTCTAATTGGGTTTAAACATCATTTTAAAATATTACCAAGGTAATTAGGATGTGATTTGCAATGTTATAGTCTATCTCTAAATGGTGGAAGTAATAAATGCTCAATGTAAAACGCATACCGCGGTTTCAAGAACAATTTCAACACCATCTCTTAAAGTCTATTGTGTTTACATTAAAGGATCCAAATAATGAGCATTCTTTAGGTAGGTCCACCCTGAATTTATCGCAAGCTATTGTTATATTCGAGGATTTACCATTGTTATTGAAAAATCCCTTAGCCAGGAGGGTATATTGTGGAAGTTTTTAAATTAAAAATCTTGCCTATTGCCTATTCTCCTAAAATTGTATTATATTATATTCGTAGGTATCTACAACAGATGAAAACATTTAAGAAATCGTATTAACTGATAAATAACAATGGGTGGTACTATTTCACGTAATATAATTACAAAAACAAGATATAATATAGAATCTTACAAACAAAGCATTTTCAAAAATCGAATAATACTTTGTCGTTATGGCTTAATCATAGTCCGATTCGGAGGATAAACTAATAAGCAGTTCAACCACTTCTTCGATTATTATATCTACCTGCCTAGCTGTCACATTTTGGCTTCTTCTATCACATGATCGATACACTTTTTCTTCTTTTCCCCAATGATTTTACCCATAGCTTCATTAAATAGTCGTTTTAAATTCATCATTTTATAAGTCGTGTATTTTCTGGCCACATCTGTCTTTATTTGAGTCCATATAAGTTCGATCGGGTTTAATTCTCAGTGGTAAGGACGGACTCTGAGCAAAAATATTCCTAGTAACTTTGTCATTTCATCGACTACATATTTTTTTAACGCATTTTTATGTAAATTGGTTAGTAGCAATAGCTCTTTTTTTAAGGAATCTAATGGAAATTCTATTTGTCTTAAACTTAACCATTCTGTTATTTCACTTTTACGCCACGCACTTGTCGGTAATTTTTCCGTCAGCCTAGAGTGATAACTTGTATTATCCAATACAATTATTGCATCTTGTGGTATAAGATCCAACATTAGCTCGAACCATTCTTCAAAGACATCGGCATTCATATCTTCGTGATAGTCTCCTGTATTTTTAGATTGGAACATCAGTAAGCCACCTTTAACGAAGCCTTTAGAACTTCCAATATACGTTTTGATAAGTCGATGTCCTTTTCCAGAAGGCGATCTTAATCCTGTGCACAATCCTTCCAAGAAAGCTTGCCTTGAACTTTTAATATTTTCATCCTGCCAAAATTTAGTCACAGTGTCGCCTTCATTTAGCCATGTTTCGTGTAGGTAAAAATATTTTGGTTTTCTTCTCTGGCTTTTCGGATGCTTCTTAAGTAATTTCTTCTGCAACAGACGACATCGCTTCTGTCTATTAAAATCGATTGCCTATTATGTTTTTTCCACCAAAAACCCATTTTGTTTTATAATTTTCAAAGCGTATTTCATATTTGTCTCTGACAGTTCGTTTCGTAAATATTTTTCTCCTGTTTTTTTTCTTGAAATGTCGTTTGAAGTTTTATTTTTCTAGAGACAAAGTAATCAAGGAAGTGTCTGCAATTAAATTCAGTAAATGTGTCGCTCAAGTATCGATAATTTTAGCGGAAAGATAAAATGATCGTTAAAGTTTATTACCCGTTGCAGTTGGTTAATGGTGACGAGAGATTAGATAAACAATTTTTATTTGACTCAAGAAAAATGTAGCCAATGAAAGTGGATTTGGGTCAAGAAATTTATACAGCGTAGATATCAGGTAAATTAATTGACATTCATATTTCTTCTATAAGTTATTTTTAAGAAAAGCGCTGGCACACGGAAATCCTGTCTATATCTATGGACTGAAATTAGGTATTCCATCCTCCATCTTTTTAACCGGGCCGATTCCATAATTACTTGTCGTTGGTTAATATGTTTCATTTTAAAACCGTTTTTTAAAATACATTTCCTTAGAGTCTCACGACAACACTCTATTCCTGTGTCATCTTTTTTTAATCTTTGCAATAGGGTTTTTAAAGTGGGGATAATTTGTTCCCTGTACATGGCATATATTTTTCTACGAATTATATCGACATCCGTCGCGTCTAGATTCTTAAAACTAAAAGAGTCTTTCCTCTTTATTCTCTCCACTATAAGTTTATTTACAACAAACCACACTTTGCTAACTGGCCTGCGTGTCAAGGCTGCCGCTTCCTTCACTGCATCAAATTTTGAAAAACCACGTTTAAGAAGGGTGATGTAAACGTCGAAGATTACTTTTTTTTGTCAACTGATTAGAATATCACGCTTTAATTGGTTTTATCACGACCTGTAGATCTATTTGGCGTACTGGTTTCTTCCCACGGACGAAACATTCTTAGATATCACGTTTAATAGGCAACAAATAACTTCTTGCCTAAACCAATACAAACATCTAACTGACTTTTAAAACCAAAAATCAGCCTATTTAAATAACCAAAATAAACCTATTTTATTTTAACCTAATTATTTTAAGAGGATTACTGAGAAAATATAATAAGATAATAGTCTTTAAATAGATCCGTACCTGGAGTCCCCAGATCAGGTGGCCGAATTTTACACCTCACACAATAGGTTATTATGACGATAAGAGATTAGCATTTATAATATGAGTTTGTAAGATAGATAGACGGACTTTACCAAAAAAGTACGGGTTTCCTCATTTCGCACCTGTACAACAAGCCCAAGAACCATTTCTAGGGACAATTGAATTTATGAGCTATTCGTAGCACTCACCTGACTCGATTTATTTTATCATATACTAAAAGTGGCCTCCACCTTCCACTTCACATGCACAACAAGTCTATGGTAAATATCTTTTAGGCCCTCAATGTTGTCTGGTCTATTCTGATACACTCTCTCCTTCTAGTACTCCCATAGAAAGAAATCCAATGACGTAAGGTCCGGGGACCTTGGTGGTCATTCAATTGGACTCCGTTAACCTATTCAGCGATTTGGAATAATTTTGAACATTTACAACACAGTTCAGTGGTGCACCATCTTGTTGAAACTATATTATTTTATGGAGGATCTGGATCATCCTCGTTATGAGAAATAACTGCTAATGAAGAAATATTTTCGTCAAAGAAATATGGCCTATAATTCTGTTATTAATAATTATTCCAGAGCTAGAGGTTAAGGGTTTGAAGGGAGGGGACTAAAATAAAACCAAAAGATCAACAACAATTTAAATCTATTTCCATGTTTCGGCGTTCTTCTTAAAAGTAACTAATAGTAAAAAATATGAGTTTTATGGGGGATTCTTGAACAACCCTGTATAATGGCATCAGCTTGACAAAATACCTTAAACACTAACTATGCTAATCCTTGTATATATCAGGTCTATTTTATTTTGAATTAATTTTACTTTCAGGAACATGTAGAAAACTAATAAACATAATATTCAACGAGAGATAAACAGAAAGATAATTACCGGCGATTAGGCCAGTGCCTAATTACCTTCCTGGTAAAATTCAAGATGGTGATTTCGATCTGATTGAAAGATATACGCTTACTGATCGAAAAGGATTTCAATCTTTACAGCCGTAATTAACATATCGAGTATAGTGATAAGTTTCTTCTGTTAATGTAGGAATGTGAAAAAGATAAACTCTTTTAATAGTTCCAGTTGAGAATTGGAAGGAAAGATGGCAATGACACGCACCGTGCACAAATAAATATTTTCCCCGCTGGGTGAACTAACCTGAGACCAAAAGTATGTAAAATTACTATTTTCTTCATGGTATTTTGGTATACGAACATTTTACCTCTTTTATATGTCATTTAGCTGTCAGGAATAATTTGCGTTAATGTGCTATATTGTGGTCTAAAAATTCCACCGCAGCAGCAATAAAGGTGGCTGCTGAAGTATTCTGCGTGCCAAGAAATAAATTCAAGATGTACAAGAAGTCACAAGATAGGAGTGAAATTATTATATCATGGGCATTTATTAAATTCGATATCTCGTCAATCTTTCGCACACCTTCCGTTAATATTTGTTATTTCTCCACGACACAAGTAAGGGCACTGTAAAAGTATACTCTAGCATACTACAGGGTGTACCATAATTAATGATGCAGTAAAATTGCAGTAAAGATATTGTGATTTGATCAAACTTAGCCCAGTTCTAATAATCATGAAAAGTAAAATAACTTCGGTGCCAAAATAATTGGCCGTGACTCATTTTTACCGGGGTGTGCAAGACGCCAATTCCAGAGGCGTGCCATTTTAAACAATAATAATTCAAAAAATATATTAATTTTTTTTTTATTATTATAATATATTTACATTTACTATAATAAATATAATATTATAAATTAAACTGAAAAATAAATTAAGCTTTTACATTTGGGGATCTAATGAAGTAATTAGAGAAACTAAATTACGCAGGGATAAAATCCGAAAAGAATGATAAAGCAACGGTATATTTTATTTTCATAATGTTTTTATTATGCTACATAATAATAGAAACATATTATAGTGGATTAAGGGCAAAACCTAAACCTAAATTATAAATGTTTATAAATTCCCTAACCATTGTTACCTAATGAGCACTAATAGATAATAATTTGACAAATTATATTCCACGCCGACGTTAAAAAGTGTTATAATGACAATACGTTACAATTTTAAATTCATTATTACCATTACAGCGATTAGGTACTCACTATCTGACGAAGAACATTTCATTACTGTCGCTACTACTGTCATCTGAAGGATTTATAATAATACGTTCTACCATAGCTTCAACGCGTACATCTAAGTCCCACATTTTTCTTTCTACGCCCTCGACATGCAATACGCACTTATGCCAATCTGCTGCTTGTACATTTGCTGTTGCCGTTTTTAACAGTTCTTTAACATCTTTTAATTTAAAAGTTTTATTTTCACGCGCTACTTCGCCTTTTATCTGTGCCCATATAAGCTCGATTGGATTTAGTTCACAGTGGTAAGGCGGTAAAAGTAATATTGTAACACCTCGTTCACTAGCCATTTCATGCACAACATATTTCGTATATTTTTTTGTGACGTCTTGCAAGATCGAGCAACTGCACTTTTGCCATTTTTTCGCCAAATGCAATATTTCTTTCTTCGAGTCAGTCAACAATCTTTCCTTTTCGCCACGCAGAAGTTAAGTTGGCAAAGCTTCCACCCGACAGCTGTGGTATGGTGCATTCTCCATCACGATTACCGACACACGTTCAATACGCGGTAAGATGGATTTAAACCAATCTTCAAACACTCCTTCATATCCTCATGATAATCACCGGTTTTGCGAGATTCAAACACATTTAACCCACCTAAAAAAAACCAGAATCACTACCGATGTGGGTTATAATTAACCGACGACCTTTCCTGAAGGAACTTTCAATCCAGTGGACAGTCCATTGATATAGGCGTTACGTGCACTTTCCGATGAATGGCTTTGTTTGCTGATCAATAAAAATCTTTTTTCGTCCTCTTGTTTCCTTCTGATCGGACACTTTAGTATTCCTATTGTCCTTGATAGTTTTATAAACAGTACGGCAAGATGTCTTAGTCATGTGGCACAAAGTTCTGCTGCATCAGTAAATGATATTTCCATAGGCATCGTAACTATAGATCCGACACGCCATTCATAACTGCTATAAAATTGTGATGCCAAAATCGTTTGTGGGCGAGACGCTGTGAGGAGCTAGGTGGGGCCGAGAGTGGGGATTACGCTGACTTTACATATGCATGCGACAAAACTCCAGGAAAACAACATCCGCTATGCCGAGTATTGTCGAGTCGATGCGGATGGCCACGAAAATGATGAAATCTGGGCGGATCCGTTATCATACTACAGATTTTTAACAAGGTTTTAGGCAATGTTATATATTTCCCACATCATGTTAATCTGATAATCATAGAAGTTAATACTTTTAACAAAACTACGTTTTCTGTGGCGTAAGTCTGGCAAACCAAGTGGAGGGGAGCAGCTTGTATGTTGATTTACTTTACACTGGAATACAATGATGACATCACGTTTATTTGTTATTGTTCGGTCTAATAGTTACGTTGTCTATGGATATTTTACTGTGTGTACTCAGAATTCTCTCATATACATTTTTTACAATTGTACGCTGAAGTACGCTCCCCAGGTTTTATATGACGTCCTTTTGTAACTTGTTGGTTACTATCACTTGAAGAACTCGGCTGCATTATAATATTTGCTGTTTTGAATAACCACAAAAATAATAAAACTGAATTGCTAATATCCTCTAGATTAAAACTTGTCTACGACGTTGGTTAGAGGCGATCAGAAAGCGTGCGAGCGCCTTTAGACATGGGTTTTTCTTACCTACGTTGCCAAATTGAGTAGACAAAGTACCGTAGGGTGTAAATGACATGCTGATTTTGGTACATTGGTACATTTTATGAGAATTTAAATGAAATATTTTAAAACCTGGCAACATGTAACGACTTATTAATGCGCAATCTTCCCAAGATTTTTTGAATGCTTTTATTTCAGTTAAAAGTGTGTGAATCGATGTTAATTATTTTCTCCGCACACCGTCAATGGTGATAAGAACAGTTTTGCCAATTATTTTGGGATCGTAGTATAATTAACTTATTCTTAAACTAATATTTTTACAGGCAATTTTGTAATTGCGAGTTTTTTAGAACAAAGAATTTGTTAATAATTTTGATGTAGATTGTAGAGGGCGCACTACACTGGGAAGGGCATTTAATTGGGATAAATAAGCTGAAGCCAATTCATTCAATAAATATATTTCACTGAGTTCTAATTGAAAAAAAAATATGTATGTATATTACAAGTATATAACTGGACATTTCAATTAATCCATACAGTATAAGGGGGGGGGGGGCAAAATTAATCTCGCACACGGGCGGCAGCTACTGCAGAAACGGCCATGTGTGTACCATGAATAATTATGGGCCACCCTGTATATACAAATTCGGGAATTCATTTTTTATGTACATGTATGTCTACCTGTAATAAGAATTTAAGAGATATCATTTAAATATAAGAAAATTAAAGGAATGTCCTGTTCGTTTACATGTCAAATCGATCATTTTTATTATACTGCGAGACTCTAACGACTCTTGTGCATGTCTTGTATATTAATATGGTTCTTTGGCTTCGTTTTAATTATTAATTCTAATGGGGTTCAGTGGCGTATGACATACCCTACACAGCAAAATGATTTATATAATTACCTAGTCTATCTTTCATCTAAAGTATAATGGCATCTAAGATATGGCATTATTTAGAAGTTCGTGGGTTCATTCAATGCAAAAATTTACGTTCATTAAATTACATCGGAACTGGTAAAAGAGCAAAACTTTACCAGTAGTTGCCCAACGGTATTTCTACGTCAATGGCATCCACATAAATAAATAAAAAAACATCCTGTCAGCCCTAAACATATATTTCAGCGGCTCTTTTGGAATTATGAATAATTTAAATACCCATTTTGATGATTGACTTACAATCCCGCGCTCTATGAATCCAAATAAGCATATTTGCTGTCAGAGAACAGGATTTAAATTTATGGATATTTGTAATTGGACGTGTGGCTATAATTCTTTGTGTTCATTATTTAATTAACAAGAAGAAATATCCAACGAAAATTTTACCATACCCTGAATTTTCATTTAAAAGCCAATTTAGTAGTTTTTCCGTCCTTTCTTTTCTTAGTTGTTCTCTATAACATTGAATTGTTGTACGACTTATTGACAAAGAAAGTACGTCATGTCCCAAAGTATCAGCGACAGCACTTAAAATATGAATGGAATCTCGGCCACTTACTTTCCATTTGTCGAGAGCCCCAACGACTTTTGTGGTTACTATATTTTTTCTTCCTACCAACCATTGTCTTTTTGATTCTGAGGGTCCTGGTTTCTCAAGATCCACTTCTTCGTCATAAGAAGAACTTATATGCGAGCTGCAAGACGACGCTACAAAGGCTCCCATACTCTCATGAATCTCCCCAGTACTTCTTACAGTTTTTTCACGAGCTCTCTATTCTCTCTCTTCGCAGCTTTGCCCTTATTCAGTCAGCTTCTTGTCTACATAAATCCCAAACGATCTATTTTTCGTTGACTGACCAAAAACAGCATATCTTATTTAACTTTTAACATTTAAATGCGTTTGCGTGAGCGATATCAAACAAATCGTTTAATTTATCGGCAAACGTTGTTTCTTTTTCTTTTCGCCGTCCGTTGCTTTATGACAACTTTTTTGCACGCCTCTTAGTTCTTCATATAGGTGTTGTAATTTTTTTATACAATGCTGTAGGTCTCGAGTTGAAATACGGGCTTTGTTCCAAAAAACAATAATTTCCTCAATTACTAATTTAGCACTATGATGTGTACACTTAATACACCTATATTGGAAGGAAGTTTACTTCCAGTAATTTGTGACAGGTGCACCCAAGTATCTTTTCTTAAACTTCGAGTAGTCGACATGACGGAAGAGAAAAACACAGCTTACACAAATCACTTTAAATCACAAATTTAACGTTCTCCTTTCGAAATATAGCTTAAAACTATACCTTGCTTTGAAATATGAATTGAAACTAAGCAGTAATGACAGCTGGAGGCAATTTTTGACCCGCTCTAGGAAAAACAGGTACATCGGCAGGTAAGTAAATTAATAATAATCTTTTGGAAACCCCAGACCTTCCCCAAAAAGCTGTTAAATTTGGTAATATTTATCTAATGTTTTGTTATACATCATCGAATAAATTCTGAGTTTCTCTAATTTTTATTCAAACATCGCCCAATCAAGTTCAGTTTATTATACTTTTTAACATCCATTAAATATTCTCCGTATAACCATCACATTTCCTAAAACAATCAGGCGACCAACCTTAAACACATAAATATAAGCAATTATCACTCATAACCATCATAATCAGGATTCTTGAAAGAATTTAGGGTTATTTTTAAAATTATTAATACGACGAGATTTTTAGAAATTTATGAGTTCTCATAAACAAGCTACGCGGCTTGACAGTTCTTCACGTTAAAATTAATTTTAATATGTCTTTAATTTATTTTTAGTGAGGTTCTTGTTTGACGATTTTACCTATACTCGCTTGGAAAACAATTCACACAAGCCTAATATGTTGTGATCGCCATTCTAGACTCTGCATTTAACACAAACTCATCATAATTAATAAGGGAAATTCGCATAAAGTACCCCATCCCCTCAATTTTTCCATTTCCATCCATAATCCAGGGTCATAAAATCCCAACGAAATGGCACTTTCTCTTTATTTGACTACCACCCCTAGCCTTTACTTGCATGGGGCATTAGCTTACAACCACCAACATATGTTCTTTTCTCACGTTATGTTCTTCATAATATAATAAATGTCTCGAGGTCTACGAAATCGTCGTGCAAGATAAGTTTATGCTTATTAATTTGACAATGTCTTGAATCATACCCTGTGCTTTATGTGAACCTTGTAAAATTTTTGATATTCGATCATTCGTTAAATTGGTGAGATCCTAAACAAACAGAAATCTTTAAGCCGTTACCTACACCCTTACATTCATATTTAGACAGTTGGTATCTATTCGATTTGTATATATTTGTTCTCAATAATCGTTTCGCCTTTTCTTAAAATGAAACCGATATTTTGGTAAGAAAATAAGAAGAATAAATAAACGAGGGTTTGTAACAGGTGAGGTTTATCACCGTCTCTTATAGGGAAACGTTTCCACCTCAAGTTTCCAATGAGTTAAAATGTCTTCTGTTGCTATACAATACGAGTGTTAGGAATTGTATCTGTCTTGGGATAAACGTGAAGCTCTTCAATTTGTACTTTACGATTTTTACTTGAAAATTACCACTAAGTTGGAATTTCTCCTGAATGTAGATAAATGTACTCAGGAATTTGATCAGATATTCTTAATTTGTCTCTTAAGAGTTCCTAATAATGTATGCTGTCCTCAAGGAGTCATAATATGAATATCGGGAGACATAATAAATATGGTAATTTTATTGTCTTGCCTTGACACTTACATTGTCGCGCTATTAACAGTGTTTAAAGAGAAACAATTGGCTAGCTGCTGCATACAATAGATTAACTTAAAAATGTTCTTTTAACAAAGCTTTATAAGAAATTATTTGATGCCAGTGAAGGCATTTGATCTTGTCAGAAAATGAGTAGAGCGAAACTACCTAAACAGAACGCTAACATGCAGGGTCCGGTAAGTATATAGCATACTCTCGACAGCGTATACTGGAGGTCAAAATAACCCTGTACTCTGTTGCTTAATGCCAGAGAGTAATACAATGTAAATTTGCATTTTTCACAATCCACTATCTTTATTCCCTCTTACAAGAGGTTTTCAACGTCTCTCTCATTCTAAAAGTGGTGTTATGCCTTGCTGCAAACCCATTTATTTGCTCCCACACCGATTCTATGGGGTTTAATTCACAGTAATATGGCGGAAGACGATGTAACGTTATATTTCGTTTTGAAGCGATTTCGTAGACAACAAATTTCGTACAAAGAGGTTTAGTCAACTTTACATTTTTTTTTTCAAGTAGACGTTGCGATTTTCTCGGTTATTCTTGAGTGGTAGCTGGCATTATCCGACTATAACAAACCTAGAAGGAATAATATCTAGCATTTGCTGGAAGTATTCTTCAAAGACATCAGCGTTCATGTCTTCATGATAGTCTCCAGTCCTTTTTGATTTAAATACTAGTAGGTGCTTGTATTCCAGTGGACCATCCTTCCATGAAAGCTTGCCCCGCGCTCTTTATATATTTATGCTGCCATATTTTACCTACAGGATATCCTTCATTTAACCAAGTTTCGTTCATATAATAGATATTCCTGTTTTCTCTTCGAAACTGTCTGACTGCCCTTAAATATCGTCGTTGCCAGCAGATGATTTCGTCTCTCGATATTTAAAGCGAAAGAAACCCTAGCTATTTTCAAGAACGAAGTTTTCCAACAACTGCATGTTTTTATTATGTACGAGTCAAACAAGTATTGTAATTAAAAAAAAAGCATTGTTAAAAGTTCCCCCAGTAGTAAAAAAATACCTGGTTCCCTAGTGTTGAATGTCTTAAAACCTTTCCTGAGATGCAAAAAAAATTAGTTTCCTAATATTTAATTAAAGCTGCAACATTAGTCGTCTAGTAGCACAAAGTCAAAATCACCATTATATCCATCTATTGGCTTGTTTCAGCCGGCAGTTCGGGACTAGTTTCCAATCAGAAATAGAGTCTACCAGATGAATATTGCATACAGACCACTGTCTAAGTAAAAATGCTGTATTTTTTTGAGAAGCTTAATTTCCTTAAAATGTTCTTAGTTCACTTTTTCAGCATCACAACTTCAATCAATTTTTTCCTGTTAACAATTTTTTTTCCCAATTTCTTAGTGCTTAGAAAATCCTCTTTTTCCAGCTTATTTATAATAATGGGTCGTTTCTTTCTACTTGTTCTCATAATTTTAGTTTATCATTAGGCCAGAAACTATGAATAGAGACCAAAAAGCGCAACCTAATACTTTTCAGATGTAGCGACTCCTGTAAAATGCATTTGAGCATGAGCTGCATTTTAATGTTGCGGTTCTGGTCCTCAGAAAAATCACTCCAAAGGGTTTTCTAGACTTTCCGAGATGTTGTAAGTTAAATATAATAATTAAACAAAACATACTTCCTCAAATTTGTAACAGGGAACCAGATAACTTTGGATCCAACACATGTTAAGAATAGGATGATATGTTTCTGTAAAAAAGATCCAAGTAGCCTTGGTTCTTTGTAGTACAACTTTATCAACAGGTTTTTACTTCTGCAACTTGGTTCTATCGTCCTACAAATGGTGCTAGTGATTCAAATCTTTGTCGCAAGTCGATGGGTAGACCTTTTTAGGTTTTCATAATCGTATAATCTCATTTTTTCAACAATTGTCGGTTGGTTCCTTATTGCATAATGAGCTTCATGTATAATTAATGACCTTTTAATATTTTATGTAGGCCGTAAATACTTATAAAACCATACTACAGTAGATGTTTGACATTGTCAGGGAAGTCAAGAATAGCTATTTATACAACAAGTTACGAAATAAAGGTCTTTTAGGCACGCGACGTGAAAATTATATATTATTTTTTTTTTATAATCAAAAACTTAATTTATTTTACCAAACATTTTTGTATCTGTGTTTTATTTACACCTTTCATGTCAAAGAAATTGACACTTGTCAAAAAAAAATTCGAAAGAATTTTTTTCTCAAAAACTGCGGCAAAAAATTTGTGAGAAGATTCAGACATTGAAAATGCCGCAAATGAGGCAATGGTGAACCTTGTTTCCCAAAAATCAAAGAGTTTATACGATAAGAAAAATTCAAAAACTGGTGCGAAGGAAAAAAGGTAAAAAACTTATCAGAAAAAGTCGTTTTGGCATATTTTTCACGATTATCCGATGCCTATAAGCCATCAACTTTGTGGAGTACTTACTCAATGCTTCCAACGATGGTTTATTTAAATAAAAATGTTGATATAAAGACATTTACAAACCTAATCACATTTTTGAAAAGGAAATCTACGGGGTATAAGCTGAAAATGTCGAAAATTTTTTGCCAAGGAACAAATAAAAGATATGTCAAAAAAGCAGACGATAAGGACTATTTATTGGACAAAGTCATTCTTATTGTGGGAATCTTTGGAGCATGTCGCAGAGAAGAACTCACATATTTAAAGATGAATAATATTAAAATTTCGGAGTCTTTAATTAAAATAACCATTCCAAACACTAAAACAAATGTTGCAAGAAGCTATGTAATAAGCGAAGGCTCTATTGACGGCATCAATTTCTTGAATATTGCCCGAAAGTACGCCCAATAACGTCCAGCACGCATAACCCATGAAAGATTTTTTATCACGCAACACCAAAGAAAATTGCTGAGTTCTTGGGGCTTCCAGAGGCAAATGAATATACAGGCCACTACTTTCGAAGATCTTTAGCAACTTTTTAAGCGGATTTTGGAGCGGATATATTGACGTTAAAGCGGCATGGAGGTTGGCGGCCAAATCCCGTAGCTAAAGGGTATATAGACGATTGCTTAGAAAACAAAAGAAGAATTACGTGTTAAATCTAATAAATCAGAATGTTCTACCAGCTCTACTAGTGGCATGCGTTTAATTGATATTGCTGTTGCAGATTCATTTTCTATTTCTAGTTCAAATTCCTCATCTATTTTACAAAGAGAAATATCTCAACGTATTATTTTAGGTTACTTAAGCATTAATTTTAATAATGTAAGTAACTGTACTTGTTTGGGACACACGTCATATTTCTGTCGTGACCCAGTACAAAGTTCAAGTAAAAGCGTGGAACTCAATTCTAGGAAATATAATGTGGCGTCATACTGATCTAAGCGGCAACGCCGCATTTGTGCTAAATTACTATGTTTTTCTGTAACTACTAAATGCTAAAAAAAAAAGAAAAAAGTACATTATATTTACATGCAATATAACTGGCAATAAATATCGCATATTAAAGTAATGGCAACGTTGTACAAATCCATAAAAATATAAGTGTAAGTTAAATCCTTATGTATAAAAAACGGTCGACGATTCTGTATGATTTTCTAACACGTAAATTTAAGTACGATAAACGCTGCTTGCATGGTAATAGTGGATGTCTTTTCTCATTGGCTAGCAACAGTATTGTGACGTGAAAGAAGCCATCTTGGACCTTGACGTATTAGGACCTGATTGGTCAAGGTGTCGGGATGCGGTACGAGACGGCCAGTGTTTTGTCAACAAAGCAGTGTCACGCTGATTTCGACAGAGTTAGGTTGCGCTCCGTGGAACGGTAAATCCTTCACGTAAAAGTGGTTAAAAGTAATAAAGTACAGTGTCATTCGAGAGTCTACAGAGATAAGAAGTGCTCCGTGAACCGGTAAATCCTTCACGTAAAAGTGGTCAAAAGTAATTGAAAGTAGTAAAGTAAAGAGTGTCAAGCAGAATACGATCGAGTTAAGTTGCCGCCGCTCCGTGTGTAGTTCAACCTGGCACGTTAAAATAAAGTGATTAAAAGTAATTGAAAAGTAGCAAAGTACAGTGTTATTCAAAAGTATAAAGAGATATTAGGCACTCCGTGCTTAGTTACATGTGATACGCAACAAGATGATAAAGTAAACAAAAGTATTTAAAAGTAGTTAAGTGGTTGTTTGACGCATCTAAGTTAGAAAGGTGTTAGTATGTCATACCCATGCTAGGGTATAAAATGATGACGTGATTGATCTGTTAATAAATGGTAATGCAATAAAATTCAAAAGAAATTTTATTTTCCAAGTAAAGCAAAGTTTGAACGAGTCGACTTGTAAAGACACAGGTTAAAGTTTTTAGTGTCGTTCATTGTTACAAACGTGTTCGCACAGTACTTTTAATATTTATGAAAAATAGGTAAAATTATATTCTGTGTTTAGTTTTTAATTGTAAATAACTACTTTTAGGCACAGCGTGCTTAAAAAACTTTTAAGAGAAGGGCCTTCAATAAGAGTAGGGAACCCTGGAAAACCTGGATGAGATTGCTGAAAATTCCTCTAATAATGTAAGAAAACTGTCCAGGTTCATGTGACAAAGGGGGTTATTCATGAGACCTGGACTTATGTTAATAAACTTGATTATTAAATAAATTTCGAAAGTCAATGCTGACTTCCCTGATGATGTAAGACATCTACTGTAATATGGTTTTATGAGTCTTAATGACCTACATAAAATATTAAAATTTCATTAAATTATACATGTCGGTTACGGACACCCTGTATAAATGGGCATGGAGAAGATTTGATCATAATATGATCCGCAGTAATTATGGATGCCAGGTATTATGTTGAGCCGAAACAACACAGTGAATTATAATATTTAAAGAACTAGTATAAAGAAAAACAAATTGCAACAGTTTTACTTTAATCTCATTTATTACCGACAATTCTGAAGATATGTACAAAGATAATACAGTCATAATTTAAGCAGGAAATCATTAATCACTGAAGTACTGCTAAGACCAATTCACTTTACTTTATGGACTAAAAAGCTGTTGCTTTTTTTATTACCGTCCATCAAAAAAATATCACAGTAGTAGAATTTTAATCATTTACTTTAAAGTCCTGTATACATCCTATCAGGGATATATCGGGGCTGTCTCTGTAACCGTACAGGTGGCGGTGTACATACTGGAGGCAAGGGAGGAGCAAACTGCGGTCTACAGACCTCAGTCGCCGCGTAGTAATGCTCGGAAGGAGGGCACATGGGAGGCTTTGGGAACGATATTTGGGGGTTTGGAGGAACACGCGGTGGTTGATGATAATGTAGTGGAACGGCGTATTCAGGATCTCGTATGTCGGCGTACTCGGAGGGGGTTGTAGTTGGACCTGAAACAATAAAAATGCATTTATTAAAACTGGAAAATCTATTTGGTCTGTAGAGGTAAATATAAAAGAAAATGGACTCACCAACAGAAGGCGCTCTATATAGAGCAGCTTTATCCAGAATCTGACCCGTTCTAGGTGAATTCTTCAACCGTCTCTGCTGTACCATCACGTACATCACGATGGCTAACATAAATAGCACCATAACAACCAGAATCCCAACTATGATCCCTAAATATCGACCCAAACCACTTGGATTATCCATCACACTTATCTCATTCTTCTTTCCGATGACTTTTTCACTGTCCTGACTTACAATTTGATCGCCCTGTATATTCACGTCTATTTCGGCTTCTTCTTCAGTGAAATTCCCCGATCTAACAAAGCTTTCAAAGCTAACTTCACTGATAAGAATCCAGCGAGCGGCAAAGTAAAGCTGCAGCTTCACGAAGCGACCGACGCGATGATGCAGCTTGATGGAGACGTTACGAGCCGTTTCAAAAATTCTATCTTCTATATAGTCGTAGGATATCGGGTCACCTTTGTATGTTTTGCCTCCGATACTGAAAAATACTCTGGCTTCACTGAAAACTTGCACTTCGCGTGTGAACTGATTGTTTGTGAAAATATTTAAGCCCGAGAACTCACGAATTTCATCAAACTCGAAGATTATTTCCACAGGATTTTCTCTGGTGTCGTTTTTCCATCCGACCCACCCTTGGGCGTTGTCTTGGTGGAAGGATTGCTTGAAGTCATCTGGAGCTATCTGGCTATCCACTAGCTGGCCCAAGCCTGTAACAAAACGATGTTGAGTAACTGATTGGTAAACGACAGCTCTTGAAACTTACCATACTTCAGTTTGAGCCCGTCCCAGTGTCCATCGTAAGCAAAGTCGTAAAACTCCCAGCTGGTCCCCCTTTTATCTCCTTGCGGCATGGAGTAGCTGACAATGCCATCCGACCATTTACAACCGTAGACTTCTACTCTCATGCAGACAGTTCTCTTGTAAGAACTGTATGGGAGGAATCGAATCTTGCGGGCCCATATCGGGGGATCAACAACAGTTTTTTCCTCTAAATAAGTATTTGTGTTTCCTTTTAGAAGATCGCCGTTTGTCCGGGTCTGATATCGAATCCATTTGTTCAATCTCGGTCTATATAAATATGTAATTCATTTATTACTTCTTGAGGTAGGTAGTCGATATAAAGATCACTTACCTGTAATATTCCAAGACATATGCTTCAGCAAACTCAACTCCCTGCCCATTTCCGAATCTTCCTTGAACTTCCGTCGCAGTGATCATGTGGACCGTATGTAATTCTATCTCTATCCATTCCTTGGTCTCCGAAGTTGCTTGAGATTGTGGACACCATGCACCTCCATTTAGCTCACTGCGAACTCTGCAACCAAGTTGTTTTGTTTAATATCTCATGATGACAAACTAAGATTCTTACCTTCCATGGTGAGGGCCAACGTTTCCATGGTCAAACGATGAACTAGCTGTAATATCTTTGTCTTTAATCATGCCATTCTCCATGCCCAAAGGTGCAATGCATTGGGCTGTAACAAAATACTCTGTAAAATAACGTGATTTCTTGCGGACCCAGTATGACAATACCTACATGGATCTATACTTTTCACATGGACAAACACCAGCCAAAAGGGAAAGCAGAAAATCGTCACTCTGTGTCTCATTTTCTTTAGTTGAGCCCCTGTGATTTTTCCGCTACGTTGAACAGACCCTTTTTATTAAAAAAGGGGGGATGGAGTCACAAGTTCATTTTCTGAAACAAAGAAAGGGATTCTTTTAGGTCACTTGGCAGAAATAATTAAGTGCAAATTGAGAAGGTGAAACCGAACCTAAAAAAAGACAATTGATACTAACTCAAACTATAAGGTATCGTATATGACGTCCATTGTTAAGAATGACAGTAACACTCAACCAAACAATTAAGTTGAAATAAATAAAACGACCCGCGTGTCATCCTGAAAATATTTATTTTCAGGCGATTATTTCCAGATGATGTCGTTTAGCGGAAAAGATTTATAGATATATGCATTTCAGCTGTTCGAAAAAACTGTTTAACATTCTATATAAATTTTAACTATAACCTTGATAAAACTTCACTGCCAAAAAGTGCTGGCGTGGCAAAGTGAGACAAAAATTCCTCCAATACATTCTTTGGGCGCGTTTTTCATTTACAGAATGCCCAAACGACATGTTCAGGGATAAATGCTCCACCCTATCTCTGTATGTTGCTTATTTTCATATGGTTAGCACGTGCTATGGGCGGACGGATGCCAATTGCTCCAAAATTTAAGTCAAAAATAACGGCATAAAAGTAAGATCCTATACAAACGACTACAAGATTTTAAAGCCTTGCAGATATAGATAAAAAAAATACTAAAAATCATACTACAATAAAATACTGCAACAATACAGTACAGTAAAAATCACGATCAAATGGGAACCTGACACACTCATTCTATAAACTGTTCTAACATCTAAGTATCTCGGAGATGCAATTTTACTCTCGTTGTACAGATTTTAGAAGTCGTTTTATCTTTGTTTTGAACTGATCAATCTTGATGAAAACAAGGGAGCTGGGCCAGACGACATCCCTCTGCTCTGTTTAAAAATCTGTAGCCCGACTCTAATTTTGCCACATTGTTATCTCTTTCAGCTTTCCTTTAATTCAGGTTCATTTCTCGATCTCTGGAAGTCAGCGTATGTCACCGCAATTCACAAAGGCGGAGATAGAAGTGAGGTCAGCAGCTATCGTCCGATATCTGGTCTTAATTGCATGGCAAAAGTCCTTGAATCCATAGTTGTTGACCAGCTTTTTTATAACCTAAAAGATACTATCTCTAAATCTCAGCACGGATTCCTACCTAGTCGCTTTTGCCAAACTAATTTATGTATTTTTTCACAATATTTGTTTACCGCGATTAATATAGGAGCTCAAGTCGACGCCATATATCTCGATTTCAAGAAAGCCTTTGACCGAGTAGATCATAATATTCTAGTGAGCAAGCTGAGATTATATGGTATAGGAGACCCTCTCTTGTCATGGATTTCAAGTTACTTGCGCAATCGTACTCAAACTATCAAAATAAATAGCGTCCTTTCTAAATAATACGGGTTCTTGATTTGGTTTTTACGTCAGGAATATCCTTTGACATCTGTTGTCTCATCGAAGACTTTTTGGGTCTTGTGGCTTAATTTTGAATTTTGATTCGACTATTCCTGCTTTATTTGATGAAGGCTGGAAAGCTGCATAGTTCTTAGCGCCTGCTGCATGTCTGTTAGACGATCATGGTAGTGCTTCTCTACTGTATAATCATAGTGCTTCTCTACTGTTAGAAATTTATGCCAACGGGGAGCCAATCTTTCGGCAATTTGTATGTAAAGTTTGGTCTGGCCGTCGTATGTGAGTCCGTTATTAGTATATTGGTCGATACGTCCGTACGTCTATAATAGTCTGTGATTATTTTTAAAAAGAATTCGTTGATTGTCGGTATTCGAAAGTCCTGATGCAAAACACGGTTCATGGTATATCCTGGAGCATTTGCGATGAGTTTCTGCGCCTTGTTTTGAATCACCTGGAACTTATTCAGCTCGGACTTACTTATATTGCACCAAGATGCTGCTCCATAAGTAAGTACCGGCCTGACCAACACCTTATAGAGGTTAACTTTGGTTCTAAAGAGATTGATGCTACGTCGGGCGTACCCCAAGGGTCACACTTAGAAATAGATAAATTAATAAATAAATGAATTTTGTCAGGGAACATTCAAGGTCAAAATTTAGGAGAACATTTAATATATGGAAAAATTGGAGAATACGCGTGATATTGTTGTTTCTATCAACCTCCGTTTGGTTTCTGTTACCCGAAATATATCCTGCAGCCGAGTATCATACGCAGGCATACGAAAATTAATTACAGCTAAAAGTTCAGAGCAGATAATTTAATTAGTTATTATTTTAAACGCGTTTTCAGGCTATCCATACTCAACAATTGTAAACGGTGTTGGTGAGTAAACAACTTTTTATAGATTCCAACCCTGTATCATGTCGCGTTGCAATAGTAAGCAGTCATCCACACTACTTATCCTGCTAAATTTTTCTGATCAACCGCATATAAAAAAAAACGACAGCTCTTAAAAACTATCACAACATCGTAACTTGCGACCCATGATAAAAGGGGATCTACGACGCCAAACATTTTTAACTTACTGACAAGAATAGTGTGGTCTATTCTATCAAAAGCTTGTTTAAAGTCGAAATAAATTGATTCGACCTAAGCTTCAGAATCGACTGATGCCGACAAGTAGTGAGAGTATGGGTGTCACAAGAACGTTCAAGTAGGAAGCCATGTTGATGCTTGGAAAGGTCACTGTATAGACTTGGCTCAAGCTTTTGTCGACCACAACAGACTCAAGGACTTTGGCCATGTAACCAAGACCATAGGACGGTAAATATTAACATCATTCCTGTCGCCACCCTTGAATACTGCGGTCACACAACCTGATTCCCAGATGTTGGGAAACTGACCTGAATTTAAAGTAAATTGATAAAGAAAACTAAGGGGAAATGCTAATGTTGGGTTGCAGTTTTTTAAGAATATTGGTGGAATCTCGTCTGGTCCCGCTCCCTGGTTTACATCGAGTTCGATAAGCTTGTCAAATACTATGGAGCTGTTGCATAGAACTGAATTATTTGAGAAGGGTACAATTGATTACCCAGGACTGTGGAAATAAATTTTGTACAGTCCAAGAATTGTTGGAATTGTGGTTTATATTTATTAAGTCTTTGAAACTACTTTTTGTACCGTGTGATCCACTTATCGTGTCCACATTTTAGTTTGATGTTATAATGTTGCCTTAAGAGTTAAAGAAAAAAGTTAAATACATAAATTTCTTGCATTGACGTAAAATTTTTATCTCTTCATTTTTATATATACAGGGTGTTTCGTTTTCCCCGTCCAGGCATCAACTTTCTTATTTTAAATAAAATACCCTGTATATTGATAGGTATTTAGATTCCCTTTAAAATTTTATGTGAATTTTGTATAACCTTAGTCAACCGTGGTTAGTGATCTCACGTTTGTAACGCCATATAAATCTTCTTCAAAAATGACTGGAAAATTCGCCTGAATGAGGATAAGACACAGGCCATTTTTTTCTCAAAGTCAAGAGTCAAAGTCAATAACAAACAGATACCGTGCAAAAACACGGTTAAATACTTGGGGCTTGTCTTTGATAAAAATATGGCCTGGAACGCAAATGCGGATTACCGTTTGGCGTGCGCACAAAGACAACTTTGCGCGATTTACCCACTTATTAGCCGCCAAAGTACGTTAGACAATACGACAAAGACGAATATTTACAAAGTATTATTACGGCCAGTACTGACTTAAGGTATACCAACATGGTGTACCATAAATAAGACAAAGTACAAAAAACTTCAAGTCTTTCAAAACAAAATACTACGAATCATTACAAATGCACCTAGACATACACCTACAAGAGTACTACACAATGACATGCACATGGAGACATTAGACGAATTTGTAGACAAAATAATTGCAAAATATTGCGCACGGACGGACATTTCGAACAATGTACTTATTACTCAGTCACACACTCACGCACCACACCAAGCTACATATAGACTTCCACGCGACTGGCTCCCACCTTAAGAAAAACAAGCTGCACTAGAAAATTATAAAAATATCATTAGGAAAATAAGAAAAGCATTACCATATTAGCATACAATCAACAAAGCAGCAAAAACAATAAAATTGTCAGCACCCAAACCCACCCAAGAAGTTGTTCTGAACAGAAGTACGATAAAGAAGAGGAGTAAAAGATAAAGATCTAACTCAATGTCCAAATTTAAGTCAATAATAAGATTCCCTTTAAAATTTTATGTGAATTTTGTATAACGTTTAATATGCCTATTTCTTATCGTTAAGCCAATATTTACTTCTTTTTAGGTAAAACAATATGCACCCCAAATGCTATTTTATAAGTTTTTTAGGGTTAAATTTCCGAGTTACCTGTTACCGGCCTTATCTGTTGATATGTCTTTTTTGAATACTGTCTTACGTCAAAATATTCCTTCGTTGTCAAAATAAAAATGAACTTTATTGAAGAACAGGGGTTCCAAATGGTTCAGCTGTATATTGAAAATAATAAAAGTGCCACTGCAACTGTTAGATGGAACATAAGCAGACTTGTGGGAACCGAGAAACAGGCGGAAATATGTTTGCGATATTTCAACGCATATCCTAGTACATCAATAAGAACTTCTATTGATACATTGGATACTCCTATCGAACGATTTCGAGAACTCTTCACGATCTTGGGTATAAGCCGTTCAAAATAATACCGGTTCAAAAATTGCAACAACAACATTTCCCAAGACGTCTTCAATTCTGCAAAAATTTGTTAGGTAAAATCAAAGAAAATCCCCAATTTCTTAATAATATTTTATGGACTGCTTTTCAACGCGTCGCATACACCATAGACAAAATACTCGTCACTGGCCAATAGAAAATCCACATATGATACAAGAAGTTAGACACCAAGGATGGCAGTCTATAAATGTCTGGTGTAGGTTTTTTGGATCTAAAATAATTGGACCGTTATTTTATAGAGGCTCATTAAGTGGCCCTAGATACCTTAATTTTCTTCAAAATGATATAGATAGTTTAATGGAAAATCTTCCTTTAAACGAGGTACCAGCTATTTTGTGGCAGCAGGATGGGGCTCCCCGGCATAATATTCAGGAAGTTAGCGATTATTTGAACCAAAATATATCGAATGGATTGGAAGGAATGACACAATCCTGTGGCCTCCAAACAGTCCTGATATTACCCCAATGGACTACTTTTTTTGGGGTCACATTAAAAACGAGGTATATAAAACCCCATGCAGTGATTTAAATGAGATTATATTTAATGTAACGATTTGCGAGAAACACCTGAAGTATTCGTAAATGTAAATAATTATTTCTTGAGAGCAATCCATCGTTGTATTGTAAAATAATGAAGGTCATTTTCAACGAATTATGTAAATATTTGTAGTTGTAATTGTAATATTTTTGTTCGAATAAATATCCATTAAATTATTAACAAATAAATATTGGCTAAACGATAAGAAATATGCATATCAAAGGTTATACAAAATTCACATAAAATTTTAAAGGGAATCTAAATACCTATCAATATGTAGGGTGTTCCATTTAAAATAAGAAAGTTGATGTCTGGACGGGGAAAACGAAACACCCTGTATATATAAAAAATGAACCGATAAAAATTTTAGGTCAATGCAAAAAATGTATGGATTTAAATTTTTTCGGTAACGTTATAATATCAAATTAAAATGTGGACACGATAAGTGGATCACACGATTCACACGGTACACAATAACAACTCCTTCCAAGTGCTAACCAATGTTTTCGATTCTTGCCAGAAACCAAGAGCAATTGACTTATTCCCAATTTGTAAAGAGTTCTTCTGAAGTATATTAAATGCAATTTCTATGGGGACAACGTTCGTATTTTAGTCACACATCCTTTTTGACCAGGGACATACGTTGAATATTATCCGGACCTACCACAGTCTAACGCCTTTTCCTGTTTGAGACAGGCCATGTGTCACTTTTTAGTTTATTTCGACCATTACGCGCGAGTTAACACGAGATCATAGCCATTTAGTTAATAATTTGGAGTAATTTATTGTACCATCTGATAATCTGCCTAGTTGACAGCGAGAATTCTCTGTTAAATGTTAAGATTTGGACGATTGCAGACAAATTTTTTACAAATATATCTCAAAAAATGTTGGTCATCCATTCACAGCAAGTTACCCTCATTAGAAATATGCCCCTGGGGTATGTTTCTGTTGATGTAATTGCATTACAAAATGTTCTATTAAGTCTACTTGATTTCCTACAGCCCTGTACATTACCAACTTACCTTTCATTATAATATGAAGCCTGTAATAAAAAAATGTCAAAACAATGTGCAATGCGACACCCAATATCCAACACATGTCTCACTGCATGCGGAAAGTATCACTTTCCTATATAGGAAGACATTTCAAGGCCACAGTAGTATAAAATAATTATCCAACGCAATATTAAGTTGCTTAGTTTAACTGAATTATCATACATTAGTAAATAAAAATGCTATCTTTTAATGATAAAATGTTCTTACATGTAAATATACAGAGTGTTCTAAAAGGTTTGCTCGGTGATTAGGAATCGAGTAACTTGGATCAAAAGAGGTTGATTGTCGTATGCCCCCCCCCCCCTCGTTAATCTAGGTGCAGCCTCCCAAAAGGGGCAGCCTGACGATGTTTTTTTCTTATTATTTTCGAAACCGATAAAGATCCAGCCTTGAAATTTAGGTGTTGTAGTAAACATTATGCACAGAGTTAAAATGTTGACCATTTAAAAGTGACGTCCGAGATAGGGGAGAGCGGAGTCAAATTGTACCTATTTTTTTTATATTTATTTTAATACTTTGTTATGTTAAATTATAAAACTTCACTTAGTTAAACACGATTTAAGATGTTTTCGAGATAAATCGATTTAAAAATTACCATCCATGTGAAAAAACAACAAAATTAATAATATTTACCAAAATCAATAAATAATCTCATTTATTAAGAACTTTATTAACTACGTTAAAAATATATAAATTTTTCCGTTGTATCACTTTTTGACATAAGTATTTTTTTATAATTAGCCTTAACATATACAGAGTGGCAAAAAAGTCGCGCATAATGCCTGTAACTTTTGAATTACCTCGTACACGAAAAGTGAAAGTTGTTCAGTAAACCATTTCCCATATTTCTATTTGCGTAGATTTTTTCTGTCATTTCTGGTTTGGTTGCCATAGAGACTAACTTACTCTTTTTAAATGGAACACCCTGCAATATGATCTGGATTGTACTGGCAAAATTCTGAATTTTTGTATTTCAAATTTTCACCCATCTGCTAGCATTTCCGAGATAATGACAGCTCGAAAATGAAAAACTTCCTAATTATAATTATTCCTACCTAATACCCACCAGTTGAGTCAAGGTGTTTTCATGACAGCGACCTAAGAGGTGTCAATTTTAAGTTCCTGTTTAATTTTCTGTTGTCTGATTTCTAATTTGTTTACACTATGGTTCATCTGAATGAGAAACAACGATTTGAAATTTTAATACTGAGCGGTTAGGGAAATCTGAAGAGATCGTAAGATCAGGTTTGCCAACTTTCCAATGAATTATATTCAAATAGGCCTCCAATAAATCAGTCAACGGTGTGTCGAGTGGTAAAAAAATTTAGAGAAACAGGCAGTGTTACGGAAGCCGTTAGATCAGGTGGACCTAAAACAACAACCGGGGGAGACAAAGCCTTGGATATCATGCTCTCAATACATGAAAATCCAACACAATCATCCAGGAAAATGGCATTGGATTTTAATGTGTCTCGACAGTCAGTGAAAAATTTGTTTAAGCAGGAGAAGTTGCATCCCTATAAGATAAAGTTGGTACACGAGTTAAACCAGGACGATTTTGATAGAAGAGATGAATTTTATGAGCTGATGATGGAAAGATGCAATAACGCTAATAACTTCGCAACAAATGTCATTTTCTCGGATGAAGCTACTTCCCATACTTTCCACTAAAATGGCATTGTTAATAGACACAATTGTCGTTATTGGTCTGCTGAGAATACTTACTGGTTTCAGAAAGGTCATACTCAGAGGCCCGAAAAAGTTAATGAAAAAAATATTCAATGTTCCTCCTTTTGGAGGCTGAGGTTCGGTTTTGGGGAGGACACAGGACAAAACGTTACATACACGTTCCCTAATGTTTGATTTTGCTGGACCTGTACAACCTAAACTACACTGATCAAGACGAAAAAGGAGCCAGTTATAAAAATGCTCGTAGTTTTGAACAAATTCCTTTTTATGATTAAAATATCATGTTTTGCTTTTTTATCGAATATGTATATACAAGAAAAACAAAGATAAGAACTACTTTTTCTTTCATTTATAAAAACTGTATGTCTCTACTGGGTGGACATACATTTTTAAGTTTCTACTTAATGCAATAAACAATTTATATAAAATTAAGTTAGTGGTTCCTTTTTCGCTTTGATCAGTGTACTTGTTCAAACATCTTTCATAAAATTTATATTTATTGAAGTAATGCTGTACCTGCCATTGGATCGCTGAAATATAGGCGCCATATTTCGACGCTTATTTATTTCATTGATGCTTAACACTGACAGTATGTATAACTAGCAGTGTATCCTGTCCTGTATTAATAGTCAAACATTGTAGATATATTTCAATAAATATTCCTATTATATTCAACTTTTCTCTTCTTTATTGCCGTTGGCGTCGAAAACACTATATTATCATTGTGGCGATATGGTTGTGCATTAAAATGCATGTAAAACGCTTCATGACAATCCCGACTCTGTAAGCCGATCAATGCGAGAGACGCAGCTTCTGTTACCTGCGTCGTTTGCACAAGCGGACTACGCAACGTTCCTATGGCGGACATTACTAAATTAATATAGAACCCCATGTGCCCCAGGTTGCCACTGGGTAGCTGCATAATAAGAGTTTAAAGAAAGGGGGCTAAAAAATATTACAGAATGACGAAAAACAATTTAAGTAAATTTCCGTCTTTGAGAGCTTTTCTTAAAAATAACTTATAGAAAAAATATAAATTTTATGCAATGCTTGACCCTAAACCAAAAGTATATAAAATAGTCTGAAAGACACAGGAATGTAGATTTTAGTGTTGCAATAATTATCCTTTCGTCTGTCTGAATGCCCGACGTAAAACAGTGGTTTCTTTGAATACCAGCTGCTCCTTAAGCGGGAAGATTTTTAATTGCTTTTTCTCAGCCGCTTAGATTAAATAATATTAAATTAGTTTTTGAGGCTTTATTTGCAGTAGATTGTCTCACGCTTGTAAAAAGAAAATATAAAATATATAACGACTCTTATAAGAATGTTTGGTCGGTGTCATCTTAAGAGAGAGTTAAAATAAATGGGGTTGCTTTTATAACCCTCTTATTATAGAACGTTTACTTTCCAAAATTTTACTGCTGTTTCTTTTCCATAGGAGCAACCCTTAGAGTGGTAAATAATCCCCATAATTTCGACGACTACCTTACTTTTCTATTGATCCAAACCCTACAAGGGCCCTGACAATCTATACAATTATTTACCCCAGGACAAGTCTTTGATGGGATTTCTTATTCAAATTACTTTGAATGTAAAAGAGATTAGTTCGTATAATGTATCTTAGAACAAGGACGCTTATATCAAAGGTAAATTAAATATTTTAACGTGAAAGATTTAGTAAGTATTAATCTTTAGAAAACCTTTTAAAGCCTATCAAAGTTTCTGATAAAAACGCCGTTTTAGTTACCTGTTATTTCAACAAAAGATATATTTAATGTCGGACAGCAAGGACAAAACCCCATGACTTTCCCAACATCGTACGTTTTTAGATTGGATGTACCCGACCGTGAATACTTTTTATGCCATCTTGCGATGGCGTATCGCCTAGAAATAGCGTTGCGATAAACATAATGTTATAGTCTATTTCAGAAAGGTGTAGAGTAATAAAAGCTCATTAGGTATGCCAAGGGACTACAGAGTGACCCAACGAATATTTAAGCCACTTTCATAATTTGGCATTGATTTCATTGCAAAATTCTTTCTTTTCATCAAGTGCAGGTAGTACCACCCGGGTTTGGGTCAATAATTTATGGGTTTTGCCTATTGTTATTCATTCACAAACACTGAAAATGGTGTGACAAAGGCGTGCCGGTAGGATATTCGTAAAAAGGAAAGAATTTTATTTTAACAGAATAAAAATTAGGCATTATGTACATAGTATTAGCTACACTTATTTTTTATTAAACATTTTAAAAAAAATACATTATGCAGAAATTAAATTATAAAAAATCATAATATTCTTCGTCATCTGAGAAACTGTCATCTCCTCTTGACGTTATAATTAACGGGTCGACGGTCCGATCGATCAGGTGGTCAAGATCCCACATTTTCTCCTCTTCTATAATGACATGATGGACTGCTTTTCGCCAGTTCTCTGGTGTCAGTTCCTTAATGGCTTGATCAAACAGTAGCTTAACGTCTTTCATTTTGAATGTCGTGTTGTGTCTTGCTACAAATCCTTTCACTTGCGCCCATATAAGTTCTATAGGATTTAGTTCGCAATGATATTGCGGTGTGGGCAGCACAGTTATACTATGTTTTTCTGCTATATCTTCCACGGCATAGTTCATAAAACGATGTTTGTGTAAATTTGCGATAGCTTGTAATTTCTTCTTTATCAAATTATCTTCAAATTCAATACTTTGAGTGGTTAACCAGTCGATAATTTCTTGTTTTCTCCAAGATGAAGTTGGAGTCTTCTCTGTGCGTCGCGAATGATAGCTTGCGTTATCCATAACTACTACTGCATCAGTTGGACGATATTTTATCATTTCACCAAAGGTTAGCAAACCTTCTTTGAAAAATCCCTCTTCGCTTCCAATATGGACGATTATTTGTCTCTTTCCTTTACCTGAAGGCACCTTTATACCCGTTGAAAGCTTGGCGAGCACTGGTTATATTTTTGTCTTGTCACAATTTTGGTACTACATAACCTTCATTAATCCACGTCTCATCAAGATAAAAGATTTTCTTCTGCTCTCTTTTGTACTGCTTTAGACTTCTCAAGTATTTTCGTCGCCAGCAAACAATTTCATCGCTTTTAAGTAAAAGTAAAACTCCATATTTTTTAAAGTGGTCCATAGTTATAAACGGAATACTGTCATCCTGGCTAAGCTCCATTAGAATCTTATCTAGGGTGGGTATTTCTTTTTTAAAATAAAAAAGAGTGAACTTTTCTTTGAACTACACTTTTGGTGTCTTTATTAAGGACTTTTACTGGTCTGCCTGGACTCTTCTTGGAAGGTTCCACTTGACCTGCTATCTTTCTCTCCCGCAATAATTTAAAAACGGTGGACGTTCCAACTCCAGTCATTCGGGAACATCAGTCGACAGTTTCTTGTACAGTAAAATTTGGATAATCGTATTTTATGCAATCATGTACATTTAAAATAATAACTTTTTCACTCACTGATAGTGGAGAATTATTGGAACATCTATTTGTTGGTGTGAATGTCGCCATTTTATTACTAAGTAATCTTATAATACTGTGAACACTATATACGGCTTAACAGCAAATACTGATGCGTTAAACTAAACAAATGTACTTATTAAGGTCACACACACACACACACACACGATATATGAAGTTTGTTCCAAATTACCACCTATGTATGTGATCCAGCCAAAGAGGCCAGAGCCAAACTCGGTACCTGTTAAACGCAAAACGTAACTTTATAATCTACTACCTAACTAATCCCTATACAATATTTCGATTTTGACACTTCAGGCTAGAGAACATACCGTTCCTAATCCTCTTACGCAATTACTTGAAATTTTAATATTACAAACAATACTATTTTATCTTAATACCCGTTAGTCTAATTCTCTAAAATTTTTGGTTAGTAATCATAAATAATTTAATGCACAAAGTTTACCTGCGCCTATAGCCGACACCGAAATTGAGCCGAACTGGACGGAATTTCCCATTTTATTACTCTACACCTTTCTGAAATAGACTATAATAGAACATATTATAACAATAACATAATTAGTTACTACGTGATACTATAACTAAAACCTATACCTACTTGAACCTATAGTTCGATATCCTATAATAATAATGGATAGATGGTAGTATACTGTGTACAATAATTATTGTTCTATAGTTCTTAATTCCTTCACTAGTATGGACATACTGTTCTTTGTATTCACGTTGTCAAAATTGTACCCTAGAATTTTGACGCACTGTTATCTAAAGATAATAAGGTCTATACCATTTAATTCCAAGGTGTATAACCCCTGTTAAGCTTTACCGGCTAACGTTATACCTTCACCTCTCCAGCGATCCTCACCTATTAAAAATATTTCGATGATTCGTCCTTTTAAAATGCCACAAGCGTAAAGACTTTTTGACACGATAATATCTGAGCTATTATTCGTGAGTTTGAGGAGTCAAAGCCGGGCTTAAGTGCTTAAAATTAATTAGGCCGGGACGGTCTTGATCGCATGGCTACGCTCGTGTGAGCGGCGTGAAGCAGGCTTAATTCCGAGCGATTAGACTGCACGAGTTTGCGGTAAATGCACTAAAAAAATTATATATACGTGGTAATTTGAATGGCGAAAGATATCTGGACCTCCTCAGGAATCACATAATTTCTTCTTGCAGAATGTTTTTACCGGGTGTAAGTCTCTATTACAACCAAACCAGGAATGACAGAGAAAAAGTCATGCAGGTAGAAATGTGGGGAATAATTTACTGAACATTTTTCATAAAGGTGACTTTTTCGTATACGAAGTAATTCAAAAGTTACAGGCATTATGAGCGACTTTTTTGCCACTCTGTATTTTAAGGGTAATCCAGGATATCTTCGTTATTATACAAATTCTCCCAAAAATAACTAAGTTACACCCTGTATATTGATAATAATACAACACTTTAATATAGCATTACATCTCACATTACATCATTCGATACTAACACCATATAATAAAAACAATGACAAAGTATCGTCGATAACTTTTAACGAGTTCAAAGTCGTAAAGAAATTAATAAGCTGAAAAATAAAATGCTCGAATTTAATTTATGAATAGAATGTGACCTTTCGCCGCCATATTTCTTCTTATTAGAGCATCGTAAAAGTGAAATCAAGCCCTATTAAGATAATTAGAAATTTTAAGTGAGGCAGAGTGTTGTTTTTTACGATTCTGTTGATAACCAAACAGAGATAACGATTTGAGTAGAAGAAACTGCTCTAATCGAAGGCTTGACAAGGTTGTGTTAGATTAATGGAAGAAAGCTCCCCTATGATTAAAACTATTAAGTATGAAATCTAATAACACCAGATGCACTCTGTATGGTGAATGACTTGCATTTTTCCATTGTTAACTTATAGGTATATGAACTTGACACCTGAAATTTAAAGGTTTTTTTTTATAATCTGCCTACATAATGTTTGATCGGTCGATTCATCTTTCTACCTCTTCTTTAGGTTTTTTATGAGGTCGAAAGATTTCAGAAATATTTCGCTGAACTAGCGTTAAGAAATTCTAAACGAAAACTCGGATTTATACTCCATTCCACAATAATTCGTTGATTTCCCGACAGCAATAAAATTAAAACCCTGCCATAAATAAGTGCCTTTTGAAAGGGTACAGGTCCTGATTACCTACTAATTTCAATAGTCTAGCCTCCTCAAAATTTACATGGGATTTCCTATGCTTAACTAAGCCATGCATCACCCGGTATATCTGTGGCATGGCACCAGAAGTGTATAAGTCAATTTATATAAATTGACTTAGGCACTTTTTATATCAAGTCACACATATATTTGTCGGATTTAAAGGACAATAAGAAATGAAAAGATTAACTATTTATGTTTCGTTTTTCTAAAATTATTTTAATTCACATGTTATAGCCCTGAGGAATGCTATAAAATGAGCCGAAACGCTAGCTAATGAAACAACCTACTTACCGTCTATTTTTACATGGAAATCAGACAAATTACGAAGCATATTATATCCAATATTTAGCACAAAAATGCTCTGACCAAACAAAATTCTTATTATTACCATTAATAAATTAAAAACAGTCAAGCAGCTTTCAAGTTTTAGTTATATACGACTTTAGGGGTTTGGTTTGGAAGTGGTTTAGATCTAATAGACAGAACACAGATTGTAAGATCTATAGAACAGTCTAATGCTGCTAATATTAGAAACGATGTGACTCAGGGATCAGTACTCGTTCCAGTTCTCTTTCTCCTTTATATCGATATGATTAAGAAGTAGCGTGATGCAGATTTGTTGTGTTTAAATGCAGTGGCGGCTCTACCATAAGGTCATTTGGGCAATGACCTCCCACGCCAAGTCACCATGCAACCACCTAACATATTAATATTTAACTTTAAAATTAAAATTGAGTCAATCAACCAAACTTTACTGCTCGGATACTATTACCTCTAAAATATCCCTCGTATTTATTAATGCAATGCATTGCACACGCAGCAAAACAAACTAGACGTAACGCTACTTGTTATGCGTCCCCGCAAAAATTTCAGGTCAAAATCGAGCTTGCCCACGAAAAATAGCGTCACCCAGCAAAGCCTGTGGGGGTAAAGAGAGGAATAGATAGCATGTTATCACTCTCGCACTTGTATTAAATTCGAAGTAAAAGAGGTTTTGTGGGCCGTCAGCCGTTTTTTTTTTTGATTGAGTTTAGACGTACGTTGCAATTTTTAGAATGAATGGGAAGAAGACAGAAGACCGTTGAGTTCTGCAGTCGGCAGTCTGTAGTTCTTTATAGGGATGTTGATTCTGATATCGAAAAAATATTATATCGTTACAGATTTTTCGTCATGCGTCACTGCGCTACCACTGCGCGAGCGGTGCCGTTGACGAACATAATATGTTCGGGTTAGTTGTATTCCGTTATACTGTGGTTGTATGTATACATTCATCGTTAAAAATATATCGCTATATACAGGGTCTCCCAAACTCGATGGCACATTAGAAATATTTTGAGAACTAATAGAAATATATTTTTGAAATTAATTATAAGACATAAAATTCTAGCCTTTAAAAATAGTTTTAAAAATTGCGGCGTTGCCAGTTGTACCCCTCTAACTTGTATAGTTACTTTTTTTTATTGATACTCTGATATATCGGAATAAAAATTAAAAAATTTAAAAACATGTCCAAAGAAAAATATCATCCATTTGATATTATTGATATTACGATACATCCCTATATACAGGGTGTAATTTAATTGAGTGCCGATACTTAAGGGTGATAATCTATGAATGATTCTAAGATAAAAAGTTCATATGGACATATGTCCTAAACCTCTTCATTTTTGAGCTACAGGGTGTTAACATTTTAAGAAAAATATAACCTTTTTATATAAATCACTCTTAGATATTTTTATGAAATTTTGTACATACCTTTTAATCAATAAGGAGCATTTTTTGACCTAACAGATTTATAAAAATTTTTACCAGTGACGTCCGTACGGGGTTTGAACTGAATATTTTTAAAGAAAAAATGGATACGCCACTGCTTTTTCTAAAAACGAAACTTACTTTTGAAATTCCCATTTATTTTAAAGCAAATTTCGTTTATGGACTTACTTTTGTACGACGCACCGTTTTCGCGTAAAAAAATAAAAACAAAAAAAACATTTTTTTCTTCGGTTCATTGAGACTGCTTTTATTTATTTTGTTGAATTTGGTTGGCACCCACCATGAGTGGAAACACTTTTTTTGGGACAACAATTTATTTTCTACTCACCAGTGACATTCAACTGAACGTTTGAAAAGAAAAAAACGGTAACCATATTAAATGCCCTCTTAAAGCAAATCAAATAAAAATCAGTAGGCTGGGTAAAGCTACATCAATTTTGACGTTTCTTTTCATAAAGACAAAAGGCCTGGCATTGATTTTGCATTATTAAATAATTATTATTACAGTAAGACGTTAAATTATAATAAAAGAATGGTAAATTTTACAAACAGTGAATTAACTGACATGCATTTTATTTATGGGCTTGCAGACGGTAATGCATACGAAGCCAGGCGGATATACCAAGAGCGGTATCCAAATCGCGTAATACCCGATCCGAGAACATTTTCTAGGATTCATAGACGTCTCCACGAGACCGGAACTTTAAAAGTAGACCACAGTGCTAAAGGAGTCCATCAAACAGTAAGAACACCGGAACTTGAAGAAGGAATTTTACACGAAATTGAGGAGAACCCCGAAAGTAGCACGAGGAAAATCGCGGCAACATTTAATGTTTCACATTTTCTTGTTTGGAAAATTCTCATCGAAAATTTATTATACCCATATCACATTCAAAGAGTCCAGGCATTACTCCCTAGAGATTTCCCGATGCGCATTAATTTCTGTGTGTGGTTTCTTCAAAACCTGATGGAAAATCCGTTATTTGACAGGCACATTCTTTTTACCGACGAAGCTAATTTTTCTCGAAACTCAATAAGAAATTTCCATAATAACCATTTATGGGCGGATGAAAACCCTTATGCAATTGTAGAATCAAATCATCAAGAACAGTTCTCAATAAATGTTTGGGCTGGCATTATTGATGATTATTTGATAGGCCCATTTTTTCTCCCAAGAAGACTTGATGGACAATCATATTTACACTTTCTTGAAGAAGATCTGCCGCCAATGCTTGAAGACCTTCCATTATTATTAAGAAACCAGATGTGGCTAATGCACGATGGTGCGCCTCCACATTTTAGCTTACGAGTGCGTGAATTTTTAAATCACACCTATCGCAATCGGTGGATAGGTCGCGGAGGAACGCAGCCATGGCCACCTAGATCTCCGGACCTTAACAGTTTAGACTATTTTTTCTGGGGGCATCTGAAAAGCTTAGTGTACCAAGTGCCGATTCATACCGAAGAAGAGTTACGAAATCGTATATTAGTATGCTGCCAAACCATAAGAAACACCCCGGAAATCCTCGAAAATGTGCGTCAGTCTATGGGAAGAAGAGTCCATGCTTGCATACGTGTGGGTGGACGACACTTCGAACAACTACTGTAAATAATGTGGGTTCTTTATTCTGTTTATCTTCTCTTGTCATTTCGCTTTCGATTTAAGGTTTGGAATTTTTCCTTTTAAATTAATCGCGATTTTTGAAATAAAATTTTTTATTTTTTTTTGTTTTTATTTTTTACGCGAAAACGGTGCGTCGTACAAAAGTAAGTCTATAAACGAAATTTGCTTTAAAATAAATGAGAATTTCAAAAGTAAGTTTCGTTTTTAGAAAAAGCAGTGGCGTATCCATTTTTTCTTTAAAAATATTCAGTTCAAACCCCGTACGGACGTCACTGGTAAAAATTTTTATAAATCTGTTAGGTCAAAAAATGCTCCTTATTAATTAAAAGGTATGTACAAAATTTCATAAAAATATCTAAGAGTGATTTATATAAAAAGGTTATATTTTTCTTAAAATGTAAACACCCTGTAGCTCAAAAATGAAGAGGTTTAGGACATATGTCCATATGAACTTTTTATCTTAGAATCATTCATAGATTATCACCCTTAAGTATCGGCACTCAATTAAATTACACCCTGTATATATCCTGTCTCTCTGTCGGTCTGACAAAAACCTAACCTATAATATAATGAACCTGATTGTTTTTGTTAATTTCTTGAGGATTGGTGTTGTGTTTTTTACTTTTCCAAATTGAAAAGCAGGTAAATTACCATCATTGAAAAAAGGGCGTGGCACCCAAAAAATTTTCGCCTGCGGCGCTATTTTTTTTTTAATGACCTCCTACTTCAAATGCCCACGAGCCGCCACTGTTTAAATGTGAGAATGAAACAAATGTGCTCAGCATTAAATTTAATGGTTATAGTGTTCGTGTATATGCTGTGATGTCCAAAATAGAAAATACAGTAAGTTTCTGATGAATTTAATTATCGATGATTGTTGAAATTTGGCGATCATATTGCGGTTTTAAATAAAAAGCTTGATAGAGGCTGTTGTTGAGGAATGGTAGCGAATGGCTTAGGAGTACAGTGAGACCTCGATAATTTGGAACTTCAGTAAACCGGATTCCTCGGTAATTCGGCCAAGAATTTCAATTGCATTGTGTACTTTATAATCCGGATTTGATAGTACACGGTAATCCGGACCTGCGTTTTTATGAAACCGATCGTGAGGGATTTCCCACTCTTGAATTCGGCCAGACCTGATATCCGGGAGTTCCCATAAACAGTGTGTGTGCGCCTTCGTTTCCACTGTGGATTAATTGCTTAGCTATTTGTTGTTGCATAGTAAGTACATACGTGATAGTCTATGTTCTAAATAAGTATATAATCATTTTATCTACGACTATTTAATAATAGAAGCATAATGTGTTTGTTAGTACATATATAATGTGGTTCATATTACCATAGTTACTCATATTCCACAGCCGTGGAATATGAGATTTCATATTCCACGGTCCCAACAAAACAAAGTTACCTGAATTACGATAAAAACGCACCAGATCTAGTTTAAGCAGGCGTGAATGGTATTAATACCATAGCAACCGATTGACAAGTAAACGAATCATTTTTTTCCTCAGTCATTTAAGTTTCGCTGTGACATTTTGTTGTTGATTTCAAAGTAAAATATCATGATTTCGGATGACGAAAACGAAATCCAAAGTACCCCTCCAGAAATTCGGGCTGCAGCGCATACAGCTTCCCTGGAATTACTACCAGAAAAATCACGCAAGAACTATACGCTAGCGTACGATAATTTTATAGACTGGCGACGAAAAAACAACACAAATTCTTTTTCTGAAGATACCGTGCTAGTATATTTTAAAGAATTGTCAAAAAAATACAAGTCAAGCACTTTGTGGACAAATTATTCCATGATAAAAAGTACCCTTATGTTAAAACATAATGTAAATATTGAACCTTATGGAAAAGTACGCGCTTTACTGAAAAGGCAATCTGAAGGTTACCAGCCGAAAAAAGCAGAGGCTTTTACTGGGGAAGAAATTAACAAGTTTATGGAAGAGGCACCGGATGTTAAATATCTAGCTACAAAGGTAATAATGCATTTGATTTAACACCTTTATCTAAAATAACTAAATATAATATTTTTTTATAGGTTGCATTGATAATGGGGGTAATGGGAGCTTGCCGTTCCAACGAGCTGTATAACATGAAGGTAGAACACATACAATATTATGACGGCTGTGTGCAAGTTCTTGTTCCAACGACGAAAACAAAAATTCCCAGGAATTTTACGATTACCGGAGACTATTATAATATTGTTAGAAAATATGCGGATCTTAGACCATCAAACGTGCCAAATTCTTTCTTTTTAAACTATCAAAACGGCAAATGCACAAAGCAAATAATTGGCATAAATAAATTTGGACAGATGGGTAAGACGAGTAAGACGATAGCGGAATACTTGCAACTAATAAACCCAGAAAAATATACCGGCCATTGTCTTCGCCGATCTTCAGCTACATTATATGCTGACGGAGGAGCAACTATGACAGCCCTAAAACGTCATGGAGGTTGGAAATCGGCCTGCGTAGCTGAAGGTTATATTGCTGAATCAAAAAAAACAAAAATAGACGCTGCTAATAAAATTTTAAAACAAATAAACTCAAAATTATGTCCATCTACATCTACCACTGTAAATAATGTTAGCTCCGAAACTTTTTCCATTACTAATAAGAACGATATGAATATAAGTAATATTCCTGCTCCCATTCATTTTCATAATTGCTCTAATTTTACAATAAATTTCATGAAAAATTAGAAATAAGTAATTGTATTTTGTTTAATTATGGTTAACATCGTTGAATTGTATTTTTTAGTTAAGAAATACCATTAATAATAATCCTATTGTAATAAAATGTGTTGCTCTGAATCCATTTTCTAACTTCTTGAATTCTGAATAGTCGTAGATAAAGTATAGTATTTGACTCGCGTATAATGGCTATATTACACGAGATTTTAAAACACGAGCCGAAGGCGAGTGTTTTAAGGATTCATTCATTATACGCTCGTTAAATAATGTACTATTTTATACATACATGTAAGAAAATAACTCTCGATATTTTAAAATATATATTTTTCACAATCCAAATTATAAGAAAAATAATCTCGTCTAGGAAAAAGGCCCATGCGTTCAGTACGCTAGACGGAAGACCTCTCCCTTTTCTAAAATCCAAATAAAAATTCTAACACATATCACGAAAACAGCCAGGCAGGTCGTAAATCTATGTCCTTAACAATACTTAGCCTATAACTAATAATATAAACACATGTAGCCATAAGCAAGTGCATCTTGGGGTGGTGGTCCCGTCCGGCTTAAGGGTGGCTGCGCACATGTTAAGGGTGGATGCTGACACGGCCAACCTGACACGTAATTCGCTCTCGAATTAGCAGGAGTACAGCCAACTTCTGAAACAATGAGAAAGGCGGCAGATTCGGTTTTGTTATGTTATTACGTAAACGTAGGGCTGTCAGCCGATCGTGAACAACATAAATCCTCAAGAAATATATTGAAAAACAGCTTTATTGTGTTTTTTTTTTCTTTTCCTGTAAAAACTCAACCCTGTCACAAAAGGGCATTATCATAGATTTCGAAATTTAATTATATCATGGTAGGATTCGAAAAATTAGAATTTAAAGAATATCATCGTTGGCTTAAAAATATATCATCGGAGAATTCAAAATATTTCATCGTAGAATTCAAAGCATATCATCGTAGACCTTAAAGTATATCATCGTAGAATTTAAAGTATATCATCGTAGACCTTAATGTATATCATCGTAGAATTCAAAGTATGTCATCGTAGAATTTAAAGTATATCATTGTAGACCTTAAAGTATATCATCGTAGAATTCAAAGTATGTCATCATAGAATTTAAAGTATATCATCGTAGAATTCAAAGTATGTCATCGTAGAATTTAAAGTATATCATCGTAGAACTTAAAGTATATCATCGTAGAATTCAAAGTACATTATCGTAGAATTTAAAGTATATCATCGTAGAATTCAAAGTAATTTATCGTAGAATTCAAAGTACATTATTGTAGAATTTAAAGTATATCATCGTAGATCTTAAAATTTAAATAATGTAATTATGATCCTTTTCTTTTACGACTTCTTGTCCCGTTAACCTTAATATTAACAGATGAGATCAATGATTATCATAAAACAATACTTTAGCGTTGATCACAATTAGCTCACATTTTCATAGGAAGAAAAACATTTTTTGCATATTCACCTAGGCATTACTCTGGTGAATCCGATAATTCTCCGGGCCACATGCGAAGCATATCTCTGGCAACAATGCTCCTACGATTCGTTGACAAATTTTTGACCTCAAATCTATCATTTTCCATTGCATTGACGACCTCAAACGGACCGTCATACCTTCGGTCCAACTTAGCTAGGTGGCTATTGCCCGATGGATGGAATACTAGGTCCCCAATATTTATGACTTTATTGGACCTACGTGCCTTATCAAACAAGACTTTCGCAACGTCGGCTTGTTTCCTTATTCGCTCGTATGCCAGATTTCTAGCTTGTTCTAAACCTTGAGGAAGATCGCGGATTGGTATAAACTCGGTCAGTTTCTCAATATCGGGCACATTGCCTTCAACACCAGTTAATAAATAAATCGGAGTAAATCCCGTAGTTTTTTGAATTGTCGTATTAAGCGCTGTTTGAATTTTAAGAATTGGTTGTGGCCACTCCGCTTTGTCGCCGATTTCGGTGCGTAACAAATTCAAAACCGTGTTCACGTATCTTTCCACCTGACCATTACCACGAGGGATGCCTCTGGCAATCAAATGTTGGCGAATACCCAATTCGGTCAACATCTGCTTGACAGATTTGTCGGTAAAATTGGTGCCTCTGTCACAAATAAGCGTCTTTGTAATGCCCAACAAACTCAAATGCATTTTAAGAGCGTCACATGTTTCGGGACCTGAAAGTGTTTTAAGGGCACCAGAAACAAAAACTTCGTAAAAGCATCTATTAATAGTAACAAGTACTTAAAACCATCGACCGATATTGGAAACGGACCCGCACAGTCAGCGTGAACTACCTGAAAAGGAATTGGTTTTTTGTCGATGGGGTGTAATTTTCCTTGTTTAAGTCCAGTGTGACCCTTGCTAACTATGCGCTTCAAACAATGATCACAATATTTTTTAACAAACTTTGCCATTTTCGGGAACCAGAAATAATGGTTTATTTTGGAAAATGTTTTGTCTGGCCCTATGTGGCACTGTTCATCGTTAAATAACCTTAATAACCCTAAACGACTACCTTTGGGTATAAAGGCTCTATAAAGCGGAGGTTCCTGACCTGGGTTTATTTTTCTGAACAGGGTGTCGTTTTGACAAAAATACTGGGTGGTTAACTGGCCCTCTTGGAGTTTTTGTTTTATTTGCAATGTTTCGCGGTTATGCTTTCGTGCCTTTTTTAACCAATTATCCGTTGAAATTACGTTGACGTCACTAGTTCCCGCGGTTTCAGGTTCAATGACTTTATCGATTATCGGATTTCTACTAAAATAATCGGCATGTTGTAAATATTTACCCCTTCGGTAGTCAATATCAAAGTTAAACGACTGCAAGTAAAGCCACCACCTGGCAATCCTAGGAATTAACTCCTTTTTATGCTGCGACAATTTGAAAGAATTGCAGTCCGTGACCACCCTAAATTGCACGCCCAGTAGATAGACACGAAAATGCTTTATTGCATAAAAACAGCGAGAGTCTCCAACTCGTACGAGTGGTATTTAGATTCTTCTGCCGATGTGCGCTTTGAGAAATATGCTACAACCCTTAATTGACTGTCATGGCGCTGAAATAGTATTTCACCAAACCCCAGAGCGCTAGCGTCGGTATGCAATTCGGTTGGTAACGTGTAGTCAAAAAAAGTTAGTAGTGGTCGTTGACTTAAAAACGCACACACATAATTCTTAGCAATCGTTTGGTCCTCGCCCCAAATAAATTTCTCATTATTTTTTTGTTAGTTTAGTAATGCAAGCCGTCCTGGTCGATAATTCCGGTATGAATTTACGAAAGTAATTGACATGAACATCAGCGATATCGCCAATAACAATCTCCAAAATTTGAGCGGTGGACAAGTCAAAATTCAACGAATTGATAAGAAATAATTTTTTTCTGGCATACTCACAATAGGATTTCGCCTCCTTGCTGGTGTACTGGCTGGCTTTGCGAAGCTTTTCACTCAAATTTCGTTTGGCGGGATAAAGGCTGGATAGCTCGTGTCTGAACTCCTCCCAAGATTTTTCCAAAGGCTTCCACATAGAGAACCATTCATTGGCTTCTCCGGCGAGTCCGGTAGCACTCCTTACTAGCAGTTCGTGGCTGGTCCAGTTAAAAGTTTCTCCCAATTTTTCTATCTCGTCGCACCACTTAGCCGCACCATCGTCATCCCGATTTGGTTCGAAACTAGGTGCCTCAAAAGTTGTGGCATCGTCGGTCGCGCACTTGCGTCCGCTAAGTTTTTGATAGACTCGGTCAAAATTTCTGCGAATTCTTCCATTATGACACGTCTCTCGAAAATTAAAAAAAAAGTTCGTAAGAGTTGCGTGGCCGCTGATAGCTCACTCACTGCGCGGAAAATCGCGGATACTATCCCACTTATGATGTAAGAAAATAACTCTCGATATTTTAAAATATATATTTTTCACAATCCAAATTATAAGAAAAATAATCTCGTCTAGGAAAAAGGCCCATGCGTTCAGTACGCTAGACGGAAGACCTCTCCCTTTTCTAAAATCCAAATAAAAATTCTAACACATATCACGAAAACAGCCAGGCAGGTCGTAAATCTATGTCCTTAACAATACTTAGCCTATAACTAATAATATAAACACATGTAGCCATAAGCAAGTGCATCTTGGGGTGGTGGTCCCGTCCGGCTTAAGGGTGGCTGCGCACATGTTAAGGGTGGATGCTGACATACATATATTAGAATGCCTCCTAAAAGAAAACACACTACGTTGTCAATAAAACAGAAATTCGATATAAAAGAAAGATTAGCCCGTGGTGAAAGTAGAAAACTGTTGGCAAATGAATACGGGGTAGGAACATCAATAATTTCCGATATAAAAAAGAACAGAAGCAAAATCAAAAGGTATGATATATTTTAATGACCATTTGGGACTTTAACTAAATACATACGTGTTTCTCCTTATAGATTTATTGGAAAATGTGATTCCGGTCCCGGTGCTAGAAAAACATTACGAAAAGCCAAATATCCAGAAATGGAAACTCGTTTATAAAGTCTGTGCGTTTTAAGAAGTCCGATATCGGATTAAATCACCAAGGGATGTTATCGCTTTTAAAACAGTAAGTCGGTTAAGTTACAATATCTTTGCACCTTCGCTATACTTGATCACACCGAACATCCCACTGGTTTACTGTATTCTATTACTGGGCGAAATCAGAGGTTTCAAAACAAAATTATCTTAGAATTACGCGTTGAGCATAAATAATAATTAAATAGATAATTAAATTATTTTGCTATTATTATAGTTAAATCTATATAATAATCGCTATTTTCCAAGAACCAATTAAAATTTGCTCAAGTGTGGGATGGTTAAATATGTTAAAGATTTTGTCAGGTATATACTTTTCCGATAATGACATTATTTTAGGATTATTATAATTAAATCTTTATAATAATTACTATTTTCCAAGAAATAATTAAAATTTGCTGAAGTGCGGGATGGTATGTTCTACTTTATTTTAAATAAGTAGTTGTGCTTTTCACTTTTAGTTTGTTTCTCATTGTGTGTGAATTAAAATCAGTTATTAAGCAAAGTTATGGAAAATGTTCAGCAAGGTGGCACATCGCCTAGAAGGCATTTATCTCCAGGTGAACGCCGTTTGGTATTACAAGTGGAACGTTATTTTACTTTAGAAAAAGATAACACGGGCCCGTTAGAGTCTGTTTTGGCAGTGCAAAAACGAACGTCTGAAAAGATAAAGCAGAAAAAACTTTGCGATATTGGAACTAACAGTTTGTCCATCATCTTAAAAAACGAACAACAGAAAACTGCTTTGCGAGCTGTCCAATGTTGTTTCGAAAAGATGGCAATTTTTAAGGGGTTATTTAAACAACAAAAAATCGGAATTGTCAAGACAAGTTGTTTTTCTTGACGAAACATGGGTATTTGCAAACGGAACTTCAACAAAAACATCTTGGCAGGATGACTCAAAGCATTGTTATTCAAGTACCCGTGCAAGTAATAGACGAAGTAAGACCGTTAATTATTACGAATGATGATGATGATGACGATGATGTTGATCCTGATGAGTCTGAAAGCATGGGTGAAATTTCAAATGCAGAGGAAGACTACTTTTAGTAGTACCTATCTACAAGTAGGTACGTTCTGTCGCAAGACTACAAAATCCAAAATTATAATATATGTGTTCTTGTCAAGTATAGACATTAATCAAGCCATTGAAAAAGATAGAAATACTGAAATACCAGTTTTTTGAGAAGTCGGCCGTCATATACTATTGCCTATTTAGCTCAGGCACATGCTTGCATTTTCTATTTTGTCAATAAAAACATATTATAAAAAACACAAAAATTATATTTCTAAAAATATAAAAATATAAAAAAAATAATAAATAAATAAAAAAACCAGAACCAAAACTTTATAAAAAAGAATTTGTAAAACTAATTTGTCTGAATACTACAAAAGCTAAAAAATTATTATTTTTCTTTACCTAAAGTAATTTTTTATTTACTTTAAATTATTTTATTTAGAAAATGTAATTCATCAACATCCAAAATTACCTTCAATATAATTTATTGTTTGAGAGCCACCGACATAATGCTCAAGAGGTTTTATGGCTTTATGCATTGTTTTGTGCACAACAGTCTATCCAGGTCAAAAAATAAGCAAAGAACGCGTTACATTTCTAACATGTTGCAATGCTGATGGCTCACAAAAATTAAAACTCTTAGTGATAGGAAAGGCAAAAAATTCAAGGGCATTTAAAAATGTAAGCATACCTGTTAAATATAAATCATCTGCCAATGCATGGATGGCTACACACATTTTTTTTAGACTGGTTTCATTGCTCATTTATTCGTCAAGTTAAAAGTCATTTGAGAACTCTTAATTTGCCTGAAAGAGCCCTGTTAATCGTCGACAACGCCTCGAGTCATGGAGCTGTAGAAGAGCTGACTAGGGAGGATGGACAATTTACAACATTATTTCTTCCACCAAATTGTACAGCACATTCGAAGAGAACGTTGTTAAGGTATTAAAAACCATTAACTTGAAAGACGCTGTATGCCTACTATGCAATGCTTGGGAAAAAGTCTCCTCCGAAGTCTTGCAGAAGTGCTGGCACAAAATTATGGCTTATGTAGCCAACGACACAGATACTGAATATGATGCTGATTCTTCTGAATCAATTGCGGCGTAATCTGCTTTCCTTGCCTAAAGAGATAATAGATGTTTTAGATATGCTTAATGGTCTTACTGAGCAAAATCTCACGAATGTAACAATACGTAACTGGCTTAAAAATGATGAAGATATGTTACCACTTGAAGACATAGATGTTATAGATGAACACCATGATAGTGACAATGAAGGTCCGGAGTTAAATATTACAAACCAGACTGTTAAGAATGATGAGGCAGTCAAAAGGTTCAGTTTGTGCATAAAGTGGGCAGAAGAAAATGATATCCCACTACATGATGTTTTCGTACTTCAAAGATTAAAAGAAACTGATTTTATAATGAACCAGAAAAGGGTGAAGCAAACAAAAATTACAAATTACTTGACAAAATAATATAAAATTTAATAAGCATGCTTGTATTTTATATATTTTTTTGTTTATGTACTATTTTTTAGTTGTTTTTATTAAATGTTTAACTTAACAATAAAAAAAAGTGTCCCACTTTAGTAATCCGAATTATTTACTAATCCGGATCATCGCGGCTTTAATTAGTCCGGATTATCGAGGTCTCACTCTATCAGTTTCAAAGTCTGTTTAAGCCATTCGAGATGTAGACTTTCCTTTTGGGGGTTTTACACTTAGGTTCTACTTCACTCTTGAATTACAAAAAAGTACGGCAGTAAATTATATTGGCATAGAAAATACTCGAATCCTGTAGGCATTTTTTATTCGACTGGGAATACTAACTTTGCCATGTTTATTTATTTCGTAGACTGTGTGTCTCATTTATTAAAAAATGCTGGTCTCATACTAATGAAAGGTCTTACTACAATACTATAAGAAAAATTAAAAATTTTAAGAACTACGTGACTTATGAAAGCTTAAAAATCTTTATTCATCTACCGGACGATGTGAAAAGCTCCTGGACACAGATGAGGGTCACAATGATTATAGGATATTTTAAGTTAATCTGTGATATTTCATATTTAGTATGATCTGTTGAGCAACTGATATAGTACCGAGTACTACCGAGTTCTATAGAAAGTTGGAAGGTTTTAAACTTTCGTAAAACGTAAAAGATATTGTACTTAGCAATTTGTCTTATCTCAAATTGCCCTGTTAAATAAACCCTTCAAGAAGGACTGAAAACAAAAATATAAAGCAAGGAAACTAAGTTCCATCTTATCTCTAAGTAGTAATTTAGTTTTTGACTTCTTGTCGGGAGCGAAGCGATAAAAGTTGAAAATTTATGACTCTACAGATGTAAATTAGTAAAATGTGGTTATTTCAGTCAAGTATTTAAAAGCAGAAAATTTATTGCAGTCATAATCGTAGCAACCAGTCAAATTAAAAAATTAAAGCACTAACAACACCTTCACTAGCGAAGCTATTATGTAGTCAGCTTACACTGTGGCTGGCCTGTACAATATATTTATGTATGTGCTTCCGTGCGTGCATATCTGTATATATCCGGAAATGTTTAAGAATTTAGAACCAGTTAAGTAAGCAGTATGAAGTTCTAAATCGCTTCGCTCTCTTCGTGCTTGTGCAGATGGCACTTAACACCCCTGCCTGCAACCATAAAATCGGTACATCAGACTAAACAAAAATATCATATTTTATAAACACATATCCAAAAATTAAAGATGGTGACAAATGGTATCCGGGGTTGTTTGTTTTAGGTCCCCAATTAAAAGATAGAACCGGTGAATTGGTTTAGGCGACATACAGGGTGGCTGTTTCGAGAAAGTCCAATATCTTCGTTGTTGAAATATCAAAAGTTATTAAATATAAAAGTTCTAGGATAGACAAAAGTGTACTTTTTAAAAATATTTTGGGATATAAAGGCTGCGCCAAAAAAGCGGGACATTTGTTTGACAAATTGTTTCGATTAAAGAATGCATGTTAGGAACAGGCATTTAAAAATGCTTAGGCAGAAAAATACCCACAAAATAAAACAATTTTCCTAAAAGTAATAATCTAGTTTAAATTTAGATGAAAATGACAAATTTGTTAATAATGCTAGGCCAATTTGGCTGATCAGGATGACATGGATATTGAATATATCTAGGAGAATGAAGAGAAATAAGATGCTGTAGAATTTGAATCAAATGACTTCTCTGAAGCCGAAGAATCAGACTCGTACATTGACGATAAAATGCTGTTAAAGAGAATTGTTTCAAATAACCACATCTTCTAAGATATTGGTTTCCATCAAGTTTGAATATCAATAGTAGTTTGATTGGGTATACCTTTAAGTATCACCTTTGATTAGGTATCTCACAAATAAATTATTTCAGTGTCAAGCAGAACGTCATTCTCAGTAACTTTTAAAGATTTTATTAGTTTACAATGTTAACAACGCAACGGAGCAAAGAATACACTTAATCCAATGCGATGATCACGGAAATTTTTCATACAGATACGTTATTGAAAAATTTCATGAAAGCTTCTTCAATGTACCGGTAACCAAATGGGCGGTCTGCAAGCTGGTCAAGTGATTTCTTTCGTGAAACAGGATCCATATTAGACTTAAAAAATATAAAAAAAATACTGAATTTTTATTTATTTAAAATTGTAGTTAACTTTATAATAACAAAATAAATAGCCTAGAAAATTGAACAACTTGACATCGGAATAATAAACTAGTGAAACCTTGTCAGTGGATCAAGTATTCAAAATTACCACCATTTTCTGCTAAGTAGAGCGCCAGCCGATCCCTGAACCCGTCTACAACGTTTAAATGGAAGTCCTCTGGAATGGCCCGAATTTCTGCACTAATTCGGACTTTTAAAGATTCTAAGTCATTTGGACGGTTAACGTAGACCTTGTTCTTTAAGTGTCCTCAAAAAAAGAAGTCGAGCGGGGTTAAGTCCGGGGATCGCGCTGGCCAGTCAATAGCACCTCTTCTGCCTATCCAACGTCCTGGAAATTGTTCGCTTATGTATTGCCTAACATTTGCCGCGTAATGCGCAGGTGCTCCATCTTGCTGGAATCATACCTGTTCGTTTATGCCATTATTTACACCCGGTAAAACCATTCTGCAAGAAGGAATTATGTGATTCCTGAGGAGGTCCAGATATTTTTCCCCATTCAAATTACCACCTATGAAAAAGGTCCCACAATATGTCTACCAACTATGCCCGCCCAAACATTAACTTTTTCGGGCCTCTGAGTATGACCTTCCTGGAGCCAGTGAGTATTTTCAGCAGACCAATAACGATAGTTGTGTCTATTAACAATGCCATTTAAATGGAAAGTAGCTTCATCCGAGAAAATGATATTTTGTTGCGAGGTTATAATCGGTATAGCATCTTTCCATTATCAGCTCACAATATTCAGCTCTTCTATCAAAATCGTCCTCGTTTAACTCGTGCACCAACTTTATCTTGTAGGGATGCAACTTCTCCTGCTTAAACAAATTTTTCACTGACTGATTAGACACATTAAAATCCATTGCCATTGGCCTGGATGATTGTATTGGATTTACATGTATTGAGAGCTCGATATCCAAAGCTTTGTCTCCCCCGGTTGCTGTTTTAGGTCGACCTGATCTAGCGGCTTCCCTAACACTGCCTGTTTCTCGAAATTTCTTTACCACTCGACACACCGTTGACTGATTTATTGGAGGCCAATATGGATATAATTCATTGAAAAGTTGACAAACCTGATCTTGCGATCTCTTCATATTTCCGTAACCGCTCATTCTTAAAATTTCAACTCGTTGTTTCTCATTTAGATGAACCATAGTGTAAGCAAATTAGAAATCAGACAACAGAAAATTAAATAGGAACTCAAAATTGACACCTCTTAGGTCGCTGTAATGAAAACACCTTGACTCAACGGGTGGGTAGGAAGTTTTTCATTTTTGAGTATCATTATCTCGGAAATGCTTGCAGATAGGTGAAAATTTGAAATACAAAAAATTCAGAGATCCCAGTAGAATCCAAATACGCGTGAGCACCCACCTTAAGTGCTGACCACGGAAAAGATAACTTTGTCTTGGTGTTTACCAAGAATTGTTTTGGATAATGTCGACTCAGCAGAATATAAACATTGGGCTAATTTTTAAGAGAGTGTGATTTTTATGGGACTTGCCTTGAGAATTCGGTGACAAATAGATCGATTGAATTGTAATTCGTTTTGTATGAAAATCAACGATAATTAAATAAAGTGTGTTTTTAATTAAAGTGTTTTACTTGGTCGTCGACTAAACCAAGTGTTTTCATCAGAAGTGGGATATATTAAGAAAAGAAAAGAGTTTCTAAGACATATAACGGTGTTTTACGTACTTTTGGGTGTGTTCGCGGTGACAATATTTTAACAGTACTTTTGTGTCCGCTGACGGTCAGAATGTTTTTTTAACTGGATTTAAACTGTTTTACAAGTACCTTTGTGTGTTTTGATATTTATAATCATGAGCAAAAGGCAAGGTTCTCCGTGTCGATGTCGCAGTCATAGTTTATCTTATAAATTAGGAAAGGGCTGAGTGCACCATCAAAGATTAAGAAAGAATTTCTTTAATTTTGTACTTAGTGCAAGTTTATTGAATAAATCCGTAGAGCGCTTTCGGCAGTTACGCCATCATCAGTACTACTTTGTCAAAATATAACAAACCACAAAACACAACATACAAGAAGTATATGTATAAAACTTAACACATTAAAAATTTTTTGGGGCCTAAAGGCCGATGTAAATTACATGATGATTTTAACACTTGAGTTAAAATCATCATGTAATTTACATCGGCCTTTAGGCCCCAAAAAAAATTTTTAATGTGTTAAGTTTTATACATATACTTGTATGTTGTGTTTTGTGGTTTGTTATATTTTGACAAAGTAGTACTGATGATGGCGTAACTGCCGAAAGCGCTCTACGGATTTACTCAATAAACTTGCACTAAGTACAAAATTAAAGAAATTCTTTCTTAATAGTTTATCTTGTCTTAATGATGATATTGATGATCCTAAACGGAATCGGCGAAGTGATAACGATAGTGCACGTTCGTATACCCCAGATCTGCCTCCTCAGCCAAGTGCTACTGTCATCAGTGACCACTCAGGTTTGATAGATATAGTCAATTTGCTTAAAAATGACCAGAGGCCTAAAATAGGTATTTCCTTGAAAGATACAGACATTACTGAATTTAACCCTTTGTTTCATGATGTTAATGTATGGATTTCCAAAATTGATGAGCATGCTGCAATTTATAATTGGGATGATATAAATAAGTGTTTGTCATTTGGCCATAAACAAATTACTAGGTCCTGCAAATACATGGTATAAGAGTCTTCCAAACATTCCAAAATCATGGGCAGAGTGGAAATCTTTATTAATAACAACATTTCCGTCCACTTGAGACTTGTACATTTTAATGGCTGACATGCTACCACTGAAGCCTAAATTAAATCAAAGCCTCTATGAATATTGTTTTGAAAAATTGGCGTTAATTCGCAGAATGAACTTAAATTTAACAGGCAGTGATGAAGTTAGTCTTATAGTAGGTTCTCTCGAAAATCAAAATATTAAATTTTCAATCAAAGCGGCTAACATTGTAGATCCTTCAAAATTAGCTGTATATTTAAAAGCTTTTGAGCCCTCCCTAAGTTTTGCTGAAAAGTCACGAAAACGTGATCATCAACCAGTATCGTCAGATAATAGATTTAGGCAGTCAGCAAATATCGAGTTAAGAAACGAAAATAGAAATTTGAGCGTTTGTTATAAATGTAAACAATCAGGACATAAACAGTATCAGTGTCCCCAAAAGGTAATGCATGGAGATCGAAGTAGTCTATACTGTAAATATTGTCGACGTACAGGGCGATTATTAACTGTTTTAAGAAAAATGGGCAAACTCGGCAAACTTCAAATATTCACTTTAAATCAAGCGAAAATAATATTACGGGGGTCAATAAAAAAGTACTTTTGATATCAAGGGAGAGTGACAAAGATAAGTTTTACAAATCTGTCAAAATTAATGAGAACTTAGATGGGCAATGTTTTGTAGATTTTGGCAGTGAATGTTCATTGATAACGGAAAATATTACCAAAAAGTTGCACTTAGACATTATTGCATTACCGAAACCTATTATCCTTACAGTTTTTGGTGGATCCGAAATTGTGGTTGCAGAAATGGTATCCTGTAGCATAGGTATTGATGATGTATGTTTACTTATTGATCTTTTAGTAGTAAACGAAGTGTTTTCATATGCAATTATATGCGGAGTGTTGCATTTAAAGAAAGTGAGTTGGTCTGTATGGCAACCAAACCAGAAATGGCAGAAAAAATTCCTGCAGGTAGAAATGTGGGGAATACTTCACTTAACAACTTTCATAAATATCACTGTTTCGTTTACGATATAATTCAAAAGTAACAGGCATTATGCGCGACTTTCTTGCCACTCTGTATATCCAAAAATGGTCTATGTTTAATAATTTATGATATCTCTAACAACAAGGATATGTTGGACTTTCTCGTACTAATCGATCACCGTATATATTTCATGTTATTTTAAAGTTCTGGAGTTCTATAAAGTTTGCCTGGAGGTTTCAATTTTACTGGAAATCAATTAATTAGTCATGTTTCCCGTGGTAAAGATTAATTTCATTATACTTGAGTCACTTTTTGGAGACATTATGTATGTAAAGATAAGATTTATTTATAATAGTCTTATCTGCGAGTCAGCGACCCGTTAAATTTGCCTTGTATGCACCAGATATGCACAGTAAATTAGGTTTTCTTTAGACAATATATTACGCATTGTATACTTTATTTATAGATTCTAAATAATATTATAAATTATGATTTTGATCTATTTTACAATAATTTTTAAATTATCCCAACTGACGAAAACTAATTATAAACGGCATTTAATATCTCCGGTTCTAATTATAAAACTAAATTTAATGCTCATTAAAAAATTCCTGTAAAGGGTTCCACCCCTAAAATTAAATATGATGGCAGCGAGTATCGACTTACTTAAACACAAATATAATTTAATACCATTAGGAAGGTATCACTTTACATAACATTCAATTAATGGGGAGGTTTTGCATGGGGCCTGTAACGATAAACGTTATAATTAAAAAGACGTGACCTCCGAACATGTTATGCAAAGCACATGTACAGGGTGTTTCATTACTTCGGAGATACAAAGGAGACAATAGATTCAACCAGTTATGATGAAAAGGTTGAAGAGATTTCGAGTAACACCAATAGCGGCAATGAGCCTATGCCTACACAACGTCAAGTTTTGTTCACGTCTCAAATAAGAAAATACTGCCAAGAATATTTGTTGTATGATTTTGTTTCTGTTGGTGATTCTAGTGTTCCGAACGGCCAATGTTTAATTTGTTTTAAAATTTTTAACAACCGCTCATTAGCTACAGCGAAACTGCTAAGACACTTACAAACAAATTGACTGCATCTTTATAACTGTTTATTAGAATGTAGATAACTTGTAACTTTTAGTCCATCAAAACATAACAACCTCTTTGGCGACCCAGTCTCGGCCACCAGATATTTCCTAGGTTACCAAATGTAGGTAAACTCAGGAAGAAATATCATAAAAATATGCTAATAGAATCCCTTCAAAAGGAATTAATAGGTAAAGCCTGTCCAGAGATATAAGAAAGTTACTCTTTCCCTTTGAATGGGATTATCCAAGGGTGAACATAAGCAAACAATGAATGAATGAATAAATGCAGGTAAATCATGAGAGGGTTAATCCCATAAAACAAATTATGTTCTAAAGACTGTATATATAGCCACTCTAGTTTTAAGCTTGGTAATTATTCTTACTTCGTGTGTAATACAGCGTTTGTTTAATCATGTTTGAGTCATGAAAAATATGTGCGAGCCCAATGTATCTCAGGAGATAACCCCGTCGAAAAGCAGAAAACACTTTTCTGTGGAAACTAAGGAAGTTATAAACAATGTTTATTCAACTCTCATCGAACGTGCGGTCAGCAAGCAAGCAGCGTTAGAAGAAACGGCCACATTAACAAAAATTGCAACATCAACTATATGGAAAATTGTGAATAATCCCATTTTAGCGAGGACCAAAGCGTGCCTACATTAGATAATTTAATTAAGAGGCTTGGAAAAGATGAAGAAAGTGTATCCAACACATTGGTTTTAGATTTAAAAAAAAAACTAACTAATTGGCTTAAAAACAAGCTAATTTCAAATATACCTCCGAATAGCGTAATTGTAATGGGCAATGCAAGCTACCATAGTAGGCACTGGACCAAGACTCCCTCCTCAAATGACACAAAAGCAACAATTTAAAACTACATATATCATAATGACATTTATTTTCAGGAACATTACACCAAAAGGCAATTAATTGAGGTTTTACAAAGTTTAAAACTACAAAAGGAATACTTCTGTGATAATTATGCAAAAAATCGAGGGCATACAGTTTTAAGGCTTCCACCATACCATTGTATATTTAATCCCATCGAACATGTTTGGCACCAACTGAAATCTGCCATTCGTCGTAACAATATTTGCCCTACTATTAACTCCAGTGTACTTGAGCTTTTAGAAACTGAAGTTTTTAACATCCCTTCACACCGAATAATTTGTATATTTTTGTAATCATAAATATAATTTTTGATAATAAAATAACTTGTAATTTTACATTTAAACATAAATAAAATATTATTTAATTTCCTACTTATTTTTATTACAAGTCATGATTAAATTCTAAGCAGAATACGGACCTGTTCGCCCATATATAGTCTTTTAAATAAGATGGTCGCTTGACATAACGGGTAGGACAAGAATAAGTACTGACATTATCACCACTGCAAGCATCACTATGCATTTCCACTAATCACGTCCCCATTAAAAGGTAACTCTCTTTGTAACTGAGCTTCTGCAAAGTTATTATCAGGCACAATCACTTTTGGATCAGCGTCAGCACCAGGATAAGGAGCAATAGTTGTCTCAGATAATGCTGGAGTAACAGGCGTGCTTACCTCATATTCATTCGGTACAATATTATAATATCGAGCTGGAATTAGATCCCAATGATTTCTTCTAGAAGTACCGCGAGGAGTTTCCACAAGGTATGATCGAGGCTCATTTAACTTTTGAACCTTATGTGAAATCATCCACTGTTTATCAAAAATATGAATAATCTGAACAGATCCTAGATGGTGATTAGAACAATTGTTACAGCGATTAGTATTAGAACAACTGCAGCAAGGATTACTAAAATTAGTGTTTCTTCTATCAACTACATGAATAGATCTGACTTTATTATATTTGCATATTGCAGCCCAATGTCCAATCTTGTTACATTTCCTACAGCTGGGCATTTACTACGTGTATGATCTGATCATCCACAATATTGACAGCTTTTCTGATTACGTTCGTTCCTCCTGTCCTTCTTAGCTGAGAAGCTTAATGCGACATCACCGCTTCCCAAGCCTGCAGGCTGCTAAAGCTCTGTAGTTCCAACTGCTCCATGATTCGACCCAGTCATATTTTGTATTTTTTACTCTGGAAAGCCTCTAGCTCTGCTTGCCTTGTTGCAAGAATACAGTCGTTAAGGGTAAGATTGGGTTGTAACTGAAGCCTTTCGCTGGTTCTGCGATCTATTATACCAATTACTATTCGGTCACCAATTGATTCTTCTTTTAGAGTACGAAACTGGTAGTATTCAGCCATTGAGTGTAAAGCAGCAATGAAGGATTCCACCAATTCACCCGGCTGTTGAATACGAGTGTTAAATTTATAAATTTCGAAAATAATATTTCTTCGAGGTATAAAATCATCAAAAGTTTAAAAAAACACAGTTGCGGGAATCCTGTATAAACACTAAACAGAGGTATAACTGAGTGCTTTGCTATATTCCATGATTTTGTAACCGAGTCAAAGACTTCACTTTCAGCAGAAATTACGTTACATATAACCAGCCACCTTTCCATTTCGCAATATTAATGAAACCCTCTGTATAGTAAAGTCGTGTGTAGTATTAGTAATGTGTGCGAGGCTTTAGACTCCTCATACAAACATTCAGCGAAGGTTTCATAGAAAAGAACACGTACATTAGCAGTTAAATTTTAAAATATAACCCCATAAAAAAGACCGTTTAAGACCTGTCGGGGACGGCAGCCGTATAACAAGTTTTATGGATTTTTTATGGGTTTACTATGGGGCAAGCCTCTCAGCACTAAAAAAACCCTTTAAATTTAAAAATATTTTTTCTTATTTCACGAATTATGTGTGTTGATGTAAGAAAAGGAAAAGAAACCGCACAAAGAAAGAAATCACCATAATATCGTTGAATGCGACATCTGAATGTAGCCAATGATACTATAAAGCGTAAGATAAAATACCCTGGAGATATTTTGTGAATAAAAACAGAAAATCGCTTACATATACACCCCACCATTCAACATAAATGCTATTGAGTGTGTGGCTAGAAAAACACTGCGTTCTAAAACTGGCGAGTCATTTTTCTACAAATGCTATTACATATTTTAGATTATTATTCGAATTTATTCCTCAAATAATTACAAAGTAATATAGAAAAATAGAAACGTCATATAAAATATAATAATAATAATGATAAAACCTATGCATAAAATTAAGACATTACAGTACAGTAGGTAGGTACACATATTAGGTATATAAAATACAAAAGTACAGCAGAGGTAATGGCAATCGGTAATCTGGAGTATATTCTCAATCCCAAACAGCTGATCGATTTTAGACCAGATAACAGTCCAGCGTTTAATTCCTCGAGCGTGGTCGCTATTGAGAGATTTTACTGTAGTTTCCAGTTTAACTTGCTGCTTGACATCAAGCCCAAAAATTTGATATGCTCAGAAGGACCAATATTTTTGTTGTCAACCGAAACATTAATATTCACAGTACGGCAAGACGTGGTAGTGATGAAAACGTACCGGGGCCGACTTTAGGCCATTCAGATACAAGCAATTGTTAGCAAACGATTGAGATAAACTCGACACCTATTCTTAAGGACAGAAGAGATCCTGTAGGATACTATAAGAGAAGTATCATCTGCATACAACGTTGGCACACAGTCAAAATCCTCCAAAGAGCACTCAATATATTTATATGAAGAATAACACAGCGCCAACCACGGAGAAAATTATTGGGCCGTATTATTTTAAGGAAAATAATGCAACAGAAACAGTTAACCCTCAAAGATATGCGGCAATGCTACAGAATTTTTTTCTTATTTAACTGAACACTGAACGACAAGATGGCGCTACTAGCCGTACTGCTAGAGCCTGCCTAAGAATTTTAGAAGAATAATTTCCTCATCATTCCCTGGTCTCCTAGGTCACCGGATATTACTGTTCCAGACTTTTATCTCTGGCACTATTTAAAAAGCAGAACCTTTTCCAAATTCGTTCAACTTTTACATGAATGCATTGAGAATAACGGTGGTCACTTAAAGCATTAAGTACTCTCCCACTAATTATAATTAATTATTATACCGTTTCATTTTCTGTTGAAAGATTTATGATTAGAATATAACTAATGCTGCAAAATAGTCCAATCATTTTGACGGCCCCTTTAATTACCTAATCATCAATTAATATTCTTGCTCTGTTAACTTTCTGTCTTTAATGTCTTTATGAACGTTGATTCAAAAATATTTATTCTTAATACATTTAAGCTTCAATGTGACAAATTTTATCAGGTATTTTAAATGTTATTAATAAGAATTTATGCGGACTAAACTTGTGAACGCAGCTTCTATATAAAATAGCAAGCTACTGAAAAATATCGAAGCTCTTGACTTGAAAAGGAAATAGAATAGATAAGGAATCTCTTTGAGCTGGCTGAAGTTACACAGGCCATAAAAACGTCTTTTCTCCGTGGTACGAGCCAGAAACCCATAACTTACTAGTCTATTCTGTAGGAAAATAAGTATGTGTGTAATCTAGTCGGTATTTTGGAGTTATATACCTTTGAAATAATACGTATTGAAATTTGCATCCTAGGAGCACGGAGAAAATCACAAGAATTGACGTTTGAAAGTAGACGTCAAATTACACCTAAGTATAGTAAAATAAAAAATTCTTCTAACTTTCAATACAAAGATATTCTTTACAAAAATGTTTGCTTGCTGAAAAAATACGATTGTCGATGAAAAAGAAATATACACATTGTCCAAAAAATTAAAAATTCAAATTTTTTACATGAGTAAAGTACCATTATTCTAAGGTTTTTAGCAAAATGCTGTTTAAGAGAATTGTTTCAAATCATAACATCTTCTAAGGTATTGGTTTTCACTAAGTTTGGATAGCAATAATATTTTTGCTTTAAATTAGTATTTTACTGAAAAGTTTGGTAGGTGTACCTTTGATTTTGTATACCCTTAAGTATTACCTTCGATTAGGTACCTCAAAAATAAACTATTACAGTGTCAAGCATAACGTCATTGTCAGTAACTTTTAAAGATTTTATTAGTTTACAATATTAACAGCGGTGCAAAGAATACATAATTATTTATGTCAAATTACTTCGAAATATTAAAAAAAAAACATTTAACAAAATACGATAAACATAAACCAATACATGATTATAATGTAAGACATAATTCATAAAAACAGACCAAAATCAGATAGCATAACAATACTTATTGAAACACCGCTCCACCATGAAGGACGAATTTTTCCAGTTGTGCTATAAGAAAGTCATAACTCCTCCGCACTACTTCTAGGGCTATTGCTTCTACAGCTTGTATGCTCTCATCTCTCATCATTTGGCAGTTGATTGGCATAAGTTAACTGTTTTAGGCGTCCCCACAAATACATATCTACCAACTTAAGGTCGGGACTTTTTGGGGGCCATAAATCTGGACCATTTCTCCTCATCCATTTTTGTCCGAGTTATCAAGCTCAAGTTCCTTTCTTTCTCTAGCAATATGGACCCGGCATCCATCTTGCTGGAAGTACGCGTTACTTAGGTAATTTAATGGCAGTTGTTTCAAACGATCAGAAAAAAAAAGTATTTAACATAATAATATTTAAATAAGAATTTCTATTACAGGTATTCTCAAAGAAATACGGTCCTATTATACCATAGTAGAAAACAGCGCACCATACATTCACTTTTTTAAATATTGACGACGGGTTGGGATTCTGAACATAGGACTAACATCACTCCAACAGCGTACATGTTACGATGCCACAGTTCCATTCCTCCAAAATATTATAAGATTATGGAATTCCCTATTACCACCAAAAATCTTACTCCCCTACCCACAGACAATAATCCAACCTTTTGCCAGCATCGCCCTCGTCCAATGTGTGGTTATATTGGGGTATGTAGGGATATTATTCTTATTTTGATTTAAAATCTCTTTAATAGTACTTTTGGACCACCTGTGGTTGCGTAGCTCGTTTCCTCAAGGACACTGTGGGGTTTTCTCTAACAGACTGCAATACGAGATGATTTAAAAAAAAAATCTTGCTTTTACTTTCTGGACACCCTGTATACAATCTTTTTTTTTCATCGACAATCATATTTTTTCAGCGAAAATTTAAATATTTGGTCCGCTTGCTTGCCCTCTTGTCTACCGCATCGCTGGACATACTGTATACACGTTTTAAATTAAAGAACTTATCCCAACGCCCGTAAATAAGATTTTAAGTCCTGCTCTAATACCCTAAAGTCTCAGGCAGTGGTCCATTATAAGATACAAGCCCCCCTGTCAATGAAAATAGTTATTTATGGTTGCACTGAAGGCAATTTTGTGGGAAGACTTTCAAGCAAAAAAAGGATATTTTATAATTAAAAACCTATGTATAATATATTTTATTTGTATGTTCAAGTCGACTGCGAGGAAGTTATTTAAAAAACGTAAAAATATCGGCACTTTCAATGAGTTGACAATGAGTTCAACAAAAATCAACAATTCGTACTGTCATAATGAATTTAGATTTCTAACATATTTTGTCTAACTAATTTTATAGTGGTTAAAAAACCGTTTTTTGCTGAAACGCTATGAATTTTTCTACAGACAAAATTGTTGATATTGTTTCCATACTAGGCGTAGGTGACAGCAACTGTCCTACTTGCCACAAGGCTTTATCGGGAAACTTATGTTGATAGAAGGCAACCAAGAAAAGAGACATTTGATAAACTAATTGATTGTTCCTCTCGGACGGTAAAAGTAGAATATAAAAGAACTGAAAGAACTAAAAGTGTTTATACAGAAGAAAATGAATTGACCCTGCAGCTGAAAGTACCTAATTGAAAATCCCAATCTCCCAAAGAATAAGGGTAAAAATAAAATGCATTCATACCAGATCCAACTGATGCAAGAGCTGAACGACCTATGGAGTCATAGTTATTTTCTGTGATTGGGCTCAACAAAGAATTCAGCAAGGCAGGTATTTTTCGTTTACGAAGCTACGTTCCATAAAATGGAAATGTCAACAGGCATAATTTCCATTATAATGCAACCGCTAACCCACATTGTATTAGAACTCACGAACAAACAAGATGGTCACTCAATGCCTGTGGTGACATAGTTGGAAATTATGTCATTGGCCATTATTTTTTTTGAAAGACGAGTGACATGATGGAGCTCCAGTCTACCATATGGCAGTATGGTACATAAACATTTAAACAGTGAGTTTCCTAATAGATTGATAGGTAGAGGTGGACTATTTCATTAGCCAGACTTAATAAAAATGCACTTTCTTTTGTGGGGATACATCAAAGATGAAGTGCCTCCGACCACAAAAGAGGATATGAAGGACCGCATTACACAAGGTTTTCGAAATATCAATAACAATGTAATAGATCAAATTAGTAGATCATTTCAAGAACGCGTAAGGACCTGTTTAGATGTAAATGGAGGTCATATCGAACATTTCTTATAGTTTCTTTTATTTAGTCGTAATTTTTTATATTTTGTTGTTCAATTCATGACCAACCTGTCAGTGGCATAACCTGGCGCCCATTACTACTTTAATAATAATTCTTAAAAAACAAAATCGGTCTTATTTTAGTTTCAGTAAAGAAGAACGAGGGGAATAAACTTAATAAAACCAGTTTCGAGAGCGTCTCAAAATATTATATTAATTTTTTTGTATATAGCAGATTTTCACTTTGTTTGGGGCCAGATCCTCGTTCCTAAGGGCGCATGAGAAAGGTGAATTCCTATAAATTTGGGCGTGATCCCAAAAAAGTGACTTAATAATATACAGGGGGGGGGGGGCATTTGAAAAAAATCGAGTAACATTTATTTAAAGATTGCTACATTTGTCCCACTTTAAAAAAACACCCTGTTTTAACCTAATATTTCCAGATAGCTATGAGGTTTACGTATACATAATATTTAGTTTTTTAGTTTACATTAGTTATCTTTGAAAGATATTTTTTCGATAATATGATGTTTTCCGAGAAAACTTTAAGAAAAATTGAATAACCTGGCAAAATTTTATGGCGAATTCGATGATACTAAAAGAACTGGGTGATACCATTTAAAAAAAAATACTTTCATAATGCCCTGCTCTTAGGGCTCATCCTGTATATTCAAAAATAGTTTTCAAATGTGCCCTTTCATTTATCCTGGAACCTTTATATTCATTAATTTTTGATATTTCTAGCAACAACGGTGATATTGGACTTGATGATGTTTTGTTCCAAAATTTACAAACCAGTTTTTGTTTAATTTTTGTCACTGTAGGCCTTTTATCTGTGTAATGAGATTATAATTAAATAGAATCCTACAAGAAAATCTTACCTTTAAAAGGAGGTATGCTACTGTATTCCAGTTATGGCGATGTAAAACTTTAAATTATTTGGTCAAAAAGGATTGTTCAGCTCATCCGCTTTTACTCATCACTTATCGCACCACAACCTGGACAGTAAATGTATCCAGAAGGACTATAAAAGTTTTTAAAACCGTTTTCTAGGTGCAAAAGTAATGCATGTTTTCAAAATTACCGCCTCCTTGTTCAATATCAGACGTACGTAAGCGCGTATATCTTGAGCCGTGGTCCCCCGAGTTTTATATAAGCTCGTATTCTCCCATCTGTCGTTACGGCACAACTGATCGGACCGTATTTTCAAAGTAAATTCTTAGTCACTGCTTCGTTCATGATTCCAGTGCCGTAATGGTAAGATTAGAATGAGCACGGTTACCAGAGAACAGTTTGGTAATTATTGCTATCTATTCGTATTTGTGGACATTTTTATTTTCAGGTTAGTTTTCTGATTCCTGATGATCAGTTTTAAGTTCATTTTGAGGCCATAACCTTTGCTAACTCGATTGATGTTGTCAAACTTATTTTGAAGATTCCTGGGGTTACAAGCAAGTTCTGCGGTGTTGCCGCATAGCAAAGCTTATTAATTGATGGTTCATGCAGGATTATCCCTCCTTGTCCATTCTCTCATCTTAGGGATGATCGAATTTGGGCTTTATAGGGCATCGAATATTGTTGGAGTGTATAGAGGTTCTTAGTTCGGAAAAATATTTGAAGCTTCTGCTGGTCTGTCTTATCTAAAAACAAGCGACTATCTATTTCTGTATGGCGTAATAAAATACTGGTATCGTCAGCGAACAGAAAAAATTGAGGAGATGGAAAATTTGCTGTTAGATCATTGGTGTAAAGGATGGATCCTTGTGGAACCATACCATAGCTGCCTCAATAGAGTAGGAAATGACAGACCTTTCCTGTCTGGAGGTAGTTTCAAATTTTATTTGTCGTTCTCTTATACAAGATGAAAGTCAATCATTTGCAGCATCTCTTATTTTGTAGTAATAAAGTTTATATTTTTGTTATGAGATAATTTGTTAACTGTTCATTTACTGCGACCTCGAAAATTTTAGAGAGGGCAGGAATTTAAGTAATGGGTCTGTAGTTAAAAAAGGTTGTGTTAGTCTCCTTTTTATTAAAAGTGGCTTAACGATTGAGCTTTCATAATATACTGGGGACTCTCTTCTTCTTCTTCTTTAAGTGCCTTGTCCTCTACGAACGTTAGAAATCATCAGCGCTATCTGTACTTTGTCGACTGCTTTTCTAAAGGGATTTGTCGTGGTTTCGTCGTACCATTGTCGCAGATTCTTCAGCCACGATGTTCTTCGACGACCGGGTCCTCTCTTGTCTTCGATCTTTCCTTCTACTACCAGCTTGAGAAGTCTGTATTTTTCGTTTCTGAGAATGTGTCCGAAGTATTTCAACTTTCGTTTTTTAAGTGTGAGCATAACTTCACGCTCTTTTGATATTCTTGTGAGTACGTCCACATTGCGCACTCTGTCTACCCAGGGTATTTTCAACATCCTTCAATATGTCCACATCTCGAAAGCTTCCAGCTTCTTCCACATAGCGTCAGTCAGAGTTCATGCCTCAATTCCATAATAGAGAATACTATAGACGTAGCACTCCAATTCGAACGGAGAGCGACAGCCTTCGGCAGCACAACAAGGACTTCATTTTCACAAATGAAGCTCTGGCCTGCTCAATTCGGGCACGAACCTCTTGCATACCATCCCAGTCCTCGTTAACCCGGCATCCCAGATATTTGTATGACTGGACGCGTTCGATTTGCTGATTCTGTATCTGAAGTATACCATTATTAACCTGGTTCATATTAATCACCATCCATTCGGTTTTTTTGGTGTTTAATTTTAATCCGAATTCTGCAATGTTATTAGCCACTTGATTCAGTAAAATCTCAAGACCCTTCAGGGAGTTCGCGAATATAACGGTGTCAGTATTTAAAAACAGATTGACCAAAAATATTATAGGCTTGACTAGATATTTTATATTATCTTTAATAATGGTAATCGGGATCTCATCCACGTCAAAGTAGGAGAAGACTTAGTCACCGAGAGGATCCCTATCAAGAGAGGAGTGAGACAAGGCGACACTATCTCGCCAAAACTGTTCACCCTGGCGCTAGAAGACGTGTTTAAAAATCTGACTTGGGAGAGGAAAGGCGTCAATATCGATCACCTACGCTTCGCTGACGACATCATCCTGATAAGCAGCGATGCTGACGAACTTGGACTCGTGCTAAGAGAGCTGAGGGAAGCCTCGGAGTCCGTAGGCCTGAAGATGAACCTCCTAAGGACCAAGGTCATGAGTTCAGATAACATCCAGGTCACACTCGACAGCCACACGCTTGAAGTTGTTGGAGAGTACGTGTACCTTGGCCACAACATCAAGCTTCACAAGGACAACCACACCGCAGAAATCAGCAGACGAATTGGCCTGACGTGGGCTGCTTTTGGAAAACTCGGTCACATCTTCAGAAAACCGGACATGCCCGTTAACCTGAAACGAAAAGTATTCGACGCCTGCATCTTACCCGTCATGACCTACGGCCTTGAGACTATAGCCCTAACACAAAACAGGGCGAACCGACTCAGGGTTTGTCAAAGGCCTATGGAACGTGCGATGCTGGGGATCAGATTGAGGGACCGAGTCAGAAACGAGATCATCAGGGAGAGAACAAGAGTCGTTGACGTCATAGAGCGAATCGCCGTCAATAAATGGCGCTGGGCAGGGCACGTCGCCAGGGATGACACCAAGTGGACGAAGACCATAATGCAGTGGCGTCCCAGAGAAACTAGGCGTAGCGTCGGGCGCCCCCAAACAAGGTGGAGAGATGATATCCAGAAGAAAGCCGGCAAGAACTGGATCTTGAGTGCTCAGGACAGACAATGGTGGAAAAACATGGAGGAGGCCTATGTCCAGGAGTGGACGAGAACAGGCTAAAGAAGAAGAAGAAGAAGATATTTTATATTATCTTTAATAATGGTAATCGGGATCTCATCCAACTCTGTCGATATTTTAGGTTTTAAGCGTTTAAGTATAGAAATAATGTATGTTTCTAGTACTAGTGTAAAATAGAAAGTGCAGTTAATGTTTTTTAGATAGAACTCATATGTGTGTGTGTTGTTAAGAGCTTTTTGTAGACCATTACCAAAGAAATTCTAAAATGATATTGCGACCCCTTCAGGATTCGTCATTGTTTGGTTATAGGGTTGTTAATTATAATTTGGGACTGACGCGTTTTTATTTTGTGGATTGTTCTTGATGATTTCACAGGTATTTTTCACATCATTGGAAGATGTGGAGTCTAATTTTTGAAAATGTTTTCGTTTTGCTAATATAATTATTTTCCGAAAGATAGCACAGTAATCTCCTCTATATTGAATAAAATATTCGTTGATAGTGAATTATTTAATTAATAAAAAAAAACGTTATTTTCTGCAAGAGGTTTGATGCCATTAGTTATCCACCCTGTTTTGTTAAAATTCTTCGTTTAGATATGCATAGAATTAATCGATAGCCACATAGATATTTGATTGAAAGTATAGCGCGTCCCAATTTAGCGTTTCGGATATTAAATAGTCATCTTCAGGGGTTTCTTTAAGAAAAGAGAACTTTATTCTAGAAGTTGTGTAACGTTTAATGAACCGTCAACAATGTCAAATATTCACAAGCGTAAAGAACGTAACGTTTATTCCCTTTAAGAAATGCAAAATGGAATTTCTGCACAACAGAAACAACTTGTTCTACTCAAAAGCACCCAATATTGCTGACTGACACGTTGAAGTATCATTCATGGCCGCCTGCTGTCAGTTTTGACGGACATTGAACGATTTAGTTTATTAATGGTCTTTTCGCCAACGGCTTGAGAAGGAGTATTAAAAGCAATTTAGGGTGTCAAAGTGGGAATTGGAAATATTAGGGAATTCAGCTAGGGACAAGGATAAATTGTTTAGCGGTGCGAATAATTTTTGTTACAAATTTTAGGTTATGAATGATGGAATCCAAGGGCATTATGAGGGAAGAGACATCCACGTTTGAAATGGTAATCACAAATCACGTTATAGTAAGAGAAGTTAATACAACTTTTTGACCTCGTAAGAAAAACAAATTTTTGATGTGAGAACACCAGCTTGCTTTGAATTAAGTAACCCTCATTTTAAAGTAATAAAGTTAGATGTTTCTAAGCAGTACTTGTAGTTGTTTGGCTTCTAAAGATTGAGAAGAAATTGATTCGCTGATTCAAATTTTATGAGGTTGAAATTATAACTAAGATAGTTCAAGGTTTGATTTAGTTGTACCTTTATCAACAAAATCCTCTCTCGGAACTCATGACTTATTTTATATTAGTCATCCCGGTAAAAACTGTCTTTTCTATTTATGAGGTTTATTAGCCAACAGCTTTTCCTGTCGTCCTTTAAAATAAAGAGTCAGTTCTGGACAAAAAAAAACTGTAATTTAGTGTCCAATGATACTATACAGCCGCTTGCAAGCATTCCCCAAACAAATCCATATTATGATTATACTGATCGAAATAATGTCGACCCAAATAATTCGAAATAAAGGCCGATCCCTTGCAAATTTTAATTGCTGCCATGAATATTTATGATGCGATACCTTTTGCAGGCGTTAATCCTTTCTAGAACCCTCTGGAATAAGCGGGAGCTTGTATTAACCATATTATCCTGTCCTGCGAGAATCCATATTAAATCTTGTGAGTTTTTTTTTTATTAATACATAATTCGTTGTGTTGAACTAGTTCTTACAGAAAAATTAAGAAACTTAAGCATAATAATAAATTGCTATTTTATATAATTAGTTTAAAGGCGGGTTTCGAACTGGTTAGCGCTTTCCTGTGACATCAGATTAATTTAAATCTTTATTAAGTAAATTACTAAATTGTTGCTTGTATTATACAGTGCGCGTCTAAAGTCCCTCCTTTCCCTCACTCTCCAAAGTATGCCAAATACTTACTGCACAGCCTTTATATTATTATGTAGTAGTATTCACTTCATTGCGGAAAACTATAGTTGTAATTAAATCTAGTTTTAACTGCAGGATTTAATCCAGTGAATTATTATGTATTAAATTCATGACTTTTTTTACTTTACTACTGAACTAAAACAAAATTCCCGAACGGTCCATACAAACTCTCTCCCAACTTTTTTGCATTCAAACTATACAAACAACAATAACTTCACGTGAATCATGCCGAGGTAGTGTGTGTTAATTCTCGCACAGTTGCTAATTTAAATGAGTTAACGTAGTTCTGGGATTCCAGCCGACTCCCTGGAAAACCTGTTGATAATGTTTATTAAGGCCCTAAATGGATTTAGTATGCAAAATGCTCTGAAAGCGCATCGAGTTTTTTAAATGCTTTTTAACATAATCCAGGCAGTTACAGGTATAAGAATACTTTCTGTCTCTAGAGATAAGGGTGTTGATACACAAAGGTGCAAAGAGAAACACTAAAGTAATTAGATAATTGCAGTCGTTGAAGAGACTATAATGACACAAGGACAAAGCCGCCACGTAACCTTATGCTTAGAGTCGAAGCCACTGAACTCCCACCAGTAGAAAGATCAAGCTAATGGCCAAGCAGTGTATTCACCTTGAAAATTCCTTTCGCGGAAGCTTTAGGCATGCGCAGAACGTGGAATTTTTACGATTTTTTTGATACTTCCTAAAATTGGCGTTTATCTTGTCCAGTGTCAGTCGTCTCTTTATTCTTTATTTACACAATGTTTGGCGCGTGTGTTGTGAGATGTGTTGTCGGTTTACGTTACCATTTAACATGAACGTTGATTCAAAAAATAGTGTTTTCTGTGTATAGATTATTCCTCTCTAGTAGTTGATCTATCATTAGCTCGCAGAAGTGAAGTCTCCTATCAGGATCATCTTCTGTTAATTGTCAATTGGAGAATTGTCATTTTGTAAGGGTGGAATTTATGCGTATGAAGAATTGTTACTACTGCAGATTGACGTATTCATGCTCATTTTCTCAAAAGTGCTATTCCCTCTTGCTTCCTTTCAATAAAAGACACAATAAAGCCCAATTTATAAACTTTGTAGTTACGCTACGCTCAGTTCAGTTCCGCTCCACTCTCAGTTACGGTTCGCCGCAAACGCTTTCCAATTTATAAACTTACGTTCCGTGTCGCATATCGTTCTGCATTTTATTGGTCAAATTACTGTGACCAATTGTCCATATCGCGATCCAGTTCTGTACGCTGGCTCTCCATCCTTTGTTAATTAAAAATTATTTTTGCAAGACAGAAATCGCTTTTATTTTACAAAATGGCATAAGCAAACAAACCTCAAAAATAAATGGCATACGTCATACGTCAAAACAAAACCACGTGGCTAAACTTTCGGCGCCCATTGGTTATAAGTCGAACTGCAACAAATGGCAACGTAAAGTTTATAAATGGTTTCATATGTTTTCGTTTTTCGAAGTCGAACGATCATCGGCGGAACTGAACTCAACTGAGCGTAGCGTAACTAACTAAGTTTATAAATTGGGCTTAAAAGTCCACGCGTACCAATGTTTTAATACGATAATTCTGTCAAGAAATGTCAAAAGGTGTTGGTTTAAATTGACACAATACTATAATGATTCTATAATTGCTATTTTTTATGAATCAATACCTATTCAAACAAATTAAGTTAAATGAGTATGAAGCCGGACCTAACGTATACGCGAACTGCGCAGAGGCAAAGCTTCCGCATACGGATGGCATTTCTATAACACGGTATTAGCAATATATTGGCTATATACAGGGTGTCCGGGAAAATGTGGGAAGTCTCTCGGATTTAGAGAGAACATGAAAAAATAAGATGACAAGCTTTTATAAAATCTTTTCTTACCGGCCCTCCCTACTGAGATATGTGCCCCAAACGAAGTCGCTAGAAATCGGCTTGTCTCGAATAACTTCCAAAGTACTTAATATAGTTTAACAAATATTTAATGTGATGGAAACTAGTAAGGACCTCTTAAAATAGTGTCCTTGAAACATATTCAGCTTCTTTAGTTTACCAGGGGCGGACTAAGCTTTACAACTTAACGTTTAAATTTTTAACACCCTGTATGATAAAGAGTTTAAAAAATAAATCTGGATAGCTTGCACTTTAGACTTAAAAAAAGGTACTCTTGTTTATTGTCGATTAAATGAACCGTCTTCGAGAAAAAGAATAATACACGAATAGTTTTAGAACCTATGTTCGCAAAAAATGTGCGTTTTATTTATTTATCGGTTGTTGCAAACGTTACTATGGTACGAAATAAATAAAATATCCTGCATTTTAGAACTTGTCATCTTTCACATCGCTGACACGTTGGTCTCCTACTTCGATATTTTTTTATTTTTTTGGATTTCGTGGTGAATTTAATTGTGAATTAATTCGAACTATGGAATACATACTTTGCCAAACCAGAAAACATTTCAACGAGTTGACCAACGTCTACAGGAGAATGGTGGACGATTCCAGTTAATAATATAATACATATTATTGACTTTCTTCATAATCTTAGGAACGTTTGGAACAAATAATACTGATGCTGGTCTGAGAAGATCCGTACGTACGCCGCAATTAGAGGAAAATATTTTAAATGCTGTAGATGACACTCCATTAACAAGCACTCGACAATTATCAGCACAGTTTAGTACATCGAAAACAATAGTACCTATAGTTCTTCAAGAACAACTGTTGTATCCATATCATTTGCAAAAAGTATATGAACTGATTACTGAGGATTTTCCAGTTTACGATCTGGCTTTTGAATCAGGAACAAAATAGTGCATACTTCATTAGCATAATTCTTTTCATGGATGAAGTTTTTTCAATTTCCCACATTTTCCCGGACACCCTGTATATATGTCGTCAAAGCCAAATGTACCTATTTTTGAATAAACTTTAAATAATTGGGCAAGTCACGATACAATTCAAAAAGTTCTTGGGCCTTAGCTGTAATATTAAGGGTTTATTTTAATTAGCGGCGAGGGTCGTTCCGGATTTAAATATTTTTTGAACAGTTTCGAAAGTTGAGAGAACTCATTATAATTTTAAATTCGACTTTTAAAGTGTTTTTAGCAGTTTGTGCGCCTATCAACAGCAACTGCGTATGAGGCTGATGCGGAGAAAGAGAAAAGTAAAAATACTGAAAGGGGTGAATTGTTTAAAATTAGTTTTGGCGGATCCAAAGCAAGCGAGAGTCGTTTATAAGTCGACATTACGTAATTTTTCATCACTGAGGTCAAGCCCCCAAAATAAATAACGTGAATTTGACGTACCCAACTTTAACTTACTCCCATGCCACTGCTGAAGTATCTGCGTTTTAACAAAATTCCTGCATCAAAACTATACTCCGGTACCAAAATAATTGGCAGTGACTCATTTTTACCGGGGCGTGCAAGACGTAAAGGGAACGCCAATTCCAGAGGCGTGCCTTTTACACAATAACGATTCAAAAAATGTATGAATTTTTTGTTAATTAGTATAATATATTTACATATACTATAATAAATATAATATTATTAATTAAACTGAAAAATAAATTAAGCTTTTACATATGGTGATCTAATGAAGTAATTAGAGAAACTAAATTACGCAGGTATAAAATCCAAAAAGAATTATAAAGCAACGGTGCCAATCTGCTGCTTGTACATTCGCTATTGCCGTTTTTAACCGTCTTTTAATATAAAAGTTTTATTTTCATGCGCCACTTCGCCTTTCATCTGTGCCCATATAAGCTCGATTGGATTTAGTTCACAATGGTAAGGCGGTAAACGTAATATTGTAATACCTCGTTCACGAGCCATTTCATCCACTACATATTTCGTATATTTTTTTTTTTTGTGAAGCCTTGCAAGATCGAGCAACTGCATTTTTACTATTTTTTCGCCAAATGCAATATTTTTTTCTTCGAGCCAGTTAACAGTCTTTCCTTTTCGCCACGCAGAAGTTGGCAAAGCTTCCACCCGACAGCTGTGGTATGGTGCATTATCCATCACGATTACCGACCCACGTTCAGTACGCGATAAGATGGATTTAAACCAATATTCAAACACTCCCGAGCTCATATCCTCATGATAATCACCGGTTTTACGAGATTCAAACACGTTTAACCCACCTTCAAGAAAACCAGAATCACCCCCGATGTGGGTTATAATTAACCGACGACCTTTCCTAAAGGAGCTTTCAATCCAGTGGACAGTCCATTGATAAAGACGTTACGTGCATCTTTAATGTTGAGATCTTACCAAATGTAATTCACAGTATGTCCTTCATTTAATCATGTCTCGTCCGCAAAGTAAATTCTTTTCCCTGCACAGCGATATTGTTCTATTTCTTCTAGATACTTTCTACGCCACAATACGATTTCTTCCTTTTCCACCAAAAGACTTTTGCGATTTCGTTTTAAGAATCAAAAATCCAATTCTCGTAGTGTAACCTACGCATTAGAACTCTTCGTCAAATTTTTTGCATATTTTCATCCTTTTCATTTTCGGCAGAAATTTTTTTTAAATTCGTCGAAAAAAAAATGCTTGCACTTTCCAACGAATGGCTAACTTTGTTTGCTTATCAATAAAAATATTTTTCCGTCCTCTTGTTTCCTTCTGATCGGACACTTTAGTATTCCTATTGTCCTTGATAGTTCTATAAACAGTACGGCAACATCTCTTAGTCAATGGAGCACAAAGTTCTGCTGCATCAGTGAATGGTATTCCACTGTGTGTACTTAGAATTCCCTCATACACATTTTTTACCATTGTACGCTCCACAGGTTTTAAATAACGTCGTTTTGTAACTTGTCGGTTACTATCACTTGAAGAACTCGCTTGCATTATAATATTAGCTGTTTTGAATAACCACCTAAATAATATAACTGAATTGCTAATATCCTCTTAATTGAAACTTGTCTACGACACTGAACGTTGCCAAATTAAGTGAAACAGGTACCGTAGGGTGAAAAGGCCCTTAATGACATGCCGATTTTGTTACATTTTATGAGAATTTAAATGAAATATTTTAAAAACTGGCAACATGTAACGACTTAATAATGCACAATCTTCCCAAGCGGTATTGAATGCTTTTTGAATGATGTTAATTATTTTTTCCGCACGCCGTCAATGGTGATAAGAACAGTTTTGCCAATTATTTTGGGATCGTAGTATAACTTAAATTTAAACAAATTTTCGCAAAAAGTATACCTACCTACCTCTCTTTATCCGTAAATACAAAGAAATCTTACTCTACATTAACTTTTTTTTATTGTTCCATTATACGTCCCAAAAACCCAAGATATTGAACGTAAACACCCCATTGTAGATACTTTTGATAACTGAAGCAGGTACCTATTTAGTGTTTACTCTGTTGTGCTTAAGTAGCTTAGAAATATAATAGATCAAGTACCTATGAACCATACCTACTCAGAAATTTAATAGATATAATACGGTAAGTGGATATTTCCTTAATCCAGAATCCCTAAACCCTATTGAAATGAAGAAAAAATGATATAAAAAACCTTGTGTGAATCAATAAAGGTAGGTGCGACCTACAAGATTAAAAATACAAGAAAAACATTACCAAGTAAATGACAACCAGAGGTAATAAACAGGATGCCAAATATAAATAAATCTGTAGCAAAAATAAATGTTCCCATTATTTAAAAAAATTGGAGTAATGTTATCTAAAGGCGGGATTATGATTGAGGCATTCCATAGCAAAACTGGCCTTATCCACTTTTTATAATAATCGAGTTTGATGAATTAAATTATTATATTAAACGCAATGGAGTTTATGTATAAATTTTCTCATTTCTCCTTCCTAAATTCCCAGTATGTGAACATAACGGTAAGTACCGTTGCCAAAATTTAGGTATGACAGATATTCGTGCATTTCATGCAAATTTTTATTCTAATCAAACAAAAATTTCACAAGATGCATTTTTACTTAAGTTTATGTCGGTAAAAAAGCCTATACGACGCAGAAGTGTTAATGAAAATAGTAGCGGAGAAGGTGTGGCTACACAGTACTTTGTCAAACCTTTAGATACACGGGATTTTCAACAGTAATATACCGATAGAGGAGGCGTCTTATCGGTAATACCGATGTTTTTAACAATAAATCGATTTTCTGACAAATTTTTACGAAATGTAATTTTTACTTATAATCTGATATGATCCCGAGAGCTTTAGCTCGAGGGTCTTATCTTTGATTATAAGTAAAAATTACATTGAGTGAAAATTTTCTTGGAAAATCGAGTTTCGAGTGAAAAACGAAGGTATGAAGATAAGAAACCGCCTCTAGAGGTGTATTTTATTGGATAATTTACTGAACATAAAAATGAAGGCCGTCTGATAAAGGTAAATGGGTGATTGTACGAATACTGAGTAATTTAATGTCCCCAGGTCAGAAAAAGAAAAATAAATTTAAATATGATCCTACATTATTATTTTTAGATAGATGTTTTTATTATTAAGATACGCTCCGGGCGGTTTTTTTAAGCAACAATTTTTAAAAATGATAATTATAAAAAACCAAATAAAAATTGTCATAAACATCATTCCCGTGTAGGTCCCCCACTACGTGTCATTGTACTCTAGGTCAAAATAATCGACCTAAAATCAATTTTATTTTATAATGAACCTTCTAAAATAATTTGTTTACATTTGTGTACATAAATCAATTATAATTTTAAATTAAAACTTCATACAAAGTTTGAATATTTTGCAATAAAAATTGTCCTCCCCGTTTGTGCGTCATTCCCATGTCGTCACTTATCGCACCATTAAACTGGTGGGGATAATAATTCGACTCTGTTGAGCTGGTATTGATTTGGCCGCACCTTAGTCAGTATCAACTGAGCTTTCGCAAGGGTATGTTATACGTATTAACCTAAGAATATTTGATTTTGCAAGCTGTAACAGGTTCGAGAGGCATTCCCGTGGTAAGTAAAAAGTATTTTTGTTCTTTAGCTAATTTTAGTTTTCTATATTTTTATTGTAATTTGACATGAACATTTTTCAACTAGAGTTAGATTGTATAAATTTTAAAAGTTTATATTTACGAAAAGTTAAAAATAAGCTAAAATCATCATTCCCGTGTCAGCATTCCCGTGTGAATTTTATGACACGGGAATGACACATAGCAACGGGAATGACGAATTTCTTTAAGTATTATTATATTTTTGTTTCAGGCCAGAAGAATGGGTCCAAAAAAATCCAGGGAGGAAGTTTTAAGAGATAAGAGGGAACGTGAAAGAAAAAGAAGAAAAGAAACTCGTGAAGACCCTGTTAAAAGGGAACAACAAAAAGAAAAGGAAAGGCAGAAGTACTTGCGGCAGAAAGAGGCGAAAATGAAAAAAAGTATCAATGAAATGACCCCTCGTGAACAACGAAATCAACGAAAAAGGTGGAAGGAAAACTCTATGGTGCATCGTGCAAAGAAAAAGGAAGCTAAAAGAGAACTTGAAAGGGTTTTAAATGATAACACTCCTCCACAGTCTGATGAAGAAATTCCGGTAAGAAGAATATCAAGAAAACTAGAGGCTGGTAGACGTGTGGCGCAGCGAAACAGGGTAAGGAGATTTAGAAAAAAACGAAGTGAAGAACAAAAACACCAAACTATGAAAAAAAGGCTACATCGTTACAAAAAGAGGTGTAAGCGGTTACAGGAAAAATTACAAAAATATAGCTGCAGAAGCACAAATGTAAATGACAGTCCTACTACCAAAATTAACAATTTGTTGGAACAAAGTAAGTCTAATCCTAAAAAGGCTGAGGAGGTTAAACGCGACCTTCTCTTTGGAGAAGTTGTTCAGAAACAACTTGTAGAAAGCTATAAAACATTAAAAACTGACAAGTCAAAGCAGGTTTTTAAAAAACTGTTGCATGGAAAGGTTATTAAAAAATACAAAATGGAAACCAAACTCTCTTCTGCCATTAAGTATAGAAAATCTCCTATGTTTAAAAGAGATGTAACAATTTTTGAAAGAAAAACTAGCTCTAGACAGAAACTTGCTTTGACTTTAAGAAAGAAAATTCAAGACTTTCTTGAATTAGAAAATAATAGTAGAGTCTGTCCCGGAAAAAAAGAATTTGTAACAAATAAAAAAGTAACTATGCAAAAGCGATATCTTTCTGATACATTACTAAGTTTGTATCAACAATTTTTAAAAGAAAATCCAGTCATTAAAGTAAGTTATAAATTTTTTTGTACTTCTCGGCCTTTTTGGATTCAAGCAATGAAACTAGCTGACAGAGACACGTGCAAATGTTTAACTCATGCCAACATGGAGCTTATGGTTCAAAGCCTTTACACTAACAACATACTTCTAGGGAAAACTCCCTCAGATATTGTTAAAGATATTTGCTGCAGCAACAAAAATGAAAAGTGTTTGTTAAGGCAATGCGAAATTTGTACTTTGTCTAGGCCTCATGTAAACGAATTTAATAAAAATGATTCTATTCAGTACTTTCAATGGATTAATGTAAAGCAAAAATATTTTGATAAAAAGTCAAATTCTTTCAAAGAAGCCCATAAAATATCAAAGCAACCTCAACAAATTAAAACCGTTGACCTTTTAAAAATTTTTAATGAAAAGATAAAAAAATTTATGGACCATGAAGCTAAAATTCTACATCAGCACACCACCATGACAAATTTTAAAAAAGGTCTTACTGATTCTGAAATTCTTATTCATTGCGACTTTAGTGAAAACTATGCCTTGAAATACGCTGAGGAAACACAGGCTTTTCATTTTGGAGGCTCTAGACAGCAAATATCTTTGCATACTGTGGTGGTCTATGAAAAGATAGAGGGGGCAGTTAAGCCCAAAAGTTACTGTACTTTGTCTGAATCTTTACAACATGGAGTAGGGGGTATATGGGCTCATTTGAACCCCATAATTGATGAATATGTTAAAAAGGGTATAACAAAAATTAGTTTTTTAAGTGACAGTCCGGCAACTCAGTACCGTAACAAAACTATGTTTTCCTATTTGACTAACAAGCTTATGAAATGTTACCCCCAGTTAAAATCTGTGTTTTGGAATTATCATGAGGCCGGGCATGGCAAAGGGGCCCCTGATGGCATAGGGGGAGTTTGCAAAAGAACAGCTGATAAGGTAGTGGCTCAAGGCAAAGATATTCCAGATTTGATCACCCTTTTTAATATTCTCATTAAGGCTTGTCCAGGTGTACATTTTTTTATCGTTTCGCTCCAAGATATTGAGCATTTTACAAACATTTTGTCAAATATTCCCATTTTACCCTTTAAAGGGACAATGACTGTTCATCAGGTAACTTCTATTAGTAACACGAACAAACTCTGGTTACGCAGCTTATCATGCTATGAATGTTTGGAATACTGTAAACATTTTCATTTGGGAACTCTCACATATGAACCTCTTCAATTTAATCATTCTTCATCTTCTTCAGAGTCTGAAGATGATTTACCTCTTTCCCGAGTTTTAAAAAGCAATCCATTGGCATGTTTATCACAAAACCAAAAATTATCAGTGGATGACATTTACAGTGAAGATGAACAACCAACTAGTTCAAAACCGCCCTCAAACGTTCACACGGGCACATATTTACTAGTATCACTGTCATCTCTTAAAAATATTAATTACAGATATGTTGCAGTATGTAGATCAAACTTTGAGGATGATGGAGAAATAAAAGTTGCATTTTTAAGAGTATGTGATGGTGAAAATAGTAGTTTATTTAAGCTTGAGTCAGAGGAAGAATTAAGTTACATAAAACAGGAACAAATTTTAGAAGTTCTTTCAGAACCAAGTTTAGTAGTAAAAGGTAACCGAATATATTATAAATTTAAAAAACAAATTAATATTTTTGAATCCACTTAAACTAAAAATAAAATGTGTTCCTCATTAAACTTTTAAGATGTTATTGCTTTAGTATAAGCCAATTTTTGTTGCTGTTAGTGCAAAGATGTGACAAACAATTTCGACCAATGTTTAAAATAAAAAAACGTGTTTCTTTTAATTATATTTTTAAATGTAAACTTTTGTTTAAAATATATACCTACTTATTATAATATATATTTTTTGAACTTAATGCGTGTTTTAATCATTCCCATGACCATTTGGTAATTCCCGTGGATGAATATTTTTAGAAAAACGTTATTTTACCGAAAATAGAAAAATTTTAAAGTATTAACTAGTTGCAAATGGTTTACTACCATCATTAGAGAAAAAAATGCGGGTTTACAAAACTAAGGTGAACTTCTTCTTAAGGGCATAAAAGTAACTCAATATTACTCAGTATTCATACAATCACCCAAATATACAAGTTAGAGGTGTTACTAATTTTTTATTTAAGTAAAAAAGCTACAAGCGTCTTTTCGAAAGCGTCTTTTCGAGCTAGCGGTAGTCTTATCGGGTAAGACGAACGTTACCAAGGTGGTTGCTATGAAAATGAGCGTTTTGATTGGTTCAATAAAAGTGAGGTGAATTGTCAACAGTAATATACCGATAGAGGAGGCGTCTTATCGGTAATACCGATGTTTTTAAGAAGAAATCGATTTTCTGACAAATTTTTACGAAATGTAATTTTTACTTATAATCTGATATGATCCCGAGAGCTTTAGCTCGAGGGTCTTATCTTTGATTATAAGTAAAAATTACATTGAGTGAAAATTTTCTTGGAAAATCGAGTTTCGAGTGAAAAACGAAGGTATGAAGATAAGAAACCGCCTCTAGAGGTGTATTTTATTGGATAATTTACTGAACATAAAAATGAAGGCCGTCTGATAAAGGTAAATATACAAGTTAGAGGTGTTACTAATTTTTTATTTAAGTAAAAAAGCTACAAGCGTCTTTTCGAAAGCGTCTTTTCGGGCTAGCGGTAGTCTTATCGGGTAAGACGACCGTTACCAAGGTGGTTGCTATGAAAATGAGCGTTTTGATTGGTTCAATAAAAGTGAGGTGAATTATCAGTTACAAGTTTGCAAGACAGCCTTTATGGGTGTCTTAGATGTTTTAGAAGATAGACTGAAAAAAATTGCTAGGGAGCATCTTTTAACTGGACAGTTGCCTAAAGAAAATAGAGGAGGGGACAGACAAGGAGCTAAATATCGCGGTCGTTGGTGTAATGTAAAAGAATTTATCCAGAAGTTAAGAGGAGTTGAAAGCCATTATTGCCGAATCAAAAACATTGCAAGACAATATTTACCAAGCGAATTAAACATTGCGAAAATTTTTAAAATGTATAACGAATCTGTTGTAGATGGCCGCTTAAAGGTGAAAAAAACTTTTTTTGAAGAGATTTTTCTTCGTTGCTTTAATATAGGTTTTGGCACTCCGGCAACTGACACATGCTCAAAATGTATAGAGCTATCAGAAAAAATTAAAATTGCTAGTTCTCCGAGGCAAAAAGGTTCATTATAACCGAATATTCAGGAAATAATATTTTGATAAGAGGTGAAATATTTTATCATTCAGATACCGGTGCTTCAAAACCGATATTAAAAAGGGAAAAGAACCTTTTCAATTTTTGCCCTACGGTTATACAAAAAGGAATACCTGTGAAGCCAGAAAAATTACTTGATGTAAAGAAACTTTTAACAAAATATTTTGGTATAGAATGGGTCAGCAGGGAGGAGCTATCGTTTTACAAAAACCTTTTCAATATTGATGTAGTTAATGAAGACGTAGTTCAAAATTATGATGCTGACGATCCTGCAGACTTTTGCCAAGAAAATCCCGATGAAAGTGAAGAACCTAGAGGTTAGTTGTAATAATAATTTGTTTACATTTTGTTTATTTTACAATAAAAAATTCTAATTTTTTGCCCCTAGTCTTAATCATAAGGTTTACACGTAAGCAAAACTTTTTCTGCGTTGCAAAACTCGCCTTACCCAAAATTAAAATGAAAATATAAAATAGCTGATCAAAATATCAAAAATATGTTGCCAGTGATGTAAACATACCTAAACGATTTTTTCTGATTTTCTGAAAATGGACTTAAAGGGATAAGGCGAGTTTTGCTATGGAAAAACCTCTGAGATATGTGCATATACAGAGTTTTTATTAAACATCTGGCAAAAATTGAAGGGGGTATTCCCTGGACCATTCTAAGAGTATCTTGTCCTTACTTTGTGTACCGATGATATGTTATCGGAAATAACCATAATAGGTCTATTTGTTTGGGAAGAATTATTTACAATTTTTGCAGCAAAGTTTGAATAATTTATTGGAAGGCGTACCTCTTGATAGGAAAATGCAAATGTGGTACATGCTTGACGGTGCTTCACCTCATTATAACCGTATATATAGTACGTCAACACTTAACAAGCGTTTTTGGCCCTAAATAGATAGGTCGAGGTGGGACTGTTTTATGGCCACCAAGGTCTCCAGACCTAAATCTCTTAGACTTTTACTTCTGGGGACATCTAAAAAAACTAGTTTATTCAACGCCAGTAAATACTAGAAGAGAACTGCTAGCAAAAGTAGCAAAGCATTCTAACGAATTCAGTAATAATGTTGGGATACTATTTGCAGTGCAGCGAGAAAATATTTGAAGAACGTGGAGTTCTTATTGAACATTTACCAAAATATCAATTAAACGTTTTTATTATTTTTGTATTTTAATAGCATTGTAAATTAATTAAGCTCAAGCTTAAAAGTAAAAAAATACGACCTTCAACTTTAGTGCTTAGAATACCGCAGCAGACATGAACTGATCATCTGCTTTGGAATTAAATTTGGCATATTCCACGAGGATTGTCCAATTCCCATGGTTTTCCTGTTAAACATTCCAGATGTAGTGAAAGTAGCTTAATCGCTCCATAATATCTTTTGGAAGAAATCATTATCTGTTTTATTATTAAATGTTATATTAATTTTTGTTGAAGCATGTTCCTGCAAACATTCTTGCTTACTTACTTCTGGTTCCATCGTCAACGTCTGAACAGTTAAAATTTTGTATGGATGATATCCATATTTACCAATTGATAATTTTTTGATCTCCAATTGCCAATACTTCAACAATGGCTAAAGTGACTATGTGGGTAAGTTATATATTTTGGAGAAGGCAATTTTAAGCTCTATGCAATAGATAAATAATATAAAAGGTATTCCATTAAGAAAAATTTACAATAAGTCAAAATAGGCACCCGTGATGCTTAATTGTTTCTTTTGGTAGGAAATTTAGACGGTATGGATGAATCACTACAAATTTCGTTTGAAACGTTTTTTTTTTCTCGAATAGTTGCTTGAAGCTGTCAAAATATGAGGAAACACCCTGCACCTATCTAAGAAAATCCGTAAATAAATGAAAAATCATATTTTGAGCCAGTTTTGATCACAGGATCGACTATGCTAATTATCCACAAATATCCTAACTATGCTATCAATGGCCCACTTTCAAGATATATGCAAAATATGCATTTGCATATAATCCGCTCTCTAATTAAAACACACTTGACCAGCACGCTCGCCGGATTTATTGCAATGGGATTTTTCGTTGGGCTCATCCAAACTGTACTAGATTAAATAAATATGAAAGTAAGAATTTTATAATCTAAATAGTGTGTACTATTCCAAAAGAAGTTGTATTACGTGCGATGGTGGTGTAATGGTCAGCATAGTTGCCTTCCAAGCAGTTGATCCGGGTTCGATTCCCGGCCATCGCATCAATGTTTTATTGTCGCCATTTTTTTTAAATGCAGGTTTTTGTCAAGGGAAATGGGAAAAAAATTGCTTTCCTTCATTAACATCTTTAAAGAAAATACACTCATAGGCAAAATTATCGATCCATCCAAATTTTCGATGAATTTAAATCGCAAATAACTTTTATATTTGATGTCGGATTTAAACGAATTTTAAAGGATATTGTATATAGATAAATTATTGGATATCGCTCCTATTTTAAAAATTCACTAAGTAATAGACAAACATTTATAACATATAGGTTTAACAAAAAGATGTTCTTTACTGTAAGTTTAAGGCTCTCTGTGAAGTGGCGAAACAGTATATTGTTTTAGATTAAGTTTTGATTGTCAAGTCATATCTATTCTTAACATTTTTGTTTTTGGTTCACCTCGATATCTTTATTTTTGTGGAAAATAGGGATTTTTTAAAAAAACATTGCAATTTCTAATACCTTTTCTGTACGAAGGACTAAGGTTGCTATGGAGGATGACAGTAACAGTTTTGTTGAATCATTCCATATGGACATGTCATTTACAGCTTTCAAAAGCTATTAAATTATTTTTTGTAAATAAATGTGTGTAACTTCTGAGGTGTCTTCTTACTTTTAGAAATGGATATGTCTCCGACTGATGTTGTCAAATACATTGCTTTTATCCAGGATGGACGGTCACAGTATTACTTGGCAAGAGTTTTAAACGTCACAAGAAGTAAAGTACAAAGGGCTGTAAATCGGTTTAATCAGCATGGCAAGTATAGTAGAAGGAGTCAATGTGGTAGGAACAGGTGTACGAATAAACGAGATGATCGCTTTGTTGCACTAAGTGTTTTACGTGACCGAAGAGTTACTTCTGTGGAGGTAAAAAACAGATTGAAGGACGTACAGCAGGTCCAAGTAAGCAAGAGAACGATAAGAAGGAGGTTATCTGACATGCAAGGAGACATGCAACCGCTCCCGAGTCGCTAAGAAACCATTGGGTTGAAGGCCTTGGATTTGCTAGGGAACATCAAAATTGTGGCATTGATGAGTGGGAAAATATCCTATTTACCGACGAATCTAGTTTTTTTTTTTTTAAATCAGCGGACGGTCGAAAAAGAATCTATAAAAGAACAGGAGAACGTCTTGAGCAAAACCATTTTTCGCCTAGGGTAAGCTATGGCGGAGGCTCCATTATGATGTGGGGTGGCTTGCGGCTCAACAGCAAAACGGACTTGTTAATAGTCTATGGGGTGGGGGGGGGGGGAGGGCAATGACAGGTGATACATCTATTCGTCAGGTTTTAGAACCACATGTTGTTTCCTATACTTCATTTGTTACTCCAATGATAACGCTCGACCGCATGTTGCGAGAGTAGTTAATAAATATTTAGATGAGGTGGAAATCCCAAAAATGAATTGGCCCCCCCGCAGCTCCGACTTAAACCCGATCGAACATGCCTAAGATACATTGGGCAAAAAAGTACGGTCGGGGTACCTGGTCCAGTCAATTTACAGGAGTTTAGTAAAATACTCATTGAAGAATGGCATCAAATTGATCAAGATCATTGTATACGGAACCTCATTGAAGGGATGCCAAGGCGTATGGAGGCTGTCATTCAAGCACGTGGAGGAAATACTCGTTACTGAGTTACCTGTTTCTGTTACTGTTATTGTTTATTGTTATTGTTATTTTTTCAATGTATTGAGTTTAAATTTGTGTAAAGGTTTTATAGGGGATGAAATAAATTTTGTTAAACAAGTTTGTAGTGTTCTTTTTAAAAAAAATCGTATTTGTGGTAAAAATAAGAACTGTCACTGTCATTTTCCATAGCAGCCTTAGTTCCTCGTACAGAAAAATTATTGGAAATTGCAATGATTTTTTAGAAAACCCATATTTACCACAAAAATGAAGATATCGAGGTGAACCAAAAACAAAAATGTTAGAAATAGATGTGACGTACGTCTACTTTTAGTAAATTTTTAAAATGTGAGCGATTCCCCATTATGTTATCTACAACATTCTTTAAAATTCGTTTAAATCTGACATCAAATAAAAAAGTTATTTGCGATTTAATTTCATCGAAAATTTGCGTGGATCGATTATTTTGTCTGTGAGTGTATTATTACTGAGTTCTCATCACCAATTATTTAATACAAACTATTATTTTTTAAATCATGCCTCATTAGGCTTAATTGATGATTAATTGAGAACCTGAAGCCTAGAGCATATTTTCGAATTAAAAAGACGTGATGGTAAGAACTGCAGATATACTCTAGAAAATGCTTATCAAAAGTGATAAGGCCACAACAAAATATTGCTTTTTACTTTTTACTACTTTTAATTGCTTAAATACCCCAAATCAACAAAACGGACAAGAAGATAATAAACATCAAAGATAATTCCTTAAAAAGTAAAACTAAAACAACCTGCTACCTAATGGACGCGTTATCCGAACCAGACCCTTCGTAAAATTTATGATGGTACCCCATGAGTCGAGTACCACCCATCGGGTCGGTACATTTTCCGGCAAAAAAAGGCATTTTTACAGGCGCCCTTTCTTGTTTCTCAGACTTATTACAATAAAAAGCACATTTAAAATCAACACGTTTTTGTCATAAGATAAATAGCGGCCAAAGTTGTTTATTATACGGGGGCTGTAAAAATTATGAAGGCAATAAACCATGGTTTTGGCTCGGCAAGAGACCTGAGACCCACTGGGTGTATATTTACATGATTTTTTGTTGGTGCTTTATGGCTTTAATTGGGCAATATTGTTGAAAAGCTTGAAAATAAAATAATATTATACAGGGTGTCTCTAAAAGGTCTGTACAAAATCTGAGCACATATTCCTGAGGACAAAGTAAGGCGATTTAAAGCAACTTACCTTGGTAAATTTAAAAAATTAAAATCGAATTTTTTAAAATTAATGAACATTTTTGAGTATGGACTTTTTTTTAATTAAATGAGAAACAAGTTTCTTGTAAAAGTAAATTTAATTAGCCTAAACTTTTAGTAATTGTTCAAAATTACCTCCGTTAACATAAGTACAAAGATTAATATGACGTAAAATGTTTAAATTTACTCTTTGCATCAATTCCGCATCGTTCTTTAATATGTTGACTGCATTTTGAATTCTTCCCCACAATTCTTCATTATTAATCGGTCTGAAGAACACCATCGTTTTTAAAGACCCACATAAAAAATAATCCAACGGAGTCGTATCCGGTGAGCGTGGTGGCCACTTTACAGGAGCGTTATTTCCTCTACCAATCCATCTGTTTGGATACTGTCGATGCAAATAGTTACGGACATTTAAACTAAAATGTGGTGGAGCACCGTCATGCATAAACCACATATCTCGTCGAAGTTGTTATGGCAAATCTTCTTCTAAATCTGGCAGCGTATTTTGTAAATTTTCTAAATAATCCACACCATTTAGTCGTGGCGCTAAAATGACAGCATCAATAATGAAATTGCCAATGATTCCTGCCCACACATTAATTCTAAACTCATGTTGATAATGAGTTACTTTCGTGACATGCAGGTTTTCATCAGCATAAACATGTTCGTTATGTAAGTTGGTTACACCACTTCTTGTAAAACATGCTTTGTCAGTAAATAAAATGTGCTTAGCAAAATTCACATCCTGTTGGCTTTGTTCGGTAGTGAATCGACAGAAGTCCAATCGTTGATCGAAATCCGGAGCCAAAAGGTCTTGTACCTTTTGGATATGATATGGATGAAGCTGCTGTTCTTTTAATGTTCTATGAACTACATCCTTGGATACTCCTCTAAACCTAGCGTCTGGTGCTTAATGTTAGATCTTCAGCAATTCTTTCCAAAAACAGAGAGGTGAACACAACCCTGCCCCTAGGCATGTGATCTATCCATCAGCAGCAGGTTTCCTCCAGTCCTGTGTTTCTTGTTGCTCTTGCGATGGAGGCAAAGGAAGTGTTATCATACGTCCCCTCAATGTCCGGGTAATCCAGTGATAATGAGAATTTAGCTGATATGCCAGAAATACCATTTTTAAGAATTAATACTTATTGGTATTTACACTTTTCAGTTGCAAGAATTGACCTTTGAATGACAAAGATGCAACAAACAAACAAATTTATTTGGAATGAAAGGAGCTAACAGACTGGCCATAACACCAGAAATGCCTGAATAAACAATCTTAGTCTTAATTATAATAATCCTTATCGCTGGTTTCAAGGAGTGGCAAAAAGTGCTGTACTCAGCATATATATTCAGAACTTAACTTGCAACTTGCGCACGCTTTCCCTCCTCCCCCCTAGTTATGACATTAATGACCAAACATATTTTTTAATATTGTTATAAATTGTGACCAAAATGATGTAAGTCGTAGACTTCTATAAATCGTAAAGAATCTTTCTATATTTAAAAGTCAAGGACAACAAAAGGAGGCGTTATTCAATTGTAACAAATTATACAACTATCAATACCTTCTGTCATATCCAATTATTGAAAGGGATTTTTAGAAAGGCTCACCGACAATGGATTTTTAAGAATAAGGGCCTCACACCTTGCCACCCTACATCGACATAATTTGGCGTATCCCCTATTTTTAAAAGGGCGCTATTTGCTATTGAAGCCAGAGTCCAAAAAATTCACGCCTAATATTTTTTAATTAGGGCTGGATTCTTTGTCGGTGGTCGGAAGAATTTCTTGAAATTTGTTCCGTGCGTGGTATAAACCCATTTTGTAAAGGTATCGTCTAACGTTCTAACTAGAAATGTAAAAGTGACGAGTTCTTGTAGGAAAATTCCTTTATTTTCTGTTGATTGTCAATTCATACTCTTCTGTGGCAACACTGGAAAATTACCTTATTACATTGTATATAACGTGGAAGACAACCAACAGCTTCATAATCTATTGCGATATTATACGAACCAAACCTAAATATAAACGTAATATTGCATGTTAATGGCCGTTAAATAACTATTTATCTGAAAACGTCTATATTTTACTTGGAATAATACCGATAATATGCAGGTATTGATTTACTGTCCATGGCGAAATTCATATAGTTAAAATCCAACAGAACTAACTAAATATATAAATAAAAACAGATTAAATTTAATAGAGAGATACTGAGACAGCCATAAATAATGAAGAGTCAGTTTTCTGTGTACGCTGTATACATGGTGTTTTCTAATAGGTGTTCGATATTTCGCAGAACAATTCAACTAAATTCAAAAATTCAGTAGATACTATAAAATAAAACAACTGCAAAGATAATGTGGAAAGAAATCCAGGTAAAAGACAGACATGTAAGCCAGAAATTACCCAAATAAGACCGACGCCTACTAACAGAAATTCCACAATTGAGTGCAGGTAAAGCCTTAAGAAGTTCAATAAGTGAGACAAGGAGTATAGTAGAGAAAAAGATGTTAAAATATTGACGATAGCTGTAACTCTAACACCTGCTGGAATGATTGATGGTAAGAAACACCTAATTGATGATAAGTCCTTGCGCAATAGAGCTTGTGATGACGTTGAAGGAATGAAGATATCCCTTGGAATTGAAAAAAATTAAACAAAACCTAGTGGAAGAATATATGAAACAAAAGCTACATGTTCTTGAAATGAAAAAACAAATACGTGAAGCTGAAGTAGGAATGAAGTGGATCTATTAGTAGTCATATAAAGTCAGATATATGGACAGAAAATTCAGGTTATTGATGAGACAAGTGAAGTTCAAGAATGGCTAAATGAATTACCAGAACAAGAGTTTGACCTGCAAAACCTTAAGCCTAAAGATTTCAACGAACAGAAGATAGACAAGACAGATGTTGACAAGTTATGTGAAGCATTAAAAAATGTAGTGGACACAAAACGGTTTCTTGAACGAGACTTTAGTTTTTGATGAAAATCCTTATTATTTCAAGTTTAAAAAAATTTCAACAACACTGATGAAGAAAATATGATAAAGCTCAAAAGTGTTTACGTGAAGAATCTAGAAGTGCAGTCATTGGTATGTTAATTGTCCCAGATAATTTAGATACTACCCTTAAGACTCTAAAAATGCATTTTGGAAGATCTGACCAAATTATTGACACTATTATTTATGAAGTAGCTACGACACATTCAGCACGAGAAAATAATCTAGAAGGCCATAGATCATCAGAATTTAAAAGATTTGGTACAAAAGTTACCAGAATCCCCTAAATGTCACTGAGGAGAATTTATTTTGAGAAATAGAAGTACAGACCTTGCAGTATTTTTAGATTGGTTGTTAGAATTATCAAATGCAGCAAATTTTGTTGTTCTACTCAAAAATGGTAACGAGAATGGAAAAAAGCCAAGGAAATTTGCATATACAACGCAAACAAAAGAAGAAATATGTACATTTTGTAGAAAGGGCAAACATAAAATTGAGAAGTGTCGAAAATTTAAAAACGAAGACATAGGCTTACGTTGGGAACTTATGACTGATAGAAAACTTTGTGCCCCCTTCATTAAAGGTAGACACCAGACCAATAAATGCCAACAAACAAGAACTTGCAATATTAATGGACGCAAACAAGGACATCACATGTTTTTACATAAAAATAGACCGGAAGGGATACATCCAAAAAGAAATACTGATAGTGAGACACTTTGAGCAGTGGGCCAAGGCTCTAAAAATGTAATTCTACGAATGGCGAACGTCTCACTACACGGGTCTCGAGAAACAATACAAATTGTGGCTCTATGTGATGAAGCCGCAAGAGTAAGTTTGATCGCTAATTCCCTAGTTGATCACAAGCGTGCCACTTTGTGTTCAGTAGATCAACGAAATGAAGACAACTCCCTTGGACTCAATTTGCCTTGACATCGATATGTCAGAGATATCTGCAAACGCCAGAATTTTCAAATTGAGAGGTGTAAGATCAGCAAAGACATTCCAGAACAGAACGAATTTCGCAGCTATTCATATCTAGCAGGTATTTGATGATGCTCTGTTTCTACACTAGTGGGGACAATGTTACTTTTAATTTGTGCACCAGCTGGGAGAATGTTTAGTTCTAGAAAATTTGTAAATATTTTTAAGATTGTCGAGATGACAGTAAGAATTAAAGTAATAAAGAATTATGTCAGAAGTCCAGGTCGATATACATTTTAGCTTCTAAAACCGACGAAAATTCCTTTTAACAATGTAGTTAACAAAGGCTTCGTATCCAACATACAGGGTATTAAGATTTTATTTCAACTTTGATTATTTAGATCTATCTCTCTTATTCAATTAAAGTTTTTAATGTCTTGTATTTTTTTCGTATGTATCACCGTTTATAAATTCTTTATCAATATGTCCATTTCTGCATGATCAAAATTGAGTATCATTATTTTTAAACAACATAAAAACATTTGAAACACTAATTTTTAAAAAACAATTTAATTAAATAAAATATCAAAATTAATGTTGAAAATACCCACCTCCTGCCAGTATGCATGCATCCAATCTTTTATTCATTGATTTGCGCACCCTTTAGAAAATTTTGTGGAGTATTTCCGATGGATTAACATGAATCTGATACTCGATTTCTTAGGCATTATTCATTTTGAATGGGTATTTGGTAAACCAAGATCTTTAGATATCGCCAAAGGAGATAATCTAAACAGTTAAGGTCTGGTGGCCTAGGAGGCCATTCGACCTATCAAACAATTAGGTATTAAACGTTCGATCCAAAACTTCGTAAGAACGGCGTAAGTCAGTAGTCAGTGCTGCCGTGGGGGGGGGGGGGGGGGTAAGACGTGTTACGACCCTGAAAAATCATCCCCTGCCTGTGAATCATATTAAACAGTAAGAAGGCTGTATTGTAGATATTGTAAACATTATTTATTATACCGAAGTTCGTTCCCTTTTCTTAAGAATGATAGAACTAAAAAATGAAAAATAAAAATAAAACTTTAACACCTTTTATCGTGAAAACGTATCGTTTTTGACCACATTTTTATATTAATTTTTTATCTTAGAAGTTGCTGAGGAATTCTCCTGTCAAATATCGAACACTTATTAAAAAACAGCCTGTATATTACTGTATAAACTCATTCCATTCAAAGGTGATAAATGTCTTGGGGATCACATCACAGTTATTCTGGTTGATTTCGAAATTTATGCCCATCCTGTTTAGGCCCAGATTAACTGTTGCTTGAGCATTTTATATCGTCGATGACAAAATGAACCGCAGATTACTGCTGGGATGAATTAACAAGATAAATAAAAAAAAACTCTATTTATATGAATGTAGATAGACGTTAAAACTGCAGAGAAATTTTTGTTACACATTGTATTATGAGCAATAAATTATTTTGAATTTTATAAATAAAAATAAAAACTAGGAAAAATATTAAATTTCTTATATTCAACCATTTAAGTTTATTTAACATATAATTTATCGTTGTGTATTTATCAACATTTAATATTATTCTCATTGCCTTTTTTTGTAAAATTTGAAGTCTACTAAAAATTCCTTCATTTGCAGTATATAAAATTGTAGAGCAATACAAATAATGAGGTGAAATTATTGTATTATATATTGTTTTTCTTGAAAATAAACTTAAACTTTTACTTACTCTTTTGAAAAAATTAATTTTTTTCCCAAACATCCTTTTCCTATTTGACGAGCACTATTACTCTCGTAAGTATCTACGTGACATTTATTTACACCCTGTACATTTGTGAAGTTCAATTTGACACATAGGACGTAGCAAATTTAATAAAAGAATGGAAAGGGCTTATACAAAATTCGTCAACGATATTATAATGAAACCGTTCCAACGTAAATCAATTGGCAAAATTCATGCACTGCTTGAAATACAACATCACAAACAAAAAGTATAAAGCGACATGGACTTAAAAATGTTTGGCTGTCAACTGCATTCTTCATACTTAGTTTTTCGTAATTTAAAACTCGACATCGTTTTGTTTCGGTGTTTTCTGTGTTTTTACCCCCCGCGTGGTGTGTATGTTGCTACACTGTCAAGTTCAGATGAAAGGAAATACGCTTTTTACCGACATTGGTGTGCCACTTACTGCCGCGTGATTGAAGTCTAGGGAAAAGTGTAATTATTTTTGAGGGTGCCTAAATTCATTGGGCGTCGATGAGATAGCAGGGTAGTAGTAGTAGGAACTTTCCAACAAAAAAAACCTAAATCACTTTAAAAACGTGTAACGTTCCATATTAAGCTGAAAATTTTCAATGGCTGTTAATTCCAACAAGGAGGAACTCGTTTGGATTGTGACGTTAAGAACGATTAAGGCAGGAATGTTCGAGCAATATGAACTACTTCATTCAAAGGATTTCAATGCTACTTAATCATCACAATCCAACACATCCTTAGACTACTGATGGATTCATCTAAAAAGGACCACAAACTGCCAAAGCAACGTCAGCAAAAAACAAAATTGCTAGCAGGGGTAGCTAGGGTAAGTTATAACTTAGAGCTGAAGTGGAGATGCTATGAATTTTCACAATATCTAAAGCCAAATTTAAAATTAAATGGGAATAGAAATAAATCATTGAGTGCACACATAGTAACAAAATTTCTGTGATAGATGCTGTGCAAGCACTGTATTTGCCTTAAGTCATGTTGTCTTCATGGCTCTATGCTTGGGGTCATTTTCGAAATAAGTTAAATTATGAGAAGGAATAGTGAGGGCGTCCCTGTTTCAGGTTGCGAGAGAAAGTTAAGTGATGGCACGGTGAGAACTCCTAACTTTGAAAAGTAGGGCTTGCATGGTGTCATTGGATGAAGTCCAAAGATGCATTGAATAAATCTCTTCTAGGCCTTGAATGCGTTCTGAACATACCTCGAAGAACCCCAGAAGAGAATACCATAGCTTATGATTGATTGGTCAAGGTGAACACAAAAAAAAAACTTAATATCGATTAACTCTGCAATTGACTTGCCGTTCAGGGTAACATACAGGGATTCATCTGAGTTATTGGACTGGCCGAAAATTGAGAGTCCTGTTTTGTAGGCAACCAATTTAAGACTGTTCTTTTGACACCAATGCAGCAGCAGAACTGTCACTCGCGAGCTGAGGGAGTGTGGGGCCTGGAAAGCAAAATTGTTGTATTATCTGGGTACTGGCAAATCACCTTATGCCATCACTGAGGCTATTTGCGTGACGAAGAAATAGGATAGGCCCTAAGACTGAGCCATGAGGAACCCCTGCTCAATTTGTCGCGACTCAGAGCAGGAACTGCTGCCCCCTATCCAAAATACATACCAGATATTTCCTCTCCAAGAGGTAAGATCTTACTAGGGCTGCACAGGCGAGGCCTCTGCATCATTACCTCATGGTTACTAGCGCCGAAGGCCTTTGAGAGATCAAAAAACATCCCAGAGACCGTGTGGTTTTTATCGATACATTCAGTTGTTCTGTAGATGGCTTATTTTGTGGAGCATGTAGGTCGGAAACCAAATTAAAAATCAACCAATAGTGGTTATCTCTGGATAAAGCTCATAAGTCTGGTGTAGATTGATCTCTAAAGTACCTTCGATACCGCCAAAATCATTGTAATTTGCGGTTGAGTGATCAAAGTTCAGCTGAGTATCTCTCAAACGACACTGTTTAACAGCCGTTTCTCTGGAAAACGTCACCAATCACATTATAATCCAAGAAAAAACAAACAAACACAAGGGACGAAATAGCTGATACCTAGATATAGATACATCGCCTACCATGCACCGCTACTGAAAAAATGCTAATATAAAGACCAAAGACGAGCAATTCTTGAACTTTCCCGACTTTATCCTGTTTCCAGCTTATACTCAAAGAAAAGAAATGACACTTTTTAAAATGGAAATTGAAAAAGTTTTCCTATGAAAACTCGCAGTGTACAGTGACTATATTAAAATATAGGAATCTTTCCTTCTGGCGAGTTTTCTTGTAGATTAGGATTATTTAATGGATTTGTGGGATTTTTGTTGCAAACATGCTGTTTTCATTCAGTTTAGGTTTGTTCTGTGTTTTATAAAGAGAGAATTATTGTCTGCTATAGATACTTTACTACTTTACTTTCCTTCGCTCAGGTGACAATACAGTTATGTACTTCATTCCTTGCCGACAATACATGCTTCGTATGCAACTAAATGCATACAAAACTGCTAGAATATATCTGACATTTTCCTGATCTTAAAGAATATGTAGCTTTATTATACCACCGCAAAAACTTTATCCCAACTCCCCTATATATATGTTCCACTTAACACATCCCCTTTAAGGCCAGAGAAAGCAAAGGAATTCCTCACCCTGCCTCCCCAAAATTCGTATCCCCAATATTTATTACATTTACTCTATCAAGTCAATAAAGGTTTGTGCCAATTGTCTCTGATCGTTCAGAAAAAGTTCGAAATATGAAGATGGATTGATAAAACGTAACTCAACCAAACCAAATAATGAGTTCTAAGAATTTGAAAGAAAAACGATAAAACATGTATAAAGGGTGTTTCAGAAGTACGGTACGTAACTTAAGGGGGTGATTCCTTATGCTATTCTAAGCGAAAAAGTTCATTAGAGTGTCATTAAGGAATCACCTCCTTAAGTTATGTACCATACTACTGAAACACCCTGTATGTACATAGTCGCAATTTAATGAAACATTATTCAGCGTGTATGTTGATTACATATAGACCTCTATGCTACTATAAATTAAGCATTTCATATCCGGAGCTATTTTTCATAAAGGCTCTTTAGAGCCCTTACTGCCTATCCATATAGTGGTCTGAACATTTTCTTTTCTTTCACACATATGCCCGTAATGAAGACAGATTGGTCAAATTATTGGGCATTTCAGATTTTTCTTTGATTTATTTGGTACAATTTTATTACACGTGTGTCCTTTGGTGATAAAGTTTATCCACTCCAGCTTTATGCTATATACAGGGTGTCCGGTACGTATATGTTATACTCTCCGTAGTGTATAGAGGTCAAAATAATCCTAATTTATCATAGAAAAAATATTCCTAAAGTGACCTTTAACGAAGATACTGTACGTCACTTTAGGATTAGAAGCCCCTGTAAATTTTACGTTTTTTGTACTCGGCAATAAAGTTAGCCGTTTCAATAACAAACACCTAGGGACGCGCCGTCCATATGAGCAAGGTCGTGGGGCGCACGACGGCGCCAAGGCCATAAAGGCGCCAGGCTTTCAACACAAATTAACATAAAACTAAAAAAGTTATCTATGAGTGGTGGTAAAAATGCATTTATGCATCCACCAACACCGACCGCCGGTCGGCGACCACTACCAGTGGTGAAATTTTACTAATCTTCTTCCTGTGGGGGCGCGAAAATCCGCGTGCATTCGGCGCGCTGGTTTAAACTTGCAAAATTTTGCGTGTTCGTAATCGATATAGCAGGTTAATTTTTCATTCTTGTCTTGCGCATAAGACGTATAGAGTGCCTTATTCGCTATTACGTATCTACCGCAATATTTTTTATTTATTTTATTAAGATGGCCAGAGAAGAAAAAAGGAAATTGTCTGGATACCAAAACTTGCTTCACAAGCAAAAAAGGGAGGAAGACTTGGAGAAAATCAATTTCAAAATTAGTAACTTTTTTCAAAAGACGACACAAGACACTACTTCTGATAACAGTGATTTTCTACATTCAACAAAGTCAAACTTGCCAACAGAATTAAAAAAGCAAGCTAATAAGGATGAAGATCCAAAAGAATTAGATCCTGATGCGTTTCAGTCAGTGTCGGTACCACCATGTTCGAGTAAGCAAGACGAATTATCCGAAGAAGCGCCCCTTTCTAGCGATCCTGGTCTTTGGCCAAGTGTATCGTCTCCAATCCAGGAGCAAGAGCTTGTCGAAAAAGGTCCAATGCATTATCAAAATAAATCTATGTATCCTAAAGACAAAAGTGGACGTAAGTTTTCCGATATATATTTTACTCGAATTTTGTTAAATGGTGAAAAGGTTCAGCGTCATTGGTTGCTATATTCTATTGAAAAAAATGCAATTTTGTGCTTCTGCTGTAAAATATTCAATGACCCCAACCCCAACAATCCATTGACATTTAGAAACACCAAATTAAGTAACCAAGTCGGTTTCAATGATTGGCATCATTTAAGCGAACATTTGAAAATCCAGGAAAAAAGTAAATCTCATTTTTAAAATTTACGTGTCTGGTCAGATTTACTAAAAAGATTAAAAATTAATCGAACCGTTGATTCGGAAATGCAAAATTTATTAAAAAAATTAAACTAATCATTGGCGCAGTGTCATTGAAAGAATAATTTATACTATTCAATATTTGGCTGAACAAGACTTGGCTTTTAGTGGTCCTAGTAACAAATTATTTAAAAGAAATAATGGACATTTTTTAAAATGTATAGAAATGATAGCAAAATTTGATCCAGTCATGCGTGCACATATAAATAGATCTTAAAAAAATATTCTACTTTACCTTGGAGATAAAATTCAAAGGAAACCATTAAATTAATAGGTGGCAATATAAGAAATAATATTTTAAACGAAGGTAAAGAAACAAAATATTTTTCTATAATACTCGTGATGTGAGCCGCCAGGAGCAGATTTTTGTTTGCTCAAAATACGTTCATTTAAAAACAATAAATTTAGTGTCGAAGAACGTTTTTTTAATATCGTCCTATGAGTGGTACAACAGGTGAAGGTTTACCCAACTTTTTACTAAAAACATTGGAGAATTATGGTTTAGACATTTATAATATGCGCGGCCAAGGTTATGATAATGGTTCAAATATGAAGGGTAAACATCAAGGTGTACAAAAAGAATCCACGAGCAATGTTTGTACCTTATTGTAACTAAAGTTTTAACCTTGTAATAGACGATGCGGTGAAATCCAATATTTCTAGTATAAATTTTTTTCAACTGTTCAAGAATTATATATTTTTTTTTCTGTCTCAACCAATCGGTGGTCTGTTTCGAAAAGTAACATTTCAAGTCTAACATTAAAGCCTCTGTCAGATACTAGTTGGTATAGCAGAATTGATGCAATAACCCCTCTAAGATTTCAGTTGGGTGAACTTTACGATGCTCTAACTTTATGAAATTTTATACGGAAATAATTTTGACAATACTACAAAACATCTAGCTACCTCCCTAGGTAAAAGAATTAAAAATTATGAGTTTGTGTGTATGGTAGTCTTATGGTACAAGATTCTAAGTGAAATGTTTGTTGTTACTAAGATTCTGCAATCAAAAACATTTAATATTTCCCAGGCTTGCGAAAGTTTAAATAACCTCAATGAATTTGTAAAACCATATTGATCTGACAAAGGCTTTAGTAACTTATTAGTAGATGCCAAAGAACTAGCTTCTTGCTTGGAAGTTGATTCGAAATTTATATCCGCAGAAAATTTAAGGCCACGAAAGATTAAAAAACAATTTTCTTACAAAGGTGACGACAAGCCGATTGAAAATCAAGAAATGAGATTTAAAGTAGCGACGTCTGTAGTAGAAACACTTAATTACATTGCAATATATAACCTAACCCACTCATTTCCAAACATAAGGATTGTATTGCGCATATTATTAACCATTCCAGTTTCGTAGCTACAGCCGAGAGGTCATTCTCTAAATCAGAGTTGATTCAAAATTATTTACGATCTAGAATAGGCCAAGAGCGGTTAGAAAATCTTTTATTTATTTATTTATTTATTTATTTATGGTACATCTTACAAACACCTTGGTGGTAATTACATGTAAGAGACTTAAGACTAGAGGGAATAAAAATATATAAAAAAGAAAAAAAATAACAATATTACACCTAAACCTAGCAGTCTAAAAGACAATTATTATTGTAAATGTGTACATCTATCGCTACAGCATTTAATAGTACGAACATTTGTGTTAAATATATCTATGTCATGCCTACTCAAAAATGCATTGCAATTTGCCAGCATATAGTTTAAGGGTGAAGGACTTTCTTTATCAACAAAAAATATTCTATCTGTTGTAATACGTAAATTGATCTTTGGTACATTGAGTCTTATATAATTTATTAGGTAACAATCACAGTATTTTTGGCCACTAACAATATTAAATACAAAAATCACAGAATGAGTTTCTCTCCTACGTTCTAGTGTTACAAACTCAAAGCTATCTATCATTGATTGATAAGCTACTCTATATAAGGATATGCATTGTGCTGTCTAACATACAAGTATCTTAAAAATCGTTTTTGAACTTTTTCAATGAGATTGGAGTTAGATGCAGCCTGAGGTGCCCAGATAACTGAGGCATACTCAAGGTGCGGTCTAACAAGTGAATTATATAGGAGTATCACAGTCTTTGTACTTTTAAAGTTTCCAGAGTTCCTTATTATGAAACCTAAAGCCTTGTACGCCTTATTTACAACATATTCGTAATGAGTATTAAATTTGAGATTTTGTTGGAGGTAGACCCCAAGGTCCTTGATACCACTTGCCCGATGAAGTAAAATGTCATTAAGGAAGTAATGATAATCTGTCGAGCTGAGCTTCCTGGTATAAGTCATTACGTGACACTTCTCAGCGTTAAGAAACATTTTGTTTTTCTTAAACCACATGCTTATTTCATTAAGATCTTGTTGTAATTTTTGACAGTCCAGCTCATTGGTGATGGTACCAAAAACCTTAAAGTCATCAGCAAAGAGTAGACATTTAGAGTTTTGAATCACAGTTGGGAGGTCATTTATAAATAGGGCAAATAGTATAGGTCCCAAATTACTGCCTTGTGGAACACCAGATGTTGCTCCATACACGGAAGATTTAGTTTTTCCAACCTTAACAGACTGAGATCTTGTGGACAAATAGGAATTCATAAATTTTAATGCGTTAGTTGAGAAATGAAAAGATGCAAGCTTCGAAAGCAACAGCTGATGATCCACTTTATCGAAGGCCTTTGAGCAATCAGTGTATATTACATCTAATTGCTGCTTATCACTGATTGCCTCAGAGGCACATGCTGTAAAAACACACAAATTTGAAACAGTTGATTTACCAGAAACAAAACCATGTTGCTCAGAACAGATTCTATGCTTAACATTATTTACAATATCATGAAATAGTATAAATTCAAAGATTTTAGCCAAAGCATTTAATACACTAATCGGACGATAATTGTCAACAATAGACCTACTGCCCGACTTGTGTATTGGTGTAACAATAGCCGACTTAAGTTTATCAGGAAAAGTATTACTTCGTATAGCCATGTTAAAAATGTGCACAATAGGTTTGGTCAAGAACTCTGAACAACCTTTGTAAATGTATGCAGGTATATTGTCAGTACCAGTAGATTTCTTCGGTTTTAGTTTCCTAATACTGTCCTTAACATCCTCATCCGTTACATGTCTGAAATTAACAGTTCCACTATACATAGTCTGCAAATTATCAGCAGACGGTGCCTCATACACTGAAGAAAAATACCCTGCAAAGGCGTTAGCAATATCAGCATGCCCATGGTACTCATCATCTCCCAATGTAACCAAATCAGGAATACCATTGCGTTTATTTCTGCTCCTGACATAAGACCAGAAACTGTTTGGATCCTGACCTATATTACTCTCAATATGTGCTTGAAAAGACTTCAAGTCACAAGTAGTCTTAGCTTTTATTGCTTGTCGAAGGTTTTGATATTCTGAAATTTTGGGCTGATCAGCCGTGTTATTGTGTATAAATTTATGCAATCTGTTTTTATGTCGTATCATCCTTATTAAATCCAAGGAGAACCACAGCGGATACCGACATTTACCTCCTGAAGGTTGTTTCTTCTTAGGAATGGCACGGTCTATGCAAGATAGGATGATTTTATATAGCACATCAAGACACACATTAGGGTCTGAGAACTTTTCAATCTCTGACCAATCAGCAGCCTGTATTAATCTATATAAGTAAAGGTAATTACCATTAGCATAATCATAGACATGGTCATTAGAAATATTCTCTATTGCTATCATTTCTATAGAATCTGACTTTTTAAAGCAACTTGAAATGAAATATTCTGTTAATGAATTTGCAAAAAGTAAAGCTAGAAAAGTCCAATTTTTGTAAGACCTCTCCATCATGTATCATGATCATGTATTATCTGTTGCAAAACAATCGCTATTTTATTTCTTAATTTTTTTTTAATATTTTAAATTAATGTTTTGCAACTTTGATACTGTTTTTGTTTTGTTACTGTTGTTTCGTATTCTATTAATATTTTTACTGTACTTTCTGTTTGTCACAAATAAATATAGACATTAGTACTAAAAAGTATAGAGTTTTCTTCAAAAATTTCATCGATCAACTATGAGAGAAGGGTGGTAATTTTAGCTCAATATTATAATATTGGTTAAAGGCGCCTATCATTATTTCGCACGACGGCGCCGAAAATACTTGGCGCGTCCCTGACCAGCTGATGTAGATCCATTGGTCCCGCTTCGTGCCATTTTTAACAACAAATTTACCTGTCTAGCTTCCCCTAAACGAAATACGGTAATGGCCTCTGTCCGTACCAAGCTCCTCTTTATTTCACGTCGAGTTTAATTTAACTAGCAATCATTGCTGGGAACTTGAGGCTGTTTATGACACCCTGACAATGAGAGAAGAATTTCTTAGCCTGTTTGTGAAACACGTATTTTTGTAATGGGATAATTTTACCTTGAAGGGAACATATTTTGTGAAGTACGGTAGTTTTTTCAAGCCGGTATGGGTGTACAAAAAATGGAGTTGAGTCAAGTCGCAGAATACTACGCAACATTTCATGGCTAATAGTCCAGTCATATTGGACGAAAAAAGGGGTGCACTACGGAATAATTCCGACCAAGCAGACTTTTGTAGAGAATCTCATTATTTACACCGGGTGTTTCAGAAGTACGGTACGTAACTTAAGAGGGTGACTCCCTATGATATTCTAAGAGAAAAGTTTCATGTAGACATGTGTCCGGAGTTACCCCGTTTTTGATATACAGGGTGTTAAAGTTTTAAAAAAAAATCGCTTTTTATAATTCTTTTAAATATCCTTTTCCCGATTCGAGAGAAAAGATAAAAATCAACTATATCCGTATCATATTCAACGTGTGCAAGCTCTGCTTCCCTTTGATTTTCAGCCAGGGTTTGATTTTAGTAAGTGGTTGCGGTTGCCGCATACAGTAGCACAAGAATTTTTTGCCGAACATTTTATTTACTGATTTTTATTTACTTTTTCAAGAGAAGCCATTATGAACATTTTTGAGTGGACGATCATTCTCATAAAATTAGAGAAGGTCGTTTTCAGCAACAGTTTTTGGTGAATGTATGGGCAGGGGTAATTGGCGACTCTTATTGGACCCTACTTTTTTCCACCTCGATTGAATAGAAACTCCTATACGCAGTTTCTAGCTGAAGAACTTGACATTCTATTACGAGACATACCTCTACTTATATGTGGTTCATGCACGACGGCGCCCCAGCTCACTTTAGCCTACTTGCTCGTCAATACCTCGACAACACATATCCTAATTACTGGATTAGAAGCACAGGTCCCCAAGATTGGCCAGCTCGCAGTCCCGACTTGAATCCTCCAGACTATTATTTATGGGGTTACCTAAATTTTCTTGTATACAAGACGCCTGTACTAGATAAAAACGACTTAAGAATTCGAATTATTCAAACTTCAAACTTCAAACTTCTAACTTATTTATTCATGTTAACATGCAAATAGGTATAGTATTTACATACGTCAATAATTTAAAAAATATATATTGAACTATACTCGGAACTGTATACAAATTACAGATAATATCACTGTATACAGAATAAAATACAGAATAAAACAACCTAATAAAAATAAATTGTTCAAGAAATTAAAATATCTAGACATAGTACAAATAAAATGCAGATAAAATAACAAATACACAGAAAAGGCTGATAAAACAAAACGGAGTAAAATGCAAAATATAACAAGAGAATAAAAGGACAAGAAAATTTTAAATTTCCGTCACAGGCATGTTAAAAAATTCTTCCACAGAGTAAAATGCTTTGCTGATGAGAAATGCCTTGAGCCTTTCTTTTAGATTTCCAATAGGTAGATTTCTCTGATGGTATGAGAGTTTATTGTAGAAGTGAATCCCAAAGAACCCAGGGCCATCATGACACCTTTTAAGTCGCCAATAGTTTGGCACAAGATTTGAGTTGTGACGAGTATCATGGTCATGTAGAGAACTATGAGTGGCATAATGATCGATGTGCGATCTGACATAGAGTAGAGTTTCTAAGATAAACAGAAATGGTAGTGTCAGTATTTTATTACGAATAAAAGTCTGGCGACAATCCTTTCCGAAATTGAATTAAAAGTTGCAGTGCGATACGAAATAATGCAGGCATTTTTGGACGTATAAGAGAATCAATGGTGCATTTTCTTGGCATTTGTAGAACAAGATAACAATCTGCAATCTCTCATCTAATGAATATTTCATTTCGGCAATATTATAGTAAATTTGTCAAATTTTTTGACTTTGAAGGATTCAAGGGTGATTATACCTTTATTACCTATTGTATGTTTCAAACAGGTTAAAGTTAAATTATACTGGATAAAATATTAAAATTTAATAAAAATAGCTGTCACGATATTAAATATTTTAATCAGAACGGACAAAAAAAAATCACTCGTTCCAAAAATCGTATAAAAAAAGCTATGTTCCATTTAAAAAACACCTTATCCATAGCGTAACTCTTTTGTTTCTGGTTCAAATAAATTTTTGGTTTCATTTTTGAATTCTGCAGGAAAAAGTACATCGATTGGCTATTTTGGATTTTTCTGTAAATACAAGGAAGCTCAAAAATGAGCCCCTGTTCAGTCCTCGTTGGAAGACCCTGTACATGCAATATAATCGAAAACGAAGCAATATTCGAAAACAATTTATGGTACAAAAAAGTTGTACTAGGTATTAGTTAGTAAATCAAAAAAAAAAAATCAAAATTAGAAAAAAATAAGTAGCGTTCATTTTCTTGTCAACTTCGGACACATATTAACATGAACTTTTTCTCTTAGAATATCATAAGGAATCATCCCCTTAAGTTACGTACCGTACTTCTAAAACAACCTATATATTCTGTAACTGATTTTTGTGGCCTCTGGCCCAGTATAACTTTGGAAGCGTACAATAATCATAAGCTTAAAAAAGCAGGCGTTCTTTTGTTCTAAGTTAGGGTTAAGAAACCAGCGATAGTCAGCGACAGACCTTGGCTTCATTAATTATTTTATTTTCCGTCCATTTGGGTGCACGATCAAGGAAATGAGTCAGTGAACCAACTGTATAACTCCGTAAAAAAATGTTTCTCCGTTTTGCCTGTCAAAACAAGAATATTATTACACCCTATAAAAATATTTATGTGCCATATAAACCACTCTATCATAACTTGGAAAGCAATTACTTTAATTACCCTCATGTACAATCTTCAGCAATAATGCGAGGACATTTGTTCGATGTCACAAAATCTTATAAAGGCCTATGTTCGTGTCCCACCATGTAATATGTTTCACTGTTATTAGAAACATGTTCTATAAACGGCCAAATATTATTTTTATTTATGTCAGAAGTGGGTTTTTGAAGTTCCCTGCGACAATTTTCAATTCCGTATCCAAATATCCAACTAACTTATCAAACAACAATATTCCAAGAAAACTTTCTATTAATATAGACCGATAAATATTCTCCCCTTTCAATTCTAGGAATTCAAATATCCCCAAAACTATTAGGCCGAGTTTTGGGGGAAGTTGGGCAAACAAGAAATTCATGTTTAACTGTTCATGCATGGAGGATTTTTGGACATAAAATGGCCTATAAATCTTTCTAATTTGCCATCGGGGATTTTCATGGAAGAATAAGGAAACACACAAAGAAAAATATAAGTTTTAGATAGATATACGTAATATTAGAAACCTGTACAATTCCTAATTTTAAAGTATTTAGGTTTTTAGCCCTTGAATAAAATTATTTACCTGAAAACTTTTTTCTCCTTCCTGAAAAACTGATGGCATCACCCAAATTAAAACAGAATCCCTCCTTTTAATTTCCCCTGAAAGTAAACACACTTTTATATCTTAAAATCCTCCAACTTTCTTCCTTTTCCAAAACTTTAATATAAAAGAAAAACATCGCCTTAAAAGCCATTTTCAATCAAGTAAATACTGAAAAGGTACTATAAAATGGAAAGATAACTTCAGTCTGGAAAAAGTAAGAACTCTCAAGCGTCGTAAAAGTCTGTCCTTGAAAAGGTAGTCTATGAAAAATGCATTTTTAGATAAGGGGTAGTACCATGTACCGTCTTTTTATAGTTTTATCGAAGCATTCCCTGTTTGTTTAGGTCTTTTTGGAGGATACGATAGGACAAACACATTTCAACAATTTCCCAACATTATTAGTAATTCTACTAAAATGTCTCTCATCGCCCCCTAGAGTAGCATCCCCCATTCCCCGATACCGGGCTAAAATACCTTAATAAAGACGCTGCAAAATAAACACCTTTGTTATAATATTTTATAACTTGACAGTTAAATAAAGTTGCCGTTTTAACCCATATGAACAAAAATGTAGGTAACGACTTTAAATGTTATATAGGATTTATTTTTTTCTTTTTGGTGACGTGCCGCGTAACACCCCGTATATAAACCACTTACATAGTGCACGCTTTATATTTCTTTTTTGTATGCGTTCGTCCGATATTGCCGGAAGCCTTTTGAAAAGAGTCTAAATGTGAAAGAATACGAAATAAAGAACCAATATGACCAAGAGTTTAAATTCTACACTACTAAGGACTAAATAAATATTGAACTAATTACTTTCACAACCTATAGTTTTAAACCAAATCCAAGAATGTAATAGCGACCACCCTCGGGGAATTAAATGTTGGTCGATTAATAGAAAAAAATTAAAACAACTGGTCTGCATTTTACAGTGTTGGTATATTAATAAATATGTAAATAATTTTAAATTCCTTTGTCTAAATTTATCAGAACTAAAATTAAATGAGATGAAGCCGATTTACCAATATGTATATACTGCACGTGCATACTAACATACAGGGTGTCAATTTGAAAACTTCCCACCCTGACTATCTTTCTTGCAGTTAAAAATATGAAAAATCGGAAAGACATGTAAATTTCATTGGAACACTTTAAATGAATAGTTTTAGCCTTCTTGTTCCAACCCCCTAGGAGGGGTAAATGTCACCCTTAGAATCTTAAATGGGAATGGGGGTCAAGTGGCACATCGTTTTAAAGGGCGTTGAATTCTCTTTTCAGTGGTATCCTACTTTGTTGCTTTTTGTCCAGAGGTGTCCGAATAATCGCGTTTAAAAGTTGCAGAAACAATTAAGCTTGCCTGCATTGAGATTTTGGTTTTCAGGTTAGTGTTTACACAAAAATTATTGCATTGGGTCTCCTTGTAGTACAAATGATTAGAGGATTAGGCGGCACCGTTAAAATCGTTGAATAACAGGCAGAAAATCTAGTTTAAACAATTGATTTCTGATTTATTGATTATTTTACTTCGACAAAAATAACTTTTTATTGCGGAATAGAAATTTCTACAATAAAACACATGGGATCTACTTACGCACTATCTTATAAGTTGTTTAAATTGTTGTCCATTTTCCTGTAAACAATAATAAAGTCTGTTTTCGAATTCCTTCCTAACATTTCAGAAAACTTCAGCAGCAGGTTGTGTTTTATAAACAAAGGATTTAAGATGTCCCCAAAGAAAGAGGTCTAAGGGTGTTAAATCCGGTAATCTTGGAGGCCATTCAATTGGTCCCCTTCTGCCAATCCATCTATCCGGGAATCTCTCGTTTAACCACTGTCGAACCGGAAGAAAATAATGTGGTGGAGCACCGTCCTGCTGAAATGTTATCAAATCCTCCTGTAAAACTGAATTACCCTCTGCATCAATTTGAGTTTCTAGCTCATGGGTGATAAGAGAATCGATAGTCTCTTCAAGCATATTAAGGTACAGATCACTTGTCAAGTTTCCTTCAATAAATAAAGGACCAATGGCATTTCCAAGAATACCAGCACAAACATTAACTTTTTGGGGATATTGTGTATGCCCTTCTCGAAAAATATGCGGGTTTTCGTCAATCCAATATCGACAATTTTGTTTGTTAACATTTCCATTTACAAAAAATGAACATTCATCGCTGAAACAGATATTCGGCAGAATATTAGGGATGGCGTTGACTTGACGACTCATGAATTCACAAAACACTATTCTTCTATCAAAATCATCGTCATAGAGTTCTTGAAGTATCTGCATTTTGCATGGATGTAGTTTATGCATTTTCAGTGCTTTTTTTACAGTCTCGTTTGATATTCCTGTCTGTTCTGCTACTGTCCGGAAGGAGCTGGTGGGCTCTTCAACAAATAATCCCAAAACCTCAATTTAAGCTCCTTCATTCATCACTCGTAGGTTATTTATTTTTCTATTACTCACCGAACCAGTTTCGGAGAACTTTGCCACCAAATCCAGCACATATCTGTGACTTACTTCACGATTTCGATTTCTTTCATTGAAGACCAATGCCGTCCTTCGTGCGCACTTTCCAACCTCTCCATAAATGAAAATAATTTCAGTTCTTTCTTGAAGAGAATAAACCATTCTCACACTTTATGCGCTTAATAAAAGTTATGACTGAACAGCCCAACAAGCAAAAGCGAATTAACAATAATATTCCTGTTTTGGCAACATCTTTTAAAATTGCTGACCATGTTTTTTTTTTGTTAAAAAACAACGTATTTTTAGAATTTGTTGATAGAATAGCAAGGCTTTTTGTGGAATTTCAGTGATAAGTCATCGAATGAACGCAAATTAACTAGGTACTCGTAGTACCTACCATCGAAATTTTATTAGATTACTTTTTGTGTAAATTTTTCAAGGTTACATTGCCAATCCCCAAATAAAGTTTGAAACGGTGTCACCCATGGGCGTAGCGAGGGGGGAGGCAGGGAAGGGCCATGTCCCCCCCTGGAAGTTGCCACTTATTGGAATTTGATAAAAAAAAACGTTAATGTTTATGAGGTTTTATGTTTATTAGTATTTGGCCCCCCTAAAAAAATGTCTGGCTACGCCCATGGTGCCACCTAATCTTCTAATCATTTGTACTACAATGCAGTAATTTTTGTGTAAACACTAACCTGAAAACCAAAATCTCAATGCAGGCAAGTTTAATTGTTTCTGCAACTTTGAAACGCGATTATTCGGAAACCTCTGGACAAAAAGCAAGAAAGTAGGATACCACTGAAAAGAGAATTGAACGCCCTTTAAAACGATGTACCACTTGACCCCCATTCCTGTTTAAGATTCTAAGGGTGACATCTACCCCTCCTAGGGGGTTGAAACAAGAAGGCTAAAACTATTCATTTAAAGTGTCCCCCTTACAAATAAAATTGACGTGTCTTTCCGATTTTTCAAATTTTTAACTGCAAGAAAGATATTATGGGTGGGAAGTTTTCAAATTGACAACCTGTATATATTTCACAATGAACGAACTGTATGTTGCTTTGAAGTTCTTATTTCTTACAATAATCAGAAATTAAAGATTGCTTCATATTTTTTATTTTATTTTTATAAAATTCAGATTCACATTTTAATAGCAATTAAGAAATATTTGTAGACTTGTCATAATTGAGAAAATTGAAGAAAAATAATTTTGACAACATCCAGTGTAATCTTGGGATGAGACATGCATTATCCAGAAACAATGCCACTCTTCTATTCTTCGTCTTGATATCAAATCTGTGACGCTATGTTGTCATGATGTCTGCTGTCATCCACGCTTTTTTGTTCGAAACCGATTAAAACATCGAGGATTTTTGCTTCTGCCTATTATAAGTGATTCTTCCTTCCCACCTTCGATATTTGCACATAACCGAATTGTAAATCGTTGTTTTGCTGTTTTTTTTTTCAGTACACTTGTCATCTTTCAATGCGTACATTTTGGGGCATAATGCTTTAAAATGGTTAATAGCCTTTCTATCCAAGCAGTTACTTAGTCTTCTATATTGATATTGTCACAACTTGGGAGTTGTTTCGCTAACGTGGCGTAAATGAAAGCACTTGGCTTTACCAGGTAGCCTGGAGGAAACCCACCATGTCTCCGTAGGGGAGTGTTGACCTGGCCGGCACTATCGATTGGGGGCTCTCAAGGGATGCGCCTGAGGGGCTTTACACGGCTACGTCTCTGGGGGACGAGAATGGCTTACGGGGGCCAGGAGTCTGGAGTCTATAAGACACTTGGGCGCTCCTGATCTCAGGGAAGGTGACCAGTCGTTGAGACAAAGGTACCGTGTCCACCCAATGTTCGAGTATTTATCAACAATCCATCTGATGAAGTTATCTTCTAGTCCTAAACATTCAGCAAATTCGAGGGCTTTTGTTTGAAATATGGGCCCGAATATTGGTAAGTGCTTGTTTAATGCCTTACAAAACCAGTTAAAAACAACTTGGTACATTGCCAGTCCTTCGGTTTTGGGAATTTTTTTTTTGTTCACCGTTGCCACCTTCTTGAAAAAAATTTCTAACTTCTACTTTACCCTGAAGCATCAAAGTCACTTGGGTCTTACCTACTTTAAATATTTCAGCCAACTCCCTGGTACTTAAACCAGTCTTTTCACTTTCCTCGATTATTTCCATTTTTTCGGTGAAAGAAAGACATTTCCTTTTTCCCGCCATTTTCATATTCAACCTGAACTAATGTTTTATCAGCTTTTAAAGCTAATTGAATGGAGTCGCCTGCAATAAAGAAATTAGTGTATGTACCTATATTTCTTAAGAATTCTCGGGTCGGGTTTCACTGTCCCTAATGGAGGGTGTTTTTAGCATTAATGTTTATCAAAAATTTCGACGATTAGTATCCGCGGTCGTTTAACAGATGGGTCGGTAAAGAGGAATATAAAAATTCAATGACAAATTAGGTTTATCTTGACCCTCTATATCGAGAGTACGCTATATACTTACCGGTCACCCTGCCTTTTCGTTTTTCTTCTAGGTTATGTGGTTTTTAAATCTCTAGTTTCTTGATCAAGTCGCAAATAAACTAATTTCTGCATACAATAACATTTTTTATTTATTTCCCTTCTGATTTATTTTCCCTTGTAGCCCAACATTGCCAACATTGCTGTTATTTTGAGCGAATTTATCTTGATAATCCCCATTCAGAAAAATGATTAATAAGTAACGGAAAAAGCTTCGGGATAAAGCTAAAGAGCTGCGTTGCTTTGAAGTTAACGCCAACAAGATATGAGCTGCCTAAGAATAAACAAATATAAGATATCTAGAGAGCTATTATCCCTGAAGGCTTTACCGTACGTAAAGATTTGTGTTATTAATTATGGTGTTGTACTCAAGGAATAACTTACAACCTAATTTCAAATTATTTAACGTCTACCATGCTTGAGAAGCTATTCAAAATGTCCACCTTCAAATTCCAAGCACTTTCTCACTCTTTATCTAAATAAACTTCGAACCCACTTTGACATTTCAGGTGTCAGTAATAAGCTGGTAGAACGGATGCGGTCTTTCATATCATCTGAACTTGTAGGTACAGTTGCCATCACTTTGTCCATTATAAAGCATAAAACCAGTAAATCTCCTGCAGGAATATCCAGACCTGAGAGCATCTACGTCAATCTATCTACTAGGATAGTCAAGTAACGATAAAGGCAATTTGTTTCATTAATCTTAAACCAAAACTAGTAAGGCGACGTCGCAACAATCTCTGCATACTTGGTGCACAGCATCGAGTCACTCTATGTTGGGTTCCTGGTCATCACAACATGGATGGCAATACCTTCGCCCGAGAAGGCGCAGGCATGTCTGCCGATCTAGCAGATAATACTATGGCTAGACCACTGGAGGGGATAGATTGCATAGCCAAACAACTTGCAACTCATTAGCAGATGGACAGAGCTAACAACCTGCAGCATCTCCGAGCAATTGTGGCCACCATTTGATAACAGGAAAACCGCAGCGTTATTACAACACAGTCAGAAGGACCTAGAAAATATCAATGCTATGGTTACCGGACACTGTTACTATATACAATCATGCCGAACGTATGCTAATATCAGCTAACGTCTTCTGCAGAAGTTGCAGAGACGAATAAGAGGATGATTCTTGCATGGATGTCCTGGCCTTGCATGAAGAAGGTTTAAAGCCTTGGGCGAACCATTCTACAATAATCTGGAGGAAGTAAGCAGCTTACAACTGGGTTGGCTTACTAGGTTTATTAACAGTAGTGGCTGGTTTAAGTGAGCTGCGTTGTACGTCGCACTAGCCATCAAGAAGCTTATGCTGATAGGTTCCGCTATGTGAGGCTGTCTGGACATACCAGAAGATTGCCACTCTAGCCTAACCTAACCTAAGAACAAGAGAAGTAACATCGTTCAATACCGCAAAATAGTATTGACGGTAGCTCTCTAACAATGCATTTCTTAGAATATAACCGAGTTATTATAAAGAGGCAGCCATTTAAGTGAAGTGATTAACGCCCGTGCGTATAAAATAAATATACTGTACAAGTGCGCGGCATCCTGCATCCTGTGCACTGAGTTTTTTGTTTTTAGCACGAGACCACTGACCTATATGTGTGCTGCACAAAATAATTAAAATTTATTTGCCGCTGCTATTTATGATTAAGATTAAGATGCCATAACGATCTTCCTGGAGCTCATTTCGACATGTAAAAATTGAAAGAAGTTGGATTAAGGTTAATGTACCAGTGATTGACATACATCAGCCCCTGTAATCGACATGTCAGATGTAACAGATCTGTTTTGTTTTAAAGAAATAGGTACAGACGAAATCCTGCAAAAATGCAACGCCTAATCATAATTTAATTAACTCGCGTTCACAAAGTAAACAATAACAATAGCTTAATTTTTCATTAACTCTAAATATAGAAGAAAATGATTTAATTATTACTACTAAAGACTAAAGGTATATTAAAATTAATATCCAGACATGGGAGCTGTCAAGATAATTAATGTAGCGCGGGCTGTTTATGAAATTTAATAAATTAGGTAAATGTAGGAGTATTAATATCTTTTCTTAAATTAGAAGTAAATATATTTTCGAAATACACTAATGATATTTAGGGTTATGAAATGGTGTAATTAAAGCATTATTTTTTTGAAGAAGTTGGATTTTGTTGACAAGCTGACACAGTTTAAGATAAATGTAAACATAGAGTAAAACTTAATAGTTAAGAAGTCAAGTTTACTACGATACTACCTTACCTATATCTTACCTTACCAACACATCAATGTTTCAAAATTCAATAGAACAAAGAAGAAAACGAATTGGTTTGTGTATGTACACGAAAGGCGTTGGATTTGGAAGCACTTCTTACAGCGTCTTATAACTATTATGCATTCTATGCTGGAATTCACATCGATTCATCATTAAAAATTGTATATTTATACCATGCGAGAAAACAAAAATATTTTCATCCAAAAGGGATTGGACTGAAACCGTAGGGGACGATATAACTAACCAAATCTACAAAAGTAACAAAGTCAGAATATAGAGAAAGGAAAATAAGAACTATATATATTACTGAAATTGCTGCATTTAGCGTTGACCAGCATCTTTGGAGAAATGTTACGACATTCTTGGATAATCCTTGCTTCGAAATGTCTTAAATTTTCAACTACTGATTTAAAAGTATTGTTCCTTAAATGAACATTCTAAAAGATAATGGAATGAAATTTGGAGGATTCGTATGCGACATAAAACTGCATTTTTTGACGCAAATAAGAGCATTTTATTACGATGAATTTGATACCAAAGACTATCAGGTTTTAAACAAACTTCCTATAAAAACTGTAAAAATGTTAAGTTATGTACGACTTTCCTAAAATATAGCGCCTTTTGAGAATAAAATAAGATTAAATCGAATAGCCTGTGACTAACACAACTGATAAAAACAAAAACGTTAAGATGTCTTGTAAAAAAACGCAACCCGGCGTTATTATCCAAAACTGGTTCAGAAAATGCGAAATGAGCCTGATAATAATGAAAACGATCCAATTATTGTGAGTGAAGAAATAGAAATAAATGTTTTGGCATACGTGCAAGTGAATATTAATGCGTCACTCAGGGAGATCGCGCTAGAATAAGGCATTTGTAAGTCTTCTGCCGGCAATATTTTAAATCAACATAAATATCAACTACATCAGCATCTGTATCCAAACGATAATGAAGGAGACTTGAGTATTGCAATTGGTTCTTAGGAAAATATTTGGAGGATATTACATTTCCATATAAAATTCTTTATACTGACGAAAGCCGTTTCACTAATTAAGGACATTCCAACAGAAACAATAAGCGATATGGGTCCCACAAAAATTTACACTTGATGCAGGAGAGAAATTTTCAAGAACGGTTTGGTTTTAACTGTTGGGTTGGGATTTTAGGGGACAGAATTTTTGGCCCTATATTCTTTGACGGTTCGCTAACAGAGGCGAGATATCTACGTTTCCTCTCGCAAGAAATTAAACAGTTTTTGGATGAAATACCATTAATAAATCGAGTGGGACTATTTTACCAACAAGATGGTGCCACACCACACAACATGAGGGCAGCTACAGAATATTTAAACGAATCATACAACGGAAACAACGAAAACTGGATTGAAAATAGAAATCCAGTTAGTTGATCATTTCAGTTCGCATGGTATGATATCCCGCATCTCATCATGCAAATAATTCTTTCTATCTGTGTCACTTGTAAAACAAAATAAATTCTGTCCAATAATACAAATCAACTTTATCTGAAATCCACTTTCATATATCAAATCATTAAATTACTTCGCTCGATTGAGTTACCGTAAAATTTTTAAATCGCATGAATTTTAAACCAGCTGGAAAGTGCCTTTTGCAATACCGTCATTAGAATATCTCGATATGTCACTTAGTAACTGTTTGATTGTGACAGGGTAACACTGTGGCTAAAGAAATAATTAATATATTGTGTAAGATGCCCACCATGTAACTGAATTCCTTTGTCAATTTGGTAAACTCAAATCAGTTCTAAACAATGGAGGTGCCAATCATGATTAAAACTATGAACGTTGGTACACAAAAAATCTGATATTGATTTAATGTACTTATCTATATTTTTTTAAATATCTGTCCATTTCATATACCTCCTGTTTTAATGAACCTACCATCTGAAAGGATGGGTTAGTTTACAAGGTGATTTAATTATTCATTGCAGACTGTGTCAATCAGGAAAATAGCTCAATATTATAAACTCGTACAACTAGTGCGACGGTAGTCTGTATTATTTTGCTAGGTTAGAGTGGATTTGGGATGACGTAATGAGTAAGGGGATTCAAGGATACGTCCTTCTGTTTGTAACAATCGATAATAAGTTTGTCTATATGTTCGGTAATAATTGTGAACATTTGTAGGTCTTTATGTGAAGCATAAACATTGTTGTGGAAAGTTTGAACCTTTTAGTTTAACGTGCCCCGTAAGGCGACACCGTAAATAAATATGATAGTAACACTAAAGTCTTGCTGCGCCAATATTGTCTGTCTCTACCGTTGATGAGTGGTTAGATGCTATTTTTAAGTGTTAATCTGCATTGTCATTCCAAGCCAGTCCCTTGTCAAAGCACAAACCCACATATTTGACTTCCTGCACACATGTTGACACTTGCAGTCTGGTTTTGGGAAATTTACACTAACGTGAAATATCCTGAACTAGCAAAGTACCAGCAAGAAAGCGTAATCAAATATGATGGAACAAAGACATATCCAATAAACTGTTTGGTCTTTCCAATCCCAACACACGGATGTAAGTCGAGGAACTAAAGAGGAAACCAGAATTGCAACAACACAAAACTAATATTTAAATCCTTTAATGACTCGGCCCCAGATATGATTATCCAATATAGAACTACAAACATACACATCATTTCGATGCAGAAGAGGTCAAGGAAACCTAAAAAGTTGGTGATCCAAGAAAAGGTCAAAGGGAAAAGATCAGTAACACGGTGGAGAGACCAACTCACCAAAAAATTCTGACAAAACTGTTCATGGCCTCATCAATAATACTCAAGAGTGAACATATTGGAAGGAGCTCACAGGAGTTATTGCGGAAGCAACTTTGTTACACCCAATATAGTACGAAGACTGAAGAGAGCAAAAGGCATCGAAATCACTATTATTGTTTAAAATCAGTTTTCAATAAAGTAGAAATACCTACACGACGAACCACCACAGCCCACCGGTACCACTGTAATAAAAAAATACTGGCACAAAAAAAATCAAAATATGTTGCTTCTAGACTATTATGAGAATCTTTCGAAAAGCTAAGTAGTATCTATGGGTCTGTTCCAACCATTAGTCCCAATGAATTTAAACCCGGGAGAAACGTTTATAATCTTGAGCTTTCAAACTGGACGGAATATACACTGGAACTTTTATAAACAGGAACGTTTATACTTCACATACAGTAAGCTGTATGTATCAACTTTTTATATTTTTGTGGAGCCTCTCAATATTTCGAACTGACATCCGGCTCGAAGGACCATATGTTGGCCGCTGCCTTTATTTTGCTTTGGCCAAACATAAATTGTTTACTGTATTTCCATAGGTTGCGTGGTTCAAAATATGCCAGTTGAAATAGAAAACTTTTTCTCACACAAAATATATCTATTTACTTCTATTATTGGTCTGCGTTGCAGCAAATACGGTTGTACTGTTACATCTTAGGATGGTAACTACTTACTTCATTAAAACAGCTACACATTTTACTTCACTATTTACAAACAATAATATCGGGATACAATACTACTTCCTAAACCTTCGAGAATTTATCGCATAAATTCCACGAACTTCCGACTGCTTTTTCTAAAAGCTTAACTGGACTAGAAGAGTCGTGATATAATAATAACATTATTACATTTTCGGGATGTAACTCCACGAATTGACCGACCTTTTTCATGGCTTGTGAGTGAGACGGTTGCTTACTGCATTAGGCTTGAAGACGGAACTTAATTGTCAAAACATGTTGAGTTTTATTTGTCATATATCTCTCTCATGCACACAGTAGCATCCTGTCATGATGTTTCACTTAACACAGAGGATAAAAATAGAAAACACACAAATTGAATAGAGACAGAAAAAACATAACAGCAGCAAAGGTAAGAAGAGCACTTGGCAAACTGAGCACGCTAATCTCAGCGAGAAAGGTGGCCACCGCTACTGAAACAAATAATAAGACCAATCATCACGCACGCCTGTCCAGTCTGGGCACAGATATCAAAGATACATAGGAAGAAACTACAAGCAGTTGAAAAGACCCCAAAGGTGAAGAACCCCCTGGTTCATGAGAAACAACCAAATCTACAGAAAATGAACATCGATTGGCTAACTGAACACATAAACAAGCAAGGGAGAGCAGAAATCCACTCATAACCAATACACAACCAAAAACCAGAAGAAAAAAACCAAGAACAACAAAAATCATAGTAAAAACTGTCAGAATACAAAGTGTTAGCAGGAATAATCAAAACAAAAAATGGAAAAATGGAGTCCCTGACAATTAGTTTCTGTTTTTAACTACATGTATTTGTATTATAATTCATTAGTTAAAATGGGACAAATAAGTAAAAGGAACAATAAATAATAATTATTAATATTTTGTCAGTACACCATTGCTGCCAATGATGACTTGTAGACCACGACGTAATATACTTATTATCAAATTCTCTATAAATTGTGGAGTTATTCCATTCCATACTTCAAGTATCTTCTGTCGGAGTTCTTCTTGGCTCCTCGGTCTAAAATCATGTTCACACATATGTTTTGCCATTTCTCCCCAGACGTTCTTAATTGGATTAAGGTTTGGACTGTTTGAACTCCACAGTAATACGTAAACGCTGTGTTTCGGGTGGATTTTTGGACAATTCTTGCTGTGTGACTTGGGGCATTGTCGTACTGACAGATGTAATCCCCTCCAAATATCTCAATAAACAGCGACAGTAAGTCTTCCCTGAACAATTTATAAAATTCCTGGGCCTGTAGCACCAACCCAGCCCCAAATATTAATCGAGAAACGTCCACTTAGATTAGTTTTATGTGTATATCTCTCGTTATGCCCAATGTTTCTGGGTCTCTATACACGAACTTAGTTGTTGTTCCAGGATTTGAATGTTTTTTCATCAAAAAATATTACCCGTTCCCATATATTATTGTGATTGAGATATTCCCAACAAAATGTTACTCTTCTCTGTCTGTTCTCATCAGTTAAAAATATTTCATTAACTGTACATCGATTGTTTATATCTGACGCTCCTAGTCAATGTCTCACTGTTATGAAGTATCTCGCGAAATTAGTTTCCACTTTCGCGTTTAACGCTCTCCTGAAGAGATGTTCTCTTAGAAAGTTGACAAGCTCTTCATCCTTCCTTGAGATCTTCCTCTTATTGAAACCTGGTTTTCTCATAATAAATATTTTTCCTGCATGTTATAACTTTATTTTTGCTTACTATCAATTCCGCTTCACTGCCTCAGAGATATAAGAAAATTACACTTTGCCTTTGAATAGGATTATCCAAGGGTGGCCATAAACAAACAATGAATGAATGAATAAAATTAAATGCAGGTAAATTATGGCCCGTACTTAACAATGTCTTAAAGTAAACTGCAAATCCGGAAGACGTAATTTCATTATTAAAGTAACAGTTTGGTGATTTTAAACCGATTTTTACCTGATTCAAAATGAGAGAGTTAATCCCATAAAACAAATTATGTTCTAAAGACTGTATATAAGCCACTTCAGTTAGTTTGAAGCTTAGTAATTATTCTTACTTCGTGTGTAATACAGCGTTTGTTTAATCGTGTGTGAGTCATGGAAAATATGTACGAGCCCATTGTATCTCAGGAGAGAACCCCGTCGAAAAGCAGAAAATACTTTTCTGTGGAAACTAAGGAAGTTATAAACAATGTTTATTTAACTCTCATTGAACGTGCCGTCAGCAAGCAAGCAGAAGAAACGGCCACATTAACAAAAATTACAACATCAACTGTATGGAAGATTGTGAATAATCCCATTTTAGCGAGGAAAAAAAGAACCGATACTGGCATTTGTTGACTCAAGCGGCAAGTGTAAAACAAGCGCGCCATCAAAAAGAGGTAAACGAAACGAATTACGATTTTGCATGCTGGATCTAAAGACTGATGGATTCCAAATGGACTTTCTCTGTCTGCAAAAAACATTAAAGATTCTTCTCTGGATTACCATGAGGACACCACTGCTGATTTATTTGAAGAGTGGTTTGACCAAGACTCCCTTCTCAAATGACACAAAAGCAACAATCCAAAACTACATGTATGATAATGACATTTATTTTCAGGAAGATTACACCAAAAGGCAATTAATTCAGGTTTTACAAAGTTTAAACCTACAAAGGGAATACTTCTGTGATAATTATGCAAAAAATCTAGGGCATACAGTTTTAAGGCTTCCGCCATACCATTGTATATTTAATCCCATCGAACATGTTTGCCACCAACTGAAATCTGTCATTCGTAGTCCCAATATTTGCCCTAGTATTAACTCCAGCGTACTTAAGCTTATTGAAACTGAAGTTTTTAACATCCCTTCACAAAGTTGGGCAAATTCTGTTACACGTGTTGAAAAAGTGGAATAATCCTATATCCATATAAACAATATAGCACAAATAATAATTAGAACAGATGATGATAGCGATAGTGATATTGATATATTAAGTGAATAATTATTATAAGTACCGAATAATTTGTATATTTTTGCAATCATAAATATAATTTTTAATAATAAAATAACTTGTAATTTCACATTTAAACATAAATAAAATATTATCTAATGTCTTACTTATTTTTATTACAAACCATGACTAAATTCTAAGCAAGTTCGGCCATATTTCAATTTTACAGCTGGCCCGGCTATTTCCTAATAGGGATCAGTTAGTCACTTTCTTATATCTCTGAACAGACTTTACCCTGTCTCTCAATCTGGTGGGAATTATAGCTCTTGTTGTTTAGTTAGTGCTGGCATTATCGTTCTTGTATAGAGCAAATCTAGCAAATATTGATAAAAATATTAATTGACAAGTTAATTACTAAGTTAATTAATGACAATAAAAATCAAAACCTACATCCTACAAATTGACATGTTACCTATATTAGTCCACGATATTAAGGTCATTTTCTTTATCCCTGTATTTTTTGGCTGCAATGGTACGTGGTTCAGCTTAGGGTTCATCAAATGATGTTCATATCATTATGTACTCTGGAACAATCTAACATCCAAAAATTTGGGACCAACATGAATCGATTTCTCCGCATAGGTTCCATTCGCAGAGCGCCATATAGGACTGTCTTTTTTTGCAAAAAAATTAGCCTCGTCGAATATAAAATGCCGATGAAAATATTTGCCCAAATAGCACGGCTAATTGCGGCGTCCGCCGTTGAATGAATTTATTCGCGTTCGGGTCGTTATTTCTGAAAGAGTTTTAGGTATTTACAGGTCTGATATCAATTAACGTGGTTTAAATACTCGAAGCTTTAAAGTACGATGCCGAGGAATTTCGATATATAAACCCAAAAATATATTCTTTGTTCATCGAATTGATTTTAAACCCGTTTAAATTATTTATAAAAATTTACATTTCAGAAGTGGGATAAAACCTGGCTTTTTGATGCATTGGAAATGGAAGCGATTTATTTTAACCGCTTTGGCGTCTAGCTCTGGAACATAGAGACAAGCTAAACTAAACCCACATCAACGTAGAAAAGGACTTTCTTAAATTAAATTGTATTCGATTTGTAGCTTAGGTAAAAGGAACTCTGAATTTCTCTTACTCTCGTTGAAATAAGTGTGTACGTATATCGGGGCGATAGGGAGACGGAAAGATTCGATTCGCTGCGTTCCAGTATCCAGGGTTTACTCCAGAGAGATTAGAATATCATTTTATATTACAATGTTTTTTTCAGTGGTTTTAGTGGCGGGAATAGGCTATGTGCTTTCCTTTTTCACTCAAAATAATATTAAGATCCATGTTGCAGACTACAGAGAATACTTGAATCGACTAATATGTAAACTGGGAAAAAATACGCAACTAAATGATAAATATTTTAATCCATTTCAGGTATTTATATTATTCATTTACTAATTACTACTATTTTCTACGAAAGAGATTAAGCACCTCAGTATCGTAAAACTCTGGTTGGAAGGGAATGCACCTACCGATAAATGGGTATAAAATTTTTAATTTAATCTGCTACCTGCTGGGACCGAATCTACCATCACCCTTAGCGGCATCGCAAAAAGTATAATCCTGTAAAAGGAACAAACCTGGTTCAGAGGCTATGCATTCAGTGCAGATATCAGCAGATTCAATTAGACTATCTTGCTCTTCGCTTACTACATGAGCAACATTATATTTCTTTTGTCGTTATTGTGATATGGCTAATTTAAATAAAGGTTTAGTCGCTTTTTGCTTTAGGATCCATACATTTATGAACGCATTTGGAAATACGAAACAATTTTGTAAATTCCGACGTACACTACTCCGAACATTCCGACGCTGGAATAGCTAAAATCAGCATTAAATCTGTTTCTAAATTCTGCTGAATCGAGATCTCGGTCGCTTTCTTGTGGTGAAAACTGGAAATCTGTCGATACAGGGAAATTTTTATCTCCTGTATCAGGTAATAGTATTTCTTACACGATCATGTGATGAGGTGTGCATAAGCGCATACCTATATTCTGTTTGAAATTGGGAGATAATAATAAATGAGGATCAAGTGGCTATTCCATGGGAGTACCTGCCTGTCTATATATTTAGTAATAATTCTTAGAAGTAAAGTTCTTTTCACAATAACTGGTTTTGACCTTTTAACTGCAGTAAAGGTAAAGGTGCAGTAAAGGGTCGGACTAAGGAAATTAAGTAATTATAGTGGTATGATGTGTTTATATTAATGTAATGATATGAAAAAAAAACTAATTATTGCATTATGCAGAGTAACATAAGAATTTTCTACAGTAATTATAATTAGATGATGCATTGAACTTTTTTAACTACCTGGGGAATATCAGTAACACATTTTTTTTATTAATTATATAACACTATAACTTAAAGTCGGAGAAGTATTTTCTAACCTAACAATTGATTTTAATTAGTGCCACATGTGCTCTATGGCATTAAAAATACAATAACATGGTGGGAGCCGTAGCCAATGCGTCACAAACATGTACTTTTTTAAACATTCTTCAAAATATATATCGTTCACCCCCATGTAGTTTTGATTCTCCAATTTCGTATTATGTGAACCTGGAGCCTTATGTAATTGGCGACTGTGATAGCTGGCATTGTCCATTATTATCACCTATCAACTATTCTAAGGAAGGTTTGGTAAAAGATAATTTTTAAACCATTCTTTAAAGATTTCTGCAGTTCTATTTTCATGGTAGTCCACGCAGGAGTCTTTAATATTCCTTGCAGAAAGCCACAAGGCATTGGGACGCAACTGTTTTCTGACTCGGTATGTAAAATGGTAATTCTTGTCCCTTTATTTGACGAAGCTCTTGTATTACACCTGCTGGAAGAATCGGATCATCCGAGGTAATTCGATATTTTCTTCACGCCCATTTAACCTTACCTCATTATAACCCGACCCTGAAAATGAATACTGGGAATTTACGACCGCACTTGATACCCATTTTATTGCAGTCACTAAATCTGAACCATTTGTCGTGAAAATAACTTTACATATTGTATTTAATGTACTGAAATACCAAAATATTGCAACAAGTATCGATTGTACCAAGAAGGTATGTGATTATGACGATAACTGTAATTGGAAAGTCGATCATCTACAACCTCATACGTACGGGAAAGAGTGGAACCAATCAACACCGTCATCAGGAAGGCACAGACGTAGACGAAAAAAAATTAAAGAAGCAAAGTAGAGATGAAATAAGAAGTCAAAGTGAAGTGTGCACTTTATTTAATGCTAAACATCCGGAAAATCAAATTTCACAGGGCACTGTTAGTAAAATATTCCCAACGAAGTAGATCCAGATATACCTAATGAAACAATTTGGTTTCAGCAAGATGGTGCTCCCCCGCATTTTGGTGTCAATGTGAGAAGATATTTAGATCAGATATTTCCAGGTCGCTGGATTGGACGACGTGGTACAATTGAATGGCCACCGAGGTCCCCAGACTTAACGCCTCTAGACTATTTTCTTTGGGGATATTTAAAAGAAAAAGTTTACCAAAATAGGCCAAATAATATTGAAGATTTAAAAAACAAAATTAGATTGGAGACACATAACATACCGGCTGAAGGCATTCGAAATTCCATTGACGGATTTTTCCATCGTCTGGGAGCATGCCAAATAGAGGGTGGAGGACATTTCCAGCATTTGCCACGTTAAACCACCTTTTTGTTGTGTTTGGTTTTGCTTCGTTACATTTTTATTTTTTTTGACAAAATAAATAACGAATAAACCATAACTATTGCTAAGTCACATGTCAGAATGTGAAACAATGAAGATTTCTTACTTTGAAAGGTAAAAAAAACATCAATGATTTATCATTTCTGCTTATGTAAATAGGGATTTTTTTTTTCAACTTTTAACAGTAGTTATTTTGAAATAGCTTGACAGAATCGCGCCAAAATTATGAGCATACTGTACGAGATATTAGCTTTCAAATGATGTATCACAAGCTGTATGTTACCATTTAAGAAAAAGATCGATGTCGTCATAGCTTTGACAAATGTCTATATAAAAGCAAACGAATAACGTCAAAATGTGATCATATATAAATCTAACGTGTCCGAGCATTTTCCCCAAAAGTTACAGGTTAAGGCTATATTAATTTTATTCCGGACCTCTGGGCAGCCCTGTACTTTTACCAGATTAATACCTGAATGCCTTTATAGAGTTAAAACTTGAAGCCGTCACACAACCGTTGCTTTTTAACGTCTCTGTGCATATATAACCGGTTTCCACTTCTTTTTTTGGACTAATTATGCCCAATTATCTACGCTCACGCCGTGCGAAAATAAAACTACCCTTTCATCTTTTTGTTTTTTCACGGCACATCACGCAGATGTTGTAAAGAGACCGCTCTTTCGCCTTTATTTATAGAATAATGGGGAAACTGAAGTCAAATTTTCAGTTTTCGTAGCTTTCTTATGCGTTTCTCAAGCCTCATCTGTTCTGAATGCACTAAAATCGTCGAAAACATGGAATTGCAAAAATAACCGGTAAGCCTACATAAAATAACTATTATCCAACGTGCATCCCAAGGGAAATCACTCCAGTGTTAGTTTCACGGCTAACTTTGATCCAGTAGGGATTATTTGTGTATCTGCTTGTCGTTGCGGAGATATTGGGTTGTCAAAGGGAAAATCTTAGATAAGGCCCTAATATCTATGATACCAAAACCGATGTTTATTGTTTTTTTTTAAGGTTCCATTTGTTTTTGCCAATATGAATTTATTTGGATGCGAGTGATTATTTTTATTTTTTTTTTCAGAGTGACATAATAAAATATAACGCTAACCTAACCTAACACATGTATGCATATATCACAGTTTAGGAATAGAAACAAAATACTTGGAAAAATAGTCCATACTTGAATTGGAGTTTGCGAAATGCAAATGAAACAATCAAGTTTTCCTCCACAAAATTGTATTAGAGAAATGTTGGTAATCTTACCTATACGTTTCGGGCGCCTAGACGTCCATCTTCAGGGGATACTAAAATGGATTTCAATTTCGCGACCAGTTAGAATGGGAATGGAATACATAATGGCTTACCCAAAATCGAGTTAAATAAAATTACTTAGAGTTGCCTCAAATTAATGAGTAGGTACAACTGGAAGTAAGCAGGCACTCCAAAAATGAATTTGAAAACGGAGTGATCTTGCAAATTAAATTATGAAATTGTCGTGTTGATTGTATGAAGATTTTATGTGAATTGTAAAAACGTATTTTAGTTTGAATACATTTCAGGTAAATTACAATGAAAGTTTTTAAAAATTCCGTCCTTCCATGAAAGCTTGCCTCCCCCTATTTATATGTTTATCCTGCCATATTTTACCAACGGTGTATAACCTTCATTTAACCAAGTTTCGTTCATATAATAGATATTCCTGTTTTCCCTTCGAAACTGTTTAACTGCCCTCAAATATCTTCGTTGTCAGCAGATGATTTCGTCTTTCTCTATTAAAACAAAAATTCATTTCCTTCAAAGTTTTCCATACTTTCTTCTTACCTATGGGTGAAATGAAATCATCGTTTTTTATTTCAGACATTATTTTCTCCAAGGTAGGTATTTCTAGCTTTATCATTTGGAATAGAAGCAATAACGAACTCCAAGCTTTTCTACATTACATGAATAGCTTGGCACCAACAATCAAGTTTACCTCGGAGAAGGAGGAAAACAATAAACTACCGTTTCTAGACGTCATAGTACAGAAGGACAGGGATACTATTCAAACATCGGTATACAGAAAGAAAATTCACACTGGTCAATACCATAATTACGCCTCAAACCCCTCAAATACCACAAAACATGGAATAGCCAAAACACTTGTTGTAACTCCAAGAAAGTCAACACCATCAAAAAGGACGTCAACACAAATGGCTATCCCACGAGACTAGTAGACCAGACTATCAAGAAGTGTCAGAACCACATGAATAAACAGAAAATTGACGTCGAAACTGGACCAACCATAAAGGTATCATATGCCAAAGATTACTTAAGGAGCCACCTGACGAAGACAACGCCAACCAGCCAAAGGGACACGAAAAACTGCGTATATAGAATACCTTGCGAGTGCGGACAATCCTATGTTAGTAAAACCCTACGCCCCCTTGAAACAAGAGGCTACATTAAAAGGCACAGGGGACGTCCGCTGTGATTGGCTAACATTTCGCGGTCGATTCAAACTTAATACTTGATTTGGGTGCTCATCATCAGCTGTTTGTTTACCTAACCTAACTTATATATTTTCTTTCTCGTGATCTGCATGAACATTCTTAAAAAATCAAAACTTTGACCTTGCAACTTCTTTTATTTTGTATTTCTCCCTTAAATGGCTTAAAAATATAGCTTTCAGCAAAAAAAATTGTGTGTGACTGTCAAGTCATTGGACAAGATTTTAATTTTTTGCCATAAAATAAAATAAATATTAAAAGTTAAGATATAAAAATAATTTTTAATTGCATATATTATTATAAGGGTGAGGCGGTGGATAAGGGGAAGAACGGAAGTAATAACTCAAAATAGGTTTTTAAAATGAGGTTTGTTTATTTATATACTTCAGTTTCTGTTTTCCTAGCATCTTCCAAAATTCTATCGAGAGGTACACCACACTTCAATTTTTCAACAATGGTATGTTTTTCTGATGTAGAAAGATGTAAACTTTTTATAACTCATTGTCATGGCCTACATATGTCTTCCAAAAACTTACAGATATAGTCCCATTATGATACAACCTACAAATCAACTGCGAGGGACACATTCCTTGAATTTTGATGGTTCCACCGGATTTATCAGTTCTTTTATTATATTTTGCTATATATCCTAAAAAAATGTTGATCACTGGTCAATTGTACTACCTCTAAAAACATTTTCAGTTTAACATTACCTTTAGAATCACTTCTGTTGCAAATAAAACTAACTTCCTTGTGACCATTTGTTCGATTTGTTCGCTGTACTGAGTAACTGGTTTCAATTTTCTCTGCTTGTTTCCACAACTCGTAATCTTGCATGCTGACAAACCTAATGTTAGTAATTCAATACTTATACCATGTTTCTCTTCAAGATGCTTTCGTAACATCTCATGACTTCTAAGTTCATTTCTTTCTTCACACATTGGACAAATGATTCTACATTCCTTTGAAACAGCAACAATTTTATGTATACGTTTTTTGTGACGGTTCAGTAATTTTACTCAACCGAATTTCTTTGAACAAAGAGTACATATTGTATATGATGTTGATGGCTCGTCTCTTGAGCTTAGATCCATGAACGGTTCGTACAAACCTCGCCGAATTTACAGATTTGCAAATCTCGTAAAAAATATTATTTCGCTTACAAACACTACACACAGAATGCAATATAATGCAAAGCAAAATAACACCAAGTCGCCAAAATAAATAATTTTAAAGAAAATTTAATAGCACAAAACAAATAATAGGTATTTTGAGCGCCAAAAATAATCAAAGCTAAAGCCGGCAGGCGTCAAATGTCATTCTTGTCAACGAAATATTAACCAATCACAGCAGACGTCCCCTGTGCATTTTAATGTAGCCTTGAAACAAGAATCAAGGAACACCGAAACCACACAAAGAAGGGAGAAACAAACACACCCGGTGGGGCAGAGCATGCTTGGACACACGGCCACCACTTGCAATGGTCAGAGGCAAAAGTATTACTCAAACTGGCGAAAGAGGAAATTCAAAGAAGCGGCCGTCATAACCCAAAATCCAGACTGCTTTAGTAACCCCTCTTTAGGCATAAGAAATATTTGGAAACCCTTCTTAAGTAGGTGTAAGCTTAGTTTAGAGCCACACAGTAACGCATGACTGCACCAATCTCGGTCATGCGCTGCTAACCAGGAGGTAGTATAAATACCCTTGTATAGCTTCGTAGCTTGTTTATTATTAACCTAAAGATGACTGGAGATACTCACCAGTTGAAACGTTGTAATATAAATAAATAATGACAATGGAAGTCCAAAGCACGTCTATCATTCACGATACATCATTGTCTCAAACCTTCAAACAAACGAAAGTGTAACTATTAAAGACAGAAAATACACTTCAAACCACAAAACGTTAACACATACAAAATAATGAATTACAAGACGTATTCAAATAAAATTCACGTTTAAACTGATTTGGTTAAAAGATAACGACGCATTTAAAAAAAAATATATACTCGGTAACTCAGTGTATTACGCCATACTTTTATTTCGATAACATTAATAATTTGAAAAATATTAAAATTTGTTTTTTCCTAATATATACCCTGTATATTCGAAACAAAGAGGCTTTTTAAAAATCACCAAATCATTCAACAAAATATTCTTAGAGTAGTCCAGGGAATAACCCCTTCAATTTTTACCGTATGTTTAATAAATACCCTGTATATGCGAATCAGTTAATTCGCATCTTCTTTTTTGTTATGCCATATGTCAAATCTGTCATTAATTTTATACTTTAACCACACCTTCCTTAAAAATTCTTTTTAAGTTAAACGTGGTAGTGGTTCGCACGAAATTTCGTTTCTCTTTTAAACTTTTAAAAAACTTTAAGAAATTCTTTTGCTAAATATCAAAATGTGGTTCTATTTAAACCCATAGGGGCTTAGCCCCCATTCTACTTCTCATTTATAACAATACACTTAAATATGAAACTTTATATTTTTAAAAAAAAAAAAATTTTTTCTTTCTTTTCTTTTGGTTTCTCCACATAAACCATGCTATAATATAAATATATTAATCATTCAAATTTATTTTCACACCATGCTCATTAAATATAACTAAATTTTCTCACTTTTATCAACAAAAAAATTTTTTTTTAAATAACTAAAATGTGCTGATTTACATATCCACAACTCTGAGTTACCTCAAGTTAGTCTTCAACTACACAAATTTCACTTGCTACGATATTAAATGTTGTACTCATTAATTTGAGACAACTATTGGATCCCATTTTACACTCGATATAGGTAAGTCTCTTATGGTACCTGTTATTATCTTTGTATTTTCACACATTCCTTTTAGTTCCCCTGAAGATGATTGTATATATAGTCGAAACATGTAGGGACAATCGTTAAATTTTCAAAATATATACTATTTGTGGAGGAAGACAGAAGTGTTGTTTTAATTTATTACCTACACTCCACTGCAAGTATGGACTACTTCTTCATATTTGCTTCTGTTTGTGATCACACAAATCCTAAATATACAGGGTGTTTCCTAACCTCTCTGAAAAAATGAAAAAGGTGAATCCTCACCTTATTTTAAGACGAAAATATGGTATAAAAGTTTTTCGCTTGTCGCTTCGTTTTCGAAATACAGTATACGCGTTAAAAAAAAAAATTGTATTTTTTTTTTTATTTTACTAATTAATGCCAAACGATATTCTAATGATATTTGTTAAACATAAGGGATTAGAGCACTTTACTTTGGGTCAATTTTTAATTTTACAATTAGTTCATTGGCGTGGATGTGGGTAAAAGAGTACCTTAATTTTTTAGTTATTTTTCGTATTTTTATCATTATATTGCGTCAAATGATACGAGTAGGCATTGCTTCGTTCCATGGCAACCACATTTGTTTTCTCCGTAACATTTGTCTTCTGTTTAACATCTTTCAAATAATATCCTTTTGAATTGTTTTTGAATTTATTTGTACTACATTACATACATCATAATGGCTGAGTTTACCAATCAAGAAATGGCTCAAATTCATTTTATGTACGGTTTGGCAAATGGAAATGTGCTAGAGGCTAGACGTTTATAATATGCAGAACGTTTCCCTAATAGACGAGTACCGTGTTCGGAAACATTCACAAGATTGCACCTCAGGTTAGAGGAAACAGGTAGCTTTGCAGAAAGCAAAATAGGTGGCCGACCACTTACAGTTAGAACCGTACAACTTGAGGAAGAGGTCTTAGACGTGGTGGAAGAATCTCCAGGCACGAGTACGAGGAAAATCGGGAACGAGTTGAATGTGAGTTACAAAACAGTATGGAGAGCCTTAAAGGACTATTTACTTTATCCTTATCACGTAGAAAGAGTGCAAGCTTTGTTGCCTAGAGACTTTCCAGCTCGAGTTAATTTCTGTAACTGGTTTCAAGAAAATCCTTTAAGGGTCCCACATTTTTCGGCAAAAATACTATTTACAGATGAAGCGAATTTTTCCAGACAAGGCATCATAAATTTTCACAACAACCATATTTGGGCGGAAGATAATCCTCATGCTATCATCGAAGGACATCACCAGTATACATTATCTTTTAATATTTGGGCAGGGATTATTGGAGATAGCTTAGTTGGACCGTATTTTTTTCCAAATCGACTTACGTGTTAGAAACTTAATAGATCAACAATATCCTGCTCGTTGGATTGGTAGAGGAGGACCTCACCCATGGCCACCCTGTTCGCCGGATCTGAATCCATTGTATTTTTATTTCTGGGTTCACCTTAAACAACTTGTTTATACTACTCCTATTTAAACTGAAGAAGGCCCTCGACTGCGTATTAATGATGGTTTTAATACGATTCGCGCCAGTTCCGAAATTTTCCAACACGTAAGAGACAATTTAGCACGTCGCGTCGTGTACATGGGTGTTTACTGGCTTATGGAGGACATTTTCAGCAATTTATTTGACTTTTGGTCATGTGAGTTCATTATTAAAAGTTTTTAAATCAATTATTTAAATGATTATTATTGCTTTACTAATTTTTTTTTAACACCCTGTATTTCGAAAAAGAAGCGACATGCGAAAAACTTTTATACCACATTTTCGTCTTAAAATAAGGTGAGGATTCACCTCCTTCATTTTTTTTAGAGAGGTTAGGAAACACCCTGTATGTACCTCGAACCCACCAATCTCTGGTAAATCTTGTCTGATATTTTCTCTATCGATATCAAAAAAAAAATTTTGGGGCAGAACGAAAGGGGTGAGACTAAAAAAGAAAAAAGTCGAACCAACCTGAACTGTTCGAGAAGGGGTGCGAACGGTTGAGAAACGCTGGTTGAGGGTAGTTATAAATTGTAATTAATAATTTCCGCAACTTCGAAACCTGGCTGCAGTGGCTACAAAATTATTTCACAGATACACCGACATCGAGAAGAGCTTTTGAATAATTTAGGATTCAGTCTGGTCTCCCCGGTAACTGACCACACGACTAGAACACAATTGAAATATTTCCCCTTTTGGGGTTGACATTACGTAAGTTTACTTTGTTTCTTTCGGTTTTTTGAAATTATGTGTCAGTTATAATTATTCTATGTCTCTAAACATAAAACTCTTCTTCTTGTGCCCTTCAAAGTATTTATTTGTTTGATATCATGCATGAACAAAAGTCCATTACATTACTTTAAGGTTGGTAACAATCATATTTATTACCTACTATTATTCATATAATTTGCTCCATCAGTGATATTTTCCTTATGATGTCATTATGTCACTCTTCTCCCTCCATGACATCCTTCGGCTGATTTGTATGTTGTTATTATCACATCTGCTTCAAAAATCATTCATAAAATAGACCCCTTTCAATATCATCTCAAATACATGTCACCAATAAAGATTTTCCAGCGTAAACCCTGAAGGGGTAAATTCGCATTATATTCAGACCTATAAGCCCTATCTGACCACCATAAGCTGTCAAAGGAGATTGACAGGGAACCCAAGAGACTGTCTTTCATTGGATCACTTGAAACTGGTTCGATCCTAAGCAAATAAGCTGTTGTGTTAAACCCTTACTTATTTAGACAGATGGCTCCGTGTGACAAGTATTTACTTTTGATTTCTTTTTGATGTTTCTTTGCTACTTTTACCATGAGAATTGTATTAGTTTTAATAGGTGACAATAAGATCTCTCGTAGTTAACTTAAAAAGGAAGTTATAATCTATATGCTTCAGTAAGTTTAAAATTCTTTAAGTACCGACCAGCGAGTAAAAAAACGTCACGCCCGTAACTTATACAACTACTTAGACTTGTAGGCATACTTAAAACAAAGATGCAGATTGCCATCCATGTACTAAAGCGAAAGAAGCGACGTAGGTGTGTTGAAATGGCTGTTAACAAAACAATAATCTTTAGTGTTTAGTGCGTGGAAATACAACATCAATTGTTATTGACGTAAATTGTTTGACCTTTCTTGTACCTGCTATAATGGCACTCAAGTTTTTACCACGTTCAAAGAACACGACTTTTCAAATGTAAATTTTTCTTAAGGACATCGATAGAAAACATGTCTTGATTTTGTTATAGTCTGGTGCTGGGACTGTTTTAAAGCAATTATAGTGTAATATGTACACGTAATATACTTGGTTGTTCAAATGTCATGCATAAAATTATTATTTTCTCTATAAGTTATTATATTATACAAAATTTCAAGCTTCTCTAAAAGTTTTTGGTGATTTGGTTGGATGAGAATTCCTTAAATAACAGAAAAAAAAATAATTACCTGGCAACGCCTCAAGTATCTACATTTTCATTTAAAAAAGAAATATTTTTTATCCCTTTTAATTTTGATGCTATAGAAGACAAGCACTGACGTACCCTGTATAGGAAATGGGTTCATTAGGTAGGATTCTATAGTTTATTCGTGAGTGAATTGATAAGATAATAATAATTTTGTCAGCAATTAACTTTACGCCAATTACATCGCTAGTAAAACTAGAATAAGTTCTTTAATCAGAGTCAAAGACATTCAATATAGCCAATAAAAGAAAATTTGAATTTAAATCGACCCCATTTACATTTATAATTATTATTAATTCTTTACGACTCTACAATGTTTAAAAACGTGTTTAAGAGTTTATAGGTTTTTTATTTCTAATTTTATAGCAACTGTGATTATTTGAGACGGAAATATGCGTCTTAAAATATTTTGTTCATTTAAGATTTTAAAAATATAGATTCAACGTTCAGGCTTAGATAAACTACAGGATGTTTTATAACTGAATGAGTAAAAACAGAATATTAAGATTAACATAATATAGAACTGGCGACCCGCAGATCAAGGCTCAAGCGAATCGAGAGTCTCTCGAAGTAAAAAGGCTGCTAAGACAGAAGGAATCAAGCCTTTGGCAAATATTAAAAGTACAGTTACTTATATTATTAAAATTAATGCTTGGGTAACCTAAAACAGTACGTTGAGATATTTCTCTTTGTAAAATAGATGAGGAATTTGAACTAGAAATAGAAAATGAATCTGCATCAGCAATATCAATTGAATCCATGCGACTACTAGAGCTGGTAGAACATTCTGATTCATTAAATTTAACACGTTTGTTGTTAGCGTCCAAAGATTTTTTACCAACAATTTCTTCGGAAATTATTCTATTGTTTCTAAAGAATCGTCTATATGCCCCTCAGCCACAGGATTTGACCGCCAACCTCCATGTCGCTATAGCATTAATATATCCGCTCCAGAGTCCGCTAAAAAAGTTGCTGAATATTGAGATTGCCCTGTATATTCATTTGCCTTTGGAAGTCCCAAGAACTCAGCAATTTTCTTTAGTGTTGTTCCAATGGTATTAATGACCACTGGAAGTCTGGAACATTTGGAGTTTCTGTACGTGATAAAAATCCTTTCATGGGTTATGTGTGCTGGACGTAATTGGCGTATTTTTGGACAATATTCAAGAAGTTGATGCCGTCAATAGAGCCTCCGATATTTCGATATTATTCATCTTGAAATTTGTGGGTTCTTCTCTGCGACATGCTTCAGAGATTCCCACAATAAGAATGACTTTGTCCAATAAATAGTTCTTATCGTCTGCTTCTTTGACAAATCTTTTTATTTGTTCTTTGGAAAAAGCTTTCGAGTTTTTAGACTTATACCCCGTAGATTTCCTTTTCAAAAATGCGATTAGCTTTGTAAATGTCTTTATATCAACATTTTTATTTAAATAAACCATCGATCGAAGCATTGAGTAAGTACTCTACAAAATTGATGGCTTATAGGCATCGGATAATCGTGAAAAATATGCCAAAACGACTTTTTCTGATAAGTGTTTTACCTTTTCTTCTTCACACTAATTTTTGAATTTTTCGTATGTGCCCTCATACAAACTCCTTGATTTTTGGGGAACAAGGTTCACCATTGCCTCATTTGCGGCATTTTCAATGTCTGAGTCTTCTAAATTATTCATTTTTTTCTTAATATTTGCCGCAGTTTTTAGCAAAAAAATTCTTTTGAATTTTGTTTTGACAAGTGTCAATTTTTTTGACATGAAAGTTGTGAATGAAACACAGGTAATAAAATGTTTGGTAAATAAATTAAGTTTTTTTTTATAAAACGCCCGTAGAAAAAATATTGTATACCATTTGTTACGAAACAATGTCTTTTAGTCACTCTGACGTGTTGTCCAACTCGGCTTCGCCTCGTAGGACAATTCTCACGTCACGTGCCTAAAATACCCTTATTTCGTAACTGGTTGTATAAATAGCTATTTTGAATTCTAACAAATTTTGACTCGCTCTGTATAAACAACGGTTAAAGATGGAAATACGGGGTTTCACTTAAAAAGAAAGTTGCATTAGATAAGTATTTTTGGGCTCATCCTGTCTCCGCATATTCTAGTTCATATAACGCGCAATAAAAGGTCGAGCGATTTTTCGAAAAATCCCCCAAAGTGACAATACAGAATTTATTTCATGTTAGATGTTCTCATTGTATAGGAATATGCTATTTTAAGTTAATAATCTCCTAGATTTCCACTATCAACCATTGGAACTCAATAAGGGCGTCATAGAGCATTGCACACCTGAAGGGGCAATTTCATTTCAGAAAAGGGGGGAAACTCGTAAATATTTTCCAAGTCGAGGCGCCATAATTTGCCCTCCTTCCGCAATAAATGTTAAGCGCCTCGCAACGTTGCCAAACCTTGTGTGTAATTTAAACACCCCTTGGTGGACTTGACTGCTGTTATTTTGTTAATCTATTATTTTCCTGTAGTGTTGGTGGTTAGTCATAAAAAAACCGTCAACATCCTCTTTTATATCACCCTACACACCTTTTGAATTACGATTTAAAGGGAATATGTCCCCAGTTTGGCAACAGCGCTGTTCTCCCCCAATTCTCCTTTGTACCATTGTTCACATCTAATGGAAATACATTAATAATAAATAACTAATACGGCCATAAGCTCGCTCAAACTTATTGCGGTTGTTCAAAAGAAAAGTACACCAGTTTATCTACCTCTGCGACGTGAAGCATTTAATTATTAAAATTGTTATGTTCGAGGAACACGGAAGAATAGGAGCGTTTTAACTTGATTAGATATAACGAAAAATATATTTTGTAAGTGGATCAACATCAACAGCGATGATTTTTGTTTGAATTACAGCCCTACGTTTAAAGGGCTCCTGAAAAAACGCATAATAAAATTTAGGCCTCTGCCATAAATTAGCTAGACTTGTAGTAAAGTTTACATTATATCGTTGACCTTAACTGCAAGAAATCAATTACCTGATAAAGCCCCATTTTCAAAGATGGAAATCTCATTCTTTTATACTCCTCTTTACCGACTCATCTGTTAAACGACCGCGGGCAGTCATTATCGAAATTTTTAGTAAACATCAATGCTAAAAACACTCTTCATTAGGGGCAGTAAAACACGACCCGACACATACACTAATTACTTTATTGTCATTCAAGTTGATTTAAAGGCTGATAAATCGGTTATTAACATTAGTTTTGTTTTAAACAGTTTTTGTGTGTTTTGGGACTAACGTGAATATTTGGAGATGGCGGGAAAAAAAATGCCTTTCTTTAAGCGACGAAATTGAAATAATCGGGGAAAGTGAAAAAACTGGTTTCGGTACCAGGAAATTGACTGAAAAATTTAAAGTGGGTGAGACCCAAGTAAAGCAGAAGTTAGAAATTTGTTGCAACCGTGAACAAAAAAGAAAATTTCCCGAAACCGAAGGACTGGCCGTAGGCCAAATTATTTTTAACTAGTACTGTAAGGCACGAAACAGGCACTTACCAATATCCGGGCCCATAATTCAAGCAGGAGCCCTTGGATGTGCTCAATGTCTAGGACTAGATAACTTCAAGGCATCAAATGGATGGTTAGAAAAATTCCGTCGTCGGCACGATATTACCTTCAAGATATAAACATAGAAGACGTAACTGCTTGGAAAGAAAGGCTATTGACCACTTTAAAGGATTATGCACCAAGGGACGTATTCAATACAGATGAGACAGGTCTCTACTATCGTGCATTGCCAACAAAACCATATGCATTGAAAGATGACAAGTGTAATGGAAAAAAACAGCAAGACTACGATTTATAGTTCTGTTCTGTGCAAATGTGGACGGCGAGAAGGAAGAAAGAAGATGCTATAATGAACGGTTATGCACATATCTAAAAAAATGTAATTTATATCCAAAAAATCAATTTGGCTTTACAGAAGGTTGCAATTCTGGTGACGCCATGAGCGAGCTATAACCTCAGAAATTAAAAACGGCAAAAAATGCATGGCAGTGTTTTTGGACCTGGCCAAGACCTTTGATACACTGCCTCACACAAAACTCCTGAACATTCTTGAACGCAATGGGGTGAGGAGCGTTGCGTTCAGAGTCTTTGAAAACTATTTATTGAGAAGACAGCAGAGAACAAGAATAGAAGAAACTCTAAGTGACAGTGAATATATCTTGATTGGAATACCCCAGGGCACTGTTCTGGGACCAACCCTATTTAGTTTATACCTTAAAGGGCTATCTCTCCTAAATATAAACGGAAAAATTTTATTCCATGCAGATGATACAGTTTTGGTGGTTGCTAATGACACATGGGAAAATATAAAACTGATCGCAGAAACAGAAATCACAAAGGTAAAATAATGGCTTGACTGTTATAGACTCTCTTTAAACGTTAAAAAAACAAACTACGTAGCGTTTTCAAAAACAACAATAGACAGGCCTAACTTCCAAACTCGAACGGCGAAAAATCTAAATGAAAATGTAAAAGAAGTAGAAAAGTCAAATATCTAGGAATTATAATAGACCGGTACCTTAAATGGAATGAACATGTTGACTATACATCAAAAAAATTGAAATTCCTTGTATATAAATTCTATCTATTGAGGTGATTTTTAAATTAAAAATGTCTAACCTCACTATACTTCAGTCTAGTAGTTAGTATACTGAGATATGGAATTATAGTATGGGGTGGCCTGTACAGTACCACTTTGAGGCCGTTAAATATTTTACAAAAAAAGGATACTTAAAACCCTTTATAAAAGAGAGACAATATCTAACAAGACTATTATTTGATGAAAAAATACGGAATATCCACTGCCTTCTCGCTCACTCTGTGTGTTGTTATATGTATCAAAGGAATCACCTAAAACAACCCATAATTCATTGCTATAATACGAGAATAGTGGCTAATCAGCATGTACAGGTCCCTAAACCAAACAGTAAATTTTACAAAAATAGCATATCTTATTTAGGACCTAAAGTATGGGTTTCGGTGGCCTGGCGCAATTTATCCCCAGTGACAATAAAAAATGCTTTATGAAAGCCGGATTTAGGTGTAATACAGATAATATTGACGACTTTGAAGAAGAAAATAATTATAATTGTAGCTAAAATTAATTAAAATCATTTGCTATTTATATATTATTGGGTATTTATATTTACACAAAAGGGTATAGCAATCCAAGGGATCCAGGTAAAATTAATACTCTGGCTCTACCCGAAAAGCTATAGAATTAGATGTATTTTATGGCCCGAGGGATATTTAGGGTCTAATGGCAGTCAAAAGGCCAACGGTATAATGCAAGCCTTACTATATCCATCATCCATTTTTCTGTATAGTGTCGATTTTAGATCAAGTTTCGCTGCATATTATAATATTGCCTGCTTCATTACCACAAGATGAATTCATCATTACCAACCATTTTACGATGATATATTGATCCCTAAACGTTAAGCCATAACATTTTAACGGTGCCATGGCTTTATTTGGACATTCATTTAAATAACTAATATATTTTTGATTAGGATTTTGTTGCAGGGGATTTGAGAGCGATAAAGAACTTGTTGATTGGATTTATTTAAGCTGATCAATGTTAGTTAATTGGACAGTTTTGTTATAAATATTTATACTTGAGTTAATAAAAATAAACAAAATACGAATATTAATAGAAAATATGAGTAATTATGTTTGGTGCTATTTTGGATGTGCCTTTTAGATGTATTTACTTATTTAAAGACTACTAATTTCTTCTTTCCTAATTACTGTATAATATACAGGATGTCCGATAAGTATAGGGCAATATTTTGCCGGCTCAAAGGCAATACTAGTAGTTCATATAATGATTTATCTTAATATACCTCCTAACAAAGATATCGGGTCCCAAGGATGCACCTGAAGATTTACGTTTTCGAGTATAACTAATATATCCTGTATACAACTTCCATCACCGATTTACGCGCAGCCTAATGACTTTGATCTCATGTGGCTTAAAAAAGCGCAGAGATTCATCTGCTGTCTTTACCAGCCGCCAAGCGATACCCATTATAGAGACTTGTTCTTCTCACTTGCTAATTTTATCAGCTTTTTGCAAACCCACCATCCCAATTCTGGAGTCGTCATCCTTGGCGACTTTAACGTTTATGATGTCAACTAGCTCGAAGACCTAAATACAACCGACGAGGAAGGTCGCGAAGCTGAATCCATTGCCATCAGCTCTAGCCTCACCCAACTTGTCGGTGAACCAACTCGGATTCCAGACCGAGATGGTGATTTGGCTAGTTTGTTGGATCTTTTCTTTACTTTAAACCCCGACTTACACACTGTCACCGTGAGGCCTCCGTTAGGAACGTCTGATCACAATCTTATTTTAGTACCGAAGGTATGGGATGTAATCCTTACTTGCATGGAAGCCTTCATCCCCTTCTAAAAAAACGCATTTCTAACGGCAAGTCTTGGTTTACCAAAAGTTGCCAACGAGCCGTTAAATCAAAAAAAATATATCTAGCGACAATGGCGTTAAAACCCTACCGCCGAAAATCGTATCATCCAGCGACCAAAGCACATTCAACGGTTAATCTCCAGGGAAAAACTCCACCGTTCCTGGCTTTCCTGGCTATGTGCAAGAATGATTCTGGTACGCGTTTCTTTGGCCGTATCGGCTGTACAAAGTTACAAGACTTCGTATGTAGAGTTGCTTAAAAGTTGTATCGTCTTTGAGGCCCGATATCTTTGGTAGGAGGGACATTAAGAAAAATGATTATATGAACTACCAGTATTATTTCGACCTCATCTGTACGCAAGCTATTGCCCTGTACTTTTTGGGCACCCTGTATAACCCAAGCAACAAATGAAAGAGATTTTTTAATATTTGATGCCTTTAACTTTTAAATAAGATGCATCTTGTAAATATGTAATAATTTTAAAGTTAAAATTTTCCAAATTTGATACAGAAAATTTAAAGAAAATCTGTACTTCTAACCATATTATGTGCATAAGGTGTACAAAATACAAACGATTACAACAGACACAATGATTGATAAACAAGACTTATATTAGCATACCAACGATATTATTTATATGCCATTGGATGTGAAACATTTATTTTATGAACCATTCAGATGATGTTTCAAGTCGAGATTAAGTAAATATTTATAAAACACATTCAAATATGCCACTAATTTGTTGTTTAGATGTAGTGGAATACCGTATGTTGGGAAATGGAGCGAAAGAATTCCACAGCGTTTATGTTAATGATTCCTATTATGTAAATAAGTTGGGTTTGAAACGTCTAAGACTTTAAAATTCTAGATTCATTAGAATCACGCTCATAATGAGACGTGTATGAGGGTTTAGAAATCATAAGTGGCATTTTGAGGATCTATTAACGTAAACGAAATAGGCACGCACCTTGATTTCAAGGAGCATATGCCACTTAAAAAAAGTAGAATACAGACCAGTGACGGCCTGCCGGGGTTTATGCAAGACCGTCTACCCTTAGTTTATCCCCAGGTCTCCCACTTGTAATATTTCCCAGTAACAGTAACCTAAGTTCATATATAAGTAATAATAGATTCATATGCAATAATTTCTCCTGCACCGCCAGAACCTTGCTGCAATAATACTTGCTTAAAATGGGAAATCCGCGGGATTAAGGTACTGTCCAAATTGACGCCCAATAAATGAATTGATGAAGCCAAGGGAATCGAGTGTCCCGCCATGACTATATCTTTTAGCGTTGAATTGTACTTGGTTACTGTCACCCCAAGACAGAATTTCTTCCCGGTCTTTGTTGAGATGTAAGACCTCTTGCTGCCTATAGAGATGTACATTGGCAGCCGATGTTCGAGCATCCAAAGTAAAAGATGAAACAAGTGTGCTGTCATCAGCGAAGCTATATATAGGATTTTTAGTTTTTTTCAAAAGATCGTTAATGTGTAGTAAGAATAGGGTGGGCAACATTATAGAACCTTGAGGGACTCCGGTGTTGATGTTAAATCCGTCCATCGCCACTCGCAGAGAATGGTGTTTAAGAAAGCTCGACAGCCATGAACAAAATTGAACCGGCATTCCGTTAGTTAGAAGCCCCTCATGTCATACTCAGTCAAAAGCCTTGGAAATATCCAGTGCTACCACCCGGGATTCCCCATGATGGTCTATTGCGTTGTTCCAAACGTGAGTAACATAAGCGAGAAGGTCTCCTGTTGATCTAGACTTACGGAATCCATACTGGCGGTCACTAATAATGTTGAAGCCTTCCTGGAATTTTAATAATTTTTCGTTGATAGCCTTCTCCATAACTTTTGATATAACTGAAAGCAATGCGACAGAACGATAGTTGTTTGGCAAGGTCTTCTTGCCTTTTTTGGGTATAGGCTGGATTCGCGCAGTTTTCCAGCTGTCAGTTTGTCAGCGCATGTCTTAATTACAATGACTGGAATATCGTCAGGACCAGAAGCCTTTTTAGTGTCAAGACTCCTCAAGATTCGTTTAACATGGCGGTGGCGGAAAACAATCTCGGGCATTCTCGATTCTACAGGGGGAATGTTCGGTGGAGTTTTTCCCTGAAAATGAACCGTTGAATTTGAAGAGAATAGTTCCGCCAGTAAGTTTGTTTTTTCCTGTGCTTTGATTGCAATGGTACTAACAGAACGTGTTTGAAGTGGAATGTTTGACTTCGTAAAGTTCTGACTGACTGAAGGCTTTAGCTACTGACCAAAATGATCTTGAGCCGTTAAGACATTCAAGAAGCTTGTCATTGATCCACTGGTTATGTGCTTCTTTGCTTTGGTTTATTGTTTGCACGATTTTCGGCGGTAGGGGTTTGACGCCATTGTCGGTAGAAATAATTTTTTGATTTAAGTTACAGTATTCGCTTATTATTTGGCCACTTGTCTAAGCTGACCTGACACAAACTGACTAACTTGCCGTTTTATTTGACCAAGTAAATCAGATTATCTCAGTCAAATTTCCTCCTCTTTTACCCACTACCGGATTTCTGACTGAGATCGTTCGTCTTGGCATTTTGGTCGTTTTATGTTTAATTCAGTCAATATATTTCTTCAAGTTAGCTTTGTTCAAAGAAGTGGTTAATTAATGAGCGACTAATATAACTAAACAAGTGGTCAGTCTCATCAATTTTGCGATCAATTAGACACTGCTTTCTTCGAACGTCTGCCTCTTTATTAGCTGACTTTGGTGCATCTCTGGATGTTTTAAAAAGACATGGAGGATGGAGATTATAATAAATAAAACTATTGCCGACAAAATTTTTGGACATGGTGACGTGGAAGCATTCCAAATTGCTTGGCCCTTAGGAAACACTTCCAGACAAGCTAGTTCTATATCAAGCAATCGACTATTTAATATTGTAAAATGTACTAACGTAAACATCCATTTAAACATAAACATGTGAATAAAATCTGAACCTTTTTTAAATTTATATGTTACTAGAATGCAGTTTGGTCCTTTGGGATTAAATGGCCTTAAATTAAATACACACATTGCTAATATTTTTTCATAACACATGTTTTGAAAATATGACCTAGGGTCCGACATGAAAAACAGTTGTTTTTTAGTGCATTTCACGACGAGTTTCTCGTTCATTTTTGTAAAAATCGAATGGGCATCCTTAGTCTGATTTCCGGGCAAAACGAAGATAGCGATACGACTGCGCTTGCGCAATATATTCGTAATAGATTCGTAAAAGTATATGCATCTTGCTCTCTTTGTGGTCACTCTCTTTTTGCAAATAAACTTTAATGGAATACTGTTGAGATATAATTATTTAGCAACACCATTTTTGTACGCGTTGCTACAAGATACTTACTCGGTTGTGACAATGTTCATGTTGGTCTGTCAAAAAAAGAAAGCATGTCTGAATAATAAAATTATGATCTGTTCTTGTGTTGGAAATGCCTGTATTATATGTAAAAAAAGGTAATTTAATACATCTACTAGTAAGTATTAAAAGGTACAGGTTATATTATCTGTTGTATTATGTTTGAGTTGTTATAGTTGCCATATTGTTTCTGGCGCCTTTTGTATAATAACCTTTCACACTATATAAATAAATGATTGGTGAATAGAAAGGACCTGGGTTTTATTTTGTATCTCTACGAGTGTGAGTCCAACAATAAGTAATTAACATCAAATACACAACAGAATTGCGAGGCATCTCAAGTCATATTTTCAAAATATTTTATATGAAAAAATGTATGCGCAACTCGGGCGACTCAACGATTTCACGAGTGTGAAGTTAGCGCCTCTTGTTGCGCCATATACTATTGTTGATGTCTTGTACAATGTTTTGATTCTTACCACTTTGTATGTCTGTATCTAGTACTGTGCGACACCACCCTGTACTAGCTATTATCTTATTCTCCATAATATTATACACAACTTAAAATAAACATACACGTATGCTATGCTGTATTCAATTTGCTATGCCTAAGATCTTTTGAAACCGGGCTTTGCGAATTGAATTAAAGCTGACAGATATGAATATTCTAAACATATTTCGCGGAGATACCTGACAGGAGAGGTAGCGTGAAAATTTAACTATATACAAGTTACATGCTCGCATTTATGATATTTCGTTTAGGTAAAGGTGTTAAGAATATTCTGGAATTATTTTTGTTTCTTTTACAAAGGCTTAAGTTGACACTTGGCATGTTAACTATAGTGTTTTAGCATTTATCGAGGATTAGCAGTGCACTACCAATAATAAGTTCCTCAACAAGACCAATAATGCTGACTGAAGTACATAGCGTCGACCAGACTGCAAAACCGCGTATCTCAAAAAATAGTTTTGGGGTTTTCGTGTTGTTAAACTGGAATATCTGTTATATGGACGAAACTTGGGTAAATAAGGGATATACCGTTGGTAAAGTATGGCAGTATAAACATATAATAAGCGCGAGGCAAGCTTTCATGGAAGGATGGTCCACAAATAAAAGCACCCTAGGCAAAAGGTAAAAGATTAATAATAGTTACTCACATTCTTGTGGATAGACCATCTAAAAACGCTTGACGAGAAGAGATTACATTCTTATCCAGCCATATTTTTCCAATGTTATTACATTACCAGGTTTTGTAATTGAGACTATAATACTTTTAAGAATTAATATTAAATGTGTTTCCCAATTTCAAATAGGGTATACACATGTATACGAATATATTTCGAATTGAGCACACAATGGAAAAAGCTCCCCAATTGTCGAACTAATTTAATTCTATTTTATTATGAGTATTTATTACACCATTACAAATATTGCAAGATATAATCTTTACAAAGAATTCGCTTAATACCATCGTTTTTAATAAAAAAAAAAAAACGATACAAAACGAAAAAATACAATTTCCTCTTTATAACGAGATATACACAATTCTATGAATATAAATCGCAAAAGTACAAAATAACTTCCAGGAAAAATCCTAAATATTGACTGAATGGGGGAAATTTTAATTTAAAAAGTTACATTTCGTTTATATTTACAAATATTTAAATTTGGGCATTATTAAATTTTAAATTGTTAAACTTTTACGAAAAGAGTATGTTTTTTAAACTTTTAATTGGTCTTCTTGCAAGGCCTTGAGCGAAAATAATAAGTAAATAAATCAAATCCTTTGTTTCTTAGATAGAAATTGTCGAATTTAGTGCAAATTTCCTTAAACATTTTTTTTTCTACAAACGTGTTAAAAATGGAACTTTTAACACTGTCTACTAGCCTTAAAAATGTTACATTAAGGCACTAGTGCCTTAAAATACCTACTTTAAGGCACTAGTGTTAAAAGTAAAATGTCAGATTTTTCAAAAGAACGTCAAAAAACATTTCTATTTTATTTATTTACACTTATATTAATAGTACAATTTGAAAAATTTTTAAAATGAATTTCTTTCTAAGGTTCTGCTGTTCTTCGCGGTTGAGGAGATTGAGCAGAAACAGCAGCATGTCCAGTTGATGTTGAAGCATCATCGGCTGATGTCGTTTGTACTGTAAGCAATTTTCGAGCAATAGAATTTTTATTTTCCAAGGAATCAACGATGTACCCTTCCTCAACGGTTGAGGATTTCCATCCCCCATGCCGCTTAATTGTCGTCAAATTTGTTCCAGCATCGGCAAGTAAGCTCGCAGAGGAACGGCGAAAGCAATGCCCCGTATAGAGTGTTGAACTTGGAAGTTGCAGAGATCTTGCTATAGCAGCAGGAAATTTTCCGAACGTATTAATTCCGACCGGATTTCTGGTACATTTACTTTTTACATATTTTAAGAAGAGCCGCGGATGTACGATATCTGCTGGACGAAGATCAGTATATTTTTGATAAAAATCCAAATAAAACTTTTCGACGATAGTGAAGTTTCGTGGTACCTTGGTTTTGGTATCTGATATTTTAATAACTAATGAAGTCTCCATATCTTCCACGTTGTCAAGAGTCAACTGACAAAGCTCCTCCCTGCGGCAGGCACCAAATACTTTATACAATCGTAGCTACTTGCATCAGAAGGTACTCATCATCCGGTGCGCACTTTAGAAACTGTTCAATTTGGTCTGTAGTAAAAAATTTTGATTTTTTAGCCTGGTAACCCTCTCCTTGACGCTTCAAGTAGGCAATCAATTTAAAATGTTTGCTGATATCTACGTCGTTATTAACACGTAGCATAGCTTTGATCATTAAATAATGAGACCAAAGAGAAGATGACTTCCATACCTTTGTTTTTCCTCAAAATATGTCAGGAATATGTTTTCGGAATACTTTCCAGAAACGCTTTTGTTTTCACACCATTTTATAAATTTATTATAAGCAATCTCATATTAAATTCTTGATTTTCGTGGCAGCTAATTCAAGGTAGCTCTACAGCTTCTTCCATGTCTTTAAGTGAATCGATCTCTTGTATTTCTTGCATTTTTGGCAAATCACAACAGCCAGCCCTAGCGTTTTAATAAAACTGACAGAACCTTTCAAATTTTCAATTTCTCTGTAAACAAATCAGCCAAAAATGATGGTTGCTAGGTTTTATTGACAAATGTGAACTAATTTAATATAAATATACCATGCAATTAGAGACTACCTGGATGTAAGAGATTCTAAACATTTAATTTTTAATTATTGTACGCTTTTTATTACCGTTTGTAGAAAAAATATTGTATGATATTTGTATTAAAAGTATTTTTAAGGCACTCTTGTAGTTTGCAGAACGAGCTTCGCACATGCGTGCCTTAAAGATGTACTTTTAACACTTACATGATAAATAACTATTATTCATACAATCAACCTCTCATTTAATACCATTATTGATCACGGTGCCACACAAGCTCACTCCAAGCCACCAAATCTATACCACAAAAACGACATTAACGTTTGTGGTACCAAATTTGGTAGTACCCTCGAATCTAAAGAGACGCAAGGTTCCGTTAAGCTTCTTCTTACACCTTAAATGTCGTAAATCTTGTAAGATGGTACTTTGTTTTGTTAACTTAACACTGCACCCACGTACGAGGGGTGGTACCATTTAGCTGCTTTGTCTATATATTTTTATTCAGTAAATATGTAAGCTCTTAGCAGTTTTGACGGTTCATAGACATGACATCTGGCACAGTCAGATCTGGATTTTTGGGAAGTAATGAATATTTTATATTGAATACTGATAATTAAGTCACAAGTTTTCCAACAAGTTTTTATTACTGCTGGAGAATCTGGTATGTTTCTAAGTGCGAGAATTATATCTGAACGGGAATCGGGACTTGAAGCTACACAATCGTCTGCTTGGAGGGATCTTCACATTAATTGTTTATACCCATATCACTTACAACGAGTTCAACATTTGCAAGATGGTGATTTTGCGTTAAGGATGAAATTCTACAAATGGATTAATGCAAATCGAAGACTGTATAAGTATGTTCTGTTCACTAATGAAGCAAATTTCACTCACGAAAATCATCACGCTACTGTAAAACATAATCTGTAACATACATTCAGCATTAATGTGTGGTGTGGTATGTTAAATAGTCAATTAATCGGTCCATTCATAATCGACGATAATCTTACAGGACAAGTACAAGTATACTTAAATTTTCTACAGAATCACTTGCAAAACCTATTAGGTGTTCCACTTAATGTACGGCAGAGCATGTATTTACAACATGATGAAGCCCCTGCACAGTTTACAAGTACGAAATTTTTTAAAAAATAACTTTCCAAACCGGTGGATTGGTCGAGGTGGTCCGCATAATTGGCCAGCTAGATTGCCAGACCTTAATCCTCTGTATTATTGTCTTTGGGTGTGATTTAAATTATTGGTATATTCAAGTAAAGTAAACACTAGAGATGCATTACTCGATCGAATATTAAATGCAGTAGCAACTATAAGAAACCTACCCGCATCCATTCATAGAACGACCCGAGCTATACATCAGACAGCTGAATTGTGTTTGGAAGTATTGGTGGAATTTTTGAAAACTATAAAACCTAACCTACTTGTTATAAATAATTTAATAAAAATTTTAATTTACCCCTGTATTTCAATAACGGCCGGGAACAGAACCCATGTTTATAGGAACTTTTATGTTTATTTTGGTTTTCCGAATACGTACCTAAAATATTGTCATTTCCTACTGATTTACCCTATATTCTTATTAAGGGGCAGTTGCTATAGAAAAACTATAGTTACAAGCAATGGTTATTTGGTACAGCCTCGAAATACGTTCGGCACTTGAAATATAAGAAATATTTATGGTACTCCCAAGTACGTACACATCTACGTGTACAATAGGATTTAGGATTTCATATAAAGGTCAATTTGTTCGTTTTTTACGTTATTTATGGAGTGGAGTCGTTAAAAAATCGGTGACAGTAACAGATGGGTTTTATTATTGAACGAAAATGTAATGTACACTGAATATAAAGTAAACTTAATACGTGAGAAATGGGTTTTGTAAATTCACCCACATTAACTCTGAGCCTAACCTAAAAATTACTATGAAATGAAGTTTTATGATTTGAATCGAATAATAGACTTCACTTAGCAGCCTCTTGTCTATTGTAATGTTATCCCTAGATGAAAAATATTTTGGGGAGAGTTGTAACATCTGCAGCAGACATTTTAAAAATAAATCCTGATCTCTGAAACTGTGTTGCAATATTAAATAATCACGCATAATAATCTAGGCCCATCTGGCCGAGGGTATTGTGTCCAACCAAAACACGTTATTACATTTCATGAACAAAACATGTACCTTCATTTATTTTAACCAGAAGTTAAAATTTATCCCTCAGTCTGACGTAAAGTAGGGTTGTTACCGGGAATAAACACGTGTAGTAGTGGGAACGCAAACCACGAAGAGGCGGTCAAATCAGTTGTCCTGCGGTATTTCACAGGCTTTTGGGGACAGAACATGCTAGTGTTTTCTGCAAAATAATAGTGGGGCTTGTTTAACGGGTTGTAGCAGCAATGGATGTGAAATTTAATGGTTTTTATCTGTGAATTATGTTAAAAAGTTGGTATTTACGTAACTATAAGGTGTGAAATGTTTTAGTTATCGTGACGTAGTTGTATATTTTATAATAAGTACTTTTAAGAATATATCTACAAAATTTCATGTTAAAATGGGTTGGCATTGTCCCGTTGCGACCATATCTTGCAAGGTTTCTGATCGCGATTGTTGCAATAAATAATGGATAGCAGCAGTGAAAGCTGGTTTGAAAATGTGCCTGACGAAATTTCCATTTGAATACCGGCTGCTACAGCACAATCATTACCTGAAAAATCGAAGTTTAGGTACAAAAATGTTATAATTTGTTCACGAAATGGATGGATATAAAGAAATGCTAAACTATTTTCGGGAATGTAACTTAGCACAAAAATCAGAAATTGTGAAATTTTCTACCCTGAGTACCCTGTACTCTATGTTGACAAGTACCATTTTGGTGAAAAATAATGTAAGCATAGCCACGTTCCCGAAGGTAATCGCATTTCTTAAAAGGAAGAAAATATAAAGCAAAAAATCAGAAGTCTTCAGCAGTGAGCAGATCAACAAATTTATTAGGGAAGCAGACAATGAAGCTTATCTAATGCTAAAGGTAATTTTAAGAAGAAATCACAATTACAAGAAAAAGTGTCAATTTAGTTTGTTTTGACTTTCAGGTGGCAACAATTATTTGGTGTAGTCGGCAAAAATATCAGTTGATCATATAAACGACAAGAAAGACATGCTGCTTGTGAGAATACCAGATGCAAAAACACACATTAAGAGAACATCTTTGTTGTAATTCGGCAAGAGAATTTGGTACTGTATAGGTAATCTTTATATTTTTGGCCATCCCATATAATACAAGAGATTATTTTTAAATTATAAAAAAGAAAGGGAAAAGGAACACAATTAAAATTGCCAAAACCATTCAAAAATTATCACATGAAAACAATCAACATGAGTCGGATACCCTACCTTCATGTTCTGAGTTCAACAACAGGCATTTAAATATACCAAGGATTCAAAACAAATTGACTCCCTTCAATATTTATTTATTTATTTATTAATTTATCTATTTCTACATTACAGATCAAGAAATCCAAATAGTATACATTACTTAGAACTAACTTGTCTGATACAACAGAACATTTTGCAGAATATGGACAAACAGGACAGATAAATGCAATTGTTTGCATATTGCGAACAATGAGTAATATTAGGCTACGGTAGATAGCAATAAATTAAGTTTTCTTTTGAACGTTATCAATGAACAATTAAATTCTGTGTTAAAGGGGATATATGTATTTAGGTTTTGCATGATTTGGTTCATGGCACCGTTTCTGCCAACTTCAGTTCGGCTTCTATTAATTGAAAATACCTCAGTAAGTCGCGTATTGCGCGGAGGAACGCGATAATTAACTAATGCTGGAAGTTCAGCGCAGTCTATGATGTTTGTAATTATTTTATACCCAAACACTATGAACTACAAGATTCTACGTTTCTCCAGACTGTCCATGTTCAAGATTGTCAATCGCTGATGTTATATTCCCAGCCTATACAATAAGAAGTTTGCAAATTTCGACTGTGCGCGTTCAATTCGCTTTATATGGACTTTGTGATATGGTGACGAGATGACACAACAGTACTCCAAGTGGCTTCGTACCAAGGAGTAGTAAAGAGACTTTAGAACTTCAGTGTTCGAAAATTCCCAGCAACGCCTCATTATAAACCCTGCCATTCTAAAGGATTTTGACAAAATATAGTTGATGTGTTCGTTAAATCTCAGCTCAGAATCAAAAACGACACCCAAGTTATTTATCAAATTTACTTGAGGTGCAGGGGAGTTTGAGATGAAATAGGAGTGTATTGTTGGTGTTTTCTTCCTTGCAAATGATATGACTTTACACTTTGAGGAATTTAGCTCTATATTATTTTCTGTACACAAATCCATTACTTTATCCAGCTCATGCATCAATTCATCATCCTCATCTGCGACTCTTTGGAATATTTTTAAATCGTCCGCGTAGGTATAGAAGAAATCGGCAGTTCTTGGTAAATCCGTAAGGTCATTTATGAAGACTAAAAATAAGATCGGGCCTAATATGACCCTTGGGGTACGCTCGACGTAGCATCAATTTCTTTAGAAAGAACGCTATTAATTTTGATAGTTTGAGTACGATTGCGCAAGTAACTTGAAATCCATGACAACAGAGGGTCGCCTATACCATATAATCTCAGCTTGCTGACTAGAATATTATGATTTACTCGGTCAAATGCTTTTTTAAAATCGAGATATATGGCGTCAACTTGAACTCCAATATCCAATCAAAGTTAGTTTGGCAAGAGCGACCAGGTAGGAATCCGTGCTGAGATTTAGAGATAGTATCTTTTAGGTTATATAAAAGCTGGTCAACAACCATGGATTCAAGGACTTTTGCCATGCAATTAAGACCAGATATCGGACGACAGTTGCTAACCTCACTTCTATCTCCGCCTTTGTGAATTGCGGTGACATACACTGATTTCCAGGGATCGGGAAATGAACCTGAATTGAGGGAAAGCTGAAAGAGATAACAAAGTGGCAAAGTTAGGGTCGGGCTACAGTTTTTTAAAAAGAACGGCGGTATGTCGTCCGGTCCAACTCCCAGCTTTCGTCAAGATTGATGAGTTTTTCAAATACGACGGAACCAGTAATATTGACATTTGATAAACTCGTGTTATTAGTAAATGGCATATTCTTTCCATCAGCGACTGTTGCGTTTGTGCCAGTAAACACAGACTGAAAAGTCCGCGAATAAATCAGCGATTGCTTGTGGGTCACTAGGCGAGATATCATTATACTTGATTTATGTAGGATATCCAACAGAGTTACGTTGACTTTTAATGTAAGACCAGAAAGCTTTAGTATTTTTTAAGATATTGTTTTGAGTTGACTGAATAAAAGTAGCGTAGTCCTTTTTAATTTACATTTTTGAGTGTGATCTTGTTGATTTGTAGTTAGTCTCATCGGAAGGTAGGCGTGAGCGACGGTATTTTTGATAAGCTTTATTTTTCTTCTTTATTGTTTTAATTGTCTCTTTAGAAAAATAGGTAGGGTACTTAAGAGTAGTAAAGTTAGCTTTTGGAACAATTAACAACGTTAACGTCCTTACAGCATAGAAAGTTCCAATCAATAGCTTCAAAATGGTCATTCAATTGATCATAATCGGCTTTTTGGAAATTAAATTTTGTACATTGCAAAACTGGCAATTGTTTGAATTTCAATATAAACAAGAATTAGAATGTTCTTAATTTTGTCCTATAAATAAATATTGTAAAGATGCGTGCGTTATTTATTTGTTAATCAAAACGGTTGCCGAGGAATAGTGTAAGCAACACAACAGGAAACTGTTTTATTGGACTCGCAGACTTGAAGTCTTGCTTACTCCTAAAAAAAAAACAGTATTTATTTCGGACTTACGTAAATTACTATTATTGGTGACTATATGGTAAGACTATTATAAGTACATAAAATATTTGTACGTCCTATACAGGATGTATTTTTTGAAAAGTTCTAGGATACGCTTGAAGAAAAGCCTCAACTCACGACACCGTGCAGGAAAAAAACAAAAGCAATAAATTTATTTTAAAAATATATGATCATGTTTCAAGCCCCATAAGCAAAGCCATAAGTATAAGGTAGAATCCATTCTAAGTGACTCAAGTCGTAAATCAAGAACATACCCGTGACATAGCACGCATCCGAATGTAAATCCTGCGAGTCCTGGCACTCCCTCCCAGTCGAATCCTGAGACACCTGAAGCAGGATAAAGGATTTATTACGGGATAAATGAAAGTTAGGCCGATGGTATATTATTTTGTTTGTATTCCGTAAGATAGGAGATGTTCCGAGATGGTGATTTTGCTTTGCTTTGATTTATAAACAGGGAGGATATTAAACTTGTCCAGAAATATTAGCATATTTTTGTTATAGGTAGGTACCTAGGACTATAAATAAGCTGTATATGCGTTTCTGATGTACGTATTAGATTGGAAATATCTCCAACAGGAATTGACATAGAGACATCAATTATTGTATACTTTTCCTTTAAAAACATCATCATAGTCTTTGTTGGCGAATTGCGACAAAACTTTTACTTTTAATGATTTGAAGAATTATCAATTAAAACATTTTTGATTTGATAGATATACAAAGTGGCAAAGAACTCACGGATAATGCCTGTAACTTGTGAATTACCTCGTATACGAAAATGTGGACTTTATGGAAGTTATTCAGTAAATCATTCCCCACATTTCTACCTACATGAATTCTTTCTGTCATTTCTGGTTTGGTGGCCATATAAACTAACTTACTTTTTTTAAATGGAACACCCTGAATATGATTGCATATTTGGATTCTACTGGAAAAACTCTGAATTTTTTGTATTTCAAATTTTCACATTTCTGCAAGCGTTCCCGAGATAATGACATCTCAAAAATATAAAAACTTCCTAATTATAATTATTCCTACCCAATACCCACCAATTGAGTCAAGGTGTTTTTATGACAGCGACCTAAGAGGTGTCAATTTTGAGTTCCTGTTTAATTTTCTGTTGTCTGATTTCTAATTTGTTTACACTATGGTTCATCTAAATGAGAAACAACGGTGTGTCGAGTGGTAAAGAAATTTCGAGGAATAGGCAGTGTTAGGGAAGCCGCTAGATCAGGTCGACCTAAAACAGCAACAGGGGGAGACAACAGGAAACTCCAACACAATCATCCAGGTCAATAGCAATGGATTTTAATGTGTCTCATCACTCAGTGAAAAATTTGCTTAAGCAGGAGAAGTTGCATCCCTACAAGATAAAGTTGGTGCACGAGTTAAACGAGGATGATTTTAATAGAAGAGCTGAAGTTTGTGAGCTGATGATAGAAATGACATTGTTATTAGACACAATTATCGTTATTGGTCTGCTGAGGATACTCACTGGTTCCAGCAAGGCCAAAAGTTAATGTTTGAGCGGGCATAGTTGGTAGACTTTTTTCATAGATGGTAATTCCAATAGCGAAAAATATCTGGACCTCCTCAGGAATCACATAATTCCTTCTTGCAGAATGGTTTAACCGGGTGTAAATAATGGCATAAACGAGCAGGTATGGTTCCAGCAAGATGGAGCACCTGCGAGTTGTTAGACAATACATAACAGAACGATTTCCAGGACGTTGGATAGGTAGAAGAGGTGCTATTGACTGGCCAGCGCGATCCCCGGATTTAACCCCGCTCGACTTCTTTTTGTTTCGACACTTAAAGAACAAAGTCTACGTTAACCGTCCAAATGACTGAATCCTTAAAAGTCACAATTAGTACTGAAATTCGGGCCATTCCAGAGGACTTCCTTTTCAACGTTGTAGACGGGTTCAGGGATCGACTGGGGCTCTGCTTAGCAGAAAGTTAATTTGAATGTTAAGTTGTTTAATTTTTTAGGCTATTTATTTTGTTATTATAAAGTTTGTTACAATTTTAAATTAATAAAAATTTGAAATACAAAAAATTCAGAGTTTTCCCAGTAGAGTACAAATAATATGCAATCATATGCAGAGTGTTCTATTTAAAAAAAGTAAGTTGGTCTCTATGGCAGCCAAACCAGAAATGACAGAAAAAAATCATAAAGGTAGAAAAGTGGGGAATAATTTACTGAACAACTTTCATAAAGGTCACTTCTTCGGATACGAGGTAATTCAAAAGTTGCAGGCATTATGCGCGACTTTTTTGCCACTCTGTATACATTGGAGGACTAATTTTTTCTTGTGCGAATAAAACCCTTAATTGATTTTTTGTTAATTGTGGCAATACAGCCTATGTTTAATCAAGTGAACTATATTGCAGCTAAGATAGTTTCTGAAAAAATATTTTCTTAACTAAAACGAAATTTTATTGGTTCAATTAAATTTGACACAATTATTTTTAAAAATTTATGTGAAAATAAATTTCATTGACGGAATCCTTAGCGAATTTGATTAAATTAAACGTAAGTTGTGATAAAGTAGTATTACGTGTTTTTGTCCGAAATAAACTTTAACTCAGACAATTAAACTTTAAATTAAATTTAAATTTCTCAATGAATTAATTTAATTTTTGGAATAAAATATTTCGCTACGTTTCAGATTATCTCAATTAAATAATTTTTTCAGTGTAGTGTCCATCTAAAATACTTTGCTCTAAGGCAGTTCTTACTTTTTTTAATTCTTGTTCAGGATTTGGGGTTGCGAGAGTGGAAACCGCGCTGTTCCGTGAAAGGCCAATAAAAATAGTCTTTAATAAGTGAACTTTTTAATTTCGCATACACAATCAGCCCTAAAAATCACGATGTTAGGGTAGAAATTGGGTCAAGTCGATACCCAATCGACCATTTATCAAAAAAAAGTCGTGAACTTTGTATGTAGGTTTGGAGCCCCACCCAAAGGTGCTGCAAGCTTTCGTGCCTTGCTCGATTTAAAAATTTCGCAATAAATTACCCGATTCGCCGATAAATCTTAATAATTATATATGAGAAAACCGCTAAACTTTATTGTCGAGGTGTTTTTTAAAAATATGATCAATAGCACGATGAGGGTGATACTTCGTAAGGACGTAAAGCCTGTCCAGAGACATAAGAAAGTTACACTTTGTCTTTGAATTTGATTATCCAAGGGTGGCCATAAACAAACAATGAATGAATGAATAAATGCAGGTAAATTATGGCCCGTACTTAAAAATGTCTTAAAGTAAACTGCAAATCCGGAAGACGTAATTTCATTATTAAAGTAATAGTTTGGTGAATTTAAACCGATTTTTACCTGATTCAAAATGAGAGGGTTAATCCCATAAAACAAATTATGTTCTAAAGACTCTATACAGTATGTCCACGGATAGACATCCCCATAGGAATAATGGACCAAAAATTTCGTTTTTCGACAAAAAGTCATTCTTGATAAAAAGTTCTGCATCTCGAAGAAATGTAGCCTACGAGGAGATTTTTTGATTTTTTTATACAGGGTACCCAAAAAATAAAAAAACATGAAATACCATCAAGAATAAATTAACTTTACTTATCGTTTTAAAGTAAAATCGCAAATAAAAAAAGGTTTTAAATCATATTCAGTGCTTACATAATAAACGTATTAAACAAAAACATTGCACAACAAAAAGAACTGCATTGCAAAGCAAGAACTATTATTTATTCAAATACGCCTCCCCCGTTTTCGACGCATTGTTCAAATTGCCTTCTAATGTGATCATAACTTCTTCTTACCTCCTCGAGGGAAATCATTTGTACTGACTGTAAAATCCTCTGTTTCAAAATATCAACATTACATTCAATGGGTTGCTGAAAAGTTAATTGCTTTAAACGGCCCCAAAGGTACGCGTCTGAAATCGTGAGGTCAGGACTCCTTGCAGGCCACATAACTGGACCGTACCGGCCAATCCATCGATTTCCAAATTTCATGTTAAGCCACTCTGTAACTTCGCGTGCACAATGCGCTGGGCACCCATCTTGCTGAAAGTACATTTGTCCCCTGTACTGCAATGGCAGCTCATCTAACTTATCCGAAAAAAAGGTTTGTAGCATTTCCATGTATGAATTCCTATTGCACGTGTTCTAAAAAAAAAACGGACCTATTATTCCAAAATACGAAATTCCACACCATACATTAACTTTTTTAAAATATTGGCGATGGGCAGGAATTCTAAATTGGGGATTTTCTGTGCTCCAGTATCGTACGTGCTGGGAAGCCACTGTACCATTTGTTGAAAAAGTCGATTCATCAGTGAATAAAATAAGTTTGTGAAATTGGTTATTTTCATTTAAAATTTTGTCCCCTACCCATAAACAAAAATCCAGTCGTTTCGCATGGTCTCCATCTTCTAAAGCATGATTAAAATGCGGTTTGAATGGGTGAAACTTATTTTGTTTTAAAATTATTTGAATTTGACTTTTTTGGACAATAAGCAAATGTTGAGCTCGTTTCCTTAGTGAGACAAGTGGGTTCTCCTCAACAGATTGTAAGACCACAACGGTAGCTGCATCATCCTCATCAAACAGTTTCTTCTTCCTTTTTAAGTTTTCCACCGACCCCGTGTGTTTGAATTTCTTGATTAATTGTCTAATTGCATACGTCGAAACATAAACTCCAGGAAACTTTTCTAAAAACCTTTCTTGTACATAATTGTAAGAGTTTACACCGGTACCATAACACTAGACCAAAAATATTTTTTGTTCAACGGACAGCATATTTCTTTTAATATTTTAAAATGAAATTTTTGACAACTTCATAACATTACAATAATATCATGACGTTTTATCAGATTTTTATAGGATACCTGCATTAGGTGGGATAGGTAAAAAAGGTAAAACTAGAGATTGTTCAGTAAAAATAATACACGTATTAATATGATGCTGGAGTAGAGAAAATCCCCAACTCAGAATTGAATATGATTTAAAACCTTTTTTTATTTGCGATTTTACTTTAAAACGATAAGTAAAGTTAATTTATTCTTGATGGTATTTCATCTTTTTTATTTTTTGGGTACCCTGTATAAAAAAATCAAAAAATCTCCTCGTAGGCTACATTTCTTCGAGATGCAGAACTTTTTATCAAGAATGACTTTTTGTCGAAAAACGAAATTTTTGGTCCATTAGTCCTATGGGGATGTCTATCTGTGGACATACTGTATATAGCCACTCTAGTTAGTTTTAAGCTTAGTAATTATTCTTACTTCGTGTGTTTAATCGTGTGTGACTCATGGAAAATATGTGCGAGCCCAATGTATCTCAGGAGATAACCCCGTCGAAAAGCAGAAAACAATTTTCTGTGGAAACTAAGGAAGTTATAAACAATGTTTATTAAACTCTCATTAAACCTGCGGTTAGCAAGCAAGCATGCAGCGGTAGAGGAAACGGCCACATTAACAAAAATTCCAACATCAACTATATTGAAAATTGTGAATAATCCCATTTTAGCGAGGAAAAAAAGAACCGATACTGGCATTTTCTCGAAGGTAGATGGAAGTGATCAAGATATAATACGGCGTAAAATTTACAAGATATACGAGGAACAAAGCGTGTCTAGTAGATAATTAATTAAGAGGCTTGAAAAAGATTAAACCAACGTTAAATGTGGCAGAACAACGTTATGGAAGTGTATCCAACACATGGGTTTTAGATTTAAAAAAATTAACAAAATACAAGTTTTAATGGAATCCAGTAGAATTCGGGAATGGCGATCCGAATATCTACAAAAAATTAAGATTTACAGAGATCAGCAAAGGCCTCCTGATGCGACATATATGATACCCTGGAAAAGGGTTGGGTTAACTCTAGCGGCAAGTGTAAAACAAGCGCGCCATCAAAAAGAGGTAAACGAATTACGATTTTGCATGCTGGATCTAAAGACGTATATGAATTCCAAATGAACTTTCTCTGTTTGCAAAAAACTTTAAAGATTCTTCTCTGGATTACCATAAGGGCACCACTGCTGATTTATTTGAAGATTGGTTTAAAAACAAGCTAATTCCAAATATACCTCCGAATAGCGTAATTGTAATGGACAATGCAAGCTACCATACTAGGCAATTAACCAGGACTCCCTCCTCAAATGACACAAAAGCAATTATCGAAATATACATGTATGATAATGACATTTATTTTTAGGAAGATTACACCAAAAGGCAATTAATTGAGGTTTTACAAAGTTTAAAACTACAAAAGGAATACTTCTGTGATAATTATGCAAAAAATTTAGGGCATACAGTTTTAAGGCTTCCACCATACTATTGTATATTTAATCCCATCGAACATGTTTGGCACCAACTGAAATATGCCATTCGTCGTAACAATATTTGCCCTATTATTAACTCCAGTGTACTTCAGCTTATAGAAACTGAAGTTTTAAACATCCCTTCACAAAGTTCGGCAAATTCTGTTACACATGTTGAAAAAGTGGAAAAATCCTATATCCGTATAAACAATATAACACAAAAAATAATTAGAAGAGATGATGATCGCGATAGTGATATTGATTTATTAAGTGAATAAATATTATAAATACCGAATAATTTGTATATTTTTGTAAACATAAATATAATTTTTGATAATAAAATAACTAGTAATTTCATATTTAAACATAAATAAAATATTATTTAATGTCTTACTTATTTTTATTATAAACTATTTATCTAAGGAAAATACGGACCTGTTCGGCCATATTTCAATTTTACAGCTGGTCTGGGTCTTTCCTAATAGGGATCAGTTAGTCACTTTCTTATATCTCTGAACAGACTTTACCTACTTTACTTTAACATTAATGCCAGTATGCATTTGTTCCTTTACAGCTGATCTGAAATTGTGCAGTACATTTATACTTCGGCATTAATTTAACCCTTCAACGGCTTCCCCCATCCCTAATTAAAAATACACATATAGATTATGTTATTTATCCAACAATTGTTGATACAATAAGTACGAAAAGATGTTTTGCCATAAAATACGATTTGTTTTTGTTCTAGTGCCCTAAATTTGAAAATTTTTATATGTCTGGTCAACTTGTAGACTTTCAATTAGAGTAAGTCCTGTCAGACTTCTATTTGATGCATGTTCGATTCTAGAAAAGCATTTGCGTTAGAAGAAGCTCCAAATATCGTCTATGATGTTGAGCAAATATTTATTGAGCCTCCAGATCCATGTAAACTGAAGAAGATTCAGGTGGTAAAGAGGATGAAGGTGCATTGATTGATAACCTGAATACGAAGCAGCTTTCAGCTGAGGCTGAAATAAGGACTTGTGAAAACCAATTGTCTAATAAATATGCCTTGTTTTTGAATGATCCAGGCCCCAAAATTTAATCGAAAAAAATTCGCTGTTAAAGGGTTAAGATAAGCTTAGACATATTTGAGGCCTCTTTTAAAAATTTTTTCACGTTCTGTTACCCGCTAGAACATTGCTACATCAGCGAAAATAAAGAAGCCCCATTGATCGTGCATCAACGTCTAAAATTTCATAAAATCAAATAAAAAAGCTTCCTTTGTACGCGGATACAGAATATTAAACGTCATCCCTGCGGTGTGAGGTAGTGAGTTATTAGAATCTTTTGACGTATATTCGTTAAGTTAAAAAATATAGGCACCTTCCTTTTTTTACAGGGTTCTTCAAGCAGCTCCTTTGCATGGTCTCTAAATTCTTTAGTATTAGAGTTATAGATTTTGGTCTACTACCGTTGATTAGGGTCTACATTTGCAAATTATTTTCGAATATAAGTACAAAGTGTTTCATCCCATATTTTTTACACGGAATTTGTGTCTGTCTCCCTCGAATTAAATAAAACCTATTCAGAACTAAAGGGAATCAAAGCAAGAGTACCACAAAGAAGTGTTCTTATTCTCAATGTGCACTAGTTGTGATCTTAGACCATGGACTGAGCTTTCAACATGAGATCTAGGCGTGGTCTACTTTGTAGGAAAGGCTAGTTTTTTATTTATACTATTTTTAACAGCATATTTCATTACAAACATTTCTAATAACGTTGGTGTGCTGTGTTGTAAATCATTTCCCGCGTTATTAATTCAAATTCGTCCAAAGTTCGACGCTGCAAATCGGCCAAATCTTGAGGTTTTGTAGTATAAACTCTGTTCTTCAAGTGCCCCCATAAAAAGTAGTCGTTAGGCGACAAATCAGGGGACCTAGGTGGCCACTCGATTGTACCCTCTCAAATTTTCATCAATAAAAAATGGACTGATCTTGTGGTTACCCAGAAGCCCAGCCCACACATTCAATTTTCCAGGGCGTTGTGTATGACCTTCTTTCATCCAGTGGGGATTTGCATTTGCCCAAAACCTACAGTTGTGTCTATTGACTTTACCATTTAACATAAATAAATTTGAAAAACTGGTTATTTTGGTCAAACCTTGACATCATAATATCACAAAATTCAATACTTCGCTCATAATCATCTTCTGATAATTCTTGAACTACATGTATTTTGAAAGGGTGATGTTTATGTTTTATTAAAGCATTATGGATGGATTTGAAGCAGACGTCACTTACTTGAGAAATTTTTCTTAATGAAGAAATAGGGGGTTCAACAACATGTTGTAAAATTTCTAGCTTTTCTCTTCATTTACTACTGCTGGTCGTCCTGATCATCGCCTATCTCTACAATTTCCAGTTTCTTCGAACCGTCGGACAGTTCGGACGGATCCTCTCATCATAACAATTGTAATTCTTTCACTTTCCGTTAAAGACATTTTTGCATGTAAAAATGACAGCTTTTATGACTTTACATTAAAACTGAACTGGTGGTTTATTTATTAATGAATAAAACACGATTTGTTGATATTTTCAAGACACGTCGTTATTTCGAGAACTACTGATATTAGGAACAAAGTATGTTATAGCAAAAGTGTAACAGATTTAAAGTAAAAACTATAAGTTAAAAAATATACAGAGTGTTATATTTAAAAATATAAAATTCGTTCGAATTCTAGACAAACTAAAAAGCTGGCAACAACGCCAATATCGTCATTAGGTGCGTCAGATTCTCTTACATAACTTATTCTTCATCAAACTTTGTCCATCCAGTCCTGGATGTAGGTCTCTCCCAATTGTTCCCATCTTTCTCTATCATTTGCCACTCACATCCATTGTTTTCCTGCCACTGCTCCTATGTCGTCCACCCATCTTTTTGGAGGTCTTCCCGTGCTTCGTGTTGTCTCCCTTGGTCTCCATTCTAATATTCTTTGTGTCCATCTGTTGTCATCGTATCTGGCTATGTGGCCAGCCCATCGCCATTTCATCTTTGCTATCTCCTCCACGATGTCCCTGACTTTAGTTTTACGTCTTATCTCGGTGTTTCTAATTTTGTCACTTAGTGATATTCCAAGCATGTTTCGTTCCATTGCCCTATGGGTTGTCTCTAATTTTTTAGCCGACTTTTTGGTGAGGGACATGGTCTCTACTCCGTAGGTACACACCGGTATTATGCAAGTGTCATATACTTTTCTTTTTAGATTTATGAGAATAGAATTATTTTTCAAGATATAAGTAAGTTTACCGAAGGCGGCCTATGCTAGCTGTGTTCTTCTTTTTATTTCGGCGTCCTGGTTTGATTTTCCCAGTCTGATGTCGTGACCCAAATATACACAATGCTCGACGTTTTCTATCCTGTGGTTCTGTATTGTTATATTTGTCTGTTCCTGGCTCATTATTTTTGTTTTATCATAGTTCATTTTTAGACTTACTGTTGTGAATACATCATTTAGTTGTTGTAACATTTCGTTTAGTTCTTGTAAATTGTTTGCTATTAAGATTATGTCATCAGCAAATTTTAGATGGTTTAAGTATACTCCGTCGATGTTGATGCCTTTGGTGTCCCATTTTAATTTCTTAAAAATGTCTTCTAGTACAAGGGTGAATAGTTTGGGCGATATAGTGTCTCCTTGTCTTACTCCCCTTTGTAGTTTTATATGGTTTGTTTTTGTCTCGTCGTCCATTTTTATTTGTATGATAGCGTTTTCGTATATGTTCTTTATAATGTTCGTGTATCTTGAATCAATTCTTGCGTTGTCTAAGGATTCTAACACTACCCATATTTCGACGGAATCGATGCTTTCTGGAAATCTACAAAAGCCACATGGAGCGGTACGTTGTACTCGGTGCACTTCTCTATTAGTGTTCTTACTGTGTGTAGTTGGTTTGTGGTGCTGTGGTGTTTTCTGAAATCGGCCTGTTCGACCGTACATAACTGTACCAAGCTTGATTTAAATCGACCAATAAATTGTGATGTTATTAAGCCGTTTCCAGATTTTATACACACACTGTATATGGAAACAATAGAGAAGGTGTTTTATCCACCAGTGGACTTGATATAGGCTGGCTGATGATGATGATGGTTATGACGAAACTTCCCCAAGAGGAAAAGGAAAAAACTAGGCATGTATGTTAAAACCTTAAAACAACTGTGTGTAAAGAAAAGTGTACCAGTTAAAAATTAGTGGAGGTATTAGGAGGGAGCCTAAAGAATGATGCTGTTGTCTTAAAATATTTATCGTTAGTAAATTAGTTAAGAACAATTACTTGTGACTACGTAGCCATAACGTTAAACTTTACGAATAATACTTTTTACATTCATTTTTGTTGCCTTGCAGTCACCTAGGAAGAAAACACACAGACTTTTTTCATTTCAATGCGGAACTTAGAAATACGGCTTCAAAAAAAACTTTCTTATCAGGTTTCGCTAAGAATACTGGAAAAACTGTAAAAAGCAAGAAAAGAGCGATTATTCGCCTTGGCTTTTAAATGGTAAGTTACCGACCTTACCGACAAATTATCGCCCAAAAGAGCATAAACTTCTAGATTTATCCGGCTGTTAGCGTCAAGAATAAAATACGCTTCGCGGGCTTTAATTTCGTTTTGAGTGCGTGCCGTCTGCATAACTATTGGCCCCAGGACGTGCAGCTAATGAATATACTGCTCTGGCGATGCTTGTCTTGGCTTTTTGGTTACATATTTGTTTCTTTGAGGATTTAAAATACGCGGCAAGTCGTAAATTTTATCGGAACGTGCTTTTGACAGTGAGAGCAAAAGGTGAGATGTAAATTCTTTGTGTACAGTCGCTAACACGTTTAAATTTCAGGTAAAAGCAAAACAAACAATAATTATAAATATTACTATTTCTGCTAGCGTTTGTAATGTATCATAATATGAAAGTTGAACTTGTCACACTGAAGAAAATGGTTTATAGCAATTTCTATCTTGTCTGGAGACTGAAGTTGACTGGTTATATTACGTTACGTTATACAGTGCGTCCATAAAGTCTTGCACAAATTCATTTAAAATTCAGGTATTTACTTTTTAAAAACGCTCGGACACGTCAATTAGTACTTTTGTTTGCGCATTTTTTAACGTAAAATGTTTTTATACAGGGTGTCGCACGTATGAGGTATGAGGTCATCAATAAATGTGTTTAAAATAAATTTTCAAACGTCAATATTTCGGAAACCGTGATTTCCAGAGGTGTTAAGTGTTCATCATAGAATTCAAAATTGATATAATATACAGGGTGTTCCATTAAAAAAAATCCTTGATGACCTCATACCTCATACGTGCGACACCCTGTATAAAAACATTTTACGTTAAAAAATGCGCAAACAAAAGTACTAATTGACGTGTCCGAGCGTTTTTAAAAAAAGTAAGCCCCTGAATTTTAAATGAATTTGTGCAAGACTTTATGGACGCAGTGTATATGTTAATTGATTTTTACCCAAATTTACAATTTTGTTATATTAGGAGCCCTAACCCTACAAGGTGTAAACATTCCACTATCAGAAGAGGTCAAATACCTAAGAATAACTTTGAACTTCAAATTGGCCTGCAACAAACATGTGGAAAAAACAATTTTAAAGTCGGAATTAACCTTGGTAGTTACTAGACGGATGTACGGTAAAGCACTGGAACTCTCACCTATGTTGGTACACTGGTTGTACATACAACGGGGTAGTGAGTGCTATAATCACATATGCAGCACTGGTCCGGTGGTCAAAGACAGCAAAAAATCACAATATCAAAGCCAGAAAGCCTACAAAGACTGGCTGGCTGAAATCGACCCTCAAATCTGCAAAACATTCCTCCACTTCATTTTGTGATTGAAGGAGAGGCAGGAATGGGACTATTTAGATTACAGAGTTGTACGTCACTTTCTAGGTGGCATAGAACTGGACATGCACTCCTATGCCTATCCCATATAAACCCTGGGTATCGCCATAGCATACCATTCAAGACCGTAATCGATGGATGGGATGCATGAAACAATAAAACAGCAGATACTCCTGCGGCAATAGTCTGGTACACAGACGGCTCAAAAACCAAAGAGGGTACCGGAACAGGAACACACGGAGTAAGACCGAAGAGAGATGCTTATTTCTCCCTGGGAAGTCTCCCATGATATTCCAAGCGGAATCTACGCCATCCTATAGCTTGCGTATGAAAATATTAGGAGGACTTATCTTAATAAATGGATCCACATATAATCTGACAGCCAAGCAACCCTTAGAGTGCTTGCATGCAACAAGGTAACATTAAGACTGCTATGAGAATGCCAAGAGAAACTATTGGCCTTGGCAAAAGCTAACATAGTAATACTAATACTACAGTGGATACCAGAACATGAAAGTATTACAGGAAACGAACTTGCACGAAATGGTTCGGAAAAAGTATTCATAGGTCTAGAACCGGCACTCGTATAACCAATTCAATTAAACTTCCTTCTCAATAATAAATTTGACGTGTTTTTGTCAAATCCTATTTCCCTGAAAATTAAGAGATATGGTTGGTTCGTTTTCAAATTATATGCAGATATTTAATAGATCAAATTCAGCTATAACCGGTATACTTGTAAATCCATAATGCATGAGTTTACTTCCAAGTACCTAACCTGATACAATAATTATAATGGACATACACACATAGTTCAGGAGGCAGTGACTCAGGAACAAGAACTATTTAGAAGTTATACAGCGATACTGTCAGGCAATTTTTCATTTTCATGTTTACAAATTAGTCCAGTTTCCCATCTATCTTCTTTCCTTACCGAAACTTTCCTTAAAATACTTTCTGCTCTTTCATCTTCTATCGACTGTTGCGTTTCTTTATACTTTAGACCCAAAGATTCTGTACTAAAAAAACTCTTGAACAAATCATGTAATTCTTCGTCCGTTTTCTCTTGTCGAATATGAAGACTAATCGTCTCGTCTAATCTTCCCCTGAACTGACCAAGATTTCCACGAATAATCCACCCAAGCTTAGTGTAAGATAGGGCAGGAGAATTTTTAGGACCTTCTATAAGTTTTCTTGTCGTAATCAAGTCCCAATAATCCTGGCCTATAAGAAGTTTTGGCTGAATTTCCTGAATATCTTCAAATTTGATATTTTGTAAATGTTTCCACTTTGTAATTTTTTTATGTCAATATTTTGTAATGTTAGATCCTATCTTTGAAAGTGTAAACATTATTCATTTTATAGAACACCTTCTCCGACTCACCAGCAATTTCAAAATTAACCATTCTTGTGTCTGTTCGTTTGGAAGTATCTCGAAAATTGGTCGAGGTCCATACATATCTAGTTCTGTTGCCAGTTCTTCATCAATAAGACTTATAGTTGAGCCTTCATCAAAAAGTACATATATCTTTTTCTTTGTCTTTTCAGTTCGTAAAATGACTGGAGCAATTTTTAGTAGAATCTCATTATATTGTTTCTTAATCGTGTGAGCTACTACTTGACTGGGTGTCCCAGAATGAGAATTAGTGAAGATTTCATATCCTGGATTTTCAATATTTTTATCTGGTGTAACTCTAGTTCTTTCATCATTTGTCAAAGTTCGTGTTGGGGAATTAAAATGAAGGAGCCTATGGTGGCTTTTCTTGCATGCTGAAATTTTGCATTCGGTTTTATTTCTACAATTCAAAATTTTATGTGATGATTTTAGACAACAGAAACACATGTAATTGCCTTTGACAAACTTCCATCGTTCATCTACGCTCATTTCCAAAAATTTGTCACATTTTTCCAAGTAATGATTTTCCTTGCATAAAGTACAGACTTTAAAATATGTCTTTCTTCCCTCGTTCTTTGTGAGTACCATTGTTCTTTTAAACCTATCATAATTTGGTGACCTGTGATTAACTGTTCCTTGAACATAACTGGCTGCCTGAGCTTTATCATAAATTCAGTTCTAAAAATCTTTCAAATTATAACTTCCATGTTTTCTCGATACTTTTTTCCCCCAGGAAAGCTGCATACCATAGGGAAGTTTTTGCATAATTTCGTCCAGCAATTGGGGACAAGATAGGTAATTTTGCATATCAAGCGATTCAAAAGTAAGTACTAAATTTGTGACGGTTTCAGAGAAATACGTTAAAGCCATAAAATCATTACTTCTAACTATGGGCATTAACTTTGCTCCACTTACCAAAGTTCTTACTATTACATCTGGCCTTCCATATTTATTTTTAAGTATTTCCATTATGGATGTTGCTGCAACTGATGTGGAAATTAGTAAACCTTCTACGGATCTTCGTGAATCACCTTTCAAGCATTTTCTTAATCTACATACATTTTCTTCCTCTGATAGGTCGAGTATTTTTGTCGTGTATATATACTGACTATAAAAACTGGGCCAATCTTTAACATTTCCGGAGAAAAAAGGTAATTCTATATCTATAGTTTGTCTTAACAGGATTTTCTCAAGTTTGTCTTCATATCTACATTTTCCTGCATCAACTGAAATATCTAGTTCTTTATCAAGCCGACTAGTAGCTATTGATTTAAGGTCATTTTCTTGGTTCCCTAATTTATTTTCATTTTTGTTTAACCAGCAATTCACTTTTTGTATATCTTTCTCCTCATTTATAGACTCTAAATAATTGTGGCAATTTACCTCTTTAATTTTTTCTAATTGAACTCCCAATTCACTATTTATAGAGGAACCAGTTTCACTTAATTTCAGTTTTAATTCCATTTCTATAATTTCCTTCTGTCGCTGAAATCTTTCTTTTTGCCTTTGAAATCTTTCTTCTTCTATAGCTGCTAACTTTTTCTTTGCTTCCAATTGTAAAGATAATTGTTTGTTAAGTGACAATGACGATTGTTTGTTACTAGTACCTGTTGAAGATTTGGTATGGTTTTTGTTTTTTCTTTCAGGTAAATTTTCATTTCCTGGATTCGGAAATCTTCTAAGATCTTCTAAATCATCTATACTGTTTACTTTATCTTCTGTAGTCTTTATTTTATCAGTATTTTCTATATTTATGTAGTTCTTTTCAGTTTTTCTTGACATTTTTGACAGATTATCAAACTCCGACGATTTTTCATCCATTTATTTTAACTGCTATTACTGTTTCTCCTTAGGGCTGTTCTTTATCTCGAATGGACCACTAAATGTGGTTTTTATTAATTATTTCTATATATTTCGATAGCTCAAATTACATTTACTGTTCAAAAACTATTTATTTCAAAACTATCTGACAATGACAATTCAAATCTCAATCCAACTAGTCCCACTGTTATCTACAGGGTCAATCTCCAACAGTACTGCTTTTAGTTCCTACTATTTATTATATTTCATAAACAATCAAGTAAATAATCGTAATGATATATTGATTATAAGTACTGTTTATATCGTTTTTTTTTTGTTTCTTTAGGGTATATTTTTCTTTTCATATACTTACCAAATATTTTTTGTGATTTTGTTTGTTTTGGTAATTTAATAAATATTTTTCTAGTTATTTTTTATCAGTTTTCTTACATTTCAAATCATTGCCAGGTTTTCGCGAAATATATTAAAAAAAAAATAGGACCATTTTTTTTAACTAGGGCGCACCAGAGAAACCTGCACGTAGGCGCCAGACACCCCAGGAACGAGCCTGCAGCGATCATATAAGGGTTACACCAAGAAAATTTAACGCCAATTACTTAATTCATTATGTTTTCAGAATAGTGCGTTACATAACCATAAGAAAAGAATTTAACTGTCACCAATTTGTATTATAAAGCTTATTAAAAATTTCATGCTATGGTTAATATTTTTTCCTCACAACCATTTTGTAATGTGCCTTAAATACATCTTATGTATATAATAATAATATATGCCTGAATATTCGGTCCACCAAGATATTTAGGCTCACTTAAGCAAAGTCAAAAGTTAAATGAAATTTAATTACTAAGATATGCGTGGATATCGGAGCGAGTAAATTTGATTTATGTACTTGTTTGTTTTAAGTGATTATTTGATTAATATTAATTAGTGGGCCCTGGCGCCTCGAGATGTATGTGTACACTCTAAATTTTTCCTTTATGGTTTATAAGGCACTTATTAAATATAAAGATTGTAACTAAAGCAATAGAAAATCAAATATCTTAATTTAATTACTGACTGAGAAGGTAAGATTGCAGGGGTCGGTGGAGAACATCGTGACTGAAAAATCTTCGCGAATTGTTCCAAATGCGGAGCAGTACATTTAAGATCAGGATATACAGGGTGTTCCTTAAAGATATACCAATAGGGTGTGAATCTACATGAAAAATTAATGATAGTTTAGAAGACAACGAGCCTTAAATCACAAAACGCACATAACGTTCAAACAGCATAGAAGTTACTACCATTTGTATTTAAATGACACAACACAAGGCTGACGACAACTCATAATTTATATTTCTAGTCCCATCTAATTCATTACAAGTAAAATCTGTTGACACCGCATCCACCCGACAATGTATTCACCCCCAAAAAGTATAATGCATTCTCCTGGTCCCTGTGAATACTAAACCCCTATTTTTGGGATAATTAGACATAATATTTTCAGTTTTGCACACAAAAGCACACGGGGGCGGTATTGTAACACATCCGCGCAGCTGTCTAAATTCGTCATGAGCTTCATTTAACATCTGACTCTAATGCCCGGTTTTAAATATCTTGAGTTAGCTATAAAGGTAACGCTCTGGTTAGATGTAAAGTCAAGAATATCTTAAAGTATAAAAAAGCTTTTAATTTTTAAAACATATCAGAAAATAGCGAGCGTTGATTTACCCTAAAAATTTTACAAAAATTCTTGGGTAGGAAAGTCAAGATTGCTCCGGATTGTTCTTCTCATAACTGCCATTAAAAAACTGTTCTTTTAGGAACAACAAAGGTGTATTTCCGTCGATTATATTATTGTATACTAGTTATGAACAATGCCGAAACATTTAAATACTCGGTGCAAAGAGCTAATAACTTCTCTAATAACCTATTTTCAGGAAGAGCTTAACAACAGTGATTCATTGTAACCATTGACACCAGTTAAAGAAGTGGCTTTAAAGAGTATGTTAAGGTCTACGTATTTTATATCAACTTTACTCATTTTTAGAATGTAGCAGTTGCCCTAAATTTAAATATCTCCACTGTAAGCGCAGTTTCAACGTGCGCGAAGGAAAATAAATTATTAGAATCACCTAAAAAGAAACGTTCTCTTGCAGAGAGAGTTGAAAAAGTGTTAAAATTTAATATTAGTTCTATTCGTGATACTATTTATAGCATGTACCAAACAAGTTGTATTATTCACAAGCTTTAATATTTTACATTGGATATGCTAAGTTCTATTTTTTTTACAACATAATGACTGTTTGGAGGATGTCCAACTCTTGAAATATAATATGAGAGATAAACAGGAATCCTTGTAGGTACCAATTTGTTTTCTTAGATGAAACATGAATTTTTCAGAACGGCACCATTGGTCGATCTTGGCAGGATGCAAATTAAAGAAGTGTTAGATATACTGAAAGGTTTTTAAAATAAAATAAATACATTTTTGTAATCAAATAAAACAACGGCAGTCTACCTCCACAATATGTATTTAAATGTTTATGTTTATATCCTACATGTTTCGGACATAGAAATGTCCATCATCAGGGATACAGTAGTCGATTACGATAGCTCTATCTTGCACTCTTAAATTAATCTCCTCTAAATAGCTACAAATGACATAATTGCTTCACCACCTGTCTCAGTGGCTACAGACTGGGAACCCCCTTCTTCAAAGATACCTTGACCAAAACTTCAAATATCACATCTCATTCAGTCTTGAACATTCATTAGAACCTACAATTTCAATTTTAACATAACTTTTGATCGTCGCTTATGCAAGATAGAGCTATCGTAATCGACTACTGTATCCCTGATGATGGACATTTCTATGTCCGAAACATGTAGGATATAAACATAAACATTTAAATACATATTGTGGAGGTAGACTGCCGTTGTTTTATTTGATCATATCAACTCCACTGTAATGGACTACTTCTTCACATTTTTGTTAATTTATCTTATTTTTATGAAGAGGAACACAGTGTAATTTACTCACTCAGGTAATCTGGTTACAATCTGGCAACACTGCTAATAACTAACGTCACTCGAATGGAATAACGTGCGAAGAAAATTGTTTTGCATTAACTTTAGTAGTTTTATCGATAACTCAAAAAATAAATCCAAAAATGCATAAAAAATCATGAATCTTGAAAGAAACCTTAACAAAATAGAAAACAATGCTACTACAAGCAAACTAATTCAAAAATTACTTATAAGAGACGATTTACAGATAGAACTTCTTAGCAATGGTTTCTCAATCATTTTTATTTCTACCTGTTTGTGGGGAAGATGTTTTAAATGCAATTATTGTAAAAAATACTTAACCAAATTTAAATTTATATACTTTTATATTTGTGTTTTTTTATTGTATTAAAAACTCTACTTTTTTGGGTCCGGTTAAAACTATAGACATATGCTTCAAACCTTTTCGAACAAAGTTAAATATTTCATTTTTCCTGCAGTGCTTGGGCCTGAGTATTAAAAATACGCTAATTTAAAGATCAGAAAAAATCCCTTAACATAACATCGGTTTAAAAGTTCCCATACATCAAACAATAAATATTGGCTTTATTCAGTCAACCCCACAAAGAAAGAACCAATTTAAATCCAAAAAAAGAAACAAAGCACAACACTCAGAAACTTTTATTCCCATGGCAAACGACCTATAAAAATCACATTCTAAACCCCTTCTGCACAATAGGATTCCTCTAGACCTGCCCTTAGACTGTGATAGTATAAACTATTTTTCGGTCACTCATAAAAACGCCGAGGTCACGGGGATGGATAGAATACAATAAGAGTTGAACAAATGATTACTCGTGGAAAAAATTAAAACACGTGCCAAATTTGAACGTGCACGTGCATGAAACCAATGGATAAATGCACAATGGAAATTTTACCCCCTTAAGAGAGGTCTATTGTAGTGCAGTGCCAAGTATTTGATAAAGTAAGTTTAGTGCGTAAAAATGCAGCTGAAAGAAATATTTTCTCTCTGCGATCCTTCCTTTTAAAAGATTTTTCACGAAAAATGTTTCTGATTTAATGACTGCAATAAAATGGGTACCAAGTGCTAGCTACATTAGAAACTCTGAAGCAACGGCTCACTAATGACCCAAATAAGCTCTAGCATCACTAGCCCTTGGAGAGTTTTGTTTAAAATACGCCTCAGACATCGCACAACTGAGAAGAAGCAAGTACTAATGGAATTCCAGCTATTACAAAAATGGCGTCGTGAGTATATAACTTCGATAAGAAAATATCGTTCTGAATATCCTCCAATAATTTACCTCGATGAAACATGGTTTGAGACGCATGACACACCATCCAAGGGATGGTCCGATTCTTCCGCCAGGTATAAAATAAGACCTCCGTCAAATAAAGGGAAAGGAATTACATTACATGCCGGGTCAAAAAACTGTTGGGTCCCAAATGCCTTGTCGCTCTCTACAAGAAATATTAAAGGCTACTGCGTGGACCACCATAAAGATACAATGGCAGAAGTTTTGAAGAATGCTTCAAAAATTGTCTTTTACCAAACCTTCCCCAGAATAGCGTGATAGTAATGGGCAATGCAAGCTATTACAGTCGCCAACTATATAAGGCTCCAGGTTCAAATAATACGAAATTGGACATTCAAAACTACATGGCGGCGAATGATATAATAGATTTTGAACAACGTTACTCTGCATGAAACAATTAAACCGATTTTAATTGATTTAAATGAGAATAGCGACAGCGAAACAGAACTAGACATAGAAAAATATTATACATGTAAAATATAAGTAGTATTTAAAAACTTATAATATTTAGTTCTTTTCTTATTTCATTTAATTAATATAAACACATTATACGAGTATATTTACTTAATTTCCTTAGTCCGACCCTTTACTGTAGCTTTATACTATAGATATTTATTGTCAACACAATGGGAAGGACCCTTGAGTTTTATTGCAGTACTTTTTAAATCCTCCGGAAGGTGTAATAGTTTTAAAGTTACAAGGGTTTAAAAAAGCCCCTAAAGTTGTTTACTTTTTAAATATGTCAATTTATCAAACTTATTACATTATAAGGCTTCGGTGACAACACGACCGATTCTTGGCGAGGCACTATCATAAACGAACACAGTAACTATTCGGTTAGGGGTTGAATTTGATTGCTAAACATATTTTACCGTCCCCTAGGTATAGAATTTGGTACTTCATTGTTCTCTGCGTACACCATTTGCAAATTGCTCTCTGCATAATAAATCTTTCTTTCTATAGGTTAATGCTGACATTTTTAATGAAAATTGTTAGTCACACTATGTGTTTTATTATTTTTATTTAAGCTTCCTCAGTTGTGTGTCTGTCTGTTAACGATTTGTCTATTTATATGTAGCTACTACCTGGCTTTTCAAAATTATCTTCATTTATCATAGTTAGATAGTTAGAGAAACGCTAACGTCAATTTTATCTATAACACGTCAAAATACCTATTAGTTTCTGGTTCAGCAACATATGTATTCTATATCTTAAAAGATATTTTATCTTTTAATGATGTAAAATACCTTGTAACATCTGGAAGATGGGAAAGTCTATAGTGTTAAATGTCCAATCTTCTTTTAGCTTCAAGTTAATAAAATATAATTTGATGGACATATTGTCGATACTGATTACTAATAATTTCTAAAGAAATATGATAATAAAAAAAGGGCGGTGAAGCCCTCAGACGTTATTTTTTACATGAGTCGTAAATTATTTTTTCTTACAAAATGAGTGTTGTTTAAAATTTCTGCAAAAATAGTTCAGGTTGGTTTTTGACATTGCAGTGCTGGAATGACACAGAACCCATTGTTGTTCTTGAATATTGTTATATTCAGAAAAATGATTGATGGGAGAGTGACGACTTTACCACATGTAAACTATTATTTTATTTATAGGTGTCAAAAATAATTAGACAAAAATATTGCCAAAGTCGTTAAAAAACTGAGAAGAAACCCGATATAGATCCTATATAATATGATCCAATTAGGAAGTCGGGGGTTGACCCAACAGTGGCAAAATATCGAAAGACATGGGGATGTTCTAGCTGATAATAAATTGTTGTAAGGATGTTTTTCTATACAGTGTGTGAAAAAAACTTTGCGATATTCTAAATATTTTATAAACGAGTTATTATTTTTTAATTTATATTAATTAATTCTATACAACAAGCTGCATCCATACAAGGCCAAATGAATCCATAGATTGGAGTCAGGGAATCCCGCGGGAAGACAATTCTTAGCAAGATTTTCCGAATTGTATTGCAAAAATGTAAATTTCTTGTCCAACATTTTATGTCGCTTTCCTAATAATGGAATCTTGAACAAACAAATTGTCAGAGAATCAGACCAGAATAATCCTCGCTGGATAAGAGAAAGAGAGCATTTGAAATTAAAATTTGGTGCAGTTTATTAAATGGACATCTTATTGGACCACATTATTACGAAGGCACTTTAACTGAAGAACATTATTTACATTTTTATCAAGTTACACTTGAGAACTGTTAGAGGAGGTACCCCATAAGCACAGACCGGATATGTCGCTGTAGCAGATTGGGGATCTGGCTCATAATGATTAAATTGTTATAGACAATTTGGACAGACAGTGTCTCAATCGATGGTTTGGAGCAGTGGCGTAACTAAGGGCATGTGCGCCTCCCCGCAAAATTTTGAAAGCGCCCTGCTATTTTGCACGTGTCTGAATCTTTCACACTTACTTACACTATAGTAAATTATTATTTTCGTCGATTTTCATTTCATTTATTATTTTCATCAAGGGACTTGAGGGCGCCCCTGGCTTTGCTGCGCCCCCCAGCAATGCGGGGCCTGCGGGGGCGGTTTTTACGCCACTGGTTTGGAGCCAACGGACAAACAAGATGGCCAGCAATGTCACCAGATATAACACCCTTAGATTTTTGTCATTGGGAACACTTAAAGGATATTTTCTACGAAACACCAGTTGATGATATGGCCTAAACAAAATTACAGCGGCACTGATATTACAAGAAGAACACTTTCGAAAGTAACCCTCAGCAACCTTTAAAAACAATTTTGACAGTTGCATAAGGAATAAACTCTGAATAAAATTGACTGAATTATTGTCAAGTGATGAATTGTTTTAGCTTTACTATTGACCCGTTTCCAAACCTAATAAAAAAAATTAAATTTTTGGTACTAACGTGAATATTTGAAGACGGCGGGCAAAAGGAAATGCCTTTCTTTAAGCGAAAAAATTGAAATAATCGAGGAAAGTGAAAAAACTGGTTTAAGTAGCAGGAAATTGACACATTTGTGAACTTAAAACTATTTGCCCCTATTGATAACGATTTGTCAACAGAAAGTGCACAATTGACTATCATCGAGTGTATTGAGGAGATCCAAGAAACGGATGAAGCTACTCCCAACTGTGAGACAGAGGAAGAGGAACCTGGACTTGTTCCAGTGTCAAAAATGTCAAACCTATCTGAAGCCTGCGCTAGTTTGAGAGACTTGGAAAACTTTTTTAATAATGTTAACAATTTTGACAAGTCTATAAATATTTCTCAATTGCTATTAAAATATAAATTTGTCTCTATTAACCGACTACCCCTGTTAACCGACCAACATTTGATTCGCCTAGGGTGGTCACTAAGGAGAGATTGTACTATATCCCTAAAAAATGCACAGTGTTTCCACCTAACGATGGCTTTCTACGAAATCAAAATACATTAATTCATTTTGAAGATATAATAGACCCTCGGAGTTTTAAATGAAAAACCCTGTATACAGTATAATTTTCTAAATATCTTTAATAAATCAAATCCGTTATATTTAGGGGGTGGCTACTGAAAGTTCATTCAATCTCCCGTTTTTGATGTGTATTCAGCTGCACACAGCAGTCGAGGAATAAAAGAAATTTGAACAAGAGTCTAGAGGGTATTAAGCCTTAAATAACTGAAATCAATTGCAGTACATCTGTCAGAATTAAATACACCGATCAGATGTCAGATTTCGTGCAGATTAATCATATGTACAAATTTGGATGTTTTTTGATGTATAAATTCAATTCCTTGGTGACTCAGAAAATCATCGAATAAACAAATTAGCCTCATGTAATTGAATTTAGAGATAGAACAAAGAATTTTAAAAAATAAGTCAAGGATAAAGCTGAATTGCTTACAGACAAACTCTGCGTTAATTTAAAACCCGACCAATGCCGCACTGAGAGATGAGAGGATCTCAAGGACGATACAGCCTTACAAAACCATCAGTCGCTTGTTTACCCAATTCATCTTAACGAGGTTAAGTCCCTTATAAGCGTATTGAACGTTAAAAGGCTTTGACGGTTTAAAGAATATAGCGTTGCGAAATCTACCAGACTGAGCTTTGAGAAACATAGTAAGCATATCCCAGGCGATAATCAGAGAAGGCCACTTCCCAAGTGCCTGGACCGCGCTAAAATCATTCTTATTTATTAGAAAAGCGAAGACCCTATGGCACCGGCTAGCTATAGGGAAAATTGCCGAAAAGATAATCTTGAGTATAGGCTCAACGACTTCGAGAGTCAGAGAACGCACTTTTTTTAAATAAACACATCAGAACGGGAGTGCCGCAAGGCTCACCTCTCTCTCCGATGTAGTGTTACATTTATACTCACGATATTCCGCGAGTTAGATTTACGCAGCTCTATCTTTTCGCTGGCGATACAGCAATTACTTTGACTACTCAATCACCGCGAATAGTCTCTCGACTATAATTATCATATAATGCCGCCGGGAGAACATACCCATTCATCTCCGATTGGACTGCCGGAAATCCTGGACATTTTTGTAGTAAAAAATTCAAATTTACTTTCTCAACCTACGACCCGACTTCAGACCATCTTCCGGTCATTGTTGAATACGGCAATCCGCAAGAGAAGGGGCATTGGTTTATCTCCACTACCACTGTAAGCTGGCCTTTATTCAGACGAACATTGAAAAATAACGAACCACTGCCGCCTATCCAGACAAAGCCAGACATTGAAACAGCTGTAATCAGCATCGCTGAAGCTATCAATACAGCCATGGCAGGTGCGTCTGCTACAAAAGTGACTGGGTTTTCGATGTACGGAGCCTCTACTAATGAAATTAGAACTCAGATTAGAATAAAGAATAGACTTTTAAATCGGGCGGATTGAACTGGGGACCTTCGCTTTAAAGTGGAAGCAAACAGGGCAACACTGCTAGTTCGGAACAAGAGTCGTCTCTGTGGGATAACAGAATCGGAAATCTGAAGTACTGATGATAACAGCATCTGATAAGATGACGCGGGCTCTGACGAGCAATAGCAGGAAACCTATGTGCTTTGTCAGGGATGTAAATACAAACATTTTTGTTTCAGAGCCTAGGGATAAGGTTGAATTGTTCAGATCGACATTGACGAAGCTAAGAATATACAAGAGTTTTACTGAAGCAAAAAAGGCGTCGGGTTTTGACGACATTAAAGCCAAAGCACTAAAGAACTTGCCTGACAATGTTATTAGCGATGTAGTAAACATAGCCCAGGCAATAATCGAAAAGGACCGCTTCCCAAAAGTGTGGAAAGAAGCGAAGGTTGTTTTAGTACCTAAGCCAGGACAGGACTTAACATTGGTTGTCAGTTACACACCAATCAGTCTGCTGTCGTGTCTTGGCAAGGTTGTTGAAAAACAAATAGTAAATCGTATTAACGATTTTGTATTCGACAACAACATTTTACCATCAGAGTAGTTTAGTTTTTGATCTGCTTATTGCATGGTGCACTGGCGTCCAATGGCCGTTTTAGTACGGTAGCAGTACTTTTTAACGTGAGCAAAGCATTTGACAAGGTCTGGCACGACGTACTTACTCTAAAGCTGATAATATCGGGTATGCCGAATTACCTAATAAAGGTTATTCACTCTTTTTTGGAGGACAGAATTTTCGCGGTTTCGTTAGAAAATGGGATATCGACAGTGAGATACGTTAGAGCGGTACTACGCGCAAGGCTCCCCCCTGGCGCCGGCCCTGTATAATATCTATACCTGCGATATACTAAAATTTGGTCAAACACAGTTATACTTGTTTGCTGACGACGATACCGCGATTACTGCCACCGCCAAACAGCCCAGGCTAGTGGTCTTGAAGTTGCAACGACATATAAAACTTTTAGAGTCATGGTTGGATAGATGGAAAATTTGCTTAAACGATGCGAAAACCCAAAAATTAAAAGTCCAGAGTTAAATTTCTAGAAACCCGCTTGTTGGTCAAAAACTGTAGGATAAATTGAAGTGATAATATTAAATACCTGGGTCTGGGCAAACGTTCAACTCGGTGCCATTTTCTCACTCCCCAACAAACGAAGCAGAATCGAGTTACGTACAAAGAATTACATATTAAAGACTATTGCTCGACAAGTACTGATCTATGGAATCCCTACCGGAGGTACACTCAGCAAGACACACTTCAAGACACTACAGACATTTCAAAAGAAAGCACTTGAAATTATCGCGGATGCACCACGGTACACGATGACTCATGTTTTACACAACGACCTACAAATGCTGACTCGGACAGAATATTTTGACAAACTGATTATAGACTACTACAGACAGATGGACATCTCGCAGAACGAACTCATTACATAATCACATATAACTACATGCAATTCCGAACAAACCATATAGACTACCTAGGGGACTGGCTGTTATCTCAATCTTAATGATTAGATATAATTAAACAATTCAACAATTAAAAGTAGCTACTTTTCACGAACTAAAGAAGATCTGTTTTAGACGTAGTACTGAGATAAATAGAAATAATAGACATATGTCTCACTTAAAGAACAAACAAGGATTTAAAAGTAATGAAAAATGTTTGGGGTGTTTTAGTCAAAAGAATTCATAGTGAGGATAATTTTACGTCATAAAATTTGGACGAATTAAAAAATAAAATTGCAGAAGCGTAGAATGAGTTAAATCCGGATTTCGCAAGGGCTTTGGTAACTTCACTGCATAGAAGGACAAACTCTTGTCTTGGACAAAGAGGGTGCCGCAATAAAATATTCAAATTTGATAAATATGATGTATTGTAAATAGATACCGACAAATTTGAATTTGGTATATTTTTATAGTTTGTCCTTTTTTCGAAATAATAAAAAAAGTTTTGTTACCTCTTGTAAATTCCTAATGAATAAAGGTAAATGAAGGTAAAAGAATAATTTACCAAAAATTAGAAACAAGTAAAAATCTGACAGACATACCTAAGGACTAAAACTTTTATTTTAGTTTTAAGGTTAAGAATGACATCAGCATCTTTTTAATTTAGATGTTCTACTTTTGCTGTGTTTTGGCCAGAATTTTTACGTGACTCTACACTTTCCTACAAAAATATTTTGTGTTATTAGTCTCTGACTGACCTTATTTCCGTAGAAGGATTTAATTTTAGTTTTAAGAGATAAAAGTAAACGAACTTGAAGGTCACAACATAAAAATTAAGACAAAAGTTAAAGCTAAAATATCGCGTCGAACGCTTACATTTAAAAACATGGTCTTATTGCTAAAGCTATTACTAAAACTAATGATAAAACTTTTCACATGAACCCACCTTTACTCTGCATCAAATTTTGGAACGTTTCTGCTTTCAATTTATTTGATACTTGAAACTTTTGACCATCTCTTCTACCTACCAAGAAAAAACGAATTGTTTCATATCTAGGAACTTATGTAACTTGACACAGTCTAGGATTTTGGTGTAATTTTAATTGGTATAGGGTATTGTGTATCACGTTTATCATTTTTAAGGCCCATGTGAAAAAGGATCTCTGGTTTCAAGTTATATAAAAAATGGTTTTAAATTTTTCGATTTGTATCTGGTACTTGCTTAGTCAGTAGCTACATATGCTCACAACAAACTTGTATGAGTAAATGAAGAAAAACCATGAATTGAGTATCATAAACAGCGATTATCTTACAACTTAGAACATTTTTTCACACAGCAGTATACACTTACCTACTACAAGATTGAAATCTGGACACATATAATTATGCTAATTTTATAGTTAACTGCTGAACGGGCCCTAATAACGGATAAGAAGATTAAAAAGATTTTGTAAAGTACGTACCTAAATATTTTTAAATAGCTCCTAGATGCTTATCTTTATTCTGTGTGTAATTTATCAAGTGTTTTACGACTTCTGACTATCCTGGAAGTGTTAAATAGTTACTAGTAACTTAAGAAAATGAACGCGTTTCTATAATACACAGTGTGTAAAAAGTTCCGGCCGGTCAATTATTTAGAAAATGGCGCACAATATAAAAGAACTTCCGGTATAAAAGTTGTAGGCCTTAAAAAAATCTATAAAACTAGGACACCTGTAATTATACAGGGTGCCTCAAACAGTCATGGTAAACAAAACTTTGGTTTATTTAATTGAAATTTTTAATCACCTTTTCTGATTCCTCTAAACATTCTAACAACAACATGTCATATGGCTAAACCCACTTGTTTAAGAAATAATTTGAGTTAAAGGACATAAATACAACAGATAAGATATTACCTACATTTTGCATTTTTACAATCTGATACCAGAATGTTTTGCGTCACTGTCATATTAATTTCTGAAAATGTCTCTCAATGAAAGGGAACGTGCAACTTTACTAATGATCAGAGGTTTTGGAGACCGACAAAGATCATTTACCGAAACAAAGCAATTTTTCAATAAAACTTTTCCAACCCGTTGTGAGAATAGTTCAAAGATTCGAGGAAACCGGGTATTGCAGAGATAAAGTTTGTTCTGGAAGACCAAAATCGGCAACTAGCGATGAAAAAAAATTAGAGACATTACTTCATTTTGTTCAGGATCTACATTTTTGTCGTTGAGAAAAGCTGCTAACCAAGTTAATGTATGTTTTAAATCAGTTGAAATTATTTTAAAAAACAGTATTTTTTACCTCTACCAAATAACTTTAGACCAGGAATTATCAGAAGACGATTTCGAACGCAGAATGGAATTTTGCGAAGTAATGATGCAAAAACAGGAAGAAAATAACAGTTTTTTTAATCAAATAGTCTTTTTGGATGGGGCAACATTTCAACAATCGACATAATTGTCGTTACTGGACTGATCAGAACCCACATTGGATGAGAGAAACACACACTCAACACTCAACACTCAACACCCACAGAAAGTAAATGTGTGGGCCGATATTATTGGCAATAGATTAGTGGGACCTTTCTTTATATGAGATGTTTCATAATTGTTGTTTAGAATGTTTAGAGAAATCAGGAAACGTGATTAAAAAGGAGTCATTCTATTTAAATAAACCAAAGTTTTGTTTACCAAGTTTTTTTATATTGTGCTTCATTTTCTAAATAATTGACCGGTCCGGGACTTTTTACACACTCTGTATATGATATAGCAACTGATAAGTACCTACTCCGACTGCTCTAACTGCTTAAATAGTTCAATATTCTCGTTTAATTAACATTCTAATTTCTTAAGAGACAAAGCAAATAAGCTTAATTAGTTTGTTTCCAAAGAACAAAGATGTTTCTAGTCCCTGGCGAGTAATTTTCTCCAAATTAACAAAGATTTGTGAGTTCTTTTCTCATTCCTAAAAGACAAACAGTTCTAAAATCTTGTGTAAATATTGTATATTAATTAAAATGGAAAATTAAGTCTGAGGAGAAAGGAAAATCCATTATTTGTTGAGAATTGTTGTTTTAAGATAATTGGGTAAGTTACATTAGGTTTTGTGTTAGATGTTTTTCCTGAACAAATGTGTGGAATATAATTACCTAGGTACATAATAATATAATGTGTTTACTGCCTCCCCCCCCCCCCCCTAATAGGCGCCCCACTAAAATGCACATTAAACTCTAAATGGTATATTTCTTCGTTAAGTGAAGTATACTTAGCAATCCGTTAGTGCCTGATGGTTCCTTTTTGAGCCTCAATAGCAATGTGAAGATACATTGACGAAGACGTCGAAGGATAATGTAACAATGACCAAGATTTATTTTTAAAATTAAATACATATATGGTTTAAGGAAATTAAACACATGAGATACTTACGTTTGTAATATACAGCGCAGCATGATGTTTTGTGGACGTTGATAAAGTTACGCCATTTATTGTTTGTGTGACCTTAGAATCACATGAGGAGGAATTAAGGATACTGGATATAAAAGCCAACAAATAAAAAACAGAGATAAATTTATTAAGTAGGTATTATTATTTATTTTCTATTAATATTAGATAACCTTATTAATATTATATACATTAGACAGAGATATGTACATATCTTATAAATTATGCAGAATAATTCTGCAACAGGGTCGTCACGTGACCTGAGCCGGTTAGAAGGAAACCCCCATTTTCCACCTACTATAGTAAAAAATGATGACAGTTTCATGTATGAGTTTTTCTGTTCGTTATTATTTTCAATTATGTAGGTATCAAGTTCAAATTTAGAAAAGTAACAAAAATGTTTAGACACATCACTTACAAAGTTTAAAACGTCCCAAATTATAGAGTTCGCCTCCAAGATTGCCAGACCTTTGCTCCAGTGATAAAAAATAAATTTTTAAATTAAATAAATGTTCGGATATGATAATTTATTACATGAGCAGCAATGATGATGTGGCATTGGCTTGCGATCAGGTGGATACAACTGGATATATTCACGGCCGCCGGGCTCCTAGCCCGGTTTCTTGGGCATATTTCGGGCCGTATGCTTACGGTCCGTATACGCCCAAAACTGTTCAATACTCTATCTTAGGGAATATGTGTTACTGTGCGATTTCTTAGTTGTGTAGGGGCACTAAGCCCTAGGGTAGCTTTAAGTGCAAAGTTGGCTTTGTTAACCAATAGGAAAATATACAAGTTTAAAAAGGAAAAAAGAAAGGAAAGGATATATTCAAGATAGCGTCAAGTATATAGTGATAAAAGTAACTTTTAACAGGCCAGTTCATTTTGTATATACAGGGTGTTACTTAATGGTATACACTTATGTTATGGGGTTATTCTCCTAGACCTAGTCCGCAACTGCTACATTTTTGGAGATGCACAATTTTTCAGCGGAAGAAAAAATATGTACAACACTGCCTTTTTCTTTTTCGATAGCGCAGGTATGTAGAGAGTTGTTCGAAGACGTAGAAGTGCCACATAAAATAAAGAAATGTAAATTTTAAATTTTTAATATCGGTCTAGGAATCACTCATTAAAATATGTGAATAACATTATGTAACACCCTGTATATAATAAGTGATTATAATAGGATTGTGTTTCTTTTATTGTTCAATGTTAGTTATTAAATGAATTTATTATTCACCTTTGTCTTTTTAGACCAAAACAAATGACTGTGTATATAGTAAAGTTTACATTATATAGTTAATTTTTTGACTTCCATTAAACCCTGATTATCCCTGTGGTCATAAAATGCCCCCAAATTTACATATTGTCGGACAGAATCGGAGTACAAGTTATCTGCAGCCCTAATTGATATACCATTTTAAGTAGGTATGAAGACATAACAATACAAAAATAGCTAATTGATTTTTGTTAAATTTAGGTACAAATTCCACAGCACAAATCTAATATTTTATGACAAATAGTAATATTATACATGATTGTGATGGTGATTTCTTATGACATTCTAAAATTCTAAAAAAAATACCTATGTATTTCAAAGCTAATCAAAACATTTAAATTAAAAATAAAATTATTTTATAATATAATGTAAGCTTTACTATAAATCATAAACGTCACCTGAAAACCTTCGATTGAAATAGATATGAAATATGAAACAAGTTAAAAAAAAACGTAAAAAGTTACAGGCAAGGGTTTACGCTATTTTCGTACCTACCTTAAATAGTTTATATACAGATAGTCTTAAGTTAATAATACTATTATTATAACCACATATAAAGATCATTGCATTATTTCGTTATTTTTATTAGGGATTGTCTTACTCTAAGTATTGAAGCATTTTAGGCGAGTGTGTACAGGTTGTCCAAAAAATTCGATAAGCTAATTTCATATTTTGACACCTACTCAAAATCAATGTACAAAAGAAAAGCCAAATATTTGGATATTCGTGTCCCAGCGACTGTATCTCGAAAACCATTTGTCTTACAAGCGAGTTTACGAGGAAAGAAAGAAATCATTACAAAAGTATAAGAACATTGTTTTCCCTTTTCAAATTTTACTCAAATACAAAAAATGCGAATCTCTATGGTGTATGCTGATGTTAATATATCTAGACTATAGTTATTGGTGTCGAATATCAGACTATTATAATATTAGATTAGAATAATAGGCATAAGCTTTGACAAGGTGCCGATTTGCCGCCGCGTATCGCGTATCTATGACGACGTCATATGTATTAGTGTTGCACGAAAAAAACCCGCGAAGCGAAGCAGAATGGTTGGGGATTGATTGGGGATGCCCAACTTAAGTCTCAAAAGAACTAATTTCATATTGTTACTTACAGTTAATTACACAGTTCAAATTGTAAAGTAAAGTTACGCAATAAATTAAGTTTTTGTTGGTTTTACGTATTATAAGTCTTCTGTGTTTCATTGAACAAGAAGAAATAGTGAAGGTAAGTTACGTGGAACGGTTTTAGACTCTCCTATTAACACGTTGTTTTCAGCACCACTAGGGACACATTGCCAGCCAAGCCATGAGAGTCGCCGGTCCACACATGCACTCCCAGGAATTTAGTGCCCTAAACCTCCGGATCCCTTCTTATCCCGTTTTATCCCTCTTTAGCAATAGTTCATTGTTGTAAAACCATCTCAGGACCGTTTTCTGCACCACCATAGTAATTCCTCCAGAGTATCCGTACATTGACACAGACGGCTGTGGCATCGGCGAAAAGCGTCAATTTAGACACTGGATCAGTTGTTGGGAGATCATAAATGATATTGGGCCTAGGATTGAACCGTGTGGCACCCCAACAGTAATTCTACCTCGCGCCGATGTCACCCCAGAGTGACGAACCTGACATCTACCCTTTAGGTAAGAACTCATAAGCTTAAGACTGTTGGATGAAAATTGATATGTCTCTAATCTTCTTAAAATAATCTCGTGATTGACAGTCAAAGGCCTTGCTTAAATCACAAAATAATACTGTGATGTATTGAAATTTATTGAATGCTTCCAAGATATTTGTAATTAAGCTCAGAATACCCTGTACAGTATTTTTACCCCTTCTGAATCCAAATTGACTGACACTGAACAGACTATTAATTTCAAAAAAATGTAAAATTTGCTTCGCCATACATTTCTTAACTATTTTTGACAGTATTGGTAACAGGGCTATTGTGCGATAGTTCTCGAACTGTTCCCGATCACCTCTACGAGTACTTCTTTTAGTATAGATGGGAACCTATGTTCTATCATTCTTTTTTTCTGACGTTGATAAGTTTTAGATGCATTAATGCTGGATGTTGCGAATAATTGTTGAAATTGGCTTTGAAATAAAAAAATTAATATATTTTTGCTCATAACTTAAGTTTGAAAAACGATATCGACTACCGGTTTGCGCCACTTTTTAGATAGTTTACGAGTAATAAGGCTAGTAAAACAAAAAGTTAGCTTTTCTTTTAAATTTTAATGGAAAATTGAGAAAGCTACTAAAACGGTCAAAAACGCCATCTGACGGTTCAGGCTTAAACTAAAACTGAAGCAATATCATGAACTATAATTCACCTGTCAAATAGCTTTAAAACAAGGGCAAGTTCGATCAAATCCGTTAACGTACTCGCGAGTTATAAAACTTCTTCTGCAACACGAGTCAAGCCTCCCCCACCCCTTATTTTAGCCAAAATATCAAACGAATAATTTTTAGAGTGGTAATAAGAAAGTCCAAAACCGTTCCACCTATCTTACCTTCACATTTGATTTTAAGAGAAATCCTCACTTTTTGATTTTGACTTAAATTTTGAAAGCGGAAAATAATTTTCGTATACTTCTAGGCTGTAGGACAAATGGTTTTTGAGATACAAGCTGATTTTAGCCGGTATATATGACATTAGTGACAATTGAGCAACAAGACACAAACATCAGTTGTTAACATGGCAAATCGAATATAGTAAGTTTTTCATTTCTCGGACAACCTGTGGAACTTACTAATCCGTACAAAAATTCCGTCGTACAAAAATCAATATAATACAAAATAAACTATAGGACAAGCAGTAGTAGATACACATATTTGGTAGGTTCAGCCTTATGAGGATAGTCAATCGCGCCATCTAGTGGGGTGTAGCTGTAACAAAAAAATACTGGTCACTCTCCATTTCATAAATTAACCTAACGAAACTATTTTTCTGAACGACCTGTCGTGGTCCAGACCTAAACACCCTTCATAAAACAATTTAAAACGCATTCTGAAGTGTTGACGACGATTATTGGGTTAAAAGGAACAATCATTCCTCTATAAAAATCTGTGTACCAGCATAATTCTCAATTAACGAAATCTGTTTTAAATTAGGTACGGCGACTTGAAAATGACGATAACACTAGAAATAGGACACAACGGTAGTTTCTGTTTTACCGGAACAAAGTATTAAGCAGGGCCGCACTAGAGAAGCACCCTTCAAAGTCAAAGGTGGGACGTGTATAAGATTCATTTTTTAGTTTATTATTCGGGTCTCAAGAGTAAATTTTTTTTTTATCGACTACCCCTTAAAAACATTAGGTAGTAGAATAAAAGTATATTACCACAATAAAATACAAAGTTTGTACATATGATCGTCAAACTACAAGAAAAGAAAGATTATAAATATAAACATAACGTACAAGCAAGAAGAAAAGTGTCCGATATTTTACAGGACGATTCCTCAGTTATTTATAAGGTGAAAAGTTCATACAAGCCCTTCATTTTTGAGATACAGGGTGCTAAAAACGTAAATAATTTTTGAAATAATGTCTATATTTGGACGGAAATTTCCTGGAGTATTTTGAATCGTTCTACAAGTGTTAATTATTCGCTTTCTTAATTCTTCTTCATTTTAGATGGGTGTCTGGTAAACTAAGGATTTTAGATGTCTCCAGAGAAAAAAATCCAAACTGTTAAGGTCTGGTGACCTAGGGGGCCATGGTTGAGGCCCTCCTCGACCTATCCAACGGTTACCGAAAGATCGATCTAAAAATTCTCGGGCTAGGATGCTAAAATGTACCGGGGCACCATCATGCATAAACCACATTTCATTTCGTAGTCTAAGCGGCACATCTTTCAGTAAAATAGGCAAATGTTCTTCAAGAAAATGACGATATCTCTCTCCGTTTAATCTTCCTGGAATAAAGAATGGGCCTATTAAATAATCTCCAAGGATTCCTGTCCACACGTTAAGAGAGAACTGTTCTTGGAAATGTGATTCCTGTATTGCATGGGGGTTTTCCTCTGGCCACAAATGATTGTTGTGAAAATTGCGTATAGCGTTGCATGAGAAATTTGCTTCGTTGGTAAACAGGATTTGATTTTTAAATAAAGGAGATGCAGAGCACACTTTGTTGATAATAATGTTTGATTGCATGGTACAAAGAATCCAGTGTCACTGATTAGAAAGACGATTGACAAAACAGCTCGAAATATCCTCGAAAATCACAAGCCGCATCAAGGAAAGGCATTCATTCGTCTTTTATTTTTTGACCGATCCTACGAGGAGCTTCTAGTTGTTTAATTCATATTTTCAGCCCAGCTCTGCACACCAAAGCATTACGTTCTATCATAAATCAAAAAGTCTGTTGTGAACCTTTTAAAACATTCTCTTATAATCTAAAAATACTTTCTTGTACTTTATTGAGCTAATTTTACACTGGCGAGGCCTTGTTGCGAGATAGGAAATTATACGACGAGACCGACTTTTAAAATTTATTACTTCGATTGCTGATAGTGAACGCGCTTTATTCGTTTTACTGATTGATGCGTAAACAGAGCACTTTTTCATTAATAAAATATCATAAAATATGTACAGAAAAGGGGGACAGAAAAAATTTTGAAATTAACTCATGGGGCTTCTTTCAACTTCAAACGGTCAGGACAATTGCACTGAGGAAATACTTTGTCTTGAGCAAATTTAACCTCTTAATTAATTTGTTGTTAAGCGTGGCAATACAGTCTATATTTTTTTTTACAAGTAAAGTATATTGCAAGTAAGATGTTTGTCACCTTCCTTTCATTCACCAAACTCGTCTTTCTTTTGCATGCAAATTAGGGTGACCCTAGTTTAGGACCGATTCGGGATGTGTAGGTCTGAAATACGGAATTTTTAAAAACTATTATTGCAATTTACCGGAAATTTACAATACAATCTTTAAATTGTCCACCCTGCTGAATGGGTACTGTCATTGCAAATTTACAGTTTATTATTCTCTCGCATTAAGCAACAGAGTATAATTTAGTTTCCTCCGCACTTTTTTTGTTAAGGCTTTTCTATTAAAATAAAATATTAGTTTCTTTAAATATACAATGCAAGTACAATATTAATAAATTTTATTCTCCCTGCAATTCCTCCATTTATAGTAAAATTTACATTATATCGTTGACCGTTACTGGAATAAATCAACTACCTGATTAAATCGCATTATGGCTTCAAACCCCAATACATGGATGCAGGGTCAGCTTGAAAATATAGCTATCCAAATATTGATTTATTTTTATTTTAAATTAAAGATTCATAATATACAGGGTGTCCCACGACGATTTTCCCAGCATATTGCTCGGAAACGGAACCAGATAGAAAAAAAAAGTTCAGGAACAAAAATTGAGGGCTTGTAAGGGAGCATCTAGGAAGGGTAATTTTAGATATACAGGGTATTTTAAAAATAGTGATATTGCTGCCAAGTCAATTTTTTTAAATGGAACACCCTGTATATTGTTAGTTTTTCGAAAAGCTTGTTTCAAGAGAAATTCAACCATATACTTGTTACGTTTCTAATTTAAAATGACTGAAATATGAGCGATTTATAACACTTTATTAAATTATGTAACAATCAATCGAAAATAAGAAGATAACTAAACAAAATTAATTACGACTTCTTCTCAAAATATGTTCAAATTGGTTACCACTCTCACTAATACAATATTCAAATCTGTTTATAAGATTTCTGGTACACGCTGCTGTAATCATAGCTGGAGTAACAGTTCGACAAGCTGCTATGATTTTGTTTTGCAAATCTTCGACATCTCTAGGTTGGTCTATACACACAATTTCTTTAAGATATCCCCAAAAAAAAATTTAAAGGGGTCAAATCCGGTGACCGTGGTGGCCACCAAATCACACCATTTCGGCCAATCCAGCGCTCAGGAAACGTGGTATCTAAATAAGTTTTAACTTGCCTGGCAAAGTGAGAGGGAGCTCCATCTTACTGCCACCACATAGAGGCTCTTTCATTGATTGGGATATTTTCAAGTAATAAGGGAAGTTCGTTTTGAAGAAAATTTAAAAATCGTTCTCCATTTAGTGTCCCTCGGTAAAAGTAAGGACCTATAAGATAGCCATTAAATAAACCGCACCAAACGTTAACCCCCAAACTACCTGAAAATTAGTCTCCTTCATCCAGTGAGGATTTACAGATGACCAGTAGTGGCAATTGTGGCGATTTACTATGCCGTTATTGTGGAACCTACTTTCATCGCTTAATAAAATTTTGTTGAAAAAAGACGGTCTTGTTCAAATTTCATTGACATCTCAGCAATGAAATTTAGGCGGCGTTCAGGATCTTCAGATGTTGAGCCCTGCACCAGATGAATTTTGTGGGGTGGTATTTATAATCTTTTAGTGTCCTTTCAACTGTACTTTTTCCAATACCTAATTCTTCCCCGAGGAGTCGAGTTGAGACATGTGGATACACTTGAACATAGGCCAAGATGTTAATATTGTTGTCTTCTATTCGGACTCGTTCTCTTCTTGATGTTTGCGCCCTACCACTGGGAAAGGAACCACTTCTTAATTTTTGTTCAACATTTTGAAACGTTCTATAGCTTGGTATTTCACTATTGGGGTATCGTTGACTATACAGATTTTGAGCACGACTTCCATTCTTGTGACATTCTCCGTATATCAGTAGCATGTCGACATACTCGTCATATGTAAAAAGCGAAGGCATTTCTCACTACTTAAAATAATTAACAATGAAACTACTTCTGACTCGTGACATGACAGCCCCCGTCATACTCTTCAATATTTCGCTGGTGGTTATTGTTATTATTGCATAATATCTGTTTATGCTTACGGAATTGATCATTTAATCGCTCATATTTCAGTCATTTTAAATTAAAAGCGTAACAAGTATGGTATGAATTTTTCTTGAAACAAGCTTTTTGAAAAACTAACAATATACCGTTCCATTTAAAAAAATTGACTTGGCATCAATATTACTATTTTTAAAACACCCTGTATATCTAAAATTACCCTTCCTAGATGCTGCCTTATAAGCCCTCAATTTTTGTCCCTGAACTTTTTTTTCTATTTGGTTCCGTTGCCGAGCAATATGCTGGGAAAGTCGTCGTGGGACACCCTGTATATTATTATTCATCGTAAAATGTTGGATTTCTGCTATTGTACTGTTAGAACTAGGAAACATTTTTACTTGACGACTATAATAACTTGCATTGTTCATTACAAGTACGCTATTTTTGGGTATACATATCTTCAAAAATTGTGCGTCAGTGTCTTGGTGGTAGGTAATCTAGAGAAGTATCTGCTATGTTTTTAACTGAAAGCAACAGACAGTTCGAAACAAATTAATTTTGTGAACCTGCCTGTATTTTTGTTATTTCTTTGCCTTTATTTAAAGGAGCTGTGATTTGACATTTTTTAGAAAAATAATTCCATCCTTTTCTTGCAGTGTCATGTGACCATGTTTCATCAAGGTCGATTTTCTGCTGTATATTGTTTAATTGCCGTTAAATAATATTGACGCCATTCCCGTAAACATTAAGACTCCGTTAAGCTGTGTCTTTTATCAATTGTGTGATATTTAAAATCCATTTTAAACGAAATTTTTCTTAGGCTTTAAATGCTACAAGAAATGCTTGTTTCGTCGTTGGTAATCCTGTTTTTTTAGGGGAACCAGAGTAGGTGCAGATTGTTCTTCAAACATGCGATAGATTTTCCTTCTGAATAAGTCCAAATCATTCTCGTTGATACTTCTAAATGTGCCACAGTCACTTCACTTCTTTCTGGGAATGAGAGATTTCAGTACTATATCCTTTACCGTACCGAAGATAAAGAAGTACTGGTTAAAACAGACGTCTCAGCTAAAGCATCACTTAAATTAAAATCTCTTTTCATCAAAGATTGGTAAACATTTTTAATTATTTCTTTAGCATAGGAGATAAATGTTTTCTTCTGAAAGTGACACTACAAAATGCCCCACTTTCAGCACAAGCCCATGGATGCTACATTCTAACACTAATACAACAAAAAAATATCACGCGCCAGTAAATCAAACACTTAAAATGGTATAACAATTAAGGATGCAGGTAATTTTTACTCCGCCTCTGGCCAAAAATATGTAAATTTGGGGCATTTTATGGCCAGAGGAATAATTACTAATTAGGGTTTGATGACAGTCATAAGATCAACGGTAGAATGCAAACTTTACTATAACAGTTGCCAAAATTATAATATAATTCCCATATTAAAAATGTGGTTGCACGAATAAGAGTTTTATAATGCAGTGGTCACGTGACCATCGAATTCGTTGTTCCCGATTATTAAGTCGGCGAGATGTCGCGCGGACGCGCCATTTATGTCTTGTACTCGTTCTCAATTAAATTTTTATGGAACGAATTCGATTTACGGTTAACGGTACCTCAAAATTAGCTCAATTACAAAGTAACACCAAAAACTATTGATTTTTGAAGAAAATACACGAAGTTAAATTAATTAATAGAAAACTACAATGGAGAAAGAAAGCCCGCCCCACCATTAAATAATTTCTTACTAATCTTGTTTCTTACCTTAAAATATCACAGAAAAATTAATTTAAGGACCAATATAGTGCCTCCCCGCCGTTCCCGCCACGTATCGAGGCTGCCGCTGTAATCTCACAGGGGGAGGCGTACTCAGAGGAGGGGGAGGCGGCGTAAACTGAGCCTTGCAGATCTCAGTCGCTGCGTAATAATGCTCGGAAGGAGGAGGCAAAGAGGGAGGTTTCGGAAATAGATTCTTAAGATCGGGTGGGGTGCGAGGAGGTTGCTGAGGGCGCTGAAGAGGAACTGCATACTCTGCGTAGTCTGAGGAGCTCGATGTAAGGTGTCCTGAAAAGAATAAAAATACAAAAAATTAGTTCCATCTTGTTAAGAAGCAGAAAAAATCTCTTACCTAAAGATGGCGTTCTATACAAGGCAGCCTTATCTGGAATCTGACTAGGTCTCGGCGAGCTTTTGTATCGTCTCTGCTGTATCACTACGTACACCACTATAACTACCATGAACACAACTAGAACCGCTAGGATCCCCACTATGATCCCCAGATACTGCCCCAACCCCCCCTGATTGTTCACTGAACTGATTACATTTTTGTTCTCGCCGCTTGAGTTCACTATTTGATCGCCCTGCACATTTACGTCAGATAGATCTTCTTCCTCGGTAAAATTTCCCGATACCGGAGAACTTTCGAATGTTATTTCACTGATCAAGATCCACCGGGCTGCGAAGTGAAGCTGCACCTTAACGAACCGACCGACGCGGTGGTGCAACTTAATGGACACGTTACGAGGTGTCTCCAGGATTTTATCTTCGAAAGAATCGTACGTGATTGGTTCGCCCTTGTATCGTTTACCGCCTACACTAAAAAACACTTTGGCCTCACCGAAGACCTGCACCTCCCTGGTGAATTGGTTGTTGGTGTAGAGGTGCACCGCTGTGAATTCCCGAATTTTATCGAACTCGAAAATGATCTCGATGGGTTTGCTTTCTCTGGTGTCGTTCTTCCATCCCACCCAGCCCTGCGTGTTGTCTTGGTGAAACGAAAGCTTGAAGTCATCGGGGGCTATCTGGCCATCTGTTAGTTGTCCAAGACCTGAAACAAACAGCGAATTATATCAATGCCAATCAAAAAATCAAATAGATCCACTTACCATACTTTAACTTCTCCCCGTCCCAATGTCCGTCGTAGGTGAAGTCGTAAAACTCCCAACTGGCCCCTCTTTTATCCCCTTGGGGCATTGAGTAACTCACAATTCCATCCGACCATCTGCAACCGTAGACTTCCACCCGCATACACACCGTTCTCTTATGGGAGCTGTAGGGAAGAAACCTGATTCTGCTTGCCCATATAGGTGGCTCCAGTAAGGTCTTGCGTTCTAAATAGGTGTTCATGTTGCCCTCCAGTAACTCGCCATTGGTTTTGGTTCGATAGCGGATCCATTTGTTTAAACGAGGCCTGTAAATAATTCAGCGTGTGAGTCTTGACTAACCCCTGAATAAGTTCACTACCTACCTATAATATTCCAACATATAAGACTCAGCGAATTCCACGCCTTGTCCATTTCCAAATCTTCCTTGGGTCTCTGTAGCGGTAATCATATGGACCATCTTCAAGTCTATCTCGATCCATTCTTTTGTTTCTGGAGTGGCCTGGGTTTGGGGGCACCAAGCACCTCCGTTTATTTCGTTACGGACTCTGGAACAAAAAAAAACTATTAAGTATAGATAAAGAGATTCCTATTGGCATTGGTTAATAATAGGAACTTCATGGATAATTTTATTTGTGACTTGTTAAAAAGTGATTTCACCTATACATTTCATACTCTGCACTTTCAACTAGTATGTTTTTGTCTTCATCCTAATATCAATCAAGCAATCAAATTTTATTGATAAGCATCACAATATTGTACAATATTAACTTAAAGCATTTTCTATTAGTCTGATTGCTGTTATTTGTAGGAGGAAAATTGAGTTGCTTTTTGATGCTGCAGCAAACCCCCCAAATAGTAGACAATATCGAAGATGGGACTCGAATAGGGCATAATAAATCTGAATAACAGTTTCTCGATTTAAAGTCTTTCTTGTCGTTTTTTATTGCAAACAGTCCTGATGCTATTTTTTTTGTAATAATATTTATATGAGCATCCCACTTTAAATCATTATCGATTGTTATTCCCACAAACTTCATCTCCGATACAATACTTAGTCTAGTGCTGCCTAAATACTATAAGAATCAAACCAATTCTTAAGCAGTGATAAACCCTTATTTACTTCTTGCTGTATTATGTCTGCGTTGTTATTAGACCAACATATAGTGGTGTCGTCTGCAAAGAACGTATAATAACCTTTCACTGGAAGACATGTCACATCCTCATTGAAGAGAAGAAACAACAGAGGACCGAGCACTAATCTCGAAGGCATACCGCTTGTTATTGGAGCAGTTTCGGAGTAAATAGTATTGTTGGAAGAATCATACACTTTAGTTATTTGTTTTCGACCCACCAAAAATAACCGAAAAAAACAATTCCTCAATTACCCCTAGAAACCCATAGAATTACAGCTTCTCCAACAGCGACTCAAGATTGACACAGTCAAAGGCCTCTGCCAAGTCACAAAACACTGCCAGAGTAAATCTTTTATCTATGTTACTATAGACATTCTACAAGAAAAAATACACTGCATCTCTTGTCGGCTCTTTAGCTGGGAAACCAAATTGTTCCTTTGAACTGAGTTTGTTTTATTCTATAAACGAAGTCATTCTTGACTTGAGCACCTTTTCAATTATTTTAGATAAAATAGGCAGCAATAAATAATAATTTTTAAGTAATTGGTTCGCGGTAGAACGATTAAACTTTCTCAACAACGCGACAACTATTCAGGGTATGCGGTGCGATTAAATTGGAATATAAAGGCTGTTTCGCTAAAACGATGTAAAACGTCACAGTCGAAATTTAAAAATGACTCAATGTCACTCGATACAAGTCGCAAAAGTCGATTAAATCGATTGAAACTTTTTGATTTTGTAGAAAACCGTCGGTTTTGAAACTGGGTAGTTTTTGGGTAAGATCGGAAAGTGGCAAGTATTTTTTTTTTATTTTTTGTTAATTCAAAAGTGCTCATTTGTAAAAATCAATAACTCGCGAACAAGAAGTCCAATCAAGATGTGAATCGGACCGTCAGATAGACCATCTGAAACACTTTCCATTTACGGTACATCTTTCTATACCTAAAAATTTAGATTTTCGAGAAAAACTAAAAATTACAATTTTTTAAAACGGTATCTACTTATTTTTTTTTAATTAAAAAATTTTTTATCAAAATTTGGAATACGGTGTAGAAAGCGCTCCTCAAAAGCCATCAAATGTATATTTTGAATTTTTAATTTTTTGACATTTTTATACTGCAAAAAATAAAAATTAAAAAAAATCTCTTTAAAATAAAATATTTTTTAAGACAATTATTTTTACATTCATATTGGGTTTTTCATTTTCAGAGATACTAGTTTTTATGCTAAGAAAACTGCCAAAAAGTCAGGTATTTTGGGGTTTAAAACATTACTCTTTTAGTGGACGCAGTAATTTTTCTACAAATAGCCGTTTTTATTTTATAAAATTTAACATGCAAGAGTCATTCTAATATTTTTAATAATATCTAGTGATAACATTGTTTTTTAGTGATTCTCTACGAAAATTTACATATTCAGGATCCCTCAAGGAAAACGCCGTAGGCCTCGCACAGTTTCCCCAAATAATTCAGGTTAGGTAATAAAAATGATAATTCTTACTTGACTAAAAGGTCGATTTTTTCCAAATCATAGTTTAGTATTTTTTTAATTTTATTTATAAAATTATGAATCTTTATTTTATTTTAATTTTTCAATGCACCCCATGCTTGGTCGCAGAAGGAACCAGATTGCATCAATATACGCATATAATATTGCATCGAATTGCCTGAACTTTTAAATATTACTTCGATAGATTCACAGATATAAAACTAATGATTTACTTTGCGAACTTTTATATCCCTCGAACTTTACGTTAAAAATGATCTACTTTAGCGATAAATTCTCCGCTAGGATCCAAAGAAGTTATGGATTTTGCTTGTAAGTTGGCATAACTCAAAATAAGTTTATTACTTTCGACTAAAGTTATATCTTTTAATGTCCAAAGTTCCAGGGAACATATTTGTATAAGAGCTTTATAGGTTGTTTTTTAACGTAAAAATTCAAGATTCTTATTAGTTCAGGCAGTTTAAAGAGTTTCGCGTTAAGTATGGAAATAAAAATACTAAATGGGCATGACGCCAGCACGGGCACCAAACATATTTTTCTTTGTAACGTGTTAAATACAGGTTATATTTACCTTCCATGATGGGGTCCAACATTTCCATGGTCAAATGATGAACTAGCTGTAATATCTTCATCTCTTATTGTCCTGCTCTCCATCCCAAGAGGTGCTATACATTGTGCTGAAAGAAATATAGACATTTTTATAATTTTTACTGAAGAAGTGTTTGTTTGCAAATTGTGTTTATAAATTTCAGTTATTTGTGTTCCGCACCAAAGTTAGGAAATAACAAAGAGATAGCAGTCTTTTTGCCCAGAAGATATTTAGTTATTGCTAGTATTCACCAATTTCAGTTCATATTCATAATGACATAAAAAAAAAACTTTTTAACGTGCTAATGTTAAAGGACATGCAAATGTTCAAGAAGTAGTTCATCTTCAGAGTGGTTAAAGTTTTAAATGTTAGGAATAAAAGTGTGTCTAAACCACAAATGTCCTTAATTGTAAAATGTTAGGGGAACGAATTTTACATTACAGTATTAGATCACAGATGTTAGGACAAGTTTCGACCTTAGTAAATGCCATCTTCAGCATTAACAAACAGTTATAGTTCTAGAATTAAGCAATGACATAGGGGAGCAGTGGCGGCTCCTGTATGAGGACTGCCAGAGTCGCAGAACCACCAAACTTTTAAACTAAAGAACCAAAACTATCAGTTAATACTTGTTAATATACATATTAAATCATATTATAGTTGAAATTACTACGTACTAAAATGGGTAAATCACCAGGGGCAGTATCAATGTAGGGCGACATTAGAAAAAAGGGGCTGATGATGGATATTAAAAAAAAAATTATACATTGTTGACAGAGAAGGGGTGTTTTAAGTTTCTGCATTTTTTTAGAAAGTTTTCTTTGTTTCTTTTTTGTTATAATATATTTGGGCGGTTCTTGTGCCTCACAAAAAAGTAAAAAGGAAAAAGTGCAGATGTTCGAGGAACCTGACAGTATGCAACGTTGGTAAAAGAAAAAAGGAAGGTTCTACCTATTAAGGTTCCCGCAGCATTTGTGTTTTTTTTTTAATATTTATATCAAATTAGTTTTGTTCTGAAAGGTGATTGCTGAAAAATACAAGTAATTGTAAGGTTTTGTTGGTGTATATAAGACTCACGAAATTGATCAGTTATTAAGAGAAATTGGGTGTGAAAGAAAACCACATAGTTTAATCTTTGGTTACCATAATGGTGTAAAAATAGCAGTAGAGTAGTGAAATATTATATTTTTTCTTTCCCTCTTCAGATTCCTCCCCTAGGTCATTGCTTATTTCATGAACTATAAATGTTTGTTAATGCTGAAGATGACCTTCACTAAGGTCGTAATATGTCGTAACATTTTTGATCTAACACTATAGTGTATAGATCGTTTTCCTAACATTTTACAATTAAAACAATTTGCAGTTTAAAGAGACTTTTATTCCTACCATTTTTCTCCAATATTATACAAAAAATAAACATCAGATATCAGCCAAAAAAAAATAAGTATTTTTTATACAAGACCAAAAGCCCGGGAAAGTAAATAAACCGTTTTAAATAAGGGCAACTCTGGAAAATAAAGGCTTTTTTATTCACCGCGGAGCGAAAAAGGTGAGTGAAGAAAGTACGGAGCACAAAAGCTTAGAATGGTAATAAGGTCTCCCTTTTCGAAGGGTTATATTTTATCCTGGAGTTTTTTGGGAATAGTTGGAATACACCGCTAGTTAAGGGTGGGATAGAATTACAGGGTGGTGGCGTAAAAAGTTTATAAAGGAGTCAAACTTGTATTAACTATAGTCTATTTTTAAATGATGGAAAGTAATTAATCAATCAAAAACGTCTTCTTCATGGGCGTGCAAGATATTTGGCATGTATAGATTCAAATAGGCCTACATTTTTAAATTTGTGCAGAATTAGTACAAGTATCGACATTAAATCCAAAAATATAAATTTTTTAAGCTCAAAATTATGTATAGCCGTACCATTTACCTGGAATTTTAGAAATCAATTTTATCAAAACTAATTAGAGTCTAGGTACTTATTCCGTTTCTGATCTAATCAATTTATTTCTTTTTTATTGAACCTAATCCTGGTTTAATGTTTGCTAATTATGTGGTTATTATGCCTTTATGGGTGCCTCTATTGGAATGATGTTAAAAGTAAGAATGCGGATTTGAATGTTGACAGTGCAGTGCAATTTACAGCAGATTTGCTTAACGTTGGAAAAACAACAATATATAAACTTTAAAAGAAGAAAGAAGTGTTGGCGTCAAACCTCGAAAAACTTCTCCAGGACGACCAAAACTTGAGCTGACGTTTTAATGCAGAGAATAAGGCGAAAAGTTCGTAGTTTCTTTTTAAAAAAGAAATTCCCACGCTGGACAAAATTTTGCCCTAATCCGAGAAGACCAGGACTATTCATGTTGGAAGGATTGTCCACATGAATAAGACTGCCATCTGGAAAAGGACATCGACTTATCATAACCCATATTGTCAAGTTCTGAAGGCTTCGCTAAAGGTGGTCTACTGACGTTCCAATCTAAAAATACAGGAGACTATCACGAAGATATAAATTCCGATTTATTCGAAGAATGGTGCGAGCAAATGTTGGATCTTATACCCAAAGATAGAATAATTGTATTGGATAATGCAAGTTATCACTCTAGGCTGACGGAAAAATTACCGACAAGTGCGTGGCGTAGAAGTGAAATAACAGAATGACTAAGTTAAGGACAAATATAATTTCCATTAGATTCCTAAAAAAAAAGAACTATTGGTACTAGCTAGTTTACATAAAAACGCATTCAAAAAATATGTAGCCGATGAAATGTCAAAGTTACGAGGAATATCTGTGCTCAGACTCCCTCCTTACCACTGCGAATTAAACCAGATCGAACTTATATGGACTCAAATAAAGACAGATGTCGCCAGAAAAAACACGACTTATAAAATGGTAAATTTAAAAAGACTCTTTAATGAAGCTATGGGTAAAATCAGTGCGGAAAAGTGGAAACAGTGTATCGATCATGTGATAGAAGAAGCCAAAATGTGGCAGGTAGATATAATAATCGAAGAAATGGTCGAACCGCTTATTATAAACGATGTTAATAAAAGTTCATCTTCCGAATCGGACTATGATTAAGCCATAACGACATCTTGTTTTTGTAATTACATTATGTAAGATACTGGCCTAGGGAGTTTTAAGTGAAAAGCCCTGTATATTGTTCTCATGATAAATTATTATTATGGTATTTTGCTGTTACTTACATGGTTCGATACTATCCACGGTGACGAATAACAGAAGCACCTGGATGATTACAATTCTTAGTAAGTTTTTCATTTTCTCTCATTTGCTTGATTCTCCCCTGTTACTGATGGGGATGCTGACTAATATTCTACGTCACAGATTCATTTCTGAAACAAAAAAAAATTGTTCTTAAAATTTGTATGGACACTTAAAACAGCAGCTTTTACTACAGCAAACTCTGGAATTTACCGTCATCATCCGCACAACCACACGTACAAATTCCGTAGGAAAAACGATATTTTATTATTGTCTAAAACGGACCCTCTATTAAATTTATTCTTTCTTGTTTCGTTCAAGTGGCGTGAAACACAATATCCTTACCGAGAAGACAATTAAACACTTAAATAGACAGGAAGCAACGATTTATGGCCAATTAGGACAATTTTAAGCTAAGATTATCCCAAACACAAAGCTTAAAAGATTTAGGAACTACGCCCTATCTTGCGTAATTGTATTTAAAGCGTATTTTTCACCTAATTAAATGGTGTCGTTTTTTGCTAATTCATTGTGTCTGTTTTTCATCAAATTTAAGTATTCTTACAAATAAATATAAATATCTTGAAGTAATACACCCTGTATAATCTATATCAGTACAGTGCAGTACTGGGGGTTATTTTATTTTTAATCGCAATAAGCAAATAAATGCTTGGAACCAACATTATACTATATTTCTTAAGGGTTGACAGCAATAACAGCACAGTACAAGGATTATATTAGTCGTAAAACCGCAATAAACCATAAGCGTGACAATGACAGGTACCTGGTCTTAAATTACACAGGTACCTTATTTCATACTGGAATATTACCAAATTATTTGGTTTAGTTTTCGATGTGTTATCGAATATATTTATATAATAAATAATCGAGAAACTTGTTGGGTTTATTGAGTTTTTCACGAGAGACAGAGTTATGGTCTACTCCTAGTTTGGGTTTCAGGAATCTAGATCGACCAATGATGCCATATTTCTGGAAAACCCTTATTCCGGGTTGAATGTGGGAGATGCGGCGATAGCAGTGTTCTGTGATATATCTAAAGCATTTGATTGTGTTAACCACAGAATACTGCTTGCTAAACTGAAATTTATGGTGGTAGGGGCGTTGCCTTGAGCTGGTTTGTCTCTTATCTGTCTGATAGGGAGCAGTTGGTGAGAAGCCGGTCAGTTCTTCCAACAGAATGAGGGTTACGGCGGTTTTGTGGGTTCTGTTTTTACTCTATATAAATGATTTGGGAAAGATTGATAGCCGCGGCACTTTTACCATATTTGCCGATAATACCACCATCTTGTGGCGAGGTCAGGATTCTGTTGAAGCTTGTTCTACAGACTGATCCGTTTTTTGTTAAGCGGTGGTGTGGCTCTTATCTTTTGTGTTTTAATATCAACAAGACCAGCATTCTTATATTCAAATTCTCCCTTTCAGAATTAGCTTTAGAGAATATTTTGTATGAAACGCATAGCTTGTAAATTTCTTGGGAATTTTGAGTCTTTTGCAGTTAAGAATCATTAAGGTATATAATAATCATACAGAGAGGAGCTAAGATAGTGTAAACACAAGAGATCATTGTAAGCCACTTTTTACCAAGGAAAAATTCTAAGAGTTGCCATGCATATTATAACATACGCAACAGTACTGGTATACCTCTTCCAACTCCAAGGACAGCTCTCACAAGGAACTCTTTAATTTTTGAAAGTTTTACAGTCTACACCCATGTACCCATAGCATACAGACTGATACTGGATAACAAGACATTTAAAAGATCCATAAAGAAGCTACTTACTAATAAACCATACCATTCCCTTCTTGAGTTCTATGAGGATAGGTTTTAATGGCTGGACTCTCAAACAAATAATACCAAAAAAACTAAAAAATATTTCATGATCACCAGCCCAATTCAATGTTATTTTTATCCTTTTTACTTACCTATTATTCTGTACCTTATGTGTAGGTAGATATGTGTTCTATATCATTTTATATCTCATGTGCTACTATGAATTCAAATTTGATCTTTCTTAAGTCTTCCCAAAGCATGTTCTGTTATATAATTAAGTTCTAACCTGTGACATGCTGAGTCTTATGTGTTACTGTGTTTACATTGTGGAAATTGTTTTTACAGTTATGAATATTCTTTTACATTGTATTGTTAACACGCATACATTAGATTAAACTTGCTAACTTTGTTACTGAGAATCACAACATTCTTTTAACAACAGAGTATATTTGAATTTGAATGGTCTTAGATAACGCCAGATATCATTAAAGGTTTTAGAGAAACTGCCTACGACTTCTTGGAAAAAAAGTAAAAAATATCACTACGTTCAAATTAAAAGATGTACGTGAGTTACTTAAATATTCATTAACAATTATCACGGGAGAAAATTGGCAAGAAGCCTTAAAACATGTAATTAAAGAGAAAAAAAAATGTGGGACAAGATAATGGAAGAAACGGTAGAACCACTTATTAGGTCAGGTGACTCCACAGAGAAATCCTTCAAATTTAGTGATGGAGAAGACACCTTTTTTGACCCTTCATTTGTAAATTATTGTAAATAGGATCTGTACCGTTTTTATATTAAGAAAATATAGCTAATACAGCTCAATATACTTGTACACAATAAAAATTGCGTACGTATCAATAGAAACCCAGATGTAGATGAGGGTTACTTGTTATAGGAAAGAATCTAAAATCATTTAAAAATATTTTAGAGATACGAACATTTATAAACGACTGTAAAAAATAAATCAGCCATTTTTTACGACTTGTCGATCAAAAATTCGCTTCCCTTGCTGGCCACTTCTTAAAAGCAGATAATGACTCTATTGTTCCAACTGTCAAAAATCAGCATTCATTTGTTTATTTTACAAAAGGTGTTTGTTCAGATGTTTCTTGCATACAATGGCAACGAGATGCATCGTGAATCGTAATAATTTTTAAGGCGTTTTCGGTGGACATGAAAGGGTTAAATCGGCAATAGCAGACATATTGCCATTTATATGCAGGGTGACATTAAAATTGAATTTGTTATGAATTTTAAGATTGTGCGGATTGAGACACAAAGAAATATCGATACTGGGTGTGACATGAGTGGGATTTATTGGTTTGATTGTGTAATTAAAATCTGGGGACACAACAGTGGCAGCCCTTGTATATTTTGCAATCGTTTCAGGGCAAGTTCAGGAGAAAATTGTAATATTTTATTGTGATGGCCAATACACACAGTAATAAGTCAACAATTATCTATTTATCATTAATCTCATCTTTAATATTTTAATTAATTATTGATATTGATGAATATGTTGATACAATAAAAAAAAGTTTACGATCATTTTAACACTTTTTTGTAAACACTTTACCCGTCACTTCAGCGTGATTTATATTCCTTACAAGAAAATAAAGTTTTAGAAATTCTTGTTATTTTTTCATTCAATTAATTTAGGATGCGCCAAAAACTATTAACGTCCTAAAACTATATCATACTTCTTGTGTTCTATCACAGCCAATTAATTTAAAGTCATTTCGGGCAAGAAACAAACAAGGAACAAGTTCTATTTACACCGCTCTAAATTCACTCAATTCACTAAAACGTTTCAGTCAAACCCAAAATAATGTCGTGTCAGCTACTCATTCGAATTGTCTTATCATGCCGCTATAAATCTCCACCTTATCGACAAACAAGACAAAGAAGTCAAGAGCAAAATTACAGACGAAGATAAGATCATTCGGCTTTTTCAAACCGGGAGATTTATTTTTACTTTTGAGTAGTTGTTACCGTAAACAAGACATGATTGAAGATTATTGGTTATTAAGGCCGTTCTTGCGAACGAGAAAGAGCTCCTGTTTTACAGCTTAACGCATTTGATTTACTTTAACTAATTCTTGACCCACTTTATCGGGACTTCTGCGTCTCCAAGCAAACCACAACATCACTTGTCCGTCAAATGACAATACACTAGGTATAGGTATTGCTTTTAAAGCAATGATTTAGGTCTAAAAATTATGTTCAGATGCACCTAACAGTTTAAAAACTAAAAAGATTCCCCCATATTTAACCCAATAAGTATACAGAGTGGTAAAAAAGTCCGTTATGAAGGTTGTTCAGTAAATTATTCCCCACGTTTCTACCTGCATGAATTTTTCTGTCATTTCTGGTTTGCTTGCCATAGAGGCCAACTTACTTTTTTTAAATGGAACACCTTGCATATGATTGCATATTTGGATTCTACTGGGAAAACTCTGATTTGTATTCATTTAGAATTGTAACAAACTTTATAATAACAAAATAAATAGCCTAGGAAATTGAACAACTTAACATCGGAATAATAAACAAGTATAACCTTTTTAGTGGATCAGGTGTTCAAAATGACCACCAGTCGATCCCTGAACCCGTCTACAACGTTTAAAAGGAAGTCATTTGGACGGTTAACGTAGACTTTGTTCTCTAAGTGTCCCCACAAAAAGAAGTCGAGCGAAGTTAAGTCCGGGGATCGCGCTGGCCTGTCAATAGCACCTCTTCTGCCTATCCAACGTCCTGGAAATTGTTCGCTTATGTATTTTCTAACATTTGCCGCATAATGCGCAGGTGCTCCATCTTGCTGGAGCCATACCTGTCCGTTTATGCCATTATTCACACCCGGTAAAACCATTCTGCAAGAATGAATTATGCGATTCCTGAGGCGGTCCAGATATTTCTCGCCATTCAAATTACCGTCTATGAAAAAAGGGTCCCACAATATGTCTACCAACTATGCCCGACCAAACATTAACTTTTTCGGGCCTCTAAGTATGACCTTTCTAGAACCAGTGAGTATTCTCACCAGTCCAATATCGATAATTGTGTTTATTAACAATGCCATTTAAATGGAAAGTAGCTTCATCCGAGAAAATTATATTTGTTGCGAAGTTATTATCGTTATTGCATCTTTCCATCATCAGCTCACAAAATTCAGCTTTTCTATCAAAATCGTTCTCGTTTAACTCGTGCACCAACTTTATCTTGTAGGGATGCAACTTGTGTTGGATTTTCATGTATTGAGAGCATGATACTCAAAGCTTTGTCTCCCCCCGGTTGCTGTTTTAGGTCGACCTGATCTAGCGGCTTCCCTAACACTGCCTGTTTCTCGAAATTTTTTTACCACTCGACACACCGTTGACTGATTTATTTGTGGCCTATTTGGATATTATTCATTGAAAAGTTGACAAACCTGATCTTGCGATCTCTTCATATTTCCGAAACCGCTCATTATTAAAATTTCAACTCGTTGTTTCTCATTCAGATGAACCATAGTGTAAACAAATTAGAAATCAGACAACAGAAAATTAAACAGGAACTCAAAATTGACACATCTTAGGTCGCTGTCATGAAAACACCTCGACTCAACTGGTGGGTATAAGGTAGGAATAATTATAATTAGGAAGTTTTTCATTTTTGAGCTGTCATTATCTCGGAAACGCTTGCAGATAGGTGAAAATTTGAAATACAGAAAATTCAGAGTTTTTCCAGTAGAATCCAAATATGCAGGGTGTCCCATTTAAAAAAAGTAAGTTAGTCTCTATGGCAACCTATTTTGCCACTCTGTATAAAATAAAGGTTACCAGAATACCAGCCTTAAATACTAATATAAGACCCGATTTAAGATAAATTCCTAATTGGCGTGAGACTTTTTTAACACACACACACAAGAGCGGTAGCTCTTGACGTGTTTACTTTCAAATGTCAAGTGTCTCGCCTCGGAGATAACTGTGCGTTACAAATAAACACATGTGTGCATGCACCTTTATGCGATTCACAAGTCGAGCTGCCCACGCAAAGTAGAGCTGATAATAAACGTACCGAAGCCAGTGGCGGATTTATTTTGTCGGTAAAAACTTCATTGTATTTTAGATAATTTAGTGGCATTTTCCTCCCAATCTGGTTTTATTTGTGACCACAAGCCTAGGCAAGGAACGCAACGACGCCGACGCCGACGCCGGATTTTTATTGCTCAAGCTGAACTGCCCTGACAGCGTGCACGATGGATAAAGCGCGTGTCGCATCAATAACTCCTACAATACAAGGACAATGCGCTTATTTGTGACGTCGTCACTCGGAGGCCGACGAATAAACGAATACGATATAATATTATATAATTTTGTGTGATTTGTATATTTATCTAGGCACTTTCGGCCAGTGTTATTTAAATATTAAAACTTGTATTTAAGCAAATGATGCGCTAATATGATTATAAACCTAAATAAGGACTACTACGGGCGGTAGCACTGGACATTTCCAAGGCCTTTGACAGAGTGTGACATGGGGGGCTCGTATCTAAAGTGAAAGCGTACGGAATGCCGGCTCAAGTGTGTTCATGGCTGTCAAGCTTTCTTAAAGACCGCCCTGCGAGTGGCGATGGACGGATTTCTTTCAGACACATTAAACATCAATGCTGGAGTCCCTCAAGGTTCTATATTGTCGCCCACCCTCTTGATGCGTTAAAATTTTTGATAAGTGTTTTGGAAAATTGGGAAATTTACTTCTTCTTTTCATCTTAGAAGATTGAATTTTACGGAAACGACCTCACCCGTTTTCGTGTCCTATTGGGAAGTCAGCCGGAAAAAATCCTCTGTAAAATGAGACTCACATACCCTGCTATTCTTCCCAGGGATTATATTGTCACGATGTATAGCATTTTCCTATTTTAGGTGACATTCGTCATTTTTTGGAATACGAAACACGCGCACTCTTGGGTTATTTAGGTAGTTACCTTTCCAAACGACAACGCAAAATTTCTTTGGCATTTTAAAGTGATTTATTACACTATTTAAACCGCCAATGCACTGTATTCTTACACTAAATACAAAGAAATCTCTCGTGACAGAGTATGTTGACACGGTTCGCACAAAAAAATGATTAACGACACTTTTTAAACCGATAATGCACTGATTATTACACTAAAATACCAAAAAATCTCTTGAGAGAGGTTATGTTGACACGATTCGCATTAAAAAAATGATTTAATACCCTGTCTATACTGTTTAAAACAAATAATGAGCCTTATTTTCACACCTAAATACAAACAAATTGGTCGATTTACAGGAAACAAGCCCGCAAATTCCCAAAGTAATATTGACAGATGGTGCCACGTTGCCAGTGCGTCTTTAGCGTTTCGCCTAACTACTTCACCTTTTTTTAATTTCTAATTGATGTTGATATTTTTTTATCTAACTCCAGAACAATCCAAATTAAATACTGTTGTGAAATTATATTGGACTTGTGTGAATAACTAAGTTAACGAAGTTATAAACAAATTACGTAGAGAAAACCTATTTCAAAGCTAATCCTACCTAACTAAGAATTATGAATAATCTCACATTCCGCGTCAACGACAAGGCTCTAAAGCCGGGTCCTACCAAAATGCATGTTACCGCGATTTGCCTCCGGACGTTGACATCACTAACAAAATTTGCTTGAGCTCCTCGTCCCTGTATCGTAGGAGTTGTTGCTCGCATGCGTCCTTCGCGCAAGCGCAAATATGCCTTAGGACATCACCTCGCGTGGTGGTGAAGAATCTTTTACGGTATCTACTGCTAAAAGACACAGACTTTCAGGTTAAAACACGAATGTTTCCCACAAAATACTGCACAAATGCACAGTAAGCGTTTTTGTTATCTTTCCCCTTTCAATACCAGCAGAAAATATTTCAAAAGGAAATAAAAAACCATTGAAAAGCATCGTGCGTTCACCTCGCGCTCTCCCCGTTCAGATATAGGCAGAGTTTTCGTTGATTCTATATACCTTATTATAATAATTGTATAGACCGGTAGCTGAGGGTTAATAAGGGCTCCTTTGAGGGCAAGATTGCTTTGCTTTCAAGGTGGACGTAACGGGTGTAGTGATGAAAAAAGGGCGATATTTATATACGTATCGATATCGATACGTTTAACTGCATTGCTATTTTCAAATGAATTAACACGCACAGCGAAAATTAACACATGTTCCCGTTGCCATCAAGTTTATTTCTGCAATTTATCGGATTCAGCCATCTCGTCTGTCTGTACTCACCGATAACATCTCCGAACACAGTGAATGCTTTGTAAAATACTGCAAGGCAGCTGCCCTCTTACGCGAGAACTTTTTTAATTTGTGTCGGCTTTATGACTTGCATAGATACTTGATAATTACGTTTTTTAAGGCTCATTTACAGCTTTGGAGATTGAGGTCGCGATTGGGGTTGGGTTTCGAGTCTTTCTCTCGATGATTTTAGATACAGGTACAGGGTGTTACAGAGTTAGGCTTTTGCCAGTGTATATCTCCCATAGTATTCTTCGGCACAAATTGGGTGCTTACTTACGATTTCATCATCGTTTGCGGTTTCAAAAATCTCTCTAGCACGGGCAGTATTTTTTTTTCTGTTCTTGCGCTTCTTCCACGTCCTGGTTTTTTATTTAGTTAACAATCCGTTTCTGTTAAATGCATTAAATCCCCAAAACAAGAAAATTTTTATTAACTTTTTAGAAAAAACTGAAGCCTGGGTTTTTTTAGTGTTAAATTCTACTTGGTTACTGTCACCCCAAGACAGAATTTCTTCCAGGTTTTTGTTGAGATGTGAGACTAATTGCTGCCTATATAGATGTGCATTGATAGCCGATGTCCGAGCATCCAAAGTAAAAGATGAAACAAATGAACTGTCATCAGTAAAGCTATATATAGGATTTTTAGTTTTTTCCAAAAAATCATTACTGTTTAGTAAAAAGAGGGTGGGCGACAATATAAAACCTTGAGGGACTCTTGCGTTAACGTTAAATGTGTCCATCGCCACTCGTAGAGAACGGTCTTTAAGAAAGCTTGACAGCGATAAACAAAATTGAACCGGAATTCCGTACGCTCTCACTTTAGTTAGGAGCCCCTCATGCCATATTTGGTCAAAGGCCTTGGAAATGTCCAGTGCTACCGCCCGGGACTCCCCATGATGTTCTATTCAGTATTACATTGTTCCAAACGTGAGTAACATAAGAAAGAAGGACTCCTGTTTATCAGGGCTAACGGAATACCTACATACTGGCGGTCACTAATAATGTTTGAAGGCTTCCAGTTACTTTAATAATTTTTCGTTGACAATTTTAATAATATTAAATTGTTGCAGACTTAACCGCATTTTAATTATGAAAACTCTTAAATCTGACAACTTATAACAACCCTATAACAACAAAAATTGAATTATTTTATCATGGGTGCCTTGAAAATAACACGCCATTGTTTGGCAGTTCCATTTCGAGGTTTTTGATAAGAGCTATGGTTGCGCAATTAACAAGTAAAATTATTGGAAGCTGAAAAATGTTTCATCAAGTTTCTATTGACAATGTCATTAAGCAATGACGAATATTCAATACTAAAAGGACAGAAGTTAATTTGAAAAAAATTTCATGAGAATTTTTCAAATCTGATCGAATTTTGCAACGAGTTTAAAATCCGCGCTTTACGTAAAATTTCATTAGTCCGTCCCTGATTTTTTAGCAAAAATTATTAATGCATCAACCACTTCAGAATACATAGCTTCTAAATATATCCAGAAATTATTAAAATCGGTTCATTTATACAAAAGATATAAGCTATCAAAAAAAGGGCGCAAGTTATTTTGGTCCACAGTATATATTCTGTAGGTGGGTGCGCAAATATAAATAATAACCTTGTACATTTAAACCCGTTGTCATTGCTTTTACGTTAAGCACATAAAACTCTGGGAAATAATTATTCGCCATCTTTCTAATAGACCCACCACAAGCCTCGATACGTTAAAAACTAAACTAAGAAAGTTGGAAAGATTCTACTATGAAATAAGGTACCTGTGTAATTTAGGACCAGGTACCTGTTATTCTTACATCTATGGTTCATTGCGGTTTTCGCTGCGCTGTTAACCATTAAGAAATTGAGTATAAAACCAAGATGAACTTTTTTTTTATTTTATTACACACCCTTTTTTTTTGATAAGGCACAGAACTGCCGCCCGGGCCTCCCCATGATTGCGTGAGTAATATAAACGAGAAGGTCTGGTTAGTTGTTGTTAATGTTGAAGCCTTCTAGGTACTATATGAATTTTTCGATAATAGCCTGCACATGCAAAGTATCATCATTTGAGACAGGATTAATAGACTAAGACATCCTGTATAAATTTACTAAAGGGTCTAATAAGGCACACTTTCTATAACACCAAAAGTTATTTTGGAGTAAGTAAATGTAAACCACAAGATCATATCCAAACAAGAAAAACGAAAATAAATCTCTCACTTAAATACCCATATATCTGGCACTTATATCGTGGAGATGGCACTAAATACGCAGTAAACAATTACTAAAAGAAATTTACAAGACTGCCCTGTCATGTAGAGCGCATTAATTTAGCCGCGATTATTTCCAGATGGGTTTCCTTAGAATTCCGTCAGTGAAAAATGAATGGCATATTTTCTTTTAAAGACTTTTTCCTGCCGAAGATTTATCCTGGCTATGACTCGGGGTGGTACAGTTTGTCCTATTTTTAGGGAACTTACACTTGGCAACAATGGGCATGTACAATATTTGGCGTTTTTGTGTTAAAAACGTTTGAAATTCCCGAAATTTTGGGGTCGTTAACACCGCTCCATCTGAGCATAACCAGTTGCCATAAAATACTGATATTTTCTAATAATTTAAACGAAAATAGTCTAAAACCAGCCCAACAAATCGTTCTTTAAAATCATACAATGCAGGAAACGTCGAGGATAAAACAGTTTTTGTTCAGTTATCGTGGTGTCCGACATAAATGTTTCTTTGTGAAGATAATAGGCTTATACCAAGCAGTGAAATAACCTTTTTGTCATAGGCTTTTGTGTAGAGTGTCAGTTGGGATTAAAAGTTAAATAAAGCACAAAGCACTAGTTTAGGAAGAATAAGTCAGATATATAGAGCTTTCTAGAGCTTTTGAATTTATAATTTAATATTTTGAAATTCTTATATGTATAAAACAAACAACATCTTCCACTATAAAATAGTTAAAAACAAGCAAACTCCTTCAGTGTGGCAACACTTTATTTTTCTCAATTTTATAATAATTTTAAACTTCAAATTTAGAACTGACCCTAAAGGTTTTTGGCATACATTATAGCTATTTATGTATCAAGGGCGTTACGGGGACTATAATGCCCTGAAGGTAGAAATAGCCCGAGGGCCTCTGGCCCGAGGGATAGGTTTCTGCCTGATGGGCATTATAGTCCAGTAAAGCCCGTGGTGCATACAATGCTTTATGTTTTACCTAAAAAAGAGTTTTTCAATGACTAATTACATTATTTATTCGCAATATAAAAAATAAGTTGCACCTGTACCTGTATACGTAAGTAGATAATGACTGGTGTTAAGTTTGACTTTGATGTTTCTGTCAGTTAGTCAGTTGGCATTTTTTATTTAACGATTTGCTCAAAATGGAAGAAATTCCACAAAATATAAGAGAAAAGGTCATAAAAGCGACCGAAAATCTTTTGCCAGTTAAATCAAGGCAACAGTATGATCGGGAGTATGGCATATTTGGTATTTGGAAAGATACGAACACAATTCTTCAAATAACCGAAAACGTTTTAATGGCATATTTCCAGGAACTGGTAAGTTATTGATTTTATTTTAATACATATGTTTAACAAACTTTATTATTTTTAGTCGGAAAAATACAGTCCGAACTCTCTCTGGACCAAGTATTCTACCCTAAGGTCTACGTTGATGGTCTATGAAAATATAGACATTTCGCAATACCATCGTCTCATATCTTTTTTAAAAGTTAAGTCGAAAGGATACGTCCCGAAGAAGTCTAAAGTTTTGGAAGGAGAACAAATATTAAAATTTATTAAGAAGGCTCCTGATGATATCTACTTGGTACACAAAGTCATATTGGTAATGGGTGTTTTTGGAGGTTTAAGACGAGATGAGTTGGTCAAAATGACCATTGATGACATTGAAGATAGAGGAACAGTCTTGGTTATAAAGGTACCAGAAACTAAAACTTCAACTTCAAAAAGTTTTACTATCATCGAAGAAGATTTAGGCGCTTTAAATTTAATAAAAAAGTATACAACATTAAGACCAGCTGGAATAAAGGAGCGAAGATTCTTTCTTACCTATAGAAAGGGTCGATGTACAGTACAACCCATTGGAAAAAATACCATAGGAAGCGTCCCAACATTGATCGCAAAATTTTTAAAACTGGATAATGCAGAAGCTTACACCGGCCACTGTTTGCGTCGCACATCGTCAACTTTACTTGTTGAGGCAGGTGCTTCGTTTGAAACGCTAAAACAACATGGGAAATGGAAAAGCTCTTCAGTAGCTGAAGGATATATAGAAGAAAGTATTTCATCCAAAAACAAAATAGCCAAAATGATTGCCAATTCAGTTAATTCCGAGGTTAATTCCGTAGCGACTATTGAAAATTCTTTAATAGACTGTTCTTCTATACAAAATAGCGTTAGTGCTACCACCGCTGCTACCATCACAAAAAACACCGACCATTCTATAGTGGGATCAGCTACATTTTCCGGGACATTTCAAAATTGTAATTTTTATTTTGGAAATAAAGTTTAATTTTTAGTATTGTTTAAAGAAAAAATTATTTTTTGTATAAACTTGATCTTTATTGTGAGAGAAATAAAATTGGATAAGCAATAAAATTTCCATATTAGCGCATTAGGGTAATATAAGCGGGCATTATCATAATGCCCGCTTATAATGCCCTAGGTGTGATAGCAGGTATTATTGCTATCATAACATATTCCGTTTCTAAGGTATTATAGATCAATAATAGATAGGTAAAACATAAAGATATTTAAATCTCTGTTCTGCATTTCAAGGTTCAACTGGTGCTATCGGTGACACTGAGACATTCAATAATTTTTTTGTTAATAACGCGCCTACCCCTTATAATTCCAATCACAATTTAATTAATGAGTTATACACTAATAAAATTCACCACAATGTTCAAAATGAGCTAAATTTTAGTCCAGTCAGTGACAACAAAATTTCTGAAATTATCACCTCAATTAAATCAAACGCTAAAGGTGTGGATGGCATAGATTTGAAAATATTATCTCTGATTACACCCCATCTTACACCACACATAACTTATATTATAAATCAGTGTTTAACAAAAAATATATTTCCAGACATTTGGAAAAAAGCCAATGTTGTCCCAATTCCAAAGGTAAGCACTCAATCGGATATATCGCATTTTCGTCCTATAAGCATACTTTGTACATTGTCCAAAATATTCGAAAGGGTAATATATGAACAAATCAACTCACATGTGACTCAATGCAAAATCTTACCAGTCACACAGTCCGGATTTCGCGCCTCTCACAGTACCACTACCGCCTTACTTCAAGTCTCGGATGACTTATTTAGAGCGATTGATGAAAATAAAGTTTCGTGTCTTATATTGTTAGATTATAGTAAGGCGTTTGATGTTTTAAAACATTCAATTTTGCTGCAAAAATTAAAATATTATGATAAGGAAGGAGAGTCGTTTTTGTATTAAGTGTATAATTTTGAAATATATAAAATTTGCAGAGCGCTTTCGGCCTTAGGCCATCTTCAGTGCTTCCTAAAAGCGAGGAAAATCCAATTTGTAAAATTTATTTCTAAAAATTAGTTTAAGATGTCGTTTTTTTTGAAAATTGATTTGAATTCTAGTTATTTACCTATTTTATTTGTTGAAAAATTTTTGTTCTAAGAAGTAATAAGGAATGTATTTTCTGGTTTTTACTCACTTTGTCAGGAACACAGGAGACTTCATTAACAAAATTAAACAAGTGGGCCCTCATCAGCACAATGTAAAACTAACTTGTAAAACAAATAACATGTAAATTTGTAAAAGGACGAACTACTGGGACGAACCACTTTTGAATTTAATTAATTAACCATCGTTTTTTTATTTAATTTCCATAATTCGATTTTTATTACACGTGGAACGTGTTCTTAAGTCAAAGTTTGATGGTTATCTAAATTGTAAGATTAAATCTGTCTTGTCATTGAACTGACATTGTTGACGTTGTTGAGTTTAAATAGCGGGTAATTTGAAAATTGTCAAAGATGGAGAATATTGAAATTTATTTTATTTTAATTCAAAAGGCGTCTGTGTAGAGGAATGTAACTTCTATTTAGGTTGACTTGTGTATTAATTTTTGTGTTTAATTTTTGACGCTGCAACCCAAAAATAGGTAAACACTGATTAAAACATAATCATTGATTAACTAATCATTGTTTAAAATGAAAATGGTACAAACGGCCATCAGAGTACTGCAAAAACCTGGGTATCATATTGGATTCAAATCTACGCTTCAGTCAGCACACTATCTTTTTAATACAAAAATCCTACGCTAAGCTTAAACTCTTGTATAGGTACAAAGATATTTTAAGTGTTAATGCTAAACTGAGGCTGACTGATTCTCTTGTTCTTTCTCATTTGGCATATGGTGACGTCTTGTACTGGCCAGCCCTGACCGTCAAAGATAGAAATAGCTTGCAAGGGGTGCAAAACTCTTGTCTTAGATACAGTCTTGGGCTGCGTAAGTTTGATCACATTACACCCGCTTTTCTGAACTCTACTTGGTTGTACCTTCAGGAAAGATTCTGTATTCACTTAGCACTATTGGTCTTCAAAATATCTAAGGATCAGACACCCAAATATCTGTATGATAAATTGATTAAGGGGAGTGACGTTCATGAAAGAGCTACGCGCCATCGCGGTCTTTATTCCACTCCAAAGCATAAAACTGCATTATTCCAACGATCTTTCACGTACAATGCAGTCAAAACGTTTAACTCACTGCCCATCGATATCAAGTCTTGCGTATCTGTTGACGGGGTACGAAGAAAGCTAAAAAAGTATGTAACCAATGGAAGAAGCTCACTTCATAAATAATATTTTTCTAATTTTGTCTCGAAAAATAGATATTTCGAACGCGCTAGCGAGTTCGAAATATATCCATTTCGAACTCCGAATTTTATTTTTTAAAAGTTGGCATTGGTAATATTTAAATGTTTTATTCTGTTGACGTCTGACGTTTCCTGTTATTGTGATCCATGAGAAAAGAAAGTTTTCGGAATTTCTCTGGTAAAAGTTGATTTATCGTTTTATTAGCAATATCCCTTAACTCAGGGGGAGTTGAACTTAGATTATCATGCTCCATATTTTTTTAATTATAATTATGAACAACTCTATGAAATATTAAAACACAAGTTTGGTGACAATGACACAAAGAAAATATTATTTATTGTCAAGGCTACTATGATAAAAGTAAATTTATAGTATTACCAACATAGAATTTAGACATACAAATTTACAAAATTTGAAGGGTTCATTTTCTTTTTAAATATGTATTTTCTTATTGAAAAAAATACAAAATAGAAAAAATAGAAAAAATAGTATAAAGTACGTGTTTTATAAAGCAGTTAGAGCACTTGTCCCGTTAAAAAACTCGCCGCAAGCGGCTCGTTTTTTAACATGGACGCGTGCTATAAGATGATGCTTTATAAAACATGTACTTTAATATACTATTATAACTCTTAAAACGTGTCCAATAATTATCTACTCGTAATATTGTGCTCCACTAGTTATCTGTCATTTCTATTCTTGTATGATTAGGTATAATTTTAGAGTATATTTATTTATATTACAGTAGTGTTTACAGTTTATTGGTCTTAAAGGGTGGTTAGGTAGAATAGCTATGCTAGACCTCGCCACCAAGATATAATATTTTTTTTTGTATCTAGTTTTTTTTAATTAAATAATGACCTGTTTATTTATTTATTTATTTTATTTGATTTTGTTGGTTGGGTGCATTTTAAAATATCCTGTTTCTACTTGCAGACCATCCACATAAATGTTGCATGTAATTTATGTGATTGGTTAATGACTCATATATTTTAGGCACTTATTGATTCAAAAGTGGCACTTCCTATCAGTGGAAAAGCGGTTCGACGTGGTTTCCCATGACAGCAGGTGTCTTGAAGTCGTGAACTACACTTTTTTTTGTGATTATAATTTATGGGTTTGTTAAGTTGCGATAGAAAATCTTTTGAATTTCGCACAAACAAAGGTGCAATGATTTGTCGACAACGTTTGATGTGAGACCGCTTTCCCTAATCTCCGATATCGCTATTGTTTGCTCAAATCAATGACTAACAATTATATATTTCCAGTTAAAATACTGGTCTAGAAAAATGGTTCGTTTCTCGATGTTATATGGCTTTAAATCCTACCACGCAACATAAACCTACTAAAAACTGAAATTTGCAAGTAAAGATGTGAGATTTGAGCTATAAAAATCGATACCTACTATAAATACTAACAAAAGGTTTACGTATTTGCGTAGAAAAGTTAAACCTGAGATAGTAAAATTGCAAAAATTAAATCTCTCAGTAGCGACCACCCTCTGGGAATCAAATGTTGGTCGGTTAACAATGGTGGTCGGTTAATAGAGAAAAATTAAAACAATTAGTCAGCATTTTACAGTGTTTGTTCATTAGTAAGTATATATACATACAGGGTGTTACAAATTCGAGGCCCACCATTGGGATCTGGGAAATGGTAACAGATACGTGGAAGTTTAAATTAGGGCAAAGTTGCGCAATTCAATGCCGATCAATATGCCGTCAAGAAAATTAATGTATTCCGATTGCTTCCGAAGATATTCGAAAAAAAAACGAATTTGGCGTTTTTAATTTATATGATTTCCTGCCTTTATTTGAATAGATAATTGAAAACAAACTTAACATTCCCATTGCCACTTTTTCTCTTCTATTAGACTGTGGCATCAGATTTCGAATCCGACGTTTCGTCTTTGTGCCCCATCATTAATTTATTTTTTTTAAATGCGGACCTGGATTTTTTATTTCATTTTTGGAATCACCAAGGCTGACTGCATTATACGGTTGCATTACTTTGATTAGGATTCAACATTTTAAGATACTAAAAACATTTTTACAATAATGTTTTTGCTTATTTTTTACTTAATTTATTTCTAAAACCATCCAAACATAATCTGAAAATCTGTTTTAACAATTTTAATCCCTAGCGTACTAATACACATAAGCTATAAAAAAAAAGAAAAACAATAACATCCCAACTTAGAAATAATAGGAAAAAAATGGTAGGTACCTACCTACACATTCACTAAAAAAATAAGAAACAATTTTATCTAAGATGTTCAAAAAGATTTCCGTTTGCATGTATGCAGCGAATAATTTTGTTTCTTACTTTTTCAGTGGACCTTTGTACCGACCTTCTTCTTATTAACCTAAATCCTTCAATAATTCTAGCTCTAAGTTCTTCTAATGTATTAACATTATGTTTATAAATCTTATTTTTTAAAGCCCCCCATAAAAAAAAGTCTAAAGGTGTCAAATCTGGAGATCTCGCAGGCCATTCTACCACACCTCGATTACCTATCCATCTGCCTGGGAATTCTTGATTTAAAAACTCCCTAATTTCCCTTGTTCCATGAACTGGGGCACCGTCTTGTTGAAACCAAACGGCTGGTAGTCTGGCGAGCGGGATCTCAGCTAAAAAATCTTGTAGATGATTGTTTAGGAGGAATAGATAGTCGACACCTCTTAGCCTGTCTGGTAAAAAAATTGGTCCAAGAATTTTGTCTCCAAACATCCCTACCCAAACATTGATACTAAACCGTACTTGTTTGCGTATTTCTCTATTAGCTCTAGGATTTTCTATGGCCCATATGTGCTCATTGTTTCTATTAAATATACCGCAATTAGTAAACTTAGCTTCGTCGCTCCAGATTATAGACCTAAGGAAGTTATTATTATCGTCAATTTGATTCTGTAGCCAGTAACAAAAATCTAACCGCCTCTGAGGATCTTCTTCGTGCAACGCATGGGAAATATGGATTTTGTAGGGTTTTAAACCATTATTTTTTAAAACTCTCCAAGCCTTGACATGATTTAGGGTTGGCAAGTTAGATTCTGTGGAAATTTGCCTTGTTAATGTGGAAGGGTTGTTGTTTACCTAAAATAATATCATACCCTAAATAAAATAGCGCCTACCTTATAGAAAAGAATGAATTAAAAATAAAGTTTACATGGTTTTAAAAGAAAGCTAGTCAAACTTTTAAGTACAGACCTGGCGTAAAACATTTTGCGATTCTGCTTCTGTTACACGGTTACCATATTTTTTTCTGGGTTTTTCAAATCTACCGTGTTCACGTAGGTTTTTATCCAAGTTTTGAAAGATCCTTCTGTTGGGCTGCTGTCTTTCGGGGTAATCCTCAAAATATCTTTGCGCAGCTGTTACTGAGTTTCTGTTACAGCTGTAATAAATCTTTATCATATCGCTTTTTTCCTCAGTAGAATATCTCATTTTAGATTTTTAAAAGAACAACGTATAACACCTTACAAAAATCTTGAAATAAATAATTTCGGACTGTCAGTTATGAAAATTCGCCATATTTTTTTCCATGGTAAACTACGATGTAGAAGTTAATTTTATTTAAGCGTCCTGGGATAAGACATCAAAGTAAAAATGTTTTCATTAATAATGATGGGGCCCATCATCACCCCATATCACCATTTTTTTTATAGCTTATGTGTATTTGTACGTTAAGGATTAAAATTGTTAAAACAGATTTTCAGATTATGTTAGGATGGTTTTAGAAATAAATTAAGTAAAAAATAAACAAAAACATTATTGTAAGATGTTTTTATTAGCTTAAAATGTTGAATCCTAATCAAAGTAATGCAACCATATAATGCAGTCAGCCTTGGTGATTCCAAAAATGAAATAAAAAATCCAGGTCCGTATTTAAAAAAAAGAAATTAATGATGGGGCCCAAAGACGAAACGTCGGATTGGAAATCTGTAGCCACAGTCTAATAGAAGAGAAAAAGTGGCAATGAGAATGTTAAGTTTGTTTTCAATTATCTATTCAAATAAAGGCAGGAAATCATATAAATTAAAAACGCCAAATTCGTTTTTTTTCGAATATCTTCGGAAGCAATCGGAATACATGAATTTTCTTGACGGCATATTGATCGGCATTGAATTGCGCAACTTTGCCCTAATTTAAACTTTCACGTATCTGTTACCATTTCCGAGATCCCAATGGTGGGCCTCGAATTTGTAACACCCTGTATGTAAATAATTTTAAAATATTTTATATATTTTATTATTAAATTGATTTGTGATGGGCTACATGCTTGGTGAAATGGATATTCCATGATAGAGGAAATTAAAGTCTTACTTGTTATATTTCACAATTATGTAGGTTTTTTCGTTCATACATATTGACATTATTTATTGTATATTTATCCTAATAAGTTATTAGACTATTAAGTATTAGATTGGCACCCGAAATGTTGTTAATAATAAAATTGAAATGCCTTCAGGTGCCAATCTTATACTTAATAGTCTAATGACTTAGGATAAATATAAAATAAACACTGTCAATAATTATGAACGAAAAAACTCATAATTTTATACACAATATTGTTTCCTTAATTTTATTACTTAGATGTAAATACCTCACTATAATCACACCTGTAACTTAGTTGTACCTTTGGCCAATACCTAAAAATTAAGGATCAAAATTAGGGATCGACCGATATGATTTTTTGTGACCGATACCGATATCGGCCGATACCGATATATGCATAGCCGATATCGGCCGATACCGATATATCGGCTATATTTTCTATTATGGATATTTTGCTATATAAATTAGCTACAATTAATGTCCGTCTTGTTCAACTGCCCGCTCAAGTAAAACCACACAGCTAAAGATATTTGAATCCTTTGATAACATGCAGTTATGGGACATCAATAGTACTAAATCTTAAGACATTCACTATTCTATCGGAGAATTATTAGCTATAGGTATACAACCCTTCAGTATTCTGAATGATGTCGGCTTTAAACAGCGTTTAAAAAAATTGGATCCTTGTTACAATATGCTTCTGATAAATATTTTAGAGAAAATATACTTCCTGATATTTACCAAAAATGTTCTTCAGCAATTAGTGAAAAATTATCATCATCACTTTCCTTAGAAGAAAACATTAAAGTTTCTGTAACTACAGATTTATGGACGTGCAAACACAATAACAATTCATTTATGTGTTCTACTGCTCATTGGATGGATTTTAAAACGACTGAAAGATGTTCATTTGTACTGGCCTGCAAACATTTTCCAGGAACACATACAGCTTTAAATATTGCCCAGATGTTAAATGATTTACTGAAGAGATGGAAGTTAGTTCATAATCAGGTTCTTTTAGTTTTGGCTGACAATTCCGCCAACATAAAAAAGGGCATCGACGAAGTTAAACTAAAACACCGAATTTGTTTTATACATCTTTACAATTAGCCATACAAGACTCGATAGAAAGTCAACGATCAATCATGAATTGGCAAAAGCGAGGCGTATAGTAACTTATTTTAGTCACTCCTCTTTGGCTTGTGATTGACTGAAGAATATTCAAAATACTCTTAATATGGCAAGAAAATCTTTGGTTCAGGATGTACCTACATGATGGAACTCAAGTTTTTATATGTTGGAACGTTTGGTAGAAAAAAAAACGCTTTAAATATATTTATAATGGATGATTCAGCTTTAAAAGATAAGGAACTAGCATATCACCAGTGGGAACTAGCAAAAAACTTATTAGAACCCTTTGAAGAGATTACCAACATTTTTAGTAAGAACAGTGCATCTATATCGGAAATAATATCATTACTTAAGACACTTTTGATTTATCTCGGCAAAGCTGAAGGAGCTGATTTTTCTGGAGTGCAGACTACTAAAATTGAGCTCAAAAATTCTTTATTTATTTATTTTACTTTATAAATTTATGTTTTAATTTCTTTAAAAAATATATCGGCCGATAACGATATACTCTTGGCCGATATGGGCCGATACCGATATCGGCAAGAAGGCCGATATGGCCGATATACCGATACCGATATCGGTATCGGTCCATCCCTAATCAAAATAAAACATAATCTTTCTGTCAATTCACTTCATCTCCCTAATCTTATTTTAATGACAATAATGACATGTTGACATGTTTACCATTACTACTACTTAGATATTAACTTTGTAACTACACGTAGAATTTAGTATTGTCTTGTACTCCTTCGATAATGATCCGCAAGGGTCGAAACACGTGTCAGGCAACTGAATTCTAATTTTGAAATATAACAAGTAAGACTTTAATTTCCTCTACCATATTTTATTATTATTTGAAATTCTCTCAAACTTGCGCAGGCTTTAGATAGGCTTGATAATTTCGACACTGGAGCAAGTTCAGGTTTCTCTTCCTCTGTCTCACAGTTGGGTGTAGTTTCATCCATTTCTTGGATCTCTTCAATACACTTGATGATAGTCAATTCTTCACTTTCTTGGCAAATCGTTATTAAAAGAGGCAAATTGTTTCAAAGAGGATTTTTGCTTTCACCTTTTATAAGTGGTTCTTCCTTCTCACCTTCCATATTTACACAGAACAGAATTGTTAATCGTTGTTTTGCTGTTTTTTGTCCAGTACACTTGTCATCTTTCAATGCATTTGTTTTTGTTGACAATGCAATGATTCGCCACATGTTTTCTTGAAGGTAACCATCCATTGATGCCTTAAAGTTATCTAGTCCTAGACATTGAGCAGATTCAAGGGCTCTTGCTTAAATTTTGGCCCGGATATTCGTAAGTGCTTGTCTCGCGTCTTACAAAACAAGGTAAAAACAACTTGGTCCACTGCCAGTCCTTCGGTTTCGGGAAATTTTCTTTTTTGTTCACTGTTGCCACCTTCTTGAAACCAATTTCTAACTTCAAAAACTGTTCAAAACAAAACAAAACTACTATGTTAACAACCGATTTTAAAGCAAATCGAATGGATCCGCCTGCAATAAAGTAGTAAAGTGTATGTACCTATATTTTTTAAGAGTTATCGGGTCGGGTTTGATTGCCCCTAATGAAGGGGCGTAGGAAATTTCGGCCCCGGCCAGGTAGCAGCCCGATTTTGACAGGAACTTTCGGCCCCGGGATGGAAGGGTCATGTTTTTATTACAGGCATTTTCGGCCCCAATGGTCTAACGTTATAACATTTTAATTTTTTTATGATCTTTTGTGTTTTGAATCGTTTATAAAATGAAAATGCAACTAACCTGAACTCAATTTTTGACCTGCTAATGCGGTTTTATAGACTTATATTGGTTAAACAGCGCTAACACGGCATCTAATCCACCTTTTTGGTTCCAATTCGCCTTTTTCAAGTTTACCGGGGAATATTATTATTAATTGTTTGCCCCTTTTATAGACTTATATTGGTTAAACAGCGCTAACACGGCATCTAATCCACCTTTTTGGTTCATTTCGCATTACCTGCAATGTTTGGGGCCGAAATTTCTTGCAAGATTACTTGACCTAAAATTTCTAGCAGGTACCTTACCCAATATGGGGCCGAAAGTTCCGCCGCCCTAATGAAGGGTATTTTTAGCATTAATGTCACTAAAAATCCCGATGAAAAGGGCTCGCGGTCGATTAACAGATGGGTCGGTAAAGAGGAGTGGAATAATGTGATTTCCATTTTTAAATATGGGGAATTCATATTTGGTCGTTTATTCGGTCGAATTTTTATAATGCAATGACTCAAGACCATCTATATCGATAACTTACTACGATTAAAGAGGGCATCAATTCCATGATATTATATCCTTCCTTTAAAAAAAATTTCTTATATAAATCGTTGCAAAACTTGTTAAAATTTAAAATTCCGTGAGTAGCTCAGGATCCCAGACTTTTGTTACAAACCTAACCCAAACCTGATTTAATCCCTTCTTTCTCTGATTTACATTAACTTACGTGGCAGGGAAGGCAGGAGCGGACTTGCCACCATACTCGTAGGGCCAATATTTTACACAGCTAAAAACATATTCTAATGATACTCTGGTCATTCCTCTATGAAAAAAGTACCCAACATTTATTCCGATATTTAAATAAATTTTTAATATGACACGCTGAAATAATAAATCAGAATACTACAATAAAACACTAGTCGTTTTTATTTTACTAACAATGTGTTATTAAGGACACATTTTTAAATTATCTGATTACGTAATGGGGGATTATTCCTATAGTGAATATGCTGACATGCATCTAATTTATGGACAAACACTCAGAAATTGACGTTTACCGCACCAAAGAACTTTTGAAAGGGTTGGTCGTAGCTTAAGAGAAACAAGTAAAAACTCAAATAAAGTAAAAAAAAATGCTAAAAGTAGCTAATTTTTTGCTAATCCATTTTAGGAAGTTTTTTGCCGCATCGTGGTGGAGAAGAGCCTCCACGAGGAGAAAATTCCAGATCAGATTGTTAAAAATCCCTCTAATAGTGTAAAAAAACTGTCGGTCCAAGTTCATACGGCCAGGTGGGTTCTTCATGAAACCCTTTGACAACAACCACTACTTCCTTATTACGTTCAAAAGGTATCATCCGACACAAGGTAAATGGTCATGACTTTACCTGCTTTATAACGATCGGGCCACTATACCCACCATAAACCAATTAAGGGCTGGTTTGTAAGCAATACACAATAAATTTTTGTACATATACAAGTATTGTTTCAATCTTCCTACTACCACCCTGGACCGGAATGATTTATTTGCCAAAATAGAAGCATAAGCAGGTTTAAGTATAAAGAGATTAGCTCGGGGATTAGTTAGTCATGACCATTTACCTTGTGTCCTACTATACATGCCATGTCTGCCGCTAGAGTCAACTATACCAATTGGTTTTCGCAACGATTTAGAAAAAAATCATAATTTTACCAAGACTATTTTATTTACAGACGAAGCCGGTTTCTGCCGAGACGGAGTAATAATAATTTGCAACAGTACAGACAAAGCACTAACAAAGGTTCATGGTGAGCATGTGGACCCGTTCGTCAACACTTATCAAACACTTTTGGTAATCGATGAATAAGTCGAGGGCCACCGAGATCGCCCGACATGACTCCTCTGGATTTCTTTCGTTCCTGACTTTCCTGATGATTTAAAATATCCACCGTAGTATGGTTTTATGAATCTTTATGACCTACATGAAATATTAAAATTTTATTAAATTATACAGGTCGATTCAAAAGTTAGAGCCGAAAATGTAAGTCGCTGGGTACCCCTTAGGGGCTCTGTGAGTATCACAAATTAGGGTTATTTTGACCTCCCCTATGAGCTGGTGAGAGTATGCCGTATACTTAACAGACACCATGTATAAACCAAATCGATGTTAGATCTACATCTCTACTTTAAAGCAATAAAAAAAATTCCTGTGAACCGTTAAATTCAATAAAGGCAGGTTGTTTTACTACAACTCAAATTACTTTTTTGATGGGTTTTAACCAGAAATTTTTACTACTAAGTATAGTACGTATCTTTCTTCAATGTATAGGGAAAGATTTTCGGTAGAGTTTACTTACGTAAAGTTTTTTAATGTGGTTTGATCATAAAAACTGTACTTAAATGTTATGTTCCATAAAATTTGGTAGTTTAAGGCATTATCAAATGTATACAAATTACAAATTAGATCTTGGCATTTTAGGCAATTGCCTGGGAGTCAAAATTTCGCTATTTTGAAGTTTCTACTTATGGTGGGTTGTTTACACATGCATATTTAGTGGGATCAGTAATATTTGGCACGCCAGTAAATTTACACCAAGTAAAAACTTTTACTGTTCTGAATTAAAACGCTTACTTAATTTTTTGTTAATTGTGCCAATAGTTCATGAAGTGAAATATATTGCAGGGATAATATTAACCGAAAAAAATTAAATTGATGCAATAAAATTATTTAATTACCGAATATTTTCTTAACTTAAACAAAATATTCGGATCGCCATTTCCATAACGTTGTTCTGTCACATTTAACGCCGGTTTCATCTTTTTCAAGCCTCTTAATTAAATTATCTAATGTAGGCACGTTTTGGTCCTCCTATAACTTGTAAATTTTACGACGTATTATAATTTGATCACTTCCATCTACCTTCGAGAAAATGCCAGCATCGGTTATTTTTTTCCTCGCTAAAATGGGATTATTCACAATTTTCCATACAGTTGATGTTGGAATTTTTGTTAACGTGGCCGTTTCTTCTAACGCTGCTTGCTTGCTGACTGCACGTTCAATGAGAGTTGAATAAACATTGTTTATAACTTCCTTAGTTTCCACAGAAAAGTGTTTTCTGCTTTTCGACGGGGTTATCTCCTGAAATGCATTGGGCTCGCACATATTTTCCATGACTCACACACGATTAAACAAACGCTGTATTTATGGCCACCCTTCAAAGGCAAAGTGTAACTTTCTTATATCTCTGGACAGGCTTTACCAAAATTTTTCTTCTGCTAATCTAGTGTATACTTTACTGGCACGCCAAAAAGACTGGCCTGGGACTGGCGCCACTAAATCTATGCGTGCTTGTAAACCCATCGTCACTTTACGACCATAAAGAAAAAATTTAGAAAATTAAGTATAGTAACTGCCAGTATTTTCGTTTATGTGTTTCATTCCCCCAAAGCATGCCCATAGAACTAGATATTATGTTTGTATTTTTATGTTTAGTTATTTATTCACTAAATGTAAATCCGAAAGCCTTGATTTATCTTGTCATACTGTCGTGGTTATATTCAATTTATTCGCCTATATAAATGTATAGAAATTTCACCCCAAATACAAAAATATTTACATGTAAAATAATGTGGTCATGTTACGTGCGATTGCTGACATGATTACCTTTTATAACCTTTTATGGATTTTTGTCACGCACATGTCGTAATATTGGTCTTTGTTCGGTACATCGAAGGGGTTGGATTGCATGCGACCGAAAGTAATTGCACAGCCGGGATGGACAAAGCTGTACATTGTTTCCTAACATAGTTTAAGAAACTTTGAAGATTTCGATGATGGTAGAACGATAGGAACATGCCAAAATCGGCATACTCCTTTATCGCACAAGATTCTCTTATACTAAAGTATCCACATTTTCGAAGCGCGACGAAATTGAAAATTTAATTCGACAGAAAATGGAGACTCCCGCATCAAGGCAGAAGCCAACAGGACTCCTCGGAGGTTACCCGGCTTTGATGGCATTGAGAATAAAGCTTTAAAAAACCTGGTCGATATTGTTGCCTTGGATTCAGTGAACATAGCTCAGGCGATAATTATACTTAAGCCTGGATAGAAGCAGACATTGAGCGTCAGCTACAGACCTGTTAGTCAAGATTGTTGAGAAACTACTAAATCGCGTAAACTATTTTGTATACCACAACAACATTTAACCACCAGAACAGCTCGGTATTAGAGCTGCTTATTGCACGGTGCGCCGAACAACTAATTACTAATGTTCAGGGTATCGTCTGTGCGACACGTCAGAGCCGGAGTGCCTCAAAGCTCCCTCTTTGCGCCGGCTCTGTACAACATTTATATTAGTAATATTGATGATTGGCTCGTCGAGGCTTGTGGTGAGCAAAGAGTCGTTAATTATAACAATACCATAAAATTACTGCGCCAAGAACAACTTCTGTCGGATATATTGTGGCTGATATTACCCAGACATTAAAACGGCGTCAACTCTACGTCAACAACGTCTGCTACTACTACTACTAATACCAGTGATACTTCGAGATTAGCTCAAACACAATTATACCTGTTTGCTGATGATACCACAGTTAATTTACCTGAAACTCGACTACCTGTCAAAAACTCCAGGATAAATTGGAGTAGTAATATTACATATCTAGTCCTGTGCTTTGCTAAGCAGATGACTTGGAAGGACAATGTAGAGCAGCGCTAACTCTCAGCTCACACCTATCTATTCATCTTATTAATAAACTTAGCAAAATTGACGTACGGACAAAGACCAACTTATATAAGACTATAGTTAGACCAGTACTAACCTACGGACTACAGACATGGTGCACTGCAAAGGAACCCATCTTAAAAAGCTTCAAATATGCACCGAGATACACGATGGCTCACGTACTTTACAAAGACTTACGAATGCCGACACTGATAGAATTTTAATTAATAGATTATTCGCGGACTACTTAATGGAAAATAATTAAATAGCTGAAACAACAAATTACCTAGAGATTAACTAAGTACCTCAACCAAAACCATACAAGTAAGATTTCAAAACTTTTTCCACCCTCTTCTTTTTCTGCTTCATGGACTACCTCAACTAACGGAGAAATAATTTCAAACACAACCCTTGTAATGATTATAGCAGTTGAACAAAGAACTTAAAAAACTAAAGACAATGTCTAGCTTATATAACAACAATGCAAGCAACAAGAAAACAATGGGTGCACAAATAAATATGCGGTATATAGAGTGCAACAGTCATGAAGCGAATCTACTTGCAAAAAGTTCAACCAGTAATAAAAAAATTTCGTCACCTAACCTTGAGAATAGCCCATTAAAATTAGGCGTTAAAAGAGTTATCCTAGCTGGTGAAACACGTTGGTGTTCTTCTCGCGACTCATTTGTCAATTAATTGGAGAATTTGAAGCCAATGCGAAAAATAATTACTAAAGCCACCTTATAAAGCCTAATATAACAAAACTGGTATTTGACGAAAATCTAAAAAAGCAAATTGAAGACAGTGTTAAATTGTTTGACCAAGTTTGCAAAATTATTAACGCATTACAAAGTACTCAGGCTTCTATTGCAGATGCAGCTGAAGAATGGATGAACTCGCAACTGCCAGAAGGTTTTGATGAATACATTCCATATGTAGAAAAACGCTTTAAATATCTTGTTCGTGGCCGCCAACTTTTTGCATCCTGTTAATCGAGGCAGAATGTTAAGCGAAGATCAAATAAAAATATCACTGATTTCTTAATATATAATTTAGATGACGAAGGGTTGGACAATCTTCAAGAACTCAGCGACAAAGAAATTACAATAGTTCGAACTTTTTCGGAATTAGCTGAAAAGCTTCATCCAACATTATCCCGTCTAGCGATTAAGCTAAACACAATTCCTGTGTCATTAGCTCAACTCAGGGGCGTCGCTAGGCACTTACAATTTGGGGGGGAGGGGGGGGGGGGCGGTTGTCATGTAAAGTCCAACTTATAATTTAAAAATAATCCAACTGTCGTTATTGTTGTGTCACAACCAACTCAACCAACTCAACCAACTGAACCAACTCAATCAACTCGACCAACTCAATCAACTCGACCAACTCAACCAACTGCAATAGCTATTGGGGGGGCGTTGCCCCCTCGCCCTTCCCCCCTTAGAGATGCCCCTAGCTCAACTAGAAGGGCTATTTTCAAATTGGTCGTTTGTTCAATCCCATAATATGACTGACTTATATCTATTGTCACTTGAAGATTAGAGACCATACCAAATCCGATGAATACTAACTTTCTTTGCGTGTTCTTATTCTTTTTATTATACTTAACAGTTAGTTAATGATTGTTATCGTAATTGTTACTTAAGCAATTATTTTATTGTTTCAGTTCAGGTTAGTTGATCTGCTTTATTGTTTTAGATAATGTGTAAGGTGTAATAAGAATTTGTAGTTTATAATGATATATTTCCATTATTTCAATAAATATTTTAAAAAAATAATAATCGGTAGTGCATATAAATAAATCGTTTTCTACTTCTCAAGATGTAGAAAATTGGTTAGTGCAGAAAAATAATTTACTAGGAGTAAAGTATACAATAGAATATATATAATTTTCTACCTAAAGCCAGTTCAGAGATATAAGAAAGTTACACTTTGCCTTTGAATAGGATTATCCAAGGGTGGCCATAAACAAACAATGAATGAATGAATGAATGAATGCAGGTAAATTATGGCCCGTACTTAAAAATGTCTTAAAGTAAACTGCAAATCCGGAAGACGTAATTTCATTATTAAAGTAGATAATAATTTGGTGATTTTAAACCGATTCTTACCTGATTCAAAATGAGAGGGTTAATCTCATAAAACAAATTATGTTCTAAAGACTGTATATATATATATAGCCATTCTAGTTAGTGTTAAGCCTAGTAATTATTCTTACTTCGTGTGTAATACAGCGTTTGTTTAATCGTGTGTGAGTCATGAAAAATATGTGCGAGTCCAATGTATCTCAGGAGATAACCCCGTCGAAAAGTAGAAAACGCTTTTCTGTGGAAACTAAGGAAGTTATAAACAATGTTTATTCAACTATCATTGAACGTGCGGTCAGCAAGCAAGCAGCGTTAGAAGAAACGGCCACGTTAACAAAAATTCCAACATCAACTGTATGGAAAATTGTAAATAATCCCAGTTTAGCTAGGAAAAATATAACCGATACTGGCATTTTCTCGAAGGTAAATGGAAGTGATTAGGATATAATACGGCGTAAAATTTACAAGTTATACGAGGAACAAAGCGTGTCTACATTCGATAATTTAATTAAAAGGTTTGAAAAAGATGAAACCGGCGTTAAATGTGACAAAACAACGTTATGGAAGTGTATTCAACACATGGGTTTTAGATTTATTATATATTATTATTATATATTTAGATGGCGATCCAAATATCTACAAAAAATTAGGATTTAGAGAAATCAACAAAGGCCGATTATTCACTTGGATGAAACCTAGTTCGCCACGTATGATACCCCGGAAAAGATTTGGGTTGACTCAAGCGGCAAGTGTAAAGCAAGAGCGCCATCAAAAAGAGGTAAACGAATTACGATTTTGCATGCTGGATCTAAAGACGGATTACCATGAGGACACCACTGCTGATTTATTTGAGGATTGGCTTAAAAACAAGCTAATTTCAAATATACCTCCGAATAGCGTAATTGTAATAGACAATGCAAGCTACCATAGTAGGCAGTTGATCAAGACTCCCTCCACAAATGACACAAAAGCAACAATCCAAAACTACATGTATGATAATGACATTTATTTTCAGGAAGATTACACCAAAAGGCAATTAATTGAGGTTTTACAAAGTCTAAAACTACAAAAGGAATACTTGTGTAATAATTATGCAAAAAATCTAGGGCATACAGTTTTAAGGCTTCCACCATACCATTGTATATTTAATCCCATCGAACATGTTTGGCACCAACTTAAATCTGCCATTCGTCGTAACAACATTTTTGCCCTACTATTAACTCCAGTGTACTTGATCTTATAGAAACTAAAGTTTTTAATATCCCTTCACAAAGTTGGGCAAATTCTGTTACAAATGTTGAAAAAGTGGAAACATCCTATATCCATATAAATATAGCACAAATAATAATTAGAACAGATGATGATAGCGACAGTGATATTGATATATTAAGTGGATAATTATTATAAGTACCGAATAATTTGTATATTTTTGTAATCATAACTATAATTTTTAATAATAAAATAACTTGTAATTTCACTATTAAAAACATAAATAAAATATTATTTAATGTCTTACTAATTTTTATTACAAACCATAATTAAATTCTAAGCAAAATACGGACCTGTTCGGCCATATTTTAATTTTACAGCTGACCCGAGTCTTTCCTAATAGGGATCAGTTAGTCACTTTCTTATATCTCTGAACAGACTTTACTCATTCCTTCTCGCGAGGTGTAAAAGTTACGAATACTTATGGTACCAAATTCGATGTAGACACATCGCGATTGATGCATATTGCTTCGTAATCGAATAACCCAAGCATTAGTTAAATTGTGGTAAACAGAAACAATGCACCACAATTTAATTTTCATTTTGTCTGGCAAATAAATAATTCAACAATCGTACCCAATTAGGCATAGCGACGTTTTGAATTAAAAATACTTTTGGAGCTCAACTTCTAAGTGTTAATTCAATGAGAACAATACGTATGCTCAACCACGCACAGCCATAGAAGATTTGCTACGGATGGATTAAGGCCAATGACATTTTTACAATGCCTTTGTAAGATTTCAGAAGTGTCCATAATGTGTTGTGACTAAGCTAATACGTGATAAGATGAATGGGCAAAAGTAACGTTTCTCTGGGTAGTGTTTACCACCTGTTTTTTCTAAGTCCAAAATTCGTATTAAAGACAATAATGAATTGAAGCTATCTTGCGCACCTTAAATGGTTTACTTCAAAGAATATTGATTTTGCGATATTGTCGGTCTGTAAACGTAATACGAAAACCATAAATTACAGCTTTTGAGTCACGGTCTAATACCTCGGACTTTCAGACAGTGGCCCATTATAGCTACAAGCATGCTGTCAACGAAAATGGTTATTTACGGCCCTTTTGAAGTTTTCGGTGAAATTCCAATGTGGATAATAATACTTTCACGGTGCTTTATTGGTGAAAAAGAACTGATAAATATAAAAAGAAAAGAAAACTGACTTTAAAAGTTGACAGAAGCATGCCACTGTCTAAAAGCGCATTATGATCTCTGAATCAAATCAGTAGAATCAAATGTTTCAAAATATAAAAACCAATATGGCGGTATATGGACAGCTGATTTTCCATAAAATTGAATGTTAATAGGTTAACAATTATTTTAAAACTATCAGTCATAATAAAAATGACGGGTGACGGGTCTCGTTCCAAAATTAATTTCTCAAGGGTGCGTTCGTATTGTTGCATACAGTCAACACAATAATTTTATATTTAAAAAAATTAATAACTAAAATGATGGTAGAAAATTAGATAAACAATATACAGTAAAACCTCTGACTAGCGACCACCCTCGGTAATCAAATGTTGGTGGGTAAATAGGGGTGGTTGTTTAATAGAGAAAAATTAAAACGTCAGAACTGGTTTAACTCTTAAAAAAACCTTTACAATGGCAACTTGAAAATAAAACCATAATGTTCCGTAATTATGATTATTGTTGTTCATATCTCCGGTTTGAAAATAGATATTAACTTGCGGTTTTCGCTGACTTCTTAGACTTTTAATCATCCTTGTAATCAGGTAAAACTAAATATACTATTATATTTAGAATTATGGAAAAAACGCGCAATGTTTGTGAAGTTGTAAGACAGCGCCCCCTAGCGCCTAGTGTAAAACACATATTGCCGTAGTTCATAAGACGATATATAGAGCGAGAAAAGCCCTTTTTAACAAAACTAAGTTTGCTAAATTATGTTGAGCCAGACCGGAGTTATCAGCATTTATTACAAATAATGTTCAACCTTCCTCCACCACTTTATTTGAAAAGTGACGAACACGTTCTATAGGTGAATTTTATTAATAAATCTTCGAAATATTCAAAAATGTTATTTTCGGGATACCTTAACTAGGCGACTTTTGAGGAAACTTGGTGATTTATATTTACCGTTACTGTTGCGCCCTCTAGCGCCAGTCTGAGAAACTTGAAAATAATTTCCAGCAATTTCTCATGACCACTTTACCTAATATATTTTTTTTCCGCAAGCCATATGACTAACACTTTCTGAGATACGGCCGACAGCCATTCTTAGTGGGACACCCGTTACGATAATATCTGGGATACTTTCCTTGATATGAGTGTTTTACGAATTTATTCATATAAAATTATTATTCGTCAGTATCATTAAGAAATAATTGCAGGGCGTCAACGTCGGAGTCATATAGGTAAATCACTAAATACCTACTAATATTATTTATCGATAATGTTAAGTGTACCTTATCCTGGTCCTTATCTTACAATTATTTCAATACCAATAAATGTACTTGCACAAAGTAAATACCTAATGTATACCACAATAAAATTAAGATAAGTGTAACGGATAGAAACACATCATGTAAATAAATAAGTCGTAGACAAAAAGCATTAAATATACTGATGACGTAGATCAAGTTCCTTTGTCACTTATCAGTGCAGTGCTTATACAGAATCAGGCACATCAAAATTGTATTACTTTTTGAAGGTCCTTGTACGTATCATGGACTTGCACATCAAATTTTATTATTTTCCAATCCAATTGAAAGTTATTAACAATAACCTCTTCGTAAATCTCTTAAGAATTTAATAAGGCTGTAATACATACCTCAATTAAACCACCAGTAATAATTATGATAATGTCAAATTTTACTAGACGTTCTATTTTGTTAGTTTCAACATATTTTACAGCATTCAAGAAAAAATGACAATTACACTAATTTAAAAAACGCAAGTTCCTAAAACGAGACAAATAAATGACCTTAAACTATAAAAATGGGGTGAAATTATAAAAGTTTCAAATCATTCATCAGGTATAAAGATAATATGTAGATTTAACTGCGAGTTAAAAACACAGAAAAGTTTTGTAATTCATACAGTGGCGCAACCAGAAAATAAGTTTGGGGGGGGGGGGTTGAAAAAAAAAAGCAGCCAGACTAGTTTCAATTTTTGTGTAATTTTACCTACCTTACATAGTTATGAGTATTTTTCTTGTAAGCAGGTATAGTTGGAGTCAAGCAAATATTTGACGCGTGACACTTCCATCTTGTCATATTTGTCCAATACTAGAGTTATTTCGATTTCACCAACTTTATAACAGCTGATACTGGCCGGACTGACGAATATTGTTATTTATAAACCTTTGCAGAAAATGATTGCTGGGAAACACTACACAAATAAAGACAATAGAACACTATAAGAAGGCAATAAAATGATTTAAATACTCAAAATCCAAAACCAAATACAGAATGTCAACAATACAACGACATCACTCGTTTTGAAATAAATAAAATGCGAATCTGCAGCCCATATGATTTGACCAAATCGACGAGAATTATGTATATCTCTTTTTAGTCATATAAAAGGATAAAGATACAAATACTTCGAGTGGGTGGTAATTATTGTAATATAAATTAGCCATTAGTAACTTTTATATTATGAGTGGCCTGCCGTATTTGACACCCATGACAATATGGAAGTGTCACGCGTCAAATATTTGCTTGACCCCAACTATAGTTAAGCGACCCGAGCTAAGCTCGCTAGGGGCGGGGCTGCCCGGTAGCCCCCCCCCCCCCTTGGTTGCGCCACTGAATTCATAGTATTAAAGTGATACGCGTAGACTAAACAAAAATATTTCCTTTCATATAAACAAACCCCAACTGCCTGTCAAAATTCTGGTAATAAAATATTAGTGAGGAAGTATATTTATTTTAAGGATGTTATTCTAGGTAGTTCTGACATAATAATAGTACATAAAATACGATAATTACTGAGATAATTATTATAATATGCTAAAAATCAAATAGAATTTTGAATTTTATTATACACATGATAAGAAATATTATAAAAATTACCAATTTTACGGAAAAAATTAAAAAAAAAAACGTTTCTTCTGAACCCCGGTAATAAGGCCCAATTGTATAGATATGAATTAATCTTAGAGTTAAACCTAAGTTTTACCTTTGATTTAATCCGTGAGTGAACTCAAGGTGAAACATATTGCCAGTTGTATAGGTTTGGATTAAAAAATAGTTTTTTAGCTAGCTGCTAACTTAGTATGACATAAGTTATCCAAATTTATTTCTAAGGTAAAATTTATTTCTAAGGTAAAATTTATTTCTAAGGTGTAAATTGTTCCAACGTCCAAGCTTCATTTATTAGGTGTTGAAGTCATATATTTTTTTTTATATTTGTTAAAAAAATGTAAAAAATTGAAAACTACAACTTTGTTAATTTTTATATTTACTTTTCCTTAATGATATTACTATAGTGAGAGCTCTATCAGTTCTAAAATATAGTTATAAATTTCAGTTTTGAAGATAGGATCGGTTCAGACGCAAATTTTTTCAAAATTACGATTTCCCGATCTGAATGAATAAGTTTCGTCAGCGCTCCAATATTATTTGAGAAAACTATACTCCTAAAAAATATATTAAAAATACAAATAGTTGCATTATTAAGGAAACCTATTTAATTTAATTAAACATTTTCTTTAACAAAAATGTATGCTAAATTTTCAAAATAGTTAATTAAATTATGTCTTATTTAAATTCCATTCCCTTGAGGGAGTGATTATTATCCCCAATGTGATTATCATTTACAATAGGATAATAATCTACTGGTTGGGAATCATCTATTGCAAGGTTATGTAAGTAGCAGTTGCTACAATTATAGCTAAAGAGTCTCTTGTTGCACCCTCATTTCTCTTCTTAGATTCTAGAACCTTCTTTTCAAAATTCCGTATTGTCCTTCCACGACATTACCGGTTCTTATTTGGGATTTAAAATTGTATAAATTTTCAGCCCTTGTAACTGGATTTGCTACTGGGATCATAACATGTTCGTCTAGGGTATATCCAGAGTCGCCTAAAATAAAGCTGTTTTTGATTCGCCATTATTGAATTGAGCTTTTAATCTGCTGTTGTTATATATTAGTCTATCATTTGTGGCACCTGGCCACCGAGCCACTATATTCCTTTTACGAAGCTTTGCATCAGATAATGTTTGATGTAGAGTTTTAAAATGCCCATTGTAAAAATGTAATAAAAACTTACTGTGTTTCTTTGCAGGTTTAGGCCAATCGTTTGAACTATTAATTCAACTAAAGCCTTCGACATTCTTAATCTTGAAATAAATTTAGGATCTATCCAGAAATCCATATTTTCAATACGAGGCCTGAATATTCGGGGCCTCTGTGCGTTTTCTACTATATCAATAATATCTAAATCCTCTTCATCATCCAAAAGAAAATCGTAAACAATATCAAAAGCATCCATAATTACCTATTATAAAACACTTAAATAAACCTGCTGCAACCTATTATTTTATAAACCAAATCAGAATATACGTTAGGTTGGATGATAATGACAATGACAATGAAATAAGAAAAATGTCAAAATACGACATTTTTATCCCAAGATTGCGAGTTAACTCATACCCAATCCAGGAGTTGAGGGTTAATCCTAGGACTGGAGGTAACCCCTGGTTATACAATGCATTTTACTACTTATTCCTGGATTAACCTCCACTTTTGAGTTAATCCCAACCTATACAATTGGGCCTAAGAACCCTATTACATTTTTCTTAAAACGTTTAAGTAGTCAAAATAATTACAAATTCAACATGTAAGCTAATAACCATCATGGCAGTAAAACATTCTACCGAATGATGCATGGGCTTAGTTAAACATAGGAAATCCCATGTAAATTTTAAGGTGACTAAATATTGGCTCCTCTGTACATTTCTCAAAAAGCCTAACTTATTCAATTAAATGTGATGGCAAAACTACGAAATTTTCATAGTTTAGGTACCTAATACAGCAAACACCAGCAAATTATTATTTGGCATTGACAAAACGGAAAGTAGAGCCAGTGACAACATTTTCATTAAAGGCGCTTTAATTATAACTGAATATGAGCTATTTCATTAAGGAAAAAGTACCGATTATTAAGTGGTATTATACAGGAAACAGTTTAAGAGCAGTGTCTGAAATATTATCAATAGTAATATGTTAAGTGCATGTAAAATTGCTGAAAATCATGCATGAAGGTTTGTTGCCCTAGAAACAGCTTGAATGCATTTTTATTGTTATTTACCAAAAAGTGCCCGACCGAAGGGAGGGCACTTTTTAAGGTAAATAACAATAAAAATGCATTCAAGCTGTTTCTTTAGGGCAACAAATCTGAGTGCATGATTATCAAGCCATTTTACATGTACGAAATATATTTTTTAGACTATTTCCTGAATGAAAAACACATCATGTTGTGACAGTGACGGTTATTCTCGTAGGTAACCAACAATGAAAAACCAGAAGAGTGCAATTTTCAGCTCAATCGCGACCGAGGGCTGATTTTCACCGAAAATCAAGTGAAAAGCGCATTGTAGTTACAGTATATGAGGGAAATAGTCAATAGTAATATGTTAAGTGCATGTAAAATTGCTGAAAATCATGCATGAAGGTTTGTTGCCCTAGAAACAGTGTAGCATTTTTAATTTTTAAATGCTAAATTATTAACAATTATTCATATTCCCAAAGTCCAGCGCATTCACCCTACAATAGTTTAATAGGTAGTACCAGTTATGGGCGTTGCAGATAATAAGTGACGGGTGGACGTTCGCGCAGTACCCTGGTGAGGTACGATTTAGCTCCCCGCGGAATTGGTGTGGATTCTTTGTCGAGCATCGGAGAATCACGTTCATTTTTAATGCTCGAAGTTTTTTTTGAGAGTTTTTTTTTGGCACCATGTAAAGGTACTTTCGGGAACACTTCCCATAATTTTAAGTGGATTTTTAGTATAAATGTCCAGATATTGTTTTTGCCGTGTTGTGAATCCGAAATGGTGGTAGTGCACCCTCAGTAAAGAGGTAAGATGTCCTAATGTTTGAGTTTTTAGAACCTTTTGGTTATTTTCGTTGTTACTTGCAGGGTTTCACGCTAGGTTTAATAACTAGGCGTTATTGTGCCTGTGGTTTTGGACCCATTTAGAATTGTTCATCTCAGGGACTAGTTCAATCCAGGAACTTAGTAAAGCTCCCTTCAGTTCCATCAATGGACTCCCATAGGTCTGCAATCAGCTGCGTTGCAAGACCCGGTTCCTAGACGGAGTCATGTGGTAAGGCTACCAACACCGTTGCCGTCCAGAAGCTGTTGTTCCAGCCAAAGCATCAATGGACCTAAGGCCAGTTCTTTCCGTTATTATCTCTTAACGATTTTACAATACACCGTAACCATTTTACTTCACTTACTTAATCATTTTTTTATAAGGGTGCATAAGCGGGATGTTGCCCGTGTCGACATCTCGAAGTAATCATTTTTCATTTAATAATCTAGCAATGTAAGCAAGTCTTCTGATCGTTCCTCATTACCTACGTTTTTTTAATTTTTTCGGTAATATGATTGTATATAAATGTACATAAAAGGGATATATCTTTGGCCAAAGAATATACTAGGTACTTAGCGTCGAACTTTTTTTGCTTCAATGCATAACTTTTAAGTTACTTTTACATTAGAATACGTTGCATTTTTAAATCTCAATTAATACAGAAATACTTAATAATCATACTTAAACCGCAATAGTCTCAGGATAATGATAATATTATGTTCGCCTTTTTTCTTGTACATAATTAACCCCCCTTAACATCACTAAATTAATTACTATTAAAGACTGATTGAAAGCTATCCCAATGTTTAAGATTTATTTTAATTTACACCACCTCACCTTATAGAGCTCATTTCCCAGTTTGAAGCTCTATCTACTCTATTAACAAAAAAAAACTGGGTGGCGCCCTACAAAAAAGTGTAAGTATTCCTAACCCAGGACCAACACCGCTCTCCGGTGAAAAGCTGCCGTCAGCGAGTGCTACTTTTTGGAAAAGCTTCAAGTTTCCTCAATTTGTAGTCACAACAGCTTGAATGCATTTCTATTGTTATTTACCAAAAAGTGCCCGACCGAAGGGATGGCACTTTTTAAGGTGAATAACAATAAAAATGCATTCAAGCGGTTTCTTTAGGGCAACAAATCTGAGTGCATGATTATCAAGCCATTTTACATGCACGAAATATATTTTTTAGACTATTTCCTGAATGAAAAACTCATCATTTTGATAAATTGACGCGAAATTGTCAAAGCAGAAATTTCAACTTGTTGTGACAGTGACGGTTATTCTCGTAGGTAACCAACAATGAAAAACCAGAAGAGTGCAATTTTCAGCTCAATCGCGACCGAGGGCTGATTTTCACCGAAAATCAAGTGAAAAGCGCATTGTAGTTACAGTATATGAGGGAAATAGTCAATAGTAATATGTTAAGTGCATGTAAAATTGCTGAAAATCATGCATGAAGGTTTGTTGCCCTAGAAACAGCTTGAATGCATTTTTATTGTTATTAACCAAAAAGTGCCCGACCGAAGGGAGGGCACTTTTTAAGGTAAATAACAATAAAAATGCATGAAAGCTGTTTCTTTAGGGCAACAAATTTGAGTGCATGATTATCAAGCCATTTTACATGCACGAAATGTGCAATTTTCAGCTCAATCGCGACCGAGGGCTGATTTTCACCGAAAATCAAGTGAAAAGCGCATTGTAGTTACAGTATATGAGGGAAATAGTCAGTTTAATTTCCTGATAAGCATATCCCTTTCATTTCATTAATTAAACTTATTATTAGTAAACTTGAGGCCAAAGGCACAAATAACTGTAAATGCACAACTCAAAATGTCAATAGAGCTGAAGAAAGGAATAATAGAGATCTTGATATTTTACTGCACGTAGAGGAAAATAAAATGATTAGCCCGAGGATTCTTGGGCAAACCGTAGGAAAACATCAAACCAGAGTGTTGCGCACTTTAAAAAACATAAATATTTTCCTTACAAGTATGAAAAACATCAAGAGGTGCAAGGTGATGAAGAACGGAGAATGGTATTCTGTTGTGAGGTAATGAAAAGAGCAAATAATAATAGAAGTTGTTTGAGAAATATTTATTTTACCGATAAATGTATATTCACCCTCAACAACGAATCAAACGTTCAAAATTGCCGGTATTTGAGCCAAGAAAATGAACATCTACATATATCTACAATAAATAAATGTTTGGGCGGGAATTGTAGGATATCACATTATTGGACCATTTTTAATGGAAGGCCACCTTACAGCAGTAACCTTACTATAAAATCGAATTGAACCCGCACTAGAAGAAGTTGTACGCGAAAATCAGGAGATCTGGTATCAAATAGATGATTCTCCTGCCCATAGTTCTCTCATGGTTAGGGATAAATTGCAAAATATTTTTAACGGAAATATTATTGGCCCACGACATCTAACCCTTTGGCCAGCCAGGTCCTGACCTTTCGCCGAACGACTTCCTTCTGTGGGGTCACTTAAAATATTTCATTTATAAACATATAAAATTTGAAAATCTAGACCAGCTAAAAAACTGTATTTCGTTCAAATGTGACAGAATTTCTCAATATCAACTCGGTAATGTTATAAATGAAGTTTATGATCGGCTAAGATATTGTTTAGGTTAGTTCAGGTTAGTTGAGCTTAATATATCGGCCTCTTCAAAAAATTATAATTCCATTTTTCTCTAAAATGGGCAGGCTACCCAATATTTAGCCACCTCAAAATTTACATGGAATTTCCTATGCTGAACTAAGCCATACATCACCGGGTATATAATTGTGCATAATATAAAACAACCCAAATTAAAAACAGTAAACCATTTTTTGTCTATCCATATACAGTAAAGTTTCGCTAATCCGAACCTCCGGATGTCCTTGTAATCCAGATAAAATTAAAAAATGTAAATTTTATATTTATGTGCCTTGTAATCCGTACTGACCGCGAATACCTCAATCCGGATGGCATATCGTGTACTTTCATTACATATGAATGAACTGAACTTACTGCCAAGCCAAATATATAATGCAGATGAATCTGCATTATTCTGGAAACTGCTACCGGATCGAACTTTGGTGCATAGCCAAAAATAAACCCGCGTAAAAAAGTGATTACCTGCCTCATAATGTATTTCCTAAATCAAGCCGAAATTAAAAAAATAAGGAGAGATACTTTTTATTGCGGATTTAACTGTCTACATAATTGTCCTACTAGAAAGTGCAGTGGGTACATAAGTTTTGATAAAAATTATTAAAAAATGCCCATTTTATAGCTATTAATATAACGAGATTATTATGCGATTTATAATAGTCGAGGACATCAGCCGAGTCACCCGCAATGTCCGAGACGGTGTTAAATCGCTAATAATCGAGTTATATTCAAAGCTTTATCGTATCATTGAGAACGGCGCGCGGCGATGCGAAAATAAAAACAAGGTGTTTTGTCATTTCATTTTGGCATCTCAAAAAGTCATCATTAAAATCATGCAAGATTTTGATATTCCTAACGATATATTAGCTGCAGCCAACATTATAAGGTTGAACTTGCTTCCGGACAAATCTAAAATCCATTATGAAAAAGAATATCGGCAGTTTTGTGAGTGGCGAAACAAACTACATGTTCAAGGTGCAGAAGAAACGGTATTGCTGGCGTATTTCGCAAAACTCTCTGAGGAATACTCTGCTTCATCCTTATGGCCGAAATATTCCATGTTACGAGCGACTTTAGAACTGAAGGAAAGAGTGGAAATCGACAAATACGGCGCCTTAATACGTTTCATCAAGAAGAAAAATGTTGGATATAGAGCAAAAAAATCAAAAGTATTTACAAGAGAACAAGTCAACGAATTTGTGGGTTCTGCCTCAGACGAGAAGTTTTTATTGATGAAAGTGGCTTTTTTAATTGGAATTGGAGGAGCCTGTCGAACTAATGAATTAGCGAAGATGACCACGGAAGATGTTGACGTTTTAGAGGACAAGCTGATTGTTACTATTCCCGACTCAAAAACCCACAAGAAACGTATTTTCGCTGTGATATTTGACGGCGAAGTCAATCCTGTGCTTTTATTTAAAAAGTACGCAATGTTAAGGCCAGACCATGTCACTCACCAAAGATTGTTTGTATCATATAGAAGGGGGAAATTTGCGGTACAGCCCTGCGGCATTCATTTCTTCTCTAAAATACCTCAAAAAATAGCTGAGTATCTCTCACTTGAAAATCCTAATTTGTATACTGGTCACACACGAAGATCTTCGGCAAATTTTCTTGTTAATGCTGGAGGAGATATATTAGACCTACAAGAACTTGGTGGATGGGAATCGGCGAAGGTTGCTAGAGGGTATTTAGAAGAAAGTGTGACCAAAAAAGTTTCCATTGCTCGCATCGGCGATCTTTCCGGCAGTGGATTAGGCACTGGGGAACCGCACGAAATCGAAAGGTGTGCTTTCTCGGTCATTAATCAGTCTTCAGAGGGCATACCTAAGATCGTGGACGTTAAAGACAAAGGTGTATCCATCAAATTTGAAAACTGTCAAAATATTGTTTTACATGTTCATGAAAAATAGTTCTAATATTATTTGGTATCTAACGTATTATGCTTTCGTAACTAACGTATTAAATTATGGTAACTAATGTATTATGAGTAACTAAGGTTTTATGTAGGTTTTAGTACGTTTATGATGTTAATAATTATTAATAAAGATATCATATAAAAATGACTTAATCTTCAATGATACGATAAAGTACTTTTTATTACCCAAATTGCATTGAAAATGCTAAAGCTGTTTCGTAAATATTTTGGAAAATCCTTTGTCATCGTTATTACCGGACACCTTGTATATATATTTTTTTAAGTCAATAAGAAATCCGTTTTTTTATAAGGTTTAAGTATCATAAAGTTTCATTTCATTCCGTGGTAATCAACTGCATATCATAAAATTAAAAATTATGAAAAAAGCTTTAGAAAACCATTAGCATACTTACCATTTACTACTATTTTTAACCTAAACAAGTTGTCAAGTAATTCACCAAACCAATAGAAAATATCACTTTTTTGCGAATTGCTACTGAATACTTTTTTTGAAATTTTGACCCCCAAAAAAAATTGATTTTCCTGTACTAAAATTAAGTAACAAACACAGTCACAATAACTGATTTATTTACCTTGTAACAGCCACAACTACTCCACACGATTCATCGATCAACTTATGTGTGTCAACATAAAAACAAATCAAATTACTGTCACTTCACTAAAAACATTCAAAAATCCCGCAAACTCCAATCCAACTATCTCCCCTTCTCAAAAGTTATTTTTATACACAATTATAAATTATTATTCCTAATTACAAAAATTAATTACCATACAACTCCCGTATCTCCACAGATCGTAATAATAAGTCAACAATCTGTTGATAGGCGCTCTCTACGAACTAAAAGCTCACGCGGCTACGATTATACTGATCCGTTCGTAGTTCCTCTTCGGATTCGCAGCCAATGAAATCACCGTATTGCCCCTCTCTCAGCAAATTTTAGGTTTGATATCGGCGCCGTGAGCATCGGCATCGGTAGAAAAGCTCTTGTAATCGGTAAGTGATGCTGTGTTGGACCGTGCACTATTCTTCTCCGGTCCTTCGAGCCGTACATGTAAATGCAAAAACATAATTCCTGCTTAAATTGTAAATTATAATAAAATGATCCACCAACCATTAACTGATGTTTCCTTAGAATGATTCCAAGACTAAGGAAATGGATGTAAACCATTATTTAGGTAGAGGAAGGTGGTCTAAGATGGCATACTTTTTAGAAAAAAATCATAAATAAGTTAAATAGACGTCTATTAGCATTAAAGTAGAAGAAAAAATTGAAACTTAAACAACTGTAATAAAAAACTGAGACAAAAAAGAAAAGTACCTACTGCAAAAATCATCCCACCCGATACTATAGTCTATTTCTTAATGCGAGAGAGTAATAAATCATTATTAAACTATAAAACCCAGTAATCTTCGCTGTATTACATAGGCGTAGGCCAATTATTATTTCATATAGCATACGGAGTTTCAAATACAGTTGAAATATGTTCGAGTATGACAGGAATCGGACAGTCAACAATATATCGACTTGTGGACGAGGATAAACGTGTCCCCATCAAGTCACCAAAAAGAAGTACAGGAAGAAAACAAACTGTAATAAATGAGGATGAAAAGACTGCTATCAGAAGAACCATACACTCGTTTTACTTAAAAAAATAAATACCTACCTTGGACAAAATAATGTCTGAAATGAAAAAGGATGATCTTATTCCACCCATGGGTGAGAAGAAACTATGGAAAACTTTGAAGGAATTGGATTTTTGTTATGAAAAAATTCAACACAGAAAATCAGTTTTAATAGAGAAAGACGAAATCATCTCTTGGCGACGACGATATTTAAGGGCAGTTAGACAGTTTCGAAGGAAAAGCAGGAATATCTATTATATGGACGAAACTTGGTTAAATGAAAGTTACACCGTTGGTAAAATATGGCAGGATAAACATATAAAAAGCGCGAGGCAAGCTTTTATGAAAGAATGGTCCACTGGAATGGAAGCACCCCCGGGAAAAGGTAAAAGATTAATAATAATTATTCACATTGGTTACAAAAATGGATTTGTCGATAAACTGGAGACTATCACCAAGACATGAACGCTTATGTCTTTAAAGAATACTTCCAACAAATGCTGAATCTTATTCCTCCTGGGTCTGTTATTGAATAAATAAATGTCTCTAAGCAATAATTATAAAAGGGATTTTCGTCTTCTTGTGTTTCTTGAAAGTTCAAAGGTTTAGTCTTGCTTTCAGAAGATAGGTAAAGAAGAAATATCAGAGATGATCCACCAAATTGTGCAACAGCAACAGTAGTAGTAACATCATCCCCTCTGGCAGCTAAGAACACCGTAGTTTCAGAAATATTTGTTGCTGCTGAAAGATCTGGCAATTCATTAAACTAGTTGGAGTAAGGGCATCTTCCGTGACATCTGATGAAGCAGCAGTTGACGTTGAAGGACCTGCTGGTAACTTAATTTCTGTTACATGAGCAGGTGCAAAAATCCAGTCAGGAAATATATTTTTGTTTAACGGGTAAATTCCTGTCGATGCAAATCCATTGATGGATGTAGCGGTACGAAAGTAGGCCTCTTTCAAAATTCTTGCTGGTGTGTGACCGTTCTTACAGGATGACATCTAAACCAATTGTTTAGTTCTTGGTTATAGTAAGTATTTAACGGTCCAAAGAAACTAACGCCGACTGGTTGAAGCCTATGCGTACAATGAGGCGGAAGACAAAAAATCATTATGTTCATATGGCTTAAATACCCATCCAGAAGCAATTTCAGTATGGCTTGTGGTCGTCCTTGTGATTTTGAATGCTTAACAAAATGTTAAAGCCACTTAAGAAACACCTCGCCGTTCATCCAGTCTTCTTCTTAGGCAAACCCAACAGATCCGGTCGAAGCATTATCCAAAAAACTCTCTTTAATATTTTTGCGAGAGAAAATGAAAACTACAGGAATGAGTGTTCCAAGTGCATTGACATAGCAGACTGTAGTATAATGATGGCATCGTCCACCGCTTTATTATTTATTAGATTTTAATTCTATAGATCTATATTTATTTAGAACGAATTCAGTACAAAATCATTTACAATCAAATAATTTTGTTATAGGTAAGATTGCAGGTAGGTATGTTATTTTACCCTTATATATACAAATCTCCTCATTATGTGCTAAGAAATGCGAATAGAAGAATACAAATGTGTGTAAATGAGTAGCACTTTGGGAATTCTTAGTCATAATATAACTAAAATCTTTAAACAATAACATCGTATATTGCGGGAGTTTCATAAAACCGCACTCAAACCTTCACAAAATATAATTTCAAAATGGCGTTTTTTTAATTTACCTGCACATTTACTGAGTTTGCAGCCAAAAGCGACCTGAACTCGTAGGATCCATGCTTTTGGTAAAGCGTGATCAGAAAACGGTCGCCTCTAATGGCATAGTCTCGTAATGTATGCCATCTCATCCAGAGTTAAGCATTAACAGAAAAACTATTGGCTGTATAGGAGATCTTTCAAAACAAAAATTTATCCCAAACTACCTTTATCACAGAATTATTAGTTTTGATAACCCAGCAGCACCAATAATAGACGTTTACCTTTTATCGGCAAGTGCGTGAACATTAACACGTATAACCGACATAATTAAAAGCGTCCCATTTAAAGGGATAAAGGGCGGCCAAGGGGGAGCAAAAAGGGTTGTAAACTAACCCCATAAGGGTGATGACCGGTTAATATCCGGATTTTGACGTGAGGATACCGGAAGTGACGTCCGCGAGTCGGAAGAAAGTTATGTTGGCGCCCTGGATCGGTATATATATCCATGACAGTGATTCTTGGGGGAAGGAAGTCGGATCGCTGCGAGCTTAGATAGGAAACATATCTAAACTATTACGTATTTGTCTATGAGATATAAGTAAAAAGTGGTACATGTAAGATGATGCTGTTCCTTAACACGGAAATTGTAGGAGTCGCGAAGTACGGTCACTAAATGATGGAGAAGGTGCATGAAACCAAAAGTACTTTAAAGGATCAGCAAATAAGTGAGAGAGGCAGAGAGAAGAGCTACCCAGGATTACAAGTGACTAACTGTAAAGAGAAATAACTTAAAATGAAGAATATTCATTTCCCTAAGACCTCTTTTGTTTGACTAAAGGTATTATGTTACTTTTTGGTGGAAAATATATAAGTCTGAGAGTAAATTTTCTGCAAAATAAATACAGATAAATTATACTCAGTATACGGGGTTAACGGCAGTTTAGTTCTCAATACGTTACAGTTGTTGGTCATGTGATGGTGATTGGCCATCTCAGTATTTTTTGGGAAACCTAATGCATGTTCCCTCTCAATTTTTAACCCTGAGTTAAAATTGCATGCAATTTGGGGTTCACATTTCTGCGTGTTAGCGTGAGTAAAAGTTGCAGCGATTTCCACCCTTGAAATAGAACAAGTTCTAAGTATTTGCACACCCCCGTCAAGATTCCCTAGAAATTTCTGTTGGAGGAATTGATTTATAAATAAAGTATCTTTTTTGAGAAAAAAATAAACAAGAAATCAATAATAGGTCTTCTGCATCCATATTGCTTATTAAAAATGGCTTGAACGAAACTTGATTTATGTGCCAAAACATTTAGACCACTTTGTGCAAGATTGAGTGAGACTGGGAGTTTTAAACGTAGTACGGAACTCCCTGGCAGACCTGCAACAGTAACCACGCCTGAGTTAGAAGAGGCTAAACTTCGAGAGATAGAAGATGATCCTTCAACTAATGCCTGGAATATAGCAGTGCAACTTCAAACAAGTGCATCAACTATTTAGAGGGTTTTGCATCTATATCAACTGCTTAGGAGTTAAACCTCCATACCTTCTGTAGATATGCCAAAAAGGCGGTTATTTGAAGATAGTTGTAACCGTCTTAACAAAGCTTAAAATAAATCCAAATAACTTGATTTGTCCTCTCACCTTTCCAAACAAATTCCTAAATAAAAAGGTAACGTTGGGGTTATTTGTTAATTAATTACCTCTTCAATATGATATCAAGAAAGTCGGTGTCAAACGAGAACTGTACCCAAAAAATGCGTCCATCAAATGCTCAAACATTTTCTTGTGATTCTTGCCAAAAGAAGCTGATTTGCTTATTTAGGTAAGAACTTTTTATATATTTTTCATTACCTTAGATAACTTAATTAGAAGAGTTTCATATATTAATTTGAATTTCTTTTTCGACCAGAATTTTTTGAAATTTTTAAAAAGAATGCAGTAAGATCTCGTACTAGCGATCACCCTCAGGGAATCAAATGTTGGTTAATAGAAAAAAATTAAAGCACTTTACAGCGTTTGTTTATTAATAAGTACCTACATATATGTAAATAATTTTCCACACTCTATGAGAATAACCGATAGTTATAATTCTGTGGTCTTTTCCGTTGACTTCTTGTGGTCAAACCTTAACCATGTCGTCTATAGGATATTGGTCCGAAAATGAATTACTAAATAACTATACCTCTCTGAAGTAACCCTTCTCAGTACGATTTGATTTCTGATTAAAGTGATTCCCAATAAGCTGTTGATTTCCTACACCCTTGTTGGCGCAATCGGTTAGCAAGGCCTCTCTCCGCCGTACATGACGGTTAAACAATGGTCATTTTCACTGCATTGGGATTGCCTGCTGCAGGCGGGCACAAATCTTCTGTACCTGAATCAATTTTACTGGTTTTTATTTGAGCTTCTCCCAGAATGCTTGCCATTGGTTTCCAAGTCAACTCATCGTAAATTTCTGCAAACTGTAACCATTATACCCCTCGGGGTAAGACAAGCTCAATAATACCCGTTAAGGTACTGTCGGGACGTGAGTGAGTTAAGCACAGTGACTTAATACCAGGCTTGCCTGGATTGCTGGGCGCATTTTGACCCATATGCTTACGGCCTATATGCGTCCAAAACTTGTTCATAGTCTTAAGTTAGATTTAGCTAGGAGACTATTTTAGACGTAAGCTTAACATTGTAAAAAGAAATAGGCAAATAAAGATTTTAAAATGCAATGCGTTGCACTGGATATACAGAGGTTGTTGGTTCGATCCCGGCTCGAGGACTACTTTTTTCAAAAATATAAATTATTCTAATTAACACAAATAACTTTCCCTTTTTTTAAATAATTTAAAGTATATATTTTTATTTAAATTTATCAGAACTACGATTAAATATGAGATAGCAATTGAGAAATATTTGTAGACTTGTCAAAATTGTTGATATTATTAGTAAAGGCTTCAGATTGGCTTGATATTTTTGTCACTGGAGCAAGTTCAGGTTCTTCTTCTTCTGTCTCCGAGTTGGGAGTAGTTTTATCCGTTTCTTGAATCCCTTCAATATGCCTGATGGTAGTTAATTCTGCACTTTCTGTTGGCAAATCGTTATCAATAGAGGCACACTGTTCCAAGTTCACAAATGTGTCCATAATGTTAGGAAACAGATGTGCGAGCGGAATATTATCTTCGTCGTCAATATTATCTGTATTCCACATAAATCCGGCTTTCATAAAGCATTTTTTATTATCACTGGTGACAAATTTTACCAGGCCACTGAAACCCATATCAAGGTGTTGGTTATGGTAATATTATTTTTGATTTCTTGAAGAGGACAACCACTGTATATGCATGTTAAAAGCCTCTTAATAAGGTAGCTTCTGTAGAGTATTTTAGATTTCTGAATAATACCTTGCACCAAAAAAGTTGGCAATGTGAGGTTGTATTGGGTGGAAGAAAAATAAGTTTGACATTATCCAGTATAATTTTGGGATGAGTTGTTGCATTATCCAGAAACAATTTTTTCGCTTAAAGAAAGACATTTCTTTTTTCCCGCCATCTTCGAATATTTACGTTTGTCCCAAAATACACAGAAACTGTTTAAAACAAAAGTAATTTTAACAACCGATTTATGAGCCTTTAAAGCAAATTGAATAAATTCGCCTACAATAAAGTAGTTAGTGAATGTACCTATATTTCTTAAGAACTATCGGGTCGGGTTCTACTGTCCCTAATGAAGGGTGTGTTTAGCATTATTGTTTACTAAAAATTCCGATGACGAGTGCCCGCGGTCGTTTAACAGATGGGTCGGTAAGGAGGAGTATGAAATAATGAGATTTGCATTTTTAAATGTGGGGAATTCATAGCCGGTGGTTTAGCGCAGGTGGTCACTTTACAGAGGTTCTACTCTATTTCACGTAATGCATTTAATTTTTCAAGTGGGAGTAATATAAACGAAACTCTAACAAAACTCAAAACAGGTCAATAACTGTAGCATTTACCCTACATCGAAATTAGCAAAAATTTTACCATTTAGGAATAAACTACGCAATTGTTCTCTTCTTAATATTCTGATTAACAGTTTTAAAGTCACGAAGTTCTGAATTCAAAGCAATATTTCATTCGTAAAGGTTTAACTGTAGTGCTTATTCTACATTTTGTTTTTTAGTAACATTTAATAAGGACTTATAAATTCACATAGTACAACCAGGATCTCTTCCATTTCCTTTAGACGTCCGCGTTACTTAAATTTTGTTTTAAATATTTCAGATGTATAACATTTGGATCCGTTCTCTGAAAGTTACAGTTTTAAAAGTTAGTTTATTGAAAAACCGATGAATTAGTTTGAATTTAGGATCAACTTATTATATAATTTTATTATAGGGTGACATTTAGTCTAAAGGAATTTGTTTTTTCTACTACTGTATAAATAAATTAACTTCGGGCCCTAGCAACACGAAAAATCACGAAAGTAAACATTAGAGTTACCTGAATATTATACGTTGCTAGCTACGAAAGTAGTATTTTTGCAGCTACGAAAGTACTACTTTGCCAGAACAAAAAAACACATGTAGCAGTTTTCTCAAAATTTTAGATTTTTTAGCTTCGTAACCATCGTTTTTTCGTTTAATACATGCAATGAGTTTCTTAAACTGCCAAATATCTATATTTTTGTTCGCAGAAATAGTCAATTTGAGCATGGAATATTGTGACAGGAGGTGATAAGGCTTCAGATTTCTCTAAGAAGTACGCTAACATCACATTTTCGTCAATTTGAGAAACGTTTTTATCCGCCAACCATTCCAGAAACAGGTTGTACGTTTGATAGCATCTATCTCTCGACTTCTCAGGTAACAGTGAGGCACATGTCAACTCGGCCGCCTTCTGAATAGCAACGTTTTGGTCTTGGGAGAACATTTTAGACTAGCGAAATTAAAAAATTCGAACTGACAGACTCTGACAGTACTCAAACAACTAGTTGTCATGGATTATCTTACAGGTGAAAAATAGTACATTATTTAACGAGCGTATAATGAAGGCTATATTACACGAGATTTTAAAACACGAGCCGAAGGCGAGTGTTTTAAGGATTCGAGTGTAATATAGCCATTATACGCGAGTCAAATACTATACTTTATCTACGACTATTCAGTATTCAAGAAGTTAGAAAATGGATTCAGAGCAACACATTTTATTACAATAGGATTATTATTAATGATATTTCTTAACTAAAAAATACAATTCAACGATGTTAACCATAATTAAACAAAATACAATTACTTATTTCTAATTTTTCATGAAATTTATTGTAAAATTAGAGCAATTATGAAAATGAATGGGAGCAGGAATATTACTTATGATCATATCGTTCTTATTAGTAATGGAAAAAGTTTCGGAGAGTAGGTAACAGGTCACTGTAGACCGACATCAAGCAGTCGCGGGCTATCTAACCCGGCCTAGACGGCGTGCCTTTGCAGGTGTTCTTTTTGTAGGGCTTGGCAGGTGTTCAAACCCGAGCTCTCCGTGGCGTCAGAATACTACGTAACCTGAATCAACGAAATGTCACACACGTGTTCTAACGTGTTTGACCTTGAATGACCTTTGTCGCACACGTGTGCGAACCTATTTGACCCTGAATAACCTTGGCTTTGTGTTTGTGTACGTGTGAATGTGTGCGATTGTCTGTCTGTCTGCCTGTCTGTCTGTCTGTCTGTCTGTCTGTCTGCCTGTCTGTCTGTCTGTCTGTCTGCCTGCCTGTCTGTCTATCTCTCTATCTGTCTGTATGCATGTCTTTTTGCTATGCTTAACCTTGAATATGTAAGCGATGTGTGTTTTTGGCGCTATGAAAGCATACGTATAGGTGTGTAGGTGTTTTATGTCCCAGACTATGTACACAAGCCGGTTTTTACCAGACAAACTATGCAATTGTAGTCTACGTCGTAAACCTGTATGAACCTATTAATCTTTTAAGTGCGCAATAACTTTTTGTAATTATTATATTTTTATGTTTCTCCATTTACACTGATTGTCTACCAAATATTTAAATACCTATTCAAACTTAGTATGCCTCTTCTTGGAGGTATAATATGCGGGGATAACTTTGAAATAAACTTAAAAATAGGGACAGTGATGTGGACAAGTATCACTCAAATAATTATGTTAACTACACTAATCCTCCCTTGCTATACCTTTTTTGGAATATGTGTAATATATTTACCCTATGCTAGCAGCGTTGTTTTATATTGGATTAAAATACTCGTAAAGTGAGAGAAAAGGGCACTAATAACTATTTATTTATTTCACATTTTCGTAAAATACCGTATTTAAAAAAAAATTAGTCTCTTTACGAAATATGAATTAAAATGATGTAGTTAACGTGTAAAGCAGAAAGTATTATACCATTATTGGATTCAAGAAGTAAACAAAAAAAGAGTTAATCTTGATTCTCCCTTACGCTATATAATCGTACTCAACATTAGAAACATTACGGTAAATTAACAATGATAAAAACGGAAAAGGTAATAAATCTGACTGAATAGCATGTATTTTAAAACCAAAATAATTGTTATACCTGTATATACTAAATCTACTTACTAAAGTGTAATAATGTTTTTTTTTTTGGAATTGAATAAAGCTCAAGGAATAAAAATGAAATTAATTTTAAATACACTACCAGTATACTTTAATTTAAGGACAATGTGCAATAAAATTCTGTAAGCAATTACAATATTATAGACATTTATGATCTTATATGAAGGTAATGTACAATACCGACAGTCTATATTGAGTCAAGTATTCATTTGAAGGCATTTTAACACATTTAGTGAGCATAAGTGAGCTACCCAATTTTCTCTATACTTTACCATTTTGTGTTATGTAAATAAAAAAATTAACACAAAAAGGGAAAAAGGTTATACTTAAATGTAAATAGTCATACGTGAATTTAAAGCTTAGATATGCTACATGTGCTGAGTATTTATGTTTATTTGAGGGAAGGCGCCGAGGGCGTACAAATTTTACTTTTCAGTCATTTTTACCAAAACATGTAGCTATAATAGATGCAGCCTAACATGCGCTGAAAATACGAAAACTTTATTACAATTGGGTTATCTAGAGTAACTTATTAAAAAAGGGCTTTTTTACACTACACCTGTACCTATTTCTCTATAAATTTACTGGAATCTCGATTAAGAAATATGGCGCAAGATATACTGTGTAATTTCAGGAAAATAGTTAAAAAAATTATATTTCATAAAAATTGCTTACTAGCGATTTCTTTGTACTGAATCCTGCGTGCCTGTCTGTCTGCCTGTCCATTTGCTCGTTCGTATTTTAAGATCCCTCGAACTATGGGCTCACAAGCTAATACCAAATTACAAGTAAATAGAGTGTAATTTCAGGAAAAAAGTTAAAAAAATTACGTTTCATAGAAATTGCCTAACTAGCGATTTATTTGTACTGGAAATGGATAAATTATAGGACTATCTCGTAATGAGAACAGTAGACAATAAATAAAACTTTAATACGTATGGCTCTATATCATTCGACCCTTACTTAAAATACCCCACTAGGTATAGGTACTATACAACCTGTATTTGCCATCAGGTAAAAGCCCTCATAATGCTTTTATAAAAATTTGGAATAATATCATAATATAAGTAAATAGGATGTAATTTCAGGAAAAAAGTAAAAAAAAATACATTTCATAAAATTGCTTAAAAATCGAGATTTTCCTGTACTGGAATATGATATAATATGGGACTTTCTTATAATGAGAACAGTAGACAATACTTCAAACCTTGGTGCGTACCTTCTTTCATAAATTTGAGAGAAAAAAATAACAAAAAAAATTAATTCACAGTGTAAAATTGTAGTTAAATGGATTGTAATTACGAAATAATATAAAAAGTCACCTTTTGTTTGCGAAGATGTATGCACAATAACTCTATATTATTCGGCCCTTATACTGAAAATACCCACTAGATAGGTATCTTAACCTGTATTTGTCATCAGGTAGAACCCCCTATAAAATTATGAATATTAGGCGTAAGCAACAAAGTAGCAATCTTAACTTATTTCCAACACGAGCATAAAAATATGGGGATGTTAAATATTTTATTAATATCTAAATTCTCAATGTCAACAGTAACCAAATCACGTTGGTTTTTTAGTTTATTATTAAATTCGTTAGAATAATAATTATCATAATACTTTACTCGGTGTAAAAGCAATTGCGCTGCAAAATATAGTGTATACCTACACTACTGAGGTAGTTAATTAAAATCACAATTACTACATATAAAAATGTTCAAACGTCTTTGCAATAAATCATAGGTACGTACACTGACTAAAAAAAAAATATATATGCATGAAATAAGAACTAACCGAAACTTTTATGTGGTTTAACCTTTTTGCCTAAAATGATGGAAAACTTGAATTGTGTACTATTTCGTATGGCTGTTTGTAATTAACTGAAATTTATTAAATATCACCAATCGAGGCGGGGTTTAACGTAACAATCACAATAAGGAGTTTTTAGGTGCTGACAAAATCTTAAACATTACACCTCAAGAGAAATATGCTATACTAGGATGCATTTTAAAGTACTTCGACATTCTGGAAATAAAGAAAAACTAGTGTATGGTAGTAAAAAAAATTTAAATCTAAGAATAATCGATGCAGAGTTTATCGCAAGCAGCACAATAAGGAGTCTTTAGGTGCAGGCAAAATCTTAAACATTTCTACGAAAAACATGATTATTTTTTTAATTAACACAAATATACATAAGTTCTTGACAATTTGATGTTTTTGTCGAAATTTGGAGTAAACGTAAGCGAAGGTCTGATTGATGGGCCAATATGCGATATTTCTGTATATGTACTTCAGGAAACCACAGTTAGGTAAACAAAAGGTCTATAACCATTGAAAATCTTAACTTTACAGTTTTGTCTCATATAAAAGTCCCTTTTTGAAAAAACCTACATATATGATTTCAAACTAATCTGGCTTAAGGGATAATTCATGACGTACGATACGATAATTTGCTAACCGACACTAGATCATTACTTTGCTTATTAAAATCTCATTTCGACATTAATGGTTTTTAGGGTCATAAAGTGAACCGGCTTGCCTGGAAACGATGTTTTCCTACAGCTGTTTTACCAACGCAATATTTGGAAGAGAACCATAAACTAAAGGATATATATATTTGCAACGACTACCCTCTCGATATATATTTATATATATACCCACTAAACAGTCTAAGCTTTTTTCGGATGAGATCGAGACATCATCATGCTTACAATATCTGAAACTGAGTTGAATTCTGGTTGATGTTGGAAAGAAATTCACTTCACACACAAAGATGAAGCTAATCGATTCATAAAAATAATGCAAGTCAGTATGCGTATGTTGTGACTAACTGTTCAAGTGTCTGTTCCTTTCACGTCTGTCGGAAGAAATATTTTTTCTAAACTAGTATTTTCGTTGAAAATAAGATCGTAAATCGTCTGTACAAAACAAGGGTCTCTTATGGATTTGAACGAAATTCGTAGATTTGACTATTTTTATGAAAAATAAATCTAAGTACGGAATAATGCAGGGAGATTATCTATTTTCTTGGTTTAGACAGTGATGTAGTTAAGATTCATAACTTAAGAATAAATAAATTATTATTAATCTTTTCGACCTATTTCTCTTGCATATTTAATTTCTTTGATAGTAAGAACTAATCTTTTTATTTTACAAAGGGAAAAAAGCTTAAGATCGGCGTTGTCAGTCAGGTATAAGAACTGATTTAACACGATGGTTTTTGTACAAACGTTCAAATACAATTGTATGATTTTTAACCGATTGTGTCGGAAAAATGACGTTTTATAGATTTTATAGATTAGATATTTAGACGAAGAGGTAACCTTCTCAATAAAGTATTGATTATTGCCCTGGTAGCTAGACAACACTTTTCATGTTGGTCAAAAAAAAATTTTTCGGATGCTATTACAGGTTTCATGGTTAACTAACAAACATTAAAAGCGAGAAATTACCGTGCAAGATGAAATGTATAGGTTTACTTCATTTTTACATTATTTTATAACTGGCAATCGGATCAAAAACAAGATCGAATAAAAAATAACTTATGACATATGGACGAAAAATGTTTTTCGGACTATTTGGGTTACCGGCTGCATTACGTCCGAAATACTACATTTTTCGGTCTTATAACATAATTTACTATTTTATCGTTAAAATATGGGAAATGATGTATCGAAATGGGTACTTTTTTGCGTCGGTCACGAGATTATAGTTCCTTTTAAAATGAACTCTAATATATACAACACAAATTATCCTTTAAGCCTCATTAGTTTAAAACGCGTCTGTCGCTTTGTCTCTATATTGAGTTTGGTTAAAGTATAGCGTAGTATATATTTAAATAAATTTCGTAGATGTTGACTACTTTCAAAACTGAAAAAAGCGGCCCTTTGCAATAAATACCTCATAGAGTTAGGTACCCTGAAGATTAAGGGTATTTCAGTGGATAATCATGTACGAATTCAAAGATTTTACCTATTTTTATCGATTTACAAACAATACCTATGGGATAACTTTACTGTTAAAAAAAAGAAAAATTAATTAAGTCTAGGCTCACAGGAAATTCCATAAAGAGCAGGTGCATGGCCTTATCACATCAAACTATATTTTTATTCCGTTCTATTGCCGAAAGTCTGTGTTTAGGGGATTATCGTTCCTTTTAAAATGAACTCTAATATGTACATCACCATAAACTACCCCTTAAGCCGAACTAGTTTTAAAAACAGACTTTTCGATTTGCCTCTATATTGATTTTCTAATATTAAATATCTACAACAATCGAAATTCGCTCGCTAATACCTATGTAGGCAATGTTATAGGTATCTAGCTATTATACAATTACTTATTACATCAATACATGCAAGAAGGTTTCTTCAAAAAATGACAATTTTATTGTTTAATAACTTGAAAGAAAATGAAAAAAGGAGGTTTTTGCATTAATTTATTTCCAGATGAGTGTTAAAAATACTTGTAAAACTCGGTATACCGAAAATCGAGCATTAATGAAAGGGTTGAGTCCTGTTTGGTAAATCCTGATTTTTAATTTGACGTTGGCGACGGGACAATTTCTTAGCATCTATCATAGGGGCGTATATTTTTGGGGCTTAGATCTACCAGTTTATCCATGTTCCATTTATTGATTGATAGTGCTAGTAATTTTACTTTCCAATTATTTTTTTACCAAAACACGCAGCTGAAACAGTACCTATATCAGACTATATTATAAATTTTAAGGATTGATTTGCTTATAAATACACTTTAATTTATTTAGGCCAAAGCAGCCAGACATATACTGAAACTACGAAAACCCTATTACAATTTGGTTACCTAGAGAAAATTTTGGAAAAAACATAGCTTTCTACACAAATGCTTGCACATTATGCACATGTCCTTTTAAGATGCCTGGCGACGTCAATGTAAGCATTGACATAATGACGCAAGATATAGGTAGGTACTAGAATATTCAAGATTTCTGTTAACGATGCACTTCAGCATACATGCGAGATGTCATTAATGTCTACGGAAGGGTACAGATATACCAGCTATTTTTACATGGGTTCCATAGACTTGAACGCTTCTTGTTTAGAAATATTTGATGTGGTCTTAAGGATTTCCGTATTGAAGCACCAAACCTACCTGCCAAATAAGTGACGAAATATGGGATATCATATAATATGACCCTATTGAACTAAATGATCCTATAAACCAGTTTCACAGACTGTAATTTGTGATGTTAATGCGATTGATACGCAATAGAACAAGATTAAAAAACAAAATTTTAAACAAATATATTGGATATATGATTAGTTCTGTTGTTTTGTTTGTTTTTTTTTTAACTAATTTAAACTAGCTCTTTATCACACGAAAATAATTAAATAATTTACGGTTACAGAAAAATAATTATTTTAAAAAGCTGTATAACTAAATATATGTTATTAGGAATATTCTGTCTAAAGTAACAGCTGATCTTAGTCTAAAATGAGATCGTATTATTGATTGTTGAATTCGTTAGGTATAAAATAAAATTAGAGATTTCGTCTATTTTCCACGATTAAAAAGAATACCTATATTTAGTTAAAAATGAAACGATTACAGTGGTAGATTAATTCACTTTACCAAGTATGTAAACTACTAATTTTGCAATAAATATCTTTTATATATCTAGGTAGGTTTACTCGAAAATGTTGGGCTATTTTCATCAAAAATCCCGATACAAAATTTACAAATTTACCTATTTTTGTCGGTTTACAAAGTGATAGTGGGATATTGGCTTGATCAAAGAAAAATAATTATTTTAAAAATGTTGTATAATTAACTAAATGTCAGTGTTATCAGGCAGGTAAGAAGGTATTTATCTGAATCTTATTTGTACCAATACCGTTTACATACAAAGGCTAGTTTTTAATGCTAAATAGGGGAAATGTGATTCGATGAGAGGTCTTTACAAGTAAAATTATTATTTGTCTATTCGATCCTGCCAATTTTAGAAATCCATCCTCATAAGTTTACGATCATGTTTTAAACCCCTATCGTTTAGTGATATTCTAAGCACTCGAAATATACTTATTTATTTTGAATAAAAGTGGTAAAACTGCTTTTTAAAAGATATGCTGTTCTGGTTTCATGGAATTTAGAGTGGTGGGTGAATAAAATGATGTAATAATGTAATAATAAGGATCTGGTTAATCTATCAAGAGCGGTATTCGCTAGTATTTTAAAAAGCGGACGCTATGGGGAATATTATGATAGCGGTAACATTGATATAAAACAGAAGGTTTTCTTTTTGAAAACTAGATCTGCTGAAAGATTAAAGTAATATCTTTTATCTTACAGTTGGTTCACACAAGTATAACTAACTACATTTTCGTATTTACATCGTATATAAGGATAGAGAGAACAAACATCTAAATGTCTAACTGTTTCGTGTTTTTTTTTGTTGTTTTACAATCTACTATCTACATACATAAAAAAAACAAGTGTATTTTCATATTTTTATCGGTCATAAGTTTGATTTCAAAAGTACAATCCTACTTTTTGATAATTTCACAGTCTAAAGCACGTAGATACCTATATTTTTATTTACGGTCAATTAATCTCTATTCGCCAATCGTCTCGAACGAGTCTGTTTTTAGAAGTAATATAGCGTTAGTATTTAGAAAATATTGATGATATCGGAGCCTAAAACATCCTTGACACTATAAAATCGTCGTGTTTCCTCACAAAACCCATCATCTTGCCTATTCAGCTTGCGTTGCTATTGTTTAGCAGGTTAAATAAAATTGTTATTTCGCTCTTTTTGTCTATACTGAATCGTTAGGGGAATACGATTCTAGTTCTATAAGATAGACATTTAAAATTTCAGTAAAATTTTATATTTCCTTCCTAGGTCAGGCAAAATTTGTGATGTGTCGGTCAAAATATTTGACTATTTAAATATTTATAAAATACGAAAAAATGCTAGATGCATTTTCAGCGTGACTTTCTATCTAATACCAACTTATTTCAAGGTATAATTCGGTTGTCAAAATAAGAATAAAATAATTTTCCCATGGTTTATGTCATCTTAAAAAGTCAAAAGGTTATATTCTGTAGAGGGTTAGGTACATTCAAATTTAAATATTTTCTCTAATTAAGAAGAATTTTAAGATAGTGTTATGATAAATAAAAATTCTATTCCTCCAGTATTTCTCGGAAACATAGCGACATAACCGAAAAGTACCTCTATTCGGAAACTAAACGCATTTTTCTTGTCAAACTTGACTTTGTTGCAATGTTGTATGCAGGGCACTTTGAGAACAAAAATTAGATTAGAAACCGGAGAAAAGGAATACTTTTTAGGTACTTACATAGGGTACACTGGTATACAGAACAAATGTCATCTTGAATTGTCTCATTCATTACATACGTTATTATAATCATCTTAAAGCACCTGTTACCAGCATTATTTGTTTTTTATGGTTTTCATGAAACATAGCCATTTCCGATGAAAATTATACGAAAATTTGATAAATAACTTTTTTTTTTCAACTGAAATAGACTGGTTTTCGGTGGAAAAATGTTACTTTTAACTAAAAATGAATATAAGACATATAAGTACGCAATGATATTTAGAATAAACCACTCTTTTCTAAAATTACTATGAAATATTCACAAGATCGTTTCGTTGTAACCAAAGTAGCAGGGCTTGCAGATTTCGTATAGAGTTCAAACGCGATACTCAGATAATCTTTTTTTATATTTTTGTAGGATAATTCACCACTATGTTGTACTTAAGAGAGGACATTCTTGAAAAATCCTCAAATTTCTCTGCAATTTTGTTCCTTCTAGAGTTAAATTCACACAGAAAGCCCCGTATTCTTATCATTCAGGTGGATATATTAAAAAGGGCTTATTAGTATGGTTTAGAAAACAAGCAATATTAATTAACGGATGTTTTTTCGTCGTATGAAGAGTTTAATTTTTTTTTCCACTACAATGGTTGCGATGCAGGGGGGTCGGGTTTGATCATAATCTTTCAGGGTAGCTCAGGTTTGATTGCATGTGCTAAGGTTAGTGCTCCTTGCAATCGGTTTCAGGTTTGACACGCCCCCCTCAGGTTAGTTCACGTGTCTCAAACTCAACCCAAACACAACCCAAAATCTGAACTTATTCACAATAAATTATGTTTGATACACCTGAACTAACCTGAGGGGGGCGTGTCAAACCTGAAACCGATTGCAAGGAGCACTAACCTTAGCACATGCAATCAAACCTGAGCTACCCTGAAAGATTATGATCAAACCCGACCCCCCTGCATCGCAACCATTGTAGTGGAAAAAAAAATTAAACTCTTCATACGACGAAAAAACATCCGTTAATTAATATTGCTTGTTTTCTAAACCATACTAATAAGCCCTTTTTAATATATCCACCTGAATGATAAGAATACGGGGCTTTCTGTGTGAATTTAACTCTAGAAGGAACAAAATTGCAGAGAAATTTGAGGATTTTTCAAGAATGTCCTCTCTTAAGTACAACATAGTGGTGAATTATCCTACAAAAATATAAAAAAAGATTATCTGAGTATCGCGTTTGAACTCTATACGAAATCTGCAAGCCCTGCTACTTTGGTTACAACGAAACGATCTTGTGAATATTTCATAGTAATTTTAGAAAAGAGTGGTTTATTCTAAATATCATTGCGTACTTATATGTCTTATATTCATTTTTAGTTAAAAGTAACATTTTTCCACCGAAAACCAGTCTATTTCAGTTGAAAAAAAAAAGTTATTTATCAAATTTTCGTATAATTTTCATCGGAAATGGCTATGTTTCATGAAAACCATAAAAAACAAATAATGCTGGTAACAGGTGCTTTAAGATGATTATAATAACGTATGTAATGAATGAGACAATTCAAGATGACATTTGTTCTGTATACCAGTGTACCCTATGTAAGTACCTAAAAAGTATTCCTTTTCTCCGGTTTCTAATCTAATTTTTGTTCTCAAAGTGCCCTGCATACAACATTGCAACAAAGTCAAGTTTGACAAGAAAAATGCGTTTAGTTTCCGAATAGAGGTACTTTTCGGTTATGTCGCTATGTTTCCGAGAAATACTGGAGGAATAGAATTTTTATTTATCATAACACTATCTTAAAATTCTTCTTAATTAGAGAAAATATTTAAATTTGAATGTACCTAACCCTCTACAGAATATAACCTTTTGACTTTTTAAGATGACATAAACCATGGGAAAATTATTTTATTCTTATTTTGACAACCGAATTATACCTTGAAATAAGTTGGTATTAGATAGAAAGTCACGCTGAAAATGCATCTAGCATTTTTTCGTATTTTATAAATATTTAAATAGTCAAATATTTTGACCGACACATCACAAATTTTGCCTGACCTAGGAAGGAAATATAAAATTTTAACTAAGTACCTCATAGTGTAGGATTTCTGATTGCTTACTGAAATTTTAAATGTCTATCTTATAGAACTAGAATCGTATTCCCCTAACGATTCAGTATAGACAAAAAGAGCGAAATAACAATTTTATTTAACCTGCTAAACAATAGCAACGCAAGCTGAATAGGCAAGATGATGGGTTTTGTGAGGAAACACGACGATTTTATAGTGTCAAGGATGTTTTAGGCTCCGATATCATCAATATTTTCTAAATACTAACGCTATATTACTTCTAAAAACAGACTCGTTCGAGACGATTGGCGAATAGAGATTAATTGACCGTAAATAAAAATATAGGTATCTACGTGCTTTAGACTGTGAAATTATCAAAAAGTAGGATTGTACTTTTGAAATCAAACTTATGACCGATAAAAATATGAAAATACACTTGTTTTTTTTATGTATGTAGATAGTAGATTGTAAAACAACAAAAAAAAACACGAAACAGTTAGACATTTAGATGTTTGTTCTCTCTATCCTTATATACGATGTAAATACGAAAATGTAGTTAGTTATACTTGTGTGAACCAACTGTAAGATAAAAGATATTACTTTAATCTTTCAGCAGATCTAGTTTTCAAAAAGAAAACCTTCTGTTTTATATCAATGTTACCGCTATCATAATATTCCCCATAGCGTCCGCTTTTTAAAATACTAGCGAATACCGCTCTTGATAGATTAACCAGATCCTTATTATTACATTATTACATCATTTTATTCACCCACCACTCTAAATTCCATGAAACCAGAACAGCATATCTTTTAAAAAGCAGTTTTACCACTTTTATTCAAAATAAATAAGTATATTTCGAGTGCTTAGAATATCACTAAACGATAGGGGTTTAAAACATGATCGTAAACTTATGAGGATGGATTTCTAAAATTGGCAGGATCGAATAGACAAATAATAATTTTACTTGTAAAGACCTCTCATCGAATCACATTTCCCCTATTTAGCATTAAAAACTAGCCTTTGTATGTAAACGGTATTGGTACAAATAAGATTCAGATAAATACCTTCTTACCTGCCTGATAACACTGACATTTAGTTAATTATACAACATTTTTAAAATAATTATTTTTCTTTGATCAAGCCAATATCCCACTATCACTTTGTAAACCGACAAAAATAGGTAAATTTGTAAATTTTGTATCGGGATTTTTGATGAAAATAGCCCAACATTTTCGAGTAAACCTACCTAGATATATAAAAGATATTTATTGCAAAATTAGTAGTTTACATACTTGGTAAAGTGAATTAATCTACCACTGTAATCGTTTCATTTTTAACTAAATATAGGTATTCTTTTTAATCGTGGAAAATAGACGAAATCTCTAATTTTATTTTATACCTAACGAATTCAACAATCAATAATACGATCTCATTTTAGACTAAGATCAGCTGTTACTTTAGACAGAATATTCCTAATAACATATATTTAGTTATACAGCTTTTTAAAATAATTATTTTTCTGTAACCGTAAATTATTTAATTATTTTCGTGTGATAAAGAGCTAGTTTAAATTAGTTAAAAAAAAAACAAACAAAACAACAGAACTAATCATATATCCAATATATTTGTTTAAAATTTTGTTTTTTAATCTTGTTCTATTGCGTATCAATCGCATTAACATCACAAATTACAGTCTGTGAAACTGGTTTATAGGATCATTTAGTTCAATAGGGTCATATTATATGATATCCCATATTTCGTCACTTATTTGGCAGGTAGGTTTGGTGCTTCAATACGGAAATCCTTAAGACCACATCAAATATTTCTAAACAAGAAGCGTTCAAGTCTATGGAACCCATGTAAAAATAGCTGGTATATCTGTACCCTTCCGTAGACATTAATGACATCTCGCATGTATGCTGAAGTGCATCGTTAACAGAAATCTTGAATATTCTAGTACCTACCTATATCTTGCGTCATTATGTCAATGCTTACATTGACGTCGCCAGGCATCTTAAAAGGACATGTGCATAATGTGCAAGCATTTGTGTAGAAAGCTATGTTTTTTCCAAAATTTTCTCTAGGTAACCAAATTGTAATAGGGTTTTCGTAGTTTCAGTATATGTCTGGCTGCTTTGGCCTAAATAAATTAAAGTGTATTTATAAGCAAATCAATCCTTAAAATTTATAATATAGTCTGATATAGGTACTGTTTCAGCTGCGTGTTTTGGTAAAAAAATAATTGGAAAGTAAAATTACTAGCACTATCAATCAATAAATGGAACATGGATAAACTGGTAGATCTAAGCCCCAAAAATATACGCCCCTATGATAGATGCTAAGAAATTGTCCCGTCGCCAACGTCAAATTAAAAATCAGGATTTACCAAACAGGACTCAACCCTTTCATTAATGCTCGATTTTCGGTATACCGAGTTTTACAAGTATTTTTAACACTCATCTGGAAATAAATTAATGCAAAAACCTCCTTTTTTCATTTTCTTTCAAGTTATTAAACAATAAAATTGTCATTTTTTGAAGAAACCTTCTTGCATGTATTGATGTAATAAGTAATTGTATAATAGCTAGATACCTATAACATTGCCTACATAGGTATTAGCGAGCGAATTTCGATTGTTGTAGATATTTAATATTAGAAAATCAATATAGAGGCAAATCGAAAAGTCTGTTTTTAAAACTAGTTCGGCTTAAGGGGTAGTTTATGGTGATGTACATATTAGAGTTCATTTTAAAAGGAACGATAATCCCCTAAACACAGACTTTCGGCAATAGAACGGAATAAAAATATAGTTTGATGTGATAAGGCCATGCACCTGCTCTTTATGGAATTTCCTGTGAGCCTAGACTTAATTAATTTTTCTTTTTTTTAACAGTAAAGTTATCCCATAGGTATTGTTTGTAAATCGATAAAAATAGGTAAAATCTTTGAATTCGTACATGATTATCCACTGAAATACCCTTAATCTTCAGGGTACCTAACTCTATGAGGTATTTATTGCAAAGGGCCGCTTTTTTCAGTTTTGAAAGTAGTCAACATCTACGAAATTTATTTAAATATATACTACGCTATACTTTAACCAAACTCAATATAGAGACAAAGCGACAGACGCGTTTTAAACTAATGAGGCTTAAAGGATAATTTGTGTTGTATATATTAGAGTTCATTTTAAAAGGAACTATAATCTCGTGACCGACGCAAAAAAGTACCCATTTCGATACATCATTTCCCATATTTTAACGATAAAATAGTAAATTATGTTATAAGACCGAAAAATGTAGTATTTCGGACGTAATGCAGCCGGTAACCCAAATAGTCCGAAAAACATTTTTCGTCCATATGTCATAAGTTATTTTTTATTCGATCTTGTTTTTGATCCGATTGCCAGTTATAAAATAATGTAAAAATGAAGTAAACCTATACATTTCATCTTGCACGGTAATTTCTCGCTTTTAATGTTTGTTAGTTAACCATGAAACCTGTAATAGCATCCGAAAAATTTTTTTTTGACCAACATGAAAAGTGTTGTCTAGCTACCAGGGCAATAATCAATACTTTATTGAGAAGGTTACCTCTTCGTCTAAATATCTAATCTATAAAATCTATAAAACGTCATTTTTCCGACACAATCGGTTAAAAATCATACAATTGTATTTGAACGTTTGTACAAAAACCATCGTGTTAAATCAGTTCTTATACCTGACTGACAACGCCGATCTTAAGCTTTTTTCCCTTTGTAAAATAAAAAGATTAGTTCTTACTATCAAAGAAATTAAATATGCAAGAGAAATAGGTCGAAAAGATTAATAATAATTTATTTATTCTTAAGTTATGAATCTTAACTACATCACTGTCTAAACCAAGAAAATAGATAATCTCCCTGCATTATTCCGTACTTAGATTTATTTTTCATAAAAATAGTCAAATCTACGAATTTCGTTCAAATCCATAAGAGACCCTTGTTTTGTACAGACGATTTACGATCTTATTTTCAACGAAAATACTAGTTTAGAAAAAATATTTCTTCCGACAGACGTGAAAGGAACAGACACTTGAACAGTTAGTCACAACATACGCATACTGACTTGCATTATTTTTATGAATCGATTAGCTTCATCTTTGTGTGTGAAGTGAATTTCTTTCCAACATCAACCAGAATTCAACTCAGTTTCAGATATTGTAAGCATGATGATGTCTCGATCTCATCCGAAAAAAGCTTAGACTGTTTAGTGGGTATATATATAAATATATATCGAGAGGGTAGTCGTTGCAAATATATATATCCTTTAGTTTATGGTTCTCTTCCAAATATTGCGTTGGTAAAACAGCTGTAGGAAAACATCGTTTCCAGGCAAGCCGGTTCACTTTATGACCCTAAAAACCATTAATGTCGAAATGAGATTTTAATAAGCAAAGTAATGATCTAGTGTCGGTTAGCAAATTATCGTATCGTACGTCATGAATTATCCCTTAAGCCAGATTAGTTTGAAATCATATATGTAGGTTTTTTCAAAAAGGGACTTTTATATGAGACAAAACTGTAAAGTTAAGATTTTCAATGGTTATAGACCTTTTGTTTACCTAACTGTGGTTTCCTGAAGTACATATACAGAAATATCGCATATTGGCCCATCAATCAGACCTTCGCTTACGTTTACTCCAAATTTCGACAAAAACATCAAATTGTCAAGAACTTATGTATATTTGTGTTAATTAAAAAAATAATCATGTTTTTCGTAGAAATGTTTAAGATTTTGCCTGCACCTAAAGACTCCTTATTGTGCTGCTTGCGATAAACTCTGCATCGATTATTCTTAGATTTAAATTTTTTTTACTACCATACACTAGTTTTTCTTTATTTCCAGAATGTCGAAGTACTTTAAAATGCATCCTAGTATAGCATATTTCTCTTGAGGTGTAATGTTTAAGATTTTGTCAGCACCTAAAAACTCCTTATTGTGATTGTTACGTTAAACCCCGCCTCGATTGGTGATATTTAATAAATTTCAGTTAATTACAAACAGCCATACGAAATAGTACACAATTCAAGTTTTCCATCATTTTAGGCAAAAAGGTTAAACCACATAAAAGTTTCGGTTAGTTCTTATTTCATGCATATATATTTTTTTTTTAGTCAGTGTACGTACCTATGATTTATTGCAAAGACGTTTGAACATTTTTATATGTAGTAATTGTGATTTTAATTAACTACCTCAGTAGTGTAGGTATACACTATATTTTGCAGCGCAATTGCTTTTACACCGAGTAAAGTATTATGATAATTATTATTCTAACGAATTTAATAATAAACTAAAAAACCAACGTGATTTGGTTACTGTTGACATTGAGAATTTAGATATTAATAAAATATTTAACATCCCCATATTTTTATGCTCGTGTTGGAAATAAGTTAAGATTGCTACTTTGTTGCTTACGCCTAATATTCATAATTTTATAGGGGGTTCTACCTGATGACAAATACAGGTTAAGATACCTATCTAGTGGGTATTTTCAGTATAAGGGCCGAATAATATAGAGTTATTGTGCATACATCTTCGCAAACAAAAGGTGACTTTTTATATTATTTCGTAATTACAATCCATTTAACTACAATTTTACACTGTGAATTAATTTTTTTTGTTATTTTTTTCTCTCAAATTTATGAAAGAAGGTACGCACCAAGGTTTGAAGTATTGTCTACTGTTCTCATTATAAGAAAGTCCCATATTATATCATATTCCAGTACAGGAAAATCTCGATTTTTAAGCAATTTTATGAAATGTATTTTTTTTTACTTTTTTCCTGAAATTACATCCTATTTACTTATATTATGATATTATTCCAAATTTTTATAAAAGCATTATGAGGGCTTTTACCTGATGGCAAATACAGGTTGTATAGTACCTATACCTAGTGGGGTATTTTAAGTAAGGGTCGAATGATATAGAGCCATACGTATTAAAGTTTTATTTATTGTCTACTGTTCTCATTACGAGATAGTCCTATAATTTATCCATTTCCAGTACAAATAAATCGCTAGTTAGGCAATTTCTATGAAACGTAATTTTTTTAACTTTTTTCCTGAAATTACACTCTATTTACTTGTAATTTGGTATTAGCTTGTGAGCCCATAGTTCGAGGGATCTTAAAATACGAACGAGCAAATGGACAGGCAGACAGACAGGCACGCAGGATTCAGTACAAAGAAATCGCTAGTAAGCAATTTTTATGAAATATAATTTTTTTAACTATTTTCCTGAAATTACACAGTATATCTTGCGCCATATTTCTTAATCGAGATTCCAGTAAATTTATAGAGAAATAGGTACAGGTGTAGTGTAAAAAAGCCCTTTTTTAATAAGTTACTCTAGATAACCCAATTGTAATAAAGTTTTCGTATTTTCAGCGCATGTTAGGCTGCATCTATTATAGCTACATGTTTTGGTAAAAATGACTGAAAAGTAAAATTTGTACGCCCTCGGCGCCTTCCCTCAAATAAACATAAATACTCAGCACATGTAGCATATCTAAGCTTTAAATTCACGTATGACTATTTACATTTAAGTATAACCTTTTTCCCTTTTTGTGTTAATTTTTTTATTTACATAACACAAAATGGTAAAGTATAGAGAAAATTGGGTAGCTCACTTATGCTCACTAAATGTGTTAAAATGCCTTCAAATGAATACTTGACTCAATATAGACTGTCGGTATTGTACATTACCTTCATATAAGATCATAAATGTCTATAATATTGTAATTGCTTACAGAATTTTATTGCACATTGTCCTTAAATTAAAGTATACTGGTAGTGTATTTAAAATTAATTTCATTTTTATTCCTTGAGCTTTATTCAATTCCAAAAAAAAAAACATTATTACACTTTAGTAAGTAGATTTAGTATATACAGGTATAACAATTATTTTGGTTTTAAAATACATGCTATTCAGTCAGATTTATTACCTTTTCCGTTTTTATCATTGTTAATTTACCGTAATGTTTCTAATGTTGAGTACGATTATATAGCGTAAGGGAGAATCAAGATTAACTCTTTTTTTGTTTACTTCTTGAATCCAATAATGGTATAATACTTTCTGCTTTACACGTTAACTACATCATTTTAATTCATATTTCGTAAAGAGACTAATTTTTTTTTAAATACGGTATTTTACGAAAATGTGAAATAAATAAATAGTTATTAGTGCCCTTTTCTCTCACTTTACGAGTATTTTAATCCAATATAAAACAACGCTGCTAGCATAGGGTAAATATATTACACATATTCCAAAAAAGGTATAGCAAGGGAGGATTAGTGTAGTTAACATAATTATTTGAGTGATACTTGTCCACATCACTGTCCCTATTTTTAAGTTTATTTCAAAGTTATCCCCGCATATTATACCTCCAAGAAGAGGCATACTAAGTTTGAATAGGTATTTAAATATTTGGTAGACAATCAGTGTAAATGGAGAAACATAAAAATATAATAATTACAAAAAGTTATTGCGCACTTAAAAGATTAATAGGTTCATACAGGTTTACGACGTAGACTACAATTGCATAGTTTGTCTGGTAAAAACCGGCTTGTGTACATAGTCTGGGACATAAAACACCTACACACCTATACGTATGCTTTCATAGCGCCAAAAACACACATCGCTTACATATTCAAGGTTAAGCATAGCAAAAAGACATGCATACAGACAGATAGAGAGATAGACAGACAGGCAGGCAGACAGACAGACAGACAGACAGGCAGACAGACAGACAGACAGACAGACAGACAGGCAGACAGACAGACAGACAGACAGGCAGACAGACAGACAGACAGACAGACAGGCAGACAATCGCACACATTCACACGTACACAAACACAAAGCCAAGGTTATTCAGGGTCAAATAGGTTCGCACACGTGTGCGACAAAGGTCATTCAAGGTCAAACACGTTAGAACACGTGTGTGACATTTCGTTGATTCAGGTTACGTAGTATTCTGACGCCACGGAGAGCTCGGGTTTGAACACCTGCCAAGCCCTACAAAAAGAACACCTGCAAAGGCACGCCGTCTAGGCCGGGTTAGATAGCCCGCGACTGCTTGATGTCGGTCTACAGTGACCTGTTACCTACTTCGGAGCTAACATTATTTACAGTGGTAGATGTAGATGGACATAATTTTGAGTTTATTTGTTTTAAAATTTTATTAGCAGCGTCTATTTTAGTTTTTTTTGATTCAGCAATATAACCTTCAGCTACGCAGGCCGATTTCCAACCTCCATGACGTTTTAGGGCTGTCATAGTTGCTCCTCCGTCAGCATATAATGTAGCTGAAGATCGGCGAAGACAATGGCCGGTATATTTTTCTGGGTTTATTAGTTGCAAGTATTCCGCTATCGTCTTACCCATCTGTCCAAATCAATGCAACCTATAAAAAAATATTATATTTAGTTATTTTAGATAAAGGTGTTAAATCAAATGCATTATTACCTTTGTAGCTAGATATTTAACATCCGGTGCCTCTTCCATAAACTTGTTAATTTCTTCCCCAGTAAAAGCCTCTGCTTTTTTCGGCTGGTAACCTTCAGATTGCCTTTTCAGTAAAGCGCGTACTTTTCCATAAGGTTCAATATTTACATTATGTTTTAACGTAAGGGTACTTTTTATCATGGAATAATTTGTCCACAAAGTGCTTGACTTGTATTTTTTTGACAATTCTTTAAAATATACTAGCACGGTATCTTCAGAAAAAGAATTTGTGTTGTTTTTTCGTCGCCAGTCTATAAAATTATCGTACGCTAGCGTATAGTTCTTGCGTGATTTTTCTGGTAGTAATTCCAGGGAAGCTGTATGCGCTGCAGCCCGAATTTCTGGAGGGGTACTTTGGATTTCGTTTTCGTCATCCGAAATCATGATATTTTACTTTGAAATCAACAACAAAATGTCACAGCGAAACTTAAATGACTGAGGAAAAAAATGATTCGTTTACTTGTCAATCGGTTGCTATGGTATTAATACCATTCACGCCTGCTTAAACTAGATCTGGTGCGTTTTTATCGTAATTCAGGTAACTTTGTTTTGTTGGGACCGTGGAATATGAAATCTCATATTCCACGGCTGTGGAATATGAGTAACTATGGTAATATGAACCACATTATATATGTACTAACAAACACATTATGCTTCTATTATTAAATAGTCGTAGATAAACCTTATTTTATCATTATAATTTGAATAAAATCAAAGTTCATTGTTTAATAATATACTGATCAGAGAACAGTAGTGGAAAAAATTTAATACATCACGCGATGCGAAAGCCTTTTTTGCATCTAGTAATGTAAATAACTATTCTTATTTAGTCACTATAATATTGAGGAGGCCAGAAGAAAAAAAGTTTAAGTGCGCTTCAAAAAACAAATGGCTTTACTGCCAACATATTCTCACAGTTACCCATTATTATTATTTAGTAGTAAATACATTTTACTACATTTCGCCTCTCTAATACTGTTTCCTAATAAGCAGTAAAAAACCTAACAAAAAAAGAATTTAATTTCATTTCAAAGTAAGTAGCAAGATTCATATGCAGTAATATGCACCTAGCCATCGCCCAGTGGCGGCTCGCCGGAGTAAGAAAGGCAGGAGTCGCCTACCCTTCATTTCATATTAAAATAATACCATTATTGTTATACAGGGTGTTTCCTAACCTCTCTAAAAAAATGAAGGAGGTAGATCCTCGCCTTATTTTAAGACGAAAATATGGTATAAAAGTTTTTCGCATGTCGCTTCTTTTTCGAAATACAGGGTGTTAAAATTGATTTAAAAACTTTTAATAATGAACTCACATGAACAAAAGTCAAATAAATTGCTGAACATGTCCTCCATGAGCCAGTTAACAACATGTACACGACGTGTTAAATTGTCTCTTACGTGTTGGAAAATTTCGGGACTGGCACTAGAATCAACCCAACCTTTTGATGAGGTATCATGGGTATCAAACCAGGTTTCATCTAAGTATATAATAGGTCTGTTCTTACTTCTGTACTGAGCGATTCTTGTCAAATATTCAAATCGCCATGCCTTAAGTCGTTGCGATTCCATGATAACTTGCCGTTTATCGACTTTTTTTAAACTTAAAGCCGATTTGTTGAAGACACTTCCACAGCGTTGTTGTCCTACCGCAATTGATATCCGTGTTATCTATCTCAAGTCTTTTCAGTAAATTATCCAGTGTTGGTACCGTATGCTTTTTATACATCCTATAAATTTTGCGTTGCTAAATCTTCATCGCTGCGATCTAATTTTTTGCATGTCCCAGAATCTTTCCTTTTTCCCTTTCGGTGATGGGTTCATTCACAATTTTCCATACTGTTTTATCCCAAATTTTAGTCAATGTGGCTGTTTCTTTAATACATTCCATTTTACTCAACGTTTCACGTTCCATGAGAGTTGTATATACATTTTTTATAATCTCTTTAGAATCTAAAGATAAGTGTCTTCTTCCATTTTCATTTCCGCACTGTGGTTGTACCTGTACCCCCTCCGGCTGTTCTACACTAGATTCACCAATCGACGGACGTCACATATTTGGAAAATCAAAGCTGCGTTTTTGTTTCACACGAACTAATAAAATGACTGGTTTTGCAACAATGATTTGTCTACCTATTTTTTTCCCATTATTTAATAAGGCTTTGTAAACTAATTACGGCCAAGTACGGTCCCTATCTGGATAATATAATCATTATCTCTATGATCCTTGAAACCCTTTCAACAAAGAATTTTATGATGGGTGATAACTAAATTCTCTTAAATCTGTGAACGGACTTTACCAGCATCACAGACGTTAATGTTGTCAGTCAATAAATTTGGTGAACCGGACAAAATGTATGAGGTTAGGTGTTGGTCATCAGTAGCTAGTTATTAGTAATTTAAATTGTTAAAAATGACATAGGGCTCGTAATTAAAGACCTCGTTAACGCAGGTAAGGGCAGGCCTCTTTTTAGCTCTCGTTATTTCTAGTTTTTCTAATAGATCTAGTTTTTTACTCTTATAGCATTCATGTAAAACCTTTTCAGATGACGAGAATTGATGTCTTGATTTAAGTAAATAGTTCGCAAAAGCAGTTAAAATATTTGTAACTAAAATTACTATTTCCAAAAAGTAATTGATTACGATTTTCGTCATTCAATTATTTTAATTTAATTACCGACATCTCTGTCTTCATGTTAGTTACTTTCCGTAGAATACCCCAAAGTGTTGTTTTATCAGTTCTTCCGCTAGAACAACTTTGAATATGCATAACACTCTATCATGAATTTTAGATGCTGTTCCGCGGCAAATCGAAGTTTTATTAGTAATTTAATTTGGTGAACATAACTTCTACTTCAGAGCTTTTCTGAATTTACTGGGAACCAAAGCGGACTTTACTAACTATTGTGGAGATATCAACATTCTGTTGTGAGTTGTGTTTTGCGGATTAAATGCAATGATTGTTGTAACGTTATATAAGGTTGGTATTTTAAGCAGCTGTTTGCAAGCGAAAGCTTCAGTTGAAATAGTGGTTTTATCGAGAAACAAAAGCTCTAAGTTCATCTGCTCTATATATATTTTTAATCTTTTAAATTTGCCCAGAGCAGTATCACAAAGAACAGCACTTCTAATAATCTTAAGGCTTATTTAATGCCTGCTATCAAAAAGCATTTAATTACTAAAGCTTGTAGTAAAAAGTACAGTATATTATCTACCACTGCGAGTCATTGGATGGGAAAAGACAACAAATACTCGGGCTAGCATGACTAGAACCAAAGAACATTCCAAGACTCTCATCGCCATTTATTGGGGCTTATTTGGCGCCTGCTACAAAAAAATCACCTAATTAATTAAAGCTTGTTGCCGTTTTCTAGTTAGAAATGATACTTCGAGCAAAAGGATCGGGGTTAAGACCAACCGCCGACAAGATTCCCGGACTTGACACCCCTATATTTTTTAAGTGGGGTCCCGTTGAGTCTGGTTATAATTGAGCATGCATATAAAGCTCGTTTTATTTCTGCATTTATTAATGCATTTAGGTTCAAAATTATTTTTTTTATATATAATGAACCAGGTTGAAATAAAGGTTGACGATATCACCCTAAAGCTGCCCAAATAGGCATATGCTATAATTAGCCAATAGCGTGCTGCTCTCCCAGATCGATACAGGTGTATATTATTTCGAATAGCTTACCTGGAGACCGCGGGCAAGGGAAAGACTGCACGAAGGGAATGTTTCCTTCCAGAAATCTAAAATCCAGGGTTAGAACAAGGCTTGAGGGTTGATTGGTTGTTTGTGCTGTGGGTTTGTCTTAATTTTTTAATGAATTACTAAATTTTAAGCGTTTGGAATGTTCTGGAATAACTAACCTAAACACTGAAATTAATCACTAAAAAACTGAAAGAGATTAACTGCATCAATACATAATGATCATGTTGATTTATGTATTTTTGAATATTGTTCTAGTAAAGGCTTTATTGTTGGTTTTATGAGGTTTAACAAGCATATTATAATTGATGCAAAGCAATTTCCATTGCACGTCATACTCTTCGAGTGACGTCAGTTATCAGCAGTGTTGCCACCTTGTAACCAAAATAACCGAATAAGCTTAAGCATAACCGATGTAAAATATTAAAATTGTTGACTAATACAACTTACTTGTTTCGTACATTCGATAAATACAATCACGAATAGAACTAATATCCAATATTGCCACATTTACAACTTCCCTTGCATGAGAACGTTTCTTTTTAGGTGATTCTGATAATTTATTTTTCTTAACTGATGTTGAAACTAGGCTTACAGTGGAGGTATTCAAATTTAGGGCAGCTGCAATACGCTAAAAATTAGTAAAGTAGAAGTAAAATATGTTGACATTAACATATTCTTTAAAGTTACTTCTCTAAGTGTTGCCAAGGGTAATAATGAGCACTGTTGTTAAGTTCTTCCTGAAAATAGCTTATTAGGGAAGCTATTAGCTCTTAGCACCGGCTATTTAAATGCTTCAGCTTTTTTCACAAATGAAAATTATCCTAATTGCCAACCCATAAAATCCAACTTATATTAATTTTTACAACTTGCAACTAAATTTGAAAAATATTTTCTGTAAAGAGTACCTTACGTTTCTAGTACATTTAACATGGCATCCCCAGGTTAAACTTTCTGTTAAGTTTTAAATTGGGTAACTTATTGTAAAGTACATATTATTATATTTAAGAAGTAGCCCATGTTCTGTGGCGAGATTGTAAATAGAAATAAAGGTCTGTCTTTACCACCAAATAACTTTATTTGCCCTTCTAGGGTAGAAAACAAGGGTTATAGAAAATACATAAAATGATGAAGAATTAAAATAAATTTCTTAACGTTGTACTAGTTTCGACTTTAGGGAAAGTCATCTTCAGCAACGAATCATTTAAGAAATTTTGTTATGAAAAGTAGTTAAAACAGTTGGGAGAACAATGGGTGATTCAACAATAAAATACAATGAAATGCAGATTATGCAACCATTGGAATAGACAGCAGCCTATTATAAGGACGATGTATCTCTATGCAATGGTAGGAGATGATTTAAACGCAAGTAGGATAAAAGACCCTAATCATAATGCAGTGATTTAAGAATGTTGAAATTAGAACATGTTGTAAAAGAAGAAATTCATTCTTAATTTAAAATGAAACTGACTTAGTGAGGGGACATGTATATTGTTGTGGTGGATTAGATTATATGTAAATTAAATTAAATGAAATTGCTTCTCCTTAAAATTGTCAAAACGAAACTATGTCATTTCTGGTAAAAAATTTGGGAATACATCAAGTGGTCATTATTCACATGTTATATTATTAAAATAAAATAAAATTTTTTTTAGTAAAATCTACTCATTGCATTAATGAAGGGAATTATTGGTTTTAATTTTCTTCCTGTTACCAGGTGAAGAAATCATTTGAAGAATTAACTTTATCATTAAAAATTAATGCGTGCTATTCAAGGTGAATGGCGTTGCAAAAGTATTTTAATTCTTCATCATTTTATGTATTTTCTATAACCCTTGTTTTCTACCCTAGAGGGGCAAATAAAGTCATTTGGTGGTAAAGACAGACCTTTATTTCTATATTATTATATGTTGTAGGAATACCTATTCCAAAAATCAAAAGCTTAAACATTTCAAAATTTAAAAAAAAATCAGTTACCTACATAAATGCACAATAATTCTGGTGATGATGAAAGCTCAGTTGAAAGGTAAATGCTATGCGCGGATACAATTTTAAAATTATTTTATCTGGATTTTGGTGGTTGGCCAACAATTGTTGCGAAGCACTATAACCTTAATAAACCTATACTATGAAAGTCTAGTCTAGTAACAAAACACACAAAATAGAATAAAGAACTAGAAATAACGCGCACAAATCTCACAATACACACGCCAAAACCTGTGTAAATAAAGAATAAAGAGACGACCAGCTCTGGATAGGATAAACGTCAATTTTCGGGAATATCAAAAATTCGTAGAAGTCCGACGTACTGCGCATGAGTAAAGCTTCCGCAAAAGGAATTTTCAAGGTGGCCGGTGACACTTTTACATGGCTCAGTTACTAGCTTTGTTTCTACTGGTGGGAATTCAGTGGGTTAGGGCCTTAGCCCATAAAACAAGGCCTTGTTGGATTGCGATTGGTGCAGTTTAAGCCGACCCGATATTATCAGGTACATACAAAATATTTTAATCTCTGTTACAAGGATTTTTAGCGTTGAAAAATTCGCTGAATTACAGGAATTTACTAAAAGTACGCTTATAGATAATTAAAAATTCGTTTACCAAAAAAAACGCGAATAAAAAACATCTATGAGCGTCGCCTTTACATTTTAATATTCCATCATTTTTGGAGCTCTGTAACGGGCAATTTCTATGCAAGGGAATTTTTGGAATGCAGTGTATTAAATTTTCAGCAAGTATAATAGATGGACATACGTGTCAGGTATCTAAAAGTTATCAAAGAACCTGCTGTTTATATCGTAGTAGCAAAAATTACTATCATCAAAGTGTGCTTTATCAATAAATCAGTTATTTCGTCATTCAATTCGTTATAAGTAATAAGTAATTTGATTAATCGCTAATCCATTTCAATTTCTTAAACAATTCACGCAATGTGGTTAAGCATTTACAGACATAAGAACTTCTTTCATATTTTTTAATGTAAAGTTATTTTCACAATAAATGGTTTTGACCTTTTAACTGCAATAGAACTAACGGATCGATCCCATTATGTGGACAATACATATGTAAAGTATAAAGGTGTAGTAAAGGGTCGGACTAAGAAAATTAAGTAATTATACTCACATGATGTTTCTATATTTATTTAATGAAATGCCTTTGAAACTTCTATAAGATCACTTTTTTATAACATTCTTTAAAATATGTATGTATCGCTCGCCGCCATATAGTTTTGAATCTCCTATTTTGTATTATTTGAACCTGGAGCTTGATAGCTCGCATTGTCCATAACCATCACGCTATTCTGAGAAAGGTTTGGTAAAAGACAACTTTGGAACCATTCTTTAAAAAGTTCTGATGTTGTATCTTTAAAGTAGTCGGACCATCCTTTGGATGGTGTGTAATGCGTGTTAAACCATGTCTCACCGGAACAGGGATACACGGAGTAAGACCGAAGAAAAATGCTTATTTCTCCCTGGGTAAGTCTCCCACGTTATTCCAAGCGAAAATCTACGCCACGCTACAGTTTGCGTATTAAAACTATAGGAGGACCTATCTTAATAAGTGGATCCACATATAGTCCGACAGCCAAGCAGCCCTTAAAGCGTTAACATGCAATAACGTGACATCAAGACTGGTAAAAGTGGTACTACAATGGGTACCAAAACATGAAGGTATTACAGGAAATGAAAAGGCTGACGAACTTTCAAGCGAAGGGTCGGAGATAACATTAATTGGTCCAGAACCGGCACTCGGAGTTCCATGGTACACAGTTCGAGATGTCACAAAACGATGGACAAGGAATCAACACAAGATCGACTAGTGCAGGGAACTGGAATAAATGAGTGTGTATAGGAACAAACTAGGGTGACCCTCGGAAGAAAGAGAAATGTCTAATCGAGGTAAATTATTGGACGATTTTCACAACGATATTTTCTTATCGATGTTATATACTTATGACGCCATTGTTGTAATCGCTGGGATTCCATAACTTTACTGTTTGCTTTTTGTCAATTGTGCGACATCTGAAGCCCATTTTAAACAAGACTCTTCTAGGCTAATAATGCTACAGCTTATTTGGGTTTCGTCATTAGTGAGCCGTTGCCTCAAGTCCTTATCGGCTTTGTCGAAACATTTATTGGAACCGGCATCTTTACGCTACTTTCTTGATTTGATGAGATTTGCCACGATTCTTTTCACTGTAGTCAGATATATCTTAGTCAAATTACTAGTTTCACTCACAGCAGCACTAGCGTTAAGTCCCCTGTTAAGAAGAGAACTATAATAGTTATTTATGTATCAAGGGAATTATAATGGTCTTAATTACCGAGGGCAAAGTCTGGCCCGAGGGACAGCAATTGCCCGAGGTAATTGAGACCCTTATAATTCCAGTGATACATAGATAATTTTATTTCTGACCGATTTTAGTAACATTTTGTTCATTTTTAAAGTGGAATAAATGTTTCAATAGATGACAATCAAATTGACATTAGATGTCAATCGTTTGATTTTATGTCAAATATTTCTTAATATCCCAAGGGAGTTATGACCCTTATAATTCCCGCATAACTAAGACGTTATAAGCTAATAATATACCGGTCAGAAATAATAGATATTTATGTTGTAAGGATCATAACAACGATCATTATGGTACTAGCCGTGAGTATTATTGGACGAGGCGTCAGCCGAGTCTAATAACACGGCAATTTTTGATTTTTGTGTTTTTTTTTGATGAATTTTAAGTTTTCGTCAGTAAACTAATAGCTTGATTTTAATAAAACCAGGTAACTATAGAAATATTTGTTTGTATTGTCATTGTCAGAATTGAATTTTTAATTTTAACGTTTATATAATATAATATGGATAATTTGCCATCAGAAATCGAAGAATTGGCCAATAAAGCAGTTGTTGGTTTGTTGCCCGAAAAGTCTAAAGGCATATATATGAAAAAACTTATGCCAATTACAAAACTTGGTGTTCCCAGAAAAAGGTTGTCAATATCGTACACGAAAAGGTACTTTTGGCATATTTCAAGGAAGAATCAATGAAGAAAAAGTCTTCGAGTTTATGGAGTTATTACTCTATGTTAAGGCGTACACTATTACTTAAGAAAAACGTCGGCATAAGTAAGTTCAATCAATTGATAGCTTTTATAAAACGAAAATCTGATTCTTACACACCCAAAAAATCCAGGATTTTGACTAAAGAAAATATTGCAAAGTTTTTACAAGAGACAGACAACGAAACATACTTGCTATTAAAAGTGTCAATGATAATAGGTATAAGTGGAGCATGTCGAAGAGTTGAGTTAAAAAACTTAAGGATAGAAGATGTACACGATGAGGGGGTTGTTTTTCGAATTTTCATACCTAGTACAAAAACCAACGTTCCCCGGGAATTTTACGTAACGCCTGGCGATGTCGAAGGAATAAATATGATGCAGCTTGTTCGGACCTATGTAGCAATGAGACCCCCCGATGCCGAAGTTTCTCGTTTTTTCTATCATTTAGAAACAACAAATGTACAAAGCAACCATTGGGTATCCATACTTTCGGAAATATGTGCAAAACTATCGCTGCTTTTTTAAAGTTACCCCATTCAGCCGAATACACAGGTCACTGTTTCCGGAGGTCTTCAGCTTCACTGCTGGCTGATTCAGGAATCGATCTTCACACTATTGAACGCCATGGTGGCTGGAAAAGTGACACAGTTGCTGAAGGATATATAGAGAACTCTTGCGAAAACAAGAAAAAAATTTCAGCAGCCATTCTCGGGAAGAAATCATCATCGAGTGTTTCATTGACTGTCGTTTTCTCAGAAGAAACAGAAACCATAGAAATTAAAAATCACAACAATGCAATAATTTCAACTCCTATGTCCAACATCAATTTAACGAATTGTAATAATGTTACTTTTAATTTTTATCATTAAATTTTGTTCCATTTTGTTTTAAATAAATTTTTTCATTTTTGCGTCTATTTTTCATTATAGTTAAATTAGAACCATTTTTCGTGAAAAGAACTTTACCCTCAAATTTGTCATTGTCATTTTCGCAAACATACAGCAGCACATATCTCGCAAACTGACTGATTCGTTAGGCTAAGATCGTTATTGCAGTGGTATATCTACGTTCTAAACAATCGCCCTTTATTTTACGCACCTTTTTTGGAAACCGGCCTTATGTCATCCACGCGCTATTCTTCAGTCGCTTTGCGAACTATCTTTTGCCGAAATCTTACATCCTTGTTTGGATTATGCGTGCAAACCTTGAGGTGATTGTATTTAAATGCCATGTATTCGTTTTATGTAATACCACTTTCCATTGTCCTATGGGTAGATATCTTGAGCTCTTATACAGTGCATCACAAAAATGTCTCATCTTTCATCTGATAAAAGTTCCAACCTGTCACCTATGTCAGCATTTATTTTATAATAAACAAGTTTACACGAAGCTTCACTATAAATTTTGGTCTTAACTATACCATACCACCTAAAAACCCCTAAGAAATCGCACAAAGGTTAAAGAATTACGAACTAAATTAACAACACAATGGCTAATGTCATAAGGTTATTTCTAAAGCGCTTGTTAGTACGCCATAATTCTAAAGATTGCCGATAAGAAATCACAATTCAGCTAGACGAATCTATCAAAACAGTCACGATTTTGCTATAAACTCTAGAAAGTAAAAAATACTATACCTAAAACTAAATAGAAAATGTCATTTGTATTTTCAATCGAGATGTTATGTTTGATGGAGGCAATACGACCTCAGAGAGGTGGTTTCAAAGTGATAACGGTCTTCAGATGAAAGAATTCTTGAACAGGAAATGGTTGGCTACTTACTCCACAGAGGGTATGCGACAGTCAGATGATTCTTGGGGTGTTTCTGGATTACTTCGTTTATAAACTGTTTTACGGTAGTACACAAAAAACAATCGAGCATCACATTTTTGTGACATACTTTTTCTAAACCCAAGACCCTACACTTTACAAGCAAATAATTATTTCCGCAATATTTATTTTTGGCAAATATAATCTGATGAAACTGTTCTCCTGTTGACTTAAGTGTTTAAATACCGCTTTTGAGCTAAAACAGGGGTTCCCATTCTTATGTTAATTTAAAACGTCATCTGGTATACCCGACTGTTTAAATCGGTATAAAAGAATTGCGTGTGCAGATACTTATCCCTAAGCGTTATGAGATGTTTGGTCCCTAAAGCGAAATATGTATTTTTAAGGGGGAAATTAGTGAATCAGATCACGACAAATAACGTAACGGTAAAACTCCGGGCTGCAATTTTTCTAACCCTGTGCTGTGCAGGGTTCATTTGCTTCTATTAATATACTTTATCTTCAATCCCAAAACCCTTGAACATCTAATACGCTATTATTCACCCCTTATAACCGAATTTTAAAAAATAGCCCCATCAAATTAAATCAAAGCGCCCCATTCCCCAGTCTCGAGCAATATTTTAAAATTCACTTCCGGAAACTGGAGGTAATTAATCATCTTTTTCGGCTTTTTCTTCCTTGAATCTTGAATATACGCGAGTTCGTGGTAAAGCAGTGTTGCCGAATTATTACTAAAATACTACAATTTTACTTGCAATAAAATGAGGTATTTGTGAAATAAAAAAAGATTAGCTTTGGAAAATTCTACAAGACTTGAATTTTAGATGGAAAACACAGAATCGAAAATCTGTTGGAGGGGAGATTATTTACGAAAAATAAAGATATTTTCGCAATCAAATTAGGAAATTTTACTATTTCGGCGAAACCTGGCTAAAGAAAGGTATTACAGCAAGAAAAATATGGCACGATAAGAGTGTAAGCTCAAGCGTTTTTAAACAAGAATAAAAGCGTTCTCTGGAATAGGAAAACCCGTTAAAACCATAATATAAAGCAAACATAATTCAGTTGCTTTTAAAAAACAAATATCATTTAAAGACGATATGGTGAAAATAGAGCTACTACCAATAATTGTGAAAACACACAAACAAAGAAACGAAATATTAGTACTTCGACTTCCTCCCTACAATTTCGAACTAATCTCTATAACTAGAGTTAATATGGGTTCAAGTGAAAAGTGCTATGGCTAGAAAAAGACACTACATATCAAACGAATGATGTTCAGAAGAATTTTAAGGAAGCACGCAAGAAAGTCAATGCAGAGAATTGGCGGAAATGTATAGAACACGTAAGTAAGGAAGAGCAAAAAAACTAGTGAAACCGTATGTTGTTTCGTATACAAAAATTCTGTACAGAAATTTTGACCATGGCCCTTGAACCAATCATATTTACAATATATATTAGCGTATGTTTTAGTTCCATAAGGAGGATAACAAATGTGTTATATAAAAACAAAAAAAATTAAATTAACCTCTCTAAATAATTAACATGTTCATAGATTTCCAAGATAGATGCAAGAAATAACAGTTAGTAGTTTGTTTATTTATGTTTGGGGTCTGCTTGCTAGAAATCATTCCCAAAGCATTTTCTCTGAATATTTGTATCTTTGTGCAACTTCTCTATTCCGTTTTCTTAATACCTCCTGTGTTTTTTTACAAATCTAACGCCTAATGTTTCTACTCTGTTGTAGCATTAATAATTTTTTTGATGGATTGTGCATTGAGTTATTTGAGTGTCTAATTAATAGACGATAATTGTGTCTATTAACTCAGCTCACAAAATTCAGCTCTTCTATCAAAATCGTCCTCGTTTAACTCGTGCACCAACTTTATCTTGTAGGGATGCAACTTCTCCTGCTTAAACAAATTTTTCATTGTCTGATGAGACACATTAAAATACAATGCCATTAGCCTGGATGATTGTGTTGGATTTTCATGTTTTGAGAGCATGATATCCAAAGCTTTGTCTCCCCCGGTTGCTGTTTTAGGTCGACCTGATCTAGCGGCTTCCCTAACACTGACTGTTTCTCGAAATTTCTTTACCACTCGACATACCGTTGACTGATTTATTGGAGGCCTATTTGGATATAATTCATTAAAAAATTGACAAACCTGGTCTTGCGATCTTTTCATATTTCCGTAACCGCTCATTATTAAAATTTCAACTCGTTGTTTCTCATTATGATGAACCATAGTGTAAACCAATTAGAAATCAGACAACAGAAAATTAAACAGGAACTCAAAATTGACACCTCTTATGTCGCTGTCATGAAAACACCTCGGCTCAACAGTTGAGTTACTGAGTTACAGTTACTGGTGGAATAATTATAATTAGGAAGTTTTTCATTTTTTGAGCTGTCATTATCTCGGAAACGCTTGCAGAAAATTTGAAATACAAAAAATTCAGAGTTTTCCCAATAGAATCCAAATATGCTTAGTTAGAGTTAGTCTCTATGGAAATCAAACCAAAAATGACAGAAAAAATTCATGCAGATAGAAATGAGGAGAATAATTTACTGAACAACTTTCATTAAGGTTACGTTTTCGTATTCGAGGTATTTCAAAAGTTGTAGGTATTATGGTGTTTAGAACATTTTTTTTCTTTCGGTCTGACACTATTTAATTGTATTTACTCTTAAATAAAGATCTATTATTATTATTATTTATAAAATTAAATAATTTAACTAAATCTCGGCAACGTTGAGCCTTAACCGCGACGAAGCTAGCTATAAAAATTAATAACAGTTACAATGATTAATTTCCCAATGTTTCAGAAGCGTCCGTTCTGGCAAACGTAATGAATTAAACATAAATATACATCAATTAATGTATATATTATTATACTTCTGGCAGAAATTTGCTCGAATATTTGTGAAAAGATTTATTCTGCTTTAATATAATCAATCAATTGAAGGGAATCTACGCGCACCTAATCAAAAACTCAACCAACATTTCTACCTACAGATGTTACATTGTTTAACATACTATTAACCTATAAAAAACATGAGACGTGTATTTAATGATTTCACAAAAATGTTATGACTTGAAACGCATCATTGAACATGAAGACAAAAAGAAATGACTCAAGGTTCGTTCGTTGGACGCTGGACTGCTTATTTAGGCGAATTGGGAGCAGTTTAGCTTTAACTAAATGTAAAAAGGGCATGCATTTTCTATACCTCCTTTGTGGAATATTCGGTTATTTAAAAGAACTTGATCTAACCTCTATGAAAGCCCAACCTAATTATCCTCCCGCCTTGCTCTCATGATCACAATGTAGTGCTACGTCCGCTAGGACGGCGCCACGTATCGGTACCAAAGCTAAAATTTATATCCGCAACCCCCTGACTGCTCACAGGATCTTCAGTATTATTTTACGTGCGCGAGGGAATCGTCGCTACGTCGTTCGGTACCATAAAATCTCAAACAAAAATGGGAAAAAAACGAGTTTATTCGACGGGATGTGTCTCAGACGTGTCTTCCGAGTGTACAGAAAGTTCTTCAGACAGCAGAGATTTAGAAATTCGATTCTTAAAATCAAAAATACGCAAATTAAACAGTCGGCGTGATTACGAACGGTCTCGCCATCCCCGGCGTGAGTCACGTTCGCCTAGAAGGAAGGAAAGACGAAGTTTTCGCCGCTCGCCTTCAGCTGGTGTTGCTGGCCCGTCAACTCAGGGGGCGCTGGCAGATGTTACGTCAGGCCGTCGAGAAAAGTTTTGCAGAGTCCGAGTTATTCCGGATTCGTCATCAGATTCTGAATATGATCGTAAGTTTTAGGTTAAACAATCATTCATAGCAAGAGGGTTCCCTGTTGATCTTGAGTAAGATCATTCAGGAGGTCATGAATATGACTTATACCTTATCAGCATATCTAATAGTTTTGTGTAAAACTATTGGAGGTCATGAGCATGACTTACAATGATTGCCAGTATTGAAAAATACTCTTCTCTTTTAGGTGATTTACCCATTCAAAAAGATGTAGTTCTTGCTGAAAATCGAACTTCCATTCAAAATAGTCTAAGTGAAAATATATTAAATATTCTGAGATCACCAGATGATAATGATCAGGGCTTAGCCTCCCCTCTCCCTACAGAAATCGGCCAGCAATGGGAAGTTTTATTAAAAACAGGTCTTAAGGAAGAGGACAAGCAAGTACTGGTAAGCAAATATAAAATTCCTCCTAATTGCTTGGCTGCAATACCACCTAAACTGAATGCGGAGGTAAAGGCTGCAGTAAATGAAGCAGCCCTTAAAAGGGATTTACGTTTAGAGAAAGTACAATCTCAAATGGGGGCTAGCTTATCGGCTTTGGGAAAAGCTCTTTCTGTCCTGGTAAATTTACCTCAAACAGAGGAGGGGGGTCACATGCAGGCCATCGAAGCCCTTAATGATGGTGCTAAACTACTGGCAGACATCCATCATGAGCAATCGGTCTCTAGACAGAATGTTATCTCTACCAATTTGGATCAAAATCTCAAGAAGATAACCACAGACACAGAATTTGATGGGTGGTTATTTGGAACCAACTTGCATGAGAGAATAAAAAGCGCAAAACAAATTGAGAAGTCTGGAGAAGAACTGCGAAGGGCCATTACTTCAAAGAAAAGAGCGGAGCTAAAAAACCTGAGAAACCCACCCAGGCCAGCAGTTCTGGGTGGACAACAGCCATACAGGAAGAGGACCAGACCCTTCACCAAAACCCAGGGCCAACAGGGCCGCAGGTCTCGGGATTATCCATATCAATACCCGAAGAAAACCACAGGCCAGTCTTGGCGCCAGCGTTACTAAATATTAGAGAGGTAAGCGTTAAAGCTGGAAGGTTATCGGAATTTTTTCCTAAGTGGGCTCTGCTTACGAAAGATTCTGTGATTCTGTCATGGATCAAGGGTTATACACTGCCTCTTATAACAAAGGTTAAACAAAATAATATTCCTTATTATAAAAGATGGTCCCAATCGGACGAAAGGGAAATAGAGAATGAAATTAAATATTTGTCTTCTATTGGTGCTGTAAAAGAATGTAAACCTTGCAAAGGGCAATTTTTATCCAGAATATTTCTAGTTTCTAAACCAAATGGCAAAAAGAGGGTAATTCTAAATTTAAAAGAGCTTAATAAATTTTTATTACCCACTCATTTCAAAATGGAAGACAGGACTACAGTAGCAAAAATTCTTTCTCCACAAGCGTATCTAGCTACCCTAGATTTAAAGGACGCCTATTTTTCAGTAAGAGTAATTAAGAAGCACAGAAAATATTTACGATTTTCCTTTAACAATAAATTATACGAGTATACCTGTATTCCATTTGGTTTATGCACTGCACCCATGGTTTTTACAAAGCTCTTAAAACCCATCTTACACTTTTTAAGATCTCTTAACCTTCTGTCAGTTGTCTACTTGGATGATTTTTTATTAATTGGTAATAATTTTGAAGAGTGCCTACATAATGTTAGATTAACATCATCCTTATTACAGGAGCTCGGATTTATTATTAACCTTAAAAAGTCTGCCCTGTTACCCACAAACTCATGTCAGTTTTTGGGATTTTTATATGATACTACAGATATGACCATCGAGCTTCCTGTAGAAAAACGTAATGACATTTTAAAATGGATTAATATTATTTTAGCAAAAGAGACTTGCACTATTCTATATTTTTCTAAATTTGTTGGCAAAATTGTTGCTGCCTGCCCGGCATTTAAATATGGGAAAATGTATTTTAAAGACTTTGAGAGGGCAAAATACCTAGCCTTAAAAAGATCTAAAGGCTGTTATAAATCTTGCATGAAAATACCACAATTTATCTTATCAGACTTACATTGGTGGAAATCTAACATTTTTACGGCAAAAAACACGATTTTTCTGTCACGTAAATTTAAATTGGAAATTTACACAGATGCTTCACAAACTGGGTGGGGAGCGTACTGTAAAAATGGAAGAGCCAGTGGTCAGTGGAATAGTCTGGAAAGATCTTTGCATATTAACTGTTTGGAACTATTAGCTTGCTATTTTGGTTTAAAATGTTTCGCACAAGATTACAGGGATTCTGATATTTTACTGCATATAGATAACACCACAGCAATTGCATATGTGAATCGCATGGGTGGTGTTAAATTTCCTCAACTAAATGATATTACAAGAAAAATTTGGCAATTTTGTGAGATTAACAATATTTTTATCTTTGCAACTTATATTCAGTCAAAAGACAATAAGGAGGCAGATTACGAATCTAGAAAGATATCAAATGACACGGAATATAGCCTATCAAAGTCAACATTTAATTTAATTTGCAATAGTTTTGGATCTCCCGATATTGATTTGTTTGCTAGTAGAAATAATTCAAAATGTAAAGATTTTATTTCATGGCAAAGGGACCCAGATGCCCTCACCTCTGACGCTTTCACAGTATTATGGAATTGGGATTTATGTTATGCTTTTCCCCCCTTTTCCATTATACCGAAAGTTTTACAAAAAATTATTTGTGATAATGCCAAGGTTATAGTGGTTGTCCCTTTCTGGCCAACACAGCCCTGGTTTCCCTTATTCAATAAATTATTACAAGGTGAGCCATTACATTTTAAACCTAAAATAGATTTATTATTATCTTCTAATAGAGAACCCCACCCCCTATGGCGCCGACTTTCCCTGGTGGTCGGTGTGTTATCGAACAAGGATTTAGGAGAAAAGGGTTGACCGAGGAAGCTATACTTATTATGGTTTCATCTATTTCTGTTGCAACTTTGAAGCAATATAACAGTAGTTTAAAACTTTGGTGGGACTTTTGTCAAGGTAATAATATTGATGTCTACACGCTTTCTAAATATTGGATATTAAGATTTCTTACAAAATTATTTGAAACAGGGGCCGCTTATGGCTCCCTTAATTGCGCAAGGTCGGCATTATCCTTAATAATATCACCAGAAATAGGCTCAAATTTAGAAATAAAACGGTTCTTTAAAGGTCTACATAACTTACGACCAAGTAGGCCTAGATATGACTTTACTTGGGACCCCACCATAGTTTTAAACTACCTCGCAAACTTCTATCCAAATGAAAATCTACCCCTGGATAAGCTAACTAGAAAATTAGTGACATTACTCGCACTAATAACAGCCCATCGTATCCAGACCTTGTCTCTCATAAGGTTAGAAGATATTCACAAAACGGAGGCAGGTTTTCAAATTTGGATAACAAGTCGCATTAAAACCTCGGGGAGAAATAAGCTACAACCAGTATTATATGTACCATATTTCTTAGACAATGTTAAAATATGTGCTGCAAAGACCTTAGATGCATATTTACAAAAAACTCATGATATGAGAAGTGATAGTTCAAAATTAATTTTGACAACGAGAATACCTTATAAACCTGCTACGGCTCAAACGCTTAGCCGTTGGGTTAAATCGGTTCTTCATCACAGTGGTGTTGACACCACGATCTTTTCAGCACATAGCACAAGGCATTCTGCGACCTCGACAGCCAGCCAAAAAGGTATTAACATAGAATTAGTTAAAAGTACGGCAGGCTGGTCTTCAAATTCCGAGGTTTTCGCGAGATTCTATAACAGGCCCATTATTAACCGGAATAATTTTGCATTATCCATTCTGGGTTCTTAGTGGCCTACTATTTAAGTTTAGGGATATTTTATGTGCTAACACGGTATTATCTCATGCATTTTTAGAGATAATAAATGTAGTATTGTTAATTTACCACTATTTAGGTAGATTTTGTTATATATATAGTTTAAAGCTTCCTTTGTTCCATGTAAATGAAGAGTTTATATTATTGTTGTTTGTTAATAAATATTAACTAATAATGGTGTTGCATAAATTTACGCACAGATTAAGGATTTAGGCTAGTAGGCATATCTTAAATCACTCTAAAAATCTACATTGTGATCATGAGAGCAAGGCGGGAGGATAATTATATGATTAAACGAACTTACCTAGTGAAGTTCAATCCTAATTATCCTCACGCCTTGCTAGAGTGATCACACCCACCTCTCCCATCTTATTCCCAGTGATCACTGATTTAAGATATGTTTGGCTTTGAAAATAAACTGAAGATCCTGTGAGCAGTCAGGGGGTTGCGGATATAAATTTTAGCTTTGGTACCGATACGTGGCGCCGTCCTAGCGGACGTAGCACTACATTGTGATCACTCTAGCAAGGCGTGAGGATAATTAGGATTGAACTTCACTAGGTAAGTTCGTTTAATCATATAATTGTAAGTAGGTATATAGTTCTAAAAGATACTTTTACATATCTAGATACTGAAAAGGAATAGTTACTTTTTAACAAAATGTAACTTACCTTGGTTAAGGTATCTAGATAGTTTAACTAAGATACTTTAAAAGTAACTAGTTACTTTAACTGTAACTAAGATGCTTTTGAAGTAACTATAAATACTAAAAATTTAGTAGTTTCTAAGAAAGGAACTACAGTTACTAAGTAACTGATATGCAGCCCCATGATGAAACACACAAGTTAACTCTAGACGCTAACTTCAAAATTACCTGTTTTTCAACCACAATGAAAAATCAACAAGTAGACTTTTTTCGGTTGTTGTCATGAAAACGGTACGCTAAAAGGTAACTTGTGTGTTTGATCATAGGGCTAATGGTAACTTAAAAACATATTTGATAAAAAATATTACGGATTTTTACAGCTTAACTTAAGATTTTTTAAAAGTATATTCATATAGTTAAAAAACCACGGTTGATTGGGATCTTCATTGAAATTCTTCAGTCAGATCATTGCTTATAACTTTTTGTCCTCTTCGGTGTTTGCTTTCTCAATACAACGGTCTTCATTTGGAGTTTATTAACTGGGGCTTGCCCTACTGGTTTGATTAGTTTGGGTTCTTTAACGTTGTTTTCCTGTTAGCGATTCTTGTTCGTGCTATTCGGTACTTTACTTGTGTTAAGTGCCCCTCTACTATATTTGAGTGCCACTTGCTACTGGGGCAGCTAAGGTGGTAGCCAGTCTCTTCACCAGGGGTATGAAGCTGTTTATTGGCCGTACGCCAACGTAGGCATTCAGAGGGGGACCACGATTTCTGGTAAGGACGAGGTAAAGCGGCAATCAAGCTGTAATCTTGAATGTTGCTATCTCTATAGATTGATAAGCATGGCCCAATGATGCTACATGGTCTCTCCAAGACATTAGTTCAGAGTGGCGCAGGACTGATTCACTTTGTCTGTACATTCACTTGGTAGTTTGGTCAGATAAGCATGCCATTTTCTAGAGCTGTCTCTTTTTAATACGTATTATCGGTGATTAGTGTTCGTCTTTATTACTCCGAGATCTGATTTTAAACTAACACTGAGTTAAGCGAATAGTCGATTTTTACTAGAAATGCTAGAGGATGACGATTCGACGATTGAATTTTTGTCTCCATTCTTTTGTCGATGTTTTGTAAGCAAGTACAGAAATCGCCAGAAAAGACTCCTGAACTGTGTCCTTTTGCCTTTGATGCCTTGAGGCTAGGAAATCGATATTCTATTTTTAATTTAAACTATTTCGTAAGTAAGTTCTCTACTTTACGTATTTAAATCTATACCTAAATAAATCTGCTTTCATAATAACACTATGGGTAGTTTTAAATGCTGTTGCTTCTTTCTAAAGTATGTTCGCGTGCCTGGACAATCCTATATTGGTGAAAGCCTTAAAACAAGGATCAGAGAACATCAAAACTACACGCTGAAGCGAGAAACAACCAGATTCGGTGCAGCAGACCACTCTTGGACCCACGGTCACCACTTGCACTGGTCAGAAGCCAAAATTTAACTCAAGGAAGAGTACTGGCAAAAAGAGAATTCAAAGAAGCGGCTGTCATATCCCAGAATCCCCTCAGTAAACCCTCTTTAGATATAAGGAATATTTGTGGATAATGTAAGCTTAGATTAAGACCATGCAGTAACCACTAGGTAGTATAAATACTCTCATACCTTCGTAGTTTGTTCATAATTCACCTGGACACGACTGGAAATGTTTACCATTAGTTGAAATGTTGTGAGAAAAATAATTAATAAATAAGTCCTAAACATAGGGCAAGGGCCTAGCGACACCTAAAGCACCGGTTCCCGTCAGATGACCGAAGTTAAGCGGTGTCGAGCGCGGCTAGTACTTGGATGGGTGACCGCTTGGGAAACACCGCGTGCTCTTGTCTTAGGGAAGAGTGTAAAATGAATCGACATCAAAACCATCCTATTCACGCCGGACAGGCCGGATGAGATCGGATATCTCGTAGGATGAAGGTGCCGTTTCACACTCCCCAGTCGGTAGACCGCACGATTAAAAACCGTACGGTCGATGACCGGTTCTAGATGGCCTCAGATACGCCGACGAACCGTAAAAAAGTAAAATAAAAGAAAAAAAAAGTCCTAAACATGTTAATCATTCACTAAATTTTTCTTATTAAATTCCTCGCTGCTCTGAGTAGGTATAACATTGGAAGAACTACTTCAAATACACCCCTGCCTATTTTGTATTCGAGTTTTGCGGATTTGTTTCATTTGATATCATCAATGTACTGTATTTTCCACATACCTCATTACTGCCTTCATCACCAAACGTATTTTCACCTACTATATACGTTTCAATTTACAAACAATTTACACCTGCAAATGTAGAATAGGGAGGCTCCGGGAGGGTCTTTTAAAAATCAATTTGCAGTATATTTAGAAAGCGACCATAAACCGGGTGACAAATATGCAACAGGGCCATTTTCTCGCGACATTATTTTCTAAAACGGTGCCCGCGGGAACTGAAAGGTGAAAGAAATAGTCAATTTGTTTTGAGGGTATATTGAATACGCGATACATGGCACGATAAGAATGAAATTTTGCATGGTGGCGTGCATACGATAAGAAAATTGGATATTTAAAGCATCGGGCATAGTCTCGGTTCAAAGTGGAGTTTTACGTGTAGGATCGTGTAACTTTACATTGGCGATAACCGTCTAACAAGGTAATATTATCTTTAGTTTCATTTAAGCATAATCTAGAAGCTTCACTGACTAAATCACCTTAATAATTATACCGGGTGATTCATCGCACGGCATTTAATCCTTTAGCCAGCCAGGTCTCCTGACCTATCGCCAAACGACTTATTTCCGTGGGGTCACTTAAAAAAATATTATAAATAAAAATATCGCTCTTTTAATAACTTGGACATTGAACATTTGTTATAGTTTCTTTTATTTGGTTGATATTTTTTATTGTTTTTGTTCGACGCATGGGTAATTTATTGAAAGTGCCGATATTTTCACATTTTTTAAATAAAACATGATTTTTTAAAATAAAATTGGTTTTTTTTTATATGTAAGACTAATTAGTCCAGTTACCAGTACATTATAAAATAAAATAATTGTGAGAATACGGCAAAAATAATATATGCCGTATTTTTACACTCAATGGTGGTACATATAGGACCACACTCAATAGGGTATATTAACCAATATCCTGGTTATCATTGAAAGCAGGGAATCTTTCAAGATTTTACCAATGTTTAATCCTGGTTATCATTAAAAGCAGGGAATCTTTCACGATTTTACCAATGTTTAGTCCTGGTTATTATTAAAAGCAGGGAATCTTTCAAGATTTTACAAGTGTTTAATCCTGGTTATCATTAAAAGCAGGGAATCTTTCAAGATTTTACCAATGTTTAATCCTGGTTATTATTAAAAGCAGGGAATCTTTCAAGATTTTACCAATGTTTAATTCTGGTTATCATTAAAAGCAAGGAATCTTTCAAGATTTTACCAATGTTTAATCCTGGTTATCATTAAAAGCAGGGAATATTTCAAGATTTTACCAATGTTTAATCCTGGTTATCATTAAAAGCAGGGAATCTTTCAAGATTGTATTGTAATATCTCGTAAAAAAGACATTTTTAAATGTTTTTTTTTTTTATGAGTGTTAATTCTTCTTATTTATGGGTAGGTACCTACATTTACACTATCGAGTGTAAATTAAACTCACAGATTGTAAACCTATCATTTTAGGGTGTAAAAGAAATAATAATGAAGGGTTTAAGTAAACCATTTTTTTAATGATAATTTGTGATTAATTAGTGTAAATATCATATTATTGTAGTGTAAATTTTATTTTATTTGGGTGTAACTTTATTATAGTGAGTGTAATAAAATAATCTACCCAGGGCTAGAATACCTTTCACTTTGTTTAAGTCATTTAATCCCGTATCAACTAACCGGACGTTTATAATTAAAATGTAAAAATTTATGCATTCAAGATGTTTTACATTATTAACCTCTGCTTAGTTTGATACATGATTGAATGACTTAATCAAAGCCGAAAGTAGCAGTCCCTAATATATATAAATATTCAAATCGCGTGGAAAAGGTTTGTTAAATGAATGAAAATATTGAGTATTATTTATCGTTTATTTATAAACAAAATGATGGTTACAACAGAACTGGAAAACCCTATGATTTTTTTTACACTTGTTATTATAAATAGTTGAACAAAATGACACACCTATTATATAGTTTACAATTTAGTAAAGCCGACCTCGGTAGCCGGGCGGGCAGCGTTCTTGTTCGGCAATCTAGAGGTCCGGGGTTCGAATCCCAGCTAGGTCATGGATGTTTGTGAGTGTTTGTAAAAAAATTGTAAATAAATTTAAAGTTAAGTTAACATAAATGGGTAGAAATACTTCAACAAAGAGAGATGCTGGCCAGTTGACTCCGTTCAGTGCCATATAAAAAAAAAAAAAAAAAAAATTAGTAAATTAAACATTTATATATCTACGTTTAATGTACCTCATTGTTAAGCTTAACAAAACAAATAACATAATAAATATATGTATACTTAGAACACTAAACAACTAAATCAAAGTATGCTTTGGAACAATATAAAAGAATGAAAATGACGAGTATTATATTAATCGTATATTTATTTAATTTAGAGATCTATGAAGTAAAATATTTAGGTAGGTACCTAAGTATTTATATGAAAAAGAAATACATTTATATTATAAGATCATATCAGAATAATTTGTAAGCTAAAGGGAAAACTGAAGCAATGTTAATACCAACTTAGTTTCTTAAAAATGGCGTACTTATTAGTAAGGTATCTATTAAATTTCGTTAATATGCTTGCCTAATTTAACAAGATCCTCATAAGGGGCACTCTCATTTGGCACTTTACAGAACCTTGCTTTGTTTCTATATTTCAATTTAAATATAACATTATTCTATATCACGTTCAAAGAGCACAATCAGACTGACTTGGAAGTTGAATTTGCATGTAGCGTCGGCGTCATCTGTCAAATCCTAGAATTTCACACCACTTGTTGCTGTCTGTCTTTTCGGTAACACGGGTTTAGGTATTTTATTAGAGTTAAATTCATAGGCAAATTTAATACTACAACTTTGGTCCCATATGAGTGTAAAAATTTGGTAAATTATGTCGATCCGGGTGCTAACATTAACACTATTTTTTATTACCACTCCTGAAATTATTTTTACCAGGTGGATATTTTTTACTGTGTAGGTTTACTATTTATTTGAAAATTATATCCCAAGAGCAGATCCTGACATACACCTAAAAATGATCCAACACCCCCCGTAGAAGACCCCAAAAATGAGCACAGCGAGCCTCTCACCCTTACACGAAAACTAACACTCAAAACTCGACATATATTATCTCTACAATTATTAATTATGGGTCGAAAGCGAGATAAAACCTGAAAAGATTAATGTTCAGCTCCAGTTTAACACGATGATCTCATTGAATTCAAAAGCTGGAAATTTTACGACACCTGAGTGTTTTATTCGCCGAGTCACAGGCTTTCGGATTATACAGGGTGTTCAAAACTAATTCGATACTCCTAGTAATTTTCAAATTCAACCATTTGAAAGAATATTTCTTTTCTTTTTGTGATTTTGTAATTGTTTTTCCTTTCTTCTGTAATTTTGTAAAGGTTTCCCAAAAAGAAGTGTATTTAACTTAACTTGTATGTGCATTACTATCAAGAACAGAAACATGAATAAATGTTGCTTTTCTCGACTTTCGAGCAACAGGCATTCTTTTAAAGTAGTTTCCACACCTGATGCGTTTGCTCTCAAATGACCTGCATAGTGTGTTTTCTCTTTTTCTTCGATCGTACTGATGCTGTTGAGTACCTATCTCTTGATAGCCGAACGATAGAATAGACCACGACCAAAGTCAACAACTTTTGATGCTCTATAAAGCCCAAATTCGACCATCCTGAGATTGCTAGATTCTATTCAAAGAAGAGCCATTCTCTTGATCGGTGACCATGATCTGACAAACAACCTGAAAAGCCTTAAACATAGCAGGCAGATTGGCAACTGAGGTTGCTAGCTTGATTCCACCCAGACCGGTGCATGGTAGAAATACACGACAAGACACTGCAGCCGACCCGTACCTGGTTCAGTTTGAAAACTTTTGAAAATATTTCCCGGCAATTTCTTTTGGCCGATTTAGTGAGTAAAAATTTCTCCCGGAAGCCGTAGAATGTATGGCTTTCATAATACCGTATCTTGCCGACCTTAGTGGGACACCCTGTATATTATTATTTATTTTCAATGAATATATTCATTTCTATGCTACGATCTCAAAATAATTGGCAAAACTGTTCTTATCACCACTTTTAACTGAAATAAAAGCATTCAAAACTGCTTGGGAAGATTGTGCATTAATAAGTCGTTACATGTTGTAGGTTTTAAAATATTTCATTTAAATTCTTATAAAATGTGCCAAAATCATCATGTCTTTAAGGGCCTTTACACCCTACGGTACTTAGTCTACTCAATTTGGCAACTCAGGTAAGAAAAACCCATGTCTAAAGGCGCTGGTACGCTTTCTTATCGCCTCTAACCAACGTTCAGTGCCGTAGACAAGTTTTAATCAAGAGGATATTAGCAATTCAGTTTTATTATTTTGGTGGTTATTCAAAACAGCAAATATTATAATGCAGGCGAGTTCTTCCAGTTATAGTAACCAACAAGTTACAAAACGACATCATTTAAAACCTGGGGAGCGTACAATTGTAAAAAATGATGTGTATGAGGGAATTCTAAGTACACACAGTGATATACCATTCACTGATGCAGCAGAACTTTGTGCCACATTTACTAAGACATCTTGCCGTATAGTACTGTTTATAGAACTATCAAGGACAATAGGAATACTAAAGTGTCCGATCAGAAGGAAACAAGAGGACGGAAAAAGATTTTTATTGATCAGGTTAGACAAAGTTAGCCATTCGTCGGAAAGTGCACGTAACGCCTTTATCAATGGACTGTCCACTGAATTGAAAGCTCCTTCAGGAAAAGGTCGTCGGTTAATTACAACCCACATCGGGAGTGCATGATTCTGGTTTTCTTGAAGGTGGGTTAAACGTGTTTGAATCTTGTAAAACCGTTGATTATCATGAGGATATGAACTCGGGAGTGTTTGAAGATTGGTTTAAATCCATCTTACCGCGTATTGAACGTGAGTCGATAATCGTGATGAATAATGCACCATCCTACAGCCGTCGGGTGGAAGCTTTGCCAACTTCTGCGTGGCGAAAAGGAAACATTGTTGACCGGCTCGAAGAAAAAAATATTGCATTGGGCGAAAAAATGCTAAAAGTGCAGTTGCTCGATCTTGCAAGACTTCACAAAAAAAAACATACGAAATATTTAGTGGATGAAATGGCTCGTGAACGAGGTGTTACAATATTACGTTTACCGCCTTACCATTGTGAACCAAATTCAATCGAGCTTATATGGGCACAGATAAAAAGCGAAGTGGTGCGTGAAAATAAAACTTTTAAATTAAAAGATGTTAAAGAACTGTTAAAAACGGTAATAGCGAATGTACAAGCAGCAGATTGGCATAAGTGCGTATTACATGTCGAGGGCGTAGTAAAAAAATGTAGGACTTAGATGTACGCGTTGAACTCATGGTATAACACTTTTTAATGTCGGTGTGGAATATAATTTTGGATTTTATACCTGCGTAATTTAGTTTCAATAATTACTTTATTAGATCGCTAAATGTAAAAGCTGAATTTATTTTCCAGTTTAATTTATAATATTATATTTATTATAGTAAATGTAAATATATTTTAATAATAAACAAAAATTCATATATTTTTTGAATTATTATTGTTTAAAATGACACGCCTCTGGAATTGGCGTTCCCCTTACGTCTTGCACACCCTGGTAAAAATGAGTCACTGCCAATTATTTTGGTACCGGAGTATAGTAAATATTAAATTATGATTAAGTGATGGTATGTGGGAACATCGTAAACCACTAAACGTTTTTTGTCCGCTTTTGTCGGTAGCTACATATAAATGTTTTGAGCTATAAATACTTCTTCTCCCCTCAGAAACTAACATAGTTATTTCATGATCTTTCGCAGCAAATTCTTTCAAAGGCAGATAATACAATACATTTCGCAAAAACCTCCGGGGCAACAGAAATAAAATAGTCAATAGCCAGGCGCATCACGAGGTATTATTTTGTATTTTCGTTCGAGACCTATTGTAGTAATACTACCACCAGGCATAAATAAGATATTTTATTGTATAAATCTTCGGATGGTGCTTGATCCCATTCAATACAAAACGCCAGGAGGATAAATCGGAAAATCAGGAAATGGACTGAAAGTTATTGTGATGGAGTTTTTGTTGCTTTAGGTTAAGCCGTTGATATTGTAAAGAATGCGTTGGCTAACGTCTGCGATATAATGACTTGAAATTGTGTATTATTACAAATATTAAGTCAGATTATTGTGCTTTAGCCAAGCTTGAGAAGTATGATGGTCTTTTGTACAGAGTGGACTTTATTTTGCTTTAAATTTTTATTGATTGGACAGGGATTACATTTTGAGTTTAGACTTGCTCTAATCGAATTGATAACAACATTAATGAGAAAACAAGATTGTCTAGATTCTTTTATATCTCTCTTTGGATTCTAAAGTTCTTCTACTAGAACATATTTGCTTTACATATGCGAGATATTGCACGTGGCGACATCTCTTGGCAATCGAGTTATCCACCTCGCTGGTCTCGTTGGGTGGATAGCTCGATTCCCACGAGATGTCGCCATGTGCAACATCTCGCACACGTATCGTTACATTGTATGTTGAAATACACTATAAGGTCCGTTTCCTATTCATCAGATTCTATGGCGTTGCCGATGAGCGAAACGCGTCCAAGGAAAAGGGAAAAACTTCTTTCTTTTATATTTGCTTTAGTTCTTGGTTTGCTAACGACAGTTACCATTACATTATATTACCAGTTACATTATGACGTAAAACAACCATCACTGCTTCACGGGCTATAGGACTTTAGAAATTTTGTCTATGATAAATTAGGGTTATTTTGACCTCTCTATGCTCCCCAGAAATTAGGAGGTACTTACCAGACACCCTGTATAGACTAACCTATTCTAATTTCCTACTTTCCGTACTCGTGCAATGGTTGCTCTTTTAATTCTCTTCGCATTTTTTCAGGAAATTAAAAAAGACTTATCTAAAATCGGCCATTATTATTGCGGTGCGACTTTTCCCACCGTTTCTGCTGATTCACTCTGATTCAGTGATGCCATAATGTTATAAGGCACGTTTTTTTTATGCCCCGGGTTACCCGTAATGAGAGACCAGGCCGTTCTATAGATACTTGTGCCTTTTATCTGGTCTCAAAGTGGGACATTCTCTAAAAAAAAAATTATGTAAAACTACACGATCTTTTATCATAACATTATTATTTATAGAACTATACAAGGTATACTTTCTGAGCCTTCATCATCATCTCAATCCCTAAGTAATGACCATGTTCTACGTAAGAAAGACAAGGTTCATCATAGTTGCTTTAGAAAAGGACTACGACGCGTTTTATCACATAGGGCTTCACATTTGATGACTTCATCAATTAGTTTATGTCTCGGCATAGCCACTTTTATGCCACAACAAATCAAGAACCTTTACGCCATAGTTTTTATCACGATTTGAGTCTCTTTTACAGATTCTTTCTTCTTATAATAAATTTTCTCGAGCCCGCCCTTGCTCTTTTTTTTTTTTATTTTAATTATTTTGTATTGTACGATTTAGTATTAGTTTAATAAACTTATCGGTCTGTAGCTGACTGTTAACGTTAGACCTTCACCCGTCTTTGGAATTAGTACCACCTTGGCCCTTTTCCAAGTGTCGGGGAAGCAACTTCTTTTAAGTGTAGCCTGGGTTATGTTTGCTCCCTTAAAACTGTATTTTCTGTAATAATGTAAAGCTGACCAAACTTCCTCAGATGTCACTTGCGGAATGTTACCTTCGCGATGAGCCATGGTTTTATGTGTTTGAATGGTCCTGGTGATTAGCGTATCTCTTTCCAAATCGTTACTGGGAAATTCACTGAATTGATCTTGAGACTTTCCGCGAACGAATCAATCTTCTCCTGTGGATTTGTAAATATTTGGCCTGTATTTGGATTTTTGATGAAGAACATAGGTTTCTTTCCTTCTTTAATTAAGGAGCAAGTGAATTTACACATTAAGTTATCCTCAATCTTTAGTAGTCCAGACCAAATTCTAGATTATTTTGCATTTACTGCTGTTCAAATGACTAGTCATTTGATTCGCTTTGTTTCATGCGCGTATAACCAGTCATATATGCTGGTTTTAGCATTTTAGATTATCTGAGTAAATTCGAGTCCTATGGCGCCCTGCTTCAAAAATCTAGAAGTTTTCATTGTAGATGACTCGATTGTGGCCGAGATAATTTTACAAGTTGAATTTGCAACTGCTTCGTTTATTCCAACATTCGTGTTTATTGGTGGTGGACTACCAAACTCTGGAAGCTTTCTCGCAATAAGAGACCAGTTTGTTCTTGATATGGTAACGTAGCCATGGCGAGTATGTAGTACTATGTAGTAGTTTTAAACGACCCGCTTCAGGAAGTGTTCCTAATGAAAATAATCTTTAAGATTCAATCTCGTACACGCACCAATCGCAATGTACCCTAGGGTTTTCTCTGCAGTAAATTTACCTGCTCCTGAAAGACAATTAATAATCAGGCTTTCTAAACGTTGGCCAATGTAGATTTTGAAGGAATAACCCCCGCGTTCTTTGCTATGGTTTGTTATCAGTTGGGCTCGCCATTGAAAGGCAGCGACCGGTGAAGACTCAAGTATCCATGACAAGCTTCAATGAATTACCGTTGAGCTTTTAGAACTTTTTAACAACATTTCGAAATTCTGCTTTTAACGTTCAAATTCATGCAATAATAATCCGCGACCTTACTATACAATACAGTTTAAAGGCATACATACTCCGTTCGGGACTATTACTACCGTTTTCTAGCCCTAAAATCAGCTAAATACTCGGATTAGCGCCCATTATGTCGCTCATTATAGCCCACAGTGGTCGACCCAACTGCTTGGGGGGATTAGGCGGCGTTGCCAGGTTTATATATACCGAAAAATTGACCGGAAGTCCTGATATTTTTAACTGCTCAATGAAGGGTCATCAAGTGCTACAAGTGTTTCTCTTTTCTTATCTCAGTGTTAACGATCAATACTTTTTTAGCTCTTTTATAAAATATATTTTGTGGAAAATGAAAGATTGTAAAAAAATGTTATTACTCTACATTACTGTGTTTTCTAGATGTTTGGAGCAGTTCGCATATTTTATACGGGCTTTTACTACACATCCTGATACACTTGGGGGTGCACTGCCATTTGGGGGCCATAGGAAATCCCATATAAATTTTGCTATCCTCAAATATTGACTCCCCTATCAATTCTACATTAAAATTGTGTCAGACTTTTTTGAAGGTCTTTGTTTGTCCTCCATAAAAGATGAACAGCGCCAAACTCCTAAACCAAAATTTCATCAGCCATTGTACAAAAGTCGAAAAATAAAATATGGAAAAGTTTGAGCAAACCAAATAAATAAGAGAAATTGAAGCAAGCCAGAAACTGATTGAACCGCTCAAAATTCAACCCAACATATCAACGAAATAATAAAGTAACCTTTGACTGGCTTATTAGAAAACAATACAAGTTGTTGCATCTGATCCTATAAATATTCATGTCTTGACGTCTTCGTGTATATTTTTAATAGAACTTCTTCAATATCTTCAAAGTTTTGCCCTATTTATGAGGTTGATGTTCGATTTTCAGACCTACAGACTACTACAAAAACTAATAGCATTATCTCTTGTTATACAACAATTTTAGTTACACTTAGTGCACAAAACAATGTTTAAGAACGATAAATGACAGCGTATAGTTTTTGCAAAATTGTACCTCTGCCCTTTGGGGCCATAAATCAACTGATACCTGATTGCGTGGTCATAATGGTCGGTAAAATACAAATGAGGGCTACAGAGTCGTACTCTCCTCAACTGTAAAGTACCTATGCATTTCATTTATAAGAAACGAATTCATGAAATAATGTATATATATCGTTAATTTATTTTTGCATATTTCAATAGGGCCTACAATGGTATAATAATAATTTAAACTAAAAAACTAACAGTTTAATATCTACATATATTATTCATTAAACTGAAAACAAAATCGTACAAATTTTGGAGTCTTGGATGGTGAATTAATAAGCTTGGCAAACCTTCGCATCTAACTTTATTTCTCCATCAATGTCTTTACCTAGGGTAATTATAATAGGTTTATTAGCATTGACTACAGAAACATAAGAATTTTGTACTTTTATTATATGTTCCACTGAATTTTTCCAGCTGCCAGCGGCTTGCTAATTTATATTTTTCCTAACTAAATCTACAACGCTAAATATATGGTGCCACATATTATGCTTAATGGGATTAAAAACCCAATAATAAAAACTGTATGTCCTAAATTTGATAAAATAGTATCACAAACATATTGACCTCTTGATGTTGAATGCTTCTAAAACATCTAAATTCACTTTTTTGTATGAAAATTGGAAGAATATGTCAATTTCTAGCAAGTAGTTTCGAATTCCTGACTTGCAGTAATTTCAATTGAAAATTGTCCATGTCTATAGCAAGCGATTCTTGTACCAATCCACAAAAAGCTTTGCTGTTGTATCATCATGTCATCATAATATTCTACACAGGAGTCTTCTATGTTTTTGACAGAAAGCCACAAAGCAATTGGAACCCAGCCCGCCTCTGAACCCGCTTATAAAGTAATAGTTTCATTGAGGAAAATGATAGGACGAGCTTTTGATCGATAGCTTGTAGATACTCATATCATTATTGTCGTAATATCTGCGATTCCATCCATGTTTGCCTGTTATTAGCCTTACGGTATTTAAAACCCACTTCTGTACCTCAAAGCCAAATTATGTTAAGTTAATTTTTGCTGAAAACTACTTTACCTTAATTATGTCACTTTTAGTATTCAGTTACCTGTTTAAACACGGAAGCTAGACCTTCATGAATAATGTTAAGTCCAGAGTTTCCTTAAAGTCAAACCATGTTAAGTGACCTCAGCATCGTTTAATTCTCAGACAGTCAAATCCACATAACCTAGCCCAATATTTATGTTTTTATCAGTGTGCCGGTAGATTTTAAACACTCATAATTCCAAGTGTTTTGTCCCCTAACAAGGAATCGTCACTCCATGGGGCTGGCAAGAAGTCGTCAGGTTATAATACTTCTCTCTTTGTTCTAAGAAAAAAGCAGATTCGAGAGAGAGTCTCTTAATATCTCAATGTGTCTACTTATACTTGAGAGAAGAAAATCCAGGAGTCGTCTTTTATAAATATAAATTTACTGATTAATTTTGCACCTTCACAATTACAACAAACACTAGAAACGCCTCTCTTACTACCGATATCTGTAACGCAATTTGTTTAAGCTGCTGCAAAAAAAGGCTTGAAAAATATTTTTAATATATTTAAGTTGATTCTCTCAAAAGAAAGTCTTGCGGCTTAAGATAGTTTGGTTCTGGGGTAGAGATTTGGATTAGAACAATATGATCTTAAACCGATGATATTTGTTTCATCGGCTAGAAGTCGTGCTTTTAAGGAACGAACAGTGGGCCCTTGTTGTTCGTCATACATAGAATAAACTTTTCTAATTTTCTAGAAGTACGTCGTAACGTTTTTTCCTCTTTCTTATTGGCCTTAAGACAATGTCGCCCATGGTATTCAGAGATGTTCCCGTTTCTTTGAAAGCATGACTTGAATTATGTCCCTGACTTAGTAGAGAAACGTTACCATATAACGATAAATACTTCTTCGTAATCTTTACACTACCGGAAACACCTGTACCATTATTAACATTTTGCCATGGATGCCACATAAAATAACGAAACTCAAACAACTTGGCTAACCTTTGCGCTAGAAGAACGCAAACTAATATTATAATTTATTGACTTCATTTAAAAAACAATAATACAATGTTTAATCAAATTCTTTGAGCTTCCCGACAACCTGGCAACATTGGGCTTAGTTCGAAAGCTGACTGAGCAGTTTTAGAGCCCCATTGTTGTTCTAATCTTCTTAAATTGATTTTAATGATACCGGAGTTTTGATTTTTGACTCCCGTTTTTATTTTTGGCCCAGTCACGTCAAGATTCATTAGACGTTAATAAAAAGGCTTTTTAATAAGCCATTTTTAATTAATAATATCAGAAAAACGGATTAGTTTATACTTCCCGTTGGAAAAGTAACCTCGACGTATCGAAATAAGCGCTGTTTATGATATAAACTTTTCCAAAACCTAACAGACTAACATGTAAACGATATCGTTTAACCATGTTTACCCAAAAACGCCGCCATATACTTTAGTCCAATAAAACCCGCATTTTATAGCCTCCCAATCAAACAGACCTAAGCCCCTGTCAAATATTTATACGAAGGCATCTTTCCCGAAAAACCGTAATTCCTTCAAATGTCACTGTCATAAAAATTCAACTATGTTTTTTCACATGCACTCTCTGGCTTCGATATGTCAACGAAGTGGTATAATTTGGGCCGTTTAGCCCAAGAGGCGGCAAAGTGAAAAACTAAATATTTAGGAAAGTTCTTAACCGTTGTAAACAACAAGTTCTTTTACTCTTGTTGGAGATGCTGTGTGTGAGACGCAAGTGTTTATTTGTTTCCAAAGGTATTTAGATAAAATTGTAAACAACTTGTGTGTCTAGTGAAATTTATGAGCGGCTTGGTGTATGGGGTTTTGGAAATTAATGAGTTTTTATTTAAGATAGATGTTTATTCATTCATTAATTTATTATTTCACTATCTATCCATCAAAATATAACATAATACAGTGAAGGAAATAATTGACTATAACCCAGCAAGTTTCCTTTAAAGATCGTTTCAAGTTCTGGAATTCACGTTTAGATTTCATTTCGACCTATACAGGGTGGACGTAAAGTAAGGAATAAATTCATTATCTCGGAAACTACAATTTTTTAAAAAAATCGCTTGGACCCGTCGATTTTGTTTTTCGATCGCGCATATTCTGACATAAAATGTAGAAAATGGAACTCCCTGTATACTATTGCATGTTCGGATTCTTCGGAAAATTCTAAACATTTTTCATGTAGCATGTGCTATACCTTAGCCCAAGCGTTTTGGAGTTATTCTCATTCAAAATTTGAAAAGTGGAAAAAAGTCATGGAGAAAACAAAGAATACAATTATTTTAAAAATGTTTTATTTATCGAAAAAAACAGTTTGGTGAACTTAAAAATAATTTTACTTAAATAAATGTTCGAAGTGTCTTCCGTTGGTCAACTGACAATAGCCTAACCGATCTTCAAATTCTTGCTGAACATTTCGAACCATTTGGGGTGTAATTTGCCGAATTTGTTGCCGGATGCGATGTTTTAAATCATCTAAATTTGCAGGCTGGCTTTTGAATACTCTTTCCTTAAGGTATTCCCATAAAAAAAAGTCGAGTGGTGTTAAATCGGGTGACCTAGGCGGCCACTCAATAGAACCACCTCTTCCAATCCACCTGTTTGGAAAAGTATCGTCCAAATAAGTACGAACTCCCACAGCGAAATGTGGGGGAGCACCATCTTGTTGCAACCAGATATTATGATGTGGCAAATCGGGACGTTCTAACTCAGGAAAAAGGGCGGCCAGGGCTGGAACAAGTTCTAAAAAACCCAAGTATCTCTCTCCTGTTAAATTTTCGTTAAAAAAGAAAGGCCCTATAACAGTGTCATCAACAACGCCAGCCCACATATTGATTTTTTGATTATATTTTGTGTGTCCTTCCCTCATCCAGTGTGGATTTACATCGGACCAATATCGATAATTTTGGGTATTTACGTCACCATTCAAGCAAAAAGTGGACTCATCGGAAAAAATTATATTTTTTAAAAAATTTCTGTTTTCGAAACCCATATCCTGTAACCGCTCACAAAATTCAAGGCGCCTCTCAAAGTCCCCTTCCAAAAGTTCTTGGAGAACTTGCATTTTATAAGGATGGTATTTATTTCTATGCAGTATTTTAAGAACTGTTGTTTTTCCAATATCCACGTCACTTACTACCTGCCTAGACACCACATGCTGGTTATCTTGAACTGCCAGTAAGACTTCTAATTGTTGATTTTCATCAACTTGAGGACGACCACATCTAGGGACATCTCTTACATGACCGAATTGCCTAAACTTGTACTCAATTTTGCTTACTGTTGATTGTGATATTGGCGGACGATTGGGGTATTTTTGATTAAATAACTCACAAACTTCTTGCTGCTTTCTAACTCTATCACCGTAGCCCATCATCATCAAAACCTCTGTGCGCTGTTTCTCAGTGAGCCGCATTTTAACGTAATTTAGTTATGAAAAAAAAGGAATGAGTCTTTTGAAAACTAGTAAAACGTTAGGAAAATACACATAAAACTGACAATAACAATAACTATTGACATTAATTCTTTTGATTCTTGCGTCATAAATCCAAAGCCTACTTGACTTTTTTTGCGCTTCACGCATGCTGACTACAAGTTTTGAATGAGAATAACTCCAAAACGCTTGGGCTAAGGTATAGCACATGCTACATGAAAAATGTTTAGAATTTTCCGAAGAATCCGAACATGCAATAATATACAGGGGGTTCCATTTAAGAAAAAAATATTTTTTCTGGCACTTTTATTTGGAACACCCTGTATATCTACATTTTATGTCAGAATATGCGCGATCGAAAAACAAAATCGACGGGTCCGAGCGATTTTTTTAAAAAATTGTAGTTTCCGAGATAATGAATTTATTCCTTACTTTACATCCACCCATATGGGTTAGGGACATTGTTTCTCCTTAACGCCTATGCTCGTCTAGTCGGTGATCCAACAACCCAAAAGTAACGTGCCCTCTACATCCATTTACATTTCCCAAAACTTTTCAGAGCCACTTGAAGTAATAACAGTAATCTGTTGACGTTAACCCATATTTCACTAAAAATATAAGTTTAATATTCAAGAGTCGGCCCATCTGTTTAGACCGCGAATCTCTGGCTAACCAACTCGCGGTTTGGCGTTGAAACTTTTCTCAAGTGTTGCCGCAGTATTGCTCGTCACGTACCAGACGAGACTGTTTTAATTAAATCTCGGATGGTCCTCCTCGAGTGATTAATTAAAGAAAGAAGCCGATCCCTTATAAAATTTAAATTATTACTCTGGTCTAGATTTACCGCGAAAATTATTCGGTAACTCGAGATGGCAAATCCTGGATTTTTGAGGGTTAAATTCAATTAACGACTGTGAACGGACTAATTAGATGTTCAGGGTGAAATTTTATTAGACTTTTTGACAAAGCAGCTAATTCTGTGTAGCTTAAGTCAGAAGAACATGACAGCTTCTTTATAATCAATCCAATTGTGTGTCATTATTTTATACAGACTGAGGATTTAATGTGTTAGAATGTAAAATCCGAAACTCGTCAGTAGGTAGGTTGGAGGACATGTTTAAAAACCTTTGGCACATTTACCCCCCCCCCCCCTCAGATTTCACATTGTTACACTCATATGGGACCAAAGTTGTTCTATTAAATTCGCCTATGAATTTAACTCTCTAAAAAGTTAATTTTATTGAATGGGTGTTATTTATTCCATTTTACACTCTATCGGGAAAATTAAATACAATGACGATTAATTACACCATATTAGCGTGTAAATAAACCCCGCTAGAAGGTCATTTTAACACATTCGTGTTAAACTTATTCTTCAATCGTCTTTTACACTGCCCCGGGTAAATATACCTAAAGCCATGTTACCGAAAAGACAGGCGTCAACAAGTGGTGTGAAACTCTAGGAATTGACACATGACGCCGACGCTACGTGCAAATTCAACTTTAAAGTCAGTCTGATTGTGCTCTTTGAACGAAATATAGAACAATGTTATATTTAAATTAAAATATAGAAACAAAGCAAAGTTATGTAAAGTGCCAAATGAGAGTGCCTCTTATAAGGATCTTGTTTAATTGGGTAAGCATATTAACAAAATTTAATAGACACCTTACTAATAAGTGCGCCATTTTTAAGAAACTAAGTACGTATTTACATTGTTACAGTTTTCCTTTTAGCTTTTAAATTATTCGATATAAGCTTATAATATAAATGTATCCCTTTTTTATATACATAAATACTTAGTTAGGTACCTACCTACATATTTTACTTTACAGATCTCTAAATAAATATACGATTAATATAATACTCGTCATTTTCATTCTTTAATATTGTTCCAGAGCATACTTTTATTTGGTTGTTTAGTGTTCTAAGTATACATATATTTATTATGTTATTTGTTTTGTTAAGCTTAACAATGAGGTACATTAAACGCAGATCTGTATATGTTTATTTTACTAAATTGTTAAACTATATAATAGGTGTGTTATTTTGTTCAACTAGTTATAACAATAAGTGTAAAAAAATCACAGGGTTTTCCAGTTCTGTTTTAACCATCGTTTTGTTTATAAATAAACGATAAATAATACTTAATATTTTTGTTCATTTAACAAACCTTTTCCAAGCGATCTGAAGATTTATACATATTAGGGGCTACTACTTTCGGCTTTGACTAAGTCATTCAATCATGTATCAAACTAAGCAGAGGTTAATAATGTAAAACATCTTGAATGCATAATTTTTTACATTTTAATTATAAACGCCCGGTTAGTTTGATACGGGATTAAATGACTTAATCAAAGGGGAAAGTATTCTAGCCCTGGGTAGATTATTTTATTACACTTACTATAGTAAAGTCACACCCAAATAAAATAAAATTTACACTACAATAATATGATATTTACACTAGTTAATCACAAATTACCATTAAAAAATGGTTTATTTACACCTCTCATTATTTCTTTTACACCCTAAAAGGATAGGTTTACAATCTGTGGGTCTAATTTACACACGATAGTGTAAATATACCTATCTATAAATTTAAAAAATTAACACTCATCAAAAAGTAAAAAACCATTCAAAAATATATTTTTTACCAGATATACTGATTGGTTAACCTTCCAGGACTCGCGCCATGTCTCACAGACCCGAGACATTTATTATTACGGATATTTTGGTGGTGGGGTGATGCAAACGGCTGTTCGTCTCTGTAGCTTTCGATAATCAGTTCATACGCCGACTCGAGGTACGCGTCGTCAAAAATATTTTTGTTGTGAGTAGTACCTACTGAGCAAAAAAGTCTATTAGGCCCGGCGCGAGTAGATATGTCGCTGTTATAGAATTATTATTTATTTGGTGTTTACGAAAGATAATTGATTATAATGGTAAGTTTTTTGGGAAATCTGTTACTATAGTTTATCAAACTAAATTGTAGCATGTTTCAGATGTCCTATGAAGAGGAGCAGGCGTATCTTCATCAGCTTAATGCTGAAGTCGCCACACCAGAGCACTCGACAAACGCTAGTTTTCGTCTTTTCGAAGAAGAAAAAATTGAAGAGGCCCCAATTGATGACGAATCTGACCTTGAGGAAGACCACGCCGAAGAAAGAATAGAAGATACAGATACCGAACAAGAGGCGGAAAGCGAAGATAAAAGTTATGAGAGTGTAGCAAAAATTCCGCGGATTCCATCATTTCGTGGGAAGGATGGTACAACAACTTGGAAAAAACATATTTCTAATAAAAATGTAAGAACACGAAGATGTAATATTGCCACTTCACTTCCTGGTGTTAGACCATGTGCCAAAAATGCGAAAAGTGTAATTGAATGTTGGAATTTATTTTTTTGTAATGAGATATTGGAATTAATTGTGGAAAATACAAACAAAATGATCCAGATGCAGAGAAATATTTTTTCTCGACCGCGAGATGCAAGAGACACAGATTTACCTGAAATAAAGGCCTTGCTGGGTTTATTATGTCTAGCTGGGATTCTACGAAGCAGCCACCTCAATGTTGATGACCTATGGGATAGGAATGGCATTGGTGTTGAAAAGTTTTGATTGACGATGTCAAAAGAAAGATTTTTATTTTTACTTAGATACTTGAGATTTGATGATAAAGAAACCAGAGATGAACGAAAAGCTGAAGATAAATTAGCCCCAATTAGAGAACTATTTGATAGCTTTATTGCTAATTGTAAAAAAAACTATACAATTAGTCAATTTGCAACGATTGACGAACAGTTACCAGCATTTAGAGGAAGGTGCTCATTCTGGCAATACATATCGAGTAAGCCAAGCAAGTATGGCATTAAAATATTTGCTATGGTTGATGCTAAAATGATGTATGTCCAAAATATGGAAGTTTATGTCGGAAAGCAACCTGACGGAGGCTATTTTGTTCAGAATGATGCGTGTAGTATTGTGCAGCGACTTATCTCGCCTATTTACGGTACTGGCCGAAATGTAACATGTGATAACTGGTTTACTTCATTTCCGCTTATAGAAAAAATAAGCGAGAGTTACCTCCTAACTTTGGCAATCCAAAAATCGACCTATTTGGTCAAGTACTTTTGGTTATCAGGAAAATGTCACAATCGTGTCGTATGTACATACCACGCAAAGGAAAAAATGTGATTTTGGCTTCTAGCATGCACCACGATGATACGATTGATCCAGAAACCGGTGATAAGAAAAAACCAGAAATAATCACTTTCTATAACTCAACCAAAGGCGGAGTGGATACTGTAGATAAACTTTGCGCAACATATAATGTAGGAAGAAATGCGCGCCGTTGGCCCATGGTTATATTTTTTCATATTATGAATATAGCAGGTATTAATGCTCAAAGAACCTATGCTGCAAATAACAACAAGTATCCCTGTATAAGACGACAGTTTCTAAAAGAACTGGTATGTATGCTGGCCGAAGACTACCAAAGGCGCAGAGCAGAACTATCAAACTTGCCAAGAGAACTAAGACAGCGGAGACAGGAAGGAGTTGGAATGTGTAACTTAGGTCAAGAAGAAACTTCTTACCCACCAGGAACTAGAAGGAGGTGCTACTTTTGTAAAAAAGACAGTAAGACAAAATATTTCTGTCAAATGTGTAGAAAATTTGTTTGCCTAACCCACGCCCAAATGTTATGTCAAGGATGTATTACACAATATGAAAACAATTAGTATTTAGATGGAACTAAATTGTTTTGTAAGAACATAGACATGTTTTAGTTTTTTATAGCATTTTTAATAAAAGTTTCTAGAGTTCAATATTACAAATTGGTCAATTCGCAAGTTTCTTGGCTATTACTTCAATACACTGACCAAAAAGCCTAAAATAATGCTTTACCTATGTAAAGACAATTTGCTTTGCTTAAAAAAACGGGTTACAATAAATTTAATACATTTTTTTTAGCTATTCTATCATAAGGGCCTGCTAGACCCAGCGCGAGTAGTCATGTTACAAAATGTGGCGCGAGTCCCCGAAGGTTAATATACCCTATTGAGTGTGGTCCTACATGTACCATCATTGAGTGTTAAATTTTACACACAATTTTTTACTGTGTACGTAAGTAAGCAAACAATTGATACATTTACAGTACTGGTTTCTTAGTTATGTATTTTTGAATAAACGAAATTAGAACACGCCCGGTTTTACAAGCACAGTTTAAGACCAAGTTCAACTAAACCTTGCTCAAAGTGAATTTAGTTTTAAAAATGACATGAAATATCATCTATTACCACCAATTCATGTCGGTAATTCTTATGTGTACTGGGTAATGGTTTTACTTCCTTTACTGAAAGAAGCCTAAAAGTAGTTCTTCTATACAACCGCAATAAGTACGCTTTGGTGCAAGTTGAACATTCAGTCCATTTGAAGGAATACTATAAAAATCTTAAGCTAATCTTGAACACAATTTATTACTTAGATCACAAATGGACGATATGTAGCGATTCAAAAGTGATTTCCATGATACTTGGCCAACAAAGTGGCTACACAAAGTTTCCTTGAAAGCAACACTATGTCAAGAAAGAAAGGCCACTAAGAAAAATCTTGCAGGCCGGAGTTAAAAATGTTGCAAGGGGAATCTTGTTGATCCTAAAAAGGTATTACTTCCACCACTTCACATTAAATTGGAGTTAATGAAACAATTTGTGAAGGCATTACCAAAAAAGAAGGAGAATGTTTTAAATATCTTTGTCAGCAGTTTCCTGGTTTATCCGAGGCAGAACTAAACGAAGGAGTGTTCACTGGACCTGACAACAAGAAACTCATGATGGATGTTTACTCTGAGCAACAAATGAATGCGAGAGAAAAAGCAGCATTGCTATCTTTCAAACTAGTTGTAATCAATTTTCTTAGGAAACAAAGGAACCCAAACTATCAAGCAATCGTCGCTGACATGCTGGACAACTTTAAGAAGCTGGGCTATAGCATGAGCATAAAAGTCCATTTCTTCACTCACACCTTCAGTACTTTCCTTCAAATCTTGATGATGTGAAGAGCAGGGCAAAATATTCCATCAAGATATCAAGGAAATGGAAAGAAGGTACCAAGGAAGATGGAATTTTTCCATATTCTGTTATGTAAATATAAACTTTGACGTCTCTTACCTGTTTAATAAAAGCTAGAACCTTAAGAACAACTGTAAAAATTGCGTTAAATTTAGCTTTTTGCCCCAAGTAGGTCCATTTGTTGTAAGATAACCTGACGTGATGGATTTCATTTTTGAAATCAGAACTGGAAACTACATATAAAATACAAACAAGTTTCAAATATTTTTATTTCGCAGACCTGTGTTATTATTTGAAAGAACACACAAAGGTTTGTGTAGCGGACATACATGGAAATATAATGTGACCAACAAATTATTTTGTATGTATTAGCTGGTCAAGGTGGCGTATCTTCCCGAGAAATGGCATTAAAACATGTGCATCTCATCCGTTACGGCTTCAACCCTCCGATCAGGGATCGGGAGTAATAAACTTAATAAACAGTACAGGCAATAAAGCAGGCCTCTAACGGTAGTTCCAGGACATCTCTTAAAAGTTTATTGTCGACGCCTTTTGGGTACCTTTTTCCAAAAGGCAAAACAAAATATAGACAGTTCATCTCAGCTAGCCTTTTCAATACGTTTGGCACTCTGAGACCGCGACCGATACCACGTTTAGTCATTTTGTATATATTGTAATGTTAATGTAAATACAGTTTAAGTGTACATATAACACCGGCTTCTTATTTCACAAAACACTCTATTCACGAGCTACGCACCCCCAAAGTTTGTATAAATTATACACCTTGTTTGATGCTTTATAAGGTCCAAAATCGTTGGGAATACTACTCGAACATGGCACCCGTTAGACCTAAGGCTACGCTGCTGGATTTTATTCGGAACAACCAATCCGAGAAAAATCATACTATAAATATAATTAATATTTTTTCATTCACTGTTCATAAAAGAGCACAGAATTCAGACGGCTCAAATCATAAAAGTTTCGCAACGTGGAAAACAAGGTTTAAATTTTAATGAACGATTCACATGGAGTTGGGGATACAAAAGCCTTTCATAAAGTATTTTGAAGAAAATACCGATTAGGAATGGGTGTGTGAATTGATTTTTTATCCTGATGTGACGCATAATTCATTTGGCTTTAAATAATTACAAGAATGTCTACACACCAGTATCGGTTCATAAAACTGTTTAATTCGAGATTTTAACAAATAAAACGATTAATAATTCATCAAATCAAGCTATTGATTGGCTGGAGATGATTTATTTCTTTAAATAGCTCGTCCCTAGGGACAATTCAAAATAATACACAGAGAGAAAGGTTTAATTCCCAATATCTGAATATATTTCAGTCAATGAAATAATTTAATTGATAACAGGTAACTAAATATTAAATTGAAGGAATTACGAAATTTACAATAAAACACAATAATTTTAATAATCAATGAAAATTTTAATATGTTTGATTTAGCTGTACTATACAGAGTGGCAAGAAAGTCGCGAATAATGCCTGTAACTTTTGAATTACCTCGTATATTATTCCCCACATTTCTATCTGCATGAATTTTTCCTGTCATTTCTGGTTTGGTTGCCATAGAGACCAACTTACTTTTATTAAATAGAACACCCTACATATGATTGCATGTTTGAATTCTACTGGGAGAACTCTGAAATTTCCGAGGTAATGACAGCTTAAGAATGAAAAACTTCCTAAGTATAATTATTCTTACCTAATACCCATCAGTTCAGTCAAGGTGTTTTCATGACAGCGGTCTAAGAGGTGTCAATTCTGAGTTCCTGTTTAATTCTCTGTTGCCTGATTTCTAATTTGTTTACACTATGGTTCATCTGAATGAGAAACAACGAGAAATATGAAGTGATTGCAAGATCAGCTTTGTCAACTTTTCAGTGAACTATATCCAAATAGACCTCCAATAAATCAGTCAACGGTGTGTCGAGTGGTAAAGAAATTTCGAGAAACAGGCAGTGTTAGGGAAGCCGGTAGATCAGGTCGACCTAAAACAGCAACCGGGGGAGACAAAGCTTTGGATATCATTCTTACAATACATGAAAATCCAACACAATCATTCAGGCCAATGGCAATGGATTTTAATGTGTCTCATCAGTCAGTGAAATATTTGTTTAAGCAGGAGAAATTGCATCCCTACAAGACAAAGTTAGTGCATGAGTTAAACGAGGACGATTTTGATAGAAGAGCTGAATTTTGTGAGCTGATGATGGAAAGATGAAATAACGATAATAACTTCGGAACAAATATAATTTTCTCGGATGAAGCTACTTTCCATTTAAATGGCATTGTTAATAGACACAATTATCGTTATTGGTCTGCTGAGAATACTCACTGGTTCCAGGATGGTCATACTCAGAGGCCCGAAAACGTTAATGTTTGGGTGGGCATAGTTGGTAGACATATTGTGGGACCTTTTTTCATAGATAGTAATTTGAATGGCGAAAAATATCTGGACCTTCTCAGGAATCACATAATTTGTTCTTGCAGAATGGTTTTACTGGGTGTAAATAATGGTATAAACGAACAGGTATGGTTCCAGCAAGATGGAGGACCTACGCATTATATTTATAAAAATAATACTTTTCTTATATTAACTACAGTCTGTTCATAAGAAACTAAAATTAGGTAAGAGGTAAAAATCCTAAATAATATTAATCATACCTAAACGTAAACCTTATTTATGTGTCGTTGTTAAGGCACATTACATTAGAAAATGTTGGTTAGGGTTATTTTTTAGTCATAATCCAAGATGTAAAGAAAGTATTGTTTAAATAGACGTTTGTTGTATTTCTTGCATTCAGAAGAACGTGGGAGGGAAAAAAATTGATTAAAAGTTAACTTAATTTTATTTTATTAATTTTTCGACATGCAATGAAGTTGCTTTTATTGTTTTCCTCAAAAATGAAATGAGATTCGAAAAAATATCAAGAGATTTAAAAGTTGTATTTTTAGGTGCTTAATCCGAAATTAATATAAAATCTTTAAACAAGTCAGTGGCGTACATATTTTTACGATTTTTTTTTAATTTTGACACCCTGTATCTTAAAAAGCAGACTCTTTAGGACACTTGTTTATATAAACTTTTCTACTTGAATTTGGTTCAGGATTGCGCCCTTGGAGTTTCGGCCTATTATTAAGCAACGCGCTGTATACCCTTGTATAATACCTGTAGATTTCCACAATCACAAGAGGTTAAAGGGTTAAACCATGTCTTTATGCCTCCTCTTTGTGGGTTTTAATTGACATTTCAGTTTATCATAAATATAAACTTTAGGTTTGGATTCGGGCAAATACAGGACCATTAGGTATAATTACGCAACTAAAACGAAGCAAAGGATAGTTTATACTTTTTATTTAATACATTCTATGGCGTCAAGTTTGTTAAAAAAAATTATTCGACTTTATGTTTTGCCGTGACAGCATTGGTCAATGAAAATATGTACCTATCTACTTAGTCTAACAAATATTTAACTTTGAAAGATAGAAAAAATCAAGTAGTAAATAATGTCAAGAAAACACGTAAGTGTAATTTACCTGCACAGCCCGTATGTATGTCGCGGGCACTACGAATGATTAGATATACGCATGACAAAGTATTTACAATGAATGTGACCAATATTAAGTTATGCAATAAGTGTAAATTGCGTTTTACTTACATTCAAACACAACAGTTAACATTTCCAAGTCCCAAAGTTTCAAAAGTTCGTTAATTTTAGCCATCACCACTGAACACACCACGCATCTTCGAAATACGCATAACATATGCATCAAACAGCAATGTCTTTGTTCTTTCGTAGCCTGAAAACCGCGACATGAGCCGATATGTTATTAACTTTTGGGAATACCTGATTTAATAATCCAAAGTAAAATTTCATTCGCCCAATTCTGGCAGAAGAAATTTATTTTACAATTCCTGTATAATTAACAATAACAAAGTATTATTGCTGTAACTTGAACGGTGTATTATTGTTGTAAATAAATTTAAATGTATTTAATAAAATATTTATTGAAAGTTAGATTTAGTTTAGCAAAATAAACTTTTATTTTAGTAAATGAATTTCCAATTCTAAAAATCGTTTAGTAGCGGCGAAAAAGAAATTTCTCTCTGTGTACCAGTAAAATCGTAAATATATGAAAGCTTATTATACCTGTGTAATAAGCTTCTTAAAGAAGTTATTTAACAAAATTTGGTTATTTTTTTGAAATGGGGACAAATTTTGTTTCTTTGTATAGGAAAGAGGGACTAAATTTTTCATTATGTTGCGATTTTGATCTCTTTAGAGAATTTATTTCTTTTCTGTAGAGATTTTAGTCAAGGCAAAAATGTTATAAAAGCTTGACCAAAAGTGCATACACAAAGGCAAGATAAGTATCTATTATATGCACTTAGTTTCAGTACTTATTGTGTTACGTTATTCGCTAAATGAATTTCTTTGTCTACCCCTTGACAAATTTCGAATAGTAAAATAATTAACCCTCTACAAAGCCGGGCAGAAATCTGAAATCAAGTAGCAGAACAGCCATAATAAACATACTTGAAATAATTTCCGGAAATTATTGCAAATGAAATACGGAGGCAACTTAGGGACGTCAGTTCGAGACGACATAACGTTTCAAATAACGTTTAATGGCCGCGATGGGGAGTTATCGCGGAATACGAAACAGAAACGTTAAGATTTCTTTTAAACACATAGTCGAGCCCTTTGACCTGAAATAGATACTTATGTAGCGATAAGTGCATATAAACCATAATCTACTTGAAATTGGGAAAGAGTAATCAATGAGGATCAAGTAACCAATCCATGCACAGAGGGAAAGCGACTAATTAAACAGAATTGCTAAAAACAACCTTATATCAGTGGCAACATTTTTAATAACCACTGTTAAACGATCTCTAACCATAGCAAAAAATGTACTAACCAATAACATACAGAATTACTACCTCGTGTTTTACATGACCAATAAATCAAAACAATGTTAAATATAATCCAATTATTATAAGAATGTATTTCAGTTAAATATTCTTATTGGGAACATAAAATGGATTTATACAACATCACGATTATAACAACCATAAAACGCTGTGTTTGGGATACTAAGTCAATTATTAGTTAGTATTAACCATTTATTGACCAGTATGCAACAGAGTCCTAATTTGCAATGAGTGGGGGGAACTTCGACCCGCTTTAACTCGTGTTATAGTTTGCATTTCTTCCTCTCAGCGGGTTGTGTCTGATGTTAAAATTTTTTAAAATAAAAAGCAGCCAAAAAATGCCAAGATACTATCAGGGGACCAGGTTTACAAGTTTTTAATGTAAGCTCCAAGCAACCAGTTTTTAATGATAAAGGTTAGTGATTTCATTAAATATTTGATAATTATTTAAATAAGTATATATTATTTTAATTACATATTGCTATACTGACAAAAATGGATTTCCCGATGTCGTGGGTTGCAGAACTAGAGCTACTTTAACGCACGTTTCATGTTGTTTAAACTTAGCCTACGAACTATCACAAATTATTTAAAAACGCTACAATAACTCAGCTTCTTTTGGTTCGCCTCATCACAGAAGGAGGTTCTTTGTCAACATTTTAAACACATTTGGGATGACCGCAATCTTTCATTTTGTAACCTGAACTAACCTGAACTAAGTTGAACTAACCTGAACTAACCTGAACTAACCTGAACTAACCTGAACTAACCTGAACTCAGTTTTTGGATTGGGAAAACTTACTTACTCATTTTAAAGTGCCGTTTTGACTCGGACGTGCATTATTTTAACTCATTACCACATGTGAATTATTTTGAGTAGGAATAAGTCATAAGGAGTGCTCTAAAAACCCATATTGAGGGTAAATCACCGATCGAAAGGTCACGGAAAGTTCCGAATTCGCGCTCGTGCCGATTTGGCATGGTAACTTCATCCCATTGTTATTAGTACCTGATGCACGTCGCGCCGTCATGAACCACATAATCGGACTTTCCCTCCGCGCAATCGTTGATCGGCTGGATCTTTTATCTTTGCACAGAGTTTATTCTCCTCATACAGGTGCGTGAAAATGAGGATACTCCAACTTTAGGACAGATTAAATCTATAGTTGTTAAGTTAATCATCATAAGCTTAAAACAACTGAAAGGTCAAGTTTTGATAGCTCGAATCATGAGTTAATCTAGCTCGAGTAGTAACGCATCACAATTCCCATATTGGTCTCTGACAGCTTAAATAATGAATTGCTGCAGCCCACCTCGCATGTGTTCGTCAAACCCAGTTACGATTAGCTTACCAAAAATTTAGGTCGGGTTCAGTGCCTAAAATAACCCATCTTCAGGGCTATTATAACTTATGAATAGTGATTTGATGCAATTTCTTCGATTTAGTTGCCGTAATTCGCAGGTCTGAGCTGTCCCCTATTAGCAACACGCGTCGATCTAGGACAACTCATATTTGAGTTACATCAACTTGATCTTTCGCTCAGTGCAGAATGCGCTTTAGTTCCTCGGAATTAAATGGCCCACCTCAGTTTCCGTTTTGCGGGAGTAAAGTACTTACTTTAGTCCTGGAAGTACAAAAAATTATATTTACGACCTTGTGAGGGTATTGCAAATTAATTGACTATAACTCTCTCCCAATCTCCAACAGAGTATAGATTAATAAAACTGACGCTCACCTTAAAAAACATACGGAATTTAGCAATGCAAAAATGCTCTATTGCTGAAAGGCAGTTACAGTAGCAAACAGGAGGCAACTGTTTGCGAAATATATTACTTGGCAGGAATTTATTATTAACTAGAGGTAGATTATTAATTTCTCGAAAATCGTAACTCAACAGTTTGGCAGTAATTTCTATGAAGTTTGCTCCAAGTTAAACCTGGTCTAGCGGAAAATAAACCAGACGTTTTAGTAAGAAAGATTTCGCCTAAATTTGAGTCAGTTTCCGTTATTAGCCAGGAGTTTTCCCATTTGCTTAATTAATAATCAGCCTCTTGACTTTTGATGCAAAGAAAGGTAAAGTTATTAGGCCATTGCGAATAATTTCTAATTCATAATCACTTAATGATACCTCTAGACTCTAGATCATGCACAGTGCAAAATATCCACCTGGTAAAAATTATTTCAGAAGTGGTTAACACCCGGATCTATATAATTTACCACATTTTTACTTACTTTACAATACTTAGGTATTTACCTACATATTTCACTTCATAGATCTCTAAATAAATATACGATTAATATAATACTCGTCATTTTCATTCTTTTATATTGTTCCAAAGCATACTTTTATTTAGTTGTTTAGTGCTCTAAGTATACATATATTTATTATGTTATTTGTTTTGTTAAGCTTAACAATGAGGTACATTGAACGTAGATATATATATATATATATAGTATATATATGTTTATTTTACTGAATTGTTAAACTATATAATAGGTGTAATTAACTTGCGTTGGGCTACATTCTTGGTGAAACCGTATATTATCCATTATGGGTAAAAATAAAATTGCTTGTTATGTTTCACTATTTATTCAGTTACCTGACACGCGTGTTTCGACCCTTTCAGGTAATTTTCAAAGAAGTACAAAGATAAAAATTATTGCTAAGGTATTTATATAAACTCTAATGTATAGTATCAATAGGTAATAAAATAATTAAAATTACGGATTACAATGGATGGGTAGATTATGTTTTTTTTTTTTTATTCTTATACAGGTGGTTGTCAAAATGTTTTAATTTATTTTAATTTAATATGCTGTTGCTAATTGGGTTAGCACTTGAAGGTATTTCTGTTTGAGTATTAACAACATTACTTTTGTTTTTTATTGCTTTTTTAATGGTAAGTGACTCTAAAAGGTTTAATTTTCTGCTCTTGTTCTGGATATGTATAGGTTTTATTTGATTTGAAATTTAATGATTTTCTATTATGCAGTGGTCTGCTATACCTGTTTGAGTTAACACTCATCAAGAAGTAAAAAAAACATTCAAAAATGTCTCTTTTACAAGACATACTGATTGATTAATATACCTTATTGAGTGTGGTCGTGTATGTACCACCATTGAGTGTTAAATTTAACACTCAATTTTTTACTGTGTGCCCACTATTAAACGCTCATTTTCTCATTCTACATGTGCATGTCGAGTCCATCCCTAGCACCATGCCCAATGTAAATCGTCAGCAAACCACCAATTGTCATGGTCTAGTTGTGAACTCCATATCCATAATTTGTTTTATTGTTTTAGTTCATGAATATAGTTCATATGCCATAAAAATGTCCCATATAAAATCGTAGAGCCATAAAAATTCCATCGGCTGATTTCCCTCGAGTATATCGGACACATTTTCAGTGTCGCTTCCTATAGAATGTCCTCAATTTTTCACGAGAACTTCGGGCAACATCTTTGTCGTACCTGTGGCAATTTAATCGATACCTACGTAGCTTAAAATACATGCTGTTTAATTATTTATAGCATAGACCGTTTCTTGTTTATGATTTAATGGAATTCTTAACTGTGTTGACGTAGGTCAAACACATTAATTCTAACACCCATACAACAATACAACAAATCTAAATGAATTCAACAAGTTATCTGTATATTGAGACCATGACTATTGTTTTTCTTTATAACTTTAAACAAGTCCCCTGGCAGATTATTTAAATAAAAACCTTAAAAATCTGTATATTATGTTGCGCTGAAAGCAAAATTTTACTTAACTCATTGTTGTTCTTTTTAAGATTGATGGATGTCACGTAAAAAATTACAAAAAGGCGCTAAATTTAGTAGAGCCATCAATAAGAAAAAATGAATGGCGTGTTTTAAGCTAAAAACGTTTTTCGTGTAATATAGAACGCATCTGAGTTTCCTAAAAATAAACTAACTACATTATATGCGTATGATCTATCACCATTGAATTTGTCCGTTGCATATTAGCACGACTCACCAAACATGCTTTATGAGAATACTACAAAATGTAGATTACTCGCGGTAGGAGACATTCATAGATGGTAGATGTTGGCTCACCCGACATCGCGCGGTGAAATACCATCGCATCGGTCTAGGTGGCGTGAAATTGCTCTGTGAGCTAACGTTTCGTCACTGTGCCTATGTTTCCGGTTTCTAGGGTGGGAAATATATAAAAAATGCTATGATGGTTCCAAGATCGAAATACTCTGGAGTTAAATTCGCCCCCCGATCGGATCTTCGGTCATGGCACCTCATCAAGCGAAATATTCCCAATATCTACCAGGCGGGGTCCTTCAAAACAATATTTGAAATGAAAATGTGTCACAACTGAAGTTGTTAAAATACCTAAAATTAGCAGCTTCCAAATTATAGAATATAAGAGGACTGAACTCGAACATCAACGCAGTCCATCATCATCTACAATCTACCAAACCTCATGTACACGCACTAACTGAAACAAAGGTCAGATCATCGACTAGTACGGTCAGCTATTTATATCCCGGGTACGACTTCCATCACCGATTTAGGCTCTTCGTCCGCAGTGATATTTCTTGTCAATGAGAGGAGACACTCGAGCCCAACGACTTTGATGTAATGTGGTATAAAGTATTAACGCAGAGAACTGCTAAATTCATCTGCTGCCTGTACCGGCCGCCAAGCGATACCCATTATAGAGAGTGGTTCTCCTCACTTACCAATACTATCGACTTTTTGCAAACCCGCCATCCCAAATCCTAAATTGTTATCCTTGGCCACTTTAACGTTCATTATGTCAACTGGCTCAAACACTTAAATACAATCGACGAGCAAGGTCGCGAATTCGAATCCTTTGCCATCAGCTCTGGCCCCACCCAACTTGTGGGTGAACCAACTCAGATTCCAGACCGAGATGATGACTTTGCTAGTTTGTTGGATATTTTCTAAACTTCAAAGTTTGGAACGTCTGACCACAACCTTATTTCCGCACTGAACAAACTGCCAATTAGTGCTGAATAGCCTCCTAAACCACGCAAGATCTGGCATTATAATCGGCTAAGTGGGATGACCTAAAGGACCATTTTCGAACCTTTCCTTGGGGGAACAGGGCAAGCATTGGTTTACCAAAATTTGCAAACGAGCTGTCACAATGGTGTTAAACCCCTACCGGCGAAAATCGTACCATCTTTATTAACACTCGAAACCAATGCAAGCTAACGATAAACCAAAGCAAAGAAGCACACAACCAAAGGATGAAATACAAACTTCTTGTATGTCCTAACGGCTTAAGATCATTTTGGTCGCTAGCTAAGGCCGTCAGTCAGAACTTTACCAGGTCAATCATTCCACCTCTAACATGTTCTGATGGCACCATTGCGACCAAAGCACAGGAAAAACCAAACTTACTGGCGGAACTATTATCTTCACATTCAACGGCAAATTTTCAGGGAAAAACTCCACCGAACACTCTCGCCGTGTTAAACTAATCCTGAGGAGTCTTGACACCAAAAAGTTTCTGGTCTTGACAATATTCCAGTCATCATAATTAGGACATGCGCTGATGAATTGACACCGGTATTTTGTAGGCTATTTAACTTGTCTAACAAAAAAGGAATATTTCCTTCTTGCTGGAAAGCTGCACGAGTCCAGACCATACCCAAGAGAGGCAAGAAGACCTTACCAAACAACTATCGTCCAGTCGCATTACTTTTGGTTATATTAAAAGGTATGGGGAAGGCTGGTGACCATGACCTAACAAACAACCTGGAAAGCCTTGAACATCGAAGGCAGGTTGGCGACTTGAATCTATTTTATAAATATTTTCATGGTGTCGTGGCCGTGTTCCCTAACGAGTATAATCTCCAAGGATTCAAGACCAGCGTGAATCGTCAGTAAAAGCGGCATAGGCCATCAACTAATCTGTAGCTGTTGGGTCTGCGCTGAGATCAGTTTGAAAGTACAGAAGTTGGGTTAGTCAAGTTCTGTTTGCTTCAATAGTGTGTCCTTAAATTATATCCGAAGCTTCAAGTAGTAAATACGGAAAGATTCAATTTCAAGAAGCCAATTTGTCTGATATTTAATAAAGCCGTCACGGAATAAAAAGAGCACACTTTTAAAAGTTTAAATACTACAAAATATTTTCAAAAAAGTAGGGAAATTTAACAGGGTAACTAAAGAGTGACAGAATTGAAAAGTTAAAAGAGATTGGACGTTTAGCAAGATGTTTTTCTAAAACACAGTGAGAAAGCTGAAGATGTCGTTCTGGCAAGTTATGTTATCTGTTATCAATACTGATATTTACTAAAAAACAACAACAACAACAAAGTCAGACCCAATCCTTGGACGCGTTTCGCCGTCTACGGCTCATCGGCAAGGCGATATAGTCTGATGAAAAGGAAAGGGACCTCAAAGTGCTTTTTACACAGAAATGCAATTAAACAGACAAAAGTGGTAGCACGTGGCTACATCTCGTGTCAATATTGGTCTGACGGAAGGATAAGGGACAACTCTATACACGAATTTATTTTAAGTTTGTTATTTTTTAATATTTAGCTTTCAGTTGCTAAACTGACACATTGGCTTTCAGCGCCACCCAACGTTGTTAACCCGCGATGGGCCGCCTTGCCAGCGTTTGAACCTATATGGATTCTCGCTGTCCTGGTTAGGTTGATACTTGTGGTTGCCACGAGATGTAGCCACGTGCTACAACTCTCGTCTGTTTAACTGATTGTTAAGGATATGTTTGTTATTGCCGACCATCCACTTTTTAACGTTTATTTGTCACTGTAATGTTTTATTAGTTGGATATAAAGAAATTAGTGAATTAATACTGATAATACCCTAAGCCCTAAGCAATAGCAACGGTTTGACTGTAGTACCTCAACATTTCGACCATTGAAACTTTAAGTGATATTACTCACAGCTGGTAGAGTAATATGTCCCCTTTAAAAAAGCCAAACGGTCGCTCCATCATCCTGTATACGAAATGACCCCCCAAGAGTGGCTCAAGGTATTAAAAAGGGAGGGTTGAATCATGTAGCATACGGCCACTGTACCGAAACCACCCTCATTGAATGCCACACAGCATCCCTTGCGCTTGTTGCATTAATGTTTTAGCCCGGGATCAAAAGAATTGCAGAGTACCAATATAAGGACGGTTTTCGATGCTTCATGTCTTTTCTTAAAATTGAGGAATATTGGCCTACTTCCCATTAACCTATAAGTATATTATAAACAAAAGCACAGATCAAAGTCTAGGTCTCAGAGTTCCTCAGAGCCGCTGTTCCTTTGTTTATAGACTCATTCATGGACAGTTCCATTGTACTCAGTATAAAGTAGTTTTTTAATATTTTTTGTGATTTAGTTTTACTAGTATTTATGAAATACATGGGCTCCCGTACTATAAATTATGAGAGCGTGTTGTATAGACTTGATTCAGTTATACCCCCTTTAGAATTAGCCCGGTACATCGGTGATTGATTTATTGAATTAGGGTTGATGTATTTAGACTTTCTTGACTTGACTGGGCGTCTTTAGATCATCTGACCGTGTGATGAGATTAGGGTGGTAAACAATATTGTCATCAATGGAGAAACTGGATTTTGGCGATATAGAATGGAGATATTGGTGCTATAAGAAAGAGTTCTGGATAAAACGAAAGCGAAATAATATGTATCTGTTTGATACAAAAGAAACTATACTGTAACAGTAAAATCTAAAAAATGAGCATAAGTAAACTAAAAACGCTGTTTCCATACAAAATACTCTCATGACTTTTGCGTTGTCAGTAAAGACGAGGAGACGATTTTTCTAAGCGGAAGACAAATTCGAGCCCATTATTTCAGAGAAAAACAACAGCCAAATAAAAAGGTTTGTGAGTTTGAATAACGAAACGCTCGCATACATCACATTCGGCTCGGGCTGCATTCTTTTGAATTGTTTAGACATTTCCATGTTGAACAAGTCAGAGTAAAAGAAAAATAATGAACTATACGAATTTGAACCGGGGTATGGAAAAACAGTTTCATGCGGATTGATATTGAAAATTCGTATTTCACTATTGAAAAAATAGATGCAGATATGGCGTAAATTATAATTATAAAAAATAAATTGATTTGCAAATAAATATACTAAAAAAAGAGAAAAACAATAATTCATGTTGATTATAGAAACCCGCCTGAAAATATTGAAGGCCTTAAAAATAGGTTAATACTGCACAGTAAAAAATATCAACCTGGTAAAAATCATTCCAGAAGCGGAAAAAGAAGTAGTGTTAATGTTAACACCCGGATCAATATAATTTACTACATTTTTATACTCATATGGGACCAAAGTTGTTGTATTAAATTTGCCTATGAACTTAACTCTTTAAAAAGGTAATTTTGTTGAATGGGTGTTATTTATTCGATTTTACACTCTATCAGGAAAATTAAACACAATGACAATTAATAACACTATATTAGCGTGTAAATAAACCTAAAAGGTTATTTTAACACATTGAGTGTAAAACTTATTTTTTAATGTGTTCGTGTAAAAATACCTAAACGCGTGTTACCGAAAAGACAGGCGGCAACAAGTGGTGTGAAATTCTAGGAAGTGACATGTAACGACACGGCCAACGGCAGGTCATTTTACTCATTTCATTTCTTGCGACGCGACGCCAACGCTACATGCAAACTCAACTTTCAAGCCAATCTGATTGTGGTCTTTAAATGTGATATAGAATAATGTAATGTAATATATTAAAATTAAAATATAGAAATCAAGCAAAGTTCTGTAAAGTGCCAAACGAGAGTGCCTCATATGAGGATCTTGTTAAATTGGGTCAATATATTAACGAAATTTAAAAAACCTTACTAATAAGTACGCCATTTTTAAGAAACTAAGTAGGTATTCATATAGTTCGAGTTTTCTCTTCGGCTTTTAAATTATTCTGATATATAAGCTTATAATATTAATGTATTCCTCTTTTATATAAATACTTACTGTTATTACCATTGATACTAATGACAGCTCGAATGGAAAATGTCAATTTTTGACAGTTCCATTGGATATTTTTTTAAACTAAGATAAGAAAGTGCAGACCGTTTTACTCTAACTTCAGTTAAGATCTTATATACAGTACACCAAATTGTCAAATTTGTATTATCCCAGTGTTATAGTACCTATCTCAAAAACAGTTGAGTTTAGAAAAAAACTTATATTATATATATATAAATAATACAAAATATTAATATAAAATTTCGAGTAGAATCTAAAAACTTAAAAATGTATGGGGATTGTTTTAAGAAGAATGGTTCTTGACACATGCCTTGCTATTTTGAGAAACCCTGTATAAAACCAAGTATTAAAAAAAAATGGATAAAAATAGAATAAATTTGATGTATTGAAGCTTTTTTATTGAAATTCCGTATTTTAAGTTATTATATACGGCGTGATCCAATCTTTTTGCCCTCCCTGTTTATTATATACCATTAAGGTTTCCATTGTGTTCAACTAGTTATATTATAAGTGTATTTAATTTTTTTTTTCAGTTTTTAAGCAATATTTGGTGTATGAAATGAACGATTAATATAATACTTGGCATTTTCATTTTTTTTATATTATCCAAAGCATACTTTTGTTTAGTTGTTTAGTATTCTAAGTATACATATATTTATTATGTTATTTGTTTTGTTAAGCTTAACAATGAGGTACTAGATCTTCCTCTACCATGTCCAGCAAATTCTCTTCTCTTCTCTCGAAAATTTTTCTCCCCTGTATCTTCGAATACAAAGCAGCTTTTCAAAAACCATCAACGGACAAAATGTTCTTAGAAGAGTACAGGGAATAGCCCCTGCCGTATGTTTTATAAACACCCGTTATAATAGAATTTCCTCTTGATATTAAAATTAACGTGTTCTTGACCAAATTTGAGTTCCCTCAAAATCAAAAGATATTTAGGGTGGTTCTTTTTAAAATAATCGCCCTATATCTAAAATAACTGCGACCGATTTCCGCTAGGACATTATACAGTGCTAAAAGTCAGGGGTACGTGATCCGTTTCCACGTGTCCATTAAAAGTTTAAATAAATTCACCAACTGCAAAAAAACTAACAAGAACAAAAAAACAACCTACTAAAAATTGCATATCTACACTAACCCTCTGTTTTCAACGGTTTCAAAGAGAAAATCTCTTTCAAACGGCCGTCATAGTTTTCGTTTTTTCGGAGCACAAACAACTAACTAATCTCGCCTCCAAGAAAAACTAAATGGAGCACAACTTTTCCTAAAACCACTTAAAACTTCCGGGGATCCTAAATTACAGGCGCTGCCAGTTCGTTCGCAATGTTTTAAAATCTAAATAAGCCCGACCGGTGAAGTTAAGAGTCATTTATACCTAGACTTTGTTGTGTTGGGATTTAAAAAAGTTTTTTCCGATAGCTGTAAGTAGATTGCTAAAAAATATCCAAAGTTGTTGTTGCTACTAACCAGCAGGTCACAGGTTGATTGACCGTCAATGCTACAAATTAATTATTGGTCCGTGCACTTTCCACCCATACCGAATATAATATCTAAAATGGGCCAATTTCAATAATCCCTTCCGAAAGGGGACGGTTTTAATTGCTCCCAATGAATATTTATGTTTTGACACCTTTTCCTGGCGCCGGTAATTCGGCGTCGTCCTCCGGGCACTTTTGCTTTAATTTAAGAACCTTTTTTGTATAGTATTTGTTGTTTGTCTTCTCCTTAAACGCTCAAAGTTTTAAGACATTTCCGTTGACAATTTTTCTGCTTGTGGCTCTCCTTCATTCAAAAAAATATCAGGAACAATTTAGTTAATTGTCCTTGATCCTGCAGGGAGTCTCCCGTATGGCTTTTCGATCCTGCAGATTTCCCGCGAGCGCTATTAAGAGAAATGGACGATGTTCAAATGTTTGATGGCTTTGGGCCTTTTAGAAATGGCCACCCAGAGTGGCTGGGCTTAGAAATTGAAAGGCAAATCTATCTCTAAAATTTGAAAAATGCACTTGGGCTCGCATAATAAGAGAAAATATCAAATATTTGTCATAAAAGATTAAGGTAATATGAAAAAAATACGTCCCCGATTCCGATATATGGAGATTAAAATTATGAATTAATTTGTAAGAAAAATCAAACGAGGTGCAGTCAAATGGACATGATTTTGCTAAGAACACTATGATCAGCACGAAGTGCTGCATTTCAGCAATAGTTTGTGTAAAAATAATAAATACAGCATACTCACTACTCCTCTTTACCGACCTATCTGTTAAACGACTGCAGGCACTCATAATTGGGATTCTTAGTAAACATTAATGCTAAAAACATCCTTCATTAGTGGCAGTAAAACCCGCCCCGACCCCGACAATTCTTAAGAAATATACTACACACATACACTAATTACTTTTTTCCACTATTAACCTATAATATCGCCATTATTGACCGATTATTAACGTTAGAAATCGTTCTTCTCTATCTTATAAGTTATTATTGACCATGGTCAATAATAAGGCATTAAAATTCATTATTGACCCATCTTCAAGAATCTATTTGAACGCAGGTAACTTGATTTTTTGATTCTACAACATGAATTCATAAACATGAATAACCTGAAAGGTGATTTCTTGTGGTTAGGCAATCAGATAATTATCAATACATATTAGATTATTAGAGATGCTTGATGTTGTAAAATATCGATACAATCAACATTTTTTCTGCTTCCATCCTTAATTCTGGAGGTGTACACATAATAATATCACTATCATTTTCTTCGCTCATTTTTAAAAAAAAACGGAAAACTCGTGAAATCTGATGACATAAATGAACAAAAATTGACATTAACTAAGCCACCTGACAAAACAACAAAATATTTTGCCAATTCCAAAGCGCAGGTAACTTGATTAAAAAATATACTTATACCTACCTATAATTTTTTATAATTATTAATACTATAAAGATAAATGTCTTATAAAAGTTTGTAGTAGTGGAAAAAATATTATATTAACCACGGTTTAGACAGCTTATAGCCCTCGCGTCTTAAATCCCTCGTCGCTCCGCTCCTCGTGATTTAAACTTGCCGCTCGGGCAATAATGATGGCTGTCTAAACCTTGGTTAATAATATACTATTTTCTGCAGCCGTCTCAAAAATAAAATTTTCGGTATGATTTATTAAATCGAAAGTACCACTTAACACAAATGGTATCGAAAGTAGCTATTTTCGGGACGATTTGTTTCACTTTCGAAACGATTTCTTTACTTTCGGGACGATTCTTGTTACTTTCGGGACGATTTGGGCATCTATGTAGGCGGCTGTGACAATAACATGAACTTTGAATTTTATTATGACAGCGCTTGTCATGTAACATTGCTGTGTGCTTTTTCGCTTTTTAAATCCAAAAAATGGAAATCAGTAGTGAAAGTGAGGCTGAAATGATTTCGCATGAGAATATTGAATCTGCTAATTATGAATGTATGAATTATAGCCGGTAAAGGCACGAGAGAGGTATGAATTGGTCTACAATTTATTTCAAAAATGGAGCAATAGTAAAAATGTGCATACTATAAATTTAATGAACAAGTGATTCTTGCGTATTTATTGGAAAAATCAAAAATCTTAAAGCCTCTGGAGCAATTACTCGATGCTCAAGTACACATTAATATTAAAAATAATATAGATATAAGCCGGTATCCCAAAGTTATTGCTTTCCTTAAAAGAGAATCTATTGGGTATAAACCAAAAAAAATCAGGAGTATTGAATAAAGAAGAAATAAATCACTTCTTATCAGAAGCTGGAGATAATTTAAATCTAATTCCTCTTCTACCTTTTTTTTTATTTTAGGTTTCATTAATAATTGTTTTGGCAGGCGCTTGTCGTCTTGAAGAGCTTTATAAAATGAATTTGGACGATATAGAAGATAAGACAACCATGTTAGTGATTAAAATACCTAATTCTAAAACGAATATGGAAAGTACCTTTGTCGTCATTGGAAAAAGTAATATTTCTTAAATTACCGAATCCCAAAGAATACACCGGGCACTGTTTACGCAGGAGCTCAGCCACTTTACTCGATGAAAGTGGTGGTAGTATAACCAACTTAAAGAGACACGGAGGATGGAAATCAACCAACGTAGCAGAGGGATACCAAGGAGGAAACAAAATTCACATAGCTTCACAGATTGAAAAGGGCCGTAACGAAATTAATATCTCGAAAACTAGTACAAGTACAACACTGCCACTTCTGTTAATATCCCTAATAATATTAATGTAAGTAATTGTGATAATTGTGTCATTAATATTCATTAGTAATGTATTCATAAGAGTGATTGTTATATTATGTAATTGTCTATATAAAGTTCATACGTTTTTATTCATATCCTTTATCCTTTTTAACATACAGAACGGCTATAGAAAAAATATTGTACGTAACACGTATGTTTTAAGGGCGCACATATCGATAAGTTCCCTTTCCAATGGGTCTTAAACAAAAAATCGTGGAAAGAAGCTACTTTATTAAGAAGCTTCTAACGTGTATAGACAGTGGTTGCTCTCTTCAAGAAACCGAAAAAAAGATTACCATAACCAACGCCTTGATATGGGTTTCGGTGGCCTGGCGTAATCTGTCCCCAGTGACAATAAAAAAATGCTTTATAAAAGCCGGATTTATGTGTAATACAGATAATATTGATGACTTCGAAGAAAAAGATAATATTTCGCTGCCACAACCGTTTTCTAACTTAATACTTGCCAGACACCATGTATACTAACTGCTTGCTGAAGTCTCTTAATTGAATGTCGAACAGGATATAAGCGATACGCACAATACGCAGTTCGGTTTCAGAAATGGCCTTGGTACTAGGGAAGCACTCTTCAGCTTGAACGTCCTGATTCAGAGAGCACGCGACGTAAACTGTGATGTATTTGCCTGTTTTATTGACTTTGAGAAGGCATTTGACAGGGTGAATCACAATAAACTGGTAGAGACCCTTCACCGGTCAGGTCTGGATGACAGAGATGTTCGCATTATTTCCAACCTCTACTGGCAACAAAAAGCTTTTATTAGGACCGAGGATGGGACATCGGAGGAGTTTGAGATTCGTCAGGGGGTTCGACAGGGATGCGTGCTGTCACCGCTGCTTTTCAATGCATATTCTGAAAGACTGTTCAGAGACGCAATAGGGGAGGCCGAGGACGGTATCCTGATGAATGGTGTTCTCATTAATAATTTGAGGTACGCGGACGACACTGTTTTGCTTGCTGACACAGCTGAGGGCCTACAAAGATTGCTGGTGAAAGTAGCAGAGGTTTGCGAGGCATACAACATGCGCCTAAATACAGAGAAAACTAAGGTTATGACAATAAGCAAAAATGTGAACAATGATGACTTCTTTCAAGTTAATGGCTCCCAGATCCAAACGGTGCCATCAATTAAGTATTTGGGCGTACATCTGAATGAAAACTGGGACCAGTCTAGGGAAATCATAATAAGAATCGAGAGAGCGCGTGCTTCTTTTAATAAAATGAGGACCTTGCTATGCAACATGAAGCTTAATCTCCAACTACGCACGCGCATCCTGAAGTGTTACGTGTTCACCACTTTAATGTACGGTGTTGAGGCCTGGACTCTGACTGACGCTGCCTGTAAGCGCCTAGAAGCGTTTGAGATGTGGTGCTATCGACGAATGCTTCGAATATCCTGGACACACCACGTAACAAATGCGACAGTTCTCCAACGTATGACCAAAGGAACAGAAGTGATGAGGACGGTCAAAGAAAGAAAATGCTCATACTTCGGTCATATAATGCGTAACGACAAGTATGGCATTCTGCAGCTTATTATGCAGGGTAAGATAGATGGCAAGAGAGGACCCGGAAGACGCAGAATATCATGGCTTCGTAATTTGAGACAATGGACCGGAAGAACATCTGCCGTTTTGTTCCGGGCTGCAGTCGACAAGATTAAATGGGCCAGAATGATCGCCAACGTCCACTGAGGATATGGCACAGCAAGAAGAAGAAAGGTTTGGTAAGTGTCTCCATCTGAATAAATGAGTAATTCCCAAACCGTGATTTTTTCTTTCACAAAATCATCCATATCACCAAATAAAATAATCATTCGCAAGAAAAATAGAAAAGAAATCTGTTAGCTGAAATCTCACGTCGACTTTCCTTTGTGGGTTTTGCCAAACTCCGCAACAAAATAACAATTACTTTAGAAAGATGTCATCGGTTTAACTCGTTTAGCTTTTATTGGATAAAATAGACGACACGGACAACATTTTGAAAAACGAACTAATAAAAATAGTACGTTCACAAATGTTCGTACTGTCTTAACACGTTCGCGACATCGGTGGGGCACGGACTAATGTAAAGTTATATGCACCTTGAAGTCTAAGTTTTATTTGTAAGTCTTTCAGACTGCAGTTACAGCTACAGGAATGAAGTATGAATTTCTGTATGCAATGGTTTCTGCCTAGGAAAATTATAATAAAGACGAAGACAAAAATACCAATGTATTTCAGAAATGTGCATCACATAACTTTTTAATGGTATACAAGCGTACTTATAGTTATAACAAATATTATAACTAACCTGAAGTAAAAATCAAAAATTGCTGGTTTTCCATCGCAGTCTTCGTAAAAGGTAAGGACTTTTGCTTCTTTGGATTTTGTCTCTTTGCTACCTGCTTTTTGTTAAATTACTTTATAGCAACTTGCGCACCCCTTTATATTTTTTCTGGCTGCACCTTCCTACTTTTCCTTTCTGTGACTGCTCTTGCCTCGCTTCCTCTTCTTAACTCGCTCCAAGTTCTCTTCTGCTCTAGTATCCTCAGCCTCTGCATCTGTATCCCTATTTTTATTTATGATTAGCAATCCCTCTATTATTTCTTCTCTAAATTTAAGCATGCCCGTTTTCTTTCCACCTCTGTTGAAATAATTGTACACAGCCCAGGCATTAGCAGCGCATGTTCCAAGCTTGATTTGCAAAATTAGTTTTGTATTGCCAAGAGTACAAAAGGAGTACATCAGCTAGTCTGTCGATTTCAGTCTGTAGACGATCTCTCTCTCTCTCTCTCGGGTTCGTATTTTTATGTCAGGATTTTATCCTTTTACATCTGTTATTCATTGTGTACCTACTGTTTAAGTTTCGTCGTTTATAGAAATTTAATTTTAATTAATCTTGGTTCGTGGGTTTACTTTTAAAAGTTTTGGCGCCTTTTTCTATTATACAGGGTGAGTCGGGAGGAATAGGCCTAACTCTAAGGGTGTAATCTATGCATCAAAATAATAAGAAAAAACTCAAATGTTGTTATCCAGTATTCATTTGTTTTCAAGTTATAAGGCAAAAAACAAAATATTGCATTAATTTAGCTTTCCTGTAATAAATGTTATTATTGTTTGCTTTTGATTTGCGGTCACTATCCTATTAGTGTCAGTAAAAAATGTTACATTGATTCACCGTTAACTTTCGGATTTGTATCATTTTAATCAGTTCTGATCGGGCTAGCAAGGTATACGGTCGGTTTCGGTAGTGAAGTTTTTTGCGGCTAAAATCGACATTCCTCAAGCGATAAGAAACGAACGAACTATAGTGTATTAAAAAACTTATAAAATTAAATTATATGAACGTCCTTAACGGGGGGAAACCCCCTGATGATATTCGCCCCACTGGGACAATTTCGAAAATAGGAAATGGAAATCAGGAAAACATGGATTACCAGGAAAATGACCCATCTAAAGTGGTAAAAATATCTGAAAAAAAACAAAATATTAAACCAGACCAACAGGTAACAAAAATACAATATCTTTACGAAAATACAGATCATGCACCTTTTCATGTACTTGTAGAAAATAATGCAACAGATTTTAAAGGTAAGCTAAATCCAATTAAAATTAATGATATTATATATGAACACCATCCAGAATTAGACAATAAAATTAAGGAAATCGAATCCATAGGTCGTAATAGAATTCGAGTACAATGCAGAGACTATAAAACTGCGAATAAATTAATTTTATCTAAATATCTGAAAGACCAAAGCCTAGATATCTATATTCCAAAATCGTCTATTTTAAAGCAGGGAGTAATCAAGGGAATCGAAACAGATATTTCGGAGGAAACACTTAAAAATAGAATAAAAAAATTTGATGAACATTGTAAATTTACGGTAAATAATGTTAAAAGAATCACAAAAGCAATTATAGACAAGAAGGACAACCAAAAAAAAATTGTACAAACTAAGTCGGTAATTGTTACTTTCAAAACTCAAAATCTGCCAAAATATGTAGCGTTAGGGCATGTTAGATTGGAAGTAACCGCGTACGTGCAAAGGGTTATTTTATGCTACAATTGCTTTCGCTATGGGCATACTAGTAAGCAATGTAGAAGCAAAATGCGTTGCTTGAAATGTGGGGACGATCATAAGTTAGAGGAATGCGATAATGCAGACAAGAAAATAAAATGTTTTCATTGTGAAGGCGATCATGCCACAAATGAAATTAAAAAATGCGCGGAGTTTTCTAGACAGAAAAATATTAAGTCAGCTATGGCTAATCAAAACCTTTCTTATAAAGAAGCAGAACAGTGTTTCGCTCAAACATCATACGCATCTGTTTTATCAAATAATTCAAATAATAATGTAGATCTTAGTCAGTCAGATGAAATCTTTGAAATTGACTCTCAATCTGTTAAAAATTACAACAAAAAACCAAGTTCCTCATATTTTACACAAATTAAAACCCCTACGAAAAGAACTAGGCCATCATCGCCTAACCCAGTTTTCGAACAACATAAACAAATTCTATCACAGAGTTATGTCTCCCAGCCCAAAATCAATCTTTTAAGTGATAGTTTATATCAATCAAATCTAAATGCCTTAAAAGAACAACCAAGTTCGTCATCTTATGATTTAAATAAACAAAATTTAAGCTTAAACAAAATGGTTGATGTAATTCTTTCAGTTTTAAATAGTTTAAGACAAAAAAATACTTTTGATATCAACAAACAAGATCTTGAAAATCTCATAAATTCAAAACTTTTATCTAGTCTTTTTTAATAAAAAAAGGAAGAAAGGGAAAGGAAGGAAAGGAAAGGAAAGAGAAGGGGAAAAGATGGAAGCTTTGAATATTTGCCAATGGAACTGCCGTTCCGCTATGTCTAATAAAGAAAACTTAGAAAATCTCCTAGAACAAAATAAAATAAATATTGCTTTACTCTCTGAAACATGGTTTAAACCAGGCCGGTATATATCCTTTTCGGGGTATAACGTAGTTAGGAAAGATAGAAATGATGGTAAAGGAGGTGTAGCTATTTTATTTAAAAATAATATTCAATTTTCCGAAATTTTAGGTTTAGGTTTTCCTAATATTGAATATGTAGCTGCTAAGGTAACAATAAGTAATGGTTCGTATCTAACTCTCGTTTCACTGTATATTAAACCTCAAGCCAAAATATCAACGTATACTTGGAATACCTTTTTTTCGCTATTTAATAATCCTGTATTAATATGCGGTGATTTTAATGCACATCATGCCGCATGGGGATGTTATGAAAATGATTCACCAGGAAAAACATTATTAGATGCAATAAATGACAGTAATTTAATTTTCCTAAATAATGGAGCATTTACACGATTACACCCTTCAGGAGGCAATAATTCCGCGATTGATCTCTCATTGGCATCCCCATGTATGCAGGATAAAATTGAATGGAGCATTTTGGACGATCCCTATGGATCGGATCATCTACCTATTATAATGTCATGCCAAATAGCTGCAAGATTTGTTTCCTATACCAGCCACAAAAAATGGAATATCGATAACGCCGATTGGGAATCCTTTTTTGTAGAATCAACATTAAATTTCCCAGAAGATAGCACTCTAAATTACGATGGGTTCATTAATACCTTGGATATCATTTCCAAAAAATCGATTCCAATAATTTCAGGGAATAGCAGGAAAAAGAAGCGAGGCAAACATTGGTGGAATGAAAATTGTAGTAAGGTAGTAAAAGAAAGAAAGGAATGTTATATATTGTATAAATTAAACCCTAACATAGCAAATCTAATTAGGTTTAAAAAAGCAGATGCTCAAGCTAAAAAAACCATTAAACAAGAGAAAAGGGAAAATTGGAAATCATTTTGTCTGTCAATAAATCAAAATACACCAATCACAGAGGTTTGGAAAAAAGTAAATAGTTTTAAGAACAGAAAAAAAGATAATATAATCCCAGTTTCCAAAGAAGATCCATGGATTGATGAATTTCACAGCAAACTAGCCCCACCATATATAAGCTATCCAATAAGATTTGCAGATAACCATAATGATGAACATTTTTTAAGCCAACCTTTTAGCATTAATGAACTAACGAGAGCACTAAAAAATAATAATAATTCAGCCCCCGGAAAGGATCACTTGCATTATTCAATGCTATTTAAGCTATCACACAATGCAAAAAAGAATCTACTCCAAATATATAATAATATATTTTCTGGAAATCATCCAATACCAGAAGAGTGGAAGCAATATATTATAGTGCCAATTAAAAAGCCAAATAAACCAATAGGTCTTTCATCATCGTATAGACCGATTGCACTGGCGTCATGTGTCCTTAAAACATATGAAAGAATTATAAAAAATAGACTCGAATTTTGGTTGGTTAAAAATCAATTATTTCCAAAAACACAGTTTGGTTTCAGAAAGGGAACATCAACGCAGGAGGTTATCGCCAATTTGGTAACAGATATACAATTAGGATACACAAAAAATCAGTGCACAACCGCCCTATTCGTGGATATACAAGGAGCCTACGATAATGTGATATATAGCATACTTGCTGAGAAAATGCTTAAAATGGGAATTCCAGATCAAATAGTAAGGAACCTATATGACATATATAACACTCGTGAGATCTATATACGCGCAAATGACGGAATAACCCTAGCTAAGGAATCAAAAATTGGCCTGCCTCAAGGTAGCATCTTAAGTCCAATCCTGTATATAATTTATACCCATGATATTGAAAACCTGTTTGATGATAACAATACCAAAATCCTACAGTTCGCTGACGATATATGTCTATATACGACAGACAAATCCTCCGAAAAATGCAAGGAAAAACTGCAAGTACCTATGAAAAATATTTTAAAGTGGTTTCAAGATAACGGGCTTAGCATATCAGCGGAGAAAACAGTATTGTGTAACTTTTCAAGAAGTCGAAAACAAGAGCCAAACACCATCCAACTAGAAGGATTGACAATCCCACAAAAAACAACTGTCAAATATTTGGGCCTTTATTTAGACAGAAAGTTAAATTGGAAAGACCACATACAATATCTTGTAAAAAGAACAGAAAACGGATTAAATGTCATCCGAGCATTCAGCAACAAAAAATGGGGGGCTGATCCAAACATTTCGCTCTTATTTTATAAAGCCTTTGTTCGCTCGATATTAGATTATTCCAGTGTGTTCTATGGGTCAGCAGCACAAACTCATTTAAAAAAGTTGGAAATTATTAAAAATAAATGCATTAGACAAAGCATTGGTTTTTTAAAAAGTACGCCTGTATCGATAATGGAAGCGGAAGTAAAAGAACCACCATTATGTGTGAGAAGGAACATTGTCACTGACAAATTCCTGCTTAAACTTATATCTAAAGATAGCATAATAATAAATAAAATAAACCAACTTACCATACTATGTTACACACACTCCTATTGGAAAGTTAAACGATTACCCTTGTTAGTACAAAGTTATTCCTGGATAACCCAGAATAAAGAAACAATATATAGTAATAACACTTTACCTTTCTTTCAATTAAACTACTCAATAATTAATAATAGGCCAAAAGTAATTATCTCAAATAATAACAGAGAAGATCAATTTATTTTAAAACATAAATTTTTAGAAGAACAACTCACTACTTGGGCATCGTATGAGCAAATATTCACTGACGGGTCAGTTCTAGATAAAAAGACAGGCTGTGCCTTCTATCACAAAAAAACTAAAACTGTGGAAAAATTTAAATTACCCGATGGTTCTTCAATTTATTCAGCTGAGCTCTGGGCTATCCTGGAATCACTGAAGTATTGTAGGGATTTTAATGAAAACAATAAATTTGTTATTTTTTCCGATAGTCAGAGCTCATTAATAAAAATTTCAGATTGTTTGAATATTGCACCTGCTAATTACCTGATTAGCGATATAGCAAATTTATATGTCAATTTAAGGAATTTAAATAAAGACGTCTTTTTTGTGTGGGTTAGAGCCCATATAGGCATACCCGAAAATGAATTAGTTGACAAAGCCGCCAAAGAAGCTACTATTAGTGGCTCTCCAACAAATTTTAAAATACCTTATAGCGATATAGTAAGTCAAGCTAAAGAAAGAATGGTACATACTTGGCAGGAGCAATACACAAACTCAGATAAGGGACAAGCCTATAAAAATATGTTTCCAAATATATGTAAAAGAACATGGTTCTGTAAGGAGTCAAGTAAAAATTTTGTTAGAACAATTTCACGTATCCGAAGCTTTCATGCCTTATATCCTAAACATATGAAACGAATTGGTTTGCAAACTGAGGAAAATTGTGAATGCGGTGAAATGGGAGATTTAGAACATTATATTTTCAATTGCATCAGATTTAAAAATTATAGAACTACATTTTTTAGTAATTTAGCAGGTTTGGTAGAATTGCCATATAACCTACACCATTTACTTTCACTTAATAATATAAAAATTTATAGATACTTATACCAGTTTATAATAGAAGCACAAATAAAAATATAAAAGAACCAATACTTAATTTAGTAGGTTAGGATAAAAATTGTAATATTTGATAAAAAAAAAAAAGAGGAGAAAAAAAAGGAAAAAGAAACATCAAACAGTACCACAAAAAAAAAAAAAAAAAAAAAAAAAGGAAAAAAAAAGGAAAAAAAAACATCAAACAGTACCACAAAAAAAAAAAAAAAAAATCTTAAATTATATAAACTTGTATATGAAAATATATAGATGGATATGAAATATGTATGGTAAGTTAAAGTTATAATGTATAATACCTAAAGGAAAAATTTCGGAAAATTTTTAGAAGAAAAAGTAAAATAAAGAGAGAATGCTGGCCATTTGGTTTCAACCAGAGCCATAAAACAAACATACATACATACATACATCATTTTAATTTTATAAAATGCCACACATTTATTCACATCTCGAATACGCCAATATGGTTTATGTAATGGGAATGCTACAGCGGCTACTGAAGAATATCGTGAACGATTTCCACATGAAAGAACACCGAACAGAAAGGCCTTTATCAGAGTATTCAACAAACTCTGCGAAACCGGAACGCTTCCAAGTGCTAATGTAATGTAACATCCGAACGAGCCATTCAACAGGATTTAGAAGAAATAGAAAATGTTCTAGCTTTAGTAGAAGAAGATGCGACGACGAGCTCACGAAGAATTGAAATTCAGTTGGGGATTCCCCAAAAAAGAGTGATCAATATACAGAATCTTCCACCTGGAAACTACGCCAAGCATATGCAATTTTGTGAGTGGATCTCTCTCTCTCTCTCTCACGCCAACGCACTCATGTGTTTTATTATTTGTTTTTTGAATAAAAAAGAAGAAAAGATCTGTGAACTGTGAACCAATATGTGAGCCCCCAAACGACATGTTGTTTATCATAATTTGCCATTCTAAGTCTTTGTTTTATCCTTTATAGGCCTTATATTACAGGTATGTATGTAACATTTATGCTCTAAAGGTTAGGTTTGCTTAATTTTGAAATTCAAATTGGTTCTTTTCTAACATTTTTAGAATACTCTCCAAAAAGGTCTAGCAACCATAGAAGAGGTACATATCCACCATATGGAGTTTCAATGTTCAGACTCCAGTAAGTTTTTCATTTTGTCCTTTACCATTCAATAGCATAAGTGCATGCTCCTTATTTGCCTCTATTAGTATCTAACATGGCCTATGCCACCCATTTAATGTGCAAAATCAAGGGTTACTGTAAATATCCCGATTGCAAGAGTGCATTTAGATCCTCATCTGACCCTAATTGCATTTCCCCATACTTCTGGTAAAAGGCTAAGAGTGTGGAAGATTAATTATAATATTAATTCAAACATTCCGTTTGCTTAACACGTTTGACACAAGTGCACCTTCCACTTCAAACCAAGTTGAGGACAAACTCAATTTGATTAGATCTTTTGCACTTCTTCCAAATTTTGACATTACTGATCCTGATTCTCCAGTTATAATCAGTTTGGAAAATATTATATTCTTCTCGAACAAGGCAGGCCCAGGTTTTTAGGTATATTTGGGGTTAGTGAAAGGACTAAGCAATCAATGTTTTAAGATCAATCTCGCCTCTCCTGATATTTTATTGAACTTTTTCACTGTTTTAAGTTTAGCCAGTATTGAATTTAAAAATATGTTTTGTTCAGTCTGTTAGTAATTTCGGTACTAATCAAGAACATTTTTTTCTATTGCCTGGACCCCTTATCGAGCCCAAATATTGTGTGACAATTTAACTCTGGATGCAACAATTGACCTGCACCTGACTAAGATATTTTGCACCTAGATTCAAATTTTACACCTAGAGGCAACATTTTACACCGGACCAAGGCATTGTTCACCTCGATGGACATTTTCAGTAGGTACCTGGATAGTTACGTTTTGTTTTTGAGTTAATTTTTTTTATCTATTTGCGAACGGTTTACTGGAAGAAGGAAAATATATTTAATATTAATAGTTTTTCATTTGTATAGTTATGGAATGTATTTTAACTTTTTTCTAGTCTTAGTCCTTAATTTCTAAATATATTCCCCTATCATAGGTATTACAGAATTAAGAGACCAAAGGAGGCCGAGTTTCAGGACCCTGTATAATGTCTTAGATAAACACAGGACCGTAGTCAGTTGATCTAGTATGTCCATGTGTATTTTAGTGATTGTTTTTCCTGAATTCTTGTATGTTTTTTATAACTCAGTGAATATAGCCGTTAATATAATTAAATAAAGATGCACAGTATTCGAAATAAAGAGATATAACGTACCCTCCGTTGGGTTTACACACGAAATTCCTGGAGAAATTTTCCAGGAATTTTAATTAAAAGATTTCTGGACGCGCGGCATATAAAAGCCCGCTATGGAATTCATACCTGAGTTGAAACACTGTTTGACATAACTCCGTCCCGGGACGGGTTTCATTAAACTCCCCGATGTTTGCGGAGTCCCGATTTCGTTTTAAAAGGCAAACTTGCACGGAATTTATTTTGGCAGTTTCATGGAATTACTGCATGTTTTCTCAAATTTTACCGTAAATTTTAAGCTTTTAAATACAAAACGCTGAATAATAAAATAATTATATGAAAATTCCTAACTCATCTCCTAAAGGAATTACTGAAATCAGACCACATTGAAAACAATAGTCCTAACCTGAAATTTTGCAGTATAGAATAGTTGTTGTTTGGAATGTCACAATTATTTTCAGAGACTTTTGTTACTGCCAACAGCAATTTGATAAAACTATTTTGTTCGCGGAAATGTTGAGTTTAGTTTCAGTTTGTTCAATGTTGAAATTAAAATGTTTTTCTCCCGCTAACCCAACGTTAGACCCCTACGCACCCGCCTTTCAATAACGTTTTCATAAAAGAACATTCAAAGAGACCGAAAACATAATAAAAACGCATCAGTGATCAAAACAAATACAGTCAAAAATCAGCGGCAAAGGATAAGCGAACAAAACATGCCTTTCAATCAAATTCGATGTCTCCAGGCTACGGGAGGGCCTGGTGTATATATTGTTGTATGGAGAAGCATTGAAAACCATGGGGTTGTATGTATAATTAGTCCCAGTTCTACCTGAGGGGAGGATTTCATTAAATGCCCATGACTGAGGATGAGATTGCTAGTGTATAAATTATTTGAAATTATGCACGAATTAGTTATTATAAATCAAGTCAATAAATAAAATCCTGTTTTTCTACGGCGTAAAATAATATGAAAATTAAAATAAAACGCCAACCAATTTCTACATTCAGTTTAAAACCAGCAAAGCTAACAAAGAATTTCACCTCTTACAGTTCCTATTTTAAAAATATTATTCTCCTAAAACGCCGCAAAAACGGTCTTAAAGTCAACACACAGTTAAAAGCTGTATAGCTTCCAAAACACTTCGATACAACAAGGATTCTCTCATTACTTCTCAAGGAAGAAATCCGATTTCTTTACAGGTTCCCGGCAATCTTATAATCAAAAAAGTAGACTTATTCTCTGCCAGTTTATGGTTTGGGTCTAGATTTTATCTGGCTGATGACAAATTTAAAATGTCAAATGTACGGAGGACTTGAGGTTAAGAAGCCGATCGTCCCGTTTTTTGGTTAGTTCGCTAGGCGGTCGATAGAGGCAAGTTAACAAGTCTCGTTTCTCATAGAAAGTGTGTCGTTTTTCTCGTTTTGTATATATTTTTATTTATGATAAGGCACAGCACTGCAGGATTAATTCTTTATGGCGCTCTACGAGCGGTGCGTGTGCGCATGGAACGATTCAAATTGGTCTTGAATCTTTGAAGAATATACTCGTTGGGGAAAATGGCTCCAGGGAGGTCGTTCCAGAGTGACGACGTCCCCCAGATGAAAGAATTTTTAAACAGTATCGTTAGAGACACTAAGCTGAACCACGTACGGGTGGGCTGCAGTGGTTTGTCGTGTATTTTTACCAAGCACCGCTCTGGGTGGAATCAAGCGGGCAACCCGAGTTGAGCACTTGCCATGAAAATATTTGTAAAATAGACTCAAGTCGCCAAACTGCTTTCGATGTTCAAGGCTTTCCAGGGTGATTGTCAGATCATGATCACCGATCAAGTGAATGGTTCTACTTTAAATGGAATCCAGTAATCTCAGGGTATGTTTAGGAGCAGAGCCCCAAAGCCCTATCCTAACCGATCATAAAATTAATTTCTAATATTACTATTGATATTGAGAAATTCTGTCACATTCTACGAAATACAGTTTTTTAGCTGGCCTACATTTTCAAACTTTACATCTTTATAAATAAAATTTTTTAGGTGACCCACTGAAAGAAGTCGTTATATTTTAGAAAATGCTGAAAAAGCTAAGAAAAACTTATTACCCGCAAAGTCTAAAGCCATGTACGACAAGGAGTATGAAAATTTTCTACAATGGAAAGTAAGAAACCAAATTACGGTGATTACTGAAACAGTAGTAGAGGAAAACGGACAGAGCGAGATCAGGTGGTGCTGGTGGTGCTGGTGGTGCAACTAACCCGGGTGGTTCGGTGGTGCGTTTTATGATCTAACCCGGGTGGTTCGGTGGTGCGTTTTATGATCTAACCCGGGTGGTTCGGTGGTGCGTTTTATGACCTAACCCGGGTGGTTCGGTGGTGCTGTTTACAAAATAACCCGAAATTAAACCCGACTTTTTACGACCTAACCCGGATGCTTTCATGAGGCGGCTTCTCATCTAACCCTAACTTGATCCTTAATATTTATGAACTGACCCGAGATAAAACCCGACTTTTTACGACCTAACCCGGATGCTTTCATGAGGCGGCTTCTCATCTAACCATAATTTGAACCTGAATATTTATGATCTGACCCAAGATAAAACCCGACTTTTTATGATTTAACCTTAGTGCAAACGCCGCTGTTAAAGCGATATAGTAAAAAAAACTCGATTAAAATTTTATCTTGTTCGCTAGACCAATTAATTTCCAAATATTATAATTAAAACATACAATCACTACACTGGCGCACCGTCAAAAATCGTGCTTGCACTATCCCAACGTACAGAGCGTCCGCTTCAGAAAATACGGTGCCGTATTTTTTGCGCCGAACGCTCTGGAGGAACACACTCCGATTTGCAAGTACATACACGCTTTGTCGCGGCAAAGCTCGCCGTCAAATTACGGTCACTCTTTTTGCGGTACCGCTTTGTAGGAAACCAAAGCTTTAGTGAAACGCCGCTGCCCCAGAACTCTGTCCATATTCCTCTACTGTGTTAATTTATGCGGGTAATAAAACCGACAAGGGTCGGATCGGCCTGCATACTTATAGAGGTAAAAAACCGCTTTAGAATGTTTTTGGTATATCTTTTTTAGATAATTTTGGGGGAAATAATTTGCCTGAGATGCCAATTAAAAAAGCCTACATTTAATTGTATTTTAGATTCTTGAATTTTGTACATGGATTAAAAATCTACTATTTCTTGAAATTGTATACATTATGTTAGATAATTATTAATATAATGTTATTAAGACTTTGTAAATATCTGTAAAAACTGTTCTAAATCGTGTCATTTCTGAAAATTGTATACTGAGTGATTAGAATTTAGTAAAAAATTAAAAAAATGTTTTAATGTTATTAAGACCTGTGAAAATTTGTAAAACTGTACAGAATTGTATTATTTTCTGAAAATGATATACTGAGTGTTTAGAATTTAGTAAAAATTAAAAAAATGTTTTAAATTTGTTAAATCATGTGAAATCTTGTATAAAATGACTAGAACCGTTCTTAATCATGTCATTTCTGAAAATTGTATACTGAGTGTTTAGAATTTAGTAAAAAATTAAAAAAAATGTTTTAACGTTATTAAGCCCTGTGAAACTTTGTAAAAAATGACTAAAACAGTCGCAAATCGTCCTATTTTCTTAAAAGTGTATACTGAGTGTTTAGAATTTAGTAAAAATTAAAAAAATGTTTTAAATTTGTTAAATCATGCGAAATCTTGTATAAAATGACTAGAACCGTTCTTAATCATGGCATTTCTGAAAATTGTATACTGAGTGTTTAGAATTTAGTAAAAAATTTAAAAAAAATGTTTTAACGTTATTAAGCCCTGTGAAACTTTGTAAAAAATGACTAAAACAGTCGCAAATCGTCCTATTTTCTTAAAAGTGTATACTGAGTGTTTAGAATTTAGTAAAAATTAAAAAAAATGTTTTAAATTTGTTAAATCATGTGAAATCTTGTATAAAATGACCAGAACCGTTCTTAATCATGGCATTTCTGAAAATTGTATACTGAGTGTTTAGAATTTAGTAAAAAATTAAAAAAAAATGTTTTAACGTTATTAAGCCCTGTGAAACTTTGTAAAAAATGACTAAAACAGTCGCAAATCGTCCTATTTTCTTAAAAGTGTATACTGAGTGTTTAGAATTTAGTAAAAATTAAAAAAAATGTTTTAAATTTGTTAAATCATGTGAAATCTTGTATAAAATGACTAGAACCGTTCTTAATCATGACATTTCTGAAAATTGTATACTGAGTGTTAAGTATTTAGTGAAATGGTGGCTATTTAGTTAATTCGTGACTTGTTTTGTACAGATTCTTTAGCATTTCTTATGAACCGAAAAAGAAAACAGAAAAGAAAAAAATAAAAGAAAAAAACAACTCCAAGTGTCTTTGCGAACAATCGGCAATAAAATAGAGTATTTCAGTTTTTAATTTTTCGTAAATAAAAGTTGGTTAGATTAATAGTCTCTGTGAATATAATAACATAAACAAAGTGATATGCCGTAAATTTAGGAGTACAGTATAAATTATGCCTCTATTAAAATATACCGCAATAACTAACTGCCAAAGGATTTTTGATATTTTGAATATATTTGATGCTCATAGCATTATCACATTTCCAAAGGCTCTAAATTTTAGAAAAATGTTCTAATAGAATATGTCTATCAATATAAAGTAAAGGTATTGTTAGGTTTTTTTAAAAAAATACGACCTACAACAGTCTCTGCTACAGCATGGCTGACTCTGTAGAAACTTCTGTGAAACCATAATAATTATATCAATAATCGAGTTGTCGTTATGATAATATTTTCTTCCAATATCCGACTCCACTATCCATAAAAGTTATGTTAGGAAATTCATAATTGAGCGCATTGTAATTTTTTAAAAAGAAATTCACTTCACACACAAAGATGTAGCCATTCAATCCATGAAAATAATGCAAGTCAGTATGCGTATGTTATGGCTAACTGTTTAAATGTCTATTCCTTCCACGTTTATCGGAAGAAATACTTTTTTTATACTAGCATTTTAGTTGAAAATAAGATCATAAATCATCTATACAAAACAAGCGCCCCTTATGGATTTGAACGAAAATCATAGATTCGACTATTTTCATGAAAAATAAATCTAAGTACGAAATAATGCAGGAAGATTATCTATTTTCTTGGTTTAGAAAGTGATGTAGTTAAGATTTATAACTTAGGAATAAATAAATTATTATTAATCTTTTCGACCTATTTCTCTTGCATATTTAATTTCTTTGATAGTAAGAACTAATCTTTTTATTTTACAAAGTAAAAAAAAAAGCTAAAGATCGGCGTTGTCAGTCAGGTATAAGAACTGATTTAACACGATGGTTTTTGTACAAACGTTCACATACAATTGTATGCTTTTTAACCGATTGTGTTGGAAAAAATGACGATTTATAGATTAGATATTTAGACGAAGAGCTAACCTTCTCAATAAAGTATTGATTATTGCCCTGCTAGCTAGACAACACTTTTTATGTTAGTCAAAAAAAATTTTTTTTTTTCGGACGCTATTACAGATTTCATCGTTAACTAACAAACATTAAGACCAAAAAATTAGCGTGCAAGATGAAATGTATAGGTTCACTTCATTTCTACATTATTTTACAACTCTCAATCGCATTAAAAACAAGATCGAATAAAAAATAACTTATGACATATGGACGAAAAATGTTTTTCGGGCTATTTAGGTTAGCGACCGCATTACGTCTGAAATACTACATTTTTCGAGCTTATAACATAATTTACTATTTTAACGTTAAAATAGGGGAAATGATGTATCAAAATGGATACTTTTTTTTTGTCGGTCACGAGATTATAGTTTCTTTTAAAATGAACTCTAATATTTACAACACAAAATATCCTTTAAACCACATTAGTTTAAAACTCGTCTGTCGCTTTCCCTCTATTGTGAGTTTGATTAAAGTATAGCGTAGTATATATTTAGACGAATTTCGCAAATGTTGAATACTTTCAAAACTGAAAAAGCCGCCCTTTGCAATAAATATCTCCGTAGAGTTAGGTACCCTGCAGATTAAGGGTATTTCAGCGGATAATCATATACAAATTCAAAGATTTTGTCTATTTTAATGGATTAACAAACAATATCTATAGGATGACTTTACTGATAAAAAAAAAATAACAAAAATCCATAAAGTCTAGGCTCACATGAAATTCCATAAAGAGCAGCTGCATAGCCTTATCACATCAAACTATATTTTTATTTCGTTCTATTGTCAAAAGTCTGTGTTTAGGAGATTATCGTTCATTTTAAAATGAACTCTAATATGTACATCACCATAAACTACCTCTTAAGCCGTCGTAAAAATACACTTTTCGATTTACCTCTATATTGATTTTCTAATATTAAATATCTACAATAGTCGAAATTCGCTCGCTAATACCTATGTATGCAAGGTTTCTTCAAAAAATGACAATTTTGTTGTTTAATGGCTTGAAAAAATGGAAAAAGGAGGTTTTTGCATCCATTTATTTCCAGATGAGTGTTAAAAATACTTATAAAACTCGGTATACCGAAGATCAAACATTAATGAGAGGGTTGAGTCCTGCTTGCCAAATCCTGATTTTTAATTTGACGTTGGCAACGGTACAATTTTTTAACATTTATCATAAGAGGCGTATATTTTTGGAGCTTAGATCTACCAGTTTATCCACGCCCCATTTATTGTTAGTGCTTTAGTAATTTTACTTTCCAATTATTTTTTACCAAAACGCGTAGTTGAAACAGTGTCTATATCAGACGATATAATAAATTTTAAGGATTAATTTGCTTACAAATACACTTTAATTTATTTAGGCTAAAGCAGCCAGACATATACTGGAACTACGAAAACCCTATTACAATTTGGTTGCCTAGAGAAAATTTTGTAAAAAACATAGCTTTCTACACAAATGCTTGCACATTATGTACCTATCATTTTAAGATACCTGGCGACATCAATGTAAGCATTGGCATAATGACGCAAGATATAGGTAGGTACTAGAATATTCAAGATTTCTATTAACGATACACTTCAGCATACATGCGAGATGTCATTAATGTCTACGGAAGGCAACAGACATACCAGCTATTTTTACATGGGATTCCATAGACTTGGACGCTTCTTGTTTAGAAATATTTGATGTCATCTTGAGGAGTTCCGTATTGAAGCATCAAACCTACCTGCCAAATAATTGACGAAATATGGGATATCATAAAATATGCCCCCCATCGAACTAAATGATCCTATAAACCAGCTTCACAGACCCTAATTTGTGATGCTAACACGATTAATACGCAATAGAACAAGATTAAGAAACAAAATTTAAAGTAGCTCTTTATCACACGAAAATAATTAAATAATTTACGGTTACAGAACAATAATTATTTTAAAAAGCTGTATAACTAAATATATTATGTTATTAGGAATATTCTGTCTAAAGTAACAGCTAATCTTAGTCGAAAATGAGATCGTATTATTGATTGTTGAATTCGTTAGGTATGAAATAAAATTAGAGATTTCGTCTATTTTTTCACGATTAAAAAAGAATACCTCTATTTAGCTAAAAATGAAACGATTACAGTGGTAGATTAATTCACTTTACCAAGCATGTAAACTACTAATTTTGCAATAAATATCTTCTATATTTCTAGGTAGGTTTACTCGAAAATGTGGGGCTATTTTCATCAAAAATCCCGATACGAAATTGAAAAATTTGCCTATTTTTGTCGGTTTACAAAGTGATAGTGGAATATTGGTTTGATCAAAGAACAATAATTATTTTAAAAATGTTGTATAATTAACTAAATGTCGGTGTTATCAGGCAGGCAAGAAGTTATTTATCTGAATCTTATTTGTACCATTAGCGTTTATATACAAATGTTAGTGGTTTTCAAAAATTGATATCTCGGAAATTATTAGGTTTAGACTTATAATACGCTTATTAAAAAATAATGACTACTTTATGCAAAATTCAAAAATATTATAAGATGTAGGGTATCCCAGTAACTTAACCAAAGATTTTCGGTCTTCGTAAAGCTTTACACGTTTCTTCAGCGTACCAAACATTCACTTTTTTTAAATATTGACATCGGGTTAGGATTCTGAACATAGGATTAACATCACTCCAATAGTGAACATGTTGCGTTGTCACAGTTCCATTCGTTGAAAAGTAAACAAAACCGTTTGAGCTACGTGGGGAATAAATAAAGTTGGCTTGTTGAAAAATTTTAATATTTATTAAGGTAAAAGACTATAAATATATCGATACAACACTTTGGCATTTCTAATACTACAAACATGAATATCTAAAATGTGATATTTACAACCGTCAACTCTCTCTCCCTTCTCTAATTTTGGTACACCAATGCTGTCTTCTAAGTTTATAATATATGGCGTCCTGCAGTTTAATTCCGAAAATGTTTTAACTAAAAATTCCTCTTTAACACATCCTTTAACGTAAATAATGTCTGCGTCTATCAGATTGTTGGATATGATATTATGTAGTTCCTTGTAATCGGTATCACCATAATTATAAAGGATACCATGATGATTTCCAAATAGATATTTGACTTGTTTCTTGCAAGCCTTACTTAAGGTGTCGAATGGTTTAACTGGTTTAAAAAAGTAACTTTTCATACTATTCCCATCATAAATAGCCAATTCTTTCGCGCAAAATTCAGGTATGTTAAATCCTTGAATATCGACTACAACGAACTTCATTGTCTGAAGACTCAAATCAAACAAGTATATTTTCATATTTTTATCGCTCTTAAGTTCGATTTCAAAAGCACACCCCCACTTTTCGATAATTTCACAGTCTTAGCACATAGATCTTATATTTTTATTTACGATCAATTCATCTTTATTCGCCAATCATCTCAAACGAGTCTGCTTTTGAAAGTAATATAGCCTTAGTATTCAGAAAATATTAATGATATCGGAGCCTAAAACATCCTTGACACTAAAAAATCATTGTGTTTCCTAACAAAACCCATCATCTTGTCTATTTAGCTTGCTTTCCTATTGTTTAGCAGGTTAAATAAAATTATTATTTCGCTCTTTTTGTCTGTACTGAATCGTTAGGGGAATACGTTTCTAGTTCTATAAGAGAGACAGTTAAAATTTATGTAAGCAATCAAAAATCCTACACTATGAGCTACTTAGTTAAAATTTCATATTTCCTTCCTGGGTCAGGCAAAATTTGTGCTGTGTCGGACAAAATTTATAAAAATACAAAAAAAAAAATGCTGGATGCATTTTTAGCGTGACTTTCTATTTAATACCATCTTATTTCAAGGTATAATTCGGTTGTCAAAATGAGAATAAAATAATTTTCCCATGGTTTATGTCATCTTAAAAAAGTCAAAAGGTTATATTCTGTAGAGGGTCAGATACATTTAAATTTAAATATTTTCTCCAAGAAGAATTTTAAGATAGTATTATAGTAAATAAAAATTCTATACCTCCAATATTTCATGGAAACATATCGTGTTCTAGCGACATAACCCAAAAGTACCTCTATTCAGAAACGCATCGTACTTTTCTTGTCAATAATTGTCTCATTGTCCCATCCATTACATTATTATAATCTTAAAGCACCTGTTACCAGCATTATCTGTTTTTATGGTTTTCATAAAACATAGCGATTACCAATGAAAATTAAACGAAAACTTAATAAATAACTTTTTTTTTTCAACTGAAATAGACTGATTTTCGATGGAAAAATGTTACTTTTAACTAAAAATGAATATAAGACATATACGCAATGATATTTAGAATAAATCAATCTTTTCTAAAATTACTATGAAATATTCACAAAATCGTTTCGTTATAACCAAAGTAGCAAGGCTTGCAGATTTCGTATAGAGTTCAAACGCGATACTGAGATGATCTTTTTTTTTTATATTTTTGTAGGATAATGCACCACTACGTTGTAAGTACTTGAGAGAGGACTTTCTTGAAAAATCCTCAAATTTCTCTGCAATTTTGTTCCTTCTAGAGTTAAATTCACACAGAAAACCCCGTATTCTTATCTTTCAGGTTGGTATATTAAAAAGGGCTTATTAGTATGGTTTAGAAAACAAGCAATATTAATTAACGGATGTTTTTTCGTCGTATGAAGAGTTGAAAAATTTTTTTTTTCCACTCCAATGGTTACGATGCAGAGAGTCGGGTTTCATCATAATCTTTCAGGGTAGCTCAGGTTTGATTGCATGTAGAGAGTCGGGTTTCATCATAATCTTTCAGGGTAGCTCAGGTTTGATTACATGTACTAAGGTTAGTGCTCCTTGCAATCGGTTTCAGGTTTGACGCGCGCCCCTCAGGTTTGTTCAGGTTTCTCAAACGTTTGAGAAACCTGAACAAACCTGAGGGGGGCGCGTCTCGTTTGAGATGATTGGCGAATAAAGATGAATTGATCGTAAATAAAAATATAAGATCTATGTGCTAAGACTGTGAAATTATCGAAAAGTGGGGGTGTGCTTTTGAAATCGAACTTAAGAGCGATAAAAATATGAAAATATACTTGTTTGATTTGAGTCTTCAGACAATGAAGTTCGTTGTAGTCGATATTCAAGGATTTAACATACCTGAATTTTGCGCGAAAGAATTGGCTATTTATGATGGGAATAGTATGAAAAGTTACTTTTTTAAACCAGTTAAACCATTCGACACCTTAAGTAAGGCTTGCAAGAAACAAGTCAAATATCTATTTGGAAATCATCATGGTATCCTTTATAATTATGGTGATACCGATTACAAGGAACTACATAATATCATATCCAACAATCTGATAGACGCAGACATTATTTACGTTAAAGGATGTGTTAAAGAGGAATTTTTAGTTAAAACATTTTCGGAATTAAACTGCAGGACGCCATATATTATAAACTTAGAAGACAGCATTGGTGTACCAAAATTAGAGAAGGGAGAGAGAGTTGACGGTTGTAAATATCACATTTTAGATATTCATGTTTGTAGTATTAGAAATGCCAAAGTGTTGTATCGATATATTTATAGTCTTTTACCTTAATAAATATTAAAATTTTTCAACAAGCCAACTTTATTTATTCCCCACGTAGCTCAAACGGTTTTGTTTACTTTTCAACGAATGGAACTGTGACAACGCAACATGTTCACTATTGGAGTGATGTTAATCCTATGTTCAGAATCCTAACCCGATGTCAATATTTAAAAAAAGTGAATGTTTGGTACGCTGAAGAAACGTGTAAAGCTTTACGAAGACCGAAAATCTTTGGTTAAGTTACTGGGATACCCTACATCTTATAATATTTTTGAATTTTGCATAAAGTAGTCATTATTTTTTAATAAGCGTATTATAAGTCTAAACCTAATAATTTCCGAGATATCAATTTTTGAAAACCACTAACATTTGTATATAAACGCTAATGGTACAAATAAGATTCAGATAAATAACTTCTTGCCTGCCTGATAACACCGACATTTAGTTAATTATACAACATTTTTAAAATAATTATTGTTCTTTGATCAAACCAATATTCCACTATCACTTTGTAAACCGACAAAAATAGGCAAATTTTTCAATTTCGTATCGGGATTTTTGATGAAAATAGCCCCACATTTTCGAGTAAACCTACCTAGAAATATAGAAGATATTTATTGCAAAATTAGTAGTTTACATGCTTGGTAAAGTGAATTAATCTACCACTGTAATCGTTTCATTTTTAGCTAAATAGAGGTATTCTTTTTTAATCGTGAAAAAATAGACGAAATCTCTAATTTTATTTCATACCTAACGAATTCAACAATCAATAATACGATCTCATTTTCGACTAAGATTAGCTGTTACTTTAGACAGAATATTCCTAATAACATAATATATTTAGTTATACAGCTTTTTAAAATAATTATTGTTCTGTAACCGTAAATTATTTAATTATTTTCGTGTGATAAAGAGCTACTTTAAATTTTGTTTCTTAATCTTGTTCTATTGCGTATTAATCGTGTTAGCATCACAAATTAGGGTCTGTGAAGCTGGTTTATAGGATCATTTAGTTCGATGGGGGGCATATTTTATGATATCCCATATTTCGTCAATTATTTGGCAGGTAGGTTTGATGCTTCAATACGGAACTCCTCAAGATGACATCAAATATTTCTAAACAAGAAGCGTCCAAGTCTATGGAATCCCATGTAAAAATAGCTGGTATGTCTGTTGCCTTCCGTAGACATTAATGACATCTCGCATGTATGCTGAAGTGTATCGTTAATAGAAATCTTGAATATTCTAGTACCTACCTATATCTTGCGTCATTATGCCAATGCTTACATTGATGTCGCCAGGTATCTTAAAATGATAGGTACATAATGTGCAAGCATTTGTGTAGAAAGCTATGTTTTTTACAAAATTTTCTCTAGGCAACCAAATTGTAATAGGGTTTTCGTAGTTCCAGTATATGTCTGGCTGCTTTAGCCTAAATAAATTAAAGTGTATTTGTAAGCAAATTAATCCTTAAAATTTATTATATCGTCTGATATAGACACTGTTTCAACTACGCGTTTTGGTAAAAAATAATTGGAAAGTAAAATTACTAAAGCACTAACAATAAATGGGGCGTGGATAAACTGGTAGATCTAAGCTCCAAAAATATACGCCTCTTATGATAAATGTTAAAAAATTGTACCGTTGCCAACGTCAAATTAAAAATCAGGATTTGGCAAGCAGGACTCAACCCTCTCATTAATGTTTGATCTTCGGTATACCGAGTTTTATAAGTATTTTTAACACTCATCTGGAAATAAATGGATGCAAAAACCTCCTTTTTCCATTTTTTCAAGCCATTAAACAACAAAATTGTCATTTTTTGAAGAAACCTTGCATACATAGGTATTAGCGAGCGAATTTCGACTATTGTAGATATTTAATATTAGAAAATCAATATAGAGGTAAATCGAAAAGTGTATTTTTACGACGGCTTAAGAGGTAGTTTATGGTGATGTACATATTAGAGTTCATTTTAAAATGAACGATAATCTCCTAAACACAGACTTTTGACAATAGAACGAAATAAAAATATAGTTTGATGTGATAAGGCTATGCAGCTGCTCTTTATGGAATTTCATGTGAGCCTAGACTTTATGGATTTTTGTTATTTTTTTTTTATCAGTAAAGTCATCCTATAGATATTGTTTGTTAATCCATTAAAATAGACAAAATCTTTGAATTTGTATATGATTATCCGCTGAAATACCCTTAATCTGCAGGGTACCTAACTCTACGGAGATATTTATTGCAAAGGGCGGCTTTTTCAGTTTTGAAAGTATTCAACATTTGCGAAATTCGTCTAAATATATACTACGCTATACTTTAATCAAACTCACAATAGAGGGAAAGCGACAGACGAGTTTTAAACTAATGTGGTTTAAAGGATATTTTGTGTTGTAAATATTAGAGTTCATTTTAAAAGAAACTATAATCTCGTGACCGACAAAAAAAAAGTATCCATTTTGATACATCATTTCCCCTATTTTAACGTTAAAATAGTAAATTATGTTATAAGCTCGAAAAATGTAGTATTTCAGACGTAATGCGGTCGCTAACCTAAATAGCCCGAAAAACATTTTTCGTCCATATGTCATAAGTTATTTTTTATTCGATCTTGTTTTTAATGCGATTGAGAGTTGTAAAATAATGTAGAAATGAAGTGAACCTATACATTTCATCTTGCACGCTAATTTTTTGGTCTTAATGTTTGTTAGTTAACGATGAAATCTGTAATAGCGTCCGAAAAAAAAAAATTTTTTTTGACTAACATAAAAAGTGTTGTCTAGCTAGCAGGGCAATAATCAATACTTTATTGAGAAGGTTAGCTCTTCGTCTAAATATCTAATCTATAAATCGTCATTTTTTCCAACACAATCGGTTAAAAAGCATACAATTGTATGTGAACGTTTGTACAAAAACCATCGTGTTAAATCAGTTCTTATACCTGACTGACAACGCCGATCTTTAGCTTTTTTTTTTACTTTGTAAAATAAAAAGATTAGTTCTTACTATCAAAGAAATTAAATATGCAAGAGAAATAGGTCGAAAAGATTAATAATAATTTATTTATTCCTAAGTTATAAATCTTAACTACATCACTTTCTAAACCAAGAAAATAGATAATCTTCCTGCATTATTTCGTACTTAGATTTATTTTTCATGAAAATAGTCGAATCTATGATTTTCGTTCAAATCCATAAGGGGCGGTTGTTTTGTATAGATGATTTATGATCTTATTTTCAACTAAAATGCTAGTATAAAAAAAGTATTTCTTCCGATAAACGTGGAAGGAATAGACATTTAAACAGTTAGCCATAACATACGCATACTGACTTGCATTATTTTCATGGATTGAATGGCTACATCTTTGTGTGTGAAGTGAATTTCTTTTTAAAAAATTACAATGCGCTCAATTATGAATTTCCTAACATAACTTTTATGGATAGTGGAGTCGGATATTGGAAGAAAATATTATCATAACGACAACTCGATTATTGATATAATTATTATGGTTTCACAGAAGTTTCTACAGAGTCAGCCATGCTGTAGCAGAGACTGTTGTAGGTCGTATTTTTTTAAAAAAACCTAACAATACCTTTACTTTATATTGATAGACATATTCTATTAGAACATTTTTCTAAAATTTAGAGCCTTTGGAAATGTGATAATGCTATGAGCATCAAATATATTCAAAATATCAAAAATCCTTTGGCAGTTAGTTATTGCGGTATATTTTAATAGAGGCATAATTTATACTGTACTCCTAAATTTACGGCATATCACTTTGTTTATGTTATTATATTCACAGAGACTATTAATCTAACCAACTTTTATTTACGAAAAATTAAAAACTGAAATACTCTATTTTATTGCCGATTGTTCGCAAAGACACTTGGAGTTGTTTTTTTCTTTTATTTTTTTCTTTTCTGTTTTCTTTTTCGGTTTATAAGAAATGCTAAAGAATCTGTACAAAACAAGTCACGAATTAACTAAATAGCCACCATTTCACTAAATACTTAACACTCAGTATACAATTTTCAGAAATGTCATGATTAAGAACGGTTCTAGTCATTTTATACAAGATTTCACATGATTTAACAAATTTAAAACATTTTTTTTAATTTTTACTAAATTCTAAACACTCAGTATACACTTTTAAGAAAATAGGACGATTTGCGACTGTTTTAGTCATTTTTTACAAAGTTTCACAGGGCTTAATAACGTTAAAACATTTTTTTTTAATTTTTTACTAAATTCTAAACACTCAGTATACAATTTTCAGAAATGCCATGATTAAGAACGGTTCTGGTCATTTTATACAAGATTTCACATGATTTAACAAATTTAAAACATTTTTTTTAATTTTTACTAAATTCTAAACACTCAGTATACACTTTTAAGAAAATAGGACGATTTGCGACTGTTTTAGTCATTTTTTACAAAGTTTCACAGGGCTTAATAACGTTAAAACATTTTTTTTTAATTTTTTACTAAATTCTAAACACTCAGTATACAATTTTCAGAAATGCCATGATTAAGAACGGTTCTAGTCATTTTATACAAGATTTCGCATGATTTAACAAATTTAAAACATTTTTTTAATTTCTACTAAATTCTAAACACTCAGTATACACTTTTAAGAAAATAGGACGATTTGCGACTGTTTTAGTCATTTTTTACAAAGTTTCACAGGGCTTAATAACGTTAAAACATTTTTTTTAATTTTTTACTAAATTCTAAACACTCAGTATACAATTTTCAGAAATGACATGATTAAGAACGGTTCTAGTCATTTTATACAAGATTTCACATGATTTAACAAATTTAAAACATTTTTTTAATTTTTACTAAATTCTAAACACTCAGTATATCATTTTCAGAAAATAATACAATTCTGTACAGTTTTACAAATTTTCACAGGTCTTAATAACATTAAAACATTTTTTTAATTTTTTACTAAATTCTAATCACTCAGTATACAATTTTCAGAAATGACACGATTTAGAACAGTTTTTACAGATATTTACAAAGTCTTAATAACATTATATTAATAATTATCTAACATAATGTATACAATTTCAAGAAATAGTAGATTTTTAATCCATGTACAAAATTCAAGAATCTAAAATACAATTAAATGTAGGCTTTTTTAATTGGCATCTCAGGCAAATTATTTCCCCCAAAATTATCTAAAAAAGATATACCAAAAACATTCTAAAGCGGTTTTTTACCTCTATAAGTATGCAGGCCGATCCGACCCTTGTCGGTTTTATTACCCGCATAAATTAACACAGTAGAGGAATATGGACAGAGTTCTGGGGCAGCGGCGTTTCACTAAAGCTTTGGTTTCCTACAAAGCGGTACCGCAAAAAGAGTGACCGTAATTTGACGGCGAGCTTTGCCGCGACAAAGCGTGTATGTACTTGCAAATCGGAGTGTGTTCCTCCAGAGCGTTCGGCGCAAAAAATACGGCACCGTATTTTCTGAAGCGGACGCTCTGTACGTTGGGATAGTGCAAGCACGATTTTTGACGGTGCGCCAGTGTAGTGATTGTATGTTTTAATTATAATATTTGGAAATTAATTGGTCTAGCGAACAAGATAAAATTTTAATCGAGTTTTTTTTACTATATCGCTTTAACAGCGGCGTTTGCACTAAGGTTAAATCATAAAAAGTCGGGTTTTATCTTGGGTCAGATCATAAATATTCAGGTTCAAATTATGGTTAGATGAGAAGCCGCCTCATGAAAGCATCCGGGTTAGGTCGTAAAAAGTCGGGTTTTATCTCGGGTCAGTTCATAAATATTAAGGATCAAGTTAGGGTTAGATGAGAAGCCGCCTCATGAAAGCATCCGGGTTAGGTCGTAAAAAGTCGGGTTTAATTTCGGGTTATTTTGTAAACAGCACCACCGAACCACCCGGGTTAGGTCATAAAACGCACCACCGAACCACCCGGGTTAGATCATAAAACGCACCACCGAACCACCCGGGTTAGATCATAAAACGCACCACCGAACCACCCGGGTTAGTTGCACCACCAGCACCACCAGCACCACCTGATCTCGCTCTGTCCGTTTTCCTCTACTAACAGTAACCATGGCTTACTTTCAGGAATTGGTGTGTAACCCTTTTGCTCATTGGTAATAACAATTTTTAATTATTTTTTCGTTATTTTAGTCGGAAAAATATACCCCAAATAGCCTTTGGACAAAATATTCCCAGGTAAAGCCTGAACTTATAGTAAAGGAAAACATTTATATTTCAAGATATTGTCAATTAATAGCATTTTTAAAAGTTAAATCAAAGGGATATCTTCCTAAAAAGTCAAAAGTTTTGGAAGATGAACAAGTTTTAACTTTTATTAGAGATGCGCTGAATGATACCTTCCTGCTGCATAAAGTGGTACACGTAATGGGAGTTTTTGGCGGCCTAAGATGGGATGAGATGGTAAAAATGACCATTGATGATATTAAGGATAAGGGGCCTGTTATGCTTGTCCAGGTACCAGAAACTAAAACTGCTACGCAAAAAAGTTTTACTATAATCGAAGGAGATCAAACAGATGCCTTAAAATTCGTTAGACAGTACCTTGCATTAAGGCCAAAAGGAATTAAGGAACGCAGATTTTTCCTTACATACGGAAATAGTAAATGCATAGCTATGCCTGTGGGTAAAAATACACTAGGACGTGTTCCTTCAATCATAGCAAAATTTCTTAATTTAGAAAACGCAAAGGAATATACAGGACATTGCCTACGTCAGACCTCGTCCACATTTCTTATCGAGGGTGGTGCTTCCCTTGCAACCCTACTAGCGTAGCGGAGGGTTATACCGGGTGTTGCATCGTCGAGCGGGACATAGGAAATCCCATGTAATTTTAAATGGGGTCAATTATTGGCTTTCCTAATTATTTTAGAGAAAAATTCTATTTAGGTTTATTAAAGAGCACTAAAACCCACATTCAAAAGAATAACTTTAGATATTTTTGATGAGCCCGTTTACGGGTTATCGCCGATTTCTTTTTAACTATTTCTCCTTTTTATGGCCCCGTATTTGCGGGCACCAGTCAAGGTAAAAGATGACTGTCAAATAAAGTTGTCATTTTGAAATGTGTGCTTTATTGTTATAAAAACTCGTACATCGAAAATATTAAAGGTGTATTTATGAGTACAAATTAATCTGAATAAAACTAAAATAAAGTATCCAATTACAAGGTTAATTATGACATTTTACATGTTTCAATATTTTACTAATTAATAGGTAGGTACTATTAAATTGTTAGAACTTTAGGATTTAAGAAGATGTTCAAATATTCCTCCATTTACTGCTAGACAATAACCGAGGCGATCATAAAATTCTCTTCTTACATTCGCTAGTTGGTAAACTGAAATTCTATTGCATTCGGCAGAAATAGCATTTTTTAACTCGTCTAGATTTGGGTATTTTTTATCTTTGTATATCCTGTTTTTTAAATGGCTCCAGAGAAAGAAATCATTTGGCGATATATCAGGAGACCTGGCTGGCCAATTTACTGTATGATTTAAGTCAATAACATTTCCATTAAAAGCACGGTTTAAATATTCCCGGACAGCCAGGGTACTATGTGCCGGGCAGCCATCCATTTGGTACCAAACTTCCTGATTTTCCCTGGCGGCATCATGTAAAGTAGATAAAATATGATCTTCAAGTAGTTCCAAAAAATATTCTGCATTTAAATTTCGTGTAAGAAATAATGGCCCGATAATATTTTCTCCGAAAATCCCAGCCCATACATTAACTTTTTGTGGATATTGCGTCCTTGTTTCCACAAACCTGTGTTGGTTTTCTTTGCTCCAATATCGATAATTTTGAACATTGGGTTCATTGTTTAAGGTAAATGTGCATTCGTCAGTGAAACAAATGTTTTTTAAAAATTCCCTATCTATGTTTGCTCTTTCCATCATACCAAAACAAAACTCCTGTCGTCGTATTTCGTCCCTATCTCTTAGCTCTTGGTGCTTTTCATATTTGTATGAATAATATTTATGTCGTTTCAAAGCTCGTAACGCTGTGGTGTGATCTAATCCTATGTCATCCTCAAGTTTCCTTGTGCTGATCTTCCCATCATTTTCTTCCACGCACAATAAAACTTACAAGTTCCTATCATTTCTTGCATCTCTTCTTTGTTCCTGCCTTTCTTCACATCTGCAGTTATTTATTACAGTGCCTTTTGTCTCAAATTTCTTCATAGTCCTTTCGACTGTAGATTTGCAGGTATCGGTCTATTCGGATACAGATCAGCAAACATGTCTGACACATTTTGATAACTATTTCCTTGATAATACCATTTAATCATCAATATTTTTTCTTCAGAAGTGTAATTCATGGCTAATATTTTCGATGTACGAGTTTTTATAACAATAAAGCACACATTTCAAAATGACAACTTTATTTGACAGTCATCTTTTACCTTGACTGGTGCCCGCAAATACGGGGCCATAAAAAGGAGAAATAGTTAAAAAGAAATCGGCGATAACCCGTAAACGGGCTCATCAAAAATATCTAAAGTTATTCTTTTGAATGTGGGTTTTAGTGCTCTTTAATAAACCTAAATAGAATTTTTCTCTAAAATAATTAGGGAAGCCAATAATTGACCCCATTTAAAATTACATGGGATTTCCTATGTCCCGCTCGACGATGCAACACCCGGTATAGATGAAAGCATCACGTCGGAAAACAGAATAGCAAAAATGATAGCTAGCTCTGTTACCGAAAAAGAGAATATGTTAATTAATGTTGAAATGGAACAGGAATCCGCATGCCCATCGAGAAACTCAGCAATCAAGTCGCAAAATTTCATTTGGTCCAGCTTCTTTCTCAGGAAAATTCAAAAATTGTACATTTAACATAGAAAAAACAGAATAATATTATGTAAAAAAATTATTAAAAATAAATACAAATTTTGTTCAATATTTTCTTTAGTAATAACTATCGGGCATTACGAAAATCATCGCCCGCTAATATTTCCTATGATATTATTTTAGCAACCGTTTCTAAGGTATTGTAAGTAAATAAATGATACATGAAAAATAAAATATATTACAAATGAATCATTGCATTTTAGAGGTTAAAGCAAGTTGTGCATAGAAAAGGAAATATTTCTTGAGGTTGTTTCCTGGTATTCCCAAGCAGAAATGCTGGTTACGCCACTGATGTAGTAATGTTATCGTCGTTGCCTAGCTTTCCAATGTCCTGCCGTCGTTGTTCAACATCAAAACTAATATTCTTCAAGGAATCGCAAGAGAAAACAAATTTCTCGCCTCGGAACTCCATAAACTCGAAGTATAGGCTACAAAATGGAAGATATGCCTGAAATAAGAATATACGGGCGCCAAAACGAAGGTCCATTAAATATGAAAATATAATTCACCTTGCTGCCTCGCCTGTCTTTATTGCTGAAATAAAACTTATTTTGCTCTACACACAGTCGTTCTATAATTTGTTATATTTTTTATTTGTTTTCTGCTAGATTGTTGCGTTCTGTGAAAAGAATCATTATATTTTCTGTGCTTTGTTGTAGACTAGTTAGAGTCTCCCGTGTGAACTAGTGATATACTGGTATTTTTCCCGAATACGTTCCTTTGTAGTGTGTGAATCCATATTTTAAAAAACACCTGCTTTGAGGTTTAAAGGTAATAGTTTTGAGATTTACAAAGAGTACTGTGCGAGCAAAAACTATTGTCACCAAAATGTGCTCTCTATCTAAGGCCTACTGTAAGTACTGCTCAGCGGTTGAGCTTAATACCTATTGGGTGTCAGTAAATATCAACGTTATCAATCAATCAGACAAGTAATTTGACTCACTGCTAATTAGAATAATTTACGCAATGGATTTAACAGAACAGCAAAAAAATTCATGTTTAAAGCGTATTTTGGAAACGGGGTTAGAACAAATGGATAGTGGCAATACAATCAGCGTTTGCGCATGGACGATTGTTAAGAAAAACCCACACAGTAAAAAATATCCACCTGGTAAAAATAATTTCAGGAGTTTTAAAAAAAAGTAGGGCTAATGTTAACACCCGGATCAACATAATTTACCACAATATTACACTCATATGGGACCAAAGTTGTTCTATAAAATTTGCCTATGAATTTAACTCTCTAAAAACTTTTTTTTTTATTTGCTATTTTTTACGGTCGTCGGCGTATCAGAGGCCATCTTGAACCGGTCATCGACCGTACGGTTTTTCGTGCGGTCTACCGACTGGGGAGTGTGAAACGGCACCTTGATCCTACGAGATATCCGATCTCATCCGGCCTGTCCGGCGTGAATAGGATGGTTTTGATGTCGATTCATTTTACACTCTTCCCTAAGACAAGAGCACGCGGTGTTTCCCAAGTACTAACCGCGCTCGACACCGCTTAACTTCGGTGATCTGACGGGAACCAAAAATTCAATTCAATTTTAAAGGTCTTTATTATTTCTAATGAATGTATTTTCACATTGACACCTATGGTTTTGGCCTAGAGCCCCTGGAGCTAATCTCCTCCAGTTCGGTAGCGCAACTACCTCCCTGGATTTATCGCATGCCCTGGTGCCCTAAAACCGGGGACGCAGCCCCGGCGGGTCGATGGCGAGACCCTTAAAGGTGAAAAATGCGTTAAATCTAAAAGCTGCCAAAAAACCCCATTAAAATTTTTAGGTACACTGTAGCATGACTTACGACCATTCAGGTGACTTAAAGCATACGCAGGGCAATCCTGTCTTGTTCGAAAAACGTGAACAAGAGTGGTTTATGTTAAATTAAATTTTTAAAACGGAATTCTGAAAGAGACATGGTTTGTGTGATAGGAAAGAGGCCACTGCTTAAATTTTTTTTGTGTCGTTATTTATAGTCAGGCTAACTCTCTTAACAAGCCCCTCCCACTGCATGGTGCTTTAAGTGTCGCTAGGCCCTTGCCATAATTTTGTTGAATGGGTGTTATTTATCTCATTTTACACTCTCTCAGGATTGATTGAATACAATGACAATTAATAACACCATATTAGCGTGTAAATAAACCCAGCTACAAGGTTACTTTAACACATTGAGTGTCAAACTTATCCTTTAATCGTTTTTTGACACGGCCCCGGGCAAAAATACCTAAACCCGTGTTACCGAAAAGACAGGCGGCAACAAGTGGTATAAAATTGTAGGAATTGACACATGACGCCGACGCTACATGCAAATCCAACTTTGCTTTGAAGTCAATGTGATTGTGCTCTTTGAACGTGATATAGAATAATGTTATATTTAAATTAAAATATAGAAACAAAGCAAAATTCTGTAAAGGGCCAAATGAGAGTCTCTCTCTTATGAGGATCTTGTTAAATTGGGTAAGCATATTAACGAAATTTAATAGAAACCTTACTAATAAATACGGCATTTTTAAGAAACTAAGTAAGTATTTACATTGTTACAGTTTTCCCTTTAGCTTTTAAAATATTCTGATATAAGCTTGTAATATAAATGTATTCCTTTTTTATATAAATACTTAGGTAGGTACCTACCCGCATATTTTACTTCATAGATCTCTAAATAAATATACGAATAATAATAATACTCGTCATTTTCATTCTTTTATATTGTTTCAAAGCATACTTTTATTTAGTTGTTTAATGTTCTAAGTATACATATCTTTATTATGTTATTTGTTTTGTTAAGCTTAACAATGAGGTACATTAATCGTAGTTTAATTTACTAAATTGTAAACTATATAATAGGTGCGTCATTTTGTTCAACTAGTTATAATAATAAGTGTAAAAAAAATCACAGGGTTTTCCAGTTCTGTTGTAACCATCATTCTGTTTATGAATAAACGATAAATAATACTCAATATTTTCATTAATTTAACAAACCTTTTCCACGCGATATGAAGATTCATATATATTAGGGGCTACTACTGTCGGCTTTGATTAAGTCATTCAATCATGTATCAAACTAAGCAGAGATTAATAATGTAAAACATCTTGAATGCATAATTTTTTACATTTTAATTATAACGCCCTGTTAGTTTGGTACGGGAATAAATGACTTAAACAAAGTGAAAAGTATTCTAGCCCTGGGTAGATTATTTTATTACACTCACTATAGTAAAGTCACACCCAAATAAAATAAAATTTGCACTACAATAATATGATATTTACACTAATTAAACACAAATTACCATTAAGAAATTGTTTACTTACACCTCTCGTTGTTTCTTTTACACCCTACAAGGATAGGTTTACAATCTGTGAGTTTAATTTACACTTGATAGTGTAAATGTATCTACCCATAAATAAGAAGAATTAACACTCACTAAAAAGTAAAAAAATCATTCAAAAATGTCTTTTCTGCAAGATATACTGATTAATATACCCTATTGAGTGTGGTCCTATATGTACCACCATTGAGTGTTAAATTTAACACTCAATTATTTACTGTGTACCCTACAGTATATCTCTAAAATGGTGAAATTATTTACTCACCATTAATCAAGAAACCTTTAAAATTGACTATTGTCTATTTTAATCAATCCTAGCCAAACAACTTACTTTATAGCCATCTCCGAAAGAGTTAAAGGTCCTCTTCAAAAGACATATTTCACGATTAAGCCCCGAAGCCCCAGAGAAAACACTTCTGGGCCAGTTTGTCTTCCGCTAAAAGCCAAACCATGTCGCGGCTTGTTTCGAGACATGTTGTTGTTTTAGGTGGAACAAATGAGCCCTTCGAGAGGGCCGATTTTTTTTTATTTCGGCACCGAGGATAATTTCAAAGTTGGCGGGACAAAAGTTTTGGCTGTATTTCGGTGACAGTGTAAATGAATGAAATTATAGTCTGGTTTACACTGACAGTTTCTTCGCGAGAATAATTTTCTGGTGTTAAATTGTCGCGTCATGTGACACGAGGTCTTCAATAAATTTATAAAGCTCTTCGTGAATCTATTCACGAATTTATGGTGAATTGATAATAAAATAAAATTCACTTATTGGTGCCTTGGTGCTCAAGTTACATATTTATACATAAAGAAAAAAAAAATATTTTTTTCTGTGACGGGAAAAAGTTTGACATTTTATCTCTGTTGACAGGTAACAAAATGACACTTTTTATGAAATAACTTTTTTTCCCGGGAAAAGAATGGTTACTTTTTTCCCGGATATAATACACATAAGTAAAGGTAGATATTTAATTTTAGAATATTTTATTATACAAAAAGTTACATTTTCTTTATATCAAAAGTACAATTATTAAATTTACATTGCATGAATGACATATTCCTTTTACTATTCGGTACAATAGTCGAATTTTCTGGTGTTGAAATTATTTTTTTTTTTCAATATTAAATCGACAAAAGTCATTTTTAGCCATTGCCCCGCATCGGAACTTTTATCTTTGTATTTCTACAAAAAAACTCTATAAAAAATTCTGAAAACTGCAATCTTATTTAAAATTACATGCGTTAGAATTTTCTCGGCGTACAAATACATTTTTTTAATCACTGGAAAAGGCAACACACTTTTAAACTTAAGTCGAAATTGGGTCTATATTTCACGAGGAACACCTGCTGCCTTAAAACGAACGTAAGAAGAATTTTAAGAAGCCACTCGCCCGAAGCTTCCATTAAAAGTTGGGATACGAGAACCCTAACCCGTTTAAAGGGACGTTTTCTTATTTTTATTTATCGGGAAACGCAAGGTCTGGAGAAAAGTGTCTTCGTGGAAATTTAAGGAAAGTTGTAAATGCATTAAGTGAGTTCTATTTTATTTGCGAAATATAGTACGATTCGTTTATAATATACTCACTGACAAAAGTAGTGAATAACAAAAAGATTCCTGTTTGGACATCCCGAAAAATTAAGGGTAACGAACGCAACGACATGGAAAATCAAGTTGAAACTGAGGTAAAAAGTGACCTTATTCAATATATGACAGCCGCTCCTTTGAATTTCCTCTTTCGCCATTGTTCTTCCTTGAATATAATTTTGGCTTCTGACCATTACAAGTGGTGGCCGTGGGTCCAGACGCAATCTGCTGCGTCGGATCTGTTTGCTTCTCCCTTTAGTGCCTGGTTTCGATGGGGTTTACCAACATAGGATCATCCGCAATCTCTAGGTATTCTAAATACACAATTATTAATGTTCTTTTGACTTGTAGACTTTGCCTTCGTCAGGCGACTTCTTAAGGAATCTTTGGAGCCAAGTACTGTTCGAATGTTGTATTGTTGTCCTAATCTTTGAATTTTTCTGGAGATTCCTTTGACATATGGCACATTTATGATGGATTCAGCTTCGACGTCATGTGGGATAGCCATTTGTGTTAAGGTCCTTTTTGACTTTGTTAAGTACTTGTTACAGAGCTTCCTAGAAGTAACAGATAGTGAATGCCCTACCGACAAGTATTTTTACTATTTCATGTTTGGTGCTACTTAAATGATTTGAGGCATAATTGAGGTGTGGACCTCTGTGGATTTACTTCACTGTTTTTCTGTGCAATGACGCCTGGAAACAGAAGTTGTTTTCTTCTTTCTCCATGATAAACTTGATTGCTGATGCCAATTAATTCATCTGATGTAGAAAAGCTTGGAGTTCGTCATCGTTTCCATTCTAAATAATTAATGTATCGTCTATGTAACGCAGCCATAGTTCTGGTTTTATTTTAGCCTTTTTAGTTGCCTGATTTTCAAGCCATTCCATGTTAATGTTGGCGATTACTGGAGAGAGGGATGATCCCATCGGTAGTTCGTCCAATTGGCTGTAGAATTTATCGTTTTCTTGAAAGTAGGAATTATTGAGGAAGCATTCTACTATAAGTCCACTATGGCGTTGATGGGTAGCGATGTTTGGTTCTCAAGGGTTTGGTCCTCCTTGAGATTCCTTCGAATGACCTGAAGTATATTCTTAACTGAGACTGTGATGTTTGTATAGAGATTCTCAACATTGAAGCTGACAAATCGATCAACTAGTTGTATTTTCCTTCCACTTATGATCATAACGAATTGCTGCGAGTTTTTCACAAAGGATGATAATAATATGTCAGTGTAGTGGTTGTAGTATTGGGAGCAGAAATCTGGATAGTTCGTATGTTGGAGAATTTCTGGCGCTTATAATGGGTCGTAGAGGCTTGTTGTGTTTGTGTATTTTTGGTAATCAATATAAATTAAAAGGTGTGCTGTGATGTGGTGTTAAATAAATTATCATGCATCTGTTCAATGCAAAAATTAGAATAGTAGACACAAACGGACCCACACTCCTGCCAACCCCTTCTTAACTTAGTGTTGATACAGTCACTAGCTTTGATGCTCTGCTACTAATACTGAATATTTTGTTGGCCTAGTGACTTTCGGAGTAACATTATCAAAAAACACACTTAAGCATAGGAAACGAGCAAAGAAACCTTTTAGCATACATCGAATGTATACACATAACAGTTATTTAACGATCGAAGCCTCAAAATCTCGTTTTAAACATATTCAGTATGTTTTTGGCGTGTTTCAGTCACGTTCATATATTTACTTACATAATGGAGGCTCTAAGATGTATTAGTAAAGTTTGATAAGGCTGGTAAGGCCCGATTTACTCTTTAATAGACGCAATAGGAAGGAAACAGGTTGTAGGTTCAGTTTAGTTTAATTTCCATTAATAATAGCAGCTATCACATTGCTTAATTCCTTTTGATTTTGTAACAAGAATATTTTCGGCCATATTCAAGATGAGAAAACTACAAGGGAAATAATAATGAATAAAGGCAGGATAAATTCTAAGACGTAGTTACCAAGCAACATAATGTATAAACCATTAGTGATAAAAGTAAACCAATTGAAAACGAATTTTGCGGGTTGCATCATAAAGTAAAAGCCACTTGGCAACAATGAACTGCGTGGTTAAAAAGGCCCACGCGAGAACTTTTCTTAATCTCAAAAAGCTGGAAAACGCCGGGAAAACCCGATGTAATCTGTAAAGTTTTCACATTATCGGTGGTAATCCGCTAGAAATTACTGGATTCAGGTCATAATTACGCCAGTGAATTGCGTGATACTCATACGAAAGCACGCTAGTATAGCCGATTAAAAAAGGCTAATAGTTTAATTCTGGATAGGAAAAATTGATGTTAATTTTTATATAAACCGATAGTACTGCTGCCTGCGTATACTTTTTGCTGAAAAATTTGAAGTTTTTTCAAAATATTGTCTTAAAAAACCAGCAATAATTTTTCATCCACATGAATTTCCCAAATGATGTTCCTTTGCGGAGGCAAATATTCCATAGAGCTAGTGAGCTGGTGTCAAGCAGTGGCGTTTCATCATCAATTCAACCAACTTAACCTTATTCATGTTTTTGTTTATTATCAAATTTCGTAAATTTATTGCGTTGAGTCATATTACGATTTTTATATTTATTATACAGGAGGGTGTCCCACGACGATTTTCCCAGCATATTGCTCAGAAACGGAACCAGATAGAAAAAAAAAGCTAAGGAACAAAAATTGAGGGCTTGTAAGGGAGCATCTAGGAAGGGTCATTTTAGATATACAGGATGTTTTAAAAATAGTAATATTGCTGCCAAGTCAATTTTCTTAAATGGAACACCCTGTATATTGTTAGTTTTTCGAGAAGCTTGTTTCAAGGGAAATTTAACCATACCATACTTGTTACGTTTCTAATTTAAAATGACTGAAATATAAGCGATTAAATGATCAACTACGCAAGCATGAACAAATATGCAATAATAACAATAACCACCAGCGAAATATTGAAGAGTATGACGGGGGCTGCCATGTCACGAGTCAGAAGTAGTTTCATTGTTAATTATTTTAAGTAGTGAGAAATGCCTTCGCTTTTTACATATGACGAGTATGTCGACCTGCTCCTGATTTACGGAGAATGTCACAAGAATAGAAGACGTGCTCAAAATCTGTATAGTCAATGATACCCGAATCGTGAAATACCAAGCTATAGAACGTTTCGTAATGTTAAACAAAAATTAAGAAGTGGTTCCTTTCTCCTGTATAGTTCATCTTTACTTCTTAATGGTGCTGTAACTGTAAAACTATTCCATGTTACACACTTCTTGTGGATTTTCCTTTAGATCTTTGCGTAAAGTTCCTGTGCAGTACGTGTTGTTATCTAATAGTCGCTTGGCTAAGGTAAAGCTGTTATAGTAGTTATCCATGTATATTGAGTGGCCACTCTAAAGTTTCTCTTCTAGCAATTGTATAACTACCTTTCCTGCGTGGCCCTTCCTCGTTACTTCCTTATCGTGGCCTCCTGCATCAACACGAAATTAAAGTATGAATCCATCAGGCTTAGTCAGTTGCAGGATAATAACACTGGTTCATTTTATTATTAAAATAATCAATAATACTACGAATTTTGTACAAAGGGTCTTCATTTCCTGTATCTGAAGTAAAATGAACCTCATTATTAACAAAAACCTATTTTTGCTCATCTGTTCCCCGAAAATTTTTATTGAAAATAATCTGTGCGTTTTGCAATAGTCCTGAAGCCGATTTAAGAAGATTTAAAGTAAATATACAAAGTTGTGATTGAATTGAATTATTTTACAATTTTCTAAACAAAAATGGTTTCGTCGGAAAGGCAGCGTATCGAAGACTTGATATTGTTAGGATGTGGAGATAAAATAAGAAGTCAAAGTGAAGTCTGCACTTTACTTAATGCTAAATATCCGGAAAATCAAATTTCACAGGGCACTGTCAGTAAAATATTCCACAAATTTGATGAACATGGCACAGTAAAAGGACTTGCCTAGGAATGGACGGCTACGTGTTTTAGGCGACGATGAAAAATTGGATATTGCATGCATCTCTGCCTGATAATCCGCATGTTTCAACAGTTTCATTGGCTCAAAACCATGATACATCTAGAGGTACTATTGGAAGATTTTTGAAAGCAGAAAAATACCACCCTTGATTTTGTTTTTGGATTGCGCATGTTCTGACATAAAACGTGGGTATACAGGATGTCCCACAAAAGTGTGGCAGAAAAAATGTTTTCTCCTTAAATGGAAATGGTGCATTATTGCATTTTCGGATCCTCCGAAAAATTCTAGATATGTTTCATGTATACTGTCCTAAACCTATCTTCAACTGTCCACGAAATAAATTACACCTCTATTTGTGAATATTTGACAAAGTGTCACTGTATTGTTAATCGAAAATATTTACAATGCGTTTAACCGAGACTTAGAGAATCGAAATATTAACTATGCTTGGCTGTCGTGAGAAATCTAGAACATACAACGAAGTTCGAATAATGTTCAACAATAAATATCCGAACAGATAATCTGTAAGTCAATCTACAATCAGTAGAATTGAGGCTAAGTGGAAAGAGACTAGCACTGTTAAGGATCTTGGCAAACCTGGAAGGCCTGGCGTTCCTAATGACGAGAAACTGGACATCTTTGTTTCATTACACGAAAATCCGAACCTCTCAAGTACTTAGCGGGCTTTAGATAACAGGATTCATAGGTCGACTGTAACAAAATTTTTAAGGAAAAAAAGTGGCATCCATATAAAATTCGATTAGTTCAAGAGCTATTTGAAGATGATCCAGACCGCAGAAACGAGTTTTGCCAGACCATGACCGAGCGAACTGATAATGACCCTAGACTAGTAAAACAGATATGCTTTTTAGACGAAGCAACGTTTTGCTTGAATGGAGAAGTAAATAGGCATATTTTTCGATAATGGGCACCAGAAAATCCACACACTGGTTTAGGGAAAGTCATTCTCAGAATTATGAAAAGGTATATGGGCAGGGATTATTAATAACAGAGTAATAGGACCATACTTCTTTGAAAGAACTTTGACGGGAGAACGTTATCATGACTTTTTAGAAAACGACTTGATTCCAGCACTAGCGACACTATAACCTGATGAAAATAATCCAGACATGCCAAATCAACAGAATGGAGCTCCGCCCCACTATGCTGTAATTGAAGATTCCTAGATAATGTTTTCCCAAACCGGTGGATAGGCAGACGTAAACCAATAGAGTAGCCAACTAGGTCATCTGTGACCTAACTCCACTGGACTACTTTCTTTGGGGTTATGTTAAAAATAAAGTGTATAAAGATAAGCCACGCACCCTTGATATTCTCAAAGAGAGCATTCGTAACGTAATTAGAAATATTTCTCCAGAAACCGTAGAAAAAGTACAGCAGGAATTTATTGATCGTCTGGGGTACCTACTGCAAAGCTGTTAATGGCGGACACTTCCAGCATTTGCTAAAATAATTTTTGAGTTTTTAAACAATGTAATTTAGCTGCAATAAAGTGTTATTTTAATATTTGAACGTAAATATTTCGTGAACAGTTGAAGATAGGTTTAGGATATTATACATGAACCATGTCTAGAATTTTCCGAAAAATCCGAAAATGCAATAATATAAAGGGATTTCCATTTAAGGAAAAAATATTTTTTCCACCACACTTTTGTGGGACATTCTGTATACCTACATTTTATGTCAAAATATGCACAATCCAAAAACAAAGTCGACGGTTTCGAGCGTTTTTCCGAACACGCCTCCATTTAATTTGCATTAAATTTATCCGTTATTAAATCACAACCCTGTATATAGCCACCCTTTGCGTTGTACTTCAACAAATCAATTTTCCAGTTCTTGGCCTGATATTTTTTCAGTGCCGAGTCTTTTCGTAGGACCTTTTCTCTGTTTGGGGTACTAAACTTTCGTAAATCCATCATCATCACTATTAAAGTTGTGTTTATCCATCCTTAGTATATTTGTGTTCACCTTGTGAAGATACTTTTCTAATCCCTGTAGTATTCTGGTCCGTTGTTGTTAACAATGCATTGGCAGTTTTTTTTTGTTAACAGTATTTATTTGTTTGTTCATGTTTACATTCTTCTCTTCAAGCAATGTTATCGTTTTGTAAAACAATCCTTCTTTTTTGCATTAATTCATTTAATTCTCTCGTAGACAAAAGATCTTTTAGCAATATTACTTCCTGTATATTAGTGTTTGTACCCTCTGGGGTGTTGGTGACTGTTTGTGTTGTGCGTGTTTGTGCAGAAGTTGATTTTACCTTGGTGCAACATTTAACCAGGTTATCCTTCCCTACTGCAAGTAGCCCTGCCATCCTCAATGCACATAATGTGTGGTACGTTGCTTTACACTCCACACACTCTGCAATTGATTTTTCGGTGGATTTTTTACAATTTTTGCTGGTTTGGTTGACTTGGCTTAAGTTAAACTTACCACTCTTTGCCATCTTGCTAACGCAGACCCGTGTCAGGCCTGCCAAACCTTCTAATGAAGTTAAGATAGTAATTATTATATTTTTATGTGTCTTTAGCCAATTATTATATATGTTTTTTCTCTTTTTCATGGTGATGTCCATATGGGCCTATATTCGTAATTTATAGCCTTAGACTTCTCTGCTTTTCGTTTGATCCAGATTAGTCCGTTTTATTTTCCGTATTTTCTCCTTAAGGTCTCACAACTCCTCCGCTTCTTCCTCGGATGAATTTCGCCACAAAGTTATAAAATATTCCAAAATAAATCATAATTTAAACCCCTTTGTAAGACTAAAATGTAATTGCCCAATTTATAATTTAGGTAGACTCACGCCTTGAGCCCTCTGTTATTATTGGGCCGCATATATATTTATCTAAAGTCCTCGACAGAAATTGCTGCTGTCACCTTACTAATTAATCTCCAAACAAAGGGTATCTCTAATTAAATTTGACTTTGCGGGAGGACCGGTAAAGTGTAGGAACAGTAACTTTTTAAGAAAGTTCGTTTTGCTTTTTAGTTGACATGCAAAGGCTGACATTGTAAATGCTACACTAGTTCTACTAGCCGAAAGAACTGTATTAAATATCAATATTTTATTTTCCATCATTACCTTCTTATTCGGTCATTTCCCTTGCCAACTTTGCTACACCGTTCACGTTGCCAATAAAAATTTCCTTTTAGTGACAAGAAACATCTTTTTACCGCTTCTACTATATTAACTTGTGGCGGTATGCGTGCCTCAGCGCAGGCCAAAGTTTTTCGAACTCGAGTCGTTCCGGAGAAGAAGCCTCTTCGCCCAATAATTCCATTAAAAGTATCGAAGTTTACTTGTGGCATTAAAAATAGGTTAGTACAGTGACGTAGTCGATTAAAGGTAGTGTTTTTATTATTGACGTAACACGGTTTTTATTTTTTTAGCCACTGCCGTCCACCCGTAGTGGTTCAGTTTAGTGTCCCTCGCACAACACTGTTTAAAAATTCTTTCATCTGGAGAACGTCATCACTCTGCAAAATGCATCTAACACGAACAAAAGATAAATTTACATAAGTTAATAAATTCTATTAGTAGTTAACCATTCTTGAATTGAATTGAATGCCTTGCTATAACCAGTATATATGGATTCCGCCTAAATTTGATTGTACATTGAAGGAAGAATATGTTCAGAGTAGCTTACTACACTGAGAAAATTATCCAAAACCTGATATAAAAAATATTATATATCGCATACGTATTTGGACAGCGCGACAGTTCGCTAGTGTAACTAATCTTGCTTTGCTAAATAAAAGGGTACAGGAAAAAAAGCAGACATGTCACTTTGTTTTCAAATTGAGTAAATACAACTTCAATGTTCACAACGAAATATTTTTATTCTGAAAAAATACAGAATCAAATAGTTTCAACGAAATTAAAGTTACATTATGTCAAAATATTATAATTTATAGTATACTTGGGCTTCAAGAAACTTGTGACAAATTTATGGCAAGAAATCCATCTAAACTGCGTTTTTTACAGGGAAGAAATCAACCATGTCATCTAAAACAAACAAGAACCAGCCATGTCACATTTATTTTTACACCAGAAAATTAAATTAATAATTGTATTTACTAATAATTTTTATTTGTTTATGTTATACATCAGCATAATATAATAAGTAATTTGAACTTACTTGTTAGTGATGGACCAGGATTTTGAAAAAGGGAGTGCAAAGCCGCATAAGGCTCATTAGGTCTTTAAGCTTGGCCTTTTCAAGCGGCAAAAGACACGTAACAAAAGTTAAAAAAAAACTGTTTTATATCAGTCTTTTAAAAACATCATATAACTTATCATCGTATACTGTAGTAGGCAATCCAAACTCTCCATTTCTTAAATCTGTATTTGTGTCGATGCGTTTCTTTATTAATGCAGATATTACTTGTCCATTGTATGCCGAACGGTGGTAAATAAGGCGGCTATGGCCAGATTTTGCCACTATTTTTTTAATACGTTGTGTTTTAAATGGGCATTTTTGTACGTACATTGAGTCCAAAAAAGGTTTCCAATCCAATATAATGTTTTGTGACCCACGCACTACAATAAACGGCGATGGTTTGCACCGGGAACTTTTTATAACTTGCTCAAACCCTTTTGGTATTTCAAAGGAACTCCTCAAATTCCACAATCCTACACTTTTGTCACACTCCAAATAGGAGTGTCCTCTCACAGGGAATGTAATTTTTATTTCTTTCAGTCCATGAATTTTGTTAATTACAATAAAATGAATAAATCGGAAAATGGTATAATTTTTATTTTGCCCTCCGGCAGAGTCGCAGAAGATCTGCAGTTCTTCAATGTCGTCTTCTAAGTAAGTATTGATAAAATTAGAAAGGAACGATGCAACTTCATTCAATCCTTTTTTAGCTATTTCTTCATGATAGGTATAAAACATCGACTGACCAGTAGACAGGACATGTATGTTAAAGGCATACATCGACAACTGCCGCTTATAATATACGTCGTTAGTGGCGATTTTTGGAATATAGAAATATTTTTTTGCAAAGTCAATGCAGATGGCTTCCGTTTTAATCCTTTTTTTTGCAGCTCTTTTTGCCTCCCTTTTTCCACAATATGTCCAAATGTCCTCTTGTGCACTTCATTCAAAACCGTAAAGTATCTAACCTTATCTGCATCATTTTCAGCAGTCAAGCATTTAACCTTAATTTAAAGAAATAGTCCATTCTCGAAGTGGAGTTGAAATATAGGGAAAGGGGAAAAAAAGTAAAAAAGTCTTTCTCCACTAATTTAATAGTGAGCTATTAAAGGCTCAATTTTAAAATTAAATTGTCTCTCTATGTTTCAAAGGTAGTAACCTTCATCTTCAGGAGACCAAAGTAGTGCTGCAGTTATTATTAGCAGTAGAGAGAAAACTGTTGGTGGAAAATGACGTTGATGGAGTTTTTTTTATTTAAAATTTTCAAAGTTCGTTTTCAGTTAAAAATTCAGCCAATTTGGCTGACGATCTTTCTAAGATACATATCCCTGATTCTTCTCTCTTGGTCTCTTTTGATATAGTAAACCTATTTCCTAGTATCCCTTCCAACGAATGTATCAATTTAGTTAGAACCCTTCTAAATGATAAAACTACTCTAGAACAAGAACATATTGAGAACCTTTGCTCCTTGGTGAACTTGGTCCTTTCTCAAAATTTTTTTCAATTTGACAATAAGTTTTACAAACAAAATTCAGGACTAGCCATGGGCTCAGCGTTGTCTCCTCTTTTAGCAGAAATTTTCATGTCGGATATTGAATCCAGAATCAAGTCACACCCTCTTATCACAAATATACTTTTCATAAGACGTTATGTAGATGATATTTTTGCAATATTTACTGGAAACCATGCAGACCTTCTTCTCTTTACACAATTCCTAAATTCGTTACACCCCCCAATTAAATTCACTTCTGAAATAGAAATCGATGGTTCCATCCCCTTCTTGGACCTAAAAATAACCAAGTCAAATAATAGACTCAAATTTGCTATTTATCATAAACCAACTAGTACTGATTGCACTATTTCATGTCAATCTAACCACCCCTATAGCCAGAAATTCTCCTCTTTCCATTCCTATTTTACTAGACTTTTTAAAATCCCCCTTGAAAATAATGAGTTCAAGTCTGAATTGAGCTTGATCAGACAAATAGCTACTAACAACGGTTTTCCTCTAATATCATAAACAAAATATACTATAAACATTTGATAAAACATCTGAACAGAAACCTTTTATCTACTGATAAAGTTACAAACAAATTTTACTCCTTACCATACTGGGGCCCAATTTCCTATAAACTCAAAAACATTTTTAAATCCTTTAACATTGAAATAGTCTTTAAAACTCAGCATACGTTAAAAAAATTTCTAACCAATTCCAAAGACACAATCCCAATCTCCAACAAATCTGGTGCCTACAGCATCACTAATTGTTCAACAGAGGGTTGCAGTGCTTGTTACATAAGTCAAACAGGGCGTAAATTTTCAGTTAGAATAAAGGAACACTGTAAAGAAATAGAGAAAGCTACAAATCAAAATATTTCCCCCTCAAGAATCAAGTCTAGTTTTTCTAGACACGTTCATATTAACAAACACCATTTTAATCCTGATTCTAATGTAGAATATCTACACATCTGTGATAAGGGGAACAGGCTTGACCTGTTGGAGATTCTTGAAATTAACAGAGCGTTACATAACAAAAATTTAGTTTGTCTCAATGATCAGGTTCAGCATACTTCTACACATTTTTTTAATGCTCTTAATTTTAAAAATTAAACAAACAATTTTACCTCTTTTTCTCTATTTCTATGTTCTAATTTCAATTATTTTGATATTAACAGTAAATCTTTAATAATCTGAAATCTCTAATAAAAAAAATATAATTGAGAGGTTATGTACAACCACCTGTGACAGTCTTCTCTGGTCAACCATCATTCTGTTCTGTTCTGTTCGAAATTTTCGATGACCTCTTGCCTTTCGGCATCCAACCAAGTCATCAATCGTTTAACCCTTTGTGTCCGGATTTATTTTATTTTACAAATCGTGATCCAATCATGCATTTTTGCATTTAAGTATATTTAAAAGTTACACTTCTTAAAAAAAATTCTTTTACTTTTAGTATTTTAAATCAAATTATTTCCACACTTTATTCTTACACCTCGATGATGGTCCCATAGATGACAACACTGATCTTTAAAGCACCTATTCCCGAAAAAAGGGAAGTTTGAGACGATTGATTTTGATTTTTGGGTTGCTTGTTGGACATTTATTTTCTGTACTAAACCTTTAAATTTCTGCCTGATTACTCGTACTCCTTGACAATGATTGTTTTTCTCCCAACTTAAATGTCGATATTTCTTTTAACGATCACTGGAGACCACCAAAGAATATAAAAGGGAAGTCTTTTAGGACCATTCCCCCAACCTTGTGAAAAAAATTTTTTATTATAATATCTTTTATTTATATTTTATGTTATATTCAAGTTTTATGTATGTTTATTTAACTGACTAGTAACTATAAGAACGATGATTGAGCTTTTCATACCTTTTTCGTTAATGCAATTATACTGACATTGTCAACCATTTTGTTCTCAAGCTGTCAACGGTCGACTATAAAATGACTGAACACGGTGTCACGTTTTCATTTTAACTGTGTTCGTCTCCCTATTTTAATCTTTAAGGGTATATAAAATATAAGATCTGTTTTTTTTTTTAATAATTTTATTTTAAATAAAACTCTATTGTTTTCCCTACATAATGGGACGAACATAACGCAAGATGACGGGACCTTAGGTCTCCAATAACTAATTTTACAAATGAAATTTCAACATTATGTAAGTACAGACATTATTAATAATTTTATTTCATTACTAATTACAAATTTCTTTCTTATTACAGAATTTCTCATAAAACAAATCGCAAACAAAAATCTTTCTCTAACAAGATCTAGAACGTCCAAAAGATCCTTTTTATATATCCTGACGTATGATTTTCAAATAACGAATATCTTCCCTTTTTAAATTCGACCACAGATTGACAGTGTCTTTTCATAAACTTTGATTTAAATATAACATTCCACTTTCAATTCCAATTTTAGCATGCTGATTACATTCAATTATTAATATCTTGTCAAAATATTTTTAAATAAAAAAGCTCCATCAACGTCATTTTCCACCAACAGTTTTCTCTCTACTGCTAATAATAACTGCAGCACTACTTTGGTCTCCTGAAGATGAAGGTTACTACCTTCGAAACATGTAGAGACAATTTAATTTTAAAATTGAGCCTTTAATAGCTCACTATTAAATTAGTGGAGAAAGACTTTTTGACTTTTTTTCCCCTTTCCCTATTTAACCTTAATCTGAAATTCGTCACCCGTAATTAATTGCAATTAATTGTAAGTTCTTCCGGTAAATATGTCTAATAACATACATAATAAAACATAAATGACTGGTACCAGGTGGCGCTGGGGTGACGAATATCAATCAGTTTATTTGCGAATATAAGATTTCTAATAACACGCAGTCGACAAATCGCTGCGACTATTTTGCTGACTTTTATAAATGTCTGTACTATAAGTGCGGAAAACTGATTTGCTAAACGTCTAAGCCTTTCTTATATAATAATAAGAAAATTAAATTTAAATAAGCGAGATTGTTACCGATAGAGAATATTTTTATAATTGTTATGATTACTCTAATAGTGCCAAGCAAAAATTTTCCTGTCGGTGCAAGCTAGAGACAAACTTTCTAATGGTTTAATTATTCTTAGTGTAGGTTAGATTCAATAGGTCTTTTAGGGAAAACGCTGTGTTGTTCTACAACAATCTGATGTTTTTCGGAATTGATCAAAATATTGTGAACAAGTGATTCTACAACTTTGCCAAAAGTGTTAAGCTTGCTAATAGGCCTATAATTTGTTTCACTATCTCTCACACCACTTTTGCGTTTGGAAAAAGCAATTTTTCTGAAATGTGATCTTTTGCGCCTATTGTAAGGTCAATCTGTGGACATACTATATAAGGATTCTTCTTGCATTGATCATAAAAAACATGTTGTTTATTCATATTTTTATATTTTTTTTATCAACGCCAATGGCTCGGCAAAAACAGCTCTTGTCCCAAAAGGCATTTATTAACCCGACACCGTTACGTGTCAAGACTTCTGGATCAGTCTCGCGCTACGTCCTTTTTTCGACGTCTTGACGGATGTGGAAAATTTGTCAAGACATGGCACGTATTTCATTAACATAACTTTAAGTTGAAGTTTATTTAATTTGGCAACAGCGCGACGGAGCCGCAAAATTAATTATGGTTTGCTAATTTTTTGTTAATTGTCCCCTTAGAAGGACAGCCTTCTAAATAAATTTGCATCCATTACTTTTTTAAACTCCGTTTACGTCACAAATGAACTAAGAATGTTCAATTTATTAAACGCTGACTATATTACTGCATCTCCAACGAAACATGCTTATAGTATGTTCATATTTTTCAATTTTGAAGTGGTAAATATCATAAATTCCAACTTGCGAAATACCCCCGGGAACAATAACTCTCCATTAGGAAACTTTGGAAGTTAGTTTAGCGAAGCTTCTATGGAAAGTATTAATTACCCTAGTTGCAGTTTCGACACTTTTGTATTGTGTATCAAAACATGGCTTCGTGGAATGCGAAACCTAGTTCATAATACTGTTACTGTATTGAAGAGATATAATATTATTTACAAAAGACGTATATAAATAATTGCGTCCTGATATTCAAACAGTTGAACACTTTGTTAATAAAACAGTGGAAGTTGCAGGAAGAAGAATGCTACTGAATAGATATTTGAAGCTGCCAGAACTGCTAGAAGCGCAAGTCCAAAACAGATGCCAATCGATTCGAATTGCCAACATTTTAATAATTAACAACATCTACTAACCTAAGCTACCTCCCGTAAACAAGCAATTAATATAATGTCTTATTTACTTTACAAATACCTTACCTTATACTTATGACAGTCGAGAACAAAGCAATATACCCTCATCAATAACCTCCCATGACATTCATCCGGAAATTAATTCACAAATACGATAAGACGCAATGTAATATGTATATTAGAGGCTGCTTTTACCAGTTGCCAGTTTGTCCTGCAAGATAAGAAAGACAAAAATGTTTGACAAATGACGTGACGGACCGTTTTGCTTCGAGATAATTATTCATGATTAAGTGGACAGAGCCTTACACAGGTTGGTTGTATCAGAGTGATTAAGGTACAAAACAAAAGGAGGAGTATATGGAAATTGTAAGTATTATATTACCTATAAGTGAGCAATTTCTACTTTCTTGTACTTTGGTCGTCTTGATACCTTTGACTCCTTGGTATTGTTCTCTCAATTATATTTGATGACGGTGCGCGATGATCTTACGACCTGCCACAACAAATGTATAAAGGGATTACCTTCTTAACATTAAAGAATAAGCATTGCAAATCACTAAAAAAGCGATTCATATTGGTTTTGAATCTTTGGAGTAAGATGTAAAAATTGTGCATCAATATCATTTAAGGAATACATTCTCAACTGAACCAATGTGATGCTTTAAAAACGTTTGTAAATCATCAATATGAGTATCTATACAGGGTTTTTTACTTAATACTAAGATCATGATTGTTTCTTCAGTGAGTCTGCGACTATTTCTTCTATTCCTTTAAAGGTTGTTTCATAGTTAATTGTGGGGAGGGAGGAGCAGAGAAGTAGTTACTTTTTAATACTTTTTGTTCCGATGTTTTATTAATTCATTGTAGTAGAAGGGGCGACGAGGTAGCACAGGAGTGAGCCAGTCTCTCGGTAGTCTGTATGATTTGTTGGGATCGGAGTGGATGTGTGATCGTGTAATGAGAGGGTTCAGGGAATCGTACGTCCGTTTGTAGTAATCGATAATAAGTTCAGTGATTGTCGGCATTTGTAAGTCATCGTGTAGGTAGAGTATGCACCATCGTGAAGCGTGGAGCACCCGTAATGATTCTAAGGACTTTGTTCTGAAAAGTTTGAGACTTACGAAAAGCTGACTTGTTTAAGGTGCACCAGGAGGCGACGCGATAAATCAGTACTGTAAGATTACTTTACATTCACTAAAGATAACATCAATGCGACTCCTTTGAGTCCCTGGGCGTCGCGACGTCTCAAAAATATGAATCGATTGCAAGGACTTCGAAAGTAGTCACATTTAAAAGTACATTAAATTTAATGACTTTTTTGGTATTCTAATTCTATTACTTTACTCGTTTTTAAGTTGTGCAAGGTTTTATTTTATTATTTACTAATAATTAGCGTAGTAAAACTAAAATAATTCGTCACTAAATAATAACTCAGTTAATTGTGTTCAAAATGCATTCCTTCTGCGCGAGCACAACTGTCAAAATTTCTTTAAAATTTTCTGTGCATGGGTAACTTTTAAAAGCTTTCTATTTGCAATACCAGTGGATTGGCCATATCTTCAACTGGTGTTTGGTAGACAATATCCTTTAAGTGACCCAAAGGAAAGAAATCTAAGGGTGTTATATCTGGTGACCTTGCTGGCCATCTTATTGGTCCGTTGGTTCAAAACCATCGATTGAGATACTGGCTGTCCAAAGTCCTTAGTAATTTGAGCATTATAAACAGAAGCACAATCCTGCTGCAGTCATATATTCGTTGTGTACTAAATAGGTACCTCTTCTAACAATTCTGCAAGTGTAACTTGAAGAAAATGTAAATAACGTTCTCCAGTTAAAATGCCCTCGTAAAAATGAGGTCCAATAATATATCGCACTAAATACTATTTCCAAAAATGCCTTGATTTCCCGTCATAAAACTGAAATTTTTTAAAAAAAGCTTTTCTTATAATGCCCTAGGTATAGTTGTATTTTCCATGTCATACAACAATATTCCTTCCAATAACTCTATTTCTCGCTGCTTTTTAAAATATTTGTATAATTCAACAATCTCTACGTATTTCTATTTATCCAATAACACAACTAAATACTTCTGACATATTTAAGACATGTTTTCTAAATTGAACATCAGCTTATCGCGCTTATAAATCCAAATGCCGATAGAAATTAGAATATCATTGAACGATCATGTTTATTAATTGGGGTTTGATTCCTCTTGAATATTTATAAGATATCTGAATAAAACATGTAGGTTGAAAATCTGGCCGTTATTAAAATAAAATGAAGCTCTTTATCCCGTTCCGGATATCTTCTGTGTCGGATATTTTCGGAAATGAGTGAGTTCGTTTTATTAAACATTTATGCATGTGCCACAAGCTAATCATTAATTTTAATTTATATTTAAATATTTCAAGCAATTTTTTAGGTTCATATGATGCTTTTTTCTTCAAACGTCAATAAAGTCGACATTTTTCTACTAATTTTTTGACGTTAAAGTTTTACCTTTTTTACAAGCAGCGGAAGAAAAAAAGTGTGTGTATGTCATAAATAAATAATGTTGAAGAGTACAAGAAATATTGGATATTTGTATACTTCATTTATTTTTAAAAAATACAGATATTTATTTTGGCCCCAGAAAAATTAACACAAGGTGTTGCGATGTTGCGATCCTGACTTGTTTTTGTATTTTCTAGTGTTAAACCCTGCGTGGAACCACTTGCTGCTGAATTTATGTCAATGTCAATAGGGATTGGTTTAGTAAAATGAGGTTGTAAAATTGCAATATCTTTCTTGTTGTTCATCGATTCCTTAATGTACCCTTCAGCTACACTACTGGATTTCTATCCCCCGTGGCGCTTTAAACACGTAATGTCTGCACCTGCATCTACAAGCAGTGTAACTGAAGTATGCATTAAACAGTGACCGGCACCCAAACAGCCAATGTACATTCTATGTACGTCTTATGTACGTAATTTTAGGATGTAACCTATGTCTTATTAACGTACATCAGTATACGTAGTATGTCCTTAAGACGTATTATGTACGTACATTTCCCGCAAAAATGTACATTCAGTGTATGTATAAAATGTGCATTCAATGTATGTCATTCAATGTATGTACATATTGTACATTAAATGTATGTACATATTGTACATTCAGTTTATGTACATATTATACATCCAATGGATGTACATCTTGTACATCCAATGGATGTACATGTTGTACGTACCTACATTCAGTACGTTCCAGAGCAAATAATTGAAAATTATTTTTTTTCTGCTGCATACATTTTTCAAAAAACATGGCAATTTGAACCTCGCGGTCTTGTAAAAAAAGTCCCTAAAGTAAAGATTTTTTGAATATGATTGAAATGTAAGTTTTATCACTTATTCAGTGGACACATTCATATAATGTATCATAAATTTAGGAGATCCTTTTTATGTTAAAAATATTTATAGTATGTATGTTTTTATCTCTGTAAAAATATACTCTTTCATTATCGCAACAGATATTGGTCAACGCCTAATTATACTCTTCAGATATACTAATGACTCAAAGAATTAACTCGCCCTTCTCCTATAGGATAAAAAAAACAGCAATTAATATAAAATGCCCATGTTTAATTTACAAGTTTGCACTTACAAAGTACACCACTTAAGTATATTACATGATTTAGATAGTAATTAGTATACTGCTATCACTAGTGTAGGAATAATCGGGAAGCGGCTCAAAAGAGCTACTAGCGAGGTTAGCACTAGTTGTTAAACCCAAATCTTTATAACCACTTAAGGTACTCGAACTTCTCTGATGCTCTGTTTGCAAACTATTCAAGACTTCATTTGGAGGAGCTTTTTTCAGAGATGCTTCAAATATTCTCACACTTTTAGCAGCCTTTTTCAAATGTTTTCTTATTTTTGATCTATCCATAATAAAATATTTTTACTGGCCGTCCTAGAGATAAACCACACACTATTAGTCTAGTTTTGAAACAGAAAAATCACAAAAAATAATTAATTTGATGCAGAACACAAACACAAAATGGGAAATTGGAAGCTTCTTCGCAGACTTCGCTCGCTTATCAAAACTGACATTTGACACTACACCACAAAACAATAAAGGTTAGTTTCTTACACGACACACGCTCACAGACCCGAAAAAATACATTCTGCCACAGAACTTTTGTGTTGTTTTGTAGGTACACCACATCTGGGTCGCATTAGATTTACTGGGGAAAATAAATATTTGAATTTAAAATATCTAAGGGAATCTACTGCTATTCCTTAAAAGTTAAAATATATTAGGTTAGGTATGCAATATAGTCCAAAAGCCGCTATAAAAATACATCCACAAGACGTTGACAAAATACGTTATTTTTATGTACGTACATAAGACGTCAAATTTAGGTCTTTGGACGTAAGCACCTAATATAACTCTAAAATGTACGTATTTTGTACGTACAGTGCTGTTTGGGTATATTCTGTGGCATCAGGTATAATTTTAAGAAAACTGCAGCTTCCTTAGGAATAGTACTTATCTTATGAATTCCCATTACCATGTGACAACAGCGACCATTTAAAGATTTTAAAAAGAATCTTTTTTCATTCATGCCTTCTGGGCGTAATGATGCATATGTTTTATATATGCTTAAATATTGTTCCCCAACAATAGTAAACAATCGCGGTTTTTTAGTTTTACTATCAGGAATTCTTATGTGAATGGCAGATCCTAAGTCTTGTATGTCATCAACAGTCATTTTTACAATTTCAACGCTTCATTTTTGTTTGTTCGCCAGTTCAGAGAAATACGCCAAGAGTAGGTACATTTTCAGAATTACTATTTTTGATGTCTTTCTCATTACACCATCTCTGCAATCTTTTGAACGGAGCTTCATGAATACTACTGGATTTGGTAGGCAACAAATTGTCCACGACATCTGCTGCAATTTTGGCAACCTTCGGGGCCGTACAGGTAAATTCTGATTCTGACATTTTTATTTAAAGTAAAGTGTTCGATTAGAAAAAATCGAATTTTTAAAACCGGAAATTAAAGCTTGGAAATTGCTTGTAATAAGATTGACTGACACTTGTTATATCGAATTATGCGTCTGTATCAAACAATACAATAATTAAATAAATCCATAGCAACGCTTAAAAATAATTTAAAATTGTTGTTTGAAGAAAAAATAGTATGTTTTATTCGTATATAATACCACAAGAGAGAAAATTTTACCTAAAAAATTTTTTCTTGAGTGGTATTCGTCAAGACTATTTCACGAATAATATTAAAACTAGGTATATGGGTGAATTATAAATTAATTTTATTCCAAAAGAAAATGTCATTAAAATACTTTTCCTGTACCATTTTGGCTGTAGTATTCCAGATAGACTTTACGTAAGTTTCCTTATAGTCTTCGCCGTTTTTTCTTTTCATATTAAATGCCCAGTCTTCCAAAATTGTGGCTATATCATTTATAGTTGTAGTCGAAACAAATTCATAATTACCCTCTTTACAAAAATCTAGAAATTGGTCCATATCGACGATCTGGTTTTTATGGTATTTGTTGGAATTACTTTTTCCACGGCAGATTTTATTTCACTGATTGATCTTTGACCGAAACGAATGGTTTCACACATACCTACTTTGGTAAAAATAAATAAATTTACGTGAGATTACAACCTTTCAAAAGTAACAGTGACAATCTACTGTCAGTTATTAATTACCAATCTTAACAGTGAATGTAACCAAGGTAACAAAATTTTGCCGATTAAAAACTATGTTGCTACCTATTTTCTGAAATTCTGATTGGTCAGTGGGGTCGGCAAAATTATGAAGGTAGTGGTTTTTCCGATTAAAAACAGGTAAATATCTAAAACTGCTACATTTAGATTGGTTCAAATTATGATGAGTGGAATAGTCAGTATTATACTACGTGAATGCCTTAATCGAGACGGTTCGATTGGACGAAACGGCGAAATTGGCAGGTGTACGAAATAATCGTAGTAAAAGCAACGTGTTATGAATCGTCTGTAATTTTCAAGGCTCGTCATAAAAAGTATTGCTTTTACTTCTAATAAAACGATATACTATTATTATGCTACTACAAGCTACTTTTATTTCGGCTTGAAACCTAAAGACAGAAACCAATTTCCTCAAATGTTTGAGCTCAATTCATCAAAGTACAATAAGTCTATTGTCTCTATTAGGTATTCCCGTGTAATGAGCAAACACAAATTACTTATGTGCCAATGTATAATGGGTTGAAATAAGACGGATATATACTCCGACTCTCTATGAATTATTGTATGAGTTTGCTTGGAATATCTACAGTTCCATTACCTACAGGTGTTAACGCGAAATAATATTTAGTCAGTGATGTCCCTACAGCTTGATCGTTCCGTAATAGGAGTATAACACAATGGATTAAAATTCAGTTTTTAAACTTTATCACATTTTTAATACGGCAATATCGCTACTTTACAGTGTAGCCCAATGTATGGGAGTCTTGAAACTATACTCTGTTGCTTAATGCCAGGGAGTAATAAAATGTAAATTTGCAATGACTGGACCCATTAAGCAGGGTGGACAACTTAAAGGTTGCATTGTAAATTTCAGGTAAATTGCAATGATAGTTCTTAGTAATTCCGTATTTCACACCTACACATCCCAAATCGGTCCTAAATTGGGGTCGCTTTAATTAGCACACAATAGAAAGACGAGTTTGGTGAATGAAAGTAATGTAACACAGGCGTTACTTTAGGTAGTTTAAATATTAATATTTATAAAAAAATCTACTATTTACAATACAACAACTAAATTTTTAAATTTTAGTCATCATGTCATGGGTAGTCCAATAAACTAACTCAATCACGTGTTCAACGGCACTTACTCCATTTTTTACAATCCACTGTCTTTATTTCCTCTTGCAAGCAAGATGTTTCCAACGTCTCTCATTTTAAAAGTGGTGTTGTGCCTTGCTACAAACCCTTTACTGGCGCCCACACCAATTTTATAAGGTTTAATTCACAGTGATATGACAGAAGGCGAAGTATCGCTATATTTCGTTTTGAAGTGATTTCGTCGACAACAAATTTCGTACAAAGAGGTTTATTCAACTTTGCAGTCTCCAGTGGCTCCTCTTTCATCATATCTTTATAAAATGGCCTCTTATTTACAGTAGGCCAATGAATGATGTCATTTTTTTCCCAAGAAGACGTTGGTATTTTTTCGGATTTTTTTGAGTGGTAGCTGGCCTTATCCATGACTATAACAGACCCAGGAGGAATAAGATCTAGCATTTGCTGGAAGTATTCTTCTTAAATCGGAATGTGAAGCAATGCGAATAAAATCCTGATTTCAGTTGTCTTGTAGTTTGGGCCGACGAAACACATTTTACCAACTGAGGGAAGTTTAGTAGACTGAACCATTATTTTAGGGCTACAGAGAACGCTCACCAATTGACTCAAGGAAGAGTGCAACCCCGACTTGGTTTCAATGTAGTGTGTGGTACGTATGGTAAGTAATGTCACCTAGCTTACTAAATCCATAGCAGGTATTAAGTCAACTTTACTTTTCTTCTTACTTTTTAGAGAACCGATTCTTCCCTCGTTGAAGGGCCAAAGATACTTGGAGCTGTTAGAAGGTCAAATATTACCGGCAATTTGAGCAAGAGTTCCTTAAGATCAACTAAATAAAGTTTGATTTCAACCAGACGGTTGTCCCGAACATAATTTATTTATTTATTTTAAACTCAACAGGTACAAGACCCAGTTACAGAGTAGGACACTAATACTAACACTAATACTATTTACAAAGAAATAAAAAGGGTAATCACTACTACATGTTTCTAGTTTTAAGTTCTAATAAATTAATATGAAATATATCAAAATCTACTTGTACCTTATTATACAGTCTACACATAACATTCAGTGGCGCATTGAGGTTATTATTTGTGCTCGATAAATTCAAGTAAAACGTCACAGGAATTCTTATTCTGTAAGAGGGCACATAAAAACTGATTTGCGATAATAAATTCGCATCATCTGTTTTGTTATGTAATAGCTTAAAGAGGAATATCAGAGATGTATTTACTCGTCTAGTTTCCAGGCTTGCCAAATTGTATTTTTCCCTGAGTCGAGCCTTTGAAATATTCAAATCATAAACACCTGTTACCTTGTATGACAATTTAATACCGTAAAAATCTATTTTGTGTTCAATGGTGTATTTATGATTTGCATATCGGGGGCTCCATACTATTGAGGCATACTCCAGGGTACACCTCACATAATATGTAATATAGAGCAGACTCATACAATGGATATTTTTAAAATTACTACAGTTCCTAATAACAAATCGGTACATTCTACTTGCCCTACTCGATATGTTTGATATGTGGGTTCTAAAGGTGAGCTGAGAGTCAAAAGTAACGCCTAGATCTTTGATTTCATTTATTCTTGTTAATGGTATTCTGTTCATACTATAATCAAATTGTATCGTGAATCGTCATTGACTCTGGAGTATAGTTTCAGATCGTCGGCAAACATCAAGGCACCACACTGGTTAACTAATTCAATAAGATTATTAATAAACAGAATAAAGAGTAATGGTCCTAGGTTTGAGCCCTGTGGGACACCAGAATCAGCAAAAAATGTTTTTGATGAATATCCCCGCACCATGACATATTGCTCACGACCTTCAAGATAAGACTTAAAAAAAACTTAAATAATGTTCGTGGATTTCAAACTCTCTGAGGCAGACATTTGATAATAAAGTAATTTCAAACAGTGGACCAGTTAATTGGCCCGCTAGATCCCCAGATATAACCCCTCTAGATTTTTATTTATGGAGGTATGTAAAAAATGAAGTCTACGAGTTTGAGCCCCTTGAAACTGAACAAGAATTACAGGAGAAATTAAGGTATGTGTTTACCAGCATAAATGGCAGGGTCATCAATGCTGTGTTGAAAAACTGTCAAAAATGTATTGATAAAACTGCATTCAAAAACATCATCTATAATCTAGATAGTTAATAAATTGGCCATTTCTAATCTGTCATGGGTTTTAAACGGAATTCAAAACATTTCAGGCATTAAACAAGACCCAACATTTGTTTTGTTTTTACATCATACATTATTTATATAATTTTCTGGCTCACTAACACCAATAATAAATACATTGATTACCCAAATTAAACACTAATGTCATATTCATACGCACCATCAAAATATCAATTAACCATTTTAGTATGATTAAACCTCAACATATTATGCCGTTGTAATAATTTAATTACTATGTCATTACAGTTTTATTTTTGCCGATGTCATCAATTTATTTTCATTTAGTTGATTATATTTCGATGTGACATAGGGTGAGACCTAAGTTAATGCATAAAAAATCAATAAAATTCATTAAAAAGGCATCAGCCTTTATTGTTTTATTTTTCACCCATCAATTATTTACTTATAATACCTCATAATATCATATGAAATATTAGCGGGCGATAAAGTTCATAATTATTCTATATTATGGTATTGGTATTTCTCTTAAGTCAGCTCCCTTGAGCTTTTACTTCTTTTAAATTTGTTGGTGCTTATTCTTCTACTATACTGGAATTTCTTTGTTGCGATGATCTTCTTGCATTGTTCTGTTTTCTTCATTGATTTGCTTGCTTATTTTCGCTAGTTTGTTCCGTGTTGTTTTTTTTTTTTTTTTTTTTTGTGTTGTATCAGTTTTTTATTTTGGTACTTTTCATGACTTTTTTTTTTTTTTGTTTCTCTATTGTTTTTGTTAATCCTTGTTTTTGTTTTTGTGTTTTTAGGGTGGGAGCCAATCTTTCGGATATTTAAAGTTGTTGTGTAATGTCGATCGTATGTGTGAGTTTTGTATCATTGGATTTGTCGATAAATCTGTCCTTTCAAAGTATTTAGTTATTAATTTTGTATTGTGTTCCGCAATTGTTTCCATTTTTAGGTCTCTGTGTAATACAGCTGTCGGTACGTGTCTTTGTGCGTTAGTCATAATCCTCATTATTTTGTTTTGTAGTATCTGTAGTTTTTGGTATCTTGTTTTGTTTACGGTGCACCATGTTGGTACACCGTATGTCAGTACAGGTCTAATTATGGTCTTGTAAACTGTTGTCTTTGTCTTTAAATTAAGTTTGCTTTTGGCGCAGAGTAGGGGATACACTGCACCCATTTGTCTGTGTGCTTTTTTAAGTCTAGTCTCGACATTGTCGTTCCAGGACAACTTTTTGTCAAAGACGAGACCAAGATAGCTCGCTTTAGGGCTCCACTCTATGGCTTTTTTATTTACTTTGACCCTTGTTTCTGGCAGTCTTAGTCTCGCCTTTGAGAAAAATATGGCCTGTGTCTTCCCCTCATTAAGTCGCATCTTCCATATATCCAGCCAATTCTGCAGAAGCAGGATATGGCGCTGCAAGCGTAAAACTACTCTCCAGGGCACTCCTGAAGTGGCAGTAATCGCGGTGTCATCAGCAAACAGGTATAGTTGTGTAAATTGATTGTGCGGGATATCCGCTGTGTATATGTTGTATAGGATTGCAGCGAGTGGTGACCCTTGCGGGACCCCAGCTCGTGCAACCCTGGTTTGTGATAGTGTATTGTCTGTTGACACCGCGAATTTTCTGTCCTCAAGGTACGATATAACAACTCTGATTAGAGCGTCTTGCATGCCTAATCTAATTAATTTTAAGACAAGTCCGTCGTGCCAGACCTTATCAAACGCCTTAGAGACGTCGAAAAAGACTGCCCCTGTTGACTGGTGGTGGTTAAACCCTCTGAGTATATTGGTCGCCAGTCTTGTCGTTTGGCGCACCGTGCAATGAGCAGCTCTAAAACCGAACTGCTCTGGTGGTAAAACGTCATTGTTAAATACAAAATCGGTTACCCGATTTAGTATTAGTTTTTCAATGACTTTGCCAAGACAAGATAATAGACTTATTGGTCTATAACTGTCCGCCAACGTCAGATCTTTGCCCGTCTTAGGGATTAGCACCACTTTGGCCCGTTTCCAAGTGTCTGGGAAGCAGCCCTTTTCTATAATGGCTTGGGTTATATCTACAATGTCCATTACTGCGTTTTCTGGCAGGTTTTTGATTGCTTTGTTTTTTATGCCGTCGAAACCGGGCGCCTTTTTTGGATTGATGACCCTCAGTATAGAGCGAACTTCCTCAACAGTGACCCTGGGTAAATTTTGGTCCCCCATATTTACTCTTGGCATTTCTTTGAAAATTTGCACAGTTCTGGTGACCTGTGCGTTTCTTGATACGTTCTTTGATGGAAATTCACTGAACTGTTCGTAGAATGTTTCCGCGAACAGTTCGGCTTTGTCTTGTGGGTCAGTTATTGTTTCGTTAGTATTTTTGTTTTTGAGGTACGAGGTGGGCTTTCGCCCACCTTTCGTAAGATTTTTTGTGAACTTGAAGATGGAGTAGTCTTCTGTTCGAAGACCCTCCATCTTCCTTGTCCAAGTTTCGTTTTGTTTTTCGTCAAGTCTGTGTCTGAGTTCAGTTGTGAGTCTGTTAGCTTCTGTTTTTATTCTCGGATCACCAGTCCTGTATGCCAAACGCAGCATCCTGTTTTTATTTTTAATCTGTTGAGCAAGTTCGCCCTCAATTATTCCTCGTTTCGAAAATCTGGACGTCACTGTCATCGATGACTGTGCCATAGCAGAATTTATGTTGTAGGTAATTGTTTCAACCTCTTTCATTACGTCTTCTTTGGAATCCAACTGACCAGTTCGAGGATGATCAGACATTATCCTTTTGAACATTGGCCAATTGGTTCTTGTTCTTGACAGAAATCCATGATTTCTGTCCGCGATATTCCCGTATTCCACTATGACTGGTCTGTGATCAGAGGTCAGCTCTGACAGCACTATTGGCTGAGATAGCTGACCTGTGTTCTTGATAACAAAGACGTCCAGTATTTCCGGAAGTGAGCCTACTTGATGATGGGTATGCTCCTCCGGCGGCAAGATTTGATAGTTATAGTCCAGTGACTTGTTATATAGGGTGAGACCTCTCGTGTTTTGACCTCTACAACCCCAAATGCGTTGTTTTGCATTTAGGTCTCCCCCTATAATAATAGAATCATCGCAATCGAAAATTTTTGCCAGACAGTCTCCGTCAAAATTGACAGAGGGGCTGCAGTAGACTGAACCCAATTTTATCCAGCCATTTCTGGTTTTTATTTTTATGAATGTGCCCTCTATATGAGCACAGTTTGATGGGCCTGGCACGGCTTGCGCAATGATGTGCTTTTTGACAAGAACCATGGTTCCGCCCTTCCGCCTATTTTCTCTATCGTGTCGATAGATGGTGTAATTGGGACAGGTGAACCTCTCGCCTTTAAACCAAGTTTCCTGTACAAGAAGCACATCAATGCTGTACCTCTCCAAAAAGTCAATTATTTCAGTTTTTTTACCCTTCATGCCGTTTATGTTTATCGTAGCCAAGCTGAAAAAAGCAATTTCCACTTGTACCGCCATTAACGTGAATTAGACATAAGTGTCGTCATCATGTTTTTAACCTGCTCCTGCATTTTTGTCTGGAACTCAGACAGAAGCGACTGCATGGATTTTTGAAGGATGGCCTGCCATGCCTCTGGTCCGTTTTGTTGTGTGTTTACTGTATTTTTATTATTTTGTTTGTTGGAATTTGTTGGCATTAGCTTTTTGTTGTTTTGAGAACCCCATATAAAGTTCCCAGGGGGGGCTTCGATTACTTTCGCCTCCGTGCCGGGGCCACGGTGCGCAAGTTGCGGTCTTTTGCTGCACTGTTTGAAGTTGGCTGGGTGGTTTTCCCCGCAATTTGCGCACTTCAGTGCGTCAGGTGTCGGACATTCGGTCGCTGCGTGCTGTTTTGCACATCTGACACATTTTTGGTTCGCTGCACATTTGTGCTGTGAGTGACCGAATATCTGGCACCTGTGGCATTGTGTGACTTGTGGCTTTTGCCGCTGGGCCTCGACACGGATGCGAATGCCATCGATGGCCTTGAGCTGATAGATGCCCTTATCGCATTGTGGTAAAATTACAAGGACCAGGGGCATGGCGGTACCATCCGCCCTATTCCATCTAATGACTTTCGTAGGGGTGAATCCCAACTCCCTTAGATCTTCCATGACCTTCTCCTCCGTCCACGACTCCAGAACTCCACGTAGAATTACGTGGAGCTCCTTCTCGTCGGCGAAGGGAAAGGAGTGATGCTGAATTTTTTCATCGACAAGAAATTTAATTATCTTTCGATAATGGACAGGTGTTGGGGGGTGGAGTTTCACCCCTACGGGGATGGTAACGGCATTGCCGAAATCAATATTGTTAGCATTGAGATATCTAGAGACCTTGCTGTATTTGTCTTTTTCTCTCAATATAATGGGGGGTACCCTCACTCTACGCTCTTGTTCGTTTGTGTTTGTATTCTCGTTTGTCTGGTTCTTTGTTTGTGTATTTGTCTGTTGTACGTTTGTGTTTTTCGTTTGTGTGTTGTTGTTTGTTGGTTTCTTTGTTGTCTTATGTCTCATCACTTGGATGAAGTCGTCCATTTTGTCTTGATTCGTCGGTAGTTCGGGGAAGTCATTCTTTGTTTGTTTATTTTGCCTTTTGGCTTCAGAATTGGTGAGTGTCTGTGTCGCGTGTCTCTTTCTCTGTTCGTTTATTTGCTTGTATGTCTCGTTTGTTTTTTCGTCTTCCGACGTGTCAGGAAGTGGTGCGTCGTGTATGTCTACCATCGTGATGTCTTCAGTCTCGTCAATTGTTTGTTTTGTATTTGTTTGTCTTTGGTTTGTTTCGTCAACTTTTTGGTTAAGTTTGTCATGTTTGTTGTTGCTTTGTTGGGGTGTTGTGCTAATAGATTGGCTCTCATACCATTCAATAATCCTCAATAGCCTGTTGTTGCTCTCTACCACTTTGCTCATCTCCATATCCTTTTCTGCCGTCATACGTTTGATGGTTTCGTCCAATTTCCTCTCCCATTTCTCATGCTGTTCTTTCAGCGCTTTTGCCCATCTTTCCTCCTGCAGCTGGGCTTTTTGTTCCATCTCTGCTCGAAGGCTGTTCGGCATCGGTGGTTCATCGCATTCACTTTCACTACTAGCGTCCCTGCCATCAGCGGATGACAGGGATAATTCGCGCTTTTGCCGTCCCCCTGGAGGGATCGGCTGTTTTTCCGGAGTCAGAGATGTGCTCATCTCCTCCCGGTATTCGCTCGATATTACTACTACCTCTCTTCTCTTCTAGATTTCAAATTTTCGATCTGAAAACGCACGTATATTCTCTTTTTGATGTTGACACGTTTTGACATTTACGTCAATTTTTCATAATTATTCTGTTTTTCCTATGTTCAATGTACAATTTGTGAATTTTCCTGAGAAAGAAGCTGGGCCAACTATGCAATTTTGCGACTCGATTGCTGAGTTTCTCGATGTGCATGCGGATTCCTGCTCAATTTCAACATTAATTAACATATTCTCTTTTCCGGTAACAGAGCTAGCTATCATTTTTGCTATTTGTTTTTTCGACGTGATACTTTTCTCTATATAACCCTCCGCTACGCTAGTACTCTTCCACTTTCCGTGTAGCTTAAGGGTTGCAAGGGAAGCACCACCCTCGAAGAGAAGTGTGGACGAGATATGAGGTAGGCAATGTCCTGTATATTCCTTGACGTTTTCTAAATTAACAGATGTTGCTATGATTGAAGGAACACGTCCTAGTATATTTTTACACACAGGCATAGCTACGCATTTACCATTTCGGTATGTAAGGAAAAATCTGCGTTCATTAATTTCTTTTGGCCTTAATGCAAGGTACTGTCTAACTAATTTTAGGGCATCGGTTTGGTCTCCTTTGATTATAGTAAAACTTTTTGGCGTAGCAGTTTTAGTTTTTGGTACCTTGACAAGCATAACAGGCCCCTTATCCTCAATATCATCAATGGTCATTTTTACCATCTCATCCCGTCTTAGGCCGCCACAAACTTCCATTACGAGTACCACTTTATGCAGCAGGAAGGTAACTTTTGACTTTTTAGGAAGATAATAATAATAATAATAATAATAAAGGTCTTTATTTGTACATTTATAACATTTTACATATTATAACAATTAGTTGTTATTATATACTTAATAATGTACAAAAAGGCGAGGTTCAGTTTGACAGATAAAATCTGCCATATGCCTTTGATTTAACTTTTAAAAATGCTATTAATTAACAATATCTTGAAATATTAATGTTTTCCTTTACTATAAGTTCAGACTTCACCTATGAATATTTTGTCCAAAGGCTATTTGCGGTATATTTTTCCGACTAAAATAAAGTAAAAATAATTAAAAATTGTTATTACCAATGAGCAAAAAGGTTACATACCAATTCCTGAAAGTAAGCCATCATTACTGTTTCAGTAGTCACCGTAATTTGGTTTTTTCCTTTCCATTGTGGAAAATTTTCATTCTCGTTGTCGTACAGGGCTTAAGACTTTGCCGGTAATAAGTTTTTCTTAGCTTTTTCAGCATTTTCTAAAATATTTTGTGGAATTTCCATACTTTCGTTTATAAAACGTAAAAGACGCTTAAAATAAACAACTCTTAGCAACCGTCAAACTTATTCTATGACAACCGATCAAAGCTCACTAAATACTAAAAATTGGCAAAAATAGTTAAAAAAAAATGCAGGACTATAACAATTTATATTTTAAAATTAATAAAAAATAAAGTATTGTATACACCACAGGCGTTAGTACACTATAAAGCTGGATTTATAAACTCGAAGCCGGCGTCGGCGTTCGCGCTGGCGTGTGCGCTGGAAGTTAAACAAGTGAATCGTAATTGAGCGATTTATAAACTTCGCTAGCGTTCGCACATAAACCATCTTTATCCTTCCAGCGCCGGCGTTCGTGAAAAATCCGTAGCGCCGCGTCATAACCAATGTGATTTTAGCATTTCTATCAAGTCATGTTTGACATCTGCCAATCTGTCAATGGCCAATCGTCATTTTAATTTTACTACCGCTAAGACACCAAGTAACTTCTTCTTCCTTGCTAAATCCATTTATTTAACTCTTTCTTTTTGTTGTAACAACTGGCTAGAGAAAATACCACCTGAACTAAAATGTCAGAAGTGTCAGATTATGTTTTTGTTTGTCAACACTGCGAACGCGAACGCCAAGTTTATAAATGCCCACTATGTTTGTCTACGACAAACGCTGACGCTGACGCCAGCGCCGACGCCGGCGAGAGTTTATAAATCCAGCTTATTGCCCATCAGGCAAAAACTATCCCTTCGTGCCAAAGGCCCTTGGGCTGGTTGCTTTCGCCCTCCGGGCATTATAGTCTACTTAACGCCCTTCGTACATAAATAACTATTAATTTCATGACAATTATTACAATATCTATTATTATAACTGCACATCAAAAAATTCCTCTTTTGTATGTTTATTTTTCAAACTCATACCTGCTTTCAAAAAAGGAACACAATTTCCTCGTCTACAACATCTAAACATGCTGCAATGTTTATCTCTGTCAGAACTAGACGTAAATTACAATGTAACGTCCTATTTTTGTGAAGATATTTGCTTTTCCCGACAAATTTATATATCATATAATTTCGTCCGCGCCCCACAAAAGAAAACATTAAGTTCTGATAAGAAAACAAACTTTAGACGCCGGTTTCAGACTCTGTTTGCCATCACCGTTGTAAAATGGGTTTGATAAAATTTCGAGCCTTCCTGCAATATCTCACAATAACACGCTAAAACACCATCCTATAAACACAACTGATTAAAAAAGGCCTTGTGTATTTATAGTCATCGATATAAAACACACAATCGTATCTTTATATTTCTTCAATTTTGTCCCCTTACATTTCATAACTCTATTTTCCCTTAATGAGTTTTTCTGTTTTCTTCTGCTTCTTTATTTTATTTTCCTGTGCACGCTCAACCGATGCTTGAGCATCCTAAAGGTAGGCGTTCGTTGGAGCCTGTTCGCATCAGTGCAGTTCAGGTTGGTCCTTAATCTTTGGAGAATATACTCGTTGGAGAGCACTTTCCAGAGTGATGACGTTCTCCAGATGAAGGAATTTTTAAACAGTGTCGTTCGAGGGACACAAAGCTGAACCACGTACGAGTGGGCTGCAGTGGCTCGTCGTGTATTTCTAGCATATACCGCTCTGTGTAGAATCAAGAGGGCAACCTCGATTGAGCACTTGCCATGACAATATTTGTAGAAGAGGCACAAGTCGCCAACCTACCTTCGATGTTCAAGTTTTTCTAGGTTGTTTATTATATCATGCATGGTCATCGATCAAGCGAATGACTCTTCTTTGAGTGGAATCCAGAGATATCAGGGTATCTTTGGGAGCAGAGCAGCGATGGTCGAATTTGGGCTTTATAGAGCATCAAGAGTTGTTGAGGTGTTGTAGCAATTTTAAAATTGTCACTATTGACTTTGTGGGGAATGTTCAACTTACCTTTGATTCTTACGGTCGTATTTCTAGAAAGTGCATTTTCTATAGTTATTTGATTCAAAAATTGTTATTGGGTTGTATCTGTAACATCTTTGTTTACAGAACATTAGTCATATTATGAGGCGAACGCACTACTTCTGATTTCTGTGGTTTGATGGCGCCAGGCGCCGCACATAGGTTCACCATGTATTTCCGTTTTTGTCTTCGTCAAGTCGCAGAACGCCCATTTTTACTTTTGGCTATTTTATGTATAAACAAGGTTGTTTGGAATTATTTTCTTCATTTCGTTATTTAATTTATGTTCTGGTAAAAGCCCAGACTCTCGTATCGTTTGGATCTTTTGTAGTGTGTCTCTGCTTTCTTCTTTTTTTTTTGTTGGTGCTAGATTAAGTTGGCAAAACTTTGTGTCAGCTGATTGTTAAAGGAGAAGGGGTTTCTTTGGAGTTCTCGGGGCCTTTAAATATACTTTCTGAAAATCCTTCAGACCAGAAGGCCAAGCCAACCGCCGTTAGGCCATTTTTTTCTGGCAAAAGGTCACGAGGTCTCACTCCCCTTTTAGAGGTAATCTTCTTTTATTCCTTTTTTTTCGGTTTGTTGTTTTGTTTGGCTTCAGTGGGTAATTCTCTTTTTCATTATTTTTAGGGATTTTTGTTGGTTTCGGCGGATTTGCCGTTTTCCTGCCGTTTGGCATTTAAATAGGTTGGAGAACCAAATGGGATTTTAACGGCCACACGATAGCCCTTGAGCAACCAAGTTCCAGTTGGCCCACGCTGAGTTGAATTAAATTAATTGATAAGCTATATATGGACTAAATTCCACCAGACCGACCATGGGTAGCTTTCAGGAACCACATGAGCCATGCCTCTTATAGGTGCCCCAGCAGAAGCGAGGGATTAACAGGCTTGTATAAAGCGAACCTCAATTTAATACATTAAGCCATTTCAATTTAATTAAATCGTCGTAACATTTAAATTAACTGCTATTTAATTAATAACTTTTTTCAAATGTAAAGCCATCTTGACAAAGGTAACCCTTTTCTAACCATACATCATCAAAAGATTTACAAGGTTCTAGAATTTTCGCTGAGGTTATAGGTACACAAATTTTATTTTAAATCCTTAAATCAAGCTAAATCTAACAATTTGATGATCATGAAGCTGGCATAAACCTTTTTTTGTATAATAAAAGCTTTATTATTTGTGTGGGAAATATTTGAGTTTTATTTATTGCATAGATTTCCAATAGCACTGACATTCGGTATATCTTCCTGGTTTGGAATTGGATCAAGGCAAACCAACGGCGAAGGGAAGGTGTAAGTATACGGACCACGACCTAGTGCCTCCACATAAAGAGCTACCGTCAGCAAATAGTGACAACCATGACAATGGGTTGTCACTGTCATAGTGTATAGAGGTTCTTAGTCCGAAAAAGCTTCTGCGAGGCTGCCTTGGCAATGCCCGCAACATGACTATGCCAAGACATATTATGACCATCCAAATTGACGCCCAATGAATGAATTGATGAATGTTAAACGTAGAGACTCATGTAGACCATTGTTTTTATCAAACAAAATTTTAACACTTTCCTGTTTATTTTTGTTAGAGACTGTATGCCTTATATTTAAAAAATATAAAAATAAACTGCCCATCGTGTCTACATACAACACACGACAGTCTTTTGTTCTAGGTCTTCCAATACCAACATCAGCTCAAACAAAAAATTCAATTATTTTTATAAGCAAAAAATTTTCAATCACCTTCCATTAAATCTTAGACAAATACAAAATGAAAAAAAATTTAGAAAAGAAATTAAAAATTTTTTGTTGGGTAAAGCATATTATACCCTAAACGAATACTTTGAGGATTCCTCTAATTAAATTGTTTATTTAGAGATTATGTATGTTTCCCTTACTTGTTGTTGAAAATTGCTCTATGGTTTTTGCTGATTGTATTTTTTATTTTTATGTTATTTCTTATTATCATGTGTGTGTTTTAGCGACGTTTACAAATGTTTTCATTGTATTTTTGTGGTTAAAAAATGTTTGTATGAATATACTGCGTTAGATTTTAAGATGTTGACGGTGTTGAGGAATGGGCTAGGGACTTCTTTGAAATGTGTAAGCTTTTTGCTATTTTTTTTTTTTATATATATTGATGTTATTATGTTTTAGAAGGTATATACCTGCATAATTTTATAATATTACTGATTATTATGTGATAATTACCTTTAGTAATTTATATTTTAGACCTGTTTTGTATTCGCTTTGTCAACAAGAGTCTTGTATTCTTTGCACAATAAAGCTTTTTTCTATTCTATTCTATTCAAGGGAATCGAGTGTCCCGCCATGACTATATCCGACTCTGGACCGCCGCCTGGGGATTTTTTATCAGCAAATTCTACTTGGTTACTGTCACCCCAAGACAGAATTTCTTTCAGGTCTTTGTTAAGATGTGGGATCGCTTGCTGCCTATAGAGATGCACATTGGCCGTTGCTTTAGTTAGGTTAGTTCAGGAAATGTCCAGTGCTACCGCCCGGGACTCTCCAGGATGTTCTATGGCGTTGTTTCATTAGCGAGAAGGTCTCCTGTTGATCTAGAGTTACAATATCCACACGGCGGTCACTAATAATGCTAAAGCCTTGCAGGAACTTTATTAATTTTTAGTTGATAGCTTTTTCCATAACTTTTGATATAACCGGAAGCAATACTGGACGATATTTACTTGGCAAGGTTTCTTGCCTTTCCTGGGTATCGGCGGGACATCAGCACATGTCTTAATCATGATGATTCGAATTTCGTCGGGACCAGAAGCCCTATTGGTGTCAAGACTCTCCAAAATTCGTTTAACAGGGCGCTGCCAAAAAACAATCTCGGGCATTCTCGATCCTACATCGGTACTATTCGGTGGAGTATTTTGCTGAAAATTAACAGCTGAATATGAAGAGAATAGTTCCGAAAATAAGCTTTGGTCGCATTGGTGCCATCAGAACGTATTAGGGGTGCATGAAAATGTGTATTGTTGTCAGTCAGTCAAGCTATATTGTCAACTAAACGTAGCTGTCCACACTTTTACACTCTTAAACCATTGTGTATCGAGATACTAAACCACAGGGTTAGTCAATGTCAAGTTTAAACAAATAAACATCAGCACTTGTCGGGTATAAAAACTCCAGCAACTGCCAGAGACAAGACCTTCAGCGGCATAAGCTGGGTCACACTCCACGTACTAACTTGAAACTGTTTCGGCGCGACCCTCTACGCTGCCCTTGAGACATGCTGGACTACCCTATTCGATGATGTAACGTTTATGGAACATATGGTGCCACTGTTTTGTAGCCTGTTGTTTAATTATCCCCCCCTTGGAAGAAGTACCCAGTTAGACCATGAGAACACGTCAAGGAGCAGAGCGGAAGCAACCCCTGTTTATACGTGACAATATATTGTATCATTGGTTTTTCCTAAAAAAATCGTCAATGGATAGGAGCAAGACGGTAGGAGACAATGTAAAGCCTTGAGGGACTCTGGCATTGGTAGAAAATGTGTGGGAGAGAAATTCTCTAATCGTAACTCGAAGAGAATGGTTTTTAAGAATATTTGACAGCCAGGAACAAACAGAACAAAGAGAACCAGATTTCTGAGATTTTTCGCAGGATAGACCTTCCCTGGGCCGCCTTCGGTTTGCTGAGATGTATTCTTTAATCCCAATAACTCCCATTATACCTTCCGTTGACTCAAAGCAGAAGTGACAGACGATTTACAACAACAGCACGACAATGATTGGTTGATAAAGAAAGTAACCAACCAAGCAAAGATTTAAAATATCGCAGGGAGGAATTGTATTCACACTGCTGCAGATAGAAAATACTTTTATGATGCCTATGTCTAGGACTGGATGAATCGAAATTTTTTCCATAACTTCTGGTTTGAGCGAAAACATAAAAACACAACTTTGCGACCCTCCAATTTTCTATGGCCGGTAATATACTCCCTAGGTTTTGGGATCATTTAAAAGTGTTTTTAAAATTAAACAAAAGTGCCTTTTTTTGGCATGAAACCGGTGCGAAAGAATTAATAATGCAGCGTTCTTGATTGTGTTCCTCGCAATTCACGGCTGTCTCATTTATATTTCAGTGTGGACAAAATTTATTAAGAAAGAACGACGAGAGAAGACGGCTAAGTGAAAAGTTTCTTTTCCCGACGTCGTTTCTTTCAGGGGTATGTTCATAAGTTACGTGGGAGGCTATTATATTTGTTGTATTTTTTTAGACACTATCCTGAACTAGAGCATTTTTTAGGGGTCGCAACTCCTCTTGCGTTGCTTAAGTTTTATTATTAGAAATGTACCTAACACTAAAATTTTTTTAAAAATAGTTATACGGTCGCCGACCTCTTTGCAGCATTAAAAATTCATGTTTCACACCCGCACTCACTAACAACAACTTGTTTTCGCAAGAACATATTTTTTCTGCCACAATTTGCATACCGCGGAGACTTAATAAAGCTGTCAGTTAAAAACAACCACTTAGTCAACTCCTAACTTAATTTTCCTTATCAATTAGGGAGGGAAATTTCCCAAAAAGACGCGCTAAATATTAAAATTTCATCTCGGCCACTTACAAGTGTCTAGGACTCGTAAATTGGCTCCCGATTTTCATATTTGAATATGTATGCGGCAGGTTCCGTCAAGCTTTAAAAACAACTGCGTTCAGAAATATGGTTTATTCTGTTAGACAGGTCTATCAAATTTACTGGCACACTGGAAAAATTTACCATTTATATAGGTATAGTATGCAACCTCTACTAGTGTAAAGTGTACAGTGTAAAGGGATGTGTTAAGATTTTATTTAGATCAGCTAAGTTTACGCTAGTTGAGTATCGCTTCGCTCATTCTGCAAAACGTCAAATGCGTACATTAATAATATACTTTTAACACTTATCATAAATAATTATAACAAGGGTTTGCTTTTCCTTCTGCCAGAACCATCCCCAGACGCGTTTCGCTGTATAACAGCTCGTCAGTGAGGCTATAGGTTCTGACAAAAGGAAAAAGCATCGGCGTCTGATTTAAAACAGAAAAATTGGAATGAAACCAGATGGCTTCATCTTGTGGTGCTGATTCTATTAAATTACGTAATTGGAGAATCCCCAAATTAGTAGCCCCCCTTTTTCTTATGTGCGCGTGAGAGCTCTCCTTAGTTTTTGTCTTCATGGAGTTTATATTCTACTTCAGAATCAAACTCATTTCAACGTTATAGGCCTTAACTTATCTAGTGAAATGACCCCAGAATACTTGCTCTTGCTACGTAAAGAGTCTTTAGGGTATTCCACTACGTGATGATTTGAAACTTTTGTGACCACATATTTGGGACGTAACTTTTTTAGTTTTCCCTTCGTTGCAAACCACTTTGGTTCGCATTTAAACTTGGTCACCATCCTGAAAGCTGCGCCCAACTTTTCTATGTGCATCAAATTTCGATTTTTGTGTACTTTGCTTCCTTTGCGAGGTTTTCTTTACCTCGGTTCGATTTTCCTGCAGGTTCTTCTCCTTAATTGATTCTAGCGTTATTTCGTTATCTAGAACCGCGTTTAAAACGCCCCCTGCAGCATGTCGTGTCCGTGAATGAATTCGCCGTTTTCAATCCCTAATGTGCCATCGATACGTTTTCATTACATCTTTCTTCGTCATTTAATTACGCCGAAAGACTGACAATATTTCGTATGGAGACTTCTCCATAGATGAATTCGCAGTAGACTCCAACGCTTTTATTCCATTTTTCCTTGTCATCCGTTAACGCCAAAAGACTGGATAAAATCGTACAATTATATGGCTCTACTCGTCCATTTGGCGAAATTGCCTCTTCCATTGACAACTGCCCAACTCCTTCGTGAAAATCTAGCACCTTTTCTCGCCTTGCTGCGTTTGGAAATATCCCATATTTTCTGTTTATTTTTAGCGACTCTATATAAACGACCATTTGCCAAACAGTATTCCTTGTGGATATTATGTTCCTTTCAATATTTCAATACCTGTTGCAAGATTTCTATCAGAAATTTGCAACGGTCGTTGATTAGTTAAGCAATAAGTACCCAATCATCGTTTGAAATGTTAACTTCGTCAACAGAAATACTACAGACTGGCTTGGGCTCTTACTTAAGATATTAGCATTTTTTTCTTGACCTGGTCTATACTCAGCATTAAAGGTAGACTCCCGGATTGTCAGCCGTTAGCGACCCATACGAGGTGAAGAATCTCTCTTACAAAGTGTTGTTCTTATGGCACTGTAATCGGTTACTACTTTAAATTCTATTCCAATAAGATATACCTTAAAAGGCTGTAAAGGATTTACAATAGCGATTGTCTCCAGTTCGTAGCTGTATTATCTTTGGTCTTCCTTAGAAGTCTGACGGAAAAGGTACGTCATAGGTTTGTCTGCGCGTTCTTGTAGCAGTATGTTACCAATGCCCCATTTCGATGCATCCGTATGTACTTCGGTTTTCAAGTTTGAATCGTAGATAGCCAAGACTGGACGCGTAGATAGATTTTCCTGAAGAGCATCGAAAGCCACACTTTGTTTAGTGCCCCCAAGAAAAGTAACATCCTTCTTCGTCAAGGAGGCTAAGGGTCGAGCTATTGTGGCAAGATTGTGGCATAATGCGTTACAGGTAATTTGGTTCATCACTAATTTATCCAGTTTCTTGCATAATTTAGGCAAAGGGTTTTACGGAATAACACAAAAAATTCATGTTTGAGGCGTATTTTCGAAACGGGGTTAGAATAAATGTTGAGCGGCAATACAATCAGTGCTTGTGCATGGACGTCGCTTTTACTGCTGTTCTTAGTTTTAACTTCTCCGTTGCCTGTAGAATAATTGTTTATCGTTATTACCATCTATCTCACTTGTAACGGCAGTTAAGTGTTAATGAAGTGCAAATGACAAAACTGACAGCAAATTACGAGTGATTATAAAAATTATGAAATATATGAATAACAAATGTGCTAAAAATTCAATTAGTATTAATAGTTTCGGTAAAATGTCAACTGTTATAGCAGACTTCTTAAAACTACCAGATCCGAAGCTTTAAACTGGTCAGTGTTTCCGTCAGTCTTTGGTCACTTTACTGGCAGACTCTGGTGCATGCCTGAATACTATCAAAAGACACGGTGATTGAAAGTCATCAACAGTGGCAGAAGGATATAAAGAAAACTTACTGGAAAATAAGAAGAGAATTGCCAAAAGCCTTCTTACGGCTTCATCGTCCGGTACTATTGTTTGCATTCCCTACACAAGTATACAACGTAACAACAAAATCCTAATCAGTGGAACTGCAGAAAAAATTCATGTTTCTGGTTGTTCAAATTGCACAAGAAATTTTAATGTTAACAATAAACCATAAGTTAAAAAGATTCCTTTATTTATTTTTAACACTATAGTGTCATGAAACAAGTGTTAAAAAGTTTAGTTTCAATAGTGTTTGTAGTTAAACAAATTTTAACTTATGGAAGTCATAAAAGGCTTGTGATCGATGAACTGAAAATTGTTTTTAATATTTCCTTGGTATGACAAATACGTGGTTTAAAGTCGATACAAAATTCTGTCACACGTGTGCCCGATATGCCTCTGCTTTAGGTTCATTTTTTGTGCTCCTTGTGCAAATAAAAACATTTCTAATTTGATAGCCATCTGCTATGCCCTGCGGGTGCATATATTGTAGTTTTTAAGTATAATCCGCGGCCTTTGTATTGTATCATATAAATAAATCTGTTTTTAATGATTGGCGCATATCTGCGGCCTCATAAATCAATTATTGAAATAGGCTTATCTGAAAAAGCATAAATCAAATTGGAATTTTAAACAGATTATTTTAAACGCCATATACAAGGCCGAATATTGCTCCTTCTCCTACTTAAGCGCGTCTGAAAACAGAACTAGCAGAAGTGCCGAAATATCTTCACCCTGCGGTACACCCGATGTCACAGAAATCTCCGAGGATATACAACTTTTAACTTTTACTGCCTGCTTTCTTTAAGTTAGATTACTTTTAAACTAATCCAAAAAAGATCCATGAACCCCCATGACCTGAAGCTTAAGAAGATGCGATGATCAACCCTGTCGAAAGCCTTAAAGAAATCCGTATAAGTGACATCTACTTGCTACCCATTCTCTAGAGCCTCCAACAGGTGTTGCTTATAACATGTGTTGTCAATAATACATTGTTAACGAAATAAAAACGACCTTAGAGTTATTATTTCGATAACCTGTTATACAAAAATGTATTTTCTTTGAAAACTGCTGATTTTATCGAAACAAATGTCGGTGGGTGTATATAAAAATAGATGTTAAATTACCAATAGCAGTTATACACCAGTCAAATCAATAAGAACATCATGTGGTTGGAAGTAAATCCCCAGATTATGGTAAAGCGCGGGTTCCCATTTGATAATAATCTGTCACGAAAATCCCTAATAAATTATCCATTTATATTGTGTATATAATCCCGAATAAAACGATACAGCTGTGGTCTTTGTTACATAAACATTTTTAGCGCAAATCAGGATTCCGGATTTAGATACCGTATATGCGATTTACTTGGGCAGTTTTACTATACGGTTTTACTTGCTTACAGTTATAAAGAAGGTATAGAAATGTGTATACAGGGTGTCCTACTTATAATGGAACCAGGCTTATATTTTCGTTATTTCTGAATCAAAGCTAGGTACCAACTTAAAGTTTGAGATTCTCTATGGCTATTTTCGGGTCTTTGCGTTGCTAATTAGATGTGCATGAGCTGCTTTTTTGTTCCTCGGTTGATCAAGTTAGCGTCTCTTATTAATTTTCTACATTAACACATGTTAATATTTGTTTGCAAGAATTAATGTGACTTTTTCCCTCCCCGCTACCCCATACAGCCATTTATTAAACTACATGGTAATAACAAATGAACAAACATGGCCCAATGTGGTTTTCGAAACAAACGACACCTCCGGGAAATCTCTCGATTGCCTATGTTCAATCAAGCAGGGCGTTAATTATTATACATAGTAAGTTTATATTGAAGATAGATACATATTACGTAATAATGATAATAGGGAATATTCATGTTAGACCTTAAAGATTGATAGCTATTTTGTAGACACACAGCTATAAAGATAATACCATGCGAGCAAACATTATTTTCATCTAAGATAGACTGAGAAACGTAGAGCTTGGTATAGATCACAATATAAGAGCACGATACATCTAACCAGATCTAGGTTAAAATTGCAAATTCATATTATGACATGATATGCCAAACTAATGAATATTAAAATAAGTAAACACATACAAATTGTTTGTATTGTTTGCTTTCTCCTTCTGCCAGAACCATTCCCAGACGCGTTTCGCTGTGACTGAGGCTATAGGTTCTGAAAAAAGGAAGATCGTCATACTGTTAGTGCTCTGAGGAGCTTTTACTCGTTTTATCGCTGTTGATTACTTATCCTTGCACTATTCTGAATTTTCTTTAGGTGTTTTTTCGTTCGCTTTTGTTCTTCGTTTCGATGTTTTTTCTCTCTATTTATGGTTCTTTTTCTTTGGTGTTTTTTTCTATGTTTTAACTTTTGTAATAAGTTGCATTCTGTTGTTTTTTTATTGATTTCAGGGTGGGAACCAATCCTTGGGGTATTTGTACTTGTTATGTCTCGTCGAGCGTATGTAGAAGTTTTTTATTGCTGGATTTGTTGAAATGTCAGTCCTTTCAAAGTATTTGGTTATTAGTTTTGTTATGTGGTCCGAAGATGTGTCAATTATTAAGTCCCTGTGCAATAGTGCCGTCGGTACATGTGTTTGTGAGTTTGTCATTATTCTCAGTACGTTGTTTTGTAGTCTTTGTGTCTTCATGAACCTTGTCTTGTTTACGGTGCACCAGGTTGGTACATCGTATGTCATTACTGGTCTTACTATGGTTTTATATATTAATGTCTTTGTTTTTAGTTTTAGTCTACTTTTTGCGCAGAGTAAGGGGTACACTGCGCACATTTGTCTGTGTGCCTTTTTTAATCTGATTACAACATTGTCGTTCCAGGTCAATTTTTAGTCAAAGGTGACACCAAGATAGCTAGCTTTAGGGCTCCATTCAATTCCAGGGCACTTCTGAGGTTATCGCAGTATCATCAGCAAACTGTGTTACTCTGTTGTGCGGAATGTCCGCTGTATAAATATTGTATAGGATCGCAGCGAGTAATGACCCTTGCGGGATCCCCAATCGCGCGACCCTAGTATCAGATATTGAGTTGTCTGTTGACACTGCGAGTTTCCTGTCCTCAAGGTACGATATAATAACTCTGATTAGAGCATCTTGCATACCTAATCTAATCAATTTTAGGATAAGTCCGTCGTGCCATACCTTATCAAACGCTTTTGAGACGTCGCAGAAGTCTATCCCCGTTGACTGGTGGTGATTGAACCCTTTGAGTATGTTAGTTGCGAGCCTTGTTGTTTGGCGCACCATGCAATGAGCAGCTCTAAAACCGAACTGCTTTGGTGGCACTATGTATGGCCTTACATGTATGATGATAATAATTTTTGTCCGCACGGTATAAAAATTACAACACAAAATCCTAAAGAATATCAAATGAGGACAAGATAATTAATATACTTTACTAACTGAAAACTAAAGCTTCACAATTTAAAACAATAATTTAAACAAACACATGGTTACAGTTTCGATGATTCCAAATTATAAATCATTTTTTTAATTGGCGCCTCTCTCATGGCATAGTAACTCATCCGTTTTATTTTTTTTCATTATTTACATTTACATTTAATTATAAGTTTAAGCATTTTAACGGCCTGGTGAAACACCCATTGTAGTAATAAATAATTTCGGTTAGTATGATTTAATTGGTGCCCTGCCCTGCTATATTGGATTCAGGCGCATTTCCTAATTCAACAATTAATTTATATGGCTTGAGAAAGAGCTCAATGCTATTATTATATGTTATGAATACCATGTATGTTTTATAATAAATAGAATAGTAACAGGAGCAGACAGGGTTTGGATTCTTGTTGCTGTTTTTTGAGAACGTCGTCGTAGTCGGGTCAGTGAAGTAAAAAAAAAACATTAAATATTATGAGTCCTCAATGTCTGATTTTGACTAAATATTTAAATATAAAATAAAATAATGCAGTCTTCCTCCACAGTTTAATTGTTAACATAAAAAAGTTTATTAAGCTCCCGACATGTTTCGAGTATTTAAGTACTCATCTTCAGGGGATACTGAAAGGATAATATAAATTTGAGAATGAAAAATAATAAGATAAAGAAGGACTTACCCAACATCGAGTTTAACATCGAAATAAGTTGTCTCAAATAAATGAGTACAACAGAAAGGCTGGAGACTTTATTATATGGAATGAGAGGGCGGCGGAACTTTCGGCCACATATTGGGTAAGGTACCTGCTAGAAATTTTAGGTCAAGTAATCTTGCAAGAAATTTCGGCCCCAAACATTGCAGGTAATGCGAATTGAACCAAAAAGGTGGATTAGATGCCGTGTTAGCGCTGTTTAACCAATATAAGTCTATAAAACCGCATTAGCCGAGTTGCAGGTCAAAAATTGAGTTAGTTCAGGTTAGTTGCATTTTCATTTTATAAATGATTCAAAGCACAAAAGATCATAAAAAAATACGTTAGACCATTGGGGCCGAAAATGCCTGTAATAAAAACATGACCCTTCCATCCCGGGGCCGAAAGTTCCTGTCAAAATCGGGCTGCTACCTGGCCGGGGCCGAAATTTCCTACGCCCGAATGAGAAGTAAAGTTAAGATTAAGTTTTGTAACTTAGATAAGTGAAACATATTTAAGTAGGATAATAAAAGATTATGACCTCTGAAGGAGAGAAGTTTTCTTTAATTTTGTTAAGCAGTTGAAGTATAGATTGTGTTTATTAAAATATAGATAAAGTTTATAGGAAGGTTTTTTGAAAATTAAGAAGAAGAAGAAGAAGATGAGTACTTAAGTACTTGAAATATGTCGAAAGCTTAATAAACTTTTTTATGTTAACAATTAAACTGTGGAGGAAGACTGCATTGTTGTATTTTATATTACATTGACTCCACTGAAAGTATGGACTATTTTTCCAACTTCAAATATTTAAATGTTTGTTGTATTCAATTCTCTTATGACATCAAAATGTTGGGATCTCCATTTAAAACAAAAGTTATGAAATTTTCTTCTTATGACACTTCTCACGTCCTCACTAAGTTGTGCAGGTGTCCTTACTGGCGACTGTTTAGGAAGGGCTACCGTTCCAGATTCTCTTTCCCTAAGAAGCCGGTAGATTATTGATCCATTAACTCCCGTCATATTGGTAAAGTCTGTTCAGAGATATAAGAAAGTGACTAACTGATCCCTATTAGGAAAGCCCGGGCCAGCTGTAAAATTAAAATATGGCTGAACAGGTCCGTATTTTGCTTAGAATTTAATCATGATTTGTAATAAAAATAAGCAAGACATTAAAAAATATTTTATTTATGTTTAAATGTGAAATTACTTTTTTTTCACTTTTTTAACACGTGTAAGAGAATTTGCTCAATTTTTTGAAGGGATGTTAAAAACTTCAGTTTCTATAAGCTCAAGTACACTGGAGTTAATAGTAGGGCAAATTTTAATACTGTTACGACGAATGGCAGATTTCAGTTAGTGCCAAACATGTTCGATGGGATTAAATATACAATGGTATGGTAGAAGCCTTAAAACTGTATGCCCCAGATTTTTTGCATAATTATCACAGAAGTATTCCTTTTGTAGTTTTAAACCTCAATTAATTGCCTTTTGGTGTAATCTTTCTGAAAATAAATGTCATTATCATACATGTAGTTTTGGATTGTTGCTTTTGTGTCATTTGAGGAGGGAGTCTTGGTCAACTGCCATTCTATGGTAGCTTGCATTATCTATTACAATTACGCTATTCGAAGGTATATTTGAAATTCGCTTGTTTTTAAACCAATTTTTAAATAAATCAGCAGTGGCGTCCTCATGGTAATCCAGAGAAGAATCTTTAATGTTTTTTGCAGACAGAGAAAGTCCATTTGGAATCCATCCGTCTTTAGATCCAGCATGCAAAATCGTAATTCGTTTACCTCTTTTTGATGGCGCGTTTGTTTTACACTTGCCGCTTAAGTCAACCCAACCCTTTTCCGGTGTATCATATGTGTCGAACCAGGTTTCATCCAAGTAAATGATCGGCCTTTACTGATCTCTGTTAATCCTAATTTTTGGTAGATATTCGGATCGCCATTTCCGAATTCTACTGGATTCCATTAAAACTTCCCGCTAAACATGAAACATTCTTGAAATATTTCATGTTTGCAGAAGTTTCGCAAAAATGAAACATTTCATTTATGTATGTCAGAAATGTTCCAGAATCGTTTTCTTTTTTATTTTGATCTGTCATTTCAATGGTTGAGTTATGGCGTTCTTTTGTGTTTTTGTCACGGCAAAAATATTTTTCCGCAACATCAAGTAGGTACTTTAAATTATTACCAAAAATGTTGTGGAAAAAGCATTTATTTATTTTGTGCGTATAGTGTATTGTAAATAGATCCGAAAATTTAATTGTATCTACTGCCACTCTACCGTGGTTGTATTTTCCTCTGACGGAAGGACTTCATAACCAGTAAATTAAACCAATAATTTCGGAACCTAGTGGCCTTAACAGATTTTTAGGGGACATAAAATCAAAATAACTGACCAAATGCTATCCAAATTAACCAGAACCCGATAAAACTGCCAGGTAATGAAAATATAGTAGTAACCACCACGGTCCACGGCGGCGGGTCAATAGACACACCAACCAATGTAGTGATGCTAAGTTTGCTGAGTCAGTTTTCCAATTTTCCCTCCAATTTGTTGTTAATAACACTATTATGTCAATGGGTATGAAACAGTATTATTTTATCTATATTTAAGTTTCGTATAAAAGTGTCCCAGTTTATTACTTATTTGTTGTAAAAGTGACCTTTAGAAGGCACATTAGGGTATGAAATTAAGAAATATTTGGTGATTCGTCGTTAGTCATTACATTATTTACGAATTTTGTAGCATTTAGGAGTTTTTTTTTATTTCTGTAGCGTACTGACGGAATAAGTAAGTAAATAATGAAATAATTGTGCGATTTATTTTTAAGAAAATTTTGATCATTTACTTTTAGGATGAAACTTTGAAAGGAACAGAAAATGACTGATGATCCAAAAAAATGGAAAATTTAATATTAATAAGGTTCTAAAATCTAGGTATTATTGTTTTGGATAAGGTTTTGATGCGGCTGTATTTTGTATTTAAACTTTATTGTAAATATGCCCATGTTCTGAAAATAAATTTTGTGATTTACATTTAATTCTGTGAATTATTTAGGGGTTCACTTGCAACGTTTGGTAACATTCTCGAAGAGTAAATTTGAAATATTGCATACAAATTAACTTGCAACATTTCGTAAATATTTTTTTTTAATGTTTCAATGTGATATGTTTGTAACATTGCGAAATGTTTCCTTGGTACGTTTCAATGAAACATTTCTGAGGTAGGACATTTACAGTTACATAAACATTTCTCAAACATTTATCTGCAGTTTAGTGATACGTTTCAACGTTTAAATGTATGTTTATGAAACATCTCTGGAACTAAAAATGGTTTAGCGGGTTGTCTTTTGTTAATTTTTTTTAATCTATAACCCATGTGTTGGATACACTTCCATAACGTTGTTCTGCTACATTTAACGCCGGTTTCATCTTTTTCAAGCCTCTTAATTAAGTTATCTAATGTAGGCACGCTTTGTTCCTCATATAACTTGTAAATTTTACGCCGTATTATATCTTGATCACTTCCATCTACCTTCGAGAAAATGCCAGTATCGGTTCTTTTTTTCCTCGCTAAAATGGGATTATTCACAATTTTCCATACAGTTGATGTTGGAATTTTTGTTAATCTGACCGTTTCTTCTAACGCTGCTTGCTTGCTGACCGCACGTCGAACAGAACAGCAGCCGTGTGAAATCGGCGATTGAAGCCCTTAAGAACATTGGACGCCAGTCTTGTCGTTTGGCGCACCGTGCAATAAGCAGATCTAAAACTGCTCTGATGGTAAAATGTTGTTGTTGAGTACAAAATCCATGACACGATTCAGAATAAGTTTTTTTTTTAACAACCTTGCCCAGACATGGCAGCAGACTGATTGGTCTGTAACTGGCAACCAATGTTAGGTCCTGCCCTGGCTTAGGTATTAAAATAACCTTGGGTTTTTCCACACTTGTGGAAAGCGGCCCTTTTTGATTATAGCCTGTGCATACTGTGCAATGTTTACTACATCCGTGCACTGATAAAACTGTGCTCCCTTAATCAAATAATCTGATTTATTTGGTGAATAATTATTGGTAATAAATAAATGTGATTTTAATTAACTAAATTTGATTTAACTGAAATAAATGAGAGTATTTCGTTTTATTTGCAAAGTTATTTGACTGTTGGTTGATTTGTGTCAAATCATAGAACCCTTCAAACAAATATCTTACCAAAAAACCACTAAAATAACAAAATCTAAATAACTAATTATTTAATCGAACTAATTTTTATTTAGGAACTAAATCCCCGTTAATCGCTAGTTAAATCACCCGACAGAGAACTATTTAAATGTCTAGGTAATTTAAACTAAATAATTATGTACTTACATTAAATCCTGAATATAAAACGACCAAATATTTACAAATAACTAATTATTTAATCGAAGTACATTTCAAGTTAAGAACTAAATACCTTTAACTTTAATTTAAATCATTCATTGCCGAGCTTTTCAAACAATTTGGTCATCCAAACAAATAATTAAGTATTTAAATGAACTCCTGTCGCCTACTTTGGGCTTTGAGTAATTTGATTGGCTGTACAAAAGTGGCCTGATCATCGCGTTTTGGTCATTGATGTTCGATTTTGTCTTGTAGAAATTTATGAGTGAGAGTGAAATCTTCTTTGTTAGTGGCACAGAAGTTAGTGGTTCCATCAAAAATTAAAACGAAGATATGGGGAATAAACGTAATATGAATAATTATTTAGAAGATTGGGGTATATCGAGGGGTATATCCCATATGTTAGATACTTTCAAGGTAGGAAACTATATTTGAATATTTTAGTTACGCATGAAACGAGTTAAAGAAGTTAGATAAGAGGCAAAGAAAAGATACTTGTAATACCTAATTTGAAATTTCGAACACAAAATCTTTTTAGAAAAATGTAGCCAGGTATTTATAAATCATGGCTACCTAGGTTTTCTCAATTTTCACCATAATTCAATACCTATCAAACCTCCTAACGTAAAAAATATAATATAATTAATATAATATTAATAATTATTGTACCTAATATTTGCAAATTTGACTTTATTTAATTTTGTGTCAAAGTTATTAACTTCTCTATAATGTTTTATTGACGTATATTTTAAGGGGAACAACAACTAATGGTCGGTTTATACAGCAAGATAACATAACATAAAAATAAAATAAGAGTTGAATCTACAGATCTGCCATAAGACGTTTATAGAAACACATAACATAACATAAAAATAAGAAATAAAATAAGAGATGGTTATCTTTTAAATTTTATGTTATTTTTATGTAAAAATAGTTGTGCGCGTGCGCGTAATTTGTCATAACCTTTATTTTCGGCAAAAATGCGTTTTTTTCTGTTGGTTTGCCTTATTATTTGAACACTATAAACAATTTGATAAGGTTTGTGATTATTATGGTAGGTATAGGTACTGATTAAACCATATTCAATAGCAACATTTCAATATTTCTTATTTTTATGTGACGTCTGTATAAACACGTACTTGGATAAAATAAGAACTGATTTGAATGAACATTCTGATCTATTGAAAATTAAAAAAAGGTATTTAAACCAAATAAATTTATATTTGATCTAAATAAATATAAAAGACAAGTTAAACAATTATGTACTTGAATAAAAAAACAATCACTTTGATGGAAATCACCGGTTTATTTAAATCAAATCACTTAAATTGTTTAATTAAATAACGTTGTTGTTACGGCAAATACATGTAAAACAAAAATAAAATAAATATGTACTTGATAAAATATATATAAATATCAATCAAATAAACATTTTGTTAACTTAACTTTTAACCTATTTACCTTAAGTCGTTGAAACGGCTTATTTAAGTTAGGTTACTGTTAAGGAAATAAATATTTGCTTGAATTTTGTATTTAGTGATTAGTTCCAAATAAAAAGTAATTTGTATCAAATCAGATGATACTAGTTGAGGCAAATAATCCCTTGGTATTTTTCAAATACATATTTGTTTGGCTAATAGGAAACAAATATTTATTTGAGTCAACTGTAAATTTTTTTAACTCAAATATAAATTTTATCAGTGGAGAACATTATCAGGCAAGATTAAATTAAGTAACTTGGAAATATTCTGCTATGAAATACGGTACCTCTATTGTTTAAGACCAGGTACTCGTTATTGTCGCGCCTATGTTTTATTGCGATTTTATGACTAATGAATTATGACTGTCAAACATTAAGAAATAGAGCATAATATATGTGAATTTTTGTTCATTTTTAAGCTGCCGATGAGTCTTTGGCGGCTTTTAAACAACTTTTGCTTCTCTATTAATTAAACTGAAAATCAACTCTTGTTCAATTACTTCAAAACAAAATTTTGTAATTTTAGTTGACAACAAGTTTAATTTAATACTTGACATAACCTGTACTAGACGTAGCGTTAAATTCGGAGCAATTAGAAAATTTGAACAAAGCGGAATTTTATGCTAATTAATTTTATAATTAATTGATAGTTTCATCATTTTGTAAAGTGGAAAATAACAAGTTTGGTTTTCGAAATTAAAATAATTCTCCAAATATTTGATCTGGGAATTTTACAAAATGCAATTAATTTTAATAACAAAATAAATACTTTTTTATAAAGATATATTTGCAGTATTTTACGACGAAACTCACACTTATTAAGCTATCGCAAACAATTCGTAAAAGATTATCTTTTAAATAAAATATAGAGGTGGGTTTATGCCGAACACTTTACTTTAAAATTGAAGAAATAATATTTACTTTCAGTGGAGTCAGAGTAATGTAAATAAAATAATGCAGTCTTCCCCCACAGTTTAATAGTTGTAAAAACAAATAAATAGTTCTCTACATGTTTCGAGCGCTTACGCGTTCATCCTCATGGGATACTAAAAAAAGATTGTACAAAGTTAGGAACGACCAATAAATATTGTCAACAGAATGGCGGGCTGCTCGTTACAATTATATTTCTCATACCTCTAGACCACTGTGCCTCCCAATGTCAAGATCATTTAAACAATACTCAGGACTTTCAGTGTATAAATACCCGAACATTGGGTGGGCACGGCACCTTTGTCTTTCCGACTGGTCACCTCCCTTACGATCAGAAGCGCTTCTACGTCTTATAGACTCGAAGCCTCTCTACTGGGTTCTTACCCGTCCGATGATTCCCCGGAGACGAAGTCCAAGTAAAGCCCTTCAGACCACATCCCCCTAAACGCCTCCCAAACCGGTTTGCCTGACCGCCCCTAACGAGACATGTTGGGTTTCCTACGGGCTGCTTGGTAAACAAGTTATAAAATACATATATAAGGATCTGTATTTTTTCTAGCAAGTGTTTTATTCACGCCTCATTAGGGAAACAACCCCCCAGTTGAGACAATATGAAATAAATTTCACTTAAAGTTAAAGTGTTATGCATAAACCCACCTTAAGTGCCTAAATAATAGAAAATAATGTAATTAATGGTCAATAAAACTCTCAGTCAGAATAGGATATATTACATATTTATATCCGTTATTTCGTTGCTTCAAAATACTGGTGGAACATTTTTTCGCTCGACATCAAGAGACATCTTTTAACAAGTTCATCCCATTATCTAAGAAAAAACAAAAGACCGTAAATTTCAATAATCGTGTAGCATCTGTCACCGATGCGAATATGTTTTTATTTATTCACTTGTCACTGCTAGCCATGGGCTGTCACACCATCGTTTGTTATCTCGGGGAAAAGATGAATGTCATACGTTAAACGAGAGAGGTACTATGTACCTACCTACGATACCCATTAGACTTGAACGTTAATTGGTTCCAGCTAGTCATATGACCCTGTTTCTTGACTTCTTGAGTCAATATTATTGAGTGAATTAAACTGACAATAAAGTTTTGATCCAGACCTATAAACACAATAGCCCTGGTTTTCTTTAGCGTTAAATTCTACTCGGTTCCTGTCACCCCAAGACAGAATTTCTTCCGGGTCTTTGTTGAGATGTGAGACCTCTTGCTGCCTTTATTGGCATCCGATATCCGAGCATCCAAAGTTAAAGTGTGCTGTCATCAACGAAGCTTATATATAGCTATATAGGATTTTTTTCCAAAAGATCGTTAATGTATATTAAAGAGAGGGTGGGCAACAATATAGAACCTTGAGGGACTCCCGCGCGTTGATGTTGATGTGTAAATGTGTCTAAAAGGAATCCGTTCATCGCCACTCGCAGAGAACGGTCTTTATGATAGCTTGACATCCATTAACTAAACTGAACCGACATTGCGTATGCTCTCACTTTAATTAGGAACCCTTCATGCCATACTAGGTCAAAGGCCTTGGAAGTGTCCAGTGCTACCGCCCGGGACCCACCAATTGCGTTGTTCCAAACGTGAGTAACATAAGCTAGAAGGTCTCCTGTTGATCTAAACTTACAGAATCCATACTGGCAGTCACTAATAATGTTGAAGCCTTCCTGTTAAATGACGAGGGATTTTGTAAATTTTGGAAGTGACAGGCAACCATGCACTTATTTTGATAAGTCAAAATCAATCAAGACCAATTCACATTATAACAAATTTAGTGTACTCATTTTCAATGAACAGAATTGTACTCATAGGGATTTTTAAAGGGCAATCTTATTAAGAAGTCTGCAACAGCACACTTTAGTCTCTTCTTTCTTAGTACTTTAAACTAATTGATTTGCCTATTCACTTCTTTGCAAATCTATTTTGGACCTGTCATCAAAATACTTGTTAGCTAATTATTTATATTAAATTAAAATAAGTAAAGAATAAAAGGTACTAAAGTACCACCCTCATATTCTCACACAGAAATAGATCCTCTAGGTGTTTCAACGGTTGAAAAATGATGTTTGGACAATAATAAGACAACTTTTATATTAAAGAATCATATGTTTTTTCAACAAACAAATTATGCAGTATCTCGGCATGTTGTTGTTGTTGATTAACTAATCCAATGAAAACATTCGACCCTAGATTGTGTGGGAGCATAGGACCAAATGTAGCAATGATCAAATCCAATTCAATAAGTAAACTATTGCCAATACCCGTTGGAATAGAAAAAACATCACCTAAGGAATCACGTCGAAATCATCAAAACTCCCCCGCTATAATTATTAAGCAATAAGATATTCCAACTCTTTTATTCCCTTATAATTTTATGACGTCATTAAATGCAATAGGGCCGACATCTGTCGCCAATATCAAACGCCAGCCTGTTACTAAAGGCATTATCCCAGTCAAAACATCGGGAACTGGTTCGAGCAACTTATATAAACGTCACCTCTTATATAACCCCAAAGATATTTATTACCAATGGATTTCAAAGGTATTGCTTCCCTTATGTCGCTATATTGAGCACCTATATTTTATTTGTCCCTTCTTGTTTCGCCAACAGGGGGAGTAATTAAAGACATAGTGACCTATTACTGGAACGTTATTAGGTTGAAAATGCTTTAAATTGATCTAGTTAAGGGCGCCCCAATAAAAGCTGATCTATATCTAGAAATTCGAAATTGGACAGCAAGCACTATACATGAATATATATGAATTGATGAAGCCAAGGGAATCGAGTATCCCGTCATGACTATATCCGGTTCTAAAACATTAACTTTTTTAGAAAAAACTGTCACCTCAAGACAGAATTTCTTCCAGGTTTTTGTTGACATGTGAGACCTCTTGCTGCCCATAGAGATGTGCACTGGCAGCGAATGCCCGAGTATCCGAAATAAAAGATGAAACAAGTGTGCTGTCATCAGCGAAGCTATATATAGGATTCAAGAAGTAAAGTCTGTGCGTTTTAAGAAGTCCGATATCGGATTAAATCACCAAGGGATGTTATCGCTTTTAAAACAGTAAGTCGGTTAAGTTAAAATATCTTCGCACCTTCGCCATACTTGATCACACCGAACATCCCACTGGTTTACTGTATTCTATTACTGGGCGAAATCAGAGGTTTCAAAACAAAATTATCTTAGAATTACGCGTTGAGCATAAATAATAATTAAATAGATAATTAAATTATTTTGCTATTATTATAGTTAAATCTATATAATAATCGCTATTTTCCAAGAATTTAAAAAGTGAACTTTTAAGCAAGTGTAAAGAGCAGTCATTTAAAAAAAAAGTATGTTGTTGACGAATTAGCCCTCAAATATGGACATCAAGTTTTGAGACTGCCGCCCTACCAGCCTTCAAATGCAGAGGAAGACTACTTTTAGTAGTACCTATCTACAAGTAGGTACGTTCTGTCGCAAGACTACAAAATCGGTTCTTTTTAGAACCAAAACTTTATAAAAAAGAATTCGTAAAACTAATTTGTCTGAATACTACAAAAGCTAAAAAATTATTATTTTTCTTTACCTAAACTAATTTTTTATTTACTTTAAATTATTTTATTTAGAAAATGTAATTCATCAACATCCAAAATTACCTTCAATATAATTTATTGTTTGAGAGCCACCGACGACATAATGCTCAAGAGGTTTTATGGCTTAGCGGACTTCTTAAAACGCACAGACTTTAGTCCATTTTCTGTGGCGAGATTATGAAAGAAAACAAGGTCTGTCTATACCACCAAAATAAAATATATTTGTCCTTTTAGGGTGAAATAAGGGTTAAAGTGTGTACAAAATTTAATTTGACATTAGGTTGAACTAGTTTCGACTTTAGTCAAAGTCATCTTCAGCAACCAAGTAATTAAGAGTTATGTTTTTAGGATGTACCTAAATAAACAAACTAAAACATATTAAAAGAGGGGACGAAGTGGTTCAACAATACATGGTCATAACGTGTACCTTATGCAGCCAATGGACTCGACGGAAGATAATCACTAACATAATGCTACTTTTAGCAATGAAGGATATTAGATGTAAAAATTGTAATAGAGGACAAAATTCTAAATGGAATCATTTATAGTTATGATATGATGTATAGATGTATATAATGAAAATTCAATAAAATCAACGTTTCATGAGTCAACTCCAAGAGGGAACATGATTTATATTTGGTGGGTCAGAGTTTTAATAAGAAAAGTAATAGAGTAAAAAAAAGGGGGGGGGGAGGGGAGAAGGAAATTAAAATGAGTTAAAACCATTTACGTCATTAAGTAAGTTGGGGTCATCAAATTGTTCATATTCAAGGCTTATTATTTAGAATTATATAAATGTAATGAAGCCTACGTTGCAAATTTTCTTTTTTTCTTTTTGGTAAAAGAGGCACAAATTAGGAACATGACTCAAGAATTGATGAAATAGTACAACCTAATGTCAAATTAAATTATGTACACTCTTTAACCCTTATTTCACCCTAAAAGGACAAATATATTTTATTTTGGTGGTATAGACAGACCTTGTTTTCTTTCTATATATAGGAGTTTTAGTTTTTTCCAGAAGTCCGTTAATGTATAGTAAAAAGAGGGTGGGCGACAATATAGAACGTGAGTTACATAAGCGAGAAGGTATCCTGTTGATCTAGACTTACGGAGTCCATACTGGCGGTCACTAATAACGTTGAAGCCTTCCAGGTACTTTAATAATTTTTTTTTGATTGCCTTCTCCATAACTTCTGATATAACCCAACGCAATACGACTGGACGATAGTTGTTTGGCAACTACTAACAACGTCCAACAACCGTAATCGTTTACCAGAACTTTGGCACGTTGTCTATCTGTATCAATAAACATAGCAGAGGTTTTTGCAGGATTCAGCAGAAGACCATTGTTTTTAGACCAGTAAATTTGACAATCATCGAGTTATAAATGGTAAGAGGCAGACATTTCAGTAGGTAAGTCCACTGTTAATAAAATGAACAAAAGTGGCCTCAATATCCAACCTTGCGAGACGTCCCTAGTGCAAGAAAAAATCGCGGGATGCACAAGAGTTATACAGGGAGCAATATCCAGATCGTCCAACACCATCGCTGTACACTCTTGCAAATGTGGAAAGAAAAATACCAACGCTTTTCCTAGCTTAAGGAGCTCACAATATGCCCAATCAGTAAGAAATAAAACTGACAACAAGTGTTCTTGCACTCGTAATAAACCCTCATATGGCAGTAAGAGGCATCTCAGAAGAAACGGATATTACAATAATTCAGTGCAGCTTTAAAATTCGTCTGGCACAAGCTCTATGGCTTATGAAAGACGATCCATGGCTTCTGGAAAAATTATGTGAAGTGACGAATCACTATTCCATAATAACGGAATTGTGAATCGTCATAACATTCATTATTGGTCGGTGGATAATCCACATTGGGTTGGACAAACTCATTTCCCAAATGTCTGGGGTGTAAATGCATAGTGCGGACTCTTTAATGAGCGATAAATTGGACCACACTTATGGAAGGTACAACGGGCTAAGGTAGCTCCCACAACCGAAAATCTGGTTTCAACAGAACGGTGCTCCGCCACATAACTCCCGGATGGTATCAAATTTTTTAGATAATAATTATGAAGAAATTGAAACCCGTCAGGTGGTCAGCACGATCGCCGGATTTAACACCTTTAGATTTTTATTTGTGAAGACAATTAAAGCAGGTAGTTTATATTGAAACACCAAACAATTTGGAGGATTTAAAAAATAAAATTTTACGTGTCTGTAAAGCAATTCCCTTTTCTATTTTTCCAAATTAACATGCAGTTCTGAAATACCCTTAGTTTAACCTTCATCCTAAACACCAAAGAAATAAATCGTTTCCAGGACCTAAAACAAAAAGCTTTTCTTCGTGATTTTCCTTTCGGATTCATCCCGAAAAATCCCTAATTTTAAATCAAACCAGAAAAATTATGCAAGCATCGGTTCGGGGCGCCCATTTCAATTTGCGATTCTTGCTAATAGCTCAAAACCTTCCAGGCGTTTTTTTTACGGAAGTTTGGAGCGCCACTACGTATTAGTTCCGATTTTCTGAAAGTCGCTCATAATTTTGCTTTAATACAGGGTGTGTATAAAGTCTGGAAACGGCTTAATAACATCACAATTTATTGACCGATTTAAACCAAATATGGTACAGTTGTGTAAGAGGATCTGACGCACCGAATGACGATATTGGCGTTGTTGCCAGCTTTTTAGTTTGTCTGGAATTCGAACAAATTTTATATTTATAAATGTAACACCCTGTATAATTTTTCATTTATGGTTTTTGCTTTAAATTTGCTCCACTTTTGGTATAACATACTTTGTTTCTAATATCAGTAGTTTTCGAAATAACGACGTGTTTTGAAAGCATCAACAAATTGTGTTTTATTTATTAATAAATAAACACCAGTTCAGTTCTGATGTAAAGTCAAAAAAGCTGTCATTTTTACATGCAAAAATGTCTTTAACTGAAAGTGAAAGAATTACAATTCTTATGATGAGAGAATATGGCGATAGGGTCAGGTCATACGAAGAGGTTAAAAATCTATTTAATGATGCATTTCCAAACCGAAATCCAATTTCAAAAGCAACTGTTCTAAAAACTGTCCGACGGTTTGAAGAAACTGGAAATTGTAGAGATAGGCGACGATCAGGACGACCAGCAGTAGTAGATGAAGAGAAAAGTTTAGAAATTTTACAACATGTTGTTGTTTCTTCATTAAAACCCTAGAATGCTACTTGGGGTACATCTGTACCCCAGCCTTTTTTTAAATTCTGGCCAACCGATAGCAGATGGCGCTGCAACCTTGAGCGTCTCTGTAGTTTCAAGCCACGTTGCGTTCGTTAGTCCTTGTGTGATACTGGTGCGAGGCGGAGTGTTTGGCTCTGTGCAGATATTTGATATTGGGATACAGGTGTACCCCAGTGTAGCAGAATACAATGTAATTAAACAATTAATGTAAGTGTATTAGCTTAACTATAGAATCGATTATTATTTCCAGTTAGTTCATTTATTTTATTGTTTATGTATTTATTTGTTTGTTTTTAGCTGACAGAAAAAATGGCTGCCCAAAAAAAGGTTTTTGATCTGACAAAACCTGATGATATCTTCGTTTTATATATCGTTTAGAAACTCCAACCTTAAGACGTGAACTCCGCCAAACAATATGCAATGTACTAAAAATAACTCCAACGCCAGAAGTACCAACTAGGCCAACAACTACCACGGGCAGGTGTGCATTTTGCAAAAGAAGCGAAGATCGAAAATCGAGGGTCAGCTGCGCTATATGCAAAAAATTCATTTGTTTACAACACCAAAAAAAAAAATATGCCCAACTTGTGCTACATAACCTAATGTTTTTTTTTTTTTTTTTTTTATGTGAAAAAGAACTGTTTTTACATTGTATTTTAAGTTTGCTTTTTTATATTGCTGAATAAATATTTTTAAAATAATTTTTTTTTCTTGGGGTACAGGTGTACCCCATGTAGCATTTTAAGTTTAGCATACAAGTGTAGCATTCTAGGGTTAAGAAAAATTTCTCAAGTAAGTGACGTCTGGGGCAAGGGCCTAGCGACACTTGAAGCACCGGTTCCCGTCAGATCACCGAAGTTAAGCAGTGTCGAGCGCGGTTAGTACTTGGATGGGTGACCGCTTGGGAAACACCGCGTGCTCTTGTCTTAGGGAAGAGTGTAAAATGAATCGACATCAAAACCATCCTATTCACGCCGGACAGGCCGGATGAGATCGGATATCTCGTAGGATGAAGGTGCCGTTTCACACTCCCCAGTCGGTAGACCGCACGATTAAAAACCGTACGGTCGATGACCGGTTCAAGATGGCCTCTGATACGCCGACGACCGTAAAAAAATAGTAAAAAAAAAAAAAAGTGACGTCTGCTTAAAATCCGTCCATAATATTTTAATAAAACACAAATAACACCCTTTCGAAACACATGTAGTTCAAGAGTTATCAGAAGATGATTATGATCGAAGAATTGAATTTTGTGATATTATGATGTCAAGGTTTGACCAAAATAACCACTTTTTCAAATTTATAATATTTTCGGACGAAGCAACATGTATGTTAAGTGGTAAAGTTAATAGATACAACTCTAGGTTTTGGGCAAATAGAAATCCCTACTACTGGATGAGAAAAGGTCATACACAACGCCGTGGAAAATTGAATGTGTGGGCTGGGCTTCTGGGTAACCACAAGATCGGTCCATTTTTTATTGATGGAAATTTGACATCACAACTTTACCTTGAGCTCTTGGAAACGCAAATAGTGGCTACTATACGAAATGTGATGGGTCCAAATTATGCAAGTACATTCTTCCAACAGGACGGAGCTCCTCCCCATTTTGGTCGAAACGTACGCGAATTTTTGAACAACACTTTTCCGAATAGCTGGATTGGTAGAGGGGGTACAATCGAGTGATCAACTAGGTCCCCTGGGGACACTTGAAGAACAGAGTTTATACCACAAAACCCGAAGATTTGGCCGATGCAGCGTCGAATTTTGGACGAATTTGAATTAATAACGCCAGAAATGATTTACCACACACACACTTGAAAAATTTTATTTTCAATTAGCACACTGTCAAGATGTACAGGGAAAACAGTTTGAACATTTAATATAAAAAATATATTTTTTCTAAGTTGTACTCGTTATTTCGAAAACTACTGATATTAGGAACAAAGTATGTTTTACCAAAAGTGTAGCAAATTTAAAGTAAAACCTATAAATGAAAAAATATACAGGGTGTTACGTTTAAAAATATAAAATTCGTTCGAATTCCACACAAACTAAAAAGCTGGCAACAACGCCAATATCGTCATTCGGTGCACACAACTGTACCAAATTTGATTTAAATCGGCCAATAAATTGTGATGCTATTAAGCATACACACTATAAAACACAAATGGTCTTTGTTCTAGGCCTAGCGTCAAGTAGGTAACGGAAAAGTAATTGCTAGGTATACTGGCTAAATACTACAAAATTAAACGTAGAGAACAAATTCAATGTTACCAACTTTTAAATACGAATACATCGCAAGTTGTACCAGAAATACTGAAACAATTATTTCATATTTTATTGTAAAGAAATCTTTCTTATTTAAAATTGATACAATTATACAATACAATATTTCTATTGTAATATAAACCATATAAACAACTTTGTAGAGTTAACAAAAACTGTGATAAGCTAAAGAAAATTCGCTTAGGTGTTACCATCCCTTATACTAATAGCGCAAAAACCTTTAGGGCATATAAAAACGTGCTAAAATAAAAATTCAGGCCGCCATAAATTTAAAGTGCAGGTAGAAAGGGCGATCTAACATTTCCATGTTCGAAATGAAGGTGGCTTTCTCTTTTCACACCTCGTCTGTTATAATAATATCGAGCTGTTGAAAACTCGTACAGATTACGCAAAAAGTGGAATTATTAGAACTGGAAAAAATATAAATGCTTGTAACAGATCCAAAATTATCCAACCGTTTATACAAGGCTTTCTACTCTACTGGGTTGCTGAAATTCAGCATACAGACAGCCATATACTTGAAAACGAAGCCAAGCAAGTAGGACATCTTAATCCAAATCCACGGCGGTCATAACAGAGGCAAACTACCCCCAGAGCCGATCTGCGAGACCGAGACATACTGCCCCCTGTTTGTTAGGAAGCTAGCCAGTCATTCAGGTGCGGTGCCCCTCATTGAATAAGCCTCAATCTTATCCAGCAGGCGTCGATAGTCCACACAGTCAAATCCCCTGCTGAGGTCATTAAAGATCCCAGCAGGACACTCAATCAGTCTCTCATAGAAATGCTGGACAGACGGTAGAACAATTTCGTCGAAAACCAAATTGATACGGAGAAAGAACTTAGTTCTTAATTAAAAAACAATCCAGCTAACTCTAAAAGGAATACTCAAATATCTCGGAAAACACTGAAAGTGCTCAACCAGTCTTCAACAATCTTAGTTTATGGGGTTTAAAATCATTGTGCACGTAGACCCAGACAAAAATCTCGTTGGAAAAACTGGATCTGTAATTCACAGAAACAAAACACAAGCTATGGTTTTGGTTGAAGTAGCCAGTCGGTAGGACTTCTGCTTCTATTCCGAAAGTTGCCAAACTGACGAATATTTCTGCTGTCTTTGAGTGCAAAATTTTAAAAAAGAATAAATTCTTTCTGTACAAAACAAATGCTACATGAACTTAACAAAGAGGATTGCGATATGTTGTGAATTAATGTACCAAAGTTCTGACCAAGACCGTATACCTTAATAAAAAATACTAACTTTCTTCGTTCGGGTTCGTTAGCAAACAAAATTGCAGATATCGGGATAATGAGAATGTGCGAGTTCTTTGCTTTGCATTTTCATTAATATCACACTCACTTTCCCCAGAAGCCAACGTTTGGACAGGCATTTTTTGTAGACGAAATTATTGGGCCAATAGTTTTAGAAGAATATTTAGTCGGTAAAATTGTATTATTGCCCTTTGCAGCGATGTATAGGTAGTGCCATTTGACATTTCAAAGTGAGGTTCGCTAGAGGCGTGGATGTCATGATATAAATTCTATCAAATGTGGAATTAAATTTTTCTACTACTGTATAAATAAATTCGGGCCCTAGCAACACGAAAGATCACGAAAGTTAACATTAGAGTTACCTGAATATTATACGTTGCTAGCTACGAAAGTACTACTTTCGGTGCCAGGACAAAAAGACACGAATACTCATAGGAACTTTTTATTGTATTTATTGAAGCGAGTTTTGGAAAAAAAAACTTAATAGCAAAATGCTTATATTTATTGAAAAAACAAGTGGTATAATAACAATAATATAAAACTTAAATAATAATTATTTATTGCCATTAAGGTTAATAGTGAAATTTGAACAGTTGGAAAAATAAATTGATGGAATATTATTCAATTCATTAGCCTCGCCGCTTCGTATTAGAGTCTCGTTATTATCCTGGACTTGGGCCTTATTAGAACGCGTTCTATTTGTCACTGTCACGTCGTTAGATGGAATAAAAGTAGGAGTTCCATTTAAGATATTTTTGGAAGTTTCGATTTTATTAGTATACGAATCACCAATATAACCCTTCGAAACGGACGAAGACCTCCAACCGCCGAACCGCCATATCTTTTCAAATCCAAAATGTCGACACCTTGAGCATTTGCGAGAAACGTAGCTGATGTTCTTCTAAACGAGTGACCAGTGGATTTATTTATGTCTTGAAGTTTCAAAAATTTGGCAATTTCTTTGGGAACATTCGAAATAGTGTGTTTTCCAATCACCTGATTCACACACCTACTTCGTTCATAGCGATAGAACAAGCGTTCATCCTGTGCATTATTTGGCCGAAGCTTAATGTAATTTTGTAGTATCCTCACAAATAAACTGGACCTCCATCATCGGTTATCACAAAACTTCTTTGAACCTTATTTTTGCTCTGGAGGATTTTAACTATAGCTACATCATCCTTGATTTCGACGTCTTTCAACCTCATTTTATAGATCTCATCGGTGCGGCATGCTCCAGCTATTCCCATTACTGCCTATCACTTTTATAGATAAATAGCTATGATTAAAAGCGTCAAGTAAAAACTTTATTATTTCTTCTTTTCTGAAAATTTTAGATTTTTTAGCTTCGTAACCATCGTTTTTTCGTTTAATAAATGCAATGAGTTTCTTAAACTGCGAATTTTATATATTTTTGTTCACAGAAATAGTCAATTTGAGCATGGAATATTGTGACCATAGGACGGAGGTGATAAGGCTTCAGATTTCTCTAAGAAGTACGCTAACATCACATTTTCGTCAATTTAAGAAACGTTTTTATCCGCGAACCATTCCAGAAACAGGTTGTACGTTTGATAGAATCTGTCTTTCGACTTCTCAGGTAACAGTGAGGCACATGCCAACTCGGACGCCTTCTGAATAGCAACGTTTTGGTCTTGGGAAAACATTTTAGACTAGCGAAATTAGAAAATTTGAGCTGACAGACTCTGACAGTACTCAAATAACTAGTTGTCATGGATTATTTTACAGGTGGAAAAACCTTATTTTATAATTATAATTTGAATAAAATCAAGGTGCATTACTTAATAATATATTGATCAGAAAACAGTAGTAGAACAAATTTAATACATCACACGATGGGAAAGCCTTCTTTGATGTTTGGAGATATTGAATCACCTTGGCTTTGCCTCGGCTATTCAGAAACCTCCTCACACCAAAAAATTAACTTTCGCATCTAGTAATGTAAATTTATATTTCCTCTTGATATTAAAATTGACGTGTTTTTTGTCAAATCTTATTTCTTCGAAAATCAAGACATATTTTCGGTGATCCGTTTTGAAATGAAAGCCCTATATATCCCAGATTAAAAATTGAAATATACCTAATCCTTAATATATTATTTCTCTTAATAATACAACAAACGTAGATTCGTCGACATTTGTATCGTAATTCACCTCAAAATTTTCTTTTATCCATAACTCAATTACAATCGCTTTGTGACATCCAAATACCCGCCCGACACGCAAACCTTTACCCGAAAAACAATGAGCTTCGGTCACGGAATATTTTAAAATCAAAATGTTTATGGAGCCGTTCACAGAAAGCGAAATTATTTATTTTCGTGACTGAAGGGATTTAGCCGTTTTCGAGATACGTCATACCAAGGAAAATATAGATGCGTCGATATTTTTTAAGGCCATATACCTTTCCCCGATAATTTCACGGTAATAAAAAGTCGGTTTGTGTATTTCGGCAGTCACGGTCAGTAGACGATGAAGAAGATAATGAAGTTTGCCTTTTTAGGGAAGAATTTAATGAACAATTAGAGGAAATGAAAGATTGCCTGGCTCTGGAGACAGATCAAGGTGTTGAGGAGATGAAACAATTACAATCAGAAGTTGATGAAGTGTGGTATTTCGTTGGTTCGTAATAAGAAGGCAACTTGCTTCTATTATTCTCATTAATCATCTTTAGTGCTTATATAAATTTAAATGTATATAAACATCAGATATAACATTTACCATTTAACAGCCTCTATAAAGTGACCACCTGCTTAAAACGACCGGTTATGAATTCCCCATATTTTAAAATGGAAATCCCATTATTTTATACTCTTCTTTACCGACCCATCTGCTAAATGACCGCGTGCACTCATCATCGGGATTTTTGTGTGTTTTGGGACTAACGTGAATATTTGATTGATTTAATATTTCTATAATGTTAACAAATTTTGACAAGTCTACAAATATTTCTCAATTGCTATTAAAATGTGAATCTAAATTTTTTTAAAATAAAATAAAAATTTTAGGCAATCATTTATTTACTACTATTCTCTACTGCTATTTTACAGAATTTAACTCGACCCCAATCCTTTTGATCCTACCAGGCGGTAACAAAATTCAAATTTAAACTTCTCTTCATAATATACCTTCAGTTCACATGAACGTTTCAACAATCTTCACTTCCTATTACAATTGGTCACAATTCAATATAAATGTCTACATATCAACTATAATTAGCAAACTACTGTCCCCGGAGAATGAACATATATATGTTCGAAACAATGTTGGGAACACTGAAGTGATTTTTTAAATATATATTGTGGAGGTAAACCGCTTGTGTTTTATTTGTTTAAATGCAATGTAGTACTCTCCTCTTCATCTGTTTTAAATGGCAGGGACTTAATTGCTTCTGGTTTACAATGTCTGGCTTTCCAATAGTGTAGTGCACTACAGTTTACCCGTCATTGTCTGTCTATGAAACTAACCTGAACTCATATTTTCTCTCTCTAAAAAAATCATCTGGCACATGCCAAACCCAAAAACCAGACAGACCAAACTTGGTCAACGGCAGCAGCGCATAAATAGAGTCATCTGGACGCATGGTGTTCTCTAAAGTCTATTTACCTTTAAATAGACACGATTTAAACATTGCCACGTGACGAAATAGGCGGATCCTAACGTTCTCTATTATTATTATTGACATTTTGCTAAAAAAAAAATCGAAGGGTGCTAGGATTTTGACATTATCGGACAGTTTACGCTTCTTCTTCGAGTTTCTATGTTTTACAATATAATATTATCATAACGTCACACCCCAATATTTTAACTTTCATTAATTTATTAATGATTGCGAAGTAGCGAGGAATAATTGGGGCTTTTCCTAGACTACTTTGATCCCATAACAACTATCGTATAAAAGATTACAATTACCATAAAATACTTCGACAATCATGTGGCGTAGACATGATTTTGATTACTTACATCAAAGCAACAAAGATTTTGTAATATAATATTTTTTAAAGAATTATGAGGAACAACACTTGCTGTAAGGCCATGAGAAAATTATATTCCTTCATTTGTACAGTTAAAATAAATGAGCTACTCATAAAAAAAAACACGTAAAATACCAAATTCCCAAGTGAAGTATATAAAGTAAAAGAGCGCTCGCTGTGCATGCCCTGGAAAAAATATATGAGGAAATGCTTGCATGTACTAATAGGGTCCTACCAGAGACGTACGGGCGTGCAGGTAAATTTTCATTGGCTGGATGGGTTCAAGTGTGTTCCAGAATGCACAATTGACAATTTTTGATATTCCTAAGATGCAGAATGACGATATTCCGAAAAAAAGTATGTCTGTCATGGTCAAAAATGGTACTTTTGATTTGACCATGGGTACAGCTAGATCTTGACATCGATGAGTTTGATGGGAAAGCCATGGGGGATCCATGATAGATTAAATTTTCAAGTATTAATGGCGCAGATAGCTTTATAGCATTAATGAAGTCCATCAACCAAAGGCAATCAATTTTGATCAATTAGGAATCGTAGCAAAGGCTTCTTCTTGAATGACGATGACAACCAATGATTTGGCCAACGCTTTTCCCAAATCTTTAGCCTATAGAGAGCTGTGAGTATCTTACAAGAAACATACGTTTAAAAGTGTCAAAGTTACTGGAAACAAAGGGACTTTTTTCATGACTGAGAACTTAACTATGTTTAATCACTTTTTACAGTATCATACTTCTGAGAAGTAACTAGTTACAAAATAAACTATATGATAGCAGAGGGGACCTAACATAACACTAACGCCACCAAGACCTGTAAGATCTATGACCTTTCTCTCTTTATTTAGTCTACACTGTCCTGCTACGAGACTTACCATTATCCTTATCAACTTTCGTCTGTAGTTTAGCAGGTCTTCTGTTAGTCTTGCCTACGGGTTATTATACCACCATTGTTGGGACGTTTCTTTCTTCCAGTTTATAATGGATGCTCTAATTTTGGGTCTGACCACAGCACCTGTATGTGGGCTTGGCGAGCCTTCCCTTGCTAGCTCGTCGACCTGGGCAATGCCTAGGCGACCATCGTGGACTGGCACCCAAGCTTGTATCACTATTATCCCACTATTTTAGAAATTTTCGAGTATCTTGAGATACTCTTAGGGTACCTTTGATGCATTGTAGCTATAACCGACTATGGCCATTACACGACTCACCAAAAACCAGGGCAACCGTTACTTTTAGAACACTTTAGTTACACTTTGAATTTGGGTCGCGCATGGTCGAAACCGAATTATCAGGGGCAGGAGTATTCTAGAAAAACATCAACATTCGATGAAGCTGTACCCACTGGAAAGGTTCGCGATGGTTTTCCAAACAGAGGTATTTGCCATCATCTCAGTGGCAAGTAAGAGGGAAGTCATGGAGTCCCAAGAGCGGACTATATAATATATTTGCTCCGATAGCCAAGCCGCCCTCAAGGCAGTCTGCCAACCTAGGGGCAGTTCAACCCTGGTACAGGAGTGTGCGGACCCACTTATAAGGCTTGCAGAGTGGAAACAGGTATTCTTGGTCTTGGTCCCTGGACATTGCGGAATTCATGGCAACACACTCGTCAAACTTGGAGCAATGGACATATCAAAACAGCGGGCACAGGCTGCAAATCTCTCCAAGCAGGAATGGCGGCAGACCCCGAGCTGCAGACAGGCCAAAGACTTCATAACTTGACCTGATAAGGTTACGCTGGAGTGGATTCTTAACATGTTAAGGAAGCACCTACATACAATGGGTGTGGAGGAGGACCGAATCTGTCAGTAAGGCTTGAAGGACAAGGAGATATCACTACACTTCCTGTGCACCTGTGAAGAGTAAGTATTTGATTCAAGTAGAGGAAGTCAGGGCCCTTGCTTGAAATAACGTCCTGACCTTCATGAGAAGGAGAGGGCCTGGGTGGTTGAGTGGATAGGGGAAGACCCAGGAATAGGCAGAAAGGGTCTAATTGCCAGGTCCGTGTGCCTTCCCTCCCGTACTTCTACTACTAGTACTATATCAAAGATATTTTAAAAGTTCCTTAGTTGCTTTTTGGAATTACTTACTCGACTATCTTAACTTGCACCAATAAAATACAAACGTGGAGATCCTTTCCTTCTGCCAACACTGACCTATACTAAGCTAAATATTTTCAAATGCTATACATTTTGGAACAGAATGCCAGTGCAAGAAAAGTTGTTGCTTCAGCTATGATTGAACTTGTCGCATTGACATGGGCATTTGGAGGCCAGTTTCACTGATAGCCAGTTGAGTTAACTCTCCAGATTGACGAGACTAAAATAGCGCAAAATATAACATCCAGTCACACAGTTGCTCCGTTAATATGATGTTCCAGACCTAGCTTTGTCAATTTTCCAGTGACATTCTTTTGGAATATTATCACGCCACTTTCTTGGATCAGCGCCCGTCTGGAACGTTATAAGGTGTTATTACCTCCATAGAATTTTATAGTGCAAGATTTTTTCCGAGGCTCGCGCAGAAAGTAAATGTAGCATCCAGTTTTATTAATTTTTCCGCGCTACTTTGTTGCAGATGATTAAATTCTTTTACAATGCAAGCACCGTTTATTGGAGAAGCGATTTTTATTCCTTCTACCTTGTCGGAGTTTCAAGGAGCTCTGCGAGCGGAGCGTGTGTTTCGTATTTAGTGAAACACATTGCATGGACAACATAAACTCATCCTCTTTTATCTTAGAGTCGCCTAGGTTTCCCTCTAGCCATTTTAAAGCAAAATCCCAACTACAAACAAGCTCTCGTCTGGCAGAAACAACCGAAGGCTAATTGATTTCGAAATCTAGGTAGCGTTTATACAATCTGGCGAGCGCTCGGTGGCTCACAATCGCAGCAGGCCAGATTCAATTACCGTGAACAAAAGAAGCATTTCTCGTGGCGCTGTAAATGGCGGCAGTTGAACAATTACACTCTGCTCTGCTTGGAACAATTCCGGACAACAAAAGAACGGACTGCTTTTCGGTTATTTTCGGAAATTATTCCAAACCGGGGTCGCTTACAGGAACGTACTAGGAATATAGGGACGACGATATTGGATAATTCACCTGTTTGAGCAGGGTTTTGTATTGCACATTAATAGGCTAGCTAAATGTCTCTGGTCCTCAATCTAACACCTTAAATTTTATGGTAAAAGATGTATTTTTAGAATCGTATGAAAATATAAAGATTTTAAATTGGACTAATTTCTAATATTATTTATAAGCCCTATTTACTTTTATTTTTAATCTTAGTATTATTATTTTTTTATTTATTTATCTTTTTTATTTTATTATTTTTTTAATACATAATATGCATTTAGATGTTTGTTGAATGTTATTTTATTATTTTACTATGCCATATTCTTTTTAATAAATTTGTGGAAGTTCTATTGACACCACATGGCCTTCCCTGCCCAAGAAAACTAAACTTCGGGAGCTAACTTTCAAAAACGTGCTTTCCCATCAAGTATCTATTGTCAAAAGGGCCGATAACATTCCCTCTTCAACATACCTACGTAGTTACCAAAACATTCGTCGATAAATTAGTCATACCTATCTATGAAAACTATAACCTCTTTTAATAAAAAAATCTTGACAAACCGCGTCAACTAGTCGCAACCGCAAAAATTAACCAGACGTGGTCGTGAAAATACACAGAAATGTCAGTCTCACAGTGAATCACAGCAGTCGAAACATTTGACCTACATCTTATATACAGTCTTACAAGATACAAAACATTCCTGGAATATAAACATAATCAACGAAGGTTTCAAACTGATTTAGGTAAAACTATTCACTATTAACAGGTAATTAATGTTTAAGGTGAGAGTCTACCTAGGTACTTTAAAAATTTTAAATCGAAAACTTAACATAGATAACCAAACTATCAAAATGCAATTTTCGAACCGTAACACTCGTGGTCAGTGAAAATATAACGGTAGCCACCGACCAAACCACGTCGTACAAATATTTGGAACAAGAGATTTGCATAGGAAGAGACAACCAAACTACTGAAGTTACCCGCCGCATAAGACTAACCTGGGTAGCCTTCGGAAAATTAAACCATATATCCAAATCAGACCTTCCAATGTGCCTCAAAAAGAGGACTTTTAACCAGTGCATATTGCCTGTTTTGACTTATGGAGCAGAGATATTAACACTGACCAGAAAAACGACACATATAATCCCTGTGCTGGGCATTACTCTTAGAGACAGAATCTCAAACCAGGAGATACGACAAAGAACAAAAATAGTAGGTGCGATAGAGAGAATAACCACTCTTAAATGGAACTGGGCAGGACATGTCGCCAGACTGACAGACAACGGATGGACCAGACGAATATTAGAATGGAGACAAAGGCAAGAAGCCTACCGAAATAGGGGCCACCCTCCAACGAGATGGACTTAAGGCGTTGTCAGGGGAACTGGACGCAGGCGATGCAAGATGGGAACACATAGAAGAGATTATGGGAGACCTATATCCATCAGTGGATATAGAGAAGGGTTGATTGATGATGATGATGATTTTAATTGTACAAGCTACTTGATGATTGAATGAATTTTAATTTTGCATGTTTGCCTATGATTGTATTTTTTTTTTTAAATATAAGGTGCTAGGAGTGATAAAAAGCTAAGGTAAATTTTTTCATCCATTCTGAGAGAACTGTGATCATGGTAAGGTCAACAAACAAAACTTTCCTTACTGGAGCAACGTCAATTACCACATTTTAGGGAGGGCATACACAATATCCTCAAAAATTAAATATTTGAGGAAATTTTGAAATTTATGTGCAAATCTTAGATACGACTAAAGAGCCTCTTATAATTCATGCAATAAAAAATCAAAGGAACGTTAATGGAGATCTTGCTTTAGTTGAACATCTGCTACATTACGAGCAAGACGGAGTACCTCCCCATTACTGAACTATCAATAACTAAGAAAACTGCCACTTTATAAATCTAATAATGAGCAAACTGTCATATGGATTAGAATGAAAACAGAGTCTAACACTACATCAACCTCCTTCTCTGCCAGCTCCAACTATGAAACCTTCAACAACTTTTTTATTAGCATAGCAGACGACATAATTGCTAAACTACGTCAATCTTACAAAATCTTTAATGGATAAATAGCGGGAAGCTTTAATACAGACACTTTTAAATTCAAACAAGTTACTTATAATTTTGTAAGAAATAAGCCATGTCACTTAAAAAATAGTAGTAGCAAAGACTGCTATGGGTTAAATTCAACAATAGTGGCAGCGCTCTAAAAAATATTATTATTTATCCATTGACTAACTTAATACATCTATCCATTTTAAAAAAACATCTTTCCATCTGTCCTAAAAACTGTATAAATTATACCAACTTTTAAAAATAAAGGCTCTGCTAAAGACCCTACAAATTACCGATCAATCTCTTTATTGACACTTTTCTAAAAGATCCTAGAATCAGTAATGAAAGATTAGGTTTATGACTATTTTGATAGTAATAACATATTTATCCAAAATCAGTACGGTTTCAAAAATAAAAGGTTCACCACGTTTTGACCTAACCAAGGCATTCAACTATGTCTCTGTCGACATTCTGGGTAAAAAAATTATCCTTCTATAACTTTCACTCAAACAGCATTGCCTTTATTGAGTCTTATCTATCTCAACATACCCAAATGTATTTCACAAAAATACAGAATCAAAGAAACAGGTTCGACCTTCCAAACCTACCCTAGTACTGCTTGCTGATGACAGTACTAATCGGTAGCACTATCATCCCTCTGATCCTACACTCAACATTGTCACTGACATGAAGTTGTCAATACAGAACTGGTTCCAGGCCAACAAGCTTAGTCTTAGCAACACCAAAAACCAGAATCTAAACTTCTCTCTTAGGAAACTCAAACCAGAATTGCCCTGTGATAACTCTGTCAAATTTCTGGGAGTCCATCAGAACCCTGGCTTAACGTGAGCAGAGCATACTGATATTCTTGCATCCAAGCCTTCAAGAGCCACATACCTGATTTGGAGTTTAAGTGGTAGTGTCTCTGGAGCTGTGCTGATGTTGATATACCACGGGTACTTCTACTCCAACATGATATACGCGATTCGTGCCAAAATTACTTATTTTTATAATTAGTATTATAAAGTTATTCCTTAATTTTTTATTTTTACCTTTACTTTTGATTTGTATCTATCTATCTATCTATCTATCTAACTATATATCTATCTACATACGTCGAGTAAGGATTATCCAAGAATGTAGGGTCATGGTCAAATTTTTACCTGAGACAAAAAGGGTGCGTGAACAGTTTAAATTTCGGCTGTACTTGTGTTCACAAAACAATGGTAACCATTTTGAACAATTCATAAAATAGCACATAGGCAAGGATGTCAAAATTTCTTTTCATTGAGTCAATATTCACCTAAAGACGACTGGAGATGTTTACCAGTCGAAACGTTGTGAGGAAAATAAATAATAACAATGAAAGTCCAAAACACTTTTATCATTCATCATAATCCCAATGTAATGCCCAGAGCAACCAAACAAGTTCAGAATAATTCTGATATATTGAATAAAAGGGATATTATTCTCAAGAAATTGTTAATAAAATATTATAGATAACTAATATACTACATAAGCAAAAAAATTAATTAATTAATTAACTGGTCCCCATAAATTTCCTGATCCCGTCCTGTTTTAAGCCTAATCAATCTTGTCCCAGCCTTATAATTGTTAGATGGTACAAGCTGAAAGAAAAGATACCCCTGTTTTGTTTATTCATGGTTGGTAGACGTGTTTATTTGATTTATAATAGAATAGGGCCTTGTGTGTATATATCAAATATTTAATTGTTAATTGTTTTTTGGGACCAGACGTACTTGAAATTTTAGGCAAGGCTAAAGATGAGTAATGTAAAATTTAATATTTTACTTGTGTGAGAAAAGACTTGGACATATTTTGACTAGGGATTAAACACCTATAATATCCAATGTACGATATATTTGACCCTTTTCTGAATTAGAGTTTCATGATATTACTAACCCGAACTAAAATATGTAGGTACAGTGCGATTTATTATCATCAAAGTGTGTTTTTTTGCATCCAAGGCTGTACTGCTTAGCGGTACAACAATCTAAAGTCCGTTTCGTTGCCGTTAATAGCTCGATACCCTCATTAAAGATTCAAAACAAGGCTCGGGTGGCTTAAAATATTTTACCTATAAAATGGTCTTTTTACGTACATCTAGCATAAGGATGAAAAAATGTTGACCTATTCCACCCGGTAACAGATAAAGTAACAATACAGCCATAAAATGAAATGAAAGGATAATGATTAAAACGGCCCACCATGGTCGGAGAGTTGGGTTTTAATATAATCTAACCGCTTATTATTTTATTTTAATATAATAGATTTTATGAATTTTGGTAAATTATAACCATTGATTGATTTATTCTAGAATAAATACAATGTTTTACAAGAAAACTAATTTATTTACAGATCAAAAAATATTGACAATTTTTATAATTATAACTCGATAAAATCGTCCTCAGAAAAATCTGAAGAGTCATCATGTCCTACGCTTATTACTAAAGGCTCAATTTCGATAGTTGTGTCAATTACGTTGTCAAGTTCCCACATTTTTTGTTCCTCTACTATAACATGTTTTATGGCGTTTTGCCAATTTTCTGATGACACATTTGCTAAAGAATTAAGCAAGAGTTGTCGCACTTCTTGCATTTTAAAAGTTTTGTTATTTCTAGCAACATATCCTTTTACTTGAGCCCATATTAATTCTATAGGATTTAGCTCACAATGATAAGGTGGTAAACGGAGCACTATAATACCTCGATATCTTGCCATCTCGTCAATAACATACTTTTTATACTGCGATTTATGTAGCCTAACAATACTCACAAGTTCTTTTTTTACCACGGTACTATCGTAACTCGATTCCTTCCGTTGTAACCAGTTTACGACTTCCGCCTTTTTCCATGAAGTTGTGGGAAGATTCTCTTTTAGCCTAGAGTGATAGCTGGCATTATCCATCACTATTACAGAATTAGCGGGAATGTATTCTATCATTTGCTTAAAATATTCCTCGAAAACATCAGCAGTCATTTCTTCATGGTAGTCTTTTGTAGAATTCGACTGAAATTCTAATAATCCTTGATCCGAAAAGCCATTTGAACTTCCTATATGAGTTATAATAAGTCTGCGTCCCTTTCCAGATGGTGGTCTAAGTCCTGTTGACCAGCCTTCCATGACAGCTTGTCGAGAACTTAGGGCATTTTCATCCTGCCAGACTTTAGATACGGTGTGCCCTTCGTTCAGCCAAGTTTCATCCAAATAGAAAATGTTTTTGCCTTCGCTGCGGTATTTTCGGATGGACCTTAAGTATTGACATCTCCAGCAAATAATGTCTGCTCTATCAATAAGAAAAGATTTTCTGTTTTGCTTCTCCCAACGAAAGTTCATATCATGAAGTATTTTCCATAGTTTCGTTCGTGATAGCTGTGGAAAGTCCTCGTCATAGTTAATGGCTTGTAAAATTTTGTCTATAGTTGGTATTTCCTTGGCAAAATAAAAACTATGTACTTTCCTTCTAATACCATTTTTAATGAAATCGTCAATTTCTAACGGTTTCTTTCCTGGGAGTGGTTTTGGCTCACTGAGGTTCTTAGATTTTCTTTCACGCAAGAACCTATATATAGTAGCCTCTCCAACTCCTACCATATTGGCACACTCTGCAATGATACTACGAACATCACTTGCAGGTTTCTGGTGCACTAGAGTATCATGCACGTTTAATATTAATGTCTTTTCTCGGAAAGAATATGCACTTTTGCTAATTTGACGAAGACACGTTGGCGAAAAACTTGAAGCCATTGTCACAAGTATAGGAAATAATTCAACTTTGGGATAATTCAGTATCTAAATACACTAAAAACATAGTTTGACAAACGCATATCAAATGGCGTAATAATATCCTAAAGCAGGCAAAAATAGGTAAATTTAATTACTAATTACTCCTGTTGTACCTACTTTAACCCTAATATTCCTTATGTATATTTAACAATGGACGGAGGCCAATTTTCTTATTAAATAAGGCATAGTAGGTAATTACTATTATAATAATATACTAATTACCAACGCCTGTGGTTTACGGTTGTTTTATGGCTTCAACCCTCGATATGAGCTATCAACTGCAACGAAACGGACTTTTAACAACTAACCCGATATAAATACAGTTTGGTAAGCAGGTAATAATAAGGCATTATTAAATGACAATAAATAACCCCTGCAAACCCCGGAAACCCCCCAATAAATACCTTGTGTATAGAACGTAAATATTAATAATAATAATAATAAACGTCTTTTTTTCGAACAAACAGAATAATATATACAAAAAAGTATGTGTATTTAAAAGTAATGTAAGGAAAGATGCCAACACCTGGCGCAGTCTAGCTGCAGTAGCTATTCTACTGAACCAGACAGAGACACCTAGACATAAAGAAATATAATAATACTTAATAGTGTAGTAGCATATTACGTAACAACCCTAACCTATTAGACATATTTGCAATAATGAAATGAGCAATGAAAGGAGGAAAGAGTAATAAATTCAAATTATTATTAAACAATATTAAACAATACTTTGGGAAAAATGTGCATATTATTATAAAATTGACAAAATAAGCAAAAAATGCACATGCGCCCTTTAGTTATTACTATATAACTTAAAATGTAATAAAAGTCACCCATACACATCATCACACAGATATTTTTATAACTCTCCCAAAGAACAAAGCTTCCCTTATTTATTTTCATAGCAATTTATTAGTTTCAAAAAACTAGCGTTGTACTATCACCAAGAACCATAAACCCAACAAATTTTATGTAAATATAAACAGTCACTGTATTTTTACGATCATATTTTACAGCCCTTGTTGAGCAAATAGTACCGTGGTATAATAAACAAAAACCCTCATTAATCTTAACCAAAAACGTGTTGACTATAAATGTGTTTTTTATTATAATTTGTCTAAAATGCAATAACCAAAGCCGCCTGTAGCCAGGATGCCCTTTTTACTGAAAAATGTACCTACGCGATGGGTGGTAGGTACTCAGCTGGTCGCATAAGAGGCAATAAATTAAACAAAGGTCTATTTCAGGTGCACAATTTTAATAGCAAGTTGACAGAAGGGCGTTCTTGAATTGCTAGGTATTTAAATTGATGAAAATTAGGGGATTTATCAAAGAATCAAGGTACCATTCCAAAGAAGATTACCAAAATAATTATTAGCATGCGCGTATGTCCTTTTTGAAGCATTATCAATTTGTAACAATTGTAACTAACTCTTTTTATCTTTAATATATTTTTAAAATTAAAAAGTTTCACCTACATATAAAAGTATGGGACATAGTCCCATATCTACATGTGAGTTTGATTATAAGAAACATTTTATAAACAAAAATTTCCTCTAATAATGTTATTCTCAACATTCTTTCTCAAATAATCTTCGAAAACGGCAAAACATCAAAATTCAATGTGCAGAGAACGAAGATGCTTGTCACTGGTACAACCTTTGTGCCTTTGACAAAATTGTTCCTTGCGTTTAAAACAACTATTAACCAAATAATAAAATTAGCTATTTGCCTAACTGATGAGACCTGAAAGGTCGAAAGGTACCATAATGGGCCTCTTTATTTAAACAGTAGGTTTAGGTGAATCCTGTTTGACCCAGTTTACTCGCTTCGAGTGAACCCCTGTTGATCTAAGCAAAAGTGTGGTTCTCCTACGTGGTTACTGTCACCCCAAGACAGGATTTCTTCCAGGTCTTTGTTGAGACGTGAGACCTCTTGCTGCCTATAAAATGTGCACTGGCAGTCGATGTTTGAGCACCCAAAGTAAAAGATGAAACAAAAGTGCTGTCATCAGCAAAGCTATATATAGGATTTTTAGTTTTTCCAAAAGATCGTTAATGTATAGTAAAAACAGGGTGGGTGACACTATGGAACATTGAGGGACTCCGGCGTTGATGTTAAATATGTCTAAAAGAAATCCGTCCGTCGCTACATGAACCAGCATTCCGTATGCTCCCACTTTAGTTTAGGAGCCCCTCATGTCATACTCGGCCAAAGACCTTGGAAATGTCCAGTGTTACCGCCCAGGACTCCCAATGATGTTCTATTGCGTTGTTCCAAACGTGAGTAACATAAGCGAGAAGGTCTCCTGTTGATCTAGACTTACGGAACCCCTACTGACGGTCACTAATAACCAATAACAAATAGTAACCCTTTCCATAACTATATAAACTATATAAAAGAATAATTAAGCACAATTTTTTAATAAATTAAAAAAAAACAAAATTAGATAGATACTCCTAAAATGTTCCAATATAATTAAAAAACTACGCCCTATAAATTAACACTATTTTACCATTATCCCAGTTACCCCATAGGGTTAATATTTACCCATTAACCCGGCAAGTGTAATAAGCAACCCCAAAAACAACGCATTAGGCACTAAGGGCATCAAATAAGGGATTGTGTTAGTGCTCCCCGCGGAAAACCTCATGCACAGTACAATTGTCGTTTTCTCGCGGTCTTAGTGCGGGTGACTCATAAAGCATTTTCCAAGGTCCCATGTGCAAAAATTTACCCCCCGATGGCGAAATTTATCCCTCTTGTCCCCTGATGTAAGAAACACTTTGAGGTGATTCAACAAATACCGTCGATGATGGGGTGTACTTTGTAACACATATTTATTTCTTCTTAAGATAATTGTTTTGTGATGCAATAGATGACATTCATGGCTGTACATTGTACAATATAAATATTGTAAAACGTTCATGATGGGCTTGTCGCGTTGCTTTTACGACCAATCTGGTTTATGGTCTTGCCACTAGGCAGATTTGAATCCCCTTAATTTTGTTCTAATAAATTCAAAGCCGAAAACCTAGTTTATTTGAATGCATTGAATACTATAGGTGAATTTACAGACCGTTTAAGATATAGATCAAGGGGATTTAAATCCTGCAAGCCCAGGGGATAGTAAATTCAATTGGTTTCAGAGGACGATAAAGGCATATCACGTTAATACCCAAATATTTGGGCAAAGTTTTTTTAAATATCACGTATCCAACCCCTAAAGAAAAAACGGTTATGTGATATCACCGCTACACACCCCCCTTTAATAACAATCCTAAGGTTTCTAATCCAAGCAATCCGACGTGTTTACTTGATTATACACAGGAATTTTTCGGCTGGAAAATATTCAGGAACTAAGCCTCGACTGTCTAAATGACGTTCAGGGCCACATGAGGCCCAGAATTGTATTAATTATTTTTTTCTAGGGGTGGTTGAAGTAGAGAGAGGTGGAACTAGTTGCTACTCATTGATATGATATCAGATAGTTTCATTTCATATCAATAATCTTACTAGAAAATGGAGGTGTGGTGGAATGACCAGCAAAATCACCCGATCTATCACCCCTGGATTTTATTCTATGGGGTGCAATAACAAAAAAAGTGAATAAAAATGGCCCTGTTGAAAACTTGGCACAGTTGCGTGATAAAATTATAACTTCATGACGCAGAAGAGTCAATTTTAAGGACAGTAAGAAAAGTAAATAAGAAAGCTGTTAAATGTTTAAACGTAAACGGCAATCTGTTCGGACATTTGTGTGGTTTTCACCAGGGTAGTATTCAGAAGACATCAGATATTAGGTTTTAGGGGTATGATAATCAAAAATATGCAATTTAAATTCCAGGTCCGCATTAAAAAAAAAAAGAAATTGATGATGGTGGTCCGAAAAGGAAACGTCGGAATTGAAAATTAATTATGTTAACTTGTAGAGTAAGCAAGTGGCAATGGAACTGTGACAAGTGTTTGAAATTATTTAAACAAATGTAATCAGGAAAAATAAAAACCAATTTGCTGATTTTTGTTTTTTTTTCGGATATCTCTGAAGGTATTTGGAATTTTCAAATTTTTTTAGCGGCGTTTTGTTGAGCACCATATTTCGGAACTTTATAATACCCTTATAATACCAAGCAAATTAATATTTGTTTCGCCATAAACAACCCTTACGACAACTTTATTATCCTGCACCTCTAAAACGCCAACAATACTCCGCTGTTTTCCGAAATAAAGCCCAAGGTATCAACCTGCCATCGAATCGTGCATTTTGCTCAAATAATTTACACGACTTGGCATTGGCGAAGTTAAATTTAAACTGCCACTATGCGAATGATGGATGTTTCTTGCCTTCCACCCTCATCCCCCTGGAAAATATATTGCCATAATCCGAAATAGGGTATTATAGCGTCATTTAAGGGGGTGTCTTATCGGGAGGCAGAATTTAGGTGGTTTTGCGATTTTTTTTTTATTATGACAAGAATTTAATTCTCCTTATTTGAAAGCAGGGTTCCTCAATAAAATCCAACAACTAATAAAATCAGAAGGTTGCGTAATTTCAGTATATTATGGTGGCTTTTGTCGACAATATTGTCAAAAGTCAATTATTAATAATCTTTATGCACATATGATAATCATGTATTTATTTCCACATTACATTACATATATACAAGGTTGTGATTTAATAACGGATAAATTCAATACAAATTAAATGGGGGAGTTTTCGAAAAATCGCTTGAACTAATCGATTTTGTTCTTGGATTGCGCATATTCTGACATAAAGTGTAGGTATGCAGGATGTCCCACAAAAGTGTGGCAGAAAAAATATTCTTTCCTGAAATAGAGATTCCTATATATTATTGCATTTTCGGATTCTCCGGAAAATTCTAGACATGTTTCATCATGTATAATATCCTATAAACCTATTTTCAACTGTTCACGAAATATTTACGTTAAATTATTAAAATAACATTTTATTGCAGCTAAATTACATTTTTTAAAATCTCAAAAATTAATTTAGCAAATGCTGGAAGTGTCCGCCATTAACAGCTTTGACGATCAATAAGTTTCTGCTGTACTTTTTGTATGGTTTCTGGAGAAATATTCCTAATTACGTTACGAATGCTCTCTTTGAGAATATCAAGCGTGCGTGGCTTATCTTTTTACACCTTCTTTATAACATAACCCCAAAGAAAGTAGTCCAGTGGAGTAAGGTCGGGTGAACTAGGTGGCCACTCTATTGATCCACGTCTGCCTATCCATCGGTTTGGAAAAACATTATCTAGGAATCTTCTAACAATCGCAGCATAGTGAGGCGGAGCTCCATCCTGTTGAAACCATAATGCTTGGTTTGGCATGTCTGGATTATTTTCATCAGAGTATAGTGTCGATAATGCTGGAATTATGTCGTTTCCTAGAAAGTTATAATAAAGTTCTCCCGTCAAAGTTCCTTCAAAGAAGTATGACCATATTGCCCATGCATTCACCTTCTCATAATTCTGAAAATGACTTTCTCTAAACCAGTGTGCAAAACGTTGCTTCGTCTGAAAAGCATATTATCTGTTTTACTAGTCTCGCGTCATTATCAGTTTGCTCGGTCATAGTCTGGCAAAACTCGTTTCTGCGGTCTGGATCATCTTCAAATAGCTCTTGAACTAATCGAATTTTATATGGGTGTCACTTGTCCTTTGAAAATTTTGTTACAGTCGACCTATGAATCGTGTTATCTAAAGCCAGCTGAGCACTTAAGAGGTTCGAATTTTCGTGTAATGAAACAAAGATGTCCAGTCTTTTGTCATTAGGAACGCCAGGCCTTCCAGGTTTGCCAAGATTCTTGACACTGCTAGTCTCTCTCCACACCTCAATTCTACTGATTGTAGATTAACTTACAGGTTCTCTGTTCGGATATTTATTAATGAACATTATTCCAACTTTGTTGTGTGTTCTAGCTTTCTCACCACAACCAAGCATAGTTAATATTTCGACTCTCTTAGTCTCGGTTAAACGCATTGTAAATATTTTCGATTAACAATACAGTGACACTTTGTCAAATATTCACAAACAGAGGTATAATTTATTTCGTGGACCGTTGAAGATATGTTTAGGATATTATACATGAAACATGTAATTGCGAAGAAAGTGTCCTGAAACATTTCCAGCTCAGACATTGTCAAGTCCAATAACCTTTCGAAAGGTTGATCTGGACTTAATTAATTTACAATGTTATTAAAACAGAAAAATAATGAAAACGTTTTAATGCTCCACATGATCTGAGAGTTGTTTATTAATAACCAAGGCTTTAGATAAACATGCAGAACGCTTCTAGGCCTTGAGCTCAAATACTTTTTTACTCGATGATGATAGCGAGGCCAAGTTAACGAATGTATCTGTAAAAGTACGTTCAATAGAGAGACTGAATTTCTATCACATCAGTTGTATGTCTTATTCTGAAATCAGATTATTCTAGGTTAGTTCACTAGAAATACAGTTAAAATAAGGTTTAGCTTCAGGAGAACTCTAATTCCTAAAGTTCTGACAAGAATTATTAGGGTAAAATTGATATTTTGTTTGGTCGATACATCATCGTAAGTTCCAAAATTATCTGAAAACACCGCCGAATTTTTTCCAGTACCAACCTACTTTATATTACGCTAAGAAGGTGTGTGTTTAGAAAATCCTTGAAGGGGAAAACTTATATTTTCAATTTTGTATGCAAGAAATTTCTAATAAATTTTCAGCCAAGTAAAGATAAACTTACTTTTATTATAAAACAAAAAGTATCTAAATAACAATAAGTATTTATCAACGTTTAACTGGAATATACTATACATGGTGGAGCACTCTATACGATCCATTTTGAAAGACAATATAATTTCTATGTATTTCAAAGTTAATGCAGCAGTTAATCAAAGCAAATGTTGAAAATGGCCACCTTCTGATAAAACACACGATTGCAATCGTCTCACCATTGATTCTCGTGTACGTTTAAAAATGCCTGCATATTTCGTATCGCATTGCAACTTTTAATAATTCGAATTATTAAATTGTTTTTATCTAGTACAGGCGTCTTGTATACAAGAGACTTTAGGTGGCCCATAAATAATAGTCTGGAGGATTTAAGTCGGGACTGCGAGCTGGCCGACCTTGGGAACCTGCGCGTCCAATCCAGCAATAAGGAAAAGTGTTGCCGAGGTATTGACGAGAAACTAGGCTAAATGAGCGTTATGAAAATTCATAATAGCTTCTCTTGAAAAAGAGGCCTCATCAGTAAATAGAATGATCGGTAAAAGATTGTTGTTATGTGCAGCAACCACCTACTAAAATCAAACCTTGGCTGAAAAGTACTGGGAAGCAGAGCTTGCACACGTTAAATATGGTATGGGTATAGTTGACGAGGATGCAAAACCCTCCAATAGTTGATGCACTTGTTTGAAGTTGCACTGCTACCTTCCTGGCACTAGTTGAGGGATCATCTTCTATCTCTCGAAGTAAAACCTTTTTTTTACTCAGGCGTGGTTATTGTTGCAGGTCTGCCAGGAAGTACCGTACTACGTTTAAAACTCCCAGTCTCACTCAGTCTTACATGGAGCTGTTTAAATGTTTTAGCACATGGCAGTACTCTGTTTGAATAACGTACCTGATAAATTCGCCCAGCTTCTTCAGCATTTTTATTTGCTAGGCCATAACTGAAATGCATCGTGTATATAACTTTGATATGGATATTCTTTTGGGACATCCGGTAAATTGTGCCCACAATCTGCATTTACCCAAACAAACGGAAAATTTTAAAATTCAGCTGTTTTCCATTAAATCACCGCGTCGTATAGGGCGCGCCACCCTGTATAAATTTATTAAATTTCTAGAAAATCATTCTCGCATCACTCATTTCAAAATTAAAACCGATCGCACTAGCACATTGCGAACTTGTCTCTATCAGATGTGCCCCATATATCCATCTCGCTCCCCCGCTTCACTCCTAACCGTAGATTAATTTTAAACGTAGATTAATTTGCGGTTTTAATTAATATTTATGGAGAGGGAGCCATTATTTCGAATTATTTTTCCCGCATTAATCATTCCCTTTAAGGGCTCCTCGAATATGCGTATTTGTTTTTTGGGTTGATGATTTCGGAGGGTAGTTTTCGCAGAGAGTACTTGAGTTTATAACTATAGTCGTAATACTTAGTCAAATAGTTACACAGGCGTACTTACTTGACCACGATACTTATAATTATTAGATGTGTATATTATGAAGCAGTTAGGGAGGAAGGCAATAAGAGGTTATCTCTAAAAAAGCATATTTTTTGGGGGAATAACGACCAAAATGTTAATTTTACACAGGAAAAAAATATAGCTTACAATTTGCACTAAACTGCACCGAGGAAAAACTTCTTGTGCAAATTGAAACGCTTAATTAATTTTTTGTTAGTTGTGACAATACAGCCCATGTTTCATCAACTGAAATATATTGCAGTTACCAAAATTACAATCTAATTCCTATATTAAAAATGTGGTTGCTCGAATAATAGTTTCATGATGCAATCTTCTTCCTCGTTTGTATTCAATAATAAGTCGGCAAGATGTTGCGTGGACGCGCCATTTATGTGTGGGACGAGTTTTGTTCCTGGAACATTTTTTAGTATATAATGTATACGTTTAATTCTCTGCATTGTGTGTTTAAGCAACTTGTTAGAGGACTGGCATAACCGGTGCCATGAGAACCACTCCCGGGAACGGGAACGGGCCGCGAACCTCTCCAAGAAGGAATGGCGGCAGACGCGGGACTGTTGACAGGCCAAAGATTTTATAACTTCGCCTGATAGGACCATGTTAGAATGGATTCTTAACAGGAGTAGGCGTGCCCTGAATCCTCTGGTAGGACTTCTAACAGGACATTTCAAGTTAAGAAAGCACCTGCATACGATGGGTGCGGCGGAGGACCCAATGTGTACGGGATGCTTGGAGGACGAGGAGACACCACACTGCACTTCCTGTGCACTTGCAAAGCCCTGAAAAGACTCAGACGACAAGTCTTCGAGACAGTGGTGATTTCACAGAAGGAAGTCAGGACCCTTGCTTAGAGTAACGTCCTGGCCTACATGAGAAGGGCGGGTAGGTTTGGCAAGGGCCTAAGTGGTTAAGTGGATGGGGGAAGACCCAGGGGTAGATAAAAAAGGATCGCACTTGGTCTACTTGCCAGGTCCATATGCCTCCCTTCACCTACTACTACTACTAGAGGACTGGAAGATGTTAATGGACGATATAATAAACTGTGAGCGGTTTCAGAATAAACTACTAACAGCGGTAAGCATGACTTTTGATTTTAAGCTGGATTGAGATGTCATGCACCACCACTGTGAATGAAGGGATTACTAAACTCTTAGAAAAATATGGCAATACCGCGAAAGTGCTAGTGCCTAATAATTTAATAAAAAAGAAGAAGAATTAATAACCTTAATTTTGTTAGTTTTTTTTAGGTTTCGTGTCAAAATCATAGAAAATAACTTTTTGCTCAAAATATTCGGAAAAGGTGAAAGGTTAGGTTTTCCACTTGTCCGTATCGTCAAAATAATCTGATAACTAACATAGATCTCTTAGAAAACCCAATTCCGATGTATCCAGGATGTCTAGGTCGTCGTCAATAAATATTTCGTCTTCAACATCCATTTTTAATGATTTACAATAATTTTAACAAAAGTGATGATTTCTAATGTCCTGGATAATATTTTTGTAGGTTAGAAAATTTGGCTTTGCTGCTCAAACTTGTAGGATTAGATATTAGCTAGTTTACATTTGTTTTTACGGTGGTGCATACCAAAATATTATTTAAAGCGAGATTAAAGGTAAATCTGGATTAGGGACGTGTGCTGAGAGTAACGAAAAACGACTCTTCTTATTCTACGTTAATGGTCAGGCTATCGTGCGCGTTGTTTAAAAAAGAAGAGTCAAGAGAATAAAACCCTTTGAATTAGTAAAATAGTTTCAGTGCAAGGCAGAGTAAAGTGCGGAAGTTCTACACGATAATGTTGTTGTATGTTATTAGAGTCAAAGGGTTATCTAACATAGTTATACCAGACCTATATAAAAGAAGTAAAGACAGAGCGACAGAACTACGCAAGTGTAACTTAATTGACATAGTAATTATTTTTAAATATTTATGTGAAAGCACATTTAATTGACGGGATCATTATCGAATTCGGTCGAATTAAACCTAAGTTTTGATAAAGTGATGTTGCGTATCTGTCCGAAATAAATCCTAAATCAGGCAATTAAACCCTAATTAAAATTCTCACTAAAACAATTTAATTCGGCGAATAGAATATTTTGTCGCTAGTTTCAAATTCAATATTTTTATTCAACGAATTCGTTCTCAATTAAATCTTTTTCTCAGTGTGGTGACAATAAATAAATATTTTAATTAAAATTATTACACGTTTAGACATCGCGAAACCTCTCTAATACGTTCATTAAATATTTCGGGTGTAGGTTTCATGCTGATAACGTCGACACAAATATTAGGATCGCAGGAAAAGTGGAAATTAAGCGAAATTTAGCGGTAAAAAGTGTTTAAAATGGCGGAATTTCGGCAAACCAAACCTTATCAACGGTTCTATGTTATAAATTTGTGATTAGTAGCAAGATGCTTTTTGTGTAAGGAATATTAAAATTACTTTATTTTTGTGTATTACTTACATCAAACATCAAAGTGTGCTTTGCATCTAAGGCCGTCCTGCTTAGCGGTTGGGTGTCAGTAAAAGCCAGCATTATCAATCGATTAGTTATTCTGTCATCTTTAACAGCAGTTATAAGTAAGTTGATTCATCGCCCATTTATCCAATTTCTTGAATAATTCACGCCATGAGTATTATGAAACAGCACAAAAAATTCATAGTTGAAGCGTTTTTTCGAAACGGGGTTAGAGTGAATGGTGAGTGGCAATATAATCAGCGTTTGTGCACCAATCCCTACGTTTTTTAGTCCAAGAACTCTTTCGATGAAAATAAATTTTTCTTGCACGGTACAAAAAAATTATGAACGATCCCGAAAACTCTCTATATTCAAGATTGTTAAGAGTGATGGATGAAACCTTTTAAAAATGGCGACTCTTGTTTTTAAGACATATGAGCTTGGGCCCTTAAGAGGCGAGGGTGACCAAGAGGCATATTTTTCGATACGGGAGCAACTAACATTGGGGTGACGGTGCAAAGAAAAATTGCTTCGATAAAGTTTTACCTTTTAGAGAATTTTGTGTGCTTTCTTGTAATGGAAAGGAGCAATAGAGAGGCTTTTTAAAATAAATAAACGGGATAAAGTCTCTCTATACAGGATGGCTTAACTCTATTTATACACAAAATATCTTCTTCCATGTTCATGATATAAAGAAAGATTCAAGAGAAATAGTCCTTAGTTTAAAACACTACTTATACTGGGGGTACATTTAAGTATACAGGATACCTGAAATGTACAATTAAAACTTTGTTCATATCAAAAGTGATAAGAAGATATTTCATGTATAAATACAGTTGGGACAACCTGTATTTTTCAGTTTATACTGACATAGAAAGCATGTTTTCAAAGATTCACTTAAATTATAAGCATATTAATGAATCCTAATATTTCGTATTGTCTTGTAGCAACCCTGAACGCTAGGTTCGAGACTTGCAGCTTGTAATGCACAATAATGACCTTGGTGGTCGGGTGAGAGCGATTTCATCCGGCAATCTAGAGGTCCCGGGTTCGAATTCCGACTTGGACGTCTAATTGGACGTCTTAATTGGTCTGCATAACATCCAGTAACTTCATCCCTAACTACTGCGAAGGTGTAAGGCCTCCATCTAGAACCAAATTTCTTGATTTTCTCCATGTTCTTGCAACACAAGCCTAATTTCGTGTTGAAGTTGTTCAAGAAAATATTGTGCGGTTAAAAATACTATTTCAAAATACGTTGACTTTCTGAGGATACGGCGTCCTTGTTTCAATAAACCTACATTCATTTTCGTGACTCCAGTATCGATACTCTTGTACACAACGTCGGTAAAACGAATATTTTGGAAGAATTCTTCGCCATTATTTGCCCCCTTCATAAAATTAAAACAAAATACTTATGTTTATGTAAAACGGTTGTATAATGTTTCCCCACTTCGTCTCAAATAGCACTTAAGATTCCTTTATTTTATTCCACATGTAAATACTTAAATCTTTACCAACGTCATCTGCATGATTATTGCCTCCGGCCTCTCTTTCGCAATATCATTTGTTAAAAAGAGTTCCACTTCTCATAAATATTTGAGTGATTCTGGTTTTGGTCGATATTGCTGGAATTGACATTTCTGGATAATGCACCATAGAACGGAGCTACTTGGTTATTTTCAGTTGTTTTTGAATTGTATTTCGTTTGTTACAGATAAATATTGACTAAGAATGTTGCAAGATTACCAAAAGGACCCCAGGGTCAAAAAAGTACAAAAATTATACTGAAGGAAATGTCGAAGATGCATTGGAGGTCATTAGTGCCGGCATGTCACAAATACTAGCCGGGGCAATCTTCAAGGTCCTTCGTGCCACACTTTAGCGAAAGAAATATAAACCCACTTGGACACCCAAGAGTTATATCGGAGGACTCTCCCATTATGGAGATTCTTGTTGCCAGTTGGGGATTCCCCTTAACTAGGTATGATGTAAGGATGTTAATTGGAAAATATCTTGAAAAACAGGAAAAGACTGTTACAACGTTCAAAAGCAATCCCCCAGGATATAATTTCCTGAGTAATTTCATTCGAAGAAACCGTTTGTCAATTTGGCTGGCAAGAGATCTAGAGCGTCTGTTGTAAGGACAAAATTATGACATTTTTCAACAATATTTAAGAAGCTCTTAATGATGTAGAGGATTACAACATATATAACTTCGACGAAATGAAAATACCCGACGACTCCGGATCCAAGAAAGTCGTTGTTCCACCTAACGCATGTATGTGGTGATGCTAGAAGGGATCTCCTTCCCCGATAGTTGTATAAAGAGCCTCTAAATGTACGAGAATCGGAGTGAGGAGGTCCTCTAGGAACTAAATATGCAAACAGTCCTAGTTAGTGGTTCGATATGAACCTATTCAAGGTGTGGTAGTTCAAAAGTCTTCACATATATATAAGTCGGGGACCTAGATCTACTATTGTTGTAGGAGATCTTGAAACCATTTTTTCCTAAAAATTATTTAATCCTGCAGGGAAAACAATATACCTATATGTGATCCTGTTTCCACCCACCTAATGCAGCCGCCTGATGGCGCTGTTTCCGCCCGAGAAAAATTAGTTGGAAAAAATTTTGGACACCTGGAGGGAGGAAGTCGCCATTCTGCAAATTTTTCAAAAGAACAGTTCTCAGTGTTGCCTTTGAATTTATGGAAAGGAATGTCTGAAAATATAGGACAATACTTAAAATTAGGTTTCATGGCAACTGGTTTATGTCCACTTGATCCAATTCAAGTACTTAAGGGAACTCCCTTCGGCCTCTGGTAGATAGAGTTGTAATTCTGCTTTGCTAATTCTCTGGGTGCCTTGGGTAGCAACTTCAGGGTGGGAGCCAGTCACGGGGGAGTCTGTATGTTTCCTGGTGGTTCACGACACACTTTTTTTTATCCTCATAGGTATTTTAAGAACATAATAAGATAATATTCGTGAAGTTTCTTTGGATAGACGAACCTGCATGATAATTAATTCTGTAAAAAGTTTAGAAAACTCTTAGTCTAAAATGATTGGAGAAGCAATATGACCACCTTCAGTTTTGCATGGGGTTTCCTATGTTATGCAAGCCATGCACAGTAAAGAATAAAGATTATTGTATCAAAAAAATTGATTCATTTATGCCTACCTTCGCGTACTCAAAGAACTTCTACCTTCAAAGTATTTTACGTAATATTAACAACATCTAACAAGATCGACTCTTTTTTTTAACGACAAAATGAATTTTCCGTTCCAAACATACCGATAATATTTTACTACCGCTCTTGCTCTTACTTTCTTACTCTAACCGAAATAAAACCGAACTAAAAACTTTAGAGGCCATATTGTACGGTAGTTATCCGAAAAATTTACACGAAAATGACCGATAAAAGACGTAGAAACCCAGAAGGACGAGCCGCATATAAAAAATTTCTCAAATAAAACCGCATACAAGGTTTCGGGATGTAAAACATGGTACATAAACGGCATTCATAATTGATTGGTTTGCGTGAGTGGTAGATATCTTCGGTAACATGACACCAATAGAAATGTATCGCAACTTAACAGACTAAAGGAAACTTTAAACACTGATATTCCACCCAATAAAAGGCTTGCAATTAGTAGGAGTATTTCCAGGAAACAAATGGGTTTTCATGGTAAAGGAAATTAAAGTCCTACTTGTTATATTTCACAATTTTAATTCAGTTGATATCTAAGTAATAGTAATGATAAACATGTCATTAAAATAAAATTAGGGAGATGAAGTGAATTGACAGATGATGGGTTATTTTGGTCCTTAATTATCAGGTATTGGCCAAAGGTACAACTAAATTACAGGTGTGATTATAGAGGTATTTACATCTAAGTAATAAAGTTAAGAAAATTTCGAATTATTGACGGTGTTTATTGCATATTTTTCCTAAGTTATTAGACTATTAAGTATTAGATTGGCACCTGAAGGTATTTCAATTTGATTATTAACAACATTACATCGATTTATTTAAGGCTTTTTTGATTGCTAATATTTCTAACAGGTTGAGTTTTCTACCCTTGTGTTGAGTATATATCGGTTTTATTTTGTTGGATATTGAGTGGTTATTTATTATACAGTGGTCCACTATTCCTGTTTTATTTTGTTTTTTAAAATGGATGTTTTATGTTCTTTAAGCCTAGTATTAAAGTTGCTACCTTTTTTTTGAGTTTTTATAAGGTTTGGCTCATTTTTGTTTTTGCCATAATTCTTTTAGCACCCGGTATAAAATGTTCATATTCGGTGGAAATATTTTGAGTAGCTATCGCTTCAAAATACCGTATGAAAATTTTTTGAAATTCAGGTCCGGACTTTAAAAACAAGACTGATTTCATTTTTTTAAATTCAACACCCTGTATATCATATTTTTGTCAATTTTATTTTTTATTTGAAAAACACATAAAAAACTAATTCTAATGACATACTTATCAAAATCCCCGCACTCGCCGCTCAGCCATAATAAATTGCTCTTCTTTAGATGTTGAAACACATACAAAATAATAACTGTTTTTATAACGACAATAATACCAATAATAAGAAATAAACCGAAGTAATAAAATAGCGGCGTGTTAAAATTTGAAAATTTTCAATTCAATTTGACTCCATGGCTCGGCACCTCAGAACAACGAAATATTGGGGGGCAACAAAACATAATAAGTCATTGTCAGGGTAGAAAACTCAATTTATTAGAAACATTATCAATCAAAAAAGCCTTAAGAAATCGATGTAATGTTGTTAATAATCAAATTAAAATACCTTCAGGTGCCAATCTCATACTTAATAGTCAAATAACTTAGGAAAAATATGCAATAAAAACTGTCAATAATTACGAACGAAAAAAACCCATAATTATATACACAAAATCAATTTTTTAATTTTATTACTTAGATGTAAATACCTCTATATAATCACACCTGTACGTAGAATTTAGTATTGTCTTGTACTCCTTCGATAATGATCCGCAAGGGTCGAAACACGTGTCAGGCAACTGAATTAAAATTGTAAAATATAACAGGTAAGACTTAATTTTCTCTACCATGGAATATCCATTTCACCAAGCATGTAGCCCATCACAAATCAATTATATAAAACAAATGGGTTAGCGTTACAAGACTGAACTAATCACCACCAGATAAAGACCTATACTAACCTTACAGGGACTAAGCTTGAATGATGGACATCTAAACCTGCAGGTAGACCACAGAAAATATGGTTGTGGATGATGTAAATAGAACAGCTGCAGATATATTGGTACCCTGTTGCACAAGACAGAATAGAGTAGAACAAAAAAAGAGGCGTTGTTTAGGTGTGAACTAACAGTAGCTGATGAAGAAGATGATAGTCATGTTGGCGGCATATCCAAGGAAGTATCTCGGACAACACTCTCTATAAAAATAAATATATCCATGCTAAGAAGAACCATTGGTTCCCTGGAGGGACATTATTGCCTACCTATTTTTCAGCCTCCCTGTATGTTGGTAGGTACTACATATTTAAAACTAAAATTCTAGCAAGCGCTAGCGTTACAGTTAGCGGTTTACAACCAGGCGATTGTCCATCAAGATATATTACACGATACACACACATAAAATATGCAAGAAAAGCGTTTAAGGCACAGCGTCGCCTGCATAATAAACCGGACAAAGTATTTGCGAGACTATTAAAAATGCATACATTGTTTTGCATTGTGACGATAGCACCGTACTGCGCAGACCTTTTTAAATATTTTAGAAGAAAACTCATGAAAAAGTTGATTTATATGCAAATTATGTGGAGCGAGAACGGTTCTAACCCCGTTAAAAATACATGCGTGTTAAATAAGTCATTTGGATTTAAAAACTTGGGTATTTCGGAAAGGTGAATGTGCCACGTCACCTAACTTTTCTCTGAATAAAATATGGGCAATTATAAGTATACATTTGACGGGTACAAGGCTCAAGTAACAGCACAGGACTGTAGCTATACTTTTTCTATATTGTTGTGAATCCTTGTCGGTGGTATTCGTTAGAGAACGTCCATTACCTTAGGCGTCCTTCGAATTCTATCTTGTAGTATTAGTTATATGGGTGCGTACTTTTGCCCTCCTATTGTACAAGTACTAAGTCCCAAGTATTCAAAGAGTCCTTTTTTATAAATAGTAGGACCTATGATTTGCTTTCCACTCTGCTAACATGCAGTAGGAGTAGTAGGAGAGGCACACGGTTCTGGCAAGTAGACCAAAGGCGAATATTTTTGCCTAACCCTGAGTCTTCTATTATCTGCTCTATGACCCAGGCCTACGTCAAACTTGCCTGACCCCCCTGTAGACTTCGTACTGTGAACTGCGAAGAGATATTTAATGGAAGGCGTTATGGAAACATCAAGATGATAATAATTAAAACCAATGTCAGCGATGTAAGACTTAGATAGGAAGCAATTAAAAAAGGCATGCAGCAGTGGACATTAGAGGCCGCAGCCTGGTTGATTTTAAATACTCATCCTTTAAGGACAAGGACGTATTGCGGAACAAGAATAATCTGAAATATGCCACTAAAACGTACCGTTTTTCAGATTTCCATACCGGAACTCTTATCTTTGATGCCTTTTGTGCCCAAGGATAATATTAACTCTAGCGCGAACGACGTTGAAACTTTATCCAAAGATAAAGTTGTTTTATCGAGTTAAATATTCTGTACGGAGACAAAACTGCTGAAAGTTAGGACTGTAATCCGGCCTGGTGCAAAACGTCATTATCAAGTCTCCACGTCGCCGGATCTCTGTGTTTCAATTAACTATTCCGAGTGTATTGCTTCTTGTGTCTACTGTCCGAGAACCTATTGTAAGGGCTACGTTCTCTAATTTCTATCCTCTGCCATTTCGTTTGATTTGATTTTTGTTCGGCACGTGCCCCTCATCCGTCAGTCTGACGGTCGTTCACAAATATATTAATGGTGGCTGTCGTTAATCTGCTCAATATTTTATGCGCGAAAGTGAATTGTTTCCTTCCTGATGGCAATTAACATGTTTGGTATAATACAGTGAGGACGTTCGAACCAGAATGACCAGCTAAATCTTCTCACCCCTCTTTTGTAGGGCTATTTCAAGTCTAATAATTTCAACTCACTAAACAATATGAATTGGATAAGAGACGGAATGGAATTAAAAACTAACATATAGTTAATGATGCAGGAACTACAGCAGGTGTGCGCTTGGGTCGGTCTGAATATCAATACCTCCGAAACAAAATTTATGACAAATCTGGTTCCCAGTAGAAATATTATAGTGGGGGCCAAAAAGGTAGAATTGGTAGATAAGTATATATACCTAGGCCACGAAATTCGAGTTTCCAGAGACAACCAAGCATGCGAACTAAAGAGAAGAACAAACTTAGCATGGGCAGCATTTGGAAAACTCAGAGACGCATTTAAAGGCGAACTACCAATATGTCTAAAAAGAAAGGTTTTTTTAATCAGTGCGTGTTACCCGTCATGACCTATGGAGCCGAGACACTAACCCTGACCACCGCATCTGCCAACAGACCCAAAACAACACAGCGCAAAATAGAGAGATCAATGTTGGGCGTGTAGCTGAGAGACCATGTCAGAAACGATGACATACGCCGAAGAACTTGTGTCACTGACGTTATTGCACGTTGTGCCAGACTCAAATGGAACTGGGCTGGACACTTGGCTCGAATGACAGACGGAAAGTGGACAAAAGAGGCTAGTTGATGATGATGACGACGATGATGATATAGTTAATAAGGTTTTGTAGGAATTTGAAGATTGTCTTATACGCCAAGAGGTTAGTGGGGGAAATTTTAACTGGACGTTGAACAGCAGGATGTCATTGAAATGCAGTTAGCTTTGTTTCGAAGATACAGTGCGAAAAAAATTTTCAACAATATCGACATTTTGTTACCAAGATTTAGATGTAAAGTCTCTTAATCTATAAAAACTGTTGAAAACGACTACCTCTAGCTAGGATGCATGATTCCAATCTACTCCTCATTGACTCCGGAACTCTTTTAAAAACACTAGATTGAGTTACACCTAGCAACTATCCAATTTCTTAAATCTTCCACATTCTCCACTAGAGTAATATCCAGTGGGTTTAAGTCCGGAGTAACCACAATAAAATGCGCTGGTGCACCATCGAGTATAAACCACATTGCATTTCTCCAGAAACAGAGATAGCGTTTATTCCATAAAGTTGCGATACATCTTGCCGGTAAGGCTTTCTGGTAGACATACCGGTTCGATTAGCCAGTCACTCACTATCCCAACCCAAACATTCAACGAGAATTGACGTTGAAAATGATCTTCAAGTTCCTCATGTGGATTTTCTTTAACCCACACATGCTGTTGTGAAAACGTCTTATTGCATTTCTTGAGAAACTCGATTCATTGATAAAAATAATCCAGCGTCAGTAAAGCCATTGACGGAATGCAATCCATGGAGGAAAACTGGCAGGAAGAAGTGCCTGGACGCATTGTATGTGGTATGGATACAACAAATAGTCGCTAAGGATTTTCCAAGCAGTCCTATTATTTAGATTCAAAGAATTTACAATTTTTCAAGTAGTACTACCTGAATGTTCCTCTATCATGTCCAGTACATTCTCTTCTACTCCTGCCGTTCTTACTGTCATTGGCCTTGATGGTCACCTACTTCGTTTCAATGTGCATGCTTCATGAAGACGTTGATGAATACTCCGGAAGGTATTTCTATCAGGAACTTTACGGTTAGGGAATCGTTCAATGTACAACCGTCTAGCTTGTAACGAATTGCCATTCGTAAATGAAATACATGTCAGTCATCTCAGTGTTCATAAGCGATTCACGATAGAGGACTTCACTGACAAAAGTTTAAATATTAAAGACAGAAAAATCAGAAAATACACGTCAAACAACAAAACCTTAATCGGTCTCAACAAATTCGATACATACGATGAAATCTACAAACAGAATAAAATATTCTTAGAATAGTCCAGGGAAAAACACCTTCAATTTTTATGGCACTCTGAAGGAAGATGTATACCTATACGAAAATTTACTTCAGATTTCAAAACAGAATCGAGAACGGAGTTTCTTAATGTGAATTTCTTGCCTGTCCATGCCAAGTTCATTGTGATACCCCCACTGAATATCGGGAACACAGATAAGTTACTAACTTTCCAACGAACTTTCGGGGACACTTTGGCCTAAAGCCATTTATTGATTCCCGTTACCGTTGCTTTAACGGGCAGGACGTCATTCCCGATTCTGGTTATTGTTTTTCGTGATCTACTGCATGTCTTCTATGCTGTAGTATAGAATCTTTTATTACTCATTTTAAAGTTAATTAGCAATTGTTAGCGGAAGGAGAGGGATACTGTAAATGTCTCATTGCTTGATATGGATTTGTTAAAAATGCAAAGAAATTCTTGCATATTAACTAATATAGAGGGCTTTCATTTCAATATGAACCACTCTAGGTGAAGCCTGTCCAGAGATATAAGAAAGTTACACTTTTCCTTTGAATGGGATTATCCAAGGATGGTCATAAACAAACAATAAATGAATTAATTAATGCAGGTAAATTACTTAAAGTAAATTGCAAATCCGGAAGACGTAATTTCATTATTAAAGTAATAGTTTGGTGATTTTAAACTGATTTTTACCTGATTCAAAATGAGAGGGTTAATCCCATAGAACAAATTATGTTCTAAAGACTGTATATATAGCCACTCTAGTTAGTTTTAAGCTTAGTAATTATCCTTACTTCGTGTATAATACAGCGTTTGATTAATCGTATGTGAGTCATGGAAAATATGTGCGAGCCTAATGTATCTCGGGAGATAACCCCGTCGAAAAACAGAAAATACTTTTTTGTGGAAACTGAGGAAATTATAAACAATGTTTATTCAACTCTTATTGAACATGCAGTCAGCAAGCAAGCAGCGTTAGAGGAAACAGCCACATTAACAAAAATTCCAACATCAACTGTATGGAAAATTGTGAATAATCCCATTTTAGGGATGAAAAAAAAAGAACCAATAATGGCATTTTTTTGAAGGTAGATGGAAGTGATCACGATATAATACGGCGTAAAATTTACAAGTCATACGAGGAACAAAGCGTGCCTACATTAGATAATTTAATTAAGAGGCTTGAAAAAGATGAAACTGGCGTTAAATGTGGCAGAACAACGTTATGGAACTATATCCAGCGCATGGGATTTAGATTTAAAAAAATTAACAAAAGATGAGTTTTAATGGAATCCAGTAGAATTCGGGAATGGCGATCCGAATATCTACAAAAAAATAGGATTTACAGAGATCAGCAAAGGCCGATTATTTACTTGGATGGAACCTGGTTCGACACATAATAATATGGTACTCCGGGAAAGGGTTGGGTTGACTAAAGCGGCAAGTGTAAAACAAGCGCGCCATCAAAAAGAGGTAAACGAATTACGATTTTGCATGCTGGATCTAAAAACGGATCGATTTCAAATGAACTTTCTCTGTCTGCAAAAAATATTAAAGATTACCATGAGGACACCACTGCTGATTTATTTGAAGATTGGTTTAAAAACAAGCTAATTCCAATTATACCTCCAAACAGCGTAATTGTAATGGACAATGCAAGCTACCATATTGCAGTTGACCAAGAAATACTAAAACTACATGTATGATAACGACATTTATTTTCAGAAAGATTACACCAAAAGGCAATTAATTGAGGTTTTACAAAGTTTAAAACTACGAAAGGATTACTTCTGTGATAATTATGCAAAAAATCTAGGGCATACAGCCTTAAGGCTTCCACCATACCATTGTATATTTAATCCCATCGAACATGTTTGGCACCAACTGAAATCTGCCATTCGTCGTAACAATATTTGCCCTGCTATTACCTCCAGTGTACTTGAGCTTAGAGAAACTGAAGTTTTTAACATCCCTTCACGAAACGATATAGCACAAATAATAATTAGAACAGATGATGATAGCGATAGTGATATTGATATGTTAAGTGAATAATTATTGTAAGTACCGAATAATTTGTATATTTTTGTAATCATAAATATAATTTTTAATAATAAAATGACTTGTGATTTCACATTTAAACATAAATAAAATATTATTTAATGTCTTACTTATTTTTATTACAAACCATGATTAAACTCTAAGCAAAATACGGACCTGTTCGGCCATATTTTAATTTTACTGCTTGCCCGTGTCTTTCCTAATAGGGATCAGTTAGTCACTTTCTTATATCTCCGAACAGACTTTATCTCTTGATTTTGAGGAAAATGGGATTTGACAAGAAACAATTCAATTTTGATAATTAAAGAATATCCCTTCATTAAAAAAATATCAAATCAATTTAGAATACTAACACAATGCAGATTGCTTATTAAGATGTTAAAATATGATGAAAATTGATCTATGATAAACGTTTATTGCTGGTACAAGACAACGATAGTCAGTTCCAGTAATCGACAACTTTATACGTCCCCTTTATTGTTGTAAATAATAAATCCCACTTGCGCCAATACACTATGACTGCATTAATAATAATAAACCATAAAACAAAACATTTAATACTGAAATTGATTTTGTAATATTCGTTGACATTGTTATCGTTGCACTACAGAATATTACAATAATAATATGTTATGTTCAATTACGATATGAGTTTGTCATCATTATGACGTTGTTATGTCGGTTATTGAGACAAATTGTGTGTCGATCACTGGGACATTTCCCTTAGCCCTATTCATATATTTTTATCTGTCATGTCATACAAAGATTCCCCTGGAATTGTACAACTCCCACAAAAATATGATAATCATCCAGTTCACACTGCAATTCATTTGACATAAGGCCTTTTTGACTGCTACTTAAGCATGGCTCGGTATTAACAATACCTCGTGTCAGATGCCTGTTACGCCATAAAAGAACTTTTCAAATTTCTATTCGAGTACTCTTTCTGAAAAGTGCTTTTCGGTGTCTGTTATACGTTTTGTAACTGAATAAATTTCGGGTATTTATGGATGATATTGGTGCATAAAAGTTGTAGAGTACATAAAGTGTATTATCTTGTATTAAATGTTTTAAAAACAAAAGATAAATGGATCGAAGGGAGCTAGGTAGCTAACAGAAGCATGATATAGTGAAGGTGTAAGCTAAAGACAAGTAGACAAACTTAAAGGTTGCATTGTAAATTTGAGGTAAATTGCAATGATAATTTTTAAAAATTCGGTATTTTAGACCTACTCACTCCGAATCGGTCCTAAATTAGGGTCACCCTAATTTGCATACAAAAGAAAGACAAGTTTGGTGAATGAAGGGAAGGTGACAACGGCGTTACTTCAGGTAGGTTATTAGAATAAAAAGTATAATAATAACTATACTTCATTATAATTATAGAGATAGGCAGATAATTGAGATACTAATATTCTAATATTAGGTAGATAAAAACTCATATAGAAGTAAGAATAATATGAAAATAGATAAATTGGAATACATATTATATTTATAAAAAAAAATCTACTGTGTACCGGGTGTTCCACTAAAAATGGTTGTCGGCTGTATCTCAGAAAGTGTTAGTCGTATGGCTTGCGGAAAAAAAATATATTAGGTAAAGTGGTCATGAGAAATTGCTGGAAATTATTTTCAAGTTTCTCAGACTGGCGCTAAAGGGCCCAACAGTAACGGTAAATATAAATCACGAACTTTCCTCAAAAGTCGCCTAGTTAACGTATCTCGAAAATAACATTTTTTATATTTCGAAGATTTATTAATAAAATTCACCTACAGAACGTGTTCGTCACTTTTCAAATAAAGTGGTGGGGGAAGGTTGAACATTATTTGTAATAAATGCTGATAACTCTGGTCTGGCTTAACATAATTTAGTAAACTTAGTTTTGTTAAAAAGGGCTTTTCTAACTCTATCTATCATCTTATGAACTACGGCAATATGTGTTTTACATTAGGTGCTAGGGGGCGCTGTCTTACAACTTCACAAACATTACGCGTTTCTTCCATAATTCTAAATATAATAGTATATTCAATTTTACCTGATTACAAGAATGATTAAAAGTCTAAGAAGTCAGCGAAAACCGCAAGTTAATATCTATTTTCAATCCGGAGATATCAACAAAAATAATCATAATTGCGGAACATTATGATTTTATTTTCAAGTTGCCATTGTAAAGGTTTTTTAACTGGCGAACTCCGTAAACGATAAATAACTTCAAACTCCTAAATCAACTCAAATTTTCATCAGTTATTGCATAAAAATCAAGAAATAAAATATGAAAGAGTTTAAGCAAACCAAACAAATAAGAAATGTCGAAGCAAGCCAGAAAATAACTGAAACGCTGAAAATCAAACCCAACATATCAAGACAACCCAACAACGCCATAGTTATTAACAGGACTAGTCAAGAACACAGTGTCCAACTCAAAGTTCATCTCTCAGAGCTAACCTCTCTATGAACTTTAATGTGTTAAGGATCGTATTAGAATAATTCGAGATGGTGCAAAATATGATTCCATACAAACTAGATCTAGCAAGTCATAGGCGTAAATTGATTTGAAACAGAATATTGGATTGAGTTGTGCACTCGGTGCTGGCTTGATTGATCTGTTTTCGGTGAGTGCCGTATTACCAATGGCAATGCGAAACTCGATGTGCCAAATTCATTTTTTAAAGATGAAGTTAGAATTTTTACATAATAGATTATTTCAAATTAAATATACAGGAGATATTTGACATTGACAGGTACAGTACAGTTCGGGAATAACGAGAAGGAGCCAAAGCTATACTCTGCTTGAGATTGGCAGCCAATAATAAATTCTAATTAATATGCAAACCACTCGCAAGGCAGTAAAAATAATTTTAAAGGGCTCTATAATGATTTACATCTTTCTAATTTTCTAATTTGCTTTACTACACTCAGCGACATAAAATTCGGGACAACCAAAATTTAGATCAATTTTAATGTATGATAACTTTTTCTTCCATTATCCGATTTCAATATTTTTTTTTTCAAAATGTAGATAATTGTCTTGGTTTTAATTAATTTTATTTAATCTTCAAAAATACAGTTTACATGTTGAAATATACAGGAAAATAAAATAGTATATTTTCTCTCTTAAGTTTGTAACACTCTGCAGAGTAATTTTGCAATGTAAACTAAACTGGATATGCATTTCTGCATAGTTTGATTAATTTTTAACATTTTGCTGTTTTATTCTTCTCAGTATCGTTATCGGTTTAAGAGATATGAATTTTTGAAATAGACATTACACTTCTTGATCAAGTCTATTTTTAATTGAAACATAAAAGTAGGAGTTTTAAAAGTTAATACCTCGTGTTACCTCCTCTAGCTCTTATAACAGCTACTAAACGTCGATTCATTCCTCTAATTAGGTTTTGGATATTCTCTTGTGGAATAGCACCCCATTCTTCTTCCAGAGCATTTCGGAGCTGTTGGAGGGTGAATAACTGTCCTCGGCGTTTCCTGATTCGTCTACATAACATGTCCCATACATGTTCTATCGGATTAATGTCAGGACTACGAGCGGGCCAGCGCGTAACGTTTATTCCAACTTCTTCTAAATATTGGGCCACTATTCTGGCAGCATGTGGACGGGCGTTGTCATGCATGAAAACGAATTCGTTACCGATAAATTGCGCAAATACAAGAACATGTTCTTTTAATGTACCTTCGGGCAGTTACAGTTTCTCTGTCAAAAAAAAAAGTTCTGTTCGAGCGTCAAATGAAATACCGCCTCACACAATAATGGATCTACTACCAAAGCTAACCCTTTCGCTAAAATTGCATTGGGCGAATCTCTCCCCTTGTCGTCTTCATACTCTTCCTCGTCCGTCAGGGGACCTCAGGCAAAATCTGGACTCGTCTAAAAATAGAACTTGCCTCCACTCTTGAAGGTTCCAGTTAATGTGTTCTTGCGAAAAAAAGTCTATTAACTCGATGCTGTCTGAGGAGCTCTGGTCCAGTTGCCGGTCTTCGGGCCCCTAAATTGACTTCAAGTCTTCTTCTTACTGTTATTTCATTGACAGCAACTTGGCGAACTCTTTGGAGTTTATTTCTTATCACTACTGCTATGGTATGCCGATCTTTTAAAACTGAGAATCTAATGAAGCGATCATCAAGGGCGGAAGTAGCACGATTTCTTCCAGATCCAGGTCTTCTACCATAACTTCCAGTTTCACGAGACCTTGCAACGGCTCTTTCAACGTTACATTTTTTAAAATCGCTAGCATATCCGCCACTTCTCTATAGGAATAACCAACATCATGAAGAGCAACGGCTCTAGCTGAATCTTCGGATGACAAAGGCATCGTGAAATAAAAAATAAATTCGGAATTCACTCACGAAACGTTTTAAATGCTCGAAATGTCTGATAAAGCTGTTTGACAAATGCAGAATATGTTTCCAAGGAAACCTAAACATTCCAATAAAATCAACAGTGTTTTCAATAATTGTGTGCAAAAAGTGTAATGTTTATTTCAAAAATTCATATATCTTAAACCGATAACGATACCGAGAAGAATAAAAGAGCAAAATGTTGAAAATGAATCAAACTCTACAGAAAAGCATACCCAGTGTAGTTAACATTGCAAAATTACTCTACAGAGTGTTACAAACTCAAGAAAAAAAATATACTTTTTAATTTTCCTGTATATTTCAACATGTAAACTGTATTTTTGAAAATTGAATAAAATTAATTAAAACCGAAACAATTATCTACATTTTGAAAAAAAAAAGATCGAAATCGGACCATGGAAGTAATTACATACATTAAATTTGATCTAAATTTTGGTTGTCCCGAATTTTATGTCGGTGAGTGTATTAGGTATATATGTACCTGTTATAGCAATTAGAGATGCAGGTAATTTGTACTCTCTCTGCCCGAGAATATGTAACTTTAGGGCATTTTATGGCCATAGGGATAATTAAGGTTTTATGGCAGTCGAAATACCAACGGTATAATGTAAACTTTACTATGTAACCTTTGTTTCATATTCGCACCTCTGGGTATTTTGTGGTATTCCCATAATATTTGTTGACTGATGAGAAATTACTTATTGATAAGATTGGCACTGCGTCTGAAAACCTTCCAACTGTATTAAAACAACGAATATTTTACAAACTATTGTTTTTAAACGAGACCATACAAGACCCCAATTACAGCTTTTGTTCTATCTCATATATCGTAATGCAATGTAACGTACCGCCATTGTCTCGTGTACCCTTAAGGTCTCTCCGTCGATAACACCTCAAGATCCATCTCTGTCAACGAGATGCTGCGACAAAAACCCTTACGCGCTAATACATCACACGAGCACTCTGAATTGAATAGGCTGATTTGCCTAAAACAAAACGAGGACGCGGTTTTATCTTTGTTTGACCAGAACAGGGAGAAATTGATTGCGTCTGCTTGATCTCCGGGGTGTAAATCTAAAAAGACAGCAACACTTGTCTTGCCTTGTTTTGAATGCGTTCAACAGTTCCGGCGAGTGGCATCAAGCTGCGAACAATAAACATGCTATCAAGTGGTTTTTCGTGTTTTCCTATGCGGCGGGATACTTTGAATTTTCTACCTGTTCGCTTAAGCAACTTTGGTAAGGTGAGAAAAGTAGATAAAGCTGGGGTTTTCACGCATTAGTCTGATTTTTACTTGAAAAATCCTAAAGTTTAACAATAGGAAACCTGCATAAAAATTAAGATGGGAAAGTAACACTAAAAAACACAACAAAACAATGTAAAAGAATATGCATTTCACAAAAAAACTGCTATTTAATTCCGACTCTAACACATAAGCAATTGAAATTTGAGGTTGACGCCGCACACTGCATTTTAGCGGGTTCTAAGATGATTAGATGAGTGTTTTCTTGATTTCTTTTTAATACAAATTTATATTACCTGCTCACTATACCTTAAGAAGGAGTTTTAAAGGGTCACAGTCTGATGAAATGCAAGGTTTATTAAAGGTAACAGATGATGTTTTTGAGGCAACTGATCGTGGTGAACTAACAGTATTGGTCCTCCTAGATTACTCGAAAGCGTTCGATAAAATAAATCACACACTTCTTTTAGCTATTTTGAGCTATCTTGGTTTTCGCAAAAATACTTGCAATTTTAACATTGAAAATGTTTACATTATCGCACAGGCACGTTAGTATGGGTACGGAATTCGAAATTATTGTGTTGCATTTGTCCCTGACGTCACACCGAATTAAAATGATCGGGATCAGACCAAGTCGAGAGTAAACGTATGGTTTCGCTGGAGCAGTCAGCGGTTGCGGCTGGCGTTCGCGATCGAGCGTAGCAATCGGCCGTCGCCACAGGGTGGTTTGGCTGGCGCGGCTGGAGCAGCGCGCTTCAGATCATGTTCGTATTTCGTAGTGGAAGCGCTTATCTATGATTTATATTTATAATGAACGCCGATAACATTAGTTGCATGCTGTTGTTGGAGGAAGAAGACGAAGAGGAGATGTTAGCACAAATTCCTCCATTTCGACAAACGTCATATTAACACTTGAATTTATACTATACCATATTTAAATCAAAGCTGCAGCATACCGAGTAAAAAATCAATTTGATTAAGACGTCAAATAATCAAAACATTTTAAAGTTGTATCATTAGTTGGTATATCCGAAAAAAATATCAAAATTAGAAAAAAGTCAGTGGCGTACATTTTGTTTGTCAATAATATCCGTTGAAGTGTTCCCCGGGACGCCACTGGACTTAATAAATTTAATCCAGTTAGGGCTAATTAAGCCTCTTATCATTATGAATGACAATACCAAATTTCAATAAAATCGGAAAAAGGATATTTACAAAAACAATAAAAAAACGATTTTTTTAAAAAAACTTTAACACCCTCTACATCAAAAAAGGGGTAACTCCGGACACATGTTCAGGTTAGTTCAGGTTAGTACTTCTGAAACACCCTGTATACATTCAAATACAACGGTCAAAAACACAAATATTTATATCAAAATATCGATAACAAACAATAACACCAAACGATACAATGCAATAATGCGAAAATCACCGGTAAACTGAATACAACAAGAGTTACGGTTGTCATTAAGTACTGATCAATGTTTCCTTCGTATGCATCTTAGATTTGAATATGGTATAATTATAAGCTTTGTAATGTAATGCTGAAAAATAAACAGAATGGTTTTGTACACTTTACCGTTCTTCCCTACACTTGCTGCTACTTTTTCCATGCATTTTCTTTCATTACAACATTTTTGTAATTTTCATTATCATAGTTGTATAAAGGGTACTTTTGCACCTCCTCTATCAAACACTCGTCAGCAATTGCCGAAAACGGTGGCATTCTGCTGAGCGATCGCGGATCGACTGGTTTCTCTAGCAGTCCGAACGCAGCTGCTGCAATCGACGGCGAACGCTGTGTCGCCGAGCTGCGGCAGTGAAACCGTGAACATACAAATCGAGCGACCAATTATTGTGAACGCCAGCCGCGGCCGCTGACTGCTCCAGCGAAACCATACCTTAGAGGCGCGTTAGAGTTTATAACCTTTATTTTACTATTTTTTATATTATGAATCAATAAAACTTATATCAACTACTTATATATTACATTCAAATCTATGAGTTTTCGCAGATCTCAAATCTCACAATAGTCACAAGCGTTGCACTCTGCTTCGGCATTTTCAATGTCCTCCCCGGTTGCATCTTTGTAAAGGACTGTAAATTTTTTAAATAAATATTTAAGTAATAGAAGTCAGCAAACAATGGCACATGGTAAGCTGTCCAAATCAAAGAAAGTATTGCAAGGTGTCCCGCAGGGATCAATTTTAGGACCTATACTTTTTCTCTGTATACATCGCAGTTGATAACGTATGTAAGAGGGGCCGGCCTCGGTCGGTAGCTCGGTGGGTAGAGAGCTTGCCGGGCAACCGATAGGTCCCTGGTTCGAATCCGAGCAAGGGCATGGATGTTTGTGTGAATGATTGTATACAAGTTTTAAGAAAAAATCCTGGCTGGATGCCGAGAGGCAAGAGGCCATTGAAACACTAGAAAAAAAAAAAACGTATGTAAGACATTGCAAATCTCATTTTTACGCGGACGATACGCAACTTAGAACTGGTCGACAAGGCAAGAAATCTGGGTGTTATTATCGATACAAACCTAAGGTTCTCCGAGCATGTTACCCTCTGCAATAAAAGAGTCCTTGCTAATTTAAAACTGATTTATGGTCATAAGAACATTTTAATTGAAAGTATGAAAGACTTCTATGTGACTCGATTGTTTTGTCACACTTTAACTTTGAGGACGCGGTCTATGGGCCATGTCTGGTGGGTGCAGATGTGAACCGTATCCAGCTTATCCAGAACTGTTGTCTGATTGGAGGTATAAGAGAGGACGAGTGCGTGGTGTTTCTGCTATTAATTCGACCTATCCTGGTTAATTACAATTTCTTCTGCAATTTAAATTTTACTCACAGAATATTGCGTTGCCTTAAAAGTATTTGCTCTAATGCTGGGCCACTGCTTGCTTTCCACTCTGTGATTCTCTCTTTTTCTTTTCAATTTTGCACCAGGGTATCATTAAAGTTCAATTATTTTTGAATATCAAAGATAGCTGAAAACATTTCGAGTTGGCTCGAGATATTTCAACATTTTGACTCGATAACTGATGATAATTAGGAAAAATGGAGGCAGTAAATGAAGTTAATGGTCCCAAAATTGTCGCTGTTCTGCGTTGTCGCTTGTAGATTTGAAATTATTACCTAATGGGTCTATTCGAATAAGAAAAAAAAAGAAATTTTAAGAAAATATATGTTTGCACCGTGCATTCCGTTGAACCTGGAAAAGCATAATATTTTTAGATTTTTTGCTGCATAAAATAGACGTTTAAATAGTTAGATTTGTCATGCACCTCCCTATGTCAAAATTATTGCTTCATTGCTGAAAATAACTCCGCTATATACATTTTTATGATGGGTCTGTAATTTGCACATAAAGACCGCATGACAGACATTTCTGCTTGCGATTGTATGGTAAACGCTCTTGTCATAATTGAGTTGTAATATTGTCAAATGACAAGCGACTTTGTATCCAGCATAAGTATCTACGTGACAATACAACTTTTAAGAATATTTTAATAGTTTCCCGAGTCTTCGCTTAAAAGAAGTAGAGTGCAGAGTTGGCAGTGAACATAAACTAGCTCTGGTTGCCTGCAATTTATTTATATTAATAAGGCATTAGTAGAAAATAGTAAATTTACAAACCCTGTATTTTACACCACCCACTGCAAAGAATAAATATATTCGAAGTGGTCTGGCAGAAGCTCCTAATTAAGTAAATCCGAAAGTTTTTTAATTAGCTTTGTGTATGGACATGATTTGTATTCATATTTTTAAAAGTTTTAATAAGAGTAACTCTAGGAAAATGGAGAGAATACTAAATAACCCCTCGCCAGAAAAATGTTTCTTAGGTTAGTTTCGAGATAATAACTTTTTCCTTTTAGTAATTTAATCAACAAGAGTCAGGCCAAATCAACAATTATCAAAAATACAAATATTTGAGGAGTTACTACATTACATACTTGTCTAATACGATTTTTTGTGTTTTCTGGTGTGGTCTGTGGTATAAAACATATACAGTGTGTGTAAAAAGTCTGGAAACGGCTTAATAACATCACAATTTATTGGCCGATTTAAACCAAATTTGGTACAGTTGTGTAAGAGGATCCGACGCACCGAATGACGATATTGGCGTTGTTGCCAGCTTTTTAGTTTGTCTGGAATTCGAACGAATTTTGTATTTTTAAATGTAACACCCTGCATTTTTTTCATTTATAGTTTTTTCTTTAAATTTGTTACACTTTTAGTATAATATACTTTGTTTCTAATATCAGTAGTTTTCGAAATAACGAGTACAATTTAGAAAAAATATATTTTTTATATTAAATGTTTTCCCTGTACAGCTTGACAGTGTGCTAATTGAAAATAAAATTTTTCAGCTGTGTTGTAAATCATTTCTGGCTTTATAAATTCAAATTCGTCCAAAATTTGACGCTGCAGATTGGCCAAATCTTGAGGTTTTGTGGTACAAACTCTGTCTTCAAGTGTCCCCATAAAAAGTAGTCGTTAGGCGACAAATCAGGGGACCTAGGTGGCCACTCGATTGTACCCCCTCTACCGATCCACGTATTCGGAAAAGTGTTGTTCAAAAATTCGCACGCGTTTCGATCAAAATGGGGAGGAGCTCCGTCCTGTTGGAAGAATGTACTTGCATAATTTGGACCCATCACATTTCGTATAGTAGGCACTATTTGCGTTTCCAAGAGCTCAAGGTAAAGTTGTGATGTCAAATTTCCATCAATAAAAAATAGACCGATCTTGTGGTTACCCAGAAGTCCATTGTGACCTTCTCTCATCCAGTGGGGATTTTCATTTGCCCAAAACCTACAGTTGTGTCTATTGACTTTACCATTTAACATAAATGTTGCTTCGTTCGAAATTCCTATAAATTTGAAAAACTGGTTATTTTGGTCTAACCTTGACATCATAATATCACAAAATTCAATTCTTCGCTCATAATCATCTTCTGCTAACTCTTGAACTACATCTATTTTAAAAGGGTGATATTTATGTTTTATTAAAGCATTATGGACGGATTTAAAGCAGACGTCACTTACTTGAGAAATTTTTCTTAATGAAGAAACAGGGGTTTTAACAACCGTCGGGCAGTTTTTAGAACAGTTACTTTTAAAATTGGATTTCGGTTTGGAAATGCGTCATTAAATAGATTTTTAACCTTTTCGTAAGACCTGACCCTATCGCCATATCCTCTCATCATAAGAATTGTAATTCTTTCACTTCTGTAATTGCCAGACTCACTTTGTTCGTCCAGCAAACTTTCAGACTCGTCATAAAAAGTATTGCTTTTACCCCTAATAAAACAATATAAGTACTATTGTAATTCCTTTTGCCCATAGGTCTATATTTCCTGACCACTCTGTACATCAAAACACAACGAGCAGCATCTCTTCGTCCTCCCCCCCCCCCCCAAAAAAAAAAAAACTTTGATAATTACCCTAAAACGTTGGCACATTCGACAATCTATCCGTTTTCAAGCGATCTATATCTATCGGCTACAAACTCCAAAATTGAAAACGCTGTTTAATAGTGTATCGCCCGGGTCATGATATATGGGCAGGTCGATGTAAAGCATGTTCGCCCAAACATTAATCACTCGTGGGTCCGGGGGCCCAACGCATGCACGTTTGCCAGATTTAGCATTTGGTTTTAGTGGTCCAGTTTATTTGTGGTGGAAAAACATGCTATACAATCACTATGTACAAAATATGGAATATCACGTATGACTTATAGGATTATGCTCCAGAACACAACTCTCCGTCAACTTAAACAGTATAAATAACTTCATAGAAGAGCACACCAAAGTCCTTTTAGTGCTAGCCCAAACTTAGGATTTGCCAGATTCACTGAATAGAATAAAGATAGACAACTCTAAAGGAAGATCAAACCTAATATGTCCTGTACTGTGTACATTGTAGTTGTTATTGTAGGAACTTGAACTAACCTTACTGCACTTGAAGGTCCAAGCTCAACAAACATAGGATCTGAAAGGTCTATTTACTTCTATTATTATACTCATCATTTTATTATCTGCTCATTACGCTGAAACTAGAAAAACTCTTTGGGTGAATTAATCCTGATGGTGTGTCCATATTATGGTCGTTGTTATGGGTAGAGATTAAATATATTTTAGTAATACCTTCGGTATAATGGCCCTTGCTTAAGGAAACGTAAGATCTCCTTTATTTATTTTGTGGGATTTATTGAGTACAAAAGGTATCCTGTTTCTAACCAGCATCGAGTCGTTTGATTGATCAACAAGCAATGAATTCCTGGAAGCCAAGTCTGACTACATTGAACTGACTAGCAAGAAGTAAAGAAAACCGGGCATACACCTGATCTTTAGTAGGATATTACTTAAGAGGAAAGAATGAGATAAAGCAAAGAAGAAGAAACAAGGGCAGAGCGACCATGCATTTTCACTTAATAATATGAAGCGTCTGTTTTGTCACAGTATTGCAAGTTAAGGTCAGAAATGCCTCAAGAAGATGAATCCCTAGAATCACTCGACATTATCATTGCTTGACGGCAGGTATATGAGCCTAAGTTCTTCATAATCTGGTCAAACAAAAGTAAATGATGAAGACACAGGGGAAAAAAAGAATAAAATCAGGAGTTTTTCAAGTTTTCCGCGGTAGTTTTGAAGTATTTGAAGCAGCGTTTCTTAACCTGTGAGGCGCGCCCCATAGGGGGGGGGGGGGCGGCGATCATTATGTCGAGAAAAAATTAGAAAAAAATGTTATTAAGAAATGTAATTAATTTACTTAAAAGAATTGTATGAGTACTGCACAATGTTTTTATTTAAATATTTACTTATTAGTGACTCCCTTGCAGAGCAAGGCTTTTCGAATCAAGGTTTAATATTAGAAGTTGACACTCTAAGCTACTCTTTTATATTTAGCTAAGATCTATATTTTATACTCAAAGCAGCCACTGCAGAAAATCCGGTTTCACAAAGGAAGAATGTTGAAAATGGTAATATCTTGCCTTGCAATAAAATAGTAACGCTGAATGTACTGCACCCATGTATTTACAAAATGCAAAAAGACTCTCGATTTTAGGGGTCTTATTTTTATATAATTTACTACGGTTACCACCGTCGTTAGCACAATATTCAGACCAGAACTAATTTCTTTGGAAGCCAGAGCTTCTCTGTGGATCATGCAGTGTGTCGACGTACATTGTGGAGATTTTTGTTTCACAAGTGCTTGTACACTCCAGATATTGTACGAGCACCATTGCTGCATATTCCGATGCAGTTCTTCCATTCCTCGTTTGAAAAAAGTGCTGCTGCTTTAAGTTCTATGGGTTTGCAGAAAAGTAGTTCTTCTACTGCTGACATACCATTACAAACTCGAACATAGGCAATTAAATTAGCATCTTTATTGTTATCTGTTGCCTCATCAAGCTGAATTGAAAAAAAATTGTTACGCAACATCCCGAAAAGCTGATGCTGTACATCTTCAGCAATATCACCAATTCGACGGGAAACAGAATCATTTGATGATGATTTGAGGTATGGACTGCAATTGTTTGGCAAAATATCTCCAAACAAAGTTTGTACAATCTCAATTGCAGCTGGCAGAATAAGCTTTTCACCAATGGTGTGAGGATTTTTACTTCTGCCTATCTGATATGAAACTTTGTAAGAGGTAAGAAAAGCTTTCTCATTCACAGGCATAGTTTTCTTAAAAAAATGATTTTTGCTTTTCATATGATTTTAATTTTAATTCGAAAAATTCTCGGGGTTTGCCAATGTACTCACTATGAAGTATGTCGTTTAAGTTTATTAGGTTCCTTGCTGTCTTCTGCCAAAATTTTTAATGAGAATTTTGATTGAAAATTAGGTCGCAAATACTAAAATTTTGATAAACACTGATTTAGAGAACAACATTTCCAATTCAAATAAATCCTGAACAGCACTGCCCCAAAAACAACGTGGGCAACAACGCAACAGCCCCCATTAAAGCCATTCAAGGGGCTTCATTATGTCGGGGCGGAGGGCGATATGACCAGCAGTGGCTGGCCTTTAATTATGGGTACGTCACAGTTTAATTTCCTGGAGTACGTCATCAGGTAGCTGTTTCAATGTGGCTACATGTCCGTTGTCCGATACCTAGGGCTGTTTATTATTGGCCTGTCAACCCTTTTTGGCGGAGGTGGACGGTCGACAGTCGTCAATCATTAAGCATTTATTTATTTATGCGTTTACATTTGATGTTGAAGTTTAGTTCAAACAATCACTGACCACCTCTGTTCAGTAAATGCGATATTGACGAACATGGCAAGTTAGTAAAAGGCTTTTTTTAGTTTTAGCAAAGCTGTAGCTACATTTTTGCATAATAACAAGTCTATAACTACGAGTCCAGATAACCCCGTAGCTAATTACAGGGGGACAATTAATTAAAAAGGCATGTCATGTCACTACTGAGCACACGCAGTCACAGATGTTAGTGGCACAGTGTATCTAATAGCGCACTCGTGGCGAGACGGCCTGGGTCCATTGAGAGACCTCTTGTCAGATACACTACTACTGTTCTCTTATGACTGCGTTCCATGTTGCCTTCCTAATACTCTTGGTTACCAATATACAGTTCTTTATCTTTCTGTTGTAAAGCTATTTTACCTGAATATCTATTGAAAATTATTATGATATATGAATAATGTGGTTAATAGAAAGTCTCATCAACGAAGTGCAGTGTTGAAAATCACGTCGGAAAATGCGCTCTCTTTGAGAAAACGCATCAGGGCAGAGTGGTCAATAGTATATATGTAAATTGGTGCCATGAGGTTAGATACCTGCGACTTATCTTTAACCAAAGTCCCAATTAACAGTAAGGAGGCACTAAGAATATTAGTAGAGAAGCACAATCGTCGTCAAAAGTAGACAACAAAAACGTGCAATTGTAGAGACGCAAGATGACAAAGGCCAGGTAATAGACAAAGTGACACTTAACATTAACACAGTAATATCGAGATTTTAGAAACGGGGCGTTTTTGAGGGCACGCTTGCTTAGCAGATTACAAATAAAATGCTAAGATTGGCATACAGGACTGGTGACCCGCGAATCAATGCGCAATCAAATAGGCTAACAATGATTATACGACAACTGCTTGATACGAGTTAATTAGGAACTTGGAGCAGGAAGATAGAGGGACTCCGAATTGAGGATAGCTCCCTCTTCATATCTTCAAATTCAGAGGAACGTAAATCAAAGGAGTAAGGAAGAAAACCAACTTTCTACCTGAGGGACACTGACACGAACACAATACTGACAGATCCACAAGAGAAATCTGAACTGTTCGCGCAGTTAATTTCCATTGACAAACAGAGACAGAGATGCGCGAGTCACCACGACTGTGCAAATCTACAAAAATATGCCGAGGAATGCTCGAAACGTACAGCGCATAACTATTCAGGAAGTTTGCACTACAATGAAAGTCATAAATCCAAAGAAGGCGCCCGGTTTCGACGGCATAAGGAATGAAAGAATTGCCAAAAAATACAGTTATGGACCTTATAGACATAACCCAAGCAATTCTCGAAAAGGGCTGCTTCAAAGGTCCAAGAAATCAATCCCCAAGCCGGGTAAAGATCGAACACTGGCTGTCAGCTACAGGCCGATAAGTTTAAAAAGACTAATACTTAATCGAATTACTGATTTTGTATTTAACAGCGACATTTTACCACCAGAGCCGTCCAGTTTTCGCGCTGCTCATTGCACGATGCGCCAAACAACTCGGCTGGCAACCAACATACTTAGAGGATTTAATCGCCACTTGTCAACTGCAGCGGTCTTTTCCACGTCTCTAAAGCATTCTATACGGTCTGGTCCTATACAACATCTACACATAAAGCCAGCGGATATTCCGCACATTGCACAAACGCAATTGTACTGACTTGCCAATGATACCGCGATAACTGCCACCTTAGGAGTACTCCCATTTGCAGCGTCATGTACTGATTCTGCAGAAACGGTTGGAAACATGGACAATGAAATTACATAAGGAAAAGACGAGAAGCAATATTTTTTTCAAAGGGGAGGCTGAAGATACCCGAAACCCGGGGAAGAAGTCAACAACAAATTCACCGAATTGAGCCAAAAAATAAAGTATCTCGGCCTCACCTTTAACAAAAAGCTATTTTGGAACGCAAACATAGAAAATCGTATATCTACGGCACAAGGTCAACTAGCCGCAGTGTACGCTTTACTTTGCACAAAAAGCAAAATACATTGCAAAACTAAGACAGCGCAATATACAAGACACAACAGACGTACGAAGACATGTTCCGGCAGCAGTTTTACATAGAAACATGAAAGTTGACACACTTGAGGAACACAATACAAAGCTAATTACAAAATACTGCGCACGGACGGACGTATGAGAAAATCAACTAATTACAAACTGACACATCACTTCCAAACAAAAAACATAAAAACCTCAAAAACCCCAAAGCCTGGCTCCCACCCTAATAAAAAACGACAGAAAAAAAAAGTTAAAAAGAAAAAAAAAAGGAACTGAACAAAAATAACATCGAAGACGCGCAACAAGAAATATAAAAATAATGAAGATCGAAAAGCAACCTGACTTAAAAACACAAAGAAAATCCCAAGTAGAAAGTAAATATACGTAGAGTTTACTATACCAACTAATCAACTACCTAACTAACAACTGACAACTGACAACTAGCAATTGACAACCGTAACAGAAACTTTCGTAATAATCGTTCCGTTGTAAGCGACTAATGTGAATTCAGAACGTAGCTCTTCTAAATTGAATGTGTTCATGAGCTATTTGCAATTTATGATCCAAACCTGACTTCGTGCAATTTATGAACAGTTTGGTATACACAGTGTTAAAGCACCTGAAAAGTCAGATCTATGTCTACCTCGCAATACATCAAAGGGCGGTATTTTCTTCATATTATTACTTCATTCCTTCTATCCCATAAGCGATTAAAAGCTTGGTAATTTACATCCGGTTTTAATAGAAAACCCAAGCAAGTATAAAATTTCTTTTCTATTTTAAAAACTACCCTTGCAAATGCTTACAATACCTTAAGTCACATTACACGGTATTTTACTCAGCATATGCCAGATTTACATTCAGGTTTCTTTATTGGAAATTGTATAAGGGAGAAACACAGAGGTGATCACGTGCATTCATCGAGTGATCGGGTTTCTACATGTGTGTTATTCGAAAACTTCTTCACCAATTTTATTAAGATTCTGCATGTTAGTTTTTCTTGATATCGGTGGCTGGTTATCTTTTTTAGTTTTATACAGGGTGAAAAAGAAACCTGCTTAGTTGCCCCAAGAAATATTTTGTAACAGAACCTAGTTTGTCTGAAATTAATTTTTACGGATTTTAAAAGTGTAAGTTCAAGATTTTGGAAAATGTCAAGCTTTTACTAATACTTATTGAAATCAAATGAAATGTTAAGGGGATATAGTTGAATGAATTCCTACTAGGTACAATATTGGTATTTACCTGAAGCTATGCGGACATTTTCTTCAAATTTTTAAATTGAAACTTGCATATTCAATATTGCAGAAAATGTCAATCAAATTTTAAGGGGATACAGTTGAAACAATTCCTGCTAGGCATATTGTAATGAAATTTATGAGAAGTTATGAAGAAATTTTCTACAAATTTTTAAGTTCAAACTTGCATGTCTATTATTGCAAGAAATGTCAATGTTGTTTACTCGAATTTAGATGGCGCTAATTCTTCTCATACTTATTAAAATTCAATCAAATTTTAGGGGAATATAGTTGTATCAATGCAGCAATGCTGGGCAGACTATAATAGAGTTTATCAAAATTTAAGGGGAAATTGTTCACACATTTTTAAATTGAGACCTACATGTTCAATATTGCAAAATGTTTGTTTAATTGAATTCAAATATCCCTTAACTTTCATAATATTGAAATCAAATCAAATTTTGTTTTAACTAAATATACACATAATATATTGTACAGCAGCAACAACAATAAAGAGACACAGAAAATTGTAGACAGACACTAAAAGCAAACAAAAACTAAGGAAAATCAGGGCATAACGCGAACGAGACAAACACAAATAAATAAAGCTGAATAAGCAAGAGACGACCGAAAAGAAGTAAAAGGACTAAATCAACAGAATTCACAATAAAAATTAGAATAGTTTAAGACATTGACGTTGACATCACGTTAACAAAATGTTCCGTTAAAGAAGAAGGTTACCTTATAATAAAATAAAGTCTAAAGCTGGATTTATAAACTCGAAAAGTTGGTGAGGTTGAAGTTATGATCAAGTTGGTGAGGTTAGATATTCCGAACTCCGAACATAAAAATTGATTATCACGAACTACCCGGGAACTTTTCGAACCTCTCGAGCGTTACATGAACAACATGAACGAGTGTATAAATGGAACTAAGTGTTCCCTTTAGTTTAAATTGAAATCCTATTTCCAACACCAACTGAACCTCAACCTCGCCAACTTTTCGAGTTTATAATAAATCTGAACCTGCATTGTCAAATTCCTCCCTAGCAACGCTGTCTTTGTGTTGTTCCTCTCATTCTAGAACTGCAGGTTTTCTGAATGATGTATTTTAATATACCTTTTTCATATTTAAGTCCCAACTGTCTTTTTGTCTTTTTCCCAGTTCTTGGCAATTTTACCCTGCTTAGATTATTTAAAAGTCGTAACATAGGTATTTTATTTTAATTTGAAAACCGGATATAAGCCAACCCCCAGTCGTCTAATCCTACAATAAACATTTAAAAGTACGAAGTTCCAAAGCTGTTCTGGAATATTCAAAAAGACACAGGTGTTGTGTACCGAAACGAAACATATTCGGGCGAAAACGTGAGAGAGAGAAGCAATGTGGATTTGAAAATGAAAATACTTTGCTATAATCCACTTTATATATGTAGTAATTTATAAGCGTCCAAGACTAGACCTAATAATTTCACTTGTGCATAAAATATGGCGGTCTCAGGTGGAGCAGGTTGCTAGGAACGGGTCTAGTTAGGCCCGAGTTAGAGTATATAATCCGCAAAAGGCAGGTCCGGACTGAGTAGTATTTTAAGCATCACGAATAATGTGTTTTTCCACAAAGTTGAATATTACTTTTCTTACATCTTGCGAATTAGTTCGTGGAATCCTAAAAATATCAGGGTTTCTTCAATTAAAACAGAATTCTGGGGAGCTATTTCCTTCCGGAACTAGATCTGAATTTATCTTGGGAATCCGGCTAGAAGGAACCAATGCTCTATGTACTAATTTACTGGCAGAGCTTTGAGTAACTTGATAAAAAATATTATATTTCTAGATTCTTATTAATTAAGATATTTTTCTAGTTATGTCAAAAGTAATTATAACTTCGATATTTAAAAAAAAAAAAATCTGGTATGCACTTACTTTCTAGTGGTAACTAATGAACCAAACATGCACAGGTGCCGTGGTTTTTGTTCCTTCTAAAAGTTTCTTTTTTATTTAGCTTTGTCACTTTATTCATGTTTATTTATAGGGTAAATGCGGGAGAGTTGCCGCACTTTTTAAAAAAAATTCATAATTTTTGTAATTTTTAAGTTAATTTTTTCAAAATAAGTCACTACACAGGTATTACTTTAAACTTTATTAAAATGCAAAAAGAAACGTTAATTCTAAAAAAATATAAACATAACAAAAAAATATGTTTTCTTCTAAAAATCGGCGACTCTCCCACATCGCTGGGAGAGATGCCGCGTGTAGAAAGGAGAGACGCCGCACTGTTTAAAAAGTCTAATTTTCATTTTTCTTGCGTAGAGCCAGTCTGGAACAGATGTTGCAAACTTCACCATACATGCTGCAAGTAACGTGGAACCATTTTAAACATTTAAGGCACTGCACCCAATCGACTTTTTTAGTTGTGGTTGCATAAATTTCGAAACATTCCACGCAGCGTTCCTTGTTTTCATCTTTTTTTATAATCTTATTTGCTAGGATCTCTTCATCGCTATCGCTCCACTGTTCTTTTTCTAGTTTTTTTTCTGTTTTTTTCTTTTTTTCTGCCACCTTGGGCTTTTTATCTTTAGGATTAAGACGAGACTTTTTTGTTTCAATATTTTCGTATGATGTTAACACACTTGCGCTTTGCTTGAACCGTTGTTTAATGGATACATGTATTTTTGGGGGTAACTTTCGGAATATTATCTCCATAAGCTCCACTACTAGGAGAATTTGTTTGAGTAGGATTGACAGAGCTGGTGGAGGGTAGTTTTAAGCTTGGACGTAAATCTGGAGTCATAGATCTGGGTAAAGTACTAACCTCTCCTTCTGGGGGAACTTCTATCGTGGATGAATCTATCATAGAATAAAACTGGTCTGGAATTGCATTTGGGTCTAAAGGATATATCCCAGTTGCCCTAAAACCGTTAATGGCCGTGGCTACAGATGCTGATCTAAACCAAGCTAACTTTCCTTTCATATTTTCTTGGCATTTTTCTAAATAAAAATGTTAACTTTATTATAATAAAACTAATGGAAAAACAATAACATTGGAAAAATAGTATGCGGCGTCTCTCCTTACTGATAATGCGGCAACTGTTCTTTTTGTTGGGAGAGACGCCGCACCTGCTTATCGAGGTCACTGGCTGGTAACGCTACAAAATATATCATGATACGTGTAAACAATAACCTCAAAATACCGGAAAAACTTTCAAACATAAAATAAAGTGACGTAGTTTCAAATTATCACACTTATTAAAACCGTACTTCAAACTTTGTAATAAAAATGTATTCTTACCTTCGTAAATATCGGAATAGGAAGCGATACTTTTAGAAACAAACACTGCCGCTGTACTAATGATTCACTAATGGGTGTACTCTCATCACAGGTATGCTTGGTGTCTAACTTTTTACGTATTAGGGGTAATACGACAAATGCGGCGTCTCTCCTGCCGCGGCAACTCTCCCGCATTTACCCTACATGTATTGTACTGGGAATTCCAAGCAACAGAACAGTAGCTTAATATACTTCCCTATAATTTATTAGAAAATGATATACAAATTAAATTGTCTTCATAACAATAATACCAAAGCCAAAACCCGAACTAATTTTTCCTTAAGCAACCGTTTTTATTCATAAAAAAAAAATAGTTCGAGTAGATTATTATATATCTACATTTGTCCGCTGACTAAAGAATCTTTTATGCAATTCTAAAAGCTTCGATTCTTTCCATACAATTTTCTACTGATAAAAAGCTCGGCAATAAAGGACTTAGAAGCACGCAATTACATTTTTAGCGTTCAATGGAAATATGAAATCCATTTATGCCAGAGTTATTTGTTTGAACGAAACACCACTTTTATCTCTGATGGTGGGACGATTTTTATGATGCACTTAAGCTGTTGTTACTAAATGTGTAAGAAGTGTGGAAATTGAATAAGTTAGCGATGAATCAAATTATTTCTAACGACTGTTAAAGATGACGGAATAAGTGATTGATTGATAATGCTGAAATTTACTGACACCCAACAGATATTAAGCTCTACCACCAAGCAGTACGGCCTTAGATGCAAAGCACACTTCGATGATAATAGTTTTTGGGAGCAAAAACTGAACAAAAAATTACCAAAATATGTACTTAATAATTTTTCAGACATTGAGAAAGATTCTGCCTCAAAATAACATTTTTCGAATGTTTGGTATAACATCCGCGTGTTCGACAGGGTGGAAGCAAACTTAAGGATTTGTCACGAGCACGACGTCGTTGATCATTTAACACCGAACGCCGATGCCCGGTCACGCCGATGTTTCTTTGACAAGTCTCTGATCTTAGTTGGCGGTGGAAAAAAGTCGAACCGCACCAAAGACGTAAATCGGCGAAGATCAGAAGTGGGATTGTCACATTTATCTATCAAGTTTTTGGTTATTTTGCAAGAAGACACATACTGCGTCCACCAAGGGGCTTTCCTGCTACTTTTCGCCCACATATAATCGATATATTTAGGAATTTTCAAGACTGACATCAAGGAAATTCGCTTTTGTTCATTTTAGTGCGGATGAGCTACCACCCCGCCATATTGAATAAAAACATTCCTGGCACTAAGCGTGATAGATCGACGCTATCATTGTGTACACCACGAATTACTCTAATTCCACGCGACAAAGGTGTGACATGATTTTTATAAATTTTTGGGCAACCAGAAAAAGTATTTGTCAAGGTGATAAATTATCTTTTCGCCCTATCATGTCGTGGAAGACATTATATACCACGTACTATTTAGAACAGTAAATGTCCTGAACTAACCTGAACCTAGATTTCGACCTACAAAGTAAAAGTGTGTCCTTTCAATCTTATACTGTAGCTTAGTTGAACTCTTGCATTCGGACTTATATTTATTAAGCAGTGGCGGCTCCTGTATAAGGGCCGCAGAGCTATAAGGGCGTCTTTAAAAGGTGCGATAAATTAAAATCTGCTCTCATTTTTATTGTAAAATTTAGAGGACGCCACCTGCGGTACTTTGCACACATTTAAAACGAAATAACTTTTTTGAGCCAACCTGTATTTAACTTTTAAACAAAAATTCTTATTCTCCAACGTATTTGACCTAAAAAAAAGGTATACGTGGTAAGAGTTGATTTGAGCAGCCGTTTTTGAGATATCTGGATTTAAAAAATTCACTTCGTGTATGGCCAGGTCTAAATTACTATCCAAAATTGAACACAATTCAAAGCGAAGGCGTTAAATTGTAACAACTGACACTAAAACTTGACTGGTGTCAAATCGAATCTAAAAAATAATTGAAACATACATTTGAACCGTCAAACAATTTTAAAATTTCTTTTTGTCCTGGCCTTACAGTATACTTACGAAGGGACTACCGATATGTTATTGGTTTTTGGATATTGCCAAAGAAATGGTTTAGAATCTTGCAGAGTATGCAAGTATACAGTGAGTCATTTCGGAATTGTCGCTTACCAAACCATAAAACCTTTGCGGCAGTTGAAAGACGTCCTCGTGAAGCGGGTAGGTTTGTGCCTGTTTCTATTATATATGGTCGTGCACGTATGGTAAGAACACCAGAGGTTGAGGAAGATATTCCAAATCGGATTGAAGAAAATCCTAAACTCAGCAGCAGATGATTGAGCTTAGAGCTAGGGGTATGCAAAGATACTGTTAATAGGGTGACCAGAGAACAACTACTTCACCCATTTCATATTCAAAGGGTACAACGCCTAGCTTTCTGCCGCTTTGTCCAAGAACACAGAAATCAAGATAGGAACTTTACACCAAGAATTTTATTATAGCCTGTTTCACGCGGAGTGACATAACCAATTTACACAATGAACATGTCTATGCTGAAGAAAATCCTCATGCGACTAAACTAACTCATTATCAGCATGAGTTTAAGATCAATGTGTGGGCAGGAATCATAGACACTTTCATATTTGGTCCTGTCATTTTACCACCTCGACTAGTGGCGAAAACTATTTGGAACATCTGCAAAACGAATTACCAAACTTATTAGATCCCCTGTCCTTGGAACTTCGAAGAGGAATGTGGTTTTTGCATGACGGTGCTCCTCCACATTTTTCGTTAAACGCACGTAAACATTTGAACGACCAGTATCCAAATAGATGGATAGGTAGAGGCAATGATGTACTCGCAAATCGGCCAGCTCGATCCCCTGATATGACACCGATGGATTACTTTTATGGGCAACTTTGAAACCCCTTGTATATTCTAGGCCAGTAGAACAGAAGATGAGTTCCTCCAAAGAGTTCAATTTAATTTTTTAAAACGTATAAATCTTTGTACATACGAGAATGGAGGTCATTTTGAACAGTTTTTAAAAGCAATTTTTCTAAATTAAATTAAATTAAATGTTTGTTGTTGAGAAATCTCTTATTGACTGTTTTTACTACAGAATAAAATTAACACATTCATGTAATTGTTTTTTTTTTAGTTTTCAGTGACAGTATTTTAATTTAACGCTTTCGCTTTAAATTGTGTTTAATTATTACAATAATTTAGACCTGGACATAGACGAAGTGAATTTTTTAAATCCAGATATCTCAAAAACTGCTGCTTAAATCAACTCTTATTACGTATACCTTTTTCAGGTAAAAGACGTTGGAGAATAAGAATTTCTATCTTAAAGTTAAATACAGGATAGCTGAAAAAAGTTATTTCGTTTTAAATGTGTGCAAGGTACCGCAGGTGGCGCCCTATAAATTTTACAATAAAAATGAGAGCAGATTTTAATTTTTCACCCCACTTAAAAATATATACCGTGTAACAAAAGTACGGAACGCTTTAAATTTCTTTAATACAGTTTGTCCGATTTAGCTAAAATTCGGTATCCGTATATAAGAGTTTATCGCGGAGCTGCTACTGACATTTGCAATGTTGCCAAATTTATAGTTTTTTAGCAATTTATAATTTTTTTTTTTTTAAATGGAACACCCTATGTACATATATTACAATATTTTTGGATTCTACATAAGATCACAATTATTTATTAGTAACTGCATTATAAGTCTAAACTTAATAGTTTCTGAGATATCGAGTATTGAAAAATTACATTTTTGAATTTTTTATATTTCCGGATTTTAAGCTACATCCGGTTTAACCAGAAGTCGGCACTTTTAGAAAGATAGTAGAAAAGTAAGATAGGGACATGCAAGCCGTTTTGCTCTAAGACGTACCGTTAGAAAGCTAGAAGCTGTCAAAGTTCAAAAATATCATTTCTCAAAACTCGATATCTCAAAAACTATTAAGTTTAGACTTATAATGCACTTATTAAAAAATAATTGTAATTTTATGTAGAATCCAAAAATATTATGATATATAGGGTGTTCCATTTAAAAAAAAAATATATTAAATTGCCAATAAACTGTAAATTTGGCAACATTGCAAATGTCACTAGCAGCTCCGCGATAACCTCTTATATACGGATACCGAATTAGATCATCATATTTAAGCCTCAGGAATTTGTGGCAGCATTTTTCTCGCACCATTTAGAACCTGTAGAACTAGCAATTGGGTCCAGTGCTGCAAATTATTTCAGTTCTGGTTAGTTTTCGGTATTCGTATTATCGGACTAATGTTTATATTTTTTCTTGTCATTCGTTCGACTTGTTGGTGGTTTTCGCGAGAAGTGAAGGGTGAATTTAATTTAGGCGAGAATATTTACATATTGAAAATGCAGTTAAAAGTCGTGGCAAAATCTATAAACGGCAGTTTAACAAGGAAACCTATTTAAACAATAAGTTGATTAGTGGTTGCTCAGATAAAAATGCCTTGTTTTGTTGTCCGTATGTCTTGTTTGAGACTGATCGTTAGGAAAATATATAGGATAATACACTAATAGAGTTCACGAGCCGTCACTGTTATTAAGACCTTTAAGACATAAAATGTAACTAACCCGTCCATGCAGTATCCACTGTTAAAACCCGAACACGTCTTCATGCAAGTCGATATTAATTTTATAGTTGTGGTAAATAAATCAAATTTTTACTCATTTGTTGCTTTTACTGCTGCACGTTTTCAAATCGTAAAAAGTTTTATACCGATATAAAGCCCTAAATGTTTGAGTATGTTTTCCTGCAAATCACTTCGAGTGATAAATAAAAGTCACTGACTCTGACTGACTTTTTTTTATTAAAAAAGGTCACCCTGCAACATACGTTTTGTTTTATCAAGGCCTTATGTCTGGCTATGCCGTGTCCATGTAATATGAAAGTGCAGAATTGAATCATCGAGTATATTAAAGAGATCCAGGAAATGGATCAAACTACTCCCAACTGACGGAGGAAGAGGAACCTGAACTTGCTCCAGTGTCGAAAATATCAAGCCTATCTGAAGCCTACGCAAGTTTGAGAGACTTTTTTAATAATGTTAACAATTTTCTAGTGTTCTAAGTCTATAAATATTTCTCTATTGCTACTCAAATGTGAATCTGAATTTTATAAAAATAAAATAAAAAATATGAAGCAATCATTTCAATTTCTAATTATTTTAAAAAATAGGAATTTCAAAGCAAACATACAGTATATTGTATAATATATATGTTAGTATGCACGTGCAGTGTATTAATATTGCAATTGATAATTGATTCCCTGAGGGTAGTCGCTATTGAGAAACTTTACTTCAATATAAAAAATTTATTAATCTCAAAACGTAATGACATTTATTCCGCCAATTATCAGGCAAGAAGATACTAATATTTTAAAAAACTAACAAAAAAAAAGAAGAGCAACATCAAAACCATACAGCGCAGCTAGAGCAGGATTAAATCTATCCTGTTTGATATTCCCTCGACATTTCGGAGCAGGAAATTATTTTTCCGCTTTATAATATCCAGACAAGAATCCTGCTTGCATTTTAAGCAGCATTTTGATTTCGCGTATTATTCAAGATACTATCTGCACGCGACGCTATTCGCAGAATTTCGCATTCAATAATTCGCTATTTTCGATGAGAATATTTATATTTATCTAGACAATTTGCATACAAACATTACATTCCTGACAAATATAAAAATGTAATGGTTGCCATAGATACGATATCCATTACCTTGGCAAGGGTCGCAATAGCGCAGCGAGGAGGAGTAGGGGAAGGGGGAGGCACTTCCCTGGGGTGGCAAATTTCGAAAAACCATATCAAACCAGACATGACAACTTTATTTTTTTATTTCATCTGACTAAAAATACTGGAGCTATACCCAAACAGAAATAAATGTTATGGAAGAATGTGACCTACATGGAATATTATTGGTATTATGAATATAAAAGGGGCAGAAGTATTTCTTAACAATCAGCATATAGATATTTGTCTTGTTTCAGAGACACATATGAAAAATCATTCATTAAAATAAGAGGACATAAGGTATATTTTACTATCAACCCAGATAATCACGCCAGAGGTGGTAGTGCGGTTACAATCAACGAATCAATCAATCATATTGAAGAATGTCACTTACAACATGTAGATATTCAACTAAAAGTGGTCGAAATCAAGTCAACCAAACAGAAATTAAGAGTAGGAGCAGTTTACTGCCCACCCAGATATAATATCTTGGCGATAGATTTATTGTGTTTGGGGATCCTATTGCCATGCATGTGGATTAGGGATTAACCACAACTAAATGTAATGAGTTAAGAAAGGCTGTTCAAGAAACTGGTTGTAATTACCACCCAACTTTATTGAGGTCGAAGACAACTGTGACCTTCATTCAGCTGCCATTTTAACATTGAGTGGAAGGATAACTAATAGATCCGTCCCACTTACTCTTGTAAACAAACTCACTAATTCAGAAGAGTTCACCTCCAAAATGCTATAAGCTTAAATATTAATTTGCGAATAACCGTGCAACTGCAACTGTACTAAAAGCTGCGTTCAATAATGCCAAATAAGTCATCCAGATGACCAAAGGAATAAATTATCCAGTTGAAATCCGGCACTTAGTCAAAGAAATGAGAAAAGCTAGAAGAAGATGTAACAGATTTTGAATCAAAAAACCCAGAAGCTCAAAAGGGAGGTCAAGAAGCTCAAGGAAGAAACAATAAACACTTATTTACGGAATTTGTCTACAGACAAGGATACCAAATAATTTCTCTGAAAATCAATCCGAAAGTACAAGAGATCAATAACTTCTGTACGTCCTATCAGGAATGGTGTAGGTGTATGTATGGGCCAAGGATAATAATCAAAAGGCGATCCTGTTTGCTAAGTATCTCTTTTACAATTTTATGCCTAACCTAGTACAAGTGGATAATATCTTGGCAGAGATTGACGACAAACAAATTTAAATCCGAGAAAAGCACCAGAATTCGACTTAATCAGTGGCGATACAGCTACCTAGAAAGGTTATGGGCATGAGCACATACCTTACTAATGAAGCATTTAGATTGAAACATGCTTGTTGTAAAGTTGCAGAAGCAATAATGTTACCAAAACCGGGTAAACCACCGAGCAATTTCATCAATTATGTACCTATTTCCCTTCCACCAATTATTTAAAAATTATTTGAGTAGAGACTACGACCACAGACAGAAAATAATAACCTAATTCCTGGTCGAATAATTAAAATGGCGCTTGAGGAAAAACAGATGTGTTCCGCAGTATTCTTAGATGCTGCACAAGCGTTCGATAAAGTGTGGCATGAAGGTTTGATATAACAATTAAATAAAATACATCATATACCTCTGATTGACTTTTTAAAATCAACAATATTCCAGCTTAAAAGAAATAAGGCGTGCCCCAAGGCAGTGTCCTAGGCACCATTCTTTATTTGTTATATATTCGCTAATGACACTGATATTCTCGCAGCTAAATAAGTTGGCATGACTCTTCATGCTAAACTTCGGTGGAAATATGTTTAAAAGAATAGTAACTTCTGTTACCGGGCACGCGCTCCTAAAATATCAATTACTTTAACATTAAAAAATTACTTTGCCTGATATACATATCACATTGCTATTATTATTTTGACCATGAGGAGCATCTGCTTGCTTTGAAGTCCAACAGGACACTTAGTTCTATATGGTGCTACAGCGGTGTGGTCTAGGACGTCCACCAATAACATGTGGTCACATGGACCCTATTGACCAACCAACGAGAAGCGACCATTGAAGCATTTAAGTGATGTTTGCCCGTTGTCGGTCAGAACATCTCAGAACCTACTTTTAATATTCTCGAAGCCGCAAACTTATTGTAAAGCTACCGATTAACGGTTTTCGTAGACGTGAATTAAATATTATTTAGTTTAAAATCTAGCTCGTTTTTATGTTTAGATACAATACTAGTTTATTACTTTGATTATTAGAAAACTTGTTTCCGAAACAATTGGTATACTTGCAAAAAACTATTTTGTAAATACTGAACGGTCACTATGGCGGTTATGGTTACCAAGGCAAAGGACAAAGTAACCCGGATATCTTTCCTTGTAAGATATTATATTTCTTAACTATTTTAACCTCAAATTTGCCCTTAACTATATACCTACACCAACTTCACAACTGTTCGAGATAAAACCTTAAAATTGTTCTGTGCTCGACGTAGAGTAATCGCTGTTAAATGGCGCGGTATTACAACAATTCCGTGCGTTTGGCTTAACAGGAAAACCCGGAAACTTCATATACACAAAACAGAGAATTTGTGGCCAGTTTCATCCAGAAATCGTAAACGCTTTTGGATTAAATGGTAGCTGATGTTCATATATTTATTTTCATGCAATTTATTTAAATTTGATAAAATATCAATATTCATAGTTGTAAACAAGGCAATCCAATACCACTTAGAAAAACACGCCCTGTAACGGTCTGTTAAAAAAACAAACCTACACCATAATAGTCTGTGTTATTTCAGCATTTCGTCACGTGAGACATGTGTCTAAAGCAGTCACTGGCACAGGCACAGTAGTCTGTCAAAACTTAATTTGAGTAAAGATAATATCCGTTTTGTACTTCCTTTATCCTGGGAAATGTATCTTTTTGGGTAATTTACTTTTACGCCGTTTGCTTTGGCTTTTTTACTTCTATACATGGTATTACAAATTCGAGACTAAGTACAGGAATCTCTGAAACTCGGTTATTATTTCCAGTTCTTTATTAAATGCATCTTTTGACAAAGATATAGTTTAAAATAAATAACTTAAAAAAACGAAATGAACGCCGAAAATGTATGTGAGAAAGATGAGTTTAAAGTGAACTGGATTATATTATCAGTTGATGTGGGTTTTCTATAGACTTGAAAGTTAATTTTGCTATTATTTCTAGTTAGAAGTATATCAAGAAAGGGTTATGTGCCTTCTGTCTTTGTTTCGAGTGTAAAACTTATTTTATGATGCAAATTGTTGACAAAATCCAGAGACTTTCTTAATCTATCATCCCTTCCACACCAAACAATTCATAATACATCGTCTACATACCTCTTGTAAGCTAACAAAAAGTTTGAAGAATCATCTTCGTCATTACATTCAAAATCAAATCAAAATCTTTATTCAGTACTTGCAAAATGCAGTACACGTCATTTAACACATAACTATATAAGTGCGACAGCATTAAGCCATACACTAAGTATATATGGACATTTAACAACGCTTAAAACATTAATCTATATTATCATTTAATAATTCTGATACTAGGTAGTATTTTTTTTGATAAGGAATCTCTTAAGTTTAGTTTTCAAAATACTGAGACCCAGTACTCTTTAAGATATTTTGTTAAATAGTAGTTTCCCAGCATACTCAGGGGATTTTTCAAATTTCGTAACCTTGTGCTTAACTATGTGGTTTGTACTCCTGGTTAGGTATGAATAAAAAGAAGAGTTTCACAAAAAATATTTTAAATGCTGTAGATAACACTACATCAACGAGCACTCGAAAATTATCAGCACAGATTAGTACATCGAAAACAATAGTACATGAAGTTCTCTAAGAACAGCTGCTATTTCCATAATATTTGCATAAAGTACATAAAGTTGTTCCTGAAGATTTTCCTCGTAGAATGCAGATTGCAAGCTGGCTATTGGATCAGCAATGAAATAATTCATTAACATTATTCTTTTTATGAATTAAGCAGGGTTTACCAAAAGTGGTATCAATACATATGTACGGGCTGATAAAAATCCTCACGCCACTATTATTGTTCGCCGGATTGCTTAAATGGACCACTTTATTTGCCAGAACGCTTTCAGGATTTAATAGAGCACTTCCCACTTGAAACCCACCGAAACATGTACATGCACGATGTGTCGCCACCTCATTTCAGCGTTGGTGTGCGGGAGCACCTGATTAACGCCTATCCAAACCGTTGGATAGATAGAGGAGGACCTATTGCCTGGCCTCCTCGATCTCCCGACCTAACGCCGTTGGATTTTTACCTGTAGGGACACCTGAAAAACTTAGTGTATTCCACTTCGATCGGCACTAAGAAGGAACTTCTACATAGAATCACGTTTCGTTGTGATGTGATGAGGACCAAGGCTGGGTTATTGTGGCGGGTACAGCAATCCTCAGTTCGTCGTGCCTGCGAGTGTATTTGACTTGACAGAGCCCATGTTGTACCCTTTTATGAAGTTTTTCAATAATTTCGTTAAGGTGCCTCCTCCATCGCTGCGTTTTTTTAAATTTTTGTATTTTTTCAGATTAAACAACTTAAAATAAAGCTTTTCTGTTGTTTTAATGACTTTCCAATCAAACTTTGTTGTCGAAAAATAAAATAGAAATCATGACCTTTTTTATTAAAAACAAACCATGAATTCATCTATTATCCTTCTTCTCGAATAGAAATCATGACCCTTTTTATTTAAAATAAACCATCAATTCATATATTATCTCTCTTCTCGAAAACGGTTCATTTTATCGACAATAAACAAGAGTAAAGCCTATCCAGAGATATAAGAAAGTTACCTTTTTAATAGTTTGGTGATTTTAAACCGATTTTTACCTGATTCAAAATAAGAGGGTTAATCCCATAAAACAAATTATGTTCTAAAGACTGTATATATTGCCACTCCAGTTGTAGAGTAGCTTTAAAATTATTCTTAAAGTCTGTGCGTTTTAAGAAGTCCGCTAAGCCATAAAACCTCTTGAGCATTATGTCGGTGGCTCTCAAACAATAAATTATATTTAAGGTAATTTTGGATGTTGATAAATTACATTTTCTAAATAAAATAATTTAAAGTAAATAAAAAATTAGTTTAGGTAAAGAAAAATAATATTTTTTTAGCTTTTGTAGTATTCAGACAAATTAGTTTTACGAATTCTTTTTTATAAAGTTTTGGTTCTAAAAAGAACCGATTTTGTAGTCTTGCGACAGAACGTATCTACTTGTAGATAGGTACTACTAAAAGTAGTCTTCCTCTGCATTTGAAATTTCACCCATGCTTTCAGACTCACCAGAATCAACATCATCGTCATCATCATCATCATTCGTAATAATTAACGGTCTTACTTCGTCTATAACCTGTTCTGTCTCATAAGATTCAAAAATAATTTTTTCTGTGTGTTCAATGCATTTCCGCCATTCTTCTTTGCCCGCTTGGCTAAGCGCCTCCTCCCATAACTTTATAACGCTAGGCTTACCGATATTCTTACAGGCATGTTTGTCATAATAGTTCTTGCTAATACCCCATACCAATTCAATTGCGTTGTAATGACAATGGTAGGGCGGCAATCTCAAAACTTGATGTCCATATTTGAGGGCTAATTCGTCAACAACATACTTTTTTTTAAATGAAGAAGTCTTCTTAAGGTCTTCTCTGAAATGCCGCAAGCATCAGACGTTCGTTTTTGCACTGCCAAAACAGACTCTAACGGGCCCGAGTTATCTTTTTCTAAAGTAAAATAACGTTCCACTTGTAATACCAAACGGCGTTCACCTGGAGATAAATGCCTTCTAGGCGATGTGCCACCTTGCTGAACATTTTCCATAACTTTGCTTAATAACTGATTTTAATCCGCACACAATGAGAAACAAACTAAAAGTGAAAAGCACAACTACTTATTTAAAATAAAGTAGAACATACCATCCCGCACTTCAGCAAATTTTAATTATTTCTTGGAAAATAGTAATTATTATGAAGATTTAATTATAATAATCCCAAAATAATGTCATTATCGGAAAAGTATATACCTGACAAAATCTTTAACATATTTAACCATCCCGCACTTGAGCAAATTTTAATTGGTTCTTGGAAAATAGCGATTATTATATAGATTTAACTATAATAATAGCAAAATAATTTAATTATCTATTTAATTATTATTTATGCTCAACGCGTAATTCTAAGATAATTTTGTTTTGAAACCTCTGATTACGCCCAGTAATAGAATACAGTAAACCAGTGGGATGTTCGGTGTGATCAAGTATAGCGAAGGTGCGAAGATATTGTAACTTAACCGACTTACTGTTTTAAAAGCGATAACATCCCTTGGTGATTTAATCCGATATCGGACTTCTTAAAACGCACAGACTTTACTTTGTGTATAATACAGCGTTTATTTAATCGTGTGTGAGTCATAGAAAATATGTGCGAGCCCAATGTATCTCCGGAAATAACCCCGTCGAAAAGCATATAACACTTTTCTGTGGAAACTAAGAAAGTTATAAAAAATGTTTATTCAACTGTCATTGAACGTGCAGTCAGCAAGCAAGCAGCGTTAGAAGAAACGGCCACATTTACAAAAATTCCAACAACAACTGTATGAAAAATTGTGAATAATCCCATTTTAGCGAGGAAGAAAAGAAGCGATACTGGCATTTTCTCGAAGGTAGATGGAAGTGATCAAGATATAATACGGCATAAAATTTACAAGTTATACGAGGAACAAAGCGTGCCTACATGAAATAATTTAATTAAGAGGCTTAAATAGGATGAAACCGGCGTTAAATGTGGCAGAACAACGTTATGGAAGTATATCCAACACATGGATTTTAGATTTAAAAAAATTAACAAAAGACAAGTTTTATTGGAATTGGATTATTTACTTGGATGAAACCTGGTTCGACACATATGATACCCCGGAAAACGGTTGGTTTGACCCAAGCGGCAAGTGTAAAAGAAGTGCGCCATCCAAAAGAGTTAAACGAATTACGATTGTGCATGCTGGATCTAAAGACGGATGGATTCCAAATGGAATTGTTCTGTCTGCAAAAAACATTAAAGATTCTTCTTTGGATTACCATAAGAACACCACTGCTGATTTATTTGAAGATTGGTTTAAAAACAAGCTAATTCCAAACATACCTTCGAATAGCGTAATTGTAATGGACAATGCAAGTTACCATAGTAGGCAGTTGACTAAGACTCCCTCCTCAAATGACACAAAAGCAACAATCCAAAACTACATGTATGATAATGACATTAGAACAGATGATGATAGCGATAGTGATATTGATATATTAAGTGAATAATTATTATAAGTACCGAATAATTTGTATATTTTTGTAATCATAAATATAATTTTTTACAATAAAAAAAACTTTTAATTTCACATTTAAACATAAATAAAATATTATTTAACGTCTTACTTATTCTTATTACAAATAATGATTAAATTCGAAGCAAAATACGGACCTGTTCGGCCATATTTCAATTTTACAGCTGACCCGAGATCAGTTAGTCACTTTCTTATATCTCTGAACAGACTTTACCTTTTTTTAGTCTAAGATACAAGCTACCCAGATACCCAGGGTGTTGAGAATTTAAGCATTGAGTTGTAAAGCTTAGCTCGTCCCTGGTAAACTAAAAAAACTATATATGTTTCAAGGACACCATTTTAAAATGTCCCTACTAATGTCCATCACATTAAATTTGCATGAAATTATATTAAGTACTTTTAAAGTTATTCAAGAAAAACCAATTTCCAACAGCGCCCTTCAGGTCTCCGTAGGAAAAGGTGTAAGAAACTGTTTTTTGATGGGTTGGTTAAGTATAAGGCTCTCCCAATGTATATTAGGCCAGCTAGCAAAAGAAAACTATTGATTCGAAGTGTTAGGTGTATTTCTGTTAAGTCAAGATAATTTGTAAACTGTATCAGAGTTTCAGAGATCTCTATACTTAGTCTTGAAATCATAAAATATCTTTAAGTTTCAGAAAGTAGCCGAAAGTTACAGTAAAAATAACAAAATGTAACATTCCACATAAATATAGTGCTAAAACTTGCCTTTGAACTGATAACCTTTCAGCAGCCGCACTCCTACATAAATACGCCTTCTAAGCCTAGATAAAACGTAATTTTTTCTTCTTATCCTAAACCTTTCAGAGAGACCTCTTTTTCTTTTGAACGCCCGCGAACCTCAAATCTCTAAGGACGAGAATTTGCGCCCCCGCATAGACTCCGGCAAAGCATTACTTGCGGTTTTTGGGGGGAAATTTTGCTTTCATCTTCTCCACACTTTAAGGGCATAGGCAACAATGGAATTATGTGCCTCAAAAAGCATTCTGGTTCATTTTGATGTGGATTTCGTCATTTGATGTAGAACGAAACAGGTGTTTGGCGGATTTTGAGAAACACAGATTATTTTTACTGTTATTAAGTGTACAAACGCACGGAGTGCGCCAGTGCTACATTTTCTTCCACCAACCTGTGAATATTTTTTTGTCACCCTTAACGCTTAAGGTATTCCTGCCGTGTACCATTTTGCTTAGGTTAAGCCGATTGTATAGTTTTTATAACCAAGTTTGTGGGTGTTAAAATATTATTTCCGTAGACTTGCTGTAACTGGCGCACGGAGTGCGCCGCGCGCCTGGTTATGTAAGTATAGTTTTATTGGTTTATATGTTTTTGTTATTATTTTGTTGTTGTAATATACGTATAATATCAAATTACAAATTTATTTTTCTTTATTATAGGACCAGAAAATACTTAACGGATGCCAAAATGCCTTTATGACGCATAGCCTGTCTAAAGAGAAAATGACGTTGTGTCACGGGTGGTTAGGGTTGCCACTTGCACGGGCGTCGCCCGGCAGTGCCGGGCCTAGGAGATGATCGCCGGGCCGCCGGGCCAATGAAAATTTTGCCGGGCCTCCATGCGACCAAAGTAAATTCAAATTTCCCGCGCACAGTACAGAGTTACGACATTCTTACCGTTCACGTGTCGGAAGCCATCCTTGTCAAATGAAAACGAATACACAGTAGGTACACACACACACACCATACAAATGTATACTTCCTTTATCGAAGATTAGCCCGAAAATCAAAGAAATTGATGTAAAATGGGTGAAAATTTTCGAAAGTTCTGACGAATTTGTCCAATTGCCCTTAATTGTTGGCAAAATTTTATCAATCCCCATCAGCAATGCCTACGTGGAAAAAGTTTTTTCAATTATGAAGAATGTTTGGACTGATTTGAGGAATCGAATGAGAGTTGAACTGGTGAAGGCAGAGCTTTTGACAAAATTGAATTTCCACATGAGTTGCGAAGAATTCACTTTTTTTTTTAATCAACCAGCTCAAAAACCACTCCTGCGAAAAGCTAACACAAATGAAAAATATGAATGGAAAAAAAATAACTATGTGTACATGTATGATATTTATTTTGTAAAAATGCATAAAGATTTAAAAAATTGAAAATTTAAATTTCCCGCTTTCTACAGAAACCCCCTCGTCGATGACTTGCCGGGCGAGAGACACGACCGAGGTGATAACCCTACGCAGGCGCGGTCATACGGGAGGTGGCCATGGGGGCCATGGCCCCCCCCTTGGCGTCGATTTACATTATAAAAGCCCTGCCTCCATAAATTGACCAATCGTGTCAAACCCTTAATTTTTTAAAAATATTTAAACGCAAAAAATATTAATAAAAATAATTAAGTAAGTAGGTATAATATAATATAGGTATCTATAATTTTAAAATTTACTTAACCGTTTTTTGCGTATTTTTCCTACTTGAAAACCAAGAACCATCAACAAAAAAGGGCGTGGCACCCAAAAATTTTTTGCCTGCGGCGCTAAGACTTTTCCTACCACCGCCTCTCTAAATTGACATGAGCCGCCACTGCATGGCCCCCCCCCTCAAAATGTTGATATGACCGCCCCTGACCCTACGGGTGGTAGATCTAAAGATAAAATCACAACTATAAGATATGATAATATATGAATGTATTATGTTCTCTAAACACCCGAAAATACCTTATACAATATAAGGATTCAACAAATATTTGTTTGCAGAAACAAAATTTGCCGTATTTTATTCTAACACAGTAAGATAAAAATTAAATCAAAGCTACCAGAAAAAGGAGTCTATTCTTCAAAGTAGTCAAATATTTTTAATACTATTAGATGCGATACATGTCAGGACTTAATGTGCAAAGCTCATTCTGTTGTTAAAACTAGTTGTCCAAAGTGTTCCAGACAAACGGAATCATTCAACGAGGATAGCGACTAATTTTCTTTATTTATTCGACTTAATTTGTTCTTTCTTGTTATTTTCAAGGTTATAATTAAAATTTTGCAGGTTAAACACTTAAATAACATAAATATAAAAAAAAATTATACAAAAATTAGTTTTATTAAAGTCAAACTGCAATTTATACTATTGGCGCAATCAGTGCGCCGCGCTCCTACTCGTGTTCTAATATAGGTAAGGCAAGCCCGCTCGAGGGTTAAAGAAAATATTGAACAAAATTTGTATTTATTTTTAACAACTTTATTCCATAATATTTTTCTGTTTTTCCTATGTTAAATGTACAATTATTCGGCTTCTCGACGTGATGCTTTCCTCTATATAACCCTCCGCTACGCTAGTACTCTTCCACTTTCCGTGTAGCTTAAGGGTTGCAAGGGAAGCACCACCCTCGATAAGAAGTGTGCACGAGGTCCGACCTAGGCAATGTCCTGTATATTCTTTGGCGTTTTCTAAATTAAAAAATTTAGCTATGATTGAAGGAACACGTCCTAGTATATTTTTACCCACAGGCATAGCTATGAATTTACCATTTCGGTATGTAAGGAAAAATCTGCGTTCCTCAATTCCTTTAGGCCTTAATGCAATGTCTAATGTCTAATGTCTGATGTCTAACCAATTTGTTTAGTCTCCTTCGATTATAGTGAAACTTTTTGGCGTAGCAGTTTTAGTTTCTGTTGCCTTGACAAGCATAACAGGCCCCTTATCATCAATATCATCATTTTTACCATCTCATCTCATCTTAGGCCGCCAGAAACTCTCATTACGAGTACCATTTTATGCAGCAGGAAGGTAACTTTTGACTTTCTAGGAAGATAAAATGCTAGTAATTGACAATATCTTGAAATATTAATGTTTTCCTTTACTAGTTCAGACTTCACCTGGGAATATTTTGTCCAAAGGCTATTTGGGGTATATTTTTCGACTAAAATAAAGTAAAAATAATTAAAAATTGTTATTACCGATGAGCAAAAGGGTTACACACTTTTTCTGAAAGTAAGTCATCATTACTGTTTCAGTAGTCACCGTAATTCGGTTTTTTACTATCCATTGTAGAAAATTTTCATACTCCTTGTCGTACAGAGCTTTAAACTTTGCCGGTAATAAGTTTTCCTTAGCTTTTTCAGCATTTTCTAAAATATTTTATGGAATTTCCATATTTTCGTTTATAAAACGTAAAAGACGCTTAAAATAAACAACCCTTAGCAACCGTCAAACTTATTCTATGACAACCGATCAAAGCTCACTAAATACTAAAAATTGACGAAAATAGTTTTTAAAAAAAATATAGGATTTTAATTATTTATATTTTAAAATTAATGAAAAATAAAATATTTAATACCCTACAGGCGTTACTGGACTATAATGTACTTAACGCCCTTCGTACATAAATAACTAATATAAATGCTGCTTAATATCATCCCAATAAAATTTGCAGGTTTGTTCAGACTTCAATCTGAAAAGCTTTACCATTTAAAATTATCAAGATCATTAAAGCCACATCAAAATGCAATGCTTTTAAACCCCTTTTCGACCACCCCGTTTTATTCACAAAATATTCAGCTAATTTCCTTTTCATATGTATTTTGTGTCCGCAATTCTTCGGTGCAGGTCCATTATTTTATCAATCCCATAACATACGAGTGTCATAAAAACGTTCCCCCGTATTTGTGTAAGCATTCGATCATCAGAGTTCCTAGACGTGGCAGTTTTTAAAACCTGTTTCCAACCTGTTTAAAACTCTGTAAAAGAACACCTGTCAAAATTTCAGTCCAAGGAGTGGGAGGCCACAAGTCGCTGAGTTTGAGGCTCTTTAGGATTTTTTTTTATAACAAATTAGGGATATTTTGACCTTCCCTACGCTATATACTTACCAGATACCCTGTATAGATTTTCTATCTGGCATAATGCGCTAAAACTACTCTTGAATAAGTCGATATTTTCAGCTTAAGGTGATCATTAAACTTCATAGGCTATCGAACACAATTATTTAATGAAACCAGTTTTTAAAGATGTCTAAATAAAACTTGCAAATTAATTTTGAATGGGTCGATATACTCAGCTGGAATACTGGAAATGATCAATGAATTGATCGAAACAGAGCTCTGGAAGAGATCATAAAATTGGCCGATATAATCTGTTGCTTAATGCCAGAGAGTAATAAAATGTAAATTTGCAATGACAGGACCCATTAAACAGGGTGGACAACTTAAAGGTTGCTTTGTAAATTTCAGGTAAATTGCAATGATAGCTTTTAAAAATTCCGTATTTCAGACCTACACACCGCAAATCGGTCCTAAATTAGGGTCACCCTAATTAGCATACAATGGAAAGACGAGTTTGGTGAATGAAAGCAATGTGACAGCGGCGCTACTACAGGTAATTTATTAATAGGTATATATAATAATTACCCTTGATTATAAATATGGAGATAACTGAGATATTGATTATTCTAATTCTAAACAATGGGATTAATATAACTACGGGAAACCGGACCTTGAGTCTCCAGCACCCCGAACACAAAAATTTTCTAACATGTGCTAAAAATTTTACAAAATGGAATCTTTACTTAGGTAATTGATAACAGATGCTTTCTTTTAATACAAAATCATAATATGAATAAGAACTTCGAAAGTCTTCTTTATGTATCCTTACTTGAAACCGAATAAGAAGAACATGTTTTTCTTTGTGACCTTCTAAATTTCACAATTATCTTTGAATTTATTACCTACAAAATTCCTTGTCAGTATGTCAGTATGTTGATTGCATTCACTACGTGACACATTTTCAAAAAAAATTTTTAAAGCTCCATCAACGTCACCTTCCACCTACAATTTTCTCTATACTGCTAATATTAACTTCAGCACTATTTTTTTGCCTCCTAAAGATGAAAGTTACTACCTTCGAAACATGTAGACGCGCTTTCATAAAACTGAGCCTCTGATTGCTCTTATTAAATTAGTGGAGAAAGACTTTTTGACTTTCTTTCCTTTCCCTATATTTCAACTCTACTTTGAGGATGGACTATTTTTTCAAATTATTCTAATATTAAGTAGAGAAAAACCTATATAGAGAAGTAAGAATAATATGAAAATAGATAAATTGGAATAAACACTAATGGACTACTTCTTCAAATATAAACACTAATATTTATAAAAAAAATCTACTATGTACAATACAACTTAATTTTTAAATTTTAGTTATCATGTTCCGAGTAGTCCGATAAACTATCGTCGTTGGGGTCCAGAGAAATAATAAGGGGCTCTACAGTGTTTTCTAGTATGTTGTCAGCTTCCCACATTCTTTCTTCTATTTCAATCACATGTTCGACGCACTTACTCCATTTTTCACAATCAACTATCTTTATTCCCTCTTACAAGAGGTTTTTAACGTCTCTCATTCTAAAAGTGGTGTTATGCCTTGCTACAAACCCTTTTACTTGCGCTCACGTCAATTCTATGAGGTTTAATTCACAGTGATATGGCGGAAGGCGAAGTATCGTTATATTTCGTTTTAAAGCGATTTCGTCGACAATAAATCTCGTACAAATTCAACTTTACAATCTTAAAACTTCTTTTTCAGCATATCTTTATGACATGGCTTCTTATTTACAGTAAGCCAATGAATGATTGATGTCATTTTTTTTCCAAGAAGACGTCGGTATTTTTCTGGATTTTCTTGAGTGATACTAGCATTATCCTTGACTATAACAGACCCAGGAGGAATAGGATCTAGCATTTGCTGGAAGTATTCTTCAAAGACATCAGCGTTCATGTCTTCATGATAGTCTCCAGTCTGATGGCAGTCTTTTCATCCTCATTTATTACAGTTTTTTTCTTCTTGTACTTCTCTTTGGTGACCTGATGGGGCCGCGTTTATCTTCGTGCTCCGAATGTTGAATTTTGGTGGCGTAGAGCGTTGAACACATTGAGAATAATAATTTTCTTATTTTTGAGAAGCGCAGTTTTACTAATCCGTTTCTCAGCAACAAATTCAGAAACACTAGCCATTTTCAAGAAAGAAGTTTTTTAACAACTGCCTGTGCCTCTTATAGGTACAATACCAATACTTGGACTACAGCTATGGATACGGCGGAGACCACTGAGTTTTATAGTTCAATAATTATTTATTACTCTCTGGCATTAAGAAACAAACTAAAAAGAGCTTTGTAACTAATTATTGAACCATTTGAACTGGCGAATTGAAACTGGTCTTTATAAGCCAATACGTTTTACAGGAAATCGTTTTAAAGACTTCATCAACATCTGATCAATTAAACGCGTCACTCAACTTCTACTCAAAGTCCATAATTTCTGTCAGTGACTTATCACTAGCATATAGAGAGCTCCGGGTTGTGCGACGTGTATTTCAAAAAACTATAAATGATAAATTAAATTTATTTCATTAACCTGCTCATATAAAACGACGACCTTTTCCACTAGGATTTCTTAGTCGTTAGTAGCGAAAATTCATCCATAAATGCCTGCCTTGAACATTTAATATTTAGATCTTGCCATACCTTCTCAACTGTGTGCTCTTCATTGAGCCATGTTTTGTCAGTGTAATACGATTTTTTCCTTTTTACCCAAAACTCCGTATTTTCCCAAATATTGTTATTGATATTTCATTCTTTGTGGCATCGTCTAGAATTATTGTTTTCCGTTCTCTGGTCTACGCTCCTCGACTATTTTCTTTTTCGTCATTGTCTTGTTTGATGAAAGTTTCGATAAGGTGCCACATATTTCTGCAGCATCCAATGTGCTTAATTCAGGATTTCGTTCCCGAATTCCATAGTATACATTTTTAACTATTACTCGTTCTTTTAATGTTTATTGAAATTTTTTCTTGTTGGCGGACAACTAGTTGAAGGTTCATTAATATTCATAGTTTACTCAATTAAAAGTAAATAACAACACTATAGTATTATTGTACCTATGATCATTGTCAGGGGTCGCGAGATCCGGTAAGTTAAAAAATTTGAAACGTTTAGTTACTTTCCGGCAGTTGTTGGAAAACTTCGTTCTTGAAAATGGCTAGTGTTTCTGAATTTGTTGCTGAGAAACGGATTAGTAAAACTACGCTTTCTAAAAATGAGAAAATTATTATTCTCAATAATCTCAATGTGTTTAACGCTCTTCGCCACCAAAATTCAACATTCGGAATTGCAAAAATAGTTAAATTGTGTTCAAGTATGACTGGAGTCGGACAGTCAACAACATACCGACTTGTCCACGAGGATAAACGCGGCCTTATCAGGTCACCATAGAGAAGTACAGAAAGAAAATAAACTGTAATAAATAAGGATGAAAAGACTGAAATCAGAAGAATCTTATACTCGTTTTACTTTAACAAAAAATACTTACCTTGGATAAAATAATGTCTGAAATGAAAAAGGATGATTTCATTCCACCCATGGGTAAAAAGAAACTATGGAAAACTTTGCAGGAAATGATTGTGAAAAATGGAGTAAGTGAGTGGAATATGTGATAGAAATAGAAGAAAAAATGTAGGAAGCTAATAACATGCTAGAAAACACTATAGAGCTCCTTATTATTTCTCTGGACCCCAACGACGGTAGTTCATCTGACTACTCGGAACACGATGACTAAAATTTAAAAATTAAGTTGTTGTATTGTACGTAGTAGATTTTTTTTATAAACATTAATATTTATTCAAATTCATCTATTTTCATATATTTCTTACTTCTATAAAGTTTTTATCTACTTACTCTGCTTGATGGGTCCTGTCATTGCAAATTTACATTTTATTACTTTCTGCCAATAAGCAACAGGGTATAAATAGTGAGGTTAGTTCAGGTTAGTTTAATAACTATATATTTACATAAAACAATATCTATGTGAACGACCCATACCTATACTACGAAAACTGATAAGAAAACTCACAAAATATATCGATAAATTAATAATAACAACACAAATTAATAAAGCAGTGCGAAAACACTGCCAGCACGCTTGTTTTCAATTCTTTGAGTTGTGAACTTGGCCTCTCTGTGTTGCCAAATTTAGTTTCTCCTCGATCAAAATCCCAGTATCGGATCGTCGTGCTATTTTAAATGCATTGCGGCTTGTATATCAACATTGCCTCTTAAGTTTACTGTATTTGTAGCGCAAAACATTTTTACATGCATAAAAAACATTAACTTGGGTATAGAAAAATTATTAAAGCTTTGGCGGCAACTTCTTCGTTCTGTCAACATAAATCTGATGGATCAGATTGGGATTTCATAGCGTCTGATTTCTTTAGGTGGGTTGGATTTTAGATGAGGAGCATCAGGGGTTGATTCCAGCCTTGTAGAATATTCTACGTGTTTCCATGCTCCAATATCGAAATGGTCATTAGCGGATCGAGTGGCGGGATGACACATCTGTCATGAATGGAGACAGTATCAGAGATGTGTTTTATATTCAGTCGGAAATGTACCCATATTGTGTGCTAGATTTCGTTTGCATAAAAGCAGTATTAGAGCATTTTTTATGTGTTTTTTTGTTTGTTTTCATTATGTGCATTGCAAGATAGTTTGCCGTGAACACTTTATTATACGGGGTCCTGCAGATTGCACTATTGATTTTAAAGCTATATATGGGCATGTTTTTATTAATGGCTAACTTCTTGTTCAAAGATCACACAAAAGTGTTTGAGAAAACAAGGAAAACTCATTTTTTAAATATTACATCAGTCGGATGACCTCTTTCTAGCTGCTGGCATTCTTGAAGCCTAAAATGAAAACTTTGCATCACCCGATCAAACATTGCAATCCGGGTTGCATTAATCTATGTCTAAATATTATGTTTCAGTTGTTTTAAAGTTATCGGTCGATTAGAAAACACTTTTAACTTTAAGTAACCCCAGGAACAGAAATCACAGGATTAGAGATCCGGTGACAGTGTCGGCCAGGAAACACTCTTTAGAGAATCGCCATAAACTTCCTGGCAGTGTAGGAAGTAGCTCCGTCATATACGTGAGTTCATTCTTTTGGTCTTTCTTGGACACACGAGGCAGTATTGCGAAACTTGTATACCCACTTTTTAATAAAATTGTTGTTCGATTAGCAACTAAATCTCGTGGATTTTATTGAAAGGAATGAGGAAATAATCGCTGGGTGGTTATAACAGAGCTTCTACCGCAAAAGAACATTGGAATTTGAACATGCACATTTCTCTTTGTGCGGTAATTTGATAAGTGATCATACAGTCTGTCGAAGGTTAAAAGAGATAAATTTGAGAGCAAGGAGACCAGCAACTGGTCCAAAATTACTTTTCATGCATCGTCGACTCGCAAAAACTTTTGTAGAATGTATGGAGGTTGGAATAAGCAACAATGGTCTCAGGTTTTATTTACCGATAAGTCTTGATTTTGTTTGTTTTCGTCTGATGGTCGTCAAAGAGTTTGGAGACGAACGGTAGAACGATACGAACAAGGTTTAATCAGCGAACGAGGAAGCTATGGAGGAACGGGGATGAATATCACTAGAAGGCCGCACAGAACACTATATGTTACCAAGAAATGCTCTTACGGCGCTTATGTTGTTCCCTATGCACATTTTAATGGGAACAATTTTATTCTTATGCACGACAATGCGAGACCGCATACCGCCCAAATTGTCAATGCATATATTAATGAGGTCGGCATAGAAACAATGGTATGGCCACCAAAAAGTCCAGATATGAACCCGATCGAACACTTGTGGGATGAATTGGGGCGGCGAGCTGGATCTCGCCAGAGGGTTCCGCAAACTTTATGTGCCTTAGGAGAAGCGCTAGTGGAGGAATGGAATAATATTCCTCAGGTGACCATTTCCAACCTCATCCAAAGCACGCCAAGGCGAATAGAGGATTTAATTAGGGCAAGAGGTGGTAACACTCGGTACTACATTGCAGTTTGCTTACATTTTGTTTCATACTTTCCTGTTTCTGTTGTTCTTAATAAAGCTTTTAAATGTTGACAGTGTTTTTCCTTTATGTAGGGTGAAAAGTACTTTTTTTTAATAAAACTATGGTATTCTCTGACCTACATAAGATAGGTACATGAATCAAAAAACAAAAGATAAACAATATTTCATTCAATAAGCTAATGTTAGCGTAAAATAAAATTGAATGCTGAAACAATCCACAGGGTGTTCTAAATTTTCTGAAAAAAAACAGTCATATCTGTTTTAGGTTATAAACACCACAAAATCATAAGAAAAAAACAAAATTTAACATGTATATTAATTCTAAAGATTAAATCTAACAAATAAAGAAATACATTCAAATTGACTAACCAGTTCAGAAGCTACGAGTCATCAAGCTTTCACAAGATTTTAGGTGCGTTACTTTTTTTGCACTTCAGTGTATTCTGAAATGAAATAACTTTGAGAATGGATACCTCATTCTACCCTGTATTAAAATGTTATAATAAATTGTTGTGCCTTTCATTTAGTTTAGAGACGGATTAATAAATCAAACAATATAAACACGTTGTTTTTGACCGTGCCATAAAAACGATCACAAAATAAAATAAACGACGTTCGGAGTCTCCATCCCCAACACCATGACATACGGATATGTTGGAGGGATAAAAAATGATCGGAATATATATTACTTAAAAAAGTCGTTATGGACAGGTAGAAAAACTTTTATGGTACGTTGTAGGCCTTTTTACGATAAGGTATAGCGGAAGGATGCTGGAAAATTGAATTTTTCGGTCTCTTTTGGGTATATTCGTTCTTCTAAATTTTTTTTAATAGCCGATATTTATGTTTAGGAAAATGTTTACTTTAGCAGTAGAAATTGCGGAAAAAGACCTACCATGGTTGTTCAAAAGCCCTGGATAGGATTCACATCCTTTCTATAAGTCATTTAAAAAAAAAAACGAAGCCTATCTCCTTTAAAAGGCTTCTCAAAGAGTTAAGACAACCATCAAACATGTTGTTCCAAAAATAGTTACAGCTTAAACAGAACCAATGTAAAATATAATAGTTTTTGAATAATACAACTTACTTGTTTCGTACATCCCATATATAGTGTCACGGATAGAACTTATATCTAATCTTGACCCTCTTTGAATGAGAACGTTTCTTCTTAGACGATTCTAATAATTTATTTTCCTTAACTGTTATTGAAACTGCGCTTACAGTGGAGATATTCAAATTTATGAAAAGATCTGGAGTTTTTGTTAAAAAATAGACGCACAACAACACGAAACCACAGAACAATAAAGGTTAGTTTTTTACGAAACGTCAACAAAATGTCAAAACTTTCTCATGTTATCTTACGAATTTAAAATCATCAGCTGATTGATAAGGTGCATCGGAAATTGTTTTGCAAGAAGTATAATTTAGTTCCATATATTGTTAAGTTGTTGAGACAAGGTACGGACTCAGAATGAAGCGTGTATGTTATTTAATGAAAAGTATCCTGAGAGTCTATTTACGCAGTCAACTTTAAGTAGGGTATTTCACAAATTTGAAGACTACGGGAGATTACTTGATTTACCTATCCGCCGTATCTGAAGATAAAAGAAAACTTGATATACTCGTATCAGTAAGTAAAAATCCGCATTCTTCAACTAATACCTTGGTGCGATGTTACTAGAGCTTTCGTACAGAAACTCTTAAAACGTCAGGAGTATCACCCTGTAGCGTCGATACTTTTAGGTATGTTTTAATTGTTTTTTTTGTAATTGTCGTAGACCCGCAAGTCCGTAAATCTACCTTCTTACGCGAAACCGCCCTTCATTTTAAGTTGTGTTGGCTCAAATTTTGATTATTCTTTGTGACCTTTGCTGTGGGTTTTTAAAGTTCACGGCAAACTGTCGTCTGGATCATTCGGGCAAATGATACTCTGCACTGACTGGTTACCTACTAAAGCCTTTGTGGAAAAATTAGAGAAATCTTTGCCTATCTTTGGGTCTTCCACACTTAATCCCGATTTAGATTTTTGCCACGTAATCTGAAACTTCATATCTTCTTTTTAGACCAGTCTCTCTACCATATTGCAGTCTGCTTTCAGCATTGCTGAGCAGCAGCAAGGGGAGCCAGCCACCTCAATACTGATACTTCTTACTACCAATATCTCAGTGATTTTGTTTTTTATGATATGCGCAGCCAAGTAAAATTATTTACTGTACCTAAAATTATGTCATTTTATTTTTGATCTAACCTAGGCCATGAGCTATTTTAATCAACTGTTTCAACATAACATTATAAGTGATTTACCGGATTAATCTCAGCTATTCTGATATTTTAAGCGATATGTAGAAGAGTTGCAACTTTTGCGCTATAATAATGAGTGTTTAGACTAGCAAAACTCTTACTGCTTTATCTGATTTGGTAAATAAACTGACTACATATGTATGAGCTATTGAATTAATTGTTGCCATTTAAAACCACTTATCTTTTCTACATAAACTTTTTCTCATTCAATAACTTTTAGTTAATTTTCGTGTTTGTTTTGGCACTGAGTGTAGGAACCATTGTTTCACTTACAGGAATTTGGTGTTGTTGTGACAAGTTAGAGCTAAAAGCAGGTGTGAGCGACGCTCAAAACTCCCAGTCTTTATAGGTACACCTCGTTGCTTTACTGGCAAGGACTACCCCGTTTAGCTTAGGTAGGTGGTGCCCTTAAACTTTATTCTATATTAAAAAAACATCAGTTAATATTTTATTACCACCTTATAAGGGTATAAGCCATATAAAGTGTATGTTATACAGGAACTTCTCTATGGCGATTACGACAGAATATTACAATTCTGTAGGGAAATGATGGCAATATGCAAAAAAACACTTTATTTAAATGAAATAATCAATACACATATTATGCTACAGGTTAATGGGTTCAAAGAAGGGGGCTAAAAATATTATATATTACATATATATTATACATAATTTATAGAATAATCAATGTTTTTAGGGTAAAGATTTTTTCAATATAAGAACTTTTCCCTGCATCTTTATTTTCTTTCAAAACCTGGCTAAAAATAGCTCTAAAGTTCCTGTTACTGTTAATAAAATCGTTTTAGTCCATTCTTGCTCATGACAAGTTAAATATGTAAAATATAGAGAATAAAATGCGTTATAATACCGTCATATTTATGTCACACGAGAATGAAAAATATTTGTTCACGCAACCCCAAATATGGAAACTTTTCCACTATATCAACTTTTTTCCATTTTCCCGTTTTTATCAACTTTTTCGATAAACACGCAATCTACTGGGGCATAAATTTGCGACGGCGGTTTTTAAATCGAGGTCCATTTTAATGTTTTAAACCAGTTACGTGGCAGGCAAGGCTTTTTACACATATTATTTTAGTCCGGGAACGCATGGAAAAAGTAGGCGCAAGAAACCTGACCTCAAAATGTTTGTTCGCGGTAATGAGGGCATAAAAATAAAGAATAAAATTAGCGCAATATAAAACTTCTAATACATTAAATATTCTCCTCTGATTTGCCTGGCGAAGTCATCTACTTATTTGGTGCATGTCCATTTTATAAAATACGTTGAATCAGGCTAGAGTGCTAAATTTCGAATAGTTCATAAACTCAATTTTTTCTAAAAAATGTTACTTGGGCTTGTAATGGCCATAATCTATCGAGTTTCGAGCTGGTCATCGGTCTGCAGTTCTGAGTTTCGGGTCCGCTCGACTGACGGCCCTATAACGCGCCTTTTAAATTATAATTAAACCTACGAAATATCTAGTTAACCCTTCATAGATTCGGCAGATCTATCGCGATTTTTCGATTTATGAATCACAGCTTTCATGAGAGTATCTATCTGATTATTGTTTTTGTGTTAGTGAATTTCGTGAAAACTTGCTTACTTTTGTACTTTGTTTGTGACTTTTTTTTTCATTATTTTGTGATGAAATGGAGCAACAGAATGCTTTGTGTACATTTACCACATAATTACAGACCGAGTTTCCGTTTTAAGAAAAGCAAACTGTAAATGCGAGGTAAAAATGTATAGTATTTGTATTAGTTTCTATGATCAAATTTTGTTAACTTGTAGATATTTAACGGCTCTTAGACAGGGTTGGGTCAGCAGAAAACTTTAGGTAATCTACAAACGTAAAAAAACGCCCCATTTTTTATATGGTTTTCGAAACGTCACTTTTTTTTTACTTCTATTTTGGTAAAAATGTTTAATATTGTGATAGCTGGTTTTATTATATTTATATAATCATCCTTAATAATTTTGTCACAGCCTGTTTACTAAGGCTTCCACACACCGACGTGGCCACGGCCACGGTGGCGGTGGCGGCCAATCTAAACACATAGAAATAAATTTATGAAATCATACCAGCGCGGGCAGGTCTAGATCAAGCGGCCTAACGCAGCGTTTTGATATGCGGTGACGGTCAAATACAACGTGTCAACTTTGACTGCGAGAAGTGACAGTAGTAATGGCAAATAATAAAAGGCTTCCACACACCGACGCGGCCACGGCCACGGTAGCGGTGGCGATCACATTAGCGGTCGGGCATATTCACACCAAAGCGGTGAGTGGAGCTGTAAGGTAGTTGCCGTTTACAGATTTTATGTACAAAAAAATATATTTTTAAACGTCCAAGTTTCTTTTTTATTTCTACTATTTGTTATTATGATAGACGATGTGGAAGAATAGGGTTTGTTACTATTAGCTCTTTGTCCCACACTTTGTTATTAGTCCTTATATTTTTATAATTTGGATGGTTTAAATTAAAAAGTATGGGATATAATTTAACATTTTCTATTAATAATTTTGTTATATTATTTGCCATTACTACTGTCACTTCTCGCAGTCAATCACCATTGATGGTGTGCGGAGAAAATAATTAACATCGATTCACACAATTTTAACTGAAATAAAAGCATTCAAAACCGCTTGGGAAGATTGTGCATTAATAAGTCGTTACATGGTTGCCAGGTTTTAAAATATTTCATTTAAATTCTCATAAAATGTACCAAAATCGGCATGTCATTAAGGGCCTTTTCACCCTACGGTACCTGTTTTGCTTAATTTGCCAACGCAGGTAGGAAAAATCCATGTCTAAAGGCGCTCGCAAGCTTTCTTATCGCCTCTAACCAACGTTCAGTGTCGTAGACAAATTTCAATGAAAAGGATATTAGCAATTCAGTTTTATTATTTTGGTGGTTATTCAAAACAGCAACTATTATAATGCAGGCGAGTTCTTCAAGTGACAGTAACCAACAAGTTACAAAACGACGTCATTTAAAACCTGGGAAGCGTACAACGGTAAAAAATGTGTATGAGGGAATTCTAAGTACACACAGTGGAATATCATCCACTGATGCAGCAGAACTTTGTGCCACATTGACTAAGACATGTTGCCGTACTGTTTATAGAACTTTCAAGGACAGTAGGAATTCTAAAGAGTCCGATCAGAAGGAAACAAGAGGACGAAAAAACATTTTTATTGATCAACAAACAAAGTTAGCCATTCGCCGGAAAGTGCATGCATTTTTCTTTTCGAAATGAACTTCCGAATTTAAAAAAAATCTCTGCCGAAATTGAAAGGGATGAAAATATGCAAAAAATTTCACGAAGAGTTCTACTGCGCACACTACGAGAATTGAATTTTCGATTCTAAAAACGAAATCGCAAAAGTCTCTGGTGGAAAAAAATATTGCGTTTGGCGAAAAAATGCTAAAAGTGCAGTTGCTCGATCTTGCAAGACTTTGCATAAAAAAAATATACGAAATATGTAGTGGCTGAAATGGTTCTTGGACGAGGTGTTACAATATTGTGTTTACCGCCTTACCATTGTGAACTAAGTCCAATCGAGCTTATATGGGCACAGACAGTAGTAGCGACAGTAATGAAATATTTTCATCGTCAGATAGTGAATAATCGCTGTAATGGTAATAATGAATTTAAAATTGTAACGTATTGTCATTATAACACTTTTTAATGTCGGCGTGCAATATAATTTGTCAAATTATTATCAATTAGTGTCCATTAGGTAACAATAGTTAGGAAATTTATAAACATTTATAGTTTAGGTTTAGGTTTTGCCCTTAATCCACTATTATATGTTTCTATTATTATGTAGTATAATAAAAACATTATGAGAATAACATATACCGTTGCCTTATTATTCTTTTTGGATTTTATACCTCCTTAATTTTAGTTTCTCTAATTACTTCAATATATCACCAAATGTACAAGCTTAATTTAGTTTTCAGTTTGATTTATAATATTATATTTATTATAGTAAATGTAAATATATTATAATAATAAACAAAAAATTCATATATTTTTTAAATTATTATTGTTTAAAATGACACGCCTCTGGAATTGGCGTTCCCCTTACGTCTTGCACACCCGGGTAAAAATTAGTCACTGCCAATTATTTTGGTACCGGAGTATGGTAAGATACGAACTCCAATCTAAATCATAAGTGTAAATAAAAGCTAGAATGCCATAATTAGTACGCAGAATCATTTCAGTTTTATTTTCCAAACGGCCCGGTCCAGTACCGCTTTGGCATATAGACTTCTTTTTACCTGATTTATGTGTTCATTAGTCTATTGTAAACGGCGTGAATTCGGAAAATTCGTTAACTTTTACAACCGGCTTGTCATTAATATTGGACGTACGCCAGTTGATGAAAATATGCAATTTCAACTGGACCCCTAGCTGTGCGTTGACAAATAAAAAACCGTAATAGGTACATTAATAATATTGTTTGTGTCCCTATTGCTTTAGCAAAATAGACTTTAAACTGAAGGATCAATCTTAAATTAAAATTGACTTTCTCAACTTCGGTAGGCCAAATATGATTGCTAATGCAATTGAAAAACTAAAACAGAGTACCCATCCTGCATTTTAATGAACGGTGACCATTTTGAGCATATATAAATATAATTTATATGTTTTAATATCGTTCCAAAACGCTAAAAAGTAACCCCAACAACCACTATATATTTAAAAAGAGGATAAAATTCTTTAACTGATACAATGAAAAAATAGGGGGTATTCCATTTGGAAAAACTGGCACTTGTCAAAAAACTGTCACTTCCGATACTCAGTTGTTTTTATTCATTTCATTTTTTGAAGGTTCGGTGAAGATGCTATAGGTAACTTTGCTAATTTAACAATTTCTCTAAAACCAATAATAATGGAGATATCTATTGGGCAAAATATATGCGAACACCCTGTACGTTCCAAAGTATGTCTGATTTATTCCCGATATTAAACCACCAAAATCAGTTTGATTTTGCCAAATAAACTAGAAAATAAAAGATACCAGTTAATGGCGAGTAAAATTCCACGAATAGACTCCGCGCAAAAACATATTGTTGAGCGAATTTTCTCGGGTTTATGGAAAACGATCATCGATCTCCGTGGAAAATGATTAATTGATGGTGAACGGCAATTCGGCTACGTCACAAGCAAGCCGGCGTGTCTTAAAGAAGGACTAGTCTATTAATCATAATATTTAAGGATATAGTACGGGGGTGCGAAATATCTTTGATGGACGTGTTAAGTATAATATACAAAGCCCGGAGAATAAGAACTTTGGATGACCTCAGTACTATAAGTAAAAAAAATATACAAAGAATAGAAGAATGTTCAGATTTTACGAACAAATAGCCAGCAATATACCAGGTCAACTAAGGATTTCAAAGCTTCTTAACTTGATCAGTGTTCACGTGAAGGTAACCTCAGATGTTTATATTAATAAATTAATGGAGCAGAGGAAATCGTATGCCTTACTATCCAGATTCAATGTATGGATTTTGTCACTTGATGTCACGTTCGAAATGGTTGACATATGACATGGCATGACGTGCGACGCCTGGATTACTTGACGATTTTATTTTGTGCTCCCCATCTAAGAAGAAAAACGCAGTAAAAAACTTAAGTAAATAAATAGAGGGTATAGGAAGTATACAGCGGCGTAGCATTGACTACTTAGTCATTTTAGACTTTCTACATTTACCATATTTGTAAAACGGCTGTGCCAAAACCCTAGTTTATCTCAATTTTGAAATGAGATCGAGTGGTCCACCTGATCGAAGGCCTTAGAGAAATCTGTGTACACTGTGTCAACTTGAATCCGATTGTCCAGGGCGTGCCCAACATATTGTGTAAAGCATGCTACGATTGGTGGAAAAATCGTGCTGTTGAAGTAAAATATCTTATTTTATTTGGCCAAAGATGCTCTCATATAAAGGCATCTCAAAAACCTTTACAAAAGGAGATAATATTGAAACAGTTGGCTATGTTACTTTCATCTCCCTTTTTGAAAACTACTCTTGCCTCCTTCCATTTATCTGGAAAAACGTTCGTTCTAAGGGACTGATTAAAAGTATATGAAAGGTTTTGAAAAATCGACAGCACAGTCTGTAACAATGAAGCAAGACACCTTGTCTGGTCCGCAGGTGGGTTTGTTTTTCGATTTCTTTAATGCTTTGACCACATAATTACCCGGTAAGTAATATAAAATAAGTAGCTGTCATCGTTGGTCGTTTTTAACTCTGTGTTTTGTGTATTATGTATTTACAATGGAAGCTGTCTAAGGAACAAGATATGTCGTAAATCTGGTCAAGACTGCGTACAGTCTTGTAACAAATTGGAGAGAAGCGAGAGGAAAAGAGTGTGTGGGCAATAAGCATATCTGTTCTATTGCTAATATTTCTCTATGCATATTTTTCCATAAGGGTGGTTGTATCTGCAGCAGTACAGTTGGATACCGCCACCCACTATGGCTATTTTATGAGCCGTGCGAGTAAAAATTATTTTCATCCAACAGGGCTTGGACTGAAAAGCGAGGGGCTTGGTTTAGATCGCAATCATGAGGGGACGATATATCTAACCAAATCTGGGCTAAAATTCTGTCAAAGTCATATTATGACATGATATACCAAACTGATGAATATTAACATGATACTAATTGATTTAGTTGATGAATTGCCAAGAATTAAAGCTTCTTATATTTATAAACCTACACTTATTACATTAGATAAGTATCCACTTGACATCAATGGTCAACTATACACCATTGGAAAGACAAACAATCTACAGTGAGGACCTAAAGTCCGTTCCCCCCCACCCCCTCTACCTTCTAAACCGTTCGGTATATTTTAATGAAATTTTGAACGATAATATTTGAGTAAGTCTTGCATTTTTTGACATACCAATGACAGCTTTAAATGTCAAAATGACAGCTGGGTCCGCTTTTGGAATATTTTTTTAAATGGAAAGGGGGTTCCAATAACACCTCATTTTGAAGGTCTTTTAATGCTTAAAACATTCTCAAATTTAAAAAAACATTTCGTTCAGTATTTTCTAAATAGAAATCAATAATATCGGTTTCTACGTTATGACTACCACTGTTTATAACACACTTTTTTTACCTATTAGTTGTCTATTGATAATTGCTGTCATACAGTTTTTAAATGTCTGATTGACAGAAAATATTCTTAGCTCGAAATTGTCTTAAGTGGCTCGTTCTTTACAAGATAAATTTGAAGCGATTATTATTTTTGGCGAAGCTAACCGAAATTACCATGTTGCTGTTCGTATGCTCAATGAACGATACCTGGAACGCCAAATATGTAGAAAATTTTTGCGAAAACTAATCCTAAAATTTTAAGACACTGGTACGGTGAAAGACGCTCCAAGGTCTGGAAGAATCGTGGAAGATGTGAAAGTCCAAGTCTTAGCTGAAATGGTTGTTACTCCCCAACAGCCAACGAAACACGTGGCTGAGGCATGCAATGTTTCTCGTAGTTCTGTCAAAAGAATTTTAAAAAGCCATAAATTTCACCCATATAAAATGAAAATTATACACAAATTAAAAGAAGATGATCCAGATAGACGACTAGAATTTTGCGAAATTATGTCAGAAAGAATCGTACGGAATAATAACTATTTGCGGAATATTTGTTTTAGCGATGAAAGTACTTTTTTCTTACGTGGAAGAGTTAATATCCAAAACTGTAGGTACTGGAGTGATGAAAACCCCCATGTTTTTCGGGAGGGACACACTCAGTTTCCCTAGAAAATAAATGTTTGGGCAGGCATTTCGGGTAATCACATTATAGGTCCCATTTTTCTGGAATAAAATCTTAATGGCCCCAGGTACCTGGATATATTGCAACTTATTAATGATGTTGTTGCCCAAAACCCACATGAGTTTCAAGAGGTTATATTTCAACAAGACGGTGCCCCGCCACACTATTTCAGGCAAGTCAGAGATTACCTGGACGAATCTTATGAAAATAGGTGGATTGGTCGTCGAGATCCGACAGAATGGCCAGCTAGATCGCCAGACCTAACGCCTCTAGATTTTTTTCTTTGGGGATACGTTAAAACTGGGGTTTATAAAACGGCTCCAGACTCATTAGATGAACTTAGGCAACGAATTACAGATGTTTGTTCAAGAATAACGCCACAGGTACTTCACAATGCCCGAGAGGAATTTACCAATAGAATATTTATTTGTCAGGTCCATGGTGGTTATTTTCAACAATTGTTGAAGTAACCACTTTTTTTGTTTGTTTGTTTTGTAGATGTGTGCCTTTATCTTTTATTTAAAATACTTATAATTAATAAATTTCATTTAATGCTGAACTAAATGTTTTTTAAATTGGAGAATGTTTTAAACATTAAAAGACCTTTAAAATGAGGTGTCATTGGAACCCCCTTTCCATTTAAAAAAATACTCCAAAAGCGGACCCAGCTGTCATTTTGACATTTAAAGCTGTCATTGGTATGTCAAAAAATGCAAGACTTACTCAAATATTATCGTTCAAAATTTCATTAAAATATACCGAACGGTTTAGAAGTTAGAGGGGGGGAACGGACTTTAGGCCCTCACTGTATACTACACTCTTAACATGCCACCAATCGAAATTAAGAAATTACTCATCAAGAAATTGTAGCATTTTTAATTTTTAAACGCTAAATTATTAACAATTATTCATATTCCCAAAGTCCAGCGCATTCACCCTACAATAGTTTAATAGGTAGTACCAGTTATGGGCGTTGCAGATAATAAGTGACGGGTGGACGTTCGCGCAGTACCATGGGAAGGTACGATTTAGCTCCCCGCGGAATTGGTGTGGATTTTCTTTGTCGAGCATCGGAGAATCACGTTCATTTTTAATGCTCGAAGTTTTTTTGAGAGTTTTTTGGCACCATGTAAAGGTACTTTCGGGAACACTTCCCATAATTTTAAGTGGATTTTTAGTATAAATGTCCAGATATTGTTTTTGCCGTGTTGTGAATCCGAAATGGTGGTAGTGCACCCTCAGTAAAGAGGTAAGATGTCCTAATGTTTGAGTTTTTAGAACTTTTTGGTTATTTTCGTTGTTACTTGCAGGGTTTCACGCTAGGTTTAATAACTAGGCGTTATTGTGCCTGTGGTTTTGGACCCATTTAGAATTGTTCATCTCAGGGACTAGTTCAATCCAGGAACTTAGTAAAGCTCCCTTCAGTTTCATCAATGGACTCCCATAGGTCTGCAATCAGCTGCGTTGCAAGACCCGGTTCCTAGACGGAGTCATGTGGTAAGGCTACCAACACCGTTGCCGTCCAGAAGCTGTTGTTCCAGCCAAAGCATCAATGGACCTAAGGCCAGTTCTTTCCGTTATTATTTCTTAACGATTTTACAATACACCGTAACCATTTTACTTAACTTACTTAATCATTTTTTATAAGGGTGCATAAGCGGGATGTTGCCCGTGTCGACATCTCGAAGTAATCATTTTTCATTTAATAATCTAGCAATGTAAGCAAGTCTTCTGATCGTTCCTCATTACCTACGTTTTTTTAATTTTTTCGGTAATATGATTGTATATAAATGTACAAAAAAGGACTATATCTTTGGCCAAAGAATATACTAGGTACTTAGCGTCGAATTTTTTTTAGCTTCAATGCATAACTTTTAAGTTACTTTTACATCAGAATACGTTGCATTTTTAAATCTCAATTAATACAGAAATACTTAATAATCATACTTAAACCGCAATCGTCTCAGGATAATGATAATGTTATGTTCGCCTTTTTTTTGTACATAATTAACCCCCCTTAACGTCACTAATTTACTTACTATTAAAGACTGATTGAAAGCTATCCCAATGTTTAAGATTTATTTTAATTTTCACCACCTCACCTTATAGAGCTCATTTCCCAGTTTGAAGCTCTATCTACTCTATTAACAAAAAAAAAAACTGGGTGGCGCCCTACAAAAAAGTGTAAGTATTCCTAACCCAGGACCAACACCGCTCTCCGGTGAAAAGCAGCCGTCAGCGAGTGCTACTTTTTGGAAAAGCTTCAAGTTTCCCCAATTTGTAGTCACATAAAATAGCGCCCATTAACGCGGGGCCCGACTGCTTGCACTTTTCCAGAATTTTTCCTTACTTTTCTATTGAGATAGGCTTCAATCTAGTCGTCCTTTAATTATATTTCAAGTTATCTAAAGTAGTATTGAGTGTATATTAGTGCACCCCATAAATTCCTTTTCAAAAACTACCCCGGATTGCGGAACAATTTTATTATTTTCTCTAATTCTGTTTTTCTGTCGCTTGCCTACCTGCGGACTGACAAACGTTATTAGGTTGGTTGATCTATTTTTTAAAAATAAAAAGGTCACCGTAAGTTATTAATCTAAGTAATTGGTTCAAATTATTTTTACCGAAAAGATAATATTATATTAATTTGGTTTAATAAAGAATAAAATTAAATAAAATACGTTTCCGAAATCAATAATTTCAGACGGCACAAGTCCGTGTTGAGACAAAAAAGAGTACCGAGTTTTTTATTTTAATGCAGATAAGGCGATCGAAGTCTTTAAGCGAAGCAGAATTTTGTATTATTTACAAGCTGTGCACCTTGGAACATTATTAAAACCATTTTCAAGCATTTATTTTTTAATAGTGAATTAAAATTTATTACCAGCGGGTTCGTTATTTTTGAAACTTTATCAAATTACTTAAGCCTAGTGTAGTCACATTAATTATTTCTCTTACAGGTGGTCCTAAAAATAGGGTTTCACTTGACTCACTATACCGGGTGGATATTTTGTAATATACCGGTTATATCGAGATTTAATATTTCTGCGTTTTTTTTATATTTTATTTTTTAAATATTTTCTATATTCCGGTGGTTCTCATACCTTCTGGCTGGTCGTTTCAAGTAATTTCCAAACCGAAGTTTCTTGTATTTTCCTAGTTTAATTTGGATATTTTTTTGAAATATAATGGATCTTTCCTTCAGTTGCAATCATCTCCTCGATTACGAACTCGACTATGAGCTTGCAATACGTGCGGTAATTTCTAGCCGTAATGTAGGAGAGAAAAGAAAAATTTTGGGAAAACTTTTAAGAAAAGAGGTAGCTAGTGGTCGACCAGGTAGTCAGATAAACTCGGAAGCTTATGCATATGATTTTATATTAGAAGAACAAGCAATTAATCGTAGTATTCTTTCTATTTCGGATGCAATAACAGATTTTGAGGGAACCATCACTGATTCCGGTTTCTCGCGCATTAAATCCAGAATCAATCACCTTATCGGGCGCGTTAAGCGTATTATAATTCCTGACATTGATCCGGACGATATTGTTAAATTTAAAAACGAGTCGTATGCCTCATGTATTAAGTTGGAAGCAGACTTGGATGATAAAATTATTGTAGATCCGTCATCGCCTGGAACTGCCTCTGTGTTCCCTCAGACAACCACCACTCCCATTGTTAACCTAAACCCAGTTATTTCCTGTTCTGCGAATAAACAACCAATATCGACATGGGGAATTAAATTTAATGGCGATCCTAAGAGGATATTTTATTTTCTGGAACGTGTAACGGACCTAGCGCAAGCGCGTGAAGCCACCGACGAGCAGTTATTTAATTCGGCCGTAGAATTTTTTATTGGGGACGCGTTTATTTGGTATCGAAGTATTAAGTCGACAGTCTCAACTTGGAATTCCTTAGTTCAACAATTAAAAAAAGATTTTTTATCGCCATTTGCTGATGACGAGACTTGGGAAGCGATCAGACAGAGAAGACAGAGGAAAAATGAATCGGTAACGATTTATGTTGCTCAATTAGAAAATCTTTTTAGTCGCTTAACTGCTTGTCCTGCGGAGGTCACAAAATTAAAATATATTAGAAAAAATTTGTTACCTGAATATGTTAGTCAACTTGCCTTACAAACAGTTGATTCTGTGGCAACGTTACTCGCTCTGTGTAGAAAGCTTGAGGAAGCTTCCTATATTACCTCACGTAAATCTACGCAACAGATTTCTTATTTGGATAGTACTCATTCTTCAGGATCTAATCAGGGCAGTCATAAAATTTCCAAATTTAATAAGCCTAACCCTAGAACGAACTTATTTCAATCAGAGGTTAGGGACAACAGTCTAGATGTAATGGAGGAGAGCAAAAAAGATTTTGCTAATAAAAATAAAGTGGTTTGTTTTAACTGTCGTCTACCCAATCATACGTATAGTGTTTGTAGGGAGAAAAGAAAAACCTTTTGTTATAAATGTGGAGAACCAAATGTCAGAATTTCGTCGTGCCCAAGGTGTACAAAAAAACTAATTTGCTCAATGTCTACTGGTGGTCGAGACATTGCCGCTTCTTATAACAGGGCCACTCATAAGTTTAGGCATAGTTTTTTCAATAAGGCGGATTGGACAGGTTGGCTAAATGTCGTTTCTAAGTTTTATAAAGTCAAGGCCGATAGAATTTCTGAAGCACTCCCCTTATTTTTAAATACAGAATCTGATAACAGGCCCTATCTTTTGGTTAAATTGTTTGATCAGGATATAGGTGTTTTATTTGATTCAGGGGCTAATTCCTCTATAGCAGGAGCAGAAGGACTAAAGATATTGAAACAATTTAAAATTAAGATAAATCCAATCTCAGACCGAAATATTGTTACAGCTGATGGAGTTTCTCAAAAAATAAGCGGTGTTGCCGACTTGCCAATTTTTATCGATAATTCCTGCAAACTTATTAAAGTTTTAGTTGTTCCTTCAGTGACTCATTCTTTTATATTCGGGGCTGATTTCGCTAGAAGCTTTGGGTTACTGGTTGATTTTAAGAATAATAGTTGGCTAATTCGTTGTAACGATTTTAATATTAATACCACTTCAAAATTACCTAAAGATTCTCGTATTCCTAAACTTTGTACCTTGGACGACTTAACGCAAACTCAAAGATTAGAGGCCCAAAAAGTCTTGGATTCGTATAGAGAAATTGATAGTAAGGATAAGTTGGGGAGGACCAATAAAATTAAACTTACTATCGATACCGGCGATAGTTTGCCGTTTAAGAAAAAACCCTATTTGCTTTCCCCTTATATGCAAGAAATTTTAAATAAAGAGTTAGACTCCATGATAAAATTGGGAGTTGTTGAGGAATCGCAAAGTCCATGGAGCTCTCCTACGTTACTCGTTAAAAAACCAAATGGTGAATATAGATTCTGCTTTGACGGGCGTTTTCTTAACAACTTGACTAAGCATGACAGCTTTCCCTTGCCTCATGTTGACCGTATTTTAAATAATTTACGTAATGCTAAGTTTATCTCTTCCATTGATTTGCGAAAAGCATTCTGGCAAATTCCGTTGGATGATGCTTCCAAGGAGAAAACTGCTTTTTCTGTAATCGGTCGTGGACAGTTCCAGTTTACCGTTGTACCTTTTGGCCTGTGCAATGCGGCGCAGACACAACAAAGACTAGTGGACTCAATTTTTGGCCCTAAGTATGAACCGCACATATTTTCGTACCTTGATGATATTTTGCTTTGTTCTCCTACATGGGAACATCATGTTGACTTATTAAACACTGCCAAGAAATTACTTACAGACGCAGGACTTACCATTAACCTTGAGAAATGTCAATTTTTTAAAACGTCTTTAAGATACTTAGGTTTCATAGTTGGTAACAATTCCTTAGCTACCGATCCTAGTAAGGTCGAGTGTATGGTGAACTACCCTCGCCCTTGTACTTCGACAGAAATTAAGCGATTTATCGGAATGTGTTCGTGGTATCGACGGTTTATAAAAGATTTTTCTTCCCTTGTAAGTCCCTTAAATGCTCTTCTTAAAGGCAAAAAGAAAAAACAAGCGGTTAGTTGGAATGACGAAGCGGAAGAAGCCTTTTTGTATATTAAGCAGAAGCTGGTTAGCGCACCTATTCTGGCCCAACCAGATTTTAATCAAAAGTTTTATGTTCAAGCCGACGCTTCAGATGTGGGAATAGGTGGTATGTTGACTCAGTTTATTGATGGTGAAGAAAAAGTAATTGCTTATGCGAGCCGTACCTTGTCTCGAGCAGAAAGGAATTATTCAGTAACTGAACGGGAATGTTTAGCGGTAATATTCTGCATTGAAAAGTTCAGACCTTGGATAGAGGGTACTCGATTTACCGTGATCACAGACCATTTCAGCTTGCTCTGGCTTTACAACTTACAAATTCCTTCTGGTAAACTCAGTCGTTGGTTGCTTAGATTGAGACAGCATACATTCGATTTACAGCATAGAAAAGGCTCCATGCACCTGGTGCCAGATGCCTTAAGCCGGATACCTTCTTGTTTTTCTAATAATACGAATATTGATAGTCCATCTATCTCACAAAATTTAACTCCACAAGTATCTTTATTATCCATTGACATCACTTCCCTAGATCCCTGGTATGTTTCTCTTCGTGACAAAATTCGTAAGTCACCTGAAAATTACCCTCAATGGCGAGTTGACGATGATATGGTGCAAAAATTCATTTCTTGTCGTTCTCCTTATACTTTTAACAAGCGAGAGTGGAAACTCTTGGTTCCCAAGGGTCAGCGTTTAAACATTATCAAAGATTGCCACGTACCTCCCACTAGTGGACATTTTGGTTTTCGAAAAACCTTGCATCGGGTACAGGAGTTGTATTATTGGCCTCAAATGAGATCGAATGTTTTAAAATTTATTCGTGGATGTTTAGTGTGCGGCGCACAAAAACATTCTAATTTACCCAAGATTGGTACGATGGGGAAAGAAAAAGTAGTCGACTTGCCTGGCCAAATAATTTCTCTTGATTTTATAGGTCCCTTTCCGCGCTCAAAGAGAGGTAGTAAGTGGCTACTTGTAGCTGCTGATTGGTTTTCTAAATACACTTTTATTTTTCCGCTTAAGTCTTCTAAATCCGATTTTATTATAGACATCCTGGAAAATCAAATTTTCCTTATATTTGGCGTACCTCAGATCCTCATCTCTGATAATGCCACAAATTTTACTAGTAATCGGCTCAAAGATCTATGTAAAAAATATAAAGTTAAACAGTGGTTTACTCCCTTTTACTCGCCGCAGTGCAACTTTGTTGAGAGAAGTAATAAAACCATTACTACTGCTATCCGCTGTTATATAGATCAACATGGTGATTGGGATTTACATATAGCTGAAATTAGGCAAGCAATTAATACTTCAATTCACGAGGTAACTGGTTTCCCACCTGCATATCTTATGTTTGGGCGACATGTCCCGTTATCTGGTGAATATTATGATAATTTTCCTCCAGACCAATCTATAGAAATTTTACCTGGCGACCGAAATACATATGCTGAAAATTTGGGTGAGTTTCGCAACTTGTTTGTCGATATACGCCGGAGATTGCACGCAGCGTATGAACGAAATACAAAATCTTACAATCTTCGGAAACGGGATATAAGTTTTACTGTTGGTGAAAAAGTATGGCGTCCGAACAAGGTGTTGTCCAGCGCCGCGGATAAGTTTGCGGCGAAACTCAGTCCTAAGCATATCTTATCTATTGTCTCCAAAAAACTATCTCCCTTAGTCTATGAATTGAAAAATGTAGACAGCTCTAAGGCCGGCAGGTGGCACGTAAAAGACTTGTTACCTTACCGTGACTCTCCGGATGATTCAGGAGATGATCAAGATTCTCTTATCTCCTAAAATTTATCTTACTTTATCCTTATCTTATGAGAAAAAAAAATATATTTTATATACTGTAATATTATATATTATATAATAGTATTATACCTATTTTTAGTTAATTCATCTTCAGTTTACCCTAAAGAAAAGACACAAAGAATGTAAATTTAAAACTTCCTATCTTGATATTTAAATCATAACTTAACGCAAGTTAGAACTGATGCACCAGGGCATAGCCGCAACTTCAGTTCTTTCAACCTTGCCTGACGTAACGTAGGTTTGCTGTTTAAACCAAGATGTTACATGGCTCAGGACGGTTAAAAATCAGAAAATTCCATAAAGAAAAATTTTAGAGAATTTTTAATGGATTTTATTGTTATAAGTACGGCTTCGTTCGTCCTTAGGTTATTTTAGTGTATATAGTGTGTATAGAGTTAATGCTAGTTAATATGTCAAATTGAACTTATTTCCTCCTTAGTTGTCAACTTTTAAGAGACCTACCTATTTACCACATTAATCCGATTCGTAACTTACTGATTTTGACATACCAATCTTGACCTCCCTTGCGGACGAGTGATACGCGACAGTTATCAAAGTACTAAAAGTTTGGCAATCTGACAACATGGTATCATGGCATCATATGGCCACACCATGAGCCTTAACAGCAGGAGAATATAATAAAAAAAAAAAATTTAAGGGTTGCAAATCCTTAATTTTTTTTCTTTTTGGAGGGAGGCAGTGTAGCATTTTTAATTTTTAAACGCTAAATTATTAACAATTATTCATATTCCCAAAGTCCAGCGCATTCACCCTACAATAGTTTAATAGGTAGTACCAGTTATGGGCGTTGCAGATAATAAGTGACGGGTGGACGTTCGCGCAGTACCATGGGAAGGTACGATTTAGCTCCCCGCGGAATTGGTGTGGATTTTCTTTGTCGAGCATCGGAGAATCACGTTCATTTTTAATGCTCGAAGTTTTTTTGAGAGTTTTTTGGCACCATGTAAAGGTACTTTCGGGAACACTTCCCATAATTTTAAGTGGATTTTTAGTATAAATGTCCAGATATTGTTTTTGCCGTGTTGTGAATCCGAAATGGTGGTAGTGCACCCTCAGTAAAGAGGTAAGATGTCCTAATGTTTGAGTTTTTAGAACTTTTTGGTTATTTTCGTTGTTACTTGCAGGGTTTCACGCTAGGTTTAATAACTAGGCGTTATTGTGCCTGTGGTTTTGGACCCATTTAGAATTGTTCATCTCAGGGACTAGTTCAATCCAGGAACTTAGTAAAGCTCCCTTCAGTTTCATCAATGGACTCCCATAGGTCTGCAATCAGCTGCGTTGCAAGACCCGGTTCCTAGACGGAGTCATGTGGTAAGGCTACCAACACCGTTGCCGTCCAGAAGCTGTTGTTCCAGCCAAAGCATCAATGGACCTAAGGCCAGTTCTTTCCGTTATTATTTCTTAACGATTTTACAATACACCGTAACCATTTTACTTAACTTACTTAATCATTTTTTATAAGGGTGCATAAGCGGGATGTTGCCCGTGTCGACATCTCGAAGTAATCATTTTTCATTTAATAATCTAGCAATGTAAGCAAGTCTTCTGATCGTTCCTCATTACCTACGTTTTTTTAATTTTTTCGGTAATATGATTGTATATAAATGTACAAAAAAGGACTATATCTTTGGCCAAAGAATATACTAGGTACTTAGCGTCGAATTTTTTTTAGCTTCAATGCATAACTTTTAAGTTACTTTTACATCAGAATACGTTGCATTTTTAAATCTCAATTAATACAGAAATACTTAATAATCATACTTAAACCGCAATCGTCTCAGGATAATGATAATGTTATGTTCGCCTTTTTTTTGTACATAATTAACCCCCCTTAACGTCACTAATTTACTTACTATTAAAGACTGATTGAAAGCTATCCCAATGTTTAAGATTTATTTTAATTTTCACCACCTCACCTTATAGAGCTCATTTCCCAGTTTGAAGCTCTATCTACTCTATTAACAAAAAAAAAAACTGGGTGGCGCCCTACAAAAAAGTGTAAGTATTCCTAACCCAGGACCAACACCGCTCTCCGGTGAAAAGCAGCCGTCAGCGAGTGCTACTTTTTGGAAAAGCTTCAAGTTTCCCCAATTTGTAGTCACAGGAAGCAAACAAAATGATTTCTACAATAAAATTTCATAATCTACAAACAATGGGAATTATCAATAATCATTGGAAAACACCAATTATGCTTGCCAGCCTATACATCCTAGTCGGCCTTATGACAATCACTTGGAAAAACTTTCGATGATGCCACAACAAAAAGGAAACCAAAGATGCCCACCGAGACATTGAACTTCAGAAGTCTCAAGAATCGGAAAATCGCCAGCCTTATGACATAATATGCCAAAGTGATGAATATTAACATAATACTAATTTATTTTTAATGTCTACAAAATTAACAAAATAAGGTGAAATTGACCACCGCAATGCTCCAAACATAAATTCACACGTCTCTTCATATTTTCAAAAACGTTGACCAGCATCTCTGGAAAAATGTTACTAACCTGAACTAACCCCGTGTCGAAATTCTTGTGCTATTTCGTTAAACACATTGGGTGAATTATTCAAGAAATTGAATGAAAAAATGAAAATTAAACTCAACATAGGAACCCTAAAATTTACTTTTGCAATAATTCTTCACAAACAATACTACGGTCCCAGGAGATAGAGTCTTGGGGTACTCCAGATATTGCAATATAATCAATAGATCTAACCAGACCATAAGCCACAAACTGTTTTCGATCCTCCAAGTATGATTTAAAAAATAACAATAAGGTCTCTGAAAATCCAAAAGTTTCATGTTTCTACGGCACAATTACCATAAAAGATACACACAGTTACATAATAAGATGTAAGCAGAGAATCTAAAGAAAGCCTTCAGTAAGAAAACTTCCTGATACGCCCCTGCGAGGACGTATCAAACTTCCAAATGCATTAACTTTGGATTTGTATCAACATGCGGTGTTTTTTCGCGGATTCTCTTTCATCTAGAACATGTGTTTCAATCTCTTGCAACATGTTTCTTTCAGTTGTCAGTCAAAACTGCGAGGAAGTGTTTTAAAACGATTTTTAAAATCCTGGCTGCGGGAAATTTAATATTTTGTAATTACGATTGCGGCGGGCGCGTTTGACTGAGAATCGGTCTCATCCGTGAATAAAATGGACGAATTAATATTAGGTTTCAGTGGTTTTAAACGCATGAAGTAAGGCGACAATAAGGGGAACGAGGAATGCTATTTTTTGCCTTTAAACAAACTAATTATTGCTTTCTGGTTATATCTAACTAGAAAGTATAGTCCGTAGTTTTTAACTCGGTTTATCGGACTTCGTGTAATCTCTTCTACAGTTTCAATACAGCCGTTGGATTTATAAGATGGTAAAAGATGGTCAGATTTGTCGGAGAAAGAACTCCGCAAAGCGGGGTGCTGTCACCAACACTCTGGCTAAATTAAAGTGGTTGAATATGCTGACGATTTAGTTATACTGGTGTTTTTAACACCATCAGCGATCTAACAGGAACAGCGCTGCAAAATCTTCAACGCTGGGCCTTGAAATGTAGCTTGCAAATTAACGAAGAAAAAACGGAGCTAGTTCTATTTACATGCAGAGGGGTGATCGAGAACTTCAGGCTCCCAGTCCCGGAGTAACTTAAGTGCGGAAAGAGAGCAAAGTATTTGGGACTGATACTTGACTCCTAGCTAAACTGGGGAGCATTTCCATAAAAAAAAAACTCACACCAATACGGAATCGAAGCACAAATATAATTATTGTTTTTATGTTTATTCCAGGCTCGGCCGTATTTTAAATTACCTTCATAGGTTTATAGGGCAGTAGGAAACTATATAAATGCATCGAAATCAAGATGGAAACAAGCATACGTGTTATGCGCTCTTATGAAGTTAAAAGGAGACATATATTAGGACAAAATCGTCGACAACCCGCAAACTAAAACCTCTATGGACACCCGCGTGTTCGTCGACTTCGCCAGTTCTCGAGTTATCCCGTCTTGGGCAAGAAATACACTCGAACCGCTAGGTGAAAAAATACACTAATGTAAAACATTTGGGTTTTATTACTAATTACTTAATAATACGCATTGTATTTGCATTACTTTTGGTTTACATTTCATGACACTGGCGCTTTACTTTTTGGTACTTATTAGTTTAAATTTATGATCTTTCGGCTTTCTTAATTTTCTTTTTTCTTTCAATTTTATTTGTATTGTCTACTTTGTGTAGTAGTACTAGGAGTTTAGTACTTACAACTCGTAGTATCGACTTCAGTACTTCTATTAACAATGACTATAACTGAATCGTTAGAGGTTTATCGTGTTAAATTAAGGTTTAATTATTATTAATTGCCACAAAATTTACCCCGGCTGTAAAAAAAACAATAACCCCCGTATGAGAATTATGCCCAATCGACATCCTTTGTCGGCTAATACCTGGAGATAGAGTCATTGGGCAATATTTTCTGACTACTAACCAGAAAAATTTACAATATTTTTAAGGAACGATTTACCAAACTTCTGAATAATGAATTGATGAAGCCAAGGGAATCGAGTGTCCAGCCATGACTATATCCGGTTCTTCAACTTTTTTGGAAAAACTACCGCCTGGGATTTTGTAGCGTTAAATTCCACTTGGTTGCTGTCGCCCCAAGACAGAATTTCTTTCAGGTTTTTGTTGAGAAGTGAGACCTCTGGATGTCTATAGAGATGTGAATTGGCAGTCGATGTTCGAGCATCCAAAGTAAAAGATGAAACAAGTATGCTGTCATCAGCGAAGCTATATGTTTTAATGTTTATGTAAAGTGAAAAGAAAGTGGACGGCAATAAAGATCCTTGAAAGACTCCGGCGTTGATGTTAAAAGTGTTTGAAAGAAATGTTCTATTGCGTTGTTCCAAACGTGAGTAACATAATCGAGAAGATCTCCTGTTGATCTAAACTTACGGAATCCGTACTAGCGGGCACTAATAATGTTCAAGACTTCCAGGTACTTTAATAGTTTTTCGTTGATAGCCTTCCCCATAACTTTTGATATAACCGAAAGCAATGCGACTAGATGATATTGGTTTGGCCAGGTCTTCTTGTCTTCCTTTGGTATGGGCTGGACTAGCGCAGTTTTTCAACAAGAAGGAAATATTCTTTCTTGTACGACAAGTTAAAAAGCTTACAAAATACCGATGTAAATTCATCAGCGCATGTCTTAATTACGATAACTGGAATTTCGTCAGGACCAGAAGCATTTTTGGTGTCGAGACTTCTCAAGATTCGTTAAACATGGGGCTGCCGGAAAACAATCTCGGGCATTCTCGATTCTACAGAGAATGTTCGGTGGAGTTTTTCCCTAGAAATTAACCGTTGAATTTAAAGAGAATAGTTCCGCCAGTGTGTTTGATTTTTCCTGTGCTTTGGTCTCAATAGTGCTATGAGACCGTGTTAGAGGTGAAGTGGTAGACTTGGTAAAGTTCTTAGGCGCCTTAGCTATCAACCAAAATGATCTTGAGCCATTAGGATATTTAAGTAGTTTGTCTTTGATCCTCTGGTTGCGTGCTTCCTTGCTTTGGTTTATCGCTTGCTTGCATTGGTTTTGAACGTTAACAAAGATGTTATGATTTTCGGCGGAGGGTTTTTACGCCATTGTCGGTAGAAATAGTTTTCTGATTTTACAGCTCGTTTGCCATTTTTGGTAAACCAACTCATGCCAAAAAAGAATTGTAAAATGTTTAGATATAGATAGAGATCATTTTAAAGATCTTTTAAAGCACAATTTAACACTTTATAATTCTCACCCTGTATAAATATATCATATTGATGGGTAAATTGCTGGATTTTTTTTCTTTTTATTGCTTTCATAATTATTTGTTGTATAGTTTCTTGAATTTATAGATCCATGTATCATTCTATCCTAAACAGTTCATTAATATTATGCCTAAACAAGTTTAGATAAATAGTTTTATTATACAGGGCATATCTCGGATATACGGCTATTAATATTCATGTATTGACAAGTTGTTAAATTCCTATCTGTCGCTAAATATCTATATATGATATTTTACGATAGAGTTATTACCGGGTAATACGTAGGTATTGATTTATTGTCGCTTTTATAGATTTCCTGAAGCCAACACAACCACAAGGCGACTCAAAAATTTCAGAAAGTTAGAAATAATTATTTCTGCGCATATTTTAGGATTAAGATTGATTTTTCTGAGGGTAAATGTTTTCTACTTCTTCTAAACCTTATCTAGTAGCCCGTTGATATGTTATGTTAGCACTGGGAAGCTTATGGTATTATTCTTCAACAGCAGCTGTAGCACTTTCCTTACAGTAACCATAAACAAACACTATATTTGCATATTCTAAATTTGAATGGGTGTAAAAAACACGCGCCAGACAACACGACTGGCAACCAATATCCTAAGTGGATTTAACCGCCGCATGTCGACACGAGCAGTCTTTTCCGATGTTTCTAAAGCATTTGACAAGATCTGGCACAACGGACTTGTAATAAAGTTAATAAGGGCAGGCATGCCTGATTACCTTATCAGGCTGTTGGTATTATATCTTGAGGACAGGTCATTCGCGGTATCGTCAGAAAATACATTATCAACAATAAGAATAATCAAAGCGGGGGTCCCGCAAGGATCGCCCCTTGCAGCGATCCTGTATAATATATACATAGCTGATGTACCGCGTGATCCATTCCCGCAACTATATTTATTTGCTGATGATACTGCCATGACTACCCCTCTAGAGTGGTTTTACGTCTACAACGCCATATTCCGATCCTGCAGAAGTGGCTTGAAAGATGGAAACTCAAACTTAAGGAGGATAAAACACAGATTATTTACTTTTCGAAGGCAAGACTAAGACTACACGAGACCAGGGTTAAAGTCAATAATATACCAATTAATTGAAGCAACAAAGTATCTGGGCCTTGTCTTCGACCAGAAAATGTCCTGGAATGATAACATTGATGATGAACTGAAAAATGCTCCAAAGCAAATGGGTGCAGTGTATCCTTTAATATCTAGAAGTAGTAAAGTTAACAACTCGACAAAACTCACTATATACAAGACAATAATACGACCAGACGGAGCATCAACATGGTGCACAGTAAACAAGACAAGACTCAAGAAACAACAAATAATACAAAATAAGACGTTAGGAATAATAACTAACTCACAAAGACATGTACCAGTGACAGTACTTCATAACGTTGCAAACTTAGAGACAATGGAACAACACATGACTAAGCTAATAACAAAGTACCATAGACGGGCAGACGTATCGACCAACCCACTTATAGTAAACTCACACATACGTTCAAATCCTCTACACTCACACCGTTTCGCTAAAGATTCGCTCCCACCCTAGCTCACCGATATATACTCAACACAACGGTAGAAAACTCAACCTGTTAGAAACATTAGCAATCAAAAAAGTCTTAAAAAATCGATGTAATGTTGTTAATAATCAAATGGAAATACCTTCAGGTGCCAATCTAATACTTACTTAATAGCCTAATAACTTAAGATAAATATGCAATAAAGACTGTCAATAATTACGAACGTAAAAACCCATAATTATATACCCAATATCATTTTCTTAATTTTATTACTTAGATGTAAATACCTCTATAATCACACCTGTAATTTAGTTGTACCTTTGGCCAATACCTGTAAATTAAGGACCAAAATAACCCATCATCTGTCAATTTTTATTTTAATGACATGTATAATTTAGTATTGTCTTATTTTAATAATGATCCGGAAGGGTTGAAACACGTGTCAGGAAACTGAATTAAATTGTGAAATATAACAAGTACGACTTTAATTTCCTCTACCATGGAATATCCATTTCACCAAGCATGTTGTAGCCCATCACAAATCAATTATATGTTAAAAAATAATGATTTCTGTCCTTATTTTAGGAATTAAATTCTCAGTGTCTATTTTAAAGAATTTAAATAGGTTAAGAGTCCAAAAAGGAGGTCAGAAGTGACCAAAAAATAGTCCAAGAAAATGAGGTAGCAGATAGAACGAGTCATAAAAGCAACAAGGTGCCTTTTTACGACCTGAAAATAAAAACATAGCTGGTCAATCTCGGCGCATCTGGGCCGCGTCTCGCAAAAACAAATCCAGATGGTTTTCAGGGAGATTTCCCCGATTTTCCTTCATCAGAGGCGCCACATTTCTATCTCGGAAAAGCCCCTAATACGCCCGGAGATTTCTCCAGAGATTTTTAGACGCGAAACCCTGGAAAATTCAGCGAGAAGTTCTCGGTTCTCGGACAGGCGAAGACAGTTTTCTTATTTTTGTTCAGGCGTGAATTAAAATGATCTGCAATGAAAATTATTTCATATTTTAAAAAAATATAGAGTTAATATAGCAAAATATATTTTCTTTAGATGGCCTAGCTAATGATACTGTGGATTGAACAACGTCAATCGAAATAGTTTAAAAAAAAAAAAAAGGCAAACTAACATTTTATAATTGTAATCTAACCTAACTTTCTTGTAGACTTATTGAAATATTCTTCGATGGTGTAAGGTTTAGGTTTAATGTCCTTTAAAGAATTAAATGCCTTGTTTTTTAATTTTCGTAATATTATTATATATCTTGATATCCAGAAGGAGACTGTTGTAAAATTTAATACAATTATAATAGGCACCACTTTCATGTATAGTAAGTCTATGTTTGGGAAAAGTATAATTTAGGGTTCTAGTTGGATAATATGTGTGGTTTGTGGTTGGCTCTTTCGAAATAGTGATTTATTTTTAAAAAAGAACAAGACGCACTCCCGTATGTAAACTGCTGAGAATATTAGAACCCCGTGTTCTTTAAATTTACCTCTGTAAAATTGTAGCCAAAAATAGTTCTTATTGCTCTCTTTTAACATATGAATAATCTTTCCACTTCTTCGCAGTTCCCATACAGAATAATCCCATACCTGAGATGGGACTCAAAATTCGCATAATAGACCATTTTGGATGCTTGCTTGTCCAAACATATAAAACGCGCAGTATATAACATACTTTATTTAACTTACTAAGTACGGATTAGGCATGGTGGTTCCATGATAAAGAATTCTTCAGGACTGTTCCCAAAAATTTATCGGTTTCTGCTAATTTGATTTCTCCTGGGTTAAGTGGAATACTTTCTGGTAGTTCTAACGTGGACGTTTTAGTTTTAAAAATCATAGCATTCGTTTTTGAAGCGTTATGAATCAGTTAATTCTTTGTTAACCAATCATTTGCTTGCATCATGATTTGTTCGGTCCGGTTTGGACGGTCGCGGCGAGGACCGAAGCTACTCTCATTTTGTTTTCCAAAGTTGTCTTTGGCTGTTCAGCCACTCAACCAGTCGCTTTCATTCAATAGTATAAAATATCTAACACAAAATATTTAAAAACGTCCCAAGGCCGTATTTTAAAAACAGAGGGAAAATGATTTAGGCACATTTAAATTTTGTTTTTTAATTTGTTTAGTTTGTTTGTAAAGAAAATGGTAAAAGCTATGCCGCCGTGGAACGTTTTTTTACATTTTTTTATTAATTTATGACAATAGAAACTAAGTACGTCAAGCCTAGGTCGTTTAAAAGAAAAATGACAACGCATCGGCGTATATTTATATCTACCTATATACCATTCCAAATTTGAAATCCATTGGACAACAAATAGACTTACAATTTATTTACTGCTCTGTACCGTCCACATCTGTAGCCCTCAAGGATAGATAAGTTCAAGGAAGTTATTAAGAAGTTAGTGTCATCGGCATAATTTGTGATGGAACTGTTGCTTTCACCCGAGAGAAGCTCTGCTATGTCATCTATGTAATGAATTGTATCGGTCCAAGGACACTTACCTGTGGAATTCCCAACTGAATTTCTGCTTTATCAGATGTTACCCGATCTTTACCCCTGCCCACTACTACACTCTGACATCGCTCGAACAGGAACGATCCGATCCATCCATAACCTTATGGGACAAAACGTGACAAAAATTATGCTCAGTGCGAAGATGGCGTTACTGTCGCGATGCACAAGCATTTTTAGTCTAACCTCAAAAAACTCTTATCAAAGCTGAAAAATACTGTAGTTTTATTGTTTTATATCAAACGCAAAAAAACAATGGTAGCCAATTTTTTCATAGCCCAAGGACTGTTTTTCCATATAAAACATTTATTTAACTAGTCAATCACAGCCCCGCAAAATGGTACGTTGGCGGAATAATAATTTTCCTGTAAAATCCGGGAAAGCACTTTTCGTGTTTTTTTCGCTCGTGCGTGACTGAGCTGATGTTCAAACAGAATAAAAAATATTTTTCGATCAAACAAGGTATAAAAATATTTACAGATTTGTTTGTTTACCAATAAAATTGAGGAGTATAGACGGGCATGTATGTAATGCTCTGTTATGTACATGCTTACAAAAAAACTATTTGTGTTTGTATTACACATTTCACTTTTACAGGAGATTTTTCAGCAGTGGTCGAATTTGAGACATATAAAATGTTTAAAGTTGTTGAGGGGTATAAGAGGTTAGGAACAGTAAAGTCCGTCTACCTATCTTACAAACTCATTATAAATGTTAATCCCTTACCGTCATAATAACCTATTGTGTGAGGTGTAAGATTCGGCCACCCGATCTGGGGACTCCAGGTACGGATCTATTTAAAGACTATTATATTATTATATTTTCTCAATAATCCTTTTAAAATAATTAGGGTAAAATAAAATAGGTTTATTTTAGTTATTTAAATATGCTGATTTTTGGTTTTAAAATTTAGTTAGATGTTTGTATTGGTTTAGACAGGAAATTATTTGTTACCAATTAAACTTGGTATATAAGAATGTTTCGTCCGTGGAAAGAAACCAGTACGCCAAGTGGATCTACGGGTCGTGATAAAAACCAATTAAAGCGTGATATTTTATCAGTTGACACAAGAAAAGTAATCTTCGACGTTTACACCACCCTTCTTGAACGTGGTTTTTCAAAATTTGATACAGTGAAGGATGCGGCAACATTGACACGCAGGCTAACTTTTAAGAAACTGCACGCAACGGATGTCGATATAATTCGTAGAAAAATATATGCCATGTAAAGGGAACAAATGATCCCCACTTTAAAAACCCTATTGCAAAGATTAAAAAAAGATGATACAGGAATAGAGTGTTGTCGTAAGATTCTAAGGAAATATATTTTAAGAACCGGTTTTAAAATAAAAAAAAAATTAACAAACGACAAGTAATTATAAAATCGGCCCGGTTAAAAAGATGGAGGATGGAATACCTAATTGCAGTCCATAGATATAGACAGGATGGAAGGGATATTATTTATTTGGACGAGACGTGGTATGACACACACGAAGTTTCAGACAAAATATAATAAACGCTTTGACGTGATCAGCCCAAAATATAAAGGACTCCCTTGTTGATTATCACGATGATACTACGGCAGAACTATTTGACCAAATATACCACCAAATAGTGTGATAGTGATGGATAATGCGAGCTACCCCAGTCGTAGGCTAAATAAAGTTTCGTGTTCCAATGACACAAAAGTTACCATTCAGGACTATATGATGAAAAATAATATGTATTTTGAGGAAAATTAGACAAAAAGCAATTGCTCAATTATTGTGACACTTTGGCGGCAGAAATGGTGTTAAGACTTCCTCCTTATTAACCCAATTGAACATATATGACACCAGCTGAAAGCATCGGTAAGGAGGAGTAATGTTTCGCCAACCTTAAATTATTCTGTGACAGCTTTGGTACAGTCAGAGATGCAAAATATTCCAAACAAAAACTGGGAAAATTGTGTAGCGCATGTTCAAAAAGTAGAAAAATCATACGTAAATATAGATCTATATCCAGAGAAATAATTATTGTGAACTTGGATGACGACAGTGACAGTGAAACTGATCTGGGTTAAAATGTAATAATTATTTTTCTGACATTGTACTTTTTGTAGGTATATGTATATTCTGTTTTAATTAATAACCGTCCTATATGTTATAATTTAAATTTTATTGTACCTTATAATATACTGTTATATTATTATTTTATTATTACTTATTATTAAATTACGTTTAAAATATGTTTCTGCGTTTTCTTTCTAACATAAAAAATCAGTACGACACTTTTGTTGCATACAGGCGGATAAAAAAAATATTTTTTTCCACACTTTTTTATACAGGGTGGTCCAACGAAAACTTAACACCTCGATTTTCCTGCTTTAAAATGAAAATGTGGAAAATCGCTATTTTTATTCGATCACCCGCTGGGTCTTATCGGCATTAGGGATTAGCATTTATAATAAGTTTGTAAGATAGTTAGACGGACTTTACTATAAGCCCATCCCCGAGCGGGCGCTCAACTAATTTGCCATTGCAACAATCCATTGCAAAGGTCAAAATTTAATTGACGAGCTGGAATGATCGTTCGGGGACGTTACCTGTTATTTACATCGTTGGAATCAGTAAATAAATGTTTATATAGGTATACGTATTTGGTTCCTGGATAATAATCGTAATTAATATAGTAAAAACTTTACACAGTTAAGAAAAAAACAAAAACCTGAGAACCACCATATAAAAAAATAATAATTAGCACCTCATAAATATCCAAATTTTAATCGACAGTTAAAAACTCCGTGAAAATTCTCGGCACGCATTTTCCGAGACCCACTTTGATTGACTGTTTTAATATCGAATAATACCAGAGGCATAATGGACGGAAATTTAAATGAAAAGCGTCATTCGAAAAAAAGATTTTGCTTTTTACTTTGATGGAAAGTGGCCGATCAAGACCAAAGAAAAATGTGTATCTTTAAGAGGTCCTCAGCAAGTAGTTAGTATAGTAACAGTTTTTCTACAGGATTTCTGGGTCAACACATAGTCCGACAATGTTTTATTGATACAAGCATTTTTCCTAGTGGATCTGCGAATATTATCCATATCTTGCTTCTATTTTATCTTATCCGTCGTAGGACCAACTGTACGCGCTTAAAAAGGCACAGTAATTTTAATAACGTTTTTATTTCGACTTTTTTTTTATGACTGACAAATATTACCGTGCTCATAATAATATTAAAACACCAGTTAAAATAATCAATTTCCTTTTTTTTTCTAAACAGTCTGGATGCGGCTGCAACACTTGTCAGTGCGGGTTTGGCGAAATTATTATGTTTTAAGCATTATTTATCATGATCAAAGGAGCTAATGCTCTCCATTTTGCTGAAGCTCTTTAATGCAAGCCGAGGAAGAAGTCTAATGAATTGGAAACTTTGGCGATATTTAATTCAAACAACTTTCGAACGAGACCACTAAGAGCGTTTTTATGTTAGGAACTTGGGAGTTATTAATTTTTTGAGATACTTGAGTGCAAAATTAATTTGGGAAATATTAAAAAATATGAAAAAAGTTAACGTCAAGTTTGTATTTGCTGTAGTACAGCTTCTGCAAGGCAATTCCTGATGTAGAATTTTTTGTTCCATCCCTTTCTCGGTCAAAATAAGGGAGTATCTAACACCCTGCCCCCTAATCCTGTTTACGTAATACTTGAATGCCCCCTACAGCTTCCACCATTTTCTTACCTGTATAATAGCCCACGAGACGATACCTGAACTACAGTCGCGTAGCCAAGTGGAGGCTAAGGGGCGTTTGCCCTCTCAGCTCCCATTCATAATTGTTTATTATTGTTATCATTGATAGTTACATCAATTTACATACGTCCGATACAAGCATAATATTAAAAAATATATAAACATTAATTTTATATATTTAAACATAAAAGTCAAAATCTCAAATCATATTAAAAACAAACATATACTGCTTCTATCTAAATATGTACATTAAAGTAATTATCTGAAAATTCTCTAAAACAATAAAAGGCGTTTTTAACAAGGATTTGTTGGATTTTCTTTTTAAATAAGTTGATGGGGAGACCCCTCGACTACTCAGGCAGTTTCTTAAAAAAATTTAACGCCAAATAGCTGGGCCCGGTTTGACATCTGACACAAGTCACCCCTATTTCGCGTTTAGTAGTGATGAATGTTTTCATGAGCTATGAGTAGACCGTGGTTCCTTCTCTTTTACATACAAGAGACTCTGCAAAATAAAGACAGATGGAATGGTAACTATACCAAGATCCGTAAAGGCATGCCTACAGTCTTCTCCAAAGCTCAAATCCGCCAAAATTCTGATGGTCTTCCTCTGAAGGCCAAAGAGACGATCAGTGCCAGTGAAGTGTCTCCATACAAGTGTGGCATATGATAGGTGTGACTAACATATGCGAAAGTAAACTGTTTTTAACATCTCCGAGAAGATATTATCTGCAAGGCCACGCAAAAGGTACAGGCTGCTCGCAAGCTTGAAAGCCACTGAGGCAACATGTTTATCCCACAAAAGTCGCTGATCGACATGCACTTCCAGAAACTTCGTTTCCTGTACGCCCTGTTTGGTCGCAACTGCATTGCTGCAAAACCAAGACATTATTGATTTCCTCAATGGTTCTTCCAGTGTATCAGCACCGACACACCCGTTGTGTCATCGGCAAAGATTGTAAACTCGGACGTTGGATCAGAAGAGGGTAGATCGCTTATATATATTGGGAATAGGATTGGGCCCAGAATGGACCTTTGGGTTACCCCAATAGTCACTTCACCCCTTGCCGATGTCACCCCGGAGTGACGTACAGCCTGATATATATCCCTTAAGTATTAACGAATAAGATAAAGGCCATTTGAAGTCAAACGCCTTGATCAAATCGCAGAATAACACTGTAGTAAGTTCTAGAATAAGTTCAATATCTCTGTTCTCGTATTAAGCACTTCCTGAATAATATTATTACCCTTCCTCAGCCCAACCTGACGTTTACTAAACAATTCAATACTTTCAAGGAAATGCAGAATCTGCTTGGACATGCATTCTTTAACTACCTTTGATAAGATTGGCAACAAGGATATAGGATGGTAGCTCTCGAACCGTCCTGGACCTCCCTTTTTGAAGAGTGGAACAACCAGTGCCGCTTTCAAAATATCAGGAAACGTATCTGTCCTTGAAACATAAATTAATAGCTTGATTAAAGGTATCAAGATTTCATTCTATACTCGATGTTGCTACGACGATAAAAAGGTTCTTGATTAAAATGGAACAATACTCCTTCTATTCTCGATTATTGTACCAACAATTAGGAATTAGAGTGAAATAGTAAGCTGGTTCTCTTTCCTTGGCGCCATTTCATTTTGTGCGTGTATATTTTTGTGCGGCACTGCGCAAGAATTGTATAATTCATAATTTGAAATAAAGATATTTATTATTATTATGCAATTTTTCAACAAGCAGGCACATATTTCAATCTAAAGGCTGCAATAATAAGATAGGTGGTCATGACCATCCTTTTCCTTCCTTTGCTACTTCCTTTGAGGTAACAGGAGCAATGCTTTCTGATTTTTTGTTGTCATTCTCTGCCAAGATGTCATCCACTTGTACTAGCTTAGGCGTAAAAATGTCAAAGAGATGCGCAGCAAATAAGGTCGCCTTTTAGATTTTTCTTATTTTTCACCTAATACCACATAACGGGCACATAAAAGTCCTACTGCGGATCCTCAACCTCTTTTAAAAATCTACAATTAAAATTACATCTCTTTAATTTTATTTTTATGTCGAGACTGAGTAAAAACCAAACGCATCGAATGAAAAATACAATGCGCCCATGGCTTCATTTCAATTTATGGAAAATGGGGTGCAACAAGGACTGGCAAGAGACGTGGGAAAGGGGAAGGGGGTGTTATTAGGATTATTTTCGACGAACAGACCGAACGAAGGCACCTGAGTCCAAAAGGGATCTCGCAGAGTGCACTTGAGGTATTGATTGTCCGGGTCGTTACCGCATACTGCTTTCATTTTTGGAGGGTCTACGATACATCCTGCCTATGTTTTCAGTGCGTAATATTTTTATATCTGAAGAGTTGGATGAAAAGAGATATAAGCACAATGCATTCTTAAACTCGCACACGTAAGTATACAAGTCTACTGAAGTTTATTAGGTAGTTATACTTAATGAAATTGTAGTAATTGTATACAGAGTGGCAAAAAAGTCGCTTATAATGCCTGTAACGTTTGAATTACCTCGTATACGAAAAAGTGACCTTTATGAAAGTCATTCAGTAAATTATTCCCCACATTTTTACCTGCATAAATTTTTTCTGCCATTTCTGGTTTGGTTGTTATAGAGACTAACTTACTTTTTCAAATGGAACACCCTATATGATTGTAGATTTGGATTCTACTGGGAAAACTTTCTGTATTTCAAATTTTTATCTATTTAAAATTGTAACAAACTTTCTAACAAAAAAAATAAATAGCCTAGAAAACTGAACAACAAGAAGTTGAGCGGGGTTAAATCCGGAGATCGCGCTGGCTAGTCAATAGTACCTCTTCCTGCCTATCCACGTCCTGGAAATTGTTCGCTTATGTAGTGTCTATCATTTGCCGCATAATTCGCAGGTACTCCATCTTGCTGGAACCATACCTGTTCGTTTATATCATTATTTACACCCGGTAAAACCATTCTGCAAGAAGGAGTTATATGATTCCTGAGGAGGTTCTGATGTTTTTCGCCATTCAAAATACCATCTATAAGAAAAGGTCCCACAATATGTCTACCAACTATGCCCGCCCAAACATTACCTTTCTCGGCCCTTTAAGTATGACCTTCCTGGAACCAGTGAGTATTCTCAGCAGACCAATACCGATAATTGTGTCTATTAACAATGACATTTAAATGGAAAGTAGCTTCATCCGAGAAAATGATATTTGTTGCGAAGTTATTATCGTTACTGCATCTTTCAATCATCAGATCACAAAATTCAGCTCTTCTATCAAAATCGTCCTCGTTTAACTCGTGCACCAACTTTCTCTTGTAGTGATGCAACTTCTCCTGCTTAATCAAATTTTTTTTCTGACTGATGAGACACATTAAAATCCATTGCCATTGGCCTGGGTGATTGTGTTGGATTTTCATGTATTGAAAGCATGATATCCAAAGCTTTGTTTCCCCCGGTTGCTGTTGTAGGTCGACCTGATCTAGCGGCTTCCTTAATACTGCCTGTTCCTCGAAATTTCTTTACCACTCGACACACCGTTTAATTACCGTTTACCGTTCTAATTGCTTATTTTATCAGATGTTCAAAATTACCACTTTAAACTTCAGTACACTTTCTTATCCTTATTTCTTATTCTTGTCACTGTACTTGAAACAACATTGCAGGATGGTTTCGTATTTGTTCGCAAAAATGGATTATCCTTTGAAGTATTGGTATTTACTTGAGTTCAATAAACAAGTTCTTGTAGATGACCCTAAAAAATCCAAAGGATTTAGGTCTGGAGACATAGGTGGCCATAGGTGTACCAGCTTGCCTTCTTTAAGGTGCCATTTTACCTTGACCTTATTTGAGGTACCAGTATACCTGGTTTTAAAATGTAATAAATAGTAGACCGTTAAAAAAAATAATTCAAATAAATAGTTATAGTTTGATATTAAAAAGATCGACTTCGACTTCGTCTTTCGATTCCGGATATTCATTATTCTTATATTTTTGGCATGGAAAAGCCTTACAATTGATCCCTTAAGTTGGATCTTCATTATTTTTATATTTTAGGGAAAAATAGGCAGATGCAATTGGCCTTTAGACTTCATTCATGTTTGTAAATTTGGTTATTGCGTTGCCACTTAATCCACTGCGAGTTCCTTCGCTACACGCATCATGTTTTTCAATTTTCTTAGTTCAGGAACGGCAGAGGTACTACACACCTCAAAAAAGGTATGTTCCGAGCAAACAAAAGTGTTCAGTTTCAAAAAATTGCAACAATCACTACGAACCAAATTTTTTAAAAATGTCAACAATACAATCAATTCCTAAAAAACTGCCATTTTTTAAGGTGATCAATCTGGGCATAATTTTATTTATAGTTTTCGGAATTCTATTTCGCTTTGTGAGTGTTCCGATGAAGAGAATATGTGTAGACTACAAAAATGCCTGAAAGGCAATGCCAGAAAGATTGTCAGTGAATAATATAACTAGCATTTTGAAAAATAGGTTTGGTAGAGCTATATTTCACATTCAACTGGAATAAGTAAGGAATTTACCTGTTATCAAACAATGTACAATAATGATTCCAGTGTAAGTTTCTCAGTCCATACAGGCTGTACGAAGTTACAATATTTCATTAAAACATTGCTTAAATTTCTTTGTAATGAGAGACATTAAAAAAAATGATTATTTGAACTACTAGTATTATTCTGACCTCCCCTGTACACTGGCGAAATATTACCCTATGTTTACTGGACACCATGTATAATATACAGACCAGGCACACAATTGAAATGTTTCTCATGAAACGTCACGTTGATTGATGAAACTTTCTGCTCTAACTCTCGTCTTATACACTTCATTATATCATTCAGACAATGTTATCATAATTAATACTAAACATTTTCCAACAAGTTGTTCAGATTAATTTCCAACCATTCATTTCGATAGAAATACTAACTGTGAATCGTGGGGTGGTGATTCTTTTATGTCATTCGGTGAAAGTGACGATTTTTAACGTCTGACATGATGAATGGTGACAAGCAAACAATGGTGTCAGTAAAAAATCACTTTGAAATAAACAGAACAATAAGTATGAAGCTATTTACCATATGGTGTATGTATACATATGCACATCATATTCTTTTAAACAAATGTATTGATAGATGGAATAAATATTAAAACTAAAACACCTAGAAGAAAAACAAGGACTATTGTTTATTTATAATCATATATGTAAAGACATTTTTTAAAGTTTTAAAGTTGCTGTGACAACGATCTTTTGTCCCGGTTGAGTTCTTTGCCAATGCTAAATTCGTAATGAATTTTAGGAGAACTCAAGCCTGGCATTGGGGTGACTAATTGTGTTGCAATTACTACAGAAATTTTAGATGTTGATGGCTTTATTAAAATCATGTTAGCAGTTTTTATGTGACTTACAGTAGATTCTTTAAAGTACCCCTTAACATCAGCAGTACTTTTCCAGCATCCTAACATTTTAATTTAGTGCAGTTCTCCACCATGTTCTCCTAAAGCAGTAACCGGTAAAAGTTTCCACGTTGGAGAGATTTAGAAAAGCAGCGTTTTTTCTGTAAAAATGACTTATGCTGTTGTGTCCGTGCCTTACTTGCATAAAAATTTTGCTATTTTCAAGGTTTTCGTAGGTTCATATATTCCTTGATGAGTTCCATCTTCATTATTGTCTATTACCATGAAAGCTCTGCTCTGATAAATTTTGGTTTTTGGAATTTCCACACCAATTTGGTCCTCCAAGATATGGACATCTTTTTTTACAGCTCCTCTAAACTGCAGGCACCTGATACACCAATTATTGGTATCGAATAAAATAAATTTTATTTTGAAGGTATCCCCACAAGAAGAAATCCAAAACCGACAAGTCGGGTGACCTTGGTGGCCATCTTACAGGTCCATTAGTTCCAGTGGCCTAGTGGCCTGGGAAATTATTGTTTACGTAGGCACTGATAATTAGCGCATTGTGAGCGGGTGCTCCATCTTGTTGCAGATGAAAGTTATTGAGACCCGCTAAGAGCAGGTCATTTATTATTTCCGGCACAGCGTTTTCCAAAATTTCCAAATACTTATTTGCATTAAGGCTGCCTTCAAATATATTATACATTATTTTGCTTCCTAGTATAAAACATGAAACGTTAGAGCCCAACCTGCCTTGCCGCTCGAGTGGAAATATTACATGCCAATTTTCCTGAGACTAAAACCTCGTATTGTGCCGATTAAATATACCAGCACTGGTAAAATGAGCCTCATTGGACCATGCAACGGTTCTTTAGAATTATTTTCCCTGTTGATATTTTGTAAATACCAATTACAGAACTCTATACGGCGTTGTGCATTACCAGGATGTAAGTTTTGTACTAGGTGGAATTTATATGGCGTAAAATTGTGTTTTTTTAGGATTGTTTGAACTCTTGGTTTAACTACTCCGACCGAACCTTCAACCGTTCTGCAAGAACTATTTGAATTTGTTTCAATTGAAGCTACAACATTTATTTTATCAGTCTCGTGGTTTTCCTTGTTGTAGGCTTTGGGCCGAGGTTTAGAAAATGAACCGTGTTCAATTAAATTTGATTTCATCGATCGATACACTAAACCTAAAAAATACGAGACTAATACAGAATAAACAGGATCTGAAAATATGCTCTGTGCTTTGATTTGTTTTAGTTTTGAGAATGCCTTTTTTTAAACTGAAATCTATTGAGTGTTACAATTACAATGAGATGTTGTCCATCAGAGTTAAAGGGCCCTTTGGTAAAATTGGCCTCGAAAGTTTTGTGTAACGTTTCAATTGTCGATCGGTTTATTTCGAGTATAGAGCGACGTAATTTGAAAACGACAAACGTAATTTTGTCAGTTAATTATATCGTTTTAAATTTATAGAGCTCAGTGAGAGGCTCCTCGTTTGCAACTGACAGGGTAACAAGTTTATTTCAAATTTAATATCAACCGTTCGTGCATAGGAAAGTACTTGAATGCTAAATAGAAAACACAATTTTAAATGTACACAATATAATAACGTATGTCGGACATGGCTTTGTGTTTACAATTAAAACTGCTAGTTGTTTCAGTCGGGTTTAGCTATTTCAAGTGGGCAGGAACGATCAATGTATATTTTTGGGGAGCTACTTACTATTTTAAATTAGCAAGCAAAACTATTTTTATATTTTTAGAATTACTCTAAATTTGTTTGAGAGTGAAGAGGAATGATCAGAGTTTTTAAAAAAGTTTTCAGCTCTGCAAAATGACACCTGTCAGAATTGTGGCCAAACAAGAGTGCTGGCCAGTACATTCCGAACTTCCCTGACGATGTAAGGCATCTACTGTAGTGTAGGTTTATGAGTAAAGGGAGGAATATAATATGCAAAGTGCATATACATGCATTTCTTGCATATTTTTCCCAAAATATTATTTTATGGGCATATGTTTATGTTTCCGGCATTGTCAAAAAATTAAAAACGCCCAGTCATGAAAACTCGTAGACTCATAGGTCCGGCACCTGTTTCAGGAATTTTTCAATCTGAAGATAATTATATAATAATTAATATTTACATTTTGGTTATACACAACGTATTTATTGGGGGTTTCCGGGGTTTGCAGGTATATTGTTAGAGTTTATTTATTGTCATCTGATAATGCCTTATTATTACCTGCTTAACAAACTGTATTTATATCGGGTTGTAGTACGTACTTGTTTTAGCTCATCAAAAGATTTCAGTATTTTCAGTGTGAAACCAGTGACTTCAAATTTGTGTTCAAAATGCCTAAAGTGGCGAAAACGTCTTCGTGGATTAAAAATTTCCCAGAGTTAGGGTTTAGTGGAGAAAACGTCTTCTGTCAAGCTTGTGCAAAAATTATTGTTTGTGAAAAGAAGTTCCAAGTCGATCAACATTTGAAAGCACCGCTGCATAAATCAAAGTTACAAAAAATGAAATCTTAGCTAGGTCAGGTGAGTGTAAAAACGCATTTCAAAATGTTGGAGAAAAGTCGAAATTTGAAAAGAAAATTTTTCAAGAAGACTTATGCAAGGATCTAGTCGCAGCAAACATTCCTAACGAATCCACGCTTAGAAAGAAAATGTATTCAGCAGTCCCTATCAAGCTCTTTCTAACCAAATCCAGTCCCAGATGAGAAGTTTTTAGTGCTTTTGTCTGATGCAGCACCGTATATGGTAAAAGTAGGCCAAAACTTAAGAATATTTTACCACAATATGGTACATGTGACTTGTCTTTTACATGGAATAAACCAAGTCGCAGAAACCGTCTGAACTGAATATCCTCTATAAAATAAATTAATTTCAAATGTAAAAGAAGTGTTTCTAAAAGCACCTCTAAGAGTGCAGATGTATAAGAAGAGACTACCAGGAGTTAGTTTACCTCCAGAACCTGTAATTACCCGGTGGGGAACATGGATTAGGGCCGCAATATTCTACGCAGAATATTTCGAAGCCATTAAAGAACTAATTTTGGATTTAGATGACGATTCGCAGTGTGTTGTGCAAAGTAAAGAGTTGGTAAAAAGTGCAAGTGTAGTCAAAGATCTTTAATTTCAGTTTTATACCGGACATAAAATCATCGTTAGTGAGTAGAAATTTAAGTTTAAGAAACTCAATTGGTATTGTTGAAACTTTTTCCGCTAAATGTAACAACAGTTCTCGGTAAAGTAGGAGGTCAAGTAAGGAGCAAATCGGATGTAACTGTAAAAAAAGATGTATGATTTAAATACTTAACTGCAGTAAAAAGCATTTATGAAGGTAAACCATACGACCAACGAAGTTATATCTTGGTCTTATACTTTACTACCTAAGTTGCAGTATTGTCCGATTACATCAGTAGATGTTCAAAGAAGCTTCTCTTTGTATAAACATATTTTTACTGACAGAAGACAATCCTTTTTAGTCGAAAATTTTAAGAAATATTCAGTAATAAATGTCTTTTATACAATTTCAGGTTAAAATTGTTTTTCTTCAAACGTCATATTAGTGATAACTTATGTGACGTTTCTCAATGATATAAATGTCATTTGTATGACTAGGAGTATAAGTACTTATACTCCTAGGCGTATAAATATACGTGTGATACAGTGAAAAAAAAATTGTTATTTTCATGAAAAAATTCGTTTTCTTTTATTATTTTATCTCGAATAATATGATGCACGTTTGAAGAAAAAATAGTATATGATATTCGGAGAATGAGATACTTTATGTGATTTGCATGGATTGTCTGACTCACTACGTTCGTCAGACAAACTTTCCACGCTCGGCACATAAAGTAACTCTTATTCTCCTAATATCATAATGTACTATTACTTTTATTTTTCTTTGTCTCTTTTGCATTCTTTTTTTCAAATAAACATCTTTTTTAGAACCCAGTGTGTTTCTTTACCCTATTTTACCATAATAAATTAAGAAATATTGCATACCAGTATGCATATTTGGGCAAAAAATACAATAACTGCATATAACTGCATATTTTAAATGCAAACAAGGCATATATATGCTGATATTTTGGCTAAATTTAAGTGCATATTCTCCGCCCTTTATTTATGAGTCTTTATAGACACTATAAAATATTAAAATGTCTTTAAACTATTGTTTAAAAGTTTGAACCGAAGAGGTAAATGCTGGGTACCCATATGGAGCTCTGTATCTCCATTAAGAGGCACTTTAAGAATTTTTTTTTTCTATAACAAATTAGGGCCATTTTGACCTTACCTATACGCCCTCGAGAATATGCCATATACTTATCGGACAACCTGTATAACTTTCTTTTTGGTACAACGATTAATACAAATTATCTAATATAAAGTATTTTATAGCAAAAACGTTTCGATTCGCCCCAAATGAAAGAGAGCATACCGCAAAAATTTCAATAATCCTTCCTCCCTTAAAAGCAACATTAATATTTCAAAAGATAAAGTGCTCTTAAAGAAAATACGAAAATTCGATATTTTAATACCTTTGAAACCACAATAGGTAATTCGACACCACCCCCTAATGGGGAAAACTTGCTCTCAACAGCTCCGCATACCCCTCGAGGGTTGATTTTTACTCCGGGATGTTTTAAGATGTCTAACATGGTTATAAAATTTTATACATAGGAAAATTTGTTTTGTGTCATTTAGTTTCTTTTATATTAACTACTTAAGGATATTTTCATAGACTATAATATCAGAGACATGGAAAATTAATAATAATTTCCATTAATCTTTATTAAAGCTTTTTGATTAGATAAAGTTTAGTTATAAGAAATAATTTATGTAATTAGTGCCTGTATCCTTGGCTTCGAGAACACTTTTAACAATATAAATAATGTCGGATATATCCTTAATTAGTTTACATGTTTTACGAATTGGCAATATTTTTTGAGATTTTCATTATAGGCCTTAGGTATATGTCAATTTTTTTTTAATTATCTACGTCATTGTTAGTTCTGCGAGAAAAAGTGAAGAGGCAAAAAGACACCACATAAGTTGATAATATACCACTAGGAAAGCTTAACTCTGAATTTGCACTGTTCTTACCCCCTTAACTTCTTCATCATTGGAGTTTGTTTGAACATTTGGCGCATATGCGCTGATGCATATTTTGTTTAAATATAGGAATTTTCAGTATGAACAAATAAGTTAATAAATTTTTCAACGGCATGGTTTTGTAGGTACTGTTCTCCCCTACGAAATGCTTTTTAAACTTTTTTTCTAGTACAAGAATAATAGAAGTTACAAGCGAAAAGTCGATTAAACCCTTTGATTCAAGATGGCGCCGAAGTTAAGGGGGTAAGAACCGTGCAAATTCAGAGTTAAGCTTTTCTAATGGTACCCTACATCCATGCAAAATTGCAGCTTGTTCGCTTTTAGTTCCCAGAAAGGCATTGTGAAAAGTACAGTTTTCCTGGACTAATATTAAGAAATAGTATTTGAAAATTCAATATATATTTTTATTTATTCTATGTATTAGATACCTATAATTAAGAAAGATTTAAAATGTCAATATTAAGAATTGAAAAAAAAAATTAATCCAAAACACAAAGTTTAATGTGATACGCTACTGTTTCAAAACACTATTCTTTAATATAGTCAACTTGTGTAAAACTTTATGGGGCTTCTTTTTTCCCTCTTCCCTTTTTCTCGCAAATTTAACCTTAACTATAAAAAATTATAAAAAAACCAAAAAATGCACATTGGGGGGGATTTTGGGGAGTAGGACACCAAAACTGAACATCCCCGAAAAAGACCGCTTTATGTGATTCTGTTCACAGCCAAGAACTAATAGCACCGGAGTATTAGGGCGCTTTGCGCGCGGTTTCTGTAAGGACAAGACGATTAATTGGATAGTTCTCGAATCTGAAGAACGAAATATATTTTAAATAGTGAATTTAAACCGAATCTTGATATTACAAAATCATCAACTCGAACAAATTGATTCGTCAAAACGCAATTATCTCAAACAGAGGCGGATTTTAAGTGGCCAGTGGTTTCTTTGTTCCGTTTCGCTCAAAGTGACCGTCAAGTGGTAATAATTTAGTCTAAGGCCTCGTGGGTCGAGAGCTATGTTCATTAATTTTCGTTAAATTGAAATTTCCGCCTAATTGAATAAAATAAACCCTAATTTCGTTAAAGACGAATGAAATGGGGAAATATACGCTCAAGGGAAAAAATATCGAGTATCAAAAAAATCTGCAATATGTTTAAGGTAAAATTGTATTGATTTAATGATAAAACTATTTAGGTATGTAAATGTAAAAATATATCCAGTGCCTTAAACATATTTTTTTTTCTATTAGCCGAATAAAAATGTAGTTCAAAAATGGCGTATTTTGTTTGATGTTTGAAATGTTTACATGCAAAAATGTCTTTAACTGAAAGTGAAAAAATTACAATTCTTATGATGAGAGGATATGGCGATAGGATCGAGTCCCACGAAGAGGTTAAAAACCTATTTAATGGCGCATTTTCAAGCCGAAATCCAATTTCAAAAGCAACTGTTCTAAAAACTGTCCGACGGTTCGAAGAAACTGGAAATTGTAAAGATAGACGACGATCAGGACGACCAGCAGTAGTAGATGAAGAGAAAGGTTTAGAAACTTTACATGTTGTTGAAACCGCTGTTTCATTATTAAGAAAAATTTCTCAAGTAACTGACGTCTGCTTCAAATCTGTCCATATTGTATTAATAAAACATAAATATCACCCTTTCAAAATATATGTAGTTCAAGAGTTATCAGAAGATTATTATGAGCGAAAAATTGAATTTTGTGATATTATGATGTCAAGGTTTGACCAAAATAACCAGTTTTTTAAATTTATAGTATTTTCGGACGAAGCAACATTTATGTTAAATGGTAAAGTCAACAGACACAACTTTAGGTTTTGGGCAAATGAAAATCCCTACTGGATGAGAGAAGGTCATACACAACGCCCTGAAAAATTGAATGTGTGAGCTGGGCTTCTAGGTAACCACAAGATCAGTCCATTTTTTATCGATGGAAATTTGACATCACAACTTTACCTTCAGCTCTTGGAAATGCAAATAGTTCCTACTATACAAAATGCAATGGGTCCAAATTATGCAAGTACATTCTTCCAACAGGACAGGGCTCCTCCCCATTTTGGTCAAAACATGCGCGAATTTTTAAACAACACTTTTCCAAAGAGGGGGAACAATCGAGTGACCACCTAGGTCCCCTGATTTGTCGCCTAACGACTACTCTTTATGGGGACACTTGAAGAACAGAGTTTATACCACAAAACCTCAAGATTTGGCCGATTTGCAGCGTCGAATTTTGGACGAATTTGAATTAATAACACCAGAAATGATTTGCAACACAATTGAAAAATTTTATTTTCAATTAGCACACTGTCAAGCTGTACAGGGAAAATAGTTGAACATTTAATATAAAAAATATATTTTTTCTAAATTGTACTCGCTATTTTGAAAACTACTGATATTAGGAACAAAGCATGTTATACCAAAGGTGTAGCAAATTTGAAGTAAAAACTATAAATGAAGAAATATATAGGGTGTTACATTTAAAAATATAAAATTCGTTCGAATTTCAGACAAACCAAAAGATTGGCAACAACGCCAATATATTCGGTGCGTCAGATCCTCTTACACAACTGTACCAAATTTGGTTTAAATCGGCCAATAAATTGTGATGTTATTAAGCCGTTTCCAGACTTTATGCACACACTGTATATTAAGTTCAGATATAGTTAAAATTACAAATGATTGGAAGATACCCCTGCAGCTGTCATTATACCCCATTTTCTTTATCACTCTCAAAACACGTTTTTGGGTAACAAATACTTTATCCATCAAACTATTACTACCCCAAAACATAATGCCATATTTTATGATGGATTCAAAGTTTGCATAATATATTATTTTTAGACATTTTTTATTTATGTAAATAAAACGACAATGTCTTCCTCCACAAATTTTTGTGGAGGAAGACATTGTCGTTTTATTTACATTACGTAAACTCCACTGCAAGTATGGACTACTTTTTCCATTTTTCATTTATATAATTGAAAATTGGCGACCGCAGCCTAGTGGTTAGTGTGTCCGACTACTAAGCCGAAGGTCCCCGGTTCGATCCCGGGACCATGCATCGATCTTTATTTATTCGGTCGTCACCTCGTGGAAGGCAATGGCAAACCACCACGTAGTAATTTGCCTAGTACAACCTCTCAAATAGTGCCGTTCGGAACCGGCGATAAACTGTAGGTCCCATATACCTGTGAAAAATCTGAAAAAGGCACACATCACAGGTATATACGAGAGGTCGCCTACGCTCGAATGAGCATGGCACATAAAGAAGAAGAATTGGAAATTACCATAGCAGACCGAGTTTACTCTTTTAGAAAGCAATGTTATGTGATGTGGCCAGTCCAAAAACTCATCCAAATAGACTCCAAGGAACATTATTTACTCGACAAGCTCTATGTTACCATTACCTACTTCCAGTGCCTCAGGTCTGGCAGTTCTACATAGATTAGTTCTAAATAATATAACTTCAGTCTTATCTTGATTAAGTACAAGTTTATTTTCTGAGAACCGATTTTTTACCCTTTCAAATAGATGTCAACCTATAGCTGCTAGTTTTACAATACATATTTCACCAACTATGAGGTTGGTGTCATCAGCATAGCAGGTTACAGAATCTTTGAGTAAAATAGAGTTACGGTCAATTCCTACATAATCTTTCAATGGCTCCGACAAATAAGCCTTTCGATTTTCTGTTATTTTGACTATTTGATCCCTTTTTGATAAATATGAATTGAATAAACTGAGGGCGTTTTCTCTTATGCTGTAGAACTCTAGCTTCTTTAACAACAATTGGGAATCAACTGGATCAACACAGTCATATACCCTTGATAAGTCTAAATACACACGCCGAGTGCCATATCATTTCTCTCAATGATAACCAGCAAACTGGAAAACGGCCGTATGAGTTGGACTACCAGACACATATCCATGTTCATTACCATTTAATAAATTACATTTTTTCATGAGTTCCGTAAGACGTTGCCACGTCGATGCTTTAAGCAGCTTCGAAAAGGATGGGGAAGGCTTATTGGTCTATAATATTCCATTAACTTAGCATCTTCTTTATTCTTAAATAGTGTTAAGACTGACATCTTAAGCTGGTCTGGAAATATTCCTTGTCTAAAAGAATTATTTATCAAATGGCAAATGACATCGGAAATTGCAGGAATTGCTACTTTCACAATACTGGCAGGTATTTCATCTATTCCACTACTGTGCTTGTTTTCAATTTTCTTAGTAAGTTCACATAATTCTTTCGAGGAAAAAGGTTTCAAGAACATATATTGATTGTTACCTGCAATTGGACAGTTATTTACAGACCCATTTAATTTTTTCACCATTTTAGAAATTATTGACAGTAAGTAATGGTTATATTCATTAAGAATGTCTTCAGCATTACTGTCAATAGCCACGTCAGAATCTTTGCTTTCATTTTCTGTGATTTCTCTACAAATGTTTCACATACTTTTTGTTTTATTATCTGATAATCTTAAACGTTTTTAATGTATTTCTGATCTCACTGCTTTTAACAACTTGCCATATTGTATTTTTATACCGATCTTTAATCTGTTACCAAATCCGGGTCAATCTCCTCTCATAGACCTACTTCCCTTCTGCCAATTACTTTAGAATCATTTGAGAAGCTACTACTTAAGAGACCACGGCCACTGATAAAAAATAATAACCTGATTCCGGACTTTCAATTCGGATTTCGGCAAAATCATTCAACGATTGATCAAGTTCATCGAGTCACCGATATAATAATTGTGGTGTGTCATGAAGGTTTAATATACAAATTAAATAAAATACTTCCTAAGAAGTATGTAGAGATCTTAACATCCTTTATCTCTGATAGACTTTTTAGAATCAGGCAGGATGATGAATATTCTGACTTGAAAAAGATAAGACCCAGCGTAACCCAAGGAAGCGTTCTAGACCCCATTCTACTATAGCTAAATTTGTTGATGATACTGCTATTCCCGCAGTTGATCAAGATTATGAGAGATCTACTAGAAAACTCCAAATAGCAAGCAACATGGTATCTGACTGGACAATGGACATGCAAGTTTTACTAATAAGAAGCTAGTACGGCCACTTCTCGTAGATGTGAATGGTAGAATTGTGCCACATGGGATGAATGCTAAATATCTTGGCATGACTTTTGATGCTAAACTTCGGTGGCAAGAGCATGTGAAGAGCAAAAGAACTGACCGAGATTTAAAATATACACAACATTATTGACTTGGAAGAAATTCAAAATTTTCGATTTACAAGAAAATACTTATTTGCAGTCAGACTTTTAAGCCAGTAAGGCTTTACGGTATTCAACCTAGGGTTGTACCTATGATAGCAATATCAAAATGATACAACGTGCTGCGTAACATAACCAATGTTCTTGGTATTTTTGCAACTCTGATCTTTATCTAACAGTAAAAGAAGAGATCAAAAGATTTGCCAGCAAGCATGAAGCCCGACTTCACCTGCACATCAAGACAGAAGCTCTACAGCTCCTGGTCAATCAACATCACGTCCGAAGACTGAAGGAAACCAAGCCGTTTTATCTTGTGCAGTGTATAAAAAAGCAGAGCATACAACGCGAGTGAAAGCGTATCCTCTTGTTTGAGCAATCTAAAGGACACCAATGGATATAGTTTAGTTGATAAGTATGTTTAGATTGTAAGATTTATCAGAGAAAAGTTAATGGTTAGCCTTATAGGCTAGTTTTAATAGGTAAGAACCAGCAGGTGTCTTATTTAAAAAAAAATTTACAGTCCTTTACAAAGATGCAACCGGGGAAGGCATTGAAAATGCCGAAGCAGAGTGCAAACGCTTGTGACTATTGTGAGATTTAAGATCTGCGAAAACTCATAGATTTGAATGTAATATTTAGGTAGTTGATATAAGTTTTATTGATTCATAATATAAAAAATAGTAAAATAAAGGTTATAAACTCTAACGTGCCTATAAGGTATGGTTTCGCTGGAGCAGTCAGCGGCCGCGGCTGGCGTTCGCGATTGGTAGCTCGTTACTGGTTTAATGCGATTTGTATGTATACGGTTTCACTGCCGCAGCTCAGCGACACAGCGTTCGCCGTCAATTGCAGCGGCTGCGTTCGGACTGCTAGAGAGACCAGTCCAGCACCGATCGTTCAGCAGAATGCCACCGTTCTCGGTAATTGCTGACGAGTGTTTGATAGAGGAGGTGCAAAAGTAGTCCCTTTTATACAACTACGAAAACGAAAATGACAAAAATGTTGTAATGAAAGAAAGTGCATGAAAAAAAGTGGCAGCAAGTGTAGAGAAGAACGGTAAAGTGTACAAAACCATTTTGTTTATTTTTCAGCATTATATTACAAAGTTTATAATTAGGGTAGACTGGGGCAAGTGCGAAGCCCTTTTTAATAGTTCAAGTTTATTTCCTTCCTACTTTAAATATACAATATTTATAAAAATGTCTTTGTAAGAAAGTAATAGTTTAATATGTTTACTTTTCATACTGCATAGGGCACACATGAATTATTTTTGAGATCTTGAGATTTGAATGATTATTTTTTTTTATTATTTATTCTGAAAAATAATAAGTAATCCAAAATAACACTCAAAAAAGTCCTAATAACAAGAATAATATTTTTATAAACGTATTTATCCGTTCAAAACCCAATGTTTGGCTTTAATCTCTAAAACAGTAGGAATTATTCCCAAGGAGAAACTAAAACAGAAAAGAAACTTAAGGTTTAAAAATTCGAATAATTTTATGGAACTTGTTAAATATTGTATCCCGCAAATTTCACATTAAAATGAAAACCTCCTCGGCGTCTTACTACCGGTTCAGGTAAACGAGTCACTATATCGTCTAGCTGTACTACATTGACATCATTGGTGAGTGGTCATAAAAAATTGTCTTTTAATTTTCTAGTAAACTTGATTTCAAAGCCGTTGTCAACAGTATTTACCTGGCCAATGAAATGTTTGTTTGCTTTTGGTAGTGTGTATTTAACCAGTACCCAGTGTTCAATGGAAATATTGTCTTTGTTTATTTCAGGAATCTGATCTTCGCAATGCGATTCTAAAGCGAAACTTTGATCCGATTCCATAAAAGGTACGCTTTCATTATCTGATTCACTGGAGCTGGATTCAAATTGATACGGACTTGGCCGACTTTGTTTACTCTTTCGGTCAATTTTCATAGCTGGTTTAGATATAGTAGATGAACTTGTAGAGAGTTTTTACTCACTTTTTGCGATAGTACCTGCAATGGTTTGGCCACCTTGAATTAAGCGCTGTCGTTTCCTTGGATTAGAAGAAGGACTCTGTCGGAGCGAATCAAGTAGTAGATCATCAAAACTTGTCTTTTTTTCTTGCCGATTTTCGGTTGTAGCTGGTAATACAGCTTCAGTTATAGGATCCTGATGATTATTGAGTATATTTTGTTTATTTTGATCAGAGATGACTACTTTGAGATTGGTGGCACTATTAGATGCTGATGAAGGAGCTGTAAGTAATTCTGCATTAGATGCTAGTTTCCTTTTAAGTGAGGCGCCAGATGTAGAAAGCTTTACTGTTTTTAACATTGACTGTTCGAAAGTAGCGGTTTTTTCTGTTACATTCGGTGCTACAGCATTCCTTTCAATATCAATGCGTCCTGGCCTCGGTTGTAAATCTGTTACAGATCCTTGATTTTTCAAGTGTTCCTCCCATCTTTTTAGGGCATCGATGTCATACTTCTCTTTAGGAATAACATGTCTATTAAATGGAACAATACCACCCTTTCTGAATCCTGTTTTTATGATCCGGAATCTACTTCAGCCCAGGTTTTCACTAGCAATGTGGCGAATTCCCTTTTTGGTAGTCGTTGTCCCTGATGACGTCTTTGCCATGTTATTACTTCCCTCTCTCCTCCTTTTGACCGTTGTATTTGAATGTATACAGGGTGTTTCAGAAGTACTAACCTAAACTAACCTGAACATGTGTCCGGAGTTGCCCCGTTTTTGATGTACAGGGTGCGTAAGATTTTTAAAAAAATCTTTTTTTTTATTATTTTTGTAAATATCCTTTTCCCGATTTTATTGCAATTTGGTGCCGTCATTCATAATGATAAGAGGCTTAATTAGCCCTAACTAGATTAAATTTATTAAGTCCAGTGGCGTCCCGGGAAACACTTCAACAGATATTATTGACAAAAAATGTACGCCACTGACTTTTTTCTAATTTTGATATTTTTTCCGGATATACCAACTAATGATACAATTTTAAACTGTTTTGATACTTTGACGTTTTATCCAAATTGATTTGTTTACTTGGTATGCTGCAGCTCTTATTTAAATATGGTATAGTATAAATTCAAGTGTTAATATGACGCTTGTCGAAATGGAGGAATTTGGGCTAACATCTCCTCTTCATTTTCTTCCTCCAACAACAGCATGCAGCTAATGTTATCGGCGTTCATTATAAATCATACATAAGCGCTTGCACTACGAAATACGAATATGATCTAAAGCGCGCTGCTCCAGCCGCGCCAGCCAAACCACCCTGCGACGACGGCCGATTGCTCGATCGCGAACGCTAACCGCACCCGCTGAGTGCTCCAGCGAAACCATACGTTTACTCCCGACTTGGTCTGATCCCGATCATTTTAATGCGGTGTGACGTCAGGGACAAATGCAACACAAGAATTTCGAATTCGGTACCCATACTTACGTGCTCGTGCGATAATATAAACATTTTCAATGTTAAAAATCGACAATTGGCTCTGCAAGGGAAAATTGTACCTGCTAATAAAGTTTTATTGTAACATAATTATTTATTTTAACAAAATTAGACCGTTAATAATAGATTTCAATTAATCAGCCCAGATATTATTAAGAAACCAGCGTTGCAGGACCGCCATTTAACCTCGTTCTGCAGTACAGCAGCAAGGGATAATTTCATTTGGCGGTTTCTCTATATCGTGTCCAGTGAAAACCACCGCTTGCTTTTAACTTCATCGTGCTTCGCGGGTAACTAAAATTGAATTTTGAATTAGGAGATTTCTACTGAGACACTTTCAGTGCCATGTCTTCTTTGTTATGTTGAAGTAATTCCAAATTACCGGCATGTCGCACTTAAAATTCGTTCGATTTATATTTGATGGTTGATTCCTGTGAGTGCTTTCCAATGTCCGATATCCCGAATTTCCTCATTTAACGGAACTGGCCTTATATTTTATTCAATAATGATCATCCCGAAATCAAACAAATATTAGTTTTATTGGGGCCTACTATGCTTCCCGAAAGAAGTAAAGTATAGTTTTTTGGAAAACAAATTGACATTTTTTTGTCGTATATCGCATCAGAAGACAACAAAGTTAAACAGCATTATTCAGTATTGGCATATCAGCTAGCAGGACCCGACAATCACAAGAAGCGTCAAAGCATGTATGTTATAAGATACTGATAGGGCTTCAAACAAGGCTTGTTTAATTCCTTTTCCTTCAGATATGCTGAAAAGGGAGCTACTGGAGATTTTAAAGTTGAATAAATCTCTTTGTACGAAATTTGTTGTCGACGAAATCGCTTCAAAACGAAATATAACGGTACTTCGCCTTCCACCATATCACTGTAAATTAAACCCCATAGAATTGGTGTGAGCGCAAGTAAAAGGGTTTGTAGCAAGGCATAACACCACTTTTAAAATTAGAGACGTTGGAAACCTCTTGCAAGAGGGAATAAAGACAGTGGATTGTGAAAAATGGAGTAAGTGCATTGAACAAGTGATTGAAATAGAAGAAAGAATGTGGGAGGCTGATAACATGCTAAAAGACTTTAGAGCTTCTTATTATTTCTCTGACCCCAACGACGATAGTTCATCGGACTACTCGGAACATGATGACTGAAATTTGAAAATTAAGTTGTTGTATTGAAATTTTTTTTATAAATATTAATATTTATTCCAAAATATCTATTTTCATATTATTCTTGAATGTATACATTCAAACGTCGGCAATCACAATAAAAGAATGGGAAACACACTTTCAGAAGCTTTACACAAACAATGACGATGTAGAAGACCAAGCTATGGAAAATCAGGCTGATATACCACAACAAAACCTCGACCAGGGACAACCTATTACAAAAAAAAAATAAAACAAACCATCCCCAAACTCAAAAACCGTAAGTCGCCGGGAACTGATCACATCACAAATGAGATGATCAAACCTGGAGGAAATACTCTGTTAGACGAACTACATGTACTCTTTAATGTGATACTAACCCTCGAGAAGGTTCCCGACAAATGGGAGGAAAGCATTACCATACCAATTTTTAAAAAAGGTGTAAAAAGCGACCCAAAGAACTACCGAGGAATCAGTCTGCTGAGCGCAGTGCTAAAATTACTGACCAAGTTACTTTCTGAGGAAGTAGCGAGTACCGGAACAAACGAAGAGCAACAGGGATTCAGGACCAATAGATCCACTATAGACGCAATATTTATTCTACGTCAAATAATAGAAAAGTCTATAGAATTTAATAAACCAACATACATGTGCTTTGTGGACTTAACGCAAGCCTTTGACAGGGTATGATTACTCGACGTCGTAAAACTGTTGAACAAACGTAGTATCGACCCGAAAGTTGTAGCAGTCATAACAGAACTGAACACAAACAATAGGACATTTATTAAAGTGGGCACCGAGCTGACGACAAAAATACCCACACATACCGGCATAAGACAAGGAGATAGTCTCAGCCCGATACTGTTCAATCTGATAATGGACGAGATAATCAACGATGTAAAAGCTACAGGCAGAGGATATAGAATGGGAAATAAAGAAATCAAAATAGTTTGTTACGCCGATGACGCGGTAATAATAGCTGAAAACGAGGACGAGCTGCAAAGGCTGCTATACAGGTTTGAACTATCAGCGAAGAAGTGAAACATGAATATATCATCTCAAAAAAGACAGTCCATGGTGATAGCTAAAGACCCCATAAGATGCAAGCTTGCACTCTACAACGAAAGCATTGAACAAGTGATGAACTATAAGTATATGGGATTCAATGTTACTAGCGGCAGAAACCTTAGAGAGGAAATTCGAGGACAAACCACCAAAGCAGCTATGATACCCGGCTGCATGAGGGACATTATTTGGGGAAACAAGCACATGAGCATCCGCAGCAAGGTGCGAATATACAGGGTGGCTGATTAGTGCGAGGAAGTCCAATATCTCCGTTGTTCTTAGAAATATCGAAATTTATTAAATACAGAGGTTCTATGATAAACAAAACCGCACATTTTAAAAATATTTTTGGATATACAGAATGCGCCAAAAAAGCAGGGCATCATGAAAGTATATTTTTTTAAATGGTACCACTAACTTTTTTTTATCCCATCGAATTCGGTATAAAATTATACATAAGATATGATATTTTATTTTGGTGATTTATACGACGTTGTCAGATTAATCAATTTTTCCTAAAATTTTCTCGGAAAACATCATATCAAAAAAAATTATTTTAAAATATTACTAATCTAAACTAAAAAAGAAAATTTTATATTTTTATACACCTTAGAGGTGTCCGAATGATTCTACCCGAACAAAGTATTAATATCGTATACAGAGTGTTTTTTACATCGGGACAAATGTGGCAATCTTTAAATAAATATTACTCGTTTTTTTCAAATGGAACACCCTGTATATTATAATGTCAGTTTACAGATAATTGCAACCACTTCAAATATGCAATTATAATAAATGCTCTAAAACGCATCGTTCTTTTAATATTTTATGTTTTAATTCAAAATGTAAAAATATCGGCACTTTCAATAAGTTGGCCATGAGTTAAACAAAAATCAACAATACGTGCTGTCATAATCATAATGAATTTAGATTTCTGACATATTTTGTGGTGTATTTATGGTGTTAAGATTAGTATTATAGATCAAAAATTTCTTTTGTTGAAACGCTATGAATTTTTCTACAGACGAATTGGTTGATATGGTTTTTATACTAGGAGCAAGTGACAGAAACTCTCTACTTGCTACAAGGCTTTATCGGGAAACGTATCCTGATAGAAGGCAACCAAGAAAAGAGGCATTGGATAAATTAATGGATCGTTTCTCTCGGACCGGAAAAGTTGAATATGAAAAATCTGAAAGAACTAAAAGTGTTTATACAGAAGAAAATGAATTAACCGTGCTGCTGAAAGTAATTGAAAATCCCCATATCTCCCAAAGAATAATTTCAAATGAAACGGATATAAAACGTTGGACTGTACAAAATATTTTAAGTAAAAATAAAATGCACCCATATCACATTCAACTGATGCAAGAGCTGAACGATCAGGATTATGGAAATAGAGTTACTTTCTGTGAATGGGCTCAACAAAAAATTCAGCAAGACAGGTATTTTTTCAATTATGTATTGTTCGTTGACGAAGCTACATTTCATAAGAATGGAAATGTCAACAGGCATAATTTTCATTACTATGCAACCGCCAACCCATTTTTTATTAGAACTCATAGTCAAACCAGATGGTCACTAAATGCGTGGGGTGGAATAGTTGGAAATTATGTAATCGGTCCTTATTTTTTTGAAACACGAGTAACTGGACTAGTCTATTTGGATTTTTTGCAAAATGAGTTACCACGCTTGTTATATAATTTGCCAAATTTTGTAAAAGAAAGAATGTGGTATTTACATGATGGAGCTCCAGTCCACCATACGGCACTAATTCATGAACATTTAAATAATGAGTTCCCTGATAGATGGATAGGTAGAGGTGGACCATTTCAATGGCCACCTCGATCTCCAGACCTAACAAAAATGGACTTCTTCTTGTGGGGATACGTCAAAGATGAAATGTATAAAGTGCCACCAACCACAAAAGAGAATATGAAGGACCGAATAACACAAGTTTTTCGGAATATCAACAACAATGTATTAAATGAAGTTAGTAGATCATTTCAAGAACGCTTAGAGACCTGTTTAGATGTTAATGGAGGTCATATTGAACATTTATTATAGTTTTTTTTTAATTCAGTTGTTACAATTTATTATTTTTTGTTTAACTCATGGCCAACTTATTGAAAGTGCCGATATTTTTACATTTTGAATTAAAACATAAAATATTAAAAGAACGATGCGTTTTAGAGCATTTATTATAATTGCATATTTGAAGTGGTTGCAATTATCTGTAAACTGACATTATAATATACAGGGTGTTCCATTTGAAAAAAACGAGTAATATTTATTTAAAGATTGCCACATTTGTACCGATGTAAAAAACACTCTGTATACGATATTAATACTTTGTTCGGGTAGAATCATTCGGACACCTCTAAGGTGTATAAAAATATAAAATTTTCTTTTTTAGTTTAGATTAGTAATATTTTAAAATAATTTTTTTTGATATGATGTTTTCCGAGAAAATTTTAGGAAAAATTGATTAATCTGACAACGTCGTATAAATCACCAAAATAAAATATCATATCTTATGTATAATTTTATACCAAATTCGATGGGATAAAAAAAAGTTAGTGGTACCATTTAAAAAAATATACTTTCATGATGCCCTGCTTTTTTGGCGCATTCTGTATATCCAAAAATATTTTTAAAATGTGCGGTTTTGTTTATCATAGAACCTCTGTATTTAATAAATTTCGATATTTCTAAGAACAACGGAGATATTGGACTTCCTCGCACTAATCAGCCACCCTGTATAAGACCTGTGTGAGACCAATAATGACCTATGCCGCCGATACAAGGGCAGATACCACCTACACGAAACGCCTTCTTCGCAGTACAGAAATAAGAACTTTAAGATCAATTACAGGAAATACACTCTTCGATCAAAGACGATGTAAGGAGATAAGGAACGAGTGTGGAATCCAGGATATCGTGAGATGGACCAGAGGCAGAAGCAGAGAGTGGAGAGACCATGTCGAACGAATGGCAGAGGACCACCTGGCAAGGATAGCTAGGACTGCCAAACCCAATACCGGAAGACTACCTGGGAGACCACCCAAACGCTGGTATGACAGCTGGACATCCGCTTCTCAAGATTGAGGCCTCGCGTCGAAGAAAACAGGACATCGTCATTTAAAATAAGAAGAAGAAGATATTATTCTTACTTCTGTATAAGTTTTTGTTAGAATAGCACTGTATAGTAGGTCTTGACATAATACAAATCCACAGCAAAATGCTATAACATTTATTTGGTAAATGCTTACCTTAATGGATACTCAATAGATTGGTAAATTATTATTACAATTTTCTAATGGGTACATTGTAGTTTTACTTTATTAATTCAAAAGTCGCTTTTTGAACCATAATTCCTATTTATAAGCATTGAAATTAAAATAAAAAGCTAATTAGTCAATCATTTGTCATTGAAAATTTAGTACAGTTACAGGAAAGGATTATCCAAGAATGTGGTAACATTTTTCCAGAAATGCTGGTAAACGCTTTCGAAAATATGAAGAGACGTGTGAATTTATGCATGGAGCATGGGGGTAGCCAATTTTAGCAATTTCTATATTTTTTATTTTTATTTGTCTATGTTCTTACTTTGTTAATTTTGTAAGCAACAGAAATGAATTTGTATTTGTTTACTTCTTTTAATATTCATCAGTTTGGCATATTATGTCATAATATGAATTTGACAATAAATATCTTTGTTTAGACTTTATTTTACTGGAACAACAAGTAACAAAGGGAAACGTAAAAAATAGGTACTGTCCGCCTTAAAAGCGATAATTCCGTAAAATTAACTTAATCCTAATATACTGCATTTCTCTGTTACGCACAAATACGAACCCATAATAATATAAAATCCCTTGCAGTAAAATTGGACGTAATCCAACTGTCGTGCCTTCCTATGAAGTAAAATTTATGGTTTTATAATTGGCAACATCTTAAGACTCTTCTGCATAAAAGTACACCCAAGGTGTCCCATAAATAAATACCCAGTATAAATCAGCAGTCAACGAGTCTTTTGATGTACGCTGGTAGTAAATAAGAAGATTTGTAAATGGAAAGTACTTGCATGGATATGCCATCGGTAAAAGTAATGAAATATCGAGATGCTCACGTAGAAAATTAGTATTTAATTAAAACTTGATGTATTTGATTGAACGAGGACTATTAGTCAAAGGTATGGATACCTCTGGCCAACAACTAGCAAATAAACTTCTCGCTGAAATTAAATGGATTTCTGGCGAAAAGTCACTGGCACATCAAGGCTCGATAGAATTAGAAAATAAAGAATTTGAAAATCATCGAGGCAGAAAAAATACCTTAACAAATCCTGAAGTGAATACTAGCTGAAAGAAGACATAGAGGAAGGCCAAAAACAACTTGCATCGATAATATAGGTGCAATAGGCTATGCCATTGTATAAGTATATAAATTACACATTACATATATATATATATATATAACAAATTCGTTGTTTTGTGATTCAAAATAAACTTTGGTGATTCTCACTTAAGGACTTGCAGACAAAAATGTATGCAGTAAGATACAATTTATTTGTCAATTATTTTCTTGCCAAGTTTCAAAGTGATCCACAAAATTTCAGGAACGTAATCTTCCTAATGGGAACAATTCAATTAATAATATTTTAATTGGGAGGACTGCGAAATTCTCAAAACTCGGCAAAGTTCCATTCTCCTAATTACTCTCGCAAGAAATCATGCCAAATTAGATACACATAAATTTGGTTGTTGTGTAACTCTCTATACAAAGCTTGCAGATACTATCTTTACGCATGGAAATTTCTTTATAAAATTATGAAACTTGTGTAGCATTTGCATGGTTTGTTTGAAGGCTAGATACAATGATATACCATGAATGATAAACGTGTATTAGACTTCCATTGTTATTATTTATTTTTCTCACAACGTTTCAACCGGTAAACATCTCCAGTCGTCTTCAGATAAATATTATACAAGCTACGACGCGATAATGGTGAGCCCTCCTTGAAGGAGTTGGTAGCCAGAGCTATTTTAAGCTCTGATCTCCACTCACTCCCCCTAGGCTTGCCTGCATGCTCTGCTGTTTCCATGGAATCTGAAAAGGGGGAGGTTAGAAGGTCTTACGTAAAGGATTGAGGGGGAGGGGGGGGGGGTGAATGTGGCTACACCCAAAGGAGCTGGTGTCGGGGACGTTGGTGGCGGTGTGAGGCACCTATCTCGGTGTAGAGCTACGTTACGGATCAACCATGGGATATCCATGGCTGTTCGAATGTAACGATTTTCGAGGGATTGGAAACAGTTAAGTCTGGATGAAGCTGTGTGACCGAACCGTATGTGAGGGTGGGGCGGATTATTGATTTGATGAGGAGGAGTTTGTTTTTGTGACTGGGGTGCTGCGTCGGTTCAGCACAGGATATATAGTTGGCTGCAGAAGACCCTGGCTTTGTTGGTGGTGTTTTGAATATGGGGGCGCCAATGGAGGGTTTTGTAGAGGGTGTTACCGAGGAATTTCACTGTGTCCCACCAGGGAACGTCGCGAGCATCCAGGTTGATCACGTCGAAGGGTGATTGCCTTCTACAAGTAAATTGGATAGTTTGGGTTTGGTCGGAGTTAAGACAAAGTTTCCACTTTACGCAGAAAATGGAGAAATCGTTGGCTGCTTCCTGCAGCTTGCATGTGACAATGTGCGAGAACAGTGACCTTACAACGAAGGCGGTATCGCCTGCATAGAGAGCTAGGGTGTTATCTGGGCTTTGGGGATGTCATGTATGTAGACATTGAAGAGATGTGGAAAGAGAACGGCGCCTCTAGAAATGAATGTTTAGCAAATAATTATTGCATTGAATAAATGGTTTGCAAAAAATAAATTGATACTGAATAAAACAAAAACAGCTGTTACTTTGTTTAAAATAAACCGTTCCACATTGGAGGAACCAGACACCATAGCTATGAATAACAATGATGTTAGTTTAAGGGATAGTGTTAAGTTCTAAGGTATGTTTATAGATAGTAAAATGTCACGGGAATGTCATGTTCAGTATGTAGTAAACAAACTAAATGCTATATGTTACACGTTGCGGATTTCAAATAGACATGTCAACTTCGAAATTAAAAGAATGCTATACTACGCGAACTTTGAATCTAGGATAAGATATAGCATAATAATGTATTATTATAATAGGGTTTTTGTTTGTCAACAAGAAGCAATAAGAATAATTCTTAATCTGGGCGTAAGAGAATCGTACAGAGGCAAATTTAAACAAATTAAGCTGTTGACAGTATCTGCAGTCTACATAAAAGAGAGTATGTTGTTATCCTTTAGACATAAGCAACTTCTTGGGAATAGTGAGTCACAAGGAACATATGCAACACGGACTAAAAATTACACATACTCTAGAGATAGGCTAGCACTGTATGAAAAGGGTGCATATTTCCAGTGAATTAAAATCGAAGACATTATAACTAATAGATCAAATTGTTTACATATCTTTATGCGGCAAATCATCATTCCTTCTTTATCATTCATCTCTGTCGCTCAAAATTTGACTTTAGCCGGCTATATTTGTCTGTTAGAAATATTAGGGAAAACTGTTTTTAAAAGATTGAGTAAGTAATTGCAGTAACGTCCAGAACCTAATACACAAAAAAGTTAAGGTGTACGTATCAAATTATGCATTCATGCTTGTAATATTAATGTGGATATTTTATTAAAAACTGTTAAAAACTTTAAAAAGTATTAACATTATTGTTATATATCTCAGGCACTACGGCAACATTGTAATACAATGTTACAACCAGAGAGATTTTAAGAATAACGATAGCGATTGCGACGTTGGCAGTCTGTCCAAACAGCTAGTTCGTGCTTTTGTTCCCTTTTTGCAGTTCATTTTTGATTTCTTTGTGTATTTGTCTAAACATTAGTGTAGAAATAAACAATCATGGTTAATGCATGTGTAGTGTGTAAAAAAGTGGATCATTTTAATCCAAGTTTATCATTTCATCGGTAAGTATAGTTAGGTTATTGTTTTATAGAAAGCATTGGTGTAGGGTATGGGTTCGTTTAGTAATGCTGTGGTAGCACCATTTTTATTAAAACTTTTATGCACAATGAAAAAAGTTCTGTCATACTTAGAAACAATTATGAGTAGATATTGATAAATAACTTATGGTAGCTACTTAACAGTAAACGAGTAAAAATTATTGTATTATTTTCATACATTGTTGTTAGGTTTAGCCTCTACACCACTGGCGAGCAAAACCAAGGTTTACAATGTTGCCGATTGGGCCTAAGAGATCTGCCTTGCTCTCTCGCACTCGCCAATTATTTTAAAACAATAATATTCTATACTTTTATGGGAATTATGGAATCGTTTCGTCTATTAGTTCTAATGTCTTTTATTAAAATATATAACTCTTTGCCAAATGGTATTAGACAAATTAACAACATGAATAATCTAAAACGACCTGTTTTTACTACTTGCAAATATGGAACTGTATATCGTTGGGTGTTGGGTTATTGAATTGACAATAATTTGTATTTTTTAAGCACCACATTCTATAATAAATAAAAAATATCAAAAATCCAATGTGTCATCTCCATATAAATTAGATTTTCAAATAATTAGGTCATGTTATAGTTCAAGTTTGTTGTTTCATGTTAAAATTTGTGAGTTAAAAAAAAACTATTTTCAATGTTATTCAAAGCAAAAACGTAAAACAAATGTTTATTTAATTACTAGCCATCACAACTGATAAACGCACTCGCAAAAGTCGCCTAATTGCCAAAAGAAAAACTTTAAAACGCTTTTACTTGGCTACGAGATATTAATATCTGTCTTCTTTAGTAATTTTTGACACATCGCCAAAATTTATGAATGCGATATTCGCGTGGACCATTTAGAAGAGTCTTTAGGGAGTTTATTTAATTTCTTGCTCTCGTTTCTTGTGTATGATTAATGTTGTTATAGTTATTTACTTCGCAACATATGAAAATAAGTTGTCACCATTTTATCAGCGCTGTTGTCTTGTCGGGGGTAATACCACGAGGGCTTCTAATTTTTCCGGAAAAATTTGGAAAAACGAGTTGACAACTAATTTGTTTAACAAAAAGTACGAGTGTGATAAAAACCCGAGTCGATAAACGAGGGTTTTTATCATCCGAGTACTTTTTGTTAAACAAATTGCTTTAGAACAAGTTTTCCAGATTTTTCCACAGGAAAAATTAAATGCACGAATTGTATTTGGTAAGATTATTTACCAGTCATGATATATTAATATAAAACATCAAGCAAAATTATCTTTTGTAAAGAAAACTACTGCGAAATTAATGAATAAATGTATTGAGAAAAATATTAAACAAGATTAAGTAAGTATAACAAAACTACGAAGGCGTAGAAAGACCACCCGAAAGAAAAAAATATTTTTATCTCGGAATTCCGAGATAAAAGTCGGAATTCCGAGATTAAAGTCGGAATTCCGAGAATAAAGTCGGAATTCCGAGAATAAAGTCGGAAATCCGAGAATAAAGTCGGAATTCCGAGATTAATCTCGGAATATTACACAAAATATTTCTTTCTTTCGGGTGGCCTTTCTACGCCTTCGTACAAAACTACTGCTGAGAGTTACATGCAAAATTACAATTTATATAAAAAGTGCAGTTCTTATATTCTGCAGGCGTATTGGAAATGCATGTTTAGTGTTTTTTATAATGTGCAAAGGATTCTCAGCAATTTCGACAGCATTTTCTGTCTTCTCGGTGACCGCAGACATCAAATGATTGTCTTTCTTCTGTCTTTTTGGAGACGGTTCTTGATCGTTTCTTAGGGAATTGATAATATTTGCATGATGTTCACTGCCCATTTGCAAATAAGGCTTAATCGAACTGGCCCGAGTATGCCCTGTAATTTTCTCAGCTGTTGTTCTTCTACCCCTACCTTGGCAAGATTGCTGACGGCCGTTGCTCTCATGGAATGGTTTGTAATTTTTTTATTCGATGCAGTCAAGCCAGTCTGTTCTGCAGCATCTTTGGTTCATTTTGATAATTCATTTATGCCTACAGGGGTATTTTTAAACCATCCTGTTGTGTTTGAATACTTCCATGTTGGATTCACCGTTAAAAATAATCTATATGTTGTTATATTCGGTAACGTTTGGATAATAGTATATTATTAACCAAGGTTTAGACAGCCATCATTATTGCCCGAGCGGCGAGTTTAAATCACGAGGAGCGAAGCGACGAGGGATTTAAGACGCGAGGGCTATAATAAGCTGTCTAAACCGTGGTTAATATATTATTTTTTCCACTACTACAAACTTTTATATGAGATTTATCTTTATAGTATTAATAATTATAAAAAATTATAGGTAGGTATAAGTATATTTTTTAATCAAGTTACCTGCGCTTTGGAATTGGCAAAATATTTTGTTGTTTTGTCAGGTGGCTTTGTCAATGTCAATTTGTGTTCATTTGTGTCATCAGATTTCACGAGTTTTGCGTTTTTTTAAAACATGAGCGAAGAAAATGTTAGTAATAATATTATGTGTACACCTCCCGAATTAAGGATGGAAGCAGAAAAAATGTTGATTGTATCGATATTTTACAATATCAAGTAATCTAATATGTATTGATAATTATCTGGTTGCCTAACCACAATGAATTGATGTTGTAGAATTAAAAAATCAAGTTACCTGCGTTCAAACAAAATTCGGTTAAGGTCAAAGATCGGTCAATAATGGATTTCAATGGCTTATTATTGACCATGGTCAATAATGACTTATAAGGTAGAGAAAAACGATTTCTAGCGTTAATAATCGGTCAATAATGGCGATGTTATAGGTTAGTAGTGGAAAAAAGAATATTATACAGGCGTACGAGACAAAATTCTGGTCTTTTGGTGTTCGGGACCAGCCACTTATTGTCGCACATCTTTTTCGCGTCTTCCTGAGCTGTTTTGGTGAAAATAGGGTTGTATTCTATTCTTCCTGCAACAAAACAAAAAAATATATATAAATATTGAACATTTTTAATTAAAAAAGAAAACCTAAAATTAACAAATTTTGAAAAATTTTACAAAAATTTTAGTAAAAAATTACCTGTTTTAACCTTAGTGTTGTCGATTTCGGGCTTAAAGTAGTAGGTCAGGCAATTGACAGCTTCTCCGCCTCTCCAAGCTAGTTCCATTGCTGCGATTAGGTAAAATTGCCGCTGTAAGCCCATTGGCGTATTTTCATCCCACAGTAGCAACATGTTGTAGTACTCATCCATTTTCAAGGAATTACCTCCAAATAGACGCCTGCCTTTTGATTGTGTTCACAGGAACACTTTTTCTTACCTCCAAGTTTATTTCATCTTCTGCAACGTTCCCGAAAAAATTGCAAAAATTCGGAAGTTTTGCAAAAAATCTAAAAGCTGGATTTATAAACTCGAAAAGTTGGCGAGGTTGAGGTTCAGTTGGTGTTGGAAATAGGAGTTCAATTTAAACTAAAGGGAACACTCAGTTCCATTTATATACTTGTTTATGTTATTGATGTAAAGCTCATGTAAGGTTCGAAAACTTCCCGGGTAGTTCGAGATAACCAATTTTTATGCTCGGAGTTCGGAATATCTAACCTCACAAACTTGATCATAACTTCAACCTCACCAACTTTTCGAGTTTATAAATCCAGCTTAAAACTCAAACTGAAAGCGTTATTAGGTTGCCAAGGGATTGTTTACATGTCATTGTTTTGTTTCACCCATCAGTTTTGATTACGTCATCGAATGCTGGATTTCGAATTTTTGTTTGACAACTCTTTTCGTATATAATACCACGAGAGAGAAAATTTTACCTAAAAAATTTTTTCTTGAGTGGTATTCGTCAAGACTATTTCACGAATAATATTACACATACTTTGGTAAAAATAATAGTAGATTATACCACGAGTCAATAATGATAGCTATTATTCCCGAGGAATATTTACGAACCGAGCCGTGTAAGCGGCGAGGGAGTAAATATTCTGAGGTAATAATAGCCATTATTGTGAGTAGTATACTCTACTTTATCTACGACTAATTTATTAATTTGAGATTTTTAATGAACAACTTTATTTGTCAATAACATTAAAATTAGTAATAGTACAATTAATAAACTGTATTGGTCGAGAACTATGAATAAGTTTGGAAGAGTTTTCAATACAAATATTTGGAATGTCGGTTGCTGCAAAGGAAGAAGATGCTTCATTACTATTTATTTGTTTAGTAATAGTATCTGCTGTAGTTGTCTTGTTTCTCATAGACTGATCAATGTAACATTCAGCTACTTGTGTAGATTTCCAGCCCCCATGACGCTTTAATCCAGTTATATCGCCTCCTCCATCAATGTACAGAGTGGCAGATGATCTGCGATAACAATGGCCGGTATAAGTTTGAGGATTTGGCAAGTTTAAATATTTGGCAACTTGTCTACCAATGTCTGCAAATTTGTTTTTTCCTATACGTTGTATTGTACATTTGGATTTTTGATAATTTAGAAAGAATGAATTGATTTTTACATGTGACGGGCGGAGATCGATGTACTTCTTTATAATGTTGTAAAACGTACTGTTTATGGCGAATGATCGTACAATTTTGGTTTTAGTCTTGGGTATTGTTATTAAGAAGTTTGTTTGAAGATCCTTTACGTCTTCTATATTCATTTCATAAAGCTCGTTTGACCGGCATGCGCCCATAATTCCAATAATTAATATAACCTGAAGCAAATAAGAATATGAGTTTTTTAATAGATTAGATTAAATACCTATGTATATTTACCTTATGTAAAAGAAAAACTTCATCAGGAGCTCTGTCAATAAATGTCTTAATTTCTTTCGAGGTCAGAGTGAAAGATTTCTTTGCTTGAAATCCTTCAGATTTTCTTGTTAAAAACGCTCGTAGTTTTCCATATTTTTCCAGATCAACGTCATGGTTTATTCTCAACATAGATTTAATTATTGAATAAAATGACCATAATGAAGATGGTTTGTATTTTGCACTTAGTTCAGCGAAATAGGCTAGTAGAACATTTTCGGAAAATGAATTTGTGTTATTTCGAAGACGCCATTCGTTGAAGGTTGCGTATGTTTTATTATAAATAGATTTCGATGTTTCCGGTATTAAGGTAGATGTTGTTGCTGTAGCTAGTTGTACAATTTCTGGAGGTGTACAAGTAAAAGCCTCTTCATTTTCATCCATCCCAATACGAATACATAAACACTACGCGTTTGACAGTGACACTTTTGACTTGGTGTATTTTGTTTCCATGGTATTATTTGATTTGAGAAATTTTGTGATTGGAGCGGGAATAAGGACTATTAATCCCTTGTCATTATTCCCTAAGGGATTAATAGGTGGCATTATATTGCGAAAACCACAACTATAATACTTACATTATACATTAGTCGTAGATAAATAAATTTACGTGAGATTACAACCTTTCAAAAGTAACAGTGACAATCTACTGTCAGTCATCAATTACGAATCTTAACAGTGAATGTAACTAAGGTAACAAAATTTTGCCGATTAAAAACTATGTTGCTAGCTATTTTCTGAAATTCTGATTGGTCAGTGGGGTCGGCAAAATTATGAAGGTAGTGGTTTTTTCTACGAGTGACCGCAAAGAAGCTACTTTGCGCACACTTTTGCATACGCAAAGTAGCACTTTCCCGCACACTGTGCGGGAAATTTTTTTTCCCGCACACTTATTTTAAAGCAAAATTACCATATTATAGACGCGTTTTTTTCTTATATTTTATAATTTTTTTAGATATTTATACAAAAATATTGTAACAAGACAAAGTTGACAGGTGGTTTATGTGTTGCCTTATAAACTATACCGAAGTATTGTGCCGTGCGGCTCAAAATTTTTTTGAAATCTGCATTATTATATTTTCCTCTAATTTTGTTCAAGTTAAAAAAAATCAAGTATTTTTGTGTCAAATGCGGTTTGTTCCCTTAGCAACCAAAATACATTGTCATACAACGCTTTCATGTCAGTTTAGAGGTCTTCTTCAAAATTTTCACTAGCATTTTCACCTATTTAAAATAAAAAAAACTGTTTTAAAAATGGATATCACTGAAGAAGAACTTCCAGAAGATGTCCTAGAAGCCGCCAACATGGCTAGTTTGCAATTGCTGCCTGCCAAATTGCGAGAAAAATACGAGAAACAGTACGAGTTGTTTTCCAAATGGTGCGAACAAAGGGGAATATAGTTGTTTTTGATGTCAATAAAAATTTAAAATTAAAAAAATATATAGTTATTTCACTCGTAGAAAAAATATGGTTCCTAACACGTGCGCAAAGTAGTTTTCCCGCACTTAAAGCTTATCCGAACTCCGCTTCGCGTCGTTCGTCTAACTGCTTTCGCGTGCGGGAAAACATAACTTTGCGCACTGAATAGGAAAACTACTATTTCCGATTAAAAACAGGTAAATATCTAAAATTGCTACATTTTGATTGGTTCAAATTATGATGAGTGGAATAGTCACTATAAAACATTTTTTTACGTCAAAATGCGTTGCTATTATTGGTCGAAATATGAATGAATGAAATAATCATGCTAATTATCTCACCTATCCCCCCAACTAAAAACAACCTAAACATTAGCCTCTCTTTTAATGTTGTGAGTATGACAAGTTACGATGAGCGAATTATAACCTCGTAGAAAAAATCTTATTAAAGACCATGCCTTTAAAACAATTATTTTTAACTTATAAGTATTCCCAAAAAAAAATCCAAGACATAAATAAGTACACAACCCCCCGAAAGCCGAACTATTAAGATCAAAAACCGAGATTAAGCTTCCGGGGGTGAAAAATCGCAGTCATTCTCGCCCCCAGGGTGAGTATTTTTTATTAAACGCGCGCGATATTAAATCAGTTTATCATAATATCCTGGGAAAAGTCCTGGTTTCCAAGCCGGCAACAATATTAACTTTTAAACTGCTAAAAGGTTTATGCATTTTGTGGCGTAAATTACTTCGCTCTGGCTAAGCAGTCTTTTATTGCTTAAATGATTTCAGCTCTGTTAGAGCTAAGAGAAAATTCATTTTCGCATAAATAGGTTTCAAGTGTCTACCTAATTCAGGAACGGACAAACAGTTGTAGGCGTTAAACGCCACCCCTAACCTTAAAGGTATATCATATATGTTTCCAGAATAACAAGCTCAAGCTCGTTGTACCTTATCGGTTTCAAATTAGTTCAGGTCACGTCGTGTAGTAAATTTCAAAATAGACAAAACATCTGCAACACTACAAAAAAAAAAACATCGTCAGCATCTCGTCCCAACAACTGAACCCTACAAAAGAATCTTTGATCGTTTAAGGCTTAAACTTCATTATCGTTATCGAGTTATTTTGTACTACACAGAGTACCTACAGCACCACTTTTTAAAGGCATCTGTCTCTTGTCAGCCTGACTTCTGTTCCATAATTTCCATCGTTACTGGTATTTAGGCCCAGGTAACCAAATGTGTTTACCAGTGTAATTTTTGTTTTCTGCTTGATGTTCATCTTGAGATCCAGTCTATTACTTTCTTTTGATACCCGCTGAATAAGTGCATCAATCGCCTCTTCCTCCGTTGATGCTATCAGCGATATATCATCAGCAGATCTGAGATTTGATTACCTATCTCTTTTCCAGCTATAGTTACTGTAAATACAATAATAGTTATTTTTTTACTTCCTGAGTAAGGCTACGTTCTTTATTCCATATAAATAAGATAGTATATTCTTTTTTCTCGGTTCTTGCGTAACATTATATTAAATGTTCAAACTATTCCCCTGTACAGCCTCACAGTGAGGTAACTGGAAATAAAATGTTTGAATTGTGTTGTAAACCATTTGTGGTTGATGAAATTCATCCAAAATTGGACGTTGCAAATCAGCCAAATTTTGAGGTTTTGTGGTATATGTTCTTCAAGTGTCCCTATAAAAAGGAGTCATTAGGTGATAAATCAGGGAACCTAGGTGGCCACTCGATTATACCCCCTCTACCAATTCACCTATTTGGAAAAGTGTTTTGACCAAAATGGGGAGGAGCTCCGTCCTGTTGAAAAAATGTACTTGCATAATTTGGATCCATAACATTTCGTATAGTAAGCACAATTTGCATAGCCAAGAGCTCAAGGCAAAGTTGTGGTGTCAAATTTCCATCAATAAAAAATGGACCTACCCACAAGCCCAGCCCACACGTTCAATATTTCAGGACTTTCTGTATGACCTTCTCTCATTCAGTGGGGTTTTTATTGGCCCAAAACCTACAGTTGACTTTGCCATTTAACATAAATGTTGCTTTATCCGAAAATAATGTAAAATTGAAAAACTGGTGCCACCTTGATATCATGATATCACAAAATTTTATTCTTCGCTCATAATCATCTTTTGATAACTCTTGAACTACATGTATTTTGAAAGGGTGATATTTATTTTTTATTAAAACGTCACTTACTTGAGCCACTTTTCGTAATGAGAAACCAGGGATTTGAACAAAATGTTGTAAACTTTTCATCTGGTCGTACTGATCGTCGTCTATCTCTACAATTTCGAGTTTCTTCGAACCGTCAGACAGTTTTTAGAACAGTGATTTTCGAAATTGGATTTCGGTTTGGAAATGCATCACTTAATATATTTTTAACATCTTCGTAAGACCTGACTCTATCGCCACATCCTCTCATCATATGAATTATAATATGTCTTTCACTTTCGGTTAAAGACATTTTTTCATGTAATAATGTGAAATATAACAAGTACTACTTTAATTTCCTCTACTATAAAGTATGTTATATCAAAAGTATGACAAAAGTAACGTAGAATCTATAAATGAAAAAATATATAGAATGTTACATATAAAAACTTAAAATTCGTTTGTTTTCCAGATAACTAGCAACAATGCGAATATCGTCTTTCAATGCGTCAGATCCCCTTAGACAGCTGCATCAAATTTGGTTTAAATCGGCCAATAAGGTTTATTAATCCGTTTCCAGACTTTGCACAGACACTGTATACTATTGTTGTATTATTCAACATAATCTATTTACTCATAAGCACACAGCCATACCTTTACCTGAATTCTCAGCGGCAGAAAAAGTACTTTTACTTCCCCTATCAATAGCAACCACCAAGAAAATCAAAACTTTAACGTCAAAATTGACGTTTGAAGAAAAAATAATTAATTGATATATGAGTTGACTTATTAATAAGCGTTAGAAGTATTGTTTCTTTTATATCAATACTTCTTGAAGGTATGATAAACTCTATCGCAACAAATTATTTATATTTATGTTAAAACAGCTGGGCACGATACTAAATAAGTTTTAATTGCATTAATAAACTTTTTTATACGCATAATTTTACCGTAAATAAAGTCTCTACATGCGACTGGCTATTTAATTATTATTTCAATTTATGATATCACTTTGCATTTCGCTTTTACATAAAGGAGACTTAACGCTCAGATCAATAAATTAAAGTCATTAGTTCTTTAGCGTATGCGGGACTCTTAACCACATTACCTATATCATCAGTTTTAAAGTTTTGATTTCCCATATTTATCTGTGGCTGCGATGAAAAGGTAATTACGCTAGTGGATTTTAAAGACTTATAATGGATAACTGGACATATTATACCTACCAATTATTTGGAGTCATGAAAGTATGCAAATGATACCAGAGAAACTTCCTTGAGCCTATAGGCGTGAAAAGATAAAACTATGTTTATGACAAGAGCCCAAAATGACGTCGCCCAAGGCTCGTTTCGTGCACAAAAAGCAAATATTTGAACGGGGTTGGTAATTTGGACGTTTGCTAGCAACCCCCAAGGGTTGCATATCGCTGGATGCAGTGTTTGCTCTGGGAGCCTCAAATGAACATTATTGGCGCAAATATTAAATATGATAGACTGTGTAGAATGTGAACTAAAATATCTATGTGCAAACAAATTTAGTATTTAAAGGATTAAGCGTCTAAGATTTAAAATATTTTATAGTCTGTGTATTCGCTGCGAAATCCCGCTTGTTCCACTGGCTGGTAGAAGTCTAATTTATTTGACAGGCGGTTTGTGAGGATCTTAGTGAGAAGTTTATAGAGATGCGACAGTAGACTGATTGGTCGGTTGTTTTCTATATTCGTAAGATCGCCCCTCTTGAACGGGAGCACTACCTCGGCATTATACCATTCCTCTGGTACTTTACTCTTCTGTAGACATTTATTTAAAAGTATCTGGACTTTCTTTTTGAGGTTGTTTCCCCCAGTTTCAATATTTCCGCTGTTACTCCATCTTCACCGGGCCACTTCCCATTTTTTATATTCTTTAGGGCTTTTCTTATTTCATCCAGGTATATATCTGGCAGCGCTTCGTCATTCTACTAACTCACTCGCACTAACATTGTTTTGATTATATTTTTGTGGCACGATTTGTGTAAAATAATTCGATTGATTCAGAAATCGTTTTTGGATGCGACACATCTATTGCCTCTTTGTTCTTTATCTTCCTTAGTTTGCTTCTTTCCTTTGACAGTCTAGATCTGAGGGTAGATCCAACATTTGCTCGAACCATTCTTCAAAGACATCGGCATTCATATCTTCGTGATAGTCTCCTGTATTTTTAGATTGGAACATCAGTAGACCACATTTAACGAAGCCTTCAGAACTTCCAATATGGGTTTTGATAAGTCGATGTCCTTTTCCAGATGGCGGTCTTAATCCTGTGGACAATCCTTCCAAAAAAGCTTGCCTTTAACTTTTAATGTTTTCATCCTGCCAAAATTTAGTCACAGTGTGGCCTTCGTTTAGAAATGTCTCCAACAGACGATAGACCTATTATGTTTTTTCCACCGAAAACCCATTTTTTTTTTAATAATTTCCAGAGCCTATTTTTACAAATAAATGGGTACTCCTGGTCTTCTCGAATTGAGGACAAAATTTTGTCCAACGTGGGAATTTCTTTTTTTAAAAAGAAACTGAACTTTTCGCTAATTCTCTGCATTAAAACGTCATCCAGCTCAAACTTTGTCCTGAAGAAGTTTTTGGAGGTATGACGCCAACACTTTTTTCTTCTTTTAAAAGTTTATATATTGTTGTTTTCCCAACGTTAAGCATACCTGCTTTAAATTACCCTGCATTGTCAGCATTCAAATTCGCATTCTTTTCAGTTAAGAATTATTTTTTTTTCATTTGCTGTACATGGACCGACTCTAGGGCGTTTAGGCAATTGTTGAAAACTCTCCATATTTAATTAAAAAACACTGATACTTCACACTTTGACTACTTTCACTGAGAAATAAACACCCAAGGTAGGTATGTATAGATATAAATAGGTGTACTGGATTAGGTACAAAAAAAAATGAATAAAATGATTAGAGCAGAAACGAAATAAGTACCTAAACTCTAATTAGTTTTAATAAAATTGCTTTCTAAAATTCCAGGTACCTAAATGGTACGGCTGTACATAATTTTGAGCCTAAAAAATTCAATATTAAAATATATATTTGAAGACAAAACTTGAATTTAATGTTGATACTTGTACTAGTTCTGCACAAATTTAAAAATTCAGCCCTGTTTAAATTTATACATGCCAAAAAATCCTGCACGCCCATGAAGAAGACGGTTTGGACTGATTTATTGCTTCGCATCATTTCAAGATAGACTATAACTCCTTGTTTTGGTCTTTCGTCGCAGCTGGGGAGGTGCAGTTGCTTTTTGCTGTATTAATTTCATTGCTCGTATCGATACAAATACAAAAATATCAATAACAACCTATCTATTCTCGCGAAAACAATTAAAATCGCTGATGAATCGACCTTAATGTCTAAAGTTGGGAACAAGACCGGTGGTTTCAACGTTCATTACAACCATTAGTTTGCCATCTAATAATACGTACTTGGAAGGGTCTTTATTGCGGGATTTCTCATTCTGGTATCGACCTAAAGAGAACGAGGTGTTTAAGAGCAAACACACACACGCTGAACGACGTATTCGGGAGGGTATAAAGGGCTTAAAGGGTATGTAATTTTGTCGTGTTTTTAGGAAATATATAGATCTGCGTCAAGCGTCAATACATTTGTCTTAGTTCGCTAATGCACTGAAAAAAGGGATTATTTGTTCGAAATTAAATTGGAGTTCGTGGAAAGCAATGTTATATTTCATATATATTAAAAAACACAAACTAATTACAAATAGATTAACCATTCAGACTCTCAAAACAATGGCAGTTTGCTCTTGGAATTCTCGGAGAACATTGTGTTTGTATTGGTGTAATATTGTTTCTGTCTCTTAGGTATTAGAAGTTCCGAGGATTTGTCCTATACACCATCATCTTGATGTGGCCCCAGTAAAAAAAGTCAAGGGGTGTTAGGTCAGGGTACCTTGCTGGTCATCTTACTGTGCCATTTATACCCATCCAACGATTTTCAAAAGTCGCATTCAAATAAGCTGTCGCTATTCTAGCATTGTGTGCCGGAACGACGTCTTGTTGATAAAATGTTTGTTTGTATTGCCTAGCAGGTAAATTTTCCAGAAGATTCTTAATGTGGCTCTGAAGAAAAGTCAGGTATTGAGCCGCAGTTAGATGTTTTTCAAAAAATATAGGGCCTAATTTACGTGTTCCTACGTTGATGCCAAATCTTGCCTGAAATGTCCCTTCCCTAACTAGATGATTGTTTTTAGTCACCCAATATAATGGTCAGGTCATAAAATTCACCAAGTAAGAATTAAATATATTACAAAATACAAAACTAGTTTTAACATGTTATAATAAAGCGGAACAGTGTATTTGATTTAAGAACTCCTGAGGTAAGTTTTAAGATGTCTTTTAAATGTTTCGGTACTTGAGCATCTTTGATATTTGTCGGAACATTGTTATAACATCTAGCAGCTTTGTAACTGAAGGAGCGCTGAAATAAAGCAGTTTTATGCCTAGGAATATTAAGGAGGTCGTTGTATCGTGTACCACGTCCGTGCAAATCAGAACCCTTGAAAAGTTTTTTAAGAAGATAATCTGGCTGTCCGAATTTCAATACTTTAAAAATTACCGTACATAGGTGCATGATAAACCTGTGATCCAGTCTTAGCCAACCTAAATAATATAATAATATATAAATAATACGTATATAAATAAATAATTCTTTCCACCCTGTCAGCCTTCACCTCACAGAATTTAAATTTGGCGAAATTATATTTGAAAGAAGAATGTTCATAATCATTCAAGCATGTGTTATTGCCACTTTATACGTAACCTTCATAGTAACCTTACTTTATCTTGTCTTATATTTAGCATTAGAAGTAGCAAAGATCTTATCATGCAATAATTTCTCCATATTGCTGAGCTTTTCATTTTTTGGTTATAAACTTAATGGTGGGGGTAAATTGTCTACGGCATCGGCATCTACAGCAATTTTCGCAACCTAACTAAATGTGGTTTTATATAATGATGTTATGAAATGAATATTGTATGGTATTGCCAAACTAGCTCCGTGCGTCCTGACCTGACCTACAACCTCGACACAAAGTACGTTTTACTCCTTATAAAACTTAAAATATAATTATTTAAAGTCTCAAGTGTCAACATCAAAAGAGCTGGTACATTGAGCATCACCATAAACATACAATATTTGCCGAGACGTTTTGATTAGATAATGTCATTTAGGTAAAGCCTGTCCAGAGATATAAGAAAGTTACACTTTGCCTTTGAATGGGTTTATCCAATGGTGGCCATAAACAAACAATGAATGAATGAATAAATGCAGGTAAATTATTGTGCGTACTTAAAATTGTTCTAAAGTAAACTGCAAATCCAGAAGACGTAATTTCATTATTAAAGTACTAGTTTGGTGATTTTAAACCGATTCTTACCTGATTCAAAATGAGAGGGTTAATCCCATTAAACAAATTATGTTCTAGAGACTGTATACATAGCCATTCTAGTTAGTTTTAAGGTTAGTAATTATTCTTACTTCGTGTGTAATACAGCGTTTGTTTAATCGTGTGTGAGTCACGGAGAATATGTGCGAGCCCTATGTATCTCAGGAGATAACCCGTTGAAAAGCAGAAAACACTTTTCTGTGAAAACTAAGGAAGTTATGAGCAATGTTTATTCAACTCTCATTGAACGTGCGGTCAGCAATGAAGCAGCGTTAGAAGAAACGGCCACATTAACAAAAATTCCGACATCAACTGTATGGAAAATTCTGAATAATCCCATTTTAGCAAGGAAAAAAATAACCGATACTGGCATTTTTTAAAAATAGATGGAAGTGATCAAGATATAATACGGCGTAAAATTTACAAGTTATACGAGGAACAAAGCGTGCATACATTAGATAATTTAATTAAAAAGCCTAAAAAAGATGAAACCGGCGTTAAATGTGGCAGAACAACGTTATGGAAGTGTATCCAACACATGGGTTTTAGATTTAAAAAAATTAACAAAAGACAAGTTTTAATGGAATCCAGTAGAATTCGGGAATGGCGATCCAAATATCTACAAAAAATTAGTATTGACAGAGAGCAGCAAAGGCCGATTATTTACTTGGATGAAACCTGGTTCGACACATATTATACCCCGGAAAAAGGTTGGGTTGTCTCAAGCGACAAGTGTAAAACAAGCGCGCCATCAAAAAGAGGTAAACTAATTACGATTTTGCATGCTGGATCTAAAGACGGATGGATTCCAAATGGACTTTCTCTGTCTGCATAAAACATTAAAGATTCTTCTCTGGATTTCCATGAGGACACCACTGCTGATTTATTTAAAGATTGGTTTAAAAAAAAGCTAATTCCAAATATACCTCCGAATAGCGTAATTGTAATGGACAATGCAAGCTGCCATAGTAGGCAGTTGACCAAGACTCCTTCCTCAAATGACACAAAAGCAACAATCCAAAACTACATGTATGATAATGACATTTATTTTCAGCAAGATTACACCAAAAGGCAATTAATTAAGGTTTTACAAAGTTTAAAACTACAAAAGGAATACTTCTGTGATAATTATACAAAGAATCTAGGGCATACAGTTTTAAGGCTTCCACCATACCATTGGCACCAACTGAAATCTGCCATTCGTCGCAACAATATTTGCCCTACTATTAACTCCAGTGTACTTGAGCTTATAGAAACTAAAGTTTTTAACATCTCTTCACAAAGTTGGGCAAATTCTGTTACACATGTTGAAAAAGTGGAGAAATCCTATATCCATATAAACAATATAGCACAAATAATAATTAGGACAGATGATGATGATAGCGATCATGATATTGGTATATTAAGTGAATAATTATTATAAGTACCGAATAATTTGTATATTTTTGTAATCATAAATATAATTTTTAATAATAAAATAACATGTAATTTCACATTTAAACATAAATAAAATATTATTTAATGTCTTACTTATTTTTATTACAAACCATGATTAAATTCTAAACAAAATACGGACCTGTTCGACCATATTTCAATTTTACAGCTGGCCCGCGTCTATCCTAATAGGGATCAGTTACTTACTTTTTTATATTTCTGAACAGACTTTACTTCTTATTCATTTTTTTACTCCTAATGAAACCTTTAATGTGCTGTTATCTTTAGAGAGGAAACAAGAACACAAATTACAAAAAAATATTTTTTTCCACTAAGTGGAATTTCTTCTCATTTAAGCTGAACAATATCGATATCAGATCCACATCTCTATACCAAAAATACGCGGGCCTTGTTAATCGTGCAATAAAATAAATGAATATATTCATATATAAAGGACCCATCTTAGCGGCAATTTAGTAAAGTACCTCTGTGGGCTTTTTTTAAATGTTGCGCTCTATAATTTTCGACGCCACACAAGGGAATTGGAACTCGAACATATAATTATAGTAATTTGCCACAATTTTCTATACTTTTTCGCGCTATACAAAAGAGCTCTTAAGTGTTTTCAAGCGGTTTAAAAGTTGGTATGCTTCCATTTTTATTATAAACGAGATGGGCCTTGTGAAGTACGTATTTTTAGGTGTATACAAGGGGTCAATTTGAAAAGAAACAGCATGTAATATATCTACGGCTGACGACACTATGAAAATCTGAAGGGGGACATCTTTAGAGGTATTTGCTGTTTTATTAAATTTATCCCCGGACCCCCAGGGCCCCTACCCCTAAAATCTTAAATGGCAACCTCCACTGGTCAGTTTTAAATTCCTTATGTAAATAACGTAACTTATAAGGGGGTTGCATTCCTTAACTTGGCACATCTATAGTCGATCTTTAAATGATGCTTAGTAATAAATTAATCAAAACTGTCTTCTCCATGGGAGTGCAAATTTTTCGGCATGTGTAGGTTTAAATAGGTCTGAATCTTTAAATTTATGCAGAATTAGTACAAGTATCGACATTAAATTCAAGTTTTGTCTTCAAATATATACAGGGTGTCCCAACTCTATTTATACACGGAATATCTTCTTCCCTGTTCATTGTATAAAAATAGTTTTAAGAGAAATAGTTCTTGGTTTAAAGAACTACTTCTACAGAGAGTACATTTAAGTTACAGGGTGCCTCAAAAGTACAGTTTTTAATATCAACTTTACTTTTTTAAATAGGACACCCTATATTTTATGTCAAATATTGCTTGTTCAATCAAAAATGTATAATATGTTCTATGTATAATGTTGTCCGTTAATAGAGATAATTACAAATACAATATTCTGATGTGTTTATTAATAGAAATAAATTTAAAATGAACGTAAAATAAAAAAAAAATAACAATGATATTATAAGAGATGCTCAAAGTGACGACCATGTTCGGTCTGGCATATCTCGTATCTTTTGAGGAGTTCCGTAGTGCAGGCAGACCTTATAACTTCTGCTGGAATTTCTCTACAGGCGCGTGAAATTTTATTTTTTAAATCCTCCAAATTGTTTGGCTTTTCAGTATAAACTACCTGCTTTAAATATCCCCACAAATAAAAATCTAAAGGTGTTAAATCCGGCGATCGTGCTGGCCACCTGACAGGTCCTCGATTCCCAATCCAGTTCCTCCCATAATTATTGTCTAAATAATCTGATACAATTCGGGAGTTATGTGGCAGAGCACCATCTTATTGAAGCCAGATATTAAAACGTTCGTTTATAGGAACTTCTTTCAAAAGCGTAGGTAAGACCTCGATTAAAAAATTTAAATACCTTTTACCGTTTAATGTACCTTCATAAGTGTGGCCCAATTAATCGTCCATTAAAGAGACCACACCACACAATGAGTTTCCCGAACCCAATGTGGATTTTCAACCGACCAATAATGAATGTTATGACGATTCACGATTCCGTTATTGTGGAATCGCGATTCATCACTCCACATAATTTTTTCCAGAAACCGTGGATCCTCATTTAACTGTGTAGTCAAAAAGGCGATGAATTCCAATCGTCTTTCATAATCATTAGGCCGTAGAGCTTGTACCAGATGAACTCTAAAGGGGTGGTATCCGTTGTTAATTAGAATTCGCTGCACTGAAGTCTTGCTAATACCCGTTTCTTCTGATATATGCCTCTTACTGACACATGAGGGTTTAGTACTATGAGTGCAAGGACATTTATTATGTTAGTTTCGTTTCTTACTGGTCGAGCATGTTGTGAACCCCTCGAGGTAGGAAAAGAACCCGTTCGCATTCTTCTTTCCACATTTGCAAAAGTGCAAAGCGATGGTGTTGGACGATCTGGAAACCGCTCCCTGTATAACCGTTGTGCATCCCGCGATTTTTTCTTGCACGCGCCGTAGATTAACAGCATGTCAACATATTCGTTCGGAGTAAAAAGTGATGGCATAGTTATAAAAATTACTTACTACTTTGACCTCTTATCTTCTAGTTAAAAATTTATATCACTGTTAGAAATGTCAAAATTTATTTTAAAATATCACTAGTTTGTTACTATAGTAATAGGTAATTATTGTTTACCTAATATTTCAAAGCATTTTCAAAGTTTTGATACTAATTTAATCTTACCATTATCTAGGAAACGGACCACATTAGGCATAGAACATATCATAGGTTTTTGATAAAGAATTGATTGAAGAAGCAATATTTGACATAAAATATAGGGTGCCCTATTTAAAAAAGTAAAGTTGATATTAAAAATTGTACTTTTGAGGCACCCTGTATACTTAAATGTACTCTCTGTAGAAGTAGTTCTTCAAACCAAGAACTATTTCTCTTTAAACTTTTTTTATATCATGATCAGGGAAGAAGATATTTCGTGTATAAATAAAGTTGGGACACCCTGTATATCAATATTAAATTTTTTTAACTTAAAATTATGTACAGCCGTACCATTTACCTGGAATTTTTTTATCAAAACTAATAAGAGTCTAGGTACTTTTTCCGTTTCTGCTCCAATCATTTTATTCCTTTTTTTTGTACCTAATCCTGGTTACCTGTTTGCTAAGTATGTGGTTATTTTGTCTTTATGGGAATAATACACCTATTTATATCTATACATACCTACCTTGGGTGCTTGATTCTCAGTGAAACTAGTCAAAGTGTGAAGTGTCAGTGCTTTTTTAATTAAATATGAAGAATTTTCAACAATTGCCTTACCTGTAACGATTCTATTAAAAGTAAGAATGCGGATTTAAGTGTTGACAATGCAGTGCAATTTAGAGCAGATATGCTTAACGTTAGGAAAACAACAATATATAAAATTTCAAAAGAAGAAAATAGTGTTGGCGTCAAACCTCCAAAAACTTCTCCAGGGCGAGTAAAACTTGAGCTGGATGACGTTTTAATGTAGTTTCCTTTTTTAGAAAAAGGGACTTTCTACGCTGGACAAAATTTTGTCCTAAATTCGAGAAGACCAGAACTACCCATTTATGGGTAGAAATACGCTTTGGAAATTATAAAAAAAAAAGGGTTTTCGGTGGAAAGAATATAAGAGGCCATCGATTTTAATAGACAGAAGCGATATCGTCTATTGGAGAAGAAATTACGTTTGAAGCATCCGAAAAGCCAGAGAGGAAAACAAGAAAATATTTTACCTAGTCGAAACATGGCTAAATGAAGGCCACACTGTGACTACATATTGGCAGGATGAAAATATTAAAAGTTAAAGGCAAGCTTTTTCGAAAGGATTGTCCACAGAATTAGGAACGCCACCTGGAAAAGGACATCGACTTATCATAACCTATATTGGAAGTTCTGAGGGCTTCGTTAAAGGTGGTCTACTGATGTTCCAATCTAAAAATACAGGAGACTATCACGAAGATATGAATGCCGATGTCTTTGAAGATTGGTTAGAGCAAATGTTGGATCTTATACCAAAAGATGAATAATTGTATTGGATAATGCAAGTTATCACTCTAGGCTGGTGAAAAATTACCGACAAGTGCGTGGCGTAAAAGTGAAATAGCAGAATGGCTAAGTTTAAGACCAATAGAATTTCCATTAGATTCCTTAAAAATACAACTATTGGTACTAGCCAATTTACATAGAAATGCATGCATATAATAGTCGAAGAAATGGTTGAACCGCAAACGACAAAGTATTATTCGATTTTTGAAAATGCTATGTTGTAAGATTCCATATTACAGTTTTATAAAAAAATATTGATATTATAAAATACTTTATATCATTGCCATTGCAAATATCATAATAAAACTTTTATTTAAGCCTAATAGAAATAAAATTTAATTTCCATATTAAGGCCGGAAATTAAATTTTAAAACAAACAGATCAAAACGTAACTTTCTGGCTAAAAACTGAATTTGTTGATACGATATATGGATTTTGAATAATGTATTTTTACATTTCATCCGTGACGTATACAAAAAGCTTAAGAGTGACAATCCGTTTACACACTCAGTTTAAGCTCAGTTCAGTGCAGAACTATTCTTACCAACGAAACTAAAATATTGTTTTCTTACGTATTTTCTTCTCCTAATGACGCCTTACCTAACTACTACTACTACTACTACTACTACAACTACTTCTACTAGGGGTGTCAGCAAAGTGCGGCTGCTGCAATGTCCATACTTTTCTTGTTAAAAACAGAAACGTGAGATTTTCATGTTGTCTTACACAGTACGATATTTATATCAACAGGAAACCTTCTCGCTTATAATAATATTACTCACATTTGGAACAAGACAGTAGAACATCATGGGGAATCCCGGCCGGTGGCACTGGATATTATAAGAGAAAGTTGCAAAATTTTGTTTTAATGTCGTGGACATAGCCAATGACAAGGGCGGTTTTACGGGGGGGGGGGGGGGGGGGGGGGAATAGGGTAATTACCCCCCCCATGAATTTTGAATTTTAAGCATCATCATTAAAAAAAGGGCGTGGCATCCAAAACTTTTTCGCCTGCGCGCTATTTTTTTCTAGCCCCCCCTCCAAGCTTATCTTCTGGTTAGTTCAGGTTAATAAGAGCTTTTCTAATTATTACTGCATGCAAAAAAAAATGTACCTATCTAAATGCATAGGTAATTGATACCATTTTTTTTTTTTAATTGGGATTTGAGAATACCCCCCCCCCCCCATGTTGAAAAGCTAAAACCGCCCTTGACCAATGAAATGTGAAAACAGAAAGCAATTTTGATATTCCCATCCCTCTGAAGTTGGCAGTTTTATCGATTAACCCCATCCCATGCAATTGCAACAAGAACCAACCTTAAATTGACTTTACGTTTAATTTCATATTAATTATGTAATTTATTCTAACCTATATAATTGGGCCTACGTAAATTCGACTTGCCTCAAGTAAAAATGCGTTAATATTTTAAGAGTAATGTTTAGATACGGGTATATGTAGAAGGACCCTTACGTTATAAATATCCAAATAGAATATGAAAATAGTCCGACAAATGGAGAAAATATGTTTCCAGTCAACTCAGGCTAAATCGGATATTCACCAACGCGTTTTAGCGTTTCGAATTTTAAATAATTTATATAGTTTTGGGGGATGAATTTGAATTTAATTTTGACTGACTAAGTGTCAAGTATTCATAGAGTTGTTAGCTTTAAGCTGATATTCAGCCTGATCAATTAGTATTTATAATTATTTTATTAGTCTGTTTGATTGCGGACAGTGAAAAATGTCAACCTATTCCCGGTAATTTCTTATTTTAAAGACAAGGATTTAGACAAAACTATGAAATGCTAAAAATAAAAGTGATGGATAGAAGTTATAGAACACAATTCATGTTAGCATTGTAGTCAGGGCCGGATCTAAAAGTGCTGGGGCATTGGGGCAACAAGTAGGTGAAGGCCTATAATTATTTATTTATAGAATAAGACCAAATATACAGTGTGTATCAGCCAAGTGGAATAAGTTCGATAATAAATACATGGGGGCGTGTCCGAAAATACGCTCGAACACGTCGATTGGTATTTCTAATTCTTTCTGTTTCGGAAATATTAAGTGTTTTTAAATTTATTGCAAAAATTAACAACACACTAAAAAACTAATAAGAAATACTGTTTATTTATTGATAATGTAAAAAACAAAAAAAAAAAACATTAATGTAGGAGATGTTGAAAATGCTCGCCGCGAACGTCTTGGCAACATCCAAGCGTTATTCGTCTTCTTAAGTCAGCTAAGTCGAGGGGTTTAGTTTTGTATACAATATTTTTAACATAACCCCATAGGAAGAAGTCTAATGGCGTCAGATCAGGGGATCGTGCTGGCCATTCCATCGATCCACGCCTCCCTATCCACCGATTTGGAAATACTCGGTTGAGGTTCTGCCGGACATTGATTTGGTAATGGGGCGGTGCTCCATCTTGCTGAAACCATATCATATTCGCTGGAAGTTGTGGGTTTACTGGATCAGGATATAAGTTTGTCAAAGTTGGCAAGACATTATTTTGGAGCAGTGCTAAACAATTATCGCCGTTTAAATTGCCATTAATGAAAAAGGGACCTATGATATGATCTCCAACAATTCCTGCCCAAACATTAACCTTTTTAGGATATTGCGTATGTTCTTCTCTCATCCAGTGAGGATTTTCCCTAGACCAATAGCGGCAATTCTGACGATTAGCATGACCGTGAAGTGTAAAAGTGCACTCATCAGAAAACAAAACATGTTCTAATTGGATCACATTGTTATCTAACATTGTAAGGGAGTAAAGCTCCATTTAAATCTGTAGAGCAGTGTCAATCCTCTGGCCAGTTGTTGATATCCTAAATGAGGAGATAGAGGCCAAGCTTTAAGAAAACAACCTAGATATACTTAACCACTTCAGCAAAGTTCTAGGTGGAACTGATGAAGACACAGCCGGTGTATACAGTATGTGTGTAAATATTACAATTTAGGCAATGAACTTCTTCTGTCTGAACTGAGATGTTTTTACAAAAGGGAAGAATCAAGAAACAAAACTATTCAATAAAGAGCTGACGTTTTTGTACATAAATCTTTGAAAGGTGTGTTCTCTATGCTTTTTGAACTTTTTCGTTTGTTTTTTACGATTGCAATAAACTCGGCATCCTATGAGAGGTCTTTTTCGTGCTTACGGCGGTTAAAAACCTACACCAGAAACACGATTGGACAGTAGAGGTTGTCTTCGTTAGCTCTTTTGGTTATTAAAAGAAGTGTTGAAGTAGACATTTCCAAAGTTATTGATGACTTTAATTCAAGTCAGAAGAGAAGACTTCACTATGTGTAAAAATAACTTGTGTAGGATGACATTGAGTAAAAGTAAAAGTTTTTTTTTGCATTATGTTCACTTGATTTTTCCTTTTATCATAAATAAATGGGCTGAGCATACATAATAAACAATAAGCAAATAAATTGTTGTAAAAATAGTGTGAAAAAGCTTTAAAAACTAACAAATTTAAAGCCACTTTTTAAAAAATTGCCGGAGAAAGGCCATAGGACCCAAAATCCCGCTCGAAATAATTCAAAACTCGAAAATAATATTGGCAGATAACAAAAATGAATTGACAATGTCATTACCGGTTAAAAGGGATGTTTGTATCTTGCGCATATTATAAAAAATGCCAAAGCAATAGTTTCATCTCACAGATAGGTAGGTATCGAAATTAGGTTGTAACTTAAGCTGTATACGCGGATTATGAAGTTTTTTTTTCAATATTTCCGAAACATATAAAAAAATTAGATAAATTAAAAACTTTTGAAACATTCACATAATGTGTGCAGTTTAAACTTGAGAACATACAGTAGACACTTTCGAAGGACAGATTTCATAGAACCTGAAAATGATGATGAATATTGATAAACGTAAATTTTGTGATGGTGCTATTCCTTCAATAGGAATTGTCGATGGCATGAACAATTTTCGAAAGTGATTGCGTGTTTTCAGTTCTCCAGATTCGAGAAAAGCATCGAAAAAGCGATTTACAGAAATGCTTAAAATGGGCAAGCAACCAGCCCCAACCCCCATCCAAAAAAAGAACCGTCGCAAGAAGTGTGTTCTTTGTAGCGTACAAAATGAGTCCCACACATGTTATATTTCCAAAATATGACAGAAGAAATCGTACTTTTAAACGTGTAAGAATGGCCCCTAAATTATACAGCTCATGAAAGATGCCAATTTAACAGCTTAGATGACTGAGGTTGAATTGGTTACTATATTATGATCCTCATCGTCTCCGACTAGGGCAACATTTATTTATTACATCTCTCTAGTCATCATCTCTATAAAATTCCGTTTCATATAAAGAAAAAATTATATCATGAACAGGATTACCTATCTTATAAGATAGGAATGGCATAACAAAACAATAGAAAATGTTCTTTGTGCCTATCTGTTTATAATTGAAATAATCCCTGAACTCCAAATAATTCACAAAATCACAATTGTCTAAATATATAAATATTGCACTCGCAACCATCACGTTCCTCTAGTTCTATTTAACTATATATGCCATTTAATAATGTGAGCGTATGCCACTATAGATTAAGAAGACTATGGCTTGTCCCACTTTTTTTTTAATTCACACACAAGACAGCGAAGCCTTTTAGACTGAAAAACGTATTGTGTAAACCAGAACAATTATTGTTCATTTGTATTTCTTTAAAGATATTTAGTGATTTGTATATAACGAAGAAAACATATTCTTTACTATAGCATATTATATTCTTGTTTATTTTCTTTCATCGGAAGAAATCCACAGGTTTCATTCAAGGCATTTTCATATTCATAAATGTTTAGTAGTTAATAGTTTCGAAGGATGTTTGGGTGGTTGCACTGTCCTGTTAAAAAGAATCAAAACGTAGTTCAACGTCAAGTTATTGCTCTACAAATGGATTCAAATTATTGTCTCTATACCGCTGTGCTGCAACTGCGCCATGGAAGAAAATAGGACCAACAATTCTTCTTCGGAAAACAGCCCACCAGCCGGTGAGGTGAAACCAGGCCTTATCAGAAACAAATGTTAGATCTATATACTAAATCATTTATTTTCAATCAATTTTGGGTAAACCACTGACAAGAATTCCTGCATCTTTCAGTATCTGTAGTATTTCTTCGAATACTTGCACTTTGTGAGGAAACAAGATCAACTGTTTTTTAAAAATACTCTTCTACTCTCCTACTTCTGGAGACAAGCTTTTAACACGTTTTGTTGGCATATTTTTCATTATTTCACGACCACTTACAACAAGTTCTTCAGTTCATATAGATGACTTTCCAGCTTCTCTTATATGTTGTATCTCTGGAACCTGTTTTCCTAAACATAGCCAAGGTTCTTCTCAGGCAATGATAAAAATACCCAGCAATAAAAGCGACGCTAGAAAATTTTTTGCGAAAATTGTCCATACACAAAGGTTTTTTTTGCTGTGAAATTTTGCTTGGAATTGATTATCTTCCAAGATTTCATGATCAAAGAACTTATTCGATTGATCGTCTGTCTTATGATTGTTTTTGGATACTTCTATTAGTTTTTGTGGAGGCCCAGGGCTTCAGCCCCTGTTAAGTTGCCCACCCCTAGGGGGAGGGGGGGGGATAAACCTCCCCCCAGGACCTATTCCCGGCTGCGCCACTGTCTGTCTAGTTTCACATGGTATGAGTTCACCTGCATTAGTTGCAGTATCCGAACAAACTATATTTTCTACCCTGAATTTACAATAATTTATTTATGAATACTACGCGATATCAAACATTTCCTGACTTCAACTGTATAACCCTGCACACCTGTAGGGTGTAGTTGCAAGGTACGTGTAAGGGCATGAAAAATTCAGAGCGCTAACTTACATATTATATGAAATATCCATATCACCCTGCCTATAGTGCCTTTATAGGTACGTAATGTGACCGACAAGGAACGGATCTATCGCCAACGAGGGAAATAAAGAAAGAGATATGGTCGGGCAAGCGCGCGATACCAGACAAAATGATTATGTTTTCCGAATGAAGTCAGTCAGAACTGGAGACACGGGGAGAGTGTATGCGCTCCTTTATTCGAAACGCGCAAAATCACGCGTGTTTTTGACAGTCTTCTCGAATTTTTCAATTAAATAATTCATTGGTTTATGGGAATCGATCCGTGACTTTTTTTCGTTCCAAATAAACATGACACTGGAGGTCAGAATTAACTTTGCAAATGTCGCGAATTTAAATATTTTTGTGTTACTGTAAATTTCACTTTTGTCTTCGGAACTAAAGTGACTCAAAATTTTGACTATTGGTGATGTTTTTGAGATCTCAGGATTTTCTTTCACATAAAGGTATGAATTTCAACCTGCTTTTGTCGTAGCAATTACTTTTAAAAACGAAATACTTTTAGATTTAACTAGGTGTCTGTCTGTATGTCAGTGACAGCCTTTTTACCCACAGATATTTTGATGTGGAACCTTTTGCATCTAAGAATGAAAATATAGAAATCTGTTTTTCTGAAAAAATTGAATAAAAGCGACAATTCCCTAATCCATTAACTCAGGTTTGGTCAAGTTCAAAGTCCTGATGAAAATACTGAAATATCGCAGCTTTTGAAAATTGGAAATGATCAAAAATGCGTTGAAGATCTTGCATCCGATTTATTTGAGTGAAGTGTAGTCAGAAATTCAGCGAGTTTATTTAATTTCGTTGCCGGTTGTTTTCTTGGTTAACAGTAACACCTGAATATTTGGTAGGACAACACTAGAACGAAAAAACTTTTACTGTCCCCCCCCCCACCAACAGCTGCAAATTCTTTAATACATTAAGAAATGACTTAAAAAACTTTCCTAATATAAACATTTTCAAAAATATACTGAATCATATTTGGTGGTTTAAAAAAAACTGCTACACTGTTATAGAATTATTTCAACAGTTTTTTTGCACTAGTATTTATGGTAAAACTGGGCGATACACGTACAGAGTTATTTTTTATATTTGCACACTCACTTACAGGGGTTAATATAAGTGACAGAAAAAAACTTTAAATTCAAGAGTTTCATAGTTTCTTCCGCGTTATCTTTTGGACTTGTTAAAAGAGATAGGCGCATCGCAAAGTTGAGAAACAACTGCAAGGTTTGTTTTTTTTTAAATGAGACACTCTATATATGTTTTACCAGGACGAACGATCTGTTTCCCCTGATTTCAAAAATATATAGCGTGTCAACATTTTGTTCAGCCGTTTTTGAAATATTTGCGTTTACAATTTTGATAAATTGTAATTTATATTTTATAATTTATGATATAAAGTGAAGTAAACGACTATATGTTTTCTATATATCCGCCGCGACTTCTGACACATTTTCTAATATTTTCTCTAATTTAATGATGAGTCGCGTTTGAAATAAAATCTAGGTGATCTGTATTGAGCATGAATATTTCTTGTTCAATCCTTTGCCTCAACATTTGTATATTTTGAGGTCTGTCATAATAAATTCGATTTTTTAGAAAAATATCTCACCGACTTAGGTCAGGGCTATTAGCCGGCCATTTCTTACTGAACGTATCAATTTAACGTAAAGCGACAAATATGTTACGTTGAAGTATGCGTATAATAACTCGATTATCATCACTTCCATTTATTAAAATTGTACACTCAAATATTTCAAAACCGGCTGAACTAAATGTTGACGTGTTGTAAACTTTTGAAATCAGGGGAAAGAGATCTTTCGTCCTGGCTAAAAATATATAGGCTGTCCCATTTAAAAGAAGACAACTTGCAATTGTTTTTCATGATGTTGATGAGGAAAACACAGAGATGGGGAAGGATTTCCCGAATTTTCCCACAAGACTAAGGGTCTGACCAGACGTTAGAATTTCGTTTGACCGAGTGACACCGATGACAGTTCACCGTCAAACCCAAGAACCCACCGAAAAGGTCACAGAGAATGAACCATATTTGAGAGAACATAGCCTTAAAATGGAAAGCGGTTTTGCACACGGAGATAAATCTACGGACTTGCGGTTCTACGACACAAAATAAAACATAACCAGAACAACCTGAAAGTAACAACGTTACACTGGGTGTAGCATCGATATGTATACTTATGATGTTTACATCGGCTGGTAAAAAAGACTTTTGAAACATACCATAGAGAGAATTACCCCAGCGCCTTGGCCAAAACAATACAACCTTATTTCTTTAGCCCTGTTTTGTATTTTCGGTCTTAATTGTTCTATAGAATATGCAATAATAATTCTTGTCAGAATCTTTAACGCTACGAACAGATCGTTCGACATTTTCCTATAAAAGGTTATAAATATTGTTGCTTTAAGAACCGTTTCGATTTAAAATCATTACTCACGATTTTGTCGATTTAATTTAAAGATTAGACGCGAGTCATTAAACTTGAAAATCCTTTGTCAACTTATCTCGATTATTACTTATTTGAGTTTAAAAAATAAATATTCGTTTATGAGTTTTTCGAAATAATCGGCAATTTAGAGAAAATTGTTATCAGATAATTGGACGAAAGAATGGATAAATTCGTAATTTATCAATTCTTTCTCCATTTATTAGATCAGTTATATTTTGACGTACCTGAACTACCTGAAGTTTATAACTTTTTATCCTTAATCCAATTTGAAAGAAGTTTTTTCGCTGAATAAGTAAATTGTATTTACTTTGGAACTACAACTGATTATATATATTATATCAATACTGATGAATTTTCCAAAAACAAATACTTGTTGACTTGTTTACAGACAAATCCCCGATACATTTTGTCAATTTGGGTTTATTAATTATTCTCAGTAAAGACGAAGAGGAAGGAATAGAGCGATTAGTTTTACAAGTTACTTGAAATGAAAAAGAAATATTTCAGTTTAAAGAAAACGAAGAACAAGCATTTGCAAAACTTAAGGGATTACTGTCTAGTGAACCAGTTTTAAGTTTATACAAGCAGTGAAGTGAAACGGAACTGCACACAGATGCGAGTAAATATGGATACGGACCTTACTTAATACCAAAATCTGATAACGATAACAAGTTTCATCCAGTTTATTTTATGAGCAAGAAAACTACTCCAGCCAAAGAAAAATATAACAGTTGTGAACTTGAAGTACTAGCTGTTATTTAAGCTGTCAAGAAATTTCGTATATATTTGTTCGGATATAAATTTCGCATGTTGTTCGGCATTTCAGCGAACCACGGATAAAAAGAACTTAGATACTAAAGAGGCCAGATGGGCTTTACTCTTGGAAAACATTCCTACGAAATTGTGCACAGAAAAGGCTCACAAATGTCACATGTAGACGCTCTTAGTAGAAACCCAAGTACTATGTTGGCAGTAACCCAAATCATAACAGACGAGGATGTAATTGTTAAACCAATACAAAAAGCCTTATATATAGATAAACATATTCAAAGTATACCTAAAGAAAATTTTGGAAAGCGAAGAAAGCTATGAGAACGAGAGAATCTTTAGTGGTTCCCTAATTAATGCAGTTAGAAATAATGAAGAAAGCTCATTATGTTGGCCATTTTGCTGTAGCGAAAACAGAAGTAGTTGTAAAAAGGGAATTTTACATGCCCAGGCTCAAAGAGAAAATTGAAAACTGTGCTCTAAACTATGTTCCTTGTATTTCAGGAAACCAGAAAAGTGGGAAGAAAGAAGGTTTTCTACACCCAATATCAAAAATGGAAGATCCTCTAGATACATACCACATCGATCACTTAGGGTCATTACCAAGTACAAATAAGAATTACCGGCATGTATTGGTGGTAATAGATGATTTTTCAAAGTTTACTTGGCTCTATATCACGAAGTCGGCAACTGCCAAAGAAGTAGTGGAATGCTTAGCGAAATAGCAAAAGATTCTTGGTAACCCTTCAAGGATTATTAGCGACAGAGGTACTGCGTTTACAGCAGAAGAGTTTGAAGATTATTGTATGGAAGAATGTATAAAACATGTTCGAAGTTCCACTGGTCTTCCACGCAGTAACGGACAAGTTGAGCGCATCAATCGAATAACTGTACCAATACTTACTAAGTTAAGCTTAGAAGATCTCAGCAAATGGTATAAATTTATTGATCATGTACAGAGAACATTGAATTGTACGATTCAAAGAAGCATCGATGCTACTCCACTCGAATTGTTTATTGGTACTAAGATGAAAAATAAAGAAGATGTATTGATTCAAGAATTGATAAACCAATTTAGTAAAAACAGAGAATAAAAATAGATATGACTTACGACGGAAAAAAGCGAAGAAGTATAAGGAAGGAGATCTTGTTGCCGTAAAGAGAACTTAGTTCGACCCCGGATTAAAGGTAAGTCGGAAATATCCTGGATATATACCTCAAACCGTGGATTGAGTTTGCAAGCGAACCCGAGTCGGATTCAGAGTCAGGAACGAAGGAATTTTTATGAAACTACTCCATATATTATTAAGATTACGGCTCTGCTTTTTTTTACCATGACACATTATCGACTACGCTTTAATATTAGGAATGATGTGGGCTTGCCGATATTGCAGGTGTCAGCAAGAACCAGGAAGACGGAATCAGAAAGACAGTTTTTACGGGGAGTGTAAAATAGGAGATAGTATGAGTAACTACTCAAGACGTAAAAGACGATAAGACAATAATGACGGTAAAGCCTGTCCAGAGATATAAGAAAGTTACAATTTGCCTTTGAATGGGATTATCCAAGGGTGGCCATAAACAAACAATGAATAAATGTAGGTAAATTATGGTCCGTACTTAAAAATGTCTTAAAGGAAACTGCAAATCCATTATTAAAGTAATAGTTTGGTGATTTTAAACCCATTTTTACCTGATTCACAATGAGAGGGTTAATCCCATAAAACAAATTATGTTCTAAAGACTGTATATATAGCCACTCTAGTTAGTTTTAAGCTTAGTAATTATTCTTACTTCGTGTATAATACAGCGTATGTGTAATCGTCTGTGAGTCATCGAAAATATGTGCGAGCTCAATGTATCTCAGGAGATAACCCCGTCGAAAAGCAGAAAACACTTTTCTGTGGAAACTAAGGAAGTTATAAATATTGTTTAATCAACTCTCATTGAACGTGCGGTCAGCAAGCAAGCAGCGTTAGAAGAAATGGCCACATTAACAAAAATTCCAACATCAAATGTATGGAAAATTGTGAATAATCCCATTTTAGCGAGGAAAAAAAGAACCGATACTGGCATTTTCTCGAAGGTAGATGGAAGTGAAAAATTAACAAGGACAAGTTTTAATGGAATCCAGTAGAATTCGGGAATGGCGATCCGAATATCTACAAAAAATTAAGATTTACAGAGATTAGCAAAGGCCGATTATTTACTTGGATGAAACCTGGTTCGACACATATGATACCCCGGAAAAGGGTTTGGTTGACTCAAGCGGCAAGTGTAAAACAAGCGTGCCATCAAAAAGAGGTAAACGAATTACGATTTTGCATGCTGGATCTAAAGACGGATTCTTCTCTGGATTACCTTGAGGACACCACTGCTGATTTATTTGAAGATTGGTTTAAAAACAAGCTAATTCCAAATATACCTCCGAATAGCTTAATTGTAATGGACAATGCAAGCTACCATGGTAGGCAGTTGACCAAGACTCCCTCCTCAAATGACACAAACAATCCAAAACTACATGTATGATAATAACATTTATTTTCAGGAAGATTACACCAAAAGGCAATTAATGGAGGTTTTACAAAGTTTAATACTACAAAAGGAATACTTCTGTGATAATTATGCAAAAAATACAGTTTTAAGGCTTCCACCATACTATTGTATATTTAATCCCATCAAACATGGTTGGCACCAACTGAAATCTGCCATTCGTCGTAACAATATTTGCCCTACTATTAACTTCAGTGTACTTGAGCTTATAGAAACTGAAGTTTTTAACATCCCTTCACAAAGTTTGGCAAATTCTGTTACACATGTTGAAAAAGTGGAAAAATCCTATATCCATATAAACAATATAGCACAAATAATAATTAGAATTTAATAAAATAACTTGTAATTTCACATTTAAACATAAATGAAATAGTATTTAATGTCTTATTTATTTTTATTACAAACCATGATTAAATTCTAAGCAAAATACGGACCTGTTCGGCCATATTTCAATTTTACAGCTGGCTCGAATCTTTCCTAATAGGAATCAGTTAGACACTTTCTTATATCTCTGAACAGACTTTACCACGTGAAGTAGTAGATAATAAGAAAATTGTGAATATGTCGTTGTGTGCTAAGAAGCAGTGTGTAACTTTTTAAACCCTTATTCCTAAGACGTAATAGAAATACATTAATATACTTTATCTCAAAAGTATCCTTGGCCTTTTTCATTACTACTAGACTTGAGGAGAAAACCTACATACTGCTATAACAGTTTCCAAAACACTTTTCTTGACTTTAAAAAAGGAGTAGGTAATCTAATTCTGCTCTTTGAGTTTAATAAGGTTTTTTATTCAATGCAATTATAGAACAATCATACTACATTGAAATAGACACGTTATTGATTCTGGGAGAATTTATAAGGAACTACCGAGGAGTTGTGCAACTGTGGCTTTAGGTTTTCCACCATTCAAAAATGTTTTAAAGTTTGTCCGCCAACCTCCCTATTGGTCTCCTCAAATTTGAATAAAATATTTTCAGCCCATTTCCGGAGTTTAAAATCCTTACCCTGTATATTGAAAGAAATATGATGATAAAATAGGGATCCGAAATAGTACCATTCTGCCCTACGTATATTTATTTACCAACAGTAACGGAATATCAATAGAATATTCCATTATTCCAAAATATAAATTTAAAAATAATACACCTACAGTTAGACAAAAATAGTGGTTTGGTAATAATATAATAATAATGGTTTAAAGCTTTGGTTAATGAAGTTTTCTTATAAAATATAATTCCTGCAATAAAACTAAAGGATAGTTTTCGATAAACCTTCACTCCTGCAGGTTTGATTCCAACTTAATTCTGTAAACGATGTAACAAGTGTCAAATTGTTTCCAAACAAAGTACGAAGTGCCCCTAAATGCAAAGTACTTATTCATAACGAAGCGTTGAAATTGGACAAACACACGAACCGACGGCGGACGAGCAACCTGTCAACGCATCCTTTAAGGCCGGCAAGAGTTTTATTAATCTTAGTGGCTACCCAAACACTCAAGAACTCCGCTGTCACATGAATGATGTCTCAGTTAGAACGATGAAAGAGTTCTCATTGAAATATTTTAACGACGTAAGCCGATGGCACTTAAGAACAAAGAGAACATTGTAGAATTGCTGTTGAGAGACCTACGGGGTTTTCAATTAATTTCGATGTCGAAGAAAGTATTGAAGTGCTGGTTCTCAATAAGGAAAATTTCATAGCAGTTTTTTTTGGTCTGTAAAACATTTTTTAGATTATGCATGTATTTATCAGTTTAGCTTCTTCCTTTCCTCGTATATTTCTTTTAATATGTATTTTACATGATTTAGCTATATTTACTTAAAATGAAAGTGTTAATCTTATAAACGTATCGGCAATCATCAGAATCACAAAATAACCAACATAATATTTTAATCCTGCGAGAATCTGGCACCTTTCGTCGACCAAATTGCCCAGTAAGTAGCAATTAGTCTTCAAAAACTCGTTCCTTCTTCAACGACTCCTTATCTGATATACAGGCGCCGTTGGCATTACATCTTTACGCAAAACATTGGCAAACATGATAAAAACATTTTAAAATTTGTTTCCTTCTTTCCTCAATACATTTACACATTGTTGAAAACCTCATAAAAAAATAATATGTCTCAGTCGCCAGAATTAAAGCTTACGCTTTATCTAGAATGTCTGCAGCTTAAACTAGTGCAGCGAGTCTCAATTTGCGTGAAATAGGCCTGTCAATCGTCGATAACGCTTCGAGCCATGGAACTGTAGAAGCTGACTAGTGAGGATGAACAATTTACAACATTATTTCTTCCACCTCATTGTATAGCACTTTTGCAACCTTTGGATCAAATATATGCCTACTATGCAATGCTTGGGAAAAAGTCCCCTCCAAAGTCTTGCAGAAGTGCTGGCACAAAATTATGGCGTATGTAGCCAACGGCTAAAGAGACAGATGTTTCAGATATGCTTAATGGTCTCACTGAGCAAAATCTCACGATTATTGAAATACGTAACTGGCTTGAAAATCATGAAGATTTGTTACCACTTGAAGACATAGATGTTATAGGCGAACACCATGATAGTGACAATAAAAGTCCAGAGTTAAATATTACAAACCAGACTGTTAAGAATGATGAGGCAGTCAAGAGTTTCAATTTGTGCATGAAGTGGGCAGAAGAAAATGATATTCCACTACATGATGTTCTTGTACTTCAAAGATTAAAAGAAGCGGCCTTTATAATGAACCAAAAAAGGGTTAAGCAAACAAAAATTACAAATTGCTTCACAAAATAATATAAAATTTACTAAGCATGCTTGTATTTTATATATTTTTCTGTTTATGTACTATTTTCTAGATGTTTTTAATAAATGTTTAACTTAAAAATTAGAAACTGTTCCACTTCACTAATCCGAATCACCGCAGTTTTAATTAGTCCGGATTATCGAGGTCTCACTGTACTTGATTTGGATGCTCTACATTTAAATTGTGATTAGCCAGATAATCAACACAGATATTTGTGAACACAAGGCCATTAAATAGACTTTTTATTCAGCTGATTCAATATATCTTGATCTACTCTATCTAGTAGACCCATACACCAGTAAAATTCCTGATGCTAATGTTATTCATAATGTCTAAAATAAGTTCGTTCTCATCATCTTAATCGAAATTTATTTTAAAAATAGAAGAACACGATGCCTGTATTTCGTTATTCAATAAAGCCACTAATTTGCTGAAGCCTGACTTTATGAAAATCATAAGAAATTTACAGGTTTAACAAGTTAGGAAGAATATAATTTCTGTAATTTATTTCACTTAACTCCGTCTCCGCCGTTCGATGTAAAATAATACCTTTGGAGTCCCTCTAGCTATCCTGCTAGTGGTCGTGTAATAAATCGATTTTAGACGCAGATAGAAGTTTTGATTAGATAGATAAAGATAGGTAATTCAGCTACCTGTACAACGACGCGGAAGGTATAATCTGTCTTGTTTTTAAGGAGGAAGGTGGATATACAGGGTGGCTAAATTGAGTCTGGTGTTGCTCACAATGTTTCAGCTGGTATCAAACAAGCAGTTTCTACTACAGACCACAAGTAGACACTTTGTAAGATATATTATAATAAAGATTCAGTTGGGAAGTCAACAAAACACATCTCCAGTTCAAGATATTCATCCCTGTCTATGAACTTGAAGCAATCAAGACCAGGGTATGTTCTGTCTTTTCTTTGCTAATATAATTAAGTCATGGGCAACCCTGCATTTTTCCTGTAGCTCCATCATTGCTGTCTGCGCTGAATGTCACCAAATATTCAGCTGGTACAGACAATATCCGCTATGGCAAGTGATTTTCAGACATGTACATTTCTCAGAAAAAAATCTAAATTTAAAGGATCCCTCGCGAATAATAGACCTCCAACTAAAACAAAGGACCATCATCCGTTATTATAAGCCTTGTGTTAAATTTCTGAGAATACACTTTTTAACATGACAAGGGGAACCATTTAATTGACAGGAAGCGGTGTTACGTTTAGTGAATGAATTATCTGAAAACAATTATTCATGTTTTAGCTGATTTCACGACATGTAAAAATTCGTTTGAGAAATACGAAATTAATGTATCAAATCAATACAGTGGTGCCTTGCTCTCGCTTTGTTGTTATCTTAAGATGCGTATAGGGAAAGAATAGGGGTGAATTGCATCCAAACACGCAATGTTCTTTACCAGTAAGCCTTTTGGGTTGACAGAAAGCATGATGTTTGCTTGTTCGTAATGCAAAATATCGCAATTGCCGGTAGGTATAGTAAAGTTTACATTATATCATTGACCTTTACATTAAATCAACTACCTGATTAAACCCTACTATGTAGGTCCCAACATTCGACAGACAAATGAAAGTAAAAATCAATAAGACATAAAAAGTACAATAAAAATTAATGAAAGACTGACATTGACTGATTTATTCGCTTCAATTCGTCATGGACCACATGGATTTGCTATTCGCGCAATCGTTGATCGGCGGGATCTTTTATCTTTGTTCAGAGTTTGTTCTCCTGAAACAGGTGCGTGAAAATGAGGATACTCCAACTTTAGGACAGATTAAATCTATAGTCGTTAAGTTAATCATCGTAAGCTAGAACAACTGAAAGGTGAAGTTTTTATAGCTCGAATGATGAATTAATCTAGTCCGAGTAGTAACGCATCACAATTCCCATATTTGTCTCTGGCAGCTTAAACAATGAATTTCTGCAGCCCACGTCGCATGTGTTCGTCAAGCCCAGTTACGATTAGCTACGGTAGCCTTAGCTTACCAATCATTTAAGTCCGGTCCAGTGCATAAAATAACCGATCTTCAGGGTTATTATAACTTATGAACAGTGAAAGAAAACAAGGTCTGTCTATACCACCAAAATAAAATATATTTGTCCTTTTAGGGTGAAATAAGGGTTAAAGCGTGTACAAAATTTAATTTGACATTAGGTTGAACTAGTTTCGACTTTAGTCAAAGTCATCTTCAGCAACCAAGTGATTAAGAATTATGTTTTTTAGGATGTACCTAAATAAACAAACTAAAACAAATTAAAAGAGGGAACGAAGTGGTTCAACAATACATGATCATAACGTGTACCCTATGCAGCCAATGGACTCGACAGAAGATAATCACTAATATGATGCTACTTTTAGCAATGAAGGATATTAGATCTAAATATTTTAATAGAGGACAAAATTCTAAATGGAATCATTTATAGTTATTATATGATGTATAGATGTCTATAATGAAAATTCAATAAAATCAACGTTTCATGAGTCAACTCCGAGAGGGAACATGATTTATATTTGGTGTGTCAGAATTTTAATAAAAAGTAATAAAGTAAAAAGGGGGGGGGGGGGGGAAGGAAATTAAAATGAGTTAAAACCATTTACGTCATTGAGTAAGTTCGGGTCATCAAATTGTCCATATTCAAGGCTTAATTTTCAAAATTTTTATTTAGGTGTAAGTAAGCCTACATTGCAAATTTTCTTTTTTTCTTTTTGGTAAAAGAGGCACAAATTAGGAACATGACTCAAGAATTGATGCTGTTCAAAGCGAATGTTGAGTGGAGCAGACTTTGTGTTTCATTCCTCACTTAAAATATTACTCCACTGTGAGATGGACTACTTCCATAAAATTAAATTTATTATATTAATGCGTATTATTCGTATTTTGTAATTCCTATGACGTTCCAACCCTTCAACTGCGGTTCAACAGTTCACTGTCACTGGTCAAATTTGAAAATAGGAGAGGTCGACAGGGGAAACCCCGTACAATTACAAATAAGAATACTGATACTAACTGAAGTTGTAGCGCCATTTATAGGCTTGCCTTAATGTTACACCGTTCGGAAGTTGAGTTGAGATTTTATTTCGATGTTTAAACTAAACAGCGATGTTATTAATATAACGTGGATGTTCTTCGGCCATCCCTAATTTGCAGTATTATTAGTAAGACTAAATGGCATCGCAAAAGGCCGCATTTGTCTTATTGTCTTAAAGACCTGGGTGGAATAAATAATAATACTGACGATAAAATGTCTATAGAGTCAATTTTTCAGTTTACCAGGTTATGTAGAAAAAGTATATCGATTAAGATTCTGCGGTTTTCCAAGCTTATTGAGGCAACAATGGTATAATAATAAATTTGCTACAATATAACGACGTTTTTGAACAAAGAATGATACGACCATAAAGTTTCACGCGCAGGTTTATATTTTATCGACTTTTTACTGCTAAGTTATAAGGAATATTATAATAAAAATACCCCTTTGACACGCAATACAATAATAAAATTAACCAAAGTGGAGGTGCTTTTGTGTTTATACCTTATATTTATTATATTTCGTTGAAAGTATAAACACGCTAGAGAATTATTATATTTAATTAAAGTTTGGGATAAAAATTAAAATAACTTGGTATGATATATTATTTAATAGCGGAAGATTTAAAAGAAGTCTTCAAAGTATGCCGTAAAAGCGAATGAAAAATAAAACTGTCAAATTCTGATGATTTCATTTTTAACAACTTTACATTATTGTAAGCAAACTGCACGGTTGCTTTTGCCTTGTGTTCTATAGCAAAACATGCACCGCAAAATACCAGAATATCCTAGAAGATTTAAAATTAATTCAGAAACCTAATTAGTAAACGAAATAAAAGAAATATCATAATAATAAGGGATTCTATCCCACAGGAAGCGGAAAACGGACAAGTAAAAATGGAAAAATAAAAGCCCCCATCTGTCTGGAGAGGAGTCGTTTCTCTTATTATTTCGAAATATAAAAGAATAAAAGTGAAAGAAAAATTAATAATGTATATGACGAAACTTTTTCAAGGTGTCTGAATTTCTGACAGGAAAAAAATGGGAAAAATATTGCATTTTATATTCTACAAGATTAGTAAATATACTGAAGGAAAAATTAAGGTGCTCTATAATCCGCGCGTGCCCGCTATTTCTTATATAGCCGTGCACCGTCGTGCATATACAATATCAGATTTATAATTTTTAAGGGCTATAAACCATTTAAGTTTTGTCGCAAGAACTGCAAATACATTTTAATCCGCTTTCAATAAAGAACGGTCCAACGAGATTATTCCCGATCATCTTCGCCCACATGTTAACCATAAACCTTTGTTGGTGCTTTGTCTGTACTGTTGCATTGAGATTTTCTTCATGCCAGATATGCAAATTATTGCAATTTATTATTCCGTCTCGGGTTAAACAGGCCTTGTCTGTAAACAAAACAATACTAGTTATTTTATGATTTTGCCTAAATCAAGATCCTCATAAGAGGCACTCTCATTTGGCACTTTACAGAACTTTGCTTTGTTTCTATACTTTAATTTAAATATAACATTATTCTATATCACGTTCAAAGAGCACAATCAGACTGACTTGAAAGTTGAATTTGCATGTAGCGTCGGCGTCATGTGTCAATTCCTAGAATTTCACACCACGGGTATAGGTATTTTTACTCGGGGCCGTGTAAAAAGACGATTAAAGAATAAGTTTTACACTCAATGTGTTAAAATAATCCTCTAGCGGGGTTTATTTACACGCTAATATGGTGTTAATAATTGTCATTGTATTTAATTTTCCTGATAGAGTGTAAAATGGAATAAATAACACCCATTCAACAAAATTAACTTTTTAGAGAGTTAAATTCATAGGCAAATTTAATACAACAACTTTGGTCCCATATGAGTGTAAAAATGGTCGATATTTTTTACTGTGTGAGACCTGTCAATATTTTGGCCCAACAAGTGTTGTGGCAAATCGAATCCTGACTTCTCTGCCGATGTAGAACATCTACTGTAGTACGATTTTGTGAATCTTTATGGTCTACATAAAACGTTAAAATTTCATTAACATGTCTGTTAAAGAATTAAAGCCGAAAAGGTTAAAGTTGACCAACAGTATTAGGTTATGCCCAAATTGATGATCTGTTTCAAATTGACTTAGTTCATGCCATTCATGACAGTTATTTAGTATACGTATATCAACTTTTATTCGGGTTATGTGGCGACATGCAACGGGAAATTTTGTTTTGTATTGGACTGTATATTTAGGATTATGTAGGCATTTTGCATACAAAGCCACCAAATAAGCTTTTTCCTTATTATTCCTGCAGAAAAGAAAGCAATTTCAATCTTTTGAGCCTAATGGCCCGTCTCATACAAATATAAACAAAAGCGGCCCCCGTTTCTTTCATTTTCTTTCAGTTTTCCCGCTGAAAAACCTAATAAAGGTCGTTTCAGACAGGTGCGCCTTTAGAAGGGCGACTTTACGTAGCGTAAGCAGAGTTGAAATAAATTTTTCAGAAATAGTCCGAGGTCAAATGTACTCCGACGTACTCAATCACAAGTTGGGGCACCCATTATCAGTTCAGGCAGTCTCTATTAATTTTTTTATACAAACGAACCAAAGCCATCGCTAAAAATACAAATTCGACCATATATATGCGTGGATTGTTGAAAATTGGACCTTTAACGTTCTAATTAAAACTTCTCAGATTAAAAACTGATATGATCTATACCTGGCATCTCCCAAGCCGAAATTATCAAAAACGTGTACGGTTTCATCAAGGACACAGAGCAAAATCTAGGAATTTGCTTGCGGACTAGAAGAAAATCATCCGAAAGTCGACATAAATATTCCTAAAAGCAGAAATAAATTCAGCCGCAACAGCAGCAGCGTTCCCGGCGTCCTTTCTTTGTTTTTGTTTACCCCTTTTCTTTCGGCAGTCCGCCCGCTCTTTCATTTTTCATATTTTACCGAATAATGCTCGGCATATAGTGGTAAACATAAATCTTAAACGCTTTTTATGAACAACTGCGTTCGAATTTCTCATTTTCAAAACAATAACGTCGCAAACTTCTTCTTCTTCTTCATTTATTTCTTCTTTTACTTCCTCTTATGCAATGATCAATTTATTGGGTATTACAAAATGTAGAATCTTCTAAACGTTAATTAGAATGATCAACGCGGGTGAAACATGCCTCATCAGAAAACAACACTATTCTCCCGAAGTGAGGTTTTATAAAATTGTGACCCAAAACCTATTGGCGTTGTAGATGGTAGGGTTAGAGAAGTTGTTCATGTAAGACATGCTGTACCATCGACTTAGAGGATCCCATATGGTGTGCGTCAACACTTCTGGATTGATTTTCCCCCACACGGTGAAGAACTGCTTCTTCAAATTCAACCGAGCGAGTTGTTTTTGGACGACCATCACCACCAGGAAGCTTTGGCATCCCACTTTCTCTAAGGCGACGATGGATGGAAGCATAGATTGTATGATGAGGTTGGCGCTGTTCCGGATATCTGTGTTCATACAAGCGTGCAGCTTCTCTTCCATTCGAGATGAGAAATTATCGTCCTTTTCGATAGAAATTTTGAACTAACAATCAACAAAGCTAATATTACAACAAACGTAGTTAAAACAGAAGATGTTAAACGAAAAACAGTGTGTCCAACAGTGGCGCAACCAGAAAGTAAGTCTGGAGGGGGCGGGCAAAAAAATCGCGCCGTAGGCGAAAAATTTTTGGGTGCCACGCTCTTTTTTCAATGATGATGCTTGCTGTTCAATAGAATGTTGTCGTGACACTCTAAGGAAATGTATTTTAAGAAACGGTTTTAGAATGAAAAAAATTAACAAACGACAAGTCATTATGTAATCGGCTCGGTTAAAAAGATGGAGGATGGAATACCTAATTGCAGTCCATGGATATAGACAGGATGGAAGGGATATTATTTATTTGGACGAGACGTGGTATGACACACACGAAGTTCCAGATAAAGGTTGTGTAGATTTATCGGGTCAATGCAGAACCAAAGCTCCATCAAATAAAGGTAAGCGTCTAACAATAATTTATGCTGGGACAAAAAACGGTTTTATACCAAACGCTTTGGCCTTATCAGCCAAAAATATAAAGGACTCCCTTGTTGATTATTACGATGATACTACGGCAGAAATATTTGAAGACTGATTTAAAAACAAATTATTACCAAATTTATACCACCAAATAGTGTGATAGTGAGGAATAATGCGAGCTACTACAGTCGTAGGTTAAATAAAGTTCTGTGTTTCAACGACACTAAAGTTACCATCCTATATGATGGAAAATAATACGTATTTTGAGGAAAATTACACAAAGTTTTCAATAAAAAAGTAATATTATTGTGACACTTTGGCAGTAGAAATGGAAATACCGTGTTAAGACTTCCTCCTTATCATTGCATCTTTAACCCAATTGAACATATACTGCACTAGCTGAAAGCATCGGTAAGGAGGAATAAAGCAGGATTTATAAACTCGAAAAGTTGGTGAGGTTGAAGTTATGATCAAGTTTGTGAGGTGAGATATTCCGAAATTCGAGCATAAAAATTGGTTATCTCGAACTACCCGGGAAGTTTTCGAACCTTACTTGAGCTTTACATGAACAACATGAACGAGTGTATAAATGGAACTGAGTGTTCCCTTTAGTTTAAATTGAACTTCTATTTCCAACGCCAACTGAACCTCAACCTCGCCAACTTTTCGACTTTATAAATCCAGCTTAATGTTTCGCCAACCTTAAATTCTTCTGTGACAGCTTCAGTACAGTCAGAGATGCAAAATATTTCAAACAAAAGCTGGAAAAATTGTGTAGCGCATGTTCAAAATATAGAAAAATCATACGTAAATATAGATCTGTTGCCCAGAGAGAGAGTTATTGTGAACTTGGATGACGACAGTGACAGTGAAACTGACTTGGGTTAAAATGTAATAACCATTTTTCTGACCCGGTACTTTTTTGTAGGTATATCTACATTTTGTTTTAAAATAACCGTCCTATATTTTATAATTTTAATTGTATTGTATCCTATATACTATACTGTTACATTATTATTTTATTATTATTACTTATTATTAAATTACGTTTAAAATATGTTTTTGCGTTTTCTGTCTAACATAAAAAATTAGTACGACACTTTTGTTGCATACAGGTAGATACAAAAAATATTTTTCTCCACGCTTTTATATATATTATTATCTTACAGCAGCGCAACCTTTTCTATCAGCAACGAGTGCGTCCCTGTTTTCATTCGATGACCCGCTGGGTCTTATCGGCATTAGGAATTAGCATTTATAATGAGTTTGTAAGATAGATAGACGGACTTTAAACACGTAGTTAGACGACTCGAGCTACGCTTGCTCGGCAGCCACGCTCCCCCCCTGGTTGCGCCACTGACGTCCAACTAAATCCAGAATTAATTAAATTTTTTCGATATAATTTATCAGATTTTATTGTTCTACAGCTCAAACAACCTATTTGCGGGCATTGATGTCCTCTACCACCTTTTAAAGTTTGTCGGTATGTTTATGGGACACCCTGTACACTTATTTTTTGCTATCTAAAAAACAACAAGCTTTCTGTGCACTTCCTCATAAAATAATCTTTGCTCTATCGCGCATAAAGAGAAAGAGTTGGTGATGTGTGCATAATATTTTAATACAATGGGATGAAATATCCCAACTGTTGCACAAACAAATTTGCATAATGCTTTAAAATCTACCCTTAAGCCAAATTGCGGTGCATTCTTGAAAATTTTATCGGAGTCACGGGAGTTTATGTAAAGAATAAGAAGCTATAAAAAGTGGTAATATATACAAATAAAATTCTTGGAGTAATTTTAACAAAATTAACTGACAAAGTTGGGTTGATTTAATCCGAACGCATCATGTCACGATTAAACGTCTAGCTGAGAAAATGTACTATATAAACCATCAAACGTAAAAAATCAAATGACTTTTGTATTTCTATTTCTCCTATAACCCAATAATATATTCACCCTCCATAGCATTCGATACTTTTCAATAAAATCAACATTAATTCCTGAAGAACTACTAAAATATTTATATCGTCGATTATATATAGATATCAAAGAAAACTTTTCAAGACTATCATGCTAGAATAAAGGAAATAAATCTCCTCTATTATATTCTTCGACCCAGTATTAACAGAAAAGGATACTTTTGAGTTGCCTTATACTGTAATTTATTAAATCTTGCTCGTCAATTTTTGATAAGTTCCAGTCTTTAGGAAAGTATTTCAATTATACTGATTGTTTCCTCGCTTTTCTCTGGCTGTAAAGATATTATTAAGGTGAATTAAAGTTTTGAGTTTAAAGGTATTATTACTGATGCGAAAGCTTTTTGTTAACAAACTGGTTAATATTTAAACTGTATAGTCGCATTAAGGGAAAAGTACCCTATATTTTGTTGTAAACTTGACAAATTGTAACACATGTCAAAAAGCCTGGAACATAATCGCTTCTCAAACAACAAGCTGTATAAAAACTCAATCTTTATTCCAATATCAAAATAGAGACATAAATATTGAAGTACGAAAACGCTGAAATATCCAACAATGGAATCCAGAGATTTCCCTTCCTCGTGGAGAGTTTTTCTTTTGGAATTTTCGTTTGCATTCATAGAACGAATTTATTTTGGTTGAACATCAAGTCATAGGGACGTTGTCGGGAAGGTCTTTAATCCTTTTATAGGTTCCTTTTTCCGAATCTCGAATACCTGAAATATTTGCTTTTATTTGGGATTTCTTAATTATTAAATGGGTGTTTCGTATTGTCTGACTGCAGCAGTAACCTTTATTAAAAATGCAAAATACAAATTTACAGGTTAACAGGGTTATTGGTTGAAAACTAAACTAAGTTGGAAATATTCTACTATGAAATAAGGTATGTGCCTATGGTGTATAGCGGCTTTGCTATGCTGTCAACCATTAAGGAATAGAGTAAAATCTGTTTTTTGTTGGGGATTTATTGTACTCCATATTAGCACCTTAAAATATTTTTTATCCGATTGTGTCAAAAAATGACGTTTTATAGATCAGATATTTGGACGAAAAGGTAACCTTTTCAATAAGGTATTGATTATTGCGCTGGTAGCTAGGCAACCTTTGTCGTCCTAGTCCGAAAAACATTTTGTCGGACGCTAAAATATTTTCAACAGTTTATTTTATTCAATTATTTACAATATTTATATTAAATGTACAATTAGAACAATTTTGAACAAGAACGGGGTGATGTAAATTTGATTTTGAGGATGTGTTATTATTTTTGGTCTCCGTTATGATATTATTCTCCAATGTTGAACTCGATTGGGAGACGGATTGCGACACCTGAGTCGAGACTGACTGCAGGTCAGATTGTGGAATGATGAATATTTTCTTGGTCAGCTCTAACTTATTACTTAAGGAATCATCTATGTAGCCCTCGGCTACTCCCGAAGACTTCCAGCCTCCATGCCGTTTTAGAGATGTTATGTCTGCTCCCGCATCTACAAGTAATGTGGCCGATGTTCTTCTGAAACAATGTCCCGTGAATTCCTTGGCATTCGGCAGTTTTAAGTAAGATGCTATTTCCTGAGGTATAGAGCCAAATTTGTGTATACCGACAACTTGCTTATGGCATTTTCCATTGCGATAAGACACAAAAAATCGCCCATCACTCATATTTGTTGGACGTAAAGCCAGATAATTTCTATAATACTTTAGATATTCTCCAGTCACCGTAAATGATCTCGGTTTGTTTGTTTTATTATAGGGAATTTTTATTAACAAAGCCGTTCCCAAATCTTGTATGTCATCAATTTTCATATGAGCCAGTTCTTCTCGACGACATGCGCCCGCGATTCCAAAAATAAAAGCAACCTGTAATTAAGAAAATTGTTAGTCAGAAATTTAAAATACTATTATATAGTTACATTTACCTTCAACATTAAGTATTTGTCATCTGGAGCATGGCAAAGGAATTTGTGAACCTCTTCTCTAGTTAGGATCCTTGATTTCTTTGGACAATATCCAACACTTTTTTGTTTCAACAATGCTCGTAATCTCATGTATTTAGATATATCAATATTCTGTTTTACATTTACCACTGCACGTAGCATAGAATACTGCGACCACAGAGTAGATGACTTCATAGTTTTCGATAATTCCGCCATATAGACCAAGAAGACGTTTTCGGAGAACGACTGTATATTTTTTTCTTGCCGGTAATCCATAAATTTTTTATAAGCTCTTTCATATATTTCCTTAGATTTTTGTGGCAACAAATGTAACATTACTTCCTTGGCAGTTTCTTGAATGTCAGGTGGTGTACCTTCTATAAGATCATCGTCTATTTCCATTTTTAATTGTGTTTTTCAGGTTTTAAAACTAGCAGAACACGAAAGATTAGTTAAAACTATCGCCTGATTGATAAAACGTCAGTTGATAATATTAATTTAGTTATTTGTTAGATCCATGGATACGCATATTACAGGTTTCATTGTTCAAACATTCAAGGGACAAAAAATTACAATGCAAGATGAAATATATTGGTTTTCTTAATTTTTACATTATTTTATAATCCGAGCAAAAACACAATCGGATAAAAAATAACGTATGTTATACGGACGAAAAATGTATTTCGGACTATGCGGGTTACTGGCCTCGGCTTTGCCTCGTCCAGTAATCTCCCGCAATACGTCCGAAATACTGCATTTTTCGTCCTTGTAACATAATATACTATTATAGTCACAAGTGACTTATAGGAAATTGTGTTTTGGTGATTCTTTACTTTCTGCACAGATCAACAGGGTCTCTATAAAAGGTGCGAAAAAAATGCTACCACAAATGCTTGAGGCTTGCTCTCATTTTTATCGTAAAATTTAGAGGGCGCCATTTGCGGTACATTGCACACATTTAAAACAAAATAACTCTTTTGAGCCTCCCTGTATTTAACTTTAAAATAATAGTTATTTATGATGTGAGTGTTAAAAGTGATGTTTCATTTTGTGAGTGAAAAAGTTTGTGAAATGAGCGGAGCGTAGCTGAGCGAATTGAACAATTTCACGAACAAAATAAAATTACTTCGTAAAATTGTTCAGGTTAGTTCAGGTTAGATCAGATTATTTTTTGAGGTATTATAGAGAAGAAATGAATGCCGCAGGGCTGTACCGTACATTTCCCTCTTCTATATGATACAAACAATCTTTGGTGAGTGACATGGTCTGGCCTTAACATTGCGTACTTTTTAAATAAAAGCACAGGATTGACTTCGCCGTCAAATATCACAGCGAAAATACGTTTCTTGTGGGTTTTTGAGTCGGGAATAGTAACAATCAGCTTGTCCTCTAAAACGTCAACATCTTCCGTGGTCATCTTCGCTAATTCATTATAGTTCGACAGGCTCCTCCAATTCCAATTAAAAAAGCCACTTTCATCATTAAAAACTTCTCGTCTGAGGCAGAACACACAAATTCGTTGACTTTTTCTCTTGTAAATACTTTTGATTTTTTTGCTCTATATCCAACATTTTTCTTCTTGATGAAACGTATTGAGGCGCCGTATTTGTCGATTTCCACTCTTTCCTTCAGTTCTAAAGTCGCTCGTAACATGGAATATTTCGGCCATAAGGATGAAGCAGAGTATTCCTCAGAGAGTTTTGCGAAATACGCCAGCAATACCGTTTCTTCTGCACCTTGAACATGTACTTTGTTTCGCCACTCACAAAACTGCCGATATTTTTTTTCATAATGGATTTTAGATTTGTCCGGAAGCAAGTTCAACCTTATAATGTTGGCTGCAGCTAATATATCGTCAGGAATATCAAAATCTTGCATGATTTTAATGATGACTTTTTGAAATGCCAAAATGAAATGACAAAACACCTTGTTTTTATTTTCGCATCGCCGTTGTCAATGATTTAACACCGTCTCGGACATTGCGGGTGACTCGGCTGTCGCCTCGTCACCTAGCAATGTCCTCGACTATTATAAATCTCGCATAATAATCTCGTTATATTAATAGCTATAACACGCTTCCACGTAAACAATCACTTTTAACACTGTTGACTGTCATTAAAAGTGTCACTTCTAATGGCAGTTGTACAAAAAAATTCTTATTCACCAACGTCTTTTACCTAAAAAAAGTATACGTGCTTAGAGTTGATTTGAGCAGCCGTTTTTGAGATATCTGGATTTAAGAAATTCACCTCGTGTATGGCCAGGTCTAAATTATTGTATTAATTGAACACAATTTGAAGCGAGCGAAGGGGTTAAATTACAACAACTGTCACTAAAAATTGACTGATGTCAAATCGAATCTAGAAAATAATTCAAGAATACATTTGAACTTTCAAACAATTTTCAAGTTTCTTTTCGTCATGGCCGTACAGTATACCAACGAAGAAGTGACCGATATGTTATCGGTTTTTGGATATTGCCAAGGAAATGTTTTAGAATCTGGCAGAGTATACAGTGAAAGATTTCCGAATCGTCCCTTACCAAACAATAAAACCTTAACGGTACTTGAAATACGTCTTCGTGAAACGAGTAGGTATGTGCCTGTTTCTATTAATTATGGTTATTTATTAAGAAAGATATTCTAAAGCGAATTGAAGAATATCCTAAACTCAGCAACAGATAATTGGGCTTAGAGCTAGGGGTATGCAAAGATACTATTAATAGGGTGACCAGAGAACAATTACTGCACCAATTTCATATTTAACGGGTACAAGATCTTTTACCCCATGATTTCGAACCACGCCTAGCTTTCTGCCGGTTTATCCAAGAACACAGAAATCAAGATGGGAACTTTACACGAAGAATTTTATTCACAGATGAAGCCAATTTCACGCGGAGTGGCATAACTAATTTACACAATGCACATTTCTATGCTGAAGAAAATTCTCATGCGACTAAAGTAACCCATTATCAGCATGAGTTTAAGATCAATGTGTGGGCAGGAATCATAGACACTTTCAAAATTGATCCTGCCATTTTACCACCTCGACTAAATGGCGAAAATTATTTGGAACATCTGCGAAACGAATTACCAAACTTGTGTGGTTTATGCATGACGGTGCTCCTCCACATTTTTCGTTAAACGTACGTAATTATTTAAACGAACAGTATCCAAATAGATGGATAGGTAGAGGCAATGATGCACCCGCAAATTGGCCAGCTCGATCCCCTGATATGACACCGATGGATTACTTTTATGGGCAACTTTGAAAACCCTTGTGTATTCTAGGCCAGTAGATACAGATATAGATGAATTACATCGTCAGAGAAGTCAGGGACGTAGTTGCCACCACATTCGTTGAGTGAAGAAAATAAATTTTCGTAGTGCTCCAGATATTCGCATTGAAACTTTTGGTATTGGCACCCTGTATATTATTTTTTTTATTAGGTTTTATAACAAGAAAAATAAGCCGTATACCTAAAAGCAATCCTCCTTTGTCCCACATCACACCCGACTTTTATTACTAAAAATAACAGAGTTTTCCCGAAAATTTCCATAAATCCAAATGAAAACTGTCACTACTCCACCCGCATTTCAGTCCTTGGGCCAAAAACATCAAAATTCAGGACCCTCCGCTTATAACTACTATATTTTCTCACTTGGAAGCAACACGTTTTCCTTTTAAGGAGCGGCACTGCGTATAGGTATAAAGAAAGAATAATATACAGGACTATATTTATTTTGTGGTGATTATGCTTGACCGGAGGTGTGTAAAATCATAAAAACTACAGGTCTGTCATATTCATATTAGCCCTTCATTTGAATTCTATAAACAGTAAAAAATACCTATAGTCTATTTCAGAAAGGTGTAGAGTAATAAAATGGGAAATTCCGTCCAGTTCGGCTCAATTTCGGTGTCGGCCATATGCGCAGGTAAACTTTGTGCATTAAATTATTTATGATAACTAACCAAAAATTTTAGAGAATTAGGTTAACGAGTATTAAGATCAAATAGTATTGTTTGTAATATTAAAATTTGAAGTAATTGCGTTTATAAAGAAGGGCAAAAGCAAAATAATGAAAAGCCCATCAGCCACCTTCAGTTTAGGTCTATTTTAGTCAACGAACTCGTAGAAACATTTTCATGTAAACGTAAAAGAGGTAATGAAAATGAACCTATGAGAGGGCTTGCTAAAAATTAAAATAGTAGAGTTTTAACTAGTGATGCAACGGTTCCGGGTTTAACGGTTACGGTTACGGTTACGGTTATCTGTACGGTTACGAATACATTCACGGTTATTCAAAAAAAAAATTGCAGAATTACAAAAAATAAAGTTTATTGTTTAAAATAAAATAAAAAACACACGTTTAGTAAAGGTTAAATAATAATTATTAATCTAAACAAAAACAAAATTTCTAATAAAACTATAAAACAAAAGGAAATGAGTAACATTTTTTTTAAACCTAACTAAAAACAGTAAAAACAGGTAGGTACCTAAATAATATATTTTAAAAAATAAAAAAGTCAAAAGACAACACTCAAAATTTATCGTGAAATTCACTAGGGCCGCATTCAGTCGTTCGATGAAAAACCGTGAATGCGGTATACGGTTACGGTTAACCGTATAATATCCAAAACCGTGAATTAACCGTAACCGTAACCGTAACCGTTGCAACACTAGTTTTAACAGTACAAAATACGTTGCACTTATACAATGTGGGAATATATATGCCTCAAGTAGTTAAAGGATACAGACGATGTGGTCAATGTAGCAGAAAATCCAAAGAAAAACGTAGCAACATAATATGCTTCGCATGCAACGTTGCTCTGTGCAAGGAGGATTATAAAAGGTATGTTTTCTGGCCTGAAGTGTCAAAATCGAAATATTGTGTAGGGATTAGTTAGGTAGTAGATTATAAAGTTACGTTTTGCGTTTAACAGGTACCATTTAACAGGTACCGAGTTTGGCTCTGGCCTCTTTGGCTGGATCATATAAATATTTGGTAATTTGGATTAAACTTCATATATCGTGTGTGTATGACCTTAATAAGTATATTTGTTTAGTTTAACGCATCAGTATTTGCTGTTAAGCCGTATCTAGTGTTCACAGTATTATAGGATTAGTAATAAAATGGCGACATTCACACCAACAAAAAGATGTTCCAATAATTTTCCACTATCAGTGAGTAAAAAAGTTATTATTTTAAATGTACATGATTGCATAAAATACGATTATTCGAATTTTAATGTACAATAAACTGTTGACCGATGTTCGCGAATGACTGGAGTTGAAAAGTCCAACGTTTTTAAATTATTGCGGGAGAGAAAGACAGCAGGTCAAGTGGAACATCCCAAGGAAAGTCCAGGCAGACCAGTAAAAGTCCTTGATGAAGACACCAAAAGTGTAGTTCGAAGAAAATTTCACTCTTTTTATTTTAAAAAAGAAATATCCACCCTAGATAAGATTCTAATGGAGCTTGGCCATGATGACAGTATTCCGTTTATAACTAGAAAACTTTTATGGACCACTTTAAAAAATATGGATTTTGTCTGGGAAAAGCATAACCGTAAATCACTTTTACTGGAAAGCGATGAAATTGTTTGCTGGCGACGAAAATACTTGAGATGTATAAAGCAGTACAGAAGAGAGCAGAAGAAAATATTTTATCTTGATAAGACGTGGATTAATGAAGGTTATATAGTACCAAAATTGTGGCAAGACAAAAATATAACCAGTGCTCGCCAAGCTTTCATTGAAGGCCTGTCAACGGGTATTAAGGTGCTTTTAGGTAAAGGGAAGAGACTAATAAATCGTTCATATTGGAAGCGAAGAGGGATTTTTAAAAGAAGGTTTGCTAACCTTTCAGTCGTTCAATATGGGAGATTACTACGAGGACATGAATTCGAATGTTTTTGAAGACAATTTTGATGAAATGATAAAGTATCTTCTAGCTGATTCAGTAGTAGTTATGGATAACGCAAGCTATCATTCACGACGTACAGAGAAGACTCCAACTTCATCTTGGAGAAAACAAGAAATTATCGACTGGTTAACCACCAAAAGTATTGAATTTGAAGATAATTTGATAAAGAAGAAACTTGATCAAGCTATTAAGGAAATGACACCAGAGAACTGGCGAAAAGCAGTCCATCATGTCATTAAAGAAGAGGAGAAAATATGGGAGCTTGACCACCTGATCGATTGGACCGTCGACCCGTTTACTATAACGTCAAGAGGAGATGACGGTTCCTCAGATGACGAAGAATATTATGATTTTTTATAATTTAGTTTTTGCATAATGTATTTTTTGTATTTTGTATTTTTTTTATAATGTTTAATAAAAAATAAGTGTACTTAATACTATGTACATAATGCCTCAATTTTATTCTGTTAAAATAAAATTCTTTCCTTTTTACGAATATCCTACCGGCACGCCTTTGTCACACCATTTTCAGTGTTTGTAAATGGATAACAATAGGCAAAACTCATAAAATGACCCAAACCCGGGTGGTACTACCTGCACTTGATGAAAAGAAAGAATTTTGCAATAAAATCAATGCCAAATTATAAAAGTGGCTTAAATATTTGTTGGGTCACTCTGTAGTCCCTTTGCATACCTAATGAGCTTTTATTACTCTACACCTTTTTGAAATAGACTATAATAAAGTTCATCAATAATCGTCCCGTCTTCTTACTAGGCGCTAGCTGGTTGTTAAAGAGCCTGATGACTTCGACGTAGAAAGAGCACAAGTACTTGTATAATAGCGATGTGATGTAAAGTAAAACATGTTTAAGAATACCACCCCAGTGCACTACCTAGGGAAAAATACGTGACTCTTGTACAAATTGAGCCCCACCCGATGAATTTAATTTATTATTATTTATAAAGGGTGATAATATAACTTAATGGGATACTAATGCGTCATTTGCGGGAATTAGTGGCAGGCATTCCCAGAAGATTTTTGGTTTTTCCATTAAAACGTGACTGAAATTTTCAGCTAAAAATTTGTTCTTTGTTGGAAATAATATTAAAAAGTTTTGTAAATTACAATGAAGTTATTGGAAAATTGTGTCAGTATCCTATATTTCTTATTGGTGGACAGCACAACAAAGGGTCATAAGTCGTAAAATCGTAATTAACCATAGGCGTGACTGGTCTTAAATTGCACAGATAGGTACCTTATTTCATAGTACAATATTTCCAACTTACTTAGTTTAGTTTTTACCGTGTTATCGAAAGCTTGTGAGTCTGTTATAAAATTGACGAATAATCACTTGGACACCAAACACCCTCTTACTGTTCGAAACCTACTATCATCATGTGTCAATATGACGGGAGTTAGTGAATCAACAATAAACAGGCTTCTTAGGGAAATAATTTCTGGAACGGTAGCCCATCCTGAACAGGCGCTAGGAAGGACACCTGTGCAAATTAATGAGGATGTGAAAAATGTCATACGTAGACCAGTTCATAATTTTTATTCGAACATGGAGATACCAACATTGAAGATGAAAATTTTCCCAACCTAGGAAATAAAAAAGTTGTGGCACTAAGCGATATTGGTAGATATATAGAAGTGAAAAAAGAACATTTTTTATTTTGACGAAACTTGGCTTAACGAAGGACATCAGTGCAAATAATATGGCAGGATAAAAGTATTCGAAGTTCTTGTCAAGCATTTATAGAAGGTTTGTCTAGTGGTTTGAAAATACCTGCAGGTAAAGCTCGCAGGTTAATAATAATGTCTAGATCAACAGGAGACCTTCTCGATTATGTTACTCGCGTTTGGAACAACGCCAAAGAACATCATGGGGAGTCCCGGGCGGTAGCACTAGACATTTCCAAGGCCTTTGACCCAATATGGCTCCTAACTAAAATGAGAGCATATGGAACGCCGGTTAAATTTTTGTTCATGGCTGTCAAGCTTTCTTAAAACCGTTCTCTGCGAGTGGCGATGGACGGATTTCTTTCAGACACATTCAACATCAACGCGAGTCCCTCAAGGTTCTATATTGTCGCCCACCTTCTGTTTACTATACATTAACGATCTTTTGGAAAAAACTAAAATCTTATGTGACAGAAGCCAAGTAGAATTTGACGCTAAAAAACTAAGGCGGCAGTTTTTTCGAAAAAAGTTTAGATTGATGAACCAGATATAGTCATGGCGGTACACTCGATTCCCTTGGCTTCATTAATTCATTTATTGGGCGTCAATTTGGCTAGTCATATATCTTGGCATAGTCACGTTGCGGCCATTGCTGAGGCAGCCTCGCAGAAGCTTGGAATAATTTTCCGAACTAAGAACCTCTATACAGCCCAACAACTTTTGATGCTCTATAAAGCCCAAATTCGACCATCACTAGAGTACTGCTCGCATATTTGGAGCTTTGCATCTCAACATAGCCCTGAGATTGCTAGATTCCATTCAAAGAAGAGTCATTCGCTTGATCGGTGTTCATGATCTGACAAACAATCTGAAAAGCGTTAAACATCGACGGCAGGTTGGCGACTTGAGTTCATTTTAGGAACAACGTGAATTATTTCCTGTGCACACGCACTGCTCGCAGAGCACCATAGAGGATTAATCCTGAGTCATCATAAAAAGAAAAAGTAACACATGTAGGTTAAAATTAACTAAAGATTATCGTGAGGAAATGACTACTGACGTATTCGAAGTGTGTTTTGAGCAGCTGATTCTTTGAGCCCTTCTTGAAGTATTTTATATTACTTATAAAACATCCTGTATAATAAAAATATAGTCTCTTAAGCGCTTGACAAGCGAATTCAATTAATTTAAATCGAAACAGAATTTCGAACGATACCTTAGCGATACGACAAAATAGTTTTGAAACCTTCAACAATGGAGAAAATGGTACATTGTTACGTAGAACAATGAATTCGGCATTTGAGGATATTAATCATAAAATTATTGCTTCCACGCTAATGGAAACTCGGTAAATGGAAAATATATTTTAGGGCATTATCCATTTATTCTGGGAAATTTGTGTTTATTGGCGTTATCATGCATCTTGACCCCTATTTTGTAATGGAAACAGGACATTAAATTTGGTGGTTGTAATGAATAATAGTGATGTTTAGATGTACAAGTAAAATTTGTTCTGAACAAATTAAAAATCTTAGAAAGCATATAGATACAGGGTTGGTCAGGTTAGTTTGTTTTTAAGAAACACGCTGAAACACAGAAATTGAGTTAAATTGTTGTTCATATTGTTGTAATATTTCCCTTCAACCCCTTACCTTTAGCAACTCCAACTTAGGATTCAGTTTCTGAAGATCTTTTCATGTGACCTAGATTACCATTTAATAAAAAATTGGGGTAGCTAGAGGTTAAGGGGTTGAAGGGAGGGGGCTGAAAGTATTACAGAACAATAACCAACAATTTGACTTTTGAGCAACCCAGTACATATTTACTTTAACTTATGCGTCTATTTATTTTAGATGTTGTTAGACCAGTCGTTGAGTTTCTAATGAGAGATAATTTATCCAAAAACGATTTTATCGACTCAACACATAAACAGAGTGGCAAAAAAGTTGCGCATATTGCTTGTAACTTTTGATTTACCTCGTATGCGAAAAAATTACCTTTATAAAAGTTGTTCAGTAAATTATTTCACACATTTCTACCTTCAGGAATTCTTTCAGCCATTTCTGGTTTGGTTGCCAACTTACTTCTTCTAAATGGAACACCCTGCGTATTATCGCATATTTGTATTATTTTTATTTATTTATTTATTTTTATTTATTTATTTATTACATTTGGGATGCAGACAGAACTAGAAGTTCCAAAGAAGCATCCACTATATACAATAAACAGTTTATGCTGAAACATTTTACTGATTTACATAACAATATGCACTTAACCTAACTAACTCTACACTATCCTAATATACTACGCTATCCAAATACTTGTTGGACAAAATATCCTTTTAAAAGTCTTTTAAAACTAGACAAGGTTGCACTGAAAATGTCAAATTCGTGGCAGTATGAATTAAAAGTTTTTTGCAGTCTATCCAATGGTATATTTAAACCCAAGTTAGTGCGTCTATAAGGTAAATTAAATAGGGTTGCATGTCTTAATTCTCTGTTGCTGTTGGGAATATTAAAACTTAGTGCTGATAATAGTTCTGGGACGTTTAAATTCGAGTTAATTATTTTATATAGAAAAGATATGTCAGAAATTTTTCTGCGGTCAGACAGAGGAATAAATTTATATTTTTCTTTTACAAGATCTATTGTGCAATGCGCTTTAAATGCAATAGTTTTGAGAAACCTGTTTTGTACTGCTTCTAGTCTATTAATATATGTGACGTATTGAGGATTCCAGATGACAGAGGCAAAAGAGAGCTTACTATGAACGAAAGCAAAATATAGTGCGATCATTGTTTTGGGATTTCGAAAGTCTTTACAGATTCTAGTAATGAAGCCTAGCATTTTGTTTGACTCCGTAATTATTTTATTAAAATGTTCTTGAAATAACCATTTGGTGTCCAGAATGACTCCTAAATCCTTTATTTGATTTACCTTCTTTAAATTTGAATTATTGATACTATGTGAGTATTCCCAAGTATAAATATTTTTGGTAAATGTTATAAAACAACACTTTGTTATGTTCAAGAAAATACTATTCCTGTCACAGTACTCGGACAATCGGTTGAGATCCGCTTGTATTTTCAGGCAGTCATGCAGTTCCCTTATGGGACGATATATTTTTAGGTCGTCTGCATATAGTAAAAACATTGTGTGATGAAAGCACTTTGCAATATCGTTAATATAAATTATGAAAAATAAGGGGAAAACTCTGAATTTCTTGTATTTCAAATTTTCACCTATCTGCAAGCGTTTCCTAGATAATGACAGCTCAAAAATGAAAAACTTCCTATTTATATTTATTCCTACATAGTACCCACCAGTTGAGTCGAGGCGTTTTCATGAGAGCCACCTAAGAGGTGTCAGTATTGAGTTCCTGTTTAAATTTCTGTTGTCTGATTTCTAATTTGTTTACACACATCTGAATGAGAAACAACGGGTTGAAATTTTAATAATGAGCGGTTACGGAAATATGAAGAGATCGCAAGATCAGGTTTGTCAACTTTTCAATGAATTATATCCAAATAGGCCTCCAATAAATCAGTCAACGGTGTGTCGAGTGGTACAGAAATTTCGAGAAACAGACAGTGTTAGGGAAGCCGCTAGATCAGATGGACCTAAAACAGCAACCGGGGGAGACAAAGCTTTGGATATCATGCTCTCAATGCATGAAATCCAACACAATCATCGAGGTCAATGGCAACGGATTTTAGTGTGTCTCATCAGTTAGTGAAAAATTTGTTTAAGCAGGAGAAGTTGCATCCCAACAAGATAAAGTTGGTGCACGAGTTAAACGAAGACGATTTTGATAGAGGAGCTGAGTTTTGTGAGCTGATAATGGAAAGATGCAATAACGATAATAACTTCGCAACCTATATCATTTTCTCGGATGAGGCTACTTTCCATGTAAATAGCATTGTAAATAGACACAATTATCGTTATTGGTCTGCTGAGAATACTCACTTCCAGGAAGTTCCTACTCAGGGGCCCGAAAAGGTTAATGTTTGAGCGGGGATAGTTGGTAGACATATTGTGGGACCTTTTTTCATAGATGGTATTGTGAATGGCGAAAAATATCTGGACCTCCTCAGGAATCATATAATTCCTTCTTGCAGAATGGTTTTACCGGGTGCAAATAATGGCATAAACGATCAGGTATGGTTCCAGCAAGATGGAGCACCTGCACATTAGGCGGCCAATGTTAGACAATAAATAAGCGAGCAATTTTCAGTACGTTGGATAGGCAGAAGAGGTGATATTGACTGGCCAGCGCGATCCCCGGACTTAACCCCGCTCGACTTCCTTTTGTGGGGACACTTAAGAACAAAGTCTACGTTAACCGTCCAAATGACTTAGAATCTTTAAGAGTCAGAATTAGTGCTGAAATTCGGGCCAATCCAGAGGACTTCCTTTTAGACGTTTTAGACGGATTCAGGGATCGACTGGCGCTCTGTGTAGCAAAAAATGGTGGTCATTTTGAACACCTGATCCAGTGAAAAGGTTTTACTTATTTATTATTCCGATGTTAAGATGTTCAATTTTCTAGGCTATTTATTTTGTTATTATGAATCTTGTTACAATTTTAAATAAATAAAAATTTGAAACACAAAAAACTCAGAGTTTTCCCAGTAGAATCCAAATATGCAATCATATGCAGGGTGTTCCATTTAAAAAAAGTAAGTTGGTCTCTAGGGCAACCATATTAGAAATGACAATAAACCCATGTAGATAGAAATACGTGGAATAATTTACTGAACAAGTTTCATTAAGGTCACTTTTTCGTGTACGAGATAATTCAAGAGTTACAGGCATTATGGGCGACTTTCTTGCCGCTCTGTATAATGAAACATAAGCAGCTCTAGAATGTTGTTAACATTTGTTCTACATACCCTATGATTTAATTTTGTAATAAAGTTTTGACACATTATAATAAAAATGTTGTCAACAGGAATACGGTTATTGGCCGTAAAAAAGAAAGCGTCGTTATTTTTACGACATAAACGGATATTAAGGATATTTGTAATTGTATGTGATCCGTATGATTTATCACTTACTATTTTATGAAACACATTAATGTTGAATGGTATATCATTAAAAGGAAATAGCCATTTTAACTGGCAATCGTTTCCTTAAGGATATTACGCAGAAACTTTACAGGGGATCATCTAAAAAACTAGAATTCAAAGTAATGACATGGTCACTCACGGTGAGGGGTATATTAAGAGATCTCGGGAACTATACAAGGTATGTTTCTGAAAGTTCGTTACTGGATCTAAAGGAAGCTGATCTTTTTGATGGATGTATATTGTATATTGACGCTTCCATTACAAGTTCAGCCAAACTTTCTTATTTGAAATGAGACGCTATATATATTTTGACGTTTGTGGATGCTCTGCATAATTCCAAGAAACTTTTGGTAATAATACCATTAGCCGTTTCTGAGATAAAGATTATTAACTGGAATGAACTTTTATTAAAAAAAATACGTCAAAAATAAAGACGAATAACTTTGAAACTAGTGCAGTTACACATTTTAAATTTTGACACCTTTTAGCGAAGATGATCCTTTTAATTACATAAAAAATGTTAGATATGTTTATACATGGTGTTTCAAAAATTAAATTACTTTTACAAAAGTTTGCTATTGTTTAAACATGCCAAGTTAGGCTTTGACGCAATTTTTATTAGCCACTAACCAGTTAAAACTGGTCTCGTTTCGAATTTGATCGGTGTCGGCGAAATTGTAAATATGACCGTAGTGGATCTACCCGTCTATTAATTCTGTCGTAACCTAGAGAAGCACAAAGAAGGGTAGCGTCTTGCGAGAATCTGCTGATTTATATACAGGACCCAGATTTCATTAAAAAATTATGTGAACCGACGAGTCAATATTTTCAGGAGAAGGTATAATCAGTAGAAAAAATTGGGCATCAGAAACCCCAAAGTCTGTACGAGAATGAAGTTTTCAACAAAGATGTTAATTTATTCTGCTCACTTATGAATACTAATTAGTCTAGTTTCTGTATTTATCAACAAAATTTAAATTGGCATAAATATTTAGAACTATTACGAACTGTGAGTGATTTTTTGGAGAAGTCGAAGTTATTGGTACCAGTTGGACGGTGCATCTGCCACTGTACCATTGTAGTTATCAATGAGCTATCCAAATTATTTGAAGACAGATGGGTAAGTCGTTTGGATTCATGACGCCTTTGGGTGCTTATCTATTGGGAAAACTAAAAGAAATTATTTATAAAATGCCTGTACCAGATCAGAAGATCTAGAAAATAGAGTGAGGCGAGCATCTCAAAAATTAAACCCTGATGAAATTCGGCGAGCAACTATTATAACCGTTATGAAATCAATAGAATATTGCTTGGCAGCTAATAGAAGACACTTCAAATAAAATAAATATTAATTGTTAATCTTCTTACATTAAAATAAGTTTTCTATAATGTGGTTTTGTTTATTTTTCTGTGCCAAGCAAGCAGGAACAAAATTTGAAGAACATATCTTGTATAGTTTCCGAGATCTTGCAATGGGAGCTCGCCGTGAATATCCAAAGATACGCGCAGTGACTTCCACGTTGACACCAAAGAAAGATACTGCATTTGAAAGTGATTATTAGGAGATTTAATAATTTCTATATATATTTATTTGCGACAAAAATACATCTCAAAAAAGTAATTAAACAAAATTCTAAATTAAAACATCAAAAAGAGCATTACAGCAAAATATTGCGAATAACAATAATAATTGGAGTATTTTCTCAATAAAGTTTGAGGTGTTTTTAATTAAGAAATCGGAGCAGTCGGGCGAAGTCAATGAAAGAAAATCTTTTAACGAAAAATAATTTTTAATTAATCCATCGTGCAAAGAAAACTTCGGACTTGTACAAATCCTTTTAAATTGAAATGCCTTTTTTGACGATAAGTTGTTCATGTTTTGCTTTTAATTGAAATCTTAAAGATGTTTTTTTGCGAAAAGGGTGTCCCAAGACGATTTCCCGATTTATAAATAATTTAATACAAATTTTAATTTGAATATTGTTTACCCCTGTATTTTGGTAACGGCCGGGAATAGGACCCATGTTTATAGGAACATTTATGTTTATTCTGGGTCCACGAATACGTGCCTAAAATATTGACAGTTCCTTCTGAATCACCCTATATAACTTGATGTTTATTTAACCAAATTTTTGTATAGCTCTCTTTTAAATAATTTGTCTGATTTATTTTTTATTCTCCAAGACTTTTTGGTGCACCTTGTAAAATACTAGAATAAATACAGGCTGTTAGGAAATCGATTAAACGGCACAAGGTCCAAGATAAGCTAAGTCCATTTAAACATCTTCCTTTTGCAGTTTGAAAAACTCTCTATAACAAGGCATTGATGCCGCATCTATTCGGATTACAATACGACAAGGCAATACGCAAGTATACCTTAATGGCATATCTAGATATGGTAATGGGTTTTCCAAATAAGAGGAAATCTATTTTCATTAAAGGCTCGCTTGTGATTATGGTTATTGCAGCAGAGTCTGTCTACGGTGTGGTGATTTCAGAAAATTATCGTATTGGTCAAGCTGGCTTTACCTATATTATTTTATTATCAAGCAAAAGCACTGCAGGGGAATTCACTGCATATATGTATAAAAGAAAGGGCAAATATATGAAAACAAACACAGTTTCAAGGAGAAATATATACAGACGTACACAGTAAAAAATATATACTTGGTGAACATCATTTCGTTATTTTATTTTACACTCTATCAGGAAAATTAAATACAACGACAATTAATAACACCATATTAGCGTGTAAATAAACCCCGCCAGAAAGTTATTTTTAACAGATTGAGTGTAAAACTTATTCTTTAATCGTTTTTTTACACGGCCCTGGGTAAAAATACCTAAACCCGTGTTACCGAAAAGACAGGCGGCAACAAGTGGTGTGAAATTCTAGGAATTGGCACATGACGCCGACGCTACATGCAAATTCAACTTTCAAGTCAGTCTGATTGTGCTCTTTTAACTTGATATAGAATAATGTTATATTTAAATTAAAGTATGGAAACAAAGCAAAGTTCTGTAAAGTGCCAAATGAGAGTGCCTCTTATGAAGATCTTGTTAAATTGGGTAAGCATATTAACAAAATTTAATAGAAACCTTACTAATAAGTACGCCATTTTTAAGAAACTAAGTCGGTATTTACATTGTTACAGTTTTCCCTTTAGCTTTTCAATTATTCTGATATAAGCTTGTAATATAAATGTATTCCTTTTTTATATAAATACTTAGGTACCTACCTACATATTTTACTTCATGGATCCCTAAATAAATATACGATTAATATAATACTCGTAATTTTCATTCTTTAAAATTGTTCCAAAGCATACTTTTATTTAGTTGTTTAGTGTACTAAGTATACATATATTTATTATGTTATTTGTTTTGTTAAGCTTAACAATGAGGTACATTAAACGTAGATATATATATATTTGTTTAATTTATTAAATTGTAAACTATATAATAGGTGTGTCATTTTGTTCAACTAGTTATAATAATAAGTGTAAAAAAAATCACAGGGTTTTCCAGTTCTGTTGTAACCATCATTCTGTTTATGAATAAACGATAAATAATACTCAATATTTTTTTCATTCATTTAACAAACCTTTTCCAAGCGATCTCAAGATTTATATATATTAGGGACCACTACTTTCGGTTTTGATTAAGTCATTCAATCATGTATCAAACTAAGCAGAGGTTAATAATGTAAAACATCTTGAATGCATAATTTTTTACATTTTAATTATAAACGCCCGGTTAGTTTGATACGGGATTAAATGACTTAAACAAAGTGGAAAATATTCTAGCCCCGGGTGATTATTTTATTACACTCACTATAGTAAAGTCACACCCAAATAAAATAAAATTTACACTACAATAATATGATATTTACACTAATTAATCACAAATTACCATTACAAAATGGTTTACTTACACCTCTCATTATTTCTTTTGCACCCTAGAAGGATAGGTTTACAATCTGTGAGTTTAATTTATACACAATAATGTAAGTGTACCTACCCATAAATTAGAAGAATTTACACTCATGAAGAAATAAAAAAAAAACATTTAAAAATGTATTTTTTACAAGATATACTGATTGGTTAATATACCCTATTGAGTGTGATCCTATATGTACCAACATTGAGTGTTACATTTAACACTCAATTTTTTACTGTGTATGATGAAACCCACAAGTTAACTTTTAACGTACCGTTTCCATGACAACAACCGAGAAAATGCTATTTGTTAATTTTTCACTGTGGGTAAAAAACAGTTAATTTTGAAGTTAGCATCTAGAGTTAACTTGTGTGTGTAGTCATAAGGCTAATTAAAAACTAATTAACAGAGGATCTAGTTGAATGCGCGTTTTCACCGCGTATGTAACTGTTTTCAATCTGAAAAATCAATTTTTCATTGTACTCTGTATATTTCAGTTCACTATTCCGTCAAGAGACGAACATAAAAGAGAAGCTAACTGAAAAAGCATAATAAATAAAACATGCGACAAATGTAAACATTTCGTTGCGAAGTTTTTTGGCAAACAGTCATCATTGCTCCCTTACGCCGCTCAGTGTGACCCATATATTTGTACAAGGCGTTAGGTTAGGAATAAAAAATGAACGAGACGATCATAGCAGGCGACAGTGGGTTGAGGTGTTGGGGTTCCTGGACTTGACAAAAATTGTGTGTGTGTATTACACTAATCCACTCTTTTTAAAGTTTGTTGGTAAATGTGTTTGATTTCTGATAGAGTTGTCATTAACTCAAAATTTAATTGACCGCTTTTTCCTGTTCTACCAATGCAGATAGCCGTTGTCTCCATTATGAGGACAGCAGCAGATAGAACAGGCGGCTGAGAGGTTGACCGGTCTTAGTCACAACAATATCAGAGTTTTCCAAGTTCGGGGCCTTACCTGAGGATTTAAGGGCGGCAATCAGGGAGAAAAACAGGGCATATAGCACTGGAGATCCGCAAATAAAGGCTGAAGTAAACAGGTTGAACACTTTAATCAAACAAAGAGATAATGAACGCGAATCCTCTCTTTGGAAGCCAGGATAAAGGATAAGGGACTTAAATGCGGAGGAAGCTAGTATTTACAAGATGTCCAGGATGTTGGATATGAGGCACTCGAAAAACGATGTCGTTCATTTTAACCCAGGACAATGTCATAGTTTTGGATTGCAAGCAAAAGTTGAAGACCCATCTGCCGACCCAGGGAGAGATGAAAGGATCTTCTCCAGAACTGTACGAATCTATCGCGACATTGACCATCCAGGCCAAAATGTACAGTGTGTGTCACTATGAAAGAGGTGGAAGGACTTTTGATAAATTTAAATATCAGGCTTGGACAATTGGAAACGAGGTATTGCGTAATCTACCGATCAGGAACATCAATACCAAGCTACCAGCTTCAGACGATGAGCTAATGGCCCCAGCCAGGGTCCTGCTGTCTACAGAGGAAATATTTGCAGAATGTGAGAAACGTTTGGAGGCCAAATGGAGGAAGGCGATGGATGATAACAACGAGGAACGGTTAAATAAGATGAGGATGATGAAGGAGGAAGGTAGTAGGAAGTCTGTTGAAATGAATGAGCTAGAGAATACTATAAGGGAGCTGAAAGCCAATGTTGATAGATAGAAATCACAAAAAGACAATGACAATGACACTTTAATTTCACACAGGGAATTATCGAAGAAGGCCACTTTCCGTGTGTGGAAAAAGGCGAAGATCGTTTTGATTTTAAAATGGAACGAAACCCCCAGACCTGTCTAGATTATTGAAAAACTAATTCTCAGTCATGAAAATAAAACAATCCAGTCTTCCTCCACAATTTAATATATGCAAAATATAGTTCTGTACATTTCACTCTACTCGATGTTAGGTTACTTTCATTTTATCTTTACTGGTCGTTTATTCTAACAATGTACTATCCTTTCTAGTTCTAGTATCCCCTGAAGATAAACGTTTAAACGTTCAAAACATGTACGGAGCTATATTTTATATATATTAAATTGTGGAAGAAGACTCCACTGTAAGTATGAACTATTTCTTTAATTGTAATTATCAGTCGCTTACAAAACTTTGTTGTTGAGCGCAATATTCTCCTGGATGAACAGTTCGGTTTTAGAGGGGGGAACATTGCACCGTGAGACAGACCACTAGACAGGCAACGAGAATCTTATAGGGTTTCACTAGAAGAGCTCACACGGTAGTGGTTTTCTTCGACGCTTCAAAGGCTTTTGATAAGGTCTGGCATTGCGGTTCGATCTTAAAACTAATAAGGTTGGAGGCTCCTGATTATATCATTGAGTTTATCATCTCCTCTCCTTTCGCTCCAATGTTTTACAATATTTATGTTCACGATATTCCGAGAGACAGAGTTAACGAGCTCTTTCTATTTGCTGACGATACTGCAATTACTGCTGTTGCAGATGCTGGTGTCTAGACTGCAAAGACACATTATTCCACTAGAAAAAGGCATTCGTTTGAATCCAGCCATTTTCGAAAAGTACAGTAAAAAGGCTGGAGACCTTGCTAAGGGTTGACGCTATAAGGGTGAATTGGGTTCAAGAAGTCAAAAACATGGCACTTGTAGCCAGTAGCCAAGTAGGGTTATGCCCAAACCAGATAAAGAGTTAAAGACATGATGCCTGACTCACTTATCAAGTTCGATCCCAAATAGTAATAATAATAATAAATAATATAAAAAACCATAAATAATGATCAATACGGAATTTTCTCACAAACCCAACGAGACGCCACTGAATGTTCTGAATAAAACAACGAACAATTTGCGATTCCGAACACGAGTCTGCGATGGAACTTGGGAAAGTGTGGGCTTTTCAATTTTTCAACTTTTTAAATATTAAGTTTCGGGGTAGAAAACGGCTACCTTTTTACTACCCCTGTGTCATTTGAGTGATGGAGGTAAAGGTGAGAGGTCACACGTAAATATTTTACTTTAATTTAATGGCCTGGACATTAGGGTGGAGTGAAATTATAGGTTTTTTAACTTTTTTTTAAATTTCACAAAGCTTGGGCGTGCAAAAGTTGATACTAGGTATAGTGTTTTCACCCTTAAAATTTAAAATGATTCGCATTATATCTTCAGGTGCCCCAACGACCTCAAATATTTCAAAAAATAGAAAAAATTTGTGAAATTTTTTTTTTTTAGCTATTGTTTTGAAAACGATTTTTTCTACTAGCGTGCGGAAAAACGCATTTTCCGCACATGTTTTAGTGCGGAAAATCCACTTTTCCGCACCGTGCGGCAAAGATTTTTCCGCACTGTTATATTTTGAAATTAAATTTAATTAAATTAAATGCTGTACGATTTGAAGTCACTGTTCATCATATTACCTTTGAAATATCTTAGTTGCTATGGTGTATATAACCAGTTGTTGATTTGTATGTCACTGTCAACAGAATATTATAAATTTAAACTAGTTTATCAGTTTTTCTACTGGAGTTTTGCTGAATTCTTCGGCACGCAAAATGATTTCCGATGAAGAGATGAACGAAAATTTTATAGAAGAAGTACCGGAGGAGATTCTTTTGGCGGCTGAAAATCTCAAAGAAGATTTATTGCCAGAAAAATCAAGAAAACGGTATGAAAAAGAATACACCCTTTTTTGCAAATGCAGTAAGGAGAAGAAAAATGTGAATTTTGAAAGAGAAGAAGTTTTTTTGGCCTACTTTTACGAATTATCGAAATCGTACCAGCCGTCCACACTCTGGTCAAGATACTCAATGTTGAAAACTATGCTCAAGCTGAAAAAAAATGTGGATATTGGTATGCATTTTAAGTTAATTTCTTTTCTCAAGAAAAAAATGGTTGGCTTCAGACCAAAAAAGTCGAAAATTTTAACCATAAGTGACATGGAAAAATTTATAGACAGCGCTCCTGATGACACATACCTCCTAATTAAAGTGGCAACAATTTTTGGCCTAGCAGGGGCGTGCAGACGGGAAGAATTGACAAATTTGTTGTTTGAAAACGTACAGCTGGAAAAATGTTTCGTTTTAGTGAAAATAGCCGACAATAAAACGCACACAAGCCGAAGTTTTGTGGTCACTGGGGAGAAAAACTTGGCGTTGATAAGAAAATATGTATCACTTAGACCAAAAAATACTTCACACCAACGTTTTTTCGTACAATATCGCAAAGGGGAATGTACCATTCAATGCGTTGGCATAAATAAATTTGGAAAAATGCCATCTGAGGTAGCAGCCTATTTACGATTGCCGAATCCAGAAGAGTACACTGGCCACTGTTATAGAAGGTCTTCTGCCACTGCCCTTGCAAATGCCGGAGTGGGCATAACCAACCTGAAGCGTCATGGGGGGTGGCAATCCACAAAAGTCGCCGAAGGTTATCTAAACGAATCATTGGAAAATAAAAAACTAATAGCAAGTAAAATATTGAAATCAACCCCAGCCAGTGCTTCCACCAGCAGCTGTGTAGCCCTTTCTTACTCCCATCCAGCAACAAGTACACAACATGAACAAACTGATGGGCTTCAGGACTCAGAAAACGAGCTGCAACCTACTGAAATATCAATTATTCCTGCACCCCAATCTTTACTGGAGAACCGCAACCAACTGGCTTCTGCTATTAATTTAAATAGTGCTAGTAATTGTACGTTTACAATTAATTAGAATATAAATAAGTAAATTAATATTGTAAAATTTTGTTCATTGTAATAAAAATTTAAAAAAAAACTCCGATTTTAAATTATTTTCAATTTGTTTCCTCACGCTAGTAGAAAAACTATTGTTCCTAACACGTGCAGAAACCTATTTTTCCGCACTTAAATGCTTGACACCACTCCGCTACGCGTCGTGCTGTCAACGGCATTTGCGTGCGGAAAAATCGATTTTCTGCACTTGTTAGGAAAATAGCTATTGTTTGATCTTGGGCATTAAGATCAATACTAATGGTAGTAGTAACAACCCAAAAAAATATTTTATCCTAAAACAAACATCTTGAGGTGCCACATGAGCACTCATTTTTAAGTACTTTTGCTACATGTGACGTACTTGAAACTTCTTCTTCACATTGCCAAACAACCTGCTTGGCATTGTGAATAATTGTGAATCAAATTTACCAAGTAGTTTTTTTTGTTTCAGATTGCAATATTTAATTGGATAATTGGAATAAATCATAATGGCAGCACCCCTAACACGTGGACAGGACAGTAACTGTCCATTATTTGGAGTTGGAGCCCCGTTTAATGAAAATGTTTTACCCACATACGGTGACTTACTACGCCAGTATATATTTACAAGAAATGATCTAAAAATGAAGGGACAGTTAAAGGAACCTACATTCTTAGAAGTTGCCAAAATTATTGTCCCTTCTCTTGAGAAACTTTGGCGAAGAGCTTCCCTTCCAATTATATCTAAAGAAAGAATATTTGAAAGGATCCGGGATTATCATTCCAAGTATAGAAATCTATTAAAGCCATTCAAACAACGATGTAAGATCCCCAGTTTTATAAAGAAAACCGAAGAGTTCAAAAAGAATTCGGAGGCCATATTTGACATTGCATCCTGTAAATGCAAAAATTTCGAAAACTGTACATGTGAGAAAAATATGAAAATACCTGTAACGGAGAGAGTATTTTTACATGATCAAAGAAATGATAGAAAAATGATGATCGGAAATATTGACAACAAAACAACAAAACAGCTTGAAGAAAGGGAGAAAAGAAAACTGAGACAGGAAGAGTTACTACATGAAGCTAGTAGTTCTAAAATACAGAAATGTAATAAACCTGATAAAGAAGTAGACATCGCGGAAAAATTACTAGAATTAAGCGATAGCTTGCCAAAGGTTCCGACCTTAGAATCAGAGTTTTCTATATTAGATGACGTTACCGTCCCATCTACCTCGTCGGCAATTTCTTTTAACCTCTCAGTTCCATTAATATCTGACCAAATGCGTAAGGCTTTGCCGACATTAGCTCGAGAATGTGATAGATGGGGTCTCTCTGATCGTGGGGCTGCTGCAGTGTCATCTGCATTATTGCAAGATTTAGGTGTTGTGACTGCAGACGATACCTCGTCTGTTATAGATCGCAGCAAAATTAGACGGGAAAGGCAGAAACTTAGAAGTACACTTAAATCTGTTGATGGAGAAAATTGTGTACTAAGATCGATTTATTTTGACGGAAGAAAAGATCCGACCAGAAAAACAATTATTAAAGAGGGAGTACACCATCCTATAATATCTGTGGAAGAACACGTTGTTATCGTTCAAGAACCAAATTCCGAGTACATGGGACATGTAACCCCGTCATCAGGAAGTGCTTTTAATATTTTAAAGGCCATTACCAACTATTGTTTACTGAAACATTATGATACTCAAGAATTGGTCGCAGTTGGATGTGATGGGACAAATGTGAACACAGGTCATGAAAATGGTGTAATCAGAAAGTTAGAAGTTCATTACAACCGCTCTCTTCACTGGTTTGTGTGCTTGTTGCACACAAATGAACTTCCACTAAGGCATCTTATGATTAGTTTGGACGGAGTAACACATGGCCCTAACTCATTCTCTGGACCTATAGGCAAAGCTCTAAAACAGTGCGCCTCACTGCCTATTATAAAATTTTTGCCGATTGAAGGAACACCCTTACCGGAAGTTGATTTTATAGAGCTAAGTAACGACCAAAAATATTTATACAGGATTGTTCTTGCTGTCATGTCTGGTGAATGTACTCAAAATCTGATAAATATTCAGCCAGGACCAATCTCACACTCCCGCTGGCTAACTACAGCTAGCCGCATATTGCGTTTATATGTCTCTACATGCAATCCTTCTTCAAGTCTTGTAACTTTAGCAACGTATGTGGTAAAAGTTTACGCACCGGTCTGGTTTACTATTAAAGTGGAATCAGCTTGTTGGGAAGGTCCGAGACATTTATGGAAACTTATCTATTTAACTAGGTATCTTCCAAAGCATTTGAAAGATGTGGTGGATCCTGTAATTCAAAGGAATGCCTACTTCGCTCACCCGGAGAACGTCTTATTAGCAATGATTACCGATAAAAAACCAAGCATTAGAAAGCTTGCACTTTGTCGAATAATACGTTCTAGGCAGCAAGACGGAAGCTCAAATGCAATAAGACAATTTAAAGTTCCTAAGCTAAATTTCGATGCCCAAGAATACTACGAAATGATAAGCTATGAGTCTTTTCAAAATGTTGAACCCCCTCTAACAAGATCTATGACGACAGACGAACTTGAAAGTTACATTGCTGACAGCGGCAAAATGGTAACTTTTCCAAAATATGTTTGTCACACGCAAGCTGTCGAGCGCTGCATACGTTTGGTTACTGAAGCTGCGGCAGCTGTAGGAGAATCCGAAAGAGACGGTTACATTAGAACAAGGTTGAAGTCAAGATCGATTATGCCACAATTCAACAAAAAATCTCAGTACAAACTTATGTAGCTTCAGCTTGTTTAAATATTAGTACCTTTAAAATATATAATCACACACATTGGTTAAAATTAATATTTTATTTTATGTTCTCAACGGTAGAAAATATGTGTACGCCACTGGGATAATTTTTTTGTTGTTTCTTATAGTTTTTAATAAATAGTATAAGCGCAGTATTAGCTAATATTAACGCAAATAAAACTTTATGAAAATTGAACGTATTTTTCCAAATTTTTTTTTTAAACTAAATTTGAATGGCCCTGTGGCACCTCAAGATGAAAAGACTGAGTCCTAATTTTTTGTTTGTGTTTTTTTCTTAACCTTATTAATGTATTTTTGGCTCAAGGTAAGCTGATTTGAATATTAAAATCTTCATTAAAAAAAAACAAATATATTAAGCTTTTACACTTATTGTCAAATTTTGGACTCCACTGGGGCACCTTCAAAAATTGTTAAAATTTAGAAAAAAATTAATGGCATTCTACAGACATATAGTAGCAAGTTTTGAACACCCAAGCTTATTGATATTAAAAAAAAAAAAATTTCGCTCCACACTACTGGACATGTCTCCACATGAAAATCATTTAAAATTGTTTCTTTAACAGTGGTGTACAACTTAGAAGGCAGGGCACCCCCTAGATTCTTGGCTTACCCCCCCCCCCTCCCCAAGCAGAAACCCGAATAATTATTTTACCCTGTACCCTTTCTCGGAAACTGTAGTGTTCATAAAAAAAATTAATTGATTGTAAATAAATTTTTATTCGATTATACTTTTATGTATATTTAGGGTGGAGCGAATTTAATCCAAAATTTTCTTTTTTTGAAATCGAACTAGCCTTAGTGCGGAAAAGTTGTATTTTATGTTCTGATTTAATATTATGTTTTATTTTTTGAATTTGAAATAGGTCCTGAGGGTCCACCGCACCCTTAAATCTTGACTTTTAATTTTTTTTTTTAAAACAAGTCAGCACTAGTGTAAAAAGTTGCATTTTGGGGTCTTAATTATTGTCATTTTTTATTTTTTAAATTTAAAAAATATCATTAGGGTCCGCCCTATCTTTTTACTTTATTAATTTTTTGAAGTTGAATTTGATTAAAAAAAATTATCATCTTTTTCTTTATTAATTGTTTGAAGTTAAATTTGATTCAAAAAAATTATTGGTATTTTTAGCAGTTCTTCGCTTATCTTGATTAATAGATCAAAATAACCCAGAGCTCACCACGTGGAGGTGACTGCTAATCGAGCCCCACCCTACACCAACCCAACCTCCCAACCAATGCTGGTGTAGTCTTAGCATTTATATTCTTTTTTTGTTTCAAATTTTGGCATTAAACGCTGCGAATGAATTTTGGACCGAATAAAACCGTCTCTTCTAATGTGACCGCAGACTGATGATGAAGCCTCCGTCACAAGCTTAATATGTCTTTCCACAGTTTGTGTATGACATGGAAACTTTGGAACTTCTGGTGATTCTCCAGTATCTATGAACATTTTTAGCTCTTCATCCGAGTATCTTGCCAATGCAGGTGGATCCGTTACATCTAGGTTTTGCCAGTCTAATATTTCGATGTAGTCTTTAGCTTCAAAATTAAGCGGGGGTATTCTAAAGACTCTTAAAGCTGTCCCGTCGCTTTTCTCTTTAGAACATCTAGCTTTTAGAATACGGCGTAAGGCAAGCTCCCTAACATGTTGTCGGTGATCAGCAACCATACAAAGCAGTACATTTTCTGGGTGTGCGAAATATGCGTTTCTTTGAATAGCGGCGTCCACGATTTTTCTGTCAGGCTCATCTAAATACCGTGATAGTTTAATTAGATAAAACAGATTATTTGCACCATCTGTACATAAATTATTATTTTTTATACGGAACCAAATTGGTGCATACACTTTTACCACATATGTGACAAGTTTCCTTAATTTTTCGCAAGGATTAGAGGTGGCAACATATAGTCGTAATATTCTATTGGCAAAGGTAACCCAACGCGCATGAGCCAACTTTCCTGGATTTTTTTTCGCTACATCCTCAGACACAGTTCCACTTATCACAGCTTGACTGATCTCTAGTAAGTATTTCTGATCAGAGCTGAGATCTTTTAAGTCCAACAACGGTATTTCAGATCCAATTTTTTCAAATTCTACTACAGGCAGAGTCTCACATGTCTGCAATAGAGTTCCAATTGGCCCAGAAAAACTTTTTGGTCCAGTCGTTTTACCATCTATACTATAAAATAGGTGACGAAGGGGAAGCTCATTTCCGTGTAGTTGACATACAAACCAGTGTAAATTTCTTTTTAAATGTAACTCAATTAGTCTTATAATTCCCCCTTTTATGCCAGTATTGGTAACAGTTCCATCACATCCTAAAGCGATGAGATGTGATAAGTCGGCAGAACTTTGCAAGTAATTAATTATACTTCTTGCGCAACTGATTGAGCTTCCGGATTCTGGACTCACGTGGCCTATATATTTTGAATTGGGTTCTTCAATTAACACAATGTGTTCTTCCACGACATTTACTCTGTAATATTTTTTACCACGTCGTTCCATTTTTAATGTTCGGTCCTTTCTGCCGTCAAAATAAACTGATAGAGGGTATTGGGTTTCACGCTTTTCAGCAATCTGAAGTAAATTCCTCTGTCGTTTTCTCGCTCTTCGAATTTTTGATCGGTCTATTACATTGCTTGTTGCACTCTCCGTCATGATACCAAAATCTTTTAGAACAGCAGAGGCAATTCTGGCTGCTGCACGATCGGAAACAGAAGTCCTATCACATTCTAAAGCCACTGTGGGTATAGATTTTCGCATTTGAGATGACCTAACCCCTGAAGATGTAGACGGTTCATCTTGTATTTTACAAATAAACTGTGGATCTATATTTTTCTCGGGGGTTACTTCTTCATCTTCGATATCAATGGATTTCTGAGTATCACTTGTCGTTATTTTTAATTTTGTTACCTTATTTTTAAAAGCTAATTGCCGAGCATGCTTCTTAACCATTTGATTTGTTGTTGTAATATCGATGTTACCAATACCCATTTTCCGAACTGTCCTCTGGTCGACAATAAATTGCCGTTCCAATTTAGGGATTTTCTTATCTTTACTGCACTTACAACTTGAAAACTCCTTGCACTTACAGTAAGATACATCAAAAAGTGTTGCTTTTGCGTGTTCTAAAAAAGATTCACTTTTTATTTTAAAAAGATCTTTTTTGTCTGAAAATTTTTTTATCTTCATATACTTTTTATGATAGTCTTTCAACATTTTTACCATTCTTTGCTTACTAAGGGTTGGAATTGAAGCTGTATCCCACAGGTCTTGTATTTTTTGTATAAGAATCTGGGAAATATCAAAGAACGTTGCTTCTTTGGAATTAACTTCAGGTATAAGACTATCACGGATATGTAAGTAAACCTTCATAATATCGTAATATGTCGGTAACACTCTTTTGTCCAAATCACTTCCTTGTCCAAATATGGGACACGCAGATTTTTTTCTAGTTTTTACACTACTTGCACTTGCCATTTTATACTAATATAATAACAAAATTCACTAAACCAATAACGAACTTTAAAAATTAATATCTCTTGATAAAATTATTAATTCCGTCGCTCTACTTTCTCGTATACTATTTCGCACACACTAAAGGCATAAAAGTGCTGGCCTGGGGAATAAGGCCTGAAGTAATAAACAATGATTATAAATTAATTAAATGCCCCAGACAAAACATCTGAAAATATGCCGACAAGAGGTAGGGCACGTGGTCCTGCATTTTTGGTATGTTAATTAGCTATGCATAGAAATTCCATAAAATGGCACTTTTCAGGTACGCGGCGGACCCTGAATAAAACATAAATGTTTGGGTTAAATTTTTTTTTGATTTTAGATGTCCTCCAACAACTTAATCATGGATAATGCCAAACAAAAATAAATATTTTTGCTACGCAAAAATATTTTAGTATAATAGGTAAAATTTGGGCTACATGATTTTTTTAGGAGTCAAGTGGACCCTCAAGACTGTCTTTGATCAAAAAAAGTAAAATGTTTATTTGATCCCTAATATACCAGGCAACTTTTGATAACTAAGGCCAATCAAATTTCAAAAAAAAAAAATTTCGCTCCACCATAGCGTAAATCTTGGGTTCTTGAATGTATTTTTACGTCAGGATTTTATCCTTTGACATCTTTTATTCATTGAGTACTGTTTGGGTATTGTCGTTTACAGAAATTTTGATATCGGCTCTTGCCTTAAATAATTTTGGTTCGTGCGTTTTCTATTAAAAGTTTTTGCCTGCAAAGTTTTGGCGCCTTTTTCTATTATATTTCATATAGTGCCTCTCTACTATGGATTTGGATTGGGACCAACATGGAGCCAGTCTTTTGGTAGTTTGAATATAGCGTAAATCATTTAACTGGAGTTTATACAAAATTTAGTTTTTTAAATGGAACACCCCATATATTTTTATATTTTATAATTTGACACTATTTTCTAATCTGACACGTTATTAAAAGTGTTTTTTGTTAAACATTTTTGCAAAATTTCAGATAAAAAATTATTTTTCTTTAATTAAAAAAAAATAGAAAGCATTAAGTTTTCGGTCAATGCAAAATTAACCTCATTTGATGTAAGCCATTAATTCCCTAGCATACATATTTCTAATTCTATTGATCTAATCGAAAAACTTTTTCCCTCAAAAAATCTAAATCTGATCAAAAAACATGAAATATTAGATTTGTTGAAGTTTAGAACAAAACTATTTTGAATTCAATAGATCTCTCTATTCCAGCAGTGAAGGACTGAGTATGGGAAATCCACTTAGTCCTTTTCATGGATTCGTTGGAGAGTAAGATAAAAACAGAATAATTAATAATATAATATTAGAGAACAAAATAGATGCTGAGGCTACTACTTCTATATTAAGAAAGTATTCAAGATCTGCTAATTTTTCGCAATAAGAGGAAGAACTGGTAATAAATCTAATACAATAGTACAAGAGGGTTATTGAATGCTACAAATGTAACACTGTGTCATGGAAAGAAAAAGAGAATGCTTGGAAAAATATCAAATCAGAATTAAATTGCTATAGTGGAAAGAAACCAAAGGCATCGTGGAAATCTTGCTATTTTATAAACACCTTGATTTACAGCAGGAATGTCTTCGTTTTCTGGCATTTTTATGTAGTGGGCTCTTAGAGACGCTACGGCAACCCTTGCTTTTCTGACCACTTTGCATGCTTTTGATTTACTTACTCCAGATTAATCGGAGGAAGTTCTCAGGCATTCACCATTTCCATAAAAGTTTAAAGTCAGCAGAATTGGTCAGTTGGTGATAAACAATCATTTCTGAAGAAAAAAAAGTAGTTTAAGTATTTACAAGCCGAAAAATATAAACAAATTAAACAAAAATGCTCGTACTGAAGTATAGTATTTTCTAAATACACAGTTTAAAATTCCCATCATGATCTTTATTTAAGTTAGACATGGGTATCCCACTTTTATTCTATCTAGTTAGACCTATTCCTACATAGAAAATTTTTGGCACTGTGTACCTACCTCTCTGTTGGTTGTTTATTCAAATCTCTAATTTCTTCACAAATCCTTTTAACTTTTGGTGATAATCTAAACCGATCAAAAAAATCCTTTTGATCATATTCATTAAAGAAATTAGTTCTAGGTCTAATTATTTTTGCACGTCGTCCACCTTCTTCCTCGTTATCGCTAAGTGCATTAATTTCGTGTAAATCCATATCCCTAAACATAACGAAAATACAAATACAGAAAAAACAACCCTTCAACAAGACAAGGCTCTAAACTGATGAAAGTATGGTTAGATTCTTCCATAATCCAGATATTTATTTTAACCACAGAATTTTCTTATGGTCAATCTAACCTAAGGGCAACTGAAAGACGGTGCTTGACAAAATGATGTAAAACACTTCTTAGTCATTAAGCTTTGGTTTCCTTTTAACCATTTCATTTGATGACTAAACCTTGTGAAACTTAGCGTAAGATACATTCAAATGGCGCAAAGATATAAAATACGTAATACATTATGATTGAGTGAAGAACTACAGTAACAGTATCTAACAGTAATTTATGTCCCAAAATTGGTTGCGGTATCTGAAGTAGTTCCGGAACTACAAGACGAAAACTAGGTTATGAAGGCCTTCTTCAAAGGGCTCTAGCTTCCTGAGGAAGCGTTTCCGGACCCATGTTCATATAAACTTTTTTCTTTCCGATGTTCTATCTACACTACAAGTTTGTAGCACGATCATACTAACCCCCTGTATGTAACAAAGAATACCTATAATATCGTATCAAATTTAAAAATATAAAAATATATAGGGTGTTCCAATTAAAAAACGAATTCCAGCTAAACAACTTGCCCTGTATACAAAATATATAATAAAATAAAATTTGATTTACAATCAATTAGTTTTTCTTATGAACTTCATACAGTTTCCGAAAAAAGTTAGGTGGGTCACCCTGTACAGTTGCAGATACGTTCAACTTTTAAGTAAAACAATCCACTATGACATTATATAGCAACTTTGGAAATATCGGTATTGATATTCCAGATAACGTCTAGGTAGCGCCCGCCTATGAAAAGGGTTGCGACCGAGAGAGAACAACGGGAGCAAATAATTTCGTATGCAGCTAATGTCAAGGTAAATCAGAATGACGTGCAGCTGCTCCTGAAAATAACATTATGGAAGAAGGGACAGCATTATGATGTAAAGCACAGAGATATCTCCGTGAAATGAGTTAATTCGATGTGACAGCGACGTCTTGGTTTGAAGGCGGCAGCAAAACGTTATGATACCTATAGCAAAAAACACGATACATTTTATTTATTAATTTAATTATGATTTTGTATGGCCAAATTTGTGTTAAAAAATAATCCCTTCCGCAATTTCTTTAAGGCATTTAGCTTCGTTGGGTTTGTATAAGATTTCTTGAAGTAAACGACATTAATTTTTCATTTAAAACGTTTTGTTACGGAGAATAAATTCTTTTAAGCTTAAATAAGACTACCGGGAATAAGAGGGTTTGGAGTCTTATGGCGCTTTCTTTCAAATTTGGGGTTTTGCTGAGTGCTAATCTTTCTCACAGTGTTTTATTTACATTTACAATTGAAATTTGACGATTATACCCACAAACAAATATTAGGAATCACAAATGATGATCCATAAACTGAAGCGGTAATAAAATAAGGTAGTAAAACGGCCTGTACACATACAGTCCCCCCCCTTCTGATTACCACATGTAAGAATATTGAAATTTTAGTATTCCAATTATTACTGAAATATGTCAAAATTGTATTCTTCTCACACTTGGTAAGGGGGGGACTTCAGACGCCGTTTTACTAGCTGATTAATGATTACTGATGAAATAAAAATAATAGAGAATATTCTAGTGATTATGCCTCTACAAGGTTTGAAGGAATTATGTTGAAAATAAAATTATATTGGAAAAATCTCACGTACGTCAATGGAATCTTTCTCAAGGGAAACCATTTATTGCCGCATGTATATTATGCTGTGCTGGTAATAATGATAGTATTTTAAATTTGCGTTAACAGTTCGTCGAATGTCATTTTCATAGAATCTCTCCCGGTGGTCTTTGATTGCAATTTATACGGTTGTTTCATTAAGCAGCATCGCTAATGTGCTTTTAGAACTTCTTCAGTATCTTTTACCCAGAATATTACCTGTTTAATATTAATTTCTGTTTTACGTCCACCACTTAAGAGGTTTTATAGGTGGATCCACTCAATGGGTAATAAAATCCTTTATAGATTTTTAACAATAATTATTTAAAAAGTCTAATAGATTTTGTTTGGTATTACAGGGTGATACCATACCTAACTAATCAGGTTTCTATGGTTTATGTGGAGAAGTTCCTTGAAACCATTGAACGATAGTGCATCTCTATGTGCCTCTATTGCCGATTGGGGAGGGTAAATGAGTATAAACTTAGTTAGTTGAATACTGGTTTATGGAATCTAAACTGTTCCTATTTGTAATTACCTATCAACTCGGATTTCAAGTCTGCAACCTCACTCGGTGCTTTCTCAGCAAGGTTGTCGTTGTTTAGTTTAATGTTTCGTGTTAAGTCTTATTTTAACAAGCAAGGATTTGCCAATAATAAATGAAGGTAAAATATTAAAAATTAGTAAAAATAAAATAAAAAAGTAATTGACTTCTGGTCGTCGGTTGACGGAATAATCTTGTGTAAATGTATGTAATATTGCGGCTACCATTCCTGCTGCTGTAATTTCACTGGTCGTGTATAAGATGTGCTGAATTTTTTTCCAAATGGCACTTTGCAGCTGCGCCAGCTGCTGGCGGATTCTTTCTTTACTGAAGTTGAGTGCAATAGGACTTTCATCGTCGGTTACTTTAAATACTGATTCATCGTCAATTTTGGTTGATTCGTTATAGACTTGGCTGGTGTTGATTTTTATCATTGTAGCTCTGGAGTAACTGCCTGGGAGGGGAACTGTATCTAGTCTTTTTGGAGTAAGAATGTTTTGTTTTGTCTTGATTATGCGAACTTGTAGGTACGTATATTTTTCCCGACTCGGCAACGAGGGATACTAATTCGCTGGTAGATTTCGTCAATGACTCAATTAGGGTTCGTTTCTATATTCTTCACTGCTGTGGGGTACACACATAGTTATTTTCCGATACTGTAATGGAATTCTTGAACTCTTCATCAGTTTGTTGAGAGTAATGTCGGTTATTGTAGACTATAGCCAATATTTCATTGGGAATGTCTAGTGTATAATATGATTCATTCTCTATCTTGAGTAGTGTCGGTACTATTTTTAACAGCGTGTAGCCAGATACTTCTTCAATTATAAAAAATCCAAGGATGTTCAGATCCATCTATGTAGTATATGACATGTCAACGGTATTATTGTTTTGATATTTGGAAATACCATGGACAAGAACTAATCAAATGCATTTTTTATGAACTTATTTACGTTGTTTGGGGCATGTGATAAAGTTGTAAGCAGGATATGTAGAAAGTTTATTCAAATATACTCGAATTTACTGCCAAAGTACCTTGCGAAATTGTCGACATTCTAAAGAATAACGAAACTGTTGATATTAACTCAAACTAAAAGTGAACGCAGAACTTGATAGGCTTCTTGATGGTCCTAAGGTGTATAAGACCATGGTATCGGCATCCAAGAGAGCCAATTTTAAGGACGGCAAAATTTACTTGGGATATCCTATTGCCAGTCTGACGATGCACCACCCGGTATAAATACATTTACGGCGAAATGCTAAAGTGGCCTAATTCCGTGACGTCACTCTTAAGTAATCTAATCTCTGGAGTAAGGCGGGAAACATAATAAAAGTAGGAATCAAGATTCGCTCAATTAAGGAAGTTCCTTGCGGAACGAAAATCAACTTAAATCTCAAAAGTAAATAATTCGGGAGAGATGCGGGAGCGTTAGTTAGACTTGATTCTCGAATTTATAGAAAACTGTGTATTTGCAGTCTAGAATAATTATTTAAATTTTGAATTCAGCAACATTTAGTATAGGTGTGTATCAGTACAGTAAGGCTCAAACCACATGAATCAGTATACACTACTAGAAGACCTTTCTTTAACCACCCTTGTTGAGCGACATCCTACAGGGTGTTGTTGTTAAAAATATCCAGGGACGCGTTGTCCATATAGGCAAGGTCGTGCGCCGCACGACTGCGCCAAGGCCTTAAAGGCGCCAGGTCTTTAACACAAATTAATATAAAATTAAAAAAACTATCTATGAATACCGGTGGTAAAAATGCATTATCCACCAACACCGACCGCCGGTCGGCGATCAGTACCAGTGGTAAAATTTTACTACTCCTCTTCCTGTGAGGACGCGAAAATCCGCGTGCGTTCGGCGCGCTGGTTAAAACTTGCAAAATTTTGCGTGTTCGTAATCGATGTAACAGGTTAAGTTTTCATTATTGTCTTGATAAGCGCATAAGACGTATAAAGACCGTTCTCTGCGAGTGGCGATGGACGGATTTCTTTCAGACACATTTAACATCAACGCCGGAGTCCCTCAAGGTTCTATATTGTCGCCCACCCTTTTCTTACTATACATTAACGATCTTTTGGGAAAAACTAAAAATCCTATATATAGCTTCGCTGATGACAGCACACTTGTTTCAACTTTTACTTTGGATGCTCGGACATCGGCTGCTAATGCACATCTCTATAGGCAGCAAGAGGTCTCACATCTCAACAAAGACCTGGAAGAAATTTTGTCTTGGGGTGACAGTAACCAAGTAGAATTTAACGCTAAAAAGACCCAGGCGGCAGTTTTTTCTAAAAAAGTTAATGTTGAAGAACCAGATATAGTTATGGCGGGACACTCAATTCCCTTGGCTTCATCAATTCATTTATTGGGCGTTAATCTGGATAGTCATATGTCTTGGCATGGCTACGTTGCGGCCATTGCTAGGGCAGCCTCGCAAAAGCTTGGAGTACTTTTCCGAACAAAGAACCTCTATACACCCCAACAACTTTTGATGCTCTATAAAGCCCAAATTCGACCATCACTGGAGTACTGTTCGCATATTTGGGGCTCTGCTCCTAAACATACCCTGAGATTGCTAGATTCCATTCAAAGAAGAGCCATTCGCTTGATCGGTGACCATAGTCTGACAAACAACCTGGAAAGCCTTGAACATCGAAGGCAGGTTGGCGACTTGAGTCTATTTTACAAATATTTTCATGGCAAGTGTTCAACTGAGGTTGCCCGCTTAATACCACCCAGAGCGGTGCATGGTAGAAATACACGACGAGCCACTGCAGCCCACCAGTACGTGGTTCAGCTTAGTGTCCCTCGAACGACACTGTTTCAAAATTCTTTCATCTGGAGAACGTCATCACTCTGGAACGACCTTCCTGAGATCGTCTTCCCCAACGAGTATAGTCTCCAAAGATTCAAGACCAACGTGAATCGTTTCCTGCGCACGCGCACCGCTCCTAGAGCGCCATAAAGGATTTATCCTGTAGTGCTGTGCCTTATCATAAAAAAAAAAAAAAAAAAAAAAAGAGTGCCTTATTTGCTATTACGTATCTACCGCAATTGTGAAAAATAGTTACAAATGAGGTAAGTAAGTGATTAAGTAAATTAATTAACAGGGATGCAAATAATTGTTTTTCTTTTTAATAACTTTTGTTTATAAAACAAATAAGGCTTAGTGTTTATTATTTTTTATTTATTTTATTTAGATGGACAGAGAAGAAAAGAAGAAATTTTCTGGTTACCAAAACTTGCTTAACAAGCGAAAACGGGAGGAAGACTTGGAGAAAACCAATTTCAAAATTAGTAACTTTTTTCGGAAGACCACACAAGACATTACTTCTGATAACAGTGATTTTCTACATTCTACAAAATCAAACTTGCCATCAGGATTAGAGAAGAAAGCTATTGAGGATGAAGATCCAAAATAATTAGATCCTGATACGTTTCAGTCAGTGTCGGTACCATCATGTTCGAGTAAGCAAGACGAATTATCTGTAGTAATATATTAAGGGATAGGGAAATTATCGAAAATCATTCCGAAGATTTTTTGCCGTGGAAATCGCTCGAGGGCTTGCCCGAGAGCGATTTCCTAATGGCAAAAAATCTGAGAATGATTTTCTGATTATTTCCCAATCCCGAAATGTATTTTGAAGATTATTTACCAAATAAAAAACTAACGATTTCTGACGGGTGAGATTTTCACTTTTGACAAGGGTGATTTTCACCGGAGAGCGGGAGATTATCGCTGGATTTCTGACGGGTGAGATTTTCACTTTTGACAAGGGTGATTTTCACCGGAGAGCGGGAGATTATCGCTGAATAATCAGGTGAAAATCAACCCGCTTTTATAATGGATGAGGTAAATAATCCGAAAAAGCGCCCCTTTTTAACGATCCAGGTCTTTGACCGAGTGTATTATCTCCATTCCAGGTGCAAGAACTTGTCGAAATAGGTCCAATGCACTATCAAAATAAAACTATGTATCCTTAAGACAAAAGTGGACGTAAGTTTTCCGTTTTACTCGAATTTTGTTAAATGGTGAAAAGGTTCAGCGTCATTGGTTTCTATATTCTATTGAAAAAAATGCAGTTTTCTGCTTCTGCTGTAAAATATTCAATGACCCCAACCCCAACAATCCATTGACTTTTAAAAACACTGAATTAAGTAACCAAGACGGTTTCAATGATTGGCATCATTTAAGCGAACATTTGAAAATCCACGAAAAAAGAAAGTCAAAGAAATTTACGTGCCTGGTCAGATTTACTAGAAAGATTAAAACTAATTGAACCATTGATTCGCAAATGAAAAATGAAACTAAACATAGACGCAGTGTCATTGAAAGAATAATTTATACTATTAAATTTTTGGCTTTGGATGTTTAATCATCTAAATATATCTAAAGATGATTAAACATCTTACATACCAAGTCTTCAACCTTTAAAGTTACTATGAGTTCTACTAATTAATTTGAGACAACGTTTTTTCCACTAAACTCGATGTTAGGTAAGTCCTTAAACTTTATTTTATATTTATTGGTCGTTGTAACTTTGTACTTTCCTTGTAGTATCCCCTGATGATAAGTGCTTAAGCGCTCTAAACATGAAGGGAACCTTTTTATTCACCATCATCATTATTAAACTGTGGAGAAAGACTGCATTGTTTTATTTACTTTACATTAACTCCACTGAAAGCATGGACTATTTCTTCGACTTATTAGTAGATGCCAAAGAACTAGCTTCTTGCTTAGAATTTGATGCAAAATTTATATCCGCAGAAATTTTAAGCCAACGAAAGATTAAAAAACAATTTTCTTACGAAGGTGACGACCAGCCGATTGAAAATCAAGAAATGAAATTTAAAGTAAATTGCTTTTTCGAAATGCTAGACAGTACTCTTTCATCCGTACATGAAGGATTTAAATTATTATCGTGTCATTCTGATGTTTTTAATTTTTTGTGGAAAATGTTGAGGATTTCGGCAAATATTCTGACCAAGATCAATTTGATTTTTGTAAAAAACTGGAAGAAACTTTAACTGACAAAGATCGAAACGAGAAAGATATAGACGGAACAGAACTTTTACACGAATTACAATATCTGCAAAAACGCGACGTCTGTAGTAGAAACACTTAATTACATTGGAATAAATACCCTGACCCACTCATTTCCAAACATTACGATTGCATTGCGCATATTATTAACCATTCCAGTTTCTGTAGCTACAGCCGAGAGGTCATTCTCTAAATTAAAGTTGATTAAAAATTATTAACGATCTAAAATGGGCCAAGAGCGGTTAGAAAATCTTGCTATCATTTCTATAGAGTCTGACTTTTTAAAGCAACTTGAAATGGAAAATCTTGTTAATGAATTTGCAAAAAGTAAAGCTAGAAAAGTCTAATTTTTGTAAGACCTCTCCATCATGTATCATGATTAGGGGTGGGCGATTATCAAAAGTTATAATCGATTATCGATTATGAAAAATAATCGATTATTTCGATTTAATCGATTAATCGGAAAATCGATTATTTCGATTAATCGATTATTTCGATTAATCGATTATTTCGATTAATCGATGTTTCGATTAATCGATTATTTCGATTAATCGATTTTTTCCATTAATCGATTTTTTCCATTAATCGATCTTATTATATTTATCATTTTGGATAATTTCGATGTAATCGGTATATCGATTATTTAGATTAATCGATAAATCGAACAGGCAATAAATTTATTGTCCAATAATTTATTTGGTCCTTGTCGATTAGGCAATTTTTATTTAATTAAAACAATCTCCTTTTATGGGAAAAATTATAATATAACAATATTATGTTTAAGCAACGTTTCACTTTTTTTCCACTTTAGAATAAGAGTAAAAAGCTGTTTTTATTTGTATATATTTTAAGTAATAATTATTTTCATTTTTATTGCGCTATTTCGCCTACATTTAATTTCCATCGATGGCTATTTTTGCAAATAAATCGAAAACGGTCACAGATACGAGAATAGTACAAGAGACAAGAACGCTAAATAAGGGAACAGAGAGTTCAAATTTCATACCGGAATTCATACAGGGAGCCCCAAAAAAAGTTCTGAAAGATAAAATTGTAGCGGATTCAAGAAAATGTAACACCCTGTACACTGCGACCAACAATTTTGATACTTTATTGTAGAGATTCTAAAAAATGGTTGTTGTTCCAAATTTGAAACAATTATCAGAGAACATAAGAGAGAAAACGCAAGATACGAGAAAAAAAATTGAAACTTTGCCACCCTGTATAACGAAAATAACGCGTTTTAGACCATGCATATATTTACATTTTTTTCTTATTTTGACAAGTACTAACTATCACCCCCTGAAATATCTGCATACCATTAATTAACACCCTGTATACTAGTAGAAATACGGGCGCAGTACACGTAACTGTTATTGTATAGAGTAATAATTAATTGTGCAGTATATTAATTAATATTTCACCAGCAACTTCAAAATCATTCAATAACATAACAATTTATATTTTCGATTATCGGGTAAAAATTTATTTACACTCGATTTTACAATCGACTAATCAGAAAATCGGAAAATCGATTAATTGAAAAATCGATTAATCGAAAAATCGATTAATCGGAAAATCGATTAATCGATTAATCGAAAAATCGATTAATCAAAAAATCGATTAATTGGAAAATCGATTAATCGGAAAATCGATTAATCGAACAATCGATTAATCGATTAAAATTTTTCTTAAATCGAAAAATCGATTAATCGATTAATCGATTATATATCGATTAATCGATTATTTTGCCCACCCCTAATCATGATCATGTATTATCTGTTTCACAACAATCGCTATTTTATTTCCTTATTTTTTTTTTTAATATTTTGAATTAATGTTTTGTAACTTTGATACTGTTTTTGATTTGTTACTGTTGTTTCGTATTCTATTAATATTTTTTGTGTACTTTCTGTTTGTCAGACATAAATATAGACAATACTACTAAAAAGTATGGGATTTTCTTCAAAAATTTTAACGATCAACTATGAGAGAAGGGTGGTAATTTTAGCTCAATACAGTAAAACTTCTCAATAGCGGCCACTAAAAATTTCATTACAAATTGACCGTTTGAGGGGGTGACCGTTTTTGAGGGGAAGGAAAAAAATAAATTACATATCTACATATAACATATGTGTCATGTGAATAAAATTCAACTTCATTAATTAATAAAAGGCTAATTACAAACACATACGTTATTATGTAATATGAACTGTAAATATATAGACATAACTATTTATTTCATAACTCCTACATAATATGTATACATAATAATGTTTAAAAATGTGCACTACATACGAAAAAAAATTATGCTTTGTGAAAAAAAGATTCAATGGAAGTCTGTTTCATATTTTTAATTTTAATTTTTGCTGCTTCATTTTCACATTTCATTAGGATATTTGAAATATCAATGGCCAAATTGCCATTTTCTTTGCCTAATAAAAAAATTTGTACGTCTCTTATTTTTTCACAAACTTCACTCATGCTTTTTAAAGACGAACTAAAAACCTCCTGGTTTTCTTTACTTTCACAGTCTTCATTTTCGGTAGTTTCAGATTGGCTGGTAAACTCCTGAATTATTTCCTGCATCTCCATACTGGGATTTTCCGTTGAAATGTTTGAGTCGATTTGAAGATAATTTTCCAGGTTTGGATTTCCTGGGATACCGGAAAACAACTGACTTAGTGGAATATCGTCTTCTTCTTCAAAAATCTCATTCTCTTGTAGAGTTTCTATAAATCCAGCTTTTTGGAAACACTTTTTAATCGTTTTAGATGAAACATTTTTCCATGCTGCAACAATCCATACCATAGCACTTGACAAATTTATGGTCTTTTCTGCTTTTTCAAACGCATCCTCGGTAGCCGTGTTAGTAAAAGTTAAAAGTCTTTTTATCAAATATTTTCTGTATATCATTTTAAAATTTTGTATGATGCCTTGATCTAATGGCTGGCAGTAAGATGTAGTGTTTGGAGGCAGAAAAACAATTCGAACATTTTCCAGTTGTATTTTCGGGTGAGAACTTGCGTTATCCAAAAATAAAAGTACTTTTCTTCTTTGTTTTTTCATTTTGGTGTCAAATTTTTTTAGCCAGGAAATCATTATCTCTGTTGTCATCCAAGCTTTTTTATTGGAGACCCATTCTAATGGTAATTTGTCTACATGTGCTCCTTTGAAACATCGCGGATTTTTGCTTTTTCCTATAACTAATGGGGTCTCCTTCTCACCATCCATGCTACTGCAAAAAAGAATTGTCACTCGTTGCTTAGCTGATTTTCTTCCAGCACATTTGTCACTCTTTAAGGCAAAAGTTTTGTTTGGCATTGCGAGATAATAAAGGCCTGTTTCGTCTGCATTAAAAATATCTTTATCATCATAATCCTTGATAATTAATTTTAACTTAGTGAACCAATCTTGAACACTCACTTCATCCACATCAGCAGACTCACCAGAAATTGTTTTAAAATTGATGTCATGTCTTTTGCAGAATCTATCTAACCAGCCATTTGATGCCTTAAAATAACAATTTTTCAAATTTTCTGACACTTCCAGAGCTTTTTCCTTTAGTAGTGGTCCGGATATTGGAATGTTTTTGTTTCTTGCTTTGCAAAACTATTCATAAACCATTTGGTCAATCGCAAGTCCGTTTGTTTTTGGAAACTTCCGTTTTTGATCTGCATTAACTCCTCCTTCTTCATAAAGTTTTTTCAGTTCAATTTTACTTTTTAGATATCATTTACTTGCGTTCTTCCAACACCAAACTTTTCCGCTATCTTTCGAGCACTGATACCATATTTTCCACTATCCGCGATGATTTCGAACTTTTGTTTAAAAGATAAACGTTTACGTTTCAGAGACATGATCGACTATTGTGCTGTTAAAATGCAACTGAATAAAATTTTACCTTTTATGAAAACATCTTAAGATTTAACAAATTATATTTGTACGTACTTAAAAACCCATTTACATAATTAGGTTTTATCATTCTCCGGTATTTCCAATAGTACCAGTAATAAAGTACCGGCTGGGTGCAAACATTCCCAAAAGGGTCGAGACGACCGCAATTAAGGGTAAAAATGCAAGGTAATTTTCTTAAAAGTTACGGATTCATGTGACCGTGGCCGTTTTAGAAGTGTTTCGGTATTCGAGGGGTCTTTTATTATTAAAAATGCTATAAGATTTATTTTAAGAAGCCAAAACTGACCGTTCAGAGGGGTGACCGTTTTTAACGGGTGGCCGAAATGAGAAGTTTTACTGTATTATAATATTGGTTAAAGGCGCCTAACATTATTTCGCACGACGGCGCCGAAAATACTTGGCGCGTCCCTGGAAATATCGACAATTATTAAATATAAAGGTTCTATGATAGTTTTCACGTTTCGAGATCGAATGTGAGAGCAGTCCACACTCTTCTAATCTGACTCATTTCTTTATGTGTTTGTTTAATCTATGAAAGAACTTCATTGGATATCCAAATTTTCTAACTCGCTATATAGCAATAAAACGCAGCGAATGCACTTCATCGTCTGAAACTCGCGACTGTATAGACGTCTTAATCGTATTTTTTTTCTAATAATAACAGCTCCAGCCCCTAACAATTTCGCCTCCTATATTAAGCTATATAAAACGGCTATAAAACAAATAGCTGCTCCTTAAGAACAAATGTTACCAATTGCCTTGAAAATTCGCTCTGCCAGTGACTTTTGCCTCATTATTTTACTAGAAGAAAACTGACTTCGAGACGGTTACAACTTTATTCCGTTATTTTAGTTTGTGCGGAATTGATTAGTCAACCACTTGCCTCTATCGGAAAGCAATGAGCATTACAATAAAATTTGTATTTTTATTTGTAAAAATAATTTAATACTTTTTACAGATTCAATAAATAACTACTTGAAAGTAAAATTCCTACTATATTTGAGACATAATAAGTGCAATAAAAATTAATGAAATACTGAAATTCAGATTTATTCGTACACTAGGCACATTAAAAATATTTTTACAAGTTATTATAATTAAAATATACAATTTTACAATTTAGACTACACACACTAATACAAGATTAAAATTAAGTATACACAGAAAAGTTTTACAATAATTAATTTTGGCAACTTAATTCTACTTTACTCTAAATTTAGTTCTGTGTCACTATTACTATCTTCATCTAAACTTAGTATTAAGGTAGAAATAAAGGTCTGTCTTTACCACCAAATAACTTTATTTGCCCCTCTAAAATTAAAATTAAAAAAATTAATTTCTTCACCTGGCAACAAAATGAAAAATAAAAAATCAACAATCTAATGTCCTAACAATTTTTAATTTAATTTTATTTTATTTTATTTTTAACAAGTGAATAGTGACCACTTGATGCATTCCCATTTTATTTGAAATGGCATAGTCTCATTTTGACAACCACCTTTTTTAGAATAACAAGTTCATTTAATTTCATTAACAAATATTCAATCCACCATAACATTAAGCATGTCCCCTCGCTAATTTAGTTTCACTGAAAAGAGAATGAATTGATATGTTACAATTCTCCTTTTTCAACACGTTTTGACTTCAACATTGCTTAAATCACTCGACTATGATTAAGGTCCTTAATTCTACTTGCGTATAAATCAACCCCTACCTTCACATGGAGATACATCGTTCTTATACTAAACTCCTGTCGATTCCAAAGGTTGCATAATCTGCATTATATTGTATTGTATTATTGAATCACCTCTCTGCTCCCCCAACTGTTTTAACTTCTTTTCATATAAAAATCTCTTAAATGGTTAGTTGCTGAGGATGACTTTCTCTAAAGTCGAAACTAGTACAACACATGCATTAAGAAATTTAATTTAATTCATCGTCATTTTATGTATTTTTATAACCCTTGTTTTCTACCCTAGAGGGGCAAATAAAGTTATTTGGTGGTAAAGACAGACCTTTATTTCTATTTACAATCTCGCCACAGAATATAGACTACTTCTTAAATTTAGTATTAAGGGTTCTTAGTATTAAGGGTTGAACATTAGTACTTATACACATATAAGAATTTTCCACCTTAATTACATGCTGTACCTATACAGTTTTTCCGACTGTCTGCAGGAACGTTACTTACTATGTTTTCTCTTAATTCTACTACAGATGTATTTAATGTGGGGGAAGTATTGTTTCTTATAATAATTATATATTAATAATAAGTTTATCACACAAGTATTCTTTATTAATTTTAAAATCCTGTAATACTTCTAATATATCCCGGTTTTTGTAAATTTTTACAGAGTATATATTAAAACGTATCATAAAATTTTGGAAAGTAAAATATTACATTACGAACGTTTCTATAAACTGTTCATGAATAAAGTCTGTTTATAAACATTTCAGTCACCAGTGACTACCACGAGAATGCTGACTTTTTTAAGGACTATTTTGGGAAAATGATTAGGGTTATTGCCACGTGTTCCGTCGGTGTTTTGGACAATGCTCCGTGCCATTCAAGAAGATGTAAAGAGTTCCCTAAAATTGCTGGGAAAAAGGCGACAATAAGCCAGTGGCTTTTAGAAAAACAAATAAATACCATTTGACCTCGATATGGTAAAAGAATACTTCGACTTCCTCCCTACCATTGCAATCCAATCCCTATATAGATCTAATATGGGTTTGAGGAAGCACTTCAGGAAATCATTGCAGAAAAGTGAAGGAAATGTATGTATAGAACTAATAGAACACGTAATTAAGGAAAAGCAGAAAATGTGGGAATAAGACGACTTAATTGAAGAAACCGTCCAACCAGTTGTTATTAACTTCGGAGCAGACGTCAGTCCATTAGATTTTTCCATTCATGATGAAAATGTCTGATTAATAAAACTGGTATGTTGTTTCGTACATAAATATATGGGAATGTTTTATGGTTTATAATCATTTATGTAATATTGTTCAAAAATATTCTTATAAATATAAGTGTACATAAAAAATATACAAATAAATTATAATTGTACGTATATAAATAAAAATATTGTGCCGACAGTCTCCAGTTATGTTTTTCATTTAATAAAGATTTTAGCGAAATATAGGTCTGACCCTGAAGTCTGTACCAATAACTGGCTAATCAGAGTTCACTTTCTATTTGGGGCTTTTACAGGCTGAGGTAGGCAAATACAGACTGCGATGTAAATCCTTATAGGCCATATTAAAATAATTGTTACCACTTTTTGAGCATTTTGCATATTAATTAGGGTTTATTGCTCTTTCCTAATTTAATCAGAGTATTCTTCATCAAATATCATTTTTAATATTCTTTGCAGCCGGACGCGATCATATCCTCATTCATTGTTTCTGCTTAAAGTATCCCCCGAGAAAATAATCTAGTGGTGTAAGATCAGGGGATCCAGGCTATGGGTTCAGAATGGCTAATCCAGGCGCAGGACATCCGTGTTGTTGAAATATGATAAGTTTTTCCCTTAACTCTAAATTTTCGTCTTCTAGTTTAGGTTAGATACAAGATGGCGGATGTTTGCCGATGCGTCATTACTGGCACGTGACTGATACCATATGAATTTAATCAAAATTACGAGATTCAAAAAGTTAAAATTCATAAACGTCGAAATTTTCGTGCCTAGCGTTTGAAACGAATAAGTAATAACAAATATCCATAAATACTTACCGCCAACACGAAAGTACGATTAAAATAGCTATGAAAAGAACAGTTTTAGGATTAAATTGAATTCCAAGGCACAAAAACGTTTAAATTAAAGTTAACAGATGAAAACGATGACTTTGAAATCAATTGACAACTCTTTTGTCTCTGTCTAGCACGTTACTTTGAGTTCGAGACGTATTGCGCAAGTCCGGAGACGCTCAATAAATAAAGATGGGGAGTTGTAAATCACGTTGTCTCTTAATCGTTTAACCATGACGCACCAGCAAACATCCACCATGCCTTTATTGCCCAATCACAAATTTTTATTTAAATTTCCTTCCATAAAAAGTTCGCATTATGAAAATGTACTTTTTTACAAACTAGAAACTGTTCAATTGAATTAAATACTGGTTGTGCCCAGTTTGTAGCACCGGCGTTTCGTTTTTCCTTGACCATCATCAAGTTACGGCGCCGCTGCTAACTTTAGGGCTTCGTACCCCGTAAAATATCGCCTCGCTGTTCATTTTCTGATAATGGAACTCAATAAAACCAAAATAGGTTTGTTTTATAGCACATTTGCGGATACTCGAGCATGGAAGCAGATAAATTTAGAGCCGTTTTGCTCGCATAAACAATTCCTTTATTTTATAGCGGCATGTTTTGCCAAATTTACTATATCGGATGCGGTGTAGACTAAGTTGAATTTGGTAAATTACATTTGCATTTACAATTGTTATTGTATCTAGTTGACTTCACCTGTAAAAGTGTATGTTTTTTCACCATTTTTCGCTGAAATGACCTGAGCTGTTTCGTCATTAATTAATCGATTTGAATTACATTTCCTTTTAACAATGACCTAATTAATTTATTAATTACAAAAACTCGGTCGCATGGTAAACCAACCCAACTAGCAATTTTGGTCGCCGCTACGTAATCTTCACTACACGAAGAACTTTAAGGTTGCTGTTACTGGTGTTGGAAATCGTTCAGGCACCGTTTCTCCACCACGTTGTTACCAAAATGGGGAATGATTGTGCGGTAACGCTTACGTACCTACATCGTTCCGAGAACGTTCCAAAACCTTAAATGTGTGGTAATTTACAATGGTATATATGGTGGAAGACTTAAAACTGTATGCCCTAGATCTTTGGCATAATTATCACAGAAGTATTTCTTTTGTAGTTTTAAACTTTGTAAAACTTCAATTAATTGCCTTTTGCTGTAATCTTCCTGAAAATAAATGTCATTATCATACATATAGTTTTGGATTCTTGCTTTTGTGTCATTTGAGGAGGAAGTCTTGGTCAACTGCCCACTATGGTAGCTTGCATTGTCCATTACAATTACGCTATTCGGAGGTATATTATGGAATTAGCTTGTATTTAAACCAATCCTCAAATAAATCAGCGGTTGCCAGCCATAAATGCCTGTATCGGTTCTTTTTTTCCTCGCTAAAATGGGATTATTCACAATTTTCGATACAGTTGATGTTGGAATTTTTGTTAATGTGGCCGTTCTTTCTAACGCTGACCGCACGTTCAATGAAAGTTGAATAAACATTGTTTATAACTTCCTTAGTTTCCACAGAAAAGTGTTTTCTGCTTTTTGACGGGGTTATCTCTTGAGATACATTGGGCTCGCACATATTTTCCATGACTCACACACGATTAAACAAACGCTGTATTACACACGAAGTAAGAATAATTACTAAGCTTAAAACTAACTAGAGTTATATAGAGATATATACAGTCTTTAGAACATATTTTTTTTTATGGGATTAACCCTGTCATTTTGAATCAGGTAAAAATCGGTTTAAAATCACCAAACTATTACTTTAATAATGAAAATACGTCTTCCGGATTTGCAGTTTTCTTTAAGACATTTTCAAGTACGGACCATAATTTACCTGCATTTATTCATTCATTCAAATGCAGGAAAATTTTCTGTGAAAAATAAGGATGTTAGATCTAAAAATAACAACTCGCTCTCAAAATACAGGCTTTTGAGGAAAAACATAAAGAAAATCGGAAAAATATTAAGATTAAAAAAATGTATATTCAAAAGATATAGCAGTTTTATAACATCCCAAGTAATAAGAAATAATAAAAAAAATAAACTTTATTACCCTAAAAAGTTAATAACTAGGGCTAAGGCGAATGATTTGTAACAAAAAGTTAGGATTATCCCAAAAATGGAGTCGACATCTGTCTATTAAAAATGGTGTATCTTATTCAACACCACGTTAAAGTTACCTCTGATGCATTAAAGTAGAACTTACTTAAAAAGTATATCACTGCAAAGTTTATTTTACTTAAAGGTAGAATTTGTTACTTAAAAGCTTAGATTTTTCGTTACCTCGTAGTAACAAACACGGCGGCGTTACCCAGAAATTGTCCTTAAAGTGCTTTTCAGAACTCACTAGTCATTTTTGCACGCCGTAGTTCCATTAGTTTCATGAAAGTTCCTATTTGGAACGGTCAAGTAATCTCTATGGTAATAATTCCTTAGTTTTGGAACCGCCTAGTTATTTTTGCTACTTTAAACGCCCGCTTGGAACTTTAACCTAAAACTAAATTATTTTATTTTAACTGTTGGACTTATGCATGTGTGCGTTATTGTTCATTGTTTAATGGGGCTGTAGATAATATGGATTTTTTTTAAATTGCTGTGTCAAAAGAGAAGCGAGGGGTATATTTTACCGCAGTTTCACACCAGTGGGAAAAAATAAAACAGTTTTCTGGCCAGAACATCTTACACACTCTCAGAGGGAAATTCTTAGGCAAGACGCCACCAGTGTTCCAGAAGCGAACTGGAAAAGTTTTAGCTGCATTTAAAAATGCTCAAATTTAATGAGTTTTAAAGATTCGCTTAAGGCGCAATGACACAATGTTTGGATACAGATGCCGAGGAAAAGCCTTCAATAAAGTAATTCTGTCTTGTAACCATAACTACTTAGAAGTTGCGAGCTATGTGGTATTTTTAATGTCCCTCTGTAGTTGTAGCTACTTTTAAATGCGCTTTGTAGTCAGACCTACTTAAAAGTTACCTTTTTGTCGTTACGGCGACAAATATTTTTTACTTTAAAGTTTTGGTGTTATATAAGTAGGTTGACGTTGTCGCGCTACGGTTTCAGCAACCCTGAAATTTATCACAAAGTAATTACATCTTATAGTCAGTATATCAGGTAATTGTTACGTAAAATCCATCAATTTTTCTACCCTAGTAAAAGTTTAAACTTTATAGTAAGTTATTTGGTGTCAATTACCAATATTTTACCTAAAAATAGTAGCAGTGACAATAAGCGACAGTTTCTGTAACTTTGATGCCATATAGTTGGGAATGCAATCTAAAAAATAATACGCGGAAATCAATGAACCACTTGTCTTTAACAGGTGCGCAAAACAGAGTAGGTGTCTCAAGACATTTAACTCGAACATACCCACAAAATTTATGTTCGCATTGTTCAATTGTGTGTACCGTTTCGCTGGATGTTTTTCTAATAGAAAATATATACGCCTCTACGGTGCCTGTAAAAATAATAAAATAAAAACAACAGGTATGCTTTAGTATAGAATTCGACAAGGTTGCGATTGCAAGACTTATATGTAAATCTTGTTAAACATATATTTTTTAACAAAATAGCTACTAATTCATCTATAAAGCTGTATCCGAACAGCAAGCACTTCTGCAAACCCAAAGACCTATTCAACCAGCTAATAACTCCTTCCATTTCCACTTCACTACGCCTAATTATTTTAAATTTAACATCCGTACAGTTCTCGGTGTTTGTTTGAGTTACGCAAATTCTTGAGTGTACACATTTGCTTCAAGTTTCAAAACAGTTGTGTTTATATTTCCGTGTAATCCTTTTCCTTGTTCTCCAGTTTTCAATTTGTTCTGTATACAGCAGGCAATGCCAGAGCATTTCTGAATTCTTCTTGGGAGATTAAAAATACTTTTGAGGGGTTAATTTGTTATTCAACATTTTCACCTGACAACCTCTCATAACCTTTCATTCACTTTGCATTATCCAAATCGATTTGTTTGATCGTATCAAAAGAAGGGTAAACCACCGAATTTAATTAAAATAAACTAGTACACAGTAAAAAATTGAGTGTTAAATTTAACACTCAATGATGGTACACATAGGACCACACTCAATAGGATATATTAACCAATCAGTGTATCTTGTAAAAATACATTTTTGAATGGTTTTTTTACTTTTTGATGAGTGTTAATTTTTCTTATTTACACAATCGAGTGTAAACTAAACTCACAGATTGTAAACCTATTCTTATAGGGTGTAAAAGAAATAATGAGAGGTTTAAGTAAACCATTTTTTAATGGTAATTTGTGATTAGTCAGTGTTAATATCATAATATTGTAGTGTAAGTTTTATTTTATTTGGGTGTGATTTTACTATGGTGAGTGTAATAAAATAATCTACCCAGGGCTAGAATACTTTCCACTTTGTTTAAGTCATTTAATTCCGTTTCAAACTAATCGGGCGTTTTTTTTTTCTTATTTTACTATTTTACGGTTCGTCGGCGTATCTGAGGCCATCTTGAACCGGTCATCGACCGTACGGTTTTTAATCGTACGGTCTTCCGACTGGGGAGTGTGAAACGGCACCTTCATCAGACAAGAGCACGCGGTGTTTCCCAAGCGGTCACCCATCCAAGTACTAACCGCGCTCGACACCGCTTAACTTCGGTGGGCGTTTATAATTAAAATGTAAAAAATTATGCACTCAAGATGTTTTACATTATTAACCTCTGCTTAGTTTGATACATGATTGAATGACTTAATCAAAGCCAAAAGTAGTAGCCCCTAATATATATAAATCTTCAGATCGCTTGGAAAAGGTTGGTTAAATGAATGAAAATATAGAGTATTATTTATCGGGGTTTCTTTACACGCTAATATGGTGTTATTAATTGTCATTGTATTTAATTTTCCTGATAAAGTGTAAAAGGAAATAAATAATACCCATTCAACAAAATTAATTTTTAGAGAGTTAAATTCATAGGCAAATTTAATACAACAACTTTGGTCCCATATGAGTGTAAAAATGTGGTAAATTATGTTGATCCGGTTGTTAACATTGACACTACTTTTTTATACAACTCCTGAAATGATTTTTACCAGGTGGATATTTTTTACTGTGTAGAGATGTCATGGGAGCATCCTGCACTCAAAAGCTATACACACCAAGCCATGTTGAGTGTCTCAGAATTGATTTAATTGAGTTAGTTTACCTGTCTCTAATACATCACTCCAACAAAATTATCAATATTGTAAGCGAAATGAAAACAAGCTACACATTACAAAACATTTCCGTTTGTCTGAGCCTATCAATTATCGTTACAACCAACCACAAACGTGTGTACACCTTTAGGTGATAAAATATGCATATCTCTGTACATCTCTCAGTTTGAATATTCAATTTATGCAATGAGACAGCTCGCGCGTCAATTATTCGAATGTTGGAGAAATTTTAGGTCCCATAAATTTAAGTTATTGTTGGTTTGTTATACAGGATAATATGTTGACAGGGTGTCTATGGGTATATCTTTAGTGTTGTTTTACACTTCCTTCAGATCTGGATGGAAATAAACCATCTTCAAGTTTATAGGTTACGTGCCTACTTCTTCTTCAAGTAGCTTCTTCTGTGTCCTTTAAGAGGATACAATCTTTTAAGCCGAAAAAGTAAGTGCCGCATAAAGGAACCATTAAAATGGTCGACTTTTCGGAAATCACTTAAACGCAAGAATGTTAAAAATGTGAAAGATTTGTACCTCAACACATTTCCTTAGCCGACGAATATTTTCTCGTTGTACTTAAAAAAACGTTCCAGGATTGTCTTGAACCTTGTTGAAATGGTGTGTTATTCCTTCTATCAGATCTTCCCTGGTGTGACCTGACGTCGAACAAGGAAGAATCTTTAAATTTCCCCACAAAAAGAAATCCAATGAAGTCATCTCCGGCAACCTCGGTGGCCATATAATAGGCTTACCTCCCTCTATCCATCGATTACCAAAAAAAGTATTTGATAAGTGCTGACGAACTAAATTGCTAAAATGAGGCGGCGCACCATCGTGCATGTACCACATCTGATTTCTAATTTCTAAGAGCACATTTTCTAATAAATCATTAAAGTTTTGTTGCAAGAATTACAAATACATGACGCCATTTACTATGCCTTTAATAAAGAATGGTCCAATGATATAATTCACAATAATATTTCTCTTAATTCTACTACAGATGTATTTAATGTGGGGGAAGTATTGTTTCTTATAATAATTATATATTAATAATAAGTTTATCACACAAGCATTCTTTATTAATTTTAAAATCCTGTAATACTTCTAATATATCCCGGTTTTTGTAAATTTTTACAGAGTATATATTAAAACGTATCATAAAATTTTGAAAAGTAAAATATTACATTACGAACGTTTCTATAAACTGTTCATGAATAAAGTCTGTTTATAAACATTTCAGTCACCAGTGACTACCACGAGAATGCTGACTTTTTTAATTAAAACGTATCATAAAATTTTGGAAAGTAAAATATTACATTACGAACGTTTCTATAAACTGTTCATGAATAAAGTCTGTTTATAAACATTTCAGTCACCAGTGACTACCACGAGAATGCTGACTTTTTTAATTAAAACGTATCATAAAATTTTGGAAAGTAAAATATTACATTACGAACGTTTCTATAAACTGTTCATGAATAAAGTCTGTTTATAAACATTTCAGTCACCAGTGACTACCACGAGAATGCTGACTTTTTTAAGCCCATATGTTAACCATGACCTTTGTTGGTGCTTTGTCTGTACTGTTGCATGGGGGTTTCTTCATCACATATGCAAGTTATGGCAATTTATTACTCAGTCTCGGGTAAAACTGGCTTCGTCCGTGAACAAGACAATACTGTATAAATTATGAGTTTGTCTAAATCGTTGCAAAACCAAATTGGGTAATTGACTCTTGCAGAATAATCAGCGGGAGATATGGCATGTACCTTGTGGACATGATAAGGCAGTTCTTCTCCAAAAGTCTCATGAACAACCCACTTTGTAGCAAATGAACTGGTATCGACAGTTTTCTTACACTATTAGAGGGATTTTCAGCAATCGTATCCAGAACTTCCTCCTCTAACTGAGAATTCCTTGCTCTTTTGGAGGGATATTAAGGCCCAGTTGTGTAGGTTTGGGTCAACTTTAAAATGGGAGTTAATCCGAGGGTTAGTAGAAAAAAGCACTGTATAAGCGGAAGTTATTCCCCACCCTAAGATTAACCTTCAACTCGCGGATCGGGTACGAGTTAACCTGCAATCCTGGGATTAAGGGTCTGGAAATGGCGTATTTTGGTATTTTTCTGATTTCATTGTCATGACTTTTTAACTTAACCTATGTACTTATGAATTTCTATTTTCTGATTTGCTTTATAAAATAATGAGTTACAGCAGGTTTGCTTAAGTGTTTTGCAGTAGGTATTATGGATGCCTTCGATATTGTTTACGATTTTCCATCGGATGATGAAGAGGATTTAGATATTATTGATATATTAAAAACTTCTTGCATTTCGTCGGCAAGTTTCTTTTTTTACATTCTTCCATTTTTTTTTAATTCTTTGAATTTCGTAAGGGTTTTTTATTATTTGATAAATTAAATTCTTTGGTCAGTTCCTCCCAGGCAGTGGATCTTTTTTTTAAGAGTATGTATGTTTCAGTGTATATTTTTACATTTTTTTTTTTATCAGTGTACCCCTTTGGGGCTTCTTTTTATGACAAAAGTCTTCTTCAGTTCTTTCTTTAGATCTGAATGTGGATGGAATGAAACCATCAAATGTAAATGAATGTGTTTCGTTACCGAGATCTTGTTTTTTGGTGTACCCTTCCCCCCTTCTCCTTTACAGCTCCGTCACGGGCATTGCACTAATTTTTCTTCAACAGTAGGTGCCAAATATACTGATCCCAATTATTGTTCTTTCGACCAACTATAAAATTCAAATTAAATTTGCTAAACAATTACCCCAACTTTCGTTAAAACCATCATGAACTACCATAAAAGCAGAAAAAGCATATAAAAACTTACAATACCGGAAAAAACAAATGCTTTTCGTGAATTTATATCCAGCTGACTCTCTTTTACTGGCGATAAAGCTGTGTTTTCGACATTCGGTCGGATTTTATGTCACTTTTTCATCCTTGCTTTTTTGTGACCATTATCCGATGGTTAGAGGCTCATTATGATGTATATTTTTGTTGGTTTCTCTTTGTATTACTAAAGCGGCATATTTTTTACTTAATCTTCCCTTTTCAAGGCACTTTTACAGATATTTTTATGGCAAATGATCAAAATCAGATAAACCGCATACGCACCAAATTCGCTTTTTACAACAAAACACTGCTTTGAATGCTTTTCGGCATTATTTGCTTGTGATATGGAGCCTGCTTTGTGTAACAATCAATGCAAATCTCTTCTTGAATGTTAAACAGCCCTTTTTCGAATCCATTGTGATTTTAGGCTTATATTTCTTTAGGAGTGACAACTGACAAGTCTGAAGGTATTTTACTCTGCGTATTAGTATTTTCGTTTAAATATTTCAGCCTTCTAAACACTTTGATAGCATTTAGCCTAGTAGAACCAGAAAATTTATGATAAATTCCTACATTACGTAAGCTGGGAACATTTTATTATTCCAAAAGATGTAATTTTAATAAATTATGTTTTCAGGAATACGCTGAAACTAAGAAATTTAATAGCGTACGCGGCGCTGCCTTTAGAGCAGCATTTAGATTCAACGAAGAATAATTTACTTTCAACAAACAAAGGCATAAATTTAAAGAGTGTTTTTTTGTACCTGTTGTGATAGATCCTTTTGAATTTATCGGGTTTTCGAGAAATAAGATTAAATTTGTATGTAGGTCGGTGTTGGCAAAGTTTCAATTTTATTTATGACCGCATGCACTAGTTATTAGCTATTCACGTTCCTCAGAAAAATCGTTTCAAAAGTTGTCCGATGTCCATTGCATCTCCAGATAATCTGAACTAACCTAACGAGAGTTGTAAATCCAGGTGCTGGGCCTCTTATCAGTAAAAAAGCCGTTTAGGAGCGTAAAGAATATACATTTCCTAAAGTACACGTGTATCACGACTCGTCAGTAAGGCTAGAGTCCAACCGTTTGACGCAGCCTGGCGGTAACGCCCGCAATTATGATCCTTGCAAGTTCCTTCCTGCCGTTTAGCGTTAGGTGATGAGTTCGGCCGCCGAGAGGTGTCGCTTCATGGTATAAACATTCTCACTTAAAGTCTAATCAGTTGATTTAGACGAAAAATGGCTTTGTGTTTCTCACCTTACGGTATGAACAGACGGGGCTACCCACCATCCAATGAAACCACTCTCGAGGGTAACGCTCTAACCAACTCCACTTCTCCCTTCCTCCCTCCCCTCGTCCCGGAGCGGTCCCCCACACCAAAGTGCGAAGGCCCCGAGGCCAAGGAGGGAGGCGCAAATCCGCGGGGAGAGAAGACCTTATCCATCCTTTATTGACCAACAAATTTTTATAACAACAAAAGTCCTATATCTATAGCAGTTCTTAAAACTAACATACCTTCCTATGTTTATCTATTTCTCTTGCCTAAATGTACTTAGCCTAAATCCTTCTACTAACCGAAATTCAATTCTCGTCTTTACCCATTACCGAGATAATCCTATACTATCCTGATCCCTACTGCGACTTATTTACCCATACTGCTATAACATTTTGCAGTTTATATTCCTCTTCTCCCCATTTCCATTAACCTACTCCTCTCATATCCCTCCTAATATATTCACTTACTCCCCCAATTTCCCTCTATAAATAATATTCTCTACCTTACCTTTACCTTTATTATTGTTAATCCCCTTCATCCCTCTCAATCACTCCAGGGTGTGTTACGCCTCCTGCTCCTCCTACAAGCTAAGCATGGCGTCCGCCCACTCGTAACATAACGTTTTCGTCGACCACTCTACATCCCTGTCTCATCTGTTCTCCCCTTTGTCCCGATCTCCTTTCATGTTACAACCTTTCCGGCACTTTAATACACTCTTTTTTAACATGCTCCATGCTTTTCACCCCACCCCCTCCAAGGTTGAAACTATCGAGATACCTTCTTACATTTCCTTGTCCCATAATAACTTGTGTACCTTTAAACGACAATCCTATCCTTCATTCTCCCACCCCCCTACAAAACTCATACAGCTCTCTTCCCTCATTACTTACTTCCTATGCCGCCTGCTATTCTCTTACACTCAGTTCCCTCTTTTTAGTCTTCCTCCTCCTTCTCGTATTCATTCAAACCCTGACTTTCCCTGTTTACTGTTTCTATACTTCCCCTTTTTGCCTCCCTGTCCACCTTTGCACCATTGCTATCCCTTTGTGTTTCGTCTTATAGTTCTGTAGCATTTTATACAAACCCTTATTGTCAGTTCCATTCATTTCTTCTCTCGCTTCTATTTGTTAGTTCGTCCCTTCCCCCCTTACACCATCCTTAGCCCTGTTCCTATCGCCTCCAGTTCCCCTTTCATCAAGGTCCCCTGAAAGCCCATCGTTTCCCGTCTTAGTCCCCATCCCGCATCAGTGTCCCTACATGCTATCCCACATTCGCACTACTATCCACATCTTCTTTGATTTCCCTGTACCTCTTTGTTCATGGCTCTCCTATGTTGTGGTGGCACCATGTCTCCTTCTGCGACCCTTTCCATTATTCTTACCTGGTTTGTTCTTGTCCATTCCGTATATGTTTCTCTAGCCAATTGCAACAATCAACAAGGTCATATGTATGACAACTGACAAATATATAGACGGAGGAATGACGAATTCACCTTAAGCAGTACGCCAAGCCGCTGTTGGACTTAAACCCATTTACATTAAGGAAGCGGCAGTGGCGTACGTATTTTTCGTTCCACTTAAAAATTGTAACACCCTCTTTCTCCAAAAGGAAACACTTCCAAGCATAGGTTTATAGAAACTTTTTTCATACTTTTAAGCAGTGAAACTCATGCTGGATTTTTCATTAAACACCCTGTATAACAGCCACCGCATAGTTAACATCAATTATTTCATTTCGAACTATTACATTTTTTACCTCTGCCTAATTATCTAATGCAGTTTTCAAAATTACCAAGGCAAGCCCAACTCCCTATCGCTTCTTTTTAAGTTGCAATTAGCGCAATTAGTTTACAGAGGCTGGTAGAGAAGGATGGGGATATTTCATTAGTGTATACGTTCGTCACTCTTTGTGTTGAGGTCATAATGATAATTTCGCTTTGTGTTAAATGTTAACATCATTGCAAATTGGAATTACCGTTCTTTTCTTCTTTGAAAAGTAGAATTTTTGTTTTTTTTTCGCTCGTTCTAGTCTATTCTGCAATCCTCAAAGTTCACTTAACATGAGATATTAAGTCCACGGTAAAACTTTACTGTGGAAGGCTATTGTGATTCATTGTTAAACTTGAGTTCAATTTTATTAACATTCTCCTAAATAATTCAAAACAAATAAAAATTCAGCACCCTGTATACAATCTTATTATCGTTTACTACAAACGGATGAACGTTTTTCTGAACCCTCTCACTACACAATTGCACATCCTTATCAATCCCAACAAGCAAGCAGGGCCAAGAATTTAAAAGTAACTACTTAAGAAACAATCATGATCCAAAAATGTATGTATTTTTGACAATCCCTTTTTTTGGCAATTTTGGTAGAAGGAATTGTGATGTAGGAATGTTTAGATTTTTTCTATTTTCTGGCAATATGCTTGGTGGAAATTTACAGCAATTATTGCACAGCATTTTGCTTTTCCTTTCATTAACTGACTCCAGCGTTATAAATTTATTAAATTCTAGCCGCCAAAGTCATAGATCTAATCAAAATAATCACATTTTCAATTGAAATTAAATCAATTAAATCATTGCTAACGATTGTACTATTTAATCTGTCTAAAACAGCTGTAATTCGCGCGTAAAAGCTATACATCATGATTATTTAACTATTATAAAACATATTTGTTATTTGCTGGTTAGGCAAATCAATCAGATAAAGCTAATTATAATTTAATTAGACCGTATTTATCTTAAAATAGATTGTATTACTCAGCCGAATCTCGTTTATAATGCAAAACTATGGGACCCCTATAGACACCCTATAGAGTTAATTAGCCATCATCAGAAGAAAGCAATAATTAATTTAAGAAAATGGGGACAGTGTTAATATGTTAGGCGTTGCCATAAGCGCCAAAGCAGTTTCACAATAGGATGCAGGATCGGGCACCGCATTATCTAAATCTCAAATTTTGTTATAACAAGCAACATTGACGTATTTAGGGGGGATCGGAGGGGTTCAGAAAATAACTATTAAAAATAGATCCATCATAGACTGCTTGCACGAGTTCAAGTCGTATTTAAATGATATTCCTGACCTCCATATAAAAATCCGGCTGCTTTCCATCGAGAAAACTTCGTTAAAACTTAATTATTTTTTAAAATTGCTATTTTCGATCACTTTTTGATCTGCAAAATCGTCAAAGAGAGAAATAAGCTCATCTAATAAGCAACTTAATACGTTTATTGGAGAGTTTCAGCAATGTCGATTGGTATTGTTTAAATTTTCAGGATAAACTAATACGGTTAACACGTTAAATATCCAGATAGGGTTAATAGTAATAATAATACTAATAATAGGTTTATAGCCAGTAAAATGATTATAAATCACAAAATAACGTGAAGGCATAGTTTAAAAGTTAAAAAAAAAACGTTAATGAATAGATACAAGAAAGAAATAAGTATATACAGTACCCTCTACTAAAAGCTACAGTTTAAAGTAGTCTGTAGTAACTTCCAGAAATTTGATATTGTCAAGTACTGGTATTGATTTGTGATTCAGTCTGACTACGAATAACTCATTCTGCTTGCTTTTGCTAAATAAATTAAGCCAGTCTTTTCCACATTATATTCCAAATGATTCCTCCGACACCATGCCTCCGAACAGTCCCCGGACAGCCGTCGCATACAGTAGGAACAACAGCGATCCCAGGATTGATCCCTGTGTGACATAATGCAGCAGTTCAACCGACTCCAAGAAATGCTTTTCCCCACCCCCTGCGACACAGACCATCTGTTGTCTTTTCGTCAGATAAGACTTGACAAGGAAAGCACACACGCCCCTTATTCCATAGGTTTTGAATTTTGGTAATAGCACTGTATGGTATCGAAAGCCTTCGACAAATCGAGGTAAAGGCCCGTTTTGATCTAATTTATCAAACATTACTAGTTCCATCGATCTGTTTGGCCTGAACCCAAATTGCTGATCAGAGAATACGTTGTGCCTGCCTACAAAGTCCATAAGTCTGTTGTGGATGACCCTCTCGAACACTTTCGATACTGACGACAATATAGATACTGGTCTATAGTTTCCGACACTATGTTTATCCTCTTTTTGTGTATGGGAATCAACTTCGCTTTCTTCAGCTGAGCAGAGAACGTTCCCGTAATAAAACATTCGTTTATGATGTCTGCCTAACTGCACCTAATCCAATCCAGCGGTGAATTTGTTCGGGCGATTCATATTCTTTCCATTCTAACCTGTTTATAGTAAGCGTAAACTGCTTATTTGCCTGTACCACATATCTTTAATATACGTCCAGAAGTTCATTTCTGCATTTACCCAGTTAGACCGAGTATCCCTGACCCTGCGGATAGACGAAAGAAACCGCTATGACCCTGGATAGGGTTCTCTATCCGGGGTCAGAGCGCGGATGTTCTTAGGGGTCACGTTCAATGAAAAAGAGACTATAACAGATATAGAAATAAGTAGATCGGATAGATAAATAAGAACGTTAATCTCTTTTATGCCCTTGCCCATCTTCATCTTTTTCCAGTTTAGGGGGGGTGCTTTTCGAAATTTTTCGCGCAAAAACGGCCCATTTTCTTTTTAATCTGGAGATATCGATAAGGTTTTTAACCGATACTGTCGCTGACAGTAATCAAATAACCGTTTATCTTTTGTGGAAGCTCGACGAAAAGAATAATGATCGGCTGACCTGAAAAAATCACCGGGATCGCTTTAAGGACGGTCATCAAACACTACCGGGCATAAAACGGGACCCAGCGTAAAGCAATAAAAGGCCTACGTCGCAGGAAAATATGCGAAACACGTTAACGTTAAACTGAATTAGTCTCCTAAACTGCCTAATGCGGCAATTGTCTCGTTTGACTGAATTTTTACGGCTGGAGTCTTGAAAAGCTTCAATTGACAACATTCACAAAGTCGCATAAAAAATAAAATTTGACCTAAGCTATGAGAAACGGCTAATTCCCCTTTGGCGATGAGTGCCCATATCAGGAAAACACAAGGGAGTCAACAAAATCTGTAAATGTCCTCGTAATCGTACCCTTTTGATGACAGCCATTATTTAACAATGGCGATAGCTCCGGGGACTTTTCAGTATGCTCATTATCCGGAGGTTTTCAGAGTTAAACATGTCGCATTTGTCTTCGATTGAACTACGTAACTGTATCTATTTTAGAGCGTTACATATTACTTTTGCATTTTTACTTTCAAGGAGCATGTTTTTTAGGAAATACAATGAATCCTATTAACAAAGCGACAACACTATAATTTATCTTAAATTAGAACCTAGAGCCTAATGCCTAGTGCATATATAGAAACAAAATATGGAAACTGTTTTCAAAACTGTGGTGTTGAAGTTTGTATTCCGATTTTTTAAAAAAGATATTTTTGAATGTTTTTTTTACTTTTTGATGAGTGTTAATTCTTCTTATTTATGGGTAGGTACATTTACACTATCGAGTGTAAATTGAACTCACAGATTGTAAACCTATCCTTCTAGGGTGTAAAAGAAATAATGAGAGGTGTAAGTAAACCATTTTTTAATGGTAATTTGTGATTAATTAGTGTAAATATCATACTATTGTAGTGTAAATTTTATTTTATTTGGGTATGACTTTACTATAGTGAGTCTAATAAAATAATCTACCCAGGGCTAGAATACTTTCCACTTTGTTTAAGTCATTTAATCCCGTATCAAACTAACCGGGCGTTTATAATTAAAATGTAAGAAATTATGCATTCAAGATGTTTTACATTATTAACCTCTGCTTAGTTTGATACATAATTGAATGACTCAATCAAAGCTGAAAGTAGTGGCCCCTAATATATATAAATCTTCAGATCGATTGGAAAAGGTTTGTTAAATGAATGAAAATATTGAGTATTATTTATCGTTTATTCATAAACAGAATGATGGTTACAACAGAACTGGAAAACCCTGTGATTTTTTTACACTTATTATTATAACTAGTTGAACAAAATGACGCACCTATTATATAGTTTACAATTTAGTTAATTAAACTACGTTTAATGTACCTCATTGTTAAGCTTAACAAAACGAATAACATAATAAATATATGTATACTTAGAACACTAAACAACTAAATAAAATTATGCTTTGGAACAATATAAAAGAATGAAATTGACGAGTATTATATTAGTCGTATATTTATTTAGAGATATATGAAGTAAAATATGCAGGTAGGTATCTAAGTATTTATATAAAAAAGGAATACATTTATATTATAAGCTTATATCAGAATAATTTAAAAGAAAAAGGGAAAATGTAGCAATGCAAATACCTACTTACTTTCTTAAAAATGGCGTACTTATTAGTAAGGTTTCTATTAAATTTCGTTAATATGCTTACCCAATTTAACAAGATCCTCATAAGAGGCACTCTCATTTGGCACTTTGCAGAACTTTGGTTTGCTTCTTCTATATTTTAATTTAAATATACCATTATTCTCTATCACGTTCAAAGAACACAATCAGACTGACTTGAAAGTTGAATTTGCACGTAGCGTCGGCGTCATCTGTCAATTCCTAGAATTTCACACCACTTGTTGCCGCCTGTCTTTTCGGTAATACGGGTTTAGGTATTTTTACCCGGGGACTTGTAAAAAAACGACTAAAGAATAAATTTTACACTCAATGTGTTAAAATAACCTTCTAGCGGGGGTTCTTTACACGCTAATATGGTGTTATTAATTTGTCATTGTATTTAATTTTCCTGATGAGAGTGTAAAATGAAATAAATAACACCCATTCAACCAAATTAACTTTTTAGAGAGTTAAATTTATGGGCAAATTTAATACAACAACTTTGGTCTTTGGTCCCATATGAGTGTAAAAATGTGGTAAATTATGTTGATCCGGGTGTTAACATTAACAGTACTTTTTTTTACCACTCCTGAAATTATTTTTATCAGGTGGATATTTTTTACTGTGTAGGTATTGTGAATGTTCTGATGGCTCTTTGTTCACATCTTGTTGTGAAGAAAGCCCCAGAAAAGGAATATTCATTCGTGACGGTGAAGAGTAACATAGTAAATTGGTTGAAGTAGGCATATTTCCTTCACTACAATGTATAGTGAGGAATATGGTAAGGGAGAGACAGAAGAATAAAAATAAGAAATAAAAGAGTAGTTTTAGAACGCTGATTTCTAAAATCAGGTATTTCACACGTTCCCATTGTCAAATTAAGAAGCGCTATTGCAATTTTCAACGTGCTTCTATAATCCCTTAATTTATTACCCACGTGCTCTCCATAGCCGGTAAACTTTATTTCATGTTTTCCATTCTTGGCGGGAACTCAAAAACATTGAAATTTTGTCTCGAAACAGTTTCGCAATGTCTTGACAAACTACTGAAACAAATTGTAAACATTTTTAAATGTGTTTAGAAATTGCTTCTAAACAAAATGTTTCTAGGTGTGTACTAGGTATAAGGTAGAAACAATTGAAAAAGAAACTATAAAAACTGATATAATAAATTGAAATAAAGGTCTGTCTTTACCACCAAATAACATTATTTGCCCCTCTAGGGTAGAAAACAAGGGTTATAGAAATTACATAAAATAACGATGAATTAAATTAAATTTCTTAACGTATGTGTTGTACTAGTTTCGACTTTAAAAAAGTCATCCTCAGCAATTAACCATTTAAGAAATTTTTTACTATGAAAAGTAGTTAAAACAGTTGGGGGAGCAGGGGGTGATTCAATAATATAATATAACAAAATGCAGATTATGCAACCATTGGAATCGACAGGGGCTAAGTATAGGAACGATGTATCTCCATGTCATGGTAGGAGTTGAATCATACGCAAGTAGAATAAAGGACCTTAATCATAGTAGAGTGATTTAAGTAATGTTGAAGCTAAAACATGTTGTAAAAGAAGAATTTGAACATATCAATTCATTATTTTTTTTTTTTTTTTACTAATAAAACCGACTTAGTGAGGGGACATGTTTAATGTTATTGTGGATTAGATTATTTGTGAATGAAATTAAATGAAATTGCTATTCTTTAAAAAAATTGTCAAAACGAAACTATGTCATTTCTTGTAAAAGTGGGAATATATCTGAATAGAGAAAATTTCAAATTTTTGAAACTCATAGATAACAATATGACATTTAGTCCCACAACTTAACGGTTTGTTATATATGTTATAATATTATTAAATATGTACTTACCAAGGGGTCATTATTCACTTGTTATATTAATTAAAATAAAAATTGAAATTTAAGACATTAGATTATTGAATAGGAAAATCCGTGGTTTTAATTTTCCTCCTGTTGCCAGGTGAAGAAATCATTTGATGAATTAATTTCAACTTCAACATTAAATCAGTAAAGCGTGCTATTAAAAGCAAATGGCGTCGCTAAATGGTGAGTACCCAGAATTGGTACTACTAGTTATACCTTTTTATTCTTCTTTTTTATATGCGTCCTCTAAATCATGTTTCCGGTAATCAACTGTCAAGTCCAAAAGCGGCAAATTTAAACAGGAATCTACAGATGGAGGGGGAGGAGTTAGATATACAACATTATTGTCACTAAGTTACAAAATGGGGGGGGGGGGGATTCACTTCCCTTATTCATGGTGTGTACACATTAGTCTCATCATAAAAAAAACCTTTATTTCTATTTACAATCTCGCCACAGAATATGGACTACTTCTTAAATCTTGATAGAATAAAGTTTAAACTGGCACATTATTCATGAGATACGATGAAATTACGAATGTGCCTAAGCTTTTGCAACAGTATTCACACAGTCTGGTATCGCAAGCAAATCCTTATTTAGAAATAACTTACCTTGACAAATACCTAAACATTGTCCAACCTAAAACCAATCAAATGACTTAAGCTAAATATCGAACAATCATTGCCAAGTAACCTTCTTTTTAATTATTGAATTCGAAACAGTTAAAACAGTGTTTAAACCGTTTTGTACTCGTCCATCACCACCGCTCGTGTAAATAAAAAAATTAAACTGTTTTAATAGCCCATAAAATTTTCGAATGACCCCATAAATTCCGCCTAATGTATGGATTATATTATTTTGTACTTGTGTTGTACACATGGTTTTCTGTTATCTTTTTACGGCGCTTATTTTACCGGCGTTTACGTTTAGAAAACGTTTTATTCACGCATAAATATAGTTTTAAACGTTTTAATAAAGATGACTGGACTATGACCATAGTGTTAGATTTACACACGTCTAATTTAGGGCTCGTAATCCACTTGCTATACTTTGTAATTCAAGTCGAAGCATCATGTACCAAAAATCGTAATTTAACTGTTAAATATATAAGTCATGACTTTGTACCCCCCCCCCCCCCTACGCTCCTGATCTAGATGAACTCCTGCAGCATATCGAGTATGCAGAGCAAAGGCTTGTTTTCATTGGGCGAAAAAGCGTACAATTTTTTGTTATTGGACTGAGGCCTTTGTTGGGGATCTAATTTGTTTTTGGTGGATGGATTTTTTTCTGTTACAAATTAGGGTTATTCTGACCCCCCCCCCCCCTCTCATACGCTCACACTGTATAAGGAAACGCGTTTTTGATGAATGGATCTTCAGCAGACAGTAAATATATCTCAATTGTTTGCCACGTTATCATGCTTTCTTCGTGTTATTAGCCAGGTAGTTCTTTGAATATCGATCAAACTTTCAATCTTTGCAAATCAAGAGTTTCAAAACGCCTTTTCCCATGCTATTATCGGTTGCTTTGTGGGGAAGCACGGGGAAAAGGAGGTCAAGGAGACGTATAAACGAACGACACCAATATTTTTATTTCGAGTAATAGTCCCTATATACCTGTACAAGTAAAAGATGTAAATTTTCTCACGTAAGAAAATTTAATTAAATATTTTCAAATGGGAAGAATTCATGTAACCCCAATTTCCCTACCGTCTAGAATTTCCCGTTTCTCCCCTACTTTTCATATCGACCGAGCCTAAATAAGGTTTCTATTCTAACGGTTTACAAAGAAGGTTTCCATATAGGGATATTTTTTCTTTCGTTCTATAATACGGTAATAATAATGGGGTTTGATTAAATAAAAAATCATTAAAATTATTAGAAACTCTGCTTTACCAAAATTGGCAAAAGTCAATTAGAGAGGATTACTATACTTTATTTGAATAATGTTATATATTTAATTTATAGTAGTGTAGTGTCAAGCGTTCACTTATATTATGCACTAAATCATAAATTTTTCGAAATCGATTCTGACGGTCAAAGTGATACACAGGATGAACAGTGTGATATGTCATTAAAGGATGTAAAAAGCAGGGCGCCATTAAAGACACGGAATATTCCACATTAAAGGCTTGAGTATGGCACTATTTAGACCGAGAAACTTCAAGAGAAAAGACTACTAAAGAAGATATAATGGATGCAAATTCTCTACTTTCGGCTATCTATTGGCTTTTCTTACTAAACTTGACATGATGGCATTCAGTCCTATAATTATTAACGTTGCTGAGGTAAGATAACAAAAAAAAAGAAATAGATCCTTTGATGGCTAAAAATTACCTTCGAGATCAATTGAAAAATCTGCAAAACTTGCGAGAAGATGGGATGCAAGAATGCAGATTTTCCGACCACTCGATGACGACGAACAAAATAAATGCCTGGTGAGAAAGCTGATGACACTCCTCTAGATATGGCAAGAAAGGGCTAAGGGTTTTCATGAGATAAACTCACTAGTCGGATTTCTTAATCGCGAATTCCTCAGAGACATTAATGAGAATAAAGCCGAAGAAAATGCTTTCAACTTGATAAAGAAATATCCTACTTTTTTCACAACTGACCTAGACAATGGGTTTCGCGGATTTGTACTTCTCACAAGAAAAAGGTTTTACTGGACAAATCCCTTTGCAATACTTGAGCTTCATCATTGAAGATAATTTGATGAGCAGTTTCCCAGAGTGCTGCAGTTTATTGCGTTTATTCTTGACACAATCGCGGAGAGAATGGCAAAGTTTAAGACAAATAGAATTTCTATTAGATTCCTTAAAAAAGAAATATTGGTACTAGCCAATTTAGATAAAAATGCACTCAAAAATTATGTAGTCGATGAAGTGGCAAAGTTACGAGGAATATCTGTGCTTAGCAGGGCCGGATTTAAGCACTAGGCTACCTAGGCTACAGCCTAGGGGCCCGCACCGCACCACAAAGGGTCGGGTCCCGCATCACTATACCACTCTTCAAGTGGAAAATGTTCCTATGTCAATTTTTTTTTGTTTTACTAAATTAATAATATAAACGTTTGGCGATCGTTATCATCATACATCTATTCATCATTTGGTTTAATTTAACGTAATGTTTGGGTGCTTGACCAGCCTGACGAGAATATCTCCCACCGTCTGCTAGCCGGAAATTTCGCGAAGGTGACAGAAAACAAGGAGGCATGCGGGCGCGAGGAAGATAATTCTAGAAGACGTTGCTGCCGTATATAAGAAAGGCGCACAAGGCCTCTTAAAATAAATGTTCGTTTGTTACCTCTCGATTGTGTCCAAGCACCGGATGTTGAGCTAACCCCATCAGAAAATTTTCGAACACAGAATTTCCTTCCTATCATAGATCAATTTGAATCAGCATTGCGGCAGAGAATTGAGGCATACAAACTAATTGATACCCGTTTTGGGTTTCTCAACAAGTTGAGTACACTCAGTAATGAAGAGATAATTGCAGCAGCTCAAAATTTAGCAGAAACCTATTACAATGACTTAGATGAACAATTGGGAAATGAACTGATTCAGTTCAAGTTTTTGTGCCACGAGTTTAAAAACAATGACGACGATAATGAAGAAGTCATTAGTCAGGAGAGGTGGATGTATGAGCTCATCTTAAAAAAAAAAAAACCTTAAAGGATGTTTTCCTAATATTGAGATTGCCTTGAGAATCTACCTGTCACTTATGGTCACAAACAGCAGTGGAGAGAGGTCATTTTCCAAGTTAAAGTTGATTAAAAACAGGCTTCGAACATCCATGTTAGAAGAGAGGCTAAGCGCTTTAACTTTACTCAGGATTGAAAGTGACATTTTAAGGCAACAAGGCTATGAAGATATTGTAAATAGCTTCGTTAGTACGAAGTGTAGGCGTAAACTAATTAATTAGTCATTAAGATTCTGAGACACTATCGTTTTAGTTCAGGTTATGTTAGGTTTGATTCTTTTTAAAAATTCATTGTTTGCTTTTGGATTAAATAATATAATATAATATAATATAATATAATAAAATATAAAAAGTGAGTTTTGTTTTTAAAATTTTTTGCTTTACGATATGTTATTTTTAAAATCGTATTGATCATATTTGCATATTTAGAAACGTAGGCTTTAATCTCAACTTTGTATATACTTTTCTATAGAAATGTTAATAAATCATGTCAAATATTTAGTAATGTTCAGTTAATTTCATTTTTAACATTTCATGAATTTATTAAATTCTAAATGATGTCTATAGTTATATATAGACTATAACAAGAACAGTTAACAATAACACAATAAAAACAATACTTAAGAGAACTACTTTTATGGTGGATAAAAATAGTATTACAATTTTAGTGCACTGATTTCTATGAGGTGGCCAATTTCTAATTTCCCAATAACAAATAAAACTAAATGACTCCAAAAATAATCTAGGTCTCCACATGGCTTCCGTCTTTTTGCATACAAATGATTGTCCTTCTAGAAAACTCTGACACAGCGTTTCTGATCATATGAGGAGTAACTAGCCGGATACATTGCCTTATAGTTTCTTCCAGGTGATCAATATCACGGAATGGTCTGTGCTTGTAGACTGATTGCTTCAAATGACCCCACAAGAAAAAATCTAGGGGTGTAATGTCCGGTGACCTAGGTGGCCAGGGTACTTCTGAACGGCGTCCTATCCATCTTTGTGGAAAAGTTCTATCCGAATATTCGTTGACCCTGGCTGCGCTGTGACAAGGAGCTCCATTATGCTGATACCAAACAGCCTGTCGCTTCTATAATTTAATAAAAAAACTTTATTTTTTTATTTTTAAGTTTTAGATAAGATAATTGCTGAATTGCTGAAAATGCGTTGTGTAGGTTCTAAAAAAATATTTTCCCCTGTAGGGCCCGCACCACAGGTGCAGCCTAAGGGCCCACAGACTCTAAATCCGGCCCTGGTGCTTAGACTCCCTCCTTACCACTGCGAATTAAACCCGATCGAACTTATATGGACTGAAATAAAGACAGAAAAAGTGGAAAAAATTAATCCTGGTAAATCAGCCGCATTTCTCTTTTGTAATGAAAACGTAAGAGAAAATATCCTATATTCCATCAATATTTAATTGGATATAATACAACAAATTGACAATCAACATAAAATAATTGTAAATTTACAATCCGAGTGCGGCAAAGTGACATTTGCCTAATTAAGAATTCAAATGCTTGTCTCAATACCACTATAATAAATAAATTATTAAAAAAATATGCTTTTTAATTTCATTCATCAAGTTTTAGCTTCTGCAAGCATCCAATTTGCTTATAATTATTGGTACCATATATGGTACCACGTAATCGAGATGTTTTTGATTACTTTGTGTAACCCAGAATAGTTTTTTGAACTTTAGGTGTGTAGAAAAAGAATGTGTGAGAAACTTTTACAGTTTTTAATGGAACGAAGTCTATATAATTCAGAAAAAAGTTCTATTTGCTGTAATGCACAGACCGAAAGGGCTCGGCACTCTCGTTGGTAATTACCCGACACTTTTATCTTACGCAGACAATTTAAAACCTCGAAATCGGACCATTTGCAACTCTTTATGGTTTGTTGGGCAAACCACTTGAAAACTGTTTGTCGCTAATTAGAAAATGAATCGATTCCAGTTTTGTATGTAATTAAAATTTAATGGGACTGCAAGGAAATTTAAAAAAAACAACGATGTAGGTGTAAAAAATTTATGATTTTGTTGTCTGGCTCCTAAAGGATATTATTGGTTTTTGTTCACCTTAGTGTCTATCTTCGTTTTGTATAAAAAAAACTAAATAGGTTGTTCTCTGTGGGATTATTTTCTGTAGTCTTTGGGATTTAAGTAAATTATTAATCAAGTAGGCGCCTGTCACAAATAAATTTTAAATTAATAATTTCGTGGAACGTCATTTTTCTACGAGAAGTTTGTTAGTTTTCATCAATAATTATTTAATTTTTTTGCTTTGAGACATTATTTCAACATCCGTTTGAACTTTCATGGATTACTCAGTCCAACAACGTGTGTTTTGTGTAGAAACTTACATAAGAAGCAATTCGATAGAAGAAGTTAGGCGTGCATTCCGGCATCAGTTTAATAACAACAATAGGGGTCACGCGCCAAATCGTAAAACTGTTAAGTAATGGGTTCGTCATTGGCGTGGTCCTGTACAAAATTTGAAGAAGCCTGAACGTCGAAGAACATTTGGTACACCAGAAAATATTGAACGAGTTAGAATTGCGTTTACGAGAAGACCTAAAAGGTCTGCTAATCGACAAACCCTTATCCAAGGAATATCGAAGGGAAGCTTAGATCGAATTCTTCAAAGGGATTTAAAATTTCATCCCTATAAATACCAAATGGCACAGCACCTTAGCAATCAAGATAAAGAAGCAAGGTTAGCATTTTGTCAAGAATTTTTGGATTTACATCAAGGAGCAATTCACAGTCTCCTAATGACCGACGAAGCAAATTTTTATTTGAACGGCATGGTCAATAAACAGAATTTTAGATACTGGTCAAATGAAAATCCTCGTGAAATCTTTACACAGAACCTCCATAATCCAAAAGTTGTTGTGTGGTGTGGAGTAGGATCTTTTGGTATTATTGGCCCTTATTTTTTTGAGGATGAAAATAATCGCGCTGTAACAGTAACATCCGAGCGCTACGTTAATATGCTAGAGACATTTCTCATTCCAGAATTAAATAGACGAGGATTACTAAACAATGCCTTACTATTCCAACAAGATAGGGCAACAGCTCATACCGGCAGAAACTCAATGAGGGTCCTGCGAGAAATGTTTAATGGCCGACTCATTTCTCGATTCGGAGATTTGCCTTGGCCTTCGAGGTCCCCCGACTTAACGGCACCCGATTTTTTCCTGTGGGGATATTTAAAAGCCAAAGTGTTTGCGAGTCGTCCAGGTACAATCGAGGAACTGAAAGTCAAAAGTCGTAAAGAAGTTGAAGGAATAGACGAAGGTTTGCTACGCCGTGTAATGAACCACTTTTTATCTAATATTGAAAAATGTGTTGAAGTTGGTGGAGGTCATTTAGAAGACGTGATTTTTAAAAGTTAGAATTAAATTAGCCAAATATTTATAAGTGATCATAAATCCCAAAGAGTTAGCTGTAATTTAGTAAAATAAAAAGTTTGTTTTGTTAACTAAAAAAATTTTAATTCAAATATTAAAATGGGTAGTCTATAATGGGGAACCCTGTATATCAATAAATTTCCTCTAGTACTTTGTTTAATAATAAAAATGCTGTAAAATCCTTGAATCTGACAAATTACCAAAATGTCTTAAAAACTAGGAAAACAACAAAAAAAGGAAGTAGGAGCGTAACAGAGAAACACATACTAATAATGTTCTTATAGGGGGAGACTTTAACATTGATATGATGGACAAAAAACTTACTTGTTTTCTTTAACGAGTTCGTATGGTATACGACTGGGCTGCCTCGTTCAGGTGTCGTCCGTGCAGAGGTTTTTCCTTCCATATCTGTAGCTTTTCTTCATTGGTCTTGTGGTGTTGTGGGACATTCTGATCCCTCAATCTTAGAGGAGTGGAGTGGTCTGCTTCGCAAATAGCATGGTGTAGGTCTGAAGTTTGGGCTTTATTGCGGAAGTACTCCCTTAAGTTGGTTATTTGTTGATCCATTATTTTTTCAATATCTGCCAGACCTCTTCCGCCTTGATGTCGTGGTAGAGTGGTCCACTCTACCGCACTTCTTGGGTGATGTTTGAGTGTTTTGGTAAGTTGGGTTCTGATTTTGCGCTGTAGCCCTTCGATGTCAGTCACGCTCCAGTCTACAATGCTGAATGAGTAGGACAGAACTGAGCAGGCGTAGGTGTTAATTGCTTTGAACAAGTTCTTGCTGTTCAGTTTCGTTCTCAGAAGCCTTTTTGTTCTCTTATTATTATTATTATAATTATTATTATTATTATTCTTATTGTTAAACCAAACCTGTGTTCCTAAGAACATCTGGTGCTCGTCATTTCTCCAGTCAATGGGTCTTTTTCATTTATACAAATTAAATTATGGTTTGAAATCAAAAATTAGCCCCGTTAAAAAAAAACACTCGATACCTTATTCTGATTTACTTCTAACTAACCCATCGCACAAAAACTTAGACCATCCAATCTAGTATGGAATTTAGAAATTTCCCGTTTAGAAGCGGTCTCCTCCCCTTTTAGGCAGAATATCTTGCCAGTTCTTCCCTATAATTACGTCGGGAATAGCTGGAATTCCTTGAAACAGAAGTGATTGCTCTCTCTACACGGACCTCAACGTATGAAAGTCAGCCGCTGGCTGTTTTAATGCGAATACTCAGACGAATTTCGAATTTGTTAAATGGTTAAGGGATGTAGTTTTTAGAGTAATTTAAGAATTAACGCCTATAGCTTGTTATAAGGTCAACTGGGGTAAAAGTAGACAAGTTTTACAATTTAATTTTCCTAAGTGACAAATTGTTTAATGAAATATACATCCTATAATTAATATTTATTATAGACAGTAGTAATGGTCTTTAAAAAAACCTACCACATATTCTTCAGACCAAAATTAGCCGATTTAGGTAAACTTACCTTAATACAAATTGCTTAGTTTGAGCGCTAGACGGCGCTGAAGTGACAATTTTTAAATCGTTTTTCTGGATTAATTCAAAAACTGCTCATACTATTTTGCCGAAATTTGATACGTTGGCATAGCTTTATGGGGCAAAATAGCCCAGGCCACAATTCTGATTAATATCAGTTCATGGGCGTAGAACCTGGGTTTTTTGCTAATTGCTTATTTCAGATTTCTATGCCAACGGAACAAGAGGGGTTTGGGCACAAAATTAAGGTGAACCAACTCATTTGCTACAAAACAGATACTCTTGGTAAGACTCGATTCCTCTGACGGTTTTCGAGTAATTTGCATTTTATTACTTAATACGTAGCAGTTTTTACCACGTAGTACTTGGGTTTTAAAGAATTTTTCTGTTCTTGATCTCTACGTCAATGGAAGCTAAGAGGTTTAAGTTTAAAATTTAGATTAAACCAACTTATTTACTACAGAAAACCTCTTGAACAGTTTTCTTATCATCTGCTTTTTGTTCGCACGGCATTTAACAGGTATGTATGTACAGACGACCTTACACCTCACAAACGATTGATATTGTTGTTTATTATTAGTTTCATCTGACAACCTAAGATTATTGTCAAATTTGTAACATTTAACATTGTTGCTAACGTTCAATCGTTTTATCTGCTTACATTAATTATTAAAAGCTTTAATTGTCGTGAATTATCATGGCGGTGCAATACACTAATGCAGAATATACCGATATGATATTGGTATTTGGGTATTGCCAAAGAATGTGTCAGAGTCTACTCCGAAAGGTTTCCAAATCGTCGTATATCAAGCCACCCGACGTTTGCTGCTGTTGAAAGACGCCTGTGGGAAACGGACAATTTACTCCTAAAGCTATTAATAATGGAAGACAGCGTTTTGTAAGGGTTCCTGAAGTCGAGGAAGACATTTTAGAACGTGTTGCAGAAGATCCAGAAATAAGCACCAGAAGGCTAGGTAGGGAAATAGGAGTGTCCAAAGATATTGTTCATGAAGTATTTCAAGAACAGTTGCTATATCCATAGCATAAGATGCCAGTTTAAGATCTTTTACCTAATGATCCTGAAATGCGCCTGGTTTTTAGTCGGTTTGTTCATAGACAGAGAGAAGAGAATCCCAACTTTGCCAACAATATTTTGTACTCACTAGAATGAATAAACTATGTCTCAAACTAATAGACTCACTTACCTACTGTTTACTATACTGTAAATTATATATTATTATGGTATATTAATATTATGTTGCTTTAAACTGTAACCTACCTTATCTATTGTAAATACTTAATGTTTAGGCCTTATTATCAGTATTGTTACTGTTTCAAGGTTTTTTGTAGCAAATGAGTTGGTTCATCTGAATTTTGTGCCCAAACCCCTCTTGTTCCATTGGCATAAAAATCTGAAACAAGCAATTAGTAAAAAACCCAGGTTCTACGCCCATGGACTGATATTAATCGGAATTGTAACATGGCTTCTTTTGTCCCATCAAGCTATGCCAATGTACCAAATTTCGGCAAAATAGTATGAGCAGTTTTTGAATTAATCTAGAAAAACTATTTAAAGATTTTCACTTCAGCGCCGTCTAGCGCCCAAACTAAGCAACTTTATACTAAGGTAAGTTTACTTAAATCGGCTAATTTTGCTCTGAAGAATATGTGATAGGTTTTTGTAAAGACCTTTTACAGAAACCCTGTATAATAAATACAATTATAAAAAAAGTTGCAGTTGTTTACGTTTACTCTAACTATATCAGAATAATTTTAAACTAAGTAGCTACTATTATTAAAAGAACCAAACCAGTGAATTTTTACATCTTAATGTACCTAATTATTTTTGACTAATTTAGAAGAAAAATCCTGTAGCGTAGTATCACCCGCCACTAACGAAACTAATTAAAATTTTTCAATTCCGATTTTAAACAAAACTGAAAACTCGTTTTGTTCTGTGCAAATTTCCTTTCGAATCTTCTTTCTGCTAATCGAACTTGAAATATAATTCCAACTTTTCTGGACGATTAACCCGACGAAAGGTTTACATCTCTAACGTATTTTCTCTCTCATTTTTTGCTCTTTTTTCTTTGCAATCGATAGAAAAGCATTTGTTTAGTTGATCGAATAAATCTGACGTTAAAAAATATGTTCAAAGTACTAATGGCACTGGGGCGGGTAAAGATATCTGACAATTGAGTCCTACCTACTGATCAACATTTTATTACTAAAATTTAATTGATTTTCATTGATCACCATTAAATAATTTAATTAATATTGAACATGAAACCAGCAGAGTCTTCTCTTAATTAAACTCCCACTTTCCGCATCAGCTTTTCCACTAATTTTCACTAGATTCTCCACTAATATTCAAAACAATTTTGTTTCCATTAGAGCAAGACCTTTAACTTATCTCTGTGCTTTGTAACTCGCAAACTACCCTGTGTTAACCGCCCAAATCACTATTTTGGCTTATCTTTATGCCTGGCCTTAGCCTCGTTTTGTTTTGTAGTTCAGTAGCGTCAAGCACTAAGCTTTGAATATTAATAAAGATAACGGTGTACATCACAAATAAAAGTAAAACAAGTTCACAGTAAAAAAAAACTCCTTTGTTTCAAAAAGTATACCCATTTTTCAGTTGTCTCCGCAGATAGTTATAACGATGGCCTAATTTAATAACCTTAAACTTTATCTGTTCAAGGTTTGATCCTTACATCTTCAAATAAAAGACACTATTATGTTTTTCTCACTAAGCCTTCAGTTCAACATAACATAACTAAGACTACAGATTTTGACAAAAACATTATTTAATTAAATGTTCAAACAACCCTTCATTAATAGCTAAACAATATCCTAACCGATCATAAAATTCATTTATATCCTACTTGAATATTATTGTTTCATAATACCATAGTTACCATACACTTTAAATGGTATATAATACCCTAGGGCATTAAGGAAGTTGCTAATGCCCTCGGGCATTAAGAGAAATAAATAATAAATTTGGTTTCTTCGCTTCATATCCAGATATGATCTAGGTATTTGCAATAATGAAAGGAATCTTGCCTATGGTGTTCTTCCCAACTGGCTCTGAAAAACAACGACCGTTACGGTAACACAAAAAGAATCTATTGATATTGCAGTTCGTCGGGCGTATAGACCAATAAGTTCTCAGTAGCTTTAAACAACCCATCTCCTTCTTATCAATAATTGTGGAGACACGCTTTTTATTGGTCTTTGTATCGGGAATATTAACTATTACTACGGATCCTCTAGTCTCTATATGTTCAACCAACATATTAACTAGCTCTTGGCGGCGGCACCCACCAAATACACCAAATAACAGAGCCCCTTTGTACATTAAAAGAGTTTCATTGGGAGCTTCACGGATGAATTTCAGCACATCTTCTCGAGTCAAAAATTTCGATTTCTTTGCTTCATATCCTTTGGATGCTTGCTTTAGATACTGGCCTAACTTGCAATATTTTGCAATGTCTATACTCTTGTTAACTATTAATGTTTTCTTTAACATTGAATATTTCGTCCATAGGGAATTAGAAATGAATGTTCCAGACTATAATCGATATACATAACGAAATACAGTTTTTTAGCTGGTCTAGATTTTCAATTTCTATGGAAACAATAATTGTCCACACTATTGAAACTTTAGGATTATTTTTAAGATTACAAGTTAGCCTTAACCCAAGTATATTATTCTATACTAGACAGATAGATATTCAATTGTAACCCAAGCACTTCGTGCTTGACTCAACACAACTGTACGAGTCAGAAAATAAACCCTATTTAGCTTATCTTTATGTTTATCTGATGTTTCCAAGTTGTCCTGCTTGTGGCAGGATTCCGCGTAGCTGGCAGGACGATATCTCCCTGCTTTTAACAGGAAATTCAGACTGCAGGAAAGAGTTTATTACGTTTGATGCGTTTACCATATAGTTTGAGTCTGGGTCTAGTTCATGGATTTGTTTAATTGAATAATATGTGATTAGTCTAGAGCCTTTGTTAGAAGTGAATTTGTGGTTAATTGAAAACGAAAATCAAAAAAATTATTATTTATTAGGAAATAATCATTTCTTTCATCTTACAATTATCCAGAAAGTTAAAACAAACTTACTCTAACTCAAATTTTCACCGTTTTTAACCCCTTTCTGCTATCTTAAACGATTTTTTTCAAAACTTCGCTTAATTTTAAACCCTAAACCTCCTAAAGAACTTTTGTTAATTGGCTTTATTTACTTTTTTAATCTTTGCCAACTTTTAAAAGAAATTAATTATAGCAGGGCTATTTATTTTGCCACCCCTGCTATAAAAAACATTAGCCAATTTTGTTTCGAATTCCTGACGCTACGCCCCAAAGTTTGGTCAGTTTCCTTAAGTTTTTGGACGACTCAAAAAAAGTTTTCTTAATGGAATTTTGTTACCGTGTTTCTAGGAGCTTTTTCGCGTTTCCTATAAAAAAAAATAACTTAGGTACATAAAAAATAGATTTCTGTTTTAAAACATTATGGATAAACTGTTTTATAGCAAAAAAAAGTAGGTTATAAATCAAAAATTTTTATCTAGCGTTCCACTCCACTGTTTGCGACTTAAAACATTTGATAACTTTGTTGTTTTGACAATATGTCAGCGTATTGTGACGGTAACTGAATGTTTATTCTCAAGTTTAAATAATTGACGTGTTACAAAATGCGAAACACCTATTCAAATCTAGAATATGTTTGTTTATGGTTTTTGTGATGAAAGTGCTACAGCTGCTGTTGAAGAATATTGTCAACGGTTTCCACAGTAGAAACATCCTCAGAAACGTATTTATTAGAACCAGGAGTACCATAATATTATTCTCTAAGCGCCTTATGATGTATCACTTCAGATCTCCTATTCCTGAATTTTGACGTTGTCAACGTTGGTACGTCAAACTTAACTTTTCAGGATATCTGATTCTAAAACCAGAACGAAAAATTAAGGGTGAGTTACACCTTCAAATAAAGTATATTGGGAGGTACCAAAAGTTATAAGAGGGAGAGCTAACAACAATGAGACGCAGAAAAATCAGCCAGGTATCACCAGATAAAACTAGAGCCATTAATAGAAGAAATATGAATATATTACAACAACACCAACTCGCTCATGAACACACTAAATGAGTTTCAAGCAAACATACCAAGAACACAAGCAGTGGTGAGACTCACAACTGAAACCTAACTCCAATCGCTTCCATCTGGCTATAAGATCTACAGAGATAATAGGGTAGACATAGCGGAGGCGAAATGCGTACATTGATTAAAGGTAAACAGGGTGGACACAAAATTTACTGCACGATCAACAATCAATATCGCATCCTCTTATCAATGATTGCAATCGATTCATCGATTCTGATCCTTATAATTACAGACCTATCTCTCCTCAGAATCAAATCGCAAAGGTATCTGAGGCGGCATTTGTTATCAGACTTATTAACTTTTTAGATTGTTAACTAACATCCAGCACGGATTTCGCAAAAATAAATCTACTATTACTGCCATGGGTAACTAGATACATCCTATCTATGAAGCTTTAAATAATAGGGAGAATAATGAAGAAAACGTCAGGAGAAGAACATATGGGTTCTTTCACATTGTTTCGCGTGTATAATATACTCCTGGTGTTTGGTCCGCTCCTAACTACTGACCCTGTATACTACTAATGGTTTTATTTAGATGAAGCGTTACAATATGTATGAGTAAACAATTACTTCGCTGTTCTGTTTCAATTTTTACTTAATTTATAAAGACCGGCAGTCATCATGCTGCCAGCTAATTAATTAACCGGTCGCAAAAAGTCACAGTATACTAAATCCGGTCAATAAAGCGTCGATTGGAAACGCGCGTAGGCAGACCTTAATTATACATGAAGTAAAGTGATTAAACAGTCGCGATAAGCAAAAAACCAAAAAACACGTGTAAATGCAAAAATCTCTCATTTTGCATATACCGAGAGTTATCGGTATTTAAATCTGAAAATTAATGAGGCAATAAAATTTTATAAGAAGTGGAGCCAGCACATGCCTTTTTTGGGTTTTAATTACTCTCAGTTTCTAGTTTTAATTAATCAACTACATGAGCAGATTCCGGGCATTTTATCATCAAAACTGATGCTTCAGTTTACGGATAGCGATTAGCGGGGTTGGCGTGGTGCAGACACTCCCTAATGAGCAAAAACGTCATTGCGTCACACCTAATGGTCATCTCGACAATTGAGATGTGTAAACCGTCAGATATTGGCTTTTCGGGATCGAGTTTCCACCCTTCTTTCTTGCTTTTTGTCCCTTTTATTTCACGAAACGACGTGTGAATGAGCTATTGAGCTTCATATCGAGTAATCCGCGCTGTCATCTTGCGTGTCACTTGATTCCAATAAGCCGTTTTGCTCTTTTTAGTTTTTGTCACTGGAATTTTTGCAGGAACGTAATAGTTTTGCGGAATATAACAAAATTTTTGTATTTGCCATTAAGTCATTTACAAGACACAAACTTTCTGGCTTAGGGGATGATGTGGGTGACGCAAAAACAGTAGCATTTTTCATTTTATCGATAAAAATTTTAGAAATATCATTTCTATGGTAATTTCGCAATCGTTCACTGATTGCACAGCTCAGCGCATTTTTCTTCTGATAACTTTACGTCTCGGTATGCCGATAAAAATATTTTTAAATACCTTTATTTCTGATGTATTGACTTATTGCAAAAGTCGTTGAGAGATTGCAACAATGGGTACTACAGATATTCTCTATGAATCAGAGGCCAGTGACTAATGAGAACGTGATAATTCCGCTAATTCAGTTAACTACAAAAATCAAATTTATCACTGTACAACAAATCAGGTCGATATACAGGTTATTTGAAATATTAACAGTAACAATATAAATCAAAGTGACGGCTTTTACGTAACCTCTCGTCTGCCCCGCGAAATTTTGAAATGCTATACTTATAATATAATATTTAAAACATTATTAAAATCCGCCTTTGCAAAATTCTAGAAATATGGTAATGAATTTTGTTTAGTGCAAGGAAATATGAGAATTGGTAAAAATTGCTTTCACACTGTAATTTATTATGTTTTGTCGTAGAAAATAACGATATTAAAGCAAATGTTGATAATTCGTTATGTATTGTAATAGTATGTTATTAACAAAGGTTTAGACTTGGACAGACAGACGCCCAGCGTCAATTTTAAATAGAGGCGCGAAGAGCCGCGGGATTTAAGAAGCGGTGGCCATATTGGGTGCTTAAACCATGTTCAGTTATTTTTATTATAGACCTAGGTTAATAATGATTGTTTCTGGTGTAAGTACATTGGAAACAAATATTTATTAATAGTACATTATATGCCTAAGTTGAGAAATGAGCTATTATATAGCGAGCGCTTTCAAATTTTCAGGCGCGAAGCGCCGGCGCCGAAGGATATAATGTGCAAGGTATATAACAGCTTTCTCAACTGAGGTCTATATAGATTTTTTTTTGTGGTCGTGTTGACATTTTTAAATATGACAGTCTCCTTGTGAAATATCTTCCAATTTGTTATGAAAAATTTGATATTATTTTGATTATTTTGTGGAATTTCTTCATTTAAAATAGATCGTCAGGGCTCAGACCCAAGAAGATGTTAAAGAAACAATTAGTAAGAATGCTAAAATCGTGTGTTACTTAACTTTAAAATGCAGAAAGTTCTTCATTATTTACCTAGCTGATTATTAATTATCGTTTCCCTAGGTAGAGAAACTTTACTTCTCACTACAGAAATGGAGTAAATAATGGCGATTTCTCAAGAGGTATGTTCAGGTTAGTTTTGTTTATTTCTGGACCATTTTAAAGAACGTAAATATGAGTTATAATGTCTCCATTGCCGGGAGAATAACCCGCAAATTAATTCGAATTTTTTATCGTTATTACCTACCACCTATCTACACGTGTAATGCAGTTAGGTGTTAATAAAGTGCAAATGAAAAAACTTACAGCAAATTACGAGTGATTACAATAAATGTATGTTCGCAAGAAACTGTACAAACCTACGCGAGATATTGTGCGTAACCACCTTTAGAACTAGGGACGTGTAGTTAATAGAGAGGTTACGCGAACCCAATTATTAAGGTGATCGTTAAAGGGTGGTCCTCCGTCCTCTTATCATATGGGTCGTTTCATCGCAGCTCGTTGAAGAGATTGGAAGTTATGAGTTCCCGTCCAATGTCTTATGTTCCGGAGCCAAGACAATCTCTTCCTTCCTATTCCTCGTCTACCACGCTCAATCTTTCACTGCAGGATTAGTCATTGGAAGTGGTATCGTTCTCCACGTAAAATGTGCCCAAGGTAGGAGATTTTCCTCTGCTTGATATGCTCGAATAGCTCTCGATCTTCAAGTTGAGCCATTCGAAGCACATCCTCGTTTCTTACGTGCTCCGTCCATGATATTTTAAGCATCCGTCTCAGTACCCATATATCGAATGCTTCGAGTTTATTGATTGTGACAGCCTTAAGCATCCATGCCTTGACACCATAGAGGAGGACCGACCAGACCAGATAGCATTTGACCATTCGATATCTAAGTCTAAAATTGAGGTCTTGGTTTGTAACGAATTTCTTGAGCTTAAGGAAAGTTGTTCTTGCTCGCTCTATTCTACCTTTGATGTCCACTTCCGGGTTCCACTTCTCATTTACTACGCATCCCAAGTATCTAAACACTTCCACTCGCTGAACTCGCTCACCGTTCAACTGTAAATTGACGTCGGGGAAATCATCTCCAGATATGACTATGTACTTCGTTTTGTCGATGTTGATTTTTAGGCCTGATCGTTGCCTTGTCTCACTAAGAGCATTCAGGAGTGCTTGCATATCGTCTGCTTCATCGGTTATGATTGCGGTATCGTCTGCGTATAGTATGTTGTTTATATGTTGGTTCCGTTGATTTTGATGCCCCTCTGGGACTTTCAGAGACTGCATCTGCAAAGACTCTTTCCACATACAGGTTAAACAACATCGGGGACAAAATACAACCTAGTCCACACTCTTCTTTATCTTAAACTCTTCTGATGTTGTTGAGTCGTGTAGGCGTATTTCCGCTGTCTGGTTCCAATACAGGTTGGCTATAGATCTCATATCCTTATCGTCCAGAACCAGATCCCGAAGGTACGCCATTAAGAGGTCATGTCTAATATTGTCAAAGGCCTTTTAATAGTCGACAAGACATATAAACACGTTTTTTGTTGGTCAAGGCAGTTCTGTACCAAGGTGCAAAGACTGAAGATGGCTTCTCTGGTACCGAATCCCCTTTTAAAACCGAATTGGCTGGATCCACTGACCTCTTCACATCTCCTGAACATAAGCAATATTCGTAGAAGTAGCTTCAAAAAGTAGCTCATTAGACTTAAGAGACGATAGTATTTACACCTTTTAGCATTATTTGACTTTGGTAGAGCTATAAATGTTGAGCGAGGCCAGTCTTTGGGGAGGCATCCAGAATCGTATATATCATTAAAAAGTTGATTAGCATATATTAATTGAACACACCAACCAATCGAATAGCATAACATAACTAATAACTTGCATTACAATAATAATATTTGTCATTATTACATCTCATTAATGCTTACATGCATCTAACTTATGGACAAGCACTCGGTATTTGTGTTGACGCAAGAAGAATTTATTCTAATACATTTCCAAATCGAAGTGTGCCGCATAAAGAAACCATTGAAAGGGTTGATATTTCAGAAATCACTTGAATGCAAGAAAGTTAAAAATGTGAAAGATTTGCTTCTTTTTGTTTACTTCAGCAGATTTTCCCTGTACCTCTTAGCCGACGGATGTTTTCTCGTTATACTTGGAACAACATTCCAGGATTCTCTCGAATTTCGTTGAAATGATGTATTCTTCTTTCCTGTTGTGAACTGGCGTCGAATATACAAGCTTCTTTAAAATTTCCCATAAAAAGAAATCCAATAGAGCCATGTCGGGCGACTTTGGTGGCCATAAAATAGGCCCACCTCGACTTATATTTCAGATTGTTAACATATATAAAATAAGTCATACAAACTGAAATGATGTCACAAAATATATAATACAAATTTACAACTTACAATATTCACTTAAACTATAGGGTTCTAAATCTATTAATAATTGTTTTATTTCTTTTTTAAACTATTTTTGAGATTCCGTTTTTTTAATATAAATATGTATATAAATATGTTAATAATAAATCTTTCTGTAATATTCCCAATTTGAATGTATGAATTTTCAACAGTTTTAATATGCGAAACACAATTTTTCCAGCTACTCACAGGCACTTTGTCCACTTCAGTAACAATAATATCCAATACACTAGCGTTTATAGTGGGTGATACATTATTGCGTCTAACGGCAGATTTTAATTGATGCCATATGTGTTCTATGGGATTGAATATGCAGTGATACGGCGGAAGCCTTAGCACTGTATGCCTCTTACTTTTAGCGTAGCTGTCGCAGTAGTACTCCTTTTCCAGGTTCAGAAATTTAAGCAGATCAAGTAACTTTCTTTTAGTGGAACTTTCATGAAAATATATATCATTCTGATACATAAATTCCGGTCTTGCCATTTTCGTATCTTTTGAACAAGGGTGCTTGTTTAACTGTCTACTATGGTAACTTGCATTATCCATAACAATCACACTGTTTGGAGAAACATTAGGAATTAACTTATTTACGAACCAATTCTCAAATAACTCCGCTGTGGTATCGTTATGGTAATCCAAATAGGAGTCATTTATATTCTTGGCTGTCAATGAAAGTGCATTTGGTACCCGACCATCTTCGGACCCTGCATGTACTATGGTTATTCTTTTTCCTCTGTTTGATGGTGCCTTTGTTCTACACCTGTCACTAGGATCAACCCAACCTTTTGATTGGGTATCATGGGTATCAAACCAGGTTTCATCTAAGTATAAAATAGGTCTGTTCTCACTTCTGTACTGAGCGATTTTTGTCAAATATTCAAATCGCCATGCCTTAAGTCGTTGCGATTCCATGATAACTTGCCGTTTATCGACTTTTTTTAAATTTAAAGCCGATTCGTTGAAGACACTTTCACAGCGTTGTCCTACCGCAATTGATATCCGTGTTATCTATCTCAAGTCTTTTCAGTAAATTATCCAGTGTTGGTACCGTATGCTCTTCATACATCTTATAAATTTTGCGTCGGACTAAATCTTCATCGCTGCGATCTAATTTTTTGCAAGTCCCAGAATCTTTCCTTCTTTTCCTTTCGGTGATAGGTTTATTCACAATTTTCCATACTGTTTTTTCCGAAATTTTAGTCAGTTCAATATTCAATCCACCATAACATTAAGCATGTCCCCTCACTAATTTAGTTTCACTGGAAAAAAGAATGAATTGATATGTTAAAATTCTTCTTTTACAACACGTTTTGACTTCAACATTGCTTAAATCACTCGACTATGATTAAGGTCCTTAATTCTACTTGCGTATAAATCAACCCCTACCTTCACATGGAGATACGCCGTTCTTATACTAAACTCCTGTCGATTCCAAAGGTTGCATAATCTACATTATATTGTATTGTATTATTGAATCACCTCTCTGCTCCCCCAACTGTTTTAACTTCTTTTCATATTAAAATCTCTTAAATGGTTAGTTGCTGAGGATGACTTTCTCTAAAGTCGAAACTAGTACAACACATGCATTAAGAAATTTAATTTAATTCATCGTCATTTTATGTATTTCTATAACCCTTGTTTTCTACCCTAGAGGGGCAAATAAAGTTATTTGGTGGTAAAGACAGACCTTTATTCCTATCTGAAGATAAGTGTCTTCTTCCATTTTCATTTCCGCACTGTGGTTGTACCTGTATCCACGGACGCCACATATTTGGATAATCAAAGCTGCGTTTTTATTTCACACGAACTAATAAAATGACTGGTTTTGCAACACTGATTTGTCTTACTTATTTTTTTTCCCATTATTTAACAAGGCTTTGTAAACTAGTTACGGCCAAGTACGGTCCTACCTGGATAATAAAATCATTATCTCTATGATCCTTGAAACCCTTTCAACAGAGAATTTTATGATGGGTGATAACTAAAGGCAGGTAGTCATTCTCTTAAATCTGTGAACGGACTGTACCTACCATGTACGGTTGCATGGGGATTTCCTAGTTAAGGGTTGAGGGGGATTATGAGAGAGTGGTAAATTCTTTATTAATAATATAATTATTTATTATAATCATTCCCTGATAAGACAACAATATGTAGTAAGAGAAGTTTATTGACAATGTAATATCAGTTATATTTTCAGTACTAATAACTGCCGGACTAAGTCTCACAGCCAAAACTATTACCATGAAGCTTGTGCACTAAAAATAATACGGATTGTTTTATCACAAATTAGCATAGCTCTAATTCCACAGGAAACCCATAAACATACAATTATTTCCCTAATCGATATACCGTTATCGATAATTCGTCACAGTTTCGACACCTCTCTAATGGCCGGTCCGTAGAGAATCGAGAAATTGCAAAGTGTGAAACTTCAAGTAGGTAGTAAGTTGGTACTGCCAAAGAAAAAATCTACGCCTTTTCATTATGGAGAAATTCTACCATGGCTATTGGTTACGTATACATATCATGATAGCTTATTGCATGTATATTATGTATATACAGTACTCGTATAAAGTCCCCCCTTCCCAGAAAGTATGTCCTTGTTTATGATCACGTTTTAAAATATTAAGGGGTAGCGTAGGGCGACCTTTATTTATTACATATCTGAGGTAATCATCTCTAAATGGGATATCGTGTAAAGAACAAATTATATGACGAACAGGACTATCCATCCTATAAAATAGAAATGGTATAACAAAACAATAGAAAATGTCCCTAACAATCATATGTTTATAATCAAACAAATCCTGCAAATAGTCCACAAACTTACAAATGTCTAAATTCATAAAAACTGCATACGCGACCATCACGTCCTAGTTCTATTTAATTATTTATACTATTTAATAATGTGAACATAGGCCACTATTGTATAAGAAGAAAATAAATGTACAAAGGACTATTTCTTTCAAATTGTAATATTTGTACAACGTTATTTAATATGACCTCTTTACTTCAAATCGATAAAATCCAGCTTTCTTCAAAAGACGTCTAACCCTAAAAGCGTCGACCAGTAAAGATTTCTAGTAATCAACCGACGCCGACGTTCGATGCTGCAGCAACATTGCTCGTGACTCCGTCTCGTTTAATTGGTTTTCCAGCAGTTGTGACGTCAGCCAGCGCTACCGTAACCCGGATATGTTTCACGGATTTTGCACTATGGGGCGCTAAATTACTCGCCTGCCTTTGCGGATTTGCCATTTTAAGCAAGTATTATGGTAGGTAGTGAATTAACCTTTATCCTCAACGTCACAGTTACTTAACGGAACTGTCGATATTGGGCGGATTGGAATTCTCATTGGATGCGCTAAGCACTTACTCAGTACCCTGAAACAACTAACGATTGAGCAGATATCATTTAAAACCAAATAATAAGTCCGTTTTTTATTGATGTTAATTTTAGTTTAGAGTAGTATTTGCTAATGCAAAAAAATTAAATATTATAGTTATACCCGTACTTATAATTAGAAGAGGTCCTAATATTCAGTCGACATGGTTTTAGCAAGACTGCTTCCCTGCACATTTTAGCATAAACGTAATGATATTTTTTAATAAAATAGAATGGCCACTTACACCTTCTGATCTTAAGCCGATGGATTATGTCCTCTGGGGACATCTGAACAATAAAGTTGTAATGTAACAATACCAGACAATAATAAAGTACCTACTAAAAGATAGAGTTACGACAGAACGTCAGCTCATGAATACGACGACTATGCTTCAAAATGTAATGAATATATTTTATTACAGTTTAGCACATTGTCAAGCTGTTCAGGGGGGTTATTTTCAACATGTAAATTATGTAGTACCAGAGAATTACGGCCAACGAGAATCTTCCATATTCCTTACTGGCGTAGTATAAGCGATCTGCGTATGTTTCTGTTAAAAACTCACGTTAAAATATGATCGTGTTTAAACTGATTTGCTTAAAATATAACAACGCATTCTTCGGCTTCTCGCTAATTGTTGGCCGCTGCCTTATTTTGCTTTGGCCAAACATAAATTATATCTCGAACCCCTATACGTTTTCCGGTCTAGAGCTTTTGAGAACGTCGGCAGGGGACGCTGTTTCAATTAACACGTAAGTATATCTAGTTGCCTACGAACCAAACTTCTGTTCTTACCGCGGTTGCACTACTCAACCAATCTGTTTCACACTGTGCTTTTGGTCATGTACGCTTGTTTTACTTCGGCGGATATTCTAGGCAATTAGTATTGGCGACATCAGAAGAGTCTCTTAAATTCGTTGCGACAGCAAATAAAAAAAAAGTATTCTAGGTATTATAGGCTCTGTGTAAATGTTAACCGAGATTAAATATTTAACGGAGATATGAATTTTATTCCTTTATTTGAAATTTAAATTAAACCTCTCCAGAAGAGGCTCTTTTGCGAAAATACCTAAGCACAAAAGTAATTTCACATTTACATATTTCAGAATATCCAATTTTATGCCGCTCACTTCAGAAAAATATAAAAATAAAATGCTTATATAAGATGATCATGTCTCGAAAAAACATTTTCAAATACCTAGGAGGAGCATTTGGATTTGTCGGGTTTAACTTGCATCAGTGGCGTGTACTTACTTTATTTTATCGCACTTTTTTAATGTCCTCTGAGACCAATAAATCTACCCTGCGGTAAAAAGCGCAACAAGGGAGGAACATTTTATATTTGATTAAATGACCAGCGATAAATGCAATGAAGTCTTTAACATTGCCTGACCTCTACCACGATAAAATGCACTAGCTACAATCCTGATTAAAATATAGGTTTTGCAAAGCCTGACAATGGTTAAAGAGGCTTCGGAGGGTTTACACGCCAAAAAAATCGAAAATTTTAGAGATTGAGCAAATTAATCGCTTCATTGGAAAAGCTGATGATAAAATATATCTAGCAATCAAATAAGTATTGCATTAAATAAGAACATAGTTAACAAAATTGGAATAATTCCTAAAATTTTTGCTTGAAAATAAGTTTCTCAGCATTAGCAACGATATACGTTTATCTCAAACAAAAATACAATAGGTATTGATAAAAAAAAACTTACCCATAATAAATGTAGTTAATCTTGAATATAAATTTTAGGTTGCCGCAGAGAAGAAATTACAAATATGTCAGTAGATGAGATTTAATTTAGAGACGATATAATCATTGTACGTGTGCCCAAACCCAAAACTAAAAATTGCATAACCAGGCAGTTTATAATTATAAATAGTGACTGGGTACAAATGATAACACAGTATTTTAGTCTCAGACCAAATCACGTGACTAGTCGCAGATTTTTCTTGACTTATAGAAATGGACACTGCATTAACACTATTGATCTTAACACAATTGGAAAAGCTTCCTTTGTTATTGCTTCTTACTTAACATTACCAAATCCCAAGTTATTTACAGGCCATTGTTTAAGACTTAGCAAATAGTGGAGGTGGCTTGAACACTATTAAGAAGCATGGTGGCTGGAAGTCTTTAGCAGTAGCCGAGGGTACATTGAAACATCGATGAAAAGCAAGGTTGAAGTTGCAAATATTTTGTTCACACAATCTTCACACGGTGTATCTTCACCTTGCTTATCACGTACTTCCCAAAATACCACAGCTACAGCATCTGTAACGTCAAGTGGAACGACTAGATTAATTATAAATGAGCAAGGTCTCACGCAGAATATTGTATCTGCCCAGAATAATCCAGGGATAACCATTAACGCCACCGAGCATTCAACAGTAACAGTAAATATTTACAATAATCACTCATCTCTTCCAAAGTCTGTTTCTTTAGAGAAATAAAATTGAGGAAAATACCACAGCATTTATAATTGTAACGAAATAAACTAATAAAGCACTATTTAACTTTTGTCTTACTATTTTTTAAATAGTCTAATATTATAGTGTTTCGTGCTTGAAATAAATAAATATACGTAAACCACAATCGCATATTTTCTAGGTTATGTTGTTTGTGGATGTATGTAAAGCAGCGTGAGTGTGATCCTAGTAAAGATATATCTACGTATATTCTGTATTATATAACCAGTAAAAGAACATTTCAATTTAAATAATTTATTTTATTTCTTGTACTTAATTGAAAATTTTTATAAAATATGTCTCACTTCTAAAGATAGATCCAGATCCAAGATCTATAGGTATAAAATAGATAATTTAAGTTTACCACTACCGAAATATTTCTTAAAACAAAAAGTAGGTTTGCCATGAAATTTCAAAACAGTCATGTTGTGTTGTTATCAACAGGAAGAAAATCAAAAATGCATGTTTAAAATTATTGCTTATGCAACACAATTAAAACCCATAATGAAAACTTTATGATTTCCAAATAGAAAAAATTATATTATAGACATAGACAACAAGCGTTAAAAATCTACTTTTATTAGTGCTTGTAGATAAAAATAATAATATTTAATAAACAACCATCGATCGCACGGTTTTTAGCATCTCTCCCTAAATGTATAAAATCGATTTCCACCGATAAACTACATAGCTACCGATTTTCATTAATATTAACAAGACAACAAAACAAGAGGGGATATCCCAACATAGCGGGTGGCTCGAAATAAGAAAACCAATTGCTTTAAACAGGATTACGAAAATTTATACAGGAAACCGTAACTAGGTTCGGTTGGTGGTTAAGCCAATATCAAAACACCCCTGCTCTTTGGGTTTGGTTAGTTTAACCTTGGCAGAGGGGGTCTGTAGTGCCTTTAAAACATTGATTCATTCACATTTACATACATATTTAAGGATTTTTGAAATTTATTTGATTCTAGTTTCACTGCAAATTAATATCGCTCACTATGGCGTTATGCCGGTTCTGATAGATAACATGATTACAAAAATGCAATCAAATACTCTTAGATCTGGACGACAATGGTGGACGTTTGGATTTCTATTAATACTTATGCAATTCAAATGGTGTACAAAAAAGATATGCAGGGTGTCCGGGAAAATATGAGATATCTCTCGGATTCAGATAGAACATGAAAAAATAAGATCACAGGTTCCTACATAATTTTTTCTTACAGACCCTCGAAGATATGTACCCCTGAAGGAAACGGTTTTTCTTAATATAGGTTAATACAAATTTAATGTGAGAGACACTAGTAGGAACCTCTTAAATCAGTGTCCTTGAAACATATTTAGCTTTTTTAGTTTTCCAGGGATGGACTAAGCTTTAGAACTTAATGCTTACATTTTTAACACCCTGTATGATCAAGACTTAAAAAAAAATCTGGATAGCTTGCACATTAGACTAAAAAAAAGGTACGCTTGTTTATTTTTGATAAACTGAAGAGTTGTCGAGAAAAAGAATAATAAACGAATAGTTGTAGAAGACCTATGTTCGTAATAAATGTGCGTTTTATTTATTTATCGGCACCAAAAAAAACGTATTATTGTTGCAAACGTTACTATGGTACGAAACAAATAAAATATCCTGCATTTTAGAACTTGTCGTCTGTCACATCGCTGAAACTTGATCCTTTACTTCGATATTTAATAAACAACCATCGATCGCACGGTTTTTAGCATCTCTCCCTAAATGTATAAAATCGATTTCCACCGATAAACTACATAGCTACCGATTTTCATTAATATTAACAAGACAACAAAACAAGAGGGGATATCCCAACATAGCGGGTGGCTCGAAATAAGAAAACCAATTGCTTTAAACAGGATTACGAAAATTTATACAGGAAACCGTAACTAGGTTCGGTTGGTGGTTAAGCCAATATCAAAACACCCCTGCTCTTTGGGTTTGGTTAGTTTAACCTTGGCAGAGGGGGTCTGTAGTGCCTTTAAAACATTGATTCATTCACATTTACATACATATTTAAGGATTTTTGAAATTTATTTGATTCTAGTTTCACTGCAAATTAATATCGCTCACTCTGGCGCTATGCCGGTTCTGATAGATAACATGATTACAAAAATGCAATCAAATACTCTTAGATCTGGACGACAATGGTGGACGTTTGGGTTTCTATTAATACTTATGCAATTTAAATGGTCTACAAAAAAGATATGCAGGGTGTCCGGGAAAATGTGAGATATCTCTCGGATTCAGATAGAACATGAAAAAATAAGATCACAGGTTCCTACATAATTTTTTCTTACAGGCCCTCGAAGATATGTACCCCTGAAGGAAACGGTTTTTCTTAATATAGGTTAATAAAAATTTAATGTGAGAGACACTAGTAGGAACCTCTTAAATCAGCGTCCTTGAAACATATTTAGCTTTTTTAGTTTTCCAGGGATGGACTAAGCTTTAGAACTTAATGCTAACATTTTTAACACCCTGTATGATCAAGACTTAAAAAAAAATCTGGGTAGCTTGCACATTAGACTAAAAAAAAGGTACGCTTGTTTATTTTTGATAAACTGAAGAGTTGTCGAGAAAAAGAATAATAAACGAATAGTTGTAGAAGACCTATGTTCGTAAGAAATGTGCGTTTTATTTATTTATCGGCACCAAAAAAAACCTATTGTTGTTGCAAACGTTACTGTGGTACGAAACAAATAAAATATCCTGCATTTTAGAACTTGTCATCTGTCACATCGCTGAAACATTGATCCTTTACTTCGATATTAATTTACTGATTTTTGGATTTCGTGGTGAATTTAATTGTGAATTAATTCGAACTATGGAGTACACGTTTATTGAGTATGCAGATATGCATCTGAGGTATGGTCTTTCGTCTTGAAATGCTTTAGAAGTAAAAAAGTGGAAAAATAGTCTACCGATACTGGTCTGAGAAGAACCGTACGTACGCCGTCGTTAGAGGAAAACATTTTAAATGATGTAGATGACATTCCATCAACGAGGACTCGAAATCTATCAGCATAGTTTAAAACATGGAAAGGAATAGTACATGAAGTTCTTTAAGAACAACTGTTATATCCATATCGCTTGCAAAAAGTATATGAACTGATTCCTGAAGATTTTCCTTGTAGAATGCAAATTGGCCATTGGATCAGCAATGGAGTAATGTAAACTTCATTAGTATTATTCTTTTCACAGATGAAGCAAGGTTTACCAAAAATGGTATCACTAATTCACACAACACACATGTATGAACTGATGAAAATCCTCATGCCACTATTGTTGTTCCGCATCACCAACATCAGTTCCAATAAATTAATATCTAGGCAGGAATCATTGGCATTTTTTTGATTAGACCATTCGTATTGCCGAAACGGAAATGGACAACTTTATAGAAGTTCCTCCAGAACGCTTTTCAGGATTTATTACTACTTCATGCACGATGGGGCACCACCTCATTTCAGTGTTGGTATGCCGGAGCATCCAAATAACGTCTATCCAAACCATTGGATAGGTAGAGGAGGACCTATTGCCTGGCCTCCTCGGTCTTCCGACCTAACGTCGTTGGATTTTTACCTGTGGGGGACACCTGAAAACACTTGACGAGAGCTGTATATTTTTATTCTGCCGCATCTTTTACACTTAATGTTCTTCGTTGAGGCAGGTTTTGTCTAAATCAAAAGAAATTCACTTCTATGTGTGCCAATATTTCTTTAGATATTACCGTCTCCAAAAAAGAAAAATTTAGTTTATGTAAAATTTGCCACAATGTTTTTCTTTCTAGGTTGGGTAAATTCTCATCTTCTCTTATAACAGTAAATATTGTATCCTGTTGGAAATCTCCATATTGAAATAAGAATTATGAACTTTTCTTCTTATTACACTCTTTACATCTTGTAGATTGTTGATTCACCAACTCCCGTCATATTGGCATATTCTGATACTAGGTTTCGAACAGTACCAGAGAGTGTTTGATATACAGGTGCGTCATGTCGTATATATTGACCTATATGCTAGGTGCTTTATTAATGGGTTTATCAAAAATTGAATTGAAATTTTCTTTCAAAATTAGTATTAAAATCGGGGTAGCCATTGATTAATTAAACAATTTATTAATTTAAATATTGGGAATAACATCTACAAGATAAAATTGTTACAATTGCTCAATGTGACCGTCATTTCCATCTATAAAATCTATATAATCATCTTTTTCATCAATTTTTTAATAACATTTGAAATGTATTCTGGGTAGTCGTTATTTAACTTTTTGATTTCTTGGTTAATTTTTTGTCTTGAATGCTGCAAGTTGGTGCTTCTATCGGCATATACCATGTTTTTCAGATAACCCCATAGAAAAGCATCTATTGGGGTGAGAAACGGGCTGGCGGGTGACCATTGAATGATACTGTGTCTTCCTAACCGATCTTCATAGTGGTTGTTTAAGTATTCTGTCACAGGGACTATGTTATGTGGCGGAGCTCCATCTTGAAGCCAGACCATTTGACAGTACTCATTGATTGACAGATATCTTTGTATATTAATGGAGCCTTCATAAAATATAGGGTGTATGACTTTATTTTTGACTATACCGCACCAAACATGCAAACATTTCCTACATTGGAACTGTACTTCTGCAATATTCTCAGGTCCTATCGAAAACTCCTGCTGTGGTAAATGTCGCTTCACCACTCCATAATATCTTTTAAAAGAATTATGAGCCGCATTTTTCCTCCTAAGCATTTTTTGGCAGTATAATTTTTGCACATGTAAGATCTTGTCAGGGTGATAAGCATGTGATCGAAGCGTTTTCTGTATTTTTTTCCGTGATATGTCTAAATAATTATGAGTATCTTGAACAGAAGAGATCTTTTGAAAAGAAATTAGTATAAGAAAACAGTAAAAACCTTACTAGCCATATCGTTCTTCCAGAAACAACAGAATATATAACTCTTTATTCAAATATTTTTGCACTACCTTTTTTTATGGATTCTTGCAGTCGAAATCCTCTCTCGATATTTCTAAATGCATTTTTGGATTGAAGCGGCAAATTAGGATATAGTTGCCGATACTCTTACTGTGCACTGTATGCATTTGAATTATTTTTATAGGCGTAAAAATTCAAACTTTTCTTCCTAGGTATACTTCATTCTCGGATGGTAACAATAAACCAAACAAGAATATAGATAGATAGATAGATAGAATCGTCTTTATTTTTTACTCGGCGAAGTGCAGCATAGCTGTTTGCTTAACCGAGCATTCAAAATACAAGTTTACAATATAATTCTACATTATTTTTACTAATAATCTAAATAAGTACCTACTAAGTATAAAACAATATAATAATACCTATACCTACAACTAGTTATCACATACTCAAAGAAAATAATATATAAAAATAAAAATTAAATTCAATGTTGTTGTAACAAAAGTATTTTAAATTTCCGTTTAAAAGAATTATATGACATATTCTTAAAATATAATTTATTTTCATTAAACACTTTGGGAACCACATATGAAAAAGATCGCTGAAATAAAGCTGTGCGATGCCGAGGTAAATTAAGCAAATTATTTTGGCGAGTGTCGCGGTTGTGAGTTGCATATCTAAAAGAAAGCTTCTCATGGAGATATTGGGGAATCCCACTCTCGAGCAGTTTATAAATAAAATAACCAAGATGTAGTCTCAACCTATCTTGCATATTTAGCCACTTTAATGTTTTTAATTTATGAGATACATGGTCACGCATTTTTAGTCCACAAACGAAACGTATACACGAATTCTGAACTCTCTGAATCCTATTCTTTGACTATAAATCAAGGCACGGTCCATAAACAATGTCTGCATATGTGCAGTGAGAGAGAACCAGAGATTCAACTGCTTCTTAAATCTTAGACTAGAATCAAACACAATTCCCAAATTCTTGTACTCTACAACTACAGGAATCGGAGTATTATCAATAGCTAGTTGAATGTTGTGACTAGCCCAGGCCTTGTCCGGACCAAAAAACATGACAGCTGATTTATTAGGATTTATTTTTAGGCCGTGGTTTTTCGAATAGTGATAGATAGACTCTAAAGAATTATTCATGACTTGATTAGCCTGGGGTGCCCCTTCTTTATTAAAACTTACACGCAACTGAGTGTCATCGGCATATCTTTGCATATGACAATTTGTAATGGCCAGGTTCGTGTCAATAGTATAAATTAAAAAAAGCAATGGCCCCAAGATAGAGCCTTGTGGTACACCACGAACCATATCGATAGAGTCTGATATTACCTCCTCTACAAGTACTCACTGTAAACGACCCGTTAGATAGTTCCCAATAAACGTCACAGCTCCCTCCAAAAACCCGTAATAATATAGTTTAGCACACAACATTCGATGATCTAAAGTGTCGAATGCCTTACTATAGTCTAATAATACACGAGCAGACGTGTCACCACGATCTGCAGCTCCAATAATGTCGTCCAAAATACTAAGTAGTACGGAAGTGGTGCTGTAATGTTTCCGAAAACCCGACTGTAAATCCGGCAATAGACCATTTTGATGTAAATAATTAATTATCTGGGAAAAAACAACTTTTTCGAGTAACTTAGAAAATATAGGCAATAAACTGATTGGTCTTAAATCATTGACAGAATTAATATTTGTTACCTTTGGAAGCGGCAAGACTATTGCAGTTTTCCACTGCAAAGGAAATATACCGTATTCGATGCAGGTGTTAAAGATATGAGTTAAAAATGGAACAATTATTGGACAGCATAATTTAACCATCTCCAGAGAAATACCATCCACTCCAAAGGCGTTAGATCTTAACTGAGAAATAGCGTTAATAATATCATCGTCTTTAACCAAGCCAAGTGAAAATGTCGCTAGTGTGGCGCGGCCATTTATATAGGTCTCTATAGTTTCATCACTAGCCGGTGTTGCTACAGTATCTATAGATTTTATAAAAGTTTTGTTAATTAAATCGGGGGTTTTTAAGGGGATGGGTAGGTCAAAATTTTGCCTTGATTTATTGTACACATTCATTTGATCCAATGTTTGCCATACAGTTCTAGAATTTTTAGTTCTGGTAATGAAATTAATATAAGCTCTTTTTTCGTTTCGTACAGCCTGAGTAAAAAAAATTCGCATTTCCTTATAAGCAACCCAATCATTCATGGATCTTGATTTCTTGTATTTAGATAATAAATTGTTACGATGTTTTTTCATTACTTTTAGCGTACCTGTAAACCAAGGAGTTTTGGGTCTTGTTACTCTTTTTTTGTATGGGTGCATGCGAATCAAAAAGTGATAACATATTATTAGTTAGCAAATTTACCTTTTCAGAGATATCTGTGGTATCAAGAATCGAGGCCCAATTTTTATTTATTAAATCATTATCAAAGTTGTGTTTATCGAAATGTCGAAAATCTCTAAATTGTACGATTTTAGGTAACCTTCGGGGAACTATGCAATTTAAAGTACAATAGATAAGTTGATGATCGGTGGTATTATGCATGTCAAAGTGTATAACATCAGAAGTAAGCAAATTTTTATTAGATAAGACAATGATGTCAATGAGACTATGTGAGCTACCAACGGAACGAGTGGGGTTCGCAACTACTTGACTACGATTATATGGCGTGTCAAAAGCAAACAGTTCATTCGTCCATGGCTACCCCCATTTTAATATTAATCTTTAAAGGAGATTTTAATTTAAATTTTTTCTAAATAGCTTGTCAGAAAGGTAATTATTAGTCGCCATTTTTATAATAGACCCAGATGCATTCGATAACACGTTGAAAATTAAACTAAGTAAGTTGGAAATATTCTACTATGAATTAAGATACGTGTGTAATTTAAGGCCAGGTACCTGTTATTGTCACCCCTATGGTTTATTAAGGATTTACGGCTTTCGCTGTGCTGTCAATCATTAAGAAATAGATTATAACCTATTATTAACCTCTTCCACAGTTTCAAATCGTTACCTCTACTATAATATTAATAATAATCACGTGTGTGATGCGTTAATAAAAATCACCCTCCTTGTGCGGTAGACTCCTCCATGGCTTCTGAACAAAAATAATTTAAATTTGAATACCTAGCTGCAAACAATATTACATTTGCCTCCCTTATTATAGTTAGGTGCTTTGACATGCAACAAGGGGAATTTTATATTCTTTGAGCTCGCGTTTCGCATGTAAAATAGAGTTTTCGTCGACCTTTTAATATTTAAAAAACTGAGTCGACTTTTCAATGTGTGCCTCAAACAAAAACTGAATAAAATACCGTTAGAATAAGTGGAGCTGATGCGTATATATTTATAAATATTAAAATGCTTGTTTTTTGGAAAGCATTCAAAAATATTTAAGCAGTATTTTTAAAAGAGTTCTTTCCTGTTGCAGAAATAATGGCCTGAAAGCAGAGCGTGTGCGAGACCCAGCGTCATCGTCAACAAAAGTATGATTCTGAGATGTGGAGTATGCCTAGTCTTGGTACTTTTTGGAAAGGGATCAGAAGCAGTAGATCCATGTAAGTGTAATTTAATCTACAGTCAAGGATGGGTAGGTAGAAGAATATATATATAAAGTTGCCGGCTGTGGTAGCTTGCATTGTCCATCACAATAACACTGTGTTCTGGTATATTTGAAAGCAAACTGTCTTTAAGCAGCTTTCAAAAAGAGCGCCGTTGGTATATTCATGATAGTCCAAACTTGAATCCTTTATATTTTTTGCCGACAGTAATAAACAATTAGGGATCCATCCATTCTCCCAACCTGCATTAGTTATTGTTATTCGTTTTCCTTTATTTAAAAGGGCTTTACTTTGGCTATTTTTCATTTAAATCAACCCATTCCTTTTTAACAGTCTTATGAGTGTCAAACTACGTTTCATCCAGATAAACTATTGAACGTTTTTCGGATCTAAACTTTTTTATTTCCCTAAGGTACAGACATCTCATTTTTCTTAATCTTTCGGACTCCATAATAATGTCTCTCTTGTTTATTGTCTTATACTTAAATCACATCTCTTGCAATGCGCGGTGAAGACTTATCCTGCTACATGATATCGTAGTATCGTCAGTTGTTAACCGTGATTTTAAAGAATCTAACGTGACCACAACATTTTCTCGATACATTTGGTATATTTTCCTGCGAATAACATCTTTGTCACAATCATCTACGCACTTCATTTTTCCGGTATCTTTGCGAACTTTTCTTTAAAAAAGTCCTTTTAGCATAATATCTCGTACCGTCGATAATGGAACTTTCCTCATTTCTCTGATATTTTTAATGGCAATTACTTTAGGGTGACCGCTCTTTAATAATGATTCACATACATTTTTCACGATCACTTTGGCGTCAGAATATAAATGCTTCCTGGAATGTTTAGGGTAGCTAAATATCGCATTAGCTGAAGATTCCCAAGGTCTCCACATACTTTTAATATTAAATTGTTCCACACTGTTTCAAAGTAAAATAGATAGGTACTAGTATATTTTGAATATTATGTTTACTATTTATATAAGCTATATAAACAGGTACCTGTAACTAAAAAGTTTTGAGAAATATCCTAATAATTAAGTTGTTTCTAGAAAACCTTAATTAGACAGTTTATTAATTTTGATAACAAATCAAGTAATGTACCTATCTATTGTTATTATAAACTGGCATTAAAAATAAATGTGGGTTAATACGTCTCGGCGAAAGCAAAAGCCGAGTTTATGAGGGGTTTTATTGCAGTCATTAAGCCAAAGCCTCGGAAAAGATATTTAAAGCGTTGATTTGGCGTTTTTCTACATAGAGAATGCATTCATCAAAATGATCAAAACCTTCTGGCAGTTGCAAGTTCTTTCAATCTTCAGCTGCATCTGCAATAGAAGCCTGAGTACTTTGTAATGCGTTAATAATTTTGCAAACTGGGTCAAACAATTTACCACTGTCTTCAATTTGCTTTTTTAGACTTTCGACAAATCAATACCAGTTTTGGTGTATTGGGATTAAATAATGTGGTTTCAGCAATTGTTGCCCGCATTGGCTTCAAATTCCCCAAATAATTGACAAATGAGTCGCGAAAAGAACACCAACGCTTTTTTCCAGGTATATATAGGATCACTCTTTTACTACCTAATTTTGAAAGGCTATTCTCAGGGTCAAGTGACAAAAACTCTTTTAATACTAATTGGACTTTTCCCGCGATATTTTCAGAAACCAATTATTTTGCAAGTAGATTTTCTGTATAGCTATTGCAATTTGTATGCCACATATTTATCTGTTCCCTTATTTTTTTCATATTCCTTGCATTGTCTGAGCAGACAACGTAAATTTCTGTATTGTAAACTTTCCTAGATATAACTACACAGCCTTCCACAATCTCTTACAGTTTATCACTAGTTTCCTTTTCACCAGTCAAGTTAAATGACTCTAGAAAAGCTATGTTACCATCAACATTATGAATAAAGCGAACAACGTTTTTAGTGTTACCCGATGAGTTCTTCCAAACATCAATCTGCATAAAATCAACGTTTTTGATGGATTTTTTACAATTCTCAAAACATTTTACGAGCAGACTTGATGACCATGTTTTTCTTCTAAGCAATTTGTATGATGGGTGTAACAGTCCTATAAAATTTTTAAAAGTGTCCGATTCAACAACGAAGAAAGGTATAATATACCTACATTATACCTTAGTTGAACATAGGAAATTCTATTATAATTTTTTGAAGAGGGCGCTATAATAAACCTATGTGCCAAGTTTGAATAAATTTTAATGAACCAATCCTAACTTATTTGAAATAAATGTGATGGCAAAATTACGAAATTTTCATAGTTTAAGTAATACAGGAAATTATTATTTGGCCCTTCCATTTCATTAATTAAACTTATCATTAGTAAATTTGAGTCCAAATGCGCTGTAATAAATAACTGTAAATGCTCAACTAAGAATGTCAATAGAGCTGAAGAAAGGAATAATAGAGATCTTGATATTTTATATATTTAGCCACCTCAAAATTTACATGGGATTTCCTATGGGTAACTAAGCCGTGCAAGTAAGGCAAGATTTAAAATACTACATTTTATACCTAAGTTGAGAACTGAGCTTATTATACCGGCTGAGGCACGGCTTAGTTACCCATAGGAAATCCCATGTAAATTGTAAGGTGGCTAAATATTGGCTTCCCTGTACATTTTAGAGAAAAATTCTATTATAATTTTTTGAAGAGGGCGCTATAATAAACCTATGTGCCAAGTTTGAATAAATTTTAATGAACCAATCCTAACTTATTTGAAATAAATGTGATGGCAAAATTACGAAATTTTCATAGTTTAAGTAATACAGGAAATTATTATTTGGCCCTTCCATTTCATTAATTAAACTTATCATTAGTAAATTTGAGTCCAAATGCGCTGTAATAAATAACTGTAAATGCTCAACTAAGAATGTCAATAGAGATGAAGAAAGGAATAATAGAGATCTTGATATTTTATATATTTAGCCTCCTCAAAATTTACATGGGATTTCCTATGGGTAACTAAGCCGTGCCTCAGCCGGTATAATAAGCTCAGTTCTCAACCTAGGTATAAAATGTAGTATTTTAAATCTTGCCTTACTGAATTGCATATAATTAAATAAAAAATAGTTTATTTTAATGGAAAATAAATAAGATACAACCGAATTTTATGGCAAACATTTTCTACATTTTCGATGCTATTTTCGACACTTATATAGAAAATTAATTTTCTACACATCGTTACCCAACCCTGTCTACAGTTACCACTTTTTCTTCATAAAAGCTTTGATTTTCGTTTGAGGGACTTGCGACAAAACAATGTTTTTAAAATATGGTTTAAGTCACTTTAATGCAATTTTAAAACACCCTCTAACGTTTAGAGAGAGATAAGGAGCCCCAAATTCTTATTTTTGATTTGTTTAGACAATTATCTTCAGGCCTCAGCAAACCTTTAATACGTAAGGAAACACTGACACTTCTTCACGTACGCTGCTCAGCATCGGTTGTTTTAATTGCTAAGTCTTATTACCAAATCAAAAGCCACACGCTTGCTTTTTTGGTGTTTCTAATACAGTGAATGTTGCCACACATGCACGATCCTGCTGGTAGGTTAGCAACCCCAGTCCAGGAAATCTTCCGGATACAATTACGACTCGCACTCCAAACTTGACGAAAGTTTTAATTAAATTTTTAATGCCGAGTGCCTTATAACTCCACTTTACATCGCTAAAACCTATAATGTACAGCGTAATACTGGCATTAATAAAATCGGGAACTCAAAGGATTAACTGTCAATATTAGCGACGTCATAATCTGGTAAAATTGGTTATTAATCGTCCAATCACAGAGGATTTCGATGGCTTAAATGTTGAATCTATCGAGTAGGATTTAGGGTATTATATAGGGACAATGAAATTTAGGTATGTGTACTGCAAAGTTCCTTTAATGCTTTTAGGAGTCATTGTTTTAATATTTATGTTTTAGCAGTGTATTATTTTTTACAGCCCAATGTATCGCGCCATTAGGAATGGAAAATGGTGCAATAAAAGATAGCGAGATAACTGCCTCCTCTTCTTTTGACAGTGGAAATGTAGGACCTCAACATGGTCGGTAAGTGAATGACTGCAAGAGTTTTCTTGTATTTTATTTTTTCCTGTATATTAAGAAATTAAAGCGGCCTTTAAAATATTATTACGGACGACCCAAATTCTCAAACGATTACTTAAAAATTCATGTTTTCACATCTCCCATAATATCATCATCATATTTTATAAAATATGCCTCATTAAAAATCATATTCCTAAGTATGACGATATCAATTTTCCTAAAAACGAAACATAAAAGTAATAAAGAAATAATGACCCATCGTTATTTTTCAGGTAGGCAATAATACTTTAAGTAATTGAAAAACTAAACACGATTGAGTTTAATGGGATACTATTTTTCAGTGATATTTCAGTTGGAATTATTTCTTTTTATGTGTTCCAAGTCATTAAAATTGTCCTTTTAAGAATATTTGCATTTGGAGTTTTATAATAATGATACTAACCTGAAACTAACCATAATATAAATTAGTATGATCCTACAATACCAAACCGAAATTAATTGACACTATATCCAATCCTTTGGTTTAATAACCTTTTGTGTCCGAATTTACTTTATTTTACAATTCGTGATCCAAACATGTAATTTTGCACTTGAATTTATTTAACCTTTTAAAGTTGTACACTTAAAGTTCTTTATACGAAAAAATATATTAAAAATATTAAAAAAGGTATTTTGAGAGATTGAATGTCAGTCTTTACTTCCCACGGGATATGTTTAGTTGTATTGCAATATTATTTTACGAAATATTATATTATATATATACGTAAAAAATAGCATAATGCGCGTCCCTGAAAAAACATTGACAGGGCTTTTACAGATGCTCCGATAAAGAAAAGCATTTATCTCTCGATGCTAGGAACATTGTAAGAACTGTTATAGTTCTTTACTTAAAAGGGGAGTTAACGCTAGTGCTGCTGTAAGTGAAACTAGTAATTTGACTAAGATACCTCTGACTACAGTGAAAAGAATAGCGTCAAATCAAATCCCATCAAGTCAAGAAAGAAGCGTAAAGATGCCGGTTCCATTAAATGTTTCGACGAAGCCGACAAGGACTCGATAAGGCGGAAAGTCTACACCATGTACGAAGAGCAACGCGTACATGATGTAGACACTCTGAAACAACGGCTCACTAATGACGAAATCCAAATAAGCTGTAGCATCACTAGCCTTTGGAGAGTTTTGTTTAAAATGGGCATTAGATATCGCACAATTGACCAAAAAGCAACTGCTTATGGAAAATATCGTTCTGAAAATCGTCCAATAATTTATCTCGATGAGACATGGTTTAACACGTATGACACACCATTTAAAGATGGTCCGATTCTTCCAGCAGGTGTAAAACAAGAGCTCCGTCAAATAAAGGGAAAATAATTACCATTTTGCATGCCGGGTCAGAAAACGGTTTGGTCCCAAATGCCTTGTGGCAACTGACCAAGAACTTCAATCTTGGTGGTTTCATCAAGAAATCTTGGTTCATTTCTTTTTCTATTGGAAACACATCAGGTTTTTTCAGATTGGCTTCCTCTAAGAATACGCTAACCGATTAAAAAGTTTCCTCCTTCAGACACAATCGTAAACTTCCTTGGAACTGCCTTACGGTATTACATTAAAGAGGGCATCTCTTGTTTCTCTTGGTGGTTTTAATCCGAATTCCTTATCTTACGCAGTGTTTCTTTTATGGGTTTCTTTGGTGGGGTCAATTTCCTCTTTCTCTTCACTTTTTGACAAATATTTTCTTGGCCAGGTCACCGAAATCTCGCCAACGTTCTTAGCACACAATCAAGTAGCTTTTCCGGTGATAGTTTTCTGACGTTGTACTGTCCCCATTTCAACCATTGAAAGTACGTATGTTTTGCATCGTCGGTAAGTCCGCAGTAATAACGGACATCGGTGTTGCTTAAGTAAAAACGATTTAGATTGGCCTCGACATACTCATGTCCTGAGAGTAGCTGGATAAGGTAGAAGTCGAGCTCCACGGCTCCTATTTACCCAGGGTCTTATATCTACTATAAGTCGTTTTGTCCAATCTACGGTTTCTTCTTCGTTTTCCCGTTTTTCCTGTCATCTATCTGTTATGATATTATATGCCTTTTCTTTCTGCTCTTTACCTTCATCTTTCACTTAAATGCGTAGTATAGCAAGCAGGGCAATGGAAGGAAGGGAGGCTCTTCTTTGTAGCTTTAGATACACTTTCTGTACATATTTTTATGGTATTTTCCCACATAACAGCTCCATCTAGCATTATTGATTGGGCAACGGAGACAAGAATCTTTCTGTTGTTCTCCTGAGGTGCTCCGATATTCAGCATTATTCTTGTAACAGAGTTTAGAGCCTTATTCGCCCTCTCAGCCGTTCTACAGATGTGATCTTTCACCGTCATGTTCCGATTTAAGTATTTTCCTGAATATTTTGTGGATTCTTGGCTTCGTATTTCGAATCCTTCCACAGCTTGATGTGCTTTGTCTTTCTCCTAAAGATTAGTAGCACTGCTACACGACTGAAACAGTTATGCCAGACAAGGTGGATCCAACGCCATGAATCGGTTCTTGTCTTCCTAGAACTTCAGCAAGCAACGATTGATGCATTAGAAGTAATATCACAATTGGATGATTAAATAACTTCTTCTATGGTAGTACAATGGCTCTCATAAGAAGTACGGATTTTCAAGTATCACTTCGAATTAGTGCTAAATTGTTTGCTAGACGTCAATTACAAGCAAAAAATCAGGATTTATCAACAGCACTTGAACTAGCCGCAGACGTCGAAAATATTTTAACTGAAACACGAAATAAAGTTGAGCAACAATTCCATACCATTTTTCTTGAAGTGGGGAAATGCGTAACAAATTGGGAATAGGATTAAGCATTCCTCGTCGACCTGGCAGGCAAATAAAACGATGTAATATTATGACAGAGAATGCTGAGGATTATTATAGGATTTCCATTTTTATTCCTTTTTTGGACAACCTTTTATATCAAATTCAAGAACTTCTTTTAAAACACAGAATCATATTGTCCAGCTTTAGATGCCTCTTTCCTGTTAAGGGTTTAAAATTTGAAAATCGCTGTCAAAATGATGCAAGAGTACTAATCACGAAATAGTAATCGATTTTTAACTGTGGTTTAGAAGAAGGAATTGGCGAATTGAAAATGAGGTGGTGCCGATTCCTTAAACGTACCGATGAAAATGATGATTCTAAAAGTGCGATTGACTTCTTACCTACGTGTAATGAAGAAATATTCCCAACAGTAAGTAAACTGATTCAGATTTTTTGTACACTTCCTGTTACCACTGCAACAAACGAAAGATCATTTTCAACGCTTCGTAGATTAAAAACATATCTTCGAAATACCATTGGAGAAGACAGACTTAATGGTTTAACGCTTCTTAATATACACAGAGATATTATAATATCTCCGGAGCAGATTTTAGAAGACTTCGCAAGACATTCGCGTAAAATGAATATACATTTGTTTCACCAAATTTTCAATATGTCATCAGCCGAAGAAATTTTACATGCTGATTGTTAATTGATATAATAAGTGCGTCTTCTACCCCGATAACAAATAATCCAAAATCCAAACATATCTAGCAGCATACTTTTCCACGGTCTCCAATAATTAGGTTTGAACTTTTTTCAATGTTTGTTCCCACAGACAAGAAACTGTTTGGCATCAGCCGGTGCGGCAGGTTATATTGATTAACTTACGAAGTTTTTAATTTCATTTTTAAGGCTGGAACAAGGGAAAACACAATCAAGTGGGCCACTTTTCTTGAAAACTTTTTCACTTATCGAATAAAGCTGTTTCGAAGGGAAAGTTTAAGTTTCTTTTTACGGCCTAAAAGAATGCCTCGTTGACTAAGGAATTTTTCTGAATACCTTCCTACAGATTGAATCTTAATACAATTACAGTAAAAATACCGCGATAAGAGTCAGTAGTAATATCAACAATTACTCCGAATATTTCCCTCATATATAAAAAATCTCATAAGAAGTGTGGTCTTTCGCAAGAATTCCAGCGATAATTCCACAGTAGAAGCGATAATTCCACAGTAGAAGCGATAATCCCCCAGTAGGTAGCTATCAATCATAATCAAGTTTTTACTACTACTGTGTACTAACAATCATACAAATCCATAATTTTTGACTGTTTATAAATATATTATTTATTATGTACTTTTTTTAATTTTAATACTAACTTAATACTTTACATTATATTTATAAATATATTTAAAAATAATAATAATAATATTATATTTTCTTTACCAACATTGGAGGCGTCTTTTGCATATCCTGGTATATGGGTATTTAAGTGTAACCACGGTTACCGCAAAAACTTTTATTATTGAACTTACTTATGTCAATCTGCGACATTTAAAAAGTGAATTGATTACAAATCAAGATTTCTTTAAAGATATGGAACGTTTTGGTAGTCACTCTATAAAAGAAATTTATACAAGCATTACCAACAGCACGCCTGTGAACACAGTCAAGAATAAAAACTTTGTATGGAGGCAGTTTGTGACTTTTTGTGAGAAGAGATCATTCACGCTAGAAAGAAACACTACGGTAAATGAAATAGCGAAAATTTTAACAGACTGGACCTTTAACATGCGGAAACAAAACGGCGATGAATACAAGGAACATACAATTAAAACCATTTGGAATGTTACCGCCAAAATGACAATGGAAAAATTTCATGACGAATTTGGAATTACTTTTAATCCATTTTTAGATATCGAGTTTAAGACCGCACGTGAAGCAAAAAATTCAAAACGAAAACAACTTCAGAAAGAACCCGAAAAAAGGAAAGAAAGTTCAGTTGCTTTAAAATACAATGAATTTAAAATGATGGTAAATAACTGCAATGAAGAGACTCCGCATGGACTACAAAAAAAACTCTTTCTTATATTATCTTATGAGTTAGCATGGAGAGGCGGTGAGGGAAGTACATGCCTTATGACCTATTTTAAGGAAGAAATGCATAACGAAGGGGATAAAACTGGGAGAATAGAATACAACCCGTTATTTACTAAAACCACACAAGGGGGTTCAAAGCCCTGCGCAACTTCAAAATGGTTAATTAAAACCCAAGCAGCTCCAGATTTGTGCCCAGAACGTTTGTATTTGAAATATCAACGGAAACGTCTTGAAATTAAAAATGAACGTCTATTTTTAACAGCCAATTCTTTCTGGGAGTGTAGCGGCAAGTGGTACAAGAATATTCCTGTCGGAAAAAACGAGTTAGGTAAATGGACAAACCGGGAAGCTAAAAAGGCTGGACTGGACACAGCAACAAAAAAAAATACTAATCATTCTCTGCGAGCCACAGCAGTTTCCCAATTAGCTAAGAGCGGAGTCGGCGAACAACAGTTAATTCAAATTACCGGCCATTCAAGTGCAAAATCTATTTCATCTTATCTTCAAATGGATAAAAACCACTATGAAAACATAGTTGCAAAGATGAGGGATAGTAGTCCTAATAACTTTGAAGAATCTTTTCAGCTACAGCAGCCGCAATCTTCTTCATGGATGTCTATGACAAAAACCTCAGCCACATCAAAACAAAATCACATTGTAAATTATTCTAATTGTACTTTAAGCGGAAACACATTTTATTCCTAATTTTAAGTATATTTTTAATAAATTTGTTACTTATTACGTAATTTATTGTACAATAATGTTTTTTTTTTTTAATATGAAATACAATTTTTCGGGAAATATTCCACCGAATACCACTCGTGCATCAAAAATAACCAGATAATTCTGCTTTCAAGCGTGTTGTAGTATTGTAACTGCATTCGGTTATTTTCATTTTCGATTAAATCTCGAAAAAGCCCTCCTTCTTCGAAGTCGGGCTCTTTCGGATTTAATCAAAAATGAAAATAAACTCATTCAGTTACAATACAACACGCTTTCAATCAGAATTATCGGTAATTATGATGCACCAGTGGTATTATACCCGATAACTCACCAGGAAGGTAACTAATGAAGAAGTGCTTCGTAGGATGAAGAGGAAAATCGTTATATTAACTATACTGTGAAGACAAGGAAACTCAAATATCTAAGACACATAATGCGAAACGAGACTTGAAGATATGACTTTATATTACTTAATTACTCCTGGCTGAAAAACCTTAGAAATAGAAACCACAATGGTTTATTATAATACTGGATACCAGTTAGTAAATATCAGACATCATCTGAATATAATAATACTATATATTATAATAACTTACTTATGAAGCCTAATTCCTAGCACATTACAATATTCTTGAATCAAGAAGAATTTATGCTGAGAAATTTCCAAATCGAAATTTACCGGCTCGAAAAACATTTGAAACGATTAACTGTAGCCTATGAGAAACAGGTTAGAAATAAAGTTCAAACAAAGAAGTACAAAAACTAATTGTTTAAAAATGTTAGGAAGCTTTTTATTGCATCATGACGTAGTAGGTCCCCAAGAATAGCAAGAAACCCAGAGTTAGAAGAACAAGTTCTGGGTGATATTGCTGATAATCCAGCGTAAGGAAGCTCGCGGCTCAAGAAGACCCAACAAAATGGGTTGTTGACGAAGCTGGCTTTACGAGAGGCGGCGTAATAAATTGTCATAATCTACATGTCAGTCATGAAGAAAATCCACAAGCAAGCATCATCAAAGGTTTGTGATTAATGTGTGGGCGGGGATCATTGTGAATCATTTAATTGGGCCCTTCGTTTGAGAATAATAGTTAAATGGTGCCTTGTATTTGCAATTATTGCAATATAGTTTAACTGATTTATTGGAAAATGTACCCTTGCAAGCTAGAACACAAATGTGGTTTATGCACGATGGATAGGTCGCGGTGGACCTATTCTATAACCACCTAGGTCTCCAGGCCTTAATCCTTTGTATTTTTTTTTGGTCATCTTCATCTTTATTAACATCGTTTATATTAGGCGATTTAACCATTTCTTCGATTATTATATCTACCTGCCACATTTTGGCTTCTTCTTTTATCACATGATCGATACACTTTTTCCACTTGTCCGCACTGATTTTACCCATAGCTTCATTAAAGAGTCTTTTTAAATCCACCATATTATGAGTCGTGTTTTTTCTGGCGACATCTGTCTTTGTTTGGGCCCATATAAGTTCAGGTTAGTTCAGGATCAAGGAGAGAGAGCACAGATATTCCTCGTAACTTTGTCGTTTCATCGACTACATAATTTCTGAATGAAAGGAAGGAAATTGGCTAGAACCAATGGTTCTTTTTTTAAGAAATCTAATGGAAATTCTATTGGTCTTAAACTTAGCCATTCTGTTATTTCACTTTTACGCCACGCACTTGTGCATTATCCAATACAATTATTGCATCTTTTGGTATAAGATCCAATATTTGCTCGAACCATTCTTCACAGACATCGGCATTCATATATTCGTAATAGTCTCCTGTATTTCTAGATTTGAACATCAGTAGGCCACATTTAACGGTGCCTTTAGAACTTCCAATATGGGTTATGATAAGTCGATGTTCTTTTCCAGATGGCGGTCTCAATCCTGTGGATAATCCTTACAAAAAGCTTGCCTTTAGCTTTAATATTTTCATCCTGCTAAAATTTAGTCACAGTGTGTCCTTTATTGAGCCATGTTTCGTCTAGGTAAAATATTTTTTTGTTTTCTTCTCTGGCTCTGCGAATGCTTCTTAAGTAATTTCTTCTCCAACAGACGATATCGCTTCTTTCTATTAAAATCGATTGCCTAATATGTTTTTTTTTACCGAAAGTCAATTTTTTTTTAATTTATTTCCAAAGCGTATTTTTACACATAAATGGGTAGTCCTGGTCTTCTCGGATTGAGAACAATATTTTGTCCAGCGTGGGAATGTCTTTCTTTTTTAAACCATGAACTTCTCGCCTTATTCTCTGCATTAAAACGTCATCCAGCTCAAGTTTTGGTCGTCCTGGAGAAGTGTTTGGAGATTTCACACCAACAGTTTTTTATTCTTTTAAAAATGTGTATATTGTTGTTTTCCCAACGTTAAGCATATCTGCTGCAGATTGCACTGCATTGTCAACACTCAAATCCGCATTCTTCCTTTTAATAGAATCGTAACAGTTAAGAATTAATTTTTTTTTATTTGCTGTACGTGGACCGACTCCAGGGCGTTTAGGCAATTGTTGAAAATTCTCCATATTTATTAAAAAAACAGTGGCACTTCACACTTTGACTAGTTTCACTGAAAAACAAACACCCAAGGTAGGTATGTATAGATATGAATAGGTGTATTATTCCAATAGGTAACCAGGATTAGGTACAAAAAAAAAAAAGGAATAAAATAATTAGAGCAGAAACGAAATAAGTACCTAGACTCTAATTAGTTTTGATAGGGTCGCTTTCTAAAATTCCAGGTAAATGGTACGGCTGTACATAATCTTAAGTTTAAAAAATGTAATATTAAAATATATATTTGAACACAGAACTTGAATTTAGCGTCGATACTTGTAGTAATTCTGCACAAATTTAAAAATTCAGGCCTATTTAAATTTATACATGCCGAAAAATCTTGCCCCCTCATGGAGAAGACGGTTTTGATTCATTTATTACTTCCCATCATTTAAAGATAGACTATAGAACAAATATTATTTTGGAAGCAATTTTTAAACTGATTTCCAAACATTTATCAAGAAAAATGCTTTACATTTGTTTCATTTTTTTAATTTTTCTGTTCCTGTTAAGCTGCGATCAATCTCTACAAATGTTTTTCGAATTCGAAATCTCTCAGCATAAATTCTTCTTGCTTCCAGAGAATTACATTGTGATTGTCCATAAATTAAATGCATGTCAGCATTAACCCATATTAAATTCTTAAGTGTAATTGTTTATAATAATAACTAGTAATAATTAGTATGTGAAAATATTGGGTTAGTTATTATTTTGTTTTTTATAAATTGGCGGTTTTGTTTTTTATAAATTGGCGGTAAATAAGTTAATTTTGAAAATTTTCTAATAAATTACTGCTGATATTAGATTGTATAAGAATTTGATTATCTCAAAAACGTTTTATTTTTTTGAAACAAATGAAGATTACCTTTTTTAGAGAGAAACGCCCAAAAAATACTGTTTAGTTTTCTAAAAATGACATCAAAATTTTGACTTTATGTACACAAATGATTCTAGTATGAGATTAATACATGGACTGTACAAAGTTACAAAATTTAATTAAAATATACAGGGCTGCCTAAAAGTTATAATCGAAAATGTAAATCTTCAGATGCGTTTTTGGGGCCCGGTATTTTAGGAGGGGCACATTGTGAAACCCCGAAATATTCTACGTAACACACTCCCCTCTCGTATATCGTAGAAGTGGCATTTTTCTTGTACGTGACTGTACCTACTTAAATATCTAAATTACATACAAAGCTCTGTAATCGTGATACGTCATAAAGGAATCCCTTTATGATGGAGCGCCGTTGTGTCTAATAAGACAATTCTAATAGAGCGGTAATTTATAGGAGGATTTCTGGTTTAATTGTATATTCTACATTGTCGAACCCGGGTGTATTGAACAATCAATTAGCGCCTAGAAACTGAGCGGATTTGGATTATAATTATGAAGTTGTTTCATTAAATATTGGTAAGAAGGATTTAGATCAGGCTAGATGATCAACTGCGATTTGTGAGGAATGGAGCTAATATAAGACAGGCTCGAACATCAAAGTAATAAATATATTAAATTTGTATTAAGCTATATTCAGGATATACAATAAAGGAGAAGGATATGTGTAAGGGAGTCAGATTGTAATGATGTATATTACACGTGGCAGAAGAACTCAGCACATATACATATATACAGGGTCCAACTCTAAGGTTTGACAAAAATATGCACCTTATGTTCCTTAGCTCCCCATGGACAAATCATGGCCCCCCTACGCTACCCCTAAAAAGTCGTCATCACTAATATGAACCATTTGAAGGATCTTCAAAACAACAGGTTATACAAAGTGGCAAGAAAGTCGCGCATAATCCCAGTAACTTTTGAATTACCTCGTATACGAAAAAGTGACCTTTATGAAACTTGTTCAGTAAATTATTCCCCACATTTCTACCTGCATGAATCTTTTCTGTCATTTCTGGTTTGGTTGCCATAGAGACTAACTTACTTTTTTTAAATGGAGCACCCTACATATGATTGCATATTTGGATTCTACTGGGAAAACTCTGAATTTTTTGTATTTCAAATTTTCACCTATCTGCAAGCGTTTCCGAGATAATGACAGCTCAAAAATGAAAAGCTTCCTAATTATAATTATTCCTACTTAATACCCACCAGTTGAGTCAAGGTGTTTTCATGACAGCGACCTAAAAGGTGTCAATTTTAAATTCCTGTTTTATTTTTCTGTTGTCAGATTTCTAATTTGTTTACACTATGCTTCATCTGAATGAGAAACAACGAGTTGAAATTTTAATAATGAGCGGTTACGGAAATATGAAGAGATCGCAAGATCAGGTTTGTTAACTTTTCAATGAATTATATCCAAATAGGCCTCCAATAAATCAGTCAACGGTGTGTCGAGTGTTAAAGAAATTTTGAGAAACAGGCAGTGTTAGGGAAGCCGCTAGATCAGGGCGACCTAAAACAGCAAAGCTTTAGATATCATGCTCTCAATACATGAAAATCCAACAGAATCATCCAGACCAATGGCAATGGATGTTAATGCGTATCATCAGTCAGTGAAAAATTTGTTTAAGCAGGAGAAGTTGCATCCCTATAAGATAAAGTTGGTGCACGAGGTAAACGAGGACGATTTTGATAGAACAGCTGAATTTTGTGAGCTGATGATGGAATGATGCAATAACGATAACAACATCGTAATAAATATCATTTTCTCGGATAAAGCCACTTTCCGTTTAAATGGCATTGTTAATAGACACAATTATCGTTATTCATCTGCTGAGAATACTCACTGGCTCGAGGAAGGTCATACTTAAAGGCCCTTTTTTCATAGATGGTAATTTGAATGGCGAAAAATATCTAAACCTCCTCAGGACTCACATAATTTCTTCTTGCAGAATGGTTTTACCGGGCGTACATAATGGCATAAACGAACAGGTATGGTTCCAGCATAATGGAGCGGCAAATGTTAAACAATACATAAGCGAACAAGGACGTTTTATAGGCAGAAAAGGTGCTATTGACTGACCATTCCATTAAACGTTGTAGACGGGTTCAGGGATCATAATTTGAAGGAGATAATTTCGTCTAAAAAGTATTTTTTCGATTTCACATTATTTTCGTTGTAATGAGGAAGCTGTCTGAAAAAAATGAATAAAAGGATTTTCTGTAGTGAATCTAATTCTTTTCAAAAACGTTTCTTGATCATGACTCCCTAGCTTGCAGATTTCAGGAACATCAGAATCATGTGCTTCTTGAGTCAGACTTCTCCCTTTTACTCCTGTTAAATAATTGTGGCCCTGTTAAGCAACCATCCTTTGGAAACTTGGTCTGGAAGTGGCTTCTTTGGTGGCAGACGTGGTAAAAGGGGAAGCTGTTGCTTTTAGTCATCGGGGAATGTGATAATTAAATGATGATAGGATAGCAAATCATGGAGAGTGGGTTTAGTAGAACCATTCTATCAGTGAATGTGTGATTGTGTAAGTATTGATACGTATGTTTGTTTGTAGTAGTTAACTTGCAGATTTCAAGGTATAACTCGGTTGAAGAAGATCAATTTTTCGTAATTTTCACTAGATATATCTTGAAAACCATGCGAGGTATAGCAAATTGTCAAGAAATCTATTTTATTGATATCAGAATATACAACATTTTCTACAAAAACAACAGGACAATGCTTTCGTATATTTTAAGGGATGTTCGCAATCGATTCTTTTTAAAAGGCGAACATAAAAGGCAGTTGTTTGAACAGAAACCCTTCATTTGTTTTATCTTTAGATCCTAAAAATGCGTTTAGTTTAAGACATTTTTTCTTATCTTTAAATTTATTTTTTGAAGCAAATCACTATGATTTGAAATAATTGCCATCTTTGTTGCAAGCGATCGCAAGGAATCCAATTACAAAAGATACTCGATTGCATTAAAACCATAATCGAAACAAGCCAGGGGTTCCAAGTTAAATGTGAACATGCACAGGAAAGGGTTCCACTTATCAAAAAGATCGGGAACCACTGGCTTCATGGAATATCTTCACAAGTGGCTTCGTATAAACGCTCCATAATCTGTACACTTATAAAACCATTTGCTCTACTTCATCGTCCGTTAACACTGAATTATGCAGCTCATTATTTAAGTTAATTTTTTAAATAAACAAAAAATCCCAGAAAAATAAATACCTACATCTTATTGGACAAAGCTCCATTATAAAGAAAAACAATGTTAAAAGAAGAGCTAATTAGTAATTATGACCAGCGAGGTCTGATATAGGCGAGCAGAAAATCGTTCAAGAAAACAAATTGTGGACATTTTTAAAAGGTACTTTTTACACTGTGTTTGTGGATTGGGAACTGAGCAGCGACCATGAACTTATAAACTATAATGGATGAATAATGTATAGATATATTTTTGTCAGCACTAAAAATCTCCCACCTCTCCACAGGTACAGTTTGGAGAGTTCTTGACTTTAAGACGAGATAAGACAATGTCCACTTTGTATTCTGCATTGTGTTGATATGTATTTTCGTTCCAATCCCTGGATCTGACTGAACCATGTTGTTCGATATGGCCCTTTGTCATGACACCTTTGCGTTCTGACGCTTTCTTCCATCTTTCACCCAGTTCGTCCAGACAGAAAGTTCTATGCTTGTTACGAAATTCTTGAAGTTCAGAAGAAAGTTGATTATGGGCTATTGTCTTCCTTCATCAGCTAGTTTGTCAGCTTTGACGTTGCTATGGATTCCACAGTGGCCCGGAATCCACTCCAGTTGGAGGGATTTTCCGAGTGTGTTGTTTATATTCAGTATGCGCTTTTATATCGGTAATGATTATTACAGTAGTGAGAAACGGACAGTTCTGGCTCAGGTGGTGCTGGTGGTGCTGGTGGTGCAACTAACCCGGGTGGTGCGGTGGTGCGTTTTATGACCTAACCCGGGTGGTTCGGTGGTGCGTTTTACGATCTAACCCAAGTGGTGCGGTGGTGCGTTTTATGATCTAACCCGGGTGGTTCGGTGGTGCGTTTTATGATCTAACCCGGGTGGTTCGGTGGTGCGTTTTATGACCTAACCCGGGTGGTTCGATGGTGCTGTTTTACGAGACCAGTGATGCTGGTGGTGCTGTTTTACGAGATCAGTGGTGCTGGTGGTGCTGTTTTATGATCTAACCCGGGCGGTTCGGTGGTGCGTTTTATGACCTAACCCGGGTGGTTCGGTGGTGCTGTTTTACGAGACCAGTGATGTTGGTGGTGCTGTTTTACGAGATCAGTGGTGCTGGTGGTGCTGTTTTATGATCTAACCCGGGCGGTTCGGTGGTGCGTTTTATGACCTAACCCGGATGGTTCGGTGGTGCTGTTTTACGAGATCAGTGGTGCTGGTGGTGCTGTTTTACGAGACCAGTGGTGCTGGTGGTGCTGTTTTACGAGACCAGTGGTGCTGGTGGTGCGTTTTATGATCTAACCCAAGTGGTTCGGTGGTGCGTTTTATGATCTAACCCGGATGGTTCGGTGGTGCTGTTTATGAGCTAACCCGGGTGCTTTCGTGAGGCGGCTCTGTCAATATCTCTCTACTGTGTTAATTTATGCGGGTAATAAAACCGACAAGGGTCGGATCGGCCTGCATGCTTATAGAGGTAAAAAACCGCTTTAGAATGTTTTTGGTATATCTTTTTTAGATAATTTTGGGGGAAATAATTTGCCTGAGATGCCAATTAAAAAAAGCCTACATTTAATTGTATTTTAGATTCTTGAATTTTGTACATGGATTAAAAATCTACTATTTCTTGAAATTGTATACATTATGTTAGATAATTAAGGAATAAAAAAGATGAAAATAGCAATTATAATTAGAAAAAAAATATTTTAATGTTATTAAGACTTTGTAAATATCTGTAAAAACTGTTCTAAATCCTGTCATTTCTGAAACTTGTATACTGAGTGTTTAGAATTTAGTAAAAAATTAAAAAAATGTTTTAACGTTATTAAGCCCTGTGAAACTTTGTAAAAAATGACTAAAACAGTCGCAAATCGTCCTATTTTCTTAAAAGTGTATACTGAGTGTTTAGAATTTAGTAAAAATTAAAAAAAATGTTTTAAATTTGTTAAATCATGTGAAATCTTGTATAAAATGACTAGAACCATTCTTAATCATGACATTTCTGAAAATTGTATACTGAGTGTTTAGAATTTAGTAAAAAATTAAAAAAAATGTTTTAACGTTATTAAGCCCTGTGAAACTTTGTAAAAAATGACTAAAACAGTCGCAAATCGTCCTATTTTCTTAAAAGTGTATACTGAGTGTTTAGAATTTAGTAAAAATTAAAAAAAAATGTTTTAAATTTGTTAAATCATGCGAAATCTTGTATAAAATGACTAGAACCGTTCTTAATCATGGCATTTCTGAAAATTGTATACTGAGTGTTAAAAATTTAGTAAAAAATTAAAAAAAATGTTTTAACGTTATTAAGCCCTGTGAAACTTTGTAAAAAATGACTAAAACAGTCGCAAATCGTCATATTTTCTTAAAAGTGTATACTGAGTGTTTAGAATTTAGTAAAAATTAAAAAAAATGTTTTAAATTTGTTAAATCATGTGAAATCTTGTATAAAATGACTAGAACCGTTCTTAATCATGGCATTTCTGAAAATTGTATACTGAGTGTTTAGAATTTAGTAAAAAATTAAAAAAAAATGTTTTAACGTTATTAAGCCCTGTGAAACTTTGTAAAAAATGACTAAAACAGTCGCAAATCGTCCTATTTTCTTAAAAGTGTATACTGAGTGTTTAGAATTTAGTAAAAATTAAAAAAAAATGTTTTAAATTTGTTAAATCATGTGAAATCTTGTATAAAATGACTAGAACCGTTCTTAATCATGACATTTCTGAAAATTGTATACTGAGTGTTTAGAATTTAGTAAAAATTAAAAAAAATGTTTTAAATTTGTTAAATCATGCGAAATCTTGTAAAAAATGACTAAAACAGTCGCAAATCGTCCTATTTTCTTAAAAGTGTATACTGAGTGTTTAGAATTTAGTAAAAAATAAAAAAAATGTTTTAAATTTGTTAAATCATGCGAAATCTTGTATAAAATGACTAGAACCGTTCTTAATCATGGCATTTCTGAAAATTGTATACTGAGTGTTTAGAATTTAGTAAAAAATTAAAAAAAATGTTTTAACGTTATTAAGCCCTGTGAAACTTTGTAAAAAAATGACTAAAACAGTCGCAAATCGTCATATTTTCTTAAAAGTGTATACTGAGTGTTTAGAATTTAGTAAAAATTAAAAAAAATGTTTTAAATTTGTTAAATCATGTGAAATCTTGTATAAAATGACTAGAACCGTTCTTAATCATGACATTTCTGAAAATTGTATACTGAGTGTTAAGTATTTTAGTTGAAAATAAGATCATAAATCATCTATACAAAACAAGCGCCCCTTATGGATTTGAACGAAAATCATAGATTCGACTATTTTCATGAAAAATAAATCTAAGTACGGAATAATGCAGGAAGATTATCTATTTTCTTGGTTTAGAAAGTGATGTAGTTAAGATTTATAACTTAGGAATAAATAAATTATTATTAATCTTTTCGACCTATTTCTCTTGCATATTTAATTTCTTTGATAGTAAGAACTAATCTTTTTATTTTACAAAGTAAAAAAAAAAAAGCTAAAGATCGGCGTTGTCAGTCAGGTATAAGAACTGATTTAACACGATGGTTTTTGTACAAACGTTCACATACAATTGTATGCTTTTTAACCGATTGTGTCGGAAAAAAATGACGATTTATAGATTAGATATTTAGACGAAGAGCTAACCTTCTCAATAAAGTATTGATTATTGCCCTGCTAGCTAGACAACACTTTTTATGTTAGTCAAAAAAAATTTTTTTTTTCGGACGCTATTACAGATTTCATCGTTAACTAACAAACATTAAGACCAAAAAATTAGCGTGCAAGATGAAATGTATAGGTTCACTTCATTTCTACATTATTTTACAACTCTCAATCGCATTAAAAACAAGATCGAATAAAAAATAACTTATGACATATGGACGAAAAATGTTTTTCGGGCTATTTAGGTTAGCGACCGCATTACGTCTGAAATACTACATTTTTCGAGCTTATAACATAATTTACTATTTTAACGTTAAAATAGGGGAAATGATGTATCGAAGTGGGTACTTTTTTTTGTCGGTCACGAGATTGTAGTTTCTTTTAAAATGAGCTCTAATATTTACAACACAAATTATCCTTTAAGCCACATTAGTTTAAAACTCGTCTGTCGCTTTCCCTCTATCGTGAGATTGATTAAAGTATAGCGTAGTATATATTTAGATGAATTTCGTAAATGTTGAATACTTTCAAAACTGAAAAAGCCGCCCTTTGCAATAAATATCTCCGTAGAGTTAGGTATCCTGCAGATTAAGGGTATTTCAGCGGATAATCATATACAAATTCAAATACCTCATTTGTTTCGGAGCAGTAACCATCAACTTTTACACCATTTAAAACAGCTTCTTTACCATTAGCAGCATGTAAGATGTTGATTTTTCTGTGATTCTCGGTCCAAAGTAACCAATCTATGGCAATTTTGCTCTGCCTGTTTCTCCATCGGTATCCATTTTTTGGTATGATTCCTATAGTATTAGGCTTCAAAAAATGTCTTCTAAAAATTGCATTGCATGCTGAAGCAATAGTTGTAGCTTCAGTAAATGGACATACATTGGTAGTTTGTATAAGTTGTTCTCTAAACTTTAAACATGATTGCGCAAGGATTTCGACATCCGATACGCAGTAGTCTACCAGATCTCTTTGCATATCGAAACCATCATTTTCATGTTCTACAAACCATTTAAGAAATTTGGCTCTGTCTTCTTCTTTCATACTATCTGAGGAGTAATATTGAATTGATGGTAGAGGTCCTATATAGTTTTCATTTGCCTTTGTATTAAATAGGTGCGGGAAGTAGCCTTTTTTAAAAATATCCTCAAGTCCAAATGCCTTTGGTAGTTTGGCTTAAGGCATAGGGAAATAGTTAAGTGAGTCGATAAATTTTACATTTTCAAGTTGCATCGTAATTATTTTGGTACCTCTCATGATTAACTCAGGTGTAAAATCTGTCTTTGTCATAATATAGTTTAATATAAACTGGTGATCAAAAGCCTGACCATTATGGGCTATTACAATAATTTCTTTAAAGTTTTTCCTCATTTGTAACAAATGGCTAGTAAATGTTCCCGCTGGGTCTATACCTCTGACTTTTTGTAACTTTAGACCACATTTTTTTACAAGTATCTGCTTCAGAATCCATGCACTCATCGCAGTATTGTTTGAAAACACAGAGATTGACTTGATGTAAAAACGTTGAATTTTCCAATAGTTTGTCTTGGCTCGTCTCTAAATCGTAGAATACAAAAAAGATCATCTTTAATCTTAGCTTTTCCCTTATCAGACCGAATATAACATAGATGATCCTCGGATGCATGTTTATTACAAATTTTACAATAAATTTCACCACATGCATGTGCTCTTTTGGCTTTAATGGTTTTTAATCAAATAGAACATAGTTTAATTTGTTCGCATACTGTAAATTTGCCTGACGAATAATCCTTTTTATGATTTTCGTAACAGTTTTGACTTCTAAAAAATCATAGACAGTCCTGACATTTAATTTTTATTGCTATTTCACAAGCAGAGACTTGCTGACATGCCTGACAGCTTCCACCACATCGGTGCTCATTTTTGTGATCATATGGGACGTAACACTTTTCACAAAAATAGTTAGAACAAAAAGCTGCTGTCAGCGATGTAATTACATTAAAATGGCTTTTGTAATGTAATAAGTTCAGCCGTTTATTGCTTTCAGTTGAACCTTCAAATATAATATTTCGTCCTTTTGATCCATAGCTATAAACAACTAATTTATATTCTTTTAGATGATTTTGAAATTGTATTAACTCGGGAATTCCACCTCCTGCCTCAGGAATGCTAATTTTAGCTCTCTCCAACAATGATCTTGTTCTTTCGGTTTGAATTTTACTAATATCTCTTCCAACCTTACTGAATTCGGGATCTCTTTTATTATGGGCAATGGCGACTACCAAAGCATGTGCTAAACACAGGTTATCGGTATTTTTAATACTTATAATACCTCGTCGCTTGTCGCATTCCTCGTGAAAGCTGTTATAATTTTTTCCTCTTCCCCCACCAACAGGTAATCTAACAGTTGTCACACTAAGACAAAATGATTCTGTATTAAGACCTGCTGAGTTTGACTGATAAATGCCACTTATAACACTCCAAACATCTTAAAAGGTTATGTCTTTAGCTGCTTTGAAGCGAATCCAACCTTCTCCTCGGTTGAAGTCTTTAGAGCAAAAACTAAAAGCCGCACGATCTAAGGGTTGTAGGCCTTCTGTAGCGTTTTGAATAATTTGATTAATTCCTTTTTCCGCCCAACCAACTGGTTCAACTCCCTGTGGAACAGGTTTTAACTTAAACTCTAGAGTGCGTCCTGTAAGGTTAAATTCTCGTAACTTTTTAACAACGTCTTTAACAATAATAAACTTCTCCATCTTTCTTTTTTTTTTTTTTGTTGTTTTATAATCTACTATCTACCTACATAAAAAAAAAAAAAACAAGTATATTTTCATATTTTTATCGGTCTTAAGTTCGATTTCAAAAGCACACTCCCACTTTTTGATAATTTCACAGTCTAAGCACATAGATCTTATATTTTTTATTTACGATCAATTCATCTTTATTCGCCAATCGTCTCAAACGAGTCTGCTTTTGAAAGTAATATAACCTTAGTATTCAGAAAATATTAATGATATCGGAGCCTAAAACATCCTTAACACTAAAAAATCATTATGTTTCCTAACAAAACCCATCATCTTGTCTATTTAGCTTGCTTTCCTATTGTTTAGCAGGTTAAATAAAATTATTATTTCGCTCTTTTTGTCTGTACTGAATCGTTAGGGAAATACGATTCTAGTCCTATAAGAGAGACAGTTAAAATTTATGTAAGCAATCAGAAATCCTACACTATGAGCTACTTAGTTAAAATTTCATATTTCCTTCCTGGATCAGCTAAAATTTGTGTTGTGTCGGTCAAAATTTATAAAATACGAAAAAAATGCTAGATACATTTTTATCATGACTTTCTATCTAATTCCATCTTATTTCAAGGTATAATTCGGTTGTCAAAATGAGAATCTAAAAAATCCTCGTGTTTCCTCACAAAACCCATCATCTTGCCTATTTAGCTTGCTTTTCTATTGTTTAGCAGGTTAAATAAAATTATTATTTCGCTCTTTTTTGTCTGTACTGAATCGTTAGGGGGGATACGTTTCTAGTTCTATAAGAGAGACAGTTAAAATTTATGTAAGCAATCAGAAATCCTACACTATGAGCTACTTAGTTAAAATTTCATATTTCCTTCCTGGGTCAGAAAAAATTTGTGATGTGTCGGTCAAAATTTATAAAAATACGAAAAAAATGCTGGATACATTTTTAGCGTGACTTTCTATTTAATACCATCTTATTTCAAGGTATAATACGGTTGTCAAAATGAGAATAAAATAATTTTCCCATGGTTTATGTCATCTTAAAAAAGTCAAAAGGTTATATTCTGTAGAGGGTCAGATACATTCAAATTTAAAAATTTTCTACAAGAAGAATTTTAAGATAGTATTATAGTAAATAAAAATTCTATACCTCCAATATTTCTTGGAAACATATCGTGTTCTAGCGACATAACCCAAAAGTACCTCTATTCAGAAACGCATCGTACTTTTCTTGTCAAACTTGACTTTGTTGTAATGTTGTATGCAGAGCACTTTGAAAACAAAAATTAGATTAGAAACCGCCGCCTCTTAAGGTATACTTTTTTAGGTCTTACATAGGGTACACTGGTATACAGAACAAATGTCATCTTTAATTGTCTCATTGTCCCATCCATTACATTATTATAATCTTAAAGCACCTGTTACCAGCATTATCTATTTTTATGGTTTTCATAAAACATAGCGATTACCGATGAAAATTAAACGAAAACTCAATAAATAACTTTTTTTCAACTGAAATAGACTGATTTTCGATGGAAAAATGTTACTTATAACTAAAAATGAATATAAGACATATACGCAATGATATTTAGAATAAATCAATCTTTTCTAAAATTACTATGAAATATTCACAAAATCGTTTCGTTATAACCAAAGTAGCAAGGCTTGCAGATTTCGTATAGAGTTCAAACGCGATACTGAGATGATCTTTTTTTTATATTTTTGTAGGATAATTCACCACTACGTTGTAAGTACTTGAGAGAGGACTTTCTTGAAAAATCCTCAAATTTCTCTGCAATTTTGTTCCTTCTAGAGTTAAATTCACACAGAAAACCCCGTATTCTTATCTTTCAGGTTGGTATATTAAAAAGGGCTTATTAGTATGGTTTAGAAAACAAGCAATATTAATTAACGGATGTTTTTTCGTCGTATGAAGAGTTGAAAATTTTTTTTTTTTTCCACTCCAATGGTTGCAATGCAGAGAGTCGGGTTTCATCATAATCTTTCAGGGTAGCTCAGGTTTGATTGCATGTAGAGAGTCGGATTTCATCATAATTTTTCAGGGTAGCTCAGGTTTGATTGCATGTAGAGAGTCGGGTTTCATCATAATCTTTCAGGGTAGCTCAGGTTTGATTGCATGTACTAAGGTTAGTGCTCCTTGCAATCGGTTTCAGGTTTGACGCGCCCCCCTCAGGTTTGTTCAGGTTTCTCAAACACTTGAGAAACCTGAACAAACCTGAGGGGGGCGCGTCAAACCTGAAACCGATTGCAAGGAGCACTAACCTTAGTACATGCAATCAAACCTGAGCTACCCTGAAAGATTATGATGAAACCCGACTCTCTACATGCAATCAAACCTGAGCTACCCTGAAAAATTATGATGAAATCCGACTCTCTACATGCAATCAAACCTGAGCTACCCTGAAAGATTATGATGAAACCCGACTCTCTGCATCGCAACCATTGGAGTGGAAAAAAAAAAAATTTTTCAACTCTTCATACGACGAAAAAACATCCGTTAATTAATATTGCTTGTTTTCTAAACCATACTAATAAGCCCTTTTTAATATACCAACCTGAAAGATAAGAATACGGGGTTTTCTGTGTGAATTTAACTCTAGAAGGAACAAAATTGCAGAGAAATTTGAGGATTTTTCAAGAAAGTCCTCTCTCAAGTACTTACAACGTAGTGGTGAATTATCCTACAAAAATATAAAAAAAAGATCATCTCAGTATCGCGTTTGAACTCTATACGAAATCTGCAAGCCTTGCTACTTTGGTTATAACGAAACGATTTTGTGAATATTTCATAGTAATTTTAGAAAAGATTGATTTATTCTAAATATCATTGCGTATATGTCTTATATTCATTTTTAGTTATAAGTAACATTTTTCCATCGAAAATCAGTCTATTTCAGTTGAAAAAAAGTTATTTATTGAGTTTTCGTTTAATTTTCATCGGTAATCGCTATGTTTTATGAAAACCATAAAAATAGATAATGCTGGTAACAGGTGCTTTAAGATTATAATAATGTAATGGATGGGACAATGAGACAATTAAAGATGACATTTGTTCTGTATACCAGTGTACCCTATGTAAGACCTAAAAAAGTATACCTTAAGAGGCGGCGGTTTCTAATCTAATTTTTGTTTTCAAAGTGCTCTGCATACAACATTACAACAAAGTCAAGTTTGACAAGAAAAGTACGATGCGTTTCTGAATAGAGGTACTTTTGGGTTATGTCGCTAGAACACGATATGTTTCCAAGAAATATTGGAGGTATAGAATTTTTATTTACTATAATACTATCTTAAAATTCTTCTTGTAGAAAATTTTTAAATTTGAATGTATCTGACCCTCTACAGAATATAACCTTTTGACTTTTTTAAGATGACATAAACCATGGGAAAATTATTTTATTCTCATTTTGACAACCGTATTATACCTTGAAATAAGATGGTATTAAATAGAAAGTCACGCTAAAAATGTATCCAGCATTTTTTTCGTATTTTTATAAATTTTGACCGACACATCACAAATTTTTTCTGACCCAGGAAGGAAATATGAAATTTTAACTAAGTAGCTCATAGTGTAGGATTTCTGATTGCTTACATAAATTTTAACTGTCTCTCTTATAGAACTAGAAACGTATCCCCCCTAACGATTCAGTACAGACAAAAAAGAGCGAAATAATAATTTTATTTAACCTGCTAAACAATAGAAAAGCAAGCTAAATAGGCAAGATGATGGGTTTTGTGAGGAAACACGAGGATTTTTTAGATTCTCATTTTGACAACCGAATTATACCTTGAAATAAGATGGAATTAGATAGAAAGTCATGATAAAAATGTATCTAGCATTTTTTTCGTATTTTATAAATTTTGACCGACACAACACAAATTTTAGCTGATCCAGGAAGGAAATATGAAATTTTAACTAAGTAGCTCATAGTGTAGGATTTCTGATTGCTTACATAAATTTTAACTGTCTCTCTTATAGGACTAGAATCGTATTTCCCTAACGATTCAGTACAGACAAAAAGAGCGAAATAATAATTTTATTTAACCTGCTAAACAATAGGAAAGCAAGCTAAATAGACAAGATGATGGGTTTTGTTAGGAAACATAATGATTTTTTAGTGTTAAGGATGTTTTAGGCTCCGATATCATTAATATTTTCTGAATACTAAGGTTATATTACTTTCAAAAGCAGACTCGTTTGAGACGATTGGCGAATAAAGATGAATTGATCGTAAATAAAAAATATAAGATCTATGTGCTTAGACTGTGAAATTATCAAAAAGTGGGAGTGTGCTTTTGAAATCGAACTTAAGACCGATAAAAATATGAAAATATACTTGTTTTTTTTTTTTTTTATGTAGGTAGATAGTAGATTATAAAACAACAAAAAAAAAAAAAAGAAAGATGGAGAAGTTTATTATTGTTAAAGACGTTGTTAAAAAGTTACGAGAATTTAACCTTACAGGACGCACTCTAGAGTTTAAGTTAAAACCTGTTCCACAGGGAGTTGAACCAGTTGGTTGGGCGGAAAAAGGAATTAATCAAATTATTCAAAACGCTACAGAAGGCCTACAACCCTTAGATCGTGCGGCTTTTAGTTTTTGCTCTAAAGACTTCAACCGAGGAGAAGGTTGGATTCGCTTCAAAGCAGCTAAAGACATAACCTTTTAAGATGTTTGGAGTGTTATAAGTGGCATTTATCAGTCAAACTCAGCAGGTCTTAATACAGAATCATTTTGTCTTAGTGTGACAACTGTTAGATTACCTGTTGGTGGGGGAAGAGGAAAAAATTATAACAGCTTTCACGAGGAATGCGACAAGCGACGAGGTATTATAAGTATTAAAAATACCGATAACCTGTGTTTAGCACATGCTTTGGTAGTCGCCATTGCCCATAATAAAAGAGATCCTGAATTCAGTAAGGTTGGAAGAGATATTAGTAAAATTCAAACCGAAAGAACAAGATCATTGTTGGAGAGAGCTAAAATTAGCATTCCTGAGGCAGGAGGTGGAATTCCCGAGTTAATACAATTTCAAAATCATCTAAAAGAATATAAATTAGTTGTTTATAGCTATGGATCAAAAGGACGAAATATTATATTTGAAGGTTCAACTGAAAGCAATAAACGGCTGAACTTATTACATTACAAAAGCCATTTTAATGTAATTACATCGCTGACAGCAGCTTTTTGTTCTAACTATTTTTGTGAAAAGTGTTACGTCCCATATGATCACAAAAATGAGCACCGATGTGGTGGAAGCTGTCAGGCATGTCAGCAAGTCTCTGCTTGTGAAATAGCAATAAAAATTAAATGTCAGGACTGTCTATGATTTTTTAGAAGTCAAAACTGTTACGAAAATCATAAAAAGGATTATTCGTCAGGCAAATTTACAGTATGCGAACAAATTAAACTATGTTCTATTTGATTAAAAACCATTAAAGCCAAAAGAGCACATGCATGTGGTGAAATTTATTGTAAAATTTGTAATAAACATGCATCCGAGGATCATCTATGTTATATTCGGTCTGATAAGGGAAAAGCTAAGATTAAAGATGATCTTTTTTGTATTCTACGATTTAGAGACGAGCCAAGACAAACTATTGGAAAATTCAACGTTTTTACATCAAGTCAATCTCTGTGTTTTCAAACAATACTGCGATGAGTGCATGGATTCTGAAGCAGATACTTGTAAAAAAATGTGGTCTAAAGTTACAAAAAGTCAGAGGTATAGACCCAGCGGGAACATTTACTAGCCATTTGTTACAAATGAGGAAAAACTTTAAAGAAATTATTGTAATAGCCCATAATGGTCAGGCTTTTGATCACCAGTTTATATTAAACTATATTATGACAAAGACAGATTTTACACCTGAGTTAATCATGAGAGGTACCAAAATAATTACGATGCAACTTGAAAATGTAAAATTTATCGACTCACTTAACTATTTCCCTATGCCTTAAGCCAAACTACCAAAGGCATTTGGACTTGAGGATATTTTTAAAAAAGGCTACTTCCCGCACCTATTTAATACAAAGGCAAATGAAAACTATATAGGACCTCTACCATCAATTCAATATTACTCCTCAGATAGTATGAAAGAAGAAGACAGAGCCAAATTTCTTAAATGGTTTGTAGAACATGAAAATGATGGTTTCGATATGCAAAGAGATCTGGTAGACTACTGCGTATCGGATGTCGAAATCCTTGCGCAATCATGTTTAAAGTTTAGAGAACAACTTATACAAACTACCAATGTATGTCCATTTACTGAAGCTACAACTATTGCTTCAGCATGCAATGCAATTTTTAGAAGACATTTTTTGAAGCCTAATACTATAGGAATCATACCAAAAAATGGATACCGATGGAGAAACAGGCAGAGCAAAATTGCCATAGATTGGTTACTTTGGACCGAGAATCACAGAAAAATCAACATCTTACATGCTGCTAATGGTAAAGAAGCTGTTTTAAATGGTGTAAAAGTTGATGGTTACTGCTCCGAAACAAATGAGGTATTTGAATTTGTATATGATTATCCGCTGAAATACCCTTAATCTGCAGGATACCTAACTCTACGGAGATATTTATTGCAAAGGGCGGCTTTTTCAGTTTTGAAAGTATTCAACATTTACGAAATTCATCTAAATATATACTACGCTATACTTTAATCAATCTCACGATAGAGGGAAAGCGACAGACGAGTTTTAAACTAATGTGGCTTAAAGGATAATTTGTGTTGTAAATATTAGAGCTCATTTTAAAAGAAACTACAATCTCGTGACCGACAAAAAAAAGTACCCACTTCGATACATCATTTCCCCTATTTTAACGTTAAAATAGTAAATTATGTTATAAGCTCGAAAAATGTAGTATTTCAGACGTAATGCGGTCGCTAACCTAAATAGCCCGAAAAACATTTTTCGTCCATATGTCATAAGTTATTTTTTATTCGATCTTGTTTTTAATGCGATTGAGAGTTGTAAAATAATGTAGAAATGAAGTGAACCTATACATTTCATCTTGCACGCTAATTTTTTGGTCTTAATGTTTGTTAGTTAACGATGAAATCTGTAATAGCGTCCGAAAAAAAAAATTTTTTTTGACTAACATAAAAAGTGTTGTCTAGCTAGCAGGGCAATAATCAATACTTTATTGAGAAGGTTAGCTCTTCGTCTAAATATCTAATCTATAAATCGTCATTTTTTTCCGACACAATCGGTTAAAAAGCATACAATTGTATGTGAACGTTTGTACAAAAACCATCGTGTTAAATCAGTTCTTATACCTGACTGACAACGCCGATCTTTAGCTTTTTTTTTTTTACTTTGTAAAATAAAAAGATTAGTTCTTACTATCAAAGAAATTAAATATGCAAGAGAAATAGGTCGAAAAGATTAATAATAATTTATTTATTCCTAAGTTATAAATCTTAACTACATCACTTTCTAAACCAAGAAAATAGATAATCTTCCTGCATTATTCCGTACTTAGATTTATTTTTCATGAAAATAGTCGAATCTATGATTTTCGTTCAAATCCATAAGGGGCGCTTGTTTTGTATAGATGATTTATGATCTTATTTTCAACTAAAATACTTAACACTCAGTATACAATTTTCAGAAATGTCATGATTAAGAACGGTTCTAGTCATTTTATACAAGATTTCACATGATTTAACAAATTTAAAACATTTTTTTTAATTTTTACTAAATTCTAAACACTCAGTATACACTTTTAAGAAAATATGACGATTTGCGACTGTTTTAGTCATTTTTTTACAAAGTTTCACAGGGCTTAATAACGTTAAAACATTTTTTTTAATTTTTTACTAAATTCTAAACACTCAGTATACAATTTTCAGAAATGCCATGATTAAGAACGGTTCTAGTCATTTTATACAAGATTTCGCATGATTTAACAAATTTAAAACATTTTTTTTATTTTTTACTAAATTCTAAACACTCAGTATACACTTTTAAGAAAATAGGACGATTTGCGACTGTTTTAGTCATTTTTTACAAGATTTCGCATGATTTAACAAATTTAAAACATTTTTTTTAATTTTTACTAAATTCTAAACACTCAGTATACAATTTTCAGAAATGTCATGATTAAGAACGGTTCTAGTCATTTTATACAAGATTTCACATGATTTAACAAATTTAAAACATTTTTTTTTAATTTTTACTAAATTCTAAACACTCAGTATACACTTTTAAGAAAATAGGACGATTTGCGACTGTTTTAGTCATTTTTTACAAAGTTTCACAGGGCTTAATAACGTTAAAACATTTTTTTTTAATTTTTTACTAAATTCTAAACACTCAGTATACAATTTTCAGAAATGCCATGATTAAGAACGGTTCTAGTCATTTTATACAAGATTTCACATGATTTAACAAATTTAAAACATTTTTTTTAATTTTTACTAAATTCTAAACACTCAGTATACACTTTTAAGAAAATATGACGATTTGCGACTGTTTTAGTCATTTTTTACAAAGTTTCACAGGGCTTAATAACGTTAAAACATTTTTTTTAATTTTTTACTAAATTTTTAACACTCAGTATACAATTTTCAGAAATGCCATGATTAAGAACGGTTCTAGTCATTTTATACAAGATTTCGCATGATTTAACAAATTTAAAACATTTTTTTTTAATTTTTACTAAATTCTAAACACTCAGTATACACTTTTAAGAAAATAGGACGATTTGCGACTGTTTTAGTCATTTTTTACAAAGTTTCACAGGGCTTAATAACGTTAAAACATTTTTTTTAATTTTTTACTAAATTCTAAACACTCAGTATACAATTTTCAGAAATGTCATGATTAAGAATGGTTCTAGTCATTTTATACAAGATTTCACATGATTTAACAAATTTAAAACATTTTTTTTAATTTTTACTAAATTCTAAACACTCAGTATACACTTTTAAGAAAATAGGACGATTTGCGACTGTTTTAGTCATTTTTTACAAAGTTTCACAGGGCTTAATAACGTTAAAACATTTTTTTAATTTTTTACTAAATTCTAAACACTCAGTATACAAGTTTCAGAAATGACAGGATTTAGAACAGTTTTTACAGATATTTACAAAGTCTTAATAACATTAAAATATTTTTTTTCTAATTATAATTGCTATTTTCATCTTTTTTATTCCTTAATTATCTAACATAATGTATACAATTTCAAGAAATAGTAGATTTTTAATCCATGTACAAAATTCAAGAATCTAAAATACAATTAAATGTAGGCTTTTTTTAATTGGCATCTCAGGCAAATTATTTCCCCCAAAATTATCTAAAAAAGATATACCAAAAACATTCTAAAGCGGTTTTTTACCTCTATAAGCATGCAGGCCGATCCGACCCTTGTCGGTTTTATTACCCGCATAAATTAACACAGTAGAGAGATATTGACAGAGCCGCCTCACGAAAGCACCCGGGTTAGCTCATAAACAGCACCACCGAACCATCCGGGTTAGATCATAAAACGCACCACCGAACCACTTGGGTTAGATCATAAAACGCACCACCAGCACCACTGGTCTCGTAAAACAGCACCACCAGCACCACTGGTCTCGTAAAACAGCACCACCAGCACCACTGATCTCGTAAAACAGCACCACCGAACCATCCGGGTTAGGTCATAAAACGCACCACCGAACCGCCCGGGTTAGATCATAAAACAGCACCACCAGCACCACTGATCTCGTAAAACAGCACCACCAGCATCACTGGTCTCGTAAAACAGCACCACCGAACCACCCGGGTTAGGTCATAAAACGCACCACCGAACCGCCCGGGTTAGATCATAAAACAGCACCACCAGCATCACTGATCTCGTAAAACAGCACCACCAGCATCACTGGTCTCGTAAAACAGCACCACCGAACCACCCGGGTTAGGTCATAAAACGCACCACCGAACCACCCGGGTTAGATCATAAAACGCACCACCGAACCACCCGGGTTAGATCATAAAACGCACCACCGCACCACTTGGGTTAGATCGTAAAACGCACCACCGAACCACCCGGGTTAGGTCATAAAACGCACCACCGCACCACCCGGGTTAGTTGCACCACCAGCACCACCAGCACCACCTGAGCCAGAACTGTCCGTTTCTAGCTACTTATTACATGAGGCCATTTCCAGTCACCTCTAATATCTGTGATTACAATTTTCTGTATTGCACTTTTCAAGTCTGTGAATATGACGACTTTTTTGATTGCGTATACTTCTCTCAGCTCGAAATTTTCCACTAAGGGAGGGATTTCGTAGTTGTTCCAATATCTTGCGTTGTTATTGTACACAATCTAACGACTAGTGACAGACTCGGATATTAAGTTATAGCCAATGTTGAATAATTTCATTAAAAAAATTATTGGCTAGCCAGATCCTGGGGGCAACGAGGTAGGGGTAGACTTTATCATTCCTAAACATGTACGAAGTGATTCATATTGTATCTTGTCTAGCTTTTGTGCGTTCTTTCTTGCTCAAGCTTATCATAACAAATGAACCAAAGTCCAGTTCTGACCTTACATATGCTTTATATAGTGTAAATGGAGTAGATGGATGAGCTCCCCACTACGTTCTGGTCAAGATATATGTATGTTATCCACGATTTAATTTATTTCTCTTGCCATCTGCTCTACATCTTCTCTCGTGCCACATCATTGGCATACTGGTATATGGTTACATTGTTATTTATTGAATTATGTGGCGAATTGATATAAATATTAAAGATAGTGGGATATAATGGTTATCCCCGTGGGAGTCCAAAATGGGCAACTTGTGGTCCTAAGATGGTGTTCTTTATGACATACCTGATGCATATCTGCCGATTGGTATATAGTTGTTGAGCCGTCTTGCAAATATAGCCAAAAATTTCCAACTTAAGTATCTTTTCTATCAGTATGTAAAGATCAACATAATCATAAGCCGCTTTTATGTCCAGCGCCACCATTACTACCTCTCTTAGATAGATTAACAGTTTGTGCTGCAAATATACCAAAAACTTCAATGTTGCCGTGTGAAAATGTGATCACAATGGCGCCCAACATGGAACATGGGGTAGTCATTTTCAGATCTAGTGACCATTTACATTTTTCGTCCATCTTAGTTTCTAAGTTCGTGGCAGCGACGCAGTGAGGATAAAGGTTGATGTATACAACTTTTCGCTACCGCTCCCGCTCGTTTTCACCTTTCTCGCTCATCACCGCCGTTCTAAGTGTATTTATAAAATACGAACTGCACCGTTGTAAATTCGCAAGAGCAGCAGTAATTGGTTAGGTTAGTTCAGGTTAGTGGATAATGTGACCACAACAATAAATATATTAACCAGAAGGATTTCTCTGATGACCGCATCGCCAACAGTCGTTGAACTTAAAGCGTATTTACCCCGAAAATCTAGCCCGAAACTGCGGTCGTAGCAATGCGGGCAAGTTGTAATTTTGTGACAGTATTGCCATGGAAGAAGACCTCCTCAGAACATGTTTGCAGTTATAAAGATTGCTTAAATAAAGCCGATATGGTACTGTAATATTTTTCGCTATAGTTTAAACACATCTTTACACTTTTTTCACCAAAAATCAAAAGAGTTTAGGCAGTGGCGGCTCTACCATAAGGTCATTTGGGCAATGACCTCCCACGCCAAGTCACCAACCACCTAACATATTAATATTTAACTTTAAAATTAAAATTGATTCAATCAACCAAACTTTACCTCTGCGCTCGGATACTATTACCTCTAAAATATCCCTCGTATTTATTAATGCAATGCACACGCAGCAAAACAAACTAGACGTAACGCTACTTGTTATGCGTCCCCGCAAAAATTTCCGGTCAAAATCGAGCTTGCCCACGAAAAATAGCGTCACCCAACAAATCCTGTGGGGGTAAAGAGAGGAATAAATAGCATGTTATCACTCTCGCACTTGTATTAAATTCGAAGAAAAAGAGGTTTTGTCGGCTGTCAGCCGGTTTTTTTTTTGATTGAGCTTAGACGCACGTTGCAATTTTTAGAATGCATGGGAAGAAGACAGAAGACCGTTGATTTCTGCAGTCGGCAGTATGTAGTTCTTTATAGGGATGTTGATTCTGATGTCAAAAAAATATTATATCGTTACAGATTTTTCGTCATGCGTCACTGCCACTGCGCGAGCGGTGCCGTTGACAAACATACATTCATCGTTAAAAATATATCGCTATATACAGGGTCTCCCAAACTCGATGGCACATTAGAAGTATCTCGAGAACTAATAGAAATATATTTTTGAAATTTTGAGAATGCATATAAGACATAAAATTCTAGACTTTAAAAATAGTTTTAAAAATGCGACGGGACCAGTTGTACCCCTCTAACCTGTATAGTTACTTTTTTCTATTGATACTCTGATATATCGGAATAAAAATTAAAAAATTTAAAAACATGTCCAAAGAAAAATATCATCCATTTGATATCATTGATATTACGATACATCCCTATATATATATCCTGTCTCTCCGTCGTTCTGACAAAAACCTAACCTATAATTTCTTTTGTGTTGATGGATGTGTCCGCGTCGCGCCGCGAATTCCCGCGATAATCTTTATTCATTTCTAATTAATGTTCTCGTGTATTTTTAGTATGTAGTGTAATAATTATAAAAACGTGTTTTATCGTAGTTATTATGTGCTAAAGTGTCCGTTTGTAAGATGTCGGTGTCGGTGGTTCAAAACATAAAAAATTTTAAAAACAATAATAAGTTAGACTTCCAGAAACGCTTGGAATTTAAAATTAGTGGTCGTCCAACACCCAATTTAAATATTCGGCAGAGTAGTATGGACAAAGGTAAGGAAGTGCATCGCAATTTTAGAAAATCTATGTATGATTATTGTCAGTGAGGATTGGTGTTGTGTTTTTTCCATTTCCTAATTGGAAAGCAGGTAAATTACCATCATTGAAAAAAGGTCGTGGCACCCAAAAAGTTTTCGCCTGCGGCGCTATTTTTTTTTTTAATGACCTCCCACTTCAAATGCCCACGAGCCGCCACTGAGTTTAGGTACGCCTATGTAGCAGAGCTGTTTATGGAAATCCAAGGTCTCTTGCTGTCGGCTTAGGTCACAAAATGAATCCTTCAGGTTACTACGTTAATTCTTGTGATATGACCATCAGTATTTAATATCATTAAGAGTTAAGCCCTGTCTATTATCTGTAATAATTGCTGGAATAGTAGGATATACAAAACATTTTAAAACGTCCGGTATTTTCAGCTCGTCTACAGACCCGATTGCTTCCTCCGTATGTTTTTATTCGAAACTCAGTGTTTGCTTGTCAATTTACGGCTTTGTTTTCAAAGAGCAGTCTTGTTTTCTGTTTAAATTGAATGCAAATTTGCTATGAAAGGTTTTAACAAGTCTTTTATCGCTTTTATTAGGTGCTAAGTGAAGCAAAACGGCTACCAAAACAGGTATGCCATTAGGTATCAGGGTTTTGTTTTATGAGGAATTTATCTAACATGAAGCAAGAACGAGAAAGCAGAACAAGCTTTAAAATGTAGAAAAGGATGCAAGGTGGTATATACAGGGTGATCCACGCCGTTGGATGGAAACATAAGACGTTTATGGAACGCTCAAAGAACTTGATTTTTTACATACACAGACATGCTTTAACCAGACAAAGTGGTTTTGCCTTTTCTACTAGAAAGCCACTTTAAACCGAACACCCTGCATGTATATAAACTTTTTAGAATCTCTATTACTTTCATAACAACTTTCCCTATTCTTTTCCTATGCCTAACTGTTGCTGTTTGCGAGATAATCATAATTTCCAATTTTTTTCACAAGAACAAATTTACCAGCTTTTCAAATCAGCAATAAGATTAAGGGTGTTTTATTTGTAAACATCTATCTATATATTTTTCAAGGCCCGAAATATGTCTATGTATTTTCAAGCCACCCTATACAGGGTATCCGGAAATGACGAAAACAATTTTTAAGGTGTGATTCTACATAAAATAATATGAAAAAAGTTCATATTAGGTCTGCAAATTCTTTTATACGGAGCCCTTGAAGATGGTGTTACTGGAGGTTAGGTTTTTTAAAATATCAGGTGACCCATATTGCTGTAATGGAGTGGTAACAAATGGCTGATAGGTTAGTTCAGGTTAAAAGGGAGAAACAATCGTTTTTGTGTATTAAGAAGTGTATAATCTTCTAAAAATTATTAAAGAACAACGTATGCTTCCCTGTGCCAGTAATTCCCTGTGTCCATTGGTTTCGAAAATGAAATTGTTTTAGAACCAATATAAACTAAACTAAATAAATAACTGATGCTCTTGTATAATCCATTACTCATTGAAACTCTGTATAGAAGACTCTATCTCTTAGAGGTCTTTTTCACCATATTAAAATTTTATTTCCCACTTCTGAAAAATCTGACAATTCAACTATAAATTCTTTATGGTTTTATAATGGCCTAATATTTCCATCCTATTTTTGAAAAATGGCTCGTTTATTTCCTCTAGAAGAGCTCTATAGCATTGTAAAGCATATAAAATTTCTATAAAATCAGGAATCGTGCTTTTATCGATCTAAAGGTAGAATAAGGTTCTTAAAATCGCACAAACCTCTATGGGGCGCTACAAGGGTGTTAAATTTTCTTTGCTTTATACAAATAAAATCTGTTCTTACCACACAATTTTAGCCCTCTCAGCTCTCTTTGTCACCTCTCGTGTTTGCCAACGTGTGTGGGTATCACAGATTAATTATTTTAGAACTAGGTACTCATTAGTATGTTTATAGTTATGATGTAAGAAACACGAGAAAATGTGAGTAAAATAAGTTTTGTGTCGTAATACCACCCCCGTGTTGCGCTCGTATTTTAAATTTTCATATTACATCTGTTTGTTATTTGAAGCTCCCATTCGTCACTGTCAAGCCGCTCGGAAATTTAAATAGCTCTCTGAGTTCGAGCTGAAACGCTTATTGTCTCAAGTTAAACATTTCCTAATTAACAAACATTTGATTTTGTGGTGCCACCCCTTCATTAAATAGTTTTTGTAATTAAACGCGGGAATTGTTGTATATTCTCCGGATTCTTGGGAGTTTTCGAGTAATTATGTGTCAAATTAGACGTTACGAGTTGAAGAATTAAGGAAATAAAATAGATGCCAGGCAATTTGGAACTCAAAAGAAAATAAAGCGAGAAACAATGTAAAACAACGCGTTTTGTAAGGAAAATATGTATTTTTATTAGAAGCACCGATATCGCTTGTGATCATTCCGAATATTTCCAAGGAAAATTGAATGTACAAGAAGGACGTTTCCTCTTAAAATTTCAATCAGTTTCCAAAAAAAAACTGCACCCTGCCTGCACCCACTAGGTATATGGTTTTACTTCAGACTTAACTTGGAAAACCTTGTTTTTATGACTCCATAAAAGCAGCCTTGTATCCAGTATATTTGCTCTAGAAAATCTATTATGTATGACTAATAGAGTATACAAAGATATAAATTCAGGCAGGCTACACTCTATAATTTAAACTGACTTCCTTTACAAGATCGCAGTGGTCGATAAAAGTGCTAGCTTCAGTTGAGCTTACCAGGTTCAATAGCCAAAATACGACATTTTTATCTGTTTCTTTATTTCTCAGTTCTAGCCTGATCTCAATTTTCTAGCAAGGTTGTACCCAACAGCATTTCTTTAGTTGTATATAATTGTTAAGGTAGATAGATAGGAAGATAGAGATAGATTAATGAAAATGAAATGAAAAAGTTGAAATAAAAGTATTAGCATTTGTGGAGATATACCTGAGGTGATTATAATATATTATTATACAAAAGTGTGTAATAATTTATACCTGTTTGTTTGTTTGAATATTCTTTTATTGCAATTTGTCACTCTCAGTTGTAAAAAGTTAATAAAAGCTTAATTTCACTCTCAAAGGTTCTCCTCTACAATTTCATTAACTTTTTTCTTAAATATGAATAAACTACTGCGACCAGAACGAGAACCCAACTCGAATAATGCGGCTCAACACTGGAAACATTGCCACACATCATTTGTAATTTTCTTGAAGCTGCAAAAGTGACTGAAGAGAAAGAGCAACTAAATATTCTTATAAATTATCGTTTCCCACTCTTTAGGACTATATTAGTGAATGTAATACTTGCAAAGATATTATAAACTATATATATCAAATCCAAAAACGAGATATTTGCTCATCAATCTCTGTCAACCAGATGACAAGAAACTCTCAAGCAAATGAGTAAGGAGTGTAACTTTAAATCCGCTACTGCAAATCAAAACAGAGGTCACTTTATTAGAGACTCATTTATTAGTGGAACTAACTCACCTCATATTCTCCAACGAAATACAACAATATCGCTGTGCAGGGAAAAGAATTTACTTTACGCACGAAGCATGGTTAAATGAAGGACATACTGTGAATTACATTTGGCAATATCTCGACATTGAAGATGCACGTAATGCCTTTATCAATGGACTGTCCACTGGATTGAAAGCTCTATCAGGAAAAGGTCGTCGGTTAATTATAACCCACATCGGGAGTGATTCTGGTTTTCTTGAAGGTAGGTTAAACGTGTTTGAATCTCGTAAAACCGGTGATTATCATGAGGATATGAACTCAGGAGTGTTTGAAGATTGGTTTAAATCCATCTAATCGCGTATTGAACGTGGATCGGTAATAGTGATGGATAATGCACCATACCACAGCCGTCGGGTAGAAGCATTGAGGTAGAAAAGAAAGGAGAAGCCATCACGTGACAAAAGCGGCATCAGGTCCGCCATATTGTTACGACTCTTTAGTCATTTGTCAAGCATGTGCTATTTTGTTGTGTTTAGACCAGTGTTAGACTCTTTTATTTAGAATTTTGTTGTTTTTTCGAAAAGCAAACATGGTTTCTTGTGCTGTACGTAGTTGTTGTAGCAGAGACTGGGTTGATAAAAAGAAATCATCCGGAATAACATTTCATAGGTTAGTATCAACATTATACAGGACCGTACCTAAATAAAGTTACTAACATATACATTTAACTCAAAAGTTTACTTTCAAATGGGTTGCTTCGGATTTTTGCATTGTGAATTTTTTTTTTTTTTTTTTTTTTTTTTTTTATGATAAGGCACAGCACTACAGGATAAATCCTTTATGGCGCTCTAGGAGCGGTGCGTGTGCGCAGGAAACGATTCACGTTGGTCTTGAATCTTTGGAGACTATACTCGTTGGGGAAGACGATCTCAGGGAGGTCGTTCCAGAGTGATGACGTTCTCCAGATGAAAGAATTTTGAAACAGTGTCGTTCGAGGGACACTAAGCTGAACCACGTACTGGTGGGCTGCAGTGGCTCGTCGTGTATTTCTACCATGCACCGCTCTGGGTGGTATTAAGCGGGCAACCTCAGTTGAACACTTGCCATGAAAATATTTGTAAAATAGACTCAAGTCGCCAACCTGCCTTCGATGTTCAAGGCTTTCCAGGTTGTTTGTCAGACTATGGTCACCGATCAAGCGAATGGCTCTTCTTTGAATGGAATCTAGCAATCTCAGGGTATGTTTAGGAGCAGAGCCCCAAATATGCGAACAGTACTCCAGTGATGGTCGAATTTGGGCTTTATAGAGCATCAAAAGTTGTTGGGGTGTATAGAGGTTCTTTGTTCGGAAAAGTACTCCAAGCTTTTGCGAGGCTGCCCTAGCAATGGCCGCAACGTGGCCATGCCAAGACATATGACTATCCAGATTAACGCCCAATAAATGAATTGATGAAGCCAAGGGAATTGAGTGTCCCGCCATAACTATATCCTAATCTAATCCTAATACCTAATCTGAATCTTAAAACCCGACAAAAGCAACTTAAAACCTCATTTTGTTCTAAAATAAATAAAAAATTAAAATAAAATGTAGTCCGACTCTGTTAAGCCGCCACATTGTTCCTACTATTAGCCCCACCCAGTGATACCGTTATTTATTACCTTATTAAATGGTCATGGCGCCTCCTTGTTTTCCTACCTCAATACCTCAAAGCCTTGCCAAAGTCTGCGTGGCGAAAAGGAAAGATTGTTGACTGGCTAGAAGAAAAAAATATTGCATTTGGCGAAAAAATGCTGAAAGTGCAGTTGCTCGATCTTGCAAGACTTTACAAAAAAAAATATACGAAATATGTAGTGGATGAAATGGCTCGTGAACGAGGTGTTACAATATTACGTTTACCGCCTTACTATTGTGAACTGAATCCAATGGAGCTTATATGGGTACAGATAAAAGGCGAAGTGGCGCGTGAAAATAAAACTTTTAAATTAAAAAGATCTTAAAGAAATGTTAAAAACGGCAATAGCGAATGTACAAGCAGCAGATTGGCATAAGTGCGTATTACATGTGGAGGGAGTAGAAAAAAAAATGTGTGACTTAGATGTACGCGTTGAAGTCATGGAAGAACCTATTATTATAAAACCTGCAGATGACAGCAGTAGTGACAGTAATGAAATGTTTTCATCGTTAGATAGTAAATAATCGCTGTAATGGTAATAATGAATTTAAAATTGTAACGTATTGTCATTATAACACTTTTTAATGTCGGCGTGGAATATAATTTGTCAAATTATTATCAATTAGTGTTCATTAGGTAACAATAGTTAGGAAATTTATAAACATTTATAATTTAGGTTCAGGTTTTGCCCTTAATCCACTACTATATGGTTCTATTATTATGTAGTATAATAAAAACAATATTAAAAAGAACATATACCGTTGCTTTATTATTTTTTTAGGATTTTTTGCCTGCGTAATTTAGTTTCTCTAATTACTTCATTAGATCACCAAATGTAAAAGCTTAATTTATTTTTCAGTTTAATTTGTAATATTATATTTATTATAGTAAATGTAAATATATTATAATATTAAACAAAAAATTCATATATTTTTTGAATTATTGTTGTTTAAAATGACACTCCTCTGGAATTGGCGTTCTCCTTACGTCGTGTACACCCCGGTAAAAATGAGTCACTGCCAATTATCTTGGTACCGGAGTTTAGAGGATTTTATTAATAAAGTGAGCGAATTTGCAAAAAAACACAAGTTTGAATTAATTTTCTTTTAATGTTTTAATTTCTTCGCAATTTTTATGAATTGTTCTCGAGTTAAATCCTTTCTTCACGCATTTTAATCATTGAAGTTATTTGAACCTACGATTCTACATCACATCATAAACCAATAGTCTCTAGTCACACGTTATGTGATACGAACATGGCAAATTAAATACGTAATCCCACCCAATCTAATTTTGCTACCACCCTAATTATACGGTCTTGCTTAGACGGATTTTGTGGTTAGGCCCTGTATAATCCTGCAGGAACAACTTAAGGCACTGTGTGTTTTATTGGGAGGTACAGGTGGCTTACTTGCAGGTTGGAGGCAATTCTCCCGACAAAGAAACGTGTTTCGTTTGTTTTAATGTCGTAAGAGGATTAGAGTGGGTTAATGAGTCCGTAGTAAACGGCTGTGTGGTTTTTAAAAGGGTAATTTAGTTAAGGGGGTAATTTACTTTTTACATAATATGTTTACAGATTTAAATTATTTTAGGTTTCTTAAATTAAACGCATCTAAATCTATTTAAATGTACAGGGTGCCCCATGTTAGATACTTTTAGGGGATATTGGAGTTGTTTAATCTACAGAGTGATTTTAAAAAAGTTTGCTTTTGCGTTAATTTATCAAAAAGATAAAAACTGATCAGGACCCCTCTGATATTTCGTCAAGCGCTGATATATTTATTTATTTATTTATTTAACATGCTTTATTGTCAAGAGTACATTACATATTATAGACAAAGCATATAATGCTAAATTTGTGTCAGAAGGTAAAAAAATCATAAATAGGCAAAGTACAATTTAGAAAAAATAGATATCAGAAAGTTTAAAAAAAATAAAAATAAACATAAAAAATAGACCAAACAACAATTTAAAATAGTTTTCAAACAAAAATAGCTTAACTTCAAAAAATAATATAATAAGGTCCACTAGAAGTGTCTAGTTTCATCCCGATAGTACTCATCCAGGCTGTAATACGCCTTTTGTACCAGGAGGTCTCTCACCGCTCTGCGGAAACGCACATAATCCAAAGACCTATACTCCACTCTCAAATAATAATAATAATATAATAATAAAAAGTTTAAAGAAAGATTTTTTCCCCTTTTCTTTCCGTCAGACCCAATCCTTCGACGCGTTTCGCCGTATTACGGCTCATCGGCAAGGCTATAGAGTCTGACGAAAAGGAAAGGGACCTTACAGTGTTTTCAACACATAATGTTGCTTTCAGCGCCACCTGACATTAGATACCTGCTTATGCGGGATCCATTCCAGCGTTTGGTCTTCTCTAAGACCTCGCTGGTCTGGTTGGGTGGATAGCTCGATTGCTACGAGATGTCGCCACGTGTAACATCTCGCATATGTAATAAAAAGTTTAATCAATATATTATACAATAAAATATTTGCAATTTGTTTACATTAAAAATTTGAATAAACTAAAAATGACAATAAAACTCACGAAGTCTTACTTGTAGTGAGTAATAATAATGTTTTTATATTTTCATATCCATGAATATAAAGAATATACGTCACAATAATATACGTAATCATATATAATATATTTATTATATTTCATATTTTTTCAATAATCTTGCCTAGGCACGATAAGAGGCTTAATACTGAATCGGGTAACCGATTTTGTACTTAACAATAGTGTTTTACCACTAGAGCAGTTCGGTTTCAGAGCTGCTCATTGCACAGTGCGCCAAACAACAAGGTTGGCAACCAATGTGCTGAGAGGTTTTAATAGACGCATGTCCACGGGAGCAGTCTTTTTTGATGTCTCAAAGGCATTCGATATAAAGTCTGGCACAACGGCTTGATACTAAAATTAATAAGATTAGGTATGCCAAACGTTTTAGTCAATGTAATTATCTCTTACCTTGAAGATAGAACATTCGTGGTGTCATCAGAGAACACAATATCTGAAAAGACTCGGATCAGGGCTGGTGTCCCACAGGGTTCACCATTGGCTGCTATTTTGTTCAATATATACACAAGCGACATCCCTAAACTACCACACACACAACTTTATCTCTTCGCTGATGATACTGCGATAACTACAACTTCAAGGGCGCCCTGGTTAGTAGTTTCACGCCTGCAACGTCATATCATGCTCTTTCAGAGCTGGTTGGACAACTGGAAGCTTTGTTTGAACGCAGACAAAACCCAGGCCATCTTTTTTTCGAAAGCAAGAATCAATTTACCTGAAACCAGGGTAAGGGTTAACAATAAATTAATAGAATGGTCAAACAAGATAAAATATCTTGGATTGACTTTTGATAAAAAGATGGCATGGGGAGACAATGCAGATGAGCGAGTGGCAAAAGCCCAAAAACAGTTTCACGCTATATATCCCCTAATAAATGAAAATAGTAAATTAAATTTAAAAGTAAAAACAACGTTGTACAAAAAACTAGTACGCCCGGTACTTACTTACGGTATACCGACGTGGTGTACCGTAAATAAGACCAAAATGTTAAAAGTACAAAGAGTACAAAATAAAATTCTAAAAGTAATGGTGGGGGCACCAATGTACATGATGAACAATGCATTGCATCTAGACCTAAAAATTGACACACTCAAACAATTTACAGACAAAATAATAACAAAATACTATAGCAGAACAGACAATTCACCAAATAGACTAATTGCAGAATCTCACATACACTCGCACGAAAACGATAAACATAAATACCCAAGAGATTGGCTCCCTCCTTAACAAATTTAAACACAACTCAATTTCTGAATTTATTCAATCAAAATCTTTTCAAAATTCATAAAAATACAAAAATCAAAAATCAAAAATCTTGAAGACAGCAATAAAATAAACACAAACAAATAAAAGAGTTCAAACAAAAAACTTCCAACCAAGTAATCGAAAAGAAATCCCTACAACTAAAAAGAAGTAAAGGAAAAGGATTCCAACTTGAGAAACTACCATTACTATATATATATTTCATATTTTAAAACATTTAATCTATAATATTATGGAAAAAATATCTTGGATTTTTGATTATCCATATTTTAATTTCTTGTTTGTATTTAGTTATAGATTTAATCGTTTTAATTGATTCTGGGAGAATATCAAAAATATAGGGAATTATGTTTAAAAAATGTTTTTGTCCTATAACTTTGTTGACTCTATTTTTTAACGTTATTTTATTTATATTTTTAGTGTTATATTTATGATTATTAAAATTTAATTAATTTCTATTTTTAAACATATAGATTAACATATTATAAAAAAATAATTGTCTGGTATCCATTTTCTTGCTCTCTTTATAAAGCATATCAAAAGAATATAAATATTCTTTATTATAAATAATTTTTAAAATCCATTTTTGAATAATTTCTATATTACGGAGATTATTTTTATTTATTCCACCCCAACCTAATATTCCATAATTTATTTGCGTTTGTACTAATGAATAATATATAGTTTTTAAATGTTTAATATTTAAAAACTGTTTAAGATGTTTAAACTTTGGTATAAGTATTCTCAATTTTTTAGTAATATATTCACTATGTAAATTCCATTTTAAATGTTTGTCAATAATTATTCCTAAATATTTAATATTTTCTGCTTGTTCTATTTTTATGTTTTCATTAATATTTATAGTATTTATATTGTTTAGTAAATTATTTTTATAAGAAGTAAATGGTAGGTATTTTGTTTTATTATAATTTATTGTTAATAAGTTATTATTAAACCAGTTGTTGATTTTAATAAAATCATCATGAATGATATTTTCAACAATTTTCCAATTTAATCCTTCATAAAAAATTACAGTACCATCGGCAAAACTGTGTAATTTACCTTGACAATTTAGTTTAAATATATCATTTATATATATATTAAAAAACAACGGTCCTAAGACTGTGCCCTGTGGAACTCCATAGTTAAATATTTTTGGTATACTTATACTTTCACCAATTTTTACATGTTGTGGTCTATTATTTAAATAACTCTCAAATAAGTTCAATACATTTCCTCGAAAACCAATTTTTTCCAATTTCTTTAAAAGTATTTCATGACTTACAGTATCAAATGCTTTTGCTAAATCTAAAAATATACATATGCTTTGCATTTTATTATCAATTGAGTTATATATTTGAGTGGTTAATTCACAAATTGCATCTTGAGTAGACTTAATCTTTTGGAAACCAAACTGTTTTTCTGATATGATTTTATTTTTATTTAAAAATTTGTATTATATTATTATACACTTTAATGCTTTCGTAAATTAGAAAGCGCTTGGTCAATGTCGATCTAGGAATTGGAAGCCGAAGGTTAGAGCTTTGCCTGGTGCTGTATAAATTTCAAGAATTGTTGCTTGCAGATCTCTTATGTATTAAATATACCGTTTCTAAAATAAATAGGCATATAACCGTTGAAATACCAAACTTTCTAAATAATGGCCGACAATGGTCCCGATATTTTGCCCCACTCATATACCTAAGCACTCTCTTCTGAATAACGAAAGCAGAATTTAAAAGCTGTTGATTGCGGAATGCCCAAAATGCAATACCATATCTCATATGGGACTCAAGCAGCGAGGGGTATACCATCTTTGCCGCTGAACAACCTAGTTCTTGCGACACTACTCTAATAGCAAAGCAACCCGATGCTAACTTCTTATTTAATTCAGTGACATGTTTTTCGAATTTAAGCTTGGAGTCTATAAATAGATTTTTTGAAGATCTTGATTTATGACACTCTTCAGGAGTTCACCACCGTTTGAATGCCACAGAAGAGTGGTGTCATCCGCGAAAAGTGTAAACTGGTCACTAATTGCTATACTTGTAAGGTCGTTTATGTATGTACAACAAAAATAATATAGAACCCAACACAGAACCCTGAGGCACCCCAAACTCAATATTAGGCAGACCAGAGCATCTTCCATCAATGGACACAACCTGCGATCGCCCACAAAGATATGATGAAATCCATCTATGCGCCGTGTTACGAATGCCATAGTGCTGAAGCTTTCGCAGCAGCACTCGGTGATTCACACAGTCGAATGCCTTGGAAATATCACAGAATACTGCCGCGACAGCATCGCCATCATTTAAATGAAGGAGAATATTCTGAAGGAGTGAGAAAATGGCATCACCAGTATCTTTGGATGACCGAAAATCAAACTGAGATGAAGTTATAAGATTATTAGTTGTTAAAAAATTGAGAAGTATGAATTTTACTATTTTTTCAATTAGTTTCGAAAGGGTGGAAAGGAGCGAAATAGGTCGATAGTTCGAAGGATCCTCAGGACTTCCCCCCTTAAGCAAGGGAACGACAATCGCACTTTTTAAACAGGAAGGAAATTCGCCCCGTAGAAAAGAAACATTAATGGCATCGACAAGAGCATGAAGTAAGACCTCCGGTAGGCACTCCAATATTCTGACCGAAATGCCATCAGATCCTGCCGAACATTAGATTTTTATTTGCTTAAAGATACCCTGCAACTCCTTAATATCCGTAATAGTCAGGCAGAAATCCTGTGGGCACCACATATCGTTAAGATAATCGAGGGGATTCATCTGACAGGGTAAGTCGGTGGTTAAACTTCGCGCCACAGAGCAGTAGAATTGGTTTAACGCATCAGGTTCCAAATCAACCGAGGCATGTACCTAAAGAATTATTTTTTGTCTCTTAACTTGTTGATTATGGATCACTGTTCTTTAGATTTGTTGCCCGCATCAGAAATACGTTGACCATAATTCCACTCCTTGGCTCGCTTAATGACCTGTCTATATATACGTCGATAGTTTGTTCCTGTTTCTGGTCCCATAGGTATGGACATCCCCATGCAGCCTATATCGATCCTTATTCCTATGCACGCATAACAGATTCTTAAGAGCATAGACTAATGGTAAGGTAAGTATACCCATATTTGTGAAAACATTCCTGCATTCATCCCTACAGCTCAGCCCCCTGAATATTCTGACTGCTCCTCTCTGTTATGTATTCTAATATTTCCTAAATGTATCGAAAATGGAATTTTGTGATTTTATTAACGAAGCAGCGTGTATTTCTTTTCCTTCCCTGTCAAGGTATACGTAAAAAAAAGCAATATTCCTATGTCACAAGCACGGTCCGACTGTAACCAAAGCAATCCATCGCTCTTTATCCCATTTCGCCGGTAATTTCATGAATTTCTGAACGGGGTCATTCGAACTGAGAGATCGTGTCTCGCCTGGAGATGCATATCCAGGCCGGCCCGCCGTTCGGATCTCATAGATATTTCATTAACATAAATTTTGCCAAAGGATCCGACTACTGCAGAGAATCGGAAATAATCGCAAACCTATATGAGAAGCGTTAACGGCACCATTGATCACAGTTAGTCATTTATTTATTTAAAAATTATACAATAATAATATACCTTCATAAAATAAAATCCGAAATGTGCCTAATTTAAAATTCATTAGTATAAACACCGAAATATAAGCTTAATTACCTTTATTTTGAATAATCCAATTAAGAAGCACCCCACCGAGCTGAAATGATATTCATATCATATGTATGTTTTAATATCCATGTTTAGCATATTTAATTTGATAAATTATTGGTATTGATATAGATAGATGATCTAATTGATATTTATTTTAACAGTATATTCTGTAGCAAGTATGGAATGGATAATTTCCGGACAAGCGAAAGGTTTGTGGACCTAGCCTAGGCCGGGAATAAAAAATTCCCGTAGGGAATTTCGCCTATTCACATCATACAAACATACAATCTTGCAATTTACCCTATTCCATTTTGGATCACCGAGAGGCTAGTACCTATGTGCAAAGGCTACCCCTCATCCAGAAATTTGCATGCTCTTCCGAGAACAAGTTATTTGTACTAGTAGATCTACAATAATATACTACCCTCTAACAATATTTTAGAAAAAAGAAAAAGAATCAATTAAACAAGCTCTGTCAATACAGTATGTGAATAAAGTCTGAAAACGGATTAATAACATCACAATTTATTAGCCGATTTCAACCAAATTTATTAGTTATGTAAGAGGATCTGACGCATCGAATGACGATGTTGGCGTTGTTGCCAGCTTTTTAGTTTGTCTTGAATTAGAACGAATTTCATATTTTTATATGTAGCACCCTGTATATTTTTTCATTTATAGTTTTTACTTTAAATTTGTTACACTTTTGGTATAACATACTTTGTTCCTAATATCAGTAGTTTTAGAAATAACGAGTACAATTTAGAAGAAATATATATATTTTTTATATTAAATGTTCAAACTGTTTTCCTGTACAGCTTGACAGTGTGCTAATTGAAAATATAATTTTTCAATTGGTTGTAAATCACTTCTGGCATTATTAATTCAAATTCGTACAAAATTCGACGCTGCAAATCGGCCCAATCTTGAGGTTTTGTGGTATAAACTTTTCAAGTGTCTCCATAAAAAGTAGTCGTTACGCGATAAATCAGGGGACCTCGGTGGCCACTCGATTGTACCCCCTCTACCGATTCACCTATTCGGAAAAGTGTTGTTTAAAAATTTGCGCACGTTTCGACCAAAATGAGGAGGAGCCCCGTCCTGTTGGAAGAATGTACTTGCATAATTTGGACGCATCACATTTCGTATAGTAGGCACTATTTGCGTTTCCAAGAGCTTAAGGTAAAGTTGTGATGTCAAATTTCCATCAATAAAAAATGGACCGATCTTGTGGTTGCCCAGAAGCCCAGCCGACACATTCAATTTTCCAGGGCGTTGTGTATGACCTTCTCTCATCCAGTGGGGATTTTCATTTGCCCAAAACCTACAGTTGTGTCTATTGACTTTACCATTTAACATAAATGTTGCTTCGTCCGAAAATACTATAAATTTGAAAAACTGGTTATTTTGGTCAAACCTTGACATCATAATATCACAAAATTCAATTCTTCACTCATAATCATCTTCTGATAACTCTTGAACTACATGTATTTTGAAAGGGTGATATTTATGTTTTAGTAAAACATTATGGACGGATTTGAAGCAGACGTCACTTACTTGAGAAATTTTTCTTAATAAGAAACAGGGGTTTCAACAACATGTTGTAAACTTTCTAAACTTTTCTCTTCATCTACTACTGCTGGTCGTCCTGATCGTCGCCTATCTCTACAATTTCCAGTTTCTTCGAACCGTCGAACAGTTTTTAGAACAGTTGCTTTTGAAATTGGGTTTTTCGTAAGACCTGACCCTATCGCCATATCCTCTCATCATAAGAATTGTAATTCTTTCACTTTCAAACAAATAAAAGACAATTTGTTGATATTTTCAAAACACGTCGTTATTTCGAAAACTACTGATATTAGGAACAAAGTATGTTATACCAAAAGTGTAACAAATTTAAAGTAAAAACTATGAATGAAAAAATATACAGGGTGTTATATTTAAAAATATAAAATTCGTTCGAATTCCAGACAAACTAAAAAGCTGGCAACAACGCCAATATCATCATTCGGTGCGTCAGATCATCTTACACAACTGTACCAAATTTGGTTTAAATCGGCCAATAAATTGAGATGTTATTAAGCCGTCTCCAGACTTTATACACACACTGTATGTCGTAATGTACCATCGACCGTATCACCCAGTATATTAGTATTAAAAATAACTGCGCGAAATCGAAAATTTATAAAATATTTAAATCAGCTAAAACCTCTGAATCAACAAAGTCCGATAATTGCAATTTTCAACATATTCTTTATCGAGAACAACACGCCCAAAATAAATTATTTATATTCCAATTCCCAAATGTAAAATAAACAAGGCGACCACGGATAGTTTTTATTTCCATAAAATGAACAACAATGCTCGATTTTCCGATAAATTGTTAATAAATTATTTATGCATTTTCATAAATTTGATGGTTTTCGTTTGAAACGGTAAATTGTAATAAACATAATTAATAATTGGGTTGATGATTATGGTAACTAATAAAAAAAGGAAAGGCAGTCCGCACTATACTTTACTTTATTTAGCTGACAGTTTCATTGGACAGTCACCCAAAGAACTAAAAATACCACTTGTTTTTTCTAGTGTAAGAACAGACAAGAACGGGGGTGCGTGGTGTCCCCAAAAACAAGCGACCACCGAGCCAGAAGAATGGATTCAACTCGACCTAAAGACTGTCCACATGATCACTGCCACTGAAACACAAGGACGCTTCGGGAATGGGCAAGGAATCGAATACGCAGAAGCATATATGATTGAATATTGGAGACCAAGGTTGCAGAAGTGGATTCGATATCATAATGCTAAGGGTGAAGAGGTAAGATTTTTTAAATTTATACACGTCTTCAAACAATCAAATTCAAAAATACAAACCAATAAACCAACGTAATATGCTAATTTTTAAATGAAAGTGCAAATCAGGAACGCTGTAACAGAAGAACAACACCTTCTGCCATCCTAATTTCAACTGAATTCAAGCATAGCAACATGACAAGACCTTAAACCCAGCACGGTAACACGCCAAATTTATGTGCTGTGTTGCCAGCGCTTCAGTTTCTGCCTATATTCTTATTATAGCAAATAATATCACATCAGGTGTTGGTGTTATGATGTCATGCGGATAATTATGTTGGTTTTCAGGCGCTAACACGGCATCAAATCCACCTTTTTGCAATTCGGTATATGGTAGATATAAAAAAATTGTAATAATTATAGACTTATATTGGTTAAACAGCGCTAACACGGCATCTAATCCACCTTTTTTGTTTCAATTCGCCTTTTTCAAGTTCACCGGCCAATTATTTACCAGCCCTTTTTGAGTGGATCTACTTAAAAAAAAAATAAAAGAGATAAAAAAAAGTCATAAAGAAAAAGTGCCCGGAACGGGAATCGATCCCGGGACCTATGGCACCAAACCCCGATGCTATATCCACAGCTCCACTGAATTGCTTACGGACTTTAGTTAATCTAGTAACCGTAGAATAAAAGCCAGCGTATCGAGCTGAATGCTTCCGAGGCTGTTGCAACTTCAAATACGCAATTTGGCAACACAGCACATAAATTTGGCGTGTTACCGTGCTGGGTTTAAGGTCTTGTTAGCAACATGTTATGATTGTTAATTGGTTTAACGAATCGCGCGACCGCGCACGCTTGCAGGTTTAAAGCTGACAGCGGCTTCGGCGTCAAGGAAACAAATAGTAGCAGCATCCAAGACTCGAGGCGAGAAGCTACTTAACGTGACCAGGTAGTGGGATCCACGTGTATTTCTGATAGAAGGTGTCACTCCAGTTCGATGACAGTAAAGTGATATTATTGTAAAGGGTTTCCTATCGGCCAAAAAGGGCAACTACGTCGTATGTGTTTGGGTATGCAATGAGCTTGCACATCATAATTCTTTCTTAAGGGGTCTATAATTGCAGTTTCCCGACAGCAGTGATTAGTTAGTCTGGCATCTTAGTAAAAGAAAGACGTTGTAGTTTAGTACTCAGAAATAATAGTACAAAAGTGTGTTGGTTCTATATTCCAATATAAGCAAGTAATTATTCACTCCAGCATAATGTAAAATAGATGTTTTCGTTCAGTTCCAAGGTATAAATAGAACAAAGATGTGGCAATTCGATTGTCCAATCTAAATGGAACTAAATCCCAAGGGCAGTTAAATTGACCTCAGTTGCAAGGTGTCTTACTTGTCAACATGAACATAATAAGTTGTTACTGTGAAAATTATACAAGATTAAACAGAGAATGAAACCAGATGGCTCCATCTCGTGGTGATGGTAAAGAACACGAATTTCTAAGCATTTTCTTTTTTAGAACCTATAGCCTCACTGACGCGTCTGGGGATGGTTCTGGCAAAAGGAAAAAGCAAACCCTTGTCATTTTATACAAGATTAAATTGATGCAAACATCCAAAAGGTACCATGGCGTGGAATAAACGAAGCATGTCGAAGTAATAATGTGTTTTATTAAATCAGACAATATTTCATGGTCCATCCGTTACTGTCGGAGATACAGGAATATGTAAAGGGCAGTCAGAACACTTCGCGTTATCACCACCTACTATTTTACAAAAAGCAAGATTGAAATACGCACAGAACTTATTTAATGGAGTCTGTCACCTCGTGACTTTAAAAAAATGTCTAAACATTTCTTCAAAGACTATAAGATTAAGTTGAAAAATAAACAGTTACGATGCACTTCTCTCAATAGAGTAGTAGATTTATAAATCGTTTCGGTAATTGAATGTTGAGTTTTTTTGACAACAAAAAATGTGTTCTTTGTTTTTGCTAATTATAATAGATGAAGATTGATTCGCTTACGTCAGAGTGAAGTTCGGAATTCGCTAAATGAATAAATGAAGACGGAGAGACGCCGAGAAATTGAGTAGTTGTTAAATGTGAGCAAGTAATTTCGAATAAATGAGTTTTTTCTTTTGCATGCTAATGATTTGAATTAATTTTATGCAAAGCATATAGCTCAAGCATTTTAATTTGGTTGGGCTATGAGTATGAGCCAGTGGCGGCTCCTCTATAAGGGCCGCAGAACCACCAAAGTTTTAAAACAAATAACTAAAACATCAGTTAATACCGTTTTAAATATTAGGATAGACCGGAGACCATGTCAAAAATTAATTTTATCCTGTTTATTTCATTTTGTTTTTCAAATATTAAAAAAGTGTATACAGTGGTCAGTGGCGCAACCAGAAAATATGTTCGGGGGGGGGGGGGTGAAAAAAATTAGCGCCGGAGGGAAAAAATTCTTGGGTGCCAGTTAGATGACCCGAGCTATACGCACGCTCGGGGGGGGGGGATACAACCCGGCACATTTTACCCCAATAAGGGGGCAAAATAGGCCACACTCGAGGTAGAAAGCACCATTTTGAGTCATTGGGCTATAGTAGATAATATAATTGAAGAAATTTAATTATTTATTATTTATATTTATTCTTATAACGTATTTGCCTTTCTTGAGGTGCGGTCTCCTAGTGGCTGTTTATTGTCGGCAGAGAGGATTGGTTATGATAAATCTATCGTTTTCGTAGCTTTTTGCTCCGTACCCTTCTTGAACTAAGCTAGCCCTTGGGTTCAGCCTCCCTTAGGAGGGAAACCACAATGCATGCCGCGGATTTTCTGTGGCATTGGAAAAATTAGCATCTAACGAGTTCTTTGAGTTCCCTCACAGAAACGGCAGTTAGCCACATTGCTTTTTATATAAGCATGTGTTACCGGGAAAGGCTCCGAGGAAGCCGCCGCCTCTTCTGCAGTATCTCTACAGAAGAGCTCGCCGCCGTAGCAGACCTCCTTGTTCTGGTCGCCTTACGACTCGCGTGTCAGAGACAGGGCTTCTATAGTTACTGATTTATTCTTTCTTGTTATTCGGTGTTTCTTGTGTCTCTGACCGCTATTGAGCCCAAGATAACTTTGTGTCTTCTTGCTTGATCTTCAGCTTTCGATCCTGTTCAATTTATTGTGTTGGCTACTGCTCTTCCGCATTGTAGTCCATAAAATTGTGATATATTTCTATCGAACTGCGTAGTGCGATGAGGCTTATAGTCTTTGCGGTTGCTGCATTATAGATATTTAGATGTTGTAGCGCCTTGACGGTCGCTGGTGGTATGGCCCCTCTTGTTCCTTCGTCGTAGAGTCGTAGTCCTCTTTAGGAGCGAGCTTTGTTTTGTCTGATTTCTGTTTTTCGGTCCTCTTGAGATTCCTTGTTTCGGGATGTTTTGACCTCTCGTGGGTTGCTAGACCTCGAGGGCCTTTGCATAAGGTACCGCATAGGTGACATTTGGTTTTGTCTGTAGGTTCTTCCTTTCTTCCCGGACACTTAGGAATATGGGTGAGGCAATTGTGTTTCCCTTGATATTGTTTGTCGCATTTACTGCAAGTATATATACAATTTCTGTAGATTTATGGTTTGTTTCGAAGTGGGCAACTTCTTCATTCAGAGACATGAAAGCTATATTTTTATTTTCTTTGATGCAGAATTTGCACGTCTGCTCCTCATAAGGCAGCCGTATAAAATGTTCCTCTGTCCTCGCGTTTGCGTCATCGTTGATTCCCTGTTCATCCGGAACGGCTTGGGAATCGGTCTGCCGTTCCTGTGTTCCGAGGCTGTTCTTATTGTTCATAGCGACTACTTTAACGAGACAGGGGGCTGCTCTTTCCCCGTAAAATGCTCCACATCCGGACCGGGTATCTAGATGCTTGCTTGCCTGTAAAATTTAATGATTTTGGTAGTCCAATTATTGGAAAGAATAATTAATAATTCGAATGCGGTAATTGATAAAGGAGTCAATTACCTTTAGTAGATAATTCACAATTAAAATATTCTTATCATACTGTCAGTAATTCTAATTAATACTTTTTTTCAAGTGTAATGGGTAATTGTAATTGAATTACTTTTTGAGACTAATTGCGGCAGCTCTGGTTCTTGCTTATAGGTATTTTTTTTTAATTTCTTGTAGGTGCAATTTGGGCGTGGTTCAAAAAAAATTTCATTATTTTATATTTTATTATAATTATTAAAAGTTTATAGTTTTTACTAAATTTCCCAAAATTGTATGGGCCATTTGTTGGTAAGAGAGGCGTTCCCATATATTGGTCGTCAATAGCCAAAGCTCTTCACAACTTTTAATACGACTTTAAGTGTCGAAGAAAATTGGCTCAATTTAGACTGGAGACCGTTTGCTTTGATGTAAATTTCTGGCTTCATTAAACGACTTTTTGCGAAATTTTATGTTTCCGATGCATAAGGAGAGACTTCCTGTCATTTATTATACCTCAGTTTAAGTGTGGGCTAACGTCGCACTATCGTTTTGTTTGGTTTAAAATTGTTTTACGGTGCACATGCCTGAAAAGAGAGAATAATTCGAGTTTTAGGACGGGAAACACATGCATCGATTTCGTCTTTTAGGTTTATGTTCAGTTAGCTTTGGATTGAGTGAATCGATAAAATCGATATATCTAATTAATTTTCTAAAAAACTACCATTCTTAAACCTTATTAACTTTGTTGCTAATTATTCTATTGCTAAAATTTACATACAGTATCAATGACGCAGTCACGGGGGGCCAGGGGCCATATAAATGTTCACAAAAAACGTTTACAATATCGTTATTTACTCTCTTGCTGCGTTACTGTACGGTATTGTAGAATATTTGCTAACCATTTTTTTTAAGTGGAACACTTACAGGTGTATGGACAATAAATATGTATAGTATAAAGGTTTTTATGTGACCTAGGTTGCCATTTAAAAAAATAGTTGGGGTAGCTACAATACATACAAAGTATGACTTTCAGCACTTATTAGATAAGTAGCTATTAAAATTACAACATCTTATGTCAGTTTGACATGTCAGACCATTAAATTTATTATATTAAGTTATCCTGTGCCTGCAGAAGTCAAATTTACTTTACTAATAGACTGCGTAGTAAATTACGGCCTCAAAACTGTACAATAAAGACACGCTTATAATGAAGTCGTCCTTATTAAATATTACAATGATTTGTCTAAACAATTTTACGTGAAATTTACAAGACATTAACGTTATCGGGTTCAGACGGTGCAAAAGCACAATTTCTTATATTAAAAACAGTTTCAATCGGCTGTGAGTAACCGCAACAACTAAATTGCCATATTTTTCATGACCAAAAACCGGCATAAATTTATTAAACGTATGAAATTGAAAAATTACGTCTGGTGTGCGTTTAAGGAAATTTATAGTTGAGTCAAATCGAAAATGAAATGACTTTATCAGGGGTGTTTATTTGAGGCTGTTGTGTATTTTTAGTAAAATTGGTAATGGTAAGTCGCATGCAGTCTAGTCAGCAGGAAATACCACTTTAAACAAATTAATTTAAAATATTTTATTTACTATTCATATTTTTGAAAATACATTTTTAAAGTTTCTTGTATATAAATATTAAAAGAACAATTATTTAAGTTAGAAAAGGATGCAACTGCTGACCTCGCCGAATTAAGTAGTTGTTGCTGAACATTTTTTTCATTCACCACAATTCCTATGGGGACATCTTGAGGTAGTCCCAGTTGGACATTTTTGAATACCCTTTAAGAATTTTTCAATTTATTTTTAATGCTTTCTTCCACGTATCCTTCAGCTACGCTTGTGGACCGCCATCCCCCATGCCGTTTGAGATCCTGAATATCAGCGCCATTGTCAGCAAGAAAAGTTGCAGATGTTCTTCTCAAACAACGACCGGTGTAGCTTGAAGCATCAGGAAGTTTTAGATATTTCGCAATTTCTTGTGGGATTTTTGCGAAAGTGTTGATGCCAACTGGCTGTACTGTACATTTGCCATGACGATAAAACAGGAAAAATCGATTGTGCCTTACTGTTTTAGGTCTTAACAGTAAGTACTTGTGGTAAATTTTATACCCATTGCCATCTGATCCTACGGTAAATACACGTTTTTTCTTTGTTTTGGCATCATGTAACGTTACTATTAGCATTGTTCCTGAATCCTCTATATCTTCAGATGTTAAACTGCATAGTTCTGCACGCCGACATGCGCCATTCAGTCCAAAAATTAATACCACTTTCATTAACAGAAACGTGTCGTCTGGAGCTTCCTTCAAAAACTTCGTGACGTTTTCCATGGTCAAAACTTTTGATTTTTTAGGTTGAGGTGAAATATCCGTATTTTCACTGATAAGTATTGTGCTTTTGATCATAGAGTACGTAGACCATAAACTGGAAGCTTTGAAGACTTTTGCCTAAAACAAATAACAAAATTAGTACCTATATACCACACCTTAACCATATAAAATAGCTTAACTTCTCGTAAAAGTATGCCAGCATCAAATTTTCGTCAATGCCTTTAAAATTCTTGGTGTTTCTCCACTCGCAGAACATATTATAATATGCTTTCTCGTATCTTTCCTTGGATTTTACTGGAAGCAAACTTGAAGAAGCTTCGCGGGCCGCATTCAGGATATCTTCCAAGTCGTTTTCATTAGCCATTTCCATAATTCTTGTGAAATTCACTCTTCAAATATGATTTTATTTGGATGCTGTCAATAGTCGTCAAACACAAAAAAACGTCTTGTTTATATTGCTAGTAGCTAGAAACGGACAGAACGAGGCCAGGTGGTGCTGGTGGTGCTGGTGGTGCAACTAACCCAGGTGGTGCAGGTGGTGCGTTTTACGATCTAACCCAAGTGGTTCGGTGGTGCGTTTTATGATCTAACCCGGGTGGTTCGGTGGTGCGTTTTATGACCTAACCCGGGTGGTTCGGTGGTGCTGTTTACAAAATAACCCGAAATTAAACCCGACTTTTTACGACCTAACCCGGATGCTTTCATGAGGCGGCTTCTTATCTAACCCTAATTTGAACCTTAATATTTATGAACTGACCCGAGATAAAACCCGACTTTTTACGACCTAACCCGGATGCTTTCATGAGGCGGCTTCTCATCTAACCCTAATTTGAACCTTAATATTTATGATCTGACCCGAGATAAAACCCGACTTTTTATGATTTAACCTTAGTGAAACGCCGCTGCTAAAGCGGGATAATTAAATCCCAATTTTTATAAGCCATCCTTAAACCCAACTTTTTACGATGCGACCTGAGCCATCCTTAAACCAGACTTTTTATTATTTCCCCTTAGTTGAAACGCCGCTGCTAAAGCGGGATAATTAAATCCCAATTTTTATAAGCCATCCTTAAACCCAACTTTTTACGATCCGACCTGAGCCATCCTTAAACCAGACTTTTTATTATTTTCCCTTAGTTGAAACGCCGCTGGTGGGTAGTAAAGCGAAATAAATCCCTAATTTATATGGTCTAACAAGATAAGTATAATAATGCGGTACATTTGTCACCCCGCAATAATTATTTATACCTAAATAACCCTCTCAAACCCTCTGCCGACTTGATTTAAAAAGAAAGGGACATAAACCTTTATTTATTATTCCGAAGGACCCTCATTAAAATTCAGTAGCATATCTAATAATTGATTCCAATTTTTGCACCACTTATATAAAATACAATAAAATAATTACCATCTAGAACCATTAACTAGAGATTTCTTTGTACTGGAAATGGATAAATTATAGGACTATCTTGTAATGAGAACAGAGTAATAAAAAGTAAATAAAACTTAAATACGTATAAAATACCAAGCAGGTATAGGTACTATACAACTTGTGTTCGCCATCAGGTAAAAGCCCTCATAATGCTTTTATAAAAATTTCGGATAATATCATAATATAAGTAAATAGGCTACAATTTCAGGAAAAAAGTAAAAAAATTAATTCACAGTGTAAAATTGTAGTTAAATGGATTGTAAATACGAAATAATATAAAAAGCTACCTTTTGTTTGCGATGATGTATGCACAATAACTCTATATTATTCGACCCTTAAACTGAAAATACCCACTAGATAGGTATCATAAGCTGTATTTGTCATCAGGTAGAACCCCCAATAAAATTATGAATATTAGGCGTAGGCATCAAAGTAGCAATCTTAACTTATTTTCAACACGAGCATAAAAATATAGGGTTGTTAAATATTTTACAACCCTAATTCTCAATGGCAACAATAAGCAAATCACGTTGGTTTTTTAATTTATTATTAATCTGGCTAACTTAAGAAACTCACAATATAACGACCATCCAAAAAAATCATAATACATTACTGGGTGTGAAAGCAATTGCGCTGCAAAATATAGTGTATACCGACTCTGAGGTAGTTAATTAAAATCCCAATTAGCGCTAAAAAAAAATCAATTAGATATTTACTTTAGATATTTTAATAAAAAAATTCAATATTCTCACCAACATTTAACTTTTGAAATTAGCATAATAACAAATCCTTTACAATGAATTAAACAAACGCATACATAATTTTAAAATCACATAATAAGAATATAAGCTAAAATCTAACAAGTTTCGACAAGTTGAAACTTGTCAGTTTACATCTGTAGAGAATACCCAACTCTCGAATCATAAAAAAATGGTCAAACTTTGTCGGCAAATACCCTTCTATGATGCAGGGGAAGGACAGGTAACTCGAGATGTTTATAAAGAAACGTTAAAGAACATTATTTGCTTATTTCTAGACTCTTAAAAATTAGATGCAATCGAACAATAAATGTTTTCATCATGTATATTTATGAGTAACACATTACTTTCGTCATTCGTAAATTAAGATTGATAATTACTTGTCTTAGTACTTTTTTAGAAGTTTGAATCATTGCATATAACCGTCTGAGGATACCCAAACTTCCCCTAACATATTTCTCCGTGACCGGGGAAAAAAGAGGTATAAAAGCGGCTTTGGTCGCATAGAGATTTCAGTTCCAAGTTAAACTTGATACCGAAGCAACTTGTTAAAACTAAACTAACCTTACAAGATTAATAATTTCAAAGTAAATTTTGCTAACTTTTATTTTATTTCATTTACATTAAAATGGAATGTATTACATGTCATAAAAGTTATTCAACGCTGTCAGCTTTAAAAAGACATCAAAAACAGCAGCATTCAAGTAGTCAGAAACAATTTAGTTGTCATTTATGTCCGCTAACTAGCAATAGAAAGGATACTTTTAAAAAACATCTTAAAACCCATGAAAAAAGCGATGCAAAAAAAGCCGAAAAAGCTGCCACTTTAGCTAATAATGTAAATAGAAAACAGATTAATCAGACAAATGAAAAACAAGCTAAAATAAATGATGGAGCCTCGACATCATCATCTACTGTTAGATGTCAGGAATGCCAGATAGATGTCAATAGAAAAAATATGAGCGCTCACTTAAAAACATTATACCACAAAAAACATTGCAGTGTTAGCATTGGAACAAATGTGCAATTAATTAATTCTGCTTTTAAAAAAAATATTTGTAGCTATAGAATAAACAACGAGGGTGAAACACTACAAAATGTAAACGAGTTTATGACAGTAATTAAAGCAGATGCCCTAAATTTAATAAAAAAAGAGCTTACCGAGCAAGAAAATGGCCTTAAAGTTAATTTTGAGCTTTTTGCCTCATATATGCTATCGACGAAACAAAATGAAGATGGGAATGATGTGCAAAATGAAACAAAATCATTTAATAGCAAATATCGTATTGCAACAGTATCGTCGGATTTGGAAGACATGTATTCTGAATTTACAGAAATATTAAAAGTGAAAAGCGAAGAGTTCCAGGTAAGTTGTACAAATATTATTATTCGATTTCTTATATCTAAAAAAATTTATTTTATTTTAGCAAAAAGATTCCGGATGGTCAATGCTCGCAATTTTATATTTAGAAGTAAATATGCTCAGATTTGAACCATTTCGAGGATCGTCTTATATACCACTCCCTAAAGATATAGAAAATAAAGAGGCTATTATCAATATTAAAAATACCGATAATAAGTGCTTCGCCTATAGTATTCTCTGCCATCTTTATCCTGCTGCTGAACATGTTTATAGAGTTAGCAACTATGAAAAACATTTGGATAAACTAAATTTTAATAATTTATCATTTCCTATGGAATTAAATAATGTTCAAAAATTTGAAAAACAAAACATGGATATAAGCATCAACGTTTTTGGGCTTAGTAAGAAAAAAGATAAACATATCGTTGTAGGACCATTATATCATACTAAGCAACGAAAAAATAATCATGTGAATCTCCTATACATTGAAGATCCCGCAACGGGGGCATCACATTTTTGTTACATAAAAAATTTAAGCAGACTAATCTCAAAGCAAAGAACTAATCATGACGGAAGAGTTTATGTATGCGATGGCTGTTTAGTTACATTTTTAACAGAAGAGAAATTAAAAATGCATTTAGATCTAAATGACTGCCTAAAAGTTAGAACAGAGCTCCCAACCGAAATGAATAATATTCTCGAATTTAAGGATCATCATAAAGCATTTCCTATGCCGTTCTGCATATACGCAGATTTTGAAACTTTACTCGAGCCTATCCATATAGCAAATCCAGACCCATCCAAGAAATATACAGTGGATACGCATGTACACAAACCATTCAGTTTTGCCTATTTTGTGAAATGCGAACATGATAATTCACAATCATTTCTGAAACAATATAGAGGCTTGGATTGCGCCGAAGTTTTTGCAGAGTGGCTTATCCAAGATGTCAGAGAAATACATGAAACATATTATGCAAAGCCGAAGCCAATGACAAAACTAACAGCTCGAGAACAAGAAAAATTTTCAAATGCAAAAAACTGCTTTTTATGCCAAGACATATTCCAACCTAATACTGAAGACGTCTCACTAAAAAAAGTGAGAGACCACTGTCATTTTTCAGGTTAGTAGATACTATTAATTTAAATAATTTTTAATTATGACAAACTATTTTAGTTATAAAATTTAATAATACATAGATGCTAATGAAATATCGTTGTTTTAGGTTTGTACAGAGGTGCAGCACATAGCAAGTGCAATTTAAAATATAGAACGCCACAGTTTATACCTATATTTTTCCATAACGGCTCACATTACGACTTTCACATATGTATCGAAGAACTATTAAAAAAATCCGAGTCCATAGAAGTCATCCCACAAAATAAAGAACTTTATATCGCATTTACAGCGAAAATTGCGCTAAGTCCGAGCGATGTCAAAAATTTGAATGCTGAAAGCGAGAAGAAAAGGTATTTTTACTTACGCTTCTTGGATTCGTTCCGCTTTATGCCTTCCAGCTTAGATAGCCTAGCGAAAACTTTAAATGAAAACCAACTAATTGAAACCAGAAGACTATTTACAGATGATGAGCAGTTTAATTTAATGCGACGAAAAGGAGTTTTCCCCTACGAGTTTGTGGATTCATATGATAAACTAGAATCTACACAAGAATTACCAGCAATGGCAGATTTTTACAGCACGTTATGTGAAGAAGCCATTAGCTTGGAAGACTACATGCACGCAGAAAAAGTTTGGCAACTATTTAATTGCGAGAACTTAGGCCAATATTCAGATTTATATTTAAAAACAGACGTGCTTTTATTGGCGGACATATTTGAATCATTCAGAAAGCTATTTCGATCTCTATACAATCTAGAAGCCTGCTTCTATTTCACCCTACCAGCGTTGGCATGGTCATGTATGCTGTCTTATACAAAGGTATGATGATTAACTTTCCATTTTTTCATCACAAGGTTTAATGCTTTATTTTTTTTTTAATTGCAGGTAAAACTAGAACTTCTTACCGATCCAGATATGTTACACCTAATTAGAAAGGGGATCCGAGGTGGCGTCGTACAATGTGCGCACCGTCATGCGGTAGCAAATAACCGTTACCTACCACATAACTTAGACGATGATTTCAATTATATAAAATATGATGCTTCTAAACCTACCTCATACATCACGTATCTGGATGCCAACAACTTATATGGACAAGCCCTTTCTCAGTACTTGCCTTTTGGAGGCTTCAGATGGCTCAAAGATGAAGAAGTTCAAAATTTTAATGTATTAACACAATGTTCAAACGAAAAAAGCGCAATAGGATTTATTTTAGAAGTAGATTTAATTTATCCGGAAGAACTTCACGACTTACACAATGAGCTTCCTTTCTGTCCTGAAAATATAGTTGCACCTAATGGTAAAAGTCGTTTAGCTAAGCTAATACCTAATTTAAATGATAAAAAACGTTATGTAATTCATTATAGAAATTTATATCAGGCTCTACAACATGGACTAAAATTGGAAAAAATCCATAGAATTGTTGAATTCAGGCAGTCAGATTGGCTAAAAACATATGTTGATAAAAATACGGCGATGAGGCAAGCGGCTACAAATGATTTCGCTAAAGATATGTATAAATTAGCTAATAACGCAGTTTTTGGTAAATGTATGGAAGCTGTCGAAAACCGAAAAAGCGTCAAGTTGCTAAAACAATGGGAAAATATTCGTGAAAAAAAGGGTGCTCAAACTTTTATTTCACAATCTAAAATAGATAGCGTTAAAGTTTTTAATGAAAATTTTGTTGCCATTCAACTTAAAAAAGATAAAGTTCTTTTCAATAAACCTATATATGTAGGTTTTAGCGTTCTCGATATTTCCAAAACTGTGATGTTTGATTTTCACTATGATTTTGTAAAAGAAAAATATAAAGATAATGCAAAACTCTTATATACTGATACTGACTCATTAATATATAAAATTGATACTAAAGATTTTTATTCAGACATAAAAGAAAATCTCAATAAATTTGATACTTCCAATTATGACTTAAACAATCCGTATTCAATACCATTAGTAAATAAAGCAGTGTTGGGAGTATTTAAAGACGAAGCGAAAGGTCTACCAATTCTTGAATTTGTCGGCCTTAGACCCAAATTATATGATTATGTTGTAGCCAAGCCTAAAAAAAGTAGTGGATACTATGGTGAAGTAATTAAAAAAGGAAAAGGAGTTAAAAAATCTGTTATTAAAAGACTTAAGCATAGTGCTTATAAAAATTGCCTCTTTAGCAAGAATATTGTCTTAGCTAGACAAAATGTATTTCGATCAATAAAACATGTCATACATACAGAAACGGTTAATAAAATAGCTTTGTCTGCAAACGATGATAAGAGATACATTTTGCCTGATGGAATAAGTACTCTTGCGTGGGGTCATTATAAAATCGACTTTTTAAATGCTCCGCTTGAAGGTTTTTAATATTTTTTTATTAATTATACTATATTTTCAAAAATATTAACCATATGCTATTTTTCAAGTTGGGTATAATGCTAAAACGTATCTCGACAAGAATAAACATGTTTCGACAAGTCTAAACCTGTTTCAACTCGCCTAAAGCTGAAAGCTGTTTCGAGACGTTGAAAGCTGATTTGTATTGCTGAAGGCTATTTCCATCGGTTGATATTTGTTTCGACTTGTCGAAACTTATTTGTAAACGAGGGTGGGGAGACTGTAACTATAAAAGGAATCGGAAGAATGTGTTAAGCTATAGTAAGCCAGATGAGCAAGTCACCGCAACTTCAAAGAGAAATAAATAATTTTTCTAAAAAAATCAGAAAACTGAAAAAAGATATTAAACAATACGAGAGAAAAAAACAAGTTATATATCTATTAAAGAAACTAAGATTATAACATGGCTAGTCAATCTTCTATGACTTCATCAGATTTCTGCTATCCTGAATATATGAATATGTTGCTACCAAATTATAGCGAAAAAATAGAGGAAGAAAAATATTTGATTAACGAGAGCATTATACATCTCCTCACAGTTCCCATTCAAATTTCTACAGGCTTAAGTACTATGCAGGGCTTTCTACCGACAGTCAAGCTAACATATGTTGCTCCCTGCTCTAAGGATAGCATTTCTATATCATTCATGGATATAGATTGGCATGAACTATTTGAACATATGCTGAATATGTCTCCATTAGTTAATGTTGACGGAACACTGACTGAGAATGTAATGATTTTTCAGCAGTTTAAACTTACAAGTATACCATGTGAAGGGCAAACATTATTAAAATTGGAAAAATATAATAATATTTTATATTTTTGTAAAGAATGGCTTCAGGAAATTAAATTATATTCTCATGTTATTGACTATAAACTAAAAATTTTAAAAGAAATTGATTTCTCAAGTCATTATACTAGTATTTTATTATATGTAACCGATTATGATAGTGATGTAACATATTCCGAAAAAATTAAAAATGTATGTAGTTTACAGTTATCTATTCAGAATTATTGCATGTTAGAATATTTAGCTTTTAATTATCACCAAATATTATGTGATATTACGAAAATTTTGTATATAAATTGAGTAAACCTAAAAATAAAAATAAAAAACAAAGTATTTAGTAAAAAAGTTGTTTTATTTACCTTTAAGCTACAAATACAAATATATGTAATAAGTTAGGTTAAGAATTAATAATACTATAATATGACATCAGCTTCATTAACCCATGTAGGTTTGGGAAATCCTAGCCAGCGAACTAAAACTTGCTTAACGCCATTTTTTGTTCGTTTTCTTATAATTTTCTCCACCAAATAAACATCAGGAAGTTTGGTTTTTTGTAGTTCTTGTTGATAAAAACAACCCTTTATCGGCTGACCATTCATATCTTCTAAAAGAAACGTTGGTGGATTGTTAATATTCACTTTAACTATTTTGAATAACTCTGGAGACCAGTTAATTTCAAATCCTTTACTGAATGCACCTTTATATTTGCTTATCCTGACAATATCGTCTATTTTTAGTATCTTTCTTCTAACAACTATTTTTGGCACATTATATACATTTAGCAATGTATTAGGTTTTACATCGCAAGGCTTCATTCCTGTGGTACTATGCTTGCTATTATTGTAATCGTCTGTAATTTCTTGTAAGATATCGAACCAAATGTGAGTTCCACGTAAAGAGAAATATTTGTATATTCGGTTTTTTAATGTGCGTATAACACGCTCGACAATTGCCGCTTTTTTATTACTATAGATAAAAAAATTATTTATTTTATATTTTTTCATTAAAGAATTAAAGTGTGAATTTTTAAATTCTGAGCCCATATCAGAACCTATATTTTTAGGTGAATATCCTGCCGATTCAAGTATATCTTTCATACTTTTAGTAACTTCGCTTCCAGTTTTCGATTTAAGCGGTCTAGTCCAAACAAATTTAGAAAAACAATTTATAACCACTAATACATAGCGAAAACCTCTATTAAGAAGCGAATATGGTTGAAACTCCATTAGGTCAATTTGAAAATAGTCATAATAATCTCGTATTACAGTTTTACGCCTAGAAAAATTTCGACGTGTGGGTTTATGGAGTTCTTCAACGACTTGTCTTTTTTCTTTAGAGATCATCTTGTAAATTGTTGACGTGACTAGAGTAGCTTGATAACTAGAAAGGTTTCCAATATACAGCGCGTTAAATTCATTTTTTATTTCAACATTATTTTTTAATCAGCACTTTTGAATGTTTAGTATCTTTTATTTTTTCATTTATGATTCGCTCCATCTCTTTTGGGATATTACTTTTATCTAATAAATTGTTTATATGTTTATCTATGTATTCTGTAAGTAGTTTCTCCAGAGTCTCATTTTGCTCTTCAATCACCGTTTTATGAACATATGGTATAACATCATTGTTTATTATATTTGCAAGTTGTTTTCTAATCTCCTTTAGCGTTTTAGCTAAATCTTCTTCCATTTTTAAGCCAATATATGTACTTAGATTTTTGTTTATTCGTTCAGTGGTTTCAGATAGTTTATTTCCCATTTTTTCTTCCAATACTTTCATTTTTTCAGTCAAATAATTCATTGTCACAGCATCATTTAAGTCTGTAGGTGGCGAAACATTGGTTAGCCGTTTTCCTTGTAAATCATAATTTCCGTCGGAAGTTAGTTTGTAGGCGCTTATAGGGGTTTCTCTAAGTTTAAACTGGAATGAGTCTTTCCATTTACGTTTACGACCAAATTTATCTATTGTGTTAACACTCATCATTTTATGTATAAACTGAGATGAAAATTGGAATGTTACGTATTATAAGGCGTTTAATATATTATATTAGCTTCTCGTAGTTCTTCTAAAATGGATATAATTTCATTATCATGTGCCGTGCTTCCAGCTAATTTAGACGCCCAAAGGAGGCGGAGACGTTCGATCAATTCCTGGGGAGTATTCCAGTAAACAAATTCTTTATTTTTAAAGTTTAGTTGTTTGGTATTTAGCGGTAATCTTGCTATTGATTTTCCTTCTTTAAAAATAAGAGGTCTTATTAAGTATAAATATTTTTTTGATTTACTGCGGTTAAGTCCTTGAGTTGGATTATATTGATTAAAAATTACATTTGTTTTATGTAGAATTTCTTGATATATACCCTTTGTTTGCTCGCTTATAGCATCAGGATTTTCTAACGCTTTTGGATGTTTCAAAAAAAGTATATCCAAAAGTTCTGCAGATGCTGGATATGTTCCAATATTTGTACTACCGCGCCAAAAGGAAATCTCACTAGGAGGAAATCTAACCTCAGTGTTCCCCATGTGAAGTTTATTTTTTGAATCTACGCGAATTCCATATCTTACATCAAACCTGGATATATTACGTTTTATTTTTTCCACATAACTCATTGAAATTGAATGTGGACTAGCATGCGAGGAAAAGTCTATCTTTCTTGTTTTTAGCTGTTTATCATGTTTGATAATAGGAGGTGTATCACTTAAATCCGGTGTTGAGAAAATATCTTCTGCAGGTATTGTACTGATATGCGGTGAAACGGCGTCAGATGTCTCATCAAAGCTGTCATCATGAACATCGACATCATCAGACGAATAAGGCTGGCTAGTTGTTTTTACAATAGTGGTTTGGCTTTTGTTAGCTGAGGGAGGCTGCATATTAGATTTTTTTGATGCAACTTGAACAGCATCAGAAATAGATTTTAAACGAGTTGTAACAGGCTGATAAAATTCTTCAAGTCCACTCTTGTTTTCAAATTGCTTATTTTTAATGCTATAATATTTTTTACGCACAGCATCAGTTGCTTCAATCAGTTTGCGTTTAAGCTCAATTTCTGAAGTATCGTTCATTTTTTTTTTTACTCCTCTCCCTTTACTGCCTCAATGTTAAATGATATAAAATTTTAAAAATAAATGTATTTATCAAATCCCATTCGATATCTGCCTCTCTTTAAATCGCTATCTTTATCAATAACTAGGAAACCATATTTTTCTTTCCAACACTCTGCACACATTTCTAGAAATTCAGAAAATGATATATCTGGAGAAACATGATCTAAATAAATGTGTTTAAGGTTTGTTTGATCTTGATTAAACAGAATAAGAAAATTTGCATTATCACGAATTAATTGTTTTGGAACTTTAGAATATGTCTGAGCTAAGTAGAAACAGTCAATGTTTTTATGTCTCCCCATACTAAAATATAAACGAATAGTATCTTGTCTTTCACAAATTACATCGTCAAATATAAAAACAGAATTAGGTTTAGCATCCGCGGGATTAACTATTGTCTCATTGGAAGCATAAGTATAGAAACCAATTTCCTTAATCGGCTTGAGTACTTTGCGAATATAATCATATTTTGCTTGATATAAGGACTTTGAATAAATATATATATTTTCAAAACAAAGTCCTTTAGGATGAGTTAGAAGGGTTATCATAGCATTTGTTTTCCCACAATTTGAAGGACCTATTAAAAGCGCTCTTATTGAATTTGGTAATAAAGGTCCATTCCTTTTAGTAGTCGGCAACCCTGCTCCAACGGTCTGATCCAGATTGTCAACTTCCAATTCATAACCTGATTTTTCAATAAACATATTGCTGTAAATATACGTTACTTGCACACTATATTTTATTTTAATGTCAGCCGCCAAACGATTAGGACGTATATCCTCTCGCTCCAGCAGCACCAAGGCGAGTGGTAAAGGCTTAGTTGATACTGTAATAAATAAGCTACCAATTGAATTACATTTACCTGGATATCAGTATTGCGGACCTGGAACAAAGTTAGAGAAAAGACTCACCCGCGGTGATCCTGGAATAAATTCATTAGATATTGCATGTAAAAAGCATGATATAGCCTATGCAAGACATAAAAAGTTAAGTGAACGACATAAAGCAGATTACGAACTTGAACAAAGTGCTTGGAAACGTGTAAAGTCGGCAAACTCTAGTTTTGGCGAAAAAACTGCAGCTTGGCTAGTAACGACTGGAATGAAAATAAAAAGAAAGCTTGGCATGGGATGTAAAAAAGCATTACCTAAACGTAAAAAGAGTATTAAAATAAATAAAAAACAGAAAAAAATAGTTTTTGGTAGCGGGATTATAAATAAAATTCGTAAAAATTTAAAGAAACGTTTAAATTTAGACCCGAAAAATTCTGATATACAAAAAATGGTAAAAATGGGAATAATAGTGGCGCAAAAAACATTAAAAGTTCACGGAGGTAAAAGAAAAATACAAACTCCGCGCATCATACCATTACCAAAGCAGGGAGGAATTTTACCTCTGATTCCTATATTTGCAGGACTTTCTGCTTTGGGTTCGTTAGCTGGCGGGGCCGCTGGAATTATAAGAGCGATAAAAACAGCTAAAGATGTTTCATCGGGAAAGCGTTATGATAAAAATATAGATGAAGGAAAAAAGGGTAATGGATTATATCTTAAGCCATATCGCAGTGGTTTGGGGCTATATCTAAAACCATATAAAAGTTCAAAAAACTAATAAAATCCCTACCTCCAAAAGCGCTTACAAATTTCGACTTGTCTAAGTATGCATTACAGCTAAATATTCCATATTTTAGAGGTGTATATATGAGAGATGCTATGCCAAAAACAGGTCCTAACAAGTTTGAAAGTGGAATTGTTAATTTGGATGATGCCGAGGGGGTAGGGACGCATTGGGTTGCATATAAGAAGAAAAATGATAAAACATATTATTACGATAGCTTCGGAGATTTACCTCCACCAAGTGAGTTAGTTAGTTATTTGTATACTGGGCGATATAAAACAGAAAATATCTTCTATAACTACATTCGCGAGCAAGATTTTGATACAGTCTGGTGTGGATATTTATGCTTAAAGTTTCTTGCTAAAAAAAGTTAAGAAATGGAGAATGATGCTATAAAAAAGATCTCTCAATCTATGCAAGTGTTTTTCAAATCGAGAAGCTTATTAAATATGACAAAGGAGGAGTTAGTTTATATGCCCAAAGAAGTTATTATAAATTGTGCATTTCGAGAAATCCCGTTTATTTGGTCTAAGCTTCCTAAACACTTACAGGAAGATCCAGATTTAAAAAACTATTTATTTTGTACTGAGCATGAGCAGGATGATAGTGAGGATGGAGATGTAAATGATGGTCCTCCGAAGCGAAAATTATTCTGTTGTTATTGTAAAATGAAGGATATAAATATAGCAACAGAAAATAAAATCGAGGTTTTACCATCGGATAAACGTTGTATATTACAATAAATATTGAAATACATCTAAATTTTTTGTAGTCATGTCGTACACGTTTACCTTATCAGATCATAGCAGCGTGTTGAGTGCTAATTTTTTTCCCTCGCTTGAGCTTGAGAAGAATTCAATATATGGTTTAGGATTGTTGGGATTTTACACTTATAATTCAATTTTTAACATAGATGAAAATAATAATTTACTTGGATTTGGCGAGCCTGATCAGAAAAAGTTTACTTACTTTAGAATTAAACCAGGTGCATATGAAATTGATGAAATCCATAAAGAAATTCAGAAAGAAATCAAGAAAAAGAAATATTTAGAAAATAATAATGAAATTGATGATATGAATAGAATATTTAGTTTGGAGGCTAATAACAACACTTTAAAGTGTCAGCTTAAATCTACATTGGATTTAGATTTTTCAATAAAATCCTCTTTAGGAAGAACGCTTGGATTTGCAGAGAAAGTGTTTAAAGCCAATAAGCTTCATGAATCCACTCTACCAGTGGATATAATGAAAGTTCGAATGATACGAGTTGACTGTAATATTATTTCTGGAGCATATCTGAATTCAACAAAATCTCATACTTTATTCGAATTTGATATTGACGTTGAACCTGGTTACAAACTTTCTAAGGAGCCCCATAATATAATATATATGCCCATACAACCTTTGGGTCGTCAGTTTATAGATAACATTACGTTGAGAATCTTGGACGATCAAGGAGACTTGGTTAATTTCCAAGGAGAGAAAATTATAATTAAATTAGAATTAAAGAAAATTACATAATGGGATTTCAATATAATTCTCAGATTTATAAATATCAAAAATCGTCTAAGATAATAAAAGATAATAAAAGCAGTAAACCTAAAACTATAGCACGCATTCTAAAAAGAAACGTTGATCTGAAAGGAAGTGATATAAGCATCGAAGATCGTGAATTTTTGAAATCCTTGGGTTTACAACTAAAAATTTAAGAAAATATGGCCACCATTTCAACAAGTGAAAAATTGGAGGTTTTCGATGATCCTGTATTTGATTATTCACTTGTCAGTTTAAATGAGCATACATATAAACCTTATGGGTCACCAGCATATAGCAATTCTGATGAAATCCGTATACCAATTCATTTTCAAGATCTAATACTCAATATTGCAGATAGTTACATATATATTGAGGGCACATTTAATTCAAGTGATGCTACAAAAAAATGCTATTTGTCAAATAATTGTTTGGCATTTTTATTTGATGAAATTAGATATGAAATGGGTGGTGAACAAGTATCTATAGTCAGAAAACCTGGAATCACCACAGCGTTAAAGACATTGGTATCATTTAATCCACTGCATAGTAAAAACTTACTTACCACAGGATGGGGTTTAAATGAGGGATGTCAAGTTATTTTGGACAAAACAAGCCATATATTTAGCGGAAAGCTACCCTTAAAATATCTATTGGGTTTTGCAGAAGACTATTTGAAAGGAGTCCTTAATGTAAAGCAGGAATTAATAATGGTTTTATCTAGATCATATGTTAACTGCTACGTCGGCGAAGTAGAAGCAACTATTAATGTAAGCAAAATTGAATGGAAAGTTCGTCATATTGTCCCCGAAGATCGAGAAAAGCTTAAACTGCTTTCTCGTATAAATAAAGGTGGCAATAATGCTCAAGTAAATATAGCTTATAGAATGTGGGATCTATATGAGCTTCCAACACTACGAGAAACGACTTCAGATATATGGGCTTTAAAAACGAGTACCAATCTTGAAAAACCAAGATATCTTATTCTCAGCTTTATAAGCGCCGATAGTTTGGATAACTACAAAAAGAATGCGATAGATTTTATAAACGCGGGTATTCGAGATATTCGCGTGTATTTAAATAGCAACGTATTTCCTTATGAAAGATGGAACTTGGATTTTAGCAAAAAGCTTTGTGGCCCTGCATACTACGCATACGAAAATTTCCAGCGTAGTTACTATAATCGACAAGATTGTAGCCCCCTACTTGATTTAGATGAATTTTTCGCAAACCCGGTCTTTGTCATCGATTCCAGTCAGCAAGCGGATAATAACATAAAAAATTCGACAGTAGACATAAAAATTGAATTTGAAACGCGTAACAAATTTGCAAAAAACATTAAAGTTTTTGCATTGGTGTTACACGATGCATTTTTAAGCTATAATGCTTTAGATGGTTCTGTTCGAACCGGGTGTAATTTTTTGGGTAGATAAATGTATACTAATTAGTTTAGATTAATAATATAATTAAGAATTATAGTAGTATAGAACATAACATATTATGTAGTTTGTATAATCCTGAATTTTGAATAAATTATGATTAAATTATATTATGGATTTTATTTTACCTTAACTAATCGAATTTTGAATTAAGGTTTGAGCATACCATAAAAGGAAGGGTCATTTAGGTATAAATAATTATTGTGGTCGCAAATAATGTACCGCTTTATTATACTTATCTTGTTAGACCATATAAATTAGGGTTTTATTTCGCTTTGCCATTCACCAGCGGCGTTTCACTAAGTTAGAAACGTTCCGTATTTACAATCCATTTAACTACAATTTTACACTGTGAATTAATTTTTTTTACTTTTTTCCTGAAATTGTAGCCTATTTACTTATATTATGATATTATCCGAAATTTTTATAAAAGCATTATGAGGGCTTTTACCTGATGGCGAACACAAGTTGTATAGTACCTATACCTGCTTGGTATTTTATACGTATTTAAGTTTTATTTACTTTTTATTACTCTGTTCTCATTACAAGATAGTCCTATAATTTATCCACTTCAAGTACAAAGAAATCGCTAGTTAATGGTTCTAGATGGTAATTATTTTATTGTATTTTATATAAGTGGTGCAAAAATTGAAAGCAATTATTAGATATGCTACTGAATTTTAATGAGGGTCCTTCGGAATAATAAATAAAGGTTTATGTCCCTTTCTTTTTAAATCGAGTCGGCAGAGGGTTTGAGAGGGTTATTTAGGTATAAATAATTATTGCGGGGTGACAAATGTGCCGCCTTAATATACTTATCTTGTTAGACCATATAAATTAGGGTTTTATTTCGCTTTACTACCCACCAGCGGCGTTTCACTAAGATAGAAAATATAAATAATGTTTTTTACTATACCGCTTTAACAGCGGCGTTTCAACTAAGGGAAAATAATAAAAAGTCTGGTTTAAGGATGGCTCAGGTCGGATCGTAAAAAGTTGGGTTTAAGGATGGCTTATAAAAATTGGGATTTAATTATCCCGCTTTAGCAGCGGCGTTTCACTAAGGTTAAATCATAAAAAGTCTGGTTTAAGGATGGCTCAGGTCGGATCGTAAAAAGTTGGGTTTAAGGATGGCTTATAAAAATTGGGATTTAATTATCCCGCTTTAGCAGCGGCGTTTCACTAAGGTTAAATCATAAAAAGTCGGGTTTTATCTCGGGTCAGATCATAAATATTCAGGTTTAAATTAGGGTTAGATGAGAAGCCGCCTCATGAAAGCATCCGGGTTAGGTCGTAAAAAGTCGGGTTTTATCTCGGGTCAGTTCATAAATATTAAGGATCAAGTTAGGGTTAGATAAGAATCCGCTTCATGAAAGCATCCGGGTTAGGTCATAAAACGCACCACCGAACCACCCGGGTTAGGTCATAAAACGCACCACCGAACCACCTGGGTTAGTTGCACCACCAGCACCACCAGCACCACCTGGCCTCGTTCTGTCCGTTTCTAGCTACTATTGCTAAGTTACCGAGAAGTCATACTACTAAGTTTTTGTAGATTCTCTTCAGTAACTATTCTTTTTAGATTTTAATATGAAATGCAAAATAATTAATTACTTACAAAATGCGAGAAAATAGTATACGCACCTCGTCAGAAAAGTGATTTTACTTGACTCGTATGGAAATTAATCAATTTCAAACTAACCGTACTCATCAAGTAAAGTTCCACTTTTCTAAACTTGATACGTAATGTACTATTTAGGGCTTTTTTCAAATGCGAATTTCAAATTTGATTTTATGTATGTATGGCTCCCACTAACTTTTTTATTCGTGTTTGTATTTCATTTTTGAGTAAAGAAATATAGTTCTCAGTCATTTTTGCGTGAAAAAGGACACTGATGGACAGCTCGTCCGCAGGCAGTAAATAAAATATTATCGACGCCCTAATTGTTACTAAATAATAGCAATTTTATTAATTAATAAATCCAAGACCGTTTAGATATCAGCATTGTCACACAATAAATTCAATAGATTTAAATCAATACTGTTATGATCCGAAAAAACCGGTAGCAGATCCGAAAAATAGATAAGTCGCATTCACAAAAATATTTTAACTATGAAAAATTGGCCAATTAACAACGTTGAAAGGCGTTGATTAAGATATTGATGGTAATCTCCAATAAACCTCATGAAATCTTGAAATTTATACGTTTATTTTATGGATTTACTTCCATATTTGATATTTGAACTTTTTTATAGGCGTCATAAAACCTTGTTTATTAGATTCTTGTAGCTCTTCTTCTAGTGCTTGTCATATTTCATAAGATTTTTGATAATTATTGATTTTAATGTTCGGTCCATCTTTATTAAGACAGTGGACCGCAAAGTAACTGTTTAATAATTATGTTTTCACGACCTCAGTCTCTCAAAACTACAAATGTAAATACCCAAACTTATTTAATTAAGTTCGAAACTCGATACGCATACCTACAGTGTGTATCAGACAAATGGAATAAATTCGATAATAAATACATGGGGGCGTGTCCGAAAAAACGCTTGGACACGTCGATTGCTATTTCTAGTTGCGCATTTTTTTAAATAAAGACTTTTTATACAGGGTGTGTCATGTAACAGTGGCCAATAATAAGTTTCTTATTTTAAATGCAACACCCTGTATATTATTCAATTTTTGGATTCTTCAGAAAATTCTAGGCATATTTCATGTACAATATCATATACCTATCTTCAACTGGTTTATTGCAAAAATTAACAACGCACAAAAAAACTATTAAGTAATACTGTTTATTTATTGATAATGTAAAAAACAAAAAAAAAACATTAATGTAGGAGATGTTGAAAATGCTCGCCGCGAACGTCTTGGCAACATCCTAATCTTAAATAGAAATTTCTTCTAACGTTGCTGAACATCTTAGGCATAGCCGATCTAATCGCAAGCGTTATTCATCTTCTTTAGTCAGCTAAGTCGAGGGGTTTAGTTTTGTATACAATATTTTTGACAACCCCATAAGAAGAAGTCTAATGGCGTCAGATCAGGGGATCGTGCTGGCCATTCCATCGATCCACGCCTCCCTATCTACCGATTTGGTAATGGGGCGGTGCTAAACAATTATCGCCATTTGCCATTAATGAAAAAGGGACCTATGATAATATGATCTCGAACAATTCCTGCCCAAACATTAACCTTTTCAGGATATTGCGTATGTTCTTCTCTCATCCAGTGAGGATTTTCCCTAGACCAATAGCGGCAATTCTGACGATTAGCATGACTGTGAAGTGTAAAGGTGCACTTATCGGAAAACAAAACATGTTCTAATTGGATCACATTGTTATCTAACATTGTCATCATTTGTTCACAAAAATACGTTCTCCTATCAAAATCGTCTTTCATGAGCTCATGAGTAGGTATCATTTTATAGGGATACATTTTATTTTCTTGTAATGTTCGAATAATCGATGAATGGCAAACATCGAACATTGGGGCAGTTTTTCGACTAGAAGTATGTGGGTTTTCCTGAAACTCAAGCATAATATCTAATTTGGTATCACCACTTATTGCATTGGCAGCTACTTTTTTTATCTGCTTTACATGTCCAAGCTGGCGAAACTGCTTTTCTATTTTACTTTTTTATTAGGCGGAAAGTTTGAAAATTTTTCATGAAATGAGCGAGCAACTTCCATTTGTGTCCGTGCTTTATCTCCATAACCAATCATCTGTAGAATTGTTATTTTGTGTATTTCTGTTAAATAAACCATTTTTCTGATATGCAGTTAACGAAACTCAAACGACTATAACACTGACAACTACTGTCATGCAGACAGACAACAATTTACTAAGGTCATGCGGTTTAAACAAAAGTAAACAAAATTATTTATACCTTTTTTTTATTTTATATCAGTAAAAACATTTTAACATCAATTTTGAACATCTCCTATATTAATGTTTTTTCTGTTTTTTACATTATCAAAAAATAAACAGTATTACTTATTAGTTTTTTTAGTGTGTTGTTGATTTTTACAATAAATCTGAAAACACTTAATACTTCCGAAACAGTTAAAGATAGGTGTAGGATATTGTACATGAAATATGTCTAAAAATTTCTGAAGAATCCAAAAATTCAATGATATACAGGGTGTTGCATTTAAAATAAGAAAGTTTGAATTGACCACTGTTACATGACACACCCTGTATGTCTGGACATACCAGAAGTCTGCCACTTTAACCTAACCTAACCGAATTAATCAGCGGAATGTGAAAGTCAAAAGCTGCATATGCAGTAGATAGGGTGAAAAATTAAGCACCAAACTCCATTCCCATGATCCGAGTAAAAAAAAAGCGGTAGCATACTGACTTGGTAATTAAATCTAACGGCCCGCCGTTGCCTTAAAAATGTTTGAAGTCGTCAACTGATTATAATATATTTAATAATTAAACCGCAAAAAACGTACAAGAAAATACGGCCCTAATGAAAAATAATCACTTAAAGGTAGCGGCCCATTTTCTCGTTATTGTTTTATTTTCCCCAGTTATTAAGACGCCTTATCCTTAAAATGAAATTTTGCACAAGGGAACAATGGAAAAAAATCGACGTAATTAATTTAAGGTAACAGAGAAAATAGCTTCGCCGTTGTTAATTAAAAATTAAGCTTTCTTTTCAATTTTACTTTCGGGTTTGCTCATTATATTGAATAAGTAAAAAATTACCTTATAAAATCCACCTTCTTTTGTTATTAACATACTTGGCAGTGGCAGCTAGTATTGATACTATACTAGAAATTACTTTCAGATTCCAACGATAAAATAAATAAAATAAATAAATCTTTTGGAAAAAACTAAAAATCCTATATATAGCTTCACTGATGACAGCACACTAAACTTGTTCCATCTTTTACTTTGGATGCTCGAACATCGGCTGCCAATGCACATCTCTATAGGCAGCTAAAGGTCTCACATCGCAACAAAGACCTGGAAGAAATTTTGTCTTGGGGTGACAGTAACCAAGTAGAATTTAACGCTAAAAATGCCCAGGCGGCAGTTTTTTCTAAAAAAGTTAATGTTGAAGAACCGGATATAGTCATGGCGGGACACTCGATTTCCTTGGCTTCATCAATTCATTTATTGGGCGTCAATTTGGATAGTCACATGTATTGGCATACTCACGTTGCGGCCATTGCTAAGGCACCCTCGCAGAAGCTTGGAATACTTTTCCGAACTAAGAACCTCTATACACCCCAACAACTTTTGATGCTCTACTGTGGTGCATGGTAGAAATACGTATGTGGTTCTCTTTATGACCTATTACAACTTAAAATAATTTACACGTGGAAATGAGTTTAATAATGCACATCCGGGTCAAAACGGCACTTTAAAACTTTAGAATCAATTAGTAAGTTTTCCCAATCCAAAAACTGAGTTCAGGTAACTCATAAAATGATTACAAAATGAAGGATTGTGGTCATCCAAAATGTGTTTAAAATGTTGATAAAAGATTCCTTTCTGTGTTGAGGCGAACCAAAAGAAGCTGAGTTATTGTAGCGTTTTTAAATAATCTGTGATAATTCGTAGGCTCAATTTGAACAACATATATAGAGACGTGCGTTAAAGTAGCTCTAACTCTGCAACCCACGACATAGTAAATACATTTCTGTCAGTGTTGCAGAAACATCAAGTATGGAAGTAAACATAATATCTATTTTTTCAGATTTATTTAAGACATTTGATACCTTAAAGCCTAATAATAAAGGAAAGCAGATAATAAAGTTACCCCCGGCTTGCAAAGTTCGCTTTACAACAATGATTGCATAATAATATGTTCCAAAAGAACCATTAAACGGTAATTTGGCAGACGAGCTTTTAAGGACCATTTCGCAACATTGTTCCTTCTTGAAGACATAAGAATGGTCTCATTATAACGTTAAGTCTAGTGTCGTTAAAATATTTAAGATGATATTTTATCCTGTATAATAGGGAGACTTCGCGAATCTAATATCACATATTATTATCTAATTACATGACCTCGTAACTCCGCAATGTTGGCATTTGTCAATAAACAGCTGATATGATAGCCGTCTCCATCTGTGACGAGTCAAAATGAATTAAGAAAGGCAAGATCGCAAAGGGACTGAAATAATTAATTTATAAGGACAGAATAATTACATTATAAATTATTAATACACTCTTATTTAAAATACATAATATTATAAAGTTTGGATTAGTTGAGGTTGGTCCCGCGCCCAATGGGGGAACCTGAGGAATATCGTCGAGACTGTTCAAGATAAAAACTTAAAATTCTAGTATTATAGTAAGCTTGATGGTTTGCGGAAGCTTTGCGTTTGCGCAGTTCACGTTTACATGAGACCCGGCGTCGAACTTAGAGAATGGAGGTTTTTAATGTTTATAGTAGACTTGAGAAACACGCGCATTTGTCTTGCCTTGGCACTTTGTAGAAATGGAAATAAATATGTTAAAAATCATCATTATAAAAACTGTAAAACAGTAAAGCAACGAATTATGTTATTAATATATTTATTTATGTTATAACACTGCAATTAAACTAGTCAGAAAAAATGTTATTATAATAAAAGTAGTATTGGGATGTTGTATGGGATCTTTAAATAAAAATAAAGTTTTTGACGCTGAAATATGAAGGCAACAGTAAAATAGCAGCCATATTGACGAAGCACATAATATTGTTGCATACTTGGATGTACTGTAAATTATTTTATTAGGTTGACAAGAAAGATATTTCCTTAATTGTTAAATATCAGTAAACAAGTAGGACATAAACAACATATTATTATCCCTAGTTCATAATACAATAATAATAATAAATCCTCTTTATTAAGATTGAATACAATCAGGCGAAGTATAGCTACAGTAGTTATTCCAGAGTTCAGACACATAACTTAATTTGCACCAGGCAACAATTAATTATATTAACTAATTTTTCTCGAAAAAATCCTAGATATGGTACACAATTTTGAACTATTTATAACAGGTCTGATTTGTATGCTTAGATAGCGTTTCTTAACCTGTGGGGTATACGAAATGCTCTTGTTTCTAAAGCAGAAAACTCATCATCCAACCCTGCCCGAAATTTAAACAGTGATTTATTGCTACATTGTCTTTGGATTTCGCCACTTGCCGTGAAGTTTATAAAGATTTCTTCTTCGGCAGTTGAGAGACCTTCGGGAGTATTTTGAAATGGCTCACTAACCCACTCGTAACTTGCTATAATGTTGAAGTCAGGAAGAAAGTACTTCTTTGCCAGCATGGTTAAATGATTTTCAATGGTTAGGAAAACAGCGTTCACGTGTTTTTCTTCAGCCTTGTAAGTTTTAACACATTCATCCACATTTGCAAACATTTCTAAGTTTTCTTGCTTTACAGTTCTACTCCACAAATCCAGTTTTCTACAAAAGTCATTAACTTTATCACTCGTATCCAACATATGTGTGTTTGCTCCTTGGAGTTGAAGATTCAAGGTATTTAATTTCTCCCAATAGCTCAATTTTATCACAAATAAATCATCTCCAAACTTCCTGGCTTCCGGTCGGTTTTCCTCTTCTAGAAAAATGGCGATTTAATCTCTTGATTCCTAAACGCGTTGCAGAAATGTCCCACGTGATAACAATTTTGCCTCGCAGTAAAATAGAAACGCTGAGTATACTGCACCCATGTATTTACAACGTACAGAAAAGATTCTTGATCTTAGGGGTTCTCATTTTTATATAATTTACTATGAATACCACCGTCGTTAACACGATATACAGACCAGGACTCATTTCTTTATTTTCTTGGAAGCCAGAGCTTCTCTGTGGATCATGCAATGTGTCCAGGTACACTGTGGATATTTTTGTTTCACAAGTGCTTGTACACTTTGGAATCTTACAGACATTGTGCAAGCATTATCGGCGCAATTTTTCCAGTTTATGTTTGCCTTGTTTAAAAAATCCTTTAAGATAGCTACTAATGCAAGTGCTGTTGCTTTCAGTTCTATTGGTTTGCAGGATAGTAGTTCATCTACTGCTGACATACCATCGCAAAATCGAACATAGGCAATTAAATGAGCATCTTTTTTGCTATCTGCAAGCAAATAAATTTACCTTATGGTGGTAATTTTTTACGTTTGTTATCAAGGTCGTAGTGTAACTTAAGCGTCAAAATACAATTAAATTAAATTATAGCACAATTTCAGTAAAAGTTATTGTATGAGGGGGGCGAGATGAGAATTGTGATTGATAATTGGGTCGCAAATACTAAAAGGTTGAAAAACGCTGGTCAGATACAAACCAGAAACAAAAAACTAAATCAATACCAAGATAATGTTCTCTAACATCCATAATATGTTATACCAATTAACAAAAGTTGAAAATATAACTAAATAAGAGGTTGAAAGTAAAAATGACGTAGGTACTAAATATTTTTATCTCTTATATGATTTTTTAATATATACTTGAAAGACCCTGGAGATGATTCTAGACAGCAACAAATTTATTGAATACTTCCGAGACGCAAAAGGAAAACGATTTTTGGAAGAAAATTGATCGAGGACGAGGACGAGTTTTGGTCGTTACAATACCATTATCATACAAAACATTAGGCTTCTTTGTCGTAACAGTGTTTCAGACGAGAATGCACTAGCCTTCTTTACTCCATGGTAAGCCAACTCAAATCACGTTAATCACGTATTTTTGCCGATATATGATCATATTTCCAAAAATTAAAAATGAATTGTGCACAGTAGTTTTGTATTTTTTGTATTCGATTTTGTTGAACTCTATCCAACAGTGATCCATATCCAGAATCCCAATAATTGAAAGGTGAGAGGATCGAGGAATCGGTAAGTAATGTTTTAAATAAAGAAAAAGATTTTTTTATTAAATGATTAACATGTATATTGAATTTTAAATCCGGGTCGAAATGTAATTCTAAGTTTTTATTGAATTAACAATATCTAGGTTTGTGTTGCCGATTTTAATATTATAATTTCCATGAAGGCTGTGTCTTAGTGATTTATTTTTAAAGATCATTAGATTATTTGGTTTTAGTGTTAAGTTATGCGAAGCACATAATTATTAGCTTACCTTGTCAAGTTTGAAATTTACTTGTTTTGCAATATATTCAGCTTGATCAGCCCTAAAGCTAGTGTATATCTGCGTATCATCAGCATAAACCTGGATTTTACACTCAGTAGTTGAAGAGTTCAAGAATGGATCCCTGTGTATCACTGCCAAAGACACATCATCCTCGACAGAGGATGCGACATTTCTGATTACTGTCTCTTGCATGTGTTTTAAATTGGGTAAATTATTGTAAAGTACTTGAACATTTAAAAAAAAAACTTACCTAAATAAATACATGGATGTGTTGAAAGCTCAGTTGGAAACCATTAAGCAGCAAGGTAAATGTTATGCGGGGGTACAATTTGTGTAATTACCTGAAGAACTGAACTATGATCGTTGGCCAACAGTTGTTGCAAAACAACGCTATGCATTTGTTTCTCATCACTAACTTACACTAAAAGACACTGCACTATAACCTAGATAAACCTAAACGATAAAAGTCTAATCTAGTAACAAGTTCTTAATGAAACACACAAAATACAATAAAGAACTCAAAATAACGCTCACAAATCCCACAACACACGCGCCAATCACTGTGCCAACAAAGAATAAAGAGACGGCCGGTTCTGGACAAGATGAACGAATTTTAGGGCGGAATTTCAAAAAATCGTAAAAATCCTACTACAGCACTTGAGTTAAGCATACCGGGGACATTAGATTACTCGGTCATTAGCTTTGTTTTTCTACTGGTACAATTCTCGAGAAAAATGCATTTGAAGAGTACCCTGCTCAACACAGAGATAAATAATCAAATATCTGGAGCTGTAGCTCCCTAAGCAAGGAACCTGGGTGGGTATCCCTACATTTAATTTACTTCATACATTTGGGCTTAATGCGTGCCTGTATGATGTTAATCCTACCCTGGATCGACTGCTCAATATCTCTACTAAGGACTCGTTATAATGCTTTGAAAATAATGACAGCAATATCTGACGCTTCATAAATTTAAAGACGTTAGAAATTAAAGGACAATTATTTTTAATGGTGTGGGTACAAAACTCATAATTTTGAGTAGTAAAACATCTAATAAAAATATTTAAATGATTTGTAACAGTTATTTGTTAAACGCGGAACGAAAACTTTCTTCCTAGAGAAAAAAATACACTTTCATTGCATGTCACACGCAGATAAATTGTTTTTGCTACCTATATAAAAGGTGTCCATTTGCTAGTTACAGCAGTTAAGAGAGAACGCCGTTTGTGAGTGCATTTTGTTACACGTTGGTCATTACAAGGTCTGCTTTAGTCATATAGTTAAGTTTGCTTCGTTTAACTCAATTGTTACTTAAACAGGACAACATTGCCACTAAAACATAAGTAAAACATTCTATACTGAGTCAGGATATCGACATAAAATTTTCCAGCGCTTTCCCTATCAAAATGAAAACGAAAGAAATGCGGCCTACAACCGAGGGGTAACTTTTTCCATCGGCGGTTCATTATAGCCTCGGTCACGCTAGCTTCTAGGTGTACGAAATCGATTTTTCGCTCATTAAAAACAACCGCGCCTTTAAAAGTAAAATCTATCCTTTGTTTAGATCAGTCAAAATGAGGATTTTCCCGTTAATATAGAAAAAACACAACAAATTCACTAAAAGGCTGTGTGATCTTATAACATCCGTCCTAGGTATATCCAGGTGACACTTGCCAGTCTCTTTAAAATAAATATGCCTTAGAATATCAGAATGTACTATCAGCACGATTGGACGAAAGATATCCAGGGCATTGGATTGGTGGCGGTAGTGCTATAAATTGGCCTCCTAGATCACCAGACCTCATAGCACTCGATTATTATTGAGATTATCATGGAGCTGGTTTAAAAGTAAAAGTGCACATTCGAGATGCACTAATTCGACGTATAAGAAATACTGCAGCCAATATTAGGCAATTAGGAAAGTAACATGCGCTCTTCGTAGACAAACCAGAAAATGTTTAGCGGTCAGTAGCGGTATTTTCGAACTTCTATGAAAAGAACGCTACGATTAAGAAAACGTTAATGCATAATTTTGTTTATTTGTTATTGCACTATAACTTGAAAATAAATGTAAATCGGATAACAACATATAGGTTTTTTAACATTGCTTTCACGTGTATATGGTCTGGTCCATTCCTCCCGACTCACCCTGTATTATTCACAAATAAGTGCAGCAGGGTGCTGAGTGCTACACAACCATAAAATCAAATACATTTTCTGGTAACAATGACAAGCCAAAGTTAATTAAAAAAACAAGAATTTTACACCGTTTAAAATTCAGGCGTTAAATTTTTATCTATTTTAGGTGACATTGAAAAACAATAACTCAGCATTAAAACCACGGAAGAATCTGTAAAAACGGTACAAAATCAGTAAAATCCTTCTAGGATTTGTTGTGTATCAAATGAAGCACAGCCAGTTGAATTGTTGATAAAGTGTGTGATAAAAGAAACAATAAAGCCTCTGTTATTATTACTATTATTGAAGCTATTCTATTTGCCAACCTAAAATACTAAATGCTATTCTTGAACTGTACAATAAATTAATAAAACTATGGTGGCCAACATTATGTAAGCCTATACGACTAGATTAAGAATATAAATATATAAATATTTATTATATTACCTCTAATCTAACATATAATAAATTAAGACATATAGATAGAAGATTAGAAGGTTACTATAAAAAATTCCGACACGTTATAAATCTTCATAAAACCATTACTACGAGGAATCTAAAGAAATAATGTTGCTGTGTTCTAGTTAAATAGAGCCTATTTTCGAAAGGTACAAGCATTCATTGCAACTTATTTAATTACAATGCATAAACTTCTACGACCTTAAAAATTTGACACTAATCAGAACTGTCCCAAACCTGCTCAAAGTAACATATGACAATTTGATTTTATCTATCAAAAAAATAGCTTTTAATTAATTTTATCAGTCATACAAACTACGATTTTATTATCGATTATAAAACCTATAAAGAGTATCTTTAAAACTTTGGATTCTGTCTTTGTCAAGCCTAAAAACGATGTATTTGCCAGACACTGTTTGACTACTAGAAAGCAACAGCCTGGTGAGACAATAAGTAAGTATTTGCAAGAATTAAAACAACTGAGTAAGGACTGCAATTTTAAAGATGTAACTGCTGATAAAAGCTGCAATGAACCAATCCTTAGAAGCTGCACAGAAAAACTCAGAAGCTTATATGTTACCGTCAGTTTTTTATAAATTCAGTAACACAGAAGATCAAATTTCTTCTGCTAGATTTTTGAATGTTTCTTCTGTGGAAACAATAGAAAGCATTTATGTAGTTTATGCCCTGCAAGAGATTTCGCTTGCAATGGGTGTGGAAAACGTGGATAATTATAATTTTTAAAGGTAAGCCTGAGTAAAAAACTTAAAGCTTCTTCAGCCTCTATTTTACCTGCTTCGAGACTACTTGCACCTGCTCGAGAAGTAAGTGCCTAATCAAAGTTGAAGTTCCTTTCATTCTCACAAAACAGATTAACTATAATTCAGAAGTTTCGCGCTTTTCGTACGTGGTTAGTGGTTACCCCACCGCCTCCCCCCCCCCCCAAAGCGACATTTCCTTTAACCGCATCTCCCTTGTCTATGAAGCAACGATGAGAAAATGCGATACGAGATCGGAGAAATATTTGACACAATAAATATGATTGATATAATATGAATAATTCTGAAAAGAATAGGTATATCTACCTAAACTAAACGGTAATTAGAAGTATACAAGAACAGGAAAACCTATGTCAAAACAACACATAAGACATCAGGAAAAGGAGAACAAGGATACACTCCGAGCCCACTAATACTACAGGTCCTGCCACCCTTGGTTAAGTGCTTCAAAGTTTCTTTTCGAGAATAATTATCTTTATTTTTGTCAGTCCTTTGTTTGTGGGAAAACACCTCCTGTAATTTGTTTCCTCTCTTCTCTACTGCTTCGAAAATTTCATCTAACCATATTTTTCTTGACCTAATTCTAGTATCTTTCTTTATTGATCTTGCTTCAAATATTCCTCTTGGTATCCCTCCATCGTCCACCCTCTTACATAACCAGGTCGAAGTTCATAATTTTTATTCTGTTTGTTAACTCTTCAAGGAAAAAACGACTTCCTCTCAGAGCATCCGGGTGAGCTGGTGAGGACAGGAAGTCTCTTGTTCGTCTGTACAGTTTTGCCTCCTCACTGAAGGTCCAACAAAACGTTGCTAGTGGCTTTTAAAGTGGTGATACTCGGTTATATTGGTGATGAAACTGTGGTGACTGTGAGGGCTGGGAACGATGGTAATCTGAACTAACCTCTTCAAGGTAAAGATTAGAATAAAAAATTATGAACTACGATATGGTCATGTAAAGAGGATGGATGATGGAAGGATGCCAAAAGGGATATTTGAAGCAAAATCAATAAAGAAGAATAAAGAAAGATATGGTTAGATGAAGTCATTGAAGCAGCAGAGAAGAGAGGAAGGAAAGGACTGAAAGAAATGGAGATAATTATCCTGGAAGAGAAGGTTTGTCTATCCTTAAGTCTTAAGTACAAAAAAGCGGATGGTCTATGAATGTGCCAATAAGGATGTTATCTTGCATAATTTTACATAACTTTTCTTAATTTTCTCAAACATTTCCTTTCGGATCAAGCCTTGTTATTCATTTTAAAGAAGTTTTTTTTCCTAAGTGTGCCTTCAAGCTATTTTTCTGGCTGCGCCACTGGCGTATTACATTACATGAATCGTTTTAGTCAAATTATTTAAATTCTGCCTTTTCTTTTTTCCCCGCACCTCGCGCGTGGGCTCGGTAAAGTTAATAACAAAAATTTTTCCCGAAACTAATTGGAGGAAAAATACGTGCCTGGCTACCGCACGTTCAGTACAGTCCATAAAAAATAATGATGCGTTTCGCTCTCTATTACTAACTTCAGGTTTTTGCGTCTTGGGCTTAATGGGCCGCGTTGCCAAATTGCCGGTTTTTATGTGGGAGATATAATTTCCTGAACGACCTGTATCGTTAGCCGACATGTAGTGACGGACAAAAAAGGGAAGAGCCAATTTCAGTTCAGATATACAGAGTGTCTCTCGACAAAAGTCAAAACAGGCTTCGTTGTCTGAAAGAAATATTTTTATCGACAAATATTTTACAAATTTTAATTAACAATAAAATATAATATACCTAGTGAAATTTAAAATATTATAATAAAAACGCAAATAATCTTGAAGAAGGAATATGTAAAAATATTTTAAAGTATCGTCTTGTATTATAAGTAGGTAAATTAATAGTATTTCTATGATTTTTTGTTTTAATTCAAACAACTTATTTTTTATTTTTATTTATTTATTTATTTTACGGGATCAACCCTATACAAAGAAAATAATAATACAATAATTAATACATTACTTAAACCTAACCACTAATTACTACTTCAGGAGCTAATGAACAATACAATTCTTAGTAAATAATACCCCAACTAGAAAATATAATCAATTTATTTCACTAATTTGTCTCTTAAATTGAAATAAGAAAATACCCAATATTTCAACACCTCTAGTATTTACAACATTTAACGTTCTTTCAACAGGTAAGTGAGCTGCATAATTTGTGCTATGAATCGGCAATGAAAAGATGCGATTTTGTCTAAGGTTTCGGGAGGGAACATTAAAAGACACTGTACCAAGGAGTTCAGGTCACAGTATTTGACAATTTAATAATTTAAATAGAAAAATTAGATCCAGAAATATACGTCTTCATTCCCAGCAATTCTAAAGCAGTATCATAAACATGGTCCTCCGGGATCCTAATATTAGGTAAGTTTGAACAAGCAGAACCTAATGAATTTATTCTGAACCCTTTCCAAAGCTAAGCAACCATACTTATACAAAGGAGACCAAACCATTGACCCATATTCTAACAATAATACGACAAGTGACATATATATTCTCTTACAGGTCTCTATAGAGAATTCTCTGCAATTTCGTAGAACAAACCCCAGTACTTTTGAAGACTTGAGTACAATATTGTTTATATGTGCGTTAAAGTTCAGATTCTCATCAAACCATATCCCAAGAACATTAATTGTGTCGCAATAGTGAAGTGTATTACCCTCGATATTATAAGATAAATGAACCCTTTTATTTTTCTTATGAAAACTAATATAATTACACTTATTTACGTTTAAAAATAGATTATTGTTATAACACCACTCACTCAGCCTATTCAAGTCACCCTGCAATAAAGTCTGATCAGTATTGGACAAAACTCTCCTAAAAAACTTAAGATCGTCCGCAAACGACAAAACGTTGCTGTTTTCAAAACAAGTATCAATATCGTTTATAAATATGTTAAAGAGTAGAGGAGAGCAGTGACCACCTTGCGGAATCCCAGAGGATACATAAATATAATTAGATAAAGCGTTTTCTATTCGTACCTGTCAAACCACCATAAGATTCGAAAAACTAAAGTGATCCAACTTTTTCACCAAAATATCATAATCGACGCTGTCAAATGCCTTGGAGTCGAGGTGGTAAAATGACAGGACCAATTATTAATGATATTTCGCAGCAGTGTACATACTCCACTACATTCTTTGAGGATGCATACTTTTAATTTTTGAAATATAGGTACCTAGGATTTCTTGAGTTACAAAATTTGTTTACCTCCCTCCCCCCCCCCCCCCTTCAATGCAGAAACATCGTCTCCTTGCTCCTGAAAAACTTGGCAACCTTTGGTACTAGATATTGCATTATTCTCTTCACGATCAGTACCAGATATTTTTTAACTTTTGTATTTTATACAAATAAGCAACTTAATTGATTAACACTGACAGTTGTAGTAAGTTTTTAAATAATTGGGTAGTTACTATGAGTACACAATAATTTGCTACCGCAAGATTTAAATAAGTATATAATCAATAGATTTCTGAATTGATTAACACTGACAGTTGTACTAAGTACTAAAGATGCTTAGCCCGATTCCACAAAACTGAAAAACGCTCGATTCGCTTCATCGACTCGCATAAAATTCTATTTAAATTACAGAATATTTATGATAAAATTAATTATAAAATATTTAATGTTTATTCAAATAGAATTATTTTAATATCGCCCAGAGTCCATCAGGTGTTGCAATAAAAAACAAGTGGTCCGCGTTTTAAATCGAGTTTTAATTAAATTTGGAGAGGCCATATTTCAAAATTAAATATTTTCTATGGTTACGCATTACATTTTAATTTTGGGAAGTTATATGACGATATTTTGCAGTTAAATAGATATTCATTAAAACGGCGGAAGTGGTAGACGTATTTTTAACATTTAAATCCGATATCCATCTTAGCAGCATCGAGAAGCGCGACGCAATGCACCTTTCCTGGCAAAATAAGTATATAAACCTCCACTTCTAAGCAATTACTTTACTTGTCCAACTTACTAATTACCTCCAGTTTTATTTTAACACTTCCGCAATTTCAGGATATTCACCACATACTATAAAAACTCCAGTTATAATTAGAGATCGTATCAACGTCAAAATGACCAACAAACTATTTTTATTTTTTCCTGGACAGCCCTTTGTAAATCTCATTGGCGTAGGTTTATTGAGCATTTGAAAAATTATAAAAATAACTGGCAAAGTACAAATTCGGCCAAAAAGTAACTAACCACATGTCTGGATCATTTAGCATCAGATGCGAAGCTGCTATTACGTCACGCACCTAGATACAATGAAAAGTGCGCTGGTTCTGTATTCAAGCTTCTTTTATGATGGGCTCCTACTAAATATATTTTTTCCAGAGGAAATGGTTTCAAAAAGACAATTTCACCGTACCTATAAGTCAGGCAAGTCTTACAAGAAGGACTTAGCAATGCTAGGTTTGTTTAGGTGGTGCAAAGGGCTAGAGAAATCCCTTAAAGGATATCAGAAATTAGAAAAAATTGCCAAGTCTATGTATCTATGTATATCTGTGTATTATACTTATGTATGTTGCCCCCTGTGATGACAGATATAACCTTGGTAATGCAGTCAGTGTCAAGACATTTAGTTTTCGTAAAATACTCCGGTTTTAAATAAAGATGTTTAAAGTACAATGTGTTATTCTTAACGACTAATACATAGCGTAAGGTGAAGAAAGGATTGTGAAGACAAAAAGCTAAAATTCTTGCTAAAATTAAAAAATTTTGCAAGGCGCTAGAGCCGCTTGTATAATATTTGCAGAATTATACCGTTGACTCTTACTGCCATAAATAATTTACCTGATTAAATCCTATTGTATACGCCTCAACCTCTTCAAAGCTGAGTAAATGGAATCAGGGTCGGCTTGAAAATGTACCTACACCACATGATTTATTTTTATAATTTAAAATAAATAGACAGGTATTTTTAGTTTTAGGTACCTATAATAAATGTAAAATAATGATAACAATTAATGATAATTGAAAATAATATAATTATTTCAAAGTATAACTATTAGGATAACAAGTACAATAAAAAATAATTAAATTCTTAAAAACTATTGACAATTTATTCAACATTTAACTCTGTATCACTATCACTATCTTCATACAAGCCTAAACTTATAATTAAGGGTTGAACATTTGTAATCATACCATTGTAAGAATTTTCCACCTTAAGTACATGCTGTACACAGTTTTTCCAGCTGTCTGCAGAAATTTTTCTTACTTCGTTTTTAATTAATTCTACTACAGATGCATTTAATTTAAGGAGAAATATTACTTCTCCTAATATTGGATTTTAATTGGTGCCATATTAGCTCAATAGGATTGAATATACAATAGTATGGAGGAAGACGCAACACTGTATGTCCATTTTCTGCTGCAAGTTTGTCACACTCGTATTCCTTATTTATTTTTAAAGCTTTTAACACTTCTAGCAGTTCTCGTTTTTTGTAAATTTCTTCAAAATATAAATCATTTTCAATCATAAAATTTTAATTTTCTGCTTTTGTATTATTAGAATTGGGAATGATTTTTGCTTGCCGACTATGATAACTAGCATTGTCCATTACAATGACGCTATTTTCAGGTATATTTTTAAGGAGTTTATGTTTAAACCAATCTTCAAAAAGGTGTGCGTCGGTATCTTGATGATAATCTAAAGGAGAATCTGATATGTTTTTAGCTGAAAGCAATAGACAATTTGGAACAAACCCGTTCTCTGAACCAGCATGTTATATTGTGATAATTTTGCCTTTATTTGATGGTGCCTTGGTTTGACCATTTTTGGAAGAATGTGAAGAAGAAGAAAAAGTGGGTACAGTTTGTGCCTCATACATTTGGTAAATCTTTCTTCTTAATAAATTCATGTAATTTTCGTCAATGCTTCTAAATGTGCCAAAATCACTCCGATTTTTTCTAGGATTAACAGGTTTAAGTACTATGTCTCTTACCGAAGATAAAGGAGTTTTCGTCAAAGTAGACGTCTCTGCTAAAGCATCCATCGAATTCAAATTTCTACTCAACAAAGATTGATACACATTTTTAATTATTAGTAGATAAATGATTTCTTTTAAAAATGACACTTGAAGATGCCCCCCTATCAGCACAATTCCAAGGACGCCACATTCTACCACTAATAAGCCAAAATAAAAATTACTCGCCGGAAAACCACTAAAGACTAAAATTATTAAAAATCAGTTTGTATTTATATATGCATCAGGCATAGGTATAAATTGAATTTATACCTGGTCCGGCTCTACTCGAAAAGGTTTTAAAATTTGGGATTTCCTTATTTATTTTATGGTCAAAGGGATAATGAGGATTTTATTGCAGTCTAAAGATCAACGATATAATTCTACAAAAACTATACTTGATGGTCACGTAGCAAATAACTGGAAAATATTTAGCCAAAGAATTGACTTGTTTCTTACGGCTTCCGACCAAAGCTCGAAGGAAGAGAAGAAAAATATTGCAATATTCTTGAATTTGATCGGTGATGAAGCTCTAGAGCTCTACAATACGTTCGCATTCTCATTTCTCATTTTTTTAATTTGTTATTCTCCATTCTTTCCATGTTAGTCTCTTGGTGTATGTTAGGCAAAGGTACTTCACTTTGGTCCTCCACTTTATCTGCACGTTGTCTATGTCGATCTTCTGCGTTGGTAGCTTTCTCGTCCTGGTGAACATTATCGCCTATGTTTTTTCTCTTTCATTTTTGAAACCAGGACTGTAGGGTATTGATGTGCCCTTGGATATTTTTGGTGAGTATGTCTGGATCTTTGACAGTTGCTATGATTGCCGTGTCGTCTGCACACAGGGCAAGGTCTGTGTTTGCATCTTTGGCATCTCTTCAATGTATACGTTAAACAGGATCCTGCCTCGATGTTTCTTGTTGTAGGATTTTTGTCCTCCACTATTGTTTGAAATGTTCTGCTTTGCAGGAAAGAGTGTACTGTTTTTGTTAGTACTGGAGAGAATCCTATTTTGACCAGCTTCAGGATCAGTCCTCTATGCCACACTCTGTCGAAGGCTTTGGCGACATCTAGCAGAACTATTCCTAGGTTTGCCTTTTTATTGAATTGAACGATAACCTGCTGTGCCAGCATTGTAGCTAAGTGTGTCGTGGAATGGCCTGTTCTTAATCCAAATTGTTTGTTCTGAATTGCTTGGAGTTCCTCTGCTCTCGCTTTTAACTTGCCCAGTATCGCTGTTCAGCGATTTTTCCCATAGCCGACAGTAGGCTTATCGGTATGTAGTTTTTTGCTTCTGTGCGTGTCGTTCCTGTCTTGTGTATCGTTATTATGATTACATGTTTCCATCTTGCCGAGAAATTATTTGTCCTGTGTATTGCATTGATGATATTGGTCACCTCTGAACTTTGTTCTTGTAGGAGTTTTTTGAGAATGCCGTTTATAATTTTGTCGTGTCCTGGGGCCTTTTTGTTTGGTCTGGTCTTGATTATCCTTTGATTTCCCCTGTGAAAGTTTTCGTCCTGCTAGATGGGCATTTGATGGAAGATACTTAGGGTTCTTGCAATTTTGTCATCATTAGTGAATTTGTTTACTGTAAATTGCTGTTTAGACGTATTTGCGATTTTCCCGTTTAGGTTTAAGGCTTGTAGGAGCTGTCTTCTTAAATTTGTCAAGGCTTTCGTCATTTTCCATAGATCGCATTTGAAGCCAGCGAAAAGAAGACATTAGAGGTAATTAGCTCTAAATTTGAGGCTTACTGTGCACCGAAGAAAAACGTAATTTTTTAACAATTTGAATTGAATAGAATATATCAAAAAGAGGGGCAAGCTTTTGATACTTTTGTCATCGAATTACGCAAGGCTGTGTTATTATCCAGAGAAATTTGACATAATAAGCGACCATATGGGTGATATGGGCATTTGAGATATAACAACTCAAGAAAGATTGTTAAGAGAGCCAGATTTGACCCTCAGAAAGCAGTAGATATTGTCAAGCGTCAGAAATAAGTAAAGCTCAATGAAAAGCGTTACAGAATAAAGCAACAGTCAATTCAGTAAGATATAGAAAAGATAAGCACAGAGAGAATAAAAAATCTAAAAAACGTGTGAATGGATATGTGTGCAGCTTTTGGATAGACCGTTTCAAAATGCCAAAGACGCAATCACTTTGCCAATATGTGTGTAGGAAGAACAGAAAACATAAAAGAGGACAAAACAGCTCATGAGGTAGCCAGGACTGACTAATGACTGAACTTGGAGTTAATATGTTACCACAAGATATTTTAAAATCAATAGGACCACATGCAAAAGTAAACAAATCCAGTATATTACTGTTATCTTATGATAGCTCACACTTCACGATTAGTACTGTAGGTGAGGCTAATATGAAACGTTCAGACTTCCTGGGTTGCAAGAATGTTTAAAATTAAATCTATTTAGAAGAATTGATCAAGTCCAATGTAACTTAAGAACATTTGAGAAGGTCGTGACAGGATACGCTGATGCCTTTACGGGCCTAGGGAAGTTTCCAAGTCAACATCACATAGTACTTAAAGTTAACGGTGTTCCATGAGCGTTTAAAAGCTAAACTATGTGATCATGAATCCCAAAAAATAATTTTTTCCACTACTAACCTATAACATCGCCATTATTGACCGATTATTAACGTTAGAAATCGTTTTTCTCTACCTTATAAGTTATTATTGACCATGGTCAATAATAAGGCATTGAAATCCATTATTGACCGATCTTCAAGAATCTATTTGAACGCAGGTAACTTGATTTTTTAATTCTACAACATGAATTCATAAACATTTTAAACAGTTCGGCAACAAGATAATTATCAATACATAGTATTAGATTATTAGAGATTCTTGATATTGTAAAATATCGATACAATCAACATTTTTTCTGCTTCCATCCTTAATTTAATTCTGGAGGTGTACAGATAATAATATCACTAACATTTTCTTCGCTCATTTTAAAAAAAAAAAACGGAAAACTCGTGAAATCTGATGACATAAATGAACAAAAATTGACATTAACAAGGCCACCTGACAAAATAACAAAATATTTTGCCAATTCCAAAGCGCAGGTAACTTGATTAAAAAATATACTTATACCTACCTATAATTTTTTATAATTAATAATATTATAATAAAGATAAATGTCTTATCAAAGTTTGTAGTAGTGGAGAAAATATTATATTAACCACGGTTTAGACAGCTTATAGCCCTCGCGTCTTAAATCCCTCGTCGCTCCGCTCCTCGTGATTTAAACTTGCCGCTCGGGCAATAATGGTGGCTGTCTAAACCTTGGTTAATAATATACTATTAAAAGTTGATAAACCCACAGAAACAACAAAAAAGTATTTTACTGCTCTGGACATGAAGGACGGGTATTGGTAAGTGGAACTAGATGACACTGACACTGAACTTGTGCGCGTTTACGGGCTTTTGGACTTTTAAAAGTTATACTTTTTACCTGCTCCGCAGTAAAAATTCGTTCTGCACCCGCCAATGCACCGAGGCTTTATTCCAGCAACAACGCATGGATAAGCGTTTGAAGTTGCACTTATCAACCCCCCGTGCGAGGGAAACAAGGTCCTAATTTCGCGCGGTCACGCAACACTTTGTCGTCGATGTGGCGCCATTTTTCCTGCCTTTTTCGGCCGTGGCTTTCCTTTAAAATAAATGTGTTCCGAATTCTTTTTCAGATTGTACTAATTTTTTTTTACCTTTCCTCTACATTAGCAGACGAGGAATGTTGCAGTCATGTCATCAATTAATTACAGATAGTTAAAGTCCATCCGAACATACTTCGTTTGACTTAATAACTGCAATAATAGTTTTATTATTTTGTAAACACCCAAAGAACCCCCGTTACCTGTTCGCTTGCCAAACCTACGTTTTTAAAGAATTTCTTGGTAAAATTACCCATATAGAACTGTTGATGAGCGAGCCAACCAGCGAAATCTACCTGACCCCAGCTGGCATCACTGTTTATATTACTAAATTAAATTGAAATAAGGGGTACTGCTTTGCACAGGAACGGATTTTGTAGTTAAATGAAAAGCCATAGTAATACCTTATAGTAGCAAGGTTTATTATGTTTATTTTTACTATTACTAGTATTATATATTGTATAATAATTTATTATAAGTACAAAACAAGTATGAAAAGTTTGAGTGCGGAAAGGGGCGACTTTTCGCACTCATTTAGGTTAAAGGAATAATATCAATTAATATACCTACTTAAAAAATCATATTTACATATATACACAGAAGGTTTAATTGGAATTGTAAAACGTTTTAATATATTCCTAATTCAGTCTCGCTGTCACTATCATCCACATTTATAATAAGAGGATGTATTTCGTTTTGTTGTGTAGTTATATAAGTCTTCAATTTTTAAGACATGGTTAACCGAATTTTTCCAACTTTCATCTGGAATTTCACCGAAAACTTTCTTTATTAGCTCTATTATACTGCCACTAAAAGTAGGTGTGCTATTTTCAGTTATCATTTTCTTGTCTCTTGTTTATTGTCTTATACTTAAATCCCATCTCTTGCAAAGCGCGGTAAAGAATTGTCCTGCTACATGATATCGTTGTATCGTCAGTTGTTAACCATGTTTTTAAAGAATCTAACGTGGGCACAACATTTTCTCGATACATTTGGTATATTTTCCTACGAATAACATCTTTGTCACAATCATCTACGCACTTCATTTTCCCGGTATCTTTGAGAACTTCTCTTTTAAAATGTCCTTTTAGCATAATATCTCGTACCGTCGATAATGGAACTTTTGTCATTTCACTGGTATTTTTAATGGCAATTACTTTAGGGTGGCCGCTCTTTCATAACGATTCACATACATTTTTCACGATCACTTTGGCGTCAGAAGATAAATGCTTCCTGGAATGTTTAAGGTAGCTAGATATTGCATTAGCTGAAGATTCTCAAGGTCTTCACATACTTTTAATATTAAGTTGTTGCACACTGTCTCAATCTCAAAGTAAAATAGATGGGTACTAATCTATTTCGAATATTATGTTTACTATTTATATAAACTATATAAACCGGTACCTGTAACTAAAAAGTGTTGAGAAATATCCTAATAATTAAGTTGTTTCTAGAAAATCTTAATTAGACAGTTTATTTTGATAACAAATCAAGTAATGTACCTATCTATTGTTATTATAAACTGGCATTAAAAATGAATGTGGGTTAATACGCCTCTGCGAAAGCAAAAGCTGCAGGATTACAAACTGTAAGAAAAACTGTGAAAATATAGTTTATATATATTTTAAGCACTTCATAAACCAATCTTTTTACAAATACCTTTCTATTGTTGCGGCCATTAAAACTTCCCTCAATTATACAAATAACTTCCCAGTCCCGCACCTCCACACCATTCCCGCAGGATTTCCCCATCGTAAACATTAAAAAATAAAACATTTTTCTCCATTTTTCACTAAAGCCACTAATTTCCCAAGCAAGCAATCATTATTCCTTTGTCCCGAGGGATCAAGGTGCGTGACCCGTTGATACTCACAGGGCCGGCGACAATTTGACACACGAACAAGGCGTATGACTTCCATATGCTGCGTTCCAAAAGCACACAGAATATAATAGATCCTCTTTTGTTGCAGGTTATTCCTGGAAACATCAATCCGTATCTAGAGTCAAAGCGTCAACTGGATCCACCGCTATGGGCCAGCAAACTTCGATTTTATCCTTACAGCTACCACAAGAGAACGGTGTGCATGAGGGTGGAATTATATGGGTGCAGATGGACGGACGGTATTGTCAGTTACTCCATGCCGCAAGGAGACAAACGGGGGGCGAACTGGGAGTTTTTTGATCTTGGGTAAATACGATCACAATTATCCAAAGTGACAGTGTCAGTTAACTTGCATTAATTTTTAGATATGATGGTGTATGGGACGGTCATGAACTTAAACACGGCCTCGGGCAGCTGATAGATGGAAAGTTCGGCCATGACGACTTCAAAACTGACCTGTACGACGGCCAGACTTGGGTCGGTTGGAAAAACGACACCCGACACAAGCCCATTGAAATAAAATTCGAATTCGACAAGGTCCGGGAGTTTTCGGCTGTCCATATTTACTGCAACAATCAATTCACCAAAGACGTCCAAGTCTTCGCCATTGCGAAGGTACTGTTCAGTATTGGAGGAAAGAGGTTCAACAAAGGGGAACCCATCACTTACGAGTACGTGGAGGACAGGATTTTCGAGAATGCCAGAAATATATCCACCAAGCTGCACCATAGAGTAGGAAAATACGTGAAGCTCCAGCTGTACTTCGCGTCGAAGTGGATAATGATCAGTGAAATTTCGTTTGAATCGGTTGTTGCTCATGGGAACTTTTCCGTTGAACCCGAGCCCACTGTAGCGCCTCACGTGAGGGTAACCTCGGACCACGAGCATAAAATTGAGATACCTGTCCCCAACAATGTGAATGAGCCTGCGATGATAGCGATCATTCTGATTGGAGTTACACTGGTTCTTATTCTGCTTGGAGGAATCATCCTCTTAATATACAAGTAAGTTCAATGAAAATCGAAGTGGCTTCCTTTTTAATGCTTATATTTTCAGGCTAAAGAACAAGAAATTCCTTCGAAGCCCTAACGCCTCGAATTTGGGATTCCCCAATGCAACATTGCCGCGTCACATGCAGGGAAATGAAAGCGTTTACAGTATGCCGGAAAAGGATGGACATAGAATCGAGGCCTACGGTGTGACGGAGATAAACAGCTCGAGTGACGAGTACTATAGGAAAACTCATGGTGGGGGATCAATTAAGTCTAGTTTAAGGTCGGTTTGGCAATATTTTAACATTACGTTGTATTAATCTGGATATTCTAGATCTACACTACCTCTTCCTCATCCAGAAGAAAACACTTACCAAGAACCTTACCAAGCAATGAAGTTTGCACCATATTATAGCTATAGCCCTATTATCATGGAAATGGCAGACTACAATAATAGCCCAAAGAAAGGCCACAGTAACTGTGGTAAGTTCCATTTTTATGTGCCTTCCTTCGCTACATGGCGGTCAAAGCACGTAATAAGATAATCAAAAGGCGAACCATTTTAGATAATTACGACTACGCCGTGCCGGAAGGTAACACTTTACCGTTACTCCCTGGGGGAGATCAAAGCACTTTACCAATGGCTAGAAGTAGGATTAATAGTAATTCGTGTAAAAATACGCCAAATCATCAAAGAGTGTCGCTACGAAGCACCAGGAGTGAAGGGGCCGAAACAAAGAGGGTAGGTTGAAGAGGAAAGAAAAATCCAAAATTCTTCACAAATATTTAATATTTTGCTTTACGCGTTTCGGTTTCTTAAACCATTTTCAAGTGTTGCCTGAAGAGTTCATTTATATAATAATCTCAATTCAAAATCAAAACTATTAGGTATTACTTACATAATATAATCACAAACTTTACATTAAGGACACAAACAAGTTCACCATGGCGAACACAGGTTAACTAACTACATAAATTTGATCAACGGGATAAACCCAAAAAACATTTTAAAAAAAATAAAACAAAATATAGAACCAGAGCAGCATCTAGGTTGCACAAAAAGAGGTACGATTATTTAAACAAACATCCACTACTTAAACTCATTCACAATTTTCGCTGCTTCTCTGTAGTGGGCGTTGACGGGATCGTTCAAACCAAAGACATTAGAACTAAATGTCTTTGGTTCAAACACTCAATCTGATTATTAATCTCTTATTTGGCTATTACTATATTTTCTAAAAATTCAGCTTATATCTAGGTGGTTGAAACGATATTATGGTGTTATCCAAGGGGTCAGTCAACACCTTCCTAAGCATGCCATTAAATTTTTTTTCTTATTAAATTATTGATTAATGATATCTTGTATCCGTTGTTATAAGCAATTTGAAGGATGATGTTCTTTTCCGTCTTAAATTCCAAAGGTAAGAGTGGGATCGTGAACAAACGATGGATCAAAGAGTTAAACGCTGCCATTTTATGAGCTAAACAATGATTGGAGTCAGCTTGTATAACATTGTCTGTATGTGTATTTGAAAATGGTTTAAGAAACTGAAACGCGTAGAGCAAAATATTAAATGTTTGTGAAGAATTTTCGATTTTTCTTTCCTCTTCAATATGAATAATCTTCACCCCGGAGATATCTATGATTCAATTAAAGAGGGTATGTATTTGTGAGGGTAATTACAGTATCTTACTTACAACTTCAGAATTTCTGTGGATATTTAATTCGATGTTTGTTTTATAGTCCCCAACACAACAAGAAGCTTTAGCGATCCTGAAGAAAAGACTGGAAGAGACCACAATTCCAGAGTTTCCTAGGCACAGGTTACGGATGCTGTCGAAGTTATCCGAAGGAGCTTTCGGGACGGTAAGATAGTTCTTTAGAAATTGAGTTTTAGGTAAAATTCTTTACAATTTGTACAATGTTTTGGGTTTGTTGTTTCAGGTTTATATAGCTGAATCAGATAGTATCGCCGATTATTCCTCAACGCCCTTAGACACTAGACTTGTAGCTATTAAGTTTTTAGCAGATAACGCTTCGGAAAAAGAAAAGTAAGTTTTTTTTTAGATTTGACACCCAATTATCTCTTAAATACCCTAAAAATAGGATAAATAAATAATCATCTCACCCCCATTTTAGTGTACCTATATTATATTCTAGGAAAGATTTCTATCGAGATGTGAAAATCCTCTCTGCGCTAGACGACGAGAATATCGCCCGCGTTTTGGGTATATGCAGCCAGGATGAGCCCCTGTGCGTAGTTATGGAATATCTGGAACACGGGGACCTCTGTCAATTCCTGAAAATCCACGTGACAAGCGAAAATAACGCCAATCTACCATACGGCGTGAAAAGCTTGAGCTACAACTGTCTTTTATATATAGCTACGCAGATCGCTAGCGGAATGAGATATCTGGAAACGTTGAATTTCGTCCATAGGTAAGTTATGAGAGTAATTTTAAAAACACTTCTAAAATTATCAATAGCGTGGTTAAGAAATGTACTAAACATACAGCAAAAATATTGTATATTTGAATAAATATATTTATAGATGAAGTAGGTATAGACAATGCAAGCCAGGTAATATTTGCCATCCATGATTCATTATCGCGTTCACTTCCGCAGTTAACAACAATACAAGTAACAGGCATGATAATAATAAAGCTCTTTAAAAACACTCACTAAAATTAACTAGAATATAGTAAAAAAACGAATTTAAATACATACTCCTTTCTCATTTTCACGAAGTTGTTGCATAGTTTGGATTCAGAGCCAAACATTGCACAGTCAGGCAGACAACACGTCTAGCTTTAAACATTTTAAAGGGAGACAAGGGATTTTCTTTGACGTCAGTAAAGCCTTTGATAAGATCTGCCATAACGGTCTCATACTCAAGATAATTAAACTCGGAGCGCCTTTATCAAGGTAGTAGCTTCTTTCCTTAAGAATAGAAGTTGTTGACGACGCCGTTATATGCTTGCGCCAAACATAAATTGTTTACTGTATTTCTCATAGGTTGCGTGGTTCAAAATATGTCAGTTGAAATAAAGGATTTTTTTCTCACACAATATATATCTATTTACTTCTGGTATTTCATTTACTCATCTTCACCCGTTCTGCGTACCAGCAAATGCTTTTTACTTTTACAACTTAGTATGGTAACTACTTACTGCATTAAAACAGCTATACATTTTACATCACTAACATTACATCACTAAACGAACAATAATATTGGGATACACTACTGTATTTCAACAGATAAACGGAACTAGAGTTGGGATGTAGTAATCACATTAATACACCTTCGGAATAGAACTCCGCGAATTTTCCAACTATCTCATGGCTTAAATACCATAAAATTAACTAAACCCGCGCCAAATGCCGCGATAAGCCCGTGCGCTTTCCACGACCACTAATACAGACCTCTCTTGGTCCGCCTGAAAACCTAAAACACGTTAAGTCTTACTTGCGACACATCATCCGTCCTTCTCATACACGCAGTATCATCATGTCATACTGTTTCAACCCCTGCGCTTAGTCACGTAAGGTTAACACGTCATTGCCTGGGCGTCGTTTTGTAGATGGCAGATCTCAGAATTTAGTCTGGGTGTTGGAGACGGCGTATATTCCTGGAAATTGTTATTGGTTATACGTTTTAAAACTCAACTGTCATGTCTTGTTTCCATGCGGATTTTTCGCCTCGATGCACCGTAGATACATTAAAAGATTGTTAACGGCGGAGTTGTCGTGCTTTCTCTAATTTGACTTGATACCTTTTTGTAGTTATGTTATTTAATTAAACAGCTAGACAACTAAACCTTTCTCCAACAGAAGTTTGGCAGTCTCGTCAGAGAGCGCACTCCCCTTGACAAGAAACATCAGGACGGGAGTCCGCAAAGCTTGCCTCTCTCTCCGATAGTGCATAATATATATACACATGACATTCCGCGCGATAGATAGCCCCAGCTTTATCTGTTCGCCGACGATACCTACTGCAATTACGACTATTAATCAGTTTGAAAAATACCTTTCGAATTAGAAGATTCGTCTGAATTCCGCCAAAATGAAGGTCATTTTTTTTCAAAATGTCAAGTACGAAGACCTGGAACTTATCTTTGACCAGATACTGAATTGGAGATTGAACTCAGTCAATAGAGTCACACTTACATTGCGCCAATTGAGCTGCTCCATCTACCTTCTGCTTCACAGGCGGAGTAAACCTAATAATCGTACCAAAGTTAACGTCTACAAGGTACTGGTCAGGCTGGTTGTGACTTATGGTGTGCCCTTGCGGTGCAACATAAGCAAGGATGATGTGAATAAGTTCCAAGTCATTCAAAACAGAGCTCTGAAACTGATCGCAGATGTCGCTACACGATGACTCGGATACTTCATCAAGATTTCCGAATTCCGACTATGGACGAATTTTTCCTCAAAATTCTTACAGACCATTACAGACGCACAGACGTATCGACAAACCCTGAAATCACCAACTCACATATTAGAGCAAGACCAGACCCGACTGACTGTTTACCTTAACCTATTATCGGTCAATTTCAATAGTAGAGATGCAATCAAAAATCAAATACATATAACGTATCTGAGGTGCCATTCTACTGCATCACTTTTACTTCCAGCCAGATAACAAGACACACACTCATCAAGGCAACAAGTGCCAATTTAATTTTTTTTTATATGAGAAGTTGTAAGAACGAAACGAAAAGGCAATCGATGTTAAAGGTTTAAGACCTGACGTAAAAAAAACCTTCAAGGACCAGAGTATACATTCAAATGTGTGCCAACCACTGTCATTCTTGACAGGTCGTTGGATTGCCTAATCATGTTATTGGTATGAAGTATTACCTAAACTTGGCAACTTTGCTCCCCAGTGATGTCATACTAGAACGGTCAATTAAATATATCAATGGCTTCTTCAAACACTACTTCAAATCCCTCAACTACTCTCGCTGATTTTGAAGAAGAGGAAGAATAACCACATGAAATGTATACTTGTAGATCGTGCTCAACATCAATTGTCATTGGACGTTTGGGTGACTGGCTAACTGAGGTGATATTTCTACAACGAAGACAATCAAGAGGATAAACCCTTGACAACGATGAATGAAATGTAAGCATGATGAGTCACCAGCCAATTTTAATCTGGTTGCACTGTGAGTTTTTAATTGCTGGATTTTTGTCGTGGTGGACCTCATTTATGGCCTGCTCGACCCCCGGACCTAAATCCCATTACTCCAAAAAAGATTTGAGAAATTGGATAGTTTATATGGACGTAATGCATTAAGAATCAACCTTGGTGATTATCGACAGACAGTTATTGAGGCTAAGATTGGGTTCCTGCATCCTAGCTGGAGATAGTCATTGTCATCAGTTGTTGTTAAAACTTTACTCTAATAGTTAATAGTTATGTAAATAATAATAAAATGTTGTTGTATGTATAACTTCAAAACAAAGCGAAAACCACTAGACGACAAAATATTGTTAAAATTACCCAAGGACTCTTGAATTTTTGCAGTATGTTGAGTGAACACCCTGTATACTAGATACTATTTTACGTTTTAGGGACTTAGCAACCAGAAATTGTCTTATCGGGAAGGCCTACCAAATTAAGATTTGCGATTACGGTACATACAACGAATTATACGTAAATGATTATTACAAAGTGGATGGCAACACTCCGCTACCAATAAGGTGGATGTCCTGGGAAGCAGTAAGTAAACTGGTTTCATTATCCGTTAATTGTCGTTTTTCTGTTTTGGAATCAAACTTCTCTGCTTTTTCCTTCTGTCAATCTCTAGCCTTACTGACAAGCGGTGATACGGCGAAACGCATCCGGGGATGAGCCTGACAGCAGGCGAAAGCACTCATCATACATAGGAAATGATATTTTGATATTTTATTGAATGATTTTTTAGGTCTATCAAATGAAATATACAACGAAAAGTGATGTGTGGGCCTTTGCAGTGATACTATGGGAAATTCTGACGCTCTGTAGACGACAACCTTATGATCATTTGACTGATCCGGATGTTATGGAGAATTTGGCCAGGTAAATCCAGTGCCTCAGCCATTTCGCTTTGGCGAAAGATTGTCATATAGTTTTTCTTTTAGGCTTCACTGTGATGACAACCAATTCAAGTACCTCCCCAGGCCGTCAAACAACAAGGACATATACGATCTCATGTTAGAGTGTTGGAGAAGGACAGACGCTGAACGACCTACGTTTAGAGAAATTCACATGTTCTTGCAGAGAAAGAACCTGGGATATGCTCCTATTTAGCTAATAAGCGTCTTCAACAAGACAAACGACTGTTAAAGTAACTTAATATAGAGATGTACGAGTACATGTTTGTAACGAATAAAGGTCCTTGATTTTGTAAAGCGAACAGGAACACATCAAGCTATGGGAACTGGGATCTTTATTTGTGACAGAACCTGTATTATATAGGTATATAGTGGGATCAATGTTTTTTGTAAATACTACACAGGGTGATAACTAATAGTATATTTGTAGCAATGTCTCTTCTATTTTATATTTGTTTAATTTTTAAATTATAAAATTATTTATTAAAAAAGTATTAACAATATACAAAGATAAAAACATATTTTTAAAATAATGCTTCTAAATACCTCTCTTGTTTTAAACATAATTAAAAATATCTTTGGACGCATTTCGCCGCATAACGGCTCATCAACAAAGCTATAGGGCCTGATGAAGCATGAAAAGGAATAATCTGTGCTATTTTACACAAAAATGCAAATAAGCAATGTGAAATGTAGCCATGTGGCGACATCTCGTGGCAATAGGGCGTATTAATCCAGCCAAATCAACGAGGAATTATAATAGAAGTCCAAACACGTTTAGTTTAATACGCTTTATTGCCACGACATGTCGCCACATATATATATTTCACATCGTTTATAAAATATTACACATACGTAATTTAGCAATTCTGATGATGTTGTCCCACTAATAATAAGGTTGACGAGGTACGATATTATGGAGTACAAGCACCTCATAGCTTCGGAAAACAAATTTTATTGACTTAATTCGACTAGGCGTCAGAATCGCTGTTTGACAAAATGACACCGAAGGTAGATCCACGGACTTGCGGTTCTACGACACAAAATAAAATAACCAGAACAACCTGAAAAGTAACAACAACAATATCTACAATAAAGCGTTCCTCAACTTTTGCGACTTTTTTTTTGTAAGACTTTTTCGTATCCTTATTGACTAATATGGGCGAAGGAAGGGAAATCGTTTTTTGAATAAATAAGTGTAAAAATCTTTTGCAAACAAGCCTAAGTTAATTAAATTTGAATAAAAGCTATGAAAGTTACAACCATTTTAAAAATAAGTTCCCCTCACCTTACAAACGAACTGTCGCTCAAATTAATAACGAAACAATATTAAAAATCCTTATCCCTACATCCCCAGACGCGTTTCGTCGTATGGCTCGTTAGTAAGGCCTAGAGTCTGACGAAAGGGAAATCGACGTCGCAGTGTTCCTCAACACAAGATACAAATACCTAAATGCGAAACTTTAGTACCTATAGCGACATCTCGCGGTGCCCGAACGCGTCACCTGGCCCAGAAAAACATTGCGAGGTCCTTTTCCGTTCGTCAGGCTCTAGCCTTACTGACGAGTCATGACACGGTGAAACGAGTCTGGGGATGAGTCTGAGGAAGAAATAATGACGAACCTTTATTTTTATTATTGGTATTTAGTTCTCGATCTATTAAACCGATAAATAATATTGAACGTCATGTGGCAATTTCCCTAGGGCGATTTAGTTAATAAAAATTTTGTCTCGTGGCCATAAGTATGACTTCCATCCTTGCCAACCTTAGTGGGAGACCCTGTATAGATTCTCTATCTAGGCAACTAGATTTTCTGGGCTGATATTTCTAATTCTGTTTTGAAATTTTTTTGCTAAAATGGAGATTTTCTACATTTTATGAGCCGAAAAAATCATCTACACTTCATAAACATCCAAAACCAAGACGTTTACAATATAAAGAATCTACGTAGTGTTAAAATTTCGCGCTTGTTTTTTGGTACACCCAGTAGAAAGTACTGTGTCCTAAAATTCGCCTATCTGTACTAAACAGAGTACCTATCATTCAAAGGCCTAGGACAGCGAAAATCTCCATCAGGTATAATTAGAAAAACGACGTTATGTGATTTGTATTTCTAGTTTTAGTTAGTAAAATTAAACAATTTTTGTTATGGATGTACAGGGGTTCAAAAAATGTTGACCATCACTGGCCAATATTTTTCTAACGCCTCAACGTTTCGATATTATAAACAAAGTATTTTTAAACGAACTTCTTAGTGGCTTAAAAGATTCTAATCGCTTAAGAACATTTGTTAAAAATTCTCTCACTGCACAATAATAAAAGACAATGTTTTAGATATAAAAAATAAGGATATTAATGTACTTTACTATAAATATTATTATTATTATGTTATATGAAATACTTCTATAAATATTAGTCTACTTAGGCCTAGTCATTTTTTAGAAAAAAAAAACACATCTATATTATAATTAATAATTATTATACAGGTGCCTACTCTATTTCTTTTTCGCTTAAGAGTCCATCACGGTAACCCCAGACCGGCACGCAACCGACCATACAGCAATGTAAATTAAATGGGGTGTCTTGCGCTCAGCTGTTAACGAATTTCGACAGAACTGGTAAATTATTTAGCTTTGGTTAAAAGGATATTGATAGATTTACCATGTTGCCTAAACCTTATTGTCTGATTTAAATGATTTTTTTTGCACATGATAGGTTTATCCTTTAGGAATATTACTGTACTCGCAATTTTTGTTAGGAAGTTCATTTTCATGGTATACCGGATGTAACAAACGTGTTGTGTTTTTTTCCCAAAATTTGAAACACCCTGTGGAATATTCTAGAATTCGTACAATATTGCATAGTAATTCTAACGCGAGCCACGTGTTTTCTCAACGTTTTGTTTTTTTGGTTCAATTAGTTGTGTTCAATATTAATGAAGATAGACACTTTTTTAAATCAGCTTCTTTTTTAATCATTTTCAATCAATTTTTAATCAGAAATCACACTTTTATGGATACCTTGATTAAAAGTAGGCTATGTGAGCAAATGTCAAAGTAATTGTCAGCAGGGTTTGTATTTTGAAAATTATTTCAATTTGATTTAAGTATTGTTTGAAATTGAGTAAGTTAATAAATTTTGATTTTCCGCTGTTGGGTGAAAATGGAGCGCGTTACGAGAAATTTGACCCGTGACGGGTGTGTTCAAGCAGTGACTTTACATGGCGAAGGAATGAGCTACCATGTCGTTGGTTTGAGGTTGAGAGTTACTCATAGTACAATATCCCGTGTTGTTCAACGCTTCAGAGAAACCAATGACTACCATAGACGTCCTGGGTAAGGCAGGCCTCGAGTCACTACAGTGGCTCAAGATCGTTTCATTAGATTACGTGCTTTAAGAGAGCGATTTACCACGTCGAGAAATATTTTATTTGAACTTAGTGCCGTTCATAACATCCAACCGAGCATTGATACTGTGAGGAGACGTCTTACCGAGCACGACTTACATAATATTAGAGTACCAGCGACAGGCCCCGCATTAAACGCAGATCACCGTAGAGCTAGATTACAAGTCGCTACGCAGCATGTAAACTGGACTATTGAGGACTGGGGGCATGTTTTCTTTACGGATGAATCTAGGTTTTGCCTGTATAGCTCCGATCGACGTCTTTAAGAGTGATTCGACGACCAAACGAGCGGTATGCCCAATGCAACATACGTGAAACAACTTTATTTAATGGAGGCTCTGTGATGGTTTGGGGAGGAATTCCCTTAACAGCGCGGACAGATCTTGTTCCTCTACGTGGAGGTTCGTTAAACAGCGAAAGGTATATTTCTGACATTTTATCTGAGCACGTTGTACCTTTTGCTCCTTATATCGGCAATAACTTTTTGTTAATGCACGACAATGCCAGACCACACGTAGCGCGTATTGTAACTGAATATTTGCAAGAGGTAAATATTCAGATTCTCCATTGGCCATCGCGTAGTCCAGATCTTAATTCAATCGATCATATATGGGACGTTATTGGCAGAAAATTAAGACGTCGTCAGCCTCCCTCAGCAACCTTGCAAGACATCGATAGGATAGTTGTTGAAATTTGAAATAAAATTGAACAAAATCAAATTGAACACCTAATTATGAGTATGCCACGCCGATGTGCAGCCGTTATTAGAAGTAGAGGCGGAAACACACGCTACTAATTAATCTTTATTTTTATAATATAATTATTAATCTGTTTATTTGTTATTTTTTGTTAGTGCCATTATTTTAAAGTTCCTTCAGATAATTTAAGATAACAATAAAAATAGAGGGAGGGGTTACAATTTTGGGAAAAACCAACGGGTGGTTGTTGTAATTATAATAAAGTAGGTCTTTCTAACAAAAACTGCAAGTACAGTAATATTCCCAAAGGATAAACCTAACATGTGCAAAAAAAATCATTTAAATCGGACAATAGGTTCAGAAGATATATAACATCAAAATTGTTGGAAGTTTTTAGTAGTGCTAAATAATTTACCAGTTTTCTCGAAATTCGTTGACAGCTGAGCACAAGATATCCCATTTAATTTACATTGCCGTATGGTCGGTTGCACGCCGGTCAGGGGTTATCGTGGTGGACTCTTAAAAATGAATACTGTTTTATATTCTAACGTTCTTTTTTTGACACAAGGAAATTAAATCTAAACGATAGGATATTTCTTTAAGGCGCTTTTCATGTAAATTTAAGGAATGTAAGAATTAACGTACTTAATACGCTTTCGTTGAACTAAGAGTTTTAACGACATATTTTATAAAAACAAAGTTTTTGTACCATGACCGCTTAAATCTAAACTGGCTATCGTATACATCTGTATGGTTACCATTATTGTAAAAAATGGGTGCAGACACAAAAGTACTGGCAGGATACTATTTCAGGTCATTTTTAATGCCTCTCATAATTTTAAGGTCACTAAGCGGACCCCCGAGGAAAATCAATTTAGTGCAATTACAGTTTATTTCCAGACGTTCTTCTATTTTTTTTATTATCTAGAGACCCATCAGCGTTTCTCAAACTGTGTTCAGCGGAATCCTTGTGTTGCACGAGACTACTTAGAAGCTCTTTATTTTATAACATTCAATGAAGTTAATTAAAATAATTTAAATTAACGCCTCCAAAATAATCAATTGGTCAAAGTGCCCTACTCTATAATTTTCATCACTTTTTATTGACAACTGACCCGACTTGTTTTGGTTATAATCCAAAAATCGTGCAAGATACGAAGACGCCAGACTGGCCAAAGGAAAACCCATCTAATTATAATATATAATTTGAAATAATTCAGTAAGCAAACCATTTTCAAAAGATACTTGGTTGCATTAAGTTTCTGTTCCACAAATCCACAGTTGAAGTGATAACTAAAAATGATTCCACAACTTATCAAAATTAATCAGAAAGAGGAATTTGCGAATAATATATTATGCAGGCTTGACCAATGAAAATAAAACAGGCTATTTACCTTCATTTTTAAAAAAATCGCTCAGATGTCAATTTTCTTTTTAAGGGGGAAGCATTTTGTGAGCACACCTGTGGCCTCTACCCCTAGCGGGGGTGGCTACACCCCTAAACATCTTAATGTCTGTAAATTCTCTTTATAAAGGTAAAAAAAGCAAATCTTTAAAATACAAACAAATCGTTCTATTATAACTACACTCACAGGCAAACCCAAATTTTCCATAAATTTAAATCGCAAGTAACTTATTTATTTGATGTGGGATTTAAACGAATTTCAAAGAATATTGTAGATAAATGAAGAATCGCTCACATTTTAAAAATTTACTAAAAAATAGACGTACGTTTATAATATACAGGTTTAAACAAAAGGATGTTTTTACCATAAGTTTAAGATGGAGTGGCGAAACAGTATATCGTTCTAAATTAAGTTTTAATTATCAAGTCAAATTTATTCTTAACATTTCTGTTTTTAGTTCACCTTAATATCTTTATTTTTAAGGAAAATATGGATTTTTTTGAGAAATGCAATTTCCAATAATTTTTCCCTACGAAGAACTATGGAGGATGACAGTGATAGTTTTGTTGAATCATTCCATACCTGGACATGTCATTTGCGGCTTTCAAAAGCTATCAAATTATTTTTTGTAAAGGAATATGTGTTACTTCTGAGGTGTCTTCTTACTTTTAAAAATGGATATTTCTCCGACTGATGTTGCCAAAACCATTGCTTTAATCCAGGATGGACGGTCACAGTATTACGTGGTAAAATTTTAAAACGTCACAAGATGTAAAGTACAAAGGGCTGTAAATCGGTTCAATCAGCATGGTGCGTACAGTAGGTAGAAGGAGCCAATATAGTAGGTACGAATGTTTTACGTGGCCGAAGAGTAACATCTGTGGAAGTAAAAAACAGATCGGAGGACGTACGACAGGCCCAAGTAAGCGAGAGAACGATAAGGAGGTTATCTGACATTGGATTACACGCAAGGAGATCTGCAACCGCTCCCGAGTGTCTAAGAAACCACAGTGTTGAACGCCTTAGATTTGCTCTGGGGCATTAATAAGTGGGAAATATCCTATTTACCGACGAATCTAGGTTTTGCTTAAAATCACCGGACGGTTGTCAAAGAACAGGAACAAGAACAGGAGAACGTTTTGAGCACTATCATTTTTCACCCAGGGTGAGCTATGGCGAAGGCTCCGTTATGATGTGGGGTAGCGTGCAGCTCACTGTCATACCATACTGTGACCGTCCATCCTGGATTAAGCCAATGGCTTTGGCAACATCAGTCGGAGACATATCCATTTTTAAAAGTAAGAAGACAGCTTAGAAGTAACACATATTAATTTACAAAAAATAATTTAATAGCTTTTGAAAGTCATAAATGACATGTCCAACTATAGGATGATTCAACAAAACTGTCACTGTCACATCCTCCACAGCAACCTTTGTTCTTCGTACAGAAAAATTATTGGAAATTGCAATGCTTTTTTAAAAAATCCATATTTTCCACAGAAATAAAGATATCGAGGTGAACTAAGCACAAAAATGTTAGGAATATATGTGACTTGATAACTAAAACTTAATTTAGAATAACATGCTGTTTTGCCAGTCCACAGAGTGTCTTAAACTGATGGTAAAAACATATTTTTGTTTAAACCTGTATATTATAAAAGTACGTCTATTTTTTAGTAATTTTTTTAAAATGTGAGCGATTCTCCATTAATTTGTCTACAATATTCTTTGAAATTTGTTTAAATCCGACATCAAATAAAAAAGTTATTTGCGATTTAATTTCATCGAAAATTTGCATGGATCCATTATTTTGCCTGTGAGTGTATTTTATGCACTCTTTTGATTACCTTTAAAAGGCATTTTCTTGCGAACTTATAAGATGGGTGATAATTCCCTACCCAAAAATATCAATATAGGTCCACAGCCGCTTTACTTTTTGAAATACAGGGTGCTAAAAAAAATCAAAAAGAAAACGGTTGTTTCTTATTATTTTCGAGACCTAACGCACTGCACTAACTAGACATAAAAACACATTTATTTCATAAAAAATATTTGCTCTACTTTTACCAGTGGCGTCCGCGTTAACATGTATTTTAATATTTTTATCAAAAAAAGCTGTTTCTTCAAAATATATATTATATTTAAATTGCGCTTTATCACCTACTTAAAATAGTCCCTAGACTTTTCTTCGTGTGTCTAACGCTTTTCGATTAAAAAAATAACTGATATTTATTTGCATATCGATCAATATGCCCCTATCAGAGTTTGATAAAATTGCATTAATCTCATACACAAACATCAAAGAATTATCAACGGGCACTTCACATTAAACATTAAACTGCCTTCATAACTGTGTTATTAAAAAAGGAAACGGCAGTGGCGTACATATTTTTTGTTCCGCTTAAAAATTGTAACAGTCTGTATCTTAAAAATAAGGGCGCTTGCTTGCGAACCTATATTAATAGGAATTGGTTATCTTTAGCACACACCCTGTATACTGAACCAAATTTAAAAAACTATGCAGGTTTTGAGATTCTTTCAATTAGGGTATCACTTAATATGACTCCTGATTTTTTCACCCCTTGAAAACAAAATTGACGCGTTTTTATATATGTGACCATAAATAGGAAACATCGGGCTACAATTTGGTTTTGACAGCCCTTTAATAAATTTAAAGTAACTAGTAAATTCCCAAGTATATCCATGCATGAAAAAAATTGCATCTCAAGCAGAAATCTACCCTATTATTTTTAATGTGCCAATATCATTAGAGCACGAATATTAGATTTCCCAATCTCGCAAAATATGCACCTTGTAAAAAACGCAATTATAATTGAATGCTTATTTTACACGACCAACATCTTTAGAAACTTTAGATAATACCTTTTTATGCGTTAATGTCAATACAAAGGCTATTGGAACCAGATTGCACCTATGCGACAAAAACTGCTGGCAAAACTACATCCCTTGCTCGTACGTTGCGTAATAATTCGAATAAGTTTGTTGGCAGGGGCGAGGAAACATTTTTTTTTATAAAGAAAGTCATTTTGTTCATTTTACGAAGTTTTAACCTTCTTTATAAGGGGTGATTCAAAAGTACTTCGACTTAGTTGGGAAGTTATGTGCTGGCGCTATTTTAAAATGCTTATCATATTCACTTCCTTAAAAAATGTCAGTGGCAAGCAAAATTTTATGTACCAACCGACGCACAAGGATTTATTGTACTTTTAGCGTAGATACACAAGTGCTTACTTCATCCAATAAATTTTATAAAAAAGCATCAGCAGGTTTAGAAATTATTTAAAAATTGTTGTTCCTTAAGTTTTCATTGCCGTGTATAAATTATTGATTTAAGATATCTCCAGCAATCACCTGCCGAAGTTTCTTACAACCCTGTACATTTTCCTTTGACTTTTACATTCCAAATAAACTACTGTAAAAATGGCACAATGTTTCAACAAGATGATCGCAATAATACGTTATGTTTATGTCAACATATCATTAATAAATAAATTAAATTATTTGAAAAAAAATTGTTTTATTGCTGTTTGGGACACACTTCATATTTCTGTCGTGACCCAGTAGAAAAGTAACAAAGTTGAAATCAATCTTAATGGATATAATGTAATGTAATACTAAGCCAAGTGGCAACGTCACATTCGTGCTAAAGTACTATATGTTTTTCTTCAACAACCAAATGCTATTAAATAGACAAAAACATTAGTTTCAAAGGCAATATAAATGGCAACACCGCATATCAAAGTGGTGTACAAATCCATAACATATACGTTCGAGGTAAATCCTAGGGTAAAAAACTGTCTGCTATTTTATAATATTCTCTAAAACTATCAAATAATATTAGCACCCACGTGCTTAGTAACAAGCAAAGATTCTGATTGGCCGATCGACAGTGGACTGATATAGACGTTGCCATCTTGGTTTTGACGTGTTAAGATCTGATTGGTCAAGGTGTTTGGATAGGGTTAATATATGTTCTGAAATGTAAACAAAGGAGTGTCAGGTGGAATTCTACAGAGTTAAGTCGCCGCCGCTCTGTGAGTGGATAAAGCCATCACGTTAAAAGTTGGTAAAAGTAGTTGAAAGTGTTAAAGTGTCAGGTGGAATTCTACAGAGTTAAGTCGCCGCCGCTCCGTGAGTGGATAAAGCCATCACGTTAAAAGTTGGTAAAAGTAGGGGAAGTATGCCTGAGATGGCATACATTTTTTAATAGGGCCACACTTTTTTTATAAATGACATTTAAAGACTTCCAGCTGGAGAAAATGATAAATTACAACCAAGACGAAAGGCATAAAATATTACATATAGCATTTATTAATTAGGAAAACTAAAAAAAATAATTAAAAAAACTGTTACATGTGCCATCTCACCCAGATACATATGGATAAGATGGCATACTAAAATAAACATTAGAACTACGGTCTACAAATATCGCAAATGTATTGTTTTTGCTTCTTATCTATACCAGCGCAATCGGCATGGGACCATTTTGCACAAAGCTGACATTTGATCCATTTTTCTTTGAAACGAGATCTTGAGTATAGGTCATTACAGTAGATACAAGCTGCATCATCTTCATCGTCGTCATCAAATATCTCCGACGCATCCGAACATTCGCTGTTCGTTTTCTCTTCAATAAATACTTTTCGCTTTATTTTTCTAGCAGATTTTTTTAGTTCTTTAGCTTTGTTTTCAACAATAATCTGTTTAGCGGCTTCTATCTCAGGTGTAGAGTTAAGAATTCCATATTTCCCTGGTTTTCTGTTAGTTTTGCGCTTAATCTGACTAGCGACTGGAAGAGGTGATATTTCGGCTACTGTAATGGAACTTGATGAGCCTGGTATTTCTACAGTTGGTGAGTTAGAAATACCTTTGGAACACGACGGGGTTTCATTGGCTGATGTATACAATAGCCGATTCTTCTCGCTCTTTGGGTTAAGTTCAGTTGTTACATTCGGATCATCTGGAACTTCAGGTATATTGGTGGTCTCTGATGGGGCAAATAAATGAGCCGGAAATATATCTGCGTTTAGTGGATAAATCCCCGTTGAAAAGAAACCGCTTTGAGCATTTTTTAGTGTCGCAGCCTTATCGTAGGCTTCTTTAAACAAACCAGCAACTTGATAGTGGTTCACAGTTCTTCCTGGGTTACTTCTAATCCAGTTGTTTAGTGCTTGATTGTAATAAGTGTTTAAAGCCCATAAAAGCTGACGTCAAGTGGTTGCACCCTATGGGTGCAATGTGGGGGAAAACAAAACAATATGATACCATTAGATTTGGCAAATTCCATAACTTCGAGGCCTTTATGACTTCCGTGTCCATCTAGAAGCAACAAAACTTTTTTTTCAGGTGTTGGCCTAACAAATTTGACGAAATGCTTCATCCATTGAGTGAAAACATTAGAATTCATCCATCCGTTTTCTTGGGTGAATCCTACAGCTCCTACAGGACCATTGTCCATTAGTTCCTGCTTCATGTTTTTCCTAGGGAATATTAATGCTGGCGGCACGAAAGTCCCGACAGCGTTCATACAACAGACCACTGTTAAGTGTTGACCACGTTCTGCACTTGTCAAAACTCCAACTTGCTTTCTTCCTTTTGTAGCGAAGATCTTACAGTTTTGCGCAGGAACAGTGGATAAGCCTGATTCGTCTATATTCCATATTTCGTTTGGTTCGAAATTGTTCTCTGTTATTACTTTAGTCAATGCTTCAAAATATATTCGAATTTGTGGTTTATTAAAGGACCTTGCACGTGCAGCTGACGTTGCTTCAGGTACTCTAAGGGAAATGGCTGGATTTCTTTCCCTAAATCCTCTCAACCAGTCCCAACCAGCCATTTTAGTTTCATGCGAAAATCTATGAGGGATCCTTTTTGCCACTGCTATTTCGTAAGCCAATTTTCTGACTGCAATTGTTGTCATACCGAAAAACCTGCTTTCTAAACTCTTAAGGTGTTCAACAATTTCATGTTCCAAATCTTGACTAAAGGTAACCTTATGTCCGCCCATATATCCTTTTTTCCATCCATTGTTCTTAGATGCACGCCGTCGAAGGGTCGTAAATGGAACATTGTAGGTTTTCGAGGCCAAAAGCCAACCCATTCTCTTTTCTCGGACTGCTAATATGGCCTGCTGCATTTGATTTTCATCCCAGGATTGCCTTGATGATTTTCGTTTATAGCGCCCCATATCTGTGGAAAAAATAGAACGCATAAGTATAGATATAACTGAATAAAAATAGGTAAGGATGAGATGGCATACTATGCTATTTCAGACTGACCTGCCCAGTGCCATCTTACCCATTTTGCATTAGAAAATCACCTTTCAAATTCCTGAATAATTCTAAGAACAACAGTAGTCAACCATTAAAATTAGCGTGCTACTTAACTTACTTATTCAAATAAATTCAGTTACGTACCTTACGATTTTTCACTTTGACGATTAAAGACCTTTCTACGAAAGCCAATTTAATTTTCTGCGCACCTTAACCCAACAAAAGATCAATTCGAACTAAACACGTTTGCGCAGCGGCGTCTTGGCATGTACAGATAAAATGTCACGTGTCTTCCTCTCGAAGCAGCCTACAGCGATGCCAAATGTATTAAAAATCTAGGAAGAATGCGTGCTATGCCATCTCACCCAGTATGCCGTCTCAGGCATACTTCCCCTAGTTGAAAGTGTTAAAGTGTCAGGTGGAATTCTACAGAGTTAAGTCGCCGCCGCTCCGTGAGTGGATAAAGCAATCACGTTAAAAGTTGGTAAAAGTAGTTGAAAGTGTTAAAGTGTCAGGTGGAATTCTACAAAGTTAAGTCGCCGCCGCTCCGTGAGTGGATAAAGCCATCACGTTAAAAGTTGGTAAAAGTAGTTGAAAGTGTTAAAGTGTCAGGTGGAATTCTACAGAGTTAAGTCGCCGCCGCTCCGTGAATGGATAAAGCCATCACGTTAAAAGTTGGTAAAAGTATTTGAAAGTGTTAAAGTGTCAGGTGGAATTCTACAGAGTTAAGTCGCCGCCGCTCCGTGAGTGGATAAAGCCATCACGTTAAAAGTTGGTAAAAGTAGTTGAAAGTGTTAAAGTGTCAGGTGGAATTCTACAGAGTTAAGTCGTCGCCGCTCCGTGAGTGGATAAAGCCATCACGTTAAAAGTTGGTAAAAGTAGTTGAAAGTGTTAAAGTGTCAGGTGGAATTCTACAGAGTTAAGTCGCCGCCGCTCCGTGAGTGGATAAAGCCATCACGTTAAAAGTTGGTAAAAGTAGTTGAAAGTGTTAAAGTGTCATGCGAAAGTCTAGAAAGTTAAGTCGCCGCTCGTTGAGTGGATAAAGTCATCACGTTAAAAGTTGTTATTTGTTGTAGCCCATGCTAGGGTGAAGAGAGGAGGAGTGTTATAGGTCGTTTAATAAAGAAATACTGCAGTAAAATTCAAAAAGGATTTTATTTTCCAATTTTTCAACAAATTTGAACCAGTCGATTTGTGGAGATACATATTAAAGTTTTGTGTACCTACCTCATTGTTACAAACGTGAGTCCGCACAATTGCACAGGCTGTTTCCTAAGTACCTACCTAATCTACAAGATTTCAACTAGTTATTTCTCAGGTCTTTAAACCCCAGGTTAGGTTAGTTATTGGGTGTTGAAAAATACAGTCGACAAATTCGCTGTTAAAATGTCACAATTCCGCGACTATGTATTTGCAAGACGTACCCCCTCGACGACAAAACTGCAAAGCAGAAAATGGAGTTACAGTATATAGACTCTTGATTATCCGACCTAACGTGGGCTATACCCTAACTCGGATAATCCGGATTTTTTTATGTTTGTGATGTTTTAATATTTTATTTGTAATTTGTAGTTAGTACACATTCTTTGTTTATTTTGACAAACTTAAAAACAAAAACTTTGCAGAAAAACAACTAAAAGCAAAATAAAAAATCAAATAGGTACATACATATGTACAGGGTGACCCATTTTCGACACTTTTATAGGGTATTTCTGTAATTGTTAGTTCTATCAAATAAGTAATATAGATGTCATGTGCTGCTTTTGGGTCAAACTTAAAATGCTTAAATCAAAATTTGAATATTTTCGCCCACTTAAGGGATACGGGGGAAAATCAAAAAATTGACAATTTTAAATTACCCTATATTTTGTTAGTTAAAAGAGATACCTAACCTTATTTTTTTAAAAGGAATAACCCTGTATATTTTAATCTAAAAGGATAGCGTTTTAAATTCTCTTTTCAAATATATAACACACCATGGATGATATTGGTTTCCTAGGCGATTTATTTGAACTTTATTACTTTAAACCACGACAGTTGTTATGTAGGCCATGAAACAAAAGCTAATATCCGAGAAACAACTATGTTAACATTCTAGTTATTATTAACATTTAACGTCAATTTTATTTTTACATATTCGTTTGTGAAAATGACTTATCAACATTTTGAAAAATTTTATTTTAAAAAAAAAACGAAGAAATGGCGCAAAATTTATATTTTGTTCGCTATCCGGAAAGACGGCAACCATTTAAGGGCATATTCCGACGACTGGAACATAATATAAAATATACGGCTCTTTTACGATGCTGAGATCAAAAACTTATAACAAAGAAAACAAGGAAAATGAAGAAATAAGCGTGTTAGGATTTGTCGAGGCCAATAATCAGGTAATATATCCTGTGATAGCTTTAAATAGCAGTAGCTCAACTTTTATTGAAATGAAAACTTCTTTAAGCGCGTTTAGCACTTTTAGTGGGTATTGAATAAGACTAAGCCTTCAGATTCGGCTATGCAACGCTCATGATGCAGTCAAGGAAAAAAGCAAGATACTAAAATATGACCAAATGCATAGTGTATTTCCTTTTTTGGATCGACTCTTTTATCGTCTTGAATTTGAGATTTGCGGATGTCAGATTGTGAAAGGTTAATAGAGACTCTCGTCTTGGTGAGGTTTCCACTTCTGTCTTGTGGTCTTAAGCACACATCCTAATTTTATTCTCTAAAATCACTTTGTAATTTTAGGAACAAAAATCTACGTCCGTCAAAAACGTAGAAACTGAAACTGGAATTACAAAATCGAAGGCGCAAAGAATTTTGACGTCCAATAAATACTTTCCCTATGTTGTTAATATTACCCAATATTTGCATTCTGGTGATGATAAAGGGGTTAAATCTGGAGATCTGGCCGGCCATTCAATGGGACCTCGTCGACCAATCTATAGTTCGGGAAAAACTGTATTAAAGGTACTCACGAACACGGCGGGTGTAATGGGTCAGAGCTCCGTCTTGCCGATACCACAAAAAATTGTCCGGTGCATCAGGATTAGGATGTAATGTGGCAAGGCACGGTACTAGATCATTTTCTAAGAATTCTTAATATGTTTCACCTGTCATACTTCCGTCAATGAAAAACGGTCCCAAAATTCTATTTATGTCTCGTCGTCTGAGATACAAATGGTAAAATAGGTTCAAAAACAAACATGTGTTAAAGATACGCCATTTTTATTTAGCGTCACAATAACGGATAAAATAAAACTACACAACCACAATTTTAAACTAACTGTTTTCTATTGATTGAATTTTTCAATTATTTTAAAATTTATATACTACAAAGTTGCTTATAGAAATAGAACAGAATTTTTAAATATTACCTATTCATTGTTAAAATCACAGTTAGAGAATACTACCTAAGGGTTAAGTTTTTTACGTAAACATTTATCATTGGATTTATATAATACACTTAAGTTTATATTCTAAGTAAATAGAAAGTCCGCAACAGTTTGACGGAAATATCCCATAGTTAAAATACGTTATGTAAAGGAAGTCGTATAGATACACAGCTCGCTCTTGGTCATAAATGTATATCAAAACCATATCTCTTTTATAAAAAATACAAGACTTCCTTTACAGTCATCTATAAAACGTTTGCTACATCTATCATTGGACTTCAAACGTATGGCATTTAAATCTAAAAGCTATATACAATATACAGGTTTGGCAAATAGTTATTGCAATCAGTCGCGTTTAACGGTTAAATATAGAGAGATGCAACAACATTGCATCATCTTACTGTGTTAAATATGATGGGACAACTATGTTCTTCCCGCCAAACCACTGGTTGCAATAAGCATAAAGTGCCAGATCTGTATGTGTAAAGAGGGCGTTTAACTCCAAGATCGACATGACTTGGCACCGATGACGGTTCTTTCTGTTAAAATTCGTTTATCTATCTTACTCATTATACATGCTAATCCATTACCGTCATAATAACCTATTGTTAAATTCGGCCACCTGATCTGGGGACTCCAGGTACGGATCTATTTAAAGACTATTATATTATTATATTTTCTGAGTAATCCTCTTAAAATAATTAGGGTAAAATAAAATAGGTTTATTTTAGTTAATCAAATATGCCGATTTTTGGTTTTAAAGTTCAGTTAGATGTTTCTATTGGTTTAGACAAATTTGGTGCAGTGAAGGAAACGGCAGCTTTGACACGCAGGCCAGTGAGCACAGTGTGGTTTGTTGTAAGTATACCTATAATGGAGAGAAGAAAGAGGAAAGACTCTCTTACTGGACGCGACGGATGTCGATATAATTCGTAGAAAAATATATGGCATGTACAGGGAACAAATGATCCTCACTTTAAAAACCCTATTGCAAAGATTAAAAAAAGATGATACAGGAATAGAGTGTTGTCGTGAGACTCTAAGAAAATATATTTTAAGAAACGGTTTTAAAATGGAAAAAAATTAACAAACGTAAACTAATTATGGAATTGGCCCGGTTAAAAAGATGGAGGATGGAATACCTAATTGCAGTCCATGGATATAGACAGGATGGAAGGGATATTATTTATTTGGACGAGACGTGGTATGACACACACGAAGTTCCAGATAAAGGTTGGGTAGATTTATCGGGTCAATGCAGAACCAAAGCTCCATCAAATAAAGGTAAGCGTAGAACAATAATTCATGCTGGGACAAAAAATAGATTTATACCAAACGCTTTGGCTTTATCAGCCAAAAATATAAAGGACTCCCTTGTTGAGTATCACGATGATACTACGACACAGGGTGATAGTGATGGATAATGCGAGCTACCATAGTCGTAGGTTAAATAAAGTTCCGTGTTCCAATGACACAAAACTTACCATCCAGGACTATATGATGAAAAATAATATGTATTTTGAGGAAAATTACACAATTGCTCGAAATTTTTAAATCATTTTCAATAAAAAAACAATAATATTATTGTGACACTGGGTCATACCGTGTTAAGACTTCTTCCTTATCATTGCATGTTCAACCCAATTAAACATAATACATATATGGCACCAGCTGAAAGCATCGTTAAGGAGGAATAATGTTTCGCCAACCTTAAATTCTTCTGTGACAGCTTTAGTACAGTCAGAGATGCAAAATATTCCAAACAAAAGCTGGAAAAATTGTGTAGCGCATGTTCAAAAAGTAGAAAAATCATATGTAAATATAGATGTTGCCCAGAGAAAGAAGTATTGTGAACTTGGATGACGACAGTGACAGCGAAACTGACTTGGGTTAAAATGTAATAATTATTTTTCTGACACGGTACTTTTTTGTAGGTATATGTATATTTTGTTTTAATTAATAACCCTCCTTTATGTTATAATTTTAATTGTATTGTACCTTATATACTGTTATATTATTATTTTATTATTATTATTACTTATTAACAAATTACGTTTAAAATATGTTTTTGCGTTTTCTTTCTAACATAAAAAGTCAGTACGACACTTTTGTTGCATACAGGTAGATAAAAAACAAAAATTTTCAACGCTTTTATATATATTATTATCTTAAAGCAGCGCAACCTTTTATTCTTTCAGCAACGAGTGCGTCCCTGCTTTCATTCGATTACCCGCTGGGTCTTATCGGCATTAGGGATTAGCATTTATGATGAGTTTGTAAGATAGATAGACGGACTTTACGAGACACTCTTCAACGTCCCATAGATCGAAATTGGAGTAAAACGTAATGTTCAATGCAACCTCAACACCAATTGCGTGGAATCGTTTAAAATTGAAAGATATCTACTACTAATCGCAATTTCCATAATTCACCGCGAACTCAATTCACGGCTAAGAAAATTCCTCCCCTATCATATAGCCAAATGCGAGATCGAACACAAGGAGACATCTTTGGGCCCCAGAACGAATCACCTGACCCAAATCAACATGAACAAAGTTCAGAAGTCAGAGAGGGAATCTGCAAAGACCGTTGGTCACAATGCAGAAGTCGCCGACAAACGATATATGGTTGATGCAAAACAAAAACCGTTAAATTTGGGCAAAAATATTAAAACTTTATGCGATATTGAATTTAATACAAACTTAAAGTATTCTTCTTTGATACGAACCCACTTATAGCAAATAATTTGTGTATTTAAGCTTGTAAAAATTAATATAATTTGAATTTTATTGGTCGATAGTTGGCAACACAACTGTAAACGGTGCGGTGGCGTCAGCTCGTGCGTTGGCTTTGTTTGACGTTTTAGGGAAAACTAACCTTAATTGTTTTGTGCTTCTGTGTTGCAGTGCCGTCTATTTTTTAACAGAAACTCCAGATCTTGTCATAAATATCATTAAAAAACTGTTCTTTTAAGAACAACAAAAGTGCACATACATATCTCTGTCGATTACGTTGTTTACTATTTGTGAAAAATGCCGAAGCATTTAAACAGCCGAGCCGGTGCAAAGAGCTTGTAGCTTCTTTAATAAGCTATTTTCAGGAAGATCTTAACAACAATGGCCCATTGTTACCGTTGACAGCAGTTAGAGAAGTAAATTTAAAGAGTGTGTTAAGGTCTATCTATTTTATATCTACTTTACTAATTTTTAGCGTGTATGCCCTAAATTTGAATATCTCCACTGTAAGCGCAATTTCAACAACAGTTACGGAAAATAAATTATTAGAATCACCTTAAAACAAACGTTCTAATTCAAAGAGAGTTGTAAATGTGTGAAGATTGGATATAAATTCCAAGGTTATCAGTATTTTCTGCCAACAAAGTTTGATAAGCAACGTTAACATCCGGAATGGACACTATAGGGCAAAAGAAGAATTGAGTTCGTGGCAAATTTTGAACATTGAGTGAATTTTTTGAACAATGAATGTTTCCTAGGCTCCGCGAATTATTATTAAAGATATCTAGCATATGTCTCTAGAAAATAGGATTTTAAAAATTATCTAACACTGTTAAAAGCTATATGATAGAATATACTTTACTGTACACAAACAGTTCTTGTCAATAATACTTCATACGTAAAACACCTCGAATAAATATAAAATATTCTGTCTTACACTAAGACAAACAAACACAAAAACACATTCTTATGACCACATTTTATATAAGCCTCAGCCAAACGTTGAATGAGTGAAAGAAAGTCTCAATTATTTTCGATTAACCATCTGATCATAAAAACTAAAACTCTTGGTCTTTGATTCTAACATCTAAAAATCTCCATCTTTCAATGTTGTTGAAGACATTAGTCACCATCAACTAAACACGGATGGACCTCGTTTGGTTACATTGGCGTCAACAACACCTCACATTCATCATTATATTATATGCAAAATTTTAAAAATGAATTGCTATAATTATTCTTTAAAATAAACAATAGGCTTGCATTGATTTATTCCTCGTTTTAAAAATTTGATTTCCCAATTCACAAGAAAAAATTTTATGTCCGGCAACAACGCTTTATTCAGCCAAAAGTCTGTTTTCACTATTTGTCTCAACACAGCTTCTAATAATAATTAGAAGCCAAAGTAAATCCACCATAATATATCAGCGTTGATATCAAATTGTTCACCTAATTAATTCCATGAACACAACGACAAGACCGGTACGGAATGGATTTTGGGAGAAGGCGAATGCGCTAGTACATCAAGAACTGCTTGATGTTTATTAAAAAAAAATCATAATATTCACGTCTGTCTTAAGTCAAGTCTCCCCAGATGGCGACAAGGCGCCATTTTAAATAAACTATTTGAATGACAGGTGAGGGCGGGTGATACCTCGTTGAAAAGGTATTTTCAATCTACACACGATCCCCATGATTGATTGATAAAATTTTATTGATTCATTTTAACATGGCGGCGGCCGCTCTTGTCAATGTGGGCTACGTTGATTTTTAAGCATTAATAAATGAACCTATGGTGCTTTCGTATTACTCATGTGGCAGAAAGGTCTGATTTCTGTTACCATATTGACATTATTTAAAAATAGCGCCTTGAGCGAGTGAGCGAGTGATACCAACGTACGTTATTCAAAATGGCACCCTGCCACCATCTTTCAAAACGGAGTCAAAAAGTTGCGCTTAAAAAGTAGTATTTTAGTTCTGCAGGGTGTTAAATATTTAAGGGAGTGCTGGTTAAAATGGGAGAAAAATACTTTTAAATATGCGGTCAAAAATACTTCATTTTTGATATACAGGCAGGGTGTCAAAGTTTAATTTGTTTTTGCCTTTCTCCCATATTTGCCGAGGTAATTATTGCAAATTTGGTGCGCTTATTAGTGTTTAGAATCTCTACCATAGAATATCTAAATTGCTAGAGGCAGACAGGGTGTTGCATTTTTTGCGCCACCAAAGCTTTCACTCTCCTAAACTTTTTTTTGGGATACCCTGTATAAATACTGATATCATATTTTGAGCCCCCGTTCATTTCTCATTCCTTTTGATCTCCTACATTTTTATCGTATCTATAATTATTCTTTTCTTGTTATTGGCGGAAATAGTTGTCGATGCAAACTAAGTATTATCCAAGTAACACTATATACAGGTTTATGATCAAATAATTTGTTTTTCAGATGAAGCTACGTTCTGTTTAAATGGTCAGGTTAATAGACAAAACTACAGATACTGGGCACAGGAAAATCCTCACTGGTTTATAGAAAATCACACCCAGTATAATGAAAAGGTTAATGTTTGGGCGGGCATTGTTGAAAATAGGATAATCGGACCATTTTTCTTTGATGAGAGTCTCACTGGAGAAAGATATCTAAATTTCCTTCAAAATGATTTGGTTCCAGCTCTTGCCATTCTGTTTCCAGATGATAATGATCCTGATTTACCAAATTTAACCTTATGGTTTCAACAGGATGGTGCTCCCCCGCATTATGCTGTCATGTAAGGGAGTACTTAAATACAATTTTTCCGGGGCGGTGGATAGGTAGACGGGGGTCAATAAAGTGGCCACCCACATCGCCTGATCTTAATCCACTGGACTTTTTTTATGGGACTACGTCAAAAATTTAGTTTATAAATCTAGTTTATAAATCTTTACCCATCTCGGTAGATACACTGAAGGAGTCGACAAGTAATAAGAGAAATATCTCCACAAGTAGTACTAAATGTACCTACAACAGGAATTTCTAGATCGATTGATCTACTGCAGAACAGTTGGTGGAGGACATTTTACCAGCATTAAAGTGTTAATATTTCGTAAACGGCTGGAGATAAGTATAGGGTTATGATCAATGAAAAATGTCTAGAATTGATTGTAAAATATAAAAATGTAAAAATATACAATATGTTTCATTAAAAAAATTAAAGTTGACACATGTAGCACTTTTATGATCTACCCTGTACAATATCTTTTTTCAAAAAAAAATGCATTTCAAAAAAATAAATTTGACGGGTCCGAGCGAGTTCTGATTAAGTGGGCGGCTTTCCATATAAAAGGCTGATCCGTTTCTTTATCATAACCCTGTATATAATTATGTTAATTGATGTTTCCAAAGTTATTCACGCCCTTTTGCACAGGTACACATTCGACTGTAAGAACTGTCGAAATTGAGGAAACAGTGCTGTAGAAAACGAACCAGATACAAGTACAAGAAATATTGCGTAATTTTAAACATTTTATCTGTGCTAATTTGGAAAATTTTGATGGATAATTTGATGTATCCTTACCAAATCCCGACAGTTCACGCTCTTCTCCCACGCGATTTTCCACCCAGTGCCGTGGTCCATTCTAATGTTGACCCAAAATCCATTGTTCGGAAATAAAATTTTATTTAGTAATGAAGAAAGTTTTTCGAAAAATGTCATCGGAAATTTTCATAACAATCATTTTTGGACAAACGACGACAGATACGATAAAAATGTAAGGGATCAAAAAGAATGAGAAACGAACGGGAAGTCAAAATATGATATCAGTATTTATACAGAGTATCCAAAAAAAAAAGTTCAGGAGAGTGAGTGTTGTTAGCGCAAAAAATGCAACACTTTGTATATTGCCACTGAAAATTTAGACATTTTATTAAAGAGATTCGAAAAACTAATAGGTGTACCAGATTTGAAATAATTATCTTTGAAAATACGGGAGAAAAACGAGAAAAACTTTAAAACAATTAAAGTTTTGTATATCGTAGATTGTATATTATTGAGTAAATCAAAAATGAAGCCTCATTGACCCCATGTATATGAGTAGATATTATTTTTCTATTTTGACGAACACTATCACTCCCTACGTAGCATTCAGTAACACCCTGTATAATGCAGCAAAATTTCATTATCCTCACATTTGTGTTTGATCATTCGCAGGATTTAGCGTCAACATATCGCGCGACAATACATCGAACGACAATTCACCGCCGACAATTCATCGCAGAGACAATTCATCGCAGAGACAATTCATCGCAGAGACAATTTATCGATAAGACAATTTATCGTGCGACAATTTATCGTCGTAATTGTAACAATTAAAACAGAAGATATATAGACTTATATTGGTTAAACAGCGCTAACACGGCATCTAATCCACCTTTTTGGTTCCAATTCGCCTTTTTCAAGTTCACCGGGGAATATTAATTCAGGAAACCTGAACTAACCCCTTAAGAGGATTAGGTAATTATAGTATTAAGTAATTATAGTACTCAACATGACCCAAAATGAAAAATATAGAAATTATATCTGTAAAATCATTAACAGAAGAATTTGCGATGAATTGTCGCGTGCTCAATTGTCGGCGATGAAAAGTCGCGCGGTGAAATGTCGTACGATGAATTGACGGGACACCCATTCGCAGATATTGCAAATTGCAAGCATTCCAAATCACAAGAAGCCGGTAAAACATACACCAAATACGGTCTTATCTCGGTATAGAAAATAAAGTGATGAGTCCTTGAGGCTGCGCGGTGTTGCTTGCGGATATTGGTGAACGGAATGTTTTTATTTATTAACGTGAATATACTATATATACCTAAGTACGCAATATTATTAAAATATTATGCCGATAATTATTAATACTTATTGCACGATGTTTCGATTAAATAATGGCATATTGCTAATCTAAACACAAACAATTAATTTATAATAAAATATGAGACTATCCAGGAAGAGGAGCTTCTGCGTAAAAATCAGGTTCGTCGTCGTCGGCGTCAACCTGGTCCCCATCCAGCTAAAAATAATAAAAACAATGATGTATACAGAATGTCCCAAAAATAATGGGACATAGAGCAACAGCAGAGCGAAATAATGCGATTTATTCAAACTTGCCTTGTCCCAAAATTGATAACAACCAAGATACAGGGTGTCAAAGTTTTAATTTTGTTTTAGTTTTTTTGCGATTATTTCTTAACGAAACGACATAGCAGCACAAAATTCAGGGTCTTAGGGTTTCTTGAGGTGAGGAATTCAAAATTATCCATAGTTTTTGTTAACCAGTAGAGGGCGCTATCTAAGGCATGCCCCACTCATTTTAGCTGGCATAACTTTGTTTAGGCTTCCTATATCGATCCGACTAATAAAAAATAAGTTACTTTACTTATTTCAATCATCAAAAACATGTAACTTATTGAAGTCGCTAAGAGCAACCATTTTCGAGATAATGGCATTTCATAATATGTCCAATTAAACTAAGTACGTGGTCCAAAAGCAACGGAAAATCGAGCAACGGTGAATTTCTGACTTAAAATATTTGTAAATTAGCTACATTTGCTAAGTGTCAAAGTTAATGTAGATACTTAAGGTTGACTATTTTTTTCTAATAAACACGCCTATTTATATACGGAATTACTAATTTTATTCTAATCAAAAATTTTATTAAATACTTAGTTTAATAACATTAAAAAGTAACAAAATAGTTAGAAATAAAAATGGTAACGCCGTGATAGCAATTGTTCAAAATGGCCACCATTGACCTCAATACATTTCGCTATACGTTTTGCAAAAGACTGTCGGACTTTAAATAAGAGATCTTCATAATTTCTCAGCAGATTAACAGAATTTATAATTTTTAGATTTAACTCATTACGGTTGTTTATTGAACTGTTATAAACAATGGTTTTCAATTAACCCCAAATGCAGAAGTCCATTGGATTAAAATCCGGACTTCGTGCCGGCCACCACGGCCTATCCAACGTTCAGGGAAGTGTTCATTTAAATAATTTCGCACTTGTCTGGAAAAGTGTGCCGGCGCCCCGTCTTGCATGAAATACATAGTTCGCCGGACGTTTAGTGGTAGGTACATCTTCTAAAAGTCCTCCAGGTTCATTTTGTAAAAAAATCAAATATGAATCTCCGTTCTTCGCTGTATATCACAACTAGTGAAGTAAAATGATAAACTACTTCGCATTCACCCACAGCCAACTGGTGAATCGTGATGTAGGTATAATTAAGTTCATTGTTTCATAAAAATTTTTGCTCTTTATACAAATAGAACACTGTCTTTGTTCAGATTATTAGAAAAAAATAAAGCGCTACAAGAAAAAGTCTCTTTACGGCGCAAATAAGTCAACAAAATATGTTAAATGAACTCCGTTTTTTAAAATTTACTATTAACACAGCACGACAAAGTTTAAATACAAATATTGAGTTAACATATCTGCCTCCAACATCAGATGTACATGTAAATAAATATAAGTATTGTTTAAAAATTTATATTGATTTTTTTTCATAAATTTACTTAATTTTCTTAGTCCGACCCTTTACACATCTTTATACTTTACATATTATTGTCTACACAATGGGATCGACCCTTTAGTTGTATTGCAGTTAAAAGGTTAAAATCATTTATTGTGAAAAGAACTTTACTTTGTAATTAAGACTGATACATTGATTTGATTGATTGGGTGATGCATCAATCATCGGTAAAACAAATATTTCTCAAAAAATCCGTAGTATTACTTGCTCTTTCTATTACCTCAAAACAGAATACCATTCTCCGTTCTTCATCACCTTGCCGTAGCTCTAAATGTTTTTCATACTTGTAAGGAAAATATTTATGTTTTTTTAAAATGTACAGGGGAGTCAATATTTAGCAACCTTAGTCATGCGGTATAATACTTCTAAGAATTAATATTAAATATGTAGACAGGTAGGTACACCTCCATGGAATAGGATCTTCATTCATTACTCTCTCCCAATTTCAAACAGAGTATAGTATAGTACTTTTTTTTTATTTTTTTTATGATCAGGGACAGGGCTGCAGGAAAAAACCGACACCCAGGCAGACCAACCAATCAATTGCCTTAAATTTCACCGACCCGAATATTTTTATTAATAAGACCCGACATCATTTACGAATATTAATGTCAATTTAATTAGTATGCGTAATTCAACGCTCAATAAAAAAATGAACAGTTAATGCTGAAAGCGTGCTAGAATTCTATTATGTAGCTGCCGCTCGATATTTCCGGACTTCCTTATTTACTTAACCCTCTTTTGATTTAATTGCATGGGATGTATTGATGGCAACGTACTTACATTCTGTTTTAATAAGTTTATGAATGTCCCCCCTGCATGCCAGTTTTAGTCCCATTTGACTTTTTCCTTTTCCCAACAAATAAGGATTAGGCAACTAAACAGAGTTCAACATCTCGCCTGCACATTAAAGTATGAAAAAACCGTTCCGGTAAAGCAGTAAACCTGTCATTAAAAGATTTAAAAAGCAATTATATTTAATGGCTCCAGATGTTGAGAGTAAGGTCTGTTAGCCTGTCTAACTTAAACAAATTCCTGAGCTTCAGTGCATCTGACATTCAAACGCATTTACGTTTATTTTTGTATTGAAAGTAGCGGAGCTTATTGAACGCATGTAATGGAATTTTCTCCTTACATCTATGTATCGAAATATAAGTTAGTCCAGGTTAGAAAGAAAGTGATTTTTTGTATTAAAATCGAACATCCTGTGTGCAGAGTTATTTGACATTAATTTTAAAAAATAGTGTTTCAATGTAAACTAGAAAACTTTGTATTATATTTTAATTGGCATTTTTTAAATTAAAAATATTGACAAGTAAAATGACGATACTAAAAAATTATTATTTAATTACGTACCAGATGAGCTGTAGCATCACTAACCTTTGGGGAGGTTTGTTCAAAATGGGCTTCAGATACCGCACAATTGACAAAAAGCAAATACTTATGGAATCCCATCGATTCCAAAAATAACATCGATAAGAAAATATCGTTCTGAAAATCATGCAATAATTTACCTCGATGAGACATGGTTTGACACGCATGACACAGCATCCAAACGATGGTCCGATTCTTCCGGCAGATGTAAAACAAGAGTTCCGTCAAATAAAGGGAAAAGCATTACCCTGCCGGGTCAGAAAACGGTTGGGTCCCAAAATCCTTGTGGCTTTCTGCAAAGAATATTAAAAACTCCTGCGTAGACTACCATGAAGATACAACGGCAGAACTTTTTGAAGAGTGGTTTAAAAATTGTCTTTTACCAAACCTTCTTCAGAATAGTGTGAGTAATGGATAATGCGAGCTAAAGTCTGTGCGTTTTAAGAAGTCCGCTAAACCATAAAACCTCTTGAGCATTATGTCGGTGGCTCTCAAACAATAAATTATATTGAAGGTAATTTTGGATGTTGATGAATTACATTTTCTAAATAAAATAATTTAAAGTAAATAAAAAATTAGTTTAGGTAAAGAAAAATAATAATTTTTTAGCTTTTGTAGTATTCAGACAAATTAGTTTTACGAATTATTTTTTATAAAGTTTTGGTTCTAAAAAGAACCGATTTTGTAGTCTTGCGACAGAACGTACCTACTTGTAGATAGGTACTACTAAAAGTAGTCTTCCTCTGCATTTGAAATTTCACCCATGCTTTCAGACTCATCAGAATCAACATCATCGTCATCATCATCATCATTCGTAATAATTAACGGTCTTACTTCGTCTATAACCTGTTCTGTCTCATAAGATTTAAAAATAATTTTTTCTGTGTGTTCAATGCATTTCCGCCATTCTTCTTTGCCCGCTTGGCTAAGCGCCTCCTCCCATAACTTTATAACGCTAGGCTTACCGATATTTTTACAGGCATGTTTGTCATAATAGTTCTTGCTAATACCCCATACCAATTCAATTGCGTTGTAATGACAATGGTAGGGCGGCAATCTCAAAACTTGATGTCCATATTTGAGGGCTAATTCGTCAACAACATCCTTTTTTTTAAATGACTGCTCTTTACACTTGCTTAAAAGTTCACTTTTTAAATATAAATTTTCATGGTTTATGTTTTTGTTTGACAACCACTCTTTTATTTCTTCCTTTTTCCAGCTGCTTGTAGGGAATTTCTCTTCGAGTCTCTTATGGTAAGAGGCATTGTCTAAAACAATTAAGGAAGGTTTTTCTAAACTTTTTAAAAGTTTTTCCTCGAACCAATGCTCAAAAATTTCAGCATCCATATTGCCGTGATAATCATCAGTTTTTTTTGTTGATGAAAATATCAAACTGGCATTTAAAACAAAACCTTCTTCATTACCAGCATGTAATATAATATACCTTTTTCCATTACTTGCACGGGTACTTGAATAACAATGCTTTGAGTCATCCGCCAAGGCGTTTTTGTTGAAGTTCCGTTTGCAAATACCCATGTTTCGTCAAGAAAAACAACTTGTCTTGACAATTCCGATTTTTTGTTGTTTAAATAATCCCTTAAAAATTGCCATCTTTTCGAAACAACATTGGACAGCTCGCAAAGCAGTTTTCTGTTGTTCGTTTTTTTATATTTGAAACCCATATGTTTTAAGATGACGGACAAACTGTTAGTTCCAATATCGCAAAGTTTTTTCTGCTTTATCTTTTCAAGAATAGCTTTGAGGGTAACATATTCCTTGGCTTTATACATATCATAAACAATATTCCTAATAGAGAGTTTTATCCCTTGGGATAAATCCAAGGTTTTTGAATGGAGTCGAACCCTTTTATATGGTCTGTCCAAATCCTCTTCACTCTTTTTTCGAAGTCTTCTTAAGGTCTTCTCTGAAATGCCGCAAGCATCAGACGTTCGTTTTTGCACTACCAAAACAGACTCTAACGGGCCCGAGTTATCTTTTTCTAAAGTAAAATAACGTTCCACTTGTAATACCAAACGGCGTTCACCTGGAGATAAATGCCTTCTAGGCGATGTGCCACCTTGCTGAACATTTTCCATAACTTTGCTTAATAACTGATTTTAATTCACACACAATGAGAAACAAACTAAAAGTGAAAAGCACAACTACTTATTTAAAATAAAGTAGAACATACCACCCGCACTTCAGCAAATTTTAATTATTTCTTGGAAAATAGTAATTATTATCAAGATTTAATTATAATAATCCCAAAATAATGTCATTATCGGAAAAGTATATACCTGACAAAAACATATTTAACCATCCCGCACTTGAGCAAATTTTAATTGGTTCTTGGAAAATAGCGATTATTATATAGATTTAACTATAATCTCTCATCAAATCAATTGTAAGGTCAGAAAATACGTCTCCGACTTTAAGTTATAGTGTTGTAGAATTAATAAAAAAATGTGTTAATGATAGTCCCCCAAGTAGTTGAAAAAATTCAATCCATCATGTAATTACTGAAGAAAATTCTTATGTTACTCTGCATGATACAATTAAACCGATTATAATTATTTTAAATGAGGATAGCGACAGCGAAATAAAATGAGAATTAAAAAACATTATAATATGTAAATAAATATAAGTAGTATTTAAAAATGTATACTATTTAGTCTTTTTTTCATTTCATTAAATTAATATAAACACATTATACGAGCATAATCACTTAATTTCCTTAGTCCGACCCTTTACTCCCATTTATACTTTACATATTTATTGTCCGCACAATGGGATCGAGCCTTGCAGTAAAAGGCCAAAACCATTTATTGTGAAAAGAACTTTACCACTCGATAGGTAGTGTCATTTGACATTTCAAAGTAAGGTTGGTTGGAGGGGTGAAGGTCAATAGTTAAATTCTATCAAATGTGTAGTTAAACTTCCCCCTCGATATTAAAATTCACATGTTTTTGTCAATTGTTTGTCAATGAAAATGTCATTTTGTCAATGAAACCCTGTATGTAGTGTGATCCATAATACACTGGACCACAAAATTAACCTGACGACATTTTTATATCCCATCTTTTCTCAACAACTTGTTTTCGGATTCATACCGATATCTGGATTATTAAAGGAAAAACACAGGTTTAAAGGAAATAATAATTAAACAAAAAATTAAAAAATTAATTTGTGAAGTTGACTTTGTCTTTCTTTGGTCTTTCTGAATCCAGTTTCCATGGCGCCGTGTCAAGAAAATGTTTGGCAACAAATTACAGATTTATTAATTGCTGTACTTCTAGCATTCGTTAAGTAAGTTGTTGGTTATTTTGTGTTTTAAAACTGTTCCGTACTCTCAATGTCGTTTCTCTCCTAGAGTGCAATTTGGTGACGGAGGAGTGATGGTGTGAGGCGGCATTTCTTTGGAAGCCCGTACAGACCTTATTACACTTCAGGGGGGTATTAACCCTGATAAATACATTAGACAGTGCTTAGAAGAACATGTGGTACCATATTCGCATTTTGTAGGAGAACATTTTAATTTAATGCACGACAATGCTGGACCGCACACAGCACAAACAACGAGGCAATATTTGAACGATGTTGGCGCTCAAGTATTGGACTGGCCCTCAAGAAGTCCGGATCTGAACCCTATTGATCATATTATGTGGGATACACTAGGAGGGAGAGTTAGGCAGAACTACGGCCACCTGTGTCTTTCCTTTAATAATCCAGATATCGCTATGAACCAAAAAACAAGTTGTTGAGAAAAGATGGGACTTAAAAATGTCGTACAAAGAAACATCAATCAGTTCTTAATTTTTTTCACAGGATGTTCAGAAATTAAGCGTAAAATGCAATTTGTTGTGCTACCCTGTATGTCAACATATTCATTTACATTGTTCGTAAAAACGACATCAGAACATGATGAAGATGACAGCATCTGCAACATGTCAAAAAATTATGGAACTTGGTAAAAAAAACTTGGTAAATTTTGTGGTCCAGTGTATTTTGTTATACGCCATTGTAATGGATAATTTTTAAGAGGGACTCTGTATAATATTTAATAAAAGTAACTTTAAAAGCATAATTCTAAACGCAACTTCTAACTTCTAGTGCTGACTCTATTTATAAATTATTACACTAGGTATACCTGCCCTGTTTTCCCTTGATACCTGGTTGCATGTTTAGTGTAGGTATACGACTTAGGGGTTGTTATTTTGCTTTTATGTTAATATACTCGTGCATGACTTTTATTTGCTTTCAAACCCCAAAAGTAGCAAGTAGCAGGTAAAGGTAAATCCCTTTGATCGATGTCCATAATTGACGCTATTTCCCTACTTAGATTGTTTATAAAAAAAAACTTATAAAAAAAAACTTATAAAAAAAAACGTGTAATGGACGTGTCAACAATGTCAACACCAACACGATATACGATAAGACGTAATATCGAATACCTAGGAAGCACTGAAAACTAGTAAAAACAAAAGCGGTGTATAAAATGTAAAAACAAGAAATCGAAGAAAACCTTGGACAAGGTTGGTTGCTTCAAAATCCATGGCCTTGTATGGATTTATTATTTTACTTGATTTGGGTTGTAAGAATGCAAACAAATGTAAAAATTTTCCTTGAATCTTGATCGTCAACACGTGCGAAAAATATGTAGTATTTTGCAAAGATCCACCATAGTTTGTTTTTTATATTATATAGAGGCTGTTTCTTCAAAAATCCAGGGGCGGTTTTGTGGCCAAAAATTAGGTTTTTTTACATATAAACCTGGGGCCTAGAGGCACCCGCTGTCCAGCTACAGGGTCTCAAAAAATTTAAAAATAATAAGTTTTTAATTTTTTGTTTGTAAACCGCTTGAGGTAACGTAACCAAATTCAGTGTACATATTTATAATACCAGGAGGTAAAATTCATAACAATTATTATTATCATAATTATAAGTAAAATATCTCCGTCAATGCCTGTAAAATTTCTGAAGGTGTAAAGATGTGCTTTGTATCCCCACTAATTCAATATCATATACGATAAAAAGAGATTACTTGAATTTGATTCAGGAATGCGCCCTTGGAATTACGGCATATCATTAAGAAACGCCCTGTATACAAGTCTTACCGCTCTTAACTCCCTTTGCGAGAATATCCTTTTCAGTTGGTCCCGAATAGGTACCATCAAAATCAGGAAAAATGGAAATGCCAACGACGCTTTAGTGGATTTCACTATCCAGAGGGTGATGAGGCACATCATCTGCACAAAGGTGAATATGTGCATTTTGGCAGTTCGCACCTGCAAGGAAAAAATTAAAAAAATACAATAAAAGGGTTTTATTAGCATAATTTTCTTTAAAAATAGGTATTTTTAAGTTATTATTTTTTATCCTGCATGCACAAACTTTATAACAGAAATCTTCTTACTTAATTAAAAGGAGTAAATTGTTGTAATTTAATATAGAGCATCACAATTGAAGCCTGTAAAGCACAGGTCAATTTTACCAGGTGCATATCAAATGAATGGAAATATTTTCCTTTTTAAATGCAAAAAATTGGATAATAGGTATCACTCTGTATCTGCATCAATCAAACAAGAGTCTTCTTGGCTCTATCTGCATCTATGCTCTCTGCATCAAACTTTCACAGAGAAAAAGCTGGTGACAGACAAGACCACGGCATTGCTAAATGATTATTGGTCTTTAAATTCTATAAACTCCTTATAAAAAATGAATTATTTCACACAAGATTTCTCGAATCTATAAAAAGCCATGTTACCATTGGAATTACGGAATTAAATACGAATTTGCAAAGCTTTTTATTCCGATAACAGTCATAAGAATAATGCACAATCTTTTGCGAAATCTAGAATACCATCTGTTGTGTGACTAATTAGTACAACACTATAAATTATCAGTTTGAAATGAAAAGATTCCGTTTCGAGAATATCGGTTTATTTTTGCTTTTAATTATCCAGGAAATGTAGTCAAAAAATAGCAATGGCGTTGATAACACTGAGTAACTTAATAAAAAATATAGTTTTTAGTATTTGGTTACTGTAAACTAGATACTAAGTTATTTTTAATTCTGCCAAAAGTAATTATAACTTCGGTACTTCGTTCTGAACAGTATCTTGTACCTAGTTACTTTTTAGAAATAACTATATACACACTTAAAAAAGTAAGTTCATTCAATTCTGCACAAGAAAGATCTTATTCATTTTTGTCGTATAATTTACTGTTTGGGAGAAAATAATTAAAATGTTAATTATTACATGGTCGATTTTAATAAAAATTTGAAAACAAATAAATTTGTGTTTCCAAGCCGTAATGAAACCATAGCATTTTGGGGCACATGTTTATATTTTACTAATATTTATAATTCAATTCTAAACAAGAAAGGCGTCTTTCATTTTTGTCGTAAAATTTACCGTTTGGAAGAAAATAATTAAAATGTTAATAATTACATGGTCGACTTTAATAAAAATTTAAAATTAACATATTTTTTTTTAAACGTTCCATGTTTGTATTGTCTTGGTAACTTAGTTCAAAAACTAAAAGTAAGACATTTGTACAGCACTCTGTTACCAAACTATTATAGGTATAGTATTTGTAGAATTATATCGTTGATCTTTAGACTGCAATAAAACCCTCATTATCCCTTTGACCATAAAATAAATAAGGAAATCCCAAATTTTAAAACCTTTTCGAGTAGAGCCGGACCAGGTACAAATTCAATTTATACCTATGCCTGATGCATATATAAATACAAACTGATTTTTAATAATTTTAGTCTTTAGTGGTTTTCCGGCGAGTAATTTTTATTTGGGCTTATTAGTGGTAGAATGTGGCGTCCTTGGAATTGTGTTGATAGGGGGGCATCTTCAAGTGTCATTTTTAAAAGAAAGCATTTATCTACCGATGCCAAACTAATAATTAAAAATGTGTATCAATCTTTGTCGAGTAGAAATTTTAATTCGATGGATACTTTAGCAGAGACGTCTACTTTGACAAAAACTCCTTTATCTTTGGTAAGCGACATAGTACTTAAACCTGTTAATCCTAGAAAAAATCGGAAAAATTTTGGCACATTTAGAAGCATTGACGAAAATGACATGGATTTATTAAGAAGAAAGATTTACCAAATGTATGAGGCACAAACTGTACCCACTTTGATTTCCCTCAAAGAGCGGCTGATTAAAGACGAAACAAATATCTCTTGTAGCCTTTCAAGTCTTAGGAAAATATTGCATAAAATGGGTTTTAAATACCGAAGCATTAATAAAAGACAAACATTAATGGAATCTCAACGTTTACGGGAATGGAGACTTAAATATTTAACAGCTGTTAAACAATTTAGAGAAAAAAAATCGTCCAATTATTTACCTTGACGAAACATGATTCGATATCCATGACACTCCAAGAAAAGGTTGGAATGATTCTTCCAAAAATTGTCAAACCAAGGCACCATCAAATAAAGGCAAAAGAATCAAAATATTACATGCTGGTTAAGAGAACGGGTTTGTTCCAAATTGTCTGTTGCTTTCAGCTAAAAACATAGCAGATTCTTCTTTAGATTACCATCAAGATACCGACGCACAACTTTTTGAAGATTGGTTTAAACATAAACTCCTTAAAAATATACCTGAAAATAGCGTCATTGTAATGGACAATGCTAGTTATCATAGTCGGCAAGCAAAAATCATTCCCAATTCTAATAATACAAAAGCAGAAATTCAAAATTTTATGATTGAAAATGATTTATATTTTGAAGAAATTTACAAAAAACGAGAACTGCTAGAAGTATTAAAAGCTTTTAAAATAAATAAGGAATACGAGTGTGACAAACTTGCAGCAGAAAATGGACATACAGTGTTGCGTCTTCCTCCATACTATTGTATATTCAATCCTATTGACTAATATGGCACCAATTAAAATCCAATATTAGGAGAAATAATATTTCTCCCACATTAAATGCATCTGTAGTAGAATTAATTAAAAACGAAGTAAGAAAAATTTCTGCAGACAGCTGGAAAAACTGTGTACAGCATGTACTTAAGGTGGAAAATTCTTACAATTGTATGATTACAAATGTTCAACCCTTAATTATAAGTTTAGGCTTAGATGAAGATAGTGATAGTGATACAGAGTTAAATTTTGAATAAATTGTCAATAGTTTTTAAGAATTTAATTAATTTTTATTGTACTTGTTATCCTAATAGTTATACTTTGAAATCATATTATTTTCAATTGTCATTAATTGTTATCATTATTTCACATTTATTATAGGTACCTAAAACTAAAAATACCTGTCTATTTATTTTAAATTATAAAAATAAATCATGTGGTGTAGGTACATTTTCAAGCCTACCCTGATCCCATTTATTCAGCTTTGAAGAGGTTGAGGCGTATACAATAGGATTTAATCAGGTAGATTATTTATGGCAGTAAGAGTCAACGGTATAATTCTGCAAATATTATACCTATAACGTTATTAAAATCATGGTCATATATATTACTTAGGTACTAATTATTAGGCATATATATTGCATTAATTCTAAATGTAGTATGTATTGCGCAGTTTGTGAATATAAGTATGCAATAATTTGTAAATGTACATTGTAATTTGAACCAAGATTGTAAATAAATATAAATATAAATAAATATATCAATCCAAGAAGAAGTGTATCTACCTTCTAGTCAATCTTCAACATTGTCTACATACAACTTTCAAACAATAGATGTAAAGTGTTACCTACCAAGAAATCTCTTATAATCACCGTACTGTGAGGATGTGTGCAATGAGGTTAAAATTATTGATGCTTATAAAATTAAATTTTATTTTGTACCTATATTTCTCAGAAGTACTTTTGAAGCTAGTTTTAAATGCACACTCGCTATGAAAATACTATTTCTATAGACAGATTAATTACTATAAAACAATGTTTTAAATACTACGGAATCTGTATTAGCTTTAACATTAAGAACCTCCAGCAATAAAACATACTCTACAAAAATTAGAACAGTTTCGATGTTTTCTTGCATTGGTATAGACCTTGAGAAGAGCTACTTCGAGACAGGTCATTATTTTTGGTTCCTATTTATGGTACCCACTGCAAATTATTATTACATAAAAACCGGTTAGCTAAGGTTAATACGAGTAATACACTTTTTCCGTTGGCAATTTTAAAGTAAACGGTTACCATCCGTTACTAAATCGAATTTTAAAATTCCCCTACAGATGATCAGATAAATTATTTTCACTAAAATAAACAAAGGATGTTTTGTATCTAAAATAGGTGTCAACAAAGAACCCTATAAATTACCATAAAATCCGCATTTGTACCTAGGACCCCACGATATTGATAGGCAGGTAGATATTGTATTTTTCTCCAAGATGTTATTTTATATATAAATGCTGGGTTTTCAATAAACACAGGTATACAAATTTATTTGTGTTTAAATTTTTATTAAAGTCGACCATGTAATAATTAACATTTTAATTATTTTCTTCGAAACGGTAAATTTTACAACAACAATGAAAGAGACCTTTTTTGTTCAAAATTGAATGATAACTATTAGTAAAATAGAAACATCTGTCCCAAAATGCTATGCATGATTCTATTATGACTTGAAAAAACAAATTTATTTGTTTTCAAATTTTTATTAAAATCGACGATGTCATAATTAACAATTTAATTACTTTCTTCCAAACGGTAAATTTTACGACGAAAATGAAAGAGACATTTCTTGTTTAGAATTGAATTAAAACGATTAGTAAAATACAAACATAGGCCCCAAAATGCTTGGTTTTATTATAGCATGAAAATACAAATTTATTTGTTTTCCAATTTTTATTAAAATCGACTAGGTAATAATTCACATTTTAATCGTTTTCTTCCAAACGGTAAATTTTACGACAAAAATGAAAGAGACCTTTCTTGTTTAGAATTGAATGGTAACTATTAGTAAAATAATTGCTTTAAAAAACATTTTTTTTTGGTTAAGATTGTATCGGGAGCAAAAAAAGGTAAGGGCAAAATGTGTGCTTTTATATAATAATATTATATGCACAAATTTAGCCTAATATCCAAAAATGTTTCCGTTAACTCGCTAAATAGCGAGAAGAGAATATAAACTTTAGCACCTAGTATATGGAAAACCAAGCATTTATACGTTTACAAGAATATATTATAGGTATATATCAACTTTTCTACCAAAAATTGCTCTAGGAATCACCCATTAGAATAGTGTAACACCCTGTATTATAAGATCCCTTCTACTTTGAGAAATAAACGTATATTTAGCACCATCTGGCAACCTGGCACTGATTCATCTGGAATATCGATCGCTTGCCTGGTCGATTCGTATCTTTTATCTTTTTCTGACGCACAAGTTTGTGGTCGGCGGTTGAATGGGAAGGTTATCTAACAGAGCCGGGCTGTAGAATTTCATATATAGGTAAATAATAAATTTGCTGAAGCACTGATCTACTTCCAGATCTATGCGTTAGTAATTGTTAAACATTTTAGGGCTTAATGTGTGTCTGGTTTAAAGCAATGGTATTGAAGGGATAAATTTCCTGTTTGTTTAATAGCAGGTTAGTTATATCTGATTCGTATAATTTAAAACTTTTAAGTCCGACCCTGTCAAGCCTTTCACAAGAGAGGTAGGGGGCACCGCGACCTAGACGCCATCTGCCTTCGGTCAACAAACTACTCAGGCCGATCGACAGAGACAGAGTAAACCCGATTAGAATCACGAAATGGCTGCCTTTCAAAACTGACCTCCATTTATTCGAGTCGATATTTCGCAAAATTAACATAAACATCATCGAAAATGTGTTTTTAGTGGTCTATTACTGTGCAAAGAATCGTTTTGCAACAGAATATAGTGCCTGAACAATAGTTTTCTAGTGTAAAAAGGGGATTTTCTCCGGGTGTGGCCCCCGAGATAAACAAAAATTAGTCACCGAAGTGGCGTCGCCGGTTGACAGTTCGACGTGAAACAGTCTCATTTATAATGTCAACAGTGTAGCCGGGTTTACCTTTGTTGTGCCGCCTCTTTAACGGTGTTAATTTTTAAAATGAGCGCTAACAACGTAAACGCAACGGTTCCCACCACTCAGCCGACGGCTACCATCAAAAGCCGTCCAAACATAATGCCCAGCAGTTACATGTACACCTCCAGCAGTGCTCTTCTTAATCGGAACAGTGAAAACAAACCTACACCCCCGCCTACCTTGCCCAAATACACTTCCAGTTTCAACGCGGGTAGCGGACTAAATAGGGACAGGGACAAGGATTCCATAGGGGGCTCTTACAGACTTTCCAGTCTGGATCGTTTAGCAATGAGGCAAAAATTCATGGAAACCCAGCAGAGCCCTACGAATGGTGCCCCTGCCACACAGACAAATGGGGATGCAGGTGGCGCCAATCTCCAGAATAAAAGAGAAATGTTTTTCTCTGGAGCAGGTAAGCCATAAATTGTTTTGTTTGTTTCGCCCTATTTATATTAAAAGGTCTGAGTAATATGTCTGGACAGTAGTATTCACATTCTGTTCAGCTTTGTAAATACATTATAACAATAAATAAATATCTAATTGTTCAAATTGTGAGGACAGTTTATATTTATTTTAGGGTCGCCTGAACAAAACAACAAAGACTCGAACAGACTAAATAAGACACCAAGCATTGAAAAGCCAGCAGTTCCAGAAAAAAGAGAGAGCAGCATAGATGTGGTGGCCAAAGAAACCAAAGAAGAATCCAGCAAAGAATCTAGTCCGGAGATAATTAAAGAAAGACCCAGGATAAAGGAGTTAGATGGGTATGTTGGTTTTGCCAATTTGCCAAACCAAGTGTACAGAAAGGCTGTCAAAAAAGGCTTTGAATTCACCCTAATGGTAGTAGGCGAATCTGGTCTGGGTAAAAGCACCCTTATCAACTCCTTGTTTTTGACTGAGATTTACAATGGCAGTGACTATCCAGGACCTACACAGCGTCTGAAAAAGACTGTCGCAGTGGAAACTACCAGGGTGTTGTTGAAAGAAAATGGGGTCAATCTGTTACTCACAATGGTAGATACTCCTGGTTTTGGGGATGCTGTTGACAACAGCAATTGCTGGGCACCCATTATCGAGTACATTGAGAGCAAATACGAAGACTACCTAAACTCTGAAGCAAGAGTAACCAGGAAACTGTCTCCGGATAAACGTGTACACTGTTGCCTTTACTTCATACAACCATCAGGACACGGATTAAAATCGCTAGACATCGAATTCATGAAGAGACTCTGTGACAAAGTGAACATTATTCCGGTTATTGCCAAAGCAGACACCTTGACATCGGAGGAATGTGCTTTATTTAAGAAGCAGATTATGTCAGAGATCGCTCAACACAAGATAAAGATCTATGAATTTCCAGAAACTTCCGAGGAGGATGAAGAACACAAATTGAATAAGTCCTTAAAAGAGAGAGTTCCTTTTGCTGTGGTAGGATCCAATGTTGTTATTGAACAAGATGGCAAGAAATCTCGTGGAAGAAAATACCCATGGGGCATAGCAGAAGTGGAAAATCTGGAGCACTGCGATTTTATAGCGTTAAGGAACATGGTTATTCGCACCCACCTCCAAGACTTGAAGGATGTTACTAATAATGTACACTATGAAAACTACAGATGCAGGAAGTTAGCTGGACTTGGTGCCGATGGTAAACCATCCAGAATTTCAAATAAAAATCCTCTAGCTCAGATGGATGAGGAGAAGAGAGAGCACGATACAAAAATGAAGAAAATGGAGACAGAAATGGAACAGGTGAGCTTCTTTGATTTGTGGATCTACTTAACAGTTTTTAATTAATTTGCTTTTGTTTTTTTCAGGTGTTTGAGATGAAAGTTCGTGAAAAGAAACAAAAGCTCAAAGATTCAGAGGCTGAATTAACAAGGCGCCATGAGGCAACAAAGAAACAGCTTGAACAGCAGGCCAAGGAGTTGGAGGACAAAAGGAGGCAATTCGAGATGGAAAAGGAGAGTTGGGAGAAGGAAAATCAAGTGACCATCGCCGATTTGCGAAGAAGGAGCTTGGAGGGGTCCAGGGAGACTGTTGATGGGAAAAAGGAGAAAAAGAAGAAGGGATTGTTCTAAGTTTAAAGTAACTAAAGAGTGAAGAGGTATTTTTTGTGTTTCAAAGTGATAAATATAAAATTGTGCCACTTGATTCTAAAAATGTGTATTAAATAAAGAAAAATCAGTAGAAATTGTGATGATGATGATGATGAAAAACCTCTGAGTTGATGTGTGAGCAGTGCAGGAATTTTTATGGAAGGTAGGGTGTACAAATTGATTCTCTTAATACCTATGTGTAATTTATTAATAAAGGAATTATAAACCCCCTATGTTTAGACTTGTGTTTAGAGATGTTGGAAAAAGTGCGTATTATGTTGGGAAACATATATCTAGGCTAAGCGTGTTTTTTTCAAAAACATCTTTAAGAATGGGACAGAGCAAAATGAAAGAGAAACAGGTTTTTTTTTATCATTTGGTTTCAAATGGATGCAAAAAAGCTGCATTTTTAATGTATTTAAGTGAGTAGGCATATTTATTTAATCCCATCAAGGAGTTTCTATTTGTTACAACTGTACAGTGTACCTACCAAGTAAGCTGTGCTGTAGTACCTAATCAAAACAAATATAGTTCTAGAAATATTTGGAAATAAATTGTATTTAAGTACCTTTGAATTATTTTCCTTCAAAAATTACAGAGCTCTTCTGCAGAAATAAAATTTGAAATGTAGGTATGGGAAACATTCCAGAATTTTATTTGTTTTTTAATTATTTGCCTTCAAAAGGTATAGATTTTTCTGCAGAAATACTATTTCCAATATTTCAAGAATATTTGTAAATTAATTTTGTTTATGTTTCAATTTTGCCTTAAAAAATTACATATTTGTACTGCAGAAATAATACATATTTCCAACATTGCTGGAATATTGGAAATAAATTGTATTTTTTCTTCAAAAACTACAGAATTCTTCAAGGTACAAAAATTAACTTCAAATATACAGGGTCTTTCATAATTGAATTCTGATTCTTGAGGGTCTCAATCCTTGAATAATTTTAAAAGGAGAAGGCAATATCAATATAGGTCCGTAGCTGCTTTAATTTTGAAATACAGGGTGTTGAAAATTAAAAAAACAAAAACGGTTTTTTCTTAATTTTTTTAAGATTGCTTTAGATATCATTTTGAATTTTTGTAGGTACCAACTAGACATAAAAACACATTTATTTCATAAAAAAGATTTGCTCTACTTCTACCAGTGGCGTCCGCGCTAACATAGGTATATTTTGATATTTTTAACGAAGAAAATGATATGCCACTGTTTTTCTTCAAAATAAATAATATTTTCAAAATTGCGCTTTATCACTTAACAAACTTTTCTTCATGTAACCAACGGTTTTCAATTAAAAAAATAAATGGCATTTGTTTGCATATCGCTATGCCCATATCAGTTTGGTAAAATTGGAGTTAGGTATCTCCAAAACAAAGTCCGAAATCAAAAAAGTATCAAAAGGCACTTTGCATTAGACATTGAACTGTCTAAATAACTGTGTTATAAAAAAAAAGGCAGTGGCGTACATATTTTTTTGTTCCACTTAAAAATTGTAGCAGTCTGTATATCAAAACTAAAGCAGAACTTTTTGTCTTCAAATCATCCAAGGATTAGCATTCATTTATGAAACACCCTGTAGGTATCCGGAATATTTCAACATAAACTTTTTTAGGTAGGTACCTATCTTCAAAAATTACAGATTTATTCCTGGGATTTCTTAACACCACTTCTTTGCCCAAAAATCTTTCACTTTTCTCTGCCATACTTCACAAGTAAGTATACTTACTTAGCTTACTAGCTTCTAAGAATTTTATATATTAATAAATGTATTTTACCCAAAAAAAAATACATTAAGTACCCTAATATAGTTACTCTTGAAAAAGGCTGTTTTTTTTTACAAATAATGAAAAAATTGATTTAAAAATAAATTATATTAAGTACCTACCTAGTTCAAGACAGTTTAACTATGGCAAGATGTAAAGATTTGAATCATGTGGCAGCAAGAAATATTTTGAAGTGGTCAAAAATTGCTTAAAGCACCATTCCCAATTATTTAAGTGGCATTACCAAAATGTTTAACAGCTTGCAAGAGATAGAGAAAAAAGTTATTACTTCCTAATTTTTGACCACTTTATTTAGTTGCAGAGTAACTTAACCGAACCAAAAAAATAGCGACTTTATTTTTAGAAAGTTTACGAAAAATCCAAGTAAAAAAAACTGCCATACATGACCTAATAGATTTAGAAAATATTTAGCTGAAATATGTAAGGACTGATTCCTAATGCTTTTTCCTTCCTATAAGTATAGCTTGAAGAAATTGGTGTGTAGGACAAATTAAATATATTGATCATTACCAATTTTGTGTAATTTAAAAGTGTATGCATGCCATATTTCTCTGATTAAAATTGCCATGTGAAAGGTATAAAAATGTTAAAGGTATTATAATTTTTATTGCATTTATTGCAAACCAAATTAAAAATACAGATAGGTACACACAGCAGAAAAACTATGGAGAAAATAATAAAATTAAAACCAGTTGAGTGTCTTTGTCTTTGGTTACAGCCCAATGTTCTTGTCAAATTGTGACACATGTCAATGTCCCACTAGAACAAACCTAACTGCTCATTTGGTTTTGATTTTAGTATAAGTAAAGCTTACTTTTTTATTATAATCATGAGTCTTTGCTCATATATTTTGTTTGTGTGCCATTTAAATTGAAACATGTTGGGTGACAAAAGACGCGCAGTTTTATTTTTTTGAATAGCTTTAAGTAGTATTTTTTCCGTACGTTTTGGACAAAAAACATGTATCTATTAGCTATTAGACATTGGTTTTTTTTTCTTGTCACCAGTTCTACAATATTGCTATACAAAATTCAAGTATAAGCTATAATGTGTATGTATAGAACTAAATGAGATTTTAAATATATTTATTTTTAATTTCTGTAAAATGGTGTTTTAATTATTCCTTGATGAATCAGCAAAAAATTCCTAGTATTGTTTAGCAGTTAAGTAGATTATTAGCACGTATGGTTTCAAGACTAACCTACTATGTGTGTTGCAAACTAATTTTTAAACCTGCAGAATTGACAGAAAACTTGTTTCAATTTTTAAATTCCTCATTTTTATGATTATTCCATTTTCTCATATCAGTAAATTAAGTGTGTTTGTTTTAACGCCACAAAGAAGTGCATGGGAGATAAAACGTATTTTATGCCGTTTCTTAACAATTCCAATGAAGCAAATATTTTGTTAGGAGATAACAACCAATAACGTAATAATTGTCGATAACATAATATCCTTATCAGTTTGCAATTTATCGCTCTGTGTTTGACAACAAAATAATTGTTCATATTATTATGGCAGTTCAATACATAGACAAGGGAGGGGGTCATATAAATTTTAGACAAGTGACACTTAAATTATGGCTCAACTGCCAATAATGTCATGTCGACGTTTCAGAACGGGTATGACTAATTTGCTGATCTAAATTCAAACGTTGCCAGAAACTAATCGCGTTAAACAAAATTGCTTATATTTAGTATAAATAATAAACATTAATGACACTTTGTGACAGTATCATCAAACCGCGCCTAACGTTGTTCTAATCTAAGTGGTACTTCACTCTTGTCAATTTTGAGAAAATGCATGCCAGGAAACCACGCGTAACGTTGTTTTGAGGTGGTACTCTTGTCGATTTTGAGAAAATGCGTGCCAAGTAGTAGACAAATAAAGCTGCCAGGACATCGAAAATGGGTAGGGAACATATAAGTCAATAGTAACTTTCTGCTGGCATCACCAAACCTCGTCAAACGTTGCTTGTGTTACTTTTACTGTTGTACAAGAGTAAAGCACCACTTAGAATAACGTTAGGCGCGGTTTAGTGGTTCTGGCAGAAAGGACTATTATGTTCCCTATGCATTTGGCATGTCCTGACAACTTTTGTCCACTACCTGGCACGTATTTTCTGCTACTGGCACAAAGTACCATCCATATTTAGTATTTATATACAGAGTGGCAAAAAAGTCGGGCACAATGCCTGTAACTTTTGAATTACCTCGTATAAGAAAAAGTGACCTTTATGAAAGTTGTTTAGTAAATTATTCCTCGCATTTCTACCTGCATGATTTTTTTCTGCCATTTCTGGTTTGGTTGCCGTAGAGACTAACTTACTTTTTTTAAATGGAACGCCCTCTGCATATGATTGCATATTTGAATTATACTGAGAAATTGTAACAAACTTTATAATATCAAAATAAATAGCCTAGAAAATTGAATAACTTAACATCAGAATAATAAACAAGTGAAACCTTTTGAGTGGATCAGGTGTTCAAAATGACCACTGCTAAGCAGAGCGCCAGTCAATTCCTGAACCCGCCTACAACGTTTGAAAGGAAGTCCTCTGGAATGGCCCGAATTTCAGCACTTATTTTGACTTTTAAAGATTCTAAGTCATTTGGACGGTTAACGTAGACTTTGTTCTTTAAGTGTCCCCACAAAAAGAAGTCGAGCGGGGTTAAGTCCGGGGATCGCGCTGGCCAGTCGATAGCGCCTATCCAACGTCCTAGAAATAGTTCGCTTATGTATTGTCTAACATTTGCCGCATAACGCGCAGGTGCTCCATCTTGCTGTAACCATACCTGTTCGTTTATGCTATTATTTACACCCGGTAAAACCATTCTGCAAGAAGGAATTATGTGATTCCTGAGGAGGTCCAGATATTTTTCACTATTCAAATTACCATCTATGAAAAAGGTCTCGTCCTCGTTTAACTCGTGCACCAACTTTATTTTGTAGGGATCCAACTTCTCCTGCTTGAACAAATTTTTCACTGACTGATGAGACACATTCAAATCCATTGCCATTGGCCTGGATGATTGTGTTGGATTTTCATGTATTGAGAGCATGATATTCAAAGCTTTGTCTCCCCGGGTTGCCGTTTTCGGTTGACCTGATCTAGCGGCTTCCCTAACACTGCCTGTTTCTCGAAATTTCTTTACTACTCGACACACCGTTGACTGATTTATTGGAGGCCTATTTGGATATAATTCATTGAAAAGTTGACAAACCTGATCTTGCGATCTCTTCATATTTCCGTAACCGCTCATTATTAAAATTTCAACTGGTTTCTCATTCAGATGTGTGTAAACAAATTAGAAATCAGACAACAGAAAATTAAACAGGAACTGAAAATTGACACCTTTTAGGTCGCTGTCATGGAAACTTGGAAACACCTTGACTCAACTGGTGGTGGGTATTAGGTAGGAATAATTATAATTATTAGGAAGTTTTTCATTTCTGATCCGTCATTATCTCGGAAACGTTTGCAGATAGGTGAAAATTTTAAATACAAAAAATTCAGAGTTTTCCCACTAGAATCCAAATATGCAATAATATGCAGGGTGTTCCATTTAAAAAAAGTAAGTTGGTCTCTATGGCAACCAAACCAGAAATGACAGAAAAAATGTATGCAGGTAGAAATGTGGGAAATAATTTACTGAACAACTTTCATAAAGGTCACTTTTTCGTATACGAGGTAATTCAAAAGTTACAGGCATTATGCGCGACTTTTTTGCCACTCTGTATATTTTGTTTAACGCAATATTAGTAACTGCCCAATCTTTGCACTTAAATCAGCAAATTAGACATAGGTACCCTTTTACGACTTGTGTATTGTGTAAAAACGTTCTATTTTAGTCGATATTAAAAAAACCGTTCCCACTACAAGCTTGCATCCTGTATAAGTTCACTTCGTTAAGCATACAAACACTATTAAACGAGCATACATATGCACTATGATACCTGTGTATGTGTCATTTAAATTTACTTAAAGAAATAAACAAGATTCTCCTTTTAAAAAATTAAGTGTGGGTGTGGGCCTACTCTGGCAGTTGCTGAAGGAAATAACACAATTATACATTACATTACGTTGGTTTTTTTAAAGTTGTTCTTATAAGGTCACTGTTTTTAATGCAGGAAGTGTAGGTGGTATGTATTGTCGTAATAAATTCACGGATACATTGACATATCAGTTATATTTTCAACCAAAATTCGCTTTTGGTTTGGCACCACTGAATGCAAAAGCCGACAAATAAGTCATTGTCATCTTGTGCGAATTGTTAATGTTAAAAAAATACGCTAAAAAATGTAGAACAATGAAACTGCTTGCTTTAATCATAGGCTGATCATCTTTAATGAAAATAATTGATGCAATTTATTGCTTATTTATTTATCCTTATTTTGACCTTAAACCGCACATATATTTATCAAACAAAGGATGAATCCAAGGAAAATAAAGAATATACGCTCCAATTTAAATAAAATAATTTATTACGGGTTTTCTACAGCGTGTTTTTTCAGGCAGACCATAATATAAGGTTGCTCTAGAGTCTAGACCCTAAAAACCACACGGTGTTACCTAATGTCATGTACAGGGTGTCCATTTTTCGATGTAACTAGTATCTCAGTAACTAGCAAAGAAAGAGATATGCGATTCTTACAAACTACACTACTTTTTCGAGAAACAAAAGATGCCGCAAACAGAATTGTTATAGCTTCCTTAGTTTTTAAGCAACAGGGTGTTTCCGAAAATGATTGCTTTTTGACCACCCCCCGTATTTCGGTTATCCTTTATTAACTTATCAAAAGAGTGAAAACTACTTCTAAAAGAGTTCTTTAAGCAGAATTTAAAGGCGTGCTTACCTATTTTTTGGAAATCTTATTTTTCATCCTCTATATTGCCAGCTTTGGCAACAATCTCGAAAAAGGCAACTTAACATTTTAACCAAAAAGATGTTAGGCTACTGATTTTTTTAAACCAATTATTTTACTATCAATTATCATTAAATTCTAAACAAAAAAGGTCTCTTTCATTTTTGTCATGATCAGTAATACCTATGGTATAAAATAAAAGCAGTGTAAAAATATAATGGCATTACAAATGTTTGTTAACTTTTTTGTAATATAGGTATACCAAACGTAACACAATCTAATTTAATTAAAATCAAATGAATTTGGATTTTTTGATATATTATCAATACATCTATAATCTCTACATCAGAGACTAGGGTTATCTGCCTCTACATTCAAAAACAACATTAATTGCAGCTATCCCTTTATCATAATTTAGGCTACCGCTGCACAGATGGCAGCACAAACGATCAATAGCAACACAGTCCCTATTTCAAAAGTTTTTAAGTTCTTTGTATTACAGTCTCCAGTTTGTCCAGAAATTTTTTTTATTGTCATTGCAACTTTCATAATAACAGAGACAATTTTATCATTATAGTGAGTACCTATCTATATGGTTAGTATTGGTTAGTATAATTTTCTGTAATAATAGTAATGAAAACTTGGCTTATACAGCTCACCCAAACCAAAGTAACATAATTCTCTTACCTTTCGAACATAGGAAGCTTGTGGATGATGTTTGACTGGCATGAAGAACATCCGCAGCCTGTCGAAGAGTTGAATACCATCTGTAGAAGCTACGCCCATATACAGAAAGATACCAAACAATACAGCCATTGGAACTAACCGTAAAAGTGGTGACATAAATACAGACAAACCTGAAATAAATAAGACATATCATATTATATTTAATCATTTCAATAATTCTAGTTATGGAGTATAAATACACCTTAGGTGCTTGATTTATTTAACTCAAGAGCTGCCCATAACTAGTAAGTTCTAAAATATAACAACATACAACCATGAATATAAAGGTGGATTTACGCAGACCAATTAAGAAAAATTAAGGATTTAATATTATATTATATTAGTATATTATTAACGCAAGTCACCTAACAATTAAGGCCCAAAATCAATGCCCTGTTAACGATAGCAGCTACATAACTTCCATGACAATTAATTGTTCAAACAAAGGTATCCTTGTAGTTAGTTTTCTAGGGCATTTATAATTTGGACCTAAACAAGATAAAGGTCTTAATTGGTCTGCATACACATTCATAATTTCAGTATGTTTAAAAACAATTCGCAACAAAAAACTCTCAGAACATGTAAGTAGGTAAAAATACTCATGAACAAACCTAAAAATGCACTACCGCAACTTACCACTATGGGACCCAGGCTCGGGAACGGATTAGAGCATATAAAACACATTAAAAACCTTTAAAAATTACTCCGTAAGAAAACCTGGCTTAATGCAATTTTCACGATTTTCTTTATAAAAATAAATTGCGCACTTATGAACAGTTGTTTTCACGCAGTGACCACCGAAAAAATGGACGATCACCCAAAATCGCCTAACTGTCATAGATCTGGACCATCTACTTTGATTGGTCGAAATTCGAATGTTTTTGTAATGGCGTCGTCGCGATTTAAACTGGAAGAATAGGTGTTTTTTTGTAAGTTTTTAACTCTTTTTAAGTGAAAATTACTGAAGGAAATTAAATAAATAATTTAACAAAATGTGTAGCGTGCAAGGAAGATGTTTTTGATGAACTTTCAATACATGGAAAGCTGCTGTTTTGCTACTATATTGGTAAGAATTTTTAATATTTTGTGAGTGTCATTATTTATTTCAAAATGGCACAGAAAATATAGCTTCTCTGGGTACATAATCTGTATTTATTGTCGGCTGATTATCAGGTATTAATAAAAACCAGGTCTAGTTATTAGGATTTCTAATAAAAATAATTTGCACACTTTGTTCTCATCATAGACAAGAGATGCGCTTACGGTAGGGTTCTCGTGCCCCGATAAAAGGGGCAACCGCCCAAATAATCAATGTCTTGGTAGCGATAACAGCCACATAACTTCCATGACAATAATTATTCAAACAATGGTATCATTATGGAAGTTATCTTATAAGTAGTTAGATTTACCAGGACATTGATAATTTAGAGCTTGAGGGCCCCTCAGAAGATCAATTTTTATTGTCAATACTCTATGAACATGTTGGTTTTTATCAATTTAGCCTCTCAATACTTTCAATTGTGAATAGTTCAATAAACTTCCTCACACGTTCTGTAAATACTGACAAATGGCATCGTCTGAAGGACCCTTAACTGTCAATAATTTGTGTACCTTTTTTTTAAGTAAATATTGCTTATAGGAACTTAAGGAACACATTTAACAAAATGTGCAGTGTGAATATAAAATGTGGTTGTAAAAAAACAGTACAAACCTATCAATAGAGCCACCATCAAACTGGATAACCGTTGCTCCTTAACCTCGATCAAATGGGGCTTTTCACCTGGTGCATGAGTCCGGGACATAACCGTAAGGGCGCTCGCGTGCGCTATGCTACGTACTGTCGCTGCACACATCCACGGCATGCCCAGTGTACCAGACATGATGTTCATTAAGCAGATCAGGACAATGTCCAGGTGGAAACCTGCTCCTTTTTGAAGTTTACGCTCTTTTTTGTCTAGGATTAATCTGGAAAGGAATGCAGGCATGTATTTTTTTTGCAAAGGAGTATTAATTACTAAGTAATACTTACTCGCAAATGTGAGTTTCCATAAATAGCAAAATATACACTAGCATGGCGGGAACTACGGCCCCAAACATAATCCAAATAGGCAGAGGTCTGTCTAAACCACCAAAAGGTATAAACCAGCCTCTAAGTTCTGGTTTTGAGGGCGACAGCCCTTCGGGTACGTTAAGTTTCTCTGTGAATATCTCGGGAATCATAAAATCTAGAAAAACCATGATTATGATTGCTATTGGAACGCCGAAATCTCCCAGAGCTCGCCTTGCCTAAAAAAGTAATTGTTCCATAAATCATTGCCCTACGTTCAAAGAACTTAATACTTACAGATCTGCCTAAGAAGTGACTGTTCCTAAATATCTTCAAATAATAAGCAATGGCAAAAGTTCCAAGGGTTAGAATGGTACAAAACAACGCGGTGTTTGGTTGGTTGATGATGGTACCCGTTTCGTCGTGGTCAGGTACCCTCTCCAAATGGACAACAGGGATAATTATATCGCTTATGTTCAGGTTTGGGTTATCCTGTAGTATGGTATCGTTCTCAGAAGCGTTTCTAAAAGAAAGGGGCCTAGAATTTATTTAAAACGATATACAGGGTGTTTCAGAAGTACGGTACGTAACTTAAGGGGGTGATTCCTTATGGTATTCTAAGAGAAAAAGTTCATATGAACATGTGTCCGGAGTTGCTCCGTTTTTGATATAGGTACATGTGCAAAAAATGGTTTTTTATAATTTTTTTAAATATCCTTTTCCCAATTTTATTGAAATTTGGTACCGTTATTCATAATAATAAGGGGGCTTACTTAGCCCTGCGTAGATAAAATTTATTAGGTCCAGTGGCGTCCTGGGAAGCACCTTAACGAATATTATTGACAAAAAGATGTACGCCACTGACTTTTTTCTAATTTTGATATTTTTTTTCGGATTTACCAACTAATAATAGAACTTTTTTGTTCCCTGAATTTTTTTTCCTATCTTGCTTCGTTTTCGAGAGAATAAATAAAAATCACTTTATTGCATGTACTTACAAGAAAAATACCTCTATAAGAAAAAATAAAATATAAATAGGTATTTAACACAACTTGAAAGTTTAAAACTCATAAAGTTATACAAAATTACAACACTTAAGTAAACAAACATGGGTACATTAACTACATTACATTACAAAGTAGGTAAAATTGTATTCAAGATATTCCTTGTAGTCATAGAAGGCCTGACCACTAAGAAAGCTCTTTAATTGAAACTTGAGCTCCCTCTCTGACATACTCCTGATAAGTTTTGTCAATTTATTACAAAAATGGATAGCCAAACAACCCGAGCCATTTCTGCATCTTTTAAGTCTTTGGTAGCTTGGAATCAATTTCTGTTTGTGTCTCGCCTTATAGTTATGCACGTCTGGTATTTTGTTTTGTTGTTCTTGATGTAAGTATAGAAGGTTTTCGTCTCGGTTTTCGTATATAAATATTGAGGGAAGTGTCCAAGTTCTTTAGGTTGGTAAATGCATGCCTAAAGTCAGCCCTTCGCCTCGAATCTCAGATTCCTGAATAGTCTGCGAAAGGCTTACTCAGACAGCAATATGGTTCAAGTTTACTACACAACATACAAAAGAACTTACAAAGCTGTCATTCGGAGAGCAAAAAAACTATATTATGGAAGACGTCTTACAAACTCGGACAATAAACAACGCGAGTCGTAGTCTATTATAGATGAAATCAACAATAGGGTAAAAAAATCTAATGAAATTAATATTGACACTAATCTTTTGAATGACTATTATTGCTCAGTTGGTAGTAACCTTACAAAGAATCTCTGTTCCTTGACCGACCCACTTTCTTACCTCTCAAATATCCAATATCCGGATAGCCTTGGCGTGTTTAGGCTGACTTCACCATGCGAAATTCAAACTACATTAAATTCTATGAAAAACAAAAAAGCTGCAAATGATGATGGCATTTCTATTAAAATCTTAGAGTGCCTTTCAAATCAGTAAGTAATCAATCTCTCATTTATGCCTGGTTTCTTCCCATCTTGCTTTAAAATAGCAAAAATTATTCCTCTGTATAAAGGTGGCGACCACTCAAGTCCTTCAAACTATAGACCTATCTCATTACTATCTACTCTATCAAAGCTTATCGAAAAACTAGTGAAGCAGGTATGAGTGGTATCCTTTCTCAACCAGCATAATATTTTAACCGTAAACCATTTCGGATTTCAATCAAACAAAAATGCTTCCGACGCTATGTTTGATTTTTTGTCGAAGGTGTTTCAGGGTCTGAACCGGAGAGAGGCTTCTGTTGCGGTCTTTTGTGACCTATCAAAAGCTTTTGATTGCGTGAGCCATGAGGTACTGCTGCGGAAGCTTTATGCCTATGGGTTCCGAGGCATTGTGTTGCAATGGATTAGAAGCTACCTCACTGATCGTTCTCAAGCTGTGCACCTTAACAGCGTGTCATCTAACAGAACGAATATTTCTTGTGGTGTCCCTCAGGGATCTGTGCTTGGTCCAATTCTTTTCCTGATATATATAAACGATCTCACTCAACTTGAAATTGCGGGCCACTTTACACTGTTTGCAGATGACACAACTGTACTATGGCAGAATAAGAACCCCAAGCAGCTAATGCTTGATAAATCAGATGATTTTTTAAAAAAATCAAGCAATGGTGCGACGCAGATTGTCTTTGTTTAAATATGTCTAAGATAAGTTTAACTCTGCGGTTGATGATATCGATAATTCTCTGATAGAATCTGTGAGTGGGACTAAGTTCTTGGGTTTGTTTATTGACGAGGATTTAAAATTTTATCCTCATATTATCAACCTTGACAGAAAACCCGCTTCTGGCTGCTTTGCTGTCCGGACTACTTTTAAGGAACTTGGAAGAGGGGTCGCATGGAGTGTGTATTTCTCCCTTGTTGAATCCCATTTGCGGTATGCGGTGCCCTTCTGGGGCGCTTGTGCAAATTTCCTTTTTCAATCTGTTTTCATTCTTCAGAAAAGGGCTGTCCGTGATTTATCTAATGCACATCCAAGAACTCATTGCAGACCTCTTTTTAAAGAGCACCAGAACCTTACTTTACCGTCTTTAGTCTTTATTCATTTTGGAGACTGTTTGTTTGGTCCACAAGAACAAATATCATTTCCCCAGACACCAGCAAACTTACATAACACGTCAAACCCACAATATCCCTTTGCCAAGTCCGCACACGGGTCTAGTCAGGGACTCGCTCATTTACAATGGCATAAAAATTTATAATAGCATTGATCTGCGGCTTAGAGGTGTGCAAGACTTGGGACTGTTTCGTAGAGCATTAAAAAGAGAGTTGCTTCAAAAAGCAGGGTTGGCTGCCCAGTGGGTAACCCAAAAAAGACCAGTGGTTTTTTTTGGGTAAAACCCACTTCCGAGTTTTTTTAAAAATATGTTTTTTGAGTGTTTTTTCTTAAACTGAAACTCTGTATACATTTCACATTTTTATATTTTGTAAAAAAATAAAACATATTAATAAAACACATTGTTATAAAAAATAAACGTAACACAAAACTAACAAAAATAGGAAGAAAAAAATGGGGATCCTACTACTACATAAATGTCATAAATGATTCTATTCATTTATTAAAATCTTGATAGAATTAAAAAAAAAAACCAAAAAAACCCAATTAAACCCGCTTATAAAACCCAAAAAAGCCCAGTGGGCTGGGCTTTATATAAAAAACCCGGGGTTTTTCCAACCCTGTCAAAAAGCCTACTACTCTATTGACGAGTTCTTTGAAGGAAATTAATCTATGTGTAAATTTAAGTTCGTTTTGTTAGTAGGTGTTTGTTTGTTTTATTAGCTGCTTTCTAGGACTTTTTAGAATTTTGTATGGCAAAGTGTTAGATATATTGTTCATTGTTTTGATTGTAATTTTAACCGTTTTGTGTTACTTTAGTTTTCTATTTTTTTTATATATGTTTAACTGTTTTATACTTTTACCCATTATTTAACTTTGTCAATAAGAGCTGATACATGTATTGGTTTTTGGACAATAAAGTACTTTCAGTCAATCAATCAAAACCTCTAAGGTAGGCCAGCCAATATGCGGACTGTCCTTCGTTGCATACAGAATAACCTCATTGCCCCTCGAGCTGTGCCCCCACACAGAAATTGCGTATTGATGATGGGGTGACAAAGAGAAAAACATGCTTTTCTAATTATTTGTGCAAAGACACAGTCTGCCAGTCCCTGAAGCAAAAATATACTTATGCCCTCCCACAGCATGCATCTGTGTAAGTCGACGATAAATATTGTATTATCCATGTATACTGTTTCACATTACAGAATTTCAGTAGATGGATGACAGGTTTCCGAGTAGGTTTCAGTAGATCAGTAAATTACAATTGAAATCAGTAGAACTACTGAAAAATCAGTAGACCTGGCATTTCTGCCTGTATAAAATTGAGAGATACTTAGGGCGGTGTGTTTTGTAATAAAATTTGTTAAATACCTTTTGTACAAGCATAATTTTCCTTACCAGAATGTACCCTACTCGACAAGACTCTTACTCTGTGGCTTTCAGAGCTTGCTGACCCGGCGAAGGAACGCACAGGTGTTGTTTTTATATAAACTGGTGAATGGGAGTATAGACTGTAGCGATCTGTTGAGCTTAGTATTATTTTCAATTCCTAGTAGAAACACAAGACAAATACAATTATTTCATGAAAGGTTTCACAGGACTAACTACGGCTCAAATACCTTTGCTCACAGGCTGATGCACACATACAATAAATTTTACTCCGACTGCGATATATTCCTTATTGGCTTAACCGCATTAAAGACCATCTTAAGGCTTAAGGTTTAAACTGTTTGTATTGTATGATTTTAGTGTCGGGTATGTCTAGGGATTGTTAATTTTGTACCGTTTGTACCATTTAGAAATAAGATCTTTCTGTAGTGTACTGGCTTTAAATAAATAAATAAATAAATAAACACCCTGTGTGTACAGCTATAACCTACCTATATACAGTCAACTCGAATTCACAATAATTCGCCATTATTGGGTGTTTGTCGTAGACGAAAAAAATTTTCTGAATACTCTCGATAATATACAGGAAAACGATCAAAGCCGAAAAAATATCTTCTGTAAATCGCGTGAAGAGTTTGACCAAGACGCTTCCCTCGAAGGCAGCCACTACGATGCCTATAATGCCCAGCCACACACCTATGTACACCCGAACTGTCAGAAATTCCAGCCCTTGCGCCTGACAGAACTGAAACAAGCTTTCGTCGAACAGGAGTAAAGGTCCTGGAATAAAAAGAAACGACATTTTAAGATCAAATTACAATATGTATGTACACAGAGTGGCAAAGAAGTCGCGCATAATGCCTGTAACTTTTGAACTACCTCGTATACGAAAAGTGACCTTTATGATAGTTGTTCAGTAAATTATTCCCCACATTTTTACCTGCATGAATTTTTTCTCTCATTTCTGGTTTGGTTGCCATAGAGACCAACTTACTTTTTTTAATTGGAACACCCTGCATATGATTGCATATTTGGATTCTACTGGGGAATTTTTTGTATTTCAAATTTTCACCTATCTGCAATAAGCGCTTCCGAGATAATGACAGCTCAAAAATGAAAAACTTCCTAATTATAATTATTCCTACCTAATACCCTAATACCCACCAGTTAAGTCGAGGTGTTTTCATGACAGCGACCTAAGAGGTGTCAATTTTGAGTTCCTGTTTAATTTTCTGTTGTCTAATTGCTAATTTGTTTACACTATGGTTCATCTGAATGAGAAACAACGAGTTGAAATTTTAATAATGAGCGATTACCGAAATATGAAGAGATCGCAAGATCAGGTTTGTCAACTTTTCAATGAATTATATCCAAATAGGCCTCCAATAAATCAGTCAATAGTGTGTCGAGTGGTAAAGAAATTTCGAGAAACAGGCAGTGTTAGGGAAGCCGCTTGATCAGGTCGACCTAAAACAGTAACCGGGGGAGACAAAGCTTTGGATATCATGCTCTCAATACATGAAAATCCAACACAATCATCCAGGCCAATGGCAATGGATTTTAATGTGTCTTATCAGTCAGTGAAAAATTTGTTTAAGCAGGAGAAGTTGCATCCCTATAAGATAAGTTGGTGCACGAGTTAAACGAGGACGATTTTGATAGAAGAGCTGAATTTTGTGAGCTGATGATGGAAAGATGCAATAACGATAATAACTATTAACAAATATCATTTTCTCGGTTGAAGCCACTTTCCATTTAAACGGCATTATTAATAGAAACAATTATCGTTATTGGTCTGCTGAGAATACTCGCTGGTTCCAGGAAAGTCACACTCAGAGGCCCGAAAAAGTTAATGTTTGGGCGGGCATAGTTGGTAGACATATTGTGGCACCTTTTTTCATAGATGGGAATTTGAATGGCGAAAAATATCTGGACCTCCTCAGGAATCACATAATTCCTTCTTGCAGAATCGTTTTACCGGGTGTAAATAATGGCATAAACTAACAGGTACGGTTCCAGCAAGATGAAGGCAGAATAGGTGCTATTGACTGGCCAGCGCGATCCCCGGACTTAACCCCGCTCGACTTCTTTTTGTGGGGACACTTAAAGAACAAAGTCTACGTTAACCGTCCAAATGACTTCTTCTTTTAAAGTCAGAATTAGTGCTGAAATTCGGGCCATTCCAGAGGACTTCCTTTTAAACGTTGTAGACGGGTTCAAGGATCGACTAGCGCTCTGCTTAGCAGAAAATGGTGGTCATCTTGAACACCTGATCCACTGAAAAGGTTTCACTTGTTTATTATTCCGATGTTAAGTTGCTCAATTTTCTAGGCTATTTATTTTGTTATTATAAAGTTTGTTACAATTTTAAATAAATAAAAATTTGAAATACAAAAAATTCAGAGTTTTCCCAGTGGAATCCAAATATGCAATCATATGCAGGGTGTTCCGTTTGAAAAAAGTAAGTTGGTCTCTATGGCAACCAAACCAGAAATGACAGAAAAAAATCATGCGGGTAGAAATGTGGGTAATAATTTACTGAATAACTTTCATAAAGGTATTTTTTTCGTATACGAGAGTAATTCAAAAGTTACAGGCATTATGCGCGACTTTTTTGCCAGTCTGTATAATCGGTTGAAAATTAAAAGAGTTATGCAACTTTTAGAAACTATTTACCTGTGGCGCCAACTATAATTAAGGGCTGTCCGCAAAAAATCGCAAACAAGACCCCAGCCATGGAAGTACAAAGTAGGGTCTCGCTAATCCCTATCTGGTTGTCCGTTTTTATCCCCATCAATCCACCAAACGCGATGGCCCCACTCACAGCGGCGAAATACATAAAAATAGCTGCGGCTGCGCATTGGGCGTTTAGGCCGTCGGTAATGTCGCTTTTGTAGTGGGGGAGGCGACGTTTCAGGTCATTTACCAGCCCTCCCCAGGGTCTTTTCGTCCTCTCCAAGGGGTTAGGGAACGGGGGCTTTTTGTCTCCGCCATCTATGGCCAGAAGGGGTTTTGTAATACCTGATGGAAGAATTTTAAATAATATTACTATGTCAACTAATTGATAGTATAGGTATGTGTCCTACCGCGAGCTTCCTCTTCTTTCTTTATTGCGTTGAGCTTCCTCCTCTTAATAGCCTCACTTTTGGCCTTGATTTCTTCGATTGGTAGTAACGCCTGCCTCTCCCAGTCCCCAGGGGGCAGCACTATACTGTCGTCCAAAAATTCGTTTATTGCTGAGAGTAGTTCCTTTCGCGAATCCGCTTTGTAGGCTATGTTGTGGAACTGTTGGTTGGCCATTAGCGTTGATATCGAACGTCCAACCTGAAAAGAGAGTATGCATCGAGTCACAAGCTTCAGTGGGCACACCAAAGATGTGTCAACACATCATCATATATACTCACCTCATGGTAGTCTATGCTCGCCTTCTTAGGCCCGAGGAGTATAAAGATAAACCTCACAGGAATCATTACTTCAATCAGAGAAGGAATAACAACTGGTTCAGCCAATCTAACGAAGGCAATGGCCGGTTGTTCCAGGAAATCCACTTCTCCCACCAGTACGCTCGCACCTTGAGCCTCCAGTGGGATCTTTTTCAAGATGGCGTCATTTCTGGCCCTTCGGATGTCTTCGTTTGAGGCCGATGAATATATTTCTTCCTTGATGTCGATCGTGTGGTTGTCGTGGAGGTTATTGAAGAATCTTTGTTCGGCGTCGCCGTTTCTGAGGCCGGTTTCTGGGAAGCTGATTTTTCGTTTTTCCGTGTCGTAAAGGTTCTAAAAGCGAGAGAAATAAGTATTATGTGGTGCAATGTTTCTCGCGGAAGACAATGTTAAATGGAGAGGCGGGTGTTAAATATTCTACTCAAACTATTTTGTGGTCGCGTAGGGTCATAATAAAAAAAATTATTTCTGCTGGATTGCGCCATTTGGGAATCTCATACAGGGTGGCCCATTTGTGTGACAAAGTAATATTATCCCAAATCGGGTCACATACAGGGTGTGTATAAAGTATGGAAACGGCTTAATAACATCACAATTTATTGGCCGATTTAAACCAAATTTGGTACAATTGTGTAAGAGGATCTGACGCACCGAATGACGATATTCGCGTTGTTGCCAGCTTTTTAGTTTGTCTGGAATTCGAACGAATTTTATATTTTTAAATGTAACACCCTGTATATTTTTTCATTTATAGTTTTTACTTGAAATTTGTTACACTTTTGGTAACACACTTTGTTCCTAATATCGGTAGTTTTCGAAATAACGAGTACAATTTAGAAAAAATATATTTTTTATATTAAATGTTCAAACAATTTTGCCTGTACAGCTTGACAGTGTGCTAATTGAAAATAAAATTTTTAATTGTGTTGTAAATCATTTCTTGCGTTATTAATTCAAATTCGTCCAAAATTCGACGCTGCAAATCGGCCAAATCTTGAGGTTTTGTGGTATCAACTCTGTTCTTCAAGTGTCCCCATAAAAAGTAGTCGTTAGGCGACAAATCAGGGGACCTAGGTGGCCACTCGATTGTACCCCCTCTACCGATCCACCTATTCGGAAAAGTGTTGTTTAAAAATTCGCGCACATTTCGACTAAAATGGGTTGGAGCTCCGTCCTGTTGGAATAATGTACTTGCATAATTTGGTCCCATCACATTTCGTATAGTAGGCACTATTTGCGTTTCCAGGAGCTCAAGGTAAAGTTGTGATGTCAAATTTCCATCAATAAAAAATGGACCGATCTTGTTGTTACCCAGAAGCCCAGCCCACACATTCAATTTTCCAGGGCGTTGTTTCATTACTTATGGCTACTTTGATAAAAACAAATCAGCGTGGTCGTATAGCCTTCCACTGCTGCCTTAGATTTATACGAAAAAGTCTATTGTTTTCAAAAGTTAATAAAGATAACCATAATAACCTATATATATTTGAACTCAGAAGAACGATATCTAGCGACTAAAAATATAAAATACAGGGTATTTCATTTAGAAAATACCAGGTAACTTGAAAATTTTAAGTTTCTGATGCTTTTTTGTTTTTTTCTGAGAACGGATTCTGAATACCCATTAAAAATACCTCAAAATTGCTAATTTAAACTTATTTGTAGGACCAACATTAACCGAGGTATCCATCTAGTAAAATATAAACAATCACCCTGTATATGTAGGCCCAATTTGTGTCACACTGTATAAGATATGAAAGAAAAATGGTTAAAAAAGTTGTAGGGTATAAGCAAATATATATTTTAAAATTATTTATTAAGGATACAGGGTGGTCCAAAGAAGTAGGGCCTGAACAGAGAAGAAGATATCTAGTGTATGATAAATAAAGTTGGGACACCCTGTACACGTGAGTCACCCTGTTTGTTATATTATAGTTTAAATAAAATATTTCTCTGAGGTGATATGATCGTTCATCGTGCTCAAAATTCTAATAAGATGAAAATAACATCAGTAACTTTTTTAAGGTACAGTCAATGACTACTTAAGCCAAAAATGAATTAATAATTATTGTAGCATGATCGATTTTAAATAATCCATATGATATGAAAACTACAGGGTGCTCCTTAATGATATGCAAATATTTAAGGGTGTGAATCTACACGAAAAATTAATGATATGAATATGATTATGAACTATGGTCCAAAAATGTTCCGCTACGAAAATACTGGGTGTTTTAAATTAATTAATATTCTCGAAACCACTTGAGATATTTCAGTTATATTTAGTACGTAGCGACCGTTAATACAGGTGCATATTTTTCCATACAAAAATAATTATAAACACAATACTTTACTGGTTGGCATTTGTGTGTAATGAACAACTGACAACATACACCATTACACAGTGGCGTATTTAGGGGGGGGGGGGGGGTCTGGACCCCCCCCGCGGACCCTGTAGTAAAGAAAACTGAAATTCACATTCATTTATTTGCAATAAATAACATGAAACATTATTTCAAATTTTCCAGATGTTTGGGGATTTCTACAGTCTTTTAGTTTAATAATTAATTGTTGAATCTTATTTTTGTTCCGTGTTTACTAATTCAGGTGAGTAAAATAGTATAGGTACCGTTATACATACCTTCAAAAAACTAATATTTCAAATGCAAATATTGGTGTTTATATTTAAAAATTGCTTTATTTCTACGTTTTTTTTGGGCCGGGCTATCAAAACGTAAAATTTGTAAGTTTAGACAGTACAAAAAAGGGCGTGGCACCTAAAAAATTTTGCCTGCGGCGCATTTTTTTAAGGAAGGTAAGTGGACCCCCCCGTGTCACAATCCTAAATACGCCACTGCCAGTACAACTAACATGGAGTGATTATTACAAAAATTGTTGAAAATGGCTCCCTTCACTTAATATATATCCTTCCGCCCTCCTTCTCATAGAATTGCGCACCCGTTAAAATATCCCCGGAGGATTTCTTATTCTATCATATGCTGCAGCTATTTTTTCTATTAATTTCTAAATCTAAGCTGTTAAGGTCGGGGGACCTTGATGGCCATTCTTGAGACCTAGGATTCGCATCTATATGAACTTTACTTTACTGGAAAATGTCGGATGTAAAAAGCAAGTGACATATTCCATGGCAACTAGATTTATTGCAAAATTGTATTCTTCAATAATTAGATTAATTTTCTCAGACAATACGACGGTTTTTAGAAAAATATCTCAGGAGAGCTCTTATGTTTGAAATTGAACGGTGAATTAAAAAATATTTTTTATATGGGATAAAACCATTGGAGTACCATTTTTCCCTCAAGAATATGGAAATCAGTGCCCGTAGACACGCCACTGTTAAAGCTGAAAATTATTTTTGTATTGAAAAATATGCACTTTTATTAACTGTCGCTATATACTAAATATCACTGAAATATCTCAAGTAGTTTCAAAAATATTAATTAATTTCCATTTTTTTCCTAAAACTTTAACACCCTGTATTTTAGTAACGGAACATTTTTGGACCATAGTTTATAATGCAAACTGTCATTAATTCTTTATGTAGATTCACACCCTTAAATATTCGCATATAATGATATAGAGGGAACACTGTATATAATTAACTAGGTATAGTCTATCTTTAAATGACGCCAAGTAATAAATGCTCGTTAAATATGCAAAACGCATACCAGGGTCAGGCCCGTATCCAGAAATTCGTTTAGGGGGGGGGGGGGGCCAAGGGCGAAAATCATTCAAAAATGTAGACTTATTTTAATTAATTCAGAGCAAAGCGAATCACACATTAAAACTTAAATCATTATGTGACGTTTAATCTATTATTACTTATAGTTACAATAAAAAGATGCAGTACAAGGTGTACAATAAACAAAAAATTTTCAAATTTCGGGATCTTGGGGGGGGGCCCCGGACCCCCCGGGCTCCCCTCCTGGATACGTGCTTGACCAGGGTATCAAGAACAATTTAAACACCATCGCCTAAAATCTATTGTGTTTACATTAAAGGATTTAAATAATGATCATTCTTTAGGTAGGTCCACCATGAATTTATCGCAAGCTATTGTGATATTTGAGGATTTACCATTGTTATTGGTAAGTTTCCTTAACCAGAAGCGTGTATTGGGGAAGTTTTTAAATTAAAAATCTTATATATGATAATTAAACAAAAAGGGAAAAAGACGTGTAATCCAAAAATAAAATTAAACAATCAACTGCTAAAACAAGTATCAGAATATAAATATCTTGGTCTCATAATTTCAACAATTTAACATGGAATTCTCAAATAAATAACATTATCAATAAAGTGGCACCTATTGTTGGAGCACTTAGGAGATGCTCCCACCAACTCAATAATAATTCAAGGTACCTTCTGTATAACAGTTTTATTGAACCACATTTAAGATATCTAATACCTTGTTGGGGTAATGCTAGTGAATATTTAATAAAGAAACTACTAAGACTACAAAATAAATCAATAAAAGCTTTATTTGCCATAAATTATTATACACCCAGTGAAGACTTGTACAGAACATACATACCCATTTCTTACTATAAATCAACTTAGAAAATTTGAGCAAACCAAATTAATACATAGTGTACAAAATAAATTAATTAAAGCAAACACAGTCCTTAAACAAAACAAAGATTATTACAACTATAATATGTATAAGATCAAAAGATGCCTTAAGAAATACATTTGCTCGCTCAAAGAAAAAACAAGACTCTCCATATGAGGGAAGCATTCAAACCTATAATAATATTCCTGATGAACTTCTTAATGAACACCGAAAAAAAATACTGCATACCAACTTGAAAAAATATATTAAAGAGACAGTACTAAACTAATATAATATAAAAAATTAAACATGTTATTTAGACATTTTTTTTACTTTCTCTGTAAAATGTAAACATTAGAATTTTAACCATTACTTTTACCATTTAAGGAATTTGTTCAAAATGTATTGTTATTATATATATAGGCCTCATTACCAGATTTATCTGTTTCGAGGTCAGTAATAAATAAATAAAAAAAAAAAAAAAAAAAAAAAAAACATGCCTACTCCTAAAATTGTATTATATTATATTCGTAGGTATTTATAACATATGAAAACATTTAAAAAATCATATTAACTAATAAATAACAATGGGTGGTACTATTTTACATAATATAATTACAAAAACAACATATAATACTTTGTCGTTATGGCTTAATCATACTCTGATTAGGAAGATGAACTTTTATTAACATCGTTTATAATAAGGTTCAACCATTATAAACGACTCTTTTTAAATCCACCATTTTATAAGTCGTGTTTTTTCTGGCGACATCTGTCTTTATTTGAGCCCACATAAGTTCGATCGGGTTTAATTCGCAGTGGTAAGGAGGAAGTCTAAGCACAGATATTCCTCGTAACTTTGCCATTTCATCGACTACACATTTTTTGAATGCATTTTTATGTAAATTGGCTAGTATCAATAGTTCTTTTTTTAAGGAATCTAATGGAAATTCTAGTCTTAAACTTAGCCATTCTGTTATTTTACTTTTACGCCACGCACTTGTCGGTAATTTTTCCGTCAGCCTAGAGTGATAATCTGCATTATTCAATACAATCGTTGTATCTTTTGGTATAAGATCCAACATTTACTCGAACCATTCTTTAAAGACATCGGCATTCATATCTTCGTGATAGTCTCCTGTATTTTAGATTGGAACATCAGTAGACCACCTTTAGAGAAGCCTTCAGAACTTCCAATATGGCTTATGATAAACCTGAACATCAGTAGACCACCTTTAGAGAAGCCTTCAGAACTTCCAATATGGCTTATGATAAGTCGATGTCCTTTTTCAGATGGCGGTCTTAATCATGTGTGGACAATCCTTCCAAAAAAAACTTGCTTTGAACTTTTAATATTTCCATCCTGCCAAAATTTAGTCACAGTGTGGCCTTCATTTAGCCATGTTTCGTCTAGGTAAAATATTCTTTTGCTTTCTTCTCTGGCGGTTCGGATGATTCTTAAGTAATTTCTTCTCCAACAGACGATATCGCTTCTGTCTATTAAAATCGATTGCCTATTATGTTTTTTCACCGAAAACCCATTAAATAATTTCCAAAGCGTATTTCTACACATAAATGGTTAGTCCCGGTCTTCTCGGATTGAGGACAAAATTTTGTCCAACGTTGGATTTTTTTTTTTAAACTCTTTGCCTTATTCTCTGCATTAAAACGTCATCCAGCTCAAGTTTTGGTCGTCCTGGAGAAGTTTTTGGAGGTTTGACGCCAACACTTTTTTCTTCTTTTAAAAGTTTATATATTGTTGTTTTCCCAACGTTAAGCATATCTGCTACTGTAAATTGCACTGCATTGTCAACACTCAAATCCGCATTCCTACTTTTAATAGAATCGTAACAGTTAAGAATTAATTTTTTTTTTCATTTGCTGTACATGGACCGACTCTAGGGCGTTTAGGCAATTGTTGAAAATTCTCCATATTTAATTAAAAAAACACTGACACTTCACACTTTGACTAGTTTCACTGAGAAACAAACACCCAAGGTAGGTATGTATAGATATAAATAGGTGTATTATTCCAATAGAGTCACCCATAAAGGCATAATAAACATAATTGGCAAACAGGTAACCAGGATTAGGTAAAAAAAAAGGAATAAAATGATTAGAACAGAAACGGAATAAGTGAGTACCTACCTAGACTCTAATTAGCTTTGATAAAATTGCTTTCCAAAATTCCAGGTAAATGGTACGGCTGTACATAATTTAGGGCAGCCATGTCAAACATGCGGCCCGCGGGCCGCATGCGGCCCACTGAGCATTTTCCTGCGGCCCCGAATCAGCCATGTAATGCGGCCCGCGAGCCTGTTAAAAACCGAAAATAAAGTACTGTTACGATTGGTAAAAAATGGCCCAAATAGTGCCATCTATGTTTAGGAGCATGAACTAAGATGCGCGCTCAACCTAAAAGCCTGGCTTGTTCCGGAAAGTTCTATCGCGCGAGAATACAGATGACGCTACCTGAACATTCTGGAAAGAACTGTCGAGAAATCACAATCCGTATATAAGCCAATACCGCTCGATTGAGTTCAGTTGTTCAGTTAGTTATGAGTCAGTTGCGATAGAATTGCGAGTTTAGTTGCGTACTTATTGTTACAACACGTAACAGTACTTATTGTTATTTATTTCGGATAAAGTTTTTAACATGTCTGTTTCAAAACCAAGTGGAAGTAAGAGGAAACTTGGAGATGAGCATCGTATCTTTCAAGAAAAGTGGGAATTACAGTTTTTTTGCTGTGAAGTGAAAGACAAAATTATTTGCTTGATTTGTAACAGTACAGTCGGTGTCCCAAAATTATATAATATAAAACGTCACTATGATAGTAATAAAACTAAGTTTGACAAGTATACAGGCATGATTAGAAACGAAAAGTTAAAAGAGTTAAAATCACGGTTAAAAGATCAACAGCTTATGTTTACACGTCCAAAGCAAGAAAATGAATCTGCCGTTCAAGCGAGCTACGTACTGTCGGAGTTGATCGCAAAACACTCAAAACCATTTGTTGAAGGTGAATTTATAAAAGAGTGCCTTGTAAAGGCCGCGGAAATTGTAAGTCCCGGGAGCGTGAAGGCTTTTCAAAATATATCCTTGTCCCGGAATACTGTCGCTAAAAGAGTTACCGAGTTGGCTGCCAATATAAGCGAACAGATAAAAACAAAATCAGACTCTTTCATTGCATTTTCTATTGCCTGTGACGAAAGTACAGATGTGTGTGGTGTGGCGCAACTCGCTATTTTTCTTCGTGCTGTTGATAGAGATATCAACGTTTATGAAGAATTACTGGAATTAGTACCATTGCATGATACAACAACTGGGGAGGATATTTTCAATGCTGTTTATGGACTTCTGCAAAAGTACAATTTAGATTTGTCAAAACTGTGTTCCGTTGCAACAGACGGAGCTCCTTCAATGACTGGAGTAAATAATGGCTTCATTAAAATATTACAAACAAAGAACAGAGAAACGGGCAGTGACAAACCAGATTTTCATCATGTTCATTGCATAATCCACCAAGAAGTTTTATGCTCAAAAGTGATCAAGTTGGAAAGCGTTTTAAAGTCAGTGAAAAAAATGATAAACTTCATAAGGTCACGTGGCTTGAATCAGCGACAGTTTTCTGCGTTTTTACGTGATTTAAAAAGTGAGTACACTGGTTTACCTTATTATGCAGAAGTGCGATGGCTTTCGTGTTCTATGGTTCTCGATCGGTTTTGGAAACTCAAAGAAGAAATACGCCTTTTCATGGAAGTGAAAGAACAAGATGTCAGCTTATTATCCGACGTACCTTTTTTACAAGATCTTTCATTTATGGTAGACATCACAAAACACTTGTCGGACTTAAATACGAAATTGCAAGGACCACGTCAAGTTATAACAGATATGCATGATCATGTTAAAGCTTTCAAGTGTAAGATGATGCTGTGGAAAAACCAGTTAGCGGTGGATAATCTGTCACATTTTCCGACTTGCAAGGCGTATCAGGAAAGTACAAGTGGCCCAATATCATACAAAATGTATACAGAGAAAATGGGAAGCCTTCTGTCAGAATTTGAAAAGCGTTTTCAGGATTTTAAGTCCCAAGAAAACAATTTTTCTTTATTTACTGGTCTTTTCACTATCGATATTGATAAAGTTCCCCCTCACTTGCAGATGGAAGTTATTGAGATTCAGTGTCAAACCCATTTAAAAGAAAAATTTGATAGTGTTGGTACATTCGAATTTTATAAGTACTTGCCTTTTCAATACCAAGAAATGAGAAAATTTGCCTGTAAAATCCTGTCAATGTTTGGAAGTACCTATAAGTGTGAACAATTATTTTCTTTGATGAAAGGAAACAAATCTTCCGCAAGATCGCGATTAACGGACGCACACTTGGACGCAGTTTTAAAAGTTATTTCCGCCGATAAATTCACGCCACAAATAGACAACTTAATTAAAGACAAAAGATGTCAAATATCTGGCAAAAGAAGTTAATGTTTGTAAGTTTTTGTAATGTCCTTTTTATTGGAAATTTAATAAATATACTTCTAATCTAACATAATAGTACTTTTTTTCGTTAAGATTTTCAGTAGTTTGTCTTCTTTAAGATTAGGTTTTGCGGCCCACCTAGTCTATGGTCTTCATGCTTTTGGCCAACCAGTGATTTTGAGTTTGACATGGCTGATTTAGGGCTTAAAAAATTTAATAATAAAATATATATTTGAAGACAAAACTTGGATTTAACCTCGATACCTACTTGTACTAATTCTGCACAAACTTAAAAATTCAGGCCTATTTAAATCTATACATGCCGAAAGATCTCGCACGCCCATGTAGAAGACGGTTTTGATTGATTTATATTACTTTGCATCATTTAAAGATAGACTATAAAAATTTATAACTACTTTAAGAAAAAAATTAAGAAGACTTAAAGATTTATTATTAAGGTTAAATTCAAAAGGAAAACAAACAAAATTGAAAAATAACGGGGCTATTAGATACTTGTTCTAGACAACACAAAAGTTATTAACGTTACCAAAAAGGTCTAAAACTAGAAAAAAATATACGGGAGCACTCAACAATACTGCTGCTAAAAAACCTACATTGAAATAAAAGTTTATTACAAAAAACCAACGCAAAAATGGTTTTCAAAATCAATTCACAACCACAATATGCAGGAACATTTTAAATACGGGGGTAATTCTAAAAATCAACTGCAATCAAACGGATAACGTGTTTGGGACCCACATTAGAGGTAAATCCTATAAGGGAGAAGGACCTCCCCTTGAGTGCGGCATGGGGAGGACAGAGCTGACCTTGGGCAGAGCACATCGAACAACGAGCCATCATGGCGGCATGTAATTTGTGACCGTCTTCTATCCACAGGGACTGTAAAAGATGTCAATATATTTTTTTAATTTAAGAGCTGCCTCGGAACATTGTACGATTTGTAAAGAACTAAAATTACTCTAAATCGTGTTATTTTTTTTTATCTCGTTTCCTGTTATTTTCGTAAATCAGGCACCCTGGGGTCTCAAATCAGCGTTATATTATTCGTCTATTCTATGAAACCCCGCTTTATGGGAAACAAATATAAACAGAGTTCTGATTTAAAACAGATTTTGTTAATACAGGGTGTTTCTTAATAACATGCTAATATTTAAGGAGGTTATCCTTGGGTCCATTTTGAGAAAAAAAAACTTCATATGAACATATGTCCCAAAAGTCTTAACTGTTGAACTACAGGGTGCTAAAGTTTTAAGAAAAAAATCTATTTTTTATGATAACTTTGGTATGACCCTATATATTTTTGTGAAACGTGATACGCATCTTCTATGCATCAAAAGGCATTTTCTACTGTACAACATGATTTTTTATTCTTGCCAAAGGCGTTTGTGCGGAATTTGCACTTTATCATTTTGAAGAGAAAAGTGATACGCCACTGCTTTTTCTTAAAGTAAAAATTATTTTTGAAATCCTCATTCCTTTCTGAACAAATCTGGTCTCTTCATTTTGTTTCGTTTGACGTATGGTTTTCGCATAAAAAAATAAAATTCATTCATTTGCATCCAGGGTTGAGATGATTAAAATCATGATTTTAATCAGTATGATTTTTTTTTTTTAAATCAGGATTAATTTAAAAAAGAGTTTAACATTTTAATACCTAAAATGTTTTTGTTCATACAAAAAATAAAACCCAGACGCATTTTTATTTGGTGTTATTTATTATTTTATTATAATAATCGAGGAGAACAGCTGGATATTACAAAAATAAAACTTTAAAAAAATTAAAAAATTAAAACTAAAAAAAAATTTTTAATACAAAAAAAATACTTAATTTCAACAAAAAAAAAATATAAAAAAACCTAAGTATTCTAATGCTTAAATAGAAATACTAGTTTAGCTGCTTTGTCACTGCCAAGTTAGTTTCTTATATCTGAATGTACGAATCCATAAGTAGAAAACATCCTTTCGATATCAGCAGACGATGCACAGGCACACAAAACAGAAATTACTATAGGGAGCACTTGCTTAATTTCTGAAACATCTTCTTGAGATCTCCACCACTGTACTGCTGTTACATTTTTGATTATTTCCTCTGAAAACAGAGTTTTGTGAAAAGGGCCCGACTTAGCTTCCCCAACCTAATTAGTAATGGTAATAAGCCTGTGTCTGCAAAATATTTGGAAACAATGTGTAGAGCATCTCTCTTTTCTTCAGCTAGTAATGGATATTCTTCTTTGTTCGTTGTAGGATCCAAAATATACGCCAAAAAGTAAAAGGGGGTTAGAGCTTAAACATACCTGTTCTTAAATAATTGATATTGACGCAAGCTTCTTTCTTCTTTAAATTCAAAACTGTCAAAAATAGCCAGTAACTTTTTCCATATGTAAACTGCTTGAGATAAAAATGCAACTTTTTGTTGCATTGCATCCAGTGCTATAGAAATTGGTTTTAGCAATTGTAGAAAATCTTCAGCCATCCTTTTAATACAGATATCTGAAACTTTTTTAAAAATCACTGGATCAATTTGATCTTTATGCTCTTCACATACCTATTAATAACAATTTTGGCCACTCATTTACATAGATCTCAAGACAATATGAAAGTGTATTCCACCAAACATCAGCATTTAGCAAATGGGTATTTCTGAAGTATTTCACAATATGTTCTATATGTTCTTTTATCTGCGATGCTTCTTCTTTGGAGAGCAAACTAAATAAGTGTGCCGAACAACCATATGTAATTATAGGGTAATTGGACGACTCGGTAATTTTTTTCTTCATACTGACCATGTTGCTCGCATTATCTGTAACAATACTGGTAACTTTACAGTTATATTCATTTTTGCACTTATTTATTGAGTTAATAGCCAATTCGGCAAGATAGTCAGCTGTATGGGGATGACCAGATGTATCTATGCTTTCTAAAAGAACACTGTTTCCATTCTCTGCAGTCAAAACGACACAGATTATCGGCTCATTATGTATATTGGACCATCCATCTAAGGACATGCAAACAGATTGTCCAGATAACTTGTTAAAACAATTAGATTTTTCTTCTTCAAATATTTCATCCAAGAGCGTTGATGATAACTGACATCTAGATGGTGCTAGGTAACCAGGTCTTAGCATTTCTATGGCCTTTCGAACCTCTTTATTTTCTATAGCTCTAAAACTGCAATTTGTTGCGTAAACGGCTTCGGCTATTTGTCTGTCCAATTCTTTTTTCTTATCTTGTCCAGTTCGCACAACAAAATAATCCAAATGACCACTATTTTCGCATCCACCTACACTTCCCTTTTCACAGTTATCGCTTTTCTGTTTCTTTGCCAACTGAATAATTTCACTCTGGCTAGTTCCAGGCTGAGACTGAAAATCACCATGCAGATATTCAAGACCACTGCTGATATCACTAGTTTCACTTTTGCAGATTTCCCAATGACTTTTTAGTCTGTCCACTCACTAGACCTTGCAATTCTTTACCACACTTTTTACATACTGCTCTACAACCTAGTTTGCCCACCACTTTCTTTTTTATAAAATGCTGCCAAATACTAAATTCCTTAATGCCCCGGCTTGTCATGAGTTCAAATGTTTTGATAGATTAACCCCTAAAGCAAAAATATAACTGATAACTAAAATAAGTGCGTATCGTTTATATAGCCGGGCGTTTTCTGCCATTTATTACAAGTTTCGACAAAGCGGCAAACTTGCACTACTACGCGGACGAAATTTTCTGTAGTAATATATTAAGGGATAGGGAAATTATCGAAAATCATTCCGAAGATTTTTTGCCGTGGAAATCGCTCGAGGGCTTGCCCGAGAGCGATTTCCTAATGGCAAAAAATCTGAGAATGATTTTCTGATTATTTCCCAATCCCGAAATGTATTTTGAAGATTATTTACCAAATAAAAAACTAACGATTTCTGACGGGTGAGATTTTCACTTTTGACAAGGGTGATTTTCACCGGAGAGCGGGAGATTATCGCTGAATAATCAGGTGAAAATCAACCCGCTTTTATAATGGATGAGGTAAATAATCACGTTAATACAAGTTTCGACAAAGGCGCAAACTTGCAAAAACTACGCGAACGAAATTTGCATGTTAAAACTTCTCCAGTTTTGCTTCGTATCTGTACTATTCCTGCCTAAAAATATTTGTTTACTTAGCAAAACAAAATATAAGCAGTTTGAAATATTTTAAAATAATAATATTTGTAAAAGCTGGTAAATTTTTTTAAAAAAATCAAAAAAATCATGATTTTTATCAACCCTGAGTTCAACAGTTAACACTTTTAGGACCTATGTTCATATGAAGTTTTTTTTCTCAAAATGGACCCAAGAATAACCTTCTTAAACATCAGCATGTTATTAAGAAACACCCTGTATATTTATGTATGCTTCATGCTTTTGAAGAAAATCACATAACAAGGCATCACTTAAATACATATGAACCACCAATTAAACTTAATAGTTACCTGCAATGACGTATAACTATGCTTGTTCTTGGTAAATCCAAACCTCCTATCATGATGCTCATTTACGTGCCTGTGTCGAACCAAGAGCACCCTCATCAGCTGTCCTTTGTCGTCTTCTCGTATCAAGTCTTCTTTGAACAAGTCCTCGGACACCCGGTAGGCTATCGCTGGAAGATCTTTTTCTTCTAAGTCGAGGATAACAACCTAAAGGAGACCAGCGGTTATTTGAGCGGACATTATGTCAGTTTATTAAACATACGCCAAGGAAGGGGATATTCCCTGAACTGTTCTAAGAAGAATAAAGTGCTGGACAATAACAACATTTTATTGCCAAAAAGTACATGTTAAGTTTCTTAATCTACAAATGGATGCAAAGAGCACGTGAACAGTAAATTAGACCGCTCGTGCCTTATGCCTCAAGAAGAGTTACGGTCGCCTGGCCAATAGAAATGCACTATGCAACCTCACATGTGAATATCACGCGGCGATCCCTGTTTACACCGTTGGAATCTGTAAATGAATTTTAGTATAGTTCTTACCCCGTTTTCCAAACACTTTCTTAGATTGAGCAACGAATGGAAACTAAGCGATGCCACATGGGGTTTGCCCCACCTGTCCACTCCCTCTTCCACGTCTTCTTCATATTTGATCCACCTGGCCGTCTCTTTCCATTCCTTTTCGTGTTCGTCTTCAGTTAGTAGTAGTTCGCTGAGTTCCACGAAAATCTGGAAAAAAAGGAATATCCAATGACAATATACCCACTCGACCTCTGGATGACGCAAAGTACTTACGGCATGTGGACTGTGATCGTATAACTTCTTCAGAAATGGATGAAGTTCGATTCCTTTTCCAATGTGCATTATGGATGCCTTGTGTCTGCGTACAGTTCGTGGATCGTCGGACCGATGGCTTTCCAGCTGATCTCTATCGCCTTCTGCAAGCGCTTCATCTTCAGGCTGTATTGACACCTGCGAGAATTAACCTTGTTCAATTTATTCATACATTTTTGAACCCTCTGTATGAATGTTTTTACTTTTCAGTTGCTTTAAATCTTTCTAAAAATATTCATTCATGCATTGGCCCACTTTCGTACATGAAGAATGTTAAAACTTTAACACTGAGGATACGTTAGTCCAACCAATGTTCAAGAAATTAAGTTAATCATTTTTGAGTTAAAGAATTAAAATCCTACTGGATGGGAGCCAAAGCTTTTGAAAAGGGAATATTTTCAGAATGTCTTAAATCAGCTATTGTTATTGCCATTGATAAACGAGGTGATTGCATGATGCATCTGTTTCTAATTTTCGACCATATACTACACTTTCTAAAATTATTAAGAACATTGTTAAATAGGGGTATTTTTAAATAAAAACAATATTTTAAATCAAACCAATACGCATTTTAAAAGAAGTGAATTACTAGTGACGCTATCTTTTCATTTCTTGAACATCTTTATTTGAAGCTTATTGAGATTTTGCCGCAGCAATATTTTGTGATGTTTCTAAAGCTTTTGATTGTGTTAACCCCGACATTGTATTAAAGAAGCTTGAACTTAAAGTGGTTTAAATCATATTAATTTGAAAGATCTCAAGTAGTATTGTTAATTGTAAGAACGCAAAATAATAACAATATTACAATTACAACTGGGGACCCATATCTTGTATTATGGCAATTGATAATCCGTCAGACCATATTACTTGTGTAGCAAACTACCTGTCTACTCGTATTCGATTAAGATACTTAATGGCAAATTTTGAAATATTTAAAAATTACTATTGAAAAAGCTTATTATACCATAAATGAATATTTTGATGATAATCTGACAATAAAGCATATTTTAACTTGGACTGTGATGGAATAAACTGTTTACTCTAGAGTTATTTTTTTGTGGCGCTAACCTACTAAATATGTCCTTTCAATTAAATCTAACTATTCATGCGTCACATTAGATTATTTTTTTGTTAATTGAGAATCCAATTTGCTGCTACCTGACTTCATTATGGTAAACCGAAAAATAATGATATCATTATATCATATGACAAAATGATTTTGATTTAAAAATAGCAGCGAAGTCATTAGTCTTCTTGTGGAAAGTAACTAGTGGAATAATTTGTTTGACAATCTGAACATTGCTTTCTTTTATACTTGATTATGTAAATAATAAATACAGAGTGGCAAAAAAGTCGCGCATAATGCCTGTAACTTTTGAATTACCACGTACACGAAAAAGTGACCTTTATGAAAGTGGTTCAGTAAATTATTCCCCACAATTCTACCTGCATGAATTTTCCTGTCGTTTCTGGTTTGGTTGCCATAGAGACTAACTTACTTGTTTTAAATTTAACACCATGCATATTTTATGATTGCAAGAACAAAAATAAATTTAAGTGATGTTTAAATGTTGAAAATGTCCCCCTCCCACAGTTTGACAATGGGCAAGGTTATTTGTCGATGACGTTTTGTATCATTTCTTGGTGAATAGATTCACATTCTTCAATAATTCTTCTTCTTATTCAGATCTGCAGGTTTTGTCACATACACTTTATTTTTTAGTTGTCCCCAGAGAAAATAATCAAGGGGCGTTAAGTCTGGCGACCTAGCGGGTCATTCTATAAGGCCCCTTCGCCCTATCCAGCGGCTAGGAAAAGTATTATTTATAAACTCTTACAGCTTGTCCAAAATGAGGAGGAGCTTCGTCCTGCTGAAACCACGTATGTCGTAATAATGGTCCTACTGTATTGGTTATTGCTGGCACAATTTGATTTTGCAGCATGTGTAGATAATATTCTGCATTCAAATTCCCCTCTATAAAGAAAGGTCCCACTAATCTATTGCCAATAATACCGACCCACACATTTACTTTCTGGGGGTGTTGAGTGTGTGTTTCTCTCATCCAATGTGGGTTCTGATTAGCCCAGTAACGACAATTATGTCGATTGACATTCCCGTTTAACATGAATGTTGCCTCATCCGAAAAAACTATTTGGTTAAAAAATTGTTATTTTCTTCCTGTTTTTGCATCATTACTTCGCAAAATTCCATTCTATGTTCGAAATCGTCTTCTGATAATTCCTGGACTAAAGTTATTTTATAGGGGTAAAAATTACTGTTTTTTTAAAAATAATTCCAACTGATTTTAAACATACATCAACTTGGGTAGCAGCTTTTCTCAACGACAAATGTGGATCCTGAATAAAATAAAGTAATGTACCTATCTAATTTGTTTTCATCACTAGTTGCCGATTTTGGTCTTCCGGAACGAACTTTATCTCTGCAACACCCGGTTTCCTCGAATCTTTGAACTGTTCTCACAATTTTAGATTTTGATATAGGCTGTCGGTTTGGAAAGTTATATTGAAAAATTGCTTTGTTTCGGTAAATGATCTTTGTCGGTCTCCAAAACCTCTGATCATTAGTGAAGTTATACGTTCCCTTTCGTTGAGAGACATTTTCAGAAATTAATATGACAGTGACGCAAAACATTCTGGTACCAGCTTGTAAAAATGCAAAATGTAGGTAATATCTTACCTGTTGAGACTAACTTACTTCTTTTAAATGGAACACCCTGCATATGATTGCATATTTGGATTCTACTGGGAAAACTCTGAATTTTTTGTATTTTAAATTTTCACCTATCTGCAAGCGTTTCCGAGATAATGACAACTCCAAAATAAAAAAACTTCCTAATTATAATTGTTCCTACCTAATACCCACCAGTTGACTCGAGGTGTTTTTATGACAGCGAACTATAAGAGGTGCCAATTTTGAGTTCCTGTTTAATTTTCTATTGTCTGATTTCTAATTTGTTTACACTATGGTTAATCTGAATCAGAAACAACGAGTTGAAATTTTAATAATGAGCGGTTACGGAAATATAAAGAGATCGCAAGATCAGGTTTGTCAACTTTTCAATGAATTATATCCAAATAGGCCTCCAATAAATCAGTCAACGGTGTGTCGAGTGGTAAAGAAATTTTGAGAAACAGGTAGTGTTAGGGAAGCCGCTAGATCAGGTCGACCTAAAACAGCAACGGGGGGAGACAAAGCTTTGGATATCATGCTCTCAATACATGAAAATCCAATACAATCATCCAGGCCAATTTCCAGGACGTTGGATAGGCAGAAGAGGTGCTATTAACTGGACAGCGCGATCCCCGGCCTTAACACCGCTCGACTTTTTTTTGTGGGGACAAAGAACAAAGTCTACGTTAACCGTGCATATGACTTAGAATCTTTAAAAGTCAGAATTAGTGCTGATATTCCAGAGGACTTCCTTTTAGACGTTGTAGTCGGGTTCGGGGATCGACTGGCGCTCTGCTTAGCAGAAAATGGTGGTCATTTTGAACACCTGATCCACTGAAAAGGTTTCACTTGTTTATTATTCCGATGTTAAGTTGTTTAATTTTCTAGGCTATTTATTTTGTTATTATAAAGTTTGTTACAATTTTAAATAAATAAAATTTGAAATATAAAAAATTTAGAGTTTTCCCAGTAGAATCCAAATATCAATCATAATCATTCCATTTAAAAAAAGTAAGTTAGTCTCTATGGCAACCAAACAAGAAATGACAGAGAAAATTCGTGCATGTTGAAATGTGGGAAATAATTTCATGAACAACTCTCATAAAGGTCACTTTTTCGTATACGAGGTAATTCAAAAGTTACAGGCATTATGCGCGACTTTTTGCCACTCTGTACAAGAGGTTTCAAAAATTCGACAAATTTTAACACTATACTCTGTTTAAAATTGGGAGAGAGTGATAAATGAGGATTAAGTGACCATTTCTTGGAAGTACCTGCCTACATATTTAATATTAATTCTTAGAAGTATTATACAGGGTGTTTCCTAAGTCTCGGTCAAAGAAACTGGTGAATCCTCCCATAATTGTAAGACGAAAATTTAGTATCAAATTATTTCCAATGTCGCTTTGTCTTCATCTTTAGGGTCTCCCCTTTGGGACCCTGTTATGAGGGGATATAGGACAAAATGTTACGTAACCTTCGGTCCCTATTTTGATCTAATCTACCCGATCCCTAATTATCGACCATACCTTTTAGGATACCCTGTATAAATAAAAATATTGTGCCGACAAGCTCCAATCATGTTGTTTATTTAATGCCGAGTTTAGAGAAACTTAGCTATACTCAAAGGTCCAGCCCCGAAGGCAGGCCTATATCTGCCAATAGCAGGCTGATCAAAACCCACTTTCTATTGTATTTGGACCTCTTACAAAGTGCGGTAGGCATATAAAGAATGAAAGGGTCTGATATGCAACGTAAATCGTTATAGAACCTATTAAAATTATTTTCACCGCCTTGTGAGCGTTTTCCATACTAACTAGGGTTTATTACTCTCTTCCAATCTGAAACAGAGTATAGATTCTTTAGCCCTAATAAAAAAAAAACAATAACATACTCTTCGCATCTCTCTGTGGATCCCATCGAAGCCACTATCTCGGACTGTGTCATGATGGTGATGGTGGTGGTGTTTCTTTTTCGCTGAGATGTCCAAGGGTAGCGAGAATTTTCTGTGGCCGTTGTACTGATGTCGCCTAAAAATTATTAACTCGTCGTTGAGTATATTTATCTCGCCCGCTCTATACGAGCTTTTTGAGAATTGAACTATAGTCTATCTTTAAATGGCGCGAAGAAATAAATGCTTATTAAATATACCATACATACCGATGCATCAAGAACAATTTAAACACCATCCCTTAAAATTATCGCAAGATATTGTTATATTTGAGGATTTACCATTGTTATTGGGAAAATCCCTTAGTCAGGAGCGTGTATTGGGGACATTTTCAAATTAAAAATCTTCAACATGCCTATTCTCCTAAAATTGTAATATATTATATTCGTAAATTTTACATAATATAATTACAAAAACAAGATATAATATAGAATCTTACAAACAAAGCATTTTCAGAAATCGAATAATACTTTGTCGTTATGGCTTAATCGTAGTCCGATCCGGAAGATGAACTTTTATTAACATCGTTTATAATAAGCGGTTCAACCATTTCTTCGATTATTATATCTACCTGCCACATTCTGGCTTCTTCTATCACACTTTTTCCACTTTTCCGCCCTGATTTTACCCATAGCTTCATTAAAGAGTCTTTTTAAATCCACCATTTTATAAGTCGTGGTTTTTCTGTTATTTGAGCCCAAATAAATTCGATCGGGTTTAATTCGCAGTGGTAAGGAGGGAGTCTGAGCACAGATATTTCTCGTAACTTTGCCATTTTATCAACCACATATTTTTTGAATGCATTTTTATGTAACTTGGCTAGTACCTATATAGTTCTTTTTTTAAGGAATCTAATGGAAAATCTATTTGTCTTAAACTTAGCCATTCTGTTATTTCACTTTTACGCCACGCACTTGTCGGTAATTTTTCCGTCAGCCTAGAGTGATAACTTGCATTATCCAATACAATTATTGCATCTTTTGGTATAAGATCCAACATTTGCTCGAGCCATTGTTCAAAGACATCGGCATTCACATCTTCGTGATAGTCTTCTGTATTTTTGGATTGGCCTTCAGAACTTCCAATATCCTGCCAAAATTTAGTCACAGTGTGGCCTTCATTTAGCCATGTTTCGTCTAGGTAAAATATTTTTTTGCTTTCTTCTCTGGCGGTTCGGATGATTCTTAAGTAATTTCTTCTCCAACAGACGATATCGCTTCTGTCTATTAACATCGATTGCCTATTATGTTTTTTCCACCGAAACCCCATTTTTTTTTTAATAATGTCCAAAGTGTATTTCTACACATAAATGGGTAGTCCTGGTCTTCTCGGATTAAGGACAAAATTTTGTCCAGCGTGGGAGTTTTTTTTTTAAAACGAAACTATGAACTTTTCGCCTTATTCTCTCCATTAAAACGTCATCCAGCTCAAGTTTTGGTCGTCCTGGAGAAGTTTTTGAAGGTTAGACGCCACTTTTTTCTTCTTTTAAAAGTTTATATATTGTTGTTTTCCCAACGTAAATTGCACTGCATTGTCAACACTCAAATCCGCATTCTTACTTTTAATAGAATCGTAAGGGCGTTTAGGCAATTTTTGAAAATTCTCCATATTTAGTTAAAAAAAACTGACTCTTCACACTTTGACTAGTTTCGCTAAAAAACAAACACCCAAGGTAGGTATGTATAGATATAAATATGTGTATTATTCCAATAGAGGCACCCATAAAGGCATAATAACCACATAATTAGCAAACAGGTAATCAGGATTAGGTAAAAAAAAGGAATAAAATGATTAGAGCAGAAACGGAATAAGTAGCTAGACTCTAATTATTTTTGATAAAATTGCTTTCTAAAATTCCAGGTAAATGGTACGTACGACTATACATAATTTTGAGCTTAAAATATATATTTGAAGACAAAACTTGAATTTAATGTCGATACTTGTACTAATTCTGCACAAATTTATAAATTCAGGCCTATTCAAATCTATACATGCCGAAAAATCTTGCACCCCCACGAAGAAGACGATTTTGATTGATTTATTACATCGCATCATTTAAAAATAGACTTATAGATTAATAATTATTCACAATCGACACTGAGTGTACCTACTAAGATTGACTATACCTTGGTTATTGATAGTCCTATTAAGGATTTTGCCGTCTTATACTCTTTAGACCGAATTACGAAAATAGGGGGGCGGCAAGTTTGGCACATTTGGTCTGCGCTGTATAGCAATTGCGGGGTAGTTATCTCGCTTCTCTCATTTTATTTTTAAACATCTGCCTGAAGCCTTTGTATCTGTGTTTCTAATTAACTGGCGCAAAATACTAAAGACGTGTTGGCAAAAAACTTGACATTTCAAAATAATAACTTAACTGGACTTTTTCTTTGTTCGATATTCGTATTTGCTTGTTCCTTTCAATAAGCGCTCAAACGTTAAGAGACTCAATTTCCTTCACTCGAATCGCTTATATTCAATTGGATTTAGCACTTTTCAATGCGAATTTAATAATATTTCCCACGTAAACCCTTCAGGTCCAAATATTATTAATATCCCTTTAAAACTAACGTATAGGTACGTAGGATGTAAGCATGAAAAACATGCTAAGACTCTGAAAACATTATTTTATTCATATTGAGCAATGACACCCTACCCCAGATAAAGCCACACTAGATGCAAAAAAATGGTAATTGTCCTTGATATGTTATCCGCACCAATACAATATAATCGTATTTTTGAATATTGTTGTAGTAAAGGCTTTATTGTTGGTTTTCATATACAGGATGTTTCAAAAAACATATGCCGTCGCTCGTGCTGTGATTTCTTGCCCAATGATAAGACAAACAGTTCCTATCAAGTACTTTTGAAATGCAAGGCGTTGAAAGTCTTAAAAGGAAACGGACAATAACAATTCCCGCCCAAACATTTATTTTTTGTGGATATTTCGTCCGAGTATGAACAAGACGATGTTTATTTTCTTGGTTCCATAACCGGCAATTTTGAACATTCGGTTCGTTGTTGAGGGTGAATGTACATTCATCGGTAGAACAAATATTTCTCAAAAAATCCCTTTTTTATTTGCTCTTTCCATTACCTAAAAACAGAATACAATTCTCCGTTCTTCATCACCTTGCCGTAGCTCTTGATGCTTTGCATACTTGTAGGGAAAATATTTATGTTTTATAGAGCATAATTTTAATTTCGGAACTAAGGCAGGTTCAACAGCTAAATTATTTACAGTTTTCCCTGACATTATGTTTACGACCTGCCTTAAAATCTTGAAACCTGTGTTTTCTTCTATTAAATTTTCTAATTTTGCCACTACTGTTTTTCCTACCTCACCTCGTACTTGTTTGCAATTTTGTATACATGTTTCTATTATATCCATCGACTCTGGTAGACTTGTACACGATTCCTCTAGTTGCAAAATACTGTCTGCTATTAATGCATAGTTACACTTAATATACATTAACTGTTGTTCCACTCTAGCACTTTGAAATATTTCTTTAGACTTTAGGATGTACTGTGAATCATCACCAGACATTTGTGAAATTAAGTCTTTCAATTTATGGAAATTGCCTGCATAAAACATTGCCGCACGAATCCAGGTGCCCCATTTGGTCACGACAGGCTCAGGTGGTAATGGTACTCCGGGAAGATTCTCCTTGTAAAATTGTACTCTTAATGGGGCCTTTATGAATATCTTTTTTACATTTGCTATTAGGTCATTGACCAACGGAAAGGAAACTTTCCGCAACCCTATTTAATCCGTGAGCTAGACAAGTTACATGAATCAAATTTTCATAAAATATTTTTAAATTCTGTCCTGCCTTTATCATATACGGCGCAGCATCGGACAACAGGAGAAGAATTTTATCTGTAGGAACTGAATTCGGCAAACAGAAATGTGTTAAGGTTTCTTGAATAAAACGTGTAACTGTGAGGTTGTTTGTTTTTTTCTACTTCTTTTATGGCTATAAGGTAAGCTTTTTCAGGTTCTTCTTCTGTGAGTTTTCCGATCATTAAATTAACTATATAACGACCACACAAATCAGTTGTTTCGTCGACGACAATATACATATAGTTACCTCCAATTTCTTTCTTTATTTCTTCTAGCACGGTACCAAATACCTTTCCAACGACATTTTTTCTTAATGTTGATTCATCTGGAGCATTACATTTTGTATGTTTTTGCAGAAAGGCCTTAACTTGCGGGTTGGTTAACTTGTTTAAAGGAATATTAGCAGCTAAGAACATTTTACTTAGATCTTCGTTAAATTCTGACTGGTCATGGTTTTCGTTTTTAAAATTCTCAAATGACTGCTTCAGCGTTGACTGTATGGTACTAGACTTCATCTTGCTAACCTTAGCAATGTGAGACGGCGTCTTAATGTGTTGGTCTATTTGAAATTTCTTTGAGCAGGAAACAATTTTTGAGCAAGGCTTGCAAAAAACATGGTCGCCATCCAAAGCAAGTTCTAGGTAAGGCTTAATCCACGAAATACATCGTATTTTCGACATAATTACCGCTTTCACTTTGTTTGCGTTTACAATACTAACTGCGGCTACGACAAACGACAACCTCAATAATACTGACAAACTGTAACAAATGTGAGCAAATAAATAATTATAGAAGGTGTAGATAAAGAAATTCTAGTTAAAACATCTGGCCAGAACTACCCACTCACTAATGGAATTTCTTAATAGAAGAGTAATAGTTTATTATATTAGTTTATTACTTTATTAATTAGCCTATTTATTGCCCTCTTATCTTTAGACCCCGACAGCACAGGCGACACGGCGGCGTGCGACCATAAAACGTAAAAAAAGAACACAGAAATCCCAAAACATTCTTAGATATGCAATAGTTCTCAAAATATGCATTTTTTCCTTTAAAATCACAAAATATGCAAAAAATGCATATATATAATATGCAATATGCATCAAATCCGGTTTTTATTTATTACAGTTCCTGTGGACTCAAATTTACTATTGATAAGTTTAATTAATGAAATGGAAGGGACAGCCTTACCAGGGAATTGAACTGAAAAGATTTTAGACATTGCTCTTTAACTGTTTTCTATATGATACTACTTAATCATAGTTACTTTTCCCCGAGGCGTAAACCGCTGCGGCATTTCGGTGTACAAGGCTCTGGCATTTCATTGGCAGTCCGAGTAATTCGGTGGCAATCCAGGAAATTCGGAGACAGTACTGGCATTCCGTGGCAATACTGGTGGCATTTCGCGGAAATACTGGCATTCCGTGGCAATACTTGTGGCATTCTAGTGGAAATACTTATAGATATGGCAACGCTGCCCAGCCAAAATTTGCGTGGCAACAGTGTACCTTGTAACCTTGTCGGCCATTCCCGAGGCCATTCCGACAGTGTTGCCATTTGGGGCGACAGGTCGCCAAAATGACGACTTTTTGTCTCTATGAGAGTGTGGCGGCGATTTTCAATAAAAAGCTTATTTTTGGCGACTTTTTACAGGTGAAAAAATTGAATATACACGTTGTATATAATACGTAGGAATAACGTCACAATAATAATCATTATTGCACCGAGGGATTTCTCAAAGAGAATATCTGAACGCGCCACGAATTGTACGTCAAATTTTGGGGATTCCCCGAAAGCCTACTTGTCGGTCGGTCGATTGTCGAAGCCAGAGTCTTTTGTGGAAGCCAGTGCCATTGCATCATTCGCCCTAATTGCCCGGCAATTTATTTTATACGTTTTACGCGTATATTTACTTTTGCTAACTTATCCTTATATCATATACAGGGTTGGGCAAATGTTTCGGAACGGCTTAATTACAAGCGAACGAAAAGTGATATCGAATCGGGGTTTTGGGCAATCTATAGGACAAAAATTTTACTATTTGACTGGTATACCATATGTCAGTAATGTCACCAACTGTCAAGTGTCGACGATATTTTTTTATTTTTTTAAATGGAACACCCTGTATATTATCAGATATTCTAGATCTTCAATAAATTACAAATATTTTTCATATAGCATACCATATGATTAAATTCAACTGTTTCGGAAATACGGGCAAATGAATGTAGTACATTTTATTTAAACAAAACCAAGGTAATAACTTTAAAACACAATAATATAAAATAATGGTTATTTAATTAAATGTTCAAAATGTCGTCCTTCAGCCACCTGACAGTGTCCAATCCTGTCGGAAAATTCAGAACGCACGTTTTGCAAATGTTCACGAGAAATAACATGCACAGCATCTAAAATTCTGTTTTGAATATCCTCCAAAGTCTTAGGTTGTGTACGATATACGACAGTCTTTAAATGACCCCAGAGGTAGAAATCTAGAGGTGTTAAATCTGGAGATCTAGGAGGCCATTCAATGGACCCTCTCCTACCTATCCAGCTTCCAGGAAAAGTTTGATCTAAATAATTTCTGACATGTATACCAAAATGAGCTGGCGCCCCATCTTGCTGAAACCAAATGTCATTCGCTAGTATTTGATCGTTAACCTGATCATGATATAAATTAATCAAATTTGGTATAATTCTATTTCGAAGCAGATCTAAGTAGTAAATAGATGTCAAGTTTCCATCAAGGAAGAAAGGCCCAATAATATGGTTTCCAATTATACCTGCCCACACATTTAATTTTTGGGGGTGTTGCGTACGGTGCTCAATCATTCAATGGGGATTATGGTCTGACCAGTATCGACAGTTGTGCCTATTGACGAAACTATTAAGACAGAATGTAGCCTCGTCAGAAAATAAAATACGACTTACAAAGTTAGGTTGTAGGTCTATGTAGTCCATTATTTCTTGACAAAATTGCATACGCCTATCAGGATCGTCCTCTGATAGTTCTTGAAGCAAGCTGACTTTATAAGGAAACATTTTATTTTTTTTGAGGATTCTTCTAATTGATTTTTCGCTGTTTTCATGTGCAAGAGCAAGCTTTGGAACTGACGTCTGTGGTTCTTCTTGCAGGGCAAGCAAAACATCCAGGGATTTCTCGTCATTTGTAGCAGTTTTCGGACGTCCTGTTTTTGGCAAGTTTTTTACCGTACCCGTATGCTCAAAGTTATGGAATATTCTATTAGCAGTTGATTTAGAAATGGGATCTCGAACAGGAAAACTTTGATTGAAAAGGTCGGTTGCTTCTTGAAAAGATCTCCGTCTATCCCCATATCCTATCATCATAAGCAGAGTAATCCGTTCTTGTTCAGTTAGCTGAACCATAGTTTTATCAGTTATATCAGAGGTTTAGTCGATAAATAAAAAACTCGCACAACTCACTTAATACAAATAAATAAAAATTAAATAGGAAATGTGTCAGAGTGACACTTGGGAGTCATGGAAACTAAGACTTTTATTTGGAATGTCATAATAAAAGAAATATGTTGCTTGATTTTTAAACAAAATGTAATATGGGCTTTCTAGATTCATTTGCCCGTATTTCCGAAACAGTTGAATTTAATCATATGGTATGCTATATGAAAAATATTTGTAATTTATTGAAGATCTAGAATATCTGATAATATACAGGGTGTTCCATTTAAAAAAATAAAAAAATATCGTCGACACTTGACAGTTGGTGACATTACTGACATATGGTATACCAGTCAAATAGTAAAATTTTTGTCCTATAGATTGCCCAAAACCCCGATTCGATATCACTTTTCGTTCGCTTGTAATTAAGCCGTTCCGGAACATTTGCCCAACCCTGTATAAGTCTTCTTTAAAAATGACCCGAAAGAGTCGAAACCCGCGTGTCAGGTAACTGATTAATTAAAAGTGAAACATAACAAGTAATTTTATTTTTACCCATAATGGAAATAGAGATTGTTGTTTAAGTTATAAAATCGGCGAAAAACACTTTTTAAAAATGAATAATATATTATTATATAGAAATAAACAGGAAAAAACTAAATCAGGTTCAAATTCAGACAGTGAATCAGAATAATTTTTTTTTTAATTTTTAAGTTTTTTTTGTTTTGCTTTTATCCTTTGTGTACCTCTAATAAAGTTTATTTAGCTTGTTCCACAAAAACATTTTTTTTTATTTAGTATTGACAGTTTTCTAACCCCAATATCTCAAAAAGCTGTGGCGACAAAGTGGCGACTTTTCATACTGATCGATGGCGACTTTTTGCTTAGTTACTCTGGCAACACTGCATTCCGATATTATGTTGTTGTATGCTGTGTGACAGGTGTTTGCTGCTTGTGCTTAGTCCAACGGTGCTTTTGAGGTATTTGTTTTTGAGTTAAAAGGTAGGAAACAGTTAGTTAATTATGTGTTAGGTATTTCATATTGAATAATTACACGTCATGCCGTGTTAAAGCGAGGAATGTATACGATATGTAGAACGTTATCCTTGCTCTATATTCGTGAATTTTCTGGACCATCTGAATTTGGGTACTCTAGCTACACAGGGCATATTTAAAAATAGTTGCTTTTTATTCCTGACACCCAGTTAACGACTATTTCTTAATATTATGTCGTATCAACTGAAGATTTTGCCGTTGGTAGGATGACTCTGGTGTTGCCATATTGTGCAAAATTTCCCTAAGTCGGGGAAGAAGCAAATTCGCTACTATTGCACTTTAGGGCCACCATAGAAAATACCAAGCATATTTCAATAAATGTCAGGTGATAAAGATTTAAATGCATCTTTGACTATGCCCTGGGCGGTTGCCCGGGCCCTAAGCCCGAAGAATTTAAAATATTTTGTTATTAGAAATTTTTCGTTTAAGTTTATATTAAACTACTTTAATGTTAGTCAAGTGAATAAAGTATAGTCATGTATAGTTGTTTTAATTTCCCTATTAGAACCAACTAACCGGTTATGAGTTAGAAAACTGTGACGACAAATGGACAGTTACTATAACAATAATGTTCAGTTTGAATCCTGTGGGTACGGGCCTTAAAAGTAGGAAGATAATTTTAAAAGATGTGAGCACATGCGCACTGATTAAAATACTAATTGAATTTCATCAGTAATCCAACGTCAATGCTGCAATCCACTGACAATACTGGCAATCCAGTGGCATTCCACCGGAAATACTGACAAATCACGGATGGTCCCGGCAATTCGTCAAAAAATGTGGCAGTACTGGCATTACATGGCAATTTTTGGCAGTAGTGTACAACATTTGGATCAGCGGTTTACCCCTCGCTTTTTCCTTAATGGAATAGCTCATATTTAGCTATAATTAAAGCGCATTCAATGGAAATGTTGTCACTGACGCTACTTTTCGTTTTGTCAGTGCCAAATTGAATAAGTTATGATTGGCTTATTAAAATTTATTTAAATTTGGCAAATGGGTTTATTATATCGGGCTCTTCAAAAAACTATAATACAATTTTTCTCTAAAATGTACAAGGGAGCCTATATGTTCAAGCCATGCACCACCCGGTAAATTTAAAAAAACCTAAAACTTTTGTGTAAAATATGTTTCTCCAGCCATCATACTTTAGAAGTTTTCTTACAATGGCCCTTAAAAGGTTTTCATAGCAACCCTGACGTACTTCGGCTGATAGCACTTTAAAGTAAAGTTGCAACTCTATTAATTTCCCTCGGAAAACATCCGTTACGGAAATTTTCCTGAAAATTAAGTTTCCTTTCAGGTGGCACGTGTTCGGTTCAAAAAATCAATTTCCGAGGTTATGCGTTATCACGTCAGAGACAGTGTTTTATTTGAAAGGGTAAAGTAATCTGATTTAAATAAACGGGACTTCCTTTGGGCGGGGTTTTGAGGTTATGGTGCTGACCCAATCGTCAAACATGCAGTGGTACCAACCTAACCAACTAAGCTCGTGAAATATGACGTCGCGTTACAATAAAAATAAGTCAGGGTGTTGCAAAAACTAGTGAAGTAATAGAAACATATTTTAATGAAGGGAGTTTCTTTGAAACCAAAATTCTATATAAAAACTTACGGTTGATGATAACATTTTGAATTAAATGGCATAATGTTTAATTGAGGAAAGCAGTTCAGCAGAAAGCAATCATAATAATTATAACACTATTATCTTTTCCAGACACTTATTTGTTATTACTACACCATAAAATTCAAATAACACTAACTTTTTTCTTGGCAGTGTGTAAAAAAATGTGACCAAGCTAAGTCGTAGCCAAATTTAAATTAGAATAAAAAAATTAAAGAGACGAACTTAATTAAAGTTATTATACAATGTGGAACGAAAAAAAAGTACGCTTTTAAAAACGCAATATACATTCTCTAAAAGCCACAAACTGGATTCAATCTAAGGACACTTAATAATTGTTGTACAGGCTGACGCCTTTTCGACGTACATTGGGGGTTTTGGCGAAACTATACTAGATACAAATCTGACAACGAACGCCCATGCTCGATTTTTATTACTAATTCAATTAGGCAATCCAACGATGTGTCAGATTCCGATTTGTCCCCCACGGTCATATTGAATTCGTTCCACAGAACTCAAAAACATTTAACGAACAATACAATATGGCCGTTGAAGGCAAAAATGTGGCAAATTCACACGGAGTCAATGCTTAGTTTACAGTCGAGTCCTGTACTGAGTGTAGATATACGCTTGCCATTGTTAACATCTCCAATAACTTAATCAACTTTAAGTGTTATTAAATATAAATAACAGAAAAAAACACATTGAACAAAAATAACTTATTAAAATACACAAAACCAAAATCGCGGTTTACACGTCAAACTGACGTTCACACAAAAATAAAGGTTAGTTTTTCTGACGTTTACCGTCGACGGCCATATTGGAAGCACTTTGTGACTCCAATATGACCGTGGTGGGAAAACATAACCTGGTTTGGATTGCCTAATGCTGTAAAGAAATCATGGCTACCTTGCTTCGTTTTTGACATACAGGGTGTTTTCAAAATTTTGATAATTTGAGGTGCTCCTTGTATCCTTGAAAGTATCTCATGCTTTTGGAGCGCCCGAAACAGTTTGGACTACGGGTTTGGATTTGTTCATTTTCAATTTGAAAATAAAATGCTTGGCGAATAAAACAGTTTTTTTTTCTCCTCGGACCTATATAGCTACATAGATCTGTGGTTTTACTCCCTGTAGGCCATGCATATTTTTGATATCATTTTTCTGAAAATCTCCCGTGTTAATTAAATTCAATATTTTAGGGGTCGGGCGACCATTGTTTTTTAATTTAATTTGTTCATCCAATGACGCAAATCCACATTTTTAACTTAATATATATATATTGAATAAGATCACTTTTTACCTCAGTTTCAACTTGGTTTGCCATCTTGTGACGCGCGTTACCCTCAATTTTTCGGAATTATCAAACAGGATATTTCATTTAAATTTTAAAAGACTAACCTGAGACCCTAATCTTAAGAAACCCAAACCGTTTTGTTTTTCAACAGAAAACACTCTCACTTATTTTACACTAACTCAGTCCTTAATCACAGGAACTTGAAAAACAACAGATCGATATATAAAATCTTAGCTGTCGATAATGAGTATTAGACATAACCATAACCTTACTTTAAATTTAGCGGCAGGTACGAAGTCGCCGTCCCTGGGTTTTAACTTCTTCGATACATGGTGTATCCTGAAATTCTTAGTCTTCTAATAGTCTTACAAGAGAGTATAGGCATGCCTACCCTAGTCCGGGTTACTGAGGAAGTAAATTATGGCGGCTGTAGCTTGCGAGTAAATCTCCTATGACTTACGAGGTTACAGGAGCAGTTATTCGCTGGCAGTTTAAGAGTCATTAAAATGCAAATTGATGTATATAACTAATATAATGTATTGTCTGTTGTCTGTTTGACACTGTGCCGCCACTGGCACGTACAAAATCAGTTCGACAAAACGCGAATGCGTAAATTTACAGTGCGCATACTCCTAAACAGTACTAGAAGTGGGAACCCGAACAAAGCCATTGTCAGTGGGGGTAAGGCAAACATTGACGTGGAAAAAAAGACATCTCATGAACCCCTTAACGGAAAATATTGAATTAAGGGTCCCTAAAATTTGTTTTTCTTGCTCTATTAGCTTCACTGCAAGCAATGTCTAATTAATTTTACTGTAGCCGGTGGATGGCGCTTTTATTCGTAAAACTTATTATTGCACCGCTTTCAACATATATACATACTTTTTCTTTTTAAGTCCATCCGGATCGAAAGTGTCCCTGTTCTCGTCCTTTAAAAATGACACTTTTTTGTCGTTCACGCTGTCACAATCTTCGTCGTTCGTGAGATAATTGCAAGGATCGGATACGACGCATTCTGAATCGGAACTTCGGCTCCCTGGGTCGTCGTCGGCCGATATCGGGGAATTGAGTGGACCAGTTTCAGAGTCCTCAATTTTTGATCTTACACTGAAAAAAAAAATCAGTGTCATAAGACCTACCTGCACTGTGCATTGTTTTTTGTGTGCAACATGTAACGACTTATTAATGCACAATCTTCCCAAGTGGTTTTGAATGCTTTTATTTCAGTTAAAAGTGTGTGAATGGATGTTAATTATTTTCTCCGCACACCGTCAATGGTGATAAGAACAGTTTTGCCAATTATTTCGGGATCGTAGTATAGGTGAGGACAGTGACACCATCTAAGCCTGTAAAATTTGTGCGATTTTGTTTTCGGTTTAATGAAAAAATATGTTATATTTAGTAGTGATCGACCGATATGACTTTTTTAGCCGATACCGATAATGTCTTGGCCGATAACGATATATATCGGCATATCGGCCTTTTTTAATTGATAACATTATTAATGTCTAAAATCTGAATATTCTGTAATATAATTTATAATTCTTTAACGTTCAATTTAAAATCACAAAAATAAAAACAAAAATTGCACTTTGGCAACACAGCAATAGGCGGTAATTTATGTGGCTCAGCGCCAAGTCATTGGTGAATCCCCTTAATTTGAATTTCTCGGTGAATCCCGTGCGTTTATTGCCGTGCATTCAGTATTGCATTCTTAAAGCAGATCGTTTTAAGTTCGATTATTTCTTGGCGTAATTTAGTTAATCTTTAACAAAGACATAATATTGATAGTTAATAATAATCCTATTAGAGTTTGGTGGAGTGCAAAGTAGCGAAATGGATGGAAAAAGTATTTATTTGAAATATTACTTTAAATTTAAATATAAAAAAAATGTTTGAAGCTGCTATGGTTGTTTTTATACATCGGCCGATATAGCCGATATATATTTACATCTATCGGCCGATACCGATAATCGGCTGTCGGCCGATATAGCCGATATATCGGTATCGGTATCGGTATCGGTCGATCACTAATATTTAGTTACATTTGCTGGCCTGGTCTAAATTGTTAATGTAAAAATTACAAGCCGTTAACAAATTTGTCTTAGTCTGAACTTATTTTAGGATTAAAATTCAATATTTTAAAGATTTTTTATCAATTCGCCAAGAAAGCCTTCAATGCCTGACAAGAACTGAGCAAAAAAAGCCTAAAGGGTATATTTTTTAGAAAGACGAGACTATTAAAAAAGCAGACCTTCCTTTATAAACTTGCGAAAATACGTATTTAGGTTTTATAAATTTTGTAGATAGATAAATACGAGTAATAAAATAGCCCAATTATTTTCATTTCACAACCTGCATCACATTTGCTAGTATACCCGAAGAGTTTAAATATAAAACAACACCTCTTGATTTTTTTGACTTACCTGCTTAAAGGACTGACAGTAGACGCTCGATCGATGTAGGGGGTGCCCGTTACGGAGTCCTTGGGGGTATTTTGAGGGGTGGTGTCTTGAGATACGTTGCGACGCCTCATGGACTTTGAGCCTTTCTTGAGCGGGACGTGTATATGCGGGTAGCCATGTTGCCGATGTTCTATAAAGAGGATATGTTTTTTTTTATTGGAAATTCATTGACTTCCCATTAGTATAACGTGTGTCCCAAAGGTTGTGGCACAACATTTGAATACGCGATAATAATAAAAGATCTAGTTAATGGCTTTGGAAACAAAAATCTTCAATGTCTTCCCTTTATTTTAACAGTTTAGTTACAAAAATTATTTGCTTTAAAATGATTTCTTCCAGGTCTTTGTTAAAATGTGAGTTCTTTTGCTGCCCATAGTGATGTGCATTGGCAGCCGATGTTCGAGCCTCCAAAGTAAAAGATGAAACAAGTGTGCTGTCATCAGCGAAGCTATATATAGGATTTTTAGTCTTGTCCAAAAGATCGTTAATGTATAGTAAAAAGGGGGTGGGCGACAATATAGAACCTTGAGGGACTCCGGCGTTGACTCTAAAAGTGTCTGGAAGAAATCCGTCCATCGCCACTCGCAGAGAACGGTCTTTAGGAAAGCTTGACAGCCATGAATAAAATTGAACCGACATTCTGTATGCTCTCGCTTTAGTTAGGAGCCTCTCATGCCATACAATGTTCGGTGGAGTTTTTCCCTAAAAATTAACCGTTGTGAAGAGAATAGTTCCGCCAGTGAGTTTGCTTTTTCCTGTGCTTTGGTCGCAATGGTTCCATTAGAACGTGTTAGAGGTGGAATAGTTGACTTGGTAAAGTTCTGACTGACGGCCTTAGCTACCGACCAAAATGATCTTGAGCGGCTTGAGCCGTTAGAACATTCAATTAACTACCTGGGACGTTTTGCAAGAGCTCGGCCATAAAAATGCAAATAAACTGTCGGTCAGGGTCGGATTATAATTTGTAATTATAGCAGGTAATATTTAACTATGTATCTTGTGCTTGCGATAACATCTTTCAGTCTTTGTGTTTCTTAGGAAGTGTTCAAGTTGTGCTATGGTTACGATACAATAATTTTAAATTATTTACCAAAAATTTATACGTATAAAAACAGATGTTATTATTATGTGGCGTCCGTGGGTAAATATTAATAGTGGTTCTTCTAGTGTTCCGTTGAAGAAAAACCACTTATCTCTTGATGCTAAAAACATTGTAAAAAATGTATATAGTTCTTTACTTGACCAAGGACTTGAGGCGAGTGCTGCCGCAAGTGTAACAAGTGATATGACTAAGGTGCCTCTTACTACAGTAAGACGAATTGCAGTAAATCCCGTCAAATCAAGAAAGAAGCGTACATATAGATACCGGTTTCAAGAAAAGTATCGATGAAGGCGATAAGGACCTAATAAGACGAAAAATCTACACCATGTACGAAGAGCAACGTGTCCCTACATTAAAGAGTCTAAAACAGCGGCTCACTAATGACGAAACCCAAATAAACTGTAGCATCACTAGTCTTTGGAGAATTTTGTCTGAAATGAGCTGCAGATATCGTAAAATTGATAAAAGACAAGTACTGATGGAATTCGCCCGTTTAAGAAAATGGCGTTACGAATATATAACATCCATAAGAAAATACCGATCTGAAAATCGTCCAATAATTTACCTCGACGAGACGTGGTTTGACACCCACGAAACACCTTCCAAAGGATGGTCTGATTCATCCGGCAAGTGCACAACAAAAGCTCCGTCAAATAAAGGGGAAAGAATTACTATCTTACATGCAGGATCAGAAAACGGTTGGGTCCCAAATGCCTTGTGGCTTTCTGCGAAAAACATTAAAGACTCCTGTGTAGATTACCATGAGGATACGACGGCAGAGCTGTTTGAAGAATGGTTCCAGAATTGTCTTTTGCCTAACATTCCTCCGAATAGCGTGATAGTAATGGAAACGCAAGCTATCATAGTCGACTTGATATACTATGTATAATGATATTATTACTAATGATATTATTTAAACGTAGCAAAGTGTGTAAAATTACTTGTTCCCTAAAAACCTCAATAATTTTAATTAGATTGCATAATTACCTTCATTTTATATTATATACCGAATTAAATATCTAAAGTCCTACCCTGTAGTGTATTTGCTTGTTGATTGTGTATAACGATGGGATTAAACCGGTAGTTTTATTGCAGTCAATAAGTCGATACCATTTAGGGTGAAAAATACTTTACCACTTTCGGCGGTAGGGTTTTGACGCCATTGTCGGTAGAAGTATTTTTTTGATTTAACAGCTCGTTCGTAATTTTCGGTAAACCAAGGCTTGCCGTTGAGAAAGGGATGAAGGCTGCCATGCTAGTAAGGATGACATATTGACAACAATTTGTGTTGTTAATTCTGTTATTTAAAATATTGTTAATAATTATAGAATACAATAAAAGTTTTAATACGATTATCTTTGTGCATAAAAATGTAATAAAGTAATTTGTACCAAAACTTTTTAAGACATACCATATTTTCCTGTTTTGCTGGAGTCACATAAAAAGTAGTACTGTTTAAATACACATACCATCTTTGAGGTCCAAAGACCCAATAGTTGACAGTAACATTGAAGAATATTAAAACTTGGAAGTCCAGGGCATTGGGTTCACAGATTAAATTTCCGCATTTAAAAAATCTTTTTGTCCTACGTGAACTTTATTTGCTACACTTTTTTCTTTGCGAACTTTTCTCGAATTAATAATACTCCCCTAGTTTAAGTTAACTATACTAAGAATTCAGTAACTTATTCGCCTTTTGATGAATTATGATTTTTAGATATGCACCACGAACTTACATCTTTTGCAATCATTTTTACCAAATTAATTATATCAATCTTTTTTTAAACATTTTAACTACTTATTCTTTTGACTTAGTTTTTGAAAAACCTATTTCGGATAACACAGCGGTGTGATTTGACGCGTGGTTCGCGAACCATCTCCGAACTATATAGTTTATTTTTCTATCGCCTCTTCAGACAAGACTCTTCACTTTTAATTTAAAATTAATTTTAAATTCCTAATCGCTTTCAAATGGATTTATTATAATTACAGCAAGCCCTATATAATATAGGGAGGACCCAAAATAAATGGACGAACTTTAAAAAAATGCTCTAACAAGTACCGTAGGAGCAAAAATTATTATCATCGGACAGTCACGGTTCCCGCTTTTTTGCCCGCTTATGGGAAGTGCCCGCGTAAGAGAAAACTTCATTAAATAAATACATACAGATGAAACAATAGATAATAAAAATAAAATTTATTATTCAAATAATAATATGTACATGCATGTAATAATTGCCATGCAAACCAAAACTTGTAAAAAACATCAAACATAAATATTCAAAGTTATTTAGGAGCATTTGGAAAATATCTTAAAATCTTAAAATGCTTGACTGCTTAAGCTTCCTTTGCTGTTTTCTTCCATACGGCACTTCTGAAAATGACATTCCAGATTCTTGATTTGTTCAAAGGCCACATAGTCGTCTTTAGAAAACTTTTTTAGCTCTCATGTAATTTAAAGCCTCATCGAAGCACTTTATTTTATTTTCCTCTTCTTGAACGTCCTCTATTTCGTCATCCGTCTCGTTGTTTCCATCATGTTGACTAAATGCAGTAACCTGTTTTCCGAAATCATCATCTTCTGTTGGTGTGTTTTGATCAATGTTTATAAACTCGTCTAGATTTTGGTCATTGACAACATTCAACTTTTCAATAGCCCTTATTATTGTCGCAAGGACGGACAATGGTAAGTCATCTTCGGGGTGAAAATGGGGAAGCTTCGTATCCGCTTTTCTAAACCCAACTTTTCTGAAACAATTTTGAATTGTTGCTGGATCGACCTTTTGCCGTGCCGTTTTTATAAAGTACAATGCCTCCAAAACATGAATTTTTTTGCAAGCTCAGATGATGATTTAGGACAATCCATGTTTGATAAAATATGTTTTAAAACCTGATTACGGTAATAAAACTTGAAATTCTAAATAATCCCTTGATCTAGTGGCTGACAAGCACAGGTTGTACAAGGAGGCAAACAAATTATTTTTATATTTCTTAGGTGTAATTCTCGAGGATGTGATGCGGCGGCGTTGTCTAAATTTCGCGAGTCATCCAGGGTTTTTTGTTTGACTTCCACATGACAGGTCAATCTTTAATATTTATGTTTTTCAATGCTCTGACCAATAGCTTTCCTTTATGCCCAGTCATGCTTGAACACAACAACACCGTTAGTCTTTCTTTTGCCAATTTTCCTCCTGAACACTTCTCAGATTTTAAGGCGTGTGTCTTATCGGGAAGCGCACGGAAAAAAAAGGCCGCTTTCATCGGCATTGTAAATATCTTCGCATTGGTACCCAAGTTTCTCCATAAATGCATGAACTGTTTCTTGATTTACATCAGCTGCTTCACCGGAAATGCATTTAAAACTGACGTTGTGTCTTTTTCGCCACTTTTGAAGCCATCCATCAGATGCATTAAAACTTTTGTAGCCGAACTTTTCTGCAATTTCTTTTGCCTTTTCTTTAACAAGCCCTCCTGATACAAGTATCCTTCGATTTCTAGCACTTATAAACCACTCAAAACCTGCTTTATCGATGTTCAAGCTTTCAGTTTTGAAAAAGCTTCTTTTTGGTGCACATTTACACCAGACAAGCGTCGGATGTCCTCTTTATTTCTTGCTATCATTACTACTATGTACTTATTCTATTTATTTATTTTTTATTTTACTATTTTTACGGTTCGTCGGCGTATCTGAGGCCATCTTGAACCGGTCATCGACCGTACGGTTTTTAATCGTGCGGTCTACCGACTGGGGAGTGTAAAACGGCACCTTCATCCTACGAGATATCCGATCTCATCCGGCCTGTCCGGCGTGAATAGGATGGTTTTCGTGCCGATTCATTTTACATTCTTCCCTAAGAGAAGAGCACGCGGTGTTTCCCAAGCAGTCACCCATCCAAGTACTAACCGCGCTCGACCCCGCTTAACTTCGGTGATCTGACGGGAACCTCTTTCTTCTTTTTAAAATCTTTATTATCCTATTGGTTATAATGCCAAACTATGTCTATTTATTCTACCTAGGACTTGTCATAATATGAATTTAACACATTTTAACCTAGATTTGGTTACATACGTCGTCACCTCATAATGGTGATCTAAACCGTTTTTCAGTCCAAGCCCTCAGACATATTCCTGATTTGTAGTAACCAAAGGGTAACCGTTTTTTGAGCTACCTTGTATAAATGAAACGGATCGTTTTTGTTGTTTAAATTGGCCTCCTTTGAGGGACAAATACATATTTCCAATAACTCATTAATTTAATAAAATTGTTTCTCTGTAGGTTTAATAATTTTTTCTAATTTTAATTAATTGTTAATTTAATTGGACCTTCAACAATATTAAAGGAAATTTCTTGTGAAGAAAAAAGTAATTGATAATAACGTGTCACGCTTTGCAGTCACGTTATTGCGATCACGATCAGATACCAATCAGCTTAAGGAAAAAATGTAATGAATTGATGTGTAGTGTAATAAATGTTTAAATACTACCAAGGCAGTGCCTACAAGTACACCGATATCCATCGCCTGCCAAGTTGCCGTTCATTGAAATAACCCAATAAAACCTAAATAACAATGAATATTAAAAATAACATTTCCATTTAAATCTTTGCAGTACGTCAATACGGAGCCTTGTACCGTGATCTTGCCAATGAATCTCAATTAAAGCAAATAGCGAGCAAAAAGGGAATTTATGTCGATCGTAACGAATTTAAAGGATACATATTTCGCTGTGTACTGTGTACTTTAAGGAATAAAATCAATTTATCAAATAGAGGAGCGTGGAGCAGATTAGATTCGCTCGTGATATGATATTTTGAAGACAATCCTTAAAAACTGCCCGAGACACAGTCAAGATTTCCGTGTCTTAAAAATTCATTATTCTTTCGTCTATAATTTTCAGAAATTCGTAACTTCGTTCGCATACTGAGAAAAAGGACGACAGCAACAAATTTATATTATGCAGTTTTATTAAAGTTTCCATTCTATGCATGTAGGCTGTAAAGTTGCACATATTTCTCACACTAGTCCAGTTTATTGTGTTTTGAGTAAAGTGAAATGGATAAAATTTAAATTTTCTGAAAGTGACTGAATCCTGCTGCACCGCAGTGGCGGATCTACGGGGGGGCTTGACCGGCTGACAACAACATAATTGGAGAATTTAGAATGTTAAGGACTCTGGATCTTCTGGCAAAGCAATGACATTTAGTGCTACTATTAGAAGAAGTGATTTCATAATTGCCCTGGAGGTCACCTCATGCATTTTTTCTTATACTGTAAACTTAAGCAAATCATTACAAAATCCTGAACAGGACCTTTCTGCAGCTCTATCAGAAATAGATGGTCAAGAAAACTTTAAAACGGTTTAGGGAAAACCAAGTATTGTGAAACTACAACAAAAATTGGTTGCACTATTACCATGCCCAGAGTATGTAAAAAACAAACACAGAGAAGCAACATCCCCGTTTCTAACGAAAAAGAGTATTTTAGAAAAACAATATTCTTAACTTTTTTGGATCATGTTAATACTGAATTGGCAGAAAGATTTGATGAAGTATGTGAAGTATTACCACTCGAAGGAATAATTCCATTTTATTTATACAGTGTGTGTCAGCCAAATGGAATAAGTTCGATAATAAATACATGGGGGCGTGTCCGAAAAAACGCTCGGACACGTCGATTGGTATTTCTAGTTGCGCATTTTTTTCAATAAAAACTTTTTATACAGGGTGTGTCATGTAACAGTGGCCAATACTAACTTTCTTATTTTAAATGCAATACCCTGTATATTATTGAATTTTTGGATTCTTCAGAAAATTTTAGACATATTTTATGTACAGGGTTATCCAACCAAGACTAGACAAGGCGATTTTTTGACTTTTCCTGTACTTTTATAAAAAAACTGAAATAGCCATCTTAAGTCATTTTCTCCCGCGAATTCGAATATCTTCAGCAAAAAACAATTGAACATCAAACAAAAGTACTAGGGGTCACTTTGATATTTTTTTAAATGGGATGCCGTATTTTTAATGAGCTTATCCGATTTCTCATATAAATTTTGATCTAAAATGTTGGATTTTTAGATTTATTTTTTTTTTTTTTTTTTGTAGACGAACATTTTCCGAATTTAAAACTGAAGAAAAAAGGCGTTTTTGAATTAAAAATCCAACATTTTAGATCAAAATTTATATGAGAAATCGGATAAGCTCATTAAAAATACGGCATCCCATTTAAAAAAATATCAAAGTGACCCCTAGTACTTTTGTTTGATGTTCAATTGTTTTTTGCTGAAGATATTCGAATTCGCGGGAGAAAATGACTTAAGATGGCTATTTCAGTTTTTTTATAAAAGTACAGGAAAAGTCAAAAAATCGCCTTGTCCAGTCTTGGTTGGATAACCCTGTACAATATCCTATACCTATCTTCAACTGTTTCGGAAATATTAAGTGTTTTCAGATTTAGCAAAAATCAACAAGACACTAAAAAACTAATAAGTAATACTGTTTATTTCTTGATAAGGTAAATAACAAAAAAAAAACATTAATGTAGAAGATGTTGAAAATGCTCGCCGCGAACGTCTTGGCAACATCCTAATCTTAAATAGAAATTTCTTCTAACGTTGCTGAACATCTCAGGCGTGGCCGATCTAATCGCAAGCGTTATTCGTCTTCTTTAGTCAGCTAAGTCGAGGGGTTTAGTTTTATACAATATTTTTGACATAGCCCCATAAGAAGAAGTCTAATGGCGTCAGATCAGGGGACCGTGCTGGCCATTCCATCGATTCACGCCTCCCATTCCACCGATTTGGAAATACTCGGTTGAGGTACTGCCGGACATTGATTTGGTAATGGGGCGGTGCTCCATCTTTCTGAAACCATATCATATTCGCTGAAAGTTGTGGGTTTGCTGGATCAGGATATAAGTTTGTCAAAGTTGGCAAGACATTATTTTGGAGCAGTGCTAAATAATTATCGCCATTTAAATTGCCATTAATGAAAAAGGGACCTATGATAATATGATCTCCAACAATTCCTGCCCAAACATTAACCTTTTCAGGATATTGCGTATGTTCTTCTCTCATCCAGTGAGGATTTTCCCTAGACCAATAGCGGCAATTCTGACGATTAGCATGACCGTGAAGTGTAAAGGTGCACTCATCAGAAAACAAAATATGTTCTAATTGGATCACATTGTTATCTAACATTGCCATCATTTGTTTACAAAAATACGTTCTCCTATCAAAATCGTCTTTTTTTTTTAATTTTACTATTTTACGGTTCGTCGGCGTATCTGAGGCCATCTTGAACCGGTCATCGACCGTACGGTTTTTAATCGTGCGGTCTACCGACTGGGGAGTGTGAAACGGCACCTTCATCCTACGAGATATCCGATCTCATCCGGCCTGTCCGGCGTGAATAGGATGGTTTTGATGTCGATTCATTTTACACTCTTCCCTAATCGCCTTTCATGAGCTCATGAGTAGGTATCATTTTATAGGGATACATTTTATTTTCTTGTAATGTTCGAATAATCGATGAATGGCAAACATCGAACATTGGGCTGTTCGACTAGAAGTATGTGGGTTTTCCTGAAACTCAAGCATAATACCTAATTTGGTATCATCACTTATTGCATTGGCAGCTACTTTTTTATCTGCTTTACATGTCCAAGCTGGCGAAACTACTTTCCCATTTTACTAATTGTCCCTTGAGTTATAGGCGGCAAATTTGGAAATTTTTCATGAAATAATCGAGCAACTTCCATTTGTGTCCGTGTTTTATCTCCATAACCAGTCATCTGTAGAATTGTTATTTTGTGCATTTCAGTTAACGAAATTCAAACGACTATAACACTGACAACTACTTTCATGCAGACAGACATGTTTATTTACATTATCAAGAAATAAACAGTATTACTTATTAGTTTTTTAGTGTGTTGTTGATTTTTGCAATAAATCTGAAAACACTTAATATTTCCGAAACAGTTGAAGATAGGTATAGGATATTGTACATGAAATATGTCTAAGATTTTCTGAAGAATCCAAAAATTGAATAATATACAGGGTGTTGCATTTAAAATAAGAAAGTTAGTATTGGCCACTGTTACATGACACACCCTGTATAAAAAGTTTTTATTGAGAAAAATGCGCAACTAGAAATACCAATCGACGTGTCCGAGCGTTTTTTCGAACACGCCCCCATGTATTTATTATAGAATTTATTCCATTTGGCTGGTACACGTATAGATACATATACGGACGACGAAATTATAAGAACTGCCAAAAATTACGAACGAGATTTGTCGGGTTCTGTTTTAGAATTGAAGGCAGAATTGGGCGTTTGAAGAGAAAAGTGGATCGATTCTAATACGAAACCCTAAACTTGCACCGGCGATGACCTGAACAATTGTTCCACAATGTGTTTTCGAAATATACAAAATTTTGCCACATTACCTGTCACAACTGCCATTGGTGAAAGAAGTTTATCTGCTTTAAAGCTTCTAAAATTTTACATCCGGTCTACAATGGGACAAAAGAGATTCAATAGACTACCTTTAGCCTACATCCATAAAACACAAGAAGTGAACATTGATGACGTTATTAATTTATTTTATCTGATATGACCACGGAGGTGGCTAACGCCGGACTGGACAGCTTAGATTTCTAGTTTTTGTTCCGTCAATAAATAGATATTTCGTACCATAATTAATTACTCAAACCTAGCCTCAGGCGCGAATTCATTGTGCGCTAACCACGGCATATTCGATATATTATTTCATAAGCTTTCCAGGCAAATAAATATAAAAAAAATTTCTACTTCTGTGCAAAAAATACCTTTAATTTGATAAGGGACTACTTAAAACATGTAACACCAAAACTCTTTCTCGTGTATGCAACTGCTGAAGCTAAATATTGGAATAGTAGACAAAAACAAAATTTGGGTGTGGTGAAACAAAATTTTCGCCTGCGGCGCTATTTTTGCGCCTTCGGCGCTCCTTGATCCCCTCAAGTTTGTTTTTGGATCTGCACCTATTAGCCCCCCCCCCCTATTCCTAAATCCTGGATCCGCCCCTGCTGCACCGGATCTGTTTGTTTCTCCCTTCAGTGTTGTTGTGTTTCATATTGAACCAGTTACCACCCTCTTTACTGTGTTTGAAATTGCAACATTAAATAATGACACTGGTCGCGTTTTTATGATGTAGGTAGAAAGCTTAGAGAGAAACAGGTTCTTAAAAAGGTCAATCTTTGATTTTGAAAATTATGTCGCTTTTACTCCGACTTCCTCTATGTTTTTATGTTATTTAATACAAATGGCTGGTACAGGCGTACCAGCAATTTTCGTTGTATAGGCCCATGAGCTTAAAGGATTTCCCGTCTGTGGACGTAAATCTACCGGAATATTAATGTCTTTATAATGTTCAGTCAGTATAAGTTATTTTCAGTAAATCTCTGGTTATTTCAGGCGTTTTTCCAATTTAACTGATGTTACATAATACAACACGGATATAAAATAGTTTTTTTATGCGGCAAGCATATTATACTTACGCTGATAGTCTTTTTCGTCAAATTTGCTTTTGGTTTTGACTCCTGTGTCGTGGAAATCAAATACTGTGGAAACTCCAGAGTCCATGGCGAAAACTTTAGCACACTCGTCATCCAGATGGACTTCAGAATCGTCGCCAGTGTATCCATTTTTATTCTGAAATAAACGAAAAGCCAATATTTAAATTGTTTGATTGGTAGAACGATATTGTGAAAGGTAGATAACTTTACTGCTTTTGAGAGTATTATCTTTTGGGCATTCATTTAAAAGTTAATTATAATATGAGTTCATCAGTTTATGTTAGACTCTCAAAAACGTAAAATGTCGGAAACAAAAGCGTAGTTAGATGCCCAACTTTTATAACTGTTATTAAAACATCTCGTAGATATTTTTTCGTGTAATCCAGTATTCCGACGAGTTTTCACCTACATGCCCCCATTTTTTTAAAGAATAATTTAAATATTAGCCTGCTTACAAAACAAATAACAAGAACGAATTTTGTGTGGAAAAAATAGGTCAGCTGGAAGTAGATTCATTTATTTTTTAGTTCTACTGCTTTCCGAACAATCTCGACGGTAACGAAAACACTTCTTTTCAGGAATTCCGAGGAACTTAAGAAAATAGAAAACCTTTCCGTAGTTTTATTGAAACGTGTATTGGTTTTATCTAATTGAAGTAATCCGACAAGGAAACGAGATCTATGTCAGCTGTGAGTTCTTACTTCTTTTGTTTAGAGTAGGTTTTCCATATTATTCGTGAGAGAAGAGATATTACGAACATATATTTTTGGTTGCTTGGTAATGACTAGAAATGGGATATGCATAGATTTAGACAGTTGGATAACTCTATAGGCAGGAAAATGTACAGTGTGGAAACGGCTTAATAAAGTCACAATTTATTGGCCGATTTAAATCAAATTTGATACAGTTGTGTAAGAGGATCTGACGCACCGAATGACGATATTGGCGTTGTTGCCAGCTTTTTAGTTTGTCTGGAATTCGAACGAATTTTATATTTTTAAATGTAACACCCTGTATATTTTTTCATTTATAGTTTTTATTTTAAATTTGTTACACTTTTGGTATAACATAATTTGTTCCTAATATCAGTAGTTTTCGAAATAACGAGTACAATTTAGAAAAAATATATTTTTGATTTGAAATTGATTGAAAATAAACTTTTTCAATTGTGTTGTAAATCATTTCTGGCGTTATGAATTCATATTCGTCCAAAATTCGACGCTGCAAATCGGCCAAATCTTGATGTTTTGTGGTATAAACTCTGTTCTTCAAGTGTCCCCATAAAAAGCAGTCGTTATGCGACAAATCAGGGGCCTAGGTGGCCACTCGATTGTACCCCCTCTACCGATCCACCTATTCGGAAAAGTGTTGTTCAAAAATTCGCGCACGTTTCGACCAAAATGGGGGGAGCTCCGTCCTGTTGGAAGAATGTACTTGCATAATTTGTACCCATCACATTTCGTATAGTAGGCACTATTTGCGTTTCCAAGAGCTCAAGGTAAAGTTGTGATGTCAAATTTCCATCAATAAAAAATTGACCGATCTTGTGGTTACCCAGAAGCCCATCCCACGCATTCAATTTTCCAGGGCGTTGTGTATTACCTTCTCTCATCCAGTGGGGATTTTCATTTGCCCAAAACCTACAGTTGTGTCTATTGACTTTACCATTTAACATAAATGCTGCTTCGTCCGAAAATACTATAAATTTGTTAAACTGGTTATTTTGGTCAAACCTTTTGACATCATAATATCACAAAATTCAATTCTTCGCTCATAATCATCTTCTGATAACTCTTGAACTACATGTATTTTAAAAGGGTGATATTTATGTTTTATTAAAACATTATGGACGGATTTGAAGCAGACGTCACTTACTTGAGAAAATTTTCTTAATGAATGATGAAAACAACATGTTGTAAAATTTCTAAACTTTTCTCATCATCTACTACTGCTGGTCGTCCTGATCGTCGCCTATCTCTACAATTTCCAGTTTCTTCGAACCGTCGGACAGTTTTTAGAACAGTTGCTTTTGAAATTGGATTTCGGTTTGGAAATTAAATAGATTTTTAACCTCTTCGTATAAGACCTGACCCTATCGCTATATCCTCTCATCATAAGAATTGTAATTCTTTCACTTTCAGTTAAAGACATTTTTGCATGTAAAAATGACAGCTCTTATGATTTTACGTCAAAACTGAACTGGTGTTTTATTTATTAATAAATTAAACACAATTTGTTTATGTTTTCAAAACACGTCATTATTTCGAGAAGTACTGATATTAGGAACAAAGTATGTTATACCAAAAGTGTAACAAATTTAAAGTAAAAACTATAAATGAAAAAATATACAGGGTGTTACATTTAAAAATATAAAATTCGTGCGAATTCCAGATAAACTAAAAAGCTGGCAACAACGCCAATATCGTTATTCGGTGCGTCAGATCCTCTTACACAACTGTACCAAATTTGGTTTAAATTGGCCAATGAATTGTGATGTTATTAAGCCGTTTCCAGACTTTATACACACACTGTATAATAAAATGCAATATTTAGTTAGACATTTTTAATGACAAATTGAATAGTGGTAAGTACTTTACCGGCCCCTGTTTTCTGCTTTCCGATCTAGCCCTGTAAAGTAATATTTCCGGTTAAAAAATTGTCTGCAAAAAAGGTCAATTTCATTCACACGCCTTTGTTAAAAATTCTGTGCATTAAAAAACAGATTGTTACTTAATTTAAGAAAACAGTAGAATAATTAATTTCCTTGTCACAATCATGCGGTCTATGATTTGGAAACATAGTCGTTTTTAGTCAAGTATCAATATTCAAGTCAGGTGCGGATTTTCACATTTGTCCTGACGTAGCCTGTGAGTGGATTACCGAAATGCTGGAAACAGCAATTTCTTTCTTCTATTGTTATGCGGCTACAAGATAAATTGCCCATGTTTTTTAAGGGATTAAATAAACACTACTTTACGAAAAATTTGTTTTACCTTTTACCATGGTACGTTTAATGTCGCGAAGATAATGGTATTGTATTTAACTATAATATAGCCTGTAACATTTAACATTTTAACACTCAATGGACTGTGAAGACATTAAATAGAAAAATACCAAAACCTAAGAAGATCTAATAAACTAATTTTAACGTTGCAAATAAGAAAAAGGATATTATAGTAAGATCACAGTTTGCCATGACACAGTTAAGTTCTTTAAAAATATATTTTGTGCGTCACGAAGCGGTCACGGGGTAAGAAATTACTTATGAAAAAGAATGTAAACAAACCATACCAAAAGTTTTGTCAAATCAAGTTAACATAATTAACGCAAATGCTAAACAACCAGTTCAGTCAGAAAAGCTCTACGAATTGCTGCCGACTTAGGGCGCCAAGATGTATCACATGCAGGACCGGATCTACCTACGGTGAAATACTGGGGCCCCTGGGTATGGAGAAGGAAAAAGGAAGGAAGCAAAAAAATGTTAAAATAAAATATTCAAACTCTTAAGTTGGTTGAAGATGAAGGGTCAAAACTTTCTAAGCAATCCCATTTGGGGTCACATCGTTGCTTTTTTACGGACTTATTCTATGAACCAACATGGATAGTAGTACCAAACAGTAACCAAACTAATAAGAGGCGAAAGTGAGCATTCTCCCCTGTTCTAAAGTTTTATGCGCATGTGCAAGGCGGCCATTTTACAAGTATTATTCGCAGCTAAGTTCACAGCATTCACAATCTATCAAATCGTTTGTTTAGTTCTAGAAAACCAAACGAACCTTTATTTTTTTGCAGTTTAAAGTGAAAAGTGATTTGTTTTTCTTGGTTTTTTACAATTCAGAAGGGATTTCTTTTGATTATAATATCGGGAGTAAAGAAGCAGAAAGGTGGCATATCATGACTTAGTACATAAAACTTCAAAGAAACCGACAAAGCTTTCGCCTCTTATTAGTTGGGTTACTCTTTGAGTACTTCGTCCTTATCGGTTTCAGCGCCGTCATCTAGAACGAAAATGTAGAGAATATATGATTGGTATCGGGTATTTTCAAAAAGTGGACCCGTTGGCATCTCTGGACATTACTATAATACAGAAATTAATTTGACATATTAATAAAAGTGATTCGAGGGATGATTTGTTTGCCCCGGGCCCCTTAGGCTCAAACTCCGGCCCTGACCACATAATTTGAATAACTGTACAATTATTAATTGGATCTGATTAGATTGTATTGTTCGGATCATTAATATTGTACAGAGGAAAGCCGAAGCCAGCCCTTTATCAGCAATTATTCGTAAAAACGCGAACGATGTTTAGGTATTATTAACAAGTTAATAGTGCGTACTCTCGCTTAGTAAACACTTTGGTAAACAAGTCAATACAGCTAATTATGTAGCTTTATATTTAATGGGATCATACGGAGACCGAAATAAGTTTATTGTACTGGCAAATTAGGCACATAAAAAGTTTTAAAAGCTTCAACGAAAACTCCTTAAAACAATATGCGTTAGTCGAATCAATTTGCTTTTAGCACAGTATGTCCCATTTCCTCTGCCAATGCGTCACAAACATATACTTTTTTTTTATACAGAATGCCTTTAAAACTTCTAAAAGATCACTTTTTCTAACATTCTTCGAAATATATATCGTTCGCCGCCGTGTAGTTTAGAATCTCCAATTTCGTATTATTTGAACCTGAAGCCTTATTTAATTAGCGACTGTGATAGCTCGCATTGTCTATTACTTAGGTTTGGTAAAGGATAGTTTTTTAACCATTCTTCAAGAAGTTCTGCCGTTGTATCTTCATGGTAGTTCACGCAGGAGTCTTTAATATTCTTCGCAGGATGCCAAAGGGCATTTGGGACTCAACCGTTTTCTGACCCGGCATGTAAAATGGTGATTATTTTCCCTTTATTTTACGGAGCGGAAGAATCGAACCATCCTTTGGATGGTGTGGCATGCGTGTCAAGCTATGTCTCTTCAAGGTAAGTTATTGGATGATTTTGAGAACGATATTTTCTTATCGATGTTATATACTCACGACGCCATTATTAAATTAGTTTTTCGTATATAACTGGTAAATTTTACGCCGTATTATATCTTGATCACTTCCATCTACCTTCGAGAAAATGCCAGTATCGGTTCTTTTTTTCCGCGCTAAAATGGGATTATTCACAATTTTCCATACAGTTTATGTTGGAATTTTTGTTAATGTGGCCGTTTCTTCTAACGCAGCACGTTCAATGAGAGTTGAATAAACATTGTATATAACTTCCTTAGTTTCCACAGAAAAGTGTTTTCTGCTTTTCGACGGGGTTATCTCCTGAGATACATTGGGCTCGCACATATTTTTCATGACTCACACACGATTAAACAAACGCTGTATTACACACGAAGTAAGAATAATTACTAAGCTTAAAACTAACTAGAGTGGCTATATATACAGTATTTAGAACATAATTTGTTTTATGGGATTAACCCTCTCTTTTTGAATCAGGTAAAAATCGGTTTAAAATCACCAAACTATTACTTCAATAATGAAATTACGTCTTCCGGATTTGCAGTTCACTTTAAGACATTTTTAAGTACGGACCATAATTTACCTGCATTTATTCATTCATTCATTGTTTGTTTGCATTTGAACCGGGATGTAACTCGAAAGCCGGAATTATAGTACTTTTACGATTTTACCGGAAATTAACACTTTTTTGAGAAAATTGTAAAAAGGTAGGGGCATGGAAGCCGTTTTGCTCTAAGCCGTACCGTTAGAAAGCTAGAAGCTGTCATAGTTCAAAAGTCGATATCTCGGAAACAATTAAGTTTAGACTTATAGTGCACTTATTAAAAAATAATTGTAATTTTATGTAGAATCCAAAAATATTGTGAGATATTTAAAAATATTTAAATTTAAGTTGTCCCGCGTTTGTCAAAAAATAGATAAACAGACACAAAACTTGTTTATCTGCAGAAATCTATAAACATAAAATACCTAACATTAAAAATAGGCAGTTGTGCTGTAATAATAACAAAGAGATATCGATATTTTTAGATGCTTATGTAAATATTTTGTAAACACATACCTGATAATATTTCACCCAATTTACCAATTTTTCCCGCGCTTTTTTTAGGAGGGCGATCTGCTGGTGCCCCGTGGTGGACGAGCTCGCTGTTCTGTTGGGCATAGCAGCAGTTTCATTGCCACTAAGAGCTCGATGATTTTTTTCGCGTCATTTCAACGGTTTTATTTATTTTTAAAAGACTTTATTTGTTATTGTTTTTGCGTCTTTTCATTGTAATTTTTTTTTTTATAAATTTGGCTGGTTAGTTTTGTTTTGATAGAGTTTTTGAGGTGGTTGGCATTACTGTGAATAGATAGGAATTGGTGCGGATTATCTGCTTTTTAAAATACAGGGTGCCCAAGATAGAGAAGACCTCAATGGGGATCTCGGTTATGGTAAGAGATACAACTTTGATTAAACGGAGAAACAATTGTGCCATTAAAGAACTAATGATAAGACACACCAGAAGTTTTGCTTAAAGTGTTTAAGTTTTGAGTTATTGAAAAAAAAAACTGAAATTTTGGATTTTTAATTTTAATTTTTTTCTGCGTTAATATTTAACTTAAAACTTTTTCACATCAACTTTTAATGAACTTAAAAATTGCATCACAATTTGTTTTTATGATGTTTCGTTTCCAAACAATCACCATCAACTTTATTTTTTCTAATACGACTCTGATTTTATATTGTCAAATTTTAATTCTTAATTCATTGATGTACTACACATTATCGTTTAATTACGTTTCGAGCCTTTTTAGCCATCTTTCTGAAACTTTACGGATTCTAGAGCGTTGCGTATGCTTTTGCAGCTTTTTTAATCTAAAGAATAAAAGTAATGGATGTATAAAGTAACAACTTGATCTTTTTAGTTTCTTAAATTCAATTATGACTTTTTTTAAAAAACAATTAAAGTACATACATCAATTTACCAATATGTATATACTGCACGTGCATACTAACATATATATTGTACAGGGTGTTTCAGAATAAGATGCTGATCCTTAACGGTGTGAATCCTTAGGTGATTTTAAGAAGAAAAGTTCAAATTAACATAATATATCCTTAACCTATCAACTTTCGAACTACAGGTCGTTAAAGTTTTAAGAAAAAAATCGTTTTTCTATCATAACTTTAACAACTTTCTAGCTATTTTTATGAATTTTTCACACATGCCCTCTAAGCATCAATAGCCATTTTTTGGTGTAGAAAAATTTTAAAATTTTTTAACCAGTGGCGTCCTGAAAGGGTTTGGACTAGACATTTTGGAAAAATATTATGTACGCCACTGCTTTTTCTGAAGATAAAAATTATTTTTAAAATACTCATTCATTTTAGGCCAAATTTAATATGTTGCCTTTTTATCGTCCGACAAACAGTTTACGACAAAAAAAATAAAAAGCATTAACTGCGCATTCGCTGTGTGCCTATGGTTTATTTCTTAACATTAAATTAAAACAACTAACATTAAATAACGTGTGAACAAAAACGAAAATAATTTAGATTAGCTGTTGAAAGTGGCCACCACCTGCAAAAATACATGCTTCAGCTCTTCTCCTCATTGAGTCTCGTACACTTTGAAAAATTCCTGGAGTATTCCTGATAGTGTCGAAACAAACTATTATGCGGTTTCTCAACTCCTCTTCAGTATTTATTGGGATGCTGTAAACCAACGTTTTCAGATGTCCCCACAGGAAAAAATCTAGACTGTTTAGATTAGGGGATCCACGCTTTTTTGTTCGAGACCCATTGGAGAGGTATGTGCGCCCTTAAAACATCGAGGATTTTTGCTTTTGCTTATTATAAGTGGTTCTTCCTTCTCACCTTTCATATTTGCACAGAACAGAATTGTAAATCGTTGTTTCGCCGTTTTTTTTTTCCAGTACACTTGTCATCTTTCAATACACATGTTTTTGTTGGCAATGCACGATAGTAGAGACCTGTCTCATCTGCATTAAATACGTTCCTGGGAGCATAATCCTTTAAAATGGTCTATAGCCTTTCTTTCCAAGCAGTTACGTCGTCGATATTGGTATCGGCTGATTCACCACATATTTTTTTGAAGGTAATATCGTGCCGACGACGGAAAGTTATCTAGTCCTAGACATTGAGCAGATTCGAAGGCTTTTGCATGCATTATGGACCCGGATATTGATAAGTGCTTGTTTCGCGCCTTACAAAACCAGTTAAAAACAACTTGATACACTGCCAGTCCTTCGGTTTTGGGAAATTTTCTTTTTTGTTCACTTTGCCACCTTCTTAAAACAAATTTCTAACTTCTGCTTTATTTTAAAGCAACATAGTCACCTGGGTATTACCCACTTTAAATTTTTCAGCCAATTTCCTGGTACTTAAACCAGTTTTTTCACTTTCCTCGATTATTTCAATTTTTCCGCTTAAAGAAACACATAGAGGCGGTCGCAAACAGAGGTTTTACTGTAACAGATATTTAATTACGTATTTAGGATTGTAGAATACTGATTCCAAACCCATACGTTACTGTTCAAAATTAAAAACTTTAACTTAAATAAACTTTTCTGAAATAACATAAATCTAATATCTTGCAAACTATTGCTCTTTTCCTTAATCAGCGAAGTATATAGCCATTGGAAAAAAAATAAGTATGATATCAGTCAATACTGCATTACTTTTGTTGAACTAAATATGTAATTGTAACTAACCCGAACTTACTTGGTAACTAACCTAAAAGACTATGGTGCATTTAAAAAACCCATGCACTCTCGAGAAACAAACAGTAACCAGGAGAAAGTTTTCAGCTGCAACTGAAAACCCTGAAGTATCAACAAACTAGAGAAATTGATGGAAATATTGGCGTAGCGAAATCAGCTGCTCAATTTATTAAAAAAAACAACAAAAATTTCACCCATATAATGCAGGTAATGCAGGAACACATCGATCATTCTACGAATGGTACACCAGAAAATGCCACGAAAACATAAATATTCCTTACCAGATAATTTGGTCTGATAGGCATGGTAAGTCGAAACGGGATCTTCCACAGAAGAAATGTATATTACTAGTCCAAGGAAAATCCACGTGTATTCAAAGAACCCAAGACACCATATAAGGTTTCATATCATAATTTACCTCTAGCAGAACATCGCGATAATTGGTTCCAGCAGGATGGTGCACCTGCACACAATTCAAGAGTATATAATTTACTTGTGGTGGGCTACATTCTTGGTGAAACCGCATATCCATTATGGGTAGAAATAAAAATTATTTGTTCTGGTTCAGCTTTTATATTCAGTTATTACTAATTTAGTCTTTGTATCCCTTTGAAAATGACCCGAAAGGGCCGAAACACGCGTGTCAGATAACTGAATATAAAAACTGTGAACCAGAACAAGTAATTTTTATTTCTACCCATAATTCAAGAGCAGTTGGAGAGTACATTTCAGCTAGATTTCCAGAAAATAAAATCAGTACTTATTCTGTAATACCCTGGCCAGCGCGTTCCCCGGATATAACCACGCTTGATTATTTCCTTTGGGGATATATCGAGAATTTTCTATATAATTTTGAAATTTAAAGTTAAAGCGTAACGCCACAAATGCTAACTAATGTCTTGAATTCTACAGTTTTAAGATCCTATTTATATTTGGAGAATGACGTAAATCATTTTGAACACCGTTTGGAAAATTAATTTCTAATGAGTAAATGTTAGTTTTATTTTAATCCTTGTGTGTTATTTGTCGATTTACCGACTTGTTTTATATTTCATACTTAATTATTATTAAAATTCTTAACTTAGTACTTACCTACTAAGTTGATGGTAATTGCTTGGAAACAGAACTTCATAAAAAGAAAATTGTAATGCAATCTTTAAGCTCATTAAAAGTTGCAGTGAAAAAATTTTGTTAACTTTGCTCCAACTTTAATATTAACACAGGAAAAAAATATAAAATTAAGAATCCAAAAATTCAGGTTTTTTTTAATAACTCTTACCAAAACTTTTGGTGTGTCATATTATTGGTTCCTTAATTGGACAAATTTTTCTCCATTTAATCAAAGTTGTATCTCTTACCATAACCGGGATCCCGATAGAGGGCACACTGTAAAATATAGGAATTTGATGATGTTATATTCTATTTCTTAATGGCTGACAACACAGCGAAATAAAACATAGGCGTGACAACAGCAGGTACCTGTCTTAAGGTCACAGAAGACCAGACCTTATTTCATGGTAGAACATTTCCAACTTGATTTTTCAACGTGTGGGTCTGTTATAGAAATGGCGAATAATTATTTCTCTGTATTTTCTAAGGGTGTGCTTGACGCACTTGTACACCAAACACCCTCTAGTGCTGTTCGAAACCTAGTATCTGCATGTTCTAACTATCAACAATTTAGGGTGTCCATTTGGTGTGCCGGTGGTCGATATCTCGTTAACGGTCGACTTAAGGAAAAAAACTTTTATACAAAAGTTGTTGAGGTTACCGCCGCGCACCTTTTAAAAATAATTTTAAATATACAGGTTGACTCAAAAATCCAGGGTGGGCCAAATATATCTTTTTTTAAGTGGAACACCATATATATTTTTTTATTATATTGAAGCCTTTAGTAGTTCTCTATTCTACTTTAAAGAGTTTTGATCATCCAATGCGACGTTGTCAAGAGTTATGAGTTTGTCAATGGAATTTTGGCTAAAGATGATTTTACATAAAAATCGTTATCTTTACAATTTTTTTTAACAAAATTTAGGAAAGAAAAGTTATAACATGTAAAATCACCTAACTGTTATTAGAATTGGTATAAGTACTACAGAGTGTTCAACATTTTGGTCCAAATTTAAATGAATTTAAAACCAAGTTTTTGTTTTTTTTTTTAAATATTTTACATTTTTTTCGAAAAGATATTTTAATTCCCTTTAATTTGATACCAATATCTGATACTGTATTTCAAGAAGTTGTTGAAGGAAACATGATTTCAAAAAATTGTGTCTTAAAATCAAGCGTAATTTCGTGATGCTTTAAATTTAAAACTAGTTGGCCATGCATTTCTATTAAATTTAATTTTTCTGCAAATGGCAGACATAATAATTATCAATTATTTGACGTTTTACAGTGGCCTTGTCTACGTTAATTTTCAAAATGAATTTTAATTACACTGGAGTAGAATTAGTAAATATGATTTTTCGGCAACCGTCCGGGAAGTACCCACTTCCCGGACGCTTTTTCTTTGAGAAAGTAGCATTTCTCCGGCCTAGTCCGGGAAGAATCACATCGTTGTCATTGTGAATATGAAAATCTTGGTAGGTATGATTTTGATAAATGCAGTTGAACATTACCATAGCAACGAAATAACGACTGACAGCTATCTGAAATGAAATTATTTGACATTTTAATTTTCGAAAGTTTGCATGGTTTTTGGTCGCAATAAACTATGGAAAGCAACAGCGATAGTGAGTTTGAAAATGTGCCTTACGAAATTTCCAATGCAGCAGCTGCTGCTACTCTGCTACAGCACAATTATTGCCTGAAAAATCAAAGTCCAGGTACGAAAACGTTTATGATTTGTTCACGAGATGGATGGATATGAAGAAATGCAAAACTATTACAGAGGATGTAATTTTAGCTTACTTGGCGCAAAAATATGAAACTGTCAAATCCTCTACCCTGTGGAGCATGTACTCTATGTTGAAAAGTACCATTTTAGTAAAGAAAAATGTAAACATAGCCACTTTTCCAAAGGTAATCGCATTTCTTAATAGGAAGAATGTTGGTTATAAAGCAAAGAAATCAGAAGTCTTCAGCAGCGAGCAAATCAACAAATTCATTAGAGAAGCAGATAATGAAACATATCTAATGCTAAAGGTAATTTTAACAAAATATTACGATTGTAGGATATAAAAGTATCAACTTAATTTGCTTCATTTTCAGGTAGCAACAATTATTGGGTTAGCCGGTGCGTGTAGACGGGAAGAACTAACAAAAATGTCAATTGATCTAATAAACGACAAAGAAGACATGTTGCTTGTGAAAATACCAGATTCTAAAACACATATTGAGAGAAATTTTGTTGTAATTGGGCAAGAAAACCTGCTGTTGTATAGGCAATATTTATTTTTACGGCCATCCCATACTCCACATAACAGATTATTCGTGAATTACAAAAAAGGAAAATGTTCGATTCAGTCCGTTGGTATCCACAGTTTTGGGAATCTCGGATTAAAAATTGCAGAATTTTTAAATTTACCCAATCCTAAAAATTACACAGGCCATAGCGTCGAACTTCAGCGACGATATTTGCTGATAATGGTGGAAACATCACAAATTTGAAGAGACACGGTGGCTGGAAGTCTACCAATGTCGCTGAAGGATATATAGACAATTCACTAACAAACAAAATTAAAATTGCCAAGACCATTCAAAAATTATCAGATGAAAACAATCAATATGAAACGGAAACTTTACCTTCTTGTTCTGACTACAAAAGGCATTTAAATTTACCAAGCATTTCAAACAAATTAAATCCTTTCAATATTAGCAATTGCTCAAATTTTAATATAAATAAGAATTAGAATGTTTCTGTTAGTACCTATCTTCTGTTCGAATTTCAATATTTAATACAAATAAGAATTAAAATGTTCGAAATTTTGTTCTACAAAGAAATATAATAAAGAAATGTGTCTCTTTGATTTGTTATTCTACATGGTTGCCGAAAAAATAGTGTACGCAACACGTCCGAAAACAGTTTTTTTGAACTCGCAGACTTCCAGGACTCGCCTACGGCTCGTCCTAGAATTTTGTCAACTCGTCCAAAAAAACAGTATTTTCCGGACTTGTTACGTAAATTACTATTACGCAATTGGAAAAAGTGATGGAAATTGTTTTATGGCATCACGTTTATATGCTCAAAAGTTTCCAGAAGCTCGATGTCCGGACGAAAGATCAATAATTAAACTAAAAGATCGATTTAAGAGAACGAGGAGCGTAGAATGTGAAAAAACATCTAGGACGAAAATAGTGCTTTATAAAGATAACCAGCTAGGCATTGCATTGGCGGTGGTGGAGAATCCAGAAATAAGTGTCAGAAAAATTAGTTCTAATTTGGAAATAAAATAATCTTCAGTAAATAATTGTTTATTGGCAAACAAATTTTATCCCTATAAGGTTTAATTACATCAAGAATTAAGCGACAATGATTTTGAAAGAAGAACATTATTTTGTCAATGGGCCCAAAATACCACTGCTGAAGATGAAGGTTTTTTTTAAATATGTCATGTTCACCGACGAATCGACATTTTATAGAAATGGGTTCGTCAATAGACATAATTTTCACTCATATGATACCCAAAATACACATGCCCTGCTTGCAAATAATTTTCAACATTATTGGAACTTAAACGTTTGGGGTGGTGTTATTCACGATTATGTCATTGGACCTAATTTCTTTGAAGAGCGCTTGAATAGTCGTTTGTTTTTGGAATTTTTGCAACATGATTTTGTTAGGCTGTGGATTCAGCTCGATGGGGCACCCCCTCACTACAGCAGATATGTTCGGGAACATCTAAACGCACAGTTTCCAGAGCGGTGGATAGGGATGAATGCTTGTTGAAAACCCAATAATATGAAATTTCTTTTTTACCTAATATTTTTATTATTTTAAGGTCCAATCAGTTGGCCAGCAAGGTCACCTGACCTAACGGCCATGAATTTCTTTTTGTGGGGCACCGTCAAGGTCGATATTTACAGCACACCAGCAACAACAAGGGAGGACATAATGGAACGAATCCGACAATTATTTGGTAGAATTACCCCCATTAATGTTGAGAAATGTAAGGGACTCGTTCTTCAAACGAATTGACGCTTGCATTTTGCAAAATGGGAGACACTTTGAATACTTAATGCGTAAATATGTATTCGTTTTAAATTGGTAAAAGATATTTTCTAAATTGGGGATTTACATACTTTTCGATAGGTGATAATTTAAGTTTCTTCTGTAAAATTGTTTATAACTACTTAGATATGAATTGTACACTAATTTATTAAGTTGTCAATTTTTTTGGAAGTAAATTTAAAAATGAATAAGCAAACTTCAAAATTGTTCATTATATTAAGGTTTTTAAGACACAATATTTTGCAACCGTGTTTCCTTCAACAACTTTTTGAAATAAGGTATCAGATATTGGTATCAAATTAAAGGGAATTAAAGTATCTTTTCGAAAGAAATGTAAAATACAGGGTTTCATTTAAAAAAAAAACGAAAACTTGGTTTTAAATTGATTAAGTTTACACCAAAATGTTGAACACTCTGTAGTACTGATACCAATTATAATAACAGTTAAGTGATTTTGCATGTTATAACTTTTCTTTCCTAACTTTTAGTAAAAAAGATTGTAAAGATAGTTAAAATCCAACGATTTTTATGTAAAATCGTTTTTAGCCAAAAATTCATATCTTGACAACGTTGCCTTTGATGCTCAAATATTTTTAAAGTAAAATGGAGGACTACTAAAGGCTTCAATATAATAAAAAAAAATATCGTGTTCTATTTAAAAAAAGATATTATTGGCCCACCCTGGATTTTTGAGCCAACCTGTATATTTAAAATTATTTTTAAAAGGTGCGCGGTGTTAACCTGTACAACTTTTGTATTCTTCATTCCACAATAATTCGTTGATTTCCCGACCGCAATAAAATTTAAACCCAGCCATAAATAAGTGCCTTTTAATAGGGTACAGGTCCCGATTACCTACTAATTTCAATAGTCTAGGTTAGCTATTTTCAACAAAACAACAAATATAAACTAATAGGTAAGTATCTTTATTTTAATCATGTAATTAAATAGCTATTAATATTTATACAAAAATACTAATCTACAATATTATAATATCATCTATGCCTAAACTAATTATTAAGGGCCTTACGTTACTATTAATAATTATGTTATTATATTGGTATATTAGGTAGGTTAATAGCAAATTGCAGGTGTTCAATATAAAGCAGAGTCTTTTCATCTTAGTTCATCAGTCGTTTGGTGTTTGTCAAGCTGTGCGTTAAAGGTACTTTCGTGTGTGGTATCAAGCATCCAATCCATCCAATTCTTTAGAAAGTTAGGATCTTCTTGGATGCGGATCAGCATTGCTTCACAAAATTGTACTCTACGTTGGTAATCTTCCAGTTTCAGGGCTTGAACTTTTGTGAACCTGTATGGGTGCATGTCATGATTATCAAGGATCCTTTGAACAGAGGGACGAGTTATGCCTAAATCTTCTTCTGCACTTCTAGTGGAAGTTTGAGGAAAAGCTTGAAAATAGGCTAAGACATTTATGATGTTGTCTTCATCAGAAGTTACAGGCTTCGGTAAATGTCTTTCCGATTTTAGTTTTGACCCATAATTAACAAAATTATTTTGTAATCCTACAAACTTTTTCTCGTTGATTAGTTGTTGATCGGGAAACATTTCGTTGAACCTTCTGCATGTTCTTGCTATAATTTGGTTACATTGTCCATGAAGAATAAACAATATTAAAATTTCATTTGAATAATTATTTCCCTCCATTTTAAAACTTTTTAGGTCGCTTTCTTTACTAAAAGTTAAAAACTAGCAAATTTGTCATTATTGATCAAATTTTCATAAAGATATGTTCCATCTTGGGATTTCATGGCTATCTAAGACAAATATGCCAAAATAATCCGATTTTTACAAAAACTTGCTTTTATTTCGACATCTAAACTATTTGGGTATAGGATCATGATATATCATTTGGAAGGGACATTAATTTTCTTGCAGGATATATAATAATATACAGGGTGTCCTATTTGAAAAAATGCACTTCTCACCATTTTTGTATCAAGCGGTAAAATGACGAATTTTGAACGACCCTGTATAACACAGAACAAATTTCTTTATGCATAACTAATACACAGGAAAAGGTAAACTACATCCAAAATTTCAGCTGTCTACGAATCCAAATACCGCAGTAATAAACATTTAATTAGAGCTATGTTTTAAACAAAAAATATGGAAATTAATTAATTTCTTGAAAACCGCTAAAGATAGGTATAGGAACGTATTATATAAAAATAATTAGAAATCAATAATGAAGCGGAAAATGCAATTATATACAGGGTGTTCCATTTAAAATATCAAGTATGTTGCTATTTTTTTGTATAAGCGGCAACGCTGCGTTGTTGAAAATATTTTAGATCGATAGAGCAAAGCCAATTACCTAAATTGCCAAAATTTCAGTAATTTTCTATGTCCCGTTTTCCGTAAACGTCTAACCTACCATCGACCGTGAGACACCCTGTAGAATTAATTAAAAAATGTGTAAATAATATCCCAGTAGAAAGTTGGAAAAATTCTGTGAGACACGTGATCCAAGTCGAAGATTCCTATAACATAATTAATAGTAACGTGAGGTCCTTAATAATTAGTTTAGGAATAGATGAAGACGATAGTGATAGTGGAACAGAGCTAAGTATAGAGTAGGTGAAGTTAAATATTGTATTATTATAATATTGTAGATCAGTATTTTTGTATAAATATTAACTATTTAATTACATGATTAAAATAAAGATACTTACCTATTATTTTATATTTGTTGTTTTGTTGAAAATAGCTAACCTAAACTATTGAAATTAGTAGGTAATCAGGACCTGTACCCTTTCAAAAGGTCCGGTGCCTAGACAATAGGTATTTGTCAGGCAACTGATTTATAGTTGGGATTACGACTGAGGGTTCTCATTTAAATTTTATTGCGGTCGAGAAATCAACGAATTATTGTGGAATGAAGCATATACAAGTTTTTTTCCTTAAGTCGACCGTTAACGAGATATCGTCCACCGGCACACTAAATGGATACCCTGTATAGTTGTAGAATAATTTATATTTTGATATTTTTCTTATGTGGAAGCTCCTGCTCCTACAATAGAATGCTTGAACTTCACAAGTTTATTTTCTATTTATGTTCCTTACAAAAAGGTCAAATTTGATTTTATTTTAACTTGGCGCTTTGGATGAATCTTAAATATCTTTGAAATGCTTTGAATTCATGAATTAAATTTATAATTTTTGGAATAAAATAGTTCCTACATAAACTCAATACATACATTGTGGTTATTTAATGCTTGAACGGAAGGAGATCTCGAATTCTAGCACTTCTATCACACCTTATAGATTTGATATTTAAGGGAGTTCGGCGAAGCTTTGCACTTTTTTAGAAAAACATTTAGAATTTGAGACTTCAGTCATCAAATAGCCTTTCTGTACATTTGTTTATATTTTTTATTCCTGAAAATAAGTATTTATTTATTTGGAAAAAGAAAGATGCCAAACAGACCCAAAAGGGCTAAACTATACCCATAATAATGCACCAATTAGAAATAGTAACGACAAAAATTATATATTTGTAATAAGTAATTAACCCGCACCAAACTTTAATTAATTTTTGTTATTAATGAAGCTTTCATTAAATATTTTCGCATACATAATATTTAATTAAAAAAAAAAAGAGTAACATAATCAGCACCAATCCTTTTATATCATGTCGTTTTACAGTAGTATCTAAAGATCCGGACGTGTCGTATTTTTAACACCCCCGTTAATACCTATGGAGAAGTCGCACGTCCGAATCCCCCAAGCCGCCAAGTGATGACTGCTCTAATGCCATCGCCGGCCCGTGTCCCAACAAAAGGGGTATTGGACGGCGTTGCCACCCTTATCAGGAAGATGTTTTAGATACAATTTTGTTCTGTCTGTTAGACAGAGAGACGGATAGAGGGAAACCCTTCGAATAAAGGTCACAATATCTGGCAGAAGTGAACAGTAGGAACGTCTCTATATTTTGCTGATATTTATCTTATATCTAAAGATTTTTATGTACAATCGGCAACACAGCGGATCTAGCTCAGTATCAGCAAGAGCATGCAAGGCATCTCTATGTCGCGACGCGTCTGGTCGATAACCATGGAGCGCTGTTGCGGGCTGAAGCTGATGCTGCAGCTTCCTCATGCGGTTGGAGCTCTGCTCGTTCACTTGGAGTAATGTTGGGGTAGTTGTGTATACCGAGACTGCTCAACTTCCCATACCTTTTTGGACTTGTTAATTCGCAAAAAAAACGGAAAGGGCCTGATCGAGCTTCGTCAAACTACCGTGCAAGCACAAATAAAGTCGTACTGCTTGGCGGTAGAGCTTAATACATATTGGGTGTCAGTAAATACCAGCATTATTCATCAATCAGTTAATCCGTCATCTTTAACAGTCGTTACAGGTAATTTGATTCATCGCTAATAAATCCAATTTCTTGAATAATTTACGCGATTAGAGTAAGAACAATACATTGCCTCATTCCAGAGTTCCCCAATTTTGATGCTCCTGGACAAATTGAAGATGCTGCCTTCTATGGTTTACGGTTAGGAGGGGACCAGTTGCTGCTCGATAGGGAGTAATACTGCTTTCTGCCAACCTTCTACGCACTGCATCTTGACTAATACGGAATACGGTTATTATATACCGACAGGAAAATTCCTGCTGCAGTGCAGTACTTGTAACAAACCGGCTTCGTAATGCCTGTATTCGCTAAAAGCGATCTTGGTCATTCGTTGTCACCCTTGCTCGTCCTTGTCCAGGTCTTCTTTGATTAGCACCAGTCTCCCGAAATCGTGCCAATGCTCTGGAGATAGCAGATTGTGTCACTCTATATTGTTGGGCCACTTGAAATTGTGGCATGCCTTCTTCCACAAGTGGCTTCAGCACATTCCTCAGGCCAAAGATTTCTTCTTACACGTGCGTTTTTAATTCCACTTAATAAGATTAGAAATTGCCAATACAAGTATGCAAAGCAAACTAAAAAGTGATAAAGTGAAGAATCAAACCTGATAACGCTTTTGTTACATTTTACTTTATGACGTTTCTGTGTAATCTTTTATTTTCATAGCCTGCTACTTTTCCGATAAATGCATTTTAGGTCAACAAAAACACGTTGAACTAAAAATTGTATATTTCATGAAAGAACAGAGATAAACAAATGAATCAAAAGAGAAAATGTAGAGGAAACATTAGACCTTCATTTGGCTATAATTGCGCGTGTGTGATACGTTTATTTGGCTCTGGAGTTAACCAACTGGCCAGCTTATATTTTATTTATTCTTTCTATCTTTAGCTTATTTACACAAATTGCCCCTACATATTGTAATCATATTCATATCTTCTTTTATTCATACTGGACTTATTCTTAAAACTTTTTTTTTTATTTCTTTTTTTTTTTATTATTTCCTTTCTTTTTTTTTTCAAAAAGTAATTCCTTTTTTTCTTCTCCTTTTTTTTTTATTTCAATATTACTATTCCTATTATTTTACAGCTGGACCTTTTCGCCCTATCTGAATAGGTAATGGGTTTAGAGTTTTAAATTAATTTTATTAATATGGGAATAAAGAATCTTATAAATTTCTACCTTCTCAATACTGACCAAATAATTTAGATTTACAGGAAGGGTCACAAGTTTACTGATACTTTCAAAGAAATCGTTATTGGCTTGAACCTGATCTTGACAATTAAAAATACAATGTTGGATGTCTCCTATCTCTCCACAAGTGCACAAACTACTATTTTTTAATCCTATCCTATGTAAATATACAGGACAGAGGGTGCGTGAACTTCTAATTCTACAAATTGTTTTTATAAAATTTTTGTTGTGTTCTTTACAAAACCATGTATTTACATTTGGTTTTATTAATCTTATAATCACCCCCCGTGGAAGCGTTCTGGAAATGATTTTGCCAATCTAGTACCAATTGATTGGCTATAATTGCGATGGCTAGTAAATCCCACAGGGTGTTTTGAATTTCCATAAAAAAGCAAAACCTTAACGTCAAAAAATTAGTAGAAAAATGGCTTATTGACGTTTGAAGAAAAACTATATTTAAAATTTTTTAAAGTACAGCGAATCATTAACAGAAGTATTGTAAAACTGTCCGCGTACGTTGAACAGAGACGGATATACAACAGAACAAGTCCGATCGAACCAACAGAAACAGCTGTTCTTATGCAAGGTCAGGGTCATGTTCCTATTTAAGGTAACCGGCATCGGGTTAGGGTATAATGCGAAGACTGTGCCGCTGGAAGCGGGATCATTCAATAAATTGGGAAGCACGTGGATAAACTCTGACAGCAGCGCGGTGGCATAGGGGATGGGGGGAGATCTTGAACACTGCTTCGTGGTTTTTGAATTGAATTTCAATTTCTATATGTGAATGACGAAACCTGGTGTCCACTGACCTGGACAACCGGAAAAAGTAAGGGAGGCATATTTTACCTAAACAGTATTTAAGGGAGTTTTCAATAAAATTTGGAATTTTTATTTTTATTCTGGAAAAAAGCATCTAGACATAATATGTTCCATTGTTCCATTGTCTTATCTATTCGGTTATTGATCTATTAAAATTTTATTTATGTGAGAAATGGTAATGTTGAAATTTCCACAGTGATGTTTTACAATAATTTAGCTATTATTTTTGGTGGCAATGGCAATTAATCCATATTGGGTAAATCCTCGCCATTAAAGGGGATGTATTCAACGCCCTTGTTATACTCTGTTGCTTAATGCCAGGGAGTAATAAAATATAAATTTGCAATGACAGGAAGTTCATCCGTAAAGCTCCCAATGAAACTTTTTTGATGTACAAAGTGGCTCTGGTATTTGGTGGGTGCCGCCGCCAAGAGCTAGTTAATAACGAGTGATTTTTAAATATTTTGCTCAAGGGAGGCCATGCATTTTAAAAGCATCATGGCCGTACTGCGTAGATAAGATGACATGATTGTTTTATGACATTTGTAAAGTTTAAAAATTGGAGAAATTTTGTAATTTTTGCAGTTATTTGAAGGTAGGTTACTATTGCTTTAACTAATATTTCTCCGGGGAGTCGTCTTTTGGCTATTATAAAGTGCTATTTGCAGGATATGATTTTATTTTTTATTTTTTTTTTATTTTTCAGCGTATCAAGTTTTGGTGAAGCTTTGTTGCCGGATTGAAAGTTCTACAGTAAAAATTTTTAGTGAAGCACAAAAAATTTTTATTGTTGAAAGTTTTTTTAGAAATGGAAACAAAATAGGCGGTGTGTGGAATTACTCTATGCATGACTGCTTTGATGAATTTCGAACCGAGTTTCCTGATGTTGCGGTGACCTTTCATAATTTTCGTACTGGGTCACAATACCTAATTGATAAATTTCGTCAGACTGGTTCTGTTCAACATAAAAAAGGGGCTGGAAGACCAACGAAACGATCGAATGAGGTTATTGAAGAAGCGCGACAAATTATGGAAAATAATCCTTCAACTTCTATTAGGCATTTATCTCAACAAATTCAGCAAACGGATTTATGCTACAGTACATGTCAAACACTTTTGAAAAAGGATCTGCATATATACCCTTATCGTGTTACGGCTATTCATGAACTCCTTCCCAATGACGTTCCCCAAAGACTTAATTTTTGTGAATGGGTTTTAAACAATTTTCAAGAAGAAAATAGTGGTGCTTTTGAAAAAACATTTTTTACCGATGAGGCTTATTTTTATTTATCAGGCTATGTTAATTCACAAAATATGCGAATGTGGAATACGCAAAATCCGCATGTTTTTGTAGAAAGACCTCTTCATCCTCAAAAAGTTGGTGTGTGGGCAGCAATTAGTTCTAGAAGAATAGTAGGCCCAATTTACTTTGATGGCACAATTACAGCTGAGAGATATCGGATCGAAATTCTGACAACATTTATTAATGAGCTTCACGATGATGAATTGCGGGAAGGTTACTTCCAACAAGATGGCGCTACACCTCATGTAACCAGAGAAAATTTAAATTTTTTAAGTGAATTTTTTGAAAACAGAGTTATAAGCCGAAATACGCAACAAATATGGCCACCTCGTTCCTGCGATTTAACACCCTGCGATTTCTTCTTGTGGCCTTTTATAAAAAACTCCATTTATCGAACACCAATTGAGGATATAAATGATCTTAAACGAAGGATTTCAGAAAAAATTGCCGAAATTAATAATTCTCCAAACGTATTGGTTAATGTGTCTCTGAGGGTAAGAAGAAACATCAGAAGGTGTCTAGAAAAAGGAGGCGGCCATATAAAGTGGGCTTTCAAAGTAAGATAGCTCAGGATTTTATATTACATACCGTCAAAAAACATTATTTTAGGTTTTCAACGTGACAACGCTGCTTTCTTGCAAATTCGCCCTATGATTTAATCTACGCGCTACTGCTACACTATGTATACTGGGTCACAGCCGCCCTTGAGCAAAATAATTAATAATCACTCGTTATGTTGGTTGAACATATAGAGGATAGAGGATCCATAGTAATAGTTAATATTCCCGATACAAAGATCGATAAAAAGCGTGTCTTCACAATTATTGATGAGAAGGAGATGGGTTGTTTAAAGCTACTGAGGACTTATTGGTCTTTACGCTTGACGAACTGCAACATCAATAGATTCTTTTTATGTTACCGTAACGGTTGTTGTTTTTCACAGCCAGTTGGGAAGAACACCATAGCCAGGATTCCTTCCATTATTGCAAAATACCTGGGTCTAAGCGATGCTGACAAATATACTGGTCATTGTTTGCGCAGAGCCTCTGCAACTTTGTTGGCGGACGCGGGGGCAAACGTGACTACATTGAAAAGACATGGCGGTTGGAGAAGTTCAGCTGTAGTTGAGGGATATTTGGCAGACAGTGTCTTCTAAAAACAAAATTTCGAAATTGATAGCTGGAGTACCATCAACGAGACCATCAACATCAAAAAACGTTCAAACATCGTCAATTTCTGTTAGTGAAAATCACGAAATAATAGAAAACGTTGACTTATCAAAAGCCGGTAAATTCGTTTTTACTGGGTCTTTTCATAAATGTTCATTTAATATAAATAATAAATAAGTTTTTTCGTTAATAAAAAGTTGTTACTTTTATTTTTCCTATTTATTTCTCTTAATGCCCGAGGGCATTAGAAACTTCCTTAATGCCCTAGGGTATTATATACAAGTTAAAGTGTATTATGAAACAATAATATTCGAGTAGGACATAAAAAAAGTAACAAACCTGTAAACAGTCTTAATGAAGTACGTAAACTTTTAACAATGATTTTATTATTATTGCGTTGAGTTTATAATATGCTAATTTTCCCAGATAATCCCTGTAAATCCAGTGAAACTTTCACAATGTCCATAATAATATGCTGTCGCAGCGTTATAGAAAACGACCCGCATGACAATTTCCCAGGCTGTTCGGAAAGTGCACTCAGCTGGATATCTCGTCAACTCATTGTTTGTTAAATGGTATTTTCCACCTCAATATTGATCTGGCCCGTAATAATATTAATAATAACAATAACTCTTTTGATATTGTTTGCTAAACGGAAGGTTGGGACTAAAAATAGACCCATTCCCGGTCCTTTGGATACTTTTTTCTGTTGTTTACTGACAAAGAAAACAAAAGCTGAATAAACAAAACAAACAAAGTAATAACCACTTGATGTCTTGTTCTAGACACATAAAGTAAAAAATGTTTCTAATTAATTGGTTCAAGGGGACTTTGAATCTTGTCAGATTAGCTGCACTGAAGACAGGACCTGACTTAAATTTTTAAAGGCAACTATGCAGTCCTGTGTCAGTATATTTTTTTAATGATTTTACTTCTCCTTGTGCACCTCCTATCGTAGATTGGATATCCTCAAGACGGTTCTAATCTTACTTACAGCTGTTCTAAACAATTCATTTGGATATAATATTGCTCCACAAAATGTAAAGAGAAAAATATAGAGCACAAGACCAATGCTAAAGACGACAAACATCTTAAATTGTTATGGAAAGAATCTGAAATGAAAAGGGTTACCAATGAGAAATTGAAAAGCTTGTAGAAGAAATGTCTAAATAAACAAGAAAAACGATGACAAAAGGACCTACAGTGAACTGTGTCACTGAGGTGGAGAATGAATATAAAATGAAGATCAATGAATAGAAGCTTAGGCAATAGGGATAAGTTGGAGGTAAAAAATGAAGGATGTAGACTTCAACAAACCAATGTGAAGATGAGGAAGACGAATTTAATATCTTAAATAGTGATATGAAACTTCGGTTGAAACGCTTAGTGTAGCAAACAATACATACCTACATAAATGATCTAAAGAGACTTTGTGTAGAGATTTGCGAATTTTAGACTGCTGGCCAACAATTTGAGGAACAGGTCATTGCCATAAATATTAAGACTAGCGAAAATTACGTTGGTAATGTTAAAGAAGCAAATGATGAAAAGAAAAACATATATTAATAGTTTGTGACGAGGAAGGGATTCAGTTAGGTTACAAGCTCCAAAATTATGTAAACAAAACTTTTATACAAACAATAGTTAAACCTGGGGCCCGTTTAGACAATACAGTAGATGATATTATCAATTTGACTAGAGATTTTATTATCGATGATTATGTTATAATTGTTGCTGGTTCAAATGATTTTTATTTTACCAATAGACATTCTCTTTTTAGACACATAAATAGAAAGTTCAGATTTTGTACTCATACTAACATAATTTTTACATCAGTTCCATTATTTTTAAATGATTGTGGAAAAAACAATAAAAGTATTAAAAAGTTCAATTATAAGCTGTGTGATTATGCTCAAGAGTTAAATAAATATTCCGAAGATAACATCTTGTGGTTTGATATCAATAATATTAGAGATGGTAAAGAGGAAATTAGTTTAGTCTGTAAGAGTCTTGTTGACAAGATGTTGGTGAGGGTGCCTATTTCAAGCAACAAGAATTTGAGATTTATAAGTTATACCAATATTGCTTCTGAAGACGATGTTAGTATTGATAAATCTAACGACATTTTCTATACATAGATAGTATACATCATCATCGCACCCTCCGTCGAATTTGTAACAGGTGACTTTCTATTTTAATATTTGCTCGTTGGTTCCAGTATAAATCAAGAACTATTCGAAGTTTATCGTGATGCACCTTATTAAATGCCTTCTCAAAGTCTATGAAACAGGCGTACACGTTTTGATTTACATCTAAACATCTTTGTGTGAGTACATTTAGAGCAAAGAGAGCTTCTCTGATACCCAATCCAATCCTCTTCTGAATCCCATGTGAGTCACTGATGTCCGCTTCTAGTTCCTGGTAGATTCCACATGGATAACTCTAAGAAATATTTTCAGTATGTGATTCATCAGTGATATTGTCCGATAGTCCGAACAGCCTTTTGCATTAGACAGAAGGCAATATTGGGATAATATTACTGTATTATATTAGAGTGTTGAACGGTGTACTATTATCATAATGGATTTATAGTTCATGAGTCTTAATAACTCGTTAGGGACTTGTTTTTCTGTTTTTGGCATTTTTTAATGTATTTTCTGTTTCTTCTGCTATTATTTCGGGTCCATTTTCGCTGTTACCTTGAGGGATATTGATGTTGACTATCATCTTCAATCAGTTCTTTTATGTTTTAATGTCCACCGTCTAATTTTGTCTTCCAAGTCTGCAATAACTTTTTCATCCCTGTTCCTAAGTTATCCTATTTGGCTTTTCCTCTGTGTACCCGTTATTTCTTTGGCCTTATACATATTAAATGCATTATAATTTCTTTCGTAGTTTTCCATTTCTTCACCTTGTTGGTTAATCCATGTCAGCGCGAATTTCGTCCTTCACTCTAATGAGGTTCTCATTAAAATCTTCTTTTGTTTCTCTTCCCCTATTCGGATCCATTGTTTTCATAGTTGGTTTTCTTATTTTCTTTGGTCTGCCATATATTACACATAGTTGTGATCAGAACCTATATCAGTTCCAGGGTAGGTGTTGGTATATTTAACGGCGTTACGATATCTCCTTGTCTATCTAATTTCTCATTATTTAATGAGTGTTGGGGAGATTTCCATTGCATTATGCGTTCTGCAAAATGATGGAGTTAAGTACCGAATTCTTCCATTTTTCTGAGACAATAACTCCAACTCCGTAACAGGCTTCCTGAGTGGTAGAACATTCCTTGGTTGCGAGTTAAACAATGTCCTGATCCTGGCGATCGTGTGGCACTGATGCCCAATATCTCTACGCTCAATCTGTCCATCTTCAGTGTAGCGTTATCTAGTTTTCCGGCCGAGTATAAACTGCTTAGGTTCTATGTTGCAATCTTTAAGGTCGTTCTGTGTTCTTTTCTGTTGCAAGGATTTCGCAGGCTTACGTCTAACTTTCATGATCAGTAAAACTTCGATTGTTCTGTTTGTACAGTAACATTTAAACTAGATATTCAATTTCGTTTTTATCGTCAGAGAAGCCTATTTAAATATTATGACCTAAAGACCTAAACGCTATAAAGCCTTGAATAACCAATAAGTCCCTGTCGCTTACTCAAAATATACGTTTATTTCGAATTTCGACCAGTCACGGGCTTAATGTGGGCTGACAGCTGACAGCATTGTTATGGCCTTATTTATCTTAAAGTTAATTGGGAGGAGTTGGTAATTAGGTCAATCTTTTGGGCTTTATTTAGCCAGAAAGATTCTTTGTCGTTAATGGCGCCCATGACAGTTGAATGATGGATTAAATGTCACTTATTTTCGGAATTAGATGAATTATTACGTGCTGTAATTAAGGTAACAGAATCAGGTCATTTTTTATTGTAGTCTGCAGCACAATAAAAAATTATTAAATTGAACAATGGTCTTTTAATTTAAGTTATTTCGGTTTATGAAACGCTTTACCTAAAATTCTAAATAGTTCTTGTAGAAGAATGGTAGCATACTGGGTTAAAACTTAGTTTTTCAACTTCAAAATTTTGCAATCCACCCCTAATCAAGATCCTCCCTGCAGTAACCCTGTTTAGAAAATAGAAATTACAATCGATGACTAATTTAAGAAACAAAAATGATCCTATATACTAACTGTGCCGTCGTTTAGTGATCACCTATTCGTATTTTCCGCATTTTGTATATAACGTATTTAACTTAACAAACATGTCGTTGAGTGTTTGTGTGAATAAATAGTGTGATACCTTTTGTTATATTTATGGCGAACCTGCTGCCAAAGCGCACCAAAAACCCATATCTCCGCTTGTGCAACAGGCTTATGAACTGTGAGTTTCAAAGATTTGGAGGGAACCTTGTAACCACGCGAATAACTGGTATTTTTGCTTTAATAATGTCAAAAGAATCACTAGCAAAACGAAGCGCAGCATTGATGACCCCAATATACCCTCTACAATCAGGCCAACCCATTACCCATTCCACAGCGTCTTGAAAGTTACACTCTTGATTCGGAATCAGAATCTGAGGAGTCGTTACCAAAAGCTGAACTAAGCTACATCCCTAGTTCTGACGATTTTTCTTCTAAAGCTGTATGAAGTAATCTTGTTCGTTACTTGAACCTTTAGAAGACAAAAGTAGAACTTCTTGGATACCGTTTGCAGCTATGAAACTTTTCAGAAGAAGATGTCCATATACAGGAGACGACGAGCAACATTAACATTGTTTATTGCAATGGACGATGAAGTACCCACAAAACAAGATTGTGTGCTCTATTTATGGCTGTAATTTTAAGAAAGAAGGAAACTTTGCAGTGTACTGTATTACTAGATTATCTGGGTGTCGACCAAATCATTCAAAAATTGATATTAGACGATAATTTTTGGAAAAGCCTACATTTTAAACATATCTTGCTTCCTATGGCAAAATCAATAAATCTGATAAAGTCAGGTACATCTCTATTGTTAGAGGTGCCCTTTGTCTTTAAGTATATTAAAAATGCAATAATTAATATCCCGGCAGAAGATGCCCCGATTAGAGGAAATCTTGGAGAAAACTTAGAGCGTCTCGAATTTTGTTGTAAACCCATTCATTTTGCGGAAAACCTTCTTGACTCCCGTTTTAAAAGGGAACATTTAAATGAAGACCAAGTTATAAAGGCTATTGATTTGATTTTAGAAATAGCTCGTTTATCAAATTTAGATGTAGGGAAAGTCGTGGCAAATTTAGCCCACTTTAGAACAGGAACAGTATTTTAAAATAAGGATTATTTAAAGAAATGCACAAGCAGCACCTATCCTGTTATATGCTGGCAGGGATTGTGTACCTCGCAGCCAGTTATACCAGTGGCCTCCCGAATTTTAAATGGACCTCTATCTTCCGCCTCGTCAGAAAGAAACTGGTCGTTACATGGTGTCATACATACAAATAAAAGAAATAGACTGACAAAAGATAAAGTTCAAAGAACTTGTTGCTATTCAATCTAGTTTTAATTTAGATGACAATGGCAATACATGAATACTGAATATGTCGATATGGATGACGAGGATCAATATGATGCTGTAGAATCTGAATCAAGGGATTTCTCTAAAGCCGAAGAATCGGACTCGTACCGGGTGTCCCACTAAGAATTTCTGTCGGCCGTATCTCAGAAAGTGTTAGTCGTATGGCTTGCGGAAAAAAAATATATTAGGTAAAGGGCGCAACAGTAACGGTAAATATGAATCACGAAGTTCCCTCAAAAGTCGCCTAGTTAAGGTATCCCGAAAATAACATTTTTCTATATTTCGAAGATGTATTAATAAAATTCACCTATAGAACGTGTTCGTCACTTTTCAAATAAAGTGGTGGGGGAAGGTTGAACACTATTTGTAACAAATGCTGATAACTCCGGTCTGGCTTAACATAATTTAGTAAACTTAGTTTTGTTAAAAAGGGCTTTTCTCACATGATAGAAAGGATAATGGACAGCATCCGCCGTATCCCTATGGCAGAGGTGGAAACTGCAGTATTATCAACCAGGAAGAGATTGGAGTCGTGTATACAGAACGATGGGCGACAATTTGAACATTTAGGGCGCCACTGAGAATTATTGTCGTAACGATATATTTATTTTATAATATTTGTAATAAATGCTGATAACTCCGGTCTGGCTTAACATAATTTAGTAAACTTAGTTTTGTTAAAAAGGGCTTTTCTCACTCTATATATCATCTTATGAACTACGGCAATATGTATTTTACACTAGGCGCTAGGGGGCGCTGTCTTACAACTTCACAAACATTGCGCGTTTTTTCCATAACTGTAAATATAATAGTATATATTCAATTTCAAGGACGATTAAAAGTCTAAAAAGTTAGCGAAAACCGTAAGTTAATATCTATTTTCAATCCGGAGATATCAACAACAATAATCATAATTACGGAACATTATGATTTTATTTTCAAGTTGCCATTGTAAAGGTTTTTTTAAGAGTCAAATAGGCCTTGAAAAAACAAAATATGAATTGAAACTGTCCACGCGTGTTACCTTTCATTATTACGTCAAAATTTTTGTCGTGCCAACAGTGTGTGTCATATTTGATTTTCAAAATGCCTCTGTTACTTGAAGAAGCGGTTGACATCATTGCGGTGTATTTTGAATGTTTGGGAAATGCAACAATTGTTGAACAGGTTCAGGCGCGTAACTACAGGGGGGCCGGACCCCCCCCCAGACGTCGCTAGCCCCCCCCCCCCCAGAAATAGGCTGACTTTGTAAGCTCGCTACTCGCCTCGCAAATATAGCATCAATTTATAATTATAATCTATATAAATTATAATAAATAATCTTGCCAAATATCACTCGACCATCATTTTTTTATTGGTTAAATTTTCCATTTTTCACTCAAACTTTTTTGGCAATACTCGTTGAACTTTGGGCTTGTTTATTCAAAAATTAAATCCCTTGAGCTTCGCTCTCGGGATCTAATCAGAATAAACATGTCCAAATTCAACTCGAAAAATTTCCAAAAAAAGCTTTCGTGACAGCTGAAAAATCTAACCGATAAAAAAACGAGCTCTTGTGATATTACTGTTGATTATTGACCAAATTTGTTAAAATTTAGGCGTGGTCCAAGAAAAATTTCGCCTGCGGCGGGCCCTCCGCCGACCCGCATCTACACAAGCCGCCACTACAAGTCACAATAACAGGCCCACCCTAGGGCACCCCCAGGTCAGAGGGCTAGTTACGCCACTGAACAGGTTTACGGGTTATGTTAAGCCAGACCGGAGTTCTCAGCATTTATTACAAATAATGTTAAACCTTCCCCCACCACTTTATTTGAAAAGTGACGAACAGGTTCTATAGGTGAATTTTATTAATAAATCTTCGAAATATACAAAAATGTTATGTTATTATGTTATTATACAGGGTCGTTGGTATGTATGGAAACGGTCGATTATTTCCTAAAGTATAACAGTTAGCAAAAAATATTTTAGATGAAAGTTTTGAGGTTTTTTAAGGTGTATTAGAATTTAAAAAAAGTAAGTATACAGGGTGAGTCAGAAAACCGTAGGGAAGCAAAGTTACCTTTTTTTAAATAGAACACCCTATATCTTCGAATATTTTTTGATTTAGCATAAAACAACAATTATTTTTTAATAAGTGCATTATAAGTCTAAACCTAATAGTTTTCGAGATATCGACTTTTGAAAAATGAAATTTTTGAACTTTGACAGCTTCCAGCTTTCTAACGATACATTTTAGAGTGAAACGGCTTACATGTCCCTATCTTACTTTTTTATTATCTTCCCAAAAACATCAACTTCCGGTTAAACCGGAAGTACTGTATTTCCGGATTTTGAGTTACATCCGGTTTTACCGGAAGTTGAGACTTCTAGGAAGATAAAAAGAAACTAAGATAGGGATATGTAAGCCGTTTTACTCTAAGACGTACCGTTAGAAAGCTAGAAGCTGTCAAAGTTCAAAAATTTCATTTTTCAAAAGTCGATATCTCGGAAACTATTAAGTTTAGACTTATTATGCACGTATTGAAAAATAATTGTTATTTTATGTAAAATCCAAATATATTCTAAGATATAGGGTGTTCCATTTAAAAAAAAGTAACTTTGTTCCTCTACGGTTTTCTGACTCAACCTGTATACTGATTTTTTTTAAATTCTAATACACCTTAAAAAACCCTAAAACTTTTATCTAAAATATGTTTTACTGACTGTTTTACTTTAAGAAGTAATCGACCGTTTCCATACATACCAACGACCCTGTATATTATATTGTTATGCTATTATCGGGATACCTTAACTAGGCGACTTTTGAGGAAACTTCGGAATTCATATTTACCGTTACTGTTGCGCCCTCTAGCGTCAGTCTGAGAAACTTGAAAATAATTTCCAGCAATTTCTCATGACCACTTTACCTAATATATTTTTTTTCCGCAAGCCATACGACTAACACTTTCTGAGATACGGCCGACAGCCATTCTTAGTGGGACACCCGGTACAGGGTCATTCCTCATATATCGACACCCCATCTACAGCAGTTATTTGGCGGGTTGCAAAAAAATTCTAGAGGCAAAAGATTTATGTTTAACTCTATATTTTTAGAATTCACTATCAGAAAAAACAATGGCACATCGGAAATGTAATATTTCTGCATAACTATCATTTTTTTAAATGGAACACCCTGTATATTATTCGATATTTGGGTAGAGCTTTTTTTTCTGATTTCAAAAATATATAGTTTGTCTATGTTTGGTTAAGAGGTTTTTGAGATATTGGGACTAAAAATAAAATAAATAGGGAAGTAGGAAAACCGAATTTATTGATAAATAACGTATTTACAACTGCTCAATATGACCTCCATTTATATTGATGCACTCTCTATAGTCTTCTTCTATTTTATTTATAGCATTAACGATAAACTGACTCTGATTTTCATTTGTATCATTAATGTAAAGCAGAAGTCTTTCTCGCATTTCTTCAATACTTTCACTACGATGTTCATAAACTTTATTTTTTAAAAATCCCCACAAAAATGAATCAAGGGGCGTCAAATCTGGGCTGTTTGGAGGCCATTGAATGGGTCCATTACGGCCAATCCATGTTTCATACTTTTCATTTAAATAGTTCACTACAGGCAAAACGTTGTGTGGTGGGGCTCCATCCTGATGCCAGATAAGTTCTTGGTATTGCCGTAATGGTAAGTTTTCAATAAAATTTTCAACTTCATTTGTCAATATATTAAGGTATCTTTCGCCAGTCAAGTTCCCATCATATATAATTGGGCCGATAATTTTATTATTTAAGATGCCACACCACACATGTAATGATTTTCGGCCTTGAAATTGTATTTCTCTGAATGCATGGGGGTTCTCGGTAGCCCAAAACCGAACGTTTTTTCGATTATAAACGCCTGAAGTAGTGAAGGTGCTTTCATCAGACCACAAAATTTTCCTAAAAAGCATGTTGTCTTCCTCTTTCCGTTGTAACATTTCCTGACAAAACATCATACGGCTATTTTTCTGAGCCTCTGTTAACTTCTGCACAGGCAATATTTTATATGGATGATAACCATTTTTTTTTAATGTCGTTAGAATTTTTTTTGCAGATTTTCCGAAATAATTTTTTGCGTCTTCTGCCGATCTATGTGGGTTTTCTAAAAACAAATATTCTTATTTCTAGACTTGTAATGTAACAACAAACTATCAATCTTACCTACAAAATACAACAAAATGTTTAATTCTTCCTCTTCATTACCATTCACTGTTCGCTTCTTCCTTTTAAGATCTTTTCGTTCCCTGAATCCCCTTTCAATGGTTTTAAAAGTACTTCGCGCTGGTACTGCTCTTAGCGGAAATATTTGCCTATGTTCTGCTCTCGCTGCTGATGCGTTATTATTATTTTTGTAAAATAAACTAAGAATATCACATTTTTCCTCAACCGTGTAAGGCATTTTGACAATGACATGAATGAAAATATTGACAAGCAACAATAAATTCACTTGTTTTTAAAATCTAGACGACGCGACACGGCAATGAATTATGATTCATGGCCAACTATCGTTTTTTTTTATTCAATAACGTTTTAAAGACTTTAGGGCCCAATATCTCAAAAACCTCTTAACCAAACATAGGCAAACTATATATTTTTGAAATCAGAAAAAAAAGCTCCACCCAAATATCGAATAATATACAGGGTGTTCCATTTAAAAAAATGATAGTTATGCAGAAATATTACATTTCCGATGTGCCATTGTTTTTTCTGATAGTGAATTCTAAAAATATAGAGTTAAACACAAATATTTTGCCTTTAGAATTTTTTTGCAACCCGTCAAATAACTGCTGTAGATGGGGTGTCGATATATGAGGAATGACCCTGTACATTGACGATGAAATGCCTTTAAGTGTTTTGGTTTTGGCTTTGGCTAAATAATCTTTCCTCTAGTTTGTACTTGTTGTTGTTTTTACTTTTTCTCTTAACAGAGACTAAGTGTTTTGTTTTTATTGATTTAAAATAAAATATTAGGTCTGTGTTATTTATTTTAATTACTTAAAGATACTTGAAAAATATATGTATGTAACTTTTACTCATAGTAAAACAATTTTCTTTCAATTTGATATATTCGCCTTTCTCATCATTGTAGGCTATATCGAAATTATGAGGTCAGAGCTAGTTTAAGCAGACTAAAATACATCAAAACCAGCCAAGAATATTCCAGGGAGGAAAAAAAAATTTTTGACGAGTTGGACAGTGTTGTTTAATAAACTAAAGCAAATGCTTAATTGTTGCCCAGAAAGTAATTTTTTAACTACCATGGCAACTAGTGGTTAAACGATTTGAAAATAAGCTTAATTAGTAATTGATTTAGATTGAAGAGTTGATAGTAATAATGGACCATTGCATATAACACCAATAAAAGCTAACTGGTTGATAGTAAAATCTGTTATTTGTATTTTTAGGCGGTCAATGCCTTTAATACTGCTTAATTAGCAGATATATCGCAATGGCTACTGTTTTGGTGTATGTAGAAATGCCATCTGGGAAGCACAATATAGGTTGATTGAATTGATTGAACTCCACCAGGGGCGTGCGGACCATGAAAGCGATGAAAACACCACTTCCCCTACTGCTTTCATAGAAAAACAATTTTTTTATTAAAACTGATTTAATCTATGCCAATAGAAATTGATAATACCTATTTATTTCTAATTTCTAATTTTCAAACCAAATCCGACCCTACATGCCTCCCTAACCAACCGCAATATTAAGCTTCTTACATTAAATATATTGCCCTTTGATTTGCCGGGCGAAGTAGTTTCTTGATGTGCATCGGTCTGCAGCGCTGGGTTTCGGGTCGGCTCGGCTGACGGCCCTATAACGCGTCTTTTAAATTATAATTATACCGACGAAATATCTAGTTTACCCTCTATGGATTTTAGAGTCTTCTAGTAGATATTTCGGTTTATGAGATATGGCTTCCACGATAGTTTATTGCTTTTGTGTTAGTGCATTTTGTGAGAGTTTGTTTACTTTTGTACTTTGTTTTTGGATTGTTCTTTATTATTTTATGATGGAATGTAAATTCAGTCAGTCCATATTTTTTGTATCTATTATGAATATTTGCTAACTTGTTTTTACCGCCTCTTTGCTTCCGGCGGGCCTGACGGCAATGCACGCCCCTGAGCTCCATACAAGCCACGGAATTCTTAAGCTAATTTAATCAACAGTTAACAATACAAGGCATATTAAGCAGGTTATCCCCTGATTCCCCAAGCAAATTTGTTCAAGAATAATGTCCTATAGGTGTCACCCCAACGATTTTGATCCAAGAAGCAATTTTAGGTTAATCTTAGCGAAGCTTTTTGGCAGTGCTTACCATCCGCGATTTAATTATGTATGAGAGTATAACTTCATTATAAACATTTAGGAAACAATAATTAGCATATACATAACCATAATACTAGAATTAAAAACGACTCAACTCTTCCACAGTCACAATTAAAATTAACCATTAATTCTATTCTCCATAGTGTTCGACAGCTAAATATCAGACAATTCAAATCTAGATTCAAGCAGACCCTAATAGTTTCTGCCAACTATTTCTTTCCCTGTGACATATATTTGTTATATTGTGTATTGTGTAAGTTGGTGATTGTAATATGAACCTGTTTATATTTTATTGTATATTTTATATTGTCGCTTTTGTTTATTTTTTGACATTAGGTAGAAAGTAAACAAAAAAACAATATTATCGTCTGTCTGTCATTCTGTTTAAGTGCCCTTTTACTAGTTTGTAGGTTTATACATCATATTGTTACTGTACAGGGTCTTCCAACGAGGACTGAACAGGGGCTCATTTTTGAGCTTCCTTGTATTTAAAGAAAAATCCAAAATAGCCAATCGATGTACCTACTTTTTCCTGCAGAATTCAAAAATGAAACCAAAAATTTATTTGAACCAGAAACAAAAGAGTTACGCTATGGATAAGGTGTTTTTTAAATGGAGCATAGCTTTTTTTATACGATTTTTGGAACGAGTGTTTTTTTTTTTGTCCGTTCTGATTAAAATATTTAATATTGTGACAGCTATTTTTATTAAATTTTAATGTTTTATCCAGTATAATTTAACTTTAACCTGTTTGAAACATACACTAGGTAATAAAGATATAATTACCTTTGAATCCTTCAAAGTCAAAAAATTTGACAAATTTACTATAATATTGCCGAAATGAAATATTCATTAGATGAGAGATTGCAGATTGTTATCTTGTTCTACAAATGCCAAGAAAATGCAAGAGAAGCAAGGAGAAGATTTATTGCAAATTTTCACAGAAATATATCCGTCAATCCTATTCTAAGGATAAAGAACCTATTTGAGGAAAATAAAACATTACATGACAGAAAAAGAAATCCAGAAATTAATAGAAATCGAGACCGTGCCATTGTGAATTATTTTCGACTGAATCCAACCAAATCAATTTCGGACGCAGTTCGGGACGTTCAATACGGCGGCGGTGTAAGACGCAGAAGAGTTACTCAAGGAACTGTTCACAGGACTTTAAGAAACACCGGCACAAAAAGAACTTCGCTTCCAATTTGTTTCCCAAATTGTGATTCGGAAAGAAAACGAAGACCCTAATTTATTCAGAAATATCTTATGGACTGACGAAGCCACATTCACAACATCGGGGGTTTTCAATAGACATAATAATCATCACTGGGCCGTTGGAAATCCAAGAAAATTTCAGACAATTAAATTTCAAGGAAGGACTTCAATCCATGTTTGGTGTGGCATAAAAAATAATAGAATTTTGGGACCAATATTTTTTAACGGGACTTTAAATGGACAGAGATACTACGAGTTCTTAGAAAACGAAATTGAGAACTTTTTGGAAGATTTACCATTGGAAGAATATCAAAGTTTAATTTGGCAACAAGATGGGGCCCCTCCGCATGCCGTGCGTGAGGTTACTCAATATTTAAACGGACGCCATGAAGAATGGATTGGTAGAAATGGAACCTATGCTTGGCCACCCAATAGTCCCGATTTGTCAATATTAGACACATTTCTTTGGGGCCATTTAAAGAACGTGGTATACAAGCAGCGAAACCACGATATTGAAGAGATCATGCAGAAAATTGTGAATGAAATAAATCGCCTTAACCAGGAAAATCACAGTATAACAGCAAGTTTGGAAAGGCTACAAAGAGGTTATCGCACATGTTTCGAGAACAACGGAGGTCACATTGAACAATTAAATTATTAATGTTTTTTTTTAAATTAGTATAGAGGTGGATTTCTTTTTCTGTCATGTAATGTTTTATTTTCCTCAAATAGGTTCTTTATCCTTAGAATAGTATTGACGGATATATTTCTGTGAAAATTTGCAATAAATCTTCTCCTTGCTTCTCTTGCATTTTCTTGGCATTTGTAGAACAAGATAACAATCTGCAATCTCTCATCTAATGAATATTTCATTTCGGCAATATTATAGTAAATTTGTCAAATTTTTTGACTTTGAAGGATTCAAAGGTGATTATACCTTTATTACCTAGTGTATGTTTCAAACAGGTTAAAGTTAAATTATACTGGATAAAACATTAAAATTTAATAAAAATAGCTGTCACAATATTAAATATTTTAATCAGAACGGACAAAAAAAAAATCACTCGTTCCAAAAATCGTATAAAAAAAGCTATGTTCCATTTAAAAAACACCTTATCCACTGCGTAAGTCTTTTGTTTCTGGTTCAAATAAATTTTTGGTTTTATTTTTGAATTCTGCAGGAAAAAGTACATCGATTGGCTATTTTGGATTTTTCTTTAAATACAAGGAAGCTCAAAAATGAGCCCCTGTTCAGTCCTCGTTGGAAGACCCTGTACATACCCTATATTGGATCAATAAATTTAATTGAATTTAATTGATGTATGTCTAAACTAAAAATTTGTTATCTTGTTACCATAAATACAATTTTTCCTTGAACTTTTCCAAGCATTTTCCCACACTATCGCTATTTTTAACTTCACCGACATATATTGTTTACTAATAAAGACTGATTTTTAAATTGTTTTGATTGTTCGGATGGAAAACGAGTAATAGCCCAATTTTTTTTTTGTTCAAAAATAATTTAATAGCGGTCGAAAAAAGATGTTAATGTGAATTTAATCGCATTTTGCTTTGTTATCAAACACACAAATTATAATTTAAAAAATATAAGACAAATTAATATGCCATAAATTATAAAAAAAAGTACACAGAACAGAACAGAAAAACAGAATTGGTTATTTAAAAGCCATTAGAGTCTGGCTTTTAATGAAAAAGTATCTGTATTTGATGCGACTCCTTTAAATGTGCTTGTTACATAACTTGACGTCATAGCATTACCAAGATTAAATATCTGCGGGTATATTTTAAGTTTTAAATGTATTGAAGCATGATTCTGCGTTTTTTTTTATGGGAGCCAACATAAATAAACAAAACACTTAATCAAATGTGGTTTACGTTAACTCTGCTGGAACTCTTTATTATTATGTAGCAAGATAATAATTCCCCGTAAGTTTTTTATTTACATTCTCTTAGAATCTATCTACCAGGAATATATTGAGCTTTGTTTCATCCAGATTTGAATTGATTTTAAGAATTCAATTTTAGAAGCTATTGGGAGTGTGTTGGCTATTTAAGTTACATTAAGAAATTTTATTTTTTTTATTTTACAAAGTATGAAGACCAGATTCTAAAAATTCCTTATAAAATTCTCCTTTCACTTTTAATTAATTCACTAGGATCCCACCTAGTAGGAATACATTGACCTATATTTCATCCCCATTTGAATTGATCTTAAAAATTATTAACAGTTGTAGCTATTTAATTCAAGTAAAAATGCAAAATAGGTACACGTTGAAAATTCATAAAAATGTTCTCTTAAACTTTTAATAAATTCTCTTAAAATCTCCCCACGATGAATTTTTTGAACTATTTATCATTAAAATTTGATTTGATTTTAAAAGTTATTGGGAGTGTCATAGGAATTTAAATTTCATGAAAAAAATATTTTGCGAAGTGTGGAGACTACATTTTGCAAATTCATTATAAAATTCTCCTTAAACTTTTAATCAATTCTCTAGGAATCTACCTAGCAGGAATACATTGAGCTATATTTCATCCATATTTGAATTGATTTTAAAAACTATTAACAGAGTTGTAGCTATTTCATTCAATTAGATAACTTTTTATTAATTTGCATAGTAGGTATGCTTTGAAAATTCATAAAAATGTTCTCTTAAACTTTCACTAAATTCTCTTAACGATCTAAACGATCAATATATTGAACTATTTATCATTAAAATTTGATTTGATTTTAAAAGTTATTGGGAGTGTCATGAATATTTAAACTTCATGAAAAAAATGTTTTGCGAAGTATGGAGACTACATTTTGAAAATTCATTATAAAATTCTCCTTAAACTTTTAATCAATTCTCTAGGAATCTACCTAGTAGGAATACATTAAACCATATTTCATCTACATTTAAGTTGATTTTAAAAATTAATAACAAAGTTGTAGCTATTTAATTCAAATAAAAAACTTTTTATTAATTTTCAAAGTAGGTATGCGAACTTTATTTTTAAAATTCATAAAAACGTTCTCTTGAACTTTTGATGAATTTTCTTAAAATATGCCTAGCAGGAATTTATTGAACTATTCATCATTAAAATTTGAATTTATTTTAAAAGTTATAAGAGTGCCATAGCTATTTAAATTTCAGTACAAAATTGATTTTTTTAATTTTACGAAATATGAAGACCAGATTTTGGAAATTCATTATAAAAGTCTCCTTAAACTTTTAATCAATTCTCTAGGAATCTACCTAGTAGGAATACATTGAACTATATTTCATCTACATTTCAGTTGATTTTAAAAATTATTAACAAAGTTGTAGCTATTTAATTCAAATAAAAAACTTTTTATTAATTTCCAAAGTAGGTATGCGAACTTTATTTTTAAAATTCATAAAAACGATTTCTTAAACTTTTGATGAATTTTCTTAAAATATGCCTAGCAGGAATTTATTGAACTATTCATCATTAAAATTTGAATTGAAAAGTTATTAGGATTATGGAATTAATATGTCACTTGTTCTTAGTAAATGGCAGTTATTGCGTGAGCGAGTTAACTTACCTTTGATTTAAATCCCAGAAAGGATAGCTTCCTTAAGTTCGTCTTTTGTGCTAGATTCATTTTGGGCTAAAGAAGTAAGTACAACAGCGACAAAACGAAAACTGATAAAAGAACCGCGCAATGTCTATTTCTATACACAAAAGCTTACACTGTAAAACATCAAAAAATTTCACTGAAACAGTCTGTTGCTGTTATTTAATTATTTTAAAAACAAAATAATGAGAAGATTATTTTCATACACAAATTTAACAGAACTATTACTATTTGCGATTTTGTTCACTGTGTAATTGTTTTAAGTTCTTATTTCCTATTTGTACACTTTAAAAAAATCCATTGATCAGTGTACTGGCGTAATAGGTACACTGGAAAAAATGTTACCAAGGAAAAAACACACTACGCTGGAATAAATACTCGTATGTAAATAGTCCTAGAAAAGTTACTAAATTGTATGTATGTAGTATGTGCACTACCGAAGCCCGTACGTGCTTTTTAAAAGACACACTTTTTACGGAGAGATAAACGATGATTTTTTTCTAGGTGACCTTCCCAAACGCGTAATGGCGGATATCACTTGAAAGAACATGGGGTATGTCAGCGAAGTTAACGTGGCGACCGTTTTGAGGGCGCCAGCAGGACGATGAAAGGGGTTGCTTGTAGAACCCGTGGTAGGGTTGTAAAGGAGCCTCCTGGACTAATCTGGAAGAGAAAAAGGTGCGATTAGGTAAGTTTTAGATCTTAAAGTAGAATTACGTAGTCGTGGTCGTCGTCAAAATACCATCACTGAACCAACAGAGATATTGGAAATCGTCGTCGTCAAGCGCATTTAATTAAACTTGATACTTTATTGATTTTTTTATGACAGTCACACATTAAATATACTTTTTACATGCTTACAATGTTGGTCGAAGCAGATTAATTCTTTGTCAAGGGTCATTAAAAATTGTGTGTTTCTGAACAGATCGGTCAAATTTACAATTTCAAGGAAATGCGACGTATACCTTACGGGGTGTATTAGAATTATATTTTCAAGAGATGTGTTCGTTTTAATACCAGATCACTGAACTCCCACCAGAAGAAAAACAAAGCTAATTGTCGACCGATCTAAAAATTACCCCGGCATGCGTGATTTTTCGGAACTTTAGCTCATGCGCAGTACGTCGGATTTCTACGATTTCTTGATATTTAACGTTTGTTTTCGGTGATTTAGAATCGCAAGATCTCAAGAATGGTGATTCCTAAAAAAAGAAATATAAGAACAATTTTTGTAGATAACTTCATGATCTATAACTTCTGTCTGATCTATTTTATGATAAAACTTACAGTTTATTGAAAAAAAACATTTTTTTTACCTTTGACCTACAACTATTTTTTCGACTACTTTGACCGGATAACAGTAGGTATATTTTTTTTGGAAACAGATTAGAGTGTTGTCCTAGACCGACATACACTAATTGCTAGACGGGGGGGGGGGGGGGGGGGATGGTCGAGTTCCTAGACGCGACCTTCATTACAGTGAGGTAATAAAAATCATTAGAGCCTGGAAAATTATATTTATGCTATTATTATGAGTAGATCGACTCAAAAAGGGCTGGTAAATAATTGGCCGGTGAACTTGAAAAAGGCGAATTGGAACCAAAAAGGTGGATTAGATGCCGTGTTAGCGCCTGTTTAACCAATAAAGTCTATAATTATTAGTTACAGCATTATTTAGTTGAGTTAAGCAATATAATGTTCCAAGTGTATGTAATTTTTGCCGTCTAGGAACTCGACAATGTTTTTCTAGCAATTCGTACATCTTCGTCTAGCAACTCGACGATTCCAAATTCATAATTTTGTTACCTACTCTCCACCGTCTAGCAACTCGGATACACCCCTCTACACGAACTATCTTCTTCCCTGTTCATGATAAATAAAAAAAAAATTTTCAAGAGGAATAGTTCTTAGTTTAAAAACTAGTTTTACTGGTACAATTTTTGATCTCAACTTTACGCACACACTATATTGTATGTCAAATATTGCTTCTTTAATCAATTCTCTACCAAAAATCTATATTGCGTTCTATGCCTTATGTTGTCCGTTCTACGATACGATTTTCTGATGTGTTTATCAATTAAAATATTAACAAACACAAATAATTTAAAATGAACATAAAATGAAAAAAATAATAATGGTCTTATAAGTGGTGCTCAAAATGTCCACCCCCACGAATAAAAATCTAAAGGTGTTAAATCCGGCGATCGTGCTGGCCATCTGACAGGTCCTCTATCATAAAAGAGTGTCCAACTAAGCGTACATTAAAGATACCGCACCACACATTTACCCCCCGGAAAAAATGCTCTTCGCTTCATTCACGGCCTTAATGGATCCTATAACTCTGACCCAATCAACTTGTGTATCCTGTAACAGCAGGTTTTGCATTCTAGTGAGTGTTGATTCGATTTAATACGATGTTAACTAAAACCGTTGGTGTGCTTTTCATCCAAAATAAATGTTCACACTGTGACCGAAAATTTGTATTTTGCATTCATAATGAGGGTTACTTACTATCAGGCAATAGGAAGCACAGTATACAGTAGAAAAATTCGGAAATTTAATATGTAAAAAAACGAAATAATAACTTAGTTCATTTATGTCCCTGATAACGTTTACAAATAGATAAATATTATACTAATAACATTGTATTGTAATTATTGTTTATTTACCTGCGTTAATTGTATGATATTTTTATGGTTTGAAAACATTTTTTTTGGCTCATTCGTTTATTGCATAGTTTATTGCCAATCAAAACTGATTGATTTTTCCTCAAACTGCGACTAAATGAGAAAAACTGTTTTCAGCATCACAGCTGCCATAAACCTGATGAAATGTTTAGGTGAGATTAGATTGAAAATTTAAAAAAATATGTTTCCTAACTTTAATTCGGTTTATTGTTTATTTTATACACAATGACGATGGGGTGATGTTAATCACAATATACAAGGTCAGGTATCATCTAATTATCTCCAAAACAGTTAAATAAATCAAAAGTCGCTGAAATACTTCATGCCTTTGTCACAAACCCTTATAGTTTTTATGTTGCAATATTGTCTTTTACTTTATCACAGTGTTTGCAATGCGGTTTGTTGTTTATTTTTGCACAATTTGTCCACAATAGACGACCGATGTTTATCAAATAATTAAACAATGATTAATATATTTTATTTTTAAGACTAGAATTATCTTTACTAATAAAACTAATGGAAATACAGGCCCCAGCAAAATAAGCTGCACTCTGTTGCCTAATTCCAGAGAGTAATAAAATGTAAATTTGCAATGACAGGACCCATTAAGCAGGGTGGACAACTTAAAGTTTGCATTGTAAATTTCAGGTAAACTCCATTCCACAATAATTCGTTGATTTCTCGACCGCAATAAAATTTAAATGGCAACCCTCAGTCGTAATCCCAACCATAAATAAGTTGCCTGACAAATATCTATTGTGTAGGCACCGGACCTTTTGAAAGGGTACAGGTCCTGATTACCTACTAATTTCAATAGTTTAGGTTAGCTATTTTCAACAAAACAACAAATATAAAATAATAGGTAAGTATCTTTATTTTAATCATGTAATTAAATAACTATTAATATGTATACAAAAATACTAACCTACAATACTATAATAATACAATATTTAACTTAACCTGCTCTATATTTAGCTCTGTTTCACTATCACTATCGTCTTCATCTATGCCTAAACTAATTATTAAGGGCCTTACGTTTCTATTAATTATGTTATAGGAATCTTCGACTTGGATCACGTGTCTCACAGAATTTTTCCAACTTTCTACTGGGATATTATTTACACATTTTTAATTCTATTACTTAGTGTAGGGGATGTGTTTTCTCTTCTAATCATCGTCTTTAACTGGCTCCATATATGTTCTATTGGGTTAAAAATACAGTAATACGGAGGAAGGCGTAAAACTGTGTAACCATTAGCACTTGCGAGATTGTCAGAGATATATTCTTTTTCAATATTGAATGTTTTTAAAACATTTAAAAGGTCCTTTTTTGTATAGGTTTCCTCGAAATATATATTATTTTCCATCATATAGTTTTGAATTTCCACTTTTGTATTATTTGAATTCGGCACTTTCCTTAGTTGGCGACTGTGGTAACTAGCGTTGTCCATCACAATAACACTATTTTTGGGCACATTCGGAAGTAGACGATTCCGAAACCAATCTTCAAACAATGTAGCATCCGTGTCTTGATGGTAATCCAAAAATGAATTGGCAATTTTCTTCGCAGATAATAATAGAGCGTTCGGAATAAATCTATTTTCTGAACCTGCATGTAATATCGTAATTCTTTGTCCTTTGTTTGAGGGAGCTTTAGTTTGACATTTGATTGTTGAATCGCTCCAACCTTTTTTAGGAGTGTCGTGGGTATCAAACCAAGTTTCGTCCAAGTATATAATTGAACGATTTTCTTCCCTATATTGTCTGATAAGATTCAAATAATCTCTACGCCATACTTGCAAACGCTGCGATTCCATTAGTACTTGTTGTTTGTCAATGGTACGATATTTAAAACCCATTGATTTTACTATTCTCTAAGGGCTTGTCCTGCCACATAAAATGTCGGTTTCGTCTGCTGTAAGTACCTTTTTTAGCGTATCTATTGTTGGGACTATTTGTTTACTGTACATGTCATAAATTTTCCTCCGAATCAAGTCTTTATCAGCTTCTTCGATGCTTCATAATTTTCCGCTGTCACACCGTTTTTTCCTTGGCTGGATGGGTTTGGTCACTATATCTTTTACTGCCGTTAATGCAACTTTGGTCAAAATACTTGTTTCACTAAAACTTGCACTCCGATCATACCCTTTTTCTAAAAGGGTACAGTAAACGTTCTTTATGATGTTTTTGGCATCAAGTGATAAATGTTTTTTCTTCGTTACACCATAACTTCCGGAAGCAATATTACCTGAAGTTTCACACAGATCTGACATATTTTGGATGCTCGATAACACACACAAAAATACCTTTAACGCACAGCTTGACAAACACCAAACGACTGATGAACTAAGATGAAAAGACTCTGCTTTATATTGAACACCTGCAATTTGCCATTAACCTACCTAATATACTAATATAATAACATAATTAATAGTACCGTAAAGCCCTTAATAATTAGTTTAGGCATAGATGATATAATATTGTAGATTAGTATTTTTGTATAAATATTAATAGCTATTTTATTACATGATTAAAATAAAGATTCGCGACTTGGGATAATTTTCAAAATATTCGTGCCCTCAAGTAAATTTTCGGAAATAATTTAAGCTCTTGTGATATTATAAGTGAGAATTTCTGCAACAATTATTTGCAGTATTTATCGAGTAGTATTAAATCGAAACAGCTTAAAGTTGCGGTATTGTTCTGCGTAGGCAGTACAATATATGCAGCGCCATCTTCCAGCAGTCTCTAGCAATCTAAAGTACTTAATACCGTATGCTGGTTTATTATAGTGTAGTAAATACTACAAATTGTTGAAGATTTTTATATTTCGATTTGTATTAATGTTGAAAATTGTTTAAGTTTCTGCAACAAATTGTTTCAAATTCCACATTTTAAACTAGTGTAGTAAATACTACAAAATATTAAAAATTTTCATATATTGATAGGTATTAATCTTGAAAGTTTCTGGAACAAATTGTTTTAAATTACACATTTTAAGCCAGTGTAATAAATACTGCAAATTGCTGGATACTTTTATATTTGGACAATTGTTCAAATTTCTGCAAAAAATTGTTTTAAATTACAAATTTTATACTTGGAGTAAAGTTTCATAGAAATTGTAAAGAAAATTCACATGTCATTATGTATTTTACACAATAAAATTTAACGATTAATAGTATAGTCTTGTCTCACTTATATTGATAGAACGTATATTAGATTTTACAAGTATCAGTTTAAAATTTTACTACAAAATGGCAAATACAAATCGGTAGTAAAAATTTCAACAGGCACTTCAGATTTTTAAAATATTTTTAGTATTTTTTTTAACAAATGTTAGGATAAATGTTACAACCTGTAGGAAATGAAAAGATACATTATTGTTGAAATTTTTTATTTTTCATTTTTTTCCGTGTATTATCTTTATTTCTCTAGGTAGAGAAATTGAGTAAATAATGGCGACTTCTCAAGTTAGTAGTAGAAAAAACAATGTAGCAAGCTAATAAGTGGTCAGTTAGTAGTGGAAAAAAATAAGCTAACATAACTAATGCATGAAAAATTACAAATAATATTATTGGATATGTCTAATCAACTTTATTTTTACTGTTGAGTGTAGAAATTAGTGTTTTTCCTTTTCTTCTTAAACATGCTTTTAATTTTAATTTATATTGAACGCCTTGATACTGTAGGTACCTCGTTAAAAAACATAATCCACAAAAATACTAAAAATCCGTTAAGTAGTTTAATCTGGATATTTTATTGGAGAATAATCTCTTGATTTATCGAAGATCAAAGCTAGTCATTAAAATATTGGAGTAATTAATTAAATGACACTTTCTGTCTGAAAAGGGGGTTAAGTGAGATTGTTTTTAATTAAGTACATGAATAGTGAAATTTAAATGCGCTGATATTGGAGAATTTTCGCAATGCTAAATAATAAATTCAAATATTTGAATTATATTAGATTTCAAAAGTCAAAGTTGAAAAACTTTTTAATTAAATTCTTGATATTTTATATAAAACGTGAAATTTCCAATTTATAGTCTGTTCACAAACTTTGAAAATAATACGGAGCACATTTTAATAATATTTTAAACTTATTTAACTAGAACTCAGTTCAATGGCACTAACTAATAAATAAGTTACCGTGGAATTTATTCTTGAATTATTCAATAAATCCAGATCGATGCATTTTTAATTATTCTATAGAATAGTCTAAGTATAATCGGCCTTGGCCTTTGAATTTAAATGAATGTAACGTATTTTATAATATCAACATAGTCGCATTTGAAGTGTATTAAACGGCTTAAAATGAACCATTCTTTTTGTATGGATTCGATGGGAGGTTTAATCAATAACACAGGCCTACGAAGGATTTGTGATTAGACAATTTTTTTTTAAGTTAGTTTTGACGTTTTAATAACCAAATCAATCGTCGTTTGTTTCTATCATGTACAGTTTTTTTATAAAATTGTCATAGCAACGGCCTGTTTTCTACTGGCAAAATTACTACCTGCACCTACCTGGACAAAATTCACATGTGATTTTTACATCGACGAAATTTTAATATTTGATCGAAAGAAATTTTGTTACCATGGTTCTGTTAATTATTTAAAATGTCTGTATTATTTCTTGTTAACAAACGACAGATTAGTTCAGTTCAAAAATGAGTGTTTCTGAAGAAAAAAACAGATTTGGAATACAATCCATTACAGAAATTAAAAAGGCAGTGTCGGAGAATATACCTCCAAATACGCGTATCTCCAAAACTTCCATTTGTCGACAGTTTTCGCAGTTTCTATTGATAAGAGATTATAAGCTTGAAAAGCATACTCCAGTCGAAGAATTAGCAAAAATTATGGAAGATTATGCTTCCAACATGAAAAAACTAAACGGGGAGGACTACAAAGAGTCAAGTATCAAAAGCATATGGAACACCACGGCGCAGATGCTACAAGAAAAGTACTATCAAGAATTTAATATAAAAATAGACCGATTTACCGACATTGCTTTTAAATCAGCCCGTTTTGCAAAGGGCCTAAAACGAAAACAACTTCAAGGTAACCAAGAAAAAAGAAAAGAAAGTTCGGACGCCCTTACAACACAAGAATTATTGGAAATGATAAAAATTCATGACGAAGACACCCCAGACGGCCTACAGAAAAAAAGATTTCGCTTATTCTCTTTTGAACTTGCCTGGCGAGGCAACGAAGCAGTGAACTGCAGAGTACATTATTTCCAACAAGAATTAGACCTAAAAGAAGAATTTACGGGACGTATCGAATACAATCCCATATTTTTAAAGACCACACAAGGAGGTGCAAAAGCCTTGGCCAGTAACAAATGGTTGGTAAGGAACAACACTAACAAAGATCTTTGTCCTATTCGTCTATTCTCAAAATTATTTGAAGAAAGAAATACCAATCCAGAAATTACAAGTGACAGGCTCTTTTTGACAGTTCATCCAAACTGGAAAAAAGGAATTTGGTACAAAAACATGCCTATTGGAATCAACAGCATGGACCTAACTCTCAGCAGAAAAGATCGGCCTAAATACCAAAAAATTTAAATTAACAAACCATTCACATCGCTCTTCCACTATTTCTGCCCTTGCAAAAAATGGCGTTGGTGAGCAAGAAATGATCAAATTAACAGGACATTCCCATGCCAATTCTTTAAAGCCTTATTTGCAGTTAGACTCTGAACATCATTTAAAATTAATTGAAAACTTAAGAAAAAAAGCTCATGACATTTTCGACAAAATTTGTCAAAAATGTCATTCGCGAAATTGCCAAGCAACAAACTTTCATACCTTTCGAAAATTTTGCCGACAAAATTTTTTCTCTTGTGATATTATATATGACAAATTCACTCCTACAATAAAATGTCCATTTGACATTTGCATTTTTATCACTTTGACATCAAAAAGCCTCTCTAGCTCAAAATCGGGTAGCTTTTCTTTTTCATTGCTCAACCTGACATATTGTTACAAATTAATTTGATGCCGTCAAACATTTTTTTAGTAAAGTATTATTTTTTTAGTATCTATTCATGCCAAAATTCGTGAATTTCTGTAGCTAAAAATCACTCGAACTTTTTTTTAAGATCGGATAAACTTTTATTTTTTACGAAAACTAGATTGCTTAGAAATTTAACGAGAACAAACTGTCGCGTTTTTATCTATTACCGTTTGTTCGAGTTTAAATTGCTAAAAAGTGATATAGTTTGAGTGAAAAATAAAAGTTTATCCAATCAAAAAAAAAAGCTCTTGTGGTTTTACGTATGATAAAGTAATTTGTTGCAAAAATAAGTCTAGACAATTTTTGTTACATTTGCGGTAACTTTATAGTAAAAAAGTACACGATAAGTAAAGGTTGTCCCAAAATGAACGCACATTTTTATTTGTTAACAAAACACATATATTTCTGGAAATATGTCAAAACTTTACTGGAATTAGAAATAATACATATCACGATTAAGCGTGAAACACAATATCCGACAAGTGTCCACCGCGGCTTTGCTGGCAGGCCCTTGCCCTTTTGACGAAATTATTGATAACATTTTCACATATTTGTGGACGAATTTCATCAATGACGCGTCGAATTTCGTTCTTCAAATCAGGAATTGCGGCTAGTTTATTTGCATAAACACGAGATTTAAGAGAACCCCAGATAAAGAAGTCACACGGTGTTATATCGCAGGATCGTGGTGGCCAATTCTGATCACCACTGCGAGATATGACACGACCAGGAAATTTCAGGTCGCTCCGTCCTGTTGAAACCATAAGTTTTCCACATTAATTCGGTCTGATTCAGCTCTTCTAACATTGCACGATAACGTTCGCCATTCACTGTTAGTGCAGTTCCAGCCTCTTCTTCAAAGTAGTATGGCCCAATTATTCCGCCGAACCAAAAACCGCACCAAACGGTGACTCGTAGAGAATGCATAGGTTTTTCGTGAATAACACGAGGATTCTCTTTCATCCAAATTCGACAATTCTGCTTATTAACGTATCCATTTAATTGAAAATGTGCCTCATCACTAAACAGGATTTTCTTCGAAAAATCTCCGTCATTTGCCTCGTTTTCCAGAATTCAATTAACAAATTCACGGCGCAACTCATGATCTGCTGGCTTCAATTCTTGGGTCAATTGGATTTTATAGGCATGCAAATGCAAATCTTTGGGAAGAATTCGCTGCATATTGCTTTTGGTAATGTTCACTTGCTGTGACCGACGGCGAATTGACGTGCCTGGATTCTCACCAACCCTTTCCGACACTGCTGCAATATTTTCAATTCAATTGATTTTATGTTTCCAACTGAACCACTTTGCTTAAATTTCTTGATCAACCTTTGCGCTGTCGTATGTTTTGGTGCAATATTTCTTCTAAAAACGGCTCGCACTCTACGAACTGTTTGCGCATAACATTCTCCACATTTATAATACGTTTTCACGATAACAACGCGCTGTTCTACCGTGTAGCGTTCCATGGCTATTAATTGCAATAAATTACATGATAGCTATCAAGTTTTCAGAAGCCTATAACAAAAACGAAAATGCCACGATATTTAAAATGGGCGTACATTTTGGGACACCCTATATTACTAACTTCGTTATAAACGCGTATTTTGCATACTTTGAAGTAAAACTCGGAAATCAGAATAAATCTTGGGCAACCCTTAACTATTGCGGAGACTGATGTGTTTCAACTTCTTCTTCAAATCAAAATGTACCTTAGCTGTTTTTGCAAGAAGAGTTCAATGATGTAGTCCGAGATTTAAGACTTACCAAAGATCTTTCCCAAATACTAGGATCTAGATTCAAAGATAAACACTTGCTTGCTCCATGAACTACGTTTTATTGGTATCGCAGTCGCGAAAGTAAATTTGTCGAATATTTTGTAGAGCATGAACCACTTGTAGGTATATTGTAAAAATGTAGCTGGCCTAGTTATTGCGCTTGATGCTTCCGAATATAGACCCGCTGACTGGAGACTTTTCATCGACTCTTCAAAAAGGAAGCTTAAGGCAGTTCTTTTACATAATGCTTCTGTTCAAGTAGGCAATTCGACCCCATTAAAAGAAACTTACGAAGGTCCTAAAGAACTTCTCATTAGAATAGACCACAAAAATCACATCTGGCTAATATGCGGCGACTTAAAAATTGTAGGGTTTCTATTAGGTCAGCAATATGGTTTTACGAAATATCCATGTTGTTTATGTGAGTGGGATAGTAGAGCTAGTGACCAACACTGGGTAAAGAGAAATTGGAAAAGAAGAGAACATTTACACCTGGCAACAAGAATGTTCTGCATGAAAGTCTAGATGATCCTGAAAAAGTATTATTACCTCCACTTAAACCTGGTTTAATGTTTCCAATTCTTGACTGAAAAGCTTCCGTCCGAAGGTATCTTTGTTGGGCCGCAAATAAGAACGCGAATGAAAACTGATGAGTTTGAAGCGGTCATAAACAGCACCAAATACTTTCGATTTGAGGTAACCCCACAAGAAGAAGTTCAGCGGAGTTAGGTCTGGCGACCAAGCAGGCCATTTCATACGTCCTCTCCTTCCTATCCACCGATTGGGAAAGGTTTCATCCAAAATTGCACGCACAGTGGCAGCATAGTGCGGATGAGCACCATCTTGCTGGAACATCAGTTCTTCGTCGAAGGAGTCTGGGTACAATGGATTTGGAAATAAAGCCACTAATGCTGGAATTATTTTAAAACAATAAAATGTTGAACTTTGACAGCTTCTAGCTTTCTACCGGTACGTCTTAGAGCAAAACGGCTTGCATATCCCTATCTTACTTTTTTATTATCTTCCTTTGCTCTAAGACGTACCGTTAGAAAGTTAGAAGCTGTCAAAGTTCAAAAATATCATTTTTCAAAACTCGATATCTCAGAAACTATTAAGTTTAGACTTATAATGCACTAACTAAAAAATAATTGTTATTTTATGTAGAATCCAAAAATATTGTAAGATAAGTATAGGATGTTCCATTTAAAAAAATATAACTTTGCTATGGATATTTTTTTTGGGACATCCGGTATATTTTAAAATAATTTTAAACTGTAGGCCTAATGTATCCCTATGACCCTGTTTTAATTTTCTTTTTGTTTTGTTATTAAATACGCAATATTTCATCAATTTTCGTTTTAATGTCTGTCAATATATTCGTGTAATCCCTCCACTAAATTTTAAATAAAACTGCCTCGTATCGGAGTCATTAAATTGGATTGTTGCATCATTGCAGTTAAGTAAAACAAATACTATAGCTGGGTTCGGTTACATAAATATTTTTACTGCCAATTTAAAAGGTGAACATTTTTATGTCTGTTTTGAACGTAAAATGGCTGGAAATTATATTTTTATATATTTAGTAATGTTACGTAAAACAATATGGTATTGAAGGCACTAGGGTTTAGGTGATTTAAATAATAATAATAGCAATAATAAATGACCTAATTATGAATTTAGAAGAATAGATGGAAATATTGCAAATAGAAAAAAGATAAAGGGATATAAGTAAATCAACCGAAAATCGCATTCTGCTTATTTAGTTTGCCAGGGACGGACTACCTCTAGCACAGTAGTGCTATTTTTTCACCCTGTACGATAAAAGCACAACCATAATATTTTTGTACAGCTTAAACCTTAAACTAAAGAAAGGTACTCTTGATCGACGTCGATAAAATGAACTGTTTACGAAAAAAACAATATTTTTGTTCAATACGGTTTTTATTGAATAATTTTGTATGTCCGTATAACATGAGCTCCTTCTACTCTTATGCGTTCCGTAGCTCTATGAATTGAAGGTTGTTTGACCCTTCACAATGCCTCAACATTAATCCTTATTTCGCGACAATGAAAATTAATCACTTCTAATAAGTTTTCTCGATTGTCTATTGAATTAGCATAGACCAAAGTTTTTAAATACCCCCACAAAAATAAACCTGGAAGGGTCCAGTCCATTTTCTACAATTTCCTAGTCCAATATTCTTGCCGGTATCTTCTCTAAGACTTATATATTCTGATTCACCCAATTTTAGCAATTTATCTATTTTCATTAAGGAAACATAACGAGCTTGTCGAACTTGCTAAATTGACAGACCACTCTGACAAATTAGTTGTGAAAAGAAAATATTAAATTATCGATTTTTGCCGTGTTATTTTTCTATTGTTTTAATTAACCGCCTATAAATTTAACAATGTTTTTGCTCATAAATAATTTTAATGGTTTATGAATACCTAATCGAATCTATTGTTTCTAACCAGCGCGGAATATAAATATGTTGCGGTTCTTTTGATAGGACTGTCACAAGTAAGACAATTTTAATTCGCCTGGAACTTATCCTTGTCAGTGTCTATACGTTTAGTTAAGAAATCAATTATTTTCACCCTTAATACACTCACCGACATAAAATTCGGGACAACCAAAATTCAGATCAAATTTAATGTAATGATAACTTTTTCCTCTATACTTAGTCCGATTTCAATCTTTTTTTTTTCAAAATATCTCTTAAACCGATAACGATACCGAGAAGAATAAAACAGCAAAATGTTAAAAATGAATTAAACTCTGCAGAAAAGCGTATCCAGTGTAGTTTACATTGCAAAATTACTCTACAGAGTGTTACAAAATTAAGAGAGAAAATATACTTTTTTATTTTCTTGTATATTTCATCACGTAAACTGTATTTTTGAAAATTGAATAAAATTAATTAAAACCGAAACAATTATCTACATTTTGAAAAAAAAAAGATTGAAATCGGACTACGGAAGAAAAAGTTATCATACATTAAATTTGATCTAAATTTTGGTTGTCCCGAATTTTATGTCGGTGAAAGTAGTTCAATTATTGAAAATATAAGTTACCCATACAAATGTTTGTGAAATACCTCAGTCAAGTTTTAGATTTCAGATTTAAACTTACCCAAATTAGAACCATGCACAAAGTTACACTAACTGGAAGAACACCATTTAGCTTTAGCTTAGCCCTTCACGTATAGATATAGAGAAGACGACAGAGAAATTTCTGAGGTTAGAATTTATGCCGGTAAATAAACATTATCGCGTAAATATCGGACATTCATAGAAACCGAAATACTCAGCGGCTGCGACAGCTAAATGACTCGAATTCACCTATAAATACATGGGTGTGTGTGAAATTACATTATCTGTATATTAGAGAGCTTTAGGAGGTACCGTACGATAAAGATATAGATACGGTAATCAGGTAGGTTGTTGAGGTTGTAAACCACAGCTTTATTTTTGGGACTTTAAATGTATCAATTTGTCGCAGACGCGCCTTTGGCGTAGGATCTTGAATGAACGTAATTATTGCAGAATTTTAGGGATGATTTTGGGGGGTCAAATGAGCCAAACCATTTTTTTGTGTTCCATATCAAATTACAGTTAATAAAATTAGGAATAAGAAAGATATAACTTACGCAAAATTTACAAAATATCCCGTGCTGTTTTATTCTGTATTATCTTTAAAAAAAACTTGGTTACAAAGCGGCTTGCAACTATAGTAGAGATCATTTAAAAAGACCGAAAGGGCAATAAAACCTGCAACATAAAAAGCTACAGCTTTTAATCATCTTTCTTTCTTCTCAACAAATCTACCCTTAATTGCCTCTCTTCGTCAGTTGTGAGAAATTAAGGCGGAACAAAGAACCTTTTTTCAGGTACCCAAAAATTCAGGTACGGGCGAGGAATTTTGGGGTTTATTCGACATTCGAGAATATTTGATGCAAAATGTTTAACGCTGAGTTACGGAAAATTATTTTAAACGTTTTGGAGTATTTTCAAAATGAAAAAGAAAATAGCCTTCAGCCAATTTCAGCTGTGAAATGCACTTCAGCAGCCTGTAAGATTAGTGAGAAAACAGGATCCGAAAGGAATATACAACAGGAACCTCTCCCAGGGTAAGTGGTTCGAAAGTTATTCACATACCAATACAGGGTGTCCCACAGTGGATAGCGTATTAGACGTTTATGGACCAAAAAATTATGCGATTTTTATATTATATAATATATAAGGATTGTAATTTATTATAAGTATTTATATTCAATCACAAAGTAATAAAAGAACATGTACCTAGTCATAATATTCAATTTCCTTTTTAGGCTAATAGAGAAAAGCGTGCCCTAAAAACAAGGGATATACCTGAGGCAAGAAAAACCAAATAAGGAACGTAGTTTACAATATGATTGCCACGCATAAGTATGTCACACGGCAAAAGCTAAAAGAGGAATTGCATGCCAAACAAATTATTGACCTAAGCAACTCTTAGAGTGGCGTATATAGAAATTTGTTTCGGGGGGGGCCTAAATTAAAAAAAATTTAGAAACTATAATCACTACTATATTACAATGTTAATTTGTTAAAACTTTTTGGTTATAGCTGAACAAAAATATATTTAACACTTAAACAACAACAATAGTATTTTTTTAATTTTGAATATAGTGCTTGCTTAAGCATAATATATTACATTTCTCTTCGTATTTCGGGGGGGGGCCCAGGCCCCCTGGGCCCCCCCCCCTATATACGCCACTGCAACTCTACATTAGGTCATTTGTTAAATCATCATCATCATCATCATCATCATCATGTATTTCCAATAGCAGGCGGTGAAACCGATGAAGCTATTGTTTCTTCCTTGAGCATGTTTGTTTGTTGTTCCTCAAGCACTGTAGTGTATTGTTCTGTCAGCATTTTGTTTCAGCTCTTTGTCTACTCTGTTTTTAAATGCATTTGTATTTGGCGCAGTCACTGTCTCTTCCTCTAAAGCATTCCACGAATACACAATCCGGTTACATAGAAAATTTCTCCTTTGCAGCTTTGCTGTTCTTTCCTTCTCAAGCTTTTTTGAGTGCCCGCGTAGATGTTGGTTATGGTTTTGGTGGAAAATGTTGTGAATGTTACACTTGTAATAATTACTCGTTATTTTGTAAGTCTCTATCAAATCTCCCCTGTGTCTTCTCTCCTTGAGGGTGGTTAGGTTTAGCCTTGCCAGTCTCTCTGGGTACGTCAGATCTCGTAGCTCTGGTGGTATTTTGCTTGTTCGCCTTTGTACTTTTTCTAGAAGCTCAATATCTTTGATGAAGTACGGGTTCCACACTGCAAAAGCGTATTCTAACTTTGGTCTGATAAAGCTCTTGTAGATTTGACCTATCATTTCTGATGAGTGATCTTTGAAAGCTCGCTTTATTAGGTAAATAAATGAGTTGGCTTTTTTCACTATTATTGCTATGTGGTTTTCCCATTTTAAGTCAGACGTAACTATGATCCCCAGGTCATTCTGTGCTGAGACGGTAGCTAATGCTTTATTATTTAGCATGTAGGGTTCGTTTGGGTTATTTGGTCCGATTCTTAGCACCGTGCATTTTGAGTCATTCAGCCTCATGCCCCATTTGCCTGACCAATCTTCCACTGTATGTAGGTCTGCTTTAAGCTGGTTGGTATTGAGATCATTTGGGATTTAAATTTAAAAAGGACAGTGGCAGGCGCTACATTATGGAGAAACCGGATATTGTTTGAAAAGGTATAAAACTTTTGAGACAATATACAGAAAACTTGTTATCAGAAACTCCGTTGGATGTGGTTTTTATAGACGAAACATGGATGTTTCAAAATGGTAGCGACATTAGAACATACATCAAATCAGTTTTAAATAAAAACAATCAGACGGCAAAAGATATATAGCTTTGCATGCTGGCACCAAAGATGGCTTTATAGATGGGGCAGACTTAGTTTTTTCTACAAAAAATAAAAGCGCTGACTATCATGACAACATGAACTCTACATTGTTTAAAAAATGGTTGGAAGAACAACTTTTACCTCGGCTCGAAAAACCCCCGCTTCTTGTTATGGACAATGCAAAGTACCATTCACGGCTCAGCGAAAATGTGCCAAATGCTTCAACGAGAAAAGCTGATATCATTTCCTGGCTACAAAGCAAAAATATCAATTTTATGGAAAACGCACTCAAACCCGAATTGTTACAAATAGTAAAACAATACAAAGCAAAATTAGGATATGCCGTGGATGAATTAATTTGTACTGTGGGTCATCAACGGCCCTACCACTGCATTTTTAACGCTGTTGAATTAATTTGGGCCCAAAGCAAAACATTTTTTAATAAACAAATTATTGGAAAAGACAGGAAAGATGAGAATGCCGTTTTGGATGTTTGGAAAGAGGCATTACAAACCATTACCCCCGAAAATTGGGCTGATTGTGTTTGCCATACAAATAATATTATAAGGGATTATTGGCAAAAAGAACACATTCTGGATGTTCAGGTTAAGCCACTGATAATTCATGTGTCAGATTCTGAAAGTGACATTTCTTTATCTTCAGATTTCAGATTCAGATTAACTTTTTTGTATGTAGTTGTATGTTTATTGCTTTATTTTTTTATAGAAATGTTATAAATATAAATATGAAATAAATTTTTGTGTTTTTTTTTATTATACTTATATTTAAAAAGTGTTCAGGTATACGCTTGGGCACCTGGTAAAAGATAGAACACTAAGACTTATGTGATTTATTATTTTACTCTCTTTGAAGGGCGTCAACTCGATATTCCCTTTCATTTATTCTTGCTTTCGATTTGTATGAAAACAAGGAATACCCTGTAGGGCCCTTTGTTGCACGTTTTATTGGGGTTTCGATCTTTTTAAATAATCTCTACTATAATATTGTTCGACTGCAGAAATGATATCTTTTGAATGTTTCTCTTTCTATTTTGTTATCACCACCGGAATGTAAGGCAGGTTAGTTATTGTTTAGCGCTTCCTGGCAATATCTACGTTGCAATATAAGCATTGTGTTTTTGAGCTTACATTAACAATTTATAGATACAGGGTATTCATATATAGTTTGAGCCATATCAAATCAAATCCTTTATTCATACCGCAAATTTTAAAAAATTTTACAATCGTCAATAAGTTTAAAGTGTAATATACTAAAATATAGAAATGTCAGGCCTTTCTTTAAATACTGTGCGAGCAAAAATTATTATTATCAAAGTGTGCCTCTAAGGCCGTACTGCTTAGCAGCAGAGCTTAATACCTGGTGGGTGTCAATAAATATCAGCATTATCAATCAATGAATTCTCAGAATACACGCATGTGGAGTATAAGTCCACATTGCATCCTCAAAAGAATAAAAAATATATGTTTTCATTTGAAAAAATTAAGTTGATCGTCGTAACTTATTTTTGAATTACCCTGTATACATGAATTTACCATGAAAAAAAAACACATTAAGAAATAAAAATCGGCAGGTTCGAGCATTTTTCCCAAAAACACACCGCTTTTAAATGAATCTAGACATTACTTCTGGGACTCACTGTATACAAGTCGCCACCGCTTTTTTGTAGAAGTAAGAATTGATGAAAATATTTTAGCTGGATAGAGCATAATATCTATATGCAAGAAAATTTCGAAGCGTCCCGTTGACCGTTCACGATGAATCGCCCTGTATACGAGATCCACTTTGAGCTTATCGGTCATTTCCATACATATAAATTTGCCTTTTCATTGATAAATATATAAACAAACGATAATAATAAAATAACTTTAAAAACAATACTAATCAATCGATCAAAACACAAAACATACCTATAAGAATTGGAATGTTTGCCATTAAGTCATGGATTTCTGTCATTAATGTTGATGGCCTCTTGTTTTCTCTCATTTTTTGACATAATAGAAGGTGTTAAGGAATGTCACGTAGATATTTGAAGGAGTATTGCTCGTCAGAGTAGAAAAAGATACGCATAAACATACGGTAGAAAATAGAAAACGATGGCAGGAGGAATCACATTGTCAAGAACAGTTCTCTGTCAACCCTTGGAGATTAAGGTCCATTCTTCCTTCCGGGATTTTCTAGTTTTGATATTTTTTTGCGGATTTACCAACTAATAATACAACTTTTTTGTTCCCAGAATTGTTTTCGTATCTTGCTTCGTTTTGTACAAGAAAAATACCTGTGTATTTCAAAGTTAATTAAAACATTTAATTTTAAAAATAGTGATCAGTTATGATTTTTTTATATTTTACTATAAAAAATACAAAAATGGGACTATTTTGTTACCGACGACTCTATTGTAGGTATTGGGTATTTGGGATAATTGATACATGTAGGACAAAGTGTAGGTAATTATTGTGTTAAATTACATAGAATTATAATGACCGAAGGCGGACGGTTTTCAAAAGAGTCCTAGATGAATAATAATAAAAATTCCACACCGACAACTTTCGACCAATGAAAAGCCTATTTTTTGTATCGTTACTATAACAAGTAAAAAAATTGCCGGAAAGTTTTCTCCTTCTTGTAGAGTAAAATGTAGTGAAAGCGTATGGGTACCTAGCGCTAAAAATGTGACACTCAGTATACTGCCTCTGACAATTTAGACATTTTAATAATTAATTTATTTTATTATTATTTAATTTATTGAGTGTACCAAATTTGAAGTAATTATTTCGGAAAATATGGGAGAAAAACAAAAAAAAAAATAAACAAAAATTATAGCTTTGACGCCCTGTATATCAAACTAACCTGGACTAACCTTTTTGACCACCTATTTATGAGTTTTTTCCCTATTTTGACGAGCACCATCAATCCCTTAAATATCTACACTTTGGGTTCTTTTCATATGCTAATTAATATTTAAGTAATTCAATTGCTCATATACTAATTTAACTATCAAAACTACTATGTACTATGTACTATGTAAATTACTCTCCAAGTAATTCAATTATTTTTAGGGTAGTTCAATTACTAGAAAGTAATTTGTGTTTAATTTCAATTACTACAAAGTAATTGAATTATTTATAGAAGTAATTGAATTAAACTTAGTAATTCGAATGCGGTAATTGATTAAGGAATCAATTACTTTTAGGGTAGTTCAATTAATATAAAGTAATTTAATTAAACTTAGTTATTCAAATGCGGTAATTGGTAAATAAAATATTTTTGTCATACTGTTAATAATTGGTAATTGTATTTGAATTACTTTTTAAGAGTTATTACGATAGCTCTGAACTAGACCATAGATTTAGTTTTGTTAACCGAGGTGTGACGAAAGTACACTGCACAGTTTATTTATAACGCTACTGGCGGCCAACCTTCAATAGAATGTCTATGTGTATTTAAAAAGCTATTTAGTTTATATATGTAGATACATATTATAAGTGTTGATTACTTGTGGATTATTACTGTCTATATAGAACTTATGCATTTCGTACTTCCACCAAACAAGCGCTTACCACCTATCATTTATAGCCTGTAATATTAATTACCGCTGTATAATTATTAAAAGTTGTTGCAGACAGTAAAAATGTGAATTCTCGTATGTAAACACGTGCCAAGAAAATTAAGAATAGACAATCATAATTCTCAGTATATATTGGACATTTTGTCTGGTCTATTTTTACTCCGCGCTTAAACAAAGATGTATATTTGTAAGTAGGTACACGTCAAATCGTTTTTTTTTACTACATAACAGATGGATACAGTACGTTTTAATTAGATTGTTCCGTGGGATTTTGCCGGCTAAATTTTCAAACCTACGCTGGGGGTTCTTCTATTGTATCAAAACAACTGAACTTTGAACAGGTACAGTTTAGGGCCTTAGAGTTATCAGTAATTTTCACAAAATAATTTGTCACTAACCACCCATCGGAGTAATATTTAAACTGAACTGTGTGTGTGTTTTGTAATACATTGTAGGTAGGAACTCCAGTGGGGTCTCCTGTCTACGGGCTGCAGAACCGCCAAACTTTTAAGCAAATAATCAAAACCATCAGTTACATTACAATACATTTTAAATTGTACTATAAGTATAATCTCGATATTGATATCAATATCTGAACTATACTAATTCTACACCAAATGCCTGAAGTATACAACCGACTATGGCGCAAGAAACCGTAGGTACGTACGATAAAGCCATCCGCCTATTCCTATTCTAGGCGCATCTGCCGAGTACGGACAGCGCCACAAAACTTATAAGAGGTTGACAGCGCATTTTCTCCTTGAAATAGCCGACGACGAAGTGAGCCGAACATATTATACGGCAGAGTTTGTTACAATAAACCGATTATATCGGTTCCGTGCTGCAAATTATTTCAATTTAGGTTAGATTTCAGTATTCGTCATTTGTCCTACTTGTTGGTGGTTTCGCGGGTGACTTTAAATTAGGCGAGACTAAGTTCCACAAACTTACGTATGAAAAACAGTTAGTAGTTAGTTGTAAAAAAGCGTGGTCACCCTATGCCCTAGGCTAAGTACAGGGAGCTTTGAAACTATAAGAGATATACAAGTCGGTTAAATGGCGGTAGCAATTTTATCAGCTTTTCAAATCAGTAATAATATACAGGGGTTTCGTTTGGAAAAGTCGACTTTTACACATTTTTTCAAGTAACCAAAATAGTGGGATTTTTAGACCACCCTGTATATTGAAACTGAGCTTTGGCCATAGCATAAAATGCCTCCGGGTATTGCATTATTACCAACCGAATTTCAGTGACTTAGCATCTGAAAGTTTAAAAATATCACCATGTATTGCAGGTCATGTTTTTCGAGAAAAAAATGGAAAATAATTAATATCTCAAAATCGGCAAGAGATAGGTATCGGGAAGTGATAAGGAAATGTGTTAAGCAACTATAGTGCGTTCAGTGAGTGAATGCGCATTTGTCATTAACCGATTATGGTCAAAATTAGTCTAGAATAAAATAGACAGCGGTCCTCAAACAATTTCTACTAATTTTAGATATATGGGCCGTAATTAAAATTTCCATTACAATTATTTATTTAATTATTTTTTATTTCATAACTATGTAAATAATAATAATAATAATAATAATAATAATTAGAAATTTTGTGACATAAAATGTACTTTTAATCGTCAATATCACTATCAGCACTGTTGTCACTGTCACTATCAGAAGTTATAATAATTGGCCTTATTTCATCAATGACCTGTTCCGAGTCAAAAGTATCTTGAATCAATTTTTCCACGTGGTCAATACATTTTGACCAAGTCTCTGGTCCAATTTGTTTTAAAGCTTCATTCCATAAATTTAAAATGCTTTCTCCGTTCGCCGTTTGACATGCATGCTTGTCATATAGTAGTTTTTGCAAATTCCCCACACTAATTCAATACCATTAAATTCACAATGGTATGGGGGCAGACGTAAGACCTCGTGACCGTATTTCCCCGCGAGGGAGTCCACTTTGTAAGACTTATCCTTACCAGCAGTGAGTAGTTTAATTTCGGATAACAAATCTGCTTTCAAAAATATATGGTCGTTTTTTATTTTTCTGGTGTTTAGCCAGTTCCTCATTTCATCTTTGGTGGAACTATTGTTTGGTATTTTTTCAGAAACTCTTGAGTGATATGAAGCATTGTCTAAAATAATGATCGAGGGTTCTTCTAGTGATTTTAGCACATATTCTTCAAACCAGTTCTCGAATATCGCGGCAGTCATATTGTCATGATAGTCCTCCACTTTCTTCGATGAAGTAAAAACTAAACTTGCATCTGGCAAAAATCCTTCTCGACTTTCGGCGTGTATTACGACTTACGACAGATCTTTTTCCGTTCCCGGATGAAACCCTTGAATAGCAGTATTTTGACCCATCCTGCCATGAATATTTTGTTTGGTTTCCCTTCGCAAAAATCCATGTCTCATTTAAGAATACCACAGGTTTTAAATTCTCGGACTTTAAATTAGCTAGGTATTTCCTCAAAAGCGACCACCGCTTAGAAACAATGTGTTGTTGCTCACAAAGAATTTTTCGGTTGTTAGTTTTGTGGTACTTAAACCCCAACTGCTTTAAAACTAATGCTTTCGAACGTTACGTTAGCAAGTGAGACAAAAATAAGCCAAACTAACCCAATATATAGCCAAACTAGAGAAAACAAAGAAAGTCCCACTCAGTACCTGTACATTATGCATTTAATTGATATAATAAATTACTTATTGACAAATATTTATTAGAATTAAAATGAATTGTTCCATTTTCTTAGAAGACAAATCGACAAACAAAATACAGAGAAATCCCCAGTCTCAGTCACTACCTGTACATTAAGCATTTAATTAATATAATAGATAACTTATTGAGGGTTACTGGAATTTACAGGCGCCAGGTAATATTTAATTTATGCATCCTTAATCCGATATGAGAAATCACTCAATGAACGGACTATACCAGCGATTGTAGGAATAAGTTAATATACAGAGTGTTTCATTTAACATATCAAAGTTGCTACTACTTTCTAGAACATGTTTTTTGAAACATCCTGTTGGTATATTTTTTTAAAGTAGGAATAAAATAGAAAAATTTACAACTTGCTTGCACTAGAGCCTAGGGCCGAGGGGTGCGATTAGGGCGTGGTCCAAACAAGTTTTCACCTGCGGCGCTATTTTTTTTTTATCTGTATACTGCGTAGGTAGGTTGGTACTCAAATAAAATTCGAGATTAGTGACGTGTTGCCATAAATAGTTTTGCGCTTTATTTTTTTTATAAATATTGTACAATCATTTGGTGCGTAATCAAATCCATACAAGATTACGAGTAAATTGTTCTCAAAGTAAATATTGAAATTACGATTTTTTTTATGTTCCCGTCTAATATCCCGCTTATCAATCGGTCATAAATAAAAACATTTACGTGCTTGTATCAGAAATGTGGGGATTAAACCACCATAAATCATCGTAAGAAATCAGCCCAGCCGCTTGGTATAAACGAAACCGCGATTCCCGATTTAGAATGATTTTTAAAGTCACAAGACTTTGTTTATTTGCAATAAGACTAATAAAGGACACATGTGACATTATATTATATGCATTACATCATTGAGATACTGCACACAAATTGGTCGGTATAAGTGATCGTTAAGAAGCTTTTATTATTAATATTATGGGTTTTGAGCAATAATATAATTAGGTTGTACTATTTTATTTCAATTTAAATCCGTTCTTCTAAATATTTTTACAGCAACTAGACTGCTTTTTTCGAATTATTGCTAGACATGGTGATAAAATACGATTGTAACATTTTTCGATTAAACTATTCAAGAGCCGTGAAAGTTCTTTGTTGCAATTGAACCAGTTATTCTTCTGAAATCCAGAAATAAAGGAAAAATATTTTTGGAAAATTTTATTAAATTAGCACTGCTTCCTTTGCCACCCTATATTGTGAAATTAAAATTTATACACGCCAAAACTAATCAATCTACCCTTAGACCAAATAATAAGCCTTGATATGCTTCAAACCGCGGTCAAATATCATTAATATTGCCTGAGATATTTAATTTCGAATATAGACTAAGAATTTTACTCATGCGTTTCAAAATTCCAGCAGTTTACTACCGAAATTAATTAAAAATCATTATTTGAGTACCTGCTGCCCTCGATCTAGTATTAGGGTAAAGTTCTTTTTACAGTAAATGATTTTGACCTTTTAACTGCAATAAAGCTAAATCCACAATCCCATTGTGTGGACAATAAATATGTAAAGTATAAAGCTGTCGTAAAGGGTCGTACTAAGGAAATTAGGTAATTATAGTCGTATGATGTGTTTATATTAATTTAATAATTTTTCCAACTTCCTGGGGGAATATCATTAACGCATTCTTTTGTATTAATTCTACAACACTATAACTTAAAGTCAGAAAAGTATTTTCTGACCTAACAATAATAAGGTGGGAGCCGTAGCATAGTAGTCCCATTTCCTCTGCCAATGCGTCACAAACATATACTTTTTTTTTATACAGAATGCCTTTAAAACTTTTAAAAGATCACTTTTTTATAACATTTTTTAAAATATATATCGTTTGCCGCCATATAGATTTGAATCTCTAATTTCGTATTATTTGAACCTGGAGCCTTATATAATTGGCGACTGTGATAGCTCGCATTGTCCATTACTATCACGCTATTCTAATTCGAAATATAAAATAAACCATTTAACCAAATACGATAAACATTAACCAATACATGATTATAATTTAAGGCATAATTCATAAAAATAGACCAAAATTAGATAGCATAACAATAATTATTCAAACACCGCTCCATCATGAAAGACGCATTTTTCCAGTTGGGCTATAAGATAGTCATAAATCCTCCGCACTTCCTCTAGGGATATTGCTTCTACATTTCGTATAACTTTTTGTTTTAAAATGTTCTCATCATTTGGCAGTGGATTGGCATAAGTTAACTGTTTTAGGCGTCCCCACAAGTATACATATATCTGCTAACGTAAGCTCGGGACTTCTTGGGGGCCATAAAGCTAGACCATTTCGCCCAATCAATTTTTGTCCAAATTCTAATTCAAGCCATTCCTTTACTTTTCTAGCAAAATGCATCCGTCTTGCTGGAAGCACATGTACTTAGGTTTTCTAATATCTGTTGTTCCAAATGAATAGAAAAAAAAATATTTAACATATTTAAATAAGAAGTTCTATTACAAGTATTCTTAAAGAAATACGGTCCTATTATACCACAGTAGGAAACAGCGCACCAAACATCCACTTTTTTTAAATATTGGCGTTGGGTTGGGATTCTGAACATAGGATTAACATCACTCCAATAGCGAACATGTTGCGATGACACAGTTCTATTCGTCAAAAACGTGGACTCATCCGAAAACATATAAGTTTATGAAATCTCTCCCCTATTACCACCCAAAATCTTACTCCCTACTCACAAACAAAAATCCAACCTTTTGCCATCATCGCCCTCTTCTAATGTGTGGTTATAATGTGGTTTGGAGGGACGTATCTTATTTTGGTTTAGAATTTCTTGAATAGTACTTTTTTGGCCAACCTGTAGATGCGTTGCTCGTTTTCTCAAGGATAGTGTGAGGTTTTTTCTAACAGACGTGTAGAGTGTCTACATCACATCTACATTGTAGTATTTTTTTTAAGTCTAATACGGATCCCGTTCTTCGATGATGTCATACTATCTACTACATTAGTCCGCCCGAGAGTCCGCCTGTATATTCAATGTTTGTGTCAATTAAAAATTTAAAATAATAATAATAATGATATAAATAATACAAACTGTCAAAAATCAATTACGTTTTATTAACTAAAACTTCGTTTGTTTTAAAGTGTTAAAGTTATTGTTACTGTTATTATAATAGAAGACAAATCTTCAAATTAATTAAGGGACGTTTTTTACTGTATAACTAATTAGTTAAACTAGAGCGGTAATACATATTTCTTCACAGGTTTATAAAAACTTTTAATGTAATTCAGGCATTGAACATCTTATAAACAGTTCACCATCACTCACATACTGACACTACAGACAGAATACAAACAAAAACTTACCGTTAGATGCTGCTTCACAATTAAAACTAAAGGGAACATTTTTTTGTTCAGTTCTTTATAGTTTATAATTGACATGCCTGTCAAAAATATGAAGATTCTTAGAATCGCACTATCTTAGCGGTAAAGTGTGTCTCTACATATTATGATAACAATGGCACCTACTTGAAATACCGCAAACGCGTATAGGCACTTAATCAGTAAGTATTACTTTTTTTTCTCATAATAAACATAGAGACAATAAGATTAGTTATAGGTATTAATTTCTTCTGCCTGGACTAATCCTTAGATTTATTTTTATATTTTACGTATTTTAAATCTACTGTACACGTGCCTTAATCATGTGAAAACCGAGGTATGAGTCAAGTCAACGTAAGATTTTTTTACTGGTATCTTTCCGACTTTTACTCGAGATTCTAAAATAGTATATTAAAGTATAAGCCCAAATAAACCACATCACATGCGAAAGTATACATTTAACACGTTAACGTGAATTTATTTGAAGCTCCACCCACCTGTGATGGCCAGCCATCACAGGATATAGTGGGCATTAGGGCGGAACGGGAAGCCTAAAAAAATCGGTTTTTTCGGTTTAGATTTCTAACAGTTATTGAAAGCTTTTGCAATTTATTATGCATAAAGAGGATCAATGGCCGGAGTCGAGAGTGTCGCTACTATACTCTGTTGCTTAATGCGAGAGGTTGGACAACTTAAAGGTTGAATTGTGAATTTAAGAATTCCGTATTTATATATTTCCGTATATAGGTACTTAATAGAAATACGAGTTTGAAGAATGAAAGTAACGTGACAGAGGCGTTACGTCAGGTAGTTTATTAGAAAAAAGGGTATACTAATAAATGTACTTGATTATAATAGATAGATAGAGATAGGCAAATAATTGAGATATTAATTATTCTAATATTAAATAAATAAAAACTTATATAGAAGTAAGAATAATATGAAGAGAGATAAATTGGAATAAATATTAATATATTTATAAAAAAATATCTGCTAGTACAATACAACAACTTAATTTTTAAATTTTAGTCATCATGTTCCGAGTAGTCCGATGGACTATCGTCGGGGGGGTCCAGAGAAATAATAAGGGGCTCTACAGTGTTTTCTAGCATGTTACCAGCTTCCCACATTCTTTCTTCTATTTTAATCACATATTCGACGCACTTACTCCATTTTTCACAATCCACTGTCTTTATTTCCTCTTGCAAGAGGTTTCCAACATCTCTCATTTTAAAAGTGGTATTATGCCTTGCTACAAACCCTTTTACTTGCGCCCACACCAATTCTATGGGGTTTAATTCACAGTTATATGGCGGAAGGTGAAGTACCGTTATATTTCGTCTTTCTCTATTAAAAGTGATTTTCTGTTTTGAATTTTTTCATACCAAAATTTTATTTCCTTCGAAGTTTTCCATAGTTTCTTCTTACCCATGAGTGGAATGAAATCATCCTTTTTCATTTTAGACATTATTTTGTCCAAGGTAGGTATTTCTTTCAATGCTCCATTTCACTGCTCGTGTGTGGCAAGGAAACTTAGGGATCTCAAACATTCTCTTCACCCTAATCGCGTCGTCAAGATCTGTGTCTGTAATATTTCGAGAAGGCGGTGCTTCTGTTATCGTTATACTTTGCCAATAAATCATTTGCATCAAAGTTTGTTGTTGAAAGTTCTACCACTTAATTGGCTTTCTTGTGGTGTTATCTTTCTTGTTTTTAGTGTATACACTTCGCAATCACAGTTCCCTTATCTGTTCTCTTGAGTCAGTCAAAAGAATGTTTTCTGCATGCGCAAGATAGGCATTGCGCTTAATGACAGAATCTATGACCTTTAAATATTTCCTGTCCCTCTTGGATAAAGATAATTTTTACTCGCATGGTATCATTGATAAATATAATAAATATCAGAAATAAAAAAAAAACTGCCAATGCAGCCAGGGTAATTTTGCATATCAAACGATTCAATGGAAAGTACTAAATTTGTGACGGTTTCAGAAAAATATGCTAGGAGCCATAAAAGCATTACTTCTAACTATGGGCATCAACTTTCCTTCATTTAGGTACCAAAGTTTCTACTACAACATCTGGCATTCCATATTTATTTTTTAGTATTTCTATGCTGGATGTTGCTGCAACTGATGTTCCTCTGATAAGCCAAGTATTTTTGATGTCGTGTTTAGGAACTGGGCCAATCTTTGACTTTTTCGGAGCAGAAAGGTCATTTTTTTTCTATAGTTTGTCTTAATAGGATTTTCTCAAGTTTGTCTTCATATCTTCTTCCTGATTTAACTGATATGTCTAGTTCTTTATCAAGCCGACTGGTAGCTATTGATTTAAGACCATTTTCTTGGTTCCCAAATTTATTTTCATTTTTGTGTAACCAGGAATTAACTTGTTGTAGGTATATCTTTCTCCTCATTTATAGGCTCTAAATAATTGTGGCAATTTAGCCATTTAATTTCTTCTAATTGAACTCCCAATTAACTGTTTATAGAGGAACATGTTTCACTTAATTTCAGTTTTAATTCCATTTCTATAATTTCCTTCTGTGGCTGAAATATTTCTTCTTTTTTAGCATTCTTCTTCTAAAGCTGCTAACTTTTTCTTTGCTTCCAATTGCAAATTTTAAATTTATTATTTCGTGAAATAATCTACAGAGTGGTATTTTTTTCCGGGTATTTTCCGCCTTCAATTTTTATATCTCATTTCCTGCTGATTAAAAATTATGACAATTAGAGGGAACCCAAGAGACCAAAAAGCTGGACAAGAAGATAATGGAACTGGCCAAGTTATCGTCAGCGGCGCCCCAAAAAATATTTAAGGAGGTAAAATTTTACATGACACGGAAAACTTGTTACGTGAACCAAATTACATTTATTTATATTTAAAGATAATAAAGACTTAAAAAAGTGACAAACAAATGTTTATATGAACTTTTACGCTTAAAATTAGCCCAAGGATAAGCACCTTGTAAGAAAGCCCTCTCTAATAAAATGAAACTTGAAAACTTACTAAATTTATTATTTTCTTCTAATAAAAATTCCTAGGTTTTATTTAAATAGGTACCTACTAACCAAGTACACAAACTTGAGTGGTAAACATTTAAATATAAATAGATATTTGATAGTAAGTAAACAATCAAAAATTTATTCATGTCGATAAACTTTTAATCGGAAATTACAAAATACTTACCAAGCAAAATCACCTGTAATTTTTGCGAAGCCGGTATGCTTCGATAATAATCCCGACCTATGTTACACCAATAACATAACCTCACTCTGTCACCGAACTATACAAAACTAAACATTTAAACGCTTCACGCGTAAACTATATCTTCCGATAATGTTCTGACTGTAAATTTTTTAAAAATAGATCGAGTTCTATTTAAAATTAAGGCGAATAAACTATTATATCTGTCGATTAGTACGCGGCACCAGTGATGGACACACTAAAGATAGTGCGCGTGTAGTGCAATTGCTTGGTAAATGCAAGAAGCAAGATAAAACATGTCTCCAGCGATTTTATGCCTAAATGGAAATAAAAGAGTGGTGCTTTCGTTTTAAAGTGGTTTCAGTTGCGACTGCAAGACTCCGGTACTGTCGGTTTTTTCATGGTTCGATAGGAAAGCGGCATTTAATTAACTCCCGAAGTCCTTAGTCAAAAATATGCGAACCAACCCGAACTAAGAAATTTAGCACACGCACGAGAAATATAGCCACGAACTGACGCAAGTCACAAATCGATTTTATTTTAAGCGATTGCAGTATTATACGCTTAGTAAAAGTATCTTGCAGTTATGTATGAAGCGACCAGTGCGTTCCACCTTATTGCTACGTAAACTGTATGCCAGCTGGTCGCCTGTTGCAATAGAAAGGAAGGACTAAAAATATCACCATTCCCTATTTACCGCTCAATACCGCACCATCAGCGGCATCTCTTTGTTTCCTACCGAAACATATTCGTTGTCAAGGTAGAACCCTGTAACGAGAGCTTAAGAAATCTGTTGGCATGACAACGGTTATTATGTTAGCGTTAGCGATTTCCCTGACAACGGTTGTCATGACCACAACAACGAGTGTGGTGGAAAATAATTGTTTAGAATACTGTCGTCAAGACAACTTTTTTATTATACAGCAATGTCTGGATATTCCGACCACAAGTTGCCAGACCCTGTTCGGATTGCCCCAACGTTCGAACATTAAATTCATAATAATCCGAAACATGAACGGATTATAGATACCTAACCAAGCGTGCTAGAGAAATGGGCGAACATCCAGGCTCCAATTGACTAAAAGCTATACCATACTTATTTCCACACAAGAAAATTGAACTGAAGGTGTATGTGACATTTATGCCGATAAATTGATTAAGTTCGGATTACCTAAGACAGGAGTTCGGATTACCTAGACAGGAGTTCGGATTACCTAAGACAGGAGTTCGGATTACAAGTATTACACAGATAGGTTGCTCGGATTATCCATACATTACTGGTAGTAGCAATCCCCTTGACAACGGTCGTCACGGAGTGTGGTGGTCATATTATTTAACAATCAGTCGTCATCCCACACAGCACAATCAAGTTTCAGAAATATTTTATATTAGTTTATCCGAAAGATTTTAAATATTCCAAAACATTTATTATGTATTGGTGAATTGTTTCAGAATATCAAAGATGTCCCCCATTAAAGTAATATTTCATTTTATGTTTCTGAAACATTTCATATTTGCATTCCATTATAAATACATGAGAGTTTAGTCAACATTTGTTAGCAGCAGTATATCTTATACAGGGTTGGGCAAATGTTCCGGAACGGCTTAATTACAAGCGAACGAAAAGTGATATCGAATCGGGGTTTTGGGCAATCTATAGGACAAAAATTTTACTATTTGACTGGTATACCATATGTCAGTAATGTCACCAACTGTCAAGTGTCGACGATATTTTTTTATTTTTTTAAATGGAACACCCTGTATATTATCAGATATTCTAGATCTTCAATAAATTACAAATATTTTTCATATAGCATACCATATGATTAAATTCAACTGTTTCGGAAATACGGGCAAATGAATGTAGTACATTTTATTTAAACAAAACCAAGGTAATAACTTTAAAACACAATAATATAAAATAATGGTTATTTAATTAAATGTTCAAAATGTCGTCCTTCAGCCACCTGACAGTGTCCAATCCTGTCGGAAAATTCAGAACGCACGTTTTGCAAATGTTCACGAGAAATAACATGCACAGCATCTAAAATTCTGTTTTGAAGATCCTCCAAAGTCTTAGGTTGTGTACGATATACGACAGTCTTTAAATGACCCCAGAGGTAGAAATCTAGAGGTGTTAAATCTGGAGATCTAGGAGGCCATTCAATGGACCCTCTCCTACCTATCCACCTTCCAGGAAAAGTTTGATCTAAATAATTTCTGACATGTATACCAAAATGAGCTGGCGCCCCATCTTGCTGAAACCAAATGTCATTCGCTAGTATTTGATCGTTAACCTGATCATGATATAAATTAATCAAATTTGGTATAATTCTATTTCGAAGCAGATCTAAGTAGTAAATAGATGTCAAGTTTCCATCAAGGAAGAAAGGCCCAATAATATGGTTTCCAATTATACCTGCCCACACATTTAATTTTTGGGGGTGTTGCGTACGGTGCTCAATCATCCAATGGGGATTATGGTCTGACCAGTATCGACAGTTGTGCCTATTGACGAAACCATTAAGACAGAATGTAGCCTCGTCAGAAAATAAAATACGACTTACAAAGTTAGGTGGTAGGTCTATGTAGTCCATTATTTCTTGACAAAATTGCATACGCCTATCAGGATCGTCCTCTGATAGTTCTTGAAGCAAGCTGACTTTATAAAGAAACATTTTATTTTTTTTGAGGATTCTTCTAATTGATTTTTCGCTGTTTTCATGTGCAAGAGCAAGCTTTGGAACTGACGTCTGTGGTTCTTCTTGCAGGGCAAGCAAAACATCCAGGGATTTCTCGTCATTTGTAGCAGTTTTCGGACGACCTGTTTTTGGCAAGTTTTTTACCGTACCCGTATGCTCAAAGTTATGGAATATTCTATTAGCAGTTGATTTAGAAATGGGATCTCGAACAGGAAAACTTTGATTGAAAAGGTCGGTTGCTTCTTGAAAAGATCTCCGTCTATCCCCATATCCTATCATCATAAGCAGAGTAATCCGTTCTTGTTCAGTTAGCTGAACCATAGTTTTATCAGTTATATCAGAGGTTTAGTCGATAAATAAAAAACTCGCACAACTCACTTAATACAAATAAATAAAAATTAAATAGGAAATGTGTCAGAGTGACACTTGGGAGTCATGGAAACTAAGACTTTTATTTGGAATGTCATAATAAAAGAAATATGTTGCTTGATTTTTAAACAAAATGTAATATGGGCTTTCTAGATTCATTTGCCCGTATTTCCGAAACAGTTGAATTTAATCATATGGTATGCTATATGAAAAATATTTGTAATTTATTGAAGATCTAGAATATCTGATAATATACAGGGTGTTCCATTTAAAAAAATAAAAAAATATCGTCGACACTTGACAGTTGGTGACATTACTGACATATGGTATACCAGTCAAATAGTAAAATTTTTGTCCTATAGATTGCCCAAAACCCCGATTCGATATCACTTTTCGTTCGCTTGTAATTAAGCCGTTCCGGAACATTTGCCCAACCCTGTATAGGTTAGTTCAAGTTAGTTATATCGGTATTCAAAGTTCCTACACTTCACGGGACAAACGAAGGTTGCATTGCGACAGCCACAGTCCAACAATCTTTTGTACCTACATAGTTCTGTTCCAGAGGGGTTATGATGTCTTACTGCAACTTTCAAATTATTCCATTATTTTTTTTATAATTTAAAAAGGTTCCTTCTTCTTCTGCCACGTCCCTTTAGGTACCGGGTGTCCAAAAAGTCTGGAAACTATTAAATATCTCGAGAAATACACATTGGATCAAAAAAGATCTGGAGGGTCAAAAGGTACCACGAACGATGATAAGAGTTTGGAAGTTTCTCTAAGAGTTGTTAAAAACGTCCATACGTCTGTTGGTTTTGCCCAACAAACGGGCATAAGTGTGCATAATATATTGACAGCAAATAAATTTAATCCCTATAAGATGAAATTAACGCAAGAGCTTCTAGGGGACGACTTCAATCATAGATTAGATATATGTGACGAAATTATGAGACCAAGTGACGACAATTTTCTTTCTGGACATGCTTTTCTGACGAAGCCACGTTTCCATTGAGTGGAGAGGTTAATAGACACAATAGGCATATTGGTTGTTGGGCCGTTTTTCATAGATGGTAATTTGACAGGTCAAAAGTACGTCGATTTATTGAACAACCAGATATTACCGGAAATTCAACACATTGCTGGTATAGCCTTCAACAATGTTTAGTTTCAGCAGTACGCAATGTATTAGCAAAGAAACTTATAGCTACGCAAAGCTATAAGTTTCTTTGGTATTAGGCACCACTTTTTCTGGGCGCTGGATTGGTAGAGAAGGTGCAGTTGACTGGCCACTAAGATCACCTGATCTAACTCCTCTAGAATATTACTTTTTGTGCTATTTGAAAAACAATGTGTACAAAACAAAACCGACAGACCTCAATGAATTAATGGAAAGGATAATACAGTGTTCTAATAGGATATAATACCAGAAACTTTGCAGAAAGTAATTGATAACATGTATGCACAATTGGGACACTGTCAAATAGTTGAAAGTCAGCAATTTGAATATCTCACTAAGTAGCTCTAGGAAATTTTGCCGTTTTTGATTTTAAGGTTGCCCGCCACTTCTCCACAATTAAATTTAAGATCATTGAATGTGGCATTACAGATGGCAAGTTTTTCTTTCTGAAAAAAATTTTTATTGCAGCAATGAAAATTGCCAATCGCTTTACAGCGTGCAAATATTGATCATTTTTCTTTTTAATTTTGTACACGCTTCCAACAAAATTAAATAAAATGGCAGATAACTTTTTCGCGTTGTTTTGAGTTATGCACGGTTTGTTATTTGTAGGAATTAAAATGGATAAATCATGTAAATGGTAAGAATAACAACGAAAACAAACAATATAAAAATGATAGAAATCTACGTTTGAATGGTAGAACCAAAAATACTCTATTTTTTCAGGTTAGTGGCACTGAAATGACCAAATAATTCTTTAGACTTGCACTTGCAACTGCAATCTCGAGATATTGAACCGTGTCCAGGCTTTTTGGACACCCGGTTTGTATTTTCTTTATTTAATTATTTTTAATGTAATATTTTATTTTCTTTAAAACTAAATTTCTATTTTGAGTTGCCAAGTGGTAATATTGAATTTACTACAAACTTAAAGTATTCTTCTTTGATACGAGCCCACTTATAGCAAATATTTTGTTTATTTAATCTTGTGAAAATTAATATAATTTGAATTTTATTGCCCGATAGTTGGCAGCACAACTGTAAACGGTGCGGTGGCGCCAGCTCGCTCGTTGACTTGGTTTGACGTTTCATGCAAAACTAACCTTAATTGTTCGTGGTTCCGTGTTGCTGTGCGTCTATTTTTTAACAAAAACTAACAGATCTTTTCATAAATAGCATTAAAAAGCAGTTATATTAAGAGAAACAAAAGTGCACATACATATCGCTGTCGATTACGTTGTTTACTATTTGTGAAAAATGCCGAAGCATTTAAATAGTCGGTGCAAAGAGCTAATAGCTTCTTTAAGAGGCTATTTTTAGGAAGAACTTAACAACAATGGCCTATTGTTATCCTTGATAGCAGTACCGAGAATTAAATTTAAGGAGTAAGTTAAGGTCTAGATATTTATATACTCTAAGCGCAATTTCAGCAACATTTACGGAAAATAAATTATTAGAATCACCTTAAAACAAACGTTCTAATTCAAAGAGAGTTGTAAATGTGTGAATATTGGATATAAGTTCTATCCGTGACACTATTTATGTACCTAATGTACGAAACAAGTAAGTACCAATTCGTTTTCTTGGATGAAACATGAATTTTTCAGAATAGTACTATTGGTAGATCTTGGCAAGATGAAAATAAAAGAAGTGTTAGATCTATTAAAGTTGATGGTATTATGCAGTAAACAAATGTATAAACTATGAGAAATTTGTGTATATTTATCTTGTTGTTATGAAAAAAATACTTTGTATCCCTCACTTGGATATTTTGGTTACAAGCTGGCAACACTGTCGATAACTGACGTCACTCGAAGGGTATGACGTGCATTGGTTTTTGTTTTGCATCAACTATTTTTGATGGCCTGATTTTTAAAAGTTATATAAAGTTCATGTTTATATTTTATTGTTATGACCTACAATCACATTGGTACGTTTTACTTGTTTGTGTACGGATGGTAGCGATTTCCATGGCAACGGTTACGTGTACACTAACTGGCAAGGAGTGTAGTGGAAATGTGTAATTTGTTTAGCAGGATAAATTATTATATAAAACAGGTGAACATTTGCATTAAGTATTTTATTTAGATTATTAATACAAACTTTTATAACTAACATTAAATATTTTATTCAATTAAAATATGAATAAACTGTAAATATCGACTAAACGTTAAACAACGTAACCTAACATCGCGTCAGCGTTAATAAACTTTACTTATATTTTATACACAGGTTGTAAAATAAGTAAAAACGTATTATTTAGGGCGTAGTATTTACATTATTATTACATTTTATTCGTTACATAAATAAATATTATGTTTTAGCTAGCAAAACATATTAATTTGAAATAACAATTATTTTACTATAAGTGCCTTGAAAGCCAAAAGTATTATAGTTGTTTGTGCTAAACACTCACGAAACTAGGATATGGAAAACATTTAATAAACGAGTCTTTATGCGTCTTTTAAGAACTTAGACTCACGTGCACGAGTTACTTAATGTCTTATGGCTGACTAGCGCAGGTGAGTCTAATAATAATTATTATAAACTAGCAGTCAGAACTTAAAACTGCTGTTTTTGACAACAACCAACTGTTCTTGTTCAACGCATTCGCCAAGCGTGTCACAGACAAAGACAACGACCGCAACGCACAAAGACTATAGCAACTATTGACGATTTATTGAAAACTTGTGCAGCACAAAACGCATGAGTATTGGTTAGTTCAGACTTGGTGGTAAACCGCGGCAAGGTTAAATGGGCGGAAGCGCCCATAGCGTCGCTGTTTTGTCAGCTGACGTTGACAAGAAGGAGAACTCAGAGGGGTGCCAGCGCGCAGAGATTACCTTGTCCGAGTGCTGGGCCACCACAACACTTGGAAGAGGCAGCGTAAGGTCACCTGCAAAAAAAAACAAGCACCTTATAGGTTATATATATACAGGTAAGTATAAACACCAACCTTGCAGATCTGTCAACACCAACTTGTTATCGTACCCGCCGCTCAACAGATAGTACGCAGAAGGCGAAAACCTTATGCTCCTCACATCGGAAGAGTGAGGCTTAAAGCACTGAACGTTCCTGCCACCTCGAATGTCGTAGAGCACGCACGACGAGTCTTCGTGCCCGGATACGAGCAATCGGCCGCTGGGGTCGACGCACAAGCCAGCGACGGGGGAACCTTGTCGCGTACCCGGCTGCGTGATGGGCGTCACCATGTTGACGCAGCCCCGGGTGCGCAGATCCCAGAAACGGACCGTTTTGTCGTGGGAACCGCTGACGAACATAGCACCTATGGACGAAGACATATTATAAAAGTTCCTTCAGGTCGAGGAGTAATGCAATGTACTTACCACCCCAGGTGTATAAGGTCAAGACGTGGCCGGTATGTCCGCTTAATGCTTGGAAAGGCGTCCCAGTTGCGCAGTCTGTGACGTAGATTTTGCAGTCGCCCGCGCCGCCGCTGATTAACAGACTGGATTTGTTTGTGGTGTCTTCCAAGAAGCACAAGTCTCGAACTGTGCCGTCATGCATGGTCAGCTCGATCTGAAAATGCCATAAGTCCGTACAATATTGCCGTCGCTTTCAAGTATACCGAATGTTTATTAAACTTACGGCAAAAATTGAAGAGGTTTATTCCCTGTACTATTCTAAGGGCGAGAAGAATTTTTCATGTAAAGTTTCTTAATCTACAAGAACTGTTAAAAACGACTACCTCCAGCTAGGATGCAAGAATCCAATCTTCTACTCATTGCCGAACTCTTTCAAAAACACCAGGATCGTTTCTTATTAAGTTACACTTAAATCTTCCACACTCTGCACTGGAGTAGTATCTAATGACTTTAGATGGCCCCATAGGAAATACTCCAGAGGGTGTAGGTCCAGGGATCGAGCAGGCCATAAGAGGTCCACAAGAATGGGTGTTGTGCTTTCATCTGGTTTTGAGATGTGTCGGGTGTCCCTCAAGGGTCTCATCTGGGTCCTAAATTGTTTCTGCTACTGGTGAATGATATAGGAGAGCATTTTCAGTCGAATTACTTTACTTACTCTTCGCAGGTGATCTTAAGTTTTTTCGCTGTATTAAATCACACGATGATTGTGTGGCTCTGCAAGAAGATCTAAACAACTTAATGAAATGGTGCGATATAAACAACCTTCACTTAAATGTGTCTTATATTCGTTTTTCTAGGGGTAGGTCAGCTATTGAATATAGCTATAGATTGGGTAATGCAGAATTGCCAAGGGTAACACTACTGGTGAGAGACTTGGGTGTCCACTTTGATAGCATGCTTCGCTTTACTGATCATGTTCAGCACATTAAGGACAGAGCTAATAGAGTTCTGGGAATGGTTTTCAGAATGTCATGTGATTTGGAAAATTTTAACTGTGGTATTATACTTTATACATCATATGTCAGATCTATTCTGGAGTATAGTTCTACAATTTGGAATCCATATTATGGAACTCACAGGAGTTGTATTGGATATATTCAACGCAGATTTCTGTCTCGTCTTAAATATCGAATGGAGGAAGGCAATCATATGAGTACTGACCAGGTGGGAAGGTGGTTTGGGTTGCATACGTTTAGGGAACGCAGGAAATACCTGGATTTGTGCTTTATGTTTAAGGTGATTAATTCCTTTATTGATGCAATGTGTGCAATACGCTCCATGCACAGAATATGCCTATGAATAGGCTGATAACATAAAATATGTCAATGATTGCCCAGGCGTGGATTTCATGGGTGCATCCATATAGGTAGGTTGGAATCTCAAATAAAACAGATTATTTTCTCTTTAAAAATTATGTATTACTGTATGTTTTATTAAGATTGTATGCAGTTCTCTGCAAAAGAATATATTGCCCTGTATATATATGTTCACTTTTTTTCTTCATCTGGGCAAGTTCTTGGCCAACAAACTTTATCAATATTATTTTAAATTATTGTTAATATATTACTTTTAAGGTATGTTATGTAAGAATGGTGTAACCGTTGAATTAATAAATTAAATTAAAAAAAACGTCAGTCAGTCTAAACAAATTCGACACAACTTGAAAAATATCAAAATTGGTTTTGTTGGTAGGCAACTAGATATACTTACGTGTTAATTGAAACAGCGTACCCTTCCGACGTTCCCAAAAGCTCTAGACCGGAAAACGGATAGGGGTTCGAGATTATTGAATTCGGTTTCATAGCTAATTTTAGCTTACCGTGACTGGAGGCAGACGGAGATATCTGTAACAGCTTTCGTAGGAAGCAGACGGTTTCCCACGCGCGGTTCACGCGAGTTTTTAGTTGTTTTTACGATACTCAAGCCAAGTAATTAAGTCGGTCAATTCGCGGAGTTATCCCGAAGATATACTAATGTAATTATTATATCCAGACTTAAGGAAGAAACGTAGCAACCTTCGTGTGAGAAATAGCCTTTTATTTCGACTCGCATATTTTGAACCACGCAACCTATGGAAATACAATAAACAATTCATGTTTGGCCAAAGCAAAATAAGGCAGCGGCCAGCAAAAATGTTTCTGACCCTGTATCTTCCAAACTAAGCGGCTTTTCAAAAATCATCAAAGAACAAAATATACTTAGAATAGTCCAAGGAAAACCCTCTTCAATTTTTGCCCTATGTTTTTTAAACGTCCTGTATAACCAAGAGCCTTACCTCTTCGCCTTCTAAATTAGACGTATCAGAATTGAACCGCATCAACTTAACAGTCTTGTCGTTGGACCCAGTAGCCATCAGATCGCCGACCGGCGACCAAGCCAAACAGTAAATGGAGCCCTTGTGATGCTTGGTCCGTTTGAATAGGACCATTGGTTGGTAAGTCTGATGTTCATCCCTAAAAAAGAACTCTTGAGAAATGCTAAACGAAACTGCATTTCTCCGCAGCATACCTGAGGTCTGCAAGTTTAGGATAAGCACATATCCTAAGAGTTTTCGAATTAGATCCGACGGCATAGAGTTGTCCACCTGGATGGAATTCTGCACATCTAACGGCTTGCACATCTTCCAAAGAAGTAACGGAAACGAATTTCGGCTTCGGAGTACCGTTCGAGTCGTTTTGGTCCCCTTCCGAGCTGGTTCTTGGCAAGGGCTGTGAAAAAAACGAACTATAAGTAAATATCAAGGGTCTTGCATTGGATACTTTGTACTCAGGATAAAAACATTTTAAAAATTCAGGTAATAAAAAATGTGCTTTCTGTCATTTCATAGGTGTTAAGGAGGGTAAAGGAGTGGTAAAGGCTTAAAACTACACAGTAAAAAACGTCCACCTGGTAAAAATAATTTCAGGAGTGGTAAAAAAAAGTAGTGTTAATGTTAACACCCGGATCAACATAATTTGACACATTTTTACACTCATATGGGACCAAAGTTGTTGTATTAAATTTGCCTATGAATTTAACTCTCTAAAAAGTTAATTTTGTTGAATGGGTGTTATTTAATCCATTTTACATTTGATTAGGAAAATTAAATACAATGACAATTAATAACACCATATTGGCGTGTAAATAACCCCCGCTAGAAGGATATTTTAACACATTGAGTGTCAAACTTATTCTTTAATCGTTTTTTACACGGCACCGGGTAAAAATACCTATACCCGTGTTACCGAAAAGACAGGCGGCAACAAGTGGTGTGAAATTCTAGGAATTGACACAATGACATGACGTCGACGCTACATGCAAATTCAACTTTTAAGTCAGCCCGATTGTGCTCTTTGAATGTGATATAGAATAATGTTATATTTAAATTAAAATATAGAAACAAAGCAAAGTTCTGTAAAGTGCCAAATGAGAGTGCCTCTTATGAGGATGTTGTTAAATTGTGTAAGCATAGTAACGAAATTTAATAGAAACCTTACTAATAAGCACGCCATTTTTAAGAAACTAAGTAGGTATTTACATTGTTACAGTTTTCCCTTTAGCTTTTAAGTTATTCTGATATAAGCTTATAATATAAATGTATTCCTTTTTTATATAAATACTTAGGTACCTACCTACATATTTTACTTCATAGATCCCTAAATAAATATACGATTAATATAATACTCGTCATTTTCATTCTTCTATATTGTTCCAAAGCATATCTTTATTTAGTTGTTTAATGTTCTAAGTATACATATATTTATTATGTTATTTGTTTTGTTAAGCTTAACAACGTAGATATATATATGTTTAATTTACTAAATTGTTAAACTATATAATAGGTCTGTCATTTTGTTCAACTAGTTATAATACTGGGTTTTGTCTACTATTCTAATATTTGCAGTGAACAGATGTATGATAAATTATTTAATTTCACGTCCATATTTTTTTTTTGGCGCGCTCATAACCCCCATAACCGGGGATACGCGAGTATATACGTTATACGTATATAAAATAAAACATTTCCACAAGTTTTTCCCAATTTACAAAATTTAGCGGATCAACATTGCACTTTTAACTGATTCTCTGGGTTAAAAAATGATTGATAGCATTAACAACAGATTTTCCAACAAATACCCACTTGGAAAACCCTTTAAATCTGCTTTTATTGAAAATATCGAAAAAAATTAGTTTTTTACAATTAGCAAACTGTGTTTCAATTTGCATCGTAATTGTGTCAAGAATTTCATAATAAATTCTTTGGTAAAAACCTTAAAAAATTACCTTATCGGCGCAAAACAGAGTGATTGTTTTACCTAAACAACTTCGTTGCCATTGTTAAGTCATATAAAACTATTTTGTTTACCAAACAAATGCAGATTTCAATTTTTTTCTTTTTGATTTGAGAGTAAAATGCATATTATGGGCAACAAAACAGTTTAATTTTGGTTTTACTTCCCGAAAGCCATGCATATTTTTGATACCAATTTTCTCAAAATTACCTATTACGTCCCTTGCCTCCAGTGTTAATTAGATTGAACATTTTACAGGTCGTCAGACACGACCATTTTTTTTATTTTACTGGATTCATCGAGAAGGAGACGAAAATGCACATTTTAAACTTAAAATATATTGAATTGGTTGTTCGCGTCATTGCGTGGTGCGTGCGTCCAAACAAGATATTTTATTTACATTTTAAAACACCAACCTAAGGTATTCGTTAAGGTGCTCCGCGGGACGCCACTGGACTTAATAAGTTTAATCTAGTAAGGGCTAATTAAGCCCCTTATCATCATGAATAACGGTACCAAATTTCAATATAATCGTGAAAAGGATATTTAAAGAAATGATAAAGAACGGGGCAACTCCGGATACATGTTCATATGAACTTTTTCTCTTAGAATGGCATAAGGAGTCACCCCCTTAAGTTACGTACCGTACCCTGCATATTAAATAAATATTAGCAAAGAACACTTTGGTGATAATATTTTTTGCTCGCATGGTAAAAACAACGGCCAAGTTGCAATACTCAATTGGTTAAAACTATCTAATAAAAAATAAAAGAGTGACGTTTAAAGTGAACAAGTGTATTTACCATAAAACATTTATAGAGAAAGCCAATAATTCTTTTAATTTCGCCCATCTGTTTCAGTGGTTTGGTTTCTTTCAACTAACAGACAATTGATAATTGTGGTAGTCGTTCTAAACTATCCCCCTATTTATATTGTGTGTAGCATATAATATTATCTTATATTGTCTGTGACAGTATAGGAGTTTTAAATTTTGTAATATTTTGTAAATGCGTGATGTTAGGGTTACAGTTTTATGCGACTGTTGTCGTCGTCAAAAGTCGTCTGTATTAAAGAACGAAAAGCAAACCCCAGGACATATTTTGAAAATTATTTCAGGCATTAGACTAACCTGTAAAGTCAGTGCAACTAAATTTTAATAATACATAGTTTTGGCCAGTTGTGTTGCTCAGTTTGTAAAACAACTCACGAATGAAAGGTAATATAATGCTTTTCAGAAGTAGGTAGTCTTGTAATAACTTTAGCTGACAATCTCTTTTTCTTTGGCAATTATTATGAATGATGTATATAGGAGATTCGCTATGCCATTATATAACAGCCAGAAGACCCCAATTTTGATAGAAAGAGGTTCTTCTTCCTACGTTAAAACATTAAAACTGCCGAAAAGAACAATGAAAACTACTTTGTGTGCGAGTATATTGTTGTAGGAATAATTACTTGCATATAAATTAAGTCATTAAGGAAAAATTTGGAACTGTAGTGTAAAGTGAGGGAACACATTATGAGTTTAGAGGCGAATTTATTATGAAGTTTGTGTAAAAAAATGCGATGCCTTTTTTCGTTCAGGTTTGTTTCAATTTTTTTACAGGGGTAGCGCAATACATTGTCTACTTATTTACGTGTATCAGTACACACACATACAAAAATTTCTCTCAAATAGCAACCGAATCTGTCAAACTAGCAAAGCTGTTTGTAGAATTACTTAATTTACAAGTAGTTTAGTAAGGAAATATATGATACTAATTTTGTAATACTGTCGTTAAAATACCACACTAAGGCCTGATACTATAGGTTACGGTTAACTTCAATCTTTAGTTTAAGCTGTAACCTTGTAAGTAATCCCGACCTATACTATTACTATATCGGTTCTAGTAATGTACCTAAATCAAAAAGCAAAATGGGGCGTAGGAAATTTCGGCCCCGGCCAGGTAGCAGCCCGATTTTGACAGGAACTTTCGACCCCGGGATGGAAGGGTCATGTTTTTATTACAGGCATTTTCGGCCCCAATGGTCTAACGTTATAACATTTTAATTTTTTTCTCTTCTTTTGTGTTTTGAATCATTTATAAAATGAAAATGCAACTAACCTGAACTAACTCAATTTTTGACCTGCAATTCGGTTAATGCGGTTTTATAGACTTATATTGGTTAAACAGCGCTAACACGGCATCTAATCCACCTTTTTGGTTCAATTCGCATTACCTGCAATGTTTGGGGCCGAAATTTCTTGCAAGATTACTTGACCTAAAATTTCTAGCAGGTACCTTACCCAATATGGGGCCGAAAGTTCCGCCGCCCGCAAAATGATATGTAAGAGTTCGGCTATAAAACCAGTTCGACATGGAGAATTAATTACAAACGCCTATGTAAAGGGTATATCAATAAAAATTTAAACGAGATTTTGTTATTAAGCGTTAAATTATTCAGCAACAACGATAAACGGTCAAAGTTACCACAAATTACTTCTGTATCAATATAGCAAGTGGCGTGTATAAGAGCTGCAGAGCTGCAGAACCGCCAAACTTTTAAACCAAATAACCAAAACCATCAGTTACTACATTTCAAAATGTATTATAATGATAATTTCGACATCAATATCGATACCTGAACTATACTTATTATATATCAAACATATCAAACGTCTACAACCTAGTATGGCGCAATAAACCGTAGACACGATCAAGCCATCCGCCCATTCCTATTCTATGTATCCGCCGAGTACTGAAAGCACCACAAAACTTTAAACAGGTTGACAGCGCATTTTCTCCTTGAAATAGCCAATGGCGCAGTGAGCCGAATATATACAGTCGGGTTTGTTCAAGAGGCCGATTATGTTGGGTTCAGTGCTGCAAATTATTTCAGTTCCGGTTAGTTCTTGGTATTCGTATCATCGGACTAGTGTGTATATTTTTTCTTCTCAATTTTTGGCGATTTTCGCTTGAAATGGAGGGTAAACTTAAGTCGCGAGACTAAGTTCCACAAACTTAGTTCTAAAAAACGTAGTGGCCTTATGCCCGATTTAAATATTGAAATTGGTCGTGGCAAAATCTATAAACGATTTAAAAAATAAATGGTTTAGTGGTTGTTCCGATAAAATCGCCTTGTTTTGTTTTCCCTGTGTCTTGCTCGGGACTAATCGTGAAGAAAAGGTTTGGAGAGAGGCAGAGGTAAGAGATTTAGTGCATTTAAGTGACAAACTAAAAAAAAACATGAACAAAGTGAAACTCACATTAACAATCAAATGCAGTTCGCTTGGCTGAAGAATTTAAAGTGGGTAAGACCCAAGTGACTATGTTGCTTCAAAATAAAACAGAAGTTAGAAATTTGTTTTAAAAAGGTGGCAACGGTGAACAAAAAAGAAAATTTCTCAAAACTGAAGGACTGGCAGTGGATCAGGATTAGGTCCCAAGGGACATATTTAATGCAGATAAGACAGGTCTCTACTATCGTGCATTGCCAACAAAAACATGCATTGAAAGATGACAACTGTGCTGAAAAAAAAAACAGCATTACAACAATTTGTTCTGTGCAAATATGGACACCAACGGGTCTCGAACAAAAAAGCGTGGATGACAGCAGATATCATGACAACATGACTTCACACATTTGATACGAAGATGAAGAAGCAGGTATTGTTTCTGGATAATGCAACGTCTCATCCCAAAAGTACACTGGATAATGTCTTTGGACTAAGGCATTATTCAGAATTTTAACATGATCTACAGAAGTTACCTTATTAACTTGTTATTAGGCTATTAACATGTGTAGACAGTGATTGTCCTCTGCAAGACATCAAAAAAAATATTACCATAACCAACGCCTTGATATGGATTTCGGTGGCCTGGCCTCGAAGAAGAAGATAATATTCCGCTCGGACAACTGTTTCCTAACATTAAGGACACATTTGTGATTTTGAAAGAATTTGCCTCTATTGATAACGATTTGCCAACAGAAAGTGCAGAATTGACTATCATCGAGTGTATTGAAGAGATCCAAGAAACGGATGAAACTACTCTCAACTCTGAGATAGAGGAAGAGGAACCTGAACTTGTCCCAGTGTCAAAAATATTTAGCCTATCTGAAGCCTGCCTAAGTTTGAGAGAATTTTGACAAGGCTACAAATATGTCTCAATTGCTATTAAAATGTGAATCTGAAAATATATGTTCTCAGTATAAGTGAGACACCCTGTATATAATTTTTTAAGTAGGAATAAAATTTTTTTTAAATTAAAACTTTCTTTGACTTAGCCTCCAGGGCGTGGTCCAACTAGTAGAGCTCACGAGCCGCCACTGTAGCAAGACTATATTTATTTTCTACTAGTGCTCTTCTAGATTTATATGCTTCGTGTATTCACGCAACTGATCAACTTGTAACTATGAGTTATTTGGAATCATATAATTTCTTGTAACCATAACAAACCAATAATTCAATTAAATACTTTTCCTGTAAACTACTTGCGCTAAATAATCAATGACTAGAATCGTTTTTTTACCGTCAGTTGCTTATTATTTGTTATTTTTAACCAAGTGTTTGGTTTCCTTTACCGGTTCTGGAAAAATATAATACCTAATGGCATTTGGGTCAATTTAAGTGCGTATGAGTCGCCATGCTTTAGGCAATTATTTTACGATTGCCTGATTTAACCCCCATTGATTTTCGTGGGGTGGCCTAAAATACAAAAGAAAACATCGTCGTTTTTATTACAAAATAGCTAGAAACAAATGCTAAGTATGTGCAATAGCTCAAAGAAATGTCTAACTTATTAATTTACTTAAATTATTAATCTATATTCATATCATGTAAATATTGAACATTCAACTAATTACTTTATATCGGTAAAAACTATATTACAAGGTAGATTTCAAAGAAATAGTTTCATAAAATGAGTATTTTTACTTTATTTAAATCAAAAGTGATTGGAACAATACCAGTTATAGGGAATAACCAACCGTAATAAATTCGAATTAAAGTGAGAGCGAACATTATTCGATTATTAAAAATAATTTAAAAGATACATGAGAAAAAATCGAAGAACCTGATCCTCTGATAACAATGTAGCTTTCTTTTTACAAAAACGAACCAATAGAATGTTATGGCCTCTGTTTCTACTTAAAATATATAAAAAAAATATATATTCGATTAATACGGAGAAAAATGTAGCAACGCTTATGGTAGGATGTATGCTATCAGCTGTTTTTTATTGTTTCCGATAGTGACAGCGTTGTAATTAGCAATAAGAAGTACCCGAATGAAATTACGGATATAATAAATTCTAATATTAACAGTTTCTTTGCATATATCAACCGCATTTCGATTCCTAACAGAAGGACGCAGGATTGCAAAAACTATTGCTGTAGAAAGTCGAGTATACGACACGATAAAATAAAGTACACCGGGGTATCAAAAACAATTTAAAAACCATCCCTTAAAATCTATTGGGTTTCCATTAAAGCATCTAAATAATGAGCATTCTTTAGGTAGATCCACCCCGAATTTATCGCAAGCTATTGTTATATTTGAGGATTTACTATTGTTATTGGGAAAATCCCTTAGCAAGGAGCGTGTATTGGGAAAGTTTTTAAATACATGGAGAAGACGGTTTTGATTGATTTATTACTCCGCATCAATACAAAGCATATTGAACAAAAACATTTTTTTTTCGCAAAGAGTTCATTTTATCGATGTCGATCCAGTGTACCTTTTTTTTAGTTTAAAGTTTAACCTGTCCAAAAATATTATTATTGTGCCTTTATCGTACAGGGCCTAGTAATCATTTATGTAATATTGTTAAAATTTATAATAAAACAATTAACAATTAAACAATTAACAAACAAACAACTATACAAATAAATTATACATGTGCGTATATAAATAAAAATATTGTGCCGACAATCTCCAGTTATGTTTTTCATATAATGCAAATTTTAGAGAAATACAGGGTGTTTCAATAAAAACTCCCAGGCCAATTATTTCGAAAACTATAAGTGACATGTAAATTCTGTAAACGCCAGTTTTTAGCCCCTATGATTGGCTTCACAACTGTGTAAAAAATGTGTTTAAATAATACAAGATGTAGGTGGCGCCATGGTGCAAAGAATTTTTCCGTTGACAGGAACTTTTAAATGTTGTGGTTCTTAAAGATAATTAATTTTTGATCAAATTATGTCTCATAAAAATTTTTGATAAATCCAACATGAACGGAGATATTTGGGGTTAAGTTTTTTATTAAAATAATTTTAACGAGTATTTTAATTATAAATATTTTTAATATCCTTTAGCAGATTTTATTTTAATATCCTTTAGCAATAATTAAGATTATTAACACTCAGTGTCAGTGTCAGAATTTGCAATTTCTACATTTTTAAAATAAAAATGGTTCACCATACAAATCAAGACAAATTGAACATGGTTTTAGTTTATGGAGAACGCCATCAAAATGCTTCAGAAGCTGTGCGCTACTATCGAGCTCGTTTTCCAGATAGACCAACGCCCGATCGCAAATCTTTTGTAGCTTTGTGTACCAACTTAGCTATATATGGTAGCTTTAAAAAGGGAAAGGTTCCAAGAAGGAAGAGGGTTACAAATGACAAAAAATGTAGCTACAGTCCTACAAACAGTAGAAAATAGCCCACAAACGTCATTACAAAAACTTATAAACTAATATTACAGTAAGTTCGTGTCGCAGAATCCTAAAAGAAAATGGTTTTTTTCCATACAAGATTCATTTAGTGCATCATCTACAACCAGAAGTTTACCAGCGCAGATTAAACTTTTTGGCACATTTTCATATTATTTTTGAAGAAAATCCAAATTTATTAAACCAAATTATGTGGAGTGAGGAATCCCGGTTTCACAATAATGGAGTAATTAACAGACATAATTGTCGCTACTGGTCCCGGGAAAATCCTAACTGGATGCGACAGACTAAATTTCAAACACGATTTGGGGTAAATGTTTGGTGTGGTATTGTAAATGGTTACATAATCGGGCCCTATTTGTACCATGAACATTTAACTTCAGTTCGTTATTTACAATTTCTGCAAAACGATCTCTCTTTGCTGTTACAAAATGTAGGAATTGACGTAAATACTATGTGGTTTCATCAAGACGGTGTCCCAGCACACAATAGCAATATCGTTATGAATCATCTAAATGTGACGTTTCCAGGAGAAGTGATCAGCACAAATGGGAATCTTAGATGGCCCGCAAGATCCCCTGATCTGACCCCGATGGACTTTTATTTATGGGGCTACTTACAAAGTGAAATCTACAAGGAACCAATAGAAGACATGGCTGACCTGTACAACAAATTTTATGCTACTATAGCCGCTATTAATCGAAATACACTATTGAGAGTTTGCAGAACCGAATTATTATATCGATTTGCTATGTGTGTGTATGAAAACGGCAATAATTTTGAACACCTCATTCGACCCCATTAGTTAGTTTTTGGTATTGTTCTAATTTTCATTAATAATTTTGTATAATTTCTCATCAGTTCTTTCATAAAATTTACAACATCTTTTAATTTTATTTTATTATGCCTTAATGTTTTAACTTTGCTTTCAAACAACAAAAAATACAACGTATTGATAATTTATGGTTTTGTTTCTTAATGCATATGCAATAAAATTGTTTTTATTTTTATTTCTCGAAAACGAAGCAAGATATGAAAACAATTTAACAGAGAATAAAAGAATATTTTTAGTTGCTTAATCCGAAAAGAATATAAAAATTACCAAGAACTCAGTGGCGTCTTATTTTTTGCCAATATTATTTGTTAAGGCGTCCCCTGAGACGTCACTGGACGTAATAATTTAGCGCTACACGAGCGTTTTATCACTGAAATTATCATCACCAAAATTAAATTAAAATCTGCTAAAGGATATTAAAAATATTTATAATTAAAATACTCGGTAAAATTATTTTAATAAAAAACTTAACCCCAAATATCTCCGTTCATGTTGGATTTATCAAACATTTTTATGAGACATAATTTGATCAAAAATTAATTATCTTTTACAGAATTTACATGTCACTTATAGTTTTCGAAATAATTGGCCTGGGAGTTTTTATTGAAACACCCTGTATAGCTACTCAACGGTCTGATCCCGATATCGGCCAATAACTGACTAATCAAACCCCACTTTCTATTGTATTTGGGCCTTTTAAAGGGCGAGGGAGGCAAATAAATAAATGGTCTGATATGCAATGTAAACCGTTATAGAACCTAATAAAAATGTCAAAAGGAGTATTATACCTAATGTTACCTGACACTTTACCTTAAAAATCAAGCATTAATTTTTTTTCTACCGTTGCTACAACCCCCTACCCACTCCATCAAGTTCTCGGATTGTACTTTGCGAAATATAATTAAAAAAAAATATTTAATAATAAAGTCATAGGGTTACAGTTTTGTTCGACTGTCGTCGTCGTTTTAAAGGACGAAAATTACATTTTTCAAATTACTTGATTGCATTTAAAATTTCAATTGATTTTATCATAGCAACACACTTTGTTCTTTATCAATATAAAGCAAGATCAGATTAATTCATGAACATTATAAATTGTATGAAATGGATGTCAACCACATTCGATTTCTATATTAGCGCCTCAGGATCGAAAAAGAAGGTAGCAAAACGCCATAGAAATTTCGCTTAAGACTGTTTATAGGGAAATCGGCAGCAGGATCGCGGTAAGAAAAAAATGTTCCCAACTCAACAAATGATTTAAAACTTACAATATTACTAAATATTTGCATACGACATCCTATCTGACAGAACTATGGATTTTGCGTTAAACGCACAACACGATATTCTACCTGTTTTCCCAGCCAAAATGGTCCTATTTACGTTGTAAAGTATCAATTTAATATACGTAAATTAGTCCTCAATACATAAAACACCATAACTATACTATAAATAGCGGACACCTCTAAATAACCTGCTAATAACGGACCCTCTATAAAACGGACAAACAATATAGAGGAACTAGTAACTAATATTTTAAAAGCCCATAAATGATTAAAAGATCTTTAGAACTAAGCTCTACCAATTTTAAGTATTAAGGTATTACAGAAAAGTCACACTTCCTTTGATAAATATGTAACATGCTTTCTTTTAATATTAATATACATTTATCATTAAATAATTTTTTTTTCCTTTTTTTCCCATCTCTATATTACGGACACCGGACATTTTACAATTCCCCATGGGTGTCCGATATTAGAAGGTTATACTGTACAAGTTTATGCATACCAGATGACTCTATAAAAGTAATTTTTAATCTCTTCAGTTTCAAGGTGCTATACAAACAAAAATGAAAGTAAAAATTTAAACCGAATAGTCAATAAAATTAAATTGAATTATTAGCATTAAAATTGGTAACTTTCATCGGTCATGTTGCACTCTTGTATGGTTATAATGTTATTAATTTAATTTATGGTGATTTTATGGGACGGTTCGAATTTCCATGCTTTGGGTTATAATTTAATAGCGAGATTATACAGGGTTGGCTAATGATCGCTAGGGGGTTGAAAATAATGAAGTGACGATAAAAATATGAAAAATCGGGATTGCTTCGCTTTCATTGACCAATCCTACTGATGGATATTTCGGTTATTATTGATCTTGCAAAAACATTCAGAATTCGTTATCAGAAAAAACGGAAAGGCCTCAAAAACTTAAAAATTTTGAATAATCTGGTGTTTTTTAAGTGAAACGCCCTGTATTTTATTTTTTTAATCGCTAGGGCTCGTTCTCCTGATTTTAAATATTTTTTTCATATAAATCTATGTGGTAGGTGTCCCCTTCTGTTGCCATATTATACGGAAAAAATCAATTTTTTTCGAAAATTAACAAAAATAATCATACTTAATGATAGGCCCTAATTCCAAGGGCGCATTCCTGAACCAAATTCAAGTAGAAAAGTTCATATAAACACTTGTCCTAAGAAGTCTGGTTTTCAAGATACAGGGTGTCAAAGTTTAAAAAAACAAATCAGTTTTTTATTAATATCTCAAAGATCCTGTTGCCGATTTTGGTGAAATTTGGCAGTGTTGTTCGTTGTGATAAGATGCTAAGTTAGGACTAACTAGATGATAATTACGAGTTCCAGTGGCGTCCCAGGGGCAGTCTCACAAATAATATTGACAAGAAAATGTACGCCACTGACTTGTTTAAAGATTTTATATTGTTTTTGGGTTAACCAGCTAAAAATACAACTTTTTTGTATCTTGATATTTTTTCGTATGTTACTTCGTTTTCGAGAAAAAAAAAATTTCGACATGCAATGAAGTAGCTTTGATTTTTTTTTTCGAAAACGAAGTAAGATACAAAAAAATATCAAGAGACAAAAAAGTTGTATTTTTAGCTGCGTAACCCGAAAACAACATAAAATTTTTAAACAAGTCAGTGGCGTACATTTTTTTGTCAATATTATTCGTGAGACTGACCCCCGGGGACGCCACTGCAACTTATAATTATCATCTAGTTAGTGATAACTTAGCATCTTATCACAACGAACAACACTGCCAAATTTCACCAAAATCGGCAACAGGATCTTTAAGATATTAATAAAAAACTGATTTGTTTTTTTAAACTTTGACACCCTGTATCTTGAAAACCAAGACTTTTTAGGACACATGTTTATATGAACTATTCTACTTGAATTTGGTTCAGGAATATGCCCTTGGTATAACGGCCTATCATTAAGTAACACCCTGTACATTTGAAATCACGAGATTACAAAAATAAAATACAGGGTATTTCATTTAAAAAACACCAGGTTATATAAATATTTTAAGTTTTTGATGCTTTTTCGTTTTTTCTGATAATGAAATCAGAATGGTCATAAAAAATACTTCAAAATTATATACAGAGTGACTTAGCATACCGAAATTGTTGTTTTCTTTTTGCATTAGAGACTAGCATTTTCATAAGATAATACATAGATCTTTAACTGTCAATTTTAAATTAACTCGTGTTACTAAAGTTGAGGGAAGTCTACTTTTTAAAGCTTTTTCTATATCCCATAACAAAAATGAAACGGTATTCGGTATACCAATATTAGGGTTAAAATAAACGGTTCTTCTTCATTTTTAGTAACATAAAATATTTTAAATTAGTTTGGAAACAATTTAAGCACCTAGCTTTATCTAAACTCTTATTATTAAAGTAACAGAAAGTCTTTTTTTAAAACTTTCTGTTGTCATATCATGAAATAACATCTACTTTCTAACTTTTTGTTGCAATTTAGAGTTAAAATAAACTATTTTCTTTTAACTTTAGTAACATGAAATATACTAAACTAGATTAAAAATAGTTTAAATTGATAATTTCTGTTTAACTTATATACGTGATGATAGAAATTTTGATGAGTTTTCCTTTTTAACACATTACATTATAATATGTTATGTATTCGTTAAAACAAATAAAAAAAAATTAAATCAATATCTAGGGTAGTTATTTGTATCACGTGACACATGTCAACAAATTTCCACTGTAATCACGCCTATAGGGTACCCAAGAGGGAAAAAATTTCCGGAAATATTTTTGGTTGCTACGGTAACAATACAAAACAACAGACCTTTCATTGGCCGAAATTTGTCGGTGTGAAATTTTTATAATTATCAATTTCCTACCTATTTCGTTTACATTTTATTTATATAACAGTACAAATTTGGTGTTTTTTATTGGAGCTGAATCAGGATAAGATAAAGAAAAATAGGTGTGAATACAAAATATTATAACTCTTTGAATTTTTAAATGAAAACTTCTTTGTAGTAAAAATATATAAAAAAAAAAGGTTTTGTTTATTTGTAGGAGTATGCAACTAATCAACCTGATAACCTATAACGTGATAAGATGATTGTTAATAAAATAATATAAAAACCTCAAAAATTTCATTTCGTCTCGAATAAACTTCCTAATCTCTCGACGGAAATTTAGCACTTTCCACCTTGGTGTGTAATATACTATTTTTAGTCCACTAAAAAATGTATAAAATGAAGATAGCAAAGTTTGGCGTTTCAGCGACGTCTGCTTCATATATTTGTGAAGACACCTGGTTTTCTTGCAAATTTATTAGCAATAAAATACAAACAGTCTGCACTAGTCTGCAGCCTGTTGGTGGTCCTAGAAGCTTTTATTTCTAATGCAATTGTTGTATGGGTAAATTATTTGCCAATAAATCGAAAAAAACTCGTTTTTTTCTCAAAAGACACTGTGCTAACGTGGATATCCGTTAGTTTAATCATGGTCAGTTGGGCAACGTTCAAGAAAATAAAAGCAAATAGAACAATATCGGTTGCACAAGTCAATTACTCATTGAATTATTCGGTTTCGACTGATTTAGTTTTCAAATCACTACCTCGAGCTCCATGGATTATGAAATTTTTTAAAAAGGAAACTAAATATATCCAAAATGGCTTGTGACGCAATCGATTTATGCATAAAGTTGTCTTGCGATAGACGATAATTTGAATATTTTAAAATATTCTTAATAAGAAAAAACTAACCTGTCGTTCATAATAAACCCCGCCTGGCGGCGATTTACCCCTCACTCCATTAACTCCAATCATCCTTTGCCTCTGTCTTCCACCCTTTGAACTAGCCCCATCGTTATCCAACAGATTTTCCATGGACCTCCTTCCCTCCAATCGCCCTTTCACTCTTTTCTCCACCCTATTTCCATTGTGATCGTTCTCCCAATCTATGACAAACTCCCTAACATCCTCCATGGACTTAGACTTCTGATTTCCGTTTACCACTTTTCCTCCGGCACTGCAGTAACATGGAGGCTGACTCTGCGGCACCCCCTCGCTTCTGGGAGCACTCGTGGCCCATCTCCTGGGGTCCACCATCAATATCCTCTTGGGATTCGGAGGAGGAGGCATAACGTTTCTAAAAAACGGCGGTAACAAGTGATAGTCTCGTACTTTTGGGGGGTAACTAAAACCTGGAGGCCGAAAGTGAGGAGTAATGTCTCTCCAGAACGCCGCGTCGGGAGGTCTAAAGGGTTGCGAGTTTCTTTTCGGGCTGAGTTGAGGGTAGTAGGACGGATACGAGTTCCTGTTGGAAAGCATATCGTTGCTCTGCCAGCGCTGAGCGGGAAAAGGAGGTTTGTGTCTTAGAAGCATGTCCCCCATTGTGTGGTATTAGAGGATGGACGAGGAGGAAAGATAAAGAATTGTGTTTAAAAGCCACCTCATTGGGGGGAGAGTTAATTTGGAGAAGCAAAGTACAAGATATAAGGAAATATGAACAGTTCACTGATGATTCACTTTGAATATGCCGCGATTTAACAAAGTACCACTTATTACATTAGCGAAACAACAACAAACACCAAAGTCTTTTTCATCACAACACGCGCGTGTTAAAACTCTCACTGACTTTTCTTTCGCGTATCATTTCTTTCTTGGCGGCAATGCTCAGGTGTACCGAGATGGTACTAACGCGACGGCGACGGTAAGATTGCTGGTACCGCCGGCCTACTTCCGTCTGATATGGAGTGGACAGTGGATGGGGCCTGATAGGCTCAACCATCGGCCGAAGTCAGAGCACAAGGTCTGTGGATTTTTGTTGATTTGTGAAGGCAGACGTCTTGTTTTGATTGCTGATTTTGAAGTATCCACGTTACTGTGCTTTCCTAGGATTCAGTGTTAGTTGATCTGTCGATTTGCCTGTCGTTTAAATTTCGCGGATTTTGGATACATTTTAGTTTAACTAATGACCCGTGTAGTTTTTCAGATTTTCTCCCAAAAGTTCTGTTGACAATGCACTAGTTAACTCACCATAACAGTCAGTGGCGTGCATACAATGCAAGCACAAATGCATTTCCTACACTGACGTTTTGATATTTTTTTTATTTTCCCATTTGATTTTAATTACCGATAATATAAATTATAATTCGATTAAAAAGCATAATGAAAATTTAAAAACTTTGTTTTAAGCGCCAATTAAAATATTAATTATATCATAGAAAAAATCACAGTTTAACACTCCGCTATATGTATTATATTAAACGGAATAATATTCACCGCCCTGGCCTCTTGCGACCGCAATCCGCTTACATTAAAAAGCATCCCGTAACAAATCAAAGGCATGCATTTAGACCGTCAATACTGGATTTATATGGAAGCGAAAAGCAGTGCTTAAAAAAAGACAGTTAAATGAAACGATACATAAAAAGAAAAGAATCGAGCCAGAAGCCATGTGATGACTTACGACTCCCACCGACGCCGAAGGAACGATGAGTGAATTTGACTGGATTCACCGTTGCCAAAATGAGCTTTCATTAATTAATATTCTGATAGACATCGTTTTTACCATTTAGTAATTGGTTAGAAAGCGTTTATCTCTAAATTAAGTTACAGTTCATCGGGCATCCCTAAATTTATTAATATTTGGGCATTAATAATTTAATAATGCGATGCAATTTTGTAAGAAACTGAAACCCGCTAAGACAATGCCGGCACGGCACCGGCTTGCTATTAATTACCAATAATTTCAGTTTTCCTATAAATTTCTGTGCCCTCTTCTTGTGTGAGATCGGGATTTCACGCGCCGCACTTTTAATAATTGTTTTGGAAGCTTATTAGTAACTTTTTTTAGTAATTAACCTATCCAAGAGGGATTGTTGTTTTGTTCGTGAGTTAGTTTTGTTGGGTAGAAAGATTTTTTTGAATAGTTTTGGTGTTTTTTATTATGGAGTGCCAGTGCGATGACAGTGTAAACTGTCTGGTGAAACTTATTAACAGTAAGCCCTTTACAAGTATGACATTTAACGCAAAACAGAGCAGTTGTTTGCAGCTATTTATGCCCTAGTTTACGTTTCCGTAAGACATTCGTGAAAGTACCTACCATATGGATAAGTACTATTAGTTTTATTTTTTTGCCTAACGCCTACATTTTTTGGAGGCTTAAAAAAAATTGTTTTGGTCGTGGCACCTGAATAAAAATTTCGGGCTTTCTCCTTCTTTGACATTTTCGATTCTGTTGCCTACCCTATTTTAAATGGCACGGCACGCCACTGATAACAGTCTATAGTTGCTTAGTCAGTATACAGGGTGTAACTAAATGAGTGTAAAACATTTAAGGGGCTGATTCCTCATCGAAAAAAAGATAGGATCTTTCATATAAACAAACTTTATTGGAGCATATCATTAAAGGGGGTACATAAAATTTGTTTAACAATTTTTTTCACAAGCACTAAAAAAGTTACAATATTGAAATTAACCTGATATTTTCTACTACCAAAAAGCCAGTAATTTATTTGGTTTACCCCATGGTTGTAAGGGGTGGAAAACGCAACCCCTAAAATTTATTTCCAATGCAACTTTTTGCCTTATTATTTGTTTACCATTTAAAAATTAATTTCCGATAGCCTGTTTCATTCTAAACAAAAAATGTCTCTTGAATTTTTTGCCCAAAATAAACCAGTTCGCAGCAAAAAATTATTTTACGACCAAGATACATATCGCCATAAAACGAAAATACGAAACTAATTTATCTAGTAGGCCGCTATTAGCGATAGTGACAATTTTTGGTAGTAGAAAATGTCAGGTTAATTTCAATATTGTAACTTTTTTAGTGCTTGTGAAAAAAATTGTTAAACAAATTTTATGTACCCCCTTTAAGGGGCTGTATCTTAATAAGGGATGCTCCAATAAAGTTTGTTTATATGAAAGATCCTATCTTTTTTTCGATGAGGAATCACCCCCTTAAATGTTTTACACTTATTTAGTTACACCCTGTATTACTTATGCAACTGAATAATTTACACCTTGTGCCAACATATTCTGGTTTCCAGTGATGTATCCGTACTTCCTCCTAATAAATTATAAAATAGATCGACATGATACAGTAAATCCAATCGAATTTAAACCTATACATTATGATTAAGGAAGTTCCGTCATTGGCTAAGATATTACCGTCCCCTAACTTATGTAACACCCAATACTGTATAATTTTACTTTTTTAACTGCAATTTCTTAAAAGATATTAAATCTGGTCATTTGTCAGGCCAATTTAAATTAAAGCGATTTTTACGCGAATATTCGCGGATAATGATGGTCTACTTTCCGATGATTCAATAGCACTTATCTAAAAGAAAAATCATGCCTGTTTGAACAGCTCTTACAGATATACGGATTTAGGATCATTATTATTATCATTAAGCATATGGCATGGCACATGGAAAATCTGTTTTAATTGATCTACGACGAGACCTTTTAGCGTTAGTTATGCTTTTCATGGTGTAATAATAATTTATATACAGCGTGTCCAGAAAAGTTCTAGACATATGGGAATTTTCTTTATTGTTGATTTTACGAAAAAAAGTTATTCTTTATAAAAAGTTCTGCTTGCTGCATCAGGAGAAAATAAAAATTGGACTTATCGTCGGAGATCACTATACACTTATTAGGGAAGCCGCACTCATATTTAACACTAGACACCCCTGACAAAATGGTATGTAGCGCCACTATAGCAAACGTAATGAATAAATTTAAAGCTACTGGTTCCGTCGAAAATGTATTTAAGAAACAACACAACAAATGGTCCACAACAGAAGAAAAGCAACTCAATGTAATGCAAGCGGTTATCAAAGACCCGAAAATTTCTTTAAGAAAATTGTCTAAAACTATTCCAGTTGACGTCAAACAGTCTACCGCTAGTAATACTTTAAAAATAAATAAATTTCATCCATATAAACCGAAATACATTCACACGCTTCTTCCTAGAGATTTTTAATCCCGTTTCCTATTTTGCGCGTGGTTCCAAGGCGAGTGTAAAGTCGATCCTTTTTTTGCAAGAAAAATATTATTTCCAGATGAAGCCATGTTTACTTCCAACGGCGTGATATGCTCCCAAAATTGTCGGTGGTGGAGTGACGACAATCCAAATTTTATAATCGAATGCCGTAGTCAATATTCATTTAAAACCAATGTTTGGTGTGGCATTTTTAATGATCGGATCGTTGGACCATACTTTTTCCGACAAAATATAAATGCTGCCATTTACCTGGACTTCTTAAGGAACCAGTTGTCTCAATTTCTTGACGAACTGCCACTAAATATAAGACGTACAATTTGGTATCAACATGATGGAGCCCCATGCCATAGTACTAACACAGTAACTGGGTATTTGAATGAAGTATTTCCGCGCCGTTGGATAGGCAGACGTTCAAATATTCCTTGGCCAGCCAGTTCGCCTGACATCACACCCCTGGACTTCTTTTTATGGGGCCGATTAAAAGAAATGGTGTATGGGCATAGACCTTTTCAGGATATTAACCATCTTGAAGCAATAATAACAAGCTGTGTCCAAGAAATCACTCCCAATATGATAGTTTGCATGAAAAAAGAAGGGGGGCATGTGAAGACATAATTTTTCACTTTAAACTCTCTGTTTTTAGATCACTTTTATCATGTAATTGCTAAAATATTGTTTATTATTCACATTCACAATTTATTTTTGCTCTAAGGAAATTAAATGTTTTTAATATTCCTGATAGGTAGATAGGTTGATTTTAGAACATGAAATAATCTCGCATTATTTTTTTTACGTAACTGGTTTCCAACAAGGAGTAATGAATACAGTAAATTAAAATATTTCAAAGAAAAATTGTGTCTGACCACGTTTTGTAGTCCTTAGTAAAGTTTTCTTATAACAATTTGCTCTAAAATAGAAATTGAGGGTACTTCCCTCTTAACGTAATTCTGTGTTTCTATATTTTTGCCGCCCTGTACATGATATCATAAGTTTTGATATGTCAATACTATTTTGCGCATCAAGCAGAACTTTTTATAAAGAATAACTTTTTTTCGTAAAATTACCAATAAACAAAATTTCCATATGTCTAGAACTTTTCTGGACACGCTGTATAAAAAAATATTGTATTAAAAACGCTATTCTATAAAAGCCACGTGAAATCAAGAATGACCCCCCTGATTCCTTGATTTAGGGTACTGTGACATAAGTATATTAAAGGTGCAATGATCGCATTGCGAATCAATTATGGGCCGATAACTGACCTGGGACTATTTAATCTATATGTCGTAGGCTGATAGTGAAATCCGTCATTTCATGAAAAGCCTAGTCACTATCAGCCTACGACATATATATTGTTACAATTAAAACAGAAGATATATATACTTATATTGGTTAAACAGCGCTAACACGGCATCTAATCCACCTTTTTGGTTCCAATTTTGGTATTTCAAGGAAGAGGATTAAGTAATTATGGTACTCATGAAAAATATAGAAGAATTTGCAATGAATTGACGTGTTTTTACACAATCTGCCGACGCTTCATGAAGTGACTAGGCTTTTCATGAAATGACGGATTTCACTATCAGCCTACGACATAATTCGATACCGTAGTTCAATAGTGTAACAACTCAAAATTTGTCACTTTTGGGTTAAACCCATAGCATAAAAGCAAACATTGACTTTTACCGAGTTCCATAAAGAAACAACTCTAACTTGCAAATCTAGCCGCTAGATGTCACTAGTTACACTATAGAAATATCCTGAAATAGAAAAGCATGATAGTTCTACAGTGTAACAAATAGAGTTGTTACAGTATTGAACTTCGTCTTCAGTTGTTTATGCTCTGGCGTGTTGTGATTGTTAGGCCGACTTCTCTGTAATTAATCAACAATAATGAGTGATTTTTGTTTTAATAAACCAAGTAAAAATATTGGTGAGACGCGTAGCAATTTTCTATTGCAACTGGCGAAAGCTGATGTGCAGAAAACAAGTATTAATGTTATGGTAAGTTTTGTTTTAGTTATTCTACTAAGACATAACCTCAATTTCTAATACATTTTATTTTCTGTTGGTTTGTAAAATACATTTAAATTGAAATAATTTTCGATTTAAGTACGTATTGTATTAGTACAAGTTACATTTAAACCAATAATGCAATTCGTAAACATAGGTATTTTAGCCATAAAAAAATAATTTTCCTTTAGGACTCGCCTCCCACATCTGCCAATTCCAACATTTTATATGACACTGTAGCAGACAGAAACTACGATTTGCTAAGAAACGAAGAGTATCCTTGTAATTCTAAGAATTCATCAGAGATACATGAGTCCAAGGGGTTAACTTTGGTACGTTACTGGTAATAATTATACCTACCTTTTTGTGCAAAATGTCATAATTAATTTTTCTGTTTGATCATAAAGAATATAAAAAAGCTCCGCCTATAGACTGTAAAAAAAAGAAAGATTTACTGGATCTTTGCAAAGAAAATGCAATCAAACCAGTCTATTGGCCCTTTTATGAAATCTTGTCAGATAATAATAATATAAAAGACAGAGAGCAGGAGACAGATAGCGAAATTTCAAATAGTTCTGAATCAGAGTAAATGTAGAACTATATTTTCGATTATTTTTAACTATCTAAAGAAACCTAGTATACCGTTGATTTATTTAGATAAATTTTAAGTGTTTATAAGTTTCAAAAAAAAGTTTAATAACTATTATTATCCTATTGTTAGCAATATTATAAACCATTTGTATTGTAAGCAATGTTTAAATTTAAATAAAATGTCATTTTGGCAGCTATTATATTTGTTTTATTTAAGAAATCAAAGGGTTCTTAAATTTGTTAGAGCTTTATTTAATTCGCAAATTTCCAAAAATGTAATTCAATAATGTAACAACTCGATTTATTTCAAAATGTATTTCGGAAATTTCCAAAAATTGAATTCAATAGTGTAACAACTTAATCAAATTTCAAAATTCTGACAAGGCTAAAGTTTAAAATTAAAAACAAGATGACCTTTTTATTACTAACGCGTCGTAAGAAATTATGTTTAGAGAATATTCACATTTATTTAACAGTTAAGATATTAATTCAAAAATTAATGACACAAATTTTTATTTTATTCATTTTCCAGCAATTACATTTTTGAACATGTTACACTATTGAACTACGGTATCGATATATACCTCATCATGTCGAGTGTCTATCATGGAAATCTTATAGCGTGTTAGGTTGCTTCTGATGATCTGACGAGGGCTTTCGATTGCATTTTACACTGATTACTTGATAAACCCTTTAGCTTTACAACTTCAATTCCAGAAGCATACAACTTATATGTATTCTCAGCATTAGGACTCAATTGAGTCCTATAATTGACATTGGTTTATATCAAGGTTTAAATAATGACGTAAAAATGATATTTTAATACAAATTTAGATGGAAATTTCATCTCTACGTAATGACTTCGCGGCCATAAATCTCATACCATGCATATTCTACATGGAGAAACAGGGATTGGTCCTGGGGCCACTAGCCTTCCTTATATTTATAAATAACGTTTCTGAGTGATGTGTGAATAGTAAATTCTTCTCGTATGCTGATGACACGACCTCATTGGTGGCAGATGAACCTCTGGAGGAAATATCTGTTAATGCTGAGTGCTCTCGGGTCAACATTGAGAACTGCTTTCTGCCAAATAGAATGTGTGTGAACAAAAAAAAGACGCAGAACCTTCTCTTAGAAGTGTGAAGTTTTTGAGGGTTGTTGTGCATTGTCGTGAAGTCCCTGTGTCGGTATTCTGGAATACCTCCTACAATGTGTCGAATTCATTCCAGTGCTTACCAATACAAAACCCGTTTCGATTCAACTGAGGAATACCTCCAATATGGTGCTAAACGAATTGCTTTGACTGGCGAATTGTTGTCTTACTGTCACTGTTTTGGCGTAAACATTTTTTTTATCTTCTGTATTATATATATTTAAATTAAGCAAAGTATGACCGGTGTAAGTGTCTCTTGGCATGCTAACTGTTAACATGAATAGTTAAAATAAATAAACACGGGGTCTAAAGGTAATATTTCTACTGACCCATTTTTAAATAACAGTTCTTTCTTCATGTAATGGCAAGTTTTTAATTTTAACAAGGATTATGGTTCCTAATTAAACAAGTCCATTAAGAATACGTGACGCGACAATCAGGTTAATTTTAAAACAGCAACATGTTCACATGTACTTTAAAATAAATTTGTTATTTCGTAAGACGTGAGATGTAAACAAATCATTTATATACTTTTGGAAATATTTCTTTAATTATATAAATGACACTTTTAAGAAAATGAAAGTAAACCGATGAAATTTGCATATTTTTGGAAACTTATGGGACTGATGTGCTTTACTTATGCGTATAATTAGAAACTGAGGTCAAAAAAACTCGATTCACTTTCTATTTCGTTATAATGGCTCTGCGTAGATTAAACTTATTTCCATTTTAAATTTTTTAGAAGATTTTCTTGAAACAAATTATTTTCTTTTCGCAACTATAGTCTATCGTTAAATGATGCGAATTAATAAATCGATCAATACCGTCTTCTCCATGGGCGTGCAAGATTTTATGTATAGATTTAAATAGGCCCGAATTTTTAAGAATTATCGACATTGCATTCAAGTTTTGTCTTCGTCGTTCCGTTTCTGCTCTAATCATTTTATTCTTTTTTTTTTTTGTACCTAATTCTGGTTACCTGCTCGCTAATTATGTGGTTATTATCAATGACGATAAAGCAATTATCGTCATTGGTTATTATGCCTTTATGGGTGCCTCTATTGGAATATTACACCTATTTATGTCTATACACACCTACCTTGGGTGTTTGTTGCTCAGTGAAACTAGTCAAAGTGTGAAGTGTCAGTCTTTTTTTTAATTAAATATGGAGAATTTTGAACAATTGCCTAAACGCCCTAGAGTCGGTCCATGTACAGGGTTTTCAGAGATATTTTCGGTTATATCTACAGGGTTCCCTATAAGAGATGCAAAAAAACTTTAAATGTAGAAGTTGTGGGGGTTTATCTGAACCGCCAGAAAATTTAAAAAAAAAATAGACAAGTGACGTTCTAAAAGCTAAGAAAAATTTAAAAATTGTTTTTTTTTTTAATGAAACACCCTGTATATTTTCTATTTTTCTGAAAGATCTTTCTTTCCTGATTCCAAAAATATATAGTTTGTCTATATTTGCATGAACCGTCATTTAATTATATTCGATTCGTTATTGTAAGCGGCACCATACAATAAAAATTATTATGAGTAGAGTGCCTTGGAAAACAATTGTATGGCACAATTTAGTTTTCAATAAGGAACTACTGTCAATGTAATAATCTATAGTATAGAGGAAAAAACATTCGCATATTTTTTAAAATGGGTTATTACACTGAAGAAAAATCAGATATGATCCGTTTATTCTATAAGCATGCTAATAATGGACCAAGAACTCAACGCCAATACCGTATTACCTATCCAGGAAGACCCACGCCATGCGTTGACACAAAATAATATACGTAGTGCGGCAATTTGAGTTGAGACACAGTCTCGAACGTAAGAAAAGGACATTTACAAGAAATTTTGAAGAAGATTTAGATGTCTTACTCTTCTTTGAAGGTAAATTTTAAATTCCTTTTTTTATGGTAAAATACTTTGGTTATTTTTTATAAAAATGCCTGAACGGTCCGTTCCTGATGCTGCAATTTATTTTAATAAATCATGGGGGAAAATTCATGAGATTTTAAAAAAGAACAAATATCATCCTTTTAAGTTTTTGCCAGTCCAAGGGCTAACCGAAAATAATATCCAGCAGAGATTAGAATTTTGTGTCAATATTACTAGAAGACTAGATGGAAATGCAGATTTTCTAAATAAAATAATTTTTACGGACTAAGCCACATTAACCACAAATGGAATGTTTAATCGCAAAAATAAACACTTTTGGTTGTCAACAAATCCGCACAAAATCCAACAAGTAAAAATTAAAGGTCGCAGTAGCGTAAATGTTTGGTGCGGTCTGTTTGCTGGCAGAATTATTGGTCCAATCATTTTCCGAGGTAGCTTAACAGGTGCACGGTATCTTCATTTCCTGGAAAATGATATAGAACATCTTTTAGAGGAACTTCCCATTTATGATTATAATAGTCTAATTTGGCAGCAAGATGGCGCACCGGCCCATAATGTCGTACCTGTCACCAATTACCTTAATGACAGATATAATTTATGAACAGGAAGAAGGGGTCTTATTCCATGGCCAGCCAACACCCCCGACCTTTCACCCCTGGACATATTATTGTGGGGCTATTTAAAAAATCGCATTTATTATAATAGGACGCGAAATATCCAAATTCTCCAAGATAGAATTCGTGATGAAATCCGAGTTTTAAATAGGGATTTTCCGAATTTTATAGTAGATACAATTAATAGCAAATTGAGGACAAATATTCAGAAATGTATCAGAAATGGAGGAGGTTATATTGAGAACCAGTAAAATACACCCGTATATTACAGCTATTAGTTAATTTAGTTTATTTATTTATTTGTTTGTATTTTGTTTGAAAGACTACAATGATGGTTGATTTATATTTTTAATACAGAATGTTTATAACCTCTTTAATCTTATTTTTAAATTGACTGTTCCCTATTAAAAACTAAACACTGTCGGGCAATAATTATTGTTTTTTTCCAAGGCACTCTACTCATAATTTTTATTACTGTATGGTGCCGCTTACAATAAGGAATCGAAAATAATTTAATGACGGTTCATGCAAATATAGACAAACTATATATTTTTGGAATCAGGAATGAAAGATCTTTCAGAAAAATAGAAAATATATAGGTGTTTCATTAAAAAAAAACAATTTTTAAATTTTTCTTAGCTTTCAGAACGTCACTTGTCTATTTTTTTTTTAAATTTTCTGGCGGTTCAGATAAACCCCCACAACTTCTACATTTAAAGTTTTTTTGTATCTCTTATAGGGAACCTTGTAGATATGACCGAAAATATCTCTGAAAACCCTGTACAGTAAATGAAAAAAAATTAATTCTTAACTGTTACGATTCTATTAAAAGTAAGAATGCGGATTTGAGTGTTGACAATGCAGTGCAATCTACAGCAGATATCGTTAACGTTGGGAAAACAACAATATATAAACTTTTAAAAAAAGAAAAAAGTGTTGGCGTCAAACCTCCAAAAACTTCTCCAGGACGACCAAAACTTGAGCTGGATGACGTTTTAATACAGAAGAGAATAAGGCGAAAAGTTCATACTTTCTTGTTAAAAAAGAAATTCCCACGCTGGACAAAATTTTGTCCTTAATCCGAGAAAACCAGGACTACCCATTTATGTGTAGAAATACGCTTTGAAAATTATTTTAAAAAATGTGTTTTCGGTGGAAAAAACATATTAGGCAATCGATTTTAATAGGCAGAAGCGATATAGTCTGTTGGAGAAGAAGTTACTTAAGAAGCATCCGAAAAGCCAGAAACGAAAACAAAAAATATTTTACCTAAACGAAACTTACGAAACATGGCTAAATGAAGGCCACACTGTGACTATATTTTGGCAGGATGAAAATATTAAAAGTTTAAGGCAAGCTTTTTTGGAAGGATTGTCCACAGGATTAAGACCTCCATCTGGAAAAGGACATCGACTTATCATAACCCATATTGGAAGTTCTGAAGGCTTCGCTAAAGGTGGTCTACTGATGTTCCAATCTAAAAATACAGGAGACTATCATGAAGATATGAATGCCGATGTCTTTGAACCCTATCGAACTTATATGGGCTCAAATAAAGACAGAAAAACACGACTATGGGTAAAATCAGTGCGGAAAAGTGGAAAAAGTGTATCGATCATGTGATAGAAGAAGAAGCCAAAATGTGGCAGGTCGATATAATAATCGAAGAAATGGTTGAACCGCTTATTATAAACGATGTTAATAAAGGTCTTCCGAATCGGACTATGATTAAGCCATAACGACAAAGTATTATTCGATTATTGAAAATGCTTTGCTTGTATATTATATCTTGTTTTTGTAATTATATTATGTAAAATAGTACCACCCATTTGTTATTTATTAGTTAATACGATTTTTTAAACGTTTTCATATGATATAAATACCTACAAATATAATATAATACAATTTTAGGAGAATAGGCATGTTTAAGATTTTTAATTTAAAAACTTCCACAATACACGCTCCTAGCTAAGGGATTTTCCCAATAACAATGGTAAATCCTCAAATATAACAATAGCTTGCGTTAAATTCAGGGTGAACCTACCTAAAGAATGCTCATTATTTGGATCCTTTAATGTAAACACAATAAATTTTAGGGGATGGTGTTTAAATTGTTCTTGATACCCCGGCACGCGTTTTGTATATTTAATGAACATTTATTACTTCGCGCCATTTAAAGATTGACTATAATATGTACCCATGTAGAAAATAAGGATTTGTATTTGCACGGTTAGGTCGCAATTTTGCTAACTACCTGAAAAAAAATCACCTGTAGGTGAACTAGTGGCAATTTTCTGATTAATAGAGAATAATTTAATGCAGAATTGTTAATAGCTTCGTGTTAATGCAGTGTCCTTGCCTAAGACGAAAAAATAGACCAGTTTTCTTTCGAACTCCGACAAACATAAAGGAATGTAAATTTATTGGGGATATTGAAATTTTCTAATTAGTACCTTTATATTCATGAGTTGCAAGGTTTAAGTCGTACTATTTATATGAACTACGTAGGAATCTATTACAGCTAAACGCAATTCCTGATTCGAAAGTAAGTGCGATTCTTTTAGAACGGGAACAGACGGACGACTACTTTCCATGTAATTTTCATTTACATGACATGCGACAGTTGCCCGTCTGAATTTTTGATGTAAGCTGGAAACAACAATTATACGCGTGAATTTGTCGCATGTTTAACGTACAAAAATAATAGACTTTTGTGAAGCCTTGTTTTAAACTTTATTGCAAAAATTGGCTTTTTAAATTAATTCACTGAACAGACATTCAAATAAGGCACAGAATATACAGGATGGCTGCCTAAGTCTGCGAGATACTTCGTATATGAATTCTATGACTAATTTTAATCAAAAATTATTCTATTCACTTTTCCCGAATTCCTAGCGGTTCTTGAAATATCGGGGTTTGAAGTTTCCAGGTCATATGGTTAGGTGCTAAATAGTAACTTACATTTCGCACCTGATTCGACTTATTTTATCAAATGCTGAAATTGACCTCTACCTTCCACTTCATATGCACCAAGTCTGTGGTAAATTATTGATCTTCACCCTTATTCTGTCTTTTAGGCCCTTAATGTTGTCTGATCTATTGCAAAACACTCTCTCCTTCAAGTACCCCCATAGAAAGAAATCCAATGGCGTAAGGTCTGGAGACCTTGGTAGCCATTCAATTGGATCCCACGATTTGGCAAAATGTCGTCACAATGCGTCGGTGCGCCATCTTGTTGAAACCATATTCGTTCATATGGCATATCTGGATCATCCTCGTTAGGAATAGTAACTAGTAATGCAGGTGTTAAATTAAATGAGAGGAAATCTAAATAACGCTGAGCAATAAGATTTTCGTCAAAGGAATATGGCCCTATAATTATATTATTAATTATTTCAGCCCACACATTGACTTTTTGAGGATGTTGTGGATGCCCTTTACGTATCCACTGTGGATTTTGAACAGACCAGATCAGAGAATATAATATTTTGGAAAATCTTCGCATCTTGCCATCATTTCCTCACATAATTGTAATTTCATATCGTAGTCGTACTCGAGAAGTTCCTATACACCTAAGCACTTTATATGGGTGATATTCCTGGCCCTTTAAAAGTCTCTGTACGGAATCGTTATCAAGCGTTGAAGAATGCGGATTTTCACTTACATGATTAAAGTATATCAAGTCAGCATCTACTCTTTTGGTACCATGAGATTCAGTGTTTGAAGATCTTTTCAATCTATGGGTAGCTACAGCTTAAGGGGTTGAAGGGAGGGGACTGAAAGTATTAAGGGCCAATGAACAAGAATTTAAGTCAATTTCTGTGTTTCTATCGTTTTTCTTAAAAATAGCTTACAGAAAAAATATGAATTTTTTACAGGACCTTTGAACAACGCTGTATATTCTGTTGATCAGGTCTTCAGCAACTGCTTTTAAGAACGTAATAGATTATTAAAAACTAATAAAATTTGTTCATGTAAACCATTAAATTTTATAATTGCAATAGCCTTACCCGCTGGGCGTATATACCCGACCTTTCATTGTGTGAAAACTAATCCTTATGTTATGGTTAACCATAAAAGTAACTAAAGTTAATTATAATGCTCTAGCATTTAAAAATATCGACCTTAAGTTTTACTGTGCAGTAAAACGAGAAGAAATGCGGCAAAAATGTTTGTTCAAGGGATCAGAGTAGCGAAAAAGTGTTTCAATGTTGTTTATAGACAGCGGCGCGTTAGTAAACATAAATACACGTCTGTTATAGAGCAGTTGTAAACTTATTATAAAGTTTGTGGACAGATTTCACTAATGAATAACTGCTAATCTTTTACAAGACCACTTTACCTACTCCACTTTAAAATGAAACATTTGCTTAATCAGGAAAACCGTTTCTTGATGCAATTAATATCTTTAATCGACTGCGGATATATATGGACATCTATACAGGAGAACAGATTATGCTCGTGTGTGTCGAGCGTGCGAAAAGTAGATTGATCAATTTGTTGTGTTATAAAAGGAGTTCAATAAAAAAACACGGAAATTTAATAAATAGCATTAAAAAACTATTCTATTAAGAGAAACAAAGTTCACATACATATCTCTGTCGATTACGTTGTTTACTATTTGTGAAGTATGCCGAAGCATTTAAATAGTCGGTGCAAAGAGCTGCCCTAAATTTGAATATCTTCACTGTAAGCGCAATTTCAACAACAGTTAAGGAAAATAAATTATTAGAATCACCTTAAAACAAACGTTCTAATTCAAAGAGAGTTCTAAATGTGTGAAGATTGGATATAAGTTCGATCCGTGACACTATTTATGGAAGGTACGAAACAAGTAAGTTGTATTATTTCAAAATTATAATATTTTACATCAGTAGCTGTAACTTTTTTTAGAACATCATGTAACTTTGACTTTAGGTAAGAAATTAAAAGACAGACTTCGTCTTAACTCTTTAAGAAGCCTCTTAAAGGAAATATGCTTCCGATGAAAAAAATATGAACCGAGGCGAGGGCTTATGGAACTTTCCCATGTAGCTTTCTAACGACTGGTATTTTTGAAAAAATATAAGAAAGAAAAAAAAGCATTCTTGTACCAATTCGTTTTCTTGGATGACATTAGTTTTTCAGAATGGTACCATTGGTCGATTTTGGCAAGATGAAAATAAAAGAAGTGTTAGATCTAGTAGGTAAAGTTGATGGTACAAAGTATTATGCAGTAAACAAATATATAAACTGTGGGAAAGTTTTGTATCTTTATCTCGTTTTTATGAAAAAAAAAACTGTGTCATTCCCTCACTCGGATATTTTGGTTACAAGCTGGCAACACTGTCGATAACTGACGTCACTCGAAGGGTATGACGTGCATCGGTTTCTGTTTTGCATTAAGTATAGCTAAAAATTAGTTTTTATTCAATTTCCGACACATGGTTTGCAGATGCCAAAAAAAAATGTTAATTCAAAATGGTACCACAAGTGGTGTCCTACAATCTTATATAAATAGTTGGCTAGAGCTGCGCCCCCTCGTTGGGGCCCCTATTTCTTTTAACATGACAAAAGCGAAGCCCATACAAAATCTTTGAGGGTGTATTTTAGATAAATCTTATTTCCAGATCCGCTATAAGCAGGGTCCATTTAAAACCCCCACCCTGTATAATAGAAAGAGGGTGGGAGACAATATACAATCTTGAATACTAGATCAAGGGCCTTAGAAATGTCCAGTGCTAGCGCCCGCAACACGCTATGATGGTATATTGTGTTGTTTCAAAACATTGATATTATGTAAACTATTACCAAGTATATAGGCTTTTTTTTACTTGGAAGTACCTAATAAGGATTTTATATACAAAGATACTACTACTGAAAACAACTTTCACAATAATGGCAATTAAAAAAAAGTACCTAATTAAATATGCAAATAGCAACAACAACTGACAATAAAAGATACAATAATAAAAAAAGTTTTCTCTGAAATTATGCAAAGTCTTGATGTTTATAATCGAATGCTGGTTATGTAGCTTTTATTGGAATCGAAACGATTCCTTCAGGCACTTTTTACATGACATTAGTGAGTTCCAGCTTAATGCTTCCTTACACAGTGTGTCTTTAGACATATGGACATTTTTATTAATTTTTATGTTAAGATAAAAATTAAGAAACCAATATATGTGCTTAAATTTCTGAACCTAGAAACGGAGTACTACTGGGACAGCTACACTAAAAGTAAGGGGCATACAGTGCTAATGCTTCCGCCGTATCACTGTATATTCAATCCCATATGGCATCAATTAGAATCTGCCGTTAGACGTAATAATGTATCACCCACTATAAACGCTAGTGTACTGGATATTATTATTACTGAAGTGAACAAAGTGCCTGTGAGTAGCTGGAAAAATTGTGTTTCGCATATTAAAACTGTTGAAAATTCATACATTCAAATTGGGAATATTACAGAAAGATTTATTATTAACATATGTGTTGATAGTGACAGTGAAAATGAATTAAATGAGTAAACTGTAGTTGTATTAATTAATTATAATATATAATTATAATATATTCTGTCTAAAATTGTTTATTATTTGTGTCAAATCATCCATGCTCAAAATACAATTCAGTGCGGGCCTGTGTAGACCCCAGTCTCGTTTTAAACAGGCGTCAACACGAGTCGGTAAGTCATTATCTTAAATCTGTGAACGGACTTTACAAGAGTTATTTAGAACCCCGTAATACGTATATTGGGTAGTAGGATTGAAATCCCAATGTATTAGTTCCGTGTTTGGGTTCAGTTAGGTTTTTCCAGATTTGGGGGTCTGTCGTTTTTTTCAGGTTCCGGGTTTGGGTTCGGTTAGGCTTTTCCAGGTTCGGGATCTGTCGTTTTCTTCAGGTTCTGGGTATGGGTTTGGTTAGGGTAATTCAGGTTAGTTTCTTTAGATAGAAGGATAGAATTTTGCGAAGTTATGATGGCCCCATTGGAAAATCGACAAATTGATTTAGATTGGATACTCTTTTCTAATGAAGCAACAGTTGAACAGTGCCATCTATTTGCAATTCTTGCGACAACACTTAAAAGGTTTATTAGAAAATGTGCCCTTATAGAAATTAGAAACAGATGTGGGATATGCACGACGGTGCATATTTTATCAGTTTAGCTCGTCAGCACTTATCAAATACTTTTGGTAATCGATGGATAGGTCGAGGTGGGCCTTAGTTTATGGCCACCAAGGTATTAATGGAGAAATTTAAAGAGGCTTGTATATTCGACGCCAGTTCACACCAGGGAGAATCTGATACAAAGAATAACACACCACTTCAACAAAATTCGAGACAATCCTGGAATGTTGTTTCAAGTACAACGAGAAAACTTCCGTCGGCGAAGGAAATTTGTAGAGGTACAGCCAGGGAACCCGAATAATAGTTCAGTTGTTGAAATGTCGAATTTTACTAAAGCCACTGTATATAAACTTACTATCGGCACAAACTGCTTCTCGGATTATTGAACTGCACATTTTAAAAGCGACAATCCATTTATTAAAGCTATAAATGGAAAAATGTAACACATAATAAGAAAATCCTATAATTTTCGCTATAAATTTATCGATGTCAACTACCACGTTTCCTAATGCACTCTTACTTTAGGATTTGTTTTTTAAATCGTAAGTAAAAGTGAAAATTGTTATAAATAATAATAATGCGGCGATATTATTAAGCATATAATAAGTGTCCTAAAATAATTAGGTATTTATTTATTATATTTTTTTATTTATACAGGGTGTCCGGAAATAACTATGACAACCTCTAAGGTACGATTATACATTAAAAGATATCGAAAAAGTTCATATTAACAGGTCTGCAAATGCTTCCATACGGAGCCCTTGAAGATGGTTTCATCAAGTTGTTTTTTTTTTTATTTATTAGGCTCTAATTCCAATACAGAAATTAACAATTTACAAATTTAAGAAGAGCGTTGTTTATTACTTGTTGATATTTATTAATAATTAACTCAAAAAAAGTTTCTTAGCATTAAATTCCTTATCTTCTATACACCCTTTTTTACGTAAACATTTTCAAGGAACCATAATTTATTTAAAAAAAAAGCGAATTTATGTAGACTCAATTTTTCATTGTCATTTCCGGACTAAATTAAATACTTTTTGAGTTATTAACGATTTTACAAAAATTTTGTATTTTGCAGTACTTAAAAAGCATGCACCTCTCGGTAGTACAGACCGACAGAAAGAAATGAAATGTGGGTTATTAAATATATAAAGAGTTTAAGGACTTTAAAATTGAGATATCACTGATGACATTTAAACTTTTAGGGGTGAAAGTTACAGGTTTTAAAACATTAGCAAAAGGAAAACAAATGTGACAGCTTTTTGGTAAAAATGACGATTAACATTAAGAATCCGGATGGTTACATTTTCATCGGCCAACCGTGAATAGTATACTACAATGCTAAAGTACTAATAAGAGTCTTATGTCTTGCAGAACCAGATTTCGCTTTATTCGGCCCTAAGCTGAAAACTGCGACCATTTATTTTGTAATATAAGAACTAGATTATATTAAATTCATTATATTAAGTGCCTGTATAATTTCTGAAGATGCCATGACGGCAAGCACATTCCCACTAATTCAATATTATATGCGATAGAAAGAGACAAAACAATTATTATCAAGTCCCAGGTTATAATTTGTGGCCCAGAAATCCGCGCTGTTTTAGACGTGTGACGTCTTAAATATTATCTTCACCGCTTTAAAAATATAATAAATTATATTAAGCGATTAAAATTATAGGGTGTATACAATATATACGTCTACTTGTTTTATGTAATATATTTTAATTAGATACAAATTAATATTTTATGGAAATTTAAACAGAGTATTATGTAAAAATGTGGAAAACTACTGATATTAGGAACAAAGTATGTTATATCAAAAATGTAACAAAAGTAACGCAGACTCTATAAATGTATAACCTCTTAGACAACTGCACCAAATCTGGTTTAAATCGGCCAATAAATTGTAAGGTTATTAAGCCGTTTCCAGACTATATACACACACTGTATAAAAGAAGTGAAGAAATCAGACAATGATATTGGCCGAGGGTAAAAATTTGGGAACCCCTAACATTGCTGAAATGATTTGATGATGATATTTGTTCATTTAGTTGTGCTCATTCTTATGCAAAAGGTTAACACCGCTCATGTATTACCACACACAACAGTGATGCAAATTTAAGAGCACTTGTTGCATATATTAGCGAAGCCGCTAAATTTACAATTTAAACCAACACTTTTCCTTTTTAAAAACGACCGATCCAATCTATCGCCACGTAATTGCGTACGCCGGAGATATTTTGTGGTAATTATCAATCGCGTTATGCCCGTTTAATTAACGACCTGGATTTGAAATATTTTACTTTCATATTATAGAAAACAAATTGAAGAAGAGTCAGATTTAGATTTTGCAGGTTCAGTTTGTTATTCGATTAATTAAGAAAAAGTGTAATGGCTATTATACAGGGTGTTTCAAAAAACTTCTTGACATTTTTATTTTTCGTTACGAATACGAATTTGGTAAATGTGCTAAAAAATAAAACACTGTTAAAATTATACTTTTTAACGTTTGTTGTCAGTGTCTGCAATGTAATGGGTGACACCACACAGCGAAGAGTCAGTGGTCATAAAACCGTAATAAACCATAGGCGTGACAATAACAGGTACCTGGTCTTAAATTACACAGGTACCTTATTTCCTAGTAAAATATTTCCAACTTACTTAGTTTAGTTTTCAACGTGTTTATCGTAAGTTTGTGGGTCCATTAAAAAAATGACGAATAATTATTATTCTCTAGTGTTCCGTAAGGACATGCTTAACGTAACAGTAAAGAAATAATTTTAAATGCACATAACGCACTTGTATAATATTTGCAGAATAATACCGTTGACTCTTACTGCCATAAATAATCTACCTGATTAAATCCTATTGTATACGCCTCAACCTCTTCAAAGCTGAATAAATGGGATCAGGGTCGGCTTGAAAATGTACCTACACCACATGATTTATTTTTATAATTTAAAATAAATAGACAGGTATTTTTAGTTTTACGTACCTATAATAAATGTAAAATATTGATAACAATTAATGATAATTGAAAATAATATAATTTCAAAGTATAACTATTAGGATAACAAGTACAATAAAAATTAATTAAATTCTTAAAAACTATTGACAATTTATTCAAAATTTAACTCTGTATCACTATCACTATCTTCATCTAAGCCTAAACTTATAATTAAGGGTTGAACATTTGTAATCATGCAATTTTAAGAATTTTCCACCTTAAGTACATGCTGTACACAGTTTTTCCAGCTGTCTGCAGAAATTTTTCTTACTTCGCTTTTAATTAATTCTACTACAGATGCATTTAATGTAGGAGAAATATTATTTCTCCTAATATTGGATTTTAATTGGTGCCATATTAGCTCAATAGGATTGAATATACAACAGTATGGAGGAAGACGCAACACTGTATGTCCATTTTCTGCTGCAAGTTTGTCACACTCGTATTCCTTATTTATTTTAAAAGCTTTTAATACTTCTAGCAGTTTTTTGTAAATTTCTTCAAAATATAAATCATTTTCAATCATAAAATTTTGAATTTCTGCTTTTGTATTATTAGAATTGGGAATGATTTTTGCTTGCCGACTATGATAACTAGCATTGTCCATTACAATGAGGCTATTTTCAGGTATATTTTTAAGGAGTTTATGTTTAAACCAATCTTCAAAAAGTTGTGCGTCGGTATCTTGATGGTAATCTAAAGAAGAATCTGCTATGTTTTTAGCTGAAAGCAACAGACAATTTGGAACAAACCCGTTCTCTGAACCAGCATGTAATATTGTGATTCTTTTGCCTTTATTCGATGGTGCCTTGGTTTGACAATTTTTGGAAGAATCATCCCAACCTTTTCTTGGAGTGTCATGGGTATCGAACCATGTTTCGTCAAGGTAAATAATTGGACGATTTTTTTCTCTAAATTGTTTAACAGCTGTTAAATATTTAAGTCTCCATTCCCGTAAACGTTGAGATTCCATTAATGTTTGTCTTTTATTAATGCTTGGGTATTTAAAACCCATTTTATGCAATATTTTCCTAAGACTTGAAAGGCTACAAGAGATATTTGTTTCGTCTTTAATCAGCCGCTCTTTGAGGAAAATCAAAGTGGGTACAGTTTGTGCCTCATACATTTGGTAAATCTTTCTTCTTAATAAATCCATGTCATTTTCGTTAATGCTTCTAAATGTGCCAAAATCACTCCGATTTTTTCTAGGATTAACAGGTTTAAGTACTATGTCTCTTACCGAAGATAAAGGAGTTTTTGTCAAAGTAGACGTCTCTGCTAAAGCACCCATCGAATTAAAATTTCTACTCAACAAAGATTGATACACATTTTTAATTATTAGTTTGGCATCGGTAGATAAATGCTTTCTTTTAAAAATGGCAATTAAAAATGCCCCCCTATCAGCACAATTTCAAGGACGGCACATTCTACCACTAATAAGCCCAAATAAAAATTACTCGCCGGAAAACCACTAAAGACTAAAATTATTAAAAATCAGTTTGTATTTATATATGCATCAGGCATAGGTATAAATTGAATTTGTACCTGGTCCGGCTCTACTCGAAAAGGTTTTAAAATTTGGGATTTCCTTATTTATTTTATGGTCAAAGGGATAATGAGGAATGAGGGTTTTATTGCAGTCTAAAGATCAACGATATAATTCTACAAATACTATACACCAAGCATCCTCTAGTACTGTTCGAAACCTGTGAAGCATGTGCCAATTAGAAAAATGTAACGTTCAAAGAGAAGATGAGAATATACCCAACACTGTAAAATGCAGACCAGTTTCCACTATTTCCATTTTTCTCTATTAACCCAAAGCTGGCCAGTTGGTTTAAACCAGTGCCAATAAACTCAGATACACACACACTCTATTAACCGACCAACATTTGATTCCCCGAGGGTGGTCGCTATTGAGAAATTTTACTGTAGTTTAATTTATTAATTATATTTAATCTAATTTAATTCCAATAAAAAAACAAAAAAATATACGCTCTGCATTTTAGCAGCAAAGCATCAAAGACACCCCAAACGTTTAACTGCTGCAAACTACAGGATTACTATTATAGAGAAAAATTAATTAGCCACAACACTTTTTAAAAACTTTAAATAATCCATTCGAAATTCAGTAGCAATGTCTCAAAATGTATATGTTAAGTAAAAGTATTCACTGCCATCTAGAAGCATGTACCAGCACCAAAACCGGCCATGGTGAAAGTAACATTCAAGCAATACTAAACAAGGTTGGGTACAATATGTATTCTTGGTGAGATGGCGCTGATACATTTATTTTAATTAAACCTCAATGCCAACCTTATTTAATACCGTGGAATCTAAATACAACAACAAATTTTCTGAAAAACATCCATACCTCGACAACGTATATGGACAGAGAATGATTTTCCACCACCCACCAGTAACATTGTTTTTATAAACAACCATAAAAAAATAAATCTAATTAGTTTTACGTCGCAGTTTATAAAAATTAACATTGAAATTTTCAGAGGAAAAAAACTGAAAATCGACGTTGACAATTATCATGATTAATTAACATAAAAAGTATTAAATGGCGACGAGCAGTAATTGGACACGATAAGCGTTAATCAATGGGAAATGAAATTGAAAAGGCTTGCAGCTGTGAACAGCTGATTTCAAGGAAAATATCCATAACTACCAACATGATGATAAAAACATGAAAAACGAATACTCAATTAAGACACCTTATAAAATAGTGACATTGGCACATTGTGAGGTCATGTGCTAGTATAAGTGTTCGAATTCAACCAACGGAATGGTCTAATTTTACTTCTTAAATGCGCAAATAGGTTCTAAAATACATTATATCACTATTGGGACAAGCAAACAAACAACATCTTAGTTAATCCAACCCTAACCAATATGTAGATAATCGAGTTGTGAAACTATAAGTATGGCCAGCACGATCTCCAGATTTTGCACACGCTTGACTTTTTCTATGCAAAAATCAAAGCAACATTATTTATATAATAAAAAGTGGTGACAGTTTCGACTAAGTATAACATTGATCTTGCCTTATAGAGAAAGGTCAGCTCAGCATTTAACTTTATCCTTGACTCACACTTTTATTGTTGCTGCAATATGCATTTCAAAGAAATCTTAATAATACGAGATTGTAAGGCTGTGTTATTTTATTTGTTCGAACGAGACGACGACAAAGAAAGGTAGAAATTAAACTTCACAAATACACTTTGTTAGAAATTTATTAATACAAATGTACTGCACCTCCACCAACTAGTCAATCCCCTCATAAATACCTTTTGGTCCTCCCAAATCGGTTCGTCCCATCCGCAAGACGAGCCTGATGATCCCCTCCTGCCGGGATCCCAGGAGTTCCTCCGGTTATCCAGGGAATCCGTGGAATAATTCCTTGAATTTCGGCGCATGCTTAATCCTGGAACCTGGAATGTCAAGCATACAGCGTGTTAATAAATGTCACGTAGATATTTAAGGGAGCTATTGTCTGTCAAAATAGAAAAAAAAATCATAAGCATGCAGGTAAAAGGGCTTCATTTTTGATGTACAGGGCGTTTCCTCAAATTTTGACAGCTTCTAGAGACTTTATTATTCCAGATAGAAAAAAATTGTTCGGATAAAAATTGTAGGGTATCATCCAAACCGTCGGAATTTACTGCTTAAAGAAACAATTGAGCATCACTGGTGAACTTCTTGACTTATTGTATACTTTTTTTTAATGGAACACCCTATATATCACTCCCTTAAACATCTACATGACATTTATTAACACCCTGTATATTTACAATTCGTTTTAAATCAGTGAATGGTTTAAAACTGACCTGTAAGAAATTTTTCCCATTTAAACTTGAATTGGATCCTCCAAGTGAATTTCGTTTTTCACCCCAGCGATTATTGTTGCCGTTATTGTTTATGGAAGAAGAGGAATTGTCCTTTCTTAGCATAGACGAGAATTGACTTGGGTGCTCTAATTCTTTCTTTGGGGGACTTAAAGGAATGCCAAGGGAATCCCTTCGCCTAAAAAGGAACAAAAATTACAACTATAGCATAGGAAAATATCCGTAGATGCATGATGCCTATCAATTGTGCGTGTTTGCTTGCACTCATAACGGACCAACACGCGATATGAAATTAAAAAACTTACAGATTGCATAAATCTTCATTACAAAAACCAAGCGAACCAGGTAATTAACCGAAAACCACCACTTTTTCACTAAAATCCTAATACACTATTGGGCAACACATCTTCCACGAAAGAACCTATTACAACTAACCTTGGTGTCGGAAGTCGAAATAAGAGTAATTAAAAAATTGCAATGAAATAAATAATTCGGCCACTAGATCGACCAGATACGGTGCTCATCATTGCTAATTAATGCGTCGTATGCTCTGATAATTAGGATGACTGCATTATAACGCTTACGTTTGATGCTGCTTTGTCGTTGTAGTGCAAAAGACCATCTAGTTAAATACTTTCTATTATATTAAATAAATGTTTAATTTAGGAGAAAAATGGTTTTAATGAGCCACTTATGTTACGGTTTGGGCACGTATCAAAGCAGGGAAAGTGCTGAAATCTGTTGTTTAGAGGATAATGCAAGTCAAAACATGCACATGAGAGTGGTCCTTAAAAAGCTAGCAAACTTCTTAAGATATGGGCTTAGTTGTGCCTGAATGGGAACCACATTTAGTGGTCAATTCGAGACAAAGAACAGCCCTAAGGAGGAAATTGTTAACCTGTCGAGAATGTCAAGAAAAACTGGAAAAAAACTACATAAATATAAAAAATACCGATAAAATAAAGATTACGGAAGATAGAATAAACAGTTTTGATGACTTTTTACCTAATTCAGAAAATGATAATTTACCTGAAAGAAAAAACAAGACCAAATCCACCAACAGGTACCAGTAGCAAACAATCATCATTGTCACTTAACAACAAATTATCTTCATAATTGGAAGCAAAGAAAAAGTTAGCAGCTTTAGAAGAAGATAGATTTCAGCGACAGAAGGAAATTATAGAAATGGAATTAAAACTGAAATTTAGTGGTAACATGGTAGGTGCCGCCTACCCTTAATTTATCCCCAGGTATTCCACTTCTAATATTTTCCAGTAACCAGAGTGCATATTTAAGTAATAATATTATTGTTATATAGAGTGGTAAAGAAGTCGCGCATAACGCCTGTAACTTTTGAATTACCTCGTATACGAAAAAGTAACCTTTACGAAAGATTCAAGTCAAAGTCATTTGGACTTTGTTCTTTAAGTGTCCCCTCAAAAAGAAATCGAGCGGGGTTAAGTCCGGGGATCGCGCTGGCCAGTCAATAGCACCTTTTCTGCATATCCAACGTCCTGGAAATTGTTATGTATTGGCTAACATTTGCCGCATAATGCGCAGGTGCTCCATCTTGCTAGAACCATACCTGTTCGTTTATGCCATTATTTACACCCGGTAAAACCATTCTGCAAGAAGGAATTATGTGATTCCTGAGGAGGTCCAGATATTTTTCGCCATTCACATTACCATCTATGAAAAAAGGTGCCACAATATGTCTACCAACTGTGCCCGACCAAACATTACTTTTTTCGGGCCTCTGAGTATGACCTTCTTGGAACCAGTAAGTATTCTTAGCAGACCAATGACGATAATTGTGTCTATTAGCAACGCCATTTAAATGGAATGTAGCTTCATCCGAAAAAATGATATTTGTTGCAAAGTTATTATCGTTATTGCATCTTTCCATCATCAGCTCACAAAATTCGGCTCTTCTATCAAAATCGTCCTCGTTTAACTCCTGCACCAACTTTATCTTGTAGGGATTCAACTTCCCCTGCTTAAACACATTTTTCACTGACTGATGAGACACATTAAAATCCATTGCCATGGGCCTGGATGATTGTGTTGGATTTTCATTTATTAAGAGCATGATATCCAAGGCTTTGTCTCCCCCGGTTGCTGTTTTATGTCGACCTGATCTAGCGGCTTCCCTAACACTGCCTGTTTCTCGAAATTTCTTTACCACTGGACACACCGTTGACTGATTTATTGGAGGCCTATTTGGATATAATTCATTGAGAAGTTGACAAACCTGGTCTTGCGATCTCTTCATATTTCCGTAACCGCTCATTATTAAAATTTCAACTCGTTGTTTCTCATTCAGATGAACCATAGTGTAAACAAATTAAAAATCAGACTACATAGAATTAATTAATCGCTGCCATGAAAACACCTTGACTCAACTGGTGGTCAATTAGGTAGGGATAATTATAATTAGGAGGTTTTTCATTTTTGAGCTGTCATTATCTCGGAAACACTCGCAGATAGGTGAAAATTTGAAATACAGAAAACTTAGAGTTTTCCCAGTAGAATCCAAATATGCAATCATATACAGAGGGTTCCATTTAAAAAAAGTAAGTTAGTCTCTATGGCAACCAAATCAGAAATGACAGAAAAAATTCATGCCGGTAGAAATGTGGGGAATAATTTACTGAACAACTTTTATAAAGGTCACTTTTTCGTATATGGGGTAATTCAAAAGTTACAGGCATTATGCCCGACTTTTTTGCCACTCTGTATAACAACAATATTATTACTTAAATATGAACTCTGTATATTCATATTCAATAATTTTTCCTGCACCGGCACCGCCCGAGCTTCGCTCCAATAATACTCGCTTTAATTAGGAAATCCGCAAAGACAGGCGATCTATTTAGCGCCTTATATTGCAATTTATGTAAGGCGATATAAAATAGCATTTTATATCAGGAACCAATATACTACAATTTAATAGAAATAGTACTTTGTACATTTATTTTTGTCTTACGTCATAGTGACCTACGCTCACATTATTAAAAAATTTAAATAGTTAAATAGAACTAGAGGAACGTGACGGTCGCGAACGCAGTCTTTATTTATTTAGACATTTATGATTTTGTAAATTACTTAATTACTTAGAGAAGTTCAGGATTCTTTCGATTATAAAGATTATAAACAGATAAGTACAAAAAAAAATTTAACACGCTCAATATATATTGATCAATATAGGATAATATTGAGATGTTAAAGTCGACATCAAATATTGACGAAATTTAAATATTTTAGAATCCCCGGACTTCAATATTGGCAGTTGGAGGTTGGAGGGGATGTTGATCAGTATATTGCAAGTGTGCGGCCGGCCCTCAATATTTTCATCAGTATTTTCTTGTTGTGTGTAGTGGATTGTTGTTTGTTGTGAGGCAACAGGTTTTTAAAGTTATTGCCATGACTGAAGTGAATGTAATTTTCTTCTTATTCTTCGTTACTTCAACCCCTCCGCAATATAAACATCAAATACATATAGGAGCATGCAAGGTGCAAAAACTAAATGACATTGAACGTAAATATTGACGCTGCGATGATAATAATATTAATACATGCTTTGTCAATTATATTGACGACCCTATATTAATCAATATATTAAGCGTGTGCGTCACCCCTTAATATTTTAAATCATAAACAAGAACATCATGTTTCGCGATCATTTAATACTCAATGGTACGATAGTCATATGTGGGAGGTATTTTAAACAAGGTTTATTTAGTTGGCCATGTTTTCTTCGTTAATAATGATTATTGTCACGTTTTTCCAGGGGTCTACAAACTTTTCGTTTTAACATCTACAATTCCAGCAACAAGTAAGCCGTTTATCGAAAATTATTAATTATTTACCTTTAAATCTGTACCACTTCTTCGGTGACTAGAGAATCAGGCCCCAGATCGACACGAAGTCCAATGCTCAACAAAGAAATTTTAAAAATGGAGAAGACATTAACAATCCTGATAAAAAAACAAAGATGATTTTGCCTTCCTCTATAAGAATTGTCAGGTGGTGATGGGTACCTAGTTCACTTAAAAACTAGGTTATCCGCTACACATTATTTGATCTACATATTGCCCGGTATCAAATTGCTTTTAACCGGTTCCGAGCATGTTTAAGTTCCGTGTTGTATTTCTGTCTAATGATCTTAAGTATGGGCAATAGTTAGGCCTATGCTTAAAAGATACGAAAGAATATTTATATATGCATAATTACCTGTAAAATCCCCCAGGTATATACTGACCCTGGTTATTATTAAGGGCTGGCATGGATTCCCTTCTCGGACCAATTCCCCCAAAATAACCTGGATGGTGCCAGTCCCTTTTTTGACTCACAACATTTCCCAAAGAGTCTCTTCTACGAAAAAAAAAATACTTAGGATTGGCAAATCAGAGTATAAACTAGTTCAGGTGTAGTTTGAGTTGAAAAATTGAAATATAAGTTGAGAAATTAAAGTAATGTTTACGAGCTGGCAAATTGAAATTTGAGTTAAGGTTAGTAAACTTTGAGTTTCAACTAACCTGAGTAATTGGCGTCTAGGTTAGCTCAGGTAAAGTTTGAGTTAGGAGAATAATGTTATAGTTAGAAAACTGAAGCTTGGGGTGGGAAATTGAAGTTTGAGTTAAGCAATTGATGGTAAAGTGGGGCAATTGGTGTCTAGGTTAGGCTAGGTACAGTTTGAGTTGGGAGGCCCATGTTATAGTTAAAAAGCTGAAGGGTGAATTGGGAAATTGAACTTTCAGTTGAACAATAGGTTAGGTGAGGTAAAGTTTGAGTTTCAACTAACCTGAGTAATTGGCGTCTGGGTTAGATCAGGTAAAGTTTGAGTTAGGAGAATGATGTTATAGTTAGAAAACTGAAGCTTGGGGTGGGAAATTGAAGTTTGAGTTGAGCAATTGATGGTAAAGTGGGGAAATTGGTGTCTAGGTTAGGCTAGGTATAGTTTGAGTTGGGAGACCCATGTTATAGTTAAAAAGCTGAAGCATGAATTGGGAAATTGAAGTTTCAGTTGAACAATTGACGTATAGGTTAGGTCAAGTAAGATTGAAGTTGGGAGACTAATGGTATAGTTAAGAAACTGAGGCTTGAGTTAAGAAATTGAAGTTTGAGTTGAACAATTGACGTATAGGTTAAGTCAGGTAAAATTTAAGTTAAGAAACTAATGGTACAGTTAAAAAACTGAACTTTGAGTTGGGACATTAAAGTTTGAGTTAAACAATTGACGTATAGGTTAGGTCAGGTAAAATTGAAGTTGGGAGACTAATGTTATAGTTAAAAAACTGAAGCTTAAGTTGAGAAGTTAAAGTTTGAGTTGAACAATTGACTTATAGGCTAAGTCAGGTAAAATTTAAGTTCGGAAACTAATGGTATAGTTAAAAAACTGAACCTTGAGTTGAGAAATTGAAGTTTGAGTTGGAAAATTGAACTTTCGAGTTAAACAATTGACGTATAGGTTAGGTCAGGTAAAATTGAAGTTGGGAGACTAATGGTATAGTTAAAAAACTGAATTTTGAGTGAGGAAGTTGAAGTTTGAGTTGAACAATTGACGTATAGGTTAGGTCAGGTAAAATTAAAGTTTTGAGAGTAATGGTATATTAAAGCCGAAACTGCTCTCCAGAAGGGGCATGTTTAATGAGGGATAAATAAGATTGGGAAAGTCCTATCACCTTCTTTATTTAAAAATTTAATTCCTACGCGGTTGGTATAGTTAAAAAGTTAAAGCTGGAGGTGGGAAATTGAAGTTTGAGTTGAGCAACTGATCACAAAGTTGGGAAATTGGCGTATAGGTTGGGTCAGGTACACTTTAACTTGGGTGACTAATGTTATAGTTAATTAACTGGCTTGAGATATGAAATTGAAGTTTGAGTTGAATAAATGATGCCGTATACGTTAGATCAGGTAAGGTTTGAGTTAGGAACCTGATGTTATAGTTAAATAACTGAAGCTTGAGTTGGGAGACTGGGGACTAGGGGTTTAAAAACTGAAAAATTGAAGTTTGAAATGAACAATTTACGTGTAAAGTTAACGGTGAAAAATTATAGTATTGGTAAGGTTAGGTAACGTTTGATTTGTAAAAAAATTAAGTTAGTTAGGAAATTAAAGTATAAGTTGAAACACAGGAGTGAAGAAAATCACAGAAAGTGTAAAATATATTGTAACAATATTTTAGGAAGTATAAAATGATTAAAATGCATACCTGTTTGTTAGATGCAAGGTACTTCCTAGCGATCCCTTCCTGTTATTATTTTTGTGAACGTCGCATTTGGCACTATGTTTGTGTTCTACTTCCACGTGGACGTCTGGTGACGTACTACTGTCAATTTTAACATCATGAAACAAAGCTTCAAGACGTTTGACAGCAGCTGTATGGTTTAAGGAAGCGCTCATCCTATTCCTTTAGATCTTAAAATTGAAAGAAATATATTTTTCACTGCAAACATTAAGTTGTTTTCTATTTTTTACCTAGTTATGGCATAAAAGCTTTCTCAAATTTGGGACATTTTTGTAAAAGCTCCTTGAAAGGATGTTTCTTAAAAAGTTATGAAAAAAAAAACCAAATCTGATTCTAGAGCGGACACGGAGAAGGCTTTGATTTTGTCTGGGCTTAATTACATTTGAAAATATAATTACATGTGCAATATTTAATTGATGACCTGTAATTTACTTAAGGCAGGGAGATTACTGCAACAAACAATACACTTTGTCAACGAAGCGCCCCAAAGTCATTATAATTTATTTAAAAAAAAAAGGCTTTTCTAATTTGGTCTGATCCTAATAGTACTTAGTAATTAGTCTTAAAAACCCGTTCTTTATAATAAAATCGCCCAAAAATAAAAACTGCGGTACCCAAAACGACATTTGTCCATCAAAATTGACCCTAATCGAAGACCAAATCAGACCTCGAAATTTTCATTTTTTAATATCGAATTTCTCGTAAAAGATCTGTGTCAAGTTCAGATCTAACACAAACACATCATCATTAAATTTGCAAAAATAACTACGTTCAATATTAGTGTTTTGTTAATTAATCTGTGGGTTGTTGTGACCGATTTGATTAGCTTCTTGATGATTATTAACTTGTCTTGCTTTAAAACTGTTTATTACAGACAAATAAGTGTTCTTTCCTATGAATTAACATAATTAAATACGTAGCACCTTTTTTTGATATAGCAGCTTCGATTAAAATTATTTAAATGAAATTAAACAGGACCCATCTTTTATAGTTGATGAATATTTTCAATTTAGAAGGCAGCAGTTCTAGACCCACGCGCTTTTTCCATTTTGGTTCAGTTTATTTGCATTTTTAATAAGCTAAAAACTCAAATTAATATCACACGATCGACAATAAAAATAGAATATAATCTGCACAAATGCTTGTTATCTTGCTAAAATCTGTTTGATAGATGCAAATCTTGACAGACGTTGAACTGATCAGTGGCCGCGACGGCAGCCTGATTTTGAACCAGTTGATTTTTTACAAGAGATATCTGTGGCTTGAATTAAAGGAGTACACTTTTTCATTTTGCACCGATTTAATTTATTTTTTGAGTGATGATGAACTGAAATCTCAGTAAAATGTGTAATTTTTATCAAAATATTTTGAACAGGGCCAGATTGGCAGGTGTTTTCAACAAACGTGCGCTTTATGTTCGTTGCAAACGGAAACTGATTTATTTAAATTTCAGATGATACGTTTTTTTGATAGTTTAACTATCGAAAATTCTCCAGTATAGATAGGTCTCATTGTGAAAGATTTTTAAATTCAAGAAATAAAGGAGCCAATTAAAGGGTTCACATTTCGGAAATCACTTAAACGCAAGAATAGTAAAAATGGGAAAGATTTGCTTCTTCTAGTTCACTTCAGTAAATTTTGGAAAATTAAGGCGCCCTTTAGGAATTTATTTTGACTTAAGCGTTAAAGAAAGGAATTTATTTTGACTAAATACTCCCTAGAGTATGCCAAGTATGCCGGGCACCCTTTATAATTGACTTGATTGGATAAAATTTGCTATTTCCCTAAAAGCATAAAATTGGAATTGTATGAGATGGAGCTTAACCTCTAACCATATTAAAATACTGCTAAATCATCTTTCAGTTAAATAAGATATTATTTATTGTTATTATTTGTCTCTTGTGTAAATTTTAACACCTAGCTGCGTAACATATATAATCGCCAACGCGGGAGATGTTATGACTGTATCCAAAAATCTTTTTAAAGACAATGATTAATGATGCATATTAAGGAACATATTTTTATTACGACTGTTGTATCATTCGCGGTGCGAGGGAAATACTTTGGCTTAGAAGAAACTAAAATAATTTATTTAAAAATTGGCCACAGTGATGTAGTTCGCAGTATAAAAAAATGTAAGAATTAATTCATAAAAAACAATAAGTTGGAATGCGTGAATATATAATTGGCTGGAATATTCATTTTATCAGACACAATACATATTTTTAATTATTTTCTTCATTAGCTAATTATGTTTGTAAATGAAACGTATTGGGTAATAAATATTACTTAATTAATTTCGATATTTTTCAGAATAAAATTAAAGAAAGTTGGACTAAAATACGCTGATGCATAAAAATATCGTATAGCAAAAAAATATTGGTATGTTTAATGTGTTGTAAGTTGGAGTATCTCCCCTAAAAATGGATATATACTTGGCTGTTAAAAAAAATAACGCTGCTTAGCATTCCTGATAACTTAGGGAGCTTTCACAAATCACGTGGTTCCATTTTGGCTTTTTTTGCCCTTCTCCTTCTCTCCGTGTATCCTAACGTAGTTTTTCCATGGGTTCCAGGACAAAAGACATTATTAATTTATTCTATTTTCTGTTGCCAGAACTATCGACTGGTATTTACTGTAGTGTATGGAAACGACAAATATTTACTAAAATTACGGAGGTGTATTACGAAATAAAAATCCATAATACTTTTGTGTGAGTATTGTGTACCCTGTGCCAAATAAAATAAATAGAAAACCACGTAGCTCATTGCCAGGATACTTTTTCAGCATGACACAGTTCTAACTCATGCCACCGAGCTTTCCAGGACGGTTTGGTGATTTAAATGGCCAGCACGAAGCCCCGATATCAGGCCTTTAGATTATTTTTATTGGGGCTTCCTATCCTCGAAATTGTTCGATATTGTTAAGAGGCAGGCGAAACAGTTTAGAAGAGGCTTGTACTAGAATTATCGAGGGTTCGCCCACTAATACTTCCCCAGACAGGCATTTGTTATAGAAGACGAATTGCTTGGTTCAATCTATTTGGGACCTGATAGTGGTAACAGCCACATAACACAACGTTATCTTGTAGTTGCATTGATAAAAGTTATTTAGAAAAAAGTTACGATAATGTCAAATGTGACTAGACGTTTTATTGTTTATTAGTTTCTACATATTTTACAGTATTCAAAAAAGAATATCAATGATTAAGTGGTACTACATGGAAAATAGTTCTCGGACCCATTATAAGCAAATCAACAGCCAGAATATTGTTTGTAATGTTGAGAGTAAAGGTACCTACTGTAATTAATATATGCAAATGCTTAAAGCAACATAATGATGTACTCGATAGTAGAGCACAAGAAAATAGTGCGGATTTGGAGCTTTTACTCCATGTATAAGAAAATAATGGATTCTTAGCAAAACTGTGGCTCCACAGCTTCACTCCACAGTACTGCGCAAATTACATAAGCAAATATTATTGTATAAATATCAAGAACGTCAGGAATTTAGCGAGGGTAATGAGACAAGAAGACCAAACCTTTGTTTTGAAGTTATGGAAAGGGTAAATCACGTTAGTGAATTATCACGCAATCTTTGGTTTACCGATGAATGCACCTTCACATTACACAATTAACTAAATGTTCAAAATTGTAGATATTGGAGTACAAAAAAGAACACAGATTTGTAGAAACAAGGATTCAATATCCTCAAAAGGTAAATGTTTGGGCATCAATGCACAACAGCAAGAGGACCTGGAAAGAATATCGGAGTAGACCGACAAATACCAGACACCACTAAACATTTGCCATACCCCGAAAGGCTACATAATATATTCAACATCACTACGCCGAAAAAACGACGAGAGGGTGGTAATATAATAGAGGTGTTCAAAATCCTGTCTGGATATTACAGTCCTGCAGCCAAGCAAGATAATTAAGAGGGCATGTACTGAAAATGTTAATAGAAAGAAGCTCCCTTCTCTTAAGAAGAAACTTCATCACAAATGGAACCGTCTACAGGTGGAACAAACGTCACGACAATACTGTTACTCCACCCTGGACAGAGAAACGGAAACATTAAGAACCCAATTGATACACTACATGTGAGCTGCGATGGAACTACCAGAACCCAATAACTGTGATATTAAGCAGCAGACTAGTATAACAAGATTAGAATAATCTATAAAGCAGGAACTTATCTGCCACCGATAATAATAATATTAGGACATCGGATTATTGGACCTGCATTAGAAGAAGTTGCTCCTGAGAATAAAGATATCTGGTTCAGATGAACGGTTGTCGTGCGCACAATGCACAAGAAGTAAGGGAATATGTCCAAAACGGTTTCGACGGACGCACATTAGAATTAAATTACACCATAAATTGGCCAGCTAGGTCTCCTGATCGTTCACCAAACGACTTTTTCCTGTTCCGAATACAAACCTGTCAATAAAGCAGCGGTGACCATTTGGATGACATTTAATTTCATGTGTAATGTCAGTAATACTCTTGAAAACTTTTATAAATAAATTCATTTAAAAGCCGCGTTTATTTTCTTGTTGAGACATCGTTTAATTTTATAACTAAAAGAACCCATGACCAATTTAGATATTTTTGCCCAAAACAAATCAGGCAGTGTTTCTCTCTTATACACGCATGCTAACATGAAATGAGTCACTTCACTCTTGATGTCTAAAAAAGTACAAGCTGTGTCATCGAGCAAATATAGCGTGTTTTGAATATCGATGAGCAAAGTTACGTAAAAGTAAATAAAACTTTTATTTTTACAGCTGATGCATCATCGGCAGCGCCCGACGTCAAACGACCGATCAGGTAAGTTTTTTCTGATATATTTCGATAGGTAATTCCAAAAAATAAATGGAAAACTACGTAGAGGATACTTTTTCAGCATGACCTAGCTCTACCTCATGCCACCGACTTTTTGAATGCCACCTTTCCAGGACGGTAAATATGGCCAGCACGAAGCCCCGATTTGTGGCCTTTTGAATATTTTTATTGGGGCTCGAAATTGTTCGATATTGCTAGAGGAGAAAGATTTTATGCCATGTCGATTACCTTATTAAATGGATTTACTTACCTTACTTGTCAAAATATCCAATCTATTCACACTGGGTCACTAAAAAAAACACTGAACACCTGTCGTGTAATCGGGCTACTTATAAAGTTTATTATGATGGTATGTACCTAAATAAAAACGTAAAAAATAAAGTTGTGGATACAATAAGAAAAAAAACACTAAAAACAATTAATCTTATATATATATCTTCCGTTCAATCAGTTCCTTTAAACTAACCTTTCAAATATATTTCCCAATTAAGAAATAAAAATCGACGGAAAAAATGTCGTATCGAGTCGCCTTATCGACGTCGAATGAATGAAGTTACACTACGCGGTCACCGAGAAATACTTGAAGAATGAAGAATCGTAAGAATATCGCAAATTTTAGACTCGCCTCGGTCTTTCTTCCTTTCTTGACCTTATAAACGAGGATACGGGGTTACGGTAATAAATATTGATCAATCGCTTCAATACTAATAATAAGATTTTTGTGTCGTTTCGATGATGTTTTCAGTCGTATGCAGATAAAGCCTGTCCAGAGATATAAGAAAGTTACACTTCGCCTTTGAATGGGATTATCCAAGGGTGGCCATAAACAAACAATGAATGAATGAATAAATGCAGGTAAATTATGGTTCGTACTTAAAAATGTCTTAAAGTAAGCTGCAAATCCGGAAGACGTAATTTAATAAATAAGTAAATAATAAGATTTTAAACCGATTTTTACCTGATTCAAAATGAGAGGGTTAATCCCATAAAACAAATTATGTTCTAAAGACTGTATATATAGCCACTCTAGTTAGTTTTAAGCTTGGTAATTATTCTTACTTCGTGTGTAATACAGCGTTTGTTTAATCGTGTTTGAGTCATGGAAAATATGTGCGAGCCCAATGTATCTCAGGAGATAACCCCGTCGAAAAGCAGAAAACACTTTTCTGTGGAAACTAAGAGAGTTATAAACAATGGATCTAAAGACGGATGGATTCCAAATGGACTTTCTCTGTCTGCAAAAAAACATTAAAGATTCTTCTGTGGATTACCATGACACCACTGCTGATTTATATGAAGATTGGTTTAAAAACAAGGTAATTCCAAATATACCTCCGAATAGCGTAATTGTAATGGACAATGCAAACTACCATAGTAGGCAGTTGACCAAGACTCTCTTCTCAAATGACACAAAAGCAACAATCCAAAACTACATGTATGATAATGACATTTATTTTCGGGAAGATTACACCAAAAGGCAATTAATTGAGGTTTTACAAAGTTTAAAACTACAAAAGGAATACTTCTGTGATAATTATGCAAAAAATCTAGGGCATACAGTTTTAAGGCTTCCACCACCATTGTATATTTAATCCCATCGAACATGTTTGGCACCAACTGAAATCTGCAATTCGTCCAGGCCCGGATTTACCATGCAGGCACAGTAGGCAGTTGCCTCGGGCGGCAAGAATTGAAGGGCGGCAAATTTTGAGATAAAATTTGAAAACTTGTTATATTCGTGGGAATTGAATTTCCCGCCTATTTCGTTAGCACGCGTACCAACATTATAAGTGGAAAATGCTCGAATCGAAAAAAGAATCGATTGGGACAAGTCTCGATATGCTAATTGTTGAATGATTTTAATAAACTGACTATAATAAAATAAAAAATCTGCTCTCAGAAAGGTGCATTTTATTTATTGAAAAACTTTCCGAACCAAATTTATTCCACCATTGAAAAAGTTTCGTAGGGCGGGGGGCGGCAATTTTCGCAACTGCCTAGGGGCGGCAAATTTCTAAATCCGGGCCTGAATTCGTCGTAACAATATTTGCTCTACTATTAACTCCAGTGTACTTGAGCTTATATAAACTGAAGTTTTTAACATCCCTTCACAAAGTTGGGCAAATTCTGTTACACATGTTGAAAACGTGGAAAAATCCTATATCCAGATAAACAATATAGCACAAAAATAATAATTAGAACAGATGATGATAGCGGTAGTGATATTGATATATTAGGTGAATAATTATTATAAGTACCGAATAATTTTTAATGATCAAATAACTTGTAATTTCACATTTAAACATAAATAAAATATTATTTAATGTCTTACTTATTTTTATTACAAACCATGATTAAATTCTAAGCAAAATACGGACCTGTTCGGCCATATTTTAATTTTACAGCTGGCCCGAGTCTTTCCCAATAGGGATCAGTCAGTCACTTTCTTATATCTCTGAACAGCCTTTACCAAGGGTTGTGTGCATAACTCTTTGATTAGGTGTACGAGAGTCCTTAAACATGTCACAGGTTTATCATAATTACTTTGGCTTCTAATTAGAAGCCCTGATGAGACAAAAGGCAAAACGGTGAAAAGAAATGGGTTATTCAAAGAATGAGACAAATTTGCAAAAGTCAGTTGACGATTGGTTAAATAAGGCGATGTTGCCGGACATAAAAATTTTTCTTTTTTTTTTTTTTTTTTTTGAAAACATCCTTTATTTATCACTCTATACATTACAACAATAACAATAATTCCGTTAACAGTGCCTACCTAAAGCTCTGGCCTCAGGAATACTTCTCTAAATTATTTATCAGTGTTAGTTGGATTTCATAATATACCTAGATTATATTTTATTTGTTTTATAAATAATCTGTACTTTCTATGTTCCTAATATTTTCAGGCATTTTATTGTATGTCTCACTAGCCTGTATCACTGGGTTATTTAAACCTATGTTTGTTCTTACAGCTAGTTGATAAACATTGTCTTGAGATCTAGTGTCATAGTTATGAATATTATTTGACATCATAATTTTTATATTAGATTTTTGTGTCAACAATTTAAATCTCCCCCGTAGAACCAAGGAACTATTTTGCATCTCTGTCTGCTGGCGACAAGTTGACTTTAAAGAACCGTGTGTTGTTTTTACTTTTTGTTGTCGACCTTCTGCAGGACGAATTCGGATACATTGTGAATTCGTTAATACAAGTAGTATCATTTGCTTTACCTTCATTACTTTTATTTATTGTGAAATTGTCGACGACTCTTAGGCTGGAAACAAACAAACGACTCTGGCTACTTAATTAGTCGTCCATGATAGAGCCACACCGTTCCTAATGAACTCTGAGCTATTTTATTCTATAAATAAACAAAAATCCTAATTCCGACACTAACTTCACACATTTTTCCGCGAAAATTCTAAAAACGACACATAAAACCTGAGTAGGTTCAGCACCTACCACACGAAATCCTGCCTTGCCCATAAAAAGGTGTTCCCGCATAATCACCAGATTTATCTTCACGCGACATTTTTAAAGAATTCGATAATAACGGTGTTTTTGTTACATAGTTTACATTAATACGGAATATTAAGTACAAGAAATTTTAAAATGTTTACTTTTGTCGGGAGTGTGCTTTATATACCTGAATGTCTAAAACTAAGCGATATCTGAGTCAAAGCCATCTTATTTTAAATTACAATAGAACGAGCTGTTTTTCTCACCCCTGAAATTGTATCAAAATCTATTAAGCTTATTTTCAAGGTAAAATTACCAATAAATATGCAATAAGTTTTAAATTTAATTCTGCTTCCTTAAAAGTTATTAAAACTGGATTTAAATTATGCTTTAAGTATTTAACATTGGATTTTACAATGTTCAATTCATACCGTAAATGGTATATCATATTTTAAACATTTAACATAATAAGTTATTGTATATAATTAGAATAATACTTAGACCGTCAGACAACAAAGAGCTGCAAATATTTTTTTTTAAATACAGGGTGCACCAAAGAAGAGGACTATACTCTGTCGCTTAATGCGAAAAATTCCGTATTTCAGATACTTAAGACCTGCACACCCCGAATCGGTCCTAAATAACCCTAATTTGCATACAATAGAAAGACGAGCGTGGTGAATGGAAGTAATGTGACAGCGGCATTACTACAGGTAGATTAGAATAATAAGTATAATAATAATTATACTTGATTAAGGGGAATTATGATAATTAAGAGGGACTACTAAACCAAGCTATATATCGTAAATGGCCGCAAATAATGTAAATCGACTTATTAGACTGTAAATAGTGTTTAAATAAATTCTGTGACCTACTAACGTTCTTAAAAATAATTTATTTGCCGAAATAACTTGGAAAATAATTTTTTTCTATCTTAAGGTGGACCAAACCAAGCCTATATGTCGCATTAAGCAACAGACTATACAGTGGCCTATTAGACGTACCTCGAGAATTTAATGATATTTAATTTTGACAATTTCGCTCTGGCTTTTTACGTTTTTCAAATATCTCAACAAACCAGGACCCTTGTTTTTCGAAAAAAATATGGAAATTAATTAATATCTCGAGAACGGTAACAAATAGGTATGGGCAAATAATAACGAACTATAAAAAATTGAAAACCTTCTTAATATACACGTCCAGCGTCGTCAATAGAACAATGCAGTCTTTCATTGCTAAATATTAATAAACAAAATCATCAACAAAGCAAAAAATATAACAATAAGAGTGTTTATGAATTCACAGCCTGACTTCTCTCGTGATTGATTGAGAAAATAATAATATTAATTTATTTGAAATGCAATTATTCATGAAAAGTAATAAACAGCCCATCGACGTCTATAATAGTTCTGCTTCATTTGAATAATATCGATATTCAATCATTAATTATATTACCGCATGTAAAAAATAATTTGCAGTATCTTTTATGATACTGCGTATGTAGGTTTAAATAAATTCTGTGAGCCAGTAATGCTCTTAAAAAAAATCTATTCGCCGAAATAACTTAGACAAGAATTTTTTCCCACCTTAAGGGGGACTGAATGAAGCCTATATGTCGCAAATGGTGTATATGGACTTATTAGGCTGTAAGTAGGTTTCTGTCGATTTGTTGAGTCCTTAGAGGCTTTAAAAAAAATCTATGTACCCAAATAAGTTGGAAAAAAATTATTATTAAATCCAAAATATCCTAGCTGGAGATTTGAGGGCGTTTATAGGTTTTTCTTTTCAAAAACTCAATGCCGAAAAGGACACAAATGGCTATGCCAAGAGACCAGGACATCAAGAAGCGAGAATTACACAAATAGACAGAAGGATCACGTCGAAGCTGGACCCACCATAAATGTGCCATATATCAAAGGGATCTCCGAAAAAATTAGACAACAATACAACATTCGAACAGTATTTAGCTCCAAATATTCCTTAAAAAGCCATCTGACCATTCTGGACCCACGGCCACCACTTGCAATGGTCAGAAGCAAAAATTATACTCAAAAAAGAACATTGGCGAAAGAGGAAATTCACAGAAGCGGCTCCCTTTGATATAAGAAATATTTGGAAACCCTTGTTAAGTAAATGTAACTGAACCTGTGTCTGTTAGCCCCTAGGTAGTATAAATAGTCTTTGGTAGCTTGTTAAATATTCACCTGAAGATGACTGGAGATGTTTACCAGCTGAAACGTTGTGGAAAAATAAATAATGACAATGAAAGTCCAAAACACGCCCTTCATTCATGATACATCATTGTCTCTAACCTTCAAATAAGCACTTTTGTATTGTCTATCTTTAAATGATGCGAAATAATAAATCAATTAAAACCGTCATCTCCATGGGCGTGCTAGATTTTTCGGCATGTATAGATTTAAATAGGCCTGAATTTTTAAATTTGTGCAGAATTAGTACAAGTATCGACATTAAATTCAAGTTTTGTCTTCAAATATATATTTTCTTATTATTTATTAAATTTATTAAGCTTAAAATTATGTACAGCCGTACCATTTACCTGGAATTTTGGAAAGCAATTTTATCAAGCACGTTACTTTTTGACAACAGCCCTCTGCCTACGGCACAGGCTGTTATCAAGTAGCGAGCTTTCAAAATCTATAATACAATTATTATCTTGTAGTTATATAAAATACTCAAAAAGCTCAGTCACTTTTGGGACATCAAGTTCAGTCAAGCGGTTGAAAGAACACTCTGATGGAACTTGCTTACATATTTCACAAATTAAATACATATTAAATCACCAGATCATATAAAAATCGTTGGGTCATCATATCCGCAAATATTTATTGATTCTTATTGAATTATTGCCTTATCATTGTTCAAACAGTAGCGCTAAAAGCGTAGGATTCTTTAACAATAGTGCTCGTGTACATGTTTTTTAATTTGCATTTTTAATATCTTCTGCGCAATAAAATTGCTCAAAAACCAATCAATCGAATTTATCACAGAATAAAATTGTTTGTTTTGTTAAATCAAACAGTTTTAAGCCACAAAATACCGCCGTTTCGCTGCACTTTGTAACAGAATTTCTCAAAGGAGAAAAGTAGCCCATCCCATCAAACAACGAAAGCAAAAATATATACTATACCTAATTTGCTTTCCTTCCCGCAACAAACCAGTGTTTTATTAGTAATTTAAATATTATTAAGCTTTCCGAATTATATACATTATTATACATTATTATGTTGTTACACGCGTTTAAAGTGTACGTTCTATTTGTTTTACGTTTTATTCCGTAAAAGCAAGTATCATTCTACAATATTTTCCATTCTAAAATAAATAATTTGACGTGAAAATTCTACAACTACATTTTAAAATATTTATCTAAAGGTAGCTTATTAACTAGAAGCTTTTAAATATTGCAACCACGACAATTTTAAAGGACTTAAAGCAGCTAAACATTTGTTTGATAAAGGACTTGGGGCAGTGACGGCCCGTAAACTCTATTAGGGGATGTGCTGCATAGTCATGAAAAAAAAATAGCAAATTGCCCCTAACCCTTGTGAAATTCACCCTCCCATTTCTAGCGAAAACCGCCAACAAGTAAAACAAATGACAAGAAAAAATATAAGCATTAACCCGATGATACGAATACCCAGAACTAACCGGAATTGAAATAATTTGCAGCACTGAATCCAAAATAATCAGCCTTCTATTTCAAGGAGAAAGTGCGCTGTCAGTACTCGGCGGATGCATAGAATAGGAATGGGTGGATGACTTGATCGTCAGTACGATTTATTGCACCATGCATTACATACTTCAGGCATTTGGTGTAGAATCAGTAATAATAAAAACAATAATTTGGTTTAAAAGAATGTTAGAACTGCAGCCCTTATACAGGAGTATCCACACTGAACTTCCACCAGTAGAAACATAAAGCTAATCGCCGAGCAATCTAAAAATGTATGTAATGTAATGTAGTGTATGGTGTTGTTTTGCAACAATTAAAGCCACTTTAACCAACTTAAAGGGTTTTTAACCGGCTTGAAGCACTTTCAAAATAGTCATGATTTTCCAAAAAACCAAAGGCATAATAATAATAGTTTCATAGGTAGTTTAGGCAAATGGCATTACTTTTTTGCTGCAAAAAAATCATTTTTATCCTGAGTACACCAAAATAAGTAAACAATGAAAACCAAACCTGATAGAAAATTAAGACTTACCCTACTATGGTCAAATCCCACTATATCCCTAAAACAAGGAAAAAACGATATTTTATATCTACTCGAGATTTAAAAAATTGAAATATATACAGTATGTTTATTTTTTGTTGCCATACATACCTATAGACGTCTCCATTGCCGTTCATACTTGGCTTGGACAATTCTGAGTTTCCATTTAAGTTTTTGTTGGGTTTGCTGCAACAAAAAATCCTTAATAGTTTCAGACCTACCAGACAGGTGGTGCTGATGATGTTGAGCACCGCAAAAATGATTTATCAAAAAAACACGAATTTAAGCCTTGTATGCGCGTCTTTACCTTTTTCTCCCATGTTTTTCACAGTCTGTTTTATCGACGTAAGTCACCACTTTGGTGTGTCCGTATTCCAAAATTTTCTGCGTCACCGGCGGATGTAAATGTTTGTTGTAATACATTTTAGCACTCGGCTTTACTATTGCTTAATAATCCAATCGATAAGCTGTCGTCAATTCATTACCTCACAATAATTTTAATGACTTGATAATTTGCAATGCAAAATTTAACAGCGTATAATATGGAATGATTTTACCACATTTGTATTACCATAACAATACAGTCCTCTTCGCACAAGATAAAGACGACATTGAACCAGCCAGAAACCTAATCGTTGAGTACAGAAGCTGGAGGTTAGAGGTTACCTTAGGACCTTACATTAAAGGAGGCCGATGGACAGACAGTTGGGCACTGTGCCACATACAAGCCATCGTCCAGTTAAATAGCATTCTGTGGGGTAATAACGTGTCAAAGAACGGCAAGGGTCTCACTTATAACACTGCAACAAAAAAAGTTGTACAGCGGTTAACGCAGGAGAAACCACATGGACGACGATGAACGAAGGAGGACACCTACATCCGCTACCCCGTGTTCGGGGTAAACCAACTAGCGTTCATGACACACTATGTCGCTATGACAACGGTGGCTATAGTTTTTCTTTGCCAATAAGAAATTAGCACACATATTCAGATAAAATACTTACTCGGCGGACCGTCGGCGTTGTGCCAAACGAACTAATTTGCATAATATACTATCCGACAAAGGATTCTAAGTTATAATACAATATTGTACCTTTTTAATTTAACTCTAGAAATAATAATTCCTACAACTAAACTTAATATTGGGGATTTACTTTGTGAAATATACCGATTTGGAAGAGTAAAGTTAGCCCTTGTCATGTTTTAAAAAAATAACTGTATAATGTGGTAACAACAATTCCACGTGTAAACTTCTCATGAGGTTGCTTAAATTAAAAACATACCCAGCATTATCATCCACAACACAACAGTCCTGTTTTTCACCTAAAACTTGCATAATTTAACTACTCTTTAACTGGTTCAAACAGTTACTACACAAATCGCTTAGACTTTAATCTAAAATGAACCCGAAACAAGTTACCTAATATTTTGAAATGGTAAAAGTAAAAAAAATCCCTATCACCGGTGGTACAAGATTTAAACCTGCTTACAAGAAATGCATTCTATATAATCGACATTTTAAGGCTGCTGTAATTTTAAGTCTGCAAAATTTGTATTTTATATGCACCTTCAAGATGACCTCCATAGATTTTTCTCCTGGGCTTTATCGAGCTTATATGCGCTCAAATTAGGAGGGTGATCATCGCAACATTAACCAAGCAACCGGTACTTTATATTTTTTAAAATTGGGTCGCTTGCAACCTTAACTATACCAGAACCTCATTTTCAAGTCATAACAGTTCTTGCGCTCAACCAGATACATTCCAATAATTAGTAATTCACACTTGAACAAGCAATCAAGCAAAATACAAATTGCAATTGAATAACTCCGGAGAAAGAACAGACATAAAATGTGACTTCTCAAGAGGGATTTGATTGAGTGCATTCATTGAAGTTCTTGTAAATGTTACAGAGAGAAAGGAAAAAGGATCTGGAATCTTTTGTAAAATAATCAAGATATTTGATTGCATACATTGTCTCCTAAATAACCTAAACCATTTCAAGCTACAAACCCGATATTTATGTGCTTATGCAATATTTAGCTAAAGTAGGACAGCAGACCATACATTTTATTTTTTGGTTCATGTCGATACATGCCTTGCAAAATGAACTTGATTATCAATAATTTAAATTTTTCTATAATTTCTAATGCAGTGGGATTGAAAAAATGAACTGGCCAGCATATTCTCCAGATTTAAACCCTATAGAGCATGTAAGGGACATGCTCGGAAGACACGTTAGGGGTCGAGAAGTGGTTCCAGCGACATTAAACGAGCTTCGTGTACAGGCAGTACTTAGGGCTAAAGGAGGAAATACAAAGTATTAAGGCATATTTAAGTAAAAATTGGTAGTTGTTAAGTTTATTTCCCGAAAATCATCGTGTATTTTGTGTGAATCTTATAGAGGCTTGTTCCTAAATTAATTTGTAATTAAATCTTGATTAGTACAGTAATTTTTTCGGCATCCTGATAATCTATTCTTATTCCAACAGCAATAATGAAATTTTGGAAAAATTTAAATTATTGATAATCGAGATCATTTTGCATTTGTGTGAGAATTAATGCATGTATTGACATGAACCAAAAAACAAAATGTAAAGAATAGATGACTCTAAATGAAAACTGGTATTTTGAAATAATTTTGCTATTTGATTATTCCACAGGATGTTTTGAAATTAGATAAAAAAAAAACAATTCGATTATCCTTGTATAATATGTCAAATAACTAATGTTACTTAAAATTTGTAAAAAATACGCCCAAAACTGATAGTTGTTGTACCTACAGTTCTCTAAATAAATCAGTCAAATCGAACTAAAAATAAAAAAGTTATCAAGCCTAAAACTTAATCAAAATTTTGTAGTAACCGTTTTTTTTTTGCACATGAGTGGAGATGCCTTTTTTTTTGAAGTTCTGAGTACATATAATGATTAATTTTAGTCCTGAAGAAGACACCATCTAGGTGTCGAAACCTTGGCAAATACAGAAATTATATTTAAATTTTTCTGTTTTTTTTTTGTCAATTCACATTCATTGATCAAGTTATAGAAGGACGCAAATTTGCCCAAATAAATTATTGAATATAATCGGTAAATTTTTGAATTACCTAGTATAGGAAATGTTATGTTTTTCTTTATTTAATATTTTGGAAAAATGATGAACAATTAAATAATAACCAACAATCAATTATTAGGAAAATTGTTGAATAAATAAATGAAATAATTGATTATAATAAGTTTAGAGAGGTATATGATTGTCTGCATTTAAGGAAGATAAATGTTGTTGTACTAATAATGCAAAATGAAACTAATCTGTTGGGGAATTTTGTGAGATAATCAAGGCATGTAAAATAGATAAATAGTAAAATGGAAAATATACCAAATGTATCGAGAAAATGTTGTGCCCACGTTAGATTCTTTAAAAACACGGTTAACAACTGACGATACCATGTAGCAGGACAAGTCTTCACCGCGCCTTGCAAGAGATGGGATTTAAGTATAAGCCAATAAACAAGAGACAAATTATTATGGAGTCCGAAAGATTAAGAAAAATCAGATTTCTGTACCTTAGGGAAATAAAAAGTTTAGATCCGAAAAACGTTCAATAGTTGATCTGGATGAAACGTGGTGTGACACTCATGAGACTGTCAAAAAGGGATGGGTTGATTTAACTGAAAAATGCCAATATAGAGCCCCTTCAAATAAAGGAAAACGAATAACAATAATTCATGCAGGTTGGGAGAATGGATGGATCCCTAATTGTTTATTACTGTCGGCAAAAAATATATAGGATTCAAGTCTGGACTATCATAAAGATACCAACGCCGCTCTTTTTGAAAGCTGGTTTAAAGACAGTTTGCTTTCAAATGTGCCAGAGCACAGTGTTATTGTGATGGACAGCCGGCAACTCGAAAAAGTACCGGATGCATCGAGCAAAAAATCCGTAATAAAGGAGTTGATGCTAAAAAATGACTTGTAGGTACTTCGAGGAAACGTATAGTGAAAAACAGCTGTTAGAATAATGGCGGAAGAATATTATATTGCAGTTATTAGGTCAAACGAAATATGTTCGGATATACTTCACATATAATAATTTTTTTAGCCCTAAAATACCGAAATTATATTTTAATTTTCCTGTTTTTTTTGTTAATTCACATTTATTGATTAAATTATACAAGGATGCAAATTTGCCCCAATAAATTACTGAATATAATCGGTAAATTTTTGAAACACCTGGTATAGGAAAGAGTATGCTTTTTTTAATTATTTAATATTGCAAGAATGATGAACCACTAACTAATAACCAACAAACCAACAATCAATTATTAAGAAAATCGTTAAATAAATAAATGAAATAATTGATTATAATAAGTTTAGAGAGATATGTGATTGTCTGCATTGAATGAAGGTAAATTTTCTTGTAATAATAATGCAAAATGAAACTAATCTGTTGGGAAATTTTCTGAGATAATCAAGGCATTTCACTGTAAATATTGCGTTAAATTTATTGTTATAAGTCGATATTTTCAACAGCCGGTCCCGGTAGGTAAAAAATAGGGAAGAGTATAATTATCTAATTATAGGCAATTTAATTTCGGAAAATGACAAGCAATTATATAATTAACAGGAATTAATCAAGCTAATTGCTTATTAAATAAATAAAATAATTAGTTCAATTCGGTAATAAACCGGACTAACTTTAAGAAAATGTAGGCTACTTTGTAGTCCAATAAACGGAACGCTTAAAAAGGAATTTTAGTTAGAAAGCTGCTTTTTCGGTTGAAGGTACATTTTAATGTTTGAAAAGACACCTCAGTGTTATTTTGTGTCCAGTCCTTGCACGAGAGCTAAAAACCCTTCAATTGGGGTTCAAAATATATTTTTGGGTTATAACTTTTAAATGAAAAATAATATGAAAAAAGTTTTTATTAAATGTTGTAGAGCATTAAATTTTACACAAAAAAGGTTATTACTACTTTTTTCTAATCTATAAATCTACAACCCATAAGAGGTTCGCAAATTTCAAAAACAATTTTTGGTCAGGTCTTTAATAAATGGGACCTAAATATGAATATGGCATCACTGTCGTCTTTGGAAAAGAGTTGCAGCGTCTAGTGCAGTATTTATCGGATTTTTAGATGCCGAATGATTTTTTGCGGATACAGGGTGCGCAAATACCATTTATCCTATATTTTAGGTGTATGTGAAATTTGGTTAGTAGATAGCTAATACCTCGAAACAGCACATAGGGTCGTTTTCATTTCGAAAATTTTAAAAACAAAAAATATTACTTTACTTTAGAAAGACAATGTAAGAGAAGATTAAAATCTGAGTAAGTGATAAATTTCACTGCACAGTTATTAAGTACTTAATACTATTTTTCATATAGGTGATAGGTAATACCTATTATAGGAGTGTATATTAAATTGGCACACCATCAATTATTGGCACCCAAAAAGTTGCTCTAAAAAACTGTTTAAAACTGATTTTTTGCTTTACTCTTTTAACCTACAAAAATCGTTTCGTTATCTTCACAGTTGACTGGCAATGGGCAATATTATTATTCAAGATACACCCCCAATAAAAATATCATATTATATAAAATAATTATAAACCATTCAAAATTTTTGGCTTAGTTTCATACATACCTTTCAGAGGGTTATTCAAACAATATTTCACAAAAATGTTTCACTCATAAAAACCTCAAAACAGTACAAAAATAACATACTCTAATAAATTAACGTACCTACCAAAAAACTTTTTTTTAGACACCCGTATAGAGTCTCAGCTAGACGATGGGTAGTGTTGCCAAGTTGAAAATTTAATGCGTTTGTGAAATTTCGAAGAAGCCGACCAACCCTCAAAGTTCATATGATTTTAAGGCCACAACTATTAGAGAAAAATGATCATAAACGTTTTTATTCAGATTTAAATGCTCTACAACTTTTGTCTAAAACCTTTTTTTCTAGTGTTTTTTGTTTTAAAGCCACGGGTCAAAAAAACATTTTAAAGTAATTTTCCATCCCTTATGCAAGGGTTGAATACAAAATAATACCGAAGTGTCTTTTCAAACATTAAAATGTACCTTCCACCAAAAAAGCAGCTTTCTAACCAAAATTCCTTTTTAAGCGTTCCGTTTATTGGACTATTTGTTGGTGACACATTTTTTAAAAGTGTTTATTCGCAGTAAAAAATGTTTGAATCATACAAGAACTCGAGCAGTAAATTATTCTGTAGCGACGATATTTGAAGGAATTTTTTATTCGTCAGGGGCTATAAAACTTTGCAAAATATTTGCCTAATAAATTAGCAAGTTTGGTTTGTTATTAGTAAAAAATTGAGATGGTTTCGGTAACCTGTAAAAATAGAAACAAATTACACTAGTACTTCTAATGCTCGAAAATCCCTAAGCGCTAATTTTGTTTCTTGCTTTCTTTAATATCTGAAATGAACAAACTCGAGTGTTTTACAATTTTTGAAACACACTGTTCCTATGTAAAAAAAGTAAACTCAAGAGGGTTGGCCCGTAACCACCTGAATATCTCAAAAATGAGTTAACATATGTGGACATTAAACGCGTCAATTTTGTACTATACCGACTTAAAAAATTTGGAATTTAATTCAGAACCCACAAATCAAAGAATTAAGTTGACTCATGCCCTGGTTTTTAACCTCACTGCACTTTGATACCTGAATATCTCCAAAACGATGTAAAACTATGGTAAAATCATTCCTTACAAACGTGTTCAAACTGCTAAAATTTTTATGATCACCAACACAATCACCACAATTTTTCGCACATTAACTTAGTTTTGACCGAACATGATAAAATCCCGCTTGGCGCTCAGGAATGCACTAACACGTGCGCGGCAGAAAAAAAAAATAATTGCAAACAATGCTGCAATTAGACGTCGCTATGGAAACGCGTAATGAGAAAATAAAGACAATCGTCGACGCCCACAGAAACTGAGATTCGCTTGTCAGATACTGGAAATCTTCATAATGAAATAAACAGTTCGAAAATGGGTATTTTGGAGTCGGTACAGTCAGTTCAGCAAAAAGATGGCATTTTTGACGTTTGTGCTATTGGCAGGCCCGCTACCGAAGCAGTAAAGGAGGCAAAAAGGGACGCAAATCCTTACTGGAGAATGGCAGAGATGTGCTATGCCGACAATATGATGGTGATTAGAGCTTAAGACGAAAAACACTAAAAAAAAACCTAGAAATATGCATAAGAAGGAAATTTGAGAATTAGCGAAGACCAAGATAGGGGGAAATGAACAACAAATACATAATATACAGGGTCGGGTGTTGCTTAGAACATACGTTTATATCAGGTTTTTTTCTTACAATGGATCCGAGAATCACATCCTGAAATATAATATTAGCATACCAATAAGGAACACCCTATATTAATAGGATAGAGAAACATACAAGTGCAATAATTCAAATAAATAGGCACCATGACATCAGAAGAAAAGACCAAGAGATCACAGCGGGAGGGGGATCATACAACAGCATAAAAAAAATACTTTTTTGGAAAAAGAGGATTCCTCAAGAAAATTAGAACACAGAATCAAAAGAAAGTTGAAATACTAGCATGCGAAGCAGAAACATGAACAACGAAAGAAAAGAGATTAAATGATAGCAATTGAAATGAGATATTTAAGAAAAATAGGAGGGAAAACAAGAATGGATAAAATCAGAAATGTTACACAGAGGCCGAAGCTAAAAGTGTTCTTTAATCGAGGAAAGTCAGTCAGAAGTCCAACCAGAATACCCAAGAAAGGAAAAGATGGAAAAACAATGGAGACTGAACCTGAACATTTTATAGAATTTTAAACAAAGTAAGTTTTTTCAATACAGATTTCGTACAATGTGTCCCAATAATTAATTAATTAAATGTTTAAACAATCCCCATTAACAGCTAAACAATATCCTAACCACCATAGTAGAGGAAATTAAAGTAGTACTTGTTATATTTCACAATTTATTTCAGTTTCCTGACACGTGTTTCAACCCTTGCGGGTCATTATCAAAGGCATTATGAGACAATAATAAATTCTACATGTCATTAAAATAAAAATTGACAGATAATAGGTTATTTTGGTCCTTAATTTACAGGTATTGGCCAAAGGTACAACTAAATTACAGGTGTGATTATAGAGGTATTTACATCTAAGTTTTAAAATTAAGAAAATGATATTGTGTATAATAATTATGGGTTTTTTCGTTGGTAATTATTGACAGTGTTTATTGCATATTTATCTTAAGTTATTAGGCTATTAAGTATTAGATTGGCACCTGAAGGTATTTCAATTTGATTGTTAACAACATTACATCGATTTTTTAAGGCTTATAACCGATATATACTCAACACAAGGGTAAAAACTCAGCCCAGGAATCATCGTGCTAATAATTTTATTTTCCTCTACGTGCAGTAAAATATCAAGATCTCTATTATTTCTTTCGTCAGCTCTATTTACATTCTGAGGTGAGCATTTACAGTTATGTATAGTACCTACCACTTAATCATAGTTACTTTTTCCTTAATGGAATAGCTATAGTTAGTTAAAGCGCCTTCAATGAAAATGTTGTCACTGACGCTACTTTTCGTTTTGTCAATGCCAAATATTAATTTGCTGGTGTTTGCTATATTACCTAAACTATGAAAATGTCTTAATTTTGCCATCACATTTAATTGAATAAGTTGGGATTGGCTCATTAAAATTTATTCAAACTTGGCACATGGGTTTATTATATCGGCCTCTTCAAAAAATTATAATCCAATTTTTCTCTAAAATGTACAGGGAAGCCAATATTTAGCCACCTCAAGATTTACATGGGATTTCTCATGTTCAGCTAAACCATGCATCACCCGGAACGGACGTTCTGACTTAAAATTGGTCTAAGAATGATCCATTAAAATAAGTGCAAGACAATAGGTAATCACTTGGAAAGAGAGGTCGGTAATTTAAAAGGTTTCTACGATTCGACGAACGAACTATAGTAAATATGGTATATTGTAATGCAAAAAAAATAAAACAGTATTTCATGATCTGCGAGCATTCGCAAAAGATCATAAAATCACATTTATTTAATGTTTATATTAGCACATCGTAAATACATAATTCAAACAGATACGCCGAGTAAAAGACGTAAAATTCATGTTATCAAAGGCTTTAAAAAAAAAACGTCCCCAATTTATACCAAAAGCAATAAATTAATTAAATTTAATTAATCCAAGCACTTAGTAATTTTCCGTGAAAAAATAAATCAATAAAATCCCACTTGTTTTGCGCAAAAATGGTGTGTTTACATTTCTTTCTCGTGATTACATTGTCGAGGTAATAATAGATCTTATTAAATCTTGCAAATCATTGCTCATGCCAGGTTTCGGGTTGGGCGCGGCTCATTTGTTGTCGACGCGCCTAACATTACAGTTGGGTGAGTGGGCTAGTAATTGCTATTATTGACAGCCATTTAACTATTGTTAAATTTTTATATAGGCAAGGGCCTAGCGACACTTGAAGCACCGGTTCCCGTCAGATCACCGAAGTTAAGCAGTGTCGAGCGCGGTTAGTACTTGGATGGGTGACCGCTTGGGAAACACCGCGTGCTCTTGTCTTAGGGAAGAGTGTAAAATGAATCGACATCAAAACCATCCTATTCACGCCGGACAGGCCGGATGAGATCGGATGAAGGTGCCGTTTCACACTCCCCAGTCGGTAGACCGCACGATTAAAAACCGTACGGTCGATGACCGGTTCAAGATGGCCTCTGATACGCCGACGACCGTAAAAAATAGTAAATAAAAAAATAAAAAAAAAAAAATTATATGCAAGGGTATCGTAACAAATGGAGATGGAACCCCTATCGATTAGCTTGCCCACTACTAGTAAAAGCAAAACTACTATAATAAAACTTTGGGGGGGGGGTCCTTTAGCCGTCTTTATTAATAAAATAGCTAACCTACCTGTTTCGGTCTCAATAGACCATCATTAGGATTAGCAGAACAGAATGGAGCAACTGCGACAGTGAAGGCGACAGAAAAGAAAATAACAGTCCAGATCACACAACTTATTTCCAGTGGCGGCTTTTCAGGGCCGGCAGGGTCAGCAGTGCCGACCCAGTGTCAAACAGAAGACCAACCGTTGTACTTTTTAAATCGCCCTTATAACCCAAGACGTCATACTGGATTACTCGTAAACACGCCACCATTAAATTAATTGTATTACGTTTCAAGTCGCCTTTGTAACTAGGACCGGCAAGCCGACCCTACCATAAGAAAGAGCTTCGAAATTCCAGGCAACCAAACATACATATATAATATACAGTAATATATTTGCAAACCGTGTTGCAAACTTTACACGCCGTCAGAAACGGCAAGAAAAGATTTGCCGGTAAATTAAAGGTTTGTTCAGAACCGACCAAGAACCGTATCAATACAGTTCTCCAGACGGTCGCACAACTAATTTGCCACTGCAACAGTGGATTGTCAAGTTCAAAGTTTAATTGACAGGCTGGAAATAATCGTTCGGGTATAGAATAACGGGTTGGAACTTGGAACAAACCTTTAAAGAAAGTAGGGTTAGTTAGTTAGTTGTTATTATTCGTTTCGTATTATACTCAGTAATTATTGGTTGTTTGTTATTATTCTTAAAGGAAAAGGACTTACTGAAATTTTTTGACATGCAATGAAGTGGCTCTTATTTATTTTCTTGAAAACGAAGTAAGATACGAAAAAATATCACGAGACAAAAATTTGTATTTTTAACTACTTAACCCGAAAACAATATAAATGTTTTAAACAAGTCAGTGGCATACATTTTGTCAGTATTATTTGTGAGACTGCCCCCGGGACGCCACTGGAAGTTCAGGTATGGAAAATCCCTTACATTGACGCCAAAAGCCAAATATTTAGGAGTCACTTTTGACCAGAAGCTAACGTGGACCTCTGGTTGTTGTCGAAACTGTTATGTCTTCGTAAACTGAGACTGATGCTAGCAGAATTGCGTTTTCTGCTAAACCCCGAATCCAACAAAGTAACTTGCGTCCGTTTTTTGGACGCCGCACTGTTGCTACTTTCGTTGCTATCATTCGAAACCCTACCTTGCTGAGTTGTGTCGAAAAAGTCATCCGCAAAGTAGGGTATTACAGCTCCGTATTCCGATTAAACATCTGGTAAAGAAATTATTAATGAGATGACAATGCTTTATTCCTTTCCACATAATAAGTCTTACCATGAATAATTCTAGGATTGGATTCACTAGCGCATGTCGACAATGTGGTAAACAAACAAACGACCTTCTGACAGCTCCGACGCGCGGTAGGTGCCAGTTGGGGTTTAAACCCCCGCATCATGCGCTGACTCTACACGGCGGTCATCAGACCGAGAGACGCCTATGGCTCTGCGGTTTGGTGGAAAAGGGCACCGTACGCGCCAGACTGGCAAAAGTACAGAGACTTACAGGCCTGGGCATAACCGGATGTCCTGCTAGGGCTGCCGAGCCTTCCTATATGGATTCAAAATTACACTATGGCGGCATTCCTAAGAATGCGAGCCACTAGATGCTGGAAAGGAGTGGGTGATTTAGGCCACACAAGGATAGCTCTGAGGGTGGAAAGGGAAATCCCAATACTCTCCTTCAGAGCAATGTCAGTTCTAGCCGGAAGCAGTGGAAGGAAGAGTGACATTATGATATATTGTAAAATATAGAAACTGTGAGTGGGTTGAAGGGGATTTTTACTTGCAAAACAAACTCTAAAAATACAATAATGACAGCAGCGTAATCCTGTCAAAGAGCCGTAACATGAACCTGCTAGACCTCTCGCTTTATTTAGTGAAGGTGTTGAGTAAAGATTCAATAATCTGGTTGCATAATTGAGGGAACAAGGCACGTAACAAATGGGTAAAGCGCGACATATGGGCGTACATGAGAAAACGACGGTTGTATTGGTGTGCAAATACCGAAAGCGTTCTTAAACATTTTAGCAGCGTCCCCTCCCGGCGTTTAACGGATTCTAGACCGGATTACGGATAGGGTTCTCGATACTGCTAGCGCGTAAAGTGGCGTGATTTATGGTCTACGTGACAAGAGGACAAGAGCGAAGCGTCTTGCACCACGCCTTGGAGAGAACACACGGGTTCTCTCGCGGCATTTTGTACAGTTTTTAGTGAATTTTATGGCACAGGGGCCATAAAATAAATTCAAAGTTTGTGGTTTTGTAACCTGAAGGTGGACTAATGTGTTTGATTCATCTCAACTAACAAGTTCTGTAAATAGTTGGCAATTTGCAGTGTCATTACTCAAAGGCAAAGTTTTAAGGTCGTATAAACGATAAATCCTCTACGATTACAATAATTATATTATTGTATCCTGATAATATTAGTTGTCACCAGCATTGATGATACGATTCTCAACGAATGTAAAATGAATTGTAGAAATATTAGAAGTAAATACGTAGATATATTTTTGTGTAAGAAAAGCCTTTTATTTCAACTGAGATATTTTAAACGTAAGCATTAACCTATTAATAATTATTAATTATTATTGTAAAGTATCTTGGCAAAATAAATAAATTTGATTTGATTTGATTTGATTTGGAAATATAGTAAACAAATTATGTTTGGCACAAGCAGCAACGGCGGCGTCAACAGAAGGAGAATACTTTTAAATATTGAAGCGTATGCGTGGCAACACTTCGTAATTTGTTGTTAACGTCAAAATGCACTCTAATCCAATCTTTATTATTTCCTATTATTTTATTGGTGACTATTTCAGACCACTGTCACTGAGATTAAATAGGTACAAAAATTACACACAACCCAATAAGATTATGACAGCCCACGAAAAGTGTCGAAACGTCGGCTTTAATTTCAATATTAATTGAGGCGCTTTTTAAGAATACTCTATCTACAGTCAATTGAAAGACAATAAAAATGTTCACTTACCATTCTTCCGGATATTTTCCGTTGCTCTCCCCCTGCCCCTGCGCTCCGCCCTGCAGCTGCCTTATCAGCTCCTCCCGCTCCTTCTCCCTGATCACCATTGCCTCCTGCAATTTCTGCTTGGTCTTCTGAAACTCCTTCACCAACTCGCCGGAGTAGCTCTGGTCGGAACTGCCTTCAATCACCGCCGGGGCGGTGAGCGTCAAGTTTTGATGTATGGGTGCAATCGAAGGCCTATAATAAATCAATAACTCGTTCAGTATACAAAACGCAAACCCACAAATAGACACAACTGACCTCTCGTTCAACGAATCTCTTCTTGACGAGCGTGCAGTGCCGATTGAAGCCGGACTATCGCGACCGCGATGCTCGGGCGTCGACGCGTTCGAAAATTTCCGGTCTGGACTTTTCGACTGCGCCTGCGTGTTAGCCGAGGTATTGTTGTACACCTTGGGCGTGCTGGTTTGTTCCTGTATACAGGGCAGCTGCTGGAATTCGGCGTAGCTATTTGACAAGAACACTTCGCCTTCGTTTTCGAACAGTCTGTCCACTGACGAATTCATTAGTTTGGTGTTTTTAATACCTGCAATGATTAATGCAATATAAACTTTTGGTGCGTTTTGGAATCATCTCCTGGGGTGCAAGACAGTACTTACAGCTCAGGAAAGAATGCGTCGCATAATGTGTAATCTTTTATTGTTGGGAATTGTAGAGGACATTTTAGAAGGACTAGAATAAATTCTCACTGTCTTTGGTCTATAGGTACATTAGGGTTTTTGACAATCTTTGAATTTTTATGCTCCCAGGGCTATAGGGTTCGTCGAAATAAATTTTAAAAAATGTTCAGCAAATTTCAAGTAAGTAACTATTTAAAAAATTGGAAACTTGGCAGACTTTAACCCTATTATGGTAGCTATTCTTTAGAATTTTTACAGATTTTTAACTATTATAATTTTAGAGTTTTGGCTAAATGAAAAAAATATTTTTCATTTTTCACAAAAATTAATAATAAACTATTAAGTAACTGATTAAGTCCCTAAAAATTCGAAGATTGTCAAAATAAGAACCCACCCTAAGGTACATACAACATACCAACTTGAATGATTTATGTTTTTCCATAGGAACGTTTCGTTTTTTAAGAACTTTAGAAACAATAGCGACATAATATAACGATACATATGCGAGATGTTGCACATGGTGACATCTCGTGGCAATCGAGTTATCCACCCAACCAGACCAGCGAGGACTTGGAGAAGACCATACGCTGAAATGGAACCGGCATAAGCAGGTAAAGTCCGTTCACAGATTTAAGAGAATGACTTACCGACTCGTGTTGACGCCTGTTTGAAACCAGACTGGGGTCTACACAGGCCCGCACTGAACTTTATTTCAAGCATGGATGATTTGACACAAATAATAAACAATTTTAGATAGAATATATTATAATTAATTAATGCAACTACAGTTTACTCATTTAATTCATTTTCACTGTCACTATCAACACCTATGATAATAATAAATCTTTCTGTAATATTCCCAATTTGAATGTATGAATTTTCAACAGTTTTAATATGCGAAACACAATTTTTCCAGCTACTCACAGGCACTTTGTCCACTTCAGTAATAATATTATCCAGTACACTAGCGTTTATAGTGGGTGATACATTATTACGTCTAACGGCAGATTTTAATTGATGCCATATGTGTTCTATGGGATTGAATATACAGTGTGCCCCTTACTTTTAGCGTAGCTATCCCAGTAGTACTCCTTTTCTAGGTTCAGAAATTTAAGCACATCAAGTAACTCTCTTTTAGTGTAACTTTCATGAAAATATATATCATTCTGATACATAAATTCCTGTATTGCCACAAGGGTGCTTGTTTAACTGTCTACTGTGGTAACTTGCGTTGTCCATAACAATCACACTGTTTGGAGAAACATTAGGAATTAACTTATTTACGAACCAATCCTCGAATAACTCCGCTGTGGTATCGTTATGGTAATCCAAACAGGAGTCATTTATATTCTTGACTGCCAATGAAAGTGCATTTGGTACCCAACCATCTTCGGACCCTGCATGTACTATGGTTATTCTTTTTCCTCTGTTTGATGATGCCTTTGTTCTACACCTGTCACTAGAATCAACCCAACCTTTTGATGGGGTATCATTGGTATCAAATCAGGTTTCATCTAAGTATATAATAGGTCTGTTCTCACTTCTGTACTGAGCGATTTTTGTCAAATATAAGTCGGTGCGATTCCATGATAACTTGCCGTTTATCGACTTTTTTAAATTTAAAGCCGATTCGTTGAAGACATTTCCACAGCGTTGTCCTACCACAATTGATATGCCTGTAAATTATCCAGTGTTGGTACCCTATGCTCTTCATAAATCTTATAAATTTTGCGTCGGACTAAATCTTCATCGCTGCGATCTAATTTTTTGCAAGTCCCAGAATCTTTCCTTCTTTTCCTTTCGGTGATATACTGTTTTTTCCGAAATTTTAGTCAATGTGGCTGTTTCTTCAATACAATACTTCAATTTTACTCAACTTTTCACGGTCTATGAGAGTTGTATATACATTTTTCATAATCTCTTTAGAATCTAAAGATAAGTGTCTTCTTCCATTTTCATTTCCGCACTGTGGTTGTACCTGTATCCCCTCCGGCTGTTCTATACTAGATTCACCAATCCACGGACGCCACATATTTGGATAATCAAAGCTGCGTTTTTATTTCACACGAACTAATAAAATGACTGGTTTTGCAACACTGATTTGTCTACTTATTTTTTTTTTCATTATTTAATAAGGCTTTGTAAACTAATTACGGCCAAGTACGGTCCCTACCTAGATAATAAAATCATTATCTCTATGATCCTTAAAACCCTTTTAACAAAGAATTTTATGATGGATGATAACTAAAGGCAGGTAGTCATTCTCTTAAATCTGTGAACGGACTTTATCTAATGTCAGGTGGCACTAAAAATTGTCGGTTTCTGCGAACCGAAAACGCGATGTAAAAGAAAGGAGTTTGTCCCTTTTCTTTTCATCAGATTCTATAGCCTTGCCGATGAGCCGTAATACGGCGAAACGCGTCCAAGGACCGGGTCGCAGTCGTATACATACGCATTATTGAAAGTTGGTATGTAATGTTAAGATTAAAGTGTTTCAGTTTAGAGACCAACTCAGTTTTAAATGCAATCATGACACAATTATTATAAGTATCGCAAAGAATATAAAAACTTACCAGTCAAATGGAAACTAGCAAAACTACTCCTAGACATGGGTCCATTCAAACTAATGTCGCCAGTGCTCATGGCCATCGCTCTGGGGTTTCCGTTTGGAACGGCAGTGCTTTGAGATAGTCCATAAGGCAGACCATCCAGAACAGGCATAAGGGATCTGGAAAAATTTGGTATGTCTAGTGCACTGATTTTATGCTCCATGTCTTATAGTTATTGCGTTAGCCAAGTGGTCTTGTAGTCTATGATTTTATGGTATGTGTTACTAAGGATAATGTTTTATAGTCCAAGACTTAAGGGTTTGTGTTGCCTCTACATGATCTTATAGTCCAAGATGTCACGTGTGGAACTTGACATCTTAATAGCCTAACGATTTTATTAAAGGTAATCTTATAGTCTGTGATATAAGGTTTGTGTTGCTTGGATATATGGATTCAGATCAGTCCAGAGCAGGCATAAGGGACCTGTAAAAATGTGGTCTGCCTAGTGCACTGATTTTATGCTCCATATCTTATAGTATTGTGTTAGCCAAGTGGTCTTTGAGTCTGTGCTTTTATGATATGTATTACTTAGAAGAATGTCTTATGGTCTACAATTTAAGGGGTTGTGTCTCCTCTGGATGATCTTGTAGTCTAAGATGTCATGTGCAGAATTTGGCATCTTATAGCCTAACATAATCCTATAGTTACCTGTGGTAGTGTATGTATCTGTTGATAATCGTCCGTGTTAGTCGTATGATCTCATAGCTCACCTGGTCATAATATCTGCTGCAGATCTTGGTCTTGTAAAGGGCATCGCGGAATGCGGGAAGGTTTTGGGTTTAATCGGGGTGACCAACATGTGCTCTGTCCAAGAAGTCTCCAGTGAGGGCCTTTCTAGTCTTTCCACGTCTACGTTCAGGGTTTTTTGCTCGAACGGCACGGAGAACGTCTCCGGGGGCACGCTCTGGAGCCAGGAGAGAAGGGAGAGGTCGCTATCGCTAAAACCTTGAAGGAAAATTGTGTGGGTTTATAGAAAACAATGTCTTATGGTTATGAGTAAAGGGCGGAATAGCGCAAAGTGCATATATACGCATTTTTTGCATATTTTGTCAATTTTATAATAAAAAATGCATATTTTTCCCAAATTATTACTCGTTGACTTAAAGGTTTAATGCCCAGTCCGGCACTTGTTTCAGGGATTTTCTAATCTGAAGATAATTATATAATAATTAATATTTACATTTTGGTTATACACAAGGTATTTATTGGGGGTTTCCGGGGTTTGCAGGTATATTGTTAGGGGTTATTTATTGTCGTTTAATAATGCCTTATTACCACCTGCTTAACAAACTGTATTTATATCGGGTTGAAATACGTACTTCTGGTTTAGTTTGTCGAAAGATTTCAGTATTTTCAGTGTGAAACTAGTGATTTCAAATTTGTGGTCAAAAAGCCTAAAGTGGCGAAAATGTCTAAAGTGGCGAAAACGTCTTCGTGGATTAAAAATTTCCCAGAGTTAGAGTTTATTGGAGAAAAAGTCTTGTGTAAAGCTTGTGCAAAAATTATTGTTTGTGAAAAGAAGTTCTAAATCGATCAACATTTAAAAACACCGCAGCATAAAAGTTACAAAAAATGAAATCTGAGCCAGTTCAGCTGAGTGTAAGTGTTGAGATTTAGATGATGATTCGCAGTGTGTTGTGCAAAGTAAAGAGTTGTTAAAAAGTGCAAGTGTAGTTAAAGATCTTGTTCTTATTAAGGTTAAATTGTTTTATACCGGATCTAATATCCTCGTTAAAAGAGTAGAAATTTAAGTTTAAGAGTTTAAGAGACTCGATTAGTATTGTTGAAACTTTTTTCGCTAAATGTAACAACATTCCCGGTAAAGTAGGAGGTCAAGTAAGGAACAAATTGGATGTAACTGTAAAAAAGAATATGTTTTTTAGAACCCAGTGTGTTTCTTTACCCTATTTTACTATAATAAATTAAGAAATATTGCATACCAGTACGCATATTTGCTCAAAAAAATGCATATTTTAAAGGCAAACAAGGCATATATATGTGCATATTTTGGCATTTAAGTGCATATATTCCGCCCTTTAGTTATGAGAAAGCAAGTTTCTTACCTACACTACCATCTAATAGTCGGGAGAATGACATTTCTTGTGAGTGAGAGTCGGCACTTCCTGTTGCTTTGGCTTGGCAGTAGTTTACACATGATTCGTACAGAATACCTGCAAAAGCACCACTGTACATTTGTGTCGCTGCTGATAACTACTACTTACCTTTTATAACTAACTGTATCAGTCTATCGTTTCTAGAGAACGCGTTTGCGTTGCTATCTGTCGTCTTCTTGTCGCCGGGCAGAAATTCAGCAATAAGCGGGTACACCTCCCGGAAGCATTGCACCCGCGCATTCGACGGGTTCCAGTCTTTGTACTGAAGGTGGTCTGTTAGTCTGAAACATACACATATAAGCAAATCAAGCATTATGTGAGGTACGTCCTTTTACCTTGGAAGTGTCAAGAGAAGACACAATGTGGAGTAGTCTTCTTTTGTTGGGCAGTACTTTTCCAGCTCATTCAATACCTTCACCACCTCTTCAACGGCATTGTCGACGCTGGATCCTTGGATATTAGCTTCCGATTTGATACATAGCAGCTCTATATACTAAACGGAAAAATTTAAATAGTATGGCGCCAGCGAACACTGCCCATTACCTTACCTTATGTTTGAGAATAGCGTAACTAAACTTCCTCATATCGAACGTTTTGAGCGCCTCCAGAGGCTGGATGAACTCCAGCACGTCGTCCCATTGTCCGTCCAGTATCAGCTGTCTTAAAAACAACACGTCGTCGCTGTAGTTGCCGTTGATAACGCCAGTTTCTCGTTCGAGGCTGAGCTGCGTTATGTGCAGCTCTCTGTTGTGCAGGAACTCGAGCGCGAGGCGGACGACGTCCTCCTCGCGCAGGACCAGCCGTGCCGACGGCATAACGTAGCGGATTTTTAGTCTGAAAGAAAAAAGATCGTTTTTGTTAAATTTAAACATTCAATTAAAATTATCAATTTCTAACGTCGCTTTTACTGGTGGGGACTTTCATCATTGCCTATTGACTATTCTTAAAAAACAGTTAAATTTGTTTCCATCTAATGTTCAAGTATTCCATGAAATACGAGCTGCAGGTCTTGAAAAACGCAGGAATTACTGTCAGTGGTTTACCCAAAATTTATTGGAAACAAATAATTTATTAGATGTAATGTTGGGTTATCCTGTATTGACTTACTTCCTGCTGAATTACCTGACAAAGACAGATAGGCTTGATATCACATCGCTAAAACAAATCTGTGCAATTTTACCAGGAATTTTGTGCTGTGGCAGAAAATTGATTGTAATACTTTAATTCGGTTAAATCACCGAGAAAAGATACTCGTTGCAATTGCCATACAGGAACGGTTTTAGTTTATGCTAAGTTTATGGAAATAACTAAAGTTCATCCGAACATATTTCGTTTGACCTAATAACTGCAATAATAGTTTTATTATATTGTAAACACCCAAAGAAACCCAGTTACCTGTTCGATTGCCAAACCTACGTTTTTAAAGAATTTCTTGGTAAAATTACCCATATAACTGTCGATGAGCGTGCCAACCAGCGAAATCTACCTGGCCCCAGCTGGCATCACTGTTTATATTACTGAAATGAAATGAAATAAGGGGTACTGCTTTGCACAGCAACGGATTTTGTAGTTAAATGAAAAGCCATAGTAATACCTTATAAATAGCAGCAATGTTTATTATGTTTATTTTTACCATTACTTGTATTATATGTATATTAATTTATTATAAGTACAAAACAAGTGTGAAAAGTTTGCGTGCCGAAAAGGGCTACTTTTCGCACGCATTTAGGCAAAAGTAATAATAACAATTAATATACCTACTTAAATAAATATATTTACATGTATACACAGAAGGTTTAATTGTAATTATAAAACGTTTTAATCTATTCCTAATTCAGTCTCGCTATCACTATCATCCACATTTATAATAAGAGGATGTATTTCGTTATATAAGAGTCTTCACACAACACTTCTGACAGCTGTTTTTTACTATACGTTTCCTCGAGGTACAAGTCATTTTTTAACATAAACTCCTTTATTGCGGATTTTGTGCTCGATGCATTCGGTACTTTTTCCAGTTGCCGACTGTGGTAGCTTGCATTGTCCATCACAATAACACTGTGTTCTGGTACATTTGAAAGCAAACTATCTTTAAATCAGCTTTAAGAAAGAGCGGCGTTGGTATCTTCATGATAGTCCAGACTTGAATCCTTTATATTTTTGCCGACAGTAATAAACAATTAGGGATCCATCTATTCTCCCAACCTGCATGAATTATTAAAAAACACAAACTTAAAATAAGTTGTCCCTTATCCTTTCCGTCAGACCCAATCCTTGGACGCGTTTCGCCGTTTACGGCTCCTCAGCAAGGCTCCGGGTCTGACGGGGGACCTCAAAGTGATTTAACACAGAAATGCAAGTTTACGAATGAGAATTGCAGCACGTGGCTACATCTCATCAGTGGTTGCCACGAGATGTAGCCACGTGCTGCAATTCTCATTCGTAAACTTGCATGAAATATTGTTATTCGTTTTCCTTTATTTGAAGGGGCTTTATTTTGGCATTTTTCAGTTAAATCAACCGATCCCTCTTTGACAGTCTTATGAGTGTCAAACCACGTTTCATCCAGATAAACTATTGAACGTTTTTCGGATCTAAACTTCTTTACTTCCCATGGAACTTTCGTCATTTCACTGGTATTTTTAATGGCAATTACTTTAGGGTGGCCGCTCTTTGGTAACGATTCACATACATTTTTCACGATCACTTTGGCGTCAGAAGATAAATGCTTCCTGGAATGTTTAGGGTAGCTAGATATCGCATTAGCTGAAGATTCCCAAGCTCTCCACATACTTTTAATATTACCTTGTTGCACACTGTTTCAAAGTAAAATAGATAGGTACTAATCTATTTCGAATATTATGTTTACTATTTATCTATATAAACAGGTACCTGTAACTAAAAAGTTTTGAGAAATATCCTAATAATTAAGTTGTTTCTAGAAAACCTTAATTAGACAGTTTATTAATTTTGATAACAAATCAGGTAATGTACCTATCTATTGTTATTATAAACTGGCATTAAAAATAAATGTAGGTTAATACGTCTCTGCGAAAGCGAAAGCTGAGTTTATGAGGGGTTTTATTGCAGTCATTAAGACAAACGAAATATGTTGAGAAGTACTTTACCAATTCAATTAAATCGTTAAAATGTGATTGGGAACGGGGATGACAAGTGCTTCTTTTATCGGTGAAGTTGGTTGGGATCCTATTTTATCAATTCCCGAATACTCACTGCATACCAATCCAGCCGAAATCCATTATTTAATCAAAGAAACACATACACGACACATACATAGTTGCAAATACATTGTTTAACGATAAAAAGTGAACTGATTTAAAATACGATTGTTTTATGGCATGACCGCTTTTTACATAACGGAGTAGATACCCAAAAAAGTACACATAACCATCTACTGTGCATAATGTTATTGCAATAGACATTAAAAAAATGCAAGCCAAATATATTAACTAACCTGAACTGACCTAATCAAGGAACAGATAATTTATAATTTTCATTTTTAGACAGACAAAAAGTTCAAAAATACATATTTTCAGGGACAACTTTTGTTCCATGGTAATTAGGGACTTGAAATTGTAGGTGGATATATAATTAAGGGCGCTGAATCGAAAGACAAAAACCACATATTTCATTTATCAACATTAACTTTTTTAGACAAAACTGCGGCCTGGGTTTTTTTAGCGTTAAATTCTACTTGGTTACTGTCACCCCAAGACAGAATTTCTTCCAAGTCTTTGTTGAGATGTGAGACCTCTTGCTGCCTATAGAGATGTGCATTGGCAGCCGATGTCCGAGCATCCAATATGGGATTTTTAGTTTTTTCCAAATGATCGTTAATGTACAGTAAAAAGAGGGTGGGCGACAATATAGAACCTTGAGGGACCTCGGCGTTGATGTTAAATGTGTCTGAAAGAAATCAGTCCATCGCCACTTGCACAGAACGGTCTTGTTTGACAGTCATGAACAAAATTGAGCCAGCATTCCGTATGATCTCACTTTAGTTAGGAGCCCCTCATGCCATACTCGGTCAAGGGCCTTGGAAATGTCCAGTGCTACCGCCCAGGACTCCCCACGATGTTCTATTGCATTGTTCCAAACGTGAGTAACATCAGCGAAAAGATCTCCTGTTGATCTAGACTTTCGGAATCCATATTGGCGGTCACTAGTAATGTTGAAGCCTTCCAGGTGCTTTAATAATTTATCGTTGATAGTCTTCTTCATGACTTTTGATATAATCGAAAGCAATGCGACTGGACGATAGTTGTTTGGCAAGGTCTTCTTGCTTTTTTTGTAAGATAAGTTAAGAAGCCTACAAAAAACCGGTGTCATCATCAGCGCATGTCTTAATTACGACGACTGAACTAGAAGATTTTTTGATGTCAAGACTTCAAGATTCGTTTAACATCGCGCTACCGGGCATTCTCGATTCTCAATGTTCGGTGGAGTTTTTCCCTAAAAATTAATTATTTGCTTGCATTGGTTTCGAGCGTTAACAAAGATGGTACGATTTTCGGCGGTAGGGTTTTGACGCTATTGTCGGTAGAAATGATTTTTTGATTTAACAGCTCGTTTGCAATTTTTGATAAACCAAGACTTGCTTTTTGAGAAAGGGATGAAGGCTTCCATGCCAGTAAGGGTAACCTCCGATACTTCTCTAGCACAGATCGATGAATCGTCAGAGATAAAACAAACGTCTCGCCAAGGTAAGGTTCGAAAATGGTCCTTTAGGTCATCTCACTTAGCTGATGTATAATGCCAGATCTTGTTTGTAGTTTGTTCAGTGCGGAAATAAGGTTGTAGTCAGACGTTCCTAACGGAGGCTTCACGGTGACAGTACAATTCGGAGCTTGACCAAACTAGCAAAATCACCATCTCGGTCTGGAATCCGAGTTGGTTCACCCACGAGTTGGGTGGTGAAAGCAATAGGCACTATTGTTTATGTAAATTAAAAAAGGTAATGGCCCCATGTGAGACTTCTGAGGGAATTTATATAATTCATGATCTTCATTCTTAAGCAGACAAAAGGTTAGAAATACATATTTTTACGCGAAAAACTTGTTGACTAACGCACAGTTCCGTATACATAAGGAAACAAACACTTTAAATAAAAAAAAGTCTTATCCCAGTTGTTTACACAGCTTGAACGGCTTCTAAAATATTCATGTATTCCTCAAGGGATCTTGGGGTTTACATAAGCAGCTTGAAAAACGGATAAAAAGCTGCTTAATATCTTGCAAAAGTTTAAAAAAGAAGCCACAATGTAAACTGACTTTTTAATAAACCGCAGGGGACAAAATCAGGCTTTTTTCCACGAAGAAAAAACATAGCTTTTGGCGTTCAAAAAAACGGAGTTATACGGATTAAATCCGATTAAAAGCAACTAGTTGAATTAACTTAATACCTTGTTGGGCACCAACGTAATGGCCATTTACAAATAATGAAATCGGATGATCATATAACCCGTTTAAAGTGAATAGCTTCTGTATATATTTTAAAAACATTTACTTTAAGAAAGTGGATTTTGCAATTGCAATATGGAGAGAAGCCGTTTGTTTCCCAAACGATATGGAAAGTTGAATTATACCGATCAATACTTGAATTCGGAGATAATAATGTAAAAACTAAAAAACATTATGCAAGCTGGCAGAAAATTATGTTCTTACTGCGTGGCAATTACGTCGCCTCTTTAAAAATAAATCAATGCGGGTTAAATCGGGTGATCGTGCAGGACAAGTAGTGACATGAACTTTATACAAAGGGTGTTTAAAAATATGAAAAAAAGTTCCTATACATCTATGTCCGGAAATGCTTCGTTACGGTGATACAGGGTGTCAAAGTATTATTTTTGTTTTAATAATGTTAACAATTTTGACTATAGTCTATTTCAAAAAGGTGTTGAGTAATAAAAGCTCATTGGGTATGCAAAGGAACTACAGAGTGATCCAACGAATATTTAAGCCACTTTCATAATTTGGCATTGATATCATTGCAAAATTCTTTCTTTTCATAAAGTGCAGGTAGTACCACCCGGGTTTGGGTCAATTTATGGGTTTTGCCTATTGTTATCTATTCACAAACACTGAAAATGGTGTGACAAAGGCGTGCCGGCGGGATATTCGTAAAAAGGAAAGAATTTTATTTTAACAGAATAAAATTTAGGCATTATGTACAGGGTCATTCCTCATATATCGACACCCCATCTACAGCAGTTATTTGACGGGTTGCAAAAAAATTCTAAAGGCAAAATATTTGTGTTTAACTCTATATTTTTAGAATTCACTATCAGAAAAAACAATGGCACATCGGAAATGTAATATTTCTGCATAACTATCATTTTTTTAAATGGAACACCCTGTATATTATTCGATATTTGGGTGGAGCTTTTTTTTCTGATTTCAAAAATATATAGTTTGCCTATGTTTGGTTAAGAGGTTTTTGAGATATTGGGCCCTAAAGTCTTTAAAACGTTATTGAATAAAAAAAAACGATAGTTGGCCATGAATCATAATTCATTGCCGTGTCGCGTCGTCTAGATTTTAAAAACAAGTGAATTTATTGTTGCTTGTCAATATTTTCATTCATGTCATTGTCAAAATGCCTTACACGGTTGAGGAAAAATGTGATATTCTTAGTTTATTTTACAAAAATAATAATAACGCATCAGCAGCGAGAGCAGAACATAGGCAAATATTTCCGCTAAGAGCAGTACCAGCGCGAAGTACTGTTAAAACCATTGAAAGGGGATTCAGGGAACGAAAAGATCTTAAAAGGAAGAAGCGAACAGTGAATGGTAATGAAGAGGAAGAATTAAACATTTTGTTGTATTTTGTAGGTAAGATTGATAGTTTGTTGTTACATTACAAGTCTAGAAATAAGAATATTTGTTTTTAGAAAACCCACATAGATCGGCAGAAGACGCAAAAAATTATTTCGGAAAATCTGCAAAAAAAATTCTAACGACATTAAAAAAAAATGGTTATCATCCATATAAAATATTGCCTGTGCAGAAGTTAACAGAGGCTCAGAAAAATAGCCGTATGATGTTTTGTCAGGAAATGTTACAACGGAAAGAGGAAGACAACATGCTTTTTAGGAAAATTTTGTGGTCTGATGAAAGCACCTTCACTACTTCAGGCGTTTATAATCGAAAAAACGTTCGGTTTTGGGCTACCGAGAACCCCCATGCATTCAGAGAAATACAATTTCAAGGCCGAAAATCATTACATGTGTGGTGTGGCATCTTAAATAATAAAATTATCGGCCCAATTATATATGATGGGAACTTGACTGGCGAAAGATACCTTAATATATTGACAAATGAAGTTGAAAATTTTATTGAAAACTTACCATTACGGCAATACCAAGAACTTATCTGGCATCAGGATGGAGCCCCACCACACAACGTTTTGCCTGTAGTGAACTATTTAAATGAAAAGTATGAAACATGGATTGGCCGTAATGGACCCATTCAATGGCCTCCAAACAGCCCAGATTTGACGCCCCTTGATTCATTTTTGTGGGGATTTTTAAAAAATAAAGTTTATGAACATCGTAGTGAAAATATTGAAGAAATGCGAGAAAGACTTCTGCTTTACATTAATGATACAAATGAAAATCAGAGTCAGTTTATCGTTAATGCTATAAATAAAATAGAAGAAGATTATAGAGAGTGCATCAATAGAAATGGAGGTCATATTGAGCAGTTGTAAATACGTTATTTATCAATAAATTCGGTTTTCCTACTTCCCTATTTATTTTATTTTTAGTCCCAATATCTCAAAAACCTCTTAACCAAACATAGACAAACTATATATTTTTGAAATCAGAAAAAAAAGCTCTACCCAAATATCGAATAATATACAGGGTGTTCCATTTAAAAAAATGATAGTTATGCAGAAATATTACATTTCCGATGTGCCATTGTCTTTTCTGATAGTGAATTCTAAAAATATAGAGTTAAACATAAATCTTTTGCCTCTAGAATTTTTTTGCAACCCGCCAAATAACTGCTGTAGATGGGGTGTCGATATATGAGGAATGACCCTGTACATAGTATTAGATACACTTATTTTTTATTAAACGTTATAAAAAAAATACAAAATACAAAAAATACATTATACAGAAATTAAATTATAAAAAAATCATAATATTCTTCGTCATCTGAGGAACAGTCATCTCCTCTTGACGTTATAATTAACGGGTCGACGGTCCGATTGATCAGGTGGTCAAGATCCCACATTTTCTCCTCTTCTTTAATGACATGATGGACTGTTTTTCGCCAGTTCTCTGGTGTCACTTCCTTAATGGCTTGATCAAACAGTAGCTTAACGCCTATCATTTTGAATGTCGTGTTGTGTCTTGCTACAAATCCTTTCACTTGCGCCCATATAAGTTTTATAGGATTTAGTTCGCAATGATATGGCGATGTGCGCAGCACAGTTACACTATGTTTTTCTGCTATATCTTCCACGGCATATTTCATAAAACGATGTTTGCGAAAATTTGCTATACCCAATAGTTCCTTCTTTATAAAATTATCTTCAAATTCAATACTTTTGGTGGTTAACCAGTCGATAATTTCTCGTTTTCTCCAAGATGAAGTTGGAGTCTTCTCTGTGCGTCGTGAATGATAGCTTGCGTTATCCATAACTACTACTGAATCAGCTGGAAGATATTTTATCATTTCACCAAACTAGTCCTCAAAAACATTCGAATTCATGTCCTCGTGGTAATCTCCCGTATTGAACGACTGAAAGGTTAGCAAACCTTCTTATAAAAATACCATGAAAGCTTGGCGAGCACTGGTTATATTTTTGTCTTGCCACAATTTTGGTACTATATTATTATAACCTTCATTAATCCACGTCTCACCAAGATAAAAGATTTTCTTCTGCTCTCTTCTGTACTTGCTTTATACTTCTCAATGTTTTCGTCGCCAGCAAACAATTTCACCGCTTTCCAGTAAAAGTGATTTGCGGTTATGCTTTTCTCAGACAAAATCTATATTTTTTAAACTGGTCCATAAAGTTATAAACGGAATACTGTCATCCTGGCCAAGCTCCATTAGAATCTTATCTAGGGTGGGTATTTCTTTTTTAAAATAAAAAGAGTGAACTTCTCTTCGAACTACACTTTTGGTGTCTTCATCAAGGACTTTTACTGGTCTGCCTGGACTTTTCTTGGGAGGTTTCACTTGACCTGCAGTCTTTCTGTCCCGCAATAATTTAAAAACGGTGGACTTTCCAACTCCAGTCATACGGGAACAGCGGTCGACAGTTTATTGTGCAGTAAAATTCGGATAATCGTATTTTATGCAATCATGTACATTTAAAATAATAACTTTTTCACTCACTGGTAGTAGAGAATTATTGGAACATCTTTTTGTTGGTGTAAATGTCGCCATTTTATTACTAATCTTAATTATAATACTATGAACACTATATACGACTTAAAAGAGCCAAAGTCGGTACCTGTTAAACGCAAAACGTAACTTTATAATCTACTACCTAACTAATCCCTATACAATATTTCGATTTTGACACTTCAGGCTAGAAAACATACCGTTCCTAATCCTCTTACGCAATTACTTGAAATTTTAATATTACAAACAATACTATTTTATCTTTATACGTGTTAACCTAATTCTCTAAAATTTTGGTTAGTTACCATAAATAATTTAATTCACAAAGCTTACCTGCGCCTATAGCCGACACCGAAATTGAGCCCAACTTGACGGAATTTCCCATTTTATTACTGTACACCTGTTTGAAATAGACCATAGTCTACAAATATTTCTCAATTGCTGTTAAAATGTGAATCTGAATCTTATAAAAATAAAATAAAAAATATGAAGCATTAACCGACCACCCCTGTTAACCGACCAACATTTGATTCCCCGAGGGTGGTCGCTATTGAGAGATTTTACTGTACCTTCCTTAATCTGAACTAGTGCCGTCAAGGAAATATCTTAAAATATAATACAAATCCCTATATTTTATCTTTAAAAGCATGATACTACCAATTTTCTTTGTAATGCGTCTAGTGGTTTTCAAATTATCGCTAAATTTTAAAAATATATTTTCATATTGAACCTGTCTTCTTAAATATCTTATAGCATCGCCATATAGTTGCTCGATGTAACTATGGAATGACCTGTACTGTATATCTTAACAATAAACCAGACCAAAACGGACACACCTCATAGAGATACAAATTGAGGCTATTATCCATCACTCTAACGGGGCAATTACTCCGAAAGAAAAACACACAGTCTTATCTTATTTCACAATAAACATATCAGTTTGAATAATTGATTCGACTACCCACTTAAGGAAATTAAGGGAGCCAAGACGTTTCCCTTTTTAAGGATGAGAAGGTCGAGTGTGTCTGTATGGGTTTTTTTTTCGACAGATACATTAGTTTGTGCCATATTCAATTGAGGCCTTGACAGACTGTTGCGCCTATCTAGAGATGTAAAACTTTTGGAAATATCTTCGAAAATATTATTTCTGTAAAAGGAATATTTGTAATACTTAAAAGAAAATTATTGCAATGCAAATAAAATTTAATACGCACAAGAACAACTCAACAATATTCTGAAGTTCTCTGCGATAAGTAATAAATATATAAAAGTGTTTAAGCAAACCACCGTTTACAAATCAATTTTCACTCCATCAATTACACGCGTTATCATTAACCTGCAACCTTTACCTTAGGTATTTTCAAACCAGTAGGTAAATCTTCTATAAATGCTTGACGAGAGCTTTGAATATTTTTATCATGCCATATATCTTTTGCACTGAATGTTGAGCCAGGTTTCGTCTAAATAAAAAATGTTCTTTTTTTCTCTTCTTTATCCGCCATTTTCTATTAGATATGGTTATCTCCAAAAAATAATAGCTTGTCTATCCAGTAAGTTTCGGTTAGTGGTACCTCATCATCAGACTCGGATATGTTATGTTCTGGTCCTGATTTAATTTCTTTCTCCTCGGATTCGACATCATCTTCATCTAATTCAATGTCTAAAGATACATTATCAAAGGTGGACACACAGGATGGTCTTATTTTCAATAAACTGATGTTATAATGATATAAAGTAATTTGGCAGCTCTGTCCTTGGTCAGTTTATTTCTTGTGTGTGGCTGACTGTAGGGACTGAAACATTTAGTAGCCGAAGAAGATGCTCTGGTAAAGATAAAATTCTACCAGCTACTCCACCCAATTAAATTCTAGTGTTTATTCAACATAGGGCAAAAATTCAAGAGGTTATTCCCTGGACTATTCTAAGAATAATTTGTCGCTGGTAAGTCTTCCTGGTAGAAATACCGGTCCAATTAGCTTGTCACCCACAATTCCAACCCAAACGTTCAACGAGAATTGATGTTGAAAACGATCTTCAAGTACCTCATCTGGATTTTCTTCCACCCCTTTAATTTTTGCCGTATATTTAATAAACACCCTGTATATTTCCATTATTTCTTCCCATTTACATAATATCTATCTTTCATACGAAAGCACTCTCTCATAAATCTGTCTGCAGTTTACAGACACGATAAACATAATATGATGCAACACTTTTGTCGCTTACTGTATGATTCAAGTTTACTGCCAAATGGTCCTAAAATCCATTAGATTATAAGCTCAATATAATATCTTCATAAACCAAAATAGAGGTGATATTTCTGGAATTAAAAACGGAAGTACCTGAAATAAACGTGTCACCCTTTTTAAAATGCAAACATGTATTACTAAAACACAGACGGACTTTTTTACGCTAGCAGAATTAGACCACTATAATAACTACTATAACGTAAATATATTGATAATAATTTTTAGATGCTATTTTGTCATTACTCATTTTTAAAAGGTGTTAATTACCACGATGTAAATTAAAACTGGCTTCTACTAACTGATGTCTCTTATTCTTCCAACGTTTATTACAATATTTTTTCAGAAATTGTTTAACAAGTTAATTATTAATTAACCTTATATTTATTTTATCCTAATTAGTGCAAGGCAGCTGGCAAGGCGGCTTAATTAGATTACATCAGCTAATTAATTTAAATTGAGATTTGTCTAGAGGTACCCTATCTAAGTTCACATGGCTTATTAAATAATAGTTTTTCATATAGCTTGTCCGAAATTGTACCGTTGTCTTTTAGGGCCATAAATCAAAATGCCATTGCGTGGTCATAATGGTCGGTAAAATACAAAAGAGGGCTACAGGGTCGGACTCTTCACAACAGTAAAGTATATATTATTTCACTTCAAGTCAAAATAACTCTAATTTGTCATAGAAAAAAAATCTCGAAGTACCCCTTAGGGAAGAGATAATATCGATATTTTTTATATATAATATTAAGTTATTATTTTATTTCGGAATAACGTTGGAGAATACTCTTCCAAAACTAATAAAATAACGTTAAGACTACATTTCTACGTATCCGACTTAATTTTACATGATGGCGGCAGTCGCGAATCCAACAGATCATTATTTAAACATGGCGCATTATAATACAACCATTTTATATCAAGTAAAAACGTTTAATAATATTCTAGTGTAAATTAGAACTGTATACGATAAAATGGTTTTATAGTGTTGCATATTACGGCGTTTTAAATTTTTTTGTAACGTGAAAGCAAGATATTGGTGTTGCAACGCTTTAGAAGTTGCCAGATTTCGCAAAGCCAAGACTTGAAATATAATAATTGATATAATATTCTTATTAATATAAAAGAAAACAAGGTCTGTCTATACCATCAAAATTAAATATATTTGTCCTTTTAGGGTGAAATAAGGGTTAAAGAGTATACATAATTTATATTTGACATTAGGTTGTACTAGTTTCGACTTTAGACAAAGTCATCTTCAGCAACCCAGTAAATAAGAAATATGTTTTTTAGGATGTACCTAAATAAACTAAAACAAATTAGAAGAGGGGGAAGAGTGGTTCAACAATATACGGTCACAGCGTGTACCCTGTGCAGCCAATGGATTCGACAGCAGATAATTATGAACACGATGCTACTTTAAGCAATCAAGGAAATTAAATGTAAATAAGTAATAGAGGCCAAAATTCTTAATGGGAAAGTTTATAGTTATGTTATGTTATATAGATGTCAATAACATGTTAAATTAAGAAAAGTTCAATACATTCATCGTTTCATGAATCAACTCAGTGAGGGGACATGATTCATATTTTGGTGGGTCAGAATTTTAATAAGAAAAAAGAGGGGGGCGGAAGGGAAATTAAAATTAGTTTAAAACCGGTTACGTCATTGAGTAAAATTGGGGGTCATCTGAAAGGAGAAAATTATTTCCCTTTAAAATTGTTTTACGGAAATATCATAATATGTGGTCTCAAAATGTAGACTTTAGCTTATGTTGTGATTAGTGTTGCAGGCCTTAAAAAAATCTATAAAACTAGGATACCTGTAATTATACAGGGTGCCTCAAACAGTCATGGTAAACAAAGCTTTGGTTTATTTAAATGGCATGACCCCTTTTAATCACGTTTTCTCATTCCTCCAAACATTCTAAACAAGAATTATGAAACATGTCATATGGCTAAACTCATTAGTTTAGGAAATAATTTGAGCTAAAGGACATAAATACAACAGGTAAGATATTACCTACATTTTGCATTTTTACAAGCTGGTAACAGAATGTTTTGCGTCACTGTCATATTAATTTCTGAAAAGGTCTCTCAACGAAAGGGAACGTATATCTTTACTAATGATCACGGGTTTTGGAGACCGACAAAGATCATTTACCGAAACAAAGCAATTTTTCAATATAATTTTTCCAAACCGACAGCTTATATCAAAATCTAACGTTGTGAGAACCGTTCAAAGATTCGAGGAAACCGGGTCTTGCAGAGATAAAGTTCGTTCCGGAAGACCAAAAGGCAACTAGTGATGAAAAAAAATTAGAGACATTACCTCATTTTGTTCAGGATCCACATTTGTCGTTGAGAAAAGCTGCTACCCAAGTTGATGTATGTTTTAAATCAGTTGAAATTATTTTAAAAAACAGTAATTTTTACCCCTATAAAATAACTTTAGTCCAGGAATTATCAGAAGACGATTTCGAACGTAGAATGGAATTTTGCGAAGTAATGATGCAAAAACAGGGAGAAAATAATACTTTTTTTAATCAAATAGTTTTTTCGGATGAGGCAACATTTATGTTAAACGGGAGTGTCAATCGACATAATTGTCGTTACTGGGCTGATCAGAACCCACATTGGATGAGAGAAACACACACTCAACACCTCCAGAAAGTAAATGTGTGGGCCGGTATTATTGGCAATAGATTAGTGGGACCTTTCTTTATAGAGGGGAATTTGAATGCAGAATATTATCTCCACATGCTGCAAAATCAAATTGTGCCAGCAATAACCAATACAGTAGGACCACTATTACGACATACGTGGTTTCAGCAGGACGGAGCTCCTCCTCATTTTGGGCGAGCTGTAAGAGTTTACTTAAGTAATACTTTTCCTAACCGCTGGATAGGGTGAAGGGGTCCCATAGAATGGCCCGCTAGGTCGCCAGACTTAACGCCCCTTGATTATTTTCTCTGGGGACAACTAAAAAATAAAGTGTATGTGACAAAACGTGCAGATCTGAACGAATTGAGAAGAAGAATTATTGAAGAATGCGAATCTATTAACCAAGAAATGTTATAAAACGTCATCGACAAATTTTATTATAACCTAGCCCATTGTCAAACTGCGGGAGGGAGACATTTTCAACATTTAATTATATAACGCCTTACTTAAATTTATTTTTGTTCTTGTAAATTTGTTATTAATTTTACTGCTCGTATTTAATTTATTTGTTATTAAGTTTTTGACAAAACTTGCGAGGGTACATTTAGTACAATTTTTATGTTTTTTTACAGTTTTCACGCAAAACATTCTGGTACCATTTTGTAAAAATGCAAAATGTAGGTAATATCTTACCTGTTGAATTTATGTCCTTTAACTCAAAATATTTCTGTTATATGACATGTTTCATAATTGTTGTTTAGAATGTTTAGAGGAATCAGAAAACGTGATTAAAAAGGGATCATGCCATTTAAATAAACCAAAGTTTTGTTTACCATGACTGTTTAAGGCACCCTGTATAATTACAGGTGTCCTAGCTTTATAGATTTTTTTTAAGACCTACAACTTTTATACCGGAAGTTTTTTTATATTGTGCGCCATTTTCTAAATAGTTGACCGATCCGGGACTTTTTACACACTGTGTATATTTTTAAAGGCTGTATCTCGTATTAGAATACTTTTAAAAAATTCTTAAACAAACAAGAATCATTTGTTCTATAGTAAAAGTTGTAAAAGCCGTTATAAAAAAATTTTATGCAAGTATTTTTCTTAATGAACAAAATTATAGCAACAATATGGGCTACAAAACCAAATTATTCTTCGCTATTCGATAATAATAAAATAATTTGCTTTTTTTAAAGCTGTACTTTGCTAGTTGGGTGTGGATTGCTGTGACATTTTTAGGATCATATTAGTTGTATTCATATAAAAAGAACGTTGTCTCCGGTTTTGTCCAAGAAAAATATTCTAGATATTAAGCCTGTCGATTACTAGGGCATTTTCACTTAATTTGATTTAATGAGTAGAATTGTAATCGACCGGTTATTTTAATAGGATAAAAGAATAATAAATAAACCTTTCTCCGAAAATTTTGACCTTGATTGGCCTAGGCATAGAATTTGTGAATCGATAATTTTTAATGTCAAGTTTCCACCAGGCACTGTTTCACGCCCAATCAATTTAACAAATTTTCAATATAATTTATTAATAACACTCATTAATAACAATAAACGCGCTGTGTCTAATTAATATTTAAAAAGCACCATCTAAAGACGTGGTCAAGTAGGTTAGAAACAGTTTTGTTCGCGTGCACTCATCAAAAGTGGCCTAAAAATTATACCAGCGTATACAGAGTATCTCAAATTTAATTGCACAAGCGTTGTGTAATTTAAATTGGTTTATATTTTACAAAAATATCGTTTAGTCTACTGTATGTACACCCCAATCACTGGGGGTGAAATCGGGTTGTTATGATTGATAAAAAATACTGTATATGTGATAAAAATGCAAAGAATACACTGGGTTATTTAGGAGTCTGCATAAAATTCATATTTTAAGAAAAATGCTTGAAACTCCGAAATTGATTTAAATTGTTGTTCTTCTTATAGATCGTCAATATTTTCTGGTCTATTCTAATACCCTCTCTCCTGCAAATACCACCATAGAAAGAAATGCAATGGCATAAGGTCTGGAGACCTTGGCCATTGGCCCGAATGCTCTGATACCTCCATAGTTACGAGAGGAGTACCTCAAGGCTCGGTGTTAGGACTGGTTTTGTTCCTCTTGTATTTAAAAGATTTAGCATTTTTAGATCTTCAGGGCGCGTTTACATTATTCGCAGATGACACTAGTCTCCTATGACATGGTAAAGATAAAGATAGTCTGTAATGAACTTAGTAACTCAACCGCTAAAATGGCATGGCAACATGGCTTGTTCGAATCGCACGTGCTTTACGGTATTGTTTTTTGGGGATTTGCAAGCAGGCAGTTGCTAGGCTCCATATTTGTGTTGCAGAAAGAGCATCCAATATTTGCGCAGAGCAAATAACCGTGAGCAGTGTCGACCTTTATTTAGAGCAGGAAGAATATTAAGTGTACCGTCTTTATTCATTTTGGAGACTGTTTGTCTTTTGCACAAAAGACATGGGCGAAGTTAGGTCATCAGATCGAGAGAGGGGGAGGGGGGGCTAAAGCTCTAGTCCCCTTATATGAAAAGTTTTATTTTTTGTATATGTGTGCATGCCTGCATTTAAATACACGGCAGCAACATGTCGTCTACAAACTGTCAGTCATACTTAAAAATTCTCCAGCCTTGTTCCTGTATTCAAATCAGGGGACAAAAGCGACGTTGGGAATTATCGTGGAGTATCTTTCATTTTCGCCATCCCGAAGCTCTTTGAATCCATTATTACTGACGAAATCTTTTTAACAAATATCACATCACTGCTCGACAACATAGCTTCTTCAGTGGTCGCTCAACTGCGACAAACCTGACTGTTTCCTTGGGTTCTTCGCTTGAAGCAGGTCATCAAGTTGACGTCATTTATACTGACCTGTCAAAGGCTTTTGATTGGATAACCTCATATCTAACTCATCGTCGTCAATGTGTTGCCGTATGCGGATCAGTCTCCAAAGAGTTTCCGGTAACTTCCGGTGTTCCTCAAGGCTCACACATCGGACCTATCTTATTCTTACTATTTATAAATGACATCATATCTTGTTTTAATGGGTCTGGTATACGCTGATGACCTAAAGTTTTTCGCCCGAGTTTCCCATGACAACTATCTGCAGTCGGATTTGGACAGGTTGGTTGTCTGCTGCAAATCCAACCTTCTACAGCTTAATGTGAGCAAGTGCAAGGTCCTTCGATTTTACAAAGGCAATTCTCCGACAAATTATACCTACGAGGTGGAGATATATTGTCTTATTACACTTCAATGATCTCGGCGTCATCTTCGACAAGGATCTTTCCTTCATCATGCATGTGGTAGCCACCCGGTATATACGTTTTTATTTTTACTTATATTTTAAAACTCTGTTAATAGGAATTTAATTTTCTTGAATGATTAATTGACTGATTGGTCATTCAATTCGTCGACCTATCCAGCGATTTGAAAAAATTTCGTCTAACTATCTTCGAACATTTACACCAAAGTGCGGCGGTGCGCCATCTTGTTGAAGCCATATTCTTTCATGGGGAATATCTGGATCATCCTCGTTAAGGGAAGTAACTGTTAATGCAGGTATTAAATCAAATCAGAGGAAATTTAAGTAGCACTGAACAATAAGATTTTCGTCAAAGAAATATGATGCTATAATTCTGTTATTAATTATTCCAACTCATACATCGACTTTTTGAATGTCCTTCAGGTGGATTTTGATTAGACCAGAATTGATAATTATGTCTATTGGTCATTCCATTTAAATAAACTGTAGCCTCATCTAAGAATATAATATTTTGAAGAAAAATATTGTTTTCTTCGCATCTTGCCATTATTTCCTCACATAATTGTAATCTCCTATCGTAATCATCTTCGAGAAGTTTCTGTATATGGGTGATACTCCTGGCTTTCTAAAAGTCTCTGTATAGAAGCTCTAATAACATCGTTATTAAGCGCTAATTAATTAATTGAAGAATGCGGATTTTCACTTACTGGAAGGAGTATATCAAATTTTTTTATCTTCAGATGATTGGCCACTTTTAAGTGAATCACGTATTGTCCGATGCTCTTCAAATTTGTGAAATACCCTACTCACAGTTGAATCATCATTAAATAAAGTACAAACTTCATTCTGAGTCCGTACCTTGTCTCCACAACTACCGAAATACTAACGTGATTTTCTGGCCATGGAAGCACCTTTGTTTACTGAAGCGAAAATGTCTGATCTCATTTCCAAAAAAACCAAACACAAGCGATCAGCTGAACCTGATTGTTCAGCAAGCATTTTTAAGAGAGCCGTGCTTGAGTAATGTTTAAAACCTATAAAGCATATTGTGAATGCTTCCTTGAAGCGCGGAATATTTCCAGATGTGTTAAAGTGTCCAAAAGTATCCCTATTCTAAAGAAAGGAGATCCAACAATGACCGAAAACTACCGTCCTATCGCTTTGACATGTTTTTCAAAAGTATTTGAATATGCCATGCTAAATAGACTTTTAAAACATCTAGATGAAAATGATATATTATCTATAAGCCAGCACAGGTTTAGAGCTGGAAAATCTACATTCACAGCTATATTAGCATTTTTGGAAGAGGTAGTGGACGGTCTTGAGGTAGGCGAGCACCCTGTAATGTGAATAATGTACGATTTTGCTAATTACTACATATTACAGAAATATCGACAACAATTTAAATTAATTTCCGTGTTTCAGAACTAGAAAATAGAAAAATATGAATTTCATGCATGACTTTTGAACAGCCCTGTAGGTGTTCGATTAAAAAATAAACAATTACTGACCTTCCTCTAAACGGTAGCTTTCTATAGTCGATTACTGGAATTCCAGTTTCGGTTATGGTTACAACCACCATAACGCAGCCATGGTTTTACCATTTTTCACACACAGGGTCAGTTACATGAACACTCAAAGAAAGTACGCTTGAAGAAACTTGGTTTTTCGAATTAAAAACTGCGGCAGGCAGGAGAGACGATTGTTTAACGTACGTTGTATTCTTTACAGTAATAGATAATGATTTTCGAAAAAATGAATAATCGTCTTTTGAAATAGACAAAAAAAGGAGAATAAGTAAACGGAAAAATAAATAAATAATTAAAAAAAAAACTAGCCACAAGTTTAGGTTTTCTAAAACGTCGTAGATTTCCCTTATAAAAACACCTTTGAAGGTTGCCAAATTATCTTTTCAGCCCTGCCACGATTTAATCAAAACAAACATCAAAAAACACACACAACAGCACTAAAACCCACGTAAATCTCCGGCAAAGAACGGGAAATGATCGCGGATGAATCGCTTGTGTATAAAACCTCGTTGAACCATACCGGCAAAATACCGTAAGAAACGCTTGTTCTTGTCGTCCTCTTTCCATCTTTCTTTCTTCATCTGATCGCGCAATTATACAAGGTGAACCAGATCTACTTTGCGATAAAAGACAACTGCAAGGTACCATCGGGCAATCGGAGAAAATTGCATCCCTTGCACAGACAGACTCGCGGGCACGACGAATTGAGGGCTGCTGTACCCGCCACAGCTTTGGTCCTTATCACATCACAATGAAACGTGATTCTCTGTAGACGTTCACAGGGGCGGATGGGCCCGCCGGGCAAATGCCCGGTGGGCCGGTCGATCTCTAAATGTTAAGACTGACATTTTTTTTCTCAAAAAGAAGTCAAAGATAGTTCTGGAAAATATAAATGGAGAAATGCATAAATTCAGTTTATATTCGTTACCATGTTGTTTAGTGCAGTGAAAGCCTCATCACTATTTTCTTTGCTTAATTCAGTCGCCACCTTCTTTCGTGAATCGTATAAGAGGATTGATGTTTGGCCATCTATTTCTTGTGACAAAAAAAGGAGAAAATTAGGAGTAATTGAACAAACTAGATGGTGGTCTAAAGAAAAAGAGTTGGAGAAGATTTTTGGAGATAGCCCATTATACTTAGATGTTCTTGAATCATTGTCAAGTATTTCACAAAACCTTGACCTAAATCCTGATATCCGATCTACTGAAGAAAACTTAAAACAGCAATTCCTTAAATACGAAAATATCTTTCTTTCCCAGGTGTTTTTAAAACTGTTTTCTATCACTGGCCCACTTTCAAGATATCTACAGACTAGAGGTTTGGATTTATTGAAAGCAAATGCCATGACTAAAACGTCAACGGCCGAGTTAAAAAGAATTCAACGAGATTTTGAGGCTTTTGAAAAGTCAACACCAATTTTTCTAACTTGGGCTAATAGTGAAATGAAGAAAAGAGATATTAGTTTTGACATCGAAGATGAGTTTCCAGTTACGAAAATAAGAAAAGTCAAGAAATTCTTCGACGAAAATTGCAGTGATGAAGCTGTTAGTAATTCAAAAGACAAATTTAAAATAGAAACGTTCAATGTTATAATGGATACCGCCATTATGTCAATGGAAAACCGATATAACAGAAATATAAACTTATGTGCTGATATGTCCATTTTCAATTCTATAAATTTTCATGAAATCAAAACCAATGGTATTTCTGAAAGTACTTGCAGAGCATTTTAAAGAAAATTTTACAATTTAAAGAACATGCCCAAGTGCCAAATATTAAGGAAGAATTGTGCCATTTTGTATTGGATGAATCCTTCCAAAAAGATACTTTGACAGATTATGAGGAGATAACTGACGAAGATGACTCAGATGTTATAGATTCACAAACAACCTATAAATGTCAAGAAAAAAGTCCTAGTAGTCTCTGTAGAAGCTGTGTACATTGTTGCTATCTGGCAATAATGAAATACAATATGTATCAGAATGCCTATCCATGCTTATCTTTAGTCTGCCAATATATTTTATCTTTGCCTGTCACCCAAGTGTCATGCGAAAGAAGTTTCTCTATTTTAAAATACATCAAGAACCGACTACGCAATTCTTTAAGCGATGAACATTTGGAATCATTTATGATAATGAATATTGAAAAAGAAATCTTATGGACAATCGACAATGGGGAGGTCATTAATGAGCTGGCAGGATCATCTAGTTTCTTAGGTAGATTGTTAATCTTATAATTTAAAATATTCTTTATTTTTAATTGTCTATTTTGATAAAATGTTGACTGCTATTACACAAATACTATTTTATCTCAGTTGCTAAATTTAGATTTAGATTTTGTTGTAAAAAAATTATAATAGAAGCAGTTAATTCTATTAGAAATATTTTTAGTTTTGTTTACTATTTTATTAGGTTATTAATAAACATCGCAAAATAAAGAACGGTATTATTTTTTGTTGTAATTTGTGGGCCGGTTTTAGCAAGTGATTGCCCGGGCCGGTCTTAGGTAGCCTATCCGCCCCTGGACGTTCCTTCCTAGTGCCGACCGGAGTGGAATACACCAAGTTTTTCAGGTGTCCCCACAGATAAAAATCCGACGGCGTTGGGTCGGGAGATCGAGAAGGCCAGGCAATAGGTCCTCCTCCACCTATCCAACGGTTTGCATATAGACGTTTGAAAATTGACAATGATTCCTGCCCAGATATTAATTGATTGGAACTGATGTTAATGATGCGAAAGTGGCATGAGCATCAGTACTATTTAAGTCATTGCAAAAGCGAACTTGCGTAGTAGACTTTTGCAGGATAATCAGAGGAAGACATTGCATGTACCTTTTGAACGTGATAAGGATGTAGCAGTTGCTCTCGAAGGGTCTCATGAACAACCCACTTTGTCACATGAACTTGAACCGACAATTTTCTTACACTGTTAGTGTTGAAGATTGCAGATTGCTCTTCTCAGATCAACCTTTCCAAAGTTCTTTGGCGCGGTAAACGTCAATTTGGAAATGTATCAGAATAAATTATTCTCGCCTTCACACAATTGCCGAGTGCTTGTCCATAAATTAGATGCATGTCAGCATATTGACTACATAGGAATAATCCTCAATTACTTAAGTCTTATGTACTCGATCAATCAGACAATTTAGTGTTGTCAATAACACATTGTTAACACAGTAAAAACGACTGTATGGTTAATGCAAAATTAAAACCGATGCACGTCATCAATCAGCTGATAATTGTAAGTCCGTAAGAAAACACGAGGAAATTAAATTTGAGCAAAAAGTATTAATTAAAAGACAGACAACTGTTTGATGGTTGTCTTAACTCTTTAAGAAGTCTCTTAAAGGAAATAGGCTTCGGATGGAAAAAAGATGAACCGAGGCGAGGGCTTATGGAACTTTCCCATGTAACCTTCAAACGACTGGCATTTTTAAAAGAATATATTACAGAAAAAGAAGCATTCTTGTACCAATTAGTTTTCATAGATCAAACATGGATTTTTCAGAATGGTGCCAATGGTCGATCTTGGTAAAAGGTAGTATGCAGAAACAAATATATAAGCTATGGGAAATTTTTGTACGTTTATGTTGTTTTTATGAAAAAAAAGCTGTAATCCCCTCACTCGGTTATTTAGGTTACAAGCTGGCAACACTGTCGGTATCTGACGTCACTTAAAGGGTATGGCGTGCATCGGTTTTAATTTTGCATGAAGTATATTGTAGTATTCCGATTTATTATTTCAATAACATGTTATACAGCCCCTTCCCGACTTCCCGGACGATGCAAAGCATCTACTGTAGTATGGTTTTATTGGTCTTTATGGCCATAAACATAAAATTTTAAAACTTCATTAAATTATACACGTTGGTTGAAAAGTTAAAGATGAAAAGGTCAGTGGCTGGGTACCCCTTGGGGGCTCTGTATCTTCGTTAAGGGGCACTTTAGGAACTTTTTCCTCCCTTAGGATATTAAGAAAAATTTTACATAAAATCAAACGATTGACATCTAATGTCAATTTGATTGTCATCTATTGAAACATTTATTCCACTTTAAAAATGAACAAAATGTTACCAAAATCGGTCAGAAATAAAATTATCTGTGTATCACTGGAATTATAAGGGTCTCAATTACCTCGGGCAATTGCTGTCCCTCGGGTCAAAGGCCCTCGGGACGTAAACTTTGCCCTCGGTAATTAAGACCATTATAATTCCCTAGATACATAAATAACTATTAATTTATAACTCAAAATCGTGGAAAAACGAGCTTTAAAAATCCAAGAATTGTCTTAAAATACAGTATCATGCTGTTCCGGTCTTGCAAGTACCTGAAAACAGGTGACAAACGTATGTAATACAGACATTTTACTCGATTGAGCAGATGTTGCGTTACAACCAATTGAAATACCTTCAGGTGAAGATAAAGCGAAAATTTGATATCCTGTACTGTTAAACGATCAATTTTTTCCGATATACAGGGTGTAAATGACTACTAACAAGGACCCCTATTACTTGATGGCACTCATTAATTCAAATAATAGCCAGTGGCGGGGTAAGAGGCCCCCAACAAGCCGATAATGTAGTAAAAGTGCGTTGGATATTTTATAATGGTGTTTATATGCGAGAATTCAGTTAATATTCCAAAAAGAACCATTTGGTAAAAATATTTGAAAACTTAAGGAGGGGAGAGGGAGGGGAATAGTATACATCAATACAGAGTGTTCCTTAATTAATGATAATTTGCTTTATAAACTATGGTCGAAAATTTTTCCCAAATAAAAAATATTTTTGAATTCACCGTTTAATTTGAAACATAAGAGCTCCCCTTAGTTGTTTTCCTACGATGCGCTGTTTTTGAGTAAAAAATAAAAACCGTTGTATTGTGCGAGAAAATTAATCTTATTATTGAAGAGTACAATTTTGCAATAAATCTAGTTGCCATGGAATATGTCACTTGCTTTTTACATCATTAACATTTTCTAGTAAGTCTCTGTCGTTCAAATCGCGCGTTGTGAATTATTTATTTCATTTTATTTTTACCATCTTCTTGCCGAGACCACTTGACGGACAATCTTACCTCAATTATCTTCAGCCTTGCTGCTTGAGGATGTGAGGAATTCGCAATTATTTATCCAAATTGTTGGATTGGCCGGGGTGGGCCTCAAGAATGGCCACCAAGGTCCCCCGACCTTAACAGCTTAGATTTCTTTTTGTGATGGCTAGTGTAGACAAGTCCCATTAACACTGTAGAGGAATTAATAGAAAGAATGGTTGCAGCATGTGTTAGAATAAGAAATACTCCGGGGATATTTCAACGAGTGCGCAATTCCATGAGAAGGAAGGCAAAAGGATGCATATTAAGTGAATTCACACCCTTAAATATTTGCACATCATTAAGGAACACCCTGTATAGGCAGGTTCTAGTTCTAGTAAGAAGGTACAGTGTTTTGCGACTTCAAAATAAAATAACAGAACTAAAAAAAAAACAGCAAACCCAAGTACAAGAAGGGAGGGAGGCAACATCTCCCCCCCCCCCCCACACACACACACACACAACGTGTAAGCCACTGAGCCTGTTCTAATACCAATAATCTCTTCTGCTAAAGAAGAAACCACAAAAACCATGCATTAAATAAATACCGTTTTTATACAATGGTCTTTGTATAAGTTAACAAGGAACTAAATATTTAGTATGCTCCATTCCACAATAATTCGTTGATTTCCCGACCGCAATAAAATTTAAACCCAGCCATAAATAAGTGCCTTTTGAAAGGGTACAGGTCCTGATTACCTACTAATTTCAATAGTTTAGGTTAGCTATTTTCAACAAAACAACAAATATAAAATAATAGGTAAGTATCTTTATTTTAATCATGTAATTAAATAGGTATTAATATTTATACAAAAATACTAATCTATATTATTATAAAATCATCTATGCCTAAACTAATACAGTGACGATAGTGATAGTGAAACAGAGCTAAATATAGAGTAGGTTAAGTTAAATATTGTATTATTATAATATTGTAGATTAGTATTTTTGTATAAATATTAATACCTATTTAATTACATGATTAAAATAAAGATACTTACCTATTATTTTATATTTGTTGTTTTGTTAAAAATAGCTAACCTAAACTATTGAAATTAGTAGGTAATCAGGACCTGTACCCTTTCAAAAGGTATGTGCCTACACAATAGATATTTGTCAGGCAAGTTATTTATGGTTGGGATTACGACTGAGGGTTGTCATTTAAATTTTATTGCGGTCGAGAAATCAACGAATAATTGTGTAATGAAGCATACACACGAATCTGTGGCTACGGCGCATCGGTGTTGGTGTCCACCAATTAAATTAACAATAGCCTCCTATTCCCTTTAATAGCGCACTATGTTCATATTTACATGCCATTTCAATATCAAAATTAACTGGATGAGAAGAAATTTTGAATAATGTTGAAATTATAAGTATCTTAAATGTATTATTATTTATTTTCAATGAATAGATTTAACCCTGCTCCATAATACGAATTAGGGTTATTATTTTATGATCCATAAACTGGGCCAAAATCTGTTTTAATTACCTAATATTATGTGTTGACAAATTGATTCAAAGAAGCCTCTAGAATGATACATTTTAGGTTATCTTTCTGTTTTAAACGAAACCTCTTTCCTTCGGAAAAACGAATAAGAACAATAGTTAGTTCACGTTAGAAACAAAGATACTAGTTCTCTTCAGTTTGTGAAATCTATCTCTAATCTCGCAGCTAATACGGATTAAATAACGATCTTCTGTATGCTGTGTACCTATACTGTATTGTTAGGTTAGGTTAGGTTGTATGTGTCAAATATTTTTTGTTCATTTACTGTATTGTATGCAACGATTATAAATCGTCCCTCGCCCAATTTAAGGGCCAGATTCAGGCAACTACCTGGTATGTGGCAGAATTTATATGCGCCCTTTTCCATGCAAATCAAAATTAAATTATAATAAAATAACGGTATGTGGCAACATCGTAAATCACTGAACGTTTTTTATCCGCATTCTTTCGGCAGCTGCAGATAAATGTATCCAGTTATAACTGGTGGTTTCTATTGACAGTAGTATGGAAACGCAATTATATTATGTATTATTCGGCTGACCGTCATTAAAGCAACAAAAAACAGTAAACAAAACACTCCTCCAGAAATCATTACGAGCGTGTCTTAACTAAAACAGATTTGCCCCTGATTGAATTAGCTTTGAATAAAGTATACACAAGCACATGGGGTTTTAGGGTGTCAAATAGAGTAATAATGTGTAAACCTGTCTCTTGGGAACTAAACTGTAAATATCTGAACATATTATATTTTAAAATTCAATTGAATAAGGATAAAACTTAAGTGAGCATCAAACACCATAAGGTATATAGGATAGCCGTGTTTCTTCTTTCAATGATGGCCAAACTAAGTAGGTGAAATCATCAAGATAATGTAAAAATCATTTTATATTTACTATCTAATAGTAGGTGCTACTTATTGCTTTTTGTTAAATGCAAGTTTTCTCTTTAAAGTAACTGTAGGTTATTTTGGTTATTAAAACTCTTTAGGCATTTCTGGAAGGCAAAAATTAGAATTATGATTAAAGAATTGTCTTTTTATATTTTAGCAGTTAAATAGTAAACAAATAGGAAGCATATCCATACTAAGAACTCTTCACAAACAAACTGTTAAAATAACTGTAAAAAAACAACTTTGTTAAATAATTTACACCAAAATGCTCAAAAGATGGAAATTTAGGAAATATAGTCATTGATTTTGATAATTTATTTACAAATTTTTTATCAAATTTAGGTGTTTGTATATTTATACTAAAACAATTCACTGTACCTAATCTGCTGTGATGTCAATAACCATATAATGTGCATTGAAGGAAAGAGTATATTTAGGTGCTTAAAAATAAAATGTGTCACTAGTCACTAGGTGCCTAATAAGACAGACAATTTTATTCCTTGGCCCTGGCCCTGTGCCCTTCCCACAAAGGCAAGGACAAGGAGGTCCTTTACAAAGTCCCAAACTTTTAAATTAACAAATTGCACAGTTTAGCAACCAAGAGCTTATTTTAAAGGAAATTTAGAACAAATTGATGCTGGAACGATGCTTATTAAGTTTCCATTGCCCAATAACGGCAATTTAGCGCAGAAGATGATTCAATTTCACCAAAAATAGAGCAAAAAAACCCACAAGACTAATTATTGCTGTTTAAATCAGCAGTTTCGAACGTCACAAAACGGTTAATTTGAAATCTTAACGATGTACTATTATTGTTTTCAGTTACTTACCAAGTAATAATCTGTAAAAGCCTTGAAAATTTAATATTATTATCAAAAAATCACATTGTAAACACCACTCGGACTGTCCACATTTTTTTTGACCTTTGTTGACGTTTGAGGTGACAGTTTGACGAACCCAGCCATGTTGCGCCCTCTTTTACTACCCATCGAAACTGGACTCTTGTCAAAAATCAGCTGATTGTCATCCTGTTTTGACGTAATGCCTGTCAAAAAGTAAACAAAAATCTTTCCTCTCTTTTGAACATTACTGAAAAATGAGCGAAAATAAAGACGATTATGCCGAGAATTCTGAAAAAGAACCTGAAGTCATTTACGTGCAGTACGATGGAGATCTGGGCGCTCAAAATGAAAATATTATCGTAGTAAGTGAAGAGCCCCATGTTAGACACAAACTGGTGAAACAAGAACAGTGTGCAGGAAACAGTGTTGAAATTGTTGAAGAAATAATAGACTCGCCTGATCTCGTTAACATAGAAGACTTTAAAAACGGTGAAGGGTATGTAGATAGTCCAGAAAATGGGGAGGACCAAGGTACGGCAGTCCTGTGTGAAACCACTCTGGACCCGGACCCAATAGCTGACCCAATTCGAACCCAGAAAGATGGAGAAGATACATTTTTGCAGTTAGTAAATATAGATGCCGTGGGTATTTGCATTTTTATATCTAGGGTAGTTTTGTAATCTTTGCGTATTTTAGGAAGAATCCGTGAATATTATATCGGATATCCCTAATGAGGTGTTGGTGTACACGTGTCAGCCCGAGAACGACAACCCCCTAAACAAATACCCCTGTAAAAACTGTGGCATTGTTGTGGGCTGCATATTTTGCCTGAAATCGCACTACGAAAGCATTCATTTAAATTTAGGAATTATCCAGTACAAATGTGATCAGACTTCATATCTGAAAAACTACACTGAAATTTGTCATAAGTGCAATTTAGTGTGCGAGAGCAAAGATGAGATGTTTGACCATCGAAAGATACATTTCGTATCTTGTGATGTCTGTGACATGTCATTTGATAGTGCACTGTTTCTCTCTAATCATTGTAAGACTGCACATGAAAAGTTTGAGGTAAGCAACTATTGTTACTCTTTGTTTTACAGTGTCAAAAAGTTCATAATTTCTAATTTTAGGTAATTATAAGCTGCGATTTGTGTGAACAATGGTTTAAACAGCTCCAAGACCTCTCAGACCACTACGAGTCCTACCATGAAATGATACTGTGTATCGTGTGTTTTAAACGTTTCGCCACGTTTTCCGAGATGGAAACACACCACAGCACCCATAAAATTGTCCTGAGGCCTAACATGGAGGCAGTATTGCCATACGCCTGTTCCAAATGCAATCATGCATTTTCCGAAATAAGTGATCTTTCATCACATTTGACAAAGGCGCATCCGAAGAAAAGGGCACACAAAGAGGAAAGTGTGGTTGTGGTCAAATTATCACAGATGAAAAGAAAAGGTAGAAGCAAAGTGAAATTTGATGATTGTGGGGGGCTTAGTCAAGTGATAGTTGTAAGTGGGTGTAACACTACGAAGAAACTCAAAAAGGGGGAAGGCATAGATTCAAGTAATTCTGAATAGGCATATTTTTGCATTATATATTTTGAGATTGTATAGACTTGTTTAAATCAAAAGGAAGCAAGTGTTTTATTTGTGTGTAAATCCACCAAAATGTACAAAAGCTAGCCTAAAATTGTGTATATATTTTTCTTTTCTTCTTCTTTTATCAAAATTGTCATTGTCTAAATGTAATGTAATTACAAATTTAAAATAGTTATTTACAAAAATCTCTCCAGACATTGTTCAACTTGGGTTTTTTTTATTATGTTTATAGTAAATGTAAGCATCTTATTATTGAACAAATAAATATTATTGCATTGTATAATAATTATTATATAAAACACATTCTCTTTTTATTAGAAATGGGTTTTTCTTTGTGTAGATGGTATACATGTGTTCAAAGTCTAAAGCCAAGGGTTTAAAAAAAAAATAAAACAATAATTTTTTGAAATAATAATTTATGTTTATATCTTATACCTATAACTATAACCTTATAAAAATTAAGTGAATGTTTAGAATCGTACCATACTTTGACTGGTTTGGTGCTACCTGTCATTCAGGCAAATCTCCACCAGGAACCAACTAAAATAAAAAAAAAATGAATATGGAATTTGACTAAATTTAAAAAAATATTAATATTTAAATATTTACCACACTCAAGGAGGTAGGTACCCTATTATACAAGTTCAACCAGTCAAAAAGCATTAAAGAAGGAGGTTTCCACTCACCATTGTAATATTGTTGCCGTTTAACAGTATCTGATCCAACTTTGTGACCCTTCGTCCCTCTGGGGTTGTTTCATACTCAGTTACATCTTCCAGCAGCATATTTACGAAATCGTCAAAACCCAACAGGGTTCCTACTATTTCCTTATCGTTCTTCATGATTATGTGAATTCTGGAACCTATGCATTTGTCGACCAACTCTAAAAAAATTGTACAATGTACAAGATTAATATCATACAATTCAAATTATTATAATAGCAAACATTCTGCGCCAGTTAAAAGGTTCTTAGTTAAAACTGCCTTAAAAAGTATAAATTGTGTATTTGGTTTATGGATGATCTAACCCTCTTTTCCGGCAAATCTGAATTATGTAGTGTTATAATGGAATACTCTAGAAAATAAAGGGGGGTGCCTTACCTAGAGGTAGTAAAGTTGATGAGCTTACTGGCATTGTACTCATTTTATTTGATTTTAAATAAACAGATAAATAATTTCAAGGGTTAATTAAAGACGTGGTTCACGTTCCGCTGCTGCTGGGCTTTAGTTTTCTGTAGGCTGTAGGTAATAGCACAGTATACGGAACTATATAGTTTCCGTATACTGTGGTAATAGGTAGTGCTTCCAAAACTGCCACCAGAGATCGACAAGAAAATTGCAAATGGCCGCTTTTGTCAAAGTCAGCTGTTCTATGTTTGATATTGATGTATTATAAGAAGTGTTTACTCTGGAAAATTATAAATTTGCTTTCTTTTAGATCTGAAATGGCTCAAAAAAGATTATTACCTACTATAGTTATTCATTGGAGGCAAATGTTGATAACTACACACCAACCCATGTGTGTTCTAAACTTACTCTAGGAAACTTTTTTGGTCTATAAAACCAAAGTTTCTTGCTATGGAGCTTTCTAGAGTACAAGAGTTGGTAAACTTGGAATTGGGTGATTCTGGACAGGCCGCACCTGATTTAATATGTTTAACAAACATTAAACATGGGACAGCAGATGTGGACCCGAGTGGAATATTCTCTAACTTTATCACGGCTGTCACCAAAGAACAGTGTATGGCCATGTAAGTCATAGTTTTTGTATTAGCTCATATATCCTTTAAAAAACCCAGGCCAAAAATAAAGTTAATCACATCACAAGTACACAAGTACTTACCTACTAACTGTTCTTACCAAAAGTAATCCCAAGGTTGAGAAATGATGCTTCTGTGGTATTGTTTATTAAGGATTTTTTTTTAGTCAGTTAATGGAAGAGCCTGAAAACCAAATGAGCAATGAAGGATTCCTTACCCCTGGAATAATAGAAGAGCTGATGTGTCTGAATAGTGAAGATATTCGTCAAAGGTATGTAGGTACTAATGTACTAATGGATACTGATTATATACCTGAAACTGAGACCAGCCAATGAAACACCTAAAATTTATGTTCCCCTTTGCCAAAGCTTTTTTCCTTAATTTAGCACTCAAGTTGGTTTAGATTCCACCTCCTTCAAATGCAATCAATGCGATTATCAAACGCCCATATTGAAGAACTTGAAAAGGCACCAGCTGCGACATAAGAATCGCGAGAAGCTGACGAGATTTAAATGCAGTCTGTGTGATTATGAAACCGCTGAGCGAGATTATATCAACAAACATCTTAAAAGGCATAAAAATAAAAATGAAGAGGCTGTATTAAAAATGTAAGTATACTTCCTTCCTTCCTGGGATTTTTTTATATGTCACACACTGTATAAAAACAAAATATTTCCATTCCTGTTGTGATGTTATAAACCACTTCAAGTATAACTAACCTCTCCTTCATCTTATTAAAAAAATAAACCTTTCATGATATTAATTTAAAATGCATCATAATCCAGTTTTAGTTTTGTCAATTTTGAATTAAATTTTCGTGGGTGCGCTTCCCTTTATTCTCTTTTAGATATACATATGACTGAACTATACCCTGTGCGTACCTAATCTTTCAAACAGAATTTAATAATTTGATACAAAAAATGTGTTTAAAATTTTAAAAAGTATTGATTTGGAGCCTTACTGCTTAAGTGACTTGTATGTAGATATATTTGATGGTTTGATGTTATAACTGCCTTTTAGAAATCTTTAAATTATTATTTCGTCTTTACTGTTTAGATTAAGGGCTGATCTATAAGTGTTTATGGTTGAATACGAGTTACCTTTATTTATTCCACACACCAGCTCCATAACTGTTGGGTTATTTTATTTAAGTTAGGATATTTTTCGTGCCTTTTGCCTTTACTTTTTTTGAATTTTATTTAGTTTGCGCTGCCATCAGTATTTGTATTGATTAAAGCTCGAGTAAACGTTTTAAAGAAATACTATTTGGGTACAATACCAACGCAGGCGTAACTTTTTCCTTAGGGTATCCATAGGGGAGTCCGAACATGAAATCGGTAGTGAGGAGATTTCTGAAGGCTCCGCCCTAACTAACGCTGAGGAGGCCTGCGGCGACGATTTGGAAGAACGGTAAATATATAGTTAAGAACAGCATAAATCACAGTTTAATCGATTTTCACCACTTAACACATATTTTATTTATCACAGTTTTAATATACAATATACAGGTTTGGCGAATGATTATTGCGATTACCCGATAAATAGGTGGAAATGTCTGGCTTTCTTCTGAAACTGTCAAATGACCTTAGAGCTCGTCCTTAGTCGTTGGACTACCTTCAGTGCTGACTGACTGTCTGAGTAGATGTATATACAGGGTGTTTCCTAACCTCTCTAAAAAAATGAAGGAGGTGAATCCTCACCTTATTTTAAGACAAAAATGTGGTATAATGTGGTCGCATGTCGCTTCTTTTTCGAAATACAGGGTGTTAAAAAAAATTAGTAAAGCAATAATAATAATAATTTTAATAATTAATTTAAAAACTTTAAATAATGAACTTACATGAATAAAAGCAATCAAATACATTGCTGAAAATGTCCTCCATGAGCCAGTAAACACCCATGTACACGACGTGCTAAATTGTCTCTTACATCTTGGAAAATCGCGCGAATCGTATTAAAATTAAAACCATCAATAAACGAGTTGTTTAAGGTGACCCCAGAAATAAAAATCCAATGGATTCAGATCCGGCGAACGGGGTGGCCATGGGTGAGGTCCTCCTCTACCTATCCAACGAGCAGGATATTGTTGATCTAAATAGTTTCTAACAAGTACTGCGAAGTGAGGGGGAGCGCCGTCATGCATGAACCACATTAAAGTTCTCGTTCTTAATGACACTGCTTCCATCAATTCCGGAAATTCATCTCTAAGGAAGTTGTAATAGACATCACCAGTAAGTCGATTTGGAAAAAAAATACGGTCCAGCTAAGCTATCTCCAATAATCCCTGCCAAAATATTAAAAGAAAATGTATTCTGGTGATGTCTCTCGATGATAGCATGAGGATTATCTTTCGTCTTTAAATAAGGTGATGATTCACCTCCTTCATTTTTTCAGAGAAGTTAGTTACACCCTGTATATTCCTCATCTCCTGTAATAACCTCCTCTCTGTTTGCAACCTCGAGGATTGCGAAGACATCGGCTTGGAACACCGTGATGTATCTTCCCAGAAGAAATGCCTGTCCTTCTCCCGTGTCTTCTCGGTGTACTCCAGCCCCCCAGCTCTATGCTAGCCATCCTTGAGCCGTCAGTTTACCAGGCCTGATCGTCTTCGGGTTGGGGTCGATTTCCTGCTTCTTCCTCGTGTGGATTTCTTTCTTGAAGTTTCTGTTCTGGATAAGATGGTCTTCGGAAGACCCCGTGCAAGTGAGTATAAGAATAGCCCATCTATTGAGGTTCTATTTTCCGCCATGCTCCTATACGCCGCCATGTATCTAGAGCGAGATTTCTGGCAGCCCCAGCAGAACGTTTAGAGCTGGTCCTGGGGTTGTCCTCATTGCGCCTGTTATTCCCAGATAAGCTAGTCTTACCTATATGTAATACATTTGCAAGATTTCTCTTCTTGATTGGTAAAGGTCTATCATACGCTTCCGTTAGATCATCAAAAGTAATGCTAGTTGCTTCAATCGACTTTTTAGGTGATTTTAACGAATATAAATGGTTGAATAGTGTTGTGGGTCCACACTGTCTGGGATATTTTGTCCTTAGGATCTTCCCAAATTAAATTTTCTGCATTAGTAAAATTTTTAAAAAACATCTGATGCATTTAAGTACCTACCTAAAAGATTAAACAAACTTAAAGAAGTAACAGTGTAGGTGTAGCACAGGGTAGTGTATTGGGGCCTATTCTATTTATTATTTTCATCAATGATTTGAGTAATCTAATTCAAGCTAATCAAGATATGGTTAATTACGCTGACGATACTAATTTACTTTTGGGGGGCAAGAGTATTAATCAACTTGTCACTGAGTGCAGAAACTTTCTTAACAGGGTCACACAGTGGTTTACAGAAAATAAACTTATCCTAAATAAAAGTAAAACAAATATAATTCTATTCAGAACCAAAGCGTCAAAGGTGGAAAAACCAACCAACTTTAGTAATGATAAAGACAAAATTATTTTTTCGGAGTCCACAAAATTTTTGGGAGTACAGATTAATGAATTTCTAGATTGGTCGTTTCATATCAAATGTCTTTCACAGAAACTAAATGCTATTTGCTATGGTATTCGTGTTACTGGTAAATACATGAATAAAAAAACTTTGAAAATGTTATATTTTGCTAATTTCGAATCCTGTTTGAAATATGGGATAATGTTTTGGGGAAGGGATAGTCAAATTCAAAGTATATTTGTAATTCAGAAGCGATTAGTGAGAATAGTTGAAAAATTAGATTTCAATGTATCGTGTCGGTCTGTTTTTAAAAAATTGGGAATATTGACGGTATATGCATTGTACATTTATGAGTGTTTATTGTTCCTCTTTAAAAACAAAAACTGTTTTCAAGCACCAGCTAGTCATCAACACCAAACGAGAACTTTAAATATCAATTACCCCATACACAGGCTAGCCCTTACTGAAAAGTCACCCAATTATATGTGCTTAAAACTATTCAACAAACTACCAGAGAGAATAAAAAGAATAAGCAATGAAAAACAATTTAAGAAAGAAATTAAAAAGACTAGTAAAGTTGGAGCCCTATACTATGAATGACTTTTTAGATATGTAATTCTTTAGGATTTTTCTTTTATATGACGTCATTCCATTTTGTGTTTATAATTTTTATGTAAATTATGTAACATGATCTGAAATAAAGAAAATAAGTAAGTAAGTAAGTAAGTTAGTCAAGGTGGACAATTCCTTCCCTAGCTTGGCTATGGATAACTTTTCCTTTTATATATAAATTTCTGTCATTCACATTCCCACTAATTCAATATTATATAGAATAGAAAAAGACAAAACAATTATTAAGGCCCAGGTGACAATTTGTGGCCCAGGAATCGGCGCTGTGTCAGACATGGGTTGCCAAATTTACCAAAATAAATGATTAATTAATTTTTGCTAAATATTATCTTCACCCCTTTAAGAATATAATAAATTGTATTAAACGATTATAATTTGCAACGTAAGGGGGAAAGTAAACGGGATATGTTACAATATACAGGGATATGCGTACATCTCATTGTTTATGTATTATATTTGAATTACATACGAATTAATATTTTATGGAAATTTAAACAGAATATTAAAGCAACAATGTTTGTTTTTTGTCCACATTCCTTTAATTTCTTTCGTAGCCGACGAGCCGTGTGGTTACATTCTCTTTTCTTCCGGTTAAGCGGCAATTTGTCAAACCTGTATTATTTATATTATTTTATTTTAAAACTATAATAAGTCTTCGTTGAACTGGGGATAATTGAGCCCCCTACTTTTATTATACTGCTCTCATACTTAGTTGAATTTAGCACGCATTCCGATCAAAGAAAACCTGATTCTACGCTCCGCAAGTGCAGCCAATGTGATTACACAACCACAAAGCGGAACATGAAGAGGCACTATCTGCGACACATGAACCGCGAGGAGGTTACGAAGCATAAATGCGATCACTGCGAGTATGAAACGGTGTACAAAAGTGACTTGAAGAGGCACCAGAAACGGCACAATGATCCGCTCACAAACAGCGAGTGAGTAACTTTATCTTTGGGACAACTTTTCAGCTTTATGAAGTGTCTTGATTTGTAATTAATTGTCCTTTTGGTTAAAGCATGCTTCCCGATTCTGAGAAACCCAATCCTCCAGTTCACAAGTGCAGTCAGTGCGACTATCAGACGATCCTAAAAATGAATCTTAAAAGACATTCCCTGCGTCACATGAACCCTGACGAGGTCACCAAATATACCTGCGAGTTGTGCGGCTACGAGACAACGCGCAGATGCGATTTGAGGAGGCACCACAAGCGACGGCACAACAAGCCCCCGAAAAATAAGAAGGTGTTTAAATGCGACCAGTGCGACTATGTGACGGTGCGACAGAGCGATCTGAAGAGGCATCACGAGCGGCACAGTAATCCGGACAAAGACGACAAGGTGTATAAGTGCGACCAGTGCCATTGTCGCACCAACCTCAAGGCGTACTTCAAGAGACACCTGGCTCGACATAAGATTGCGAAGAAGCGAGTGGGAATGTTTCAGTGCGATCGGTGCAGTTTCAGAACGGCCCACCAAAGTAGACTTGATAAGCATCTGGTTGTGTAAGTACCTATTAATGTTATTATCATAATAAAATGTCCTAAAACGTCTTGCAACTATGTAACAAAATAATTGGCAGTGACTCATTTTTATCCGGGTGTGCAAGACGTAAGGGGAACGCCAATTCCAGGGGCGTGTCATTTTAAACAATAATAATTCAAAAAATACAGTGTCACCATTAAAGTCCGCATCATATGGAACTTTTTTTTATTAATGAGGTTAGTTAAAATTAAATTTCGGCAATCGTTTTTGCTTCAAATTAGACTAAAAATTATATAATCAAATGTCACCATCTGTCATTCGGTATCTGTCAAAAATTACATTTTAATCAAAAAATGCTGAAAAATGGCATTGTTTTACCGAATTTCAAAAAATTTTATTAGAAAAAGTTGTTTCTAGTACAATTCTTGGCCTAAATACAAAGTTTCAGTTTTCTAGCTCAAAGTTGATTTTTTTGCCATTTTTTCTAATTAACTTTTTTTTTTATTTAATGTAAGTTCGCTTAATGGATATTAAACTATTTGCTTATACCATACTCAATATTTTATTTAGTTTGTATGAGCTTTTTTTTACTTGAATGCCATTTTTTTTCGAAATTTAAAATTAGAGGCAAAAAAAATTGACACAGGTGGTGCAAAGTTATCCTAATTTAAAAATTTTAACAGATAGACGTCAGATGTTTCGTTTTTCAAATGACAAATACATCTAAATATTTGATAAAAATTTTATTTTATACTTAAAACTATCATTATTATTAAAAGGAACAAAAAGGAACTTTAATCATTTTAAATAGGTAACACAAAAGCAATATAAATTTCACATTTCAGTGTGACGTCCTTCTCGCTCTATACAAACACCCGTCCGTCTATAAACGTCTTTGACAGCATTTTGTAAAAAGCTTGGTCTTATATCGGCACAACACTGTCTTATCGTTTGTTCCAAATGCTCGATATTTCTAAACGGTCGATTCTTATAAACTTTCTGCTTAAGATAACCCCACAGAAAAAAGTCTAGTGGGGTTATGTCAGGCGACCTGGGTGGCCAGTGACATTCTCTATCACGCCCTATAACTCTGTTTTGAAATAATTGGTTTATGCGTTCTTTCACTGCTACAGTTTGATGTATGGGTGCACCATCAAGCTGATACCATGAGTTATGTCTATGAAGGGCATGTTATCCAAAACTTCGGTAATCTCGTTATCAAGAAAATTCAGGTACCTTTCACCAGTTAAGTTTACTCTAAAGAAGTATGGTCCAATAAGCTCATCTTTCAAAATTCCACACCAAACATTGGTTTTAAAATGATACTGGTCGCGACATTCAATTGTGAAGTTAGGATTTTCTTGGGACCACCATCGGCAATTTTGTGAGCTCACGGTACCATTCGAAAAGAAAGTGGCTTTATCTGTCCATAATATCTTGTATGGAAAAAGAATATTCTCCTCATATTGTCCCTGATACCAAAACGAAAAATCAAGTCGGATATCAAAATCGCGTTCTTTTAATGTGTTTATAAACTTGGGTTTATATGCCCGAAATCGATTTTTCTGAAGAATTTTTCTAACGCTTTCCCTCTTGCACCCTGTTGAATCACTTATCTTGGTTACACTAGTTTGACCGTGGTCAATAACAGTTAAACAAACATCAAGTTGTGCTGCTTCATCGTATTTACTTGCCGCGTGAGGTTTCTTAAAATTATTTTGAACAGATCCAGTTTCTCTAAATTTTGACATTATTCTTGAAACAGTGCTATGCTGCAAATTTTTTTCTGGGTGCCTCTCATTAAAGATGGCAGATACTTGCCGGTGAGGCATATTCTCTCCACAAATTAAGACAATTTCTATTTTTTCTTGAATGGACAACATTGGTGATAACACTGAAAACTATAACTTGCGAAAATATTCAAATTTATGACATTTCTTTTATTTATTCGGCACTCTAATTCGTTTTTTTTCCATAGCCTACTTATAAAATTCAAAATTGCCTTGATATTTTATTGTGGATAAAAACAAAATGTGTCTAAATTTTGAACTAATCTGATATCTGGGAATTTTATTATAAGTTTTTTAAACTTCTTAGGTGTATGTACTATCAAAAAAATGGAATATCTGACGCCTATCTGTTAAAATTTTTAAATTAGGATAACTTTGCACCACCTGTGTCAAATTTTTTTGCCTCTAATTTTAAATTTCGAAAAAAAATGGCATTCTAGTAAAAAAAAGCTCATACAAACTAAATAAAATATTGAGTATGGTATAAGCAAATAGTTTAATATCCATTAAGCGAACTTACATTAAATAAAAAAAAAGTTAATTAGAAAAAATGGCAAAAAAATCAACTTTGAGCTAGAAAACTGAAACTTTGTATTTAGGCCAAGAATTGTACTAGAAACAACTTTTTCTAATAAAATTTTTTGAAATTCGGTAAAACAATGCCATTTTTCAGCATTTTTTGATTAAAATGTAATTTTTGACAGATACCGAATGACAGATGGTGACATTTGATTATATAATTTTTAGTCTAATTTGAAGCAAAAACGATTGCCCAAATTTAATTTTAACTAACCTCATTAATAAAAAAAAGTTCCATATGGTGCGGACTTTAATGGTGACACTGTATATGAACTTTTTGTTTATTATTATAATATATTTACATTTACTATAATAAATATAATGTTATATAAATTAAACTGAGAAATAAATTAAGCTTTTACATTTGGTGATCTAATGAAGTAATTAGAGAAACTAAATTACGCAGGTATAAAATCCAAAAAGAATAATAAAGCAACGGTATATGTTATTTCATAATGTTTTTATTATACCGTAAAACGGGGGGAAGTTGACCGATTTTCAACTTTAGAAGAAATTATCTTTGTGAAAAATTAGAAAAAAAGGGTATTGGTGTGGGCTATATTATAGGCCTTGAAATATATTATTAATACTTACATTAATTAACCACAGTTTTTTAGGTTTTGAGGTAAAAATTTAAAAAAAATTATATGGTCAACTTTGCCCTGCACAGGGGTGAACTTGACCGACTATTGAATTTGCATGATAAATGGCTCGCATTTCAATGAGGGGCGTAGTTGACCACCGCAGCGCAGTAGATGTGAAAATGTACTGTTAAATATTTGCATTTATTTTTTTTTTAACTAACACAAGCTACAAACAAGCAAATAATAAAACAAATTAACATAACTATTGAACACTTTAAAATAATAGAGCAAAAACTTCATTGAAGACTGTAAATATCGAATAAAAATGCATGTCTATATTATATTGAAAGGAGACAAGTCATTTTCAAAAGAAAGTTCTCCCCGTCTGCCTATCTGAGGTGAATTTAAAACCTTTTTAATGTCCGATATAGGCACTTCGTCAACGTCTTCTTTTTCGGGCCACACAAATATGCTTTTATATTTTTTCACGAACTTTATTTTGACTTCATTATGGATATTAGTGGATATGACTTCTCCTACGTAATGTTTAAGAGTTTTTTTAGTTAAATATTCAACAACTACCCACGATCGTATTGTTATATTTTGTCTAGTTTGTTCTATAGGACCAAACTCGTTTGGTAAAATTATTTCTAAAGCGTGTGTCATTTCCATTACGATCAAGATATGCTTTTGCTATTAAACGGAAGTCTAAAACATTTAACGGAAATCCCCATTTTGCGCACGTACACTGTTTAAAATTTCGTGACTATTTTAACACCAAATGAACACCAAAAGTGGTCTATATCGATACAAACCAAAACGGTGTTAAATGGTGTTAAACTCGTACACCTACAGAAAAGTAAAACTTACACCTAGATGGGATTAAAATAGACTACTAATTTAATCAAAATGTAGTAACTTTTACACCATGATGCATTCGTTTTAACAACTATTTGGTGTTAACAGGGAATCAACTTTACTCCATAAAAAAACAATTCTACACCAAATTTTGTTATGTTTAACACTATATAGTGTTATTATAAATGTTTAATAAGGGGTGAAATTTACACCATAAAAAACCATGTTTCACACCATATATAGTGTTAAATTTAACTTACCAGGGACTCAATTTTACTCAATAAAAGAGTCATTCTACACCAAATTATATGATGTTTAACACTATATAGTGTTATTAAAAACTTGATAGTGGGTCAAATTTACACCATAAAAAACCATGTTTCACACCATATAGTGTTAAATTAAATTTACCAGAGACTCAACTTTACTCCATAAAAAAGTCATTCTACACCAAAAGCGATTTAAATCTTATCATGAAAATGGTATCTATTTTATTTTTGAAAAATATTTTACGAAAATGAAATAAAAAATCTTGATCGGTACTTTATAACTAAGTACCTAGGTACCTACTAGTTTTTCCATTAAATTATTAAGAAGAAAGTGTAAAATGCTTGAAAATTCCATTTTTTCTGAATCTCAAACTTTATTTCTAATAAGTATCCCACCCCAGTGGTACTAATCTGAGATTTGTAAAAAAAAAACTGTTAAACAAGACTTACTTTATTTTATTACAAAAATATTTTATAACAAAAATAGGTACAAAATAGCACAAAAACTTGTTTAAAAAATCGTAACTGTGTTTTGGTATCCAATATAGTCAATATAATATACCATGTTGTGGGCTTGATGCAAAAAGACAACATTGGTGACTTTTAAGATCTTTGTACATTTCGCTCTAAAAAAATATTTAATCAATCAAATTTTATTGATGAGCATCATAATGCTGTACTATATTTTGCAACGATATACAATTTATATACAAAACTTAAACAAGGCTTTTAATGACAAACAAGTACCTAGGTAGGTACCATTTTGAATTGGCCTTAGTAAAATTTATTACATTATTTTTAATAACATTTAAGGGAAACTTACGGGAACTAACCTAACTAAAACCCGAGCTAAAACCATAGTTGTTCGAAAGATGATAATACAAAAATATATGTAATTACCTTTTAAACATCCAGTTATTGCAGGTTCTCTATTATAGTCTGATCGCAAATCCAGCAATCTGAATAAAAATCCCTTTTCAACCTCTTGTATAAAAGTTTTGAAATCTTCAGGTTCAATCAGGCAGCCTGCATTGTCAGAAACTTTAAAAAACTCAATACTATCTGGTGGTTCTTGCAAGAATTTTTTTAGTGCTACAAATGAAAAAAAAACTGAAAAGTTGGCCAATATAATCAAATAAGTACCTAATTATATTACTTAAGTTCTTTAAAACATTGTACACATTTAGTACCTAATGTCTAATGTGTGTAGGTAAAAACCTTCTAAAACTAACTGAACAACGCCACAAAAATGATAACAGAAAAGGCTACTTTTTTTTTACACTTCAAATGGAGTATAATTAACACCAGAAAAATAGTTTAAAATTCCCCATATATTCCGCAAGAAAAATATGCCCTGTGGTTTAGGCGGTAGTTATTTTAAAAAAGAAAAAAAATATAGGTGCTTTAGGTACCTATATATCTATACCTAGTAATAATAAAACATAAACCAAAAAATTATTAACTGTACCTAGGTAGTAGGTACCTGTATAAATAAAATCATATCAACTCACCTTGAGTAATAAATTCATGATAGGTTGCTTCCTCCCTGTTTAATGAAATATATTTTTGTATGTTGTTATATTCAACTTTAATAAAAACACTCATTTTTTCTCAAACAATGGACAGAACACAGAACACTTAAACAAGTCCGCATGGAATGGAATTAAACACGTTAAAACAGAACGACGTAGATGGGCAAGGCGCACCGCACATTCTTCCCGCTCGTGCTGCTCTACTCAATCCACTCAGAGACAGGAGAGAAGATTGCGACGTTGCCAATAATATATTTTAATTGAAACAACACCAAAGAGTAGTTGACAATTCTTTGTGATTAGTTTTTAAAACACTAAATTTACTGGAAACATTTTCTTTTATTATTGTTATGCAACATAACTATAAAATCAAACATTTTAATGGTACAGTAGCGCGAAATAAATAATTAATAATCCACCAATTTCCTTGTATTAAAAAGTATCAAGGAAAAAACCAGCAATGTGACAACTTCATTTTCTCTCCATATAATTATTCTATTTAACTCGTATAAGGGGGTGAAATCAAATTTCTTTTCAGTGTGAACTTAAAATATTTACACCGCATGGTGGTAAATTACGTTTTTACTTTTAACCAACTGATGCGGTGTTAAATTTAACACCATTTGGTTTAAATTTCGTACACCGTTTAGGAACATCGTTTCACACCGGCAAAATTTTTAACTGTGTAAGCAAAGCATCTACGAACTCCTCTTCCTCGTTTTTAGTAAACACGGTCTGTCCGCCGTGATTTTTTATGTGACGTCCATGAACTTTGTTTATTAGTGTACCTTTTGGAATTTTATATTTTTTGGCAGCTAGATTAGCACTTAATGTTCCTTCTACTACCTCAGATAAACATAACTCTAAGGTTTCCTGAGAGTACTGTTTAAGGCGCTTGGAGTCATCTTTTCGTTGGTACACTCGCGGCATATATTACTAAGCAATAAGCACTATTACTATAACCTAACACTATACAAAATAATATAACCTAATGGGTCCAAAAACATTACTATCAATTCGAACTATCGTGAATAGACTGAATGCAAAACGCGACGAGCTTGTTGCATTTCGAAAGACGCGTTCTGCGGAGTTTTAACTCGTCGTTTTAACTTGTCGGTCAACTTCACCCACGCGGTCAACTACACCCCAAATTTAAGAAAATTATGCGCAGTTTTGAATATTTTTGTTTTACTTAAAAAACATTTTCTTTTTTAAAATTTTCTTTACATATATGCTGTTGAGAGAGGATAACTTATGTAATAAAATAGAAATAATATACGGGAACGAGATAGCTATCACTTGACAGATCAAAGTTTGACCACCTTGTTTTTATGGCTTCATACAGTGGAATAAGGAGTATATAGTTTTTCACGTTATTTATATCCGAAAAAAGTTATCCCACAGTATTTTTAGAGTTTATTAGGTTACTGATAGGAAAAAAATTAAGAAAAAATCTTTTAAAAAATTAGGGACGAACTTATAACCAAAAATATATTTTTTTGTAATTTTGGTCAAGTTGACCCCACCGGTCAGCTTCCCCCCGTTTTACGGTACTACATAATAATAGAAGCATATAATAGTGGATTAAGGGCAAAACCTAAGCCTAAATTATAAGTGTTTATAAATTTCCTAACTATTGTTACCTAATGAACACTAATTGATAATAATTTGACAAATAATATTCCACACCGACATTAAAAAGTGTTATAATGACAATACGTTACAATTTTAAATTCATTATTACCATTACAGCGATTATTCACTATCTAACGATGGAAACATTTCATTACTGTCGCTACTGCTGTCATCTGCAGGATTTATAATAATAGGTTCTACCATGACTTCAACGCGTACATCTAAGTCCCACATTTTTTTTTTCTACGCCCTCGACATGTAATACGCACTTATGCCAATCTGCTGCTTGTGCATTTGCTATTGCCGTTTCTAACAGTTCTTTAACATCTTTTAATTTAAAAGTTTTATTTTCACGCGCCACTTCGCCTTTTACCTGTGCCCATATAAGCTCGATTGGATTTAGTTCACAGTGGTAAGGCTGTAAACGTAATATTGTAACACCTCGTTCACGAGCCATTTCATCCACTACATTCAAGTCTAAAGGCGCGTCCTCACCGAGTCGACACTGTCGATCGACTCTGTCTATCGACATTGTTGATCAACAAGTCGACAAAATTGCATCTGTCCACACCAGAGTTGACAGAAATGTTTGTCGATCAGTCGAAATCAACATGTCTGACGAAGATGACGTAGTTGCTTGTGCCGCATATATTATTATCGCGACTAAAAAAAGAAAATATGCACGCAAAAGAAGATTTTGGGTTCGACTAAGTCTTCAAAGTAAAACTAGATACGCCATCATTTAACTATTTTTAAGCCCGCGAACGTAATAACCATTTACTTTTATACATATCCTCCGTACTAGTGCCAGATTTCTTGCTGTCCTTTATTTTTTCTTAATTTTCTTGTAAATTGACTTTAAAGATTTCTAATTTTTTGTTCTACCGCTTGCTTCTCGATGTTAAACTCATTACCAATTTCTATAAGGGCATCGTGTCTCAAGTTTCTGTTCTTATAGTTTTTGGATTTAGAATCCCATAGATTTGTTTTCAGTTTGTATGCCTCAATAAAGGCTATGACTTTATCTTGTTCCCATTCCATTTCTCCAACGTAAACACACGACTACGATGTCAACAAGGCAAGACGTCACTGAGTACTAACAGTTTGTCGAATGTCGAACGTCGCAAACACGTCCACACACTAAAGTCGATCGACTGCTCTTTCATGTTTACCGACGGGCGATGTAAAACAAATCGACATGTCGATCGACACCGTCGATTGCCACGTACACACCAAGTCGACAACGTCGATAGACAGAGTCGATCGACAGTGTCGACTCGGTGAGGACGCGTCTTTACAAGATCGAGCAACTACACTTTTAGCATTTTTTCGCCAAATGCAATATTTTTTTCTTCGAGCCAGTCAACAATCTTTCCTTTTCGTCACGCAAAAGTTGGCAAAGCTTCCACCCGACGGCTGTGGTATGGTGCATTATCCATCACGATTACCGACCCACGTTGAATACGCGGTAAGATGGATTTAAACCAATCTTCAAACACTGCCGAGTTCATATCCTCATGATAATCACCGGTTTTACGAGATTCAAACACGTTTAACCCACCTTCAAGAAAACCAGAATCACTCGCGATGTGGGTTATAATTAACCGACGACCTTTTCCTGAAGGAGCGTTCAATCCAGTGGACAGTCCATTGATAAAGGCGTTACGTGCATCTTTAATGTTGAGATCTTGCCAAATGTAATTCACAGTATGTCCTTCATTTAACCATGTCTCGTCCGTAAAGTAAATTCTTTTCCCTGCACAGCGATATTGTATTTTTTATTATTGTACGCTCCCCAGGTTTTAAATGACGTCGTTTTGTAACTTAGGGGTTACTATCACTTGAAGAACTCGCCTGCATTATAATATTTGCTGTTTTAAATAACCACCAAAATAATAAAACTGAATTGCTAATATCCTCTTGATTGGAACTTGTCTACAACACTGAACGTTGGTTAGAGGCTATAAGAAAGCGTGCGAGCGCCTTTAGACATGGGTTTTTCCTACCTGCGTTGCCAAATTAAGTAAAACCTTTGCTCAATATTTTTCCTCGGTTTATAACCCCATCGATAACAATAGTGCTGGTGTTGATTCTTCCAGAAGGTCTGCATCTATTTCTAGTGTTATCATTAAGCCTACTGATGTGGTAACAGCTCTCGCCAGGCTTGATATGTGCTGGTCCAGACAATATACCCAATAGATTACTGCTCCAATTCTCTTTATCTAACCCTTTACTACATATTTTTCTTGATATGTAGGCTCTGAAGTATTTCCTAAGAGATGGAAATTGTCGTACGTTTCCCCCGTCTTTAAGTCAGGTAACAAAAATGAAATTAACAATTATAGACCAATTAGCATTCTATCAGCTATTCTCAAGCTTGTCCAACACTGTGTTGAGAAAGTTCTCACAGGTGTCTTTGAGCCGCTCATAGTCAATCACCAGCATGGTTTTATTTCAGGGAGATTTGTCGATGCCAATTTGTTCATATTTTCAAATTATTTGTATAGCTCCTTTGCAATTTATACCGATTTTAGCAGTCTTTGTAGCGGTATTTTTTGTTTTAACAGATGCAACAGTATATTTTCTACCCAAATAGAACCTCTGGTAAAAATTGAGGAAGGTGAAGCAATAAGTGAACAAATAAGTCGCGGTAACTCTGAACATTGGGACACTAGAAATGTAATTAACTTGAACGAAGAAGATTTAGAATTGGAACCAAACAAGAGCGGGTAAAGTTTCCAAAGTCTTAAATAAATACAGATTGGTTTCATTAATTTGATGTCATAGGCAGGAAGATCTTGGCTCCCAACAAAATGTGTTGGTAAAAATCGAACCTAGTGAAGAAGCAAACGAATTTGGAAAAATGCACGCCGTTTTTGAGGAGCAGAAAATTAAAACTGAGCCAGGAATCAAGGAAGAATGTTTAGAACCAAATGAAATCAGGTGAGTGTAAACTATTGTTAGGTGAAGGACTTTTATATGTTTGCTTCGCAGGCTCATGGCCACGGTTTTTCTTCGGGAGGGAAACAATATACAGATCTGGCAAATGGTTATTACCAATCATCCGCTTAACGGGATGAAAAGAGAACGTAATACATAAAGAGAGCAGAACTGCGTGAAATGCCTCGTATGCAGTGCATTCTCTTTTTTTCCCGTTAAACGACTGATTGTAATAACCATTTGCCAGACCTGTATGTGCGATTTCATTGGAATTACATATAATTTCAATATTTTGGTAAAAATAATTTTTTCTCTTAAATCTAAAAACTCAATACCTGAACACAAATAAATACAAAAAAAAAACACAGTTTTTCCATAACAATAACTCTTTTTCCGCATTTAAAACAAATAATTTATATTTCATTTTAACTTTGTGTAAATTGTTTTTTCTACAGGCGTGCGGAAAGTAACTGCTTTCCAGGCCCATATGCGTGCTAAAAGTTACACTTTTCCGCACTAGTGGCAAGAGTTTTTCAACACTGACACGGGAAATAATGCGTTCATAATCACATACATATATCGGTATTTTCCTCATGCTCCCTTAAAAACATCGTATCTAGCACATGCGGAAAAGTACCACTTTCCACACACTATTTTCTATGAGCATCCGGAAAGTAACTACTTTCAGCACTAGTGTCAGTGCCAAAAGTTGCACTTTCAATTCAACACTTTCCAGCCCTGACCCGTTCACATTGGACCAAATAAAGGATATGTTGTCAATAAACGAGCTGGAATCAGCAGCAGCCAACTCTGAGCAAGTCGAGACAGAAAACGTAGTTATTAAAGAGGAAAGCGTTGAATCTGACCACGAGGAAAATAGTTGTACTAACATCAGGTTAGTACAGGCGTGCTCATTAGAATATGACGCTACATCATATTGCGTGGTTCTCACTCCCACTCATTATTTTCACAATGCTTATACTTTTCTAATAATAGAAAAAATATTCATAAAGCTCTAATGCATACTACTTTTCAATGGCCTCATTAGACCCTTTTATATTGGCAGGTATAGTAGAGATTATTTAAAGAGACCGAAACCCCAATAAAACGTGCAACAAAGAACGCAAGGATGAATTAATGGGAATATCCAGTTGACGCCCTTCAAAAAGAGTAAAATAATAAATCACATAAGTCCTAGTGTTCTATCTTTTACCAGGTACCCAAGCGTGTACCTGAGGAAGAGAGGCATAATGTAATATGAGGGTGTATTTTGTATCGTTTTATAAACTGAGGGGGAAAGCAAATCTTAAATTATGTACATTAAAAAATACATTAATTAATATTTTTTAAATATAAATATAATAAAAAGAAAAAAAAACAACAATACAAGAATCTGAATCAGAATCTGACACATGAATTATCAGTGGCTTAACCTGAACATCCAGGATGTGTTTCAGACACACACACAATCAGACCAATTTTCGGGGTAATAGTTTGTAATGCCTCTTTCCAAACATCCAAAACGGCATGTTCATCTTTCCTGTCTTTTCCAATAATTTGCTTATTAGGTAGGGCGGCAATCTCAAAACTTGATGACCCATAGTACAATATAGTTCATCCACGGCATATCCTAATTTTGCTTTGTATTGTTTTACTATTTGTAGCAATTCAGGTTTGAGTGCGTTTTCCATAAAATTGATATTTTTGCTTTGTAGCCAGGAAATGATATCAGCTTTTCTCGTTGAAGCATTTGGCACATTTTCGCTGAGCCGTGAATGGTACTTTGCATTGTCCATAACAAGAAGCGAGGGTTTTTCGAGCCGAGGTAAAAGCTGTTCTTCCAACCATTTTTCAAACAATGTAGAGTTCATGTTGTCATTACTGTCAGCCCTTTTATTTTTTGTAGAAAAAACTAAGTCTACCCCATTTATAAAGCCATCTTTGATGCCAGCATGCAGAACTATATATCTTTTGCCGTCTGATTGTTTTTTTATTTAAAACTGATTTGATGTTGTCATCATGCCATGTTCTAATGTCGCTACCATTTTGAAATATCTATGTTTCGTCTATAAAACATCTAACGGAGTTTTTGATAACAAGTTTTCTGTATATTGTCTCAAAAATTTTATACGTTTTGAAACAATATCCGGTTTCTCCATAATGTCGCGCCTGCCACTGTCCCTTTTAAATTTAAATCCCAAATGCTTTAACAAATGACCTAATGTGGAGTTGCTTAGGTCAATAATTTGTTTAGCATGCAATCCCCCTTTTAGCTTTTGCTGTGTGACATACTTATGCGTGGCAATCATATTGTAAACAACGTTCCTTATTTGAGTTTTCCTTGCCTCAGTTAAATCCCTTGTTTTTGGGGCACGCTTTTCTCTATTAGCCTAAAAAGGAAATTTAATATTATGACTACATGTTCTTTTATTACTTTATAATTGAATAAAAATACTTATAATAAATTACAATTTTTATATATTATATAATATAAAAATCGCATAATTTTTTGGTCCATAAACGTCTAATACGCCATCCTCTGTGGGACACCCTGTATTCATATGTTTCATTTCAAACCACTTACCCTGGGAGAGGTTCCTGTTGTATATTCCTTTCGGATCCTGGCTACAGTTTTCACACTAATCTTACAGGCTGCTGAAGTGCATTTCACAGCTGGAATTGGCTGAAGGCTATTTTCTTTTTCATCTTGAAAATACTCCAAAACGTTTAAAATAATTTTCCGTGTCCCAGCGTTAAACATTTTACACCAAATATTCTAAGTCGAATGTCGATTAAACCCCAAAATTCCTCGCCCGTACCTGAATTTTTGGGTACCGGGGAAAAGGTTCCGCTTTAATTTCCCACACCTGACGGCAATTAAGGGTTGGTACTTGCTAATTTCATGTCTATGATTTGTTTAAAAGAAAGAAAGATGATTAGAAGCTGTAGCGAAGGGTTTTTGTTGCAGGTTTTATTGCCCGATCTTTTTAAATAGTCAAATAGTTTAATTTTATGTCATTATGCATTTTAAAACGGAAAGATAACCTGAATTGGGTTGTTTATAACATTAAACTTATTCTCTTATTCTTTTGAGTTTCGAATTAAATTAAACAGAGCTAGACTGTAACTATATAGCTATCTTTTTTGGTAGCGGGTTACTTTTCTTCAGCTCTGCTTGTAAGTAAGGCTAACAGTCTCTTTTTATTATAGTATGCCGTTCGATCAAAGCGAACCAGAAGGTCTTGCCGTCCCTGACAGTCAGAACGGTCAACAATGGTACCATTGCGATCAGTGCGACCACAAAACAAAGCACAAAAGGTACTTGAAGATGCACCAACTCCTCCACAAGGATCCGGAGGAACTCAACAAGTACAAGTGCAACTATTGCGACTACGAAACGATTCAGAAACAGTATCTGCAGAAGCACCTGCGCAAGCACAAGAATCCAGAGGAAGTGACCATGTTCAAGTGCGACGATTGCGACTATAAATCGTTTAATAGATGGGACATTACCAAGCACGCGCTGCGTCACAAGAGACCTGAAGACATCAACATGTTTAAGTGTGACCAGTGCGACTTTCAGACCATTTATAAGCACAGTTTGAGCGGGCATTTGCTCCAGCACAAGAATCCGGAAGAAATCGAGATTTTCAAATGCGAGAGCTGCGACTATCAAACGATTTATAAACGCAACTTGCTGACGCACCTTCGCGTGCACAAGAACCCGGAGGAAGTGAGGAAGTTTGTATGCAGCCATTGCGACTACAACACCATTTATAAGAGCGCTTTGAACGAGCACTTGCTCCGACATCACACGAACAAGGACGAGAGTTATGCGTTCAAATGCGACCAGTGCGACTACCAAGCGATTCGGAGGAGGGATTTAAAGCTGCACCTTCTCCGGCACAAGAATCCCGACGAAGTCGACAGTATGTACAAGTGCGACCAGTGCGACTTTCAGACTATTTACAGGGGCAGTTTTAACGGGCACCTTCTGCGGCACAAGAATCCGGACGAGATTGAAATGCTGAAGTGCGACAGGTGCGACTTTCAGACGCCGCACAAGCACAATTTAACGCGTCACCTCGCCCTGCACGACAAAACGGAGCAAGGGCAAATATTTACGTGCGATGAGTGCGGCTACCAGACGATTCAGAAAGCTTGTCTCACGAAGCATTTACGACGGCACGAATATCGCAAGAAGCCGGAGAATATGTTCACGTGCGACCAGTGCGACTATGGAACAATTTATAAAGACAATTTAAAGAGGCACCTCGTGCGACATGTTAAGAGGCAACAGCTGATTGCATCACACCAACTTTAGTCAATTTGCCCGTTCTAGAAGCGTCGGGACCTTAAAGAACTATGACTAAGAACTAAGAGCCGTTGCACTCTTAGACGTTTTTCGTCCAAGCGGCGTAGTGTTTGACAGAGAAACACAGTTCTAATTCTTCGATATATGACAGGCCGTTTGGATGGAAACCGTGTATGTGTGCAATGGCCCTAAGAGGGTGTATGATATCTGTAATTTAAATTCCCATCTGTTTCCGTGTATGTTGAATTTAATTGAATTGATAAAATCAATAATCAGTTTTCGTTTTATTCCTTTCAATTCCTTTTTACTAATCCCAGAAAGAAATATGTTAAAACGCATTAGTGGTACTAACTTCGGCTGGATCCATTGGGCGCATTCGGGAGACGAAACTGCTCCGGAGCAGTTCCTAAATCGTCTTGTTGTGTCGACCGCTACTTTTACCACAATTTCCAACATGTTACGGAACGGTCGCCATTTTGGGTAGCATCTTTCACTTCCGCTGCTTAGAGAGAGCGGTTCGTTGTGTCAATGGAGAAATGACGTATGGCAACAAAAGTTTGGTTACGAAGAACGTAGTTAGGAATAAAACATATACATTAAACGGGAAAACGTACTTTTTAACTGCTACCAAAGAGTTTCACCAAGGGATGAGTGTTGGTAAGCTTCACAAAACAAGGAAGGTTAATGTTTGTTAGGCACAGCGGCACAGCTGATATGGATTTGACATTTGAACCAAACGTGATGATCTCTTGGTCGATATCCATGGAAGCCGACGAATTGGTAGCGGTTGGATCATAATCGGTAACCACTCCGGAGTAGTTTCGTCTCTCGAATGCGCCCATTATTACCGGGTAAGTATCAGCAGCCAATCAAATATCGGTTTAAGCAGCTGATCAATAGTGTTGCCAACTTTCGAATATAAAATTAAAAGACAATCTAGGGCCGCAGCCCACGCTCAGAAATATGTTTCTGATCTCTGAAGTATTGTATGCATGATTGCCGATCTAGTTAATTGGTTGGGGACGAAAATGGTCAAATCGTGCAATAACTCGATAAATAATAAAAATGTCGAAAATCTTTAAAAGTACAATATTATACAGAATTTTATTCCCAACCGTTTTACTATCTTCACTTTTCGTCGCGAAATCATCAGAAACCGAGCTACATGCATAAAGCATTTTCAACCCCTTCGAAAATGGTCAGATCAAGCAATAACTCCATGAATAATAAAAATATCAAAAGTTGTTAAAAGAACAATATTATAGAGAATTTGATTCACAACCATTTTACTCTCTTCACTTTTCGTCGCGAAATCAACAGGAACCGAGCTACACGCATAAAGCATTTTGAACCCCTTCGAAAATAGTCAGATCGAGCATAACTCCATGAACACCTGGACCTGGTTTTACATAAATTCTGTATTTTGTACAAATTTTCAGTAAAAACAATTAAATTTTTTTATTTTAATGCAGAGAAAACGATTTTAAGAAATGTATCAGAATAACAAAAACAACTGGAAGAATATAGGTTCAGAACATTTTGCACCAGTTAACTAACACCAGGAACAGATATATGTTCTGGCATCTATGTGATCGTTATGACAACTTCTAAAATGCGGACACCGATTTTAAGCATATGTATCGGGAGAGCAGAAATGCGAGGAGGTATTGGCAGAATGTTATCTTAGTTGCAATGGCCACCTGTCTTAACAACAATTAGCCAGCTATCATCTACTCGGTTAAATGTTTTGGCCAAATGTCTCCAATAAGCGTAGGAAGAATATTTGAGGTTAAAATTAAACGTCAAAAGTTTTTGTTGTAGATATGCTTGCTTGGATTATTTTTCTTTTCTCTAGTCGATAAAAAGTCTATATACGTTTTAATGTATGGTTAGAGATTCAACAGTTGTGCGGTTTTATTATATTGTGCCCCGCAAAGCAAAGAATAAATTAGAAAACGCATAATTAAGTGCCATATTATGGAACCTTCCAGGCTACACTGGAAGTCAGATAGTAATTGTATTTGGCAGAACACACCTGAATTTATCAGTAATATAATGCAGGAAGCAGAAGATGACAATGTTGCAGTGCTCACAGACCCATCACAAGAGAAAAATGTACCTATGGAAACAGGAAACAGTGGGAAAACACCTACAAAGTCCGGGGAAGACAAGGACAATTTTATTTTAACATGACAGAAGTTCCTCCAAAAGAACCATGGTTTCATGAAAACAAACATCTAAACAGAGCAGATATAAGTATGAGGATTAGGATTACAATAAGAAGGAACCATTGCTTGACACCAAAACATCTAAGCAAGATCGGAGTCTGACAAAATGAGCTCTGCAAAAGTGGAGAGACAGGAGACCTGCCATCCTGAGTGCAACCATCAGAATAAATATTTAATATGCGACCAGTGTGCTTTTCCGACAGCTTTTAAGGATAAATTAAAGATGCACATCGCAGGACACGTAAGACGAGTACATCTAATCGCCCCACACCAGCCTTAATACTGTAGTGCAAGTTCTTTCTTATCCACGTAATTTGGTGTGACCTCAAAAAGTTAATTTTCAACCAAACACACCTTTGCAAACACCTGGTTTTACATAAATTGTGTATTTTGTAAAAATTTTCAATAAAAACAATAAAATATGTACCTATTAAACTGTTTTATTTATTTCAATGCAGAGAATACGATTTTAGGAAATGTATTAGGATAACAAATAATATACGTGGGAGAATATAATCCTTAAAAGTTCAGAACATTTGCACCATTTAACAACACCAGGAACAGAAAATATGTTCTGGCATCAAATGTGAGTGATCCTTAGGACAAATTCTAATATGCAGACACAGATTTTAAGAATATGTATCAGGAGAGCAGAAATGCAAGGAGGTATTTTCTGTTCATAAAATCAATAATCCAAGGAGGACTAAGGTTGGCTCATTTTAATCACTGTTTTGACAACCGAACAGATGTTTAAAGCTGCAATAAATATTTGAGGTTAGAATTAAACGTCAAAAGATAGTGTTTCTGTTGTAGACGTGTTTGCTGGACTTATTTTTCTTTTCTCTCTTCGATAAAAGCTCCATATAAGTTTTAAATATGGTTAGAGATTCAACAGTTTCGCGGTTTTATTAGTTTTATTATATTGTGCCCCGCAAAACAAAGAATAAACTAGAAAACACATAATTAAGTGCCATATTATGGAGCCTTCCAGGTTACACTGGAAGCTGGAAGTTAAATAGTGATTGTATTTGGCAGGATACACCTGAATGCATCAGTAATATAAAGCAGAAGATGACAAAGTTGCAGTTCTCACAGACCCATCACAAAAAAAAATAAAAAAATTGTATCTATGGAAACAGTGGAGAAACACCTACAAGGTCAGGAGGAGACAACAAGGGCAATTATTTCATGTTAACATGACACAAGCTCCTTCAACAAAACCATGGTTTCATAAAAACAAACATCTAAACAGAGATAATTAGAATGAGGATGAACCATTGCTCGACACCAAAACATCTAAGCAATATTGGAGTATGACAAGATGAGCTCTACACTTGTGGAGAAACAGGAGACTTAAATCATATATTTTTTGTATGTACAAACAGACCTCAAGAGTGCAAAGAACAATACAAGAATACAGCACGAAGCATAAACGTACCCATCTGCATCCAACTATATAATGTGAAAGTAGATCTAGTAGTTACCAAAGTTTACTGCTTAATTAGGATTAGTGTGGGATAGTCAAATATCCAGTAGGGTTGTTTACTCAGTATCTTAGTTGTTTCTGATGCATACAGGTTGAGTCTTGAGATTAGTATAAGATAGATAAATAGGTTAAGGGAAAGACAAAGCAAATAACATCATATTATAATAATTCAGACATACATTATAGTAATCAGGAGAGAGGGGGAAAGACTGCAAAACCCAGGCTGTAAAAAGTGCACCATTCAAGACAACGAAAATATGAATATTACTGGCTGGATGCTGAATTTCAGCAAGAGAATAGAATAGAAAGTGTTAAATAAGAACAAGAACTGTTTGAAATGTTTTAAGTGCATTTATATAGTCTACTATTGGCTACTACTTAATGAACGATGACCATTGAAGTAGAAATGTTACATGTTACAGCTTAAATTATATAAAGTATTATACCATATAATTCTCATGTTTTCAGTTCTTCCCACTTATTAGTATACTTTTACAGCTTTGTCTTTTTGTATAAGCTATTATAGTGGTTAGTTTATATTACAGACACAAAAATCTTGCCTCTGAACCAGAAGGGTTAGTAAAAATAGAACCTAGTGAAGCTACATGTGATTTTGGTGAAAGTCATATGATATGATTATGAAGAGTACAAAGTAAAAATGAAAATCTAGAAATCAAGGAAGTAGACTTTAAAGTAAACAAAGGTAGAAGAGTACTCCTGTTCTTTTTGTTATAGTATCTCATTAAGCCCAGAAACCCAAAAATTTTGTGCCATCCTCAGACTTCAGTCATCAGAATAAATATTTAACATGCGACCAGTGTGCTTTTCCAACAGTTTGTAGTGATAATTTAAAGAGGCACATCGCACGACATGTAAGACGGGTATATCTAATTACCCCACACTAGCCTTAAAATTTAAAATACTGTAGTGCAAGTTCTTTTTTATCCCCGCAATTTGGTGTGACATCAAAGTTAATTTTCAACCAAGCACAGCTTAGCAAGCACCTGGTTTTATATAAATTGTGTATTTTGTAAAAATTTTTATTAAAACCAATAGAAATTAAAATTGATCTATTTGCTTGCTGAGAACACGAATTTTATGAAATGTATCAGGAGAGCAGAAATGCGAGGAGGTGTTTTCTGTTCATACAATCCAAGGACGACTAAGGTTGGCTCATTTTGAATGACAGTTTTAGCTTTATTTGAGGTTAAGGTTAAACGTCAAAATTTAGTGTTATTGTTGTAGATATATTTGCATAGCCCTTTTATGTTTTCTCTCGTCAATACAGCCTCTATATACGTTTTATATATGGTTAAAAAGTCAACAGTTTCGTGTTCTTATTAGTTTTATTATATTGTACCCCGCAAAACATAGAATAAAATAGAAAACACATAATTAAGTGCCATATTATGGAGCCTTCAAAGACATTGTCTTTGGGAGCCTTCCAGGGTAACGGGTAAAGACTTCAAAACCCAGGCTGTGAAAAGTGTACCATTCAAGACGACGAAAATATGAATATTACTGGTTCAATAGAAAGTGTTAAATAAGAACAAGAACTGTTTGAAATGTTCTAAGTGCATTTAAATAGTCCTGCTACTACTAAATGACCATTGAAGTAGAAATGCTACATGTAACAGCTTAAATTATATAAAGTGTTATACAAAAATTCTCTAGTTTTCAGTTCTTTTTCCACTTATTAGTTATTAGTATACTTTTACGGCTTTGTGTATTTCTATAAACTATTATGGTAGTTAGTTTATATTACAGACATAAAAGTCTTGTCTCTAAACAAGAAGAGTTAGTAAAAATTGAAATTAGTAAAGCCACATGTGATTTTGGTGAAAATCATGATATCATTTTATAAAGAGTACAAACTTAAAAATGAAGATCTAGAAATCAAGGAAGTAGACTTTAAACAAAGGTAGGCGAGCCTAACCTTTTTATAAAGATTATACAAAGATATTCCTGTTTTCATAGTAATTGGATTCTTTTTATTCTTAATATACTTTTACTGCTTTGGCTACTGATATAAAGTATACAGATAGCAGTGATAGCACCAACAATAGTGTACTTATATTATTTTCTGACGCGATAATTGTTACTACTTATACTGTTATAGTATCTTATCCAGACCAGAAAACCGAAAAGCTTGTGCCATCCTCGCAGACTGAAGCCATCAGAATAAATAATTAACATGCGACCAGTGTACTGTTCCAACAGTTTGTAACGATAAATTAAAGAGGCACATCGTACGACATTTAAGACTGGGTACATTGAATTACCCCACACCAGCCGACATGAAAAGTTAATTTGCAACCAAGCCTAGATAGATAAAGATATTTATTGGTAATAATCACACAAAGGTACCAAGTCAAAAATAAAATAAGGTATAAATAAACTTATAATACTAACTATATAAATAACTAAATGTTGATATTAAAATAGCCAAGCTAATTATTCTAAGTATTCCTATGTACATCATAAACCTGGTTGCAGATAAAATGGTGTAGTTTGTAGAAAATTTCAATAAAAATACTGAAACTATATACTACAAGTGTTTTACTTGATTCATATGATTTTTCGGAAATGTATCAGGAGAGCAGAAATGCAAGGAGGTATTTATAGAATTTTTATTTGTACTCTGGCATCTACCTCGTATAGCGCGTTCTGGCCAAATATATCCAATAAAAAAGAAGATTATTTGAGGTTAAAATTAAACGTCAAAATTTAGTGTTTTTGTTGTAGAAATGTTTGCAGGGCTTATTTTTCTTGTCTCTCGTCGGTAGAGGCTCTATATACGTCTTATATATGGCTACAGAGTCAACAGTTTCGTGTTCTTATTAGTTTTATTATATTGTACCCCGCAAAACATAGAATAAAATAGAAAACACATAATTAAATGCCATATTATGGAGCCTTCCAGGTTACACTGGAAGCTGGAAGTCAAATAGTGATTGTATTTGGCAGGATACACCTGAATTTATCAGTAATATAAAGCAGGAAGCAGAAGATGACAATGTTGCAGTGCTCACAGACCCATCACAAAAAAAAATAAAAATATTGTACCTGTGGAAACAGTGGAGAAACACCTACAAGGTCAGAAGGAGACAACAAGGGCAATTATTTCATGTTAACATGACACAAGCTCCTTCAACAAAACCATGGTTTCATAAAAACAAACATCTAAACAGAGATAATTAGAATGAGGATGAACCATTGCTCGGCACCAAAACATCTAAGCAATATTGGAGTACGACAAGATGAGCTCTACACTTGTGGAGAAACAGGAGACTTAAATCAAATATTTTTTGGTTGTAGAAACAGACCTCAAGAGTGCAAGGAACAATACAAGAATACAGCAAGAAGCATAAACGTACCCATCTGCATCCGACTACATAATGTGAAAGTAGATCAGTAGTTACCAAAGCTTACTGCTTAATTAGGATTAGTATGGGATAGTCAAATATGCAGTAGTTGGGTTCCTTACTCAGGATCAGTATGGAATAGACGAATATCTTAGTTGTTTCTGATGCATACAGATAAATAGGTTAAGGGAAAGACAAAGCAAATAACATAATTCAGACATACATTATAATAATTAGGAGAGAGGAGCAAAGACTCCAAACCCCAGGCTGTGAAAAGTGCACCATTCAAGACGACGAGAATATGAATATTACTGGCTGGATACTGAATTTCAGCAAGGTAACAGAACAGAAAGTGTTAAAATAAGAACAAGAACTGTTTGAAATGTTTTAAGTGCATTTATATAGTCTACTATTGGCTACTACTTAATTAATGATGACCATTGAAGTAGAAATGTTACATGTTACAGCTTAAATTATATAAAGTATTATACAATACAATTGTCATGTTTTCAGTTCCTTTTGCACTAATTAATATACTTTTACCGCTTTGTCTTTTTCTATAAACTATTATAGTAGTTAGTTTATATTACAGACACAAAAATCTTGTCTCTAAACCAGAAGGGTTAGTAAAAATAGAACCTAGTGAAGCCTCATGTGATTTTGGTGAAAGTCATGATATGATTATGAAGAGTACAGTTTGTAATCGCACGACATGTAAGACGAGGTACATCTAATTGCCCCACACTAGCCCTAATCCTGTAGTGGAAGTTCTTTTCTATCCCCGCAATTTGGTGTGACATCAAAAGTTAATATTCAACCAAGCACACCGTTTTCCATAAATTGTGCGTATTTTGTAAAAATTTTCATTAAAAACAATAGAATTATTGTACAGTTTTATTTGAATGCCGAGGGAACGAATCTTGGGAAATGTATCAGGAGAGCATAAATGCGAGGAGGTATTCTCTGTTCATACGATCCAAGGAGGACTAAGGTTGGCTCATTTCAACAGCTGCTCGGTTGTTAAAACAATAATTAAAAATGAGCTAACCTTAGTCCTCCTTGAATTGTATCAGGAGAAAATACCTCCTCGCATTTATGTGCTCCTGATGACAAATCCTAAATTTCAGAACCAGATTTTGAGAATAAGTATTAAGAAAGAGGATGGAAATGCGAGGAAGTATATTTGGCACATGGGTGGGAAAAGGAAGGATAAGTCGAGATTTAACAGTTGTGAGAAAACAAGGAAGGAAAAGAGTCGGATTGGTCGCAGTTAAATACAAATTAAAATGACAAAAATATTTTTTGTGAAAGTAACATGTTTTTATAAGATTAATCTATAGTTTTTAACAAAGATAGGAATTCCCAGAACTAAGAAAAAAAACATCGACTTGTATCCTTCTACTCAAGAAAAATTAAGAAAAAAGGAACTTAATCTCTTTTCACACTGGAAGAAATAAATATAAAAATACTGCGTATTTGTTCTTTGTATGAAAAATGTTTATTATATTTAAGTATTTAAAAGTTACTAAACATCACATGACCTAAATAAATTGAACAAAATATCTGCCAGCAATATTTTTAAACAAAAAACTGATGCTTAATCCTTCGTAGTAATGCTCTGATAATACTGATGAAAATTGTTATTGATATTCAGCAGAAGTTTCCACACTTAAGATTATCTGGATTGTGTTCGAAATTAAACTTAACGAGACATAAACCCCTTTACACTACCAGCTTACGATGTTTTGCAGATATACGTTTTTTCACAATAAATTGTGCGCACTTTGTAAGAAATTTTCAGTTATATCCCTTTTCACAAAGATATACTCGTATAATGACCAGAAGAAGCTTGGGGACAACTTAACACTATTTAATGAATTTTCGACTTATACATTATACCCCTTTTCTCACCCATGTGCCATTTAATACGTAAAAAACAGAGAGAATACCTACTCGCATTTTTGTGACCCTTATCAAAAATTCTAAAATGCGGACACCGATTTTAAGAATATGTATCAGGAGAGCAGAAATGCAAGGAGGTATTTCTTGTTCATAAAATCAATAATCCAAGGAGGACTAAGGTTGGCTCATTTTAATCACTGTTTTGACAGCCGAACAGATGTTTAAAGTCTGTAATAAATATTTGAGGTTAGAATTAAACGTCAAAATTTAGTGTTATTGTTGTAGATATATTTGCATGGCCCTTTTATGTTTTCTCTCGTCAATAGAGGCTCTATAATATATGGTTAGAGAGTCAACAGTTTCGTGTTCTTATTAGTTTTATTATATTGTGCCCCGCAAAACAAAGAATAAAATAGAAAACACATAGTTAAGTTTTATGGAAGAAGTCCATAGTTAAGTGCCATATCATGGAGCCTTTCAGGTTACACTGGAAGTCGAATAATGATTGTATTTGGCAGGATACACCTGAATCTATCAGTAACATAAAGCAGGAAGCCGAAGACGACAATGTCGCAGTGCTCACAGACCCATCACAAAGTGTTAAACAAGAGCAAGACTTAATATCTCAACGTAAGATTCACATTTGTTTCTTTCACTGATTTCACTAATTTTAATGAGTACCTAGAATAGCAATATCATTGACTACTAATTCATAATGTATGGATGAAACAGCTTTGGGCAGAGTGTGCTTAAAATTAACATTTAACCTTTTTTCTTAGTGATGCTGTAAAACAGGAATTCAGCACAGAAGAATGCTTTAATGACCTTTACTTAATAAAGTCTGAGGAGATTGATATAGAGATTGACTGCAACAGTGATACACAAGAGAGGTAAACCAGTAAACCTATACATTTGTGCTTTTTAATGTGTACTTGCATGTAACTGTTGATTCTCATTATTTACTTTGCTTTTTGAAACGCTAAGTCCTAGTACTCACAAACTTGTTCTCGATGTAGTTTTATAGCCATTTTTCATTGAAACGCAATGTTTTATTTCAGAGTATGACCAGGTTCTGTTGATCAAAGTAATTTGGAACTTTTCACACTCGTATGTCACCACTGTGATTATAAAACAAGCTGTAAAAATTCTTTGAGGACACATCTCAATGACCATGAAATCCCCGGAAAACTTGAAGCGTTGAAATGCAACCAATGCGATTTTTCCGCAAGTTGGAGACATACCTTGCAGGCGCATCTCGTAAGACACATAAACCTCAAAGAAATTCTGACATTTATGTGCTGCCAATGCGAGTTCGAAACAATTTCTGCCCGTCACATAAAAGGGCACGTTTTGTGCCATGAAACACCAGGGAAGGTCAAGTGCGGTTTAAGAACCCCTCTTCTTCATACAAACAAAAATCCGAAGAAATTTTTTCCATTTAAATGTACTTACTGTGATTACAGTGCTCTATATAAAAGAAACTTAACATCGCAGCTGCTAAAACACGCGAATCCTAAGGATGTGAAGGTTTTTAAATGTGATCATTGTGACAATAAAACGATTCGGCTGAGTTCTCTGCGATTGCATCTGAACCATCACAGGATCCATGGGACGGATTCTTTGTTTAAATGCGAACAATTTGATAATAAGACGATTCAGAAATATGAGTTGAACAAGCATATTTCTTTGCGACATAGATGTACAACGCCTGACGAACCGAACAACGATATGTTTATTTGCAGCGAATGCGATTTTCGCACGAATTATAAAAATAATTTTAACAGGCATAAACTGCATCACAACAATTCCGCCACCAAATTTAAATGTACACTTTGCGATAATAAAACGTATTATAAAAATATTTTAAATCTGTATAATCTTCGACATAGAAAGCCGGAGGAGACGTGGAAATGCCACCAGTGTGATTTTGAAACTAGTCGGAAACAATATTTGCGAAAGCACATCCTCAGGCATGGGTGAAACATTTTTATAGTGATAACTGGTACGATCTAAAAGTTTCCTGCCTCTAACAATGTTAAAGAACTCATGTAATAAATCATTGGTAATAAAACCACTAACTTTTTTATAATTTAATTTACAGGCACATCGCACGACATGTAAGAGGGTACATCTAATTGCCCCACACCAGCCTGCAAGTTCTTTTGTATCCCCGCAATTTAGCGTAACTAAAAAGGTAATTTGCAACCAATTACATCTATGTAAAGAAACACCTGGTTGCAGATAAATTGTGTATTTTGTAAAAGATTTCAATAAAAAACATAAATAAAATAACTTGTTTTTTATTCAGTGCAGATAATAGGATTTCAGAAAATGTATTAGGGGAGCAGAAATATGAGGAAGAATAAAAATTTGCACCAATAGGCGCCGCTAAAGATCGTAGCCAATGAAGATCCTCGGTAGTTCTCGGCCTTGGTCTGCTAAACCGAAGATGGGATGGCATTTTTAAATTACGCGCCTAAAATTGTGCCTTGTTTCGCCGGTAAATAAACCTCTCACGACTTTTTGTTGATTAGCAACTTTCATGGTATTTTAATTATCAGGAAATCTCCAGAGGATTAACATAACTAACCTCTTATCTGTTTTGGGATTAACATGTTTCCGCCTATTTATTAAACAAGCACAATGTTACAAAAAGGAAGCAGGAAAATATACCAGTTAGTTTAAAAGTTAATGAATGGAATGCTAATGGAAACGATTACTATTTCTCTTTCAAGTAACAAGACGGGTAAACTATTATACCGACGTTAAATAGCTCCTCGTATAATAATGAAATTATAAAAATTTGACATTTCATGACAAAATGGTGAATGTGTTAGTAAAACATCTTAAAGATTCTAGGCCATATAAATAAGTAATTTTCCTTCGCTTGTCTTCCGATATGATTACGTTGTAGTTTCTTATTAGTCGGACCAATCGATACGTGTTTAAAGCAAAAGAGCCGCCTGCATCCGCTCGCGCCCGGGCGGCTAAGTAATTATTCTGTTTTTCGTATCAATCGAGTGCGCACGTAAAGAAAGTGATAAGTGAAAACGAAGTGTTAAGTGACAGAGAAGATGCCAAAAGGAAGTTCCTCTTCTCACAAAAAGCGAAAGAGACAAAAAATGTAGGAGCTGTTTCGAGAACTAGAGGAAATGAAAACAAAATTTCGACGCATAGTACCTACCCTTTTCCTCAAGTAAGTTAAGCCTATTCTTTTGAAGGCACATGATAAGCGCAGATAATTCTCCGTTGTGCAGGTTGCAGGTATATTCCTCCCATTTTCTATTTCTATAATTAATCCATTAATAAAGTAAAACAATTACGTAATATTGGTTAAAATAGGGCTAAATGCGTGATATTAATTAAATTACATATTATACATTGTACTTAGTATCTGAAAAAATACCTTCTGACCTCAAGGACAGTATTGCCCATGCTATAAATATAATATCAATATAATAATATAATATACAGAATTTTTTTAGGCATCCTTAAGATAAGTTGCATTTCACTAGAACTTTAAGCAGGAATTACATTTATGAGTAGATCTAATACGATTCAATTACTCGTATAGGTATTCTTCAGTGTAAACATTATTAACTCGTATACCGTTAACAAAAGGCTTACGAAACAAATGTCTGTTCCATTCCCAAAAATATTTTAAAACCATCAACCCTGTTCAAGTTATAATTGCCTCATTAACTGATCTTCGATGCCCATAATACCATTCTTGTTTGCAAGGAAGTCCTTACCCAAATCTTTCTCGTTTTATTCAAAGTTATAGGTATTTCTTTCCAATTTCTCTTTTTTTTATAGAATTAACATGCTTAACATAGCTACACGTTTTTTGTCAGTACTGCTAAGTAGGTACTCCAGACTCCTAATCGTATACGATGTACTCGTAAATGTAACTTCTGTTTTAGGGATTTCATAGATTTAATAACACCCGCCAAACCAGAACTAATCATTTATTGATTTATTACTTAAAGGTCAATGGCTTTAAACATCTGTTCGGTTGTCAAAACAGGAATTTAAAATGACCCAACCTTAGTCCTTCTTGGCTAGGAATATCGATTGTGCGCAGAGAATACCTCCTCGTATTTATGTGATCCTGATACAAATTCCAAATTTCAAGACACGGGCATTTAAGTAAACATTAAGAGAATAGAAATGCGAGGAAATATATTATTTTACATGTAATGAAAGAGGATGTGGGGTTAAGGTTAAACGTCAAAATTTTGTGTTTTGTTGATATTTTTATTTATGGTTAGAGACTCCACAGTTACGTGTTTTTATTAATTTGATTATAATGTACCCCGCAAAACAAAGAATATAACAGAAAACGCATAATTAAGTGCCTTGTTATGGAGCCTTCCAGGTATCCAGGTTACACTGGAAGTCAAAAAGTGATTGTATTTGGCAGGATACACCTGAATTTATTAGTAATATAAAGCAGGAAGCAGAAGATGACAATGTTGCAGTGCTCACAGACCCATCACAAAAAAAGTAAAAATATTGTACCTATGGAAACAGTGGAGAAACACCTACAAGGTCAGGAGGAGACAACAAGGCCAATTATTTTATGTTAACATGACACAAGTTCCTTCAAAAAAACCATGGTTTCATGAAAACAAACATCCAAACAGAGATAATTAGAATGAGGATGAACCATTGCTCGACACCAAAACATCTAAGCAATATTGGAGTACGACAAGATGAGCTCTATACTTGTGGAGAAACAGGAGACCTAAATCATATATTTTTTGGATGTAAGTAGAAACAGACCTCAAGAGTGTAAAGAACAATACAGAAATACAGCAAGAAGCATAAATGTACCCATCTGCATCCAACTATATAATGTAAAAGTAGATCTATTAATTACCAGAGCTTACTGCTTATTTAGAATTAGTAATATTAGTATAGGATAGTCAAATATCCAGAAGTTGGGTTGCTTACTCAGGATCAGTGTAGAATAGACGAATATCGTAGTTGTTTCTGAGGCATACAGCTTCAGATTAGTATAGGTTAAGGGAAAGACAAAGCAAATAACATAATATTATTATAATTCAGACATATAGGTATTACAGTAATCAGGAGAGAGGAGCAAAGACTCCAAAACCTAGGCTGTGAAAGTGTACCCATTCAAGAGAACAAAAATAGGAATATTACTGGCTGGATGCTGAATTTCAGCAAGATAATAGAATAGAAAGTGTTAAATAAGAACAAGAACTGCTTGAAATGTTTTAAGTGCATTTAAATAGTTTACTATTGGCTACTACTAAATGATGACCATTGAAGTAGAAATGTTACATGTCTCTAAACAAGAAGGGTTAGTAAAAATAGACGTGATTTTGGTGAAAATCATGATATGATTTTTAAAGAGTACTTACAAACTTAAAAACGAAGATCTAGAAATCAAGGAAGTGGACTTTAAACAAAGGTAGAGTGTTTAAGTTATACATACAGGGAATTTAGCCTAACCTTTTTTGTAAAGTATTATACAAAAATATTCCTGTTCTGATAGTGTTTGGATTCTTTCTGTTCTTAATATACTTTTACTGCTTTGTCTACTGATATAAAGATACAGATGACACCAACAATAGTGTATTTATTTTCTGACGCGATAATTGTTGCTACTTATACTGTTATAACTGTTATACAGAAAACCAAAAAGTTTGTGCCATCCTCAGACTGCAGCCATCAGAATGCGACCAGTGTGCTTTTCCAACAGTTTGTAACGATAAATTAAAGAGGCACATCCTACGACATTTAAGACGAGGTACATCTAATTGCCCTACACCAGCCGACATGAAAAGTTAATTTGCAACCAAGCCTAGATACTTGGATAGATAAAGATATTTATTGGTAATAATTACACAAAGGTACCAAATCAAAAATAAAATAAAACTATCCTATATTCCCACCACGATACTAACTATATAAATAAATAAATGGTAATATTAAAATACCCAAGCTAATTATTCCAGGTATATCGCTATGTACATAAACCTGGTCGCAGATAAATAGTTTGTAGAAAATTTCAATAAAAATACCGAATTACTGTTTCATTTGAATGCAGTACGATTTTTCGGAAATGTATCAGGAGAGCAGAAATGCGAGGAGGTATTGGCAAAATATTTTATATAAACTCTGGACTTCCTATTACATGTTTTGGCCAAATGTCTCCTATGAAAAAGAAGAATATTTGAGGTTAAAGTTAAACGTCAAAATTTGAAAATAGTGTTCTTGTTGTAGAAATGCTTGCATGGGTTATTTTTCTTTTCTCTCGTCGGTAGAGGCTCTATATATGGATAGAGAGCCAACAGTTTCGTGTTTTTATTAGTTTTAATATATTATTGTACCCCGCAAAACATAGAATAAAATAGTAAACATCTAATTAAGTGCTATATTATGGAGCCTTCTTCTAGGTTACACTGGATGTCAAAAATAGAGATGGTATTTGGCAGGATACACTCGAATTTATCAATAATATAAAGCAGGAAGTAGAAGATGAGAATGTTGCAGTGCTCACAGCCCCATCACAAAGTGTTAAACAAAACAAGAACTTATTATATCAAAGTTTAAGATTCACATTGTTCTTGTGATGCTGTAAAACAGGAATTCAGCTAAGAAAAATGTCCTTACTTAATATAGTCTGAGGAGATCAATATAGAGATTGACCACAACAATAAGACACAAGAGGTAAACCTATACATTTGTGCTTTTCAATGTGTACTTGCAAATAACTGTTGATTTTCATTATTTACGTTGTATTTTGAAAGTCCTCATACTCACAAACTTGTTCCTAGTTATCAATGTAATTTTATAGCCGTTTTTCATTGAGACGCATTGTTTTATTTTAGATTATCACCAAATTCCATTGGTCAAAGTAATTTGGAACTTTTCACAGTTGTATGTCACCACTGTGATTATAAAACAAGCTGTAAAAATTCTTTAAGGACACATCTCAATGATCATGAAATCCCCGGAAAACTTGAAGCGTTCAAATGCAACCAATGCGATTCTTCCACAAGTTGGAAACATACCTTGCAGGCACATCTTGCAAGCGAAAGCAAGTTCATATATAATCTGATGATAAACTCCTGTTAATCCCTGCTCCACTTCTTTATCTGTCTATTTTATTTTATTAATTTTTTATTCAATAATAAAGTCGTCGGGGTTACCATGTTACTTGCTTGCTTCCGTTTATTTTCTTTAATAAAGAGAATTAATACCCATTGTGACCTCCATGTCTTTATTTTTTACCTAACTTCCTTCTATCAAAAAATATCAGGTAGGTAACAATGAGAAATACAATATAACTCATAACTATTAAAATCTTCCACAATATGAGTTTGAACACTATGAAATTAGATATGAAGATCTAGAAATCATGGAAACAGACCTTGAGCAAAGTACAACTAGGTATAGGTATTTAAGTTGTTAATACAAAGGATTTAAGCCTACTGGCCTGTATATAAAGTAATTAAAGTATTATACAAAAATCATCATGTAATAGTGTTTGGATGCTGTTTGTCCTTGACTGCTTTGTCTATTTGTATAAACTTTACATCTCAGGTTTGCTTATATTACAGACAAATATCTTGTCTCTAAACAAGAAGTGTTAGTACAGGGTAAAGAGGTTAAAATGCGACAAGTGTTACTATCCAACAAGGCGCAGATTTGGTTTAATGATGCATCTCCTCCCTTATAATAATCCAGGAGAAGTGGAAGTTTCGTCTGATAAGTGTGACTTTCAAACGTTGTATAAACACAGACAGTTTAACTCGTCACCTTGCTTTACATAACGATTCAGAGCTAGGGAAAATATTTACTTGCGGTGAGTGTGGCTGCCAAACACTTCAGTCATAAGGTGAATAAAAATAAATATTTAACATGCGACCACTGTGCCTCTTGAACAGACTGTAATGATAGACTAAAGAGGCACATCACATCGCACGACATGTAAGACGGGGTACATCTAATTACCCCATACCAGCACCAGCCTTAATACTGTATTGGAAGTTCTTTTTTATCCTCGCAATTTGGTGTGACATCAAAAGCTAATTTTCAACCAAGCACACCTTTGCAAAACACCTGAGTTTACATAAATTGTGTATTTTGTAAAAATTTTTATTAAAAATAAAATAACTGATCTGATTGAATGCCAATGCGAATTTTATGAAATGTATCAGGATAGCAGAAATACGAGGAGGTGCTGACAAAATATTTTATATAGACTCTGGCATCTACTTCCTATTACATGTTTTGGCCAAATGTCTCCAATGAAAAGAAGAATATTTGAGGTTAAAATTAAACGTCAAAAGTTAGTGTTTATGTTGTAGACGTGTTTGCTGGGCTTATTTTTCTTTTCTCTCTTCGATAAAAGCTCTATATAAGTTTTATATATGGTTAGAGATTCAACAGTTTCGCGGTTTTATTAGTTTTATTATATTGTGCCCCGCAAAACAAAGAATAAACTAGAAAACACATAATTAAGTGCCATATTATGGAGCCTTCCAGGTTACACTGAAAACTGGAAGTCAAATACTCATTGTATTTGGCAGGATACACCTGAATTTATTAGTAATATAAAGCAGGAAGCAGAAGATGGCAATGTTCCAGTGCTCACAGACCCATCACAAAAAAAAATAAAAATATTGTACCTACGGAGACAGTGGAGAAACACCTACAAGGTCAGGGGGAGACAACAAGGGCAATTATTTCATGTTAACATGACACAAGTTCCTTCAAAAAAACCATGGTTTCATGGAAAAAAACATCTAAACAGAGATAATTAGAATGAGGATGAACCGTTGCTCGACACCAAAACATCTAAGCAATATTGGAGTATGACTAGATGAGCTCTACACTTGTGAAGAGACAGGAGACTTAAATCATATATTTTTTGGATCTAGAAACAGACCTCAAGAGTGCAGAGAACAATACAAGAATACAGCAAGAAGCATAAACGTACCCATCTGCATCCAACTACATAATGTGAAAGTAGATCTAGTAGTTACCACAGCTTACTACTTAATTAGGATTAGTTTGGGATAGTCAAATATGCAGTAGTTGGGTTCCTTACTCAGGATCAGTATAGAATAGACGAATATCTTAGTTGTTTCTGATGCATACAGCTTGAGATTAGTATAGGATAGATAAATAGGTTAAGGGAAAGACAAAGCAAATAACATAATTCAGACATACATTATAGTAATCAGGAGAGAGGGGCAAAGACTCCAAAACCCAGGCTGTGAAAAGTGCACCATGCAAGACGACGAGAATATGAATATTACTGGCTGGATACTGAATTTCAGCAAGATAACTAAATAGAAAGTGTTAAATAAGAACAAGAACTGTTTGAAATGTTTTAAGTGCATTTATATAGTCTACTATTGACTACCACTTAATGAATGATGACCATTGAAGTAGAAATGTTACATGTTACAGCTTAAATTATATACAGTATTATACAATAAAATTGTCATGTTTTCAGTTCTTTTTCCACTTATTAGTATACTTTTACAGATTTGCCTTTTTGTATAAGCTATTATAGTGGTTAGTTTATATTACAGACACAAAAATCTTGTCTCTAAACCAGAAGAGTCAGTAAAAATAGAACCTAGTAAAGCCACATGTGATTTTGGTGAAAGTCATGATATGATTATGAAGAGTACACAATTAAAAATGAAAATCTAGAAATCAAGGAAGTAGACTTTAAAGTAAACAAAGGTAGAAGAATATTCCTGTTCTTTTTGTTATAGTATCTCATTAAGCCTAGAAACCCAAAAATTTTGTGCCATCCTCAGACTTCAGTCATCAGAATAAATATTTAACATGCGACCAGTGTGCTGTTCCAACAACAGTTTGTAGCGATAATTTAAAAAGGCACATCGCCCGACATGTAAGACGGGGGTATATCTAATTACCCTACACTAGCCTTAAAATAAATTCTGTATTGGAAGTTCTTTTTTATCCCCGCAATTTGGTGTGATACCAAAGTTAATTTTCAACCAAGCACACCTTAGCAAGCACCTGGTTTCATATAAATTGTATTTAGTAAAAATTTTCATTAAAACCAATAGAATTTAAACAGATCTATTTGCATGCCGAGAATACGAATTTTATGAAATGTATCAGGAGAACAGAAATGCGAGGAGGTGTTTTCTGTTCATACAATCCAAGGACGACTAAGGTTGGCTCATTTTGAATGACAGTTTTGGTTTTATTTGAGGTCAAGGTTAAACGTCAAAATTTATTAGTGTTATTGTTGTAGATATATCTGCATTGCCCTTTTATGTTTTCTCTCGTCAATACAGCCTGTATATACGTTTTATATATGGTTAGAAAGTCAACAGTTTCGTGTTCCTATTAGTTTTATTATATTGTACCCCGCACAACATAGAATAAAATAGAAAACACATAATTAAGTTGCCATATTATGGAGCCTTCCAGGTTACACTGGAAGCTGGAAGTCAAATAGTGATTGTATTTGGCAGGATACACCTGAATTTATCAGTAATATAAAGCAGGAAGCAGAAGATGACAAAGTTGCAGTTCTCACAGACCCATCACAAGAAAAAATAAAAATATTGTATCTATGGAAACAGTGGGGAAACACCTAGAAGGTCAGGGGGAGACAACAAGGGCAATTATTTCATGTTAACATGACAGAAGCTTCTCCAAAGAAACCATGGTGTCATGAAAACGAACGTCTAAACAGAGATGATTAGAATGAGGATGAACTATTGCTCGACACCAAAACATCTAAGCAAAATTGGAGTACGATCAGGTGAGCTCTACACTTGTGGAGAAACAGGAGACTTAAATCATATTATATCTTTTGGATGTAGAAACAGATCTCAAGAGTGCAAAGAACAATAAGAATACAGCAAGAAGCATAAACGTACCCATCTGCATCCAACTGTACAATGTGAAATTAGATATAGTAGTTAGTAGTTACCAAAGCTTACTGCTTAATTAGGATTAGTATAGGATAGATAAATAGGTTAAGAGAAAGACAAAGCAAATAACATAATATAATAATTCAGACATATATTATAACAGTAATCAGGAGAGAGGGGCAAAGACTCCAAAATCCAGGCTGTGAAAAGTGTACCATTCAAAACGACGAAGATATGAATATTACTGGCTGGATGCTGAATTTCAGCAAGAGAATAGAATAGAAATTGTTAAATAAGAACAAGAACTGTTTGAAATGTTTTAAGTGCATTTATATAGTCTACTATTGGTGACTACTTAATGATGACCATTAAAGTAGAAATGTTACATGTAACAACTTAAATTATATAAAGTGTTATAGAAAAATTCTCATGTTTTCAGTTCTTTTTGCACTTCTTAGTCCTTAGTATGCTTTTACGGCTTTGTCTTTTTGTATAAACTATTATAGTAGTAATTTAATATTACATACAGACACAAAAATATTGTTTCTCAACTAGAAGACGGAGTAAAAATAGAACCTAGTAAAAGCCACAGGTGATTTTGGTGAAAGTCATATGATTTATGACGAGTACAGTTTGTAACGATAAATTAAAGAGGCACATCGCACGACATGTAAGACGGGGTACATCTAATTGCCCCACACTAGCCTTAATACTGTAGTGGAAGTTCTTTTCTATCCTCGCAATTTGGTGTGACCTCAAAAGTTAATATTCAACCAAGCACACCTTTGCAAACACCGTTTAACATAAATTGTGCGTATTTTGTAAAAATTTTCATTAAAAACAATAGAGAATATTTTATACAGTTTTATTTGAATGCCGAAGGAACGAATCTTGGGAAATGTATCAGGAGAGCAGAAATGCGGCGAGGAGGTATTTTCACCTGATACAATCCAAGGAGGACTAAGGTTAGCTCATTTCAACAGCTGTTCGATTGTCAAAAAAGTAATTCAAAATGAACTAACCTTAGTCTTCCTTGGATTGTATCAGGAGAAAATACCTCCTCGCATTTATGTGCTCCTGATGACAAATCCTAAATTTCAGAACCAGATTTTGAGAATAAGCATCAAGAAAGAGGATGGAAATGCCAGGAAGTATATTTGGTACATGGGCGGGAAAAGGAGGATAAGTCGAGATTTAACAATAGTGAGAAAACAAGGAAAAGAGTCAGATTGGTCGTTATTAAATACAATTTAAATTGGCAAAAATATTTTTTGTGAATGTTTTAATATGATTAATCGATTAATCTATATATAGTTTTAACAATAATAGGAATTCTCAGAACTTAGAAAAAAGCATCGACTTGTATCCTTCTACCCACAAGAAATTAAGAAAAAAGGAATTCGTTTTTTCTTAATTTCTTTTATAGCTTAAGCTATATCTCTTTTCCCCCTGGAAGAAATAAATATAAAAATACTGCGTATTTGTTCTTTGCATCAAAAATGTTTATTATATTTAAGGATTTAAAAGTTACGAAACATCACATATGACCTAAATTAAACAATATATCTCCCAGTAATATTTTTAAAGAAAAAACTGATGCTTAATCAATCCTTCGTAGTAATGCTCTGATAAAACTGATGAAAATTGTTATTGATATACGGCAGAAGTTTTAGTATTTGTTGGAACAAGGCCCTATAGTAGCTTAAAGGAGGCTTTACGTTAGTTGGGAATGTTGGGATTAAGATTAAGGTCTTCGCCTTACGCCTAAAATCAATTTTCGTGAACCCGTCTTCCAGCACTAAAGAATTTCTGTGAAAAATTTTTCGGTGCCACGCCCTTTTTTCAATGATGATGCTTGATTTTCAAGTAAGAAAAATAGAAAATACAGCAGAAAATCACAAAAACAGCCAGACTCGTGTCAATGTTTATGTTTTTTTACCTATCTTAGGTAGTAATGAGTAATTTTTCTTTTAAACAGGTAGTTAGACGACCCGAGCTAAGCTCGCTCGGGGGGGGGGGGCTGCAGCCCGGTAGCCCCTCCCCCCTTGGTTGCGCCACTGATGTCTCTTATACCTCTTTTCACAGGATTGTTTGTGTAAAAGGTGACAAATATACATAATATATCTGTTTCCGCTAGTCATCCAAATCGTTCGCCATCTTATTGACAACATACCAAAAGGCACATATAAGTGTTAATATACCCCTTTTCACACTTAAGATCATCTGCATTTTGTGTTCGAAATTAAACTTAACGAGACATAAACAAACCCCTTTACACTACCAACTTACAGATATACCTTTTTTCGCAATAAATTGTGCGCACTTTGTAAGAAATTTTTAGTTCCCTTTTCACAAAGATATATAGTGACCAGAAGACGCTTGGGGACAACTTAACTCTATTTAATAAATTTTCGACTTATACCCACCCCTTTTCCCATCCATCTGCCATTTAATACGTAAAATCTTTCTTACATAAAACAGAAAATACCTACTCGCATTTTTGTGACCCTTTATGAGAAATTCTAAAATGCGGACACCGATTTTAAGAATATGTATCAGGAGAGCAGAAATGCAAGGAGGTATTTTCTGTTCATAAAATCAATAATTCAAGGAGGACTAAGGTTGGCTCATTTTAATCGCTATTTTGACAACCGAACAGATGTTTAAAGTCTGCAATAAATATTTGAGGTTAGAATTAAACGTCAAAATTTAGTGTTATTGTTGTAGATGCCTTTGCGTGGCCCTTTTTTTCTTTTCTCTCGTCAGTAGAGGCTCTATATACATTTTTTATATGGTTAAAGGGTCAACAGTTTGGTGTTCTTTTAGTTTTATTATCTTGTACCCCGCAAAACATAGAATAAAATAGAAAACATATAATTGAATGCCATATTATGGAGCCTCCCAGGTTACTACACTGGAAGTCAAATAATGATTGTATTTGGCAGGATTCAGCTGAATTTATCAGTAATATAAAGCAGGAAGCAGAAGAAGAAAATGTTGCAGTGCTCATAGACCCATCACAAAGTGTTAAACAAAAACAAGAACTTAATATGTCGACGTAAGATACATTTGTTTCTTTCACTGATTTCACTAATGTTTAATGAGTACCTACCTAGAATAACAATAGCATTGGCTACTAAGTCATAATGTATGGATGAAACAGGTTTGGGCAGAGTGTACTTAAAATTAACATTAACCTGTTTTTTAGTGATGCTGTAAAACAGGAATTCAGCACAGAAGAATGCTTTATTGACCCTTACTTAATAAAGTCTGAGGAGATCGATATAAAGATTGACCACAACAATGATACACAAGAGAGGTAAGCATATACATTTGTGCTTTTTAATGTGTACTTGCATGTAACTGTTGATTCCCATTATTTACTTTGCTTTTTGAGTCCTCATACTCACAAACTTGTTCTCATTGTAGTTTTATAGCCATTTTTTATTGAAACGCAATGTCTTATTTTAGATTATCACCACATTCAGTTGATCAAAGTAATTTGAAACTTTTCACACTCGTATGTCACCACTGTGATTATAAAGCGAGCTGCAAAAATTCTTTGAGGACACATCTGAATGACCATGAAATCCCCGGAAAACTTGAAGCGTTCAAATGCAACCAATGTGATTTTTCCACAAGTTGGAAACATACCTTGCAGGCGCATCTCGTAAGACACATAAACCCGAAAGAAATCATGACATTTATGTGCAGCCAATGCGAGTTCGAATCTATTTCTGCCCGTCACATAAAAGGGCACGTTTTGTGCCATGAAACACCAGGGAAGGTCAAGTGCGGTTTAAGAACCCCTCTTCTTCATACAAACAAAAATCCGAAGAAATTTTTTCCATTTAAATGTACTTACTGTGATTACAGTGCTCTATATAAAAGTAACTTAACATCGCATATGCTGAAACACGCGAATCCTGAGGATGTAAAGGTTTTTAAATGTTATCATTGTGACTATAAGACAATTCGGCGGAGTTCTTTGCGATTGCATCTGAATCATCATCGGATCCATGGGACGGATTCTTTGTTTAAATGCGAACAATGTGATTATAAGACGATTCAGATATATGAGTTGAACAAGCATATTTCTTTGCGACATAAATGTACAACGCCTGACGGACCGAACAACGATATGTTTATTTGCAGCGAATGCGATTTTCGCACGAATTATAAATGTAGTTTTAACAAGCATAAACTGCGTCACAACAATTCCGCCACCAAATTTAAATGTACACTTTGCGATTTTAAAACGTATTATAAAAGTAATTTAAATTTGCATAATCTTCGACATAGAAAGCCGGAGGAGACATGGAAATGCCACCAGTGTGATTTTGAAACTAGTCAGAAACAATATTTGCAAAAGCACATCCTCAGGCATGGGTGAAACATTTTTATAGTGATAACTGATAGGGTCTAAAAGTTTCCTGCCTCTAACAATGTTAGAGAACTAATATAATAAAACCACTAACTTTTTTTATAATTTATTTTACATAATAATTCAGAGGTAGGGAAAATATTTACTCGCGGCCAGTTTGCTTTTCGAACAGTTTGTAAGGATAAATTAAACAAGCACATCGCACGACATGTAACGGGGTACATCTAATTGCCCCACACTAGCCTGCAAGTTCTTTTTTAACTCCGCTACTCCGCAATTTGGTGTACCTTGAAAAGATAATTCGCAACCAATCATATATATGTAAACAAATACCTGATTGCAGATAAACTCTGTATTTTGTAAAAATTTTCAATAAAGAAACATAATAAAAAATAACTGTTTTATTCAGTGCAGAGAATACGATTTTAGAAAATGTATTAGGAGAGCAGAAATATGAGCAAGAATATAAATAAATTTGCACCAATAGGCGCCGCTAAAAATTCTAGCCAATGAAAATCCTCGGTAGTTCTCGGCCTTGGTTATAACCTCACATTTCCTGATTAACAATTTTCATGGTAGAAAGAATTATTTTAATTCAGGGAATCTTCAGAGTAGAGAATTAACGCGTTTCAGCCTATTCAGTAAACAAACACAATGTTATAAAAAGAAAGCACGAAGGTATGGGTCTAAAAGTTTCGATTAGTTTAGGTTAGTTAAAATAGAATTTAGGTATGGTCCAAAAGTTTCCTGCTTCTTAAAATGTTAAGAGAACTAATGTAATAAAATAAAACCACTAACTTTACTTCTCAATATACAAGGTGTCTGGCATACTCTCGGGAGCATCAAAATAACCCTATTTTGTCATACCAAACCATGTGTATATTATTTTCTGGTGCAATAATTATTGTTGCTACTTATATTGTTTTTGTTTTAGTATCTCATCCAGTCCAGAAAACCAAGAAGTAATTGCCATCCTCAAACTTCAGCAATCGTACACTCAAGCCATCAAGAAACGTTTTCAGTGCGATCATTGTGACTCTCAAACAATACGCAAATTTTGTTTAAAGTCGCACCTTCTCCGGCATAAGAATCCGAAAGAAGTTGATAGTGTGTATAACTGTGATCAGTGCGTCTTCCAAGCCATTTACAGGGCTAATTTCATTAGCCACCGCGTCCGGCATAAAAATCCGGGAAGAGTTCCAAGTTTCGTGTGAAAACTGCGACGTATAAACCCTAAAGCCCTCCATAGTATAAACACAGTTACTTGTCACCTTGCCTTACACAACAATTTAGGGGTAGGGAAAATATTTACTTGCCATCAGTGTGGCTACCATACACTTCAAAAGGCCTGTCTTACGAGTCATGTAAGTGGACAGGAATGTCGTAAGGTGAATAAATATTTAACATGCGACCAACGTGCTTTTCGAACAGTTTGTACTGATAAATTAAAGAGGCGCATCGCACGACATAAACATTTTTTATCCCCGCAATTTGGTGCGACATGAAAAGTTAATTTGCAACTAAGCACACCAATGTAATTGCAGATAAATTGTGTATTTTGTAAACACTATCAATAAAGAAAACAATTCAATATTAAATACCTGTTTTATTTAAGTGCAGAGAATACGATTTTCGGAAATGTGTCAGAACAAAAATACGCGAGAAAATATCCTTTAGAAGTTTCAAAAATTTTGATTAATAACTACCGCCAAACCAAAGCTTAATTCTTTAAACCTAATTAATAGATTATAATCATTTATTACTTAAAGGTCAATGACTTTAAACATCTGTTCGGTTGTCAAAACAGTGATTCAAAATGAGCTAACCTTAGTCCTCCTTGGATTATTGATTTTATGATCAAAAAAATACCTCCTCGCGTTTATGTGCTCCTGATGACAGATTTGAAATTTCAGAACAGATTTTAAGAATAAATATCAAGAAAATAGAAATGCAAGGAACTATCTATATACTATACATAAAAAAATACTTCCTACATAAAACAGAAACTATATCCTCGCATATCTGTGCTTCTAATAACAAATTCTAAAATGCAGAAAATTCGGCATGGGGAGCAGCAGAGCAGAAATGCGAGAAGGTATTATACTGAATCTGAACGATTATTATGTTCTGGCCAAAAATAAAGAGAGGAAGAAAATTTTGAGGTTAAGGTTAAACGTCAAATAATTGTTTTTGTTGTAACTTATTTGCATCCCTTATTTTCTATCCCCTCGTTGATAGAGGCTCTATATAATTTTTATCTGGTTAGAGACTCAAGGATTTCGTGTTTTTATTAATTTTATTATATTGTACCCCACAAAACATACGAGTAAAATAAAAAACACAATTAAGTGCTATTTTATGGAGCCTTCCAGGGTACACTGGCAGTCAAATAGTGATTGTATTTGGCAAAATACACCCGAATTTCTCAGTCATATAAAGCAGGAAGTAGAAGATGACAATCTTGCAGTGCTCACAGACCCATCGCAAAGTGTTAAACAAGGACAAGAGCTTAATATGTCAACGTAAGATTCACATTTGTTTCTTTCACCGATTTCACTAATTTTAATGAGTAACTAAATTTTGAACTAATAATAATGACAAGCCCTTTAGGTATAGAGTTGGCTTAAAATTAACAATCTACCTTTTTCCTTAGTGATGCTGTAAAACAGGAATTCAGCAAAGAAAAATGTTTTATTTAATGACCCTTACTTAATAAAGTCTGAGGAGATCGATATAAAGATTGACCACAACAGTGACACACAAGAGAGGTAAGCCTATACATTTCTGCTTTTTAATGTGTACTTGCATGAAACTGTTGATTCTCATTATTTACATTGCTTTTTGAAAGCCGAGTTCTCATACCCATAAGCTTGTCCCTTGTTCTTATTGTAATTTTATAGCCACTTGTCATTGGGACGTAATGTTTTATTTCAGATTGTCACCAAATTCCATTGGTCGAAGTAATTCAGAACTTTTCTCACTCTTATGTCACCACTGTGATTATAAAACAAGCTGTAAAAATTCCTTGAGGGCACATCTCAATGATCATAAAATCCCCGGGAAACTTAAAACATTCAAATGCAACCAATGCGATTTTTCCACAAGTTGGAAACACACCTTGCAGGCGCATCTTGTAAGACACAAAAACCCCAAAGAAATTATGACATTTATATGCAGCCAATGCGAGTTCAAAACCATTTCTGCAGGTGACATAAAAGACCACGTTTTGTGCCACGATACACCATGGAAGATCAAGTGCGATATAAGACCCCCTCTTCTTCTTACAAACGAAAATTCAAAAGAATTGCTTCCATTAAAATGTACTTACTGTAGTTACCGCACTCGTTATAAAGGATTTTTAACAAGGCATCTGCGGAGACATCTGAATCATCACAGGACCCCTGGGACGGATTTTAAATGCGAACAATGTGATTATAGGACAATTCGGAAATATGATTTAAAAAAGCATATTTTTCTGCAACATAGTACAACGTCGGACGAACCAAATAGCGATATGTTTAAGTGCAGCGAATGCGACTTTCACACATATTATAAAAATAATATTAAGAGGCATAAACTGAATCACAAAAATTCCGCCATCACATTTAAATGTACTCGTTGCGATTATGAAACGTATTGTACACGTGTTTTAAATCGGCATAATCTTCAACATAGAAAGCCTGAGGACACATGGAAATGCCACCAGTGTGATTTTGAAACTAGTCTGCAACAATATTTGCACAAGCACATCCTCAGGCATAAGTGAGACATTTTTATAGGGATAGGTAGTCTAAAAAATAATCTTAATTTTTGTCTTTAAAACTATTTGTATTTTCCCATAAATATTAAATAAAAAAAGATATACTTTATATGTAGTTTAAAAGTGAGTTTTAGTGACCCATTGTTACATAAGTTTTTTTTTTGTTTTTGAATTTCTGTGCTCTCACCCTTCAAAAGTGTTTGTTTAGCTACCAAAATAATATATACACTGGAAACGGCTTAATAACATCACAATTTATTGACCGATTTAAACCAAATTTGGTACAGTTGTGTAAGAGGATCTGACGCACCGAATGACGATGTTGGCGTTGTTGTCAGCTTTTTAGTTTGTCTGGAATTCGGACGAATTTTATATTTTTAAATGTAACATCCTGTATATTTTTTCATTTATAGTTTTTACTTTAAATTTGTTACATTTTTGGTATAAGATACTTTGTTCCTAATATCAGTAGTTTTCGAAATACCGACGTATTTTGAAAATATCAACAAATTGTGTTTTATTTACTAATAAATAAAACACCAGTTCAGTTTTGATGTAAAGTCATAAAAGCTGTCATTTTTACATGAAAAATGTCTTTAACTGAAAGTGAAAGAATTACAATTCTTATGATGAGATGCCTATGTGCAGTCGAGATTAAGATATGGTATATTATTCTGGGGAAACTCAGTAGAGGTGAATAGAATTTTTGTATTGCAAAAGAGATGCCTAAGAGCTATTTTCAAATTAAAACAAACAGAGTCCTGTATAATTATCTTTAATGGTTGCAGGATTATAGTGTATACTATTTGTCATTAAGAACTAAGTACTTTCAGTTTATAGAGCTTCAATCAGATCATAATTATGAAACTAGAAATAAACATCACCTAATAAATGATAAAGCAAATTATAGTTATATTCAAAAAAATGTTACCTACAATATAGTTAAGATTTGGAACAGAATTTTACAACACTTTACAAGTCAATCTCTTTCTAGACAGAAACTTATTTTAAAGAAATTCTTAATAGAAAAAGGCTATTATAGCATTAAGGAATTTTTGGAAGATGATGATGTAAATAGACTAAGGCCTTCTACCTAATGTATAATAAAATAAAATTTCAATGTGTTCTAGGATAGCTTAGCTGTAAGATTTTAAATTTGCGACACGGTCTACACCTTTTGGTAATTTTGTATACGACCTAATATTGAATTAAATAAAATAAATAATAATAATGATAAATAAATAAATAAATAAATAAATAACTGTTTATTATTTACCCATGCATTCACAGCATTACAATATATTATAAAAAATTGGAAATAAAATGATATTTATACTATAAATACGAGCAAATAAATGGCCATCATTTCAGACTTCTGCACTCGGCAGATTCTGGCCAAAAGCTTAAATAATATAATACTGTATGTCTATAATGGGCAGCTATATATCCCGAAGATACCTACTAGATTTACTAGTGATAGGAAGAGAAAAGAAAAAAAAAAGAAACAGAAGAGAGATAAATGAAGAGTTTCCACTATGTACTTATATTCTCTGACCATGACATTGGTTGTTAAACAAGGTTTTATTTCATTTATTTTTAAAGGAATTAAATGACATATTGACTTGAGCCAAATCCAGATCTAATGAATTAATTAATAAGGCAACAATATACGAAAAAGATCTTTTAAAAAACTCATGTATATGTTTAGGAATGTTTATGTTTTTTCTACGTAAATTTAAGTGATGAACATCTGTACGAAAAGTAATAGGGAGGAGAACGAAATTTTAAAATCTTGTAATAGAGGCAAGTTGCATGCAGTTTACGCCATAGAGGTCTTTAAGCTTATGTGATATTCTGTTACGTCGGCGAATTCCAAATATTAAACGTAAACAATTATTTTGGACTTTCTGTATTCTGTGCACATCAGCAGCATCCAAACAAGGACCATAAACATTATCGCAATGGTTAAAATGCGATAAAACTAAAGAGTCACACAATAATTTTTTGATCTCTCTGTCGAGAAAGTGCCGAAGTGGGTACAACGCTCTTGTCGCTCTTAAAGAAAAATATACTTTTTTTAAGATATAATTAACATGCATTTGGAAACGTAGTTCAGTGTCCAAAATTAAGCCCAAACTTTTACATTTTTGCACGAATGGCAAATCATTATTTTCAATTCTAATATGCATACGGTTATTGAGGCTATCGATGGCAGCGCCAGAGCCATTTCCTAACAAAAGTACTAAAGATTTAGTTGGATTTAATTTAAGCATGTGATCCGAGGATACCTTGAAAAGTGCATTTAAATCAGTATTAATCTTGATTTCAGCAGTAGCGAAATCACCAGGAAAAAATGACAAACATAATTGCGTATCGTCAGCGTACAGATGGTAGCGACAATTTTTAAGACAGGCATGAAAATTTGATGTGTAAATACTAAAAAGCAGAGGTCCTAAAATACTTCCCTGGGGAACTCCAGTGTGGCACTCGAGACAGTCAGATATGTCTTTATTAATAATTACTCTTTGTGTGCGATCTGATAGGAAAGAACTAATTAACTTTACTGCATTTTCTGAGAAGCCCACGTAATGTAAAATTGAGATAAGTATTTCGTGATTTAAGAAATCAAAAGCCTTTGTATAATCCAAAAGAATTAAAGCAGTAATCTTGTTATTATCTCGATCACAAATAATGCCATCCGTTATATCAGCAAGTGCCGTAGCGCAGCTGAATCCAGGTCGAAACCCCGATTGTTTTAAAGGTAATATATCAAAATTATTAATGAAAACCCTAGTTTGTTCTTTTATCACTCTTTCTAGAATTTTTGATAAAGTGGGTAAAATACTAATATATCTGAATTGGCTAAACTCGCCAGGGTTGTTAACTTTAGGCAATGGAGTGACTAAAGCACTCTTCCAACATTAAGGAAAGTAACACTTTAGAATGCATTCATTAATAATTTGTGTAATTAATTTGATAATATGCGGACAATACAAGTGAATTATGGCGATAGGGTCATGTCTTACGAAGAGGTTAAAAATCTATTTAATGACGCATTTCCACACAGAAATCCAATTTCAAAAGCAACTGTTCTAAAAACTGTCCGACGGTTCGAAGAAACTGGAAATTGTAGAGATAGGCGACGATCAGGACGACCAGCAGTAGTAGATGAAGAGAAAAGTTTAGAAATTTTACAACGTTTTGTTTTCATCATTCATTAAGAAAAATTTCTCAAGTAAGTGACGTCTGCTGCAAATCCGTCCATAATGTTTTAATAAAACAAAAATGTAACCCTTTTAAAATACATGTAGTTCAAGAGTTATCAGAAGATGATTATGAGCGAATAATTGAATTTTGTGATATTATGATGTCAAGGTTTGACCAAAATAACCAGTTTTTCAAATTTATAGTATTTTCGGACGAAGCAACATTTATGTTAAATGGTAAAGTCAATAGACACAACTGTACGTTTTGGGCAAATGAAAATCCCCACTGGATGAGAGAAGATCATACACAATGCCCTGGAAAATTGAATGTGTTGGCTGGGCTTCTGGGCAACCACAAGATCGGTCCATTTTTTATTGATGGAAATTTGACATCATAACTTTACCTTGCGCTCTTAGAAACGCAAGTAGTGCCTACTATACGAAATGTGATGGGTCCAAATTATGCAAGTACATTCTTCCAACAGGACGGAGCTCCTCCCCATTTAGGTCGAAATGTGCGCGAATTTTTGAACAACACTTTTCCGAATAGGTGGATCGGTAGAGGGGGTACAATCGAGTAGCCACCTAGGTCTCCTAATTTGTCGCCTAACGACTACTTTTTATGGACACACTTGAAGAACAGAGTTTATACCACAAAACCTCAAGATTTGGCCGATTTGCAGCGTCGAATTTTGGACGAATTTGAATTATTAACGCCAGAAATTATTTACAACACAATTGAAAAATTTTATTTTCAATTAGCACACTGTCAAGCTGTACAGGGAAAACAGTTTGAACATTTAATATAAAAAAAATATTTTTTCTAAATTGTACTCGTTATTTCGAAAACTACTGATATTAGGAACAAAGTGTGCTATACCAAAAGTGTAACAAATTTAAAGTAAAAACTATAAATAAAAAAATATACAGGGTGTTACATTTAAAAATATAAAATTCGTTCGAATTCCAGACAAACTAAATAACTGGAAACAACGCCAATATCGTCATTCGGTGCGTCAGACCCTCTTACACAACTGTATCAAATCTGCCAATAAATTATGATGTTATTAAGCCGTTGCCAGACTTCATACACACACTGTATAAAATTCTATGGACAGAATTTATGTAAAATAAAAATAAGGGCTGCCGCCAACAACCGAAAATATTGATGCCTAATAATTTTATCACGCTTTCTGTTATTTTGTTTCTTAACAATATAGGCCTAAAGTGGATAATTAGTTTTATTCTTAAAAGGGTACCCCTTATTTAAACTATTTTATAACACACATAATTTGAATTTAAACATCTTGATCATCCTTTCTATAAAAGACAAGAATATTATGATGTATAACAAAGTATTTAGATATTTATGGTTCTACGGTTAAACATTACCCAATTTAACAGCTTTTTGGGGAAGGCCTGGGGTTTCCAAAAGATTATTATTATTTTACTTGCCTGCCGATGTACCTGTTTTTCCTAGAGCGGGTCAAAAATTCCCTCGAGCTGCCATTACTGCTTAGTTTCAATTCATATTTCAAAGCAAAGTTTAGTTTTAATCTATCTTTCGAAAACACAACGTTAAACTTGTGATTTAAAGTGATTTGTGTAAGCTGTGTTTTTCTCTTCCGTCATGTCGACTACTCGAAGTTTAAGAAAAGATACTTGAGTGTACCTGATTTGCAATTACACGTCACAAATTATTGGAAGTAATCTTCCTTCCAATAAAGATGTATTAAGTGTACTGTTCTTTAACTTACGTGGCAAAAAAGTCGCGCATAATGCCTGTAACTTTTGAATTACCTCGATACGAAAAAGTGGGAAAACTCTGAATTTTTTGTATTTCAAATTTTTATTTATTTAAAATTGTAACAAACTTTATAATAACAAAATAAATAGCCTAGAAAATTGAACACCTTAACATCGAAATAATAAACAAGTGAAACCTTTTCAGTGGATCAGGTGTTGAAAATGACCACCATTTTTTGCTAAGCAGAGCGCCAGTCGATCTCTGAACCCGTCTACAACGTTTAAAAGGAGGTCCTCTGGAATGGCCCGAATTTCAGCACCAATTCTGACTTTTAAATATTCTAAGTCATTTGGACGGTTTGTTCTTTAAGTGTCCCCACAAAAAGGAGTCGAACGGGGTTAAGTCCGGGGATCGCGCTGGCCAGTCAATAGCACCTCTTCTGCCTATCCAACGTCCTAGAAATTGTTCGCTTATGTATTGTCTAACATTTGTCGCATAATGCGCAGGTGCTCCATCTTGCTGGAACCATTCCTGTTCGTTGATGCCATTATTTACACTCGGTAAAACCATTCTGCAAGAAGTAATTATGTGATTCCTGAGAAGGTCCAGATATTTTTCGCCATTCAAATTACCATCTATGAAAAAAGGTCCCACAATATGTCTACCAACTATACCCGCCCAAATATTAACTTTTTCGGGCCTCTAAGTATGACCCTGAACCAGTGAGTATTCTCAGCAGACCAATAACGATAATTGTGTCTATTAACAATGCCATGTAATTGGAAAGTAGCTTTATCCGAGAAAATGATATTCGTTGCGAAGTTATTATCGTTATTGCATCTTTCCATCATCAGCTCACAAAATTCAGCTCTTCTATCAAAATCGTCCTCGTTTAACTTGTGCACCAACTTTATCTTGTAGGGATGCAACTTCTCCTGCTTAAACAAATTTTTCACTGACTGGTGAGACACATTAAAATCCATTGCCATTGGCCTGGATGATTGTGTTGGATTTTCATGTATTGAGAGCATGATATCCGAAGCTTTGTCTCCCCCGGTTGCTGTTTTAGGTCGACCTGATCTAGCTGCTTCCCTCACACTGCCCGTTTCTCGACATTTCTTTACCACTCGACACACCGTTGACTGATTTATTGAAGGCCTATTTGGATATAATTCATTTAAAAGTTGACAAACCTGATCTTGGGATCTCTTGATACCATCCGTAACCGCTCATTATTAAAATTTTAACTCGTTGTTTCTTATTCAGATGAACCCAAGTGTAAACAAATTAGAAATCAGACAACAGAAAATTAAACAGGAACTCAAAATTGACACCTCTTAGGTCGCTGTCACCTTGACTAAACTGGTAGGTATTAGGTAGGAATAATTATAATTAAGAAGTTTTTCATTTTTGAGCTGTCATTATCTCAAAAACGCTTGCAGATAGGTGAAAATTTTAAATACAAAAAATTGAGAGTCTTCCCAGTAGAATCCAAATATGCAATCATATGCAAGGTGTTCCATTTAAAAAAAGTGAGTTAGTCTCTATGGCAACCAAACCAGAAATGGCAGGAAAAGTTCATGCAGGTAGAAATGTGGGGAATAATTTACTGAACAACTTTCTTAAAGGTCACTTTTTCGTATACGGGATAATTCAAAAGTTACAGGCATTATGCGCGACTTTTTTGCCACACTGTATATACTCTGTTTCTATGTAGTCAGTGGTAGTTATCAATGACGATAATGCTTTATCGTCATTGGTAGTTATTATAATAAGTTTTAAAATTTAAAAACCTTAGAATTTCATTCCATCGGCGGCACCATTTTGGATTAATTAAATGATTGAAATTTTGCACACGTCATTTTCTTGACATTTATAACATTTTAAAAGGTGAGACGAAAGAAAAAAAAAGTCGCAAAATGTGGGCCACCCTAAGGTATATGACACCAATAAATAATTTGATTTGATTTGACATGTACATTTTTTGACGCACTCCCTGTAATTTTTTTGTTACCCATTACATGCAGATAGTAATTTTGTTTTTGACGCATCACGTATTATTATGTCAACAAATCTGTTGCCTTATTATATGTGAATTTTTTTTGCTTTGTCCGTAGGTTGGCCCAACCGTTTAAAGAAATAAGATCACTGTTATCTCTGTACAAACTTCTAATTACAATAACTTATATCCAATTTACAATAACTTATATCCAATTTCTCTTGGCAGAAAGCGATGCTATGGAAATGATCTTTGCCTTGCCATACTCATTAATATTTTTTGATACCTCTTCAAGTTGATCAAAAAGATCCCCGTCTCCAAGAAGATGGTCAAATGTAGGATTTTTCGATCCGAAAATAATAGTAGTAAACCCGTACGAATGGCCTACTTCCGATGCTTTAGCGACCTTGTTCACTTCCACCATGTATTCCTCGAAAGATAATATCGATGGGACTTCGCATTGTCTCAAAAGTCTTGCAAATTCGTCATAGTAAACTCTGCAAACCAAAAAAAAAAAACATCAAGGGAGAACATACGATTCCAAACAAGTTGGTTGGTGGCCTGCCAGATCCCCAGATCTCACCCCCTTTGATTTTTATTTATGGTTTTTTTTTACCTGAGCAAGTCGTCCAAATATTCGGCCTGAATGTCATTCCGTACACTTGTCAACAAGAAAAATATTAAATCTTTTGCAAAAGAATCGTAAGATGACCTTGCATGATCCAACAAAATGACTGAAGCCTCCTTGTCCTTGTTCTGTTTAATTAAAATATTGTTTCCCCAAAAATCGTTGTGAGTAATGGTTACCCATGGTTCTTTAACTTCGCTTCTGTGACCTATAAACAAATACAGAAATGGTATTGAAGAATATACGCGAATAAAAAGACTTACCCATCATCGGTCCTCTGGAAATGACAGGTTGTAGTCGGGAAATATATGGTGCACATTCTGGAATATTTTGTATTGCTTCCCACAATTTACCTCCTGGGTTGCCTTTTGGTTTCTTCATTCCTGGTGGTGGACCGCGACCTTCCCCTATAAAGAAAACAATACAACATCAAAAAAGCTAACTTAAATACAAATTACAACAACCCCCCAAAACATAAATCAACAACGAATATTCAAAGTGTAACCAAATATACTATACCTGTTGATTCGAGATAATCTGCCAGTATTTTAAAACTCGTGGGATTTTTTAACTTCATAGCTATAGGGATTGCATGGAACGCTGCTAGCTTTTTTAGCACTGTTTTGCTAGATTCTAAATCAAAGCCAATATATCTGTCCACCACATCGTAGCCTAAAAATTACAAGTGTATCTTTTCACTAATTTGTAAGAAAGATCTGTCAAGTTACCTAATTGAGCTTATGTCAAAATATTACTCTACTATGTTCAAAAAACCTCATTGCATATTAAAATTTCTTATAAATTTTGTGCCATTATAAAAAAACCTAATCTAAGAGTGGCTACGCTGTTCACCGGACTTAAATCCCTTGGACTTTCTTATGGGAGATACTTTAAAGAACTAGCCGCCTCCAGAGAACACGAGAATGTGCAGGTTAGTCGTTTGATGTAAATATTCATAAGTTGTAGAATCCGCGTCAAGTAAGAAGAAGCCACCTCGTCATCTGCTACGCCACATTGTCGATCTCAAGCGACACGACAACCAAACATTTTAATGACAAAGTGAGATAGAACACGTTTTACGCTTGCACGATGATGACGGCATGATCTCTTAGTTGATGTTAACTCTAAAGAATTTTTTTATGAGTATAGGATGTGTTAGAGTATTTCTTAAAAAATAAAACTAATTGAAATAATTTAATAAATGTTGAATTGACTAAATCAAAAGAGAACGCAAAAGTTTTCAATACATATTCATCCAACTATTATGTTGTACTTTTTGAAAATGTTAAAAGAGAATAAAAATGGTATGTAGCTTTTGCAAAATGAGAAAAACCTTTCTCAAGAAGCTAAAGTTAGACAAGGACATTTATTAACAACATTATTCTATGCCAGTTTTCTTTTACGGACCACTTACTGTTTATGCAATAATTTGTTGGGACCAAATTATTACAAAAATTGCTTCAACTCGCAAACTATAAGAATCCGGCCCTGTTTATAGGACTTTTTTTGTTGCAAATCATGTCTATTGCTTCTTTTCTTATTTTTATTTGACACCCATATATTATGGGTTATAACCGATGGGGATATGTTTCTATTTAAGAAAGTATGGCATACAGTCCAGGGCTGTCACTGTCGAAAGTCATTACGTCAAATGAATGTCATGAAAGTGGTTGGTAAAATAACTAAGATTATATAAGATTTTTTTAGAAATTAGTTTAAGTGAAAGAAAATTTAAATGAAAATGATTGAAATTAAGACATTTTAGATTTTACCAGGTATTATTTTAATATAAAAAAAGTATATATACAGGGTGTCCGGTAAGTCCCCATGCAACAGTTCAAACAAAACACCAACAAAGATTCATGGTTAACATGTGGGCGGAGATTATTGGGAATCATATCATTGGATGGTTCTTTATTGAAGGCAAATTAGATGGTGTCATGTGTTTGCAATTCTTGCAACAAAACTTAAACGGTTTATAAGAAAATGTACCCTTAGAAATTAGATGTGGTATATGCACAACGGTGTTTTAGCAATATAGTTCGTCAGCACTTATCAAACACTTTTGGTAATCTTTGGATAGGTCGAGGTGGAATGGCCACCGAGGTCGCCCGACATTACCCCATTGGATTTCTTTTTATGGGGAAAAGAGGCTTGTATATTCCACGCTAGTTGATATACTTTGAAAAGCACCTTTTCCTAATGTTTGTTGATGTTACAAGTTTAAATAGAATAAACATTATGCAGCGTAATAAATTATCATTTAACAATTACTTTTTACCTTCAGGCTTTAGATTTTTAATTAACAAAACAGTTTCAGAATCGGCCTCAGTCTTTGAAGGATCCAGGCTGTATCTTGCACCACAAAATTCAGGATATAGGTTGGCTTCATTGTAAAGTCCATATTCTTTGGCAAAGTTTAATAAAAGCGGAACGATTTTTTTGTAAAATGCTATTTCGTTTACTTGACTTCTTAAAGACCTCTGAAGCATGAATCTGAAATCACAATTTTTTTTTATTTTCTTAAGCCTGTTATTTAAGCGACTGACGTTACTTACTCGTCAGAATTTGATGGCACACGTTTGGCTACGGTGCTCACCGTCCTAAGATGACCATTTTTTTCAACTTGATAATCTGCCTTTAATACCAGACTGGAATAGTTTTCGCCTGGTGGGGTGAGTCGTGTTACCTCGACGCTTTTCACTTTGCCATCGGTTTCCAGGACCTTCTCGATGTCTTTAACTGAAAAATTTATTGGCGCCATTCTTCTTTAGTGACGGGGTAACTGAAATCAGGGGGTCATTTTTATTTAGGAACACTCAAAATTGGCAAAAAGTTTGGAAGTTTTCAGTAATGACCTGAAAAATTAATCGAATAAGACTTTTACCAACGCAGTAATGTTTATTAGTATTAAAATATGCCTATAGTTGATGAAAAACAAAAACCGAGTCACGTCATCAATCAACTGATAATTATTGTAGATCCGTAAGAAAACACGAGAAAATTAAATTTGGGCAAAAAGTATTAAAACTTTATGCGATATTGAATTTACTGCAAACTTAAAGTATTCTTCTTTGATACGAACCCACTTATAGCAAATATTTTGTTTATTTAAGCTTGTAAAAATTAATATAATTTGAATTCTATTGACCGATAGTTGGCAACACAACTGTAAACGGTGCGGTGGCGCCAGCTCGTTCGTTGGCTTCGTTCCGTGGTGCTGTGCGTCTATTTTTTAACAAAAACTCAAGATATTTTCATAAATAGCAATAAAAAAAACTGTTCTATTAAGAGAAACAAAAGTGCACATATCTCTGTCGATTACGTTGTTTACTATTTGTGAAAAATGCCGAAGCATCTAAATAGTCGGTGCAAAGAGCTAATAGCTTGTCTAAGAAGCTATTTTCAGAAAGAACTTAACAACAATGGCTTATTGTTACCCTTGACAGCAGTATAATAAAGTAAATTTAAAGAGTATGTTAAGGTCTAGATATTTTATTTTTACTTTACTAATTTTTAGCGTGCAGCAGCTGCCCTTAATGTGAATATCTCCACTGTAAGTGCAATTTCAACAACAGTTAAGAAAAATAAATTGTTAGAATCACCTTAAAACAAACGTTCTAATTTAAAGAGGGTTGTAAATGTGTGAAGATTGGATATAAGTTCGATCCGTGACACTATTTATGGAATGTACGAAACAAGAAGTTGTATTATTTAATAATTATAATATTTTACATCGGTTATTCATAAGCTGTAACTTCTTTTAAAACATCTTGTAACTTTGACAACGTAAAGTTAGAAATTAAAAGACAGAGAACTGTTTGATAGTTGTCCTAACTCTTTAAGAAGCCTCTTCAAGAAAATAGGCTTCGGATGGTAAAAAGATGAACTGAGGCGAGGGCTTATGGAAGTTTCCCATGTGGCTTTCAAGCGACTGATATTTTTGAAAGAATATATTAAAGAAAAAGAAGCATTCTTGTACCAATTCGTTTTCTTGGATGAAACATGGATTTTTCAGAATGGTGCCATTGTCAATATTGGCAAGATGAAAATAAAAGGAGTGTTAGATCTACTAAAGTTGATGGGTAAAAGGTATTATGCAGTAAACAAATAAATAAACTATGGGAAATTTTTGTATATTTATCTTGTTTTTGTGAAAAAAAACTGTGTAATTCCCTCACTCGGATATTTTGGTTACAAGCGGGCAACACTGTCGATAGCTGACGTCACTCGAAGGGTATGACGTGCATTGGTTTTTGTTTTGCATTAAGTATATAGTTATTATACAGGGTGCCCTGCTAAAAGATAGATGGGATCAAAATAGGGTTAGAAGTTCTTGTCATAGGTCCCCCCCATTACCGAGGTACAGCCCCACGAAGGGAGAGAACCTAAAAGTTTTCTCCAGCTAGGATGTAAGAATCCAATATTCTTCTCATTGAGTGAGAACTCTAACACCAGGATCGTTTCTTAGTGACTTACCCCATAGGAAGTAATCAAGGGGTTTAAGTCAGGGGATCGAGCAGGCCATATCTGAGGTCCACCTCGACCAATCCAACGACATCTGTATGTTACTGTAAAAAAGTCACGAGCAACCATACTAAAATGCGCTGATAAATCATCCTCCAGAAACTGATTTTAGCGTTTGTTCCAAAAAGTTGCGATGCATCTCGCCGGTAAGTCTTCCTGGTAGAAATACCGGTCCAATTATCCAGTCACCCACAATTCTATCCCAAACGTTTAACGAGAACTGATGTTGAAAACGATCTTAAAGTACCTCATGTGGATATTCTTCAGCCCACACATGGTTGTTGTGAAAATTCCTTATCGCATTTCTTGAGAAATTCGATTCATCGGTAAAAACAATCAGCGTTACTTGAAAAAGCCATCAGTTTCAACAAATTCGACACATACAAAACGATCAACTACGAGGCGTATTCAAATGAAATCCACTTTTACAACGTTACAAGAACTTCTGACCTAATTTTGGCCATGGCAAACCTATTAAAGTCAGGGAATGTAAAAATAAGCGTTACTTTTTAGAATAAACCAAAGCAACAATTTATAAATCAAGTAAAATTGCATTGAAATGATTTAAATAATCAACCTTTGAGCTTTCAAGGCTTGATCGCAAGGAAACGAATTATTCCAAATATGAAAACAATTACTTACCAATTATAACACTTTACGAGAACAATTTAATTAATATAAATGCAAACGTACTTATACTGATACATGAATTTAAAGCAAACGCTTGTTTTATCTTAAAAGATAACGGCTCATCAATTGGTACCAGTAGTAGTAACCAAATTGCTGAACTGATTCACAAATAGATTAAATTCAAGTACCGCATTGTTCGCATACTTCCCGTATTTCTGTGATTTTATATAACAATATTAAAATTACCTAAACGACAAAATAATATAATATAGTCTACACCCAGTATCGCATCACTTTATATAACATGTCATGTAAATTGATAACACAAATCATAAACACAATAGTGCATTCTTGAGTTATGACTACACAAATAATTGTAACCTTTGTTTGTAACAGCATTAGGGGAATGAAGGGTAAGAGTACCTTTTTTTGTATTTTATTCCAGCAATTTGTTTGTTTTTAAAAGAAAGATGCAGGACAAATGTAACAATGACACTGCACCCTGACTGCACATGGTAAAGTACTTCTCAACATATTTCGTTTGGCTTAATGAATGCAATAAAACCCCTCATAAACTCGGCTTCCGCTTTCGCAGAGACGTATTAACCCACATTTATTTTTAATGCCAGTTTATAAAAACAATAGATAGGTACATTACTTGATTTGTTATCAAAATTAATAAACTGTCTAATTAAGGATGTCTAGAAACAACTTAACCATTAGGATATTTCTCAAAACTTTTTAGTTACACCTGTTTATATAAATAGTAAACATAATATTCGAAATAGATTAGTACCTATATCTATTTTACTTTGAAACAGTGTGCAACAAGTTAATATTAAAAGTATGTGGAGACCTAGGGAATCTTCAGCTAATGCGATATCTAGCTAAACATTCCAGGAAGCATTTATCTTCTGACGCCAAAGTGATCGTGAAAAATGTGTGTGAATCGTTATTAAAGAAGCGGCCACCCTAAAGTAATTGCCATTAAAAATACCAGTAAAATGACGAAAGTTCCATTATCGACGGTAGGAGATATTATGCTAAAAGGGCATTTTAAAAGAAAAGTTCGCAAAGATACCGAAAAAATTAAGTGCGTAGATGATTATGACAAAGATGTTATTCGCAGGAAAATATACCAAATGTATCAAGAAAATGTTGTGCCCACGTTAAGGCGGGGCTTCACCAAACTGGCCTAGCCCGGCGGCACTGGCGGCTCTGCCGCCGGCAAAATGTTCAGCGGCTTGCAGTGGCCATCAGTGGCCTTGCCGCGAAATTATATTCGACCACACCAAAATGGGCAAAATGACATTCGGCTTTTTAATTTTTGGTCTGTGAGTCTTTGTTCGTGGAGAGGTATGGATGACGAAAATGTTCTTTTAGGGTATCTGGCCCTGCAGATTATTCTAAAAAGGAAACTGAAAAAACGCAGGTTTTGGGTACGTCCCAGTTTAATGAGAACCGCATATAGTTAGTATCCTCTTTTGAGTGCTCATTTTTAGTCCTTGGCTATCCATCATACTATTTAAAATTCACACGAAACGCACATGACGTAAACTCGGTAACTGCAAAATGCACACTGGAGTGCCCGTATTTTAACCAGAAGTGAAACAATAGCCGTAGGCCGCGAGAATTCCTTTTGATCTTTACCGACATTTTGCCGCTAGCGAAAACAAGCCGGCGGCCCATGCCGGCGGCCCTGATGAACGTTTTTGTCTATTTTATTTTAGGCAAAAGCCGGCGGCCTATGCCGCCGGCACGTGCCGCCGGGCTAGGCCAGTTTGGTGAAGCCCCGCCTTTAGATTCTTTAAAAACACGGTTAATAACTGACGATACAACGATATCATGTAGCAGGACAATAAGTCTTCACCGCGCTTTACAAGAGATGGGATTTAAGTATAAGACAATAAACAAGAGGCAAATTATTATGGAGTCCGAAAGATTATGAAAAATGAGATTTCTGTGCCTTAGGGAAATAACTAACTAAATGTACTTATAATAAATTAATAAACATATAAAACAAGTAATGGTAAAAATAAACATATTAAACATTTCTACTTTAAGGTATTACTATGGCTTTTCATTAAACTACAAAATCCGTTTCTGTGCAAAGCAGTACCCCTTATTTCATTTCAATTCAGTAATATTGATAAACCCCCCTTAAAACTTTTTGTAGGTACGTATACCTATATTTGTTCACTAATTATTTCAAAGCAAAAAGAATGTTTTATACGAAAAAATATATAAAATTAAATATATATTAAAATAAATTGAACTTTATATAATTATTTTTGATATCTTTCTTTCTCCAAGTAACATCGTGTTTAAAATTTCGCACATAATTATCTTATTAAAATGTTTTGAGTACATTCATGCGAAAGTTCCAATAAATTTATCTTTATATTTAGACAATTAGACAAATGTATAAACCCTTCTAATTTTGTTTTTTATCCTTAGGAAAAGTGAAATAAACCTTATATTTTTATCAAAATTACTTTTTTTTTTGTTATCCACATTACACCCGGACACATATTATGAATAGTTATAAAGAAATAAACATTTATTTAGCGTATGGGGTTACAGTACGATACAAATAACAGAAGTATATGAAATATAAAATACATAGAAACAGAAAAATCTCAAATATATAAGGACAAACATAATCATCATGACAAACTATATATCTATATCTAAATTGCGAAGCCATTCAATTGCCTCTGGTGTGGCTTTCATAAAGTCTTCCAGGTCATGAGCGTAGGAACGGTTAGGACATTCTGATACGATGTGGCGGATAGTTTGCCGCGGAGATCCACAATCACATTGTGGGGATTCTGCCCTGCCCCATTTGTGTAAGAAGTCAGCACATTTCCCGTAACCTGTTCTAACTCGGTTGAGTTTTGCCCATAGTCGGCGTGGCAGGTCAGATCCGTTGAAACAGTGCGTTGGATCATCTAGTTGGATGTAGTGGTCTCCTGCAGTTTCTGTCCATATGGTAGTCCATTTATTGGCCGCATGGAAGTTTTCGTTCAATTCCAGTGCTGATCGGATGGCTGGGTGTCTCGACTTGAGCCGATGGTACTGTCCTGTTAGGTATGGGATATCGGTATGGGTTGGTAGGTCTACGTTAGCCATAATTTTCTTATATTCTCTGTTGAGAGCCGTAGTTCGTCGGATATCTGGTGGTGTGATATTACTGAGCACTGGAAGCCAGCGCGTTGGTGTTGGCCGTATAGTCCCAGTAATCAGTCTCATTGTTTGGTTTAGTTGCACATCTACTTTTGTGGTGTGTGCACTGTTGGTCCAAACAGGACAGCAATATTCTGCGACAGAGTATACCAAGGCCAGAGCCGCTGTCCGGAGTACCGCCGCTGTAGCTCCCCATGTTGTTCCAGCAAGTTTGGCTATGATGTTATTACGTGTTCTCAGTTTACCAGCCACGTTTCCAAGGTGTGGATTGAATGTTAGTGATCGATCGAGTGTCACGCCTAAATATTTTGGGTTTTTATTGTGGTTAAGGGTTCTGCCATTAAATTCTACCCGCAGGGTATCATTTGCTTGCCGGTTCGATAGATGGAAGCAGCAGACTTCTGTTTTAGACGGACTTGGGCATAGTCTCCATTTTCTGAAGTAGTCGTTAAGCTTGGCGAGGTCTTCATTCAGAGCATGTTCAGTTGGCAATTTGAGTTTGTGCTGGTAGGAAATCGCTAAGTCGTCTGCATACGCAAATTTTCTACACCTCGTTTTAGGTAGGTCAGCTGTGTAGAGATTGAACAGGAGTGGGGCGAGCACCGAGCCCTGCGGGAGACCGTTGTTCAGCTTCCTAATACTGCTCTTAGCATCGTTAACAAAGACTTGGAATAGTCGATTTGATAATAGGTTGTTAATTAAGTTGCACGTTTTCAGGCATGGCATGACTCTGAGTAATTTGTATATTAGGCCTTCCCTCCATACGGTGTCATACGCTGCAGTAAGGTCAATGAACGCTACGGATGTTCTCAGTCCCCTTTCAAACCCCGCTTCGATGTGAGTCGTCAGGGATAAGACTTGGTCAGTACAGCTACGACCGCTCCTAAACCCAGCCTGTTCCACGGGGACCATTGCATCAACTGTAGGACATATACGGTTATAGAGTAGTCTCTCCAGCAGCTTATAACAGCAGCTAAGGAGAGCTATAGGTCGGTAGCTCTCGGGCAGCTCCTGTGGTTTTCCAGGTTTCAGAATAGCAATGATCTTGGTTCTCTTAAATTCCGGTGGTAAGCTGCCTGTATTAAGGATGTCATTGAAAAATTTCACGAGCCAAAGTCGAGTCGCCCCACCACAATTAACCAGGAATTCGGGGTAGACGCCATCGAAGCCCGCTGCTTTCCCAATTTTTGTATCCTTGAGCCCCTGTTCCAGTTCCTTGGCAGAGAAGTCTCGCGAGAACTCGGACGATGAGGGGGTGAAACGTTTAAGATCTCTCAGGGATTTCTTGACGTATCTTGTGTGGTTTTTATCGGAAGGTGCACGAGAAATGTCAACTATACGATTGGCTATTTGGTTTGGGTTTATTGATGTATTTCCCACGACATTTCGGTTACATTCTCCAAGCTTCCGCAGTAAGCCCCATGCTTTCCTACTGGAGCGTGTAAAGTTCATGTGTTCCACAGCAGAAGTCCATTTGTCCATTCTGCTGGCATCAAGAGATCTCAGCAGCTGGTCAGCAATTTCCGGGTCCCCCGAGTCCTCGAATTCCTCGTATAGTGATTGGCTTTCCTCGGTCCATCCAGGGATATACTCCTTGCGGTAGCCTCGAGGGACATGTTTTTTGGCTACAGCTATCATTAGGCCTATAAATTTGTGGTAGTTTTTAGCCTTTGGTTGGATGAAACGGATGCACATATCGAGTTCCGCTGCATAGGTAGTCCAGTTCGCCTTGCCGAAGTTCCATCGTGGTCTGGGAACTGAATCGACCATTGGTATTTCGATTCCCACTGTAATCACAACGGGGCGATGTTGACTATGTGGAAAGTCCGCTAGTACAGTGCGTGAGTTTGATAAAGGTTGTGATTGTGAATTGCCTGATATAAAACAGAGATCAGGATTGTAGCCCTTACGCCACCTTCTTGAGAAAAACGTTGGCCTATCTTTGGCACTGAAGACTAAATGGAGGTTGTTGGTTTCGGTCCAGTCTACGAGCCTTTCTCCATTGTCATCATTATTCTCATATCCCCATAGATTGTGGTGACTATTGAAATCTCCTACGTAATAAATAAGAAATAAACAAAAACCCGACCCAATTCCACTAAAATTAGTGAAAATTCCGGTTAAAATTCAAAACACCATTTGAAATCATGTGGCAAGCGCTCGATAACCACCAAAGCTCATCACGCGATGACGTCACTAAGCCACGCCTCGTCTGCGCGATATCTTACCTTTAGTTTATTGTACCATGTTGACTGCAGGCCAGCCCTGTGCTGTGCAGTAGTCTTGTTGCGCCATCTCGTTCATTACTGCAAATAAAAGCCACTTCATTGCATGTCGAAATTTTTTTTTTCTCGAAAACGAAGTAAGATACGAAAAAATACCAAGAGACAAAAAAGTTGTATTTTTAGCTGCTTAACCTGAAAAGAATATAAAATTTTTAAATAAGTCCGTGGCGTACATTTGTTTTGTCAATATTATTCGTGAGACTGCCCCCCCGGACGCCACTGGAACTCATAATTATCATCTTGTTAACCCTAACTTAGCGTCTTATCACAACGAACCACACTGCCAAATTTCGCCAAAAGGATTTTTAAGATATTAATGAAACACTGATTAATTTTTTTAACTTTGACACCCTGTATCGTGAAAACCAGACTTTTTAAGACACATGTTTATATGAACTTTTCTACTTGAATTTAGTTTAGGAATGCGCCCTTGAAATTACGGCCTGTTACTAAGTAACATCCTGTATAGGCATCGTTGTCTTTGTGGCCCATAAGTAACTGCCACCCTGTATATCTTACGTGGAAGGACAGATTTAAGTTACTCGTCTCGACAATGAAAAAAATCATGGATATGATATGGCTATTCTCCACCCTACGTTCCCCTAGCGCCATTTAAAAACCCAAGGATAAATTTATTTCATTTTTCATATTATTAGTATACAGGGTGTGCCTCACTCGATGACGCATTAAAAGTGTTCACAATCACAAACCAATAAACGTATTTGAAAACGAAAATTAAGCCTGGGTAATAGATCTAGATACATTACATAAAAAAAAGTCCATCCGAACATATTTCGTTTGACCTAATAACTGCAATAATAGTTTTATTATATTGTAAACACCCAAAGACACCCCGTTACCTGTTCGATTGCCAAACCTACGTTTTTAAAGAATTTCTTGGTAAAATTATACTCATATAAAACTGTCGATGAGCGGACAACCAGCGAAATCTACCTGGCATCACTGTTTATATTACTGAATGGAAATGAAATAAGGGGTACTGCTTTGCACAGGAACGGATTCTCTAGTTAAATGAAAACCCATAGTTATAACTTATAGTAGCAATGCTTATTATGTTTATTTTTACCATTACTTGTATTATATGTATATATTAATTTATTATAAGTACAAAACAAGTGTGAAAAGTTTGCGTGCGGAAAAGGGCAACTTTTCGCACGCATTTAGGTAAAATAGGTAAAAATAATAATAACAATTAATATACCTACTTAAAAAATATATTTACATATATACACAGAAGGTTTTAAACAAATTATAAAACGTTTTAATCTATTTCTATAATTCAGTCTCGCTATCCCTATCATCCACATTTATAATAAGAGGATGTAGATATCGCATTAGCTGAAGATTCCCTAGGTCTCCACATACTTTTAATATTAACTTGTTGCACACTGTTTCAAAGTAAAATAGATAGGTACTAATATATTTCGAATATTATGTTTACTTTTATAATATAAGCTATATAAACAGGTACCTGTAACTAAAAAGTTTTGAGAAATATCCTAATAATTAAGTTGTTTCTAGAAAACCTTAATTAGACAGTTTATTAATTTCGATAACAAATCAAGTAATGTACCTATCTATTGTTATTATAAACTGGCATTAAAAATAAATGTGGGTTAATACCTCTCTGCGAAAGCGAAAGCCGAGTTTATGAGGGGTTTTATTGCAGTCATTAAGCCAAACAAAATATGTTGGGAAGTACTTTACCTAAAAGTTTTTAAAGTCTATGGGTTATCTGATATCGACGTCTGTCTAATTCTGACGCGTCTGTCTTAGCCAACGTCGTATCCAATGCGTTTTGCATAGTGCGTTAGACACTAAGTGCCGGTATTTCTGTGTGTGTGTGTGTGTATTAAGTCAATGGCTCTGGTTGAAACCAAATGGCCAACTCGCGAATATATTTTGTTACAGCTTATTATGGAGTATTTTTTCTATTGAATTAAGGGACCTTTCGGTATTTCTGACACTGATTAACTCATTTGATAAACGATTAAAATAATCAAGGTTTTGATGTACCAATGTCAATATAAATTTATAGGTTTTGGAACATTGGAAACCATGATTATTTTAATATAAATATCAATTATATATCTTAGCCTATAAACCTAATAAGAGTTGTTTTTAAGAAATTGGTACACACCCTGTATAAATGCGCACAATTTTTTACACATAATTGTTACGATTATGTAATTTTTCACGGAACAAAATCATCAAAATCGAATAATTTTAACTTGAAAAAGCAGGATATCAAGTATTAAAAAGTCATGTGAAAAGTTTTAACAGTTTGTGGCTTAATAATTACCTACGTAGTGCTTTTAATTTCTTACCATAACTGGAAGGCGTTAAGGACACCCCAAATTCCACGGTTTTTTACCAAAAATTATGAAAACCCACCCACTTGAAGAATATTAATGTTGTGTTTGTTTGTTAACTTTAATATGTCAATCCGTTTTCAAGATATTAGGTAACAAGAAATAAAAAAATAAAATCCAATATAATTTAATATTTTTATGGAAATTTCCTAATGCAGTAAATAGGTATGCACTATATACACCGCTCAATTTTATCTTAATACATTAAACGTACAAAATTAAAAAAAAAAAACAATGGCATTATAGTACTGATAAGAATAGTATCTTTGTATTAGGTACATATCCGCTAGTACGTTGCGAATAAATTGTAATAATATAAAGCTTTAGAGTTCTAATATACAGGGTGTCCGATAAGTATATGGTATCCTCTCGGGAACGTGTGGCCAAAATAACCCTAATTTGTCATATACAGTATGTCCACGGATGGGGTTTACAAGAGGACAGACAAATGGACTAAAAATTGAAAGATACGAAAAAAGGTCACTCTTAATAAACGTTTTTGCTTGTCTAGAAAATACGATTCATCATAAGAAACTTCAATTTTTTTATACAGGGTGGGTAAAAACTGCAAAAATGTTATTTTGCTTAAGAGTAAACATACTTTATTTTGAAAGATACGAAAAAAATCCACTCTTAATAAACGTTTTTGCTTGTCTAGAAAATACGATTCATCATAAGAAACTTCAATTTGTTTATACAGGGTGGGTAAAAACTGCAAAAATGTTATTTTGCTTAAGAGTAAACATACTTTATTTTGAAAGATACGAAAAAAATCCACTTTTAATGAATGTGTTTTCTACACAACAAACCAAAGTAGAACAATTCATTAAAAGGTTTACCTATGTAAAAATTATTTCCCAAAAAGTATTCGCTGGCACACCTCTGACTGGTGAACCTAGTTAAAATAATAATGACACTTAAGGTGATAGCAAAGAGTAGCATAGATAGGTACTTATTGTCAATGTCTTTATTTAATGAAGTTATTATTTAAGTAGAAATGCTATCTACTGAACAAAGAGTTTTTATAATACAATGTTATGGGGATGGTCAAGTTTCATACCGCTACGTCATGAAACAATTTACCGAGAAATTTGTAGGAATCCCAATAACTAGGATGACAATCTGCAAGTTAATAAAAAAGTTCCAGAAAACTGGTTCGGTTTTGGATCTCAAAAAAAAAAAGAAGAAATACGGCCATGATGATGCTGCTACAGTCTTAGTTCTTCAATCTGTTGAAGAAAATCCTATGACGTCCCTTAGAAATCGTGTTACTCAGTTGGAAGTTGTGAAAAAAGTCAAGTTCAGAAGATCCTTAAAGCAAATAAATTGTATCCGCATAAACCGCACTTTAATCAAAGATTGGAAGAGGGAGATGACGCGAAACGACTTGATTTTTGCTTGTGGATAGGAGACAAAATTTTAAGTGGAAATGTTGATTTTTATAAATGTATCATGTTTTCTGATGAAAGTACATTTTCTACCAATGGAACCGTTGCAACCCAACACGTTAGGTACTGGTCTCCCGAATTCAGAATTATGACGAGAAGACAATATTTCACAAAAGTGAACGTGTGGTGCGCGATATCCATCCATGGCATCATAGGGCCATATTTTTTTGATAACACGTGCAATAAATTATCATATTTAGAAATGCTGGATACATTTTTCAATGATGAACTCAAAAATCTACCATTAAATTTTCGACAAAATATGTATTTTCAGCAAGATGGTTGTCCAGCCCATTTCGCTCGTGAGGTTAGAGAATGGCTTGACCGCAGATTTGGTCCAAGGTGGATTGGCAGGAATGGCCCAGTTTTGTGGCCCTCAAGAAGCCCCGACTTAACCTTGGTGGATATGTTTTTATGGGGCCGTTTAAAACAAATTGATTTTGCTACCGCAGTACCAAATGATATTGAAATGCTGAAGGGCAGAATTATCCAGGCTGTCCAATCGATATCTCAGGAAGAAATCAGAAATTCTTTCACTGATTTGAGAAAGCAATTAGAAAAATGTGTCGAGTATGGGGGTGGAGCTTTTGAATTATGAAATCGTTATCGTATTCTTTTCATGTTAATAAAAATGTTCGTATTATTATTATTATTATAATTACTTCAATAAATAAAGACATTGACAACAAGTATCACCTATTCATTATTCAAGTAAAAACGTTTATTAAGAGGGACTTTTTTTCGTATCTTTCAAAATAAAATATGTTTACTCTTAAGCAAAATAACATTTTTGCAGTTTTTACCCACCCTGTATAAAAAAATTGAAGTTTCTTATGATGAATCGTATTTTCTAGACAAGCAAAAACGTTTATTAAGAGTGACTTTTTTTCGTATCTTTCAATTTTTAGTCCATTTGTCCTCTTGTAAACCCCATCCGTGGACATACTGTAGATAAAAAAATCCTAAAATGATTTCGATAACTACCTACCTACGATATGAAATTGTTGCTTCGGCATTTTTTATAGATACACAAATGAGACAAACATCCCTTTTAACCGGTAATTACATTATCAATTAATTTTTGTTATCGGCCAATATTATTTTTGAGTTTTGATTTATTTCGAGCGGGTTTTGGGGATTTAGTCCCACTGTACGTCAATTCCAAAATCATATCAGATGACAGAAAAGGGTATTTAACCAACAAGTGACTCCATAAAATCCATTTATAGATTCCAACGATGTAAATAAATGCATGCTAAGAGCACGTGAACACGATGTACTAGGACCGTCCCCGAACGGTAGCTCAACTAATTTACCACTGCAACGATCGATTGCCAAGTTGAAAATTGAATTGACAGGCTGGATGATCGTTCGGGGCTAGTGCGAGTACCCTACTTTTGAAGAATATAGGTTTGCTGACTTTAATATGTCAATCAGGTTTAGAAGCATTTTTAACCCCTTAGAAAATAGTCAAATCGAGCAATGACTCGATGAATAATAAAAATATTGAAAATTCGTAAAAGGACAATATTTTAGAGAATTTTACTCCCAACCAATTTACTATCTTCACTTTTTGTCGCGAACTCAACAGGAACCGAGCTACACGTGAAAAGCATTTTCAACCCCTTCGAAAATGATCAAATCAAGGAATAACTCGATAAATAATAAAAATATTGAAAACTCGTAAGAGGACAATATTATACAGAATTTTACTCCCAACCATTTTACTCTCTTCACTTTTCGTCGCGAACTCAACAGGAACCGAGCTACACGTGTAAAGCATTTTCACCCCTTTGAAAATGATCTAATCGAGCAATAACTCGAAAACAATAAAAACACTGAAAATTCTTAGACGTGCAATATTATAGAGAATTTGATTCCCAACAATTTTACTATCTTCATTTTCGTCGCGAAATCAACAGAATCCGAGCTATACGTAAAAAGCATTTTTAACCCCTTAGAAAATGGTCAAATCGAGCAATTGAAAATTCTTAGAAGTGCAATATTATACAGAATTTTATTCCCAGTCTTTTTACTATCTTCACATTTTGTCGCCAAATCAACAGAAACCGAGCTATTCGTGAAAAGCATTTTCAACCCCTTCGAAAATAGTCGAATCCAGCAATAACTCGATAAATAATAAAAATATCGAAATTCAAGTTAGAGCAGACGGCACTGGTAGAAGTAGAAGTAAAGCAAATCTTTTTATGACATAAATGTGTTTTTATGTCTAGTTTCTAGTTAGTACCAACGAACATTAACAAGCGACTGTTAATGTTCGTTGTTAGTACCTACTGTAATCCCAGTCCCAAAAATATTAAGGAAAAAACGATTTCTTTTTAAATTTTCGACACCGTCCATCTCAAAATTAAAGCGACTGCGGACCTACGTTGATACCAACTATTTGTCTTATTTTTGGACCACACGACCATTAGCACATATTTCTTGAAACACCCTGTCTATATTCAGGGTCAATGAGAGAAAAATGTAGGTACAGGATGCCATGGATGCCATTTAAAAATAAAGCCATTGTTTTTGTCACAGTAAAAGTAGGAAGCTGAAGTACCTAAACGAAAATTGAGTACCCACTTTTTATTGTTATTATATTGACCTTGTAAAAAAGATTTATCCAATATCATCAAATTATGCTTAATTACAATAAAATAATCAGTTTTTTTTCTGAATTAATAAATTTGTTGGGTCTACTTGATAAGCATTTATAAGGGCTTATCAAAATGTTTAAGTGGCACACGTGTCGTGTAGTTATTAAAATTTTTACAATTTTGTAACCTACCCTAAAAGACATGCCCTGTAAATTGGGCTTTAAAAACGGAGATATAAAAGCACAGTCACAACAACAGTGAAAAATACACAAAGCCAAAGCGATTTTAACTTAGTTCATAAAATAGTATACCTACTATTATAGCCGAAGAATTTTACTGTTAAATCCCTTTTCTACTTGATTCTATAAAACACCCTGATAGGGGAAGAGGGGGAACAGTATTACAGAAAATATTGTTTTCCAAGATCAAACATTTCTTTACATATTTGACTAGGTTTAGACTATTAATATTTAGTAAATGTCTTTTTAAATTTCAAATGTAAAACATATATATTTTTCCCCTTTATCGGGGTACTGTGTTACACATAGAGGCTGATATTTTTCCTTGGAATAAAAATGAAACAAACCAACATCCTAGATATTCTCTGGTACAGGGGGTTGTTGCAACAGGGTGTAGACACTAGACAAAAAATCGAAATAACTTTATAAAAAGGTAGATGAGATGATAAGAAAACAAATAAATTCATATTATTTAAAATACTTAATACTTTATTAACTGTGAACTGAACGCCAATCACTACGCGTGACGTCATTATACTCAACAACTTACCTTTCTACACTAAGGACATAAAACACCACCAAAACACCAAAATAAATTTAAATTTGTATGTGCCCAGGTGGTGCCCAGGTAAGTATCTTTCAAATCAAAATTCTTATAATTGTGTGTACAGACAAGCGACATATGTTGCTAACTACTACTTATTATCATTAACAACTTACCGAATATCCCGAGACCACATTCAAAACACTAAAATAAATCCTTCCTAATAATTATCCCCAATAAAAAAATCACAACACAGGCTCAAGAGTATCAGGAGTCAAGAAAGTTAGGTTAAAAAACAAAAAGCAAAATAAACAATCCGTGAACGGGTGTTCCTTCTTCTATAGTTCGATTTAATGGCCTCAGCATCGGGGGCTTGACGGCCCTTATTTCATTGCTCTTTCAGAATTTTTGAAATCTGCAGCGAAATTTAGCTGCACTAGTAGGACAACAAATACTGGTTAGTAACTCTTTCTTATGGGCTTTACGGCAGAATCATGGGGTATGCTTTGTTCTTCCAACACAGACACTTTTCCGTAGAAACTAAAGAGCTAACAGGATCATTTTTCCTGTTCTCCTGTTATAACTAAGCACGCGCCTTCCTACATGAGAGAAGGAAATTAAAGGTTATGGTGCTGTTAAGGGTTAAGGTTATGTTAATTTGTTGTTTTGATTTAAATTCATATCCTTTTTACAAATTTATAAATAAAGCAGGATACATATTTATTAACCGATATAATAATGAACCATACAAATAGAGTAGTACTGTTAATAGACATGGACTGTTTTTATTGTCAAGTAGAGGAAAATTTGGACCCTGCCTTGAGAGGCAAACCAATAGCTGTTGTCCAGTACAATCAATGGAGAGGCGGAGGGTAAGATTTATTTAAATAACAACGACACGAGTGAGCATAATACATTTTTGCCTATAGTAAACAAAGTCTAGCTATCTTATCCTGCACCTATGACATTAACTATCATATGACATAATAACATTTATAAAAACATGTATCTCCTCTAATCCTAGAGATAATAAAGTGAATCAATAATAATAATATTAAGGAAGAACGGAGCTCAGTCTAATATACACTATGATTTGTTAGGGTTAAAGATGCAGTTAGATCTCTACTAAATTGTAAAACTCTTTAAAAGGAGCCCAATTAATTTTCAGGATAATTGCTGTCAATTATCCAGCTAGAGATAGAGGTGTAACGCGACATATGAGAGGGAATGATGCCAAGGAAAAATGCCCCGAAATAATACTGGCCAGGGTACCGGAAGTCAGAGGAAAAGCCGACTTAACAAAGTAAGTAAAAATTTGAGAGGTCTGTCGGTGGCTGTAGAAGCAACTATTGGGCACATAAAAAATATTGTTTTTATAAACAAAAAAAGCTGTAAGCCCTACCTGCTAAAACTAAAACTTGTAGCTTATAGTGGAAATTATTTTAGATATAGAGATGCTGGAAAGCGGGTGGCTGATGTCTTACAGACGTTTACAAACAACCTGGAACGGGCCTCGGTGGATGAAGCATACTTGGACGTCACCGAAGTCATTGAAAAAAGAATAAGGGATAATATGTGCAATGTTACACTGGACCAGATGCCCAACACCTTTGTCGTGGGAAGTTTAACAGCAGATTTTCTTGAAAATGTTACCAGCAGCAAAGAATACAATGAGAGCAATTTTAAATTGGCAATGGGAGGTATTGTTGCAGAAGAAATACGTGCGGAAGTATTTAAAATGACTGGTAAGCATTAGTGATGTAACAGATAGGTACTCATACAGATACTACTTTTTGAGATATATAAGCAATGCATTTATGATTTTTTTTTAATTGCCCCCAATATTTACCCTTGATAAGCAAGCCAGTGATAAATCTCAAATTTTTATATGTTCCTTTCATAATTAAGATTTAAATAAAACTATTTTCAGTGGAAATATTTCGGGAATATTATATATATTGTAAATATATCAAGCTTTATTTACTTGATTGTGTACATAGCGTTAAGTTTTCTATGATTTTAAAGTAAGACTGCGCCTGCAATATTTAAAGAAATGTGAACTGACTTTATTATCACTTATTATTATCATTAAAATCCATTTAAAAGTTGGTTAGATATAGTTCAATGCATTCCTGCTAGGTGGATTATAAGGCAATCTGTCAAAAGTTAAGAGGAAATTCTCAATTGAATTTTAAAATAAGACTGCATCTGCAGCAGGGGCGTGCGGTCCATGGAAGCACTGCTTCCCCTACCGCTTTCATAAGACAAAACAAATTTTATATTAATCTATACCTATCCATACAATTAAAATACCCAAGTATTTATTTGTATCTAATTTGCAAACCAAATCCGGCCCTGTATGCATCCCTGACCAACGCAATATTAAATTTATCGAAGTGATCTCAATACGTGTATACTACACTGTATACGCGTATACGAGTAATAATAATATGGACTGCCGTGCCAAGTAAAGGGTAAATCGTTAGATCTCGGTATTTCCTTCGCCGCGATGCGACGCCGGGACAGAGAAACCGGCAAAATATTTAGTTTCCACGTGTTTGTAGCGGCGTTTTACGATTATCTGTCGCGATTTTTCGCTAGGAAAACGCGGTATACGGTAGAGCATCTGTCTGACATTTGAGTGTAGTTAAACTAACCTTTATTGTTCTGTGGTGTAGTTCTTCAGTGGTTGTAAATTGTGTATTGACTTTGTTTATCGTACTTCTTAATTTATTTTGTCATGGAGCAACCAATTGCCGGCCGGCCCATCGAGTTCGGGAAATGTAAAGTGTATCTGTTCTGTATGCAAGTTATTGGAAAAAGGATTTTCAACGCTTTCCTTTGATGAAAAAAGGAATATTATTGCAACAGGTAGGCCTACACCAGATTGTAATTTAAAGACAGAAGTGAAGGCGGCTAAAAAATTTACAAGGCATTTTAATGAAGAATATTACGATAAATATAATAGTTATACGAAGATGTAATAGACAAGTTTGCCGGCGTGGATAGAAGGATACTATTACATTACAAATAAAAAGGTAGGTACGTACCTACGTGGTTTTTTTTTTAATTTTTGTTTCACCTCAAATTTAAAAAAAATCTGGCGGTGCCTAGTGCCTACATCCCTTTTTTTACCTGAAAGACGAAAGACCACGTCGTGATATCCAAACTCCAAACTATAAGCTCTAAAATTATACCATCTATCAGGTGCCGTGATATATATATATATTGTAAATTCAGTTTCTTTGTTCATAAACAATGTAAATTTACCACATAATAATTACACACCCAGTATCCATTTAAAATTAAATCAAACTGTGAATTCAAAGTAAAAATGTATAGATAGTTTTCTGTATTATGTAGTTTCTGTTATAAAATTTTGTTAACTTATTTTTAACGACTCTTAGGCAGGGTTAGGTCACTAAAGAATTGGTTTTCGACGGGCAAATTACGTAAAAATTAATAAAAAAACATAGGTAGCCATTTAGAAAATAGAAGAAATATTAAAAAATCATAGGTACATAATCTCACGTTTTCGACAGTACCTACATGACAGTATTCTACCTGTATTTAAACGTCGAAAAATTGCCAATATTTGGGCGTTGTCCTCAAAAAAATTTTCGCCTTCGGCGACTTGCCTCCGGCGGTGCTTCCCCTATTTCATAACTCACCGCACGCCCCTGATCTGCAATATGTTGAAAAGTGTGACCTAACATGTAATAACTTTCTTAATACTTATTGAAATTCATACAAATTTTGGTGAGATATAGTTCAATGGCTTCCTGCTGGGTGAAATATAAGAGAATCTGTCAAAAATTAGGGGGAATTTTCTATGATTTTTTTAGAGTAAGACTGCACCTGCAATATTTAAAGAAATGTGAACTAACTTTATTATTACTTATTAAAATCCATTTAAATGTTGGTTAGATATAGTTCAATGCATTCCTGCTAGGTGGATTATAAGAGAATCTGTCAAAAGTTAAGAGGAAATTCTCAATTGAATTTTAAAATAAGACTGCATCTGTAGTATGTTGAAAAGTGTGACCTAACCTGTAATAACTTTCTTAATACTTATTGAAATTCATACAAATTTTGGTGAGATATAGTTCAATGGCTTCCTGCTGGGTGAAATATAAGAGAATCTGTCAAAAATTAGGGGGAATTTTCTATGATTTTTTTAGAGTAAGACTGCACCTGCAATATTTAAAGAAATGTGAACTAACTTTATTATTACTTATTAAAATTCATTTAAATGTTGGTTAGATATAGTTCAATGCATTCCTGCTAGGTGGATTATAAGAGAATCTGTCAAAAGTTAAGAGGAAATTCTCAATTGAATTTTAAAATAAGACTGCATCTGCAGTATGTTGAAAAGTGTGACCTAACCTGTAATAACTTTCTTAATACTTATTGAAATCCATTCAAATTTTGGTCAAATATAGTTTAATGCATTCCTGCTAGGTGGATTATAAGAGAATCTGTCAAAAGTTGAGGGAAAATTTTCAACTTAATTTTAAAATAAGCCTGCATCTGCAATATGTTGAAAAATGTGACCTAACCTATAATAACTTTCTTATTGACCATTTAAGGATGACGTCGCTGGGGGGCAAATTTGACAAATTTAGGTTAAAGTTTATGTCAAAGCCATGAAATTACCATTACATATTTGACAACGGCTATATTTGCTGGGGGGCAAAGTCACAAGTTTAGGTTATACTTCTTGTCAAAATCATATGTTCTTAAATGGTCTATTGAAGTTCATTCAAAATATGGTTAGATATAGTTCAATGCATTTCTGCTAGGTGGATTATAAGAAAATCTTAAAAAGTTAAGAAATTTTCAATAATTATGAGAGATCTGCAATATGTTAAAAACTGTAACCTAACCTGTAGGCTTGCCAACTGTCCTTTATTTCATGCATACAAGATCAGAGACCAGAAACAGATTTTTGGGCGTGGGCTGGCGGCTGGGGCCCTGGACTGTCCTTTAATTTTATATTCAAAAGTTGGCAACCATACTAACCTGTAACAACTTTGTTAATACTTGTTGAAATCCGTTCAAATTTTGGTTAGATACAGTTCAATGCCCTCATGCTAGGTGGATTATAAGAAAATATGTCAAAAGTTAAAAGAAAATTTTCTATGAATTTTACCAAGATTTCAATGAAAACCGCCAATTAATTTCCTAAGCTCTATAAAAACGTACATTTTAGGTTATAAATGTTCAGCAGGAATAGCCCACAACAAAATTCTTGCGAAATTGGTTTGCGGATTGCACAAGCCCAACAAGCAAACCATTTTGCCGCATGAAGCAGTTCCGGAGTTGTACGAAAAATTGCCTATTGGAAAAATTAAAAGTTTAGGTGGCAAATTCGGCAACAGCATCGCAGAAAAACTTGGTATCGAACACATGGGCGAATTACTCAAATTCAGTCAGAAAGAACTAGCCAAGAAATTTGATGAAAAATCAGCGTAAGTTTTATTGATGTAACATGGCTACATCTGCCGTTATTCATCCATCTTTCAGGGTCAAGTAGACTCTATGGTATTGCTTTCTTTCGTCGGATTTTATAGCCTCACTGACGAGCTGTTATACAGCGAAACGCGTCTGGGGATGAATCCGGCGAAAGGAAGCGACTAACCTTTAGATTTTTAATCAAACTTGTTGCAGATGTTGGCTGTACAACATCGCGCGTGGAATCGACATGGAACCAGTGAACACCAGGCTCATCTCCAAGTCCATCGGCTGTTGCAAAAAGTTTCCCGGCAAATCTGCCCTAATCACGCGCGAAGATGTCGAACATTGGCTTGGCGAACTGGCAGAAGAAATATCCGAAAGGTAATAACAGTTTTCTGCAAGTTGATATTTATAAGGGTCTCCCACACTTAAAATCGTGGAGCGCACGTAACAGCACTTGCTTCACCGAGCCATCTTGGAAGACTGCCCTCTCTTGACCGTTGCGCCGTGCCGTCTCGTCTTTTATCGCCGCGCGATTTGATCTGACCACATATTGCGTCCAATAGGGAGGTAGCGTCCCAATAATGACGTTATAACTGCGTGAACAAATTATAACCCTTATGGGATTTACAATGTGTTGATACACATTTCCCCAATAATGCTTATGTTTTCGTTATTTCTTAATTGATTTTTTTAAATTTTGGTATGTTTTGTGTGACCATAGGGCGCACTTTTCTATTGCCTAAAATTTTAAACTTCTAACCCCCTAAACTCATTGTATGGAATTTAAAATGACAGTTTAAAGACTAAAGTACCTTTAGCGATTATTTTAAATAAATGTTATTTGATGACTATCAAAAATAGTTGAATACAAAATGGCATTGACAGTATTGACACATTAAAAAATCTTATAGTCTACCCACTTATAACACTCATAAATCAGACTATTGTAAATTCCTAAAAGTACTAAAAACAGCTGCTAATGCACCTGTATATAAAAATAAGGATTCTGTGGATGATTATCCGAATTGTCGTCCTATTTCTCTTACCAATCTTGTCAAAGATCTTTGAGTCTGTCTTAAAAACAGAAGTTACTGAACACTTCTATGGTGTAGTAATCTTATCCTGGTTGCTGACAACACCCGGCACCATATAACCAAGTTATACCAATAATGGTAGAACATTTTTAACTCTTTGCTCCCATAGATCGGAGCCTTGGATGATAAAGCATACAAGGCAACTTAAAAGAAAAACATCTATTGCAGGACGCTTTCTATTGGTTTGAGGAGTTTTTGCTGTACTAAATTTTAATTTGTTTCATTTGATGTGATGTGTGATATTCTGAGATGAATATACCCATATTTTCTCTAAAGGACTTCTGCCCATATGTTGCATAGCTCTAACTTTCTTAATACTTGATGAAATTCATTCAAATTTTGGTTAGATATGGCTCAATGCATTCCCGCTAGGTAGATTATAAGAGAACACCTTAGAATTTCAGGGGAATTTTTCTAGTAATTTTTAAAGTAAGACTAGATCTGCAATATTTTAAAAAACGTCAAGTTTTTTTACTCCACTTGATAGATAGCCCTAATTTTCTTGATAATTATTTAAATTCATTGAAATTTTGGTGACATATAGTTCAAAGCATTTCTGCTAGGTAGACCATAAGAGAATATGTCACAAGATAAGAGGAAATTTTAGACGAATTTTTAAAGTAAGACCTCTTCTGCAACTTTTTAAAAATTTTACAAGTTTTGTTATGGCACACTATATAGATATCCCTAACTGTCTTGATACTTATTGAAATTCATTCAAATTTTGGTGAGATATAGTACAATGCATTCCTGCCAGGTAGACTATAAGAGCATATGTCAGAAATTAAGGGGAAATTTTCTTTGAATTTTTAAAATAAGACTGCTTCTGCAATTTTTTAAAAACCCTCAAGTTTTGTTATTCCACTATATAAATATCCCTAACTTTCTTAGTACTTATTAAAATTTTTTCAAATTTTGATGAGATACGGTTCAATGTATTCCTGCTAGGTCGACTACAAGAGAATATGTCAGAAGATAAGAGGAAATATTCTACGAATTTTTAAAGTAAGATCTCTTCTGCAACTTTTTAAAAAGCGACAAGTTTTGTTATTCCACTATATAAATATCCCTAACTTTCTTAGTACTTATTAAAATTTATTCAAATTTTGATAAGATACGGTTCAATGTATTCTTGCTAGGTCGACTACAAGAGAACATGTCAGAAGATAAGAGGAAGTTGTCTACGAATATTTAAATTACTTAATGAGTAAGATGATGCAATCTTTGCAATCAAAATTATATTTGCAGATAAAGCCACATTTAGTTTAAATGGTCTTTTATGTCTAAAGCTTTTGTGCGTGCTCACTGAATAATGTAATATTGACAATTTTCAAACCTGACCGAAGATATGAAACGTCTCAGTAAATTTTTTAGCATTGCTTATCAGCTCAAGTTAAGCGAGGGTTTAAAAATCAAACAAACACCTTGTGTAGTGTATTAGCTTTAACAGCGGGTTGAAACTTAAATAAAGCTAGAGCCTTATCTTCCCTTGAATGCATGTTTTTACGAGAGACACTCCCCATTTAATGTGACGCTTTTTTAGACTAATAAATTTACTCCCTACCCAAACTTAAAAACTACACGTTGCAGGTTAAAGAAGGATTTCGAAGAAAACAACCGAAAGGCGAAACAAATGGTAGTCAGTTTCGCTCAAAAAACCAACGAGGAAAAAGTAAGTGGTACGCGGACACATCCCCTCGGTTCTTACGAGCAAAGCAAAATATTCGAAAACGCCCTTAAAGTGATCGAAAAAAACTGCCTCAAAGCCGACGGCTGTTTCCTTATAACCTTTTTGGGTATCAGCGTTACTAACTTCCAGGATGTCGGGAACGTTACGGAGATTACTTCGTTTTTTCAAAACATGAGGGAAAATCTGAAGAAAGGAAGCCTTGGCGTCAAAGCGCTTACTAATAACACTTCAAATGAGACCCCTTGTTCTTTGATGCAGCCCCAGGCACTAGTACAAGCATCTCGTGAAACACTTGATGGTGACATTTCTGATACTAACTCGGATTTAGTGTATTGGAATACCACACAGGAAGAAGACACTGATGACTCTGACAACTACGTTTACTACCAACAAATGAATCCAGAGTCAATAACAGACCAGAGCTTTATAGATGATAATATGAACAATGATCCTTCCGACATTTCAAACGACTCCATCAGTCCAGAATTCAATTGTGAACCCGCCAACTTGAGAGCTAAAGAAGCACCAGCAAATTCATTCTTCACCAAGTATTTCGGTGAAAATGTGAATAAACAGTTCAGTACCTCACAAGTCGATCGGGATTGTGACGTTAATACAGAAGATCAGCAACACACAGCAGCGACCTCTGCTTATACTGTCTGTACCGAGGCTGGGGCATCTTGCGATTCTAACGGGAGTGAACACACAAGCAATGGTGTCAAAGCAGCGACCTCTGCCTATACTGTCTGTAACAAGGCTGCGTCGTCCCGCGAGTCTGAAGGGAGTGTTATGGAAACTAAAAGTTCTTGTCCAGAGTGTGGCAAGGCCGTTGACTATCTGGACTATCAATCGCACATGGACTACCATTTCGCTCTAAACATGGTGAAGCAAGAAGCTCATCTATACAAACCGGAAACCAAGAAACGCCCTTCTACATCCACCTCCAAGCCGACAAAACCAAAGCGTAAAGACCGTGGAGAGGCCAGATCCAAACCAATCGACCAGTTCTTTAAAACCAATGCCGGAGAAACGCAGAATGAAAATAGTCAGCAGTGTGTTGAGTGTAAAAAGATGGTGCGTTTGGATGGTTGGGAGGTCCATAAGGATTTCCATGCGGCAAAGAAGCTGCACATGGAAATTAATGTTAAGAAAGTGGGTTCGACAGTGTCTAGTGATGTGAACTCATTGAAAGCCAAGGGTCAAAAGGATATATGGGGATTTTTCAAGCGGGACTGACAGACAATATACAAGTGTTAGATCATACTCCAGAACATTAATGTGCGTTCCAGCGTCCCGGACCCGTGTAACAACAGCTTTGCAAGACTATTGATCTACAAAAGTTCCCCCAGTTGCGACTCAAACGAAACTGCGACACTGCTGCAGAGAACGAGGATACAAATGGTCTGTCTGTGATGCATGAACATCTGATTATTCAGGTATGTTGTATTTCAAGTTTGTTATGTTAATTGTTTTAATATATTCTTTATGTCCTACTCGAATATTATTGTTTCATAATACCATAGTTACCAGACACTTTAAATGGTATATAATACCCTAGGGCATTAAGGAAGTTTTTAATGCCCTCGGGCACTAAGAGAAAGAAATGAATGAAAGTGAATGTTCCAGACTATAATCGATATACATAATTAGTATTTTAATATAATTTACAACACCAATTTTAACATACCAATTCCTGGAAATATTCGAGTAGCAGTTGATAAGTTTTACATCATTATTTTTCATCCAATCCCCAAACCTTTGATATTCCTTATCAAAGGCGTCCTTAGACTTCTTTGGGACAAGATTATCCAAAGCTTTGGCAGCATTCACAGCAATTCTATCCGGAATCAACGGAAAATCCATTATTTTATATGAATTTCAGTTTTGACTTTGACGCAGCACAACAATGAACACTTATAACCTTTGTTTATTTAGCAATTATACAGGGTGTAACATAAAGGTTGGGAATAAATTAAACGGTGGATTTAGTCAAAAATAATAGAAATTTTTCATATAAGGATATGCTCTACGGGATTTCGTTTCCAAGTTACAGGGTGTTGAATTTTTCTTAAAAATTTAGTTTTTGTTTAATGTCTTTTGAACGCTGGCAGATAACGAAACGAAATTTTAGCAGTAACTTCACTTGATAATGCCCTAGGAGAAGTAAAAAAATTGTCTTCCTGGGATACTCAGTGGCGTTCATACGGATATTGCCGTAGGGTTTTTTAATGCAAAATGTGGTACGCCACTGGTAGAATTATTTTTTTGTTAAAATTTATGAATTTTCCTTTTATTGTAAATAAAATTCCCCTCTTGCGTTTTCTTTGTATCTCTTGCCATTTTCCCGTAATTAAACATTTTGCAAATATCAGTTTTCAGCAATTTCAGTACCTAACAGTAATAAAATCGAGTACCTACGTTGTGATCCAGTGTTTACAAAATGGCAGAAACGACATTGAAACTTTTAGATTTTTGAAACACCATACTAATATGTAATTTACAAAAATTAAAATACTAAAAACTTAGAAATTGAAAACAATTATTTTAATAAAGTATGTAAACCAACACAACAAACAAAATTACAAAAGGTGCTGAAAATGTTGCCCCTCAACTTCAATACATTTTTCAATGCGTTTTCTCATGGATTGTCTTACTCGTCCAAAAATTCCAGGCATCTCTCGAATTTGCTGACAACCCATTTCAACTCTTTGACGAAGAATCTGTACGTTAGGAATGGGAACGGAATAAACCATGTTTTTTAAGTGCCCCCATAAATAATAATCCAATGGATTAAGGTCGGGTGAACGAGGAGGCCACGCTCTTGGCCCTCCACGACCTATCCATTTATTGTGGTACGTTTCGTTGAGGTATTCTCTAACTTCTCGCCTAAAGTGAGCTGGAGCGCCATCATGCATAAACCACATTTGCTGTCGCGTTTCAATTGGAACTTCTTCTAATAAAGGTGGTAATCCATTTTGAAGGAAATCCAGATATGATAATCCGTCTAATCTATTTGGTAGTACTACAGGACCAATCAAATAATCGCCAATTATTCCTGCTCAAACATTAATAGAAAATCGTTGCTGGTGCCGGAGTTGTATGATTCCATGAGGGTTTTCATCAGCCCATTGATGGTTATTATGAAAATAATTATGCCATCCCTTGTAAATCCAGCTTCGTCGGTAAATAAAATGGATGAGTGAAATGAATGGTTTAAATTGCATTTATTTAAGAACCATGTACAAAATCTAAGACGTGGTACATAATCCTCGACAGAAAGAGCCTGCACTCATTGTAAATGGTATGGGTACAATAAATTATCATGTAGGATTCGTTGGACTGTCATATGGCTTACTCTTTCCATTCTTCCAATTCTTCTAGTACTAGATTCAGGATTCGCCTCGACAATCTGAAGGATTCGTTCCTCACGCTGAACTGTTCTTACGTATTGTGGTCTTCCACTGGAGGTGCAAGGCTTTAATGATCCGGTTTCACGTAAGCGAGCGTGAATCCTTGAAAAAGTCTTCCTATTCGGAATGCGTCGATTTGGAAAACGTTCAACATACAGACGTACAGCTAACACAGTATTCCCGTTGGCACGGCCATAAATAAAATGCATATCTGCTAATTCTTCAACTGAGTAATCCATTTTTAATAGGTTTATTACTAAAATTAAAAAGCCTAAGCAAAATTAAATAACCTAACTGACAATGACATTATCAGAAAATATCGTGGTCCAAGGCATGCTCGATTTTGTTCCTATTACCCTCAATTTCCTATGTAACCTGTGGAAAAACTGATATTTGCAAAATGTTTAATTACGGGAAAATGGCAAGAGATACAAAGAAAACGCAAGAGGGGAATTTTGCTTAGAATAAAAGGAAAATTCATAAATTTTAACAAAAAAATAATTCTACCCGTGGCGTACCACATTTTGCATTAAAAAACCCTACGGCAATATCCGTATGCACGCCACTGAGTATCCCAGGAAGACAATTTTTTTACTTCTCCTAGGGCATTATCAAGTGAAGTTACTGCTAAAGTTTCGTTTCGTTATCTGCCAGCGTTCAAAAGATATTAAACAAAAACTAAATTTTTAAGAAAAATTCAACACCCTGTAACTTGGAAACGAAATCCCGTAGAGCATATCCTTATATGAAAAATTTCTATTATTTTTGACTGAGGAATCCACCGTTTAATTTATTCCCAACCTTTATGTTACACCCTGTATAGGTAAAAAGCCTTTCGTGATTTTGAATTTTCTTTTAATTTAACTTGGAATTATCTGAAGTAGGACATAAAATATTGTATGTACAGGGTTATCCAACCAAGACTGGACAAGGCGATTTTTTGACTTTTCCTGTACTTTTATAAAAAAACTGAAATAGCCATCTTAAGTCATTTTCTCCCGCGAATTCGAATATCTTCAGCAAAAAACAATTGAACATCAAACAAAAGTACTAGGGGTCACTTTGATATTTTTTTAAATGGGATGCCGTATTTTTAATGAGCTTATCCGATTTCTCATATAAATTTTGATCTAAAATGTTGGATTTTTAATTTAAAAACGCCTTTTTTCTTCAGTTTTAAATTCGGAAAATGTTCGTCTACCGTAAGATTAATACCTGATGGATACCCGTTTCACCTGTTCACCCTTTAACCTGCTTTCACAAATCACCGAAATAAATTTAGATACGTAAGCTGGGCGTTCCCGCCAAACATTATTTTTTTGTTTGGATCGCATTTCGTAGATGGCGCCGGTAGTGGCATCGCCCAATTTAGTTTAATTAAGTTCGTATAGAGAGCACCACGTTCATTTGCGATTTGCGATCAAAAAGAAGCACCCTCCCAGATTTCGTTGTTGTCAAAATTTTGAAGTGTATTGTCAATTTTCTATTCTCGATTTTCTTTTAAGTTGTGTTGAATTTTAATGCCGTTTGTGATCGTTCGGTCTCTGTGTGTACTATTAGCGTGTTTCTTGATAGTTGTTTTGACTTTTTGTTTAGTTTTAGTGTGTTTTCGGTTTGTTAGTTAAAGTTCGCGTATTTATTTCCGTTATGGAAGACTACGCACCTCCGTTAAAACCTAAAAAATGTTGTGTTCCAAACTGTTTAAATAAACATGGCATGCGACACCGCTTGCCAAAAAGAGATCCGATAATTTTTGATCATAAAAATAATGTTTTGTTACCTATTTCGCTTTATTTTAGTCAGCTGTATTTTTTTAAATAGCTATTGCTTGGTTTAAATAATTCCTTTTTTGCTGCTTTCTATTTTAGCTCTTAGATATACGTTATTTGTTACTTTACCAACAAAGTATTTACTCCAAACTTAAAAACAAGAGTTACAAATAACATGTATCCCTGAACTAAAAATAAAAGCAGCAAAAAATGAATATTTAAATCAAGGAATATTTTAAATTTTATAGCGGCACCAATATCTACCGATAAAACAGATTTTATCAAAAGTTGGTAAAACAGTTTTCTTTATTTTTACCCATAGTTGCCAAACAGATTTCTTTCTTTCTCGCGTGTTTCGGATCGCAAATACTAGGACATCAGCGCCAATTAGTTTTTGACAGTTCTAAGAGTCCAGTTGCGTATCTAAATTTATTTCGGTGATTTGTGCCTGCTTTAAAGCGTCCGTCAGTTAGACAAAATAATCAAGTTTCAAATTTCTATATATTTTTCACGAATTAATTACAAATTTAGTAGTTTTTGCAAATCTATTATTGCTTACGTATAAAAAAAGTATGACATATTAGAAAAAACTATAAACTAAAGTGAATAACTTTAATCTCAATAATATAATTGTTCTATGTGTCCTCCATTATTTTCAAAACATGACCGATGCCCCCTTTTCAATCTCTCCAAAGAATCTCTTACAATATTTTGGTCCTGGTTAAGTCTATTAATTTCATTTATAATTTTTTGCTGAATGTCCTCCAGACTTCTGTTGGGTCGTTGATAAACTACATTTTTTAAATGACCCCATAAAAATGTATCCATTGGCGTGATATCGGGGCTATTTGGTGGCCAATGAATTGTTCCGTTACGGCCAATCCACTGATTGTAACGCTCGTTTAGGTATGTTACCACTTCTCGAACTGCATGAGGCGGAGCACCATCCTGCTGCCAAATGATATTGTTGTAGGCTTGCAATGGCAACCTTTCCAAGAAATCCTCGATATCGTTATGAAGAAAATGGAGGTATCTTTGGCCTGTTAAAGAGCCACGATAAAATAGTGGTCCAATAATTCGATTTTCTAACATCCCACACCAAACATCAAGTGAGCTCCAACCTTGAAACTTTATCATTTCATATCTATGAGGGTTAACTGCTGCCCAGTATCTTGTATTTTTTCGATTGTATACCCCCGATGTTGTAAATGACGCTTCGTCACTCCATAGAATTTTATTATATAAATTATAATCTTCGTCTTTCTCTCTCATCAGCATTGAAGCAACAAATCGAAATCGCAGTTCTTTTTGAAGCTGTGTTAAGTATTGAACGGGAAGGATGCAATATGGTTTTAGACCACATTTTTTTAAAGTTCTGTGAACTGTTCCATAGCTTACTCTCCGGAGCCCTGGACCATACCTTACTTCTCGTACCGCTTGCGGAATAGAACTCTTCGGATTTATAGTAAAATATTGAACAATAGCTCGATCCCTTATATTCCGTCTTTTCATCTTTCTTGGCTTATCTTTCAATGTCTTACTTTCTTCAAATAGGGTCTTAATTCTGAGAATTGTATCCACTGAAATGTGTCTCTGGAAACTCTCAAAAAATGTTCTTTGTGTTTGTCGAGCATTCTCTCCACTTTTGTAATATAATTTTATTACATTTAGCCGTTCTTCTAAAGAATATTTCATTATTTGTAATTAATTCGTGAAAAATATATAGAAATTTGAAACTTGATTATTTTGTCTAACTGACGGACGCTTTAAAGCAGGTTAAAGGGTGAACAGGTGAAACGGGTATCCATCTATCAGGTATTAATCTTACGGTAGACGAACATTTTCCGAATTTAAAACCGAAGAAAAAAGGCGTTTTTGAATTAAAAATCCAACATTTTAGATCAAAATTTATATGAGAAATCGGATAAGCTCATTAAAAATACGGCATCCCATTTAAAAAATATCAAAGTGACCCCTAGTACTTTTGTTTGATGTTCAATTGTTTTTTTCTGAAGATATTCGAATTCGCGGGAGAAAATGACTTAAGATGGCTATTTCAGTTTTTTTATAAAAGTACAGGAAAAGTAAAAAAATCGCCTTGTCTAGTCTTGGTTGGATAACCCTGTACCACGGGCATTATGAAGATGTTTATGCCTCCGAGGGCAACAATCTTACAAAGCCGAGGGCCTTTGGCCCGAGGGTTTGTAAGTTGCCCGAGGGTATAGCCATCAAGTTCATAAATAACTATTATGTATTTAATTGCTCCCATTTAATTATCTCTTCTGCAGCATTGACATTATTTGTTTTTTGCGCGTTTCTGTTAATATCTAAGGTTGTTTCGGGAAACTTTTAAAAAATAGAATGGTCAGGAGACAGTTGAACTGTAGGTGAAGTTGGCGAAGCTCTCCTTGACGATTATTTAATTAAAACAATTTTTCAGTAATTCATATAATATTTAAATATCGGACAAAAGTGTATGCTGGAACAAACGAGTTTTGGCACATATCATGTCTTCTTTTTTCTCGACCAGATAATTCGGGTTTAGCTCTTTGTTTTTTCCAGAGTTGGTGAGGTACTCCAGTTTTACATCTCTATATCTGTAAAACGGAATCTGTTTAAGGTCAAATTATTAACAGCCTGTTAACCCGTAACTGCAAGATGACTTCTATGTGATCATAGAAGTCATGTGGCTGTTATCACTCACTGGGCATTGATAAACTTGGGTCTTAAGGCCCACATTATTGATCTCCTGTTATATGTCATACTCTCAGAAGCGTGTATAATTTAATGAAATTTTAATATTTTATGTAGGCCATTAAGACTCATAAAACCATGCTACAGTAGATGTATTACGCGTTGGCTCAAAATTTTGACAGGTGTCATTTTACATATACTCTGTTACCAAAATAATTGGCAGAGACTCATTTTTTATCGGGATATGCAAGACGTAAAGGGAATGCCAATTCCAGAGGCGTGTCATTTTAAACAATAATAATTCAAAAAGTATATGAATTTTTTGTTTATTATTATAATATATTTACATTTACTATAATCAATATAATACTATAAATTAAACTGAAAAATAAATTAAGCTTTTACATTTGGTGATCTAATGAAGTAATTAGAGAAACTAAATTACGCAGGTATAAAATCCAAAAAGAATAATAAAGCAACGGTATATGTTATTTTCATAATGTTTTTATTATACTACATAATAATAGAAACATATAATAGTGGATTAAGGGCAAAACCTAAACCTAAATTATAAATGTTCATAAATTTACTAACTATTGTTACCTAATGAACACTAATTAATAAATAATTTGACAAATTATATTCCACGCCGACATTAAAAAGTGTTATAATGACAATACGTTACAATTTTAAATTCATTATTACCATTACAGCGATTACTCACTATCTGACGATGAAAACGTTTCACTACTGTCGCTACTGCTGTCATCTGCAGGATTTATAATAATAGGTTCTACCATGACTTCAACGCGTACATCTAAGTCCCACATTTTTTTTCTACGCCCTCGACATGTCATACGCACTTATGCCAATCTGCTGCTTGTACATTCGCTATTGCCGTTTTTAACAGTTCTTTAACTTCTTTTATTTCATACTGTATTGTAAAACACGACTTTACATATTTGAATTTAGTCCAGAAAATAAGGTTTTACAGCAATAAGTCCGGTAAAATTTTTTTACCGGACTAGTCCTGTAAAATTTCTTTACCGGACTGAAATTTGTAAGTTTTAGTTTAATCAATGTCAAACACACAATGTTTCCACCAGTAAATATAGGCACTTTTCAAATATACGACGCAGAATAAAACTTCATTATAATTTCAAAACATAATTATAATTTTCAACAGTACAGTATGAAATAAAATATTGTACGTCATTCGTCCGGCAAATCCTTTACAGTATTCGTTTCAAAATTCCAGACTCGGCTCCTTCGTCGCCTCGTCTCGAAACATTTCACTCATACTGTAAAAGTTGATTTACCGGACTTATAACGTAAATATCTATTAATTTAAAAGTTTTATTTTCACGCGCCACTTCGCCTTTTATCTGTGCCCTTATAAGCTCGATTGGATTTAGTTCACAATGGTAAGGCGGTAAACGTAATATTGTAAAACCTCGTTCACGAGCCATTTCATCCACTACATATTTCGTATTTTTTTTTTGTGAAGTCTTGCAAGATCGAGCAACTGCACTTTTAGCATTTTTTCTCCAAATGCAATATTTTTTTCTTCGAGCCAGTCAACAATCTTTCCTTTTTGCCACGCAGAAGTTGGCAAAGCTTCCACCCGACGGCTGTGGTATGGTGTGGTAAGTTTGGTTTCTGGGTTTTCATGATAATCACCGGTTTTACGAGATTCAAACACGTTTAGCCCACCTTCAAGAAAACCAGAATCACTCCCGATGTGGGTTATAATTAACCGAGACGACCTTTTCCTGAAGGAGCTTTCAATCCAGTGGACAGTCCATTGATAAAGGCGTTACGTGCACTTTCCGACGAAAGGCTAACTTTGTTTGCTGATCAATAAAAATCTTTTTTCGTCCTCTTGTTTCCTTCTGATCGGACACTTTAGTATTCCTATTGTCCTTGATAGTTCTATAAACAATACGGCAAGATGTCTTAGTCAATGTGGCACAAAGTTCTGCTCCATCAGTGAATGATATTCCACTGTGTGTACTTAGAATTCCCTTATACACATTTTTTACAATTGTACGCTCCCCAGGTTTTAAATGAAGTCGTTTTGTAACTTGCTGGTTACTATCATTTGAAGAACTCGCCTGCATTATAATATTTGCTGTTTTGAATAACCACCAAAATAATAAAACTGAATTGCTAATATCCTCTTGATTGAAACTTGTCTACGACACTGAACGTTGGTTAGAAGCGATAAGAAAGCGTGCGAGCGCCTTTCAACATGGGTTTTTCTTACCTGCGTTGCCAAATTGAGTAGACCAACTACCGTAGGGTGTAAAAGCCCTTAATGACATGCTGATTTTGGTACATTTTATAAGAATTTAAATGAAATATTTTAAAACCTGGCAACATGTAACGACTTAATAATGCACAATCTTCCCAAGCGGTTTGGAAGGCTTTTATTTCAGTTAAAAGTGTTAATCGATGTTAATTATTTTCTCCGCACACCGTCGATGGTGATAAGAACAGTTTTGCCAATTATTTTGGGATCGTAGTATAGATAAAAACTGATTTTTTTAAATACCCTGGTCGTTCCTCTTTAAAAAAGGTTCTTAGAATTGTAGGTAGAATCCAAAAATTGGTGTCCCAATTAAGGAAATATAACTGTATGCGATATCTTGTATATGAAATGACGAATGCAAAAAATATTTTAAATACCTTCTTACATGCAAATATATTTTACTTGTACCTAATATAAAAAAAAAAGTTAAGGGTGTGGGACATGACGATGAATCACCCTGTACAATAAAGTAATTATAATAAACACACCAATTACGTACCATTGTCATCGACGTCTTTATTCCATTCTTGGATGTCGCCAGAACCAAAGAGCACGAAGAAGAAATTTGTTGCCACATAAATAACGGCCGTTACAAAGAAAACGATCTTCCATTGGGTTGGATCTGCCTGCAAAAAGCAAAAGCAGTCGGATTAGTGGACGTGGCAAACCAAAAATTTAATAACCAGCCGCAAAATGGTACATTGCAGAATCAAATTCTTCCCAAAATTGCCTTTTCAACGGTATACAACATTTAATTTTAAAATGGCGGCGTAAGAGCCACTTTATTACGAAAAACAAGGTATATCCGAATGGACGGACGGAGGACTGAACGTTTCGATCTGGACGTTGTTCTTGACCCGGCTGATTAACATGATTAACGATCAATAACATTGTCAGTACTTTGTACTTCAGTTATGCGATAAAACATACAAGTTGCTTGGTAAAACCGGAAGTGACGTTTATCCGGTTTTTAGATTAAAATTAAGATCACGTTTAAACATAGTAGTAATCCAAATTTACATAAAATATCTTTTAACATACGCTGTGTGCATTACTTTCCAATTTACAATGTACCATTTTGAGACGTGAATTTAACGTCAGAGTGACGAAATTTTTTCGTTATATTATACAGGGTGTTTCCTAACAACATAGGAAACACCCTATATTTAGTATGAACTTTTAGAGACACATCAATAACTTCACTGTAGGAGTTATTAGATACCTGCACAATTTTCATTTTTAACGTCCTTGTTTCTTCATTGTTCGTATGTATTGTAAATCATATCAGCATAAGAAAGGAACAGCAGGCGCTGTCGATATGAAATCCTTTAAAGTTAATAAAACATTGCTGAGGATGCTGTCGACACGCTTACATTTTTACGCTGAGAGCGCCTGCTGGTGCCATTGCGTCGTCATTAGTTGACATGAAAATTGCGTCATATTAGTCTGAAGACGTCGTAAATATCCAAAAAGTGACGTGATAGTGTCTCGGTTAGGAAAGTAGAAGTTAAGTACCCACCTCATCCGTAACCACAAAGTGGACAAGCAGTGGAGCAACGATTCCCGTGATGTTGGCAAAGCAATTTGTTATTCCGAACAAGGTCCCACCGTAGTTTGGGGAGATATCCACGTGGTTTACGTTAAAACCGCAGAATACGCCCGAATTAAAACCCACGGCTACGATCAGTAAAGCCACAGCTTTCTTTGGTGTGTCCGCTGAAGTAACGCCCAGGAACACCAAGGCTATGGCTGGAATAATAAGTCCTAAAATAACAAATAACAACATAAACAGATAGGTTTATAGTAAAGATTATTTAAAAAGACGGAAACCCCAATAAAACGTGCAACAAAGAACGCTCCAGGGTATTCTTTGTTTTCATACAAATTAAAAGCAAGAATATAAATTAAAGAGAATATTTAATTATGTACATTAAAAAATACATTAATTAATACTTTTTGAATATAAATATAATAAAAAGAAAAAAAAAAAGAACAATACAAAAATATATTTCATATTTATATTTATAACATTTTTATAAAAAAATAAAGAAATAAACATACAACTACATACAAAAAAGTTAATCTGAATCGGAAGATAAAGAAATGTCACTTTCAGAATCTGACACATGAATTATCGGTGGCTTAACCTGAACATCCAGAATGTGTTCTTTTTGCCAATAATCTCTTATAATATTATTTGTATGGCAAACACAATCAGACCAATTTTCGGGGGTAATGGTTTGTAATGCCTCTTTCCAAACATCCACAACGGCATTTTTATCTTTCCTATCTTTTCCAATAATTTTTTTATTAAAAAATGTTTTGCTTTGGGTCCAAATTAATTCAATAGCGTTGAAAAAGCAGTGGTAGGGCGGCAATATCAAAACATTGATGACCCATAGTACAAATTAATTCATCCACGGCATATCCTGATTTTGCTTTGTATTGTTTTACTATTCGTAGCAATTCGGGGTTGAGTGCGTTTTCCATAGTCAAAGCCAAAATATCAAATAGCCAGGAAATTTGAGGAAATGGTATCAGCTTTTCTCGTTGAAGCATTTGGCACATTTTCGCTGAGCCGTGAATGGTACTTTGCATTGCCCATAACAAGAAGCGAGGGTTTTTCGAGCCGAGGTAAAAGCTGTTCTTCCAACCATTTTTCAAACAATGCAGAGTTCATATGTTGTCATGATAGTCAGCGCTTTTATTTTTTTGTAGAAAAAACTAAGTCTGCCCCATCTATAAAGCCATCTTTGGTGCTAGCATGCAAAAGTATATCTTTTGCCGTCTGATTGGTTTTTATTTAAAACTGATTTGATGTTGTCATCATGCCATGTTCTAATGTCCATTTTGAAATATACATGTTTCGTCTATAAAAACCAAATCTAACGGAGTTTCTGACAACAAGTTTTCTGTATATTGTCTCAAAAATTTTATACGTTTTGAAACAATATCCGGTTTCTCCATAATGTAGCGCCGGCCACTGTCCCTTTTAAATTTAAGTCGCAAATGCTTTAACAAATGACCTAATGTGAAGTTACTTAGGTCAATTTGTTTGGCATGCAATTCCTCTTGTAGCTTTTGCCGTGTGACATACTTATGCGTGTCAATCATATTGTAAACTACGTTCCTTATTTGAGTTTTCCTTGCCTCAGTTTTTGGGGCACACTTTTCTCTATTAGCCTAAAAAGAAAATTGAATATTATGATCACATGTTCTTTTATTACTTTATAATTCAATATTAATACTTATAATAAATTACAATCCTTAGATATTATATAATATAAAAATCGCATAATTTTTTGGTCCATAAACGTTTAATACGCCATCCACTGTGGGACACCCTGTATTATGTGAATAAATTTCAAACCACTTACCCTGGGAGAGGTTCCTGTTGTATATTCCTTTCGGATCCTGGCTACAGTTTTCTTACTAATCTTACAGGCTGCTGAAGTGCATTTCACAGCTGAAATTGGCTGAAGGCTATTTTCTTTTTCATTTTGAAAATACTCCAAAACGTTTAAAATAATTTTCCGAATAAACCCCAAAATTCCTCGCCCGTACCTGTATGTTTGGGTACCTGGGAAAAGGTTCTTTGTTCCGCTTTAATTTCTCACACCTGACAAAGAGAGGCAATTAAGGGTTAGTACTTGTTAATTCCATACCTATGATTTGTTTAAAAGAAAGAAAGATGATTAAAAGCGGTAGCTTTTTTTGTTGCAGGTTTTATTGTCCTTTCGCATTTTTAAATAATCTCTACTATAGGCTAATCATAATTTGTTGTCGTAATTGTGCGGTTAAAGCAGTTTGAGGTCATTACCACATACCGGTGGGGACATCTGTTGCCCGCCCATATCCAGTAATAAGTTAGAAGAGTAAAAATATGAAGTATTGCAAAGTGAACAGAAATAGATAAATTAAGTTTCCCCCACTCCATCGTATCGCATCTCGCTCATTGTTCTGCTGGTGTCACGCTTCCCACTCCGATTCAATTAATGTAAAATAAATATTCATTATTTCCTAGGTCCTCGCCTGAGCGAAAGAAAGTAGTTGTACGTAATTTTTATGACACCTGTGTCCAGCACAGTACATCTCCCTAGGACAGAGTAAATAGCACTAACAGTTAAGATTCAGTCCAAGTGGGAAGTGTGGCACTAGCAGAACAATGAGCAATATGCAATAAAATTAGGAATCGCCCTTCGTATGTATACATTTTACTCACCAATGCTATTGAACAGCTTTCTCGTATGGCCTAGGTTTAAAATTTTCTTGTTGATTAACAGATCGGCAGTGAAACTCATAAAAAAACTCAGAATCCAAAGCACCAAGAACGGAAGAGCAGACAAGATACTATTCTGTACAGAAAAAAAATCATAAGCGTTAATCTACAAAACTAACATGAAGTAAAGAGTTCGAAACCAGCCTTACCAAGTTTTACTGTATATTTTGTCAAAAATTTGAACTTCTTTTAAGTAAGGTTCTTTTCACGAAAAATGGTTCTGATTTAATGACTGCAATACTCCGTAAATTCCCAGTATTAATTTTCGGGCCGGATTAAGTAAGATTAAATTAAAATAAGATAATTTTAAATTTTTAGAAGTTCCCTTTTAGAAGGTATTTTGAGAGATTGAATGTCAGTATTTATTTCTCACGGGAAGTGTTCAGTTGTATTGCAATATCATGTTACGAAATATTATATTATACGTATAAGACAGCATTATGTGGCGTACATGGAAAAACATTGACGGAGCTTCTTCAAATGTTCCGGTAAAGAAAAAGCATTTATCTCTCGATGCTAGGAAAATTGTAAAAACGGCTTATAGTTCGTTCCTTAACAGGGTAACTAACAGTAGCAACAGTAAAGTAGGATTCACGGCAATAAGGATCGATATATGGCATGGCTAATGCTGCAGAGAAAGAAAGACAAGGTCTTGTCATGTCAGCTGACTCTGATGTTTTTAACAACTTGATTTTTGGGTTACCTTCTTTACTAACTAGAAATTGACACATATCATAAAATTTTAACCTCAACTAACTCCTTTCTAAGATGACAAACACTATATGTAAAATCAATACCCGAGGTTTTTGCAATAAAACAAAAAAAAAGGTGTTAATTTACCTGCTTATAGAAAACAAAGTTTTTCACACATATTTATGCTTACCGACCTCATATTAAAGTTCATGACGTGGCTCATGTAACTTGGGATTTCGGTCATTAGAGTCCAAAAGCCCCAGTTGTGTCCACAGTGCGTCACTAATATGGCCCAAACCGGCAAAGAGGTGAACATTTTTTTCCAGGGCGTTTTTCGTATCTGCAAATGTAAATGCATTACTTAAACAAAATGTCCGTAATTTTATTGATATTATTACTTTCTTGTGGTCGGTTTGCCCCAGACTATTTTCGATATAAAATCTTTCGGCTTCTCCGATTTTCGGATGCATCGCTGGGGTACTATGGCTGAGTAAGCCGCTCATTATACACCATAATAGGGACGCTACACCATATAGATAAAATATTAACGGCCAGCCGGAATTACTGGCCGATACTGCCCCGGTAAATACCATACCAATTACAGTTCCCAGGGGTCCAGCTACAAACAAAAAATACTATAGCTAGATAAAGACTGACACTGCCAGACTGAAATCCCTTGTAAATTTTGCTACTTTCAAATATTGGCTCCCATATTAATTTTACATCAAAAGTGTATGAGACTTTTTTGAAGGTCCTTGTATGATGGACACACACACCAAGTTTTATTATTTTCTAATAAGCCGATTAAAAGGTATTTATTTATTTTGTTTTTAGTTTAGTAGGTTTTTTTAGCGTTATATTCTACTTGGTTACCGTCACCCCAAGACCGAATCTCTTCCAGGTGTTTGTTGAGGTGTAAGACCTCTTGCTGCCTATAGAGATGTGCATTGGTAGCTGATGGTCGAGCATCCGTAAAGCATCGAGTAAAAGATGAAACAATAAGTGTGCTGTCATCAGCAAAGCTATATATAGGGTTTTTAGTTTTTCCAAAAGATCGTTAATGTATAGTAAAAAGAGGGTGGGCAACAATATGGAACCTTGAGGGACCTCGGCGTTGATGTTAAATGTTTCTGAAAGAAATTCGTCCATCGCCACTCGCAGAGAACGGTCTGTAAGAAAGCTTGACAGCCATGAACAAAATTGAGCCGGCATTCCATATGCTCTTACTTTAGTTAGGAGCCGCTCATGCCATACTCGGTAAAAGGCCTTGGAAATGTCCAGTGCTGCCGCCCGGGACTCTCCATGATGTTCTATTATTGAATTGTTCCAAACATGAGTAACATAAACGTCATCTAACGGAGTTGCTGACAACAACAACAACAACAATCTCCCCCATTCAAATAACTTTACTTTAGAACTAATACTTCTCTAGTTACCGATCTTCATCTTTTGCTGGATAGCAAGACAATTCGTCCTGTCGGGCAGTTGTATCTTGCTAAAGTGTGTTCACAAACATAAGAAACCGACCTAAATGACTGCTATTATTAGGGTATTCAAAATATAATAAACAACAATAAACCAGTTCTGTGAAATGATATGGGCGTAATAAATTTTAAGTACCGTACTCAGGTAAATAAAAATGCGGATAAACCAGGGTCCTTTTTGATTTTAGTCTGTCAACGTACACTGTTGAGTTTAGCTTGTTTTTTGAAAATATTTCGTCTTTGGTGTTCTAGTGAGATTTGTGAAAGCAATGAAACTGAAGTAAATAACAGAGTGCATTATTGTCGCGCGGAATATTGTGCCCTAAAGAAGTTGTAAAGGAAACGGCTTTACTTACAAAAAAATCCTTTTCCACAGTTTGGAAAATTACACAAGGGCCAATTTTGGAACGCAGAAAAAGAAGTGATATTGGAAAATCAAGAACGTTGGACCAAGGGGACGAGGAACTTATACGACGAAAAATTTATAGAATGTATGAAGAGCACTAGATTTTAGAATACAGCAGGGAACATTATTTTGCAAATTAACGTGTACAAGTCCATTTAGGACTTAACACTACTACCTTTTCATTTATTTACAATTATTATAGTGTACCAACGTTGGACAATTTAATGAAAAGGTTGACAACAGATGAAACAGAAATTAAATGCTTAAGAACGACATTGTGTTCAACACATGGATTTTAAATTCAAAAGGATTAATAAAAAGCAGGTTTTGATGGAGTCCAAGCGTCTTCAAGAATGGCGGTGGGAATATCTGACAAAAGTAAATGAATACAGAACTGAAGGTAGGCCGATCATTTATTTAGATGAAACGTGGTTTGACACCCACGACACCCCGTCAAGTGGTTGGGTCTTGGGTCGATTCTAGCGGCAAATGTGTGACACGTGTCCCGTCAAACCGTGGCAAAAGAATAACAATCTTACATGCTGGTTCTGAAGATGGCTGAGTGCCAAATGGTCTATCTCTCTCGGCAAAAAATATTAGTGAATCATGTGTTGACTCATGAAGACACAACAGCGGAGTTATTTGAAAATTGGTTTGAAACTAAATTATTGCAGAACATTCCACCAAATAGTGTCATTGTTATGGATAACGCTAGTTATCATTGTAGACAATTAAACAAAGCTCCTTTTTCAAAAGACACTATAGCCAAAATTCAAGAATATATGTTTGATAATGATATATATTTTCATGAAAACTATAGAAAGAAAGATTTATTAGAAGTGCTTAGAAGTATGTCTATTAACTCTAATTCATGATGAAACTAAAAAAATTTTGAGGTGAACTGGAAAAACTGCGTACAACATGTAAAGAAAGTAGAAGAAAGTTACATTTGTACTAGGAATGCAACAGAAAGGTTTATTATTACTTTAGATGATGATATAGGGATAGTGAAGTAGGTAGAGTTAGTTGGGTAATTTATTAATTAATATAATAATTTAGCATTATAAGTGTAAGTGTAAGACCATAGTTCTATTTTTATATTTTGAATTTAATACACTTAGATAAACATCAGTTTCATATTTATTTGCTGCTAAATTAAATATTTCAATATTTTGTATTTTCTAAGACGGTCCTAGCTCAGTCGGCATTGTGTCAATCAATACCCCTTATTTAGGTAGAAATAAATAAAAGTCATTTGGTCAGTTTCTGATATTTGTGAATACACTTTAACTTATTATTAATAAGTATTACCATAGGTATTACTATATCTCCAACTTGTAGCGTAATTTTCTTCGCAATCCATTTTGTGCGCTAGCATCTTTGCCAAAAACCGTCAGCATATTTCTAACTAAATTAGGTACCATTGTCTTCTTCAATAGTTTGCATTAGTAAAATTACCAGGCGATTTTGCCATGCTGTTGACACTAATTAAAAAATTGTACAATACGTAGCCTGAGCTATAAAGAAAGGCTAAAAGCTCCACCTGGCAACGTTTCATGACAGACGAAGCAGAACTACAAAATTCTGCACTACAAACTGTAGTGACCGTCACAATGTCGATTTGAAGTGAACTAACCCTAGATCGGCGACTGTATTGGTACGGATTTTGGTAGGGTTGGAACAAACCTTAAATTTACCGGAAAATAATTGATGGTGTATGTTTGGTTGCCTGGCGAGTAGGCTTGCCGAACCTGACTCTAGTTACAAGGCGACTTGAAAAGTAAAACAATTAATTTGTGTTACTAGGACGTCCTAGGTTGCAAGGGCCATTTAAAAAGTGGAAAGGTTGTTCGCGATGTAGATAAATAATATAGGTATACTGTCTGTCGGTACTGTCGACCCTGCCGCACCTAAAGAGCCGCTTGAACACTGTAAAACATGATGAAACTAATAAAAAATAAAACGTCGAAGACCTAGCATTTGACATTACCATAATTGTTACTGGTGGTTTCAATACGGTATGTATCAGAGCCGTATTTAATTTTTAAGCATTTTACGAAGAGCTTTTTCTAAATATCTTTTAATTGGCTTATTAGAAAATAATAAGATTTGGTGCGCGAGTCTATCATATAAAGACCTTAAAAAAAAGTCTAATACAACAATGATGTAAAATTAATAGGAGAGCCAATATTTGAAGGTAGCAAAATTTACATTGCCCGTCCACAAATCTATCTACATTTTTCTTATTCTTTATCTACGAAAGTTAATTGAAATCGCAAGTGCAATTGACGCAGTCGTTACTGCATGCGTCAGTCATACATGCGGAACCAGGACTCTTACCGCTCACTGGTTTAATAATTGAGTTTAGTTCAACTTAACCTGCATAAATAATGGTTCCTAGTCTTGATCTCTCTTCAGCTGGTACCCAATGACTGATGGCATTATGTACGGCGGGGAACATGAATCCCTGACTCAGTCCTTGAACAGCCCGATTTGCCATAACTCCGTATGAACCGGTTCCTGCTGCCATGACCGGTACCAATATACACAGGGTAGCAGATGTTCCCATGGAAGCAATAAGAATCCATTTGGAACCTTTAAAAATATTGACATTGATCACATAATCCCTGCACTAAAAGTTATTCGGGTGCAGTATCGCTAGAAACAAATACATACAGCATCACATCTTCTGAATTTTGGATTCTTCTGTCAAAAATATACCTACCTACTTACCGTATTTCCCTGCCAGCCATCCTGCCAAAATTTGGGGGATTGGATAACCCCAAAAAAAAGCTGACAAAATTACGCTTTTATCTTTCCATTGTGGATAGGCCTGCAAAAATTTTAAATGCTTTGAATAACAAACTGACTACCATACCGGAAGGTACGTTGGAACTTACAGGCACGTCAGGATTACTGCTGGTACTGGGATCGGTCATAGCTACAATGGCCACGGAAAGAGCGGCTCGCATTCCAAAGGCAAGGAATATTAGAAGAAATAGAACCAGTACTTGCACGTGTCTTAGGCCGATGGTGTTTGCTACAATATATAAAACGGATAGGGGATGCTTTTTCTTTTTTTAACGCTTTAAATTTTAAATGATGTTTCTATCTATAGATCTATAGATAGCTGATTTAGCAGAGAATACCGTAACTAGACCACTAGGACCAATAGCCAAACAACTTACAATAAGCAGATGGACAGAGCTAACAACCTGTAGGACCTCCAAGCAATTGTGGCCCCTGTGTGGTGAACGGCATTTTTAAAAATATTAAAACTAAATAAAACTCGGGAAAACTTTCGGTCATTTTAGAAATAAATAATTTATTTTTTCCACTACTAACCTATAACATCGCCATTATTGACCGATTATTAACGCTAGAAATCGTTTTTCTCTACCTTATAAGTCATTATTGACCATGGTCAATAATAAGCCATTGAAATCCATTATTGGCCGATCTTTGACCTTAACCGAATTTTGTTTGAACGCAGGTAACTTGATTTTTTAATTCTACAACATCAATTCATTGTGGTTAGGCAACCAGATAATTATCAATACATATTAGATTACTTGATATTGTAAAATATCGATACAATCAACATTTTTTCTGCTTCCATCCTTAATTCGGGAGGTGTACACATAATATTATCACTAACATTTTCTTCGCTCATTTTTTAAAAAAACGCAAAACTCGTGAAATCTGATGACACAAATGAACACAAATTGACATTGACAAAGCCACCTGACAAAACAACAAAATATTTTGCCAATTCCAAAGCGCAGGTAACTTGATTAAAAAATATACTTATACCTACCTATAATTTTTTATAATAATTATTAATACTATAAAGATAAATGTCATATAAAAGTTTGTAGTAGTGGAAAAAATAATATATTAACCACGGTTTAGACAGCTTATTATAGCCCTCGCGTCTTAAATCCCTCGTCGCTTCGCTCCTCGTGATTTAAACTCGCCGCTCGGGCAATAATGATGGCTGTCTAATCCTTGGTTAATAATATACTATTATATCATTCAAATTATAAAGAAAATATTAATTTTATTAAATTTATATTCTATATTCAGTCCGAGGGTCTTTAAAAAACAAAAAAATATTTTATTTAAAATAAGTTTTGGGGAAAAATATTAAAAATTAAAATTATTCCAAAATAAAATAAGAAAACTTTTAAAGTTAAATTGGAAAGATGGAAAGAAAAACTGAGATATCAACTTGATTCTCTGAAAGACAGTTATGAAAATAAGAATGAGAGGACCAAGGTAAAAGACATTTTTAATCGTTAGGTTGTGAGAAATATGAGTTCAGAAAAGAAATGTAGGAATTTTTTTATTGGAGATTTTTGAAAAAAAAAAACAAATACTAAGTTTAATTGCAGTTACCTTTCAATCTAGTATTATTTATGTATTCAGGAAGAAATTGTAGGAAGAAAAATAAATAACAATAATAATAATAACATGTTAGGATTCTAAAACATTAATAATTTAATTTACTTTTCGTTTGTGCTAAATTAAATTTACAATTTTACAGAAATATTTTTCGTAAACGTAAATAGTGAGGATTTCAAGATTGTTTTAAGTTGAAGTAATTTAAAACTAATTAACTGAAAAATGTTGAAAATGTTTAATTACTGTTAAAAAAAAAAAAGATGACAACAATTTGTAGAGAAGAGGTAGTTATAGTATTTAAGCATATAGTAATTAATTGTAAGCGCCGACACTTCCTTACGCAAAAAGCTAAAAATTCGTACCATATGATCGATGCAGACAATCCAGGAATAAAAATAATAAACAAAAGTCTACGGCTATATAAGTACGACCCGACCTTCTTAAGGACGCGACCTAGAGAACCAATAATTTTTATCAGTGCATATCGATTTCAGAGATTTATAAACAAAACCTAATAGAATTTCGGTACCGAAAAGTGTTGTAATAAATTGTGGTACTGACCTACGACTTTAAATACCGGGGATATTTAAAGCAACAGAAGTTAAAAGAAAAAGCAAGATATTCCTTTTTCTTTTATTTAAGGGATACGGAGTGATGTGATGAACGGCATTTTTAAAAATATTAAAACTAACTTTATTTTGGCATTTTTCAGTTCATCCAGATAAACTATTGAACGTTTTTCGGATCTAAACTTTTTTTATTACCTAAGGTACAGAAATCTCAGTTTTCTTAATCTTTCGGACATCATAATAATTTGTCTCTTGTTTAGTGTCTTATACTTAAATCCCATCTCTTACAAAGCGCGGTGAAAACTTGTCCTGCTACATGATATCGTTGTATCGTCAGTTGTTAACCGTGTTTTTAAAGAATCTAATGTGGGCACAACATTTTCTCGATACATTTGATATATTTTCCTGCGAATAACATCTTTGTCACAATCATCTACGCACTTCATTTTTCCGGTATCTTTGCGAACTTTTCTTTTAAAATGTCCTTTTAGCATAATATCTCGTACCGTCGATAATGGAACTTTCGTCATTTCACTGGTATTTTCAATGGCAATTACTTTAGGGTGGCCGCTCTTTAATAACGATTCACATACATTTTTCACGATCACTTTGGCGTCAGAAGATAAATGCTTCCTGGAATTTTTAGGGGAGCTAGATATATCGCATTAGCTGAAGATTCCCAAGGTCTCCACATACTTTTAATATTAACTTGTTGCACACTGTTTCAAAGTAAAATAGATAGGTACTAATCTATTTCGAATATTATGTTTACTATTATACTATTTATATCAGCTATATAAACAGGTACCTGTAACTAAAAAGTTTTGAGAAATATCCTAATAACTAATTTGTTTCTAGAAAACCTTAATTAAACAGTTTATTAATTTTGATAACAAATCAAGTAATGTACCTATCTATTGTTATTATAAACTGGCATTAAAAATAAATGTGGGTTAATACGTCTCTTCGAAAGCGAAAGCCGAGTTTATGAGGGGTTTTATTGCAGTCATTAAGCCAAACGAAGTATGTTGGGAAGTACTTTATCAGAAAGCGAGGTCCGATGTGTGTTTTCTTAAAATCCAGGGCTGTTATTGGCGTTGCCCTGCAGGAAAATAATTCGCGGAGAAAAAAAAGAAAGTGCTGGGTTTAAAAAGTGATTATATTATAGAGAGATAAAAGTTTTGCTATATTCTTAAAGAACTAGGACTAAGTGACTACAAAAACTTATTCCTTGGCTCCGCATGTCTCTATTTAAGTAATTGGCGTTGGAAATATCCCACAGACAGGCTATCCCCAAGACAGGCTATAATTAGCTCAAAAACCTCTCTCCAAACTTGCTTCTCCCTTTCAGACATTCAAAATACTAAAAATTCGCTATGTAACAATTATTACTTGATGTGCCCCCTCAAATATCGATGAAAATCGACCCAACCGTGCTTCACACAGACTTGCAGGGCGTTGGAGTCGGGAGTCCTATGGTCGCCTAATTAACCAACCGCCCAATCTGGATTTTGTAGGCCCGGCATGCCTACACACTACCCAATTTGCAGGGCCTCTGCAGATATTGGGTCGTGTGTAGAGGCTTTTATAGAAATTTGTGCTAGCATTTTGTACAAAATTTTTAGCAACGCCCTGTATGTTAATTCTATAGGTATAATATTAATGAACCTACTTACGTTTCATTTTTAAGATTTACTATTAATAAAATTTGGCCACTGCCAGTGGGTTTCACAACGCATTATTAATATTTTGTAAATGTAAAAGACGTTTGAAATTCGTTTTTGACAATAACGTCGTGCCATAGCCTCAAAAACAACATTTTCAGTCCTAAGGTCGTTTCATACTCACATATCAACTGGGGTTTAATTTAAGATTGGTTTACACCACTTTTAATTTAAAATAATTGCTGGTAAAGTATATTCACAAATATAAGAAACTGACCAAATGACTCTTCCTTATTTCTATCTAAATAAGGGTATTGACACAATGCCGACTGAGCTAGGACCGTCTTAGAAAATATATATTGAAATATTTAATTTAGCAGCAAATAAATGTGAAACTGATGTTTATTTAAGTTTATTAAATTCAAAATATAAAAATAGAATTATGGTCTTACACTTACACTTATAATGCTAAATTATTATATTAATTAATAAATTACCCAACTAAATCTACTTCACTATCGCTATCATCATCTAAAGTAATAATAAACCTTTCTGTTGCATTCCTAATACAAATGTAACTTTCTTCTACTTTCTTTACATGTTGTACGACGCAGTTTTTCCAGTTCACCTCAAAATTTTTTTTAGTTTCATCATGAATTAGAGTTAATACACTAGAATTAAAAAATGTGGGTGAAATATTATTGGGACGAATTCCAGCTTTAAGTTGGTGCCATATTTGTTCAAATACCTATACAGTGGTAGTAAGGCGGTAGCCGCAATACTATGTGCCCCATGTTTTTCGCAAGTTCATCGCAGCAATATTCCTATAGTTTTCATGAAAATATATATCATTATCAAACATATATTCTTGAATTTTGGCTTTAGTGTCTTTTGAAGAAAGAGCTTTGTTTAATTGTCTACTATGATAACTAGCGTTATCCATAACAATGACACTATTCGGTGGAATGTTCTGCAATAATTTAGTTTCAAACCAATTTTCAAATTACTCCGCTGTTGTGTCTTCATGATAGTCAACACATGAGTCACTAATATTTTTTGTCGAAAGAGATAGACCATTCGGCACCCACCCATCTTCAGAACCAGCACGTAAGATTGTTATTCCTTTTCCACGGTTTGACGCGGCACGTGTCACACATTTGCCGCTAGAATCGACCCAACCAGTTGACGGGGTGTCGTGGGTGTCAAACCACGTTTCATCTAAATAAATGATCGGGCTACCTTCAGTTCTGTATTCATTTACTTTTGTCAGATATTCCCACCGCCATTCTTGAAGACGCTTGGACTCCCATCGAAACCTGCTTTTTATTAATCCTTTTGAATTTAAAGCCCATGTGTTGAAGGCGCTTCCACAATGTTGTTTTTGAGCATTTAATTTCTGTTACATCTGTTGTCAGCCTTTTCATTAAATTGTCCAACGTTGGTACATTTTGCTCTTCATACATTCTATAAATTTTTCGTCGTATAAGTTCCTCGTCCCCTTGGTCCAACGTTCTTGATTTTCCAATATCACTTCTTTTTCTGCGTTCCAAAACTGGCCCTTGTGTAATTTTTCAAACTGTGGAAAAGGATTTTTTTGTAAGTAAAGCCGTTTATTATATTTTAAATACCCTAATAATAGCAGTTATTACCTATTATTACTAGTATTACTTCCACGTGATTAAGATCATATGAATCTAATCAAAATTATGAGATTAAAGAAGTTGAAACAAAGTCTAAGTTCATAAACGTCACAATTTTCGTGGCTAGCGTTCAGACATAGAATAATAACAAATATCTATAATTACTTAGAGCCAACACGCAAGTACGATTAAAATGGCTCTGAAAAGAACAGTTTATAGGTTTAAATTGAATTTCAAGACACAAAAATGTTTAAAAACAAATTAAAGTTGACAGATCGAAACGATGACTTTGACATCAATGGACGACTCTCCAAATATCTCTTGTCTCTCTCTAGCACGTTTGAGTTTGAGACGTATTGCGCAACTCCGGAGACGCTGTAGTATGGTTTTATTCACTTTTAACGCTAAAATAAATAAAGTTGGGGGTGTTGTAAATCGCGTTGTCTCTTGATCGTTTATCCATAACGCACCGGTAATAAAGAACGACCATTTCGACCAAGGGCGGTTTTAGGGGGGGGGGGGGGTAATAGGGTAATTACCTCGGTAATTACCCCCCCCCCATGAATTTAGAATTTTAATCATCATCAATGAAAAAAAGGGCGTGGCAACCAAAAATTTTTCGCCTGCGGCGCTATTTCTTTTCTGATCCCTCCTTCCGTACTTACTTTCTGGTTACTTCAGGTTAATAAGAGCTTTTCTATTTATTACTGCATGCTTGTTTAAGAAAAATTTACCTATCTAAATGCATAGGTAATTGATATCATTTTTAAAAAAAAATTGGGATTTCAAATTACCCCCCCCCCCCCCCATGTTGAAAAGCTAAAACCGCCCTTGGTTTCGACTGTACCTACATGGTTTTTGTTAGTCAAATATATTCATATATTGCTTATTTATAACGAAAGCATCCAAAACATACCTACAATCATAAAAACCGTTGAGAAAATTGATAAAACGACGAGCTGTCAAATTACAGGAGTCGATATTTAGGGTTATGTTGTATTCTTCAGAAATAAATGTCGCACTTATGGAGCATGCGCAGAACGAAATGCCCGTCCTGATGTTCTATCATAGAGTAACCCGCATTAGTTAAGTTACTTTTTAGTTCTATCTCCATTGCTGCTTGAATGTGGTCAAGGTAATAGCTATAGTAATAGGTACTTTATATATAATAATGATAGTCCTATCATAATGTCCTGTTAGTGGCAGTAACGCGCAGCAGCATGAGTTCCATAACTACAATGAGAGTCTTAGAAGTTATCGTATTGATAGAGTTATATATCAAATCATTGATAGGTGGGTCTTAGGTCAAAATTATCAATGTTCTGTTAACTCTTCTAACTATAAGATAAATAATAGGAAGTTATTTGTGCTTGGGTGGTATCCTAACATAGCATTGATGATTTGGGCCTTATTAATGACATTAAGCAAGTATGCTTCTGTTATAACATAAAGAACTCCATTATTTCTCTATAAAATAAGATAAAAGGACATAGGTAGGTAGCTATACCTAGGTACCTAATTTCCTATTAAGATAAAAAAAAATTATCCACAATTTTGATAAAGATCCAAGGGCGGTTTTACGGGGGGGGGGGGGGGGGCTAATAGGGTAATTACCCTCCCCCCCCACATTTTAGAATTTTAAGCATCATCATTGAAAAAAGGGCGTGGCATCCAAAAATGTTTCGTCTGCGGCGCTATTTTTTTCTATCCCCCCCCCCAAACTTATTTTCTGGTTAGTTTAGGTTAATAAGAGCTTTTTTATTTATTACTGCATGCTTGTTTAAAAAAAATTTACCTATCTAAATTCATAGGTAATTAATACCATTTTTTTTTTTAATTGGGATTTGAGAATAACCCCCCCCCCCCATGTTGAAAAGCTAAAACCGCCCTTGTAAAGATCCCTAAAAAGTTCTACACTTTGGAGATCGCTTCTAGGCTGTAACGAGCTATATCTTAAGACATAATATCTGCGATGTTATTTGCTTCCCCGGCTCTACTTATTAATAAAAATATTAAATATAGTCTACGATAATAATATCGATTCGATAAAGCCATTATTAATAGGTTATCTGGCAACGTAGCTTATTTCCCCTTCCGCATATTTCGGTCTTGCTTGGGGCCTCGGTGACTTCGGCGAGTGCAAGGAAGAGCGAGAATTATTAGTGGAGTGGTGGGGCATTACGTTCATTTTGTGTTGGGCGGTGCTTATGGGGTTTTAACGATCCCGATGCCAATCAGATATCGGAGTGCTTTTGGAAACTTTCAAGGGGGGGGGTCACTTTGGAAATGGTAAAATCTGGAATCCTGGAATCCATCCCTCTTCGTTTTTTATCAACGTAGTTTACTTCTTAAATTGACAAAGTTTCTGTGGTTTAGTGAACTCGGTGCTATAATAATTTATTTTGTGTGCGTTTAAAATATAATTATAAAAGAAAATGGTTCTTACTCAATCGACCCAAAGTTCCTCCAGAAGAAGTTCCAGCAGCAGCGACTCTTATCAAATTTCCCGACGACTAAGCAAACTGATCGAACTCAACCAAGGCTATCAATTTGTACAACAGAACGGCCAGCGTATCTTCGAGCCCTGTCGCTCTAACATTAATCCTCCGCCGAAGGGCTGCGAGATTTTCATCGGCAACATTCCGAAGTACATGAACGAAGACGATTTAATTCCGCTTTTCCAACAAGCTGGACCAATCTTCAAGTTCAGGCTGATGTTGGACTTCAATCAAAGAAACAGGGGATACGCGTTTGCGACGTACTTTACCACGCACCAGGTCAAGGAAGCCATTAGGAAATTTAACTGCCATGTCGTTGGCAACGGCGCCATATTGGCGGTGCACAAGAGCATCGACAATCGCAGGTTGTTTGTGGGAAATATTCCCAGGAACAAAACCAGGGACGAAGTCCTGCACCTGTTCGATGATTATATCGATGGGCTTGTTGACGTGATCATGTATTCCAGTTGGCAGGATCAGAGCCAGAATCGGGGATTCGCTTTCCTGGAGTTTGAGTCCCATTCGGCAGCCTCTGTGGCTAGGCGCCAGTTACATCCGAGGAATATGGTTATGTGGAATACTTATTTTTATGTGGATTGGGCGGATCCGGTTCCTGATGTAGATCCAGCGGTGATGGCACAGGTATCTATACAAATAAATGTGCAGGGTTATTTTTTATATTTAGGTCAGGGTATTGGCCGGCCATTCCATACTGAATGTGTCAATTTAACGTAAAAGCGACAAATATGTTACGTTGAAGTATGCGCCTCGACAACTCGATTATCATCACTTCAATTCATCAAAATTGTAAATTCAAATATTTGCAAAACGGCTGAACTAAATGTTGACAAGTTATATATTTTTGAAATCAGGGGAAAGAGATCTTTCGTCCTGGTGAAAAATATTTAGGGTGTCCCATTTAAAAAAAGAAAACTTGCAATTGTTTTTTAACTTTGCGATGCGCCTATGTTTTTTTTGACAAAAAGATAACACGGTACAAATTATACAACTTTCGTATTTAAAGTTTTTTTCTACTACTATAATATATTGTGTCATTGTGCGATAACACTTTTATTTTCCATTTCATGAAAGGAAAGAATGGCAGTATAGAACCTTCGTTTATGGCTCACTAAAATGGCCACTCCAGATTTTTTTTGTTTGGTATAGTTGCACCGCACCACCACCGACCATCACTGTTATTTATTTCAGGTGACCGTACTTTACGTAAAAAATGTACCTTTTCAATTCAACAACGACGAAGTTTACACATTGTTTCGGAACATAGCTGGGCCGCGTCTTATAAAGAAAACGCACAAAATGCTAAACTATGCTTTTGTTCATTGCTACAACCGAACATCTGCCGAGACTGTGAAAAGTCATTTAATGGGTAAGTTTCTTTTAAAATTGTCCAAATTGGTCCCAAATCTAAAATGAAAACTTTCAGAAACAAAGTGGCTTTTCGAATATGGCGAATTATTTTTCCAAAAAGTGATTTGTTTGTCGGAGACTTTATAATTATGGCAAACGACTTTCCCTAATATTCCATATTTCTATGCAAAGACATTACAACTAATAAGTAGACTAAACGTTTCATTCATAATTCCCATAAAAGTATGGACTATAGACTATATACCTACTTATTATTCTTTTGAAAGAATTGGCACGTGCGAGAGAGAGGCAGATCTCTTAGACCCATTGGCAACATTGTAAACCGTCCCTTGGTTTTGATCGCCAGTGATGTAGAGCTTAGAACTCTTTGCTTAGAACCTAACAACAATGCATGTAATGTATAAAAATAATAAAAGAAAACAAGGTCTGTCTATACCACCAAAATTGGTGGTATAGACAGACCTTGTTTTCTTTCATAATTTCGCCACAGAAAATGGACTAGGTACTTCTTGAATCTATAAAAATAATGTTTTTTTTTTATCAAAATTTTTTCCTAGGAATTGAATACCTAATAGGCTACAAAAAATGTGCTAGTATTATTATTCTAAAATATTTATAACCTTAAATAAATAAGATTTGCCCCTAACAAGCAAATTTATGAATAAGTTTATTAAAAAATAACATATTAACATGTTTATTATATTATAAATATTCACACAAATACGAGAAAAACCTCAGAACTAAACTGCAAAAACGACACAAAAGCACAAAATAGTTGTTAGACCAAATTGCCAACGTTGCAACTGCTACCGCCGTTTATTGGAAGCTGTCCGGTTGCAGAATCGTATTACAATGTTGCCGTAGTGCCTGATATTCTTATAATCTTAATAATTTTGGCCTTAGGGAAGGGAAAAGGCAGCGACGTACATATTTTTTGTTCCCCTTAAAAATTGTAACACCCTGTATCTCAAAAATAAAGCATTTGCAGACATATGTTGATAGAAACTATTTGTCTTATTTTTGGGTGAAGAATCACCACACGTATTTTTTGAAACACCCTGTATAAACTAACTCAAGAAGAAAGTCTTAAAAATTAATTAAAATTGATGAAACTTAGGAAATAAAAACGACGTTCTGATCTTTTTGACGAGCACCTTGTAGGTGAAATACCTACCTACGTGATCTTAACAGTTTTATTTATGGTTAAGTTGAATATGTAGTGTACCTAATTCATTTCAAGTTTTCAATAAATTGTTGTCCATACACTTAAACAATAAAACTTGTTTTTAAACAGTGAAGATCGATGAGAATTTATATTTTGCTGCATTAAATTAAGACCCAAATTATCAATGCCCTGTTAACTTTAACTACAAGACAACTTCTAAGGATATCTACCATTGTTTGTGGAACAATAAAGATTGTTCTCATGGAGTTTATGTAGATAGTATATAGATGTAGGTAACTTAATGATAGACCGTAATTCCAAGGGGGCATTCCTGAACCAAATTTAAGTAGAAAAGTTCATATAAACATGTGTCCTAAAAAGTCTGGTTTTCAAGATACAGGGTGTCAAAGTTAAAAAAAAATCGTTTTTTTATTAATATCTCAAAGAGCCTTTTGCCGATTTTGGTGAAATTTGGCAGTGTTATTCGTTGTAATAAGACGCTAAGTAAGCACTAACTAGATGATAATTTTGAGTTCCAGTGGCGTCCCGGGGGCAGTCTCACGAATAATATTGACAAGAAAAATGTACGCCACTGACTTGTTTATAAATTTTATAATATTTTCGGGTTGCGCAACTAAAAATACAACTTTTTTGTCTCTTGATATTTTCTCGTATCTTACTTTGGGTTTCGAGAAAAAAAAAGAATTTTTCGACATGCAATGAAGTGGCTTTTATTTTTTTCTCGAAAACGAAGTAAGATATGAAAAAATATCAAGAGACAAAAAATTGTATTTTTAGCTGCTTAACCCGAAAACAATATAAAATTTTTAAACAAGTCAGTGGCGTACATTTGTCAATATTATTCGTGAGACTGTCCCCCTGGACGCCACTGGAACTCATAATTATCATCTAGTTAGTGGTAACTTAGCATCTTATTATAACAAACAACACTGCCAAATTTCACCAAAATCGGCACAAGGATCTTTAAAATATTAATAAAAAAACGATTTTTTTTAAATTTTGACACCCTACTTATTTATATCTTAATAACCAGACTTTTTAGGACACATGTTTTTATGAACTTTTCTATTTGAATTTAGTTCAGAAATGGGCCTATTCGGTTGGTTCGGATCATGAACCAATCACTTTTTAATCAATGAATTATTATAGTGGTCTTTGGTCTATGATTATAGGTTTGATCCTGAACGATCAAATGTTGGATATTGAGTGGGCCCGACCACGCGAATATAGCTCCCAGTTTCGGTCAATGCTACCTCCCGACAACTACTGCCTGTAAGTATGTTTTTTTTCACTGTTATTCCAGTAGCGGCTCGTGAACTCTATTCGTGGATGTGCTGCACAGATAAAAAAAAATAGACGAATTTGTTTTTGGATCACTTGCTTGCCGAATCATGCCGTCTTACGGACAAATCATAGCGAAATAAATTAAAGTTATAAGAAAATACTTGTGGCGTTGATTGTGATTAAATTAAAGCTTTAGTTATTTATGAATGTTTTTCATCCAACTAACTTTTTTTCCAGATCTGTACCTCTTCGCGCTCGTAAAAGAGTGAGGGAGTCGGCCAAAGCAAGAAGGGCTGCTTCAGAGCTTGTAAGTAAATGCATGCACCTTTATGTTGTTGTTAATACGTCATAGGCCAAGAAGTTTAACTACCTAATCCTGATTGAATTAACAAAAAACAGGCGACAAAACAGTTATTGCACCGAATATATCGACCTTGGACTGTCTGACGAAAGATCAAATTACAAAGCGCTTTTGTCTTTGGATCAATCGATCTTGGATAATACCAACTTTGTTTAAAATGTCCCAGAAATGTTTCTATTAACATTGAATGAATTGACAACTTTGTTTATTGTTTCATTTAAGTTGTAATGGTATTTATTTTTAATTTCAAAATATGTCTGGGTGATATGGATCTAAAAAAATAGGCAATAACAAAAAAGTTTTTCATCTGGTACCTATTAGGTATCTTGGATATTATACTTCATCGATCGATTATAGAAAAACTATAATTAGGAAAAATCTAAAAATTTGGAAGCTTACTAACGTCGATGGGAGCCATTCGTCTAAAATATTTCAAGAATCTGGATCGAAAGTAGATGTCAACTTGCTTATTTTAAATAGGAGACCCTATAATATAGGATCTACGTAAAATTCTAATCACATTTCATGTATAATCAAAGAGTAACCCAACTAATAGGAGGCGAAAGCTTTGTCGGCTTCTTTGATGTTGATGTACCCAAATTCTGTGACCTCGATACCACCAGCTACACAGTAAAAAATAGGTACATTTATAGGATAAAAATTTATATCCGAATACGGTCTACACGGGAAAAAAAACTGTCCTGTTACAGGCAACATATTATTAAATTAATTGAATATTCAACATATTTTAATGCAAATAGTATCCAGACTTAGGCTTGTTTCGTGTACTAACCTTATTTTTTCATCTTATTCATATAGCTAAATGTCTAGTCCTTTTGTACGTAAAAATGCATGCTAACTTCCAGTTCACTTTAAGATCATTAAGGAAAACAAACTACTACAAAGTTAAATACGATAAACTAATGTTGCATAAACCCAGCTTTGCTTTAGTACAAAATTGTTGGTTTGGTTGGTAATCTTGTTTCTATTCATTGTCTATTTAAAAGGATTTTTGTTTAATGATCAATTTGTGTAAATGCTTACTACTTATATTTAATATAAATAGATTAACTCTTTCTTAACATACCTATACCTCCCTGTATCCGTTGGAAATCTGAAAAATGAAATTCCTTTCCGGTTCTGTTAGAACACCCACGGTGAGCACACGATGTACCTACCACCTTTAAGCTTTATTTCCGACATTTAAACAAATAGATTTTAACCACCGACAAGTCACAAAACAATAATAAGTTTTGAAATTATTAAAAAATACGTCCTAACACACTAAAAACACCGATGGAAAAAAATAAAACAAGAAAACCACAAAAATTAGGTACTTTATTTACGTCAAGACACGATTGACAGTGATTGATAACAAAATATGACACATCAAATTTGACTTATATACTACTAACTTCGCGCATGCGCATACAAATTTGGTTTCGCCGGATTGGATTTCTTTCGCCTCTTATTGGTTATGTTACTCTTTGGTATAATGTTCTATACCGAAGTCTTACCGTTTTTGACATATTTCAAATTTTATGTCAAAAATGAAAAAGTTTCTGGAACATGAAAATTTTGGGAGTATTTTTTTTTGTTTAAAATGATATTCCAGCAAATCGGCTGATATTAGACATTCTAAACGGCATCTATATCAAATAAAGGCATTTTTAAAATAATGATATAATGATAATAATAATATTCATTTTAAAAAATTGCAAAAAGTTATGATTTTAATTTCCTTTAACATATTGTATAAAAGTAAAAGATATGGAAACAAAACTAGTCTGCTCGTAAACTACAAGCAATCTTTGATAGGTAAGCATGTATTTTCATTATTTGTTTTTAGGACTTCCAGGAATGTCATGAAAGATAGGATGTTTTTCCCAAACAAGTTAACTTTCTGTAAAACTACCAACATTTGACCCACATACTCCTATATTTAATTATTTAAATGGTCAGCATAATGGCAAAATAGTTTATTTCACAATAAATGGAATAGGCGCCAAAATTTTGCAGTATAAAACTTTTTAAATCAAACAAGCAGAAATACGAATAATCAAGGCAAAAGTCAATTTCAAAATTTCTACAAGTGATAAAACCTAAACAGTTCGCGAAGATCCAATTGAAGTCGCAGGAGAATTCCTAACTTAAAAAAAAAAAAACAGAGATCCCAAGTATTTTATAAAAACTTTTGGGGCCACCCGATGTGCAATGTACAATAATTTTAAAATATGCGCCTGAGCCACCCCTATTATAATACATATTACTATTAAAATACTGGCATTTATTGCATGCTGACTACTTGTAGCCATATTACCGAAAGAAAAATAAGAAAGTAAGGAAATGCGCATATCCCAATAAATTATTCGACTTTTTTCAAATTATGTTCTCTGTTCCCAATTTGCTTCAAATAAATATTTGAGGTTCACAATAAACGTCTTTAATCCAATGCCGCCTAACCCGACGCTTAAACTATTTCAACGAAGATTACTTAAATTTAGGGAAAGGGGAAAAAAAGTCAAAAAGTCTTTCTCCACTAATTTAATAGTGAGCTATTAAAGGCTCAATTTTAAAATTAAATTGTCTCTACATGTTTCGAAGGTAGTAACCTTCATCTTCAGGAGACCAAAGTAGTGCTGCAGTTATTATTAGCAGTAGAGAGAAAACTGTTGGTGGAAAATGACGTTGATGGAGCTTTTTTTTATTTAAAAATATTTTGACAAGATATTAATAATTGAATGTAATCAGCATGCTAAAATTGGAATTGAAAGTGGAATGTTATATTTAAATCAAAGTTTCTGAAAAGACACTGTCAATCTGTGGTCGAATTTAAAAAGGGAAGATATTCGTTATTTGAAAATCATACGTCAGGATATATAAAAATGATCTTTTGGACATTCTAGTTCTTGTTAGAGAAATATTTTTGTTTGTTATTTGTTTTATGAGAAATTATAATGTTGAAATTTCATTTGTAAAATTAGTTATTGGAGACCTAAGGTCCCGTCACCTTGCGTTATGTTCGTCCCATTATGTAGGGAAAACAATAGAATTTGATTTAAAATAAAATTATTAAAAAAAACAGATCTTTTATTTTATATACCCTTAAAGATTAAAATAGGGAGACGAACACAGTTAAAATGACTTAATAATAATGAATTATTAATAGTTAAAATAACTTTAACTGTGTTCGTCTCCCTATTTTAATCTTTAAGGGTATATAAAATATAAGATCTGTTTTTTTTAATAATTTTATTTTAAATCAAATTCTATTGTTTTCCCTACATAATGGGACGAACATAACGCAAGGTGACGGGACCTTAGGTCTCCAATAACTAATTTTACAAATGAAATTTCAACATTATAATTTCTCATAAAACAAATCACAAACAAAAATCTTTCTCTAACAAGAACTAGAATGTCCAAAAGATCATTTTTATATATCCTGACGTATGATTTTCAAATAACGAATATCTTCCCTTTTTAAATTCGACCACAGATTGACAGTGTCTTTTCAGAAACTTTGATTTAAATATAACATTCCACTTTCAATTCCAATTTTAGCATGCTGATTACATTCAATTATTAATATCTTGTCAAAATATTTTTAAATAAAAAAAAGCTCCATCAACGTCATTTTCCACCAACAGTTTTCTCTCTACTGCTAATAATAACTGCAGCACTACTTTAGTCTCCTGAAGATGAAGGTTACTACCTTCGAAACATGTAAAGACAATTTAATTTTAAAATTGAGCCTTTAATAGCTCACTATTAAATTAGTGGAGAAAGACTTTTTGACTTTTTTTCTGCTTCGAATTATTCTCAAAATTACCTATTCAACGACATACAACAAGTTGACATTTACTTTCAAAATGGCGGCGTAAGAGCCATTTTACAAAAAACAAAATGGCGTCGGTGAAACAACGTCACTTCGAAAGTAAATGGCATCTTGTTGTATGTCGTTGAAAAGGTAATTCGGAGAATAATTCGATTGTGCAATAAAAAATGCAGGTTGTCAGTTCAAAATAAGAACTTGGCTCAACTTCCGATGAAACCGGAAGTGACGTTTATAAGGTTTTTAGGTTAAAATTTAGATTCCATTCAAACATAGCAGTAACCCAAAATTCAATAAAATGTATTTTAATATAACGCTATGGTGGCCCATACAAGGATTTCGTTTACAATCGGCATTTTATGGAATATGTTTATTCATTACAGGAATCTCAGCCCAGCATCATTAGTACTTCGTATAGCTCATGGAGTCTCTTGTCATAGTTGTCCAAGGCGCTGTTAGGCAAAGGCACTGATGACTATAATATCAGCTATTTTATTAATTTTTATATTTATCCAATCCTATATTTTTAATAATTAATTTAGCATTTTGTGTATTGTAATCTCGACATTTTTATAACTATTTACCTATAGGAATGCCGCAATGTATTATTAATTTGTCATTTATTAATATTAATATGATTAAGTTATTTTTATTATATTTGGTATATACTTACTAAACAACTTACGTAATTTAATCAAACGATTTTAAATACTCTATTAGTGTTTATCGACTTTTACTATAATAAAAATATGTATCAATTTATATACTTCATTTTTACTATTTTACGTAATAAAGGATATGATCAATAATTTTTGAAACTGCTTTTTGGTCTTGATATACCTGTAATGTACCTATATTAGTACTACAGGGTCGTTGGTATGTATGGAAACGGTCGATTATTTCTTAAAGTACAACAGCTAGCAAAAAATATTTAAGACAAAAGTTTTAGGGTTTTTTATGGTCTATTGGAATTTTAAAAAGTTAAGTATACAGGATGAGTCAGAAAGTCGTAGAGAAATAAAGTTACTTTTTTTTCAATGGAATACCCTATATCTTAGAATACTTTTGGATTTTGCATAAAATTACAATTATTTTTTATTAAGTGCATTATAAGTCTAAACCTAATAGTTTCCAAGAAATTGAGTTTTGAAAAATGACATTTTTGAATTTTGACAGCTTCTAGCCTTCTAACGGTACGTCTTAAAAATAAAACGGCTTACATGTCCCTATCTTAGTTTTTAACTCTCTTTCTAAAGTTTCAACTTCCGGTTAAACCGGATGTAGCTCAAAAGCCGTAAATATAGTACTTCCTGTTTAACCGGAAGTTGGTATTTTCGGGAAGATAATAAAAAAGTAAGATAGGGACATGTAAGCCGTTTTGCTCTATATCGTACCGTTCGAAAGCTAGTAGCTGTCAAAGTTCAAAAATGTTATTTTTCAAAAGTCGATATCTCGGAAACTATTATATAGGTTTAGACTTATAATGCTCTTACTAAAAAAGAATTGCTGTTCCACATAAAATTTAAAAATATTCTAAGATATAGGGTGTTCCATTAAAAAAAAAGAAACTTTGCTTCTCTACGGTTTTGTGACTCATCCTGTATACTTATTTTTTTAAAATTCTAATAGACTTTCAAAAACCCTAAAACTTTTGTCTAAAACATATTTTGCTAACTGTTTTACTTTAGGAAGTAATCGACCGTTTCCATACATACCAACGACCCTGTATATGGCTACTACTCTGAATATCTTGAAGCAACAACAGAGATAGAAGATCCAGGGTCATTTCGACTTGTGCGCATGCGCCGTAAGGGTATTGCCAAATGTACCTTTATTTCTTTAGAACAGTGCAGAAGAGTGAGATTGGCAAAAATCTTGCTAGAAAATTACAAAATAAACATTAAGTCTGTACTTCCAAATGTTTTCAAATTATTTGTTTTCATTTGTAAACTAAAACGCGTCAATTAAAGATTTCATATAACTGCAGGCTGACAACGTCTCATTTTTACTCGACATAACGTCGAAATCTCTAGCAAACGTTGATTTGCTTGACAGTTCGTTTCTTCGAGTTGTGTTAACGGCTTTTGTGTTGTGTACTGTTTATCTTTACTTTTCTGTAAATTTTGATTGTGTACTTATTACTACTTATGTATAAACTGTGATAATTTTGTACAGAAGCCGAGAAAAAAACATAATATTTTGCATTACTTATTTGCAACAGGCGTAAAAACCTCAACAAAGGTTTATCGTTACACCACAGGTATGTACCCAGACGGGATGTTTCTTTTTTGCTTTGGTTACTTACGCGCGTTAATTTTGTAAAGAAACAATAATTGGGTGGTTCATTTTCTAAAAATTATAATTGCCTCTACTGCTGTTGATATAGTTAGGTACCTACCAATGTTTACCGAAAATTGCATGTAATCCAAAGAGACCTACAAAAACCTATATTTTACCTGTTGAGCTCTAAAAATAATTGTAAAATATCTAATATACTTACCTACCCGAGTATATACCTGTATACAGGGGTTATTTAATAAGTGTCCGATACTTTACAGGACGATTTCTTAGTTATTTTATAAGGTGAAAAGTTCATATATGGGTCCGCAAGCCTTTCATTTTTGAGATACAGGGTGTTACAATTTTTAACAGGAACAAAAAATATGTACGCCGCTGCTGTTTTCTCTTTTGATAACACTGTTATGTTGGCACTTTATTGGCTAATGCAAAGTACAGGGTTATCCAACCAAGACTGGACAAGGCGATTTTTTGACTTTTCCTGTACTTTTATAAAAAAAACTGAAATAGCCATCTTAAGTCATTTTCTCCCGCGAATTCGAATATCTTCAGCAAAAAACAATTGAACATCAATCAAAAGTACTAGGGGTCACTTTGATATTTTTTTAAATGGGATGCCGTATTTTTAATGAGCTTATCCGATTTCTCATATAAATTTTGATCTAAAATGTTGGATTTTTAATTCAAAAACGCCTTTTTTCTTCAGTTTTAAATTCGGAAAATGTTCGTCTACCGTAAGATTAATACCTGATAGATGGATACCCGTTTCACTTGTTCACCCTTTAACCTGCTTTAAAGCGTCCGTCAGTTAGACAAAATAATCAAGTTTCAAATTTCTATATATTTTTCACGAATTAATTACAAATTTAGTAGTTTTTGCAAATCTATTATTGCTTACGTATAAAAAAAGTATGACATATTAGAAAAAACTATAAACTAAAGTGAATAACTTTAATCTCAATAATATAATTGTTCTATGTGTCCTCCATTATTTTCAAAACATGACCGATGCCCCCTTTTCAATCTCTCCAAAGAATCTCTTACAATATTTTGGTCCTGGTTAAGTCTATTAATTTTTTGCTGAATGTCCTCCAGACTTCTGTTGGGTCGTTGATAAACTACATTTTTTAAATGACCCCATAAAAATGTATCCATTGGCGTGATATCGGGGCTATTTGGTGGCCAATGAATTGTTCCGTTACGGCCAATCCACTGATTGTAACGCTCGTTTAGGTATGTTACCACTTCTCGAACTGCATGAGGCGGAGCACCATCCTGCTGCCAAATGATATTGTTGTAGGCTTGCAATGGCAACCTTTCCAAGAAATCCTCGATATCGTTATGAAGAAAATGGAGGTATCTTTGGCCTGTTAAAGAGCCACGATAAAATAGTGGTCCAATAATTCGATTTTCTAACTTCCCACACCAAACATTAAGTGAGCTCCAACCTTGAAACTTTATCATTTCATATCTATGAGGGTTAACTGCTGCCCAGTATCTTGTATTTTTCCGATTGTATACCCCCGATGTTGTAAATGACGCTTCGTCACTCCATAGAATTTTATTATATAAATTATAATCTTCGTCTTGCTCTCTCATCAGCATTGAAGCAACAAATCGAAATCGCAGTTCTTTTTGAAGCTGTGTTAAGTATTGAACGTGAAGGATGCAATATGGTTTTAGACCACATTTTTTTAAAGTTCTGTGAACTGTTCCATAGCTTACTCTCCGGAGCCCTGGACCATACCTTACTTCTCGTACCGCTTGCGGAATAGAACTCTTCGGATTTATAGTAAAATATTGAACAATAGCTCGATCCCTTATATTCCGTCTTTTCATCTTTCTTGGCTTATCTTTCAATGTCTTACTTTCTTCAAATAGGGTCTTAATTCTGAGAATTGTATCCACTGAAATGTGTCTCTGGAAACTCTCAAAAAATGTTCTTTGTGTTTGTCGAGCATTCTCTCCACTTTTGTAATATAATTTTATTACATTTAGCCGTTCTTCTAAAGAATATTTCATTATTTGTAATTAATTCGTGAAAAATATATAGAAATTTGAAACTTGATTATTTTGTCTAACTGACGGACGCTTTAAAGCAGGTTAAAGGGTGAACAGGTGAAACGGGTATCCATCTATCAGGTATTAATCTTACGGTAGACGAACATTTTCCGAATTTAAAACTGAAGAAAAAAGGCGTTTTTGAATTAAAAATCCAACATTTTAGATCAAAATTTATATGAGAAATCGGATAAGCTCATTAAAAATACGGCATCCCATTTAAAAAAATATCAAAGTGACCCCTAGTACTTTTGTTTGATGTTCAATTGTTTTTTGCTGAAGATATTCGAATTCGCGGGAGAAAATGACTTAAGATGGCTATTTCAGTTTTTTTATAAAAGTACAGGAAAAGTCAAAAAATCGCCTTGTCTAGTCTTGGTTGGATAACCCTGTACATTTTCATAATTTTTTTATTTCGGCTTTGTGTAGGAGATAAATGCTATTTTATCAAACTCTGATATGGGCATAGCGATATGCAAATAAATGCCATTTATTTATTTATTATTCTTTTTCTCGAGAACGATTGCTCGTAGCGACTTCTACCAAGTATGCCTTTTTCATATAAAAATGATGAAGAAATCCATTTTGCTTAAAAATGTAATACAAGCACGTACCTACTTAAATAAAAGTTATGACTCCTCAAAAGAGTAAAAAGACGCGTAGGTGGCGCCCTCTAGAAGTGGGAGCCATAATAACATCAAATTCGAATTTCACATTTCAAAAAACCCCTAGATACCAATTTTCGTTCAAATATAGACATTATTTCAAAAATTATTTACGAAAAACAAAAATAAAAATAAATTTTTAATACCCTGTGTCTCAAAAATGAAGGGCTCGCGGACCCATGCTTATATGAACTTTTCACCTTATAAATAACTGAGGAATCGTCCTGTAAAATATCGGACACTTATTAAATAACATTCTGGATATTTATTTCTTAAATCAATTAGTTTCTTAACAAGTTTCCTCATTATTTCGCTGTACCTCTCTGGTGCCGTTTTCGAGATACCTATTAATTTCCATTTTTTTTTTTGGAAATACTCTGATTAAATTTCCATAAAATATTAATTTGTATGGAATTCAAATGTATTAGGTAGATACATAAAACAACTAGACGTATGCAAACCCTGTAGTGTATACACCCTGTAACATATATCCCGTTTGTTTTCCCCGTTACATCGCAAATTATAATCGTTAAAGGAGTGAAGATAATATTTAAGAAATATTAATTCATCATATTTTTTGGTAAATTTGGCAACCCATGTCTATTAGATCGCGTATTCCTGGGCCAGAAATTATCACATGTGCCTTGAAACTGGTTTTGTCTCTAGAATTTGTGGGAAGGTGCTTGTCGTCATGGCATCTTCAGAAATTTTACAGGCTTTGGCGGAGTTTAGAATTACCTACATTATTTAATTTAATATGCCTATTTTATCGACAACTCAAAGATAGCCTCCGGTAGCCTTCCTGTAGAATAGGCCTCGAGCCGCCACTGCTTTTCACATCCTCATCAACTTGTATTATACAGGTGTCCTTCCTACCGTTCCAGATCTTCTTTCCCTAAGAATCCTGTAGATTACTATACTTATTCACTAACACCCTGTATACATACCAAAAACATTAAAATTTAGGTATAGAATATTATACGTTGCTAGCTACGAAAGTAGTAAGTATGTTTCTAGCTACGAAAGTACTACTTTCGGTGTCAGGACAAAAAAACACGAATACTCATAGGAAAGTTTTATTGTATTTATTCAAGCGAACTTTGGAAAAAAACTTAATAACAAAATGATTATATTTTGGAAAAAAACTTAATAACAAAATGGTTATATTTATTAAAAAAACAAGTGAAGAGCAACGTTTTAGTCTTGGGAGAACATTTTAGACTAGCGAAATTAAAAAATTCGAACTGACAGACTCTGACTGTACTCAAATAACTAGTTGGCATGGATTAGGTATTTTACAGGTGAAAAAACCTTATTTTATCATGATAATTTGAATAAAATCAAAGTTCATTACTTAATAAATATATTGATCAAAGAAAAAATTTAATACATCACACGATGCGAAAGCCTTTTTTTATGTTCGGAGGTATTGAATCACCTCGGCTTCGCCTCGGCTATTCAAAAACCTCCTCACGCCAAAAAATTAACTTTTGCGTCTAATAATGTAAATAACTATTTTTAAGTTGTTCTGAAAAATATCAGTTTTTTCAGAAGTCGGCCGTCATATATTGATGGTTATTTAGCCCAGGCCCGTGCTTGCATATTATGCATTGCAATATTTAAAAAAAAACACTTAAATGTAGGTACCTACTAAAAATACATTAAATGTGTTAACACATTTTTTAAAAGCATAGGCAATGTTAAAAAAGTATTCGCAAAATTGGCAATTACTTATACTTAATCCAGACCTTGCTTCTCTTTATATGGTCTTCCTGCAAACTCCTATATGAAATCACCTGAAATGGTTAATAATACTAATAAAAGAATGAAAGACCCAAAGACATTAGAGTAGTTCTAATGTCTTTGGATAGGGATACCTGGAAAAATACTATCTACGCCACTGAATTCTACGTAAAAAACTGTATAACACCCCCTTTTTTATATTTTCGATAGGGTATAAGATAACTGAAATACAAGGGGTGTCTGAAAATGCACCGTTTTCAATTTCGCCCTGTATCTCATAAACCAAGATGGCCACGATACATCCGTTTAGGGCATCGTTTGTTTCACAAAAAAGTGGCACAGGTTTGCGAAAACCGCATCATTCTATCTGTACTAATAACGGAGATACCCGTCAAAAGTGTCGAAAAGTAGACACCCTGTACCGGGTGTTCCACCTAAGGAGGTAATCGGGTATATCTCAGAAAGTAATAACACTAGGACTTTGGGAAAAAATATATATATCGATAAAAGCGGCCAAGAGAAATTGCTGGAAATTATTTTCAAGTTCGAAAAATGACCGCTAGGGGGCGTAAGAGAACTTTCAAAATAGAAATGCCTATTTTCTCTTGATTTTTCTTAATAAAAATATGTTAAAAATATAAGCATTGTATTCTTCATAAAATTATGCAACTTTATGTTAGGAATCGTTTTTTTCTATTTATAATAATAAAGTGGTGGGAGAAGGTTAAACTTTTTTTCTTTCAAACGCTGATATCTCTGCTTTGGATAAACCGATTTTATTCAACTTGGTCTTGAAAAAAATCCCTTCTTTTCCTCTACACGTAGATCTATTAACTATACCATATTGATTCTGATGGTGGCCACTAGATGGCGTTTTTCCGTAATTCCTCAATAAATAAGGATTTTCTCAAAAAAATCAAATGTTATGATATGACTTTTTCATCATATTTTATTTTAGGCTTATAAAGGCTATTAAATAGTGGAATAAAAAATGCAGGTCCGTATTTAAAATAAAAAAGTTGATGATGGTCGCACGAATCCGAAACGTCGGATTAAAAAACTAACCACATCAGCTTGTAGAGGAGAAAAAGTTACTATAAGGAACTGAAAACCGCAACATGATATCTTTTGTTAAACTAGAGAAATTAGGGATAATAATAATTAATATGGAAATATAGGCCATTTTTTAAAACATTAATTAATCAATTAAATCTCTGGTTTAACGTTGCGGTTGTTAGTTCCTTATAGTAACTTTTCCTCCTCTACAAGCTTATGGGGTTAGTTTTTTAATCCGACGTTTCGGATTCGAGCGACCATCGTCAACTTTTTTATTTTAAATACGGACCTGAATTTTTTATTCCACTATTTAATAGCCTTTATAAGCCTAAAATAAAATATGATGAAAAAGTCATACCTATCATAACATTTGATTTTTTTGAGAAAATCCTTATTCATTGAGGAATTACGGAAAAACGCTATCTAGTGGCCACCATCAGAATCAATATGGTATAGTTAATAGATCTACGTGTAGAGGAAAAGAAGGGATTTTTTTCAAGACCAAGTTGAATAAAATCGGTTTATCCAAAGCAGAGATATCAGCGTTTGAAAGAAAAAAAGTTTAACCTTCTCCCACCACTTTATTATCGAAAATAGAAAAAAACGATTCCTAACATAAAGTTGCATAATTTTATGAAGAATACAATGCTTATATTTTTAACATATTTTTATTAAGAAAAATCAAGAGAAAATAGGCATTTCTGTTTTGAAAGTTCTCTTACGCCCCCTAGCGGTCATTTTTCGAACTTGAAAATAATTTCCAGCAATTTCTCTTGGCCGCTTTTATCGATATATATGTTTTCCCAAAGTCCTAGTGTTATTACTTTCTGAGATATAGCCGATTACCTCCTTAGGTGGAACACCCGGTACATATTAAATGAACAAATTTATTTAAAAAACAAAAATAGAGTGATCAAAAAAGGAAGGTCGACTACTGGCGCAATCACCCTATACATGTTATAATAATACATTTATATTTTTACAAGTAAAATGTCCATATTAGGAAATACCGTTAGGGGGCGCGACCGCCCCCTGACCCTTTCTACGTTACGCCACTGCCTGAATGCACGACATTTCGGCAACCCTAGTAGAAAATCCTATTTTTGCTAATGGGCTCGTCGGCTCGTGTGTCTAGTACCCATACCCATCGCCGCTGTGATCGATTATTTAAAGAATACCAAGGGGCAAGACTATCTAGTATGTACCATGTGATCCACTTATATCGTCTCTACATTTTAATTTGATATTATAACGTTGCCTTAAGAGTTAAAGAAAAATGTTAAATACATAAATTTCTTGCATTGACGTAAAATTTTTATCTGTTCATTTTTTTATATATACAGGGAGCTTCGTTTTTCCCGTCCAGGCCTCAACTTTCTTATTTTAAATGGAACACCCTGTATATTGATAGGTATTTAGATTCCCTTTAAAATTTTACGCGAATTTTGTATAACCTGTAATATGCCTATTTCTTATCGTTTAGCCAATATTTATTTGTTAATAATTTAATGGATATTTATTCGAACAAAAATATTACAACTACAAATATTTACATAAATTGTTGAAAATTACCTCCATTATTTTCAATACAAGGATGGATTGCTTTCAAGAAATAATTCTTTACATTTACGAATAGGTAGGTACTCCAGGTGTTTCTCGTAAATTATTTTACCACTCTTCTAACATTAAATATAATCTCATTTAAATCACTGCATGGAGTTTTATATACCTCATTTTTAATGTGACTCCAAAAAAAGTAGTCCATTGGGGTAATATCAGGACTGTTTGGAGGCCACAGGATTTCATTCGATATAATTTTGGTTCAAATAATAGCTAATATTATGCGGAGGAGCCCCATCCTGCTGCCACACAATAGCTGCTACCTCGTTTAAAGGAAGATTTTCCATTTAACTATCTATTATCATTTTGAAGAAAATTAAGGTATCTAGGGCCACTTACTGAGCCTCTATAAAATAATGGTCCAATTATTTTAAAACCAAAAAACCCACACCAGACATTTATAGACTGCCATCCTTGGTGTCTTAACTTCTCGTATGACATGTGGATTTTCTATGGGCCAGTGACGTTTATTTTTTCTATGGTGTATGCGACGCCCTATAGGCATCGTAATATCGTAACTAATATTATTAAGAAATTGAGGATTTTCTTCGATTTTACCTAACATATCTCTGCAGAATTGAAGACGTCTTGGGAAATGTCGTTGCAATTTTTGAACCGGCATTATTTTGAACGGCTTATACCCAAAATCGTAAAGAGTTCTCGAAATCGTTCCAATGTTATAAATAGAAGTTCTCATTGATGTATTAGGATATGCGTTGAAAGTTGAAATATCCCAAACATATTTTCGCCTGTTCCTCGGTTCTCGCAAGTCTGGTCCTGACCTTTTTTATATTTCCAAGGGACTTATGTTCTATTAATTTTAGATAGTTTCTTCTGATCGTTTTTCTAAAAGATAGGTAGGTATAGGTACTCTCTGATTAAGAAACTTTCGTCGATATGCTTTAACAGTTGCGGTGGCACTTTTATAGTTTTTAATATTAAAGCTCAACCATTTAGAACCTCGCTGTTCTTCAAATAAAGTTCATTTTGATTTTGACAACGAAGGAATATTTTGACGTTAGACAATATTCAAAAAAGACATATCAAGAGGTAAGGCCGGTAACAGGTGACTCGGAAATGTAACCCTAAAAAACGTATAAAATAGCACTTGGGGTGCATATTCTTTTATTTAAAAAAAATTCAATATTGGCTAAACGATAAGAAATAGGCATATTAAAAGATATACAAAATTCACATAAAATTTTAAAGGGAATCTAAGTACCTATCAATATACAGGGTGTTCCATTTAAAATAAGAAAACTGATGTCTGGACGGGGAAAACGAACCACCCTGTATATATAAAAAATGAACAGATAAAAATTTTACGTTAATGCAAGAAATTTATGTACCTAATTAACTTTTTTCTTTAACTCTTAAGGCAACATTATAATATCAAACTAAAATGTGGACACGATAAGTGGATCACACGGTACCTATCACTTTTTGAGTTTTAAAAATAAGTGCAATAAAATGTAGGTAATCAATAAATAATCCACAATCACAATATAATATACAATGTTTTATTGCGTATAAAATCTGCAATGTCAATATTGTCATAACGTATTGTGGTTTGATGAAATTACTCGACTCGGAATCATTTTACGACTTTTGTCACATCGGAGTCCCAGATTTCGGGGTAAAAACACGCCGGCACGGCACGTAGGTATTTATTTACCTCGCGCAAAGAAACCGACAATCAACAAAAACTGTTGATGAGTGGAGCGCAGGCAGACCAATAGAAAGGCGGCGGCTTTTCGGGGAATTCGAGAGCCAGATAAATAGAATTTTTAGATTTTAATCTTTTTAAATTTAGTTTTGTTTAAGAAATGGTTAAAAGTGGCGCGTCTTTTGCTTGTATAGTATAGGTATACCTATATAGGGTGTCATAATAAGTATGAAGAATGGCGTGTGTTAGATACTGTTTCCAGGACTCTCCCTATCGAAAAATATTGTGCTCGCCCTTAAAACAATCGGGGTTCGTGCCAGAAAAGGAAAGTGAAATTTTTGTCACTGCAATTCCCTCCAATGCCGACGTGTACGATTTAGCGTTATTTTTCGAACAAGTCGGTGAACTGTTCCAAGTGAAATTGTTAACGGAAGCTGGCAGCATCCACAACCGGGGCTTCGCGTTTGTCACTTACATGAACGCAACTCTAGCTCAAAAAGCCATGGATATGTTGAGCAAAAAAACGTTCGTAGGCGCGCAGCGCTTGCTTTTGCAAAAATCTGTGAACAACTGCAGGATTTTCGTGGGAGGAGTGCCCACTGAAAAATCCAAAAACGAAATTTGGCAGCAGCTAACGTCCATTTACCGCATTACGAACATTGTGGACGTGATTCTCTATCGGAATTATGGAAATCCAGCACATAATCGGGGTTTCGTGTTCCTGGAGTTCCGTACCCACGAGGAAGCTTCGCACTTTCGAGCTAAGTACGCTGGCAAGCTGAATTTGTTCGGCAATCGGCTCTTGGTGGATTGGTCTGTTCCGGTTATGGACGCGGGAGGCAATGACAAAGACTTAAACAAAGTAGGTATAATCCATATAATACAGGGTTTCCCGAAACTCTCCTGACAAACTTTAAGAAGTTAATTAAAAAAAAAACTGTTTTTCCTTAATATTTTTGAGACCGCATTAGATATCATTTTGAATTTTAGTAGGCACCAACTAGGCATAAAAACACATTTATTTCATAAAAAAGATTTGCTCTACTTCTACCAGTGGCGTCCGCGCTAACATGTAGTTTGGTATTTGTACCTAACGAAAAAAATGATAGGTACACCACTGTTTTTTTTTGCAAAATAAATAATATTTTTAGAATTGCGCTTTATCGGCTTAGCCAAAATGGTCCCTAGACTTTTCTTCGTGTGATCAACGGCTATCGATTAAAAAAAAAAATGACATTTATTTGCATATTTATCACTGCCCATAATATCTGAGTTGCAGTAAATTGCATTTAGGTATCTTCTAAACGAAGCCAAAATCAAAAAGTTATCAAGAGGTACTTCGCATTAGACATTAAACTGCCTACATAACTGTGTTAGCAAAAGAGAAAACGGCAGTGGCGTACATATTTTTTGTTTCGCTTAAAAATTTCAACAACCTGTACCTCAAAAATAAAGCGGTTGCGGACCTATGTACCTATATGAGAACTTTTTTTCTTATTTTTTTATTGAATTGTCAGGAGAGTTTCTGGACACAAGTGTAGGTACGATATATTGCATGTAATTCTTAAAATTTTGCCATTTCCACTGTAAAATATCACTTTTGCAAAACTCCTACTACTTACTTATACATACCGGCTCACCGTACATGAACAACAATGACCGGTTGGTGCACCGCCAGACTGATGGCCATTAGGAAATCCCATGTAAATCTTGCTACCCTTAAATATTGGCCCTCCTATATTATTTACTTATTTCAGATCACAATTGTGGAACTTTTTAAGGTCTTTCCTTGTAAGAGTTTTTCTAAATAACTTTTAATTGGCTTATTAGAAATCAATAAAATTTGGTGTGTAAGTCGACCATACAAGGACCAATATTTGAGGGTAGCAAAATTTACATGGGATTTCCTATGGCCATTCTGACGATGCGCCACCCGATATACATTTCCTTGCTAAAATGAAAACAAAAAGTGTCACAATAAAACAATAAAACCCTGAAAAAATGCGGAAGAACTTGTAACAAAACAGAAAAATTCATATTGTCCGACGAAAACAGCTGACAGTGAAGAGACGGCCATTCGCTGCCTGGTTGGTGCACTGTTGCCATGCTCAGGGGAAACGGAGGCACATTCAACCAATTTTTGTAAAATGGCGAAATAGCTGGTTAATGTTTTATTATTATAAATGAAATGTACGTATGCAGTGGCGTAACTACCCCTTTGACCTGGGGGTGGCCTAGGGTGGGCCTGTTATTGTGACTTGTAGTGGCGGCTCGTGTTACTCGTGTAGATGCGGGCCGGCGGAGAGTCCGCCGCAGGAGAAATTTTTTTTGACCACGTCCGAATTTTAACAAATTTGGTCAATAATCAACAGTAATATCACAAGACCTCGTTTTTTTATCGGTTAGATTTTGCAGCTGTCACGAAAACTTTTTTTGGAAATTTTTCGAGTTGAATTTGGACATTTTCATTCTGATTAGATCCCGAGAGCAAAGCAAAAATTAGAAAGCTAGACGCTGTCAAAGTTCAAAAATGTTATTTTTCAAAAGTCGATATCTCGGAAACTATTAAGTTTAGCCTTATAATACACCTATTAAAAAATAATTGTTATTTTATGCAAAATCCAAAAATGTTCGAAGATATAGCGTGTTCCATTTAAAAAAAAGTAACTTTGTTTCCCTACGGTTTTCTGACTCGACCTGTATACTTATTTTTTTAAAATTCTAATACACATTAAAAAACCCTAAAACTTTTATCTGAAGTATTTTTTGCTGACTGTTTTACTTTAAGAAATAATCGACCGTTTCCATACATACCAACAACCCTGTATAACTGGCAACAACGCCAATATCGTCATTCGGTGCGTCAGATCCTCTTACACAACTGTCCCGAATTTGGTTTAAATCGGCCAATAAATTGTGATGTTATTAAGCCGTTTCCAGACTTTATACACACGCTGTATGTATATAGCGAGTGCTTTTAAATCCTGAAGCGCGAGGTACAAAGACATTAGAACTACGCGAGGTATAAGTACTATAACAGCTTTCTGAACTGAGGTAGGTATATTGGTATATATAGATTTCTTCTCTAATACTGAAATAGTGCATATTTAATTCGTTTAGATCTTTATCAGTGGCGGATCCACGAAGGGGGGGAGGGGGAGGGGGAGGAGGAATTAGGGAACCCCCCCCCTAGAACATCAGAATTTAGAGATCTTGCCAGTATACCTACCTAGTAGAATAATGTTGAACCCAAAGGTAAAAGTCCAGTCTAATCCCCCCCCCCCCCCCAAAGTTGTTGTCGTGTTGACATTTTCGAATATTACAGTTTGCATTAAAAATATCTTTTAATTTATGATGCAAATTCCTGGTTTATTCCTGTTTTATTAAAAAATTGCTACTATTCTCCGAATGGTTAGTCAAGGCTCAAAACTAATAACATATCTATGTTACAGAGACGGTGAGTAAGAATGCTAAAGTCGTGTGTAACTTGACTTTATTACACACAAAGTTTTTATTATTTACCTAAGTAATTATTTATTATCGTTATTTTCCTGTTTTACTTCTCTTTAGAGAAATGAAGCAAATAATGGCGGTTTCTCAAGTTAGCAGTAGAATGATTTTTGTTTCCAAATACATTTAAAGTTCGATTTTCACCTTTTAACAAATTTTTGTTTGATGCAATGTTTTTGGAAAAATAGAAACTAGAAACTACTGATTTTTATGAAGATACGGGATGCGGGGCTCAATACGGGACGGGTGGCAACCCTTACAATCAAAAGGGAAAAGAACAAAACCAAATTAGGTACTCGATGGACAACGAAGACATAAGTTTGTCAATGTCATTGTTCGTTTTCTAGTATTTTCGGATTATTTTGTGTAGGTACTAAAAATGAATGCATTACTGCATTATATCGCTTATTTTCATTATTCACTCTACAGTAATGTTGTTTACGTAGGTACGTCAGAAATACCTATGCAAATTTTATGCCCTATAAGCAGATATTCACATAATATAGGTATAGTACTTTGAGTTCTTTCTTCGTGGTCTTGATAATAAAAATCGAGAGGTATTTTGTTTTGATAAACAATAATTTCTGGGAAATTTTGCCTGGTAAACTCCCAGAAGCGTGTCTACGGCGACACTTTAAAGAAGCCGCACGTGGGCTAAAAAAACTGAGCCGAAGCAGGTAAATATGTGTAAATGTAATTTAAAGCATAATAAAACCATAGTGACAAAAGACGAAGCGCCGACCAATAGAAATCGGTCTCGTGACCGGTACTAGTCCAAGGAACCCTTTCTGATAGATCTAAAATTTAGTTTTATGGCCGAGTCTAAAGGTGGTAGAATTTTATTGTCGTGCGAGTACTTTTAATGTTTAATGAAATGGCTTGCGCTTATCCAGACAGGAAGTATTGTTTTCAAGATCTAATATATCGAAAACTCTTGTATTCTCCCTTAAAAAATATGGGGTTTGTCCCCGAAAAAGCTAGTGAAATTTTTGTTTCGGGAATTCCTGATGCAGTAACGGTTTACGATCTAATGCGTTTTTTCGAACAAGTCGGTGAAGTGTTTCAGGTGAAGTTGTTGGTCAAACCTGACGGTAGCACCAATCGCGGAACCGCTTTTGTCACTTACGTGAACGCCACCCTTGCTCGGAAAGCTATGGACGAGTTAAAAAGTAGACCATTTTTTGGTAACAAGTGCTTGAATCTACAGGTTTGTTTGTATCATACATATTTTTTTTTAGATCTCTATACAGACGCATTTTTTTTTTGTCTAGAATACCGGGTGCCCCAACCATTTATCGTTTATCACGCTAGCGGTGCACCGTTTTTTCATTTTTTTCCGAGATTTTTTCTCATACCTAGGGTGCCAAAGTTTGCTCCTAATAATACCTACTATATACCCAGAGGTGGGTAAAATGGTTTTAAAAGTGCATTTAAAATGAAAATACAAAATAGATGCCTCAAAAGCCATTTAAGATAAAAAATAGAAAATGGTTTTTAAATTTTCATTTTTTTTTTTTTAAACAAAATCTTTTATTCACGAAATCATAAACAATATTACATAGGCCTACCTTTTACATTACACTTACATTAACATTATATTTACAAGAGGAAACAGTGATATAATATCCTGAATGAAGGCGCTTTTCTAAACAATACTGAAAGTATTGGTATCGAAGAGCTATAATAAACTATTTTAACTTGATCGCAGAGCACATCAATCTGACAAATGATCCTTTAATTTCTTTAAAAACTTTTTGTAATAAATTTCATTTTTTAAGTCTTGTGGTAATCCGTTAAATGTACCTGAAGCCTCCCATATTGGGTTGTGTAAAGCTATACTGGTTCTGACACCATACAAATATATATAAAATACAAAATAGAAAATAGGCATTTTAAATAAGTTTCTATCGAAAATGCTTTCTCTTTATTAACGTAGGGTACATACTTTACATCTTACGTAACACCGAAAGTACCACCGCTTTCTATGTTTCGAAAGACATTGGTAGCTTTAACTATCAATAATTTTTAAAGCTTTCATCCGTCATTGATTTTCGTTTGGGTCTCATAATCATACCAAAAACAATAAAAAACGTTATTTACCTAACCATTCCTTATTAAGCAATAAAAGAGTATGAACAATCAGATATCTTGACATAGCTGTATTTGGTGACATTGCAGAGTATATAAGCTCCAAAAACTTTGATCGTAAACAATTTCATACCTGCATAAGAAAAGAGTGTTTCCACTGGTGCTGATGAAGGTAATGGCATATTGTATTTCATGAAGAATTTTTTTATATCAGGATACTGATCCAAAACTATCAAATCGGTGCTTTCATTTTGTAAATAATTGTAACGCTTGCAGTTGATCCATTGAATCTCGTTCGTTAATCATCAGGTAAAATCGGGTTACCAATAACTATTTTCGAGACTATTTTAAATAGAAAATTGTTCATTTATTCTATTTCAAATATAAAATAGAAAATACTTTTTTCGAAAGTATTTAAGATAGAAAATAGAAATGCCATTTTCTATTTTGCATAGCTATTTGAAATAATTTCATTTCAAATAGTTACCCACCTCTGTATATACCTAGGTTGAGAAGCTATTATATCAACTCAGGTACCTGTAAGTAAGTATACAGGGTGTTACTTATTGATAGGCCGTAATTCCAAGGACGCATTCCTGAACCAAATTCAAGTAGAAAAGTTCATATAAACGTGTCCTAAAAAGTCTGATTTTCAAGATACAGGGTGTCAAAGTTACAAAAAAAAAACGAGTTTTTATTAATATCTCAATAATCCTTTTGCCGATTTTGGTGAAATTTGGCAGTGTTCTTCGTTGTGATAAAACGCCAACTAGATGATAATTATGAGTTCCAGTGGCGTCTCACGAATTGTATCGACAAGAAATATGTACGTCACTGACTTGTTTAGAGATTTTATATTGTTTTCGGGTTAGGCAGCTAAAAATACAACTTTTTTGTCTTTTGATACTTGTTCGTATCTTACTTCGTTTTCGAGAAAAAAAAATAAAAGCCCCCTTATTGCATGTCGAAAATTTGTCTCTCTCTCGCATTAAGCAACAGACTATAGTGATATGTTAAATGGTGGTAGTTTATAAGTAAAGATATTTGTGGTCTAGACAGACTTTAATTCCTAGTTTTAAAAATTTTAGCCACAGAAAATTTTAAAAGTTTAATAAAAAATATTAGTTGGTGCAACCTTGTTTTTACCACCCGTACGAAGAGAGAAAAAAAATCTGTCTGCTAAAAAGTATGTATGATATTTAAACCTACCTCGTCGTATATAGGAATCGGCGAATAACTGCAGGATTTTCGTGGGAGGACTTCCGATGGCAAAAACCAAAGATGAAATCTGGCGAGAATTAACGTTCACTTATAAAATCACGAATATTGTAGACGTCATAACGTACCGGAATTATTCAAATCCCGCATACAATCGGGGGTTCATCTTCCTGGAATTCCGTACACATGAGGAAGCTTCGCATTTCCGTGCCAAGTACGCCAACAAGCTCAACTTGTTCGGCAAACGAGTCTTGGTAGATTGGTCGGTTCCAATTTTGGAAACTGATGAAAATGTTATGAACCAGGTATAATTTTAAGCATCAGTTTAGCGATTTTAAGAACTATACCAATTTAGGGATTTATAATATTTTTTTGGATTCTGCATAAAATTTTGTGAAATTATGTCTTTATTTAAATTCAGCTGTTTGCGAGAAAACTTAACTTAAAGCAACAACACAATAATTATTAGTGAAAAGAAAAGAAAATTTAAAAGAATCTAAAAGTCACTTTATCAAATGTTGGAAATGACCTCTACCAACAGTCTGGCAGTAGGTACGCGAGACGATTTTCATTCTACACGAAGAGAAAGAACTTATAAAAATAACCAAAAATATAATATAGAAGTTACTATGTTTTATAGTTCTATATAGGACAGCCATATGATATATTATGGAAGACTATAAAATTATAGTAAAAACGAGTTAATATTTTTAATAGTTACAACAAAAATATATAGGAATAAAAAGAATCGTTACAGTAAAAACTATTAAAACAGGAGTGCAAATAATATAAAAATATGTTGTTGTTTTTTTAGCTTCTATTGTTACGATTGTGGTGATAATTATTTGTAAAAACTACCAAGCAGTTTTGCACATTATTTTACTAATGAATATTGTAAGATTTGTAATATTTTTTCGTAAATTCTATTAATTTTAGTTGAATTTCTACCTCCAACTTTTGTTATACTAATTAAATATTTAAAACTCCTTTTGTAGTTTCATTGAAATATTCTTGTAACATTTTTTATTTGCTGTTACACAGAATATAATGAAATATATTTGGTCTTTCTTTCTTGGTCGAAACTAAGTCTTCTAGATTCCTTTCTGGTAATAAATCCGTCAAACTTCACATAACAGCACCATAATATCATAAAACGCAAAATCAGAAACAAAATTAACCAGTTTGAACTTAAAACACATAAGAGTAAGAGTTAGAGGTACGACCCCTCTGATGGCATAACTGTAAATGCGACGGTGCGGCTTTGACTATTCCTGTAAATCATTTAGGAGTTTCTATACTATATTCATTTAGTAAAATACGAATTTTCCTACGAAAATTTTATAAGCGCGTCTATATTTTTTGATATTTTGCAAATATGCTGTTATAAAAATTCAAATAGTTTAATGTTAAACAGTCTTAATATAATTATTACACCCTTCTAAATGCTATTAAAAATTGTAGTAAAGAAATAGGTATAGTAATTTGTATTTAATAAAAGATAATAAAGGCCACAAAAGGATTTAGTAAAATTCACAATACGGTTTCTTACTTTTAACTAAAAAAAAATGGTTATTCAATTTAACCAAAACGCATTTGTAAAATGTAATATATATCTTAGTAGTAGGTACAGTGGCATAATTATACTATGTTATATAATAGTTATTTATATTACTAGTACGGTATGAGCTTCATTACAGTAACGAGTGGGGAATATTGCCACGACGAGGTCGTAGACCGAGTCGTATAGTTACCACACGAGTGCTGTAATGAGCCTTACCGTACGTGTGATATACAACATTTTATATAAGACCCAGAATTTTGGTTTTTTTATGTATTCAAAATGATTTTGATATTATGAAAGTGACATTACACAAAAAATGACAGTTACTGACGGAACAAAAAAAATCATAGTTTGATTAGCAATGAGTAATGTAATAAGTTCATTACATCACTCAGTACGATAATATAGTATATTACATTACGCAAACAGGCTAAAATGGGTTATGTGATAAGCTCTTTTCGTGTGGGGCTTATATAAAAAAATCTAACCATATTTTTTTATACATTTAGTTTACAATTTTATTTTGGTAAAGACTGATATACAGATTTATAGTTATTAACAGGTTTTATAGAGAAATTTACCTATTATAAAATTCTTACTAAACTAAATTTACAATACTGTTTTTTCCGTGTATCAATCTTATTTGGATTCTTGTTCTGTTTTTTTTTTTTAATTTTGTTTTAAATCTTTAGTATTGTTTGGTCGGTTAACATATACCTTAGACTTAAGATAGCCCCACAAAAAAATCAAAAGGGGTTAAATCTGGAGATCTGGCTGCCCATTTAATTGGACCTCGTCGGCCAATCCATCGTTCGGGAAAAACTGTATTAACGGTACTCACGCATACGGCGGGTGTAATGGGCCGGAGCTCCGTCTTGCTGATACCACAAAAAACTGTTCGGTGCATCAGGATCTGCTGAATTAGGGTATAATGTGGCAAGGCACGGTACTAGATCATTTTCTAAAAATTCTAAACATGTTTTACCGGTCAAATTTTCGTCAATAAGAAAGGGTCCCAAAATTCTATTTTCAACAATGCCGTCCCAAACATTAACTTTTTAAAGACATTGGGTGTGACATTCCATAATCCAGCGTGGATTTTCTGTAGCCCTATACCTATATACCGGCCGAAAATACACATATTCATCATTATCTCGTAAAATTGGACTCTTCTGTCTGGATTGCCTTCATTGAGTTCATGAACCAATTAGGCTTTGTAAGGATGGAATTTATTTTTGTCTTAAATACTTTAGAACGGATGTTTTGCAGATATGATTTTCCAAAGCAATAGTAGGTACTACTCGCCTTATGGTGGTCTTCTTGAACTGACAATAACACATTTAATTGTGCTTCTTCTAATAGCGCAGGTCGACCTTTCGTATAATTGTCCCTAACGTGACCTAAAGGCCTATATTTTTTTTCTATTTTGCTGACAGTAGATCGAGATATCGATTCTCTGCGAGGATACTTGTTATTAAAGAGTTCGCAAACTTCCATTTGTGGGTATCTTCATATCGAATCATTATTAATATTTCTATTCGCTCTCTTTTACTTAAGCGTACCAATTTTTAAAATTGCAAGGATATCAAAATAAGTTTTGCCAGACACTTTGACTTAAGGCAAAACTACTCCAGGAGATCTGCAGAATCCAAAAAAATATTATAAAATTAGGGTATCCATTAAAAAAAAGAAAGTAAACCCTCATACCTTGTTTTTGGGACAACCTATATACATGAAATAAGCTTCATAAAATGCACAAGAAAAATAGAAAATTGACAGGTTGTTTTTTCGAAAAGAAACATGAATTTTAAATAAATTTGTTTCAAGCTTTACGTTCTCACTGTATATTCTTTTTTCAGGTTAAAATAATTTTTTTAAGAAACTTGGACGTGACACAGCCATCGGCGGAGTTTGCCCGCCACATTTACAGCATGATAGACAGGCCTTTTGTAGACAAAGTCTACAAGTTTAAAAACTACGCCTACGTTCATCTGAAGTCCAGGCACGATGCCGAAAAACTATTGAGCATATTACAGCGTAAGTGTTTTTTTTTAAATACCAAACAGGCCTAGTAATGTAAAACTAACCGGAAATAATTATCAAATCTCTTGCAAACAATTAAAAGTGCCTCATATTCGACTTAAACTATCTCTACAGGGTGTCCGGAAATCACGTTGACAAAGTTTAAGGTATGAATCTACACTGGGTAAAAAGTCCCGGACCGGTCAATTATTTAGAAAATGGCGCAGGCCTTAAAAAAAATCTATAAAACTAGGACACCTGTAATTATACAGTGTGCCTCAAACAGTCATGGTAAACAAAACTTTGGTTTATTTAAATGGAATAACCCTTTTTTAATCACGTTTTCTGATTCCTCTAAACATTCTAAACAACAATTATGAAACATGTCATATGGCTAAACTAATTAGTTTAAGAAATTATTTGAGTTAAAGGACATAATAGTATATTAAAGTACATGTTTTATAAAGCATCATCTTATAGCACGCGTCCATGTTAAAAAACGAGCCGCTTGCGGCGAGTTTTTTAACGGGACAAGTGCTCTAACTGCTTTATAAAACACGTACTTTATACTATTTTTTCTACTTTGTATTTTTTTCAATAAGAAAATACATAAAACATACTAATTAGGAAAATATTTCCTAGCCATCTGATTTAAAACCTTATACTATCCTTTCTTGGTAGAAAATACATATTTAAAAAGAAAATCAACGCTTCAAATTTTGTAAATTTGTATATCTAAATTCTATGTTGGTAATACTATAAATTTACTTTTATCATAGTAGCCTTGACAATAAATAATATTTTCTTTGTGCCATTGTCACGAAATTTGTGTTTTAATATTTCATAGAGTTGTTCATAATTATAATTAAAAAAATATGGAGCATGATAAACTAAGTTCAACTCCCCCTGAGTTAAGGGATATTGCTAATAAAACGATAAATCAACTTTTACCAGAGAAATCCCGAAAACTTTCTTTTCTCATGGATCACAATAACAGGAAACGTCAGACGTCAACAGAATAAAACATTTAAATATTACCAATGCCAACTTTTAAAAAATAAAAAAACGGTATCGTAATAGATCTGTTTCGATACTGAAAACGGTATCGTAATAGATTTCTTATGAAACAAAATTAGAAAAATACATTTTGCATTTTTACAAGCTGGTACCAGAATGTTTTGCGTCACTGTCATATTAATTTCTGAAAATGTCTCTCAACGAAAGGGAACGTATAACTTTACTAATGATCAGAGGTTTCGGAGACCGACAAAGATCATTTATCGAGACAAAGCAATTTCTCAATATAACTTTTCCAAACCGACAGCCTATATCAAAGATTCGAGGAAACTGGGTGTTGCAGAGATAAAGTTCGTTCCGGAAGACCAAAATCGGCAACTACTGATGAAAAAAAATTAGAGACATTACTTTATTTTGTTCAGGATCCACATTTGTCGTTGAGGAAAGCTGCTACCCAAGTTGATGTATGTTTTAAATCAGTTGAAATTATTTTAAAACACTAATTTTTACCCCTATAAAATAACTTTAGTCCAGAAGACGATTTGAATGTAGACAACTAAAAAATAAAGTGTATGGGACAAAACCTGCAGATCTGAACGAATTGAGAAGAAGAATTATTGAAGAATGTGAATCTGTTAACCAAGAAATGTTACAAAACGTCATCGACACATTTTATTATAACCTAGCCCATTGTCAAACTGTGGGAGGGGGACAGTTTCAACATTTAATTAAATAACGACTTACTTAAATTTATTTTTGTTCTTATAAATTTGTTATTAATTGTACTGCTTGTATTTAATTTAATTGTTATTAAATTTTTGACAAAACTTGCGTGGGTACATTTAGTACAATTTGTATGTTTTTTTTTACAGTTTTAACTGTTGTATTTATGTCCTTTAACTCAAAATATTTCTTAAACTAATGGGTTTAGTCATATGACATGTTTCATAATTATTGTTGTTTAGAATGTTTAGAGAAATCAGAAAACGTGATTAAAAAGGGGTCATTCCATTTAAATAAACCAAAGTTTTGTTTACCATGACTGTTTGAGGCATCCTGCATAATTACAGGTGTCCTATAGTTTAATAGATTTTTTGAAGCCCTACAACTTTTATACCGGAAGTTTTAATATATTGTGCGCCATTTTCTAAATAATTGACTGGTCCGGGACTTTTTACACACTGTGTATAACAAATACGAAAAAAGTTTCATATCAACATATGCGTTTCTTTTTTTAATTTATAAGGATCTACAGGGTGTCCTAAAAGGTATGGTCAATATTAAGGGATCGAGTAGATTGGATCAGAAGGTCATGTAACATTTTGTCCTATATCCCCCATAACTAGGGTGACCAGATGTACTCTTTTTAAGAGTATTATACTCTTTTGAGTCAACAAATACTCTATACTCTTACTTTTTGTAATATTTTGCTCACTATACTCTTTTTTTTCAAATATGAAATTGTGTCACAAAAATAATTAAAATCAACCCAAATAATCCGGTTAGTCGCTCGAAAACGCCTATAATGACCGGTTGGAGTACTTCGATATCTCTTTGCCGTTTGCGTTCGCTCTCAGCCATAGACCTCACACACTGATAAAGAAAGATACATACCTTAAACAGCGTATATATGTGTCCAAGAGAGATAGGTTGTTTTTTGTTTTGATACTTTTCATTTTATTTTAATTTCAATCAATCTGAATCTGACCTCGTTCTCCCTCGTTGTGCGTCGTTTGGGAAGCGCGTAGTAAAGTTATTTTGTGGAGATTTTGAATTGTTTTTCGGAAATGAGTGCGCGAGGAAAGTGCAAATATACTGATGCCTTTGAGACAACTTATCCTTGTATCAAAAAATCCCGATCGAACGATCTATATACAGCATACTGTGTAGTGTGTAGAAAAGATTTTTCAATACAAAACAAAGGCAAGTTCGACATAGAGCAACATATAAAATCAAAAACTCACGTAAACTTGGTATCGACTTCAGAAATTCAAAAGCTTGACAACTATTTTACTAGAAAAAACTCCTCTGAAGAATTTACGTTAATTCGGGATGAACTATTGTGGTCATATCACAATGTGAAACATAATCATTCATTTAGGAGCATGGATTGCACAAGCAATCTAATAAAATTAACCTCCAATAAAAAGTTTTCCTGCGCTAGAACAAAAACCGAAGCTCTAGTTAAAAATGTTATAGGTGAATGGTCTAACGTAAACTTAAAGAAAAGGTTGGAAGCATGTTCATTTGCTATCATTGCTTGTGACGCGTCAAATAGGAAAGCAACGAAACTTTTGCCCGCTTTGGTGCGGTTTTGTGAACTGACAAACAATGAAATTCTAGTGAAGACGTGCGTCTTAAAAATACATTCATTGTCAAACGAAACGGCAGACACTGTATCATCTGTCTTGCTAGACACGGTAAGACATTATTTACTTGAAGAAAAGGTGGTGGGTTTTGTGGCAGATAACGCTCCAGTAAATTTTGGATCCATAAAAAACAAATCTGTAGGACATAATGTGCATGTTATTTTACAACAAAAATTACAAAAAAATATTATACCAATTGGTTGTAGTGCGCATATCTTACACAATACAATATCTGTAGCAAGCGGCAAAATAATCCCTATAGATGTTGAAAACATTATTTTTAAAATCTATAATCATTTTAGCATTTTTACTGTACGAACAGAAAACTTCAAAAACTTTTGTGATTTTGTTGGATGTGACTTTGAAAGGCTCTTATATCATTCAAAAACCAGATTTTTATCATTATTACCATGTGTTGAAAAGGTTTTACGACAGTATGAGGCACTAAAGGCTTACTTTTTAAGTGAAGAAAATGCTCCAATTGTTCTCATAAATTTTTTTCAAAATGAAACTACTGAATTATGGCTCTTTTTTTTGCATGCACAATTACAAATTTTTAATGAGACAATTACAAAAATTGAAAGAGAGGATATCACAGCTATAGAAGTATCATCGTTCTACTTGGATATTCTACAAAAATATAAGGATAGATTGAATAAATCATTTTTTCCATTTACAGCAAAAAACTTACTTTTAAAATTGTTAAAAGAAGGTCATGTTAATGAGGATTATGCTTATTCTGTAGCCAAAAGGTTTTACCATGAAATTGTCAGTTACTTAGAAACTTGGTCGGCACGATTTGTTGAAAATATTAATGGAATGAAGCATTTTCTTCTTAATTCAAAAATTACGTACGAAGAATTTCAAGAATCTTTTCTTTGTTTCTTTAAACATGTAGAACAGTTTTCAATATCATTCAACGACAATGAGATTTTCGATACATATTGTATGATTTCCAAATGTATTGACAATCATTTTGAGAAGTGGGTTGAACAAAAAGAAACTGTTCTAAATAAGTGGAACACAATTTATAAGGATTTTATTGCGGCTGAATCTGAGTTAAAAGTTATTAAAGTACTTATTGAGTTTCTTTTTACATTACCGGGTACAAACGTAGACTGTGAACGACTCTTTAGTATAATTAACAATTATTGGACAGATGAAAAAAGTCGAATGAGTGTTTCAACACTGGAAGAAGTTATGAAGGTAAAATTTAATATTGATTTAAGTTGTGAGGAATTTCGCTTAAAAATTAAGGACGATTTAAACCTATTAATAAAAGCTAAATCTTCTGTAAAATATGATTAATAAAAAGTACATGCTTAAGCAATAGCATTTTTTTTGTTTAAACCTAATTTTGCTACATTACAAAACTAAAAATACTCTTTTTCGTCAAAAAATTTCTGGTCACCCTACCCATAACTGAGCTACAGCCTCGCGAAGAGTAGACCCTGAAGATGAATTTTCTTAATATTTTCGTAACCAATAAGGATATAAACTTGAAATTCAGGTATTCTTGTAAGCTTTACACGCAGAATCGAACTGTTGTCGTTAAAATGTCGACAACTTACAAGCAGCGTCAGAAGTAGGGGAGGGCGGAGTTGAAATATAGGCACCTATTTTTTTTCGAATTGATTTTTATATTTTTTTATGTCAAACTTAAAGAAAACTTTAACGGTTTTTGCAAAAAAAAGGTAGTCTTTGTTAGACATGATTTAGGGCGTCGTTTTCGAGATAAATTAGTAGGTAATCAGGACCTGTACCCTTTCAAAAGGTCCGGTGGCTACACAATAGATATTTTTTGTCAGGCAATTTATTTATGGTTGGGATTACGACTGAGGGTTGTCATTTAAATTTTATTGCGGTCGAGAAATCAACGAATAATTGTGGAATGGAGCATAGAATACGTTCTTGGTAAACTAAATAGAGTATGTTACACTTTACGCGTCTTAGCTAGACCTCTGGATAGGCATACATGTAAAATGGTCTACTACGCAAATTTCGCATCACACATTAGATACGGAATTATTCTGTATGGGAAATGTAGGGACGTTTGTTTATATGTCAAAAAAGAGCAGTAAGAACAATATTTGGTCTTAATTTCAGAGAAAGTTGTAGAGGTAAAGAGAACCATTTTACATACAGGAATGTGTTTTATTCTTTTTTTAAAAATAAAGCCTTGTTTAGAAATAGTGAATCACAAAATAAAGATCCAACAAGAACGATGAACTATAACTTCCCTAAACATAAGTTAAAAATTGTACGAAAGTGGTGCTTATTGCAACTGTATTAAACAATACAATAGTCTTTCCAGACACATCAAAACTTGTGAAAACATTAAAAGAGTAAAAAAGGAACATATTGAAATTACAAAAGACATTGAGCCGTATAATATCGCAGAGTATTTTGTAAAAAACTCGATGCCTATAATAGTAATTGACACTATTTCATTTTATATTATATACAGGGTCGTTGGTATGTATGGAAACGGTCGATTATTTCTTAAAGTAAAACAGCTAGAAAAAAATATTTAAGACTAAAGTTTTAGGGTTCTTTAAAGACTATTAGAATTAAAAAATAATAAGTATACAGAATGAGTCAAAAAGCCGTCGAGAAACAAAGTCACTTTTTTTTTTAATGGAACACCCTATATTTTAGAATATTTTTGGATTCTACATAACATTACAATTATTTTTTAATAAGTATATTATAAGTCTAAACCTAATAGTTTCCGAGTTATCGACTTTTGAAAAATTACATTTTTGAACTTTGACAGCTTCTAGTTTTCTAACGGTATGCAGTAGAGCAAAATAGCTTTCATGCCCCTAGTGAATTAAAAAATTTAAATTAAAAATTAAAATTATTTCATATTATGCAACAGTTAATCAAAGCAAATGTTGAAAATGGTCACCTTCTGATAAAACGCACGATTGCAATCGTCCCACCATTGATTCTCTTACACGTTCAAAAATGCCTGCATTATTTCGTATCAATCGTATCGGTGCCCACCGGGACGCCATTGGGCTTAATAAATCTAATCTCGTTAGGGCTAATTAAAATTAAGCCCCTTATCATTATGAATAACGGCACCAAATTTCAATAAAATGGGGAAAAGAATATTTAAAAAAACTATAAAAAACCCATATTTTTTGAAAAACTTTTAACACCCTGTACATCAAGAACGGGACAACTCCGGACACACGTTCATATGAACTTTTTATCTTAGAATATCATAAGGAATCACCCCCTTTAGTTACGTACCGTACTTCTAAAACACCTTGTATATCTACCTACATTTTTTTTTCAGATTTTTATCGTGATACCGAAGTCGAGGTTAAATGGTCCAAGCCTCCGAATAAGTTTACCACCCGCGAATTCCGCGAAACAGCCCTGTAAGTAAACAAATCGACAAGCACATTCATAAATAAGGTTTTAATAGAACAAAGTTGGTATTTTTTAGTAATTACCTTCCTAAAATCAATTTTTTTTTTCAGAAAAACTCGTATGGGTCCTAACTGTGTCCGTGGTACCGCTCCTTGTATGCCAATGTCTACGATATCGAGGCCCCCAAGTTTACCGTCAGATCCCACTACTAGGGCCAACCTGAACCCGATACATTTAGCACCCGGATCTGGACCAAGGCGTTTGTTTCCACAAAGCGTTTTGGTTGAATCCAGGTAATTTTTAAGAAAGATATTTATGGAAACGTGTCTACTAAGTCCCTTCAGTGGCTTTACAACGTGACTAACCTACCTGAGACTAACAACTCTTTCAAAATTCCTTTTGCTCATGCGCAGTACATCGGATTTCTGATATTCCCCTAAAATTGACTCTTATCTTGTCCAGAGCCGATAGTATCTTTATTCTTTATTTACACAGTGTTTGGCGTGTGTATTACTGTATTGTGAGATTTGTGGGCGTTATTTTCAGTTCTTTATTGTCTTTTGTGAACGTTTTTCTTTTAAAGTTGTTGATTGTTGTAATAGGTATACCTACTGTAACGTTCAAGTACTTGTTTACTTACTGATTTTTGACAAATTAACGAAATATTTTAAAAAAGCTAACAAAACCGTAACAAAATAATTCACAGTAGGTACCTATATAGGGTGTTACTTAATGATAGGTCGTAATTCCAAGGGCGCATTCCTAAACCAAATTCCAGTGGAAAAGTTTATATAAACATGTGTCCTATAAAGTCAGGTTTTCAAGATACAGGGTGTCGAATGTTTAAAAAAAAATCGTTTTTTTATTAATATCTCAAAAATCTTCTTGCCGATTTTGGTGAAATTTGGCTGTATTGTTCGTTGTGATAACACTCTAAGTTAGCACTAACTAGATGATAATTATGAGTTCCAGTGGCGTCCCAGGGCCAGGGGGCAGTCTCACGAATAATATTGACAAAAAAATTTACGCCACTGACCTGTTTAAAAGTTTTATATTGTTTTCGGGTCAAGCAGCTAAAAATACAACTTTTTTGTCTCTTGATATTTTTTCGTATTTAAATTTAAAATTTTCGGCATGCAATGAAGTGGCTTTTATTTTGTTTCTCGAAAACGATAAGATACGAAAAAATATCAGGAGACAAAAAAGTTGTATTTTAAGCTGCTTAACTCGAAAACAATATAAAATTTTTAAACAGGTCAGTGGCGTACATTTTTTTATATCTTGAAAACCAGACTTTTTACGACACACGCTTATTGGAACCTTTCTACTTGAATCTGGTTCAGGAATGCTCCCTTGAAATAACGGCCTATCATTAAGTAACACCCTCTATAATGTGGTAGGTATATAAGCTCTAATCATTCACTAGGATTAATTCAGGTTAGTTAGGTGTTAGGTATAGTATAGGTAGGTACAGGGTGGTATTTAATAAATGTCCGATATTTTACAGGACGATTCCTTAGTTATTTATACGGTAAAAAGTTCATATAAGCACCAGTCCGCAAGTCCTTCATTTTTGAGATACCTACAGGGTGTTGAAAATTTATTTTTATTTTTGTTTTTCGTAAATAATTTTTGAAATAATGTCTATATTTGGACGAAAATTGGGATTTGGGGAATTTTTAATGTGAGAAAGTCAAATTTGATCTTAGTTTGGCCCTTAATTGTAGGGGGCGCCATCTACAGGTCTTTTTCTCTTTGGGGGAGTCACAACTTTTTCGTGCATGTATGTATCACATTTTATAGAAGAAAAATCGATTCCTCTATCATTTTTACGTGAAAATGGTATGCTTGTCAAAAATGGCAATAAGCAGCCGTTTTCAAGATATTTTGATTTAAATTAATCGATGCATGTGTTTGTCATTGTGTATTTATTTATTTATTTATCAACGAGCAATAGCCCAATTAAAATACAGAGTAGAAGTAAAAAAGAAATCAATACTAACCTAATCTGGATAATATACAAAACAAAAATAAATATAAACAATTTTAGAGAACAATAAACAATAAAATAGCACATAACAAAGCAATATAGTATATAATAATACTGCAGATAATACAGATAAGGTAAGGCAACCTTCAAGGGACATCAAAACATCACTTACACGATTTAAGCTGGGACCTAAAGACTCCTTGATTATTGAAACAATCCAACTGGTCAGAATACTGGTTAGCAAGTCTAATCGACCTTGATAGGAAAGAATTATAACCATAGTTAGTACGATGATGGTTAATATGGAAGGGTTGATTGAGCCTTGTTTGCCTCGAAGGGACATGAATATCTATTTTCCTCAACAGCTCAGGACCAAAGCTACATGAGTGCAGTATATTATAGAAAAGGGTAAGATCCCTATGCATGCGTCTGATCTGAAGAGTGGTTATATTTAGGGAATTCTCGACATTAGAGTAAACGATGTTTTCAACTCCAATATGTTCCTTAAATGCAATAAATCTTAAGAACTTGTGTTGAACTCTCTCAATAGCCTGGATATGTACATTGTAGTGTGGTGACCAGACACATGAACAATATTCCAAATGGGGCCTCACAAGTGAACAGAACAATATTTTAATGGAAGCCATACTGAGAAAATCCTCGGAGCATCGCTTCACAAAGCCCAGTAATTGCAGCGATTTCGAGACCACCATCGATATGTGAGGTCTGTATGATAAGGTGGGATCGAGGATAACACCTAGATCTTTAATCAGGGACACCGTTTCCAATGGGCAACCATTTATACTATATATGTGATTTATGGGATTTCTGCCGCGAGTAAATACCATTAGATGACATTTTTTAACATTTAGCTCCATTCCATTGATTTCACACCAGTGGCTCAGGCGGTCCAGATCGGACTGCAGTCCTATGCTGTCCGTACTATAGTTGATTCTCATATATAATTTTAAGTCATCAGCAAACATTAGGAAGAAGGCAGAGGCAAAACAAGATGCAATGTCATTCACATATAGGTTAAAAAGAAGAGGGCCCAGGTGAGAACCCTGTGGCACACCCGATGGGACCTCAAATCCGGCAGACTGGAAGTCTTGAATGCGCACCATCTGCATTCTTTCTGTAAGGTAAGAAGATATCCATTTCAGAAGTTCCCCCTGAATTCCCAGACCTTGGAGTTTGTCTATCAAAACTCGATGATTAATAACATAAATAAAATAACAATAAATGTATGTAATAAAGCAAAAATAAAAACAAATTCTTAACACCCTGTATCTCAAAAATGAAGAGCTTGCGGACCCTTGCTTATATGAACTTTTCACCTTATAAATAACTGAGGAATCGTCCTGTAAAATATCGGACACTTATTAAATAACACCCTGTAAATATAGTTAATTACAATGAAATATTTTTTTATAGAAACTATTGCCCCAACCCAAACTTCTCAGTCAACGATCTGAGCCTGAGCCAGCCCAGCACATCAAGAAATGTTGGGCCCTGGCACCAAGAAATACAGTCTTTTAATTCGTGGTCTTCCAATTTATTCAGACACAACTTCTCCACTTGTGATATGAGTGTCTTTGGTTCTACAATAAGCAGTCCAACAGAAACTGCGGCTAATAGTGAAATTGGTCTACAAGATTTGGAGGTAAGATATTAATAAAGTAGGTGGGTATACTGGAATCAACATGGAATAGAACTACATTCGTATTTATGTTTTCATTGTTGGAGTCGCGCTCTTTCAGCTTTTAAAAAACAAGTGTAAGAAATAAGTGGTGTTATGCATTCAGATTTTTTGCCGCACGCTTTTCTGTAGAATATAAGTACCTACCTATCATCTCATTTAGAATTAACAAAGAATCCATTAAAATCCAACATTTTTTTGTATTTTTTTCTGTTGTCTGTTTTTATTTTAAGTTTTTAATTTATCTTTCAATTTTTAAAAATAGTATCTTTTAGCCTTTTTGTATTTTTTGTTCTCTTTTATAATTTCCCCTGTTTTTATTTTTAACAATTCGCCCTCTACCTCAGGAATCAAAAACAATTAGGCAACGCAGTTAGTGGATCTTAAAAAAAGCTTTAAAAATGACACAGTTTCCCTAATTTAATCAACTTCGTAGAAGTAACCGTTTACAAGATACCAATAGTGGACAGGTAAATAGTTGCCACCCGGCATATATTTTCTGATATGCTTTTGTTTCTGGTCTGTTGCAGGCAGTCGTCAACAGCTTGTTAAGTGACTCCTAAAGTCAAATTCATAATTTAATGGTGAGTTAATTATTTTATTTTGTTTTATTAGTTTAGGTTAGATATTGATTATTTTTTTAAAAATTGAATTTAATTTAACAGATTTAAGCAGAAACTATTGCCTGTAAATTACATATAAACTTACATCTGCTGACCTAAAATTTTGTGCCTCTATATTTTGAAATAATAACTAGATATTTGCTTATACATAGGTATAAAGTCCGTCTATCTATCTTACAAAGTCATTATAAATGATAATCCCTTACCGTCTAATAACCTATTGTGTGAGGTGTAAAATTCGGCCACCTGATCTGAAGACTACAGGTACGGATCTATTTAAAGACTATTATACCACATATTATATTTTCTCAGTAATCCTCTTAAAATAATTAGGGTAAAATAAAATAGGTTTATTTTAGTTATTTAAATATGCTGATTTTTGGTTTTAAAATTCGGTTAGATGTTTGTATTGGTTTAGACAAGAAGTTATTTGTTGCCATAACTAAACGTGATATCTAAGAGTGTTTCGTCCGTGCATGGGAAGAAACCAGTACGGCAAGTGGTTCTACGGGTCGTGATAAAAACCAATTAAAGCGTGATAGTTTATCAGTTGACACAAAAAAAGTAATCTTCGGCGTTTACACCACCCTTCTTGAAGGTGGTTTTTTCAAAATTTGATGCAGTGAAGGTAGCGGCAGCTTTGACACGCAGGCCAGTGAGCACAGTGTGGTTTGTTGTAAATAAACCTAAGTATAGTGGAGAGAAGAAAGAGGAAAGACTCTTTTACTTTTTAGAAATTGGACGCGACGGATGTCGATATAATTCGTAGAAAAATATATGCCATGTACAGGGAACAAATGATCACCACTTTAAAACAAGTAATTATGGAATCGGCCCGGTTAAAAAGATGGAGGATGGAATACCTAATTGCAGTCCATGGATATAGACAGGATGGAAGGGATATTGTTTATTTGGACGAGACGTGGTATGACACACACGAAGTTCCAGAGAACCAAAGCTCCATCAAATAAAGGTAATGCTGGGACGAAAAACGGATTTATACCAAACGCTTTGGCTTTATCAGCCAAAAATATAAAGGACTCCCTTGTTGATTATCACGATGATACTACGGCAGAACTATTTGACCAAATATACCACCAAATAGTGTGATAGTGATGGATAATGCGAGCTACCACAGTTGTAGGTTAAATGAAGTTCCGTGTTCCAATGACACAAAAGTTACCATCCATGACTATGTGATGGAAAATAATATGTATTTTGAGAAAAATTACACAAAAAAGCAATTGCTCGAAATTTTAAAATCATTTTCAATAAAAAAGCAATATTATTGTGACAGCTTTGGTAAAGTCAGAAATGCAAAATATTCCACACAAAAGCTGGGAAAATTGTGTAGCGCATGTTCAAAAAGTAGAAAAACCATACGTAAATATAGGTAGATCTGTTGCCCAGAGAAAGAGTTATTGTGAACTTGGATGACGACAATCACAGTGAAACTGACTTGGGCTAAAATGTAATAAATTATTTTTCTGACACGGTACTTTTTTGTAGGTATATGTATATTTTGTTTTAATTAATAACCGTCCTATATGTTATAATTTTAATTGTATTGTATCTTATATACTGTTATATTATTATTTTATTATTATTACTTATTGTTAAATTACGTTTAAAATATGTTTTTGCGTTTTCTTTCTAACATAAAAAATCAGTACGACACTTTTGTTGCATACAGGTAAGTTCTGACTGTCATGTAGTGATGTAATTGTAAGGTTTATCTATTTTTTTGTATTATATTTTGACATTTTTATTCTTTTTAAAACTTTTTTAAATGTTTTTTTGGTGTATCAGGCAGTGGCGTGTCCAGACTTTAATACAATGGGAAGTTGTAACCATAGCCGCCGAAAGTGTTGTGTCCTAGGGTTTCTTTTTTGGCCGCAGGCGAAAATTTTTGGGGTGCCACGCCCTTTTTTGGGTAAATCTTGACAAATTATTACGCATATAAAGTGCATCAATTTAAAATATATTTTTAAATATTTTAATAACAAATAATTTGAAATTTTTTCCCCATCGGGGTTGATATTTCGAATTTTTTACTACTTCCTGGTTATGTTTTTCAGAAGCAATTTTTAGTTGGTTGCCTAATGCGTGTTCTATTCTTATATTACCAAAAGTTTTTTCTTTAATAATTGCCTGTAAATGCGACTTACTAGACCCGTGTCTTTTAATTAATTTATGTAGATTATTTAAATCCGAAAATCCATTTTTATTCCACAAATTCTTTTCACTAGAAAATAAGAGGCATGACCAGCAAAACAGAAGAGACTTATTTTCACAACCAGTTAGCCATTCACAAGTTTTATATGATTCTTTTTGAAAATGTCTAATATAAAGTTTAGTTTTTTTTGTTAAATTAGGAATAGATGGAGTGGGCCTATCATTGGAAATAATTTGTTTTTTTTTCCTCAAAAATATAAGTGGAAAATCCTTTTACCACTATCTGACACACAATACACTCACACAAAAGTCTATTTTCACTTTCAGCCGAACTTGAACTATCAACAGGATCCATAATTAAAATAATAATCTGTTTGAGAAGAGCGTACTTTTCCGAATATTTATGCACGGTTTTAAATTTCGCCTAAACACGCGCCACTCTAATTTGTTCGATGCAGTAAAACAATATACGGCAATACGCTGCTTTCCAATCGCTTCCCGCAATCCGGCGGCGCGGCGCGTCGGTATGTCTCGAAATCAATCGGGCATCACCGTGAAGTAGAACTAGATAGCATAATATGGAGTTCTCTGACCAAGGGTGCTTTATGAAAATGCGATCGGATTCGCCCGATTTACAAATAAAATTTAGGACAATTTTAAAAATTAATTGTAAGTTCTAGTAGGATTGTATTGGATTATTTCTTTTTTAAAGTAAATCGTTTAGGGGAAGCTGTGCTTCCCTAGCTTCCATGGTAAACACGCCACTGGATCAGGTAGGTTTACTAGGAGATTTGTTTACTTTTATGCGTGATTATTGACTTCTTTTTAGGTGTGATGATGCCTTAAACGCGAGACATGTTACCGATTAGTTGTTTTAAAAATTAAATATATAAAACCGGGACTTGTGTTGGTTCTTTTGCTTGAATACAGGTAGATAAAAGAAAAAAAATGTCCACGCTTTTATATCTATTATTATCTTAAAGCAGCGCAACCTTTTATTCTATCAGCAACGATGTGCGTCCCTGCTTCATTCGATCACCCGCTGGGTCTTATCGGCATTAGGAATTAGCATTTATAATGAGTTTGTAAGATAGATAGACGGACTTTACCTACTAAGACTTTTCGGGCATCCTGCACCTATAATGTTGCCCTATGACTTCTAGTGTAGTGGTAAAGGTTCTTTGGACGAAATATTGGCATAATATTTTTGTTTTAGGTATTTGTGTTCAAGACTCCGCAAAACCGATATTTTTTTAGTGTTTAATGCATGCCGGGGAATGTGAGGAATTTTGAAAAACCAATATTTCTCTGGGGTTATTTTAGTTAGTTAAGTACGTAATTTTAGATCGTTTTTATAGAATAACTAAATACCTACCGAGTAAAACTACATTCAGTTTTACGGTAACACGTCACAATTAAATTTGCGACAAAATTTTTTTTTTTAAATACCAATACAGAGTGTGTTCCTAAATGTCATGCCCATATTATTAAAGGTAATTATTCCTCGGCTTATTTTATGACTAAAAGTATATACGTTGTTTTGTTTTCGAGATACCTGCCTACAGTTTATATAAAAAAATGAGCTTCTAATTATTACCTCAAAAAATATTTCGCTCATTTTAATGAAACTTGGCACGTTTTAATAATTACAAACATTTTAATAGTTTGTATATCATCTAGAAACATATTCATGCAGTGAAAAGGTTTTTATTTCTTTTCTCGAAACGAAGCGAGACATGAACAAAAGTCAAGCAACTAAAAATTTGTATTTTTAATTGCTTACTCTAAAAAAAACAAACTTATAAAAAGCAGTGGTGTACAACGTCTTGTCCTATAAATATCACTTAGGGTACCCTCCGGGACGCTACTGAAATATAGGTGTTTTTTTTTTAATCTTGTAACGTTCAAATAAGTTCCTTACTACTACGATCAAGATCGGCGAAACAGTTTTTAAGATAATAATAAAACTTGGACACCCTGTAGGTATCTCGAATATAAAACCACGTACACCATGTTTATATACCTACCTATACAGGGTGTTACTTAATGATAGGTCGTAATTCCAACGGCGCATCGCATGTCAAAGTTTAAAAAAGAATCGGTTTTTTATTAATACCTCGAAGGTCTTTGTGCCCATTTTGGTGAAATTTGGCAGTGTTGTTCGTTGTGATAAGACGCTAAGTTGGCACTAACTACATGATAATTATGAGTTCCAAAGGCGTCCCGGGGGGCATTCTCACGAATAATATTGACAAAAAAAATGTACGCCGCTGACTTGTTTAAAAATTTTATATTGTTTTCAGGTTAAGCAGCTAAGAATACAACTTTTATGTCTCTTGATATTTTTTCGCATTTTACTTCGTTTTCGAGAAAAAAACTTTTTCGACATGCAATGAAGTTACTCTTATTTTTTTTCTCGAAAACCAATTAAGATCCGAAAAAATATCAAGAGACAAAAACGTTGTATTTTTAGCTGCTTAACTCGAGAACAATATAAAAATTTTAAACAAGTCAGTGGTGTAATTTTTTTTGTCAATATTATTCGTGAGAATGCCCCCCGGGACGCCACTGGAACTCATAATTATCATCTACTTAGTGCGTTAACGTCTTATCACAACGAACAACACTGCCAAGTTTAACCAAAATCGTCAAAAGGATCTTTGAGATATTAATAAAAGACCGATTGTTTTTTTAAACTTTGACACCCTCTGTCTCGAAAACCATGTTTATATATGGACTTTTCTACTTGAATTTGGTTCAGGAATGCGCCCTTGGAAGTACGGCCTATCATTACGTAACACCCTGTATATGAATTTTTAGCCATAAAGAAACCAAGAAATTATACCTCCTTCAATATGGGCATGACATTTATGTACATCCTGTATAAAAGGTGGTAGGTACTAAAGTATAGATATATAGGTATAGAGGTATTATAGGTAATCCTAATCAATATAGTGATGATGGTACATATTCAGGTACTTAGTAAGAAGCCATTTTTTCTTGGTATAGCTAGAAAAACCTAATAAATCTATGAGTACACACTTATGGGCGAAAATAATATAGCTACTAATAAAGTCGCAAAACAGTCGAACACTATTATTACACAGAGTGTTCGTTAACAATATGCATATATATTTCTTTAGACCGTTTTAAGAAAATAACTAGGGATCGCACGATACCTATATTGATATCGGCATTTGTTGCCGATTATCGGTATCGTAACGGCAGGAAAATTGCCGATATATCGGCAAAACAAGTAAAATAAAATAAATCCATTTTTGTGTATCAGCGTAATGAATTTCCAACCTTGACAAAAACTAAATACTGAAATATGTAGATATGCCGTTGTCGATACGACATATCGGCACGTAAATATCGGTATCGGCAACAAAAAGTCATATCGTGCGATCTCTAATATGACGTATGTCTTAAGGCTCTTAACTTTTAAATTACAGAGGGTGAAGTTTTAATTTTCTTTTTTTTTATTTATAATAACTTTGATTTGGCCCCAGGTATTTTTGTGAAATTTGGTACACACCTTTTATGTATCAACAGGAATTTTTTCATGTACAACGTTTTTTTTTTTGTTTCTACCAGCTTAGCTAGATAGTTTTAAAAAGAAACGTATTTTTTGTTACATTTTTTAAAGTAAAAAAGATTATGTATAAAAGTATCATGCACATTTCAGAACGTTTAATATTAAATTACTCAATAGCTCGTAGTGATGCACCATTTTTTTCCTCACAAGTGTTTAGCTAAAGTCCTGCGCGAGCGCCACTGGTAGAAACAAAAACAAATGTTGTAGGTGGGAAACTGAAAAAAGTATGTACCTCCTTACCAAATTTCACAAAAATATCTGAGCCCGCGTCGAAAATTATTATGAAAAAATATACTTTGTTCTTAAAACTTTAACTCCTTGTAGTTCTAAATTTAAGAGCCTTAGGCCATATTATGTTCATATGAAGTTTTCTTCTTAAAATGGCCCCAAGAATCACACCCTGAAAAATTAGCATAAGATTAAGAAAGACCCTGTATGTGTATAGGTACAGAATGTTAATTAAGTATGTGGCCAAATTCAAGGGTGTTATTCCTTACTAAATTTTAAGACAAAAAGTTCATATAAACATAGGCCCGCCACTACTTCATTTTTGAGATACAGAGTGTTGAAAATTTGAAAAAAAACGGTTTTTGCTTAATATGTTGGTGATCGCTTTAGATTTTATTTTGCATTTTAATAGGTACTAACTAGGCATAAAACCCTTTTCTTTTCATAAAAAAATTTGGTCTAATTCTACCAGTGGCGTTCACATTAACATATATTTTAATATTTTTTTTTACGGAAAAAATTACACGCCACTGTTTCATTTTTTAAATAAATGTTTTACAATTACGCTTTATCAGTGAGCAAAAATCATTTCTGAACTTTTTTCCGTGTGACTCACAGTTTTTGATTTAAAAAATAAATTGGCTATGTGCCTATGATAGTTACATAAAATTCATTTATCTCCTAAACGAAGCCGAAATCAAAAATATATCGAAACGTACCTAACGTAACTAGACATTGAACTGTCTACATAACTGTGCTCTCAAAAAGGAAAGGGCAGTGGCGTACATATTTTTTATTTAGCTTAAAGTTTGTAATACATAGGTATGTCAAAAATACCGCGGTTGCAGACCTATATTTATATAAATTTTTATACTTGAAATTTAGTAAGGAATATCACCCTTGAGTTTGGCCGCATATACTTAATCAACACCTTGTTGCCTTGTATATAGATATAGGTATTTTTAGAATAACGTTGAAACCAAGTTTCTTGTGTAAAACATTTATTATCTTTATATTATGACTTAGTATAGTATAGGTATCTTTGTTCAAATACCAATTTTTGGTACCTATAGGTATTAGATAGATAGGTATAAAAAAATTGTTTAATTCTCCGTTTCATTTTATTAAAATTCTAAATGCGTAAAATAGGTGGTAGATTTTGTATCTAGTTGTAGTGTATTTATTTAAGGTTTAACGTTATTTTACTTAACGGCATTGACGTTACCTCTGTTCTTTCCGGGGAAACTATGAAATGCTAGGTATACAGGGTGTTTCAATATTATACCGACAAATTGAAACAGGTGATTCCTTGACAAGAAATAATGAAAAAAGTTCCCATTAATGGAGGTCCAGAAACCCCTCGTTTGTAAGATACAGGGTGTTAAAGTTTTAATGTTTTTTCGAGTTTTCCTATTTATTTTATGCTTGCTTAAAGATTATTTATTCAAATTCTGTACTTTCGTTACATATTAAAGTATCTAAAGAATTAACCTATTGTCATTTAAAACTATCTACAGCGTCACGACCACTGCGACCCCCCCAACTTTTTTTTGATACGACACTGACTATCCTTTCACATAAAAACAACTTTTTTGGTTTATCATTTACCTTTTTTATTTCTTGCACTATTTTATACGGTTCGGCTGATATTTGGTAAAATCTGATTTAAAGCAGGGCTACATTTTTAATCTGGTCAAATAAAAAGAAATTTGTACCTACCTAATACTACCTAAATTATAATTTAGTTGTCAAAAAAATATTAACAATTAAACACATTTTCATTTTGTCGATAGTTTTAAATGACAATAGATTAATTTTTTAGATACTTTAATATGTAAATAAAAGTAAAGAATTTGAATAAATAATCTTTAAGCACGCATAAAATAAATAGGAAAAATCGAAAAAACATTAAAAGTTTATAAACGAGGGGTTTCTGGACCTCCATTAATGGGAACTTTTTTCATTATTTTTTGTCAAGTAATCACCTGTTTCAATTTGTCGGTATGATATTGAAACACCCTGTATATATAGGTACACCTAATCTTTAATAAACACATTTTTTAAATCCGTCATCCCAAAAACCTAGAATTGATAATGGATGGAGCGAAATACCTAAAAATCGTTTTGTAAACTGTAATTTTTATTATCTTCTGTTACAGGATTCTCCGTGAAATCAAAAATTTTCGTATTTCGTTATGAGTAGGTACCTACCTAGATTCAAATTCGTTATAATTTTTAGGGTCTTAGTGTTTGCGGATTGTAAAAATATTTTCGTTGGAAAGAAGGGGGGGGGGCTGCTTTTATTTTGTTTTTGTCCAAGTTGTTTTTTTTTTTGTTGTAAAGTTGAAATATAATTTAACGCCAAAAGCAAATGGAATACTTTTTTTATTCTTGACCAACTTGCATCCCAATAATACACCTATACATTTTGAGCCCCTTTATAACCACTTTTTAGCAAATTATACAGGTTGTTTCGGAAGTACCTACAGTACATAGCTTAAGGGGGTGATATTCCTTATGATATTCGATGAGAAAAAGTTTATATGAACATGTGTTCGGAGTTGCCCCGTTTTTGATATACATCAAGGGTGTACCTAACTCTTTTTAAAAAATCGTTTTTTTATAATTCTTTTAAATATACTTAAATTAAATTAAAATTATAGGTAATATATAAAAATTAAAGCCCTGTATGTATAAAATTGCAGAAGCATGCAAAACGCGCTTATTCGATCTTCAAGATGCCTTTAAATGTTTAAGGATACCTTAGATTTTGATATTAAATAATTAAAAGTAGGTAGGTATGTTAATTAATGTCACGCACCTACCATGGTAAACAAATTCTGTAAATCAGGGTAGAAGTTTTTTTCAATAAAAAAATCGATTTCTTCTTTATTGACGCCATTTTGTTTTTTGTAATAACTTACGCCGCCATTTTGATGTCGTTGAAAAGGTCATTTTGAAAAGAATTCGATTATGTAATAACAAATAAGTATGCAGGTTGTCGTAAGTAAGCTTATAAAAACAAAAACTAGACGGAACTTCCGGTGAAACCGGAAATGAAGTGGCGTTTTTTATGGGTTTTAGGTAATAATTAAGAACCCACCTAACATAATCATTACCTAACCTAAGTAGGAAGGTACCTAGGTAGGTAAAGGTACTTATAATCTCTTCAGTCAAAGTTTATTCGAAATACCTAGGTAGGTATTCTATTTCAGTAGGTTAGGTAGGTGTAGGGTGTAGTTACCTATATGGGCCGATAAAAGTAAAGAAAAGGTTACCTACCTAAACGCCATTTTAAAGACAATTTTGCATCTGATTGGACCAGAACCCTATCTTTCGTTACTTTATCGGTTTATCTGCCTGGCTGGAAACTGGAATTTTAATAGCTTCGGTTTTTTAAGTCACTGCCTTACCAGCCTCCACGTGTACTATTTATTTGGACGACAATTTTCAAAACCGTTAATTAACGGTTTTACATTCTTTACTTTAACCGCCATTGTTTCCCTCGTCCCCCTCAAAACAAATGTATTGCATCCTACTTCATACTCCAAGATGGCGACCAGTCGATGGTTGTATGCAAAAGAAAGAGACGGCTATAATATAGTTCTGGCTGAGGACGAAATGCCAGAGTGAGAGGAGGCTTATCGACCAATAACAGTGTGGCAGCGTGCGTGAGCAGCCAGGAGGGGAACGGATTGGTATGCGCATTTCAAATCGCGCCGATCAAGGCGAAGTATTGAAGAATGGAGTATAGCGGTGTTGCCACTTCTAGACGTAAAGGAGAATGGAGAATTTGCTGTTAATTTGCCGTCAGATCCATATTAATAATAGATTAAACATTAATTAGTTGCCACGTCCAACAAAACATATTATGTCGACGTAAAGACCCAATTTTCTAATATCGATACTTTCCTAATCCGAACCATGCTTAATAATTTATTCCTTAAGGGGTAAAATGGCCCCCCCACTTCTTACATTGTCTTTCTCTTTCTCTCTGTAATACTTTCTCATTTATTTTATTTGGTTGTTGTGGTGGTAGTTTGATAGTTTGATGATCTGTTGAATTTTTAATTGGTGTTCGTGATCTGTGGCTGAAATTTTGTGAAAAAAAACAGTTTTTGATTTTTCTCAACCATTTTTTACAGAATACAGAATGTGTTCATCTATTGATAGTGTCTACGGGCATAAGATGCCCGATAATTTTATGCTTACCCAGGAGCGTAGTCAGCTATGTGCATACAACAAGAATGCTGCAAATCCAGAAGGCCACGGTTTCGAAGTGTTCGTTTATAATTTGCCACGGGACATTTTGATTCAGTACATTTACAAGTTTATGCAGCAGAGTGGTAAAATTTACGACATTCGAGTTATGATGGACTTCAGTGGCTTTAATAGAGGTATGTACCTACTTACTATTACTTACCCATAGGTATGTGTAGTTTTAGTTTACTACTAAGGTAGGTGCGGGTAATAAGGCCTGTCGGCTTATAAGGCCTAAGTAACAAAAATACCATTTAAAATGATCGACATCCGTCAAGGTCACACTCGTAGGTAACTAACAGTCATAGATGGCGCCTCGAACTTGTTGCGATGCGTAGCTCGCTCACTGCCTCCAGTGCGACGTAATTCATTGTGAGCGGCGGTTGCGCGGCACGTATAATAAGAAATCGTTCCAATCAATCTTAAGTATTTTTTATAATATTACACTTATATATATAATTTTGCGCTATAGTTTTCTATTATTTGATGCTTCTACGACCTTTGATGTTTGAATAATATATTATGGTCTGAATTTGAATTATTTTTAGGTTTCTTTACACAAGTTGTCAGCGGCTATTAAGGCCTACCAAATTTGACCGTAGGCCTTATTATCCTCCTTTTTTTTATCAACATTTTTCTGTTTTACAGATTATTGTATGTCTTTTTCAAAATGTTAGGACTGTAAATAAGTAATAATACTACTGTTTACTAATTTATGTATTGTTACTTTTAGTGATTACAACCACGATGCCTTCCAAACGAGCATTGTGGTCTGAAAATGACTTGGTGTCGGCTGTCCAAGCAGTAGAAAGAGGATTGCTGAGCACATATAAAGCTGCTGGGAGGTATAAAGTTCCCAGAAGAACCATTAGAAATCATCTTCAGACTGGCAGTTTGAAAAAAACACTAGGTCGAAAATCCTTACTCAGTGACGACCAGGAAGCTGAGCTTGTTAACAGAATTATGAGGTTTGCTGAAGTAGGATTACCTGTAACACCACGGATTCTCCGACGTTTGGTCTATAAATTTTGCGAGCTTAATAACATCAAGCATAACTTCAACGAACATGCTAGAGTTGCTGGTAAAGATTGGTTTAAGGCGTTCATGAAAAGACATCCGGAAATATCTAGATGAAAAGCCCAGTTCATGAACCCGGCTAGGGCACAAAAACTTAATAAATTTATCGTTGATGATCATTTCAAAAGAGTTAATGAAGTTTATGATAATCTAGATTTGCAAACTCATCCTGAAAAGATTTATAATATGGACGAGAAAGGTTGCCGTCTAACAATCCACCACCAACAGACAGTTTTGGCAAAGAAGGGGGCTAAAAGGTACATTTACAGTCTTCGGAACACGCTGAAAGTGTTACCATCGCGGGTTGTGTAAATGCACTTGGTAATGCTATACCACCAATGATAATATTTAAAGGTAAACGATTGAAGCCAGAATTATATGACAATTTGCCAGCGGGATCATTGGTAGAAAAATCTACAAAGGGTTATATGACTAATGAACTTTTCAAAACCTTTTTGAAGCATCTAGACTAAACAGAACCAGGCGAGTTGGTACTGTCACGGTTGTGAGGAGAATAAGATGGCTGATATGAGGCAATGTCCTAAATGCGGCAAGTGGTATCATGAGGAGTGTGTCGGTCTGACAGCGGATGATACAGATGATTTTGAGTGTCCTGATGGCTGTTAAACAAAAACAATTGTTGTTGAATTTGTTGTTTTGTTGAGATTTTGATTATTTATGTATGTTTAAGTCTTAGGCCTTATTATCCTACTACAGTATAATAAGGCCTACTAACAAGGTTTTAAACAATGTTTCATTTTGTTTTTGTTTACGGCAGAAGTTGCCATTTTCTGTTTATATTTTATAGTAATTGATCTATAGGTTTAATTAACATTAAAATTTGTTGATTCGGATACATAGCTTTTATTTTATTTCAAATCTCCCTTAGCTAGGCCTTATTACCCGCACCTACCTTATTACTAAATACCAGTACGAACACTGCGAACCTACCTCAGTAGGTAGGTAGGTACCTATATTATAGGGTATTTTATACTTTATCCCACTATCATTTATGATAAATTGATTATGAAATAATAATGTTATGATGCCAGTGCATTAAGAAACCTAAAGATATTATATTCTATTGGTAAAAATACAGGATGCATTTTATATTCAAGTTTTAAATATTATGTTATTATGCCTACGTCACATCTACTGAAACGCTAACGCAGCCGCCATGATGAGTTCATAAAATAATAATAATAATATGTAGGTACCTAGGTAATATTTTTGTGCTAGTACCTACCTATGGGACGTCACAATTCACCATTATTAAGTTTTTGAGTTCTGTGATTATTGTAAACAAAGCTCGGATTTCTTTCATACTTTTTACTAGGTTTTTTTTTTTTAATTTAGGTACAGGTTTTTTCAAACATTATTTGCAAACTTTAAAAAAGCATTAACAAACAAAACACTAACATTAAAGACAATATTATAACTGGGTACCTTTCATTTCATGCATTAGTGCAATATACTAAGTACCTACTTTAGGTAGGTACCTACCAAATAGGTACCTACATTGAAGCGATCTTCACAAAAATACAGTACAATCTACATACATCTCTAATTATATCTACTTAATATCAACTACTTTAATAAACAACTTTTCTGGTGTTTTTCTGATTTATATGTGAACTTTTGCAAGTCTGCACCGCAGGTACACACGGACTACATACTAATGATAGAGGTTGTTTCGGCAGAACAGTAATTATACCTAATACCATAGGCGCCTCTGCCCACGCTTGTTTACTAGAATTATATGTTATGTATTACTTAGTAACTATAGATATACCTAATAGTGCCAAAATTATCGCAGATGCACCATCATCAATGCCGAGTGCCGAGCCACCGACATTGACCTCTTGTAGGTACAGGTTGTTCCTATGTGGGTACCTATTTCCCTCCCGCCACTAAGTTTATTTATTTATTATGTTATTAATATTCCAGGAACTTGCTACGTAAAATTCCTCACCAGAATGGCAGCTCGAAAAGCTGTACTCGTATACGATTACTACGAAATTTTGCCAGATCATCCGGTTCATATAAGACTGTCATTTGATAATCACAAGTTGGTCATGTCGAACGTTCCTAAATGGATTCTACATTATCAAGTGAGCGAACTCATAAGTACCATTATCGGGGCAGGATTAACATCAGTGTCATTGGACGAGCAAGAGGTCAATGAGTCTTCCAATTCTTTCATCTTGACCTATGATAATCACCGTAAGGCGTTGGAAGCCAGGAAAAAGTTGTGGCCAGGGATAGAATTATGGAATACAAGTGTATCTGTAGACTGGGCAGTACCTCAAGAATTGAAAGAGGTGTTATTTCTTTCTAAAATGTTTGTTGCACCCATCCAATATATCTTTTGTTGTTTTTAGTCGCGAGTATTGTATTTCAATAACTTGCCGGAATATTCGACCCGTTCGGAGCTGTTTGCAGCCCTGACAACTACCATTGACATTCACACGGTGCTAAGACTGCGTCTTCACAATGGAATTGGGTGCATTGTGTTTACAGGATATCAAACTAGAAGAGATGGTCAGAGAATTCTGACAGGTAAGTGTGGAAGTTACTGTTTTTAAACCCTTGGCTATAACATACATTAGGTCATTAGGTCAACCCCCTATCACCACCTTTTCAAAAACCCTTCAAAGTGTCTAAATATTTTGTTATTAGATACAATCAAATTATGGTTGGGTCAGGGTAGTTTTATTATTTATTTTATTATTATATTACAGTGTGGTCATTTATAAGTGTGCAACATATGGGAATTCTTTTTATTACAAAAAAAAGTTGGTGCATGTTCGATAATCATATTAGGTGCACTTGGAATGGTTGCAAGTCAAGCGGCGTACAAACTTAGGTCAAAAAATATACTTGTATAAGAATAAAGTACCCCTATTTCAGAAAATTTAGCAGAATGTTATTAGAAAAAGTTGTTTAGAATTAAAAGTATGCATAGATTCGAAAACGTGACCTCCTAAAATAAAAAAAATATTTTTTTGAAAACATTAATAATTTCCCAATTTTTTTTTTTTTATATTCACCCTAAGACCTTCATAAATTAATCAAAATCAAATCAATTTTACATAGAGTAAAACGGGGTAATATGGCAACTTAAATTTTGAAGGTTCACATTCTAATAACTAACGCACCTAGCTGAAACGTAATGGCTGCACCTTAGCGCTTACACTCATGTGGGTATGTGTCGTGAGACGCTCGTTGCCGTATTCCCCTTGACAAAAATGTAACAAGCAAATATGTTCAATGATGCATTTGTGCCATATTACCCGATACTATGGGTAATATGGCATCTCTTTGCGGGTAATAAGGCAACATTCATTTTTAATCTAAAAATTTTGAATTACAATGATTCATGAAAAAAGATTCAAAACTACAAAAATGAAACTGTATTTACTGTAAACTAATAAAAAACAACATAAACAATAATTGGTCCTGGTTTAATTGTGGGAACTTGTAAAATTTGTTCAAAAGAATTTTGGTCTTCACGGTGGTCAACTGGAATGGCGGCCTGTCTTTGCCCAATTGGAAAGTTGTGATTATTATTTTCTTCTGGATTCGGCTCCACTACAACCGGTGCTACTTCGTCAATAACAAATGCGTAATCGGGAATTTGTTCGGGATTAAAAGGGTATATCCCACATGTTCTGAAACCGGAAGTTCCATTTTGTATTGTTGCCGCTTTGCACCAAGCAATATTTAAAAGTGAGGCGAACTGCAATCGGTTCAGCTTTCGACCCGGTTAGTTCTGAATCCAATTCTGGCAAGTTTGGGACCAATAGGTCTTCAGAGGCTTGAAAAATGATCGGTCATGAATTCAAGCAGCTTTTGCGGCCCAAGGGAATTTTAGTTAAATTTCCTGAGTTCATTCTTCTCATTAAAGTACGCACTGGGACTTTATAAGTTCGACTAATTTCTCGAACTGACCCTCTACCAATACGAATGTCCCTTACTGCGTTCTGGAGGTCTTCTTCTGACCACTGGGCCCTCAAGTTTTTTGTTATATAAGAACGTGGCATTGTGTAAATCTAAAACAAACAGAAAACACATAAATCATATTATGATATATCGTACCTATCAAGAAAATACTTTGGGTAATATGCCGCACTTACGATTTTATGAGGCATATTGCCCCCGATTACAACAAAAACATTCTAGCTATAAATTAAAATTACCGCGTAAACCTAAACAACAAATCATACGATGAAAGTTAGGTTAGAAGTTCTATTTCGCCGTACATTAGAGATATTTCACTCAAATGGCCAGGGATTCAGTAAACTCGCAATAAATTCATTATAATAATATTATTTTTCGTGGTTCACTTACCGATTATTATGAAAATTTTCACTAAATTGGAAAAGAACCAAACACCGACTGAGGCACGTGCTTCTTCTGGTATTTTCTAACGGGTATGTTTACTGCGGCGGTGTTTACCCTCTTGAGTTGGCTTGGAGCTAAGTGAGGCGTATTACCCACTGCGGCATATTCACCCGTTTTACTCTATATTTGTTTAAATTCAAGCATATTTGTAAAGTTAACTTGAATTCTTAATTTATTAAGGAATCACAAACTTCATGGTTGTTGCAACTTTAAAATATATTTTAAATAAATATCCTAAAAATTTTTTTATTTTAAATGTTTATTAAAAAACTGTACAAATTAATCGACATGAAATCCTACTAAAACATTATGACAGCTTGGTGGCATTATTAACAAAACAATGTATGCATTATGTACCTATGCGTTTAGTGCAAACTGAAGAAATACAATTGTTTTTAAACGTATTTGAATATGGTGCCAATGGTTTTGCCAATTTTTATCCCCATTTTTTTTATTATAACTTAACAACAATAACAAATAAAAAAAAATAAAACAGAACATTACCTACCTACATATTATTTGAAATGCAGAAAAAAATAAAATTATGTATGTGTAAAAAAATTATCGAAGCGTCTCTGTATGTCCACCTTCTCGTTCAATGCATTTAATTGTCCGATCATAAAATTCACTAACAGTGGATCGCAATACACTTACTGGAATATTTCTGCTATGAGATCGTATCGAATTTTCAAGCTCCCCAACATTATTATTCGGGAATACTACCGACGTGTTTCGCGAATCTTAAAGTAATCTAGTTGATGCGACAGATTTCTAGTCTCGTAACAGTATGCTTAGACCGGAGCGCGGCGAGTAGAATACTTTTAAAATTCGTTGGCAGGCCGCATAAATATCGCTTTTAAAATTCGTTGGCGGTCCGCATAAATATCGACTGCGGGCCGCGGTATGTGCATCCCTGATTTACTGTATAATACTTTTTAGAGCGCTGAAGGTACAAAATTAGGGCCGCAGGCGAGAATTTTAGAAACCACGCCAAATTTCGTGTTTGTCTACTATGCTAATATTTGCATTGAACAAAATGTCTGACTAATTATTTAATGTCACATCCATTTTTTTATTACTAAGTATGCCAAAAGGTAGGTCTGAGAAAATGTTAATTACATATTCTTTATTTGTGATCATGACATTATGTAATATCACGCCGACCCTGCCATGCACCACTGGATTTCTTTTTAGCTTGGATTTGAATAGATAGTAGGGGAAGTCTATCTAAAATGGGATACTTAAGCTTTGGATTTAATTTAAAAAAAAAGTTGAAGTACAAAGTCATGGACAACACTCATGATGGATATACCAAACATAACTTTATTCAAAAAATAAACGTAACATATAAAAGTATTAAACATAAAACCAAAAAAAAATAAATTCTTGCGCAATACAAATTGCCCATTTTAGGAACATATATATCTAAAACGGGATCAGTAGTGTTTCTAAAATGGGATTATATTTCCAAGCACAGATCACATATAAAATAACTGTCTTCGTTTTTTGATACACCGCAAGCTTCGTGGACCCATCTCTGGCAGGAAGTACACCGAATCCACGGGTCACCAGGTTTGCTACTTAGAAAATCTACTTCACAATAAAAGCACACAGGATTTTCTTCATCGTCACTGTTTTCTTTGGTTATGCATATTTTTTTGGTATTTTTGTCCTTGGTCTTGTTTTTCCCATTCACATCTTCTTGGTCCCTAGTTTTGTTTGTTGCTTCACCGGTCTTCTTTTCGGTCGAACTATTTTTCTGTGGTTTGAAGATTTTCTTTACCGATTCTCCCGTCAAAAGTCCCTTTCCTTTCAAAGATGGCAATTTACTGGTTGGCACGTTACGTCGTTTCGCCTCTAAACTGGCATTCAGTTCATTCTTATAAGGTGTGCTCGTTAAGATGGCAGCTTTACCTCTCCTTGCAGTTTTCACAGGCCTTCTTAATGCTGCTTTTGGGTATGGTTGAATCATTTCTGGTGAAACATAATCTTTAAGAATTTTGCTCAGAGGTTTATCATCACTGGAGAAGCTGTCATCTGACTCATGAGGACAAGTTGATTTTGATTTTGGCAGTGTGTGGGCAGAATATGAAGTTGATGGAGGTGGTGTTTGGTGCCTGATTGCAAATGATGGTTCTCTTTCTGGTGAACCCTCTTCTGTTAAAGTTGATTCATTTTCTGGTGAAACATAATCTTTAAGAATTTTGCTCAGAGGTTTATCATCATCACTGGAGAAGCTGTCATCTGACTCATGAGGACAAGTTGATTTTGATTTTGGCAGTGTGTGGGCAGAATATGAAGTTGATGGAGGTGGTGTTTGGTGCCTGATTGCAAATGATGGTTCTCTTTCTGGTGAACCCTCTTCTGTTAAAGTTGATTCATTTTCTGGCTGATCAGTGGGATCAGCAGCTATAAACATGTCATCAGTGAAAACGTGGCGATTAACGGGAAATAAGCCAGTTTTTTCAAAACCATGAATTGCATTATTGGGTGTTGCTGCCCTTAAGAAGGCCTTTCCAAATAATTTGCCTATGTGGTAAATTGTGACGACTTTACCTGGATTATTCCTTAGAAATGTTTCAACCTCTTGGCTGTAGAATGTCGATAGAGGAGCCATAAAAGAAACGTCTAGCGGTTGCATGCGGTGACTACAATGTGGCGGTAAGCACAACATTGTAACACCGTGATCCCTGGCTTTTTCTATTACAGCTATGTTTTGAGTATGAGTTTTATGACCATCCATTATAAGTAACGAAGGATTTTCTTTTGAGGCATTGGTAGATTGTAAAAAATGGTTAAACCACTTTTCGAAGAGATTCAATTGCATCCAACCAGTAGGATGGTAGGCAACTATGGATTCAGGGGGTAGCCCAGTCGAAAATTCTTCCTTGGCACGAACTCTGGGAAAAATGACCATGGGTGGAACATATGTCCCTGCAGCACTCATGCATATTACCGCAGTGCATAATGTGTCCCGTTCTGCTGAGGTTAACGTTCCTACTTGCTTCCTACCTTTCATAGCAATCACCTTAGATGGACGCCCCTGTACAGTTGTTAAGCCCGTCTCATCAACGTTGAATATTCTAGATGGTGTATACGCGTATCTATCTTGCAAGGGCTCCAGCAAATCAAAGAATTTTCCCACGGCAGTTCTATTGAAGCCCCTAGCGCGAGCTGCCGATGTTGCTTCAGGTTTCCTTAGGGAAAGGTGATTTCTATTTATAAATGATCGGAGCCAAACCCAACCAGCCATTTTTTTATTTTCATTAAAATAATGTTTTAAATTGTTCCTTTCTGCTAACTGAAACGCCAGCCTACGCACATCTGTACACCTTAACCCAAAAAGCATGCTCTCCATAGTTTTTACGTAGTCAACTAGTTGTTCTTCCATTTGGCGCGAAAAAGTTCGTTGTCGACTTCCCAAGCCTTTTTCATGCCCGGTAATGTTTTTGTTTAAGTTTTTCACTCTCCGCTCAAGGGTGCTCTTTGGTACAGAAAAAACTGTTGCCGCTTTTAAATAACCATATTTGCCACTCGAAACCGATCTAATTGCTTCCGCCATTCTTTCCTCGGACCAAGACTGACGAGTTGTTTTCCGAGGTGCCATATTTGCTAATAGTAACTTGAATCTGCAATTAAAAAAAAACAGCAATGTCCACCGCAATCGTATTCAAATTAAAACAGAAAACGAGCACTGTGTTTCTAAAATGGGATATCCCGTTTTAGAAGCCCTCGTCGCGTCCCATTTTATCAACACATCGACATGTAAACAAACAATGCCTGCAAGTTTTACATATAAAAATATAACCTTAAAATTTCATACGTTAAGTGGTCGTTTATGTCCTAGCAACTGGTAAAAAAATTATCGCCGTCATCTGATTCGCCATGAAGACAAAAAGCTTATGTTTGTATATTTAAATTATTACAAAAAATATGTTAAAAACCTAAAAACTCACCTAGTGACGCTGCATCACTCACGATTTTGGTTAAACTGCTGAGGAGGATTACTTATACACTAACAGGAAGTATTATGTCAATTGCACAACAGATGGCGCTGCATGTAACACAAAATAATTAGGGTATCCCGTTTTACCACAGTATCCCGTTTTAGGTAAACTTCCCCTACCTAATTTTTGTTAAAAGTAAAATTTTCCTTATTAATGAACAAACATGTTGAGCAGTAGGGGAAGAGCAAATCAGCGAAATAGTGTTTAGGGAAAAATAGGTGGTTAAGCTTTATAAAACAATGATTATTTATTTTCAGACACCCCCATTCTTGGAAGGCTGCTTTATCTAAGTCATAAAAGATTCCACACTCCCAGGTACCTAGCTACTTATATTTTATTTGTATTTAATTTTACATATTTTACAACATATAAAACTTATCTCAGTTGCTTCCTGCGCTAACGTAAGATTTAAAAAAAACTACCTCGCAGTAAGCTTTTGAAATTTTTCTGCATGTTGATTTATTTATTTTGTATGTCAAATTTTTGACAAGAGTAAAGTCTGTTCAGAGATATAAGAAAGTGACTAACTGATCCCTATTAGGTCAGTATTTTGCTTAGAACTTAATCATGGTTTGTAATAAAAATAAGTAAGACATTAAATAAAATTGTATTTATGTTTAAATGTAAAATTACAAGTTAATTTATTATTAAAAATTATATTTATGATTACAAAAATATACAAATTATTCGGTACTTATAATAATTATTCACTTAATTGACTTAATATATCAATATCACTATCGCTATCATCATCTGTTCTAATTATTATTTGTGCTATATTGTGTAACAGGATTTGCCCAACTTTGTGAAGGAATGTTAAAAACTTCAGTTTCTATAAGCTCATGTACACTGAAGTTGATAGTAGGGCAAATATTGTTACGACGAATGGCAGACTTCAGTTGGTGCCAAACATGTTCAATGGGATTAAATATACAATGGTATGGTGGAAGCCTTAAAACTGTATGCCCTAGATTTTTTGCATAATTATCACAGAAGTATTCCTTTTGTAGTTTTAAACTTTGTAAAACCTCAATTAATTGCCCTTTGGTGTAATCTATAAAATAAATGTCATTATCATACATGTAGTTTTGGATTGTTCCTTTTGTGTCATTTAAGGAGGGAGTCTTGGTCAACTGGCTACTATGGTAGCTTGCATTGTCCATTACAATTACGCTATTCGCAGGTATATTTGGAATTAGCTTGTTTTCGTACCAATCTTCAAATAAATCAGCAGTGGTGTCCTCATGGTACCTAATCCAGAGAAGAATCTTTAATGTTTTTTGCAGGCAGAAAATGTCCATTTGGAATCCATCCGTCTTTAGATCCAGCATGCAAAATCGTAATTCGTTTACCTCTTTTTAATGGCGCGCTTGTTTTAGACTTGCCGCTTGAGTCTACCCAACCCTTTTCCGGGGTATTGTATCATGTCGAACCAGGTTTCATCAAAGTAAATAATCGGCCTTTGCTGATCTCTGTAAATCCTAATTTTTGTAGATATTCGGATTCCCAAATTCCCGAATTCTACTGGATTCCATTAAAACTTGTCTTTTGTTAATTTTTTTTTAAATCTAAAACCCATGTGTTGGATACACTTCCATAACGTTGTTCTGCCACGTTTAACGCCGGTTTCATCTTTTTCAAGCCTTTTAATTAAATTATCTAATGTAGGCACGCTTTGTTCCTCGTATACCTAACTTGTGGAAACACTTTGGAAAATTTTCAATAATATCTTTGATTTCAGTTTGAACCGTACAATCGTCTATTCCAATCTTAATAACTTGATTATTGGTGCTTTGATGTAAAGATTTTATGGCATTGACTGATAGCGAAGAACTGCTAAATGATAAATAGTGGCCTATACGAGAATATTTAATTTGAAAATCTTCCGTAAAGTTCTGACCGATGACAATGTCAATACCTGGAATACACTTGTCTACTACTAAAAGATCAATAAGTAAACATACATCATCAATACCTATGCTAAAGGATACCATTTCTGAAACCACAATTTCGGATCCACCAAAAACTGTAAGGATAATAGGTTTCGGTAATGCAATAATGTCTAAATGCAACTTTTTAGTAATATTTTCCGTTATCAATGAACATTCACTGCCAAAATCTACAAAACATTGCTCATCTAAGTTTTCATTAATTTTGACAGATTTGTAAAATTTATTTTTGTCACTCTCCCTTGATCCTTGATATCAAAAGTACTTTTCTATTGACCCCCGTAGTATTATTTTCGCTTGATTTAAAGTGAATGTTTGAAGTTTGCCCATTTTTCTTAAAACAGTTATTAATCGAATGCCCTGTACGTCGACAATATTTACAGTATAGACTACTTCGATCTCCATGCATAACCTTCTGGGGACACTGATACTGTTTATGTCCTGATTGTTTACATTTATAACAAACGCTCAAATTTCTATTTTCGTTTCTTAACTCGATATTTGCTGACTGCCTAAATCTATTACTTATTATTATATACTGGTTGATGATCACGTTTTCGTGACGTTTCAGCAAAACTTAAGGAGGGCTCAAAAGCTTTTAAATATACAGCTAATTTAGAAGGATCTACAATGTTAGCCGCTTTGATTGAAAATTTAATATTTTGATTTTCGAGAGAACCTACTATAAGACTAACTTCATCACTGCCTGTTAAATTTAAGTTCATTCTGCGAATTAACGCCAATTTTTCAAAACAATATTCATAGGGGCTTTGATTTAATTTAGGCTTTAGTGCTAGCATGTCAGTCATTAAAATGTACAAGTCTCGAGTGGACGGAAATGTTGTTATTAATAAAGATTTCCACTCTGCCCATGATTTTAGAATGTTTGGAAGACTCTTATAACATATATTTGCAGGACCTTGTAATTTGTTTATGGCCAAATGGCAAATATTTATATCATCCCAATTATAAATTGCAGCATGCTCATCAATTTTGGAAATCCATACATTAACATCATGAAACAAAGGGTTAAATTCAGTAATGTCTGTATCTTTCACGGATATACCTATTTTAGGCCTCTGGTCATTTTTAAGCATATTGCCTATATCTATCAAACCTGAGTGGTCACTGATGACAGTAGCACTTGGCTGAGGAGGCAGATCTGGAGTATACGAACGTGCACTATCGTTCTCACTTCGCCGATTCCGTTTAGGATCATCAATATCATCATTAAGACAAGATGAACTATGACTGCGACACCGACACGGAGAACCTTGTCTTTTGCTCATGCTTATAAATGTCAAAACACACAAAGGTACTTTTAACACAGTTTAAATCCAGTTAAAAAACACTCTAACCGTCAGCGGACACAGAAGTACTGTTAAAATATTGTCACCGCGAACACACCCAAAAGTACGTAAAACACAGTTTTATGTCTTAAAGACTTTTCTTTTCTTTATATATCCCACTTCTGATGAACACACTTGGTTTAGTCGACGACCAAGTAAAACACTTTAATTAAAAACACACTTTATTTAATTATCGTTGATTTTCATACAAAACTAATTACAATTCAATCGATCTATTTGTCACCGAATTCTCAAGGTAAGTCCCATAAAAATCACACTCTCTTAAAAATTAGCCCAATGTTTATATTCCGCGGAGTCGACATCATTCAAAACTATCAAAACAATTCTTGGTAAACACCAAGATTAAGTTATCTTTTCCGTGGTCAGCACTTAAGGTGGGTGCTCACACTTGTAAATTTTACGCCGTGTTATATCTTGATCACCTTCATCTACCTTCGAGAAAATACCAGTATCGGTTCTTTTTTTCCTCGCTAAAATGGGATTATTCACAATTTTCCATACAGTTGATGTTGGAATTTTTGTTAATGTGGCCGTTTCTTCTAACGCTGCTTGCTTGCTGACCGCACGTTGAATGAGAGTTGAATAAACATTGTTTATAACTTCCTTAGTTTCCACAGAAAAGTGTTTTCTGCTTTTCGACGGGGTTATCTCTTGAGATACATTGGGCTCGCACATATTTTCCATGACTCACACACGATTACTATTAGGTACTTTAATAATGAAATTACGTCTTCCGGATTTGCAGTTTACTTTAAGACATTTTTAAGTACGGACCATAATTTACCTGCATTTATTCATTCATTCATTGTTTGTTTATGGCCACCCGTGGATAATCCCATTCAAAGGCAAAGTGTAACTTTCTTATATCTCTGGACAGGCTTTACTTAATTTTTAATTTGACATATGCCTACAAACGCGAAAAATTTTCAAAGCTGACTGCGAGATAGGTTAGTCTTTATTTCCGTTCTATTTTCTTTCCCTTAAGCGAGTGATTGTAAAAACTACACTCGCAGGCAAAATAATCGATCCACCCAAATTTTCGATGAATTTAAATCGTAAATAACTGTTTGATATTGGATTTAAACGAATTTTAAAGAATATTGTAGATAAATTAATGGAGAATCGCTCACATTCTAAAAATTTACTAAAAAAATAGACGTACGTTTATAACATACAGGCCTAAACAAAAATATGTTTTTACCATAAGTTTAAGACACTCTGTGAAGTGGTGAAACAGTTTTAATTATTAAGTCACATCTGTTCTTAACATTTTTATTTTTGGTTCACCTCAATGTCTTGATTTTTGTGGAAAATATGGATTTAAAAAAAAAAACATTACAATTTCCAATAATTTTTCTGTACGAAGAACTAAGGTTGCTATGGAGGATGGCAGTGATAGTTTTGTTGAATCATCCCATACTTGGACACAATATCATTTACGGCTTTAAAAAGCTATCAAATTATTTTTTGTAAATGAATGTGTGTTACTTCTGAGGTGTCTTCTTACTTTTAAAAATGGATATGTCTCCGACGGATGTTGCCAAAGCCATTGCTTTAATCCAGGATGGACGGTCACAATATTACGTGGCAAGAGTTTTAAACGTCACAAGAAGTAAAGTACAAAGGGCTGTAAATCGGTTTAATCAGCATGGCGAGTATTGGCGAGTAGGTACAGTAGAAGGAGTAAATGTGGTAGGAAGAGGTGTACGAATGAACGAGATGATAGCTTTATTGCACTAAACGTTTTAAGTGACCGAAGAGTGGAGGTAAACACAGGTACAGAAAAATTGTTGGATATTTCAAAAAAAATTTTAAAAATCCATATTTTCCAAAAAAATAGAGATATCGAGGTAAACCAAAAACAAGAATGTTAAAAATAGATGTGACTTGATCAATAAAATTCATTTAGAACAATATACTGTTTCACCACTCCACAGAGTGTCTTAAACTTATGGTAAAAAACATATTTTTGTTTAAACCTGTATATTATAATTTTTTAGTAAATTTTTAAAATGTGAGCGATTCTCCATTAATTTATCTACAATATGCTTTAGAATTTGTTTAAATCCTACATCAAATAAAAAAGTTATTTGCGATTTAATTTCATCGAAAATTTGCGTGGATCGATTATTTTGCCTGTGAGTGTATTTACTATTTGTAATGTAATGTAGTTCTTGTATATCTTAGTTAAGTAAAATTCGGAGAAAAAAACACGTTTATCGATGGTCCTTATGTTCAATCGTGTCCCAGAATCAAACTGCTGTCTTTTCCTAGTTGTACACCCGGTACATTTTTGACTAGTATTGTTTATTTTGATCTAGTTTTAAAAAGTTAATTAGAACAACAAAAATCAGTCGAGCAGAACACTCCTTATAAAGCATGGAGCACTAAGCACTTAGATTGTGATATTTTACTCAGCGAATGTTTCTTGCTATTTTAATTGATTTTAGATAAGGAATAAGGGTGTACTACTCTGAACAGTACTTAACTAACTACAGGGTAGTCCACTAAGGGTATATGGGTAAACAAGCAAAAAGAGAAAATATTTTTAAAGTTGCCGTTTTACTCGTAATTTCGTTTACTTAACACCCTTAGTAGATCACCCTGTATATTGGAGGATGATGTAGATTATGGCTCTACCTGTCTTTTTTTTAATTATTTCAGCCCGTTTGTCAACGAGTGTGGAGCGTATTATGATGAATATACAACGGTAAGAATTAAGAATACCTACACTTCATATTATGAAGGTTTGTTTTTATTAGAGTTTCTTGTTATACTTCTCTTACCAATCACAGGTACTTTAATTATTTTTATTTACGAATTGATTCAGCCAAATTTCGATACTCAATCGTACCCCAACGCAGAGCCTGACCAACATCCAATGTTTGGGTCATCAGCTGTTCGTGAACCGGTAAGTCAATCTTCGTGAAACAATTTTTCCACGTCTGGGTACTGCACTGGTTAAATCAGACATTAACCGGATGTAAACGAAATCATTGTACAGGGCTCCACATACTGAAACTTACTGTTATGTTTGAGTGGGATGTTAATTTTTATCTAAAAACCAAATTAACGTTATTATTTACTTTCAAAATAACGACAGAAGAGCCGATTTCAACATGTGTTACGACTAAAAATAGAATTTAAAAAAGATTCCTTTATGATTTATAGTCTCTAAATTGTTCTGCACTTTTTCTTTACTGTTACACTTGGTAGTTAACAGTCAATGTTCAGAGCAATAATTAAAACTTACGTGACAGATAGCAGACAGGTGATTTCATCTCTCTTTTCTATACACAGCGCACAGTGGATTACGGCTTCAGTCGGCTGGCTTTCAAACCCTTAATTGGATTTATCTTTAAAGAGGTTGATGACTTGAAAGCGTACCCTTTTTCAGTACTGCTTTAGCACACTTTACTTCTTTTAAACTATTTAATTTATTGATCAAACCGGGATCTTGACCACTTGTAACAAGATGCTTTTTTATTCCAAAAGAAAAGGAATTTAAATAATTTAACGGTCTGAGAGCAAATCTATGAACTTGTAAAAACAGAAAGCTACGATTTTCTCGTGTTTGCCCATTTAATAGCCGATTCCTCCACCACCTCTTACAGCGTTGAACTCGCACGTAAAATCAATTAGGTCGTGGAATTCCTTTACATATTTTTATTACCGAAAGCTTTTAAAAAATCTTTTCTAGGAACGGGAATAACTTATTCGCATGCCGGGCTTCTTATCTATGATTCAGTGAATAGAAAAAATAGTCTTACCTACACGTATAAGTGTGTTCTAAAATTATTTAATTAATACAAGAAGGAAATTCGATTCGCGACATTATTTTCATCAGTTTTTAAAGAAATCTATGTTTGTATTTAACAAACAGAACTTTTTTAAATGATATCATATAATTTTCATTTATTAGTATCACGATCGGTATCTTTTATCATCTAAATGCATCTTGGAAATCATAATACGTGATGCTTCAATTTGAAATATGTTTTAATAAAAAATTTATTTTTAAATAATTAACTGATTTATTTTTCTTGTTTATAAAACTGATGCAAATCGAATTATGATTTCCAAAATGCTTTTTAAACAAATAATGAAAGTATATCATATTATTTAAAAGAATTATGTAAACTGGGGTGGGTTGAAGGTGACTTTAATTTGATTTTTAGGTAAAAATTAAGACACCTCTCAAATATAGCAGTTACCCTAATTTTAATCTCTTAGCACAAGTCTGTAGTACAACGATTTTGTTTACATTCTGTAAAAACGATACTTTTTTTAAAAAATCATTATAAAGTTAAAGTTCTTTTGACAATAAACTGCAATAAAACTAAAGGGTCGGTCCCATTGTGTGAACAATAAATATGTAAAGTGTAAAGATCCAGTAAAGGGTAGGACTAAGAAAATTAAGTAATTATACTGGTATGATGTGTTTATATTAATTTAATGAAATAAAAAAAACAACTAAATATTATAAATTTTTAAATACTATACCTATATTTTGGGAATTTACGGGTATTACGCACTTGGCACCCATTTTATTGCAGTCATTAAATCGGATCGGAACCATTTTTCGTGAATAGAACTTTACATCATTTTTCTCAACACTGCATATATTATTAGCGTTTTAATATAGATTCATGTATTATTTTAAAATTTTAGCCAAACATTGATTACCAATCGTGCTCGAAGTCGACCGTTGACCAACTCCCACTGTTTTGTCTACCTCCGGTGCAAGCTTCGGTAAGTATGAGAATCATCACTATTTTGCTTTGCAACAATGAATAACGCCATGATCACTTGCAAAATTTAAAGGTTATAAAATTATTAACAGAATCTTGAGTTATTCATCTCTATTTTAACGTATCGAAATTTCAAATGTATCGGATAAAAATTTCCAAAGTTAGAGCAAGTTTCAGCTGACTGTATTTTTAATCGCCCAATTATTTTGTCGTGGAAATGTAATAATGATAATAATATAGTGAGTTATATACTAGTAAAGTAAGTTTTTCCTTATCGTTATATGCAGCGTGTTGGAACCATAATGGTATTATTAATTTTAAGAAAAAGAGTTATTTTTCATAAAAAGTTTTGTGTGGTTTTCCTTAAACCTAATGAAATAATCAGATATAAAATTTTTGCACTTTGTAAAAAAATATAAATTTTTCTCTTGAGTAAAGTAGGTACCTATCTTTATTTTTGACATCGAAAATGGTTATAAAAAAAGTTGATCAGAATTGTAAACTACATTTAAATACTCACACCGTGTTTCTCAACAATGTTCGCTTAGTCTGGTCCTACCTACAACACAGATCTAACCATTATTATTTTTTTTAAATTAAAGCCTGGATTCTACAATGAATTACAAGCTGTTCAGAAAGCAATACACGTTTTCCTGGAAAAGGAATTTCCAAATAGGTATTGGACCTGTTTGGATCCAGAACAACACGAGGTACGTCTTGATTTAATTTCTTTCTAAAAATTTTAATTTTTAAGTTTGGATAATTAACCTAAGCGCATATAATAGTCAACATTTTAATATTTTTCTTTAAAATTGGTCCCTAAATATCATATACATACTATAATGAGGGTAGTAAGTAACTCTCAGGCAACAGAAAACATAGTACTTATAGATATTGAAACGTTTGTTTGATCGCAGGTTTGCCCTCATATCGGAGCCATAAGAGTACGGCCGACCGTGAACAACCAGACCTTCGAGTTTGTTCTTCTGTGTGTGTCCAGTGAATTTGCCAACAACTACTCTGCATCCAATCCCCCTATGATCTACAAGGCAAGACTGTAACAAGGTAATTCCAGACAAATATTACTTACTTTATAACTATGGGTTTACTTATTTTATTCAAGCATTATAATACTTAAGCTTTATTTTTACTTTCCTAACTCCTTACAATATGTACCTCTGGGAAAAGAGGAAAGTTATGGAGTCATGGAATGTTTCGATTTGAACAAATATAAGGAGTTTACGTTCTAAGGGCCCCTGAATTTATTTTGACAATAACATTGTCCCTGAACCCTACCAGTTCCATAATATCTACAAACAATTGAAAGGGCTTAAGCTGCCATGGTACAAAAATGGCCTACAAGTAGGGATTGTCTATGTAGAGTTAAAATCAACTAAGAAAAGGCCACGGCATCATCAGCTGCGAGCGTAAAACATCTTTAAAATGTTTCTGTCTCGTGTCGCTCTAGATCGATATTTCGTAGCGTAAGCAGATGACGAGGTGGCTTCTTACTTGATGCGAATTCTGACTACTAAAACAAGCAATGAAAAGAAATTCAAAATGGCGCTGCTTCTACGAAATTCGACGTCATTTTGAAACTATTGCGCTATTGAATAAGGTGTACCTACCTAATTCACAAATTCTTAGATATTATTTCGCTATAAATTTAGAGGTTTAACCCGAGTTGATTACTATACAGAGTGTTTTAAAAAACGTACAGCATATCGAAAAATGCAAATTTTCACAACGTAGAAACACAGCAAGAACAATGTTGTTCGATAGACAATTAAATTTGACATAACACGCTTGTTAACATAATATATTTAAATTAGTTATTGCCGTTTAGAACTTGTAATTATTTAGTCCTATTTTTTGAACAGCTTGTACAAGTTAGTAAATTTCTCAACGACACAAAACTTAACCAGTAGATCCCTAAAATTGTTACTGCATTTCACAAAATATTTCAAAACCCGCAAGGTTAAGATTATGTTTTTAAATCGACATGGGTCCGATTCCGCTTGATTGTGCAGCTACATGGTGTTTTAAATTTACCAATTTATTTCCAAAATCTAAAAACGAACACTGGATGGTGATTCAAAATTTGGGTAATTAGAAAATTGGTATGCCACTGACTTTCCCCAGGTTAAAACCTGGTTCAATTTTAATTAAAAAATGTCTCTTGGCATTTTTTCCATTTTGCTGCCATTTTGTCGATAAAAACAAGTTAACAAAACTAATACACTGCACAGTTTTTTTTTGTTGCTCGATTCCATCGCAAAATAATAAAGAAAAACTCAAAAACAAAGTACAAAATTAAACAAACTCTTACAAAATTCCCTAACACAAAAACAATAAACTCTCGTGGAAACCGTGTTTTATAAACCGAAAAACCGCGATAGACTCCCGAATCCACGGCGGTTAAACTAGATATTTCGTCGGTTTAATTATAATTTAAAAGGCGCGTGATAGGGCTGTTAGCCAAGCGGATCTTTACCGAAGATAAAGAAGTACTTCTTAAAGCAGACGTCTCGGCGAAAGCATCACTTGAATTAAAATCTCTTTTCAACATAGATTGGTACACATTTTTAATTATTTCTTGAGCATTGGGAGATAAATACTTTCTTTTGAACGTGACACTACAAGATGCCCTACTCAGCACAAGCTCACGGACGCCACATTCTAACATTAATACAACAAAGAATATTGTCACGAGGGGCACCCTTGATTAAATGATGATCATTATAATTATTGCAGCTTTTATTTATGTTAAAATTAATCAAAAACAAATGAATGACTAGGCTAACCCATTCCTACCTTGTACTCAAGCTTTCTTGAGGTCGCGAGGGTAGCGTCTCGAGGCGTCGGTCTGGATTTGGGGCGCTACTCGCTGGTCTCTGCCTTGTTGTCGTTCACGGAGTTCAATATCTAAGTAGTTCCCGCGGCGCCGAACTCGGCAGGTCGGTTGACACGCACGACCACTGCACCCCACTTCCGCCCTGCCATGGGCTCCCTCTGAACGTGCAGATGCAGTGTCGTGCGTGAGGGAATGAAAAAAGTACCTCGTAACAATATCACGCGCCGGTAAACTAACACTAATATAACAAAATTCACTGAATTCACTGAAAAACTGAAAAATAAATTAAGCTTTTACATTTGGTGATCTAATGAAGTAATTAGAGAAACTAAATTACGCAGGTATAAAATCCAAAAAGAATAATAAAGCAACGGTATATGTTATTTTCATGATGTTTTTATTATACTACGTAATAATAGAAACATATAATAGTGGATTAAGGGCAAAACCTAAACCTAAATTATAAATGTTTATAAATTTCCTAACTATTGTTACCTAATGAACACTAACTGATAACTGACAAATTATATTCCACGCCCACATTAAAAAGTGTTATAATGACAATACGTTACAATTTTATATTCATTATTACCATTACAGCGATTATTCACTATCTGACGATGAAAACATTTCATTACTGTCGCTACTGCTGTCATCTGCAGGATTTATAATAATAGGTTCTATCATGACTTCAACGCGTACATCTGTATAGTCCCACATTTTTTCTTCTACGCCCTCGACATGTAATACGCACCTATGCCAATCTGTTGCTTTTATTGCCGTTTTTAACAGTTCTTTAACATTTCTTTAACATCTTTTAACTTAAAAGTTTTATTTTCAATCGCCACTTCGCCTTTTATCTGGGCCCATATAAGCTCGATTGGATTTAGTTCACAATGGTAAAGCGGTAAACGTAATATTGTAACACCTCGTTTAGGAGCCATTTCATCCACTACATATTTCGTATATTTTTTTTTGTGAAGTCTTGCAAGATCGAGCAACTGCACTTTTAGCATTTTTTCGCCAAATGCAATATTTTTTTCTTCGAGCCAGTCAACAATCTTTCCTTTTCGCCACGCAGAAGTTGGCAAAGCTTCCACCCGACGGCTGTGGTATGGTGCATTATCCATCACGATTACCGACCCACGTTCAATACAGAATTTCCCTCATACACATTTTTTACCATTATACGCTCCCCAGGTTTTAAATGACGTCGTTTTGTAACTTGTTGGTTACTATCACTTGAAGAACTCGCCTGCATTATAATATTTGCTGTTTTGAATAACCACCAAAATAATAAAACTGAATTACTAATATCCTCTTGATTGAAACTTGTCTACGACACTGAACGTTGGTTAAAGACGATAAGAAAGCGTGCGAGCGCCTTTAGACATGGGTTTTTCTTACCTGCGTTGCCAAAATGACATGCTGATTTTGGTACATTTTATGAGAATTTAAATGAAATATTTTAAAACCTGGCAACATGTAACGACTTACTAATGCACAATCTTCCCAAGCGGTTTCGAATGCTTTTATTTCAGTTAAAAGTGTGTGAATCTATGTTAATCATTTTCTCCGCACACCGTCAATGATGATAAGAACAGTTTTGCCAATTGTTTTGGAATCGTAGTATAGTCAAAAAACCAATTGGAACGAAAATTAATAAAAATCGATTTGCTATTTATATAGTCCTACCTTCTTAAAATGGTATAGTAATTAGGGATGCAGGTAATTTGTATTCCGGCTCTGACCGAAAATATATTAGGAGCATTTTATGACCATAGGGATAATTAGGGTTTTATAGCAGTCAAAAGATCGAGGGTATAATGTAAACTTTACTTTACACCTGGTGTATGCAGTAATTGCAAAATAGGAGGATATTCCCCATTTTCAATTCTTAAAAGAAAAGAGTCAGGTTTTCATTTCATATATATTTTTATTGACAAAAATCACACCTCACGTGTTTCGACCATCCAGGTGGTCATCCCCAGGAAAAAAGGGACAATGCTGTAGTAGGAGTTTAAACGTTCCGTTCCCTGTGTGTTGAACTTGCCTTGAATTTCGTTTAATATACAAAAAGTCCTCAATGTGTTCCTAATTGGCACATAAATATATTCACATTCCTGCGTCCATATGCCGGACAAGGTGCACCTTTAAAGAAAACCAATAAGTCGTTTGAAACTCACACTGACTGCACTGGAACAGATCCACTTCCTCCAGGTTTTTATGGAGTTTAAGATGCCTCCGTAAATTACTCTTGTTAACAGTTTGATAGTCGCAATGCTTACACATTTGCATAGTAACTTCCGCCGGGTCTCTGTGTCGTAGACGATGCTCCTTTAAATACACGCTGTCCATCGTCTGAAAGTCGCAACGCTCGCACTTAAACATTTCAATTTCTCCAGGGCTTTTGTGAGTACGTTCGTGCCTTTTTAAAGTAGCCTTGTAGATAGATTTGTAACTACAATATTCACATTTAAAGGTGACAACTTCTTCGCTACTTCTATGCTGACGTAAATGGATATTTAACGTCCTTTTGAGGTTAGTTCGGTAGTCGCACTGATCGCATTTCCATGCATCAACCATATTTTTGTGACGACTCGTGTGTTTGGTCATTGCTTTTTTGGAATCCGTGTGATACTCACATTGCTTGCATTTAAATCCATCAGCTGGATGTCGCTGGAGGTGCCTCTTCATCTTAGCCTTACGAAACGTCTGAAAGCTGCAATTGTCGCACTTCAATATATCAGAGTCCGCCGTGTGCGCAAGCATGTGCTTGTACAAATCGCTTTTATCGATGGTTCTGTGATTACAATGCTCGCATTTAAGCATTTTACCGACCCCCTTCGAGTGTCTCTGGAGGTGATCCCGTAAAGTTGCTTCACGAATCGTCTGAAAGTCGCACTGATCGCATTTGAAGCTTCGAACTTCTGCGGCGGGACTGTCGTGCCGCAACAGGTGCGTTTCCAATTTGAATTTGTAAAATGTTCGGAATGTGCACTGATCGCACTCCAACGCCTTAATTTTTCCAGCAGGGTTTTTGTGTCGGACTTGGTGCCTCTTAAAGTTGCTTTTGTAGTCGGTTTCGTAATCGCATTTGTCACATTTTAAGACCGGGCTTTGTGATTTTTGCTCTGTGCAATTTGTCGATTTGCTAAAAAAGGAACAGAGTGTTACATTTTATACAGTACTGGACCAACAAAATTTTGCATTATTTACATTTTGCCCTAAAGTTCTGTGAAAGGATTTAAAGACGCATGTATGAGATTTTTAGGCCTTATCATTTACTTTTTTGATTCATATCAGGATCTTTATTCTAAAAAGAAGCGCAAATTTTTCAAGGAAACTGCAATTTTCAACGCTCAAAAATTAAAAACATTACAGATCACTTAAACAAATATTATCGTGTCAGACCTGTGAATATCTTAATAAAAAATATACTTTTTCTACTAGCGTTTTATAATAACCCCTTTTTGTTTGTCGTTTTGATTTTTAAATACCCTCCTTTCAGGCACAGCGTGCCTAAAAGTTTTTTAAGCACGCTGTGCCCAAAAGTAATTATTTACAATTAAAAACTAATTTCTCTTTGTAAAATAGATGAGGAATTTGAAGTAGAAATAGAAAATGAATCTGCAACAGCAATATCAATTAAACCCATGCCACTAGTAGAGCTGGTAGAACATTCTGATTCATTAGATTTAACACGTTTGTTTATTAGCGTCCAAAGATGTTTCACCAAGATTTTTTTCGGAAATTTTTCTTTTGTTTTCTAAAGAATCGTCTATATACCCCTCAGCCAGGCATTTGACCGCCAACCTCCATGTCGCTTTAACATCAATATATCCGCTCCAGAGTCCGCTAAAAAAGTTGCTGAAGGTCTTCGAAAGCAGTGGCCTGCATATTCATTTGCCTTTGGACGCCCCAAGAACTCAGCAATTTTCTTTGGTGTTGCTCCAATGGTATTAATACCCGCTGGAAGTCTGGAACATTTGGAGTTTCTGTACGTGATAAAAAATCTTTCATGGGTTATGTGTGCTGGAAGTAATTGGCCGTACTTTCGGACAATCTTCAAGAAGTTGATGCCGTTAATAGAGCCTTCGCTTATTACAAAGCTTCTTGCAACATTTGTTTTAGTGTTTGGAATGGTTAGTTTTATTAAAGACTCCGAAATTTCGATATTATTCATCTTTAAATATGTGAGTTCTTCTCTGCGACATGCTCCAGAGATTCACACAATAAGAATGCTCAATAAATAGTTCTTATCGTCTGCTTCTTTGACAAATCTTTCTATTTGTTCCTTGGAAAAAACTTTCGATGTTGGGCTTATAACCCGTAGATTTCCTTTTCAAAAATGCGATTAGGTTTGTAAATGTCTTTATATCAAAGTTTTTATTTAAATAAACCATCGTTTGAAGCATTGAGTAAGTACTCCACAAAGTTGATGGCTTATAGGCATCGGATAATCGTGAAAAATATGCCAAAACGACTTTTTCTGTTTTTTCAAGTTTTTTTACCTTTTTTTCTTCACACCAGTTTTTGAATTTTTCGTATGTGCCCTTATACAAACTCCTTGATTTTTGGGGAACAAGGTTCACCAGTGCCTCATTTGCGGCATTTTCAATGTCTGAGTCTTCTAAATCACTCATTTTTTACTTAATATTTGCCGCAATTTTTGAAGTGTCAATTTTTTTGACATGAAAGGTGTGTAAATGAAACACAGGTAATAAAATGTTTGGTAAAATAAATTAGGTTTTTTTATTATAAAACGCCCGTAGAAAAAATATTGTATACCATTCGTTACGAAACAATGTCTTTTAGTCACTCTGACGTGTTGTCCAACTCGGCTTCGCCTCGTGGGACAATTTTCACGTCGCGTGCCTAAAAGACCCTTATTTCGTAACTTGTTGTATTAGTAGCTATTTTAGTGTCTAGTTACTTAAAGTAACTCTAGTAACTAAGGTTTAGTTTAACAGTTTTAAAATAAAATTACTTTTTAGGTTATTTGTTACCTTTGAATGAATTGCATCATATTTACTATAATCCTTCATTACCTAAGTCTTATGTACTCAATCAATCAGACAATTTTATTATTATTGTTCATAAATAAATACCTAATTTTATTTGGTGCAGCATCTTCCTCTTTAATTTCTAGTACTTCTTTTTTGATTTCCCATTGAGCAATGTCATTTTTTGCACTAAAATCAGTAACTGCATCAACGTTTCCAATTTTTACCAGTAGTCCTTTGCGATCAGAATGCAATTCTTTGAATCTGTAGAAAATCTTTTATTATACAGGAGAACTAAATAACATACAATAAATGGAGAACTAAATAACGGATCATTTTGAAAATTTGGCAAACGGGATAAACGATCATGGTCTACAGTTTAAAAATATTTTTGACCATGCGGTGTTGCCGCTTCTACTCTAAACCGGTGGCAACATCGCTATTTTTAATAGTAATATAATAATTCTTCAATTTTCGAATTCCGCATATAATTATGAGCAACTTCTCTAAATATTTCCCTATACCTATCTGTAGCCGTTTTACGGGAATAAATTAATTTCAATTTTTTTTTACGATAAAAGGACTTCCGATAGATTTTAATATTTTCCTCCTATTAAACAATTTTGAGCTGAAATTTGGGTCATACCTGAACAATGCATCTAGGCATTTGATGTTTTGGTCACATCTTAGTTTAAGTATGCAGGGCGGTACAGAAATTAATTTATGTCGGTAACTTACAAAAATGCCAGAAAAATAATTTTTTTAAATGGAACACTCTATATAATAATACGGATTTGAAAAGCCAATAAAACTAGCTTTCAGAGTATGTATACTTTGCCTAATACCTAACTTCAAGTTTTCGATTTATTAGCGTCTATTCATAAAACTTCATAAATCGACAAACTTACAACGGTTTTAATAGTAGTGGGCTATGGAAACAAATGTTTTGTTACATACTCACCATGGCCACTTGTTTTAAAGAAATGCCATTATTTTAATAATTGTGTTTGAGTACCTACGATGGCGGAAAATAATGATTACTCTAATACAGTTTTAATGAAGTTATCCTTAAATTTTCTTACACCCTTTTCTTATCAAAATAATGTTTCTTTAATGACTTAAGGTACTAACCCTCCGTCGGTCGCAATGTGCCTGACAGGCCACCTGTATTTACTCGAGAAGTAGATAAGAAATAATTCTTATTAAACCTTGGCGTAAAGTTTTTGGGGTCGCTGATTACGATTCTGATGTCAAATTTTCAAAATTCAAAATGGCGGATCCAATATGGCGACTAATCGAAGGCAAAATCTCAGACTAGACCATTATACTTATTTGTAACTTGTCTGAAACTTGACGTACGGGGGTTTTCGAGGTCGTTGAAATTTGAAGGGGGTTCTTAGGTCGCTGATTATGAATTTGATATCAGTCAGTTTTTGGAAAAGAAAATGGCGGATTCGTAATCAGCAATCCCGAAAACCCTCTTACACTTATTTTTGTGTATAACGGAGTAGTTTTTTTATAAACTAGTCCGCCATTTTGAATCCGCCATTTTGTTTTTCCAAAAACTGATATCAAATTCGTAATCCACCGACCCTAAAAACCTCCGTACTTCAAATTTCAACGACTTCGAAAATACCCCGTACGTCAAGTTTTAGACAAGTTGAAAATATAAATGGTCAATTCTGAGATTTTGCCTTCGATTAGTCGCCATATTGGATCCGCCATTTTGAATTTTGAAAATTTGACATCAGAATCGTAATCAGCGACCCCAAAAACTTTACGCCAAGGTTTAATAAGAATTATTTCTTATCTACTTCTCGAGTAAATACAGGTGGCCTGCCAGGCACATTGCGACCGAACTCGTTAGTGTTAGGGTTGCGACCGACGGAGGGTTAAGAACGACCAGTGGCGGGTTTTTAATAATAGTTGCAGAGCTGCAGCCTTTGGCCCTGTACAATGTTTTGATCAGTTTGGGTCTGCATACCTAAACATTTTAACAATCCGTTTTCTTCAAACTACTGATGACATCCTTATTGAATAATTAATTTTTAATCAAATAAAAATAATTACCTGCTTTTATGTAGTGCCAAATCCTCTTGTTTAACGTGCAGTTCGTCTCCTTTAATTTCCGGGTCATTACAAACAACGTCCCGCTCATGTTCATGCCAACGCTTGCTTAAATCATTCCTGTCGGTTGTTTTATAATCGCCACTCTCGCATTTAAGCACTTTGCTTTCTCCCATATAGGAATGCTTGTGAATGTGAGCCTTCAAATTTTTTGCATTGATCGTCTGGTAAACGCATTGATCGCATTCGAATCTGACTCGTTCTCCGGCATGGTGCGAGTGGTGCTTTAATAAATTCGATTTGTGATATGTTCGAAATTCACACTGAAAACACTTTAGCAACTCGGTGACAGAGTTTTTGTGTCGCCGTTGGTGTCTTTCCAAGTTACGTAGGACCAATGTTTCGTAGTCACATAAATCGCATTTTAACACATCGCCCTTTTGTGTTTCTTGCACGGTGCTAAAAAAAAAGGGAAACAGTATTTTTGTGTTACGTTTCATGCATTGATCTTTAAGCAAGGGTTAAGTAAATACCTAGTCTTATTTAGTGTTAAATCTTCGTCGCTACCCTTCAGCACGTTGCCATTCTCCAGATTTGAATGCCTGAGAATGTGAGAATTTAAATTTCTTTCGTAAATGGTCTTGTAACTGCAGTGTTCGCACTTAAATCTGTCAACTTCACTGGGATTCCTGTGCCGTAAATAATGCGTTTGAAACCTGAGTTTGTAAAATGTTTGAAATGTACATTCATCACACTTTAACACCTTATCTTTCCTGGAGTTTCTGTGTCTAAGCTTGTGCCTTCCAAAGTTGTATCTTTTAAATGTTTTGTAATTGCACTGATTGCATTTTAACACATAGGTTTGTGGGATTTGGTTGGTAGAGGTTGCCGGTTTACTAAAAATGAAATACAGTATTTATTAGTTGTTTATGTAAATAAACATAAAAGATTTCTTGTCAAAAATAGGGACATACTAAATTTTTTTTGTTTAATTAATTTAATTCTGATCTGCCTTCACATATTCCTGTATCTCCGACATTAACGGAACGTTTATATTGGAATGTAGAATCAACACATTTTTGTATTGTTATCTCTGAGAACTAAACTACAACATCTTTCATTTTGTAAGATGCCAGACTAACTAATCACTGTCGTCGGGAAACTGCAATTCTGGTACAAAAGCCCTTTAAGAAAGAATTGTGATATGCAATCTCGTTGCATACCCAAACACACACGACCGTAGTTGCCCTTTTTGGCCGAAAAAATGCCTTTTAGAAGGGTATGACTTTACTGTGATCAAACTAGAGCGACACCTTGTGTCATAAACTCACGTGAATCCCCCCCCCCCCTCTACCTGGCCACGTGAAGCAGCTTTTCCCCTTAAGTCTTGGACGCTACTCCTTATTTGTTTCCTTCGCGTTGAAGTCGCGCTCAGCTTTAAACCAATCAGCGCGCAGTCGCGTAAAAATTATTAGTTTATTTCTTAAAATGTACCGCCTCAACAGTCGATTAGGTGTAATATAAGTTAAAAATAGAATTATTCCAGTCCTTTGACGTCAATTGCACCCTACGTTTCGACACATGATCTGTGTCATCTTCAGGGTCAGTTATTACTCTGTAATCCCAAAGAAACGCAAGGAATACTCTCTCATCAATACTGTTATAATGACTGTAAAAGTGGTAAGAGGGAGTCTTCCTTGTGTTTTATTTCTTTGAGACTAGAGAGTATTATCTGGGGAATCTGAAAATAACACAGACCGTGTGTTGAAACATGGTTGTTGATTTTGATACAAATATAGAGCTGTCCAAAAAAAGCTGGAAATCTCTTTCATTTGTTATTATTGTTTATAGTTAAATAAATACCTAATTTTATTTGGTGCAACATCTTCCTCTTTAATTTCTAGTTCTTCGTTTTTGATTTCCCATTGAGCAATGCAATTGTTTGCACTAAAATCCGTAACTTCATCGACATTTTCAATTTTTACCAGGAGTTCTTTGTGCAATTCTTGAAATCTGTAGAAAATATTTTATTATATAACTTAATTTTCTCAAACTTTTTTTTGTGGAAATAATGGTTCTTTCTGAATAAATGACCCTCTTTAACTTACACCCTGTATAACCAACATTATTAGAAATGATAACAATATCACTTTATAGTCCAAGCAAATGCACCCGATTCTATAGTCTGCTCTGTTATAGGAATTTTCTACTTAAAATTGGTCTAGGAATCACCCATTAAAATAAGTGCATGGCATTAATTAACACCCTGTATAGAAGCCAGTAAAGTTGATCCTGAGCTAGGCCAATGTACAATCCAAGAATAATAACTAATAAGCAAAATCTTACTCTGATGCATATTCAGTCTCTGTGGATGAAGAAATTTCTAGTCCCAATGTTTCTTTCTTAACAACAAAATCAACTTGGTCTTTATAATCATCAAATTCCTCATCGCCAATTCTATAGCAATCGTTCAAATTCTCACCATCTTTAAAAGCCAAAGGAATATCCAACTGGTCACTCATACCTATTTATGTGCTTTTCCATTTGTTGTATTTTTGTAAAAAAAAATATCACTCACTGAACAGAAATTGTAGGTTAGAAACAGGAAGAGCATACCTGCCCGATTAACGAACAAATATCCAAACTGGCGACTCCGCGACTAGACTAGACTGGCGTCCCCTTGCAAGCAAGCAAGTTGCGATAGTGCATACTTTCTGAATTTTATGCAATTTTGCTTCAGTTTAGGAGTTACTAACCGTATAGGTATATCTAAGTTTGTTTTACAATAAAACGCTTGAAAAATGTTACTTACTATTATAATTTATTCATTTATAACTGAACGGAGCGGACGTTATTCTTATCTGCCGTACATTGTTACTGTATAAGCTATAGTATAAGGCTGATTCGTTTACCTATACCTCGACCTATACACTACCAGATTCAAACTTTTTATATTTAAAAATGTCCTCTATTTTCCACATCGAAACTTCACTTGTAGACAGGAGTTTAGAATTCTTCCTTGACGTTACGAAGTGGGCCATCTACCTCCTCTACACGGTGTACCGGGTAAACCAATTGGCGTTTAGTGACACGCTATGGCAACGGTGGCCATAGTTGTTCCTTGCCAATAAAAAGTTAGCATAAATATTGAGATAAAATAGTAACCCAGTGGTAGGTCGGCGTTGTAGCAAAAGAACTAATTTGCATATTTTTACTTAGTGTCGCGTTATCACAGCCGTGGAACTATAAATAGATCTATTTTTGAATATTGTACCTTTTTATTTGGCTCGAGAACTAAATAATTCCTAGAACATTGTTAGTTTATTCAGTAAAATATACCCATTTTAACGATATGGTGAAACCGTTGCCATATTTTTGGTGGGTTTTAAGGGAAGATTATTCTAAAAATAGGATTGTAACCGGTGATTTCCTTTGTTGGGCTTGCTGACTTGCAACTGCACATAAAAAAAAATACTGTCAATCATGTCAGGAATGAAGCGACATAAAAAATATCAATTGATATTGTTTCCTTTACTGTTCTTAGTACAAACTAACATTTTACAGTGTATGCACCGTCCGCATCCCTTGTTTCATGTATTATCAAACAGATTGGTGTCTGTTACAAATCTTGTAATTTTATCATTGATAATTGTTAACTTCAGAAAACTACCTTTCTGGTAAGTCCAAACCGTTTTTTTACCCTTATTCTTGTTTTAACGTAGAGTTTACTTTTTTTAAAATCCTAATTAGGGTTCTATTAACTAGTATCCATTTTCGATTGTTCCATCATAAGAAATGGGATAAAGTCCAAAACTATGTCAAACCAAAAAGTTTTAATTGACCTATATATTTCAAAAAATAAAGAGGAAAGCCGGACAAGCAAATATAAAACAATTTGGCAACGTTTATATTGGAATGTAGAATCAACACATTTTTGTATTGTTATCTCTGAGAACTAAACTACAACATCTTTCATTTTGTAAGATGCCAGACTAACTAATCACTGTCGTCGGGAAACTGCAATTCTGGTACAAAAGCCCTTTAAGAAAGAATTGTGATATGCAATCTCGTTGCATACCCAAACACACACGACCGTAGTTGCCCTTTTTGGCCGAAAAAATGCCTTTTAGAAGGGTATGACTTTACTGTGATCAAACTAGAGCGACACCTTGTGTCATAAACTCACGTGAATCCCCCCCCCCCCCTCTACCTGGCCACGTGAAGCAGCTTTTCCCCTTAAGTCTTGGACGCTACTCCTTATTTGTTTCCTTCGCGTTGAAGTCGCGCTCAGCTTTAAACCAATCAGCGCGCAGTCGCGTAAAAATTATTAGTTTATTTCTTAAAATGTACCGCCTCAACAGTCGATTAGGTGTAATATAAGTTAAAAATAGAATTATTCCAGTCCTTTGACGTCAATTGCACCCTACGTTTCGACACATGATCTGTGTCATCTTCAGGGTCAGTTATTACTCTGTAATCCCAAAGAAACGCAAGGAATACTCTCTCATCAATACTGTTATAATGACTGTAAAAGTGGTAAGAGGGAGTCTTCCTTGTGTTTTATTTCTTTGAGACTAGAGAGTATTATCTGGGGAATCTGAAAATAACACAGACCGTGTGTTGAAACATGGTTGTTGATTTTGATACAAATATAGAGCTGTCCAAAAAAAGCTGGAAATCTCTTTCATTTGTTATTATTGTTTATAGTTAAATAAATACCTAATTTTATTTGGTGCAACATCTTCCTCTTTAATTTCTAGTTCTTCGTTTTTGATTTCCCATTGAGCAATGCAATTGTTTGCACTAAAATCCGTAACTTCATCGACATTTTCAATTTTTACCAGGAGTTCTTTGTGCAATTCTTGAAATCTGTAGAAAATATTTTATTATATAACTTAATTTTCTCAAACTTTTTTTTATGGAAATAATGGTTCTTTCTGAATAAATGACCCTCTTTAACTTACACCCTGTATAACCAACATTATTAGAAATGATAACAATATCACTTTATAGTCCAAGCAAATGCACCCGATTCTATAGTCTGCTCTGTTATAGGAATTTTCTACTTAAAATTGGTCTAGGAATCACCCATTAAAATAAGTGCATGGCATTAATTAACACCCTGTATAGAAGCCAGTAAAGTTGATCCTGAGCTAGGCCAATGTACAATCCAAGAATAATAACTAATAAGCAAAATCTTACTCTGATGCATATTCAGTCTCTGTGGATGAAGAAATTTCTAGTCCCAATGTTTCTTTCTTAACAACAAAATCAACTTGGTCTTTATAATCATCAAATTCCTCATCGCCAATTCTATAGCAATCGTTCAAATTCTCACCATCTTTAAAAGCCAAAGGAATATCCAACTGGTCACTCATACCTATTTATGTGCTTTTCCATTTGTTGTATTTTTGTAAAAAAAAATATCACTCACTGAACAGAAATTGTAGGTTAGAAACAGGAAGAGCATACCTGCCCGATTAACGAACAAATATCCAAACTGGCGACTCCGCGACTAGACTAGACTGGCGTCCCCTTGCAAGCAAGCAAGTTGCGATAGTGCATACTTTCTGAATTTTATGCAATTTTGCTTCAGTTTAGGAGTTACTAACCGTATAGGTATATCTAAGTTTGTTTTACAATAAAACGCTTGAAAAATGTTACTTACTATTATAATTTATTCATTTATAACTGAACGGAGCGGACGTTATTCTTATCTGCCGTACATTGTTACTGTATAAGCTATAGTATAAGGCTGATTCGTTTACCTATACCTCGACCTATACACTACCAGATTCAAACTTTTTATATTTAAAAATGTCCTCTATTTTCCACATCGAAACTTCACTTGTAGACAGGAGTTTAGAATTCTTCCTTGACGTTACGAAGTGGGCCATCTACCTCCTCTACACGGTGTACCGGGTAAACCAATTGGCGTTTAGTGACACGCTATGGCAACGGTGGCCATAGTTGTTCCTTGCCAATAAAAAGTTAGCATAAATATTGAGATAAAATAGTAACCCAGTGGTAGGTCGGCGTTGTAGCAAAAGAACTAATTTGCATATTTTTACTTAGTGTCGCGTTATCACAGCCGTGGAACTATAAATAGATCTATTTTTGAATATTGTACCTTTTTATTTGGCTCGAGAACTAAATAATTCCTAGAACATTGTTAGTTTATTCAGTAAAATATACCCATTTTAACGATATGGTGAAACCGTTGCCATATTTTTGGTGGGTTTTAAGGGAAGATTATTCTAAAAATAGGATTGTAACCGGTGATTTCCTTTGTTGGGCTTGCTGACTTGCAACTGCACATAAAAAAAAATACTGTCAATCATGTCAGGAATGAAGCGACATAAAAAATATCAATTGATATTGTTTCCTTTACTGTTCTTAGTACAAACTAACATTTTACAGTGTATGCACCGTCCGCATCCCTTGTTTCATGTATTATCAAACAGATTGGTGTCTGTTACAAATCTTGTAATTTTATCATTGATAATTGTTAACTTCAGAAAACTACCTTTCTGGTAAGTCCAAACCGTTTTTTTACCCTTATTCTTGTTTTAACGTAGAGTTTACTTTTTTTAAAATCCTAATTAGGGTTCTATTAACTAGTATCCATTTTCGATTGTTCCATCATAAGAAATGGGATAAAGTCCAAAACTATGTCAAACCAAAAAGTTTTAATTGACCTATATATTTCAAAAAATAAAGAGGAAAGCCGGACAAGCAAATATAAAACAATTTGGCAACGTTTATATTGGAATGTAGAATCAACACATTTTTGTATTGTTATCTCTGAGAACTAAACTACAACATCTTTCATTTTGTAAGATGCCAGACTAACTAATCACTGTCGTCGGGAAACTGCAATTCTGGTACAAAAGCCCTTTAAGAAAGAATTGTGATATGCAATCTCGTTGCATACCCAAACACACACGACCGTAGTTGCCCTTTTTGGCCGAAAAAATGCCTTTTAGAAGGGTATGACTTTACTGTGATCAAACTAGAGCGACACCTTGTGTCATAAACTCACGTGAATCCCCCCCCCCCCCTCTACCTGGCCACGTGAAGCAGCTTTTCCCCTTAAGTCTTGGACGCTACTCCTTATTTGTTTCCTTCGCGTTGAAGTCGCGCTCAGCTTTAAACCAATCAGCGCGCAGTCGCGTAAAAATTATTAGTTTATTTCTTAAAATGTACCGCCTCAACAGTCGATTAGGTGTAATATAAGTTAAAAATAGAATTATTCCAGTCCTTTGACGTCAATTGCACCCTACGTTTCGACACATGATCTGTGTCATCTTCAGGGTCAGTTATTACTCTGTAATCCCAAAGAAACGCAAGGAATACTCTCTCATCAATACTGTTATAATGACTGTAAAAGTGGTAAGAGGGAGTCTTCCTTGTGTTTTATTTCTTTGAGACTAGAGAGTATTATCTGGGGAATCTGAAAATAACACAGACCGTGTGTTGAAACATGGTTGTTGATTTTGATACAAATATAGAGCTGTCCAAAAAAAGCTGGAAATCTCTTTCATTTGTTATTATTGTTTATAGTTAAATAAATACCTAATTTTATTTGGTGCAACATCTTCCTCTTTAATTTCTAGTTCTTCGTTTTTGATTTCCCATTGAGCAATGCAATTGTTTGCACTAAAATCCGTAACTTCATCGACATTTTCAATTTTTACCAGGAGTTCTTTGTGCAATTCTTGAAATCTGTAGAAAATATTTTATTATATAACTTAATTTTCTCAAACTTTTTTTTGTGGAAATAATGGTTCTTTCTGAATAAATGACCCTCTTTAACTTACACCCTGTATAACCAACATTATTAGAAATGATAACAATATCACTTTATAGTCCAAGCAAATGCACCCGATTCTATAGTCTGCTCTGTTATAGGAATTTTCTACTTAAAATTGGTCTAGGAATCACCCATTAAAATAAGTGCATGGCATTAATTAACACCCTGTATAGAAGCCAGTAAAGTTGATCCTGAGCTAGGCCAATGTACAATCCAAGAATAATAACTAATAAGCAAAATCTTACTCTGATGCATATTCAGTCTCTGTGGATGAAGAAATTTCTAGTCCCAATGTTTCTTTCTTAACAACAAAATCAACTTGGTCTTTATAATCATCAAATTCCTCATCGCCAATTCTATAGCAATCGTTCAAATTCTCACCATCTTTAAAAGCCAAAGGAATATCCAACTGGTCACTCATACCTATTTATGTGCTTTTCCATTTGTTGTATTTTTGTAAAAAAAAATATCACTCACTGAACAGAAATTGTAGGTTAGAAACAGGAAGAGCATACCTGCCCGATTAACGAACAAATATCCAAACTGGCGACTCCGCGACTAGACTAGACTGGCGTCCCCTTGCAAGCAAGCAAGTTGCGATAGTGCATACTTTCTGAATTTTATGCAATTTTGCTTCAGTTTAGGAGTTACTAACCGTATAGGTATATCTAAGTTTGTTTTACAATAAAACGCTTGAAAAATGTTACTTACTATTATAATTTATTCATTTATAACTGAACGGAGCGGACGTTATTCTTATCTGCCGTACATTGTTACTGTATAAGCTATAGTATAAGGCTGATTCGTTTACCTATACCTCGACCTATACACTACCAGATTCAAACTTTTTATATTTAAAAATGTCCTCTATTTTCCACATCGAAACTTCACTTGTAGACAGGAGTTTAGAATTCTTCCTTGACGTTACGAAGTGGGCCATCTACCTCCTCTACACGGTGTACCGGGTAAACCAATTGGCGTTTAGTGACACGCTATGGCAACGGTGGCCATAGTTGTTCCTTGCCAATAAAAAGTTAGCATAAATATTGAGATAAAATAGTAACCCAGTGGTAGGTCGGCGTTGTAGCAAAAGAACTAATTTGCATATTTTTACTTAGTGTCGCGTTATCACAGCCGTGGAACTATAAATAGATCTATTTTTGAATATTGTACCTTTTTATTTGGCTCGAGAACTAAATAATTCCTAGAACATTGTTAGTTTATTCAGTAAAATATACCCATTTTAACGATATGGTGAAACCGTTGCCATATTTTTGGTGGGTTGTAAGGGAAGATTATTCTAAAAATAGGATTGTAACCGGTGATTTCCTTTGTTGGGCTTGCTGACTTGCAACTGCACATAAAAAAAAATACTGTCAATCATGTCAGGAATGAAGCGACATAAAAAATATCAATTGATATTGTTTCCTTTACTGTTCTTAGTACAAACTAACATTTTACAGTGTATGCACCGTCCGCATCCCTTGTTTCATGTATTATCAAACAGATTGGTGTCTGTTACAAATCTTGTAATTTTATCATTGATAATTGTTAACTTCAGAAAACTACCTTTCTGGTAAGTCCAAACCGTTTTTTTACCCTTATTCTTGTTTTAACGTAGAGTTTACTTTTTTTAAAATCCTAATTAGGGTTCTATTAACTAGTATCCATTTTCGATTGTTCCATCATAAGAAATGGGATAAAGTCCAAAACTATGTCAAACCAAAAAGTTTTAATTGACCTATATATTTCAAAAAATAAAGAGGAAAGCCGGACAAGCAAATATAAAACAATTTGGCAACGTTTATATTGGAATGTAGAATCAACACATTTTTGTATTGTTATCTCTGAGAACTAAACTACAACATCTTTCATTTTGTAAGATGCCAGACTAACTAATCACTGTCGTCGGGAAACTGCAATTCTGGTACAAAAGCCCTTTAAGAAAGAATTGTGATATGCAATCTCGTTGCATACCCAAACACACACGACCGTAGTTGCCCTTTTTGGCCGAAAAAATGCCTTTTAGAAGGGTATGACTTTACTGTGATCAAACTAGAGCGACACCTTGTGTCATAAACTCACGTGAATCCCCCCCCCCTCTACCTGGCCACGTGAAGCAGCTTTTCCCCTTAAGTCTTGGACGCTACTCCTTATTTGTTTCCTTCGCGTTGAAGTCGCGCTCAGCTTTAAACCAATCAGCGCGCAGTCGCGTAAAAATTATTAGTTTATTTCTTAAAATGTACCGCCTCAACAGTCGATTAGGTGTAATATAAGTTAAAAATAGAATTATTCCAGTCCTTTGACGTCAATTGCACCCTACGTTTCGACACATGATCTGTGTCATCTTCAGGGTCAGTTATTACTCTGTAATCCCAAAGAAACGCAAGGAATACTCTCTCATCAATACTGTTATAATGACTGTAAAAGTGGTAAGAGGGAGTCTTCCTTGTGTTTTATTTCTTTGAGACTAGAGAGTATTATCTGGGGAATCTGAAAATAACACAGACCGTGTGTTGAAACATGGTTGTTGATTTTGATACAAATATAGAGCTGTCCAAAAAAAGCTGGAAATCTCTTTCATTTGTTATTATTGTTTATAGTTAAATAAATACCTAATTTTATTTGGTGCAACATCTTCCTCTTTAATTTCTAGTTCTTCGTTTTTGATTTCCCATTGAGCAATGCAATTGTTTGCACTAAAATCCGTAACTTCATCGACATTTTCAATTTTTACCAGGAGTTCTTTGTGCAATTCTTGAAATCTGTAGAAAATATTTTATTATATAACTTAATTTTCTCAAACTTTTTTTTATGGAAATAATGGTTCTTTCTGAATAAATGACCCTCTTTAACTTACACCCTGTATAACCAACATTATTAGAAATGATAACAATATCACTTTATAGTCCAAGCAAATGCACCCGATTCTATAGTCTGCTCTGTTATAGGAATTTTCTACTTAAAATTGGTCTAGGAATCACCCATTAAAATAAGTGCATGGCATTAATTAACACCCTGTATAGAAGCCAGTAAAGTTGATCCTGAGCTAGGCCAATGTACAATCCAAGAATAATAACTAATAAGCAAAATCTTACTCTCATGCATATTCAGTCTCTGTGGATGAAGAAATTTCTAGTCCCAATGTTTCTTTCTTAACAACAAAATCAACTTGGTCTTTATAATCATCAAATTCCTCATCGCCAATTCTATAGCAATCGTTCAAATTCTCACCATCTTTAAAAGCCAAAGGAATATCCAACTGGTCACTCATACCTATTTATGTGCTTTTCCATTTGTTGTATTTTTGTAAAAAAAAATATCACTCACTGAACAGAAATTGTAGGTTAGAAACAGGAAGAGCATACCTGCCCGATTAACGAACAAATATCCAAACTGGCGACTCCGCGACTAGACTAGACTGGCGTCCCCTTGCAAGCAAGCAAGTTGCGATAGTGCATACTTTCTGAATTTTATGCAATTTTGCTTCAGTTTAGGAGTTACTAACCGTATAGGTATATCTAAGTTTGTTTTACAATAAAACGCTTGAAAAATGTTACTTACTATTATAATTTATTCATTTATAACTGAACGGAGCGGACGTTATTCTTATCTGCCGTACATTGTTACTGTATAAGCTATAGTATAAGGCTGATTCGTTTACCTATACCTCGACCTATACACTACCAGATTCAAACTTTTTATATTTAAAAATGTCCTCTATTTTCCACATCGAAACTTCACTTGTAGACAGGAGTTTAGAATTCTTCCTTGACGTTACGAAGTGGGCCATCTACCTCCTCTACACGGTGTACCGGGTAAACCAATTGGCGTTTAGTGACACGCTATGGCAACGGTGGCCATAGTTGTTCCTTGCCAATAAAAAGTTAGCATAAATATTGAGATAAAATAGTAACCCAGTGGTAGGTCGGCGTTGTAGCAAAAGAACTAATTTGCATATTTTTACTTAGTGTCGCGTTATCACAGCCGTGGAACTATAAATAGATCTATTTTTGAATATTGTACCTTTTTATTTGGCTCGAGAACTAAATAATTCCTAGAACATTGTTAGTTTATTCAGTAAAATATACCCATTTTAACGATATGGTGAAACCGTTGCCATATTTTTGGTGGGTTTTAAGGGAAGATTATTCTAAAAATAGGATTGTAACCGGTGATTTCCTTTGTTGGGCTTGCTGACTTGCAACTGCACATAAAAAAAAATACTGTCAATCATGTCAGGAATGAAGCGACATAAAAAATATCAATTGATATTGTTTCCTTTACTGTTCTTAGTACAAACTAACATTTTACAGTGTATGCACCGTCCGCATCCCTTGTTTCATGTATTATCAAACAGATTGGTGTCTGTTACAAATCTTGTAATTTTATCATTGATAATTGTTAACTTCAGAAAACTACCTTTCTGGTAAGTCCAAACCGTTTTTTTACCCTTATTCTTGTTTTAACGTAGAGTTTACTTTTTTTAAAATCCTAATTAGGGTTCTATTAACTAGTATCCATTTTCGATTGTTCCATCATAAGAAATGGGATAAAGTCCAAAACTATGTCAAACCAAAAAGTTTTAATTGACCTATATATTTCAAAAAATAAAGAGGAAAGCCGGACAAGCAAATATAAAACAATTTGGCAACGTTTATATTGGAATGTAGAATCAACACATTTTTGTATTGTTATCTCTGAGAACTAAACTACAACATCTTTCATTTTGTAAGATGCCAGACTAACTAATCACTGTCGTCGGGAAACTGCAATTCTGGTACAAAAGCCCTTTAAGAAAGAATTGTGATATGCAATCTCGTTGCATACCCAAACACACACGACCGTAGTTGCCCTTTTTGGCCGAAAAAATGCCTTTTAGAAGGGTATGACTTTACTGTGATCAAACTAGAGCGACACCTTGTGTCATAAACTCACGTGAATCCCCCCCCCCCTCTACCTGGCCACGTGAAGCAGCTTTTCCCCTTAAGTCTTGGACGCTACTCCTTATTTGTTTCCTTCGCGTTGAAGTCGCGCTCAGCTTTAAACCAATCAGCGCGCAGTCGCGTAAAAATTATTAGTTTATTTCTTAAAATGTACCGCCTCAACAGTCGATTAGGTGTAATATAAGTTAAAAATAGAATTATTCCAGTCCTTTGACGTCAATTGCACCCTACGTTTCGACACATGATCTGTGTCATCTTCAGGGTCAGTTATTACTCTGTAATCCCAAAGAAACGCAAGGAATACTCTCTCATCAATACTGTTATAATGACTGTAAAAGTGGTAAGAGGGAGTCTTCCTTGTGTTTTATTTCTTTGAGACTAGAGAGTATTATCTGGGGAATCTGAAAATAACACAGACCGTGTGTTGAAACATGGTTGTTGATTTTGATACAAATATAGAGCTGTCCAAAAAAAGCTGGAAATCTCTTTCATTTGTTATTATTGTTTATAGTTAAATAAATACCTAATTTTATTTGGTGCAACATCTTCCTCTTTAATTTCTAGTTCTTCGTTTTTGATTTCCCATTGAGCAATGCAATTGTTTGCACTAAAATCCGTAACTTCATCGACATTTTCAATTTTTACCAGGAGTTCTTTGTGCAATTCTTGAAATCTGTAGAAAATATTTTATTATATAACTTAATTTTCTCAAACTTTTTTTTATGGAAATAATGGTTCTTTCTGAATAAATGACCCTCTTTAACTTACACCCTGTATAACCAACATTATTAGAAATGATAACAATATCACTTTATAGTCCAAGCAAATGCACCCGATTCTATAGTCTGCTCTGTTATAGGAATTTTCTACTTAAAATTGGTCTAGGAATCACCCATTAAAATAAGTGCATGGCATTAATTAACACCCTGTATAGAAGCCAGTAAAGTTGATCCTGAGCTAGGCCAATGTACAATCCAAGAATAATAACTAATAAGCAAAATCTTACTCTGATGCATATTCAATCTCTGTGGATGAAGAAATTTCTAGTCCCAATGTTTCTTTCTTAACAACAAAATCAACTTGGTCTTTATAATCATCAAATTCCTCATCGCCAATTCTATAGCAATCGTTCAAATTCTCACCATCTTTAAAAGCCAAAGGAATATCCAACTGGTCACTCATACCTATTTATGTGCTTTTCCATTTGTTGTATTTTTGTAAAAAAAAATATCACTCACTGAACAGAAATTGTAGGTTAGAAACAGGAAGAGCATACCTGCCCGATTAACGAACAAATATCCAAACTGGCGACTCCGCGACTAGACTAGACTGGCGTCCCCTTGCAAGCAAGCAAGTTGCGATAGTGCATACTTTCTGAATTTTATGCAATTTTGCTTCAGTTTAGGAGTTACTAACCGTATAGGTATATCTAAGTTTGTTTTACAATAAAACGCTTGAAAAATGTTACTTACTATTATAATTTATTCATTTATAACTGAACGGAGCGGACGTTATTCTTATCTGCCGTACATTGTTACTGTATAAGCTATAGTATAAGGCTGATTCGTTTACCTATACCTCGACCTATACACTACCAGATTCAAACTTTTTATATTTAAAAATGTCCTCTATTTTCCACATCGAAACTTCACTTGTAGACAGGAGTTTAGAATTCTTCCTTGACGTTACGAAGTGGGCCATCTACCTCCTCTACACGGTGTACCGGGTAAACCAATTGGCGTTTAGTGACACGCTATGGCAACGGTGGCCATAGTTGTTCCTTGCCAATAAAAAGTTAGCATAAATATTGAGATAAAATAGTAACCCAGTGGTAGGTCGGCGTTGTAGCAAAAGAACTAATTTGCATATTTTTACTTAGTGTCGCGTTATCACAGCCGTGGAACTATAAATAGATCTATTTTTGAATATTGTACCTTTTTATTTGGCTCGAGAACTAAATAATTCCTAGAACATTGTTAGTTTATTCAGTAAAATATACCCATTTTAACGATATGGTGAAACCGTTGCCATATTTTTGGTGGGTTTTAAGGGAAGATTATTCTAAAAATAGGATTGTAACCGGTGATTTCCTTTGTTGGGCTTGCTGACTTGCAACTGCACATAAAAAAAAATACTGTCAATCATGTCAGGAATGAAGCGACATAAAAAATATCAATTGATATTGTTTCCTTTACTGTTCTTAGTACAAACTAACATTTTACAGTGTATGCACCGTCCGCATCCCTTGTTTCATGTATTATCAAACAGATTGGTGTCTGTTACAAATCTTGTAATTTTATCATTGATAATTGTTAACTTCAGAAAACTACCTTTCTGGTAAGTCCAAACCGTTTTTTTACCCTTATTCTTGTTTTAACGTAGAGTTTACTTTTTTTAAAATCCTAATTAGGGTTCTATTAACTAGTATCCATTTTCGATTGTTCCATCATAAGAAATGGGATAAAGTCCAAAACTATGTCAAACCAAAAAGTTTTAATTGACCTATATATTTCAAAAAATAAAGAGGAAAGCCGGACAAGCAAATATAAAACAATTTGGCAACGTTTATATTGGAATGTAGAATCAACACATTTTTGTATTGTTATCTCTGAGAACTAAACTACAACATCTTTCATTTTGTAAGATGCCAGACTAACTAATCACTGTCGTCGGGAAACTGCAATTCTGGTACAAAAGCCCTTTAAGAAAGAATTGTGATATGCAATCTCGTTGCATACCCAAACACACACGACCGTAGTTGCCCTTTTTGGCCGAAAAAATGCCTTTTAGAAGGGTATGACTTTACTGTGATCAAACTAGAGCGACACCTTGTGTCATAAACTCACGTGAATCCCCCCCCCCCTCTACCTGGCCACGTGAAGCAGCTTTTCCCCTTAAGTCTTGGACGCTACTCCTTATTTGTTTCCTTCGCGTTGAAGTCGCGCTCAGCTTTAAACCAATCAGCGCGCAGTCGCGTAAAAATTATTAGTTTATTTCTTAAAATGTACCGCCTCAACAGTCGATTAGGTGTAATATAAGTTAAAAATAGAATTATTCCAGTCCTTTGACGTCAATTGCACCCTACGTTTCGACACATGATCTGTGTCATCTTCAGGGTCAGTTATTACTCTGTAATCCCAAAGAAACGCAAGGAATACTCTCTCATCAATACTGTTATAATGACTGTAAAAGTGGTAAGAGGGAGTCTTCCTTGTGTTTTATTTCTTTGAGACTAGAGAGTATTATCTGGCGAATCTGAAAATAACACAGACCGTGTGTTGAAACATGGTTGTTGATTTTGATACAAATATAGAGCTGTCCAAAAAAAGCTGGAAATCTCTTTCATTTGTTATTATTGTTTATAGTTAAATAAATACCTAATTTTATTTGGTGCAACATCTTCCTCTTTAATTTCTAGTTCTTCGTTTTTGATTTCCCATTGAGCAATGCAATTGTTTGCACTAAAATCCGTAACTTCATCGACATTTTCAATTTTTACCAGGAGTTCTTTGTGCAATTCTTGAAATCTGTAGAAAATATTTTATTATATAACTTAATTTTCTCAAACTTTTTTTTATGGAAATAATGGTTCTTTCTGAATAAATGACCCTCTTTAACTTACACCCTGTATAACCAACATTATTAGAAATGATAACAATATCACTTTATAGTCCAAGCAAATACACCCGATTCTATAGTCTGCTCTGTTATAGGAATTTTCTACTTAAAATTGGTCTAGGAATCACCCATTAAAATAAGTGCATGGCATTAATTAACACCCTGTATAGAAGCCAGTAAAGTTGATCCTGAGCTAGGCCAATGTACAATCCAAGAATAACTAATAAGCAAAATCTTACTCTGATGCATATTCAGGCTCTGTAGATGAAGAAGTATCTAGTCCCATTGTTTCTTTCGTAATAACAAAATCAGATTGGTCTTTAAAATCATCAGATTCCTCATCGCCAATTCTATAGCAATCGTTCAAATTCTCACCATCTATAAAAGCCAAAGGGATAGCCAACTGGTCACTCATACCTATTTATGTGGTTTTCCATTTGTTGTATTCTTGTAAAAAAAAATATTCACTGAACAGAAATTGAAGGTTAGAAACAGGAAGAGCATACCTGTCCGATTAACGAACAAATATCCAAACTGGCGACTAGACTGGTGTCCCCTTGCAAGCGAATTGCGTAGTTTTCGCGCTAGTCTGGGCACACTATGAATGTTATGCAATTTTGCTTCAGGTTAGGTGTTACTAACTGTATTGGTATATCTTAATTTATTTTACAATAAAACGCTTGAAAAATGTTACTTACTATTATTATTTATTTATTTCTAACTGAGCGGAGCAGACGTTATTCTTATCTGCCGTACATTGTTACTGTATAAGCTACTAAGACTGGTTCGTTTACCTATATACTGCCAGATTCACACTTTTTATATTTAAGAATATCTTCTATTTTCCACATTGAAATCTCACTTGTAGAGAGGAGTTTAGAATCCTTCCTTGACGTTACAAAGCGGACCACCTACCTCCGCTACACGGTATCCCGGGTTAACCAATCAGCGTTTGGTGACACGCTATGTTAAGGGTGACCATAGTTGTTCCTCGCCAATAAGAAATTAGCGAGATAAAATAGTAACCTAGCGGTAGGTCGGCGTTGTACCAAAAGAACTAATTTGCATATTTTTACTTAGTGTCGCGTTATCACAGCCGTGGAACTATAAATAGATCTATTTTTGAATATTGTACCTTTTTATTTGGCTCGAGAACTAAATAATTCCTAGAACATTGTTAGTTTATTCGGTAAAATATACCCATTTTAACGATATGGTGAAACTGTTGCCATATTTTTGGTGGGTTTTAAGCGAAGAATATTCTAAAAATAGGATTCGGAAATCGGTGGGTTACTAAATCTTGTGGAGAAAATTAGTGGAATATTTTTGTGGCAATAAATAATTTATTATTATTATTATTTAAACGTGTGAAAAATGTTTGTTTATTTATTCATAACAATAATTAAAGAAACAAGAAAAGTATGTAAAATTATGAAGGAAATGACGTTCTACTTATTCCCCACTTAAACAAACCAACCAATGACCAGTCTGAAATTTAAAATCAATTCATTATAAGGTACTATTAATCACAAAAATCACTGGTATCCAAGGTAATGTTATCAGTTATCGTAATCGTGCGATAATAAGTGTCATTGGGATACGTTTACCCTTCCTACTAATGGAAAATGGACAAAGTCTGGCTTCATTTTTGACAATTTTGACTAAATGCTCTCTGGTGTTTCTCTTTTAGTCTCAGGCTTAAAAGTAACACTATTCCACATGCCCCCTCACCTTTAGAACCTGGTTAGGCACGTATATTCACATGTCTTTTATGTCTTGTGTTGCATAACTATTATTAGTTCAGGTTAGTTGTTATCTTGACCTACTTGTAATCTAGCTCTAAAATATGTCGATAAATGTTCGTCTTTAAACTCTCGTCGTCGGTCGTTCGGAAACTACACAGATCGCATTTTAACTTAGGAACATCGTCAGTTCCTGTGTGTTGTCGACGAAAATGCCCCAGGAAATATTCTCCATTGTCCGTTTGATAAATACACTGACAACACTTAATCTTTTCACCTTTTTTAAGAATTGTGAAGAAATCGACGTCCGGATGACATCGTAGAACATGAATTTTCAATTGTTGTTTGTGATCCGTTTGATAGTCACAGTCGCGGCATTTAAACGTTCCAACATTCCCGGGATCTCTGTGATCATAAAGGTGTAACTCCAAATGGCTTTGCAGATGGGATTTGTAATTACACTTGTCGCATCTAAACACCTCCAAACCCTCAGGATTTCCGTGCAGTTGGAACACATGATTCCTTAAACCATCTCTGTAAATGGTTTGAAAGTCGCAATTATTACATTTAAATTTGATGACTTTCTCTGACTTTTCGTGACGGAGCTGGTGCAGTCCGAAATTCGTCTGCTTTGTTGTTCTGTAGTTACACTTGTCGCATTTAAAGTTTACGTTGTGATGTCGTCCCAGCACATGCTTCTTTAAACTAGCTTTATAAATGGTTTTGAAGTCGCATTTATCGCATTTCAAGTTGACAATTTCCTTTGGCTTTTCATGTAGTCTGAAATGCTTCATCGTTTGGTCATTGCACATCCCCGCTTCCCCGGGATTCCTATGTAGTCGCAGCAAATGGCTTTTTAAATTATTTTTGTACATTGTCTGGAAGTCACAGTGATTGCATTTCAATCTAGTAATTTTTTCGGGTTGTTCGTGACAAAGCTGGTGTCTCTTTAAAGAAGATTTCCTGTTTGTTTGATAATCACAGTGATCGCAACTAAACATCTGGACTATTCCGGGACATTTGCGACCAACGAAATGTTGGTTGAATTTGTTCTCATTGATTGTTTTGTATTTGCATTTGTCACATTTCAATACCTTCACTCCCACATGTTGTCGCAGCAAATGATTCTTCAAACAACTTTTATGGATTGTTTGATAGTCGCACTGTTTGCATTTCAATCTGGCAATTTTCTCGGGTTCTTTATGGCATAGCTGGTGCCTCTTTAAAGACTCTTTCCAGATTGTTAAGAAGTCGCACTGATGGCATCTAAACGGGTGGATTTCCTTTTCTTGCTCCACAGTGGAATCAGACGATCCCCTAAAGCAAAGATTTCTATTAGGCTATCCGTACACTAGCGTCTAGAAACGCGAAAACTGGTTGCACAGCCATGTTTATTTATAATGAACATAAAAGCTAATATTTACTAAAAGATAATCAAGTTAATAATCTTGTTAGTCTTGACAGTATGTATATATTTTGGTTGTGGTAATCCCGTTCAATATTCAGTTGGATACTAATGTTTTATTTCTTGGTCTTTCCCCAAATATTGCAGCACCATGACCCATCAGTGTACCATACTAGGCCCTCGGACAATTGGGGAGGCGATATTTGGTTGTTACTTATTAAAGAATCTACCCCCGTCAACTAATACTGAAGATTCTAGGGGATATTTCACAAAAACTAAAGCCCATAACAAGTGTTACGTAATTTGGAACACAAATTATCAACATGAAATCCCCATTGCAACCTATGATCAAGTCCCATGCCCGGCACCTGAATATTCTTCTCACAGTTCGCCTCATCCACGGTACCCTCAAAAAGACCAACACCATTGTCCGCCCTGCGTCCAGACAGTGCAAAACATCAACACCGTTTTGTCCTTATTCAGATTGACCCGTGTGGCGCTCCTTGAGTTATTTACTTAGTGTTTCCTCTAACTTTATTAATTTTTACAAATTGATTCCGATTGTCAATATTGACAAGAAAAATATACGCCACTGACTTGCTTCAAAATTTTATATTGTTTTCGGGTTAACCAGCTAATAATACAACTTTTTTGCCTCTTGATATTTTTTCGTATCTTACTTTGTTTTCGAGAAAAAAAAATAAAAAAATTCCACTTCATTGCATGTCAAAAAATTTTTTTTCTCGAAAACGAAGTAAGATACGAAAAAATATCAAGAGACAAAAAAGTTGTATTTTTTAGCTACTTAACCCGAAAACAATATAAAATTTTTAACAAGTCAGTGGCGCACATTTTTTTGTCAATATTATTCGTGAGACTGCCCACTGGAACTTATAATTATCATCTGACCCTTAAATAAAGAGACTGAAAATGCCTAGTGATATTATTAAATATTTTTAGATCTGTTTTTGGCCAAAAACATATAATTATAAAATCCTGTGAATGAACAAAAAATTCTGCCCTCATTATTATTAAATAGTAAATAACTAAATACCTAGTTTCATTTGCTGCAAAATCTTCCTCTTTAATGTCTAGTTCTTCCTTTTTAATTTCCCAGTCATCAATGTCATTCTTTGTACTAAAATCAGTAATTGCATCAATATTTTCGATTTTTATCCCTGGTTCCTTGGAATTAAAATATGATTCTTGGAATCTGAAAAATAAAAAAGATTCTATTGCTTTCCTCTATTTTCCCACTACCTTTTTCTTTAGCACAACAGTAATTTCTTCTTGAGGGACACGAACACTGCTTGATTAATTACGGTAGAAGTAGAGGATCACATAGTATTATTTGAGAGCAAAGTGTATACCTAGTACTAAAATCAGGTCAGTTTGCAGTAGCTCGCACTGTTTAAAAGTGATATTCTTACTATTTTTATTAATGTTGGTTATGGAAAGCCAATTGACCTAGGAGCCAGACCAAGACAAGAATAATAATCAATAAGCAAACACTTACTCTGATTCATATTCAGGCTCGATCTTTACCACTGTGTATGGAGACATTTCTCCTCCACCTAATATTTCTTTCTTAACATCGACTACAAAATCAGCATGGTCTTTATAATCATCAAATTCCTCATCGCCAATTTTACAGTAATCATTCAAATTTTGACCATCTATAAAAGGGATATCCAACTGATCGCTCATAATTATTTATGTGCCTTTCAGTCTAAACGGATTAAATTTGTTATATTTTTCTATATATTTAACAGAACAGAAATTAAAGGTTAGAAATAGGAAGTGCGTATCTGTCCGATTAGCGAACGAATATCTAAATTTAAAAACCATTTTTAAACCCCGTTCCCAAAATCGCGACTAGAAAAAGGAAAAGTTAGAGAGGATTGATACTATAACCTTCTGTTATTATAATTTTTAATAATCTGAAAGATACAAGATGTCGCTTTGCGTTGAGTCTCGCCGTTAGTCCGTTATTAGTTTGTTTTTTTACTTACTTACCTGTGCGTTACTTTATGAATTGTTCAAAATGGTTTTCATTGTTTTGTAAGCACAAGTTCAGCGAACATTCAAACTGTTCGCGGACCCTTTGAATAATTGTCTGAGGTCAAATAGCCCTACATTCATAATATTTTGCTGGAGTTGTTCAATTGAATCTGGTTGTGACCCCATGCAGAGAAAGAAATCGAGTGGTGTCAGGTCTGGTGACCTAGGTGGTCATTCAATAGGTACTCTTCTACCAATCCACTGTTCCGGATAATAGAATAGAATATATTGTACATAGGATCGTCAAAGTATTGACAGTTCAGTATTAAATTCTTTTCTGACAAATACATATACGATCACAAGCATCAGCACCCCAAAACACCACATTGCCAGACATAGGTCAAAGAATAATACACCGAGAGAATACCAGACTCCACAGTTGTATCGTCAGTTCACATTGTTACAAAACCAGTTCTAATATTCAAACGAAGATCATTCACATATAACAAAAATAGAAGGGGTACCGAACCCTGAGTGGTGTCAGGTCTGGTGACCTAGGTGGTCATTCAAGATCCTCTTCTACCAATTCACTGTTTCGGATAATGCACACATGCAAAATATGTGCAATCTAGATAATAATTTAGAAAAAAATATAATTTTTTCCGATGAAGCTACGTTCTGTTTAAATTGTAATGTGAACAGACAAAATTCGCATTAGATGATGGAGGTTCACAGCCAGTACCCTCAAAAAACAAATGTGTTATGTGGAATAGTGCGCGGAACAGTAATTGGTCCATTTTTCTTTGAAAAGTCTAACTGGACAAGTATATCTCAAATTTCTCCAATTTGAATTAATTCTAGCATTAGTGGCTTTATTTCCGAGTCCATTGGACTCAGACTTCCCTGACGAAGAACTGATGTTCCAGTAAGATGGTGCTCCTCCGCATTATGCTGCCACTGCTGCCAGTGTGCGTACATTTTTGGATGAAACCTTTCCCAATCGATGGATAGGAAGGACAGGACCTATTGAATGGCCTGCTAGGTCGCCAGACCTAATTCCGCTGGGCTTCTTTCTGTGGGGTTATCTCAAATCGAAAGCATTTGTGACATTACTTCTAAGACTTACTGTACAGACAGTTCAATGTCTACTAATGCAAAATACCTTTTGATATGAGTTTTGATTTCGGCATTTTTTAGGAGATAAATGCGAGATATATTATGCAAATTATTGTCATTTATATTTTTAAACGAAATCCGTTTCTACCTACTCTACCTTCATGAACAGGTGCTCCATGAAAACTGTTATAATGCTGGCTTATGTTAAAGGAAAATACTAAAATTATAAATTATCAACACTATGGTTTTATTATTCTATACTAGGAAGTACACTAAAATTGATATCTATTAGTAGTTAATATACAAAACTGAAACGGCTACCGGAAAATGGCTCAACAATAAGACCATTTTCGTTTACAAAATTTATTATACCCTCAATAGCATAAGCAGGGGCCGTTCATGAATTACGTAAGAACGATTTTAGCCATGTACAAATACGATTTCTCGGACCCCCCCCCCCCCCTTTACATAAGATTTTACATGCTGTTTATTAGAAAAGGTTTAGTTACACTAAAACACAATATTATTTGACATAAATCAAAGTACATCAACGTTTTACAACAGTTTTCGATTTGGAACTTGGTGCTAAGAAGAGCTCAGTTGACGACTGACACGCTCTTTCAACCAAACGCCATTTAAAGATTTTAAAAATACCTATTTTTAATGCTAAAACAGGGAAAAACTCTTAATAAAGTATACGGTCAGCATGGGCTGCCGACTCAACGCGCCACCTGTCTGTGTTGACGTCACGCGAGAGCACCGAGTCCTTGTATTGTCGGTATTGTTGTTTGGGCACGCAACACTCGTGCAGCGTTGCCCAATCATTTAACAACAGCATTTCTATCCTAGGAATCCAGAGAAATGGTAGGGCATGCTTTTGACGCTTATTAGGTTATTAAAAATGGACGGGCACTGAGCGAGAAGAAAATAGACGCGAGCTTCAGGTATGACCATTCTAGTTTGAATCAGAGTCTGCCCTACAAAGTTAAGGTCATGCAGGGACTCTCTTAGGACCCTTACATAATTAATGAACGGCCTCTAATCCTGGCGACCCTGTCGAAAGTCAAGATACTAGCTAATCTAGCTCTAAAATATGTCGAAAAATGTTCGTCTTTAAACTCTCGTCGTCGGTCGTTCGGAAACTACACAAGTCGCATTTTACCTTAAGAACATCGTCAGTTCCAATGTGTTGCCGGCGAAAATGCCGCAGAAAATACTCTCCATTTTCCGTTTGATAAATACACTGACAACACTTAATATTTTCGCCTTTTTTAAGAATTGTGAAGAAATCGACGTCCGGATGACACCGTAGAACATGAATTTTCAATTGTTGTTTGTGATCCGTTTGATAGTCACAGTCGCGGCATTTAAACGTTCCAGCATTTCCGGGATCTTTGTGATCATAAAGGTGTAACTCCAAATGACTTGGCAGATGAGTTTTGTAATTACACTTGTCGCATCTAAACACCTCTAACCCTTCAGGATTTCCATGTAGTTGGAACACATGATTCCGTAAACTGTCTTTGCATATGGTTTGAAAGTCGCAATTATTGCATTTCAATTTGATAAGTTTTTCTGCTTTTTCGTGGCGGCGCTGGTGTAGTCTGAAATTGATCTGCTTTACTGTTCGGTAATTACACTTGTCACATCTAAAGTTTCCTTGGCCCCTGGGAGTCTTATGTCCTCGCAACAAATGACTCTTCAATTTACTTTTATAGATTGTTTGAAAGTTGCATTCATGGCATTGTATTATGGGAACTTTCTCGGGATCTTCATGTCGAAGCCGGTGTCTCTTTAAAGAATCTTTCCTGGTTGCCTGAAAGTCGCACTGATCGCAACCAAACAACTGAACTTTCCCTGGACATTTCCCGCCCTTATGATGTAGCTTTAAATTGTTCTCATTCACTGTTTCATAATAACACTTGGTGCATTTGAACACCCCTGCTTGCCCGGGACTCCTATGCAGTCGCAGCAAATGCGTTTTTAAATTACTTTTATACATTGTTTGAAAGTCACAGTGATTACAGTTTAATCTCGTAATTTTCTCGGGCTGTTCATGACGGAGCTTGTGCATTTTTAAAGTATATTTCTTGCTCGTTTGATACTCGCAGTGATCGCAACTAAACATCTGTACTCTCCCGGGACATTTGCCACCATCGAAATGTTGCTTAAAATTCCTCTTACTCATTGTTTCGTATTTGCACTTGTCACATTTCAATATCGTTACTTCATGTTCTCGAAGCAAATGGTCCTTTAACGTATCCTTATGGGTTGTTTGGTAGTCACACTCGGAGCATTTCAGTCCTGGGGGATCTTTATGACAAAACCGGTGCCTCTTCAAAGACTCTTTCCAGGTTGTTTTGAAGTTGCACTGATCGCAATTGAGTATGTGAATTTGTTTTTCTTGGTCCACAGACGATTCTCTAAAACAAAAATGTATACTTATAAGTAGAGACCGGATTATATGCAACCAAAAACCTTAAGAATATGCGCATATATATGCACATAATTTATAAAATTTATGCAGGATATATGCAAAAAAGACGTAAATATGCAATGAATATGCGGTAATAAAACAACTAAATTTTGATATTATAAATTAAATTTTCATTTAATCAGGGGATTGAGTATTGAATAAAGATAAATTCAAGTTATAATATACTTTATTAAATCAGTTAACACCTAATACAGTTTTTTATATCAAACTAATACTGATATTAATTTGAAAAATTATAAAACGCACCAGTTATTATTGGTGCTTTAAGGTTTTGAACTAAAAAATTGTGGCGTCTATCACTAAGGACATGTTTGTAAAAAGAAAACGATCTTTCTACATCTACTTAAGTTATAGGGCAAAATTTTAATTTCGGAACTAAGGCAGGTTCAATAGCTAAATTATTTACAGTTTTCCCTGACATTATGTTTACGACCTGCCTTAAAATCTTAAAACCTGTGTTTTTTTCTATTAAATTTTCTAATTTTGCCACTACTGTTTTGCCTACCTCACCTCGTATTTGTTTGCAATTTTGTGCACATGTTTCTATTATATCCATCGACTCATGGTAGACTTGTACACGATTCCTCTAGAGTTGCAAAATACTGTCTGCTATAAATGCATAGTTACACTTAATATACATTAACTGTTGTTCCACTTTAGCACTTTGAAATATTTCTTTAGACTTTAGGATGCACTGTGAATCATCACCAGACATTTGTAAAATTAAGTCTTTCAATTTTTGGAAATTATCTGCATAAAATATTGCTGCACGAATCCAGGTGCTCCATCTGGTCACGACAGGCTCAGGTGGTAATGGTACTCCGGGAAGATTCTCCTTGTAAAATTGTACTCTTAATGGGGCCTTTATAAATATCTTTTTCACATTTGCTATTAGGTCATTGACCAACGGAAAGAAAACTGTAATATTTTCCGCAGCCCTATTTAATCCGTGAGCTAGGCAAGTTACATGAATCAAATTTTTATAAAATATTTTTAAATTCTGTCCTGCCTTTATCATATACGGCGCAGCATCGGACAACAGGACAATAATTTATTAGGTCATTGACCAACGGAAAGAAAACTGTAATATTTTCCGCAGCCCTATTTAATCCGTGAGCTAGGCAAGTTACATGAATCAAATTTTGATAAAATATTTTTAAATTCTGTCCTGCCTTTATCATATACGGCGCAGCATCGGACAACAGGACAAGAATTTATTAGGTCATTGACCAACGGAAAGAAAACTGTAATATTTTCCGCAGCCCTATTTAATCCGTGAGCTAGGCAAGTTACATGAATCAAATTTTCATAAAATATTTTTAAATTCTGTCCTGCCTTTATCATATACGGCGCAGCATCGGATAACAGGACAAGAATTTTATCTGTAGGAACTGAATTCGGCAAAAAAAAAATGTGTTAAGGTTTCTTGAATAAAACGTGTAACTGTGAGGTTGTTTGTTTTTTCCACTTCTTTTATAGCTATAAGGTAAGCTTTTCCAGGTTCTTCTTCTGTGAGTTTTCCGATCATTAAATTAACTATATAACGACCACCATGTTTCGTCGACGACAATATACATATAGTTACCTCCAATTTCTTTCTTTATTTCATCTAGCACGGTACCAAATACCTTTTTAACGACATTTTTTCTTAATGTTGATTCATCTGGAGCATTACAGTTTGTATATTTTTGCAGAAAGGCCTTAACTTGCGGGTTGGTTAACTTGTTTAAAGGAATATTAGCAGCCAAGAATGTTTTACATAGATCTTCGTTAAATTCTGACTGGTCATGGTTTCCGTTTTTAAAAATCTCAAATGACTACTTTAGCGTTGACTGTATGGGACCAGACTTCATCTTGCTAACCTTAGCAATGTGAGACGGCGTCTTAATGTGTTGGTCTATTTGAAATTTCTTTGAGCAGGAAACAATTTTTGAACAAGACTTGCAAAAAACATGGTCGCCGTCCAAAGCAAGTTCTGGGTAAGGCTTAATCCACGAAATACATCGTATTTTCGACATAATCACCGCTTTCACTTTCACTTTGTTTGCGTTTACAATACTAACTGCGGCTACAACAAACGACAACCTCAATAATACTGACAAACTGTAACAAATGTGAGCAAATAAATAATTATAGAAGGTGTAGATAAAGAAATTCTAGTTAAAACGATAGAAGAATAATATTTTATTTTATTAGTTTATTTATTAATTAGCCTATTTACTGCCCTCTTATCTTCAGACCCCGACAGCACAGGCGACACCGCGGCGTGCGACCATAAAACGTAAGAAAAGAACACAGAAATCCCACAACATTCTTAGATATGCAATAGTTCTTAATATGCATTTTTTCCTTTAAAATCACAAAATATGCAAAATGCATAAAATCCGGTCTTTACTTATAAGTGTTGTATGTGACCAATTGCATGAAACTAGTCGTGTCATTTGAGAAACCTATTTGGAGACATAGTAGCAACGATCGCGTCGTAAAGAAGATGCAGACGTGAGTGCGTTGTACTTAAGGCGAAGAAAACCCCGAAAGCGTTTTTGGATTCATCCTGATTTTAAGAGAACTTACAACAGAAGGTTGCAGAGGAACAGTAAGATCCCGTAAAATTTCAACAAATGTATGTACATAATGAGCGCGGAGAGTTTCGACGAGTAAAGACAGGTAGGTGGCGCCCTCTACAAGTGGAAGCCACACGAACATCAAATTCGAGTTTTGCATTTCAAAAAATGAATTCTTAACATACTTTTGCATTTTGCACATACCCATGATAAGTGGATGGGAATTTCAATAGATAAATAAATAAATCAGCGTTACTCGCTGGAAAAATATATAATAATAAAATCCTGCTAATACAGGAGAATATACGAAAAAGTGTGCCCTCTATTTATTATTATTAATATAAGGTACCTAGTCTCATTTGCTGCAAAGTCTTCTTCTTTAATTTCTAGTTCTTCCTTTTTAATTTCCCAATCATTAACAAGTTCATTATTTGTACTAGAATCAGAAATTGCATCAATATTTTCAACTTTTACCAGTGGTGCTTTGAAATCAGAATATAATTCTTGGACTCTAAAAAAAATTATATTGCTTAAGTTTTCTTCTATTTTCTTGATTAACAACTGGGAGCAAAGTATCTACTGTCAAAATCAGGTCACTTTTTTGGTCTTTAGAGTGATGTTGTTACAATTTTTAATAATTTTGGCTATAGAAAGCTAGTGGACCTTAAACTATTACCAGAGCTATGAGTAACTTAATATAAAAGATACTTGTTAGTATCTGGTTACTTAGTAACTAAGATATATTTTCAATTATACTAAAAGTAAAGTCCATTCGAACTTATTTCGTTTGACCTAATAACTGCAATAATAGTTTTATTATATTGTAGACACCCAAAGAACCCCCGTTACCTGTTCGATTGCCAAACCTACGTTTTTAAAGAATTTCTTGGTAAAATTACCCATATAAAACTGTCGATGAGTGTGCCAACCAGCGAAATCTACCTGGCCCCAGCTGGCATCACTGTTTATATTACTGAAATGAAATGAAATAAGGGGTACTGCTTTGCACAGGAACGGATTTTGTAGTTAAATGAAAAGCCATATAGTACCTTATAGTAGCAATGTTTATAATATATATACATATATACACAAAATGAAATAGATAGGGATAGGGACTAATATATTTCGAATATTATGTTTACTATATATATATAAGCTTTATAAACAGGTACCTACCTGTAACTAAAAAGTTTTGAGAAATATCCTAATAATTAAGTTGTTTCTAGAAAACCTTAATTAGACAGTTTATCAATTTTGATAACAAATCAAGTAATGTAGAGTCGGAGTCGATCATAAAAGGTACAATGACGTAGGTGACCAACGAAGAGATTGTTGAGCGACTCTCTCTAGACGTCGCGTCTCCAGTGGACCGAATTTGTATCAGTGTTGCCAGGTTTGGTAAAATTTTTAACTACAGTTTTCCCTACGCCGCGCGCCGTCACCTACGTCATGGTACCTTATATGATTGATTCTGACTCTACCTATCTATTGTTATTATAAACTGGCATTAAAAATAAATGTGGGCCAATACGTCTTTGCGAAAGCGAAAGCCGAGTTTATGAGGGGTTTTATTGCAGTCATTAAGCCAAACGAAATATGTTGGGAAGTACCATAACTATAACTTTGTTACTTTTGAAAAGTATCTTGTATCTAGTTACTTTTCAGGAGTAACTATACACTTAAAAAAGTAACTAACTTAATTTTAAAGTAAATAAGATACTTTAAGGAGGTTGATGAACCAACCAATAGCATATTTAGAATGGTTATGTAACTCAAAAATTTCAAGCTACCATCTATGTAAACTCCCAGACTGCTTTATTTTCAATGTGGGTATCTCATATATAAAGATTTTCAAAGTTAAACTTAGAGGTTAATATTTTGTTAATTATCCTAGTCCTTAGTCCTAGCAACTAAAAACTAAGTTACGTTAAAAACTAACTATTTCTTTTAGGTATCTATATATGCAAACTATCTATAAAGTAACTAGTTGAATCGCCAATAATTAAAATCAATAAGCAACATAACGTACTTAGGCTCGCTCTTCACCACTGTCTGGATGAAGAAATATCTGGATGCCCCTAATATTTCTTTCTTAACATCAACAAGATCAAGTTGGTCTATATAACCAAATTCCTCATCCCTAGTTCTAGAGCAGTAATTCAAATTCTGTCCCAGTATAAAGCTACCAGACTTGCACATAGACAGCGTTATAAGTTTTCGTCTTGTATGGGAATTGCATTGCAGTCCAGCAATTTAACAATGAAACACCTAGAGAATGTTTACGCTTATTGTTTATTAATCCATAAAACTTAAAGAGAACAAAAAGCAAATTCAGACAATAATAATAAAGGGCATGAAGTTAACCTTAATTAAAAAATAAAAAGTCCACCAGTATGATGATGGGTTTATTATCATTTTGTATATGTATCATCCTTCTAAAAAAGAAGAGGTGGGAACCCTGTCGACATACTAGTTAATCAAGCTCTAAAATATGTCGAAAGATGTTCTTCTTTAAACCCTCTTGGTCAGTCGTTCGGAAACTACACAGATCACATTTCACCTTAAAAGCGTCATCAGTTTCTGTGTGCTGCCGACGAAAATGCCTCAGAAAATACTGTCCATTTTCCGTTTGATAAATACACTGGCAACACTTAATCTTTTCACTTTTTTTAAGAATTGTGAATAAATCGACGTCCGAATGATTTCGTAGAACATGAAGCTTTAATTGTTGTTTGAAATCCGTTTGATAGTCACAATCACTGCATTTAAACGTTCCAACATTTCCGGAATCTATGTGATCATAAAGGTGTAACTCCAAATGAATTTGCAGATGAGTTTTGTAATTACACTTGTCACATCTAAACACCTCTAACCCTTCAGGATTTCCATGCAGTTGGAACACATGATTCCTTAAACCATCTCTGCAAATTGTTTGAAAGTCGCAATAATTGCATTGCAGTTTGATAAGTTTCTCACATTTTTCGTGACGAAGCTGATGTACTCTAAAATTGATCTGCTTCACTGTTCGGTAACTACATTTGTCGCATTTAAAGTTCCCTGTTTCCCCTGAAGTTTTGTGTCGTCTCAGCATATGCTTCTTTAAATTACTTTTATAGATAGTTTTGAAGTCGCAATTATTGCATTTCAAGATGACAATTTCCTCCGGCTTTTCATCAGGGTGCTGTTGTAGCCTGAAATTACTGCTCTTCTTCATTGTTTGGCCATTACACACACCTGCTTCCCCAGGATTCTTATGTCCTCGCAACATATGACTCTTCAATTTACTTTTATAGACAGTTTGGAAGTTACACTGATGGCATTTTATTCCGGTAATTCTCCCGGGTTGTTCATGACGGAACTTGTGCATTTTTAAAGTGTACTTTCTGGTTGTTTGATAGTCGCATTGATCGCAGCTAAACGTTTCAACTTTACCGGGACATTTGTTACCCTCATAATGTATTTTCAAATTGCTCTCATTCACTGTTTGATACTGGCACTTGGAACATTTAAACACCCCTGCAGGATTCCTATGCAGTCGCAACAAATGGCTCCTTAAATTATTTTTATATATTGTTTGGAAGTCACAATGATTGCATTTTAATCTGTCAATTTTCTCGGGCTGTTCATGGCGGACCTGGTGGATTTTTAAAGAATATTTCCTGCTTGTTTGATAGTCGCAGTGAGCGCAACTAAACATCTGCACTACCCCGGGACATTTGCGACCATCAAAATGTTGCTTGAAACTGCCCTTATTTGTTGTTTCATATTTACACTTGCCACATGTCAATACCGTTACTTCACCATGTTGTCGCATTAAATGGTTCTTTAAACTACTTTTACGGAATGTTTCATAGTCACAATGTTTGCATTTCAATCTGGCACTTTTCAGGGGCTTCTCATGGCGAAGCTGGTGGCTCTTTAAAGACCCTTTCCAAGTTGTTTCGAAGTCACACTGATCGCATTTGAATCTGTCAATTTTCTCGGGTTTTTTGTTGTGACACAGCTGATGCCTCTTTAAAGACTGTATCCAGATTGTTAGAAAGTCGCACTGATCACAACTGAATGTGTGAATTTGTTTTTCTCGCTGTGCAGTAAGATCAGGAGATACTCTAAAACAAAAATATATACTTAGGTAATCCGCGCACTAGCGTCTACAAACGCGGTCAGAAGATACGCGACACCAAAGAACGATTTCATGTTTTGAATGACTTTAACTTGGTCATAAAAGTAAATACAGCTAAGAGCCACCACCTTGGAGCAAGCGAGTTCAGTTGGATCTTATTCGATAGCTCGGTTCCACCTTCAAACGATTGCCAGGTTCTAGGCCAAAACCGTGATCAATATCTTAAAATAAACAACACTGTCAGCACTCTCACAAAAATAAAAGTAGGAGTTCCACAATGGATTATTCTTGGCCCCATCCTTCTTTATAACCTCTAAGCTCTTTAGACACTGCACTTCTTTTCACTGGTTCTACATGAGGCAGGCTTACAAATGGCTCGACTCTTTTAAATTGTCAGCTAATATCGCAAAAATAAATTATAATGCTTTCTCAGCACGCGCCAAGCGACGCTATTTTCGCAAGGGGGACTGTGAATATAAATAGGCCAGCGCCACAAAATTATAAACTTTTGGTTTCTGGGCCAGCGCCATGCAAGCAAGAGGATTCAAAATTTTTCACTTGACATAGTTATGTGGTTACGCTGCACGGCAATTTTTGTTTTTGAAATTTTGGGTGTTGTTAATATCGAATTTTAATTTAATTAAGCAATATCCAGTATCGAAAAATCCAGCGATTATAATTGTTACAAAGATAAGCCACAATCCTTAAGGGGTAAGTTAAGGCAGACGTATTACCATAATCATAAAAATGAAAACTAGGGGAAAACCGAGGGGAAAGCATTAATGGGAGAACTAGGAATAAATAAATTATCAGATATGTAAATATATAATTTGGGTAAACAGTTTATTATTATGAAGAATATAGAAGAAATTTTTTTACTTGTCTCAGTACCGATTCTTAAATGTGGTTGTCCAAAATCAATAGACTTTCGCTTTTAAAGTAAGGGTCACCTTAATATAGGTCAGATCTATTATGGGCACAGTTTGTGCGAAACCAAATGGTCTGTCTGTCTTTCAGAGGTTTAACCCAAAGCATAGATCATCAAAGTAAGACAAGGATTTAATGGTATTATGATGAAATAAAATATTACTAAACATTACTGACGTCACCAGCGTAACCTGCAAGGTTAAGGAGTAATTAGTAGACAAAAGGTGGGTGATAGTGATTGTTAGAACTTTTGATTTGGGGGAGGATATTTGGTATAATGATATCAGTAGGGCATTCATTTAGGGAAGTGTTTAAAAGAGTGTATTTTGTCAGGAAAGGACGTTCATTTTATATTGAGTAATCCTAGGTACCTCGTATAATGTAACGTAGTTCGGACGTGTTAGTAATGAAAATAGCAGCTCATATCTTTGGATACACTATTAGACCTTATGTGGGGAAATGTCATGCACTCATTTATTAAATATACAGCCATATGTAATTCAAGAATAGGAGATCTAAAGTGATACATCATAAGGCGTTTAGAGGATAATGTTATGCTATCCACAATTATGTTGTAAACATTTTTTCAAAAAGATAGCATTTTACTATTTTTTAAAACTTTTTTCCTTGACAAATTTCTCTGGTACATAATCTGCTGCAAAAGCATAAAGGGCTTTTCCGATATGATGATGTTTCGTAGCCTGAAATATAGATTTTATTTGAGTTTCTAGTGTTACGGTCATGTATATCTGAAGTATATTGAAACTTCAAAAACAAACATCAGTGCACTGAGAATCAGAATACTAGGAAGTGTGAGAATCTTATACCGGTGTGATGTACGAAGTGGGCTTAAGGAGTAGATTTTGCAAATAATTTTTTTTTGTAGAATAAATAATCTTTGAAGTTCCATTGTTTGTTCCCAGTAAAGCACAAGAAAGCTGAAGTGGCTGTAGGCCAAAGCATAATATATATTTAATATTTGTTTGTGGTTCTTGAAGGTTTTTAAGTTGACAATGGCATAATAAGCAGAGCTTAGTTTTGCAGCAACATTGTCTACATGGGCTGTCCATTTTAATTGTGAGTCTATGTGAAGATCCAGAAACTTGTTCTACTCTTGCAATAGAATTATTATTTAATTTTAAGTTTAGATCAGGAACCTGTCGCTTTTTGTAGAATGCCATTGTAATGGGTTCTATTTTGTGTTAACAACTAGGTGATTTGTTTCGAACCAAAGAGACAATCTAAGCAGAATTGTATAAGCTATTTCGAGTAGTTGATTAAGTGTAGAAGCAGATATGACTACTGTTGCATGAATGGTTTATAAATAATGCAAAGAGCAATGGAGAGATTACACCTCCTCACGGAATGCCATACCTATTTGATGATTGGAGAGAAATGATTCTAGCCAGTCAAAGATATTACAAAGCATGCGACTTTCTACATCACATTTAACTACTAATTGCAAACTGTTAAGTGATGAAAATTTTAGTGGCCTAAAAACCCTCTAGTATCAATAGTAAATACCTGGTCTCATTTGTTGCAAAATCTTCATCTTTAATTTCTAGTTCTTCTTTTTTAATTTCCCAATCACCACAGGCATTGTCATTCTTTGTACCCAAATCAGATATTGCATCAGTATTTTCAATTTTAACCTCAGGTTCCTTGGGATTAGAATGTAACTCTTGGAATCTAAAAAATAAAAAAAAAATTATTGATTAAATTAACTATGGTCTATGATAGAAGCAGAGGACTTAATTGAAGATTTAATGCTTATATATTATTATTTGGGAGTAAAGTGCATACTATTAAAATCAGGTCACTTTGGCACTTCTAGTATTTGTAATAAAGTTTGTTACGGAAAGCCAGTTGACCCCAAACTAGACTAAACAATTAGCACAATCCAAGAATAATAATCAATAAGAAAACACTGAAACACTTACTGTGATTCATATTCAGGCTCGATCTTTACCGCTGTGGATGCCGAAATATCTATGCCCAATATTTCTTTCTTAACATCAACAATAAAATCAGCTTGGTCTTTGTAATCATCAAATTCATCACCGCCTGTTGTACAGTAATCATTCAAATTCTGGCCATCTATAAGAGCCACAGGGATATCTAACTGGTCACCCATTACTATTTATGTGCCTTTCTGTATAAACGGATTTGTTGTATTTTTCTAGTTTTTGGAACAAAAAATCTATCATTCACAGAACAGGAATGACAAAGGTTAGAAATATGAAGTACATACAAGTCCGATTCACGAAGAAATATTGAAATTCACAAACATACTCCGATCGACCATTTGTTAATCTCGTTTTCAAACTCGCGAATACGTGACTAGACGTAATTATTCGGAACACCGGAAGCAACGAATTTATCGCTATTTTTTTTTTATACGCCCTAATTTGAGGACGCTGATTACGAATCTGAAGGTTTTTTTTCTAGAATCTACTAGTCTTTGAAAAAAAAAAATATTGAAATACTTTCACTCCGAGGTTAGATTTCTTTTAATTTCCTGGATTTTGTTGTTTTCTCTTCAAGATCAGTGATGGAACTTGCACTAAATTATCTCTTCACAAAATAATACCCACATTGTAATGAAAAAATAACGACAGAACTGCAATTTTAATTAAAATCTAAACATTTGTAACGAAATGGCAAAGTCGCCACAATCTGACGTGTGACAAATCAAAATTTGCGGCGTTGCCATATTTTTTTATTCTTACTGCAATGTAGTATATTTCAACTACAGCTTGTCGCAACAGTCGACTACATTTTTTGAGAAATCGTTAATAATTATAATGAATGCTACTGTATTTCTACACTAGACTTTTGCCCATTTTTACACAAACTCATACGGAATCACTAAAAAACAACGTAATCACTCTTTAGGTATATGGTTATTATTAGAAATATTACAATGACTTTTGTATGTTAAATTTTATGAAATAAAATTTAGCATACTATTTGTAGAAAAATTACTGCGTCCACTAAAAGAAAACATTTTTTAAATCACATCACATCTTTTAAGTCCAACACTATGTAACATTAACACTAAAATTAAGTTAAAACTCGAATTTTATGATCTTGACGTCTATCTCAAGTTTCAGCTTTGTCAAAATACTTTCGTGTACAGAAATGTCCCTTATCCTTCCGTCAGACCCAATCTTTGGACGCGTTTCGCCGTCTACAGCTCATCGGCAAGGCCTGGTTGGATTGATGCGTGTGGTTGCCACGAGACGTAGCCACGTGCTGCAACTCTCGTCTGTTCAATTGCATTTCTGTGTCAAAAGCACTTGAGGTCCCTTACCTTTTCGTCATAGCCTTGCCGATGAGCCGTAGACGGCGAAACATGTCCAAAGATTGGGTCTGACGGAAGGATAAGGGACGACTCTGTACAAGAACGCATTTTAAGTTTGTTGTTTTTTAATCCCCCGAATAGTTGTCGAATTGTTGAGAAAGTTTAATCGTTCCATTGCGAACCGTTATTGAAAAAAATAAAAAAGAATTGAAAAAATGCCGATTTGTCACCACTACTACTACGAGAGACGGACAAGTTCTAGGTGGAAACGCGTATAACGTTCGACCTGTTTGTAACAACACATGCAGGACTGCAGGACCAAAAATGATTTAAAAGTAACCACTTCCTCGACGTATAACCCACATTTATTTTTAATGCCAGTAGTGAGTGGCTCAATAACAAGACCATTTTTGTTCACAAAATTTATTATACCTCCTTTTGTCTTTTGCAACACTGAAAGAATAGCATAACCCCGTCCCTCTAAAGGTGGTAACCCTTTTAAAATACAAGCTAATTTATCTCTAAAATATGTCGCAAAATATTCTTCTTTAAACTCCCGTCGTCGGTCGTCCGAAAGCTACACAGATCGCATTTCACGTTAAGAACACCAACAGTTTCTGTGTGTTGCCGACGAAAATGCCACAGAAAATATTCTCCATTGTCCGTTTGATAAATACACTGACAACACTTAATCCTTTCGCCTGTTTTAAGAACTGTGAATAAATCGACGTCCGAATGAGATCGTAGAACATGAATCTTCAATTGTTGTTTGTAATCCGTTTGATAATCACAATGACTGCATTTAAACGTTCCAACATTCCCGGGATCTTTGTGATCATAAAGGTGTAACTCGAAATGACTTTGCAGATGAGTTTTATAATTACACTTGTCGCATTCAAAGGCCTCTAACCCCTCAGGATTTCCATGCAGTTGGAACACATGATTCCTTAAACCATCTCTGCAGATTGTTTGAAAGTCGCAAATTTGGCATTTCAATTTAATAATTTTCTCCGACTTTTCGTGACGGAGCTGGTGTAGTTCGAAATTTTGCTGCTTCTTTGTTCGGTAGTTACACTTGTCGCATTTAATCATCTCTGCTTCCCAGGGATGTTTATGTAGTCGCAACAAATGAGCCTTTAAATTACGTTCAAAGGCTGTTTCGAAGTCGCACTCATTGCATTTTAATCTGGGCCGTTCATGACAACGCTGGTGTATCTTTAAAGAATATTTCCTGTGTGTTTGATAGTTGCAGTGGTCGCAACTAAACATCTGGACTCTCCCGGAACATTTGTGACCATCAACATGTTGCTTGAAATTGCTCTTATTTATTGGTTCATAACTAACCTCAACTAACCCGCACTTATCACATGTCGATACTTTTACCTCCCCGTGTTGTTGCGTCAAATCATTGTGAATTTGTTTTTCTCGCTGCGCAGTGAAGTCAGAAGATTCTCTAAAACAAAAATATATACTTAGGCTACCCACACACTAGCGCCAACAAACGCGACCAGAAGAGACGCAACAACTGGTGTCTGCATGGTCGCACAGTCCAGAACAATTTTATGTTTTAAATGAATTGAATTTAGATATAGGTACAGATAACTACAAGCCAAGGCAATTTTCTACGAGCCGTCACCTTGAAATATTTTTCTAAGTTAGTAAGATCTTATAATAAAAATCTAAAAACAGTATACATAGAATATACTCGGTGTCTGTAAAAGGTCTTTACAAAAACCTACCACATATTCTTCAGACCAAAATTAGCCGATTTAGGTAAACTTACCTTAGTACAAAGTTGCTTAGTTTGGGCGCTAGACGGCGCTGAAGTGACAATTTTTAAATCGTTTTTATGGATTAATTCAAAAACTGCTCATACTATTTCGCCAAAATTTGGTACGTTGGCATAGCTTTATGGTGTAAAAAAACCCATGTCACAATTCTGATTAATATCACTCCATGGGCGTAGAACCTGGGTTTTTTACTAATTGATTGTTTCAGATTTCTATACCAATTGAACAAGAGGGGTTTGGGCACAAAATTCAGATGAACCAACTCATTTGCTACAAAAAAGGTACTTTTGATAAGACCGATTCCTCTGACGGTTTTCGAGAAATTTGCATTTTATTACTTAATACGTAGTAGTTTGTACCACGTAGTATTTGGCTTTTATAGAATTTTTCTGTTTTTGATTTCTACGCCAATGGAAGATAAGAGGTTTAAGTTTAAAATTTAGATTAAAAAAACAAACGATTGTTATTGTTGGTTATTATTAGTTTCATCTGACAACGTAAGATTATTGTCAAATTTGTAACATTTAATATTGTTGCTAACGTTCAAACATTTTATCTGCTTGCATTAAATATTAGAAAACTTTAATTGTCGTGAATTATCATGGCGGTGCAATACACTAATGCAGAATATACCGATATGATATCGGTATTTGGGTATTGCCAAGGAAATGGTCGAGAATGTGTCAGAGTCTACTCCGAAAGGTTTCCAAATCGTCGTATACCAAGCCACCCGACGTTTGCTGCTGTTAAAAGACGTCTGCGGGAAAACGGCCAATTTACTCCTAAAGCCATTGATAATGGAAGACAGCGTTTTGTAAGGGTTCCTGAAGTCGAAGAAGACATTTTAGAACGTGTTGCAGAAGATCCAGAAATAAGCAACAGGAGGCTAGGTAGGGGAATAGGAGTGTCCAAAGATATTGTTCATGAAGTACTTCAAGAACATTTGCTATATCCATACCATAAGATGCCAGTTCAAGATCTTTTACCTAATGATCCTGAAATGCGCCTGGTTTTTAGTCGGCTTGTTCATAGGCAGAGAGAAGAGAATCCCAACCATATTTTGTTTACCGATGAAGCATGTTTCACAAGAAGAGTGATTACAAATTTTCATAATGAACATGTTTATGCGGATGAAAATCATTTTCAAAATGAGTTTAGAATTAATGTGTGGGCTGGAATAATTGGTAATCACATTGTTGGTCCTATCATTATTCCACAAAGATTAACCGGGGAAATTTATTTCCAACATCTACAAAATACGCTGCCAGATTTGCTAGAAGATTTACCTTTACAACTTCGGAGAGATATGTGGTTTATGCACGATGGAGCTCCACCACATTTTGCATTAAATTATAATTAAAATAAATAATTTCTCTGCATGTAACACGTTTGAGTCCTTCTACAAAACCCGAAGATCTTAAAAAAATGCTAATAAAACACTTCCCAGAAGTTATCTGTGAGAGTCACACATCTAAACAACCTACTTTATATGCTTCAATGAAGATCACAATTAAGCAGGAGCATTTTCGTGAAGCTTGGCGTAGGGATATTTGGCCCAACGGAGCCCTAGTATCTCGTTTTTTATCGAGAAGGAGGAACCAGTCACAGGAGACGGTTCCATAACTCACTGTATCACAAACATTAACTCATTAAGTCCTCCCAGTATGACATCTTTCTGTAGCATCTATTACCAAAATGTAAGAGGCCTAAGAACAAAGACTGCAACCTTCTATAAGAACCTATTGTCAGAGGACTATGACATGATTGGATTAACTGAAACTTGGCTATGTGAAGGTATTCATACCTCAGAGTTATTTGATGAAAGATATGCTGTTGTTCGGAGAGACAGAAATACTGAGGCCAAGCGCGGCGGAGGAGTCATATTAGCACTTAAGAGGAAGGTATCATACGAGGTTGTAGACACCCAAAACTGTGATATTGAATGTGTCATCATTAAGTTAAGATATAAGAAAAGTATTTATTATGTGTCTGTTGTATATTTCCCACCTAATTCTAAGTTAGATATGTACATAACCTATTTTAACCTGTTTGAAAGTATCTTAAACAATGGAGCCTATCTGTTAATTTTAGGGGATTTTAACTTACCAACTCATTTAGACTGTGATAACAATAAGACTGTTTTATTACAAGAGTTTCTCAATTTTAACAACCTAATACAATACAATGATATAAAAAATTTTAGAGACAAATGCCTGGATTTACTCATATCCAATTATAAGTTAGGAAATCTACATAGGGCTGAAAATGCACTAGTAATTGAAGACCCATACCACCCAGCGATTGAATTTCATATGTCTCTGGCGCACTCTTCTCGGACCGAGGGTATGATAAAAAAACAGTACGCATATGACTATCCGAAAGGTAACTATCTTTTATTGTATCAACTAATGCAGAATTATAATTGGTCTGATCTTTATAAGTTTGAGAATGTTCATGACTGCCTTGAACTTTTTTATAAAACTATCTACTCTATCCTTGATCAAGCCATACCAAAATACACAATTAAAGAAACCACTCATACACCCAAATTTCCAAGCTGGTACTCCCCCGACTTGGTGCGTAAGATAAGGAATAAGAATCACTTACACAAACTAATACAAAAAAACAAATCTGACACTACACAACAAGACCTCTACAATACACTTAGGAAAAATATAAAGCTCCAAATTAATAACGAATATAAATTACACAAACAAACAATTGAAGCAAACATAAAACATGATCCGAACTCCTTCTGGCAGTTCATACGTTCCAAGTCGAGGTCCTCTGGACTGCCCAGTGCAATGCAATTGGATGACATAGTCTACAGCACCCCTGGCAATATTGCTAACGCTTTCGCTCTGTTTTTTCAATCAGTGTTTCAGGTCTCAAGAAGGCCCATGGCAGTTGCAGGCTCATCTTCCTTCAACTTACCTTTGGTGACTGAGTCAGATGTTCTCAGTGCTATTAAGAAACTAAAGCCTAAAAAATCTACAGGTTCAGACAACATACCTGCATACATCTATAAAGGACTAACTGAAATCTTAGTTAAGCCTTTAGTACACGTTTTCAATCTATCATTATCAAACCAACAATATCCTAGGGCATTCAAAAATGCATTGGTTACACCTATACACAAAAACGGTAACATAAATGACATCAACAATTACAGACCAATAAGCTTAATCAATACAATAGGAAAAATTTTTGAACACATTTTACACAGCAAGTTGACAACCATTCTAAGCCCACAAATTTCCAGATTTCAGCATGGGTTCGTGACAGATAAAACTACAGTCTCAAACCTTTGTATATTATCTGAACATGCATCTGAAGCAATAAGAGATGGAAACCAATTGGATGTCATCTATACAGACTGTGAGAAAGCCTTCGACAGGGTTGATCATGGGCTTCTCCTAGATCGACTGGTTGCCATGGGAATATCGCGGCCTACATTCCTGTTTCTAAAATCATACCTGTCGGATTGGTCCCTAAGTGTGAAGATAGGCAAATACATTTCAAGCAATTATATCGCTACCTCGGGAGTGCCCCAGGGCAGTATCTTAGGCCCACTCTTGTTTACACTGTTCATCAACCCCCTACCTGATTGCCTCTCTGAATCTTCGGGATTACTTTTTGCAGATGACTTTAAACTATTTAAAATAATATACTCTCCCATGGACTGCCTTCAGCTACAGGCAGATTTAAATAACGTTAATTGCTGGTTCAAGGATAATAAAATGTCGGTAAATGTAAAGAAATGCTCTATTATGACGTTCTCACGAAAAAAGAATATTATTAAAAATAACTATGATATTGATGGGATTGATTTAGAGAGAGCCTATGAAGTTCGGGACCTGGGAGTTATCTTTCAGAGTGATATGAGATTCAATTCGCACTATATCAGGATTGTTAACAAGGCTTTTAAATCTCTAGGTTTCATCATTAGAAATAGTAAGTCTTTCGAGCTAGGAACGATTGTGAGGCTGTATAATGCTCTTGTGAGACCGCATCTGGAGTATGCTGCACAAATATGGATGCCCTCAGCCAATACACATATAGACCACATTGAGAAAGTGCAAAAGAGGTTCCTGAGATACCTTTATATCAGAAAAAATAACTCATACCCATATATGGTTTCATACAAGAGCATGTTGGATAGCTTTGGGATGAGGAGTCTGCTAGACAGAAGAAATAAACTGGCTGTGTTATTTATGTATTATCTCCTAAATTATATAAAATATAAGGACTGTGACTTAATTAAGTATGTATATATAAGCGTCCCTAAAGTCAATCTTAGAATTTTAAACTATAATACGTTTAATATAGATCTAGTCAGCACATCCCCAATGAATAGAATGCTAATAATATGCAATCAAATGCTCAAGCAATACCAAATAGACCTATTTAACACAAACCTGAAAGAATTACGGGTAATTGACCTAGGTCAATAACTGTAATCTGTGACTCTGCAGTCTGTGTTCTCACCCATTGTTTTTCTTTCTTTTTGTTTTTATACACTTTTTTGTACACTTTGTTATATTTGTTATACTCTACCTAGCCTAGCCTAGATGGATATATAGTCTACTTAGGTTTAATTTAATTTAAGTTCAAATTTTGTTGTTATACAACTTCCTTTCCTATCATTACTTGTAATTACCACTTCCTGGTGTTTGTAATGCTAAATAAATAAATAAATAAATAAATAAATAAATGTTAGAAACTTTTTGAATCAGCAGTACCCAGATAAATGGATTAGTGGAGGTAATGCCCCTGTAAATTGGCCACCACGATCTCCGGACTTAAATCCATTGGATTATTTCTTATGGGGGCATTTTAAGACAGTGGTTTACAGGACAACTCCAGATAACGCAGAACAACTATGGCAACGTATTCAAGATGCAATAAATAAAGGCGATGAACAAGTTCTGCAAAGAGTGTGCTTTAATTTTCTTCGACGTATAAATCTTTGTATTCATGAGAATGGTGGACATTTTGAGCAATTTTTATGATATTTCTGTTTATGATTTAGTTATTTTTTCCTTTTTTTGTAAAAACTCATACGTATTAAGTAATAAAATGCAAATTTCTCGAAAACCGTCAGAGGAATCGAGTCTTATCAAGAGTACCTTTTTTGTAGCAAATGGGTTGGTTCATCTGAATTTTGTGCCCAAACCCCTCTTGTTCCATTGGCATAGAATTCTGAAACAAGCAATTAGTAAAAAACCCAGGCTTTACGCCTGGACTGATATTAATCAGAATTGTGACATGGGTTTTTTTGCCCCATAAAGCTATGCCAACGTACCAAGTTTCGGCAAAATAGTATGAGCAGTTTTTGACTTAATCCAGAAAAACGATTTAGAAATTGTCACTTCAGCGCCGTCTAGCGCCCAAACTAAGCAACTTTGTACTGAGGTAAGTTTACTTAAATCGGCTAATTTTGGTCTGAAGAATATGTGGTAGGTTTTTGTAAACACCTTTTACAGACACCCTTATGTACGAAATAAATTGTTAAAATGTAAATTGTATGTTTCGCGGATGATATCGCATTGTTAGTTGCTGTAAATTTATGGGATGATGCATTCAGGAAGACAAAATTGGACATGCACAACGTTAAGTGTTAATTAGACTCTAATTGGTTAATTTTAGGTATTGACAAAACAAAATTTATTCCATTTTCCATAATGTAGCCCTCTGGCATGACTAATATAGAATATCTAACTGAACATAATTGAACTCATAAGGGGTCTGTACCATGTGATTTATTAAATAGGATGTTCATTGTTCATATAGACTCTTTTTGTATTGTGCAAAAACCTTTATTGCAAATACAAATTTTTTATTTATTTTTGCAATAATAAATTTTCACAATACAATGTGGCATGACCTAGGTGTGTAACACCTGCATGTGTTTGTTTGGTTTATATTTTAAAGAGTAGATTTTACAAATAAATCAATGTTATGGCTGGAAAAATTATAATTATAAAACACTGCCAAATTCTGTAAAATTATTATTAATAGTAAATACCTGCTAATCTCATTTGCTCCAAATTCTTCCTCTTTAATTTCTAGTTCTTCATTTTTGATTTCCCACTCATTGTCATTCTTTGTACCAAAATCAGACATTGCATCAATACCTTCAATTTTAACCCCTGGTTCCTTGGAATCAGAATATAGTCCTTGGAATCTAAAAAATAACAAAAATTATACCTATTTGCTTAAATTTTCTTACATTACAAAGAGCAATGGCGAGATTACACATCCTCAGGGAATCCCGTACCTAACATTTAGTTTCTCTGGTTAGGAGCCCTGAAGTTTCACTCTTATTTGATGATTGGAGAGAAATGATTCTAGCCAGTCAGAGATATTACCACATTCCCAAAGCATGCAACTTTCTACAATCAAATTTAACTGCTAATTGCAAATGCTAAGTGATGAAAATCTCAATGGCCTAAAAATCCTCTATTATAAATAGTAAATACCTGGTCTCATTTGTTGCAAAATCCTCCTCTTTAATTTCTAGTTCTTGTTTTTTAATTTCCCAATTACCAAGCACATCGTCATTCTTTGTACCAAAATCAGAAATTGCATCAGTATTTTCAATTTTAACACCTGGTTCCTTGGGATCAGAATATAACTCTCGGAATCTACAAAAATAAAAAAAATTGTATTGCTTAAATTTTCTTACTTTTTTTTTAAACAGCGTTAATTTTTTTAAGTATGATAGAAGCAGAGAGACTTAATCTAATGTTCACATATTATTATTTGAGAGTACTATTAAAATCAGGACTTTGCAATTCTTTAAGTATTTTTAATAATGTTGGTTATGGAAAGCCAGCCGACTCCAATCTAGCCAGAGTAAACAATTAGCACAATCTAAGAATAATAATCAGTAAGCAAACACTTACTCTGATCCATATTCAGGCCCAAACTTTACCGCTGTGGATGGAGAACTATCCATGCCCAATATTTCTTTCTTACCATCAACAAAGTCGGCTCCATCCTTATAATAACCAAATTCCTCACCACCTATTCTACAGTAGTCATTCGAATTCTGGCCATCTATAAAAGCCAAAGGGATATCTAACTGGTCACTCATTACTATTTATGTACCTTTCTGAATAAACGAATTTGTGGTATTTTCTAGTTTTTTTAAACAAAATATTTATCATTCACAGAACACTACAGATAATAGGTTATGCATAGCGGTCCGATTCACGAACAAATATTGAAATTTACAAACATACTCGTATCGACCATTTTTTAAATCCCTTTCCCAAACTCGCGAATACACGCAATTATTCGGAACACCGGAGTTTTTACCAATGTTTTCAAATTCAAATTCTTTATTTATATTATTGTGCCTAACTTGGCACTTACATACGTCATTACAAATAATATAAAATAAAATATTTAACCCTTAAAACCACATTTGTTTTTCTTTAATTTAATAATCTTAACACAGGTATCTCTGCATCTCTGAGACTTTTAAAATAATACAAGAACTTATACAATATAAACAAATAGAACAAAAGCATGAGACATGAAATAACCAAAGAGTAACCCAACTAATAAGAGGCGAAAGTGAGCGTTCCCGCCTGTTTTAATTTTTTATGCGCATGTGCAAGGCGGCCATTTTACAAGTATTATTCGCAGCTAAGTTCACAGTATTCGCAATCTGTCAAATCGTTAGTTTACTTCTAGAAAACCAAACAAACCTTTATTTTTCTGCAGTTTAAAGTGGAAAGTGATTTGTTTTTCTTGGTTTTTTACAATTCAGAAGGGATTTCTTTTGATTTTAATATCGGGAGTAAAGAAGCAGAAAGGTGGCATATCATGTTACCCCGAATGCCCTTCTAAAACCGGCGAAGGAATATCATTTTTTAGATTTGCTAAGGATATCACATAGAATACATAGAATGCATATATCCTATAGGCATATTAGAAATTCTTTTAACCCACTGGTCCAAAATATCACCGTCCTGGTAGTGATACCAGCCACATAACTTCCATGATAAGAATTGTTCCAACACTGGTGTTCTTAGAAGTTGTAATTAGAGATGCCAGGGCATTGATAATTTGAACCTTACAAGCGAAATACACCATCTATTTTAAACTTTATACTATATTTACTTGAATTTTTATACTTATGGATAATTTGCTACAATATAAAAATTGTCAGTGAAGTTTCTTAGTTTCTGTCTAGGGTGAAACGACGGAGATTTCTATGTAACACATACATTTAATATAAATCAGAATTTTGATTAATGCTTCACTTGATAACATAGTTCTGGGGCACCGCATTACTAAAACAGTGTGAAACATTTTCCCCGTATAAGAATATATTTTTTACTGTGTAGTAAGTTATTAAGGTCATAGAATTTGGGTACATGAAACTTCAAAGAAATCGACAAAGCTTTCGCCTCTTATTAGTTGGGTTGCTCTTTGGAATAACATGAAATATTAAAAGACATTATCACAGTTAAAATTTAAAAATTCGTCTATTCCAAAAACTGCCTGGCTGATGAGAAAATGTTTCAATTTATTTCTAAAGGATACAGAAGATGGAAAAGAACACCAAAATGTTTATACAAAAAATTAATTAAATACAATTTAAAACCAACGGATGTGCACCAGGCATTGACTGGCTTACAAAAGAAGATTTACTCATCAGATTCAAATGACAAATTGAGGGATCTTTTTGTAAGTAAGTTTCCGAAAATGGTTAAAAAAATTATTAAGAAGAGGTGGCCGGCCTGTCCAAATACTAGCTATCTAGCTCTAAAATATGTCGAAAAATGTTCCTCTTTAAACTCTCGTCGTCAGTGGTTCGGAAACTACACAGATCGCATGGCACCTTAAGAACATCAGTTCCTGTGTGTTGCCGACGAAAATGCCCCAGAAAATATTCTCCATTGTCCGTTTGATAAATACACTGACAACACTTGATCCTTTCACCTTTTTTAAGAATCGTGTAGAAATCTACGTCCGAATGACTTCGTAGAACATGAAGCTTCAATTGTTCTTTGTAATCCGTTTGATAGTCACAATCACTGCATTTAAACGTTCCAATATTCCCGGGATCCATGTGATCATAAAGGTGTAACTCCAAATGACTTGGCAGATAGGTTTTGTAATTACACTTGTCGCATCTAAACACCTCTAATCCCTCAGGATTTCCATGCAGTTGGAACACATGATTCCTTAAACCATCTCTGTAGATTGTTTGAAAGTCGCAATTATTGCATTTCAATTTGATAATTTTCTCAGACTTCTCGTGGCGGACCTGGTGTAATCTGAAATTGTTCTGCTTCATTGTTCGGTAGTTACACTTGTCGCATTTAAACATCCCTGCTTCCCCGGAATAATTATGTAGTCGCAGCAAATGATTCTCTAAATTACGTTTATAGGCTGTTTCGAAGTTACACTGATGGCACTTCATTGTGGTAATAATCTTCTCAGGTTGTTCATGCCATAACTGGTGCATTTTAAAAATATGCTTCCTGGTTGCTTGATAGTCGCATTGATTGCATTTTAATCTAGTGATTTTCTCGGGTTGTGCATGAGCATGACGTAACTGGTGTGCCTTGAAATCCTTTTTCTTTGTTGTTTGATAGCCGCAGTGACCGCAACTAAAAATCTGAACTCTCCGAGAGCATTTGCCACCATCAACATGTTGCTCGAAGCTGCTCTCATCCATTGTCTCGTATTTACATTTGTCACATTTCAATACCTTCACTCCCGAACGTCGCAGCAAATCATCCTTTAAACTACTTTCATGGATTGTTTGATAGTCACACTTTAATCTGGCAACTTCCTCGGGCTTCTCATGGCGGAGCTGGTGTCTCTTCAAAGAATCTTTCCTCATTGCTTGAAAGTCGCACTGATCGCATTTGAATTTGGCGATTTTCTGGACTTTTTTGTGACATAGCTGATGCCTCTTCAAAGACTGTGTCCAGATTGTTAGAAAGTTGCACTGATCGCATCTAAATGCCTGAGTTTGTTTGTCCTGCTCCACAGTGGAATCAGAAGATATTCTAAAATAAAAATATATATGTTGGAAAAAGGTTAGTTTCTTAATTTAATAAAACAAACAGGTATCAAGTCAAAGTAGAGAAAGCACGGCAACGCCACCATTTACAATCTTTTAATGTATCTACGGTGCATCGAGGCGAAAAATCCGCATGGAAACATGACAAGACAGTTGAGTTTTAAAGCATATAACCAATAACAATTTCCAAGAATGTACGGCGTCTTCAACGCCCAGACTAAATTCCCAGAAAGCGAGCATCTAGCGTCGCTGAAGGCGGAAAAAGCCTACGTGATTGAACGCAGGGGTTGAAACAGTATGACATGATGATACTGTGTGTATGAGACGGACGGAGGATGTATCGCAAGTAAGACTTGACGTGTTTTAGTTTTTCGGGCGGACCAAGAGAGGTCTGTATCAGTGGTCGTGGAAAGCACACGGGCTTCTCGCGGCATTTGGCGCGGGTTTAGTTGATTTTATGGTATTCAAGCCATGAGATAGTTGGAAAATTCGCGGAGTTCTATTCCGAAGGTGTATTATTGTGATTACTACATCCCAACTCTAGTTCCGTTTATCTGTTGAAATAGCTTGGTCAATTAGCGGTGTGAATGCCCGAAGGTATACGAATGTAGTTCTTATACCACGACACGAGTCCTTATTAACTGTTGTAAAAAGCAGTCTCAAGTTCGTAGTTACAATAAATTCTTAAAGGTTAAAAAATACAGTGGTGTATCCCGATATTCTTGTTTATTTAGTGATGTAATGTTGATGATGTAAAATGTATAGCTGTTTTAATGCAGTAAGTAGTTACCATACTAACTTGTAAAAGTAAAAAGCATTTGCTGCTACACAGAACGGATGTGAAGAAGAGTAAATAAAATAGCAGAAGTAAATAGATATATTTTGCGTGAGAAAAAATCCTTTTATTTCAACTGACATATTTTGAACCACGCAACCTATGAGAAATACAGTAAACAATTTATGTTTGGCGCAAGCATATAACGGCCGCGTCAACACTTGCCCCCATCCTTTTTACAACCTTTAAGCTTTTTAGTAAGACACTGCACTTGTTTTCACTGGTTCTACATGAGGCAGGCTTGCAAATGGCTCGACTCTTAATCCTTTATTTATTACTTGGCTAATACATTGTATAAAATATCTTTACGATACTATTTGTTACATCTACATACAAATTTACCCTGAGAAAATGTACTGTCGAAAATGTATACAATATAAAATCACACAATCACATCAATAATACCCTATTTAACCACTAACTTTAATTTTTAATATGAGAATGATGGTTTGATATTTAAGAAATTTCTCGGGTCGATTAACTTCGTTCTTGTTTGCTATTTATTTATATTACAATTAGTGGATATGAATTTATTATAAAGCTATGTAATGTACTTGAAAATTTAATAAAATTAGGTGGGTATTTCTAAAAAAGGATCACTTTTTACAAAAGAATTAACAGCATTACGTCCTTTTTCATTTAACACTATTATCTGCAAAGCAAAAATTATCATTCATATCTGTATTGCACCTGAATATCAATAAATTTTGTAATGCTTGTGCCACCCTAAGGTTTCCACTATACTTTGCATAAAAATCATTCCAAAAGATCCTATTAAAATGCAAAAATTGTACATTTTTATCTACATCACACATTATTTTATTACGTCCATTAATGTAATTATTAAGAAGTTTGTTATGTGTATGTAAACAGCTTGCTAAATTGTATGTTGCGCGGATGATATCGCATTGTTAGTTGCTGTAAATTCAGGGAATGATGCTGTGATGACCCACAAAGGGGGTTTTAAAATTACTGAAGATTTTAAAATTTTTGCAAATTTAATGTCCATGGTAAAAATCCAAATAACTTTAATAATAGAGAAATTAATTTAAAAACAAAATTCGACACCAGCTAAAAAGATTAAAAAATAACGCATATTTCTTTGTCCAAAAGCAATGACGTCAATCTTATTTCTACAAGAACTTGGAAGCTTCTTCTTCCTAAAAGCCATATATCGATGTTTCTACGATTATTTTAAAATGCTAAAATATCATTTCAATTGAGGTGACATAATTGTCAAAAGATGTAACGTGCGTTATGTTTTTCCACCTTAAGAACAAAGAATCAGTGTTTTATCTGACCTAAATATGAGGGTCTTTTTAGCTATAAATACGTAGGACCAAAACAGACAATATCTAAATAATTCAATTGCTAGCAGAAACCATTTCATTTTTATTTAGTTTTAATTAAAAATTAAAATTTTGGGACTTGGAAAAGTAAAAGGGTTTGGGTTCAGTGAATAGTTTGTATGCGGTTCTTCAGTGAAGACTAAACTGGTTGATCTTCGGTGTGCCGAATAGACAAAGCAAAAACAAATATGTATAGTGTCTGACTCCTGTGGACGGGAGTCATGATTTAACATTCACCATTTATTTTTATGATTTTTGGAAATAGATTTATTTTGTTTTTTTCTTAATTTTCAGACTTTGATGTGTGGACGGCAATGAGCATAAAGAGTTTTTAAGTTTAAATAAAGGGGTGTGTGTTAATAAGTACCTGCTAGTCTCATTGGCTATGAATTCATCTTCTTTAATTTCTAGTTCTTCATTTTTAATTTCCTTTTCCTCAAAGTCATTTGTTATGCCAAAATCTGTAATTGCATCAATATTTTCAATTTTTACCAGCGGCTCATTGTGATCAGGATATAATTGTTGAAAACTAAAAAATAAAAATTCTATTTATTAAATTTTCTTCCATTTTCCTACATCGAAGTAACCCTGATACTATAATAATTGATTAAGTACATAGGTGCAGGACAGGAGCCCTTAAAGAACTTCAGTAGGGATTTCTTTCTTTATTTTCTGGAACTTCTTATTTGTGTGATGTGTATAGCTTATAGAAATTTTTTTAAAATTAACTTCTTGGAAATAAATTAATCTCATCTCATAAGGTTTGTTCCAACAATCAAGAGCCGCACCTGTTACCGTCCCCGAACGGTCATTTCCAGCTTGTCAATTAAATTTTGAATTGCTGCAGTGGTAACTGAGTTGGTCGGGTTGGAACAAGCCTATAGTATCATTTGATAGCAAAGTTATTACCATCACAAAACAGGTCACTTTGCATGGACTTTAAGGGGAAATTCATATTATTTTTAATAATAAAATATTCCGTGATGTCAACACGAAAATTAGCCAAACTAAAAAATTTGTACAATCCAAGAATAAGAATAATCAATAAGCAAGAACTTACTTCGGTCCATATTCAGCTTCGATCTTGACCACTGTGGATGGAGGAATATCTCTGCCCAATATTTCTTGCTTAACATTAACAAATTCAGGTTGGTCTATATAATCAAATTCCTCATCCTTAGTTCTAGAGCAATCATTCAAATCCTGATCATGTATAAAAGCCACAGGAATATCTAGCTGGTCACTCATAACTACTAATGTGCTTTTCTAGTTAAACGTATTAAATTGGTTGCATCACAAAACCTTAATTGCGTTTTTCTAGTTTTTCGCAACAAAAATATCAGTCACAGCAGAACATACTTTAAGGTTAGAACACAGGTGTGTGTATAGTGTTTACCTGCCCGACTAACGAACAAATATCTAAATCACAAAACGATTAGTTTAGGTTAATTATTAATTTTGATCCGATGTTACAGTTAAAATCGACCCAAAAGGGTCCCTTTAACCATCTCCCATTAAAAAATCCCTCTGGGGTATTTGCAACAAAAATATATCCAGTTGAGTTTCATAATTTAATTTTTATGAATGTTTTTTTTTTATCGATACTATGCTACTAGACACAAATTTGTTGCGAACAGTGCACATAAAAAAATATGATTGGTCGTAAGTGCATCCCTCAGAAATTCTTTGAATACAACACTACGACATTATCATCAAATATTAAGAAACATATAATTATTTCGTGAAACACAAATCAGCACAACCTCGTTAATCCTGTTTGGTTCCTGTTGAGGCAATTCTGGTTCCACGCCTACTAAAATCTCACTGGCGCAAGCGTTGTTGAAAAAATCTTTGCTCTTTGCTTTGCCATTGACACATTGGATAAATGGGTAAGGCACCAGACCCCAACTCTATGGGCGCTGGCCCCACTCTGCTGCCAAACATCAACTGAATGAAACACATTCAAGAATTCCACCAGATCCAACACTACAGTGTAATCCAACCCAAATTACAATCCAACTTCCTTGAGGTTTCTGTGCCGAAGAAGATGTCTCTTTAAAAGATCCCTTCTGCTAGTTTGATAATTACACACAGTGCACTGGAGATCCTCGGGGGCGGCATGCCGAAACCGGTGTGTAACGAGACCATGTCTATAAACCGTCTGGAATTCACACTCGTCGCACTTGAACACTTTAACTTCGTCCGGTTTTTTATGTCTGATGAGATGACTCGTGAGACTGGCTTTGTAACATGTTTTAAAATCGCACTGGTCACACTTAAATTTATCCAAGTTCTCGGCATGTAGATGTCGTCGGACGTGCAACTTGAAATTGTTTTTATGAATGGTTTGAAACCTACATTGATCACATTTTAACGTGGTTATCTCTTCGGGATCCATGTGCAGGATCAGGTGCTTGCTCAGATCACTTCTGCGTACCGTCTCGTATTGACACTGATTGCACTTGAACTTCTTGGATTCCTCAACGTTCAGTCGCAACTTATGTCGATCCAGGTGTTTCTTTAGATTATCTTTAACCACCGCCCGATAATTGCAATGATGGCATTTAAATAAATCCTCCTCTTTGGTGTTTTCATCCCTGTGTCGAAGGAGATGAGTCCTTAAATTCCCTTTGTCGTTGGTTTTATATTGACACTTCTTGCATTTATACAAATCGGCTTCTTTAACAAGTTTATGTCGCGAAACGTGGTTTCTCATACTAGTTTTTAGGAACGTTTTAAAATCACAATGATAGCATTGCAACACCTCGCGTTCCTCGGGAGCTCTATGCCTAAGAACGTGCTTGGCTAGATCATATTGGTCCACAGTTCTATAACTGCAAATGTCACACTTAACCAGTCTACTTCTATCGGAATTTCTGTGACGTTTAAGGTGACTTTTCAAACTACTTCTGTAAACGGTCTGAAACTCGCAGTGATGGCACCTCATCATATTAACCTCCTCTGGATTCCGATGTCGCAGGAGGTGCCTTTTCAAATAGGCCAGCACAAAGGTCTGATAATTGCACTGATCGCATTTCAGAAGTTTATCGGCGTCGGCGTAATCTCTGTGTCGCTGGACGTGCGTTTTCAAACTGCTTTTCAAATACGTTTGGTAATTGCATTGATCACATTTAAGCATCTCCATCTCTTCCCGTTTTTTGTGTATGAGAAGATGCGTTTTCAAATGATATCTGTCGATCGACTGGAAATGGCACTGATCGCACTTGAACATGTTTAATTGTTCTTTTATGTGTCGCTTGCGATGCATGTGTAAACTGCTCTGATGCAGCGATTGAAAGTCGCATTGATCGCACTTGCGAAATTTACCGGGTTTTGTTGTTGACATGCTTTCCTGTAAGTTGTTGTGTAGCGGTGGATAGTCGTGAGCCATGTAATATTCCAGTTGGTCCCGGTTAACAGGGTTAGACAACATACTAAAACAAAAGGAAAACGTCGCCAATTATTGTTAATCGAGTATTTATACATTATATTATATGGGGCTCTCATTTCAAAATGAACCACCATAAATATCTCTTGATTTTGAGGAAAGGAGGGGGAAGTTTAATCTCACATTTGATAGAATTTTACTGTTGACCTCCACACCTCCAGCCAACCTCACTATGAAATGTCAAATGGTACTATACCTATCAAGTGCAAAGGGCATCGGTTTGCGAATTAGGTGGGAAAATATAATAGTAACGTAACTAATTAATTTAGTATGAAATAAAACAATGCAGTCTTCCTCCACAGTTAAACTGTGGAGGAAGACTGCATTGTTTTATTTCATATTACATTGACTCCACTGAAAGTATGGACTATTTTTTCAACTTTAATTAATTTAGTTTCAACAAATTATTTTATTAAGTGTTCAAAATGTGCGCCGTTTTTGGCAAGACAATAGTAAATTCTATTTTGCAATCCCTCTTGGCATTGATGAGGAAAGTTAGTCTGGAAATGCGCCTGCATTTCAGTGTTACTCTGTTTTTGAGGTCTTCAATGCTTTCAGGCGGGGTTTGTGCCAAAGGAAAAAATCAAGAGGAATCAAGTTGGGAGATCTTGCTGGCCATTCTATTGCACCTCGTCTGCCAAACCATTTGCCATGTTCGGAGGTATTGAATCACCTCGGCTTCGCCTCGGCTATTCAAAAACCTTCTCAGACCAAAAAATTAACTGTCGCATCTAGTAATGTAAATAACTATTCTTGCTTGTCTCCTATTAATGTATATGAAATTTAGGACGCTTTTGATAAGGTCAATAAGCTGTCGCTGAGTGTATAAATTATTCCTTTTTGTTTAAACAAAGGTACACAAAGTAAAATTTTAATGATAAACTTTCTAGCCACCGAGAATCGACTTGGTGTACCGCGGGGGTCTGTTCTTAGTCCATTGGTTTTCTTGATTTATTAATGACTTAGCCAATATTGCAATTACGGGTAAATCCTTACTTTTTGACTCAACTATTCTATTGATAAGTAAAAATGCAAATGAGCTGGAGACTCACAATGATCTTCGCAAAATAAAGGAATGGACTGGTGCAAATTATCTCTCTTTACATGTATCCAAAGCAAATATTATTAACTTAAGTGGAATCAGACACTGGTTAGCTCATAAAAGCTTGCTTATTCTTGTTGAAAACATCTTGTTTAGTATTTAAAGAGTTTCAAAATTAAGTAGATTTAGTGTCTATATACAATACACATGGCAAATCTACCTATTTTAACTTTTAGTCAAACTAGAAACTCGGTTATACATGAAAGTAAAAAAATATTTAATCATCTTCCATTGCACATTAGTAAGATTAATAGCAATAGAAAATCTAGTAAAGAAGTTGGAGGTTCTTATTATTACCAGGGCATATTATTCTCTCAATGTAATTATTGGGTATTTGTTTGTCCTTGTTTGTAAAGGAGAAGCTTTATATTCATAGGAATACTCAGTACTCCATACTCAATATATATTTCAGGGCAGTACAATATAGTTTACACACATCATACTTATTATAAAAATATATCCAATAATGGAAACATTTAAAAAAACGTTATTAATAAGACATTACCAACAGAAGGAACATTTAAAATATTATCCTTATTTAAGAATTCAAAAAACATTAGGAATAGAAAATGTTTTTACAAAATATTTCCCTAATTTTACCTTTAAATTGATTTTAATTGCAATTTTTTATGCATATGGGAACATTACAAAATTTTATGCCCCAGTAACCAAGACCACAAAGCAGCTTTTTTATTTAATGTGATTGATATGTTTTAACTTGGTTTTTGTTAGTGATTTTTACTATGACTATTTGGATTTGTGATGCCTTTTAACTGAACATCCTCATACTTATTTGCTGCTTTGTTAACAAGATTTGTATCTTCAGGCAATAAACTATATTTTCTTTCATTCCGACTCCCTAGATGTTGAGAAATAAATCCATTTTACTGTAATAGTTTCAAAATTTTGAGGTGGTAAAATACCTGTACCTACCTGGTAGTATTTAAATCTAAGTCTTCCTCTTTAATGTTAGGTTCATTTTTAATTTTCAAGTCCTCCAAGAAGATTGCATGTCTCTTTTCATGATCACCTATTGCTTCACACCTTTCAAGTTTAACCAAAGTTTCCATTTGTTCAAAAGGAGAAGTTTCAGAACTGCATCTGTAACATGAAGAAATTACTCTCATTCACAAGGGCCGCATTTAAAATTTAATCTTCTTGGTTAAATAGTGATTTTAGTTTTAAAATACCAAATATGACTAGGAAATTAAATAAAATAGTATATTAGGTACTCTATACAGGGTGATATTTTAACTAGCTATTCCTATAAAATGCTAATATACAGTTTGTGCTATTAACCTCCTATTAACTAAACTAAATTTTTGCATACATCTCTTGTTCAAAATATATTCTGAACAAATTCCTATTTTATTTTAACTATTTTTTTTGTTTTCTCCAGTTTTAGAAATTTATTTTCAGGTTTCTTTACTTACTTAAATACCGCAGTATCATACGTTGTAGGTAGATTATCAATAATCAGATTTTCATGTAGTTTAGTCACTTTATCCCCAAGTTTATCCAATTGTCCTAATAGTTCGGTTCCTTCCAAGGGTTCTTCTTTAATCCGTATGTCACCAAAGGTGTTTCTTGAATCATCGAGCGGAGTACTATGATTTTCAATTTCAAAAATCTCTAGTTTTGGTTCCAGTTTAACCATCAAAGTGCTTACATATTCCGTATCCATTTGGGCAAAATCGGTGTTAATTTCTGTATCTTCGCTGACAAAATCCTTAATGGGCATTATACTCTGTTTCCTCTAGTTGGGCTTCAGCACAGATAAAGCAGAAAGATGCAGAGTAACTATTAAGTCACAATTACAGCAGAAATCTTAAAAATTTTGTTGTATTGCTAACATTCCACAAATTATTAACCTCAAAAAACAACAGCTGATGTTGAATTATTTTGACGTTTTCAAATTCAAAACAAAGTGTAACCTGCTCTCGTGCCTAAACGTGGCCTGAACCATAGAATGGGAGCCGCTCTTCTATGGCCTGAATTATATGTGTTCCTAAGTTCGTGCGTGAACCTGACCACGACGTAGGATTAATTTGCGACGTACGTCTAAAAGTTTTAAATGACTGGTTCATAATCATAATCGATTATTGTTTTGAATTTTGGTTTATTATTATTGTTCAGTGTTGTGTCGCTTTAGGGGCTTAATTTTTAATGATAAAATGAACAGCAGATGTAGAGGAAACGAGGTATTAAACTCCATGTCAAAGAACATAGTTTCCTCCATACTTAATAACCAAAGACATAGTTCTAATGTCTTTGTTAATAACCTATTAAAAAGATCAGTGTGCACAGCGGATATCAAGAAAGAAATATCTGAACCCTCAGATTTCCATGAAGAAAATGGTAAAGGGCACGATGGGGTACGCTCTTGTCCAGATGAGGAAGCTGTCCGAAAGTGGTAGGTCACCTGGAGCTCCCAACGATTTATAGTTTCAATTATCTGTGTAGGTTAGGTAGGGGACCTAGTTAAATTCAAATATTATTATACTTGTGTGCTGCTTATCAGTGATATAGGTTTATTTTTGTAGGAATTTTCTTTTTCACTGTTTAGTCAAATAAGGAAGGTACTTTTTAGAATTTAGTCAAATATCTATCTTTCTGAAGTAACTGGTAAGTACTATATGATTTGCTGTTTTTAGTTTTGAGAAAATGTGTTTGCCCTAACTTTGCATACTCTAATTCAACTCAACTCAAAAATCCTTTATTGTCTGAAGAACAATATTTTCCTTTAGGGAGTAAAGTCATTATCAGCAAATACAATAAAGACAAACCCAATCTAAAGGTCCCAAACAAATGTCAATAAATAAAAGTAAAATAATACAGAACATATATAATGTATACAATCTTAACAGACCTACATTACCCATATGACACAGGATCATACGGATGTTTAGTCATCTAGGTGCGACTTAATCTAATTTTTAGAATGTAGTCAATATAACTCCTGATTTATATACAAATATTGTTACAATGTTAAAGTTTGAAAAATAAATGAGTAAATGAGTATACCCAGCATATGGATATATGGAGGTAATGAACAGACAAAAAAAAATAATGGTTAAAACAAACTTAGCATATTCACTACAATAATCACTGGATGGATCACAAAAAAATTCATCCAAAGTGTCAAATCAAATCAAAAATAGCTTTGTTGTCATGAAAATTAGGTAATTTCCTTGACAAAGCACCTACATACTAAAACTGGTAATTAAAGACAAAAGAAAAACAAAATAGAGAAGCAAGAAATACAAATAAGATAAATGGTGTTGTTCCGTTAAGACTTAACGCTCTGCCTTCTACCTGAGAGTTACGATTGAAACAACCCCAATGCGTTTCCCCTGAACCCATAATGTTTAAGCTTTCGCAACAGTATTTTGTGATCCATACAGTAGAAGGCTTTAGAAAGATCACAAAACTTGTTTGAACAATAAAATTTGTTGAAATCGTTGGGCTGAAGGTCCGTTTGAACAGTCATTTTATCATTTTTCCCCTAAGCTGGTAAACCACTTTCCAACTATCTTTCTGCTTGTTATGAGATTTCGCTATTTGTTCTGTAAAGTAGGCTCCCTTTGCTAAAGTCCGTTCACAGATTTAAGAGAATGACTACCTGCCTTTAGTTATCAGTGTTATCACCCATCATAAAATTGTTTGTTGAAAGGGTTTCAAGGGTCATAGAGATAATGATTTTATTATCCAGGTAGGGACCCTACTTGGCCGTAATTAGTTTACAAAGCCTTATTAAATAATGGGAAAAAAATAAGTAGACAAATCAGTGTTGCAAAACCAGTCATTTTATTAGTTCGTGTGAAATAAAAACGCAGCTTTGATTATCCAAATAAGTAGCGTCCGTGGATTGGTGAATCTAGTATAGAACAGCCGGAGGGGGTACAGGTACAACCACAGTGCGGAAATGAAAATGGAAGAAGACACTTATCTTTAGATTCTAAAGAGATTATAAAAAATGTATATACAACTCTCATAAAACGTGAAAAGTCGAATAAAATGGAATGTATTGAAGAAACAGCCACATTGACTAAAATTTCGGAAAAAACAGTATGGAAAATTGTAAATAAACCCATCACCGAAAGGAAAAGAAGGAAAGATTCTGGGACTTGCAAAAAATTAGATCGCAGCGATGAAGATTTAGTCCGACGCAAAATTTATAAGATGTATGAAGAGCATGCGGCACCAACACTGGATAATTTACTGAAAATACTTGAGATAGATAACACGGATATCAATTGCGGTAGGACAACGCTGTGGAAGTGTCTTCAATGAATTGGCTTTAAATTTAAAAAAGTCGATAAACGGCAAGTTATCATGGAATCGCAACGACTTACGGCATGGCGATTTGAATATTTGACAAAAATCGCTCAGTACAGAAGTGAGAACAGACCTATTATATACTTAGATGAAACCTGGTTTAATACCCATGATACCCCATCAAAAGGTTGGGTTGATTCTAGTGACAGGTGTAGAACAAAGGTACCATCAAACAGAGGAAAAATAATAACCATAGCACATGCAGGGACCAAAGATGGTTGGGTACCAAATGCACTTTCATTGGGGAGCCAAGAATATAAATGACTCCTGTTTGGATTACCATAACGATACCACAGCGGAGTTATTTGAGGATTGGTTCAAAAATAAGTTAATTCCTTATGTTTCTCAAAACAGTGTGATTGTTATGGACAACGCAAGTTACCACAGTAGACAGTTAAACAAGCACCCTTGTTCAAAAGATACGAAAATAGCAATACAGGAATTTATGTATCAGAATTATATATATTTTCATGAAAGTTACACTAAAAGTCAAAGTCAAAGTCAAAAATGCTTTATTGTCAGAAAGAGCAATTCATTGACAAAGCAGTCTAAAACTAAAACAATTGGTCTGTTCCGTTACTTATATTTAGAATACTGCAACAAAACACACCAAACACAAAAATAAAAATAAAAAGACATATTATTATGCATTTAAAAGTAATAATTATAACAATTTAAAAATAACACAAAAACATTGGGTTCACAGCTCGGAATATATATACAGGGTGTTATGGAAATGACTTATTATTTTTTAACCCGTAAATCTATAGGTCGAGCCGAATTGGGGAAAAATTGCGTTAAATGGCGCTCGAAGCTAGAAATTCGAGAAAAATGCCTTCAAAAATTTAGCTCAAAACACCTACGCGCCAATGACCCAAACAGCTGATTCGTACTACTTGTCAAAAAAAAATTGTTGACAAAAATCTGACAGTTACTGTCAGATAGTCTTTAGATATCGTCAGCCCAAAACATGTGTTTTGACCAGTGTTGCCACATTTACTACATCAGTTTCATCAGATAACCTTTTTTGAATATTTAATTTTCTCTACTTAACTTTAATATGCTTTAGTTTCTACCCTATTACACGAAAAATTGTCTACGTATTGCTCTAGTTTTATTTGTACATACCTTGAAATAAAAAACATATCGGCAAGAAATCCACGTTATACCGTTACCATTTCAAATGATTCTAGCGGGACATTTATTCACTTTAACAACACATTAACTGTTCGGGACATTATCAAGTTATTAGCTCTTTAATTCTGTGTTATTAATACAAGAAATTACTAGTTATAGACTTAGAAATACTTTATAACAAAATCCGGATTGAAAACAACGCGACACACGTTTGATACGGTTATGTTCTTTCTCTTCTTCTGTGACTTCTGTTCTTCTTGGTAATGATAATAGCTGGCTCATTGTCGTCAAGACAGGTGGCCATTGCAATTAAGAATAATAATTACGGTATCCAATCCAGTCCTCTTAACTGGACACACAACATTTAAACACGATAGTCCAGGGGGCGGGAAATGTGATTTGTTGCTGTTCTGTGATTGGGTACTGAGCAGTTCAAAGTCAATGAGCGCATTCGGGAGACGAAACTGCTCCGGAGCAGTTCCTAAATCGTCTTGTTGTGTCGACCGCTACTTTTACGACACTTTCCAACATGTTACGGAACGGTCGCCATTTTGGGTAGCATCTTTCACTTCCGCTGCTTGGAGAGAGCGGTTCGTTATGTCAATGGGGAAATGACGTATGCAACAAAAGTTTGGTTACGAAGAACGTAGTAAATAGTAGTGTTGGGAAAAACCGATGATTTTAATAATCGAGTAGTCACTACTCGAGCGATTTCAATAATCGAGCGATCGCTCGAGCGATTTATCACTTGAAATTCCGGTTCAAGTATCAAGTAATGAATGAGTATCGGGTAGGTACTAGGTAGATCGGGATCGCCACACGAGGACTAAATTTGAAAAGGCCTACCGCACGAACGTCTCTTCGGGTGTAATCGGAAATCGTGATGGCAGACCGCGGGAAGCCGGCAAACAAAGACAGGACACGCATGCGATCTTTTTTCCTCCATTTGTGGCGTGGTCCGTTGTCTTTAAGAAAAAACTATTCGGGATAGCTAAGCGTTGCTAACCTAACTTCTTATATTGTGTTTTGGGATTTTTAGTAGGAACTACATTAAAATTATACAGTTTTAATTTGGTTATTTATTATTGTTAAGTTTTTAAAAGTTAGTGTACGTAATGGATGTTAGAGAAAACGAAAGAACTTTACAGAATCAGACTTGGATATACGGCAAAACCAAAAATAAAGATTTGCAGTCCTGAATGTTTGTCGCACAACGATCCCAGAGAAGACAAAAAAGAATACTGGGGCAGCTGAATATAAAACTGTGTCAAAGAGAGGAGCCCTTTAAAAAATATTTACAAGTGGACTGCTACAAAAGGTAAAAAAATCGTTTTAAAATACCTACTTGCAGTAAAGTTTTTTTTCATTAAAAACTTTTCTCAGTGGAACTAAAATAATTTTTTTGTTTTAGAAACTCAGAGAATGCAAAAATGTATGTGGAGCCAGGCAACAATATCAAATATCCTTGCAAATTTAGAGAATTTGGAAGCAATTTTTTATTCAGTAATCAGGTGAGTGGCCTCGATAACATTCCAATTGTGCCAATGGAATGGGATAGGTATCATCAAGTCCTAATGGATTGTTTAATTTTTCAGGTTCTGTATAAATACTGGTGAAGATTGGGCATGAACAACTGGAATTTCATTCATTCATTTCATCATTTGGAAGTCACAGTTAAAGTTCATTGAAGGTACTTTTAGGGCTGTTTCAAGGCAACCACACTTCTTGCAGATTCCTAGCTGCCCGAACATCAACCCAGTGACTCTTTCTTTACAATTCGTAACGGTTGTGCTATTTTTTTTTACAGAATTATAACAACTATTAATATTAAGTTTATTACTTATCTACATGATATCCTAAGAGGTAATGGCCAATAATTAAGGAGCGTGTAGATTGGATGAAAATATAGGGTCACAAGGACATGACATATTTTGTCCGCTGTCCTCTTATTACTGAGCTACAGCTTGCCAAATTATGGCTTTTCTTTTGAAGACTGTAGCTCAATAATGGGTGACATATGACAGGATATTTCATGACCTTTTGACCCTATTTTGATCCAATCTACTTGATCCTTAATTATTGGCCATACCTTTTATTGCTCGGTGGCTAATTGTATTGAGTGTACCTTTCGAACATATTTTTGTTAATTGAATATACAGTGAGGGTACTAATTTTAATAATTTGCTGTGAGTGTTTGCATTATTGTATTACCAATATTATTGTATGTGACAATACCTGCAGTTACTATTTGTTCGGTTTAGCAATTTTAGCATTGATTTAAGTAGGTTATTTATTGTATTTTCGCCTAAGTATATTTCTTTTTTAAAGCTTTTTTCTCTAATTATAGGTATGCATGGTAATTTGTTTCCTTTTTTTCTGTGCATAGTTAAGCACATGCCCCTATTGGTAAATTTAATTATATTTTTTGTTAAAACAATATTTTTGTTTTATTTATTTTTCCTAATGTGTTAAGTACCCACTAATATTTTTTTACACTTTTGGGATACTATTTTTATGCTTTGGAAACTTTATAGCCAATAAGACTAAGGTAATTTCAAGTAACGTAAATCTGAAAGGTTCAACATGTCAATAAAAAATCGTTAGAAAACCGGAATTTCAAATGAACATTTTTCAGCATTGAAACGGTCTAGCGACATCGTAGACCCATCAAACAGGAGTAGAATGTTCTTAAAAAGGCATTCATGACGACTAGAGTTAATTTCAGCAATCGGCTTGAACAAAAAAATAGGCTTCTTTAACATAACCTTCAAAATTTTTTTAAATTAGTTACAAATAGCTGCTTCCGTGTAAGTATACTGAGGAACTGCTTTAATTGAAAGGACCATTCAATTAATGTTTGAATAAGGCCATACATTTCGTACATTTTCAAAATTCCTTGGTCGGGTATAACCATAGACATATAGAGAATGGGACAGCGCCTTCCGTATCTGACGGGTTTGATCAAATGGCGAAAAAGTATTTACTTATTTTAAAACACTACAGAAATCAATTCTAAATGGTACATAAGACCATTATAAACACATTATTTGTATTATTGTTAATTTTATTGGCTTGTTTAATAAATTTGAAATGTCGTGCACTGTCCAGTTCCGTACGTCATTGGTTTTTATGGATGCCTGAGAACGTCAGCTTGTTCCTGCATACAAAAATTCTCTGCACGTCAATAATACCCTGTTAATTCACCAATGATCTCCAGTTTATTCTGTTCGGGGCATCTCATTGGCCTGCCCCACCGAGCGAAGCCGAATACATCAGATGAGGCCCGACGGACTTTAGGCCGTATGGAGCCATCTCAGGTAGATCGCTTGCCGCTCGATTCGATAGCGAATGAAGCCGAAGGCAAGCGATCACCACCGATTGCTTCTTGACCGCCAGGCGCAAACGTTTACATTACAGGTGCTTCTATTGAAATATCCAACCATAATCCAAACCAAAACAACGAAACGCATGTCGCGATAGCGCCTTTTCTTTTATGTGCCGTTAACAAAGACGTATGTCGTGTAAGACTTCGGAGTATCAACTTGAAAACCGTCAAGCGATTGTGGCCGAGCGGGTATCGAGTGAAAGAACTTTCGCTTAGTGGTCAGTGCTTGTTGAGCGACGATTTTCGCTTGAAATTATAACTCGAGTAGTCGTGTCAATAACCGAGTGATGTCGGTTATTTCAATAATCGAGTACTCGAGCGGTTTTTCACTCGAGTGATCCCAACGCTAGTAAATAGAATGGAGGAACAAAACATATACATTAAACAGGAAAACGTACTTTTTAACTGCCACCAAAGAGTTTCAACCAAGGGATGAGTATATTGGTAAGCTTCACAAAACAAGAAAGGTTAATGTTTGTTACGCACAGCTGATATGGATTTGACATTTGAACCAAACGTGATGATCTTTTGGTCGAAATAGCACAGGATTGTAATTGGAAATAGTCGAAATCTATGGAAGCCGACGAATCGGTAGCGGTTGGATCATAACCGGTAACCACTGCGGAGCAGTTTCGTCTCTCGAATGCGCCCAAATGGCTTCATATGTGGCTTCATAAATTTGTTTTTAATATCATTTCTTATTATTCATTTACTTGCAACGGCATAAAATTTGTTTGCGTTTTGCTGCTGGAGTGTATAGTTGTTGAATAATGTGATACACATGTGATGGGAATGTTTTGTGATGTGATAGTTTATCTGTGTAAATTTCCAGACATAGGGCTTGTTGTTGGTATCTACGATTTTTACTCAGCGAAGTATTATGATAGCAATACAATTTCATGGGGTGAGTAAAAACTATACCTATTGAATAAGGCTTGTTTAATTGAAATCGCAGTATAGTTTTTGATTTAATCTTTTTTAAAAAACCTAAAAAAAAGATTTTCCCGAATACTTGGCAACGTCGCAAGGTAATCAGCTGTCTGTAGAAATTCCGCCAATTTGTCATGTCAAAAACACGTGTTTAGGGGTAATGAACTTTCATAGAGGCACAGATGGTCCGGTTTTAAGGTATTTTACAAAATTCAAAATACTTCCGATTTTAGAAAAAAAAACTATCAAGTGTAACTCTAGGCCACCCCAGGAGTGGCCCCTTAAAATATAATAAGTCATTTCCATAACACCCTGTATATATATATAACAAATAACTCCATTCACAAAATACAATTAATCATTATCAACTAAGTGGATCAGAATAAAATTCGGTTAAGTTATAGTAGGCCTTTCCGGCAAGCAATGCCTTAACAGATCTTCTAAAAGACTTCAAGGGTGTTTTTGTTCCTTACTTGAATCGGCAAGTGATTAAAAAATTTTTTGCCTTCATAAATAAGTGATTTTTTAATTAGTGTCCTGGTAGGTATCGGCAAGGGCAGGTCCAAAGCCCGTCGAGTGACACGCTGAGGGGCAGGACGTTGGATGTTGTTATAATTCTTATAAATTAGCGAAGCCGTTTCCAAAAGAGAGTTACTTGATGTGCTTAAATTTCTGAACCTAGAAAAGGAGTACTACTGCGACAGCTACGCTAAAAGTAAGGGGCATACAGTGCTAAGGCTTCCGCCGTATCACTGTATATTCAATCCCATAGAACACATATGGCATCAATTAAAATCTGCCGTTAGACGTAATAATGTATCACCCACTATAAACGCTACTGTACTGGATATTATTATTACTGAAGTGAACAAAGTGCCTGTGTGCAGCTGGAAAAATTGTGTTTCGCATATTAAAACTGTTGAAAATTCATACATTCAAATAGGGAATATTACAGAAAGATTTATTATTAACATAGGTGTTGATAGTGACAGTGAAAATGAATTAAATGAGTAAACTGTAGTTGCATTAGTTATTTATAATATATTCTATCCTCAATTCTATCTAAAATTGTTTATTATTTGTGTCAAATCATTCATGCTTGAAATACAATTCAGTGCGGGCCTGTGTAGACCCCAGTCTGGTTTTAAACAGGCGTCAACATGAGTCGGTAAGTCATTCTCTTAAATCTATGAACGTACTTTACTTTGATCGTGCTTCTATAAATTGATCTATACATTGTACTAAGCTCCCTTTAGGATTTCTTGATTTGTTTAGAATGAACAATAATAGGTAAGCTTAAAAGAAAGGATTTACGCGTATTATAATGAGTTGGCAAAAGCTCACTTTTATATTTTTTATGAACTATAATAGTTCAGTTAGTCCAACTATTCATTTTTTACAGTTTAAAAAACAGCAATGAGGCAGTGGCTGAAGATGTCTTTGGGGAGTGGAAAATTAAATCTGAGATTGTCCATATAAAAGAAGAATATTGCGAGGATGATGTCAATAGTAAAAACAGGTAACTAAACAAATATTAAAAAAGACAAAGATATTATTATTTAGTGTGAAAATTAATCAATAATCAAAGGAATGTTGTAACCTTTATTTAAGAATGAGAAGCAACTTAGTATACACCTCCTTCTTTTTAGCACAATATCTAATTCCCTTCAGCTGGAGTCAAACCGTAAGGATCAAAGTAATCTAATAAAAAACATGTTTAGTTGTGAGCTGTGCGGCTACAAAACAATCCATAGATGGTGTTTAAAGGCGCATTGGTCTCAGCCACACAAAAATCCCAATGAAGTAGTATTTAAATGTACCAAGTGTTATTACCAAACATTAAAGGAAAGCAATTTCAAGCTACATCGCAACGCTCACCGAAGTATCGGGATAGCGATCAAATGCAGTGATTGTGACTATCGAACGGTTTACCAACATAGGTTGAGTCTTCATCGTCGAGGACATCATACAGACTTCGATGCCTTCAAGTGCAATTACTGTGCCCGTCAATTCTTCAGTATAGATCCATTAAGGAGGCATATTCAGCGGCATGTGGGCGGCTTCAAAATTCCCCTGAAACTTCCCAAAACACCTGTAGTGATTAAATGTTGTCAGTGTAGTTATCAAGCGAAAAAGAAACATTATATGCAGCATTTTCGTCGGCAACACATAGAAACTGATTATGGTTTTATTGTAAAATGCGATTTGTGTAATTTCCGAAAAACTGACAACGAGAGTTTAAAGATGAACCTTTGGCGGCATATCATAAGTCATCATGGGGCTTAACAATATGGAGCATAGCCGAGCATTGCGGTTTATCGCTTTGTCAAGTGAAATACATGTTCCATACTCCCCCCTATTGAAAATGGCATATCTATACACGTTAGACGCGTTAACAGGTTCCAGGGGGGCTTATCGTTTTGTTTGTATCGTTAATCGCAGAGAAATAGACCCTTCCATTAGGGTGGAACGAAAATGGCCTTTTTTAATTTTTTTTTTTTTCAAGTTTTGTAATAGTGGGGAAAAGTTGCCTTTTAGGTTTAAAAAAAATAAGAAAAAATTTGGTTGCTATACTACAATATCTTGAGGTGCCGCAAAGAGCTTATAGTTTGTAAACAAATTTAAAAAATTTAAAATTTATAAAGTTTGATAAATTTTTTTTTATGGATTTCTCGGACGAATAATGTTATGAAAGATAGTTGTAAATACAATTATAATCATTAGAATAAAAATAAAAAATATTAATTACAAAATATAATAATAATAATAAAATCTTTTTATTGTCAAAAAAGTAGTAAATAAGGTTGAAATAAAACCCGTCAAATCAATTGAAAAATTTATATTTTGACACATTATTCTGACGTAATTGACACATTCAACTGTTTTTTTGTATTAAATTTAGGCATGCTCTCGCGTGAGCCAATTTTTGCCCTTATATACCCCTCTCTTGCGATTGAACCACAGACATTTTGAGCCGATTCGGTCACCAGTTTTACAGCTCTTTCCACTGCTTGCGTGTGACAAGGAAGCCGGGGAAAGTCGATAAGCTTTAGCACTTTACTATTTGGTTGAGCTTCAGATGTTTTTTGTATAAATTCTTTGAGAGAGTCACTGGAAAAATGTTTTACCAAGGGGGGTTCAGTTACGTCATTTTCAGCCCATGATATCATGTCGATGTAATCCTTTGCATCAAAGTTTATCTTTGGAACTGTGAACTTCCTGACTCCGCCTCTACTTTCTGTCTTAGCTTTTAAAACACGTCGTAAACCAAGTTCTCTTACAATTTTGCTCTCATTACATAGCATGGACAAAAGGAGGTTTTCTGCAGCAGCAAAGTACCCATTTCTTTGAATAACTGGGTCAAGAACGTTCTTCAAATCATCAGAGAGATAGCGTGAATATGAGATAAGGTTAAACAAATGTTTGGCACCATAAGTACATGAAGGTTTTAACTTAATGTTAAACCACACAGGTGCATACACTTTTACAATGTACTCAGCTAGAGTCTTGAGGTTTTCAGTTGGATTTTCAGTTGCCACATACAATCTTAGTATACGATTTGCTAATGTAAGCCATCTGGAGGGAGCGATTTTTCCAGGGTTTCTTAAAGATAAATCTAGTGAGCAATTTCCACTTGATACAGCCATACAAATATCCAATAAATAATTCTGATCTGTACTTAAATCGTTGATGTTATCCAAAAGAGGAAGGTTATTTTCAATTAGCAAGAAAGCAACCACAGGAAGATTAGCACAGTTTTCCAGCTGCTGACCTATTTCGCCTTTAAACTCATTGGGTCCTTTCGTTTTACCATCTAAATGACAAAAAAGATGTCGCAAAGGTAGCTCATTTCCATGGAACAAACAAACTAACCATTGTAAAGGTCTTCCTATTTTATTTTCCATCAAAGAAATTACACCATTTTTTTGTCCAGTATTTACAACGGTTTCATCACACCCAATAGCAGTAAAGTTGAAAAGTTGTTCGTTGTGTTCTCTATCTTTAACAAAGTTTAATATAATGTCTGCAATGTATTTTCCAGTCCCAGATTTAGGTGTTACGTGACCTAAAAACTTTGTGTTTGGTTCCTCTATTAGTGAAACGTGCTCTTCTGAAATAACTTTTTTGTACAACTTAGTTCCTTTCTTTTCTTGGGCAATTGTTTTGTCTTTTCTTCCATCAAAGAACAGTCCTCTGTTAAACTTAACTGCTCTCTGTAGGTCTTTACTTTTTCTTGCTTCTTTCTTTTTTAAAGCGCTTGTGGTAGCTATATCAACATTACCTATAACCATTCTCCTGGTAGAGCGTTGATCTTTTAGAAACTCTTGTTCTAAAACTGGTACTTTTTTTTCTTTTATACAACTACAAGTATCATAGTTTTGGCACTTGCAGGCAGACAGGGGACACCCCACCAAACCGCTACGGCGATGACTTATGCTGTTGGATGCCAGCCAATACAATACCTAGTTAAACTGTTTTTATATTTCTATTCATATTAAAATGCCTAATTGTATTGCATAATGGAGACACGTAAAAATCTTTGAAAAAGTTTTAAATGTGTGTTTTACAAAACTTTACCACTCTTGCGGCACCTCAAGACATAATGCAAAAAGTAAAAAAAAAAATTGTATGCCTTTTTTGATATAAAAACTGCTTCTTTCGCACTATTTCAAATAACAAAAAAAATATTTGAAAACCTCTTAAAAAACTTGAAAATGTATTGAAAATTGTAATATTATGAAACTTTATCGTCCTTGCGGCACCTCAAAACGTGCTTCAATATTTTTCATATTTTTTTTTTATCTTATCTACACCAAAAGGCAACTTTTCCGCGCTATTGCAAATTAAAAATCGAAACTTGGTTTTTTCGTTCCACCCTACCTTCCATTTCTCTGGATAATAAAAATTCAAGACAATATCGTATTCGTTTTAATTAGAGTACGCACTATCCGTAAAGGTCAATTCACGTTCACAGTATGAAAATGGCCTAATAAGAAAAATGCACCTTTATACTATGTCCTCGTCTTTGATTACATGCAGTAATCTTAATTTTTTTAAGCCGAGAAAATCATTTTAAATTTGGAAATGCTTCGTTAGATGGGACATCATTTAAACCGTTTACGTTTTATCCACTGCAATCCAATCAACAACACAGAACAATAAAGGTTATCAACAACTTAACTCAATTTTTTTGAATTTATGAACGTGCCGAACATAAACAACTATGAATCGATCCATTTCATTCATTAATTGCCTCTAGGTCTCCCCAAGTGCATGGACGATACTATTTTTGGATTAAAATCCACCTAATTGATCATTTTCAAACACGTGGCTTTGACAGGTCGGCCATTCTGCCTGGAGGACACAAAGGTTCATGACCGTTTATGCTAATTGCTTATTAGACTCATTAAATTCCACCAAACGGGGCACTTTTTAAAGCTCTTATTTACATTTCACGCCTTACAGCTTTTCGAAGAACTGCGGAAATTCTAGAAGATCGTACATTGTCCCTATTTCCCTTCATCCTACCATTTACCACTGAACAAAAGGACAGCATTTTTATTAAGGGCACTCTAATTATTATCACACAGCGAACAGAGATCTCAAATTAGGGTCAAGATTCAAGGAAAACTGTGAAGAAAACTTATATGTATAACCCAAACTACAGAACTCAAAAATTTAACCCAAACGCTCGAGTTTATTTACTTTGTCCTCCAAGCAAAATGGTCGCCGAGCCTCTGACGTCATGTGAAGATAATCATAGGGCTAAATGGAGGTTTAATTAACGACATACGTTCAGAAAACTTAAGACAACCGTTCATAGACTATTTTCAACCAAATCTATTGAAAATATACTTGATTGTGCCCCATGATTCTAATATATCATGCCTTGCTCGTGAATCGTGATACATCAGTGTTTTAGCAATTGACGACTACTAATTTTTAATAATAAAATGGAAAATATATATACGGAAGAAGAGATGGTAAACCCCATACCAAACAAAATAGTGGGGCCAATACCATATAGCCTAAATGCTGATGAACCAGGGACGCTAACACTAGACCATATTAAGCAGGAAATACCTGAATATTCCGATTTTCAAAAAGTGTATAAAGACCTCGATAACGCATTTCACTGTCCAGTTGTGGAAATAAAAGAAGAACTTGTAAGGTAAGAAGCTCAGAGAATTGTGTTTATGATCCTTGGTCTAGATATTTAGGGTATTGCTGTGTTTTTGTTCCTAAGCTTCTTTTACAAAAATATAGCAATTCTTGACATACAATGTGGCCTTAGAGTCTTAGTACAGCTATGTGCCTACTGCATTAGCTTTAGATCATGATACTAAACATAGTATCATGGCTTTAGATGATGTATGAGAAGCAATCAACGAAGATTGCAAGTTTCAAATACTGCTTGAAACTTTGTGAGTTCTGCTTGAAACTGGTGAAGAATTTTGAAAGATAGAACTTAATAAAAAAGCATTTGCTTGCACTTAAACTTTTTTATCACCATGGCTAATGAAAAGTCTTTAAACTACCAGCTTCAGGATTGGGTTGTAAAATGAGGGTATATTAAGTAGTATTTTTCCTTGCCTTTCTATCCTTTTTAGATAAATATATTATGTTTCTTCAACTTTATTTATTTCTAACCCTTGTGTCTAAGGAGTACAAATTGTATAGGAATGGTCAACAAAGGTGTTTAGGCATGCTCATGTAGTGGGATATTTTATATTGTTGTGTAAATGAAATCGTCGTAGTAATTATTATTGATATTATCCTAAAAAAGTCAAAAATAAAACAACTTCTTCCAGTTCAAAATTCTCTGGCTAATACCACCTATACATCTAATGACTCTTTTTTGCTAAAAATATTTATGTATGTGGATTTAGTAGAACAAGCCCATAAGGACACACCATACCTAAGAACATTGTATATATTTCTTAGATTTAGGACCTACGCAATAATATAGTGAGTTCAGTATTAAAATTTCATGATCACAGTGTTCTTTCCAGTCCAAACATCTATCCACATAAATATCCACATTCATTGCTTATTTTTACCCCATTCAATTTAAATTTTAGACAGCTGTACCTAGGAACCTATACACACATTTAGTTTTGTTTAGATTGAAATACAAAGAAGTGTAGGAAAACCAATTACACAAACTAGAAATTGCACTTTGAACTAGGTATTCATCTTTTGTAGTTCAGACTATTTGTACAATAAGGACATTGAAACACTAGAAAGAAACGAGGCAATTGCTGGAGCTGAAACAATAGGTGAAAATGACCTGTTTCTTGAATGGAATCTTAAATCTGAGGAAATACAAATAAAAGAGGAACATGAAGATGAGCTGAATAATAAAAGGTAACTGCATAAATATAAAACACATAAACGTAGAATGGCGTTAATAAATTATATACAGTGTGTGTAAGTCTGGAAACAGCTTAATAACATCACAATTTATTGGCCGATTTAAACCAAATTTGGTACAGTGTGTAAGAGGATCTGCACCGAATGACGATATTGGCGTTGTTGCCAGCTTTTTAGTTTGTCTGAAATTCGAACGAATTTTATATTTTTAAATGTAACACCCTGTATATTTTTTCATTTATAGTTTTTACTTTTGTTACACTTTTGGTATAACATACTTTGTTCCTAATATCAGTAGTTTTCGAAATAACAAGTACAATTTAGAAAAAATATATTTTTTATATTAAATGTTCAAACTGTTTTCCCTATACAGCTTGACAGTGTGCTAATTGAAAATAAAATTTTTCAATTGTGTTGTAAATCATTTCTGGCGTTATTAATTCAAATTCGTCCAAAATTCGACGCTACAAATCGGCCAAATATTGAGGTTTTGTGGTATAAACTCTGTTCTTCAAGTGTCCCCATAAAAAGTAGTCGTTAGGCGACAAATCAGGGGACCTAGGTGGCCACTCGATTGTACCCCCTCTAACAATCCACCTATTCGGAAAAGTGTTGTTCAAAAATTCGCGCACGTTTCGACCAAAATAGGGAGGAGCTCCGTCCTGTTGGAAGAATGTACTTGCGTAATTTGGACCCATAACATTTCGTATAATAGGCACTATTTGCGTTTTCAAGAGCTCAAGGTAAAGTTGTGATGTCAAATTTCCATCAATAAAAAATGGACCGATCTTGTGGTTACCCAGAAGCCCAGCCCACACATTCAATTTTCCAGGGCGTTGTGTATGACCTTCTCTCATCCAGCGGGGATTTTCATTTGCCCAAAACCTACAGTTTGTCTATTGACTTTACCATTTAACATAAATGTTGTTTCATCCGAAAATACTATAAATTTGAAAAACTGGTTATTTTGGTCAAACCTTGACATCATAATATCACAAAATTCAATTCTTCGCTCATAATCATCTTCTGATAACTCTTGAACTACATGTATTTTAAAAGGGTTACATTTTTGTTTTATTAAAACATTATGGACGGATTTGAAGCAGGCGTCACTTACTTGAGAAATTTTTCTTAATAAAGAAACAGGGATTTCAACAACATGTAAGATTTCTAAACTTTTCTCTTCATCTACTACTGCTGGTCGTCCTGATCGTCGCCTATCTCTACAATTCGCAGTTTCTTCGAACCGTCGGACAGTTTTTAGAACAGTTGCTTTTGAAATTGGACTTCGGTTTGAAAATGCGTCTTTAAATAGATTTTTAACCTCTTCGTAGGACCTGACCCTATCGCCATATCCTCTCATCAGAAGAAATGTAATTCTTTCACTTTCAGTTATAGACATTTTTGCATGTGAAAATGACAGCTTTTATGACTTTATATCAAAACTGAACTGGTGTTCTATTTATTAATAAATAAAACACAATTTGTTGATATTTTCAAAACACGTCGTTATTTCGAAAACTACTGATATTGGGAACAAAGTATGTTATACCAAAAGTGTAACAAATTTAAAGTAAAAACTACGAATGAAAAAATATACAAGGTGTTACATTTAAAAATATAAAATTCGTTCGAATTCCAGACAAACTAAAAAGCCGACAACAACGCCAATATCGTCATTCGGTGCATCAGATCCTCTTACACAACTGTACCAAATTTGGTTTAAATCGGCCAACAAATTGTGATGTTATTAAGCCGTTTCCAGACTTTATACACACACTGTATATCAATATATTTCTAATAACCTCTTACATAAATGTCCCCAGTATGCGGCGTTTTGCGGAAGCTTTACGTCTGCGCAGTTTGCGTGTCCGTTAGGTCCGGCTTTAAACTTATTTAACTTAATTTGTTTGTTTAGTGCGTGTGTATTGTGACATTTGCGCGCGTTATTTTCAGTTCTTTATTGTACTTTGTGAAACTTTTGTTAAAAACTTATTACTGGTTTAGACTTTTGTAAATAGTTTAGGTTTATTTATATATATTTATTATATTAAGTGAATAATTATTTTAAGCTCCGAATAATTTGTATATTTTTGTAATCATAAATATAATTTTTAATAATAAGATAACTTGTAATTTCACATTAAAACATAAATAAAATTTTATTTAATGTCTTACTTATTTTTATTACAAACCATGATTAAATTCTAAGCAAAATACGGGCATGTTCGGCCATATTTCAATTTTACAGCTGGCCTGGGCCTTTCCTAATATGGAGCACTTAGTCACTTTCTTATATATCTCTGAACAGACTTTACCTAGCTACTTAAATTAATTTTAAAATTGTATCCCCGCGTAGCATTTAGGTAAGTACCTTGCTTTCAACACAATCGTGTATTTATTACAGTAACTGTTTTATTTTTTGGAATGTCTTAAGCTGTTGATTGTTTTGTACCTACCTACTATTACTGCTTTACTTTATACATTTGTATTTTTCCTATCAAGTACTGTGTAATTATTTATCTAATTTCAAACTCGACAGAGAGTTTAAACTAGGGATAATAATATGTTATTTGTATCCGGCTTGTTTACTAATCTTTGACACATTAGTAAAATATTTAAAAATGCTTTTCTCTTCTTGCCACCCTAACAAGACAATGTACAGTATATCAATATTATGTTTTTCGTCAGTACGGCTGCTATTTTATGGTTGCCTCCATATTTGAACGTAAAAAAAAACTTTCTTTTTGTTTAAAGATTATATACTACATTAAAATACTACTTTTATTATCGTTGTCTTGTTTATTCATTCATTTATTTCAGTGTGCTAAACATTAACATTTTTTCTACTAAGACCTTAACTGTAGTTTTATAATTTAAACAAATTTATTAGTAGCTTTCTAACAAATATTCATTTTATTTCCTGCAAAGTGCCACGGCAAGACATGCACATGTTTCTCAAGTATACTATAAACATTAAAAACCTCCATTCTGACTTGTTTTAATCTGTTAAAGACCAGGCGACAAAGGGCACCTGTTACGGTGTTAAAAACAACCATTAATACTTCCGGAACTATGCCAGAAACTAAATTGTAATTCGAAATTTCAATTACCAATACCACACCCCGAAAAATGCATAATTTTTGCGGTGTATTGCTTCTTCGAGAAAATTAATACCTTACATCTTCTTATATTTCATATTATACCAAGACTTACCATAATTGTTCTTATAAATCAATGCTTATTCGAACAAATTAAGTTAAATAAGTTTAAAGCCGGACCTGACGTACACGCGAACTGCGCCGACGCAAAGCTTCCGCAAAACGCCGCATACTGGGTACTTTTCTGTAACACTGTATTGGCAATATGTTGGTTATATATGAGGTTCCACGCCTTAGATTGCAATACTCGCGTTCATCAGACGTTCAGAACGTAACGCTCCAGTGTCGGGTGGTTTTCATTCCCACTCACTGAGCGATTACTGCCAGTGGCAGCGAGAACCATCCGATAGAAAGTAGTTCTGATGATATATCATTTATCATCCTTTATCATATATATATTTTTTTAAGCGTAACGGATAACACTGTCGAGCAAGAAGTAAAATACGAGACTCCAGAACCCGCCAAGAAAACCTACACGTTTAGTTGCGATCAGTGCCCCTATCAAACAAATAAGAAATATTGTTTAAAAGTTCACCGTTTGCGTCACGAAGATCCGGGAAAAGTCGCCAGATTTAGATGCACTGAGTGTGACTACGAAACAATCTATAAAAGTAGATTCACTGACCATTTGGCCCAACCGCACAAAAATCCCGACGAAATGAAGGTGTTTAAATGCGACAAGTGCGATTACCAAACAGTGAAGCCGAGTCATTTGCGGCTTCACCTTTACGGTCACAAAAATCCCGGTAACGTGGGAACGTTTAAATGCCGCGACTGTGACTATGAAACGATTTTTAATCAGTGCTTAAAGCGTCACGTTCAGAGACGTCACGCGACGGGAGAAGTCCCCGTTAAATTTCCGAAACAAGTTAGAATGATTGCGTGTTGTCAGTGTGATTATCAATCGAACAATAGGGAATACTATAGGCGTCATTTTCGTCGAAGGCATGCAAAGGCTAATGGGGTTGTTGAGCTGGAATGCGATCTGTGTAGGTTTCGAACTACGGATAATGAGAGTTTAAAGGATAACATTTTGCGACATATAGATCACAGCGGGTTGTAACAAAGGCTGGATTAGCTGGCACTTCTCCTCTGACATTCTCATTAATTTTTAATTATCAGAAGGGCTCTTACAGGGCCTAAGGTAAAATAGGATAATAATAATAATAATTAGGATAGATGAGCACGTTTGAAAAAAATTTTTACAGTGTGTATGTACATCATAAATATAGGTACTTAACTTCTATAGGTTCAGTTGTATTTTTATATTGGTAAATAAAAATTTATTTGGGACATGAAATAAATGATATTGATCGATTTATTCATGGATCGCAACAATATTCTTTTCAAAAACTAGAAACTTTATTTAGAAACCATCAGTTGTTAGTTTTATGTCAATCTACGTTATTTTGAAACCGCTCTAAAACTATAATGTACACGTGACCACAGCGGCACTAACATACGACACACGTCTTTGTTGTTTTCAATACTCGTGTACGTGCAAGCGAGAAAGACGGAGCGATTATAATTGCGGAATAATTAGTGCTCTGTTCTTCCTGTTCTCTATTTTCAAGCCGCTTGTATTCCGTGGTGATCTGGTCTGGAGAGATCCTGAATTCCTGAGGACTCAACCATTTGAATAAAGCAAGGTAAGCAGATTTATTTTATACAAAGTAAAATATAATACACCTAGTACATTTAGATTGTTGATTATTTTCCATACCAGGAAGTTTATAATCTAACCCAGGGGTCTCCAAACTACGGCCCGGCAGTGTCATCAATCCGGCCCGCTTATTGTTGTTACTGTTGTTATTGTTGTTGTGATAAATTGGATTAAGAAAACACAGAATGATATTAACTCGGTTTTATTTACTTGCTAGGTAAAGCTTAATGACAAGTATAATACGCAGAAAATTTAACTTAAGCATAAGACTAACAAATATTACAGGAAAATTAAAACGGTGTTGGCCCTTGGAACTTACTGAAGTAATCAGTATGGCCCTAAGGCTGGAAAGTTTGGAGACCCCTGATCTAACCTATTAAACTTCCTTGCCGCCATAGTGATTTTTACAAACATATAGTTGATGCAAAACAAAAACCGATGCACGTCATCCCCTTCGAGTGACGTCAGTTATCGACAGTGTTGCCAGCTTGTAACTAAAATATCCGAGTGAGGGAATTACACAGTTTTTTTTTTCATAAAAACAAGATAAATATACAAAAATTTCCCATACTTTATACATTTGTTTACTGCATAATACCTTTTACCATCAACTTTAGTAGACCTAACACTTCTTTCATTTTTTATCTTGCCAAGATTGACCAATATATGGTACCATTCTAAAAAATCCATGTTTCATCCAAGAAAACGAATTGGTACATGAGTGCTTCTTTTTCTTTAATATATTCTTTCAAAAATATCAGTCGTTTGAAAGCTACATGGGAAAGTTCCATAAGTCCTCGCCACAGTTCATCTTTTTAACATCCGAAGCCTATTTTCTTGAAGAGGCTTCTTAAAGAGTTAAGACAACCATCAAGCAGTTCTCCGTCTTTTAATTTCTAACTCAAAGTTGTCAAAGCTAAATGATGTTCTAAAAAAAGTTACAGCTTATGAATAACCGATCCAATATCATAATTTTTAAATAATACAACTTACTTGTTTCGTACATTCCATAAATAGTGTTCACAGATAGAACTTATATCCAATCTTCACACATTTACAACTCTCTTTGAATAAGAACGTTTGTTTTAAGGTGACTCTAATAATTTATTTTCCTTAACTGTTGTTGAAATTGCGCTTACAATGGAGATATTCAAATTTAGGGCATCTGCTACACGCTAAGAATTAGTAAAGTAGAAATAAAATATCTAGACCTTAACATACTCTTTAAATTTACTTCTCTGTACTGCTGTTAAGGGTAACAATAGGCCATTGTTGTTAAGTTCTTCCCGAAAATAGCTTCTTAGTGAAGCTATTAGCTCTTTGCACCGACTATTTAAATGCTTCGGCATTTTTCACAAATAGTAAACAACGTAATCGACAGAGATATGTATGTGCACTTCTCTTTCTCTTAATAGAACAGTTTTTGAATGCTATTTATGTAAAGATCTGGAGTTTTTGTTAAAAAATAGACGCACAGAAAAACGTCGAACCAAGCTAACGAACTAGCTAGCGCCACCTTACCGTTTACAGTTGTGTTGCTAACTATCGGCCAATAAAATTCAAATTATATTTTTACAAGTTTAAATAAACAAAACATTAGCTATAAGTGGGTTCGCATCAAAGAAAAATACTTTAAGTTTGTACTAAATTCAATACCGCATAAAATTTTAATACTTTGTGTGTGTTTGGTTGTTGTTTTTTAAAATATCACCACTTTGGGTTTCCCCGACAAAAAAATCTTTCTGCCACGTGCCTATCCTATGTTTTTCATCCTTTAAACTCAAAATCTTCATTTTATTTTTACCCATTTGATCGTATCAACACTATAATGATCATTTTTAAAACCTCGTTTTTATTAGATACAGATTAATTTATATGTAATGTAGGGTGTGTAAAGAAATGTTTTGTTTACAACTAAGTTTATTTTTTCAAATTTTCCACACCTGCAGTGACTTCTCTTCTAAAAAGAAAAATAAACTAATGATGCCATCAAATTGCACATACGCTTGGAACTCGCGCGTCCAAGGGCAAAGTAAGGATGCGGGAAACTGGACATTCTTTCGCGTTTGGTGTGGATTTATCTGAACTCTAGAGTTAAAAAGTACTTTGCCTAAGATATGACATCTTCTTAACCGTGCTTTTTTTCTTCCGCGTCATAGGTGGTCGTTTATTTTATATATTTATAAATATTCTAACTAACACATATAAAGTAAACTTTACTAAGGCGATTTAAGACTTATAGAGTAGCTTATAACTTACACTCGCTAACTTTATAGTGAGTTAAAGTTCATAAATAACACTCGAGAAAATTAAAATAACAAAGCTCTAATATTATCATAAAATAATAAATATCCAATGTAATTAATGTCCCTCGACTTCTGTAGTGTTTACATTAAAACATAATTTTCCATTTTTTATTAATTTTGATAATTGTCTCATTTACTCTGTACCAATTTAAATTTGTCTTAGTTTAGAGATCGGTACCGCGTGTAAAGGTCTGTACGAAATGCTAGCACACATTATTAGTTTAAAGTATGTAACCCAAAAAGTTGATAAAACCGAGCTTAAGTTATTGCGGTGCAAGTGGAATTAATCTATTTAGGTTTCGATACGCGAATCCATGAACGAGACTACAAAACCCTAAAGTTGGCAACTACCTCAAGGTAAAGGCCAAAAAGAAAGACGATAAGATTTGATTTACGACATACGTCGAATAAACTTTTAACAAGCGTTCATTGATTGTTTTCTCCACAATCAAATTTCTAAGCTTGGTATTGTTGTGCAGAATTTTTGAGTTCTGTGTTGTGCGATTTTAGGTGGTTAATATAATAAACTGATACTGAGGACGATACATTTCTGATAATAAAATGGAAAAGAACTATCTAGGACAAGAAGAAGTATTACTGTCTCTACCTGGTCTAATAAAAAATGACCCAATTAAATCAGGGACTGTACCTGATATCAAAAAGGAACTATCTGAATCTCCTGATTTTGAAAAAGGGCACTTTAATGATGGACATATTTTTCCAATTCCGGAAATAAAGGAAGAACCTGTAAGGTAAAGAGATTATGATAGGTTAGCTACGAGAATATGTTAGTTGGGGCAAGTAGACTTGCCAACTGTCCTTTATTTCGAGATAAAGTTCTTTGTCCTTTACTAAGGAGTCAAAGGACGATAAATGTCTTTTAAAACCAAACTATTTATCTATTACCTAAGTAAGTACTTTAAAAAAATTTAACATTCAACAAAATAAAAACATGTTGCCTTTATATAACATAGGTACATAGGTACCTATTCCATCTCATCTAATACTTAGAGTAAAAAAGTAGTATTAATTATTTTACGTTTACATGTTGCGAGCGTAGAAACGCTCATCATCAGGACACAAAAACGGTTAAATCAAATCATTTTAGAAATATAGGCTAAAATTGACACATGGTAATACTCATAAAAAACAACTCAATAAAATCACAAACGTCTATAAACATACAAATGCACAAAACTACACAAATCAAGAAAGAAAGTTGAATGCGTAATATTATTTTTCCAATGCATAATTTGCCACCTCCTTCCCGAAACGTACAGCACTTGTAATATCTCTCATTGACTTTGGACACTGTACACAAAAATTTAACCTAAACTATCCTTTCTTTGCTTTGGAAGCATCTGATATGCTTTTACTGCGCTAAATTATGGTCCTCTTTCAAAAAATGTTGACTTATGTGGGGGTATGGCAAGCTCATATCTGCCTCTTGCGCGAGTTATTGCTCGATTTTACCATTTTCATAGGGGTTGAAAATGCTTTTTACGTGTAGCTCGGTTCCTGTTGGTTTCGCGACGAAAAGTGAAGATAGTAAAATAGTTGCTAATAAAATTCTCTATAATATTGTACTTTTAAAAATTTTCGATATTTTTATTATTTATCGAGTTATTGCTCGATTTTAATATTTTCTAGGGGGTTGAAAATGCTTTTTACCTGTAGCTCGGTTTCTGTTGATTTCGCGACGAAAAGTGGAGATAGTTAACTGGTTGGAAATAAAATTCTTTATAACATTGGTCTTTTAGGAATGTTCATATTTTTATTATTTATTGAGTTATTGCTCGATTTGACTATTTTCAAAGGGGGTGAAAATGCTTTTCACCTGCAGCTGGGTTCTTGTTGATTTTGCGACGAAAAGTGAAGATATTGAATTGGTCGGGAATAAGATTCTCTATAATTTTATACTTTCAAAAATTTTCGATATTTTCATTATTCATCGAGTTATTGCTCGATTTGACTATTTTCAAAAGGGGTAAAAATGCTTTTCACGTGTAGCTCTGTTCCTGATGATTTCGCGATGAAAAGTGAAGACATTAAGTTGGTTGGAAATAAGATTCTCTATAATATTGTACTTTTAAGGATTTTCAATATTTTTATTATTCATTAAGTTATTGCTCGATTTGACTATTTTCCCAGGCGCTGGAAATATTTTTTACCTATAGCTCGGTTCCTGTTGATTTCCCGACAAAAAGTGAAGATGGTAAAATGGTTTGGAATAAGATTGTCTATAATATTGTACTTTTAAAAATTTTCGATATTTTTATTATTTATGGAATTATTGCTTGATTTGACTATTTTTGAAGGGGGGTGAAAATGCTTTTCACGTGTAGCTCGGTTCCTGATGATTTCGCGATGAAAAGTGAAGATAGTAAAATGGTTGGGAATATAATTCTCTATAATATTGTATTTTTAAAAATTTTCGATATTTTTATTATTTGTCGAGTTATGTCTCGATATGACTATTTTCCCAGGCGTTGGAAATGCTTTTTACCTGTAGCTCGGTTCCTGATGATTTCCCGACGAAAAGTGAAGATACTAAAATGGTTTTCTCTATAAAATTGTACTTTTAAAAATATTCGATATTTTTATTATTTATAGAGTTATTGCTCGATTTGACCATTTTTGTTCCCAACCAACTAACCTGTTAGATCCATATGCATACAATTTTTCAGAGATCAGAAACATATTTTTGGTTGTGGCGTGCGGCCCTATATTGTCCTTTACTAGTTAAAAAAATAAATTTGATATAAAATGGGTTTTGCCAATTTTTTGACAGGACAAAGGTAGCCACACACAATGTTTGTCCTCTTTAGATAAATATGTTCCTTGAACTATTTATTTTTTCCAGTCCAGACTATTTAACCAATGAGGATATCAAAAGACTTATAAAAAGTGAAAGCGATGAGACAATAGTTAGAGATAAAGCCGTGTGTGATAATGACCTTAAGCAGTGGACAATTAAATCCGACGAGGTGCAAATAAAGGAGGAATGTGGGGAGGAGGTCGATATTAAAAGAAGGTAGGTATCTACACAAACATAAACATACCTATACTTTAAATTAAGGTGCACTAAATATCAGTACCTAACCATTAGGCGATATAAAAAGTTTTAACTCTATTCCGGTACCAAAATAACTGGCAGTGACTCATTTTTACCGGGGTGTGCGAGACGTAAGGGGAACGCCAATTCCAGAGGCGTATCATTTTACACAATAATAATTCAAAAAATATATGAATTTTTTGTTAATTGTAATATATTTACATTTACTATAATAAATATAATATTATAAATTAAACTGAAAAATAAATTAAGCTTTTACATTTGGTGATCTAATGAAGTAATTAGAGAAACTAAATAACGCAGGTATAAAATCCAAAAAGAATAATCAAGCAACGGTATATTTTATTTTCATAATCTTGAAAAAGTAGTCCATTCTTTCAGTGGAGTTGAATAATCAAATAAAACGACTTTAGTCTACCTCCACATATTTTTATTATTAAGATCGTTATCCAACATGTTTCGGACATTTAAATGTCCATCTTCAGGGATACTAAAAGAAATTTCGCTATGTACTATACATAAAGAGAGGAGAAAAGGTACTTACCAGCAATTGATCTTGGTGGTTCAGTTTAGAAAATACGAAGTTCAAAAATGATAAGTCTTTGAGACTGAATCTAGACTTTGGTTCAAGGTGAAAAAGGTTAACATTATAAAATTAAATAAAGTAATGACGTTGAAGGTAGAAAAATATTAAAAATTGAACTGAGGAGAAAGAAAATTTAGTATTTTGAAAGTTCACATCCCTCGTTGAAGTAAGAGAACCAGGCAATAAAGATTATTGGGCCAATGTGATTGTCAGTGAGGTTATTATGTTAGCTTTGAGCTATTTAGAGGAAAAATTGGGAATTCAGCTGAAAGAAACTTCATGCAATCACAATTGCTGGCGGGAAATGTGATTTCACATGATAAAGTGTAAAGGTTATGAAAATGACATATTAAAAAACTGGTACCGGTTCTTAAATAATGTAATGTCTAGTAAGCTTTTAATTTTTATAAATTTTCTAACTATTGTTACCTAATGAACACTAATTGACAATAATTTGACAAATTATATTCCACGCCGACATTAAAAAGTGTTATAATGACAATACGTTACAATTTTAAATTCATTACTGTCGCTACTGCTGTCATCTGCAGGATTTATAATAATAGGTTCTGCCATGACTTCAACGCGTACATCTAAGTCCCACATTTTTTTTCCTACGCCCTCGACATGTAATACGCATTTATGCCAATCTGCTGCTTGTACATTCGCTATTGCCGTTTTTAACAGTTCTTTAATATCTTTTAATTTAAAAGTTTTATTTTTACGCGCCACTTCGCCTTTTATCTATGCCCATATAAGCTCGATTGGATTTAGTTCACAATGGTAAGGCGGTAAACGTAATATTGTAACACCTCATTCACGAGCCATTTCATCCACTACATATTTCGTATATTTTTTTTCGTAAAGTCTTGCAAGATCGAGCAACTGCACTTTTATCATTTTTTCGCCAAATGCAATATTTTTTTCTTCTAGCCAGTCAAAAATCTTTCCTTTTCGCCACTCAGAAGTTGGCAAAGCTTCCACCCGACGGCTGTGGTATAGTGCATTATCCATCACGATTACCGACTCACGTTCTATACGCGGTAAGATGGATTTAAACCAATCTTCAAACACTCCCGAGTTCATATCCTCATGATAATCACCGGTTTTACGAGATTCAAACACGTTTAGCCCACCTTCAAGAAAACCAGAATCACTCCCGATGTGGGTTATAATTAAACGACGACCTTTTCCTGAAGGAGCTTTCAATCCAGTGGACAGTCCATTGATAAAGGCGTTACGTGCACTTTCCGACGAAAGGCTAACTTTGTTTGCTGATCAATAAAAATCTTTTTCCGTCACACTTTAGTATTCCTATTGTCCTTGATAGTTCTATAAACAGTACGGCAAGATGTCTTAGTCAATGTGGCACAAAGTTCTGCTGCATCAGTGAATGATATTCCGCTGTGTGTACTTAGAATTCCCTCATACACATTTTTTACAATTGCACGCTCCCCAGGTTTTAAATGACGTCGTTTTGTAATTTGTTGATTACTATCACTTGAAGAACTCGCCTGCATTATAATATTTGCTGTTTTGAATAACCACCAAAATAATAAAACTGAATTACTAATATCCTCTTGATTGAAACTTGTCTACGACACTGAACGTTGGTTAGAGGCGATAAGAAAGCGTGCGAGCGCCTTTAGACATGGGTTTTTCTTGTCTGCGTTGCCAAATTGAGTAGACCAAGTACCGTAGGGTGTAAAAGCCCTTAATGACATGCTGATTTTGGTATATTTTATGAGAATTTAAATGAAATATTTTAAAACCTGGCAACATGTAAACTTATTAATGCACAATCTTTCCAAGCGGTTTTGAATGCTTTTATTTCAGTTAAAAGTGTGCCGAATCGATGTTAATTATTTTGTCCGCACACCGTTAGAAAGTGATAAGAACAGTTTTGCCAATTATTTTGGGATCGTAGTTTTTTCTATAGTATTTTTACTTTTCATTCCCAAATAAGATTGATCCCACAAAATACCCACTACTTTGTTTTTAGCCTATCATCTGTTTCCCTTGCTGATCAAGAAAAGCAACAACTTAAAAAAACGGGCAGGTTTAGTTGCGATCAGTGCGACTTTAGGGCAACCAGGAAAGACTCTTTAAAGAGACACCAGCTTCGTCATGAAGATCCCGAGAAAATTGCCAGATTAAAATGCAAGCAGTGTGACTATCAAACAATCTACAAAAGTAATTTAAATAGCCATTCGCTGAGACTACATAGAAATTCAGAGGAAGTAAAGATATTTAAATGCGGCACGTGCAACTATCAAACGAAACAAAAGCTGCATTTTGACGTTTGCAATTGTCCAGACAAAGTCCAGATGTTTCGTTGCGATTATTGCGACTTTAAAACGACCTGGAGGGAGTCGTTAAAGAGACACCGGCTTCATCATAAAGAATCTGAGACCACTGCCAGATTTACATGCAATTATTGCGACTACCAAACAATCAATAAAGATCATTTAGCAAAGCATTTGCTGCGAATTCACGGGAATTCCGAGGAAGTGGAGGTGTTCAGATGCGACAAGTGCAATTACCAAACATTAAAGAAGAGTAATATCGAGCTACATTTTTCAGGTCGCCGATGCCCTGGGAAAGTTCAGACGTTTAATTGCGACCAGTGCGACTTTAAAACAACCTGGAAGGATTCTTTCAAGAGACACGACCAGCTCCATCATCAGGAGCCTGACAAAAGTGCCAGATTACAATGTGAGAAGTGTGACTTCCAAACAATGTATAAAAGTAGTTTGAAGAATCATGTGCTGCGCCTACACAGGAATCTGGAGGAAGTAACATTGTTTAAATGCGAGAAATGTAATTATCAAACAACGCGTGAGAGTGATTTTAGGCGACACTCTAATGATCAGGGCAGATGCCCTGAGAAAGTTCAGACCTTTGGTTGCAACCTCTGCGAATTTCAAACCATGTATAAACGCGCCCTAAAGATGCATTTCATCCGACTACATGAGAATTCTGAGGGCGTGTTTAAGTGCGACAAGTGTAATTACCGGACTGTGAAGAAGAATAATTTGATATTACATATTGACAGTCGCAAATGTCCTGGAAAAATACCGACGTTCAGTTGCAAGCATTGCGACTTTCAAACGCTGCATAAAGGTGCTTTAAGGAAGCATTTTGTTCGACTCCACGGAAAATCTGAAGGCGTAGAAGTGTTTAAATGCGACAAGTGCAATTATCGAACAATAAAGAAAAGCAATTTCCAGCTTCATTTTGACGGTCGCAAATGTCCTGGGAAAATTCAAACGTTTAGTTGCGACCAGTGCGACTTTCGAACAACCTGGAAAGATTATTTAAGGAAACACCAACGCCGTCGTCATAAAGGACGATAACATTGTGAAATAATTAGAATACAATCCAAACGGCTTCCGAACAAAGTTCCAACTACACAGAAATTCTGAGAGATAAGAGGTGTTTAGATGAACCAAGCAAATTTGCTCAAGTGGTGGTGTTCCCAGCTCCCAGCGGTTGGTCAAAGAGATGTGTGCAACATTTGCGCCATTTTTTTGTTTAATCAAAATATGGGCCCGACGCAAAACTTGCTGGTTGCTTCGTGTCCACTGTTCGATACTGTGAGGCCTTTCTCCCTCTTTTAATGCACGAAATTCGGATTATATTGAATTGTTTGTGCCATTGTTTTTGGGGCTTGAAATTTGTATGTCCGGCCAGTATTCAGGCTAATAACTGTAGGACTTGGAAGAAGTGCCAATTCGAAAGCGACCACATGCTTATTTTTTGTTAATTGACAGTTACTAACTAACCTAGGGGTAAAAATAATCGAAGCATATTTTTCGATAATTATTATAGCTTTAAATTAGTACCTTGTGGTTAATGTTTTTTTTTGTATAAGACTCACAATCAATATATTAATAGCAACTTATATGTTTTAAACCTATATGTGGGCAGTAGGAGGGTCAATAGCCCTTTGGCATAGTGATGTAATATTAATATCATATATCATGTTGCTGTTTGTGCATATTTTCCGAATGATTAAGAATTTACTTCCTCTCTTGACAAATATCTTTAAAATATTCCACAATCTGACAACATTGCACACTAATTTGAAAATTCGGAAATGTTTCTCAATATCGCAACGTTGCGTGAGAAGTAGAAAATGCCTCCTCGCATTTCTGATCTCTTGGTACAATTCCCTTAAATCTGTACGATCCTAAATTTCAAGGATTTTGTGCATCATCGTAATACCAATCTAGGTTTGGTTAGTTCCGTAAATGCTAGACATGATCTGGCAAGATTGAGGAGTAGAAAATGCTTCCTCGCATTTCTACTATCCTGATACAAATAAATCTTGGTTAGCACAGGAATGCTCCGGATCGGAATGATTTTAGGAGAAGAAAGTTTTTTCCACGCTAGCGCCACGCCAGTGATGTGGTACCTATATGCTTTAAAGGTAAAAAAGTGCGAGCAGGTCCTGTATGTGTCCATAGATATTGAGCTAAAAAATAGTTTTTGGTCTTCTGTACCATCTAAAAGTAAGTTTTTTGACAAAAGTAGTAGTTTTTAATTAGGTTTATAAAGATTTTATAATTTTAATTTCTAAAACTGTACCGATATTATTGTAGGGCAAAGTTTTTTTTGATCTTCGCAACTGTTGATTATGGACTGGATCGTATGATTAGAACACCTGACGTTGAAGAAGAAATTTTCGAATAGGTTGAAGTCACCTACTTCCTCAACCCCTTCAACTAAACCGAAAATGAAATGAGACAGAAAGGGCCCAACCTGCAGTTGTCCACCAGAACCATTAACATTTTAAGAATCCAAGGAGACTTTGGAAGAAACTCGGAAGATGGTCCAGTTTGAGGTTATTGGTGTGGTGTGTAGATAATTTTTATTTATTTCAGTTTAATAATGTAAAGAACCCCCCAAAGGTACAGGCGCAGTAGGAGCATCATATACTATTAATTTGTGTTAGTTAGATAAGGATATAGTGTGGTTTTCTTTTAAGAGCGCCAATTATTTCAGACTTTTATGTATTTGCCTTGGTGGAATTTTATTTCGACGTTTAAGGTAAAATAAACACAAGTTTTGTGCATAATTTTAATCTAAAATTGTAACAACCTTTATAATAACAGAATAAATAGCTTAGAAAATTGAACAACTTAACATCAGAATAATAAACAAGTGAAACCTTTTCAGTGGATCAGGTGTTCAAAATGACCACCATTTTCTGCTAATAAGTAGAGCGCCAGTCGATTTCTGAACCCGTCTACAACGTTAAAAAGGAAGTCCTCTGGAATGGCCCGAATTTCAGCACTAATTCTGACTTAAAGAGTCTAAGTAATTTGGACGGTTAACGTAGACTTTGTTCTTTAAGTTTCCCCACCAAAAAGAAGTCTATAAATATTTTGAAAACGGCTTGAAAAAAATTATTCACAGTACCTACCAATTTATTCCTTTAAAAAGTTAAGAAAAATAAAATTTAAGTGTTCAATCTTTGTAAGTTAATTTTAAACACCCTGTAAGTTACAAGAAGTTAGGGTTTTTTGTTAATTTGCGAGTCTCCTACGATTTTTAGAATATGCTATATGGTACTCATTGAACCTAAAGGTACCTAGGTACTAGCGTTAGCCATGTCAGATAGGAAACCGTAGTAGTACCAAAGAGTAGCATATTATGCTACTCTTTGGTAGTACATAGTAGAAGCAAAGAGTAGATGGTACTCTTTGGTAGAAGTAAGTGTCCTTGTGCTGTAATTTTTTTATTTTTTTTAGGGAAGTGTATGTTGTAGAACTAAATCAATACTAATAATTCAAGTTAGGTTTTGAAGAAATCCTTGAAAATGGGGATAACGTAGAAGCTTCTGATTTACCCTCGGAACTTTTATTTGCGAGAAGGATGTTTTCGGCGCTACAGGACCAGAATGAAAGGTGAACATTTCAAATTGATAGCTATAGAATGTTTTTTTTTTTTAATGATTTTTCTGCTAACTAATTATATCCATTTTAACACTGGTGTACTAATTAACTCATTACTTCACGGGTTTCCTACAAAACCTTCTGGTATGATCTCACAAATTTAAAACACTGCAGACACAGAACACTTTTGTAATTTTGGAAAGATTATTTCAATCTCTGGGGGGTTGGGCCTCTCCCGGTCAAAGCCAAGTAAATTTACTCAAAAAAATCGAAAAACGGGGTGGTTTTTTCAATTTATGGGTAGTTCAATGATTGTAACCAGTCCAATTTTGCTAGTACTGTGTTCCTCGCTCTCCAAAAGGGGGGAGAAACACTTTTGTGTTTTTTTGATTTTTTTTGCAACGTTTGCTCAAACTCTGAAGTGAAAAGTACTTTATTGTCTGAAGAAATATTCTCGCGAGTAAAGTGATTAATGATTTGCTAATACAATCAACACAGACACAATCTAAAGGTCCTAAACAAATGTCAATAAATTTGAAGAAGTAGTCCATACTTGCAGTGGAGTGTAGGTAATGTAAATTAAAACAACACTTCTGTCTTCCTCCACAAATGATATATTTTAAATAATATATTTAGCGATTGTCAATACATGTTTCGACAACATATATAGTCATCCTCAGGGGAACTAAATCGAGTGTAGTTTAAGTTAAAGTAGTTGCCTCAAATTAATGAGTGCAATTTTTAAGATAATATCAAGTGAAATTTTTTAGTTGAAGACTAATTTGAGTTTACTCAACGTTGTGGATTTGTAGAAAAGCATATTTTAAAATTATTTTAATTTTTATATATATTAGAGCAGGAAAATTTAGTTATAAGTGTTAAGCATGACGATACCCATATGAATAGTTTTTAAAAAAATATAGTATTGTTGATGTGGAGAAATCAAAAAAGAAACATTTTTGTTTTTTATTATTATATTTAGTTACCAACCAAATAAATAGTTTTCAAAATCATAACATGGTTTATATGGAGAAATCGAAAAAGAAAAATTTGTTTTTTAATTTATTAATTATAAGAGCTACAGTGAAATCTAAGTTGTTGGATTTTAACCTCGGAGTATAACAGTTTGGAGAAATTTTGTGACAAATTTGTCTTTGAAATATCAAAGTATAACAGATTAGCATCACACCCAATTTCTTTTTTCCACCTGTTGCGGTGTTGTCAAATTATTACAGTACAAATTCAGTAATCCGGACACATCGTTCCGGTTAATGCCGGATTATCGAGGTATCCGGATCACTGGAACTATTTATTTTTTTATTGAAAATCGCAATATTTCTTATTTGTATGTACATAAATATGTACCTTTATTTTATAAAACTATGTCTATACATATAAAAAAAGTAAAAACTTAAAAAAATCATTCCAATGTTATAAAAATATGAAACTACATACTACTAGCTTTTAATACTGATAAGTAAAATATATACACACATATTTTAAATAGTACATATGTATTGTATAGGTACTACTAGGTACCTATGTACATATAACTTAAACTATGCAAGTTAATGTTATTTTTTTGGAAGAAAGGTGTCTAACTTGGTTTGAACACTCTTGTTTTTGGCTAGTTCCAACGCTTTTCCCTTTAGTCTTTTGAGTAGCAATATGTCTTGAATTGGAAATTCATTTTCCTCTGCCCATTGAATGGATAATGATAATGACCTCGCAGCATAATCATGTTTTACTCTCTGCACAATTCCTTCTTCAGTGTCTGATTCGCCGGATTCATTATGTTGTTCTTTATTAACTATTGCTTCGTGTATTGTCTTCTTCCGTTTGTTCTACAATAAAGTATTTTTCTCCAATCGCCCACTGGATAATATCGTTGCTATTTAAGTCATTTTCTGGATCTATGATATTTAGCGATCTGTAATGGCGTTAAGGTCCGACTCACTTACAACGCAAAGTCTCTTTCGAAGTTCCGAAAGTGGCAGATTGTCTTCATCAGACTCCGGGTCCTCTAATTCCTCTGTACCGCAAATAGGCTCCCCAGCTCTTTTGAATATTTTTTACAGAAATTGATTTCCAAGCTAAATCCAAGTTATCTACTGCATCTTTTAACATCTTTACTATATTATCTCCTTCATTTGTACATATGACTTCATTTAGTAAGCGCTTTCTGTATGCCATGCCACCTTTATATTTTGAATCAAGTTTTGATCCATTAGCTGTAACACTGCCGTGCAGTTAGGGGGCAAGAACATAACTCTAAAATCTGGATTAAAATTTAATTTTTCCTCTAGAGGACGAGAGGGTGCATTGTCGATAAAGCTTTTTTGGGTCTGTTAACTTCTGTTAAAAATTTTTTGACGCTAGGTATAAAACATGTTTTAAACCACTCTATAAATACAGGTCTTGTCATCCATCCTTTGCTGGTTGCTTTACAGGCAACGTATAGCTTAGCATTTTTAAAAACTTTAGGATCTAGTCACTCCAAAATTTGCTGCCGTTTGACATATACTTCCGGATTTATCTAGACTATTCTAGACTGTCTAATATTTTACATTTTTCGCTAAGAGTTAATGTTTTGTGAGGCCTTTTGTTTGGAGCCATTGCCAACAGAACGGATAACTATGGGTCTCACATACGACTAATTCAAAAAAAAGAATGCAACAATCTTTATGTCGCGTCAAACTTGTTCAGACAGGAAAAATTTAATGGTTTTCTTATGAAACGTTTTAATGTCCGGTTTACAGAGGTAAAATATTGAAAATATCCGGTCTATAGAGCAATCCGGATTACTGGAGTGTCCGTTTTAGCGAGTGTCCGAACTACAGAAGTGGTACTGTAATTATTATCGTAATATTTTTGCTTTTGCACGGTAGCGATAAATATCCCACACTTTATCTCTTGATATAATATGTATTAATTTGACAAATATTTTTTGCAGACAATTGCATCAGGGTTATACGGGTACTATTTATATGATTTTACGAGATGTTTTTCATACAGGGTGCTCTAACTTTACTTCCAAATTTCGGGAAGTTTGGATTAATATTACCCAATTTTTTTTAAATAGGACACCCTCTATATTTTGTCAATTAAATCAAATTTTTATTTAACTTAGGTCAAGGTGCATTACAACGTTCTCTTTTCTTAATAAATTTCGCGAATCATTTCATCATTTGCCAGACCTGTATGTAGTCGTCAAGAATTGGTCGGTATTACTTTCTGTCTTCGGATGGTTTGCAGTCTCGCCAACTATTTATCCTTAAATAGAGGATGACTAGGAACGCTAAAAATCCTATCAATCTTCTGTATTTCAATAACATTCCTAAGCGTTTCGACTAAAGGATCTTCCTCAGGGCCTGTGGTAAGCTATACAATTCTTTGTGAAAGTAGTTACGGGGTCATATTGTCTGATGTTGTTTCTTCTTTGTTTTCTTTCATCCTAAGCTACAGAATTGTATTATTTACCACTCATCTTGAGGATGAACTTTTGATCGAAACGCCTAGGAATGTTATTGAAGTAAAAAGGGTGATAGGTGGTTTGGCAAGCTGCAAGCCACCTAAAGATAGTCATACCGACACCTTACGGGTCTGGCAAATGGATCATCATCTGCCTAACGAGAAGAAGAGAGAACGTCGTAATGCGTTTAAGTTAAATAGTCGTCGTATGTCGTCCTTTCACTATCAATCAGTTGGACCCGAGTCTTGCCGACCAGTCACCCAAAAACCGTATATCCCTTAGTTACCGTCCCCGAACGATCATTCCCATCCTGTCAATGAAATTTTGACCTTGGCAGTCGACTGTTGCGGTGGTAAATTAACTGAGCGACCATTCGGGGACGGTTTTCGGTCGGATTGGAACTTCCTACCCTGTTTGATTGGAACAAACTTAATGACAATTATTTTTTTTCAGCTATTCCGAAAGTCTCCCGACCGACGACTAGAGACACGGAAGACGTGAAGAAACAGGCGTTCTTCAGGCACATCCAGTGGGAGGAACTGCTGCACCGGAGGGTGCCACCGCCCTTTGTTGCCCTATCCACAGTGGTGAGTATTTGGCTTCGGGACTGGCGCGAGTTCGTTTACATCGTCGACTTATATCTTCCACAGTACTTCATGGAGGACCTGAGCAAATTCGACGAGGAATTCACCTCGGAGAAGGCGCAACTCACCCCATCCAAAGAACCCAGACCAGTGACGGTTCAGAATCAAAATTTGTTCAACGATTTCATGACTGGTGCTGACAGTAACCGCAGCCCTGTACGCGAGGCGCACCCTGCATATGAGTATGGCGTCGCCCAAAAGACGCGACATACAGGGTCCGGCGAGCATGCTCGGGATAATCATTGTTAAAGTGCCTGCTCGAAAGGGACCACATGCTCATTTTTTGTAAATAGATAGTTACTCACTTAACATAGAGATTAAAATAAGCGATAAATAATTAATACCTTGTCGTTGGACCGTTTGTGGGCAATATAATAGTATTTATATATCATTAAACCTCACTGATTATACATTGTTATGGAAGGTTTCAAATAAAATCATTATTTATGCGGATTGGCTTGTTGTTTTATTTCTTACGTTCGCTATTGCATAACAGCAGGAGGAAATACCTTTATTCTATCCTAAGATGTAGAAAAGCGCTACTTCCATGCAATGTTACCAGTAGGAAATTTTGCACGATCTGGCAACATTGCGTGCCAGGAGAAGAATATACGTCCTCGCATTTCTGCTTTCCTAATATTTTTCCTTAAAATCGCAATTTCTGCATTTTACGATTTTGTATCGGGAGCACAGAAACACGAGGAGGTATTTTCTACTCCTGATAGAAATATCCTTGAAAAATAGGATATTTTGAACAATCTGGCAACATTGGATACCAGAAGTAAAATATTTTTACTCCTGATAGAAAAATCCTTGAAAAATAGGACATTTTGAACAATCTGGCAACATTGGATACCAGGAGTAGAATATACCTCCTCGCATTTCTGCTTTCCTAATATTTTCCCTTAAAATCGCAATTTCTGCATTTTACGATTTTGTATCGGGAGCACAGAAACACGAGGAGGTATTTTCTACTCCTGATATAAATATCCTTGAAATATAGGACATTTTGAACAATCTGGCAACATTGGATACCAGGAGTAGAATATACCTCCTCGCATTTCTGCTTTCCTAATATTTTTCCTTAAAATCGCAATTTCTGCATTTTACGATTTTGTATCAGGAGTACAGAAATGCGAGGAGGTATTTTCTGCTCCTGATACAAATTTTTTTGAAAATTTTGCACAATCTGGCAACATTGCATACCAGGAGTAAAATATACCTCTTCGCACTTCTGCTCTCCTAATATTTTTCCTTAAATCGCAAATTTTGTCAACATCGATTTTGTATCAGGAGCACAGAAACGCGAGGAGGTATTTTATAATTTTGTACGCCTGATACGAACGTTGTCAGGTTGTGCAAAATATCCTAATTTTCAAGGATTTTTGTATTAGGAGCAGCAAATACCTCTTCGCATTTCTGCTCTCCTAATAATTTTCCTTTAAATGCCGTTTTCTGCATTTTACAAATTTGTATCGGGATCACAGAGACACGAGGAGGTATTTTATACGCCTGATAGGAACGTTGTCAGATTGTGCAAAATATCCCAATTTAAAGGGATATTTATATCAGGAGTAGAAAATACCTTCTCGCGCCACTGTTCTCCTCACTGAGACTGAATTAATCCAGGCTTTAGCGGGTTTCAAGGAACAAAAAGACAAACGAATCTGTATTAGTATCTTTATTTAATTAATGAAACTTGCTCATAGGTAAACTAAACGTAACCACAATTTCTAAACCTTTGGTGGGGGTATAAAGTTAAAATTACAGTTAATTTATCTTAAAAATATTCACTTCCTTCTATTTGCGCTTGCTCCGGCACTGCTGCGTTCAGCCGCCTCAATTCCCGGTAGTGTTCTTGATCCTGAAAGCCACAAAATCATTTTTATTCTATTTTTGCATGATCTGATTTCTTGACAAAATGGCGAAGGTATTTTATTAAGCGACGCTCGTATTTACACAGTTCTTAACGTAAGTGATTAAAGAAAATTATATTACTTTTAATAAAAACTCCGCCATTATGTCAAGAACAGAACATTAGTTCCATTTTCTACCGCATTGAGTATGATAGCGCTGTTATTTTAAATTACAATGGCCATTTGCACCGTTTTGTCGCAGGGTAGATACTATTCTAATTTACAATGCCTACTTGTCCGGTGTCAGCGTCCCCGTCACAGAGTAGATACTGCTCTAAATCACAATGGCCACTTGTCCTCCTGTTTTCTTTAGCACCATCTGTAATAAATCAATTTTATAAAAATACAAACTTTTTACAATAAGGCTACAGTAATAACGTTGGCGTTACCTAGAAATTGGATTTTGGTCCATCTTATTAATGTCCTGCTAACACCAAATGCAAGATAATTTTCAAGACAACTATTGGAACAGTTGTGGCAGTTAACAGGACATCGATAATATAAGCCTTTGGAATCTTAATCCACATGCATCCATGATCACGGATCCCTTGTTACCGCGTGATCATAACTCATCAATCAAATATCTGTTCAAAGGTTATTTAAACAATTGTAACAATTTTCAGATATCTGGTTGGTGGAGTTTATTTGTCGCTGGTTTATGCAACAAATTCGATTTTACGTTTAGCTATCATTGTTTGACATAGTTCTCAAGTTTGTATTAAACTCGGTTAGGTCCGTATCATGAGTCTCCATTTAGAATAGAATAGAAAAAATCTTTATTTCAAATTACATCAATCTATACAAAATATATAAATAAACATGAAATGAAATGACGTCAGACAAAAATTTGCACCAGTGCACAATTTCAAATATATACAGAATATACATGTCAGAGAAACCATACTATTTCAACTTACAAGATACATACATGTCCACATAAACATTCCTCACCCAACTGGTAACATAGGATATCTTAGACCTGGACCCTACATTTCCAAAAAATCACTTATACTATAAGGTTCCAATTCTAACAGTAACTTTTTTACCTCTCTCTTAAATTTATTTTCTGTTGGGGCCGTTTTAATATCATCATTTGGATGCCAATTGCCCCTATTCGTAATACCGTAGTACAACGGTAGTACGCATACGGATATTCGTGATTACGAATGCATATGAATATAAGCATTTTCAACCCCATCGAAAATAGCCAAATTCAGCAATAACTCGATAAATAATAAAAGTATCGAAAATCCTTGAAAGTACAAAATGATAGATAATTTTATTCTTAACAATATTACTTTCTTCTCTTTTCGTCGCGAAATCAACAGGAACCGAGCTACACGCGAAAAGCCTTTTCATCCCCTTTGAAAAACTCGATAAATAATAAAAGTAACGAAAATTCTTAAAAGTACAAAATGATAGAGAATTTGATTCCCAACAATATTACTCTCTTTCCTCATCGTCGTAAAATCGACAGGAACCGAGTTACACGCGAAAAGCATTTTCAACCCCTTCGAAAATAGCCAAATCGAGCAATAACTCGATAAATAATAAAATAATCGAAAATTCATAAAAGTACAAAATGATAGAGAATTTTATTCCCAACAATATTACTCTCTTCCCTCATCGTCGTAAAATCAACAGGAACCGAGTTACACGCGAAAAGCATTTTCAACCCCTTCGAAAATAGCCAAATCGAGCAATAACTCGATAAATAATAAAATAATCGAAAATTCTTAAAAGTACAAGATGATAGAGAATTTTATTCCCAACCATATTACACTCTTCCCCTTTCGTCGCGAAATCAACAGGAACCGAGCTACACGCGAAAAGCCTTTGCAACCCCTTTAAAATATTCAAATGGAGTAATAACTGCATAAATAATAATGAAAACATTTTGTAAAATCATATAAATAGTACTCCTATATAACCCTAATGAAATTGTCTGCAAAAAATATTTGTCAAATTAATAATATATATAATATTATAGATAAACTGTGTTGACAGTAGTTGTTGCCTCTAGCATCATGAAAACTATCCTAAAATAAAAAATTTTCTTTATACCTAAGGATAACTTACTCTTATTTACCAGAAAATAATCTCTTTTCCTCTATTAAAGTGCAATCAAAATTGTGCATTTTTAGTAATGTTTACTAATTAATATATTATTTTCATTTAAATGTGTAGAATGAATATTGCAACTGGTTCATTGTATTTGACAGTTTGAAAGTGTCAGGGACTGATGGTTGGAACAGACCTATTACCTTGGGTAAAATTGATAAAAATTATATCTCAGAACTTTTCAAAATATGTATGAATGTTTTGTTACCTACTGGGGGTGCCAAACTAGGGGGACCCCAAGGAAAATCTGTCTAGAAAACCCCAGCCCTCAAATGGGGGGATAAATTATATATCTAAATATCTTTCCAACCAAAATACTAAATAAAAAAAATGACTTCCAAATATCCGGGAAATCAGATCTAAATTAAAAAAGCAGAATAAAAGGTTCTATTAAAAATAAAATAACCAGATTATCCAATACATACTATAATACAAGAAATGGAATTAATTACCAATGGCGGAAGGCAACCTGGGGGGAAGAAGGGAACCGTGAACAGGCATAGGAATTTATTAAAAACCTCCAACAAAAGAATTTTAATTATTCATTCTAACTTGGTGTTTATTTTATCTTTAATGTTACATAATAAAGTCCCACCAAGTAAGGCTGAATCAAAGAGGATAGGCTGAATTAATCCAATATATAAAAATCTCAAATCAGAAAGAGAAGAAAAATTAATATTATAAGATGCTCCTACTGTGTCTGTATGGGGGGTTTTTATATTATTAATCTAGAATAAATAAAAATTACCTACAAACCACACCATTGACTTCAAACTGGACTATTTTCTGGGCTTCTTCCAAAGTCCCCGTGGATTCTTAACATGTTAATGTTTCTGGACAACTGCTGGTTGGGCCCTTCCAGTCTCCTTTCATTTTTGGGTTAGTTGAAGGGGTTGAGAAAGTAGGTGGCACTCTATTGTAAACTCGGATCTTCAACCCATTCTAAAATTTCTTCTTCAACCTCAGGTGTCTTAATCGTAGGATCCAGTCCAAACAGTTGCAAAGTTCAAAAAAACTTTGCCCTTCAATAATATCCATACAATAAAATACTTAAAAATATACTCTAGGAACTATGGAGGTTTAGAAGGTAAGCTTACACCTTTATTATAAATAATCTTTATCAACCGAGTTAAAAACTGCTACTTTGGTCAAAAAACTTACTTTTAGATAGGGAAGATCAAAAACTCTTTTTGTACCTTCTACCACATAATATCTATGGACCGGTACAGAAAGCCCTTGATCTGCTCGCACTTTTTTACCTTTAAAGTTTATAGGTACTCATTTTTTATATTATGATATAATAATATATTATAAAATAGTAAATACTAAAAGAACATAAAGAGGAACTTTTTTGTTTGCCAACAAGAAAATGGTGATTCATTCTTGACACATGTCAAAATGCTGAATGTGGTCTTTGCTACTTATCAGGCTCATGCTGGCTTATCGCCAAGACCACCAGACCTGAGAACCATGAAAAACTTGACGTTTGGATTCCTGAAAGAAGTCAGATGTTATAAAACATAACCTAAGAATTTGTTTATTTATTATATTATTTCTATTTGCAAACAATTTTCCTGTCTTAGTTAATAATGGATCAGTTTTAGTCGTTTCCGCTCTTGAACATATTTTTTTTAAGACCTGCGATACAGTGTGAAATTCCCTAGGTTTAAATGCTAGTTTGGGACCTCCTAAGGTAATATATTTTTTAAACATGTTTGGAGGACCTGTGCTTTAGTACTCCTAGTACAGAAATGTATTGATAAGCAACAAGCAACTATGGATGAGCTAACACCCCTGTTTAACACTGAAGATGATCTTTTCAACTTCGAGAGTGATCATTTGGCTCTAAAAGGGAATCAGGATTACTGCGATGTTCTCAAGACACTTGTGATTTTGAATGCTCAAAGAGAACGTGCTCTTAAGGTTTGTATAATCATTAGTAAAGTATTTAGAGAAATAATAAACTTCTGTAGGTTGTGGTTAAATACAAATTGTTTTAACCTTATATATGAAGTAAATGGGAAGACCTTAAACACATTGTATTAGTGCTTTACCCCAAGCTTATAACAAATTACAGATAATGTTAATTCAGATTTTAATGACCCCAAACTGTGCAATCCTCCCTAGCAGTACACAAACCAAATTGCTTGACTTTGCGTTGTTGAATAACTTACAAGTATAATGTCATAAATAGTGATGTTTTCAAGGCCAAACAACCTAATTCTATTTGTTTCTCTAGAATTATAAAACGGTGGCAGGATTAAAAAGGGAAGCCCTAGAGGACCCACTGGTTACCTTGCAGAAAATACAAACTGGCTGTGATTTAGGTGTCCCTCCAATATTTGAATTGCCAAAGGTATGTTATATAAAGCGACCCTCGCACAATCAATAATATTGTCAATATTTTGGAGAGAGCCAATTATAATAATCTTTCGCGCGCGATACAGACAATATTTGCCTTAGTTGCCTAATTATGGACGACACAGCTTTGCCACTGCCTGAACCATCAGAGGAAAGTGAAGCACATGGTGATAGCAGCAAGCATCATAAATGATACAGGTTTGAATGATCGAGGTTGAGCCAAGTATAGACATGAAAAATCCATCTTGTTTTGTCTTCATTAGCCAAATGAAAGAGGTAAATAGCCAATCCTTTGACACGTCCTTATATGTCTATTCCAACAACATTAAAGCACAAGTGAGTGTCCTTTATATTTTTGAGATTAAAAGTATTATCTAGCTCTGAAGATGACACTGACTAGGTGTCGAAATTGAGTTTGTGTATTTCATCTACTGTATGAATGAAAGATATTTTCAGAGTTTTTGGACAGTCTTTAATTGGTATCACCACCGTTGTTGTAGTCATGAGTAGTGTTCCTGGTGTGTTTTTTGCGATTAGAAAGTATTATGTGGCACTGAAGGTGACACAGACCACGTGTCGAAACGTAGGCTGTTGATTTTAATACAAATTAAAAACTGTCCAAAAAGCTGAAAATCTCTTTCATTCAATAAGTGTTGAAACGTTTGATTCTGATGGAATATACTGCCAAAAAAAGTTGGATTTTATTTAAAAAAATACACAAATTTAGCAATTCTTTATATGTCTCAACTAATTTTTGTAATCATCAGGATGTAGGCTAGACTCCAGAAGATGTATACAAGGTGTTCAGAAATAGTGGTATGTACCTTCCTTTGCAGGCAGTTTGGTCGACTCCAAATAAGGCAAAAATTTCCTATAAACATATTGTGTCAATTATGAAATGTAAAATATCTGGGAAACAGCTAATCAGATAAATGTCTAACGAAAAGTATTTTTTTATATTTATTTTTGTTTTCAGCTTCATTTAGGAGATAAATTCAATTTTATTAGGTAGGTAGTGATATTTTACAGAATTTAATAAAATTGCATTTATCTCCTAAAGGAAGACGAAATTAAAAAAATATCAAGAGGTATTTTCCGTTAGATATTGACCTGTCTACGTAACTGCGCTCTCACAATTGCGACACAACTAAATATTGCTTGTGTGAGGACCGCTTTAGAAAAATTAATACATAAGGAAACGAAACTGACACTGTTGCTAATTTGTGTATTCCAAAAGGTATAAAATCGGTTTTGTTGTGATTTTTTTAGCTTCCGTTCATAGATTTCCAAAAGTACAACGTGAAAATACCCGAAAGCGAGCTCACAGAAATATATAATGAGGCAGTACCAAAAATAGAAGAAAAGCCTGAATTTAAACATCCTAATAGTAACAGGTAAACATCATTAGTGACGTGGCAGTGCTCTCAGTGATGTCGTCTAACGTATTTATATGTAACATACTTATTTAAAATCACTGAGGGGATTTGTTTGTTCCTAGTTCCAAAAAAAAAACCAATTATAAAAAGAAATACGTTTTGCAACTATTTTCATCAATATTTCCTATCGCACTTGTGGTTGAGTCTACACATTTCTCAAAACAATAATTATTAATTCCCGCTTAAAACCAAATATTTTTTGACTGATTCTAAGCACCCTTACTGATAGGTAAAAAACCTTAAAACTTATATCATATAATTTTTATTTAGTGCATGGACTCCTGGCGAACAAAAGCGCTTGGAAGAGTTGTTACAGGTTTACCCGCCGGAACCGATCGAAATGAAACGATTTCAAAAAATCGCGAAAGCACTTGGTGAGTAAACAATAGCAAAAAGGTGTGTTGTCACGTGTTAAAGCAGTTTAGCTTATTATTATTATTATTATGGGTATCAGTAATAAATCAATTTACAACAGTTATCATGTTATTGTTAAGCCCAAGTAGCATCACAAGGGTTATCATAGATCCTTTAGTTCTTTACCACTTTGATTCTACTATACTGCAACAAAATTTAAACTTCTCTAACTTTCGCATCAATATAACAATTTTCACCTTTTCTTAAAACTGGTCCTTACTAAGCATGACTTTACATTACTGACTAACTACTTAAAAGCTTGAACCACTGGTCACAATTCAGCATAAACTTCTACCTACTTATTTCGTCATTTATGACTTTGTTCTTTAAGCAAAGAGGATCTTTAAGTGTCCCCACAAAAAGAAGTCGAGCGGGGTTAAGTCCGGGGATCGCGCTGGCCAGTCAATAGCACCTCTTCTGGCTATCCAACGTTCTGCAAATTGTTCGTTTATGTATTGTCTAACATTTGCCACATAATGCGCAGGTGCTCCATCTTGCTGGAACCATACCTGTTCGTTTATGCCATTATTTACACCCGGTGAAACCATTCTGCAAGAAGGAATTATGTGATTCCTGAGGAGGTCCAGATATTTTTCGCCATTCAAATTACCATCTATGAAAAAAGGTCCCACAATATGTCTACCAACTATGCCCGCCCAAACATTAACGTTTTCGGGCCTCTGAGTATGACCTTCCTGGAACCAGTGAGTATTCTCAGCAGACCAATAACGACAATTGTGTCTATTAACCATGCCATTTAAATGGAAAGGAGCTTCATCTGAGAAAATGATATTTGTTGCGAAGTTATTATCGTTATTGCATCTTTCCATCATCAGCTCACAAAATTCAGCTCTTCTATCAAAATCGTCCTCGTTTAACTCGTGCACCAACTTTATCTTGTAGGGATGCAACTTCTCCTGCTTAAAGAGATTTTTCACTGACTGATGAGCCACATTAAAATACATTGCCATTGGCCTGAATGATTGTGTTGGTTTCTCGAAATTTCTTTACCATTCGACACACCGTTGACTGATTTATTGGAGGCCTATTTGGATATAATTCATTGAAAAGTTGACAAACCTGATCTTGCGATCTCTTCATATTTCCGTAACCGCTCATTATTAAAATTTCGACTCGTTGTTTCTCATTCAAATGAACCATAGTGTAAACAAATTAGAAAACAGAAAATTAAACAGGAACTCAAAATTGACACCTCCTAGGTCGCTGTCATGAAAACCCCTTGACTCAACTGGTGAGTATTAGGTAGGAATAATTATAATTAGCAAGTTTTTCATTTGTGAGCTGTCATTATCTCAGAAACGCTTGCAGATAGGTGAAAATTTGAAATACAAAAAATTCAGAGTTTTCCCAGTAGAATCCAAATATGCAATCATAGTGTTGTTAGGGTGCTCCATTTAAAAAAAAGGAAGTTAGTCTCTGTGGCAAGCAAACCAGAAATGACAGAAAAGATTCATGCAGGTAGAAATGTGGGGAATAATTTACTGAACAACTTTCATAAAGGCCACGTTTTCGTATAAGAGATAATTCAAAAGTTACAGGCATTATGCGCGCCTTTTTTGCCACTCTATATATTGTGTCTGTGTTTTATTTGATTGTATCGACTCCACTGCAAGCATGGACTACTTTTTTAAATATTTACAGTGCTTTTTAAGGTACAGAAGAGCAATGTTTTATATTGGATGTAATTTGCTAGTGTCAAAGGTTTATATCGCTCTAATATTGACAAAATTAGTTATAGAATAGTACCATTTAACGCCAGAGTCGACCCAACTTATACTCTTCATTGACCAACTAACCTGAACAACCTACGCTTTCAAAGTCCTCACTAGTAGGCAGCAAAGTTTTAAGAAAACGTCTCTAACTAACCCCAACTTACTCACACTTTCAGGGGCAACAGCCCTCAGCATAGTAATGCGCATTGGGTATTAAATAAATGAGTTTTTTTTTTTTTTTTAATCAAATAGTACTACTGCAGGATGTTTGCGGATGTAGTTTGTGTCTAACCTGAACAAAATTATGCATACTATACTTTCACAAAGCTTGAGTACTGCGTACTGAGGTTACAAACCATTACGGTTTATCGTAGAAATAATTTCCTTAAACGTTAATAAAACTTGAGTATACAGGTTGGACAAATTATTACAATCAACCCCTTAAGAAGAAAAGAGAACTCAATTGCCAAACCTGTATAAAACTATAGCCGACTCGTTTTTCAGGGAACAGGACTGTACATCAAGTTGCCAGTAGAGTTCAGAAATATTTCTTGAAGTTGTACAAAGCTGGATTGCCGATACCCGGGAGGATTCCCAAATCTGGGGAAAAATACAAGGTATACCTTCATCCGAAGTCGATTAAACAGCGACAAATCCGCTTGGTAAATTGCCAAGCAGTGTTTTACCGACTGTTTTTTGTTCGGGTTTAGTTACGCTAATCTTTAATACTTACTAGAAATCTGCTCTGCATAAACACCAACGACACAACCACTACTTATGGAAGCCGACCACTTTCTTCCCGGAACTGAGCGTTCCAGTGCACATGGACGATTTGAACAGTATTCCTGGACCGAGCAACGTTTCTTCTCCCGATCTACCATTATCCGGTACAACGTCTTCAGGTACTAAAATAAGCGTTTCTTGTTCCCAAGCTCATGGTACCCGTTTTACGATAAATTCTTGTTTCCAGATAACTATCTGTTAAGGACGGAATACCATCAGAGTTTGGAACCGGCGGACACACCCGATGTCGATAACGAGCTGCAATTAAAATTGCTGAGAAGATTGCGGGACGTAAAGGCCAAGGAAGTGGGCGAGAATTATGTGCCTTTTAGTCATATGGGATACAAGGTGAGTTCATTAACGGCAGTCAGCATCACAACGTTTCAAACTGGTAGTAGTAGTCATCTTTAGCTGACAAGTTAAGAAATTACAAGAGTATTGATTTTATAAATGGCGATCATTATTGTAATTTCAGTGCGATTACTGTGATGCAGACCCCTTGACAGGGCCCAGATGGCACTGCACCGTCTGCCCAGACACCGTGGACTTTTGCACCGACTGCGTCATATCGCAGATGTACTCTGAAAGCCCTCATCCGTTGCGCCATTGGCTGGCAGTGTACGAGGATCAGTCGGAAAGCGATTCGCTTAGCGACGGCTTTTCTGAGCCGGCCCAGCTGTTCGAGAGGCAGATCATCGAAGAATTAAAGGGCGAGGACTTGGAAACGAACATGGATGATGAGGATTTTTCCGATTAAGTTAAGACAAAATGTAACTAGTCAAGGGTTTATGGAATAAATAAATTTCAATCGGCAGAAGATTTATTTTATTATATTTGCGATTTGGGTAAAGTGTGTTCACGAATATAAGAAACCGACCTAAATGACTGCTATTATTAGGGTATTCAAAATATAATAAACAATAATTAACCAGTTCTGTGAAATAATATGGGCGTAATAAATTTAAAGTACCTTACTCAGGTAAATAAAAATGCGGATAAACCAGGGTTCTTTTTGATTTTAGTCTGTCAACGTACACTGTTGAGTTTAGTTTGTTTTTTGAAAATGTCTCGTCCTTGGTGTTCTAGTGAGATTTGTGAAAGCAATGAAACTGAAGTAAATAACAGAGTGCATTTATCAACAGATGCCAAACAGATTATAAAGAATGTGTTTTTGACATTATTGTCGCGCGAAAATTTGTGCCCTAAAGAAGTTGTAAAGAAAACGGCTTTACTTACAAAAAAAATCCTTTTCCACAGTTTGGAAAATTACACAAGGGCCAATTTTGGAACGCAGAAAATGAAGTGATATTGGAAAATCAAGAACGTTGGACCAAGGGGACGAGGAACTTATACGACGAAAAATTTATAAAATGTATGAAGAGCAAAGTGTACCAACGTTGGACAATTTAATGAAAAGGCTGACAACAGATGAAACAGAAATTAAATGCTTAAGAACGACATTGTGGAAGCGCCTTCAACACATGGACTTTAAATTCAAAAGGATTAATAAAAAGCAGGTTTTGATGGAGTCCAAACGTTTTCAAGAATGGCGGTGGGAATATCTGACAAAAGTAAATGAATACAGAACTGAAGGTAGCGCGATCATTTATTTAGATTAAACGTGGTTCGACACCCACGACACCCCGTCAAGTGGTTGGGTCGATTCTAGCGGCAAATGTGTGACACGTGCCCCGTCAAGCCGTGGAAAAAGAATAACAATCTTACATGCTGGTTCTGAAGATGGGTGGGTGCCGAATAGTCTATATCTTGGCAAAAAATTTTAGTGAATCATGTGTTGACTATCATGAAGACACAACAGCGGAGTTATTTGAAAATTGGTTTAAAACTAAATTATTGCAGAACATTTCACCAAATAGTGTCATTGTTATGGATAACGCTAGTTATCATAGTAGACAATTAAACAAAGCTTCTTCTTCAGAAAACACTAAAGCCAAAATTCAAGAATATATGTTTGATAATGATATATATTTTCATGAAAACTATAGAAAGAAAGACTTATTAGAAGTGCTTAGAAGTATGTCTATTCAAAAAGAATATTAGGTACTGCGATGAACTTGCGAAAAGCATGGGGCACATAGTATTGCGGCTACCGCCTTAACCCTATTGAACAAATATGGCACCAACTTAAAGCTGGAATTCGTCGCAATAATATTTCACCCACACTTAATTCTAGTGTATTAACTCTAATTCATGATGAAACTAAAAGAATTTCTGAGGTGAACTGGAAAAACTGCGTACAACATGTAAAGAAAGTAGAAGAAAGTTACATTTGTATTAGGAATGCAACAGAAAGGTTTATTATTACTTCAGATGATGATAGCGATAGTGAAGTAGATTTAGTTGAGTAGTTTATTAATTAATATAATAATTTAGCATTATAAGTGTAAGTGTAAGACCATAATTCTATTTTTATATTTTGAATTTAATAAACTTAAATAAACATCAGTTTCATATTTATTTGCTGCTAAATTAAATATTTCAATACTTAGTAAGAGTCATTTGGTCAGTTTCTTATATTTGTGAATACACTTTACCTGAATTAATATTATACTGTGCTGATGCAGGGTAACCAGGTTTTTTTATTCAGGGAAAATCGATTGTTTACCGAAATTAAGTATTTAGTTGAGAAATTGCACATTTTGCCAACTTGAAAGTGTTGTAACATCCACAATTTTTATTCGATTTTAATGAGTTTTACAGTGTCTCGAGATATTTGCCTCTAGTTTCTCGTATTAAAATTTCAAAGAGATTGGATCAAAATGACCCAAGTTGAGAGCAAATTAACGGCGAGACCACTAAAAGTCGTTTATTCCAAGTTTTACGAAAAACACTGACGTGTTACATTAGAAAACATAACAACTGGTCAAGTTTCGGCACAAACGATCCTCTTCAGGTATTAAAAGGGGTTTCACAGAAAAATCAATGTGCATTACAATCGAAGAACTTGCAGAAGACCGCACCTTAATAAAAATATATTTGTTTTAGCGACGAGTCAACTTTCTTTTTGAATGATTTAGTTAACAAACACAATTTGAAATGAATGTTTGGGCAAGCACTCTTGGAGACGAAATTACCGGTCAATTGTATTTGAATCTCCTGAAAAATGTGATAGATCGTCTTATTGTACAAACTTTGGAACATCAAGTGGATGATATCGGCAACTTGAAACTCAATGAAGAAAATTTGCATTTTCAGCAAGATTGAGCTTTTCCCCAGTACGCATTACCAGTTAGAGGGTGGCCTAACCAACGGTTCCATGGCAAATGGACTTGCAGACGAGGTGCAATAGAGTGGCCAGCAAAATCTCCCGATTTGACTCCTTTTGATTTCTTCCTTTGGGGCCGCTTAAAAACTCAAGTTTATAGAACTCCGTCTGAAAATATTAAAGACCTCAAAAATAGAATAACACTTTAATTAATTTTTTAATTTAATTAACGCTTTACCAGACAAAATTTCCTCAATGTCGTCCCCTCGATATTAAAATTGACGTGTTTTCTTTAATCTTATTTTCTTCAAATCAAGGGATATTTAGGGTGGTTCGTTTTGAAATGAATTTATTCTAATATTGCTGACCTGTGCAAACAATATTTGTTGTATTGGCATGAAATAGATGATTTTGAGAAGCTGAGATGTTCTTTTTGGGGCCTCGGCGATAATTTACCCTCTAACTTGTTCAATTTTTATCTGATCACTTTGAAACTCTAACACGTTAAACGAGAGATAAATGTCTCGGGATTCTGTAAGTTTGATCAAAATCGTTGATGTTACAACGCCTTAAATTTTGGCTACGAAAAATCGCGATTTGTCCTTGCTTTTGACCTTAATTTTCTCATACGCAATGCGAGTCTTTGTATTTCTTGGGCATGTATCGCAGCTTGTAAACCTCAGTTGACGTCGGATGTGGATACAAAAACAACAAAATAACTCGATTATGCCTATAATATAACTTTTACAAAGCAAGAACAAAATAAAATATGCTAAAATCCTTTTTTTTTTACTTAACCTGTAATGTATCGGAAATCCCATGATCACATTTTAAATTTCGATAGGACAAATCACATGGCTTAAATAAAAACAAAAGAGAATCGACTTGTTACTTTTTCGAACTTAAATTCGATATCTCGATCTAATCCAGCTCGTGGTGATCCTCGCTGGGCATTTCGTCCACGATGCCCACTTCCTGCGCAAAATTAATGCCCTCCAGGTAGTTCGAATGGAACTCCTGAGCAGCTACGTTACTGCTGAAGGTCGCTTTCAGCGTGCGCCACTGTAGGTCGTTCGAGTCCACCCATTCGATGGCCTTCCACCAACATTCTTTGCCTTGTATCTGTGCGAAATAAAAGTAAGGTTGTACACTGAAAACGTCTAGCACAAAATAGAGACAGACCTCTAGGCCCCTAGTTGAAAAACATTGTAGACGAGACAAACCTAACTACTTCACAAGATTCTTTCTTACCTCCATGATGGTGTTCAGCCCAATGATAGTGTTCGTGAGCACTTCGCCGCTGTCACTGGCAACGGATATCCTGGCCGCGTACAACTCCGGATCGTAGTAGACCTGAAGCTCGCCCATTCCGACCTGCTGCCAGGCGCCAGAGTCATCCCGCTCGCTCAGGGTGCACCGTTTCGTAAACATGATCGACCTGAAATAGGATGTTTTTTAAATACCGCCTCTGTGCACGGATTGACTCCCGCCAGTGAACATATTTCATGTGTAAATTAACATAGTGCAACTTGCGCGTATGTGTATATTTGCTTACAAAAACAAAAACTCGCAATGTTGGGAGTAACTTCAACTCATCGGAAAACAAAAACCTGAATCCAAAATACAACTGAAGTGAAGGATGCTCAAGAACAAATTTCTACGCTTCGGGCCGCTTTTACATAGTTAACTATAAACCACGGTTTAGTTTAAAATATATCCATTTTTCCAAACTGTCTTAATTTAGGTTTGATCCACTAGTTCATTCAAGGTTCACGACGCATGTCTGGACAATATTTCCATTACCTTTACCACCATAGACTTAAATTTATTGGATGACAGTAGTCAGGTTTTGTGACTAACAGTGGAATATAAGAACAAAAAAGTAATAGAGGGGAAAAAGGAATGTAGGTCTGTAACAGAGGGAGGTTTGTATGTCTTTCATGGTATTGTCAGTGAGATTTGATGGGAGTTCGTCGGCTGTATGGATATTGGTTTATTGACAAACTCGGGGGGTAATTTGCCTTTAAAATATTCCGAATGTGAGATTTTTTTACTACATCAATTTCTTGAGCTCGGTTTCTTAATGAAAGGGTAGGATTGTCAGCAACAGACTGCAATACGATTAGGGAAGCTGCGTCATTCTGATCATAGATTTTTTTTTTTTTTTTAATTGGAAACAACCAGTTCGCTGAAATTTTCTTAATAATTTATGAAGTCCCATTTTTGAGACGTAAACGTTAGGATATCTTTGATTAAATTTCTCTATCACAAAGTTGTAAGAACATTCGCCCGCACCGTAACATTGAACTAAATAAACCCTTTGTTCTAAGGTCAACATTTTCAAAACACATCAAATTCTATTTGACAACTTCAAATTTGCCCCATACGTAAAGCAAAGTAATAAAGGGTAAAAAATTCCTTGTTTTTACAAAAGATGGTAGGAATGCATTTAAAATTTTAAAATAAGATACACACCACCCATTATGAAAATAGAGTTTAATAAAATTTTATATTAATATTTTTATTGAGCAGCAAAATTTTCATTTACCTCTAAAAATTGAAAAAATTAAAAAAATCAAAGATTTATTTTAAATCTCGGATTTAAATTACAAACGTTATTCTAAATAAGTTTTCTAATTGGCATTTTGGTCAAAAATAAAAAATAAAGGTAGTTTACTCTTCAAACTGTTTTCTCTGTACAGCTTGACAGTGTGCTAATTGCCGTATGTAAGTATTATTGTACACTAACATTAATAAAGTATCTATCTATCTATCTATAATTGAAAATAAAATTTTCAATTGTGTTTTAAATCATTTCTGGCGTTATTAATTCAAATTCGTTCAAAATTTGACGCTGAAAATCGGCCAAATCTTGAGGTTTTGTGGTATAAACTCTGTGCTTCAAGTGTCCCCATAAAAAGTAGTCGTTAGGCGACAAATCAGGGGACCTAGGTGGCCACTCGATAGTACATGTTTTTGAAGTTTTTTCGAACCCTGTATAAAAAATCAAAATTTTCTCTTCGTGAATTGCATTTTTTTTACAAGCAAAACTTTTTATCAATAATGACTTTTTCCCGAAAAATGAAATTTTTCATCCATTTGTGCTATTGTAAACCCGTGGACAGTCTATATATAAGAAATCAAGTTGGACCCAAGACTAAACCCTGAGGCACGCAGCATGAGGTAACATAAAGGCTGTAGTAGAAGAAAATTTCTTTCATATCAAATTGAGCATAGACTGCATAAAGTAAATTCAAAAAGTAGGAAGTTCCGCGTTTTGATAAAGCTCCTCGCCCTGGAATTAAAACATGTTGAATTCCTTGTTTGCCTATACAGGTCCAGCAAATGGTTATTACAATCAGCTGCTTTTTGCTGATGCCACAGCGACTATAAAATGAGGCACTCTTCACAGTCAACATTTGAAGAACAATTCCCCAATGTCATTATAAAATATCAGCAATGTTCTCATACCTTTCATCATCATCTTCATCGTCCTCGTCGTCGTCCTCCTCCTCCTCATCGTCGACGTTCTCGTCATCGTAACTGTGAACCTCCTCGTTACTAACGTCCTCAAGGCCGAACTGTTGGACGGTGATCGGCAGGATATCGCTCTGGTGGCTTCTGTTTGCTTGGATCTCGATCACCTAGGTTCCGAAATAACAATAATATACAGGTTTGGCATAGGGATATAGACGCTGTCGAAAACGAAAAACGCCTTTAAACTAAGGTAAATTAGGTTGGAATATAATACAATACAAAATACTACTGTACCTTCTTAATCGCTTCGTCAATGCTCTTCTTAAAGGCCTGAGCAATCTCTACGTTTTTAAATCTGACTGCCAGCTGTTCCAGATTCGACTCGTCGTCTGTGTAGTTGTATCCAGCCCATACCCAAGCCTGCATTAAAGAAAATTGCGTTTTTGATTAAAATTTTAATGTCTTATTCAATAATTCATCTCACCTTATCAGATGTGACCATCGGTTGCACATCCAGATCGCCAGTTATCCTTTGGTTAAGGACCACTTTGTGGACCTGCTCTCTTCTCAAAAGTAATCTGTAGGTTTCTGAAAATAGTTTGTTAATATCGAACTTACCATAGATATTATTTAGATGACTTACGATTTTGTGGATGGAACAGAACCTTTATCTGGCCCACGCCTCTTTCCTTCCACTCTCTCGTTGAATTATCATATCTGCAATACAATACGAAACCATTAACACACACTCCGGACAATAGGCTAAGTCTTTGACGATGCAACTTTAAAGTCGACGTCGTAACGAATACGGAAAAGAAAACCTAATTTTGATTGGTGGCTGGGCCCCACGCGCTCACGCTAAACTTAAAATGTTACCAACCAAAATTTCTCATTCGCAACTACGGCCAGAATCCGTCCCCATATAGATAATTTCTACCAACTATCGATAGACGACTTGGGCGTCCATCAATGTCGACGACTAGTCCAAAACTAGATTACAGTTTATTACAGAGAATTTCTTCGCGATTTTCTTAATGCATGTGCTTGCCTAAAGCCATTTTGTAAATTTCTTCGTGAAGCCACTTCACAATAAAGCCGTACCAACCTTAAACTTTATCAGCTTGTTGTACATAGTTTCAGTATTTTTAAAATTAAAAACATACCCTCGTTTGACATCAAAACTGTTGCAAATCGCCAAGAAAATGTATCAACGGACTGCAATAAATTCGCGACAAAAAAATCACGAAGAAATGCGTGAATAAGGTTACGTTCCGTAAGCTAACCAGGAACCTTCGGTTTTCCAGTGGCCGTACCGTTCCATTTCTAATTTCGCAAGCAAAGATGATAGTTTAGGTTAGTTCAGGTTATAGTCTATTTCAGAAAGGTGTAGAGTAATAAAAGCTCATTAGATATGCAAAAAGACTACAGAGTGACCCAACGAATATTTAAGCCACCTTCATAATTTGGCATTGATTTCATTGCAAAATTATTTCTTTTCATCAAGTGCAGGTAGTAGAATACCACCCGGGTTTGGGTCAATTTATGGGTTTTGCCTATTGTTATCCATTCACAAACACTGAAAATGGTGTGACAAAGGCGTGCCGGTAGGATATTCGTAAAAAGGAAATAATTTTATTTTAACAGAATAAAAATTGGGCATTATGTACATAGTATTAGCTACACTTATTTTTTATTACACATTTTTAAAAAAATACATTATACAGGATTTAGCGTCAACATATCGCGCGACAATACATCGAACGACAATTCACCGCCGACAATTCATCGCAGAGACAATTCATCGCTACGACAATTTATCGCCGTATTGTTATATATATATATTGTAACAATTAAAACAGAAGATATATATACTTATATTGGTTAAACAGCGCTAACACGGCATCTAATCCACCTTTTTGGTTCCAATTCACCTTTTTCAAGTTCACCGGGGAATGTTAATTCAGGAAACCTGAACTAACCCCTTAAGAGGATTAGGTAATTATAGTATTAAGTAATTATAGTACTCAACATGACCCAAAATGAAAAATATAGAAATTATATCTGTAAAATCATTAACAGGAACAAGGAAGAGGATTAAGTAATTATGGTACTCATGAAAAATATAGAAGAATTTGCGATGAATTGACGCGCGATGAAGTGTCGTAGCGATGAAGTGTCGTAGCGATGAATTGTCGCGCGCTCAATTGTCGGCGATGAAAAGTCGCGCGGTGAAATGTCGTACGATGAATTGACGGGACACCATTATACAGAAATTAAATTATACTCGTAAAAAGGAAAAAATTTTATTTTAACCGAATAAAATTTAGGCATTATGTACATAGTATTAGGTACACTTATTTTTTATTAAACATTATAACAAAAATACAAAATACAAAAAATACATTATACAGAAATTAAATTATAAAAAAATCATAATATTCTTCGTCATCTGAGGAACAGTCATCTCCTCTTGACGTTATAATTAACGGGTCGACGGTCCGATCGATCAGGTGGTCAAGATCCCACATTTTCTCCTCTTCTTTAATGACATGATGGACTGCTTTTCACCAGTTCTCTGGTGTCACTTCCTTAATGGCTTGATCAAACAGTAGCTTAACGTCTTTCATTTTGAATGTCGTGTTGTGTCTTGCTACAAATCCTTTCACTTGCGCCCATATTAAGTTCTATAGTTCGCAATGATATGGCGGTGTGCGCAGCACAGTTACTTTCTTGTGTTCTCCATGATGAAGTTGGAGTCTTCTCTGTGCGTCGTGAATGATAGCTTGCGTTATCCATAACAACTACTGAATCAGCTGGAAGATATTTTATCATTTCACCAAAATAGTCCTCAAAAACATTCGAATTCATGTCCTCGTGGTAATCTCCCGTATTGAACGACTGAAAGGTTAGCAAACCTTCTTTTAAAAATCCCTGTTTGCTTCCAATATGGACGATTATTAGTCTCTTCCCTTTACCTGAAGGCACTTTAATACCCGTTGACAGACCTTCCACGAAAGCTTGATGAGCGCTGGTTATATTTTTGTCTTGCCACAATTTTTTTTACTATATAACTTTAATTAATCCACGTCTCATCAAGATAAAAGATTTTCTTCTGCTCTCTTCTGTACTGCTTTATACTTCTCAAGTATTTTCGTCGCCAGCAAACAATTTCATCGCTTTCCAGTAAAAGTGATTTACGGTTATGCTTTTTCCAGACAAAATCCATATTTTTTAAAGTGGTCCATAAAAGTTTTCTAGTTATAAACGGAATACTGTCATCCTGACCCAGCTCCATTAGAATCTCATCTAGGGTGGGTATTTCTTTTTTAAAATAAAAAGAGTGAATTTTTCTTCGAACTACACTTTTGGCGTCTTCATCAAGGACTTTTACTGGTCTGCCTGGACTTTTCTTGGGAGGTTCCAGTTGACCTGCTGTCTTTCTCTCCCGCAATAATTTAAAAACGGTGGACTTTCCAACTCCAGTCATTCGGGAACATCGGTCGACAGTTTCTTGTACAGTAAAATTCGGATAATCGTATTTTATGCAATCATGTACATTTAAAATAATAACTTTTTCACTCACTGATAGCGGAGAATTATTGGAAGATCTTTTTGTTGGTGTGAATGTCGCCATTTTATTACTAATCTTATAATACTGTGAACACTATATACGGCTTAACAGCAAATACTGATGCGTTAAACTAAACAAATATACTTATTAAGGTCATACACACACACGATATATTAAGTTTATTCCAAATTACCACCTATTTATGTGATCCAGCCAAAGAGGCCAGAGCCAAACTCGGTACCTGTTAAACGCAAAACGTAACTTTATAATCTACTACCTAACTAATTCTCACACAATATTTCAATATTGACACTTCAGGCCAGAAAACATACCTTTCCTAATCCTCTTACGCAATTACTTGAAATTTTAATATTACAAACAATACTATTTTATCTTAATACCCGTTAACCTAATTCTCTAAAATTTTTGGTTAGTTATCATTAATGCACAAAGTTTACCTGCGCCTATGGCCGACACCGAAATTGAGCCGAACTGGACGGAATTTCCCATTTCATTACTCTACACCTTTCTGAAATAGACTATAGTTTTTCAAATTTAGCATTTCAAATTTGAAGTCAATCCGATTGTGCAAGAGTCTTTCTGTGCATATACAAGGGAGATACGCTTACTGGTTCTTTGTTCGGCTAAAGCAGAAGCTTATTATTACTACTTTTACTAGCGTATTCAATAGCAAGTAGGAAATGCGATTATATACGAGTTCTACACTATACTTTCTCTAACACTATTTTAGACAAAAGAAAAAGAAATTATTAAAAATAATTTTTTTCTCTCCTGTCGATTTCAACTCTGTTACCCAGCAACGGAGAAAGGGCGATGTAAATGACCACCTGTCTTCAGTCCTAAACAGCACGTAACTGTGACAGGGAGTGCGACTCGACTTGCTATAGGAGTTAGTGACAGGCTTTAAGCAGACAGATAATTTTTTTTTTATGGCTCTGGTTTGTACCAACTGGCCAGCATCTCTCTTTGTTAGTTTTTATTTTGAAAACTTGTATACAAACATTCATATTCACACAAACATCCATGCCCTTGCCCGGATTCGAACCAGGGACCCATCGGTTGGCAGACAAGCTCTCTACCCACCGAGCTACCGAGGCCGGCTAAAATTGCAGTTTGCACTAACATTACAAAATTCTTCAGAAAATGTAATAAAAAAAATGCTAAATGAACCCATTAGAACTTGAGGTCAAAGTTACCGTTTTACGTTAAAGAATTTCTTCGCGAAGAGGCTTCCTGAATTAATTCGCGAATAAACAAGAATTTATCTTCTAGGATTTGTAGTTACTTCCTTCAGAACACAATGTTACGTATAATTACGACATAATATATCGGTATACAGGTTTGGCAAATGGATACTACAATCAGCCGCTTAACAGAAAGAGAGGAGAACGTAATGCATTAGTTATAAGTGGAAGGAAGTGAAAATGCCTTGTCGCGTTTCAACGCGCGCTGATTTCCTCTTCTACCTGCAATAATGATGCGAAAATTAAGGCATATCCACTCTCTTTATTTAACCTATAACTGACGCATTACATCATTACATCTCCTTTCTTCCCGTTCAGCGCATGATTGCAATATCTATTTGCCAAGCCTGTATACTAGTATTCGACAACGTATCGATAGATAGATTTGCCTCAGCGCTAAACTCCTCACATCAGCCGATCATCTCCATGAGTCACATACAGGTCCTCACACACAGAAGGCATTCAAAAATATAAACTGATGAAGACTCCGAAAAGACGGGTCCACAATCGTCCTCGTAGCCAAGCCTCCTTTTTTGCAATCTAAAAATTCTCCTAGTCTGAGATACAAATGTCCCCAAAGTTGCCCGAGAAACACAACCAGCAAGGTTCCGCCGCAGGGGTACTGTTAAGCGTCCTTATGTCAGTTATGTGCATGTACCACTAAAAATAGCATCCTGTTGGTTTTATCCCCACAGCTCGACAGTTGCATCTTCCAGCGCCTGGATAGGCACCACACTAGATCCTTGAGGGACTCCAATGGTGAAAGGAGTATTCATTGCTGCTCCAGAATCCTCAGAATGTAATAGAATGAATAAAAATACACACATATGACTTTGCAATTCACAATATTGCATCGTTGACAACACATCAGTGGGACAAGAGCAAAATATCTAAATGCTTCGCCTCAGTGGAGAGTCGGCCTTAGTTATCCAACTAATTGACACCGTGTGATTCATTGGAAAACTAAGATTTACATAAACAAACTTGACTTGACCTTGTTAAGGTACGTTTTGCGCAGGACCAGATTTTTAAAAAAATTATACAAAAAGGACTAACTTAGGAATCAGCCTGTATAATTTATAAAGTACACTCACCTAAATAACTTGGCTCTGTCGTTGAACATTACAGTCTCGTCTTCCTCTCCAGTGGATACCACAATTTGATCGGGCAACGGTACGATGGGCTCGAAATGGGGATCGTGTTCGGTATCGTCACGGTCGCCGGCATCGTCCGCCTCTTCCTCGTGATCGGAGCCATTCCTGCCCGATTTATCCTTGCTCGGGGACTTTGCGCCCTTTTTCGTCTGAAAGATCGACGTTTTATAGTGTGACGAAGTTTTACTGTATAGATTTTTCATGTAAATAATAAGCGCGCAAACTAGCTAATTAAGTTCCCCAGAGTATTCAAGAGGACGTATAAATATAATTGAAGGATTCACCCGCCTCCGTTAGACTATTTCTGTAAGTATACTGTAGATAGATGTGTGTGTTTAGTCCGCAGAATAATAAATATGTGTTTGTGTTGAAAAACTGAAAAAAGGCCCTGTACCAACTTGAGAGTTTCCCGAGGAATAATCTGTATTCTTCAGAAAACCAGCAGGATTGACAAAGACCGTGTGAATTACAGGGTTGTCAAATATCAAGGGTGTATTCACTTTGTTTTCATGCTAAGTACGCATCTTGTGTTAAGCAAAACCGGGAGACCGGCTACTTTGAAATGTTCTCACGCACCAGAGTGAGTACGGGAATAAGGGACATTAAAAGGAAAACGCAAAAGACCATAGCTTTCTAGAGGAAGGGCGAGGAATATGCGCTCCTTGCAAGGAAGTTTGCTTTGTGCTAAGCAGCATTAATTTAGAAACCGTATAGCTAACTCTAAAAAATAAACAAAAAGGAACCTGCAGAATTGTAACAGAATAAATGAATTCTATAGAATTTAAGTAGCAAAATAACTCCAAACCAAGTTTTCAGTGATTATTTAAATAATATTAACGTGTCGCAATCTTTTTTCTTTGTCCCTACAAATATATATGAAATCAAGAACACTTTTAAAGAAATTTATATAAAACGTCCTCCGGTTGGGACAAATTATCCCTTGGAATATTTCTTAGACTGCCTGACAACGCTTTGGAGTGCTGGCCGAAGGCATTAACCATTCTTTTGAAACTGGAACTTTCCCATCTTGCCTAAGGCTGGCTATAGTTATACCTTTGCACAGAGGTGGAGATCCTAAAGCAGCATCGAACTATAGGCCTGTCTCCTTACTGCCCACTTTTTTCAAGATAGTGGAAAAACTAGTAAAAAGGCGACGGAAGCTTTTCCTAAATTCGCACAGCTTACTTTTCTTGAGGGAATCAAGAAGTACAAATGATGCAATGTTCGCATTACTAGAAAGTCTGTACTTCTAGTTTTAATGAAGGTGAGGTGGCTGCAGCGGTATTTTGTCACTTGTCTAAGGCATTCGACTGTGTCAGTCACGGAATGCTGCTGTGGAAACTAGAGCGATATGAAGTGAGGGGAAGGGCTTTGGACTGGTTTGGCTCATACTTGACAGAACGCTGTCAAAAAGTAAATTTTAATGATAAGTCCCCTCGGCGGATGGAGATTCAACCTCAAGGATCTGTGCTTGGACCACTTCTCTTCCTGCTGTATATTAATAACTTCACACGTATTAACGGTACTGGTAGATTTACGCTTCTTGCCGGTAATTCTACTATACTTTAGACACGAAAAAATACCAAATCCAGAATGACCTGGTCAAAGTAAAAGAATGGACTGATGCAAATTTTTTGTCGCTAAATATTTCTAAAGCAAACGTGATTACTTTTAAATGCTCTCGTAATGAAGTCTACGGAGCCAGATTGTGGCCGGGAAAAATGTTAATACATTTTTGGGATTTTATGTCAAACTGTTATGCAATCAGGGTTATTTTAAAAAGTCTGGGCTTAGATGCTAGGAGTGCATATTTCTTGCTTATACAGGGTGATTCAGTGATTGTTTTATTTACTTGTGTAAATATGGTAATTGTAGATTTAGCACTTATACTTACACCTCCAAATACTGGCGCTCCGGCACCTAGGAAAGCAAAAGGCGACTTGTCATCTTCCTTCTTAGTACTGGCGAATGCTGGTTCGGATTTCGGAGCAGTCTAGAAATTTAATGATCTGTCACAAACACTATATGAGAAGAACTCTTTCTTACTGGATTTTAACTGTCCTACAACATATAAGCAGTACTGACCTGTGCAGCTAAAGTAGCAAAAGACAGATCCGAGTCCACATTGAGAATGGGTTCGTCGGATTCCTTGAGATTGGTCGTGGTCGAGGAACCGAACGTCAAATTGGCGTCCGTCACTTTCGGCTCCGTCTTGCTGCCGAACAGCGTTTGACCGAACACGTTACCTGCCGGCTTGGGTGCACCGAAAATGCAACCTTGAGTAGTCGAACCGAACAAAGTCGGAGCAACCTAAAATGATTTGCAACGTGATGAGTCTATTAACGAAAAAGGACAGACGGCTTTACCTTTGTCTCGGTGGCGCCACCGAAGATGTTGCCAGTAAAAGGAGCACCAGCGCCGCCAAAAATACTCGTATTGGAGCTACTGCCCACGGTGGTGCTGTTGTTAAAAATACTGGGACCAGAAACCGCAGGAGTGGTTCCAAACAGGTTCGTTTTAGCAGAGCCAAAAATGTTCGTCGCATTTTTACTGGCATCTCCTGTAATTTAAATTATTATTTTTAAGCTCTGACTTCAATCAATTTATGTGAACTGTTATAGTTTGGCAATCATCGATGCTTGATTTTTTTTATTATACAAATTAAAAGCTATAATTTTTAAAAAGTTTGATACATACCAGCTGCGCCTCCAGCAAATCCAGCAAATATGTTCGGTTTTGAATCGGATTTGGTCAAATCGACGCTAAAAATATTCCCTTGATTCGCAGCGCCGCCGCCAAACATAGAGGGAGCGCTACTGCTGCTACTCAATGGTTCCCGGGATTGACTGGCGAATAGGTTGGTGGCAGACGAACTGCCAAATACACCCGGGCTTGTCGTGGACTTAAAAATGTTAGCGGCTGCAAATGACAAACCATTAGCCAAGAATGATATAAATATAGACCAAAAAAACATTTTGGTTATAAACAAACTCTGCACTTACTTATTACGCGAGACTCCTTGGGGGCTCCTTCACCCCCGAAGAGATTTCCACTAGGACCTTCCTTGGGCGTGTTACCACCGAAAACGCTGGGCGTGACTCCCTCCTTGGGAGCACCATCCCCGAGACTGCCGCTCGAATTAAACAATCCACCCGAAGCACCGAATACGTTTGTAGCACTGGTCTGGAAAAGCTTCTGCGATCCCCCAAAGCTGAAGCTCGGTTTCGACTGGTCACCGGGCGTGGCTTGCCCGTCAACAGGCGTCGCCGTGTCCTTGTCTGATGCTGGAGCAAAGGATGGGGAGGAATGCGCGTCCAGTTTAAACGTGAAAGCGTTTTGGGGCGTTGCCTTTGGAATGATGGGAGGTCTCTGGAGCAGATCTTTTAACGTTTCGTGTTTCTCGGGTTGCGGAGCAGTTGGAGTTTGACCTTAACCGTAAAAATACTGTATTAGTTTTCAGGAAAACATAGGGTTACACGGCATTACCTGTTGGACTGATGAACGTGAAGCTCTTGGAGTTGGGCGTTCCGAAAACACTTCCAACCGATGAATCAGCACCAGTAATGGGCGTACCAAACACCGAGGTACTGCCCACGTTCTGGGAGGACGTTCGGGCCGCGGATTCATAGCTAAACGTGGGCGTTCCAAACAAACTTCCGCCGGACAAAGGAGTACCGGCTTTGGCACCTGGTGAACTGGACGCGATTTGAGAGGATTTCTGAGCAGAAGGCTCGTCGCTGAATAGTTCCTTTAGGTACTCGTCCTCTTTCTTGCACTGCTCGCAGGTGCAGTCGGGTCTTTGCCTGGGTCAAGGTGAATAAATAAATGTCGCGGTATTTGCAAACTTAACTATTTGATTCTTGCTTACCTGTAAGCGAAGAATTTGGGAGGCAAACCCAACTTGATGGCCTCCTGTTCTTCTTCGGCTGTCACCACGGCCTCGGACACAAATTCAACATCCGAGTCAGAATCTTGGGAGTTCGATTTAATAGGTTTCTTGCCTAAAAAGGCAAAAAACCCTAAATAATTGATGGATATTTTAGGGTTGGGGTTAATTTTAAGATGTGGTTCTCGCTACAACTGCCAAGAGAAGTCTTTTGCAGTAAGTTGTTTAAATCAGTGCGTAAATGATATATTTCGCGCACTGGAATGAATAATAGAAGTCAACTTTCATTGCCATTTTTTATTAAATCGCAATATTCAGCTCTGAAGACGACTGAAAAACACATCTATCACTCTTAATACATCATAGACGTTTAAAGTATTTCAAAGACAGCTGCCAGTGCTGGGTTTTAAGGAGAATAGATATTTACCTAAGATGTGCAGTATTTTTCTTCGTCTTAGGTACAATGTTAAATTAAATTTTAAAAAATTCTCAGCACTAGAGTCAGTGCGGAAAGCTTTTTGAAAGTTTTTAACATTATAACAGTATATCTCGCGTGGGACAGTTTTTTAATACCGCCAAAAAAGAAAATATTTAGGCAACCTTACAGTGTAGTTTCATTCAGTGTAAAGTTTTTATTTATGAAATGAAATCAAAGCTATTTCGTGTATTTAAAGAGTCGGTTTGTGCCAGTATGAGAAAAATTAAAGAGGGGTTAAAACGAAAGAAATTTAAGATTGAAAGCAAACTCCAAATGTATCAAATAAACAGGCATTTTATTGTTAGTATTAACAGTTCACAAAAACAAAAACACAATGAGGTAGTTACACGTCACAAAATATTGCTTAAGCCCTTGAAAATCAGTTATCGAACCAAGAATGGATTAACAAACGATAAAATAATAGCAACAACAATGCTGGGCCACTTACATCCTACATAAACAAAGACTAGTAAATTCACTCGGTACGGAAGCCGGCACGCGCACTTCCTTTACCTCATCTAACCATAGTAGGTTTCCAGGCGATGTTGACTCGCTTAGCCCTTGTCTTCCTTTCTCATAATGGATTGCGTTAGCTCATTGAAGGTAGGGTGGATTGAAAAAATCAACCTTTGAATTTCACTGTTTCCAAAGTTGTCTATTATTAAGCGTTTTGATTCTTTTGCGAAAATTGTGAGGTTCTTACAAAGAGGAGCATTGACAATGACATAGCGAGCCTTTGTGCGACTGCTAGTGCAGTTATTCGGGATGTAGGAACAGTGACCAAAAAAGGCAAATTCAAAGTAATAAATCGAAACAAAATGAACTGAACAAAGTTATGTGCAAGTGCAAGATATTTACTTTGATGGGCGTAAAGACGAAACTGTCCAATATATAAGGGTAGTCTTAAAAGAACATATCGCAGAAGGACCCCGGATCTGAGTACTTAGTTAATGTTATTTCAGTCATGGAATCTGGAAAGGATATAAAGTAATGTATGTTTGGGAGAGAGCGTCATGTCGACCGCATTTTATAAACGTTGGCCTCCCTTTTTATTGTTGAAACAGCATGTATTATGCAAAGAAAATTTAAATCTATAATTCAGACTTGATCGGGAACTTCCACAAGAGGCACACATGTTATAGCTATTCCGATTCCTTCTTCTACGTTAACAAAAATCTCCCTACTATATAACAGCAAAAAGTTATTTAATCAACTGCCCCTTAAAATGTATAGGGTATATTTTAACTGGGTTGCGTAGATGACTACTATGACTGAATAATTTAACTGTAATTGTGTTTTGCTTCGTAAAAATTATTGTATTTGATTTTTAATTTTTTATATTGCCTTTGTTTTCTTTGATTCTTTTTAATTCAGCTCTTCTCTTTAATCTTAATTGCTCCCTAATATTTATTACTTATTAGATTCTGTTTCTGTTCTATTTTATTTAGTGTTATTTTTATTCTTTTACCTAATAGAACTATAATGTTAACACTATTTGCTCAATTATAGTTTACTATGTAACTATTTAAAGTTATATATATAATGAATTAACGAGAGCAAGTGCAAAAAAACTTTGTTTTAAAATTTAGTATTTTATATTGTTTAAGTGGATGTGTATTGTGGCACCTGAAGACGAAGTCCTAGAGAGGGTCGAAATTTTGTACAGTAAACAATGTTTATAACTGGACGCCCATTTTAAATTTTCAAAAGTTAAAATATCGACTTTTCGATCCACCCCGACGTTGCTGACGTACGATTTATCAGAATTTGTCCGCAAAATAATATTCAAATAGATCGAAGGCACTAGCCAAGAGCAATTCTACTAGTCTTTGTTTATGTACGGTGACTTTTTAATCATTTGTAGGACATTTGGTGTTTATTTGCGTTTGGTGAACGTTTAACATGATGATATTTCTTGTTAGTCATCATTTATAGCATGCCTCAAATAAACTAAGCAACAATAACAACCAGGCAGGATACTTTGTCTGGGGAATGTTTTTACAGACTTTGAATAGATTCATTAAAGATAGGATCATAAAAAAAGGCAAAGTATTTTAATTATTGTTGCTTCGTTCGTGTTCACACTGTTTACTACACCTTTTTAAAACACTGGTTGATTGGTTAGTTCGGAGAAAACGTGGAAAACTTACAGTGTTCACATTACATAACATAAAACTTGAGCAACTGACACAGCCACCAATTACTGTCAACAAGAGTTCAATGCTTTCATGACCAGTTAAGAATTTTTATATTTAAACACACAGAAAGCGATAACAATCACAGCCACAGAAGAAACAAGTAACAAATCTCTATTGCTAATAGTGAAACGTCCTTCTAGATTAAAATTACCTGTAACAACCCTACCCGTCTCCTCAGTATTACTATTATTTCTCCCTGATCTTTCCATGGCATCAGTTACATCCACCCCGTCTGAATCTTTTGCAAGAATGCTTTTTAAACACTGACAACTAGTTTTACTATTTAAAATGTCTTTTTTAGGGACTAAAGATGCATCTTTACCAGCTGTTAACGCCCTCTGATCAGAACTCGCGATAGGAACTTTAGAATCTAATACTTTGTTGTCTGAAAGCGAAAAACTGCCACTAACATCTCCAAGTTCGTTATTGTGAAGTCGCTCTTTAATTTCCAATAGTTTAGGAAGCTGTAAAGTGTTAACATCTTTTGTTTCAAAATTCCCCTGACTTAAACTGCTCACAGTTAAAGTCTTATCAAAGAACTCCCTAAGTGTTAAGATATCATTAAGACATCCAACCCTCTTTGTTTTCTCAGTATTACATCCCCCTGAACTGCCCAAACATCCCCTAGAATCAGGATCATTGTTAACAAAGCTTCGGTTAAGGACAGATAGTCCATCTCGACTGAGTTTTAATACTTTCTGATCAGAGTTTGTCTTTGTATTGTTGCCTTTAAGCGTACAGCAGCTGCCATTAACGTTTGTATTTTGATCACCGAGAAGTAAATGTCGAAGTTGCAATGGATAGTTTTTACAAAGCTGTGAACAGCTAGCGTTAGTTTTAAAAGTTTCCTGATTTAATCTGCCAACAGTTAAAGTGTTATTAAAGATCTCCCTGATATCAGCATCCCCAAGTGTTAAGATACCTTTAAGGCATCCAACCCTGGTTGTTTCCTCAGTATTAATTCCCCCCGAACCGCCTAGACATTTCCTTGAATCAGTCTCATCTGCATCCCTTACAGAAGAAATCTGTTGTGTATTAGTTAACAGATATTGATAATCAGGATCATTGTTAACAAGGCTTCGGTTGAGAGCCGATAGTCCATCTCGACTAGGTTTTATTACTTTCTGATCAGAGTTTGTGTTTGTATTGTTGTCTTTAAGCGTAAAGCAGCCATTATCGTTTCTATTTTGATGTAGTAAATGTGCAAGTTGCAATGGGTAGTTTTTACAAAGCTGTGAACGGCTAGCGTTAGTTTTAAAAGTTTCTTGATTTAATCTGCCAACAGTTAAAGTGTTATTAAAGATCTCCCTGACGTTAGCATCCCCAAGTGTTAAGATACCTTTAAGGCATCCAACCCTGGTTGTTTCCTTAGTATTACTTCCCCCTGAACCGTCGAAACATCCGCTAGAGTCAGTCCCATGTGAACCCCTTACAAAAGAAACCTGTTCTGTATTAGTTAACAGGCACTGATTATCAGGGCCATTGTTAACGAGGCTTTGGTTGAGGACCGATCGTTCATCTCGACTGAGTTTTAATGCTTTCCGATCAGAGTTTGTGTTTGTAGTGTTATCGTCAAAAATAAAGCAGCCATTAACACCGAAAACTAATTGTTCAGTTGCCAAAAGACATTTTTCAGAAAGTTGTGAACAGTTAACAGTTAAAATTGGACTAAACAAATCCCCAGCGTTAGTATCCTCAAGAGTAAAGATATTTTTAAGACACATTTTCTTACCTCCCGCAGGTTTTTCTTCGCACTTCACGAGGGCTTTATCCAACGCTCTCTTGAATTCCTGCGCTATTTCGGCGTTTTTGAACCTCAAGCAGAACTGGTCGCGACTCAATTCGCCTTCAGAGAAATCGGCAGCGTGAAACAGCCACGATTTCTCGTCCTTTGCTATGTACTCGATGTCGCTGGTAAGCCAGTGATTCAGGCATATTTTTAGGACTTGCTCGCGTCGCATTACCACTCTGAAAACATACAAATTTAAAACGTAACATGTTGCAACAACGATATTTTCCTCATTTTATTACCTTAACTTGCCAGTGCCGCTGTCCTTCAGTATCTTGACATCACCCAATCCCCTTTCTTTCCATTCGCCGGCGACATACCGGTACAATTTCGCCCTGTGCGAGTATAACACCTCCTGGTCCTCCTCCCCCGTCTTCACCTCCACAATGTCCGGAAGAGGCACGACCGGCTTGAAGTACACGTTCGCTTCCTCCTCTTCTTCTACGTAACTCGCCGAATCTGACTCCTCTCCCTGTCCGGTACTGATGCGTCTCGGACTCCTGGGCTTGAATTCGAAGTCGTGCTTCTGCGGCGAGCCGAACACGAACTTCTCAGCCTCGCTGTTTTTTGCGCTTAGCGAAAGCGGGTCTTCGGCCGGCTCCGTGGGCGGCTTCCACGAAAATGCGGTCCTGGTGGCGCTGGTATCGCCGAAGGCGAAGCCGGAGGCAGCGGGGGCGGTGGTGCTAGACGGCATGCCGAAGGTAAATTTTAGGCCAGGTGTTTCGAGGTTTACCTAGAAGATCAATACCCAATAAGGTTCGATTTGTTCGCTGGTTTACAGGTTTGGCAAAAATGGTTATAACAATCAGCCGCGTAACATTAAGCGAATGCTTGTAATAACCATTTGCCAAACCTGTATAAGAGACAGTTTAGCGCCAAGACTACGTAGCGAACTAGTTGTATTGAGCTGGTGAATTCTATTGTTAGCAATTATAAGGGATGAAATCCTAGTACGATCACCACTCAACATAAACCAGTATGCATACCAACCGGAAAAATCAACAGATGCGGCTTTGGATGACCTAAACAGGCTAATTTCAAAGTCAGTAGAAGACAAAGAAATAGCCATGGTCACTTTCCTAGACATCGAAGGAGCTTTTAACAATGCCACAACGCACTCACTGGTGAATGCACAAAGCAGACGGGGAGTCCCGCCAAGCATATGCCAATGGATTAAAGCCACCCTGGAAAAAAGGACTATTATATCCTCTCTAGGAGGGTCCACAATCGAAGCAATAGCAGGCGGAGGCTGCCCGCAAGGCGGCGTCATATCGCCATTACTATGGGCAACCCTAGTTGATGACATATTGCAAAGACTATCCCAAGAAGGCATTACCTGCCTAGGATACGCTGACGATCTGGCAATAGTCATCAGAGGCCGATTTGCTGGAATAATTTCAGAAAGAACGCAAAGGGCCCTAAATATAGTGCACAACTGGTGCAAGAGTGAAAAACTATCCGTCAACGCCAAGAAGACACAAATTGTTCCCTTTACTAAGAAAAGAGCACTGCAAGGCCTCAAACCACCAGTGTCTGAAGGAACAGAAATTCCATTTTCGGAGGAAGTAAAGTACTTAGGCATAACTTTCGACCAAAAGCTCACATGGAAAACACATATCCTGAACACAGCCAAAAAGGCATCGATAGCCCTAGGCAGATGCAGAAGGATGTGCGGAAAAAACTGGGGGTTAAACCCCAAAATGACTCTATGGCTATATACGAGGGTAATTAGACCCATGGTAACCTACGGGTCAATAGCATGGTGGCCCAAGACCCAACAGGTCGGGGCGATCAGGCTGTTAAGTGGCATCCAAAGACAAGCATGTCTCAGTATCACAGGGGCCATGAGAACCACGCCTACCGCAGCGATGGAGGTTTTACTCAACCTGCCACCGCTACACATATTCGTCCAAGGAGAAGCAAGGTCCGTCCTGCACAGACTAATACAAGGACAGCCGCCCATAAGCCAATCGCAGGGGGCGGAACATCAAAGGCTAGAAAGAGAGCTAAAGGAGAACCCGCTAATGGGTATGCCAAGCGTTGCCATGGCTACAAAGTATAACTTCAATAAAAGTTACAAAATAGTGATACCAGACAGGGAAGACTGGAAAAGATGGTCCGCCCATCAGGGCAGAAACCGTCTGGTACACGGACGGCTCGAAAACCAAAGAAGGCGTGGGAGCTGGAATTTATGGACAAAAGTCCAAAACAATGATTTCAGTAAGCCTAACAAAAGAAACCACCGTATTTCAAGCGGAAGTAGCCGCAATACATCATTGCGTGGGAGAAATATATAGGCACAGCGAAAATAGCCGCTCCATTGCCATTTTCTCCGACAGTCAAGCAACACTAAAGGCGCTAAATTCCATGGAGGTAAACTCTAAGCTAGTATGGGATTGTGCGAGGGCTCTGAATGATTTGAGCCAAAATAGAAGGGTTACCCTAGCATGGGTCCCAGGACACAGTGGCAATTCGGGAAACGAAAAGGCCGATGAAATGGCAAGACAAGGATCGTCAAGGACCTTCGTGGGCCCAGAACCGTCTTGCGGCATTGCTAAAGCAAGAATTAAGCAAGCCATCAAGCAATGGATCACAGAGGAATCCATAAGGTCATGGGAGGAAACACCAGGACAAAGACAGGCAAAACAGTTTTTCAATAGACCATCGCCTAAGTTTACAGAAGACCTTCTAAGAAAGGTCGAAGTGGACGAGGCGAAGGCCACCCTATCATACATATCTATCTATCTATCTAGCAATTATAACACATCCCGTAATTGCATTATCTAAACGGTAAAATAAAGTAATGACATTATTACTCACCCCCTTGGATGTGCTTTCCTTCTTGGTCACGCTATCGTCCTTGGGCGTCTCGCAACTCAAACAATACTCGCTGCTCGGCTCGTTCCTGATGTAGCACATCTTGCACTCCCACGTTCCCGTTTTCGGCTTGAAACTGTCCCCGAATCCGGAAAGGACGGCGTTCGGATCAGACTTAACCGGAGGCGGGACGCTGAACGAAAACTTCTGAATCGGTTGTTCTGGGGGTTTCTGAGCGACGACGTCCGCCTTCTGAGCCGATGGAGGAACGCCGAACGAGAAGACCTGGCCGCCTAAACCATAAAAAGGAATGTTTGTGTTGACAGGACAGTAAATGTGCTTGAACAGGAAAGAAACGTACCCGTATCCAAATTAATGCCCTTTAGTCCGACAGCGTCTCCCTCTCCTCTTTCTTTAGGACTTTCACACGACATGCACTTGGTCTTATCGGCGGAATTACGGACGAGGCACATGTTGCACTCCCAGGAGCCTTCGGCTGGCTTAAACTGACTGCCCCAGCCTGAAACGGTGAACGCAGCAGCAATGTCACCTAAAGTTGATTTGACAAATTATTTATGTGTAGAGAATCTAATGGGAAAGCTGCATCAGCGAGTACAACTGTTTAGGAGATTTGATTGTTCGACAAGAGTGAGAAAGAGGAAACTCATTCCAAGAGAGTAAGAGTCAGAAACGTAATAATATGATCTCTATGGCTCTGTAAGGTTCACATCGGTGGATAGAAATGTTCCCATAACACCGATAAAGTCGGCTTCCACTTAACTAGACGCACATGATCTCTGAATAAAATCAGTAGAATCAGAGGTTTCAAAATATAAAAACCAATATGGCGGTATATGAACAGCTGATTTTCCAAAAAATTGAATAAACAATTAATTTGAAATATTAGTTTATTTCAGAAGATAATATATTAAATGTCAAAAAAATTAAAATTAATTACACATTGGCTAAATTTTTGTCGTGTAATATCAGGCTAAAAAAATGTTCCCAATTCAATAGGTTTTCAAAAATTAACAAGACAAAGCTACTAAAACCGGCGAGTTATCAAATCCCCAATCTATTACACAGAAAGTCTTGGAAGTTTTTAAACTAAGTTTAAGACCTACACAGAGGATTTTCCATGAAAGTAGTAAAAGTATGATAATGAAGAAATGGCAAAATAAAATTCCAAGTCTGGTCAAGATAAAATATAAGAAGTACCTATACTAACTTTAAGGCCACCATGGACCAGTAATTTATGTGGGGCATTTTTCTAATTGAACTATTATTACAGAATTTAAAATAGAGCTTGAAAAATAAAAAAAAAATACAAAATAAACACAGCTTTAAAACTCTTCGAATTCTGATTCGTCAAATTCATCTTCAGTAGTACTTTCACTATCTTCTGCCTTTTAAATAATAAGTAGTTCCACTTGAACATCCAATACTTTTGCTCTGTTCCACCAGTCCAGGATAATTTTTTCTGTATGTTCTACAGCTTTCCTCCAGTAGTCCCCCGTAATGTGTGCTAGGGAGTTTTTCCAAACTTCTACCTTATCTAAACTTAGACCATTACCGACATTTTTTTCATAGAACGATTTTGCGCCTGCCCAAATTAGCTCTATGGCATTAAATTTGCAATGGTACGGTGGTAACCGCAAAACCTCATGACCGTGTTCTCGCAAAATTCCATCAAAGACATATATTTTTTGTTTTTTAATACTTTTCGCTTTCATAATCAGTTCAGATTTTAATAAATCAGGTGATGGATTCTCATTTTCCTGAACTAACCATTGAAATACGTCTTTTTTTTCCAGGATGAATTTGGCTGTTTATTTATTACCCGAGAATGATAAGATGCATTTTCTAGTATAATTAGTTTAATAATTTGTTATCAGCTTTTCTCTAGCCCACTTTTCAAAAAGCTCACAATTCATGTTATCGTGGTAGTCGGCGCTCTTTGATTTAGAGGAAAAAATTAAACTCGCTTCCTTTATAAAACCAGTAGATGAGCCAGCATTTAATATAATGTAACGTTTTCCCGAACCACAACCTCTTTTTCGTTTTACTGATTTCCCTGAGTCATCTTGCCATGATTTAGACCCACTTCCATTCGAAAATACCCAAGTGTCATCTAAAAAAACTACTTTTCTAAACTTTTATTGATAATTTTCGACATATTTTTTAAAAAATTTGACTCGTTCGCGTGCAATTCTTGGTAGTTCGCACAAATATCTTCTGTTGCAGTCCTTTCTATAACGAAATCCCAAGTTTTTTATTAGCGCTGACCAGCTGAGACCTATTTCTAAAATACCTCGTCTTTTTAAAGCATCTTTCAAAACTAAAAGCGTTATAACAACTTGTGATGCATATAAGTCGTATATAACATTCCTTACATATTTTTTTACCTTCCTGTAAAGTTTCACTTTTCGTTTTCCTTGATCGTCGTCGCGTTTTATTCATTGGTATACTTCTACTACTTTCATGAACAATCTTCTGTATTATTCTTAAACTTAGTTTTAGTGCTTCCGAGACTTTCTCTTTAATAGACTTGGGATTTAATAACTCGCCAGTTTCAGTAGCCTTCTCCTGTTCATTTTTAAAATAATCTATTAAACTGATTTTCTTTCGCCTGGGGATGCAAAAAACCTGCCAACCTATTTATATTCGTCATTTTATGTCACAATATTTTTAATAAATGACACATTTGTCAAAACCAAGGAGCTTATTTACGAGATTATGTAATACGGTGTTCTTCAACACATTTTGATAATTGAAGACATAAGTGGATAAAGGTGTCATGTCACATTTTTTTAAAAAACTACTTTTTCAACTTTTTGAACATTCCTAGCATAGGTCTAACTGTTAATAAACCCTAAATGCCACTTTCTTTATTTATAAAGATTTTTTTAAATGATAAAGGTGTTAAGTCACACCAACATCTAGCATGTGGTAGTGGATAAAGGTGTTATGTTACAATTTTGTTACATAACACCTTTATCAACTAAGCGATTCATACATCAGCTTTATATTGAACAATGCAAAGAAAAGAAAATGGACGATAAATATATGGTCAAAGTTTCTTTCTACAGACATATTTTTGCAACGAAGTTTAATTTGTCTTTCGGGCACCCAAAAAGCGACACATGCAGTGTTTGTGATGCTGAGGCAAATTCGACAGATCACAAAGAAAATTATGAATTTGCCTTTAACGCACAAAAATTAGACCGCACCATTCCAGCTACTGACAAAAGAAAATGCTACATAACTATGGACCTGCAACAAACTATGCCACTACCGAAGTTATCTACATCCAAAGCGTTTTATTTGCGGCAAGAAAGTCGTCTTTTTTTACGTGAACTGAAAACATTGGAAATAGGGGAAGTAATGAAATTGGTAGTTGTTTGTTGCGATTTTGTAAGCTGCTTAAAGAGGCACAAGCTGAGATTGACCATCCAATAATTTGGTCCGATTCATGTGCTGGCCAGAACAAAATTTTTTTTATATTTTGTCTTTACCAGTACCTAATAGTGAAAAAATTTTTTAAAGTAGTAGATCATAAATTTCCCGAAGTTGGTCACAGTGTCACAGCTACTTAGATTCCGACCGTGACTTTGGAAGGATTGAAAAAGTATTGAGAAAACATCAGACAATATTAATTCCAGACCAGTATCGAGAAATCATTACATCTGCGAGTACAAAGAACAGTTTATGCCTAAATATGACAAACTTTTTTTATAACTTAGAAGAACTTCCGACCAAACTTCGCTTGTACAAAGAAATAAACAATACTGCTAACGATAAAGTTAATTTACGAGACAGTGTCAAGTGGATTAGAGTAGACCACTTAGGGTTTTATTATTATAAAACTAACTTGGATCCGTTTACCCAATTTCTACAAGTTGATTTACATAAAAAGGGCACAAAAGAAATCCTTCCTGAGGAAATATTTTTAAGTAAGTTATCAAGGTGTGGGGGTCTCACAATTGAAAAAAAATGAATAACTTACAAGAGTAGCTAAAGTTTATTGACGAGGATTATAGATGGTTCTATGAAGAAATTTTGACTGAAAATATTGACAATCCTAAGAAAAAAAGAAAAACCTGTTAGTTTGCTGTTGCTATTGTATGTTTTCCAAAGTTAGTTTACCGATTAAATATTGTAGACCCTATTCTGTGAAAGTTCCTATATTATATAATATTAAAAACATATTTAAAAGCAACATGACTCCCTTATTCAATTAAACTATGTAACGTTTTTGATTTAAAGTTGGTGGAATAAGGTGTTATGTACACATAAATCTTAATTTATCACAGACGTTTTACAATTTTTTATTATCATAGGACAGCAAAGAAAATTACTTAGTTTCCCTAAAATATGCCGTATTACCAAATAAAATAAAATTGTAATGTAAAAAAGTTCTAGTTCAAAACGCGTTTTATTAAATTACTCCAAAATTTAAAAATGTTACATGACACCTTTATCCACTTATGTCTTCAATTACTGAAATTCAGATGTGCTTCTCTCTCCGATTCATAAATAACCAATAAGTTTATCGCGTTTATATTACGGATATCTTTATAATGCCGTTTTAACCTTGGTTTGAGCAAGACAACACTATATAAGTTTCTCTATGATAAATTCGTAACGCGCCTAGTTAAGTGGAAGCCGACTTTTAATACTAATTTTAACAATTAAATTTGGCATAATCTAGGAATCGGAATCATTAAATACAAACGAAAACTACGAGACGAAAAATGAGTCAATATTCATCGCATAAGGGTTCACAACCAATAGGTTTTCCATTTTTTCCTGGCTACTGTAAAATAAATACTCCTAATCACTATATTTTTACCTTCATTTTTGGCTAATGCAGCTACAGGCCCGGAAGTCACCGTGGCGGATTTGATTCCAAAGGAGAAGGATGGCTCCTCCTTTTTGGGCGTCGCTCCGGTTCGCGGAGTATCGCAGGCCACGCAGTGATTTGCTTTACCTAGGAAATTAAACACACTTTTGGCCTACTGTACACAAGTACACGAAGACGTGTCACATATATTTTACGCTCGGGTGTAGAGAGCAACACAAGTGATGAAACCGCGTACAGACCAAAATTCCAGTACGCAAATCAAGACGCTTGTAATAAATAGATGAACCTTTTCTCTAAGTCAGTTACTGTGAAGGTAATGGTTAAATTTTGATTTACACTGGTCAATTTTGTGTGATTTTCATCCAATCCTTACGCGAGTCCAAGAAAGAATTTTATTATAATAATTGGATCACATACTTATTAGTTAATACTACCAACATTAATAATAAAAAAAAAATAGTGTAGACAACTTAATTGGTGATTCAAATCCAGTGTATAGAAGAGCAAACGACAAAACAGTCGTTACTAAGAGAGAATAAATTAAAGTGGCAATAAAAAAACTGTTATACGGTTGAAGTCTTACCTTCATTGCTGATATAACAATTCTTGCACTCCCAACTGCCCTTGGCGGGTTTAAATTTATCTCCAAACCCTGTCGTTTTCGGCGACGCCTCAGGTTTATGGTGTTTTCCCGTCAACTAAAACAAATCCCAGGAAATGAACGATAAGGCGATTTTACACGTGTAAACACAAACACGGACATACCTGATTATTTTCATCCATCGTGGTCTGCGCTCCCTGCAAAGTTCTCAAAAACTTACTGGCCAATTCCTCGGTTTTAAATCGAACGGAGAACGTTTCAGGCTTCAGCACGCCTTCGGAGAAATCGTGCGCATGCCACATGACAGCTTTCGGATTGGTGGCGTTTAGTTTGAAGGACATGTCCTTAAACACTTGGTGGTTCAGACACACTTTGTGAACCTGGAGAGTGAAATTATGTTGTTGTAGTACAGAACAGACAAAGGAAGAAGAACTAAGAATTTCATCTTCATACATAAGGCACTAAAGCAAGGAAAGTAAAGAGAAATTGTATAAAAATTGCCCTTTACCTGTTCTCGTCTCATAACAAGTCTTATAGTATTCTCCTTGAGAATTCTGATATTTCCCAGGCCTCTTTCTTTCCATTCTTTGGTCTCGCCACTGGTATCGTATCTAAACAATTTTGCCCTTTCGTCGAACAGAACTTCAGCATTTTCTTCGCCTAAAATATATTGGCGATGACAAATATTTCAGAGCATCTTTTGCTCATTTTAATTGTTTATTTTACTTACCAGTTTTGACCTCGATCAAATCCGGTATTTTATCCACGACAGGTTTGAATTCCGCGTTGGGTACGAATTCATCGACTGAATCTTCATTGTCGTCTTTTCTCGTGAAGCCTGGTTTCGTTGGCTCTTGTGATGTCATCGAATCCAGACCATGTTTCGGTGTGGCTAAAGTGGTAGAACAGCGAGTTGTAAAGTTGTACCTCAGAGTAGTTCAAATGCACACTTTTTCAAATATATAAATATTTAAAAAATATGCATTTCTGATCGGTCTAAGCAGTGAATTAATTTTGAATAAAAAGTAGTTCAAATGCACCTACTTAATTAGTTGGCGTAGGCGTTAAAAAATGCAATTTTCTATGAATTACCTGAATAAAACGAGTAACAACGTATTTCTGTTCAATATTTACCCGATTCCTTGACCCCAAAGCTGAATCCAGCGAACGGACTGACGTGAACGGGTTCTTTGACCTTCTGTTTCACCTCCTCCACTTTGGGCGTCGTCTTGACCTCTTCCGCCGGCTTGAAGGTTGGCGTGCTGGTAAACTTAAACCCGCCCAAATTGGTCTGAGCGACTGGGGCTAAAGCGACGGGAGTCTTGGGCGTCTCGATTTTTGAAGGAACCGAAGTGGATTTTTCCTCAGTTACTTTACCTTTCGCTAGTGCAAAAACATCAGCGAACTTTTTCGCTTCCTCGGCCGTTTTGAATCTACAAAAAGAACGGTATGAACAAATAAAGAATGTATTTAAGACACTGCATAAAGCTTAACACTCACCGAACACAGAACTTCTCCAAAACTATCTCACCGTCGGCATAATCGTGCGCCGCCCATATATACGCTCTGTCGTTATTTGCCATCGGACTCAGCGACGTGTCTTTGGTGAGGAAGTGATTGGCGCAGATTTTGTGAACCTGTTCACGTCGCATGATCACCCTCACCTTCCCGGTTTCCGGGTTGAAAAGGATCTTGATGTTGCCCACACCTAAAAATACAAAGTTCCAGTATGCCCGACTATCGAATTAGGAGAATATAGAATCCATATACAAACTTACCTCTTTCCTTCCACTCTTTCACATCATTCGTAATAGCCAGTCTGAACAATTTGGCTCGTTGGCAGAAAAGCTCAGTTTCCTTTTCTTCCCCTTAAAAGGAAATATTAAATTATTAAATCTTGCATAATATTCGACTATTGAATGAAATTTGCATTCAATCAGGTGACCACCTACCGGTATTGACCGGAACTTCATCAGGCAACGGTATGAGAGGCTGAAAATCTGGTCTGGGATCGTATTCCTCAAACGATGAACTTCGATTGGCGCTGATATTGGTCTTGTCTGGCGAGAACGTTTTGTCCAACGTTTTTTCAATTTGAATACCTACGCATACACATGGGTTTCTCAATTTATGAGTCACAAAGAGTTTTAAAATAATTCATCTGGAGGACAATTTTCTCCGACTGACATAAAATCAAATACTTTAGGCAGTAAAAGTTCATCAAGCATGAAGTTTGAATAGCAACATCTCGATGATAACACTCCAGCCATCAATCTCTTCCTGTTACCTTTTCTTTTAAACTGCATATCATATAACGTTTATTCATAATATTATACATCGAGTAGTTTTACATTTCAGTTAATAATAATATGAGACAAAAACTAAAATAGAAAGATTTACATACAGAGATAAATCTTATAAATAATTACTTTCATACTTCATTGGAATGATGAGGTAGATCCCAGATAAAGGCGCTGTAATTCAGTTAATAGAAGTGGGAAGGTCGAAGTCAAAGCGTTGCTGAGGTACTCCTCGACGGAGTAAAATACATGCCTCGATACGTATTTCTAGCAAACACGAAAAGTTATTCCTCGGTAATTTGTTCCACCGCTGGATCTCGAAAGTCTGTGGTACTTATGTCGCACGTTTTGGTTGTTTCGGGTGTCATAGTCATGGAAATATCGGTGATTATGGTAAAGGTGAATATTTTGTTTGAGGAATATGAGGCACTGGAAAATGTACAGGCAAGGGGAAGGTAAGAACCACTAGCTGAATAAACTGCTGTCTGCAGTCATTACGGTATTCAATATTAGAGATTATTCTGAAACATTTCATACATTTCTTGAGCATATGAGGCTCTGGAGGTACACATCAAGCTCTAGATAGAGACCCAACTAGCCAAACTTCTTATTAAATAAATAGATTTGGATCAATCCTTGCATAGTTTGTTTATATGTTTATAGTATCAATCAATGAGATTCTGAAAATTAGGGAGGTCATTTAGGTTAGTTCAGGTTAGCTAAGGAATGAGGAATAACACAAGGACCAGGACTGACCCCTGAGACGCATCCTATCCTCTTAACACTGGAGGTTTCCTGTTTGTAGTATACATATTGGAAGCGATCAGACAAGGAATACTTCAGGAGGTTGATCGTTTTATTACGTTATGTTGTAGTATGAGAATTTTTGGAGAAGAATATCGTGTCAAACACAGTCAAATGCTTTGGTCAGGTCAAGGCAGGAGGCAAATGTATCTAGCCCATGTTCAAAACTATCTTGTATGATAATACAGTTAACTGGGCAGTTTATTTTTGGAAAAAAGGTTGTTGCTTTCAAAGTGACTATTTATTTGAGTTTTTAAAGCTGATTGGAATCCCTTGGACAGTATCGGTAGTAAAGATATGTATCGGCCTATTGTTTGTACAGTCATCTTTCGAGGCTTTGTTTTTGAGGATGAGGATAGCTTTCGCGGTTTTTAGAATATCAGGAGAAGTTTCATCTGCGATAGCCATGTTTATTAGTCTAGTTAGGGGATTTTTAATTGATTTTATAATAATTGTTATATTATTAATATCAAAGGGATCCTTGCTTCTACTATTTTTTAAGTTGGGAATAATTGTACCGGTTTCAGTAAAAGTGATAGATCTGATATTGAATTCAGGACAATTTTTTAGATATTTTTGTCGCATTTAGGTTCTCTAAGGAAGGGAGAGTTTGTTTTTGTTTATTATCATTGATAGCTTGCCAGATGGAAGCTTGTCTATTTGGTGCAAAGTTTATAAAATTGTCATGGGTAGCCTTTTTGGTTTTACAAATTTCTAAGCGAAATCTACTCTTTAGGTTTTTTTTGGATCATGTTTTTTCTTTAAGTGAGACATACGTTTATTACTTTTATTTTTCTCAGTACTACGTCTTAAGCAGATCTTCTTTAGATAGAAGGGTTTGGTTCAGGCACGTAGCCAGGATTTCTTCTCGGGGGGGGCCCATCGAAAAAAATTTTTTGGGTGCCACGCCCTTTTTTTGAATCATGGTGCTTGGTTTTCAAGTGGTAAAAATAAAAACAACACCAAATCTTCAAGAAAAGCCCAAAAACAACCCGGTAGTAATTGAGGTGCTTATTGAGTCTCAAAGCTCAGGAAGGGTGGTGCCCCCCTGTATCCGTACCTGCATTAAAAAAAATCTGTTTTTATTTTGTACTGGGTTTATATTATATTAATTTTTTAAACAAATATGTATTTGTATTATTATATTTTTTGCTGCCATGATATCAATTACTCTGTTGGGATTAACAGTAATGTCCCAGTTAATAGAAACCATGGCGAGGGCACTCAGTCTTTCATCTGCCACTAAATTACGAGGCAAAGTTTTTACTCTTTTCATTGTCGAAAAAGACCTTTCGACCCTGGCAGTTGTTACCGGTAACGTTGCCAAAACTGACAGTAGATGGTTTATTATTGGATAATAAATAATATTACATTTTTCCAACACTTTAAGGACTTCGGTACCAGGATCAATGTTGGCAACTTCTCTACACCAAATTTCGTACTCGGCCTTAACTGCAGAAATCGACATTAACATCCAAATATTGATATAGATTTTCCAATTTTCGTAGTTCATCCATTGAAGCAAAGCCTGGAATGAGTATTTGAAAACTTGAGGGTACATCTTCGTTTGAAGTAAATCTGTCAGATAAATTTTGAATAAGATTTTCCACACAAGGGATAAATACCGTTACTCTATAGTACTCTTCCACAGTTGCGGTTTGCGGATTTGCTCGAGATGTTTGTCTTGACGTAAGTCTTGGAACTTGAAGTTCGGTTACGACTGTGCAGCAGCAGGGCCCGTCTCTTTGACTCGGTTACTCATATCAGGTGATACGTGAAATAACTAAAATTGCAGAGTTGCCAAACTGTCACGGAGAAAATTTCATAGTACTTATAGCAAATGTTTAATGTGTTGCCTATATTGTCGAAATCAGAGCTCTAATAATATATGGATATTTCGCATAAACTTCATTTTATTTTTATAAGTTTTATAAGTATGGTCTTCGGGGGGGGCCCGGGCACCCTGGGCCCCCCCCCCTAGCTACGTGCCTGGTTTGGTTTGGAAGTAATTTTCATGTAACTGAAGAAGTCCGTGAAAATTAGCTACTTTCAATTACTGAATTGTTTGATTATAACTAATTATTAAGGTCAAGGTAGCAGCCAGTCCCTAAGTAGTTTATATGGTTTGTTTGGGATTTAATGTATATGTGATTGTGTGATGAATTCGTTCTGCGAGACGTCCGTCGTCTGTAGTAGTTTTTAATCAGTTTGTCAAAATGTTCTGTCAGAGTCGGCATTTGTAGACCGTTGTGTAAGAATAGGTTTTTGACTGCGTTTAAGGGCATTAGAGTTGGATTGATTTATTTTTAGTATTTCGCGCATTTCCCTTAAGTTCGCATTAAACCAGTCTGAATTAGGTGTTTTGTTATTAACTTCAACCAGTTTTCAATGGCGGACTGAATGATATCAATAAGCTTATGGAAATTCCTATTGGTATTAAGTTAATTATCGGAGACAAAGTTCCAAGATTCTTCCTCAATACAATTATAAAAATTAACAGGCCTTTAGCTTATACAATTTTTTTTTAATCTAGGTTGTTTAAATAATAAATAAAAAGTTTATTCAAACATATAAATACAATATTTTAAGTATAATATAATATGTATATAAAGATTTTTTGAATAAACCAAAAATAATATTTGTTTTATCTCACGAAGAAAACTTGTTGTGAGTATAGGTAATTATTATATTTTATAACATCTATGAATATAATTTTCTAATTTTATGTTTTTTATCACAATAATATAGGTAGGTAAATAATTAGTTATATTTATTCTTTATTATTAAATGTTTTAATTTATTATATTATGAAAGATATATCTTTGATTAGTAATTATCCATTTTTTAATTTCCTTTTTAAACTTTATTATTGATCTGATTGATAAAATTGATTTTGGTGTTATATCAAAAATATAAGGAATTATATTTAAAAAATGTTTTTGTCCTATAATTTTGTTGGTTTTATTTTTTAATGTAATTTGATTTTTATTTCTGGTATTATATTTATTTTATGACTAATAAAATTTAATTGATTTTTATTTTTAAACATATAAATTAGCATATTATAAGTAAATAATTGTCTGATATCCATTTTTTTACTTTCTTTATAAAGCATATCAGAGGAATATAAATAATCTCTATTATAAATAATTTTTAAAATTCGTTTTTGAAGGACTTCTATATTATAAAGATGACTTTTGTTTATTCCACCCCAACCTAATATTCCATAATTTATTTGAGTTTGTACTAAAGAATAATATATTATTTCCAACTGTTTTATATTTAAAAATTGTTTAAGATGTTTAAATTTTGGAATAAGCATTCTTAATTTTTTAGTAAGGTATTCGCTCTGTAAATTCCATTTTAAATGTTTATCAATAATTATTCCCAAATATTTAATATAATTTGCTTGCTCTATTTTTATATTTTCATTAATTCTTAGTGTATTTGTTGCATTTGGTAAATTATTTTTATAAGAAGTAAATGGAAGATATTTTGTTTTTTTATAATTTATTGTTAATAAATTATTATTAAACCATTCATTAATTTTTATAAAATCATTTTTAATTATATCTTTTATAATATTCCAATTCATTCCTTCGTAAAATATTACAGTATCGTCTGCGAAACTGTGTAATTTTCCTTGACAATTTAGAGTAAATATATCATTTAAATATATATTAAAAAATAATGGTCCTAAAACTGTTCCTTGTGGGACTCCATAATTAAAAATTTTTGGTATACTGATCGTCTCACCAATTTTGACATATTGTGGTCTATTATTTAAATAACTTTTAATTAAATTTAAAACATTTCCTCGGAAACCTAGATTTTCTAATTTTTTTAAAAGTATTTCATGACTTACAGTATCAAAAGCTTTTGCTAAATCTAAAAAAATACAAATACTTTGCATTTTATTATCCATTGAGTTATAAATCTTAGTTGTTAGTTGACAAATTGCATCTTGAGTTGATTTATATTTTTTGAAGCCAAATTGTTTCGCTGATATTATTTTATTTTTATTTAAGAATTTGTCCATTCTATCTTTTAAAACTTTTTCAAATATTTTTGCTAATGATGAAATTAATGTTACAGGTCTATAATTTTGAAATTCTGTTTTGTTTCCATCTTTATAAATTGGTTTTATTAAACCTATTTTAAAAGCATTTGGATATATTCCTGTTCTAAATATAGTATTTATTAAATAAACTAACGGTTTAGATATCTCTGAATTAATTGATTTTAATATCTCTGATGTTATTCCATCAATTCCAGGAGATTTTTTAGGTTTAAGATTATTTATAATATTTTTAATTTCATAATAATTGGTTTCTTCTAGATAAAAGGAATTTAAGTTATTTGATAAACTTTCATATAAAATTTTACTTTTATTTTTATTTAATAAATTATTAGCCAATGATTCACCAACTTTTGAGTAATATTCAATAAAATTATTAGATATTACATTTTGATCATTAGTTAATTCTCCATTTTGAAGTGTCATGTAATTTATTGAATTATTTTTTTTTATATTTTTCATTGCATAATTTTTTAACCCAATTCCATATTTCTTTTGCTGATTGACATTTATTTTCTATTTGAGATTTATAATAAATTGTTTTAGTTTTTTTAATAATTTACCTCCAGAGTACACTTTATTGCATCAATTAAGATTGGTAAAGACATTTTCGATGATAGGCATTGTTTCTCATATTAAAGTTTACAGCCTTAGATAGACTAAAGACAAGAAAATATTGCAGAGCTCCAGCCCGAATGAAATCACCGGCAATAATAATAATAAATAATTGAAAAGGCAACAATATCCAAAAGTAAAATCGCTACTTACCCAGAGAAACATTCCTGGAAGGGCTCTGTGCAATTGCCGAATATGCCGGGCTGGGTACGTTGGACAAGAAACTTTGCATAGACACCAACGGAGCCGGTTGACTCAGGACAGACGGCATGGTCGTCACCATTTTATTGGCAGGTAAGGGAATTTGGTAGTTGTGGGCCTGGGACGTAGTAGTAATGGATACCTGGGCCGTTACTTGAGGTTTTTGAACGTTGCCTTAAATCAAAAGGTGAATATCATACGTGAAAGTACACACATTTTAACACCAAAAACCATACCTTTAATATGTTGCGGCGGAATGGTCACAGACAACACCGGCTGAGAAATGCTGGCGTTAATGCTGGGCAACGGATCCGACGACGTTATAACGACGTTTACGGGCGGCGCTTTGCTCGAGGTAACGGTTGCGTTAGCCACACCGCCGACAATATTTAGGCTTTGCCCCAAAAATCCTGAAGCGCCGGGGATGCTGCTGGACAAACTCGGCTTGGGGCTCTCCTTAGCCAATTGCAGTCCTTGCGTCGGGAAACCAGCCTGAGGCAACCCCGTGCCGGCGAAAACGGTCCTGGGGCTCTCCTTCGGCTGCGCCTGCACCGCCTGGGGCACCGTTCCCAAAATCATGGAACTCAGACTGGCAGTGGGGATGGTGAAACCGGGAATGTTCGGCATTTGTCCCAGTTGGCTTTGCAGCTGCTGCTGATCTGCTGGCGGCGGGGGTAGGAACGCTTGCGGCAACCCGATGGGTCCGTAAGGGTAGGGAAGTCCCGGATAGAGCCCCGGGTACAGGGCTTGGCCTCCGTAGGCTGCCAGGCTTGCCGTGGGTCCTAAAAATAACCAGGACGATGACGCTATATTAAATTTCATACAGTTTAAAGGTAACTTACCTTGAGGCAATCTAGGCGGTTGATAATGAGGATACATGCTGTTGACGATAGAACTTAAGTTCGACTGTGCATTTCCCAGATTGCTACTCAAGTTATAGTCCAGGGCAGCATTATAGTCAGGATCTGAAGCGAGTAAATCAGTTCAGGTTTCAATTTTAATTGTAACGTCAATGTCATTAAAAAAAAAGCTTCTTACCATTACCTAGCTCGTAAAGGTCTTCCACGCTGAGCTGTGCGTTTTTATTTTGATCCCTCTTCAAGTCGTTTATTTCCTTCCGCATTTCCTGCAACCTGTCGTCTACGCCGTCACGAAATCCTAAAAATTGATATTTATTTTTTAGGATTTCTATGCTAGTAATACCTGCAGGCCGCTATTTATGAAACGCAAAATGACTAAATAATGTCCGTTTATTTATCCTCGAACCGGTATATGTCTTACAAAGAAAGACTTCAAGTTACAACTCCATTGTATCCTTTTCGCGTATCACACAGTGTGCCATTACTCATCCCTAGATCTACAACGGCAGAAAGCTTTCTTCTAGTATGTCGCAGGTTTAAATAAATATATAAGCTAGACTTAATGATAATAGGCAGTATAAGATCTACAGTTATAGCAATTAAACAGGAAATCAAATTAATCGAACACAACAATAATAATGATACACGTAAATCAATTAAAAAATATGAATAGACAGATACAGAGCGTTCTGCAAAGGATTAGAACAGAACTGAATCATGTATATTATTACCCAGTCCCCCAATGGGATAAATATTATTATACAGGGTGTTTTCTAACTACAGTACGAAACTTCAGAGAGTGATACATAAGGTCGTTTTAAGAAACAAAGTTCCTATGAACATATGTCCGGAGTTGTCTCGTTTCTGAGATACAGGGCGTTGAAAATTAGTTATTTGAAGTAATAAGGCGCTTATTTAGCCCTAACTAGATTGAAATTATTAGGTCCAGTGGCGTCTCAGTGGGCACCACAGCCTATTATTATTGAGAAGAAAAAGTACGCCACTGCCTTTTTTTTAGTTTTTTTTATTTGTTCAGATTAAGCAACTACAAATACAGCTTTTCGGTCTCTTGTGTTTTTTTTTCATATCTGGCTTCGTTTGCGAGAAAAAGAATAAAAATCACTTTAACTCATTCTAAAAGCTATCCATGGACAACTTCCGGGGAATTTATGAATAAGTTTATTCAAGAATATCATATTAACATGTATATTATATTCTAACTATTTGAAATAAACTTATTACTATTATTATTATCAGGCTCTACAACAAAATGCCAAATCATATAAAATATATTACTAATATATCAAAATGGGAAAAAAACATTGAAAAAAGTGTTAATAGAAACTAAACCCTAATAATTAGTAACTTTTTAGACAAGGAATGGTAAACCTATTCCATTCCGTGGCGTCATTTTATTTTATCTCATTTTACACAGCATAATTGCATGATTAATTATTATTGATCCAGCGTGGGCCGTTTTAGACAGTGTAAGATTGCTTCACAGCTAGGCGGCTTGCCTTGGAGGCAGGTCTTACAACTTCGCGCCGCCATCTTACTATCCTCCAAGCGAGAGAGGATGTCAATAGCACTCTCAAGCCTTAACAGGTCCATAGGATATTTCAAAGTTATAGTACAAACACATTGTTTTGTTTCCCCTTGTATAACAGATCTGATATTTAATGCTGTTATACAAAGGAAAATAAAATACTGTTTTTGTACATATTGTCACAAAGGGAATAATCAAAAAGAATATTTTCTCAAAATAATTCAAAACCTAAATCAATATTTCATAAATCCACTTTAGTAAAGAAACACTCAGTAAAGAAATTAACTTCCCATCATTTATTACTAAATGTATAAACACGCCAATCAAGCCGATTCAGCAAGTCAGCAGGAAACAGAGGTGTTCGACCTATGCATTGACCCGAGTACATCGTCTACCTAAAATAGATTAAAAGATAGTAAAAAGAGTGCTGACTTGTCGAACCGTTTGAAAGGTATAAAGTCAAATTTGATCAATGGCGAGAGGGCAGTTGTTGGCCGACAAGGTGACTGATCGATTCTATCCCGATTCTCCCCTTTGCGAGACGCCGTCCGAAAGCACCCCCCCCCCCCCACGATGGTTATTTTCAAAGTTAATCTTTTATTGTAAGTATGAAACTATAGTTTGTCTCGCCTATAAGGAAATGTAACCAAGGGTAATATTTAACCATAACGTAATCGAAGTGTAAAATAATTGTAATGATTTATTCGAAACAGACTAACAGTAAATAAATTAATTTGTTATTGTTATATAAAATTTAGTGTTTTATTCCGATCTTAGGTTAACGTCCCCAGTCGCACCAGCAGGGCGTGACAATATATACATTTTCAATGTTTATCTACATATATTTACCTCGTAGATTTATTTGTTGTTTCTACCACGTTACAAAAATAAATACATTTTACATTGACATTTTTTATCGCCTATCCAGAAAAATTCGTGGGAAACTTTAACTCGAGAGAAACAAGATAACTGTTAACAACGAAAATAATATTGAAAATAGGCCGTGCGATTGCATGGTCCACCTAATATGGATTTTACTAGGTATTATCGTTGTGCTTGTATAGAAGCAAACCTAAACGCTATCCTCACATGGTACGGCAAGTTGCCACATAAAGACCAAGAAGCAGACATCCAAGGGAGAACTGGAGAAGCAGAGGACGTAGTAACTCTTTAATCAAGAGCAATGGGTACTGTCGACAGATCTGTATTGTGGACGCTAGGCGACGAAGATCAAACAGCCACCAAAGAAAGTATCGAATATTTATGCATTAAAAAATTATTGTGAATTTATGTTTTAGTAAATTTTGGCAAATAAACAACACTTGATTAAAATTAGCTAAATTAAATTAACACCACAGATATACATTGTCTTGTCTATTTTCTGTGAATTTAAATGGCATATTATTCAAATTAAACAATTTGTAAAGTTAAGACGATTTAATTTGTTTGGACATTTACAGTAGTTTATTTGACGCGTTCGTTTGACAGTCAAGTTCTTTTAGTTTGGCACCACTCGAACCACTGTTTTTGTTCACTTTCATGCATAAGATGTCAAGTCGGGAGAAGGACCTTTGACAAGATAATATAATAATATTAGGATTGTTCCGACCAGCAGTCGGAGGCTAGACTTTAATCAGAAATAGAGTCTACCAGATAAATATTGCATGTAGACCCCAGGATGCCGTGTTAAGTCCTACAGCTGATTGATTGTATTTTGAGAGCCTAAAACTGTCAGGGACTGATGGTTGGAACAGACCTAATAATACAAGCAACACAAAAGGCCAAAGAAAAAAAATAATAAAACGAAAAAAAAACGAAATAGACACAAGAAAAAATAAATTTAAAAAAAAGGAAAAAAATAAAAATAAATGAAAGACAATTTGCTTTTGTTTGTTAAGACTGACAGAAGTGGGCAGGAGGACCTCCGTCAATATCCCTTTGACATGATGGTATAACAAAATTATTACAAACAACACAAAAAAAAAAGAAAATCGGAAAACAATGTTATGAAATTGCATAATAAATAAGTTAAATAGAACCTTACCAGTGAAACTTTTTGCTTGCTCATCCACCGAATTAAGAACAGCGTCCTTAAATCCTCTTATCTCCTCCTTCATCCCCCTAGTCTCCTCCATGAGGGACCTTTGAGTGTCCGCCATGATTTTAATTTGCTCCAGCAAGCCATTTAAAACCAGATCTTTAGAGGCTACCAGCTGGCGAAGCTGCGCGTCTAATCTGGAAAACAATAATATAAGTAAATTTCTGATATAATATAATTATGACATATAAGCGTGCATACTTTAGATAGAAGATTAGTATTACCTTTCAGGGCTTGGTCTCGCCTCCTGCCTCGGCACTCCCAACCGCAACGGCGTCGAATGTATGTGGGCGTCATTCTTCCCGCTGTAGTCCCGCCCATTATGAAAGCTAGTGTGATGGGTGTAGGTGCTAAGGTAGTGTTCACCCACCGAGCTGTCCGATCCGTTTTCATCGGACATACCTGCGAAGATAGAACGTTTAAAAATGACGCGAATCACTCTCGAATAACTTACCGTCGCATTCGTTCCTGTTTGTACAATCCGGATCTATCCTGGACAACAGTCGTTCGATTTTCTCGATCTCGGTGCCGAGCTGGGCGTTCAGAGGATGATCTCGGTCCTGGGAAGGCTCCCTCAGACGGTCCAAAGTGAGATACAAGCATTCGCGAGCCCTACAAGCATAAGCAATGAAGAAAGCAGCAAAAATGCTCAGGACCGACCGACAACTTACCTCGACAGCAAAATGATATTTTGGCTTCTCATTTCCGAGGTCACATTCTCTTTATTCTGGTTGGTTTTCGAATCGGCCATGTGTTTGTAAATCTGCGACTGGTAAAAACTGGCGTAGGGATCTTTGAGGCTCTCGAATGTGTGCATCGCTTTTTCGAATTCCTTTTTCTTCATCAGTTGAACCCCTAAAATCATATTTAATGAGTAAAAAAATTTTTTGGTAAGCACAGTTACGTACCTAAAAACAACTTGGCTTTATCGATATAACCGCAAATCTCCTCCTGCGTCAAATCCTTGTTGCTCTTGTACTCAAACAGCCTGTTATTCGGATAGACGACGGCGTTGTTATTTTTCAATTTTTCTAGCACAGGAAGCGCCGTTTTCCAGTACAGCTCGGCCCTAAAACGAATAGACAACACATCACGGTGTATTGCTCAATGAAAACGTAAAGTACTTCCCAACATATTTCGTTTGGCTTAATGACTGCAATAAAACCCCTCATAAACTAGGCTTTTGCTTTCGCAAAGACGTATTAACCCACATTTATTTTTAATGCCAGTTTACAATAACAATGGATAGGTGCATTACTTGATTTCTTATCATCAAAATTAATAAACTGTCTAATTAAGGTCTCTTAGAAACAACTTAATAATTAGGATATTTCTCAAAACTTTTTAGTTACAGGTACCTGTTTATATAGCTTATATAAATAGTAAACATAATATTCGAAATAGGTTAGTACCCATCTATTTTACTTTGAAACAGCGTGCAACAAGTTAATATTAAAAGTATGTGGAGACCTTGGGAATATTCAGCTAATGCGATATCTAGCTACCCTAAACATTCCAGGAAGCATTTCTCTTCTGACGCCAAAGTGATCGTGAAAATGTATGTGAATCGTTATTAAAGAGCGGCCACCCTAAAGTAATTGCCACTAAAAATACCAGTGAAATGACGAAAGTTCCATTATCGACGGTACGAGATATTATGCTAAAAGGACATTTTAAAAGAAAAGTTCGCAAAGATACCGGAAAAATGAAGTGCGTAGATGATTGTGACAAAGATGGTATTTGCAGGAAAATATACCAAATGTATCGAGAAAATGTTGTGCCCACGTTAGATAGAAATAAAGCCCCTTCAAATAAAGGAAAACGAATAACAATAATTCATGCAGGTTGGGAGAATGGATGGATCCCTAATTGTTTATTACTGTCGGCAAAAAATATAAAGGATTCAAGTCTGGACTATCATGAAGATACCAACGCCGTTCCTGTGCAAAGCAGTACCCCTTATTTCATTTCATTTCAGTAATATAAACAGTGATGCCAGCTGGGGCCAGGTAGATTTCGCTGGTTTGACAGTTTTATATGGGTAATTTTACCAAGAAATTGCTTAAAATCGTAGGTTTGGCAATCGAACAGGTAACAAGGTTTCTTTTGGGTGTTTATAATATAATAAAACTATTATTGCAGTTATTAGGTCAAACGAAATATGTTCGGATAGACTTTATCGGCCAGACTATCGATTGTGGCCGTCTATGGCTGATGTAACGCTTCTTACCTGGCACTGTTGGCTTCGATCTCAACTTGCTTAGTCAAAACTTTCGATTTCTCAGAGAAAATGGTTGCCAGAGTAACTAAGAGCTTTGCATCCAGCCCATGGTTCCCTACACATCTTATAACCTAAAAATAGAACTACCTGTACCTGTATATTGTCTTTAGATGTTTCTGTCATTTCCAAAAGTCTTTTTTATATTTTGCTGATGGAGATACTGAAGTTTTATAGAATTATGTAGATGGGACTTACCTCTATTCCTTTAATTAAAATCAGTCTTATCTCGCCCATGTTAGACGCGTGCTCATTTTTATACATTTTATACGCAGAGGACACGAATTTTGCTTGATTCAGCGTTCCCAGGCTGCCAGTAATCGAAACGGGCAAAACGGACGGTCTAAAGATAAATATATGTAAAATTAGGGTAAAAACGATTTTTATTTTTATGGTTCTTCAATCTTCAGGTTAACTGGTGGAGTGGGCATCTGTTATTGGACAATCCTCCAGTTAAACTGTACTCTTCAAAGTAATTCGAACCTACAATATCCGGCATAAACTGTTAATTTTAACATAACACGTTGTGAACAACCCTGGTAACGATGGTGGAAATGAACTACTGTTTTACGGGGGGCAGTCGATAAAAGGCGATCGCTTTCGGTTGGGTTACTTTAGATTTTAAAGTGTACCAGACCTGGTTTAGCCTTCATATTTAAGTTTTAGTGATATTACTACATTGCGTTGTTATATTGAGGCTTGATATTTTCGGTTATCTACAAAAATTGACAATAAACCTCAGCTAATACGAAATAGTATATTATTAACCAAGGTTTAGACAGCCATCATTATTGCCCGAGCAACAAGTTTAAATCACGAGGAGCGGAGCGACGAGGGATTTAAGACGCGAGGGCTATAAGCTGTCTAAACCGTGGTTAATATAATATTTTTTCCACTACTACAAACTTTTATAAGACATTTATCTTTATAGTATTAATAACTATAAAAAATGATAGGTAGGTATAAGTATATTTTTTAATCAAGTTACCTGCGCTTTGGAATTGACCAAATATTTTGTTGTTTTGTCAGGTGGCTTTGTTAATGTCAATTTTTGTTCATTTATGTCATCAGAATTCACGAGTTTTTCGTTTTTTTAAAAAATGAGCGAGGAAAATGTTAGTGATATTATTATGTGTACACCTCCAAAATTAAGGATGGAAGCAGAAAAAATGTTGATTGTATCGATATTTTACAATATCAAGTAATCTAATATGTATTGATAATTATCTGGTTGCCTAACCACATTCATGTTTATGAATTCATGTTGTAGAATCAAAAAATCAAGTTACCTGCCTTCAAATAGATTCTTCAAGATCGGTCAATAATGGATTTCAATGCCTTATTATTGACCATGGTCAATAATAACTTATAAGGTAGAGAAAAACGATTTCTAACGTTAATAATCGGTCAATAATGGCGATGTTATAGGTTAGTAGTGGAAAAACATCGTTATTTCACACCACTAAGTACATAGTTTGCATTCATTTAAACCACACGAGTTAAAACTTAATCTACACACTTAAGAAAACACACACACACTTACCTGTCTCGACTAAAATACGTCAGACTACTGTCGGCATTCCTTATTTTGGACTGAGCGCAAAGCGCGGCGCAGTAAACGAAACTCTGCACATCCAAAATATTTATAGTTTCGGCGGCGCAATTATTCAAATTTTTGACGGTGTAGTTGAGACCATCGAACAGTTTGAGGGAAAAGTCGGAGATGCTCTGGCCGTTTAACGCTATCCAAACGAGATGGTGCAGCGAGTCTGGGTACAGAGTTTGAGCAACCTATAAGAAAATTTATTATACCTTCTAGTACAATAACAGAAGTGTGCAAGTAGATATTTTGGAACGCTTTAATAGAACGTTACTTACGTCATCGTATTCCCGAAGATCACCATAGTCTGGCAGCTTTATTGTCGGTTCCAGGGTAGATGAAATGAAAAAGCTTGTGCCGGTCTTTATATGCTGATCACGTTTCACAAAAATCTAAAAAAAACGAGAAGCATTTGTCAGCAAACTTACTGAGCGAACAAAAAGTACAAGTCGTGTCACTTTCTTACCTTTTTGAACAGCTGTTCACGCCACATTCCCGTAGAGTATTGAGCGGCCTTGTCTAGTAAGATATTTCTCCTGTCCTTAGCCAGAGATGCTATGACATGACCGGCTTGGGAACACCTACAAAACGAGATTACTTTATCAGTTCTAATAAGGAACGCCTATTGGTATTTACACACCTGAAGGAACCTTCTCGATGCCATCCAACAACCATCTTCCTTTGGTTCTCTGGAGAGTTGTTAAACCACACCGCTTGCAAATCGGGAGGCCCCGCATTATACGAGATAAATAGCAGAGGCAGTACTAAATTCTGGACCTGAAAAATAACGGAAAATTAACGAAAAACTCTTACAAAATGCATATACAGGTGTGGCAAATAGTTATTACTTAACGGAGAAAAGAGAAAGCAATGCACTGGTTAGAAGTTAAATAAAGAGGGTGGAAATGCCTTGTAACCAGTGCATTGCATTCTCTTTTCTTCCCGTTAAGCGGCTGACAGCAATATATTTATTTAAATAATGATAATTACGGTCACCTAGGGTTAGTGTGACAGCTGTGTTAGTGTGACAATATTAAATACTAATTTACATTGTGCATTTATATTAAAGTCCATCCGAACATATTTCGCTTGACCTAATAACTGCAATAATAGTTTTATTATAGTGTAAACACCCAAAGAAACCCCGTTACAGGGTTGGCAAATATCATGATATTTATATAAATATCAAATATCGGATATATATCCGATATATATCCGATATATATCTGATATATATCAAATAATTTTTTTCAGCCAAAACAGATAAAATCATACTTATAGTAGAGCCAAGTAAAATCAAGGAAGTAGATATTTGAGTAAATATTTTTATTAAAACATAAATATTATTTCTAAACAGAGCAAGCCTCGGAACAAGCATAAAAGCTAACAAAATAATAATAACAGATATTCACCTAGACAACAGATATTTACCTAGGGTGAATGCGTACAACAAAAAACAATCCCGAAAAAAAAAATAATATAAATAACCATCTTAAATCAGCCTTATCAATGGTAAGTCATCGTCAGATTCGTCAGAATCGATGGAACGTCCCGGTAATTCTTCTGGTACAGTTCCTGCCCAACTCCAATCAATATTTTCTTTTTTATTTGTTTCTATTTGATTAGAGTATTTAAATAAAAACGTTAATTTTCCAGCTTTTTCATTTTCAAGCCTATTGCGTAGTTTCGATTGCAAGAGTCCAAATGATGAAAAGGTTCTCTCAATGGACGCGGTAGACGCAACTGCAGTAAGCAGTTGTTCACATAAAGCCAGGAAGTCTTTTTTATTTGGCCAATCCTCATCCTCAATAACAATTCCTTTCCACCACACCATAGGAACTGTATTTTTAAACTGAGATCCTGGCTGATACTGGCTTTATGATGCCCTATAGACTCGCCTATAAGTGATGATAATATTTCATCTTCATGTTGCTCAGTCTGAGTTCCTGAACATTTAACGTAATGATCATTTAAACGTTTTGGTATGCCTTGCATTTCTTTCTTACACTTCTTACATTTTGCCCATTTTCCACTGTTTCCAACCTTTCTTGTTTCTTTAAAATATTTCCAAATATTTAGCATACGTTTTGGCATTTTAAATTTAAAAACAGATTAACGTTGTAATAAAAAAACCACACACGATGCACAGTTGCATCGACGAACGCTTCAGTAATGAGAAATAATAATGAAATAAATAGGGGATTCCTAGAAGCGAACCCGAAACAAATTCGAAGAATTAAATATGTACCAAGCCAGGTAAATTACTAAATAGTGTTACCAACCGTAATACCAACCTAAACCATACAAAATTTGGCGGTAAATTAAAATTTATTTTTTCATAATAAATATCATGATATATATCGAGCTATAAATATCATTGATATATATTGTGATATATATCATGATATATATCAGTGATATATATCATGCCAACCCTGCCCCGTTATCTGTTCGATTTCCAAACCTACGTTTTTAAAGAATTTCTTGGTAAAATTACCCATATAAAACTGTCGATGGCGTGCCAACCAGCCTACCTGGCCCCAGCTGGCATCACTGTTTATATTACTGAAATGAAATTAAATGAAATAAGGGGTACTGCTTTGCACAGAAACGGATTTTGTAGTTAAATGAAAAGCCATAATAATATCTTATAGTAGCAATGTTTATTATGTTTATTTTTACCATTACTTGTATTATATGTATATTAATTTATTATAAGTACAAAACAAGTGTGAAAAGTTTGCGTGCGGAAAAGGGCAACTTTTCGCACGCATTTAGGTAAAAGTAATAATAACAATTGCCGACAGTAATAAACAATTAGGGATCCATCCATTCTCCCAACCTGCATGAATTATTGTTATTCGTTTTCCTTTATTTGAAGGGGCTTTATTTTGGCATTTTTTAGTTAAATCAACCCATCCCTTTTTGACAGTCTCATGAGTGTTAAACCACGTTTTATCCAGATAAACTATTGAACGTTTTTCGGATCTAAACTTTTTTATTTCCCTAAGGTACAGAAATCTCATTTTTCTTAATCTATCGAACTCCATAATAATTTGTCTCTTGTTTATTGTCTTATACTTAAATTCCATCTCTTGCAAAGCGCGGTGAAGACTTGTCCTGCTACATGATATCGTTGTATCGTCAGTTGTTACCCGTGTTTTTAAAGAGTCTAACGTGGGCACAACATTTTCTCGATACATTTGGTATATTTTCCTGCGAATAACATCTTTGTCACAATCATCTACGCACTTCATTTTTCCGGTATCTTTGCGAACTTTTCCTTTAAAATGTCCTACTGTCGATAATGGAACTTTCGTCATTTCACTGGTATTTTTAATGGCAATTCACATACATTTTTCACGATCACTTTGGCGTCAGAAGATAAATGCTTCCTGCAATGTTTAGGGTAGCTAGATATCGCCATAGCTGAAGATTCCCAAGGTCTCCACATACTTTTAATATTAACTTGTTGCACACTGTTTCAAAGTAAAATAGATAGGTACTAATCTATTTCGAATATTATGTTTACTATTTATAGCTACACTCATCAGCAAAAAAAACCGGACAAGGAAAATTATTACCAACTTTGATATTAAATAACTTTTCTGATTTTAAAATATGTTTAATGAAATTTTCGGAAGATGGTAGCCACATGTCTTAAGATTATTACCCGCTTTTCGATTTAAGAAAAATGTTGACATGTGTGATATTATACCGAGGGCAACAAATGATACTTTTTTTGCCTTACGTTCTTAACACCCTGTGGAAAAAGTAGGCGGTGCGATGATATTGCAGTGCATTTCATATGGAAGTCGCATGTTTTCTTAACGTTTTGTTTTTTGATTCGTCCCAATAACTCTTCTTTTTAAAAAGATATAATCTTTTTAAAAAATACTTGAAAATAAAATATAATTTTTTTAATAAATACACAAACAAAATTTAACAAAATAAGTAACAGAAATTAATAGCGTGTATTGCCCCCACGAGCTCGAATTACATCTCTCATACGGCGTGGTAAACTTTGAACACAGTTAGCAATTTTTTCTTGAGAAATATTGTTCCATTCTTCCAAAAGAGCAATTTGCAAGCTAGGGATGGTTTCGGGAGCTGGTTCCCGTTTTCGAATTCGTCTCCCCAATATATCCCAAACATGCTCAATGGGATTAAGATCCGGGCTACGGGCTGGCCACTGAAACCGCTGAATGTTAACTTCGTTCAGATATTCGTTTACCACCCGTGCCACATGTGGTGTTGCATTGTCATGCATTAGACAAAAGTTGGCTCCAATATAGTGAGCAAATGGAACGACATGTTCTGCTAAACACTCATTAATATAGCGGTCAGCAGTCATAGCACCATTTAGGATTAGAACGAGCTCGGTACGTTCGTTAGATGATACTCCAGCCCATACCATTATACTTCCACCTCCATATGGTACTCGTGGAGAGATGCAGCATTGCGCAAATCGTTCCCCTTGTCTTCTCCATACACGCTCGCGTCCGTCTGGTGAACGTAAGGAAAAACGGGATTCATCTGTAAACAGTACTCGGCCCCATTGTTCGACTGTCCAATTAATATGTTCGCGAGCGAAATGCAAACGGGCAGTACGGTGGGCTGGGGAAAGAGCTGGACATGCAGCTGGTCTCCTTGAGTTCAATGCTTGTTCACCCAGTCTACGGCGGATGGTATCTGAGGAAATATAAGTGCCACGAATATTTCTTAATTGACGACTAATGGCTGAAGATGGTAAACCGCGATCGCGTAGTGCCGTTAACGCCATGAAACGATCATCATGCATATTTGTCTTACGTTTTCTTCCTGATCCTTGACGCCTAGAATACTCCCCAGTTTGTCGAAAGCGGCTGATTGCATCGTGTACGGTACTCTTAGCCTCACCCAAGACGTTAGCGATATATCGTATGTTTCGGCCATCGTCGTTTAGTGCCACAGCACGGACAACATCTTCTGTGCGCATGTTTCGACAATATTTCAAGCTTGACACTGACAATGAAATAAAACGCTAGTTGCTAGGCAACTTATCACGTTAATTTTTTGGTTTTTCATTAACATTGGAAAATTTAAAATGATTTTTTAAAAAGATTATATCTTTTTAAAAAGAAGAGTTATTGGGACGAATCAAAAAACAAAACGTTAAGAAAACATGCGACTTCCATATGAAATGCACTGCAATATCATCGCACCGCCTACTTTTTCCACAGGGTGTTAAGAACGTAAGGCAAAAAAAGTATCATTTGTTGCCCTCGGTATAATATCACACATGTCAACATTTTTCTTAAATCGAAAAGCGGGTAATAATCTTAAGACATGTGGCAACCATCTTCCGAAAATTTCATTAAACATATTTTAAAATCAGAAAAGTTATTTAATATCAAAGTTGGTAATAATTTTCCTTGTCCGGTTTTTTTTGCTGATGAGTGTATATAAACAGGTCCCTGTAACCAAAAAGTTTTGAGAAATTACCTAATAATTAAGTTGTTTCTAGAAAACCTTAATTAGACAGTTTATTATTTTTGATAACAAATCAAGTAATCTATTGTTATTATAAACTGGCATTAAAAATATATGTGGGTTAATACGTCTCTGCGAAAGCGAAAGCCGAGTTTATGAGGGGTTTTATTGCACTCATTAAGCCAAACGAAATATGTACTTTACATATAATGTTATATTGCGCTTGTATTTCGACAGATTATTTGAAAAAAATAGTTTCAGTCACTTCTGATTTTTAGGTAAAAACCATAGTATGTATGTATTTTAATTTCAATTCGTAATTCTGATAAACTAGGTTCAAATTTTGGATTTCTCCAAAATTATTTATATACAATTATGAATATTTCTGTGCATGGTAATGCATATCTCATTTTAAACATTTAAACCTGGTTTAAACGCCTGTCTTTAACTATTATTTTTTTAGGTATGTCACACCCTGTAGGTTTTCACATTGTGGGGCTTCTGTGACAGTGGAACATGGGTATAGTGTGACATATGTCACACTATCACCCCTTACTACTTTAGTTTGATCAGGGATCAGGTTATGTTTGGCGGTAACTTGCAATCGTTATTGTGCTGTGTTTTTAGTGACCTAAATACAAGAAAAATGTATCTAAAATCTGTATTAAAGTCCCCTTATTTGTCCCATAACAACTACCAGAGTACTTTATGTCTTTTACTGACATTTAATAGAAGAAAGTGACGAAACAGAAGAGGATTTGTTAGAGGAAACTGCGACATTGAAACTAGGGATCGACCGATATGATTTTTTGTGACCGATACCGATATCGGCCGATACCGATATATGCATAGCCGATATCGGCCGATACCGATATATCGGCTATATTTTCTATTATGGATATTTTGCTATATAAATTAGCTACAATTAATGTCCGACTTGTTCAACTGCCCGCTCAAGTAAAACCACACAGCTAAAGATATTTGAATCCTTTGATAACATGCAGTTATCAATAGTACTAAATCTAAAGACATTCAATATTCTATCTGAGAATTATTAGCTATAGGTATACAACCCTTCAGTATTCTGAATGATGTTGGCTTTAAACAGCGTTTAACAAAATTGGATCCTTGTTACAATATGCTTCTGATAAATATTTTAGAGAAAATATACTTCCTGATATTTACCAAAAATGTTCTTCAGCAATTAGTGAAAAATTGTCATCATCACTTTCCTTAGAAGAAAACATTAAAGTTTCTGTAACTACAGATTTATGGACGTGCAACACAATAACAATTCATTTATGTGTTCTACTGCTCATTGGATGGATTTTAAAACGACTGAAAGATGTTCATTTGTACTGGCCTGCAAACATTTTCCAGGAACACATACATCTTTAAATATTGCCCAGATGTTAAATGATTTACTGAAGAGATGGAAGTTAGTTCATAATCAGGTTCTTTTGGTTTTGGCTGACAATTCCGCCAACATAAAAAAGGGCATCGACGAAGTTAAACTAAAACACCAAACTTGTTTTATACATCTTTACAATTAGCCATACAAGACTCGATAGAAATTCAACGATCAATCATGGATTTATTGGCAAAAGCGAGGCGTATAGTAACTTATTTTAGTCACTCCTCTTTGGCTTGTTATAGACTGACGAATATTCAAAAGACTCTTAATATGGCGAGAAAATCTTTGGTTCAGGATGTACCTACATGATGGAACTCAAGTTTTTATATGTTGGAACCGAGGTTGGAACGTTTGGTAGAAAAAAAAACGCTTTAAATATATTTATAATGGATGATTCAGCTTTAAAAGATAAGGAACTAGCATATCACCAGTGGGAACTAGCAAAAAACTTATGAAACTTATTAGAACCCTTTGAAGAGATTACCAAAATTTTTAGTAAGAACAGTGCATCTATATCAGAAATAATATCATTACTTAAGACACTTTTGATTTATCTCGACAAAGCTGAAGGAGCTGATTTTTCTGGAGTGCAGACTACTAAAATTGAGCTTAAAAATTGTTTATTTATTTATTTTACTTTATAAATTTATGTTTTAATTTCTTTAAAAAATATATCGGCCGATACCGATATACTCTTGGCCGATATGGGCCGATACCGATATCGGCAAGAAGGCCGATATACCGATACCGATATCGGTATCGGTCGATCCCTAATTGAAACCTGTAAACCAGGAAATTATTAAGCAAGGTTCTTTTATAGTTGCAACTTTTATGGGTGGAAAGCGTGGTACAACCGTTTTTAAGTATGTGTGTGTGTAATGAAAAACTTTGTTGACACTGAAGATGAAATAGAAGTGGTAGGATTAAGAAGTGTTGATAAGGATAAAAACAGTTTTGTTGTTAATGAGAAAGATAGGTCATTTGTTAGAATATCTCAGATTATACTATATAAAATATTAATGACCTTAAGTTTCAATATTGTAAGTATTTGTTCAAATTGTATTTGTTTATACATCTTTTACTATTTTAATTGCATTTGTTTATAAATTTTTACTCTGTATAGTATTGTAATTGCAATATTTGTGACATTTTAACGTTTTAAATTTTATATTAACATTAATTTATTTATTTATATAATTAGTATTATAAGGTTGTACCTTGTTTTATTCCTACATTTCACTTTTGACTTGTAAAAGTACCTTTGTGTTACTATTACCAATAAATATCTATATATCTATCTATCGATATAGGAATATTGTTGGATCCTATATTATCCCTTAATGGTGAAAGAATTCGATACAATTTTAATAGAAAAGTTGATGTTTCAAAATGTTAGATGTTACTGATGAGTTTTGTAAAAACATTGGCGTTTAAATAGTAAATATGCACATTTTTTCCCTAAAATTGACGATTTTTTAAATTCGAAAAATTTCTGGTGCTTTTATATGGCAAAAATAGCTGTTTGTCACACTATCCCTAATCTTAGTCACAGTAACCCCATAATGAAGGGATAGTGTGACATCTAACCCATTTAAATAAAACATAACCTATGTAAAATAAATTTTAAAAACGCGACGTACCTACTCACTGTGCAATGGTTATGACAATTGACCAGAAATCCTTCATTAAAAATTTGAAACCGTTCGATTAAAAATAAATATATATTATTATTTATTTGCATATTCTTACGTCACACTAACCCTAGGATTACCCTACATTGTTACACATAATATACAGTGTTGGAAAAAACGACAACTTACCTCTTTAAAAGACATCATATCCTTCTTTGCCTGCTTGAACGCCAATACGCACAAATGCAGACACAGCTGCGCTTCGTAATGCGCCATAAACAGCTTCAGCAACATTTTATCTGGGCACGATTCAACATGCTTGACGGCTTTCGACAGGGACTGATCGAAATTAAACACAGCCGTGACGTAGTCTATGGAACTCTTCAGATTCTCCTGGTGCTCGTCCAGTGAGAGCGCTGCCAGTTTTTCCAGGACCGATACTGACAAGAACCAGAATTCCCATGTTAGCTGGGTGGCGACAGAAGCGTCTCTTTGATATCTAAAAAAAATAATAATGGTATTAAAAAAAATATGGTAATTAAACGACAAGGATTAAGTTTGTCTTTTAAAGATCAATCTCACTGACCTTACTAATACTTCCGCGAATGCTTCATACCAGGGCAGACTGTTTTCAAAAATCCCCAGTTTCTTCTGTTCTATATCAGAAGCGTGCTTATACGCTTCCTTCACCATGTTGTTCTGCAAGAAATGTTTGAGCAGCCTCACTCTCAGAACGACGTCAGTTGGTCTAAAAATATTAAGTAAGTCTATTTGACGTCCAAACGATTGTTAATACATGCTTTTGTAATACTTTAACAGCGGATCTTTTAAATACCTGTTTTCTAATTCCTCGATAAGAAATTTCGATACATCTTTAGGATCTTTACTGTCACTTGTGATGAGTTTCTCTTTAAGAGAGGATACTATCGGGTTTTGAGGGTCCAAACTTTGGGCCAAGTCGCAAAAATATCGTGCGCCTGAGTTGTCTACGTCGACATCATCTTGCGCCATTAGTTCACACACTGAAAATTTATTTATTTATGTAACAACATTTTCAAGATATAAAGCATTTACAAATTACAAAATTTAATAAACTAACTTAACATTTATTGACATTTGTCGACATCCTGTTTATAGACGAGGCGGTAGATTGAGACCCATGCCGTGACGTATACCCATGCCGTGACGTATACCGTGACGTCAGTCTCGTGGGCGTGGGTTTATATAGACTTATATTGGTTAAACAGCGCTAACACGCATCTAATACACCTTTTTGGTTCCAATCCGTCTTTATTCGATCATAAAAAAACTAAAAAAAATCATGAAAATACTAAAAAAGTCATTTGTGGGAATCGATCCTGTGACCTATAGCATGGAACCTAAACGCTATGTACACTACACCACGGCATAACTAATAAAATTAAGTTAATTTAGTAACAGTAGAATGAAAGCAGCGGCACAGCTGACGTCACGGCATACGTCACGGCATGGGTCTCAATTTACCGCCTCGTGTTTATAGGACTATGTGCCAGATAATTCGTTCTGCTAAAAGGAACATGCAGGAGGGAAGGATTACGAGTCTGGCAACTAGGAACATAAATGTGAAAAGTTTCAAAACATTCAGGGCTCTTAATAATATTATTCAATACTTTGAAGGCAAAGCAGACGTCGTAGTACTCCCTTCGGCGGAAAAGCGTTGTCAGATTTAGATAAGTCATAGCCTGGTCGTCGGTGAAGTTGATTCCAGAGTTAAAAAGAATATGTTTGGAAAACTTGATGAAGTTTTTCTGAATATTCTCCAGCCTATTGATATGAATATCATAGAACGGCGACCAAACTATACTTGAGCACTCCAAGATGGATCTGACAAAAGGAAATATATGTTTTTACAGCTGTTACATTTTTGAAATCCCTACACAATCAATGTGTTCAGAAAATATTAACTGTGTGTCCAAGTACACGCCAAGATCTTTAACCACAGTCCTCCACAACCTCTTTTAGAGCAACATTATTGATGACATACTGATGAGGAAACAATTTTCTCGATCTGCTGAACCTCATAAAGCAACATTTATCGATATTCAGTGACATGCCATTGAGTTAACACCAGGAAAACACAGTGCTAATATCGTTTTGCAACGAGATGACATCTTGAAGAGATTAGTCATTAATAAAAAAATTAAATAAAAGGGGCCCTAGATGAGATCCCTGGGGAACTCCCGAGGTAACTTTAAATGGCTCCGATAGATAATCGTCGATCTTAACCTGTTGCTCTCTATCAGAGAGGTATGATTGCAGCCAAGAGAGTAATATGCCGGTAATCCCGTAATTGGACAGCTTAGAAAGCAGAATGGTAATATTCACCTTGTCGAAAACCTTGCTAAAGTCTGTATAGATAGCGTGAGTCTCGGTACCCTTATCAAAAGCATTATTGATGATTAATAAAAAAAAATTTGTATTAACAGAGCGACCAGAGGTAAATCCATGCTGATTACTTACCACTATTTGCTGGAAGGCGTTGGTTAGAACAGTTTCAATGCAGTGCTCAAATAGTTAAGGTATAGCCGAAAGAATACTGATTGGTCGGTAGTTCTTAATAGTGATCGACCGATACCGATATATCGGCTATATCGGCCGAGAGCCGATTATCGGTATCGGCCGATAGATGTAAATATATATCGGCCGATGTATAAAAACAACCATAGCAGGTTAAAACATTTTTTTTATATTTAAATTTAAAGTAATATTTCAAATAAATACTTTTTCCATCCATTTCGCTACTTTGCACTCCACCAAACTCCAATAGGATTATTATTAACTATTAATATTATGTCTTTGTTAAAGATTAACTAAATTACGCCAAGAAATAATCGAACTTAAAACGATCTGCTTTAAGAATGCAATACTGAATGCACGGCAATAAACGCACGGGATTCACCGAGAAATTCAAATTAAGGGGATTCACCAATGACTTGGCGCTGAGCCACATAAATTACCGCCTATTGCTGTGTTGCCAAAGTGCAATTTTTGTTTTTATTTTTGTGATTTTAAATTAAACGTTAAAGAATTATAAATTATATTACAGAATATTCAGATTTTAGACATTAATAATGTTATCAATTAAAAAAGGCCGATATGCCGATATATATCGTTATCGGCCAAGACATTATCGGTATCGGCCGATTATCGGTATCGGCTAAAAAAGTCATATCGGTCGATCACTACTTCTTAACGTCATTTTTATTGCCTGATTTATGAATAGGACAGACATGACAATTTCCAGACACTGGAGAAACTTCCAGAAGTAAGAGATTTTTATCAAAGAATTTACCTGCACACAAGAAAATTACTATGAATACTAATCTCTTTGTCAATTTTGTTTATGAGATTTGATGTACTTAACTTAAACAAGCCTATCCATCTGCTTGATAAAAACGGTACGTGTTTGCCTGAAGAAATCCCAAGAGAAAAGAAAAGGAAAAAATCCCACTTGTCATCTCAGGGACAAGGTGGGAAAAATAACAACCACTTAATAAAAAAGAAAGGAGAAAAACTAAAGAAAAAGTTAAACAAACTAACTCTGAAGAATAAAAGAAGGAAGAAGCAGAACACTTAAAAAAATTTAAACAACAAGCAGGGCAAAAACTAAAAAAACAGAAGTTAAAAATTAAAACAAAAAAAAAATCCTCGGAAAGTTCAGAAGAATGGGTGGAGTCGGGAAGTAGGAGGGGGGGGGGGGGGGGGAACGCGACTTAAGGTATCTGAGCAAGAAATTTCAGATAATAGATGTAGAAAAAGTTGCTTTATTATGCTTAGATTGGAAGGTAAAAATAGATATCTTAATTACATCTGCCTAATTTAAGAATCTTATGCAAGTGCAGAATTTGTCATGGGAAAATACAGTATTTATATTAAATGAATGAGATATCAGTGTGATACAGCATAACCAAATTCTTTAGGAGCATCCACAAACTTTCATAATTGGATCTGGAGAGAAAATAAGATATGAGAGAAATTTTAAATGCTGATGGCTAACCGTATTTATAATTCGAATCTATGCATCTTTATACTGTCATTGCTGTAATGGAATGTATATCTCTATAATATATGTAGTTCCAAGTTCCTAAATGGCATCCTAACATTGTCAAGGACTGGTTATTAACCTTAACATATCCTCTTACCTTAGCACTTCCTTAATATTCTTATTAGAATGCCATTAGAAAATAGAAGAATCAGGAGATGATTGGTGTATACTTATGTACTTTTGAGTCTGACTGTTGACAGTCCTGATCTGCTAGCTCAGTTACCCTTTTCAGTTAGCAGAATTATTATTAGACACAAATTTGGAATTTTCTAGAATAAACCTATAAAAATTCTCCATTGTTATATGAGTGATTTGTTTAACAGGTTTGGGAGTAATAATTATTCTTCCACTTGACGAGATTTGTAAAAATAATTACATAAATTAAGTTACTGTTAATCCTTGCTAGATGTAATTTTATTATTATTTGTAATTCAATTGGTAATAAATGATTTTTGATATGCTAACTGTCTACCAATGTTGTTCCTTTATTTTTTTTTACTTTTCCCAAATGTATTCATGCTGTGTAAATGGCTAAAGCTGTTGAAATTAATAAATAACTTAAATTGAAATACAAACCTTTGATGACTAAATTATTTTGCTTGGGGTCTTGCTGCAGACTGATTCTAAAAGCCTCAAGGGCGGCGTCCTTCTTGCCAAGCTTCTCCAGCGCCTTGCCAAGCAAATTGTGGCCCTCTGGAGACTTCGGCTTCACGCTCAGGTAAGATGAGACGTAACGTACAGTCTGCTCATAGTCACTAACGTTATAGTACAGCTTGGCAAAAGAGAAGCAACGCAAATTGCGCTAGGGGATTACAATAAAAAGGTTGGTTATGTTATGAAAAAGGCTAAAAATAGAGATTGCAGGATTTAACACAGCCACATAGGATGGCAAAAAATGGGTTTATGTGATTTAAATTTCATTTTTTTAGATTCCAGTACCTAAACGAGATTTGTGTAGGTATGGGTATTTTATTTAGAAACAATAAAATTTTAAAAACAATATAAAACAAATCCAGTAGATACAGGGTTCACAAAAATACCCCTCTAAAGCTTGTTTATATTATAGGGCATCAATTTTCATACACCTTTCCCTTTAAGGTGTCCCACAAAAACATCAAATAGTGTTAAGTAAGGGCTTTGAACTGGCCAAAGTATGGTCACATGTCTCTCTGAAGGAGGAAGGTTCTAGATATCCCAATATGCAGAGATAAGTATTACCAAACTTGAGGCTTTTATTGTGGCGAAGAACAGACGACTAGTTTTAGATAAAAGCACATGCAAAAAAAATTATCCTGTTATTGCCAGAACTAATTTCCTTCCTAGTTTGATTTTTAGATTTAGTAAATTATTTACTCCCCCCAGTGATAGTACAGGTATTTATCGATCGCCCCACTTTTTATTTGTGTAAGATATACAATTTCCTGTACCGGGTAAAAAACAACACTTTTTTCAAACCATAAAACCGTTGAGGACTCATGCATAGAAACGGTGCTAAAAATAGTAATTTACCTATGAATAGCCAAACTATTTTAACTGAGTGATCCCAATAGTTAATGCAGACAATTTTAGAAACGGTTAAATAGGAAGTACATAATAAAAACTGAGAAATCTTTAGCCGACAAGGCACCAAAAAATCGTTACAGACTTTCATACCTCGGTCTCATTGTTGATCTTTTTCAGGCTGCTGTTTACGTGTTTGTCCACTTCTTGTCTGCTTCGAAACATTTTTATTAATATTTAAAGATAGTTTTCACACTTAAACACTATTTTAACACTTGGAACAATGTACTTTTACAATAAAATTGAGCTATTCACACACGCAGCACAAAATTTCACGCAACCATGAAGATAAAGAATGGCTGAACTATTCATTTCATGATTTCAACCGGGTGACGTATCGTCAGCTAATCAAATTCCGCCGTTGCCTAAATCGATAACAGCGGTACCTTTTTAAAATGTTACTCTATTAGCGAAGAGATGGCTCTGCACCGGTCTTTTTCACAAAGTTACTCAATAGAAACAGTGACGACAGGCATATTGTTAGATCGGCTTCTGGCAGATGGCGCCACTTGATAATTTTAAAATATAAGCGGGAAAACTGGATAAATCTGGTAAAGCGCGAAAGGGATCAATATTTTACCCAAAGCCACGAAAGAAATGCGTAAAACTAATTAGTTTTCTGATATAGGCCGGTCGTTAAAGTGTGTCGGTCATAAAAAAAGGAACCATATCGATACATCCGTTATAATAAACGGTTTTAAAAGTTAAGTAAATACAGTGCGGAGATAAAATATGACTATTTACTTTCAATTCAAGTAATGCTGTTGAGACCGATATAGTTTATCTACTGTATAATCAATAATATAAATTATTTTGTTGTTATGACGAAATCGCCAATGTTGCAGTATTATCACTGTCGCCTTTTGACCTCAAAAGCTAGTATCAGGATATGGGCCATTACACTTATAATAGAATTAAAGACATAACAAAAGAAAAATTGGTGGTTTACTTTTTTCTTATTCTATAATTCCATTTGAAGTAGCAGCGTGGGATACTTAAGTCTACACACACCGTGCTTATCTATGGATATCTTAATTCGGAATGTATTTTTCTGTTTTTAAAGCGTTAATGCATTTGCTTTATCAAATTTAGATTGGTTAAGGAGTATAGTATGTAATGAACCCTTAAGGATATCCTTGGGTTTACTTACTTTCTCGTATTGCGAACGTAGTCGATTATATTTTTAAAAAATCATGCGGATTTAAGTGAGAGATGTGACAATTTTTGTTGCAAAAAACGTGGAAATTTGGTTCGGATAAATAAATAAATATGGCTGGTAAGTTATTTAGTCTTATGTAAGTATAAAATCACTAATTAATAACCCGATTATAGACACATAGATATTTAATATATTGGCAATTAAAATAATAATTATATTGCAACAAAAATAACAAGTCTTATGTAAAGTACGGTGCACACGTGTCCGGACCTCATTCAACTTTTATAAATTTACGTATTTTATACATTTTTACAGAAAAATGAGAAATAAGTATGATTTAAACCCAAAGATGCACGTCACTGATATTTTATTTCCGGAGTTTTTGTTTGTAATCCTCAATAAACGGCCCTGACACGACCGTTTTTCCATTTAGAGCTTTAATGTTAGGGGAACATGTTATTACCTGGCAATAAATTTTGCGTAATTCTTCATAAAAAAACTAAGCTGCTGCACCTAAGAAAGTGCTAAAAGACATCTTATATCTGGTATTGAACAAGGATTACAAAAAAATACTCACAAAATTAAAAATATCAGTTTTCTGCATATGCAGGGTCGTCCTTAAGTAAGTATATTATAGGGGGTGATTCTCTAGGACATTCTAAGAATTCTAAGAAAAAGTTCCTATAACCCACAAATGCCCCCATTTTAAGATACAGGGTGTTAAAATTCTTAAAAAAAAAAAAATTTTGGATAAGTACCTAATATTTTAAAAACCTTTAAATATTAATTTTTTGTAATTTGCTAAAACTAAAAAGTAATTAAAGTCATAAATTTTAGGGATATTTAAAACTTTTTGATTTTGCCATGGGCGTAGATATGGGTAAGCATGTTGGGTTTTTATAGCAGTTCCTTTAATTTTTATGAGAACATGATCCAGTGTTTCCTTTTCGCTATTTGCTCCTTTAATATTTTTTAAGTTTTCTATAAAAATAGTTTATATTAGGAAAATCTCATGTTCTACGATCCCAAAATAATTGGCAAAACTGTTCTTATCACCATTGACGGTGTGCGGTGAAATTAATTAACATCGATTCACACACTTTTAACTGAAATAGAAGCATTCAAAACCGCTTGGGAAGATTGTGCATTAATAAGTCGTTACATGTTGCCAGGTTTTAAAATATTGCATTTAAATTCTCATAAAATGTACCAAAATCGGCATGTCATTAAGGGCCTTTTCACCCTACGGTACCTGTTTTACTTAATTTGGCAACACAGGTAGGAAAAACCCATGTCTAAAGGCGCTCGCACGCTTTCTTATCATCTTATCGCCTCTAACCAACGTTCAGTGTCGTAGACAAGCTTCAATCAAGAGGATATTAGCAATTCAGTGTTATTATTTTGGTGGTTATTCAAAACGGCAAATATTATAATGCATTCAAGTGATAGTAACTAACAAGTTACAAAACGACGTCATTTAAAACCTGAGGAGCGTACCTACAATGGTAAAAAATGTGTATGAGGGAATTCTAAGTACACACAGTGGAATATCATTCACTGATGCAGCAGAACTTTGTGCTACATTGACTAAGACATCTTGCCGTACTGTTTATAGAACTATCAAGGACAATAGGAATACTAAAGTGTCCGATCAGAAGGAAACAAGAAGACGAAAAAAGATTTTTATTGACCAGCAAACAAAGTTAGCCATTCGTCGGAAAGTGCATGCATTTTTTTTTCGAAATGAACTTCCGAATTTAAAAAAAATAAGGGATGAAAACATGCAAAAAATTTCACAAAGAATTCTAATGCGTACTACGAGAATTGAATTTTCGATTCTTAAAACGAAATCGCAGAAGTCTTTTGGTGGAAAAGGAAGAAATCGTATTGTAGCGTAGAAAGTATCTAGAAGAAATACAACAATATCGCTGTGCAGGGAAAATAATTTACTTTACGGACGAAACATGCTTAAATGAAGGACATACTGTGAATTACACTTGGCAAGATCTCAACATTAAAGATGCACGTAACGCCTTTATCAATGGACTGTCCACTGGATTGAAAGCTCCTTCAGGAAAAGGTCGTCGGTTAATTATAACCCATATCGGGAGTGATTATGGTTTTCTTGAAGGTGGGTTAAACGTGTTTGAATCTCGTAAAACCGGTGATTATCATGAGGATATGAACTCGGGAGTATTTGAAGATTGATTTAAATCCATCTTACAGCGTATTGAACGTGGGTCGGTAATCGTGATGGATAATGCACCATACCACAGCCGTCGGGTACAAGCAGCAGATTGGCACAAGTGCGTATTACATGTCGAGGGTGTAGAAAAAAAAATGTGGGATGTACGCGTTAAAGTCATGGTAAAACCTATTATTATAAATCCTGCAGATGACAGCAGTATAGCTACAGTAATGAAATGTTTTCATCGTCAGATAGTGAATAATCACTGTAATGGTAATATAATATATAATGAATTTAAAATTGTAACGTATTGTCATTATAACACTTTTTAATGTCGGCGTGGAATATAATTTGTCAAATTTATTATTAATTAGTGTTCATTAGGTAACAATAGTTAGGAAATTTATAAACATTTATAATTCAGGTTTAGGTTTAAGCACTTAATTATTATGTTGAAATATCTTAGATTACCTACTTAGAAAACACCCTGTATCGTGCCAAACGTAAGCGCACCAAAATTCAAAATAATCCAGTCGGTATAGTAACGAAGATAAAGCATTTTGTGCAGTGGCGTAGCCACAGGAGGGCCACCGCCACTGATTTTGTGTCCATTATAAGTGGGACATGTTACATTAAACCTATTCTACCAATCTTTGCAGGTGTTTCTTGTCCGTCGCGTGTATAAATTATCTGACTTGAATTTTTTAGAAGACAATGCAAAAGATAGATCTGACAATGCCCCAGTGGGGCTTAAACGGGAGCTGGGACTCTTCTCAGCAATCAATCTCATTTTGGCCGTGATGATCGGATCCGGAATCTTCGTCTCTCCAGCCTCGGCTTTAAAATACAGTGGATCCGTTGGAATGTGTATTGTAGTATGGATCGTGTGCGGCGTGGTCTCATTATTGGGTAAATAAAATATTAGAATTTGAAACTGTCCCACTCTATCCTAATAGCTTTTCCCCTATAAGGGTAGCTTTTTCAATATCCAACAAGTCAAAACAAAGTCCAAGTTCATAAACGTCAAACATTTTCGTGACTAGCATTTAAAATGCATAACAAATGTCCATAAATACTTAACGCCAACACGAAAGTATAATAAAAATAGCTCGCAAAAGAACAGTTTTTAGGATTAAATTTAACTTCAAGGCACAAAAACGTATAAAAGCAAATTAAAAGTGACAGATCAACAAAAACGATGAAATCAATTGACATGCTGCTAATGCTTTTGTCTCTGTCTAGCACGTTACTTTGAATTCGAGGCCTATTGCGCAAGTCCGGAGACGCTCGATTATATTTTTATTCACTTCTAAGGCTATAATAAATAAAGATGGGGAGTTATAAATCACGTTGCCTCTTGCTTGTTGATCCATGATGCACTATTGATTATTTTCATATGACGTCAGAGGGTCGGCGGCCATTTTGCTTGGAGAACAAACAGTAAATAAACACAAGAGTATTAATAGTAATGTTAGGATATTATATAGTTTGGAGAAGCGGTTAAAAGAATGTGAAATAAATGAAAACTCTGTCTAGTTATTGTGATTTCTTATTTATACATGAATGTTTCTCTTTCTAAAAGACAGTACAGGATCTACCAATGAGGCAGTATAATACTTCTTTCTGTATTGTGTGTGTACTGTTTACTATTTAAAAACCGCGGGTTTAGACCCCAATGAAATAGTAACAGAGTTATCCAAAGCCCAAACCTTAATATAAACTAAACCTTACCTTGCCGACTACAACCTATAACATAAGCATTGGGATTTACTTCCTTTGCCAGATTCATAAAATTTGAATGATTCCTAGCCTTTGTATGCCTTCAGCTGCTGGCCAGTGTAGAAACTATGTGTTAATAAAAGGTAGTTTACCAAGTCCATCGTTGCTACTTCTGGCAAAGACATTGAATTTCCAAAATCAGTCTCTCCAAGCAGATATAAGGATCAATATCACCAATTATTTTAAGTTTTGCATCGTATTTACATTTAACATCGCCATCAAGTCTTAAATATTCACTTCCTTCCATGTTTTTACATTTTACACTACAGAATGTAAACAAAAAATCGAAGCACGCACTAGGAAGTTCAAATAAGGATTACAACAGGAATACAGTTGGAACACGAAAAAGTATTTAAGTCCAGGTAGCACAACCTTTGTTTGTCCTCCAGGCAAAATGGCCGACCTGTCAAAGCCACGTGTTTGAAAATGCTCAATTATTTGGACTAAGCCATGGCTTATAGTTAACTAGACGTTTAAAAAGCTGCCCAAAGAGATATCAATATTTCAATAGTCACATTAATATGCATAGTTTTGAATTTTTTGACTGTAACTGTTCATTATTCATTAGTGATGTAATATACAGGGTAGGACCAAAAACCTAAACGTTGTGTATGGGTAAAGTACATTAGAAGAGTGGTTTAGAACTAAAATGTATAATGCCCAAGAATGAAATTATAATGATCGAAGGAAAAATATACAAATTTGACAGCTGTCGCTTATTTTAGGTGCGCTAGCCTTTGCCGAATTAGGAACGGTGATTCCCCGGTCTGGAGCGGAATATGCCTACTTTATGGATTCGTTCGGACCGTTGCACAAATTCTGGGGATTTCTTCCTGCGTTCCTGTATTCGTGGCTGATGGTGGTAAGCATTTTTCTCAACAGGGTGGTAATTAAAAGTGTTTTTAATTCGGGTCTATGTGTCTTTTAATTTCAGATAATTATACGACCTGCTGAAATAGCAGTCATTGTGCTAACGTTCTCCGAGTACTTATGCCAACCTATTATGGATTTGCTCTGCATAAAAGAGGAAGAAACAAATAATCAAGTAACCAAGGCCATTGCACTTGTAGCACTAGGTATGGTTTGTCAAGTTATTTTATCTACAACCGTCACATAACATCCTTTTAAGTGTCATAATAATATACCTATTATCGCACTAACATAATTACCATCAGTGATCTTATACAGGGTGTCTTATATGGCATACTCTGGGGGGCGTAAAGGGAAGGTCAAAATAATGGCATAGAAAAAAAAATCCTAAAGTGCAACGACTTACCTTTTCGGCTCTAGCTTTTGAACCGACAAGTATCTTCTTCTTTTAGTGCCGTACAGATTCCTGCGTAGGCGTTCATCTTTTTCTTATCATATGCTTCTATTAACTGCAGCGTCCTGTAGTGTTTGGAAGTCGTTTATTCCTGTCCATTGACGGATGTTTCTCAGCCACGACATTTTTTTTTCCTAATCCTCTTCTCCCCCCTTCAATTTTACCCTGAAGAATGAGGCGTTGAAACTGGTATCGATCTCCGCGCAGTATGTGTCCGAGATAACCTATTTTTCTTTTCCTGACATTTTCGAAAAGTTCTCGTTCTGCTAGACCGGTTCTTTGGAGAACGTCCTCATTTCTCACGTGATCGATCCAAGACAGTTTCAACATTCGCCGTAGGATCCACATTTCGAAGGCTTCAATTTTGTTCATGATTGATACCTTCAACGTGCACGCCTCAACACCGTACAGGAGAACGGACCACACATAGCACTTTACCATCCTATATCTAATCTAAGGTTGAAATTCAGGTTCTTCTCTATAAGGAATTGTCGAAGTCTTATGAAGGTTGCTCTAGCCTGTTCGATCCTGCATCTTATCTCTTGATCCGGATCCCATTCTTTGTTAATCATGCATCCCAAGTATTTAAATTGTGTCACCTGTTCGATGTTCACTTCGTTAATATGTATTCGAGTGTGTGGAATATCGTTCTTACTAACAATCAGAAACTTGGTTTTACTGGTGTTAATTTTTAAGCCTAGTCTTTGGCTTTCGTCATTATTTAGTAGATTTTGGAGATCATGTGCATCATCAGCCAATATCACGGTATCATCCGCATATCGGATATTATCGATGGGGATTCCGTTTACTATAATTCCAAAGGGGCTATCTGAGGTTGCCTCGGAGAATGCTCTTTCCACGTACAGGTTGAATAACATTGGGGATAAGATACATCCGTGGCGAACCCCTTTTTTAATTTCAAAATCTTCAGTTGTTCCAGCGTTGCTTATTCGAATTTCTGCCTTTTGGTGCCAATACAGATTACCGATTAGTCTTATATCTTTTCCAGCCATCCAGTCCCAAATATCTGAGGTATGTTATCAGAAGATTGTGCTTAACGTTATCAAATGCCTTCTCATAGTCAATGAAACACATAAAGACATCTTTTCTTTGATCCTGGCAGTTCTGGAGACTGAATATGGCTTCTCTAGTTCCGAATGTGTGTTATTGACGACACTTTTCTAAATTGTCTGATTGATCGAGTACACAAGACTTAAGTACCTAATGGATGATTATTCCTATAGTGAATATGCTGATATGCATCTAATTTATGCACAAGCACTCGTCAATTGTGTGAAGGCGAGAATAATTTATTATTATTATGTGAGAACAGCAAGCGGCATAGCCGATGAGGCTGTTCTTTTTTTGTCAACGTTTGATTTAGGTTGAGTATCAAACATATAGTTAAAAGTGTTACACGACTTCACCACAACAGTCGTCAAAGAGCGAAAACAATACACATCACAGAGGGTAATGTATTAAATATGTTTTTTTGTCCATTAATTCCGAATCAAGTCTGTTCTTGAAGATGTTCACATTACGAGCGGTCACCGTCTCTTCACCCAGGTCGTTCCATTCGTACACCACGCGATTATTGGTTATAAAGTTCCTCCTCTGCAGTCTATTACTCGAGGATTGTTCCCTCCCATATGCAGAACTGTGCATTTGTTGAAATTTAATGGCAGTATCCATTGTTTGGACCATATACTAACTTTATTTAGATCTTCCTGTAAAGTTGGAGATGGGTGTCCATAAATCTTAGTGTCATCAGCGTTCATAACAATATTGGAGGAGAACAACATCGACAAGGTCACTGGTATATAAGAGAAAGAGGAGTGGTCCCACTCCACTGATAACAGGATAGAATCTTGACAACCGTCCGTTAAGTCCCACACCAAATTCTCGGCCAGTGAGGAAGCTTCCAATCCATAACAGTAAATCACCCCTCACTCCAATGCAAAGCAGTCTACCATGAGGAACCTTATCAAATGCTTTTTCGTAATCGAGATAAATGACATCCACTGGCAAACCATTATCCAAAGAGCTCACCCACCAATTAACCGCTGTTAGTAGGTTTGTAGAAACTGATCTTTTTGGCATACATCAGTGTTGATTCTTAGGGATTATGTTATGCTCACCATAAACTCAATAACTTCGCTAGTAATTATCTTCTCCATAACATTGCAAATGCAACTCGTCAGACTGACAGGAAGATAATTCAATGGGTCATGTTTGTCTCCCTTTTTATATATTGGTACTATAATTGCTTGTTTCCACTCCCGTGGCAGTGTGTGATCTTTCATAGATTTATTCATGATGTATGTAATAATAATATATAATATAATGTATTGTTTTGTTCACGGACGAAGCCGGTGTCACCCGAGACGAAGTAATATATTGCCAAATTTTGCATATTAGGCATGAATAAATAAAATTCCAATGCAACAGTATAGACAAAGCACCAACAAAGGTTCATGGTTAACATGCGGGCGGGGCATATAAGGAATCATCTCATTGGACCGTTCCCTATTGAAGGCAGATTAAATGGTGCTATGTATTTGCAATTCTTGAAACAAAACTTAAACTGTTTATTAGAAAATGTGTCCTTAGAAATTAGAAATCAGATGTGGGATATGCACGACGGTGCACCGCCCCATTTTAGCACTTATCAAATACTTTTGATAATCGATTGATAGGTGGAGGTGGGCCTATTTTATAGCCACCGAGGTCGCCCAACATGACTTCATTGGATTTCTCTTCCATTTGGAAATGTATCCGAATACATTCTGCTTGTATTTACACAATTGCCGAGCGCTTGCCTATAATTTACATGCATGTGAGCAATAATAAGATGTACTAATGACAAATTTTATTATTTTAATGCGAATTATTCGATTAGTTACTGTGTTTAAATAACTTTATTATTAATTGTAAATAATTAAGGTAATTTGAAAGTGGCCAAAAAGGATTATCTTAAACCTTAACAGACTCTTACAATACACAGGCATTTGAATTAGAATTATTACAAGTGTTTAGCGTGAAGTTAATTGGGTGGTTTGCAAAAGACTTCTATTTCCTATCTTAAGATAATTTAGATAAAAAGAATAATTTTAGTTTTACGGATTTGACTATTTATTTTATTTATTTAATTTAATTTCGCAATAATACGTTTTTACAATATAACGTGGCATATAAAAGTTTAATATCATTTAATCTAATACAATATAGACACTCTTAAATATACACCTAAGCCTATAAAGCCTATAGAGATTATCTTTATTACATACCACGCAGTACACAATATAACCTTCTTTTTCTTATTTATTTATTTATTTTTTTTTTTGAAAAATAGACAGGTAACTAAAAAAATTGAAGAAATCTAGCAATAGAGGTAGTCACAGAATTGTTGTTTAAAATGTCTTTTGTTTGTTAAAGTTCTGATTTTTTGAGGTAATAAATTATATAATCTTGGACCATAGTACGTTACAAAATGTTGCATCATTGTTGTTCTACTTTTATAAATGTATACTTATTCATTTGTATTGCCTCTGGTCTGATGATCGTGTGACATTTTTAATTTTTTGAAATTTTCATTTCAGTAAAAGAAATTATATACCGTAATAATATACAATGTATCACTTTATAATAAATGGTAAAAAATAATTTTACACTTTCCACAAATATAGAAGTTTTATTTTTTAACGCGACATTAGTATTATTTGTTTTGAAGGCGATATTAATATTCAGATCTTTGAAAAAGTTTTTTTTATTTTAGTACTTATGTGGCCAATGTACGAAATAACTTTATAATTGTTTTTATTCTCTCTTAGTGTTGGAAGAACTAAATTTATAGCATTTTTATTTAGTATTTTATCTATTGTTTTCGTGGAATACCCATTATTTACTGCAATTTGTTTAATTATGTTTAATTCTTTTTGAAAGTTATTTTTGTTTAAGGGTAATGTTACTAATCGATGTATCATACTAAAGAAAGACGCTAATTTATGTTGTATTGGATGGCAAGACGTATTGTGTATAGTAGTATCAGTATGAGTAGGTTTAACAAGCTAATACATCGTCCACATATCTTTCGAAATAATAGACTCCATAATATGGTATATAAAAATTTCTGCTAAGAGGACTTAAAGGGTTACCCATAATAAGGCATTATTTACTTGAAATTCGAAATAGTTTTGTTCTAAACAAACCTCTAGGGTGTTCATAATTTCCTCTTTTTTAAAAAATAAAACTTGTATATTTGTGGAAAGTGTAAAATTATTTTTTACCATTTATTATAAAGCGATAATGAATTTCCACCAAGTAAAAGCCGAATCAATTTATTCATCATTTAATATACAATGTTCTAATATTACAAAGATCTCTGGAACAAAGTTGATTTGTAAATAAACTTGATTATGAAATAAATTTCGAAAGTCAATGCTTAAACGTGATATACAGGGTGGCACACTTTCAACGCAGGCTTCCATAGCATCTAAACTACTCAACTTTTTAATATTTTTTTAATAACAGAGTTATAGGGAGGCATTAGGCCTACAATTTAAAACGATTTTAAATTATACAGGGTCTCCCAAATAGTCAGGACATATCAAATATACTTTTTTTTTAAACGGAACACCCCATATCTTACATTACTTTTGAATTCTACATAAAATTACAATTATTTTTTTTAGTAAGTGCATTATAAGTCTAAACGTAATAGTTTATGAGATATCCAGTTTTGACAAATGATAGATAGGGGCATGCAAGCCGTTTTGCTTTAAGACGTACCGTTAGAAAGCTAGAAGCTGTCAAAGTTCAAAAATGTCATTTTTCCAAACTCGATATCTTAGAAACTATTAAGTTTAGACTTATAATTCACTTACTAAAAAAACAATTGTTATTTTATGTAAAATCCAAACATATTGTAAGATATAGGGTGTTCCATTTAAAAAAATATAACTTTGCTATGGATCTTTTTTTTGGGACATCCGGTATATTTCCTTCCACCCAGAGCGGTGCATGGTAGAAATACACGACGAGCCACTGCAACCCACCAGTACGTGGTTCAGCTTAGTGTCCCTCGAACGACACTGTTTCAAAATTCTTTCATCTGGAGAACGTCATCACTCTGGAACGACCTCCCTGAGATCGTGTTTCCCAACGACTATAATCTTCAAAAATTCAAGACCAACGTGAATCGTTTTCTGCGCACACGCACCGCTCCCAGAGCGCCATAAAGGATTTATCCTGCAGCGTTGTGCCTTATCATAAAAAAAAATTTCAAAATAATTTTAGACTGTAGACCTAATGTCTCCCTATGACCTATGACCCTGTTTTTGAAAAATATTAAAAAGTTTAGTAGTTTAGTTCTGTAAAATGACACCTGTCGAAATCTATACACTCCCGAAACTATGTCATATACTTACAGGACGCCCTGTACATAATATGATCCATAGCATAGCATATCAAAGATTTTAGGTGAATGCAAACTTCGCCTTTGATTTGAAACGCTGTCATCGACTTTTTCCAATGTTTTCTTCGACAAATTTTAGGTATAATTACATACATAAACGTAAGCAGCGTCAAACTATATGTGAAAGTGCAAAACATTTTTGGATCGTTCAAAGTTCTGGCTTGTCTTATAATAATTTTTGGAGGAGCTTACGAATTGTTTCTAGGTAGGTCGCAACTCCTTTGTTTTTGAGATACAGGGTGCAAAAATTCCGATTTTTTTAAGGAAATACACAAAACTTGTCTAGAGGATTTGCTGGAACCAGCTTTGCACCTAAAGACATAGCTCTGGCATTTTATAGCGGATTATGGGCCTACGATGGTTGGTAAGTAAATAAATACTTGTGAAAATAAAGCCACTGCAGACATGCAGATAAATTAATAAATTTCTTTACATCATAGGTCAGCTGTGACGATTGTAACTGAAGAAATAAAAAAGCCAGAAGTGTAAGTATCAATATTCATTCCACAGCGTTTCTTGTACAGGGTCTTCCAACGAGGACTGAACAGGGGCTCATTTTTGAGCTTCCTTGTATTTAAAGAAATATCCAAAATAGCCAATCGATGTACTTTTTTCTGCAGAATTCAAAAATGAAACCAAAAATTTATTTGAACCAGAAAAAAAAGAGTTACGCTATGGATAAGGTGTTTTTTAAATGGAACATAGCTTTTTTTATACGATTTTTGGAACGAGTGATTTTTTTTTTGTCCGTTCTGATTAAAATATTTAATATTGTGACAGCTATTTTTATTAAATTTTAATGTTTTATCCAGTATAATTTAACTTTAACCTGTTTGAAACATACACTAGGTAATAAAGGTATAATCACCTTTGAATCCTTCAAAGTCAAAAAATTTGACAAATTTACTATAATATTGTCGAAATGAAATATTCATTAGATGAGAGATTGCAGATTGTTATCTTGTTCTACAAATGCCAAGAAAATGCAAGAGAAGCAAGGAGAAGATTTATTGCAAATTTTCACAGAAATATATCCGTCAATACTATTCTAAGGATAAAGAACCTATTTGAGGAAAATAAAACATTACATGACAGAAAAAGAAATCCAGAAAAGAAATAGAAATCGAGACCGTGCCATTGTGAATTATTTTCGACTGAATCCAACCAAATCAATTTCGGACGCAGTTCGGGACGTTCAATACGGCGGCGGTGTAAGACGCAGAAGAGTTACCCAAGGAACTGTTCACAGGACTTTAAGAAATCATAAATTTAAGTCTTATCATATCCTTCCACTTCAACATCTAACACCGTTACAAAAAGAACTTCGCTTCCAATTTGTTTCCCAAATTGTGATTCGGAAAGAAAACGAAGACCCTAATTTATTCAGAAATATCTTATGGACTGACGAAGCCACATTCACAACATCGGAGGTTTTCAATAGACATAATAATCATCACTGGTCCGTTGGAAATCCAAGAAAATTTAGGACAATTAAATTTCAAGGAAGGACTTCAATCCATGTTTGGTGTGGCATAAAAAATAATAGAATTTCGGGACCAATATTTTTTAACGGGACTTTAAATGGACAGAGATACTACGAGTTCTTAGAAAACGAAATTGAGAACTTTTTGGAAGATTTACCATTGGAAGAATATCAAAATTTAATTTGGCAACATGATGGGGCCCCTCCGCATGCCGTGCGTGAGGTTACTCAATATTTAAACGGACGCCATGAAGAATGGATTGGTAGAAAAATGGAACCTATGCTTGGCCACCCAATAGTCCCGATTTGTCAATATTAGACACATTTCTTTGGAGCCATTTAAAGAACGTGGTATACAAGCAGCGAAACCACGATATTGAAGAGATCATGCAGAAAATTGCGAATGAAATAAATCGCCTTAACCAGGAAAATCACAGTATAACAGCAAGTTTGGAAAGGCTACAAAGAAGTTATCGCACATGTTTCGAGAACAACGGAGGTCACATTGAACAATTAAATTATTAATGTTTTTTTTTAAATTAGTATAGAGTTGGATTTCTTTTTCTGTCATGTAATGTTTTATTTTCCTCAAATAGGTTCTTTATCCTTAGAATAGTATTGACGGATATATTTCTGTGAAAATTTGCAATAAATCTTCTCCTTGCTTCTCTTGCATTTTCTTGGCATTTGTAGAACAAGATAACAATCTGCAATCTCTCATCTAATGAATATTTCATTTCGGCAATATTATAGTAAATTTGTCAAATTTTTTGACTTTGAAGGATTCAAAGGTGATTATACCTTTATTACCTAGTGTATGTTTCAAACAGGTTAAAGTTAAATTATACTGGATAAAACATTAAAATTTAATAAAAATAGCTGTCACAATATTAAATATTTTAATCAGAACGGACAAAAAAAAATCACTCGTTCCAAAAATCGTATAAAAAAAGCTATGTTCCATTTAAAAAACACCTTATCCATAGCGTAACTCTTTTGTTTCTGGTTCAAATAAATTTTTGGTTTCATTTTTGAATTCTGCAGGAAAAAGTACATCGATTGGCTATTTTGGATTTTTCTTTAAATACAAGGAAGCTCAAAAATGAGCCCCTGTTCAGTCCTCGTTGGAAGACCCTGTACCTTTTACAGTTATAGAAACGTAAAAAACGTTTCCTGTGTACATTTCTTTTTAGAAACATACCAAGGAGCATAGCTATAAGCGTCCCTATAGTTACCATCCTGTACGTGTTTATGAACATTGCTTACATGACGGTTCTCTCTGTACCCGAGATGGTGACGGCCAAAGCGGTGGCGGTCACGTTCGGCGAACGAGTACTCGGCCCATTCGCCTTCATCATACCTCTGGGAGTAGCGCTCAGTACCTTTGGATGTGCCTTGAGCATCCAGTTTGGAGTCACACGGTGAGCTACATATGTATAATACGGGCAAAAAAACAGAAGGATGTGTTGAATTTCCTTCTTTTTTAAAAATTCCAGGCTATGCTACGTGGCAGGACAAGACGGCTTCATGTTAGAAAGCTTTTCCTACGTGCATCACAAAAAATTAACCCCATCGCCTGCAGTGGTCTTTCAGGGAATTATAGCCTTTCTGTTCATAGTAGTTGGAGATATAGTGGAGTTGATAGAGTTCGTCAGTTTTCTAATCTGGATGGCCTATGGCACTGCCATGGTGTCGCTGCTAATTTTACGGAAGACTATGAAGGATGTGCCAAGGCCTTACAAGGTAAAATGCTGGCCAAACTATACCACCGAGAAAAGTAATTCTTGATTCTTTCAGGTGCCTATCTGGATCCCGATCTTTATCCTTCTTGTAGCGATATTCCTAAGTGTCACTCCCATAGTTACAGACCCAGATCCCATGTACCTGTTTGCCCTAGGCTTTACATTATTGGGAGTGCCTATTTACTATTGGTTCATTTACAAGGGGCACAGACCAGCAAGACTCATGAGTAAGTTAAGACAGAGTTGTCAGCCATGGGAGTAATTTTGCACACTGAACACCTTTTATATTTTTCTATACCATGTCTAGTCTAGGCTCAGAAAACTAAACGAAACAAAAGCGACACAAGCCGTCGAATCCTTTGATGTTCTTGTCGGCAGATTCTCCTAATTGGTATACTGGAAGAAAGTTACAAACTATCGAAAAATACCAATAATTTAAAACGTACACTGGAAAAAAGTATTATTTACAGTTGAACAAAACTTGTGTAACTATCCTGCGGTTCTTGTCCTGGAAACAAGCGTCAGTTTGTCAGCTATCAGTTGTAATCGATTGACGTTTATACTAACTGGAAAATGGCCACAGGAACGGCTATTTCGGGAACTCGGCTCCTAAAATTGCGCATGCGCGAGTCGGCCACCTGTCACTTTCACGTTGGCGCCGCAAAATTTAAATTAGAAATAAATGATAATGGTTGGATAATAATTAATAATAATAATAATTATAGACTTATATTGGTTAAACAGCGCTAACACGGCATCTAATCCACCTTTTTGGTTCCAATTCGCCTTTTTCAAGTCTCTTTTACACGACGGATATTTGGCAACGTCGCGGAGCCGAGTTCCCGAAAAATAGCCGTTTCTAATGGCCACCACGAGTAGGCAACCGAAAATACAGGGCTTAGTGTCGCTTCTGTTTCGTTGTGTTTTCTGGGGTCTACGTATAAGAAATTCCCAAGGTAAGAGACATTTTAACGATTCATTGAAAATAAGCGGCCAATTTTCTACCATGTCAGCTTATTAAGACCTTTTATTTGTACAGGGTTGGCCAATAAAAATAAAACATGCCCGCTTTATCATAGTTAACGTCACTTTGAAACAAATCGTTCAGATCACTGAACCAAATTTAGATAGGTAGATAGATATATATTGGTAATAATTTAGACAAAGTCAAAAAGTAAAAATAAAATAAGGTACAACCTTATAATAATAATTATATAAATAAATGTTAATATGAAAATAGCCAGGCTAATTACTAATAAAATTTAAAAAGCTGGAAATATCAGAAATATTACAAATACTATACAATTAATTAAAAAAATTAAAAGATTTATGAACAAATACAAATGAAAAATTAAAACAAATACCTGAGTATAATTGACACTTATAGGAGAACATTAAAATTATTATCGAGGCATTCCTCTAGAGTCTAGGGAATAGAATAATTTTTGAATTATGTATTTTTTTATTTTAGACATAAATTTGATAGTTTAGATCTAGAAGTACCGATGGACTCGGATGGACTCCCAGAAATTTGATAAAGTCATCACATGGCAATTCTGGCTTGAGTTTCCTAAGAGAGAAGTTTAGATTCCGATTCTCTGTGTTGTCAAGACTAAGCTTTTTGACCTGGAATCGGTACTGTATTGACAACTTCATGTCAGTGACAATGTTGAGTATAGGATCAGAGTGCTGCAGAGTCGTGTCATCAGCAAACAATATTAGGGTGGGGTGGTCGGTATAGTTTGGAAGGTCGTTGATGTATATGAGGAGTAGTAAGATACCCATGACTGAGCCCTGTGGTACTCTGTGTTTGATAACCCGTTTTTTTGATTCCGTATTTGTATGAAATACATATTGGGTACGTTGAGATAGATAAGACCCAATAAAGCCAATCCTGTTCGTGTGAAAGTTATATAAGGATAATTTTCTTGCAAGAATGCCTTGGTAAGGTAAAAAAATAAAGCATATGAAAAGAATGAAAGAGGCAATAAAGAGATTGGTCGGTAATTTGTAGGGTCTTCAGGAGAGCCCTTATTTTTAAATATTGGTATAATTTTTGCAGTTTTTAGAACAGATGGGAAGATGACTTTTGAAATGTGTACAGGTTTATTAAGTTGGATTATGGATAAATAATAATATTTTTTAGAGTTGCCTCTATTCTGGCATTTAACCTTTTGCTACTACTATTCTTTAAGTGACACAGCTTATCTCTTACATTGTAAGTAACCTGTTTAAATTTAAAAATGTATGTGTTAAAGCTAACGGCTTTCATTCATTAAAGGTTTTATTAAATTGAGGTAGTTTAGCAATTAGGTTCTTTGCTATGCTTATGAAAAAGTTGTTGAAGGTTTTAGACCTTATTTTCATTTTATTCCATATGGCAGTTTGTTTATTATTAGACTATTTATAAAGTTATTAGATGCACTTTTCTTAGTTTTTGATAGTGCAGCCTTGTTTTATAGGAAATTAAAAGTTGTTTTGGTACAAATACAGGATTTTGCTTATTGATTGAGTATAGTAATTGCAATATCTCTCTCTCATATCCCTTATTAGCCTTCATTAAACCAATTGACTTTTATGGAATAGTCCCCTTTCTTAACATTTTGGATTTGAGCATCCACTTACTATCGTGTTCAAATTCAAATTTTAGGATGGATCCGGCCAAAGGATGCAGCTAGCCTTTAGATTTGTAATTGGCAAAGCAAAAGGATTCCCTCATTCAACAAAATTGACATGTCAGAGTGCTTTTTTTCATAGTTGATGATAAATATGAAAAATCGAACATCAAAAAAATAATCTTTAGTTTAACTGTTGCTGGTAGTTTAAACTGAGCCTATACAACTAATGCCCGATATTATAGGTCAGAATACTTTCAAGGTTATAGTTAATCTAAGGAGGATTGCCCAATAACAGATGCCCACTCCACCAGTTAAACTGGAGATTGAAAGACTTATACCAGACATATTCTTAACCAAGCCCATTTTCTGTTGTAGATGGTTTCACCTATTTCGTTCAGGTTCTCTTTGAAGCTGTACCACCCGACACTCCACAAGAATAAAAAGGCAAGGACTTGTAGCTAGTAGGTTTAAAAGCAGGATATTGCAGTTGTATATATTTTTTAATAAATCGTAAAAATACCTAGGCTGTGTTCCTTTTATTTCAGGAAAAGTGAGCCAGGCAGTATTAGGTGTACATTGATTTCTATAGCCAAATAGAATGATCAAAATAGTAGGCCTGACCAAGACACTAATAAATAGTCATAGTCATATCTTTATTAATGTTAACACAACATAGGTGTTTCTTCTTCTTTCAGTGCCGTGCTTGTCTTCAAGCGTGGGCCATCTCCATGACAATCTGGTTGAATTGGTCTCTATTCGTCGCTACTCGGAATAGTTGTTCTACTCCCAGTCCGGTCCAATTTCTAATATTTCGTAGCCACGATAGCTTTTTGCGACCTATCCATCTTCTGCCCTCAACCTTTCCTTGAATGATCAGTCGAGGGATGTGATATTTGGTACCTCGCATTATATGCCCGAAATAACTGACCTTTCTTGTTTTTATGGTATTCAGGAGTTCTCGATCCTTATTCAGCTGTCTGAGTACCTCTTCATTACTGGTATGTGCAGTCCAAGGGATCTTGAGGATTCTCCGATAGCACCACATCTCAAACGCTTCCACTTTATTCATAATGTCGGCTTTAAGCGTCCATGTCTCACATCCGTACAAAAGAATGCTCCATACGTATGAGCGGAGTGTCCTTAGCCGCGTCTGAACTGTGAGGTTTCTATTAGTGAGAGTTGCTCTCCATTTGCTGAACGCCCTACGTGCCATTTCAATCCTCGCTCTTACCTCTTCGTCGCACGTTAATTGTTCAGCCAGCTACCCAAATATTTGAAATGTGATACCAGTTCAATGTTGTGTCCGTTGATTGTAATCGGAATTGGTTCTATGTTTATTTTACCTACAGTCATCCATTTCGTTTTCCTTATGTTCACAGCAATACCCCACCTTCGACCAGCCTCATACACTCCGTCCAGCAGCATTTGCAAATCTTCCATGCTTTCTGCAATAATGGCAGTATCATCCGCGTACCTTACATTGTTTATGATTTCGCCACCTATCTTTACTCCTTCTGTCCTGCCATAAAAAGCCTCTCGAAATATGTTCTCTGAATAAAGGTTGAACAATAGGGGTGATAAAACACATCCCTGTCTTACTCCCCTTTTTATTGGTATTTCGTCTGTAACGCTGTCATCTAGCCTGACCACTGCTGTTTGACCATGATACAGGTTTAACAAAAGGCGCATATCATGATAGTCTACGTTGTATGATTTTAGACATTGGAAGAGTTTTGTATGTTTGACTCGATCGAACGCTTTTTCAAAGTCAATAAAACATATATATATATTTTTTCGAAATTCACAGCTCTTCTGCAATAATGTCCTCATGCAGAAAAGGGCTTCGCGTGTGCCTAGTCCGCTACGAAATCCAAATTGTTCTTTGCCAATGTTGTGTTCACATTTAGCATGTATTCTATTTAGAAGTATCTTTAAAAGTATTTTCAAGGTATGGCTCATTACATAGTTGTTTACACAAGTCAAAATGTACAATAAATAATTCTAAAATAATTACTTTACAAAATTTTAAGTTTCAAATGCAGATACATATATAAGTAAAATTACAATAGACCTAAAGGTAAGAATAAAATTTCAAACAAAACAATAAAACACATTAAAATTAAAATTTAAAATCTAAGAATTCACTGACGCTGTAGAACGCATGTTCCTTTAAGAATGTTCTGATGCGACCCTCGAATTGCTTAGACGGCAAACTCCTGATATTTATAGGCAATTTGTTGAAACATTTAAAAGCATAATAGCCCTGCCCATCCTGGGTTCTTTTTAATCTGCAGAAGGTTGTTACTAGATCCTCCGCATGTCGAGTGTGATACCCATGAACATCCCTATGTGTAGCGAACAGCCCCTCGTTTTGTTTCATAAACAAAAGATTTTGGAGTATATAGACTGAAGGTAAAGTCAGAATTTTGAGATGTTTGAATGCAGGTCTGCAGTCATCTCTGAAACCAAGTCCTGCCATAATTCTGATGGCTTTACGTTGAAGACCAAAGATCCTTTGCGCCTGTGCAGCGTGCAGCATGTCCCCATGCAAGAATTGCGTAGGATAAGATGCTATGGAAAATACTGTAATAAGCTGTGATTATTGTTGTTTGAGAGACACAGTCAGCTAGATTGCGGAGTAAAAATAGTATGCTAGTAAGCTTCCCAGCGGTTTTCTCTATGTGTGTCCCAGAGAAGACCAGGATCCAAATGGACACCCAGAAATGTGACTGCCTCCACCTCCATATTCGCTAGGCCAGTGTCCCTCAACGAGAACACCATTCTGCCAGTCTTACCTTCATTCAGTAGTAAACCGTTCGAGTTGAACCACAATCTGGCCCCCTCATGAGCCAATGTTGATCTGTTCAGTGATTCATCCAATGACTCTGCAGAAACAGAGACGGTGGTGTCATCAGCATAAAGTGTAAATTTAACTGTAGGGTCTATCAGTGGCAAGTCATTGATAAAAATCAGAAATAAGATGGGTCCCATAATGGATCCTTGAGGCACGCCAATGGTGATCTCTCTCTTTGCCGATGTCACCCCATCCACCCTTACTGCCTGAGTGCGATCCGAGAGGTAGGATTTTATCAGATTTACACTATTTGAGCTAAAGGAATATTTCTGCAATTTTCTCAATAGAATGTCGTGCGACATACAATCGAACGCTTTACTTAGATCACAAAACAATGAAGTTGTATATTCTTTACTATCGAAGGATTTTAAAATGAAGGATGCCAAATCTGTGTTCTTGTTCTTTAGAAAGCCAAATTGACATGCAGAGAAAAAGTTATTTTCAGTAAAGTACTTCACGATCTGTATAGCCATACACTTTTCAAAAACCTTAGACAATATGGGCAGCAATGTCACCCTTTTTGAAGATTGGCGTTACAAGTGCTTCTTTAAAAATTTTTGGGAAGGTGTTTTGTTGAAAGCAGAAATTTATTAATTTAGTAAGGGGCACTGTAATTAAGTTTTTTATGCTCTTTATTAACCTTACATTGAGACCAAATGCATCGGAGCCTTTTTTGTTTTTGAGATTATCTATTATGCATCTTGTGAGCTTGTGGAGGTGAGTTCCATTAGAAATTATGTACATTATGCTACTGTTAATAGATTGAGACGCGAGTGGAATAAAGTGCCGACTGAGCTCAGGCAGTCTGGTACGCTCTTTAGCTTTAAGAGAAATATTGCGAATTTTGTTATGAGGTACCACTAAGTATTTCTTTTCTTTTTTTTCCGATTTATATAATGACTAATATGTTTAATTATTGTACTTTATAGGTTATTCTTTCTTTCTTTCTTTTTATTATTGGCTCTGCCCTGAGGGGCAATTCTGCCAGCACATTAGAAGTGACCGTAACCTTGTCGGGCTCTAGACCCCGTCACGACCACTGATTTCTTCTTCTTCTTTTTTTCTTCTGATGGTTTCAGGTAAATTCAGGGCTGCGTTCATAAACGAGCGAGCAAAGTAACACTTTACTCTGTAATGGAATTGGTTGACATTTGAAACGGAGCCCATTTTAACCTGTGATTTGTGAACGCTTATGGTATGGTCGTGACGTGATACGTCTCTTCGGTGTATAACATAACCTGAAATTCGACTATGATGAACCAAAAAAACCAATGTAAATTTATAATTATTTGCAACTTCATTAGCTGCAAAATATCATTTATTGGATGATATTGATATATAGTAGGTTATAGGTTATAGGTTTTAAAAACTCCATTTTCTTTAACTTTTTTGCAGTGCGCAAACTCGGTCAAAATTACCAAGCTCTTGACCGCGGTGAGAAATGTACACTTTGGGAATGTCAAAGTGAGTTTATGAACGCTCGGAAAGTAGTCACAGAGTAACAAAAATTGCATTTATGAACGATGCTTGTCACAAAAATGTAAGAAATGTGTACTCTGTAACATTTATGAACGCACCCCAGGTTATGGGATATGAAAGGTTATGGGAATGGATCAGCTGATCGTGGAACTATTTTTAGTGCTGTGGAGTGTGGAGAACCTAGTATATTAATAATTTGATAAAAGCTTGGGTAAAAAATAAAATGGGGGATAGTTACTACATGCACAACAATGGGAAAAAATTAAGTCATACTCCCAAATGGTGGGAGATTTGACTTAGGAAACTGGAACAGAATATAGGACTAGGAAAATGGATTTGCTTCCTGAAATAAGGAAATTTATAAATTAATTTTATTTACATTTAAAAACTGAATAATAATTTTAATGTTTTGATTGTTTAAATTAGACAGAATTGTTTTAATATTTAGGGGGGGAGATATTCCGGTTTTTCTGAATTCTTCATAAATATCATGACCCGGGATTACATTTATGGGGCATTCTAGAAAAATGTGATCCAAGTCTTCCACTGTCCACATTCACAGTAAGGATCATCCTTTATACCGATTCTATAGAGATGGCTCTTGGTAAGGCAGTGTCCTGTTCTCATTCTAATGATGGTTGTAATGTGTCTTCTATCAATGTATGTATAATTGTTAAACCATTTATTTTTGGGGAATTCGTTTATTATTTCCGCATAACTTTTTCCTTTACTTCTTAGAGAAGTCTTCCATTCAGCATTGTGTTCTTCAAAAATTTTCTTTTTGATATCTGGGATAACCTCTTGAGCATCTAGGTCCATATTTTTGGGGATATTTAAATTACTACCTACGCTTGCCAGAGTATCTGCCATCTCATTACCAGCAATCCTTGAGTGACCTGGGACCCAGGCGATTTTTATGTCAAAACCATTATCGTTGGCTTCTAAAAGCAGTCTTTTGGTGCGTAAACTAACGTAGTCATTTTTGGAGGAGATTACCGTTTTATTTAATTTTGTGATAGCACTAAGGGAATCTGAAAAGATGATAGATTTTTCAATGTTTTTTCTTATTATGACTTTTGTAGCTTCATTAATTGCAATAATCTCAACTGTGCAAATGCAGAGTTCTGATGGCAATCTAGCAGAGTATTTATAATTAATTTCTGGTATGTAAATTCCGAACCCAGTCTTGGAAGAGTTTTTTGATGCATCAGTATATGTAAAAATATGCGATTGCTTATATCTGTCTGTGGAACGTAGAAATTTTTCTTTAGCCTGTAAATCGTCTTTCTGTAATCCAAGATTAATGATTTTGATATTCCTAATTTGGTTTCTGAATTCTATATTAAATGTGGGGTATACTTCTGATTTATGAATTTTAGTAATGTATGGTAAAAGGTAGTTAAGACCTTGGATCAGATATGGACAATCTTTATTTTTCCAAAAACCTACATTTCCATTGTACAAGTTTCGATTGCTAATTAACATTGGAATTAATGGATGGTTTTGTATGCATACAATCTTTGACAGGAATTTCACAGCTAGCCATTTTCTTCTATGTTCCAAGTTCATATCTGCCGCTTCTCCCAAGAGAGCATTGATAGGGGTGGATTTCATACAACCAAGAGCTATTCTTAGACCCTGATAATGTAATGTATTTAGTTTGTTTAAAGATTTTTTATTATTGGGTTTGATGAAAATAGAGCCATAATCTAGATGAGATCGAACTAATGCATTGAAAACTGTTAGTAGAGTTGTGGGATCTGCTCCCCACCATACTCTGCAGAAGGTCTTCATAATATTAATACCTTTCTGAGCTTTGTTCAGAATAATTTCTATATGTTTATCCCATTTTAGGTTCCTATTCAAAATCATGCCCAAGTATTTTACTTCATTTTTATGCTTTATAATGTCGTTTCCAAGCCTAATTGCAGGTGTTTGTATTATTCTACAATTTTTCGAAAAAAATACTGCCTCACATTTATCAGCTGTTAAAAATAGGTGGTTTTCTTCTAGCCATTTGACGATATTATTGATAGCCAGATTAATTTTATTGTGCATTTCATTAATGTCATTCCCTTTTACATATACTACTATATCATCGGCATAAACAATAAGATTTAAATCTTCAGGAAGGATATCATAAATATCACTCAGGTAGATGTTGAATAAAAGGGTGCTAAGAGGAGAACCCTGTGGAAGACCTGAATTTGCCAATACAGGGCCTAGAATTTCGCCGTTATCGTTTTTTGAATATATGAGTCTGTTTTTTAGTATCTTGAAGATGAGATTTGCCAACTCTATTGGAGTTTGAAGGTTAATTAATTTATTGTACAATAGGTATATGTCGACATGGTCATAAGCTGATTTAATATCCAAGAATACCGCAAGAACTGAATAGTTTTGACCAAAGGCCAGGTAGATATCTGAAGTAAGTAAAGCTAGAGCGTTATATGTCGCTTGTCCTTTTCTGAAACCTGTTTGAAACCATGGGAAAACTTCTTTGTTCTCCATTAGCCATTCTAATTTGTTCTTGATCATAATTTCTAGCGTTTTTACGTAACATGAAGACAAAACAATGGGTCTATAACTATCTACTGTGTTTGGGTTTTTGTTGGGCTTGAGTAAGCATATAATATTATATCTCTTCCACGAAACAGGAAGCGATTCATCTACTAGACATCTATTATATATGTTGACTAAAGTTTCTAGAACCTTATCAGGTGTGTTCTGAAGCATTGTATATGTAACCTCATCCAACCCAGGTGCCGAGGTTCTTTTATCCTGTATGCTGACCTTCAGTTCACTAACAGTGAATAATTCCATGCCATCTGGTGTTGGAAGCTGGTGAAATTCTGGGTGTTGGGCTCTTATTACTGCCATTTTCTTTAACATATCTAAACGTATGTCATCGCTAACTCTAGAAAAATTATTGTTTAAGCTTAAGCCTGAAAATTTTTTAACTTTATCCCAAACGTAGGTTAGGTTAGAGTTTCGGTTTAAGGAAGCACAGAATTTGATGAATTTTTCTTTTTTCCTTTGTTTAAAAAATCTTTTTGATTGTGCAATCATATGTTTTGCATTAATGTAATTGTCCATGTTCGGGAAATCTTTGAATTGTTGTAGGGCGCTTCTTCTTCGTCTCAACATTAAAGTACACTCATTGTCCCACCAGGGATTGCCAAGCTGTGTTGTAGTGTTTTTAAATTTATGCGGGATGGCGGCTACTGATGCCGAATTCATTATATCCTGGATTGTTTTGAATGGGGCATCGCTCTCCAGGTTCATTGACTCCACTACCATTCTATCATAAAATTGATTCCAGTCTGCTTTTGAAAAGTCTTTAATCTGGTATGTTGGGAAGAACATATTGTTTGTATTTCTGCAATTGATTTCGCAGATTGTTGGGAAGTGGTCGCTGTTTCCACAGTCTGGCAAAACTTTCCAGTTAGATATTGTGCCCAAGGAGGGGTCCACTATTGTTATATCTAATGGGTTTGACGTACTATTGGGGGTGACAAGTCTAGTCGATGTGCCATCACTTAACAAAATAAAATCACTGGTATTTAAAAAATCCACTAAGGCTATACCACTTTGGTTTGTCGTGGAACTTCCACAAGAAGAGTGTAGAGCATTCATATCTCCCATAAGAATTTTGGAACCAGTTAGAGGGCTAAATATATCAAATAATATTTTTTTAGTGATGTTGGTTTGTGGTGGTGAGTATGCATTTATGATGTTTATATTGCCAATTTTTATGGTGATGTACTGTAGATTATTCCAAGCTGCATTAATTGAGTTATTTATAATTGAGAATTTAAGATTATCCTTTATGCATGTAGCAATTCCACCGTATCCATCTTGTCTATCTTGTCTAACAATTTTATAACTTTTTATAAAAAATCTTTGTTGATTATTTAGCCATGTTTCATTTAATAATACAACGTGGGGTTTAGTTTCTCTTATGATTGATATTAACTCGCTTCTATTTGCTTTTGTACTTCTAATATTCCATTGCAGTAATTTAATAAATTTTGGATTTGGCATTGATGACAAGTAACTAGAATGAATCGTAGTCCACATCCATATTATGGCGTGGTCTATTTATGGTGGGGAGTATAAAATTATTGAACTGATTCCAGCCTTCATCTGAAAGTCTTGTTAATAAGTTTGCTAATTTTTCTAATATTGGTTCATTGATATTATTTAAATTGTTTTCCTGGGCACGAAACGGCGTAGTGTATTGTGACGATGTTGAAGAAGTAGATGGGTTTGAAGTTCGGGTTGAAATATTTCTATTGGTGTTATGATGTGATGATTGGGACCATGTTGGTCTGGAATTGGGGAAGATTAGGGCCTCATCATGTGCTTTTTTGTCATAACCTATTTGTGTTGTTGCTCTTTTTTTTGGGGGTTGGGCTGCTGCTTGTTGATACGACCGTTTTTGTCTTGTGTTTGTTTCAACAACTCTTCTTTGGGAAACATCTATTTTATCCTGATTCACATTGTATCTGTTTTTAAGGGCTGGAAAATCTAAAGGGTGTGGTGTATAATCAGAACTATTTGAATAGGTTTTTTTACAAGCAAAACTTGCATCATAATAAGTTAAATTTTCAAAAGCCATTAGTCTTTTAATGCTTTGTTGGCGAAGGAATTCTGGGCATTTTTTATTTGTTGACCTGTGTTCGTCACTTTTACAGTGAATACAAAATGTTTGGCATTCATATTGGGGAGTTTCTCCTTCCTTTCCGTCGATTTTGTGGTTTTTATCTTCTTCTCCACAATTAAAACATTTATTCTTGCTTTTGCAAAGTTTTTTTGTATGACCAAAATAGAAACATTGAAAACATTGCGTTACAGGGGCAACATATGGTATTACCAGCATGGGTAATTGATATATACTAACATCTCTTGGTAAAATAGTTCCTTCAAAGGTAAGTAGAACAGTGTTAGTTGGTATATATTCGGGTATTTTGCTGGGGCCGCTTAAAACTTTTCTATTTAGTCTAGTCATATCTAAAATATTTACGGATGATGTGCAACGGCTCTGTATTTCTTCTAAACTCATGTTAATGTCCACTCCCCTTATTAGACCTTTGCATGTAGTGAAGTTAGAGGGTATAAATACATTGTAGCCTTTTTGTAATAAAGATTCATTTTTAATAAAATTGTTAGCTGCTTTGAAATTTTCGAATTCTACTGCTACTCGGTTAGTACCTTTACTTTTATAATTTTTTATATCAACTAATTGCAGATTAAATATTTCTTTCGCGATTTTAAGATGATTGAATTTGCCTACATTATTTCCGGATTTCTCTGTTGACTCGATAAAAACTATGAAAGGGCCTGAATGGTGTTCCTTATATTCTTTAGGCATATTTTGCCGTCCTGTTAAGTTAGTCTGTATATTTTCCTTACTTTTTGCGATATTTTTCTGTTCCTCATTATCATTATTCCAGTCAAATTTGTTTTTTTTATCATTTGTTATTTTGACGTTGCTAACGCCAATAATTGAATTAATTTCATCTCGAGAAAAAACGGAATTGGAGCCTCCCCCTGGGTCATGAGGTTCACTCATCCCCCTAAATTAATAGACCAACCTCAGACGAACAAAATAATAAAATAACACTAACTAAAGGGAAAAAACTTACCCGGAAGGGTAGAATCACGAAACAGTCACACAAGTAAGGTTAAAAATTCACTCTAAAATACGCAGCCGCTTCGAACCACTGTCTCCACAGCACTGTACTTTATAGGTTATGTTAATTATTGTACTTTTTAGGTTATTTTTGATAATTATTGTACTTTATAGCTTGTTTTTGATACTTTATCTTTCTGTTTTATGTAATAAAAGGGCTTTGCCCGTTGATCTTTCAATAAATAAATTATGTCGCGAATCTCATTATAAGATACGTCTCTAAACTTGAAATTGTTTTGTGGTACAGTTAAGCCTGTAATGTATTCAACAGGGTCCCTCCGATTGGGTGGGATCCTGTTGGCCACATCAACGGCAATATTAGAAAAAAATATATTAAAATCATCGGGTGAGATTGATGAATGAATTGGCTGAGTTAATTTTTTCCAAATATCGCGCTCCCTTCAAATTTGCCAAAAAGCTTTTAACACAAGTCGGAGGGAATAAAATTATCTAAAACTTATTCCTCTCGACTTATTCTGTATTGCTTATGTTAAACAAAGCCACGGGAAATCAAGGTAGGTACACCTAGCACAATGTGGAAATTTGAATTTCAAATTATTTTTTTATTTATTATTTTAGTACAATTTCCTGATTTTCATTAATGTATAAAATAATGCATCTTTATTTACCTAAAACTATTGTGGTCTCATCATCATAGTAGGACCTTGTGACTTCCTGAATATTGTAAAATGCTCCAAATACTGTTGGATTGTATCAATGGGTGAATAAATTTCTTGGGTGCGGTTCTGCAAAAAGGGTGGGGGCGTCGTCGGCCCCGAAGATCCAAGGAAGCCTTGCATGAACTCCATCATTAAGTCCCAACACATGGCAGGGACCACGCAGGGCTTATACTCAACCTCCACTAATATCCCTAGGTGTATTAGAAAAACAACAAATTTGTGGTTGCTCAACTTTCTACAGTCAGCTGTGATAACCAGTTAAAGTTTTCCTTTTATGGCCATATAACGAAAAAAAAATTATCAAAAAAGGGTGAGTACCTACATGTACATACCTTTAAAATTGCTGCTTACAGTTACAGTGCCAAGTTTAACACAGAAGTCACCAACTTCAAATCTCGGTCCTTTCGACTCCGCTTTAGTTTGCTTCTTGGACTGATAAAAACTGGACATTTTCATCATAAGGAGATCAAATAGTCCATCGGTAGCCAAGGGAATGATCTTGGTTCCAGTGTCGAGTAATGAAAAAACTGTAGCGGGTTGTTCGGAATTGTGTAACACGTGAACTGTCCGTTGATGTCCCAAAGCAGGTACGGAACTGTAAGTTTCGCAATCCACTAAAAACTGACCCTGTTGAACCGCCCCGAGAGCGATAATCCTCTTGGAAAGAATTTCAATCGTTTGAGGTCCTGTTCTATTATCCAGTGGAAACTGGGTAAGCACTGTAACTCCCATTATTCGCCCCAAGTTACTTTTATAGCTGAACTTATAATCATTTTTGTTAGCAAAGCCTGTATGTATATAATACCTTCAAAACAGTCAAATCCTAACCTTACTCTAGATTCTTCTTTTCATATTTTAGGATGGCCAATGTCCACAATTTTAACGGAATTTTATCCGAATGCTTAAAACGACAGCCCCGGAGCAATATATCCGCCCGAAGATAACTTAGAATCTTAGGTTAGGTTTCTGTAAACAAAAGCAAATTCACCCTTAAACCACATTAATTTAATATTTAAGCGATTTTGTAAATTTATTATTAGGTACCTCGGTTAAACTTTAAACTTCAATACATCTTTGTGGGCGAGATTCAGAAAAATGGTAAAATGTCTAGACACAATAATTTGAATAAGTCGGATGTAATTTTGGACGAGTCAGTCATTGAACCAAGTCCAAGTAATACTCCTGTTAAAAAAAAACTTAAGAGGATTAGACGTAAGGCTACACTTAAAAAAAATCCTCAGGAGCCCATAAAAAGTATTGAAACAGATCTATTGGAACATGTAATCAAAGAATTGGAGCAGATTTCCACTCTCAAAGAAACAAATTGTAAAGAAAATAACAGTGAAACTACAGGTGTTGGTATCAATAAGTCTCTAGTGTTTAGAGAAGAAAAAAGAGACACATCTAAACATTCACTATCTAAGGTATGTACTCCAGCGGCATCTACAAGCACTACGAATATATTACGGACCCGGTCACCATCACCACAGGGTCTGCAACAGAAAATTATAGCACTAAATGCTAGTGAGCTGTCAAGCCATGACCCAAGCGAAGTTAGCATACCAACATATAGGGGTTTAATTGAACCCATACAAAAAACAATATCTAAAAATTATCATAATTTGTATGTGTTCTATTTAATTGATGAAGTTTTGGCATTCACCCCAAATAATTTTCCCAGAAACAATTGTGTTCAACTAGTTGGCCGATTTAAATTTTGTGAGCAAAAAAAGTCGCATGTTATTTGCAGCAATGACAAAATTTATGGACATAATTATGAAATAAAAGTTGACATGAGAGAAACATCTTTGATTCCTAATAACGGCTCAAGCATAATTCTTTTTGGTATGGTTTGTTTTGAGAATAATACACCAATTATTGTAGCAAAGTTTTTTCAACAAAGCATTGTAGATTATCAGACTTATGTGGACTTAATGTTGCGTCTAAGGACAACAGTGCCTGGAGAAAACTTTAATATGGTCTGTGTAAGTGATAATGACTATAGGTATGAGGAAACATTTGTTGAAGAATGTTACGATGAAGAGTTTTTAAATGGTTTGACTGAGAGTGGAGGACACTGTGAAGGTGATGAGCTAAGTGATTCTATGGTATGTGCCTTCTTAGATGAAATTTCGTTTGAAAAATTATAAAATAGACAACATTGTACTTACTATACTTAGGTGTTTATTTTAAAAATATGTGGCAAACAATTATTGTAACAATTATTTTACTTTGTACTTAAATTAGAAATACATATATGCTTCCTTTATTTTATACAATAATAAAGGGTTAATAACAAAAGACACTAATAGGTATATTTTTCAAAAATTGCTAAATAACTTTTTTAATTAAAAAAAAAATCAAGATAATTCTATATCAAAATGAAATTAGATTTGCCAGGACGAATGGTAGGCATAAATAAAGAACGAATTTCGGTAGCTTTTCAAATAGGCAATAATATACAAGGTGCTTCAATTCAAAAATCTACTTTAAACATTTTCTAAAGTAACCAAAATGCCTCGATATTTTTAAACCACCCTCACCCTATTGCAACTAAACATAATAAAATATAATAAATATATGTATAATAAAAAATAATGACAAGATACTGTGATTTTAATTGTAATTTAATATTATTAGTATTGCTTTGTCAATAAGTTTTTGGATCTTTTCTTCTGACAATAAAGCTTATTTGAATTTGAATTTAAGATTTGGCTAGAGTGTAAAAAACCTTTGGGCATTGCCTACCTCGAAATTAAATTTCAGTGCCTCACAGAATCTCAGAGATTAAAAATATCAGCAATTATTGTAGGTAATGCTTTTTGAAAGAAAAAATGTAAGTTAATTAATATCTCGATATAGGTAACAGATTGGCATAAGAAAAGTTGTTAAAAAATAAATAGAGATTGCAAAAATAAGTTTATATACAGGGTGTGACGTTTAACATACCATATCACATTTAGAAGACGTTGATCTAGAAACCAGAAACAGGATGTGGTTGTGCAGTTTAGTTTGATTGCGCGTCAATTTATGAACGAGAATTACCCTAACCGTTGTATAGGAAGAGCGGGACCGCAAGTTGGCCTCCCAGATCACCAGATTTGAATAATTTGGATTATTTCTGTGGGGTCACTAGTTTACAAAACTCCAGTCCAAAATGAATAGGATCTAAGAAACAGGATATACTTGAATCGTGTGCCATTATTAATCAAACACCGGGTATATTCGAAAGAGTTAGTCAATCAATGTTAAGGCGAATTGATGCATGCGTTGTAGTCATTTTCAGCAATTATTGTGAATAAAAATGTTATTAACTTATTTGTAGAAGTAGTTTAGTCTTAGTCTTAACTTACAAAATTTCAACGCAGTTTTAACTTTAAGCCCGTTTTTTTTCAAAACAGCTACTTTCAGCGACAAATAGTAGCAGTAGCTTTACTATGTAAAATTGAATGGAGAAGGTTTGTCTAGTTAAAAATGACATACAGTGTGACACAAGAAGGGTATGGATATTTAAATCCAGGTGCAACACTGTGTGGCACCATCTAACATTAAACAAAAAATCAGTAAATAATTCAGTTTCTCATAGTCAGTACTCCCAGTATCCCGAATTTCATGAAACTGCCATGTGACTGAACAAAAATATAATCGAAAAACCAAACAAAAAAATTTTGTTGGAGGTCCTGTATCTCAAGAACCAAGCCGTTGCGGACTTGTTCATATGAACTTTTTATCTTAAAATTAGTCAAAGATTCGCCCTTTTAAGTTTGTACAAGTACTTAGTAAACACCCTTTATAGGGTATCTCATTCAAAATACCAAAGTTGCAACTATTTTTCGGTACAAGTGGCAACACTGTAACACTGGAAATATCTTAGATGGATAAAGCATGTGCGCTTATGTAAGAAAAGCGATGGACCGATGGACCAACAAGATACCCTGCATGAAATATAAATTATTATCTAATCGCGTTCCTTAACTATTATTGCAAATCTATTTTTAGGGTTAAATTCAAGTTGAAATGACTGACAGTTAACTAGACGTGTGAACTTGTTATCTCTCATAATATTTATGATGACAAAATACTTACTTGGGTCGTATTCATGATGGATAAGAAAATTAACTCCTTTGCCGGAAGACAAAGTTTTACTATCAAGCATATATTGAAAGCCTCTTTTATCAACGATGTAAAGTCGATAAATAAAACCAGGCTCATCTTTAAAAATTTCACAGTCCATGAAAAATAAATTATTTCGACATAAATTACTCCACGGAAGAAAATGTGAACCAAAATACTTGGCGATGAATTCAGGTTCAGGTTCGAATATGGGGGAATTATTATTGTCACAATAATCTTCATGTCTGCATATTTCAGATTCTTTAAAAAGTTTATTACACCCAAATCTGCAGTAATAATCTAGTCCACAGCACAGGTCTTGAACAGAGGTCAGTGGAGAATGACAAAGTGAACATTGCCCAAAGCGAAAATTCCTGTCTCCCCTTCTACAGAATTTACAAATCGAAAATGAACAACCTTTACTACATTTGTACGTAAAAGAACATAATAGTGGAAAATAGTTCTCACAAAAAGAACACTGTATATCCATAAGTATTTTCCCACTGTCATCAACAATATATTTACCGCAACTAGAAAAAATGGGGTTTCGTAATTTCTCCTTTAAATCCTTATCCTCTAAACCCTCTAAATAAAATCTCGGAAAAGTACCCTTAAAGTCAGGGTTCACCTGTCTCCATTTTTGCAGGTCCATATTACCAGGCTTAAGTGTTTTCTTAGACTGGTGTATTTCTAACAAATTCGATTGTGGAACAATTGCATGATTCCAGTTAATTGACTGGGCAGAAATCTTGAATAGAAGTTCAACAGAAATAAATGGTAAGTCATTGTTTAGTTGAATGACAATGGATTCCCTGTGACCTGAATGCCATGATGAGCATGGCTGATAAGGCGAAGTAGATAGAACCTTCCCTGGATAATATTCAAATAATTTTGCTTGGTATTGTATGCGACTTGGGTTTTGCCCTACAGTTGCAACATTGATAGACAAAGAGTCGTTATCGTGAAACATTGAAATTAAACAAATCAAATTGATATGAGAATTACGATGGATAAAATATTGCACATCATATTTCTTTGCTTGAATCACCAAATTATTTAATAATCTTTTTTTATGTAGTTTCCAAAAATGATCGATTAGGTTAAGCACAGATTTCTGGTTGTATATTGCTTCTGGACAAAAGGGACAGTGGTATAAGCCTTCTTTGCAGTTTTTTTCATGATCTGGCACAGCCTCGTATTCTAATAAACTACCACAACCTTCATACCTAAAATATAAAAAAAAATCTCACCTACGTCCTGGTACATAGCAGTGTAATAGTTTGTGTTATTTTATATTCTAAGTTAGGTAGCAGATATTTTAATAATATACATACAGAGTGGCCGTTTAGTGCGGCAAAGTAGAATAGTTCCGTTTGTATTTATAATACACAAAAAATGTTAATATAAAAGATGAAGGACAGTAAGTGAGTTATAACGTAAAATTGAAAACACTTGGTACCTTAAAATTTAAATGTAATTGAATTAACTCAAGACATTAGAAACATTCTCGAGGGTATCAAAGATAAAGACTAATTCAAGACTTAAGACCCTCAGAACATTCCATATTTTGTACAGGGTGTGCTCTACAAACGTGTCAACTTTTCACATTTTAAAATTAATTTACTTTTTTTTTTCACAAAACACCCTACCCTGTATTTTAATATTTTAGTTAGTTTTTTGCTCTCTACAACTTTTGTTAAAAGGTTCGGTAATATTCCAGTTTATCGGCTTATGCGAAAAATGGCGTAAAATGAAAAACGTTTCTTGCAATATGTAGCACGTACTTTCTAAACGACAAATCCGCGAGCGGAAAACCATTTTTTTAATTGGAAATATAAAAAAAATGTGAAAATAGTCGACCGAAAAGCACAGTGAGAGTGACAAGTGAGGTTATGTTTCTCTAGCTGTTAGTCACTCGACAAAAATTGTAATAATTATAGACTTATATTGGTTAAACAGGCGCTAACACGGCATCTAATCCACCTTTTTGGTTCCAATTCGGTATATGCTACATAAATCAACAAGAGTTTTTCATTTTTTTTCATTTTTGTCAAGCGGGTACCCTATTTTCACGTTTTTTTTTATATTTGCAATTAAAGAAATGGTTTTCCGCTCGCGGATTTGTCGTTTAGAAAGTACGTGCTACATATTGCAAGAAACGCTTTTCATTTTACGCCATTTTTCGCATAAGCCGATAAACTGGAGTGGTACCAAAGGTTCATTAGTTATTTTTGCTCATTTTGGCGTAATATTTTTTTTTAATAAAAAGTCTGAGAAAAATGTTTTTTTTTTTAATTTTATTTTTAGTTAGCCATGACAGACAAAAGCAAATAATAGCAAAAGTAAAAAGGTGGATTTATAAACTCGAAAAGTTGGCGAGGTTGAGGTTCAGTTGGTGTTGGAAATAGGATTTCAATTTAAACTAAAGGGAACACTCAGTTCCATTTATACCCTTGTTCATGTTGTTGATGTAAAGCTCATGTAAGGTTCGAAAACTTCCCGGGTAGTTCTAGATAACCAATTTTTATGCTCGGAGTTCGGAATATCTAACCTCACAAACTTGATCATAACTTCAACCTCACCAACTTTTCGAGTTTATAAATCCAGCTTAATAGTAAAATTTTATTAAGATGTCATTGTCATTTTATTTCTTACTTTTTATCAAGTTAAATTTATATTGTGACAAAAATTAATTATTCAAATGTAGAAATGATCGATATATGATTTATGTTTTGGGTACTAGTGATAAAAATGCTTTATTAGCTACAAGAATTTATGAAGAACGATACCCAGAGCGAAGACATCCTGATAAAAAGACATTCACAAAGCTAATGGAGAGATTTGACATAACAGAAAGTGTGGCTTATAAAAAAAATGACCGAAGAAAACGGGTATGCACCGAAGAAAACGAATTCAACGTTCTGTTAAGTATTAATGAGAATCCTCATATTGGTCAGCGTCCTCTTGCACAACAACTGGAGATTGGACGAACGGCGGTTCAAAAAATAATCAACTTAAACAAATTACATCCTTACTCCGTCTAGTTGCTGCAAGAGCTTAATGATGAGGACTATGGTAGGCGACTTGAATTTTGTGCGTGGGCGCAAAATAAAATAAGCGAGCAGCATAATTTTGCGCATTTAGTTTTCTTTTGCGACGAAGCCACGTTCCATAAAAATGGCAACGTCAATAGACATAATTTTCATTAATATGCCACTACAAAGCCTCATTTAGTTGCATTTCACTCACAAAACAGATGGTCCCTAAACGTTTGGGGAGGAATTGTAGGAGACTACGTAGTTGGTCCATATTTTTTCGAAGGAACTCTAACGGGACAGACCTATTTGGACTTTTTCCAAAATGATTTACCACAGCTTATTGCCCATATAACGAACATAGTTCAAGAACGCATGTGGTTTCTTCATGATGGAGCCCCGGGGCACTCCACAAGGCTCATTAGGGACTTCTTAGACGAAACTTATGGTCAGCAATGGATTGGAAGAAAAGGACCTGTATCATGGCCAGCTAGATCGCCGGATATGACAAAAATGGATTTTTCTATATGGGGATTTGTTAAAGATCAGGTGTACAAAATGTCCCCGACAACTAAAGAAGACATGAAAATTCGCATAAGAAATTGTTTCCAAGCGATTACTCCCGAAATAGATCGTGTCCAGAAGTGTATAGAGGCTAATGGAGGACACTTTGCACATTTATTTATTTATTTATTTATTTATTTATTTGGCAATAGCAAATATACATTTTTAGTAGATTTACATACTATTAGGTAAGCAGAATGTTACAATCAAAATTCCATACTATAACAGTGAAATAAATTAAAATTATATTCCTACTTACAACTAAATTCACAAAGTTTCCTCACTATTGCAAGTATAAGCACACAATGATATTTTAAATACTGTGTGTGTGCTTTTTAATTTAATAAATTCTTTATTTGAGGTAAAATTTATATTGTTTTGTGTTATTAAAGTGTTTTGTTTTAGTATATTTTACAGAATTATATATAATGTAGTTTATGTTATAATTGCTTTCCATCAACCATTTTGTGATGTCCTTTTTAATTAAATAATAAGGCCTAGTTCTCATATTATTTGGTAAATCATTATAGATTTTTGGTCCAACACAGTAAACATGGCTTTGGCAGACAGTGTGCTTAGGTTGTTGCAATACTACATTGTTTTGTACCGCAATTCTTGTATTAATATTGTGATTTATAATTTGTTTATATTCAGCGTTTTTCGACATATACCTAATTATAGACTTTATGAAAAGTTGGTTTGGAGTTAATAAATTACTATCCTTATATAATAAGTGAGAGGGATATGTTCTATTTTTAAAAAGCATAATTTTAATGATCCACTTTTGAGTTATTTGAAGTTTAGTCATAATGGTTGTACCAGCACTGCCCCAGACAACCAATCCATAGTTGACTATTGACTCCACGAGAGCGTAATAGACTAATTTTAGTATTTGAAATGGTAATATATTTCTTAGCTCGTAGAATTTAAAAATCACTTTGCGAATTTTATCAGTTACATAGTTAACTTGTTCTTTCCAAGTAAAATTTTCATCGATTAGTATTCCTAGATATTTTAAGGTGGATTTTCTTTCTATGAACTGATCGCAGGTGCAGCCCTCGCCCAACGTGCATTGCCCTTTATGTATCTTTAAGCTACGAATGTCAGGGAGCGACCTCGGGGACAGTGAGAACGCAACAAATTTAGTTTTTTCTACATTCAGTGAAAGCAAAGAAGTATCTAGCCAATTTTTTATTTTAAAAAGTGCCACTTCAGCCTTTCTAACCGTTGAGTCCCAGTCATCCCCACAAATCACCACCCCTGCATCATCAGCGAAGCAAAAAACCTCTCCCTCCTCTGTAGCATTAAAAATTTCATTTATATAAATGTTGAATAACAGAGGCGATAATACTGTTCCCTGCGGCAAACCAAACTCCACCTCCAGCCTGTCACTCTCCATTCCCGATAAATTAACACTTTGTTTTCGTTTTGTAAGGTACGAGTTTATCAGGTCATTAGGGATGCCTCGGATACCAATAAGCTCCAGACGTTTTAGTAGAATGTGGTGAGCCACAGTATCAAAAGCCTTCTTGAGGTCCAGGAACAAACCAATAGCCTTCCTGCCCTGATCTAAATTTTTTAAAATTCTTTCCGTTACTTTACATAGAGCATTCTCAGTACTGGTGTTCTCCCTAAACGCAAATTGATTTTTATTAAGAATATTATTTTTTTCCACGAACTGTACCAATCTCATCTTAAAACATTTTTCAATGATTTTGCTAATTGTGCTTGTTAAAGCTATTGGTCTATAATTATTTATCTTTTTTCTGTTCCCTTGTTTGTATAGAGGCACAACAGCTGTTGATTTTAAACATTCAGGGAAGACCCCAGTACTGAAAATTGTGTTTGTGATGTGGCATAACGGCCTTATAAGAAATAATTTATACTTTTTTATAATATTTGAGTTTATCTGATCATCTCCCCCCTTTACTCCGTCTTTTAATTTATTGATTTGTTTTACGATATCATTTTCCGTGATGGGATCTAACCGAAAAGATTTGGCAAGTCTCTCACCATCAATTTTATTATTTGTGAATTGAGAGGGAGCAGAACTTATGATGCTGTCAGCCAGCTGCCTACCCACACTCGCAAAAAATTTATTGAACGTGTTTGCCATTTCTTTTTTCTCAGATGTAATTGTGTCATCAGAGTTATAAATATTTTTTATTTCAGTTTTGCATCCTGCGTCTCCAGTGGCCTCCCGTATCACCCCCCAGAGCTTTTTTGGATCTTTTGCGGTTTTTTGTACTAATCCTTTGTAGTGTAAATATTTTGCGTTTCCTATCAGTTTAGATAACATTGTGCGATATGTTTTATATCTATTTAATAAATATTGGTTGTTTCCGTTTAAAGTGCATTTTTTTTTTAGAAAATCTCTGGTTCGTATGGACACTAGAAGGCCACTGGTTATCCAGGGTTTTATTTTTCTTTTTTTACTAGAAATTACCCTATTTGTAGTAGAGGATGAAATTATATCCTTCATTTTATTAATAAAATTGCTAGTGCAAACTTCACTATTCCAATGCTGCAATACACCATCCCATCCCTCTTCTCCTAGCAATCTAGAAATTTTATTATAGTTTATTACTTGATAAGAATTTTGCTTTTCTAAGGGTGCAGTATTTATACCTAGGGTTATACTAAGAAGGATGGGATCATGATCCGTCAAGCTATGTTCCAGAATTATAGATATCATTTTATCGAAAACATCCACCTTACAACGAACAAAGAAGTGATCTATACATGATGCCGAACCATTAACTTGTCTTGTTGGTTTATTTATAACACTCACAAAGCCATAACTCTGCATCAGAGCCAGATAGTTGTTAGTTGAGTTTACTTCCGTTGTTAGCAGGTCAATGTTTATATCACCAGCAAAAATATAAGATCTATCATGGTCAAAATTGAATTTTTGAAGTATTAGTTGTAGGTTTTTTTAATTAGATAGTTCATGTAAGCAGTTAGATAAACTGATTAAAGCACCTTAAATAAGTGAAATTAAAAAAAAAACATTTTTCTCAGATTTTGTATTAAAAAAAAATATTTCGCCAAAATGAACAAAAATAACTAATGAACCTTTTAACAAAAGTTGTAGAGGGCAAAAAACTCTACAAGATAAAATATTAAAATACAGTGTGTTCCATTTAAAAAAGAGTAAATTAATTTTAAAATGTAGAAAGTTGACACGTTTGTAGAGCACACCGCCTGTACAAAATATGGAATGTTCCGAGGGTCTTAAGTCTTCAATTAGTTTTTATCTTTGATACTTATAAGAATGTGTCGAACGTCTCGAGTTAATTCAATTATTATATTTCGAATTTTAAGGTGCAAATTTTTTTCTTCCAAAAAAGAATATTTTTAGAAAGCTTGGCAACATTGCAAAATAATTAAAAACTGTTTGCCACGATACGAGGAATATCAAGGGGAATTTAAAAGTACAAAAATATACAGCGTTTGCCAGCGAGCCACCCTATAGGGTCAAAAATAATTTTACGTTATAACTCACTTACTGTCCTTTAACTTTTATACTAACATTTTTTGTGTATTATAAATACAAATAAAGCTATTCTACTTTGCCACACTAAACGGCCACCCTGTAGTATAATACAGTATGTAAAACCTCCAGTTTGAGTTAAAGAGGTTAATAGTTTCATGCCGAGGGTAGAGATATAAGTAGATGAGGTTCTATTTTACTGTATTTCGGATTGGCAAGTGTTTATATCGACATACAACAATCTGCCATCCTCTAGTCTCATAGGATCCAAAAGTTAAAACCGATACAAAGGACTTAAAGGCGTGTCAATCGGATATATTGCCACAAAGTACCTTCCTTCACTTTAGATATTAAAACGAAATTTTAGATACTTAGTTAATTAATTTAGGCAGGTACTTACCTATTTACACATGGAAACATGATATGTGCAGCAAGTTTATCAAAACTAGATACTACACCGAAATCGTTTTCTTCCGAACATCTACCACATTTAATTTCTCCCGTAAAGTAGGTCTTGGCGGGCGGATACGATAGGTATTTTTTACACACAGTGCAAGTCTGATTTTCCAAGATGTCTTCTGGCAGTTGGGTAACATGTTTCGTAATGTGGGCCATACTCTGTTTTGAACTTTTCTTTTCTCAAAATTTCTCTGTAAATTAAAGTTGGGTCAGTAAAAGTAAGTATTGTACGAAACGAAATAAACAAACAAGCGATAAGCACCAGCACCCAGAACCGCTGGTTCAGCAGAAACCGTCAGGACGTGGTCGTTGTGGAAAAGATACGAAGGCAGTTGAATAGTATTCACGACACACTTTAAACGTACCAATAATTATTTTTTATATTATTATTATTCTTTATTTTAATAAAGCGATTTTAAACTGACTAATAGATTTACAGTATGTACACTTTTTCGAGAAATAAAAAAGTGTTTTAATCACAAAACAGATAAGACGTGTTTTAATTTACATTGATATATATTTGCTTGCCCTAATGTTTAGGTCGTTCTAAAGAGAGAGTGACCTTTAATTTAACAGTTAAAAGCAATTAACGTCTTTCTACTTACAAATTTTTCTGATAGATACACCTAATCGGAGAAAATCACTTTCAAACTAACGGTACCTAATCTTTATTTTTCTGTGATTCACTAAAACAAGAAAATTGAACTACTTGCACCGTCTTACCACAATGTAGCCAACCTAATTGCTGGTTTAGTTTCTACTTAACGTTGAGCTGTGCAAACGAACCCTAATGTGACATAACAATAACAACAACATAACCTTATTTCAAAACAGCTGCTCATGGTGTAAACAACCGTTATCAGTGCTGTGGAGACAGTGGTTCGAAGCGGCTGCGTATTTTAGAGTGAATTTTTAACCTTACTTGTGTGACTGTTTCGTGATTTTACCCTTCCGGGTAAGTTTTTTCCCTTTAGTTAGTGTTATTTTATTATTTTGTTCGTCTGAGGTTGGTCTATTAATTTAGGGGGATGAGTGAACCTCATGACCCAGGGGGAGGCTCCAATTCCGTTTTTTCTCGAGATGAAATTAATTCAATTATTGGCGTTAGCAACGTCAAAATAACAAATGATAAAAAAAACAAATTTGACTGGAATAATGATAATGAGGAACAGAAAAATATCGCAAAAAGTAAGGAAAATATACAGACTAACTTAACAGGACGGCAAAATATGCCTAAAGAATATAAGGAACACCATTCAGGCCCTTTCATAGTTTTTATCGAGTCAACAGAGAAATCTGGAAATAATGTAGGCAAATTCAATCATCTTAAAATCGCGAAAGAAATATTTAATCTGCAATTAGTTGATATAAAAAATTATAAAAGTAAAGGTACTAACCGAGTAGCAGTAGAATTCGAAAATTTCAAAGCAGCTAACAATTTTATTAAAAATGAATCTTTATTACAAAAAGGCTACAATGTATTTATACCCTCTAACTTCACTACATGCAAAGGTCTAATAAGGGGAGTGGACATTAACATGAGTTTAGAAGAAATACAGAGCCGTTGCACATCATCCGTAAATATTTTAGATATGACTAGACTAAATAGAAAAGTTTTAAGCGGCCCCAGCAAAATACCCGAATATATACCAACTAACACTGTTCTACTTACCTTTGAAGGAACTATTTTACCAAGAGATGTTAGTATATATCAATTACCCATGCTGGTAATACCATATGTTGCCCCTGTAACGCAATGTTTTCAATGTTTCTATTTTGGTCATACAAAAAAACTTTGCAAAAGCAAGAATAAATGTTTTAATTGTGGAGAAGAAGATAAAAACCACAAAATCGACGGAAAGGAAGGAGAAACTCCCCAATATGAATGTCAAACATTTTGTATTCACTGTAAAAGTGACGAACACAGGTCAACAAATAAAAAATGCCCAGAATTCCTTCGCCAACAAAGCATTAAAAGACTAATGGCTTTTGAAAATTTAACTTATTATGATGCAAGTTTTGCTTGTAAAAAAACCTATTCAAATAGTTCTGATTATACACCACACCCTTTAGATTTTCCAGCCCTTAAAAACAGATACAATGTGAATCAGGATAAAATAGATGTTTCCCAAAGAAGAGTTGTTGAAACAAACACAAGACAAAAACGGTCGTATCAACAAGCAGCAGCCCAACCCCCAAAAAAAAGAGCAACAACACAAATAGGTTATGACAAAAAAGCACATGATGAGGCCCTAATCTTCCCCAATTCCAGACCAACATGGTCCCAATCATCACATCATAACACCAATAGAAATATTTCAACCCGAACTTCAAACCCATCTACTTCTTCAACATCGTCACAATACACTACGCCGTTTCGTGCCCAGGAAAACAATTTAAATAATATCAATGAACCAATATTAGAAAAATTAGCAAACTTATTAACAAGACTTTCAGATGAAGGCTGGAATCAGTTCAATAATTTTATACTCCCCACCATAAATAGACCACGCCATAATATGGATGTGGACTACGATTCATTCTAGTTACTTGTCATCAATGCCAAATCCAAAATTTATTAAATTACTGCAATGGAATATTAGAAGTACAAAAGCAAATAGAAGCGAGTTAATATCAATCATAAGAGAAACTAAACCCCACGTTGTATTATTAAATGAAACATGGCTAAATAATCAACAAAGATTTTTTATAAAAAGTTATAAAATTGTTAGACAAGATAGACAAGATGGATACGGTGGAATTGCTACATGCATAAAGGATAATCTTAAATTCTCAATTATAAATAACTCAATTAATGCAGCTTGGAATAATCTACAGTACATCACCATAAAAATTGGCAATATAAACATCATAAATGCATACTCACCACCACAAACCAACATCACTAAAAAAATATTATTTGATATATTTAGCCCTCTAACTGGTTCCAAAATTCTTATGGGAGATATGAATGCTCTACACTCTTCTTGTGGAAGTTCCACGACAAACCAAAGTGGTATAGCCTTAGTGGATTTTTTAAATACCAGTGATTTTATTTTGTTAAGTGATGGCACATCGACTAGACTTGTCACCCCCAATAGTACGTCAAACCCATTAGATATAACAATAGTGGACCCCTCCTTGGGCACAATATCTAACTGGAAAGTTTTTCCAGACTGTGGAAACAGCGACCACTTCCCAACAATCTGCGAAATCAATTGCAGAAATACAAACAATATGTTCTTCCCAACATACCAGATTAAAGACTTTTCAAAAGCAGACTGGAATCAATTTTATGATAGAATGGTAGTGGAGTCAATGAACCTGGAGAGCGATGCCCCATTCAAAACAATCCAGGATAATGGATTCGGCATCAGTAGCCGCCATCCCGCATAAATTTAAAAACACTACATTACAGCTTGGCAATCCCTGGTGGGACAATGAGTGTACTTTAATGTTGAGACGAAGAAGAAGCGCCCTACAACAATTCAAAGATTTCCCGAACATGGACAATTACATTAATGCAAAACATATGATTGCACAATCAAAAAGATTTTTTAAACAAAGGAAAAAAGAAAAATTCATCAAATTCTGTGCTTCCTTAAACCGAAACTCTAACCTAACCTACGTTTGGGATAAAGTTAAAAAATTTTCAGGCTTAAGCTTAAACAATAATTTTTCTAGAGTTAGCGATGACATACGTTTAGATATGTTAAAGAAAATGGCAGTAATAAGAGCCCGACACCCAGAATTTCACCAGCTTCCAACACCAGATGGCATGGAATTATTCACTGTTAGTGAACTGAAGGTCAGCATACAGGATAAAAGAACCTCGGCACCTGGGTTGGATGAGGTTACATATACAATGCTTCAGAACACACCTGATAAGGTTCTAGAAACTTTAGTCAACATATATAATAGATGTCTAGTAGATGAATCGCTTCCTGTTTCGTGGAAGAGATATAATATTATATGCTTACTCAAGCCCAACAAAAACCCAAACACAGTAGATAGTTATAGACCCATTGTTTTGTCTTCATGTTACGTAAAAACGCTAGAAATTATGATCAAGAACAAATTAGAATGGCTAATGGAGAACAAAGAAGTTTTCCCATGGTTTCAAACAGGTTTCAGAAAAGGACAAGCGACATATAACGCTCTAGCTTTACTTACTTCAGATATCTACCTGGCCTTTGGTCAAAACTATTCAGTTCTTGCGGTATTCTTGGATATTAAATCAGCTTATGACCATGTCGACATATACCTATTGTACAATAAATTAATTAACCTTCAAACTCCAATAGAGTTGGCAAACCTCATCTTCAAGATACTAAAAAACAGACTCATATATTCAAAAAACGATAACGGCGAAATTCTAGGCCCTTTATTGGCAAATTCAGGTCTTCCACAGGGTTCTCCTCTTAGCACCCTTTTATTCAACATCTACCTGAGTGATATTTATGATATCCTTCCTGAAGATTTAAATCTTATTGTTTATGCCGATGATATAGTAGTATATGTAAAAGGGAATGACATTAATGAAATGCACAATAAAATTAATCTGGCTATCAATAATATCGTCAAATGGCTAGAAGAAAACCACCTATTTTTATCAGCTGATAAATGTGAGGCAGTATTTTTTTCGAAAAATTGTAGAATAATACAAACACCTGCAATTAGGCTTGGAAACGACACTATAAGGCATAAAAATGAAGTAAAATACTTGGGCATGATTTTGAATAGGAACCTAAAATGGGATAAACATATAGAAATTATTCTGAACAAAGCTCAGAAAGGTATTAATATTATGAAGACCTTCTGCAGAGTATGGTGGGGAGCAGATCCCACAACTCTACTAACAGTTTTCAATGCATTAGTTCGATCTCATCTAGATTATGGCTCTATTTTCATCAAACCCAATAATAAAAAATCTTTAAACAAACTAAATACATTACATTATCAGGGTCTAAGAATAGCTCTTGGTTGTATGAAATCCACCCCTATCAATGCTCTCTTGGGAGAAGCGGCAGATATGAACTTGGAACATAGAAGAAAATGGCTAGCTGTGAAATTCCTGTCAAAGATTGTATGCATACAAAACCATCCATTAATTCCAATGTTAATTAGCAATCGAAACTTGTACAATGGAAATGTAGGTTTTTGGAAAAATAAAGATTGTCCATATCTGATCCAAGGTCTTAACTACCTTTTACCATACATTACTAAAATTCATAAATCAGAAGTATACCCCACATTTAATATAGAATTCAGAAACCAAATTAGGAATATCAAAATCATTAATCTTGGATTACAGAAAGACGATTTACAGGCTAAAGAAAAATTTCTACGTTCCACAGACAGATATAAGCAATCACATATTTTTACATATACTGATGCATCAAAAAACTCTTCCAAGACTGGGTTCGGAATTTACATACCAGAAATTAATTATAAATACTCTGCTAGATTGCCATCAGAACTCTGCATTTGCACAGCTGAGATTATTGCAATTAATGAAGCTACAAAAGTCATAATAAGAAAAAACATTGAAAAATCTATCATCTTTTCAGATTCCCTTAGTGCTATCACAAAATTAAATAAAACGGTAATCTCCTCCAAAAATGACTACGTTAGTTTACGCACCAAAAGACTGCTTTTAGAAGCCAACGATAATGGTTTTGACATAAAAATCGCCTGGGTCCCAGGTCACTCAAGGATTGCTGGTAATGAGATGGCAGATACTCTGGCAAGCGTAGGTAGTAATTTAAATATCCCCAAAAATATGGACCTAGATGCTCAAGAGGTTATCCCAGATATCAAAAAGAAAATTTTTGAAGAACACAATGCTGAATGGAAGACTTCTCTAAGAAGTAAAGGAAAAAGTTATGCGGAAATAATAAACGAATTCCCCAAAAATAAATGGTTTAACAATTATACATACATTGATAGAAGACACATTACAACCATCATTAGAATGAGAACAGGACACTGCCTTACCAAGAGCCATCTCTATAGAATCGGTATAAAGGATGATCCTTACTGTGAATGTGGACAAGTGGAAGACTTGGATCACATTTTTCTAGAATGCCCCATAAATGTAATCCCGGGTCATGATATTTATGAAGAATTCAGAAAAACCGGAATATCTCCCCCCCTAAATATTAAAACAATTCTGTCTAATTTAAACAATCAAAACATTAAAATTATTATTCAGTTTTTAAATGTAAATAAAATTAATTTATAAATTTCCTTATTTCAGGAAGCAAATCCATTTTCCTAGTCCTATATTCTGTTCCAGTTTCCTAAGTCAAATCTCCCACCATTTGGGAGTATTGACTTAATTTTTTCCCATTGTTGTGCATGTAGTAACTATCCCCCATTTTATTTTTTACCCAAGCTTTTATCAAATTATTAATATAATAGGTTCTCCACACTCCACAGCACTAAAAATAGTTCCACGATCAGCTGATCCATTCCCATAACCTTTCATATCCCATAACCTGAATTTACCTGAAACCATCAGAAGAAAAAAAGAAGAAGAAGAAATCAGTGGTCGTGACGGGGTCTAGAGCCCGACAAGGTTACGGTCACTTCTAATGTGCTGGCAGAATTGCCCCTCAGGGCAGAGCCAATAATAAAAAGAAAGAAGAAAGAACAACCGTTATTGTTCTGTGGTATAAACATTCTTAGTTAAAGCCGAGAATAGCGATATGGTCAAATATAGTGGCTATTCTAGGGTTAAAATCTTCATTGGTATTGGTAAACAGTTTTTATCAGTAAGAAAAAACAAACAAGTCAAAAATCAGGAACATTGAAATCCACCCAAAAGTAACCCCATAATATGTGAATTATCTCCGTATGTTTACCTTCTTCTATTGGGATATTAGGATAAATTGATGGATTAATGAAATAGAGTATAATTTATAATCAAGAATTTTTGACCTGAGCACAAACGAATTTAGTTTCAAAGTTCATGCCCGAGTACCATCATGATTTGATCTTGCGAGGAGTACCCAAACTGACATCCAAAATGTAGAAGAACGGTAGAGGCCATAGTGTGTTAAGCATGGAAAAACACTACAACCCATGCAACACTACAACAATGGACACTGAAAATTCTATATTACAAGTAAAGTTAGAAATAGAAGAGTTTGATATTGAAAATGTTTCTACAAATGCATATGTAGAAGAATATATTAAACAGGAACCTAAACTAGCAATACAAGAGCTAAAAGTCATGAGACAAAATGAAACATTTATCGCTGATATCCCCCGAACCTCTACAACAGCTTTCTGTGGGTGAGTATAGTCTCATGTAGCTTAATAAGCCAGCCATAAAATGCATCTACAATTCTTATTATGTACTATACTCTTAAATACAATTTTGATTTATTTTTTGATTAAACCAGTAGAAGTCTTGTAAACTTAAGTTATTGAACAAAATAGCTTCTGGTATTGCAAGCATTTGAAGTAGGTATGTCAACTAATTAAATAAAGAAGATTTTCTATATGTTGTACCTATAACAGTATTGTAGGTGTGTTCATATATGCTTTGTTGAATTGCAGTTTTGTATTAACCAAGTGTATATCTTATTTAAATTTAAATTTAAACCTATCTTTTGACCTATCAACAAGATAAATTAAAACAGCACTTCTGTCTTCCTCCACAAATGATATATTTTAAATTATATATTTAGCGATTGTCCCTACATGTTTTGACTCCATATATAGTCATCCTCAGGGGAACTAAATCGAGTGTAGTTTAAGTTAAAATAGTTGCCTCAAATTAATGAGTACAACTTTTAAGATAATATCAAGTGAAATTTTTTAGTTGAATACCAAGGTTGTGGATTTGTAGATAAGCACATTTTTAAGTTATTTTAATTTTTATATTTATTAGTTAAAACTTTTTAGTTAAAGTTAATTTATTTATACTCTAGCTAGGGTTGCTTTTTGCCTTTACCTTTTTCTAACAAATAATACTTAAATTTAGGCCTCCAGTATTTATATTGACTAGAGGTCAGAAATAAAAATGTTCTAAATAAACTTCAAAAGATAACACCTAATAAATTACTCTCTGCGGTACAGGAACAAAGAACTCTTTCCCAAACAAGAAGTGCTGATAAAAGTTAAACCTGAACAAGCAATAAATGAAGATTTTGCGAAAATAGTTTATACTAATTTTGATGACCAGCAAATTAAAATTGAAGAACTAGACATCAAAGAAGATATAAGACAAAATAAAGCCAGGTAAGAAGTAAAGTTATTATCAATTAATTACTTAAATATTTCTATTACCTCTATTACTTTATAGGAGAATATCAATATTTAGTTCTTATTTATTTATTATGAGGTAATCAAATTTATTGAATGTTGAAATTAATACATTGCAACCTTATGTGAGAAATGTAATATGAACTATTCGAGGTTTTATCAATCTTATTTCTTGAGTTATTCATCAATGACTGATATTAATTTGGTCAATTAAAGTTGACTTTGAATATGACGTAGCTTCACAGAAAATAATCTAGCGGGGTTAAATTAGGGGATCCAACCGGCCATTTCAGGCGACATGCTCCAAATAAAATTGACAAGTTGTAAAATTCACAGATCCTCTTGATTAATTACAAAAGTATGATTACAAAATAAATGACAAAATAAGGTTTTGCACTCATATTTTTATTATAGTATCCTGGCCAACCAAGACCACTATAACCAAGCCGATGAAATACGCAATCCAGAGAGCCGCCAACATCGACAAATAAAAGCCGAAAATGATGATATATTCCAATGCAATCATTGCGACTATCAAATTAACGACGAAGGTAGTTTCAGTAAGCATCTTCTTTTGCATAAAAATGCGAAGAAAGTTTACTCCTGCAATCAGTGCGACTTTCAAACCGTTCATAGAAGTAGTTTAAAGAAGCATCTTCGGCGTCATAAAAATCCAAAGGCATCTAGAATGTTTAGATGCGACCAGTGCGACTTTGAAAGCATCTATTACATGCAATGTTCAAAATTCCACCTGGCTCGCCACGCGCCCGAACGCGTTGACGTGCTCAAATGTGGTCAGTGCGACTATAAAACTAACGATGAAGGTAGTTTCAATAAGCACGTTCTTCTGCATAAAGACGCGAAGAAAGTTTACGCATGCAATCAGTGTGACTTTCGAACCTTTCATAACGGTAGTATAAGGAAGCACCTTCTGCGCCATACGAATCCAGGAGAATCTAGAATATTTAAATGCGACAAGTGCGACTATCAAAGTAATTACAAGCAATGTTTACAATTCCACCTGGTTCGCCACGAGCCTGAACAAGTTGACGTGTTCAAATGTAGTCAGTGCAACTTTCAAACCGTACATAAAAGTAGTTTAAAGAAGCATCTTCTGCGCCATAAGAATTCAGGAGAAGCTAGAAAGTTTACATGCGACGAGTGCGACTTTCAAAGCAATTACAAGCAAAGTTTAAAATTTCACCTGGTTCGCCACACGCCTGGAGGGGGTGACGTGCTCAAATGCAATCAGTGTTGCTATCAAACATTTTATAAAAGTAACTTAAATTCACATATGCGTTCGCACGCCAATCTAGATTAAACTAATAATGTGGCGATCAATGTGACTTCCAAAGCATTCACAAGACAAAAATAAAAATCTGCTGCTGCATCAGAACCCAAAAGGCGTTAAAATGTTTAATCGCGATCAGTGTTATTATCAGTTCATTCAGAAGCAGGGTTGGGCTGATTTATATCAAGTGATTTAAATCACGATTAAAATATTGATTTACACACTCGATTTAAAGAAAAATCATGATTTAATAATTAAACATGCAGCACAAGAATATTTAGGCATTTTAAAACCTTTGTAATAATAAATAAATATATGTAGCTTCAATATTTTCATTTTCTTTTTATACAGTGTGTGTCAGCCAAATGGAATAAATTCGATAATAAATACATGGGGGCGTGTCCGAAAAAACGCTCGGACACGTCGATTGGTATTTCTAGTTGCGCATTTTTTTCAATAAAAACTTTTTATACAGGGTGTGTTATGTAACAGTGGCCAATACTAACTTTCTTATTTTAAATGCAACACCCTGTATATTATTCAATTTTTGGATTCTTCAGAAAATTTTAGACATATTTCATGTACAATATCCTATACCTATCCTTAACTGTTTCGGAAATATTAAGTGTTTTCAGATTTATTGCAAAAATTAACAACACACTAAAAAACTAATAAGTAATACTGTTTATTTTTTGATAATGTAAAAAACAAAAAAAAATTAATGTAGGAGATGTTGAAAATTGATGTTAAAATGTTTTTACTGATATGAAATAAAAAAAAGGTATAAATAGTTTTGTTTACTTTTGTTTAAAACGCCTGACCTTAGCAAATCGTTGTCTGTCTGCATGACAGTAGTTGTCAGTGTTATAGCCGTTTGAATTTCGTTAACTGCATATCAGAAAAATGGTTTATTCAACAGAAATGCACAAAATAACAATTCTACAGATGATTGGTTATGGAGATAAAACACGGACACAAATGGAAGTTGCTCGCTTATTTCATGAAAAATATCCATTTCATATAACTCGAGGGACAATTAGTGAAATAGAAAAGCAGTTTCGCCAGCTTGAACATGTAAAGCAGATAAAAAAAAGTAGCGGCCAATGTAATAAGTGATGATACCAAATTGGATATTATGCTTGAGTTTCAGGAAAACCCACATACTTCTAGTCGAAAAACAGCTTCAATGTTTGATGTTTGCCATTCATCGATTATTCAAACATTGCAAGAAAATAAAATGTGTCCCTATAAAAGGACACCTACTCATGAGTTCATGGAAGACGATTTTGATAGGAGAACGTATTTTTGTGAACAAATGATGGCAATGTTAGATAACAAAGTGATCCAATTAGAACATGTTTTGTTTTCTGTTGAGTGCACCTTTACACTTCACGGTCATGCTAATCGTCAGAATTGCCGCTATTGGTCTATGGAAAATCCTCACTGGATGAGAGAAGAACATACGCAATATCCTGAAAAGGTTAATGTTTGGGCAGGAATTGTTGATCATACGTCCCTTTTTCATTAATGGCAATTTAAATGGCGATAATTATTTAGCACTGCTCCAAAATAATGTCTTGCCAACTTTGACAAACTTATATCCTTATCCAGCAAACCCACAACTTCCAGCGAATATGATATGGTTTCAGCAAGATGGAGCATTGCCCCATTACCAAATCAATGTCCGGCCGTGCCTCAACCGAGTATTTCCAAATCGGTGGATAGGGAGGCGTGGATCGATGAAATGGCCAGCACGATCCCCTGATCTGACGCCATTAGACTTCTTCTTATGGGGTTATGTCAAAAATATTGTATACAAAACTAAACCACTCGACTTAGCTGAATAACGCTTGCGATTAGATCGGTCACGCCTGAGATGTTCAGTAACGTTAGAAGAAATTTTTATTTAAGATTAGGACGTTGCCAAGACATTCGCAGCGAGCATTTTCAACATCTCCTACATTAATGTTTTTTTTTTGTTTTTTACATTATTAAGAAATAAACAGTGTTACTTATTAGTTTTTTAGTGTGTTGTTAATTCTTGCAATAAATCTGAAAACACTTAATATTCCCGAAACAGTTAAGGATAGGTATAGGATATTGTACATGAAATATATCTAAAATTTTCTGAAGAATCCAAAAATTAAATAATATAATAATAATAATAATAATAAGCTTTATTGTCTAACAGATCTACATCCATTAATAAGACAATTTTATGATACAATGCACAATAAGATATTAAAGACACAGCATACGAGTGCGATACTACCAATTACAAAAAAAAACCACCTAGGATTAAGGTAACATAATAAAGTTTCTAGCCAATCACCAACAGATAATGATCATACTGATCTAAGTAAAAGTGATATAAACAATATATTATATGGAATAAGAACAACACTACATAAATTTGCTTTTAACTAACGCTATAAACTGAGCATGGGTGCAGCCATTCATATCAATGTCATTGCAAGTGGCATTAAAAATGCTCATGGACTGGAAGAGTGGGCTTTTTACTAAGAAGTTAGTGGATGGGATAGGAATGTGAAACACAGGATGGCCTCTAATTAAGCGAAAAGGTATATTAAAGTTCACTTGGCTTAAGAGATCCGAGCAGTCAATGAGTGATCTACATAATTTAAATATAAACTGACATAACATATATTTCCTGCGGTCAAGCAGGGAGGGTATCTGATGTCTGCTATGGAGTACATCATGATCAGTTCCTCTAGGAGGAAAGGCTCCGTCCATTTTAAACCACAGGAATTTAACAAATCTGCGCTGTACGTTTTCGATTTGTATTGCATATTTGATGTAAATGGGATGTCATATAACCGCTCCATACTCTTATCTTCGATCGTATGTAGCTATAATATAGTATTTTCAACGTTTGAATATTCGAAAAGCCCTTAGAATTCCGCAAGATGAACCCAATAGATCTGTTACCACTGCTGCAAACGTGATTTACATGTGCTGCAAATGAGAGCCTAGAATCAAAGGTGATGTCAAGATCCTTGAACATATCACACCGTTTAATTTCATCATTCCCCAAAGTATAAATAAATTTAGTAATGTTCTGTTTATTTGCGTATGTCATCGCAAAGCACTTGTCCGCATTAAGTGGTAAATGGTTGACAATGCACCAGTTACTGATAGATTCAATGTCCTTCTCAAGCCCGAGGCAGTCACCATAGTTTTGAATCACTCTGAATAACTTGACATCGTCCGCAAAAAGCAGGACTTCACTCGTAATGTTGGCAGTAATGTCATTAATAAACAAGGAAAATAATAGCGGGGCAAGGTTGCTGCCTTGGAGGTTACCGCTAGTTGCTACAAATTTGCTCGATTTATGGCCGTTAATCTCCACATATTGAAACCTATTGCACAAGTATGATTTTAAAAGTGATGTGAGATTGGAACTGAATCCCATATCGGCTAATTTACTTATTAAAATTGAGTGATCAACTCGATCAAAGGCTTTCGAGAAATCTGTGTAAACTACATCCACTTGTTGGCGGTTGTCTAATGCTTGAGCAGTAAATTGAGTAAAACAAGCTAAGTTACTTATAGTACTGCGATTGCTAAAGAACCCACGTTGCTTTTCAGAAATTAAATGCTTAACTTGCCAGAAGATGTGCTGATATGCTGAAATTTCAAAGAGCTTAGCAAAAGGGGAGAGTATTGACACAGGCCTATAATTCGAGATTTTATCAGCATTGCCTTTTTTAAAAATAGGACTGATTCTGGCTTCTTTCCAAATGTCGGGAAAAGTGTTTGTTTTAATAATGAGGTTGAAAAGAAATGACGAGGGCTGGAGCAGTGCTGGGGCGCAGTATTTAAGAAGAAAACAGGGTATTTTGTCGGGGCCACAGGTCATCTTGTTTTTTATTTTTTTGACTGACTTTCTTATAGAATCCTCTGATAGATGATCGAGGGTGATGTGTGTACTAAGGTTAGTAACACTCTGGATCCGATCTTTTGGGTTGCAAGCGGAAAGAGTGTATACGCTACTAAAAAAGGTAGCGAATGCATTTACGATCGAAGTGGGATCCGAGTATTGTCTTTCTTCGTCAGTAAAAGTTACAGGCAGCGTCGAGGAAGACTTTCTTGAATTGACAAATGACCAAAACGTTTGAGGATCGGTGGCAATAGTGGCTTCAGCTCGAGAAATGTAGTTTTTGAATGCAATGTCTATCATTCCCTTTATACTTGCTCTGATATCGCTGAATTCAGCTTTAAGATTTTGTGAGTTTGGACTTCTTTTTAGTTTTTTAAATATCCTATGCTTACGTTTTATCCCTTTTATAATGTCGGAAGTAAACCACACTGAAAAAGATCTTCTAGGAAATATAGATTTTGGAACACATGCATCGAGATTACTGTAAAGTACCTCGTAGAATTTCTCGCAGGCGACATTGACATCGCTAGACTTGTAAACATCAGACCAGTTTGTGCATAGCATAGAGCTATAGAGCAAATGAAAATTGGCCTTTCTGAAATTATACTTACTCTGAGATGTATTGGTTGGAAATTCGTTCCTCCTATCAGGATTGAGCGCTAGAGATACGTTAAGGGTGGGGTGATGGTTGTCTTCTACAACTAGTGGAATAAGTTCCCTAGATACCTCGCATTTAACGTTCGTGAAGACTAAATCTAATATTTTACCGAAGGAGTTATCGATATTATTCAGTTGATTTAAGGCAAACAAACTTGAAAAATTATTCATAATTTCTTTTCTCGGATCTCTCTGCATGTCATCGGAAAAACTGGGTATGTTGAAGTCACCTAATATTAATACTTTACTAACTAACTTGAACTAAGCTTCTGGTAAATGATCGCATCTTCTTTTTGTTTTCCTCACAGATTTTTAATATTATGTCTCACTGAGTGACATACATCTCTAAGAAATCAGCCATGCTATTCCATCGCACATCACTTGGAAGTATTGAAGTGTTGCCTCCTGCTTAACTAAGTTTTGTTTCGTCGTCTAGGTAAAATATTTTTTTTGTTCTTTTCTCTGACTCTTCGGATGCTTCTTAAGTAGTTTCTTCTCCAACAGACGATATCGCTTCTGTCTATTAAAATCGATTATCTATTATGTTTTTTTCACCAAAAACCCATTTTTTTAAAATAATTTCCAAAGCATAATTCTACACATAAATGGGTAGTCCTGGTCTTCTCGGATTGAGGTCAAAATTTTGTCCAGCGTGGGAATTTCTTTTTTAAAAAGGAACTATGAACTTTTCGCCTTATTCTCTGCATTAAAACGTCATCCAGCTCAAGTTTTGGTCGTCCTGGAGAAATTTTTGAAGGTTTGACGCCAACACTTTTTTTTTCTTTTAAAAGTTTGTATATTGTCGTTTTCACAACGTTAAGCATATCTGCGGTAAATTGCACTGCATTGTCAACACTCAAATCCGCATTCTTACTTTTAATAGAATCGTAACAGTTAAGAATTAATTTTTTTTCATTTACTGTAGACCACCTTTAACGAAGCCTTCAGAGCTTCCAATATGGGATACTACAAGTCGATGCCCTTTTCCAGATGGCGGTTTAATCCTGTGGACAATCCTTCCAAAAAAGCTTACCTTGAACTTTTAATATTTTCATTCTGCCAAAATTTAGTCACAGTGTAGCCTTCTAGGGCGGTTAGGCAATTGTTGAAAATTCTCCATATTTAATTAACAAACACTAACACTTCACACTTTGACTAGTTTCACTGAAAAACAAACACCCAAGGTAGATATGTATAGATATAAATAGGTGTATTATTCCAATAGAGGCACCCATAAAGGCATAATAACCACATAATCAGCAAACAGGTAACCAGGATCAGGTACAAAAAAAAGGAAATAAAATGATTAGATCAGAAACGGAATAAGTACCTAGACTCTAATTAGTTTTGATAAAAATTGCTTTCTACAATTCCAGGTAAATGGTACGGTTGTACATAATTTTAAGCTCAAAAAATTTAATATTAAAATATATATTTAAAGACAAAACTTGAATTTAATGTCGATACTTGTACTAATTCTGCACAAATTTAAAAAGTCGGGCCTATTTAAATCTATACATGCAAAACCTTACACGCTCGTGGAGAAGACGGTTTTAATTAATTTATTACTTTGCATCATTTAAAGATAGACTATAAAATAATTTGTATTAATTTGAAAAAAGCGAGATGATTAAATTTTTTATTAAAATAAAAAAATCATGTTTTTTTAATAAAAATAATATTTTGCCCAACCTTGTTCAGAAGACTGCGTTATAAAGTCATCTTCTGTGTATAAATGCCTTGCTCAACATGGAAATTTCATGGAGTAATTTTATTTAAGTGCTGGCTGTGCTATACTTTATTTCTTAGTGGTTGACAGCCAGTGGCGTAGCCAGCATTTTGGGGCGGGAGGGGCGAAGACTGCGGAGCTAAAGCGCCGCAGGCAAAAAATTTTTGGGACCACGCCCAAATTTCGTAGGAATTCACCTTCCTCATGCTCCCTAGGAAACAGGGGTCTGGCTCCAAATGAAGTTAAAATCCGCTATATAAAAAGAAATAAATTAAATATGATGGGACGCTCTCAAAACCGGTTTTATTAAGTTTATTCCGATCGCTCTTCTTTACCAAAAATAAAATAAGACCGATATTGCTTTTTAAGAATTATTTTTTTAAGTATTAGTAGGGCGCCAGGCCAAGAGGGGCGGGGGGGGGGGGGGGGCGATCGCCCCCCTGTGGCTACGCCACTGTTGACAGCACACCAAAAGGCCAATAACAGGTACCTACCTTATTTCATAGTAGAATGTTTCCAACTTACTTAGTTTAGTTTACAACGTGTTATCGAGGGCTTGTAAATATTAATAGAATATAGAATAATATGTTGAATTTTGCGTTTATAATGAGGGCAATAGGAAACACAGTTGAACCTGTCTTAGAAATAAAATGATGTAAAAATCCTGTAAATTTTTTTATTAGATGTTGCCCGTAATCATAATTCCCTTGATTAATAAATTACTATAAGTAAGAAGTGTATTATATTATTCTTTCTTATTCCCAAGAATTTACATCTGTGTTTTGGGAAATTGCAGTCGGCTAGCATTTTATCCACAGCTGTCTGACAACTGACAAGCATTGATGTGGATGATCAGGCAATGTATCCCATTGTCAGGTGTAGACGGCTGGGTTAGCAATATTCCAGCGATGGTCGAAATTGGGCTTCATTGAGGGTCAAAAGTTGCTGAAGTGTATAGAGGTGATTAGCTCGAAACAGTAAGCTTCTGTGACGCCAGAGTAGAAATATCCATTAGTTATAGCCGCGACTGTACCAAGACATATGACCATCCAAATTGACATCAATAAAGTCAAAGGAATTGAGTATCTGCTCCTTTTTAGAAAAAACTGCTGCCTGGATTTTCTTAGCTTTAAATTCTGCGTTAAGTTCTTTGTAACGATGTTCTTGCTGCCTGTAGAGATGTGCATTGGCAGCCAATGGATACATAAGTGAGCTGTAGCATAATCTAAACTATACTTTAAGGCCATGTCTGCGATTAAATTATGCACATATCTTCCAAATTACACTCTACAATTAGCCATTGTAAACGTCAAGGCGCCGCAAAATAAACTTAACATTTAGCAAAAGGCGACGGCGTCATATTTCGAAAATAGACCGTGTGCCAAAAATAGCGCACCAGCATTTAGTTGCGGGATTGACTGGGACTCGACAACATCCCGAGGGCAGTGCGAAAAGTGGTTTTACGTACGGGGAATGCACGGAAATACTTATCGGGAAGATACCATTTATAGAACCGAAAAAGCTGATTTACAGTGTTAGTGGTTGTGTAGCTTCGTTAATTTTGTTTTGCTGTAGGTACTTAAAAGCGTTGTTATAGTCGTTTTTAAAAGCAGTGTCCAACTTTTGATTTAAAAAAAATATTATATTTTTACTCTCAACTCCAACTGAAATTGTTTAAATATTTTGATTTCTATTAGGGCTCCTTATTATAACTGTAAAGTTCCAGGTGTTACATAAATCTTAATTGTGGCTTGATTTAATTGGGAAGCCAGTGTCATTTTTCATATACCTTGTAGAGGATTGGTCTTATTCAATAAACCTGTTTTTATCGAATAAAACGTCCTCAATTATTAAAACATTAAAAAAAATTCTAAAAGGATTATTTTCAGACCAAAAACTAAAATGGAGACGACGGTTGTAACAAAATAAAATTGTTGGCACCTATTTTCTCTAGCTCTGCAGCCTTGCTATATTTGGCTTAGTTTTGTGTTAAAAATGGAAATGACTATTTTACCAATAGCAGGATTGATTATTGTTTTACTAAGAATACGTGGAAATGGAACGTGCTAGTAGACACAGGAACAGGAAGAACAACAAAGGTGAGTAGATATGTTATGCCAGAACCATGCAGGTAAGAATTTCCAAACATTTTCAGAAATCGAGAAGGGTAGGGCTTAAATTGCTATCTATGAAAGAAGACCTTTCGAGTCTATATTTAGGATAAAACGTATTGGGAAAGATCTGAAGAGGTATTAAAGCAATTTATCGGCTCTTACCTGTATGTCTTAATAAATATACAGAGTTACTTTTTTAAAGCTTGACATAGGCTAACATTTTTATTTAAAGAGATAGACTTTTACTTCCTAAAGCAAAGTTTTAGGAATTAGGAAAAATATGTGGAAAAAATTAACTAGTTGTTGCCAGATCTGGCGCTATTTCACAAAAACTTATTTTCTTGAATGGCAACATCGCACTTTTTTTGATACATCTTAAGATTCTAGACCAAACCGAGGGGTGTCTCACAAAATTTGTAGATCTACTGCCAAATTTGGCAGGACTGGTCATTTTTGCCCTTGTCCTTCCACAGTCCTGCCAATCTATTATCAAGGCTATTTTGAACGGATTCTTTGTCTTTTTTCTTTATACCACATCAGTGTTTTCCTTAAGGCGATATAAGGAGAATTTGATAATGACTTAATAAAAGTCGAAACGTCGGCAATTTCTGAACTTGCTTTTGAAGTACCTAAGGGAATTGTTTTGATTTGTCTCTAGCCCGCTAATACGGGCCAACAAACTCTAGCCAAGACGCTGTTTATTTGCGGTATAATTATTCTCACACTTACCAGAACCTTTTAATACACGCACCAACACTCTTGATTTCACTTTCACTAAATTAAACAAAAATATTTTTTTGGTTGACGCTATTTACCACTACTCACAGGTCGACTGTGAGCTGCCAAGGTTCTTTTGCGTCGTACTTCGCACTAGCCATCAGGAAGTTGATGCTGATAGGTTCCGCTGAACATGTGTGATATCAAAACGGTCCTTATAGGACTACGCCACTCTAACCTGACCTAGGCATCCCGACAAGCTTTGTCCTAGTCCAGAATTTTAAAGACAAAATTTGTTCAAGTTGAAACTACTGGAAGTGTGCATTAAACAATAATAGCTCGTAAACCGCCAGTCTAATAATAATAATAATATTAATTATGTCTTTATTGTAATTTAAAAGAAAGAAAATTACAAAAGGCGAAGTTGAAGCAAAGCTTCCTCACTTAACCTAATATTCTAAACTATGACGTAAGTAGTAATCACTAAGAACAATAAATTGATTGGATTTATAAGACATAGCCCATCAATAAATTTACAGTTAATGTGCAATAGAACGTAATTTACCTAATTGAAGTATTATAGACAAATATAAGTTGACTATAGCTGGCTAGGTGGAGGGCACTGAGGGACAGCAACATGTTTGTCTGATAAGAGGACGAATTGAATTGAAAAACTTGCTTTATTTATGTTGAGTCTAGAATCTCAAGATGTATCAAAATTTGTAAAAAAAATGCGGTGTTGCATTTTTAGAAAATAAGTTTTCTTGATAGAGCGCCCAATCTGGCAACAACTCGTTTATTCTTTCTATATATTTTTCGTAGTTGGACTAATTCCTCAAACCTTGCTTTAGGAACTAAAAGTCTATCTCATTAAATAAAAATGTTAGCCTATGTCAAGTTTTAAAAAAATAACCCTGTATACAGGGTAGAGGTGTGTAGTTCGCGAACGAACTAGTTCAAAAGATCGAATCTGATAGCTCAACTAAAAGATTCAATCAGTAATTCTTTAAAGATTGAATTAACGCGAACTAAAACCTTGTACTAGACGCAGAACGTGAACGAGAGCGAAGCGATCGTGAACAAAGACATGTGAAGCAGATCCTGAACTACCCGGAGCCTGGAGACCGACCGATGGTGTCGGCTGTCGGGACAGGTGGATTACTGCCTAACATACAACATACAACATACAATCGGCCAAGATAGCGTGAAATTTGATGCGCCGTGGCTAGAGACAAAATTTGTCATATTTATCGAGACTTTCATAGAGTAAAGAACGGTATGGTTGCACTCTGTACTCTGTACTATCCACGAAGCACCATGCTTCTCTCTTATTTATTTACTTGGTTTCATTGTTATTTATAATATTACCCTTATATATTTCCTTTGCTTGACTGTGCGTGTGCGAGTATAAATCAGTGAACTAAATGAACTATTCTTTTGTACTATTCACTTCATTGAATGAGATCGAAAGATTGAAATCGGCAAAGTGAACCAAACTTCCCAGCACTAATACAGGGTGTTTTATTAATATTGCGAAAAAATTCAGGATGAGTTAAAAATAAAAAAAAGGTCCTATAAACCTATGCCCGGAGATGTTTCATTTCGGAGATACAGGGTCTTAAAATTGAATTCTTATTCTTGTTTTTTCTAAATAATTTTTGAAGTAATGTCGATATTTCAATTAAAATTAGTATGTAGGGGTTTTTTTAAAATGCGAAATTCTAATGTGATGTTAGTATGACTCCTACTTGTAGGGGGCGCCACCCACATGTATTTTTACTGTTTCTATTGGAGTCGTATAAACTAAACGTTTAAGGTGACCCCAAAGGAAAGAATCCAATGAATTTAAGTCTGGAGACCTGGGGGCCCGGGTTGTGTTCCTCCTCAACCTATTCAACGATTTGGATACACTGTGTTCAACTATTCACGAGCAACTGAACTGAAATGAGGAGCATTATCGTGCACGAAATTCATTTGTCAAAGGCAATGGGATATCTTCCAAAAGTTTGGGCAATTCATCTTCAAGAAAACGACGATAAACTTCTCCAGTTAGCCTCGGTTGTAAAAAGAATGGGCCTATCAAATGGTTTTCAACAATTCCGACCCATACATGTGTAATTCATTTTGAAAAGCTTGACAACTTAACAATTAAACACCTTACTAATTAACGTCGCGTTTTTCTGTCTTCTACTCCCGAAAATGGTATTATTCTTTTTCTCGAGAACGGCTTGTAGTGACTTCTACTAAGTATGCCTTTTTCACGTAAAAATGATAGAGAAATCTATTTTTTTGCCAAAGAATGCAATACAAGCACATATAAAAAAGTTATGACTCCTCAAAAGAATAAAAATACATGTAGCTGGCGCCCTCTACAAGAATTTCGCATTTTAAAAAAACCCTAACTTATCAATTTTAGATCAAATATCGACATTATTCAGAAAAAACAAAAATAAAACTTTAACACCCCGAAACAAAGCATTTTCAGCCATAGGTTTATAGGATCTTTTTTTCATATTTTCTTCGCAATATTAATGAAAAATCCTACATACTGTTACAAACGAATATTATAGGCTACTAGACTACTGTCTATCTTTAAGCTTTGTTTACTGGCTTGACAGTAAAGTATTCTTTTGTGTGTAAAACCCTTAAAATTCCTTAAACTCTTCATAAGAAAACATACACTCGTCTTTGATATAAACGCACTAACAGTTTTCGTTCTGACTTAGTGACCTAAATAAAAAATAAAAGCAACGTTCTAAAAAAAAGTCAAGTCTAGCGATATTCATTAGTTTACCTACATTCTCACATCGGTTTTCTCGAACTTTGAATTCAGATATTTTCACGATTCACGGACTGAAGCTCTGCCAAAAGTTTATTTTCGTGACATTACACTCGATCAATTAGACCTTGCTGATATTATTACGATTTTATAATATGTAAATACTATTTGCTACGATCAAACCTTGAATAACCGAAATCGTATGAAGGGTAATGAAGAATTATGGTTTCGTCTAAAATTACAAATTCAACTGTGTAAAGTCCATATTTCATTACTATTGTCTAAGTTTGATTAAGCGGATTTTAAGTCATTGGGCCTAAAAGAAGCAAGCAAGAGTCGTAGTACCTATCTAGAAAATTATGGTAATAACATTGCCGTTAAACTTTCTTAAAGACCATTGTGACACCCTACTACTACTATACAGGGTATGAACATATGTCCGATGATGAGATACAGGCCGTCGAAGTTTAAAAAAAAAAACGGTCATAAATATCCTTAAACCGATTTGGTTGAAACTTGGTTCAAATATTTGAAGTATACAACTTTTTGGTCTCTTGTGTTATTTTTCATATCTGGCTTCGTTTGCGACAAAAAAAATAAAAAGCACTTTAACTCATTCTAAAAGCTATCCATGGACAATATAAAATAACAACCAAAAATAAAAAATAAACAATTTCGCCCTTACAAGTAAATGTGCAAAATGTCCACCTTCTGATAAAATGCACGACTGCAATCGATTTGTCATTGATTGTCTGACATGTTCAAAAATACCTGGAGTATTCCTTATGACATTGCAGTTGTCAATTATCCGATTCCTTAAGTCATTCACATCTAGTACAGGAGTTTTATAAACAAGAGCCTTCAGATGACCCCATAAATAAAAATCTAGAGGATTAATATCAGGACTGCGAGCTGGCCAATTTTGAGGTCCTGCACGTCCAATCCAGCGATTAGGGTAGGTGATGTCGAGATGCTGACGAGCAATAACACTAAAATGAACTGGAGCCCCGTCGTGCATAAACCACATGTTAACTCTTACATGTAGGGGCTCTATTCCTAACCATACTCTGAGACTACTGATCAGACACCATGATTTGACAAAGAACTTCGGAGAGATTGAGATTTATTCACAGATATTTTCATTGCCAATGTTTAACTGCTTTCTCCCATGGTATGGTAATGGTTGTTATTACGATTTACACGGCTTAATATCTTAAGAAACCGCTTAATCAAACATATATTTGTAAACTTAAAAACCCCTTAAAAATATAAGCAAGGATAATTATTTCATTTCCAGCAAGGAAAGCACCAAAGGTCCCTATCAAAACCTATCATTGGGAAGACATCCGAAGGTCTAGGAGACGAGGGGGATATCCTTGGACTCACCTGTATAAGCGCCCTTTTAACGATAAAATCGATGCATATCCGTTTACTATGGATGCCTTAAGGTAAATATATTACAGACACTTTACCATATGATTTATGAATAAACCCTACTTTGAGAGAATAATTGAACAGACACAAACACGAGATTTGTGCGATTTTTTCTGATGCGTTTCTTTCTCTTTATAGAAGAAGTAAATCGGCTTCCACCATGGGCGCACGATCAGACGGGGTCGACATCTCCGAAGTGTCATCGTTTGCGGAAAGTGGCAAGACGACCCCTTCGTATTTGCACGCGGAATTCATAACGGAACCTTCGGAAGACATTTCGGCGAAGCACAGTCGGGCGGGGTCTGAGGTGATCGAGGAATACGTGACGGAGGACGAGAAAGACATTGAGGATGATGTTCAGGTAATGGTTAAACATTGGTGTGCAATATGCTTCTTACAACACTTATTAAGTCATATACGAAGCACAAGTTTAAAAACTTTTGGTAAGAGTTCAAAATATCCTTTTTTAGGTCAAAGAATTTAGGACAGGAAGCGTGGCCAGTTCTGATAACATCAGTCAGTATCTTGACAAAGACGAGAGCGGTCCCGGCAACTCAAATGCGAATGAGGAGAATGGAATCGATGAGAACAAAGAAAGCAGCAGCACAAGTAAGATTTATTTTTTTGAATTGAACACAATTTCTCTTATGAATTACAATCTTGTCAGCTGATGTTGGTTTCATCCGTAAGTAAATTTTAATATTGTAGGTAGAGATATCCGCGCTAAGTCTGAAGAAACCTCAAAAAGAAAAAGAAAATTATCAGCGGAAAGCGGTCACAGTCGCTATAGTTTATCCAAGCTAGGCGTCATGAAAAAGCTACGCGACGCCAAAAGTAAAATATGCGACGCAAAAAATAAAATAAAAGTTCCTAAAGTAAGCTTCCCCACCAAAAAGGTAGCTAGGAAGAGCGTCAGTCCACCGAAAGACGTTAAAAAGGAAGTAAAAACCAAAAAAGAAAATAAAAAATCCTTGGAACATACAAAGCTCCGCAAAACCGACAAGCCTGTGTATATCCACATTCCTCTGAAACCACCATCGGGAGAGACCGATGAGTTTTCCCATTTGGAGTTTGAACCTAAACAATTCAACGCTCAAAATGGACCGGATAAAAAGTCCGATGGTGCTAAATCCAGTGAGGGGACTGGCCACCTACCGAAACCAAAGCCTGTTAAAGACGAAACTAAAAATAAAGGCGAAGAAGTTATAGATGATGCTCAAAACGGGCTGGATAAAAAGTCCGATGGTGGTAAATCCGGTGAGGGGAATGGCCACCTTACTGAAGCGAAACCAGAGGCTGTTAAAGATGAAAAAATGGACGTTGACGAAACTAAAAATGTAGACGCAGAAGATAAAAATGATGCCAAAAGAAAATCGCCGTTTAGTAGCTTGGAAAGAGGACCTAGGGTAACGAAAAAGCCGCCGCTAAAGATAAATCCGGCATTTAAACAATTTTTAAAGGATGTAAGGCAGCTGAAAGATCAAGAAATGGATGACGTTGTGGCGGATGAACCAGACAAAACCGTTTCAAACCCTAAAATCACTGAACGAGCCGAGTTAGATCAAGAAGAACATCTAGATTTAGAAGAGCAACAAACACCGGACAGCGAGTCGCCCAAGGAAGATGTGTTTGACAAACTTTTCGAAGCTAGTGTGAGCAAAAAAGAAGAAATACCGTCAAAGCCATCTAAAAACGACAGTAAAGAGGCGTCGGGTTTGTCCAGGGATGTTAGAAGTCAAAGCGCAGAGCCACAGCGAAAGAGAAGATCTTCTATTGATAGTAGTTACAGCAGGAAAAGTCTTTCGAAGTTAGGGATCATCAAGAAACTGAAAGAGGCTTCTGAAAAAATTAAAGGAGCGTTCTCGCTGAGCAGCTTGAAAAGAAGCGACTCTAAAAAGGAAAAGCCCAAGGAGAAATTAAAAACAGAAGAAGACGACAAAGTCACGAAGGTGAAGAAACCCAAACTGACTGCACAGGAGAAGTTGTCGCAGCTTGGCAAGCCAAAGAACGTCGAACCTGTGTATATTCATATACCTTTGAAGCCTCCCCCTGGGGTGACTGATGAGTTCTCGCACTTGGAAAATGCAACATCAGTTGCTCGTACGAGCGAGCCGAAGAAGGAAGAACGGACCGACAGTTTGGACAGTATGAGTCCAGTGAGCACGAAGGACGATGACATACAGTTTATATTCTTGACGCCGCCTAGTGACGATGAGGTTTTGGAGGATAAGGTGAGTCTTTTTTTTCAAAGGATGATACAACTATTTATACTCGTATATAAAATGGTCTTGATGTTCCCATCATTAGGAAGCCGACATTCCAGAAACGCCATCGTCTTCCGATGAAAGTCCGGTGTTCTTTGGGACCCTGAAAAAGCTCGCTGAACGAGTTGTCGACCAAATTTCTCCCGAAACCAAAAGAGAAACTCTGGAAACGGTTAGTGAAGGTGGCGAAGTAGAACCAGTGGGGATAAAGGTAGGTCAGAGCTCCGATATACTAAAGTAGATGCTTATAACTTTGTTTATTGTTGCAGTACAAGGACGACGTAAAGGAAACACCATTGTTAAACAAAGAAGAAGCATCCGAAAGCAATATTGTCGATCCAGAAGCAGAAAAACAAGAAGGACCGGAAATAGAAAAGGAAAAACCACCAGACGATGACACATCCAAGAAGGATAAAAGCAGCAAGTCAGTAAATCCCGAGAAAATGATTGTGGACGTGGAAGATGGACTGAACGAGGCACCGAAAGCAGAAGAGTTGAAATCCGTGCTGAAGACGTCATCTTCCGAAAATACCAGTCCCGTTTTAAAGAAAAAAGTTTCGTTTAAAAGAAAAACGAAACCTGCAAAGACCAAGACAGATACTGACAATGGGTACGAGTTCATTGAAGCCCCAAAAGAGGAGAAGACTGTTAATTTGTTGGAACAGGCCGGGATTTTATCGGAAAACGCTGATGTTGAAGGGGAAACTGACAAAAATACAGATATTAAAGGTGAGCAAGTTAATGCTAAGAGTTTACCGAAAGCACTGATGTGACAAAACTGCAATGTATATTCATTTATTTTTAGAAAGCATCTTGTTCACGGATAAAGAGAAGAAGATTCTAGAGGGCGACATCAACCAATCCATGTCAATAGACGATGAAAAAGGTTATTTAGATCAGAAAATAGTCAAAGATGCATCACTAGAGGAGGATTATAACAAATGGTCAAAGTCCAGGTAATATTTTAGGATTTTGATAACAGGTGAATTTTCCTAGTTAAAAGACTAATAACGCAATAAGGACTGGGAAAAATAAACCTCGAATTCGCCTCAGAAAGTTTCATTATTCGAACCGCATAATTGCAGTGAAATCTTTAAACGCGCCAATAAAACGGCATTTAACGTGTGTATTAAGTTCGAGTTAATTAAGCAATTCCTAACAAAACAAGAACTGGATATTTATCCAACCAAGTATTTTGGCACCGGTCCAGCATTGTAGCCTTTTCGAATCGGTAGCGATGGCGATTTATGACTTGATAAATTAATTTGGGATCCAAATTCGATACGCTGAAATTAAATAGACAGCGTGTCAAAAAAAACTCACAATCTTGAATTTTGCAAAAAAGTAAATATAAGAAATGCGAAAAAGGAATAACTTACCGCACTCACGACGGGACGGTTGAAAAAATCATATTTATTCTTTGAAAAAGTTTCGATTATTTTTTTAAATTCCGATTTTTATTGAAACTCCTGTTTTATTTATCCAAATTTTAAGATTTATCCTGATCTCCGAGTTTTACTTTAAAGTATGCAAAATACGCGTTTATAACAAAGTCAGTAATACTTCTCTTGTACTTTTTCACAATGAAGTTACCGCAAAAGTAACAATAATCATCTGCTGGCTTGTTTTTGCAACTTCGACGGAACATTTTTGCAACAATTTACTTTACCGAAACAAAAACTAAAGTATCATTTAGGGGCTACGCATTAAACTAAATGTGGAGCACAAAACAGATAAGATAAGATGTGGACTATACGAAGCCCTAATTTATATAAGTAGTCCTCAAAATTCAGGGATTCCCCTTCTGGTTTATAGATTATTTTGAATATAGGGATTCCCCATCAGTATTTCACCTATTAATACTGTAGTTTAGCGGTGCTTCTTAAATAAAAACAATAGTCAGCAAATTATTCTTTTTATACAGGGTGTTATTTAAGTACGTAGCCACACTTCAAGGGGTAATTCTTCAACTGATTCTAAGAAGAAAAGTTTATATAAGCATCCGGTAATGCTTCGTTTTCAAGATACAGGATGTCAAACTAAAAAAAAAATAGCTTTTCGTAAATATCTTAATAATCCTTCAGCCGATTTTGTTGAAATTTGGCAGTGTTATTTAGGGTAGTAAGGGGCTAATTTAGCCCTAACTAAATTAAAATTTTTAAGTCTAGTGGCGTCCCGGAAGGCACCTTAACTAAGATTTTTGAAAAAAAAAAATGTGGTCAGATAAGACATACGCCGGGAATATTTCATCGTGTTGGGCAATCAATATTAAGACGAGGTAAAATGCTTGCATTGAAGTTTAAGGAGGATATTTTTAGCAACTATTGTAAGTTCCGTGTTACTTATTGTTAAATGTTTTCTTACTATAAAAAATAGCGTACTATTTGTTTTTTTTTTTTTTTTCGGCGTCACCACTGTGTACGTCACTGGCAAAATGAGAGAAACAATTTTTAGCTTAAAAGGTTCATTTGTATTCATTAAAAACTGTCACCAAGTTTCAACGTCATATTAGTTTTATGTTTTTTCTTAAAAACGAAGCAAGATACGAAAGAAATGCTAAAAATAAAAAAGTTGTCGATTTAGTTGCCTAATGCGAAAAAATACAAAAATTGCAAAAAAATCACTGACGCACATTTATTTTTGTCAAAAATCTTAGTTAAGGTGCCTTCCGGGACGCCACTGGATCTAGAAATTTTAATCTAGTAGGGGCTAAATTAGCCCGTTACGGCCCTAAATAACACTGCCAAATTTCGACAAAATCGGCTACAGGATTATTAAGATATTCACGAAAAAACTATTCTTTTTTTTAAGTTTGACACCCTGTATCCTGAAAACGAAGCACTACCGGGCCTATGTTTATAAAAACTTTTCATCTTAGAATTACTCAAAGAATCACACCTTAAGTTTGGCCACGTACCTAAATAACACCCTGTACAGAGTGGCAAAAAAGTCGCGCGTAATGCCTGTAACTTTTGAATTACCTCGTAGACGAAAAAGTGATCTTTATGAAAGTTGTTCAGTAAATTATTCCCCACATTTCTATCTGCATTCTGGTTTGGTTGCCATAGAGACCAACTTACTTTTTTTAAATGGAACACTCTGCATATGATTGCATATTTGGATTCTACTGGGAAAACTCTGAATTTCTTGTAATTTAAATTTTTATTTATTTAAAATTGTAGCAAACTTTATAAAAACAAAATAAATAGCCTAGAAAATTGAACAACTTAACATCGGAATAGTAAACAAGTGAAACCTTTTCAGTGGATCAGGTGTTTAAAATGACCATCATTTTCTGCTAAGCAGAGCGCCAGTCGATCCCTGAGCCCGTCTACAACGTTTAAAAGGAAGTCCTCTGGAATGGCCGAATCTCAGCACTAATTCTGACTTTTAAAGATTCTAAGTTATTTGGACGGTTAACGTAGTCATTGCTCTTTAACAGTCCCCACAAAAAGAAGTCGAGCGGGGTTAAGTCCGGGGATCGCGCTGGCCAGTCAATAGCACCTCTTCTGCCTATCCTGGAAATTGTTCGCTTATGTATTGTCTAACATTTGCCGCATAATACGCAGGTGCTCCATCTTGCTGGAACCATACCTGTTCGTTTATGCCATTAGTTACACCCGGTAAAACCATTCTGCCAAAAGGAATTATGTGATTCCTGAGGAGGTCCAGATATTTTTCGCCATTCAAATTATCATCTATGAAAAAAGGGCCCACAATATGTCTACCAATTATGCCCGCCCAAACATTAACTTTTTCGGGCCTCTGAGTATGGCCTTCCTGGAACCAGCGAGTATTCTCAGCAGACCAATAACGATAATTGTGTCTATTAACAATGCCATTTAATCCTAGAAAATGATATTTGTTGCGCGAACTTATTAGGGTTATTGCATCTTTCCATCATCAGCTCACAACATTCAGCTCTTCTATCAAAATCGTCCTCGTTTAACTCCTACACCAACTTTATTTTGGATGGATGCAACTTCTCCTGCTTAAACAAATTTTTTACTGACTGATGAGACACATTAAAATCCATTGCCATTGGCCTGGATGATTGTGCTGGATTTTCATCTATTGAGAGCATGATATCCAAAGCTTTGTCTCCGTCGGTTGCTGTTTTAGGTCGACCTGATCTAGCGGCTTCCCTAACACTGCCTGATTCTCGGAATTTCTTTAGCACTCGACACACCGTTGACTGATTTATTGGAGGCCAATTTGGATATAATTCATTGAAAAGTTGACAGACCTGATCTTGCGATCTCTTCATATTTCCGTAACCGCTCATTATTAAAATTTCAACTCGTTGTTTCTCATTCAGATGAACCATAGTGTAAACAAATTAAAAATCAGACAACAGAAAATTAAACAGGAACTCAATATTGACACCTCTTAGGTCGCTGTCATGAAAACACCTTGACTCAACTGGTGGGTATTAAGTAGGAATAATTATAATTAGCAAGTTTTTCATTTTTGAGTTGTCATTATCTCGGAAACGCTTGCAGATAGGTGAACATTTGAAATACAAAAAATTCAGAGTTTTCCCAGTAGAATCCAAATAAGCAATCATATGAAGGGTGTTCCATTTAAAAAAAGTAAGTTGGACTCTATGGCAACCAAACCAGAAGTGACAGAAAAAATTCATGCAGGTAGAGACGTGCGAAATAATTTACTGAACAACTTTCATAAAGGTGACTTTTTCGTATACGAGGTAATTCAAAAGTTACAGGCATTATGCGCGACTTTCTTGCCACAACTTGAAAGAACAAAAATTGTCTATTCACAAATTTTTCGTAGGCCTGTGAAACCATTCATGTAGGAGTGAAACTATAACATCGATGGGTGATGATATTTCAAATATCTTGGATGCGTTCCAGTTGGATACATTTTTCATATCATATGTTTAAAATAGTGGGTACACACATACACAGACATTGATATTCATAACAGCGCGTAGCGTTTTGAAAAATTAATTTCGTAAACAGTTATAAAGAATTTGCATTATAAATTTGGCCATAAAAATGCTCAAGTATCTCTAAAACTTTATTTTTGCACATGTTCTATTTAGTCAATGTCTATACTTTAGTGTTTCTTGTTCAGTCGCAGCGTTTTTCTTGGCAAATGTACCGCATTTAAACAAAAAGTAAAAGAAAGTAATCGTCAGTCAAAACCAGCTTTTTCTATAATTATTCCACGTCTACGAAAAACCGTCGGGAGCCAAAATACAAGGACAGATTATTAAAAATAGTCGGGACTGACTCCAGAGATTCCCGGCGTGTTCTAACAATAGCAGGAAACGAAAATAACTCAGTGGTCCGTCGGTTTTCGGCTCGATTGCTGCTTGAAATTTAGAAGATTACGTTAAAATCGGGATCATGTAACTTAAGAGTGATTTCTATCTCTTCCGGTTAGACGTCGGTTATGAAACTGGTAGTCGTCATTTAAGTGTTTGGTTTAACCTGATTTAATTGATTTTATGATTGAGCTGGATTTTACTTTTTTTTGTATTTATAGTGAATCCAGTCATTGACCTCTATGACATAAAGCAACAGATATGTCAAATGACGTATTGACGTTTAGTCATTTCTGTTGTTGCAGTGAAGTATTATTATTAATACCGGGTGTTGCATCGTCGAGCGGGACATAGGAAATCCCATGTAATTTTAAATGGGGTCAATTATTGGCTTCCCTAATTATTTTAGAGAAAAATTCTATTTAGGTTTATTAAAGAGCACTAAAACCCACATTCAAAAGAATAACTTTAGATATTTTTGATGAGCCCGTTTACGGGTTATCGCCGATTTCTTTTTAACTATTTCTCCTTTTTATGGCCCCGTATTTGCGGGCACCAGTCAAGGTAAAAGATGACTGTCAAATAAAGTTGTCATTTTGAAATGTGTGCTTTATTGTTATAAAAACTCGTACATCGAAAATATTAAAGGTGTATTTATGAGTACAAATTAATCTGAATAAAACTAAAATAAAGTATCCAATTACAAGGTTAATTATGACATTTTACATGTTTCAATATTTTACTAATTAATAGGTAGGAACTATTAAATTGTTAGAACTTTAGGATTTAAGAAGATGTTCAAATATTCCTCAAAATGACAACTTTATTTGACAGTCATCTTTTACCTTGACTGGTGCCCGCAAATACGGGGCCATAAAAAGGAGAAATAGTTAAAAAGAAATCGGCGATAACTCGTAAACGGGCTCATCAAAAATATCTAAAGTTATTCTTTTGAATGTGGGTTTTAGTGCTCTTTAATAAACCTAAATAGAATTTTTCTCTAAAATAATTAGGGAAGCCAATAATTGACCCCATTTAAAATTACATGGGATTTCCTATGTCCCGCTCGACGATGCAACACCCGGTATATTGGCAGGAGCTGCATTTTTCGCAGTTCATTTTACATTGCAATAAAACGAGTTGCTTTTAAAAATCAGTTTCCCGTGTTGATTTACGGTTTGTTGTCTTTTTATTACGTCTTTCTGTTAATCATTATACAGGGTATCCCATAGTTAATGGTACATAGTAGAATTGCAGATTCCTTGCCTAAAAATATTGCGGTTTGGCCAAACTTAGCTGATAATAACCAAGACAGACCAAGTGAAAATTTTATTTTTGATTTTCCTAATTAACTTTTTCTGTGACCAATATTTTAACATAAAATTTTGTGATTGGGGGTTTTTCAGGGCGAGAAATTTAAATTTGTTAAGAGTTTTGATGTAGATTGTAGAGGGCGTTCTATGCGGCACTCTAGGTACATGGAAACAAGTGTAACTTTTTTGCGCCTTTATGTTTTTATTAAAAATATCAATTTTCTCATTTATTTTACGCAATCAAGGTGTACCTACTTTGTAAATGTCTCTCCGAGTAACGATTTTCGAGAAAAGAGGAACCTTAACTTGCTCCAGTATCGAAAATATCAAGCCTATCTGAAGCCTGCGCAAGTTCTAGACACTTTTTTAATAGTTTAGTTAGCAATTTTGAGTCCACAAATATTTCTCAATTGCTATTAAAATGTGAATCTGAATTTTATAAAAATAAAACAAAAAATAGGTATGAAGCAATCATTAAATTCTGATTATTTTAAAAAATAAGAAATTTAAAGAAAATTATTTAAAATTATTTTTATATTGTTTTAATTTTTCTCTATTGACCGACCAACATTTCATTCCCCGAGGGTGGTCGCTATTGAGAGATTTAACTGTATTTTAAAAATGATGAAAATCAATTCGTTGCCATAGATGTTCCCGAGTGTTGATCGTTTCTCCATAAACAAGCGATTTCATGTATCCCCATACGCAAAAATCAAGGAGGATGAAATCGGGGCTTCGGGCGGGCCAAGACATTTGGCTTCTACGATCTATTAAGCGGCTAGGAAATTCTCTGACGCGGTAGTCTCTGACAAGCCTGGAAAAGTGTGCCGGGGGCCGGGGCACCATCTTGCATGAAAAACATATCTCCTCTTAGCTCTAACGGTAAACAATTAAGATAGAGCTGTCGGTTTAAATTGACCCAACATGTAATTGCCAATAAGTCCACACCAAACATTTATTTTAAATTCATGCTGGAATTAGAGTTCGGTTACTAAATGGGATTTCTACATTCCACGCATGTTTATTTCTAAAATTGCAGACACCTCTTCGTGTGAAAGTCGCTTCATCGGCGAATAAAACTGTATTCAGAAACAGTTGGGTAAGCGTTTTGCGGGGTATAACAGAAATGGGCGAACTCCAATCTGGCTGGAAGATCAACATCTAACAGATTCTGAACAGGCGTAAAGTGGTATGGATAAAGCCCCTCTTGGTTAAAAATTCTAGAAATAAATGACTTACTTACCGGAGTATCTGCAGCCATTATTAACAATTTATTTAAAAACTCTTTAAAAACACCCACAATTCTGACAAATCACAAGAGAGTTTGACAGAAATGAAGTTTCAAAGCGCTTTCTTTGCATTTGTTGTTTTTATCAAGGCCTACTTTAAAAAATGTTACACTTGCAAATCAAAACTTGAACGAATGCATTAGAAATTGTAAATGTAAAAATCTCGAAAACCGTTACTTGGAGCGACATTTACAAAGTACACCTTTATTGCGTAAAATTAATGAGAAAATTGATATTTTTAATTAAAACATACATACGTTAAGACGCAAAAAAGTTTCACTTGTTTTTATGTACCTACCTAAAGTGCCGCAAAGAGCGCCCTCTACAATCTATATCAAAATTCTTACCAAATTTAAATTTCCCGCCCCGAAAAACCCCCAATCACAAAATTTTATGTTAAAAAATTGGTTAAACAAAAATTAATTAGGAAAATCGAAAATCAAGTTTTCACTTGGTTATTATCAACTCTTAAAGTAAGCTAGGTTTGGCCAAATCGCAATATTTTAATAATAACCTCAAGACAAACAAAGACGAGAGATAGAAATCTACCCTTAAAATTCCGTTCAAACTAATCACCAGTGCTGAAATGAACGATGGAATCCCAACTAATCAATAAATCGGGCCCACGACGTCGTTCGTCCTTCTCCGGTCGCAGCAACATCGATCGGCCACTCTCCGAAGGCGCCCGACGCAAGCCGACGAGGCGCGACGTGTCCCGAGAGAGCTCCGCCGGTTCGAGTGTGGCGTCGCTTGACGTGAGGTGCGCCTGTCAGTATTTCCAATCGGATGCCTTGTTGCCGAATCGCGCGAACTTAATTGGGACTAGGCCTGTGAGTTTTCATGGCGCTGGTATTGGGAATAATCTTGTCGGTACTGTTAACAGTGTTAGTGCGCCTGTTACCAAGTCGGTACATTTTCGGTAAGTTACCAGGGACTAGAAAACTAAATTAAAATTTAAGGTGGTTCAAAAATAATAGAGGCCTTTACGCTGTGGTTAGTAATTGAATCATATACGTACACGTGTATGTAAGGTTGCCTATATTAAATTAATCATACGCCACAAATTTATAGCTTCTTCTTGGAACGAAAATTGGAGAAAAGCTTTTTTTTCAGCCCTGTCCGCAATATTATCCTGGTCTTATATAGTCAGTCCAAGCCGCGTCGCTCGTTGATCTTTTATACTTTCTCAAAGCCTTATCTCTGAGCTTCATTATAAACCTTAAGTTATCTGTCAGCCATGGGGCAGGAGGTTTTGTATGTGGGTTGACTGTGAGGGCTATTTACTTCGGCTTCTAATTAAAAACTATATGATGAGACAAATGGCTGGAAAGGAAGGAATAGGTTGTTCGGACAGTAAGACAAATGTTTAAAGCGTTGTTGCCGGACATACAAATTTTAAAAACGAGAAATAAATCGATATACTTAAAGGCAAGAAAAATCTTTATATCCGGCAACAATGCTTCATACATTTAGCCAATAGCCTGTCGACTTTTGCTATTTATCTCCCTCCTTGAACAACCTATTCCTCTCAAACCTTTAGCTTTTTTGTCTCATCACAGCTTAGGTCCAGCTTCTAATTAGAAGTTTAAGTATGAATGCCTGTGTCTATAAGTCGCTGTTTAATATGCAGTGACCATGAATACGAACCAATCAATCCTCCGGATGAAGTCACCCTGATGACGTCATCGGTCCTTCCCGGCGTCACTGTCATCGACACAAACAACGAACCAAGAGTTGTGATCAGCGCGAAGGAGATTCTGGATAGGCCGGCGGAAGGGAAGAAGAGATCGTTCTTCCAGTTCGGTCGATTCAACAAAGAAAGAGTTCAAGGCGACGCCGACGGGGATAAAGGTCAAGTGCACGGAGGGGGCAGCGACGACCGCTCGAGGAACAGTCTGGGAAGGGAGCTGCCTGAACTAGACGAAGAGCCGAGAGCGAGCGAAGGACCAAATAAATTTCAGGTAAAAACAACATTAGGTACATATAAAAGCATAACTGAAAAAGTGATTAATAACATAAAACAGGTGGCTTTCAAACAACGAACGGATCAGCTGAGAAACAAAACCAGCGAGCTGCGGAACAAGGTGCGGAACATCAAAAAGCCGACCATCAACATGCCGAAAGCGCCGGAATTTAAAAAACCGATTTTTAAAAAACCGGAATTCAAAAAACCGGAATTCAAAAAACCCGATTTTAAAAAGTTCAAGCCGAAGATCAATTTGCACTTGCCGAAAATACCCGATACGGCCACCATACACCTGCCTCACGTCAGTTTACCGGGCGCGAAGAAGACGACAGTCACGCGAACTGTGGAGAAGAGACAGTACTCGACAGAGTCGAACGCAGGTAAGATTTATTTATATGTAGCTAGTAAAATATAGAGTCCGTCTATCTATCTTACAAACTCATTATAAATGTTAATCCCTTCCCGTCATAATAACCTATTGTGTGAGGTGTAAAATTCGGCCACCTGATCTGGGGACTCCAGGTACGGATCTATTTAAACACTATTGTATTATTATATTTCCTCAGTAATCATCTTAAAATAATTAGGGTAAAATAAACATTTTATTCTATCAGCAACGAGTGCGTCCCTGCTTTCATCTGATCACCCGTTGGGTCTTATCAGCATTAGGGGTTAGCATATTTGTAATGAGTTTGTAAGATAGATAGACGGACTTTACCACTAACATTTTAGCTATCCCATGTATGACTGACATTATTCTTCATACAATTTGACGTGAATATACAGGGTGTCCGGAAAATACGTGTACAACGTTTGACGACAGACTCCTGACGTCAAAATAGGTCGATCTAAGCCGACTTAGTTATATCCAAAATTGTCTCGTTTAGCCGGTAAAGGGCGTCAAAATATTGGTTTTTCCTAAATTACGTGAAAACCTGCTAATCGAGTTTAATAATGATTTTTAGTATGTAGACTAATACTATAAAATGACGTTTTCTAGTAGTATAGTCACCGGCTGTAAATAAGTGGAAGTGTTATAAAAGTGATATAATACGTCAACATTTCTCCTGATTTTTTATATCAACGGCGTTATGACAACCCAGATATTTTTGTCGAGTAACTGGATGTATTTGGAAGCTATTTTACCTCTTCAATATTTTTCGTTGGACGAGCTGTTTTGTCAGAAAAAAAATATTTACAATTACCTGCATACATCAATTATTAACATTAGTAATAAAAAAATTAAAATCAAATTACCTACAATAATTTTTTTAGTGACCTTGTTGCTATAGCATTTAATAATTTGACAGTTATTAACAAATTGTCACCAGTCTATGAAATTGACTAAAGTATACGATCAACATTCTTGAATTACAAGTTCATTTTACCATTAAACATGGAAAATTATACGAACTCTGAGAAGGTTGACATGCTCGTGGTATACGGGTTTTGTCAAGGAAATGAGCGTCAGAGTGTTAGGGTTTACATGGAGAGATTTCCTAACCTAACAAGATCTGGACTAACCAATCCGCACAACAAACATATTTATTCCGATGAAAATCCACATGCCATTAAAGTTGCACATCATCAGCATCAACTTAAATTAAATATTTGGGCAGGTATTATTGATCGCTACCTTATTGGTCCTATTGTTATTCCAGACAGGTTAGACGGAAATATTTATTTAAATTTTTGCCAAGACACATTACCAATTCTTCTGGAAAATTTGCCCCTTTTACTTCGAAGGGAAATGTGATATATGCATGATGGAGCCCCGCCCCATTTTTCCGTTGCCGTTGGGCAATACTTACACCATCAAAGCCCAACCGATGGATTGGAAGGGGCAATGATGCACCAGTAAAATGCCCATCACGTTCTCCGGAGTTAAATATGTGTGACTTCTTTTTGTGGGGCGCTATTAAAACAGATGTTTACAAGACTCCGGTAAACATACGCCATGATTTATTGACGCGGATTTTAAATGTAAGCAAAGTGAACGGACAAGGCCTGCCGTCAGTATAGGTTGATTGGTTTATAACTGCATAAATTCAATTAAACTCAGGATTACCCAAAAAAATTACATCTACTTGCACTTTGCAAAATATAACATGCCAGTTGTAAACTTTTACAAAACCGTTCACTTAAGAGTGTAGGCAGGTACACTTGATGCATAAAGCATAATATCACACTACACTTTAGTTATCTTTAGGACTTACTTTCATAACGGAGAAAAACACATGTTGTGTTGTGTTAGAAGAAACGAATTGTCGTAAAACCGACAGAAAAAAAAACGTACTTTACTTCTTGAACGGTGATGAGAGAATCTCAAGATACGGAAATCGGACTACTTTCCTACCTCAAGTTCACCGGACTGAGGGTGTAACCTACATCATCGTATGATGCGTCGCTGACAACGTCCAGTCATGTTTTTAACCTTATCAATTAGAAATTAGCTGAATTTGAATTGAATATGCTCGAGTTCTTGTTACCGCGGCTCGGCGCTCTTTAAAGAAACCTAAGCATATTTGGTGTTCTCGGTTTACCAGAAAACTAACGAATAACTACGAATTATTATTCGATTTGATCTAGTACACAAGGCGACCCCATAAATAAAAATCTGAAGGGTTCATATCGGGGCAGCGAGCTGGCCAACCAGGGGATCCTTGCACGTCCAATTCAGCGATTAGCATAGATGTTGTCGGGACACTGACATGTAGCAACAAGGCTAAAATGAGCTGGGGCCACATATCAGCTCTCAGTCGTAACCGATCAATATGTGTGTTAATATTTAGTTGTGGTGCAGATTTATTTATTCTATAAGAATTACGTTCCAATATTTATAATTATGCCCACCGCAAGCGCTTGCGTCGTATTTAGTAATAACATTACGCCCCCTTGCATATAGTCTATCGCAAGGCTGTAAAATATGCTCTGCCATTTGGACTTTACAAATAGTTATAAGAGTAATTTACCTACTTTAGGCGACTCCGGAAGTACAAAGCAACGATCGAAGTTCAATTTCGACTTCAGCAGGACGTTTCCCCGTTTTAAGAAGAAAGCGCCCGACGAGCAGAACGTGGCGTTCGGCACAACGCCCAGAGCCAAGAAGAATAAGGATGCAGAGAAGAAGACGACGACCGATAGTAGCAGCAGCAGCATCCGGATACCTTTGCACTCGGAAGACTCTATGGATGCTGATGGCAGGTTGAACTATGAAAGAGGTAAGGAATGTTTCACCCATAGACGAACGCTAGTCTTTTTTTATTCTTCCAGAAAACGAACCAGTTCGGACCGGATACGAGGATCGGGAAACGTCGGAAGACATCGATCGCTCGCCTCATATGCGATTCGACCATGACATCGCTATAGAAGACGAGTACGAGAGAGAAAACCAAGAGATTAACAGGGCCGAATACTTGAATCGTTGGGAACACGGCAATTTGCGACAGTCAGGCAGAGAGATAGATGACGAGGACGAGAGGCTCGTGGAACAGTTAATTGGCCAGAGGTTTAAGAAGGTTGGAGAGGGGTGAGTAAATTGGGCTACCACACCTGTGTTTACAAAGGTCGAGTTGTATTGTAGATATGGTGCTGGAACTCGCTCTGAACCAAACTACGAACGATACGAAGACAATGAAAGTGAGACGCTTGAGGATCGGATGAGGAGAGACGAAGACCGGCCACGTTACTCCGAAGACGAGGAAGAATTCGAGAGAAGACTTATGCGCAACAAAGATTTGATTACAGACCTGGATAATCTGGAGGAGGAAGAAGACAGCGTGCAGATTAGAGATGGATATTCTAGCGAGGGAAGTGTGAACTTGCAGAAGAAGGGAAGACTTGGTGAGTGAGACGAGTCTTGGTCAGCATGAAACGATTGTGGTTTATTGACTTGTCTTTTAGGGAAGCTCGATATAAACTCCGACGAATTCTTCGTCGTCCACGAGATCCGCGAGGGATTCCAGACGCCTGCGAATGCGCTAGCGCAAATGAACGAGTACGACCCCATTGGGTCGAATCGAAGTTTGCCGCAGGCGGCACCGCCGGGGAAGAAGAAGCCAATCAAAAAGCCGAAAAGAAAGAAGACTCCGCACGTGTCTCAGGAAGAAATACCGGTAAGACAATCAGGAAACAGTTGACCGACTTCCGTTTGATATTTTTCTTCTTCTTATTCGAACTTTAAAATAACAGGGAGACGAGGAATCCATGGATGGAGTAATGTTGCCATCGAGGCCAAAGCGGAAAAGTAAAAAGAATAAAAAGAAGCCGGAAGGCGATGAGGGTGTTGTGCCCTATCAAAGGACCATTCACTTGCAACATGAGGATTTACCATGCGGTGAAAGGTGAGTACCTATATCTTAGACAATTCTAAGAAAATTTTGATTTACGAATGGGGGTTATCGTGCATGTTTTAGGGTATGAAATTTATTTTTGAGCTTATTTTTTTAGGTTAGATTTCCCCAGAGAAAGCCTAGGTATACTGGGCGACGATGAGGATGACCAGGAATTCGAGATGTACGAGAATGAAAGGATGAAAGGCAAAGAGCAACCGGAAATATTAGTAACAGATCCGTTTAGGGAATTCCAGGTGGGTTGACATTTAGTGCTGTGTGCACAATTGCACTGAATTTAAGCGGAATATTTTTTATTTCAGCTAATGGAACAACATATGAGAACACGGGAGGAGGCAACAGCGAAAAATAAGGAACCAAGCGCTCCTCCGAGGAGACAACGCAGCTTAAAAAGTCTAACACAGTCCGAGAATGAATCAATCTCGACCGACAGATACGAAACTCGCCATGTAAGTACCCCGAATATTAATTGTGTGTTTTTCTACCAATATTCTCTTCGGCTTTCTTCCAGCTGGAGCCTACCAACATCGAGGATTACATCATACCCGCTCATCAGATCGAAGCCCCGCCCCGAAGGCCTGGCAGAAGTTCGAGGTCGCACACGAGCAGCGTCTCGTTACCGCCCAGTCAACGGGACACGGACAGTTTATTGGCCGACGAGGCGTACCTGACCGAGAACCAGCCCATACCGAGTTACTTGATCGAGAGTCAAAGTTACAAGCAGCAATATAAAGGTATAGAGCAACGCTTAATATGTCATGATGTTGATAACAATTTATTTCTTTTGCAGGTAATGAAAAAAGTCCAGCTTACCTGCAAGAAGACCTGCCGATTGAGCCATGCGTGGAAGAGCCTTGCAGTCAGGACTTGAGGGACTACATGGGTTACTCGATTGTAGATAAGACTAGACAGAGAGAGCCTCCTCTTCCTCCGCCCAGAACGCCACCTAGGAGGAGAAAAAGACAGGTATTGATATGTGATATCGGATAGCCTATGTTGTCAGTGGTGTTATTAAAGATTCCTATTAATGAACGATTATTTATTTAAAATTACCTAAATTTTTCTCTTTATAGATTGATGCCGAACAGAAATTTGCCACAGTTCCTCGTAGCGTAGGCGCCAGCCAACCAGAAAGCAGCCATCCCGTTCGTCCCCTACGAAACTACAGCACCCTAAGCCAGGTTAAAAGCGGTCGAAAAGATAGTTCTCCCTACGAGAATGACAAGGAAAATAGAGGATCAGAGGTAAGTCTTTTATTCAGGGGTAAGTCCGGATTTTTGCGAATAACTTGGTTCCTTGTGATTTCGCGACGAAAAGTGAAGAGAGTAATATTGTTTAGGATCAAATTCTCTATGATTTTTCTTTTGTAGTAATTTTCGATATTTTTATTATTTATCGAATTATGGCTCGATCCGGGCATTTCCGACGGGGTTAAAAATGCTTTTCGCGGATATTTCGTTTTCTTTTGATTTGGCGGCAAAAAGTGAAGAGAGTAATATTGTTTGGAATCAAATTCTCTATGATTTTGCTCTTGTGGTAATTTTCGACATTTTTATTATTTATCGAGTTATGGTTCGATTCGGGCATTTCCGAAGGGGTTGAAAATGCTTTTCGCGAATATCTCGTTTTCTTGCGATTTCGCGACGAAAAGTAAAGAGAGTAATATTGTTTGAAATCAAATTCTCTATGATTTTTCTATTGTAGTAATTTTCGATATTTTTATTATTTATCGAGTTATGGTTCGATTGGGGCATTTCCGAAGGGGTTGAAAATGCTTCTCGCGAATATCTCGTTTTCTTGCGATTTCGCGACGAAAAGTAAAGAGAGTAATATTGTTTGAAATCAAATTCTCTATGATTTTTCTTGTGTAGTAATTTTCGATATTTTTATTATTTATCGAATTATGGCTCGATCCGGGCATTTCCGACGGGGTTAAAAATGCTTTTCGCGGATATTTCGTTTTCTTTTGATTTCGCGGCAAAAAGTGAAGAGAGTAATATTGTTTGGAATCAAATTCTCTATGATTTTGCTCTTGTGGTAATTTTCGATATTTTTATTATTTATCGAGTTATGGTTCGATTCGGGCATTTCCGAAGGGGTTGAAAATGCTTTTCGCGAATATCTCGTTTTCTTGCGATTTCGCGACGAAAAGTAAAGAGAGTAATATTGTTTGAAATCAAATTCTCTATGATTTTTCTTTTGTAGTAATTTTCGATATTTTTATTATTTATCGAGTTGTGGTCCGATTTGGGCATTTCCGAAGGGGTTGAAAATGCTTTTCGCGAATATCTCGTTTTCTTGCGATTTCGCGACGAAAAGTAAAGAGAGTAATATTGTTTGAAATCAAATTCTCTATGATTTTTCTTTTGTAGTAATTTTCGATATTTTTATTTTTTATCGAATTATGGCTCGATCCGGGCATTTCCGACGGGGTTAAAAATGCTTTTCGCGGATATTTCGTTTTCTTTTGATTTCGCGGCAAAAAGTGAAGAGAGTAATATTGTTTGGAATCAAATTCTCTATGATTTTGCTCTTGTGGTAATTTTCGATATTTTTATTATTTATCGAGTTATGGTTCGATTCGGGCATTTCCGAAGGGGTTGAAAATGCTTTTCGCGAATATCTCGTTTTCTTGCGATTTCGCGACGAAAAGTAAAGAGAGTAATATTGTTTGAAATCAAATTCTCTATGATTTTTCTTTTGTAGTAATTTTTGATATTTTTATTATTTATCGAATTATGGCTAGATTCGGGCATTTCCGTAGGGGTTGAAAATGCTTCGCGTGTATTACTTGCTCAAGTCCTATCAGCCCAACGATAAAAGTAGGATTATGAAGTAGTAAAAGGTTTAAAATAGCTAACTTACCCGAGAGTAGCTGGCAGTCATATTTATTTATTTATTACAGATTGATATTGGCCAGTACATCGAAATCGAGGAAGATGATAACAGAGACCTGATATCCGGGGACGTGGTGCAGAAGATGCGACAGAGACCGTTGCCCCCACCTCCGCGGCCTCCTAGGAAGACTAAAACTAGCAGAAGGTCATTGCAGGTTCGTATAGAATTTTTCCGGACTATTGTGCGATAAATTTTATGCATTTTGTCCCGATCTAGTCCAAAAACAATAGAGATCTGAAGCCCAAGGTCCTCCAAGACCTTGGAAAGTTTAATTCGACTTAACGTCACATCATATTCTTTAAATACTCAACACTGGATGATTTTTGAAATTGCTTCTTTTTATTAGGACATAACCTCAAAAGAAAACATAATGCCGTCATCATCATCGTCCCCTCAGGACTTCAAAACCCCGCACATCGATGAAGAAACGGTTAGCACCCAGACGGATCCGCTACCGCCGGATTTCGTGTGCGAAGACATTCACCAGGAACCCACCGACACCATATTAACACCCAAAGTTAGTGAGAAATTAGAACCTAAGCACGAAGAGCCACAGGTCAGGATGGAGCTAATAACCCCAAGCGTTTATTCCTACGAAGAGACTGTCACCCACGGTTCCTTGTTGGTGGAACCGTTGAACGGCGCCAAAGTCGTACCGGACCATCAGTTGTCCAGGGAAAGATTGGTACCGGTCAGTCGAGAGTACTCGGACGAGGAAACGTCGGAGGTACCGGAGAGTTTTCAGAGGCTGCTGAGTCCGCAGCCTCAAAAGTCGCCTTTGGGAGTCCTTAGAACTGATAAACTTCAGGTAAGTCTAAGTCTGCTTTAGATGTCCATGATGTGGCATGCAAAGTTATGCAATTTAGGTATCGTTGTGCAAATGTTTCGGTGTTGCTTGGTTATGCAATAATATAATTTTACCCAAGGTGTCCGACCTGGACGTTGACAGACTTCGTGTCAACGAACTTCTGGCATCGAAGATTGTAGTCTCTGAAATCGACTCTAACAGCATCTTGGCCAACGAGCTGCAGGGCAGGTCTGGTGCGCTCAGGGTCGGCGAAATAGAGCTGTCACCGAGTTTCCTGGAGGAAATCGTTAAGAAATTGGAAGAGATACGCCCCAGCGAACCGCGTAGCAGTGAACAACGATTGCATGAAGGTATTCTACTATCTCAAAGGATATTATTAGGTTTGGTGCCCTTTTGTTATTTTTTAGCTTCCGTTGAAGAAAAAAAAACTTCGATTGTTGAACATCCACAGACGGAATCACCTGTAGAACCATCACCATCCCCTGTAGATCCTTTATTAGCACCTGGAGCCCTTGACGATGATCCCGAACGCCAGGGCTCGCGATACCGACAGGAACAGCACGAATCGAGTCCGGAACCTCCCGTTCCGCCCCGTAGAAGTTGTACTTTGGAGGAGACGCCGCCCGACGCCCCGCCCAGGACGTTAAGAAGAAAGTCCAAGGACTCCGCCCTGTTTCTATCTGGAACGCCCGATACCCAAAGAACCGATCAATCCGATAGCAATTTCGACCAAGAAAAGACTGAAGACCAGCATCGTTTACTCCCCACGGAGATGCTAGAGCCAGACATCGATGACGAGCCCCCTCCTCGTCCTCCTGAGCCGTTGGAGGGGTTGTACATGCCCTCGCAGCCTCCGGCTAGTTTTTACGCCCTCAGGGCGAAACAGTACGTAGCTTTAGACAGTGAGAACATTCCAACGGTGCCTAGACGGAAGAGGCATCAGAGAAGTAGGTCAAGGCCTGTATCTAGGTGAGTCTGTAGTATGATCCTTTATTGCTTCTACTGAACCACCGAGATATATCTCTCCCTCTCTCATCGGTTTGGATATTCCTATTTAAGGGTCCAATACATTCTTCTTTCAGGTCTAGATCTACATCGGACGATTCCTCGGTCACTCCCTCGCAGCCACAAGCGACGCGGAGCCCCCGCTCCACGCGACGCTTCAGTGAACCGTCGATTCCGGAATTGTCCGGGCGCCTGATCCAGGCTTGCGGATCTCGAATCAACAATACGTTGAAAAGACTGATTTATTACTTGACGGAGAACATCCTGAGAAACGCCGACGGGAAGCAAGACTTGCACGTTTTCATGATCATTCTTTTGGTGCTTATAGCCGGGTTGATATTGCTGGGGTACGGCGAGGATAAGACGGTAGTTCATTTGCACCATTGGGAGTATTTTAATCCGCCAAAGGACTTATAAGGGGGTTCGTTGTTTCTATAAAATGCATTTTACAAAATTCGTTTTAAGAACCTGATTTTTTACTTTAAGAAGACGGAAAACCTGAACTAACCCGAACACATTGATGATTCTGTTTATCCTCCAATAAACAGGAATTTGTTTTTATACGCGGGGAGAAACAAATCATCGTTTTTGCGCCATAACTTTGCGACACCCTGTGGAACTATTAGGCCATGAAATCTTAATTTAAAATTCTTTCCGAACATTTCGCTTGTTTTTTTATTCACCTCAATATCTTTTTCCCAAGAGAAGTTATATTATACGTCTTGTCGCCACCAGCCTGAATTTGCAGCTCCTCTTCTCTATCTACCACATCACAAGGAATCCTACAATCTTCTTAACTGATATTTAGTCCCGTTAGAATGCCCATAAATCGTCCACTATACTAGTAGACACGGTTTGAAGAATGTTACAGAGGAAGAGGAGTAAGAGCTTTATTTGGAGGAAACAGCTGCTTCTGAACAAGTGAAAAGGTAGACCAGCTTAAAAGAGAAGGGGGAGAGATAGAGGAGATTGTTCTTGAACGCTGTACACTGAAACACAAACCAGTTTGATGTTATCTTTATCTGACTGTAATAACTGAAAAGTTTTAGACTGGTGCTTCTCCAAGGGATCGACGTATTTTATTGGGTAGTCAATCAGTATTTCTCGAACTCCTATGTATGTACATCTCCCAATTTGACAGGGTAAGTCAGTTCTGGGCGCTCGATTGCATAACTTTTAGGTTTAATCTTTCTGCTCAAAAAGACACAGATATTGTTATTCCTATAAGAGTGCTGAAAATCTAATTTCCATCCACTTGGTGGTAGGAAAAATACTATTACAGCTTCGTTTATGCTGGAATAAAGCCAGTTTTACTAGATCTGCCCCCCCCCCCCCCATATATGTCTAGGTTGTCATAAAATGGAGCTTCTCCCAAATTTTGCTATGGACTAAACAACTATAACCGTAATTAGGAAGTTTCCATTTCCAATTGAGTAAAAAGCATAAAATAAACAATACCGAAAACAACATTTCGATATCGTTAAGTTTAACGTGGTTATTAAAAACTGGATATTTTAGTACAGGGTGTTCCATTTGAAATAACAAAGATGTCCTGCCCCTGAAAAACAGCACTTCTACTTTTTATCTTCCCCTGGATTTACAAATAGTGAATTTACCGTCACGTGAACTCATCTGCAACTTTAAATTTGTGTTTAACTTATAGGCATTTAAAATGTGTCAAAATATTAGGTATTTCAATATTTTTTTTTATACATTTTAGAATTTTTAGGAGTATGATTGAGAGAATATTTTTAAAAAATGGAAACTTCTTGATTTTTGTGTTTTTATGTAGGTAATTAAAAATTTAATTCAATTTTTTTTTATGCTCTAGTCATTTTACAGGTTAAAGAAATTAGGTAATGTTAAGAGGCTCAAAATAAAGGTGCTAATTTAGGAACTAGTATAATCTATTTATAATAGGAACACCTAGTGTTTTTTTTTGTTTTGTTGGGTTTAATAATATTGTATTTCTGTTATGTATCTACCTGAGGTGGATTTCTAGCTGTTGCCACTTTTGTTTAAATACCGGGTGTCAACGAAATAGCACCAACCACAGAATTTTCGAGCAGCTGTTATAACAACAATGATACTTATCGGAAATTTATCTAAATCACAAGAAAGTTACAGTCCGTTCAGCTTCAAACAATAACGCTGTGATGTTCTGCAGAACGATTCCGTTTACACTCGGTATAATGTCGATAAAACCTTAATATTATAATTTGTTCTTGTATTTAAACTATTGTTTCATTAAAGCATTACTGTTTAATAAAGATACTTAGTTTAATTTCACGTTACTCATGTTGCTGTATAAACAAAAGGGCACCTACGAGGGTGCTTCCATAAGTAACTTGGTTCGCATACTAAAAGAGGACGACATCTGTATAGGTCAACGATCTACTATTACCATAGATGGCACAACTCATTCGTAAATACTATAAAATCGTGTTTATAAAATCGTTTGTAGGCGAGACGGCACGAGTAGCGAGGTGAGGCCGAGAATGGGGATTACGCCCTTTTTTGAATATGACAATGCTCAACCTAACCTATAACCCAACTTTCTGTTTAGGCCGCTTTTTCGGTAGCTCGGGGTTCTTACCATTCCATTTTAATACATACCGGGTGTTGCATCGTCGAGCGGGACATAGGAAATCCCATGTAATTTTAAATGGGGTCGATTATTGGCTTCCCTAATTATTTTAGAGAAAAATTCTATTTAGGTTTATTAAAGAGCACTAAAACCCACATTCAAAAGAATAACTTTAGATATTTTTGATGAGCCCGTTTACGGGTTATCGCCGATTTCTTTTTAACTATTTCTCCTTTTTATGGCCCCGTATTTGCGGGCACCAGTCAAGGAAAAAGATGACTGTCAAATAAAGTTGTCATTTTAAAATGTGTGCTTTATTGTTATAAAAACTCGTACATCAAAAATATTAAAGGTGTATTTATGAGTACAAATTAATCTGAATAAAACTAAAATAAAGTATCCAATTACAAGGTTAATTATGACATTTTACATGTTTCAATAGTTTACTAATTAATAGGTAGGTACTATTAAATTGTTAGAACTTTAGGATTTAAGAAGATGTTCAAATATTCCTCCATTGACTGCTAGACAATAACCGAGGCGATCATAAAATTCTCTTCTCACATTCGCTAGTTGGTAAACTGAAATTCTATTGCATTCGGTAGAAATAGCATTTTTTAACTCGTTTAGATTTGGGTATTTTTTATCTTTGTATATCCTGTTTTTTAAATGGCCCCAGAGAAAGAAATCATTTGGCGATAAATCAGGAGACCTGGCTGGCCAATTTACTGTATGATTTAAGCCAATAACATTTCCATTAAAAGCACGGTTTAAATATTCCCGGACAGCCAGGGTACTATGTGCCGGGCAGCCATCCATTTGGTACCAAACTTCCTGATTTTCCCTGGCGGCATCATGTAAAGTAGGTAAAATATAATCTTCAAGTAGTTCCAAAAAATATTCTGCATTTAAATTTCGTGTAAGAAATAATGGCCCGATAATATTTTCTCCGAAAATCCCAGCCCATACATTAACTTTTTGTGGATATTGCGTCCTTGTTTCCACAAACCTGTGTTGGTTTTCTTTGCTCCAATATCGATAATTTTGAACATTGGGTTCATTGTTTAAGGTAAAGGTGCATTTGTCAGTGAAACAAATGTTTTTTAAAAATTCCCTATCCATGTTTGCTCTTTCCATCATACCAAAACAAAATTCCTGTCGTCGTATTTCGTCCCTATCTCTTAGCTCTTGGTGCTTTTCATATTTGTATGAATAATATTTATGTCGTTTCAAAGCTCGTAACGCTGTGGTGTGATCTAATCCTATGTCATCCTCAAGTTTCCTTGTGCTGATCTTCCCATCATTTTCTTCCACGCACAATAAAACTTGCAAGTCCCTATCATTTCTTGCATCTCTTCTTTGTTCCTGCCTTTCTTCACATCTGCAGTTATTTATTACAGTGCCTTTTGTCTCAAATTTCTTGATAGTCCTTTCGACTGTAGATTTTGCAGGTATCGGTCTATTCGGATACAGAGCAGCAAACATGTCTGACACATTTTGATAACTATTTCCTTGATAATACCATTTAATCATCAATATTTTTTCTTCAGAAGTGTAATTCATGGCTAATATTTTCGATGTACGAGTTTTTATAACAATAAAGCACACATTTCAAAATGACAACTTTATTTGACAGTCATCTTTTACCTTGACTGGTGCCCGCAAATACGGGGCCATAAAAAGGAGAAATAGTTAAAAATAAATCGGCGATAACCCGTAAACGGGCTCATCAAAAATATCTAAAGTTATTCTTTTGAATGTGGGTTTTAGTGCTCTTTAATAAACCTAAATAGAATTTTTCACTAAAATAATTAGAGAAGCCAATAATTGACCCCATTTAAAATTACATGGGATTTCCTATGTCCCGCTCGACGATGCAACACCCGGTATATGACTCGCTTGTCAGTGCCTATAACAGCACTCATAAATATGGTACTGTATACCGCCTCTTTAAGATATCCCTCAAGAAAGAAGGCCAGAGGTGATAGATCTGAGGATCTTGGTGGCTACTGATAAACTGAATACCCGAAACCACATACTAAACTCAAGATTTAAAGGAAACCCGTCGAGTTAGTTTTGAAGAAATTAGAGATAACGTTAAGAGTTAACGGTTTTCTCTAAAGAAAAATGGGCCTACTATTTTATTGTCCAAGATGCCACACCATATACAGGGTGTTACTTAATGATAGGCCGTGATTCCGAGGACGCATTCCCGAACCAAATTCAAGTAAAAAAGTTCATATAAACGTGTGTCCTAAAAAGTCTGGTTTTCAAGATACAGGGTGTCAAAGTTTTAAAGAAAAAACGCATTTTTATTAATATCTCAACGATCTCTTTGCCGATTTTAGTGAAATTTGGCAGTGTTGTTCGTTGTGATAAGACGCTAAGTTAGCACTAACTAGATGATACTTACGGGTTCCAGTGGCGTTCCGGGGGGCAGTCTCACGAATAATATTCAGAGAAAAAATGTACGTCACTAACTTGCTTAAAAATTTTATATTGCTTTCGGGTTAAGCAGGTAAAAATACAACTTTTTTGTCTCTTCATATTTTTTCGTATCTTACTTCGTTTTCGAGAAAAAAAATAAAAGCCACTTAATTGCATGTCGAACAATTTTATCGAACCACCCTCGTATATATGGCACTAAAAACCTATTTACCGAATATTATGCTTTATGGCTACCACGCTTACACTGTAATACTAGTTCCTACGTGTTTTTTGACATATTGTCATCAGTCCCATCAACACTGTCTTCTCTAACTTTCAAATTGGCTATTTTAAAGTAAACATCTTTAAGTTTATCTTCGTCGCCCTCACCGTCACTATCACTAAAGATAACAAAATCGGCTTCATTTTCCCCCAAACTCGACACTAAATCACAGATGGCTTCACCGGAATCTCTAAGACAATCCGAAAAACACTTTGATTTAACTTCATTTTCAGTAGCGACCGTTTTAAAATCGTCTAGGGTCTTTTGAATTGTATCATCGAGACGGACTTTCTCCATGGGAAAATCGCAATACAGACAAAGTACCGCTTTTTGTCCTTGTAGCGGTTCAGTGTCAGCAAGAGAATTACAGAGGGCGCATCTGTACGCCGGCGCTAAAAAGATCGGCATCATTGTGAAGCTGCATCTGGAGTCCGCGTGGGGAGGTAGACACAATGCCCCAATAAGCTAAAGTTTTAGTTAAGGGATGGCTAGCGCAAGTTTTTTCAGTGTTTTTTAAACCTATCACAAGTAAAAGGATACTTTTTCTCCACAAAACTGGCACTGTACCATATCCGGAAATGCCATTTCATTGGCTATGCTAAGAACCCGAGTTATTTCTTCAATAAATGTCTTACCCACCTGTGCTTTGGGCAAGATACCGCTCACAACCATTTCTTTGAGAAAAAATACCTTAAAAGCAAAAGTGAAAAGGTAATCAATGTTTAGCCAGCCGTTTCTAAATCACTAGCTTCAAGGACGCGCCAAGTATTTTCGGCGCCGTCGTGCGAAATAATGATAGGCGCCTTTAACCAATATTATAGTATTGAGCTAAAATTACCACCCTTCTTTCATAGTTGATCGTTGAAAATTTTTGAAGAGGTCTTACAAAAATTAGACTTTTCTAGCTTTACTTTTTGCAAATTTATTAACAAGATTTTCCATTTCAAGTTGCTTTAAAAAGTAAGACTCTGTAGAAATGATAGCAAGATTTTCTAACCGCTCTTGGCCCATTCTAGATCGTAAATAATTTTTAATCAACTTTAATTTAGAGAATGACCTCTCGGCTGTAGCTACAGAAACTGGAACGGTTAATAATATGCGCAATGCAATCGTAATGTTTGGAAATGAGTGGGTTAGGGTATTTATTGCAATGTAATTAAGTGTTTCTACTACAGACGTAGCGTTTTTGTCGCCATTGTGCAGAAATTGTAATTCGTGTAAAAGTTCTGTTCCGTCTATATCTTTCTCATTTCGATCTTGGTCAGTTAAGGTTTCTTCCAGTTTTTTACAAAATTTAAATTGATTTTGGTCAGAATATTTGCCGAAATCCTCAACATTTTACAAAAAATTAAAAACATCAGAATGACAGGATAATAGTTTAAATCTTTCATGTACGGATGAAAGAGTAATGTCCAGCATTCCGAAAAAGCAATTTACTTTAAATTTCATTTCTTGATTTTCAATCGGCTGGTCGTCACCTTTGTAAGAAAATTGTTTTTTAATCTTTCGTTGGCTTAAAATTTCTGCGGATATAATAATAATAATAATAATAATAATAATAATAATAATAATAATTTATTGATGTCAGTATAACAAAGTGTTTACACAAGTCAATACGAGTAGTAAAAAAAAAAGTCAAAGTTAATAGAATTAAAATAATTGACAAAACACAAACAGGTTAAAATGTAAAATTTAAAATGTAGAGTTCAAAAAATCTTCCACATTATAGAAGGCGTTAGAGATGAGCAGCGATTTGACCGTATTTTTAAAGGAGAGAAATGGTAATTGTTTTACAATAGTAGGCAATTTATTAAAGATTTTGATTTCAATAAAATCCGGTCGACTCTGACACTTCCCTAGTCTGCAGTATGTTGGAACCAGAGCATCTCTGCCCCTTGTTCCATACTCATGTACGTCTCTATGTGTGGTAAGAGATTGTTCATTTTTTTTTTACATATATATAAATCTTGCATCAACTTCTAAGCAAGAAGCTAGTTCTTTGGCATCTACTAATAAGTCACTGAAGCCTTTGTCAGATCGATATTCTTTTACAAATTCATTGAGGTTATTTAAACTTTCGCAAACCTGGTAAATATTAAATGTTTTTGATTGCGAATCTTAGTAACAACATCCACTTTACTTACAATCTTGTACCACAAGACTACCATACACACAAACTCATAATTTTTAATTTTTTTACCTAGGGAGGTAGCTAGATGTTTCGTAGTATTGTCAAAATTATTTCCGGATAAAATTTCATAAAGAGCATCGTAAATTTCGCCCAACTGAAATCTTAGAGGGGTTATTCATCAATTCTGCTAGACCATCTAGTATCTGACAAAGGCTTTAATGTCAGACTTGAAATATTACTTTTCAAAACAGACCACCGATTGGTTGGGGCAGAAAAAAAATTATATAATTCTTGAACAGTTGAAAAAAAATGTATACTAGAAATATTGGATTTCACAGCATCGTTTATGACAAGGTTCAAACTGTGGTTACAAGGTACAAACATTGCTCGGGGATTAATGTCTAAAATTATTTTTTGTACACCTTGATGTTTACCCTTCATATTTGAACCATTATCATGCATAACCTTGGCCGCGCATATTATAAATGTCTAAACCATAATTCGCCAAACCCAAAGTTTTTAGTAAAAAGTTGGTTAAAGCTTCACCTGTTGTATCACTTATAGGATGAAATGTTAAAAAACGTTCTTCGACACTAAATTTAATCTTTTTTAAATTAACGTATCTTAAGCAAACAGAAATCTGCTCCTGGCGGCTCACATCAGGTGTACAATCAAGTAATAGAGAAAAATACTTTGCTTTTTTAACTTCGTTTAAAATATTATTTCTTATATTGTCACCTAATAATTTAATGGTTTCGTTTTGAATTTTATCTCCAAGGTAAAGTGGAATATTTTTTTGAGATCTTTAATATGACTGGATCAAATTTTGCTATCATTTCTATACATTTTAAAACATTTCCATTATTTCTTTCAAATAATTTGTTAAAGGACCATGAAAAGCCAAGCAGTGTTCAGCCAAAAATTGAATAGTATAAATTATCGTTCAATGACACTGCGCCAATGTTTAGTTTCATTTCTTAATAAATTTTGCATTTCCGAATCAACGGTTTGATTAGTTTTTAATCTTTCTAGTAAATCTGACCAGACACGTAAATTTTAAAAATGATATTTACTTTTTTCTTGGATTTTCAAATGTTCGCTGAAATGATGCCAATCACTGAAACCGTCTTGGTTACTTAATTCAGTGTTTTTAAAAGTCAATGGATTGTTGGGGTTGGGGTTATTGAATATTTTACAGCAGAAGCAGAAAACTGCACTTTTTTCAATAGAATATAGCAGCCAATGACGCTAAACCTTTTCACCATTTAACAAAATTCGAGTAAAATATATATCGGAAAACTTACGTCCACCTGTGTCTTTAGGATACATAGTTTTATTTTGATAATGCATTGGACCTTTATCGACAAGTTCTTGCAGCTGGATTGGAGACAATACACTCGGCCAAAGACCTGGATCGTTAGAAAGGGGCGTTTCTTCGGATAATTCGTCTTGCTTACTCGAACATGATGGTACAGACACTGACGGAAACGTATCAGGATCTAACTCTTTTGGATCTTCATCCTCATTAGCTTGGTTTTCTAATTCTGATGGCAAGTTTGATTTTGTTGAATGTAGGAAATCATTGTTATCAGAAGTAGTGTATGTGTGGTCTTTCGAAAAAAGTTACTAATTTTGAAATTGGTTTTCTCCAAGTCTTCCTCACGTTTTTGCTTGTTATGCAAGTTTTGGTAACCAGACAATTTCTTTTTTTCAACAACAGTTATTTGCATCCCTGTTAATTAATTTACTTAATCACTTACTTACCTTACTTGTAATTATTTTTCACAATTGCGGTAGATACGTAATAGCAAATAAGGCACTTTATACGTCTTATGAAAGAATGAAAAATTAACCTGCTACATCGATTACGAGCACGCAAAATTTTGCAAGTTTAAACCAGCGCCGCGCACAGGAAAAGGAACGAACGCACGCGGATTTTCGCGCCTCCACAGGAAGAGTAGTAAAATTTCACCACTGGTACTGGTCGCCGACCGGCGGTCGGTGTTGGTGGATAATGCATTTTCACTACTGGTATTCATAGATAATTTTTTTAGTTTTATGTTAATTTGTGTAGAAGGCCTTGGCGCCGTCGTCCGTCGCATGACCTTGCCCATATGGACGGCGCGTCCCTGACTAGCTTTGTGGCGCGTACAGGCCTGTTACTGCATCCCCCAAAATTACGTCACAGAGTAATCCAACTATTGACAGTGCCACCTCCCAAATACATCACAGAGTAATTCTATCGGTAACTAAATTGTTATGTGTGTCTACTGCCAGAAGCTAGTTTACTTTGTGATGCAATTGGGAGTAGGCACCACTATCAATAGCTATCGACAAAAAGCGTCAGCTAAACACTCCTTGCAAATAATGAAAAAGCACTTAGACTTTAGTAGTGAAGTTGTAAATAAATGACTGAAGTCAAACCATCTCTGCTAATTATTATCCTCACCTGCAAATCAATACTCCTCAACTGAAACTCGCTCAACTCTCTCCCCGAACTCCTCTCGCTGAATAGCCTGTTCAGTCGTTGAACTACCAACTTAATATCCACCAGATAATGCAGCAAGATGAACGGTTTTATGTCATAATTGACAACCTGTTTCACGACAGTGAAAACGGTTTCAGAGAGCTTCGCCAACAGCCTTAAGGTTTTTAGTTGGATGAGTGACAGTTCGTCGTATTCCATATGGGGCTCGAGGCCCAACCAGGGAAAACGTTGCTCCTTTAAGCACAATAACCTAAAATATTGTATATAAAAAATTACACTGCATTATGTCTGTGAAAGGGATTACAAGGCAAGTAAAGTACTTCCCAGCATACTTGGTTTGGCTTAATGACTGCAATAAAACCCCTCATAAACTCGGCTTTCGCTTTAGCAGAGACGCATTAACCCACATTTATTTTTAATGCCAGTTTATAATAACAATACATTACTTGATTTGTTATCAAAAATAATAAACTGCCTAGTTAAGGTTTTCTAGAAACAACTTAATTATTAGGATATTTCTCAAAACTTTTTAGTTACAGGTACCTGTTTATATAGCTTATATAAATAGTAAACATAATATTCGAAATAGATTAGTACCCATCTATTTTACTTTGAAACAGCGTGCAACAAGTTAATATTAAAAGTATGTGGAGACCTTGGGAATATTCAGCTAATGCGATATCTAGCTACCCTAAACATTCCAGGAAGCATTTATCTTCTGACGCCAAAGTGATCGTGAAAAATGTATTTGAATCGTTATTAAAGACCGGCCACCCTAAAGTAATTGCCATTAAAAATACCAGTGAAATGACGAAAGTTCCATTATCGACGGTACGAGATATTATGCTAAAAGGACATTTTAAAAGAAAAGTTCGCAAAGATACCGGAAAAATGAAGTGCGTAGATGATTGTGACAAAGATGTTATTCGCAGGAAGATATACCAAATGTATCGAGAAAATGCTGTATAATAGAGCTAATAAAGAAAGTTTTCGGTGAAATTCCAGATGAAAGTTGGAAAATGTTAATCATGTCTTGAAAATTGAAGACTCAAAATAAACATAATAAACAAAGGATAACAAATGTAAATGTATTACAATACAATATTACAATAAGGTATTACTATGGCTTTTCATTTAACTACAAAATCCGTTCCTGTGCAAAGCAGTACCCCTTATTTCATTTCATTTCAGTAATATAAACAGTGATGCCAGCTGGGGACAGGTAGATTTCGCTGGTTGGCACTCTCATCGACATTTTTAAATGAGTAATTTTACCACGAAATTCTTTAAAAACGTAGGTTTGGCAATCGAACAGGTGACGGGGTTTCTTTGGGTGTTTACAATATAAAACTATTATTGCAGTTATTAGGTCAAACGAAATATGTTGGGATGGACCTTAACATTTTTATGATAATGCTTGTTATATAGCTGGAAAAACTGCTCTTAAACCATCTATAAAATTAAGTCTTTTTTAAAACATGCCTTAAAACTTAAAAGGTATGTATGTAAGAAAATAATTTGTAGCTAATTAAAATGCTTTTATAAAACCGTTGCTTAAATCCTGCCTAATCACGCCGATAAGCATGATTCATTTAATCATTATACTGTATGAGACAATACTTATAAAGTAGCTATATTTGTTTATGGGAGGGTGGGCCTCTAATTGGACTAGTAAATCCCATACATTAGTAACGGCCTGGGATTGTCCGCGTGTACACTTCCTGCGGGGTTCACAAGGGACTTGCATTTATTAATTTAACTTACCTGAGAGTCTCAAAACAGTCCCAATAGGTCCGTAAGCTTCCAGACTGGTTCCCCAAGAGTAACTTTAATGGCTGTAATTTCGTGTTGTAAAGTAGACAAAAATGTATGAATTTCTTGCCTCCCAAGGAGTTCTTCAGGCGACAAGGGGTCAACAAAAAGGCCAAGAATACTTTATTAGTCGACTCTATGTATCCGTGAGCTCTTAAACCTACAAGAATTTGTCCGTATGTAGACCGTATTTATTTACATACATACTGAAAAAATTAGCTTTACATTAATAGTCAATTTTACCGGTAAAATCTAATTTCACTTGAATGAGTTTTTCTTCAATGGAAATTTTGTTGAAATGGACTGACAGCGTTAATTCCTTAAACGCTCCGGTGAACGTAAGAACTTTAATTATGTTTTCATGGTGGGTAATCCCTAAAAGTTGTCATGAATTAGCAATGGCCTACCGACACTTTACAAAAGCAAGCCTGACTCACCTGTAATATAAAAATTATCAACATTATGAACAGCAAAGTCAAAAACTTTGCCGCTTTGGTTTAAGCCGTAAAACAATAAATAACACTGTTTAACAGCAGCAAGAATTGTGTACTGGTCGAACGTAATCACCGTAATCTTGTCAACTTTCCTGTCCTTCTCTGAATAAAATTCCACCTCATTGTCCATCAAGCATTCTGACTTGTCCAAGTTTTTAATTTTTAAAATGGATATTTTGCCGTCAAAATCTCCTATACACAAACCACCACCTACCACAAATGAAATATTAACGGATGTAACTCCTCACTTTTGGGTGGTGCCTTACCATATTCACGTGTACAATGCCAGTATAAAGTGCTTATCCTTCCCAGTCTGGTATTGTAATTTCCTAAAAAATTACATGTGGCGCTACTTTCCTTGGAATCAATGCTATATATGCGCCAAACACTTATAACCCCTTGGAAGTTACCGCAGAAAATGACTGTGCACGTTTGGGTCTCTATACTAAAGGTATGGCCCCAACAAAATGCTGAAAAAGATACGAGAGGGGAAAGTTTAAAAAATGCATATTAATAAAGTGTGAACTCAATAAACTTCCTCATCATTTTTAAATTACCAATGACAAAGACATTGTAAAATTATCTCTAACACAGTGTGACTGAAACTTGTAATAGGTTAAGTCTCCGATTGAAATTCATAAATGGAAATTATTTTTAAGCCCAGGAACAGGTTAATTACCCTGCGAAAAAAGCAGCAGGCATGATGTCGTTTTAAGTTGGTCGTTGCAAGTTTTAGCAGTTAGATAAATTGTCACTGCACATATCATACAAATAAAAAACGTGATTTCCCTTTAAAAAACTCCTGCGGAAAGAACTGGTCTGAAATGATCCTAAATCCTTCTTTTTTTGGTGAAATAATATAAATACCTACAGAATTTTTCTTTATCACTAGCTTGCTGATGCTAATGATTAACACAGCAAAAATGTATTGTAAAACAGTGATATCATTCAGACTGCACATTGGAAATACACTTAATACATGATGTATTTATTATATTTAATAGGTAAGCTTTACCACGAATGCTAATGAGTAGCTAAAATTTAATATAAACTAAGAATTTATTTATCCCTTCAATTCTCATTAAAGTGGTTGTATTATTATTTAAACTTCTTTGTTTGTCTGTTTGGCTTTTGTAACCACATAGTAAAATTCATAACATAACTAATAAAATTGGGAGAAATAAATACTTCGACAAATGATCAGGTTAACTTTTCTCAAAGTCTACATTAAATAAACTATTTGTAAATAAAGAATTATTTTTTTCATTGTACTTTCTTACCTGTTGGCGATATGAACTCAACCCGTTTTCTTAATTCGTTCACCTTTTGAATTGGAGGAAGCTTAACACTATACACAAAACTGCCACGTCTTTGTTCTATCATTTCATTGGTCAAATTTAATACTACTCTATATTGCAACATACTCTGGTTGAAACTTTTAACATATATTTCTAAACTATACAAGTTGGTAAGTACAGCTAAAAACATAAATTAAGTTTTACTAAGTACTTGTTCTCTACACTTGAATAAAAGATGTCTGGAAGTATAGGCACATATTTATATTGTAAGATAAATTATAGGTGTCTACTACATACTTCTCATCTTATAATATACCTTATATACCCACAAGAATAATAGGTGAATAGGGGTCCTGCCACATATCAATTCGATCAAAGAAATTTTTGAACAGAACTTTTCATTTCTGATTTTACATACAAGTACTGTTTATTGAACGGCCAAAAATGTCCAGTATACTTTCTTGAAGTTATTATAATAAAATACATAGTTATTCATAACTACACATACTATGGTATTATTTCTTTGATCCAATAAATGGGCGCCTGGACTCATATTTAAGGATATAATGGGTAGCTCAACTATTTTAAAACTTACCAAGCATACAATTTAAACTATTAACCATTGTTGCTTCAGACCACTGGGCATCCAATATACTCGGTTCTACGGATGTAGCAGTAGTAAGGTTCTGAGATAGTTCTACCCGTGCAATGGTCTCATAAAGTACATCTTTTGGAAGCTCATGCACAAATTGATTTATGTCCACATCGACTTTATCACATATGGTAAAATTAGAAGGCTTTATAAAATACTTTTGGCACGAAAACTGAGCAAATGAATCACTTAAATTGGGTTTTAAGGATATTACAAAAAGGCCTGTATCGGAAATTACGAAAATACGATCATCTTGGGACATACTGCAGGCGAAATTGGTCTGGAGACGACCGGCGAGCTTAAAGGTATCCAAGGTTTTGTATTGCACATTCATTTTTATTTTACTTTTAGAACTTTTTCGTAAAAATTAAATTAACTTAAAAATTAGGGTTAACTATTTCATTTCAGGCGTGTCTACAGCTGCTGCCGGTGCTCCATGGTCAGACGTGAAAGTAAAATATATTTTAAAGTTACGTTTTACGGAAAGATCTGATATTCTATTCTATTTGGTTGCAATGGCCTCTTGCTAAAGTTCAGCATCCAGCCAGCAATATGTGGTCTGAGACCATAGCACGTGCAAAGGAAATTTAATCTTTAATTCAGTGTTATTAAGCGGTAATCCTGGATTACATACTGCGGTGCAAGTCGACATAAAGGCGTTGGTTGCTAACTTCATTTTTATTGACAAACCACAGCCAGAAACCACATAACTTTAACTTTTTTGTAAATGTATGATGAGATGACGAATCCTCTCTAAAAATACTTTCTTTTATAGTCCTTCAAAACCATGGCTTCAGTAAGTGGGTTTTTAAAAAATTTCATATATTCTCTTAACAAAGATTCTTTTCAGGAACCAAAGAGAAGGCCCCCTGGGTGGCTGCAAAGTGTTTTACAGTTGGATGAAAACATTACCAAAAAATTTGTTATATGGGGTAATAGTTTGTCACCACTCCATTCTTTACGACTACATTATAAGGCTTTAGAGGTATGGATTGAATACATCTTATTTATAATAAAGGAAGACACCAAAAGCAGTAGTCCTTAATTTGTGAAATAATTCTAAAATTTGTCTATAAGAAATTGAAAATACTAGGCACTCAAACCATTGAACATAGAATATAAATACCTGGGTACTGATAAGGATAAGAGTGATAAGGTCAAGCAAGACTTGATGGATATTGTTTTAATTGAAAAAATATTTTTACAGTCTCAATATGGGTGATAAGCTTTGATATATGATAATATGTACCTTTGAGCATTATCAATGGATGATGTCGGCACCAGCATGTCTATATCTCATATAAGATCTCAACATGCAGTTTTTACTGAATTCTTTTACTTTTGCCACCCATTTTAAACAAGAAAATAAATATACCTCTTTATAATTATACAGATAGATGTTTGCCCTCCCCCCTTAATTTGATGAGCTAGAGAAATAAAATTCGGAACTGAAATTAAATAGAAGATAGAGATTACAATGAAAGTATTTTCAATACACCTAAACTGTACAAGTAAGGGAGAGGCCCTGTTTTTCTACTAGTCTAAAGTCCCTTTAAAAATAATTTCGTGCGAATATGTGAAACAAAAATAAATAAAACCTTTTTCTTTTAGATAACTTGTCATGGTATACCCTGGCTTGCATTTTGGACGGCTTTTACATGGCTGTTCAATAATCCCCACTTGATTCAATTACAAGTCAACATGCTGTTAGGTAAAAGAAAATTATTATTTTAATTTTCAAACTCCTGTATTTATTGCGAATAGAATTAATTTTTCGGAGGACTCATAAGTTTTAGTTTGTTTTTATTTTAGCTTTAATCTTAGACATAGTGATCATAGCCCTTACCAAAGCCTATTTTAGAAGGAAACGGCCAATAGGAAACAAGAAGGATGCTTTTGCAGAGTTTGGTCCTGATCACTTTAGCTTTCCATCAGGTAGGTGCCCAAATAAATTTCTCTCATTATTTAATTTGTAGCGGAGTAATATTGACAAAAAAAAATGTACACCACTGACTTGTTTAAACATTTTATATTGTTTTCGGGTTAAGCAGCTAAAAATACAACTTTTTTTGTCTCTTGATATTTTTTCGTATCTTACTTCGTTTTCGAGAAAAATAGATATTTACGTTATAAGTCCGGTAAATCAACTTTTACAGTATGAGTGAAATGTTTCGAGACGAGGCGACGAAGGAGCCGAGTCTGGAATTTTGAAACGAATACTGTAAAGGATTTGCCGGACGAATGACGTACAATATTTTATTTCATACTGTTCTGTTGAAAATTATAATTATGTTTTGAAATTATAATGAAGTTTTATTCTGCGTCGTATATTTGACAAGTGCTTATATTTACTGGTGGAAACATTGTGTGTTTGACATTGATTAAACTAAAACTTGCAAATTTCAGTCCGGTAAAGAAATTTTACAGGACTAGTCCGGTAAAAAAATTTTACCGGACTTATTGCTATAAAACCTTATTTTCTGGACTAAATTGAAATATGTAAAGATGTGTTTTACAATACAGTATGAAATAAAAAAAATTTCGACATGCAAGTGGGTTTTACTTTTTTTTTCCAAAACGTGAGACTAACCCCCCCGGGACGCCACTGAAACTCATAATTAACATCTAGTTAGTGCTAACTGAGCGTCTTATCACTACGAACAACACTCCCAAATTTCCCCAAAATGAGCAAAAGAATCTTTGAGACATTAACAAAAAAAAAAAAGATTTTTTTAAACTTTGACACCCTGTATATTGAAAACCAGACTTTTTAGGACACAAATGAACTTTTCTACTTGAATTTGATTCAAGATGCTGAAACACCCTACACATATCCAATTTTTTTTTAGGTCATTGTAGTAGAGCTGCGATGGTCGCTTTTATTTTCATGTACCTCTGGCCAATATCGATATTTTTCTACCCCCCACTTGTAGCTTGGGTAACTGCCCTGTGCTTAAGCAGGGTGCTTATGGAACGTCACTACCTTCTAGACGTGGTGGGGGGTGTTATTTTGGGAATTTTCGAAGGTGTTTTAGTGGGTATACTGTGGATCGGTGAAGATAATGCCAAGTGGTTGATGAGTATCATTTCTGATGAAAAGCTCGATGGGGGCGATTACCATGTGTAGCCCTTGCAATTTATTTTCACAAACATAAGCCAAAGCCAAGCTTGGAACAATAAAAGTATTTTTTATAGTAAAATTGGTTAAGGAAAATGATTTGTTAATTAGTTTGCTGTGAAAACTAAAAATTGGAAAGTAAGTATTATTTTGTAAACCCTTATAAACGTTAATAAATGAGGCTCAAGAAATATATGTCAATATTCAAATGTGTGTTTTTTTTTTATAGAATCAACACTTAATTGGTAACAGTGGAAAAACTGCCATCAATTAGATCTGATAGATTTTATTTAATTCTGCGTAGGCACGTTTAGTGTTTTAGTATGACCTAGACCAGGGCTGTTATTATTTATTTATACGACATTATTTGCAAATATAGAAATATCCCTAAAAACGAAAATAACACGAGGAGCCATTCCTACCAAAGAGTAACCCAATTAGTTGGGTTGCGGATTCTCGCTGGAGCGGTCTTCCGCTCTCGAACATTTATTTATTAAATTTACAGCCATATAAATTTACAACGTAAACTGCTAACAACTTCAAGAATTCAGGAATAGGAGATCTAAAGTGATACATCTTAAGGCGTCATAGAGGATAATATTATGATACTCACGTGTCGTAAAAATTATTTTCAAGAAGATAGCACTTAACTTTTTTAAAACTTTTTTATTTAAGAAATTTCTCTAAGGGATTCTGGTAGTGTATCGTATAATCTGCTGCAAAAGCAGAAAGGGCTTTTTCGATATGATGATCTTTTGTAGCCTGAAATATAGATTTTATTTGAGGTTCTAGGGTTACGGTCATGTATATCTGAAGTTCATTGAAACTTGTAGGAGTGTTTTTTAACAAACATCAGTGCGCTAAGAAGCAGAATACCAGGAAATGTGAGAATCTTATGCTGTTGAAAGGTTTCTCTGCATAACTCAAGGGCCTAATGAGTAGATTTTGCAAATAATTCTTATTTGTAGAATGCATAATCTTTGAAGTTCGTTGTTTGTCCCCAGTAAAGCAATAGAAAGCTTAAGTGGCTCTAAGTTAAAGCATAATATATATTTAATAATTGTTTGGGGTTCATAAAGGTTTTTATGTTGACAATGACATAATAAGCCGAGTTTGGTTTTGCAGCAACATTGTCTACATGGGCTATCCACTTTAATTGCGAGTCTATGTGAAGACCCAGAAACTTGCATTGTTCTACTCTTGTAATAGTATTATTGTTTAATTTTAAGTTTAAATCAGGGACCTGTCGCTTTTTGTAGAATGCCATGTAATGAGTTTTATTTAGAATCAGATATGACTACTGTTGCATCATCTGCAAACGATATTAGTTTTGCAAGCTGCTATTTTGTATTAAGTAATTTTCCAAATCGTTTATAAATAAGCAATGGAGAGATTACGTCCCCTTGAGGAACACCATACCTAACATTTAGTTTCTCTGAGTGGAGTCCTGAAGTTTTACTCTTATTTAACGATCGGAGAGAAATGATTTAAGTCAGTCAAGAGATATTAGCACGTATTCCCAAAGCATGCAACTTTCTGAGTAAGATTTCAGGGTCGACGCAGTCAAAAGCTCGAGTTAGATCGATAAATAGGGCTATAATATAGTAATTAGAATCTATTGTTTTATAAATATATTTCAAGAGATCGTAGGCAGCTGTGCTAGTGGAGAAGTTTTTTTGAATCCCGTGTTGTGCGGAAGTTAATAATCTTTCGCTTAAGACAAACGACTCAATGCGGCTGGTAACCATTTTTCCAAAAAGTTTAGAGAAGGAAGTAAGCCCTGTTATGGCTCTGTAATTCCCAGCGGACTCTGGGTCGCCTTTTATAGCGATAGCGGAGTGGTTTCACCCAGTTTTAGAGCATCGGGAAAATACCGGTAGTAATGGGGAGATTAGAAATGTAAGAGGGAGAATATTTCCATATCAGCTATTCCCACATACATAGAATTTATATTATTATAAGTGTTGGTACAGTTGTGGACTGGGTTTGAGTCAAAAGATTGTAAAATTAGGCATTCGAGTGGTCATTCGAAACAGAGCAGCAATTGTTGCATATCACTCCCTCTTTCACTCGGTGATGATTTACGGCTTGCTTGCATGGAGTAACGCTGCTCAAACACATTTGGAGCGGGTGTTTCGCAAGCAGAAGGCAGCTATTAGGATATTGCAAACATAAATCATATTGAAAGCTGTAAAACGCACTTTGCCTCATTGAACATACTGACGTTATATGGTCAAATAATATTGCACAACATTACCAACGCCAAACTGCACATTAACACACAACACACACACTCGGACGTACATGACTATAATACTCGGAACAAGGACAGCCTTCTTATTCCAAGACACAGACTACCTAAACACAACTACTAAAACTACTGCACTTTTGAATTTCTGAGTTTTTCAATAGGTAAAACAACTGTCAAATCTCCAATCTTGGTGCCGTCAAAATCTATGGTTGATTTGATTTGAACGATTGACCCCCAGTCCAGTTGAAATGAAAAATGACAAATTTTGCTTTTACATGCACATAAAAAAATTTAAATATCTCGAAAACTACTTACACTAGAAAAGTCACTGATGGTTCAATTTAAAGAGAGAGAGAGAATTAATATGAAAAAATAGGATAACTGAAAAAACAGTTTATTGTACAAAATAATAAATATAACAGAAAACTAGTAAAAAGTATAATACAACAGTCTTTTCGTCAGTGTACACCTATGCAAGCGTACATGCGTAAAATTACTTAAAAATAAAATAAAGTATTCTCAGGTCAAGCCGACCGCGCCCAGGTAAAAATATTGAAACCTGACAACCAGCCTTAGATTTCAGGAAACAAAAATCTTGAAGGAAATTACACTCCTGAACAAGGACAGTGTTGGCTATATTCAATCTTCAGTAACTCTCCTGTTTTTGTGCTAATTTTAATTACAAATCAATCTATCATTTGCAGTCAATTTTATTAAAATCGGTACAAAAATAAGAAAGTTACTGAAGATTGAATTTGCCCAACATGTCCTTTGTCTAGGAGTGTATTTGTAAAAATGTTTTTTGGTTAGGTAATCTTTTACAATATCTTCGAGACTTGTAGACAAAATATTTTATGTAACTGGTGCATGAAATGCTACTCCTTAAATACCCAACTATTATTCAGTATTTTGATAAAACATCGCAATAAGTTGGTGGTAGTTTATTTATATGGAGTGATTTGATCTCGTTTTCCGTAGTTTTTAACACGTAGTGTATAAGAATGACTGCTGTTGGCAGAAAAAATTCTTTGATTATTTATTTTAGTAGTACTTAAGTACTACTTACATAATAAATTGGTTTAATTGCGAGTTTAATTGACACATTTAGTAACTTGGGTATTTAAGGAAAATTTAATGAATTATTTCAAAGGCCCTACCAATTTAAAATAGCTCCGCCACTATAGTTTGTTTGTCTCGTGTTCAATTTTAAGTTCTAGGTTTTCTTCTACATCTTGCTCGCTTTTTCCGCTACTATCCGATTTTTTCGAGTGCTTCTTTGCGTGCGATACCATTGTCGACCTCGAAACGAAAGTCTTTCCACAAATTTCGCAAGTGTACGGTTTTTCGCCTGCAATGAGTATTATAGTTTAGTTCATTTCCATTTGATGTCACGGCTTACGGCGAATTCTGTAAACCTAATAGTTCGCGAGCCTTCCACTAACATACTTCGCAATAGACGAGCTGGAAGTGAGTTGTTAACCAAGCTCTCCGAAAATATATCTGTTTCAAAGTTTTCAAAACCATACAATAAAATGTATTTGTTTTAATATTTATTATTATTAAACCAAAAATGATTATTTATTTATTTATTCATGTCACAAATATACTTTACAGGCAATAAAAATAAAACAGTAATTAACTATACCACAATAACATACAATCAAAAATTTCCATGCAATAGTACAGACAAAGCACCAACAAAGGTTCATGGTCAACATAAGGGCGGGGATTATTGGAAATTATTTCATTGGACCGTTCCTTATTAAAGGCAGATTAAATGGTGCCATGTATTTGCAATTCTTGCAACAAGACTTATTTAGAAAATGTGCCCTTACATGACTCCATTGGATTTCTTTTAATGGGGAAATTTAAAGAGGCTTGCATATTCGACGCCAGTTCACACTTCGTCTGAGGTTCACACCATGGAAGATCTGATAGAAAGAATGACACACCATTTCAATGAAATTCAAGACAATCCTGGAATGTTGTTTCAAGTAAGTAAGCTAAGGAAATGTATAGAGGTACAGGACAGGAAGCCCATTTCGAAAATCTGTTGAAATGAACAACAAGGAGTAAACCTTTCACATTTTTAACATTCTTTCCAAGTCAACCCTTTTAATGGTTCCTTTATGCGGCACACTTTTATTTGGAAATGTATCAGAATGAATTCCTCTTGCATCCACACATTTGCCGAGTGCTTGTCCATAAGTTACATGCATGTGAGCATTAATGATATATAATAATGACTAATAAAGCATTATCACCTAATCCATGCATGCAAAACTTTATGGTGTATAGTGTTAAAAGCTTCACTACAGTCCAAAAGAATAAAGCAGCTATATCAAGATATCATCAGTCACTTTTAGCAAAGCTGTTGTTGTGCTATGTTTACAGCGGAACCCAGATTGGGTAGTTAGTAAGATATTATTCAAGTTTATAAAGTGTGTTAATTGGTCAGTTACTACTCTTTCTAGAATCTTAGAGGGTTGGCAGTATACTAATTGGTCTAAAGGCGGAGAACACAGAAGGATTGGACCTCTTTGGTATAGGCACCACATTGGCATTTATCCACGAGTCTGGAAACGTACCCCTAGTTAGGCATTCATTAATAATAAAAGTCAAATGATTGTTGTGGAAGTATACAGGGTGATTCAGGAAGAAATGCCAATATTTTAGGTACGTATTCGGGGTCCCAAAATAAACATAAAAGCTCCTATAAACAAGGGTCTTATTCCCGGCTAGGTTTTATATTTGTTTTATAGTTTTCAAAAAGTATGTTCTGTTGTCTTTGCACTGTTGCTTAGCAATAGTAACCCCAATGGGTATTAATAAGAATAGTATTTGTCACTGTCAAATCGTGTTCAGCATTTGTATTTTTTGACAATTTAAACATTAGATTAATTTCATTATGCCCGCGATATTCTCTCATCGTGAATATGCTGATATGATATTCGTTTATGGCTTCTGCAACGGGAGCTCAAATCTTGCAGTCACCGAGTACCAGCGTCGATTTCCGAATCGGATAGTACCATATAGAAGGGGTTTTACTACTGCTGGAGAATCTGGTATGTTTCCAAATGCGAGAATTGTATCTGAACGGGAATCAGGACTTGATGTTCAACTAGAAGAGGCTATCCTTAACGCCGTCGAAAATGATCCAAGCTTAAGTACAAGGGGAATTGCCAATTGCCGATACTTATCAAATTACACAATCGTCTGCTTGGAGGGATCTTCATATTAATTGTTTATACCCATATCACTTACAACGAGTTCAATATTTGCGAGATGGTGATTCCGCAATTGGATGAATGCAAATCGATGACTGTATAAGTATGTCCTGTTCACTGATGAAGCACAGTTCACTCGCGATGGTATTAATAATCTTCACAATGAACACCGATGGTCCTATGAAAATCTTCACGTTACTGTAGAACATAATTTTCAACATAAATTCAGCATTAATGTGTAGTGTGGTATGTTAAATACGATCGACGGTAATCTCACAGGACAAGTATACATAAATTTTCTACAGAATCACTTGCAAAACCTATTAAAAGATGTTCCACTTAATGTACGACAGAACATGTATTTACAACATGCACACTACAGTGTACAAGTAAGAAATTTTTTAAACAATAACTTTCCAAACCGGTAGATTGGTCGAGGTGGTCCGCATAATTGGCCAGCTAGATCGCCAGACCTTAATCCTCTGGATTATTGTCTTTGGGGGGTGGTTTAAATCATTGGTATATTCACGTAAACACTAGAGATGCATTACTCGATCGAATAGTAAATGCAGCAGCAAATATAAGAAACATACCCCCATCCATTCATAGAGCGACCCAAGCTATTCACTTGTCTTTAGAAGTAAAGGGTGGCATTTTTGAAAACTATAAAATCTAGCCTACCTGTTATAAATAATTTACTAAAAATTTTAATTTCAATATTGTTTACCCCTGTATTTCGGTAACGGTCGGGAATAGGACCCACGTTTATAGGAACTTCTATGTTTATTTTGGGTCCCCTAATACGTACCTAGAATATTGACATATCCTCCTGAATCACCCTGAATAAAGTAACATTTTAGGACTGATGCCGTCATTCCCAATTGACTATTCTATATATAATTTTTAATTGCATCATTTTGAAGATAATTTCATGCTCGGCAAAAAAGATACCCTTGTCTATCCGCGAAAGGTTCGCTCAGTTGAACTCTGACTAGGCATATTTCGGGCATGAATAAACCTATAGTATTCATTTAAATTTCACTTTATAGATTTTTCAATTCTGGTTAATGCCCTCATTTGCGTTTTTCTCGTAAAATATTTCCGAAAAACTTAGTTAACAATTCACTTCCGACTCGTGTATTGCGAACTGTGTCAGTGGATTGCTCGCGAACTATTAGGTTTGCAGGCATGATCTAAAGTTTTGAGGTACCAAGCATTGCAATTAAGTGTTTGCCCGCTTTGCCATTATATCAAAGGAAATGAAATAATGGAAATCAACAGCATTTAATCCACTCTCATTATCAAGCATAGGTGACCTTTGACTTGACGCAGATTAGAGACTAACTGCCTGACAGATTTCGTTGAGAGCTCTAATCCGATTCCCTACAACGCCCGAATGTCAACAAGTTATAAAATAAATAGAAAATTTCCAAAAAAATGTGCCTACCTGTGTGATGTCGTTTGTGGTTCGCCATTGGTGTAAATTGTGTAAATGTTCTTCCACATACATCGCAGCTAAAAGAAAAATCTTATAATGTAAAGCCGTTGCACACTTACACTGATTCCGCCGTCCAAACGTCATTTTTGTAAATCGTTGACGTACGACAGGTCAAACACTATACCGTTTATAGCGTAACCGTGTAAGCGTGAATGCTGCGGCACAAGCTCAGGACTATTTACCGATAGGGCCGTTCTCCTGTATGCATCCTCCTGTGACACTTCAGGGCGTCTCTCCTGGCAAAGGCCTTCCCGCACATCTCACACACGTACGACTTCTCACCCGTGTGCATTGTCAGGTGTATTTTTAGATCCACGCGTGTCAAGAACCCCTTACCGCACACCTACAAACATAATGCACAACTAACTGAAAAACGGTTTAAGTGGGTCAATATTATTGTCATCGATGAAGTAAGAGGCGATGATTAAATAGTCCAATTGATAAGCTGTCCAGATGTAAGGGAAGCTTATTATTATAGAACCGAGGGTCATTTGATAGTTTTACTATTGACCTCCACACCTCCAGCCAACCTAACTTTGAAATGTCAAATGACACTACCTATCGAGATAAAGGAGATATCAGAATGATTTTAGGTAGGATGGTAGAGGTTGTGCTAAAAGCGCATCCCCTACATGACAGTACTACTAACTATATTAAGAAAAGTAATCATGCGAGCAAAAAATCTGTATTATATGCAGGAAATAACTAATTCTAAAAATTCAAAGAGAAGGACCTGGAATATTGTAAATCGCATCTCTGGTCAAAACACATCTAAAACAAATAACAAACTTAGACTTGAAGTAGACTCTCAAGAACTTACTGAACCACGTGACATTGTTTACCACCTAAATGGCTTTTACGCTAATACAGCACGAGATACCACGAGGAATTTTAATTGTAATGATAGGACACATTTTTCTCATTTTCTAAATCAACTAAAACGAGACTTGCCTAACAGTTTTTACTTAGCACCGACCTCTGTTCCGGAGGTAGTCGATATTGTCAAGGGCTTTAAAAACAAGGCATCTACTGGCTTGGATAAGGTTGCAGTAAGGGTTGTGAAGGCACTCCCCAGAAGTGCCTACGAAAAACTTGTTGAAATTATAAATTGGTCTTTTACCGAGGGCATCTTTCCTAGTAGCCTTAAGAATTCACTGATTGTTCCAATTGATAAAGGCGGAAAAGTTAAAAATGCCTTCAACTTCCGACCTATATCCCTGTTATCAATATTTTCAAAGATTGTGGAGTCTGTGGTTAAAGTGCGTGCTACATCGTTTTTGGATAGGTTCCGTATTTTGTCTTCCACTCAATTTGGATTCCAGTCTAAAAAAGATACGAGGGATGCTGTCTATGGATTTTTAAATAATATATATAGTGGTCTTAATGACGGAGACGTCATTGCGGCAGTGTTTTTCGACCTTGCAAAAGCGTTTGATTGACATGACTGGTTTAGATCTTACCTACTGGGACAAAGACAGTTAGTTCAAGTACTAGATCCGAAAGGAAACAGAGTTCGTTCCTATACTAGGGACATCACTAATGGAGTTTCACAGGGCTGCGTCCTGGGCCCACTGTTGTTTTTACTTTACATAAACGATATTGCATGGTTAGACGTTAGAGGTTCATTTACTCTGTTTGCGGACGATACCTCTGTCTGCTGGGCTGAGGCCGAATTAGAAAACTTGCAAAACATAATCAATAAAGATTTAGCTTTGATTAAAAAATGGTTTGATGCAAACAAATTAGCAATAAATTCAAATAAAACTAAGCATATGGTATTTCTAAATAAAGGTCCTCTATCACTGAGGATTGGAACTCACGTGGTGCAAAGGGTGTCGGATTATAGGTTTTTGGGATTAACGGTCGATCAGGGCTTAAAATGGGATGCACATTTTAAGAGACTACCCAAAAATTTGGCAATCGGCCCTCTTTGCTCTAAGAACTGTGACCCTTGAATTAAATAATAGGCAAATTACTATGGAAGTATACTACGCATTGTTTGAATCCCATCTTCGATACTGTTTGATTTTTTGGGGCTACAATTCTGAAAGCCAACTACAGTCTCTTTTTCTGATTCAAAAATGAGCAATGAAAATCATATGTAACAGCGACACACTTGCGCACTGTAAGCCACTGTTTAAATCACTCAAAATCCTTACCTTATATGATTTACTTATGTTCGAAACACTAACTTACTTACATAGACATGAAAGCGAGACAAGGAATAACATAAAAAATGGCAGATGTAGCCTTTAAGCGACATCTAAGGAATAACATACATAATTATCCCACAAGATCCAGAAATAACTTAACTGTCCCTCAGTCTCGAAGTGAACTATCTAAGAACACAATCTATCACTTGGGAAAGACATTTTACAACGGTAAACCCCTAATCATAAGACAGCTAAGTGCTAAGCAATTCAGTAGCAGAATTAAAAAATGTTTATTACTGAGCGCTAATTATTCCCTTGCCGAGTTTACTCATAATACAGTTCCTTTGCTGCAAGCAGCATGACTTCCTTGCTTGCTTTGTGTTGTATTTTAAATTCTGTTACTTCATATTTATTTATTTAATACTAAATAATTTGTTTAGTTCGTGTTGCTTGTACAATCATTGTATGTTTATTATATAATTACATATTAGTATTATGCATGGATGTTTTATATATATATATTATTGTCAGTCTGTTAAGTACATTTTACTAGTTTGTAAGTTATACACGTTTAATTGATCAACACCTTTAATGGGTTATTATACAGATCATGGAATGCAATGTATTGGATCAATTAAATTGAATTGAATTGAATAGTCAACATGCCTACCATGGACGGTCAACAAAGCACGCCGTGGCAGCAAAGGTAGAGAGGGCCCTACACCTGATGTGAAAGGAGCTTTCGATAAAGCCATTGGCGGTTACAGAATGTTGATGATTTAAAACTGTACTCTGTTGTAAAAAATGTTGCTGACTGTCAAAACCTTCAAAAAGATATAAATGTGATTCTGCAATGGTCCGAAATAAATAATCTTAAATTTAAGATTGCCAAATGTTATATCGTTAGTTACAGTGGAAAAAATAATTCTTTAAATTATGATTATAACATGGATGATGTAGTTCTAGCAGGTGTGGAAGAAATCCAGGATCTATTTAAAATCATTTAAAACTCATATTTTGAATATAACGAAAAAAACATCTAGAATGTACGGATTTATTTTAAGGAATTGTAGACAGTTTACAAATTTAGATTGTATCAGACTTCTGTTTATATCATATGTACGTTGTATTCTAGAGTATGCTAGTATAATATGGAGCCCATGTTATGAAATTCACAAATATGCGATTGAGAGGGTACAAAATAAATTTTGAAGATATCTGCATTCTATAGAAACCGGTGCCTATGATTTAAGTGTAGCCAAGACGGAACTAATGTCCAGATATCTCATATAGAACAAGAAATGCATTAACATTTTATTTAAAGAATTCTCGTACAAATCACTGTAGTAATGCATCTATTAATGTAATGTGTAGGTTAGCTAATATCAATCAATTAAGATTTGACATTTTTTACATTACTCAGAAGCAAATTAGAGCTATTTTAGGGGAGGTATTGTAGTTAGAAATTGGGTCTGTGTAAGTCTCTTGTAACTTATGTGTGTGTGTGCTATTCTACTCTATAATTAGATCTAAAATGTATCTGTAGAGTTTGTAAGGTAAATAAATAAATAAATAAATAAAAAAGTTGAACAAAATCAAGCTAAGCAGGTTAAATATTCGGGGGGAAAGGAAAGAGCGACTTGTGCGATGGGTGAACATGCGGTTGTTAAAGATTATAGGGTATATAATTAATAAGGTTAGTTGGATTCCCTCTATTATTAATAAAACTATTGGTAAGAGGACCTATATCGTTTTTGTGCCCGATGTCAATCGTACTTGGAAGAGACATACCAATAAAATTTTGAAAACCAACAAAGCAAAACAGTTAAGAGGGAAGTGATGATCGATCCTATTAGAACTTCTCCCGATAGGATGGAATCGATACGAACTGATACGTATAGCACACCTTCTTCTAAAAGTGATGGGGGCCTAAGCGAAATGTTAAAAAGTCAATCAGGCTAGAGTATACATGAATAAGGTCCACTATAATCTGGTTACTCTATGTTTTGTTTTTATTAACGCATAAGTACCCAAGTGGTGGTTTTTGCGTTTCTCCATTAGAGAGGGGAGAGGTCAGTGTATTTGCAGATTGTTTATTTTTAAATATATTTCAATTTTTCACATTTTATCTGTAGTACTCAAGGATATATTGTGACTGTGGCTTAGACAATCGTTAATATTACTAAATGTTACAATGATATTTTGCACTTTGGACAAAATGGCAAGACACTTACTCAAAACTAATTTTTATTGTTTTAACACATATCTTTTCCATCTACAATTGAATGCCCTTTTGCAACGATGTATCACTCGTGTCATTTGACATTTCAAAGTGAGGTGGCTGGCGGTGTGGAGTTCAATAATAAAATAAAACTTTCCTCTCGATATTATAATTGACGTGTTTTTTGTTGAATCTTATTTTCCTCAAAATCAAGAGATATTTTCGTTCGCTTTGAAATTAAAGCCCTGTATAAGTCACTAAAGTAGAAGATTATTGGCAAGTAAACATTCAAACTTACTTCACAAATAAAAGGTTTCTCTCCTGTATGTATCCTCAAGTGCGTCTGAAGATAGCTTTTGGAGACGAACCTCTTTTGGCATATTTTACAGGAATACTTTCTATTGTCTACTCCTGTATGCGTTCTCTCGTGCGCCCTGCATAAACCTGAAAATTATTCCTCGGTGATAAAGCAGCAAGGGGCAAAAAAAAGTCGATTCATTGCTTACCTTTGGTAATAAAGCCCCTATTGCATATGCTGCAGGGGAACGGTTTGACTCCTAAATGCCTATTTGTATGGTCTAAAAGGGACTGTTTTGTCTTGAAATGTATGCCGCAAGTCGTACACAGGTACGGCTTGAGATCTGAATGGACCTTAAATGTATACAATACAGTTGTACCACCAAAAAACCTTAAAAACACGATGCATAATAAAGATTGTTCGTTGCTTACCCTTTGGTGAACCATTAGATAACTTTTACACTGAAAACCTTTGCCGCATGTGGGGCATGAAAAATCGTACCGACCTAAAAACAAAATTTAATTGCAAATCAAATTTTAAAAATTTACAAACAACAAATTATTTTATTGTTTATAGTACAACAAATGGTTTCCTGAATTGAAATTAAAGAAAACCTTGACAGTATTTTATGTACAGTGGCAAGTCGGCAAAACCAACAAAGGAAATCACCGTTTCAAATCCTATTTTTCGAATATTCGTCGCTTAAAGCCCGCCAAAAACATGGCAACGATGTCAGCAGATTGTTAAAATCGGCATATTTTACTAAATAAACCAACAATATTAAGTTCAGATCTAGGAATTATATATTTGTCGAGCCAAATTATCTACTCTATTATATTTCAACAGCTATTGTGGTAAAGCGACACTACGTAAAAATATGCAAATTAGTTCCTTTGGTACAACGCCGACGTACCACTGGGTTACTATTTCATCTCAATATTTGCGCTAATTTTTTATTGGCAAACAAATTTTTAGTATAATATTGCAACACAAGATGTGTTCCTCTATCTTTCGTAGTAAAGTATAAATAAATCCCACAGATACCTGGATAAAGTACAGTGTATCTAACATTAAAAGGTTTTTGCATTTTACCTTAGTACAGCTAGGCCCAATGTTTTAAAGCAGGGTCCTCTGTATGTTATATGCAATGTGTTGTTGTACATGATTCAATTCAGTTGTAATTATTTGCAGAACGCTTTGTATCTATTAGGGATCGACCGATACCGATATATATATCGGTTATCGGCAATATCGGCATCTTTGCCGATATATCGTATCGGCAAAAAAGTGCCGATATAAATGCCGATAGGGTTTTTTAATTAAAAAAAACAAGATAAACTATTTTATTTTTGTTATTAAGGCTTCAAAACATTATCAAAAGTACAAAAATTTCCTGCATAATGAGGCAAAAGTAAAAAACAGAACTTTCAAATCATACAATGTGTATGTCCATATGTACAAGAAAAATAATTAAAAAGGTATTCTTTGTCTAAAAGTTTAAGAAACAATAATTTTGACCATAAATGTCTAGTAATTGAAATTGAGTTTTCTAAGATTGTGATGCAGAAATATAAGTGTTTCAGTCCCTTGTGGCCCAAGTCGATTTCTACTTGGTTGACATATGTTCCCTGCCTCTGAAAATATCTGTTCACTGAAGACACTAGCTGATGGCGCTGACAAGTAATTTACAGCTTGACCATGCAACAAAGGAAATTAGGGAGTTTTAGCAGAAAATAATCCTTTGAACCCTTTCAGAAGATGTGCGATTTTTAACGTAAAATATGTTTTAAGTGCCGATATTTTCTGATTTTGGTAATACTGAAAACACAATTTATAGAAATACGTTGAAGAGAACATAAAAATTTTGCCGATATATATCGGTATCGGCATTTTATATCGGCCGATACCGATATATCGGTATCGGCAAAAAATCACTGTATCGGTCGAACCCTAGTATCTATGTCTATATTCAGATTATTGTTTTTACACCAGTTATTGATGACCCGCAAATCATCCTGCAGAATGGTAGAGTCTCTATTTCTTGAAATCATCAGCATATGCGAGTTTATCATTATTTAACGTGTTTATAAGATTGTTGATAAAACTCAAGAAAAGAAGCCTAGAATCTAGAGGCTTACAGGTTCTATGTGACAACGAACATATATTGGTAAAGCATAATCTAGAGTCAATAAAGATGGAACTGTGTAGTACTATTTCCAGGATTTTAGAAAAGTTGCAGAGGATTGAAATAAGTCAAGAGTTTTTTATTGCACTGAGATTACCATTCTTCAAAACAGGCGTTACTAAATTTGCCGAAGTTTTAAAAGAGGAACATGGGCTTCGTCCTCTTAAGTCTTCTTACCAACCCTGCATTGTCGAGGAATTGGAGGCCTCAACGTTAACATGAGGATGTTGTGACTCATAGCAAATTTGGCTGTAGCTTGTTCTACAGTATCCATATAGTGGTCCCGCGCGCGGTGTGTATTGATTTGGATATTAAAAACTTACCCGTGTGTTTGGCTTCGTGTTGGGCCAACCCGATCTTGGACCTGAATGCCTTATCACAGCTCTTGCACTTGTACGGCCGTTCTCCGGTGTGCTTCCTCATATGTTCCGCCAGTTTGTAGTTTGTTTTGTACGATTTGCCGCATTCCTGGCACACTTTCGAACCGTTTTTGAAACCTTGATGGAGAGGGAAATAACTAAAGTTATACACAGTTTGACCAAGAAGTAATGTAGATTCTGTTTAAGTAAGAAAAGTATTAATACAAAATTACTAACCCGTTTTAATGTGATTTTCATCTTTGACCAATAATGGAGATTCGTTGGATAGATCACTTTGATCCGGTATATCTGGTGGTGTTGGTGGATTGTCCATACTGTTGCTGTCTTCGTTTCTGAAACTAAAAACACAAATGAATGGTAGACGTGTTATTTCAGCACAGCAACGTTTCAACTGGAGGGTCGATCGATATCAAATCAAACAGAGGTTGGTATCAATCGAATGACTCAGAAATCTACAGGTGCAGATTGTTTTGCTAGTAGTTTTTATAAAATATCTCAAAACTACTTAAACTATACTCTGTTTCTTAATGCCGGAGAGTCATAAAATGTAAACTTGCAATGATAGTTTTTAAAAATTCCGTATTTTAGACCTACACACCCCGAATCGGCCCTAAATAGGGTCACTCTAATTTGCATACAAAAGAAAGACGAGTTTGGTAAATAAAATTAAGGTGCAAAATAAAAAGTATAATAATAATTATTATACTTGATTATAATAAAATTATAGAAAGAGTTAGCAGATAATTGAGATATTAATTATTCTAATATTAAGTAGATAAAAACTTATATAGAAGTAAGAGTAATATGAAAATAGATAAATTGGAATAAATATAAATCTATCCTGTCCTAACACATTGATAAAAGAAACAATATAAAAAAAAAATAAAAAATTGTGCTTTTCAGAAATAAAAAAAAATTACAAAAAAGTATGCCATATGGTACTTCATATTGAAGATGATTTAAATTAGCAATAACTGACTTTTTAGTGTCAGTAGTTCTAGAGATAATTCTATATCTTTAAGTGTGCGTAAGAGGAAAATTGATGAATTATTTTTTTTTTAAATAAGAATCGAAAAATTCACCAACATTTAAAAACACCAAAAAATCTCGAGAATTATTTACACAGGGAAAGTCAGTAAAGGCTTATTTTAAAAGCGACCTTTAATTTAAGCTATCATATGACATTAAAAAATAAAACCATCTCGACGACTACTTACAGTAATGAATCGATTCAAAGGTCTTGTCAATGGCCGTTCATATGACATATGATTTTTGTAAACTATTTTTTTTTTAATTCCTTCCAATATTTTTTCAAAAAAATTGTCTTCTTTTTTAACAATGCCTTTAGAATGGAGAAATGTTGGGTTAGAGCATTTTCCCGCTTTGAGATTTTTTGAATTTGATTTTTCAAATGTGGCACCTCATATGAAAGGCCTTTTAAAGACCTTCCAAATAGGCCATCACTGACTTTTCTGGTAATAGTAGTTCTCGAGACATTTCTATCTTGTTAAATGCGTGTAGAGCAAAATTTTGATTTTCAAAAATCAAACCTTAAATTTAACACGGATATTTCTTAGCCTTTTCTCCGACAAAATATTACATAACTCACCCCTCCACACTATCCAACGACAATTCGTCCTTGAGAATCACCTCATGTTGAATATCGCTGTGTTTCGAATTCTCCTCGTAACTCAAACTATCAGACCCAATCCCGTATTTGAAGAAATGAATCTGATAATGGCTTTCCAGGGCCGTTCGACCCTCATACGCCTTGCCGCATAACGTACACGTGTAGAATAAGGAAGAATTACCTAAATCTACAAAAAATCATCAAGATTTGTAACACCGACTTGGGTGACGTAGAATTACCTTCACTCCGATCATGATGCTCTATGCCGTCGCTACTCAATAAATAACTCTCTTTGTCTATAACGGCACTGACGTTGCTAAGGCCTTGATCGCCCAGTATGTTAGTGTTGCTGTTGCTCTCATCTTGCTGATGAATCTGATCCATTTGGCTGTCGCTTGAATACGAAATTATCCTATTTATGTGCGAGTCTACTTCTACACCTGAAAATGACCAAAATATCTATATTATGGCACGCACGGATTCTTTGAATAGTTGTTAGCACATAATACACCTAAATCCATCTAAACAATCACACACAACCATGGTATCGCTCCGGTTGGAAATTTCTAGGAGAGCTCAAGACAAAACCTTTCACGTCTCCTATCTTACCTAAACTATTATCACTTAAATTTGAATCCACAGCTAATGAATTTTTTCGATCCTCCTCCTCAGCATAATTCTGCTCTGCGCTATGGGATATACTGGGCTTTAACTGCAAACAAAGAAATAGCGTTAATGACAAATCAATATTCTTAATAATGTTTCGCTTGTTGTAGTGACGACTTACACTATTTGTATAAATACTATTCCCGGCCATTGACACTTGCAATTCGTGATTCAACCTGAATTGTGCGTCGTTCAACAACTGGTGCTGCATCAGGTTTAGGTTATCTTCATTGAAGCGCTGATCATTCTGCGAGGACGGTAATACCACCAGATTGTCTTGGGTAACGTGCAATCTTTGGTCGGGCAGATCCTGACCTAGGTACAGATAAAATGAAGGGCTTTCATTTCATAACGAACTACCCTAAACATTTCTTGATTTTAAGAAAATAGGATTTGACCTCCACACCTCACGTTGAAATGTCAAGTGACACTACCTATCGAGTGATACGTCGTTGCAAGGGGCAATAAATTGGTAATCAATTTGCGACTTAGGTGGAAAAATGTAATAGTAATGCAACTAATTTATTTAGTTTGAAGAAATTATTTTATTCAGTGTTCAAACTGTGCGGCGTTATTGGCAAGACAATTCCAGTGTTATTCTATTTTTGAGGTATTCAATACTTTAAGGTGGGGTTGTATAAACTTGGGTTTTCAAATGGTCCCAAAGGAAAAATCAAGAGGAGTCAAATCGGGCGATCTTGATGGCCACTCTATTGCTCCTCGTCTGCCAATCTATTTGCCAGGGAACCGTTGGTAAGCCACTATCTAACTGGTAACGAGTAGTAGGGAGGAGCTCCATCTTGCTAAAAATGCAAATTGTCTTCATTGCGTTCCGCCATTTTTATCCACTTGATTTTGCAAAGTGTGCAATAAGAGGATCAATCACATTTTCTAAAATATTTAAATACAATTGACTGGCCCAATCATTTCGTCTCCAAGAATGCCTGCTCAAACGTTGATTTTCTGGGGGAATTCAGTGTGTCCTTCCCGAAAAACTAGCGGATTTTCATTATCCCAATATCTACAATTGTGTTGGTTAACAAACGTTAGTTAGAAAGTTGACTCGTCGCTAAAGCAAATAATTTTTATTGGGGCAGTCCTGTGGCACATTAATTCACAAAATCCTTCTATCGTAATCGTATTCCTTGAGTTCCTGTAAATATTTGTAATTTGTAAGGAACGAATTTATTGGTTTTTAAAATTTTGTGCACGGAACCAGTAGAAATAGCAACTTTCGAAATAGAAGTAGAAGTTGGATCTACAGCGAAAAAAGTACTTCGATCTGGCAAGCTTCATCCAAAACCGTTGTTTGTGCATTTCCTTTCTGTTGCATTCGGATCCAGTTTCTTCAAACTTACACACCTATTCTATGGTATACTTTTGCCCGACGCTTTTGTCTGGATCCCTCTCATTGAATACTATAGCGGTTCTCCGCGCACAACGATTTTCATCCCCGTAAAGTAAGATGATTTCTGTTCGTTCAGCTATATACGTATATATGTATGTATACGAAAAAGTGACCTTTATGAAAGTTGTTCAGTAAATTATTCCCCACATTTCTACCTGCATGAATTTTTTCTGTCATTTCTGTAAGGTGTTTTCATGACAGCGACCTAAGAGGTGTCAACTTTGAGTTCCTGTTTAATTTTCTGTTGTCTGATTTCTAATTTATTTACACTATGGTTCATCTGATGAGAAACAACGAGTTGAAATTCTAGTAATGAGCGGTTACGGAAATATGAAGAGATCGCAAGAGCAGTTTCTCAACTTTTCAATGAATTATATCCAAATAGGCCTCCAATAAATCAGTCAACGGTGTGTCGAGTGGTAAAGAAATTTCGAGAAACAGGCAGTGTTAGGGAAGCCGCTAGATCAGGTCGACCTAAAACAGCAACCGGGGGAGACAAAGCTTTGGAAATCATGCTCTCAATACATGAAAATCCAACACAATCATCCAGGCCAATAGCAATGGATTTTAATATGTCTCATCAATCAGTGAAAAATTTGTTACTACAAGATAAAGTTGGTGCACGAGTTAAACGAGGACGTTTTTGATAGAAGAGCTAAATTTTGTGAGCTGATGATGGAAAGATGCAATAACGATAATAACTTCGCAACAAATATCATTTTCTCGGATGAAGCTACTTTCCATTTAAATGGCATTGTTAATAGACACAATTATCGTTATATTGGTCTGCTGAGAATACTCACTGGTTCCAGGAAGGTCATACTCACAGGTCCGAAAAAGTTAATGTTTGGGGGGGCATAGTTGGTAGACATATTGTGGGACCTTTTTTCATAGATGGTAATTTGAATGGCGAAAAATATCTGGACCTCCTCAGGAATCACATAATTCCTCCTTGCAGAATGGTTTTACCAGGTGTAAATAGTCTCATGAACGAATAGGTATAGTTTCAGCAAGATGAAGCACCTGCGCTTTATGCGGCAAATGTTAGACAATACATAGGAGAAGAATTTCCTGGGCGTTGGATAGGCAGAAGAGGTGCTATTAGACTGGCCAGCGCGATCCCCGGACTTAACCGCGCTCGACTTGTTTTTGTGGGGACACTTAAAGAACAAAGTCATTAATGACTTAGAATCTTTAAGTCAGAATCAGTGCTGAAATTCGGGCCATTCCAGAGGACTTCCTTTTAAAGGTTGTAGACGGGTTCAGGGATCGACTGGCGCTCTGCTTAGCAGAAAATGGTGCTCATTTTGAACACCTGATCCACTGAAAGGGTTTTACTTGTTTATTATTCTGATGTTAAGTTGTTCAATTTTCTAGGCTATTTGTTTTGTTATTATAAAGTTTGTTACAATTTTAAATAAATAAAAAATTGAAATACAAAAAATTCAGAGTTCTCCCAGTAGAATCCAGATATGCAATCATGCAGGATGTTCCATTTAAAAAAAGTAAGTTAGTGTCTATGGGAACCAAACCAGAAATGGCAGAAAAGATTCATGCAGGTAGAAATGTGAGGAATAATTTACTGAACAACTTTCATAAAGGTCACATTTTCGTTTATGCGCATTATGCGCGACTTTTTTGCTGCTCTGTATACCATTTTTTTACTTTTCGAATTTTAAACTACATGGCAGCGTGAAACATCAGTAAAATATTGACAAATATGTAAATACCCGTCAAATAAATAGTTAATAAACAAACCTAGGGGAGAGCGCCCACCAGAGCAGTGAATTGCTTGAGGTGAATTGTCCGTGGATGGGAGGAGGATATCTGGCTGTGATAATCTGACTTACTTGGTCAAAAAAGGGCAACTATGTCAGTTTATGTCAGCTCAGCTCAGACATGTGGCCAAATAATAAGCGACTAAAAAACATATGTAAACATATTTTATGTAATAGCACGAATAAAGGAATTTGAATTTGACTATTATGTTTACTGTCACATTTCTTGGGATGGTTGAATAGGCAATTTAATGCCCTTTGCAACGATGTATCACTCGACAGGCAGTGCCATTTGACATTTCAAAGTAAGGTTGGCTGGAGATGTGGAGGTCAATAGTAACATTCTCTCAAATGCGATTTAACAAAAATTGACATGTTTTTTGTCAAATCTTATTTCCCTCAAAATCAAGAGATATATAATTATGAGATTAAAGCTCTGTATGCTTTATTATTATCCAAGATTTAAATCTTATTGACACATCATCACTTAACGCGTGGGAGGGATGATCTTTTAACTGCCTACTGCAGGTTGAGAAGGTGCCTGAACAGACCCGAGCTTAACGCGGTGAAACTCTTTAATAAAATCCCGTTATCAGAGAATTTCCACATAACAATTTTAAAAATTGTATGAAGGGAATCTTGAAGAAGAATGTATTCTGTAGTACACGTGAATTTTTAAATATTTTAATAAATAAAACTCCAAATGTCAAATTTTTTTTCTGTTGTTAATTATCTTTAGACAGACTATCTTGCAGCCTGCCCACATATGTGTAAACATTGTGTATGTTTTGCATGAATAAATATTTGATTTGATTAGTTCCGATTGCTGCAAAAACACTAGAAATTAATTAAAATCACAAACAAAATCCTTAAAAAAGAGTTTTGATTAACCATATTAATTTATTTGCCTTAAGTTTATTAATCAAACTTTATTTTTTTTTTCCAGGGACAAATCTGTAATATTTTATCTTTCACAGAGTTATATAATTTATTCCCTAAAGGTGAGGAAAAAAAAACAATTTAAATAAAGCATCAACATCAGTAATGAAACAGTATGTTTCTAAGATAAGAGATTTAAAATTATAGTGCCGAGCTGTCTCATAAAAACTGAGCTCTCTGAAAAACAGTCAAGCCCAGGAAGCTCATTGGCCAGCATGCCCGACCTGGATAAAAAGTTATTGTGGCCGTAATTAGTTATGTGTGGTTTTACCAACATGATTCCCTTGAAGGAACATGTAGGGATGTAGGTAGTCATAAAATGAAATATCTTTGCCACTAACTTACCTGACAGATCATGATTGCTTAAATCCAAGTTCTGCAAGTCATGACCATTCAAATCATTATGTAAAATGATAGCATAATTATCAGGATTCTCTCTCTGACCCAACTGGGAGATATCTATGTCGGTCGGCAGATCTTCTGTTAACATTTGGTGATTTGGAACTAAGGACAAAAATATTTGGATAAACTTCAATTATCAGTAACTTTTTTATGAATGTACCTATTTCAATGAATTGTAGCTTCATGTTTAGGTATCCTCCAATGTTCTCAAATTTAAAATCCATGTTTGGGGGAAATATAGGTACTTCAGTTTACAGCAATAAAACTATCCCTAATTACATAAAACTATGCCACATATTTTTGTTTATGACTGTTTGTTTCTTACCTTGTAAAATTAGCCCGTTTGAATCGATAGAAACAACACACTGACTCTCCGAATTCTGGCCTCCATCATCACTTTTAAATTCCTTATACAGTTCTATTAAAAGTTGTTCCGTTCTAAAAGACCGATCCTTAAAGTCCCAAAACATTTCCAGCTTGACTAGACAATCTTCACAAATTATTTTGGGCAATTCATCTTGTTGATGAACCTAAAACAAGATAAAAGTATCCTCAACATCTTTTTTCTTTTAGTTGGACTATCCAGACGTTTCCTTACATTTTTTTAAAATCTATAGCCCTATTATGAGCAGAAGCTCACTTATCACAAACCACTCCTATATGGAAATCATCTTGGTCACATTTATTTAAAAAAAACTTTGGTTTTGGAACATGCAGAGCTATTTTATTGTGTATTAAGTACAGCTACTAATCTATAAGTAGAGGTTCACTAAAGAGCCATCCATAAAAGTCAATAGTAGGATGCACTTCACATTTAAGGGAATTTTAAAGGAACCCACCGAAGTATATCAAAAATCACTTGCCTGCAACTGTAAACAGTTATCAATTTTCTTGTTGAGTTCTCTAATGGAGCCCTCGCCCTCAAAAATATGCACAGACATCACCAGCTCTGTCTTGGTAGCGCACAAACGGCACACTTCTTCAAATTTCGAATTTTGTAGCAGAGAAGCCATTGCAGGGTTAATTTTCAAAATAAAATTGTATAGTGTGTGTAAATCACATAATAAATATCAATAAAGTAATACGATAAAATATAACAGTTGTAATTAAACTTCAATTACAATCACCAAGCACAGTTAAAAAAACATCTTAGATCCTGGAAAAACAAACATTATCCAGATTTGTCCTTATTTTTACAGGATTTGGTAAACTTGTCAATGTCATTGTCAGTTATAATTTTGACATTTATACAGGTTAAACAACTAAACATACAGCAAAATGTTTTTTTTTTACATCTATATCCTCTATTATTTATTGTTTTTAATCCTATTTAATAATAATAAAATAGTTATTTTATTTAGGGCGTTAAGGTAAACTATTAAAATTAAATTACACCTCAAAGATAGTCATCTTTATTCAGTGGTAAATTATATATTATATTTTAGATTAGCAAAGAACTAAGGTTTGGACGATCATGCTTAATTCACTCTAAAAAATTCACAGGAACCTTTCTTTAGGTTAGACAAATATAAATCTAAGCCTAAATTATGCCCGTATTTTTATCAACGAAGTACTTGCTGTACATCAGTAATAAGTGATGGATAAAAAAAAATCGCTTATTTCCAGGCTGTTCATGGTTGTCAAGGCCATAGCTATATAATTTCACCACTGATCCTGAAAATTTAGAGTCCTAAAATATGAAGTTATGAAAATCTTAACGTCGAACAAATACTTTTCCCTGAAAAAAAATCTAGAATTAAACAAAAAACAGATAATAGATAATTCGAATCGAAGCATTTAAAAACACAACAGAAAAAACCACTCGCACATGCGTTGTATTAATTTCAGAAATTATTTTGTTTGTATTGTAAAACTGATGTGTTGTTAAGCCCGATTGAACATTATAAGTAAACAAGTTTTATAAAAAAAACAATTTATTCGCGGCGAAGCGTTCTAAAAGCCTTAAAATGGCGTCGGCCGAGATCTTAGACCTTTCAAAATCTTTTGAAAGCAACATGTCAAATATCGCGAACAAAGAGGTAGAAATATCCAATAACTTGGGGAAATCGTTGAAGTTTAGTACCGACATGAGGCTCTCCACGCCAAAGCCTGTGCTTCACATTGGAGCTTCCACAGAGGTATGTGTATAACAATATTAACAATAACCTACATCCTCCTATACCTACAACAATATAGTTGGCAAAACAAAACACTTTTTGCACGACGATCAGAAAGCGACGAAACGTCGGGACTTAGACTTCTTCGTAAAAGCATAAAGGTATGAAACCGCAGCATCCGAATCTTTAAGCGCGAGCGTTTGATATTTTACAAAGAGGATTTGCCGCCGATCCAATATATAGAGTTAAGGCGGAGGTTCGGTTTTAGTTAGTAAAGCTGCCATCTGCCGGGTAGTACCTGAAGCTAATCAGAGTCTTCATAGTATATATATACAGTAAAATGTATATAGAGTAAAATTTCTTTTGAGACGAGGGAACGCTTCAAAATAGAAGACAAAAATCTCCCATAATATATTTGCGCGAGGATAGGTTTTATATTGACTGTGTAATGCGGATTTTTTGCTTTGAAATTTTGCGATAATGTTTCACTATACCTAAGATCTTAGAAGCTATTTATTTTTGAATATTTGGGTAACACTAAATGTCAAGTATAGGTATAGGTATAGGTACCTACCTAGTTGTTTTGTTTATTTTTATATCCGGTAAACAGGTGAAATGAACAGGATACGTTGGGTTAGTTGAGGTTAGGTAGCAGTTGTACCAAAGATACAGAACAGAGGGCTTCAGGTCCTGAGGTAAGTTTCAACTGAATTCGGGTTTTCATTGCAACTTCTCCCGGTGAATTTCTACGCGTGATCACATGTTTTCCCGGCAATTCCATTACACTAATCTAAGGTATCAAAATTGTTCAGGGTACCTACCCCTGCCCTACACCCTTCATATGTCCCCCTGACGGATCGTTGCCCGGCGTGGTTCCAAGTTCAGACTTCAAAGACCCCGGCCCCCACACATTTTGGTTCACTGGATATATATGAATGGGTTGATAACAATCTGAAAATTTAGATTTTGAAATATATTATTTCATGTGATAGGGTAATCTTGAGGATGTGCGTGACAAGGACGGGGAAGTCCTGTTTCGTGGCGTATATACACGCATCGCATATCGTATAACCGCAAGGCGATTGAGTAGCGCGATTGAGTAGCTAGCTGGTTTAGACCAGTGGTATAATATGTATTTTATTTGTTGCTGCTTATCCTTATTTTGGGATTGCAAGCGCAGTGATTCGGATGAAATAAGGTAGTTTACTCCAATCTACTAACCATAGTATATAGTGGAGTACATCATTGGTATCCAGTGGTTCTAGAGGGCAAAATGAAGCAGAAAAATACCATGCGAAAAGTTCTTAATTTTTTCAGCAGATAAGTGTAGAGGTGTAGAGTGTTACTGATTTGGATGTTGGTATCATTGGTTGCATGGTATTCATAGGTGGGTACCTATATACAGGGTGTTAAGGTTTTATTTTTATTTTTGCTTTTTCTAAATAATTTTTTATAATAATGTCGATATTTGAACTAAAATTGGTATCTAGGGGTTTTTTGAAATTCGAATTTCATATTAGTATGGCTCCCACTTGTAGAGAGCGCCACCTACATGTCTTTTTACTCTTGTGGAGCCATAACTTTTTTATAGGTACGTGCTTGTATTATATTTTTAAATAAAAAAAATATTTCTCTATTATTTTTACGTGAAAAGGCATACTTCGTAGAAGTCGCTAAGAGCAATCGTTCTTGAGAACAAGAATAATAAAAAATTAATGACATTTTACTTATCGCTGTGACCATATCAGAGTTTGATATAATTGCATTTATTTCCTGAACAAAGCCGAAATTAAAAAATGATCAAAATGTACTTTGCATTAGCCATTAAACTGCCTACAGAACAATGTTATCCAAAGAGAAAACGGCAGTGGCGTACATATTTTTTGTTTCGCTTAAACATTATAACACCCTGTATTTCGCAAACTAAGCATTTCCGCACATAGCTTGTTTCTTTCATATTTTTAAGCAGGGAATCTCAACTCGCCGCAGGTAGCAGCATGACGTGAAAATGACGTGAAATACTAGTCATCGAGTGACAGAAATGACGAGAGAAATCACGTAAATTTGACGTGAAAATGACCTCCTAATGTCACAGACGAATTACGTCATTTTGACGTGTTAGTTATCGTACTATTTCACATGTTATTGACGTGTTATTGACGGCGTCTTATTCACGATATTGTTTATTTTATTTTATTTTAGTGCTCTGTAACAAAAATGAAACAAACACTTTTGGAAAAGATAAATTTATTGAGAAAAAATAGATATTTACAGAAATATGGTCTAAAATCTCTAAAAAACCATAAAAATAACCTCTATAACGAAGTTTTATTAATTTAAACAAAGTAAATCAGTAGGTATCTCAACTTTCAAACAACTATCACTAAGTATCACCACCACAAAGTGGTTCCAGGATGATTATAATACCCGGAAAATATATTTTCTCCATGCAGGAATACACAAACCAAAAAGTTCTATACAATTTTCACAAAACAAAAACGACAGAGTTCGCGAAAAGTGTTCGTAAACGGAAAAGTTTCCTTACTTTCATTTTTATATATTTGTAGGAGAAAGAGGTAGGTAATACCATCGGGTAATACTCGGCAAAGAGTAACATAACCAATGTTACTCTTTGTACTAGGTATTATAGCAAATTGCACCACCGAACGAGTAGAGTCACGGCCTACTCTAGCTAGAAATGGCTGTGGTAGAATACGGAGCAAATGGAATAGAGATAATTTAAACTATAAAGTACATTTTATATACGCATTGATGGGAGGATCTACTTATTTCTCTTTCTAGTTTGTTTAATACATTTAAATGCACGTTAATTGCCTGAGCACAATTTTGATTCTGTAGCATATAAAGCATAGGTAAGTATAAAATTAGTTTTTCCTTGCTCCAGCGTATCTATTTTATCACCAGAAAAAGACGTCAATATTACGTAACATATAACACGACATAATGACGTCATTATTCAGACGCCATTATGTCGTATTTGTTGATCATTTTAGACCGCTGACGAGTGTTGACGAGTTATCACCATATAATGACGTCAATATGACGAACCCCTGCTACCTGGATCATTCATCAACCTGAATTTTTTCGCGATATGAATGAAACACACCCTGTATAACCAAAAGGGCCTCTTTAAACTTTTAATAGTTATCTAATCTGGTCGAAAGAAAACAAATTATAAATGTATATATAAAATATCTTTATTCTGAAAACTGTATAAAAATATATACCTATATGTATAGCTACCATAGGTAGCTAACCGCCATTATTATATTCTAAAACATTTTTTTTTAATTATAATTAAAACCTAAACACAACAATATAATTTCACAGGCATTCAATCTTTTTGTATAAATAATTGTGTAACACTTGCGAATCCAAAAGGGCTCGACATAAACCATTTAGTTTACTTAGAACAAATACAGGGTGTTTCCTAAGTAATCTAAAATATTTCAAGCAGCTACTCCTTAGAGCTTTTGATAAAAAAAAATCATAATAACATATAGGTCCAAAAATGTTTAGTTCCTAAAATTCTGTTCTAAAGTTCTGGCTTCGCAAGTGTGTACAGCTACATACATTTATTTTTACAGTCGAAAATAGAGGCATTATACAGGGTGCTTCAAAAAACATGTGCCATTGCGCGTGTGGTAATTCCTCACCCAAAATGGACCTATATGTTGATAGGAACTATATTTGTCTTATTTTTGGACAAAGAATCACCGTTTTTGAAACACCCTGGTATACCTCTAGATATTTTTCTAAAATCATTCTTGTTGATACATTTTTAAAATGCAATGGGTTTTTGTTTTAATATCTACAAGTGTACAGCCTCATCTTAGTCGACGTTTGTTTTTTTATATATTAAAGGGTAAATGCATTTTATGCTAAAATAATTTTTTGAAGTAGGTACCCAGGTATATAGGTAATTTATACAATTAGTCAATTAAATAGGTACCTTTTTAATGTTTGGTTTACCACTGTGGAGCACATTTTCATAAAAAAAAATAAATAAAAACACCAAATCTATCTAAAACTCCATAAAAACTCAAACAGTTTCCATGGGTTGGTAGGCGACAATCAATTTTGCTGGTGGCGGCGAGGGCTTAATGAACATCTCTTTAATTTTTCGCAAGAATGGTCGGGGGTCTTGCTGAGAGCGTTTTTTCTTTTGACTGGTGTCGCTACTCTTTAGCGGTGGTGTGACCTTCATCGTTGTTATCAGGCTCAAATTGTTCGAGTCATCCTGTAACGCCAAAAAATTGTAAGTATTCTGCGGTCTCAAGCAGCAAACTTAAATGAACTAAGAAGAGGTCACCGCGTCATCCGCTTGAAGACGTAACGTCTACTAAATTAACCGTTTTCGAAGACGTTTAAGCATTGACTTTCCTAACGTCTTATGCAAGAAATGTATTTTCTTTAAAAACGGTTATTTTTTTATCAAAACAAATGTAGAGTACTTTTTTTAAAGAGGAATGACTAGAGTATGTATACTTAAAAAATCAGTTTTCAGCTTTGTACAGTGACATCAGTCAAAATTTTTGTCGGATGCACCGTTGCTTTTATTTCAAGTAAAAGCAGTGGCGTACCATTTTTTCTTCAAAAGTGTTTAACTAAATTCCCAGCACACGAACGAACGCCATTGGTAGAAACAAAAAGAAATATTGTAGGTACATCAGATAATGACGTAATTAAGGTCATATAGTATGAAGTGTTTTGCTTAAAATAGTCTCAAGAATCACGCACCCAGAAATAACTCCATTAAGGAGCACCCTGTCGTATAGTTTGTTAGTACCTACCCAGTTTGGTATAAGCATTTGGATTAAAATATCATCTTCAAGATGTTCGTAAAAGTCATTATTTTTGGCTGTTTATTGCTGAGAGGGGAAAGTGATGACTTTACACGCTCGCTATCAATCAGTATTTTCAATACCAAAGTTTATGTGGCTCTTACTTTTGTGCTTGTGCAACTTTATTTTTATCACTTTATCATGTAGGACAAGTATGCTCCATTCCACAATAATTCGTTGATTTCCCGACCGCAATAAAATTTAAACCCAGCCATAAATAAGTGCCTTTTGAAAGAGTACAGGTCCTGATTACCTACTAATTTCAATAGTTTAGGTTAGCTATTTTCAACAAAACAACAAATATAAAATAATAGGTAAGTATCTTTATTTTAATCATGTAATTAAATAGGTACATATTAATATTTATACAAAAATACTAATCTACAATATTATAATATCATCTACGCCTAAACTAATATAGTGACAATAGTGATAGTGAAACAGAGCTAAATATAGAGTAGGTTAAGTTAAATATTGTATTATTATAATATTGTAGATTAGTATTTTTATATAAATATTAATAGCTATTTAATTACATGATTAAAATAAAGATACTTACCTATTATTTTATATTTGTTGTTTTTTTGAAAATAGCTAACCTAAACTATTGAAATTAGTAGGTAATCAGGACCTGCACCCTTTCAAAAGGTACGGTGCCTACACAATAGATATTTGTCAGGCAAGTTATTTATAGTTGGGATTACGACTGAGGGTTGTCATTTAAATTTTATTGCGGTCGAGAAATCAACGAATAATTGTGGAATGAAACAAAGCTAAATGATGGGGTATCTATACAAGGCAAAACCATAGATTTCCTATGTAAAATATTGTAGTTAACCAAAGCCTATATTATACAATTTATTTATTATTTTTCTACTTTTGCATTTCTTTGTAATGCTATCTCTTATAAGTTATTTATTGTGACTTTTCAGACTAACTTTAACTGTATACTGGATTCACTTTCTAGGCATTTTAATGCATATGGAATTAAAGGCTTGTTTGATTTGATTTGATATAGATATTCCAAACTTTCACAATAGCCGATAGAGTAAAGTTCTTTTTTGTTTCTTTTTAATACGTTTTTGAGGACGTGTAAATTCTAGTCTGTGACCATATAGGCGTAGCAATTTTTTTTTGCTAGGGGGGCGGGGGGTGCTAGGATTCGGGAAAATAATACGCCGTTTTTTTTTTTGGGGGGCCATGCCCAAATTTCATCCCAAATTTTGACGTAATTCATGATTGTGTCTACTCCTAAACTTCGTGAACTTAATGCGTCAGAGGTCACATTAAACTTTTTTTTATGATGCGGCAGCCGCAACACTTTGCCTGACGTTTATAATAGTTCACCATTGTTTTTGTAACCAGAAAAAATAGTTTTTTAAGAAACGATGCAGCAAAAGTTTATGAAAAAACATATTTCTATTTAAATCTACAGGATGTTTCAAAAAATGTGTGGCATCGCTCACCTTACTCAAAAATAAAACAAATAGTTCCTATTTAACATGTGCCCGCAGCCGCTTAATTTAATTCTGAGATACAGGGTGTGTTGAAATAAAAAAAAAATACGGGTTTCCTTAATTTTTTTGAGATTGCTTTAGATATTATTTTGAATTTTAGTGCGCGCTAACATGTATGATACACCGCTGTTTTTCTTCAAAATAAATATTATTTTCAAAATTGTGCTTTACCACTTAACAAAAATGGTTCCTAGACTTTTCTTCGTGTGATCAACGGTCTTCGATTAAAAAAATAAATGATATATATTTGCATATCTCTATGCCCGCAGCAGAGTTTGATAAAATTGCATTTATCTCTTAAACTAAGCCAAAAATTATCAAAAGGTACTTCGCATTAGATGATTAGACATTAAATTGCCTACATAATGTTATCAAAAGACAAAACGGCAGTGGCGTACATATTTTTTGCGGACCTATATTTGTCGTATTTTTGGGGGTAAGGAATCACGACACGAGTATAATGGCTCATATTTTTTGAAACACCCTGTATACAACGGTTTAAGAGCGCGACATCTACCAAGAACATATAGTAGCTTTAAATACGTAATAAATATAAAAAGTATTTTGATTCAAAACGCGCGACAGCCCCCTCTACAAGCTACATCAAAATTTTTAATAAATTTGCATTTTACATCTTAAAAAACCCAAATTAATATCAAATTATGTGCAAAAAGTTATAGAAAAAATCTAAAAAAACGAACTTTTGGACTAACAATATTTATACAGAAGTAATCTATGGTTTTGTTAGTGTTAGTGCATCATTGCATGATTAGCGAACGCACTGTATAAAACTTCTCGAAATAACTGATAGGAGTTCATCGATACTAAATATGTGAATTACTCATCAGCTTATTATAGATAAATGTCTGGTCACAATTCAAGGCCGTGTTCTGGTTTACGCGTATAAATAAAAAATACGTTTTAATTATTTTATGAAAGTGGGATAAAACGCCGGGATTTCATTCCGATAGGTATTCCTGATTATCGCTATACAAACCTCTGTCACACCAGCCTTGGCCTTTTTCTTGCAGAAAATATAAAAAGCAATAATTAGCACAGAAACTCCCACAAGTGCGCTAACTACTATGATGGTATATGGAGGAGCCATCATGACTTCCAAAATTTCAGACATTTTTTTCGAAATTCCTTCCGGTTTTAAATGCACTCTGCGAGATCCTCACTCCTTGAGCATCAATTCAAGAATGATGCAATTCAATTATTTCATCAGCCCAGCGTCTCAGTACGCTGTGCGCAAAAAAGGCAAGTCATGACAAGTTTAACACGTTCCTGCGACGGTGGGACGCCTGACAGTGTTGCCGGACGTACGGAAATGTCTTCAGTTTTTTTTTCCAAAAATGATAAAATCTCGAATGATAAGGAAATCAATTAAAGCAATACGGAAAAGTAATTGTTTTGCTAAAACCACTTTCAATGAACCTATTAAAAAAAAACTGGGTTCTTTCAAAACGGATCAAATTTATATAAAATATTATTGCAAATTATAAGTCGAACTTATGAAGGCGAATAGGAACTGGTTAGCACTTTTAATGTAATTATTTCACATTCCAAAGTCTATGGTGCATTAGAAAATGAATAAAAATATATTTTTGATATTTTAATAACTCGTAACACAATAAATATTTTTGTAAATGCGCCGTTGCCGGTTCGGGTTGCCAATTTCTAAATATAAAAATATAAGGACAGTCTGGTGCGACTAGCGCATTCACCTAATACTTAATTTAAATAAAAATACAATTATTAATTACAATTCATAACATTCTACAGAGGAGCATTAACGGCGTTACGTTAAAAGATATGTTATTCAAATTTGGGCCACTGCAATGTTTAAGAGATGAGTTCTTAATTTTTACCCACAAATCAAATGAACGTGCTATATATAGGCTTGCCAACCGTCCTTTATTTCAAAATAAAGCCCTTTATCCTTTAATATAAGGTGTCAAAAGGACGGTCAATGTCCTTTAAAACCAAACGACTTACCTAGTGGCTAAGTACCGTAAAGAAACTTAACATTCAACAAAATAAAAACATGTTACCTACCTTTACCTAACATATCGCACATCTAATTCTTGGATTAAAAATTTAGTATTCTTTTTTTTTTCTACGTTAATGTGTTGCGTGTTGGCAATAGTTAAAATATACCGGTGAATCCCCGAATTCGGCCAATTCCCCAACCCCAACTCTTAGATCGGCATGCATTTATTGCTCGATTTGACCATTTTCGAAGGGGTTGAAAATGCTTTTCACATGTAGCTCAGTTTCTCTTGATTTCGCGACAAAAAGTAAATATAGTAAAATTGTTGGGAATAAAATTCTCTATAATATTGTACTTTCAAGAGTTTTCGATATTTTTATTATTTATCGAGTTATTGCTCGATTTGGTTATTTTCGAAGGGACTAAAAATGCTTTTCACGTGTAGCTCGGTTCCTGTTGATTTCGCGACGAAAAGTGAAGATAGTAAAATAGTCAGGAATAAAATTCTCTATAATATTGTACTTTTGAGAATTTTCAATATTTTTATTATTCATCGAGTTATTGCTCGATTTGACCATTTCCACAGGGGTTGAAAATTATTTTCACTTGTAGCTTGCTTCCTGTTGATTTCTCAACGAAAAGTGAAGATAGTAAAATGGTTGGAAATAAAATTCTCTATAATATTGTACTTTTGAGAATTTTCAATATTTTTATTATTTATCGAGTTATTGCTCGATTTGGCTATTTTCGAAGGGGCTGAAAATGCTTTTCACGTGTAGCTCGGTTCCTGTTGATTTCGCGACGACTTTTAAAGATTTTAATGCTCTAATTAAAAAAAAATAATAATAAAGTTCTTATTGAGTTAATTTCTTCGTTACCCGGTACCAACATAGAGTGATAAAATAGTATTAAGCAAAATTAACAATTTTATTGGACAGACGAAAAAAGTATTTCAACACTAGAAGAAGTTATTAAGGTAATAGAGTTAATATTAATTTAAGTTTAGAGGAATTTCGCCTAAAGGACGATAAAATCTGCCAAAAGCTAAAACTGCCCTTAAATATGATTAAAAATAGGTTAATAAAACGTATATATATGCTTTAGACAATAGCCTTTTTTTTGTTAAACTCTAAATTTACCATACAACTAAAATTTTCCGTACCTACCTTATAGTATACTCTTTTTCTTCCAAATGTTTCTGGTCACCCCCATTGAACTAAATATTTTAATTTAATGTTTCACACGAAATTTATCGTTGTCTCTCAGTTTCAACGACAAGCTTCGGCGAAGCCGAAAACCCCCTTCAAGCCGAGCACTGGCTACAGTCGAGCGGGAACAGGATTTAAACCAACGACCAACTTCAAAAAACCTGGCACCGGCAAACCCGCCACAGGTAGGAAAATTACATGTTTGGTTTTAGTATATAATTATTAAAATAATTTCCATCAGATCAGATATTATGTCAATAACTCCTACAGTAGAGTTAAAATCAACTAAGAAGAAGCCACCGCGTCATCCGCTTGAAGACGTAAAACGTGTGGCGTAAGGAGATGACGGGGTGGCATCTTCTTACTTGATTCTAAGTTTACAGTTGTTGGATATATCCAGGGCCATCAGTGGCATAACCCTCTCCCGGGGCTTGTAGACTACTGGGAGTCTTATTGGGAGGAAGACAGTAACAAAAAACGCATATTGTACAACCTTAACTGCTGAACAGAAAGACAGGGGGCTGTCTAAATTAAACTGTTATTTGTACTTCACACAGCCTTATTGACCATGACAACACAGTTATTATGGACTTTCACTGGTCCACTGTCAAACTGAAGTAAGTCCATCAGGCCTCTGTCCTCAAGATAGGAATGAATATTGATGAAGCTTGCGCAGCAGTATCCCATGAGTGACACAACCAAACACCCTTGACAAGTCACAAAACACCACCGCGGAAGCACCAAGCCGGTTCAAATAGTTAATTATTAGTTATTATTATCTTTAGGGTTTAGACCTCAAACTGGCGTCGACAGCGTGAGCAGACCCATGACCGCCGTGAGAGGGGCGGGATACACATCTGGGGGAGTAAAACCGTTCGATCCCTTGAATCAGGGAAGTACCCAAACGCCGGCCCTGGAGCTTCAAAAAGATGATTCGTAAGTGTATGAATTAAATATGTCGCCCAATATTTTGTTTTTTATATTATACCTGGTGGTGCTGGTTGCTACCCTCAAATATTAATTTTATATCAAAATTATACTAGACTTTTTTGAAGGTCTTTGTATGATTGACTCCAAATTTTATAACAGAAAATCCCCCTGATGAAATAAATGATAGTATTTTGTAAAATTTGGACCTAAATTGGTATACTTACAATTGACCTGCAAATACACCAAACACCCTCGTCCTCGCTTGTGAAAAAGGTCTATGAATTGCACTTTACCCGTAGAGTTGGACTTGGTGATCAAGATAAGTCATGGGATCCAAAAATTGGTTGCAGTTTGTGTTCGAGAACATTGACAGGGTGGTTGAAAGGTACTCATAAATCTATGTCTTTGCAATGGTTTGGAGGGAACCTCGTAATCACATAGATGACGGTTATTTTGCATGACATTCATTACCCCAATATTCCCTGTGCAATCAGATTATAGTGCCCCATGACATTTCATTACCCATTCTCCAGCGTCCTCTTGATTCGGAATCTGAGGAATTTTTACCAGAAGCTGATGGAGAAAGCTGCATCCCTAGCTCTGACGATTTTTCATCTAAGCCGCACATTAATCACTTCAGTTAAATTAAGTGGTCTTGTTCGTGACTTGTACCTTCCAAAGACAAAAGCAGAACTTCTTGGATATCGTCTGCAACAATGAGCCATTTTTAATTTTTAAGAATTTTACAAAGAGTTTTTTCTAAACAACTTTTAATTGGCTTAGAAGAAAATAATACGATTTGGTGCGCAAGTCCATCGTACAAGGACCTTCAAAAAAGTCTAATACAGTTATTTTGGTGTAACATGAATAGAGTAGCAAAATTTACATGGGCACCACCCTTACTAGAGTCAAGTTAAATACTTAAAACCTTTCTAGGCCTGAAGAAAAAATGCGCCAGCAAGAAATTAAAATAATGCAACTGGTAGAAGAATCCTGTGTCGCCCAGTGTGAAGGAGACTTGAGGAAGGCCCTAACTAAAGCCAAAGAAGCTTCGAATAAGGAAAGGAGTTTGATTCGCATGCAAGAACAAAGCGGATTGGGAGATCATCACAACATTGATCTAACTTATGCGGTAAGTTATTGTTGGAATGTCCAATTTTAGTATTAGATACAGGTAAGTATGCAGGTATACATAATATCTGTTTAGGTGCTCTTCAATCTCGGTAACCAATACGCCGCCAATGAGTTGTACACGGAAGCACTCAACACTTACCAAATGATAACGAAGAACAGGATGTTTGCAAATGCCCACAGACTTAAACTGAACATGGGGAACATTTATCTGAAACAAGGAAATTATCAGACTGCCGTGAAGATGTATCGGATGGCTCTGGATCAAGTACCATCGAGTCAGAAAAATTTAAGGTAAGTTTTTTCCCATCAAGGTACAGTAAAAGAAACAGAAATTTCTGTAAAAAGTAGTTGGCGACAGCAAATGTATATTCATGACAATTTAATTTTATAAGAAATTTGTTTTTGTTTCTATATTGTGGTAGAACTGCCATACTATAAAATAGTTATAAAGTGATCACAAAAATAACAATTTACTTTTAAAGGTAAATTGTTTTTAAAAGTACTTTATTATAATTGTTTTTTTTTAAGTCACGCAGGAAGCAACTATAAAACAATTTCAAAATATGTTTATAAGGATACTAAAAATGTCGCCGAAATGTACTATAAGGCCACTATAAAATAATTATATTTTATAGGCTAAAATGTTTTTAAGTTGTTCATTGAAACGTTTCTGCAATAATTTTATGACTGTTTTATAAGATATTTTATAATTCTGTTATATACACGTTATGATGATAAATTTATAAAACACATTAGCTACTTACCACAATATAGTATTTATTGCAGCCCTTATGTGATCGAATAGCATTTTAGAAGTATTAATAAAATACCAATAAAATAAAATAGTTGTATAACTATTGAATTATAAAATAACTTTGTTGGTTGGGCGATACCTGTTTCAATTGTCACTGAGTTTATTTTAAACCAATTATATTTTAGAATTAAAATTATGCACAATATTGCGATGGTTTTTGTGAAGATGGGCCAGTGGGAGGAGGCGGTGAATAGTTTGGAGTTCATCATGAGCGAACAGGCGTGTCATAGAGCGGGGTTACATTTGGTGGTGTGTTGCAGGTAAGGTCCTGTGTGTGTGTATAAAATATTACAAGATCAAATTCAATCCATCCAAGATTTTCATTAAAAGTTTGATGATTTTGTTTTAAATTGTAGATTAATGTTTTGACTTTAATTACATTCGTTCAATTTCCTAAAAAAATGTGTATAGGTACGGGGATATAAAAAAATCCGCCAATACACGACTTAAATAACTCTTTAATGTATGAGGAGTGAAATATTTATTTCTTTGTATAGAGCTCTTGAGGATAGGGACAGAATGCGTACAGCCTTCTCTATGTTGCTGTCTGTTCCCCTGGACGTTGAAGATGAAGACAAATACAATCTAGAACAGGTAAAAGCTGATTGGTATGTCTCGCTTGACGTGAAGAACTAAAATATCCCTAAAATGCTTCCTTAGGACAGTCCCGAGGACGCTTTGCTGGCATCAGCTATTCAAAACGACGACCTGCACAAGTACGAGATGCAGAAGCGCAAAGACGCGGAGCACTGTATTTTGACAGCTGCTAAACTAATCGCTCCTTTTGTCGAAGAGAGCTTTAGTGAAGGTAAGAATTGTATTTATGAGAGAGCTATACAGTGTGTGTATAAAGTCCGGAAACGGCTTAATAACATTACAATTTATTGGCCGATTTAAACCAAATTTGGTACAGTTGTGGAAGAGGATCTAACGCACCGAATGACGATATTGGCGATGTTGCCAGATTTTTAGTTTGTCTGGAATTCGAACGAATTTTATATTTTTATATGTAACACCTGTATATATTTGTTACACTTTTGGTATAACATATACTGTGTTCCTAATATCAGTAGTTTTTGAAATAACGAGTACAATTTAGAAAAAATATATTTTTTATATTAAATGTTCAAACTGTTTTCCCTGTACAGCTCGACAGTGTCCTAATTGAAAATAAAATTTTTCAATTGTGTTGTAAATCATTTCTGGCGTTATTAATTCAAATTCGTTCAAAATTCGACGCTGCAAATCGGCCAAAATCTTGAGGTTTTGTGGTATAAACTCTGTTCTTCAAGTGTCCCCATAAAAAGTAGTCGTTAGGCGACAAATCAGGGGACCTAGGTGGCCACTCGGTTGTAACCCGTCTAACGATCCACCTATTCGGAAAAGTGTTTGTTCAAAAACTCGCGCACGTTTCGACCAAAATGGGGAGGAGCTCCGTCCTGTTGGAAGAATGTACTTGCATAATTTGGACCCATCACATTTCGTATAGTAGGCACTATTTGCGTTTCCAAGAGCTCAAGGTAAAGTTGTGATGTCAAATTTTCATCAATAAAAAATGGACCGATCTTTGTGGTTACCCAGAAGCCCAGCTCACACATTCAATTTTCCAGGGCGTTGTGTATGACCTTCACTCATCCAGTGGGGATTTTCATTTGCTCAAAACCTACAGTTCTGTCTATTCACTTTACCATTTAACATAAATGTTGCTTCGTCTGAAAATACTATAAATTTGAAAAACTGGTTATTTTGGTCAAACCTTGACACATAAAAAAAGCTGATAGCTGATAACTCTTGAACTACATGTATTTTAAAAGGGTGATATTTATGTTTTATTAAAACTTTATGGACGGATTTGAAGCAGACGTCACTTACTTGAGAAATTTTTCTTAATGAAGACAACAATTAACATGTTGTAAAATTTCTAAACTTTTCTCTTCATCTACTACTGCTGGTCGTCCTGATCGTCGCCTATCTCTACGATTTCCAGTTTCTTCGAACCGTCGGACAGTTTTTAGAACAGTTGCTTTTGAAATTGGATTTCGGTTTGGAAATGCGTCATTAAATTATTTTTTTAACCTCTTCGTAAGACCTGACCCTATCGCCATATCCTCTCATCATAAGAATTGTAATTTTTTCACTTCCAGTTAAAAACATTTTTGCATGTAAAAATGACAGCTTTTATGACTTTACATCAAAACTGAACTGGTTAGTTCATTAAAATATAAAATTCGTTCGAATTCCAGACAAACTAAAAAGCTGGCAACAACGCCAATATCGTCATTCGGTGCGTCAGATCCTCTTACACAACTGTACCAAATTTGGTTTAAATCGGCCAATAAATTGTGATGTTATTAATGCCGTTTCCAGACTTTATACACACACTGCATGTATATTTACTAACATGGAACGAATCCGGGCTTCCCCTGCATCAAGCTGCCGATAGTCTATTGTCGCCGGCTTGTTGTGGTAGGAAACCATAAAAAACCGTCAGGCACTCTCGATAAGAAATTCTATGAAGTTAATAAGAAGGTTTCATCAATTTTGATCATATTTCTGGGTGCATACGCGTGTAAACGAAAGCCTGCTTAGGATGCTGTCAGCACACTTATATTTTTACGCCGAGAGCGCCTGCTCGTCTCTTTATATTGTGGTGGTAGTATCCACCTTAGCCGATGCCTATGGATGGGTACCTAACTGCTACCTAGCTTGGGGCTTATATTAAAGCATGTGAACCTATTCGCAGGTTACGATTGGTGCGTGTCCGCCATAAAAAGCTCCGAGTACGCCTCTTTGGCGTCCGATTTGGAAATTAACAAGGCTGTGATGTTCCTAAAGCAAAACCAACTGTCGGAGGCCATTGAGACACTGAAGGCGTTCGAGAAAGATTCAGAAATTGCATTGAACGCTGCGACCAATCTCGGTTTTATTTATTATTTGGTAAGTAGCTTTATAATAAAGTTAAATACGCAGGGTAAGTTATTTTCGTTAGTGTGCGATGCAGTATCATGTGCCAAGTGAATTGATCATGCACAGGCAACATATAGGTTAGGTTTCTGTTATAGTCACTGCTATGACATATCATTATGAATATCTTTAGCGGTGTGAAGTGCATGGGTTTCTGTCATCATTGTCAAAGAGAATAAAGTTTGTAATTTACATTATTTTAACCATTTTAAGCAAGGCGACTATGATACAGCCTTGCGCTACAGTGAGATTGCTGAAACGTGCAAGTCGCCCAATGCCAATGGCTTTGTTAATCACGGGGCGTGTCTGATGGCTAAGGGCCAACTCGATAAGGCCATCGACTGTTTCCAGAAAGCACTGGAATTGGACGGAAGTCACTTCGAAGCAATTTTTGATCTCGGTTAGTTGAATTTCAACTTGATTACGAAAATTAGCGTTCGACAGCAACTATTCAATCATATTTTCTTTTAGGCTTGTGCCTGAAACGCCAGGGCCACTTCATCGAAGCCCTTTCCTGTTTTCAGCGTTTCACCGGCTCCCTGACTCTATTACCCGCTGTGGTATACCAGGTCGCCAATTTGCTGGAGCTGATAGGAGACACGGAAGCCGCTGCCGACACGTACCAGCAGCTGTTGGGTTTGACCCCGACGGACGCGAAGGCGTTACAGAAACTGGGGGAATTGTTCGATCACGAGGGAGACAAGCAACAGGCCCATCATTATCACGTTGATGTTAGTAGAAAGGCCATACCTATATATATCCGAGTACACTGTTGATTTAGTCTTTCAGGTATTACCCAGGTAATATGTCGGTGATCGACTGGCTGGGCTCCTACTACATCGAGATGCAGGTGGTCGAAAAGGCTCTAATCTATTTCGAAAAAGCCGCTCTGATGCAACCTGGTGAACCAAAGTGGAACATGATGGTAGCCGGATGTCATCGCAGGAGCGGGAACATGCACAAGGCTTTGACTTTGTATCAGGAAATTCACAGGTAAGTTTGGAGATTGACATTGGACACCTATAAGCATGTCAACTATTCGGGGGTCAACTCCCATTTGTTCCGTTTCTCCCATCTTTTTGTTGTCCATCATTCTTAGGAACCTCACCTCTGTCTCTGTTATTCTTCTTAGGTTCAGATTCTTAATTATTCTTTTTATTTCAGACAGTTTCCAGAAAATGCCGAATGCTTACGATTTTTGGTGAGATTGTGCAGCGACCTTGGCATGCGAGACGCTCAGGATTATTTAGTGGAACTTAAGAAGCTGGAGAAAGCCAAGGAGGTGCGAGAAAGAGTCAACAGCAGCAGACCAGGTATAATAAATTAAGGGGAAACACCGTGCACTGATAGTTTGATGAAATATTTAACGTTTGGGGAAAGGTAGTAAGTTTAAAGCGATAAGTGTTAGAGTACAACAACAAATCTAAGGGTCATACAAATTGGTATGGAAAATGTTTGAACTCGCCATAAGAGACAAGATCGCATAACTAAGTTGAAGTGGAATTGGGCAGGCCGCATAGTAGGTCTAAATAACATCAGATGGACAAGCCTAAGTTGCTAGAATGGAGGTCAGGAGTTGTAGAGGAAGACTGCAGACGGAGTCGAAGCGGTCCAGGGGAATTCTAATATCCAGATTGTACAGCAGTGGACGTAAAAGGGCTGGGTGATGATGATGGGTAACGAATATGTTATTGAGCACTCTTTAAAGTAAAGAATGTTATATTTACGAATTCTTCGCTTCCATTGTGGACTCGACATCATGCCATATAGCTCCGTCATGTTTACGAATTTTAACACATCACACACAGCTGCCGAAAGTACGTTACAATATTTAGGTGGTTTTCAAGTACTACCAAAGAGTACATAACTCATTTCTTTCAGGTTCCAGACGTAGCAACAGCGGATTATCGTCCAGAGCCGGTTCCGGCTTCAGTCCCGTTCCAGAGCACGAAACTGTGAAAAGCCCTACGCCGCTATCAGCTTCGATGAATAGAAATCTGAGAAGCACTAGAGCCATCCGGACGCAGAACAGTGCGGGCAGTTCAGATTCCGGCATCGGACAAAATAATATTGGTAGATACATTTTTTTATTTATTTTTATGTGCGGTTCAAGTATCTTCTTCGCCCAGAATCCAGGGGGCAAGCACATTTTATATCCGTTCTCTTCTTCCGCAATATCTTTTGTGATGAGCTCATTCCAAAGTTTTCTGTCCTAACTAATGAGTAATAAAATCTATGCTTTGCTATTAAACTCTGTATATTCGCTGTTCATTTAACTTACAATTTCCTGTTGCATCTTTGTGAAAATAGTAAGAGTCAGCAAGTTGATCGTATGCTGATTCGTAGTTTACTTTACTATTATTAAATGATGCATAATTTATTTATTATTTTATTATACAAGGGTGTCTTCGTGCCATATTACAATTGCACATGCAAACTTGTAATTAGTGGGTTAATGGATACGTCCGTACGTTGGTAGTCGGTTAATAATTTTTGCTAGACTCGACAACAGACTTATTGGCCTATAATTTACCACTTGTGTCGGGTCTTTGTTTTCTTCTAGGATCAGTAAAACTTTTGCTTTTTTCCACACATGGATAGTGGCCTTCTTCATTTATTACCTGTGAAAGGTTTACTATATCCCTGATGATGTTGTTTGGCAGATTGCGTAACGCAGCATTTTGAATACCATCGAAACAAGGGACCTTCTTGACATGTAAGTTTACAATAATGCCTTCTACCTTATCTATTGTAACGTTCGAGGCATTTTGAGTAGGATGGTTCACACCATGATATATCTGTACCGTCCTGGAGACCCTTTACGCGAACAGTTCAACCTTTTGCTTGCAATCCGTTATTATCTTGTTGCCCTGTGTTTTGACGAATGACAACGATTTCTTGGAGCCCCTCGTCGTTTTGTAAATGCTATCGTCTTCTATATTGAGGTCCCTTATCCTGCTTTCGCAGAGAGAGGATTCACGCTCACCTAGTCGCTGTTTAACGATTTTATTTAGTCTGTTGGCTTCAGCTGTTATTCGCGGATCGTTTGTTCTTACGTCCTTCAATTGCCTATTCATACCCGTATGTTTCATTGTTAGTTAGGTAGGGGGGAAACCAGCATCAATTGTCCAAGCAGCAAAATTTTACAAGAATCGAGTTGGATGTTTCCACTTACAGGATTGGTAAATGTGCATTCCAATCGGCTGCTTCATCAACATCCACATGCTAAACCTGTATCAAATTGCAAGGTGAAAATAACACATTGCCGGAAAAATATCAATTATTTATTTTTGTGACTTTGTCTTGTACCCTTAAATTTTTTCCTTGACAGATGCGAACTATTCAGATCCGTTAGGACCTTTACCACTGAGACCAAGGACCGGAGCGGGTAAACCGTTCGATTTTGAGGATTTCGGGAATGAAGAGTTGGGTGACGACCTATTGCCGGAATAGAAGAAACATCACCCATGTGAAGAACAGAGGGACGTCCTGGAGGCACCGCTTTAATTAACACCTCCTACAGGTCCCTCTTTCGCATATCTCACGTCGCACATTATGGTAAATATAGAAACAACCAGATTGTCAAAAATTAAGTTTGTGTGTGACAAATAAACGTTTTGTTGATTGCTCTGTGTTCGAATAATATTATGCAATTTTTGATTATACAGAATTTGTTGTTTTGGGGGAGTTACTACTCTGGTTGGTGGGGGAGGAAGATAATATTAAAAAACAATAATAAAAATTTAAAATTTAATTTTAATACAAGAAAAAAAACATATTTTCTGCTTTTAAATTGCCACTCTGACGAAATCATCAATCGAGGTTGTCGAGCACTTGCCAGCACGTCACCTCCGGTCAAAATAAGATTTATCTTTTACCCCAGATAAAGCCACAACAGATGCGAAAGAATGTGAATTTGCTGGCGCGTTTACTTTTTGTCCTTGACGCGGAAGTTGCAGATGGTCTACACCAAAAAATTTGTGCAACAGTGGAATTATTACTAAAAAAATTGAAAGAGTATTATCCGCACCAATACAATATAATCATATTTAATAATACGCATGTTATTGTTGTATCTATGGTTGTAGTAAAGGCTTTGTTGTTGGCTTTATCATAATATACAGGGTGTCCGGTAAACATCGCATACTCTTTGCATGCCATATACTTATCGAACAACCTGTATAATATCATTAGCGAAAAAATTTTGTTGGCAAATTGTTATGAAAGTTTTTTGCTAGGCAATTTCGTAAATGCCATTTTTTTGACAAAATTGCATGCAGGAAAGATAGCACACTAAAAATATGCCAGACACGATTTTCTCTCGAATGATATTCGACATATGAGAAAAACGAACGAAGCATTTTAGCTATTTTACATCCGAACATTTATATTGACGTTTTATTAGTGCCCTTTCGTTAACCAACTGTACATAAACTCTGGCACTATCGACACCACGCCACCCGAATCTAAAATACAGTTGAACTGGTACAGGGGTATGCCGCCTATATTCTGTGATGGGCTTCGACTAAATTCGAGTTAACGTAGTAAATGTACACTTTCGCATCTGGTGGGCTTTCACATAAAACAACTGGTGATGACCGTCACTAGCCGAAACGTGACAGGCAAGTGCGTGACCACCTTTAGTCGAATGCACTGATGACACGAATTAACCAATCATTACGCAGTCGTACCGTAACGTATTGAATATTTTACGCGTCGGCGTGGTCAGTATGAACCACAATCCTCATCAAAACAGTACCCCCAACGTTACTCCAATGCATTGCTAGTAGGAAAAGCTGAACATTCCCGTACGACGTATACAGTACTTTTTTTCCGAAAATCGAAAATTATTCAAAGAACATAAATTATTACAATCGACTGAAATTTTGAAACAATAAGCATTATTAATTTTATTTACAAATAAAGGATGCCATGAAATATTTGTGTTACAACTGTGCAAATGAAGTAATATTGAATTGTCAAACTTGACGTAAGAAAAGTTTATTTTTGGCGTTTTCCCATAGTGTTTTCCGCATTTTCCTACGTTCCAAAAAGTAACCCGAACTCGGTAAATACTGCCTCACTGGATTTGTTGCCAACAAAATTCAGAGAAATATGCATACAATCGTTTCATGGAATATCGTAAGAATAAAAATGCAAGTTCTTTCTCAGAAAATGTTTTACTGGCATACTTTTTGGAGCTTGATTCCAAGATGATGAAATCTTCAACTTTGTGGTCGAACTATTCTAACCTGAACTATTCAATGTTGAAGGCAACCCTTGCAATTAGACATAATGTGGATATATCTAAATATCCAAAACTTCGTTCATTATTCAAACGAGAGGCTTTTAACCTAAAGGGAAAATCAACAAATTTATCCAGGAAGTTCTAGATTCAGGTAAGTCAGAAAACTTCAATTTCTGTTCGGATTATTTACATATTTATTTATTGCTGTACCTTGTAGAATGGACGAGGTAGTTAAAATGACCTCACAAGATGTAAAAGACCTAGTGCCGGTACTCATTGCACTGATTAACTCATTTAATAGACGATTTAAATAATCAGGGTTTTGAATGTGTCAATGTCAATATAAATTTGAAGGTTTTGGCTCATTACAAACCATGATTATTTTAATTGTCTATAAAATCAGTTAATCAGAGCCAAAAATACCGGCACCTACAATCTAAGCCTTTAATTAGCATACGAATACAGCAAGATCATATTTTGTAGTAAATGAAATGTAGTTAAATGTCTATCGCAAGTATATGACTTTAAGACCAAGAGACTTGAAGGATGCAACTGGATGAAAACTGTTCCCTGTATAATACCACTTAATCATAGTTACTTTTTCCTTAATGGAATAGCTCATCTTTAGCTATAATTAAAGCACCTTCAATGAAAATGTTGCCACTGACGCTACTTTTCGTTTTATCAATGCCAAATAATAATTTGCTGGTGTTTGCTGTATTACGTAGTTTTGATTGGCTTATTAAAGTTTATTCAAACTTGGCACATGGGTTTATTATATGGTCCTCTTCAAAAAATTACAATACAATTTTTCTTTCTTTCTGACTGAACTAACAACCCTACTACATTTGATGTTCCTTCAATGCCCAATATTAAATGGAATGTGGAAAATATTCAGCAAAATAATCCCATGCTCTTTCAGTGTTTAATACTTGTACTAATTGAAAATGTATTTTATAATGTGTTGAAAATCCTCAATTTTTAAATTTCGAATAAACTAGTTCTTAATAATTTTTTTAGGTTACAACTTACAATAACTGCAAAGAAATAATATTTTCTTGGAGTACAAAAATAAATATTTCCTAACAGTTATTTTCAGTTGCCTAGCAATGCTAAGTGCAAGGAAATATTGACTTTCTTTCAAAAATTTTGTCAAAAATGTCAATACTCTCGATCGATTTTCGGAAAATTTTATTTGTTTTGTGAGGACTGTGGTATGAACCCATACTTTGCGATATTTTTTTGTTTTGGAGCAAGGGCGACCTCTGGTGGTAGTTTTAAAAGTTCTAAGCAAGTTTGGGTTCTTTGCGACGTTGTGAACCTAACCCATCTGCATATCCGCGGGCTAAAATCCCAATTGAACCATAAGCCACCCTTATCTGATCGCATTAGCTAAACAAAGACCGCATAGTTGATAGTTAAGGTTGGTCCACTATCGACGTTCTGTGCTAGTGAATTTTAATTAACATTTAAAAATCGACCTCAACAGAATGATTTCGTCTTTTTAAAACACAAATATGCCTATTTAAGCGTAACATACAGGGTGTTGTAAATCCACTTTTCATTACAAATATCTAGCACAAGAGTTGATTAAACGAGTTTTTGTTACTAGTGGTTACATTGGCACCCTGTACGATACATATACTCGTACAATATTTTAATCAGTCGTAAAACCTTACAAGTTTTTGATTTTAAAATATTTCATGTGGAAGAGCAAGATGAAAACAGTTAGCTGTAGTTTGTTCGAAGCATTATGTAACAGCCAAGGAACAGGCCTATTGGCCCTGCTGTCTGCTGTCAAAGATCGATAAACGAGCTCACTGTTACTAGTTTATGACTCATTTCATCTTGCCTAACAATAATTAATGCTATTTAAATACTTAATAAATTATCATTTTTAATATAGAATTTGGCAATAAAATAAAGTGAAGAAAATAACGTACAACATATTATTATCTTGCCAGAATATACAAGGCGTTAATGAACAAACACACTGTATATTATTACGATAATTCTGCAATGTACAATACTGTTTTTGTACCATCTCATGTTGACTACGGTTGTATCGTGATGTAACCGTACCCCAATCTCACAATGTCATGTATCCCAAATTTAAAATTATTAGTTGTGAGAAATATCGAAGATTATTAAATATAAAGGTTCTAGGATAAACAAAAGTACACATTTTAAAAATATTTTTGGATATACAGGATGCTCCCAAAAAGCGGGGCAGCATGAAAGTACTTTTTTTTAAACGGTACCACCCATTTCTTTTTATTTCATCGAATTCGGCATAAAATTTTACATTTTACACTATATTTTTTTGGCGACTTATACGGCGTTGCCAGATTATTCAATTCTTCCTAAAATTTTCTCGTTAAATATCATATCGAAAAAAAATTTTTAAAATACAGTAAAACCTCTGTTTGCAACCGCGACCGGTTATGAATTCCCCATGTTTAAAAATGGAAATCCCATTATTTTATACTCCTCTTTACCGAACGCTCATCAGTAAAGATTAATGCTAAAACACCCTCCATTAGGGGCAGTAAAACCCCACCCAACAATTCTGCAGAAATATGGGTGCAAACACTAATTACTTTATTGCAGGCGGATCCATTCAATTTGCTTTAAAGGCTGATAAATCGGTTGTTAACAGTCGTTTTGTTTTGAACAGTTTTCGTGTGTTTTGGGACTAACGTGAATATTTGAAGGAAATGTCTTTCTTTAAGCGAAAAAATTGAAATAATCGAGGAAAGTGAAAGAACTGGTTTAAGTACCAGGAAACTTGCTGAAAAATTTAAAGTGGGTAAGACTCAAGTGACTATGTTGCTTCAAAATAAAGCAGAAGTTCGAAATTTGTTTCAAGAAAGTGGCAACGGTGAACAAAAAAGAAAATTTCCCAAAACCGAAAGACTGGTAGTGGACTATAACTCAAGCAAAAGCCCTCGAATCTGCTCAATGTCTAGGACTAAATAACTTGAAGGCATCAAATGGATGGTTAGAAAAATTCAGTGGTCGGCACGATATTACCTTTAAGAAAATATGTGGCGAATGATAAATCATTAATGTTTTTTTTTACCTTTCAAGATAAGAAATCTTCAATGTTTTACGTTCTGACATTTTGTGACATTGTGAACTTGTAAAATTCATTTAGGTATTTCCGAAGTATTATTTTACAATTTTCTAAACAAAAATGGGTTTGTCGGAAAGGCAGCGTATCGAAGTCTTGATATTGTTAGGATGTGGAGATAAAATAAGAAGTCAAAGTGAAGTGTGCACTTTATTTAATGCTAAATATCCGGAAAATCAAATTTTACAGGGCACTGTTAGTAAAATATTCCACAACTTTGATAAACATGGCACAGTAAAGGACTTGCCTAGGAATGGACGGCCACGTGTTTTAGGCGACGATGAAAAATTGGATATTGCATTATCTCTGCAGGATAATCCGCATGTTTCAACAGTTTCATTGGCTCAGAACCATGATACATCTAGAGGTACTATTGGAAGATTTTTGAAAGCAGAAAAATACCACCCTTATAAAGTATGTCTTGTCCAAGAGCTTTTAGAAGATGACTATGATAGGCGTTTGCAATTTTGCGAAGAAATGATGAGACTGTGTGACGAAACTAATAGGTTTCCACAGAACATATTATTTTCGGATGAAGCTACTTTCTATTTAAACGGGGTGATTAACAGACATAATTATCGTTTCTGGAGTCGAGAAAATCCACGATGGATATTTGAAGCGCATACTCAGCGGCCCCAGCAAGTAAATGTATGGGCAGGTATCATTAATAACCGAATTTTAGGGCCATTTTTTTTGGAAGGAAACCTCACAGCTGAACGGTACCTGAATTTCTTAACCTTCGAGTTGAGGCCTGCTCTAGCTGTAATTTTTTTCAACGAAGTAGATCCAGATATACATAATGAAACAATTTGGTTTCAGCAAGATGGTGCTCCCCCGCATTATGGTGTCAATGTGAGAAGATATTTAGATCAGGTATTTCCAGGTCGCTGGATTGGACGACGTGGTACAATTGAATGGCCACCGAGGTCCCCAGACTTAACGCCTCTGGACTATTTTTTTTTGGGGATATTTAAAAGAAAAAGTTTACCAAAATAGGCCAAGTAATATTCAAGATTTTTGAAAAACGAAATTAGATTGGAGACACATAACATACCGGCGGAAGCCATTCGAAATTCCGTCAACGGATTTGACCATCGTCTGGGAGCGTGCCAAGTAGAGGTTGGAGGACATTTCCAGCATTTGCCACGTTAAACCGCCTTTTTGTTGTGTTTGGTTTTGCTTCGTTACATTTTTATTTTTGTTGACGAAATAAATAACAAATAAACCATAGCTATTGTTAAGTCACAAAGTCACAAAATGTCAGAACGTGCGACAATGAAGATTTCTTACCTTGAAAGGTAAAAAAAAATCAATGAGTTATCATTTCCGCTTATTTAAATAGGGATTTTTTGAAAACTTCTAACAGTCGCCATTTTGAAATAGCTTGACAGAATCGCGCCAAAATTTATGAGCATACTGTACGAGCTATTAGCTTTCAAATGATGTATCACAAATCACAAGCTGTATGTTTCCATTAAAAAAAAAGATCGATGTCGTCATATCCTTGACAAATGTCTATAAAAGAACAAACGAATAACGTCAAAATGTGAGCATATATAAAACTAAATTGACGTGTCCGAGCATTTTCCCCAAAAGTTACAGGTTAAGGCTATATTAATTTTATTCCGGACTTCTGTAATGAACACTGTAAAATGCAGACCGGTTGTTTAAATTTTTCTCTGTTAACCGACCCACATTTGATTCCCCGAGGGTGATCGTTTTTGAGATATTTTACTGTATTACTAATGCAAAGTAAAAAATAAAAATTTATGTATTCATAAACCTTATAGTTATCTGGAAATATTCTGTTGAAACACACACATCAATATATTTTTTTAAATCGGTACAAATGTAGCAAACTTTAAATAAATATTACTCGATTTTTTCAAATGGACCCCCCTGTATATTATTACGTCACTTTACAGATAATTTCAACCTTTTTAAATATGCAATTATAACAAATTCTGTAAAACGCAACGTTCTTTGAATATTTCACGTTTTATTTAAGAAATGCCGCCCTTTATAGGGTTAAGGTATAATTTTGGATAGAAGATACCTTACATTGTGAAATTAGAGACAACAGGAGAGGCGACAACAATACTTGCTTACGGTAATCCGAATCAGAAGAAAGCTTAAATAATATACTCTCCAATGGTGATCACACGCATACAAAACCCTCACACTGCGAAGCCCGCTTCACAGTTCACTGGTAATATAGGTTGTTGAGGGTTTGTATGAAACACAACAGGAAAGTACCGGATATGAAACACAACAGAAAAGTACCGAAAGCACAGTCAGCTAATGCTGCAGCTCATATACAGGTGTAGATGCTAACATATTTAAGCTCTCCTCTAACCATCAAGAAACACATCTGGTGCTCTTTAAGGACAATTTGGCGTATAAAACGCTAATTAACAAAAAAATATAAATCACAGTAGATAGATAACCTTTAGGGTGAGCACAAAAACCTGTGTCACTCCGTATATCGGCCCAGGACCATAGATCTAAGAAGCGGTCCCACTTCCTTGGGGTCCTGGAGGACCTCCAGGAGCATTTTTTCCACGTTCCTAGTAATCGATACTTTTTGGTGGGCTTTTAGAGGGTACTCAAGGTTGGTTGCACCACCCTGTAACAAATTTCACACTGAAAAAGTGCTCGTACGTCTCCAGTTGGTGCCAAATTTTAAGCTTCTATCTCCAACGGTTTAGAAAATACTGGGAAAAGTCCATCTGCAGCTTTTTGAGCTTGACAACATGTTATGATATGAACTTGTGATCTTACTTTCATATAACCTCAATTAATATTTAAATGTTCTTACCTTGTACCAAAAATTGACGGAAATGGTGGGCCCCCCTCTCATGAGCGACTCTACGTGGTGCCACCAATAGATCGGAATATACAGGACATCACCTGGCTCCACCACGGTTTCAAAGCCTTTGACGTTTTTGAAATTCGGGAAGCGCGCGTGGTCGGGCCTGTCAAAATCAACCTAGAAACATATTTATGCAGTGGTAGGGTGGGTCAAAAATAAGCATTTTAAGCGCGGATATTTATCAGTGAACCTACCATGCTTTGCCTGTCGTGCGGATGATACACAGGATGTGGATACAGGCACTCGAAATCACTGGGCGGGAACAGTATGCACCTTTTAAAACCGTAGACTTGGGCAAAGAAGTTTTGTTGTTCGTCGTAGTGGCAAGGTGTTACGTTCCCTTCCTGTGCAACAATAAATGATAATGTAAAGCGGGCCTCAGACAATCAGTATTACCTACTGGTAAGAAATATTGACAGTATATCAAATACACAGCATTTATTTATTTAAACAAATTCAGGATACAATATAAGGAACGTTCCGAAAAAAAACATCTACTTCCCCAATGGTTTATTGAATAAGTCAAAATTTCTATATTATCCTTTCATACAGAATAATACAGGGGAGGTCAAAATAATACTAGTTCATATAATCGTTTTTTCTAATACCCCTCCTAGAAAAGGTATCGGGCTTTAAAGACCCACATGAAGATTTATATTTTCGATAATAACTTTTAAGCAACTCTGTATACTTTAATGAAATTTTGTAACTTTGTATCGCCCACAAGGACTAAGAAACTCATACTAGAATCATTCTTGTACATAGCCGGGGAAGCCATGAACGGACTTGGCACCACACTCATAGGGTCAAAACTTTGATGGGTGTCATTTTTGGAAAATTAAAAAATGCTTTCTTCAATACATTGGGCATTTTCCTTTAAAAAAGGTACTCTTTAATTGTTTAAAAAAATACACCATTTTCGGAAAAAATCGATTTGTTGCCATTAATTATTTAAATAAGTTGGAATACTACAATAAAAGTCACAATGGTTTGTTGTCCTGGATGCCAACGAATATAACTTACTTATGGAGCTTCATTCCTATGCTGATATGCATTCAAATTTTGGACAAGCACATTGCAATTCTCTGCTGGAAGCAAGAAGAGTTTATGCCGAGAGATTTCCAAATCGAAATTAACCGGCTCGAAAAACATTTGAAAGGATTGGTCGTAGCCCAAGAGAATCAGGTAAGAAATAAAGTTAAATAAAAAGTACATAAACCGATAAGTGCTTGCAAGTTAGAAACTTGACTAATTAGGCATAGGTATGGTACACCTAACTAACGAGCAAATTATAGCATTTTTTCAAATCGGTAATAATATACGAGATGTTTTAAAAAACTGACTTTAATACATTTTTTTAAGTAATCAAAATATCTGTTTTTTTTTGGCTCACCCTGTCCCTGTACATTGCAACTAAGATTTGGCCATAGCCATAGCATAAGTTTTTTAAAAAGAAAATGGGAATTAATAAATATCTCGAAAACGCTAAGAGATAGGCATAGGACAACAACAAGCAAAGTTCTTAAGAAACTAATAGAGATTACAAAGTTTATATACAGGGCATTCCATTTAAATTTTTGCAAGTTTGGTAGGAAACTTTTTTTTTGGGACCATTCAGACTGTTATTTCAAAATAATTTTAAAACGTGGTCTCAATGAGTCTACATATACATCAACAAAGAAAAAAAAAACCATAAAATGTATAATAATTTTTTTACAATTACAATTAATCCAATAAGCCTGGAGTTTAAATCACACACAAATAAAACGCAATTATAAATAGACAAGGCAATCCATATCAGTCAATAACATCTCCGAAAAAAATGAAAACTCTATCATATTGTGAAAATAATTGTTGTTTTATTATTTCATTACCAGTTTTGTTATTCAGTATCAGATAAATTTATACTTAAAGATACAGGGTGTGCCATATAACACTTCATAACTCGGAACATATAAAATACAGACAAAGCATTAAGTTGTATGGTTCTAAAAAGAATGAAGGAAAGTCTGCTTTAGATATTGTGAGCTACACTGACAATTTTTTTTTAAACATGTTTAATCTTACAAAGTTTTCGGCGAGTTATTAGTTAAAGAAAACACCAATATACAATACTGACCTGTGATATTAGAAGCAAATTTGAGGTTAACGGGCCCCAGTGGTGCTTGCTTTGTTTTTTCGAAACATAATCCCAGTCAAAGCTGATGAAATCCCTCACTAGCGCTGGTCCTACTGTGTTGTTTAAGGGCTGTTGCAGGTAGAGCCTGCAACAAAATTTTTAATTAATATTTTGGCTGTGTTAAACATAAGCCAAAAAGTTAATATTTGCAAGAACGAAACATACCTGTCATTACCAGGTTTCCATTCTTTTAATTTTTTCATAAATTCTCCGATTTTCATTCTCGTTTTTCTGGTAGGCGGCGTAAATTCTACTCCTTGAGGGTTGGATCGAGTGGACATTTTGGACTCGTCAAAATACCTACGGGGTGTTACAATTTTAAGTCTAAAAGGTCATAATATAAACTTAAATAAGTCCTAAAATGCTTGCTTTTTCTTTTACTGTTATTAAGTAGGGTCACCTAGGTCTAGTGTGATGTAAAAATATGCAAATTTGACTTTAAAATAAAACATATATATATTTGTTTTTAATTGAGCCGTTTCAAATTTTTTCTGGTCGATTATCATAACCATTGCAGTTTTTTTTTTTTTTTTTTTTTTTTTTTTTTTTTTTTTTTTTTTTATTGGTAATATTACACAGTGTTGTGTTTTTACAAGTCATCATACCGAATAAAAATACATATTAAAATCATTAGTACCTAGCAAATAAAATTTACATAATAAAAAAAATCATTAAAAGCAGACTGTCAATAGTTCTTTATAAAATCAAAACAAGTAGTTAAGAGCTAAGGTAACGAAAATACACACATATAAATATATATATACCATACATTACAATTACAGACCAACATTACATTATATATACATAAACAGATCAGATCAGGTCATTGAAATCATTATTGAGGTATTCCTCAAGGGAATAAAAGGACTTCCGGATTAAGTATTTTTTAATTTTTTTTGTACACACTTCCTGATCCAGTTCACGAATTCAGTGAGTGGACATGTCGCGTTTTTAAAATTTATTTTACATTATGTTTTATTTAAGTGTGTTAGGTGTCACACTATCCCTTCATTATGGGGTTAGGGTGACTAAGATTAGGGATAGTGTGACAAGCAACTCTTTTTGCCATTTAAAAGCATCTAGGTTTGAGTGTCTTGGTGTGACAGACAAAAACCATTAAAAATATATTATAAAAATTTTTGGAATTTGAAAAATCGTCAATTTTAGGGAAAAGCGCAAATTTCTGCTAATTGTCAGCCAGAAGCATAAATGCTCAAATACTTTTTCTGGCGTTTCTTCACTCCCAGAAAGTTCGGTGATCTGACTCTCTTGTAATAGACTGGAGGATTGGCCAGCGATTTCACGCTCTTTTAACGGACTTAAGGATGGGCCAGCAACAGCATCCTCTGTTATCTCGGTTATGGCTTTCACCATTGTTGGATGCTCTTGGACTTTGCTTTTGATATACTCTTTAAATCTTTTTAGTTTATCAGGATGATAATTTTATTCCTTAATGACTAATCTATTAAGTCGTGTTAACACATCTGGATCATAAATGCCCGTTTTCTTAAAACCACTGATGAGCCATGATGACTCTATTGCTTTCCATGCCAGTTGTAAAACATTTGAAAATTCACTTTTAGATAATTTTTGCCCAATATGATGGGGTGCCCAATTGGTTAAAAGTTGATCCCACTTAATTTTCAATTCTAATTTCAGTGAAACATATAAGGACTAAATGAGGGGGCTTTAATACAGATTTTATATATCTTTCTTTGTATTTAAATCGCTAAAAACACAGCACATAACATAAACAATAACGATTGCAAGTTACCCCCAAACATAACCTGATACTTGATCAAACTAAAGTAGTATGGGGTGATAGTGTGACATATATCACACTATACCCATGTTCCACTGTCACAGAAGCCTCACAATGTCAAAACCTGTGGGGTTACTGTGACATACCTAAAAAAAATAATAGTTAAAGACAGTTAGGTGTTTAAATAGGTTTAAATGTTTGAAATGAGTGATGCATTATGATGTACAGAAAAACTCATAATTGTAAAGAAATAATTTTGAAGAAATCTAAAACTTGGACTAATTTATCAGAATTATGAATTGGAATTAAAATACATACATACTAAGTATGATTTTTTCCTGAAAATCAGAAGTGACTGCAATTATTTTTTTCAAATAATCTGTTGAAATGCACAATATAAATTAGTATTTAACATTGGCATACTAACACAGCTGTCACACTAACCCTGGGTGACCCTAACTGATTCAATATGGGTAAAACCCTGTTAAAATGACTCATTTTCTTACTTAAATTTGTGATTTTTAGAGGAAAACACAGTGTGTCCTGCTGTTCCCAGGTTCTGCTCCAGGTACTCTGGTGTCCAGCGCTCAGTGGCTGGTTTAACAACATTTGAGTCTGTTATTAATACTGGTTTCTGCAAAAATATTCACACATTGAGATATGTTGATATTTATACCTAGATTTACAAATAAAATAAGTTATCGTGGGTAGGGTGTGAGTGGATTTAACCCAAAATTATCATAGCCCTGTGACAACAATTGTTCCAATAACAGTATCCTTAGAAGTTATCTTGTGGTTAGAGTGAACAGGAAATTGTTAATTTCAATCTTAATCAAGAATAAAATTTAAAGAGCCCTTAGTTAATTAGTTAACAGAACAGACCTTAACAAAGCCCTCAGCTTCTGTAGTTAAAGTCCCTGTAGAGGTAACGTAATGCCTCGGAAAAGATTAGTGAAAAAGAAAGCCTTGCTATTTACGAGCTGTTAGTTTAAAGCAGCAAAAAGCTAATGTTTTATAATAAACGATAGATAAAGGTCTGACATCACTTTAAAAGATAAAATTCTACTGGAACACTTGTTGGGTTAGTGTGCAACACTCGAAAAATTCATGTATTTACATTTTCTGCTATTAATTCGTCGACTCTTGCATCTGTATAGTGTAGTCTTGGAATTGGTTCAAGATCCAGATCGTATCGTCTTAACTGGCTGCTGTTCCACAGCTTTTCTTCACACATTTTAAGTCTTTTTCTCATAAACACTGCGGAAAATAATACTGATGTGTATACAGTGCACAGCACAAACACGAGTCCAACAGCTTTATAAACACGGCTGTTATAAACGCAAAATATAAATAAAAACTTGAGAAAACACACAACTTTTCTCCCAGACTGAGGTTTATTTTGGATAAGTGTCGATCTCCCTTTCTAATGATTTTCTGTTTCTCTCGCACTTCAGGTATGGGAAAAACGTCACGTTGTGAACGTCACGTAGGCATGCGATATTTGATAATATAAATAAAAATAATCAGAAAAAATTGTTTGTCTTTAATTTACTTATTTAAATATGAGTAGTCGCGGTAATCTGCGGTAGGTATTTGTTTTTAAATTAATTTACGACTTTTCTCGGTTGGAGAATGGATTTAATAAAATATATTTAACAATGACCACCACTTTGGTATACCTAACTACATTATAATTTGCCATAGAATTTAACAATAGTATTGCATGGGTAATAAAAATGTATATCCAGCTATACTATTTACCAATGGATTTTTATAGGATTTATCTTAAAATGAATAAAATTTTAAATAAATAGGACAGGGCCCTCATCAGTATCACAGATCCTTCTACCGTTTTTGATAGTAGGCAACCAAACGAACACATTTAACAAATGAATAGCTAATCAGCTGTTATGTACATGTCAGGCGTACGCACGGTGCATGGGTAATCAAAAACGTTAATACTGTTATGCTGATTTGCACCGCAATGTGTAATCTAGGATTACTGCTAAAACTTGATTAAGGATTAAGTTCCTTTTACACGCCTGTTGTAATCTTAGATTTTCACCTAATCCAAGATTATTGAATTAGCCTGAAAATAACTTATATTATTATTATTACTTTGTTTTGTTGCTTTTGGTTTAGGAGTTTGGAGGTGGTTTGAAGTCTTTGATTGAAACTATGGAAGCGTCGATGGACTTTGTTTTTTAAGATGACATTCTTGAGGACGATTTAGAGGTCCTTGATATTATTGATAATGGTTTTTCAAGAAGACGATATCTTAGGAGTAATTACTTTGAATACCTTGATGAACTGCAGCATTTCCAAAGATTCATGCTCATGGAACCCACAATACTCCCTGTGCTTGGAGAAAATGAAATTCATTTGGAATATCCTCATGATTGGTACGTAGACTTTGACTTTAGGCTTTCTGTTATTTGTAGTAGTAAAGTCTAGTGAATCTACTTGTACGAAGGCGTAGAAGGGCCACATAATTTTTTTTTTTTATTCCGACTTTGAACTCGGAATTTAACTAAATTCCGACTTTAAACTCGGAATTTAACTAAATTCCGACTTTGAACTCGGTCACCCCATCTGTGTGTTTGTTTTTAATATATTTGTTCGTCTGAGATTTTCAACAACGTTTTTAAGTTTTTTAACAACATTCACCAGAACATCTCTCTCTCTTGGGCCGTGAAGTTTAGCTGACGCTGCCTCTTCATAATAATTAATAATAATGATTTTTGAACAGAACGATTTCTGGCTCATTTTCTTAAATCCGAAATCCGTGTCTTGCAAATAAAAATAATCATAGATTAAAAGTTAATCCGAAATAACCTAATCCTAGATTAAAGCAAAAGTGGTGCGAATGGCCATTGCAGAAGTTGGTTGGTAAAAATGAAATCTGAATTAAAATATAACATATTAAATAATATCGCTTGCTCGAGGGATGCTCAATAACTTGAAAATGTCTTCTAAATTTACAAATAAAATTGCTGTTCTTTAGTCGTTTTCAAGTTTGGCGGTTTTGGCGATAAGCCAGCATGAGCCACATAAGTAGCAAAGGCCACATTAAGCATTGACATGTGTCAAATTTAAATATACGGCGGTAATTTTCTCGGACTCGTCAAGCGCGCTGAACAAAATTGCTAGAAGGGGAATATTGGCAAAAAGTGAGGAAATGGTATTGCAAATGAAGAAAAAATTAGCGCAGAACCCTCTAATCGAGCTAGCATGGATACCAAGTCACACAAAAATTTATGGCAATGAAAAGGCTGATTCACTGGCAAATGAAGGCAGAAACCTCCCAGAGACGGACACACCCAAGGTAGACTTCAAAAACATACTACCAATAATACACAAAAACATATGGAATCAATGGGTAACTAGGTTCAAGGCCCTAGGAAGGTTAAAGGGAAAAGAGTACAGCGCTGCAGTCGGATCTCCATTAAAAGAAACATGGTTTAAAGGTTTTAAGAAAGCATCCAGAGGGGAAATAACAACAATCATCCGATTGAGATCTAGCCACTGTCTGTCTCCTACTCACCTTCATAAGATAAAGATCAAGCGGGATAACTTATGTCAATGTGGAGAAGTCGGAAGTCCTTTCCACATAATCTTCGATTGCATGCTCAATCAACCTCATTCCCAAATCCTTTACACACAGCTCATGTCTATTGTTAACCATCAACCCATATCGCTTCATGACATCATATTCAATGCTATTAGCCCAGCATGCACCAAATCAATTTACAAGTTTTTGCACGCCTGCAAAATTAAGTTTTAGGTCGTAAGTCTTCTAAAGGTCCTTAACGACCATCGCTAAGTCAGTGATTATCTTATTACAGAACATGAGACATTCCAATCCTCAGGAGTAGAGACTTTCCGTCACCACCATCACCTGGGGCCACAGTAACTGGCTGTATGGTCTTAGCAGCCCAGGCCAATCAGCTTGTCTAAGACAAGCAACGAAAAAGGAAAGGAAATATGATTCACTATTCTCTTGATAAACAAAAAAGTTAATTTTTTCCTTTTGTGTTTTTTCGGTATCATATCCTAAAAAATGTTACGTATGTGCTTCAAAAGTAAAAAGGTGCGACCAGATCACGGCCCTCCTGTACGTGTCCATAGATATTGTGTGGTAGAAGCTACAATACAGTTTTTGGTCTTCCATATCATCTAAAAGTAAGTTTCTTGAACAAACTAGTAGTTTACTAATAAAGAATATATAATTATTATAAAGGTGTAAGCTTACGTTCTAAAACTTCATAGTTCTAAAGTGTATTTTTAAGTATTTACTGTACCGATATTATTGTAGGGCAGTTTTTTTTAAACTTTGCAACTGTTGATTATGAATGGGATTATAGGATTAGGACACCTGAGTGAGGTTGAAGATCCGAGTTTACAACCCTTCATTAACCCTTTCAGCTAACCCAAAAATGAGAAGAAACGGAAAGGGCCAAACCTTCAGTTGTCTAGAACCATTAACATGTTAAGAATCCAAGGAGACTTTGGAAGAAGCCCAGGAAAAAGTCCAGTTTGAAGTTAATGCGGTGTGTAAGTAATTTTTATTTATTCTAGTCTAATAAGATAAAGAACCCCCCATACAAGCGCAGTAGGAGCATCATATAATGACCATCATAACATGACTACAGAGGCTAGCTTTCTATAATAATAAGATATGAATCAAAATCAAAATTAAATTGCAGAAAGTGTTTAAAATGTGTAGGGGAATATGCACAAGATTTGTGTTTATTTTACCTAAGTATATGTATCCCTACACTATTAGGACTAGGTTTGAAGTTCTGAACTTTTTAGTAATATTTTTCTTTTTGCAGTTTTAACAAAATGTAACAAATTTTCTCTTTTTACCAATGCAATTTTTATCACAAAATATTATTAAAATACTTTTGTTGGTGATTTGGGGAATGCTTTGATATCATTTTTGGAATTTGACTATGTGCAGGATGTTACAAGCTCCATTAAAAACTTAGTAAGCTTCAAAGTTATGTTTGTCAACTTTTTTAAATATAACTACTTAGGTAGGTACCTACTACTTGCAATTGGTTTATGTAGAATTCATAGAAGAATATTTTTCGATATTAGTTAATTCCAGCTCTGTTCAAATTATTTACCAATTTTATAAATTTTGTTCTCTTCTAAAATTATGAGTTATTTATTTATTTAGATAGGTATCTAATAATATTTTGGTCTATGCCCAAATTTATAAAAATAACTATTCACAACCTTTATTATTTTAGGCAAAATATTAACAAAAATATCTGTTTTTAATGGTAGGTATTCGGGGTGTTAATTCCAAAACTTTGTTCCAATCCTGGTTGATGGTAACTTATTGCAAATATTAATGATTTTTTCTGCAAAGTACCTAATTAGGTATATCGGTTTTAACACTAGTGTAGTAATTTACTCATTACTTCACGGGTTTCTGACAAAACCTTGTACCTATGATCTCACAAATTTAAAACAGTGCAGACACAGAACACTTTTTATTATTTATCAAGTTATTGCTCAATTTGATTATTTTCGAAGGGGTTGAAAATGCTTTTCGCGTGTAGCTCGGTTCCTGTTGATTTCGCGACAAGAAGGGAAGACAGTAATATGGTGGGAAATAGAATTTTGCATAATTTTGTACTTTTAAGAATTTTCGATATTTTTATTATTTATCGAGTTATTGCTCGATTTGGCTATTTTCCAAAAAGTTGAAAATGCTTTTCGCGTGTAGCTCCGTTCCTGTTGATTTCGCGACAAGAAGGGAAGACAGTAATATGGTAGGAAATAGAAATTTGCATAATTTTGTACTTTTAATAAGAATTTTTGGTATTTTTATTATTTGTCGATTTATTGCTCGATTTGGCTATTTTCGAAGGTGTTGAAAATGATTTTCGCGTGTACCTCTGTTCTTGTTGATTTCGCGATAAAAAGGGAAGAGAGTAATATGGTTGGGAATAAAATTCTCTATAATTTTGTACTTTTAGGAGTTTTCGATATTTTTATTATTTATAGAGTTATTGCTTAATTTGGCTATTTTCCAAAAGGCGAAAATGCTTTTCGCGTGTAGCTCGGTTCCTGTTGATTTCGCGACGAAAAGGGAGGAGAGTAATGTGGTTGGAAATAGAATTCTTCATAATTTTGTAATTTTAAGAATTTTCGATATTTTTATTATTTATGGAGTTATTGCTCGATTTAAGTTTTCCAAAGGTTTCAAAATGCTTTTCGCGTGTAGCTCGGTTCCTGTTGATTTCGCGACAAGAAGGGAAGAGAGTAATATGGTTGGGAATGAAATTCTCCATAATTTTGTACTTTTAGGAGTTTTCGATATTTTTATTATTTATCGAGTTATTGCTCGATTTGGCTATTTTCCAAAAGGTGAAAATGCTTTTCGCGTGTAGATCGGTTCCTGTTGTTTTCGCGACGAAAAGGGAAGAGAGCGATATTGTTGGGAATAAGATTCTCTATCATTTTGTTCTTTCAAGAATTTTCGATATTTTTATTATTTATGGAGTTACTGTTCGATTTGAGTTTTTCAAAGGGGATGAAAAGGCTTTTCGCGTGTAACTCGGTTCCTGTTGTTTTCGCGACGAAAAGGGAAGAGAGTAATATTGTTAGGAATAAAGTTCTCTATCATTTTGTACTTTCAAGAATTTTCGATACTTTTATTAGTGACTTAAATTTGGACATTGAGTTAGATCTTTATCTTTTACTCCTCTTTTTTATCGTACTTCTGTTCAGAACAACTTCTTGGGTGGGTTTGGGTGCTGACAATTTTATTGTTTTTGCTGCTTTGTTGATTGTATGCTAATATGGTAATGCTTTTCTTATTTTCCTAATGATATTTTTATAATTTTCTAGTGCAGCTTGTTTTTCTTAAGGTGGGAGCCAGTCGCGTGGAAGTCTATATGTGTAGCTTGGTGTGGTGCGTGAGTGTGTGACTGAGTAATAAGTACATTGTTCGAAACGTCCGTCCGTGCGTAATACTTTGTAATTATTTTGTCAAGAAATTCGTCTAATGTCTCCATGTGCGTGTCATTATGTAGTACTCTTGTAGGTGTATGTCTAGGTGCATTTGTGATGATTCGTAGTATTTTGTTTTGAAAGATTTGAAGTTTTTTGTACTTTGTCTTATTTATTGGTTACCATACGTCAGTACTGGCCGTAATAATATTTTGTATATATTCGTCTTTGTCCTGTTGTCTAACGTACTTTGGTGGTTAATAAGTGGGTAAAGCGCGCAAAGTTGTCTTTGTGCGCACGCCAAACGGTAATCCGCATTTGCGTTCCAGGCCATCTTTTTATCAAAGACAAGCCCCAAGTATTTAACCGTGTTTTTCCACGGTATCTGTTTGTTATTGACTTTGACTCTGCTTTCCGGTAGTCTTACTCTTGACTTTGAGAAAAAAATGGCTTGTGTCTTATCCTCATTCAGTCGAATTTTCCAGTCACTAAGCCATTTTTAAAGAAGATTTATATGGCGTTGCAAACGTGAGATCACTAACCACGGCTGTCTCGAGGTGGCAGTTATCGTGATATCATCGGCAAACAAATATAATTTCGTTTGAGGGTGTTTAGGTATATCACTCGTATAGACATTATATAGTTGATGTTCCTAACACTTGATATGTGGCGTTTTCTGACGAAACCGCGTATGTTCTATCCTCGAGAAAAGATATGATGAGCTTGATCATGTAATTTTGCATACCTACCTAATCTTATTAACTTTATTATAAGTCCGTTGTGCCAGACTTTGTCGAAAGCTTTTGAAACATCGAAAAAGATCGCCCACGTTGAAAAGCGGCCATTAAAGTCTTTCAGGACATTAGATGCCAGTCTAAGGGAGTAATATGGTTGGGAATAAAATTCTCTATGATTTTGTACGTTTTACTTATTTTAACTGTACTTTAACTTGAAAACTATGTCAAACAATAATGATAGGTAGTCGCACTAAACGTAAAATCGAATTTGTTGCATAAAGCAGCCACAAATAAATTCCACTAAACAGATATATCTCAGATTGTTACAGACTCGTTAAATAACCTTTGGACAGATATTTGATTGGTTAGTTAAGATCACGCGGTAACAAGGGATCGTGTGGATTAAGATTCCAAAGGCTCATTTTATCGATGTCCTGTTAACAGCCACAACAACTGTTCCAATAGTTGTCTTGAAAATTATCTTGCAGTTGGTGTTAGCAGGACATTAATAAGATGGACCAAAATTCAATTTTTAGGTAACGCCAACGTTATTACTGTAGCCTTATTGTAAATAGTTGGTATTCAGTGATCTCTATTCGCTTAAGGTTTTTATGGAATTAGTTTATTATTTTTTTTTATTGTTTTAGCTTAAGAAAAGAAAGAATAGGACAAGTGGCCATTGTTATATGGAGCATCTACTCTGTGGTGGCGCTACCATCGGACAAGTGGCCATTGTGATTTAGAACAGTATCTACTCTGTGACGGGGGCGCTAACACCGGACAAGTAGGCATTGTAAATTAGAATAGTATCTACCCTGCGACAAAACGGTGCAAATGGCCATTGTAATTTAAAATAACAGCGCCATCACACTCGATGTGGCAGAAAATGGAACTAATGTTCTTTTCTTGACATAATGGCGGAGTTTTTTTTTTAAATAAAATTTTCTAGAATCGCTTGTGCTTAGATTTATGCAAACACGAGCGTCGCTTAATAAAATACCTTCGCCATTTTGTCAGGAGATCAGAACATGCAAAAATAGAATAAAAATGATTTTGTGGCTTTCAGGATCAAGAACACCAATAGGAATTGAGGCGGCTGAACGCGACAGTGCCGGAGCAAACGCAAATAGAAGAAATTGAATTTTTTTAATACAAATTAACTGTAATTTTAACTTTATACCCCCACCAAAGGTTTAGAAATGGTTACGTTTATTTTACCTATGAGCAAGTTTCATTTGTTTTATAAATTAAATAAAGATACTAATGCAGATTCGTTTGTCTTTTTGTTCCTTGAAGCACGCTAAAGCCTGATTAATTCAGTCTCTGTGAGGAGAACGGGTGCGAGAAGGTATTTTCTACTCTTGGTATAAATATCCTTTTAAATTTGGGTATTTTGCACAATCTGACAACGTTTCTATCAGGCGTATAAAATACCTCCTCGTGTCTCTGTGATCCTGATACAAATTCGTAAAATGCAGAAAACGGCATTTAAAGGAAAATTATTAGGAGAGCAGAAACGCGAAGAGGTATTTGCTGCTCCTGATACAAAAATCCTTGAAAATTGGGATATTTTGCACAACCTGACAACGTTTGTATCAGGCGCATAAAATTATAAAATACCTCCTCGCGTTTCTGTGCTCCTGATACAAAATCGAGATTTTGACAAAATTTGCGATTTAAGGAAAAATATTAGGAGAGCAGAAGTGCGAAGAGGTATATTCTACTCCTGGTATGCAATGTTGCCAGATTGTGCAAAATTTCCAAAAAAATTTGTATCAGGAGCAGAAAATACCTCCTCGCGTTTCTGTACTCCTAATACAAAATCGTAAAATGCAAAAATTGCGATTTTAAGGAAAAATATTAGGAAAGCAGAAATGCGAGGAGGTAAATTCTACTCCTGGTCTGCGATGTTGCCAGATTGTGCAAAATTTCCAAAAAAATTTGTATCAGGAGCAGAAAATACCTCCTCGCGTTTCTGTACTCCTAATACAAAATCGTAAAATGCAAAAATTGCGATTTTAAGGAAAAATATTAGGAAAGCAGAAATGCGAGGAGGTAAATGCTACTCCTGGTATGCGATGTTGCCAGATTGTGCAAAATGTCCTACTTTTCAAGGATTTTTGTATCAGGAGCAGAAGATACCTCCTCGCGTTTATGTGATCCTGATACAAAATGGTAGAATGCAAAAATTGCGATTTTAAGGAAAAATATCAGGAAAGCAGAAATGCGAGGAGGTAAATTCTACTCCTGGTATGCGATGTTGCCAGATTGTGCAAAATGTCCTACTTTTCAAGGATTTTTGTATCAGGAGCAGAGAATACCTCCTCGCGTTTATGTGATCCTGATACAAAATCGTAGAATGCAAAAATTGCGATTTTAAGGAAAAATATTAGGAAAGCAGAAGAGGTATATTCTACTCCTGGTATGCGATGTTGCCAGATTGTGCAAAATATCCTATTTTTCAAGGATTTTTGTATCAGGAGCAGAAAGTACCTCGTCGCGTTTCTGTACTCCTGATACAAAATCGTTAATGCAGAAATTGCAATTTAAGGAAAAATATTAGGAAAGTAGAAATGCAAAGAGGTACATTCTACTCCTGGTATGCAATGTTGCCAGAGTGTGCAACATTACCTACATTTCAAGGATTCTTGTATCAGGAGCAGAAAATACCTCCTCGCGTTTCTGTGATCCTGATACGAAATTCTTAAATGCTTTTCTTAGGATAGAGGTATTTCCACCTACAATAGGGAGCGTAAGAAATAAAACAACAAGCCAATCCGCATAAATAATGATTTTATTTGAAACCTTTCAGAACAATGTATAATTAGTGATGTTTAACAATATATAAATAATATTATATTGACCACAAACGGGGTCCAACGACAAGGAATTTTTGAAATCCTTGAACAAATTTTGATCTTGAGCCGCCATGGGTCTGGGCTCTTTGGGCGGGATGAGTTGCGCCTTCTCCGAGGTGAATTTCTCGTCGAAATTGCTCACGTCCTCCATCGAGCGCTGTGGAGAATAAAAGTCGACAATGTAAATGAACTCACGTCAGTCTTGAAGCCAAATACTCACCACTGTGGGCACAAAGGGCGGCGGTACCCTCCGATGCAGCACTTCCTCCCACTGTGTCTGAAGAACGCCTGTTCCTTCACGTCTTCCCCGTTTCCAGTCTTCGGTCGGGAGATTTTCGCAATAGCTGGGAAAAATAATTGTCGTTAGGTTTATTCCAATTAAAGAGGATAGAACGTTCTAATCCGACCGAAAACCGTCCCCGAACGGTCGCCCAATTAATTTACCACCGCAACAATCGATTACCAAGTTCAAAATTTGATTCTCTGTTCTTCCCGTAATCGGTATGAGTTTCTGTCTTCAGCTGGTTTGCAGTTTGCCAACCACCTATTACCCTCTTTATTTCAATAAAATTCCTAGGCGTTTCGATCAAAAGCTCATCCTCAAGATGAGCGGTAAATAATGCAATCCTGTAGGTTAGGACGAAAAAATATCAACATTAGACAATATGACCCCTTACTACTTTCACAAAAAAATTGTATAGCTTACCACTCGCCCCAAGGAAGATCTTTTAGTCGAAACGCTTAGGAATTCTTTTGAAATAAAGAAGGTTGATAGGATATTTAGCGCTCTTAGCCATCCCCTATTGAGCCCTCGAACCACCCGAAGACAGAAAGTCATATTTTAATAAATAAAGTCAATTTTAAGTTATCCCTGTTTTGTGAAACACTCTGTATATGCTGCCACTCGCTATTTATATTTTGTACTATAAGAGAAATGGACACAGTATATAGAATAAGCATAAAATGATTCAAGATTACACAGTTTAAATAATATACTTACATTATTAAGTACAAAAGTGGAGTTCTCTTATCTGCTTTCTTCTAATATGCTCGCAGTTCAATCATATAGCTATTCTGACGTACATACAGAACAAGTGGCCATCGAAACGAGAAGAGAGAGAGAGAGAGAGAGACGTACATACAGTAGTTGTTGCCTCCAGCATTATGAAAACTATGCTAAAATAAAAATTCTTCTTTATACATAGGGATAACTTGCTCAGATTTAACAGAAAATATCCTTTTTTTTTTCTATTAAAGAGCAATCAAAATTGTGCATTTTAGTAACTAATATATTAATTTTATTTAAATGTGTACAATACAGTTAATAACGATTTCGGCAAGATAAAATGGTGGTGTGATGCTAATATATGTTATCCTTTAAGATTTCAAAGATAAATGTATTAAATTTTAAGCGTTTTATAAAGGATTACAACACTTTCAAATAAAATCAAACAAAACACAAAAGTGTTTCCCCCTTCCCCCCCCCCCCCCCCCCCCCCCTTTGGAGGGCGGGGAAGACAGTACTAGCAAAATTAGACTAGCCACCCTCATTGAACTACCCATTAATTGAAACCACCCCGTTCTTCGATTTTTTTGGCTATGCTTAAAGAGGGCTTACCGGATTAGGTTTCTTCGAGTGAATTTTTCCTCCCAAAATTGCAAAAGTATTCTGTCTGCAGTGTTTTAAATTCTTTCGAAAATAGCCAAATTGAGCAATAACTCGATAAATTATAAAAATATCGAAAATTCTTGAAAGTACAATATTATAGAGAATCTGATTTCTAACCAGTTTACTATCTTCGCTTTTCGTCGCGAAATCAGCAGGAACTGAGCTACATGCGAAAATAATTTTCAACCCTTTGGAAAATAGCCAAATCGAGCAATAACTCGATAAATAGTAAAAATATCGAATTCTTAAAAGTACAAAATTATGGAGAATTTTATTCCCAACCATATGACCCTCCTCCCGTTTCGTCGCGAAATCAACAGGAATCGAGCTACATGCAAAAATCATTTTCAACCCTTTGAAAAATGGCCAAATCGAGCAATAACTCGATAAATAATAAAAATATCGAAAATTCTTAAAAGTACAAAATCATGGAGAATTTTATTCCCAACCATATTACCCTCCTCCCGTTTCGTCGCGAAATCAACAGGAATCGAGCTACATGCGAAAATCATTTTCAACCCTTTGAAAAATGGCCAAATCGAGCAATAACTCGATAAATAATAAAAATATCGAAAATTCTTAAAATTACAAAATCATGGAGAATTTTATTCCCAACCATATTACTCTCTTCCATTTTCGTCGCGAAATTAACAGGAACCGAGCTACACGTGAAAAGCATTTTCATCCCCTTCGAAAATGGTCAAATTGAGCAATAACTCAATAAATAATAAAAATATCGAAAATTCTTAAAAGTACAAAATCATGGAGAATTCTATTCCCAACCATATTACTCTCTTCCCTTTTCGTCGCGAAATTAATAGGAACCGAGCTGCACGTGAAAAGCATTTTCATCCCCTTCAAAAATGGTCAAATTGAGCAATAACTCCATAAATAATAAAAATATCGAAAATTCTTAAAAGTACAAAATCATGGAGAATTTTATTCCCAACCATATTACTCTCTTCCCTTTTCGTCGCGAAATTAACAGGAACCGAGCTACACGTGAAAAGCATTTTCATCCCCTTCGAAAATGGTCAAATTGAGCAATAACTCCATAAATAATAAAAATATCGAAAATTCTTAAAAGTACAAAATCATGGAGAATTTTATTCCCAACCATATTACTCTCTTCCCTTTTCGTCGCGAAATTAACAGGAACCGAGCTACACGTGAAAAGCATTTTCGTCCCCTTCGAAAATGGTCAAATTGAGCAATAACTCCATAAATAATAAAAATATCGAAAATTCTTAAAAGTACAAAATCATGGAGAATTTTATTCCCAACCATATTACTCTCTTCCCTTTTCGTCGCGAAATTAACAGGAACCAAGCTACACGTGAAAAGCATTTTCAACCCCTTCGAAAATGGTCAAATTGAGCAATAACTCCATAAATAATAAAAATATCGAAAATTCTTAAAAGTACAAAATCATGGAGAATTTTATTCCCAACCATATTACTCTCTTCCCTTTTCGTCGCGAAATTAACAGGAACCGAGCTACACGTGAAAAGCATTTTCATCCCCTTCGAAAATGGTCAAATTGAGCAATAACTCGATAAATAATAAAAATATCGAAAATTCTTAAAAGTACAAAATCATGGAGAATTTTATTCCCAACCATATTACTCTCTTCCCTTTTCGTCGCGAAATTAACAGGAACCGAGCTACACGTGAAAAGCATTTTCATCCCCTTCGAAAATGGTCAAATTGAGCAATAACTCCATAAATAATAAAAATATCGAAAATTCTTAAAAGTACAAAATCATGGAGAATTTTATTCCCAACCATATTACTCTCTTCCCTTTTCGTCGCGAAATTAACAGGAACCGAGCTACACGTGAAAAGCATTTTCATCCCCTTCGAAAATGGTCAAATTGAGCAATAACTCCATAAATAATAAAAATATCGAAAATTCTTAAAAGTACAAAATCATGGAGAATTTTATTCCCAACCATATTACTCTCTTCCCTTTTCGTCGCGAAATTAACAGGAACCAAGCTACACGTGAAAAGCATTTTCAACCCCTTCGAAAAGGGTCAAATTGAGCAATAACTCCATAAATAATAAAAATATCGAAAATTCTTAAAAGTACAAAATCATGGAGACTTTTATTCCCAACCATATTACTCTCTTCCCTTTTCGTCGCGAAATTAACAGGAACCGAGCTACACGTGAAAAGCATTTTCATCCCCTTGGAAAATGGTCAAACTGAGCAATAACTCGATTAAATAATAAAAATATCGAAAATTCTTAAAAGTACAAAATCATGGAGAATTCTATTCCGAACCATATTACCCTCCTTCCTTTTCGTCGCGAAATCAACAGGAACCGAGCTACATGCGAAAATCATTTTCAACCCTTTGAAAAATAGCCAAATCCAGCAATAACTCGATAAATAATAAAAATATCGAAAATTCTTAAAAGCACAAAATCATGGAGAATTCTATTCCTAACCATATTACCCTTTTCGTCGCGAAATCAACAGGAACCGAGCTACATGCGAAAATCATTTTCAACCCTTTGGAATATAGCCAAATCGAGCAACAACTCGATAAATAATAAAAATATCGAAAATTCTTAAAACTACAAAATCATGGAGAATTTCATTCCCAACAATATTGCTCTCTTCCCTTTTCGTCGCTAAATCAACAGGAACCGAGTTACACGCAAAAATCGAATCGAATCGAAATCGAAAAATAATAAAAAGTATTCTGTGTCTGCAGTGTTTTAATTTGTGAGATCATACAAGGTTTTGTCAGAAACCCGTGAAGTAATGAGTAAATTACTACACTAGTGGTAAAATTGATATACCTAATAAGGTACTTAGCAGAAAAAATCATTAAAAAAAACATTCTTAACAGTCCCCAATCACAACTTACAAGATAGAGGTAGATTACCTATCAAATTATAAAGTTTACCTTTCATTCGAGTCTTGTAGACTCGCAAATACACAAAAAACCCCAAGGTCTTGTGACTTACAGGGTGTTTAAAATAACCTTACAAAGTTTAAACATTTAAATTTTATTTTTCTCAACTTTTCAGAGGAAATAGTATATTTTTAATTAGTAATGTGAATAACGTTTTTCAAGTCGTTTTTAAAATATTTAGCAATTTAAAACATTTTTTCGTCTTCCTTCTAAAATTATGGCATAACCTGAACTAACCTAGGCTGTAAGTTGTAAATTGCAATGAATATTTAATTGTCTTCCATTAGGGTATATGTAAAAATTTATAAAATTGAACTAGATATTTACTTATTTGTTACCTTGGGTAAAAGTGATATCTGAAATCTTGTCAAAATATATATCAAAGCAATATATGCATGCTTTCTTACCTACTAGGGGTGCCAATCCCGGGATCCAGAGGAAAAATCAATCTTGAAAATCCCAGGATAAATTATATAAATTTCTTTCCAACCCAAATAATGAATCAAAAGAATGACTTAGTTTTCCAAATATCTGTGAAATCTGAATTGGAAAAACTTCTAGCTAGGATACATAATGAAAGCAATTCCACACAGGAAAATTCTAAAAGTAGTAAGGAGAAAGATATTCCCTTGCTTTTTGTTTTTTTTTTCATTTTGTTAGCAGTAGGTATTTAATGTATTTAGTAAACAGGAATGAACTGAAACTGTAACTAATCGTGTTTATTTTTTAACAAGTTGAATTTCTAAAATAAAATTACTTAGGTATAGTGTTTAAAATAATGCAGAAAATTTGTGTTTATTTTACCTTAAAATGTTAAAATAAAAAGCCACCAAGTGCTTACAGCCTGAATCAATCCAATACATACAAATCTCAAATAATCGGGGGGCCATAAGAAAAATTAATATTATATGATGCTCCTACCAAAGAGTAACATAATATGTTACTCTTTGCTCCTACTGTGCTTGTATATGCCCTTCTTTACCTTATTAAACTACAGTAAATAAAAATTAACTACATATCACACTTCAAACTGGACCATTTTCTGGGCTTTCTCCAAACTCTCCTTGGATTTTTAACATGTTAATAGTTCTGGACAACTGCAGGTTGGGTTTCCTACAATCCAGTTGCCCTACAATAACATTGGTACAGTAAATACTTAAAAATATACTCTGGGAACTAAGGACTTTTAGAAGTTAAGCTTACACCTTTATAATAATTATGTAATCTTTATAAACTTAATTAAAAACTGCCACAACTCTTAGATAATACGGACGACCAACAACTGTTTTGTAGCTCTTACCACATAATATCTATGGACACGTACAGGAGGCCTGTGATCTGCTCGCACTTTTTTGCTTTTGAATCATATAGGTACACATTTTTTATAACTTTCTACTGAAATAATATGAAAGGAAAAAATTAAATTTTTTGTTTGTCAATAAAATGGTCAATTATATTTGACACATGTCAATGCTAAATGTGGCCCTTGCTACTTATTAGGCTTATGCTGGCTTATCGCCAAGACCATCAGGCCTGAAAACGACACAAAAGAGAAAGCGACAATTTCATGATGAACGAAGTTACATTTCTATCATACTCTATGTTCCATGTTATTCTGTGACCTTATGGTTGGCAAGTCAGCTGACTGGCTGTCTATTTAAAAATGGGCTTCTGACATAAATGAAAAATCGTCTCTAACCAAGAAAATAGCCGAAAATTCGTGAAAAATCAAGAAAATAAGCAGAAATGGGCGGAAGTCCGAGTAAAACAAGAAAATTAACTGTCGAAAATGATGATCCCACAAGCGTTATTAAAGTTTCCGAAGATGTAGTGGACAGGATTCGAGGAGTAGCCCAAAGTAGGTAACCTAACCTTATTTATTGTTTTCTAGCTTTATCCGAGTTTTCCATTATATTTATGGGTTGAATTTAAGTGTATTAATTAGTTTAAGGGCTGCTTTCTTTCTTTGCTTTACAGTGAAGTGTTTGAATCGTCCCATAGGAGCTAGTTTTTGTTTGGTAACAAAGGTTACATAATATTGATCCTTGGCATCAACAGCATATTAATTAACTGATTATCGGCTGCTAATTCTTTAGATATGATCTACGAGTGTAAGTTTATATTGTGTCTTAAATACCCAGACCATTCAAATTACTTCAAACTAGTTTCAAGGAGCTTTTGTTAGCTTTATTTAGATCCATGTTCTCATTTAGAGGTTGAATAGGTCCTGTATCCTAGTAAAAATCACTACCAAGCCCATATAAGTCAGTATGCGGTTTGCCCCAAGGCTATTCAGGTTAGTTGTTTTTGTAACAGTTGCGGCATACTGTTGAAGTTGTTTGGTCAGTGAAGACAGGGTATCGTAGGTTGGGTAGACTCCTAGTTATGCTTCTGACTATTTAGCTAGTACCTGTAAGGTGTAGACAAAATGTACTGAGACAAAGTTAATATTATCTGGTTTTAATTGGGTTTAAACAATGGTAATGTTATAAAAACTTTAGGTATCTTTAGTTTTTTTTTGGTTATATTCTATAATATTCTCTTTTAAGCGGTAAGGAACCAAGCAGCTGTTTTACCTGTGACACCAATCGCACCCGCACCACAAGCTGTATTACCTATTTATTTACATGAACCTTCAATAACCAGTTTTCAACTTCGACAGGTAGGTTTATTGTAGAAAATAAGTAAAATCACGCGGATATAGGGCCAAATTATTAATGTCTTGTTAGTGGTAACAACCATATAACTGCCAGAACAACTAGGCTTGCCAACCTTCCTTTATTTCAAAGGACAGTCCTTTATTTTGAAATAAAGTCCTTTGTTCTTTAATAAGGCGTCCAAGGACGATAAATGTCCTTTAACACCAAACGATTTATCTAGTACCTAAGTACATTAAAAAAACTTAACATTCAACAAAATAAAACCATTTTCCTTTTACCTAACATATCCCATCTAACCTCTATAAAGGCTTATTTATTTATTTATTTGTTCAATGTATCAACAACTTTTTATAAAGCCAATCATAGATACAGTTATAGCTTAGATTAAAAACGTATTGCTTTTTTTTTTAGGTCGGCAGGGGTAGAAAATGATTTTCACTTGTAGCTCGGTCCCTGTCGATTTTGCGACGAAAAGTAAAGATAGTAAAACGGTTGAGAATAAAATGCTCTATAGTATTGTTCTTTTAGGAATTTTCGATATTTTTATTATTTATCGAGTTATTGCTCCATTTGACTATTTTCAAAGGGGGTGAAAATGCTTTTTACATGTAGCTCGATTCCTGTTGCTTTCACGACGAAAAGTGAAGATAGTAAACTGGTTGGGAATAAAATTCTCCATAATTTTGTACTTTTAAGAATTTTCGATATTTTTATTATTTATTGAGATATTGCTCGATTTGGCTATTTTCCAAAGGGTTGGAAATGCTTTTCGCGCGTAGCTCCGTTCCTGTTGATTTCGCGACGAAAAGGGAAGAAAGTAATATGGTGGGGAATAAAATTCTCCATAATTTTATACTTTTATGAATTTTTGATATTTTTATTATTTATCGAGTTATTGCTCAATTTGGCTATTTTTAAAGGGTTGAAAATGCTTTTCACGTGTAGCTCGGTTCCTGTTGATTTCGCGACGAAAAGAGATGATAGTAAAGTGGCTGGGAATAAAATTCTCCATAATTTTGTACTTTTAAGAATTTTTGATATTTTTATTATTTATCGAGTTATTGCTCAATTTGGCTATTTTTAAAGGGTTGAAAATGCTTTTCACGTGTAGCTCGGTTCCTGTTGATTTCGCGACGAAAAGAGAAGATAGTAAACTGGTTGGAAATCAACTTCTCTATAATATTGTACTTTTAAGAATTTTCTATATTTTTATTATTTATCGAGTTATTGCCTGATTTGACCATTTTCGAAGGGATTGAAAATGCTTTTCACGTGTAGCTCGATTCCTGTTGATTTTGCGACGAAAACTAAGGAGAGTAATATGGTTGGAAATACAGTTCTCTATAATATTGTTCTTTTAAGAATTTTCGATATTTTTATTATTTATCGAGTTATTCCTGGATTTGATCATTTTCGTCCCTATTTAACTAACCTGTTAGATCGACATGCAGAGCCCAGAAACATATTTTTGGGCGTGGGCTGCGGCCCTGGATTATCCTATAATCTTATATTCGAAAGTTGGCAACCCTAAGAACAACACTATTTGTTCCAACAATGGTATCCTATAGTATCTGGTAGTTAGAGTTAACAAGATATTGATATTTTGGACCTTATTGGTGAACATCTTATAAAAAAATCAAAAAGACTAAGGCCCAAATTATTAATCTCCTGTTGTTGAATTGTTGTCATAGCAGATATTTAGATGTTATTATTAACAGGTTATTGATAATTTGAATCTAATAAACAGTTAAAAACTCTTTTTTTGACACAAAACGCACAATTCAATGAAGTGTTTGTCTTCAATGTTGTTTTGAATTTTTTAGGCACATGTAGAAGAACTGAAACAAAATGATGACTATTGGGAAAATAGAATGAAGGCGTTACAGGAAAATCACAAGAAGATGAATCAAGTAATGGACGAACAATACAAGAAAACTGTAAGTATTAGCTGAGCAATGCTGAAGAATAAAAACCCTGCAACTTTGCCCTTTAAAATGATGTAAGTACCTTATTTTCTTAGTTGGAAGAATTCAAAACTGGAAAACCATTAGAAGGGTTGAAGGAAATACCCTGCCTGGATTCGAAGAAGGCCGTTATGGAATGTTACAGGTAAATTACCATATCTCAAGTTGTTAAAGTCAAAAGTAAAAAATAATTTTTTTTGTGAATGAAATTGGGCGACTTTTATCAAGTTCAAAAATATCACCCTCTTCCAAAAAAAAAAAAAGTTAATGTATTAATATCTCGAAAATGGTAACAGATAGGTATGGGGAAATAATAAGGAAAGTTGTTAATAAACTACTAGAGATTGCAATAAAGGTTATATACAGGGTGTTTCGTTTAAAATATCAAAGTTTTTACTGCTTTATTGACTCCGTATTGTTAATTTCAGATGTCATCCAAATGAACCAATGAAATGTGCAAGAATAGTCCAAGCTTTTCAGGAATGCGTCGATTATAAACGAACGTGTCTGCTAGCTAGCAGAGTTCAGACCAGTAAAGGGTAGAAATAATTGAAAATGTAATAAAGGGGTGTAATAAAAAAAATTAGAAGCCTTATTGTAATATATTTTAGAACAGCGATGATTCTTTCGAAATAAATTTTTTGTTTGTTTATGCTAGTTTTTGTTGTCCCTATCTCATTTGTCCAAGAGTTCAGGCTTAAAATTAGGCCTGGTGTACACAGGCTTAGTATAAGCAGTAGCATTAGTAGCTAAGGCTCCAAACACCTGCATATGGGGGTGTAATTTGTGTAACTAGTTGCAGAAATTCAAGCTTGTTTGTAGGAATTCAAAGGTCAGTGGTGTTGCGCAGCTAATATTGCCAGCCATCAGGTGGCGATTTTTAGGGGTGGTTCCATGTATTTTGTGATTGGAAAATCTTGGTGTAGTTTCAATCCCATGTAAATTCTGCTACCCTCAAATATTGTTGTCATATTTGCCGATCGACCTATAGGAACTGATGGATATTCGTTGCCATTAAAAAGTAAGACAGCTTGTAAAGTTGTTTTAGATTAATCTATAAATATGCTTATGACTGATATTGGCCTGTAATTATTCATACAGTCTCTGCTTCGTGATTTAAAAATTTGGCTTATTTTGCTAGGTTTGTTAAAATATTGAGAAGAATGGGTTTTAGTTTTTAATTGGCTTATTAAAAAATAATGAAATTTGGTGTGCATCATAAGGACCTTCAAAAAAGTCTTAATACAATTTTATGTAAAATTAATAGGGGATCTGCTTAAAAAAAAAACTCTTAAGTTAGACGGCCCTAACTTTTTTAATCCTCCATGAAATCGATCCAAATTTTGGCAAGATAGAGTTTCAAGCATTCTTGTTAAGCAGATCATAAGAGAATTCATCAGAAGTTAATGAGAAAGTTTTTACGAATTTTTACAGTGAGACCCGCATAAGTCAAACTAAAAAAAAAACTTTTAAGTTAGACGACCTTAACTTTTGGAATACTTCATGAAATCGATCCAAATTATGGTAAGATAGAGTTCTAAACATTCCTGCTAGGTAGATCATAAGAGAATTCATCAGAAATTCAGGAGAAATTGTTTACGAATTTTTATAGTGAGATTTGCATAAGTCAAACTAAAAAAAAAAGCTCTTAAGTTAGACGATGACCTTAACTTTTTTAATACTTCACGAAATCGATCTTAATCTTGGTAGGATAGAGCTCCAAGCATTCTTGCTAGGTAGATCATAAGAGAATTTATCAGAAGTTAATGAGAAACCTTTTACGAATTTTTACAGTAAGACCCGCATAAGTCAAAATAAATTTTTTTTTAAGTTAAGACAGCCCCAACTTTTTTAATACTACACGAAATCAATACAAACTTTGGCAAGATAGAGTTCCAAGCATTTCTTACTAGGCAGATCATAAGAGAATTCATTAGAAGTTAAGAAGAAATTTTTTACGAATTTTTACAGTGGGACCTTCATAAGTCAAACTAAAAAAAAAACTGTTAAGTTAGACGACCTTAACTTTTTTAATACTCCATGAAATCGATTCAAATTTTGGCAAGATATAGTTCCAAGCACTCCTGCTAGATAGATCATAAGAGAATTCATCAGAAATTTAGGAGAAATTTTTGACGAATTTTTACAGTGAGACCCGCATAAGCCAAACTAAAAAAAAAACTCTTTAAGTTAGATGGTCCCAACTTTTTAATACTTCATGAAATCGATCCAAATTTGGTCAAGATGTCAAATCCAAGTTTTAGGTCAAGCGAAAATTTAGTTTAACCTTGAGATTAACTTAACTTTGACCTTGAAAGTTTAAGGTCACTTGCAATGTCAAATCCAAGTTTTAGGTCAATCGAAAATTTAGTTTAACCTTGAAACTAACTTAACCTTGACCTTGGAAGAGACCTTGAAAGTTTAAGGTTACTTGCAATGTCAAATCTAAGTTTTAGGTCGAGCGTAAATTTAGTTCCACCTTGAAATTAAATTAACCTTGACCTTGGAAGTTACCTAGAAAGTTCAAGGGCATTCTTGCTAGGGTAGATCACAAGAGAATTCATCAGAAATTAAGGAGAAATTTTTTACGAATTTTTACACTGAGACGCGCCTAAGCCAAACTAAAAAAATACTCTTAAGTTAGATGGTCCCAACTTTTTTAATACTTCATAAAATCGATCAAAATTTTGGTAAGATAAAGTTCCAAGGATTCCTGCTTGGTAGATCATAAGAGAATTCATCAGAAATTCAGGAGAAATTTTTGACGAATTTTTACAGTGAGACCCGCATAAGCCAAACTAAAAAAAAAACTCTTTAAGTTAGATGGTCCCAACTTTTTAATACTTCATGAAATCGATCCAAATTTGGTCAAGATGTCAAATCCAAGTTTTAGGTCAAGCGAAAATTTAGTTTAACCTTGAGATTAACTTAACTTTGACCTTGAAAGTTTAAGGTCACTTGCAATGTCAAATCCAAGTTTTAGGTCAATCGAAAATTTAGTTTAACCTTGAAACTAACTTAACCTTGACCTTGGAAGAGACCTTGAAAGTTTAAGGTTACTTGCAATGTCAAATCTAAGTTTTAGGTCGAGCGTAAATTTAGTTCCACCTTGAAATTAAATTAACCTTGACCTTGGAAGTTACCTAGAAAGTTCAAGGGCATTCTTGCTCGGGTAGATCACAAGAGAATTCATCAGAAATTAATAAGGAGAAATTTTTTACGAATTTTTACACTGAGACGCGCCTAAGCCAAACTAAAAAAATACTCTTAAGTTAGATGGTCCCAACTTTTTTAATACTTCATAAAATCGATCAAAATTTTGGTAAGATAAAGTTCCAAGGATTCCTGCTTGGTAGATCATAAGAGAATTCATCAGAAATTAAGGAGAAATTTTTTACGAATTTTTACAGTGAGACCCGCAAAAGCCAAACTAAAAAACTACTCTTAAAAGTTAGACGATTCCAACTTTTTTAATACTTCATGAAATCGATCCAAATCTTCTCAAGATAGAGTTTCAAGCACTCTTGTTAAGCAGATCATAAGAGAATTCATTAGAAGTTAATGAGAAATTGTTTACGAATTTTTACAGTGAGACCCGCAAAAGCCAAACTAAAAAAAAACTCTTAAGTTGGACGGCCCCAACTTTTTTAATAGTTCATGAAATCGATTCAAATTTTGGCAAGATAGTGTTTCGAGCATTCTTGTTAAGCAGATCATAAGAGAATTTATCAGAAATTAAGGAGACATTTTTATGAATTTTTACAGAGAGACCTTCATAAGTCAAACTAAAAAAAAACTCGTAAGTTAGACGGTCCCAACTTTTTTAATATTTAATGAAATCGATCCAATATTTGTCAAGATAGAGTTCCAAGCATTCTTGCTAGATAGATCAGAAGTTCATGAGACATTTTTTACGATTTTTTACAGTGAGACCTTCATAAGTCGAATTAAAAAAAAACTCTTTTAAGTTAGACGACCTTAACTTTTTTAATACTTCATGAAATCGATCCAAATTTTGGTAAAGTAGAGTTCCAAGAGTTCCTGCTGGGCATATAATAAAAAAATCATCAGAAGTTAAGGAGAAATCTTTTAAGAATTTTTACAGAGAGACCCGCATAAGCCAAACTAAAAAAGAACCTTTTAAGTTATACGGCCCTAACTTCCTTAATACTTCATGAAATCGATCCAGATCTTTTGTTAGATAGAGTTCAACGCATTCTTGCTAGGTAGATCATAAGAGAATTTATCAGAATGCCAAAATATCGGCTTCTCTTTTGCTTTCTTGGTATCGTATAATTTAATATTAATTTAGTAGGTATTTTACATTAAATGTATTTAATCTAAATTTGGCAGAAGCTCTTTTTCCGCTTTACTGTCATTTTTCCGAGGGCTGTCATCTAGGCACAAAGTCGATAGGAGCGTCAAATTATCCATATCCTCATAGTTTGGCTCCATCGTAAGATTTGCTGGTAGATCTGGCAATAACGGCAGAAAGTCCTCGTCTTCATCGGTGCGCTGCGTAGTCATCTGCTTCTGGTCACTGAGCAGATCACTTGAAAAAATAGACTCGTTTATTTCCACTGCTGCTTCGATCTCGGCATCTTCGTCTTCGTTAAAGTGCTAAGAAGTAAGATTAAAATCATCACCATCATATGTCACAAGAAGAAGTAATTATCAGAAAAGTGACAGAAATAGAGGTCCGATATGCCGTTATGGCTTTGGCGTTTTAATTGTATTCAACTTGCCTTTTCAAGTAAAATTTCAATAATTGTTAATTTAGTCATCCTTATACTTTAACGGACCCCTAATCAAAGTTGTGAAAGATACTTCAGAATTTTTTGTATTTTTGTATTTGTATTTGGACAATGTGAGCTATCACAGTCGCTAATTATATAAGGCTCCAGGTTCAAATATTACGAAACTGGAGATTCAAAACTCCATGGCGGCGAGCGATATATATTTTGAGCAATATTATAAAAAAAAGTGATCTTTTAGAAGTTTTAAAGGCATTCTGTATAAGAAAGCACATGTTTGTGAAGCATTGGCAGAGGAAATGGGACATACTCTGCTCCCCCCTTATTATTGTATTTTAATGCCATAGCACATGCGGCACCAATTAAAATCAATTGCTATGTCAGAAAATACTTCTCCGACTGTAAGTTATAGCGTTTTAAATTAATAAGAAAATGTGTTATTGATATTCTCTCAGTTGGAAAAATTCAAGCCATCCTGTAATTACTGTAGAAAATTCTTATGTTACTCTGCAATGATACAATTAAACCGATTATAATTAATTTAAATGAGGATAGCGACAGCGAAATAGAACTAGATATATAATAACATTACACATGTAAAAAAATTACTTAGTATTTAAAAATTTATAGTATTTAGTTTTTTTTCGTTTTATTAAATTAATATACATTATACGAGTATTATTACTTAATTTCCTTAGTCCGACCCTTTACAGCAGCTTTATGCTTTACATATTTATAGTCCACACTAATGGGATCGACCCTTTAGTTTTATTGCAGTTAAAAGGTCAAAACCATTTATTGTGAAAAAAACTGTACCCAATAATTAGATAATGATATAGAGTAATGAATTATTTAACCGAGATTTTAGGTGAATTAGGTATTCTTACCGGAACCACAGGCATAGTACTCTTGTATTGAAAAGCGTTGTTCGACAAGTCGACCTCGACAGGAAACAGCGCAGGTCCGGTAAGAGCCTCGAGATGGCTGTCGTGCATATCGCTGAGTGCTTTCGCGATTCGTACTAGCTGCCCTCCGAGTTGTTGGACGTGCTTGTTGTCGAGCAGTTCCATTTTCACCAGAACGTCCGCTCGTAATTTGGCGAAACGTCCTCTGGCAAGCTGGCGACATCGCAAAATCAATCTGAAAAATAGTATTTTTAGTATCAAGACCAAGCCTATAAAGGGTGTTCTTTGATGCTATGCCGTCAACTAATTTTTAAGAATTTTACGAAGAGTTTTTTCTAAATATCCTTTAAATGGCCCATTAGAAAATAATTACATTTAGTGTGCAAGTCCATCATACAAATAATATATGCATCAAAATAGAAAAAGAAAAAACTCAAATAAATTGCAATGACTACTGGAGGAGATTCCTTTAAACATCAAAATTGAAATGTATTATCAACACGACGGAGCGCCTGCCCATTTCGATCGTCGGGTCAAGCAATATTTAGACCAAAGGTTTCCAGGGGTTTGGATTGGTCGCGGTGGTCCTATTAGTTGGCCGCCTATATAGATCGCCAGACCTCACGCCGTTGGACTACAATTTATGGGGTTGGTTAAAAACTGAGGTTTACAAAGTAAAAGTAGATACTAGGGATGCATTATTTAGACGCATTAGAAATGCTGTAATTAATATTGAAGAAAGGCACGAATCAATTAGAAGATCCGCGCACGCCCCTCGCAAACGAAGCAGAAAATATTTGGAAGTGAATGGCGGTATTTTTGAAAATTTACTAAACCAATGATTTATTTAAAACAATGTTAATGTTGGATATTTTGGTTTAACAATGTTATTATCTTATTTAACGCCGTAACTTAAAAACAAATGAATATTGGATAACAACATTTCAGTTTTTTCTTATTATTTTGATGCATAAATTACACCCTTAGAGTTAGGCCCATTCCTCCCGACTCACCCTGTATAGAAGCAAAAGTTGACGTTCACTGACTTACCACGATCAATGGCTTCGTATACCTTACCTGTATTCGTAGTTTCCTGTCTCAACTCGATAGATCGGTTCTTGTAGAGCCGCGTAGCCGCACTCTTCATCATCCATCTCTTTAACTTTTAAACAATAGGCCAAGTACTCAAATTTGGCGTCCGCATATTTTTTTACAGTTAGTCTCGTATCCGGAATGGCTTTGTGAAGGTAGGTGCCCATATCTGATAACACCTGTAAAAATATTCGAAATTTACCACCAAAATTTATTTTCACCAAACATTAATGGAAATTCTAATAAGTAGGTACTAATGGGTAAAGCCTGTCCAGAGATATAAGAAAGTTACACTTTGCCTTTGAATGGGATTATCCAAGGGTGGCCATAAAGAAACAATGAATGAATGAATAAATGCAGGTAAATTATGGTCTGTACTTAAAAATGTCTTAAAGTAAACTGCAAATCCGGAAGACGTAATTTCATTATTAAAGTAATAGTTTGGTGATTTTAAACCGATTTTTGCCTGATTCAAAATGAGAGGGTTAATCCCATAAAACAAATTATGTTCTGAAGACTGTATATATAGCCACTCTAGTTAGTTTTAAGCTTAGTAATTATTCTTACTTCGTGTGTAATACAGCGTTTGTTTAACCGTGTGTGAGTCGTGGAAAATATGCGCGAGCCCAATGTATCTCAGGAAATAACCCCGTCGAAAAGCAGAAAACACTTCTCTGCGGCAACAAAGGAAGTTATAAACAATGTTTATTCAACTCTGATTGAACGTGCGGTCAGCGAGCAAGCAGCGTTAGTGGAAACGGCCACATTAACAAAAATTCCAACATCAACTGTATGGAAAATTGTGAATAATCCCATTTTAGCGAGAAAAAAAGAACCGATACTGGCATTTTCTCGAAGGTAGATGGAAGTGATCAAGATATAATACGGTGTAAAATTTACAAGTTATATGAGGAACAAAGCGTGCCTACATTATATAATTTAATCAAGAGGCTTGAAAAATATGAAACCGGCGTTAAATGTGACAGAACAACGTTATGGAAGTGTATACAACACATGGGTTTTAGATTTAAAAAAATTAACAAAAGACAAGTTTTAATGGAATCCAGTAGAATTCGGGAATGGCGATCCGAATATCTACAAAAAACTAGGATTTACAGAGATCAGCAAATAGGGATCAGTTAGTTACTTTCTTATATCTCTGAACAGACTTTACCTCTTGCATTGTCATGGCGACAACAGACAAACCTAGCGTCAAACTTCAACTGATTGACAACGCAAATTTAAAGCATTGTCTGTCATTGCGGTCAAAAAAAATACCGGGACCAAGAAATTTCCGACCGCGTGAACCTAATGATGAAATAACTTACCGGCTTAACTTTCTTGATCATTTCCAGTCCACACTTCTCCATGTTTCGATGCTGTTCTCCAAACAGTCGAAATGCCTCGCTAGCCCTCGGTTGAGGTTCGCGTACAGCCAATGAGGCAAAGACATCGCCCATTGCTTTTATGGTTTGAAGGAGTTCCATATGAGCCTATAAAAATTTCTAGTTTTACACCAGACAATAAACCTTAGTTTTTAGGTAGGTCCAGAGCCCGAATTCAGAAGTCGAACGCAATTTTAAAGCTGGCGTGGTTTTGATTGGCTGTATCGCACGCTAAACTTTAGATATAACCAACCAAAATTTGGTGTGACTTTCCTTATTAACATCGCAGCTTGGAAATAACATCGTCGTCCTCTCGTCGACTTCGAAATCCGCGGCCCAGGAGAAGCAAACTAAACAGACAATAATTGGATGGTATGTTGGAACAACGTTTTGTTATTAATTGCTTTGACAGATAATAATAAAATGCATACATCCATAGTGTGATTGACTATGGGGTGCCCCCTAAAAATAGGGAAATATACGCCGCCTTAATTCTGACGTTACACGACAAAGTAAAAAAATCATAAGAACTGCTGAAAATGACCTCCTCTTGCTATTGGTTTCCTCGTTCAAGTGGTACCTCTTCTTACAGCACCGGGAGTTCCTCTTTTAAAAATCGACGATAGTATTGCCCGATTAATCCTCTTGACAGGAAGAATGACCCCACCATATAGTCCTCAAAAATACCAGTCCACACATTTACTGTAAACTGATCCTGGAAATGACTTTCGACTATCGCATGAAGGTTCTCTTCTGCCCAAAAATGATTGCTATGAAAATTTCTGATGGCATTTTTCGAAAAACTTGCTTAATCACTAAATAAAATCTTATTTCAGAACAACGTGTTCCAGCATACCATTCAATTATACAAACTACTTACATGTATGACCCTTTTACAATGGTCCACGAGACCTCTGTACATCAACTCTGTGTCTTGTAGTTCTTGCATTTTCTTAACTAACGTATCATTGCATAAAATTGCTCTAGAATTAAATAGAGTAAAAGCAAGTTTTATCGGAAAAAGGCAAATTTAATTCGCAACCATTCTTGACAGTGACGAGAAACATTAAGAGGCACATGTCTGTTTTTTTAGAAATTGTTATATACCGGGTGATGCATGGCTTAGTCGAACATAGAAAGTCCCATGTAAATTTTGAGGTGGCTAAATATTGGCTCCCCTGTACATTTTGGAGAAAAATTGAATTGTAATTTTTTGAAGAGGCCGATATAATAAACCCATGTGACAAGTTTCCCCAGTACGAGAGTATGCCGTATACTTAAGCTTTCCTATTAATCTTTAAATAAATGCGTATGTAGCGAGATAATATTATAATGGAATACCCTGTATGTGGGTCAAAACTGAACTACATGATTGGACCGTAAATTAATTAATAAGTGAAGCTAAATTACAGCTTGCAATAAATATAATTTATCGCTACCATTAAGGGGATAATGTGCTGCAATAAAGATTTCGTGTAAAATGATGTTTTAATCAAAAAATATATACATTTATATAGGAGCAGTAAGCTACCCTGCGGTCCGAGACCCCACGTTTTCTAATAACGAACGCTACTGGAGCTGATTGAAAGTTTCATTGCTGTACCAGCAATATTTTTAATAGACTCCTTAACAAAGTTGACGCAGAACATATACATACATGTACATATTTCTTTACTTTCATAACTATTATTATTTTTATATAAGCAATTTTTCATAATACATAGAGGTCTGATAAGCATTTCTTCATAATACATAGAAGTCTGATAAGTATTTTTCTATGTTTCTAAAGTTGTCTTATAATTTGATGGCCCTATTCTAAAATTTAGACCGCCACATGGTAGTCTCGCTTCCTCGTGAAAGAGCTCTCACTCATAGTGCTCCCATCCCTTAGTACTACCTCCTTACATTATAATAGCTAGCCCTCACTGACATTAACGCTTAAAACATGGTATGTACGTTCGCTGTGTTTTGATCTTGTGAACCTAGCGATGAAAGAATTTACTGGCTTAACGCTCTTGATTAACTTTAGTTCAGCTTTCTGGATGTTTCGATGCTGTTTTCCAAAAAGTCGAAACGTCTCGCTAGCCCTCGCCTTGTTTCGACAGTGAAAGATATAATAATAATCTTATTTCAAATTATATATTATAAAATATAATAAACATATTAATATATTTTTCTTCAATTCAAATGGGTACCTAAAGCATAATATAATATTTCTAAATGTTTTATTTCCAGAAGTTTTTTAATGTCTTTAAAAATCGGTAGTAAACTTCTTAATTTTTTTTCATGAAATATTCGACTTGAAAATTCCAATTCAATTACTGTCAAAAATTATTCCTAAATATTTTACATGATTACCTTTTAAAATTTTAATGTCATCGCTTATATTATTGAGATATTCATGTTTTCTGGTATATTATCTAGGTTTAAAGTAAAAGGAAGATAATTTGTTTTATAAAAATTAATTGTTAATAAATTATTATCAAATCAATTGACCCATTTGTATCGCTATAGAAAATAGCAGTATCATCCGCCAAATTACGAATTTTCCCACCGCAATTTATACGAAATAAATCATTAATATAAATATTAAAAAATAATGGTCCTAAAATTGTTCCTCGAAGAACACCATATTTAAATACGTTTGGATAGCTTTCTTCTTTATCTACTTTAACATAAGTTGATCTATCTGTAAGATTTTTTTAATTATTCTAATTGCTTTCCTCTAAATCCAATATCTTCAATTTTTTCTAATAATAAATGATGGCTAACCGTATCAAAGGCTTCTGCTAAATTAAAAAAAAATACAAATACAAGGTATTTTATTATTTAATACATTATATACTAGTTCTGTTACAAAGCAAATATCATCTTGCATTGATTTTTAAGAAACCTAAATTGTTTCTTAGGAATAATATGTATTTTTTCTAATTAATTATGGATTCCTATTTCTTAAATTATTTCAAAAACTTCAGTTAATTAAAATATTAATATTATAGGTCTATAATCACTAATTTTTCTGTTGATCACGTCTCGCAAGGTTTTACATAAAAATCCCTAGGCTAACAAAGTTTGCAATACTCCCTACAACTTACACCCCGGATACATCTTTAACTGCCTTCCTTTGAAAAGCAAAGATCTTATGTCATAATGCAGCCTGTCCTCATACAATACAGCCGTAGGAGATATCAGAGTGTATTAGTCTGAAGTAGGCAGTTCCAAGACCATAGGTGCTCAAATAGTAAGCGAGGTTTCTTAAGATGAACAGGTTTGTTAAGATTTTTTAGAAGTGCATATTCCATTTTAATTTGCTATCCAAATAAACCCCCAGAAACTTCACACCCCCCTATATTTCGGTTATCAGGATTGTTTATATCTCCTCGACTAAATATTAATCTGCGTTTCATCCCTATTTATGGTCACACAATTACTGTTTACATTTTGTGCTTTTTTGAGTTTCAATATTTTTTGTTTTATGTAAGTACATTGTCTTTTTACTATTTTGTATGCATTTGTATCCTTGAAATGGGTATGGACTAATCGAAATGTGTAGGGTTTAAACAAAAACTTTTGTGAAGAACCATAGAAAGATTTAAAACTTTCACAATTTAAAATGTTACGATTTCCGTGTCTCTAATTATACATAATTCCTTAGGATATGATAACCATATTTGTTAAGGCTAAAATAAATGCACCAAAACTATTGAAATTTAAAAATAATTAGGTGGTCATTAAAAATAGAGTTAACCGGTAAATCTAATTCAACATGGCATCGTTCGACCGCAGAATTAATTTTAAACACGAAAATGTTCCTCCCTAAATTTGTTTTTACTGCAATGTGTAGAAGCATAACCATATTTAGTTAAGTACCTTTGGCTACATGTTATCAACTATAAAATTAAGGCAAAAATTACCTTGATAGTCCCAGGGCATCGGCCGTTGAAGAGCTCATATTCTCCACAAACCTATGCTTCATCTTTTTTAAAACGATATCCAGACTCTTTCCCTGCTGTGGATCCGCATGAAGTTTGTTGTAATTAATCACAACTTCATCCTAGAATATCCAGAATGTTTTAAATAAAATAAAATAATTTTTATTATGAATTTGAGAGCGAAAATCAGATTTCCTAATTATAATTATTCCTACCTAATACCCACCAGTTGAGTCGAGGTGTTTTCATGACAGCGGTCTAAGAGGTGTCAATTTTGAGTTCCTGTTTAATTTTCTGTTGTCTGATTTCTAATTTGTTTGCACTATGGTTGATCTGAATGAGAAACAACGAGTTGAAATTTTAATAATGAGCGGTTACGGAAATATGAAGAGATCGCTAGATCAGGCTTGTCAACTTTTCAATGAATTATATCCAAATAGGCCTCCAATAAATCAGTCAACGGTGTGTCGAGTGGTAAAGAAATTTCGAGAAACAGGCAGTGTTTAGGAAGCCGCTAGATCAGGTCGACCTAAAACAGCAACAGGGGGAGACAAAAGCTTTGGATATCATGCTCTCAATACATGAAAATCCAACAGAATCATCTAGGCCAATGGCTATGGATTTTAATGTGTCTCGTCAGTCAGTGAAAAATTTGTTCAAGCAGGAGAAGTTGCATCCCTACAAGATAAAGTTGGTGCACGAGTTAAACGAGGACGATTTTGACAGAAGAGATGAATTTTGTGAGCTGATGATTGAAAGATGTAATATCGAAAATAACCTCGCAACAAATATCATTTCAATCATCGTTATTGGTCTGTTAAGAATACTCACTGGTTCCAGGAAGGTCATACTCAGAGGTCCGAAAAAGTTAATGTTTGGGCGGGCATAGTTGGTAGACATATTGTGCGACCTTTTTTCATAGATGGATGGTAATTTGAATGGCCAAAAATATCTAGACCTCCTCAGGAATCACATAATTCCTTCTTGCAGAATGGCTTTACCGGGTGTAAATAATGGCATAAGTGAACAGGTATGGTTCCACTAAGATGGAGCACCTTCGCATTATGTGGCAAATGTCAGACAATACATAAGTGAACAATTTCCAGGACGTCGGATAGGCAGAAGAGGTGCTATTGACTGGCCAGCGCGATCCCCGGACTTAACCCCGCTCGACTTCTTTTTGTGGGGACACTTAAAGAACAAAGTCTACGTTAACCGTCCAAATGACTTAGAATCTTTAAAAGTCAGAATTAGTACTGAAGTTCGGGCCATTTCAGATGACTTCCTTCTAAACGTTCTAGACGGGTTCAGGGATCGACTGGCGTTCTGCTTAGCAGAAAATGGTGGTCATTTTGAACACTTACTTGATCCACTGAGAAGGTTTCACTTGTTTATTATTCCGATGTTAAGTTGTTCAATTTTCTAGGCTATTTATTTTGTTATTATAAAGTTACAATTTTAAATAAATAAAAATTTGAAATACAAAAAATTCAGAGTTTTCCGAGTAGAATCCAATTATGCAATCATATGCAGGGTGTTCTATTTAAAAAAGTAAGTTAGTCTCTATGGCAACCAAACCAGAAATGACAGAAAAAATTCATGCAGGTAGAAATGTGGGGAATAATTTACTAAACAACTTTCATAAAGGTCACTTTTTCGTATACCAGGTATTATGCGCGACTACCTTATTGCCACTCTGTATATATTGTAATTAATGATTATACTTGACAGACGTCACTGCGTGTCGTGCAGTGGCGGCTCGTAATGTTACAACTAGGCAGAGCTGCATACGTCAGTGGACGACATTTTTTTTAATTAATAGAAAGCAACATTTTTGCGTATTCTCGAACTAGATACAATAAAACGGTATTTGATTACCAAATGCGAAAAATTATATTTTAATATAATATAGGTAATTAACGTCCTTTTTTTAATTTTCTAACAAGGAAATCAAAAATTATTATTTTTGCATTTTGCACATCTACATTTGTGCGTTTTGCGTGGTCGTAGGCGTGGTGGTGGCCGTGTTAAATCGACAATATTAAGGTTTAAGGTGGAATATTCAAAGTTTCTATGATACAACTATTTAGGCTATTTGGTGACATAAAATTCTAATATACGGGGTGCTTCGTTTAAACCTAATAAAACGGCAAAGTCAAAGTTTAAAAATTTTCGTTAAAGTACGATAGAAGTCCTAAAAGTTGTTTGAATCGTTATGAAATTTTCGGTCTTGAGAATCGTCGCCTTCGAATCCTATTAAATTTCGGCCAGGTCGAAAGATTGCTCGTATTTTATTCTATTATTTAAAAATTCGAAAATGACCCTTTTTTGAAATTTATAAGCTTGCAAACGAAACGTCTTATCAAAATGCGGTTTGGATGATAGATCATCTCAAATACTCTATCTTCCAATACCTAAAAAATTTATGCAATTCTTTAAAACAGGTTTTAATTTTTTTTTAGGTTAAAAAAAATTTGATTAAAATCTTGAATACCTTATGGGATAGCATCCCTCAATAATAGACGTAAAATTTATATTTCGAATTTTAAAATTATTTATTTAGAGTGCAAACAATTAAAATGTCTCTTAATTTTTTTTTAATTAAAATATTTTATAGGACATGTATTTTTATTTACTTTTTATTTTATTTAATGCCCCCGTCATCTATTAACAATTATCACTAAAGTAAATTAAAGGTTTCTCACTAATATTACAGATTTATTCACGAAAATTTCCAAAGTATCACTCATTTTCGGGTTCTAAACATTCTCAAAAAAAAAGTTGTCCATGAAAACAGTTTGTATTGCTCAAAATGTCAGAAAATTCGAGTTTTAATTTACTATACCGCCGCTCAGTTTTAATAGAGATGACGTTGGAGTTTCGGCTTTGAACAGAAATATTAAAAATATATATTATTCTTGAATGTTAATGTACCTTAGCAGCCTGTATCATCTTGGCAACTTCAACTTTGGTCTTCCCTTTCACCGACTGGCCATTGACTGACACCAACTCGTCCCCTGATTGGAGAGTGCCTTCCCTGCTGGCCGCGGTGTTGTCAAATATCTGCACGATGTATAGACAAGGGCAAAGAGGGGCGCCACCACCTATACTAATCCCGATGAGGTTGTTTTCATCTTTTTTTACGGTGACACTGCCTGACGTCACCGTCATGCCCCTGAAATTAAATTTTCAATGTTAACGAGGGATACAAACTGTCTGCTAACGGTATGGGGATGATTGGGTATATAAATAAAAGACATGTATTTTTAATTAGCGATTCTTGTTGTGATTAGATGCTTTTTTTTTGTACTAAGGGTTCCATGCACAAAACCTAATTGAAAAAAACGTATATATGCAGGTTGAAACGTACACGCTAAGCACAGAGTGGCCAGTTCACATTAATGATGAGCTTTTTAGTGTACAGTGGCGAGGGCGGCTCTGCTAAGTATAAGTTAATCCGGCAGTATAATCTGGAGGGATGAAGCGAAACTCACTTTAATTAAATATATATTTTGTACTTACAGCATGTATTTTTGACTTGACACAAGAACTTTATGGGCTAGGAGCTTTAACGACAAGGTATTATTATATACCCACTATACAGAACTGAAAATAGTAGTCATTTTGAACACCTGATCCACTGAAAAGGTTTCACTTGTTTATTATTCCGATGTTAAGTTGTTTAATTCTCTAGGCTATTCATTCATTCACCGTCTTGACCCGACTATAAGACAGGTTTCTTACCCTCTCTGAGAAACTATTAAATATTTTTAATTAAGGTCTTAAATTTAGTCACTATGTTCCCTACTGTTGTAAAAGAAATCATTTTATCAGGATATCTGTAGTTAAAAATTTCGGCAGTTTCTCGATACGTTTTGTAATTTTTACCAACAATTAAAATTATTTCAATTTTATCTTGTATACTCAATTTCAACGGCATATTTATCTAATAAAATATTCAAACTGATGTGTCAGACAAATAACATAGCTGACAGTTAAAATTCAAATCCAGGTGGGAAATGGTGGCAAGATAATGGACATGCCATTAAGAATTAAGATTTAAATTTTTAAGTTTATTTTCAATAAATAGTCTACTAAGAGTAGAAACAGACATAAATTTTAATGCCAATCATCATTTTCTTATTCCAATTTGCTCTAAAATTAAAATTAAGGGTACTTTTCTCGTAGGTAGATTTTGATTTTTTTACTTTTTGATCATCCTGTACAACTGTACATACTATCTCAAGTTTGAATAAACTGCTGGCCACTCGAACTTACCGATAGAGATTTTTAGGCAAAATTTAAAGTTTAATATTTTCAACAGGAATGTAAATTTTTCAACGCCGATTGCAGATTTTGAAAGCTGGTTTTTTTCGGATTAAGCTGCATGACGTATATTTATTGTAGGACCATAGGTTTATTATATACGGGGTGATCAATAATGTCATGCAAAAAATCAAAAAGTTTGTATGAGTGAAATTTCCAAAATAAATTTTTTTGGTCGTTGCAATAGGGTCCGTTACTTAGGTAACATCAATATCTCTAGACGTTTTTGTCAGTTTTTGGATTAAGGACGTTAGGTCTTGTACACACTACTAAACATAAAATGTGGGTAGCAAAATTTTTAAAATGCTATAACTTGACATTGGATGGACGGTTCTTGATGATTTTTGCGGATTTGGAATCCTTATTTCACGTAGATTTTCTACGATCTAAATATTTTATTTGAGGGTGGAAATTTACACATTATACCGGGTCGAAAATATGTACCCCGATGCCCATATTTATGATCGACTGTAATTTCTACGCGACGCGTCAATTTCAAAGTAGGCATTGCAAAAACAAATTTGTTGCTATGGAATTAAAAATAGTTAACATTATTTTAAAAATAACCTGACACATTTCAATGTTATAATTTTGTAAATTTTAATTAATATGAGGCGTTTAACCACGACAGAAAGAGAAAATTGCATTCGACTTCTCAACGAAGGAATGCTAAAAAAGCAAATTGCGCGCATTTACAATGTCAGCCAAAAGACAATTTATAATTTAAACCGTCGCGTCGAAACTACTGGTGATCATAATTATGGGCATGGGGGTGGACATACAAAAAAAATAAACCAAAGAACCCAAAGAATTTTAATTCGAGAAGCTATGGTGAATAGAACAAAGAACTCTAGGAAACTAAATGACTCTTTAAGGCAACAAACTGGGGTGAGAGTTTCGAACAGAACAGTAAGAAGAACATTGAATAAAAACAACTTAAGGTGAGAATTTATTTTTACAAAAACAACATAATGCCAAACATTTTAAATTTTAGAGCCCGTCGCAGAGCAAAATGTGTGTTGTTATTACGACACCATAGAGCGAATAGGCGGGCATGGGCAAATCGGCATGCGAATTGGGGTAATGCAGAGTGGAGCCATTGTTTATTTTCTGACGAAACAAGATTTAATTTGATTCACTCCGATGGCCGAATATTAGTTTGGAGAGGGCCAAATCAGCGGTATTTGGAGGAAAACATGGCCCCTCAAGAGGCATTTGGTGGCGGAGGTGTAACAGTATGGGAAGGTATCATAAGAAATGGTAAAACCGAGCTATTCATTACCAACCAAACTGTTAACGCTAATGTTTATCAGGAGGAAATTTTGCAACCTATTGTTGTTCCTTTTGCTCGAAATTACGGTCCAGAATTTCTATTGGTGGATGACAACGCTCCACCTCATAGAGCGCGAAGGATCACAGAGTTTTTGCAGGCACAGAACATCAATAGGATGGACTGGCCTGCAAAGTCTCCGGATCTTAATGTCATCGAACACGTTTGGTCTTATTTAAAACTTAAAGTAAGATCGCGTGATGTACCCCCTGCAACCTTTGCAACGCTTAATGAGGCCATTCGTGAAGAATGGGAGAATATTCCACAAGATTTTATAAATAATCTTGTGGATACTCTACCAAACAGATGTCGGGAAGTAATACGTCGAGCAGGAGGACCAACAAAATATTAGTTCCTTTTTTTTATAATGCACCTACTTAATTTCGGGTAAATTATTACCAAAGATTAGGTATTTAAAGATAGGACACTTGGCATTTTTCCATTGATATTTGCCGGTTGCTTTTAATGACCTCGTCCTTTTAACACGCTATTGCCAACAAATACCCAATTTCATTTTAAACTCCAAAAATGCAAGGTTGTAATTCCCATCTTTGACGCAGTGGGTTGAAAACAAAAATTAATGGACAAACAATTTATGTTTTTCAGGCCATTTTTTTTTATTAACTAAAAATTACCAATATCAATTATCACTAGGTATCCTTTTCCATACATACCTAATCTTTGTTATTACAGTATATCAGATTTTTTTAGGGATTGCAGTAACCTTTAAATTAGGCTTAGAATTAGAAATTTTGTAAGGATTGACTTTGGGCCGTTGTTAACCAATCTTGTATATTGTAGAATATAATGTAATAAACTTGTTCTTGTCGCTATGTTTTTGTCTATTATCGACCCGGTATAATGTGTAAATTTCCACCCTCAAATAAAATATTTAGATCGTAGAAAATCTACGTGAAATAAGGATTCCAAATCCGCAAAAATCATCAAGAACCGTCCATCCAATGTCAAGTTATAGCATTTTAAAAATTTTGCTACCCACATTTTATGTTTAGTAGTGTGTACAAGACCTAACGTCCTTAATCCAAAAACTGACAAAAACGTCTAGAGATATTGATGTTACCTAAGTAACGGATCCTATTGCAACGACCAAAAAAATTTATTTTGGAAATTTCACTCATACAAACTTTTTGATTTTTTGCATGACATTATTGATCACCCCGTATATAATAAACCTATGGTCCTACAATAAATATACGTCATGCAGCTTAATCCGAAAAAAAACAGCTTTCAAAATCTGCAATCGGCTTTGAAAAATTTACATTCCTGTTGAAAATATTAAACTTTAAATTTTGCCTAAAAATCTCTATCGGTAAGTTCGAGTGGCCAGCAGTTTAATAGTTGATCCCAACACCGAGCCCTGAGGCACTCCTCTCGTAACGATGTAGGTATCAGAGCATGCTGAGCCTACCCTTACCACTTGCCTTCCTTTATGGAGATAGGAAAGAAACCACTCAACTGTCGGCCATAGCGATGTAGCTTTTGCAGCAATATTTCATGGTCCACGCAATCGAAAGCTTTCGAAAAATCACAAAATATAGCCGCAACCGCATCACCACTGTTTATGTTAAGGTAAATATCGTGGAGCAAGGATAATATAGCGTCATCTGTACTTTTACCTGATACAAAGCCAAATTGAACAAAGCTCTGATCTTTCAAAAACCTAATTACTCTCTTTTTGACAAGTTTTTCAATTACTTTTGAAAGTGTTAACAAGAGAGAAATTGGTCGGAAACGGGAGGGATCAGAAGAATCACCTCCTTTGAGTAATGGAGTAACTACCGCTCGCTTAAGACATTGATGAAGTGTGCAAGCGCATGCAAGGCCGTCTCAGGCAAACTCTCCAGTATTTGAACTGTACAAGAATTAGAAGAAAGAGTGAGGTATGTGGTATGAGACATAAATAGCAACACTCTTCGCAGGGTCACCAATACTGTGTTAAAAAAGTGTAAAAAATGTATTAATAAAAACGGCCAACACTTCGAAAAAGTATTATAAATATAAACAAAATAATATTTCTTGCTTTAATCTTAACCTTAATAAATTTTTAGAAAAAATAAATAGTTGTGTTGAAAATTCAATTTCATTTATAGACATTGATTATTTCAATTATATAAATTTTTAATAAAACAAATTTTAACACTCTGTCATTTATAAAACCTAATATAAATGTTTTTCCAAAAATCAATGTTGTAATAAGTAATGAACAGTCAAATGTTTCATTGGATCATTTTTTTTTAGACAAAACTCTTCAGAAAGTAACTTTCCCTTGATATTACTAAACATACAATCTCTTAGAAATAAAATGAATGCACTATATTTATTTTTAAATAATCATAACTACCCAGATTTAGTTATATTAACAGAACACTGGTTAAATATCCAAGAACCTGTTTTTATGTCAAATTATATTGTTGTTCCTAATTTTTGTAGAGCTAGTTCTTTACATGGCGGCACAATGATTTTTATTAAAAGATAATCTATTAAATATATGGAATTTTCTAATGTGACTAAATTTGATTGTGTGTCTTGGTTGAAATAGATTTTGAATTTTCTATAATATTCTCCAAAAAAAGCAACTTATATATAATTTGTTTATACCGTTCACCGTTATCAAATACTAACATTTTTCTTATAAGACTTAGGAATCTTTTATCACAACTTCCCCCCTTATCATATTTTATTGTGTGTGGAGATTTTAATATTATTAATTTTGAAGATTTAAATAGCTGTTACGCTATAAATTTGAAAAATTTACTACTATCATTTAATCTTAAAATGCATATTAATTCACCAACAAGATTTTCTCAATATTCATCTTCTATAATTGACTATGTTTGTTCTAATAAAAATAATGTTAAATGTGAAATAATAAATAATTTTTTATCGTACCATAAAGCCATATTATGTGAATTTAACGGTGAGATAGAGAAAATAGAGAAAAATAAACATATGGGACGTATTTACAGTAAAAATAATTTCAACAAATTTAATAATCCTATAAAAAATTATTCATGGGATAGTATTTTTCTTCATAAATAGCCTTTAAGTAATTTTCATGCCACAATTTTAGACACATTTACTAAAGCTTTTCCAATTTCAATTATTAAAAAAAATAATAGAAAATGTTGGATTTCAAAGGGTATAAAAATAAGTTCTAAGAATTTACGTTTACTTCATTATATTAAAAAAAATTTTCAATCAAACAATTCATTCATTTCATATTTTAATACGTATAAAAACATTTATAGAAAACTAATTAAAAAAGCCAAGGAAAATTATTTTAAAAAATCATTAAATCCACGAAAAGAATGTTGAAAAATTATTAATGATTTGAGAGGGAAAAACAACATAATACCTATAAATACTTCATTATCTTCTGACGAGCCGAACCATTTTTACTGTTCCATTGCTTTAAATCTTTCTGAAAATATTCATCGATCCACTTTCGTACATGAAGAATTTTAAAATTAAGAATACATTTTTCTTTGGTCCAACCGATGTTCAAGATATAAAATTAATCATTTCGGAAATAAAAAATAAAAATTCTGCTGGTAGGGATAATTTATCAATAAACATTTTTTCACAACTATCTATTCCTGCTTTGGAAACTTTAGCGAAGGCAATAAATGTTTCTTGTGAAAATGGAATGTTTCCACAATGCCTTAAATCAGCTATTGTTATTCCAATTCATAAAGGAGGTGATTGTGAATCTGCTTCTAATTTTCGACCAATTTCTTTACTTCCAACACTTTCTAAAATTATTGAAAAACTTGTTAAAAATAAAATGATTTCTTTTTTAAATAAAAACAACATTTTAAATACAAACCAATTTGCATTTCAAAAAAATAAAAATACTAGTGATGCTTTTTTTCATTTCTTAAACATCTTTATTTGAAATTAATGAAGGAGATTTTGCTGCAGCAATATTTTGTGATATTTCTAAAGCTTTTGATTGTGTTAACCATGTTATATTATTAAAGAAGCTTGAGTTTTATGACTTTAGAGGTATATCACTTACATGGTTTAAATCATATTTATCTGAAAGATCTCAAGTAGTATTGTTAAATGGTAAGAAATCAAAAAGTAATAAAATTAATTGTGGAGTACCTTAAGGTTCAGTTCTCGGTCCGTTACTATTTTTAATATATATAAATGACCTTACGTCAATTTTTATAAATGGTAAATTTACCATATTGCTGATGATACAAAAATATTTTGGCATAGTAAATATTGTATTGAACTAATTAAAATAATTATTGAAGATTTAATAAATGTTAAAAAGTGGTGTGACTATAATGTACTCTCATTTAATATCACTAAAACAAATATATTTACTTTTAAATATTCACTTAATAATATAATTTTTAACAATCTCATAATTAATAACCTCAAATTTGTAAAATTTTTAAGAATCTATATTACTCAAAATCTTTCTTTTAATGAACATATCATAAAGTTATGTAGAAAATTAGCTTCAGGATGTTATGCCCTGAGAGTACTTTCTCATGAAATGAATATGGCGGTTCTTCGAAATGTTTATTTTGCTTTAATAGAATCTCTTTTGAGATATGGAATTTGTTTCCGGGGAAATTCAAGCCAATATCTTCTAAATTCAATTTTTATTTTACAAGAACGAGCTATCAGATATTTGTGCAAAGCTAGGGGATTCTTGTAAAACTCTATTTATCTCACAAAAAATTTTAACACTAACTTCAATTTTTATATTGGAAACAGTTTGTTTGATTTATAAAAAGCATAGAAATAGTATTAGTTCACATACTTATAATACAAGACAAACCTTTAATATATGTTTACCTATTCCTTCTTCAAATCTTGTAAAAAAAGCCATTATTTATAATTCTAAAAACATTTTTAATTATCTTCCAGATTTTATTAAGAAAATGTCAAATTTTAAAACGTTTAAAAAAAATGTTAAAAATTTATTATTGAAAAAAGCTTATTATACTCTAGATGAATATTTTGGTGATACTCTGTCATAATTATTTCCACTTTTTTTTATTCCGATATTTTAAGTTTTACTATATTATTATATTTTATTGTTAATTTAATTTAAAAAAGGCTTTGTCGATAAAAATAATACTTTATGACAATAAAGCATATTTTGATTTGATTTGATTTGATTTAATATCAATAAATTACATATTTCTTCTTACGGCAATACGTATTATTTATATTGCCTTTTTAGTTTTCTTTAATTTTTTTATTTTATTACTTGAAATGTTAATATGAAATTTTTGACCATAAGAAAAAATAAAATAATGTATTAAAATGTGACATTTTAAACAAATTTAAAATCTAATTAACCGTGCTTTGTTTGACGTGCTGCGAAAATTAATTTTCTTGTTTTTTTAAGTCAGTTTAATTTACTTACTAATAAGTGACACGTTGTTGTTAATGATGGTATAAAATAACTGAAACCTCATGTTCAAAATCCAATTGCAGAACTGAAATCTACTTAAAGAATTGCTTTAAAAATGTAAATACACTAGAGTAAAAATGGTCTCAGAAAGAATGCTTGGAGGAGGGACATTCTTTTGATATACCTGTCCCAACTTCCGAATCATTTACTACTAAACATTTACTTGGCCTAACAGAAACATCACTGGCTAATAAATTTATCTTTTATGACTACTAGGCTAATGTAAAGCCGCCTTCTGGGGTTTGTATGGCTTAGGGATAATGGAATCGAAACCAAATCAGTGAAAATGGAAAAATTTGCATATGCGAGCTAACTCGATAGATTCAGCTTTCAAATATTTCACAAATGTCGGCCCTATGTGTAAACATACCGATGTTTTTCAGTAGGTACCTGAACTTAATCCGATTGTTGTTTTTTAATCTTTGCGCTGTTTATTTTTCATTTGTTGTATTTGTTTGAGAAGCGCGTGTAAAAACAAGTCAAGTTGAAACTTTAAATCTAATATAGAAACATTTGGCTATTTAAAATAAAACCTTAATAATATTCGAAGCGCAGTAAGGTCGGCGGAAACAACAAAGAACTTCAACTCGGAATAATAGTTTTTAAACCTATAGTATTCCGCCCAAATATTTACAGACATATTAATATTGACGTAAGTTTTAGGAAATGTTATCTCTTCAAGTATCACAAAACTATTTATAACTCAACAGCTATTGTGTTAACGCAACGCGAAGTAAAAATATGCAAATTAGTTCCTTTGACACAACGCCGACTTACCGCGGGATTACTATTTTATCTCAATATTCGGGCTAATTTCTTGTTCGTAAAAAATAACTATGGCCACCGTTGCCATAGCGACATAGTGTGTTACTGAGCGCTAATTGGTTTACCCGGGACACCGGGTAGCAGAGGTAGGTGGGCTCGCCTCGTAGCCCCACGGAGTATGGACTCACGAAAAACATCTTGACGAGTAAAGTCCGCTCTCCACAGGTTCCACATTTTATTATCATACAAGGATCTAATAAAATTTTGATGTAAAATTAATAGGGGTGTCAATATTTGAGGGTAGCAAAATTTACGTGAGATTTCCTTTGGCCAGCCTGACGGTACACCACCCGGTATATACATAAACAGGCTCTTTCTACTAGCTATAGCTTTATCTACCCCTAGCATACGCTGTTGCAGCTCTCAATGATTTGGCCCTTAGATGAGATAAAATATAACTATGGGATAAGATAGATATACTTAACATTATTTTATAGGGTGACTATAAAACCTGTGCACAAAATACTAGAACAAATTTATTAAAGCTAAAATATGATGTTCTAGCTTATAATAGCTTGGTATCGATGGTTTCGTTGGGATGCGAAATCTAAACCTGCATAAGCAGCATTTCGCCTACATCTGAAGCTGCATAACTTTTTTGTGTTGCGGTATATTAAATTGGTTATAATATATTCTTATTCCAATGCGTCTTTTATCCAAAGAAGCTATATCTGGCAGGTTTCACTCCGAGAAACAGTTTCTGAGATAATTGAATGAAATGGTTTATTGCCTATGCCTACTGAAACATGTCGTTACCTTCCTTCATGCTTTATCCACTCTGGCTCAAGAAATTTGAAGCGTGTTTAAAAGCCAACGCAGCAACAAAAATAAAAATTTTAATAGAAACGCGTTAACAATGATAGGAATCTAAAAATGAACTCACAAAGAGCAATAGGAACAACACAGAAAAACAATAACGAACTAAAACTACAATGTTAATAATTAATTAAAAAAATGTTCAAAACCACCTCCGTTTTCATGTATACCTTAATTGAACGGAGAAAGTTTAACTTATGTACCTGGAGGAAGGCAACTACGAGTTTCAGTACGCAAAGAACACTTAAATTCAATTATCTCTGACATGGTTACTCGTAGCGAAACATATAAAAGGCAGGTATATATTTCTTGAACAAAAGCTGCCTTGGAATAAGAAAGTATTATTAGAAATTTAATACACCGAGGCGTAACCTACAAGGTGCATCAAAACTGATTCGGCTTTATAACCTAAAATATAAGCAAATGGTCGATAATATCGGTTGAAATGATCTGACTAAAAATAAAGTTATAATACTTTTATGATTCTATTGGCTTTTAATCTAATCGACTTTTAAGCTACTATCGTGTATGGCTGTTGAATCAAACCTTACATAGTATTTTCCCTTAGAAAAATAGTATGTTCCATTTCCATATCAAGTGAAATTATATTCACATCATCTATCAGTTCTGCCAATGCTTTTTCCATTCGATTGCAGTTAGATTTAGAAACAGCACTTTTCTCCCAGATATTATCACTGAAAAAATTATATTATTTTTTTACGCAGGGTGTAGGTATCCTATACCGTTGTTAAAGACATTCTATAAATGTGAGTTTTCAGGCAAATAAGATGTTTAGATTCTGTATTTAAATTTAGCAACTAAATACAAAATTACAAGATACTATCAGAAAATAAGTAGGTATATTAGCACTTACATATCGATAAGAGTGATGTCCTTACATTTTTCTTCTTCAGATTTTTCCATGTTGATGGTTAGCGTCACTACTTTTAAAACAAATAGCACCTGAACAATTGATATAGGTTAAAATCAGGCTGTTGAAATTATACGGGGTAATGGACGAATATGAGATCAAGATAGGGCCTTCGTAAACTGTTGCTGGTTAATTTGATTGTTGAAATTTAGCTAAACTTGAAGGTTTATTAAATTCAAAATTATATATACAGGGTGGTAACTATTTAATTTTCCACTATTGGTATTTTGTAAACCCCTACGAAGTTGATGAAATTTGAGAAAATGTGACATTTTTAAAGCTTCAAAAGGTGCAGGACTGGCCCGGACTGTCTGTCAATCCATTTTTACAATAAATTACCTTATAACTTTAAATATTTATCCATTCAGGAATTCAAGAGGCAAATAAAGAGCTTTCTCATTGGTCAGGCCTTTTACAGCCACGAGGAATATCTTAACTATCAATTTTAATTTTGAAATTTGTTTTGTCTGTACCTATGTTCATCTGTCACCTGTTTTTTTATTCTTTATATCTTGTTTTATTGTTCATTTATAGTAATAGTTTTAATACATTTTAAATTTTAAAGTTTGTTTTTTTCTTTTATCTGAAATTGTTTGTATGTCCTATTTTATTGTCATTATCATTGTGTAATAACAGTTTCTGACACATTTTAAATTTTAAAGACTCTTAGGTTGTAGTAAAGTAATTGATAATATATTTTTTGACTTGTGTAAATACTTTTGGTATGTTGACACTAATAAATTAATTGTATTTGTATTTGTATTTCTTTAGGATCCACTAACTGCGTTGGCTAATTGCTTTTGATTTCTGAGGTATATAGGGCGATTTGTTAAAATCATCAAAAATTAATTATTTTAATAACTCAAAGAGTTTAAATTTTAGAAAAACGTTCTTGAAATAAAAACTTTTTTCTCTACGAAATGGCGTTATCACTTTTTCTATATTGCTTGTGATAACTGAGTTATAATGACCCACTTAATTTAATTAAATACGGACACGGATTATTTAATTTTATTTTTCAAAGCACATTTACTTACGTTTTAGTACAAATTATACATAATTAGAAAAAATTTGAAAATATTCTCAGTATTACGTCTATGGGGTTTTTAAATATTATTTTCGTTGGATAGATGGAACTGAATCAAAATGGAAACAAGAACAAATATCGTATTTTATTTATAATGCTGTTTGCCAAACTTGACCTAAGTACAACTAATATAAAATTAGGCACAAAGTGACAGCCGTGAATAAAACAATCACTAAAGTTCTTCTCACAATAAATGGTTTTGACCTTTCAACTGCAATAAAACTAAAGGGTCGATCCCACCGTGTAATAAATATGTAAAGTATGAAGCTGCACTAAGGAAATTAAGTAATTATACTCGTATGATGTGTTTATATTAATTTAATGAAATGGAAAAAAAACTAAATATTATAAATTTTTAAATACTACTTATATTTATTTACATGTATAATGTTATTCTATACCTAATTCTGTTTCGCTGTCGCTATCCTCATTTAAATTAATTATAATAGGTTTAGTTGTATCATGCAGAGTAACATAAGAGTTTTCTACAGTAATTACATGATGGATTGAGTTTTCTCAACTACCTGGGGGAATATCATTAACACATTTTCTTATTAATTCTACAACACAATAACTTAAAGTCGGAGAAGTCTTTTCTGACCTAAAAATTTATTTTAATTGGTGTGACATGTGCTCTATGGCATTAAAAATACAGTAATAAGGTGGGAGCCGTAGCACAGTACCTATGTCCATTTTTCTCTGCAAATGCGTCACAAAAATATACTTTCTTTTATACAGAATGCCTTTAAAATCTCTAAAATATCACTTTTTTTATAAAATTCTTCAATATATAAATCGTTCGTCGCCATGTACTTTTGAATCTCCAATTTCGTATTATTTAAACCTGCAGCCTTATATAATTGGCTACTGTGATAGCTCGCATTGTTCATTACTATCACGCCGTTCTGAGGAAGGTTTGGTAAAAGACAATTTTTGAACCATTCTTCAAAAAGTTCTGCCGCTGTATCTTCATGGTAGTCCACGCTGGAGTCTTTAATATTTTTTGTAGAAAGTTACAATGCATTAATTGGGACCCAACTGTTTCCTGACCCGGCATGTAAAATGGAAATTATTTTCCCTTTATTTGACGGAGCTCTTGTTTTACACCTGCCGGAAAAATCGGACCATCCTTTGGATAGTGTGTCATGTGTGTCAAACTATGTCTCATCGAGGTAAATTATTGGACACGACACCATTTTTATTATCGTTGGGATTCCATAAGTACTTGCATTTTGTCGATTGTGAGATATCTGAAGCCCATTTTAAACAAAACTCTCCAAAAGCTAGTAATGCTACAGCTTATTTGGGTTTAGCCATTAGCGAGCCGTTGCTTCAGAGTTTCTAATGTGGGTACGCGTTGCTCCTCGTACATGGTGCCTTATCAAGTCCTTGTCGGCTATGTCGAAACATTTATTGGAACCGTCATCTTTACCCTTCTTTCTTGATTTGATGGGATTTGACACGATTCTTTTCACTGTAGTTAGAGGTATCTTAGTCAAGTAATTAGTTTCACTTGCAACAGCACTAGCGCTAAGTCCCCTGTTAATGCTGTTTTATATGTATAATATAATGTTTCGTAAAATGATATTGCAATACGACTGAACACTTCACGTGAGAAATAAAGACTGACATTCAATCTCTCAAAATACCTGCTATATATAATATACGAAATGAATACTGGGAATTTTCTGGTATTTACGATCGCACTTGGCACCAACTTTATTGCAGTTATTAAATCAGAACCATTTTTCGTGAGAATAACTGAATGGAGGGTAAACTAGATCTTTGATGACCATCTCGAAACTCTATAGATTACTTGTATACGAATAGAGCGATGACTTCGCTTGCATGGCAAATCAGAAGTCAGTACTTAATGTAAGAAGCTTGATATCGCGCTTAAAAATAATTCTTTCCTTATGCAAACAGTAGGGGAAACGGTGCTTTCATCGCGTATCTATTAAGGAGTTTTATATTCCAAATGATGTTATCGATAAAACTAAAAAGAAGCTAAAAATAAACTTAACAATTTGTCTTCCAAATCTCGCTGGCAGTAGTAGTACATATATCTTGAATGAAGGGCTTGATACGGATATAGCTGATAAGGATAATCCATGTTGTCAAGCCAAGGTACAGCACAGTTCTACTTGCATGCACTAAAATTACAAATTTACGGGGTGTTTTTTTTAATTAATGGCTAAAATGCTGGATGTAATTCCTTGGCTCATTTTACGACTGAGAGAACTAAATTCTAGTCATAAAACAAGCTTAAGAATGACATGCCGCAATTTTCCCCACCAATAAAAATCCACTCTGTACCTATAAAAAACTAAAAGCACACACAACACGAAGTCTGCTGCACTAAAACCTAAGCGAACAATACACTGATTAAAGTTGAAATAATTTTAGCTTACATGAATATTTCATTACAGAGATAAGCAATAAAAAACACAGGAAATAATGGATTTGTTCGATACGATGCGGGTTCCGTAATTGATTGGACCCATGTGTGTACATGTGATACGTGTTGAGTTTGTTGAAATGAAATATTATACCCGTATCCAAGAAAAAAGATTAAATTTATACCGAACGTTCATAATGATATCATTTTTTTTTCTATAATCCGAGCAGTATAAGGACTGCAAAATTGTGGAATATTTATGCCGCCCATGAAAGAAATCGGATGAACCTGCAGCTTCAGAAAGGTGGCCCACCAGGAGCTCTATTGTTCCGACAAAGGATGAATCACAGTAGCAGTGGCGGCGAGGGGTCTTGGCTTTTTACTCGCTTTCTGTTCTCTTTGTTGTCAAAATCCCCCCCTTCCCGCTTCAGAACCTATTGCTGGCTGCGCCACTGCACAGAATGTTTTCTTGTCCAGGGAAACGTTTTTAATAATTTACTAAAGCTAATCTCGAGGATCCTGAGGAACAAGCATAACGAACTGCAGAGCGTCAACAAACTTCTGAGCTACGGGAGCATCCAGAACCTCCAAGAACTCAACCACACTAAAATACTTCAAAACTTCATTCTTGGCGCCTCAGAAAGAAAATGGAAAAGATAATGACGACGAGGAGAAGGATAAAGATGTGAAGGGGGATGACATTTGTTGTTTATTGTGTGGTTGGGCAAAAGCGTTGAAATGTGGTATCGATGTATTTTGTGTGACCATTGGGCACATACAACCTGTGCAAATACGGAAGAAAAATTTAAAAGTGACCTTTGTGTTTAGAAATTTTCTTGGGGCAAGAGTATGGGGTAATAATAGAAAAGTAGTTTTTTTTTTCTAATTTTAATCTAATCTTATGTAACATTTTATTACTTTTTAATGAAGCATTAAATAAAAAACAGCCTAGTTAGTGTTTTTCTCCTATTTATTAAACTTTATCAAGAAAAACAAACTAAATATTTAGAATAACATTAAGGGGGCCACCATTCCGCGGTCTCCCCTACGGACGGGTTTGTTACAAAAGGCCAATTATGTTGGGTTCAGTGCTGCGAATGATTTCAGTTCCGGTTAGTTCCCGGTATTCGTATCATCGGGCTAATGTTCATCTTTTTATCTTGTCGTTGGTTCTGCTTGTGGTTTTCACGAGACATGGAGGGTGAATTTAAATTAGGCGGGACTAAGTTTCACAAACTTACGTATGAAAAACAATTAAACGATTAAAATATTGGAATTGCGGGTAAAAGTTGTGGCAGCATTTCATTGCTTTTGAAAACTTGCAAATATTTTTTAAAGCATTGGTTCACTCAAGTAGAGAGATATTGAGAGAGCGAGGCCAGGTGGTGCTGGTGGTGCTGTTTTACGATCTAACCCAGGTGGTGCAGGTGGTGCGTTTTACGATCTAACCCGGGTGGTTCGGTGGTGCGTTTTATGATCTAACCCGGGTGGTTCGGTGGTGCGTTTTATGACCTAACCCGGGTGGTTCGGTGGTGCTGTTTACAAAATAACCCGAAATTAAACCCGACTTTTTACGACCTAACCCGGATGCTTTCATGAGGCGGCTTCTTATCTAACCCTAACTTGATCCTTAATATTTATGAACTGACCCGAGATAAAACCCGACTTTTTACGACCTAACCCGGATGCTTTCGCGAGGCGGCTTCTCATCTAACCCTAATTTGAACCTGAATATTTATGATCTGACCCGAGATAAAACCCGACTTTTTATGATTTAACCTTAGTGAAACGCCGCTGCTAAAGCGGGATAATTAAATCCCAATTTTTATAAGCCATCCTTAAACCCAACTTTTTACGATGCGACCTGATCCATCCTTAAACCAGACTTTTTATGATTTAACCTTAGTGAAACGCCGCTGCTAAAGCGGGATAATTAAATCCCAATTTTTATAAGCCATCCTTAAACCCAACTTTTTACGATGCGACCTGAGCCATCCTTAAACCAGACTTTTTATTATTTCCCCTTAGTTGAAACGCCGCTGCTAAAGCGGGATAATTAAATCCCAATTTTTATAAGCCATCCTTAAACCCAACTTTTTACGATCCGACCTGAGCCATCCTTAAACCAGACTTTTTATTATTTTCCCTTAGTTGAAACGCCGCTGTTAAAGCGGTATAGTAAAAAAACATTATCTATATTTTCTAACTTAGTGAAACGCCGCTGGCGGGTAGTAAAGCGAAATAAATCCCTAATTTATATGGTCTAACAAGATAAGTATATTAAGGCGGCACATTTGTCACCCCGCAATAATTATTTATACCTAAATGATCCTCTCAAACCCTCTGCCGACTCGATTTAAAAAGAAAGGGACATAAACCTTTATTTATTATTCCGAAGGACCCTCATTAAAATTCAGTAGCATATCTAATAATTGTTTTCAATTTTTTGCATCACTTATAGAAATACAATAAAATAATTACCATCTAGAACCATTAACTAGCGATTTCTTTGTACTGGAAATGGATAAATTATAGGACTATCTTGTAATGAGAACAGAGTAATAAAAAGTAAATAAAACTTAAATACGTATAAAATACCAAGCAGGTATAGGTACTATACAACTTGTGTTCGCCATCAGGTAAAAGCCCTCATAATGCTTTTATAAAAATTTCGGATAATATCATAATATAAGTAAATAGGCTACAATTTCAGGAAAAAAGTAAAAAAAATTAATTCACAGTGTAAAATTGTAGTTAAATGGATTGTAAATACGAAATAATATAAAAAGCTACCTTTTGTTTGCGATGATGTATGCACAATAACTCTATATTATTCGGTCCTTAAACTGAAAATACCCACTAGATAGGTATCATAAGCTGTATTTGTCATCAGGTAGAACCCCCAATAAAATTATGAATATCAGGCGTAGGCAACAATAAGCAAATCACGTTGGTTTTTTAATTTATTATTAATCTGGCTAACTTAAGAAACTCACAATATAACGACCATCCAAAAAAATCATAATACATTACTGGGTGTGAAAGCAATTGCGCTGCAAAATATAGTGTATACCGACTCTGAGGTAGTTAATTAAAATCCCAATTAGCGCTAAAAAAAATCAATTAGATATTTACTTTAGATATTTTAATAAAAAAATTCAATATTCTCACCAACATTTAACTTTTGAAATTAGCATAATAACAAATCCTTTACAATGAATTAAACAAACGCATACAAAATTTTAAAATCACATAATAAGAATATAAGCTAAAATCTAACAAGTTCAGACTACTCGAATGACGTCAGTTTACATCTGTAGAGCGAATCATAAAAAATGGTCAAACTTTGTCGGCAAATACCCTTCTATGATGCAGGGGAAGGACAGGTAACTCGAGATGTTTATAAAGAAACGTTAAAGAACATTATTTGCTTATTTCTAGACTCTTAAAAATTAGATGCAATCGAACAATAAATGTTTTCATCATGTATATTTATGAGTAACACATTACCTTCGACATACATAAATTCAAATTGATAATTACTTGCCTTAGTACTTTTTTAGAAGCTTGAATCATTGCATATAACCGTCTGAGGATACCCAAACTTCCCCTAACATATTTCTCCGCAACCGGGGAAAAAGAGGTAGAAAAAGTAAAATAACAACTCCAAGTGTCTTTGCGAACAATCGGCAATAAAATAGAGTATTTCAGTTTTTAATTTTTCGTAAATAAAAGTTGGTTAGATTAATAGTCTCTGTGAATATAATAACATAAACAAAGTGATATGCCGTAAATTTAGGAGTACAGTATAAATTATGCCTCTATTAAAATATACCGCAATAACTAACTACCAAAGGATTTTTGATATTTTGAATATATTTGATGCTCATAGCATTATCACATTTCCAAAGGCTCTAAATTTTAGAAAAATGTTCTAATAGAATATGTCTATCAATATAAAGTAAAGGTATTGTTAGGTTTTTTTAAAAAATACGACCTACAACAGTCTCTGCTACAGCATGGCTGACTCTGTAGAAACTTCTGTGAAACCATAATAATTATATCAATAATCGAGTTGTCCTTATGATAATATTTTCTTCCAATATCCGACTCCACTATCCATAAAAGTTATGTTAGAAAATTCATAATTGAGCGCATTGTAATTTTTTAAAAAGAAATTCACTTCACACACAAAGATGTAGCCATTCAATCCATGAAAATAATGCAAGTCAGTATGCGTATGTTATGGCTAACTGTTTAAATGTCTATTCCTTCCACGTTTATCGGAAGAAATACTTTTTTTATACTAGTATTTTAGTTGAAAATAAGATCATAAATCATCTATACAAAACAAGCGCCCCTTATGGATTTGAACGAAAATCATAGATTCGACTATTTTCATGAAAAATAAATCTAAGTACGGAATAATGCAGGAAGATTATCTATTTTCTTGGTTTAGAAAGTGATGTAGTTAAGATTTATAACTTAGGAATAAATAAATTATTATTAATCTTTTCGACCTATTTCTCTTGCATATTTAATTTCTTTGATAGTAAGAACTAATCTTTTTATTTTACAAAGTAAAAAAAAAAAGCTAAAGATCGGCGTTGTCAGTCAGGTATAAGAACTGATTTAACACGATGGTTTTTGTACAAACGTTCACATACAATTGTATGCTTTTTAACCGATTGTGTCGGAAAAAATGACGATTTATAGATTAGATATTTAGACGAAGAGCTAACCTTCTCAATAAAGTATTGATTATTGCCCTGCTAGCTAGACAACACTTTTTATGTTAGTCAAAAAAAAATTTTTTTTTTCGGACGCTATTACAGATTTCATCGTTAACTAACAAACATTAAGACCAAAAAATTAGCGTGCAAGATGAAATGTATAGGTTCACTTCATTTCTACATTATTTTACAACTCTCAATCGCATTAAAAACAAGATCGAATAAAAAATAACTTATGACATATGGACGAAAAATGTTTTTCGGGCTATTTAGGTTAGCGACCGCATTACGTCTGAAATACTACATTTTTCGAGCTTATAACATAATTTACTATTTTAACGTTAAAATAGGGGAAATGATGTATCGAAATGGATACTTTTTTTTTGTCGGTCACGAGATTATAGTTTCTTTTAAAATGAACTCTAATATTTACAACACAAATTATCCTTTAAGCCACATTAGTTTAAAACTCGTCTGTCGCTTTCCCTCTATTGTGAGTTTGATTAAAGTATAGCGTAGTATATATTTAGATGAATTTCGCAAATGTTGAATACTTTCAAAACTGAAAAAGCCGCCCTTTGCAATAAATATCTCCGTAGAGTTAGGTACCCTGCAGATTAAGGGTATTTCAGCGGATAATCATATACAAATTCAAAGATTTTGTCTATTTTAATGGATTAACAAACAATATCTATAGGATGACTTTACTGATAAAAAAAAAATAACAAAAATCCATAAAGTCTAGGCTCACATGAAATTCCATAAAGAGCAGCTGCATAGCCTTATCACATCAAACTATATTTTTATTTCGTTCTATTGTCAAAAGTCTGTGTTTAGGAGATTATCGTTCATTTTAAAATGAACTCTAATATGTACATCACCATAAACTACCTCTTAAGCCGTCGTAAAAATACACTTTTCGATTTACCTCTATATTGATTTTCTAATATTAAATATCTACAATAGTCGAAATTCGCTCGCTAATACCTATGTATGCAAGGTTTCTTCAAAAAATGACAATTTTGTTGTTTAATGGCTTGAAAAAATGGAAAAAGGAGGTTTTTGCATCCATTTATTTCCAGATGAGTGTTAAAAATACTTATAAAACTCGGTATACCGAAGATCAAGCATTAATGAGAGGGTTGAGTCCTGTTTGCCAAATCCTGATTTTTAATTTGACGTTGGCAACGGTACAATTTTTTAACATTTATCATAAGAGGCGTATATTTTTGGAGCTTAGATCTACCAGTTTATCCACGCCCCATTTATTGTTAGTGCTTTAGTAATTTTACTTTCCAATTATTTTTTACCAAAATGCGTAGTTGAAACAGTGTCTATATCAGACGATATAATAAATTTTAAGGATTAATTTGCTTACAAATACACTTCAATTTATTTAGGCTAAAGCAGCCAGACATATACTGGAACTACGAAAACCCTATTACAATTTGGTTGCCTAGAGAAAATTTTGTAAAAAACATAGCTTTCTACACAAATGCTTGCACATTATGTACCTATCATTTTAAGATACCTGGCGACATCAATGTAAGCATTGACATAATGACGCAAGATATAGGTAGGTACTAGAATATTCAAGATTTCTATTAACGATACACTTCAGCATACATGCGAGATGTCATTAATGTCTACGGAAGGCAACAGACATACCAGCTATTTTTACATGGGATTCCATAGACTTGGACGCTTCTTGTTTAGAAATATTTGATGTCATCTTGAGGAGTTCCGTATTGAAGCATCAAACCTACCTGCCAAATAATTGACGAAATATGGGATATCATAAAATATGCCCCCCATCGAACTAAATGATCCTATAAACCAGCTTCACAGACCATAATTTGTGATGCTAACACGATTAATACGCAATAGAACAAGATTAAGAAACAAAATTTAAAGTAGCTCTTTATCACACGAAAATAATTAAATAATTTACGGTTACAGAACAATAATTATTTTAAAAAGCTGTATAACTAAATATATTATGTTATTAGGAATATTCTGTCTAAAGTAACAGCTGATCTTAGTCGAAAATGAGATCGTATTATTGATTGTTGAATTCGTTAGGTATGAAATAAAATTAGAGATTTCATCTATTTTTTCACGATTAAAAAAGAATACCTCTATTTAGCTAAAAATGAAACGATTACAGTGGTAGATTAATTCACTTTACCAAGCATGTAAACTACTAATTTTGCAATAAATATCTTCTATATTTCTAGGTAGGTTTACTCGAAAATGTTGGGCTATTTTCATCAAAAATCCCGATACGAAATTGAAAAATTTGCCTTTTTTTGTCGGTTTACAAAGTGATAGTGGAATATTGGTTTGATCAAAGAACAATAATTATTTTAAAAATGTTGTATAATTAACTAAATGTCGGTGTTATCAGGCAGGCAAGAAGTTATTTATCTGAATCTTATTTGTACCATTAGCGTTTATATACAAATGTTAGTGGTTTTCAAAAATTGATATCTCGGAAATTATTAGGTTTAGACTTATAATACGCTTATTAAAAAATAATGACTACTTTATGCAAAATTCAAAAATATTATAAGATGTAGGGTATCCCAGTAACTTAACCAAAGATTTTCGGTCTTCGTAAAGCTTTACACGTTTCTTCAGCGTACCAAACATTCACTTTTTTTAAATATTGACATCGGGTTAGGATTCTGAACATAGGATTAACATCACTCCAATAGTGAACATGTTGCGTTGTCACAGTTCCATTCGTTGAAAAGTAAACAAAACCGTTTGAGCTACGTGGGGAATAAATAAAGTTGGCTTGTTGAAAAATTTTAATATTTATTAAGGTAAAAGACTATAAATATATCGATACAACACTTTGGCATTTCTAATACTACAAACATGAATATCTAAAATGTGATATTTACAAACATCAACTCTCTCTCCCTTCTCTAATTTTGGTACACCAATGCTGTCTTCTAAGTTTATAATATATGGCGTCCTGCAGTTTAATTCCGAAAATGTTTTAACTAAAAATTCCTCTTTAACACATCCTTTAACGTAAATAATGTCTGCGTCTATCAGATTGTTGGATATGATATTATGTAGTTCCTTGTAATCGGTATCACCATAATTATAAAGGATACCATGATGATTTCCAAATAGATATTTGACTTGTTTCTTGCAAGCCTTACTTAAGGTGTCGAATGGTTTAACTGGTTTAAAAAAGTAACTTTTCATACTATTCCCATCATAAATAGCCAATTCTTTCGCGCAAAATTCAGGTATGTTAAATCCTTGAATATCGACTACAACGAACTTCATTGTCTGAAGACTCAAATCAAACAAGTATATTTTCATATTTTTATCGCTCTTAAGTTCGATTTCAAAAGCACACCCCCACTTTTCGATAATTTCACAGTCTTAGCACATAGATCTTATATTTTTATTTACGATCAATTCATCTTTATTCGCCAATCGTCTCAAACGAGTCTGCTTTTGAAAGTAATATAGCCTTAGTATTCAGAAAATATTAATGATATCGGAGCCTAAAACATCCTTGACACTAAAAAATCATTGTGTTTCCTAACAAAACCCATCATCTTGTCTATTTAGCTTGCTTTCCTATTGTTTAGCAGGTTAAATAAAATTATTATTTCGCTCTTTTTGTCTGTACTGAATCGTTAGGGGAATACGTTTCTAGTTCTATAAGAGAGACAGTTAAAATTTATGTAAGCAATCAAAAATCCTACACTATGAGCTACTTAGTTAAAATTTCATATTTCCTTCCTGGGTCAGGCAAAATTTGTGATGTGTCGGACAAAATTTATAAAAATACAAAAAAAAAATGCTGGATGCATTTTTAGCGTGACTTTCTATTTAATACCATCTTATTTCAAGGTATAATTCGGTTGTCAAAATGAGAATAAAATAATTTTCCCATGGTTTATGTCATCTTAAAAAAGTCAAAAGGTTATATTCTGTAGAGGGTCAGATACATTTAAATTTAAATATTTTCTCCAAGAAGAATTTTAAGATAGTATTATAGTAAATAAAAATTCTATACCTCCAATATTTCATGGAAACATATCGTGTTCTAGCGACATAACCCAAAAGTACCTCTATTCAGAAACGCATCGTACTTTTCTTGTCAATAATTGTCTCATTGTCCCATCCATTACATTATTATAATCTTAAAGCACCTGTTACCAGCATTATCTGTTTTTATGGTTTTCATAAAACATAGCGATTACCGATGAAAATTAAACGAAAACTTAATAAATAACTTTTTTTTCAACTGAAATATACTGATTTTCGATGGAAAAATGTTACTTATAACTAAAAATGAATATAAGACATATACGCAATGATATTTAGAATAAATCAATCTTTTCTAAAATTACTATGAAATATTCACAAAATCGTTTCGTTATAACCAAAGTAGCAAGGCTTGCAGATTTCGTATAGAGTTCAAACGCGATACTGAGATGATCTTTTTTTTTTTATATTTTTGTAGGATAATGCACCACTACGTTGTAAGTACTTGAGAGAGGACTTTCTTGAAAAATCCTCAAATTTCTCTGCAATTTTGTTCCTTCTAGAGTTAAATTCACACAGAAAACCCCGTATTCTTATCTTTCAGGTTGGTATATTAAAAAGGGCTTATTAGTATGGTTTAGAAAACAAGCAATATTAATTAACGGATGTTTTTTCGTCGTATGAAGAGTTGAAAATTTTTTTTTTCCACTCCAATGGTTACGATGCAGAGAGTCGGGTTTCATCATAATCTTTCAGGGTAGCTCAGGTTTGATTGCATGTAGAGAGTCGGATTTCATCATAATCTTTCAGGGTAGCTCAGGTTTGATTGCATGTACTAAGGTTAGTGCTCCTTGCAATCGGTTTCAGGTTTAACGCGCCCCCCTCAGGTTTGTTCAGGTTTCTCAAACGTTTGAGAAACCTGAACAAACCTGAGGGGGGCGCGTCAAACCTGAAACCGATTGCAAGGAGCACTAACCTTAGTACATGCAATCAAACCTGAGCTACCCTGAAAGATTATGATGAAATCCGACTCTCTACATGCAATCAAACCTGAGCTACCCTGAAAGATTATGATGAAACCCGACTCTCTGCATCGTAACCATTGGAGTGGAAAAAAAAAATTTTCAACTCTTCATACGACGAAAAAACATCCGTTAATTAATATTGCTTGTTTTCTAAACCATACTAATAAGCCCTTTTTAATATACCAACCTGAAAGATAAGAATACGGGGTTTTCTGTGTGAATTTAACTCTAGAAGGAACAAAATTGCAGAGAAATTTGAGGATTTTTCAAGAAAGTCCTCTCTCAAGTACTTACAACGTAGTGGTGCATTATCCTACAAAAATATAAAAAAAAAAAAGATCATCTCAGTATCGCGTTTGAACTCTATACGAAATCTGCAAGCCTTGCTACTTTGGTTATAACGAAACGATTTTGTGAATATTTCATAGTAATTTTAGAAAAGATTGATTTATTCTAAATATCATTGCGTATATGTCTTATATTCATTTTTAGTTATAAGTAACATTTTTCCATCGAAAATCAGTATATTTCAGTTGAAAAAAAAGTTATTTATTAAGTTTTCGTTTAATTTTCATCGGTAATCGCTATGTTTTATGAAAACCATAAAAACAGATAATGCTGGTAACAGGTGCTTTAAGATTATAATAATGTAATGGATGGGACAATGAGACAATTATTGACAAGAAAAGTACGATGCGTTTCTGAATAGAGGTACTTTTGGGTTATGTCGCTAGAACACGATATGTTTCCATGAAATATTGGAGGTATAGAATTTTTATTTACTATAATACTATCTTAAAATTCTTCTTGGAGAAAATATTTAAATTTAAATGTATCTGACCCTCTACAGAATATAACCTTTTGACTTTTTTAAGATGACATAAACCATGGGAAAATTATTTTATTCTCATTTTGACAACCGAATTATACCTTGAAATAAGATGGTATTAAATAGAAAGTCACGCTAAAAATGCATCCAGCATTTTTTTTTTTGTATTTTTATAAATTTTGTCCGACACATCACAAATTTTGCCTGACCCAGGAAGGAAATATGAAATTTTAACTAAGTAGCTCATAGTGTAGGATTTTTGATTGCTTACATAAATTTTAACTGTCTCTCTTATAGAACTAGAAACGTATTCCCCTAACGATTCAGTACAGACAAAAAGAGCGAAATAATAATTTTATTTAACCTGCTAAACAATAGGAAAGCAAGCTAAATAGACAAGATGATGGGTTTTGTTAGGAAACACAATGATTTTTTAGTGTCAAGGATGTTTTAGGCTCCGATATCATTAATATTTTCTGAATACTAAGGCTATATTACTTTCAAAAGCAGACTCGTTTGAGACGATTGGCGAATAAAGATGAATTGATCGTAAATAAAAATATAAGATCTATGTGCTAAGACTGTGAAATTATCGAAAAGTGGGGGTGTGCTTTTGAAATCGAACTTAAGAGCGATAAAAATATGAAAATATACTTGTTTGATTTGAGTCTTCAGACAATGAAGTTCGTTGTAGTCGATATTCAAGGATTTAACATACCTGAATTTTGCGCGAAAGAATTGGCTATTTATGATGGGAATAGTATGAAAAGTTACTTTTTTAAACCAGTTAAACCATTCGACACCTTAAGTAAGGCTTGCAAGAAACAAGTCAAATATCTATTTGGAAATCATCATGGTATCCTTTATAATTATGGTGATACCGATTACAAGGAACTACATAATATCATATCCAACAATCTGATAGACGCAGACATTATTTACGTTAAAGGATGTGTTAAAGAGGAATTTTTAGTTAAAACATTTTCGGAATTAAACTGCAGGACGCCATATATTATAAACTTAGAAGACAGCATTGGTGTACCAAAATTAGAGAAGGGAGAGAGAGTTGATGTTTGTAAATATCACATTTTAGATATTCATGTTTGTAGTATTAGAAATGCCAAAGTGTTGTATCGATATATTTATAGTCTTTTACCTTAATAAATATTAAAATTTTTCAACAAGCCAACTTTATTTATTCCCCACGTAGCTCAAACGGTTTTGTTTACTTTTCAACGAATGGAACTGTGACAACGCAACATGTTCACTATTGGAGTGATGTTAATCCTATGTTCAGAATCCTAACCCGATGTCAATATTTAAAAAAAGTGAATGTTTGGTACGCTGAAGAAACGTGTAAAGCTTTACGAAGACCGAAAATCTTTGGTTAAGTTACTGGGATACCCTACATCTTATAATATTTTTGAATTTTGCATAAAGTAGTCATTATTTTTTAATAAGCGTATTATAAGTCTAAACCTAATAATTTCCGAGATATCAATTTTTGAAAACCACTAACATTTGTATATAAACGCTAATGGTACAAATAAGATTCAGATAAATAACTTCTTGCCTGCCTGATAACACCGACATTTAGTTAATTATACAACATTTTTAAAATAATTATTGTTCTTTGATCAAACCAATATTCCACTATCACTTTGTAAACCGACAAAAAAAGGCAAATTTTTCAATTTCGTATCGGGATTTTTGATGAAAATAGCCCAACATTTTCGAGTAAACCTACCTAGAAATATAGAAGATATTTATTGCAAAATTAGTAGTTTACATGCTTGGTAAAGTGAATTAATCTACCACTGTAATCGTTTCATTTTTAGCTAAATAGAGGTATTCTTTTTTAATCGTGAAAAAATAGATGAAATCTCTAATTTTATTTCATACCTAACGAATTCAACAATCAATAATACGATCTCATTTTCGACTAAGATCAGCTGTTACTTTAGACAGAATATTCCTAATAACATAATATATTTAGTTATACAGCTTTTTAAAATAATTATTGTTCTGTAACCGTAAATTATTTAATTATTTTCGTGTGATAAAGAGCTACTTTAAATTTTGTTTCTTAATCTTGTTCTATTGCGTATTAATCGTGTTAGCATCACAAATTATGGTCTGTGAAGCTGGTTTATAGGATCATTTAGTTCGATGGGGGGCATATTTTATGATATCCCATATTTCGTCAATTATTTGGCAGGTAGGTTTGATGCTTCAATACGGAACTCCTCAAGATGACATCAAATATTTCTAAACAAGAAGCGTCCAAGTCTATGGAATCCCATGTAAAAATAGCTGGTATGTCTGTTGCCTTCCGTAGACATTAATGACATCTCGCATGTATGCTGAAGTGTATCGTTAATAGAAATCTTGAATATTCTAGTACCTACCTATATCTTGCGTCATTATGTCAATGCTTACATTGATGTCGCCAGGTATCTTAAAATGATAGGTACATAATGTGCAAGCATTTGTGTAGAAAGCTATGTTTTTTACAAAATTTTCTCTAGGCAACCAAATTGTAATAGGGTTTTCGTAGTTCCAGTATATGTCTGGCTGCTTTAGCCTAAATAAATTGAAGTGTATTTGTAAGCAAATTAATCCTTAAAATTTATTATATCGTCTGATATAGACACTGTTTCAACTACGCATTTTGGTAAAAAATAATTGGAAAGTAAAATTACTAAAGCACTAACAATAAATGGGGCGTGGATAAACTGGTAGATCTAAGCTCCAAAAATATACGCCTCTTATGATAAATGTTAAAAAATTGTACCGTTGCCAACGTCAAATTAAAAATCAGGATTTGGCAAACAGGACTCAACCCTCTCATTAATGCTTGATCTTCGGTATACCGAGTTTTATAAGTATTTTTAACACTCATCTGGAAATAAATGGATGCAAAAACCTCATTTTTTCAATTTTTTCAAGCCATTAAACAACAAAATTGTCATTTTTTGAAGAAACCTTGCATACATAGGTATTAGCGAGCGAATTTCGACTATTGTAGATATTTAATATTAGAAAATCAATATAGAGGTAAATCGAAAAGTGTATTTTTACGACGGCTTAAGAGGTAGTTTATGGTGATGTACATATTAGAGTTCATTTTAAAATGAACGATAATCTCCTAAACACAGACTTTTGACAATAGAACGAAATAAAAATATAGTTTGATGTGATAAGGCTATGCAGCTGCTCTTTATGGAATTTCATGTGAGCCTAGACTTTATGGATTTTTGTTATTTTTTTTTTATCAGTAAAGTCATCCTATAGATATTGTTTGTTAATCCATTAAAATAGACAAAATCTTTGAATTTGTATATGATTATCCGCTGAAATACCCTTAATCTGCAGGGTACCTAACTCTACGGAGATATTTATTGCAAAGGGCGGCTTTTTCAGTTTTGAAAGTATTCAACATTTGCGAAATTCATCTAAATATATACTACGCTATACTTTAATCAAACTCACAATAGAGGGAAAGCGACAGACGAGTTTTAAACTAATGTGGCTTAAAGGATAATTTGTGTTGTAAATATTAGAGTTCATTTTAAAAGAAACTATAATCTCGTGACCGACAAAAAAAAAGTATCCATTTCGATACATCATTTCCCCTATTTTAACGTTAAAATAGTAAATTATGTTATAAGCTCGAAAAATGTAGTATTTCAGACGTAATGCGGTCGCTAACCTAAATAGCCCGAAAAACATTTTTCGTCCATATGTCATAAGTTATTTTTTATTCGATCTTGTTTTTAATGCGATTGAGAGTTGTAAAATAATGTAGAAATGAAGTGAACCTATACATTTCATCTTGCACGCTAATTTTTTGGTCTTAATGTTTGTTAGTTAACGATGAAATCTGTAATAGCGTCCGAAAAAAAAAATTTTTTTTTGACTAACATAAAAAGTGTTGTCTAGCTAGCAGGGCAATAATCAATACTTTATTGAGAAGGTTAGCTCTTCGTCTAAATATCTAATCTATAAATCGTCATTTTTTCCGACACAATCGGTTAAAAAGCATACAATTGTATGTGAACGTTTGTACAAAAACCATCGTGTTAAATCAGTTCTTATACCTGACTGACAACGCCGATCTTTAGCTTTTTTTTTTTACTTTGTAAAATAAAAAGATTAGTTCTTACTATCAAAGAAATTAAATATGCAAGAGAAATAGGTCGAAAAGATTAATAATAATTTATTTATTCCTAAGTTATAAATCTTAACTACATCACTTTCTAAACCAAGAAAATAGATAATCTTCCTGCATTATTCCGTACTTAGATTTATTTTTCATGAAAATAGTCGAATCTATGATTTTCGTTCAAATCCATAAGGGGCGCTTGTTTTGTATAGATGATTTATGATCTTATTTTCAACTAAAATACTAGTATAAAAAAAGTATTTCTTCCGATAAACGTGGAAGGAATAGACATTTAAACAGTTAGCCATAACATACGCATACTGACTTGCATTATTTTCATGGATTGAATGGCTACATCTTTGTGTGTGAAGTGAATTTCTTTTTAAAAAATTACAATGCGCTCAATTATGAATTTTCTAACATAACTTTTATGGATAGTGGAGTCGGATATTGGAAGAAAATATTATCATAAGGACAACTCGATTATTGATATAATTATTATGGTTTCACAGAAGTTTCTACAGAGTCAGCCATGCTGTAGCAGAGACTGTTGTAGGTCGTATTTTTTAAAAAAACCTAACAATACCTTTACTTTATATTGATAGACATATTCTATTAGAACATTTTTCTAAAATTTAGAGCCTTTGGAAATGTGATAATGCTATGAGCATCAAATATATTCAAAATATCAAAAATCCTTTGGTAGTTAGTTATTGCGGTATATTTTAATAGAGGCATAATTTATACTGTACTCCTAAATTTACGGCATATCACTTTGTTTATGTTATTATATTCACAGAGACTATTAATCTAACCAACTTTTATTTACGAAAAATTAAAAACTGAAATACTCTATTTTATTGCCGATTGTTCGCAAAGACACTTGGAGTTGTTATTTTACTTTTTCTACCTCTTTTTCCCCGGTTGCGGAGAAATATGTTAGGGGAAGTTTGGGTATCCTCAGACGGTTATATGCAATGATTCAAGCTTCTAAAAAAGTACTAAGGCAAGTAATTATCAATTTGAATTTATGTATGTCGAAGGTAATGTGTTACTCATAAATATACATGATGAAAACATTTATTGTTCGATTGCATCTAATTTTTAAGAGTCTAGAAATAAGCAAATAATGTTCTTTAACGTTTCTTTATAAACATCTCGAGTTACCTGTCCTTCCCCTGCATCATAGAAGGGTATTTGCCGACAAAGTTTGACCATTTTTTATGATTCGCTCTACAGATGTAAACTGACGTCATTCGAGTAGTCTGAACTTGTTAGATTTTAGCTTATATTCTTATTATGTGATTTTAAAATTTTGTATGCGTTTGTTTAATTCATTGTAAAGGATTTGTTATTATGCTAATTTCAAAAGTTAAATGTTGGTGAGAATATTGAATTTTTTTATTAAAATATCTAAAGTAAATATCTAATTGATTTTTTTTAGCGCTAATTGGGATTTTAATTAACTACCTCAGAGTCGGTATACACTATATTTTGCAGCGCAATTGCTTTCACACCCAGTAATGTATTATGATTTTTTTGGATGGTCGTTATATTGTGAGTTTCTTAAGTTAGCCAGATTAATAATAAATTAAAAAACCAACGTGATTTGCTTATTGTTGCCTACGCCTGATATTCATAATTTTATTGGGGGTTCTACCTGATGACAAATACAGCTTATGATACCTATCTAGTGGGTATTTTCAGTTTAAGGACCGAATAATATAGAGTTATTGTGCATACATCATCGCAAACAAAAGGTAGCTTTTTATATTATTTCGTATTTACAATCCATTTAACTACAATTTTACACTGTGAATTAATTTTTTTTACTTTTTTCCTGAAATTGTAGCCTATTTACTTATATTATGATATTATCCGAAATTTTTATAAAAGCATTATGAGGGCTTTTACCTGATGGCGAACACAAGTTGTATAGTACCTATACCTGCTTGGTATTTTATACGTATTTAAGTTTTATTTACTTTTTATTACTCTGTTCTCATTACAAGATAGTCCTATAATTTATCCATTTCCAGTACAAAGAAATCGCTAGTTAATGGTTCTAGATGGTAATTATTTTATTGTATTTCTATAAGTGATGCAAAAAATTGAAAACAATTATTAGATATGCTACTGAATTTTAATGAGGGTCCTTCGGAATAATAAATAAAGGTTTATGTCCCTTTCTTTTTAAATCGAGTCGGCAGAGGGTTTGAGAGGATCATTTAGGTATAAATAATTATTGCGGGGTGACAAATGTGCCGCCTTAATATACTTATCTTGTTAGACCATATAAATTAGGGATTTATTTCGCTTTACTACCCGCCAGCGGCGTTTCACTAAGTTAGAAAATATAGATAATGTTTTTTTACTATACCGCTTTAACAGCGGCGTTTCAACTAAGGGAAAATAATAAAAAGTCTGGTTTAAGGATGGCTCAGGTCGGATCGTAAAAAGTTGGGTTTAAGGATGGCTTATAAAAATTGGGATTTAATTATCCCGCTTTAGCAGCGGCGTTTCAACTAAGGGGAAATAATAAAAAGTCTGGTTTAAGGATGGCTCAGGTCGCATCGTAAAAAGTTGGGTTTAAGGATGGCTTATAAAAATTGGGATTTAATTATCCCGCTTTAGCAGCGGCGTTTCACTAAGGTTAAATCATAAAAAGTCTGGTTTAAGGATGGATCAGGTCGCATCGTAAAAAGTTGGGTTTAAGGATGGCTTATAAAAATTGGGATTTAATTATCCCGCTTTAGCAGCGGCGTTTCACTAAGGTTAAATCATAAAAAGTCGGGTTTTATCTCGGGTCAGATCATAAATATTCAGGTTCAAATTAGGGTTAGATGAGAAGCCGCCTCGCGAAAGCATCCGGGTTAGGTCGTAAAAAGTCGGGTTTTATCTCGGGTCAGTTCATAAATATTAAGGATCAAGTTAGGGTTAGATAAGAAGCCGCCTCATGAAAGCATCCGGGTTAGGTCGTAAAAAGTCGGGTTTAATTTCGGGTTATTTTGTAAACAGCACCACCGAACCACCCGGGTTAGGTCATAAAACGCACCACCGAACCACCCGGGTTAGATCATAAAACGCACCACCGAACCACCCGGGTTAGATCGTAAAACGCACCACCTGCACCACCTGGGTTAGATCGTAAAACAGCACCACCAGCACCACCTGGCCTCGCTCTCTCAATATCTCTCTACTCACTCAACCCAAATGAATACTAGTCAAATTGTAAAAACTAGTTTGGATGGCTTTGTCGAATTTTGCAAAAAATATTATTTTTTTAAAGAGCAATTATTCTTCATGTTGGCTTGTATTATCTTGACAAGAATTTTTATAAAACCTTTCATGCTCCTATGATCAAAATTGGTTTACCAGATACCTTTCTAACTTCTAAGATACCTGCAGTGCTAATGCAATATACAAAGTATGCAGAAAATTACCGATAATAAGGTCATTTAGCATTTTTTTTAAACCTATTCAAGAAATAAGTGTTCATGGTTGTGCTGTGTCAAAGTCAAAACTAAAATTCATATAAAATAATGGATTTTCCGTTGATTCCGGATAGAATTGCTGTGAATGCTGCCAAAGCTTTTGATAATCTTGTGCCAAAGAAGTCAGAAGACGCCTATGATAACGAATATCAAAGGTTTGAGGATTGGATGAAAAATAATGATGTAAAAATTATCAACGAGACGGTGCTACTCGGATATTTCCAGGAATTGGTATGTTAAAATTGCTGTTGTAAATTAGATTAAAATACTAATTATGTATATCGATTATAGTCTGGAACATTCACTCCTAATTCCCTATGGACGAAATATTCAATGTTAAAGAAGACATTAATAGTTAATAAAAATATAGACATTGCAAAATATTGCAAGTTAGGCCAGTATTTAAAGCTAGCATCCAAAGGATATGAAGCGAAGAAATCGAAAATTTTGACTCGAGAATATGTGCTGAAATTCATCCGTGAAGCTCCCAATGAAACTTTTTTGATGTACAAAGTGGCTCTGTTATTTGGTGTATTTAGTGGGTACCGCCGCCAAGAGCAAGTTAATATGTTGGTTGAACATATAGACTCTATATGTTCAATATTATAGAGGATAGAGGATATCCGTAGTAATAGTTAATATTCCCGATATAGACCGATAAAAAGTGTGTCTTCACAATTATTGATGAGAAGGAGATGGGTTGTTTAAAGCTACTGAGAACTTATTGATCCTTACGCCCGACGAACTGCAACATCAATAGATTCTTTTTGTGTTACCGTTACGGTCGTTGTTCTTCACAGCCAGTTGGGAAGAACACCATAGACAAGATTCCTTCCATTATTGCAAAATACCTGGGTCTAAGTGATGCGGACAAATATACTGGTCATTGTTTGCACAGAACCTCTGCAACTTTGTTGGCGGACGCGGGGGCAAACATGACCACATTGAAAACACATGGTGGTTGGAAAAGTTCAGCTGTGGTTGAGGGATATTTGGAAGATAGTATGTCTTCTAAAAACAAAATTTCGAAATTGATAGCTGAAGTACCATCAACGAGACCATCAACATCAAAAAACGTTCAATCATCGTCAATTTCTGTTAGTGAAAATCACGAAATAATAAAAAACATTGACTTATCAAAAGCCGGTAAATTCGTTTTTACTGGATCTTTTCATAACTGTTCATTTAATATAAATGATAAATAAGTTTTTTCATTAATAAAAAGTTGTTACTTTGATTTTTCCTATTTATTTCTCTTAATGCCCGAGGGCATTAAAAACTTCCTTAATGCCCCAGGGTATTATATATTATATTTAAAGTGTCTGGTAACTATGGTATTATGAAACAATAATATTCGAGTAGGACATAAAATATTGTATGTACCACGGACATAGGAAGGGGCTAAAAGTATTACAGAAAGATAAACAACAATTTAAATCTATTTCCGTGTTTCGGCGTTTTTCTTAAAAGCAACTTGAATGAATTTTATGTAGGACTCTTGGACTACCCGGTATAATATATTTTTAGGTAATTTTTCAAATATTATGTTCCTTTTTTCAAATAACTTAGAAGATAAGCAATGCATTAAAACGCATTGTTAAAACATGAGGCTCGAAATCAACTCACACAAATTCCTTTTATTTTCGGTTTATTTTACGATATCTCCCTAGAAGAAACCGTCATTATTTTCAAATTACTCTTTCCCGCGCTTTCCCCATAAACAAACGCGGCGAAACCACACAACGCCGAAGCAAATCAATAACTAAAAAGCTGGAAAAGCGTGACACGAAAACTAAAGGCAAACAAGCAAGCAATTATCCTCTACTCACATTTTGTCTTCCTCTAAAAAGTAATCGTACTCTAAATCCAGCATGCCTCCTCTCTCTAAAAAAACTAGCCTAAAGTACCTAAATTATATTGTTCTAGCTCTAAATTGTATTTGGGAAACTCGGAAAACCCGTATAAAACTGACAGAACACGGAAAATTTCAATGACAAACTGGAATGTGGGTGAGAAGACGCTGCCACGTTGCCAGGTTGTTGGCGACGCTGCATGAATTAAGCATACAGTGGAGTAAATATTGGTTTTAGGGCAATCTACTGGAAACAATTCACCGAAAAAAATAATTAATTCACCTAAATACAGGGTGTCTGTAAAAGTCTTTACAAAAACCTACAACATATTCTTCAGACCAAAATTAGCCGATTTAAGTAAACTTACCTTAGTACAAAGTTGCTTAGTTTGGGCGCTAGACGGCGCTGAAGTGACAATTTCTAAATCGTTTTTCTGGATTAATTCAAAAACTGCTCATACTATTTTGCCGAAATTTGGTACGTTGGCATAGCTTTATGGGGTAAAAAAAACCCATGCCACAATTCTGGTTAATATCAGTCCATGGGCGTAGAACCTGGGTTTTTACTGATTGCTTGTTTCAGATTTCTATGCCAATGGAACAAGAGGGGTTTGGGCACAAAATTCAGATGAACCAACTCATTTGCTACAAAAAAGGTACTCTTGACGGTTTTCGAGAAATTTGCATTTTATTACTTAATACGTAGTAGTTTTTACCACGTAGTACTTGGGTTTTATAGAGTTTTTCTGTTTTTGATTTCTACGCCAATGGAAGATAAGAGGTTTAGGTTTAAAATTTAGATTAAACCAACTTATTTACTACAAAAAACCTCTTGAATAGTTTTCTTATCAACTGCTTTTTGTTCGCACGGTATTTTTCAGGTATGTACAACACGACCTTACACCTCACGAACGATGGCTATTTTGGTTATTATCTATTAGTTTCAACTGACAACATAAGATTATTGTCAAATTTGTAACACTTAATATTGTTGCTAACGTTTAATCATTTTATCTGCTTGAATTAATTATTAGAAAACTTTAATTGTCGTTAATTATCATGGCGGTGCAATACACTAATGCAGAATATACCGATATGATATTGGTATTTGGGTATTGCCAAGGAAACGGTCGAGAATGTGTCAGAGTCTACTCCACAAATCACCGAAATAATTATATTAAATTAATTATAAATTATTTCGGTGATTTGTGGTCTACTCCGAAAGGTTTCCAAATCGTCGTATACCAAGCCACCCGACGATTGCTGCTGTTGAAAGACGCCTGCGGGAAAACGGCCAATTTACTCCTAAAGCCATTGATAGTGGAAGACAGCATTTTGTAAGGGTTCCTTAAGTCGAGGAAGACATTTTAGAACGTGTTGCAGAAGATCCAGAAATAAGCACCAGGAGGCTAGGTAGGGAATCAGGAGTGTCCAAAGATATTGTTCATGAAGTACTTCAAGAACAGTTGCTATGTCCATACCATAAGATGCCAGTTCAAGATCTTTTACCTAATGATCCTGAAATGCGCCTGGTTTTTAGTCGGCTTGTTTATAGGCAGAGAGAAGAGAATCTCAACTTTGCCAACAATATTTTGTTTACCGATGAAGCATGTTTTACAAGAAGAGGGATTACAAATCTTCATAATGAACATGTTTATGCGGATAAATATCCACATGGTCGTAAGGTAAAACATTTTCAAAATGAGTTTAGAATTAATGTGTGGGCTGGAATAATTGGTAATCACATTGTTGGTCCTGTCATTATTCCACAAAGATTAACCGGGGAAATTTATTTGCAACATCTACAATATACGCTGCCAGATTTGCTAGAAGATTTACCTTCACAACTTCGGAGATATATGTGGTTTATGCACGATGGAGCTCCACCACATTTTGCATTAAATGTTAGAAACTTTTTGAATCAGCAGTACCCAAATAAATGGATTGGTAGAGGTAATGCCCCTGTAAATTGGCCACCACGATCTCCGGACTTAAATCCATTGGATTATTTCTTAGGGGGCATCTTAAGACAGAGTGTGTTTTAATTTTCTTCGACGTATAAATCTTTGAATTTATGAAAATGGTGGACCTTTTGAGCAATTTTTATGATATTTCTATTTATTTCTGTTTATGATTTAGCTATTTTTTTCTTTTTTTTGTAAAAACTACTACGTATTAAGTAATAAAATGCAAATTTCTCGAAAATCGTCAGAGAAATCAAGTCTTATCAAGAGTACCTTTTTTGTAGCAAATGAGTTGGTTTATCTGAATTTTGTACCCAAGCCCCTCTTGCTCATTGATTCATGTCCGCCCCTGGTAAACTAAGAAAGCTAAGTATGTTTTAAAGACACTATTCTAAGAGGTCCTTACTAGTGTCTATCACATTAAATTTTTATTAATAGTTATTTATGATATAAGTGTTAAAAATACTTTTAACACAAATATCATACAAACGGCAATAAAAAGCATACAATAATTGAAAATTAAATGTTTAGAATCTCTTACATCCAGGTAGTTTCCAATAGCATCGTATATTTATATTAAATTAGTTCACATTTGTAAATAAAACCTAGCAACCATCATTGTTGACTGATTTGTTTATAGACAAATTGAAAATTTGGAAGGTCCTGTCAGTTTTATTAAAACGCTAGCGCTGGCTGTTGTGATTTGCCAAAAATGCAAGAAATACAAGAAATCGATCCACTTAAAGACATAGAAGAAGCTGCTAACAGAGCTACCTTGGATTTACTGCCACGAAAATCAAGAATTCAATATGAGATTGCTCATTCAATAAATTTACAAAATGGTGTGAAAACAAAGGCGTTTCTGGAAAGTATTTCGAAAACATATTCCTGGCCTATTTTGACGAGAAGGCAAAGGTATGGAAGTCATCTTCTCTTTGGTCCCATTATTCAATGATCAAAGCTATGCTACGTGTAAATAACGACGTAGATATCAGCAAACATTTTAAATTGATTGCCTACTTGAAGCGTCAAGGAGAGGGTTACCAGGCCAAAAAATCAAATTCAAAGATTTCTGCAACTTCCAAATTCAACCCTCTATACGGGGCACTACTTTCGCCGTTCCTATGTGAGTTTACTTGCCGATGCTGGAGCAAATTTGACGACAATTAAGCGGCATGGGGGATGGAAATCCTCAACCGTTGCGGAAGGATACATCGTGGATTCCTTGGAAAATAAAAATTCTATGGCTCGAAAATTGCTTACAGTACAAGCGACGTTAGCCGATGATGCTTCAACATCAACTGGACATGCTGCTGTTTCTGTTCAATTCTCCTCAACCGCGAAGTACAGCAGAACTGAGGAAGGAATTCATTTTTCAAATTGTACTATTAATATAAGTGTAAATAAATAAAATTGAAATGTTTTTTGACTTTTTTTTGAAAAAATTGACACTTTACTTTTAACACTAGTGCCTTAAAGTAGCTATCTTAAGGCACTAGTGCCTTAAAGTAACATTTTTAAGGCTAGTAGACAGTGTTAAAAGTTCCATTTTTATCACGTTTGTAGAAAAATTATATTAGGTACTTTAAAAGTTATTCAAGAAAAACCGATTTCATATTTTATCTGAATCCGAGAGATTTCCCATATTTTCCCTGTATATAGGAATAACTCGTCCATATATTATGGTAGATTAATATAGCTAATAAGGTTGGGCCCCTGTGCGCCGCATCGAACTGCTTTACGATAGCTACGCTACTGTTTTGATTTATTTAAAAAAACAAAGTTAATGATGGTTGTGAAGAACCCAAACGTCGGATTAAAAATTTAATTAAATCTTGTTGTAGAGGATAGAAAATGGCAATGAGAATGTAACTTCTATTTTGACATATTTCTTCAAATAGAATCAGAAAACAACAAAAACGATATCACAAAAATTCGGGGTTTTCACGAATATCTCTTCGGAAATATTCAAAATTTTTTTAATTAAACATTACGCTTTTTGTCAATAATGCGCAACTTCCCTCTAATTTATTTATCTTATTTATAAATCAACTTTAAGGTCATAATAATTGACTATCTTATTGACCAGTTGTAAATTTAAAACTTCTTTGTGATTCCACTTGTATCTCTCATGGAAAAGTTTCTTTAGTGCAAACCACCCTAAAAAACCCACCAAGAGAAATAAAGACTTATAAGGCTTAGTTCTCTAAACATTAGTTAAGAGTTAACTTCACTTTATGTGTTTTATATAGATATATTGCGCAATAGATTTATATTGAGGTAAACTGTAATCTGTGTTTATAGAACCAGGCCTAAATGTTTTAAAGGGGAGACATGTCGAAAAGTTAGCTTTAACCAGGGGCGTCGAGTTTCGGAAATCTTAATGAGGGCAAACATTTATTATAGTCATATTAAAAAAAATCGAATTTAGTAAAGTCAATACCGACGTTACAAAAGATAATAAAATAAATAACAGAAATTTTAGTTACAGGCATAAAACATCACTTTTTATTGATAAAAAATATTTAAATAGCAAAACTACCTTTGGTAATCGAAAAAAGAACTTTTTCTTTTTTCAGTTTTTTTAATAAATTCATTAATTATTATTAATATTTATGTCCTCCTTATGGATACTAATAAGAACAAAATCCTTTAGCCGTTTTTGCAGAAAATACAGTACGCAACAGCTTTTAACGTATCATATTAAACCGTCAACTTTTTTGGTAATTAACTCGTTCCTTATCGCGTGTAATTAGATTTTAAGGCTAGTAGACAGTGTTAATCGAGTATAATATCCAAAAATTCAAGAACAGCGTGAATCATTTCCTTCGCGCACACACCGCTCGCCGAGCGCCATAAAGGATTAACCTTGTAGTGCTTTGCCGTAAAAAAAAGGGAATATCATGCGAGGTTTGATAATACCTGCATGATTGTGTTCTGTCTCAAGTGACATTTTACAGTTGACTTATGGCCTAAATTATACTAGTCGGTTCAAAAGTTACAGCTAAACAAGTAAATCGCTTGGTACCCCTTTGGGGCTCTGTATCTCCGTTAATCCAAATTAGGGTTATTTTGACCTTCTCCGTATGCTCCTCAGAAAATATAAATATTTTTAATAAGAAATAAAAATGAAATTGATCATACGCACGCCACTGCTTGTGTCAATTTATTGAAATTTTGTATTTGGTCGTTTCTTAGGGATGCCAAATCGATTTTTGATATGAGTTCTTAAATAAAATTATCGCTGAAGGTACTTTACTCTTTAAATTATTACTTTAAACCCCCTATAAAACCGTACGCCAATGAGTGCTCTTTCGTGTTGCTAGGGCCCGAAGGTTAATTTACTTATACAGTAGAAGAAAAAATGTAATACATCACACGATGCGAAAGCCCTTTTTGATGTTCGGAGGTACTGAATCACCTCGGCTTCTCCTCGGCTATTCAAAAACCTCCTCACACCAAAAAATTAACTTTCGCATCTAGTAATGTAAGGCAGTGTCGGTTAATTTCTTTTTGCTCAAGAAATTGTGACAAAGACCGAATAAATCGTATTTGGGAATATCCTAAAAAACTTGACGTGCGAAAATTCAATGCATATCAAAACCTTAACAATATGGCAACACACTTATACCTTTTTAATTGGTTTCTAAAACAACCCTGATGAATATTAATTTTAATTACTATTCATAAAAAAACAGTAATATAACCAAGCAATTTTCTTACTTCATTTCTGTAAGAAATCCTTCATTCTCTATCCAATACTGAATTCACCTGTAACAAAATATAATATGGGGAAGATACCAGATGTGATAAAACAAAAAACGTCCACCAGGCAGTCGTTATACTCCGCATCATTTTTCCAAAACACTAACCTCGCGTCGCGCAAACTTTTTTTGTACACATAAAAGAAAAAGTTCCTTTTTACTAGATTCTTTCTCGGAAATTATAACTTTGCTTTTTAATACTCCCGGGAGTATATGTTTACAGTCTTCTTTCACCGGCAAAATGGGTTTTCCATAAAATATTAGGGCTTTCTTTCAGCAGAAAAATTGCTTTCCTGCATAGCAACCTTGTTTTCCCTTAATATATTTTGATGGCTTTTTAAAAATGCGTCGCCGTCGTGTCTCTGAGAATAAAATTATTTTAAGACGGTATAGTTCGTCCCTAGGCTTAGGGAATCCGATTTTAAAACGGCCAATTAATGATAAAGAAATTATAACAAGAAAAACATCAGCAGGCAATTTTTTTCAGTTGGTATAAGATACAAGAAAACAAATAAATCACAAAAAATGGTAAAATAGAAATTTTATAATACATATAATTTTTCCGGTAAGTACCTTCCAATTTCTCAGGAGCATACAGACTAGGTCAAAATAACGAAAATAAGAAAAAAAAGAATAAGAAAAAATATCCTAAAGTGCCCAATAACGGAGATACAGAGCCTCAAAGGGGTAGGTTAGGTTAGAGTGTCAAACTTCAGATATGTCCAAACAGTCTCACTTAGTCCGTGATATCTCACATGTTCCGCACAGTAGAATTTTCAGGTTAGTTGACAGCTCGTGTCGATAACTGTAAAGAAATTTTAATCTAATATAAGGCCTTTGAATACAATGGGATACATGCCGATCAAATCGTAATGCCCCATCGAGGGCGACACCCAAGTTTTTGACATTGTCCTTAATTGGTAAAACTGAGTTTTCGATTTTTATGTTTATTAAGTTTTTCAGGCTGTCCACGTCATTCTTTGCAATGCAATATCCAATTTTACATCGTCGCTAAAACACATGGCCGTCCATTCCTAGGCAAGTCCTTTACTGTGCCATGTTCATCAAATTTGTGGAATATTTTACTGACAGTGCACTGTGAAATTTGATTTTCCGGATATTTAGCATTAAATAAATTGCACACTTCACTTTGACTTCTTATTTTATCTCCACATCCTAACAATATCAAGACTTCGATACGCTGCCATTCCGACAAAACCATTTTTGTTTAGAAAATTGTAAAATAATACTTCGGAAATACCTAAATTAATTTTACAAGTTCACAATGTCACAAAATGTCAGAACGTGAAACAATGAAGATTTCTTACCTTGAAAGGTAAAAAAACATCAATGATTTATCTATATTCGGGTTCTTGAAGGTATTTTTACGTCAGGATTTTATCCTTTGACATCTGTTACTTATTGCGTACGGTTTAGGTATTGTCGTTTATAGAAATTTTGATATCGGCTTTTGCCTTAATTAATTTTGGTTCGTGCGTTTTCTTTTAAAAGTTTTTGTCTGCAAAGTTTTGGCGCCTTTTTCTATTATATATCATATAGTGCCTCTCTACTATGAATTTGGATTTAGACCAACAGTCTTTTGGTAGTTTATATGTCATGTCTTGTCTAGATATCGTATGTGAGTCTGTGATTAGTGGGTTTGTCGATACGTCTGTGCCTCGGTAATATTCTTTAATAATTTTCAAGAAAAACTCGTTTATCGTCTGCATTTGAAAGTCTCGGTGAAGTACTCTGTTGGATGTATATCTAGGTACGTCCAAGGAGCATGCCAAGTAGAGGGTGGAGGACATTTCCAGCATTTGCCACATTAAGCCACCTTTTTGTTGTGTTTTGTTTTGCTTCGTTACATTTTTATTATTTTTGACAAAATAAATAACAAATAAACCATAACTATTGTTAAGTCACAATGTCACAAAATGTCAGAACGTGAAACAATGAAAATTTCTTACCTTGAAAGGTAAAAAAAAAACATCAATGATTTATCATTTCCGCTTATTTAAATAGGGATTTTTTTAAAACTTTTAACAGTCGCCATTTTAAAATTGCTTGACAGAATCGTGTCAAAATTTATGAGCATACTGTACGAGACATTGGCTTTTAAATGATGTATCACAAGCTGTATGTTTTCATTTAAAAAAAAGATCGATGTCGTCATATCTTTGACAAATATCTATAAAAAAACAAACGAATAACGTCAAAATGTGAGCATATATAAAACTAAGTTGACGTGTCCGAGCATTTTCCCCAAAAGTTACAGCTATATTAATATTATTCCGTAAAAGCGTTAGTTAGTCATGACCATTTATTGTGTGCCGTACTTTACTTACAAAATATATTTCTAACTCTAAGTAGTTACCTAGTATAATAATAATATTTGTATACTGATTATTTTACTAATAACTAGTTTTCAATTTATTCTTTTTAAGTGGGCGGCTATCGGCGCCCCCTTGATGTTTTTGTTAGCACTAAGTTTAAGATGAACGCTCTTACAGCTTTTAAATCGATGCGTATTAACCATCTGTATGTTTCTAATAAATGAGGCGTTTCATTAAAATCAAAGCGACTTAATCGTGCTTTCTTTTCCTTCCAGGGCTTTCTTTTAGCAGCAAAACTTCTGTTGCCGTTACCGTTAGTGTCCAGCTGCGCTCCATGTCCAATCGCTCCAGGATGACAGGTGTCTGTGATAGCCAGCGAGGCCAGTCGGGTGCTAAGGTCGCAGGTGGCCTGGAAAGCGTCTCCTGCGACAAGAGACTTTTGACACGACGCGATTTTGTTTTAATTTAATATTTGACACAAAAATTACCTTGATAATAAATAGTCTTCAACTATTTTAATACCCTGATAACTTATCTGTTTTTGGATAAGTAATTATACCCATTCTTGCACTAGTGTAGCAATGAATCAGTTATTTCACGGGTTTGCGACCAATTAACACACAGAATGAATTTGGGTAATAAACGGATTTTGTGTCTATACAGGGTGTAATTTAATTGAGTGCCGATACTTAAGGGTGATAATCTATGAATGATTCTAAGATAAAAAGTTCATATGGACATATGTCCTAAACCTCTTCATTTTTGAGCTACAGGGTGTTAACATTTTAAGAAAAATATAACCTTTTTATATAAATCACTCTTAGATATTTTTATGAAATTTGGTACATACCTTTTAATCAATAAGGAGCATTTTTTGACCTAACAGATTTATAAAAATTTTTACCAGTGACGTCCGTACGGGGTTTGAACTGAATATTTTTAAAGAAAAAATGGATACGCCACTGCTTTTTCTAAAAACGAAACTTACTTTTGAAATTCTCATTTATTTTAAAGCAAATTTCGTTTATAGACTTACTTTTGTACGACGCACCGTTTTCGCGTAAAAAATAAAAACAAAAAAAAAATAAAAAATTTTATTTCAAAAATCGCGATTAATTTAAAAGGAAAAATTCCAAACCTTAAATCGAAAGCGAAATGACAAGAGAAGATAAACAGAATAAAGAACCCACATTATTTACAGTAGTTGTTCGAAGTGTCGTCCACCCACACGTATGCAAGCATGGACTCTTCTTCCCATAGAGTGACGCACATTTTCGAAGATTTCCGGGGTGTTTCTTATGGTTTGGCAGCATACTAATATACGATTTCGTAACTCTTCTTCGGTATGAATCGGCACTTGGTACACTAAGCTTTTCAGATGCCCCCAGAAAAAATAGTCTAAACTGTTAAGGTCCGGAGATCTAGGTGGCCATGGCTGCGTTCCTCCGCGACCTATCCACCGATTGCGATAGGTGTGATTTAAAAATTCACGCACTCGTAAGCTAAAATGTGGAGGCGCACCATCGTGCATTAGCCACATCTGGTTTCTTAATAATAATGGAAGGTCTTCAAGCATTGGCGGCAGATCTTCTTCAAGAAAGTGTAAATATGATTGTCCATCAAGTCTTCTTGGGAGAAAAAATGGGCCTATCAAATAATCATCAATAATGCCAGCCCAAACATTTATTGAGAACTGTTCTTGATGATTTGATTCTACAATTGCATAAGGGTTTTCATCCGCCCATAAATGGTTATTATGGAAATTTCTTATTGAGTTTCGAGAAAAATTAGCTTCGTCGGTAAAAAGAATGTGCCTGTCAAATAACGGATTTTCCATCAGGTTTTGAAGAAACCACACACAGAAATTAATGCGCATCGGGAAATCTCTAGGGAGTAATGCCTGGACTCTTTGAATGTGATATGGGTATAATAAATTTTCGATGAGAATTTTCCAAACAAGAAAATGTGAAACATTAAATGTTGCCGCGATTTTCCTCGTGCTACTTTCGGGGTTCTCCTCAATTTCGTGTAAAATTCCTTCTTCAAGTTCCGGTGTTCTTACTGTTTGATGGACTCCTTTAGCACTGTGGTCTACTCTTAAAGTTCCGGTCTCGTGGAGACGTCTATGAATCCTAGAAAATGTTCTCGGATCGGGTAGTACGCGATTTGGATACCGCTCTTGGTATATCCGCCTGGCTTCGTATGCATTACCGTCTGCAAGCCCATAAATAAAATGCATGTTAGTTAATTCACTGTTTGTAAAATTTACCATTCTTTTATTATAATTTAACGTCTTACTGTAATGATAATTATTTAATAATGCAAAATCAATGCCAGGCCTTTTGTCTTTATGAAAAGAAACGTCAAAATTGATGTAGCTTTACCCAGCCTACTGATTTTTATTTGATTTGCTTTAAGAGGGCATTTAATATGGTTACCGTTTTTTTCTTTTCAAACGTTCAGTTGAATGTCACTGGTGAGTAGAAAATAAATTGTTGTCCCAAAAAAAGTGTTTCCACTCATGGTGGGTGCCAACCAAATTCAACAAAATAAATAAAAGCAGTCTCAATGAACCGAAGAAAAAAATGTTTTTTTTGTTTTTATTTTTTTACGCGAAAACGGTGCGTCGTACAAAAGTAAGTCCATGAACGAAATTTGCTTTAAAATAAATGGGAATTTCAAAAGTAAGTTTCGTTTTTAGAAAAGGCAGTGGCGTATCCATTTTTTCTTTAAAAATATTCAGTTCAAACCCCGTACGGACGTCACTGGTAAAAATTTTTATAAATCTGTTAGGTCAAAAAATGCTCCTTATTGATTAAAAGGTATGTACAAAATTTCATAAAAATATCTAAGAGTGATTTATATAAAAAGGTTATATTTTTCTTAAAATGTTAACACCCTGTAGCTCAAAAATGAAGAGGTTTAGGACATATGTCCATATGAACTTTTTATCTTAGAATCATTCATAGATTATCACCCTTAAGTATCGGCACTCAATTAAATTACACCCTGTATATTTATATTTATAGTTCTGTACATATGGAAAACTTTTTTAATATTAATTTTACGAAAAAAAGTTACTCTTTATAAAAAGTTCTGCTCACTAAAAAAAAATAATATTAGACTATTCAAACTTGAGATAGTATGTACAGGATGATCAAAAAGTAAAAAAATCAAAATTAACCTATGAGAAAAGTATCCTTAATTTTAATTTGAGAGCAAAATGGAATAAGAAAATGTTGATTGGCATTAAAAATTATGTTTGTTTCTACTCTTACTAGACTATTATTGAATATAAATTCATTTCAAAAAATATCATTTTTGAAATGATTTATAATTAATAATTGTATTTATTATGCAATTGAAGCTAATAAACATTTATCAATTATTTTTATTCAAAACGTAGCCTTTGATTCTTTGTCCCTGTTTTGTAGTAATTTTATGACGCATGTAAATAATTGATAGAAACATGATAATTTATTTTGGAAAAATACAATTATAATAATAAACAATAAAATACGAATCTAAATAAAAATATTCATTAACTTTCCCTCACTGTACATTTGCCTCGACATATCCTCCCTCCATTTCAATACATTTAGCCGTTCTTGCAGAAAATTCTCTTAAAACATTTCTAATCATGGCAGGAGTTATATTTGTAATTGTCTCTCTAATTACCCTTTCTAAATGGTCAACATTTTGAAATGGCCTTTGTAGGTATACATTCTGTTTTAAGTTGCCCCACAAGAAATAATCGAGGGGGCTCAAGTCCGGAGACCTAGCGGGCCAAAAAAGGTCAGAATATCTATCGATAACTTTTTCATTAAAAAGGGTATTTAAGTATTGTCTTATATTCCTCGTACTGTGGCATGGTGCACCATCTTGTTGGTACCATATCCGGAGTCTATCGGGTATGTGAAGTTCATGAATAAGATTAAACAAATAATTATTTAAAAAATGCAAGTAACGTTCACCATTTAAATTTTGTCGAAAAGAAAAGTCCTATTATTCTATTTTTGTAAATCCCGCACCCCACATTTGTTTTAAATGAGTACTGATCACGTGTCTGTATAGTGAAATTTGGATTAACGTCACTCCACCAACGACAATTTTGTGAACTTACAGTCCCGTTCGAGGTAAAGGTTGCTTCGTCGGTAAAAATTAGATCTCTTGTCATGAAAGGGTTATCTTCTAACTCTCCTTGTATTAAAAAACAAAATTCTAAGCGTCGCTCAAAATCACCTGGCTTCAAGGTATGTATAAATTTTGGTTTGTAAGGCCGAAATTTGTTTTCATTCAATATTTTTAAAATCGTAGTTTTTCCTACATCATTTGGTAATGTTGTTGACCTTTTTCGCAATGATTTTTTAGGATCCTTTACTACAGACAACATTACTTGGTTCACAGTTTCATTATTTGCAACCCTTGGTCTACGTTTCTTATTGTAGTTATTTTCCACACTTTCAAAGGTCTTGAATTTAGTCTCTATGTTCCCTACTGTTGTAAAAGAAATCATTTTATCAGGATATCTGTAGTTAAAAATTAAGTTTCCCGATACGTTTTGTAATTTTCACCAACAATTAAAATTATTTCAATTTTATCTTGCATACTCAATTTCAACGGCATATTTATCGAATTAAATATTCAAACTGATGTTTCAGACAACTAACATAGCTGACAGTTAAAATTCAAATTCAGGTGGGAAATAGTGGCAAGATAATGGAAATGCCATTAAGAATTAAGATTTACATTTTAAAGTTTATTTTCAATTATAGTCTACTAAGAGTAGAAACAGATATAATTTTTAATGCCAATTAACATTTTCTTATTCCATTTTGCTCTAAAATTAAAATTAAGGTTATTTTTCTCGTATGTCAATTTTGATTTTTTTTCCATATGTACAGAACTTAAGCGGAAAGGCCAAGAGGGACCAGGATGTAGGGCTAATTAAAATTTCTGTAAAGCCATTAAGTAGGTGTGGTATGGAAAGAAGTTTCTGGACGCCATTTTAACTATATGTATAGATATCATTGCAATTTTCTAAATTTAAAAGTAATAAAATATTGCATTGCATTTAAAACTTTTCAATTGTCGCAGTCTGGCACTGTTTAGACATCTTTATTATTAGGTGTGTCTGTTTTTATAATTCATAAAGTGGTTTGTTCATGCTGCGAAGACGAACTCGTTGTTTAGGTCAGTTTTTCATACTAATATTTCAAAAAATAAAATAAAAAATTAAAGAAATCTAAGAAAGCAATATACATAATAATTATTGTTTAAAAAATCGTAAAAGAAAATATATAACTTACTATACTTATTCGAAATGTTGGCCGTTATTAATAATACATTTTTGTCACTATCTCAGTACAGTTTTGGTGACCCTGCGAAGAGCGTTGCCATATATACTGGTCTCCTTTAATAATTCTTGTACATTTTACAGATTTGATACCAAGATGAAGTCTACAAATATTTCTCAATTGCTATTAAAATGGGAATCTAAATTTTATAAAAGTAAAATAAAATATATGAAGCAATTATTTATTTCTGACTATGTAAAAAAATGAGAATTTCAAAGCAACCATACAGTACATTGTATAACATATATGTTAGTATGCTCGTGCAGTATATATGGATATTGGTAAATCGGTTTCATCTCATTTAACTTTAGTTTTGATAAATTTAAACAAAATATTTAAAATTATTTATATAGGTATATGAAGATACTTATTACGGAGGAGCAATGTGTGTGACTAGCTTAGATTATTTCATGCATTGTATCGGGAAATTGGGAAAAGTGTCCGAAATGGGAGCTACAAATAACTGCACCTACCTACTGTTACAACCTGACGAACAGAGATGATTATTGACTTTTCAGAAATCAGATTGCAAGACCGTTGCAAGCAACATTGGCTAGAAATCAATTATTTCCTTCATAGAAGGGGTATATTATGTATTATAGTCTGCCTGCATGGTGCACGTGCACACAATAAATTTTCCTCCGTGCAAGCGAAAAGAAACAAGCTTACATGCATATATACTCTCGGGTTTATTATTGAACTTAGACCTCAGTTTTATCACCTTGCTTTTTGTTGTGGTGAGATGTGTCTTGTTGGATTCGTATTTTGTTCAAATAAAATTTGCTAGATATACTCGGTTCAGAGAAACTTTGAACATTGTCCTTTAATACTTTGCGTGTCAAAACTAACCTGAACTAATCTACTGTGAAGCTAAGCCCTGGTTAATTGTGATTGTTATTTCTAGTGCGTACTTTACCAAAATGTATCTAGTTTATATACGGGGTCAGGTCTTATTCTTGTATGTGACTGTGTTATGAGTTTGTTGCTCGAAATGCCCATAAGTCTGTAGTAGTCACTGTGTTGAACTCGGTTCATAGCATATCTCGGTACATTCGCTATTAGTTTCAGCGCCTTGTTTTCAACTGCCTGAAAGTTGTATTTTACGTAACGAAGATATTTTCGTATTTTCATATCATCAGCATGTGGCCTTATATATAGACATATTTGCAAGAAAGTCATAGCGCTGATATTGTAAGAACATCATATTTTTTTATGATATTCACCACTTACTTAAATATGATTTACCTTTCATCATTGATTACATAATATTTAACCATATGATACACCTAAGAGATTCATAACACTGACGATTTGAGACTGATATTTTTCGTTGGTCGAAATGTCCGTACGTCTGTATTAGCCAGTTATAATTTTTAAAAATAATTCGTTTATGGTCTGTATTATAAAGTCATTGTGTAGAACTCGGCTTATAGCATATCTCGGTACATTCGTTATTAGTTTTAGCGCCTTGTTTTGAACTACCTAAAAATTGTATTTCTACGTAACGAACATATTTTCGTATTTTCATCATCATCACCACGTGGTTTCTTATATAGGCATATTTGCGAAAAAGTCATAGAGCTAATTTTGTAAGAATGTAATATGCTGGATGCATTTTTAGCGTGACTTTCTATTTAATACCATCTTATTTCAAGCTATAATTCGGTTGTCAAAATGAGAATAAAATAATTTTCCCATGGTTTATGTCATCTTTAAAAAGTCAAAAGGTTATATTCTGTAGAGGGTCAGATACATTTAAATTTAAATATTTTCTCCAAGAAGAATTTTAAGATAGTATTATAGTAAATAAAAATTCTATACCTACAATATTTCATGGAAACATATCGTGTTCTAGCGACATAACCCAAAAGTACCTCTATTCAGAAACGCATCGTACTTTTCTTGTCAATAATTGTCTCATTGTCCCATCCATTACATTATTATAATCTTAAAGCACCTGTTACCAGCATTATCTGTTTTTATGGTTTTCATAAAACATAGCGATTACCAATGAAAATTAAACGAAAACTTAATAAATAACTTTTTTTTTCAACTGAAATAGACTGATTTTCGATGGAAAAATGTTACTTTTAACTAAAAATGAATATAAGACATATACGCAATGATATTTAGAATAAATCAATCTTTTCTAAAATTACTATGAAATATTCACAAAATCATTTCGTTATAACCAAAGTAGCAAGGCTTGCAGTTTTCGTATAGAGTTCAAACGCGATACTGAGATGATCTTTTTTTTTTTTTATATTTTTATAGGATAATGCACCACTACGTTGTAAGTACTTGAGAGAGGACTTTCTTGAAAAATCCTCAAATTTCTCTGCAATTTTGCTCCTTCTAGAGTTAAATTCACACAGAAAACCCCGTATTCTTATCTTTCAGGTTGGTATATTAAAAAGGGCTTATTAGTATGGTTTAGAAAACAAGCAATATTAATTAACGGATGTTTTTTCGTCGTATGAAGAGTTGAAAAATTTTTTTTTTCCACTCCAATGGTTACGATGCAGAGAGTCGGGTTTCATCATAATCTTTCAGGGTAGCTCAATCACATTTTTCTTTTATGTTATTCACCACGTACTTATATATGATCAACATTTGATCATTCATTACATAATATCTAAGTATATGACACACTTAAGAGTTTCATGTTACTGATGATCTGTGACTGATATTTTTCGTTGGTCAAAATGTCCGTATGTCTGTAGTAGTCGGTTCTAATTTTTAAGAATAACTCATTTATGGTCTGTATTTTGAAGTTATTGTGTAGAAATCGGTTAATAGCATATCTCGGTACATTCGCTATAAGTTTCAGCGTCTTGTTCTAAACTACCTGAAACTTGTTCAGCTCCTCTTGTTATATATGTTACACCACGAGGGTGCATTATTAGTCAAAACTGGCCTGAGCAAGACCTTGTAGAGGCTGACCTTTGTCCTGTTGCCAATTCTACTCCTCCTATAGAGCAGGGGGTAGATAGAGCTCAATGCTCGCAATTACTCTATTGAATTTAGCCTCAAATTTAGCCCTTGGTCGACGATAAATTTCAGGTATTTAATTTCCTGGCATCAATTCACTTGTACCCCGTTGACTCTGGGCCTAGTCTTAGGTCGTTTAGGTTTAATGTGGCACTACAACCTCAAGATTATCAGTCACGGTTGTTTGAATTTCGCAGTAACTGCAGTGTCGTCGCCAAACATAGGTACCGATTAAAAATAGTACAGTTTTTTTAACCTTGTATTACTTAAAAACGCGTGAAGCAATCGAATTAGGGTAAATGACAAAAAATCTTAAAATTTAAAGTACTTTTAAATGTACCTATTTTCGAAGTCCCTGCAATACATGCGTCGCGACGCCCAGCACGTGGAAGGGGTCACATTGATGTCATCTCTAAAAAAAGCAAAGTGATCCTATCTAACGACGGCTTTTTACGAAATCACAATATATCCATTCGCTTCAGGGATAAAAGCCCTATAAAATTCATTAGTATTCTAAAACCTTTATGTCCTCAGTAATAATGATTTAATAATTTTAAAACTATGCCTAGATTCTAGTATAAGCACAAATAATAAAAAGAGAACTAATATATGTCTGTGGGTGCATGTGATGGATTATTAATCTCTGCTGACGCCTCATTTAATAAAACTATTTTTTTTTTAAGTTCTATAAACAGGCATCCCAGGACCTAGTAGCATAACTAACTATTTAATTAATTTTTGTTTTGTCACAGAGCAGGAGTACCATGTTTGTATATTTCTCACCTGACAAAACTTTCTTAGCCTCACTACCTTCGTAAGTTTTCAATAGATCTATTAGTCCTGAACAAGACTGTGACGACCTACGAACGTGTTCCTGGAAAATTCCTGTGTATATTGCATGCCGTTTTGCGGCATTCCATACACGAACCCGGCGCGAAATTACATTTCGCGTGCTTTCTCTCGCCCAGCGCTGCCGAAATAGTGGAAACAAAACTCTCCATTAGGAGAGCTTCAGGTGCCAAATACACTCGGTTTTGTTTTGTATCACTCTAGACTTTAGTTGATTGCTGTATTTAATTCGTTATTATATGTTTCATCACTTTTCAGTTTACTGTTTATTGGCCGAAAGTAAAAGACATTAAGCTATTTTAAGTAATTCCTTAGTTCAGGTTAGTTTAAACTAGGGGTCTCTAAACTTTTTGATATGAGGGCCTGACTGGACTTTTCCACAAGTAGGATTTGAAAAATTTAAAGCACTGTGTCTGTGGTTTGCGCTGAGCGAATAATAGGTGTGGCAGTCATTTTTACTGTGGATACTATTGCAATTTTTTATTGGAATATTTGTGTTAATATATTCAAATGGAAAAAAACAGAGAAATAGTCAGTGAATGCAGAATATTTAAAGAACAATGGGGATGTGAATATTTCGTGAATCAGCCCGAAAATAAGTCACAAGTTTAATTTGCAATGACTCTATAGCCGTTCTCAAAGAATTTAATATGTAACGTCATTGTGAGACAAAACATTCTCAGAATTATTATGCAAATTTTACAGGAAGCTTACCGGTAGAAAAACTTGAATCTTTAAAACGCGGATTGAAATCTGAGCAATTAATTCTTAAGAAAGTCCAAACCGAATAAGAAGCAGCGACTCGTATTAGTTTCCGCGTTGCACATTTAATAGCGAAATATTCTTCCTGTAGCTGAAAAAATGTGCCCAGAAAAGGTAATTTATTTTAAAATGTCAGATCAGCAAACACTGTAGCTCAAAGAATAGGAGATACTGGAGAAAATATATATTTTCAACTGACAGAATTTTTTTTTTTTTTTATATAAAAAAAAATTAACAGAGAATGTTTTTCTAAGGCCCTGGATGAGTCTACCGATGTTCCTGATACTGTTCTGGTGTTAGTATTTCTTCGAAGTGTAGATAAAAACTATACCGCGTATGAAGAACTTCTTGACGACCACTGGAGAGGATATTCTTACCGGTGTTAAAAATATTATTTAGAAGGGCAATTTACAATGGAAAAACTAAAGTGTATCATTTTCCAATGTTCTTAATTATTCACGATTGTAAGGAGAAAATCAGCTATTGCCTGATTTGTACACAGTTGACTAAAAATTGTTTTACACATTTTAATACATGTCAAACATTCAGTCACCAAATTTTCTGTTGACTTTACGGTTGAAGTTTCGGGTGCGTTAAAGATCAATGTCGAGAGTCGGTCTTAAGATCTTGATGCAATTTCAAATAACGCCTAGGTTTTCCAGAATCCTTTTAATACCGATATAGAAACACTTACCCCAGAATTTCAAATGGAAATAATTGATTTGCAGTGTTCTGATATTTTTAGAAAAAAATACCAAACGTGTTCATTGCTAGAATTCTATAAAAGTCTTCCACTGACACAGTTGCATAAATTTGCTGAAGGGTACTTTTCCGTGTTTAGCACCACTGATCTCTGCCAAAAAATTTTTTCCAGAATGAAATTTACTAAAAATGTATACAGATCCAAATTAACTGATGAGCATCTTAAGTCTCTTTTAATAATAGGCACCAGTAGACTTGATCCACAACTACATACAATTGATAGTAGAAAGACGCAAGAAGTAAAAGACTATGTCTAGCTTGTATAACAAATATGATCCCAGTCAGAGGACGATACGCAGATGTAGTTCATATTTGCAGTGTAACATAACAAAGCTCATAAATTTAAAGGATTTGTCAATTATTTTGTTCAAATTATAGCATTTTAGACTTGCCAGATAAATAGATTTAAACTAGCAATAATTACATGTGAATATTTTAGTTGGTAGTTGGCAGATAACGAGTTGTGAACAGCTGAAAAATGCATCTGAATGGACGTTAAATTTTTACGTAGTGACCATATTTCGTATCATCATTACCATGTGGTTTTTTATATAGACATATTTGCTGGAAAGTCAAAGTGCCGATTTTATAAAAACTTTATATTGATATTATTCACAACTCACTTATATATGATTTACATTTCACCATTGGTTATACCATATTTGAGTAAAGGACACACCTAAGAGTTTGTGTGTGCCACTAATTTATCTTATTTATTGTATACGTATTGTGTACGTATTTGCGAGAAAGTCAATATCATATTTTTTTATGTTATTCACAACTTACTTAAATATGACCTATTCTTCATCATTCATCACACAATATTTGAGAATATGACACACCTAAGAGTTTCATAATAATTTTGATTATTAATTTGAGATTGATATTTTTGTTTGAAAAATCATCTCACTCTCCGATGCTGTATAACATTTATACTCATGACACTCCGCGCGATAGATTTACGCAGCTTGATCTTTTCGCTGACGATACCGCAATAACTTCAACGCCAAACAGTCGCAACTGGTCGCCATCTGGATGCGGCATCACATAACTAAGCAAGAGAAATGGCTTTCGACTTGGAGGATTCGTTTGAATCTCTCCAAGACGACGACAATTTATTTTTCAAAAAGCGACTCATATTTGATCAACCACTGAACTGGAGGCGCAATTCAATTAATAGAGTAAAGCTAGCATTGCCTCAATTACGCTTTACATGCCGAGTAGACTTGGTAATAGAACTAAGGTCAACCTCTACAAGGTGTTGGTCAGACTGGTTCTCACTAATGGTGCACAGACTACTACAGACGCATGAACTTATCGACAAACCCATTAATCACGGAGTCACACACGAGATCTAGACTAAACAGTATGTACAAGCTACCGAAAGACTGGCTTGCTGTTGGTCCCATCTAATGGTAGAAAGGCACTAATAGTAGTGTGGCACTATCAATATAGAATCAATAGAACAGGCGCCAAAATTTTGCAGTACAAAAACTTTTTAAATCAAACAAGCACAAACAAGAATAATTAAGGTAAATCAAAATCAATATCTTTATTTGGTACTTGCAAAATGCAGTCATCCAGGATGAATGTACACGTCATTTAACATAAAAATATATAACTATCTTGAACACTAAGTGTATGTGAACATTTAACAACGCTAAAAACATTAATCTATATTACCATTTAAGAATTCTGATACTGAATAGTCACTTTTTTGGATAGCCCTTAAGTTTAGTTTTCAAAATATTAAGACCCAGTACTCTGTAAGGTATTTTGTTAAATAGTAGTTTCCCAGCATACTCGGGGGATTTCGCAAATTTCGTTAGCTTGTGCTTAACTATTAATAAGTGGTTTGCACTCCTGGTTGGGTAGGAATGAAAGGAAGAGTTACGTTGATATTTGTTTTCGTTACTTCTTATAAACATTATCAACTTATATAATAAATACAAGAAACGTCTTAGTTTTTGGCTATTGGAAATCTGTCTGCAGCTATCGCTGAGCTTTAGGTGTTATGATTCGTTTTTGGGTTACAAATATTCTGTTGGACTCAACTGCATGTCCCCATATTATGACGTTTTAATTTAAATGGAAATATACAAGTTAATAGTAAACATTTATAAGAGCTTGTTTCTCGATTATATTTTTTTACTATAAGATAGCAAATATAGGTTGTATAATGTGTCCAGGACAAGAATTGGTCCTTATACAATCCTAGAAATTTACATGCCTAGGAAGTTTAAATGAGAAGGATGTTTATACTGGGGGAATTATTTCTACATCTAAAGTCAATACACAATGTTCTTTGGACATTTAGGATCAGTTTCAAATGTTTTTGAGACTGAGTTTAAGACTGTTATCAGTCTATAATTTTCAGCATATGTTTTTTATAAATTGGTATAACCTAACCTTAAGTTGATCAGGGAAAATGCCGGTGTCAAACGATGGCAAGAGTCTATTTAAAAATTCCTTCTACAAATGATAAATTGCGAGGATTGAAATGAAGTCGCAGGAGCATTCCTAACTTTAACAAACAGAAAGAACCCAAGCACAGAGATGATTATTTTTCAATAGAATAATGGCCTCAAAAAAAAAAAAAAAAAACTTTAAACACTCATGGAGTAAAGATGTTGTGACCAATTAAAGTTACACTTTATTAAATAGAATACCACACGTAACATTTGTTGTCACATAAAATAAAAAGATCTTAAGACAATGCACAAGGGGATCTCGATTATTAATATAAAATGTTGAAAAGTTCGCTTTTTTCACAATTCGCTCAGGACTTGAAGGTGCTTAACGGTCCTTTTAACGTAAATACCATGTAATTAACACCCTACATACTCTTAATAGGTACCGTAATTGGTTCATTGTCGCCCCTCCAGTTCATGCACTTCCTATAATCATCTGTAATAGTGACAACCTGCTGCCATCCCCGTTTCTCACGTTGAAAATAGCGAAAGTAGGTCGTTGTCCATGCGATGCCTGTCCAACACCTAAATTCAGAGCAACGCATCCCTGTTTCCATGACAATCGCAGGGACTCTATGGGTGTAAGGCCGACTCAACTAAAGGCAAGTGCAAAAATTTCATGTACTATTCTACAGGGTGTTCGGTAAGTATGGGCTATAGTTTGCCAGCGTTCAAAATATTACTAGTAGTTCATATAATAATTTTTCCTAATATCCCTCCTAGCAAAGATATCGGGTCTCAAAGATGCATCTGAAGAATTGCGTTTTCTACAACTTATTCTCGATGCGTCACAAGAGAATTCTTTGCTTCAGTTTTGGAACGAGCCATTAATAAAGAAATACTAGCAAATGGATTTAAGCCTTGTGGTCTTTGTCCCTTTACCGACAATGCAATAGATTACTCTAAATTTTTTAAATATGCTCAGCAAAACCAGCTTAATTTGAAACCAACAACAGAAGTTGTAAAAGACGTTTTGAAAAACTGATTGGAATATCTTCGTGAAGATAAATTGAACAGTTTTGAAAACTCAGGTAATATTTTGAAGGGAGCAGTAGAAGATACTTTATTATTTTATTTGTGGTTCGAGTTACAGTTTGCTAGAAGAAATTGTTTGAAGGAAATATTGAAATATGCAATAATGGTAATATAGATTTAAAAGGAAAACTGGTAGATGATATACTTAATAAAGGTGGAGAAAAAGTGCTGAAAAAAATCGTAGTTGTTCGTCTAAAATACATGTTATAAGTAATATTCGTATTTCAAAATAGGATGAAAATAGACAGTTATTTTACATTGCCAATAATATATGTTAATGATAATTCACCTCACTTTTATTGAACCAATCAAAACGCTCATTTTCATAGCAACCACCTTGGTAACGGTCGTCTTACCCGATAAGACTACCGCTAGCTCGAAAAGACGCTTTCGAAAAGACGCTTGTAGCTTTTTTACTTAAATAAAAAATTAGTAACACCTCTAACTTGTATATTTACCTTTATCAGACGGCCTTCATTTTTATGTTCAGTAAATTATCCAATAAAATACACCTCTAGAGGCGGTTTCTTATCTTCATACCTTCGTTTTTCACTCGAAACTCGATTTTCCAAGAAAATTTTCACTCAATGTAATTTTTACTTATAATCAAAGATAAGACCCTCGAGCTAAAGCTCTCGGGATCATATCAGATTATAAGTAAAAATTACATTTCGTAAAAATTTGTCAGAAAATCGATTTCTTGTTAAAAACATCGGTATTACCGATAAGACGCCTCCTCTATCGGTATATTACTGTTGAAAAGACCCCCACAGAAAATACAGAAATTAAAGAAACCGTTTCCAATTACTTTCAAACAATCGCTTGCTATTTAAAGGTACTATTTTTTTAAAATGCTCTTGTATATTTACATTCCGTTTAATAATTAAATCATTGGCGTTTATCTTATTGGACCATACTTTTACCACCTCGATTAAATGGATACGCAGCTTCTATCTGAAGAACTTGACGTTCTTTTAGAAGACGTACCTCTACAAATAAGAAGTAATATGTGGTTTATGCACGACGGTGCTCCAGCATATTTTAGCCTAGTTGCTCGCCAATACCTCACAACACTTTTCATAATTGCTGGATAGGACACGCAGGTCCCCAAGGTTGGCCAGCTCGCAGTCCCGACTTGAATCATCTAGACTATTATTTATGGGGTCATCTAAAGTCTCTTGTATACAAGACGCCTGTACTACTGTGTAAGAGAATCAATGATGAGACAATTATTGCAATCGTGCGTTTTATCAGAAGGTGGCCATTTTCAACATTTGCCTACCCCAATGGGCCGCCACTGGCCGGCTGCTCCTTTATGTTGGACTTTACAGTCCACTATATGATCTCCTTCTAATAGTACGGGTTCTTGTTTGTGTTTCCATGTCAGGTCAGGACTTTTAACATCTATTCATTCATCCGTTTAATTTTTACATTTTTTCGCTTAAGAGAAATTTACAATCGGAGGGTCTTTAGGGTGCAATAATTTGGCGCCTTTTGTTAGTGACTCTCTTCCTTATAGTGCCTTTCAACTGTTATTAGTGTTTCTTTGCTATGGAATTTGACCAATAGGTCAGTCGTTTTTCGGGAGTTTGTATGTCGCGTCTGGTCTTGGTCTTATGTGTAAGTTTGTTATACAGTGTGTATCAACCAAATGGAATAAATTGGATAATAAATACATTGAGGCGTGTCCGAAAAAACGCTCGGACACGGATTGGTATTTCTAGTTGCGCATTTTTTTAAATAAAAACTTTTAATACAGGGTGTGTCATGTAACAGTGGCCAATACTAACTTTCTTATTTTAAATACAACACCCTGCACATTATTCAATTTTTGGGTTCTTCAAAAATTTTGGACATATTTCATGTACAGGGTTATCCAACCAAGACTGGACAAGGCGATTTTTTGACTTTTCCTGTACTTTTATAAAAAAACTGAAATAGCCATCTTAAGTCATTTTCTCCCGCGAATTCGAATATCTTCAGCAAAAAACAATTGAACATCAAACAAAAGTACTATAGGGGTCACTTTGATATTTTTTTAAATGGGATGCCGTATTTTTAATGAGCTTATCCGATTTCTCATATAAATTTTGATCTAAAATGTTGGATTTTTAATTCAAAAACGCCTTTTTTCTTCAGTTTTAAATTCGGAAAATGTTCGTCTACCGTAAGATTTTTTTTTTTTTTTTTACATTTTAGATCAAAATTTATATGAGAAATCGGATAAGCTCATTAAAAATACGTCATCTTATTTAAAAAAATATCAAAGTGACCCCTAGTACTTTTGTTTGATGTTCAATTGTTTTTTGCTGAAGATATTCGAATTCGCGGGAGAAAATGACTTAAGATGGCTATTTCAGTTTTTTTATAAAAGTACAGGAAAAGTCAAAAAATCGCCTTGTCTAGTCTTGGTTGGATAACCCTGTACAATATCCTGTACCTATCTTCAACTGTTTCGGAAATATTAAGTGTTTTCAGATTTATTGCAAAAATTACCAACACGTTAAAAAACTAATAAGTAATACTGTTTATTTCTTGATAATGTAAAAAACAAAAAAAAAAACATTAATGTAGGAGATGTTGAAAATGCTCGCCGCGAACGTCTTGGCAACATCCTAATCCTAAATAGAAATTTCTTCTAACGTTACTGAACATCTCAGGCGTGACCGATCTAATTGCAAGCGTTATTCGTCTTCTTAAGTCAGCTAAGTCGAGGGGTTTAGTTTTGTATACAATATTTTTGACATAACCCCATAAGAAGAAGTCTAATGGCGTCAGATCAGGGGATTGTGCTGGCCATTTCATCGATCCACGCCTCCCTATCCACCGATTTGGAAATACTCGGTTGAGGTACTGCCGGACATTGATTTGGTAATGGGGCGGTGCTCCACCTTGCTGAAACCATATCATATTCGCTGGAAGTTCTGGGCTTGCTGGATCAGGATATAAGTTTGTCAAAGTTGGCAAGACATTATTTTGGAGCAGTGCTAAATAATTATCGCCATTTAAATTGTCATTAATGAAAAAGGGACCTATGATATTATCTCCAACAATTCCTGCCCAAACATTAACCTTTTCAGAATATTGCGTATGTTCTTCTCTCATCCAGTGAGGATATTCCCTAGACCAATAGCGGCAATTCTGACGATTAGCACGACCGTGAAGTGTACAGGTGCACTCATCAGAAAACAAAACATGTTCTAATTGGATCACACTGTTATCTAACATTGCCATCATTTGTTCACAACAATACGTTCTCCTATAAAAATCGTCTTCCATGAGCTCATGAGTAGGTATCATTTTATAGGGATACATTTTATTTTCTTGCATTGTTCGAATAATCGATGAATGGCAAACATCGAACATTGGGGCTGTTTTTCGACTAGAAGTATGTGGGTTTTCCTGAAACCCAAGCATAATATCTAATTTGGTATCATCACTTATTGCATTGGCAGCTACTTTTTTTTATCTGCTTTACTTGTCCAAGCTGGCGAAACTGCTTTTTTATTTTACTAATTGTCCCTTGAGTTATAGGCGGCAAATTTGGAAACTTTTCATGAAATAAGCGAGCAACTTCCATTTGTGTCCGTGTTTTATCTCCATTCGGATTATAAAATAATGTAAAAATTAAGAAAACCAATATATTTCATCTTGCATTGTAATTTTTTGTCCCTTGAATGTTTGAACAATGAAACCTGTAATATGCGTATCCATGGATCTAACAAATAATTAAATTAATATTATCAACTGACGTTTTATCAATCAGGCGATAGTTTTAACTAATCTTTCGTGTTCTGCTAGTTTTAAAACCTGAAAAACACAATTAAAAATGGAAATAGACGATGATCTTATAGAAGGTACACCACCTGACATTCAAGAAACTGCCAAGGAAGTAATGTTACATTTGTTGCCACAAAAATCTAAGGAAATATATGAAAGAGCTTATAAAAAATTTATGGATTACCGGTAAGAAAAAAATATACAGTCGTTCTCCGAAAACGTCTTCTTGGTCTATATGGCGGAATTATCGAAAACTATGAAGTCATCTACTCTGTGGTCGCAGTATTCTATGCTACGTGCAGTGGTAAATGTAAAACAGAATATTGATATATCTAAATACATGAGATTACGAGCATTGTTGAAACAAAAAAGTGTTGGATATTGTCCAAAGAAATCAAGGATCCTAACTAGAGAAGAGGTTCACAAATTCCTTTGCCATGCTCCAGATGACAAATACTTAATGTTGAAGGTAAATGTAACTATATAATAGTATTTTAAATTTCTGACTAACAATTTTCTTAATTACAGGTTGCTTTTATTTTTGGAATCGCGGGCGCATGTCGTCGAGAAGAACTGGCTCATATGAAAATTGATGACATACAGGATTTGGGAACGGCTTTGTTAATAAAAATTCCCTATAATAAAACAAACAAACCGAGATCATTTACGGTGACTGGAGAATATCTAAAGTATTATAGAAATTATCTGGCTTTACGTCCAACAAATATGAGTGATGGGCGATTTTTTGTGTCTTATCGCAATGGAAAATGCCATAAGCAAGTTGTCGGTATACACAAATTTGGCTCTATACCTCAGGAAATAGCATCTTACTTAAAACTGCCGAATGCCAAGGAATTCACGGGACATTGTTTCAGAAGAACATCGGCCACATTACTTGTAGATGCGGGAGCAGACATAACATCTCTAAAACGGCATGGAGGCTGGAAGTCTTCGGGAGTAGCCGAGGGCTACATAGATGATTCCTTAAGTAATAAGTTAGAGCTGACCAAGAAAATATTCAACATTCCACAATCTGACCTGCAGTCAGTCTCGACTCAGGTGTCGCAATCCGTCTCCCAATCGAGTTCAACATTGGAGAATAATATCATAACGGAGACCAAAAATAATAACACATCCTCAAAATCAAATTTACATCACCCCGTTCTTGTTCAAAATTGTTCTAATTGTACATTTAATATAAATATTGTAAATAATTGAATAAAATAAACTGTTGAAAATATTTTAGCGTCCGACAAAAGGTTTTTCGGACTAGGACGACAAAGGTTGCCTAGCTACCAGCGCAATAATCAATACCTTATTGAAAAGGTTACCTTTTCGTCCAAATATCTGATCTATAAAACGTCATTTTTTGACACAATCGGATAAAAACCATTTTTCTGATATGCAGTTTACGAAATTCAAACGTCTATAACACTGACAACTACTATCATGCAGACAGACAATAATTTGCTAAGGTCAGGCGTTTTAAACAAAAGTAAACAAAACTATTTATACCTTTATTTTAATTCATATCAGTAAAAACATTTTAACATCAATTTTCAACATCTCCTACATTAATGTTTTTTACGTGCGTCTGTAATAGTCTGTAATAATTTTTAAGCAAAATTCATTTATTGTTGGTATTCTAAAATCTCTCCTTCTATCCTTCACTCATACATATGACACTTTTATTCATTTGAACTCCTCTCAATTCGTGATATTCTGTTTGACTTCTCTATACAAATATTCTCCGTTTTCCTAACACTTGTTTGGTTTCTTGTGTTAATTTACAATTCAGGTTTGATTGATGTTGTGCTGTCTTTGTAATTGTAATGGATACATTTTCGGAGATGTTGTGACGAATCAAGAATAATCGGTTGGCATAGCTCTTGGTCTAAAACCGAAAACAAGACAAATTACGTCCAGCCTGTAACTTAACAATCCTCGCTCTATCTCCACGCTTTGCGTGCCGTTGGCCCGGCTCTAGCGCTTCGTCCAGTCCGTGTTCGGCTCTAGCTCACGGAGCTCTCCAGGCCGACGTGCAGCGTTGCCGGATCGATGCAGCGGGGGCCCCCGAATGGGCCACAGGGCCTGCGAAGGGCTCGATCCCGAGCTGCTGGAGCACATTCGCGAGTGTCCTTGTCCCTGTGACCATATGGGATATGGGAATTTTCTAGATTATCAGGTAAGAGCTCGGGTACCGACCGAAGCCAGCGAATATCGTCCTGGAGAAATATTTGCATTTTAATTTTACTTTATTATTATAGGAAACATGATTTTCCAAAAAAATTTTCTGCGACAATTAAATAAAGCAGAAATTTACGCATTTTTTTATAAATAATATCTGCAAAATATTTGAGTAATCGTGTAGAATTTGACAGTGATGTTATCAAACCTCAGGGTTGTTGTATAATTCTAGGTTTGGTTTATAAGTTGTTAGGATCAGGGAGCAAATAAAACCTAGTTTTAATTAGCCGACGTTTCGGAAAATATATTTCCTTCTTCAGGGCTAGTTATGGTAGGCCCCACGAGTCAACTTTTGATAAAAATATGGCATGAGTAGGCAATGCAGATGAGCGAGTGACAAAAGCCCAAAAACAGTTTCGCTATATATCCTCTGGAATAAAAATAGTAAACTAAACTTGAAAGTAAAAACAACGTTGTACAAAGCACTAGTACGTCTAGTACTTACTTACGGTATACCTACGTGGTGTACCGTAAATAAGACCAAAATGTTAAAAGTGCAAAGAGTTCAAAACAAAATCCTAAAAGTAATGATGGGGGCACCAAAGTACATGATGAACAATGCGTTGCATCTAGACCTAAAAATTGACACACTTATTATTATTAAATACTACAGCAGAACAGACAATTCACCAAATAGACTAATTAGAGAATCTCGCATGTACAGGAAAACGCAAAACACAAATACCCAAGAGATGTGCTTCCTCCTTAACAGATTTGAACGCAACTCAATATCGGAATTTATTCAAATAAAATTTTTTCAAAATTCATAAAAATACAAAAATTTTGAAGACAGCAAACAAATAAATTTAATGAATTTAAAATAAAACATTCAATCCAAAGAAGTAAAGGAAAACGATTCTTAAGAAACTACCATTATAATGTAAAATAACGGTACATCTTAAAGCTGGATTTATAAACTCAAAAAGTTCGCAAAGCTGAGGTTCAGTTCTCGTTGAAAATAAGAGTTCAATTTAAACTAAAGGGAACACTCAGTTCCATTTATAAACTCAGTTCATGCAAAGTTCGGTAGTCTTGAAAAGTTCCCGGGTAGTTCGAAATAACCAATTTTTATGTTCTGAGTTCAGAAAGTTCGTTCCGACCAATGAAGACGCTACTTTGAAGTAATGTGGTTCGTTGTTTACGTCGCCATTCCGCCATTTGTATTTGTATTTTCTTTTTGTTGTAAATTATGTAAAATTATGAAATATTTTAATTTATTCTATTGAACACAAACATCAACCAATCAAACAACAACTTTTCGAGCTTCGCTACTGACTTTATAAATACCATATTCTGAACAGTCGAATATCGAACCTCACCAACTTGAACATAACTTCAACCTCGACAACTTTACGAGTTTATAAATCCTGCTTAGAAGGCGGCAGTCAACTCAAGCAGCCTTTCATACCTATATAAAAACTGTGAGAATATTCTTACAGCAAATACTATAAAAATTAAAGTTGTATAAATTGCACTCCAGAAGTGTAAAATGGGCACCATTGATGTATAAAGCAAAGTTCCTTTATATGTTCTCTTTTAAATGTTCTACTAGTAGACCAGTAGAAATAATAAATCATATTTATAAACATCATCAAAACGCTTATACAGCTAAAGTAATATAGAGCTTATAAATAATTCCCAAAAAGGTTTCGTACGAAACAATTACAGCCCTCTTGAGCAATTGTGAAAAGACTAATAAACCTATTAAATAAAGGTTATTCTGTGAGGGAGATTTGGTATATAAGATATGTAATAGACTGGTCCAAAAAACAAACAAATAAATATTTTGTCTCCACATTATCTTTATTCCTTAATGCATAAATAAAGAAGTACACGAAAGTGAAAACCAAACAAATGAATTTTAGGGGATGCCCATCATAAAAACATAAAGAAAATAAATAAAAAAAAATAATTTATGATATTAGTGAAATTCTGGACAGTTGGCGTTGGCCTTTTTTGATGACAAAGTATCTTTGAAAACTAAAGAAAAAATTGTAAAGAATCTAAAATATTTGATTGTAACAACCGGTAAAGCAAACCTAAAAGTATATGATAAATCTTAAGAAAAACAAAAACATTTAAAATATCACAAATTAAAATTTTAATAGTCGTAGAAAAGTACAGTAGGTATTCTACTCGCGGTAATGATTAGTAATAGTCATCCTTACTGTTTGTTGATTAATATACCTCCCATTAATATTTATATAAAACGTTCTTTAGTAGGTACCTACAACAAGTCGAATGAAAATCGACAAATTGGAACCACAGGTAATTTGGTATGAATTATGTAAGTTTTTTTTTTATATTTCAATTTACTTTAAATAACACGAATTTTTCCTTGAGAAAGTCTTGGCAACCTATAATGCTATTTAAATTTTATTTACATTCCTCGATAACACCTAAAAGAAAAGCATTTTTAGTGGAAGAAAATGCTTTTTTGCCTTTACATCACGACAAACAATGTTTTCTGTTTTTAGTATTTTGCATACAGACCGTGCCATACAAGTAGACATACAGATTTGTTCATGCTTGTAAATCTGAATTTGTCTTGAAGATAAATTCAGTTTGGGAGGAGAGTTTCTTGCAAGGCATGTGACTTGTAGCTAGAATACGACTACAGCATGTCCTGAGTAGGTTTTGTTATGGTTTTATTAAAAAGAGCATACCTCCATAATCACATTACTTTGACCTAAAATGACAATCAAACACCTCATATATCGTCACCTGATTTCAAAATCTTATTCTTTACTACGTGACGTGGGTTTGAATTATGAAACTCAACCTAACACTTGATCTGTATCGACGAGTTTCACACTACTAAAAAAAAAAAATTGTGACTTAGTGTTATCATTAATTCACATCAAAATCACAGAACAATAAAATTAAAATCTAAATGTCAATCTTATGGGGTGCTCCATCGCAAGCAGTATTTCATACCTTTATAGAAACTCTAATACTGTTCTTACAGCAGATATTATAAGAATTAAAGTTGTATAAATTGCACTCCGGGACGTTCTTACAACCAGTATAGATATTCTATAAGTGTAAAATGGGCACCATTTATAAAGCAATATTGCTTCATTTGTTATGTTTTAAATGTTGTATTAGTGTACCAGTAAAAATTACAAGTCACATTAATAAACATCAATAAAACGATTATACAGCTAAAGTAATAGAGAGCTTACAAATAATTCCCAAAAAAGTTTCGTAAGTAATTATTGCATCACATTGAGCAATTGTAAACACACTGATAAAACTGTTTTATAAATGTTACTGTGAGGGAGATTTCATAATACACTGTGTTCAAAAAGTCCCAGACCGGTCAATTATTTAGAAAATGGCGCACAATATAAAAAAACTTCCGGCATAAAATTTGTAGGCCTTAAAAAAATCTATAAAACTAGGATACCTGTAATTATACAGGGTGCCTGAAACAGTCATGGTAAACAAAACAAACAGAACGCCCTATATCTTATAATACTTTTGGATTCTACATAAAATATCAAATATTTTTTAATAAGCACACTATAAGTCTAAACTTAATAGTTTCTGAGGTATCGATTTTCGAAAAATTACATTTTTGAACTTTATAGATAGATAGATAGATAGATAGATTTTATTTACGGATTTAAACCATTTAACAATATATCACAATTACAATCATAATTCTCTTATAAATAGGTACTAGACTATCTTTATAGATTCGAATAAATATAATAAAATATTAAATAATATAAATGGATTAAACAGATGTTAAATATGATTCTATAATATCAATTTTCCAATCTGGGATCTAAATTTATTCAAGTTACAATTAAAAAAATCAACTTTATCAGCCACCAAGTTTCCAAGTTTACATAATCTTTGAATGGGTAAATTCTGAGAATAATTTGTTCTATGATATTCGATGTAAAAAAGTTCATTATGTCTTAAGTTTACTTTTGGAATTAAGAGTTTAATCTTTTGCAATAAATCAGGACAGTCAATGAGCCCATTGACAATCTTGTACAAAAATATCAGATCTAGAAAATCTCTTCTCGCATCAAGTTTTGGTAAACTCAACATTTTACGAAGTTCATTATAATTTATATCTTCGGTTGAAATATTCAATTTGTAGGCAATAAAACGTAAAAACTTGTTTTGAACCCTTTCTAGCTGGGATACATGAACATCATAGAACGGAGACCAGATGCTTGAGGCATATTCTAATATTGATCTGATAAGCGAACAATATATGTTTTTAAGGTTATTAATGTTGTTAAATTCTGACAAACTACGTCTTACAAAACCAAACATTTTAAGAGCCCTATTCGCAAGGTATTCAAAATGATCTCTGAAAGTTAAAGATGAGTCCAGAATGATGCCCAGATCCTTTATTCTATTAACACTCTCCAAATTATCACCATTTATACTATAATCAACAACCAATGGATTCAGTAGCCTGTAGAATCTCATGATCTTACATTTACCCACATTCAGATCCAGACCATTCTCACAACAGTACTCAAAGAACCTATCCAGGTCCTGTTGAACCAAAATGCAATCATCAATGCTCTCCACTGTTCTAAAAATCTTTAGATCATCACAATAAAAAAGAGTATCACAGTGCTTGAAGCATTTCAAGATATCATTCAGGAAGCAATCAAAAAGAACTGCAGATAAGTGCCCCCCTTGTGGAACACCCGATGATACTTCTATAGACTCTGAAAGATTGTTCTGAATTTTAACAATCTGCCTTCGTTCCGATAAAAAGCTTTCAATCCAAGATAGCAGTGTGCCATGAATACCTAACGTTGACAGTTTCTGCATTAAGATTTTTATATTTACTCTATCGAAAGCCTTGGAGAAGTCAGTATAGATGACATCAACTTGACGCCTATTCTCCAAGGCTTCTAACAAGCAACTAGAAAAAATTGTTAAATTTGTTACAGTGGATCTGCCTCTAATAAAACCATGCTGCTGACCATGACTTTGACCGCTTTAAGCTCTCTAACGGTATATCTTAGAGTAAAACGGCTTACATGTCCCTATCTTACTTTTTTATTATTTTTCCAGAAGATTAAACTTCCGGTTAAACCGGATGTAACTCGAGAACCGAAAATATAGTACTTCCGGTTTAACCCAAAATTGATATTTTTAGGAAGATAATAAAAAAGTAAGATAGGGACATGTAAGCCGTCTTGCTCTAAGATATACCGTTAGAGAGCTAGAACCCAGAAACCAAACCTTATAATTTTGTGGCTAGAAGCTGTCAAAGTTCAAAAATGTAATTTTTCGAAAATCGATACCTCAGAAACTATTAAGTTTAGACTTATAGTGTGCTTATTAAAAAATAATTGATATTTTATGTAGAATCCAAAAGTATTATAAGATATAGGGCATTCCATTTAAAAAAATGAAAGTTTTGTTTACCATGACTGTTTAAGGCACCCTGTATAATTACAAGTGCCCTAGTTTTATAGATTTCTTTAAGGCCTACAACTTTTATACCGAAAGTTTTTTAATATTGTGCGCTATTTTCTAAATAATTGACCGCTCCGGGACTTTTTAAACACAGTGTATAAGATATTGTGGTCTTAATCAGAAAAACCTGTAAGTCACACAATCAAAATTTTACACGGCGCTAATAGTACTATAATTAGTGCATAATTAATGAAGCAAAAGTAAGATACACAGGGTGTTATTTAATAAGTGTCCGATATTTATATAAATGCTCGTTTCAAATATCCTAGTGAACCACTTTGGAAAAATGAAGTAAACGTCATTTCATTTTTTAAACGCTTGTGAAACTTAGAAAGTCAATTAATATGACATAATTTTATTTTTCGTAAACTACTTGACTATAAATTAACCTATTTAATTGATTCATGGCCCTCTAGATTCAATACAAAAAATGAGAATAAAAATGTTATAACACGTCAAAATTTTACTCAGAATATCATGCTGAATCCAAATAAGTAAAAATATACAGGGTGCCCCATTCAAAAAAATATCAAAGTCAAGGGCACTTCCGGTTAAACCGGAAGTGCTAACAAATCAAAAATTATGCCAATAAATGTAGACTCATCTCTTATGCACAATTCCAAAATTTCATTTTATTCTCTACAAATACAAACAAATTATAGGGGTGAGCGTCTTGTGAGAAACACCCGGTATATTGTTTTATTTTTCATGCGCCCTTGCTTATTGCTCATTTAATTACTATTATAAAATTTAAAATTAAAACAAAACAACCTCGAAATGTAACTGAGGTAAAAGAAATCTTTTTGGTTATGAATTAAAGCAATATAACATTTAAAAAAATGCAAGTATGCCTTATTCTGACTTTGTGGTTAGCCCTGTATAAATACTATATATTAGTAACAAAATTTTGGCAGGTATTCTACAATACTGAGTTTAAATTTTAGTAATAGAATAATTAGCACCAAAATTATTAAGCTTTTAAAAATGCGTATTTATTTGTGGATGCAAGTTCTACAAGTTTCATGACGAGAATATGATTTTCCTACGAGGTGTACATATATTAAATTGTAAGATTGTATGTATGCATGATGTGAATACCTAAATAAAATTCTGTACGGTCTGAAATATAACATATTAGTACTGTTATATGTCTCATTGCTTAGCAACGGTTAACAATATTGGAATAACGACTTTTGTGGCATCAAAATACGCCAGAAAGATGTCCGTTCAAGTTATTTAATTTTTAAATGTTCTGGAATTATCAATCATTCCCTTAATACTGAAATATCTGCAGATGCGACGTTTTTGAATTAAATTTTTTTATCTTCATCAAATTATATTCCGAGAAAATTGAATTTCCTAGTCCCGAAGGCTTGCAAGTGATAAATAAGCCTTAATGGAATGTTCGGGAAAGCAACTGTTGAACTTACTGCGCTCATACTCTTAAAGCAGGATATCTTCCCTTGTTATGTTCTTGAAACTTTCTAATTGCTTAATACATTTACGACATTAAAAAAATACAATCTAATAAAACTTCTAAAATGCTGTAATAACTTAAACTTTGCACTACATTATGCAGTAAATTTCATTTAAGACGAGCCATAGGGTTTTATAAGACACTTTTTATTAGATATTTAAAGCATTGAGCGATAAAAATTATTTTTCTACTGACGTTTTATAATAACCCCTTTTTGATTGTCGTTTTGATTTTTAAATAACCTCCTTTTAGGAACAGCGTGCTTAAAAGTTTTTTAAGCACGCTGTGCCTAAAAGTAATTATTTACAATTAAAAACTAAACACAGACTATAATTTTACCTATTTATTATAAATATTAAAAGTACAGTTATTTATATTATTAAAATTAATGCTTGGGTAACCTAAAACAGAACGTTGAGATATTTCTCTTTGTAAAATAAATGAGAAACTAGTAGAGCTGGTAGAACATTCTGATTCATTAGATTTAACATGTTTGTTGTTAGCGTCCAAAGATTTTTCACCAAGAGTTTTTTCGGAAATTTTTCTTTTGTTTTCTAAAGAGTCGTCCATATACCCCTCAGCCACGGCATTAAGATACATAAAGATTCTTCTCTGGATTACCATGAGGACACCACTGCTGATTTATTTGGAGATTGGTTTAAAAACAAGCTAATTCCAAATCTACCTCCGAATAGCGTAATTGTAATGGACAATGCAAGCTACCATAGTAGGTAGTTGACCAAGACTCCCTCCTCAAATGACACAAAAGCAACAATTCAAAACTACATGTATGATAATGACAATTTGACCAATACTTATGAGAAAGTTCTATAAGTTTTCAGCTCTTGTTTGTAATGTTTTACGTCAACACAACTCGATTTATCCATTGTTATTATTTTTACTGAAATATAACTGGTTTTATGATTTTTTCTGTTTGTTTATTGATTTATGCCATCAACTTCTTGTGTATTTCAGGGTTGTATGAATTGTTATTATAAAAGTCAATTCTGCATATGTTATTACATTATTCAGAAACATTTTGCGAAAAAGAGGCGAAGTTAATGCTTTCTGGATCGGTAAGATTGTTAGGCAACATATTGGATTTATTACAGCAAACATTTAAGTTTGTAAGTGCTTTTCAAGTTTTCGATGAATTATTTAGAGAAATAATTCTGGTTAGAAAGCACTTTTTTGACGCTCTAGTAGCAGACACCACACGGTAACGTAGCGCTCTCTAATCGATCTGTCATATTGGCAATTATGATTTCCTTCTGTTTCGTAAAGAGTTTTTAAAAGTTTCATTTCAATCGAAATTCCTGAAGTAAAAAACATTATTACCAGTGCCTTACTGGTTTTTAAAAGTAACTTTTAAGCAAAAAGTAAATGGTTTCTTTGAGTATTTATAGACAAATGCAGTTAAAAATGCACCTGCACAGATGCACAGATTTTACCCAGCATTGGAATCTTAGTTAATAACTCTAAAAAACAGCTTTTATTAGCAAACATTTTATTACACTTATACAACTCTTCTTTTACGCTTCTTGTATTGAAATCGGTAAATCTTCTTTACGGTCTTGTGAAACAGTTCACGCTCGTTTTAAATAAACTACCCTCGATTTTTACTACCATTAAAAGAATCTCGGATTTTAAGGGTCTATTAGTTCACGTAAAAAAACGCTTTTGCTCATTGATTTCTTCAAAAACGATTTGATCGAATTACTTTAATTTTAAAGATATAACCCGACAAACCGATGTGTCTTTTAATCGTTTTTTTCCTGGTTTTAATACAGGGTATTAATCGATGTCACGTAGATATTTAAAAGAGTAATAGTGCTCGTCAAAATAGAAAAATAATGCACATAAATATGCGGTGAAAAAGGCTTCATTTTTGATATACAAGGTGTCAAAACTTTAATTTTTTTTGGTTCTTCTCCCATATTTACCGTGATAATTATTTCAAACTTGATACACTTATTAGTTTTTGGAATCTCTACAATAAAATGTCTCATTTTTCTAATTTTTCTCTAAATTTTCAGAGGCAGTATACATTTTTTTGCGCTACCAACACTTTTACTCTCCTGAACTTTTTTTTTGGGTTACCCTGTATAAATACTGGTATCATATTTTGATCACTGCTTTTCTCTCATTCATTTTGATTTTGTATATTTTTGTCGTATCTCTCATCGCTTTCTAGTTATTGGCGGAAATAGCCATCGATGCAAACCACGTATTATCCAAGTTACAAAGTTAAAAACAAAAGGCTGGGACAGCTCATACTTATTATCTGTTGCTTAATGCGAGAGAGTAATAAATCATTATTGAATTCCATAGGTGTAGTTCAATTATTATTTCATATCAGGTCATCAAAGAGAAGTACAGGAAGAAAAGAGACTGTAATAAATTAGGATGAATAGACTGCCATCAGAAGAATCATACGCTCGTGTTACTTAAAAAAAAACCTACCTTAGACAAAATAATGTCTGAAATGAAAAAGGATGATTTTATTCCACCCATGGGTAAGAAGAAACTATAGAAAGCTTTGAAGGAAATTAATTTTTGTTATGAAATTCACTTTTAATAGAGAAAGACGAAATCATCTGCAGGCGACAATGACAATTTGAAGGCAATTAGGCAGTTTTAAAGGAAAAACGGGAATATCTATAATATGGATGAAACTTGGTTAAATGAAGGATATACCTTTGGTAAAATATAGCAAGATAAACATAAAAAGCGCGAGGCAAGCTTTCATGGAAGGATGGTCCACTTGAATAAAAGCACCCTCGGGAAAAGGTAAATGATTTATAATTACTCACATTGGTAGCAAAAATGGATTTATCCATGGCGGCTTACTAGCATTTAAATCAAAACGAACTGAAAACTATCATGAAGACATGAACGCTGATGTCCTTTTATCTTTTCTCCTGGCTCTGTTATAGTCATGGATAATGCCAGCTACCACTTAAGAAAATCCGAAAAAATACCAACGTCTTCTTGGAAAAAATATGATATCATGTTACTGTAAATAAGAAGCCAGTTCATAAGGATCCGCTGAAAAAGAAGCTGTTGGAAATTGTAAAGTTGAATAAACCTCTTTGTACGAAATTTGTTGTCGACGAAATCGCTTCAAAACGAAATATTACGGTACTTTGCCTTCCGCCATATCACTGAATTAAACCTCATAGAATTGGTGTGGGCGTAAGTAAAAGGGTTTGTAGCAAGGCATAACACCACAGAGACGTTGGAAACCTCTTGTAAGAGGGAATGGATTGTAAAAAATGGAGTAAGGGCGTCGAACATGTGATTGAAATAGAAGAAAGAATATGGGAAGCTGATAACTCTCTCTCTCTCTCTAAATCACGCGAGAAAGATTTATACCACGAGGCCGTCAGGCCGAGTGGTATAAATTCTCAAGTGACTTAGGAAACATAACACACGAGTGGCATACAATGTTTTATCCAACAAGTGGAAGAAATCGTTTTTTTATGAGATAATAATTAATAAGTTTCGTGATCAAATCAAAGCAACTTGCGTCTCAGGACCCTATAAATATCAGAATGACTTGACAGTGACTTTTTTACATTTTGGTCAAAGTTGGTTGATTGTTTGGTTGCCACGGGCATGATACATTGTTAGCAAATGTTTAAATACATTTTGACATTTGTCAGTTTTCACTGCAGAAAAGGGAAGCTTTTTTGAAGAAAAAAACCTATAGAAAATGGAGGAAACCGATGAAAATGATATCCTTACGGAAGCGGAAGAAGCAGCGATGCAGATTTTGCCAGAAAAGTCCCGAGATGCTTACGACAAGGAGTTCGAAATAATTGTGTCTTGGATGAATTCACGGAAGATAAAAGGTATCGATGAAAATGTTCTATTGGTTTATTTTTTTACATTTGCAAAAAAAATTAGCCCCATGGACCAAATACTCGATGCATCGCTCGACTATTCACCTGTATAAAAAAAAAGACATTTCAAAATATGGCAAACTAACAAGCTTTTTGAAAAGCAAATCACAGGGATACAAACCAAAGAAGTCCAAAACATTAGAACGACCTGAAATAGAGAAGTTTTTGAACGAAGCTCCTGACGACGAGTACTTGTTGATGAAAGTGGCTTTGATAATGGGGATTAGCGGTGCTTGTAGATGCGATGAATTGGTCAATTTGAAAATATTCAAGACAAAGGGAAATATTTTCACGTATTTTTGCCAGACACTAAAACCAAGAAATCGAGAAGTTTCACCATACTTGAAGAAGGATTTCCAGTCAACCCGATCAATTTGTGTAAAAAATATATGTCTTTGAGACCAAAGAATACTAGTTCTAGCCGCTTTTTTGTTTTTTACAAAAATGGTAGGTGTACCAGCCAGTGTGTGGGAATAAATACGTTGTCGAAGATACCTTCAAGAATTGCAATGTTTTTGAAATTGGAGAAACCAGTGCTCTACACCGGTCACTGCCTGAGAAGGTCTTCGGCGACTCTTTTGGCCAATGCAGGGGCTAACATGACTACTTTGAAGCGTCACGGAGGATGGAAGTCCTCGACGGTAGCAGAAGGATACTTAGAAGAATCGGTGCATAACAAAATACAAATTGCGGAAAAAATACAAGGTTCTAATGTGTCGGCGTCTTCTAGCACTATCAGCAGCTGTACCGATATTGGAGCGTCTGGTTCCAATGAACCAACGAATTTTACAATGACTTTAAATTCGAATAAACCGTTAGCGTTTTCCTTTAATTTCAATATCAATGTGAATTCTGCTTGTAATAGTAATAAATAAATATAATACTACTTTAAATATTAACGTGAGTTATAATCCATAACTCACTAGTGAGTTATTTGATAGTTTACTTGTCCGAAATGACATTGATAATGACAGTCATAACTGTCATGTGTTGGATAAATATGTTTAATTTACTAAATGGTAAACTAAATAACGAACCGTGCATACTCACTCTCACTCACTGCCATTTTATCTTATTTAGCAGGCAGCGTGTACAAAGTCAAAAGAAAAAGGTCAATAATTGCACGTTCTAAAGCAATTAGCAATTTTCATTGCCGCAATTTTTATTGCTGTAATAAAAAATTTCTTCAAAAAGAAAACTTGCCAACTGTAATGCCACCTTAAGTGACGAAGAGTTGATTCCTGCATATTAGCAAGAGAAGGTAATTTTCAGCAGTTTTAATTTTTTTAGTTTCTCGTGTAATGCCAGAATTAAGGTGGCGCATACTTCCCTATTTTTAGGGAAATTTTGATATGACAACATCGAGAAGTTTGAATAATAATTGGTTTGCATCGACGGCTATTTCTTTCAATAACTAGAAAACAATGACGGACATGATGAAAATGTAGGGGATCAAAAAAAATGAGAAGAGAACGGGGTGTGAAACTATGAAATCAGTATTTATTCAGCGTATCCCAAAACAAAGTTCAGGAGAGTGAAAGTGTTGGTAGCGCAAAAAAGTGCAACACTCTGATAATTTAGACATTTTATTGTAAAAATTTTTAAAACTAATAAAAGTACAAAATTTAAAATAACTATCTAAGAAAATATGGGAGAAAAAAAATTAATAAAGTTGACGAATTTACACCCTGTATATATGTTTTCTGATAAGTAATCGTATATTTTACCACACTAGTGTATAAAGACCCCATTATACTGAATCTTTGTATTCAGTGTTATTCATTTCCCCCTAAATCTGACCTTTATTAAGCAAAGAGTGGCGATGAAGGTGCTATTTTATAATATGAAATTTTGCTCAAATAAGATTCATATCTTGATTATCCAAATATAAATAAATAGTTCAAAATTCTTTAGTACTATAAAGTTTAACAGTAAACTAAGGTCCAGTGAGGTCATTATTTATGCTTTAGATTTCATACCTGCAAATCACAATCGGTTTTAAACCTACTTTGATCGTGATTGACGTTTAAATACCTATACCTTTGTTTAATATAGCGCCTTCGATTTATTGAGTGATATTCTGAAATTTAACGTTTAAGATTTGACGTTGCCTTTGTAGGCTTTCTGTATAACTACGCGAAATGCTTCTATTTATAAGGGCGACAGTTTTAATGGAAGGGAACAACTTGTAGCTTCTGGTTTTACGTGTGCAATTATCAGTATCGATTTAAATAAATGATATCCGCGATAACTTCTTTTTGAACGGCACAATTTCTTATACAAGATGTCAATTTGCAAACGAACAGCTGATGACACTCTGAAAATTTGGTAAACATAAAAAAAAACTTTTGAAAATAATTTGACTTCTTCAATCCAGCCTTTGCAGGGTGTTACTTAATGATAAGGCCGTAATTCCAAGGGAGCATTCCTGAACCAAATTCATGTAGAAAAATTCATATAAACATGTGTCGTAAAAAGTCTGGTTTTCAAGATACAGGGTGTCAAAATTAAAAAAAAAATCAGTTTTTTATTAATATCTCGAAGATCCTCTTGCCGATATTGGTGAAATTTGGCAGTGCTATTCGCCATGATAGGACGCTAATATATTGATAAAAAAAAGTACGCCACTGACTTGTTTAAAATTTTTATATTGTTCTCGGGTTAAGCAGCTACAAATGCAACTTTTTGGTCTCTTGATATTTTTTCGTGTCTTACTTCGTTTCCGAGAGAAAAAATTTTCGACATGCAATGAAGTGGCTTCTATTCCTTTTCTCGAAAACGATGTAAGATACGACAAAATATCAAGAGACAAAAAAGTTGTATTTTTAGCTGCTTAACCTGAAAACAACATAAAATTTTTAAACAAGTCAGTGGCGTACATTCTTATTGTCAATATTATTCGTAAGACTGCTCCCGGGACGCCACTGGAACTCATAATTATCATCTAGTTAGGGCTAGCTTAGCGTCCTATCATGGCGAACAACACTGCCAGATTTCACCAAAATCGGCAAAAGGATCTTTGAGATATCAATAAAATAACTATTTTTTTTAAACTTTGACACCCTGTATCTGGAAAACCAGAATTTTTAGGACACATGTTTATATGAACTTCTCTACATGAATTTGGTTCAGCAATGCTGCCTTGGCATTATGGCCTATCAGTAAGTAACACCCTATTTATACAGGGCAAGACAAAAAAAATAAGTATTTCTTTCGTTTTTTGAATAGAAGACCGTGACCTCGTATTCGGACATAACTTTGAATTCTGAACAACTATCATAAATGAAAATCGAATATAAAACAAAAGATTAGAGTACTTTACTCTTAGGCAACTTTTAAAAAATTGAATCTCCCTTGTATGCGCTAGTTTTCTTCAATTTTAATTAGATTAAGGAGACGCAAACACTTTTATCAAGAATACAATTTTCTGAGAAATCAATAATAGAAAAGTTTCTCATGTGGAGCCAGAATTTTGCTGGTCACTGTATGATCTGACTTAGGCTAGGATCTTTTGACGGTTTTAGCACGTATGTGAAAACGCATAGTGCGAGCGCGTATAAAGAAACATTCAACACATACCTGCTCATATAATTATATGCTTTGAGTTTTGGTTCATCATTGTTTTATTTAAACACGACCTTTGTTTTAGTTACTGGAGAGAATACCATATTTGACACAAGATGGCATGGCTATGAATATTTTTGACGAAAGCTCGAAACACCTGTTTTTGTTCTTAAACCCTTTTCAGAAAAATGATGATGCTTCGCCAATTTTAAGAGATAATACTCTGATGATATATACAGGGCTGCCCAAAAGTCCGGAATAAAATTAATATAGCCTTAACCTGTAACTTTTGGGGAAAATGCTCGGACACGTCAATTTAGTTTTATATATGCTCACATTTTGACGTTATTCGTTTGTTTTTTTATAGACATTTGTCAAAGATATGACGACATCGATCTTTTTTTTAAATAGAAACATACAGCTTGTGATACATCATTTGAAAGCTAATATCTCGTACAGTATGCTCATAAATTTTGACGCGATTCTGTCAAGCTATTTCAAAATGGCGACTGTTAAAGTTTTAAAAACATCCCTATTTAAATAAGCGAAAATGATAAATCATTGATGTTTTTTTTTCCCTTTCAAGGTAAGAAATCTTCATTGTGTCACGTTCTGACATTTTGTAACATTGTGAACTTGTAAAATTAATTTAGGTATTTCCGAAGTATTATTTTACAATTTTTTAAACAAAACTGGTTTTGTCGGAAAGGCAGCGTATCGAAGTCTTGATATTGTTAGGATGTGGAGATAAAATAAGAAGTCAAGGTGAAGTGTACACTTTATTTAATGCTAAATATCCGGAAAATCAAATTTCACAGTGCACTGTTAGTAAAATATTCCACAAATTTGATGAACATGGCACAGTAAAGGACTTGCCTAGGAACGGACGGCCACGTGTTTTAGGCGACGATGAAAAATTGGATATTGCATTATCTCTGCAGGATAATCATCCGCATGTTTCAACAGTTTCATTGGCTCAAAATCATGATACATCTAGAGGTACTATTGGAAGATTTTTGAAAGCAAAAATATACCACCCTTATAAAGTATGTATTGTCCAAAAGCTTTTAGAAGATGACTATGATAGGCGTTTGCAACTTTGCGAAGAAATGATGAGTCGGTGGTGTGCTTGGGATTTCTTTTAATTTTAGACCATACAAGATTCTAAAAAATGGTTGATGTTCCAAATTTGAAACAATTATCACAGAATATAAGAGAGAAAACGCAAAATACGAGAAAAAAAATTGAAACTTTGCCAACCTGTATAACGACAATAACGCGTTTTAGACCATGCATATATTTGCATTTTTTTCTTATTTTGACGAGTACTATCACCCCCTGACATATCTGCATGACATTAATTAACACCCTGTATATCCCTTCTTAAAACTTTCATAGGAAGAATATTATTTTTCTCTATAACCTACTAAATATGACAAACCTTTCACAAGTACTTTTGAATTAAAAATTTTTATTTAATATTTCAGTATGCTGATTACGTTCACTGCTTAATTCATTTTCAAATTTTAAAGCTTCATCAACGTCACCTTCCACCAATAATTTCTCTCTACTGCTAATACTAGCAGCAACACTTCTTTTGTCTCCTGAGTGTGAAGGTCACTACCTTCGAAACATGTAGACTTTTAATTATAAAGTTTAGTCTTTGATTGCTCTTTATCAAATCAGTGGAGAAAGACTTTTTGACTTTCTTTCCTCTCCGTATATTTCAACTCCACTTTGAGAATGGACCATTTCTTTATATTAAAATCTGATAATTACCAAAAACAAAATTAATATACAGGATGTCCGGGAAAATGTAGGAAATCACTCGGATTCAGATAGAACATGGAAAATAAGATGACAAGTTCCTCTAAAATATTTTCTTACAGGCTTCCCTACGGAGATATGTGCCCCTAAAGGACGCCGCTGAAAATATTTTTTTTTTTAATAACTTTCAAAGTACTTAATATAATTTAAGTAAAATTTAATGTGATGGACACTAGTAAGGACCTCCTAAAAGAGTGTCTTTGAGGGATACCCTGAATGTTCACACAAAGCTTTTTCCTTTTATAAATCGGTTGCAGAGTACCGTATTACCTCTGGTGGCGGTAATCTTGGAAATTCTAATTGACTACGAAGGTACCCAATATACTGGTCTTAACTGAAAATAGCGTTAAAAATATAGCGGTGTGCGTTTACGAACCAAACATAGACAGGTTGTTCCTCTGAGTCTGGGTATAGAGTTGATTAGTATTCCCCGAAGTTGCCGCCATAGCGCCCTGGATCCAGTTGTATTTTATAGTAGTTCATTTAAGTTTTGTTGCTAAGTTCCAAGAATACTCTGTATGAGGCATGTACATTTACTGGCAGGTACACTATACTGGGTGACAAAAACGGTTGAAATATTAAAAAGCACTAAAAACGGTTCGATATAAAAATTTGGAGCGTAGATTTCTTAAGTCAAATAATTTATATTAAAATACAGTTTGTTCATGAACAAGCATCACTGCCATTTGTACCGGGCGGCAATTGCTTAAAGTTGCAGCAAAAATTAATGTATTTTTCAAAATAACAAAAACGTTATTGTGTGTGCATACACATCTAAGTACACTGCGTCCATTAGTGTGGAATAGGTAAAAAAGTACTCGAGTTTTGAATGTTCATATGCTCATCAAACCGGAAAAATTACAGATATTGGTTTGATAATAATACTTGTTGTGCTAAAGATAGGCGAGGATAGACCAAGACCTAAAGTTAATGGTTGGTGTGGCATATTTAACAATAGAGTGAATTTTATTGTTTTTATTTTATTGCTCGTAGCTGATGATACATCTGTCCATGCTCTGGTGGTTCAGTACTCCAATATTCTTGTAGCGACAGAATACCGCTTGCGCTCCTCTCGCTCTCCCTAGATTGGCCTGCAATATTTTAATGATGTTAGCCATCTCATCCTCCCTTTTCTCCGTTCTGTCTATCTTCTTGTCCAACCCTCTCAGTATTTCTCTGAATTTTGAGCATTTTATTTGGTCGTTTCTATGTCTTTGCGTTTGGGAAGCCAAGCAGAATGATTCCTCTCCGCAGTCCCTGCTTATTCCTACATATAATTGTTCAATCTGTTCCATTGCACTCCCTGGCTACAAGCAAATCAAATAAAGTTTGGGAAATAAGAAAGTACACTAAAAATAACCAAAATATGGAAAAAATACAGGGTGTACCATTTAAAAAAAAATTTTGTCGTCATCCTTTTTTGGACCAATCTGTATATGCGAAAATATTTCTCCGAAATGCACTCATACATACAGTGTAAGTCTGCGTTTCAACGAAATTCCTAACTCAATTGGTATAGTAGCTTTGGATGACTGACGCACTATTACAGGACTCTGTATATACCCAGCGACCAGTCCTCTCGTTCAACTTCCATCTATATATTTCTGACGACGACGCGCGCGCAGTGGCAATTCCCAAACAAAACAGTGACTCTTCGCACGACCACACGGTAATTAATTTCGACTACCGTATCAAATAATAGTACTGAATACTATGTAATAATTGTTGTAATGCCAACATTATTTTATATGTTTGATCTTTTGGCGCCCCCCAAGACACGGTGCCCTGGGCAGTCGCCCGCGGCCTGGTATCTTAGCCACCACCCTGTATAAAATGACATAAAGTGAAGTTTAAGTAGTTTAAGATACAGTCTACCTAACTAACTGGAATTTTGATGAACATATGGACGTTTAAAATGGGGTACATTTTTACCTATTCCGTAATTAATTGAGGTAAAATTGTATTAAATTGGTTTTCTTGCTTAGGTACTGTTAATATTGCAATTTTTTTACACCCAGTATACTTCACACTTCAGTGACTCTTTATTTACTTTGAATTACAAAGTAAATTCCTTATAACTTAGTAAAACGAGTAACTTTAATGCTTCAAAGGCATGCTGGTATGAGACATGACGTTTTTCTTTAATTCAACATTAAATGTCACTTGGCAAAAGGTCGCTTTAATCGCAATTTTTTTACAGATCCCTCCATGTCCTCGAAATACCCTCCCCTCTCCCCCGAGGGAAACCTCGTTCAACGCGGTGCCTCAACCCCTCTTGGTCAGAGATCATCAGTATCATGACGTCATAAGAAACTACCATCACGAGCCAAGAGATATGATGTATTATCCGTACGACTACGACTCGTGTTCTTGTAGTTCGGGAAGTGATACAAACAGGTAAATGACTTTTTTAAATCGAAGGTTGCATTGCTCCAACTTTTTTAAAAAATAAATGTGGACAAATCTTTTTCCAGGACTCATCTTCGTGGCCCCTGGTGCATATGTCTGGTGGTATGCGTCGTGGTAGCAACTCTCACTGCCGGTTTAGGACTGCCCTTAGCCTTAGGATCTCATGAAACGGAACAGCTTTCTCCCGAAGAAAGGCTGGACCTGGTAGGTAACGCTCTATAAAAATAAAAAGCTTTGAGTATTTTCCTGCTAGAGATAGACGCCTACGGTCTTTAAAAGATCCTTTTAAATTTCATCGACAAGAGTTTGTGTCGATCGTAAGATGAGACAATATTGTCCCACGTTTTAAAATCCAGCCCAAAATTTGTCGAATTCGTATTTGCTTTTACGTAGTAGCGTATTTAAGACATACCTCCATACATGTTGGCCGGTAAGTATATGGCATACTCTCTCTCTAAAATGCCTCTTAACGGAGATACATAGCCCCAAAGAGGTATTTCGTGTCAATCTACGCTCAGACTCCGCCATCCGTTGAACGCCATTAAATCCATCGGATCCTGTAATTCCGCTTGGTAAACCGCAAGGTCGCTCAACGGACGGTAGACTCTGCGAGACTGCACTACGGGTAATTAGATAATTACTGTTGTCCCTTGGTTTCTTAAGGTCCGGGTTTTTTCCACCTAAGGGAATTTGAGAAGTGCGAGGGTGAAAAGACACGCTTGACGAGCTCGATAATCCAGACGAAGTTTTGTCATTTTTGTTACAACGGCTAAGGCTACGTTCCAAAATTTGGAAGAGTTCCGGATTTTCCTGTAATACAGCAGTCACGACTAGCGACGACAACTCAACAGGGTTTGTCCTAGGGGGACCCACCTCTCACCCGGTTGATTTGATTATTTGTTGAAGTACAAACGAAACCAAGGGAGGAGGAAGCTATGTGCACGTACCAGAGACCGAGCTGGAAGGGGAGGGTTAAACATTTTAATTAATGGACTTTAAAAAAGGGCTTGTCCTTTGTCGAGTCAAGTCTGTAATTTTACAATAACATTAGTGCACTTAATCTAAAACTTACTAAAAAGCTGAGCCTTTACTACAAGACACTTACACAACTATAGGCAATATAATCCTTGTCATTCACGAAGCTTCACAACGCTTGTGAGTAGAGGAAAACGGAGAGAGCGAGGCCAGGTGGTGCTGGTGGTGCTGGTGGTGCAACTAACCCAGGTGGTGCAGGTGGTGCGTTTTACGATCTAACCCAAGTGGTTCGGTGGTGCGTTTTATGATCTAACCCGGGTGGTTCGGTGGTGCGTTTTATAACCTAACCCGGGTGGTTCGGTGGTGCTGTTTACAAAATAACCCGAAATTAAACCCGACTTTTTACGACCTAACCCGGATGCTTTCATGAGGCGGCTTCTTATCTAACCCTAATTTGAACCTGAATATTTATGAACTGACCCGAGATAAAACCCGACTTTTTACGACCTAACCCGGATGCTTTCGCGAGGCGGCTTCTCATCTAACCCTAACTTGAACCTGAATATTTATGAACTGACCCGAGATAAAACCCGACTTTTTATGATTTAACCTTAGTGAAACGCCGCTGCTAAAGCGGGATAATTAAATCCCAATTTTTATAAGCCATCCTTAAACCCAACTTTTTACGATCCGACCTGAGCCATCCTTAAACCAGACTTTTTATTATTTCCCCTTAGTTGAAACGCCGCTGCTAAAGCGGGATAATTAAATCCCAATTTTTATAAGCCATCCTTAAACCCAACTTTTTACGATCCGACCTGAGCCCTCCTTAAACCAGTCTTTTTATTATTTTCCCTTAGTTGAAACGCCGCTGTTAAAGCGGTATAGTAAAAAACATTATTTATTATTTCCCCTTAGTGAAACGCCGCTGGCGGGTAGTAAAGCGAAATAAATCCCTAATTTATATGGTCTAACAAGATAAGTATAATAAAGCGGTACATTTGTCACCCCACAATAATTATTTATACCTAAATGACCCTCTCAAACCCTCTGCCGACTCGATTTAAAAAGAAAGGGACATAAACCTTTATTTATTATTCCGAAGGACCCTCATTAAAATTCAGTAGCATATCTAATAATTGATTCCAATTTTTGCACCACTTATATAAAATACAATAAAATAATTACCATCTAGAACCATTAACTAGAGATTTCTTTGTACTGGAAATGGATAAATTATAGGACTATCTTGTAATGAGAACAGAGTAATAAAAAGTAAATAAAACTTAAATACGCATAAAATACCAAGCAGGTATAGGTACTATACAACTTGTGTTCGCCATCAGGTAAAAGCCCTCATAATGCTTTTATAAAAATTTCGGATAATATCATAATATAAGTAAATAGGCTACAATTTCAGGAAAAAAGTAAAAAAAATTAATTCACAGTGTAAAATTGTAGTTAAATGGATTGTAAATACGAAATAATATAAAAAGCTACCTTTTGTTTGCGATGATGTATGCACAATAACTCTATATTATTCGGTCCTTAAACTGAAAATACCCACTAGATAGGTATCATAAGCTGTATTTGTCATCAGGTAGAACCCCCAATAAAATTATGAATATTAGGCGTAGGCATCAAAGTAGCAATCTTAACTTATTTTCAACACGAGCATAAAAATATAGGGTTGTTAAATATTTTACAACCCTAATTCTCAATGGCAACAATAAGCAAATCACGTTGGTTTTTTAATTTATTATTAATCTGGCTAACTTAAGAAACTCACAATATAACGACCATCCAAAAAAAATCATAATACATTACTGGGTGTGAAAGCAATTGCGCTGCAAAATATAGTGTATACCGACTCTGAGGTAGTTAATTAAAATCCCAATTAGCGCTAAAAAAAAAATCAATTAGATATTTACTTTAGATATTTTAATAAAAAAATTCAATATTCTCACCAACATTTAACTTTTGAAATTAGCATAATAACAAATCCTATACAATGAATTAAACAAACGCATACATAATTTTAAAATCACATAATAAGAATATAAGCTAAAATCTAACAAGCTCGGACTACTCGAATGACGTCAGTTTACATCTGTAGAGAATACCCAACTCTCGAATCATAAAAAAATGGTCAAACTTTGTCGGCAAATACCCTTCTATGATGCAGGGGAAGGACAGGTAACTCGAGATGTTTATAAAGAAACGTTAAAGAACATTATTTGCTTATTTCTAGACTCTTAAAAATTACATGCAATCGAACAATAAATGTTTTCATCATGTATATTTATGAGTAACACATTACCTTCGACATACATAAATTCAAATTGATAATTACTTGCCTTAGTACTTTTTTAGAAGCTTGAATCATTGCATATAACCGTCTGAGGATACCCAAACTTCCCCTAACATATTTCTCCGCAACCGGGGAAAAAGAGGTAGAAAAAGTAAAATAACAACTCCAAGTGTCTTTGCGAACAATCGGCAATAAAATAGAGTATTTCAGTTTTTAATTTTTCGTAAATAAAAGTTGGTTAGATTAATAGTCTCTGTGAATATAATAACATAAACAAAGTGATATGCCGTAAATTTAGGAGTACAGTATAAATTATGCCTCTATTAAAATATACCGCAATAACTAACTACCAAAGGATTTTTGATATTTTGAATATATTTGATGCTCATAGCATTATCACATTTCCAAAGGCTCTAAATTTTAGAAAAATGTTCTAATAGAATATGTATATCAATATAAAGTAAAGGTATTGTTAGGTTTTTTTAAAAAATACGACCTACAACAGTCTCTGCTACAGCATGGCTGACTCTGTAGAAACTTCTGTGAAACCATAATAATTATATCAATAATCGAGTTGTCGTTATGATAATATTTTCTTCCAATATCCGACTCCACTATCCATAAAAGTTATGTTAGAAAATTCATAATTGAGCGCATTGTAATTTTTTAAAAAGAAATTCACTTCACACACAAAGATGTAGCCATTCAATCCATGAAAATAATGCAAGTCAGTATGCGTATGTTATGGCTAACTGTTTAAATGTCTATTCCTTCCACGTTTATCGGAAGAAATACTTTTTTATACTAGTATTTTAGTTCAAAATAAGATCATAAATCATCTATACAAAACAAGCGTCCCTTATGGATTTGAACGAAAATCATAGATTCGACTATTTTCATGAAAAATAAATCTAAGTACGGAATAATGCAGGAAGATTATCTATTTTCTTGGTTTAGAAAGTGATGTAGTTAAGATTTATAACTTAGGAATAAATAAATTATTATTAATCTTTTCGACCTATTTCTATTGCATATTTAATTTCTTTGATAGTAAGAACTAATCTTTTTATTTTACAAAGTAAAAAAAAAGCTAAAGATCGGCGTTGTCAGTCAGGTATAAGAACTGATTTAACACGATGGTTTTTGTACAAACGTTCACATACAATTGTATGCTTTTTAACCGATTGTGTTGGAAAAAATGACGATTTATAGATTAGATATTTAGACGAAGAGCTAACCTTCTCAATAAACTATTGATTATTGCCCTGCTAGCTAGACAACACTTTTTATGTTAGTCAAAAAAAAAATTTTTTTTTTTTCGGACGCTATTACAGATTTCATCGTTAACTAACAAACATTAAGACCAAAAAATTAGCGTGCAAGATGAAATGTATAGGTTCACTTCATTTCTACATTATTTTACAACTCTCAATCGCATTAAAAACAATATCGAATAAAAAATAACTTATGACATATGGACGAAAAATGTTTTTCGGACTATTTAGGTCAGCGACCGCATTACGTCTGAAATACTACATTTTTCGAGCTTATAACATAATTTACTATTTTAACGTTAAAATAGGGGAAATGATGTATCGAAATGCATACTTTTTTTTGTCGGTCACGAGATTATAGTTTCTTTTAAAATGAACTCTAATATTTACAACACAAATTATCCTTTAAGCCACTTTAGTTTAAAACTCGTCTGTCGCTTTCCCTATATTGTGAGTTTGATTAAAGTATAGCGTAGTATATATTTAGATGAATTTCGCAAATGTTGAATACTTTCAAAACTGAAAAAGCCGCCCTTTGCAATAAATATCTCCGTAGAGTTAGGTACCCTGCAGATTAAGGGTATTTCAGCGGATAATCATATACAAATTCAAAAATTTTGTCTATTTTAATGGATTAACAAACAATATCTATAGGATGACTTTACTGATAAAAAAAAAAATAACAAAAATCTATTAAGTCTAGGCTCACATGAAATTCCATAAAGAGCAGCTGCATAGCCTTATCACATCAAACTATATTTTTTATTTCGTTCTATTGTCAAAAGTCTGTGTTTAGGAGATTATCGTTCATTTTAAAATGAACTCTAATATGTACATCACCATAAACTACCTCTTAAGCCGCCGTAAAAATACACTTTTCGATTTACCTCTATATTGATTTTCTAATATTAAATATCTACAATAGTCGAAATTCGCTCGCTAATACCTATGTATGCAAGGTTTCTTCAAAAAATGACAATTTTGTTGTTTAATGGCTTGAAAAAATGGAAAAAGGAGGTTTTTGCATCCATTTATTTCCAGATGAGTGTTAAAAATACTTATAAAACTCGGTATACCGAAGATCAACCATTAATGAGAGGGTTGAGTCCTGTTTGCCAAATCCTGATTTATAATTTGACGTTGGCAACGGTACAATTTTTTAACATTTATCATAAGAGGCGTATATTTTTGGAGCTTAGATCTACCAGTTTATCCACGCCCCATTTATTGTTAGTGCTTTAGTAATTTTACTTTCCAATTATTTTTTACCAAAACGCGTAGTTGAAACAGTGTCTATATCAGACGATATAATAAATTTTAAGGATTAATTTGCTTACAAATACACTTCAATTTATTTAGGCTAAAGCAGCCAGACATATACTGGAACTACGAAAACCCTATTACAATTTGGTTGCCTAGAGAAAATTTTGTAAAAAACATAGCTTTCTACACAAATGCTTGCACATTATGTACCTATCATTTTAAGATACCTGGCGACATCAATGTAAGCATTGACATAATGACGCAAGATATAGGTAGGTACTAGAATATTCAAGATTTCTATTAACGATACACTTCAGCATACATGCGAGATGTCATTAATGTCTACGGAAGGCAACAGACATACCAGCTATTTTTACATGGGATTCCATAGACTTGAACGCTTCTTGTTTAGAAATATTTGATGTCATCTTGAGGAGTTCCGTATTGAAGCATCAAACCTACCTGCCAAATAATTGACGAAATATGGGATATCATAAAATATGTCCCCCATCGAACTAAATGATCCTATAAACCAGCTTCACAGACCGTAATTTGTGATGCTAACACGATTAATACGCAATAGAACAAGATTAAGAAACAAAATTTAAAGTAGCTCTTTATCACACGAAAATAATTAAATAATTTACGGTTACAGAACAATAATTATTTTAAAAAGCTGTATAACTAAATATATTATGTTATTAGGAATATTCTGTCTAAAGTAACAGCTGATCTTAGTCGAAAATGAGATCGTATTATTGATTGTTGAATTCGTTAGGTATGAAATAAAATTAGAGATTTCGTCTATTTTTTTCACGATTAAAAAAGAATACCTCTATTTAGCTAAAAATGAAACGATTACAGTGGTAGATTAATTCACTTTACCAAGCATGTAAACTACTAATTTTGCAATAAATATCTTCTATATTTCTAGGTAGGTTTACTCGAAAATGTTGGGCTATTTTCATCAAAAATCCCGATACGAAATTGAAAAATTTGCCTATTTTTGTCGGTTTACAAAGTGATAGTGGAATATTGATTTGATCAAAGAACAATAATTATTTTAAAAATGTTGTATAATTAACTAAATGTCGGTGTTATCAGGCAGGCAAGAAGTTATTTATCTGAATCTTATTTGTACCATTAGCGTTTATATACAAATGTTAGTGGTTTTCAAAAATTAATATCTCGGAAATTATTAGGTTTAGACTTATAATACGCTTATTAAAAAATAATGACTACTTTATGCAAAATTCAAAAATATTATAAGATGTAGGATATCCCAGTAACTTAACCAAAGATTTTCGGTCTTCGTAAAGCTTTATACGTTTCTTCAGCGTACCAAACATTCACTTTTTTTAAATATTGACATCGGGTTAGGATTCTGAACATAGGATTAACATCACTCCAATAGTGAACATGTTGCGTTGTCACAGTTCCATTCGTCGAAAAGTAAACAAAACCGTTTGAGCTACGTGGGGAATAAATAAAGTTGGCTTGTTGAAAAATTTTAATATTTATTAAGGTAAAAGACTATAAATATATCGATACAACACTTTGGCATTTCTAATACTACAAACATGATTATCTAAAATGTGATATTTAAAACCATCAACTCTCTCTCCCTTCTCTAATTTTGGTACACCAATGCTGTCTTCTAAGTTTATAATATATGGCGTCCTGCAGTTTAATTCCAAAAATGTTTTAACTAAAAATTCCTCTTTAACACGTCCTTTAACGTAAATAATGTCTGCGTCTATCAGATTGTTGGATATGATATTATGTAGTTCCTTGTAATCGGTATCACCATAATTATAAAGGATACCATGATGATTTCCAAATAGATATTTGACTTGTTTCTTGCAAGCCTTACTTAAGGTGTCGAATGGTTTAACTGGTTTAAAAAAGTAACTTTTCATACTATTTCCATCATAAATAGCCAATTCTTTCGCGTAAAATTCAGGTATGTTAAATCCTTGAATATCGACTACAACGAACTTCATTGTCTGAAGACTCAAATCAAGCAAGTATATTTTCATATTTTTATCGCTCTTAAGTTCGATTTCAAAAGCACACCCCCACTTTTCGATAATTTCACAGTCTTAGCACATAGATCTTATATTTTTATTTACGATCAATTCATCTTTATTCGCCAATCGTCTCAAACGAGTCTGCTTTTGAAAGTAATATAGCCTTAGTATTCAGAAAATATTAATAATATCGGAGCTTAAAACATCCTTGACACTAAAAAATCATTGTGTTTCCTAACAAAACCCATCATCTTGTCTATTTAGCTTGCTTTCCTATTGTTTAGCAGGTTAAATAAAATTATTATTTCGCTCTTTTTGTCGGTACTGAATCGTTAGGGGAATACGTTTCTAGTTCTATAAGAGAGACAGTTAAAATTTATGTAAGCAATCAAAAATCCTACACTATGAGCTACTTAGTTAAAATTTCATATTTCCTTCCTGGATCAGGCAAAATTTGTGATGTGTCGGGCAAAATTTATAAAAATACGAAAAAAAAATGCTGGATGCATTTTTAGCGTGACTTTCTATTTAATACCATCTTATTTCAAGCTATAATTCGGTTGTCAAAATGAGAATAAAATAATTTTCCCATGGTTTATGTCATCTTAAAAAAGTCAAAAGGTTATATTCTGTAGAGGGTCAGATACATTCAAATTTAAATATTTTCTCCAAGAAGAATTTTAAGATAGTATTATAGTAAATAAAAATTCTATACCTCCAATATTTCTTGGAAACATATCGTGTTCTAGCGACATAACCCAAAAGTACCTCTATTCAGAAACGCATCGTACTTTTCTTGTCAATAATTGTCTCATTGTCCCATCCATTACATTATTATAATCTTAAAGCACCTGTTACCAGCATTATCTGTTTTTATGGTTTTCATAAAACATAGCGATTACCGATGAAAATTAAACGAAAACTTAATAAATAACTTTTTTTTCAACTGAAATAGACTGATTTTCGATGGAAAAATGTTACTTATAACTAAAAATGAATATAAGACATATACGCAATGATATTTAGAATAAATCATTGTTTTCTAAAATTACTATGAAATATTCACAAAATCGTTTCGTTATAACCAAAGCAGCAAGGCTTGCAGATTTCGTATAGAGTTCAAACGCGATACTGAGATGATCTTTTTTTTTATATTTTTGTAGAATAATGCACCACTACGTTGTAAGTACTTGAGAGAGGACTTTCTTGAAAAATCCTCAAATTTCTCTGCAATTTTGTTCCTTCTAGAGTTAAATTCACACAGAAAACCCCGTATTCTTATCTTTCAGGTTGGTATATTAAAAAGGGCTTATTAGTATGGTTTAGAAAACAAGCAATATTAATTAACGGATGTTTTTTCGTCGTATGAAGAGTTGAAAAATTTTTTTTTTCCAACTCCAATGGTTGCGATGCAGAGAGTCGGGTTTCATCATAATCTTTCAGGGTAGCTCAGGTTTGATTGCATGTAGAGAGTCGGGTTTCATCATAATCTTTCAGGGTAGCTCAGGTTTGATTACATGTACTAAGGTTAGTGCTCCTTGCAATCGGTTTCAGGTTTGACGCGCCCCCCTCAGGTTTGTTCAGGTTTCTCAAACGTTTGAGAAACCTGAACAAACCTGAGGGGGGCGCGTCATTCATTTTTTTCATTCGATTTCAGTTGAAAAAAAAGTTATTTATTAAGTTTTCGTTTAATTTTCATCGGTAATCGCTATGTTTTATGAAAACCATAAAAACAGATAATGCTGGTAACAGGTGCTTTAAGATTATAATAATGTAATGGATGGGACAATGAGACAATTATTGACAAGAAAAGTACGATGCGTTTCTGAATAGAGGTACTTTTGGGTTATGTCGCTAGAACACGATATGTTTCCAAGAAATATTGGAGGTATAGAATTTTTATTTACTATAATACTATCTTAAAATTCTTCTTGGAGAAAATATTTAAATTTGAATGTATCTGACCCTCTACAGAATATAACCTTTTGACTTTTTTAAGATGACATAAACCATGGGAAAATTATTTTATTCTCATTTTGACAACCGAATTATAGCTTGAAATAAGATGGTATTAAATAGAAAGTCACGCTAAAAATGCATCCAGCATTTTTTTTTCGTATTTTTATAAATTTTGCCCGACACATCACAAATTTTGCCTGATCCAGGAAGGAAATATGAAATTTTAACTAAGTAGCTCATAGTGTAGGATTTTTGATTGCTTACATAAATTTTAACTGTCTCTCTTATAGAACTAGAAACGTATTCCCCTAACGATTCAGTACCGACAAAAAGAGCGAAATAATAATTTTATTTAACCTGCTAAACAATAGGAAAGCAAGCTAAATAGACAAGATGATGGGTTTTGTTAGGAAACACAATGATTTTTTAGTGTCAAGGATGTTTTAAGCTCCGATATTATTAATATTTTCTGAATACTAAGGCTATATTACTTTCAAAAGCAGACTCGTTTGAGACGATTGGCGAATAAAGATGAATTGATCGTAAATAAAAATATAAGATCTATGTGCTAAGACTGTGAAATTATCGAAAAGTGGGGGTGTGCTTTTGAAATCGAACTTAAGAGCGATAAAAATATGAAAATATACTTGCTTGATTTGAGTCTTCAGACAATGAAGTTCGTTGTAGTCGATATTCAAGGATTTAACATACCTGAATTTTACGCGAAAGAATTGGCTATTTATGATGGAAATAGTATGAAAAGTTACTTTTTTAAACCAGTTAAACCATTCGACACCTTAAGTAAGGCTTGCAAGAAACAAGTCAAATATCTATTTGGAAATCATCATGGTATCCTTTATAATTATGGTGATACCGATTACAAGGAACTACATAATATCATATCCAACAATCTGATAGACGCAGACATTATTTACGTTAAAGGACGTGTTAAAGAGGAATTTTTAGTTAAAACATTTTTGGAATTAAACTGCAGGACGCCATATATTATAAACTTAGAAGACAGCATTGGTGTACCAAAATTAGAGAAGGGAGAGAGAGTTGATGGTTTTAAATATCACATTTTAGATAATCATGTTTGTAGTATTAGAAATGCCAAAGTGTTGTATCGATATATTTATAGTCTTTTACCTTAATAAATATTAAAATTTTTCAACAAGCCAACTTTATTTATTCCCCACGTAGCTCAAACGGTTTTGTTTACTTTTCGACGAATGGAACTGTGACAACGCAACATGTTCACTATTGGAGTGATGTTAATCCTATGTTCAGAATCCTAACCCGATGTCAATATTTAAAAAAAGTGAATGTTTGGTACGCTGAAGAAACGTATAAAGCTTTACGAAGACCGAAAATCTTTGGTTAAGTTACTGGGATATCCTACATCTTATAATATTTTTGAATTTTGCATAAAGTAGTCATTATTTTTTAATAAGCGTATTATAAGTCTAAACCTAATAATTTCCGAGATATTAATTTTTGAAAACCACTAACATTTGTATATAAACGCTAATGGTACAAATAAGATTCAGATAAATAACTTCTTGCCTGCCTGATAACACCGACATTTAGTTAATTATACAACATTTTTAAAATAATTATTGTTCTTTGATCAAATCAATATTCCACTATCACTTTGTAAACCGACAAAAATAGGCAAATTTTTCAATTTCGTATCGGGATTTTTGATGAAAATAGCCCAACATTTTCGAGTAAACCTACCTAGAAATATAGAAGATATTTATTGCAAAATTAGTAGTTTACATGCTTGGTAAAGTGAATTAATCTACCACTGTAATCGTTTCATTTTTAGCTAAATAGAGGTATTCTTTTTTAATCGTGAAAAAAATAGACGAAATCTCTAATTTTATTTCATACCTAACGAATTCAACAATCAATAATACGATCTCATTTTCGACTAAGATCAGCTGTTACTTTAGACAGAATATTCCTAATAACATAATATATTTAGTTATACAGCTTTTTAAAATAATTATTGTTCTGTAACCGTAAATTATTTAATTATTTTCGTGTGATAAAGAGCTACTTTAAATTTTGTTTCTTAATCTTGTTCTATTGCGTATTAATCGTGTTAGCATCACAAATTACGGTCTGTGAAGCTGGTTTATAGGATCATTTAGTTCGATGGGGGACATATTTTATGATATCCCATATTTCGTCAATTATTTGGCAGGTAGGTTTGATGCTTCAATACGGAACTCCTCAAGATGACATCAAATATTTCTAAACAAGAAGCGTTCAAGTCTATGGAATCCCATGTAAAAATAGCTGGTATGTCTGTTGCCTTCCGTAGACATTAATGACATCTCGCATGTATGCTGAAGTGTATCGTTAATAGAAATCTTGAATATTCTAGTACCTACCTATATCTTGCGTCATTATGTCAATGCTTACATTGATGTCGCCAGGTATCTTAAAATGATAGGTACATAATGTGCAAGCATTTGTGTAGAAAGCTATGTTTTTTACAAAATTTTCTCTAGGCAACCAAATTGTAATAGGGTTTTCGTAGTTCCAGTATATGTCTGGCTGCTTTAGCCTAAATAAATTGAAGTGTATTTGTAAGCAAATTAATCCTTAAAATTTATTATATCGTCTGATATAGACACTGTTTCAACTACGCGTTTTGGTAAAAAATAATTGGAAAGTAAAATTACTAAAGCACTAACAATAAATGGGGCGTGGATAAACTGGTAGATCTAAGCTCCAAAAATATACGCCTCTTATGATAAATGTTAAAAAATTGTACCGTTGCCAACGTCAAATTATAAATCAGGATTTGGCAAACAGGACTCAACCCTCTCATTAATGGTTGATCTTCGGTATACCGAGTTTTATAAGTATTTTTAACACTCATCTGGAAATAAATGGATGCAAAAACCTCCTTTTTCCATTTTTTCAAGCCATTAAACAACAAAATTGTCATTTTTTGAAGAAACCTTGCATACATAGGTATTAGCGAGCGAATTTCGACTATTGTAGATATTTAATATTAGAAAATCAATATAGAGGTAAATCGAAAAGTGTATTTTTACGGCGGCTTAAGAGGTAGTTTATGGTGATGTACATATTAGAGTTCATTTTAAAATGAACGATAATCTCCTAAACACAGACTTTTGACAATAGAACGAAATAAAAAATATAGTTTGATGTGATAAGGCTATGCAGCTGCTCTTTATGGAATTTCATGTGAGCCTAGACTTAATAGATTTTTGTTATTTTTTTTTTTATCAGTAAAGTCATCCTATAGATATTGTTTGTTAATCCATTAAAATAGACAAAATTTTTGAATTTGTATATGATTATCCGCTGAAATACCCTTAATCTGCAGGGTACCTAACTCTACGGAGATATTTATTGCAAAGGGCGGCTTTTTCAGTTTTGAAAGTATTCAACATTTGCGAAATTCATCTAAATATATACTACGCTATACTTTAATCAAACTCACAATATAGGGAAAGCGACAGACGAGTTTTAAACTAAAGTGGCTTAAAGGATAATTTGTGTTGTAAATATTAGAGTTCATTTTAAAAGAAACTATAATCTCGTGACCGACAAAAAAAAGTATGCATTTCGATACATCATTTCCCCTATTTTAACGTTAAAATAGTAAATTATGTTATAAGCTCGAAAAATGTAGTATTTCAGACGTAATGCGGTCGCTGACCTAAATAGTCCGAAAAACATTTTTCGTCCATATGTCATAAGTTATTTTTTATTCGATCTTGTTTTTAATGCGATTGAGAGTTGTAAAATAATGTAGAAATGAAGTGAACCTATACATTTCATCTTGCACGCTAATTTTTTGGTCTTAATGTTTGTTAGTTAACGATGAAATCTGTAATAGCGTCCGAAAAAAAAAAAATTTTTTTTTTGACTAACATAAAAAGTGTTGTCTAGCTAGCAGGGCAATAATCAATAGTTTATTGAGAAGGTTAGCTCTTCGTCTAAATATCTAATCTATAAATCGTCATTTTTTCCAACACAATCGGTTAAAAAGCATACAATTGTATGTGAACGTTTGTACAAAAACCATCGTGTTAAATCAGTTCTTATACCTGACTGACAACGCCGATCTTTAGCTTTTTTTTTACTTTGTAAAATAAAAAGATTAGTTCTTACTATCAAAGAAATTAAATATGCAATAGAAATAGGTCGAAAAGATTAATAATAATTTATTTATTCCTAAGTTATAAATCTTAACTACATCACTTTCTAAACCAAGAAAATAGATAATCTTCCTGCATTATTCCGTACTTAGATTTATTTTTCATGAAAATAGTCGAATCTATGATTTTCGTTCAAATCCATAAGGGACGCTTGTTTTGTATAGATGATTTATGATCTTATTTTCAACTAAAATACTAGTATAAAAAAGTATTTCTTCCGATAAACGTGGAAGGAATAGACATTTAAACAGTTAGCCATAACATACGCATACTGACTTGCATTATTTTCATGGATTGAATGGCTACATCTTTGTGTGTGAAGTGAATTTCTTTTTAAAAAATTACAATGCGCTCAATTATGAATTTTCTAACATAACTTTTATGGATAGTGGAGTCGGATATTGGAAGAAAATATTATCATAACGACAACTCGATTATTGATATAATTATTATGGTTTCACAGAAGTTTCTACAGAGTCAGCCATGCTGTAGCAGAGACTGTTGTAGGTCGTATTTTTTAAAAAAACCTAACAATACCTTTACTTTATATTGATATACATATTCTATTAGAACATTTTTCTAAAATTTAGAGCCTTTGGAAATGTGATAATGCTATGAGCATCAAATATATTCAAAATATCAAAAATCCTTTGGTAGTTAGTTATTGCGGTATATTTTAATAGAGGCATAATTTATACTGTACTCCTAAATTTACGGCATATCACTTTGTTTATGTTATTATATTCACAGAGACTATTAATCTAACCAACTTTTATTTACGAAAAATTAAAAACTGAAATACTCTATTTTATTGCCGATTGTTCGCAAAGACACTTGGAGTTGTTATTTTACTTTTTCTACCTCTTTTTCCCCGGTTGCGGAGAAATATGTTAGGGGAAGTTTGGGTATCCTCAGACGGTTATATGCAATGATTCAAGCTTCTAAAAAAGTACTAAGGCAAGTAATTATCAATTTGAATTTATGTATGTCGAAGGTAATGTGTTACTCATAAATATACATGATGAAAACATTTATTGTTCGATTGCATGTAATTTTTAAGAGTCTAGAAATAAGCAAATAATGTTCTTTAACGTTTCTTTATAAACATCTCGAGTTACCTGTCCTTCCCCTGCATCATAGAAGGGTATTTGCCGACAAAGTTTGACCATTTTTTTATGATTCGAGAGTTGGGTATTCTCTACAGATGTAAACTGACGTCATTCGAGTAGTCCGAGCTTGTTAGATTTTAGCTTATATTCTTATTATGTGATTTTAAAATTATGTATGCGTTTGTTTAATTCATTGTATAGGATTTGTTATTATGCTAATTTCAAAAGTTAAATGTTGGTGAGAATATTGAATTTTTTTATTAAAATATCTAAAGTAAATATCTAATTGATTTTTTTTTAGCGCTAATTGGGATTTTAATTAACTACCTCAGAGTCGGTATACACTATATTTTGCAGCGCAATTGCTTTCACACCCAGTAATGTATTATGATTTTTTTTGGATGGTCGTTATATTGTGAGTTTCTTAAGTTAGCCAGATTAATAATAAATTAAAAAACCAACGTGATTTGCTTATTGTTGCCATTGAGAATTAGGGTTGTAAAATATTTAACAACCCTATATTTTTATGCTCGTGTTGAAAATAAGTTAAGATTGCTACTTTGATGCCTACGCCTAATATTCATAATTTTATTGGGGGTTCTACCTGATGACAAATACAGCTTATGATACCTATCTAGTGGGTATTTTCAGTTTAAGGACCGAATAATATAGAGTTATTGTGCATACATCATCGCAAACAAAAGGTAGCTTTTTATATTATTTCGTATTTACAATCCATTTAACTACAATTTTACACTGTGAATTAATTTTTTTTACTTTTTTCCTGAAATTGTAGCCTATTTACTTATATTATGATATTATCCGAAATTTTTATAAAAGCATTATGAGGGCTTTTACCTGATGGCGAACACAAGTTGTATAGTACCTATACCTGCTTGGTATTTTATGCGTATTTAAGTTTTATTTACTTTTTATTACTCTGTTCTCATTACAAGATAGTCCTATAATTTATCCATTTCCAGTACAAAGAAATCTCTAGTTAATGGTTCTAGATGGTAATTATTTTATTGTATTTTATATAAGTGGTGCAAAAATTGGAATCAATTATTAGATATGCTACTGAATTTTAATGAGGGTCCTTCGGAATAATAAATAAAGGTTTATGTCCCTTTCTTTTTAAATCGAGTCGGCAGAGGGTTTGAGAGGGTCATTTAGGTATAAATAATTATTGTGGGGTGACAAATGTACCGCTTTATTATACTTATCTTGTTAGACCATATAAATTAGGGATTTATTTCGCTTTACTACCCGCCAGCGGCGTTTCACTAAGGGGAAATAATAAATAATGTTTTTTACTATACCGCTTTAACAGCGGCGTTTCAACTAAGGGAAAATAATAAAAAGACTGGTTTAAGGAGGGCTCAGGTCGGATCGTAAAAAGTTGGGTTTAAGGATGGCTTATAAAAATTGGGATTTAATTATCCCGCTTTAGCAGCGGCGTTTCAACTAAGGGGAAATAATAAAAAGTCTGGTTTAAGGATGGCTCAGGTCGGATCGTAAAAAGTTGGGTTTAAGGATGGCTTATAAAAATTGGGATTTAATTATCCCGCTTTAGCAGCGGCGTTTCACTAAGGTTAAATCATAAAAAGTCGGGTTTTATCTCGGGTCAGTTCATAAATATTCAGGTTCAAGTTAGGGTTAGATGAGAAGCCGCCTCGCGAAAGCATCCGGGTTAGGTCGTAAAAAGTCGGGTTTTATCTCGGGTCAGTTCATAAATATTCAGGTTCAAATTAGGGTTAGATAAGAAGCCGCCTCATGAAAGCATCCGGGTTAGGTCGTAAAAAGTCGGGTTTAATTTCGGGTTATTTTGTAAACAGCACCACCGAACCACCCGGGTTAGGTTATAAAACGCACCACCGAACCACCCGGGTTAGATCATAAAACGCACCACCGAACCACTTGGGTTAGATCGTAAAACGCACCACCTGCACCACCTGGGTTAGTTGCACCACCAGCACCACCAGCACCACCTGGCCTCGCTCTCTCCGTTTTCCTCTACTCTTGTGGAAAAAAGATAACCGTAAGTCTAGATCAACAGGAGACCTTCTCGCTTATGTTACTCACGTTTGGAACAACGCAATAGAACATCATGGGGAGTCCCACGCTGTAGCACTAAACATTTCCAAGGCCTCTAACCGAGTATGGCATGAGGGGCTCCTAACTAAAGTGAGAGTATACGGAATGCCGGTTCAATTTTGTTCATGACTGTCGAGCTTTTTTAAAGACCGTTCTGTGCGAGTGGCGATGGACGGATTTCTTTACGACACATTTAACATCAACCCGCCACCCTCTTTTTACTATACATTTATGATTTTTGGGGAAAAATTAAAAATCCTTCGCTTCGCTCATGACAGCACACTTGTTTCATCTTTTACTTTGGATGCTCGGACATCGGCTGCCAATGCATATCTCTATAGGCAGCAAAAGGTCCCACATCTCAACAAAGACCTGGAAGAAATTCTGTCTTGGGGTGACAGTAACCAACCGTATATGTGGTTCAAGTTAGTGTCCCTCAAATGACAATGTTTAAAAATTCCTTTATCTGGAGAACGTCAATACTCTCCGTGTTCCCCAACGAGTATAATAAAATAAATTACTTATGATAAATTAAACTTCGATTCAATCTGCAGAAAGTCTTAACCAGGCTAATCGTGAGTATTATTATCCTGTACGTCCACCGATTATGTCGACTATAAGGCTTCTCGCGGCACACGCGAAAATTGGACGCACTTTATATCCATGATAGGGTAATATCGCATGGGCCGATATTCGGGGGCAGACTCCTGAATGATCCGAGGAAGACTGAGCGGTCCACAAATCCTCTGCTTATGTAATTTTTATTTATTTCTTTTTCTTATACTCATTGTATGTTTCACCAATAAGTGAAAAGGTTTACGCAGAAATCTACTTAGCAGTATACGGTTAGCTATTCACAGATAGCCTTACAGGAAAGAGAGAACAGCCAGTAACCTCTAGTCACAAATGCTTCAAAATCAATTGGACCCTACCCGCAACCAGTGTCGAGTGTCGGTCAAACCGTGACAACGATACAGTAAACCTAAGTGGCAGTGGGGGGTAGTATACCTAACGTATGACGTATCCTAACTATAACAAAGAAAACTTAATTCCAAGTTTTAATATCCAAAAATAATTTCTGGATCGTTCAAATGTTATATTAGTATTTATCAAAACCCTATTTTGAGAGAACAACTTATTTTCAATTCGAAACCAAACAGACTTAAATATCTTTTGAACTTGTACGGGAGATTTATGCCCTGGCAGAAATAAGCGAGACTTCACAATAAATTTCCTGCAAAAAAATGGTCAGAATAATAAAATATAACCCTTAGTTTATCACGATCCATTGCATGGGTAATTTGGGACAAAAATGTCGCTTTTTCTCCCTCGAGTATTTATTCTAATATATTTATTAAACTACCCTCGGAAAAGGGTCTCTCCCTTTACACAAATAGCCATAAAATCTTTTCTTTACGAAATCACTCGAGAAATTAAGCCTTTTAATATTTTAGGTTACTCAATAGATACCCCATATATCATCCAATTTATTTGACACACAAAGGAGCGCGCTGTCCATTATTTTTTAAACACGTCGCAAAAAGCAAATGCATGTCGATGTGTCGAATGTATATTAATTTTGTAAAGAGATATTTTATTTATTTTAAGGGTATGGGCTTCGGTTTAAAATTTTTGGTAAATATCTACAAGGCTAAAATCTGAAATCGTTTAAAAGATAATTTCTGCTTATTAAAAAGCCTATTTTTGCTAATCCAAATTTTTCTTTCTATAGGGCGCGACATAAATGATTTTGCCCTTTTTTAAGAGAGATAGAAATGAGGATTTTAAAATAATATTAAAGAAAGTTTTTAAATGGTAATCTGTAAAGGGCGGAATATAAGCAAAGTGCATATACAGGGTCGTTGGTATGTATGGAAACGGTCGATTATTTCTTAAAGTAAAACAGTCAGCAAAAAATATTTTAGATAAAAGTTTTAGGGTTTTTTAAGGTGTATTAGAATTTTAAAAAAATAAGTATACAGGTTCAGTCAGAAAACCGTAGAGAAACAAAGTTACTTTTTTTTAAATGGAACACCCTATATCTTCGAATAGTTTTGGATTTTGCATAAAATAACAATTATTTTTCTATAACTGCATTATAAGTCTAAACTTAATAGTTTCCGAGATATCGACTTTTGAAAAATGACATTTTTAAAATTTGACAGCTTCTAGCATTCTAACGGTACCTTTAGAATAAAACGGCTTACATGTCCCCATCTTACTTTTTTATTGTCTTCCCAAAAACATCAACTTCCGGTTAAACCGGATGTAACTCAAAAGCCGGAAATACAGTACTTCCGGTTTAAGCGGAAGTTGATTTTTTGGGTAGATCATAAAAAAGTAAGATAGGGACATGGAAGCCGTTTTACTCTAAAACGTACCGTTAGAAAGCTAGAAGCTGTCAAAGTTCAAACATGTAATTTTTCAAAAGTCGATATCTCGGAAACTATTAGGTTTAGACTTAGAATGCACTTATTAAAAAATAATTGCTATTTCATGCTAAATCCAAAAATATTCGAAGATATAGAGTGTTCCATTTAAAAAAAGGTTACTTTGCTTCCCTACGGTTTTTTGACTCATCCTGTATACTTATTTTTTTTAAATTCTAATACACCCTAAAAAACCCTAAAACTTTTATCTAAAATATTTTTTGCTAACTGTTATACTTTAAGAAATAATCGACCGTTTCCATACATACCAACGACCCTGTATATGAATTTTTTGCATATTTTGTCAATTTTATAATAAAATGCTAATTTTTCCCAAATTATTATTTTATGAGCATATTTTTATGCTTTCGGCGTTATCAAAAAATTGAAAACTCGTAGACTCATAGGCTTAATGTCCAGTCCGGCACTTGTTTCAAGGATTTTCCAATCCGAAGATAATTATATAATAATTAATATTTACATTTAGGTTATACACAAGGTTATTGAGGGTTTCCGGAGTTTGCATGTATATTGTTAGGGGTTATTTATTGTCATTTATTAATGCCTTATTATTACCTGCTTAACAAACTGTATTTATATCGGGTTGTAATACGTACTTCTGTTTTAGTTTGTCGAAAGATTTCAGTATTTTCAGTATGAAACTAGTGATTTTAAATTTGTGTTCAAAATGTCTAAAGTGGCGAAAACGTCGTCGTGGATTAAAAATTTCCCAGAGTTAGAGTTTAGTGGAGAAAAAAAAATTATTGTTTGTAAAAGGAAGTTCCAAATCGATGAACATTTGAAAACACCGCTGCATAAATGAAAGTTACACAAAATTAAATCTGAGCCAGTTCAGTTGAGTGTAAAAGCGCATTTCAAAATGTTGGAGAAAAATCGAAATCTGAAAAGGAAATTCTTCAAGAAGACTTATGCAAGGCTTTGGTCGCAGCAAACATACCCTTAAAAAAATTGCAAAATATCCGCAATTTAGAGGATTTTTGCAAAACTATTGTCAACAAACCATTCCTGACGAATCCACGCTTAGAAAGAAGAATGGTCATTCAGTATACGAAACCGTTTTAGAAAAAATTAGAGCTTCACTGGGTGATAACATTTTTTATATTATTGTTGATGAAAGCACAAATGCTTGTTGCAGATATATTGCACATCTTATGATTGGAGCACTTCAAGAAGATAAAATAACAAACCCATATCTAATAGCTTCTAAGCAGCTAGGCAAAACTAATAATGTGATCGTAACCCGATTTATTCAGCAGTCCCAATCGAGCTTTTTCTTACCAAATCCAGTCCCAGATGAGAAGTTTTTAGTGCTTTTGTCTGATGCAGCACCATATTTTATGTGGTAAAAGTAAGCTAAAACTAAGAATCTTTTACCGCAGTATGGTACATGTGACTTGTTTTTTACATGGAATAAACCGAGTCGCAGAAACCGTCAGAACTGAATGTCCTTTAGTAAATAAATTTATTTTAAATGTAAAAAAAGTGTTTCTAAAAGCACCTCTTAGAGTGCAGATGTATAAGGAGAGATTACCAGGAGTTAGTTTACCTCCAGAACCTGTAATTAACATGGATTAAACACGCAATATTCTACGCAGAACATCTCGAAGCCATTAAAGAACTAATTTTGGATTTAGATGACGGTTCGCAGTGTGTTGTGCAAAGTAAAGAGTTGTTAAAAAGTGCAAGTGCAGTAAAAGATCTTGTTTTCATTAAGGTTAATTTCAGTTTTATACCGGACATAATATCTTCGTTAGAGAGTAGAAATTTAAGTTTAAGAGACTCAATTAGTAATTAGTACTGTTGAAACTTTTTCCGCCAAACGTCACAACATTCCCGGTAAAGTAGGAGGTCAAGTACGGAACAAATTTGATGTAACTGTAAAAAAGAATGAATGATGTAAATACTCAACTGCAGTAAAAAGGAGTTATGGAGATAAACCATCCAACGAAGTTGTATCTTGGCCTTATACTTTACTACCTAAGTTGCAGTATTGTCCGATAGATGTTGAAAGAAGCTTCTCTTTCTATAAACATATTTTTGCTGATAGAAGATAATCCTTTTTAGTCGAAAATTTTGGAAAATATTTAGTAATAAATGCCTTTTATACAATTTCAGGTTAAAAAATTGCTAACTTTTATTTTTCTTACATTTTTGTTAGAACCCAGTGTGTTTCTTTACCCTATTTTACTATAAGTAACAAATTAAGAAATATTGCATACCAGTATGCATATTTGGTCACAAGAATGCATATAACTGCATATTTTAGAGGCAAACAAGGCACATATTATGCACATATTTAGCTGAATTTAAGTGCATATATTCCGCCCTTTAGTAATATGTAACTTCTTATTTCAGGTAAAGAAATTACTAACAGACTCTCCATTGATAGACGGTCATAACGATCTACCTTGGAATATAAGAAAATACGATCATAACCAACTGAACAATTTAAATTTAAGCCAATTTAGAGATATAGAGCCTTGGTCTACGAGCAAGTGGTCCCAAACTGATCTTCCCAGGTAAGAATATTGCAAATACAACCTCGTCCTCACCCTAATGTAAAAAGGCTTTGTTTTTCGGAACCCATTGGTCATAGTCCACTGAAAATCTTTAGGGCTGATTTAAATGCTTGGAAATAAGATCCGGATTCGGGTTTGTTTATAGTAATTCCTTTCTAACCGAGATTACCTATTAAGAGCACCGATTCACTCTAACAAGAACGAGGCCAACACTGTCTTTAACAGACTCTCAGAACAGGTTTGCTCAAGCACGGTAGTTGTTAGGGTGGTGAAGTGGGTAATATGAAGCACCATATTTTAAAGGGCTTCAGATTAATTTATCATTCATACTGGTTTAGTTGAACAGCTACTTCCATCTTAACGTAATTCTGTGTTTCTATATTTTTTTGTCGCCCTGTACATGATAAGTTTTCATATGTCAATATTATTTGCGCATTAATCAGAACATTTTATAAAGAATAACTTTTTTTCGTAAAATCAACAATAAAGAAAATTCCCATATGTCTAGAACTTTTCTGGACACGCTGTATAGTCTTAATTACAAAGGTACCTGGTAATGTTATAACTTAGCATAGGAAGCCTTTAGACGAAGACGAAAAAAATATGTCAGAGACGCAGAGGCGTTTATACGGTTAGACCCCTTAGGCACATTAAGATCAGTACGACCCTGACTTTTAATAAAATGTAAAATTAATAAAGAATGATCATTTCTAGTAAAACATGTGCACCACTAAAGTAAATCATTATAACAGGTACTATCAAAAACGAAGTACTATAATAATAATAAGAAAAGGGGAACTGACGATCCGCCGCCAACCAGCCCGACAATTATTAAGAGAAAAAAACACTTCTCGTCCCAAAATTAACACATTCCACTCTCGGTTTCCCGTAGTGTTTTTCCAAAAACTGATCACCTAATTTTTAAGAGCTATAATTTTAGTCTATAACTAATCTTTCTACTTTAACATGTCAAGGCGCAAAGAATATGCTGCAGGCTCTTAAGGGTCTGTTTGTGTTGCCGAACAGAGACGTAGACGAACTTTTCATTGGCGGCGCCGACAAATATTATAAGAAGGAAAGTACATTCATTCTGTTTAAAAACGAAATTTTCGCTTTAGATACGACTTTACTTGCGATAAAAGAAGATATTCCTGAAATAAAAAGAGATAAGCGTTGGAAAATTTCACGGGAATTGAATTTTAGATGAGAAAAACAGAATCGAAAGTCTCAATTAATCGAAAAAGAAGATGAAATTGTATGTTGGAGGCGTTAATATTTACGAAAAATAAGAGATTCTCGCAATCAAAATAGGAAATTGTACTATTTGGACGAAACGTGGCTAAATGAAGGTTATACAGTTGGAAAAATATGGCAGGATAGAAATGTAACTTCTTCTCATCCAGCGTTCTTGCATTGTCTTTCCACAGGAATAAAAGCGCCCTCTAGAGTAGGAAAACGTCTACTTATGGCTTTTTGAAAGATGGCTTATTAACGTTTCAGTCAGTTCACACCAGTGACTACCACGAAGATATGAAAGCCGACGTTTTTGAGGACTATTTTGGGAAAATGATTAAGTTTATTCTAACGGGCTCCGTCCTTGTTTTGGACAATGCTACATATCAAGAGGATGTAAAGAGTTGGCTACAATTGCTTGGAAAACAGCAAAAATACTTCCGTCGCCTTTAAGAAAATAAATACCATTTGAAGACAATATGGTAAAAAGAGCTACCAACAATTATTATGAAGACACACTTACATCGTTTTGCAAGATATTCTGTTGACGAAATGGAATATTACAGTACTTTGACTTCTTCTCTATCATTGCAAACTAAACCCTAAAGAATTAATCTAGGCTCAAGTGAAAGGTTATGTGGCTAGAAAAAATAACACACATAAATTCAATAATGTTCACCGGCCAGCCAGTTGTTATTAACTTGGGGGTTATTTTTATAAAGCTTGTTTTTTCGTGTACATTTAAACATATTAACTTATCCTGGACCCTTATGCCGAAGAGTCGGTATACTCAAATGAGATCAATACTTTGTTTAAAAGTTACACTGATCATATTGCAACTGAACCCAGGCAGTGCTTGTACAAATTTCTTCGCCGAAATATCCCCAAGTTATTCTCAACGTTCACAATAAGTTTATGACTCACCTGCTGCTGTTGGGTCTTGAGTCTGCAATCTTAATGCTCGCCAATGCTGTAATAAACGAAAACATTATTATTAAGTTATATGCATTTTTTGTAATTACTTGAGATATTAAAAATAAGAAATAATTATTTCTTATTATTAGTATGAATCTAAATAATATGGTACTTACAACTCTAAGGTCCATTTTATCAATGTTCTGTTAGCTATAACAGCCACATAACTTCCATGACAACAATTGTTCCAACAATGGTATCCTTGGAAATTATCTCGTAGTTGGGGTTAACAGGACATCGATAAAATGGGCCTTAGTGTAAGATCTCAAATATTTTTAATAGTGGTAGGGTGGCATTTATGATTGGGGCATTCCTACCACTGCGTTAGATTATAACTAATTTCCTCTATTCTTTTATGGCATTATAAAAGATATTTCTTTCCTTAGTCTAGTAAGCTTTGTGTTTTATCTGGGGATTCCTCTATCGACTCTAACTAATTATTTTAAAATCCTAAAACCGTTGACAGTTTTTAATTAATTAGTTTCTTATCTAGCTACAGGACATTCTCGAATGTCACTACTGAAGTTTACCATTTGACAATACTACTTTTTTGATTGAATAAAATACAGGGTGTTGGGAAAATGTGTTTGGATACTTGGACAGGTGATTCTACATGATAAAATAATGTTAGTAAGTCATGTAACAAAATATCGAAATCTCAATATTTTCTAAGTTATGGTCTGTCAAAGTTCAATTTTTTTTTTCTTATTTTTGATGTAGGGCATTTACTTTTTCACCAATTAATTTGATTTTTGGCACAGAGACTTATCTTCACGATTTCTATAACTCTGTTACCAAAATGTTGCCCTACTCTGCCACCAGAGGGCACTTTACCTGAAAACCATATTTTTTTTTTCGCATATCTTTTTGGATTTGACAGATATTACAAAACCAAATATGCCTTGTGAAAGACAATAAAATACTTATTAAAAAAGTTACTCTTCATTCGAGTCGATAAACCTCACCGTTTAGTCACAAATTAGCAGTAAACATTTTATTACCATTAAATCAGTACGTCCAATAGGCGCAAATAAATCAAGTTACCATGCTTCAAATTTAAATAAATCTGTCAATAAAATACCTAATAAGTTATCGGACTAAATACTAAATTATATCAACGTAAACAATTTATTTTTATTTATTTATTTTCAGTTTTATTCACCTAATAATAATTTATGAATTGGTAATTATTATACGAATAGATAGGTCATTAAATCTATTTTTTAACACTGAATGAACAAGTAATTAAGAAGGAAACTAATCATAATATATTCTCAAAATGTCCTCCGTTCATCTCTATACATTTCCTAATGCTTTTCAAGAAATGTTGCCTAACTTTAAAGAAAATACCGGCCGTATTTTGAATAACCTCAAATCCATTAATTACTCTTTGACGTAGATCTTCAACATCGTTTACCGGAGTTTTATAGACCAAAGTCTTTAAATGTCCCCAAAAAAAAAGTCCATAGGATTAATGTCAGGCGAGCGCGGTGCCCAAGGTAATGATCCATTTCGTCCTATCCACCTGTTAGGAAATGTATCATTGAGATATGTCCGTACGTTTAGACTAAAATGGGGTGGAGCGCCATCTTGAAGAAGCCACATGCTTAATCTTGTTTGAATTGGCACATTTTCCATTAATTGTGGAAGGACATTCCGAAGGAAATGTAAATAAACTTCGCCATTTAACGGTCCTTCAAAAAAGTGAGGTCCTATGAGATGGTCTCCTATAATTCCGCCCCATACATTTAATGAGAATCGTCGCTGATGCTGCCGTTCCATAATCGCATGTGGGTTTTCGTATGCCCATTGGTGGGTGTTATGAAAATTGGTAATCCCATCCCGTGTGAAAGTAGATTCGTCCGTGAATAATATGAAATTAAGGAATCGATTGTTTTGTCGAAATTTCTCTAATAATTGTTGGCACATGTTAACTCGTAACTGTGCGTCACCCTCATAAAGTGCCTGTACCTTTTGTACATGAAATGGGTAAAGAAGATCCTCATGAAGGACTTCCCAAGCCGTAGAATTGTCAATTCCCTCTTCTAAAGCTATATTTCGAGTACTTATACCTGAATTCGCTTCTGCTCTTTCAAGTATTCTTTCTTCCATTTCAACAGTTCTAACGTATCTTGGTCTACCTTTATCAGCAATAGTATTTATAAATGAGCCTATCTCGCCAAGCCTTCGATGAACTTTGATGAAAGTTGGGGCACTTGGAACATTTCTATTAGGATATGTTTCCATGTAAAACCGCTGTGCTTGCTCTGCATTCCCATTGGCTCTCCCATAACAAAAATGCATGTCACGATACTCAGTATTTGAATATACGTGAGCCATTTTATTACTAGGTAAACAGCAACTTAATTTTCACTAATTTTAAAAATGTACTACGTTTATGAATACTTTTAAGGCTTTACTAATGTCTAATTTTTTTACTTATTATTTACTTTTCACCCGTCTTATCATTTATTTAAATTTGAAGCATGGTAACTTGATTTATTTGCGCCTATTGGACGTACTGATTTAATGGTAATAAAATGTTTACTGCTAATTTGTGACTAAACGGTGAGGTTTATCGACTCGAATGAAGAGTAACTTTTTTAATAAGTATTTTATTGTCTTTCACAAGGCATATTTGGTTTTGTAATATCTGTCAAATCCAAAAAGATATGCGAAAAAAAAAATATGGTTTTCAGGTAAAGTGCCCTCTGGTGGCAGAGTAGGGCAACATTTTGGTAACAGAGTTATAGAAATCGTGAAGATAAGTCTCTGTGCCAAAAATCAAATTAATTGGTGAAAAAGTAAATGCCCTACATCAAAAATAAGAAAAAAAAAATTGAACTTTGACAGACCATAACTTAGAAAATATTGAGATTTCGATATTTTGTTACATGACTTACTAACATTATTTTATCATGTAGAATCACCTGTCCAAGTATCTAAAAACATTTTCCCAACACCCTGTATAGCTAGTCAAAAGTCTGACCCTAAAGGCACGCCTATGTCTTCCAATAACTGGCTGATCAAAACCCCCTTTCTATTGTATTTGGGCCTTTTACAGAGCGAAGTAAACAAATAAAGAAAGAAAGGGTCTGATATGCAATGCAAATCGTTATAGAACCTTTTTTTTTTGCATATTAATTAGGATTTATTACTCTCTACCAATCTTAAGCAGAGCTATGAAAATTTCGTAATTCTGCCATCACATTTAATTGAATAAGTTAGGATTGGCTAAATAAAATTTATTCAAACTTGGCACATGGGTTTATCATATCGGTCTCTTAAAAAACTTACAATTCAATTTTTCTCTGAAATGTACAGGGGACTTAATATTTAGCACCCTCAAAATTTAAATGGGATTTCCTATGTTCAACTAAGCCATGCATCACCCGGTATATTTGCCTTCCGTTTGGCTAGTTTGCAGGACCCTGTATAAGGGAGCGACACTGCAATCGTTAGCGATTCACCCGAGAAAAGCAAACAGCGAGAAACGATAAAATCCCGAGTTTAGCATTGATTAAATAGGGACCAAATTATATGTCCTTAACCTTGAAATTTTGACTGTTAGCCGGGTTATTACACTAAAAGAAGCACTAAAGAGATGAAGTAAATGCTTTATACTGAAATAAAAAATGTGGGTATCTAGTAAGAAGTACCTTTTTCATGAATATCTTCTGTGTTTCATGTAATTAATTGGCTTTCCAGCAAATTTCGTAAAATCATAAAAAGATGAAATAAAATAAAAAAAATTTTGAAATGTTTTATTGATTGTGCGTCACTTAGTGATAGTACATTTTAGAAAGGAAATAAAATAGTATAATACATACCAAGAGTGCTAAGAAGCCTATTACACACGATTTCGAAAATTACGGTACGAGCGAAAATTCCCCTTGTTAATACAGACATTGTAATATTACGTAACTGCTCTAACGCATAGCTTGGCTTCTAACAATATAGTGTGTGTAATTAGAGTTTTACGGATAAAGTAGACAGTGCGTAAGTAGGTTCTTACTAATATAGAAGTAGAAAAACAGTATTTTCTTATGTATCCCTTTATTTCTTTTTAAATATTAAACAGCAGTTTTGTTACTTTTCCTTACATTTTTAATCAACAATCCTAAAGCGGTACAAATGTACACAGCACTCACAAGAACAAACAGTTAAACAATACACTTCTTTCAACAAAAGTGACAACTAAGCTCGATAACGATAAATCATCGACTATCGGACTAACGGCTGAAACACGGCCGGCTTAAACTTATGACAGTTGGCCGGACTACCTCACACTCCAATGATTTCGCCAAATGTCATATTGTCGCTTCTCGTTGTTTGTTTTTCTCGGGATACACATCTCTTCTAAGGATCATGATATATAATCAGAGATGTTTAAACCTCCTGGAAGTCGCCTGTACATGTTTCCCCCAACCTTTTAGATTAATAGCTGGTGGCGTCGGAGCTCAATTTTGGTCAGCCTACGTGCCTTGTAAATCCCATCAACGGGAAGCGGTTCAAATCACTCTCGAGCAGATCGATGCCATCGAGCGGCTCGTTCAGCGCGAAAGGAAACATATGGCGATGGTCGACAATGCCGATGACATATTGGTCGTCCACAAAGAGGGAAGGATTGCTTCATTGATTGGCGTGGAAGGTAAAATACCGGTGGTTATGTATTATGCTACAAGACAAAAAATTCTCAGATAGAATTTAATTTACAGTCTGCATTCTTCTTGTATAGGTGGCCATTCGTTGGGTAACAGCTTGGCTGTTCTTCGAACATTTTACAATTTGGGAGCAAGATATTTAACAATAACCCACACATGTGATATCCCATGGGCTACGGGCCAAGACACAACTAAGGCAGAGGGACTCAGCGACTTTGGAAAAATTGTGGTCAAGGAAATGAACCGATTAGGGATGATCGGTAAGACAACTAACGTCCAGAGAGTCTATTTATATCATTACCACTGTATTGTTGTTTACAGTGGATCTATCGCACTCATCCGTCTACACAGCAAAATCCGCCATAGACATCTCGTCAGCGCCAGTCATCTTTAGTCATTCAGCAGCTTATGCGTTGTGCAACTCAACAAGAAATGTCCCAGATGATGTTTTGAAACTGGTAGCTGAAAATGGAGGACTGGTTATGGTCAATTTCTACTCCTACCATGTCGCTTGTAGCGTGAACGCTACAATAAGCGATGTCATCAACCATATTAACCATATAAGAAAAGTGGCTGGAATTGAACACGTTGGTGAGTGTTTTTTAAAATATTTTTTAGTTGGTACTAATATTTATTTATTATTTTTAAGTGTTTTATTGTTCACAGACTAATTCAATATTTATTCTTATTGACAAAGTTACTAATACTAATATACTCTAAGAGTTATTATATTATTAAAACTGTATACACAACGGGGGCCTAGAATATTCAATATACATTCACAATATAATATAAAGTGGGTTCCAACAATACAACATTCTCTGAAAGAAACATTAACAAACTCAAACTCAAACTCAAACTCAAACTCAAAAACAATCAGGCCTGTATTGCATAATGCAGTGGAGCTCCGTCCTGTTGAAACCACATGTCAGGATTTATGTTTTGGTTTAATAATTGGGGTAATTGGTTCCTTAAAAAATCTGTATACATTTCTTTATTTAAATGGCGTTCAAAGAAATGCGGACCAATAACTCTATCTCCAATTATACCACACCAGACATTAACTGACCAAGGATGTTGATTTGGCACAGTTCTCATCCAGTGGGGTTTTTCCGATGTCCAGTAGTGCATATTGCATCTATTTACCTTTAAGAAAACAAAAAAAAAACAATTCCTTTTACTGACAAGGGATAACTTAAAATCCTACCTGGCCACAATTATGGAAAGCAGCTTCATCAGAAAAAATAACATTCTTTAGGAACCTGTTATTTCCTTGCATTAGCCTTTGTACCCAATTGCAAAATGTAACGCGATTTTCAAAGTCTTGCCCATTAAAGCTCTTGGTGGAGTGCAATGTGGTATGGATGAAATTTGTACATATGGTCACAACCGTTTTTTGGCTCATTCCAGCATCTGCAGCAAGCCGCCTGGAACCTACATGCGGGTTAATAACTACCATTCCTTACTGCCCTATCTTCATCCGTTTTAGTTCGCTTCCGAAATCATGGTTTTGACTTCAGGCTGCCAGTAGTACGACTTCTTGTTTCCAGCCTTTTAAATGCCATGTGAGATTTCGGGTTGTTAGGAAACCTCTCGGTCCACATTAGTGAAGCTTGTCTGTAGTTTCTTCTGCACTCCTCCAACATTAACAATATATCAACTTGCACACTAAAATTCACTTACATGTTTAATTGACCAAACTGAGAAATAATCGTTGATACGTAAAAATTCTCAACTGACAGAAGTCAAAACAACGCATTTCCATGTAAACGAATAATAATTCTGAAATAACTTGATTCATTGGTGAAATGTAGTTATTTTTTAAATCCAATAGAAATTTAATAAATAAGTAGAAATTAAATGGTAAATAATATTTTTTAATTTTTATAACCTAATAGATCATAATTCCGTAACCAGTGGAGAAAATCATTTGGTACACATACGTAGTTTTTTACGTAGATTCAAAATTAATAAACAAAAGTACATAATCCTATTTATTAACAATTGGAATATTATTAGTTTTTTTTCTTAAAAAATACCGTTTCAACGAAGGTTTGGGTGTATAACATCCTTTGACGTCGATTGCTTCCTGGCTGGACATTCGACTGTTTGTTTTAAATTGGATAGTTATGTGTGTTGTTTAGATGTTGCCAAGGGCGGTTTTAGCTTTTAAACATGAGGGGGGTAATTTCGAATCCCAATTAAGAAAAAAAAATGGTATCAATTACCTATGCATTTAGATAGGTAGCTTTTTTTTAAACAAGCATGCAGTAATAAATAAAGCTCTTATTAACCTGAAGTAACTAGAAAATAAGTACGAGGGGAGGGGGCAGGATAAAATAGCGCCGCAGGCTAATCATTTTTGGGTGCCACGCCCTTTTTTTCAATAATGATGCCTAAAATTCTAAATTCATGGGGGGGGGGGGTAATTACCCTATTACCCACCCGTAAAACCGCCCTTGGCTGTTGCTCTGCTGGAAGTCAGTTGAAATTAGGATGGCAGGCGGTATTTTTCTTTTGTTACAGCGTTGCCGATTTGCGGCTTGATTTAAAATTAGCCCATTACGTTGACTAATTGATTTGTGTTTATGAATTTGATTTTAAGAAAAGGTTTTTCCCAAACAGTATGTTATAGACTTAATTGAGATAAAGATTACACTGTTATTAATGATATTTCCTCAAAGGTAATTCTGTTAATAGAAAACCTGCTCTAATGCAGTCAAAACGACCGAGTAAAACTACAAACAAGTGTCGCAAAAAAAAAGGAATAATCCTTTTTCACCTTCCCGTACGTGCCAACAGCGGCAAAAAACTCGAAACCGCAGCCCAGAAATCAGGTCGTTGTGGATTGTTATAAAACTAACGAGTGAGAAGGCCGTAGACGCGCTTAAAAAGCAATTTAGTCAGGTGAAAAATTTTTCACGGCGGACTGGACGCCAAAAAGGGAATTAGTGTTTTTAGACGAATACGCTTTTAGTGGTGGTTCTGCCCTAGGGTTAATGACTTTCTGCACACAGGTATGAAAGGGATATTAAGGGAGTTATTGCTAAATGAGTTTTAATTTAATTAGAGCCAGGATTTTTCTCGAGTTTTGTGCTTTGAGCTAACAAGCCCGACTACATGGACCAAAAGAGTCGTAACTAGTGAATACAACGAAGCACAGTAGCTGCAAATTATATAATCTGTGTACAAACAATTTAATTAGCTCCTCTTAACATTTTAGGAGGGGCTCTATTCTTAAATGATATTTCTATACAGTTAAAATAATACTGTGATCTTTTTAAACACAAGTTGACATCATCCAAACAGTTCTGCTGTTAATTGTTCCACGCTCTAATTCAGGTAATTTACATTAGCAGCAGTGTCTTGTTATGCACTGAGGACTGAAATTAATGCTATTGCGACAACTCTCATAGTTTTACGGAATTCTTCTATAAGTTCCATGGACAAGAGCTGCTGCTTTTAACTAAGTGTTTAAGAAACCTGCTTTAAAAACTCCATATTATTATTATGCTAATTTAAATAAAACTTCAACTAGTTTGTTTACAGTTGCAGTTTAAAACCGGCAAAACTAACTAAGAAAATTACTAGTTTAAAAACATTCTTCTCCTAAAAGGCCGCAAAAATGCTTAAAAATACTCAACAACCTGTCTATTTAATGATTAGCAGCGTTTATTGTAAGCCGAAAAATACGTTTCGAAAATATATGATGTGCAAATTAGGTTCCGAGCTGCTGTAAAGTATCAGATTCTTCTCGCATTACTTCTCAAGGAAGAAGGTCCTTTTGTTCTCACCGGTTCACGCCTAATTGTCCGATTCCATCACCTCTCAAGAAGAAAAGTACGGTTATTCCGATGTTTTGACGGAAAAGTCGTCTCGCAGCACAAAAATGTGATTCTCTCCAGTCAAATCATATTATTCTTTCACAATGTCGTAATAAAAAAAGTAGACCATTTTTCTGCCAGTTAATGGTAGCATTCGTTCTAATGTAGATATGTGTTGTTCATTGGGATGTAGACAAGGCTTTCATTTAAAAACGAAGCACCCTAAATATCTCTTGATTCTGAGGGAAATAAGATTTTACCTAAATCACGAATGCTGAAAATTATTGATACAGGACATACTATACAGAGTGGCACAAAAGTCGCGCATAATGCCTGTAGCTTTTAAATTACCTCGTGTATGAAAAAGTGACCTTTATGAAAGTTGTTCACTAAATTATTCCCCACATTTCTACCTGCATGTGATTGCATATTTGGATTCTACTGGGAAAACTCTGAATTTTTTGTATTACAAATTTTTATTTATTTAAAATTGTAACAAACTTTATAATAACAAAATAAATAGCCTAGAGAATTGAACATAAACAAGTAAAACCTTTTCAGTGGATCAGGTATGTATTGTCTAACTTTTGCCGCATAATGCGCAGGTGCTCTATCTTGCTGAAACCATACCTGCTCGTTTATGCCATTATTTACACCCGGTAAAACCATTCTGCAAGAAGGAATTATGTGATTCCTGAGGAGGTCCAGATATTTTTTGCCATTCAAATTACTTTTCAGTGGATCAGGTATGTATTGTCTAACTTTTGCCGCATAATGCGCAGGTGCTCCATCTTGCTGGAACCATACCTGCTCGTTTATCCCATTATTTACACCCGGTAAAACCATTCTGCAAGAAGGAATTATGTGATTCCTGAGTAGGTCCAGATATTTTTCGCCATTCAAATTACCATCTATGAAAAAAGGTTCCACAGTATGGCTACGGTAGCCAGGGGCGTCGCGAGGGGGGGAGGTGTGTGTGTGGGGGGGGGGGGTGTCTCACCCCCCAAACTTTTCGGAAGTCGGCATTTCGAAGTATCCAGTGACCAATAGTTAGTACGAGTTTTCAGATAACTCGAAGTTGGAGAAAAACTGCTGTCGATTTCGATTTCTTGTTGTTCTATCGAAAAGAGTTCAAAATTGTATTCCAAATTTTCACCACTTTTATTGGAAATTATTTACAATCAGCTTTGTCAGTGTTCAAACCTATCCAGGAAACTTTCAGAATCCCAGTTGACAAAAGTAACGTTACAATTATATTAATGGAATCCATCCAACAATTGGAACCGGAATACTTTAAATCAGAACCGGAATGTTTGCTTGCGGAAACGCAAATTCTTTTTGATTCATGTAAAGAATGTGAAAATTTCAGTGACATCACAAAATTTCAATTCAATTCAATTGAATTCCATTTATTGTATATAATTTCAAGGTATGAAACATTACAACGTCAATATTTTACAATATATAATAGTCTATAACTAGGTATTAAGCTAGTCGTAACACAGCGAGAAAAGTAAATTTGACTAGATAAACGTACAAGCAAAAAGTGCATAAATAAATACAATAAGAATAAAATGCAATACTTGAAGAAATAACAATAAAATATAATACATAAATAAATATTAGGTGTCAACTTGTTACACAAACTAAAAGTAGCCAAGAACAAACAAACAAACAAACAAACAAACGAGAGTTCAACCAGCAGCAAGAGACCCCCTCAAAAACGGCTACTTAGGCCTTAAATTTGAACCAGAACTTAACCATTTGAGAAGCCAAATCAACTCAAGCAGCCTCATAAAATTCGGTTAGACTATAAAATGTATTAGATATTAGGTGCTTTTTTAGCTTATTTTGAAAAATGCTCAGTTCGGGAATTGTTTTTATTTCATTTGGCAGAGCATTAAAAATTTTTATACAGTTAAAGTATGGACACTTTTCGTAAAAAGTTGTTTTATGGATTGGTACACTAAGATTGTCATTTCCTCGTGTTACCATATTATTATAATAGTCTCGATTCTTAGGAAACCTATTGAGATTTTTTTTTGTGTACACCGCTATGTTGAAGATGTACAGAGAAGGAACCGTTAAAATCTCTAACTTTCTGAAGTAATCTCTACATGATGTAGTACGAGGCAATTTCATTATTGTACGAATCACTCTTTTCTGTGCCAAGAAAATTTTTTGTGCGTCAGCGGCCCTAAACCAAACCATAATGCTGTATGATATGATGGATTGAACATAGGCAAAATAAAAAAGTTTTATTGAATTCTTACCAAGCTGATTATGCAAAAATCTAATAACGTAACAGGCGGTATTTATTCTTCCTTCGATGCTATTTATATGTTCCCTCCAAGATAGATTATCCTCAATAATCAACCCTAAAAATTTTGTTTTGCACATTTGTGGAATCGATCGTCCATTCTGAGGAACATACAGGGAACTTGTAGGGTTCTTAAAACAAAGAAGTACTGTTTTCTCATTATTTAGTTTTAGCCTATTAAGTTTACACCAGTCAATCATCATTGCGACAACCAACGTAGCCTGTTCCGAGACCCGGCCGATACTAATGTCTGAGACAACACATGACGTGTCGTCGGCGTACTGAAATGTACTGCTCCTACCAATGAATCTTGCCAAATCATTGGAAAAAATAAGAAACAATAAAGGGCCGAGAATAGATCCCTGAGGCACGCCTGATGTTATCAAGGCCCTATTTGAGAAAACGGAGGATCTTTTTCCTGATTTTAGTGATGCTATACAAACCCGTTGATACCTATTCATTAAATAGGATTTAAAAAAGGAAAGGCCCACACCTCGCACGCCGTAAATCTCCAACTTCCTCAGCAATAGCTCATGGTTTATCACATCAAACGCCTTCGACAGGTCAAAACAGATTCCAGCCACGACCCTGCCACTTTCTAGTTCGTCAATTAGAAAATTCAGTGAATCAATTATAGCGTCAGTTGTTGATAAATCGGGCAAAAATCCGTATTGACTCGCAGAGAACACGTGACCCCTGATGAAGTAATCAAGCAATCTGACGTATGCCACTCGCTCCACAACCTTTAAAAACACTGATAGCAAAGATACTGGTCTATAGGTGGCATTCAGATTGAAAAATGTCTTACCAATTGCATACAAATTAATATGTTACGTCTTGACTGCGCCAGTTACTTAAGCTTCATGTGAACGGTCGTTTAGTAAATTAAAAATAGTAGCCAGCCATTTACGTACAACGTACAACGATGGTGATGATCGATTAAATTCCATGATGCTACTTTTTTCATCGAAAGATAAAGTTGACCAAATTGATCTTCATGAAGTTGTCAAACAATGGTCCTTCTTGAAACACCGCAGAGTGAAAATTTGAGTTGACTTCGTATTTAATCATTGATCTGATTGTAATTTTTGCGTTCCGTGTTTCCTTCATGTTGAGCTGATTATTAATTGAACAGTAAAACTCTCGAAAATTAGATTTTGTCTTTTCTATCCTTCGCTATCCTAATTGTACATAGTCCACGTTACCCACATTTTCCGACCTTTCTAAATAAGTAATGTGATTATGAACAAATTTATACTCGGCAAATTTTTATCATAAGTCGGCATTTTCATGGTCCTCACCCCCCCCCCCCCCCCCCTTCCCTTATTCTTGGCACCCTCGCGACGACCCTGTGGCTACCAACTATGCCCGCCCAAACATTAATTTTTTCGGGCCTCTGAGTATGACCTCCTGGAACCAGTGAGTATTCTCAGCAGACCAATAACGATAATTGTGTCTATTAACAATGCCATTTAAATGGAAAGTAGCTTCATCCGAGAAAATTATATTAGTTGCGAAGTTATTCTTTCCATCATCAGGTCACAAAATTCAGCTCTTCTATCAAAGTCGTCCTCGTTTAACTCGTGCACCAACTTTATCTTGTAGAGATGCAACTTCTCCTGCTTAAACAAATTTTTCACTGACTTACGAGACACATTAAAACCCATTGCTATTGGCCTGGATGATTGTGTTGGATTTTCATGTATTGAGAGCATGATATCCAAAGCTTTGTCTCCCCCGGTTGCTGTTTTAGGTCGACCTGATCTTGCGGCTTCCCTAACACTGCCTGTTTCTCGAAATTTCTTTACCACTCGACACACCGTTGACTGATTTATTGGAGGCCTATTTGAATACAATTTACTGAAAAGTTGACAAACCTGATCTTGCGATCTTTTCGTATTTCCGTAACCGCTCATTATTAAAATTTCAACTCATTGTTTCTCATTCAGATGAACCATAGTGTAAACAAATTAGACAACAGAAAATTAAACAGGAACTTAAAATTGACAACTCTTAGGTCGCTGTCATGAAAACACCTTGACTGAACTGGTGGGTATTAGGTAGGAATAATTATAATTAGGAAGTCTTTCATTTTTGAGCCGTCATCATCTCGGAAACGCTTGCAGATAGGTAAAAATTTGAAATACAAGAAATTCAGAGTTTTCTTAGTAGAATCCAAATATGCAGGGAGTTCCATTTAAAAAAGTAAGTTGGTCTCTATGGTAATCAAGCCAGAAATGATAGAAAAAATTCATGCAAGTAGAAATGTGGGGAATAATTTAATGAACAACTTTCATAAAAGTCACTTTTTCGTATATGATGTAATTCAAAAGTTACAGGCATTATGCGCGACTTTCTTGCCACTCTATATAACTTGATTACTTGATTACATTATAAGTTAATAAACTAAAGTAATTTAATCTGATTAGACTCTGTTTTTCTTCCAGGAATCGGTGCTGGCTACGACGGAATCAACATGACCCCCACCGGTCTAGAGGACGTTTCGCGCTACCCCTATCTCTTCGCCGAACTCCTTTCGGACCCCGCGTGGTCCGAGAAGGACATCCTCTCGTTGGCCGGCCTGAACTTCCTCCGAGTGTTCAGGCGAGTCGAGGAGATCAGAGACCAATGGAAGAGGGCGGAAATTATGCCGTACGAGGAACTAGGACCGAAGAAAAGTGATTCGGGTGAATGTGCGTCTTGACAACAACTTTTATTTTTCCACGATGATCGCCAGAGTTTTTGGTTTTGGTTTTAGCGTGTAGGTCAGAACAAAATGTACAAGATGCTTAAGATATACACACCGCACAAAGTATGTAGTGCACGGAAGAAAAGTCCGCCTAATTTGGAATTAGCTCTCTGGAAGTGAAACATCCTTTACTACATGTGAAACTAAAAAATGCTTTTACAAATTAGGTGCGGCTCCTCCTATCAATATGAAATTTGCTTTCCCTGCGTAGAAGTATCTTTTTTAAATTTATATTCTGCCTAATTAAGTGGAATTTTTGCTTTTATTTGATTTATTTTTCATAATATGAGACTTTACGACAAGCGTTCGTTTAAAATTACGGAAGGGCGCGTCGGTAAAACGATGCGACCATATAGTAGTGCTCGACAGCCAATAAGAGCTTTACAGTAAAAGAGGCACTTACTTATTATATTGACCAAAACAACAATCTTTTAAAACCGGTTCTATAACCGCGAGTAAAGTCCAGCCGTCGGTTATTTTTAGATGAAATTGATTCGGTAAGTTCTGATATTTGGCATAATTGTAGACCTCGGTTGGAGTGACAGACTTCTGGTCTGTCCAGACAGTCTCACGTAGTCATATAAGGACCGTTGTGATACCACATGTTCTGATGGCTATAGTGCGAAGTACGGCGTACAAGAATCTTGGCAGCTCACTCGAACCAGCCACTACTGTTAATAAACCTAGTAAGTCCACCCAGTTGTAAGCTGCTTACTTCCTCCAGATTATTGAAGAATGGTTTGCCCAAGGCATTAAACCTTCTTCTTGCAAGACCAGGACATTCACACAAGAAATGTTGAATACTGTCCTCCTCTTCTTCGTCTCTGCAACTTCTGCAGAATTCGTTAGCTGGTATTTGCATACATTCGGTATGTCTACCGAAAAGACAGTGTCAGGCAACCACGAAAGTGATATTTCTTAAGTCCTTTCGACTGTATTGTAATAACGCTGCGGTTCTCCTGCTATTAACTAAAGGTCATAATTTCTTGGAGATCCTACAGGCTGTTAGCTCTGTCCATCTGCTTATAGCAAGTTGTTTGGCTATGCGATCTATCTCCTCTTTGATCAATCCCAGTGGTCTAGCTGCGGTATTCTCTGCTAGATCGGCGGACATGCCAGCACACTCCTTGGCGAGCGCATCAGCAGACTCATTGCCATCTATATTGTGATGACCAGGAACCCAACACAGAGTGACTCGATGCTGGGCACCAAGTATGCGGAGGTTGTTGCGACATCGCCTTACTAGTTTCGATTTAATGTTGTTGGAACAAATTGCCTTTAGACTATCTATATAGATAGGTATTAACGCAGCTGCTCTCAGGTCTGGAAGTTCCTGCAGAATTTTTACTGCTTTATCTACTGCCACCACCTCTGCTTTAGCTGCAGTAGTCAGGAACTCTATATGACCTCTGTATTTTCATGCTCTCAGAGAAAATACCAGCTCCCACTTCGACGACCATTTTTGAACCGTCTGTGAAAATCGAGTGATCCATCTCCGTTGTTAACTGATTGCCCTCCCACTCTTCCCCAGTCGGAATGAGCACAGAAAATCCCTCTCCGAAGCCTGTTAGTGGGACGATGTAATCAGTCGGCTCTTGCAAAGTTTGGTTCCAGCATTTCGACTTTTTTAGTCGTAAAGCAGTTTCTGCAGCCATACTTTTTCCATACATGTCCATGAGCAGCAGATGTAACATCACTTCTAAAACCGCTGTCGGTTTGGAGTGAAAAGCACCAGTTACTCCTAGACAACCTGCCCGTTGTATCTTCGTTAGTTGTGTGTACTGCTTTTTCTGAAGTAGTCCATCAGACCAGGACCCCGTAGGTTAGTATAGGTATTACAATGGCCTTATGTAGATTAATTGTGGACTTAGGCATCTAGTACTAAGATTCACATCTTGCACGAAAAAGCGCTGCCGCCGCCGCCGCCATATTGTCCAAGATGGCCGCTCAAACAGTTTTTTTTTCAAATACCTCCGCTTCCGAACGCTCTACACTCTACAGTCAAAATACTTATAACCAAAGTAAGGAGTAGGAAATTTTTTATAAATTATGTTATTAGTATGTTTTCTTTAAAAGCAACGGTTTAGGTACAAAATTTGTCGTAAAATTAAAAATGTTGTCTTATTTTCGTCTAAAGACGTACTGTCACCGAGTTTTCGAAATTAATGTGTCTTATGATTGCCGACAGTATTGCACAATTTTATCATAGGCCAGTAGCATAGCTTTAATTTTTTATAAGCATCCAACTACCACTATCAAACATTAAAATCGCAATAATGTATGTACTTGTTTCCACACCACCCAAGAAGTAAAGTACACGGCGCGTTTGTTTAAATGTGGCTTCCTCTGAAGGCCTACTCCACAATAGTATATCTATTACAACCTTTTTGGTTTACAAATGCCCGACGGACCTAGTTCGTTAATATTAAGAGTACTTTAAATTCTATTTCGAAATCAACGTCCATTTCCTCTATTACATCGGATTCATCGATTGTCTCATTTGATAAAATGGTGCCAAGAGGCGAGTCCAAATCATCGGATTCCTGTAGTATGTTCTGGACGACATTTTCGCAAGAGTTTCCATTATAGAGACCGTAAATGACGGAACATTTCAAACCTGCTTTTCTGTAGGCTTTCCCACATTTTATTTTACACTTGTATGATAAAAATGTAAGAAGTGTTTTAGGTCCAGGATCATTTTAAGTGGTTATTGGTGTGAGCAGTTTGATGTTTCCTCCAATCTCATTCTTCAGGTTTTCTTGAAGAGCCTGCTGCGCTTGTCGATGGTAAAGGAGCTAAATTAAATTTACTTCTTGTTAGTGATTTCAAAAACACTGATACCGATATTTATCCAGATAATTGTTCCCTTTGTATTTGGATCCATAAAGCGCAAGAAGAAATTTTTCACCTGCATCAGCAACCTAGTCAGCAAACGCATCTTCATTTTTAAATACTTGAATAGGAACAAGTATGTCTCTATGCTTTTCTAGTACTGTTAAAAAATTCATCTCTCCTTGGTTAAATAAGATTAATGTTGCATCGCACCCACTAAATGCATGGAGGAACAAAATATTATTTTGAACTAATTTGTCGCCTTGTAAACTTTGCGATGTTGTCCTGTTTTTCCTTTCCCAGGCCTTAGCAAGTATATAATTGTATGAGAGCTACTCAATGCTATCGAAAGAACGAGGAGATCGACATACTCTCCAACAATAATTGCATATTCATATGAAAATGACTTCTCGATGGTAGTGTGTATAATTAATGTGTCTTCTTTAGCCTAGATCACAGTGAACCTCGCATCTTCGAATTTCTTTTTCAAAATGGATATAGAGCTACTTTTGATTGCGTCGTCCGACAAGAAATGTCCATCAATTTTACAAATGATATGTATATAATGTAATCTGTAGGACGTTTCCTTCTCTTTCATTTCTGTAATAGGCTATTTAACTCCAAAATGCAAGGAAAAAGGAATATTTGAGAAAAACTGTTTTTGGCGGCCATCTTGACAATATGGCGGCTCCGGTGGCAGGTACTGGTTTGTGCAAAATGTGAATTTATATTCTATACACCGAGATCTAAAAAAGTGCCAAATTTCAAAACTTGAACGGACCTTCAGTATCAAAAATAATATACACCCACCAAGTAACTCCAGCAACTAGTTGCCTCACGCTCACTTAATGAGTTGGAGAATTAAGTTTAATTGGCAAAAGAGTATCTAAACTAGCCTGAACTAATGATATAGAGAATAAGAATTATACAATCAGTGTGGGTTGATGTGTCATATTAACCTGGTTCTCTAAGAATACCACAGATATATTTAGGTTGGCAGCCCATAAGAATATGACGGATCGTAACTATAAGCAGACGAAGAGGTTTATGAATTTAAAGACTATCAAATCAGTTTTTATATTGAAGAAATTGGCACAGTATAATTTTCGTTCCTGCGAACCCTTTTATCAGAGCTACTGGCATACTAAGCTTCTCCTTCGAATTAAGCAGAACTCTTTAATCCTTACTACTTATGGTGATTATGGTTGTTGACGCGTTCTTGCCCCACTGCCCAAATGGGATGCCATTGGAAAAAAGTGGAATTGATTGTGCTAGGAGGAAGATGCGATGGTATGGAATTAACTGAATCATGGTGTAGAAATTTTGCACTCGTTTTACCAGTGGTAGTCGCTATTGAAATTGTCGTAAAAGTCTTCATGTGAATGCGTTTAAAACACAAAAATTGAGATTACACAAAGAGCCTTTTTGATGATAAATGAAATAATAAAAATCAGCGAAAGCAAGGTAAAAAATAGGTTCTCCACTTTCTTTTTAATATTTATATGAAAAACTTAATTTTTATGCATCAAGAGCATTAATAGTGATAAGCATTTGCTCACATAAAATGTCCTTAACTGTCAGATTTTCGCTATGATTCTTATACAGCGCCCCGTCAAAATCCAATCACTTTAAATCCCTTTTTAACAAATTCAATATGTTTTATTGCGCCAATGGTGTAATTCGTGATTTACGTTTAATACGATGGTAAACTTAAACAATACAGAGCGTCGTAAGAATAAACCACCCTTAATTTTGAGAGTTTAAAAAAATTTATAAAGTTTAAAAGAAATTCAAGGGTATTAACATAGGGGAGTGTCGAACTATAAAAAAGTCCCGACGTTTCTCTATATTTTTACCTTCCCTTACTCTCTGAAACTTATTTTAACAACTGACATCTTGTTCACTATATTCTATAATGAAATCTATTCAACACAAGGAAATAATAAAAAAAAATTGTCAAGAAAAGTGGTGTGTCATATAACATATTATTATTTAAGTGTTTTTCGACCCTTCCATCATCGTAACTCGTGCTTTCGGAATTAGGTATACAGGGTGTTTCCTAACTTCGGTAAAAGAATGAAAACGGTGAATCCTCACGTAATTGTAAGACAAAAATGTGGTATACCTTTTCCAAAGTCAGTCTGATGACATAAAAAAGCTTCGACCGTGCTCCAAAGAGGCCTGCATCGTACTCGGGGTTGTCAGATCCTATTTTAAAAATTCTTTAAGTTTTTATTATTATTAAAAGAGTTCTTTTATATCAGTATTTAATTGATAGTGACTAACTCTATTAGAAAGCTAGTTTGCAAATATACTATAAACCAAGAAATTTTCAATGACAAAGAAGGAGGAAACAAGCCATTCATGAATATTATAATAATTTTTTTAGTACTTCAGAAATATTATTTATACAAAAATAATCAAAATAAAAGGAATTCTCACTGTTGTTAAACAAAAAAAATACACAATTAACAAACCCCAATGTTCCTCCCACACTTACGAAAACTTTGTAGAACTGGCAACACCCCAGAGATAGAACGTCACTGTCCGCTGGCAATTTTAAAGAGCGAACAATTTTTTCTCTCTTAAATATAAATTTATATGATGTAGACAAGACAGCAAATAGTTTAAGGTTCTGCCAATTGAGTGATCTCTTATCAGCTTTAAAATCAGTTGATGTTTGAGGTATGCGATATTGGGAATCGGGCAGCGGCGTGATTGGCTGAAACGATTTACTGTAATTTACATATTTCATTTTCTGCTATAACTGTGTGGTTTTAGACAAGTAAGTTTTTGTTGTTTTTTTAAATTTTATTATATCAGTATAGCTTTTTGGCGACAACTTGAAACAGAAGTCGGCCATCGAAAGCAAAACAAGTCCGGAATTAAGAAAATAATTTATTTAGACGAAACGTGGTTTGATGTTGTTAAGTATGGTTCAGTAGGTATTACAAATTGTACTTTTGGTACACCGTTTTCGCGAGGCAAACGCGGTATTATTCTTCATGCCGGAAGTAATGATGGCTTTGTACGTAATGTGTTGCTCTTATTAGCAAAGAATATCACTAAATAATCAATCGCCAACTTTGAGCGCAGTTGTCCTTGATAATATTCGGCAGGTAATAACGAAATAAGTAGCAATCTATGGAAAAATTGCGTAGCTCATGTGATAAAAACAGAAAATGGATGTTCTGTTTCACCACCTATAGCGCCAGTAGTAATACAACCTAGAAACGATTCTACTTCTGAAAGTTCTGACAATTCCAGTCACTAAATTGTTTATGAATTTTAAATTAATTATATTCGTTTAACACGTATAAATAAGGGATAAAAAAGGTTTTATGGCAGTCAAAAGAGCAACGGTATAACGTAAACTTTACTATACCAAACTAATTTAAACCATCAATAAAAACCATCACGTTAATCCACTGAAAAATTCTCATCTACTTCTCGAGATACTTTAAATTGGTCATTATATTTGGTGCAACTTGTTACTATGTTTAACTTTTTCCTAAATATAAGTGGTTGGAATTTGTCGGAATATCTGACAAAAATAAAGGACGGAACACCGTATAAAATATAATATAATTTGTGTTTTAATTTGTAATTTTAAAATATAGGCTACTTAGTATAAATTGCATAGATAGATTTTACTGTCGCACAAAACAGTGTGTTCAAAATCCCTTAAAAGTTAAATTGTAGATGGCACTAAAATTCTAAGTCAAGCTTTAAATACAAGTCAAAATTGATTGGCGCTTTTTTATATCATGTAGTTTAAGTAGTAGCACGAGTTTTAAATTCCAATTCGCCAGTCCTGTCATCTGGAGACGTCATATCGACGTAGCTTTCTCGGCACTTGTCACGTCACTGTCGCCTTAAGCATGAGGTAATAATGACGTAACAGTGACGTTATTTTATTTACGTCCACTCCCCATAAAATTAGATAAATTTAAATCAATAAAAAAAAAAGAAAAACAAAAAAAGATATCTTAGCAATTAAATAAAAGTAATAAATATCCAATTTTTAAGATCATTAATTTTGATACTGTAACGTAGGTATTTTATAAAATTCAAATATAAAATAAAAAAATGAGTTGCAGAACATTGTAGCCAAAGCTGGGGAAGCTACTGGAAAAAGTAGCTAGCTTCAAGCTACAAGCTACTTAAAATTTAAGTAATTAGGCTACTTTGTAATTAAGCTACCATTATTTAAAATAGCTTAGTTACAGGTAGCTAAGCTATTTTAAATAATAGCTACAGGTAGCTAAGCTATTTTAAATAATCCATTTTTTAAAAAGCTACTTCTATAAGTTACTCTGAAGGTTCCTTTACTTTATTATCTATTTCATCTTTCTACTGGAGCTGAAAAAGCGGGAGAGGTTTTGAACCTTAAGAATATTTGTTTAGTGATTGGATAATCTTTTAACGTAGTGTTGTGCTGCCTTTTGTCATCCAAAACCTTTAAAAATTGTGATTCAATTTCATTTTTTAAAAATATGTTTGTTTGGTTAGCATCAGAATCTGACAGCATTTTGTCTGTAAAGTAGATATTTGGAATAGGTAGTAAAACCATTTATGGGTAACATAGTAGTAGAAAGTAACTTAAGTCACCGAAAGTAGTTCTAACAGCTTTTTTGAGTAACTAGCTACTGCCCACTTCTGATTGTAGCGTAGAATACCGAAATAAAAAATCTAATTTAAATTTATGAATATCGACCAAAACCCTAGTAGAAATTTCTCCGAAAATATTTGTAGGTATGGATTAAACAATTAACTCGTATATGCATCTACAGGGCGATTCTTTAAAGTGTCACAAGACAATATGCTTTGCCAAATACCGTTCCTTATGTTTGCTGCTGATAACCGCTACCTTCTTAACAATAACTTAATGGATTTTAAATCGGGACATCGTGCAGGTCAATACAACTACAAAGATGTTACAGAAAATTGATTTTATGATGTTCCTGTTGGCATTTTGTGTTTGAGGCAGATTAATTATCCAAATTACATTTGAGAGAATCGCACTGCATATTTCTGTTCATCAGAAAGTAAGTTAACCCTATTTGGCTGGGTAGGGTAAAAACTCTGGTATGCATGACGGGGACTACGTTAATCTTCAAATTTTGTAGTGCTTGGACATTGGATAAGTATACCGGGTGCATGGTGCTCCGCCAGACTCGCCGTAGGAAATCCCAAGTAAATTTTGCTACCCTCAAATATTGGCTCCTCTGTTAACGTTACATCAAGATTGTATCAGACTTTTTTGAAGGTCCTTGTATGATGGACTTGAACACAAAATTTCATTATTTTCTAATAAGCCAATTGAAAGGTAAACCATCAGTAATAATTATGACAATGACAAATGTTACCAGACGTTTTATTTTCTATTAGCTTCAACATGTTTTACATTATTCACACATTGGGTTGTTAGGTCAAAATTTTCCTTTGACAAATGTTCATTGATCGAATACTTTTTGGGTCTTGTAGCTTAAGTTTTAAATTTTTATTCGGCTATTGCTACATTGGATTCTGTGTCGTGTGTCATTTAGGAAGGTTGGAAAGCTGCATAGTTCTTGACGCCTTTCTATTAGACGATGATGGTAGTGCTTCTCTACTGTTAGATGTTTATGCCAACGGAAAGCGAATCTTTGGTCTCAAACTTTGGTTCGATTACTAAATCTACTCCGCCTGTGAAGCAGGGGGTAGATTGAGCTTAATTAACGCAAAGCTGCCTGGATTCTATTAATTTAATTTAACCTCCAATCTAGTCTTTGATCGAAGATAAATCCCAGGTACTTCATTTCCTGGCACTAATTCACTTGAACACTGTCGACTAACGACTAACCTGAACTAACCTGAGCGTCACTTCTTGCCATCTAACGCGACTTTTGGAGAACAAGATGACCTTTCGTCTTGGAAGGATTAAAACAAATCTTATTAAATTAGGAAGTCATTTTTCCAATTGTCTTACATGGAGCTGTATACGTGTGACGACTAGTCACGGTTACTTAGAAGTTGAAGTAATTGCAGTGTCGTCAGCGAAAAGATAGAGCTGTGTTTGCCTGCATTCCCGCCCTCATGTGTTTATTCAAAGAAAGTGCATTCTCTGACGACTGTAAAACTTCCATTCTTTAGAAAAGAGCCTACTACCTTGATGAGGTAGTTCGGAGCTCCGAGTTTTATTAATTTTAGTAAAAGACCATTATGCCAGCCAGACCTTGCCAAATGGTTTGCCAACGTCAACGAAGAACGCCCTCGTGTACGTCTTTTTATTAAAGACCTTCATTATGGTAGACGTGAGCCTCGTTGTCTTTTGGTCTTTGGTCGAATACAAAACTGTTTTTTCGAACTAAAACCAGCTTTTCTGTGATTTTTTTCAGGCTTAATAACAGATTGATAGGCCTGTAGGTTGAGGGTACAGTAGAGTCTTCGCCCTTTTGGTGAATTAGGGTTACCTTTTCCCTTTTCCGGACCCTCGGGAAATGTCCTTTTTTGATGATTGCCTGCGATAGAATTACTATATTCCCCAAAGCTCTGTCTGGTAGGTTTCGCATTTTTTAGACCGTCAAAACCCGGGGATTTCCTGATATTGAGATTGCGAGCCACCTCGGTGAAGTTTTGCTGTGAGTGAACCATGGTTTTATATATTTGTATCGTTCTGGAGACCCTTTCGTCACGTAGCAGGTCAGTTGTGGGACTTTCGCTGACAAAGTTCGGCTTTATTCTTAGCATATGTGAAAATAACCTCGACTGTATCCTTGTAATGCCTTATTTTATATATTTGAATATAATATTGGATGTTAAAATAACTTCTAATTGGCTTATTAGAAAGTAGTAAAATTTGGCGTGTAAGTTCATCATATAAGGACCTCCAAAAAAGTCTAATACAGTTTTAATGTAAAATTACTAGGTGAGCCAATATTTGAGGGTAGCAAAATTTACATGGGATTTCCTATAGCTAGTCTGGTGCACCACCTCGTACATTTTAAGCGCTTTAGTTTTAGCAAAGCACAACTTCGCGTTAAAACGTCAAGAATTCTTTTTTCACTTCTATAGTCTCTTTAAAAAGGATTTTAGTGCCAACGCGTGAATGTATTAGAATGGAATACCAGGATAAACCAAAAAATAATTATATTAATTCATCCCTCTTTTGGTTTACCCTGTAGAGCGAATATGTGTAAATGTCATAGTTTAACTAAACTCAATTGAAATGACAAGAAGCAATCGATAAAACGATCAGAGCACCTAGACTCTTTCAAGGTGCTTGGTTTGCCAAATGCTTTCTTTCATTTCAGGTGACGTTAAATAGGGTATACAACCACATTTATCTCAAACAGGATAAATTACACTTATCTATTATTACTATTCTTTTGAGTGATTTTATGAGTAATACTAAGAGATGGTTATTACCCAATGGATAATGAAATACTTAATACGAGCAAAACTTTATATTAATAGGTACCAGGGTGTGTTTTCATAATAAATAAAATAAAAATAAAAACATTGAAAATACTTTTTGCCAATATCTTTAATACCAGGCACACAGTTTTCCGATCGACGGAAACACAACGATTAATATTGTTGCTCCTCAACAAACAAGAACAAACAGTTCTTGTTGTTCTGTTATATGCGGCATGTGATACCGCTTCGCTTGACAGTCAAGTCAGGGCCTGACTCTTATGGAAGAGGTTCTTTCATCCCTTGCATGGACCGCACGCCACTGGTACAATTTTTAATAATTTGAATGTGATCCACCAGAATGTGCCAAGAAAATAATGATCAGAAAGTAGTTTTGTTGAGTGACATAAATGTGGTGTTGCCTATAAGTACCTAAAGTGTGTCTACGGATTTAGTTTTCATGAGGACCTCAAACTAATGTAAGTATCATTACTATATTAGATACTAGTACTTTTTTATATAGGTAAGCTATATAAAACATGGCATTATTTTTCTTGCGTTTAACAGAGTAGAATGCACCTTTTTCTATAACCGTGTTGTAATGAATACTTTACGGCATAATTTTCAGTTTGGTAAGTGGTATATTACCGCATTAGTGCAAGTTTAAAGAGCCGATTACATGTAAACACTGGTGAACATGGATGAAGATTCCTTACATAACATTAGGATTATTTTTATGTATGAGGCAGGGTCCGATACCGCTTCGCTTCGCAGCTACAGGGTGTTAAAGTTTTAAAAAATTAAGCGTTATTTTCAAAATATAGAAAAAATTACGAGATGAGATTTAAATCAAATTTGGGTTAGTTTAGATTAGTGTTTCTCAACCTATTGTAGGGCGGGAAACCCTGGAGTACTTCTATTTCTTTCTGAGAACCCCTTAGCACCAAAATATAAGATATTCGATTTTTCATCAAGAACAACAACACCATGCTACTTTTATAGCTTCCAAATACATAATTATAATAAAATCAAAAACAACTGTAAGCCCAAAACCCTAACAAAGTTAAAAGTAGTTTTCAGGTACCCATTAGCTGCTACATCAATAAACTGTTCAATTTGTTTTACTGTTAGGGTTAGAGATTGATGTAAATTTTCGATTGTAACTGAGAATGGACTGCGAAGCCAGGCTAGATCCTCTTTTCGCGTTGGAGAATATTCTTTGAATAAAGTTTGTAATTTTTGAAGGTGGTTGGTTATATCTAACGTAATTTCTGTTAAAAGTGGAGTCTTTGACTCGGTTATAAAATCGTGGAGTGTAGGAAAGCACTCAGTTATACCTCTGTTTATACAGGATTCCCAAAACTGTATTTTTTCCTGGGCTTCAATTTTGTCATAAAGTCTAAGTACCGTCACAGATCCCTGAAGTAAAAAGTTGTATTCATTGAAGCTCGAAAATATATCTGTAAGATAGGCTAAACGTTATAACCACTTGACTTCAGATAATCTTGGTGATACTTTAAATAAAGAGTAACTAAGAAACACCAAGACCTTATTTCGCAAATTAAGGGGGCGAACCAAAGCTTTTAGTCGAGATAGCCACTGTACCTCTGTGTGTGGCAAGAGCGTAGTGAACTGAGCAAAGAGCAGTGACAATTCGCGAATTTAAAGCCCTGGACTTTATTAAATTTACGATTTTTACTGCTTCATCCAAAATACATACAATTAAAAGTTATGTCTATTTCGTTACTTGTTTGTTGTTTATCCAAAAATTAAATACGGCTAAATTAAATATACAACTATATTTAAACAAATGTTATTTAGAAACAATATACAAACAAATAATATGTTTACCTGCTAAAATATCTATAAGGTCTTGGGGCATACCCCACGATTTTAGAAGTTTCTCCATGACTAAAAAGACAAAAAATTTCATTAATAATTTCTTCAGAAATAAATTTACCAAATGCAAAATATGTAAGTTTATGATAACTGCTTGAACCTATATTTCTATACTTTTCTCTCAACTTTTTCGTTCAAAAATTAAAAACGTTTATGTATACATTGCATTTCTTTTAAAATACAGACCTAGGGTTTTACAAGATGAATTCTTAACCTCATGTTGACACTTTCTCTAATTATTAATGTCTAATAAAGCAAATAATACTGAAACTTGAAAATACATAAAATTTGAGTCATGAAGATTTCTTATTGCTTTCATAGGGATAATTACGGTATCTATATTCGTTTAAGAAACTGTCTTTAAATCGAACAAATAAGTTGAAATATTCTTTTTCTCGCTTTAAGTCTTACTATTTCCTTCAAATAAAGAAGTTCTCCTTATTCAACATCTCAAGTGTTCTAAGTAAATAAATATTTCTGAAAGTGCGATAATCCGAATTTGATTTAAATCTTATCGGTAGTTTCCTTATTAGATTTTGAAAATATCGCCTCATTTTTTAAAGGTATAACACTCTGTGCTGCGAAACGAAGCGGAATAAGACTAATGTTCTTATAAAAAATAATCTTATTTAAGTGTGTCATATTGTCAGTGTTTAAGTGGTAAAGAATCCTTTACACGTTAAATTTAAAAAGAAAATTGTAGTTTCCTGTGGTTGATTGATGATCAGAAAATATTTTTGGTGTGCTGTGATCTAGGTTTTTGTAGGGTGAGAGCTTGGACTAATATACACAAGTAATACGAATTACTTTTGCCAAAATTTGACATTTAAAATGAACTCTTTGTCTGACGCTATAACAGCTCCGGAGTCACATGCACTAATAACCTAGTTACTATACCTCATTAAACATAATCCAAAGATACACTGTATAATTATTTCTTTATAATTTTTATTATATCCAAAATTTAATAATAATTATAATTAATGTATTATGTGACTGATCAGTTTTTATAAGGACCTTTTTAACTTTTGTCAGTTTTATAAGATTTTTATCCATTTTAGAATTATGAAATGTGTATTTTTGTCATAAAGATTATTGTAGGGTTCGCATATATAAACATTACATTGTAAGAAAGAAAAGAGCAAAAATGCTCTAGTTTTTTTACGTTATTGTCGAATGAAATGAAATTTGGTTGTAGTATATGTATGCAAGGAGTGACCTTTTTGACAGTTTTTTTAGTTGCAAAACATCCCTAGGGTCTTGACCGTTTATAATATACACCTAGTCCACTTGCGTTCTGTTCAAATAACAAATTTGAAAAACAGAGTCAAAATATTTTTGTTCTTTTTTGATTTTCTGCACCAGCTGATGAGAGTCGAAGAAAAAACTGAAACAACATACGATCCTCTGATGATGATACATTTTATATTGCTTAGAATTCATATTTTTCTATAAGTTATTTTTAAGAAAATGCCAAAACACGATTTAAAATGTTGCTTATCTTCTTGTAACATTTTTAGCCACCTCCCTTCAAGCTCTTACCCTGTAGCTACTCCAAGTTTTTATTTTAAATGGCAACCTAGGTAACAATCTTAACTATAATCGTTATTAAACTAATTATTTTTACTTAAATAATCATTATAATAATAGTAATAGTTATAGTAGTACATAAAATTTGTGGTAGTTACAGGTCAAGGGGTCGAAGGAAGCGGACTGAAAATATTACAGAAAGATGAATAACAATTTAAATCAATTTCTGCGTTTCATCGTTTTCCTTAAAAATGTGAATTTTATGCAAGACTTTTGAACAACCCTGTGTAAAATCCCCGATGAGAAAGTGGGTTGTAATTCAATCCAATGACGTTTTCTCGTCTTGTTATAAAAAAATACACTCATGCATTCTAATAGACGCGTTCTACCATCAGCATATCATCGCTTGAATGACAAACACATCTTATAGGTTTTTTTCGAGTTCTTGAATACATATTTACCAAAGAGGAGCATCTACCAGATATATTTTAGAGTGAGTGAGCATATACAATTTGGAGTTTTAGGTAAAACAGTACTAGACAAATGTATCAAGATATAATATTTTTTACCCTTATTACCGAGAGTTTATATGTCGTTGAGTTTAAATGTTTATTAGAAAATTGGTCCCTATTTATGTAGAATAAAATACAAATCCAAGTAAAAAAAAGGTGTTTTATTTAGGGTATGTAAAGAACGGTGATTTTTGGGGTATCTATTTTTTGCCACACGCCCAAATTTTGATAAATAATAAGCCCGGGATTTTTCTCTTTAAATATAAACTTATACCTTTTGATATATTCCCACTTCAGTACTTAACAGCTGCACAGAAAGAACTTTGCTTGCAATTAGTTGCTCAAATTGTAATTCGACAACAAGACAATGGTCCTAATTTATTTAAACAAATTGTATGGATAGACGAGGCAATATTAACCACAACAGGCTTGTTTTTTAATCGATACAACACTCACTATTGGGTTGCAGAAAACCCAAAAAAACAACTTATTATTAACAATATTAACTTAAGTTATTAATTTAAATTAACCTAAACTAATAAATAAAAATGAGCTAATCTGCATCACCCAAAAACTTCCTTTTATAACATTTTCTCGCATGAGATTGAAAAGGATAGTCTCGTTGAAGACTCCAGCAGTAATCGGCCATCATGTGAATGTCCTATCTACCCTGATATCTCTCTTCCATAGTTTTTATATCCTGGTGGAATCGTTTCCCCTGTTCTTCACTAAGGTCGCCAAGATTTTCTAGGAATCGTTCCAAGTGGCTGTGGAGATAATGAATCTTAATGCTCATATTACACCCATACACACTATATCTCGGTAATTTTCCGATTTCTTGTTTCCGAGAAAATTTTGCACAACTTTAACAAAAGAGAACCATATATAAAATTCAGTTTCGGTCATCGATTCTGTAAAATATGAATCTTTTATCAGCTCTCTGGTCTGAGGTTCTCTTTTTCAAATCGGTCACTCGTCAGATGACGTTTCGACTGTATCCTCTGGTAACGTAGGCAGGTTGCTATATGTTAGAATTGGTATTTTTTCAGAATGCTGAACAGGTCTTCTTGCTGTTGCTGACTCCAGGTGAGGTTAGTTCCACTTATGCCGATTGTTACGATTAATACCCTTTATCTTCACAAGACAAAAAAACCAATCGTCGAAGTGGCTTTTTTGTTGCCTCCATACCATCGAAACACCAAACTTTAAACCCTTTTTTTGTCCTTTTGTCCATTGTCGCCGGTGTTTGGCACAGGTTTTGCATACAACATGCGGAGCCCAGGGTTTATTTTGGTCTCCACAGAGATAGGCCAAATAAGCTTTTTTCACAAAGTCACAAATCACTCTTCTACTTTCTTCTAAAATGTACTCGCCACATATGTAGGAAAAAACCTCCGGATGGTTTACGCAACTACGCCTACTTGTAGAAGCCATGGTAAAATACGATTTTTCAAAAAACACACTCTTGCAATGAAGCTCAAGTTTTAACTAAATGCATGCAGGCAATATTCCGCATAATATAATCCCCATATTATGGGGATTATATAGGTACTAATACCCTAGGACAGAAGCCAAGTTAACGAATTAATTTATGAGGCTTACGGTATACAATTTCATTCACTTTTATTGCCTTCTATTGTATATTTCGTGCTAATTGCAAATACGAAAATAAGAAATCTGCAGGTCAAAAAAATTCCAGGAAAAATTACTTCTTATCTGTAATAATTATATGGCCTTTTGCCAATATAAGATTAGGTATTTCCAGTGATTTATGAAGAAATAGGTATAATTAAAAAGGCATTAGTCTTGGAATTAGTGAAGTTTCTGATAAAATGTATGATCATTATAATTGTCAAATATATTAATATATAATTATATAATTGATATGTGATGGGCTACATGCTTGGTGAAATTGATCTTCCATAGTAGAGGAAATTAAAGTAGTACTTGTTATATTTCACAATTTATTTTAGTTTCCTGACACGTGTTTCAACCCTTGCGGGTCATTATCAAAGGCATTATGAGACAATAATAAATTCTACATCATATTTATCTTAAGTTATTAGGCTATTAAGTATTATATTGGCACCTGAAGGTATTTCATATGTGTGTTTGATTCTTAACAACATTACATACTATTAGAAACATTAGCAATTAAAAAAAGCCTTAAAAAATCGATGTAATGTTGTTAGCAAGTAAATTGGAATACCTTTAGGTGCCAATCTAATACTTAATAGCCTAATAACTTAAGATAAATATGCAATAAACACTGTCAATAATTACCAACGAAAAAAACCCATAATTATTATAAACAATATCATTTTCTTAATTTTATTACTTAGATGTAAATACCTCTATAATCACACCTGTAATTTAGTTGTACCTTTGGCCAATACCTGTAAAGTACCAAAATAGCCTACCATCCCTCAATTTTTATTTTAATGACATGTAGAATTTATTATTGTCTCATCTGAAATAAATATATATTGTGAAATATAACAAGTACTATATACTTTAAATATATGAATATTACAATTTGTTCTGAGTAGGCTCTATCTCAAAAACTAGAGCTGATACGAAGAAAAGATAAGTGTTTTTGGAATCATCGCATTCAAAACAACTAAAATCAGTTGTTTTTTTCGGCACCAAGACAAAAAAAAAATTTTTGTTGGGCTGTGTAATAGAATTTTGGGTCCAATATTTTATAACGGGTCACTAACAACTAAATTTACCTATAGAGGCACAGAACTTTCATTGTATACACAACAATTCGTGGTGTAAATATAGCTTTCTCATACATCTCTATACGGAAAAGCATAATCAGTTTCTTGAGATCTGCTGAGACTTTAATGGTGTCCAAATTAGGTTTTGTCTCGGCATCCTTTCGGTATAACTCTTTAGATATCTTTGCTTTTTGAATATGCTTGTCCCAATTTTGGCAAATTTCGCAATTATCATGCAAACTGTCTTTATAATGAGATATATCGTTGCTTAAATATGTGGTAAATACGAGGCTTTATTTAGTATTAGGTACTGCAAATAGTGTCGCGGGCAAATGTTTTTCCATTAAAAATTTATGAAAAATTAGAGAATACGCGTTATTTTACCTGTAAAACAGTAGTGTACAATATAAGAAATATACATATATAGAAGGTAATATGTCAAATTTAAATTATTTTTGAGATACGGGATTTTTACACAGTAGGGCAGTATTGTATAACAAAAATAATGTACAATAGCTATTTTCCTAACAAGTGCAGAAAATCGATTTTTCCGCACGCAAATGCCGTTGACAGCACGACGCGTAGCGGAGTGGTGTCAAGCATTTAAGTGCGGAAAAATAGGTTTCTGCACGTGTTAGGAACAATAGTTTTTCTACTAGCGTGAGGAATCAACAACTGGTTATATACACCATAGCAACTAAGATATTTCAAAGGTAATATGATGAACAGTGACTTCAAATCGTACAGCATTTAATTTAATTAAATTTAATTTCAAAATATAACAGTGCGGAAAAATCTTTGCCGCACGGTGCGGAAAAGTGGATTTTCCGCATTTAATTTCAAAATATAACAGTGCGGAAAAATCTTTGCCGCACGGTGCGGAAAAGTGGATTTTCCGCACTAAAACATGTGCGGAAAATGCGTTTTTCCGCACGCTAGTAGAAAAAGTACTATTTCTATCAAATTGTAATGTTTGTACTATAGTATTTAATATGACCTTTTTACTTCAAATCGACAAAATCCATCTTTTTTTAAAGGACGCATTTGTAATCTATTGGTTCCTGATATCAAATGTAAAAATAAAAATAAATTAGTATACATAAAACAATTAAACTATTAGTGGAGGCGCCTGAAACAACACCAAAGGAGTCGGTAAAGATTTCTAGTGATCAAGCGACGGGACATTGCTCGCGGCTCCGTCTCGTTTAGTTATTTTTCCAGCAATCGGCACGTTAACCAGCGTTATAGTGACCGTAATGCGTTTCACGGTGTTTGCAATACAAGGCGCTAAATTGATCGCCTGCCCTTGCGGATTTAAGGGAGTATTATTATTATGATAGTGTTACTTAAATATGAACTTGAGTATTGCTGGGAAATATTACAAGTGGTATGGCCTGGGATAAATTAAGGGTAGGTGGCGCCTATCTTGCTTACCATAACGGGCCGCTACTGCACACAAGAATAAATGAAAAACTGATAAATGCATTAAAATCCTAATTTATTTACGTCTTCTTTTTTAATTTGGGTTTCAATGCGGTGATGATTTAAATCGAGACTCTCCACAAATATATTAAGTTGAGCAATGTATTCTTTTTGATGTTTTCTATAATGCCCTACGTGTGGAGAATCTTCAAACAATTTCCAATGGACCTAAAAATACGAAATAATATAGTACAAATTCGAAATATGACCATATAAAACCACTTTTTTAGTATTGGTTAATGAAAACGAAATAAATCCGATTTTCCATATTTGTTGTCAGTTTAAAAAAAAAACGCCAACCTTTGCGAATATCTTCAAACCTGTAACTTCAACACCCTAGCGGGGGTGGGCCATACCCTTAAAAGTTTAAATGGAATCAGCGGCCAGGCGATACCAAAATTTATGAAACAACCTTTTGAGGCTGCTTACTGTTTAAATTTGCAACTAAAATCCATTTATCATCTTTAAAAGCCAGTTCTTAACCAAATTTAAAATGCCCACTTGATCCCTGATACCATTCCAACTAATCCACCCCCGCTACGGGGTTAAAGTTCGGGTTAGTTCAAAGTTTTTAAAAACTATAAATATGAAAAATCGGGATTCTTTCTTTTTCATTGGCCAACTAGGTATGTATGCTGCTGTCCTTTTTGCTCTTTGGTAACTACCTGAATTCCAGACTTTTCCCAAGAGTTTCCTACTCGCTGATTGGTAAGTACGTTGCCAATTGGGTCAGCTTTGCTACATACTATGAGCCTTGGTGCTTTTACCATATCTGAATGAAACACTCCACTTGCCGTTCTGTAGTGTATTGTAGCAACTTTTTCAAAGACCTTAAGATGAAACCTGACAAAAATACAACTTTATATTTGTATTCTATCTAAAAAGTGGCTCTGAAAATGTATTTAGACTTAAAAAATATTAAGACATTAAAAAGTTTCAGCCGATCTAAATGCACAAGAATATATTTATCGTTCAGGAAAACTTACAACATGTATTTATGTAATGCACCAGCTACGAGTTTATTTTTAGGGAAAAATGCTGTTGGTAGGCCTTTAGGAATTTCGTCTATATCAGCGATACTGTCCCATATCTTAAAAAAAATATACAGGAAGTTCTAAAAGTGGCCCAGGCACAAAATTGTGCCACCCAAAAACCTTGGCTAAATTTAATGTTTCATAACTTTTTCATTTCTAATCCCATTTTCATGATCTTATTACCAGAATGTAAATATAGATATTGGGATTATTCCTTTTGTATTAAGCGTTTACGCTTAAATGATTTTATACCGGGGTAAACTAAAATGGTGTTTCTTGTCACATTTTCAAAAACATCCTGTGGAAAAATTGAGGCACATAATTTTGTTTATAATCTTTTTGCTATAATCTAAGATGTATTCCTAATTTTTTTCTTTAATTATCCCATTTTCTAATTTCTTGTAAGAGCTACACAATTTTAAATTAACACTGATAATCGATATCTTAATCTGCATGTCGGAATTAAATAATCGAAGTTTGTGATGTATACGATTAATTTTAAAAAATTATTAAATAATATATAATAAAATAATATCGAATTGTTGCCTTAGTAGATGAAGATTTGCCGACTGCACCATAGCGGAGCGAATTTCATATCATGGCGGTTCCGTCTTGAAAATAGTACTCTAAACGCCCAGCGTTACATTAATGATTTTTCAAAGAAGTGGTCGTTCCATTGGCCCCTTTAATTGGGAACCAATTTATTTTAATGCACGATAATGCACATGTAGTGTGCGTATATCTGAATGAGGTTGGACTGTGAATATTGGAATGGCCCGCATGTAGCCCGGATCTCAACCCTATAGAACATTTCTGGGATGAACTTAAAAGAGCTGTTCGCGTCGTCCTGTTCTACCACAAACTTTGCAAGAGCTATGGTTGGCGTTGACAGAGCAATATCAGAATACTTCTCAAGAAAGAATAACTAATCTTATTCATTCACTGCCACAAGGACTATGAGCTTTCATTGTTGCGAAGGATGGAAATACAGTGTTTGTTTTTGTTATTTAAAATTGTGTGCTCTTAAAGTACTTCTCAACATATTTCGTTTGGCTTAATGACCGCAATAAAGTCCCTCATAAACTCGGCTTTTGCTTTCGCAGAGACGTATTAACCCACATTTATTTTTAATGCCAGTTTATAATAACAATAGATAGGTACATTATTTGATTTGTTATCAAAATTAATTAACTGTCTAATTAAGGTTTTCTATAAACAACTTAATTAGGATATTAGGATATTTCTCAAAACTTTTTACTTAGAGGTACCTGTTTATATAGCTTATATAAATAGTAAACATAATATTTGAAATAGATTAGTACATATCTATTTTACTTTGAAACAGTGTGCAACAATACCTTGGGAATCTTCCCACCCTAAAGTAATTGCCATTATAAATACCAGTGAAATCACGAAAGTTCCATTATCGACGGTACGAGATATTATGCTAAAAGGACATTTTAGAAGAAAAGTTCGCAAAGATACCGGAAAAATCAAGTGTGTAGATGATTTTGGCAAAGGTGTTATTCGCAGGAAAATATACCAAATGTATCGAGAAAATGTTGTACCCACGTTAGATTCTTTAAAAACACGGTTAACAACTGACGATACAACGATATCAGGACAAGTCTTTTAACGCGCTTCGCAAGAGATAAGATTTATGTATAAGACAATAAACAAGAGACAAATTATTATGGAGTCCGAAAGATTAAGAAAAATGAGATTTCTGTACCTTAGGGAAATAAAAAAGTTTCTTTTTTAACCCTATTGAACATATGTGGCATCAAATTAAATCGAAAATAAGAAATGAAAATAGCACACCTACTCTTAGTGGAAGTGTAATAGAGCTAATAAAGAAAGTTTTCTGTGAAATTCCAGATGAAAGTTGGAAAAATGCGGTCAACCTCGTCTTAAAAATTGAAGACTCTTATATAACTACACAACAATACGAAGTACATCCTCTTATTATAAATGTAGATGATAGTGATAGCGAGACTGAATTAGGAATACATTAAAACGTTTTATAATTACAATTAAACCTTCTGCGTATCTATGTAAATACATTTTTTTAAGTAGGTATATTAATTGTTATTATCAGTTTTACCTAAATGCGTGCGAAAAGTTGCCATTTTCCGCACGCAATACTTTTCAGACTTGTTTTGTACTTATAATAAATTAATATGCATATAATACAAGTAATGGTAAAAATAAACATAATAAACATTGCTACTATAAGGTATTATTATGGCTTTTCATTTAACTACAAAATCCGTTTCTGTGCAAAGCAGTACCCCTTATTTCATTTCATTTCAGTAAAATAAACAGTGATGCCAGCTGGGGCCAGGTAGATTTCGCTGGTTAGCACGCTCATCGACAGTTTTATATGGGTAATTTTACCAAAAAATTCTTTAAAAACGTAGGTTTGGTAATCGAACAGGTAACGGGGTTTCTTTGGGTGTTTACAATATAATAAAACTATTATTGCAGTTATTAGGTCAAGCGAATTATGTTTGGATGGACTTTACAAAAACAGAATATTAGGAATATATTTAAGATTTTAGCAAAATTATTGTAAACAAAACTATCCACCTCAGTTTTACCACAGGGCGTTTTGAAAATGAAACAAAAAACAACATTTTAATTTACCCCGGTATATCACCACCTAAGCGAAAAATATTAATTATTAAAAGAAGACGGAATAATCCCAACAGATGTATTTACGAACTGGTAAACGAATCATGAAAATCGGATAAAAAATAAAAAAGTTATAAAACATCAAAATTTACCAAACAGAAAAACCAAAGTTCTTTTTATATTATAAAATGCAAAGGAACAAACAAATGAGTTTCCCAATTAATAGTTATGACAGGTTTGTCTTACTTGTCCAACAATTTTATCCAGAATCGGCTTATATCGATCGATATCTTTAGTCATATGTACCAAAACCTCTGACCATTGGTATCCACCTACAGAAAAGCCATGGATTACTATCTGAGAGTAGGATTTGTTTTTATCCAGAAAATTTAGAAGGTCGCCTGCTACCCTCTAAAAAATAATAAATAATGGATATTGAAATCGCCAAGAATCAATACATCTCGTTTGATGGTTTGTGGTAAATTATACGGATTTGATGGAGAAATGAGGACACACAAATACTTGGGGGTCTTCAGTTTAATTTTCAATACCTTTTTAAATCTGTAACCGCTTGTCATGAAATTTTTACCAATTTGTGTACGTATAAACACACTTGAATAAAGTTTTGTTTATTTGATACAGATGAAAAATAATTAATAATATTATGTATTAATGTGTTGCACATTTTTGACACTTGCTGATCATAATTCCCTCATTAAAATAAATGGGTACTCGAATACAGAGTCCCCGAAATCTACGTCACAAAATAAACATATTTTTCCATATAAACGTATATCTGGAAATGCCTTCTAAGGACAAGACTGTCATGCTTTAGCCCTAGATAGTATAAGTACTCTTGTAGCTTGGTAGCTTGTTTAACATTAAGAATAAATAATTTCTCGGTATATGTTTATAGGGAAAAATATGACTATTCTTGGACGTAGATTATACACTGTAGGTATGGTGTTTTAAGTTAAGCCACTGTTTCGAATTATCTGTTACATCGTTAACTATTGACGAGGCAGTCATTTAATGCTTACCTGAGTACCTGTCACAGGCCATAAAAATTGGAACGCATGGATAGTAACAGTTAAGACATCAAATCCCTTCTCAATCCAGAATTGAGCGAATTTATTTGTGTGTTTATTCTCCGCCATCATCCAACACATTAGTACCACGAGAGGTTTGTCTTTTTGATCGTCCAACCTAAAGTCTTTTACGGTGGAGGTACTTTTTGTAAATAATGTGATGTTCTTGGTTATCTCATGGCATAAGATGTTGGGTACAGGTGGTATAAGAGAATGCTGAAGTAAAAACGTAATCTTACAAATAATAGCTCTCTTATATGTAAAGATAAATTTTCACAAAACTTAGACACTTTTCTAGGAAACAATAATTAAAGCTCTCTTAAAATACCTATGCAGGGCGGTCTCAGAATTCGTCGTTAATTTATCATCGGATATATCTTTTATTAATATCTTTTGAATCATCTTGTGCAATTCGTCGCGCATGGATGTATGTAAGAGTCCAGGGTGCGTGAATTTACGATGCTATTTTCACGTGATCTACATACCGTATCGGACAAAATTATTGCGAGAAATCAAAAAATTCTTAAAATTATAATCGTAACTTTGGGGGTTGATGAAATCTATTGAAAACAACCAAAAACTGTATAGAGCTTATAAAGATAATGCCGAAAATATCGAAAAAGAAACAGCTTTAAAAATAAATTTAAAAAATTAATATTCGAATTAAAATCGGAGTACTTCAAACTAGAAATTGAAAGGGACAGCAAATCTTTATGGAAGATGGCCAATAAACTTACAGGTAAGTATACGGAAAAACGATGTTACAGACATAAATGTGGAAGGTATGGTAAAAAAGAAAAGATGGATGGATTATTTCTATAACATTTTTTTTAAATTAGGCTTTTAACTTGGTAAATAACATTCCTAAACAAGAAAATGAATATTCTAATAAAGAGTTTTCCAATAAGAACGATATGATTTCAAAATGAAATAAAATTAAAATTATTTCAGATACAATAAAACTTTTTATATTATCTTAAAGTATAGTTGATAACATTTATGTTTTGAATAACACATCGTTTAAATGTCCTCCGCGACTTCGTGTACACGAGCGAATTCGACGAACCCAATTTTCGATGACTTTATGCAATAAATCGGGCGTGATCTGACGAATGCAGGGTTCAATGTTCAACCTTAATGCATCAAGTGTTTGTGGTCTGTTTGCATAAACCTTATATTTCAAATAGCCCCAAAAGAAGTAATCTAAAGGAGTTAAATCACAGCTTCTTGGAGGCCACTGAACAGTAGCATTCCTTGAAATTATCCTTTCGTCAAACTTTTCTTGCAGTATATCAATAGTTTCATGAGCAGTGTGACATGTGGCACGGTCTTGCTGGAACCACATATCCTCCAAATCAAGTGCATCTATATTTGGCCACAAAAAATTTCTTAACATCTGTCGATATCGTTCACCATTCACTGTAACTGCATCTCCTGCCTCATTTTGGAAAAAAATGATCCGATGATGCCACCATACCATAAACCACACCATACAGTTACCTTTAGCGGATACAAAGGCTTCTCATGAATCTGTTGTGGATTGTTTTCACATCAAAAACGGCAATTTTGCTTGTTAACGTATCCACTTAACCAAAAATAAGCTTCATCTGAAAAGATAATTTTTTTGGCAAAATTAGGATCCCTTTCAAGTTGTTCTAAACTCCAAGCAGCAAATTCTTTGCGCCGACGATGGTCCAGTGGCTTAAGTTCTTAGGTCAAAACAATCTTATACGGGTGTAAATTCAAGTCTTCTTTCAAATTACGCCAAGTTGTCGTTTTTTTAATCCTTAACTCTTGAGCACGACGAGGAATTGATAAATTTGGATACACTGCAACACTAGCTCTTACAGCAGCAATATTCTCAACAGTTCTTGCGTTTCGATGTCTTCTTGGTGCTTTTGCATCGTGAAGAGTAAAATTATTTTCAAATTTCTCAACGATGCGACGAATGGCAAGCAAAGAAGGACTATTATTTACACCAAAGTTTTCGCGAAGTGCGCGATAAGTGTTCACAAAAGATCGTCTATTTTCATAAATTTTTTGGATAATAACCAAACGTTCTTGAAGCGCGTATTTAGCCATAATAAATTGTTATAGTTTACTGACAATAACTGACAACTGGTGACAGGTATAACTTTATTACCATGGTTACCATATCGTTTCAAAATCATATCGTTCTTATTGGAAAACCCTTTAGTAATAACCATAGTACAGAAAATTCTATATTTTTTCTTCCCGCTGATCTAGAAGTACCTAGTAGAAGAAACTATAAAGGAACTGAAACCAAACAAAGCTCCTGGAAATGACGAAATTACCTCTGAGCACATGCGTCTGACCTCCTCATATGTAAAACCCCTTTAAGTCATCTTATTAATAAAATGCTTGGGGAGGGTACATTCCCATCTATTTTTAAAATCGACATTGTGAAATCCTTACTAACGATGATAAACCTTTTTAGTAAAATATGTGGCGAATCAGCCAATATCAATATTGAATGCTTGGAAAGGAAGACTATTGACCATTTTAAAGGATTATGACCCAATGCAGATGAGACAGGTCTCTACTGTTAACCGACCAACATTTGATTTCCCGAGGGTGGTAAACAAAAAAATGTAAATACAATCACGTATAAAAAGTTATGACGCCTCAAAAGAGTAATCAGACATGCAGGTGGCGCCCTCTATAAGTGGGAGCCATACTAACATCAAATTCGAATTTTCATTTCAGAAAACCCCTATATACCAATTTTAGTTCAAAGAAAAATTATTTAGAAAAAAAAAAGAATAAAAATAAAACACCCTTGTTTTCGCACTGTATATCAGGCTATTTTTATTTGGTTGCATTATTTATGTCCGATAGTGTATAAATCCGAGAGATTGCTCACGAGTTATGGGACACCCTGTATACTTAACTAAAACATGTGATACTAATTCATTATTGCGGCAGATTTTTTTTTGGGTAAAACTGTGTGAACCCTATGCAATTCGGGTCAAGTATTTAACATTTTTTTTTATAAAGGGCGTTCCACAAAATTAGCTTAATAGTCTATGCACCTCTTACAATGTCACACTTACCTTCTTTTTTTTCTTCTTTAAATTTGTCACCATAAATACCAATGTCAGCAAGGTGGAAATTAATTTTTCCAAAATATCTGATATTGTCAACATTGCAATTCAACGGATCTAAAACGTACTTTACTACCACAGTTTCTCATTATATAGCAAGAACAAATTGTATTTAAACAGATATTCAGTTATTTGCACACAATTGCAGTACATCGGTTATTAATGTATGCTTTATAAGCAAATTCATTTTGAACAATAAACAAAATCATCAACGCGTGTTTGGATTAAGTAGTATAAAATTGTAAAAGTTGTTGGAAACATCTATTTTGCCTACTAAAAAATACTAAATCTGGTGGATAGCTCTGTCGGTTTAAATAGCTTGGTTTCATTAAATTTGTTCATTCAATTAATAATTATTCTAATGAGGTAACGTTAGAATGAATTTTTATTCTGTCCCTATTATCTCATACTATAGGTATTAACGTCTTTATTATGTCTTCTTTAATTAAAGGCGTTTTAACTCAATTTAATTAACAAAATTGGGCTCATTTCATTGGGCATTCACTATTGATCGAAACACTTTACTTTGAAACCGTTAAATGTTCTCAGATTGGCTTTAATATAGACCCATAGAGTTTTTTGCTATTTGATAATTGGGAACTTGTTCTTAGTACCTCGTATAAGTTAGTATACTGCTTACCTATTTGTCGTCTTTTAGTGAATATTTTAATAGCGATTCTACACACGTTAACATTATATCCAGATGTCTCCCCAAATATTTGGTTTCATTGACCCTGATGCTCCAGTGTTAAGACATTATATATAACCGAAAGAAGTTTGCCCCTTTTCTTTCCGTCAGACCCAATACTTGGACGCGTTTCGCCGTATTACGGCTCGTCGGCAAGGCTATAGATTCTGACGAAAAGGAAAGAAACCTCACAGTGCATTTGAACACAACATATAAAGGTACTTATGCGAGATGTTGTACTTGACGACATCTCGCATAATATGTACCTTTATATGAATTTTGTTTGGATGCACTTGCAGCAGTTTCTGAATTTAAGTGAGAGGATAACACAACAGGTTGCGAAGGTTGCAGATGTAGTCAATCTAGTCTTGGGCATATTAGCACTATAATAATAAGTATAGTGTTTCAAGACGACGCTTTTTTGTGGGATACTAGAAAGGTAGAAAATCACTGTGCTCTCTATAATGTTCAACATAAAATGATGCTTCTGTTAAATGGAAATTCAATAGAACATATTATAATAATCATGTGGTAAATATTCTTTAAGCTTATGAAATATGCCTGTGTGGCAAGTTGTATCGAAGGCCTCTGTCACGTCGAGAAAAGCCGCTGAGTAGTAGGTACCTTTTCTGTTATATCTTTTTAAACTTTCTTTTTTTATTATTATTAATATTTCTTATCTTCTAATGGGCAACTTGACAGAGTAAATAATATGTAAGTTGTTTTATTTAAAAAAATTGAAGTTTGAGTGCCCTACGCTTGTCAATTAACCTGCATAAATTATTATATTCGCAAGTTATAGATCTTACTAATCTACATAACCTTTTCTATATCTCATATAGAATTCGAAATATATTCCGTCCAAGCACGCACTAAATGTGAACACCCTCTATAGATGAATATTTCGCCCCTTCACTGGTAATCCCCAAACACTCCCCCCCCCCCCCCCCCATCGTGGTTGCGCCACTGCCGTCAAGGAAATTGACATTCAGAACGCAGAAATACAGTCAAATTACCACCGATAGTTACTTAATATTATTTCTCTTATCCCTCTTTTTAAGAACTTTTCAAAAATATATAATAGTACATATTTATTTCTTTTAACATTTTTTGTAAAATTATTCATTTTTCGTATGGAAGGCTATGCCATGGTCAATCACGGACAGCCATGACAGAAAACCAAATTCTGTAAATGTGCCATTACGGATTGTTGTCAAATATTACTGGTATTTGTTTGATTTTGTAAGTTTATTTTTTTATTTTTTTGAAAAATTATTCAAAATGGCACAAAATAATAAATTTGATATAGGTAAATAGGTAAGTTTTAAAATCATTTGTAAGGTACCATTAATATTTCTAATAAAAGTAGGACAGTTTTAATCAATATTTTTATCTATCATCAGTTTTTTGTTACATATTTAAATTTTTTGTACATATCCAGAAAGACAACAACCCGATAAAAGAATATTTCAAAAAGTCCAAGTCAATCTCACTGAGCACGGATCTTTTAAAAAACCAAGGCTTCATTTTTACAACAAGGAAAATAGGGAAGGAGAACAAATAAATGTTTTGGAGTCTGTCACGGTACAATCATCCATATCATCATCAGCAGTTAATACTAAAAAAATATAAATTTAAGCCAAACAAATACCATCTCGTCCAACGTAGTTTAGTTTTTTGCAACTGGTACCTACAAACGTGTAGGAACGCGCAAATTTTGAAAGAAGGGTGGTATGGTCCGACGAGGCTTCTGGCAAACTGAAATGGTTCAAGGTACTGGTCCCAAGAGAACCAACACGTAATATTTCCACGAGAATGTCAAGGTGGGTTTGGATTTAGCATGTCATGTTTAATTTTTTTCACTAAGATTAAGTATTTTATCTATGAAGGAACTTTAACCGAAAATAGACACCTAGATATAATGCGAGATGTACTAATGGAATTATTAGAGGATGTTCCTTTGGTCGAGTTAAATAATATTTATTACCAGCAAGATGGCGCTCCGAGTCACAATTCTCATATAGTGAGAGAATATTTAGAAACCCCATTTCCTGATAAATGGATTGGTACCAGTGGACCTGTTAGGTGGCCTCCAAGATCACCTGATCTTTTTGTGTTGGAATTTTTTATGGGGTTATATTGATGATCTAATGGAAGCGGGTCTTTACGGATTAAGAAGGAAAAACGTGCCAACTTATTACATATAAGGGTACTAAAGCAGTACTGAAAAAAGGCACGCTTCAAGTCATCAACATTCCAATTAAGAGTTCGAAAGTCAGCTGACCATGTAGCCATAATCCACTGTTCACTGTGAAAAGAAAAGAGGGATTAAACTACCTGTCTGCTATTTGCTATGTCAGTTTTAATTGCTCTGAACATTGACTGTTAACTACCAAGTGTTTTAACATGAACCGTATTATAATATATTCAGTGAAGAAAAGATGCACAATCATTTAGAGACTATAAATTATAAAGGATTATTGTATTGTAATTTGTCGTACCACATGATTGTTAGCTACTTTTGCTCCCTTTCAAATCAGATATTTACGAAATCTAAATGATCTTACATTAATTAAGTAAATACTAGTGCACGACATGAGTATAAAATGAATGAAGGCTGGAGGTAGGGGTGAGCCTTGCGGCACTGCTGCGCTGTAAGATGAAATTACTTTAGAATCAAGCCACAGCGCCTATAGACATTTGGTTAAAACACTGTTTGAACGTTTTTTTTTATTCTTTAAATATTTCCAATTTCCAATTTACATTTATTAAAAGGTTTCCTGTAATATACAGAAAAATATTCCTTCAAATCAGCTTAAGTTAACACACAAATCCAGCTGGATCAAAGTTGCACTTGTTTTTCTTAACTCCATTGGTTATGTTAACAGTTTTCCAGGGCCAATCGACACAACTTCCATCGCCACAAAGAATGTAAACAGGCATGCTGTTAGAGATGCCGGCCATCGTTCCGGTGACGTCTGTCAAAACCAAATTGTTGATTGGGATATTGCTGTTTGGAGTTCCGGTTGATTTTCCTTGGCTGTAGTCTTGTTGTATGTTAACTCCATAGTGGGTGATACCTTGAATTAACAGGTTCTTAATAATGTTTACGTACACATTCCTTGATGACAACTTACCTTCGAACCTAATATGCTTGTACGTGACGTCAGACACTAATCCAGTTCCGGCATCAGTATGAGTTTTTACGTGAATGCCATTTCTCGAGTCTATAATAGCGCAGTCCGTAAAGACAACATTGCTGACGGTGTTTTTAGTGCCGTTTTCCTTACTCTGACCGACAGACAGACTGATTCCGTGGCCTCCAATACAGGTGAGATTACGGAATACATAATTCGATCCTTGGTTTACCACTACGCAATCATCTTGGTTCATTACAATAGAGTGTTTGATGGTTATGTTGCTCGAGCTGGATAGACCAAATCCGTCTGTATTCTTACCCAACTTTTCACCCTAAAAATATAAAATTTTGCAAACTATCCTGATGGTTCTATACAGCAAGGCAACCTACAACATATTTTTACCGACCCTTAATGTGCGAAAAATTAACCTGTATCTATAGTTTAACTAAAATCATATGAAACCAGAAAATGGTCGGTAAAATACATCTTGCAAGAAGAGTTGAAACGTCCCAACCCCGGGTCCATTAGTTGCAATAAATTGGGTAATAGGGCCTAGAAATTTGCATCCAACTAAGACAAATTTTAAAAGCAGTTAAGACAGTCGGAAAGTGTAACATTGACCATTTTAAGGTCGGAAAAGGGTTATCCAGGCCAAATTCCAAGAAGTTGGATAAGAACACATGAACCCACCGAGCGCTAAGCGACGCTATTTTTGGGAAGGGGGACTATGAATATAATAGGCCAACGCCAGTATCAAAAAATCCAGCGATTAGAAATGTTACACAGATAAACAATTCTTAAAGGAACAAGTTAAGGCAGACGTATTTTCTTTTACTTTGGGGAAGTACCATAATCATAAAATCATAAAAAAACTAGGGAAAAGGCAAAACGTTAATGGAAGAACCACGAATAAATAAATTATCAGGTATGTAGTTTGGGTAAACAGTATATTATTATAAAGAATATTAAATTTACCGTTATGGTTATCCAAAATCAATAAACTTTCGCTTTTAAAGTAACCTAATATAGGTCAAATCTATCTTGGGCACACTTTGTGCCGAAACCAGATGGTCTGCCTGTCTTCCAGAGGTTTCACCCGAAGCATAGAAAATCAAAGTGAGAAAAGAATTTATTGGTTTAATGATGTAATTAAATATTACAAAACATTACGACATAGCCTGCAAGGTTGGGGAGTAATTAGTAGACAAAGGTGGGTGATAATATTGTTAGAACTTTAGCATAAGGAGTATGAGTAGGACATTAATTTATGATAAGTGCTAAAAGGAGGGTGAAAAGTTATTCTTAGGAAAGAACGTTCGTTGCTTGTTTAGTAATCGTATGTAAGTACCCTGTATAATCTAACGTAGTTCGGATATTTTATTTACGAAAATATCAGCTCCTATCTTTTGGTACACTGTTATATCTTATATGGGGAAATGTCAAACGACTAATGACCACAGGTATCTTTCTGATTTTCCAGTTATGTAGTCCATTGGCCTTTGGTGGCAGCAAAATTGATAAAAGTACTTGTCGTAGACAGGTAATGGCATATGAAAGAAAAAGTCACAGTAGTATTGTTGCAGACAGGTAATGGCAGTGGTTAAACAACAGAGAGGTTTCAGGCTAAAATATGGGTTTTTGTATTAATTTCAAAGTTGAGGATGAGATAAAAAAGAGGACCTAAGTACTTACCTACCCCTGTGTTTTATTTCACTATATTGACATAGGGCGGTGAAGAAAGACGAAAGAAAACGAAAGACCCTAGTCGGATCTTCTAGGGCCCTAAGGTAAATTTGGGGGGTTAGTTATTGCAGGAAAAATCTGTGATCATAAATTTGTTGATCAATAATAAGGGAATTTACTCGAATGGCCCAAAACAAATATTTGTAGCTAATAAATAATCAAAGTTGGTAAATAAGTAACTATATCTAAATAGTAAATTAGTCGTAAATAAAGTGGATTATAGACAAAATCAATACTAGTCAATTCAACAGTCAATAAATAAGTAATTTACACAGGCAAGTCAAAATATACAGCTGTTAGTAAAAAGTCAGTCAAAGTAAAAGTTTATACAGCTTACCTAAGGGATAAATTAATGAAAAGGAAAAAAAATATGATTGTGCTTTAAGTAGCCCTGCGTTGGGCGCCAAAATTGACAATTGATTTCAGATACCTACCTCGCTACCAGCAGAAACATCAATTAGGAAATTTTGTAAAGTAGTGTCGCTGGCAGTGTTGATAGAAACGCAGTGCACCGGGCAGTTCAAGAGATGGATGTGACTAAACCTGGAACCTCCTGTAGTTTTAATTCTAAAAAATTTCGGTTTAAGGATACCACTGCCACCTTTTCCATCCCAATATTTCGCACCTACGGTTACAAGAAAGTCGTTAATATATTTGTGTACAGGGTGAATCGGGAGGAACGGACAAAACTCCAATCAAAACCGGATTAAAACAATATGAAAAACACATATGTTTTAATCCGATTTTCATTTGTTTTCATTTATAGCATAATTAAAATTTTTTATCTAGCGCTCCACTTGCATTCAAGAGTATGCCATGTTCGGTCTGTGGGATTCTAGCAGGGATAGAATTTTTATAAACGCTCTGAAAACAATTAGCGAAAGCAATGACAATGCCCCGGAATCCTGGATTGTCCTTTTTTACTCTGATCTGAACTGGACCAAAATTTAGATTGAACATTAGAGGTGTTTATTTCAGCAATATATATGTATTTTCTGTACGCTAAATTAATTTGGCTCTTAATAAGACGAACGATATCCCTCTAGAAAGTAGCTAGCACCATAACTCCTGAAATCCCGATAAGCCTTCTCTTTTTTAAAAATGGTATTTATTATAATGCTGGAGAACCAGGGTGGAAATCGCGTCTTGCGTTGAATGTTGACGGGTACACAGACCTGAAAAATATTGTCGAGGATGTTATAAATAGCGTTACAAAAAGCATTACCAGAATTATATATTGGTGACCAATCCGTCTCCACTAGCATATCCTACATTAGAGGAACAGTAGCATTTCTGAAATTGTATTCTCTAGGTGTGTTGGACTGGAAAATTTTTTACATGCGAGAAGGTTGCTTTAAATTCAATCAACAGTGATGGATGGAATGCGTCTTCGTCAACAAATACAATATCACTAAAGTACGCAACGCGACAGCAAAGAAAAAGGAAGAAGAAAGACATGAAGCAATTAGGAAAGCAACAGGCGCTTCTCGTAGGTGAAGCAAAAAATGTGTAGAGGTCAATGGCAATATATAAGTGTCAATTTTTAAATCGTTTTTCTGGATTAACTCAAAAACTGCTCATACTATTTTGCCGAAATTTGGTACGTTGGCATAGCTTTATGGGCTAAAAAAACCTATGTCACAATTCTGATTAATATCAGTCCATGGGCGTAGAACCTGGTTTTTTTTACTAATTGCTTGTTTCAGATTTCTATGCCAATGGAACGAGAGGGGTTTGGACACAAAATTCAGATGAACCAACTCATTTGCTACAAAAAAGGTACTCTTGATTAAACTCGATTCCTCTGGCGGTTTTCGAGAAATTTGCATTTTATTACTTAATACGTATTAGTCTTTACAAAAAAAGAAAAAATAACTAAATCACAAACAGAAATAAATAGAAATATCATAAAAATTGCTCAAAATATCCACCATTTTCATGAATATAAAGATTTATCGAAAAAAAGTAAAACACACTCTTTGCAGAACTTGTTCATCGCCCTTAAGAATATTTATTGCATCTTGAATACGTTGCCATAGTTGTTCTGCGCTATCTGGAGTTGTCCTGTAAACCACTGTCTTAAGATGCCTCCATGAGAAATAATCCAATGGATTTAAGTCCGGAGATCGTGGTGGCCAATTTACAGGGGCATTACCTCTACCAATCCATTCCATTACCTTGATAGCATGTGAATTTTCATCCGTATAAACATGTTCAATATAAAAATTTGTAATCCCTCTTCTTCTAAAACATGCTTCATCGGTAAACAAAATATTGTTGGCAAAGTTGGGATTCTCTTCTCTCTGCCTATGAACAAGCCGACTAAAAACCAGGCGCATTTCAAGATCATTAGGTAAAAGATCTTGAACTGGCATCTTATGGTATGGATATAGCAACTGTTCTTGAAGTACTTCATGAACAATATCTTTGGACACTCCTATTTCCCTACCTAGTCTCCTGGTGCCTATTTCTGGATCTTTTGCAACACGTTCTAAAAGGTCTTCCTCGACTTCAGGAACCCTTACAAAACGCTGTCTTCCATTATCAATGGCTTTAGGAGTAAATTGGCCGTTTTCCCGCAGGCGTCTTTCAACAGCAGCAAACGTCGGGTGGCTTGGTATACGACGATTTGGAAACCTTTCGAAGTAGACTCTGATACATTCTCGACCATTTTCTTGGCAATACCCAAATACCAATATCATATCGGTATATTCTGCATTAGTGTATTGCACCGCCATGATAATTCACGTCAATTAAAGTTTTCTAATAATTCATGCAAGCATATAAAATGATTGAGCGTTAGCAACAATATTTAATGTTACAAATTTGAAAATAATCTTATGTTGTCACTTGTCAGATGAAACTAATAATAACCAACAATAGCAATCGTTTGTGAGGTGTAAGGTCGTGTTGTACATACCTAAAAAATACCGTGAGAACAAAAAGCAGATGATAAGAAAACTGTTCAAGAGGTTTTTTGTATCAAATAAGTCGTTGGTTTAATCTACATTTTAAACTTAAACCTCTCATCTTTCATTGGCGTAGAAATCAAAAACAGAAAAATTCTATAAAACCCAAGTACTACGAGGTAAAAACTACTAAATATTAAGTAATAAAATGCAAATTTCTCGAAAACCATCAGAGGAATCGAGTCTTATCAAGAGTATCTTTTTTGTAGCAAATAAGTTGGTTCATCTGAATTTTGTACCCAAACCCCTCTCGTTCCATTGACATAGAAATCTGAAACAAGCAATTAGTAAAAAACCCAGGTTCTACGCTTATGGACTGATATTAATCAGAATTGTGACATGGGTTTTTTTGTCCCATAAAGCTATGCCAACGTACCAAATTTCGGCAAGATAGTATGAGCAGTTTTTGAATTAATCCAGAAAAACGATTTAAAAATTGTCACTTCAGCGCCCTCTAGCGCCCAAACTACGCAACTTTGTACTAAGGTAAGTTTACTTAAATCGGCTAATTTTGGGCTGAAGAATATGTGGTAGGTTTTAGTAAATACCTTTTACAGACACCCTGTATATTACACTCCTGGAGAAATTATATCAAATTTAAAAAGATAATTACCTTGTCCGTCGAAAATAGCTCCATTTCCATTAACAGTCACATTCTTTCCTCTAATAACAACCATTGGCCCAGCCCATTCGAAATAGTCGAATGTTATGTTGCCAAAGAATTTCAAAGTAGCCCCCTCCAGTAGTTTAATTTCCAAAAGCTGCCCCCCCGGAACGGTAATGCCTTTAACCGTCAGCTTCATACATGTCTTAGCAGCAGCTGCAACTGCCTCGTAGGTAGTAACGGTGCAATTGTCAGCTTCGATGGGCGAGGCCGAGGAAGCTGCTAGCACTGCAGCTAGGAATGCTACTATCACGATTGCGTACTGGTTCATCGTTAAAGGTGCACATTGGTTTTCATTTTATTTGTCGTAATTTATATAGGTTTTTAGACATGTGGATTATGGATGGGATAAGTACCCAGTGGCGTACGTACATCAAAGCAATTATACTTACTTACTTATTTATTATTCGTTTCTTAGGTACGTATAATGCCATCTTAACTAATAATCCAATCTAATGTCTAAACTACCCTAGACCTAAGACCAGAACCAGTTGCAGACAGATTGGTCTGTCACCGAGGGCGCAGCCCCGGCGGGTCGGTGATATTGACCCTATTGCTTAAGACTACACTTTTTATTTATACACTGAGCACTTTCTTACCTGGCAAGAGCCCTAAAGAGTGGTATGTTAGACCTAGTGATGCCGCGAGACGAGACGAGACGAGAATTGGCCCATTCTCGTCTCGTCTCGTGAGGCGAGAATTTTTTTTTATCTCGTCTCGACGAGAGATACAGAATGGAGAACGATTTATAATAATAATAATTGATTTATAATGGAACTACCCTTCTTTTATTATTTATTTTTTGGCATAATTCGGGGCATAATTAACTGCAATAGTTTGGAAAATATTCGACTAAATAAAGGGATCAGCCCAGAATGTCATTTGGGGAAAAACCTTAATTTTTTTATTACATTAATAGAAAGTGCAAAAGAAAGAACTTAAAGAAGTATTTTCGAAAATGCTCTATTTGACATATCAATCTCTCATAGTTTATGAAATATTCGGACTAAATCGCGGTAACATTAGATAATTATTGTGTCCTTCTTTTACATATGAGTTATACAATGTAAACTGTAATTGGTTTAAGATTACCGCCGCTACAACGTTTTCAATCGAAAATGCTTTCTTTCAGATTTGGTTAATTATTTAAAAATGTCAACTACTAACCATAGACAGAAGAAAGAGGCTAGACAATTTGATTCTGTTCTCTTGAATATCTCTTTTAAGGTAAATGCCTTCACAATACGATAGAGTGAGAACGTTAAACACATTATTTTTCTGTCTATATATTAGGAGATACCTAAAATTCAGTGTTCTAACAAACGAGAAAATTCGAGAGAAAACGAGAAATTTCTCGACGAGAAACGGTCTTCTCTCGTCTCGTCTCGTGACTTCTCTCGAGGAAAAAATTTCGAGACGAGACGAGACACGAGAATTTCTCGTCTCGGCGGCATCACTACGTTAGACCTTATTTTGCGATTTAAAAACTAGTTGGCACAAAATTTCGATGTATAATAAGCGCTGGAACGCCAACCCAACCAGCAATTTGATATTTTATTGTGGTCGAGAAAACGTTTTTGACAAAAAAATTATAAAACAACTGAACTCTCAGGAATGTTTTTAATGCGTTTAAAAAACAAGCTATAAATGCAAAATTGGCACCATTTTATACAATACTTCAGTAACCATTATTATTTTGTAAAGCCTTTTGCAAACACTACATAACAATTTTATAAATAAATCAGCAACTCTTAAAAAAAAACAGCAGCATTATAAAACAGTTTTATTAAAGCTTTTCATATTGCACTATAATATATACTTGCATATCGTATTTTTGAAACAATTAAATAAATAACAGTTTTATAAAAGATTTACAGTAGTTTCAGGTAAACGTTATAAAATGAAAATGCAACATGGAATAACAGCAAAAAAATTAAAATGATTTTTAAATTTATTCTATATGCTACAAGAAGCAATTTTGTATTAGACAAAGGAAAATATAATTAACGTCGCCAACTATTTACAAGAAGTAAGACGCCATTTTATTTCCATTCTTCATATTATTTAGAGACGTTCGTTGATTGTGACCAAGTTTTTACTGCGAATTAAATCTTATTGAGAATTTTTAAATAACTCGGTTTCCAGAACAATGCATGTAACCTTGTTAGAAGCTACTTAGAAAGCAGGAGACAAATGGTTGTTCTAAACGGAAATACATCGGGGTAGAGGGACTTGAGGTTTGGTGTTCCGCAGGGATCGATACTGGGACCATTGTTTTTTACTCTGTATACAGCACAACTTATAACGCGAATCAAGCACTGTAGAACCCACTTTTACGCGGATGATACACAGATCTACATTTCCTTTAAACCTAGTGAAATTGTTAATGCCAATAACAAGATCAATGAGGATCTGGGTGTCATTTTACAGGTATCTCAAGCACACTGTTTAAGTATCAACCCCAGTAAATCGCAGGGACTTCTCTTTGGTAGGAAGAAAGATCAATTGTTATATCAAAAACATGTCAAAATAATTGTAAATAACGATACGCTTAAGTTGGTAAATTCTGCAAGGAATCTGGGCCTAGTACTCGATAATGGTCTTAGATTTTCTGAACATGTCGGTATGTGCATAAAAAGGGCTTTTACAAATCTGAAATTAATATTCAATTACAGAAGAATTCTATCTGATAAACTTAAAAAAATGCTATGTGACTCCATAGTTTTATCGCACTTTAATTACGCGGACGTAGTATATGGTCCTTGTCTGCTAAGTGTTGATGCTCGGCGTATTCAATTAATTCAGAATTCTTGCGTGCGTCTGATAGGGGGTATTAGGAAGCGTGAAAGGGGAGTGTCTGCGAAACTAAACGAAATAAAATGGTTACGAATGAACGAAAGAAGAGTCCTACACTCTGTAGTTCTATACAACAGTATAATCTCTAGAAGGTGTCCGGATTACTTATACGAGAACATTAAATTTCGCAGGGACATGCACAATTTGGAACTTCGCCATAAATATACTATAACTACTCCGGCACACACGTCTAGTAATTTTGAGAAATCATTTAGTCATAATGTGGCAAAATTATATAATAAAATACCCCTCCACATAAGGCAACTTACGGGCATAAGATTTAAAATAGGAGTTAAAGAAATCATAAAACTTATTATCTAGTTTGTACTTATCATTGTGAGTGATTTATATAATACCCTAATAGGGTTCAACCTACAGTACAGAATGTTTTTACTTTTTTTTTGCTAAATAATGGATGAATAAAAAATGTATATATTTTCCTTAGGTTAAGTGAGGAAGCTTGCTTCAACTTCGCCTTTTGTAATTAATGTTTCAAAATTACAATAAAGACTTTATTTATTTATTTATATAGCATATTTCTAGCAAAATATAAGCAGGCCTCGTATATATTAATGTTTAAGGGACATTTTTAAAACGTAAAAAAGTTAACTTTTTGATCATTTTCTTCAGAAAAACTTAAGCCAATTTGTTCTAGGCATTATTACATCAACAGGGGCTCAAGGATACAAAAATTGGGAAAGCAGCGGGCTTCGATGGCGTCTACCCCGAATTCCTGGTTAATTGTGGTGGGGCGACTCGACTTTGGCTCGTGAAATTTTTCAATGACATCCTTAATACAGGCAGCTTACCACCGGAATTTAAGAGAACCAAGATCATTGCTATTCTGAAACCTGGAAAACCACAGGGGTTGCCCGAGAGCTACCGACCTATAGCTCTCCTTAGCTGCTGTTATAAGCTGCTGGAGAGACTACTCTATAACCGTATATGTCCTACAGTTGATGCAATGGTCCCCGTGGAACAGGCTGGGTTTAGGAGCGGTCGTAGCTGTACTGACCAAGTCTTATCCCTGACGACTCACATCGAAGCGGGGTTTGAAAGGGGACTGAGAACATCCGTAGCGTTCATTGACCTTACTGCAGCGTATGACACCGTATGGAGGGAAGGCCTAATATACAAATTACTCAGAGTCATGCCATGCCTGAAAACGTGCAACTTAATTAACAACCTATTATCAAATCGACTATTCCAAGTCTTTGTTAACGATGCTAAGAGCAGTATTAGGAAGCTGAACAACGGTCTCCCGCAGGGCTCGGTGCTCGCCCCACTCCTGTTCAATCTCTACACAGCTGACCTACCTAAAACGAGGTGTAGAAAATTTGCGTATGCAGACGACTTAGCGATTTCCTACCAGCACAAACTCAAATTGCCAACTGAACATGCTCTGAATGAAGACCTCGCCAAGCTTAACGACTACTTCAGAAAATGGAGACTATGCCCAAGTCCGTCTAAAACAGAAGTCTGCTGCTTCCATCTATCGAACCGGCAAGCAAATGATACCCTGCGGGTAGAATTTAATGGCAGAACCCTTAACCACAATAAAAACCCAAAATATTTAGGCGTGACACTCGATCGATCACTAACATTCAATCCACACCTTGGAAACGTGGCTGGTAAACTGAGAACACGTAATAACATCATAGCCAAACTTGCTGGAACAACATGGGGAGCTACAGCGGCGGTACTCCGGACAGCGGCTCTGGCCTTGGTATACTCTGTCGCAGAATATTGCTGTCCTGTTTGGACCAACAGTGCACACACCACAAAAGTAGATGTGCAACTAAACCAAACAATGAGACTGATTACTGGGACTATACGGCCAACACCAACGCGCTGGCTTCCAGTGCTCAGTAATATCACACCACCAGATATCCGACGAACTACGGCTCTCAACAGAGAATATAAGAAAATTATGGCTAACGTAGACCTACCAACCCATACCGATATCCCATACCTAACAGGACAGTACCATCGGCTCAAGTCGAGACACCCAGCCATCCGATCAGCACTGGAATTGAACGAAAACTTCCATGCGGCCAATAAATGGACTACCATATGGACAGAAACTGCAGGAGACCACTACATCCAACTAGATGATCCAACGCACTGTTTCAACGGATCTGACCTGCCACGCCGACTATGGGCAAAACTCAACCGAGTTAGAACAGGTTACGGGAAATGTGCTGACTTCTTACACAAATGGGGCAGGGCAGAATCCCCACAATGTGATTGTGGATCTCCGCGGCAAACTATCCGCCACATCGTATCAGAATGTCCTAACCGTTCCTACGCTCATGACCTGGAAGACTTTATGAAAGCCACACCAGAGGCAATTGAATGGCTTCGCAATTTAGATATAGATATATAGTTTGTCATGATGATTATGTTTGTCCTTATATATTTGAGATTTTTCTGTTTCTATGTATTTTATATTTCATATACTTCTGTTATTTGTATCGTACTGTAACCCCATACGCTAAATATAAAACATCATAATATTTTTATATTTACCAGCTGTAAATATTAACATAAATGAGATACTTAATATTTTCAAGTCTGTCCATTTTTATGTTCCAAACGCTCCCATTCAATAATGCGTCTTCCTGTAAAATAATTTTGTATCAGTAGCAAGCATTTTAAGATATAACTAAGCTACTACGCAATCTCTATAAAATATTTAAAATATATTTATGCTTTAAAACTGGAGGTACTGCGACAGGACCGAACTGCTTTAAAACTAAATATATTATCATCTATAGCAATGACTTACCCACATGTCATCCTGGTATTGATTTGATTCAGTTTGCTGACGATACCACGGTATTAGCAGTGGATGCTGACTTTGACGCCTTGAACAGGAAACTGGGAGAGATGCAGCGTGAGGCTTTTGATTGGTTTTCGGCGAATAAACTTAGTCTTAATCCATCTAAGACTGAAAGGACGGTCTTTACCATGAGTAATGTGGTTGACTTGAGTGAGAACCCAACATCGGTCAGATTTCTGGGTGTCCATATAGATCCAAGATTGACCTGGTCTTCACATATAGATTTTCTCTCGTCAAACCTTTCATCTGGAGTTTATGTCTTGAGGCAACTGGTTAACACAGTGTCTGGTCCTACACTGCTGACGGCTTTTCATGCGTTGATCCAGTCCAGGGTGTCTTATGCTTTGTTTGTCTGGGGTCATGCTTCACAGGCAAAAATAATTTTTTCACTTCAGAGAAAAGCAATCCGAGTCATCTTGAAGCTACCTTACAGAGCTGACTGTAGAGAGGGATATAGACGGCTTGGAGTTTTGACTGTCCCTGCCATGTATATTTTGGAGAATCTGATATTCTTGAAAAAGAATTTTAACGAATACACCACTCATGGAGATATTCATGTGCACAATACCCGGCACCAACAGGATGTCCTGGTTGCCTTCCATAGAATCAATAAATCTAGATGGGCAATGAATTACCATGCACCCAAACTTTTTAATAGGCTACCCCGTCCGTGGAGGGACTTGCCTCTGACGGAGTTTAAAAGAAAAACAAAGGAGTTTTTGAGTTCTAGATGTTTCTATTCTCTTCAGGAATTTTATAATTGTGATCTCCATGGCTTTATTTAGATATGACACTTTTATTTTTGGACACGTGATATATTTTGTATATATGTATATTTGTATTCTGAATTTTGAGAGAATTTTATAATTATGTGACATCGTTTAGTTTGAGTTATTGGTTATTAGTTAGTAATACTATGAACTACCTGACTTGTGTAAGCAAATTTTGTATTAGCACCAATAAATTTACTTTACTTTACTTTACTTTATAGTAAGGGAGTGTGGTCTATCTTAATCATATACAGATATAACGAAATATTATTTCATTGATTAATAAACACAAAAATAAATACAAATAGCAAAAGTTTAGTGATTATTTCGGTGTCTAGATGATTGATTGTTTTATTTAACTCTACCGTATATTATTAATATCAACCCCAATGTTCTTACTACACATCACATTTTCATAACACATCTTTAATCTTCTTCGAAAAGCACCACTTTCTTATTTTTTTCTATTAATTCATATTCGACATTTTTAGTGTTTATGTTTAGTTAACAAACTTTATAATAACAAAATAAATAGCCTAGAAAATTGAACAACCTAACATAATAAACAAGTGATCATTCAGTGGATCAGGCGTTCAAAATGACCACCATTTTCTGCTAAGCAGAACGCCAGTCCTCTGGAATGGTCCGAAATTCAGCACTAATTCGGACTTTTAAAGATTCTAAGGCATTTGGACGGTTAACGTAGACCTTGGTCTTTAAGTCCGGAGATCGCGCTGGCCAGTTAATAGAATATCTTCTGCCTATCCAACGTCCTGGAAATTGTTCGCTTATATTATGGTATTGGTATTTCTCTTAAGTCAGCTCCCTTGAGCTTTTACTTCTTTTAAATTTGTTGGTGCTTATTCTTCTACTATACTGGAATTTCTTTGTTGCGATGATCTTCTTGCATTGTTCTGTTTTCTTCATTGATTTGCTTGCTTATTTTCGCTATTTTGTTCCGTGTTGTTTTTTTTTTTTTTTTTTTTTTTTTTGGTGTTGTATCAGTTTTTTATTTTGGTACTTTTCATGACTTTTTTTTTTTGTTCCTCTATTGTTTTTGTTAATCCTTGTTTTTGTTTTTGTTTTTAGGGTGGGAGCCAATCTTTCGGATATTTAAAGTTGTTGTGTAATGTCGATCGTATGTGTGAGTTTTGTATCATTGGATTTGTCGATAAGTCTGTCCTTTCAAAGTATTTAGTTATTAATTTTGTATTGTGTTCCGCAATTGTTTCCATTTTTAGGTCTCTGTGTAATACAGCTGTCGGTACGTGTCTTTGTGCGTTAGTCATAATCCTCATTATTTTGTTTTGTAGTATCTGTAGTTTTTGGTATCTTGTTTTGTTTACGGTGCACCATGTTGGTACACCGTATGTCAGTACAGGTCTAATTATGGTCTTGTAAACTGTTGTCTTTGTCTTTAAATTAAGTTTGCTTTTGGCGCAGAGTAGGGGATACACTGCACCCATTTGTCTGTGTGCTTTTTTAAGTCTAGTCTCGACATTGTCGTTCCAGGACAACTTTTTGTCAAAGACGAGACCAAGATAGCTCGCTTTAGGGCTCCACTCTATGGCTTTTTTATTTACTTTGACCCTTGTTTCTGGCAGTCTTAGTCTCGCCTTTGAGAAAAATATGGCCTGTGTCTTCCCCTCATTAAGTCGCATCTTCCATATATCCAGCCAATTCTGCAGAAGCAGGATATGGCGCTGCAAGCGTAAAACTACTCTCCAGGGCACTCCTGAGGTGGCAGTAATCGCGGTGTCATCAGCGAACAGGTATAGTTGTGTAAATTGATTGTGCGGGATATCCGCTGTGTATATGTTGTATAGGATTGCAGCGAGTGGTGACCCTTGCGGGACCCCAGCTCGTGCAACCCTGGTTTGTGATAGTGTATTGTCTGTTGACACCGCGAATTTTCTGTCCTCAAGGTACGATATAACAACTCTGATTAGAGCGTCTTGCATGCCTAATCTAATTAATTTTAAGACAAGTCCGTCGTGCCAGACCTTATCAAACGCCTTAGAGACGTCGAAAAAGACTGCCCCTGTTGACTGGTGGTGGTTAAACCCTCTGAGTATATTGGTCGCCAGTCTTGTCGTTTGGCGCACCGTGCAATGAGCAGCTCTAAAACCGAACTGCTCTGGTGGTAAAACGTCATTGTTAAATACAAAATCGGTTACCCGATTTAGTATTAGTTTTTCAATGACTTTGCCAAGACAAGATAATAGACTTATTGGTCTATAACTGTCCGCCAACGTCAGATCTTTGCCCGTCTTAGGGATTAGCACCACTTTGGCCCGTTTCCAAGTGTCTGGGAAGCAGCCCTTTTCTATAATGGCTTGGGTTATATCTACAATGTCCATTACTGCGTTTTCTGGCAGGTTTTTGATTGCTTTGTTTTTTATGCCGTCGAAACCGGGCGCCTTTTTTGGATTGATGACCCTCAGTATAGAGCGAACTTCCTCAACAGTGACCCTGGGTAAATTTTGGTCCCCCATATTTACTCTTGGCATTTCTTTGAAAATTTGCACAGTTCTGGTGACCTGTGCGTTTCTTGATACGTTCTTTGATGGAAATTCACTGAACTGTTCGTAGAATGTTTCCGCGAACAGTTCGGCTTTGTCTTGTGGGTCAGTTATTGTTTCGTTAGTATTTTTGTTTTTGAGGTACGAGGTGGGCTTTCGCCCACCTTTCGTAAGATTTTTGTATTGTCTAACATTTGCCGCATAATGCGCAGGTGCTCCAACTTGCTGGAACCATACCCTGTTCGTTTATGCCATTATTTACACCCGGTAAAACCATTCTGCAAGAGGGAATTATGTGATTCCTGAGGAGGTCCAGATATTTTCCGCCGTTCAAATTATCATCTATGAAAAAAGGTCCCACAATATGGCTACCAACTATGCCCGCCCAAACATTAACTTTTTCGGGCCTCTGAGTATGACCTTCCTGGAACCAGTGAGTATTCTCAGCAGACCAATAACGATTATTGTGTCTATAAACAATGCCATTTAAATGGAAAGTAGCTTAATTCATCCGAGAAAATGATATTTGTTGCGAAGTTATTATCGTTATTGCATCTCTCCATCATCAGCTCTTCTATCAAAATCGTCCTCGTGCACCAACTTTATCTTGTAAGGATGCAAATTCTCCTGCTTAAACAAATTTCTCGCTGACTGATGAGACACATAAAAATCTATTGCCATTGGCCTGGATGATTGTGTTAGATTTTCATGTAATGAGAGCATTATATCCAAAGCTTTGTTTCCCCCGGTTGCTGTTTTAGGTCGACCTGATCTAGCGGCTTCCCTAACACTGCCTGTTTCTCGAAATTAATTTACCACTCGACACACCGTTGACTGAATTATTTCCAAATAGGATAAAATTCATTGACAAAGTTGACAAACCTGATCTTGCGATCTCTTCATATTTCCGTAACCGCTCATTATTAAAATTTTAACTCCTTGTTTCTCATTCAGATGAACCATAGTGTAAACAAATTAGAAATCAGACAACTGAAAATTAAACAGGAACTTAAAATTGACACCTCTAAGGTCGCTGTCATGAAAACACCTTGATTCAACTGGTGGGTATGAATAATTATAATTAGAAAGTTTTTCATTTTTGAGCTATCATTATCTCGGAAACCCTTGCAGATAGGTGAAAATTTGAAATACAAAAAATTCAAAGTCTCCCAGTAGAGGCAGTAGAATCCAAATATGCAGGGTGTTCTATTTAAAAAAAGTAAGTTGATCCCTATGGCAACCAAACCAGAAATGACAGAAAAAATTCATGCATGTAGAAATATGGGGAATAATTTAATGAACAACTTTCATAAAGGCCATTTTTATCGTATACGAGGTAATTCAAAAGTTGCAGGTGTTAAGCGCGACTTTTTTGTCACTCTGTGTATACCGAAACTTGACTTAGTTTGATTTCAAATTGACAGAAAACTATCAAGAAAACCAATAATGAATAACTGTTTTTTTTTTTCTTTTTTTCTTTTTAAATAACAATTTGTTTAATGTAATAATTGTTACGCTACTGGGTTGCATAAGGATTAGCATTTTTATATCAAGTGCTATATTTTTATATTAAATAATAAGGTGTTTAATAAACTATCAGTTAGATTAAGATAGGAACTTATGTTAAGTAGACATTTTGAAGATATTATTTCATTCCTTAAATCCTTTTATCTTATAGTGACATTTGTATTTTAGGCTACTATATTTTTTTCGGGAGTAATGATTGAAGATCAATTTAGGCAACAAAATAAACTAATTTCCATTTTCTTACACATTTATCGTATTCTATATTATAATATATCCGCAATTGCATATTCTTTGCGTCATAGAATCTCAGGTGAAGAAATGTATTAAAATTAGAAATTTTATCAGCAAGTAAGTTTTTCTTACGCCATTGCATTGCATGATATGGATTAAAATGGTTTATTTTTGAGTGTTATGTTGATAATGAAGTGCCTGACGACATTTAAGATTAAGAATTAGAAACAAAGTAAACCCGCCGTCAAGATGTCTTATTTACGAGTTCTCTTAATCCACCAGGTATGCAAGATTGTAACGTGTTCGTGATAAAACATATTTTGAATATAAGAAAACATAATTTATAGAGCAGATTATAATGCACTCAGGAAAAAATCAAAATGTACGCAGATATAATGGCACACATATTTGAGCATTATACAGGGTGACCGGTATGTCCCCAAAGCAACTTACCTTTTTGGCTCTAACTTTCGAACTGACATTTATAATTTAATGAAATTTTTACATTTTATGTAGGCTATAAATACTCATAAAACCACATTAGAGTCAGTGGCGTAGCCAGCATTTTGGGGCGGAGGGGGCGAACTATCGGAGGGGCGCAAATCGCGGAGCGAAAGCGCCGCAGGCAAAAAAAATTTTGAGACCACGCGCAAATTTCGTAGGAATTTACCTTTATGCTCCCTAGGGAACAGGGGTCTGGCCCCAAATGAAGTTAAAATCCGCTATATATAAAAAAAAATAAATTTATTGTGATGAGACGCTCTCAAAACTGGTCCTATTAGGTTTATTACTGTCACTCTTCTTTACTAAAAATAATATAAGTCCGATCTTGTTTTTTAAGAATTATTTTTTAAGTAGTAAAGGGGCGCGAGGCCAAGGGGGGCGGGGGGGGCGATCGCCCCCCTGTGGCTACGCCACTGATTAGAGTAGGTAGATATTTTACAATTGTCAGGGATATCAGGAACGGATTTGCTGCCACACTCATTGGGTCAAAATTTTGACAGATGTCATTTTACAGAACTGAAAAATTAGAGTCTAGGTACCTATTCCGTTTCTGCTCTAATCATTTTATTCCTTTTTTTTTGTACTTAACCGCTAATTATGTGGTTATTATGACTTTAAGGGTGCATATCTATTGGAACAATACACCTATTTATATTGTTAACTTCACCTATTACGAGCCATTTGAATTTTCGCGCGAGATCTAGCGACTTTTAGGGGGTAAAACTGTCATTTGGGGGTTAGTTAATGGCGTCTTGCGGAAAAGGATGTAGTTTATACTTTAAGAGTTTGTGTTGATTAAAAGAGTTGAAAGCTGATGATATTATTATTTATTTTGGCCAGGGGCGGATCCAGAATTTCTCTGAGGGAGGGGCGATTTTAAAAATACATACTTATACACGCAATGTTCGGAAAATTATTTTGACGCCTCAAAGAGTATATTAAAAAACTTAATGACAAAATTTAATTTTACCTTATATTTTACTTTTAAGCAAACATAACACATAACAGACAAAATAACAATAGTTTCATAATAATTAAAAAAAAAAACATGTAATGGAGCAGTCTGACTAAAAATAAGGATAAGCAAACTTGGGGAATCTTAGTTAAACTAAAAATAAAGATAAGTAAACTTAGGGTATCTTAGTTAAATAAATAATACTAAAAAGTAAAGTAACCAAAACAAACAAAAAAAATAGTAGAGCAATTTCAAATTGCTTTATGATAATAATTATTACTATAAAACAAATTGCAACTTTCTAGATGCCTTAGCAAATCTATCAATCACCCTGTCAACATCAATATCTATGTCTCTATGAACATGCAACAAGGCCAATCCATCCAAACGATCTTGTGTCATACGAGAACGCATCCAACTCTTAACCCTTCGTAATGTGGAAAAGCTTCTTTCAGAAGTTGCCACTGATATTGGCAACGTTACCAAAACTTTTAAATATTTTGCGATAATGGGATAAAAGTTTTGATCTATTTTGACGAGTGTCTCAATAGCAGTTTGACATGAAGCATTTTGTTCAATGGTTTTTTGATAAATTTGTACTTCCCCTAACAATTTTGCTATTTCATTTTCAACACTTTCAGTTAATCCTAAAAACTGATTACATATTAATGTAATATTTTCTTTAAGGATGCTGTAGTCCGTCAAAAGCAGTAAATTTATGGGAAGCAATACATTAAGTGAAAAGCAATGTAACGTTTTGTCAGAAAATCTTTCGGTTAAATCTAATATAATGTAGTCTAAAATAGGAATAAAACTTGCTTTCCTCCAATAATCTACCGCGTTTGACGCTGGAATATTGACCCGCTGGGTTTGTCGAGATGTTAAGCGAGGAACCTGTAATTCTAGACCAAAAGTTTCTAAGAGATTAGAAGCACTTTGGATTATTGATGAGAACTCATTTTCCGAGTTAGCTCTTTTTTGTTTTAAGACGTCAATGACATTTTTAACATAAGAAACAGCATTGTCCAACCCGATATTTTTTCCCTGGAAAAACTTACTTAATGGCAAGGTCACGTTAAAAATTTCTGAAAGTATATGCACGGTCAAAATGAATTCGCAGTCACATATTGCTTTTAAAAGTATATTTGCCTTACTTGACGAATTTCCTTCATTCCATTCAGAAATTTCATTTAATGCATCACATATTTTGAACAAATCTACTTTGAACTGCAAAATAGAGTCGTGCCTCTCAATCCACCGGGTCTCGCATGGACTATTTAAATTTGTTTTTAAATATTTTTTTAAAACAAAGTGCCTCTTTGCCGATGCGTTAAAGAATGCCACAACTTCCTGTATAATGCCCATGGCGTTTTTAACACATTTCACATTCATAGTTTTTGATATAGAGAGATTAAGCCTGTGATTAAAACATGAACTTAAAACTGCGTTTATCGCAGTCTTCTGAATTTCAGAAACGGCTCCACGAACAGCTGATACATTTACACTACAGCCATCACACCCAATACCAACACAATTTTTTAAATCCAAACCTAGACTTTGAAGTTTTCTAACAACACTTTTGCCTAAAGTTTTACCATCAATTTTAGGTTCAACGGGCATATTAAGATCTTCGTTTTTAGAGGGGTCAAAGTTATCTAAGTGAAGATCTGTAAAGCCTACAAAATCTTCCCTAACTAAACCTAAACTATTACTAAAATATCGTATGGAAACACTAAGTTGCGAGTGGTGTGATATGTCTGTAGTTTCGTCGAAAAGGACGCTATAATATTGACTTTCGTTAACCTGCCTCACAATATTATTTAAAATTTCCTCTCCACAACAGTTAATTAGGGAATTACAAGTAGTTTTACTAATGTAGGTGGCGTTTGACTTAGCAGTTTTGAGATGATTTTCAAGATCTTTGTCACCACTTTCAACTCGAAAACGAAGAAATGCTTTAAAGTTGCCATCATTTAAGTGTGGTAAACTTAAATCTCCCTCGCTGTTCGCTTCAAATATTTGAGTATCGTCCCTGTGTCCACGTAATGGTATATTTTGTCTACCATGTAAAAGGATGGTTTTAATTATGGGGTATAGCCTCTTGCGATTTTCTTCTATTTGAGTTTTCCTTTCTTTATCTAACATATTGCCTACTTCCAAACTTTTATTTTTATGGATTGCTATGAATAATTTAGCTGAAATAAAATGATTTTATTCTAATTAATTTTTTAGTACAAAAAAAAAACCTTTTTTGTTACCTTTTTCTTCCGCTCGAAGATGGTAGAGATTAGATTGATGTTTGATTAAATCACCATCTTTACCAGTAAGTTTCGCATACGATTGAAGGGGGCGTGTAACGAATTTTTGAGGTTGAAGAGTTTTTTGTCCTCCAACCTTACATCCAGATATAAATATAACGCACAGCTTGCAATAAAGGCCCTGACTACTTTCTGAGTATACTAACCAGGGAAATTTAGACAACATATCATAGCTGATCTTTCGTTTCTCTTTTTTGCCCTTTTTAATGTGAAGGGAATGTGGGAAAACGTAATCTTTGGGGGGTTGCCAATGATTGACCAATAATTCATATTTAGTAAAGTCATCCAGATTTAAACCTTTTTTATTGGTTTCACCCACAGTAACATAGTTGCCAATGTCCAATTTAAAACTAGAAAAACACTTATTTTTATCTTTTGGGGGACAAGTTGATGAACATGCAGTTGGAGTTGGAGAAGGACGATTTGAAATTTTATCACTTTTATCTACATCAATACATTCATTACCTTCGTCGCCTTCATTATTTGCCTACAATAGACAATAATATAAAAATAAATTACAAATTACAGAATAACAAATAATTTAGGTAAAAAAAGCTTTTTTAATATAGGTACAGCGTTTTTATAAAGGACTAAAAAATATAAAATACTTAATTTTAAATGCAATCAAAATAATTTTTAAATTTTGATAAACGTGGGGCGCACGTTATAGATATTTGATGCACCACTCTCTGACTCTCTAGACTTATTATATACTAAAAAACCTGCCTGCATGTGTTCCAAACGGTACAAATGGCCCTAAGTAATTAAACATATCAATGCATGAGTTTTACATTCAACATTACCTATGCCATTATGATTAAACATTTTTAAAATTTCTACATCCCTACCCCAACTGGTACTAATCGCAGGATTCGCAGGTAGTATAAGGTATGTATACCTACCTTATTATCATCACCAGCATCACCACTAGAATTTGATTTCACACGTTTTACAAAATTATCTAACAAGCCTAATTTACGTTTTCCCTCCTTGCTCTTAAAACTCATTGCTAGTATCTATTATAGTATAGTACTATGATCAGCCACCCATATAATATAATAAACTAACCACTTATTAAATCAAAAATCAACTTAGCAACAGCAAGAATCAAGAAATTAATATCGACCATACGAAACGAACGCCGAGAACCGAAAAACACCGAAAACTAACCTATAATAATATCACAACAATATCTATTAGATAATATGAATGAAAACGGACGCGACGCGGACGCCTTGAATTAGATAACTTATAATACAGGTGTTTGGATATTGTGAGACGGCTTCAGTAAACTCGCCCTATTTTTGTTACTGGTTGAAGATTTACGGTGGTTATCTTAGCAATTGTTTAAATTCCGTGAAAACAAGATTGCTCAGGGGGGGGGGCGAAACCCCCTTCGCCCCCCCCCCTAAATCCGCCACTGATTTTGGCCCTCTCCACTACCCTGGAGCTCCAACAATATTTATACATAGGTTGCGTGTTTATTTCTCAGTGAAACTAGTCAAAGTGTGAAGTTTTTTTCAATTAAATATGTAGAATTCTCAACAAGTGCCTAAACGTCCTAGAGTCGGTCCATGTACAGTAAATGAAAAAAAAATAATTTTTAACTGTTACGATTCTATTAAAATAAGAATGTGGATTTGAGTGTTGACAATGCCGTGCAATTTACATCAGATATGCTTAACGTTGAGAAAACAACAATATATAAACTTTTTAAAGAAGAATAAAGTGTTGACGTCAAACCTTCAAAAACTTTTCCAGGACGAGCAAAAGTTGAGCTGGATGACGTTTTATTGCAGAGAATAAGGCAAAACGTTCATAGTTTCTTTTAAAAAAAATCAATTCCCACGCTGGACAAAATTTTGTCCTCAATCAGAGAAGACCAGGACTACTCATTTATGTGTAGAAATACGCTTTAGAAATTATTTAAAAAAAATGGGTTTTCAGTGGAAAAACATAATAGGCAATCGATTTAATAGACAGAAGCGATATCGTCTGTTGGAGAAGAAATTACTTAAGAAGCATCCGAAAAGCCAGAGGAGACAATAAAAAAATATTTTACCTAGACGAAACATGGCTAAATAAAGGCCACACTGTGACTAAATTTTGGCAGGATGAAAATATTAAAATTTCAAAAATACAGGAGACTATCACGAAGATATGAATTCCGATGTCTTTGAGGAATGGTTCGAGCAAATGTTGGATTTTATACCAAAATATGCAATAATTGTATTGGATAATGCAAGTTATAACTCTAGCCGAACGGAAAAATTACCGACCAGTGCGTGGCGTAAAAGTGAAATAACAGAATGGCTAAATTTAAGACAAATACAATTTCCATTGAATTCCTTAAAAAAAAACTATTGGTACTAGCCAATTTACATAGAAATGCATTCAAAAAATATGTAGTCGATAAAATGGCAAAGTTACCAGAAATATCTGTGCTCAGACTCCCTACTTACCACTGCGAATTAAACCCGATCGAACACGACTTATGAAATGGTGGATTTAAAAAAACTCTTTAATGAAGCTATGGGTAAAATCTGTGCAAAAAAGTGGAAGAAGTGTATCGATCATGTGAAGAAGCAGCTAAAATGTTAGGTATAAACGATGTTAATAAAAGTTCATCTTCCGAATCGGATTATGATTAAGCCATAACGACAAAGTATTATTCGATTTTTAAAATGCTTTGTTTGTAAAATTCTATATTATATCTTGTCTTTGTAATTGTATTATGTAAAATAGTACCATCCATTGTTATTTATTAGTTAATACGATTTTTTAAATGCTTTCATATGTTAAAAATACCTAGGAATATAATATAATACATTTTTAGGAGAATAGGCATGTTTATATAAGATTTTTAATTCAAAAATTTCCCCAATACACGCTTCTGGCTTAGGGATTTTTCCAATCTTCTTCTTCTTCTTTCAGCCATCATTCATCCAGTGTTGGATATAGGCCTCTTCTAGTTGCTTCCATGCTTTTTTATTTCTGGCTGTTCTCATCCACTGTTTTCCCGCTATGGTTACGATATCATCTATCCATCTCTTTCTGGGTCTTCCTACGCTTCTTTTCGTTTCTCGGGGTCTCCAAAATGTTACCCTGTATGACCATTTTTCTGTATTTTGCCTTGCTATGTGTGCCACCCACTGCCATCTGAGCCTCGCTATTCTGTCCATGATGTCGGTTACTCTGGTTCTCCGACGTATTTCAGTGTTGGGGATTTTGTCAATCAATCTTACGCCCAGCATAATCCTTTCCATGGCTCGTTGAGTTACCCTCAGTTGTTCTGCTACCTTTTTTGTCATTGCCATGGTTTCCAGTCCATAAGTTGCCACTGGTAATATGCAACTGTCATACGTTTTGCGTTTCAAATATATTGGAACGTTTTTATCCTTAAAGATGAAGCTAAGTTTGCCAAATGCCGCCCATGTTTGCTGTATCCTTCTCTTAATTTCGAAGGTTTGATTTTCCTTTTCGTTCTTAATTATATGTCCCAAATATATATATTTTTCTACTTTTTCTATGATGATGTTCTCTATAGCAGTATCTTCTTGGCTGTTGCCAATTATTTTAGTTTTGTCAAGATTCATTTTCAACCCTATTTCTTTTGATTTTTCATTTAGGTCTTGCAGCATTGATTTTAGTTCTTGGATGTCTGTGCTTATCAATACTATATGATCCGCAAATCTTAAGTGGCTAAGGTACGATCCATCGATTTTTAGACCCTTTCCGTCCTAGTCTAATTTTTTGAAGACACTTTCTAAGGACAAAGTGAATAACTTGGGCGAGATTGTATCGCCCTGTCTCACTCCCTTGCCAAGCTTTATCTTTTCGGTTATTTGGTCTTCGTCAATCTTTATGTGGAAAGTAGCTTCGTCGTAAATGTCCTTGATGAGGGCTGAATATCTGGAATCAATTCTGGCGTCTTCCAGAGCTGTTACGAAAGCCCATGTCTCGACACTGTCAAAGGCTTTATGGTAATCGACGAAGGCTAGGTGTGAAGGTATATTGTATTCAATTGTTTTTTCCACAACTGTCCGGAGTGTTTGTAGATGCTCGATAGTACTAAATCCCTTACGAAAGCCTGCCTGTTCTACTGGCTGGTACGCATCTAGCTTCGCTCCCAATCGATTTGTTATTATTCGAGTTAGTAACTTGTAAATGTGGGGCAGCAAGCTTATGGGTCTATAATTTTCAATATTTGCGATGTCCCTTTTTTTATGGAGTAGACTGACTTCCGCGTTTTTCCAAAGTTTGGGTATTTAAAAAAAAAAAATACCCAAACTTTGGATTTTTCCAATGCCAATGGTAAATCCTCAAATATAACAATAGCTTGCGATAAATTCAGGGTGGACCTACCTAAAGAATCCTCATTATTTGGATCTTCTAATGTAAATACAATAGATTTTAAGGGATGGTGTTTAAATTGTTTTTGATACCCGAACTAGTAACACAAATTACCCAATCCATCGATTAACTTTATCCGGAAATAGTCCAGACTATACCTACTGGTATAAAATTTTATAACAAATTGAATTATGATATTAAAAATGCCCCTACAGAAAAGATATTGAAGAGAAAGGTAAAATAACTACTGTTAAGACTTAGAGTCTGCTTACAGTATAAAAGACTTCTTGGAAATGTGATGCGGATTAAACGTTAGAAATTCTTTGTTTAGTTAAAATACATAATATATTGTTTTTGGTATTTATATTCTGTTAATCTATATTGGACATATTTTGTAAAAATGCATTGGCTACAACTTTGTCCGAGGTCATTTCATTTTATGTCTGTTTGTATATTCTGTAGGAAACGATTGCAACCGATTTTTTTTTAAAAAACTTTAACACTCTATATATCAAAAGCTTATAAAGGTCATCTTTAAAGGGCTTTAGCTCTCTGAGGAAGCATTTTTGGACTCATGTGCACGTGAACTTTATTTTTTTTTACAGTGTTCTATCTACCCTAACACATGATCACATTAACACTTCGTATATGTGCAGAAATAAGTTCTGAATTTTAAAGGCGAACGAAGGAAAACCTAAACTAATCTAAACTGCTTAACATAAGTTATTGAGTTTTTATAATTTAAATTTTGAGATGCTTTAAAGTCCCTGTTATGTGATTTACCCTCATGAAAAACGAACAGCAAAATACCGTTCTCCGTAGTTCCGCGGATCTGTGAACCTGCCGCGGTGCTATTCAGTCTGGCTCTTGAACATACATCACCGTCTCAGGTTAGCTGGCTAGATGCCGAAAGGCAAGAGGTCGTAGAAAAGTTTGAATAGAATGCCAAAGTCAAAATCAGCTGTTTTTGAATGTTTTGATTTCATTATTTATTTAAATATGAATCCCAGAAAACTAAACGAAATATGAATGGTTTTGGTACAGATTATTTAATGTTATTGACGTTGTTTGTTTTGTATTGGGGATAAGGCAAGAAGAAAAAAGGATTTTTATGGAGAAGCTTTTATACTTAAACACTTTTACCCCTGGGGGCATGGATATGGATTATAGTCATAGACTTTAAAAGTGTATGGGTATAGTATACTAAACCCTCTGTTTTTTTATAGTGCACTTTAAATGGAGCTAATTAAGCCTTAAATTACTAATATTTAACACAATTTAGTAATTACTAAGGTGTTAAAGGGATACTTTATTTATAGCATTTAAATAGCAATTGAAAGATGAGTTACAAAGATATAAAAAAAGACTCCGAAGACCATACATTACATATTGCTGCAGCGAACCCTAATGCTATTAGTTTAACAGAGTGTTGGAAATCAGAGGATACAACATTCAATGATAACTATGCACCGGAGTTGGTTACTTTTATTGACATTAAACGGGAGATATTTGAAGAGGATGGTCCTGTGTTAGATAGCCTAGGCAAGATTACAGAAATGAAGCCCCAGTGTGAGTTGAAAGAAGTTTTACGGTAAGTTTTCGTTTTTACAGTAGGTATATTTATTTTGTGATAATCGGTAATAATTGTAGTAGCTAGGGGAAAAAATCTGGAAATAACAGAAACAGACCTGTAAACTAGAATAAAATAAAATAACAGTAAAACTTACTACTTACTATGCATTATTATTGGTATTGGCTATGGCTAGTACACTGTATTCACACTTTTATTTCATTTGCAAAAGAAAGCCATTCGTATTGTCTTAACACTGAGACAGAGGGACTCGCATGCAGTAGTAGTAGTACGTACCTTTTTTTGTGGATGAATTTAATAACAATAATTTATCACTCTGGAATACTATCTCTTGAATTTCAAATAGTTTCTCCTAACACACTTATAAACAGTCCATGGTAGTGGTACCATTTATGGAGGAATTAATATTTTGATGACTTGGCATTCTTTCTTGTAACATTCGGTCATTCAATGTCATTACTTATGTTAACTCTTTAAAACAAAAAATCAAGGAGTCTTGATCGGCTATATTTTTGTAATACTGCCTTTTCTTACAGTGATCTAATTATCAAACAAGAAGCCGAAACACGGTGTTTGGAAGTTTCTACTTTAATAAAATCCGAAGAATTTCACATGAAAAGTGAAAACCACAATAGGTAAGGATGAAAAATACTGACATATAGGTAATATCAATCATTTGTTACGAACAAGTGCCATTAAGTTTCGGCTGATCAATTTTTAAACAAGTAGGTACATATTTATAATCTCCGTTGTTATCCGCCTCTTTTAAAATAATTGGGTTCTAAATTCTGCACTAAAAAATTAAATATCTTTTTAAATTGCTATATTATTGGACTGCATTATACAATCACTATACAGGATGTTTCCTAACTACGGTACAAAACTTCAAAGGGTGAACGTAAGGTCGCTTCAAGAAAAAAAGTTTCTATGAACATATGTCCGGAGTTGCTTCGTTTCTGAGATATAGGGCGTTAAAGTTTAAAAAAAAAACGGTCATAAATATCATTAAACCGACTTGGTTAAAATTTGGTTCAGTTATTTGAAGTAATAACGCGCTTATTTAGCCCTAACTAGATTGAAATAATTATTAAGGCCAGTGGCGTCTCAGTGGGCCCCACAGCCAATTATTATTGAGAAGAAAAAGTACGCCACTGCCTTTTTTTTTAGTTTTTTTATTTGTACAGATTAAGCAACTACAAATGCAACTTTTTGGTCTCTTGTGTTTTTTTCATATCTGGCTTCGTTTGCGACAAAAAAAAATAAAAATCACTTTAACTCATTCTAAAAACTATCCATGGACAACATAAAATAACAACCAAAAATAGGAAATAAACAATTTCGACCTTACAGTAATGCACGACTGGTTTCAATAGGTTTACTTTTATTATCACATTTTTGGCTTACCACATCTGCTATTTATAACAAATTATTGCCAAGGCCAAATGAAGTACCTACCTACCTGCTTTGGAGAGCAGCTGACAGTGATAGTATTGTCATATTATCAGTAAAATTTAGTGATTCCATGATGAACAATTTTACTAACGCTGAAATGGCTGGCATGCACTTTATTTATGGATTAGCAAATGGAAATGCGGAAGAAGCACGGAGAATTTACCAGGACAGATATCCTAACAGAGTAATCCCATGTGCCAGTGGCGGCTCGTCGTATAAAGCAACTGAGGCCGGGCCTCACATGTAAAATTAATAAATTATTTATTTAAATATAAAACGTTTTTTAACTAATTTCCAATCATTAAAAGTATCAAAACAATAGAACATTGAATTACCATCAAAGTTCAACATATTATCTTTTAAATTTAGCGCGCACCCCATCCAACATTAATTTTAAAAACTGAAATCGTTGCCCTACCGCATAAAAAGAAAATTGTAATCCCAAAAGCTTCCTTTACGTCACAAATCGCTTATAAAACGCTATGCTCTCCAACCCGGCACCTCCACCGCTTTAATCGCGCAGAACAGGAAAAATAGCCAAATACTGGAGGCGAGTGAGGCCCACTTATTTGGGCCTACCTATATCGTATTATTTTTACAGTAGCTTGCAATGGCTTGCATGTTGCCAAATGTTGATTGAACAAGGACACTTATTGACTTATTTACTTATTATTTAAATGTTTTATTTTTAAAATCATAAAAAAATAAGTTAGAAATGATTGATAAATGTTTTCATTGTTCTATAAGATATTATTAATAAATATGCAATTAAATCCCAATAACAAAAAAGTAAAAAACAGATAAAAATTAAAGATTACAGGTGGGTGCCTAGTGCCTATTTGAAACTTGGCAATGTTTTATTGTTAACAGGCTCATCTATATTTTCTTCTCGTAGGATCAGGTGTCGGCTTATTAGGTTTAATTGGATCGTTGGAAAAGGCTTTTGCCGTTAGGTTACAACTTACGACGCGTGCCATTCGTTTGTGATTGTTAACCTATCGTGATTTTAGATTTTCGAGGCGGGTCTGCGGGTTAAAGTACTGACTGGCATAAGGCCATTAGTTTTTATGGTGTTAATGTAAACATATAGATGCTTAGAATTTGAATAGGGCATAGTTTTAGATATTTTGAAGGGTACCGTTAGAAACGGCAGTTTTTGTTAGACATTCGTCGGGTACGCCTTAAGATTTCTATTTGTCGATGTTTGAGCCTATTCGTACGTAAATAAGTTAATTATTAAACTATATCACTGATATATTTCGTTTTTTCTGTAGTAGTTCTTACAAGAGCAAAATAGAGACACAATAGCGGATGCACTGAGAGAAATTGACCCTGACCTTGCAAATTGAATATTTTTCTCGTGAAACCTAGTATTTCAAAATAATTATATTGCTGGTTGAATTCCTAACTATTCATTTCAAGTCAATGACCTTGAAATCGCGAAAAATTTTCGCCTGCGGCGCTATTTTCTAGCCTCACCCCCTTATGCACCCACGAGCCGCCACTGTCATGTGCTAAAACATTTAGAACGCTACATGCCAGATTATGTGAAACTGGGAGTTTTAATAAAAATACAGGTTGTGGAAGATCAGAAACTGCAACAACGCCTGAACTAGAAGAGGCTATACTTGATGCGATAGAAGAAGATCCTTCAAATAGTACTAGGAAGATTGCACTGCAGCTTGAAGTCAGCCCAAAAACCGTTTGGAAAATTCTAAAAAGAAACCTCCTGTACTCATATCACATACAGCGGGCCAAGCACTACTGCCTCGGGATTTTCACCCAAGATTAATGTTTTGCAGGTGGTTGATTCATAGGACGGCACACAATAATAATTTTTTGAACTTTCACAATGACCATTTTTGGGCCGACGAAACTCCCCACGTCCCACGTTATTAGAGAAAGTCATTTTCAACAACAATTTTCGCTCAACGTTTGGGTAGGAATTATTGGTGACTACCTAATTGGCCCCTTTTTTACCGCCAAGATTACCAGGTGAATCCTACACGGACTTTTTGCGACATCATTTACCCATTTTGATAGAAGAACGGGGCTCCAGCTCATTTTAGTGTTCTTGCTCGTCAGCATCTCGACATCACCTACCCTAATCGCTGGATTGGACGTGCAGGACCTTAAAATTGGCCAGCTCGCAGTCCTGATATTAATCCTCTAGATTTCTATTTATGGGGTCATCTGAAGGCTCTTGCTTATAAAACTCCTGTAGTAGATGTGAATGACTTGAGGGATCGGATAATTGACAATTGCAATGTCGTAAGGAATACCCCAGGTATTTTTAAACGTGTCAGACAATCAATGACAAATCGATTGCAGTCGTGCATTTTATCAGAAGGTGGACATTTTGCTCATTTACTGTAAGGTCGAAATTGTTTATTTTTTATTTTTGGTTGTTATTTTATGTTGCCCATGGATAGCTTTTACAATGAGTTAAAGTGATTTTTATTTTTTTTGTCGCCAACGAAGCCACATGTTCATAGGAAGTTTTTTTTTTAAACGACCTTACGTATCACCCTCTGAAGTTTCGTACCGCAGTTAGGAAACACCCTGTATAATATTTGTGTAAGACTTTTAAAGTATCGGTAACATATTGTTGTATAAATATCGCCAAATACACACTACAAAACAATTTTATAGTTGTTGCATTAAGTTGCTTTAAAACTGTGGCACACAACTTTTATAGAACTCGTATAAAATCAAAATGTTTTATAAACGTGGGCCCTTTCTGATCCTATAAATATCGTTTAAGGAATTTTAGGCTTCTACAAAATTTAGTGTATATCAGTTTATACTACCTTTATAAAATTTATTTTGCTAGTTGGGCGTATTCTTTTGGCAGCCACAGGTAAATGTGTCAAGCTACAGCTTACTTTCCGCATCAACAAATGTAATAATATCGCTTTAAAAGTGTATACATATTGTAATTTTTCAGCAATTCACCAAGAATGTTTGAGAACGTAAGCCGGTCCTACCTAGCAACAAAAACCAGCCACGAAGCAAACTACCAATGTAGCAAGTGCGCCTTCCAGACGCCCTACAAAACGATGCTAAGCTCGCACATGCTTCGTCACAAGGACGACCTTAAACCTAGTTTGTTCGCCTGCAGTGTGTGCAGCTATAAAGCAGCCGAGAAAAGAAATTTAATGAAGCATTTCCGTCGCCATGAAAAAGCCAGGAAAAACGACGCCATTGACGGACCTAAAAGTGAGCTTCCCCTACTTAACATCACAGGCGTGGAAACAAAGAACCATCGATGTTCACAGTGCGAGTATCGCACAGGGCAATTCTACAATTTGAAAATTCACATTCTGCGATATCACGAAACGTTGAAGGATAGCGATATTCTCAAATGTACGAAGTGTATATACCAGACGCTACGCTCAAACGATTTGAAGAAACACATGTCGGAACACGAGAGCTTAAACGAGAACAAACTGTTAAAGTGTACTGAGTCAGCTGAGTGCGAGTATCAAACGTTCAGCAAAAGATCGTTAGCTAAGCATCTCTTACGTCACAGCAAGCGAGTAAAGGAAGTTCCTCTTTATCAGTGCGTAGAGTGTCCGTATCACACCAAAGATAGAAGCAATATGAGGCATCACTTGTTAAGGCATAAAACTACTGATGAGTCTGGCGGCTACATATGCCACGACTGCGGATTTACGAGCAAATACAAGCAAGTGTTAAAGAGGCATATCGTATCCAATAAACTCGATCAGATTTTTGTAAATAAATGTCGTTTCTGTGATTTTCAGACGAGATACAAATGTGTTCTGAAGAAACACTCCGTGTGTCATAAACTCGATAGTTGTTTGGTGCCATTTTGAACGAATAGAGAAGCGAGAAGTAAACTAGTCGTCACTCTGTAATGACCTCCCTTAAGTGGTGTTTGTGCCTCGACCTCAGAGCACCTTAAGGAGTTTAATGAATGATGCAAGGTACTCATTGGGCCTAATTCTCGTTGACCCAAAAGACCTCCTTCCTTTGACATAACTTATTTTGACATCTTCCAGTCGGGTGACGGCCTAGTCGCATGGCAGCTTTCTCACTTCACATGCGACGAATAAACGAATACGATATAATATTATATGCTTTTTTTTGGGATTTATGATTTTGTGTCATTTCTAAATTTACCTATGCACTTGAGACCATTGTATTTAATAGCAAGCTAGAAAATACGAAAAACACAACGTTTAAATAAAAAACATCCAAAATTCTGCCGCCACAAAGAGAATGGGAAACAGACAGCAGGCTGGCACCGGCAGTTCACTTGATTTATCACCTTGCCTACCCTTGCTATTGCTTGACATCTAGTTTAACTACCTATTTATTTAGTCAAGAGTCAGGCCCGTTGTGTCTCACTGTAAAAAATACTCCAAGTAATTTTACTGCAATAAAGCGGATGCATCAACACACCTTGTTTTATTTAATTTCGCACCAGGTTTAGGACAAAGAATCAAGTAAGTATAGTAGAAATACAGTGTGTGTATAAAGTCTGGAAACGGCTTAATAACATCACAATTTATTGGTCGATCTAAACCAAATCTGGTACAGTTGTGTAAGAGGATCTGACGCTCCGAGTGACGATATTGACGTTGTTGCCAGCTTTTTAGTTTGTCTGGAATTCGAACGAGTTTTATATTTTTAAACGTAACACCCTGTATATTTTTTCATTTATAGTTTTTACTTTAAATTTGTTACACTTTTGGTATAACATACTTTGTTCCTAATATCGGTAGTTTTCGAAATAACGAGTAGGTACAATTTAGAAGAAATATATTTTTTATATTAAATGTTCAAACTGTTTTCCCTGTACAGCTTGACAGTGTGCTAATTGAAAATAAAATTTTTCAATTGTGTTGTAAATCATTTCTGGCGTTATTAATTCAAATTCGACGCTGCAAATCGGCCAAATCTTGAGGTTTTGTGGTATATACTCTGTTCTTTAAGTGTCCCCATAAAAAGTAGTCGTAAGGCGACGAATCAGGGGACCTAGGTGGCCACTCGATTATATCCCCTCTACCGATCCACCTATTCGGAAAAGTGTTGCTCAAAAATTCGCGCACGTTTCGACCAAAATGGGGAGGAGCTCCGTCCTGTTGGAAGAATGTACTTGCATAATTTGGACCCATCACATTTCGTATAGTAGGCACTATTTGCGTCTCCAAGAGCTCAAGGTAAAGTTGTGATGTCAAATTTCCATCAATAAAAAATGGGCCGATCTTGTGGTTACCTAGAAGCCCAGCCCACACATTCAATTTTCCAGGGTGTTGCGTATGACCTTCTCTCATCCAGTAGGGATTTTCATTTGCCCAAAACCTACAGTTGTGTCTATTGGCTTTACCATGTAACATAAATGTTGATTTGTCTGAAAATACTATAAATTTGAAAAACTGGTTATTTTGGTCAGTAATCATCTTCTAATACCTCTTGAACTACTTGTATTTTGAAAGGGTGATATTTATGTTTTATTAAAGCATTATGGACGGATTTGAAGCAGACGTCACTTACTTCAAAAATCTTTCTTAATGAAGAAACAGCGGTTTCAACAACATGTTGTATAATTTCTAAAATTTTCTCTTCATCTACTACTGCTGGTCGTCCTGATCGTCGCCTATCTCTACAATTTCCAGATTCCTCGAACCATCGGACAGTTTTTAGAACAGTTGCTTCTGAAATTGGATTTCGGTTCGGAAATGCGTCATTAAATATATTTTTAACCTCTTCGTATAAGACCTGATCCTATCGCCATATCCTCTCATCATAAGAATTGTAATTCTTTCACTTTTTCAGTTAAAGAAATTTTTGCATGTAAAAATGACAGCTTTTATGACTTTACATCAAAACTGAACTGGTGTTTTATTTATTAATAAATAAAACACAATTTATTGATCAAAACACGTCGTTATTTCGAACACTACTGATATTAGGAACAAAGTACGTTATACCAAAAGTGTAACAAATTTAAAGTAAAAACTATAAATAAAAAAAATACAGGGTGTTACATTTAAAAATATAAAATTCAATATCCATCAAGGTCCACATATCAATGTAACAAAACATACATTTCACAAAAAAAAACTGTTATTTAATTCCGTCTCTAAGATACAAGCAATTGAAGTTGCTCCGCAATTAAAAATTCGTGTACCACGTCGTCCAATCCAGCGACCTGGAAATATCTGATCTAAATATCTTCTCACATTGACATCAAAATGCGGGGGAGCACCATCTTGCTGAAACCAAATTGTTTCATTAGGTATATCTGGATCTACTTCGTTGGGAAAAATTACAGCTAGAGCAGGCCTCAACTCGAAGGTTAAGAAATCGAGGTACCGTTCAGCTGTAAGGTTTCCTTCCGAAAAGAATGGCCCTTAAATTCGGTTATTAATGATACCTGCCCATACATTTACCTTCTGAGGCCGCTGAGTATGCGCTTCAAATATCCATCGTGGATTTTCTTGACTCCAGAAACGATAATTATGTCTGTTAACCACCCCGTTTAAATAGAAAGTAGCTACATTCGAAAATAATATGTTCTGTGAAAACCTATTATTCTCGTCACACCGTCTCATCATTTCTTCGCAAAATTGCAAACGCCTATCATAGTTATCTTCTAAAAGCTCTTGGACAAGACATACTTTATAAGGGTAGTCTTTTTCTGCTTTCAAAAATCTTCCAATAGTACCTCTAGATGTATCATGATTTTGAGCCAATGAAGCTGTTGAAACATGCGGATTATCCTGCAGAGATAATACAATATCCAATTTTTCATCGTCGCCTAAAACACGTGGCCGTCCATTCCTAGGCAAATCCTTTACTGTGCCATGTTCATCAAATTTGAATTTCCGGATATTTAGCATTAAATAAAGTGCACATTTCACTTTGACTTCTTATTTTATCTCCACATCCTAACAATATCAAGACTTCGATACGCTGCCTTTCCGACAAAATCGGTTTTGTTTAGAAAATTGTAAAATAAAGGCCGATTCATAAAACTTTTCGTCGCTGTTCCCGCTCGTCGCCGCCGTTCCCGTCGCAATTTAACCTAAGGGGAAACAGTGTATACGTTCAGAAAAGCCGCCACCGCTCCCGTTGGTAGTTCTGAATTGGCCAATTTTTAAATCGCGTCGTTCCCACTGACCTTGGTCGTTCGTCGTTCCCACTTCTGGCCAATGAGAAGAAAGAAATTTTCGATCATATGGTTTGAAGTATTGAAAGAAGAGACTTTAGGGTTAGAGTACTGAGAGTGTTTTGCTGTTTTGTGGATTTTACTACAAAAAAAAACATTAATAACATATAATAAGGTACTAACATCACGCTTTTTAAAATAAAATACAATTCTTAACTTTGTTTCCCAACCTCAAACCTTCTTTTGTTATTGCGGCGCAGTTCGTAGTTCGACTTTTTTATAAATACCTATCCAACGGCGGCGACGAGCGGGAGCAGTGACAACGAACGGGAACAGCGACGAAAAGTTTTATAAATCGACCTTAATACTTCGGAAATACCTAAACTAATTTTACAAATTCACAATGTCACAAAATGTCAGAACGTGAAACAATGAAGATGTCTTACCTTGAAAGGTAAAAAAAAACATCAATGATATATCATTTCCGCTTATTTAAATAGGGATTTTTTTAAAACTTTTAACAGTCGCCATTTTAAAGTAGCTTGACAGAATCCCGCCAAAATTTATGAGCATATATACTGTACGAGATATTAGCTTTCAAATGATGTATCACAAGCTGTATGTTTCCATTTAAAAAAAAAGATCGATGTCGTCATATCTTTGAGAAATGTCTATAAAAAACAAACGAATAACGTCAAAATGTGAGCATTTATAAAACTAAATTGACGTGTCCGAGCATTTTCCCCAAAAGTTACAGGTTAAGGCTATATTAATTTTATTCCGGACTTTTGGGCAGCCCTGTATATTGAAAATAGTACTGGACCTAAAACTGTGCCCTGCGGTACACCATATTCAATAGCATTGGAGGAACTATAACAGTCTTCAATCTGAACATATTGGACTCTATTTGCTAAATAACTATTTAATAATTATTATTGTAGGGGCTTGCGATAAATTCAGGGTGGACCTTCCTGAAGAATACTCATTATTTGGATCCTTTAATGTAAACACGATATATTTTAATGGATGGTGTTTAAATTGTTCTTGATACCCTGGTATGCGTTTTGCATATTTAATCAGCATTTTTCTACTTTGCGCCATTTAAAGATAGACTATAGTTACTATACAGTTGAGGAGAGTACGGCCCTGTAATTTTACCGACCATTATGACCACGCAATGTTATTTTATCAGGTAGTTGATTATTGGCCTTATAAGGCAACAGTACAATTTTGAACAAACTATACTTTACGACCAGTCTGGACTTCAAGAATGTTGTTTGTCAACAAACGGATGTGGAGTCAAGTATACAAGAATTACTTGGTTTAAACCTTGCAAAAATATTTAACACGACGTACCTACCTATCTACATACATATTGTTGACTAGACTGAAAAAGTTGATGAACTTTTTTATTTAGTATGTACCTTAATTAGAATTATAAGGAAAATGTTAATAAACTGTTTGTTAATTCTATTTATAGAGCGGTCACTTTTCGTAAGACAACAAATTAATTAGCACATGGTTTTAATAAGTATTTCCGTTTGTATTAGAATTTATTAAATGTTTATACTGAGTGATCCGGTAGCTAAAAATATATACCTAATGTGTCCGCTTTCAAGACCTTTGCATATTATATGGAATTAAAAAAGCTTGCCCTATAATTTATTTAACTTTCGTAAATTGCAGTGAAGAGCATGACTTTTTGGCGACAATTTGAAACAGAAGGCCAAGGTGAATTATCGCAGTCATCGAAAGCGAAATAAGTCCGGAATTAAGAAACAAAGATTAACATGTTCAATGTTAACGCATTATTTTAAATATGTACGCGTGTTTAAAAAAGAAAATCCGGAAAATACTGCAAATACGCTTTGTACAAGAATGTACTTGTAATGAATTAACAAAACTTGGGTTTTATAATAATTTATAACGTTATTAATTGGGGGACTGTAACCGGTCATTCCATAAAGCGCACACCAATAAATCAAAAGTTCAAAAGGGCTGATAATACTACAAGGGATTTTATTCTGCGAACTATTTACAACTTTTACGAGGATAAAATAGTGCCAACTTTAGAACTGCTTCGTGATATATTGCGAGGTTACAACAACATTGCGTGATGTTTGTTAAAATGTGGCTTTAAAGATGAAAAATTAGATAATCTAATGGTTATAATGGAATCCCTGCGTATCACTGAACTACGAGAGGACTATTTGCGCAAAATAAAGGAGTACCTACTATGAATTCGATAAAAGTATAATTAATTTAAATGAAACTGGGTTTGATACTTATGATGTTGTTAAGTATGGTTGGGTAGACAGTAGAAATTGTACTTTTGGTACACCGTGTTCGAGAGGAAAACGCGTTATCTTGCCGGAAGTAAAGATGGTTTTGTACCTAATGTGTTGCTCTTGTCAGCAAAGAATATCATTCAATAATCAACCTCCAACTTTAAGCGCAGTTGTCCTTGATAATATTCGGCAGGTAATAACGAAGTGAATAGCGATGTATGGAAAAATTGCGTAGCTCGTGTTACAAAAATAAAAAATGGATATTCTGTTACATCACTTATAGCGCCAGTAGGAAGTAATCTAACCTGGAGATGATTCTAGTTCTGAAAGTTCTGACGAATCCAGTTATTAATTTGTTCATGAATTTTAAATTAATTATGTTCGTTTAACACGTATCTTAAGAACTTGTTATATTATTATTACAGAACGTTTACTGTGATTCTGCTGATGCGATAAATTTGTTGTCAAAATATATACCGGGTGTTGCATCGTCGAGCGGGACATAGGAAATCCCATGTAATTTTAAATGGGGTCAATTATTGGCTTCCCTAATTATTTTAGAGAAAAATTCTATTTAGGTTTATTAAAGAGCACTAAAACGGGTTATCGCCGATTTCTTTTTAACTATTTCTCCTTTTTATGGCCCCGTATTTGCGGGCACCAGTCAAGGTAAAAGATGACTGTCAAATAAAGTTGTCATTTTGAAATGTGTGCTTTATTGTTATAAAAACTCGTACATCGAAAATATTAGCCATGAATTACACTTCTGAAGAAAAAATATTGATGATTAAATGGTATTATCAAGGAAATAGTTATCAAAATTTGTCAGACATGTTTGCTGCTCTGTTTCCGAATATACCGATACCTGCAAAATCTACAGTCGAAAGGACTATCAAGAAATTTGAGACAAAAGGCAATGTAATAAATAACTGCAGATGTGAAGAAAGGCAGGAACAAAGAAGAGATGCAAGAAATGATAGGGACTTGCAAGTTTTATTGTGCGTGGAAGAAAATGATGGGAAGATCAGCACAAGGAAACTTGATGATGACATAGGATTAGATCACACCACAGCGTTACGAGCTTTGAAACGACATAAATATTATTCATACAAATATGAAAAGCACCAAGAGCTAAGAGATAGGGACGAAATACGACGACAGGAGTTTTGTTTTGGTATGATGGAAAGAGCAAACATGGATAGGGAATTTTTAAAAAACATTTGTTTCACTGGCGAATGCACATTTACCTTAAACAATGAACCCAATGTTCAAAATTATCGATATTGGAGCAAAGAAAACCAACACAGGTTTGTGGAAACAAGGACGCAATATCCACAAAAAGTTAATGTATGGGCTGCGATTTTCGGAGAAAATATTATCGGGCCATTATTTCTTACACGAAATTTAAATGCAGAATATTTTTTGGAACTACTTGAAGATCATATTTTACCTACTTTACATGATGCCGCCAGGGAAAATCAGGAAGTTTGGTACCAAATGGATCGCTGCCGGCACATAGTACCCTGGCTGTCCGGGAATATTTAAACCGTGCTTTTAATGGAAATGTTATTGGCTTAAATCATACAGTAAATTGGCCAGCCAGGTCTCCTGATTTATCGCCAAATGATTTCTTTCTCTGGGGCCATTTAAAAAACAGGATATACAAAGATAAAAAATACCCAAATCTAGACGAGTTAAAAAATGCTATTTCTGCCGAATGCAATAGAATTTTGTTTACCAACTAGCGAATGTAAGAAGAGAATTTTATGATCGCCTCGGTTATTGTCTAGCAGTCAATGGAGGAATATTTGAACATCTTCTTAAATCCTAAAGTTCTAACAATTTAATAGTACCTACCTATTAATTAGTAAAATATTGAAACATGTAAAATGTCATAATTAACCTTGTAATTGGATACTTTATTTTAGTTTTATTCAGATTAATTTGTACTCATAAATACACCTTTAATATTTTCGATGTACGAGTTTTTATAACAATAAAGCACACATTTCAAAATGACAATTTTATTTGACAGTCATCTTTTACCTTGACTGGTGCCCGCAAATACGGGGCCATAAAAAGGAGAAATAGTTAAAAAGAAATCGGCGATAACCCGTAAACGGGCTCATCAAAAATATCTAAAGTTATTCTTTTGAATGTGGGTTTTAGTGCTCTTTAATAAACCTAAATAGAATTTTTCTCTAAAATAATTAGGGAAGCCAATAATTGACCCCATTTAAAATTACATGGGATTTCCTATGTCCCGCTCGACGATGCAACACCCGTTATAGTGAATTCTAACTACTAACTGTATATTCCAACTAACATAGTACCCGCCCCTTTCTTGGCAAGGAAAACTGTTGTGTTTGTATGTCATGCACTGAGAGGGCCATGAAAATATCGTTTGCGGCAATAAAAGTTTTATAAAATAATAGAACAGTAAGCCGCAACCCCCATCTTTCTATCTTTTATAATAAGGGAGCTAGTATATTAAAACACACGAAAACTGGAAACTCTGTATAGTTATTAAACTTTATTTAGTATTGTTAACTGCTTTTAATTGAGAAAACTATGGATATTAACGAACCATCGACTAGTTGTCCGCCTACAAAAAAGAATCGCTGAACATTAAAAGAACGAATAATAGTTAAAAAAGTATACCATGGAATTCGGGAACGAAATCCTGAACTAACTACATTGGATGCTGCAGAAATATGTGTCACTTTAACGAAACTTTCCTCATGTACTTTGTTCAGGGTTTCGAAAGGTCTTCATCAAGAAAATGATGAAAAAAAAAAATAGTCGCGAAGCCCAAGACAAGAGGACGGAGAAAAATAATCCTGGATCCATGATTTTTTTTTCTAAATGAAATATCCACAATAAAAATAAATTATTGCTGAAATTAAAGGACACATCTTCACCTAAAATATCATTAAGAGATTTCAAACGAACTTTAAAAGAAATTAATTTTAGGTATAATAAACGAAATCGAAAAAGCCTACTAATTGAAAAAAATTAAATAACTGTATCGCGGCGATTAATCTTTGGAAAAAATACGGGAGTTTCGGGAAAAAAGGAAGGATCAATAAAAGGCGCACAATTGAGAAGGTATGGCGAGATCTAAATATTAAAAGTTCAAGGCAGGCATTTATGGATGGATTTCCGCAAGGACTAAGAAATCCTAGTGGAAAAGGTCGTCGTTTTATGGGATCAGGTGTTAAGGGTTCGGACGAAACTTTATTATTTTCTTTAAAATGCAATCGCCACTCTATATGCTAGTGATGAGTTACTGACAGAAATTTTGGACCTGGAGTATAAACAAATGTATTTATTCCAATATGAGAATAAGCAATCTTAAAATTCTTCCAGAACATTATGAACCAGAACTTGAAGTTATAAGCAGGTATCTATCAAATTCCTTGTCTTAATCGGTTTTTTAAGGCTCCAATAAATGAACACCCTACATATAAAACACATTTTGAAAACAATAGTTAATTCGCGCCTAATTTACTTAAATAAATGACAAAAATAATATGACTATTAGGCAGATTAATGCGTGAACTAACTTATGGTAATTTTGCATTGTATGAAAATTATTGGACAAATTTACTTTTGATGATTTTATGTTTTAAACAATATTGACACCGAAGGCATTGCAAGTGGTGTTTGGTACTTTTTAGCCGATACAAAATGTTAACGATTTTAATGGGTTCAATTTCCAGTTTCTTTTGTATTTTGCAAAAGATAATGTTAGAAGTGTTTAATAGTAAAAAGGAAAAACTGAAGGTTAGTATTATACACATATTTATTAGGAATAAAAGCAATACTTTTTATGACGAGTCTGCAAGTTTACAGACGAGTCATAACAAGTTGCTTTTACTAGGAATAAAACATACTATTTTTTTTTCAAACGTCGCGTCGTTAAAATGTAGAAAGATAAAAAAACAAATTTTATTTCTGACCGGTATATTATTAGCTTATAACGTCTTAGTTACGCGGGAATTATAAGGGTCATAACTCCCTTGGGATATTAAGAAAAATTTGACATAAAATCAAACGATTGACATCTAATGTCAATTTGATTGTCATCTATTGAAATATTTATTCCACTTTAAAAATGAACGAAATGTTACTAAAATCGGTCAGAAATAAAATTATCTATGTATCACTGGAACTATAAGGGTCTCAAATTCCTCGGGCAATTGCTGTCCCTCGGGCCAAAGGCCCTCGGGACGTAAACTTTGCCCTCGGTAATTAAGACCATTCTAATTCCCTAGATACATAAATAACTATTATTTCTGACCGGTATATTATTAGCTTATAACGTCTTAGTTACGCGGGAATTATAAGGGTCATAACTCCCTTGGGATATTAAGAAAAATTTGACATAAAATCAAACGATTGACATCTAATGGCAATTTGATTGTCATCTATTGAAACATTTATTCCACTTTAAAAATGAACAAAATGTTACTAAAATCGGTCAGAAATCAAATTATCTATGTATCACTGGAATGGACTGTCGCATGGTAATGGGAATTCATAAGATAAGTACTGTTTCTAAGGAAGCTGCAGTGTTCTTAAAATTACCTGATGCCACAGAATATACCGGTCACTGTTTAAGGAGAACTTCAGCTACACTGCTTGTAGATACAGGCGCAGACATTACGTATTTAAAGCGCCAGTAGTGTCGCTGAAGGGTACAATGAGGAATCGATTACCAACAAGAAAGATATTGCAAAAAAAATTTTACAGCCTCATTTTACTGAACCATCCCTATTAACATTGACATAAATTCAACAGCAAGTGGTTCCACGGAGGGTTTAACGCTAGAAAATACCAAAACAAGTCAGGATCGCAACATCGCAACACCTTGTGTTAATTTTTCTGGGGCCACAATAAATAACTGTACTTTTAATGTCATGTTTAATAAATAGTTCATTGTTGTTTTTTTTTTTTTTTAATAAATAAAGTACCTATACAAATATCCAATATTACTTGTATTTTTCAACATTATTTATTTATGACACACACACTTTTACTTCCGCTGCCTATAGCAACCGTCTACTGTAAAAAAAGCAAAACTTTAACGTCGAAAAATGTCAAGTTTATTAACGTTTGAACAAAAAATATATATCGTTACCATTAATTCTCTCAGGATATGTCAAGAGGTTTAGTATCTGATTTTACCTGCCTTATTTCAGGATGTCCGAACGTTGCCCAACGGCAACATCTTATGCGTCGATGTAACTCAGAGCATCTCTTTGTTATCAAGTAAAAAGAAGGCATCCACTGCTGCAAAGCGACAAGAAAAATCTCTTGTGGTACTTATTGGTTGGCTATCAGCTCAAAGAAAGCACACTGATAAATATGCCGACTTCTGGCTGGCCAAGGGATTCGATGTGTTGACTGTCAATTTCACGGTTTGGCAGTTATTGTGGCCAGTTAGGGGCACTCAAGTAAGAATATTTATATTTATTAAAAAATTAAGATTAACAGAAGTGTGGATGTAATTGAGGGGTATCTCCGTAACTAGTAAGGATAGAGACTTGCGGCTTTTACAGTACTGGTGCGCTACTTTTTTGTGGAGCAAAAGATGCCGTAAACAGAATTGTCATAGCTTTTTTAGCTTTTAAGTCATAGGGTGTTTTCGAAAATGTTGGCTTTTGGACCACACCCTGTATTTCGGTTTTCCGTTAACTTATTAAAAAATTAAAAGCTATTTTTAAGAGCGCTTTTTAAGTAGAATTCAGTGGCGTGCTTACTTTTTTTCTGTATAATCACCTTTGGTAGTGCCTTAAAAGTCAAGATGAAGTTGACATATTTTTTATCTTGTCAACATGAACTTAAACTCGGATTCTTGAATCTATTTTTACGTCAGGATTTTATCCTTTGACATAAAAAAAAAAAGAAAAAAAAATATCGCTAGAAGAGAGATTACATATTGTTATCATGTATTACAAAAGTCGAGAAAACGCAAGAGGAACAAGAAGAAGATTTCTTGCATATTTTCATAGAAATCTTAAATCCGTAAATACCATATTAAGGATAAAAAAACCTATTTGAAGAAAATGGATCTTTCCATGACAGAAAAAGAAATTCACAAATACTAATAATACCAATAAACTAATAAAACAAAACTAACTAATAATTTAGGTGTTCAATATGCTTATGGTTCATAAGCTCATGGTTCTCATTATTATGGTTGTTCTCGAAGCAAGATCGGAATGCTCTTTGTAGCCTTTCTAAGCTTGCAACTCAATAAGTTGGAATATTCTACTATGAAATAAGATACCACTTAAGTAATGTCACTTTAAAGACCAAATAAAATAAAGAAATCAGTTTTGTATGTAGAAATATTTGTTGGTAGGTTGTGGCAGCGGACACATTAAAATTCTTGGACCAAGATAAGTCCTATTCTAAAATTATCCTCCATGGCTTCTCAGCAGGTGGTTATGAGTGGGCAGAAGTTATGGTACAGATGCTTTCAAATCTCGATCGATATCAGCACATTCTGGATAGAATTGTTGGACAAGTAAGGAAACCATAATTTTGAGCTTACATTTGAAAATATGTGGGTATACTATTTTATTTACAACCATAATTTCTTATAAATTCTGTTCAAAAAAATGCGCAACCTTTTAAAAAGAATTATTTAGACTATGTTGCCAGTCTTAACGTTTTTAAAAACTCATCAAGCTAGCAGGTTATTATGGCATATGGCTACAAATAAAGAACATTTTTTTTCTACGACTGTTAAATAAAACATTCATTATTGGGCAATTTTAGATAAATAATGATTATCATTATTTACAGGTGTTAAATAATAACCATTATTCAACACCTTGTAACCAATCACAGAATAGCATTTTCATTATTCAACACCTTGTAACCAATCACAGAATAGCATTTTCATTATTCAACACCTTGTAACCAATCACAGAATAGCATTTTCATTATTCAGAACTTTACGAACCAATCAAGTGCTATTTACAAAATCTGTTCAAGATAGCTATAAATACAATTGACAAGACCATAATATGTCAAAATCATTCAAGTTCTTAATTTAACCGGTAAATACTTTTTCCTTTTTTTAGTGTTTTTTGTCAGAAAACACGATTTTTTAATGATGAATTAAGGAAGTAACACATTGCCGCAGCTTTTACAATTATTCCCAACAACGCAATTCCAATTTTATTTGTCCAAAATCAAAGAAAACTTTGAACTTTACGTCAATGAAATCCCATCCATGGCCAACGTTAAAAATATTAATATAGGCCATGAAATTTTGGCATTACAGTAGCATACTTGATTATTTCGATGTTTTCATCAATCTATGAAATACATATGATTTTCAAATGGATGGATTTTATATTAACAGTCGTAGAAAAAGCATAGTATTCTACTCGCGCTAATGACTATTATCTACTCGGATGATTTACGGCTCGTGTCGCAAATATCATCCACGTAAATAATAACTGTCATTATTGCTCGTTGAATAATATACTATTATATTACAGAATTATATTATATTCGTAGGTATTTATAACATATGATAACATTTAAAAAATCGTATTAACTAATAAATAACAATGGATGGTAATATTTTACATAATATAATTACAAAAACAGGATATAATATATAATGTTATAATCAAAGCATTTTTAAAAATGGAATAATACTTTGTCGTTATGGCTTAATCATAGTCCGATTCAGAAGATGAACTTTTATTAACATCATTTTTAATAAGCGATTCAACCATTTCTTCGAATATTATATCTACCCGCCACATTTTGGCTTCTTCTACCACATGATCAATACACTTTTTCCACTTTTCCGCACATATATAATCCATAGCTTCATTAAAGTCTTTTTAAATCCACCAATTTATAAGTCGTGCTTTTTCTGACATCTAATCTTTATTTAAGCCCATATAAGTTCGATCGGGTTTAATTCGCAGTGGTTTGGAGGGAGTCTGAGCACAGATATTTCTCGTAACTTTGCCATTTTATCGACTATATATTTCTTGAATGCATTTTTATTTAAATTGGCTAGTACCAATAGTTCTTCTTTCACATTTACGCCACGTACTTGTCGGTAATTTTTCCGTCAGCCTAGAGTGATATATTCTATCTTTTGGTATTAAGATCCAACATTTGCTCGAACCATTCTTCAAAGACATCGACATTCATATCTTCGTTATAGTCTCCTATATCTTTAGCCACCTTTAACGAAGCCTCAGAACTTCCAATATGGGTTATGATAAGTCGATGTCCTTTTTCAGATGGCGGTCTTAATCGTGTGGACAATCCTTCCAAAAAAGCTTGGCTTTAATATTTTCATCCTGCCAAAATTTAGTCACAGTGTGGTCTTCATTTAGCCATATTTCGTCTAGGTAAAATATTTTTTTGTTTCCTTCTCTGGCTTTTCGGTTGCCTCTTAAGTAATTTCTTCTCCAACATACGATTTCGCTTCTGTCTATTAAAATCGATTGCCTGTTTTTCCACCCATTTTTTTTAATAATTTCCAAAGCGTATTTCTACTATTTCTACACATAAATGGGTAGTCCTGGTCTTTTTGAAAATCAACAATGCAAAATTTTTTTATATGATCTGTGGCACTATGCAAGTTAATTGTGGTTTAAACAGTGACCTACTTAAATTAATCGTTAACAATGTTTCTTTATATGATAGTTCAAAAAATTACGATAATTTGCATTCGCATTGTTTTAATAAAGAGTACTTTGTGTTGTTTATTTACATTTATTTAGAAATTTCAAATATGGTATATTAAACTGCGAACTCAAAAATAAATGAGAACAAAAAATTAAACACTTTTAAAACTATAATTGTTACTTATGACAGGAACGTAAGTCAGAGAAGTACCACAGAATTTTACAAAGTCAGAAATGTCAACATTACATAAATGGTTGTAAATTAAAAATATTAATTTTATGCGAGAACCCTGCAAAGTTGTGGTACAGGGTGTTCGCGTATATTTTGCCCAATAGATATCTCCATTAATATTGGTTTTAGAGAAATGGTTTAATTAGCAAAGTTATCGCATTTTCACCGACCTTCAGAAAATGAATTAAACAAAAACCACTGAGGATCGGAAGTGACAGTTTTTTGATGAGTGACAGTTTTTTCAAAGTGGAATACCCCCTATTTTTTTATTATATCCGTTAAGGAATTTTATCCTTTTTTTAAATATACATTAGTGGTTGTTGGGGTTTATTTACCGTTCTGGAATTATACGAAAATATAATAGAATTATCATTATCATCATTAAAGTTTAGTAAATGGCTCATATTACTCATAGCAATATCTGTCACCTTGACTAAATTGCTCTTGGCAACTTCTATTTTGACAAATCTTAATGAACGTTGTCAAAATCAGGGTCTAAATGGGATTCTCTGAAGAGCAAAAGTTCGAAATTCCTAAAATATATATCAAATGTGGACACAACAAGCGAGAGTAATTCGAAATGTGTTTCGTCAACTTTCTGAACGAAAAACATTATAAAGAAGGAGAAGGCATTGTCGGATACTTGAGGATGAAGAACTTGCTGTTCTTTTGTATTTTCAAGGTAATTTTTATTTCTTTTTATATTCGCTTCGTATCATTTAGAAGCTTAATTTGTTTTCAAAAAATCCACAAAATTCGATAAGGGACTGTGCAAGATATCTTGGCAAATGTTGCACAGTAGTTTTTAAATTCTGAAACGGCAAAGTTCAAAAATTAATAGAAGCAAAGACGTTTGGACTTTTGCCGACAAACGTCCTCAACAATAACGCCAATTTGTTTAAGAACATTACATGGACCGATGAATCTTCATTTAATACGGCTTCAGCTCCAAATCCCAAAAACACACACTTCTGGGCATCGCAGAATCCGCATCTTACAGTTGAAGTGATACGTTCTAGCTGAGTATCAGTAAATGTGTGGTGCCGCATAGTGCAAAACAGAATAATCGGTCAAATTCTCATTGATGGATCCTTAAATGGAGTTAGATATCGTGAAATGCTTGCACATAAAATAGAGGATATTCTTGAAACTTTTCCTCTAAACGCCACAAGGATTTTTATATGGCAGCAAGACGGTGCTCTATGTCATAGTGTTCTTCCAGTTAGAGAATACCTCAATGAGAATTATGACATATGGATTGATCGTGGAGGGACAATTGCATGGCCTCCCAATAGTCCCGACTTAACACCATTAGACACATTTCTTTGGGGCTACCTCAAAGACAAGGTATCTGCATCCAGACCAAATAGTGTTGCCGATTTGCAGGAACAATGTTGTGTTGTTTTAATTTCGTTCTAAAACAGTAAAAAATAGCCCCAACAACCGTTATATTTTTAAAAAGAGGATACAATTCTTTAACTGGTACAATGCAAAAATAGGGAGTGTTCCATTTGAAAAGACTGTCACTTCCGATAGTCAGTTATTTTTGTTCATTTTATTTTCTGAAGGTTCGGTGAAGGCTATAACTTTGCTAATTTAACAATGTCTCTAAAACCAATAATAATGGAGATATCTATTGGGCAAAATATGCGCGAACATCCTGTATATTCGGTAGGGGTTGATTAACAATAACCGGTTGTTGTGCCTTACAGGACAGCTCGAATTCTGTAACTTTTTTGAATTGAATTCGTTGGATGAAGTACTATTTTCCAAAAACAAAAATTTTTAAAATGTTATTTTAGGTTATTTTTGGTAATTATATGAAAAGCTGGGTACCTACAGCGAAATCTTCGCTAGTTTTTTTTATTTAAAGCCTAATTTGCAGTCGCTGATCACGACCCCGAAGTTGTTTTTCTCCGGAACTTAGTAGTTTTTGAAAAAAAGATTATTTCAATTTTTTCAGTTACAAGTACGATATTTGACATGCATCCTTAAAATTTTGCCATTTCTGGTCACTGAAATATCACTTGTAGAAGTGTGTTAAAAGAAACCAAAACTATAACAAAAAAACCGAAAAAATGTTGAAAACTGTAAATACTTCAAGAAAATAGAAATATTTAGATTGTCCGACAATAACAGCTGACAGCCGAAAAGACGACCGTTTATAATAGCCAAAGACATTTAGTTCTAATGTCTTTGATAATAGCTGATCGTTACGCTATTGCCATGTTTACATTGTAGCGATATTATTGCTATTTTCCTTTTCCCAGTTTAAAAAGATAATTATAAAATATAACCCAAGTTTTAGAACCTTTCCCATTTTCCATCCTACCAGAGAATGTCCAACTCTCACGTGGTCTCTGCTGAACAACAACAACATTTTTTATATCGCGAATTTGAAACAAAAAGACGAATCAGAAACCGGTTAGCGCCCTTTTAATCCATGTAGGTCTATAGTGTAGCGATGTAGTAGCATTGTAATTATTTCTTACGCGAATAATCGTAAATTGTTTTAACCCATGTAAGTCTAGTGTAGGAATGCTATTGCAATTATTTCTTTCGCGGTTGTGCTCAAATTGTGGATCGACATAAAACCAGTCACGTTTGACAACACTGTAAGTAATCTTTTCTTTCATGGCCGTTTTAAGAGAGTTTTCGCGTTGAATCGGTTGAAAAACTACTGTCATTTCTGAAACTTATGTTTCAATTTTGGGCGATAAAAGTGCTTCGTCCAACGATTTTTTCTTTTAATATATTCAATACACCGTGAGCTCGCGATTCAAATTTCAAAAATTGAAAAAAAAAAAAAAAAAAATCAAGCTGACCCATACTGCACAAGACCCGATGTTTTAGACATAATATCAATATCACCCCGTATTTAAGGTATGGGATAGTGTAACCGACTTGGAAGAAGTTTCTAAGGGAATTTCGAGAGCAGTTTTCCCCAAAAATAAATTTATGGCCAGCCTCGTACGTAAATACATGTTGTGAGTATTAAGATATTTTCTTTTAATTGTCCTGGGTAAATAATCAATTATTTGAAATATTTATAATATAATAAACATAAATTTATTCATAAATTCTCCGAAGGTGTGCTTGTTAGGGGTAAATCTTATACTGGGTGATGTATGGCTTAATTGAACATAGGAAACCCCATGTAAATCTTGAGGTGGCTAAATATTGCCTTCCCTGTACCTACATTATAGAGAAAAATTGTATTATAATTTTTTGAAGAGGCCGATATAATAAACCTATGTATGTGCCAAGTTTTAATAAACTTTAATAAGCCAATCCTAGCTTATTCAATTAAATGTGATGGCAATATAACGAAATTTTCATAGTTTCCCAAGTAGCATTTATAGACTCAAATCAAATTGGACACAAATTCTTTGCTGAGAAACGTTTCGAAACATTTTCGATTAAAATGATAAGATTGTGTGGAGACACATGTGTTTCGAAACTTTTGCGACACATTTTCGAATTCATTTACTAGAAACAATTAAGAACTGTTAGTTTCGAAATATTTTCCAAACTACAGTGTCTATACATTTACGACACGCACTGAAAAAATTTTTCGAAACATTTTTGGATAAAATTATGAAATTGTGTTAAGACACATGTGCTCCCAAATTGTAGCGACACATTTTCGAATTAAGCTAATCAAACCAAATTGGTATTCTTCTGTTTCGAAATATTTGCCAAACATTGATATCTATTTAATTACGAAACTTGTGAAGAAAACAATTTTCGAAACTGGCAGAAACATTTAAATCCCGGAACAATTAATTACTATAACCTATAACTTCTACATTGGAGTTATTTTAGTTTTTGATATTTTAAATCTTCTTGAATCATTTTACGTTTTTTATTTGTTATAATATGGGGAGAAAACAACAGTTTAAACATTCCTCGCGGTTTTACAAAACGCTAAAAAGAAAAAAGAAAGAATTTAAAATTCAAAAAAAAAAATTTTAGCCACAACCTGATTTTCCAATTAGTGATGGCCCATCGACATCTCGATCCACGGCAACCACGGCATGTAAGTTAGTAAGTTCTTTAAAAATAAGTAGTTGTAAACCTTTTTCTATGGTAGTTGTACAATTTTTAAACCATTCACTTTTACCGTAGTGCAAGAAATGAAGATGTAGGTTATGTATGAGTCCACTCAATGAAGCCTAAGGTTAGAGTACACTATTTGACAAGTGGCAGTGTATAACGTGACGGTATACAGAAGTTTTATGCTTCTGAGCTTTCCCTTCCGCTTGACGGGACCGTAATATTTTTACTTTAGCGACGTTTGTTCCTTGTAGTTTCGATACAATATCGAAACATACTTCATGATTCGACACATTTTCTATTAATTATAGCTACATGATTTTCGAAACATTATAGAAACCAAATACTAGAAATTGTGTGTCGACTCCATTTTGTATCAGAATAATTCCCGCATTCTGGCGGCCATTTTGGCAAATGCATTTTAATATTATTAATATGGACTTTAATTAACTTCCTGCTTCATTTGAAGTGTAAAAAAGTGGTTATATTAGTTCCATTTTGCTAGCTTAATCAATTGAAAAAAGAATTAAGTGAAATTCTAAAAATATTTAAAATTTTATTTTTTGACAAAGTATTTATTTTATGTGTATATGTCAATAAACTGGGAGCGTCTTAAGAATATAAAGCTAAATTACTAAATTGCACGATAAAATTTATTTCGTCATTGATTTTTGGATCTCTTTTGCAATAAACTATACAAAATAAATTTATCACTTATAGAAAATACTCTTTGGTGAATTATGCTGTCTTCATTTATTGTTTACTTTGTTTTATTTTATTACAACCTACAGGTATAATATCTAATTATTTGTTTCCCTAATGTTTCCATTTTAACAATTCACATTTCCAACACTCAGCGCCCTCTTTATAAAATGAACTGTCACTCTAGACACATTTATAGAAACATGTTCGAAACTTTCCGAAAAATTCTCGAAACATTTTCGATAAAAGTTTCGATTTTGCGTCGAAACAGCGAAAGTCACAGCCTGTACCAACCACTTGGAAACACGTACTAATGCGCCATTTAAAATGTATATACGTTTCGAAAATATTTCCATACTTGTTGCCAACAATTTCCAATTTGTTTCGGAAGCAGAAACAATAGTTTAGACATATTTACCATAATGTGTCTTTTTTTTTTTATTTACTATTTTTTACGGTCGTCGGCGTATCAGAGGCCATCTTGAACCGGTCATCAACCGTACGGTTTTTAATCGTGCGGTCTACCGACTGGGGAGTGTGAAACGGCACCTTCATCCTACGAGATATCCGATCTCATCCGGCCTGTCCGGCGTGAATAGGATGGTTTTGATGTCGATTCATTTTACACTCTTCCCTAAGACAAGAGCACGCGGTGTTTCCTAAGCGGTCACCCATCCAAGTACTAGCCGCGCTCGACACCGCTTAACTTCGGTGATCTGACGGGAACCGGTGCTTTAAGTGTCGCTAGGCCCTTGCCTCATAATGTGTCTAAAAATGCTACTTGGGTTAGGTAATACAGCAAACACCGGCAAATTATTATTTGGCATTGAAACTATGAAAATTTCGTTATTTTGCCATGGAATTTAATTGAATAAGTTAGGATTGGCTTATTAAAATTTATTAAAACTTGGTACATAGGTTTATTATATCGGCCTCTTCAAAAAATTATAATACAATTTTTCTCTATAATGTACAGGGAAGGCAATATTTAGCCTCCTCAAAATTTACATGGGATTTCCTACGTTTAACTAAGCCATACATCACCCGATATGATTAGTTTTAAGTGTGTGCGTATAATTTTGTAGATAAGACTATAATTATTCTTGCTTTACGTGCGCGCTTCTTGTAATTTTTTGTTAGTATTCTTAAGATTCTGTCATTATCTTTAACAGATTCCATCTTAGACTGTTTGACAAAGTTGCCACCAGATATTATTCAAAGGCAAGCCAGAGGTTTCATACGAATATAGTGAAATCTCCGGCTTTGTTGATATTCAGCAAAACGGATCCGATAGGAACAGAGAGCACAAATAAGTTGGTCACCAAGCATTGGGAGAGAAGAGGAATAAAGGTAAGACCTAAGAAAATTATAAGACGTTTAGCGAACCACCTTTTCTTTTAATATCATTGGGTAATACGAACGTCAAAATGCAATTCAGTCTTTAGGAATAAGGAATTACACCCTGCGCGCAAAATCTACTGTTAAACTAAAATGGGAAAACAACACTAAAATAATAATCTTCAACAGTTTTTACGGTGGTACTCTGACAAAGTAGTACCATAAAACATTTATAAAGACTTACCCTTGTATCCATTAAGATGTCTAACCAAAATAACTGCTTTATAAGGTTTTTTAAAGTACCAAATTAACGTTATTCGTTTAATCGTCAATGTAAATAATTGATTTCGTGACAAGTGACGTCACGCTGCTTTTCGCACTTGTTTAAAATTAATTGTCGACGCGTGGAACTTTAATAATTAATAATAAATTAATTAATGGTATTTAAAGCTTTATATTTTGCATATCATATTTTTTAATGTAATTGAGTATATGTACGCAATACAAAAAGGTGTAAGTTCTCTGTCATGATATTCTTTGTAGGTCAACTGGAGAGTTTTCGAGAAGTCTCCCCACGTCGGCCATTTCAAAAAGTATCCTAAGGAATATATTGCAGCACTCCACGGATTCTTAGACAGTCTCATGTTAAATAATGATATACAATCAAGTAATGAAGAAATAGCTGAGCCGAATAAAATAAATTCATAAATTCATATGCCAGAGCTTTTTCTTAATAAATTATACTTTAATATGCACCCTTTTATTGGGTGAATTTGTGAGATTCCTACGAAAATATGGTAAACAAAAAAAAAAACCTGACCACGCTAGGCAACAAAATTGTTGCCCTTAATATTTTAAAAAATAAGTATGTATTTTTGAAAGTACAGTGTATTATTTTGATTAGGAAAATATATATTTTATAAAAAAAACAGTAGTTAATGACGAACAAACCTTAACCGCGAAATAACTGTGCAAAACAAGATGAATCCATTCTTTGCAATATTAAGAAGAAGTGGGTTAAAAGTCAAGAGCTGTATCAGCACCTGAACAAAGATAATGACCTGGATAAGGGCCAGTACCTGAACGACGCCTGTGTCCTGGCTAAGTACCTGGATGGCATCAATCACGTGGATGGCTTGTGCAAGTGCAAATTTGACAATCATGTTATTTTTTGGGTTAAAATAGCAATAAACTTTATTTTAAAATTTGTCACAATAATTAACAAATTGAATGGAAAATAATTTATTAGAACGTAATTAAGTAATAACAGGAAAATTAATATTAATACCATAGTATTATGACAAATTTACAGAATTGTTTTTCGCAGACAAAGAACAGATTCATAAATGTTAAACCTATTCAATTGATACCGAAAGCGTCCATAATTCTCTCAAGACCTGAATTACACACATTAAAACTATGTGCTTTAATAAATTGTGTTATTGAAACGATGGTTAAGCTTGAAAAAGGCATAAAATGTACTTGTTACGAAAGTATTATTATTATTTAAATCCAAATAAAACATTGATTCATCAAACAAAATATTGTATGTGTGTAAGATGAATAAGTTCAAGTTTGATGGATTAACACAACTTATCCGGATGCCCACCCACTCATTACAATGACACAGATGGTGTGCTACAGCGAGTCATACTTTAATATATTATAAAACAAGTATTTGATGATGAAAGGGCATTGAAGCAATATTTTATAAGGCTAAGGTAAATATTCTATTTTTCCTGTTTTAATTTATATTTATAAGGTTTGCTTAATTGTAATTATGTGGGATTAAAGGAAGTCTCTAATATTGAAGGTCCTCGGCCTATTTCTACTTAATAATTATTATTGGAAGTATTGTTCGTGTGGCGAGTCATACTTTAATACATTATGAAAAATATGTTTGTCGATGAAAGAGAGCATTGAAGCAATATTTAATAGAGCTGAGATAAATACAGTATTTTTCTTGTTTTAATTTATGTATAATAGATTATGTAGGATTATAAGCAGTCTCTGATAACGAAAGTACTTAACCTTTCGCTACTTAATTATTGGAGGTATTAAACTTGAAAAAGTAGTCCATAGACGGTCTACCTCTGATCTAGATCTGTCCTTTTGTTCAATGTTCAATGTTCTACAATTTGCAAATTTTATTTTTTAAATATATTAACTTTAGTTCTCCACCACCAACTTTTAACTCTAAATCTTAACCTCTTTTACTCCACTATATCATACCAACATTTAAAAAATTTTCCCTAACTTCTTGACCATCAGACTTAACCCCGCTCGACTTCTTTTTGTGGGGACACTTAAAGAACAAAGTCTACGTTAACCGTCCAAATGACTTAGAATCTTTAAAAGTCAGAATTAGTGCTGAAATACGGGCCATTCCAGAGGACTCCCTTTTAAACGTTATAGACGGGTTTAGGGATCGACTGGCGCTCTGCTTAGCAGAAAATGGTGGTCATTTATCTGAACACCCGATTCACTGAAAAGGTTTCACTTGCTTATTATTCCGATGTTAAGTTGTTCAATTTTCTAGGCTATTTATTTTGTTATTATAAAGTGTGTTACAACTTTAAATAAATAAAGATTTGAAATACAAAAAATTCAGAGTTTTCCCAGTAGAACCCAAATATGCATTCATATTTCCATTTAAAAAAAGTAAGTTGGTCTCTATGGCAATCAAACCAGAAATGACAGAAAAAATTCATTCAGGTAAAAATGTGGGGAATAATTTACTGAACAAAAAGCATAAAGGTCACTTTCTCGTATACGAGGTAATTCAAAAGTTACAGACATTATGCGGGACTTTTTTGCCACTCTATACTATTATGAAAAATCTGTTTGCCGATGATTGGAATAAGTTGTTATTAAACTTAAATGAATATTGTATTTTACTTGTTTTGGTTGAATTAAGATACCAAATTTCACATTAAATTCTAAATTAACTGAAATATACGTGTTTTTTTTTGTCCAAAATAGTGCTTTTTGCGGTTAGAAGATAAAGAAACCTAATAAGATCAACTTTTAATTGACTTATTAGAGAATAATAAAATTTTGCGTGTGAGCCCAACATGCAAACAGTAAAGGTTTATTTAAGGTATGAAACCCTCCAACGACAACACAATTCCCAATCTTTTTCGAAATTCGTAATAAACATTGTGAATAACATCTGTCATTGCCACTATCAGTTTCAAACTGTCAAATACAATCAACCAGTTGTAGGACTTAAAGCTGGATTTATAAACTCAAAAAGTTGGCGAGGTTGAGGTTCAGTTGGTGTTGGAAATAGGAGTTCAATTTAAACTCAAGGGAACACTCAGTTCCATTTATACACTCGTTCATGTTGTTCATGTAAAGCTCATGTAAGGTTCGAAAACTTCCCGGGTAGTTCGAGATAACCAATTTTTATGCTCGGAGTTCGAAATATCTAACCTCACAAACTTGATCATAACTTCAACCTCACCAACTTTTCGAGTTTATAAATCCAGCTTAAACAAGGCAATCTGGGGTCTACATACAATATTCATCTAGTGGCTAAACAGTGGCATATCCAACAGTGAGTTATTTGATAATCTCCAAGTATTTCGTCGAGACCGTGAAAGTTCTGGAAGTGTCAAACTCGTACTTTCCCCCAGGTAACGGCGCTGCTTTACTATTCTTCGTAGACAAACTCTACTCACTCTTCGATAAGGATCAAATTTTATTTTGTGACGATTTTAATTTCTCGTATGTAAACTGATCCCCTAACAATGATATTAATTATTATATCCCTATCAATACGAACTCGAAATTTAATATTCTGTAAGGCACGCTTATTTTTTTGGCTTTTATTCAGTTCAGTGGTTTTAAAAATCAAAATAATAGAATACTCGACTTGATACTTTCAAATAGTTTGCAAGTCAAACACGTTCTAAAATTCGAGCACCCACTTGTTAAAGAAGATCCTCATCTTAAACATTTTGACTGTGATTTTATTCATCATTACCAATGCTTAATCCTGAAAATAGACCCAGAATCTATAATTTCAAATCTTCAATCAATTACGAAAACCATTTTAATAGTCTAAATTGGACAAAATTGTTAGGTAATTTGAATATTAATAAAGCCCTATATGAGGAAATTTCTAAAGCATTGGATGTATGTACCTAAGAAATTAATCAACAAAAAGTTTCCATTATACTTTAAACAGTGTACGATCAGAACTATTACAAATAAAAATAAGGCATATAAAACTTGGAAGAGGTTGGAACCATATATATAACTATTAAGAGTGGTAAATTTCCCGATTGTCCTTCGTTATGGAGTTACTCATAAAAATGCAAATAAGTTTAATCAAGATGCAACCGAAAATAGTTATATGGAATAATACAATTATTAGGTTTCTATGGCGATGTAAAAACTGTATGTCTTATTTTGTCATATTAACAATTATCATTTCCTTCGGTTCTGTGACTTAAAAATAGAACGGTACTACCCTAACTACGATTACGTTGATATGTTGAAAGTATCAGGTGTCATTAATGTCAAAAATCTTCATTTAATTCAATGTCTGAAGATTGGTGGACCCAAAAGTCTTTAGGAAACGATCCAAGATATTGCAAATGAAGCCGGAAATACATTCATTTATATGGTATTAAAATTTTGAATCGATTTCAATAAGTTAGTTCACATTTTTTAAAAAAATTGATGGTGCAGTCATACTTTTAAAAAATAATAGAAAATTCCACCTCTTAGTTTTTGACAGACTCTTTTATAATTGACCCAGCAGGAATGATATATATTTCACCAAAGTCTGAATGGATTTCAATAAGTATTAAGAAAGTAAGTTCACATTTTTTAGAATATTGCAGATGCAGTCTTTAAAAATGCATAGAAAATTTCCTTCTAACTTCTGGCAGATTATATTATAATCTATCTAGCAGGAATGCATTAAAGTATATCTCACTAAAGTTTGAATTAATTATAATGAGTATTATGAAAGTTAGGACTATCTATAGTCGAACAAAAATCAGTATCTTTCTGTAGCATAGTAATGTGTTCTTGGTCAACTGGTGAAGGAATTAATTGTTTATAAGGACAGATTATAGGGTTTTCTTTAAGATGCATACCTATTGGGGTTAATAAACACTACAGTTCGATGCAAACATAAACTCTTACCATTTTTCATGTTATAAGCGCTTGCTTGTTCGAAAGCCATCCATATCTGCTCTGTTCTCTAATCACTTGACACTCGAACAAAATTAATCTCCTAAACCGTGCTTATCAATTGAAAATATCATATTAATTATGCATAATATATATTATACAACTCATACAACGAAAATTTTATGTGTGAACAACATAATGTAATAAAAGCTATTTTGTATTTTAGTTTAAGAGACTAATTAAATAAATTACTTACGCGCGCACTTACGTGTCACCCCAGAGCCAACCGATTGTACCTCAGAACCCCCAAAAAGGGCCCCAATGAACAACTCAACCTTTACTTTCGTTTGTTATAGTGCGGAGTACCAGCAAAGGGTCCTCCATCCCATAACTCGAAATTCCTTGTGTTAAATTAACTCTGGTTTGATGCCGACCGAAATCATTAAGGTTTTTGAGAGTGATGCGAACGTATAACTAACCGAAAACCGATCCAGGAGTTACAGGAACGATGAAAATTACCCCGGCGTAACTTCCTGTACTCGCTGGACAATGACTTTAGTGAATAAAAAATTAAATCATGGCGCCCACCGGCTTAGACAGTTTAACGAAAAACAATTGAATTTGCCGGCTCGCCGAGTAGGCCTTGGTTTTGGCCATAGCCTCTTGGCCGCTGCTACGTTCGTGGTCGCTGCAGATTATTCCGTTGGTTCTCGACTTTCTTTATAGTAATTGTTAATTTTAAATGGGATAGAAAGATTTAATAATTATTTTATGCTAGAAGATCGTGTTTACTTGTTGAAACTGTTTTATACAATTTTAAAACAAGGAAAAAAAATGGAGTTTGCGGTAATCACTGCATACTAACCTTTGAAGAAATAGTTATGTGATTAATGTTTCTAATGACGACCTATCTAATTAACTAACCTTTATTGCTCTGTGTAATTAACGAAGACAAAGGTTAAGGTTATTAAGGTTAGTTGTTCTAATTGTAGGCGTGTAATGGTACTTGGTATACTCGTTGAATGGCGTGGTACTACCATATATATATGGGTACTACAGTGGCAGATACTTCAAGAAAGGGGTAAGCCACCATGGGCCTCTCCTTATAACGGTATGGAGCCCTTAGGGCGCGAATCGTGCAAGTACGATTGTGTCCGTGTGTGTCCCTCTTAATAATAAGTACCTAGGTATTATTAGTTTCTTGATGGTCAATAATGGATAGACGGAATAAACAAAAACACAAATAAATATAATAAGTTCTATATTTTATAAAATGTTTTTTTTATTTTACTTTTTTACGGTTCGTCGGCGTATCTGAGGCCATCTAGAACCGGTCATCGACCGTACGGTGTTTAATCGTGCGGTCTACCGACTGGGGAGTGTGAAACGGCACCTTCAGTTCTATAACTTTTTTCTCAGGGATAAAACACTTCATCATTCACGCTCTCTATTATTGCATGTTGTACAGGGTTATCCAACCCAGACTGGACAAGGCTATTTTTTGACTTTTCCTGTACTTTTATAAAAAAACTGAAATAGCCATCTTAAGTCATTTTCTCCCGCGAATTCGAATATCTTCAGCAAAAAACGATTGAACATCAAACAAAAGTACTAGAGGTCACTTTGATATTTTTTTAAAATGGGATGCCGTATTTTTAATGAGCTTATCCGATTTCTCATATAAATTTTGATCTAAAATGTTGGATTTTTAATTCAAAAACGCCTTTTTTCTTCAGTTTTAAATTCGGAAAATGTTCGTCTACCGTAAGATTTTTTTTTTTTTTTTTTTTACATTGTAGATCAAAATTTATATGAGAAATCGGATAAGCTCATTAAAAATACGGCATCCCATTTAAAAAAATATCAAAGTGACCCCTAGTACTTTTGTTTGATGTTCAATTGTTTTTTGCTGAAGATATTTGAATTCGCGGGAGAAAATGACTTAAGATGGCTATTTCAGTTTTTTTATAAAAGTACAGGAAAAGTCAAAAAATCGCCTTGTCCAGTCTTGGTTGGATAACCCTGTACATGCAGTCTTACCTTAAATTGTATGCTGTTTTCATCACACAATTACTTATTACTACAAACAAATATGCTCAATTTAGAACTACTTCCAATAGGATTTACAAGATAATTTCCATTCACATCTCTAGTGATATTTGTAATTTAGAGAAGATTATTGAATTCCTTATGTCGCAGGCGATGCTTCTTTAAATCCCCCTTATAAATTGTTTGGTAGCCACAAAAATTACACTTGAACATCACAACATCCTGTGGCCTTTTATGCCTCACAAGATGTCTTCGTATACTATCCCTATGATTGGTACAAAACTTACACTGAATCACATTGAAACTGGTTAATATCCTTGGCATCCTTATGCCGAAGAAAGTGTCTATTTAAATAAACTTTCCAATAAGTCGTATAATCACATTTAGTGCATTTATATGTGTTAAGCTCTTCGGGCCCTTTATGCCTTAAAACGTGTTTTTGTAAATTGACTTTCTTATTCGTCTGAAAATCGCAATTATCACATTTAAATTCGTCGAGAGGTTTATGTTTAAGAAGAAGGTGCCTTTTGAAGGTATCCTGTCGAATTGTTTGGTAACCGCATTGATGGCATTTGAGTGTGTTAATCTCCTGAGTAGCCTTATGTCGCAGGAGGTGGTTCTTAAACACACTAGCGTCCCCTGGCTGCAAAGTATGCTGTTTTAAATCTGATTTATGATCATAGTGTCGTAGAAGATGTCTCTTCAGGCTTGTGTGATAAATTGTTGCGAAATCGCACTGGTCACAGCGAAATCGATTCGGATTTTCAACGTTATGTCTATTGGCGTGTTTTTTTAAGTACTCCTTCCACCTCATTTGGAAATTGCACATATGGCACTTGTGGGTTTGAGGATCTTCTTGATCGAGATGATTGGCTGACGTACTGAAAACAAAGAGACATGATGTCAATGTAGTGTTGGACGTTTCATTGCCGATCAAGTGGAGCGACGTGAGGGTAAAATTAACACCCAATAAAAGCCACCGTTTTGCAGTCTCTTCAGGGAATTGTCGAAATCGTTGGTGGTATATACAGGGTGCCCGGTAAATATATGGCATTATTTGTCATAGAAAAAAATTCGTAAAGTGCCCCTTAACGTAAATACACAGCCCCAAAGGGGTACCCAGCGAAGCTTTACTACAGAGTGTTACTTAATGATAGGCCGCAATTGCAAGGGAGCATTCCTGAACCAAATTCAAATATAAAAGTTCATATAAGCATGTGTCCTAAACAGTCTGGTTTTCAAGATACAGGGTGTCAAAGTTTAAAAAGAAAATCGGTTTTTTATTAACATCTTAAAGACGCCTTTGCCGATTTTGGTAAAATTTGGCAGTGTTGTTCGTTGTGATAAGACGCTAAGTTAGCACTAACTAGATGATAATGATGAGTTCCAGTGGCGTCCCGGGGGGCAGGTGAATAAAATTGACAAAAAATGTACGCCACTGACTTTTTCACAAATTTTATGTTGTTTTCGGGTTAAGCAGCTAAAAATACAACTTTCTTGTCTCTTGATATTTTTTCGTATCTTACTTCGTTTTCGAGAAAAAAATTTTCTCGACGTGCAACCCAGGCAGCAGACTGATGTCATATTACGTCAATATAACGTCATATTGACGTGATTTACGTCGAGGGTCTAAAATATAACGTATCATAACGTCATTTTGTTACGTCGCATAACGTAATAAATAAAGACGTCGTAAAAGGCCGTTAATTGACGTACTGTGTCGTCGATTTCCAACCTATCAAGTTCGAAAAGTTCTATGTACCAAACCATGACGTAAAATAACGTCATATAACGAGATTAAAGTAACGTATGGGTACTGACGTTATCCAACGTATTGTATCGTCGATTTCAAAATAAAGTCGGGCAACGTTGTGAACTTCTAAACTGCCAATTTAAATAAATTACACGTTCCGTTAAGCCGACAACACATAATTATGGAAGCTTCCCTTATTAAAGTATGATTCTGCAACGTTCAATTTAAGTCATAATTCGCAATTAGGACGTCAATGTTAGGTCCAGTATATTGTCAATGATGACGTAATTACACGTAATTATTAACGTCACTCGACGAGACTTTCTCCCGTCAGTAGGACGTCATGCAACGTCATTATAGACGTCATTTTGGTTGGTCCTGACGTTACTAAGACGTCGATACGACGTCTTTCTGCTGCCTGGGAATGAAGTGGCTTTTATTTTTTTTTCTCGAAAACGAAGTAAGATACGAAAAAATATCAGGAGACAAAAAAGTTGTATTTTTAGCTGCTTAATCCGAAAACAATATAAAATTTTAACAAGTCAGTGGCGTATATTTTTTTGTCAATATGATTCGTGAGACTGCCCCGCGGGACGCCACTGAAACTCATAATCATCATCTAGTTCTAGTTAGTGCTAACTTAGCGTCTTATCACATCAAACAACACTGCCAAGTTTCACCACAATCGGAAAAAGGATCTTTGAGACGTTAATAGAAAACCCATTTTTCTTTAAACTTTGACACCCTGTTTGAGAACCAGACTTTTTCGGACACATGTTTATATGCACTTCTCTACTTGAATTTGGCTCAAAACACACACTGTATGTATGTTTTTATAGAATTCAACGTTTTAGACCTTAAGTTGGGTCTGGTGATGACTGATGCCTATTAAAGGTGAAACACGTGTCACCTAATAAAGATAAACACGTAATTTTAACGAGACCGAGACTTTGTGTCATTTCCCATCTTTTTAGTAAATTGTATGTAAGGTCTCTTGGAGTACAAAAGACGATTTTTATAAAAAAAAATTAGAAAAGATAATCTAGGTGTAATAAGAGATAATAGATATTTATACGAACTAGAGCCCGACAACTCACGATCACACCCGAATGAGCTGGCAACTTGCCCATATTGAACAAGAAAATAGAACAGTTATAAGTTAGTTCACTCACACGACACCTTCGTATAGTGGAGGGCGAGTACTTACGCTACGGTTATTGGTCTGTTCCAACCATCAGTCACTGATAGTTTCAAACTGTCAAATACGATAAACCAGTTGTAGGGCTTAACAAAGGCATCATGGGGTCTACATGCAATATTCATCTGGTGGACTCATATTCATTGGACTCTATTTCTGATTAAAAACTAGTCCGGGACTGCTGGTTGAAATAAGCCTTATAGTGGATGCGTTTTCTGACGAACACGTCAGAGTTGTTGGTCAGATATTGATGGATATAGTCTATGGGCATTCTACTTTGACAGACATTCTTTTACATTAGCCTTTCTAAACTTTACTGAGATTGATAATAATATTTTTAAAGAATATTATCAGTAATTAGAAGCCTTTTGAAGAAGAAAGAAAAATCCAAAATTCTTCACAAATATTCAATATTTTGCTCTACGCGTTTCGGTTTCTTAAACCATTTTCAAGAGCGGTCTAAAAAGTTCATTTATATAATAATCTCAATTCAAAATCAAAATTATTAAAATTATTAGGTATTACTTTATAATCATAAACTTTACATTAAGGACCCAAATAAGTTCACCATGGTGAACACAGGTTAACTAACTATATAAAATTGATCAACGGGATAAACCCAAAAAACATTTAAAAAAAACAAACAAAATATACCGAACCAGAGCGGCATCTAGGTTGCACAAGAAGAGGTACGATCATTTAAACAAACATTCGCTACTTAAAACTCATTCACAATTTTCGCTGCTTCTCTGTAGTGGGCGTTGACAGGGTCGTTCAAACACTCAATCTGATTATTAAAAATTCAGCTTTTATGCTCTTTATTCGTATTATGTAGCATTTTAAAGTTGTCTTTAGTATTAAAATTATGTAAATTCTGTCTTAAATGTAGGCCAAAAGCTGATCTCTTGTCATTAGGCGATTTCTGAGAGTTTAAATGTTCTTTTATTCTAATATAAAACTTCGTCCTGCCTGTCCAGCATATTTAGTTGTGCATGAGTTACAGGACAACAAATATACCCCACTCTTGTCAAGCACGTTAATTGAATCCTTTACTCTCGAGAATAAGCTACGTATGTTTACTAATTTGTAAGCTATTTTAAAATTGTTGTTTAAGGACTTCAATACATTACCCACCCTCAGAGAAACAGCGCCCAAAAAAGTTAGTCTTATATACCTAGGTGGCTGAAAAGATGTTATGGTGTTATCCAAGGGTCAGTCAACACCTTTCTAAGCATGCCATTAAATTTTTTTCCTATTAAATTATTGATTAATAATATCTTGTATCCGTTGTTATAAGCAATTTGAAAGATGATGTTCTTTTCCCTCTCAAATTCCAAAAGTAAGAGTGGGATGGTGAACAAACGATGGATCAAAGAGTTAAACGCTGCCATTTTATGAGGTAAACAATGATTGAAGGCAGCTGGTATAACATTGTCTGTATGTGTGTTTTTCCGATAAATAGCATACTCAAAAAAGTTATTCACCTTCTTTATTGTTAAATCTAAAAAATTCAGACAACATATGACAACCTATGATTTAAATAGAAGCCTTTTATTAAGTTTTAATTATGAGAGGAAGAAGGGAATGTGTAAACAAAGTGTTTGCGTCGAGACAAATTAACGGAGAGTATCATATTATTATGTTGCAGGCTCGGGTGCAAAATATTTTAGGACGTTTCCAGAAACATTTAATTATATCCTTAAAGGAACTGAAGAAACCATATCTTATCCGTCAGTTTTTTTCGGGGAAGATCCCTATTGTGATAATTTTTCTGGTTCATTTCCCACAAACATCTAATTCGTATCAAATTGTATGAAAAATCAAACACTTTTGAATGTTTTTGTTGTTCTGACAAGTTCGTACGGTAATCTAAAGAACGACTCGTAAGTACTGTAATCGCAACAATATATTCATGTGTATTTGATTCATTTGTACGAGCTTTGACGTGTTCGTCAGAAAACGCATCCACTATACCCGTAGCATTAAGCATGTAGCTGAGGTAGCCAAAGAGAAAGAAATACCACACTGTATTAGTTTATAAACAAGAACGTAATTATTTAATGCAAAGAAATTAAAGATTTATGCTTAGACTTGTACTAGTTATTTAATTATAAAATGCAATACAGTTCGGCTATCCTAATGGTATAATACACATTGTATTTAAAAACGGGTTGGCTGGACTCGAAATCGGTCACCCTGTTGACTAATCAGCTTTAGAAAAGGAATACAAATAAATAATATATTATTAAAGCACTTCCCAACATATTTCGTTTGGCTTAATGACTGCAATAAAACCCCTCATAAACTCGGCTTTCGCTTTCACAGAAACGTATTAACCCACATTTATTTTTAATGCCAGTTTATAATAACAATAGATAGGTACATTACTTGATTTGTTATCATCAAATTAATAAACTGTCTAATTAAGGTTTTCTAGAAACAACTTAATTATTAGGATATTTCCCAAAACTTTTTAGTTACAGGTAAGTACCCGTTTATATAGCTTATATAAATAGTAAACATAATGTTCAAAATATATTAGTACCTATCTATTTTACTTTGAAACAGTGTGCAACGAGTTAATATTAAAAGTATGTGGAGACCTTGGGAATCTTCAGCTAATGCGATATCTAGCTAGCCTAAACATTCCAGGAAGCATTTATCTTCTGACGACAAAGTGATCGTGAAAAATGTATGTGAATCGTTATTAAAGAGCGACCACCCTAAAGTAATTGCCATTAAAAATACCAGTCAAATGACGAAAGTTCCATTATCGACGGTACGAGATATTATGCTAAAAGGACATTTTAAAAGAAAAATTCGCAAAGATACCGAAAAAATGAAGTGCGTAGATGATTGTGACAAAGATGTTATTCGCAGGAGAATATACCAAATGTACCGAGAAAATGTTGTGCCCACGTTAGATTCTTTTAAAACACGGTTAACAACTGACGATACAACGATATCATGTATCAGGACAAGAGATGGGATTTAAGTATAAGACAATAAACAAGAGACAAATTATTATGGAGTCCGAAAGATTAAGAAAAATAAGATTTCTGTACCTTAGGAAAATAAAAAAAGTTTAGATCCGAAAAACGTTCAATAGTTTATCTGGAAGAAACGTGGTTTGACACTCATGAGACTGTCAAAAAGGGATGGGTTGATTTAACTGACTATTTTCCTCATATAACTACAATGCGCTTTTCACTTGATTTTCGGTGATAATTCACCTCACTTTTATTGAACCAATCAAAACGCTCATTTTCATAGCAACCACCTTGGTAACGGTCGTCTTACCCGATAAGACTACCGCTAGCTCGAAAAGACGCTTTCGAAAAGACGCTTGTAGCTTTTTTACTTAAATAAAAAATTAGTAACACCTCTAACTTGTATATTTACCTTTATCAGACGGCCTTCATTTTTATGTTCAGTAAATTATCCAATTAAATACACCTCTAGAGGCGGTTTCTTATCTTCATACCTTCGTTTTTCACTCGAAACTCGATTTTCCAAGAAAATTTTCACTCAATGTAATTTTTACTTATAATCAAAGATAAGACCCTCGAGCTAAAGCTCTCGGGATCATATCAGATTATAAGTAAAAATTACATTTCGTAAAAATTTGTCAGAAAATCGATTTCTTGTTAAAAACATCGGTATTACCGATAAGACGCCTCCTCTATCGGTATATTACTGTTGATAATTCACCTCACTTTTATTGAACCAATCAAAACGCTCATTTTCATAGCAACCACCTTGGTAACGGTCGTCTTACCCGATAAGACTACCGCTAGCTCGAAAAGACGCTTTCGAAAAGACGCTTGTAGCTTTTTTACTTAAATAAAAAATTAGTAACACCTCTAACTTGTATATTTACCTTTATCAGACGGCCTTCATTTTTATGTTCAGTAAATTATCCAATAAAATACACCTCTAGAGGCGGTTTCTTATCTTCATACCTTTGTTTTTCACTCGAAACTCGATTTTCCAAGAAAATTTTCACTCAATGTAATTTTTACTTATAATCAAAGATAAGACCCTCGAGCTAAAGCTCTCGGGATCATATCAGATTATAAGTAAAAATTACATTTCGTAAAAATTTGTCAGAAAATCGATTTCTTGTTAAAAACATCGGTATTACCGATAAGACGCCTCCTCTATCGGTATATTACCGTTGAAAATCAGCCCTCGGTCGCGATTGAGCTGAAAATTGCACTCTTCTGGTTTTTCATTGTTGGTTACCTACGAGAATAACCGTCACTGTCACAACAAGTTGAAATTTCTGCTTTGACAATTTCGCGTCAATTTATCAAAATGATTCGTTTCGGAGCATTTTCCTTGAACGACATATCTGAAAATATCGGAAAAAGCGTGTCAGACAACACAAAAAGATCAAAAGCTTACATCTGGGGACAATTTACTGCCTTCTGCAGTGAAAGAAACTACCAATTCGATGGTGAAACTACAGATATATATATCTAGTTTTTCATTCAGGAAATAGTCTAAAAAATATATTTCGTGCATGTAAAATGGCTTGATAATCATGCACTCAGATTTGTTGCCCTAAAGAAACAGCTTTCATGCATTTTTATTGTTATTTACCTTAAAAAGTGCCCTCCCTTCGGTCCCTAATTGTTTATTACTGTCGGTAAAAAATATAAAGGATTCAAGTCTTTACTATCATGAAGATACCAACGCCGCTCTTGTTGAAAGCTCGTTTAAAGACAGTTTGTTTTCAAATGTACCAGAACACAGTGGTATTGTGATGGACAATGCAAGCTACCACAGCCGGCAATTGGAAAAAGTACCCTATGTATCGACCATAAAATCCGCAATAAAGGAGTTCATGTTAAAAAATTACTTGTACTTCGAGGAAACGTATAGTAAAAAACAGCTGTTAGAAGTGTTAAAGGCATTTAGTATTAAAAAGAGTATGTGTGTGAAAGAATGGCGGAAGAAATGGTCACACTGTGTTGCGACTGCCACCCTATTATTGCATTTTTAACCCTATTGAACACATGTGGCATCAAATTAAATCGAAAATGAGAACTGAAAATAGCGCATCTACTCTTAGTGGAAGTGTAATAGAGCCAATAAAGAAAGTTTTCGGTGAAATTCCAGATGAATGTTGGAAAAATTCGGTTAGCCTTGTCTTAAAAATTGAAGACTCTTAAATAACCACACAACAAAACGAAATACATCCTCTTATTATAAATGTGGATGATAGTGATAGCGAGACTGAATTAGGAAGAGATTAAAACGTTTTATAATTACAATTAAACCTTCTGTGTATACATGTAGGCCCAATTTGGGCCACACTGTATATGTAAACATATTTTTTTAAGTAGGTATATTAATTGTTATTATTATTTTTACCTAAATGCATGCGAAAAGTTGCCCTTTTCCGCACGCAAACTTTCACACTTGTTTTGTACTTATAATAAATTAATATGCATACAGGTAAAAATAAACATAATAAAGATTCCTACTATAAGGTATTATTATGGCTTTTCATTTAACTACAAAATCCGTTTCTGTGCAAAGCAGTTCCCCTTATTTCATTTCATTTCAGTAATATAAACAGTGATGCCAGCTGGAGCCAGGTAGATTTCGCTGGTTGGAACGCTCATCGACAGTTTTATATGGGTAATTTTACCAAAAAATTCTTTAAAAACGTGGGTTTGGCAATCGAACGGGTAACGGGGTTTCTTTGGGTGTTTACAATATAATAAAACTACTTATTATTGCAGTTATTAGGTCAAACGAAATATGTTCGGATGGACTTTACTTAACGGAACCTTTCCCAGCCATCTTATGCCGATAAATATGTTTATTTAAATTGCCCCTATCGAACGTCTCATATTTACATTCGGGACACCGATGCATTTTCACGTCCTGCGCACTTTTATGGCGCAACATATGTCTATTCAAATCGCACTTGCGCAGAACTTGATAAGTACACTCGCTGCATTTGAACATCGGAACATCTGCGCGATTTTGATGCCTCAAAATATGAACCTTTAAGTCCGCCTTGTATTTCGAATGGTATTTGCACTGGCTGCATCTATATAATGTTACCTCGGAGGCGTTCTTGTGAGTTAACAGATGCGTTTGCAAGTGACACTTGTTGAAGGATTGGTAAGGACATTCGGTGCAAGCGAACATTTCAAGTTCGTTTGGATCTTTATGACGACGCATATGATGGTTCAAGTTTCCTTTGTGATTCGTTTGATATTTGCACTCGTTACACTTGTATATTGAAACCTCCTTTATGCTTTCATTGCTGAATACGTGCACTTTGCTCTCTTTCTTGCATTTTTGATAATAACATTCTTTTAACGCGTTTGCTTCGCTCGGTAACACTTGGCTTCCGAAAATGGAATCGAACGTTCCCGAATCGCATTGCTGACAAGTCGACTTGTTGTTCTCGAGACTGTGTTCGGCCATGTGCTTGTAAACAGCAAATTCGTCGCTTGTTTGAAATCGACACTCCAGACACTTATGCAAATAATCTTCTAGGGATTTGTGAGAGATAAGGTGCCTCTTATAGTTGCTCATCTTTGGTGTTTTATAACTGCATAATGAACACTCGTGCCATAAATGTTTGGAAAACCAAACGTGTTTATCATAACTGTTTTTGTTAATAGTCTCATAAGTGCATTTTTCGCACTTGAATATCGAATCTCTTGGTGTCTTAGTTATCGTTGCTTCGCTGATGACACTATCTGAGGGCATACTAAAAATAAAAACGAACCTGAACAAGCCCTGCGTTAAAATAATAAAAAGAAAAATATTTAATTAGATTATGTTAGGTCATGTTAGTTCAGATTTCATATTTTATAAGATAATTTCAGACGTTATTTAAGTCTAAATATACAAAGTGGCAAAAAAGTCGAGCATAATGCCTGTAACTTTTGAATTACCACGTATACGAAAAAATTATTTTTATGAAAGTTGTTCAGTAAATTATTCCCCACGTTTCTACCTGCATGAATTAATAATGACAGCTCAAAAATGAAAAACTTCCCAATATAATTATTCCTACCTAGTACCCACCAGTAGAGTCGAGGTGTTTTCATGACAGCGACCTAGAAGGTGTCAATTTTGAGATCCTGTTTAATTTTCTGTTGTCTGATTTCTTTACATTATGGTTCATCTGAATGAAAAACAACGAGTTGAAATGTTTATAATTAGCGGTTACGGAAATATGAAGAGATCGCAAGATCAGGTTTGTCAACTTTTAATGAATTATATGCAAATAGACCTCCAATAAATCAGTCAACGGTGTGTCGAGTGGTAAATAAATTTCGAGAAACAGGCAGTGTTAGGGAAGCCGCTAGATCAGGTCCGACCTAAAACAGCAACCGGGAGAGACAAAGCTTTGGATAATAATATCATGCTCTCAATACATGAAAATCCAACACAATCATCCAGGCCAATGGAAATGGATTTTAATTTATATCTGAACCTCCTCAGGAAACACATAATTCCTTCTGGCAGAATGGTTTTACCGGGTGTAAATAATGGCATAAACGGTAAAACAGGTATGGTTCCGGCAAGATTGAGCACCTGCGTATTATGCGGCAAATGTTAATACATAAGCGAACAATTCCCAAGACGTTGGATAGGCAGAGAGGTGCTCTGGACTGGCCAGCGCAATCCCCGGACTTAACCCCGCTCGACTTCTTTTTGTGGGGACACTTAAAGAACAAAGTCTACGTTAACCGTCCAAATGACTTAGAATCTTTAAAAGTCAGAATTAGTGCTGAAATTCGGGCCATTCCAGAGGACTTCCTTTTAAACGTTGTAGACGGGTTCAGGTTAGTTCGACTGGCGCTATGCTTAGCATAAAATGGTGGTCATTTTGAACACCTGATCCACTGAAAAGGTTTCATTTGTTTATTATTCCGATGTCAAGGTGTTCAATTGTCTAGGCTATTTATTTTGTTATTATAAAGTTTGTTGCAATTTTAAATAAATAAAAGTTTTTCCAGTAGAATCCAAAAATGCAATCATATGCAGGGTGTTCCATTTTAAAAAAGTAATGCATGGCAACCAAACCAGAAATGACAGAAAAATTTCATGCAGGTAGAAATGTGGGGAATAATTTACTGAACAACTTTCATGAAGGTCACTTTTTCGTACACAAAGTTACAAACATTGCACGCGACTTTTTTGCTACTCTGTAGTCGTAACGCCGACTTAATGGGGGCTTCGGGGCACAAACCCCACAAGAGAAATTCCATGTGGAGTGCAGCCCCTTATGAAATTGGCCTTGCCTTGGAAAAATACCTTTTTAAAGCTGTTTCGGATATTTGTATGTAATGGTAATAATTTTAAGTGAGATATTTCTATCCTTTACTTTTGTTTATTCAGTGATATTTTCTCAATTAGGTTAGTTTTAGGTTTTGAGTTGATGCTAAAATTTTGAGTTGATTTAATTTCTTGCGAGATATTTCAATGTTTTATTTTTATTTATAGATTATCTTTTTATCTTTGTGTTTAATCAGGTCTGCTAGGGAGGGAGCTTAATCTTTTGGGTGTTTAAATCTTACATGACTGGTGATTGTATGTGTGATTCTGTGATTAGTCTATTTTGCGAAATGTCAATTCTCTCGTAATATTTTTTAATTATTCTGTCGTAAAAGTCTTTTAGAGTGTGTAGTCTCATGCCCATGTGTAGTGCGTTAATTCGCATATAGCTTGGTGAGTCCGTAATTATTCGTAATGTCTTGTTTTGTAGCCTTTGTATCTTCAGTACCTTGGTCATATTCACGGTACACCATGTAGGTATACCGAAAGTTAGCACTGGCTTTATGATTGTCTTGTATACATATAATATATGATAAATATTTTTAAGTTAACGTTTAATAAACTCATAGTATTTAAATGTTATGTTCATGATTAGGTTGGAATGTTGGAAAGTTAGGTACTTGTACAAATATCCATTACGCATTTATGCCTGTTAATTTAAAACGTTGTTTTGTTTGTGTTTACCATTAGTCGTCCTATTTGACAAATTTCTACCATATTGATCAGGACCCCACATGGAATTCTGAAAAGTCGGCGCTTACGAATATAAATAGAAATAAGATCTATAGTAGTTACCTGGCTTCTTCATCTTGTTCAACGTTACACACATCAAGATTGTCTTCTTTTTCAATGGGTTCAGTTTTTACATGGTCCAGAGAAAACTCATAGGCAGAACATTGTTCTTCATCTCTAAAAATTTAAAACCCCAATACTTTCTTATGTACTTTAATGGATAGGTAGAATATTCAAATTCAAAACATGTTAAATTCAACTGGAACCTGGAATAGTCCTGGAATTAAGATTTCTCAGATACGATATGATATTAGCCAGTAAATAGGTACCTACATTTAAAATATAAATAATTTACTCAATAGAAATGTTGAGTAGCGTATTTAATTTTGACAAATATGTGAAGCGTGGATCACCCCAATACACAAGAAAGGAAGCAGAACCGACTGTAAAAACTACCGCTGTATATCTAACTAACCCTGAATGCACTGTTAATAGGTAAGGACTTTTAATCATAAAAACTTACTTTAAAATGCATTCCTCGTTAATTTGAACACAGCTTGTGGACTCGGGCTCTTCTGTTTTTAGTACTTCTGGTTTAATATCGGTTATAAATTCAGGAACATCAAAGTAATGAGTCTTTCTGACTTTAGGTTCACAACTTATTATAGTTATTGATAAGGGCTCCATAGGGTTCAATGTTACTTTATTTGATTCTGATGATAAAACCTGTCTTGGTTATTTAGCTAGTAGGTACTTCATTCCAATGCTATCTTAAAATATGTTGTAACCCATACAAAATGTATAAGGGGTTTCTAAATCCATCAGGGGATGTTAATATCGATTAGTTTCTTTACCTTACCATAGAATTGGGTTATCCTGGTGAAACATATCGGGACAGTCAGGATAAGGTAAACCGATAAATATATTTGATTAAAAGATGAAAGTAAAAGTAAACAATAATAGAACAGTTTCTTTTTCAGAAATTCACAGACATTTTTCGTGGTAGCTCTTTGGTCACTTGTCGTATATTTGACTGAGCTTAAGAGGTCCGCCGTACATATGAATCTTAGACCCGTTCTCATACCCACAGATCTGCGGTCACGGACACTACAGAGGCAAATAATTAGGTTTCTTTTCTGGTGAAGGAAAAATTGTATATTCATCGTTAGAGGGGTCAACTGCGACTTAAATTTCTATTCGCACCACTTTTCACTCCCCTGAGTCACTATCTTGAATCAAAGGGGTTAGGTTTTTCGAATAACTCTCTCCCTTCAAATGTTATCAAAAAACTTTCAGGACGAACATTGCAAGGAATAAATGTATCTAACGCCTTTCTTTCTGATTTTTTTAATATTGTTAATATTACATTATTATAAACAATTGAAATAAGGGGTACAATTTGTTTCAGCAAGATGGGGCGCCACCGCATTTCGGTATACATGTCAGAAACTATTTGGATCAAACGTTTCCTGGAAGGTGAATAAGTAGGAGAGGGTCCATTGAATGGCCTCCTAGATCGCCAGATCTAACACCCTTAGATTTCTATCTCTGGGGTCATTTAAAGACTGTCGTATACGGCACGAAACCTATAACTGTTTGGAGGATCTTGAAAACAGAATTTTAGATGCTGTGCATGCTATTTCTCGTGAACATTTTTGCAGAACGTGCTTTGCCCATTTTCAAAGAGGCTTGGATACTGTCAGGTTGCTGAAGGACGACATTTTGAACATTTAATTAAATTATTAAATATTTCAAAATTATTTGAGAAGCTACCAGGTACTCATAAAGAGACTACGGCCACTGATAGAAAATACTAACCCAATTCCGGACTTTTTATTCGAATTTAGGCAGAAGCATTCAACGATTGATCAAGTGCATCGAATCACCGATTGAAAGAGCGCTCTTGAGGAAAAATAAGTGTATTCCGCAGTATTCTTAGATGCTCAATAAGGTGTGGATAAAGGTTTGATATGCAAAGTAAATAAAATACTTCATAACAGGGCCGTAGCTAGGCGTTACCCATGGGGGGGGGGGGGTTTAGGTAAGAAAACTCTGGCAATTTATTAGAATTATTATTAAAATTTACGGTGGTTAACAAGGTAGAACTGAACATTCGTTGTTATGGGGGGGGGGGGTTGAACCCCCTAAACCCCCCCCCCCCTTATCTACGGCCCTGCTTCATAAGCAGTATATAGAGATATCTGATCGACAGTAAGATAAATATTCCGACTTGAGAGAAATAAGAGCCGGCGTGCCCCAAGGAAGAGTCCTCTAGGCCCTATTCTTTGTTTGTAATATATACCTACCATACAATGCAATCAGTATCAGAAGAAACTACCATAGCCACATTCGCTGACGATACTGCTATATTCTCGCAGTTGATTAAGATCATCTACTAGAAAACTCCAAATAGCAAGCAACATGGTAGCTGATTGGACAAGACAATGGAAAATCAAGCACAACGAATTTAAATCAATCTATGTAAATTTTACTAACAAGAAACTAGCACAGCTACTTCTCCTAGATGTTAACGATACCATTGTGCCCCATGAGATTAATGCTAAATATCTTGGTGTGACCCTTGACCTTGAAGCTAGACTTCGGTGGAAAGAGCATGTGAAGAAGAAAAGAACCGAGCTAGGTTTAAAATAATGTAAACAACATTATTGGCTTTTGGGAAGAAATTCAAAATTATCAATCTACAATAAAATGATTATTTACAACCACGTTTTTAAACTAGTGTGGCTTTACGGTATTCCGCTTTGAGGCTGCACCTGTGATAGCGATATGAAAATGATATATTTAACGTTTATGTTGTCCATAGCCGGTCGTCACTAATTTTTTTATTTACACAGTGTTTGGCGTGTTTTGGAATGTTTAACCTGTTTACAGGTATTCCTACTATATTGCTCAAGTACTTTACAAAAATGTAGGTATGCAATTTAAAACTCGACAGTTTAAACTAGGTATAATAATATGTTATTTGTGTCCAACTTGTTTACTGATTTTTGGCAAATTAAAAGAAGCAAACCTGTTACATTGCTTTTAGTGGTAAACTAACTTATCTTCTTATATTTCATATTATACCAAGATTTACTATAATTGCTTTTTTCTTTATTAATCAATACATATTTCAACAAATTAAGTTAAATAAGTTTAAAGCCGAACCTGACGTACACACGAACTGCGCAGACGCAGCGCTTCCGGAAAACGCCGCATGCTGGGGACATTTCTGTAACACGGTATTGGCCCGCAATATATTGGTGTGTATAAAGTCTGGAAACAGCTTAATAACATCACAATTTATTGGCCGATTTAAACCAAATTTAGTACAGTTGTGTAAGAGGATCTGACGCACCGAATGACGATATTATCGTTGTTGTCCGCTTTTTAGTTTGTCTGGAATTCGAACGAATTTTGTATTTTTAAACGTAACACCCTATATATTTTTTCATTTAAATTTTTAATTTAGCTCTGTTACATTTTTGGTACAACATACTTTGTTCCTTTTATCAGTAGTTTTCGAGATAACGAGTACAATTTAGAAAAAATATATTTTTTATATTAAATGTTCAAACTGTTTTCCCTGTACAGCTTGACAGTGTGCTAATTGAAAATAAAAATTTTCAATTGTGTCGTAAATCATTTCTGGCGTTACTAATTCAAATTCGTCCAAAATTCGACGCTGCAAATCGGCCAAATCTTGAGGTTTTGTTTTATAAACTCTGTTCTTCAAGTGTCCCCATAAAAAGTAGTCGTTAGGCGACAAATCAGGGGACCTAGGTGGCCACTCGACTGTATCCCCTCTAACGATCCACCTATTCGGAAAAGTGTTGTTCAAAAATTCGCGCACGTTTCGACCAAAATGGGGAAGAGCTCCGTCCCGTTGGAAGAATGTACTTGCATAATTTGGACCCATCACATTTCGTATATAAAGTTGTGATGTCAAATTTCCATCAGTAAAAAAGTACCGATCTTGTGGTTACCCAGAAGCCCAGCCCACACATTCAATTTTCCAGGGCGTTATGTATGACCTTTTCTCATCCAGTGGGGATTTTCATTTGCCCAAAACCTACAGTTGTGTCTGTTGACTTTACCATTTAACATAAATGTTGCTTCGTCCGAAAACACTATAAATTTGAAAAACTGGATATTTTGGTCAAACCTTGACATCATAATATCACAAAATTCAATTCTTCGCTCATAATCATCTTCTGATAACTCTTGAACTACATGTATCTTGAAAGGGTGATATTTATGTTTTATTAAAACATTATGGACGGATTTGAAGCAGACGCCACTTACTTGAGAAATTTTTCCTAATGAAGAAACAGGGGTTTCAACAACATATTGTAAACTTTCTAAACTTTTCTCTTCACGTACTATTGCTGGTCGTCCTGATCGTCGCCTATCTCTACAATTTCCAGTTTCTTCGAACCGTCGGACAGTTTTTAGAACAGTTGCTTCTGAAATTGGATTTCGGTTTGGAAATGCGTCATTATAGCTATTAATATAACGAGATTATTATGCGATTTATAATAGTCGAGGACATTGCTTTGCACCCGCAATGTCCGAGACGGTGTTAAATCGCTAATAATCGAGTTATATTCAAAGCTTTATCGTATCATTGACAACGGCGATGCGAAAATAAAAACAAGGTGTTTTGTCATTTCATTTTGGCATTTCAAAAAGTCATCATTAAAATCATGCAAGATTTTGATATTCCTGACGATATATTAGCTGCAGCCAACATTATAAGGTTGAACTTGCTTCCGGACAAATCTAAAATCCATTATGAAAAAGAATATCGGCAGTTTTGTGAGTGGCGAAACAAAGTACATGTTCAAGGTGCAGAAGAAACGGTATTGCTGGCGTATTTCGCAAAACTCTCTGAGGAATACTCTGCTTCATCCTTATGGCCGAAATATTCCATGTTACGAGCGACTTTAGAACTGAAGGAAAGAGTGGAAATCGACAAATACGGCGCCTTAATACGTTTCATCAAGAAGAAAAATGTTGGATATAGAGCAAAGAAAATCAAAAGTATTTACAAGAGAACAAGTCAACGAATTTGTGTGTTCTGCCTCAGACGAGAAGTTTTTAATGATGAAAGTGGCTTTTTTAATTGGAATTGGAGGAGCCTGTCGAACTAATGAATTAGCGAAGATGACCACGGAAGATGTTGACGTTTTAGAGGACAAGCTGATTGTTACTATTCCCGACTCAAAAACCCACAAGAAATGTATTTTCGCTGTGATATTTGACGGCGAAGTCAATCCTGTGCTTTTATTTAAAAAGTACGCAATGTTAAGGCCAGACCATGTCACTCACCAAAGATTGTTTGTATAATATAGAAGAGGGAAATGTACGGTACAGCCCTGCGGCATTTATTTCTTCTCTAAAATACCTCAAAAAATAGCTGAGTATCTCTCACTTGAAAATCCTAATTTGTATACTGGTCACTGCGTTAGAAGATCTTCGGCAAATTTTCTTGTTAATGCTGGAGGAGATATATTAGACCTACAAGAACTTGGTGGATGGGAATCGGCGAAGGTTGCTAGAGGGTATTTAGAAGAAAGTGTGACCAAGAAAGTTTCCATTGCTCGCAAAATTCAAATCGGCGATGTTTCCGGCAGTGGATTAGGCACTGGGGAACCGCACGAAATCGAAAGGAGTGCTTTCTCGGTCATTAATCAGTCTTCAGAGGGCATACCTAAGATCGTGGACGTTAAAACAAAGGTGTATCCATCAAATTTGAAAACTGTCAAAATATTGTTTTACATGTTCATGAAAAATAGTTCTAATATTATTTGGTATCTAACGTATTATGCTTTCGTAACTAACGTATTAAATTATGGTAACTAATGTATTATGAGTAACTAAGGTTTTATGTAGGTTTTAGTACGTTTATGATTTTAATAATTATTAATAAAGATATCATATAAAAATGACTTAATCTTCAATGATACGATAAAATAAATTTATAACCTCTTCGTAAGACGCCATATCCTGTCATCATAAGAATTGTAATTCTTTCACTTTCAGTTAAAGACATTTTTGCATGTAAAAATGACAGCTTTTATGATCCGACATCGAAACTGGTGTTTTATTTATTAATAAATAAAACACAATTTGTTGATATTTTCAAAACACGTCGTTATCTCGAAAACTACTGATATTAGGAACAAAGTATGGTATAACAAAAGTGTAACAAATTTAAAGTAAAAACGATAAATGAAAAAATATACAGGGTGTTATGTTTAAAAATATAAAATTCGTTCGAATTCCAGACAATATAAAAAGCTGGCAACAACGCCAACATCATCATTCGGTGCGTCAGATCCTCTTACACCTCTGTACCAAATTTGGTTTAAATCTGCCAATAAATTGTGATGTTATTAAGCCGTTTTCAGACTTTGTACACACACTGTACATGTAGTGTATATCCTCTAGCTCTAGCAATCTAAAAGGACATCAACGGATAGACTATTTAGTAGTTGGTGAGTATATTTAGTTTTTAAGATTTATTAGAGTTTAGTCTTATAGACTAGCTTTAATAGGTAACACACCAGCAGGTGTCTTATTAGAAAAAAAAAATATAATTAGTTTTAGCATTTGTTTAAAGTTTATTTTTGAAATACGGCCTTGATTGTAACATATCTTAAACTAAGAATTTCCAAAACAAAACAAATTAATCCGGACAAATGTCCCAACAGCAAAAAATAGACTATGCCTTCCAATTTTTCCAGATCGATGTGCCCAAAAATGCGACTGGCATACAACAACTTAAGACTTTGCATCCACCTATATTTCTTCTTCCTCTCGGTTTTGGCAACCCAATAGTTCATAATCCCATTTTCCAGATACAAATTATACTTCAACCTAAAAATCAACGTGAACGGTGAGTTTGTCGGAAACGCTGTAGCGATATAGAATGTTGCTAAGCATTCGGGAACCAATCGTAGGTACATCCGTTCGTGGTCGTCGAGTTCATCGGCACCATCTACGGTCCCGGTGGAGGTTAAGCTGACGTGCAAGGCATATTTTCCGGTTCTCAAGTTGTCGTTCATTTGTTTCTTTTCCAGGTCGTGGTCGATCCAATTTTTTGCTATGGCGATGCCAAGGGAGTGGTTGGTGTTCAGTAACCAAAGCTGAAGGGTCTTGTCCGGTTCCTCCCATTTAATGTTGTATTTAACCATGTCATTAAGGTCCTTAAAAATATCAATATATTTAGGGATAAAATCAACGCGTAAAATTAATGTAAAGCTTGTCACTATTTCCAGGGACACAGGTACTCCACTAGGATGGTCAACAACAAAGAATATTTTGTAAATGAAACAATGCGGTCTTCCCCCAGTTTAATGATTGAAAAGTAAATAAAAAGCTTCCTTTAATACTATCATCACTGTCAACCAGAGAACTTTTCAGTTACGGTTTCATTTTGTACAAATATTAATTCACACTCTTACACGCTTTAAAGAATAAACTATACTCCGGTACCAAAATAATTGGCAGTGACATTTTTGCCGGGGTGTGCAAGACGTAAGGGGAACGCCAATTCCAGAGGCGTGTCATTTTAAACTAAAATAAATTAAGCTTTTACATTTGGTGATCTAATGAAGTAATTAGAGAAACTAAATTACGCAGGTATAAAATCCAAAAAGAATTATAAAGCAACGGTATAGGTATGTTATTTTCATAATGTTTTTATTATACTACATAATAATAAAAACATAATAGTGGATAAAGGGCAAAACCTAAATTATAAATGTTTATAAATTTCCTAACTATTGTTACCTAATGAACACTAATTGATAATTATTTGACAAATTATATTCCACACCGACATTAAAAAGTGTTATAATGACAATGACAATACGTTACAATTTTTAATTTATTATTACCATTACAGCGATTATTCACTATCTGACGATGAAAACATTTCATTACTGTCGCTACTGCTGTCATCTGCAGGATTTATAATAATAGGTTCTACCATGACTTCAACGCGTACATCTAAGTCCCTAAGTAATTTTTTTTTACGCCCTCGACATGTAATACGCACTTATGCCAATCTGCTGCTTGTACATTCGCTATTGCCGTTTTTAACAATTCTTTAACATCTTATAATTTAAAAGTTTTATTTTCACGCGCCACTTCGCCTTTTATCTGTGCCCATATAAGCTCGATTGGATTTAGTTCACAATGGTAAGGCGGTAAACGTAATATTGTAACACCTCGTTCACGAGCCATTTCATCTACTACATATTTCGTATATTTTTTTTTGTGAAGTCTCGCAAGATCAAGCAACTGCACTTTCAGCATTTTTTCGCCAAATGCAATATTTTTTTCTTTGAACCAGTCAACAATCTTTCCTTTACGCCACGCAGAAGTTGGCAAAGCTTCCACCCGACGGCTGTGGTATGGTGCATTATCCATCACGATTACCGACCCATGTTCAATACGCGGTAAGATGGATTTAAACCAATCTTCAAACACTCCCGAGTTCATATCCTCATGATAATCACCGGTTTTACGAGATTCAAACACGTTTAACCCACCTTCAAGAAAACCAGAATCACTCCCGATGTGGGTTATAATTAACCGACGACCCTTTCCTGAAGGAGCTTTCAATCCAGTGGACAGTCCATTGACAAAGGCGTTACGTGCATCTTTAATGTTGAGATCTTGCCAAATGTAGTTCACAGTATGTCCTTCATTTAACCATGTCTCGTCCGTAAAGTAAATTCTTTTCCCTGCACAGCGATATTGTTGTATTTCTTCTAGATACTTTCTACGCCACAATACGATTTCTTCCTTTTCCACCAAAATACTTTTCTTGTGGTGTACGCATTAGAACTCTTCGTGAAATATTTTGAATAATTCATTTCGAAAAAAAAAATGCATACACTTTCCGACGAATGGCTAACTTTGTTTGCTGATCAATCAAATTTTTTTTTCCGTCCTCTTGTTTCCTTCTGATCGGACACTCTATTATTGTCCTTGACTCCTAGTATTGTATTGACCCTATTGTCCTTGATAGTTCTATAAACAGTACGACAAGATGTCTTAGTGAATGTGGCACAAAGTTCTGCTGCATCAGTGAATGATTCCACTGTGTGTACTTAGAATTCCCTTATACACATTTTTTACCATTGTACGCTCCCCAGGTTTTAAATTACGTCGTTTTGTAACTTGTTGGTTACTATCACTTGAAGAACTCGCCTGCATTATATTATTATTTGCTGTTTTAAATAACCACCAAAATAATAAAACTGAATTGCTAATATTCTCTTGATTGAAACTTGTCTACGACACTGAACGTTGGTTAAAGGCGATAAGAAAGCGTGCGAGCGCCTTTAGACATGGGGTTTTCCTACCTGCGTTGCCAAATTAAGTAAAACAGGTACCGTAGGGTGAAAAGGCCCTTAATGACATGCCGATTTCGGTAAATTTTATGGAAATTTCAGTGAAATCTATTTAAACTTGGCAACAGAACCTATTATGCACATCTTCCTAAGCGGTTTGGATTGCTTTTATTCAACTTAAAAGTAGGCGTTAATGGTTATATGAACAGTTTTGCCAAGTATTTTGAGACCGTAGTATAAGAGAAAATATTACAAATACAACCGAATATAGAGGTACTGTAACGTTTTCTAATTATTCATCAGTTTCAAAAGACCGCTTACTACTTGTATTTCTTACTTCCCCTCGGGAACGCCGTCCACTAGGGATGCCAAACTATCGATAAGCTGATAAGCCTAAAAAATGACCTTTCGCTTAAACCGAAAGTTAATGTCAGCAAATAGCCTATGAAAAGTTAAGCTAGGAAAGTGCAAAAATATATGCTCCACACTAGCAGTAGTAACAGACACAAAAGATGAGCAGTATTCAGATTTTACTGCCACCAAGACACCACCTCCACGTTTCTTATCACTGTTATGATCTTTCTTTACGAAAAACACAAATTTTCTTTTTCTGTTGTCTTTAAATCAGACACTAATGGTACATGAAAAAACATATTCTCATTGCTTTTCAAGGAATATCTAATCATTTTCTTTGGTTTTCATTTTCATAATGTAAATAATTTTGTAGTTGTATTATACAATGTACTGTACGATTGCTTTGAAATTTTTATTTTTTAAAATAATCAGCAATTAATGATTGTTTCATATTCTTTTGTTTTATTTTTATAAAATTAAGATTCACATTTTAACAGTTATTGAGAAATATTTGTAGACTTGTCAAAATTAGTATATAGGCTTCATATTTTCGACACTGGAACAAGTTCAGGTTTCTCTTCCTCTGTCTCGGAGTTGGTAGTACTTTCATCCGTTTTCTGGATCTCTTCAATACACTCGATGATAGTCAATTCTGCACTTTCTGTTGGCAAATCGTCATCAATAGAGGCAAATTGTTTCAAGTTCACAAATGTGTCCTTAATGTTAGGAAACAGTTGTGCAAGCGGAATATTATCTTCTTCTTCTAAGTCGTCAATATTATCTGTATTAAACATAAATGCGGCTTTTATAAAGCATTTTTTTATTATCAGTGGGGATAAATTGCGACAGGCCACTGAAACCTATATCAAGGCGTTGGTTATATTTCTCGAAGAAGACAACCACTATACTATACTATATACTATACTATACATGTTAAAAGCCTCTTAATAAGGTAGCTTCTGTAGAGCATTTTAAAATTCTGATTAATGCCTTGGTCCAAAGGTTGGAAATGTGAAGTAGTATTGGGTGGAAGAAAAAGTAAGTTTGACATTATCCAGTGTAATTTTGGGATGAGAGGTTGCATTATCCAGAAACAATACCACTCTTATATTCTGCTTCTTCATCTTGGCATCAAATCTGTGAAGTCATGTTGTCATGATATATGCTGTCATCCACGCTTATTTGTTCGAGACCCATTGGAGAGGTAACTTATATGTGGATGTGTTCACCTTTAAAACATCGATGATTTTTGCTTTTGCCTATTATAAGTGGTTGTTCCTTCTTACCATCCATATTTGCACAGAACAGAATTGTAAATCGTTGTTTTGCTGATTTTTTTTTTTTAGTACACGTGTCATCTTTCAACGCATATAGAGGGTGTTACAAATTCGACATACGAGCATTGGAATCTCGGCAACCATAGTAGTTAGAGAAACGGTTAATTGGAGGCAAAGTTGTGCAATTCGGTGCTGATTAAAATGCCGCTTTAAAAGTTTTAAAATTCCGAATACTTCCGATATTATTCGAAAAAAACCGAATTTCCTGAGCTCATTTGAATAGCTATTTAAAAATAAATGACACTTTGTCGTTGCAACTTTTTCCCCTCTACAAAATGACGTTATTAAACTAAAGATCCGACGTTTCGTCTCCGAGTGGCCAACATCAACTTTATTTTTTTAAATACGGACCTGGAATTTTTTTTACCGATTTTTAAACCCCCTTACCCTCAAAATGTAATGGCGGTATTACTTTCTAATAATGAATTGTTTTTGCTTATTTCCTTTTAAATTCGTATTTTACATTTGTCAGTCCGGTCCTGGCAACGAATCACAATAAAATTATAATTAAAAACGTTATTTTTATAAAAACCTTTACAAATGGGTTTCATGAAAATTTAAGTTTATTAGGAAAGCTCTAATTTCCAAAATGTTCAAAAATATTTCCTTTAACCCATAGGTACCTACCTATGCACAGATCGATGTTTCTTATGATCCTTGCTATACTACCCTCTTTCAATTATTGACCTTTATAGCCTACGAACTGTATGTTGTATTATTCTTCCAATTCTTCAAAGTTTGTTTAAAGATCTTACTGATAGGTGGATCGGAAATGGTGGGGCAATAGAGTCGCCAGCGAGGTCGCCAGATATTTCGCCTCTGGATTTCTTTTATGGGGGGCATTAAAAAATTTTATTTATAAAAATTACTTAGATACCATGGAGGAACTGGAAGAACGCATACAGGTTGCAGTTGGTAGCATAAGGAGAAGATCGGTTGAAAGGGCTGTCGCCAAAATTGGAAGAAGAATCGATCGTTGCATTGAGCAAAACGGCAATATTTTTGAACATTTAGAAAATTAGGTTTTATAATTATTAAGAAATTTATAATTATTAGAAAATTCTTATAAAATAAATTATGTTACTTATGTATGAATGTTTTAAATAAAATAGAGTGTTTAATTAATATTGTGATTTGTTGCCAGGACCGGACTGACAAATGTAAAATACGAATTTAAAAGGAAATACGCAAAAACAATTCATTATTAAAAAGTAATACCGCCATTACATTTTAAGGGTAGGGGGGTTTAAAAATCGGTAAAAAAAATTCCATGTCCGTATTTAAAAAAATTAAGTTGATCTTGGCCGCTCGGAGACGAAACGTCGGATCTTTAGTTTAATAACGTCATTTTGTAGAGGAGAAAAAGTTGCAATGACAAAGTGTCATTTATTTTTAAATAGCTATTCAAATGAGCTCAGGAAAAAATAAAAACCATTTTGCAAAATTTCGGGTTTTTTCGAACAATATCGGAAGTATTCGGAATTTTAAAACTTTTAAAGCGGCATTTTAATCAGCACCGAATTGTACTACTTTGCCCCCATTTAACCGTTTCTCTAACTCTTATGGTTTCCGAGACTCCAATGCTCGTATGTCGAATTTGTAACACCCTGTATGTTTTTGTTGGCAATGCACGATAGTAGAGACCCGTCTCATCTGCATTAAATACGCTCATTGGGGCATAATCCTTTAAATGGTCAGTAGCCTTTCTTTCCAAGCAGTTACGTCTTCGATATTGATATCGGCTGATTTGCTACATATTTTCTTGAAGGTAATATCGTGCCGACGACGGAATTTTTCTAACCATCCATTTGATGCCTCGAAGTTATCTACTCCTAGACATTGAGCAGATTCGAGGGCTTTTGCTTAAATTATGGGCCCGGATATTGCGGGCTTGTTTCGCGCCTCACAAAATCAGTTTAAAACAACTTGGTCCACTGCCAGTCCTTCGGTTTTGGGAAATTTTCTTTTTTGTTCACCGTTGCCACCTTCTACCAAATTTCTAACTTCTGCTTTATTTTGAAGCAACATAGTCACTTGGGTCTTACCCACTTTAAATTTTTCGGCCAATTTCCTGGTACTTCAACCAGTTTTTTTCACTTTCCGAGACTATTTCAATTTTTTCGCGTAAAGGAAAACATTTCCTTTTCCCCGCCATCTCCAAAAATTCACGTTAGTCCCAAAACACACAAGAACTGTTCAAAACAAAACTAATGTTAACAACCGATTGATCAGCCTTTAAAGAAAATAAAATGGATCCGCCTGTAATAAAGTAATTGCCCCTAATGGAGGGTGTTTTAACATTAATGTTTACTAAATATTCCGATGATGAGTGCACGCGGTCCTTTAACAGATGGGTCGGTAAAGAGGAGTATAAAATAATGGCATTTCCATAATAGCCGGTCGTTTATCGCAGGTGGTCATTTTATAGAGGCGATCGCAAACAGAGGTGTCACCGTAGCATGTTTACCGGCGATATCAAGCAATTCCTCCAGGTTACCTAAAAAGATATCCTCGTGCACTCTGTCATGTTCCCCTTGACGAGTATGCTTCATTCCACAATTATTCGTTGATTTCTCGACCGCAATAAAATTTAAATGACAACCCTCAGTCGTAATCCCAACCATAAATAACTTGTCTGACAAATATCTATTGTGTAGGCACCGTACCTTTAAAAGTGTACATGTGCTGATTACCTACTAATTTCAATAGTTTAGGTTAGCTATTTTCAACAAAACAACAAATATAAAATAATAGGTAAGTATCTTTATTTTAATCATGTAATTAAATAGCTATTAATATTTATACAAAAATACTAATCTACAATATTATAATAATACAATATTTAACTTAACCTACTCTATATTTAGCTCTGTTTCACTATCACTATTGTCACTATATTAGTTTAGGCATAGATGATATTATAATATTGTAGATTAGTATTTTTGTATAAATATTAATACCTATTTAATTACATGATTAAAATAAAGATACTTACCTATTATTTTATATTTGTTGTTTTGTTGAAAATAGCTAACCTAAACTATTGAAATTAGTAGGTAATCAGGACCTGTACCCTTTCAAAAGGCACTTATTTATGGCTGGGTTTAAATTTTATTGCGGTCGGGAAATCAACGAATTATTGTGGAATGGAGCATACGATGCGTATTAAGGCTTAAGCACCGTTCATACAATTTAGAGAGTTTTCTCATACATTAATTAGCTCGCTAAGTTTGTATCTTCTCACGCTTCCAAACACTTAAAACTGCTTCGCATTTCAAAGTTCTGCCTTCTTCTTAATAATAAAAACTGCACCATTCGGAGGACGTCTAGACCACGGGGAAGTCTAGTCTGTCTGTTGACAACCTGGAGACTGGCTTTTCAAGAAGCCAATTAGTCGGTGCAGATCTCAAATTAGCTGTCATTACTTTTTGTTTCTGACAAAGATGTTAATTAATAAAAATCATTCTTGTGGGCGACCTCTAAACTTTAACGTATGAACCTCAGATTTGACAAACAAATTACTACATTAAAGCGAACGTTTGATAGAAACAACTTAATTTTTCTGTCATTATAAATGGGGCATGTATTAACTTTATTCATTCAGTTTCTCGACTTACCTTAACATAATCCTGAGAAAATCTCGGAAAATTAAGCATAACTGACATTCCGGCAGAGTGATAAGTGGACGTGAGAAAACCGAATATCATGACGGCTATCAGAAATATTCTTTCGGAGCATTGAAAACATTGCAAAGGAACTCCTCCGTCTACTCTGACCTTACTCAGGGCCCCAATAAGCATAGCAGTTAAAATGATAAATATCCAAGTTGATGCTTGAAACGGATGAAAGAGGAACAAACTTGATGGGAGAAGCCTGGGTTTTTGCACTAAAAAAGTGAAGCATACCGAGAACAGGCTTAGAGAGTAATCATGTCCCATCTCTACCACCGATTTCAACCAGAGATTGCATATCCCAATATCAATATTTTTCAATCTTAATTCTTCGTGAATCTTACTATACAAATTGACGCTCTCATTAGTGTTCTTCAGCACTCGGTATTTTATGGGCCAGTGTCTAGTGAACTCCCTTAACAAACTAAACTCGGCGCCACTGATTTTCTCCCCCTCCACCTCAACGAACGGGGGGCAATGGAACAACCCCGCAACAATTTTTCTTCCGGTTCTTTTTAGAAACATTGTGGGATCCCACTTCTGATTTCTTATCGTGACGTTGCTTTCGGTGACAATCCAGGCAGTGTTGTCAAAAGCGTAAGAAATTTTAAAGATGTTGGAAGCTAAGGGTTGCACCAGAACTAAATCAAGACCTTTTTCGTATGTTTTTACGAATTTTGGTGTATATGAAGTAAAATTTGTATTGAATACGAGAAATAGTATTCTTTTGCCAGGCAGTATAAAATCAATTATGTCTCCGAACTCTTTAAAAGTGGAACAAATAATGTAGGCGTTGCAGTCGCTCCTGATTTTCCTAGCTAGATGTAAAGTTTTGAGGGGTATTCTGTTGTAAATAAGGGTTTTTAGTACACTAGAACGACAGTCGCCATGGAAGCACACGTCGTGTTTGCCTTTAAAACTTTGTTTTGTAACAATTTTTAAAAATTTATCGTCATCCAATGTCGATACATCAAGAAAATATAATAATAACAGTAAACTCGTGCATATTTTACCATTTCTTCTTAAAATAGTCATTTTTTAGTGACTTATCTGATGTGTTGCTTGAGCGGATGTTTATTCTTATACCCTATCATAGAAGATACCTTGATCAAGCCTAAAATAATGTGACAGTGTAATTAATTACTTTAGAATAACTACTGTTTTATTTGCTTTATATAAGCTATAAAGCACACAATTAAAACACTCTGACTATTGACAATGGTTCAACTGGGTTTTTAATTGTAGCATTCAGGAAATAAATATTACCCAAACATTTCTTCGTTCGGATTCGTTTGTCTTTGTTTATTTTGTCGATCAAAATTATTTTATTTATTAGATATAGAAAAGCAGTAGCGGCCCTTTGGGGTAGGCAAGGTAGGCACCGCCTACCCTTAATCTATCCCCAGGCATTCCACTTGTAATCCCAGTAACAGTAACCCAAGTTCCTATTTAAGTAATAACACTATTGTTATACAGTAAGTCCCAGAAGTGATGTCTAGATTCATTTAAAATTCAACTGTGTGTTTTTTGAAAAAACGCTGTCGAATTTATATCTTAATGTGGTTTTTCTGATGGTAAATGCATGTATACAGGGTACCTGTTAAACGCAAAACGTAACTTTATAATCTACTACCTAACTAATCCGTACATAATATTTCGATTTTGACACTTCAGGCCAGAAAACATACCTTTTCTAATCCTCTTACGCAATTACTTGAAATTTTAATATTACAAACAATACTATTTTATCTTAATACCCGTTAACCTAATTCTTTAAAATTTTTGATTAGTTATAAATAATTTAATGCACAAAGTTTACCTGCGCCTATGACCGACACCGAAATTGATCCGAACTGGACGGAATTTCCTATTTTATTACTCTACACCTGTCTGAAATAGTATATAAGACAGTACAGGATCTACCAATAAGGCAGTACAAGGAAAGAGTGAAACATTTTCTGGCATCGAAAGTGTTCTACTCGTCTGACAAATTTTTCATCTAGGATGAATGATTTTATGTACCATTTTAATTTGTTAAATTGTTAATTCTGTATTGTGTACTATTTAAATTGCAAATTTTAAATTTCTGAATATATTAGTTAAGTATTTTTACTATGACTATTAATTTAACTTTTATATGTTTAAGAAACAGTACACAAGATAAATAAAGTACTAATATGAATATAAAACTGTGGGTTTAGGCCCCAATGAAATGGTAACAGAGTTATCCAATACCCAAACCTTATTATAAGTTAATCTTACTTTGATGACTACAATATTTGCGTTAACATTTTGCATTCAACCAGATTCATAAAATTTGAATGCTTGCAACCCTTCGTATGCCTTCAGCTGCTGGTTAGTGTAATGTGTTAATATTTGAAGTAAAAAGGTCATACATATTAAAACTATTATAGTACAAATATTAGAATGTGATAGAAATATTACTTTGTACGTTTATTTTCTTCTTACTATAGTGACCTACGCTCACATTATTAAATAGTATAAATAGGTAAATAGAACTAGAGGAACGTGGTGGTTGCAAATGTAGAATTTATTTATTTAGACATTTGTGGTTTTGTCAATTGTTTGGAGAAGTTCAGGATTTCTTCAATTATATTATGGAAAGGATATTTTCTATTGTTTTTTTATACCATTTCTATTTGATAAGATGGATAATCCTGTTCATGATATAATTTGTTCTTTACATGAAACGCCATTCTAGATTATTTACAACTAGACTTGCCTGCAGCATCTATGCACATATGCAAGACACGAGCCGCCACTGTACCAAAGTTCTATTTAGTCGGTAAATAAAATTTAATTGCTGATTTGTTCAGGAAGCTTAAGGAAGTTTGGTAAATACTTGAAATCATAGTCATTTACCGCGAAGTAGATAATTTGAAATAAAAGAATATCCTAATGTTGCAACGGTATCTAATTGAGCCGATCTATATAAGTACAAAAGGGTAATAAAGTAAAATTTACTCTACATAAATATAGTGTAATATACATACATTAGTATTATAGGATAGGTGTTTTGATGGTTTATTACTTTGTATTTGATATGCTATTATGTACATTGCAGATTGTTAGTTTTATTATTTCACCTGTAATAGTACGACACACGATAAATGGTCCTGACTAACTAACGCCTTAATACTTTATACCTGCTTTTGGCAAATTCTGGTCCAGGGTGGTAGTAGGAAAATTGAAATAATTGAAAATTTATTGTGTATCTCTGACTTTGACCTAAATTATTAATATGCGTAAAAGTAGTAAGCCGTAATATATAATTTTTATTATACAGGGTGTCATACGTAGAAGTTCCACCCCCGTCTATTTTCTTAAGTTTTTGAGATATCCGAATTTTTTTTTTTGTTTAAAAACGAATGGCAGAGGCTTCTTTGACATCTGTGTAATTACCGGGTTGAAAATGCCCTGTATAAAACCGTATGAGTAAAATGAGTCATCTCAATAGTTTGAATCTATCTTAGCCGAGGAATCAAAAGATGTCAGAGGGATGCCCTGACGTAAAACCCCATTCATGAACCAATGTAGTTTGAATCTATACTATCATCCACTGATATAATTAAAGGTTTTATGTTTTCCCAAAATTTTTTATAACTATTTTCGACTTCAAGTACATGATTAACGCACGCTCTCCAAATACTCTCTGGTATTAATTCACACTAAGTTTTAATTACTTCAATTATATTAGCGGACATTTTTGGGTTTAAATTATTGCGTCTAAATTTGTTTTTTAATTCGGATCATATCATTTCTCTAGGATTCAAGTCGCAATGATAGGGGGGCAATCTAAGTGGTATGTTACCGTATGCTTTTATAGCCTCATCTACGCAATATATTTTATCATACGATTTGGTTTTTAGTACCTCAACTAGTTTTTTTCTTGTATAATTATCTTCAAAATAGAGGATATGTTGGCTAAGGAACTCTTGCAGTACCTCCTTTTTGCTGCTTATGGTTGGTATTTTCAAATGATTTAATAATAATTCGACAATTTCTAATGTGTCGACAGATATAATTAATTATAATAATGTAATATATTAAGCAAATTGAAATTGATATTCCAGGAAAACGTATGCTTTTAGCCATACTAAGTGCTCTATATCAAATGAGAACTGATTGAAATGTGCTTCTTCTAAAATAAAAATATACAGGATGTTCCATTTAAAAAAAAATGGGGAAACGAACTTACGCTTGCTTCAACGTCTTGCATAAAAGTAAAATATTTTGAATCAATACTAATATTATTATAAATTTGGCTACCCTGTATATAATATTTTTTTGAACATCAGTACCTATGGCTTTAGAGAACATAAATCCACTATTGAGGCATTATCACATTGAGAATAAAAATACAGAAGCACAATGAGTTTGTCGGTGTAACCGTTCGCGATTTGCAGGAAGCCTTTGACTGCGTATCTAAGTTATAAAGGCTCATTAAAAAAAGTCGCGCATAATGCCTGTAACTTATGAAGTACCTCGTATACGAAATAGTGACCTTTATGAAAGTTGTTCAGTAAATTATTCCCCACATTTCTACATGGATGAATGTTTCCTGTCATTTTTGGTTTGGTTGCCATAGAGACTTGATAACTTACTTTTTTTAAATGGGACACCCTGAATATGATTCCATATCTGGATTATACTAAAATTGTAACAAACTTTATAATAACAAAATAAAGAGCCTAGAAAATTGAACAACTTAACATTGGAATAATAAACAAGTGAAACATTTTCAGTGGATCAGGTGTTCAAAATGACCACCATTTTCTGCTAAGCAGAGCGCCAGTCATTTACACCCGGTAAAACGATGCTGCAAGAAGGAATTATGTGATTCCTGAGAAGGTCCAGATATTTTTCGCCATTCAAATTACCATCTATGTCTACCAACTATGCCCGCCCAAACATTAACTTTTTCGGGCTCTGAGTATGACCTTCCTGGAATGAGTGAGTATTCTCAGCAGACCAATAACGATATATATGTCATTTAAATGGAAAGTAGCTTTATCCGAGAAAATGATATTTGTTGCGATTATTATCGTTATTGCATCTTTCCATCATCAGCTCACAAAATTCAGCTCTATCAAAATCGTCCTCGTTTAACTCGTGTACCAACTTTATCTTGTAGGGATGCAACTTCTCCTGCTTAAATAATTTTTTCATTGACTGATGAGACACATTAAAATCCGTTTCCATTGGCCTGGATGATTGTGTTGGATTTTTATGTATTGAGAGCATGATATCCAAAGCTTTGTCTCCCCTGGTTGCTGTTTTAGGTCGACCTGATCTAGCGGCTTCCCTAACACTGCCTGTTTCTCGAAATTTCTTTACCACTCGACACACCGATGACTATTTGGATATAATTCATTGAAAAGTTGACAAACCTGATCTTGCGATCTCTTCATATTTCCGTAACCGCTTAACTGGGGTAGAAGCACAACAGAAAGCTCGAACAACTCAGAGTAAGTGTGCTAAATTGACTAATAAGTTGACTTGAACTAATATGTATTTTCTTTGTAGGTCATCACACTATGACCATGATTATGAAGAGATGGGCAATGGTATACTATACTTTATGAAACAGATGGCCACGATTTGACCAATGAAGAGCACGAATTTCTCATGGCCCACGCCACAAATGAAGAGTATGCCACGTAAGTTTTTTTCAGGAATTTGTTTTCAGTTGAACTAACCAAGAAATTGTTTGGTTTCAGTGACAATGAAGATCCTGATGCTCTCTGTGATCCAGAACCTGAAATGGATGAAGAAATCCAAGCTGCTTTTGAGGAATTTGTAAGATTAAGCAAGGGATAATTTCTGGCTTAGAAGCAGACATAGTTTATACTGATCATTATGTAGGTTTTGGATTTTTGAGGCTTTGGCAGCTGTTAATCCTAAATTGTTTTGGTAGTTGTCAATGAGCCAAAAAGCCAAGCTTAGTCATTAAAACATTTTTTTTTATTGTGAGAAATTTGTAGGGTAAATTCATGTTAGTACTGTTAAGTTGCTCATCTTTTTATAATTGTGTTGTTAGGGCACATTTTAATTTTTCGAATAGAAATATTATCTCAAGACATAGACCTAAGACATTTCATTTTACTGATCAGTGTGTGGTAGGTATATTAGTCATATTTATTGAATTACTGGTACAAAAAAATTAAAAAGGTTTTAATAAAAATTAGATTGAAAAAATGGTTTTTGGCTTATTTTTCCTAACTTCCCAACAAAGCATTTTAAATGCTACATACATGAATATGAATAGGCTTTAATTTAATCCAAATTGTTTGATTTTTCAGTGTAAACTACCTACTTTCTAGTCCTCACAAATAAAAATCTACAGGTGTTAAATCCGGAGATTCTGCTGGCCACCTGACAGGTCCTACCTTTGACCGTTTATACAGGGTGTTACATAATGATAGGCCGTAATTCTAATGGCGCATTCCTGAACCAAATTCAACTAGAAAAGTTCATATAAACGTGTACTTAAAAGTGTAACAAATTTAAAGTAAAAACTATAAATGAAAAATATACAGGATGTTACATTTAAAAATATAAAATTCGTTCGAATTCCAGAAAAACTAAAAAGCTGGCAACAACGCCAATATCGTCATTCGGTTCGTCAGATCCTCTTACACAACTGTACCAAATTTATTAAAATTTCAACTCGTTGTTTCTCATTCAGATGAACCATAGTGTAAATAAATTAGAAATCAGACAACAAAAAATTAAACAGGAACTCAAGATTGACACCTCTTAGGTCGCTGTCATTAAACCCCCTCGACTCAACTGGTGGGTATTAGGTAGGAATAATCATAATTAGGAAGTTTTTTATTTTTGAGCTGTCATTATCTCGGAAACGGTTGCAGATAGGTGAAAATTTGAAATACAAAAAATTCAGAGTTTTTCCAGTAGCCAGTAGAATCCAAATATGCAATCATATGCAGGGTGTTCCATTTAAAAAAAGTAAGTTAGTCTAATAATTTACTGAACAACTTTCATAAAGGTCACTTTCCGTATACGAGGTAATTCAAAAGTTACAGGCATTATGCGCGACTTTTTTGCCACTCTGTAGAAAACAATCATTTGCAAGTTCTTGTAAACTTTTTTATGACCGGGCATGGCGCTGCGGGAAAACTCCTTTATGGCGTTGTGCGAGCAGTGCGTGTGGGAAGTAGGCGATTCACGTTGGTTTGAAATCGTAGGAGATTATATTCTACAGTTTTTATAAAAATATCTGTAAGAGGGGAATAGGGGAAACCCCACTCTGCCCCAACTGCGGAACTGGAGAGGAGACCCCTTACCATCTAATAGGAGTATGCGACAGGTGGGGTCGCGCAAGAAGAAATATTCTTGGCACGACAACACTGACGCGACAGGAGCTGAGTACCTTGAACTGGGAGAAACTGCTTGTCTTTCTGAGAAAGACGCGGCGACTCAGTTTTGGGGAAGGGTAGTTGTTGAGGGGTGGAACGGGGATGGCGAAAAGGGCCTTTTAGGCCTACTCGCCGGGCCATGGCCCCCCCAAAAGTACTACTACTAAGAGGCTCAGATCGCTATTTTCTAGGCTAGGGTGAAGTGGAAACATTCTGCCTAGTAAAGAAATGGCGTTTTATGCCATATGCAATAAGTAACGTGCAGCAGCTTAGTATTTTAGAGCATTTCCAAACCATTTTTTTTTATTAAAAAGCAGGCAAAGTACTATAGGTAACTTATGTCGAGTATCCATATCTTTTGATACAAATTGAAAAATTAAGGTCACAAATTATATAGAAATTCGTTATAACAATCGTCCAGTACCACTCTTACCGCGGAATGTGTAACTGAAAAAGAATCTTGCCACTCACCGATTCAAGTTCTTCAGCCGTGTTCATTGACCCCGGTACTGTTTACTTCAAGCACTATTTAATTTATACAAGACACACCTCGTTGCGTTTTCAATGGCTTACGACAAAGACGAATGACGGAAGTCGTTTCGGTTTATTTTTAACTGAACATTTGGTGAACAGACCTTTCTTCAGTGCATTGCAAAATTCCACGATAAAGTCAGTAACTTTAGAAGAGGTTGTTCGGTGTGTGCGGCAAAATAATTTGTTTATAACAGCAAAAATTGCTGCTGTATCGAGTGTTCGAAATCTTCGGATTTTTCTCGGAAGTGAAATAGGTATATCTTGTGGTGTTATTTTTGAATTTTTTTTATCGCGTAAGGTTTCGCCATTACAAGTGTGTAAAATTGCATATTTCTGATTTCATGGGCATGGGAGTACTGTTACATCAGGGCCGGACTTAAATGCTTTGCGCCCCTAGACTAAAACAAAATCTCAATACATCATTTTTACGATTTTCGTTTGTGTCCGTTATATACCGTGTGATGCATGGCTTAGTTGAACCAAAGAAACTTATAAAAGAAGCGTAGCTATAAGTTTCTTTGGTTGAACATAGGAAATCCCATGTAAATTTTGAGGTGGCTAAATGTTGGCTCCCCTGTACATTTTAGATACTTTCTGGAAAGTGTGACTTCAGAAAGTCGACATTTTCCACTGATTGAACGTAATCAGGACTTTTTTAATTGCCAAGTATTATACATTCTAGTTGCTTTTTCTTCTGCACTTATTGTGCCTTCAAAAAATATTTATATTTCCTTAACGTTTGAATATCTAGACTGACAATATTGCCTGCCTTTACAATGCCTTCACAAATTATTTCATCAATCCAACCGACCAAGTTTTCTGTAACGATGTTTTCTTGGCTCCAAAGACTTTCTTGTAGGCCAGTACAGAGCTTTATTTCGATTATCCCCAATCACACATAACGCATGGAAATTTGGTATGTGGCTGAGGCTGTCGCTGCAACACAGAGAAACCTTTCAAATCACCACCACCGCGTAATGTGATCCATTTGTGTTCTTGATAGTTGGGTTTTTTAAGAACGACTTTCGTTGCTTTCATTCAGATGAACTGGATGCCATAGCGTATTTATTGACATTGCATACTTCTTATTTAGGAACCTATAAAAAGGTATTACTCAGTACTCACTAACATCGTATTCAATTTTAAACATTGTCAGTATAATTACTTTGCAGTAAATACCTATCGATATATACTCAACACAAGGGTAGAAAACTCAACCTATTAGAAACATTAGCAATCAAAAAAGCCTTAAAAAATCGATGTAATGTTGTTAATAATCATATTGAAATACCTTCAGGTGCCAATCTAATACTTAATAGCCTAATAACTTAGGATAAATATGCAATAAACACTGTCAATAATTACGAACGAAAAACCCCATAATTATATACACAATATCATTTTCTTAATTTTATTACTTAGATGTCAATACCTCTATAATCACACCTGTAATTTAGTTGTACCTTAGGCCAATACCTGTAGATTAAGGACCAAAATAACCCATCATCTGTCAATTCACTTCATCTTCCTAATTTTATTTTAATGACATGTAGAATTTAGTATTGTCTTATGTCAAGTAAGACTTTAATTTCCTCTACCATGGAATATCCATTTTACCAAGCATGTAGCCCATCACAAATTAATTAAATACCTATCGTTGAAGAAAAATACAATAAATGCATTTTCTCCTTGTTTAAACCTAGAAAACGTGGTGCCAGGACGAATACTTCTTTTTAAGTCCTCAGCCCAAGGGTTCTGCTACAGCTTTTGGAAGATCAAAATCTATCACTAAATAATTTAATTCTGCTTGAGTTTTGGATCAGAAATGCTATGATAATTTATATATTTTCACTCTCTTCTTCAAAATATTTAAAATTCTGCTAGCAGACCACACCATTCTTCTCCTAATCTAGGGTACTAGTTCCATGGTCAGTACAGTAGCCAATTTTAACTGTTTTTTTAATCCTGTTATATTCCTTCTTTGCTTTCTTCACTGTAAATTCTCCATAGATATAACAAAAGTCGTTGGTCGAATTATTACTTATTAACTTTCTAGCCTAATTAATATACGATAAGGCAATTCTTTTTCGGATTTCTGAAAAGCTTCACGTGGTAGATTTTTAAAATTATTTGTTTAGAGTAGTGTATATTCTATAGGAAGCAAGTTGAATTATAGCAAATTTTACCCATGTAGCCCTGTGTAATTCGAATTTATTCAGAAAGTCAAGGGGTTCATTCCCGGAGACCTTGCAGGCCTTTCGTTGACCAAAAGAAGTTTTCTCTCGATATTCCCTTAACTCACGTCCTAAAAGGGGGAAAGGGGTTAGTTAGTAGTTAAAAAAGCTACTTTATGTTAGAAACTTTTTCTTTCGTTCTGATTGGTTAAAAAGTGTCAATGTTTATAGAAGCTACCATACAGGGTGTTTCATTAATATTGCGAAAAAATTCAGGATGACTTTCCTTGCTTAAAAGTGTGAAAAGAAGTTCCTATAAAGCTATGTCCGGGAATGATTCGTTTCGGAGATACAGGGTGTTAAAGTTTAATTTTTATTTTTTTTTTGTAAATAACTCTTGAAATAATGTCGACATTTAAATTAAAATCGGTATCTGGGGGTTTTTTGAATTGCCAAACTCGAATTTGATGTTAGTATGGCTTCCACTTGTAGAGGGCGCCACCTATATGTCTTTTTACTCTTTGGGGAGTCATAACTTTTTGTATTACATTTTTAAGCAAAAAAATACATATCTCTGCCACTTTCACGTGAAAAAGGGATACTTGGTAGAAGTCGCTTCGAGCAATTGTTCTCGAGAAAAAATAAATGACATTTATGTTCATATTTTTACCCATTAACATTAATAATAACCTAAAAAAAAATCTATAACAAACGACAGTCCTTTCTTAATTTTGCCACAGTTTCTATTGGGGTCGTATACACTAAGTGTTTGAGGTGACCCCAAAGGAAATAATCCAATGAATTTAAGTATGTATATAGACCTGGGGGGCCAAGGTTGTGTTCCTCGTCGACCTATTTAACGATTTGGGTACACAACTGTATCACAAATATTCACGAGCAACTAAACTGACATGAGGTGGACTACCATCGTGCATAAAGACATTTGCAACCTCAATCGCAATGTGATATCTTGCAAAAGTAAATTAATTTTCAACAAAACGACGATAAACTTCTTCAGTAAGCCTCGATGGTAAAAAGAATGGATAAATTGTACGTGGGTTCATTAAGGCATCTCTGGAAAAACTTGCCTCATTGGTGAATAATATTTGTTCTAAAAACTGGGAATTTTCGCCAATCTTTTGTTGCATCCATTTACATAAATTCACTCTTAATGGAAAATCAGTCGGTAAGAGTGCCTGGGGAATAAGAGACTGTTCTTTAAAATTCTAAATACTGTGGAAGAACTTACCTTTACGTTTAAAGCAATCTTTCTGGTACTTGTTTTAGGAGTTTCCTCAATTTCATGAAGCACCTATTCTTCTACTGTTGTACGGGGTCACCTGTTTCTAGTGGTTTGTTTTCAAAAACTTCCAGTTTAACTAAGACGTTGATGGAGACGGGTAAACATCGTATGATCGTATGACAGGATTAGGGTTTTTTTCCTTCTAGAGACGCCTAGCTGTTAATGAATTCCGGTTGGCCAGGCCATAAACAAAATGCACTACTTGTGTACTTAATTCATTTTGAAAAGCTTGATAACTTGACAACTAAACTCCCTACGAATTAACGTCGGTATGCGATGCCCTTTCACCTAGCTCAATGTGTTATTGGATATTTTTTTCTTACTACATTAGCTTTTAATATTAATTATAATATTATTATTATTACTTCTATTTGTACTATTATGACTTGTGTAAATTGTAATTGCAATAATAGCACCAATAAAGAATCAAATCAAATCAAATCAATATTAGAGCTGCAATCGGCCGCGGCGACCCGGGTTCGTTTCTCTGGACGGGTTAGTTAGTATACCCAACATTTTAGAAAGTTCAAGAATGCAGTATGACTCTGGTGGACTTCAGGACGACCCACTGAACAGATAAATCTGCCTTTGGGATGGGGGGATAACCTAATACATACTTAAGAATAGTTTTTCTCGAAAGCCTTTTATTCCACAACTGAATTATTAACATGTGATGAAGGATAAAGATGTCAATGAAGTTCGGATATCCTTAGTCAAATCCGATGTAAAATGAATGTCTCTATTCTCAGAAAGGATATTTGCAGACGTAGAGAGTTCCTTGTTTAGTATTATGTCATTTTTGTTTGGGTGGTGTCAAAATGTAATTGTCGAGATACATTTTTTTTCTAACCTTGAACTATCTACTTACAGTCGGATTTACTGATTTGAAATCCGAGGTGAAATCATATACCCTTTCAGTAATGATCTCTGATGTGATTCTGTTCGCAGAGAATTCTGTATCAAAATTATCAATTTGTGTCAGATTTATTTCCTCCTCGATGTCCTCTAATATTTCTCCCGAGATTTCTTCTGTTGAAGGCAGTGGCGTATTTAAGGGGGGGGGGGGGGGGGTGCGGGGGGTCTGGACCCCCCCGTGGACTCAGTAGTAAAGAAAACTGAAATTCACATTCATTTATTTGCAATAAATAACATGATACATTATTTCAAATTTTCCAGATGTTTGGGGATTTCCACAGTCTTTTAGTTTAATAATTGTTGAATTTTATTTTTCGTTCCGTGTTTTCTAATTCAGGTAAGTAAAATAGTATACCGTTATACATACCTTCAAAAAACTAATATTTCAAATGCAAATATTGGCGTTTATATTTAAAAATTGCTTTATTTCAACGTTTTTTTTGAGCCGGGCTATCAAAACGTAAAATTTGTAAGTTTAGACAGTTCAAAAAAGGGCGTGGCACCTAAAAAATTTTTGCCTGCGGCGCATTTTTTTAAGGAAGATAAGTGGACCCCCCCCCGTGTCAGAATCCTAAATACGCCACTGGTTGAAGGTAAACCCATATTAGACTCCTCGCTTGCAGATACATTATTTTTAAATGACTTAAAATATGAAGTTATTTTCATATCTGTGTTTTTTTCGATTTTCTTATTAGAAGTAGATGCCGATGCATTTTTAAAATGGGTTTTAAAATGCCTGTTGATGTTTGAAAAACCCCATTTTTTTCCATTTACTTCACAGTACGCTTTTGACTTAAACTTGCACATACTGCAAGTAACTCAGGCAATGTCGTTTATGATTTCTACATCAATCTCATCAGTCATCTGTAGATCGATTTTTAAGAAACATGTATTTGTCTTCCTCTTTCAAATTACTGATAAATTTCTCTTGGTAAGATCTAACAATAAGTCTGATATGATCTTTTGCACGTCCATGACTTTCTTTACGTGGTAATAAATAATCGTCCGAGGAATCATCAGTTTCTTCCAAATTTTCGTCTGTGGAGGTTTCACAAATCTTTTGCTTTTTTGTCCTTTGTGATGACTGGTTTCGTTGCTTATGAGTTTTGCTGTTACTTGTTCTTAAAATAATTTACATTTTGTCATTAAAATTTGCAATAATTTTTTATCCCCGTCAACAATACAAAATGTAGGAATGTTTTTGATAAATATTTCCTAAAAGTTATTTTTTTCTTCTTCTGAAAGTAAGGTTGGTAAACGATTTCGGGCAAATTCTTTAAGCCTTAATTTGTCATTATCATTAATCAAACTGATTTCGTCACGACTTATGTACCCAGTGTAGGCCAACAAATCGGTAAGATAAGTTGGAAATAATCCATCTAATTCAACTTCTTTTAAAATAGCAAACAGTTTATTTTTGCTTTAAAAATAAATTTTAAGTAAAACTTATGAGATTAAAAATCAAGAATAACAGCCACCAAATCTGGCAAAAGGTGGGTAGTAAGTAAATATTTTTTAGCCAGGTGACTAAACTTGTCGAAGCGATGCTGCTTTCAGCAGTTATGACGAAGATCTGCATCGCCTTGTGACACACAATAGTATATTAAAGTACATGTTTTATAAAGCATCATCTTATAGCACGCGTCCATGTTAAAAAACGAGCCGCTTGCGGCGAGTTTTTTAACGGGACAAGTGCTTTAACTGCTTTATAAAACACGTACTTTATACTATTTTTTCTATTTTGTATTTTTTTCAATAAGAAAACACATATTTAAAAAGAAAATCAACCCTTCAAATTTTGAAAATTTCTATGTCTAAATTCTATGTTGGTAATACTATAAATTTGCTTTTATCCTAGTAGCCTTGACAATAAATAATATTTTCTTTGTGTCATTGTCACGAAATTTGTGTTTAAATATTTCATAGAGTTGTTCATAATTATAATTAAAAAAATATGGAGCATGATAATCTAAGTTTAACTCCCCCTGAGTTAAGGGATATTGCTAATAAAACGATAAATCAACTTTTACCAGAGAAATCCCGAAAACTTTCTTTTCTCATGGATCACAATAACAGGAAACGTCAGACGTCAACAGAATAAAACATTTAAATATTACCAATGCCAACTTTTAAAAAATAAAAAAACGGTATCGTAATAGATCTGTTTCGATACTGAAAACGGTATCGTAATAGATTTCTTATGAAACAAAATTAGAAAAAACCGTTTATTAAGGTTAGGACGCTGTGATTGGCCGACTGAATAAACGTCATGCGTTACGTCACATGGATTTCGCAGTAATTTCGCGCTGATTTCGCGGGGTATCGCGGGATGTCGTGGGAATTCGCGGGATTTCGCAGGATTTCGCGGAATTTCCTTTACGATTTCAGTGATTTCGCAGAATTTGTGACAGTATTTCGCGAGGTGGTTTACCCCTCGACTTATACTTAAAAGAGTAAAAGGCAAGTAGGGGGCGCTCTCTGTAAGTGGGAGCGGACTTTAGTGGGAGCCATACTAACATCAAATTCGAATTTTGCATTTCAGAAAACCCCGGTTTTAGTTCAAATATCGATATTATTTCAAAAATTATTTAGAGAAAACGAAGGAATAAAAACTCATCCTGAATTTTTTCGCAATATTAATAAAACACCCTGTATATAGAAGTTATCTTTTTCTTTTATTAATTACAGCTCCCGATGATGAGGAAAACAACCTAGATTTCGTCGAGTATTCTTTGTTGATATAAAAGCGCACATTCCACTGTACCTACCGAATGTTACATAAATATCGAGCGTTTTAAAAGTAATTGTTCCCAAATGTGTCGGCGTAGTAGTAAATCTAAAAATAAGTGTCCGAAGAACGGGAGGTTTTTAAAAAAATGGGAAGGTTGAATCGCGCCGCGGATCAGAATGCAGGTGCAAATGTGCAATATAGCAAATTGAAGGACGAGCGGTCGTCGTCGGAAAGCTGTGAAAGTTTTAAAGTTATGCCAACTGTGCCTGAATACTTATCGTTTAGTTGCAAACATTGTGGACATACGCAGATATTTCAAGTAAGTACTTTTTAGCACTTGCTATTAAATTCAGCGCATTTAGGGAGGCCAAAATAGCCCTATTTGTCGTTGAAAAAAAATTCATAAGGTCCCCCTTAACAGAGATACACTGCCCCAAAAGGGTGCCCAGCGACTTACCTTTTCGCCTCTAACTTTTAAACCGACTTGTATAATTTGATGAAATTTTATTATTTTATGTAGATGAAAACTGACTTTATAGATACTCTGGTCATTCCTCTTTAAAAAGGGACTCTACATTTGTATCGATAAAATTAGCCGTTTTCGAGAAAATTAATTTTTTGTATAACACGTATAAGCACTGACCTTCGAGATAGATTTATTTAATAACAACATAATTAATATTAATTAATAAACAGAATGAAGTTTGCCATTATTACATCTCATTAGTTCTCACATGCATCTAACTTATGGAGTAGCTCTGGGCAATTGTGTGGATGCAAGTAGAATTTATTCCGTTACATTTCCAAATTGAGGTGTACTGCATAAAGGCACCATTGAAAGGGTTGACATTTCGGAAATCACTTGAACGTAAGAATGTTAAAAATGTGAAAGATTTGCTTCTTCTTGTTTACTTCAGCAGATTTTCGAAATGGGCGCCCTGTACCTCTATACATTCCCTTAGCCGACTTAATTTTTGGGACTGGCACCAAGACTTAGAGTTTGGTCCCTGGACTTACTGGTAACCCTAGTTGCTTAGATTACCCAATATTCTCTTATTATTACAGTCTTAGTCTTAAGCAAACACAATTTTAGGCAGCAGAACTAGAAATGATTCTAGGTAAATCATTCAAAATGGCATTTCGATCCCAAAGGAGGGGAGAGTTAACTGATGTGACGCCTTCCTCGTTTGAACACGGACATGTTGTCTTCAAAGTAAGTTTTATGTGCATCACCGACAAGAATAACGCATAACAGAAAAATTGACAGTGTGACACATCACATCTCGTTCGAGCTGCATTAAGTTAAAACAAAAGATGAAGCAAGATAGCCACTTGTTGGAGACGTTTAGATTTTTATTTTATTTCTAACCATTTTCACAACTGACCTTACTGCAATTCTGTATTCGACAATAATAAAACACTTTCCACTTCATCATGTAATAAGTTTAATCATGATTTAATCATATTTTTTGCTTTGCTCATAATTTTTGCTCTTACCTCTGTCAAATTCACCAGTCAACTGACATGAAACATCTAATAAGGCCAACATTTTTTGTTAAGCTATATTTTTGTCTGTAAGTGCGTTTATTTTAAGGCGGGACATTAGGTTTTACATGGTAAATCTTAAAGCCTATGTTAGGCACATTTCTATTGAGAAATACAAGTTAAAATTTTACACAAATATTTCTTGTGGTATATCATACCCAAGATGTTTGTATTACTTTACTAACGCAAAATATTTAAAAATATCATTTTAAGTTGTAATATCACGCTGTTTTGCCTAGCCCTGTATATTAAGTTTACTTACGTATTTTTGACATTATTATAATATTAGACAATTTGTAAATTAAACAATTTTGATGATTATTTAGGAGTTTTGTTTTAATTAAGTTTAATAATTTTCCTAAATATAATCTACAATAATAAACTTAAAACGCATATAAACTGTTTGAAATGCCCTCCATTTACAGCCAAACAGTGCCCCAAACAATTACAAAAATGCTTTCTAACATTCGACAACTGTCGCGATGTGATGCTGCGTAAAGCCTCGATTATTCTGTTTCTTAATTCATCTGCATCATTTGGTCTTCCTCTTACGTGATTAAAAACGTTTGATGTGAGGTATCCCCAATAGAAGAAGTCCAAAGGCGTGATGTACGGGCTTCGAGCGGGCCATTTAAATGGTCCAAATCGTCCTATCCAGCTGCCCGGAAACACATTATTTAAATACTCCGTTACAATTATTGCGCTAAGAGCTGGAGCTCCATCATGTTGAAACATAATTTCCTCCCTTCTGTGGGCTAGCGCAGGACCTACTTCCATATGTAAAAGATCGATGTATTTTTATTTCCTAGAATACCTGCCCATACATTTAAATTTTGTCGCCACTGGGTATGCGTTTGGTGCACCACGTAGGGATTTTCTCGCGACCAGATTCTAACATTTTGCTTGTTCACTGTTCCATTAATATTAAAGGAGCTTTCATCTGTAACCAGTATGTTATCAGCAATACCTGGGTTATTATTAATTCGATCCATTCATTCTTCACAAAATTGCATCCGTTCAAAATAATCATGCTGTAAAAGTTCCTTTATCTACTTTCATTTAGTAATATGAATTTTACAGTTCTGTAAATCGTTTTGTAATGGCATCTATTACAGCACTAGTGCTGTAATAGATGCCCTTACAAAACGATTTTTAATAGCAGGTGCATTTTTATTTTTAAAAATGCCTTTTGCCAAATATTTTTATTCATAGATGAAAGTAGATAAAATTTTGTACAATATTCTTGTTGTAAATTCATATAACTACACTCGATGTTTGATTAAACTCGGCTGACGCCTCGTTTAACAACTTTAACATCTCGTGTTGTAATATGAATCTTTACAACACTTATATCGTAAATAACTAGTACGTTTCGAATTTTTAAAGATTTGTATAGTCAAATCTGGTCTTATCTGGCGGGTTTACGATTTAACAAAGACATACTTTCAATTTTTCTTTTCTTTTATTGCGTTTAATCATACTAACCAAATAAAATCCGTCAGACAAATATGACAGACTTATGCAATTTTGGCATGAAAGAAAAGGATAGGTATTTAATTTTCAGCGATTCACAAAAGTTTGTACCTGCCCAAGTACCTGCCACCTTCGTCTTGATTTAAAGATGTCAGTTTTGTGACTTTGACAGTTTGTGACAAAATGAAAAAATTTTCTGGGTTTTTGCATCCCCAAGCAAAAAAAATGGTACTTAATCTGATAAGCTATTTCGAAAATGCAAGAAAAAGTGGAAATTCGCCAACCAATATTCAGGAAACAGCAGCCAAAGCACTGGGAATTAGTTTAAGGGCTGTCAGAGAATTGCGCATGAAAAAAAACATAACATAATACCCAAGAATACTAAAAAATGTAAACGAAGAAAGCCAAAGACTGAGGATTTAAGCGATAATATTAAAATGGGAGTTCGAAATGTGATTTACGATTTATACAGATCAAAAACCAATGTAACTCTAAAGTTTTACAAGAAACATTAAAAATTCGGGGTGTTTTGGAAATTGGACTTGAAGCGCTATCAAAATTAATAAAAAAGTTAGGTTTTCGCTATAAAAAAGACTGTAACCGAAGATTTTTATGTGAGCAGCCACAGATAGTGAGTCAGCGTGTTCAGTTTTTAAAAAATTATACGGATAATTACAAATCGAAATTTAGAAAAGTGGTATTTTTAGACGAAACGTGGATATTTTCAAATGGAAGTGGTTCAAAATCTTGGCAAGATGATTCTGTGAAATGCGTGAAAAGGAAAAAGGGATGTGGCACGGGAAAGCGGTTCATTATTTTACATGCTGGTTCTGTAACAGGATATATTCCAGGTGCAAGCTTAATTTTTTCTTCAACATCAAAAAGTGCTGACTATCATGATAATATTAATTGCGAAATGTTTGAAAAATGGTTAAAAGTTCAATTGATACCAAATTTGGATTCTCCGTCTTTAATTGTATTAGATAATGCATCATATCGTTCAAGAATTTTAAATAAACAGCTTAAGTACTTCATCTTGGAGGAAAAATGATATTTATGAGTGGCTTGAAAAACACAACCAAAATCCTTCACCAAATATGCTTAAATCGGAACTCCTATCAATGGCAAAGTCTCTTAAAAAACCAAGAATATACGCGGTAGATGAAATATTGCGTGAATATGGCCATGAGGTTCTACGACTGCTGCCATATCATTGCCAGTTTAACGCAATAGAATTAATATGGGCCGGGGCAAAGTCTTATTATGAAAAACATGTGGGTGATGGTCTTAAATCCGGCCAAGTACAAATAGTTTGGCAAGATTCTTTGGATCATATTACACAAGAGTACTGGAAGAAATCAGTGGAACATACAGAAATATTAATAAGGGATTGGTGGGATCGAGAACAAGTACTAGATGTCGAAGTAGCGCCAATGAAAATTGCTCCATTCGAAGACGACTCAGACGACGAGGACTTTTCAGATTTTATAAGTGACGATGACAGTTTTTAGTCTATAATTAGTTTATAAACGGTTTTCTTTGTTTACATTTTTTAGTATTCTTCGGTATTATATTATGCTTTCTTTCATGCACATTATTCTGCAGTCCTTAAACTAATTCCCAGTGCTTTCGCTACGGTTTCCTGCATATTGGTTGGCCAATTTCCACTTTTTCTTTCATTTTCGAAATAGTTTATCAGACTAAATGCCATATTGAATTTTTAGGTTTTAGTAGTAAAATTGTTAAAATAAATTACACTGTTTATTATTGTTGTTTTTAATAAATACATTTAAGGTATACTATTTACAGGGATGGCGAACCAATGGCACGCGACATAAAATTTTGGCTCGCCACCGATCACAAAGTTTACTATGAATTATTATATTACGAATTGCGACGGCACGTCTATGGCCTCATTAAACATTTCTTTAGAAAAAATGCACGTTAATACGTAAAGATTCGCCACCCCTGTACTATTATGTACATAATTTTTGCAAAAATAATAATATTTTATCTGGCTATCTTCACGACTTCACGACAGTTAAAATAATAAAACTATGTATCTTTTCTCAGGGTATATTGATACCTACATAGTCTCACAGCATTTTGATATAAGCTGTGGAATTTTCGAACTGATTTATATGATCCGTGAGCTTTGGACCCGTATTTTGAGACCGGTTTAGACTTTATACGTTTCTTTCTCCCACTTATTTTTAGCGGGGCGCTTATTGGCTTAACAGGGGCAAAATACGTGTAAAATGAATTTGGGATTTGATACCTCACCGGCTCTAGTAGCTTTTTCTCGTTGACTTTTGAAGTAGGTAACCTATTAAATTGGAAATATTTTTTTAGCCTGATATTACACAACAAAAATTTAGCCAATGTGTAATTTGATTTTTTTTTTATATTTAATTTATTATTATCTGCTGAAATAAACTAAAATTTGTTTAATTTATTTAACATTTCATCGACATTTTTGGTGGTCGCTAGTCAGGGGTTTAACTGTATATTGTTTATCAAATTTTCCACCATCATTTTGGTTATTAAATTTGTTAAATGTAAAACTATTGTGTTAACCGTCTGCAATAATACGAACGCACCCCTGAGAAATTAATTTTGGAACGAGACCCGTCATTTTTATTATGACTTATAGTTTCAAGTTAACGGTTAATCTATTAACATTGAATTTTATGGAAAATCAGCTGTCCATATACGGCCATATTGGTTTTTATTTACAACATTTTGATGAGCTCTGGAATTTTCGAATTGATTCATATAATCGGTGACCTTTGGACCCGCCAGATAAGACCAGATTTGACTATATTTTTCTTTGTTTAATGCAATGTGACAACTGCTTCTAGACTTGTCGAAGCGATCAGCAAGGTGTGTCAAATTAGATGATGAATGTTCTTCTATCGCCATGCACAGACCCATTCGGAATTCTTCAGTTAACACAGAGGAATTTCTTTTCCGTTTTTTATAAGAATTATCAAGACATCCACTAGTCATGAACTTTTAATGCAATCGTTGTACGGTCGACTTGCTGGGTATGGGACGGTTTTGATCGACAGCGGCAAAATTATCAGTAACTTCCCGATATGACAATGCTCTTATGCTGTTTGAAACCATTTTAATTCGTTCTTTTACGGTGTAGATAGACATGATAAATTATAAAACCAATTTCATAAAAATCACGAAAATACCGACAGCGGTGTCATAATATTTTTCTTTATCTGAGGTAGCTAATTACTTAAATGGCAAGGGGGTTAAAAAGTGTAATTTTACCAAAATGAAAAGGTTTTTTTTGGGTATCTCTTAGAGCTTTTTTGCACAGATTGTACTATATTTTATTCCCCCCCCCCCCCCATCTCAAATTTTGTCTATTCTCAAGTTTTAGTAATATTTGTTTAATACAAATGTAGGCTAACATAGGCCTTAAGATTTACCATGTAAATCCCTATGTCCCGCGTTAAAATAAACGCACTGTATAATTATGGAATATTTGTTGATACACTTGGTAATATGGCTTAAAAAATAAAAACGTGCAAATACAATTTCCTTTTTTTTAAGGAAAATATGTCAGGAGCAGCTGAGACGTCACGCTCGAACGACCGTATTTCCGATAAATTAGATAGTACCTCCCTCGGAATACCGCTTCTTCCCATTATATCAGAAGCCAAACAGTCCCAGACTTTCAATGGTTTGAAATCATCTCAAAGGTAAGATACACATCAATGGGTATAGAAGAAGGAAGTGAAATTAAGTGGCCTGCTAGGTCACCAAACCTTACTCCTGTGGATTTTTATTTTTGAAGTTATTTAAAATATAAAGTTTGGTGGAACGAAAAATGCGAACCCTAATGTGTCAGTAAGAGGCATCTCAGAAGAAACGGGTATTAACAAGACTTCTAATTAAACTCCGTCTATCTATCTTACAAACTCATTACAAATGCTAATCCCTTACGGTCATAATAACCTATTGTGTGAGGTGTAAAATTCGTCCAACTGATCTGGGGACTCCACGTACGGATCTATTTAAAGACTATTATATTATTATATTTTCTCAGTAATTCTCTTAAAATATATAGGGTAAAATAAAATAGGTTTATTTTAGTTATTTAAATATGCTGATTTTTGGTTTTAAAATTCAGTTAGATGATTGTATTGGTTTAGACAAGAAGTTATTTGTTGCCAATTAAACGCCATATCTAAGAATGTTTCGTCCGTGGGAAGAAACCAGTACGCCAAGTGGATCTACGGGTCGTGATAAAACCCAATTAAAGGGTGATATTTTATCAGTTGACACAAAACAGTAATCTTCGACGTTTACACTACCCTTCTTGAACGTGGTTTTTCAAAATTAGGTGCAGTGAAGGAAGCGACAGCTTTGACACGTAGGCCAGTGAGCACAATGTGGTTTGTTGTAAATAAACCTATAGTGGAGAGAAGAAAGAGGAAAGACTATTTTACTTTTAAGAAACTGGACGCGACGGATGTCGATATAATTCGTAGAAAAATATATGCCATGTACAGGGAACAAAAAAAAAACCCTATTGCAAAGACTAAAAAAAGATAATACAGGAATAGAGTGTTGTCGTGAGACTCCTAATACCTAATCATTGCAGTCCATGGATATAGACAAGATGAAAGGGATATTATTTATTTGGACGAGACGTGGTATGACACACACGAAGTTCCAGATAAAGGTTGGGTCGATTTATCGGGTCAATGCAGAACCAAAGCTCCATCAAATAAAGGTAAGCGTATACAATAATTCATGCTGGGACAAAAAACGGATTTATACCAAACGCTTTGGCCTTATCAGCCAGAAATATAAAAGACTCCCTTGTTGATTATCACGATGATACTGCGGCAGAACTATTTGAAGGCTGGTTTAAAAACAAATTATTACCAAATATAGCACCAAATAGTGTGATAGTGATGGATAATGCGAGCTACTACAGTCGTAGGTTAAATAAAGCTCCGTGTTCCAATGACACAGAAGTTACCATCCAGGACTATATGATGGAAAATAATATGTATTTTGAGTATTACAACGGATATCACTCCTTTAAAATTCATCTGGCACAAGTTCTACGGCCTAATGATTATGAAAGACGATTGGAATTCATCGCCTTTTTGACTACACATCAGTTGAATAAGGATCCATGGTTTGTGGAAAAATTTATGTGGAGTAACGAATCACGATTTCACAATAACATAATCGTGAATCATCATAACATTTATTACTGGTCTGTCTGGGGGGTAAATGTGTAGTGTGGTTTCTTTAATGGACGATTAATTGGACCACACTTTTATGAAAGCCATCAGATTTTTTAGAGAATGATTATGGGAGAAATTGGATTGGGAATCAAGGACCTGTATACTTATATAGGGTGTCCAGTAAAAGAAGTTTTTTAAGCCAAGAACTATTTCTCTTGAAACTTTTTTTATGTCATGAACAGGGAAGAAGATATTTCGTGTACACATAGAGTTGGGACATCCTGTATTAGCGTACAATATTGTATCTTAATTTGTCTAACAATTTCTCCTTCGATGATTCGAAACCGTAATGGTGCATTGCAAATTACATTTTGCCAAAGTTTATCTCAATAAATTAATTTTTTTTAGTCACTTGACCAAAAGTGTTCTGCACCAGTCAAATTTTAGTAGCGACGAGAGCAACTCACCTACCCAAATGAATTCCTTTAAACGAATATCCGAAAAACCGTCGTTGATGAAACGAATCGGAAAGGGATTAGTCGTAAGCGCCAGTGATGAAGAAGGATACCCGCTAGTCAGTGATGGGGGTTCCAGTGTACCAGGTGAGATTTGCAAGCCTTGCATCAGACTACACTTTCCTTATGTCTTATTGGTCGATCATTTTCCATTAAACGATGTTTTAGGTAGTCAAACTAATTTGTCAATTACTGGCGATTCTTCAAGATGTGAAGCGGTCAAGATCGAATTAGGGGACGCGCCAGTTGAAAAGTCCAGACTAATGAATAGTAATTTACCAAAGAATTTAGGCAGTGAAAATAATTTCCAGTATGGCGATAGTATAAGTTCCGAGGAATTTGCCAATGCTCCAACTATTAGGAGAATATCCCAAGTGGATCCATCTGTATTTAATCGAATGAGAGACGGGGAACTCAAGTAAGTACTAGTTTTATAGTAGTCTAGGTTAGTTCAGGTTCTAGTTTTCCACTTTTCCCATAAATCCGACCCTGTGTATTGAAAACCAAGCATTTTAGGATAATACACATTTGGTTCAATGCAATTTCTGACTTAAAATTGATTAAGGATCATGCACCCATTGAAATAACATTGAGTATGGAGAATCGTAATGCATTTAAATTGATAGAGTAAAATATAGTTTCCTTCGTTGTAATGCAAGTAGTATTTAAACAATTCGTTGTTTTTAAATCGTAGAGTGGCTCCATGGTATCAAGAAGGCATTCCAAGGGAGATAGCATTAGAAATTCTTTCTCAAGAACCTATAGGGTCGTTCATGGTCCGACGGAGTACCACGAAAATGGGTTGCTTCGCTTTAAGCGTCAGAGTTCCACGTAGCTTTCAACCAAGCGGGATCGCTCATTACTTAATCATGAATACAAACAAGGGTTACAGAATTAAAGTAAGTTGAATGAATACACTATTACTTAATTTTATGCCAATGTGCGTGGTAAATTTTCGACTTCAAAACAAACAAACTCCGGATGAGATCATTAGTACTCACGGTACTCACAAATAGTGACTGATGGACAAGTTGACAACGATACTTCAATACTACTGTCAATCAGCAATTTAAAAGTAACCGCGGGAAACATATACTGGGTGTCCGGAAAATACGTGTACAACGTTTGACGACAGACTCCTGACGTCAAAATAGGTCGATCTAAGCCGAGTTAGTTATATCCAAAATTGTCTCGTGTAGCCGGTAAAGAGCGTCAAAAATTTGTAAAAATATTCGTTTTTCCTAAATGACGTGAAAACCTGCTAATCGATTTTAATGATTTTTCATATGTAGACTAATACTATAAAATGACGTATTCTAGTAGTATAGTCACCGGCTGTAAATAAGTGAAAGTGTTATAAAAGTGATATTATACGTCAACATTTCTCCTGATTTTTTATATCAGCGGCGTTATGACAACCCAGATATTTTTGTCCAGAGACTGGATGTATTTGGAAGCTATTTTACCTCTTCAATATTTTTCGTTGAATAAGCTGTCTTGCCAGAAAAAAAAATATTTACAATTACTTGCATACATCAATTATTAACAGGAATAATAAAACAAAGTACAACAAAGTTGGAAGTATGTATTAAAAATATTGTAAAAAAACTAAGTAAAACGAAAACATTACTTAAGCAAATGTGTAAAATGATCGCCATCTTGCTGAATACACTTATTAACACTCCTTAAAAAATGATATTGGACCCTATTTAATGTCTCGGGGTTATTAAAATGGTTGCCTGCATTTAATATCAGCGTCAATAAATCATGGCGTGTGTTTACCGGAGTCTTGTAAACTTCTGTTTTTTTAGCGCCCCACGAAAAGAAGTCACACTTATTTAACTCCGGAGAACGTGGTGGCTATTCTACTGGTGCATCATTGCCCCTCCATCGGTTGGGATATTGATAGTGTAAGTATTGCCGAACGGCAACGGAAAAATGGGGCGGTGCATATACCACATTTCCCACCGAAGTAAAAGGGGCAAATTTTCCAGAAGAATTGGTAATGTGTCTTGCAAAAGATTTAAATAAATATTTCCATCTAACCTGTCTGGAATAACAATAGGACCAATAAGCTAGCGATCAATAATATCTGCCCAAATATTTAATTTAAATTGATGCTGATGTGCAACTTTAATGGCATGTGGATTTTTATCGGCATAAATATGTTCGTTGTGCAGATTGGTTATTCCAGATCTTGTAAAGGACGCCTCGTCAGTAAACAATATTTTTCTACAAAAATTTGGATCACGGTTTCTTTTGTTTTCAATAAATTGACAAAATATAAGCCACGTGGGGGGATCAGTCGGTAAAAGTTCCTGGACTTTTTGCACGTGATATGGATGTAACAACTGTTCTTTTAAAACCTCATTGACAATTATTTTAGGAACATGTAACTCACGTTCTAAGCGACGGGTACTGGTATTTGGTCTTCAACTCTTTCCAGGATGTTCTCTTCTGTTTCCACAGTTCGAGTTGTTTGTATACGACCCCTGCCTTCAAATTTGTTCTCAAAGCTGCCCGTTTCCCGAAGATGACGCTCGATATTGGCAAATGTTTGTTGGTTTGGTATTCGACGGCTAGGAAATCTCTCCATGTAAACGTAAACCCTAACACACTGACGCCCATTTCTTTGACAAAACACGTATGCCAGGAGCATGTCAACCATCTCAGAGTTCTTATAATTTTCCATGTTTAATAGTAAAATAAACTTGTAATTCAAGAATGTTGATCGTATACTTTAGTCAATTTCATAGACTGGTGACATTTTGTCAATAATTGTAAAATTATTAAATGCCATAGCAACAAGGTGACTAAAAAAATTATTGTTACAGGTAATTTGATTTTAATTTTATTACTAATGTTAATAATTGATGTATGCAGATAATTGTAAATATTTTTTTTCTGGCAAAACAGCTCATCCAACGAAAAATATTGAAGAGGTAAATAAGCTTCCAAATACATCCAGTCACTCGACAAAAATATCTGGGTTGTCATAACGCCGTTGATACAAAAAATCAGGAGAAATGTTGACGTATTGTATCACTTTTATAACACTTCACTTATTTACTGCCGGTGACTATACTACTAGAAAACGTCATTTTATAGTATTAGTCGACATACTAAAAATCATTAAAATCGATTAGCGGGTTTTCACGTAATTTAGAAAAAACGAATATTTTTACAAATTTTTGACGCCCTTTACCGGCTAAACGAGACAATTTTGGATATAACTAAGTCGGCTTAGATCGAGCTATTTTGACGTCAGGAGTCTGTCATCAAACGTTGTACACGTATTTTCCGGACACCCTGTATAATTATTGAAGAAATAGTTCATACTTTCAGTCCAGTCTTCCTCCGCAAATAAATGTTAAATATATAGTTCCGTCCTAAAGAAGCAGCTGAAGCTGTTACTCTATGTAATAATGCTCCTAATATTCGGCATGTTTCAAATTTCGCATTCCTCAAAGATTCAGGTGAGTTCAGACTAGAACTGATTCTAACCTTGGCAATGAAGACAAAGAGCAACAAGTGCAGCGTTGAAGACAATTTTATTTGGCTCCAAGTACGTCGGGTATGTGGAGCCATAATTTATAGGATGCTGATGGTATTTGACCAGCCAGAAGTCCGGACCTGAATTCCATTTATTCTTTATTTTTAGGGTTTCACCAAAGAATTTTCAACACTGGCATCTCTTATTGCGCATCACTCAATTATGCCCGAACTGCTGCCATGTCCACTGTCACTCAGCCGATACCATCCTGTGTGCATTATTTCCGATTCAAGAAGGGATTTTGCCGACATCGAACCTGAACCGGACGGTTACGGAAACTAAAATAATGATTCTTTAGTAAATAGGACGCGCAACGTTGTTTTTTAATATTTTCTAGCCTTTTTAAATTCTCCGTGATCCAGAAGCTGGAGCTAAACTGTGATGAGACAGAAAGCAAGCGATTGGAAAGGAATAGGCAGCTCAAAGTGTGAGGCAAAACGGTTATTAACAAACCCTTCAAGATTTGATTTCCCAAATCGCATGAAAAATATTTATATCCGGCAACAACAGTTAGCCTTACTTCCGCTATAAGTCTGTGGACTTATCCTATTATTTGTTTCTCTCTTTGTACAACCTATTCCTGTTCAACATTTTGCTTTTTGTCTCATCACAGTTAAGCTCCAGCTTTTAATTATAATCCGAAGTAAATACCCCTCACCCCCTGGCCTTAACAATGCTGCCGTCATTATGACCTGTTTATGAATGCCTGTGTCAATGGTTGGGCCCAACTTCTGTATATACGCTTTAGCACTAAGTAAACCAAATTGCTAGTCCCTTAGTGACTATAAGATGTAGGTATAAATGAGATGTCGATTACTTCATTTGGCTGTTTTTTTTTACTATTTAGTGTTATTAAAATTTTCTATATTCAGGGTCCTGCAAGTAAACTCCCTTAGTCTCTAAATTCTACACTATTATATTAATATAGAATTTAGAGCCCGCAGGGTAGCTAAGTTTGTTTATATAAATAAAATAGTTTTGCTTATTGATTCATTATTATTTCCAATATTTTTCATTAGACCATCAGTATCTCACTAGGATAAGCTGTTTAACTCTAGCTGACCTTATTCATTTGGCTTTTTCATAGCTTTAAATATTAAGGTGCGTTCACATACAGGCGGCTTAAAGGAAAAGCGACGTAACCGAGATTGATAAAGTTTTTTAGAAATCGAATAAAGACTGATGAGTACCTAAGTAAATACTTTGCTTTTGTTAGCCTTTAAGGTGGGTAAAGTTTAAATTATAGTCTGATCTACAAATACTTTTCCTAGAACTGTGTATCTACCAGAGTAAGGTACCAATATACAGGGTGTTGTAAAAAAATGCAGGATGTGTAAAAAAGTTCCTATACACCTATGTCCAAAAATACTTCGAAACTATTTTTAATCGGAACAAAAAATGTGTACGCCACTGCCGCTTTCTCTTTAATAACATTACCTCAGTATACGGAACTATACAGTAGCGACACGAGCTGTCGGTCCCTTTGATCTCCAGGGGTCAGTTTCAGTGACAGAAGGATGACGCGGATGACGGTATTGTCCTCTATTACACTGAGAAAACATGAAATTTTATGTTGAAATCGCTTTTGCACTGAAAGAAAGTCAATTTAAAGCACATCTGCTCCTTATTTTTTCTTGGGAATCCATCGAAAATCAGCAAAAGTTCGGCACAAACACTTCAAAGCACCTTCAAACACTTAAACGCACGATAAAAACCAATAAATTTACAAAAACTAAACAAACTACAATCCACACAAGCTTTGTTTACCTTTCTGCCTGACTTATTTGCCACTAAAAAGATGGCCGCTACGCGCATTGCGCAGAGAAATTTGGGTCTGTCTAAATCGCCTCGTGTCGCTACTGTATAGTTCCTTACATACTGTGTAGGCAATTTAATGGCGAATGCGAAGTACCTTTTGATAATTTTTTGGTTTCGGTTTTGTTTAGGAGATAAATGCAATTTTATCAAACTCTGATGTGAGCATTGCGATATACAAATAAATGTCATTTACTTTTTTATTATTCTTTTTCTCGACTTCTACCAAGTATGCCTTTTTCATGTAAAAATGATTGAGAAATCTATTTTTTGACTTTAAAATGCAGTACAAGTCCGTATAAAAAAGTTATGACTCCTCAAAAGACTAAAAATACATGCAGGTGGTGCCCTCTACAAGTACGAGCCATATTAACATAAAATTGGAATTTTGCATGCGAAAAGGAATTTTAAATACTATGTAGAAAAATAAAAATATTCGAACGAAACGAAGCATTTCCGGAAATAGGTTTGTAGGAACTTTTGTCATATTTTTAGGCAGGGAAATTCATCCTGAATTTTTTGCAATATAAATGAAACATCCTGTATACCTACATTTTTATATTTTCCTGTAACGGACGCATCTTTAGGTTTATTAATAGTTTTGTTTTGCATAGATTATAGGAAACTGTTAATTAAAAATCATAAGAACTACCCTAATGCCTTCTTATATTGAAACCTACTTTGTGTTTATATTCTGTAGATTATAAATCTAAAAATAGTCCTATAATATATTTTTGTTAAGTACCTAATGTGTTTCTATTTTATTGTCTTATAATTGGATACGTAGGTATTAAAACATAAGTCTCCAATGTGGCCCACATACGTTTTGGCAGCTGGCGTTGTCGCCAGCGTTCAAAAGGCACGAAAGTCGCAAGAGAGAACCTGTGTGTGAGTATTTGCTGTCGCGCTAACGACCCGCTGAGTGGTTCAGAACGCCGATTTGATTTCGGCGATCAAACGCCGGCAAAAAATAGTGCAGGTGTGACTTTATGTAATAATAATTTGAATATATCCTCATTCATTCCTAGAAAATTGCTATAGTCATCTGAATGTAGTTTTAGTTTATTCATGAAATTTGTATGGGGGTTTTGAGGTTTTAAATTTTTCATCAACTCTTTCACCAACGCTTTTAGGACTTTTATTAATAATAATTAATGCGCTTGTTGCTCATTCTTTTTGATTAAGCGACATTTTCAATGTGTTTCTGTCAATGAATCGGAAACTACTGGATTTTGGCAGCTGGCGTTCTCGCGTAGGTATTTTTTTTACATGCAACAAAGTGGTTTTTATTTTTTCTGTCGAAAACTAATCAGGGAGCAAAAAATTTATATTTTTAGTTGGTAAATCCGAAAAAGAATTTGAAAATTAGCAAGAAGTCAGTTCTTTGTCAATAATATTCGTTAAGGTGCTCCCGGGACGCCACTGGACTTAATAAATTTAATGTAGTTAGGGCTAATTAAGCCCCTTATCATTATGAATAACGGTACCATATTTCAATAAAATCGGGAAAAGGATATTTACAAAAAATATAAAAAGCCGATTTAAAAAAAAAAAAAATTGAACGCCCTGTATATTAACTCCGGACACATGTTCCTATGAACTTTTTCTCTTCGAGTATCATAAGGAATCACCCCCTTTAGTTACGTACCGTACTACTGAAACCCCTTGTATAAAAGTTATACAGTTTTACAATATACAGTGTGTCCACGGATGGACTTAACTATACTTGTAAAAACTTCTATTTTCATTTTTTTAGAAAAAAAAACATTCTTCAAAATTTCTTTTGTTTGTATAAATACGATTCACGTTAAGAAACTTTTATTTTGTTGTACAGGGTGCGCAAAAAATACCAAAATGTAGATTTGCAAAATCAAAAATTTCTTAATCAAACCTTTTTGAAACATCAGAATGAAAGAACTTAGAAGGAGGAATCGAAAAGGCAAATGAAGTTTTTTCATAGAAATTATGGTTACTAAGATATTTTTTGAAATTAAAAAATAAATTGATTTCGTATTATTGTGAGAAGTTCACTGCTACCTCATTTTGTGAACATAAATCAAGATTGTTGTTTTCACATAATGTCTAGCTGTCATTCCTATATTAATTATTGTCATCTATCAACTAACATCTTCAAAAAGATGCTTACCCTAGAACAGCGCATTTACTTGATCAAGTGTTATGGTCAGGGGCGGATGGGCCCGCCGGGCAACCGGGCAAATGCCCGGTGGGCCGGTCGATCTCTAAACGTTAAGACTGACATTTTTTTTCTCAAAAAGATGTCAAAGATAGTTCTGGAAAATATAAATGGAGAAATGCATAAATTCAGTTTATAGTCGTTACCATGTTGTTTAGTGCAGTGAAAGCCTCATCACTATTTTCTTTGCTTAATTCAGTCGCCACCTTCTTTCGTGAATCGTATAAGAGGATTGATGTTTGGTCTTCTATTTCTTGTGACAAAAAAAGGAGAAAATTAGGAGTAATTGAACAAACTAGATGGTGGTCTAAAGAAAAAGAGTTGGAGAAAATTTTTGGAGATAGCCCATTATACTTAGATGTGCTTGAATCATTGTCAAGTATTTCACAAAACTTTGACCTAAATCCTGATATCCGATCTACTGCAGAAAGCTTGAAACAGCAATTCCTTAAATACGAAAATATCTTTCTTTCCCAGGTGTTTTTAAAGCTTTTTTCTATCACTGGCCCACTTTTAAGATTTCTACAGACTAGAAGTTTGGATTTATTGAAAGCAAATGCCATGACTAAAACGTTAACAGCCGAGTTAAAAAGAATTCAACGAGATGTTGAGGCTTTTAAAAAGTCAACACCAATTTTTCTAACTTGGGCTAATAGTGAAATGAAGAAAAAAAACATCGAAGATGAGTTTCCAGTTACGAAAATACGAAAAGTCAAGAAATTCTTCGACGAAAATTGCAGTGATGAAGCTGTTAGTAATTCGAAAGACAAATTTAAAATAGAAACGTTCAATGTTATAATGGATACCGCCATTATGTCAATGGAAAACCGATATAACAGAAATATAAACTTATGTGCTGATATGCCCATTTTCAATCCTATAAATTTTAATGAAATAAAAACCAATGGTATTTCTGAAAGTAGCTTGCAGAGCATTTTAAAGAAATTTTTACAATTTAAAGAAGATGCCCAAGTGTCAAATATTAAGGAAGAATTGTGCCATTTTGTATTGAATTGGGATATTTATAAGATAACTTTAAATGAATCCTTCCAAAAAGATACTTTGGCAGATTATGAGGAGATAACTGACGAAGATGACCCAGATGTTATAGATTCACAAACAACCTATAAATGTCAAGAAAAAAGTCCTAGTAGTCTCTGTAGAAGCTGTGTACATTGTTGCTATCTAGCAATAATGAAATACAATATGTATCAGAATGCCTATCCATGCTTCTCTGTAGTCTACCAATATATTTTAACTTTGCCTGTCACCCAAGTGTCATGCGAGAGAAGTTTCTCTATTTTAAAATACATCAAGAACCGACTAAGCAATTCTTTAAGCGATGAACATTTGGAATCATTTATTTTATGATAATGAATATTGAAAAAGAAATCTTATGGACAATCGACAATGAGGAGGTCATTAATGAGCTAGCAGGATCATCTAGTTTCTTAGGTAGATTGTTAATCTTATAATTTAAAATATCCTTTATTTTTAATTGTCTATTTTGATAAAATGTTGACTGCTATTACACAAATACTATTTTATCTCAGTTGTTAAATTTAGATTTAGATTTTGTTGTAAAAAAATTATAATAGAAGGAGTTAATTCTATTAGAAATATTTTTAGTTTTGTTTACTATTTTATTAGGTTAGTAATAAACATCACAAAATAATGAATGGTATTATTTTTTGTTGTAATTTGTGGGCCGGTCTTAGGTAGCCCATCCGCCCCTGGTTATGGTATTGGAGAAGTGTCCTATAAATACGCAATTCAAATTTTCAACCGAAAATTTCCAGGTGTATACATTTCTGTTAATGCCTTAAGAAATTTGGTATGTAAATTCGACGTTTATGGTGATGTTAAAGATGTGAAAAAGACAAAAAAGAATTTAGATGAAAATGACGCTGCAACAATTTTGGTCTTAGAATCAGCTCACAATAATCCCCGACTTCCTTTGAGAGCAAGAGCCAATGAGGTGGGTGGTATATCTAAAAGTCAGATACACAATATTCTGTCCACAAATAAGTTTCACGCATTCAAACCAACCTTTATCCACAAACTTCAAGAAAGCGATGATACATACCGACTAAAATTTTCTTTACTAATGGGTGAACGTATACTGGCAAGCCTTCATTTTCACCATCATATTTATTCAGTGACGAATCTACGTTCACAACAAATAAATGGTATAATTATTTCTAGTCAAAATTGTCTCTTTTGGGCGAACGAAACCCCCTACTTTAAGCTTTGCATAACGTATGGTGTGCGTTAACGTTCAATAAAGTAATTGGTCCATTTTTCCTGGAAATAAGGCTAAACGCCAATTATTATTATTTGGAAATTCTTAGTGAATACTTTTTTCCTCAATTGGAGGAAGAAAATTTGGAATATAGAGGGAAGGTGATATTCCAGCAAGATGGCTGCCCAGCGCATAGTACACTGCTTATAACAAATTGGCTTAATGAACATTTGCCCGAAAAATGGATGGGCCGCGATCACAATTTTAGTTCTTAAAAAAATACAGTATAGGAGAAAATTTATAACAATTTTCTACAGGGTGCTCAAAATATACAAAAATATTAAATCCTGCCAGGAGTAGACTATCTTTATATTTTATATTAGAGCAAAGGGATGAAGACAAAAAGTATTTCAAATTTCAGTCACAATTTGTTGCTAAATAATATATATTTTATTTTTTTCTCACAATTTTATCAAATATGAGGCACATACAGTGCGTTTATTTTAACGCGGGACATAGGGATTTACATGGTAAATCCTAAAGCCTCTGTTAGGCACATTTGTATTAAACAAATATTACTAAAACTTGAGAATAGACAAAATTTGAGATGGGGGGACTAAGTTATAGTACAATCTGTGCAAAAAAAGCTCTAAAATATACCCAAAGAAGACCTTATTATTTTGGTAAAATTACACTTTTTAACCCCCTTGTAATTTATGTAATTAACTACCTTAGATAAAGAAAAATATTATGACACCTCTGTCATAAGAAAAGGCTGGGTTTGAAGAAAAAAAAACAATATGATGTTGATATTACAATTTTACTAAAAAGCTATAAAGTCAATAGTATATTAAATTTGTCACAGCTTTTCTTCTAAGCCCTTATTCGTGTCCGGGCGGAATTTCATCTGCCAGGGTATTAATTCCATAATCTCTAGGGTTATCAGCATATGGACAAAAATCAGTGAAAAATAACAAGTACTCGGCCTCGCTTGCCGTAAGAGCCCTTGCTGGAGCACTTTGCTGTTGTTTTGGTTCATGCGGAGGGGAGCGTTTTTTTGGCTCTAAAAAAAAATTAAAAGCGGTATCACTTGGAACTTTTTTAGGGCGTTAAATTAGGCTTTGACCAGTCAATCAACAACTTAGATTAAAGAATAAGATTATAATTAGACTTTTAATAAAATATCATGTTGACTTTATTAGAGAATTACGTTACGTTGAGGGTGTATATACAGGGCTTTCATTTCAAAACTAGCCACACGGAATAACTTTTAAAATACTTGAAGAAGAATTTAACAAAAAAACACGTCAACTTAGATTTACTGGGGGACATGTTTTACATGTATTTGCGACTCTGTAGTTTCAACCCCTAACGAGGGGCGAAAGGCACATAAAAAATTTTAAATGTTAAGGGGTATTGAGTGATGATTCACTTGAAAGCCCCTTTTATTAGCAGTCTTTTGGCGCTTCATTTTTTAAAAGCGGATTATTTGTTTCCAAGTTATGCCCCTTTAAAGTTTAAAAATAAAAATTCGACATTTTAGTGAAAACTATTTAATATTAGCTTTAGAATGAACTCGTGCTTACCTACTTACTTGAACACGTGTTCAAAATGCCCACTTAAAACCGTTTCTGAAGTTCTGAGCCACCCCTAATGGGGGATGGGAATCACATTAAAATTTCAAATAGAAAGAGGTATTGAGTGATTATCCGTTTTGGAATCAGAAATATTTTTTGTCCAAATTATACCCTTAGAACCTAAAACAGCTAAATTTTCAACTTTTCTAAGTTGTTAAAAAAGCAGCAAATTCCTTAAATGTAAACATTCAGATAAATACGTAAAAATATTAAAGGTGTTTGATAGCAAATGTTAGTTTTGCCACATTTTAAAACGATTTGGTTTACTCGTTACAAGAGAGAATTGAACTAATTTTAATTTACGGGGAAGAACAGCGCTGTGCAGGTAGAACAGCCCGGGTGTTTAATCAAAGGTATCCAGACAAAAATGTTGGGCACCAATATGTATTAAATTTGATTAACAAATTTCAAGAAACTGGAAGTGTACGCAATAAAATTGTGAAGAACCCTAGAGTCTTAAATGAAGCCGCACATGTAGAAATTTTAGGTCTTTTTGCCATAGATCCCCAAACATCCATACCGAAAGTCTCAAGATTAACAAACGTTTAGTCAGCTCTGAACATAAAGCCTTACGATTCAATAAATTTTTCCTTTACAATATACAACTTTTACAACAGTTAGCGGAGGATGACTATGACAGAAGAATGGAATTTTGTGAATTAATGAGTGAAAGGGCAAATGCAGATCCTAATTTAATTAAAAACATTTGCTTTAGTGACGAGTCAACTTTCTTTTTAAATGGGTTCGTTAATAAACACAATTGCAGATATTGGGACAATGAAAATCCACATGTTTTTCGTGAAGAGCATACACAATTTCCTCAGAAAATAAATGTATGGGCCGGAATTCTTGAAAATAAAATTATTGGTCCGATATTTATGGAAGAAAATTTAACCGGCGAACTGTATTTAAATGTATTAGAAAATGTGATAGATCCTCTTATAACTGACTCTCTGGAAAATCAAATTGATGAAGATGGAAATTTATTACTAGATGAAGAAAATTTAATTTTTCAACAGGACGGAGCCCCTCCACATTATGCTATGCCTGTGCGAAATTGGCTTAATGACAGATTTCTAGGCAAATGGATTGGAAGAAGGGGCGCTATAGAATGGCCAGCGAGATCACCAGACTTAACGTCCCTTGACTTTTTCTTATGGGGAACATTTAAAGACAATAGTATATAAAACTCAACCAAAAAATATTCCTGATTATAGGCGTAGAATAGGGGAGGCCTGTGAACAGATTACCCAAGAGACATTTCAAAACGTGCGTGAGGAGTTCGAGCAGCGGCTTTACGATTGCCTTGCCAATAGTGGTGGGCATTTTGAACATCTGTTAAAATAAGTAAGTAAAGTTTTACTAAAATATCAAGGTTAACTTTTTAAATTTTAAGAGTGCATAACTTGGAAACAAATAATCCGCTTTTAAAAAATGAAGCACCAAAAGACTGCTACTGCCCCTTACCATTTGAAATATTTTATGTGCCTTTCGCTCCTCGTTAGGGGTTGAAACTATAGAGTCGCAAATACATGTAAAACATGTCCCCCAGTAAATCTAAGTTGACGTGTTTTTTTGTTAAATTCTTCAAGTATTTTCAAAGTTATTCCGGGTGGCTAGTTTTGAAATGAAAGCTCTGATATACAGCGGTCTCCAATAAAAACTATATTTTTATACTTTCACAATGCTTAGAGAAGATAACTGTCAACTGCGAGCTTTAGTTTCAATTCATACCACATGCATCAAATTGAATTAAAAGGGGGTGAATCAGTTGGAATTTCCAAATATCTTTCGCTGCCTTTAAATTTGATCAAAAAACTTTCAAGACAACAAAAAACGTTAAACTGTTAGAATATCCTGTGACACAAAAGTAGCACAGCAGATTTAATTTTATATCGTATTTACCAAGCATTAGGTAGAAGGATAAATGAATTTTGGATGTCCTGACAGCTTTTGTCTACCACCTGACACGTATTTTCTCAAAATCGACAAGAGTACTAGTTATAACGTTAGGCACGGTTTGTTGGTACTATAGCATAAAGTACTATTCATATTTAGTATTTGTACTAAATATAAACAATTTTGTTTAATGCAATTCGTTGCTGGCAAGGTTTGAATATAGAATATAGATCAGCAAATTAGACATACCCATAAAATATTGCTGATTAAATAAAGGTTAAACACTATGAGGAAGAATTTTTGTTGACTTTCTAGCAAATTGGTAGAAATCTTCTAAGGATTTAGTTAACATTTTTAAATAGAAGAAGGCGTGGTTATTAAAAATAAAATATCATGATGTGTAGCACAGGATCGGACTGGAAACAGACTTCAAATAAAAATAATTACCTTTTCCTGTCGCTTTCACGAATGGAGGTTCAAATGCCCTATTCAACTTATAAGTCAGCTGTTCCAGTTCAGCATACTGTTTGGCCGCCTTCTCAGCCAGTCGCATCACCATCATTTGTTCGGCGTAACATCCACTTTCTAGAAGAGCAACTTGTTCTGCAGGTATCTAAAAAAACAAAAATCTTTAATAGAATTAATTCTTTTAGATTTCGTGTTTCACCTAAAGTAAAAAAATCGTATTAAACCCGTATTTCATCATACAGTGGGAACATACAACACGGTATAAATTCTATTATTGTATTTTATATACTTTTTAAGTATTCTCACAGGAAAAAATCAAATGGGGTAATATCCGAAGACCTCGGTGGCCATTCTATTGGACGCCTTCTGTCAATCCATTTATTTAGAAGTATTTGGTTTAGATAAGCACGACACACCTCGCATAATAAGGAGGCGCCCTATCCTGCTGAGAAACAAAACTGCTAAATTTGCAACAAGTTCTTGATATAGAAATGACAAATATCGGACTCTAGTTAAGTTATCGTCACAAAATATGGGCCCAATTACTCTATTTCCAATAATTTCAGCTCAAACTTTAATTTTTGTACTTCCCTCATCCAATGGGGATTAGTATATGCCCAGTAACGGCAAATTTTCTTAAGGACTACGTTGCTGTCAGCAAGTGAATGGACGACATTTTCAACTAAGTGTATCTCTTACTCGTTCTGTATAATTTTAATATGTATCTTTAACCAGATTTTTTTGCAATCGTCTGTGAAAAACATTTAAATATTTCTGTAGCATTTTAACCTAAAAAATATGTCTCCATACCTTATCCAATGCCAAAAGTTCGTGTCTATATTTTGCCTCGATAGACTTCATCATCTCCGCCATGCTTAAATTAGCATCGTTTGAACCGATTCTCGTCTCGTACACGTCTTCAACAAACACATGCAAATTCAAAACCTGGTCGTCCATCACCAGCTCTTTAAATTCGTTCCCAATAAGCTTTAGAGCCAGTTCTTCCAAATATTTGGCTCGTTCCTCTTCCCAGCTGAAATTCAAGAAAATTTAAATATTTTGGATACAAAAAGCGTATTTAATCGCTTAATTCGATACTATAAAATAATACACAGTCCCTAGTGCCCTTGTAACTTTCTTTTCACCATAAGACAGTGTTACCCTTTATAAGCCCTTATCAAATGAAGTTTTACGATTACAAAGCAATGTTGAGAATTTTATCGACCAATTAGATAAGATGTTGGAAGCTCAGAAAAAAGAATGTATACTAATAGGAGATATAAATTTAGATCTTTTAAAAAATACACAAGTAGTCAAAAATTATAAAAACACTATTGATATGAATGGTTTTGCAATACAAAATAAAATAACAATACAAAAGGCGACACGTACAACTCTGACAACAAAAACTATTTTGGACCACATTTTATCAAATAAAAATATAAAATGTTTAATGACTCTGGAAGATCATATTGTATCCGACCATAAAGTTATAAAGATAGAAGTCACAAAAATTAAATTAAAACAGAGCTTTGAAAAATAACTAGAAAGTACCTTCATTATAACAAATGGGCTAATATTGTAAAAGCAATACTGAGAGACCAAGAAAGTACATCCTTTAAAGAGATAGTAGAAATACTACAAGAAGAAAAGACAAACTACACCAAAGAATATACACTAAAGGTTAAAGAAAATAATTACTGGGTTACTTTTGAGTATATTAGGATGATAAAATATAGAGTCAAATTATACAGAGAATGAAGATAGTTCCAAACGAATACACAGAAAGAGAATTCAAGAAAATTAAAAATAAGGCTAATAATATGAGAAAGAAACTTCAAAAAGAGTATGCAGAAAAAAAACTCCGAGAAGCAAGTGGCGATTGTAGAAAAACTTGGTCTGTACTGAACGAACTATGTAACAAGAAGTTTTCAAAACAGAGAATTGTAGGCCACGTCGTAAATAAGAAAGGACAAACTATAAATAATGACAAGAACATAGCCACATCTTTCAATGAACATTTCTCAAGCATAGGGCAATACTTAGCATCACAAATTGATCACACTCGACCAGCTCGGTTCCAAGAGAACAAGTAAGTGAATCTATATTTTTAAATCCAACAAATCCAGATGAAATCAAAAACATCTTAATGGAACTAAAAACAATTGTGCACCAGGTCCTGACTACATTACAAAAAAAGATTTACTTATAATATGGGAGTCAATTGAGAAAGAAATTGTACAAATTGTAAATAAAATTCTGGAATGTGGCATTTATCCAGAAGAGCTTAAAATAGCAAAAGTAGTACCAGTGTATAAAAAGGGATCGCATGAAGATTTAAACAATTATAGACCTATCTCTCTACTTAGTACATTTTCTAAAATTATTAAAAAGGTCATTAAGTCAAGAATGATTAGCTTTATTAACTCCACATTTCAATTTGATAGTAATCAGCATGAGTTTCAAGAAAGAAGCAATACACTAGGAGTCACGGCGGATCTTCTGACCTATATAGCTAACGAAATTGACAAAAACAGATATGTTCTAACTGTCTTCATTGACCTGCAAAAAGCTTTTGATACGGTCAACATTGATATTCTTATAAAAAAATTAAGTAACTTAGGCTTTCGAGGAAAATGTAGAGATTTGTTGAAATCATACTCATCAGGAAGAAAACAATTCACAGTTGTAGATAGTAATACTAGCAGTATAAATGATATTTCAGTGGGCGTAGCTCAGGGATCAGTTCTGGGACCATTGCAGTACCTACCTTTTATATGTGCATAACCTTAAATTCGTAGGACTTCAATGCAAATATTATATGTTCGCGGATGATACAGTGTTAGTATTTTCTGCAAGGAGCGAAGAAGAACTGGAACGGATTGTGAACCCTGACATAAACCTATATTATGAATGGCTGTGCTACAACAAGTTGACTATTAATGTAAATAAAAGTGTATATATGATAATTAAACAAAAAGGAAAAAAGACGTGTAATAAAATTAAACAATCAACTGCTAAAACAAGTATCAGAATATAAATATCTTGGTCTCATAGTTTCCAACAATTTAACATGGAATTCTCAAATAAATAGCATTATCAATAAAGTGGCACCTATTGTTGGAGCTCCCACCAACTTAATGATAATTCAAGATACCTTTCTATTACAGTTTTATTGAACCACATTTAAGATATCTAATACCTTGTTGGGGTAATGCTAGTGAATATTTAATAAATAAACTACAAAGACTACAAAATAAACCAATAAAAGCTTTATTTGCCATAAATTATTATACACGCAGTGAAGACTAGTACATAACATACCCATTTCTTACTATAAATCAACTAAGAAAATTTGAGCAAACCAAATTAATACATAGTGTACAAAATAAATTAATTAAAGCAAACACAGTCCTAAAACAAAACAAAGATCATTACAACTATAATATAAGATCAAAAGGTGCCTTAAGAAATACATTTGCTCGCTCAAAGAAAAAACAAGACTCTCCATATGAGGGAAGCATTGAAACCTATAATAATATTCCTGATGAACTTCTTAATGAACACCGAACCTGAACTAACCGAAAAAAAATACTGCATACCAACCTAAAAAAATATAATAAAGAGACAGTACCAAACTAATATAATATAGAACATTTAACATGTTATTTAGACATTTTTTTACTTTCTCTGTAAAATGTAAACATTAGAATTTTAACTATTACTTTTACCATTTAAGGAATTTGTTAAAAATGTATTGTTATTATATATTATTATATAGGCCTCATTACCAGATTTATCTGTTTCGAGGTCAGTAATAAATAAATAAAAAAAAGATTACAATTTGTTTAAAACCAGCATAAATATATTGTGTTAAAAAAAACACCGAAATCAGAGAGTCCAAATGAACGTAACCAATATTTGGTTAAAGCGATAAAGTCGTATCAAAAATGGGTTAATGAAATGGACAGTGTGATGGATATTCCATATTACAAATGCGACACTCTTTCACGACAGTGCAATCATATTAGTTAATATTGGGAGAAGACATTTCTTTAAAATAATACACCTGCCTTATTCCACCTTCCAGCTTATCAATAATTTCCTGTAAACTTGATATTTCTACATCAAACATATCTGCGGCGAGTGTCATTCCTTCCCTTACTTGCTCCAAGGGAAGCGCAAGTTCTTCCGAATGAAGCAGGGAGTTTAGGTTCTGCATCTCCATAAATCTAAAACAGTGACGTCCTTAATTGCAGAATAATGGATTAGAATATGCATGATTATTGGGTCCCTGTCACAACAATTATTTTTTACTAATGCATCTTAGTTAAACATCATCAACTGAAAAGACCTAAGAGAAATTCTCTATTGTCTCTGCAGGAGAATAGTTCCGATGCGAATAATTTTTTCTAATATTTGACTCGAAATATTACCTAAATACTTCAAGTAGTTGCTCGGGATCGGTAAAATATAACTCTGGTGGATGATCTGTCTCGGAATCTTCGTGGAAACGAGTCATAAGCTCATTAAGCGATATTTCTTGTTCGTTTAACGACAATCTATACTTTCCAAACAAATTATCCCCTCCTCCATCATCACTTTCGTTGAATGAAAGTCTGCCCCTAAAATAAAAATACCTGCACCTAAACTTTGATCCTAAACGTGATATTTTTTCAGCAATATTTCAGATCGCCTGATCTTTAGGGAATCCTGCCTTTGAACTTACCTAATTATATTTTTAATCACTATTACTTACAGTGTTGTCTGTCGCTGATTTCTCCAACTGAAAGGGCTTACAAGAAAAAGAAATTTCTCATACATTTGACAGTTCCTCCATTTTTCTTCGGAATTGTATAGAGACGATCTGACAGCACTGAACTTTTTTGCGACTGCTTTGTATTCCTCATATTTCTCATACGCCTCTCGAGCTGCATTCTCAGATTCCTATAAATATAGCATTTCGAATATACAGCGTAAGTATTTTTAGGTGTCACAATTTAAATCTCTTCTGTCTTCAACTGTCTAAACTCATTTCAGAGAGATTAATTGATAGGACCAAGCAGTGAAGGACTAAGTCTTTCTTCCCCGCTCCTAGACCTTGACCTTAAATCGAGAAGTGGGGGCAGCTAAGGAAGACTCCGTTCTTGACTACCTATTACGATATGTTGGTATTTTCCTCTCATGTTCGAGGGACAGAGCCTTTCAATTTTCGTACTATTTATTTATAAACACCTACCTTTAGTATTTGCATCGAGGAGGTATGGTCTCTATACAAGAACTCTTCAAATAAGTTGACGTATTTATTATAGTTGTCTCTAATAGAGTCGATCACTTTTTGTTCCAGAAGTAGGTTTTCTTCAATAAGCATGATGTCATCTTCCCTGTAACCATTGATGATTTTAGTCCTCAAGGAATCTCTGACAGTGTCGATGTATTTCCTCAAACTTAGTCTATCTGGAATTGGCCTCCCTAAAATGGTTATATAAATAGGTGAAAGTCAGATACAGATTGCAAAGGGAGAGTTGAAGCCAGACTGTTCCATTTAAGCAATGAAAATTTACAAAGTGTTACCCATAATCAACCTCTGTGCATCAGGTTCAAAACTAAGGGATTAGAAGATTGCTAGAAATACCTATCTGATAATTTAGCCTGTTAAATGCCTTCGAATAGTCAAGTATATTGAACCTACCCAGAACTAGCCTGATCCTTTCTAGGAGTTGGTCCTGGAGTCAAGATTAATAAAGGGTATAAACAACGAGAAGCTGCAATGCTACCTGACACCACAGACAAAATATCGTTTTTATAATCAAGTGCTGTTACCTTCAATCACTTTAAAATACTCAGGAGCCACATCCAAAAGAGTTTTCATAGTGTCAACTGTTGGTTCCTTAACGTATAATCTATTTAACAAGTCCCGTTTATTGCGATCTTTAAAACTCGGCTTTTTGGAACACTGAACTTGAAGCTCTTTCAGTCTCACGTCGTTCCGCCATGCCTTTGTCATTACTTTGTGGGCGAACTCCTCGAGGTCTTTTGGGTATTTAAATGGGGATGGTTCCTAAAGAAATTACGACCCAGTCACCTCCAGAGAAAATTACTTAATCAATATTCTGTTAGTAATCCAGACTATGATGATATTATGGCGACAAGTATGCTTTTACCTTGCTTAAATCTTTTTTATTTGTTTCATCTATACCATATCCAGCGGTGAAGTATCTTTTCTTAATTGGGGGTTTCGGCTTAAGTTTATCCTTCAGTGCGGCCTTTTTAAGAAGTTGGATATTAGTCCTGGAACAGTGTGTAAAAATTGTAATAAAGTGAAACAAAGAAAACAGGGTTAAACGATTTGAATAAATAGAAACACACTATATAGTTAAATTTGTAATTATGTTGGTTTAAAAAGGAGGGAGGACATGTTTCATGTTCCATCATCAGCCTTGATGGATTAAAATGTCGAGTGGGTGACATTTATGAAAAGTTTTGTATTGCGCTGATCAGGAATGCTTGTAAGGCCGGATTTGATTTGAAAATTAGAAATAAATAGATATTATGAATTTCGATTGGTATAGAATAAATTAATTTTAATAAAAAATGTGTTTCCTTATAAAAGCAATAGAAGAAGTGGTGCTTCCATAGTTCACTTTCTTCATGGTCACTCTCTTGTCGGGATTTTTCTATGCTGGATTTCTTAGGTGTTGGAGTGTTAGTACTAAGTAGATTGAATTTAATCATTATTCGCGCAGCGTGTTCAAGCCTTTCCGGACCAAAATATGGTAAACAAATTACTTCTTAAAAATATAATGACATCAATAAAATGTCCTCACCTGGACAGCCGCCCCTTAGGGAGAGAACTTTTGGAGGATGTTGTGGTAGATCTGATTGGAAGCTGATCTGGAAGCGACGCTTGAGATTCCTGTTTCTTCGGAGAGGCCATTATTGCAGCAAGTTCGATTTTTTACTTGAACTCTTATTGCTTTTTCGTTTCCAATTTACGTCGTCCTGTTTAAAAAATACTACTAGTTAAAGCTATGTCTTCAATATTATTTAAAACTCGTAATGTACTACTCATAAATAATAATTGTCCAACTGACAGAACCGTTTGCTTACCTATAAAGGTTAAGGTCATTTTCACAACTGACGTAATTGTTGTATTATTTGTTATTTTAGTTTCTATGGAAAGAATATTGATTTAACAACACCAAAGGAAAATCAATGAGGTTAAAAGCTAAGCAGGTGTGTGCTATATTTAATATAATAATAATATAGTTAATATATTATTTATATCAATGATATCTTACACTGTGAGTTCCAGAAGTAATGTCTAAATTCACAGTTTGTTAAGGTATAGTATTTGTAGAATTATATCGTTAATCTTTAGACTGCAATAAAACCCTCATTATCCCTTTGACCATAAAATAAATAAGAAAATCCCAAATTTTAAAACCTTTTCGAGTAGAGCCGGACCAGGTACAAATTGTTATCATTATTTCAGGTACAATTGTTATCATTTATTATAGGTACCTAAAACTAAAAATACCTGTCTATTTATTTTAAATTATAAAAATAAATCATGTTGTGTAGGTTCATTTTCAAGCCGACCCTGATCCCATTTATTCAGCTTTGAACAGGTTGAGGCGTATACAATAGGATTTAATCAGGTAGATTATTTATGGCAGTAAGAGTCAACGGTATAATTCTGCAAATATTATAAAGGGATTTGTTTCACAGGAGATATCCGTTCATTTGGGTCCCTACTTATTTATAATCTTTATTAACGATTTACAGTTGGAAATCTTGTTTTCACTGTCTTTGTTTTTTGCTGATGACTTGAAATTGTTTGCAGCTGTTGGGTCAGTTTATGATGCTTCGAAAATTCAGAGTAGATATCAACGGGGAGTGGTGTGTCAGAAATAAAATGGACCTAAACATTAAAAAATGCCTACATTCGAAACGTAAAAGCATTCATTACAGGAGGGTTGTAAAATAGACAATTACCCCTTCCCCGTCGATTGTAGGAAATAATATAACAAAAACAAATTAATAAGCAGCAAGTAATTTTTATTAAAAAATGTATAAAATTTCATCAATATTTAGCCTCAAATTAACTTTTCAATGAAATCATACACATCCTTTGCGAGTACTTGGGGCAGTTCGAATGCCGCGAAATGGCCCCCGTCTTGATGCAGTGTGATCTGCGTAAGATTCAAATATGATTGTCTGAGTAATGATTCTGGAAGCAGGCTTATCTCATTTCTAAATCTGGCACATGCTGTTGGAATAGTCACAGGTATTCTGGAAAAGAAAATATTTAATTATATGTATCCTAGGTATACCGGGTGATGTACGGCTTAGTTGAACATAGACCATGTAAATCTTGAGGTGGCTAAATATTGACTCCCCTGTACATTTTAGAGCAAAATTGTTTTATAATTTCTTGAAGAGGCCGATATAATAAACCCATGTGCCAAGTTTAAATAAATTTTAATAAGCCAATCTTAAGTTATTCAATTAAACGTGCAATCGCTCGTAGGAGGAACTTCTTATTCAAAGTAAGAAAAACTGTAGTTTATAATTGGTTGTGATGTTTTAGTATTCCTGAGTAATATTCTTTTATATAAGACCACACACGAAAAGAGCTTATTACATAACCCATTTTAGCCTGTTTGCGTTATGTAATATACTATATTATCGTACTGAGTGATGTAATAAACTCATTACATCACTCAGTGATGTAATGAACTTATTACATTACTCATTTTTAATCAAACTATGATTTTTTTGTTCAGTCACTGTCACTTTTTGTGTAATGTCACTGCATAAATATGATAACCATTTTGAATACATAAAAAAATCATAAAAAAACAAATTTCTGGGTCTTATATAAAATGTTGTATAGAATAGAATAGAATAGAATAGAATAGAATAGAATAGAATAGAATAGAATAGAATAGAATAGAATAGAATAGAATAGAATAGAATAGAATAGAATAGAATAGAATAGAATAGAATAGAATAGAATAGAATAGAATAGAATAGAATAGAATAGAATAGAATAGAATAGAATAGAATAGAATAGAATAGAATAGAATAGAATAGAATAGAATAGAATATATAATATATTACCATTTTCAATACAATTTGTACATTGGGTCGTCAACGAAAGAATGAAATAAAGATTACATAAATACATAAAATAAAAGTAAATGTATAAAAACTGTCAGTATAAAATCAATAGACACAATACACTTAGTCACACACAGATGCAATTTTAATCATTAAGGTTAGAGTATTTTATGGAATTTATAATATTACAGGCAATTTATAACATTACATAGGTAATACATATCAAGACAAATACATATCTATCGTTAAGGATATTTATGAAGCCATTTTACGAAATACTATCACAATTTCATTTCATGTGATCCTGAGTAAGGTATTCCAGATGAACTAAAGGCTATATATATCACAACAGGCTCATTACAGCACTCGGTCTACGACCTCCACCGTTACTGTAATGAAGCTCATACCGTCCTAGTAATATAAATAATTATTGCATAACATTTTGCTCTAAAAATTTACGGGCACTCTCCATCAATTTAGCGCCCTTTATGCTTCACCACTGTGTACTTACTCGTCCAAGTTCAGCGCCATGTTATCTTTGCTAAACATCTCCGAGTAGAGTCGCATGGACGTAGTGATTGACCTAGTGACCCAGTAAATCATCACGTTGTCCAATAATTGGTCCATGGTGAATTTCTTAGTAATTGCACCGTCTTCGAGGTCTTTCCATGCAGGATTTGTCCAGGTGGTAAACTTCTCCAGGATGTAGGCCGCAAGACCGACTGGACTATCACGTAGCGCAACTCCTAAAATATTTTTAAAAAATTTAATTGTTTTAAAATATGCACATATATGTAATAATCAATTGATGTCTATGGTCTACTAACCTACAGTATCCGGTTTTGTGGCTTGCAAATGCAAATACCCCGTTTCTAGTATCAAGAAACTAAACATTTTTTCACCCAATGGGAATATCATTGGTATTTCTTCTTCTGTTGCCACCAGAGAAGGACAAATGGAACCTAGAAAATTATTTGGTGTAAATATCAGGCCATAATTGAGTTCCCACAAGGCATACAGTTCGCCACACGGCTCGTTGGCTACGAAAGGAATTTAAGGAATGTGGACAAAAATCAACATTGTTGCCGTAATATTGTAAATTTCCATAATATATCGATTTATATGTAATTCAAATATACCTATTACATAAAACAATTAGACGTATCCCTGTACCTATATTGTATATACCCTGTAAAATATATAATAATAATAATATAATAATTACACATAAATGCACTTTTGAATATTTAGTTTTTAAATTATTCTAATTATTATAGAGTATTTTCGAAGATTGTGCAGTTTGTGGTGAGGGTGTGTGTTACATCGTATTTGGATAGGTTCCGAATTTTTGTCTTCAACTCAATTTTCTGGATTTTTAAATACAATATATTGTGGTCTCAATAACGGAGACGTCACTGCGGCAGTGTTCTTTGACCTTGCAAAAGCGTTTGATTGTGTGAACCATGACATACTCTTGGAATATCTTACGTTTTATGGATTTAGATGTATCTCACATGACTAGTTTAGATCTTCCCTACTGGGACGAAAACAAGTAGTTCAAGTACTAGATCCGAAAGGTATAGTCCGTTCACAGATTTAAGAGAATGACTTACCGACTCGTGTTGACGCCTGTTTAAAACCAGACTGGGGTCTACATAGGCCCGCACTGAATTGTATTTCAATCATGGATGATTTGACACAAATAATAAACAATTTTAGATAGAATATATTATAATTATATATTATAGTTAACTAATGCAACTACAGTTTACTCATTTAATTCATTTTCACTGTCACTATCAACACCTATGTTACTAATAAATCTTTCTGTAATATTTCCAATTTGAATGTATGAATTTTCAACAGTTTAAATATGCGAAACACAATTTTTCCAGCTACTCACAGGCACTTTGTCCACTTCAGTAATAATAATATCCAGTACACTAGCGTTTATAGCGTGTGATACATTATTACGTCTTACGGCAGATTTTAATTGCTGTCATGTTCTATGGGATTGAATATACAGTGATACGGCGGAAGCCTTATTACTGTATGCCCCTTACTTTTAGCGTAGCTGTCGCAGTGGTACTCCTTTTCTAGATTCAGAAATTTAAGCACATCAAGTAACTTTCTTTTAGTGTAACTGTCATGAAAATATATATCATTCTGATACATAAATTCCTGTATTGCCATTTTCGTATCTTTTGAACAAGGGTGCTAGTTTAACTGTCTACTGTTGTAACTTGCGTTGTCCATAACAATTACACTGTTTGGAGAAACATTAGGAATTAACTTATTTACGAACCAATCCTCAAATAACTCCGCTGTGGTATCGTTATGGTAATCCAAACAGAAGTCATTTATATTCTTGGCTGCCAATGAAAGTGCATTTGGTACCCAACCATCTTCGGACCCTGCATGTACTATGGTTATTCTTCTCCTCTGTTTGATGGTTCCTTTGTTCTACACCTGTCACTAGAATCAACCCAACCTTTTGATTGGAGTATCATGGGTATCAAACCAGGTTTCATGTAAGTATATGCTCTTCATACATCTTATAAATTTTGCGTCGGACTAAATCTTCATCGCTGCGATCTAATTTTTTGCAAGTCCCAGAATCTTTCCTTCTTTTCCTTTCGGTGATAGGTTTATTCACCATTTTTCATACTTTTTTCCCAAATTTTAGTCAATGTGGCTGTTTCTTCAATACATTCCATTTTACTCAACTTCTGACGTTCTATAAGAGTTGTAGGTATATATATTTTTTATAATCTCTTTAGAATCTAAAGATAAGTGTCTTCTTCCATTTTCATTTCCGCACTGTGGTTGTACCTGTACCCCCTCCGGCGGCTGTTCTATACTAGATTCACCAATCCACGGACGCCACATATTTGGATAATCAAACAGAGTTCGTTCTTATACAAGGGGCATCACTGATGTAGTTCCACAGGGCTCCGTCCTAGTTCCATTGTTATTAATTATTACTTTACATAAACGATATTGCAATGCTAAATGCTAGTGGTTCATTTACTCTGTTTGCGGACGATAGCTCTGGCATCAGCTCTCTTTGCTTTAAGAACTGTGACCCTTGAATTAAATAATAGGCAAATTACTATGGAAGTATACTACGCATTGTTTGAATCCCATCTTCGATACCGTCTGATTTTTTGGGGCTACACTTCTGTAGTCCGACTACATACTCTCTTCCTGATTCAAAAACGAGCAATGAGAATTATATGTAGCAGCCACACACGCGCACTGTAAGCCACTGCTCAAATCACTGAAAATCCTTCCCTTATATGATTTACTTACGTTCGAAACACTAACTTACTTACATAGACATCAAGGCGAGACGAGGGATAACATACATAATTATCCCACAATGTTCAAAAATAATCCAAACATGTGAGATAACCAGACAAATAGGCCTAGCTTGGGCTGCATTTGGAAAACTGCATTACGTCTTTAAAACGAATATCCCGATGTGCTTAAAAAAGAAAGTCTTTAAACAGTTCGTGTTACCTGTACTTACCTAAGGGGCAGAAACGCTAACCCTTACCCAAAAAACGGTGAATAAAATACGCATTGCTCAAAGAAAAATGGAAAGATCAATGCTGGGCATTTAGCTTACAGATAGGATTCAGAACACCAGAATCAGATAAAGGACGAAGTTGACAGATGCAGTGGAACGTATAGCAACTCTGACGTGGAATTGGGCTGGACATAGGTACTTCACGTTTCTCGGATGGATGCTGGACGAGAAAGATCATTGAATGGAGACCACGACAAGAAGCGTATCGCAGCTGAGGTCGGCCGCCTACAAGATGGTCGAACTGGATGAACATCGCACGAGACAGGACAATGTGGAGGATGCTACTGGAGGCCTATGTCCAGCAGTGGACATAAATGGCTATTTGATGATGATGATGATGATGTTTAAAAATAACTTAACTGTCCCCCAGTTTAGAAGTGAACTATCTAAGAACACAATCTATCACTTGGGAAAGACACTTTACAACAGTACTCCCCTGAGCATAAGACGTTTGAATTATATATTGCTATTAGGAATGGATGTGTTATATAAATTATTGTCATTCAATTAGTTAGTAAGTTATACACCTTTAAATGATCAACGCCTTCTCAGGCGTTGTAGCTCTACAAGCGTGTGGCGAGCATTATATCTTGTAAAAATACCTAAGTGCTGTTTCTGTTTAAAACCCATATATTTAATTTCATTATAGACTCACCAGCGAGCCATAATTTTAGATTCGAAGACATTTTAAGGCCTGTGCACATATTTGAATGAGCACCCAGTATGTGCTGGGGGTAAAGCGTTGCCATGTATTTGGTTATAATTGCACCCCAGTCGCCACCCTAAAAAATAAAGAATGACCGGAATCCAATAATTGAAAATCGATTATAAAAAATAAATAACTAAAAATCAATGAAATGTGGATGGGTCGAAGCAATGACTTATCGTCATTGGGTCAAAGAGCCTAGTAACTGGTGTCATAATACATTGTCAGCTTCAAGGTACACACACACCAGAGACGTCTTAGTGCCCGTCGTCCGCAAGTAGATGTTCAGTTATTTACTATATATTATATTAATATCAAATCTAAGACGTGGCTGTTGTTTGTAAATGGGTCTTAACAATTATTACTCAATCGCTACTATTTTACCTGAATGTAGAACTTGTCAAAACCGAGTCTAATCATCAAATTCTTAAATATTTGGCCCATCCTAGCGGGAGATAATCCTGGTTTCGTGGTTGCCTCGGAAAATCCATAGCCTGGCAAACTCGGAATAATTACTTCGAACAGCACCTTCCTGCCTATATAAATAATTTTATACTATCAAAAAGGTGTAAGCAGAAAGTCGGCATTGCATTGTCGAGAACCGAATTTCGGGACCCAACTGACTGGTGAAAGATGAAAGATATGAAAGTAATTTAGACATTACTTCTGGGAATGTTAATCAAGCAAACATCAATCTTGAGATAAGAGATGAAGTAATAATAATATAGCCTCACGTAGGTAATATCGTTCGGTAGGAATTTAAATATCGTCCCAAGTACTGCCAGGAGATTGATGGAGAGGCCTTTTCCAATTTATTGCATTATCGCGAATAAATAATATGTTTAGATAAACCGCAAAGTTCTCGCACTTTAGTTTAGGTTCATGAAATATTTATGTTTGAAATTTTATACAGAACTCAAAAATGGTTATCCAAAAAATGTGTGAATTTGTACCCTTGCAGCTCCAATGTATAATTTTAATCTGTGGTTGCATTAGAAGCTGATGTTAAACATATTAAGCATGCTAATAATAACTAATAAACTCACCTTTTTGAGGTTGAGTGAGGTAAGGAATGATTTCATAGAACTCTCTTACAGATCCGGGCCAACCGTGTAACAACAACAGAGGTACCAGTTTCAATCCAGAGTTCTTCTCCAGTTTAGGCTTCACGTGAATGTAATGAATCTGTAATCCTTGGACGCTCACGGTGTATTGTGGATATTGATTCAAAAAGTTTTGTCTTTCCGACCTAAAATTGAAAGCACAAAAAACATCATTTTTAATATGCCACTCAGATCTTGCACTCTCATATTTCTGACCACACCGCACAAGAATTGGTAATTTTCGTGGATAATAAGGCAAGAGAAAAGAATTTTCAGTGAATCAAATAAAAATAGATTTAAATCGAAACTTTTATCAAGAGATTGGAATACTGTATATATGTTGGAGAGTATCCAAGTAAATAGTCAATGGGACATCTTTATGAAAATGCTCTTAGCAGATTTTAATGATTCTTGTCCAATAAAAGAATTTCCAGTAAAAAAGTGTAACAAAACAAAACTTTGTCAGAAAAGTCCAGAGATACAAAAGTGCAAGAGACAATTAGACGTTTTGTAAGTTTATAAGACATTAAAGTTGAAGGAGATAAGACTTTGATGGCTAATCAGTTTATTGATTTCTTTTCTGGTGCTTCAAACAATCTATAACAGCAATTAGAAAATATCTCTTTTACAAAAAATATACAAGGTGTTAATGATACCATTTCCTTAGAACCAGTAGACGCTAAAGAAAGTTAATATAGTTAACAACCTTAAAAACAAACTAAGTAGTGGTATTGACGAAATATCGTCCTCTCCTATTAAATACATAATTACAGCTATTACCCAGCCCATTCTCTATATCTTTAATAATTCACTCAGATGATTTGGTGTATTTCCAGATAAGTTGAAAATGACTTTAATAGTTCCGATTTTCAAAAAGGGCGATGAGTCGAGACTCGAAAACTACAGACCAATTAGTTTGTTGCCGTCTTTCTCAAAGATCCTGAAAAGAGTGATGTGTGAGCGCATTATGGAATTCTTGATAGGGCACAGTATTCTTAATGAGGTTTAACATGCCTATTGAAAGAGTAGGTCAACACAAACGGCCATTTTCAGTTTACCGAAGAGATATTAAGAGCTCTTGAACGTGGCGAGATCCCTTAGGTTTATTTATTGATCTGTCTAAGGCATACGACACCCTTAACTTTGATATATTGCTTAAAAAATGAAAACTGTATGGCATAAGAGATATAACGTTAAGAAGGTAGATTACATCATAACAGATATCAGAAAGTAACTTCAGGTCAAGGTTCTAAGCGAGTCTTCTCAAATCAGACTGAAATAAAATTAGGCTTACCACAGGGAAGTGTCATTAGAGCTCTCTTGTTTATTATCTTTGTAAATGATATAGCTGAACTATACGCTATTAACAAGGACTTTATAACCGAGACTATAGCGAACTATGCCGATGATACTAATCTTTGGTTGAACCATAATTACCTATTTTTCCTTACCAATTATAATTGTTTTTCCAGTATTTAATAATTTTTTGCAGCAACCCAGTATTAATTCCATAATTCTGATTGACTCCTTCTAACGGCGGATGAAATGGCAATGCATTATCTAGACGTTGTTTTAAATCGTCAATTATCTGCAATCGATGAAAACAGAATTATATGCATGTCATAGTTATTAACATAACAAGTCAGTGAGAAATTTCTACTGCAACTGCATTATTTTAATTATTGCAGTGCAACAAGCAAACTACAAAAATATGCGGGCAACAAAATCGTTACATAATTCAGGAAGCGCATACTTACACAAGGCAGAAAGTAAATGCTTGGGCTGGAATTCTCGGAGACATAATAATTAGATCATTTAATTATATGCATATTTTGCAATTTTGTAATAAAATATTCATAATATTAAATGTGATTCAAATTTTTTTACCCCTTCTCTTGTGTCCTTTCTGCTGTTGTTTTAATTTTTTCAAGGTAATATACAGGGCTTTCATTTCAAAACGAGCCATCCTAAATATCTCTTGATTGTAAGAGAAAAAGGATTGGACAAAAAACACGTTGACTTTAATTAGTCAAGTTTAATTACACGTTTCATATAATTTTACTATTGACCTTCATATCTCCAACCAAATGACACTACCTATCGAGTGATACATCATTGCAAAGGGCCTATTTTATAAGCCACAGCACTGAAATAAATCTGTAGTATAAAAGTAAACAAGTCACAAAAATATAATGTTTTAAGATTTATTTACGAACTATTCATTTGGCGGGTATTTACACAATTGTCAATATTTTACTGCTGTTGTCATTTTACGGTAGACTTGGTATATACTCTATCTCTCCAGCTGATCAAGCAGAAATAATCTTCCTTTATATTATCCAATTCAGTAAATCTGTTTGAGGCACCCTGTATAATTACAGGTATCCTAGTTTTATAGATTTTTTTAAGGCCTACAACTTTTTTACCGGAAGTTTTCTTATATTGTGTGCCATTTTCTAAATAATTGACCGGCCTGGGACTTTTTACACAGTGTGTATATAAATTTACTAAATCAATTAATATTTATTACCACAATTTTCAAATGCTCTTCAAATTCTTTCAGAGGTTCTTCCCTTCTTCTTAATGGTGAATATGAAGGATGAAATTCGTTCTCTAGCAAATTCTTATGTTTCATATAATATTTTGAAACAATTTTATTTGTCTTCTTATTAGAAAGGAATCGAAATTTCATAAAAAGGTCCAAAAGCGCCACTTAAATTTTGCGAAAGAAGATTTTATCATCCCCGTCTAAAGTGCAATTACGAAGTAAATCAGTTACTTAAGTAGGTTAACCGACGATGACAATAGGTAATAGGTACTAACGTCTTTAAATTTTGTACAAAATGTATTTGAACCTAAATCTATTGATACCAATTAATACTGTTTAGGTGCTTCTACTTGTAATTGTATTTTTTTCTACCTACTTTAGTAAATGAAGAATATTACACAACTATAGAATAGGCTCCCTTTTACAAAATGTTTTAATTTACTAAAACTAGTAATTTTTATTTTGTTTGAACCTATATCTATTGATACCTATTAATACTATTTAGGCAGTTTTTCATGTAAAACATGTTTTCCCCTAACTTTAGTAGATGAAAAATTTTGGATAACTATAAAATGGACTCCTAGTTGGAATTGTTTAACTAGTTATTACAGTACGAGTTGTTTTACAGACGAGGCGACGCAGGAGCCGAGTCTGGAATATAAACGAATCACCTCCTGCACTTCTAAAGTAAAATACTATTACGGGATTACGGAGCTGATAATCCTTGGGCGCGTAGAACTGACATAGTACTCAATAAGAGGCATCCAGACAAAACGTCAGACATAAGTATGCCATAGAATTCCTGTGTAAGTTTAAGGAAACACAATCAAAATCTGTATGCAACAAGAAAAACTCCACAAGCAAGGGTTTTTGATGAAGCTTACCAAGTTGAGGTACTCTGTCAATTCAAAATGGTACCCTGGAACTCAATAAAGAAAATTGGCATTTTCAGTAAGGTAAAGCTCCTCCCTATTATGCATTACTACTTAGAGAGTGGCGTAACCAACGGATCCCTGGCAAATTCATTTGGGGTCATTCTGTTAAGATCATAGAATTCCGCCTGAAAGTATTGAATACCTCAAACATAGAATAACACTGGATATCTAGAGATATTTAGGGCAATTCGTTTTAAAATGAAAAATACCTACAACCCATATCTTATTATTTACCTACTTACTTTTTGTGATACATCAATTTTAAACGGCTTGATACTTGTATCCTCCTTGGCAGGGTCTCCCTTACCCCACCACGTATCAGGAAAATCTGGAGTTTCCGTCACTTTATTGAATTGTATGTATCCGTACAAGACACCAGCCAAGACAATTCCAAAAACTCCTTTGAGGAACAGGCCCATTGTTTTAATTACCTAAATTTTTTAATACTTATATACAACCAATAGTGAACTGTAAGCCGGTTTGTCGGTAACTTATCTGAGTTTTAAAATATATGATTATTTAAACGATTATGTAAGAAAAACATAAACTTATCAGAGTTGACAACGCGATAGGACTGAGTATTAATAGTTTAGCTATCTTACTGCTATAAATACGAACAAACAAAATTTAACAAGCAGATGAATGTAGTCTAATTTTTATTGGGCTGAAGGTCAACATTTATAAGGTGCTTCACCTGTTTAAAGTTCAATTTTACGTATTTTACAGCCCAGTAAACACATCAACTTGTGTCATTTTCGTGTTTCATAATAATCATAATATTTAATTCACATAAACACATGCAGCGAATTTGAATTTTCTTTGGTCTCTGAGGTAGACGTTTTAAAAGTAATGCTAGGGGGTTGATCAAATGCCATAATCACATCTTCATACATAATAAAATATTAGTTAAAAGGCATCCAATCTTTCATCATTGAACATCATATCATATAACTGCCATGTGATAGACACTAATGATTAATGTAATAGAGCCCAAGCCTAGCAATATATCCAAGTACAAGCAAAAACTGTTGGTCTGAAGCTATAAACCAATTACATAGAATCTAAGAAATATAATAGAAAAATCTGAATACGAACATAATATTAATAATAACTATAAAAAAATTAAGCCATATGGATTTCAAATGGGATAATCAAAACTATAAAGCACGTGACAAACTTAAAAAGGAACACTCTTCCATAGAAACTAACAGAGTAAAGGAATATAGAAATAAGCTGAACTTACTAATTACTAATTACTCTATTAATTCTACTACTACTACTCTACCAATTACTCTATGAACAGAGAATTGAACAAAATTAAAACAACATGAGAAAAATCTACAATTTGATAAGTGAAGCGTCAGACAAAAATGCATTAAAGATAAACGATAAAACTAAGAAAATTACAACAATCAAAAGAATTGAACCCGCACTAGAAGAAGTTGTACGCGAAAATCAGATCTGGTGTCAAATGGATGGTTATCCTACCCATAATTCTCTCATGGTTATTATTAATTAATGGCCCACGGCATCTAATCCTTTGGCCAGCCAGGTCTTCTGACCTTTCGCCAAACGACTTCTTTCTGTGGGGTCACTTAAAAAAGTTTTTTTATAAAGATGCAAAATTTGAAAATTTAGACCAGGTAAAAAACTATATTTTCGTTAGAATTTCTCAATATCAACTCAGAAATGTTAGAAATAAATTTTATGATCGTTTAGGATATTGTTTAGCTGTTAATGGAGGGTTGTTTGAACATTTAATTAGATAATTAATGTTTTTGTGAAATCTGTGGTCTTAGGTATGTTATGTTAAATTAAAGGCTTAGTAAGAAAAACATAATGGTGTTTTTTATTTTGGATGTATGATTGGCGGATTAATAAAACGAAAATGTGTTTTTAATGTGATAAATTCACTCCTACAATAAAATGTCCATTTGACATTTGCATTTTAATCACTTTGACATCGATAAAAAAAGGTGCGTCCTTTTTTATCGCGATAAAAGCCTCTCCAGCTAAAAATTAAATGGTAAAAACTAAAGTAGTACTTTGCGCACGCATTTCCGTGTGCAAATTTACACTTTTCCGCACTAGTGCGGATAAGATTTTTATCCGCACCGGGTGCGGAAAAGTAGCAATATTCAAAAATCTCCTTGGCAGGGAATATTTATATTTATTTTAGTAGCTGTAGACAATTTTATGCAATGTGCGAAGCCATTGCAAGTGTATTCTCTTTTACCTTTTAATCGTAATTCACGAAATTCGTATTTCAGCCTAAAACGAAAAAAAAATATATTTTTTAAGCACCTCGTATAGTGATAAATGATTATAATATTGCCAAGCAACAATAAATGGCACATGATGTCAGATTTTTCCTCCGTTTCTATGTCAACAAGAATCTACAAATATCGACACTTTTCTTTCCATCAAATCCTCAAAAAGTATAAACGCTGTTAAAATGAGCAGCTCTGACGAGGAGCTACCAGATTCCATTCTAAAGACCGCAAACTCTGCAAATTTAAATTTATTGCCCGCTAAATCCCAAGAAAAATACGAGTAGCAATATAAACAATTTGAATACTGGTGCCGCAACAAAGGGACAAATAGTTTTAAGGAGGAGGTCTTCTTAGCGTATTTTGCAGATTTACGAAAATCAGTTCAGCCAAATACTTTATAGAGTAAGTACTCTATGTTAAAAAGTGTCCTTAAAATCAAAATAAACTTGGATTTCAGTCAATATTTCAAGCTAACATTGTTTCTAAACAAGCAAAATGTGGGATATCGTCCCAAAAAGGCCAAAATTTTTGACAAAATTGAAGTTCCCAGATTTATGGAAGAAGCACCTGATCAAATTTACCTTCTAATTAAAGTCGCCACCATTTTTGGGTTGGCCGGTGCTTGCAGGCGCAATGAGCTTTGCAAGATAATGGTTGATCACATGGAGGATAAAGGAAATTTGATAGTCGTGAAAATTCCTGACAGTAAAAACAATACTTCAAGAATCTTTGTAGTATCTAATAAAACAAATAAGGGATATTATTTACAACTCTATCATAAATATGCAAATTTGCGAAAACCATCCACTCCGCACAAGAGCTTTTTTGTGCAGTATCGACAAGGAACATACGGTACTTAATGTATTGGAATAAATTCATTCGGTAAGATGCCTTCGGAAATAGCTGCATATCTACAATTGAAAAATCCAAAGCATTATACAGGACATAGTTTCCGTCGTTCATCGGCTACCATGTTGGCCGATTCTGGAGCAGGAATCACTAATGTCAAGCGACTCGGAGGCTGGAAATCGACGACTGTCGCCGAGAGCTACATTGAAGATTCGACAAATCAAAAAAAAGATATGTCGAATAAAATATTGGCCACGAACAACTGCCCTTCTTCATCAAGCTACATAAATCCTTCTGAGTTAACACCTTCATCGACCTATTTGAACAACTGTCCTTCCACGCCAAGTCAGTGCTCATCAAGCCATACCATAAACCACCCACGGAATGAACTTACTGCATCGGCTATCAATTTGCAAAATGTCAGCAATTGCTCTTTTGTTATAAATGTTATAAACAAATAATTTAGTTTCCTATCATTTTTTATTGTTATGTAATTTTTGATTTTTCTATTATTATTTTTTTTGTTATGTAATTTTTAGTTGTACTATACCTAGTTCTTTTTTTAAAGTTAAATTAAAAATTATTGAATAAATTATCATACTTTTATTTTTGTTGTTATCTGATATGAAGCTCGTAGGAAAAATGTTGTTCCTAACACGTGCGCAAAGTGCGTTTCCGCACGCAAGAATTTATCCGAACTCCGCTACGCGTCGTTCTTCCAACTATACTTGCGTGCGGAAAAGTATCACTTTGCGCACTTGTTAGGAAAATAACTATACCCGTTACGTTAGGCTTTACGTCAATTTTTGACAATAGCGTCATAGAAATTATTTGCTGGTGTTTGCTGTATTACCAAAACTATGAAAAATCGCAATTTTGCCATCACATTTAAATGAATAACTTAGGATTGGCTTATTAAAATATATTCAAATTTGGCACATTGACTTATTATATCGGTCCCTTCAAGAAATTATCTTACAATTTTTCTCTAAAATCTACAAGGGATCCAATATTTAGCCACTCTTTCTCAAAATTTACATGATTCCCTATGTTCAACTAAGCCATACATCACCTGGTATAATCGCATTCCACAAGGTTTGGTTTTGGGATTTTAAAATTGCTTATAAAAGCCTTTGATCAAAATCTTACTTTTTATGATGGACATGATGGTATTTTGAAACTAGCTTTAGGGTAGATAAAGATCAAGATCTATCCATAAGTTTAAATAAATAAATGCCATGTAAATGCATATTGGATGATTGCACCTTAACAAAGTAAAATATGTGCATAATATGAGATCTTGATTTTTCGTTTACTCTCAACAGTGTCAACATGTACAGGGTTATCCAACCAAGACTAGACAAGGCGATTTTTTGACTTTTCCTGTACTTTTATAAAAAAACTGAAATAGCCATCTTAAGTCATTTTCTCCCGCGAATTCGAATATCTTCAGCAAAAAACAATTGAACATCAAACAAAAGTACTAGGGGTCACTTTGATATTTTTTTAAATGGGATGCCGTATTTTTAATGAGCTTATCCGATTTCTCATATAAATTTTGATCTAAAATGTTGGATTTAATTAATTTTTAATTTTTTTTTTTTTAATTTTTTTAATTTTTTTAATTTTTCTGAATTTAAAACTGAAGAAAAAAGGCGTTTTTGAATTAAAAATCCAACATTTTAGATCAAAATTTATATGAGAAATCGGATAAGCTCACGGCATCCCATTTAAAAAAATATCAAAGTGACCCCTAGTACTTTTGTTTGATGTTCAATTATTTTTTGCTGAAGATATTCGAATTCGCGGGAGAAAATGACTCAAGATGGCTATTTCAGTTTTTTTATAAAAGTACAGGAAAAGTCAAAAAATCGCCTTGTCCAGTCTTGGTTGGATAACCCTGTACATACAGTCTACATTATTAGTAGTTTACTTAACACTCTCCTTTGCATCTAGTATAATACAATCTAACCGACACGGGTGTATGTTTATAGCGTCGTTCGTGTCTAAATACCATATCTTAAGAAGCTGAATTTGTTTGTCGTTGCTCTCTGCTTTTATAAAAATACTAATAATTACGAGCGTGCGTAAATATGAACTTTTGGCGTTATTTCAGCTGCATTTTTTTGGGCTACTGTGTTCCTGAGTTAGTGCAGCAACAGGAAAGGCAGCCAAAACAAAAATATACTGATGAAAGGTAATTTTTAAATTGATTTATGACGGAAACATTAATTTCTACTTAGCTCTGCTCTATTTTCTTAAAACGTCGACTTCTTAAAACATTACTTTGATTAGTGAGACAGTGTATATTGTTTACTAGAATATATTTTCAAGGTTTTATCTTAAATCGTTATGGAAATATTAAGAAAGGACCGTCTTCAATAATGGGACAAAGTTACATGAACTTCTGAGTCTTATTTTGAGTTTTGAATTAAGTGGTTCTGTGTAGTTAAAAAAGTTTTTTTAACGACGAAAATGTCAAGTCAAACGCGCCGCATTTGCCAAATATCTCCTGACAAGTTTTGTTATATTTATGGAGAATTTCTGGTGAAGTCACAAAATTTAAAGTGGGTAAGGCCCAGGTGACTATGTTGCTTCAAGATAAGGCAGAAGTTAGAAATTTGTTTCAAGAAGGTGCAAAGGTGAACAAGAAAGAAAATTTCCGAAAGCCGAAGGACTGATTTTGTAAGGTGCGAAACAAGCTCTTACCAACACTGACGACTTGGAAGAAGAAGATAATATTCCGCTAGCACAACTGTTTCCTAACATTAAGGACACATTTGTGAACTTGAAACAATTTGCCTGTGTTGATAACGATTTGCCAACAGAAAGTGTAGAATTCACTATCATCGAGTTTGAAGAGTTCCAAGAAACGAATGAAACTACTCCCAACTCTGAGACAGAGGAAGAGGAACCTGAACTTGCTTTAGCGTCGAAAATATCAAGCCTATCTAAAGCCTGCGCAAGTTTGAGAGGCTTAGAAAACTTTCTTAACAATGTTAACAATTTTGACAAGACTGAAACAATTTCTCAATGGCTATTAAATTTTGAATCTGAATTTTATAAAAATTGTATTGTAAATTGGCTTCAACTCGGGTTATTTTAGTTCTGATAAATTTAAAATTATGTACCGGGTGTTCCACCTAAGGAGGTAATCGGCTATATCTCAGAAAGTAATAACACTAGGACTTTGGGAAAAAATATATATCGATAAAAGCGGCCAAGAGAAATTGCTGGAAATTATTTCCAAGTTCGAAAAATTACCGCTAGGGGGCGTAAGAGAACTTTCAAAATAGAAATGCCGTTTTTCTCTTGATTTTTTTGAATAAAAATATGTTACAAATATAACCATTGTATTCCTCATAAAATTATGCAACTTTATGTTAGGAATCGTTTTTTTCTATTTTCAATAATAAAGTGGTGGGAGAAGGTCAAACTTTTTTTTTTTCAAACGCTGATATCTCTGCTTTGGACTAACCGATTTTATTTAACTTGGTCTTGAAAAAAAGCCCTTCTCTTCCTCTACACGTAGGTATATTTACTTTACCATATTGATTTTGATGGTGGCCACTAGATGGCGTTTTTCCGTAATTCCTCAATGTATAAGGATTTTCTCAAAAAAATCAAATGTTATGATATGACTTTTTCATCACATTTTATTTTAGGCTTATAAAGGCTATTAAATAGTGGAATAAAAATCCAGGTCCGTATTTAAAATAAAAAAGTTGATGATGGTCGCTCGAATCCGAAACGTCGGATTAAAAAACTAACCCCATCAGCCTGTAGAGAAGGAAAATTACTATAAGGAACTGAAAACCGCAACGTGATATCTTTTGTTAAACTAGAGAAATTAGGGATAATAATAATTAATATGGAAAAATAGACCATTTTTTAAAACATTAATTAATCAATTAAATCTCTGGTTTAATGACGTCCAGGATGCTCGAACTGTCACCCATCATTTTTTTAAATTTTGATTTCTCTTAATAAAAATATGGACGTCATTAAACCAGAGATTTAATTGATTAATTAATGTTTTAAAATATGGCCTATTTTTCCATATTAACTATTATTATCCCTAATTTTTCTAGTTTAACAAAAGATATCACGTTGCGGTTTTCAGTTCCTTATAGTAACTTTTCCTCCTCTACAAGCTGATGGGGTTAGTTTCTTAATCCGACGTTTCGGATTCGAGCGACCATCATCAACTTTTTTATTTTAAATACGGACCTGGATTTTTTATTCCACTATTTAATAGCCTTTATAAGTCTAAAATAAATTGTTGTTAATATGTTGAAAAAGTCATATCATAACATTTGATTTTTTTGAGAAAATCCTTATTCATTGAGGAATTACGGAAAAATGCCATCTAGTGGCCACCATCAGAATCAATATGATATAGTTAATATATCTGCGTGTAGAGGAAAAGAAGGGCTTTTTTCCAAGACGAAGCTGAATAAAATCGGTTTATCCAAAGCAGAGATATCAGCATTTGAAAGAAAAAAAGTTTGACTTCTCCCACCACTTTATTATTGAAAATAGAAAAAAACGATTCCTAACATAAAGTCGCATAATTTTATAAAGAATACAATGCTTATATTTTCAACATATTTTTATTAAGAAAAATCAATAGAAAATCGGCATTTCTATTTTGAAAGTTCTCTTACGCCCCCTAGCGGTAATTTTTCGAACTTGAAAATAATTTCCAGCAATTTCTCTTGGCCGCTTTTATCCATAAATATTTTTTTCCAAAGTCCTAGTGTTATTACTTTCTGAGATATAGCCGATTACCTCCTTAGGTGGAACACCCGGTACATATGTGTAGATACTTATTAATAAACAAACACTGTGAAATGCACTAATGTCTGATTCCCCGAGGTGGTCGCTATTTTTTTTCTCGTCCAGTATTATTTTAACAATAATCTTTAGGTAAGAAATTTAATTTGAAATTATCATGTCGTTATACAAAATTAACGGCATATAACAAATAGGGCGTCGTTTAATTTTACAATCAAAACTAAAAGAGAAAGCGACAAAATGCACCATTTTGCGCATCGTTAAATCGTAAGTACAAGACATAGGTACACTTTCGGTGTTCAGCTTTTATTTTTAATTAGTTAAAAACAAACTTACCATAACAACTTAATATTATGAAGGTCATGAAATTTACGTAAGGAGTTTAATTTCTTAGGGCGGCTACATCAATGTCCTGATAACTCTATCAATAAGATAACTTTTAAGTTTAAGACAACCATTGTTGAAAAAATTGTGATCGCATGGAACTTATGCGGTTGTTACAAACTGAAGTTGTTAAAAGACCCAAAATTAGCAGCTTCCAAATTGACTTCTGCAATATAAGAGGACTGAACTCGAACGTCAATGCAGTCCATCAACACAAGCATAACGACGTTGATGTAATGTGGTTCAAAATATTAACGCAGAGAATTACTAAATTCATCTGCTGCCTTTACCGGCCGCCAAGCGATACCCATTATAGATACTTGTTCTCCTCACTTGCTAGCACTATCGACTTTTTGCAAACCAACCATCCCAATTCCAAAGTTGTCATCCTTGGTGACTTTAACGTTCATAATGTCAACTGGCTCAAATACTCAAATACAACCGAGAAGCAAGATTGCGAAGCCGAATCCTTTGCGATCAGCTCTGGCCTTACCCAACTCGAATTCCAGACCGAGATGGTTTGTTGGACCTTTTCTTAACTTTAAACCCCGACTCGTACACTGTCACCGTGAAGATTCCGTTAGGAACGTCTAACCACAACCTTATTTAGGCACTGACCAAACTACCAATTAGTGCTGAACAGCCTACTGAACCACGCAAGATCTGGCATTATAGATCAGCTAAGTGGGATGACCTAAAGGACCACTTTCGTACCTTTCCTTGGCGAACGTTTGTTTTACCTATGATGATTTATCCATTATCTGTGCTAGAGGAGTATTGGAGGTTATCCTTACTGGCATGGAAGCATTCATCCCTTTCTCAAAAAGTGACCTTCTAACGGCAAGCCTTGGTTTACCAAAAGTTGAGAACGAGCTGTTAAATCAAGAAATTATTTCTACCGCCGAATATCGTACCATCTTTGTTAACGCTAGAAACCAATGCAAGCAAACGATTAACCAAAGCAAAGAAGCACACTACCAGAGGAACAGAGAAAAATTTCTTAAATGTCCTAACGGCTCAAGATCATTTTGGTCGATACCTAAAGCCATCAGTCAGAATCAACCATTCCACCTCTAACACGTTCTGATGTCACCATTGCGAAGTATTTTTTTATTTTTTTACAGAGCATTGAAGAAAGCGCAATCCGCAAATTTTACACATTTTTTAAATTTCGTACTACCAAAACTTAACAAGGACCCTAAATATAATTCGGTTTATGATATCGATTTATCGATATTAGTTTTCAGGTTGAATACGAATGGAGTCACCTAAACTTCACCTGGGATTCCTCCGAACACTATCATCGGGCCATTCAATCTGAACATTATATTCCCAAAAATAATGCCCCTACTGGCATGAAAATTTACAAAAATACCATGTATTTATCGGTTCCCAGGTTTAGAAAAGGCATTCCTGCAACCCTAGTATTTTTTGGTAAGTTTAGTACTACATTTTTATATACTTATTATTTTTTTGTATTTTTCTTTAAAAATTTAAAAAAAATATGGTTTACGTAACGTAATAAAACAAATAATTCTTAAGAAAGCTGAAAAATAAACAAAAGTTAACTAGCGCTTCTTCAGCACAATTCCCAAGTGTATTATTTGCATTACCTGGACAATCACAATGGACCCATTTAAAGCACTTTTGCCATCTTATCCATAATGCATTTGACTTAGACTGGGAGTACAAACTGTTGTAATATAAACACGAAGGATCATTTTCATCAACATCAGAATTAACCGTCTCGTTTTCCGTTTCATCATCTTGTGTCTTGTCAGTCAGTTTCTTCTTTGCACGCTCTGAAGCTCGATGAGTTACTGTTACACGCTTTTTAATCTCCTTCAGCTCTTCCAAAGTAGAGGTTCTAGCAAGAACTCTTGTTCCTTCAGCCTTTCTTTCCTAGTTTTCGATTGAACACCTGAAGGTGAAGAAATAGGAGAAATAACGTGAGGGCGAGTGATAGGGGAATTCTTAACGATTAACGACTTTCTCTCTAATATTTTTGCGCTAGCTGACGGAACCTCTCCATTATCCAAGAAATTTGGTTCTGCACGACTGTAGCGCAGAATTGCTCCGATTTAGCTGTCACATCTCCTTTTTTTTGTACATCTGTCACTCTTGTAGGGCTAGCATTCTAATTTGTTGCTGCTTTTCTATTATGCGACAACAAGTGATCCGCCAACTTGACTTGGAGTTACTGTTCTGCCTGGGTGACACTTCAACCATTGTGTAACCTCCTGATTATAATACGTTTTTAATGGATCAAAGAAGCATACGTCTAGCAGCTCTAATCGATGTGTACAGTGTTATATATTTAAAAAAAAACTTGCAACTTCTGGCTTGTCAAACGATTTAGCCCTTGCTGTTGACGTAGTCTTAGGTTGTCTGAGAGATATGTCTGGGTGTCGACGTAACCAATCCCCGACCAGCCATTACTGTCGCTACTGCTGTCATCTGCAGGATTTATAATAATAGGTTCTACCATGACTTCAACGCGTACATCTAAGTCCCACATTTTTTTTTCTACGCCCTCGACATACGCACTTATGCCAATCTGCTGCTTGTACATTCGCTATTGCCATTTTTAACAGTTCTTTAACATCTTTTAATGTAAAATTTTTATTTTCACGCGCCACTTCGCCTTTTATCTGTGCCCATATAAGCTCCATTGGATTTAGTTTACAATGGTAAGGCGGTAAACGTAATATTGTAACACCTCGTTCACGAGCCATTTTATCCACTACATATTTCGTATATTTTTTTTTTGTGAAGTCTTGCAAGATCGAGCAACTACACTTTTAGCATTTTTTCGCCAAATGCAATATTCTTTTCTTCGAGCGAGTCAACAATCCTTCCTTTTCGCCACGCAGAAGTTAGCAAAGCTTGCACCCGACGGCTGCGGTATGGTGCATTATTCATCACGATTACCGACCCACGTTCAATACGCGGTAAGATGGATTTAAACCAATCTTCAAACACTCCCGAGTTCATATCCTTATGATAATCACCGGTTTTACGAAATTCAAACACGTTTAACCCACCTTCAAGAAAACCAGAATCACTCCCGATGTGGGTTATAATTAACCGACGACCTTTTCCTGAAGGAGCTTTTAATCCAGTGGACAGTCCATTGATAAAGGGGTTACGTGCACTTTCCGACGAATAGCTAACTTTATTTGCTGATCAATAAAAATCTTTTTCCGTCCTCTTGTCTTCTTCTGATCGGACACTTTAGTATTCCTATTGTCCTTGATAGTTCTATAAACAGTACGGCAAGATGTCTTAGTCAACGTGGCACAAAGTTCTGCTGCATCAGTGAATGATATTCCACTGTATGTACTTAGAATTCCCTCATACACGTTTTTTACAATTGTACGCTCCCCAGGTTTTAAATGACGTCGCTTTGTAACTTGTTGGCTACTATCACTTGAAGAACTCGCCTGCATTATAATATTTGCTGTTTTGAATAACCACCAAAATAATAAAACTGAATTGCTAATATCCTCTTGACTGAAACTTGCCTACGACACTGAATGTTAGTTAGAGGCGATAAGAAAGCGTGCGAGCGCCTTTAGACATGGGTTTCTCCTACCTGCGTTGCCAAATTAAGTAAAACAGGTTCCGTAGGGTGAAAGGCCCTTAATGACATGCCGATTTTGGTACATTTTATGAGAATTTAAATGAAATATTTTAAAACCTGGCATCATGTAACGACTTATTAATGCACAATCTTCCCAAGCGCCCAAGCGGTTTTGAATGCTTTTATTTCAGTTAAAAGTGTGTGAATCGATGTTAATTATTTTCTCCGCACACCGTCAATGGTGATAAGAACAGTTTTGCCAATTGTTTTGGGATCGTAGTATAAGTGGTTGTGTTGAATCGATGCGCAATAGCGTAGCGTTCTTCCAACTGATAAGAAGGAAGGAATTCGTTAACGTTAAAAATATTACTACCGAATATGTATTTCACGCTATAATATTATATTTGGAACTCAGATAGTGTACTAACAAGCCCCATAAAGTTTGTCGCTAGACATTGGCTAGTGACTTGAGAATAATTACTGCGCATCAGGAGACTCGCTAGAACTCAATGACGCTTTGGATACCAACGTTGCCAAATTAAAAAGAAAATTGCAAAATGTCATTTTACCCTGTATATTTCAGATATGGAATTGTGGGAAAAATCTGGAAGTCAGTTACTGACTCCTTACCCCAATTGGGTGACAAATAATAGTACAAGTTGTTCGAATCTACAAAGTGTGCAAAGTATGGAAATCGACACTAAGGGTACTATGTGGGTTATTGACGGAGTCCGAATTAACAACTATACCCGATGTCCCACCAAACTTGTCCTATTTGACCTCAATAATGGTGGAGATATTTTACATAGCTATACTTTTTCTCAAGAGATATCATTAAATGATGGTGGATTTCTCAATGACTTGGTGATTGATGAAACTGACGGCAAGTATAATAATCGTGTTTTTTTTTATTATCTAATAATTGCTTTACGTATTTTATCAACCGATTACATAGCCAGGCCAAATAAAGAAAGGAAATAATGCGTGACTATTATTTAGTTTCTTCAATTTCCTTGACAGATTGATTCAAAACAACCAGCTTTCATTCAAGACATTTTTTTCAAGAAAATTCTTTGTCTATTATTGCTAATATTGCCGTATATTCATATAGCAGATTTTTTTCGGCACGATGGTTAGTACATATACTGTGAGCATCACATATGATTTTTATGACAAGCTCATGTCACATTTAAATTGTAGGTGGATTTGCTTACATAACGGACAATTCACAAATTGATCCTGGAATTATAGTGTATTCCCGATGGAAAGATCACTCGTGGAAGCTGAGGGATGTATCGATGTTTCCGGAATCAGACAACACCTTTTCTATTGGAAATAATATAGTATTTGATCAACCAGCTCCCGTAGGTAAGATACTTTATTAGAAAATTTTGGTTCTTCAGTGTCACAGTTGAAATACCTAAATAATATGCACCCAACCTGAACAATAATATTCTTTATCGTATCATTGAAGATTAAGTCATTTTTATATGATATCTTTATTAATAATTATTAACATCATAAACGTACTAAAACCTACATAAAACCTTAGTTACTCATAATACATTAGTTATCATAATTTTATGTTTTACCTATCTATTATTGATCTATAATACCTTAGAAACGGAATATGTTATGATAGCAATAATACCTGCTATCACACCTAGGGCATTATAAGCGGGCATTATGATAATGCCCGCTTATATTACCCTAATGCGCTAATATGGAAATTTTATTGCTTATCCAATTTTATTTCTCTCACAATAAAGATCAAGTTTATACAATTTATCCTTTCGACTTAACTTTTAAAAAAGATATGAGACGATGGTATTGCGAAATGTCTATATTTTCATAGACCATCAACGTAGACCTTAGGGTAGAATACTTGGTCCAGAGAGAGTTCGGACTGTATTTTTCCGACTAAAAATAATAAAGTTTGTTAAACATATGTATTAAAATAAAATCAATAACTTACCAGTTCCTGGAAATATGCCATTAAAACGTTTTCGGTTATTTGAAGAATTGTGTTCGTATCTTTCCAAATACCAAATATGCCATACTCCCGATCATACTGTTGCCTTGATTTAACTGGCAAAAGATTTTCGGTCGCTTTTATGACCTTTTCTCTTATATTTTGTGGAATTTCTTCCATTTTGAGCAAATCGTTAAATAAAAAATGCCAACTGACTAACTGACAGAAACATCAAAGTCAAACTTAACACCAGTCATTATCTACTTACGTATACAGGTACAGGTGCAACTTATTTTTTATATTGCGAATAAATAATGTAATTAGTCATTGAAAAACTCTTTTTTAGGTAAAACATAAAGCATTGTATGCACCACGGGCTTTACTGGACTATAATGCCCATCAGGCAGAAACCTATCCCTCGGGCCAGAGGCCCTCGGGCTATTTCTACCTTCAGGGCATTATAGTCCCCGTAACGCCCTTGATACATAAATAGCTATAATACGTTAGTTACGAAAGCATAATTAGTTAGATACCAAATAATATTAGAACTATTTTTCATGAACATGTAAAACAATATTTTGACAGTTTTCAAATTTGATGGATACACCTTTGTCTTTAACGTCCACGATCTTAGGTATGCCCTTTGAAGACTGATTAATGACCGAGAAAGCACTCCTTTCGATTTCGTGCGGTTCCCCAGTGCCTAATCCACTGCCGGAAACATCGCCGATTTGAATTTTGCGAGCAATGGAAACTTTCTTGGTCACACTTTCTTCTAAATACCCTCTAGCAACCTTCGCCGATTCCCATCCACCAAGTTCTTGTAGGTCTAATATATCTCCTCCAGCATTAACAAGAAAATTTGCCGAAGATCTTCTAACGCAGTGACCAGTATACAAATTAGGATTTTCAAGTGAGAGATACTCAGCTATTTTTTGAGGTATTTTAGAGAAGAAATGAATGCCGCAGGGCTGTACCGTACATTTCCCTCTTCTATATGATACAAACAATATTTGGTGAGTGACATGGTCTGGCCTTAACATTGCGTACTTTTTAAATAAAAGTACAGGATTGACTTCGCCGTCAAATATCACAGCGAAAATACGTTTCTTGTGGGTTTTTGAGTCGGGAATAGTAACAATCAGCTTGTCCTCTAAAACGTCAACATCTTCCGTGGTCATCTTCGCTAATTCATTAGTTCGACAGGCTCCTCCAATTCCAATTAAAAAAGCCACTTTCATCATTAAAAACTTCTCGTCTGAGGCAGAACACACAAATTCGTTGGCTTGTTCTCTTGTAAATACTTTTGATTTTTTTGCTCTATATCCAACATTTTTCTACTTGATGAAACGTATTAAGGCGCCGTATTTGTCGATTTCCACTCTTTCCTTCAGTTCTAAAGTCGCTCGTAACATGGAATATTTCGGCCATAAGGATGAAGCAGAGTATTCCTCAGAGAGTTTTGCGAAATACGCCAGCAATACCGTTTCTTCTGCACCTTGAACATGTACTTTGTTTCGCCACTCACAAAACTGCCGATATTCTTTTTCATAATGGATTTTAGATTTGTCCGGAAGCAAGTTCAACCTTATAATGTTGGCTGCAGCTAATATATCGTCAGGAATATCAAAATCTTGCATGATTTTAATGATGACTTTTTGAAATGCCGAAATGAAATGACAAAACACCTTGTTTTTATTTTCGCATCGCCGTTGTCAATGATACGATAAAGCTTTGAATATAACTCGATTATTAGCGATTTAACACCGTCTCGGACATTGCGGGTGACTCGGCTGTCGCCTCGTCACCTAGCAATGTCCTCGACTATTATAAATCGCATAATAATCTCGTTATATTAATAGCTATTATTTCTGACCGTATATTATTAGCTTATAACGTCTTAGTTACGCGGGAATTATAAGGGTCATAACTCCCTTGGGATATTAAGAAAAATTTGACATAAAATCAAACGATTGACATCTAATGTAAATTTGATTGTCATCTATTGAAACATTTATTCCACTTTAAAAATGAACAAAATGTTACTAAAATCGGTCAGAAATAAAATCTATGTATCACTGGAATTATAAGGGTCTCAATTACCTCGGGCAATTGCTGTCGTAAACTTTGCCCTCGGTAATTAAGACCATTATAATTCCCTAGATACATAAATAACTATTGCTTCCCAAAACATTTCGTTGTGATTCTAAAGGAAGAAAATACAAAATAGACGCTATAATATAAAATATTAGCTTAAAAACGAAACACAAATATGCCCTAAAAGAGAACAAAATAAAATATTAACATCACGATCTTCTGTGTTATGTAAACACTGAGAAATAGATTTATTTATTGCAGATGGCATTGCCTTGTCGCCCAAAGGAAAAGAACGTGACAGAACGCTATTTTTTTGTGCACTTGCAGCTCGTACTTTGTATTCCATTCCCACTAACACCATAAAAACCGAAGAGCTGGTCAAAACCGGAAGATGGAGAGCAATGGTACGAAACGTTGGTCAAAAAGCTTCCCAGACCGACGGTAAGTCATGCATGTATAAGACATGTTATATTAGTCAGTCTTTCTTATGTTTTCATTCGGATTGCTGGTCAACAAAGGGGCGCGTCAAATAAGGCCTTACGTTGCACGCCACGCATTTCGTTTTGTTGTGTAGTTATATAAGAGTCTTCAAGTTTTGGAGACATGGTTAACCTAATTTTTCCAGCTTTCATCTGAAATTTCACCGAAAACGATTACACTGCCACTAAGACTGGGTGTGCTATTTTCAGTTCTCATTTTCGATTTAATTTGATGCCACATGTGTTCAATAGGGTTAAAAATGCAATAATAGGGTGGCAGTCGCAACACAGTGTGACCCATTTCTTCCACCATTTTATCACACACATACTCTTTTTTAATACTAAATGCCTTTAACACTTCTAACAGCTGTTTTTTACTATACGTTTCCTCGAAGTACAAGTCATTTTTTAACATGAACTCCTTTATTGCGGATTTTGTGCTCGATGCATTCGGTACTTTTTCCAAGTTTTTTTCCATCACAATAACACTGTGGTACATTTTAAAGCAAACTGTCTTTAAATCAGCTTTCAAAAAGAGCGGCGTTGGTATCTTCACGATAGTCCAGACTTAAATCCTTTATATTTTTTGCCGACAGTAATAAACAATTAGGGATCCATCCATTCTCCCAACCTGCATGAATTATTGTTATTCGTTTTCCTTTATTTAAAGGGGCTTTACTTTGGCATTTTTCAGTTAAATCAACCCATCCCTTTTTGACAGTGTCATGAGTGTCAAACCACGTTTCGTCCAGATAAACTACTGAACTCTATTCGGATCTAAACTTTTTATTTCCCTGATGTACGGAAATCTCATTTCTCTTAATCTTTCGGACGCCATAATAATTTGTCTCTTGTTTATTGTCTTATACCTAAATCCCAGTTCTTGCAAAGCGCGGTGAAGACTTGTCCTGCTACATGATATCGTTATATCGTCAGTTAACCGTGTTTTTAAAAAATCTAACGTGGGCACAACATTTTCTCGATACATTTGGTATGTTTTCCTGCGATTAACATCTTTGTCACAATCATCTACGCACTTCATTTTTCCGGTATCTTTGCAAACTTTTCTTTTAAAATGTACTTTTAGCATAATATCTCGTACCGTCGATAATGGAACTTTCGTCATTTCACTGATATTTTTAATGGCAATTACTTTAGGGTGGCCACTTCACATACATTTTTCACGATCACTTTAGCGTCAGAAGATAAATGCTTCCTGGAACGTTTAGGTTAGCTAGATATCGCATTAGCTGAAGATTTCCTAGGTCGCCACATACTTTTAATATTAACTTGTTGCACACTATTTCAAAGTAAAATAGATAGGTATTTCGAATATTATGTTTACTATTTATATAAGCTATATAAACAGGTACCTATAACTAAATAGTTTTGAGAAATATCGTAATAATTAAGTTAAGTTGTTTCTAGAAACCCTTAATTAGACAGTTCATTAATTTTGATAACAAATCAAGTAATGTACCTATCTGTTGTTATTGTAAACTGGCATTAAAAATAAATGTTGGTTAATACGTCTCTGCGAGAGCGAAAGCCGAGTTTATAAGGCAGTCATTAAGCCAAACGAAATATGTTGGGAAGTACTTTAACAGTTTTGAATTTTGATTATCCTTGTATAATAGTCGAATAACCAATGTTACTTAGAATTGGTAAAGGACACGTTAAAACTGATAGCTTTACCCACGGTTCTCTAAGAAAATACTAAAATCGGACTAAAAATAAAAGTTATTAAGCCTAAATCTTGACATCTTTTTTGCATATGAGAGTATAAGGATTATAATACTTTTCAGGTATAATCATAGACGAGAAATCAAACATGTACCTCACTATGTTGCCATTGTATGGAGTCGCCAAATGGAACATTAACCAGCCGCTCTGGACCTCTGAACTAATCCATCAGAGTCGAGAAACCATATCCTGGCCGGATGGATTTGCCTTTGATCAAAACGGATATTTGTATGTGATCAGTAATAAAGTTTTTAATTATATTGATCCGGGAAGGGAACCGGAAATGAATGGAGAAATCCAGTTCAGAGTCTTGAGACTTTTTACTGGAACGCGCAGTTACTTGTATGCCTAAGGCCTAAGTTAGTTTATGTAGAAAACGACTAAATAAAATTTATCGACCAAATAAAATGTTGTGTTTTTTGAGTGGGGGATTCAAGGGACTTCGGAGATGCCAACAAACAATCAGTAAGGAAAGTCAGGAAAGTGTTGGACATAATGAGGAAAACAATACAGGACGCAATAAGCAGCTTAACACTGGAGTGGAAATGTGGAACGCTATGGCCGAAATTAGGATACCCAAGAAATTGATTAGTCTCACAAAGGCATGCGTATCTAGTGGGAAAGTACCACCGTAAATCTCAAGGAATAGTATATAAAGTTAGAAAGCGCGGCGAAACACGTCGATCTGAACATCAACGAAGACAAAACAAAATATATTATGAGGACAAGGCCAGAATGTAGAAATAGAGTGGGACAGAATGTAACAATGAACCAGTATAAGCTTAAAAGGGTTTAGGACTTTAAATACCTGGGAGTAAGATTTACTTCAAATAACGACATAACACGGGAAATTAATAGCAGAACTGCTGCTGTTTTGCCCTGGGGTGTGTAATGACTTCAAAAAACATATATTGGACGACCAAAATAAAAATCTACCATCCAATTATAAGACCCATCATGATATATGCCTGTTAGTTTTGGGCAATGCAGGACGAAAACCGGCTTAGAATTACGGAAAGAAGAACCCTGAGGGGTATATATGGAGCAATAATAGACAACACTACACCAAAAACTGCTCTAGAACTTACAGTGAACTGGAAGAGTTTTGTAACCCACCAAATATAGTCAAAATAATAAAATCGGAAAGACTCAGGTGGGCTGAAATGAAGCCCACATTATTTTTAATGCCAGTTTATAATAACAATAGATAGACATTACTTGATTTGTTATCAAAATTAATAAACTGTCTAATTAAGGTTTTCTAGAAACAACTTAATTATTAGGATATTTCTCAAAACTTTTTAGTTACAGGTACCTGTTTATATAGCTTTTATAAGTAGTAAACATAATATTCGAAATAGATTAGTACCTATCTATTTTGCTTTGAAACAGTGTGCAACAAGTTAATATTAAAAGTATGTGGAGACCTTGAGAATCTTCAACTAATGCGATATCTAGCTACCCTAAACATTCCAGGAAGCATTTATCTTCTGACGACAAAGTGATCGTGAAAAATGTATGTGAATCGTTATTAAAGAGCGGGCACCCTAGAGTAATTGCCATTAAAAATACCAGTGAAATGACAAAAGTTCCAATATTGACGGTACGAGATATTATGCTAAAAGGACATTTTAAAAGAAAAGTTTGCAAAGATAGCGGGAAAATGAAGTGCGTAGATGATTGTGACAAAGATGTTATTCGCAGGAAAATATACCAAATGTATCGAGACAATGTTGTGCCCACGTTAGATTTTTTAAAAACACGATTAACTGACGACACAACCATATCATGTAGCAGGACAAGTCTTCACTGCGCTTTGCAAGAGATGGGATTTAAGTATAAGACAAATTATTATGGGGTCTGAGAGATTTAGAGAAATGAGATTTCTGTACCTTAGGGAAATTAAAAAGTTTAGATTCGAAAAACGTTCAATAGTTTATCTGGATGAAACGTGGTTTGACACTCATGAGACTGTCAAAAAAAGATGGGTTAATTTAACTGAAAAATGCCAAAATAAAGCCCCTTCAAATATAGGAAAACAAATAAGAATAATTCATGCAGGTTGGGAGAATGGATGGATCCCTAATTGTTTATTACTGTCGGCAAAAAATATCAAGGATTCAAGTCTGGACTATCACGAAGATACCAACGCCGCTCTTTTTGAAAGCTTTTCATTTAACTACAAAATCCGTTCCTGTGCAAAGCAGTACCCCTTATATCATTTCATTTCAGTAATATAAGCAGTGATGCCAGCTGGGGCCAGGGAGATCTCGCTGGTTGGCACGCTCATCGACAGTTTTGTATGGGGAATTTTACCAAGAAATTCTTTAAAAACGTAGATTTGGTAATCGAACAGGCAAGGAGGTTTCTTTGGGTGGTTTTATAAATTAACATCCATAGTCCTGAAAGCAATTATCATTTTCATCCACATACACTTTCCGTAAGACATAGTCTTAATACTATGCACAGTATTTTTTATTTGATTAATTCTGGGCACGACAACACCTTATTGATGAATTTATAAAATGCTCAAAATTAAATTTGTTTTTATAGTGTTGGTCGCGAACTTCAGTTCTCCCCTCAAGTTTGAATTCTAGATCGGATACATGAGGCTCCATCTTTAGTTATTATAGAAACTTGATAAGACTGGAGGCTCCCAATTATCTTGTGAAGATTATTGCTTTCTTTTTGGCGGGGAGGAATTTGGCAGTCGCGTTAGAAGGTGCGCTTTCTAAAACCAAACACATTAAAGCGGGGGACATGCAAGGGTGTCCTCTCGCTGCGATGCTGTACATTGTATACGTTCATGATATCCCGATTTAACGAACTGTTCTTATTTACTGATGACACTGCAATTATATCAGTTTCAGATCAACCTGGTGGTGGCGAGATTGCAGAGGCACTTACTAGTTTTGGAAAAGTGACTTTCGAAGTGGAGGATTTGCCTGAATCCTGCCAAGACGAAGGGCAGAGTTACAAGACCCGGCTCTTGGTTAACGGCATTCAGATAAACTGGATTCGGGAAGTCAAATACTTGAGACTTGTTAATCATGAGAGTAAATTTGAGAAAGAACTAATTGAGATTAAAAAAAGCTACCAATAAGCTCCGTTCTATATACTGCCTGTTGAATAAAAGGAGCAAGATAGGATATAGAACTAAAAATAATTTATACAAAACTCTCTCCAGGGCTCCATTAAAATTCATTTCCTTATTTGACAACAAAGATGGGATCCAGAATGAATAACAGGTACAGTTCCAAATACCTGTAAAATTTCCTGTATGTAAAAATACCTTTATCACCTTTTTGAAAAGTCAATCAAACATGCACAGTTGTGACACTTATTGTTTGTACTAAAAGTTTGATTTATATTTTTAATTTTTTTTTATTTATCACGTGCTCCAAATAACGCTATTATTTTATAGAAGTTAGTGCGACAAGAATAATTAAACCTGAAAAGGGTAAAAGCCTCAAAACCCAAACGAAAAGACTCCAAATAAAGTTGCTCTGTCCCTAAGCTGGTATGAAGGTAGTTTTTTGACACTTTTCATTGTCAAATTTGTTAATTTCTCAAAATTTTAGAACAGGCAAAAATTTACTGTATCAGAAAAATGTCTCCTGAATAAAACAGAGAGAGAGGTCGACAGAAAGTATTTGGAACTCAGAGCGAAAAAGAAAATCGCCAGTAATCCACTAATTCAAAAAAATATTGGGTTCCTACAGTCTTACAATAACCTATTTAGAGGGCCTTCCCAATATTCCGGAGACGCCGAGACATTCTTCAGAAAGTCTTTGAGAAGCTATTCGGACGACTTGGACATTATTAGAGATCTTTATTTGGAGAACAGCTCTCTCCTAAAAAATAACAAAACTGTAAGTCATCAATAATTGCAATTTTTTTGTGGTACTAATTATAATTTTGATGCATCGATTACACCCTTAGAGTTAGGCCCATTCCTCCCGACTCACCCTGTATATATCCACATATTTTCAACTAATTCTGATACCTCAATAGGATTTAGCAAGCTTTGATATACTTACCTTAATTCATTATTTATTTTAAGAAAAAGCAAAGATCTCCATTAACTCAACATCATCACCCCTGCGAAAACCATCATCCGCTTTTCAACGGGTCCGAAAGTTTTGCCGCCGAGCAAAATCTCAGGGAAGACGTAGTCGAGGGAACAACATCCCTAAAGGAATTATTTAAAGGCATCCCCGAAGAGAATTTCGAAAGTAGCACCGATAGCGAGGAAAGGGAGTTATTGTCCCCTCTAGCAGAATTCCAAGCAGGTAATTTTTCTGCATATTTCATTTAGCTAAGTAGGTATTATTATTAAAATACCGTTGGTAATTTGTGGGTACAAGTAGAATTAACGAATTTTTACCCACAATATTTCTTTAGTTGTAATCTGTATTTAGAGTCCCAGGATAATACACTTGGTGCTTCTTCTGAAGAGCAACACAAAGGTGAGTCGCATTCGTCTCAGAATCTTCAACTCACAGAAGAATTAGAAGAAGAAAATTTATCAAAGCGAGGTGTAAATTTGCCGTCGAGCTTCGAGGGACTTCAAGGAGAAACCACTGGAAGCGCTTTCAAGATGGCGGAAGATATGATGGGTGAAGATATGGAGTTTCAACAATACACTGATATGGAGGAAGAAGAAGGGGTAAATAACAAATTTTATCGTACTAGTTAAGAATACGTTTGCTTCTGGGCTTTAAAGGATTATATTGATGTTTTCTTGAAGATAGCAGGAATTAACTCTTCGTCTCATAGACTGGCGAACTCTTTTGAATATTCCAGGTATATTGCGAACTATTTCACATGAAACTATAACTCTGTTCTTCAAATCTGGATAGGAGTCTGATACACCAACGATTTTAAGTGTCCCTAGAAAAATAATCTAGGCAGTTTAAATCGGGGGACCTAGGGGCCCATGGCTAAGATCCACCAACGGTTGAAGTGTTGATTTGAAAACTCCCTTGCCCCCCTCCTGAAATTCCCTATCCCTTCTGTCAAACTTGTCAAATGTTTCTATCAGTTTGATGTGTTATAAGACTGTAAGCTGTCCTGTAAAAGCGGTTCGTTAAAAACATGTATGAACAACCTAACACAATTTTAATAAATTGTAATGTTCACTTTCAATAATCTGGAAGAAATGAACCAAAAGAGACAAGAAGAATAGCTTGACCTTGGCTTATTTAAACAACATAGGAACGAGGCGGGGAAAAGATTTTCTATAATTATCTTGACGGTAATGACTGTATCTCTGTATCTGATAATAATTACATGGGATTTCCTATCGCCAGTCTGGCGGTGCACCCTGTATATAATGAGTGCCAGCCTGATAAACGATTGTTGAAAATAGCAATGGATTTATTTTAAACCTCAATAAGAATAATATTCATTTACTGCTATTCTCCATGGCATCAAAACATATTTTTATCTAAACCGGTCTTTCAGGAAGACGACGACCTAAGAGATGTGGAGGAAATGATTCAGCAGGCCTCTGAAGAGCTGCAAAAGGTCGCCGAGGAAAATCAACAAGTGATGGAGACGTTGGAAGTAAGGAAAGAGTACATAATATTGCAGTTAAAAAGTAACCAAATCAATAATTGATTTGAATTTTGAAAGGTATGTTGCGAAGAAATATCTGATAAAATATTCTTGAATATAACTAATATGATCCTAATTCCGTATATCCCAGTGATCGACACTTTTAATAACTTACTTATCAACTTTTGGATTCTACGTCAACTTACTTGTCATTGCAGATTGCGGGATTTTAGGTATTAGGCCTAAAATTGCTTTTTATCATGATATATCTTTAATCAGCGTTTCCCAGCCTGTGGGGCGCGCCGCCCTAGGGCCTAAAACTAAATAGGGGGCCCAAGCACCATATCGAGATAAAATGAGAAAAAAAAATTACTATTAAAAAATGTATCTAGTTTACTGAATCAGTACTGCACAATGAATTTATTTAATAATTAACTTATTAGTGACTCCTTTGGACCTGTCTTGTAGAGCAAGGTTTTTCAAAAGAAGGTTTATTATTAGTAACTGACACTCTAAGCTCTTTTTCTATATTTAGCTGAGATCTATATTTTGTCTTCAAAGCAGCCGCTGCAGAAAATCCGGTTTCGCAAAAGTAGGATGTTGAAAATGGTAATAGTATACGAAATGCTCTTGTCTTCAGTGCGGAAACTCATCATCCGACCCTGCCAACACTCAAAGAGTCGTTTATTACTAAATTGTCTTTTGATTTCGCCACTTGCCGTGAAGTCTATAAAGATTTCTTCTTCGGCAGTTGAGTGACCTTCGGGAGTATTTTGAAGTGGGTCCCTAACCCACTCGTCAGAAAGAAAATACTTTTTAAAATTCTTTACCGGTATGGTTAAATAATTTTCTTGCTTTACATTTCTGCTCCATAATTCCACTTTCCTACAAGATGCAGTACCTTTATCACTCGTGTCCAACATATATGTGTTTGCTCCTTGGAGTTGAAGATTCAAGGTATTTAATTTTTCAAATATGTCAACCAAGTAGCTCAATTTCATCATAAATAAATCATCTCGAAACTTCTCGGCTTCCGGTCGGTTTTCCTCTTCTAGAAAAATAGCGATTTCATCCCTTAATTCATAAAAACGATGCAGAAATAACCATCTTACCTCGCAAAAAAATAGTAACGCTGAATGTACTGCACCCATCGACTTAACACAAAGTCGTTGACTGCACCCATGTCTTTACAAAGTGCAGAAAAAATTCTTGATTTTAGGGGTCTCATTTTTATTTAATTTACTACGGTTATCACCGTCGTTAGAACAACATTCAGACCAGGACTCATTTCTTTAGAAGTAAGAGCTTCTCTGTGAATCATGCAATGTGTCCAGGTACACTGTGGAGATTTTTGTTTCACAAGTGCTTGTACTTTTTGGAATCTTCCAGACATTGTATGAGCAGCATCCTGAGAAACGCTGTCTTTAGTTATGTTTATTTTCGAATTAATTCGGTGTTTTCCTAAATTACATTGCTTGGGGTTTTAAGGAAGGTGAAGAAGAAGAATCCATGGTACAGGTTATTGAGGCGGAAAAGGCCAAATCAGCTGAAGGTATGACTTGTTTGCTTTGTTCACGTACACTCTGTTACTGGGTATTTGGGTATTATTTTTAGCTGCAGGCGATGGATCGATCTTTAAGTTTGATCCTGCTATTGACGCTGCCATTATAACCGAACTTGAAGAAGCAGAGAAACAGGCCAAAGCCACAGCCAAGGTCAGTATTATGTTCTTTTCTTGTTTCTTAAAGCTGCAGGGTCTCGTACCAAAGTGCAAGAAATCCCAAGAACGATGAACTAATAGAAGACTGTAACTAACAACATTTTTAGGTTATAACGGAGCTGAAAGACAGAGTTGGGGAACTACTGCAAAAAGAGAAAATGACGGAAGGAGAAGCAAGAGAGTTGGAGGAGAAAAATAAGACATTGAAAGCGCAGATGATGCTGTTTGAAGAAAAGACTAAAAGAATACAATTTCTTTTAGGTAAACGTATATTTTAGCAAATTATTATGGTTGATTCGACATATGAAACACTATTTGTAGTAGTAAGTGCCTATCCACAGCCATATCACGTTTCAGGTCAAGCAAACCTCTTTGATAAAATGATTCCAGTCCAGCCGCCGCTACAAATCAAACACGCGGAAGACGTTCTGCCAAAAATGTTGGTTTGCGGCATGCCTGATGATTTCATGCCCAAAATCGTTCTGTGCCAGACCCAAGGTAGATGCAGGTCCAAAAACCGCTCACAGGAACGCGAAGCACCTGCTTTGGTAACCGAACTCATCGTATTACTTAGGTCGAAATTAGCAATGCCCTGGTAACTTTTTAACTCTACTCTCTTCGGATAGCATTGTTGGAACCATTGTTCTTATGGAAGTTATGCGGCATAGGCCCGCTAGCGATCACAGTCATGACAACAATGTTTCCACCTTGAAAGTTAAAATTACATGAGTTTGTAGAGTCCCATTGCACGAAAACTGGACCAGAGCTACAACATGCAAGAGCGACTGGTAACCGAGAATGCCGACCTTGAATGTACCAGGTATTTGTCATGTAAACGTCACATTTTCGACAGTTAAAAAATCAAAATTCCTCAAAAAACAAGCCCAAATTCGTTGTGATCAATACATAAATTTCCAGGTACAAACTCCAATCGGATCTGATTAATAAAGATCAAACTGTAGAGTGTCTGCAACGGCAACTGTGCACGATCCAAAATGAAATGAGAATGGTGTACAAAGAAAACGCCATGCTCAACGAACAGATTCAGGTAGGATTTGTTGGATTCTTGTTATTAAACTCAAAGATATTTATTATCATTTTTGCCAAATAGCTTTCCAGTTTTCATTTTGACTTACACTAAAAGTAGCTGTAGCTACAGCTCTCCCTTTTAGACCATTCATGTGGGAAAACAATCAATAATTGCAAGAACTTATTTCATATCAACTATTCTAGCCAAGTACTTACTACAATACTAAATCATAATAGAATACTATACTACAACAGAAATACAATGAATAGTAGTATCAGACGACATAAAATTGTGGTCTAATTAATTAAAATGTAATTTAATATAATGTCTGTGAAAGAGTTGCTAGCTATATGAATTGAAGATGAAATTGTTCAATAGGTAACTGCTAACATTAAGACTGTCTATGCCGACCCAAGCATCTTCAAAAATAACAAAAAAACGTCCCCTAATTGTAGATCTGCCGAAGGTAACGATTTTTTATATTCACGCTTCTCCTAGATAATACTGAACGTCTGCTAGGGCGACATAGTTTGCTGCTCACCTAATGGATATATAGAAGCATTTCTGAATTCAATAAATGCGGGGATATCTGGTGCCAAATATTGACTTTTATAAATATTCTCCTACTGAAAGGATTTTGGTTATTCAATTCATTTCTATTAAGTGGCGCGTTTGTGAACCGACGATGGTTTTGACGAATTCTGGGGGCCGTACAACTGCCACAATTATAGACTATGTAATTATAAATATAGACCGTAAATCCTATGCGTGTACCACTTTAAATCCACACCTCAGCGATCATCTTGCTAGTAAATTTGTATATAGGGTCGAAAGTAAGCCTGTCGATTGTTTGGATTTTAGCTGTGAGTACTTTTCCCCAAATATTACTATAAATAATATAACTCTGTTTTCGAATATGGTTGCCTCATTTAAGTGGTCAGATTTTCTGAATGCAATGGCATGTAGCGACGCTTTGTGTAGGGCTTTTGTCTAACATTTGGTTTACTATTTGAATTGTTGTTGTCCTCGAAAGAACAGATACCAAATAAAAATAAGTCTAGAGGTGATTGGTATAATGTGGATCTAGCCTCTATAAAGCACGAGTTAGATGGCTTGTACTGGTTATACAAAAATACTAAAACTGGATTTAACATATAACAACCTAAAAGAGAGTATAAAAGTCAAATTAAACTAAGTAAAATTTTACCATGCAGAACAGAATATCTTCGTCGAGTAGGAAAACTAAAACCATCTGGAGTATTCTAAATTATAAACCCAATAGAAAGAGAAAGAAATTGAACATTATACATGTTAAAAAAGACTCTAAAATAATTGAAGAAAGTAGGGAGGTTGCTGACGAATTTGTGTCGTATTTTAGTACTGTCTCCAAAAACAAATTGATGGACAAATACGAAGCATTGAATAGCGGATGTACTGTTCCTCCTTTAGTAAATAATTCTATTGTCATCGAGCATCTCACTAAAATTGAGGTTCCAAATATTATTGAGTGTCTCAAAAACTAAAACGCTAAAGGCACTGATGACCTTAATTTCAGACTTATTAAGGCCCGGTTTAATAATGTGCTGGCAAAGTCTCTGGCATAGTTATTCTGCGGTTAATGAAAAAAATCCGTTTATTAATATCCTGATAGCAAAATCCTCGCCAGTAGGATAATTTACCCAGCAAAAAACTTGGCTGTTAACGATTTGCTAGTGGGTTAAAAGTTAAAACAAAAATGCTATAACCTCAAATTTAGTCATTTTTGGCAATTTGGAAAAAAAATGGAATGCGTTTTTTGATGTCAACATTTTTTCGGATGAATCAAATTCAGATGATGATTTGGAAGATTATGTTAATATAGTATTGAGAAGACAAAGGATTTTTCACCACCACCCAAATCACGTAAATTACTGGGATGATACGGATTTTGTCAATCGTTTTAGATTGTCTAAGGATACCGTGCACCTTTATTTACATTGAATAGAAAATATGATTCGCTATCCTACAGATAGGTAAGTATCATAGGCTTTTAGTTGCAATTAATATTTATTACCCTCAAGTATTCTGCTGGATGCAGTCATAAAAGTTTTAATGTTATAATAGATACTTTGATCTTGACCGTTTTTTTTTATTTTATAGGAACTGTGCTCTAAGCCCTTTGCAACAATTCCTGCTTTGTCTCCGCTTTTATGCTGCTGGAGAGTTTATGATTTCGTCGAGGGATCATGCTCTTGTGCATAAATCTACAGTATTGAATATAGTAAGAAGGGTCACAAATGCAATCTGCTCCGTAAAGAATGAATATGTAAGTTTTCCTACAGCTCCTGAGGAAATAACTATAATTCGGCAAGGATTTCTTGACATTGCAAGATTTCCTAGAGTAATTTTATTAGTAGATGGAACTCATGTAAAAATGCAGAGCCCTAGAGGAGATTAGGCAGAATTTTAAAGAAATAGGAAAGGGTTTTTTTTCACTGCGACCATGATTTAAAAATTCGATTACTGTTGCCCAGAGAAGATATCAGGAGTCCCTTGTAAGAACAAGAAATGCAATCGAAAGATGTATAGGAGTATGGAAGAGGAGATTTCCTTGTTTAGCATTGGGGCTGAGAACTAAATTGAATTTAACGCAACATATAATAGTGGCAACTTCAATTTTACACAATTTAGCAAATGAAACTGGTGAAGAAATACGAGTTATAATAAACTAAGAAGTTCCAAGAAATAACTTTCCATTCAAATGGCATTGTTAATAGACATAATTATTATCGCACTGGTTCCCGGAAGGTCATACACAGAGGCCCGAAAAAGTTAATGTTTGGGCGGGTATAGTTGGTAGACATATTGTGGTACCTTCTTTCATAGATGGTAATTTGAATGGCAAAAAATATCTGGACCTCCTCAGAAATCACATAATTCCTTCTTGCAGAATGGTTTCACCGGGCGTAAATAATGGCATAAACGAACAGGTATGGTTCCAGCAAGATGGAGTAGCTGCGCATTATGTGGCAAACGTTAGATAATACATAAGCGAACAATTTTCAGGACGTTGGATAGGCAGAAGAGGTGCTACTGACTGGCCAGAGCGATCCCCGGACTTAACCCCGCTCGACTTTTTTTTGTGGGGACACTTAAAGAACAAAGTCTACGTTAACCGTCCAAATGACTTAGAATCTTTAAAAGTCAGAGTGAGTGCTGAAATTCGGGCCATTCCAGAGGACTTCCTTTTCAACGTTGTAGACGGGTTCAGGGATGGACTGGCGCTATGCTTAGCAGAAAATGATGGTCATTTTGAACACCTGATCCACTGAAAGGGTTTCACTTGTTTATTATTCCGATGTTAAGTTGTTCAATTTTAATTAAATAAAAATTTAAAATACAAAAAATTCAGAGTTTTCCCAGTAGAATCCAAATATGCAATCATGCAGGATCTTCCATTTAAAAAAAGTAAGTTGGTCTCTATGGCAACCGAACCAGAATTGACAGAAAAAATGCATGCAGGTAGAAATGCGGGGAATAATTTACTGAACAACTTTCGTAAAGGACACTTTTTTGTATGCGAGGTAATTCAAAAGTTACAGACATTATGCGCGACTTTTTGTCACTCTGACCGTGATGAGGTTAAGAACTACAGACCCATTTGTATATTTGCATGTTGTATATTTATATTTCTATGTTTTAAATAATTTTTCCTTCTATATTTTGACGATTCTATGTACAAAGTTTGTATTTTATGAAGGTAATATATTCTATTCTATTATCTATGAATGATAGAAACTGGAGCGTTTTGTATAAAATATTTAATTTTTCCAGGGTTGTCCTAACCCATCGTGTCCAAAAAACTCCAGATCAAATTCGCCAACAAGAGGAGGAGGTCTTAAGGCTTGCGGTCCTGGAAGGGGCATATGTCCCACCGATATTGAAGGCAGATTACAGGAATACTCCAATACAACGAACCTACTGGTAAGTTAGTGCTTTTTAGATCGAAATTATCAATACCCTGTTAACTCTAACAAGAGCACTACTTCTAACGATACCATTTTTTGCCATGGAAGTTGTTATCACTAATTTTTTTATCGTTAATATATTTGCAGGAAAAACAACTTATAGATGTCGAAGAAGAGGTACGGAACATCCATCAAGAGCTGGTGGAAGTCCAAAAAGAGCGCGAACACCTCGAGCATCATCGGAAAATGCTCGCCATTCAACTGCCACCCTGCCCTGCTGTTCCGCTTTGCATGCCTACGCCATGTGGTCACCCGCCTTGCCCCAGACCACCTCCGCCATGTTGCCCCATTGAAGCAACGGTAGGTGCATTGTTTTAGTTCCTAAGCTACACACGGTTCTACATATTTAACACATAGCGTTTGTATATCTGGCATCACCAATACAATGGGGTTAGAAATCTTGCGGGATCCAACACTTCACAGTAATTTATATTCTGTGTCAACAAATAGATGGCGAAAATTATTCTTTGTTAATAACCAATAACACGCAGTTGATAATTAGCCCTTCATAAATAAATATATCGACACCTATGCCTCCTTTTAAAATTTATTTTCCCGAATTGCCTGAAAAATGTTTATATCCGACAACAGCGTTAAATCTGGCAACACCGTCATAACATTGAGTAAGTATGTTTGAGGTTAGATCAACAAGTTTTATTGTAGTTTGGTACTTTATAAACGGTTTAATTGAATATCAAAAATGTGGATAACTTAATAAAAAAATATGCAGTTACTTAAATCTAGATAGTTAGTAACTAAGATATTTTTTAACTATGCCAAAGGTAATTTCGTTATTTTATATCTAGTTACTTTTTAGGAGCAACTAAATACAGTAAAACAATTAACTGGTTTAAACAAAAAAACTTTTAAAACTACTCAGTTAATTTAAGAAGTTTAATGAGCCAAAAATGCACACGTGGCTGTTTTTGGTTCCTTGTTAAAGTTTCTTTATATTTAGTTTTGTTCCTTCATTTATGTTTAGCTTTGTTACTTTATTTATGTTTATTTACTACCCCACCCTTGTTTCCTAACTACATGAGTATATTTTTTAAATCCTAGCATAAAGTTGTTCTACCTGCTACGTCTTTATTTTTATTACTCAATGTGTGCACAGTTAAAATATTTAATATTTTTAATGATATAGATTCTTTTGTTACCATGTCAGTTGCTTAGTAGCTAGCTTAGTAACTTTCTTAGAAACTAGTTATTTTTTATGGAACTTTTAAATAACGTTTTTTACCTGGTAAACTTTGGAATGTATAGTTATACTTACTTTAACTAGTTACTTTAACCAAGTAACTATGAACTAAGTTACCTTTTGTTAAAAAGTAACTATTCCTTTTAAGTATCTAATCTAGATACACTATTTATGCAAAAGTATTTATAAGTGTAAATAAAACGACAATGTCTTCCTCCACAAATTTAATAAAAGTAAAATTCTTGTTCCCTACATGTTTCGGGCGTCTAGACGTCCATCTTCAGGGGATACTATAATCGAGTTGACTATAAAAACTTTAAATGGTTGCCTCAAATTAATGAGTACAGCCAAAATTGAGTAGGAACCTCAGAAATTGGGTGGACATGTGAAAAATTATAATTTGTATATTTATAGAATGAAAATTTTTGTGAAAGTATAAGAATTGAATAGCAAATATATTATTTTAAAAGGTGCATTTTATTTTTAATGATGATTTTCTAGAAAAACATTGTATTTAGTTGTGAAGAAAGAAATTTATAATAAAATTTTTGGAGGCATGCTCCGTGTTAATTTTTAAAAAATTGAAATTTTTTATACCAGAGGGGCTATGCCCATGGTAATATATAAATTACGAAATCATTTCATTTAATGAAAAAAGAACTTTTTATTTTTTAAATTTTTTTAAAAAACAATCTAAATCACCACCATGTTCACTTTACACACTCTGAGACACGTGTCTGTATATATTCCCCTGAAGATGGACGTCTAGATGCCCGAAACATGTAGGGAACAAGAATTTTACTTTTATTAAATTTGTGGAGGAAGACATTGTCGTTTTATTTACATTACGTAAACTCCACTGCAAGTATGGACTACTTTTTCAGTATTTATAAGGTAACTACATAGTTACTTTTCTAAAGTATCTTTCACAACTCTGATACCTATATGACTTACATTTGAAAGACTTAGTGTCGGTACTTTTAGCAATGGTTAATTTGATAGACGATTAAAATAATCAGGGGTTTGAATATGTGCCAATGTCAATATAAATTTGAAGATTTTGGCACATTAGAAACCATGATTATTTTAATCGTCTATCAAATGAGTTAATCAGTTCCAAAAGTACACTTTTTTATTAAAAAACACAAAAGTTAAGTGCATAGTCTTGTCAATATAATTGATTTTCGTGTAGTGGCGAGTTTCGTACAGCTAAGGGGATATGACATGGTATTAGACATTTCCATAAACTTGTTTTACTTACAACAAGAAACACCGCTTTCTTTACCACAAATTCTAAAAATTCCTTATATTTGAGTTACAGGGAGATGATCAGCAAGTAAAAGAACAGAAAGAAAAATATAAGCGTCTGCAGGAAGATTTCAAAGCAAAACTGACCGAGGTAGCCAGTTTGAGGGCAGACAATGAAAAATTAAAAGAGGTTGCAGAAAAAGCCGAAGAAAATCGGGCCAAACTGGAGCTGAAAGTGAAGGAACTGGAAAAGAGATTAAAGGAGCTTCGAGGAGATGGAGACAAGGTGATATGCAGGAAAATAACTCGTTGTTATGAGAGTACTGTATACAGGGTGTTTATTAAACATACGGCAAAAATCGAAGGTGTTCTTCCTTGGATTATTCTAAGAATATTTTGTCCTTTTACTTACATTCAAAGTATTTGCAATTTTTCGAGTAGAAGTAACTGGTTCTTCCTACATCATGTCCAGCACATTCTCTTCTACTTCTACCGTTTTTACTGTTATTGGTCTTCCTGGTCCCCCACTTCGTTTCAATCTATACCAGCGATATCCCTAAATTCGCTCAGGCACAATTATACTTGTTTGCTGCCAATATCGCGATAACCGCCACCGCCAAACAGCCAAGGTTAGCCCAGTATAGTACGCCATACTTTTATATCGACCACATTAATAATTTGAAAAATAGCAAAATTGGTTGTGTCGAAAATTTTCGGTGTCTTCGAAACAAAGCCACATTTCAAAAATCATCAAGGAACAAAATATTCTTAGAATCGTCCAGGGAATAACCCTTTCAACTGTTGCCATATGTTTAATAAACACCCTTAACGCCATCAGCTACCGCGGTGGTAGTTTCAAGTTGCAACCCAATTTTATGACACTGATGAAAATATTTCATAGGGAGTAGGTTCAAAGGAACAGCTAATAGATCTTCAGCAACAGCTTAAGGTGCATAAAGAATTGTACAGGCAGGCCCAAGATGAGTTGGAGGAACTAAGAGCTTTGGTTGAGGACATACAAGGACAACTGAATGACTATCGAAATAAGGTAAATCCGATTTTTTCCACTATGATTTCTTTAGTTAGTTAGGTTTTTTTTGTTATATGACTATTACGCTTCTGATTATAACATACGCTGTAGAGTTGTTATAAAGTAAAAAGTGCGCAAATCAACCAATTTATTCTTTTCAGTATCTGGAAGCGATTCAGACGGTTGAAGAGCAGCGCCGTCAAATCGAAATAATGCGTATGGAAAACAACAAAGTCAGCGAGCAAGTCAACATGGAAATCCTAAGGGTTAAGAATCAGTTTCAAGAGAAATTGCAAGAGCTGGCACCGTTGCCTGACATTTTAAAGGCAACGCAAGTCAAGGTAAAATATTGGTTTACAGAGCTGAAAACTCACTTTTAAATACTCTGGTCATCTCTCTTAAAAAAAAAGTCGATTTTACCCGAGACGGAGTAATAAATTGTTATAATTTGCATATCTGGCATGAAGAAAATCCACATGCAACAATACAGACAAAGCACCAACAAAGAATCGTGGTTAACATGTGGGCGGAGATTATTGGGAATCATCTCATTGGACCGCTCTTTACTGAGGGCAGATTAAATGGTGCCATGTATTTGCAATTACCTTCGGAAATCGATAAATAGGTCGAGGTGGGCCTATTTTATGGCCACCCGACATGACTATTGGATTTCTTATTATATTGTTTTACTATTACAAATTAGGGTTATTTTGACCTCTCTTATTGCTTCCAAGAGTATGACGTATAGTTACTGGATACCCTGTACATTAAAAAAAATAGTAACGAGATTCCAAATAGCCTCACTGACGAGCCTTGACACGACGATACGCGTGGGTCTGATGATGAAGGCAAGCGACAAACCTTTAGATTTGTTCTTTAACAACAACAATTCTAATAAAGCTTCAAAGATAACTGCCTACTTTTACTTAATCTAGCTTCAAGAAGCCCAACAGATGCATCTCCTAGCCGAAAGAAACAACGAAGCGTTAGCCAGAGAATTGCAGACGTACAAAGACAAGCTTCAAGCTATTGAGGAAGAAATGGCTTTCACTCGGGGCAACAGTGTAAGCGTAGTTCAGCAATAAGTCGTAAAAGTAACAAGAACCTTAACGGGTTTGTTACTTGTTGTTAAATGTTATTTTTAGGCTACAGGAGAAGGAGAAAAAGAAGCACTTCAAAGGCGAGTTAAGGAATTAGAACGAATGGTGCAGGAAAGTAAAGATGCTAACGACGAACTCCGCTTAGATATGGGTAATAACGTCTTGCAGTAAACAGCGATATTTTACTAAAACACAGGATTTTGTGAAATTGGTTTAATATATCTTAACGGGCGGCTTCTAGGGTGGTCCTCAGATACACTATATTCCTGATTTTCTACTTCTTTCACAACATAACTTATCTATCAAAATAAACGCGACATTTAGCAGGGAGTTTTTTCTTTAGCTTGGGATAGGATTTAAATAAACTCTATAATGTTGTAATGCTGTTCTAATTCTAGATGCTCTTCAAGAAAAGGCCGACGAGAACGAGAAATTAGCTAACGAGAAACTGCACGAGATCACTCAGCTCGAGAGTCAGCTCGAGAGCGTTCGGGAAGACTCGGCGAGGCAAGTCTCGCGCATCAAGGACCGATGCGAGATCGTGCGCAAATCGATGCAAAATCAGATCAACGACTTGGAGCGACAGCTGGCGCAGACGAAGGCGTGCGCGCGGGCCGCCGAGAAAGAGAGGGACGACGTAAGACAGAAGATGCACGCGCAGATCAGGAATCTGAACGAGAATTTCGAAGATGCGCAGATGAGAATCAGGAATTTACAGGTATGTTAATTAGGTGCATGGTCCACAAGGCCATATGTCAACTCAAATAACAGACATAAGTGTTCTCAGAAGTAGGTATGCAAAATAATAACAAACTCTGAAAAGAGATTAAATATGAACTTTGAACTGGATACTGCGTACTTGGCTCCTGTTAATAACTGTAGCGCTTCATAGGTTACTTCAAATAAATCTTCCATTTATCTAACCATCTAAAGAAGATTTATACGTCTTTGAAGTCTAGAAGTCACTAACCATGGCGATCTGGAGGTGGTAGTTATCGCTGTATCGTCAGCAAAGAAATGTAATTTAGTTTGTTCAGGTTCGGGTATGTCGGTAGTGTAGATAATATATATAACGGACGTACAGGGGAAACTGCGCGGAACCCTCAAATAAATGATAAAATGACAATAATGCATCATGAATGATAGAGAATTCACACATCGTTTCAACTAGTAAACATCTCCAGGTTAGTTCAGGTGAATACAGTAATTGATGAGAAAATGTGTGTCGTTCAATAGTGGGTTATGTTGAAGAAGAATCATTAGCGCTGATAGTTTTATAACAGAAGTTGATTTATGAAACTTTTAATACTTGCATTCCACTATTCTTACACAATTTTTTCTGTTTCATAGGGACACGTGAACTTTTTAAAGAACAGCGGTCCATGCGACTTTGGCCCAGCGCCTGAAAAAGTGAAGGTGAAAGCGGCAGACCCATGTTGTTGTTCTGCCGATTACTAATATTATGTCTTCGTCCTGAGTCTTCTAACAATATTATCCTGGTTGTGGTTTTACCTATTTATTAAATACATTTTTACCTGTTTCTCGAAGTTTTTTTAGTGCAAATTGTGCTTTGCACATAAAGCCGTACTGCTTAGCGGTTGAGGCTTAATACCTACGGGGTTAGAATAAATATTGAGTCGCAATATAATCACCGTTTGTAAATAGACTGCCGGGAATTTTTGTCATTGCCTGAGAAGAACCGTGGCTCTGTCTAAGGAAGTAGTAAGTGTAAGAATTCCAAGAAATACGACTTGCAGATTTTGAAAGACGCAGGAATTACTGCCAGTGGTTTACCTAAACTTTATTGGAAAGAAATAATTTATTAAGCCTGATATTTTTTTCTGATGAAGCCAGGTTCCACCTTACCGGTTATGTGAATCCCCATTTTCTTGTGCAGTCCACATTGCACCCTCAAAAAATTTATGTCTGGTTGACTGTTTCCCGAAGAATAATTGTTGGTTTTATTTTTTTTTTCCATGACGCAGTTATAGCACAGCATCGGGATGATACTTTGAATCCATTTGTGGAGCAATAATTATATATAATATATATAAAAAGACGTGTGAATTTATGCTTAGAGCATGGCGGTAGCCAATTTCTGCCCTTGAGAAGTAACTATTATAATTCCTCAGTTTGAATACACAACACTCCACACAACGGAACAATATTCAAGTATCGATCGAGCTAGTCTATTGTATAGAGCCATAAGTGCCTTTGTGTCGTAAATTTGTCCAGTGTGTCGCTGTCGAAACCAAGTAATCTACAACTTTTAAAAATGATGTTGTCCACATGCATGATGAAGGAAAGATCCTTGTCGAAGATGACTCCGAGATCATCACCTCAAGGTTCTATATTATCGCCCACCCTCTTCTTACTATACATTAACGATCTTTTGGAAAAAAATGAATATCCTATTATAGCTTCGCTGATGACAGCACACTTGTTTCATCTATTACTTTGGATGCTCGGACATCGGCTGCAAATCTTAATAGGCAGCAAGAGGTCAGAGGCAGCCTCGCAGAAGCTTGGAGTACTTTTCCGAACTAAGAACCTCTATACTCCCCAACAACTTTTGATGCTCTATAAAACCCAAAGTCGACCATCGCTGGAGTACTGTTCGCATATTTGGGGCTTTACTCCTAAACATACCCTGAGATTGCTAGATTCCATTTAAAGAAGAGCCATTCGCTTGGTCGGTGACCATGATCTGACGAACAACCTTGGAAAGCCTAGAACATTGAAGGCGAGTTGGCGACTTGAGTCTATTTTACAAATATTTTCATGGCAAGTGCCCAACTGAGGTTGCCCGCTTGATACCACCCAGAGCGGTGCATGGTAGAAATACACCACGAGCCACTGCAGCCCACAAGTACGTGGTTCAGCTTAATGTCCCTCGAACGACACTGTTTCAAAATTCTTTCATCTGGAGAACGTCATAACTCTGGAACGACCTACCTGAGATCGTGCTCCCCAAAGATTCAAGACCAACGTGAATCGTTTCCTGCGCACACGCACCGCTTCCAGAGCGCCATAAAGGATTTATCCTACAGTGATGTGCCTTATAAAAAAAAAAGGTTGAAGTGTAAGACAATATCTAGATTGGTGTTCTTCACCTCGTAGGTATAATTTGTCGGAGAATTGCCGTTGACCTTACATTTGCTCATATTAAGCTGTAGACAGTTTTGCAGGATTTGCACCAGACAACCTGTCCAAATCCGACTGCAGATAGTTGTCATCGGAAACTCGGAAGAGAAACTTCAGGTCATAAGTGTATACCAGACCCATTGAAACAAGATATGACGTCATTTATAAATAGTAAGAATCAAAGAGGTCCGATATGTGAGCCTTGAGGAACACCAGAAGTTACCGGAAACTCTTTGGAGACTGATCTGCATATGGTTACAAATTGACGGCGATCAGTTAGATATGAGCTTATCCACTTGAGGTACGCGCAGACAGCTTTTCCAGAAGGAGTGCATGACAGATCAGTATATATGACGTCAATCTGATGACCTGCTTCAACCAAGAAATGCTGATAAACAACCAGGTTTGTTGCAGTTGAGCGACCACTGAAGAAGCCATGCTGCTGTGCAATGATGTAATTTTTGTAAGTTAAAAAGATTTCGTCAGTAATAATGGATTCAAAGAGCTTCGCGATGGCGAAAATTAAAGATCAGGAAAAAATTCACTATAAAATGATACTTGAAGTAGAAAGCATAAACGACCAATAAGTGACGACTGACAGTTTTTTAGTAACGAAGGAGATATGCCATGTGACCCTGATTTCTTAGAAGTTTACAAATTAGAGATCTCTTGGGTAATCTCTTCTGTAGTAAAGTAAGGTTTGAAATGAAAGTCATGCATCTTATTATTAAAGATCAGACATGTAAACGAACCACCCGAGTAAGAAACGCTCTAACACGTCGGTTTAATTTTATTTTCCTGCATTTTTAAAACTTCTGAAAATTATACAGGGTACTTCAAGGAAACTGTGCGGCTGTTAACTATATTTTTTTAAATGGAACATCCTGTATATCGCTGCATTTTTGGATTCTACGCAAGATTCTAAGCACATTTCATGTAGAATAACCTATACCTAAATGCAACTGTTTTCATATTATTGACATTTTTTAAATTAATGAAAACCCATGCCACGTAAAATCTAGTAGAAATATAGGCTTGTTCCAATTAGCAGTCCGGGACTAGTTTTTAATCAGAAATAGTTTACCAGGTGAATATTATATGTAGACCTTGTTAAGTCTTACAACTGGTTGATTGTATTTGACAGTTTGAAACTGTCAGGGACTGCTGGTTGGAACAGACCTAATATTAGTATCTAGATTGTCACTTTGACTTGTTGTCAACAGTGACAGCTGTGTCAATTTTTAACATATATACTGTAGGAGAATTACTTTTATTGTATTAAAAATGTTTTCAGAGCAAGAAAGAATCAAAATTCTTATAATGTTTGGCTGAGAAGATCGCTAAAGATATTTGGTCGAAGTTTGTGAACTCTTTAATAACACATATCCAAAGCGGGGGCAAGCAATTGCAATATCTACAGTAAGTAAAATTGTCAAAAAATTTCGTCAACATGGTTGTGTAAAAGATCTTTCCAAGACAAGTAGGTAGGTCAAAACTAGATGATAATGAGAAATTAGATGTTTTACTCAGTTATAACGAGAATCCTCATTAACCTACAAGTCAAGTCAGATTTAACCTTTAGTAGTAGGCAAAGTATCAATCATACATCATATCATCATAAGATTAATACTTGAATTAAATGAAGACTATGACCGCCGACCTCCAGCTTTGCGAAAATATGCAAGAGCTGTGCAACCTAGATCCATTATTTTGTTGAAATATTTTATTTCCCGGTGAAGCGACCTTTCTTCTTCATGGTACTGTCAACCGACAAAACTGTAGGTACTGGTCTACAGAGAGTACTCACTGGGCTCAAGTGACTCATCAGCAGCATCCCGAAAAAATCAATGTTTGGACTGAGATATTTCAAGACAGGAATATAGGTCCGTATCTTTTTGACGTAAACTTAAACGGCGAAATTTATCTTGACATTTTGCAACTGGAGTTGATTCCTGCCTTAACTCAACTGTATCCAGGTAATGAGCCCGATATACCCACTCCAACTATGTGGTTTCAACAAGATGGAGTACCACCTCACTACGCGCTAGCTCTTCGGCAGTATCTAAATGAGATATTTCCTAACAGGTGGATAGGACGTCGTGGACCCGTCGAATGGCCGGCCAAGTTTCCGGATTTAACTCCCCTAGATTAATGTCTGTGGGGATATTTAAAAGCCAAAGTTTATTTCAACGGACCTTGAAAAATCGTAATAACAGATGAAATTCGACAAATCCCACCTTCTGTATTCCTATATTAGCGGCTTGCTGTGGGCCTCTTCAGCAAGGTTTGTGTGCTTACTTGTTGATGTGACCATGCAGATCACAAATCAGCCACGGCGCATTTCTTGCTTCTAATAAAACGACATATTGATACGACATTCCTTAAATTATAGATTTTTTATTAAAAATAACAAAAATATAAACTATGTATAATACATTTGACTTAACAATTTAATTTTTATACATTAAAATGTATTATATTTAATCTAATATTCACAAGAATATGTACAAACAATTTTGAGTATTTTAAAGGCGTGGCGCTCATTGGACTGCCGTGACTAATGAGCTGCCCCATCGGTCCATTGTGATAATAACCTGTAAGAATGTTAAGAGTCTTCTTCTTTATAATAGCCTGCTAGCAACTAAGCGACGATTTCAACCACTGAAAATAAGAACAAGAATATATTATTATTATTATTAAAACACTGTCCAACTCTCCAAAACTTTTTCGCCTCCCTGGAGTGTTTTTGGTTTAAGTATTTTGGTCTGCTGCATCTAGCTCTAAACTCACAATTTCAATATCAGCCTCCATAGATAAGGGGGACGGAGACCTCTTAAACATTAAAAAAAACTCAATAATAACGCCATTCAATTATTGACAAACAATTACAAACTTATAATACATTTTATTAACAGTAAGTTTCAGGCTGATATATTCATTTTAAATTAATTTTTCAAGTATTTACTTCCTTGGATCTTTCTTTAATAAGAACCCGTAAGTATACCGTTTCTCAGTTGATGCAATGTCTTGGTGGAATCTTTCCCTATGCTCATCTCATGCTGCTCCCAAGTTTTCGGGAAAGAACTCCAAATAAGAATAGAGAAAATGGAATTTTAGCGACATGTTGCATCTCAAAATCTGGTAGGCAGAGGGTAGTTCTTTCACGTGTGCGTGATAGTTCTCTGCTTTCTGGTTGCCAATTTCAGTATTATTTAACGTTGTCCTAAAGTTCTCATCTTGTTGTCTAAATTGAAAGTGCGCTTGAGGAAAAACCAGTGTGTTCCGCAGTATTCTTAGATGTTGCATAAGCGTTCGATTAGGTTTGATATACAAATTAAATAAAATACTTCCTAAGCAGTATGTAGAGACTCTATATCTCTGCTCGACTTATTAGAATCAAGAATTGAAAAATAAAAGCCTGCGTGCCCCAAGGAAATGTTCCAGGCCTCATTCTTTGTTTGTTATATACCAGTGACTTACCAGTTTCGAAAGAAACTACCATAGTTACATTCGCTGATGATACTGCTATTCTCGCAGTTGATCAAGATCATGAGAGCTATACGAGAAAATTCCAAATAGTCAGCAATATGGTTCTTCTAGATGTTAACGCTACAATTGTGCCCCATGAAATGAATGCTAAATATCTTGGCATGGCTCTTGATACTAAACTTCAATGGAAAGAGCACGTGAAGAAGAAAAGAACTTACCTAGATTTAAAATATAAACAACATCATTGACTAGTGGGAAGGAATTCGAAATTATCAATCCACAATAAAATGCCTATCTACAATTAGGTTTTTAAACCAGTACAACTTGTCGGTATTCAGCTTGGGGACTGCACCTGTAATAGCAATATCAAGATGATACAGACGTTACAAAACAAAGTGCTGCGAAACATATTAAGTGCTCCTTGGTATGTTTGCAACTCTGGTCTTCATCGAGACCTTGGAATTTCAACAGTGAAGGAAGAGATCAAAAGGTGTGACGGCAAGCATGAAGCCCGACTTCACCTGCATATCAACGCAGAAGCTCTACAGCTGCTGGACAATCAACAGCACGTCCAAAGACTGAAGAGAACCAACCCGTTTGATTTTGTGTATTGTGCAAAGTGTTAAAAGTAGAGCACAAGACGCGAGTGAAAGTATATCCTCTAGCATGAGCAATCTAAAGGACATCAATGGATAGACTTTAGACGATAAATATATTTAGTTCTGAAGAATCATTAGAGAAAAATTAATGGTTAGTCTTAAGCTGGGGTTTCCTCGAAAATGGCACCATCATATAACCACCGTGAAAATCCAGTGAATTACGTCATAACGTCACACTGCTGTTCGATTTAAGTGGTTTCCAACAGACACCGTAGCATTAAATATAGCGTTGTCATCAAATTCAAAGCTGTGTCAGTGTAGCAATTGGCTCCAACGTTTTTTAATCTAGGTTGAGGTATATTCATGTGCGCCTTCTTCTGCATGTTTTTTATATACCTCCGATTCTTCCTCCCTCCGATTAACCTCTTCTTCGAAAATGAGTACAAGACCGAGATCGATGTCATCCATATTATTATATTTAAAATAAACCACACCGTTTCACAACTTTCGTCGCTTTTCTGACATTACAACTGACGTCTCTACTTGCCGCATTTTTACACCGCTCTGTGACTTAATTCAACGGATTTTGACAGCGGCTTTCGAAGAAAACAGACTAGTTTTAATAAAATCTGTACGGTCGATCTTTGCCGTTGCGTCGCCACAATCCATATGAATCTAATCAAAATTTATTACGAGGTTTAAGAAGTCACAACAAAGTCTAAGTTCATAAACGTCAAAACTTTCGTGGCTAGGGTTCGGATTACTTACCACCAACACGAGAGAACAATAAAAGTGGCTCTGAAAAGAACAGTTTAATTGAGTTGTAAGACACAGAAACGTTTAAAAACAAGTGAAAGTTGACAGATCGAAACGATGACTTTGACATCAATAAAAAACTCTCCAAATATCCTTTGCCTCTGTCTAGTACGTTACTTTGAATTCAAGACGTATTGCGCTACCCCGGATCTTCAGCACTATGATCAAACACACAAGTTAAATTTTAACGTACCGTTTCCATGGCAGCAACCGAAAAACGCCCACTTGTTAATTTTTCACTGTGGTTGAAAAACAGCTAGTTAGCATCTTGTGTGTTTGATCATAGGGCTGATCAAGCACGTATCCAGGGGGGGGCCCGAGGGGCCCGCCCCCCCCCCCCCCGAAATCCCGAAATTTGAAAATAATGATTTAAGTTTTAATGTGTGATTCGCTTTGCTCTGAATTAATTAAAATAAGTCCACATTTTTAAATGATTTTCGTCCTTGAGGCCCCCCCCTCCCCCCCGAAACGAATTTCTGGATACGGGCCTGGGGCTGATAATCAGTTATAATAAATTACCTCTGATAAGTTTAGCTTTATGCTTCCATTTTGCAGAGGATCTTTAGCTTCAAAAATATCTGAAAATTTAAAAAGAATTGTAAGTAAGTTTATTGACAGTTCCATATCTGAATAGCTTTCATAAAAATATGAGCACTGATATAATAGGAAGATCAAATTGGCAGTTGAGGTAAAAAAAATTGGATACAAGTATTTTCCAACAATAATATATAGGTGCTAAGGTCCTTAATAACATACTAAAAGTCCCGGAAAATATGACAATGGCAAAATGGAAAAAGTGGCCGCCATTTTCTTTTTTTATGATTTCGCCGATGTTTTGTACATAACACTGCTTTTGAAAAATATTTTTTTAATATAACATATAACAATTAACATATTAAACAAAAATATCTTTTTTCGTAAATAGTTCATTTTATCGGTGTCGATCAAGAGTGCCTTTTTTTTAGTTTAAGGTTTAAACTATCCAAAAATATGGTTGTTGCGCCTTTATCATACACGGTGTAAAAAAATAGCATTACCATATTAAAGCTAGTCCGTCCCTGGCAAACTAAATAAGCCAAATGTGATTTAAAGGGCTCATTTTAAAGAGCCTTACCTAGTAACCATCATATTAAAGAATTATTGCCCACATGTTCTGAGACACCCTGTACAACAATAATATTATTACTTTAGGTTACTGTCACAAGTAGGCTTCCTAGGGATAAATTAAGGGTAGGCGGCACCTACCTTGCCTACCCCGAAGGCCGCCACTGCTTTAGACGTTACTTTGATGCGAGGGTTGGTTGACAGGATATTGAAATCTGGAGCTAAGACATTTAAAGTAGAATCGTAGACAAAACGTCTAAATAGTAGCCAATGTCTATTTTGGGGACCTATCATCAACGTTTGATAAAACCATATTTACTTACTAAATGCGACGGTAAGATGCAGAATGGCTGACACAAAATCGCCAAATCTCAATGTTCCATCTTTCCTCATGTACCTAAAACAGACACTCCATTATTACTGCCTAAGAAAAGGAAGTGGAAAGTGCAATATCTAATTAATATCTATATTAATAAATACCTTAATATTAATGTCGTAAGTACTTCACTGCTCAGCTGAAATCCAACCTCTAACAGTGCGTCCCTGAACCTTTCAGCTTTTAGAATTCCCGTTTTTTCCTTGGTGTGATTTTTGAAAGCCGTTTGCCAAAATTTCAGGCTGCACATGAGATCCTTGAAATCGCTGAATTTAAGTCGGCCTGAACCCGAACTCTAAACAAAATTGAAACGTTCGTATATAAGGAAGGGTGCAAGCAAATTGGCATTATTTCGCATTTGGTGTGGCTTTATCTGGGATACTATACAAGATATGAAAGTTGAAAGGATTATAGGCACCTACCTCAAAAGTAAAAACAATCTGCCGACAAACTTCAATGGAGGCACAACTCTTGATGTAGTCGTTCGGTAAGCAGGCGTCCAAAAGTTCTTGTAGCTCAAAGGCATTGACAGTTCTGTGTTCGTCGGCCAACTGAAGAAAGACGGCCTCGTATTGGCTAAAACTTTTGCCGTCCAATAATGGAGGTGCTTTTACTATTGCCGATTTAACTAAAAAAATATTATTCAACATAACACAGCTTTTGTAACCATACAGTATCTTAAAGGACGTTCTAACAAGCCTCAGTGAAAAGATCAGAAGAATAGCTTAAAAATACAACATCAGAGCTGTTTTTAGATAAGGAGGTACACTCCTTACAAAAGTTGAACCGGAAAGTAGGGCACACAGAACTGAATTTAACACCTATGAGATTTCCCACTTAAGTCATCAATCTATATGAATATTAATCGTGATAGTCAGCTAATTATATTTACCTAAGGATGGCACTGTGTCCACTAATTTTAATTTTAAAGGTTTGCTTGAGTATACCCTTAATGTAAATCCTGATTCTTGGCCTGATTCAAACGTTGTCGGTATTATTAAGTATCCACCTTGCTCGAGCTGACATCTAAAAACATTGAATTGCAACCCTAATATACTTTGACGTAAAAAAAAAATAGCTTGAATATTATGGTGCCGCCTGTTGTCAACTTAAATTAATTAATATCACATACATAAGTATTGAAATAAATTGTTCTTTACCTGTGACTAATCTGTCGGCTATTAGTATACTGTGAATTGAATAACGACTTATTTTTCTTAAAAAATGATTTTCCTATCGTGTCTGTATTACTTTTTGGTAAGGAATATGCTGTAAAACCTAAAAGTAAGTATCAAATCAAAAGTTTTTGTCCCACCGTTGACCTGAACTATCCTAAACAGTAAGTATAAGGCAAAAAAATATTTTTTACATGACATAAGCACATTTTACTAAACAAATAAATACGTATGAACGAAGTATCAAAAAGTTCTATTCCAACTGCCTTCATCATCACAAGTATGATTAAGTGGTCTGGGGCATCATCTAGAACAGTTGTGTCCACTCCCATATTTTAAATATTTTCTTATCACCATCAGGATGTCCCTTTTGTTCTTTTCATATGAGTTCCACCACCTGGTTAATTATATGCAGTCATATTATATCTATATCTCTCTTCATTCTTATTATCCCAGATACGACATAGTGGACATAGCAATATCTCTTGTGGGCTCGTTCCAATGTTTATTGTTGCCATTTAAGTGAGTTGCTCCAGCTTTTCTTATTGAATCACCAACTTTTCGAGGTTGTTTGGCCTCTTCTCATTATATGTCAAAAATACTTGAGTGTTAGTATTGTGTTGTTGTATTATACTGGATAATCATTGTTGTGCAGTTCTTTAAGTGTAGATATATTGCTTCTTTGTTTTGTCACATTTAGCATCGTTCCCCAGCAGAACATATCGATTGCCAATCAATCTTCTTCCAGTCTTTCTGTTCTGCACAATTGGATTCTTGACCTACAATTACATGATACCGACAGGTTACAACTATAACCCTCTCTCATCAGTCTAATTATTCCAAATGGGATGTAGTGCCTTCCGCAATATCTCTTGTGGGCTCATTCCAATCTGCTCTATCTTGCGCTCTTCGTCAACGATGTTATGCATATTTTCGTCTGCCATTTTAGTAAGTTGGTATATACATTGTGTTTCAGCTTTTCCGTATTAGATGACCAACTCTTCGAGATTGTTTGGCCTCTCCTCATTATATTATGCACAAAATACTTGAGTGTTTGATTGCTGGAAGTTATTGAGTTCTTTAAGTATAGATATATTGCTTCTTTGTTCCATGTCACGTTTAGCATCGTTCCCCAGCATAACATATCTTTGCCAATCTGCTCTATTTTGCGCTCTTCGTCAACGATGTCATAGTCATAGTTTCGTCTGCCATTTTAGTAAGTTGGTCTGTACATTGTGCTTCAATTTTTCCTTATAGATAGAAGTTGTTTGACCTCTCCTCATTATATTATGTCCAAAATACTTGAGTGTTTCATTGTTGGATGTTATTGAGTTTTTTTAAGTATATACAGGGTTGGGCAAATGTTCCGGAACGGCTTAATTACAAGCGAACGAAAAGTGATATCGAATCGGGGTTTTGGGCAATCTATAGGACAAAAATTTTACTATTTGACTGGTATACCATATGTCAGTAATGTCACCAACTGTCAAGTGTCGACGATATTTTTTTATTTTTTTAAATGGAACACCCTGTATATTATCAGATATTCTAGATCTTCAATAAATTACAAATATTTTTCATATAGCATACCATATGATTAAATTCAACTGTTTCGGAAATACGAGCAAATGAATGTAGTACATTTTATTTAAACAAAACCAAGGTAATAACTTTAAAACACAATAATATAAAATAATGGTTATTTAATTAAATGTTCAAAATGTCGTCCTTCAGCCACCTGACAGTGTCCAATCCTGTCGGAAAATTCAGAACGCACGTTTTGCAAATGTTCACGAGAAATAACATGCACAGCATCTAAAATTCTGTTTTGAAGATCCTCCAAAGTCTTAGGTTGTGTACGATATACGACAGTCTTTAAATGACCCCAGAGGTAGAAATCTAGAGGTGTTAAATCTGGAGATCTAGGAGGCCATTCAATGGACCCTCTCCTACCTATCCACCTTCCAGGAAAAGTTTGATCTAAATAATTTCTGACATGTATACCAAAATGAGCTGGCGCCCCATCTTGCTGAAACCAAATGTCATTCGCTAGTATTTGATCGTTAACCTGATCATGATATAAATTAATCAAATTTGGTATAATTCTATTTCGAAGCAGATCTAAGTAGTAAATAGATGTCAAGTTTCCATCAAGGAAGAAAGGCCCAATAATATGGTTTCCAATTATACCTGCCCACACATTTAATTTTTGGGGGTGTTGCGTACGGTGCTCAATCATCCAATGGGGATTATGGTCTGACCAGTATCGACAGTTGTGCCTATTGACGAAACCATTAAGACAGAATGTAGCCTCGTCAGAAAATAAAATACGACTTACAAAGTTAGGTTGTAGGTCTATGTAGTCCATTATTTCTTGACAAAATTGCATACGCCTATCAGGATCGTCCTCTGATAGTTCTTGAAGCAAGCTGACTTTATAAGGAAACATTTTATTTTTTTTGAGGATTCTTCTAATTGATTTTTCGCTGTTTTCATGTGCAAGAGCAAGCTTTGAAACTGACGTCTGTGGTTCTTCTTGCAGGGCAAGCAAAACATCCAGGGATTTCTCGTCATTTGTAGCAGTTTTCGGACGACCTGTTTTTGGCAAGTTTTTTACCGTACCCGTATGCTCAAAGTTATGGAATATTCTATTAGCAGTTGATTTAGAAATGGGATCTCGAACAGGAAAACTTTGATTGAAAAGGTCGGTTGCTTCTTGAAAAGATCTCCGTCTATCCCCATATCCTATCATCATAAGCAGAGTAATCCGTTCTTGTTCAGTTAGCTGAACCATAGTTTTATCAGTTATATCAGAGGTTTAGTCGATAAATAAAAAACTCGCACAACTCACTTAATACAAATAAATAAAAATTAAATAGGAAATGTGTCAGAGTGACACTTGGGAGTCATGGAAACTAAGACTTTTATTTGGAATGTCATAATAAAAGAAATATGTTGCTTGATTTTTAAACAAAATGTAATATGGGCTTTCTACATTCATTTGCCCGTATTTCCGAAACAGTTGAATTTAATCATATGGTATGCTATATGAAAAATATTTGTAATTTATTGAAGATCTAGAATATCTAATAATATACAGGGTGTTCCATTTAAAAAAATAAAAAAATATCGTCGACACTTGACAGTTGGTGACATTACTGACATATGGTATACCAGTCAAATAGTAAAATTTTTGTCCTATAGATTGCCCAAAACCCCGATTCGATATCACTTTTCGTTCGCTTGTAATTAAGCCGTTCCGGAACATTTGCCCAACCCTGTATATATTGGTTCTTTATTTCTTACCATGTCACACTAAGCATCGTTGTCTGTCTATCTTGTGGGCTCATTCCAATCTGCACTATACTGCGCACTTCGTCAATGAGGTCACGGTCATAGTTTCGTCTGCCATTTTAGTAAGTTGGTCTATTCATTGTGCTTCAGCTTTTTCTTATTAGATGATCAACTCTTCGAGAATGTTGTTGAGTTCTTTAAGTATAACATTGGTTCTTTATTTTTCTGCCATGTCGCATTTAGCATCTTTCCCCAGGAGAACATTTCAGTTGCGTTTATTTTTGTTTTACTGTGTCCAGGACTTACATCCGTATGATAGAACTGAAATATCTGCAAGCAATTTTCGTTGCGGGAATCTCCGTCTGATTATCTGTACAAGGATGAAGGGAGTGAAGATGTCATCAGCTGTGTTGACAGTCCACTCAACAACGGACAATGAATGTCTGGGGGATGAATCGTCATGATGCCATAAGGCCATTATGATAGCTCACACATTGAGCTAAAGTCAAAAAAGATTGACACCCACGGAGCGTCCTTAACTTGCTTCCCAACAACTAACAAATTCACCACACTTACTGATTTAAAAATAATACAATCTTTACTCACAAAGTTCAAGTTTTTGTTTTACTTACTACACCCCTTATTAACCTGAACTCTAAAACAACTATCTTTACCCCTTTGAGGAGTATTATCAACCTACCGATAACTTTAGGTTCCATAATACTATGTTGATTGAGCGAAACAACCACTTCTTCCATTTCGCTCAGAAGCAGGTGTAATTGGGGATTGATATGGAACGTGTCTGGGTTATTCCTACAGCCTCCGCCTGTAACGCCTTTTTGCCAGTTTCCTTGGTACAGGCGCATCTGCCACGTATTCTTATTATGTAGACTAAAATGTTGTTAAGGATATTAATTTATTTTTGGAATACTAAATCTTAATAAATATAAATATATGTAGACAAATTTTCTATTTTTCTTTTATCATCAGGCACTGCCGAAAAATTCGACTATGGTGTACCTATTATGGTAGTTAATTTGTAAGAAATACTTGTAAGGAATATGGAATCTTCATTACTTCATTTTTTACGGAGGTAGTTACCTAGGTTCATCACGACTTGTATCACTATCTAAATGGACAACTTCTAAATGTGTAAATGTTTGTATAAATTCGGGATATGGAAGCCAAAATTCCTAAAAATAAGAATTATGTTAAACAAATTATTTGTCATCATATTATTAATCTCAGTTGAGTACCTCTTCGTTAAACTTGGATTGTAGCCGTTCATATTCGGCGGGTGGTACTTCTGACCACTCTGGTGAGTCTAACGACATGGGTCCGATATATTCCGTTGCTAGTCCTAAAGGATTTCTTAGTTTGATTAACTGTACCGATTCATTATTAAAAGTTTCTACCCTAGAATTGAAAACAGTCATTTTTTAGATAAATTGTAGAATCCTAAAAAGATCTAGTTTCTAAAATGTGTTTCTCTAAATTTCACATTTAGTTTCCATAGTAAAATATAATTGATGTTAGAATGATCTCTATAATTTAAAAATTTTACGTGATCAACATGGGAATATCCGAAATATTAGATAAGTGTAGGTAATAGTCAAAGCTTTTAGAAATTGTAATCAACACTAACATATAATACAGTAAATGGTAAAATAAGCTTTTCTCAATAATAAATGTTTTTTAAAACATATTAAAATTTTAAAATTTGACATTTTTTAATATAAACTGGAAGATAATTCAAATTATCTTACAATCATAAACTATAGACTTGAAAAATGAGTATGTAAATATATAGGGTGTCCGGGAAAAATCTCTCGAATATGTGCTCCTGAATGACGCCGCTGGAAATCGTTTTTCTTGAATAACATTCATAGTACCTATTATAATTTAATAAAGATTTAATGTGATGGACACCAGTAAGGACCTTTTAAACGAATGGTACGAAATAAATAAAATATCCTGCATCTTAGAACTTGTCATCCTTCACATCGCTGACACATTGAACCTTTACTTTGATATTAATTTACTGATTTTTGGATTTCGTGGTGAATTAATTCGAACTATGGAATACACGTTTCTTGAGTATGCAAATATGTATCTGATGTATGGTCCTGCGTCTTGCAATGGTTTAAAAGCGAGAAGGTTATATACTATGCCAAACCAGAAGACATTTCAACTAGTTGACCAACGGTTACGGGATAATGGTGGGCGATTCCAATTAATAAGGTAATACATATTACTGACCTTCATTATAACTTTAGGAAACTTTGGTAAAAATAGTACTGATACTGGTCTGAGAAGAACCGTACATACGCCGCAATTAGAGGAAAATAACAAGCACCCGAAAATTATTAGCACAGTTTTATACATCGAAAATAATAGTACATGAAGTTCTTCAAGAACAGCTGTTGTATGCATATTATTTGAAAAAAATACATGAACTGATTCCTGAAGATTTTTCTCGTAGAATGCGGTTTGCAAGCTCGCTATTGGATCAGCAGCGAAATAATGTAAACTTCATTAGCATTATTCTTTTTACAGATGAAGCAAGGTTTACCAGAAATGGTATCACCAATTCACACAGTACACATGTATGAGCTGATGAAAATCCTCATTGTCTCACATCTTCAACATCAGCTTCAATCAATTAATATCTGGGCAGGACCCATTAGCAATTTCTTGATTAGACTATTAGTGTTGCCTAGACTCCTCAATCTCCCGACCTAACGCCGTTGGATTTTTACCTATGGGGGACACCTGAAAAAACTTGGTGTATTCTACTTCGGTCGGCACTAGGGAGGAACTTCTACAGAGAATCACGTTTCATTGTGATGTGATAAGGACCAAGGCTGGATTATTGTCAGGTCCTTACTAGTGTCTACCACATTAAATGTTTATTAAATTATATTAAGTCCTTTGAAAGTTATTTAAGAATAACTGATTTCCAGCGTCGTTCGTCAGGGGCACATATCTCCGTAAATAGAGCCTATAAGAAAAAGTTTGATAGAACTTGTCATCTTATTTCTTTATGTTCTATCTGAATCCGAAAGATTTCCCACATTTCCCGGACATCCTGGATATTAAACTGAGCCACATAGGACTAAAAACTTTAGATTTTGTTATTCCCTCTTGAATCATTAATACTTTTCCAACATTCTTTGCGTGGATTTAATGGTTTAGTAATACGATTTTTAAAATAATACTTCTTGCCTTTTTTAATTACCTTTCTATATACCTATGTTTTTCTAAGTATTAAAATATGAAATGAATGAATGAAAATGAACTATAACCCTTTAATATCCAACATAGTGTAAAAAGCTTTAGTAAATAGATCTAAAATCGTTTAAGGAAAATTATTCGATAAGGTAAGAACCCTGAATATTATTAAGATAACTTATCGTTAACCTTCGTTCATCATTAGGGTTTTTTAAGTATAGACATCGACTTCAACTTCTGTTTCTTTATATTATTGCTTCATCAGCGGGTCTTCCATGGGGGGTTTGTTATTGAACAATTGGTTCTTATTGAGCTGAGCAGTTACAATGTAGGGAAGTATTCACTTTTTAAGTTAAGGTGCAGGTGGGGGGAGGAGACGAGGAATGAGCCAGTCTCTCGGTAATCTGTATGGTTTTAAAGGGTTTGAATGTATATGTGAGCGACGACCCTGTAGATGGCAGAAAACCAGATGATGGTTCAAGCCAACAGAGCCCTTTTCTTAGGATGGACTCTTATCGTTACGGTTTTAGGCCATTAAGTATTATTCAAGCATTTCTTTATATTTAGAGCTTAGGTGACAGATTTATGTATGGCTATTAGTTTTTAAAATTATTAGGGTAGGCGATAGAAAAAGAAAGTTTGAAAGAACACTTGTTGACTGTACGTCATATGAGCAGTGACGCTCTAGCTTTGTCTTGATTAAATTGTAATTTAAAATTGCTACTGAAATTAAACATTTGGAGAAAATACAAGATTGTCTTATTTTCTCACATCAGAAGTGGGATTCGCTCGCTAAAAGTACCACAAATCCCAATTGCTTTGGACACGTGAGAACGGCGTATTTGTGCTAACTGTTTTAACCGAGTTGTGTAGTGTTGTTAAGAGACTAAGTTAAGAAAAACTATCATATCGTTGTAATAAATTGTGCTTTCGTTCGAAAACATTGTACGCAATTTCAAAATGGAAGAATTTGTGAAAATGTTCACGAATTCAGTGAAAGCTCTACAAGAGAAGGGTAGTAAAAGTGCCGTGTCCACGACGGTGTCCATTCCGAAATTTGATCCGCGTTCGGACAATGACTCGGCATTAAAATGGTGTGTTGAAATGGAGAAGTTAGGCGAACTTTTCGATTGGACGGACTTTGAGCTATTGGTGAGGTGTGTTCCTGGTCTTCAGGGCGAAGCAGCTGAATGGTTTTCATCCTGGCAGCCTGTGGACAAGTCATGGGGAACGTTTAAAGCGGAGTTGTGCAGTCTATACCCACCGAAAAGGAACCTGAGCGAAAAACTACGCAAAGTCAGCCTCTACACTAGTGAAAATGCTGAGTCCTACTGTGAGTATGCCAGAAAAAAAGTTTCTTTGATCAAATCTTTAAATTTTAATTTGTCGGAGAGTCAGTTGCTAGAAATTGTTATCGGGGACATTAATGATGTTCAAGTTAAAACAGCTGCATTTAATAGTAAAGTCGACTCTGTTAGTGAGCTTTTAGCTCTTTTAAATAATTATAAAAAGGGGAAATTTGATAAGATTTCAAATAAAAGGGTTTATCCTTCCACTTTTAAAAGGGAAAGTAAAGAGAGAGATCAGAAAATATGTTTTAATTGTAATGAACCCGGGCACATTAGGCGTTCTTGCCAAAAACAGAGGAGAGTTGACCATTCTGTGGGAGCCATAAATGATACTATTTTCGTTAAGAGTAAAATTATATGTGTGTATTGTAAAAAGGTTGGACATAAAATTGAAGACTGCTTTCGTAGAAAACGCGAGCAACCTTCTACCTCTCATAACGTCAATTTCTTTTGTCTGGATGTAGATCCATCTTTTTGCACTAAGTTTAGGATTCAGGACATACTTGTCAACTGTTTAATAGATACGGGAGCTGAATGCAGTTTATTATCAGATTCTATCGCGAAAAAACTAAGTTGTAAGCTGGAACCCGCTTTTATGACTTTGAAAGGTATTGGAGGAGTTTCCTTGTTTACACGTAGTAGGACCACCGTAAATATTGAATGTAACGGTACAGCCTTCGAGATTTGGTTTTACATTGTCAACAGTGCAGCAATTATACCAGATGCGATTTTAGGCCGTGATCTTTTTAAACATAAAGGACTTGAAATTCATACTGACAATAGTGGCACTTGCCTCTACTTAAGCCCCGAACAAAGTTTGAGTCCGATGGTCATAAATAACTTTTTACTTTCTACCGATGCCGTTAATACGCCTCTGACAGGTCAGGATAGGGTTGATTTATTGAGTTTACTTGAGGTCTATAAAAAAAACATAACTACCGGAAACTCGGTAACACCAATAACAACTGCACATTTAAGAATATCTTTGAAAGAAGATAAAATAATTAATGTTTCGCCTTATCGCATGGCTTTAACCGAACGGGAAAAAGTGAAACTAATAATTGAGGATTTGTTAAAAAACAACATTATACGCGAAAGCTTTTCGCCATACGCAAGTCCAATTGTACTCGTTCATAAAAAAGATGGTAGCGCGAGGATGTGTTGTGATTATCGCGCTCTTAATAAAATAACAATTAAAGATAGATTCCCACTACCTAGAATCGATGACCAATTGGATAGGTTAGGCAAAGGAAAATATTTTACAACTTTGGACATGGCGTCCGGCTTTCATCAAATCCCTATTGCGGATTGCTCAATCGAAAAAACCGCGTTTGTAACACCGGATGGTCATTACGAATACCTGCGAATGCCTTTCGGCCTTTCCAATGCGCCAGCGGTTTTTCAGCGGGCTATTTGTAAAGCACTCGGGGATCTGAGGGACCGGGACGCTCTGGTCTATTTGGATGATATTCTTATTCCGTCTGTAACGATAGCTGAAGGTTTAGAAAAACTAAATAAAGTTTTAGAATGCCTAGCAGCGGCAGGTTTCTCTTTAAATATTACCAAGTGTCATTTTTTTGAAAAACAAATCGAATATTTGGGTCAAGAGATATCAGAAAAAGGTGTAAGGCCAGGTGAAAATAAAGTTAAAGCACTATTAAAAGCACCCGATCCACAGAACGTAAAACAAGTTAGGCAATTTATGGGTTTGGCAAACTATTTCCGTAAATTCATTCCAGAAATGGCCGCTCGAACAGCTTGTGTTACTAAACTTACTAAAAACAATGAAAAATTCGAGTGGGGAGATGATCAAAAAATTGCAAAGGAGTACGTGTGTGCTTTTCTTAGTCAAAGACCTTTATTAGCCATTTTTGATCCAAAATTAGCAACGGAGCTTCACACCGATGCGAGTTCACTAGGTTATGGAGGTATATTATTTCAGCGACATGATAACCAGCAGCGGGTAGTAGCATATTTTTCAAAACGAACGTCTAATGAGGAATCAAAATATCATTCTTACGAGCTTGAAACTTTAGCAGCCTATTATGCTATAAAGCATTTTCGTGTTTATTTATGGGGTCTAAAATTTAAACTTATAACAGATTGCAATTCTTTAAAGTTATCGCAAAACAAAAAGGAGTTAATACCAAGAGTAGCTAGATGGTGGTTATTTCTACAATCCTTTGACTTTGAGATTGAATATCGAAAGGGCAAATATATTCAACACGTTGACTATTTTAGCAGAAACCCAATAGAAACTACTATTCAAAAAGTTCAAATAAATACCGTTACGATTGACAACTGGCTAAGAAGGGCACAAAAGCATGATAAAGAAGTTCAAGACATAATTTTAAACCTTAACGACGGTAAACTAACCACTGAGTATTTTTGTCAAAATGATATTCTTTTTAGAAAAATTAATCCAAGTGAAAACCCTCCTATTTACCGTGCATTTATTCCTAAAGGGAGTCGATTGGGATTGTTGCGTCTATTTCATGATGAGGAATGCCACATCGGGCCAGATAAAACGTTCGCAAAAATTAACCACTATTTCTGGTTTCCACGAATGGCCCGCTTTGTGAAAAAGTACTGTAATCATTGTTTAAAATGTATCGTCAAAAAAAAACACACTGGCCCCAAACAAGCCCTTCTACACCCGATAGATAAAATACCCATACCCTTTCATACTGTCCACGCAGATTGCGTGGGTCCGTTTCCCGTCTCTCCTGAAGGTTACAAACATTTGTTACTACTAATCGATTCGTTCACAAAATTTCTCTTTCTAATACCGTTAAAAAGCTTATCAGGTACGGAGACTTCGGATGCCTTTAAGCTGTACTTAAACATTTTCGGGATTACGAAAACATTAATCTGCGATAGGGGTACAAATTTTACTGATCAATCAGTAAAAAATGTACTGTCAGAATTAGGTATAAAACAACATCTGGTTGCAAAAAGCGCACCCCGCGGGAATGGGCAGGTAGAACGGTACGTCGGGACAGTCTTGAACTTACTTAGAACAGAAATTGATGACGAAAAAACAGAATGGCCGAACTCGATTCTAAAGTTACAAAATACATTAAATACCACGGTTCAGAAAACTACTGGTTTTTCACCTGTTTATTTATTAACCGGTGTTGAGGGTAACATTCCAGAAATAAAGACATTAACCGACTCTCTTCCATTAAAAGATATTTCTAAAGATTTATTAAATGACAGAAATCTGGCATACCAACGTATTAGAAAGCATGCAGACTATACTAAAAATCTCTTTGATAAAAAGAGGAGGTCGAATAAAATTTTTAATGTGGGCGATCATGTTTATCATCCTTCGGGTAATAGCCACCTGTCAAAGTTGGATGACAGATACGAGGGACCCTTTGAAATTACTCAAGTCTTACCTAATGACAGATTTGAGCTAAAAAATTTGGCAACAAACCGAAAACGAACAGTCGCAAAGGATATGATTAGAGTATGGCCTGGAGAGCTCTCTGACGAATGTTAGACAATACTAGGTAACTAACTATTATCAGTGGTCTGGCCTGCGTGAGCGATTGTGAAATGAGATATTTTTTTTTGTTTGTTGTTGGAAATAATATTGTGTTGAAAGCGCGACGCTTTGCACAAATATTTATTTTGTTAGCTTTGTGTGTGTTGAAAGCGGGACGCTTTGCACCAATATTAGTTTTTTTTTGTGAGTGTTGAAAGCGGAACGCTTTGCACAAATATTATTTTTTTTTATGTGTGTTGAAAGCGGAACGCTTTGCACTAATATTTATTCTTTTTGCTTTCTGTGTGTTGAAAGCGGGACGCTTTGCACAAATATTAATTTTTTTGTTTAGTGTGTTGAAAGCGACACGCTTTGCACAAATCTGTGTCTTTGTGTGCCGGAAATGAGACATTGGAACAATTATTTTTCCATGTTTGGTTTTATGTTGAAAGCGAGACATAACGAAAACAATTTATAGAAGTTGATCTTGCCACGATCGATTCGCCAGGCCTTATTTATGCTTCTATAATGAATCATGGCACATTTCTGTTGTTGTTTTTCTTTTGTTTCAGTTTTCTTCAAAACGGTAATTCGAGAGCGAATTACGGCGTCAGGTTGGCCGTGTGAGCGACGACCCTGTAGATGGCAGAAAACCAGATGATGGTTCAAGCCAACAGAGCCCTTTTCTTAGGATGGACTCTTATCGTTACGGTTTTAGGCCATTAAGTATTATTCAAGCATTTCTTTATATTTAGAGCTTAGGTGACAGATTTATGTATGGCTATTAGTTTTTAAAATTATTAGGGTAGGCGATAGAAAAAGAAAGTTTGAAAGAACACTTGTTGACTGTACGTCATATGAGCAGTGACGCTCTAGCTTTGTCTTGATTAAATTGTAATTTAAAATTGCTACTGAAATTAAACATTTGGAGAAAATACAAGATTGTCTTATTTTCTCACATATATGTGAGTGTGTTATTATAAGGGGTTCAGGGAAATGTCAGTCCGTTTGTAGTAGTCCAATCGTTAACCTTAAGTTCTTTGACAGTTATTTAAAAATAACTGATTTCCAGCGTCGTTCTTTAGGGGCACATATCTTCGTAAATAGAGCCCATAATGTGCCATTTATCCAGAAGAGCTTAAAATAGCAAAAGTAGTACCAGTGTATAAAAAGGGATCGCATGAAGATTTAAACAATTATAGACCTACCTCTCTACTTAGTACATTTTCTAAAATTATTGAAAAGGCCATTAAGTCAAGAATGATTAGCTTTATTAACTCCACATTTCAATTTGATTGTAATAAGTATGGGTTTCAAGAAAGAAGCAATACACTAGGAGCCACGGCGGATCTTCTGAGCTATATAGCTAACCAAATTGACAAAAACAGATATGTTCTAACTGTCTTCATTGACCTGCAAAAAGCTTTTAATACGGTCAACATTGATCTTCTTATAAAAAAATTAAGTAACTTAGGCTTTCGAGGATAATGTAGAGATTTGTTGAAATCATACTCATCAGGAAGAAAACAATTCACAGTTGTAAATAGTAATACTAGCAGTTTAAATGATATTTCAGTGGGCGTAGCTCAGGGATCAGTTCTTGGACCATTGCAGTACCTTTTATATGTGCATAACCTTAAATTCGTAGGGCTCCAATGCAAATATTATATGTTCGCGGATGATACAGTGTTAGTATTTTCTGCAAGGAGCGAAGAAGAACTAGAACGGATTGTGAACCCTGACATAAACCTATATTATGAATGGCTGTGCTACAACAAGTTGACTATTAATGTAAATAAAAGTGTATATATGATAATTAAACAAAAAGGAAAAAAGACGTGTAATCCAAAAATAAAATTAAACAATCAACTGCTAAAACAAGTATCAGAATATAAATATCTTGGTCTCATAATTTCCAACAATTTAGCATGGAATTCTCAAATAAATAACATTATCAATAAAGTGGCACATATTGTTGGAGCACTTAGGAGATGCTCCCACCAACTCAATGATAATTCAAGATACCTTCTGTATAACAGTTTTATTGAACCACATTTAAGATATCTAATACCTTGTTGGGGTAATGCTAGTGAATATTTAATAAAGAAACTACAAAGACTACAAAATAAATCAATAAAAGCTTTATTTGCCATAAATTATTATACACCCAATGAAGACTTGTACAGAACATACCCATTTTTTACTATAAATCAACTTTGAGCAAAACACAGTCCTTAAACAAAACAAAGATTATTACAACTATAATATAAGATCAAAAGATGCCTCAAGAAATACATTTGCTCGCTCAAAGAAAAAACAAGACTCTCCATATGAGGGAAGCATTCAAACCTATAATAATATTCCTGATGAACTTCTTAATGAACACCGAAAAAAAATACTGCATACCAACTTGAAAAAATATATTAAAGAGACAGTACTAAACTAATATAATATAGAAAATTAAACATGTTATTTAGACATTTTTTTACTTTCTCTGTAAAATGTAAACATTAGAATTTTAACTATTACTTTTACCATTTAAGGAATTTGTTAAAAATGTATTGTTATTATATATATAGGCTCCATTACCAGATTTATCTGTTTCGAGGTCAGTAATAAATAAATATAAAAAAAAAAAACCTTAAAATCAGCAATATCAATTTACATTAAGCTTTTATTTGTTGGGATCATCCTAAAATAGTTGTCACACGCGTTACAAACTCTGATGTAAAATAAGAAAGTATGAGCATCACTGAAACATTTTTTAACAATTAACTTCTAAGTTTCCTTACCTGTCCACGGCATATATCCTATAGTTTATTCCTGTTTGAATTCCATTGGCTAATTTTTCAGTTAAAGATCGGACCTGATTAGGCGGTTGCACTGCACACGTGATGATCGACGTCATATCTAATAGCTTGTGAAGTAACCTTAAATAAGTTAGTATATGCAGTAACTTAGCTTGTAAAATTCGAATCATAATTGATGCGATTCATTGGAATTAGCAAACTCTAACTGCTAGATAAATTATTATTTTTTTTTATTTACAATTTTTTACGGTCGTCGGCGTATCAGAGGCCATCTTGAACCGGTCATCGACCGTACGGTTTTTAATCGTGCGGTCTACCGACTGAGGAGTGTGAAACGGCACCTACGAGATATCCGATCTCATCCGGCCTGTCCGGCGTGAATAGGATGGTTTGGATGTCGATTCATTTTACACTCTTCCCTAAGACAAGAGCACGCGGTGTTTCCCAAGCGGTCACCCATCCAAGTACTAACCGCGCTCGACACCGCTTAACTTCGGTGATCTGACGGGAACAGGTGCTTCAAGTGTCTCTAGGCCCTTGCAGATAAATTGTAAGGATACAATTTTAGGGAAATAGGAACCAGTAAAGTTATATGTAGCTGATGATATTACTAACAATACATTAATAATTCGGACAGTTCAATCAGAAAGATTAATAAAATACGTTGGATATTTTGGGTTAGTTCACACAGAAGTGAGTTCATAAGAAACGAGAAAGGCCATGAAGATCGAGCCGGGACGAAATGTACGAGACAATGGAGAAAAGGCATCCAAGATAAAGATTGACAAGACAGAGATACCTGACGATACGGGTTGAAAGCAGGAAGACAGCGAGAGTTGTAGGTATTCTGAATATAAATATACAGACTGGCAAAAAAAGTCGCGCATAATGCCTGTAACTTTTGAATTACCTTGTATAAGAAAAAGTGACCTTTATGAAAGTTGGTCAGTAAATTATTCCCCACATTCCTACCTGCATGAATTTTTTCTGTCATGTCTGGTTTGGTTGCTATAGAGACTAACTTACTTTTTTCAAATGGAACCCTGAATATTTTGTACTTCAAACTTTTATTTATCTAAAATTATAACAAACTTTATAATAACAAAATAAATAGCCTAGAAAATTGAACAGCTTAGCATCGGAATCGGAATAATAAACAAGTGAAACCTTTTCAGCGTATCAGGTGTTCAAAATGACCAACATTTTCTGCTAAGCAGAGCGCCAGTCGATCCCTGAACCCGTCTACAACGTTTAAAAGGAAGTCCTCTGCAATGGTCCGAATTTCAGCACTAATTCTTAGACTTTTAAAGATTCTAAGTCATTTGGACGGTTAACGTAGACTTTGTTCTTTAAGTGCCCCCACAAAAAAGAGTCGAGCGGGGTTAAGTCCGGGGATCGCGCTGGCCAGTCAATAGCACCTCTTCTGCCTATCCAACGTCCTGGAAATTGTTCGCTTATGTATTGTCTAACATTTGCCGCACCGGTGCTTCATCTTGCTGGAACCGTAACTGTTCGTCTATGCCATTATTTACACCCGGTAAAACCATTCTGCAAGAAGGAATTATGTGATTCCTGAGGAGATCCAGATATTTTTCGCCATTCCAATTACCATCTATGAAAAAAGGTCCCACAATATGTCTACCAACTATGCCCGCCCAAACATAACTTTTTCGGGCCTCTGAGTATGACCTTCCGGGAACCAGTGAGTATTCTCCGCAGACCAATAACGATAATTGTGTCTATTAATAATGCCATTTAAATTGAAAGTAGCTTCATCCGAGAAAATGATATTTGTTGCGAAGTTATTATCGTTATTGCATTTTTCCATCATCAGCTCACAAAATTCAGCTCTTCTATCAATATCAATTATCATGTAGGGATGCAACTTCTCCTTAAACAAATTTTTCACTGACTGATGAGACACATTAAAATTCATTGCCATTGGCCTTGATGATTGTGTTGGATTTTCATGTATTGAGAGCATGATATCCAAAACATTGTCTCCCCCGGTTGCTGTTTTAGGTCGACCTGATCTGGCAGCTTCCCTAACACTGCCTGTTTTTCGAAATTTCTTTACCACTCGGCACACCGTTGACTGATTTATTGGAGGCATATTTGGATATAATTCATTGAAAAGTTGACAAACCTGCCCTTGCGATCTGTTCATATTTCCGTAACCGCTCATTATTAAAATTTCAACTCGTTGTTTCTCATTCAAATGAACCATAGTGTAAACAAATTAGAAATCAGACAACAGAAAATTAAACAGGAACTCAAAATTGACACCTCTTAGGTCGCTGTCATGAAAACACCTTGACTCAACTGGTGGGTATTAGGTAGGAATAATTATAATTAGGAAGTTTTTCATTTTTGAACTGTCAATATCTCGGAAACGCTTGCAAATAGGCGAAAATTTGAAATATAAAAAATTCAAAGTTTTCCCAGTAGACTCCAAATATGCAATCATATGCAAGGTGTTCTATTTAAAAAAATTAAGTTGGTCTCTATGACAACCAAACCAGAAATGACAGAAAAAATTCATGCAGGTAGAAATGTGGGGAATAATTAACTGAACAACTTTCATAAAAGTAACTTTTTCCTATACGAGGTAATTCAAAAGTTACAGGCATTTTGCGAGACTGTTTTGCCACTTTGTACATAAAATACATGGATGGCATAACATCCTAATGGAAATGGCATCAAAGCTCTATGGCCTATTAGCAAAGGGATATCACAAAGTATCACAAAATATTTTTAGTACAAACAAGAAAAAAATTTAATCATTCGATTACTATAGGATGTCGCCGTTGTGCTTCATTCCAATATTGGTTTCATTTAATCCAAGACAAAGTATTAATGCCCTGTTAAGATTAACTACAGAATATCTTTCAAGGACACCATTGTTGGAACTAAAGTTACACAGCTGTTATCACTAACATGGCATTGACAATACGAGCCTAAGAAACGATCATAATTTAGCCATTATATATTTATCCAACTCTAATAACAACCGATAAGCATATGATTTAAGACCCACTGTATGAATTACCTACCTTGCACAAGATGCGGCATCCTCCCTAATGGGAATGCTTTCTGTTATGCCTCCGGTGAGATCTGCAAGACCGTCCAACATTGAACCGTATTTAAGCGCTTCGTATGATCCGTGTAATCTGCAATTAAGAAAAGAAAATGTTTCAGTCACAATACATACTCAAAAATGTATCATCAAAAACCATGTTTTGAGGTTTTAGATACGGCCAGCTAACGACGAAATGTCATAGAACATTTTGTTAAAATGAGCCCATATTATTATCACTTGTTAAGCAGAGATTGAATGGCCAGCAGATATCGGACACTGTCGAATTTTTATCAAATATATAAATAACAAATATGCTAAAAATCCAGTTGGTATCAATAGTTTCGGTAAAATGCCTACTGTTATAGCAGAATTTGTGAAAATCATTTCAATGATTGTCAATTTAAGAACTCAGTTTTAAAAAGGCTTAACTAGAATGCTGTTCTCAAAGCTGTCCCTGAGCTGTCCTGTCCCTGATGTTTTAGGATCACTTCCACATTCTGTAGAACTATGGCAGTTCAATTTTATTTTACAAACATTTCGTTGGTTCCTCTAAATGTATCCATTCTACTTTTGACACATGTACACATTCCACTCTATATTTTATTCAATTTTTTCACTGCTTTCAGTTCCTCAGTACTTTATAATTACAAAAATTCTGTTTTGTTCAGTCTGTTAGTCATTTTGGTACTAATCATAAACATTTTCTTCTGTTGCATGGACACCTTATCAAGCCTAAATACTGTGACAATTTAACTCTGGCTGCAACATTTGACCTACACCTGGCTAAGACATCTTGCATCTGGCTACGAGATTTTACATCTGACCAAGACATTATTCACCTGGATGGATACTTTCAAGTGGGTACCTGGACCGTTATGTTTTTTTTATGTCAATTTTTTTAAATTTATTTTCTGTAATAAGGAGTTGTTTACTGGAAGAAGGAAAATATATTTAGTGCCAGTACTTTTGGCACTGATTAACTCATGTCACAATAATTTTTCATTCGTTTTTATTATTTTCCTTCTACCAGAGGCTATAACTATTTACATCTTTACCACTTGACTGAGCGAAGTTCAAGAGAAAAGCAAGGGAGGAAGGAAGATTCCTATGTAAATGGGTCAAAACTGAAGTAACTTACTGAATTTACTTGAACTAAGAAAGTATGCAAAACATAAACAGCTAATTGCTATTTTGTATTAATAGTCAGTAGAGTAACTAGAAGACCTGGGTTTGATATGAAGCAAATATTTGTTTTGGGACAACGCCCACATGTCAAGAATTCACCTATTTGCCTCGAGCAAACCCTGGTTCATTAACACTATACTTTTATTATTTTATACAGAACATTTTTTATTTGTAGCTATAAAGTATTTTCATTGTTTTGATACCAATTTTTGCCAGAATTTGTTCACATTATTTTTTATGGTAAAGTTTAAATTAATTTTGAATTTTTCTTCATAAGCTTTGTTTGTTATTTACATCGGCATTCATAAATAACAACAATATTTGGTTTTTAATGACATTTATTGACTTTTTGGTATAATTTGATATAAAATACATACATTCATTAAATTCTGAAATTTAGTGAATACGTGGTAAACTAATACCAGCCAGTAAACCTGCAAGATGGCCGACATGTCATATGACAACAGTCATATTTCAGCTATTTAATTTTTAGTAAGAATAATATTGGCAGCAATACAATGGTGAGCAGCTGTTTATGGTCAGAACCGGACTTAAAAATTGTAATAAAATATGTTAATTTCCATAATAATGAAAACAATTTTTTTAAATATACAGGGTATTCTTTAATGACCTAGTAATATTTCGGGATGACTTCTCATGATATTTTTAGGAGAAAAGTTTATCTGAACGTATGCCCGCAACGGCCACACTTTTTTGCTAATAGGTGTTTTTATTTTATACTATCTCTGAAAGTACCTACTTAAGATTATTTTCAATTTTAGTATGTGTTAATAGGATATAAAACCACATACTTTATTTAGAAAAGTGAGAGTGCTCCACCAAGTGGCTTGCAAACATGTCTTCTGATAATGCAAAAACAAATTTTTTACGGTTACTTAAAAATCGAAAGCTCATAAAAATATAAATATGTAGAAAGAGTAGTTTTGACTTGCATTATCTTAGGGAACAATCATAAACATGGAGGTCGGTATTAGCGTTTTTAAAAACGAAGTTTTTCGTAGTGGGTAAGCGTTTATCCTAAAAACTAATTAAAATTTTTAATTGATTTGCCCGTACTATTACAACTATAGCAGCGAAGAAGCAAAGCCTGACCTGGCCTGTGATCGTATAATGGTTCGTGTTAGTTAGCACCGTTGTGTGTCTCTCTCTTGCATGTGTTTAACTTAACACGAGGAAACATGATAGATATACGATCTAGGTACCTAATAAAAGTTGCTTTTGTTTATGTTTGGAATTTAATTTTAATAATTTCTGGTGTGAAATCCTAGTAACTTTTTATCTTCGTTTAAAAGTGATTTGAGAGCACTGACATGATTTGCCCCCCGCCATCTTGCAGGATTACTGGCTGAAAATACTTTGGAGTGAATTAACTCAAAAAGCAATAAAACGTCTTTAAAAATCTCAAATATTGTTTAAACAGTAAACCAGCAATTTGAAAACGAGTTATTTGAACTACCCGCCATCCGCAATAAATTTCCTACCGTAGCGCTCGGGGTGGACTGGTGGCCAACTTGAATCTTTGTTTCTCTGGTTTTCTACGTAGTTCGCATTTCTAACCTCTTATCTGTTTTGTGCATGCAGTCTTCCACGATGGCTGCATGACGCCAGTGCTGTTCCGTGCGCTCTACGATTTTAAGGCCTACTTGCACAATTGAGGCAGTCCTTCAAGATGGCTCAGCGACGCAAGTATACTCTTACGGAGTCTACCCGTTTTTAATGTCTTTTCAGGCAGTTAAGTAGTCTTCCAAGATGGCTCGGTGACGCAAGTGTTCTCTTACGGGCGCTACACGTTTTTAAGGACTTTTTGGGCAGTTAGGCAGTCTTCCACGATGACTCCGTGACGCAGTGCGCCATCAAATAATAAAGGTTTAAAATATCCTTGTATTTATTTTTAACACTAATGTTAAGAGTGGATACTGTCATAAAATGACATTTCAGACAATGATAACAAGCGTCAAAAAGTCTATATTTAATAGTGTTTGAAGATAGAAATATACTTACTTTGCATATGCCTTCTCCAATAAGCCCGGCCAATAATAATCCGAATTTTCTGACTGTAGGAACGCCAGTTGTCCATGAACGGTGGGTAATCGGTCATCCACAAGTACTTCGGTCCACTCGCCACACCACCATAATCTGAAAAAATGAAATAAGGCCTGTTATAAAATAAAGTCTTTAGAAACCATTATTGGTTGTCACTTACGCTGGACTTACATATGGATTATAGGGGATTTAACTCAAAGTTTCGTTTGTATCGGTATATTTTTGATGAATATCAATTAAGAACATTGCACTTCACGTTGGTTTAGTCTCACCTTACGGTTTGATTGCATTGTCGAGTCCTAAATACGTATCTAACAAAGTTAAATAGCACATAGACATGGATTATAAATATTTTTTTTTTTACCTAAATCGAAAGAGTCCACAGTATTGATCGCCATTAAACGACTGATCCGCCGGTACAACCCTGTAGAAAAGCCCTTTATTGAGGTAAAGAACTCCCAGACAGGATACAAGCCATCTATCCCCTGAAAAAAAAATCGTTTAAAATAATTATTAATTTAATCAAACCTATTAGAGAAGCACCCTGTATATTAAAGTCATGATGCAGCAAGTCATATTTAGCATTTAAAATGTGTTTTTTCTGTATTGGCAGAGAAATATTTTTAAGTAAAAGAAGTTGGCAAGATCAAACTAAGCTAGTGCAAACTTTACGGTACAACCTCGCTTAACACGATCTTTACTTCACGAATCATCTTGTTTATAAAACCACTCCAAATATGATCATTTCTACAATCGAAGGTACAACTCAGGAAAGAAATTAAAATTAAACACCCATTTAATAATCGTTTCCTTCGTTGAGCAAGATAGTGAAAGCTTCCGGTCAAAAATGATAAACTTATTAATTACGAGCAAATCATAACATATGCTTATTTAAATTTGGTTATTTTACACTTCACAGTGATCAAAAAGGTTGCTTGTAAACATTAAAACTGGGAGATCCTCTAGCTCTTTATCTGTACATTAATATCATGGTTTCAAGTCTTAAAATGTAGGTAAGTAACTCTTAAACTGCGTTGACATTATTAGAAGAAAAGTGAGTTGTGTGTTGAATAAGGAAACTGACATAAATATTTTCGCGGCCAATTTCAATGAGTTTAATTTAATTTAATACGTCTTTTAAACGTAGTACGGAACGGAAGAGGCTTACTTCGAGAGATGGTCAGCTCGCAGTCCCGACTTGAATCCGCTAGACCATAGACTAACCACTAGACTATAATAACCATATCCCTTATTTGTTTATTCTTGATGCACGAAAGTGAATCAATGCATCTAGAAATATTTGAAACGATCAAACAGTAAAAACGGTTAGGTTCGTCAGAAGATAATGAAGTATGTATAGGTATTATGTTGTTTTTCCCTTTTAGAAAAGAAGGAAAACGTTCTTGGTGGAGAGACAGACAGACAGATAACAAAGTAGTCTAATAAGGGTTTCGCTTTATCTTCATGAGGTACGAAACCATAAAAACAAAAAAAAATATTTAAAGCCGCAATAAATGGTCAATTAGTACGATTACAAAGAAGTATGAATTTCGAGTACTTAGTAGTAGCAAATAGTTATCTCTAATAGTCTTAAGAGTATTTAACTTTATTCTACTAACACTGCGTGACTGGCTCTAAGGCTGTATATCGTATCTTGCATATAAGTAATGAATTTTTACTATCTTTGAAAGATTTATAAGCGTAACATTACGTTAATGATATGTAAACATTCGTCAAGGTTATGACCAGTATGTTAATTGATCAGACTTAACTATTTCTTAATTTCATTTACTTTCTCTTCGTGGTTTAATATAATTTTTGTTATTAGCCAGGAATTCCGCGTTGAGATCATTAATATTTCCCTGTGCATAACTGGCAATCATTTGCTTTTACTAAATAATGAAAAAAAAATGCTTATTATAGTATTGTGGTGTATATTTACTGTATTTTCTGACGTATTATAGATATTTTTTGTGTTTTGTGTTTCAATATGGGCGTCACTAGAGAATTTTCTGGGAGTCCACATTGCATCCTCAAAAAATTGGTGTCTGGTTGACTGTTTCGCAAAGAAGAATTATTGGCCCTATTTTTTTCCATGTACAGGGTATAGGGACAATATTGCGAATCCATTTGTGGACTTTACGATTAACTACGTTTTGGTTAATAACCATCCCAGCCCATACATTCCCCGAAACTATTAACTAATTACGCAATTCTTTCAAAGACAGATCAGTTATCGATCAGACATTGAACTCCAACCCAGATCACATGGATGACTTCATTTTTTCTCATTTAAAGAATAGTATTTTTAAAACACTAGTTGAAAATTTAGAACAGTTACAAGAAAGGATTATCCAAGAATGTGTTAACATTTCTCCAGAGATACTGGTCAACGCTTTCGAAAATATGAAGAGACGTGTGAATTTTTAGTTGATATGGCCAATTTCAGCAATTTCTATAATTTTTATTTTCCTTTCTCTACATATATTCTTACTTTGTTAATTTTGTAGATGTGAGTTTTGCAAAGTTTATTAATTCACCATCAAAGCCTGTAGAATTTGTGCGATTTTGTTTTCGATGTAATGAATAAAATATTCAGATATTAAACTGATATTCCTTTAATTTACTTACAGTTGAAAAAAGGCCGACCTTGCAGCTCTATTTTGTATTAGACCGACCATTACAACCACGCAATAATATTTTATCAGGCAGTTATGTTATGGCCCCAAAAGGCAACAGTATAATTTTGCACTAACCCTACCAATGCCTAAAAACACTTTTTATAATTTACATACATTTGTATGCCCGCATACTTTAATAATAAAAACTAGGTATAATTACAATTTCTATATCATTGTATAGTTTTTCGGTCACGTTCTAAAAACCTGAAGGAAAATGACATGCTTTACACACACGTGATTTATTATAATCGCTAGCCATTTTAACGCGCCATAATCGCTTTAAATTTTAGAATAAACAGTTAATTTAATTTGTGTTTTTTGTTCCAGTAAAGAACTTTCGACCGTACCAGTGCGTTGTTTATTAACTTTCATTTTTCATTTAACTAATGATTTTGTTCTTGTTGTGAGAAAGGCGCCGGCCTTTAAACGTATCATTTTCTATTAAATAGGCACCCTTTCAGATATTTATGCGATGCATTGTATCGGAAACTCTAAGAGTCCCTCAGGGGTGTTACTTGGGGACATTACTTTTTATAATTTACATAAACGATATTGCCTCTCGCTTCCACCACTGTAGATTTCTTCTGTATGCAGACGATATGAAAATTTTTAACAAAATTCAGACTATAGATGACTGTTATAATTTACAGAGTGATCTCAAAAACTAATGAATTATTCTAATAAGAATAGTTTGTTTTTGAATTTCTCGAAATGTCCCTTAAAGATTTACACATAGCTATAACCAATTTACCTAAAACTATCAACTAAATCGTGAATTAAAAAAAAGTTTTTCGAGAACTCGGTGTACCTTTTGATTAAGAATTGATTTTTAATGCGCATATTGAATCGATCCTCAATTCCTGCTCTAGACTGTTGGTTATAAGTATTTTCAGACAATGTAAGTTTTACCCTTAAGCCTGTAAGGATGGACATAACGAATAAAGATTATTTCTTGATATACGCTCCATGATTACTGAGTACAACAACTTTTTGAGCAGTGGGCCATGAAAACAATAGTAACAAATGTTTCTGAATTGACATTGTCATTGAAATAATAACTGTCAGTGCAACTTACTCGGTTCGTATATCAAGATAATGTAAATTCAATGCAAATGTAAACTTAAATAACGCAAAAATGGCTGAACCAAATATCAACTTGTATGGTATATTTGAAATCAGAAAAAAAAGATATTTCATTTTAGCCGAAAATATACAGGGCATTCCATTAAAAAAAAATACTTTTTGTCGTCCCCCGTATATTTGCAAAGTTACTGAAAACTACAATGCAAATTTGGAAAGGAAAAAATTTCCCCTGTATGTCAGTTTTTTATTTTTCCCGTACGATAAAAATAAAAAAGTTACGGGGGGTGCTAGTTTATACGAAGTCACCCGGTACATGTGATGGATTAAAATAGTTTTGGAACTATAAACAAGGTTTATATGCAATTTTTAATAAGATTTAAGAGGCTTTAATAAACCAAATTTTAAACGTCATTTAAAAAAAGCAGCGCCACCGCTAACTCATTTATCTTCTTTTATAGATTAAAGCAGTTTTGGAATTAGGTACCTCACTTAGTCGTTGCTAGGCATCGGAAAATAACTGTTAGGAAATATTTATGTTTATACTGTAAGGAATAGTTATTTACATTACTAGATGCGAAAGTTAATTTTTTGGTGTGAGGAGGTGCGAAGCCGAGGTGATTCAATACCTCCAAACATCAAAAAAGGCTTTCACATCGTGTGATGTATTAAATTTGTTCTACTACTGTTCTCTGATCAATATATTATTAGGTAATGAACTTTGATTTTATTCAAATTATATGATAAAATAAGGTTTTTCCACCCGTAAAATAATCCATGACAACTAGTTATTTGAGTACTGTCAGAGTCACTCCGGTTTCTTTAATTTCCTAGTCTAAAATGTTCTCCCAAGACCAAAACGTTGCTATTCAGAAGACGGCCGAGTTGACATGTGCCTCACTGTTACCTGAGAAGCCGAAAGATAGATACTATCAAACGTTCAACCTGTTTTTGGAATGGTTCGCGGATAAAAACGTTTCTCAAATTGACGAAAATGTAATGTTAGCGTACTTCTTAGAGAAATCTGCCTTATCACCTCCGTCCCTATGGTCACAATATTCCATGCTCAAATTGACTATTTCTGTGAACAAAAATATAGATATTTCGCAGTTTAAGAAACTCATTGCGTTTATTAAACGAAAAGCGATGGTTACGGAGCTAAAAAATCTAAAATTTTCAGAAAAGAAGAAATAATAAAGTTTTTACTTGACGCTTCTAATCATAGCTATTTATCTATAAAAGTGATAGCAGTAATGGGAATAGCTGGTGCATGCCTCACCGATGAGATCCATAAAATGAGGTTGAAAGACGTCGAAATCAAGGATGATGTAGCTATAGTTAAAATCCTCCAGAGCAAAAACAAGGTTCAAAGAAGTTTTGTGATAACTGATGATGAAGGTCCAGTTTCTTTTGTGAGGTTACTACAAGATTACATTAAACTTCGGCCAAATAATGCACAAGACGAACGCTTGTTCTATCGCTATGAACGAGGTAGGTGTGTGAATCAGGTGATTGGAAAACACACTATTTCGAATGTTCCCAAAGAAATTGCTAAATTTTTAAAACTTCAAGACATGAATAAATACACTGGTCACTTGTTTAGAAGAACAGCTACGTTTCTCGCAAATGCTCCAGGTGTCGACATTTTGGATTTGCGGAGGGATATATTGGTGATTCGTATACTAATAAAATCGAAATTTCCAAAAAGATCCTAAATGGAACTCCTACTTTTATTCCATCTTACGACATGAGAGTGACAAATAGAACGAGTTGTAATATGGTCCAAGTCCAGGATAATAACGAGACTCTAATACGAAGCGGCGAAGCTATTGAATTGAATAATATTTCATCAATTTATTTTTCCAACTGTTCAAATTTCACTATTAACCTTAATGGCAATAAACAATTATTATTTAAGTTTTATATTATTGTTATTATACCACTTGTTTTTTTAATAAATATGAGCATTTCGTTATTAAGTTTTTTTCCAAAATTCACTTGAATAAATACAATAAAAATTTCCTATGAGTATTCGTGTTTTTTTGTCCTGGCACCGAAAGCAGTACTTTCGTAGCTAGAAACATACTTCTTTATTATTATTTGTAAACTAAAAAAAATTATTAAAAACAAGTTTTTTCGAAATTTAAAAATTTAGGAATTTCAACATCTTATAAGATATTTTTTAAACTTAAATATTTTGAACTTGTATTTTTGCGATATTCCATGAAGCGATTGTATGCATACTTATATTTTTCTCTGGATTTGATTGGCAACAAATCCAATGAGTCTACTGAGTTGAGGGGAGGGGGAGGGGGGGGGGGGTTCGAGAAAAAGAGCAGTCATCGTCAGTCCTCACTTTAAAAAGCTTTACTTTTACTTTTTAAAACGTTCCGAAACGCGGAAAACGCCCAAAATAAATTTTTCGTGCGCCCACTTTAACAATTCAATATTATCTTTATATTCATATTCATATTCGGGTTTTGCCTTAATTAATTTTGGTTCGTGCGTTTTCTTTTAAAAGTTTTTGTCTGCAAAGTTTTGGCGCCTTTTTCTATTATATATCATATAGTGCCTCTCTACTATAAATTTGGATTTGGACCAACAGTCTTTTGATAGTTTATATGTCATGTCTTGTCTAGATATCGTATGTGAGTCTGTGATTAGTGGGTTTGTCGATACGTCTGTGCCTCGGTAATAGTCTTAAATAATTTTTAAGGAAAACTCGTTTATCGTCTGCATTTGGTGAAGTACTCTGTTGGATGTATATCTAGGTACGTCCGCGATAGTTTTTAACACCTTTTTTTGAATTACCTGGAACTTATTAAGCTCCGTCTTGCTTATGTTACACCACGAAGGTGCACCATAAGTGAGAACCGGCCTGACCAATACCTTGTAGAGGTTGACCTTTGTCCTATTACCAAGTCTACTTCGCCTGTGAAGCAGGGGGTAGATAGAGCGTAATTGACGCAATGCAAGCCTTACTCTATTAATTGAATTGAGCCTCCGGTTAAGCCTTTGGTCAAATATAAGTCCCAGGTATTTCACCTCCTGGCACCAGTTCACTTGGACTCCATTAAGCCGAAGCCTTGTTTCAGGCCTGCGCACGGTACTCTTTAAAAAAAAAAGATTACTTTCGTCTTGGCGGGATTCAGGTGAATCTTCCAGGCCAAAAGCCATTTTTCCAGCTCAATTATGTGACGCTGCATCCGACTAACGACAATGCGCGGTGACTTAGAAGTCGAAGTAATTGCTGTATCGTCAGCGAAAAGATAGAGCTGCGTAAATATTATCTTATTTCCATAGTTACAAAACAAATATTTCATTACATCCTTTATTTGTGAATAAAACTAATAATGCCTATTTCAAAATTTTAGCAAGTTGATTGCTATTATTATTATTATTATTTGCCTCAATTAGTATCATCTGATTTGATACAAATTACTTTTTATTTGGAACTAATCACTAAATACAAAATTCAAGCAAATATTTATTTCCTTAACACTAACCTAACTTAAATAAGCCGTTTCAATGACTTAAGGTAAATAGGTTATAAGTTAAGTTAACAAAATGTTTATTTGATTGATATTTATATATATTTTATCAAGTACATATTTATTTTACTTTTGTTTTACATGTATTTGCCGTAACAACAACGTTATTTAATTAAACAATTTAAGTGATTTGATTTAAATAAACCGGTGATTTCCATCAAAGTGATTGTTTTTTTATTCAAGTACATAATTGTTTAACTTGTCTTTTATATTTATTTAAATCAAATATAAATGTATTTGGTTTAAATACCTTTTTTTAATTTTCAATAGATCAGAATGTTCATTCAAATCAGTTCTTATTTGATCCAAGTACGTGTTTATACAGACGTCACATAAAAATAAGAAATATTGAAATGTTGCTATTGAATATGGTTTAATCAGTACCTATACCATAATAATCACAAACCTTATCAAATTGTTTTTGGTGTTCAAATAATAAGGCAAACCAACAGAAAAAAAAACACATTTTTGCCGAAAATAAAGGTTATGACAAATTACGCGCACGCGCACAACTATTTTTACATAAAAATAACATAAAATTTAAAGATAACCATCTCTTATTTTATTTCTTATTTTTATGTTATGTTATCTTGCTGTATAAACCGGCCATTAGTTGTTATTCCCCTTAAAATATACGTCAATAAAACATTATAGAGAAGTTAATAACTTTGATAAAAAATTAAATAAAGTCAAATTTGCAAATATTAGGTACAATAATTATTAATATTATATTAATTATATTATATTTTTTACGTTAGGAGGTTTGATAGGTATTGAATTATGGTGAAAATTGAGAAAAACTGTCTTATTTGTAACCTAGGTAGCCATGATTTATAAATACCTGGCTACATTTTTCTAAAAAGATTTTGTGTTCGAAATTTCAAATTAGGTATTACAAGTATCTTTTCTTTGCCTCTTATCTTACTTTTTTAACTCGTTTCATGCGTAACTACAATATTCAAATATAGTTTCCTACCTTGAAAAGTATCTAACATATGGGATATACCCCTCGATATACCCCAATCTTCTAAATAATTATTCATATTACGTTTATTCCCCATATCTTTGTTTTAATTTTTGATGGAACCACTACCTTCTGTGCCACTAACAAAGAAGATTTCACTCTCACTCATAAATTTCTACAAGACAAAATCGAACACCAATGACCAAAACGCAATGCTCAGGCCACTTTTGTATAACCAATCAAATTACTGAAAGCCCAAAGTAGGCGACAGGAGTTCATTTAAATACTTAATTATTAGTTTGGATGACCAAATTATTTGAAAAGTTCGGCAATGAATGATTTAAATTAAAGTTAAAGGTATTTAGTTCTTAACTTGAAATGTACTTCGATTAAATAATTAGTTATTTGTAAATATTTGGTTGTTTTATATTAAGGATTTAATGTAAATACATAATTATTTAGTTTAAATGACCTAGACATTTAAATAGTTCTCTATTGGGTGATTTAACTAGCGATTAACGGGATTTAGTTCCTAAATAAAAATTAGTTCGATTAAATAATTAGTTATTTAGATTTTGTTATTTTCGTGGTTTTTTGGTAAGATATTTGTTTGAAGGGTTCTATGATTTGACACAAATCAACCAACAGTCAAATAACTTTGCAAATAAAACGAAATACTCTTATTTATTTCAGTTAAATCAAATTTAGTTAATTAAAATCACATTTATTTATTACCAATAATTATTCACCAAATAAATCAGATTATTTGATTAAGGGAGCACAGTTTTATCAGTGTATACAATGCACTATTAACAAACAAAAAGCGTAAAAAGACTTTTATTCCCTTCATCTTCTCACGCAAATTTATTTTCCTGAATTAATATGAGCTTTACGCAATCCTCTAAGGCTAAGAAAGTAGGTTAAAGTGTATACCTAATCGGTTGTCAAGTATTTTTATGAATAGGAAACTAGTTTTTAAAATATACACCTGTGTATAAATGATGTAAACCTTTAATATTTTTTGCTTCAGGAAAGGGGCGCAGAAAACGTGATATTTCTTTAAGACTGAAGCACTGCATTCCTCTAGGCCTACGAACAGTTAAAATATTCAAAAAATAACGCATTAATAACTATTCTCGGCCTACTGGATTGATGTAACGCTACCGCGAAATTGGAAAACAATTGCTTGAGTGGGTAAAAGCAATGACCTCAAAATTAATCATCTTTTTTTCTCCTAAAATGGTAAATTAAACGGTAAATGCCAATACTAATCTGAATTTTTACCTTGTAGTTCCTACTAGGTTGCTATTAGGTCTTGCAAATAATATTACATCTTGGAGCTCTATTATTTTTGAAAATTAGATTCTATTATACGATACACTTTAGATTCTGAGAATCAAATCTCATATTTTGAATATAAAGAATCCCCGCATAAATAACTGAAATATATTTCCTATTTCCTGGTGAAAACAAAAAACTAACAAGAAAAATCCGTTAACTTATGAATAATATTTAAATAAATAAACCTCAAACATTAGACTTATCTAATTATCACCACTGGCCTTACACAAAACCTGGTGGATATTTAAAATCATTCTTACAGAATTTGTATTATTCTTCCCACCACATTAAAAAATGAATACAATCAAAATAACCGTTAAGTGGTTATTCATTGTTTTAAATCTTGTACTATATAAATTGACAGAAACATTTAAAAATGCTTTGTCATTAAACATCAAGAGATATTGGATGCTGGGGACGACATTGACGAGGAAAAATCTCTAGTGAATGAAGCTTTAGGTTTATAGGATCAAACATTATCAAATCAATTAAAACCAGCCAAATTCTCCCAGATCTTTGAAAGCGATTAAAAATGAGGTTATAAATTCAAACGAAGTGATAGTCGATAGGTTTGTTCCAACCAGCAGTCCTGGACTAGCGTTTAATCAGAAGTAGAGTCTAACAGATAAATATTACATGTACAGCTCGAGATGCCTTATTAAGTCCTACAACTGATTTATTGTATTTGAGGATTAAAGACAAACTTCTTGAATGTCCTAACTGTAAAGTATGTATTTCGTTACCCCAAACTAATAGACCATTAATATAAGTATCCACGCCTTCCATTGAAAATATCTCTTTGAATCGGGCATGAAATACCTCCGGAGCAGATTTATTACCAAATGGCATTCTCAAAAAGTTGTATCGTCCAAAAGGCGTCCCTATACAGGGTGATTTCTAAGGTAATACTTTTTTTTCAACTGTGTATACAACTACTTAAAAGAAACAACTGTTTTAAATAACTTTTTTTAAATAACGCAAAATTAAAGGAGATATTTTTTCATACACGTGAGCCATTTTTATTTTTAATCACTCCCAAGCTAACTGAAATATATCACGCGATGAACTGACAACAAATTGAAACTATCGTAGGCTTTTTACATTAGCGTATCTCCTTTATTTTTGAGTTATTTGAAAAAGTTATTTGAAAAAGTTGTATCTCTTAAGTAGTTGTATGACCTTAGAAATCACCCTGTAGTACATAAATCAGAACTTTCTTCATCTAAAGGAATTTGATATCCTTCTAATCCTTGAGATGCATCAAGTGTGCTAAACACTTTAGCATCATTTTATTTGCAAGTAATTTGTTCAAAAGTTGAAATTTGACAATGCTCTCGATTAATAACCTCATTTAAATCTTTTGGATTCATACATATTCTTAAATTTCCATTGTCTTTCCTTACGATAACTAGTGCACTTACTCACTTTGAAGAACCTTGTACTTTTTTAATAATATTTGCATTTTCCAGTTCATCTAAGCGTGTTTTTAAATAGTTCAAAAGAGGTAATGCCACTTTTCTTGCAGGATATATTATTGGTTTTGCATTTTTATTAATGTCAATATGATATGGTTTTTGTATACACCCTATACCAGAAAATAAATCGTTATGCTCCTTAATTATATTCGAGTAATTCACACATTTTTATAAATCTACATATTCTACTTTTTGTATTAATTTTAATAATATACTCGACTCTAACCCTAAAAGAGCTCGAGTTTTCGAATTAACTATACTATAAAATTCTAAAAATTTTGATATGCCATTTTTAATGCAAGACAATAAATATTTCCCAATCACCTTAAGATTGCCCCACTGTACATGACTGTAATTTAACATGCGTTTTATCACACGTAAAACCACAAGAGCTTTTTTTTTTATCGGATAAAGTTTTATTTTTTACGAAAACTAGATTGCTTAGAAATTAAACGAGAACAGCGAAGCTGGAGCGTTTTATCTATTACCGTTTGTTCGAGTTTAAATTGCTAAAAAGTGATCTAGTTTAAGTTTAAAAAATAAAAGTTTATCCGATCTTAAAAAAAAGATCGAGTGATTTTTAGATAGAGAAATTCACGAATTTTCGCATGAATAGATACTAAAAAAAAATAATATTTCACTAAAAAAATGTTTGACAGCATCAAATTAATTTGTAACAATATGTCAGGTTGCCGAGCAGTGAAAAAGAAAAGTTACTCGATTTTGAGCTGGAGTGGTTTTTACCATTTAATTTTTAGCTGGAGAAGGTTTTATCAATAATATTTTCTGCTTTGGAAATAGCTTTAAAAACATCTGTTGGAAGGATGTTTACCATTGCCCCTGATCGATTTTAAACCTGACACTATTATTATTTATTTCTAAATCAGTAACCCGTTCCATTTTATTTATGGTATTCGCCTGATTTACAGACTCGACATATATATACTCTTCAATTTCTGAAGATGATTTTACATTCTGTACTTCTTCAGTTATAGTATGTATCTTATTGTCCCTATTTTTCTTTTTAAAACACATAGTCGCAAAACGATTTGGCATATTACAAGAGCTGCAAGTTTTCTCAATAGCTGGGCAAAGTCTTAACACATGCATCTTACCTCCACATCTATGGCAGTTTTGGGTTGGATAGTTAACTTTCTTAATTTTTGATTATATTTTACAGCATCAACTTCTGATCTGTTGCCTGTGCTCGTACTCATAACTTCACTCCGCTCTTTGGAACTTTCTATTAAATAACATAGACCTACTGCTTTTTCTAATGTAAGGTTTTCATTCTGTAACAACTTCTCTCTTAACAGTCCTATTCCTGATACGACAAATTATCATGGTAATAATAATGCTCTCTTTCAGATTTTCCAATTTGCATTTCACGGCTTGTTTTTTTAACTCGGTTATAAAATTCTCTGTTCATTGACTAGAACTAAAAAACTTGTACCTCTCAAAAGAAATGTTTTCTTTGCCATGAAAATGTTCAACAAATTTCTTAAACAATATCCCTAATCTAATCTACCCTTTTCATTATCTTTAAAGTTAAACGTGGTGTAAATATTAAATCCGTCTTCACCAATGTAATGAATAATTCGAAGAATTCGTCCATTTTTCCCAAAGAGACCTGTTATTAAATATATTTTTAATACAAAGGACACAAAGTCTCGGCCTCAAATATGAATGAATAAGCTACGCACATTGTTTATTTATTTATTTATTTATTTATTTATTTATTCGTACTCAAACAAAACACCAAAGGTAATTACAGTGTAAGAGTGCCTACCTATCCTAGCCTAAGCTAACCTAAGTACCCTATCGTTAACAATACACAACAGAGAACAATGTTAAAATTTTTAAAGTAGAAACAATAGGGTATAAAAATATAAAAATATAAAACTATAAATAAGTCTTTGATTTAAAGATATCCTTGATAGTCCCAGGCGAGGTATCAAACATATCTACATTATGCTTTTGGACAAATTCATTACATTCACACAACATATAATTCAGTGGCGAACAAATCATAGGATTGACATAAAACAATTTAGGTTGTTGAATTCTAAGCGTCATTTTGGGAACATTGAAAGCAATTTTATCAATGAAATTACAATCTGGGTACTTAATGTTATTGATAATGTAGAAAATGAACAAAATACAATGCATATTCCTCCCTTGTGTTGATTCATCTTTTTTATTTATTTCTGTTGCCTTCAAATAATTTTCAATGTATTTCTTTGTCTCAAGATCATTTTGGTCGGTAGTCAGAACTTTACCAAGCACAGGAAAAAGCAAACTTAATGACGGAACTATTATCTTCAAATTCAACGGTTAATTTTCAGCTTAGCTTCTGATTTTGACGATATTCCAGTCATCGTAATTAAGACATGCGCTGACGAATTGACACCGGTATTTTGTAGGGTTCTAAACTTATCTTACAAAAAAGGAATATTTCCTTCTTGCTGGAAAACTGCGCGAGTCCAGCCCATACCCAAAAAAGGCAAGAAGACCTTCGCATTGCTTTCCGTTATATCAAAAGTGTTGAAGAAGGTTATCAACGAAAATGATTAAAGTACGTGGAAGGCTTCAACATTATTAGTGACCGCCAGTATGAATTCCGTAAGTCTAGATCAACAGGAGACCTTCTTGGTTATGTTACTCACGTTTGGAACAACGCAATAGAACATCATGGAGAGTCTCGGGCGGTACCACTGGACATTTCCAAGGCCTCTGACCGAGTAGGGCATATGAGGGGATCCTAACTAAAGTGAGAGCATACGGAATGCCGGTCAATTTTGTTCATGGCACGATTTCTTAAAGACTCTGCGAGTGGCGATTAAAAGATTCGAGATAAATAGTGATTTTCTGTTGACTGATCCATCAGACTTGAATTTAAGTGATAGTTATAATAAAGGATGGGTGTTAGTTAAAAAAGCTGTTAATAGAATAGCAGAGAGAACGGTAATTTTAATAGAAGATTTTATTTGAAACGCGATTCATCACAATATAAGAGAAAATATTAGGAAAAGTGTGAGATATACAGGGTTGAATTGTATGACTTACTTTAAGCAATAATTCTATTTACTTTTTTCTAATTCCCAGCGCTTCTTAAAATATCGGGGTTTGAAGCTTGAAGAACTAAATTACCCTAGGGAAAAATGTGGCTTATTTTATTTGAAGCCTAATGACATTCCATTGCACTTACTTAGTTTGTCATGAGTAAAAATCGAAAAATGTTTATGACTTTGTCAACGCCCATAAAAAAATAGTCCATCTCTTATGGTATTGTAATGTTGACACAATGCATGTATATCCGAATTGGAATTCGTTTCACACTTTGGTTGTACAGGTTATCCACCGATATTTTGCCACATCCTGTATGAATAATCAACAAATTTCCTGCCAAACGTGCAACCGGAATTTTAATTTGCAATCTTACTCGTTCTATGTACACACCTCAGATATTTCTGCTCAATATTTACTTATAGATCAGCAAGGTATGTTTTCTAATATTGAATTTTAATAACTTAACATGATTTTGTAATTACTAACAAGATGTTTTAAATAAACAACTAAATCGACAACCGCGGAAAGAACGTTTTATGAAATAAAAGATCATTTACGAAAATCAATGAGGCATAATCGCCTTAATGTACTCCCAATGTAAGCTATAGAAAATTCTGGGTTTATGCAAAGAAATATAATTTTATTTTATTCTAATATAAACTAATTAAATGGCGTTTATTTAGGATTCATTTAGGCAGATGTATTGCTTAGTACCAAATTAAATGCAATGTGGTTACATCTTATTTCTTACTTACCCATCTTGCCAGGAGTAATGTCAAATTGGGTGGGTCCATCCTGGATAAAACCTGGTCTGGGACACAAATCCTGAAAAATAAATCAATATTTTAGTATTTCTTAGATGGTTTCATACTATTGTCTTTCATATAAATTATAAATGAAATGCAAGCCATCTTATATTTTTTTTTGACAGATTAAATAACAAATAAACCATAACTATTGTTAAGTCACAATGTCACAAAATATCACAACGTGAACCAATGAAGATTTCTTATCTTGAGAGGTAAAAAAAACATCAATGATTTATCATTTCCGCTTATATATATAGGGATTTTTTTTAAACTTTTAACAGTCGCCATATTGAAATAGCTTGACAGAATCGCGCCAAAATTTATAAGCATACTGTACGAGATATTAGCTTCCAAATGATGTATCACAAGCTGTATGTTTCCATTTAAAAAAAAGATCGATGTCGTCATATCTTTGACAAATGTCTATAAAAAAACAAACGAATAACGTCAAAATGTGAGCATATATTTTCCCCAAAAGTTACAGGTTAAGGCTATATTAATTTTATTCCGGACTTCTGGGCAGCCCTGTATAGATAGCTATTGATACAGCTGCTCTCAGGTCTGGATATTTCTGCAGGATTCTTGATGCTTTATCTACTGCCGTAACTTCTGCTTGAAAAATGCTGAAGTGGTCCGGAAGTCTATATGACGTCCATTTTTGAACCATCCGTGAAAATCGAGTGATCTAGCTCCATTGTTAACGGATTACCCTCCCACTCTTCCCTAGTCGGAATGAGCACAGAAAACCCCTATCCGAAGTCTGTTAGTGGGATGATGTCTTCAGTCGGCTCTCGCAAATTTTGGACTGGATATGTCGTTAGTATACTGATGTGCCCGTAATTGGTGTCGTTTCAGCATATTGACTATTTTAGTCGTAGATCACTTATTGCAGTCATACCTTTTACATAAATGTTCACGGGCAGCAGATATAATATCACTTCTAAAGCCGCCGTCGGTGTGGAGTAAAGGGCACCAGTTACTCCTAAACAACCTTCCCTTTGTACCTTCGTTAGTTTCTTTGTGTGTACTGCTTTTTCCGAAGCAGTCCACCGGACCAGGACCCCGTAGGTTAGTATAAGTCTTACAATGTCCGGAAAAATCCAATGTACTATATGTAGTTTCAATCCCCACTTCTTACCAATGGCTTTTTGCAGGCATAGAACGCAACTAACGCCTTTTTGACTCTTTCTTGTAAGTTCATGCCCCAGTTTAGGTTGGAGTCAAGTATCAGTCCCAGATACTTTGCTCTTTCTTTCAGCACTAAAGTACTGTTGTCCAGGACACCAGTATAACCAAATCGTCAGCATATGCAAGCACTTTAATTCCAGTCCTTTCTAATGTTATAAGAGTTTTATTCAAAACTCTTAGCCAGAGTGTTGGTGACAGCACCCCGCCTTGCGTAGTTCCTCTTCCGACAAATCTAAACATCTCACTGCTACCCAAATTGGAGTATATTTGGCGGCCTTTTAACATCTTATTAATCCAACGGCAGATATAGTTGTCGACCCCTAATTCTGTTAGGGCATCGCACACTGCCTCAGTCTTGACATTATTAAAGGCTCCTTCAATATCCAGGAAAGTTACAAGAGTATCCTCTTTTTTTTAAGTGATTTTTAAATGACGCCTACCACCTCGTGTAACGCTGCTTCCATTTATTTTCCTTTAGTAAAAGCATGTTGAGACGAGCTCAGCTCTCCTTCTGGTATCGAGTTTTTGATAGGTTGTATGACTGCTTTTACCAGCCTCTGTTATGAAGACTATTTTTATCCTATTCCAGTCCGCAGGTATGTGTGTACGGTCAAGAGCCAGGGAATTATGACCTTTTTCCCCTTTTGTAGCATGGCGGGCATTATTCCGTCTAGTCCGGGTGATTTGTAGGGTTCAAATGAGTCTATCGCCCATTCAAGCTTATCGCTAGTGACCACCGATTTAATACCATTCAAATCTGGGGCACCTCCTTGATCAATGGGAGCTACGGCTGCCAGTGTGTTCCCAGAAAAGTGGGAGTCCATCAGCAATTCAAAGGTTTCCTTGCTACTTTCTGTAAAGGTCCTATCGCTTTTTCTCAGAAAGGAAGGAACAATACGCTCCTTCGATAAAACTTTTCTAAGTCTAGCAGCCTCGTTTGTGCTCTCTATCCGCTCGCTGTAGTTTTACCAGGAACTCCTTTGGGATTTCTTAATGGCCTTCTTCTACGCTTTTAGAGCCTCCTTGTAGGCGCTTTCGTCTTCCGTACGATTGCTCTTACACAAAGGCGTACCCAGCGACTTACGGCTCTAACTTTTGAACCGTCATGTATAATTAACATTTTTTTATAATCTACATAATCATCATTTTCTTATAATCTACATAATCAATTTAGTAAAAAGAATATTTTGTCCATATATGCATATTGATAAAATAAAATGCAATCTGTATCATATTTATGAGTCACCAAACACCTTTGTTGGTCATCTTTAATGGACAACAAGAAACACCCAACGAAACAGTGGGAGTTGGTATTATTTAGGATGTGGGATGAAACATTCACTTTTCGTTTTTAAGAATTCTACTTTTAGCTGTGGGATGGACTTTTAGGTTAATAACCAATGCGTTATATAATATACAAGGTCTTATTAATTACAAAGGCCTGCGTTTTTCACCTTATTGTTTGTGAATTGTTTTTTTTTAACTGAATTTAGGTAATTTGGTGTCTCTGATTTAAAATCTGTTTTTAGTTCTTTTGTATCATATAAATCATAATGTATATATAAACGGTATGACTTTATAATATTCTATTTATAAAATAAGTATAAATTTCCTATACCCGGCTATAGGAGCATCCCTCTTCAACATCCAACAATAGTCCGCCATTATTTTTGTATCCCGTCGTCTCTGACACCTCTTCTGTATTTCTTAATTGACTTGGTGCAATCGCTTACCCTGCTCTTCACTGCCATAACCCAGGTTTGCAGGAGAATACTGCCGTGAAGGGCAGTGAGTAACAATATTTTTGATAAATTAAGGTTTTTGAACAAACACTGTTGAGAGTAAAAGCTTTATTCTTTGCTCTGGGTTTAGTTAAGCTAGCTTACTTTAATATGCTAGAAAACATTCATGAAAAGTAGAAGTGATAAATGTCCCATTATGGCGAGGCATCTGGCAGTATCTCACTTTTACTTCAGATACTACCCTTTGATAAAAAATAAATATGAAAATTTTACAAAAGGTAGTAAATGAGAAGATGATAAAATATTGCTTTTTGTAATAACACCAGCTGATGTAAAATCATTAGGATTATTAGGCAAAATGCAGTATATGCGTAGATAATAATATACTGCCTTTTGACAAAACCACAGCTGATGTATAAAGTATAAAAGTGCGGAAGGTAAAAAGCAGTGCATCATTAAATTCTCAGATATTGCTATTTGCCAAGATATCGGCAGATACAAACAAAGACGGTTATATGACAAAAGGCAAAAATTTGGACAGAATTTTACCAAACGGATCACGACAGAAGGCAAGCTTGGTTACATAGTCGAATAGTTCAATGGAAGATATAAAGAATCAAAAAATAATAGGAAACATATTTCTGTTTTATGGAGTGAAGCTCTTGCAGGCATTGATGCTTGAAGATAGGCGGGAATTTTGGTTAAACTTACCGGCAACTGATGGAGTAGATGTCTTAATTGATAATAAATAAAAATTTAATTATTGTGTCCTGTTTATGTTAGAATTTTTGTTGAAAAAACTGTGTTCTTGTTTTCTAATACTCCTTTAATTACTTTTAATAACCTGAGTACTTTTTACTCTTATTATGGCATTATTCTTATTTAATGCTTAGGTCAATATTATCATATTTTACAAAAAAAAATAGGCAAAGAGCAGTAAGTGCCTTTCTTCGTTGAAAATACATGTTACAACCTGTAATATGCTGTATTAAATTAAGGATTTAAAAAAAAATAGGTTTAGAAAAATAACACGTACAATTAATTAAAAGAGTATTAGTAAATAGATTTCTTTAAACCTTAATATTTCAATTTTTTTATTTCTGCACATACGACCCTTAACCTTTTCACGGCAGAATAGTTCAAATGTGCATGTAAAAAGTGAATTTTTATGTTCATATTGGAGCCTAATTCCTTAAATTTGTCCAGCATGTTCTCCACAATGTTCACATAATTTGGGTCTTTATTATTTCCCAGAAATTTATTTATTTCATACTGTATTGTAAAACACACCTTTACATATTTGAATTTAGTCCAGAAAATAAGGTTTTACAGCAATAAGTCCGGTAAAATTTTTTTACCGGACAAGTCCTGTAAAATTTCTTTACCGGACTGAAATTTCTAAGTTTTAGTTTAATCAATGTCAAACACACAATGTTTTCACCAGTAAATATAAGCACTTTTCAAATATACGACGCAGAATAAAACTTCATTATAATTTCAAAACATAATTATAATTTTTAACAGAACAGTATGAAATAAAATATTGTACGTCATTCGTCCGGCAAATCCTTTACAGTATTCGTTTCAAAATTCCAGACTCGGCTCCTTCGTCGCCTCGTCTCGAAACATTTCACTCATACTGTAAAAGTTGATTTACCGGACTTATAACGTAAATATCTATTACAACATCCTTAATAACCTTCCACGCATTTTTCAAACTCTTCAGTTTTCATTAGCGTTGTACCTTCTTTAACCTTCGCTTGTGATAGATAGTGACATTTTTCAGTCAAGAGCTGGAAACATCGACCTATTTTGTCCAACGCTTTATCAAATTGCTTTATTAAACCAAGTTTAAAATGGAGTTTATCTTTTAATCCACATCCTAGTATTTATGGGAGAGATATTTGGGAAGGATATTTGGAAAGTCCTAAATCTCAGACTAGGTCATTGAGCCCTCCTTGTAAAAACAGCTGAGGTACCTTTTGACTTGAAGAAGGTTGAAACACATCAGTCTCCGCAATAGCTAAGTGTTCGTCATCTTCATCATTATCACAAGCACTTTGTAAAATTTCTGGTGTCACAGGTATAGGGATATCAACACTATGGGGCACTGGCCTAATTTAATGTGCCAAGGCAATAATAACAATCGTCTGTGGGGTTCTTGGGCGCTCTCCACACCATCGGTATTCCAAAGGATAGTGCTTTCCTTGTTCCTTTAATCCAGTGCCTTAGAGCTTCTTCGCTAATCGTACAGACAACATGCGGGGTCCAAGATTTACCCTGATATTCGAGGTTTACTTTAAAGTACTCCTGGTATTTTTCTTCTTTTTGCCTCAAGCGCCACTCTGTTATTCTAGGGTGTAACAGAGGACCACCGTCGACCTACATGTAGCTTTTAAACTGAGAAGGGATGGTATTCCGAGGGTCTACGCGCTTGAATCACAATAATACTTATAATGGATGAAGAATTTTGGTGGTGCATAAAAATATTCTTACCTTTGGTCGTTTCCAACTAAACTGAAAAGGCGGCGTCTGGTGGTAGAAAACGGAAGCTTGTGTAGCAGGAAAATCTGGATCCTCCCACAATTCTCCGCGTTTCAAGCAAGCTCTTCGTATTCGCTCGTACTCGCTCATTCCCTAAAAATATAATAATTTGATAGTTCTAACAAAGCGAGCGATTTGAGTTTGTAACTAATAAAACAACAAAGTACAAGAGTTGTTTTCACTTCTGTCAGATCAACCCTCAGATGCGTTTCGCCGTATAACGACTCGCCAGTAAGGAAGTTAGAATTTTGCAAAAGGATACACAGAAAAACGATTATCAAGAGAGAATGCAACCAGACAAACAAGCAAAGCTACCGAATATGTAGTTTTCGTCATTCGATTCAACGCCCTTGATTATATAACCACCTACAATTTTCAGTCTCTAACTACCATGGAACAAAAATTATCCCAATAATTTGCATTTGATATTTGTGATGTGTAAGAAAAAGTATTTCTTACCAACACCTTGAACTGAATCTATCTGGATTCATTCTCCCTAAATAAAATAATAATTTCGGGCGCGCTGTAGTTAATGTGTGTTTTAAGTGATTTACAACTATTAGGGCCCAGTCTACTAGTGTATTGAGGCGTTCCCGTCTGTATATTATGCTATGCTGTGTTTAAATGATTAGATCAATGATTTTTTAAAGGTAAGGTCCCCTAAAAGAAAAAGTTAACCCTCCTATCAATCCTACTAAGGTATACAAATTAAGACGCAATTACATTGATACACTTTACGCAGTATATTATGTTACCAAGAAAATAAGAAAAGCAACTTGTACCTATATTTGGGTTATTGTCTGTGTCCTCGATTTATTACAACGTTCGGATGTCTGACGTGAATGAAAAACTACGTCGACCTCCATACGACCGTGTTGTCGAAGCGCAAGATGCGATTTCATTGACCCCGAACGCGCTTTAAAGGAATTTTTATTATTTAGGAGCAAAACAATATAAACACAATACCTGGTGCTTCGATTAAAAAGGATTTGCCTCAATTTGCCTGATTAAACATTGTGACAGTTATAAAGTCACCCATCGGCGTAGCGAAGGATGCAAGGGGTTCCTGCCCTTCCTCATCCCTGATTCACAAAAAACTAAAAATTTATTGTGTTTAACTACCTACCGAGCCAAGCCTGTTGCAGAATTTTATGAAATAAAGGGAAATGAGCCATTTTAAAATAACTTGCATTACTTGTCAAGTAACCCATGCTGGGGTCGGTAGGCCGGCTGCCCATTACAACGAACGGCTTTAGGGTAGGCAACCAAACATACATATGTAATATATACTCGTGATGAGACACATTAAAATCCATTGCCATTGGTCTGGATAATTGTATTGGATTTTCACGTATTGAGAGCAAGATATCCAAAGCTTTGTCTCCCTCGGTTGCTGTTTTAGGTTAACCTGATCTAGCGGCTTCCCTAACACTGCCTGTTTCTCGAAATTTCTTTGCCACTCGACACACCGTTGACTGATTTATTGGAGTCTTATTTGGATATAATTTATTAAAAAGTTAACAAACCTGATCTTGCGATCTCTTTATATTTCCGTAACCGCTCATTATTAAAATTTCTCGTTGTTTCTCATTCAGATGAACCATACTGTAAACAAATTAGAAATCAGACAACAGAAAACTAAACAGAAACTCAAAATTGACACCTCTTAGGTAGCTGTCATAAAAACACATTAACTCAACTGGTGGGTATTAGTTAGGAATAATTATAATTAGGAAGCTTTTCGTTTTTGAGCTGTCATTATCTCGAAAACGCAGATAGGTGAAAATTTGAAATACAAGAAATTCAGAATTTTCCCAGTATAATCCAAATATGCAATCATATGCAGAGTGTTCCATTTAAAAAAAGTAAGTTAGTCTCTATGGCAACCAAACCAGAAATGACCGAAAAAATTCATGCAGGTAGAAATGTGGGGAATAATTTACCGAACGACTTTCATAAAGGTCACTTTTTTGTATACCAGGTAATTCAAAAGTTACAGGCATTATGCGCGACTTTTTTTTCACTCTGTACAATTAAATAAAAATAATTTTAAATTACCTCTTAAAAGATTAAAATAGTATCATTCCATTAGATCTAATTCTTTCCAGAGTTTCTTTCAAATAAAACTTAAACTTTCTGAATGTGTAAATAATCGAGACCCTAATTAATCAGTTATTTCGGTATTTCTTCCTAATTGCTTAACAAAATCTCAACTATACGATTTTCTTCCTTCATGTTCTTATTTGCAACTTGTTCACTTCCGTATATTCTACCCAAGCACGAAATTTGCATATTATTTAACTTCCTAATTAGCCCACAATTCATTACATTTAATTACTGTTCATTGTATGGGTTTACGTTGTATCTCAACAGGTGTAGGTACCCATATTACTTCACTATTTTTTTTTAACTATGACACATTTACTATGTAGTATGAGAATGGAGAAGGTATTGTTTTGTTTTCATGTAAACTGATATAAATTCGTTTCAAAACCAGGTCTGATGATGCCATAAAGGCGAAACATATTACCCTAATGTTATAATACAGTGATTGAAACCAGCGACACTTTGTGTTTGCCTTTGGTTCAAATTTGTTCTGTAAACCCGTGGAAGAATAAAAATTCAAAATAATTTATTAAAAAACTTGTTGCATTTTATTGCAGGCAAGTTACTCATTTTTTTAATGATTATTGACTGCTGTACTCTCGAATCTTTGGAAAAACTCGGAAGATTGAGATGATATTAAGAAATCAATGTCTAGATCAGTGGTTTAAGAATATTTCCAGTTCTAAAGCCCCCCCAAACTTCTTTTTCTGTGCCATTCTGTGTCTTTGTTTTCCACAAACTCTATCACAGAGCCAAGCACATTGTAAAATCTAGTCAAACAAGTACCTTTTGACAGCCAACACACCTCTGTGTGAAGCAGCAAGCCGTTGAAATCTTCATCATTGGCAATGCAAAGTTGACTAAATAATCTGTCATTCTAAATATAATATACTAATTAGGAAAATATTTCCTAGCCATCTGATTTAAAAACCTTATACTATAACTATAACTACCAAAGAAACTTATAGCTACCTTTGGTTCTACTGATTTTATTAACTGCTCTGATAACAGATTGCAGTGATGTACGGAAGTGTTCACTCAGATTTTTCGCAACCAAATGCTGGCGATGGATGACGCAGTGTACAGAGGGCACGTCAGGAACTTTATTTTTTAACCACGCTATTAAGCCTTTTTGACACCTTGTTATAGCCAAAGCGCCATCCATAGGAGCCAAGGTTGGATGAATCCACCGGGACACCGGGAAATTATAAAATAAGCAAAATAAGAGCATTGATGTTTTGCTATTTTCAAACCAATTAAATATAAGAAGAAGAGAGGCAGAACGATTAAGTTATGTACTAAAAAGAATCGTATATAGATGTGGTTAAATTAATTGGAAAACGTGGGCTAAGTTATCGAGGAACTCATGAAGCAGCAAAAGATCTAAGCAATCCAAATGTTAGTCACGGCAATTTTCTTGACATTTTAATTATGCTCTCTAAGTATGGTGTTCCTCTGAACGAACATATACAAGTAGTGTCTAATGTAGTAAGAACTGGTGAAATTCCATATCGAACTTTGTTATTAAAAGCTACCGTCAACATTATTGTACATTCAATTGTAAATTTAATAAAAAAACATATTACTGATTATATTAAAATTGCTGAAATGTATTGTATAGAAATAGACACCACTCAAGATATTACTCGAAGGGGTATAATATGTTCGCTTATGGTGGCATAACTTGAAGAAAAATCACCAAATCAGTGTCATGTTTGGTGTTATGTGCGTTCTTAATCTAGTCATAGTGGAAACATCTTCGGTTTCTACAGACAGCACCTCTTTGGTCTCTTAAATCAGACAAAATAATGGATATCTGAAGATAAATTACCGTAAATATTCGCGTCCTGAACCTTATTGGTACAACAAGTTGGTGGTCAAAGGAGGTTTCCCTCAATAAAATATTTTAGTTTTATAATGATCCGTCTTTGTGTCTTTACATTGTGATAGACACTGCTGATCCAGAAAACTTCAATAATGAAACAAGAATACACACAATTCGTTCTCGTAAAAACAGAAAATGCCAACGGAGGAAGCAGATGATACTCATCCAGCTACTACTGTTTTTAGATTTAAGGTGGAAGTACACAATTTGGCCATAGATCACACCATGACAAAAATAGAGGCATCTTGTTTGAGGCATGGAGATATATCTGCTGATATTTCATTTCTCGATCCAAACAATTTTTCCGCTTAAAGCATTTCAGAAGAAAATGACCTGGCTTGAAAAGGACGGAGGTGTACGACCTCCCTGAATCAAACGATTAAGATGAAAATGATGTAAATGACGCAGGGTTGGATACAGGGGATGAATTAGAACTTTCTAAAGAAAAATGTTCTTTACTTTCACAAATAACGTACATTGGCGATGATGGATTTGTGAAATTTTCGATAAATCCATATTTAATATAGTCCACTGTATACTGTCGTCTCTTCTTTTTTGCTTTCGATATAGTTTTGACTTCACAGATACGTTAATAGATCTTTCCATTCAATTTTCATCCACGTCCGAACGACCGAAATATTTGAAATTTCGCACTCGTAATAAGAACCGATGAGAATACAAAAATAAAAAATATAAACCTGTATTAGAGTTTACTACATTGCATTGCAACTGACTCTGGATTTAAATACCATAAATGATTGCAAAATGTATGTAAAGCTACTTCAGGTATTTCAACATCTATTAATTCATATTCACAAAGTTTAAATTTTTAACAGAAGGATATGCATGGACTGAATAAGAGCAGGGGATAGGTACACACTTCTTTTAAAGACTTAATCTGAATTATAAGCTACTTTCGATTTATTGACTTTAAAAATAGAGATTGAAGTGATGTTAATCTAGGGACTTCCTGCTTATCCTGTTTAGTTTTATCTTAGATTAGATTATTCTTTGTTGTTAAATTGGTTTGCGACTGCGTTTTCATTTTTAGTGCAATTTTCCCCATCGAGGATACAAAAGTTATTTGGTATTTGTAGTCCTAGATATTTCGTACATAATATTCCATATTTTTTAGAGTCGTAATAGGTATTTTTCGTTATTTTAATCAGTTTAGGTTAGAACCAATTTCCATAGTGTGTTCTTTTCAACAACTTGGGAGAAACATTCGTCACGTTTATAAGGTACCTAGGGATGTAACGGGTACCCGGTCTACCCGGCCGGGTACCCGGGTTTTTATTTTGTTTTCTGTTTTTGGTAAAATAAAACATAAAAGAACTGAAACAGTGTATTTTTGTGATGATAAAAAATACATAAAAAAAAAACAGATTTTAAAAGGTTATAACAACAAACTTTGTTAAATAAAACATTTAATATCTAAAATCAATTAATGGCAAATTGTGATGAAGATAAATTAACATTTCACCATTCTCAGAGGATAGTCGGTTTCGGGTTTCTTCATAAATATTACCCGCTTCTGAAAACAACCGTTCACTAAATATTGTTGAGGCAGGTGCTGAAAGAAACTTTTTAGCAAGCTTTGCTAGATTAGAGAGTCTCTCTGAATTTATTATTAAATGGGCTTAATTGTCTATCAATTAACGGCAACGCCAAATATGAACTTATTTCAACCTCCACGTCCTGTTGTATGTTTGGTGCTTTAGCAGATGATTTTCTACTTGTATCTCGCCTGTTGGCAATACGGGTAAACACTAGGGATGTAACAAGTACCCGGTCTACCCGGCTAAAACCGGGTACCCGGTTTTGCCGGGTCTTAATTGACCGGGTACCCGGTTTGGCCGGATCCTAAAAAGGGCTACCCGTTACATCTCTAAGTACAAACAATATTTGCAATATCACAAAACACTTTTCACTTCCTGCATATTTGTATTTAGTTATTTCCCGAGTTATTCCAATTAAAATGTAAAATAACTGTAATATGTAATAGGAAATTAACGTACTGGCTACATTTTTTTACTAATCAACAATACGGAAAGAATTATCCGTTGTCGCCTTTTAAATTCACTGAGTTGACACGGTTAAATAATTTCGAAACCGCAACTACAGGATCTTTGGGTTATTTGATAGAGTTTCACACAATAATATTTACGTTATTTCTTTCTTTTTTTTTTCGTTATTGTTGTTTTGGATTTTACATCATGCACATTAGCAAAATTAACACTTTAATTTCTTAACTGTTTTATAATAGGTAATCGTATCCTATTATTACACAAAGCTTTAGTAATGAAACCATCTCAACACAAAAAATTAATCGATAGAACAAAAACATCTGTATTATTACAGTAGATTGCCTGTTCGTGTGAAAGTTAATCAACGCTCCTTATTACTGTAAATAAAATATTTCCTATTAGTTATTAAAATGAATTCATTGCTGACAGGATTAAAGCACGTTATGAGTTCACTGGTTCCTTCTGAAAGTCTCGCCAGTTAAAGTTTTGTAAATAGCATTTGGCATAACCTAAGTTGAAAAATTGCAAGGATCGAATTAACTTAAGCTACATAAGTTATTAAATCATAATACATACCAATAATAATAATAAAAATATAATAAAAGTAACACAAAGAGTTAGATTTCAATTTAGTGTTTAAAGTCACATAACACTGAAGAAATTATGCAACTTTTGTACTAAAAGCTTTTTTCTGTCACTTATATTACACCCTGTTGTACGTTCAAAAATATTTCCAAAATATTTTTATTTAGTAAAACCTATCCAGAGATATAAGAAAGTTACACTTTGCCTTTGAATGGGATTATCCAAGGGTGGCCATAAACAAACAATGAGTAAATGAATAATCGCAGGTTAAATATGGTCCGTAATTAAAAATGTCTTAAATTAAACTGCAAATCCGGAAGACGTTATTTCATTATTAGTGGTAATAGTTTGGTGATTTTAAACCGATTTTTACCTGATTTAAAATGAGAGGGTTAATTCCATAAAACAAATTATGTTCTAAAGACTGTATATATAGCCACTCTAGTTTGTTTTAAGTTTAGTAATTATTCTTGCTTCGTGTGTAATACAGCGTTTGTTTAATCGTATGTGAGTAATGGAAAATATATGCGGGCCCAATGTATCTCAGGAGATAACCCCGTCAAAAAGCAGAAAACACTTTCCTGTGGAAACTAAGAAAGTTATTAACAATGTTCATTTAACACTCGATGAACGTGCGGTCAGCAAACAAGCAGCTTTAGAAGAAACGGCCACATTAACAAAAATTCCTATATCAACTGTATGAAAAATTGTGAATAATCCCATTTTAGCGAGGAAAAAAAGGACCGATACTGGCATTTCCTCAAACGTAGATGGAAGTGATCAAGATATAATACGGCGTAAAATTTACAAGTTATACGAGGAACAAAGCGTGCCTACATTAGATAATTTAATTATGAGGCTTGGAAAAGATGAAACCGGCGTTAAATGTGGCAGAACAACGTTATGGAAGTGTATCCAACTTAGTTTTAGATTTAAAAAAATTAACAAAAGACAAGTTTTAATGGAATCCAGTAGAATTCTGGAATGGCGATTCGAATATCTACAAAAAATTATGATTATTTACTTGGATGAAACCTGGTTCGACACATATGATATCCCGAAAAGGGTTGGGTTGACTCAAGCGGCGTAAGTGTAAAACAAGCGCGCCATCAAAAAGAGGTAAACGAATTACAATTTTGCATGCTGGATCTAAAAACGGATGGATTCCAAATGGACTTTCTCTGTCTGCAAGAAGCATTAAAGATTCTTCTTTGGATTACTATGAGGACACCATTGCTGATTTATTTGAAGAGTGGTTTAAAAGCAAGCTAATTCCAAATATACCTCCGAATAGCGTAATTATAATGGACAATGCAAGCTACCATAGTAGGCAGTTGACCAAGACTCCCTCCTCAAATGACACAAAAGCAACAATCCAAAACTACATGTATGATAATGACATTTATTTTCAAGAAGATTACACCAAAATTGAGGTATTACAAAGTTTAAAACTACAAATGGAATACTTCTGTGATAATTATGCAAAAAATCTAGGGCATACAGTTTTAAGGCTTGCACCATACCATTGTATATTAAATCCCATCGAACATGTTTGGCACCAACTGAAATCTGCCATTCGTCGTAAAAATATTTGCCCTACTATTAACTCCAGTGTACTTGAACTTATAAAAACTGAAGTTTTTAACATCCCTTCACAAAGTTGGGTAAATTCTGTTACACATGTTGATAAAGTGGAAAAATCCTATATCAATATAAACAATATAGCAGAAAAAATAAATAGAACAGATGATGGTAGCGATAGTGATATTGATATATTAAGTGAATAATTATTATAAGTATCGAATAATTTGTATATTTTTGTAATCATAAATATAATTTTTAATAATAAAATAGCTTGTAATTTCACATTTAAATATAAATAAAATATTATTTAATGTCTTACTTATTTTTATTACAGACCATGATTAAATTCTAAGCCAAATACGGACCTGTTCGGCCATATTTCAATTTTAAAGCTGGCCCAGGTCTTTCCTAATAGAGATCAGTTAGTCACTTTCTTATATCTCTGAACAGACTTTACCATACCGATGAAAATATATCAACATACATTTGTCCTAGTAATCGATATGAGAGTACTACACAACACACAAATCATTTGCTTTTTTAACGATGACGATAAATAATTATCAGGGAAAACCTTAAAATCTAACATACTGGTTTAATATGAAATGTAAAAGGGATGAAACAAACTGCCACCTTATGAATAAAATAATAAATAAAATAAGTTATCTGATCCACAAGCAACAAAACCGTTTCTAGATCTTATAGAAGTAGAAAGAGTACATCGACCCGAACCGACTCCGGGATCCGGAGGTGTTCACACTTGATTACTGCAAGATAGGATATTTTTATTATGGTTAATACTGGGCAATTTTACCAAGATACACATATCAAAGTATGAGGTATGTAGAGTATTAAAATTTTTACTTACAAGAGCTTACAAAACCAGTTAATAACAACTTGGTCCACTGCCAGTCTTTCGGTTATATATTATATTCGCGTTAGTCCCAAAACACACAAAAACTGTTCAAAACAAAACTAATGTTAACAACCGATATATCAGCCTTTAAAGCAAATTGAATATATTCGCCTACAATAAAGTAATAATTAGTGTATGTACAGGGTTGTTCCTTATATTTTGACAGCGTGTGGCGACTTTATGAAAAGAGATAGAATATAAGTTTAAATGTAAAAGTTGTAAAGCTTCACTTATATCGCAAGAATTTGTTAACTACAAAAACAAATAAAAATCGCAAAGCTGTCAAACACTCACAACTTCGGTTTTTTAAATTGAACACCGTGTATATTATTTTTTAAAATGAAGGAACTTTTTTCTCTGATTTCAAAAATATATAAGTTGTTGATATTTGTATAAGCCGTTTTCGAGATATTTAGGTTTGAAATTGATTTAAATCTCTTTTCTTTTTAAGTCAAAAGCTATAAGATTCAATTTATTTTAACAATATTTTACAAATGTTCAATGTGTGCGCCGATATTAATTATACATTTTCTATAGTCCCCGTATATTTTTTCAACGGTGTGAATGATAAATTCAGGATGCTCGTTGTTGACAATGTTTATGCAGTCTTCTATTTTGATTTTTAAATCGTTCAAAGTAGCACTCTGCTCTTTATAAACTTGCTCCTTTATAAAACCCCATAAAAACGAATCCAAAGGTGTAAGGTCCGGACTGTTGGCAGGCCACCTTATTGGTCCATATCTTCCAATCCATGAATTAAATTTATTATTTAAATAATTTGTAACTGGAGCTACGTTATGAGGTGGAGCCCCGTCTTGATGCCATACTAAATTTCCGTATTCTGCTAGTGGTATATGGTCCAAAAGATTTTCAATATTGTTTTCTAGGAAAAAAATATATCTCGCGCCTGTTAAGGATCCTTCATAGAAAATAGGACCAATTATTTTATTTTTAAGAATCCCACACCAAACATTTGTAGTTCTGCGTCCTTGAGACTGAACTTCTGAATATCCATGAGGATTTTCAGTGCTCCATATAATATGGGTGTTTCGGCGATTATAAATTCCTGCAGTACTAAAAGAAGCTTCATCACTCCATAAAATCTTCTCAAAATAGTGATTATCCTCATTATATATATTTACCATTTGTCTGCAATATGCTACCCTTTAAATTTTTTGATTTTCTGTAAGTTTCTGCACCGGCATTATTTTATATGGGTGGTAATTATATTTATGGAGAATTGTTAAAACCTTTTTCCTATATTGTCCGAAATATTTACTAGCATTCACTGTCGATTGTCTTGGGTTTTCTAAAGAGGAAACATATTAGTTTATTATGTTATTATGCTCTTGCACATAATATTTTACCTTGAAAATACAACAGTATTTGTAATTCATCATCTTCATTACTGTTTTTTTCTTTGAAGAGTTTTCCGTTCTCTAAAACATTTTTCAACATAATATAACGTGCCCCGACATGGAACTGGCATTCCAGGATGTAAACGAATATATTCTACTTGCGCTGCGACAATATTATTATTATTTTTATAAAAAAGCCGGACAATTTCAAATTTTTCAGCTTCGCTATATCCCATTTTGGTAACATAAACGCGGCAGATACGCAACAATACGAAGTTATGTCGCGTTTGTGTCACTGTCACCCAAATAATTATAATTGACATACTAGCTTTTGACTTATATTTAAAGTGAAAATATATTTAAATCAATTAATTTCATACCTAAATATGTCGAAAACGGCTTATACAAATATCAACAACTTATATATTTTTGAAATCAGAGAAAAAAGTTCCTTCATTTTAAAAAATAATATACACGGTGTTCAATTTAAAAAACCGAAGTTGTGAGTGTTTGACAGCTTTGCGATTTTTATTTGTTTTTGCAGTTAACAAATTCTTGCGATATAAGTGAAGCTTTACAACTTTTACATTTAAACTTATATTCTATCTCTTTTCATAAAGTCGCCACACGCTGTCAAAATATAAGGAACAACCCTGTACCTATATTTCTTAAGAATTGTCGGGTCGGGTTTTACTGCCTCTAAAGAAGGGTATGTTTAGTATTAATGTTTACTTAAAATCCTGATAATGAGTGCCCGCGGTCGTTTAACAAATGGATCGGTAAAGAGTAGTATAAAATAATGGGATTTCCATTTTTAAATATAGGGAATTCATAACCGGTCGTTTACCGCAGGTGGTCACTTGATAGAGGCGGTCTCAAAAAGATGTTTTAATGTATATTAGAGTGAATGTATGATTTAACTGTGCAGAAATGCCACCAAACTATATGCAAACTATCCTAAAGTGAACGAAAAATGCTCCTGCGTAAGTTTTATCAGCATACCCCCGTGCAGTTGCAGCCATCTTCTGAACGGATTAAATCTACTTATTGTATTGGTTGGTCTGCGTTTTATACGCGAGTTTGGAAGGGGCGCAATATTAAAAGAGCCTAACATCAACATCTAGCTGTTCCCCCCTTTTTTTTTAGTGTTTGGTTCTTCATCATTATTTTATATGAATGTGATAACCCTAGACAAACCTAGAATAATCACAAAGTCATAAATGCAAACAAAAATTCAGAATTCATTATCAGCATCAAATCACACCAAAAACAAAATACATAGTTAATTATGAAACTTCAAGCCCTCTACAAAAGATCATCTGAAAAGAACAAATATGAGAAAAAGGAGTAACCTACTAAACTACCAAACTAAAACACAATCCATCGACGAAAAACTTCGTGAATTTCTTCCAAATTTCGTCCAAATTACCGCCTCTAAAATTTCTTTGCGGAACGACGTTATTACACAAACTAATCCTCAGTGTTAAAGCAACATAAGAAAGAAAGCTTATTTACTTGCCCCCTGACGAAATATTTCTAAAACATCAAATAAAAAATAAAATCTGAAAGACTCTTTGTTACTATAAATGAAGGCATGTCTTACAGTATTTCAAAAAATATCACTCCTAATAAGTTCCCATTTGAGACGTAGCATGCATCAAGTGAGTACCACGGTGTGTACCATTCACTTGTGTTACGTAAAACCCGTAGTTTAAGAAATAGTTTTGAAATTAAACCGGCGAGATTTGACCGAATAAAAGTTAATTCACTGGAAATTTTTACGTGTTTGCTTAGTAGTTTGTTTGTATTAAGGTTAAATATTTCTAATTACACTGGCCAACACAATTTTTGTAACACAGATCGGCCTATTATTTTTACAATGATAATGCCTTTCTAATATAAACTATTCATACAGCCCTAATACATACCTGTTTTCAATGGGCTCATTAGACTCTTTTATATTGACAGGTAGTATATTTTATGAAGGGTCATTTAAAAGGGGTTTATCACATTAAACTTATTCTTTTTTTAATAACATAATTTTTTAACACTATTAAATAATGATTACCCTCTATAAATTTTCAAAAGTATGGGGCATATATTACCACATCAGCTAACCGGGCATGGTTTTTGTTGAAATAAAACAATGATTTTATTTAATTTTTTACATCAAATTTAATTTAAAACTAACAATTAAAAAAAAAATTAACAAAAAAATTTCTATTTATGTTTCTTCTTTGATCAGAAAATCCGAATTTAACCAGAACTTCATTCATATCTAAAGATGATTAAACGTCTCACATACCAAGTCTTCAACCTTTAAAGTTTCTATGAGTTGTACTTATTAATTTGAGACAACGTTTTTTCTACTAAACTCGATGTTAGGTAAGTCCTTAAACTTTATTTTACATTTATTGGTCGTTCTAATTCATCATTATTAAACTGTGGATAAAGACTGCATTAAGGCAGAATGTAGCCCCATCCGTAAATAAAATATTCTGCGCGAAATTTCCGTCATTATTGCAGATGTATTGCATATTTTCGCAAAACTGAAGGCGTCGATCGAAACCATCCCCATTTAGTTCGTGGACAAGACAAATTTTGCCAATAAATTATTGTTATTATATTCAAAATTTTAAGTAGAATTCAAAAATCGAATACAATTTGGGGTATTTTATTTAAGAAATTAAAGTTGACGTGTGCCCCGACTTCTTGAGCAATCCTATATAATACTAAAAATTCTCAAAATTTGTAAAAATGATAAATAAAATCGACGGGTCCGAGCGTTTCTCGAAAATATACATGGTTATGAAAATATTGGGGGTGTTCCATTCTTTTTGCCCACGCTGTATTATTCAGCTCTATATTGTAACAAAAAATTTTGTCACCCAGTGTTATTGTTGTTTATATTAATTTTTATCTGAGTGATTTTAAAGAAGCTAAATTTAAATTACAAAATTAGAATTTGCGCAAGGAAAAATCAATAAAACTGACGCCATGGCGGCCAGGCTGCCAATTAATGATATGAATATGACGCAACTTCATCGGCATCCACAAATCGTCATTTTACGTTCAATAAAAAAAATTTGATTGTGAGACAGTCACAGGTCAAAAATTTTAAGGAGAGCTGGTTGGAATATTTTAAATGATAATAGTGGGAATGCTCGGAAAAAGATAAGAATAAAGATAATTACTAGGCAAAGCGTGCGTCAGTAAGTTTTATCAAGGTACATTAAACGGTCAAAGATATTTAATAATTTTGAAGAGGCCTTGTAAGAAGTTCTCATAAACCTTAACACAGAAAATTCTTGTCAGCTTGAGCACATCTTATGCGACCATTGTATGATTTGTTTTAATTGTACCAGATAATTGAATTTGTCAAAATCTCAGAAACAGCCAACAAAATACATGGAACAGTTACTTTTGGTAGGGATTTAAATGAAAAAGCAATATTTGACAAAATGTGCAGGGTGTCCTACTTAAAAAAATTAATGTGGCATTAAAAAGTGTTTTTTTAAGATACCTTATAGTATATCTTAACAACTAAAAGTACATTTTCAAACGAAGAAATATTTGTATTAAAACTATTCTTATATCATAAACAGTTCCAATTCGACACATACAAAGTGATCAATTACAAGACGTATTCTAATGAAATCCACGTTTAAACTGATTTGCTTAAAAAAATAACAACGCATTTTAAAAAAGATATATACTATACTAAATTTTTTTTTGACCTGTATCTTCGAAATACGGCTGCTTTTCAAGAATCATCAAAGGACAAAAATTCTTAAAATAGTCCAGGGAATAACCCCTTCAATTTTTACCGTATGTTTAATAAACATTCTGTTTAAGCAGAAATGTCTATCTTACTTCTATTCCTCCCTGTATAATATTTTTTACAATAAGGAGAGTACCGTCATATTATAAGCCTTTTGCAGGTAAACATACTTTATGGATAAGTTCAGTGGTTCTTGAGCTATCGGGTAAAATACATACATAATTTATGAGAGATCAACAGTCGGATAAGACTGTAACCTGTTCACTTTTCGATGCGACAATCATTATTCGTGATTTCTAGTTAGAAAATCAAAAATATTGCAATCGTATGCGATAAAAGTTAAAATGGCCTTCTTTTTGTAAATATTGCCCCGCGGAAAGCTTTGAAAATTTTCCTCGTGTCGTTGATTAATTTATCATGCACGTCAAATTTTTGAAAAGTGTAATTTGCCATATACAATGAATTAATCGACACGCGAAAAAATTGTAAAGCTTACTGCGAGGTAGTTTTTATATTTTATTGCCTTACGTTATACAGGTTATCCCGAAAGTACGGTACCAGATACAGAGCGTAATCTACGTCCAAAAATAATCATACTTTTCTCTATCATCGAAAAATGTCTCTTAGGCAGAGCTGGAAGTTACTTAATAAAAATGATATGTTTAGTGTATAGTTACTTAAAGTAACTAAGATACTTTTAAAGTAACTAACGAACCAAAAATGCACACGTGTGTTGTCTGGTTCCTTATAAAAGTTTATTGTTTATTTATATTTATTTAATAGGTTTAGTTTGACAGCTTTTAAATAAAATGTCATTTTAGGTTCTTTGTTGTGTTTTCTTTTTTGTTTAAAATTCATATTAATATGTTTATAAAACGTGTTTGTCTTGTTTGTTTAAACCCAGCCATGTTAACCATAATAACGTGTTCTTTATATAATAATAATTAACGTCTATATGTAAAATATTTTACAAGCATAACGACAAAACAACAATAAGGAGAAATTTAATAGAAATAATGAAATTTTGGTGAAGCCCTAATGGGTAGATATTTGTTACTGCGTTTTAAAATACCAATTTAAAAGTCGTGTTTAAAAATTTTAAATCTACCAAGAAAAATCAGATATTTGTTAATCATTGGGATGGCATATATACAGGCTGTTATTAAATGTGCTATACGAAAAAATTCAGGATGAGTTTCAATGCTTATGAAAATGGAAAAAGGCCCTATTAACCTATCTCCGGAAATTCTTCGTTTCGGAGATACAGGGTGTTACAGTTTTTATTTTTATCTTGTTTTTCTCTAAATAATTTTTGAAATAATGTGGATATTTCAATTAAAATTGAAATATAGGAGTTTCTTGAAACGCGAAATTGATATTACTATGGCTCCCACTTGTATAGGGCACCGCCTACATGTCTTCTTACAGTTTTGAGGTGTCATGCCTATTTTTTATTTTATTTGTATTATATTGTTAAGTAAAAGAATAGATTTCTCTATCATAATTGAATGATCAACAAATGTTTAATTAATATACAGTAAAAATTGAAGATATCATTCCCTGGAGAATTCCAAGAATATTTTGTTCTTTTATAATTTTTGAAAAGCCGCTTATTTTTCAAATTATTAATGTACTCGAAATAAAAGTATATATGGCGTACTACACTGCTTACTGAGTGTATATATTTTCTTGAATGCGTTGTTATCCTGTAAGCAACTCAGTTTAAACGTGAATTTCATTTGAATACGTAATTGATCATTGTGTGTCGAATTTGTTGATACTGATTGACGTTCTGTTGCTTAACGTGTATTTTCTCTCTGCTCGATCCCCGGACTTAAACCCCCTGGATTATTTCCTATGGGGCCCTCTAAACTCATTAGTTTAAATTGCTCTAGTGAAGAATGTGGAAGATATAAGAAATCGTATATTTGCTGGGTGTAACTCAATAAGAAACGACCGTGGTGTTTTTGAAAGAGTTCGGTAGTCAATGAGGAGAAGATTGGATTCTTGCATCCTAGCTGAAGGTAGTCATTTTAACAGTTCTCGTAGATTAAGAAACTTTACATGCAATTTTTGGTAATAAAATACATCTAAAAAATACGTGAAGGACAGACATAACATCCTGAAGAAGTCAATGTGTGGGCTCGAAAATCTTACTGCCTAGCGTTACTTAGATTTCATCTCATTTGATTTAATACCTGCATTAGCAGATATTTTTCCTAACAAGAGTGATCCAGATATTCCCCATGAAAGAATATGGTTTCAACAAGATGGCGCACCGCCGCATTTTGGTCTAAATATTCAAAGATACTTAGACGAAATTATTCCAAATCGGGGGATATGTCGACGGGTTCTAATGAAATGGCCCTCAAGGTCTCCGAACCTTACGCCATTGGATTTCCTTCTGTGAGGGTATTTGAAGGAGAGAGTAGACCAGACAACACTGGGGATCTAAAAGATGGAGATAAATAAAGTGTTCGTCTGGCGGTATATAGTAATTATCATAGACTTGGTGCATGTTAAGTGGAAGATTAATGCAGATTTCAACAATTCAAATAGGTCGCGTCAGGTGAGTGCTAGATTTCGAATAGCTTATAAATTCAATTGCTCCTTAAAAATGCTACTTGGGCTAGCTAAAGTTGAAGGAAGGGCGCTGAAAATATTACAGAAAGATTAACAATAATTTTAATAGTTTCAGCGTCTTTCTTAAAAATAACTTATAGGAAGCGATGAATTTTATACAACCAGTATAATAGCCTAATAGTTATAGGCGTAATTCGGATGTGGCAAGGGGTGGCAGTTGTCACCCCAGAATTGTCGAGCCCAGTATATTGCCACCCCAGAACTTTGAAGTAAAGTCTCAATAATTTACAAATACCTAAAATTGAAAAATACCAGTCTACAACAGGGAATTTTTTTAACTTTATCGATTCTCCACTAATCATGCTTAGTTTAGAACAGAAAGATCGCATGTGTTTTGAAAATTTGTAAATTATAAACTAGGCTGACAAGTGCGGATTTGGAGCCGCCGAACTGCCAAGAAAAGGCAAAATTTCCTCAAAAATTGGGGGAGGGAGTGAAGCTCCATTTGAATCTGTAGAGCGGTACTACAAAGTTTCAGTCCTCTGGCCAGTTATTGATATCCTAAACGAGGAGATAGAGGCCAGGCTTCAAGAAAACAACCTAGATGTACTTAACAACTTAAGCAAAGTTCTAGATGGAACTGATGTAGACACAGCCAGTGTACAGTATGTGTATAAATATTACAATTTAGACAATGAACTTCTTCGGTCTGTACTGAGATGTTTTTACAGAATGGAAGAATCAAGAAACAAAACTATTCAAAAAAGAGCTGACGTTTTTGTACAAAAATCTTTGAAAGGTGTGTTCCCTATACTTTTTGAACTTTTTCGTTTGTTTTTTACGATTCCAATGAACTCGGCATCCAGTGAGAGGTCCTTTTTCGTGATTACGGCGGCGGTTAAAAACATACACTAGGAACACGATTGGCCAGTTAGCTCCTTTGGCTATTGAAAGGAGTGTCAAAGTAAGCATTTCCAAAGTTATTGCTGACTTTAATTCAAGCCAGAAGAGAAGACTTCGTTTTGTGTAAAAATAACTTGTGTATGATGAGATTGAGTAAAAGTAAAAGTTATTTTTGTATCATGTTTTCTTCATTTTTTCTTTTATCATAAACAAATGGACTGAGCACACATAAATTAAAATTAGCCACACTTTTGAGTTGTGTATGAACGATAATAACTTAAGTCATTAAAAATTATTGTTTTAGGGTACATTGTTAGCAATTAAATTGTTGTAAAAATAGTGTGACAAAGCTTCAAAACTAACAAAATTTGAAGCCAGTTTTTAAAATTTTTCCGGGGAAAGGCCCTCGGACCCTCCTTTTACCTGGGGGTATTCCATACCCCCCCTCCGACCCCCGGTAGGTCTTGCCACCCCAGTTAAAAAGCTGAAATGACGCCTATGCTAATAGTCAAATTAAAACGTAAATGAATAAAAGCTCAGCTTAAGACAAGGCTGCTTCAGCAACGTAACCTTGTAAAATCACCATAAAATTGGAGTTTTTTAAATTCCTAAAACCAGTTAAGAGGTAGCCAAGCTGTTTGCCCGTTATAGATATCAAGTATCAATATGTGCGTCCAAGCAAAACTTGCTGCAATTTTTAGACCGCACTAACGGTGATTTTCATACGGATTAGGATTATTGAGAAGTTTGAAGTGATTCAATGACATGTTAACAGAAATTTGAATTTAAATAGGCTTTTGCTGATCAGATATAAAGTCATCCCTGTGACAATTAAATCAAATAAAAACCTAAACTTTTCACAAGTTGAAAAAAAGAATTGGAACTCTTTAAACAATAAACAACAGAAATAATCCTCTATTTACTTTAACGACTTCATAACTTACTGCGAATTTGGTATGATCGGGTTATCCAGTTATAGAAAATTAAAGAAAAAGTCACACTGCCAACATTCCACAAATATCGCACATCTATATTAACGTTCAAATTAATATACAGTCCTAAATAAAAGAGAAATCACTCTATTGTCTAAAAATTAAGAGTACCATTTTACAACATTTAACTTACACACAACTCGGGTACTACTTTAAAAAGAAAATATAACCTAAATATTTTCGCGTTCGGATTTCGTGCTGCCTTGCTTCGATCGTACGCGGAACCGTAATACCACAATGGTTCTTGGATACTAGTATGCAGTACCCATACAATGATTCTTTCCTGCTATCACCGTGTTAGGTAGGTACTGCTATAATAGCTTGCAAGAACCTTGAAGCGGCGTTGCCGCATTTATAAAGTTTTCCTTCTTCAGTTGTTGGTTTTTGAGATGTAGCACATGTTAATTTGCAAAAATCTCCAGATTTTCATTAATAACACAAGTCAACAAATAGGCGAGTTTACAGCATACTGATTGCGAATCCAACAACCAAAATTTTCCACCACGTATAGATTTTGAGAATATAATGTATCAGATATTTTTATTTTATACAAACATTTGTATATAATATTTCTCATATACTATACAGGGTGTTTCCTAACTACGGTACGAAACTTCAGAGAGTGATACGTACGGTCGCTTTAAGAAAAAAAGTTCCTATGAACATATGTCCGGAGTTGCTTTGGATTTAAGGATATTTATGACCGTTTTTTCTTAACTTCAACGTCCTGTATCTCGGAAACAAAGCAACTCCGGACATATGTTCATAAGAACTTTTTTCTTAAATGGACCTTACGTATAACCCTCTGAAGTTTCGTACCTTAGTTAGGAACCACCATGTATTTATACATAAGTTCAAATCAAGAAAAAAAAACGAGATATTTTAAGGATAACAGGATTTATTTACAAGAATACGCTTGAAAATACAGCATTGCTGGACTCCATCTGCCTTGGTAGCATTGCTCCATTGTTAGTATGTCCTGGTGGAACCTCTCTCCTTGCTCGTCACTAACCGCACCCAAATTTTCTGGGAACAAATTTAAATGAGAGTGCAAGAAGTGTATTTTAAGAGACATGCGACAGCCCATTTTGCAGTAGCTTTCAAGTTGTTCTTCTACAAGTTTTGCGTAGTTTTCTACTTTTTTGTTTCCCTAAAACTCCGAAACAATTTGTGGTCCAACAAATACTCCTTCCTGACTTAGCGTCACTTAGTTTAGGAAAAATTTATTTAAGGTATTTAAACGCTCTCCTTCTTTATCTAATGCTTTAACGAAATTTTTCATCAATATCAGTTTAATAGGTAAAGGAGATAACAGAACTTTCTTGGGATCAACAAGAGGTATATTCTTTACGTTACCTTGCCCTGGAATATATTGATCTCTTGGAAGCCATTCTTTTACTTGGTAATGGATCTGTCTTGCTTTACTGTCCCAAAGACAAAGAAAACAGCAATACTTAGTAAATCCATCCTGCATCATAGCTTATTGCATTTAGAATAAGTGACATACTTTCGTATGTTTCCTTCATGTCAACTGCATGTGCAAGAGGAATAGAGGGTCTTTTGTAGCCATTATGGAGCAGAACTGCTTTTAAACTGATTCTAGAAGAATCTATAAAGAAGCGCCATTCATCCGGGTTATGTGCAAATCCTAAGTTTTCCATAACACTATTTGGATTAATACAAACACACATTTTATCATGCATAGTAAAAAACGAGGATAGCTTCTGGTTACGGTTCCTAAATATTGTAACTTTGGTTCCAGTGGTTAGTAAAATCCATTGTTGTCATCTAGAGTCTAACACTTCAGCGTGCTCTTTGAACAAGTAGAGGTCCCGAACTAGATCGTTTAATTCTGCTAGGTCGATTTAATGGGGTGCTTTTCCTTCACTTTCGGGAAAATAAGAATTGTCCTTGTCTGGAAGCATTTTCAGCACAGCACCGTCTAAAAGGACGGTTAAAGAAAATGCGCCAAAAACAAGCAGCACCAAAATTCAAGATAACCACGCAGGACACCCAAAGGAATAAAGCTAATTAATTAACAGGGATGCAAATAATTGTTTTTCTTTTTAATAACTTTTGTTTATGAAACAAATAAGGCTTAGTGTTTAATATTTTTTAGTTATTTTATTTAGATGGCCAGAGAAGAAAAGAGAAATTGTCTGGTTACCAAAACTTGCGAAAACGGGAGGAAGACTTGGAGAAAACCAATTTCAAAATTAGTAACTTTTTTCAAAAGACCACACAGGTCACTACTTCTGATAACAGTGATTTTCTACATTCAACAAAATCAAACTTGCCATCAGAATTAGAAAAGCAAGCTAATGAGGATGAAGATTCAAAAGAATTAGATCCTGATACGTTTCAGTCAGTGTCGGTACCATCATGTTCGAGTAAGCAAGACGAATTATCCGAAGAAGCACCCCTTTCTAACGATCCAGGTCTTTGGCCGAGTGTATTGTCTCCAATTCAGGTGCAAGAACTTGTCGAAAAAGGACCAATGCATTATAAAAATAAAACTATATATCCTTCCTAAAGACAAAAGTGAACGCAAGCTTTCCGATATATATTTAACTCGAATTTTGTTAAATGGTGAAAAGGTTCAGCGTCATCATTGGTTGCTATATCCTATTAAAAAAAAAAAGCAGTTTTCAGCTTCTGCTGTAAAATATCCAATGACCCCAACCCTAACAATTCATTGACTTTAAAAACCACTAAATTAAGTAACCAAGACGGATTCAATGATTGGCATCATTTAAGCGAACATTTGAGAATCCACGAAAAAAGTAAATCTCATTTTCAAAATTGGTCAGATTTACTAGAAGGATTAAAAACTAATCGAACCGTTGATTCGGAAATGCAAAATTTATTAAAAAATGAGACTAAGCATTGGCGCAGTGTCGTTGAAAGAATAATTTATACTATTCAATTTTTGGCTGCTAAACAAAACTTGGCTTTTCGTGGTCCTAGTAACAAAAAATTTGATCCAGTCATGTCTGCACATATTAATGGATCTCAAAAAAATATTCCACTTTACCTTGGAGATAAGATTCAAAACGAAATCATTAAATCAATAGGTGACAATATAAGAAATAATATTTTAAAGGAAGTTAAAGAAGCAAAGTATTTTTCTTTATTACTTGATTGTATTCCTGATGTGAGCCGCCAGGAGCAGATTTCTGTTTGCTTAAGATACGTTAATTTAAAAAACAATAAATTTAGTGTTGAAAGACGTTTTTTTAACATTTCGTCCTATAAGTGATACAACAGGTGAAGGTTTAACCAACTTTTTACTAAAAACTTTGGGGAATTATGGTTTAGACATTTATAATATGCGCGGCCAAGGTTATGATAATGGTTCAAATATGAACGGTAAACATCAAGGTGTACAGGGACATTTTTTTAAGTGTCTCACCCGATTGGCGATTTTCCTGCTGACTATAATAAAAAACAAATCACATATTTCTCAATGATTTTCGATAAGGAAGCCGAATTTAATGTCAAAAAATACAAAGATTTACAAATTTGACAGATGAGACGCCATTTTGAATTTTCTTAAATGGCAACCCCCATAAATAACCACACGATTGAATTGCATTTGGCGATCCGATTCTAAAACTATATAGTTGTTGATACTTATTTTCAGCCGTTTCGGAAATACGGGGGTTCCTAATTTGCCTCCATCGAGTTTGTCTTTTAAGTGTCTCACCCCTTTAATAAATAGTCCTTCTAAGCTGAACACCCTAATTTTTTTCACAGTGAGATAATTTCCCGTAAGCAAGCGATCTGCGCTATAGTCAAATCCGACAGATGTCAAAAAATGACTATATAGTTTTAGAAACGGATCGCCAAATGCAATTCAATCGTCTAGTTATTTATGAGCGTTGCTATTTTAAAAAATTCAAAATGGCGTCGTATCTGTCACTTTTTGACATCTGTCGAATTTGACTAAAGCGCAGATCGCTTGCTCACGGGAAATTATGTCACTGTGAAAAAAATTAGGGTGTTCAGCGTAGAAGGTCTGTTTATTAAAGGGGTGAGACACTTTAAAGACAAAATCGATGGAGGTAAATTAGGAACCCCCGTATTTCCGAAACGGCTGAAAATAAGTATTAACAACTATATAGTTTTAGAATCGGATCGCCAAATGTAATTCAATCGTATGGTTATTTATGGGGGTTGCCATTTAAAAAAAATATAAAATGGCGTCTCATCTGTCAAATTTTTAAATCTATGTATTTTTTGGCATTAAATTCGGCTTCCTTATCGAAAATCATTGAGAAATATGAAATTTGTTTTTTATTATAGTCAGCAGGAAAATCGCCAATCGGGTGAGACACTTAAAAAAATGTCCCTGTACAAAGAAGAGTTTTAGACATTAATCCACGAGCAATGTTTGTACCACCACAGCTTGAACCTTGTCATAAACGATGCTGTGAAATCCAATATTTCTAGTATACATTTTTTTTCAGAATTATATAATTTTTTTTCTGCCTCAACCAATCGGTGGTCTGTTTTGAAAAGTAACATTTCAAGTCTGACATTAAAGCCTTTATCAGATACTAGATAGTCTAGCGGAATTGATGCAATTACCCCTCTTAGATTTCAGTTGGGCGAAATTTACGATGCTGTTTATGAAATTTTATCCGCAAATAATTTTGACAATACTACAAAACATCTAGCTACCTCCCTAGGTAAAAAAATCAAAAATTATGAGTTTATGTGTATGGTAGTCTTGTGGTACAAGATTCTAAGTAAAGTGGGTGTTGTTACTAAGATTCTGCAATCAAAAACATTTAATATTTCCCAGGCTTGCGAAAGTTTAAATAACCTCAATGAATTTGTTAAACAATATCGATCTGACAAAGGCTTCAGTGACTTATTAGTAGATGCCAAAGAACAGCTAACTTCTTGCTTAGAAGTTGATGCAAAACATATATCCGCAGAAATTTTAAGGTCACGAAAGATTGAAAACAGTTTTCTTATAAAGGTGACGACCAGCCGATTGAAAATCAAGAAATAAAATTCAAAGAAAATTGCTTTTTCGGAATGCTGGACATTATTCTTTCATCCCTACATGAAATCCCTACATTATCGTGTCATTCTGATATTTTTAATTTTTTTTGAAATGTTGAGTATTTCGGCAAATATTCTAACCAAGATCAATTTAATTTTTGTAAAAAACTGAAAGAAGCCTTAACTGACAAAGATCGAAACGAGAAAGATATAGACGGAACAGAACTTTTACACGAATTACAATTTCTGCAAAATGGCGACAAAAACGCGACGTCTGTAGCCATTCCAAATTATTTACGATCTAGAATGGGCCAAGAGCGGTTAGAAAATCTTGCTATCATTTCTATAACGTCTGACTCTCTAAAGCAACTTGAAATGGAAAATCTTTTTAATAAATTTGCAAAAAGTAAAGCCAGAAAAGTCCAATTTTTTGTAAGACCTGTATTATCTGTTTCAAACAATGGCAATTTTATTTCTTTACTTTTTTTAATATTTTGAATTAATGTTTTGTTACTTTGATACTGTTTTTATTTTGTTACTGTTGTTTCGTATTCTTTTAATATAGTACTAATAAGTTTAGAGTTTCCTTCAAAAATTTCAACGATCCTATGAGAGAAAGGTGGTAATTTTAGCTCAATATTATAATATTGGCTAAAGGCGCCTATCATTATTTCGCACGACGCCGACGGCGCCGAAAATACTTGGCGCGTCCCTGCATGGAAGTAGTGCTATTTCACATTTCAAAGTGAAGTTGGCTGGTGGACAACAGTAAAATTCTATCAAATGTGTAATTAAACTTCACGATATTGAAATAAGAGTCCATTTATAGTGTATATAAATCAATTTAATTAAAGCGTATACCAAATTACATGGCTTAAATATATTCGCAGCTAATGAAGCATCATTAGTAAGAGTAATACTAAAATATTGGCTTTATTAAACTAGAAATACATTCATGTTTTATGACAAACATGGTAAGAAGCGACATAGAGCTTGTAGTTAGCAACATTCTGCGGGGATTTCAAAATCTTCTCGGGTTTTGCCGGTCTTCAAGACATTCAATAATTTTTTTTAATGCAGTTGTGTATGACTTTGGGAATTAGTTGTTTGCGTATACCTACTATTTGAAATCGAATATTTTGATTGACTCACTGACAATTTTCATAAACTTGTCTATATTCTAATGTATTTTATGCTTTTTCACACTTCTGGTTGTACCAGAATAAATCTTCTTTATCGCACAACAAGGAAGACAGAGCCCTAAGAAAATTAGACTCACAAGAAAGGCGATTACGTCAACGGAGTAAATTTGATACCATGGCATGTTCACGCTGGGAAGTTTCAAATGGTTGGCACCCCTATGGCGTATCACATAGTTTATCCAATAAATAGCCGTATCAACGGGCTTCATTGGTCTGTCATGGAATAAACTCTGCACCCTTTTGGCATTTTCCATATATTTGGGATTGTATAAAAGTTCCTCTATGTGTTCCAGAAGTGACTCTTCGCTTTCTTTCGCGTAATTAATTTTAATAGCGATCCCTAGTTCAGCAGCTTGATAAGCGTTGTTAAACTGATCGTAGAATAATGGCATCATCAGCATTGGTATACCGTGATAACTGCTTTCTAGAAGGCTTCCGTGTCCACCATGCGTGAAGAAGAGCTTCAGGTTAGGATGACCTGTAAGTATAATAATTCGTTTGGTATTTTAAATAACTAGGATGATAATTTTGCTTTTGCAGCAATTGAAAAAAGACAATACGTAATTAACAAACTCATCACAGAAGAACTGTGTTTTTTTCTTACCCAAAATATCACTCTGAGGTAACCATTTCTGGATCAGGACATTGTGAGGCTTATCTGGTAAATCTTCTTCAAATTTCCATATAACTCTTTGTTTCAGCCGCCTGAAAACTTTCAGGACCATATTTTTCGATGCGACTGGCATATCTTTACTATTGATATGTGACCCCAAACTAAAGAATATAGCGCCCTCCGTTGCCCCATCTAAAAACTCTTGTATACCTTTCGGTAAGTTTTTGGGGGGGTCAATGTGAAATCCGCCTATTTCGACTGCACTTGGCAATACCGGAGATGGTACGCGTATACTTGAGTGTGATCCCGACAAGAGCAGAGATATGTTGTTGTAGAATGTTGCGATATCAGGCGGATTTTCGAAGTTATCCCTTAATATTTGGTTGTATACTGGATGTAAGTATGTATACGTAATAATGGTGTCCACTACGTAGATTATGAAATTGAATACTCTGCTGAAAAATGTCATTCCTCCATAGTTGGCGCCGGTGTAATGGAAATGCGGTATATAAGATGGCAACAACGGATTTCCTAGGGCTGCATTTGAGAAAACATTACTGCCTAAAAGATTCAGTATCAAATCAGATATATTTATTGTGTTGCAATCAAAATTTTGTTTACACTCCTCAATATACAGGGCTGCCCAGAAGTCCGGAATAAAATTAAAATAGCCTTAACCTGTAACTTTTGGGGAAAATTCTCGGACACGTCAATTTAGTTTTATATATGCTCACATTTTGACGTTATTCGTTTTTTTTTATAGACATTTGTCAAAGATATGACGACATCGATCTTTTTTTTAAATGGAAACATGCAGCTTGTGATACATCATTTGAACGCTAATATCTCGTACAGTATGCTCATAAATTTTGGCGCGATTCTGTCAAGCTATTTCAAAATGGCGACTGTTAAAAGTTTTAAAAAAGTCCCTATTTAAATAAGCGGAAATGATAAATCATTGATATTTCTTTTACCTTTCAAGGTAAGAAATCTTCATTGTTTCACGTTCTGGCATTTTGTGACATTGTGAACTTGTAAAATTAATTTAGGTATTTCCGAAGTATTATTTTACAATTTTCTAAACAAAGATGGTTTTGTCGGAAAGACAGCGTATCGAAGTCTTTATATTGTGGAGATAAAATAAGAAGTCAAAGTGAAGTGTGCACTTTATTTAATGCTAAATATCCGAAAAATCAAATTTCACAGTATAATGTTAGTAAAATATTCCACAAATTTAATGAACATGGCACAGTAAAGGACTTGCCTAGGAATGGACGGCCACGTGTTTTAGGCGACGATGAAAAATTGGATATTGCATTATCTCTGCAGGATAATCTGCATGTTTCAACAGTTTCATTGGCTTAAAATCATGATACATCTAGAGGTACTATTGGAAGATTTTTGAAAGCAGAGAAATACCATGTCTTGTCCAAGAGCTTTTAGAAGATGACTATGATAGGCGTTTGCAATTTTGCGAAGAAATGATGAGACGGTGTGACGAGAATAATAGGTTTCCACAGAACATATTATTTTCGGATGAAGCTACTTTCTATTTAAACGGGGTGGTTAACAGACATAATTATCGTTTCTGTAGTCAAGAAAATCCACGATGGATATTTGAAGCGCATACTCATTACTCAGCGGCCCCAGAAAGTAAATGTATGGGCAGGTATCATTAATAACCGAATTTTAGGGCCATTCTTTTTGGAAGTAAACCTGAACGGTACCTGCATTTCTTAACCTTCGAGTTGAGGCCTGCTCTAGCTGTAATTTTTCCCAGCGAAGTAGATCCAGATATACCTAATGAAACAATTTGGTTTCAGCAATATGGTGCTCCCCCGCATTTTGGTGTCAATGTGACAAGATATTTAGATCAGATATTTAGTCGCTGGATTGGACGGAGTGGTACAATTGAATAGCCACCGAGGTCCCCAGAGTTAAGGCCTCTAGACTATTTTCTTTGGGAATATTTAAAAGAAAAAGTTTACCAAATTAGGCCAAATAATATTGAAGATTTGAAAAACAAAATTAGATTGGAGACACATAACATACCGGCTGAAGCCATTCGAAATTCCGTCGACGGATTTTACCATCGTCTGGGAGCATGTCAATTAGAGGGTGGAGGACATATCCAGCATTTGCCACGTTAAACCACCTTTTTGTTGTGTTTTGTTTTGCTTCGTTACATTTTTATTTTTTTAAACAAAGTAAATAACAAATAAACCATAACTATTGTTAAGTCACAATGTCACAAAATGTCAGAACGTGAAACAATGAAGATTTCTTACCTTGAAAGGTAAAAAAAACATCAATGATTTATCATTTCCGCTTATTTAAATAGGGATTTTTTTAAAACTTTGAACAGTCGCCATTTTGAAATAGCTAGACAGAATCGCGCCAAAATTTATGAGCATACTGTACGAGATATTAGCGTTCAAATGATGTATCACAAGCTGTATGTTTCCATTTTAAAAAAAGATCAATGTCGTCATATCTTTGACAAATGTCTACAAAAAAACAAACGAATACCGTCAAAATGTGCGCATATATAAAACTAAATTGACGTGTCCGAGCATTTTCCCCAAAAGTTACAGGTTAGGGCTATATTAACTATATTTCGGACTTCTGGGCAGCCCTGTATATATATTATATCAAAATATAAATGTTACAGACACAACCTAACACATTAAAATCAACTGAACGCATTAACATTACTTCTGTATGATTAAGTTACAAAGTTGAAACATATTAAAATTATCAAAACACATTAAAGTTGAACCTTAGAAAGACATCAAGTAGGATTTTTGTCTCGATACATTTTTGGCAATTTGCAGTTAACTTAGGTTATATGTTCCATTTAAAAAAGCATATGTTTCATCTGTCCCACGTTTATAAATTATTTACTTCTGGGGGGGGGGGGGGGGTTATTTGGTCCTATGGTTTTTTCGCTACTGGTTGACCGTGTCTCAAAAGTTGATGGGGTGGCTTTCGGGATAGGGTGGCTTCGTCCTTCAAATTGGTCCTTGACTTTTCTTTTCTTCGTAACTCGTAGTTGGACATTAACCAATACATTTTAGCCTTCATCCACCAAATTGTCAGCTTCTACCTCTATTAGGGGTGGTACGAGAACAACTCAACACCCGCTTTGAAAACGTTCCGCCGCCCCTGGGCATAGTAGTCAGAGACCTCATCACACAGTGATTGACAAGTATGAAAGTGCAATAATCCCTGCTAGGGCGTCATTGGGTTGACTACATGGAAGTTGTGCTAGAAGTCACACATCAAAACAGCGACCTGCAACAGCGCCTATAGGATGGAAACTACTGAGGGGTGGAAAAAACCCGCTATGCAACAAGGTCACACAAGCGCTGCGGACATTATCAACTATCAATACCACAACCAAAGTATATATATTCTGTCAGACAGCCAAGCTGCCGTTAAGGCTCTAAACTCCGATCAATTTACATGTAAGATGGAGTGCCTGCACGACCTAAAACACCTATCATCCAGAAAGAGACGAATGGAACTCATATGGGTTCCTGGAACAGCAGGCAACGAAAAAGCAGACATACTAGCCGGGACTGGAGCTGCTCCGAACTTCAGGTGTCCTGAACCCACCAAACAGGTGGTAAAGTCAGCAATAAACAGATGATCCCTACAACAGCATCTAAACCGATGGACCACTTATACCTGGTCAGAGACACGCAAGGGCATTTAATCCACTGTCCCCTGAATACAAACTATGTGGTTATGCCTCGACTCGCAGAAGACTAAACATATTTAGAGCAATTCAACATGGGGGCTTACTCTCCCACATGAAAATCTTGGAAAAAAGTTACTGGATCTAACGAAAGAAACCGGAGTTCTCTAACAAGACAGGGGAGCACTATCTATAAGTCGTAAGGCTGCAGTGCAAGGAATATCAGGTTAACCTGAATCTCGCCTTTAACCAACCAACCAACCAATAATTATTTTCGGGTGAGACAAAACTTTTGAAAAGGAACATTTTCAATAGTAATATGTTAAGTGCATGTAAAGTTGCTGAAAATCATGCATGAAGGTTTGTTGCCCTAGAAACAGCTTGAATGCATTTTTATTGTTATTTATTTTAAGATAAATAACAATAAAAATGCATGAAAGCTGTTTCTTTAGGGCAACAAATCTGAGTGCATGATTATCAAGCCATTTTACATGCACGAAATATATTTTTTAGACTATTTCCTGAATGAAAAACTAGTAAATTGACGCGAAATTGTCAAAGCAGAAATTTCAACTTGTTGTGACAGTGACGGTTATTCTCGTAGGTAACCAACAATGAAAAACCAGAAGAGTGCAATTTTCAGCTCAATCGCGACCGAGGGCTGATTTTCACCGAAAATCAAGTGAAAAGCGCATTGTAGTTACAGTATATGAGGGAAATAGTCTGTATAATGTTCAAGCACTGCTTGTGTAAATGATCCAAGGTCGTATGCATTGGAAGCTGGGTAATGCGTTTCTACATTTTGGGATTAGTGGGAACTGTATGGACGACTCCACGTCCAATGGTCGTCGATCTTTAGACGAAATACAGCATCATATTTAGCTGTGTAACTCGGCGCTTATTAGAGCTCAATACCTACAAAAAGATGTTCTAGCATGAATTGTTGTTGTAACTGTCTATACACAGGGTGTCACTCTCTAAGTTGTCCCCCTTCAGATCTAAATTGATGTGTTTGAACAAATTTTCAGAGTGTCTTCACCAGAAGAAATAGTACATGCTGCTAATTTTCAAATTATACTTACCACCCGCACTAGCAAACAATATGACCGGGCAATCAAAAATCTTTCCAAATATTCTAAAGCAATCATTATACGCATCTTCTGTGATTACGGCATCGAATGTTTCATTGGAATTAAGAAGTACTTTAACTGCATCGATTTTAAAAGTGTCGTTCCAAATTTCTGCTACGGAGTTCACTAGATCTATGGACCCGAACACACTTGAATGCTCCTCAATATTCCAAGGATCCACCTTCGCCAAAAAATCTAAATTATGATAAAAAAAAATTACCCCTCATATACTTTATCAAATTGGTGTTAAAGTGTAGCACTTACCGTCATAGTGGTCATAAAATCCTGTCAGCATAATGTGCCTCAAAGATCCATTTTTAACTATTTCTTTGGGTTCATGTCCGCTTATCATGGTTATGTCATGACCGGCATTGGCCAAAGCCGCCATGAGCTTATTGTATAAAATATTGATACTTTTTCCGGCAAGGGGAAACACCCCTAAAATTCTTGCTCCACCGGAACATGTGAGAAAGGTGCTCCACAGTAGTAAAATAAATACACGATTAATATTCATTTTTACGGTCAATCAACTAAAGCTAGCAGTAGAGTTTAGTATGGCATTTGACTTGAAATTAACTAAATGATACTAACAAATCCGATCTATTGCATAAGAGTGGTAGTATTTAAAATAGTGATTCGAGAAACAATTTTATCGACACAGACTTAGTGGTAACGACTAAGGAACGTAGACGTGGTTTATAGGGATGTTGAAGCAGTAAATATTTGTTACTCGAGTACTCGTTACTTAAAGATACCCGAAGTAACGAATATCGATTCGAGATCAAGACCATAGTAATTACCTCGACTACTTTGATTATTATTTATTTGTGCTTTGCGCAGCGACGACTTTATATCCAAAACTGAACTCTGAGTATTTACAACATACACAAGTAGGCCAGAACTTATAAATCTTTCACCCCAATATGGTACATGTGACTTGTCTTTTACATGGAATAAACCGAGTCGCAGAAACCGTCAGAACTGAATATCCTTTAGTAAATAAATTAATTTCAAATCTAAAAAAAGTGTTTCTAAAAGCACCTCTAAGAGTGCAGATGTATAAGGAGCGATTACCAGGAGTTACTTTACCTCCAGAACCTGTAATTACCCGGTGGGGAACATGGATTAAGGCCGCACTATTCTACGCAGAACATTTCGAAGCCATTACAGAATTAATTTTGGATTTAGATGATGTATTTAAAGATCTAGTTTTTATTAAGGTTAATTTCAGTTTTATACCGGACATAATATCCTCGTTAGAGAGTAAAAATTTAAGTTTAAAAGACTCAATTAGTATTGTTGAAACTTTTTCCACTAAATGCAACAACATTCCCGGAAAAGTAGGAGGTCAGGTAAGGAACAAACTGGATGTAACTGTAAAAAAGAATAAAGGATTTAAATACTTAACTGCAGCAAAAAGCATTTATGAAGGTAAACCATCCAACGAAGTTTTATCTTGGCCTTATACTTTATTACCTAAGTTGCAGTATTGTCCGATTACATCAGTAGATCTTGTAAAAGGCTTCTGATTTGTATAAACATATTTTTACTGATAGAAGAGTATCCTTTTTAGTTGAAAATTTTGAAAAATATTTAGTAATAAACGCCTTTTATACAATTTCAGGTTAAAAAATTGTTTACTTTCATTTTTCTTTGTTTTTTTTTGCATTTGTTTTTTTAAATGAACACCTTTTTTAGAACCATATTTGGTCAAAAAATGCATATAACTGCTGAATTTAAGTGCATATATTCCGCCCTTTACTCATAAGCAATCATAGTCATCAAAGCAACGAATAATATAAATAATGAATTACTATCAATGATCCGACTACCGATTAGAAACGAATACTTCAAACTAAGAATAATCAACATCTCTATATAGTAGTTTAAAGTTAATGAGCCCAAAAGAAATTTGAGACTACGTCACGAATTATCCAAATCCATGTCAAAATTAGTGTGTTTATTAGCTCGTCATTGTGCATGCCATCCTTGTTCAACTAACGGAATTAGAAAATGTAGAACATATAATCGCTGGTGAACTGAACAACCAGGTTATTTGTAAGTGGTCCTTACCTTGACCATGGTAATTAAAGCTTTAATTGATACATTTTTGGCAATTAGTAATGGGCAGAGCTGCGACTAACTTAATAGAAAACATTAATTAGTTACTTAAAGTAACTAGATACTTAGTAACTAAGATATTTTTTTAATTACGCCATAAGTATCTATAACTTCCTTACTTGTGGAAAGTATCTTCTATCTAGTTACTTTTTAGGAGTAACGATACACTTAAAAAAGTTACTTTACTTTTAACGTAACTAAGATGCTTTTAAAGTAACCAGAGAACCAAAGATGCACACCTGCCGTTTTTTGGAGCCTTATAAAAGTTTCATGTTTGTTTAGCTTTTTTTTAAAAATGTTGTTCTTCAAATGAGGAAAAATGAAGTGATCCATAATCGTCAAACAAGATTCAATGTCTGATCTGTCGTCAAAAAAATTCCGTAAGTAGTTAATAGTTTCGGCGTATGTATAGGCGGTTGCACCGTTGTGTTGAAAATAATCAAAATGTTGTTCATAGTCAAGTAATTGCTCCACAATATCAGACGAAAGAGAGCCAGAGCCACAAAACAAACAAAGAAAAAAGATAATCAGAGCGATAAACAAATGAGCATAATTAACATGTTCATTAATTCAAACCCCAAAAATAACCAGTGTCCTACTAAAAGATCAATTTAATATCAGACTACGTCAGTTACTCATTAACTTGCACAAATTACATCATAACTTACGTTCTTTAATTTCTAATTTTATCCTTTAATCCCATATATTTTTACTGAACTGATTATAAATATGTTTGGTGTAATTTAAAAGAGTACAGACTGGTGGGAGTCTAATGTTTATTTATCATGTTCGGTACAATCTTGTTGAATGATCGTCCAAGAACAGAAGCTCCACCGATACTCTGAGGTAAAGTATCCGGCATGCATTTTTCACTCATTAAATGAAAGCACTTTTTGAAAAGAGTTGAATGTAGGACATGATACATGAAATATGTTGAGAAATTAATGCAGAATGAAAAACAAAATATACAATGTATTGTACTAATTCAAGTGTAATTTTATTATTACAAACGTTGTTGCCTAACGCCCATCCATATTAACATTTTTTAGTTAGTATGGATAAAATGACTGACTCTAAAGATGATGTGAAACCAACAAGAACTGTTGTTGCTTGGTCCACGGATCCTTCCAAACCCAAAATACCAAAATTTAATATAAATTCAAATATAGGAAACAATCTACCAGTGAATTTACCGTCTGCGTATTTAAGGTAAGAAAACACATCACTTTTTTTAAAAGCAGACCCATAACATTGAAAGAAAAATTCAGCAATAGAAATACAGGGTGTCTGGTAAGTATATGGCATACTCTGGGGGGCGTTTGGGGGGGGGGGGGGGGTCAAAATAACCCTAAGTTCCCAGCGATTTACTTTTTTGTTGAAGTTAAAGAATTGATGTGTCTAGTGACGACAACTAAATATCAATTGATTCTGTACGGATTTTATAAACCTAATATCGAATTCCTTAAATATTCCCATTTCAATTTCAACAATAGTTTTGATTCTTAATATTAGTTATACGTCTTTAATCTCACTATTCTCTTTAAATTAACCTCACTTTAACAATCACGTTGCAGTAGATAACACGGTTGTGGTTAGCACAGGTTACATTAAATTTTTTCTAAAAAACTTTTCGTAAAAATGAAACAACATTATTCTTTTTCAAAAATATGGGGCCTATCCCCAAATCTACATGATAGTTAACAACACTAACAAAATAAAAAAAAGTTTCTCCTTCAATAATGTTATAACCTAATTTATTATCTTTTATTCACAATGTTTTATAACTAATTAAAATGTCACATTTATCTATGCATCTCATTAATGCTCAAATGCATCGAAATTATGGGCAAACACTCGGCAATTGTGTGGATGGAGCAGATATCCGAAGTGGGCTCCCTGTACCTCTATACATTTCCTTTCTCGCTGTACTTGAAACAACATTCCAGGACTGTCTCGAATGGTGTGAACTGATGTCGAATATACAAGACTCTTTAAGTTTCCTCATAAAAAGGAATCTATTGGAGTCATGTCGGGCGACCTCGGTGGCCATAAGATAGGCCCACCTCGACCTATCCATCGATTACCAGGAGTATTTAATAAGAGCTGACGAACTAAATTGCTCAAATGGGGCACCGTCGTGTATATACCACATCTGAATTCTTATTTCTAAGGGCACATTTTTCAATAAATAATTTAAGCTTTGTTGCAAGAAGTGCAAATATATGGCACCATTTAATCTGCCTTTAATAAAGAACCCAATAATCCCCGCCCACATGTTAACCATGAACCTCTGTTGGTGCTTTGTCAGTACTGTTGCATTGCAAAAAAATTATTTTTCAGATATTTGGTCAATAATTTATAGTAAATACTATTAGTATTAGTCGTTCGTCCAAAAGATGTTCCTTCTTTAAATCATGGGAAGCGGTGCTTCCAACGCTTCCATGATGATAGATTAATAACTATTAATAACTAGTATAGCATGATATTCTTTGAGACAATTTTTATACATTATTTAATAAAATTAATATTACTAAAACTATTCAAAAGAATATATTTAACTTAACTGAAATAAACTTCATATTTTTTAATTAAAATATTTTTTATCGGAATGAAAGTAAAAAATTTAGTTAATTTATATATTTAAACTAGTTTTTCAATTTTGTTCATTAAAAGCATTAAAAGCGTTCACAACTCTAAGTCGATATGCATATTATCTTGTTCTATGAACAAGAGGGACAAATCTGAAATCTCTATTGTGTCAGAGCCATCGTCAACCACCTTAGAATCCTTCTCCTGGCATTTTTAAATGGGTAGAATTATGGCAAGTTTAAAAACTTTGTAAAAATATTTAAGCTTTCTCCATACTAACCGAAGGCAAATAGGTAGGTACCGGTTGGTTAGACGTGTTGTAGGCATCTGGCATCTTGCTTATACCCATGTATTCTTTCGAGAAAATGGTTATTTTTTAATTTTTCAACGAGTATCTCAGGGGGGCAGCCCCCCTTGCCCCCCTAGTTGCGCTACTACCTACCGGGTACCCCGTATAAAGAAAACGCCACATTTACTACCTATACAGGGTGCTTTTTAATAAATGTCCGATATTTCAAATGACAATGCCTCAATTATTTCTAAATATAAAGATGTGATCAATGTTTTATTAACATATGTCCGGAAATGCTTGGTTTCCCAGATACAGGGTGTTCATTTTTTATTTTCATTTTGTAGATCTGTCTCCCTCTTTCACTGTCGGCTCGCACTGAAAATTGCATGCGTATTGCTGTAAATTAGCACTTTGCGGTCTTGTAACCTAATATACTATACCTTTAGTTTTTTAAATTCTTATCTTTTTAATTCAATATCTGGGGTTGCGTGACTGGTTTTCTGGGGTGTGTGTTTAATGATTTGGAGATTTATTCGTATTTCGACGAATAAGCATCAAGTTCCTTTGCCATATACAGTGTGTGTATAAAGCCTTGAAGCGGCTCAATAACATCACAATTTATTGGCCTATTTAAACCAAATTCGGTACAGTTGTGTAAGAGGATCTGACGCACCGAATGACGATATTGGCGTTGTTGCCAGTTGCCAGCTTTTTAGTTTGTCTGAAATTCGAACGAATCTTACATTTTTAAATGTAACATCCTGTATATTTTTTCATTAATAGTTTTTGCTTTAAATTTGTTACACTTTTGGTCTAACATACTTTGTTCCCAATATCAGTAGTTTTCGAAATAACGACGTGTTTTGAAAGTATCAATAAATTGTGTTTTATTTATTAATAAATAAAACACCAGTTCAGTTTTGATGTAAAGTCATAAAAGCTGTCATTTTTACATGCAAAAATGTCTTTAACTGAAAGTGAAACAATTACAATTCTTATGATGAGAGGATATGGCGATAGGGTCAGGTCTTACGAAGAGGTTAAAAATCTATTTAATTACGCATTTCCAAACCGAAATTCAATTTCAAAAGCAACTAGCAACAACAATATTACCCTTTCAAAATACATGAAGTTCAAGAGTTATCAGAAGAGATTATGAGCGAAGAATTGAATTTTGTGATCTTATGATGTCAAGGTTTGACCAAAATAACCAGTTTTTCAAATTTATAGTATTTTCGAACCAAGCAACATTTATGTTAAATGCTAAAGTCAATAGAAACAACTGTAGGTTTTGAGCAAATAAAAATCCCCACTGGATGAGAGAAGGTCATACACAGCGCCCTGGAGAATTGAATGTGTGGGCTGGGCTTCTGGGTAACCACAAGATCGGTCCATTTTTTATTGGTGTAAATTTGACATCACAACTTCACCTTGAGCTCTTGGAAACGCAAATAGTGCCTACTATACGAAATGTGATGGGTCCAAATTATGCAAGTACATTCTTCCAACAGGACAGAGCTCCTCCCCATTTTGGTCGAAACGTGCGCGAGTTTTTGAACAACACTTTTCCGAATAGATGGGCCTCAAGATTTGGCCGATTTGCAACGTCGAATTTTGGACGAATTTGAATTAATAACGCCAGAAATGATTAACAACACAATTGAAAAATTTTATTTTCAATTAGCACAATTTCAAGTATGTTATACCAAAAGTGTAACAAATTTAAAGTAAAAACTATAAATGAAAAATATACAGGGTGTTACATTTAAAAATATAAAATTCGTTCGAATTCCAGACAAACTAAAAAGCTGGCAACAACGCCAATATCGTCATTCGGTGCGTCAGATCCTCTTACAGAACTGTACCAAGTTTGGTTTAAATTGGACAATAAATTGTGATGTTATTAAGCCGTTTCCAGATTTTATACACACACTCTATGTCTTATTCATCCTTTAAGCATTATAATATTCAAACGCAGCCTCAGTCTCGTCCTTCTTTTATCCTTATCTAGCCACATCTCCCTGTGAATGGTTTATGCGTTAAGATATATTATTATCATAATTATTTATGAGTATTTTGTTATAAACGTATTGTCTAATATTTGACCATCGTCTTTTTAAGGTTTCAATACTCTCAACATACACAGTTTCTGGGAAAGCATAAGAATGAACCACCGAGGGACCATTCAAAAAGACAAAGGAATATCATTAAAAAGGTTGAAAAATACTGCAAAAATTCTACTTTACATGGGCTGAAATACGTAGGCGACTCTGAATTGTCTTTGAGGGCAAGGTACGTAGAACAAAATATTAGATAGTTGGGTAGAGCTTACAAGAGTCAAATTTCAATAAAGATGATGCGAAGCTCCAAGAACAGATTTGTATCCAATCTCTTATCCACCGAGGAGGTTCTTGTCTGTTTAACTCAGCATACAGGATGTTTCTTAATGATATACGATATGGTCCAAAAATGTTCCTTTACGAAAATACGGGGTGTTGAAGTTTTAGGAAAAAAATTGAAATTAATTAATATTTTCGAAAGTACCTCAGATATTTAGTGGTATTTAGTACGTAGAGACAGTTACAATAAAGGTGCCGGTTTTCTAATACAAAAATAATTTTCAGATTTAACAGTGGCACTAAATTCGATATTCTTGAGGAAAAAATGTTTTTTTTTCCAAATAAAAAATATTTTTGAATTCACCGTTCGAGAAAGAGTTGCAAAATGTCGACGAATGTCTATTACATAGACTTGCGGTCCCTAAGTCGCCAAATGTACAGACCCCACTAACTTTAAATCGTTTTTTAGGGTTTTTTGGTTCATCTCCTTTTCGGTGGCCGTTGGTTTCTCCACCTATTTTATATCCAACATTTACTTGAAATGGAACACGAGTCCTGTCATCATAAGCTATAACCCATTCTACACCGATCTGAATTCGATCCCGTTTCCAGCCGTTACCATTTGTAATATGAACAGGGTTAAGAAGAACGAAGCTGAAAAAATTGTCAAAGAAGGGTAAGAATGTCACATTGAACTTCAAAATGTTGATTTATATGATTTACATCAGCTGGCAAACTCCGTAATGCAATAGAATGAGCATTTCTTTCTATCATAAAGAAGCTTACTATGTACGTCATTATATATTCAGGTAAGAGACATAGAGAGAGCCAAGAAGGTTTTTCTTTATCGCTTATCTTCGTTCCACTCATTAGTTGACGTTGATGTTTCTTGACGTTTAAATAGTTGTCAGAACACAAATAAGTTTAATTATCTCAGTTAAAACTACAAAAATTAAATAACATTCTCAAAAAAGATCATGCCAGTACAGGGTGCTCGCGTATATTTTACTCAATAGATATCTTCATTATTATTGGTTTTAGAAAAACTAAGTTATAGCATCTTCACCGAACCTTTAGAAAATGAAATGAACAAAAACAACTAAGTATCGAAAGTGACAGTTTTTTGACAAGTCACAGTTTTTCAAGTAGAATACTCCCTAATTTTTCATTGTATCAGTTAAAGAATCTTATCCTCTTTTTAAATATAGGTATAGTGGTTGTTGGGGTTATTTTTTACCATGTTGAAACGGAATTAAAACATAACACAACACATATTATATTATTTTTATAATTGCTCAGAGTGGCCACCTTTCATTAAAATGCAGGATTGGTACCCTCGTTTAGTTTTTGAATTGCATTAGCTATCATATCTGGCCCATGGAAGTTGAGAAAGTCAATTTCAATTTGGATTTTTTCCTGCAAATCGGCAACACTATTTGGTCTGGATGCAGATATCTTGTCTTTGAGGTGGCCCCAAAGAAATGTGTCTAATGGTGTCAAGTCGGGACTATTGGGAGGCCATGCAATCATCCCTCCACGACCAATCCAAATCTCATAATTCTCATTGAGGTATTCTCTAACTGGAAGAACACTATGACATGGAGCACCATTTTGCTGCCATATAAAATTCCTTGCGGCGGCGTTTAGAGGAAAAGTTTCAAGAATATCCTCTATTTCATGTGCAAGCATTTTACGATATCTAACTCTATTTAAAGATCAATCAATGAAAATTGGATCGATGATTCTGTTGTGCACTATGCCGCATCACACATTAACTGATACCTACCCAGAACGTATCACTTCAACTGTAAGATGCGGATTCTGCGATGCCCTGAAGTGTGTGTTTTTGGGATTTGGAGCTGAAGCCGTATTAAAAGAAGATTCATTGGTCCATATAATGTTCTTAAACAAATTGGCGTTATTGTTGAGGATGTTTGTCATGTGACGGCAAGACTCCAAACGTCTTTGCTTCTGTTCTGTTAATTTTTGAACTTTTCTGAATTTAAAGTCGTGGAATTTATGCCGTTTTAGAATTTTAAAAACTACTGTGCAACATTTGCCAAGATATCTTGGCACAGTCCCTTGCCGAATTTTGTGGATTTTCTGAAAACAAATTAAACTTCTAAATGATACGAAGTGAATATAAAAACAAATAAAAATTACCTTGAAAATATAAAAGAACAGCAAGTTCTTCATCCTCAAGTATCCGATATCCGACAATGCCTTTTCTTTCTTTGTAATGTTTTTCGCTTAGAAAGTTGACGAAACACATTTCGGAAAGTGTTTTCGCTAAGAATTACTAAATGTGGATGTCGCCTTCTTAATTCACGTTGCGCTTTTCGCTTGTTATGTCAACATTTGATATATATTTTAAGAGTTTCGAACTTTTGCTCTTCAGAGTATCCCATTTAGACCCTGATTATGACAATGTTTATTAAAATTTATTAAGAAGACAGAAGTTGTCAAGGTGGCAGGTATTACTATGAGTAACATGAGCCATTTACAAAACTTTAATGAGGATAATGATAATTCTATTATATTTTCGTATAATTCCAAAACATTAAAAAATAACCTCAACAACCACTATATGTTTGAAAAGAGGATAAAATTCTTTAACCGATACAATGAAAAAATAGAGGGTATTCCATTTAAAAAAACTGTCACTTGCCAAAAAGCTGTCACCTCCGATACTCAGTTGTTTTTGTTTATTTCATTTTCTGAAGGTTTGGTAAAATGCTATAACTTTGATAGTTTAACCATTTCTCTAAAACCAGTAATAATGGAGATATCTATTGGGCAAAATATACGCGAACACCCCGTACATAATTTTATATTTCCTAATTTCCATAGGAAATAACCATAGAGGTGAATAGAAAAAGAATTTCTTTCTATCTCTATTTCTAACGCGTTAGGGAGTTCGGCAGCAGGGGTGCTTAGACTTGTAGTATCAGCGATCTCCCGCAATACTTTAAAATAGTCACCCTGTAGATTCGGTATGCCATCCAGGGACACTCTGTATATTAGGTTGCATATTAACGTGTCAAAATTAATATTTTAGGTCCTACCTGGAAAATAAATTGTTAGATGATTCTTGTGATGGAAATGCAACCTTCAATAACGTTGAAAAATTTACGTGGGAATCTTTACGAAATTATTTAATGAGGGTAAGATCTTGATAAAAACCTATCATCAGCAATCTATTACAAATAAACAAATATTTTTTATCCCTAATTGTTTTATACTCTATGCTCGTCGAATAATATCCCATTATTCAACCAACCCAAAAAAAGGCTCAATTAATTTGTAGGTTGGAAATTCCTGTTCAGATATGCTAAAGTGGTGCCATTGGGGGGGCAACGAGGTGAACTGCTCAGATTATTTTATCGATGAGCTAACTGATGAAGGTCTCTGTTGTTCTTTTAATCGTCTGCCACCGAAGTATATGTATCGAAATTGGTGAGTGTGTAGATGAAAATAATTAAATATTATTGTTAAACTAAACAACTACCGATGGCAACATAACATTTTGAAGGATGTGTATAAAAGCTTGAGTATTAAATCTTCCTCGAATTCGGTGGTCTATTCCTAGCCCTCTGGAAGTTATATACCCCCATATATCAACTGAAAATCTTCCACTTGTTTTAACATGTTGGGTATATCTTTCCTCGTACCGTGTATTTGGCGGCCTATACACTCTAATCTGCCCGTTATAATAAGACTGAAAAGTCTTCTCGTCGGCAAATACTACCTTTTCCCAAAAATCCATACTTTGCGGTGAATATTCCAGCGCAAACCCCATTATTTGCTTTTTATTCATATCGGTCAAAAACGGTTTTTTAGCAGCTACCTTATTTCTCAATTCCGAATTTTTCCTTATACGATTTCTCGCCGTTCTTGCTGTCCCAGGAAAATTAGTTTGGTTGTGTGCTTCTACAGCCGTCTGAAATGGATTGTTTCACAAAAAATCTATTAGATCATTATCTTGAATTTCGTTTGAAATTTTTCTTCTGCCACTTCCAGCCCTTCTTTCCAATGATCCTGTATTTTCCCATTTAGTTCTGAGGCTTTGTATATTGCTTCTTAATTTCTCAAATTCAGCTATTCTTCGTAGAGAAACACCGTCTTCGAATAAAGCAATTAATCTCGCCCTCTCGAGTTGATTCATGTTCACAAAATTTGTTAAAATGAAATAATATAATTTTCAAATCTGATGACAGCGATAACAATTTGTCAAAAAGTAAAGTGCATTTCCAGGTGATCTAGGTATACAAAAGCCGACATCCCATCAGGAAAAAATAAGTGTACGAAATTTTATTTCCGTCACTGTACGCCACAGACTTGCTTACAAATTTAATATTGTTTTCGGGTTAAGCAGCTTAAAATACAACTTGCAATGGCTTTTATTTTTTTCATAAAATTATTATCAAAATATCAACTTGCTTGTAGGAAAGACATAAATATTTTAAATCAGACTCGCCTGTTAAATGTTTACGACTGGAATCCAGAGACAGGATATGAAGGTTTTACCCATTTGGACGATATTCCTAGAAGACCAAAGGGTAAGTTTATGAAAGAATTAAACGCACACACATACACACACAGGGTGTTTAGATATAAAAAGAGTTTACCTAATATTTTAACCAGGCGTTTCTTACATGCAAACATATTACAGAAAAATAGTCGATCAGCAACAGTAAGCTAGAGCCCTTACCATAAATAAGGGAAATTCGCTTGTGGAAGGGATAGATAGGCAACCTAACATACTAAATTGGTTCCGTAATAGCGCCATATGCGACTGGTTAAAGAACTAAATGTAGCAGTGGCGGAGAGGCCGGCGCCACGCACGAAAATTTAAATTTTATAACTTTTAATTTCAAAGTTTCGCGCTTCTAAGTCTGAAGAAAAATACGACAAATATTCAGAATTTTTAGAAGATTCTAAAAAATTACCAATATACAGGGTGTTTCAGAAGTACGGTACGTAACTTAAGTGGGTGATTCCTTATGATATTCTAAGAGAAAAAGTTAATATGAACATGTGTCCGGAGTTGACCCGTTTTTGATATAGGTACAGAGTGATAAAGTTTTACTCGCAGAACTAAGTAAGTGTCCAACCAAATTGGAGGGCTTTTAAATTTTAAAAACAGGCGGGAAATATACAATCCTGTGAAACTAACAAAGAGTCACTTTAAATTTCTAGGTGCTGGACCTAACATGGGGCTCTCGATAACAGTAGATGCCCAAGTAGACAATTATTACTGCTCCTCAACTCGTAGCACTGGATTTAAGGTTTGTAAACATAATTTGTATCACATGTTTAAAATTTTGAGGGAACCAGAGTACGCCATATTCGAGACTCAAAAACATTTGACAACTTTGTTGTTTTGACAATGTGTCAGTGTAATATGACAGTAATCTAACGTTTATTTTAAAGTTTGAAAAATTAAAGTGTTACAAACGAGCTACCCGACAAGAAATAGAAACTATATTGAATTTAGTAGAAGAAGATGCAACGACCAGCTCACAATGAATTGGTACTCAATTGGGCATTCCATAAAGAAAGAGTAATAAACACACTCTACGAGCAAGGCTTATATCCATACCATGTAGAGAGAGAGTACAGCACCTAAAAGCGGAAGATTATGCTAAACGTATGGAATTTTGTCGGTAAATAAATAATAATCATCGTGTTGTATCGCGTATACTTTTAAAGATTTCCAGGGCGTTGGATTGGCCTCCAAGATCTCCAGACCTCACAGCCCTAGATTATTGTTTATGGGGCTGGCTTAAAAGTGAAGTGTATAAAGTAATAGTGGACACTTATGATACACTAATTCGACGTAATAGAAATACTGCAGCCAATACTAAAGAAAAAAGACATGAAACAATTAGGAGAGCAACAGGAGCTCTTCGTAGACGAATTAGGAAATGTTTAGAAGTCAATGGTGGTATTTTTGAAGACTTATTAAAAGAAAACTATGATTAGGAAAGTGTTGTTGTTAATTGGTACTAAAGAAGTAGTAACATTTCTGTTTATTTTACTCGGTGGGTGCCATTAACATTGCTTTAGTGCTGAGGTCGCCACTACAGGCGGAGAGTTCCCGAGAACTCTTGCTCATTATCTCTGCAAGTGACAGTACTTTGTAATGCCTAACAAGAAAACTGAAATAAATAATACTATTAAACAACAATGCAGACAAGCTAAAGAGAACTGGATAACTGCAGAATGCCAAGAGGCGGAACGCATGCATGCTGTACATGACTCTGTAAACTTTCATAGAAAACTCAAGCAAATAACTGGCACCACAAAAAAAAACCCAATACCCTCACTGAAACACAATGGAAAACTGATCTTAGACCCGGTAGATCTGTGCAACGCATGGAAAAGCTATGCACAAGAACTTTTTGAAGACCAAAGGGAAGCCAGACGGCCTGTCAATTTAAAAGAATGGTCCGGCCCGGAAATTCTTGAGTCTGAAGTTCAGCATGCTCTGAAAGCAATGAAAAACCGAAAGACTCCCGGTCATGACAATGTACATGCAGAAGTTCTTAAGATATTTGACCCAAAACATCTCACATATTTGTTAAACCGAATATACGATTCAGGTAAATTTCCAACCGACTGGCTAAAATCAACTTTTATAACAATTCCCAAAAAGACATCTCCAAGGGATTGTAATCGTTGTATCGTTACGGCTTTAGGGGTGTTGCGCTTCAATGGTTCGAGTCATTCCTTTCTGAGAGAAGGCAGCTGGTTAGGTCGGGCTGTGATTTGTCGGATGTTCTCATCATAAAGAATGGGGTCCCACAGGGATCTGTACTTGGTCCTATCCTGTTCTTACTTTATGTAAATGACCTAGCAGCACTAAATATACAGGGACAATTTACAGTATACGCAGATGACACTACAATTTTATGGTCCCACACCCGACAGGATATTTTGTTAAACATTGTCGCTGATGATCTGGGGAAGGTCAAAGAATGGTGTGATGCAAACCGTTTATGTTTAAATGTTAACAAAACAAATGTACTTAGTTTCAGATTTCTATGTGACAATCTTACTCTCAATGGCTCAGAAATAGAGAGTAAACAATTTATTAAGTTCCTTGGTATTCTGATCGACAATAAGTTAAAGTTTCATAAACACGTGGAAGCTCTAAATAAGAAACTAGCAAAGGGATGTTATGCGGTTAGGATCGTGTCCAATGAGTTGGGAAAGTCAATCTCCAAATCGGTTTATTTCTCGCTTGTGGAAAGCCATTTAAGATATGGAATTGCTTTCTGGGGATTCTGTAGCCAATATTTATTTAATTCAGCATTTGTCTTGCAAAAAAGAGCAATAAGGTATATATGCAGGGCAAAATCTCGAGATTCTTGCAGGCTACTGTTTAAACAGCAGGGAATTTTAACGCTACCTTGCTTGTTTATACTTGAGACTGTTTGCCTCATATTTAAAAAATATTACAATGTTACCAGCTTTGCTTCTCGTAATCCCTATAATACGAGACAAAATAATCTTCCAGTACCGATTCCCAAAAGCACACTCACCAAGAACTCTTTAATTTATGAAAGCATTAAAATATTTAATCACCTCCCTGAAGGTATAAAGCAGTCTCCAACACACATACAATTCAAAAGATCTGCAGCGTTTCTTCTTAAGGAGAAAGCCTATTATAGTTTAACAGAGTATTATTTAGATGACTGGTCCTGATGTATTGCCCTGTGAGACTGGATGGACAATTTTTGTTTTTGTTTTGGTTTCTATATGAGCATGTTGGTTGGCAGAGTTTATTTTTTATTTATTTATTATTTATTTTTTTTACTTTTAATCTGTTTTACTCTTTTTTGTAACAATAACTATTAAACCCATTAAATATGTTGTTTTTTTTTTTTATTATTGTGTGTGTTACTACATTATTGTCTCTGTAGGTGTTATTAATTGCTTTTATTTTGTTTTTTGTTTTATGTTCTATGATTTATATTTCTTTATACTCCAAAAAAACTTTGTCTATGAATACCTTGTATTTTTATGATAATAAAGCATGTTTTGATTTGATTTGATTTGATTTTAATGATTACAGACTTATAAGTCTCATGAGTCATGCTCTAAAAGTTTTTCTCCGAGTCATACACGGTCGAATATACACGAAATGTGAAGAAAAGAGTGGAGAGACACAGTTTGGCTTCATCAAATGTTTGGGTACGAGAGAGGCTTTGTTTTCAATAAAACTACTAATACAGAAGTGTTATGACCAACGCCAAGATGTCTTTGTATGTTTCATAGATTATCAGAAAGCCTTCGACAACGTCAAACATGATATCCTCCTAAATAGACTGCTCGAAATAGGAATAGACGCCAAAGACATCAGAATCATACAGGAACTATACTGGAACCAAATCGCGGAGATAAGAGTTAACAAAGACCTATCAACAGATACCTTCAATGTATGCAAAGGTGTCCGCCAGGGCTGTATATTGTCGCCAATACTTTTTAATATTTACGTGGAAAAAATCTTTCAAATGGCCCTAGAAGGGGAAAGGAAAGGAATTAGGATTAATGAATATCCAATTAACAATATACGATATGCAGACGATTCGGCAATTTTAGCACCAACTTTAGAGGATCTCCAACAATTGATGGATAGGATAGATGACATGGGCAAACGTTTTGGTCTTAAAATCAACGCTGCCAAGACCAAACTAATGGTAATAGGTCGCCAGCCCATAATCAATACCGCACTGACGGTCGATGGAAAAACTATTGAGCGAGTATCACGGCTTAAATATCTGGGTGCCACGATCAACGAACGATGGGACTGCGATGAAGAAGTTAAACTTAGAACGAATTACGCAAAAACAACATTTTTCAAACTTAAAAACTTCCTATTAGCCCGCAGTCTCCCACTAGCACTTAGACTGCGAGTGATAAAATGCTACATATGGCCCATCTTACTATACGGCGCAGAAACGTGGTCTCTTAAGGTTAGAACCCTGAACCGCATCGAGGCGTTCGAGATGTGGATTCTCCGGAGACTCTTGCGCGTGCCATGGACCGCACATGCCACGAACGAGGAGATTCTAAGAACTGCAGGCTGCGAACGAGAACTACTTAACATTGTTAAAGAAAGAAAAGTCTCCTACCTCGGCCATATCCTTAGAGGAGACAAATATCACATTCCTAAAATGATTCTACAAGGAAAAATAGAGGGACGTCGAGGCCCAGGAAGAAAGCAACACTCCTGGCTAAGAAACATACGGGACTGGTGTAACATTAGCGACGCAGCCACCATATTTCGAAGAGCCGAAAACGGCGCTCTGCACATTGTATGAAGAGTTCAGACAATCGCCAACGTGCGGCGAAGCACAGGGCACAGGAAGAAGAAGAACAAGAAAAAGAACAAGTTCTTTTTGTGTTGACTAAGTTTTCTGCACGCTGACAAAATCTTGCGAAAACTTGGTGGGGAAAAATTTTAAAATCTCCCTAGTTAAAAAGTTATATCCAAACCAATAGCAAAACTTTATTCAATTTATATTTATGTCAACTCTTCCTAATACACCACTGCTAGGAATCTTAGGACCTAACAAAAATGAAACGATAAGATTGAGTCATTAGGGATGCCAATCTATATCAGATGTTATCCTTAAGATATATTTTGCTATCCTGTTAACTCTACCTACAAGATAACTTCTACGGATACTATTGTTGGAATAATTATTGTTGTCATGGAAGTTATGTGGCTGCTATCATTAGCAGGAAATTAATAATTTGGTTTTTACAGGTTCTGCTATCCAGCCCGAGAGAAACACCCAAAGTAGCTGACTTTGGATTTCTGGTAGGTCCAGGATTTGAAAATAGAATCGAAATTGAACCTTCCCGTAGAGAAGCTACGTTCTCTTTACGAAGCGTAGACGTGGAAAAAAGGCAATGCTTTTTTACCCATGAACGTAAATTGCAGTATTATAGGTAAATATTTGTTTTTGTTTATAAATACCTATTAGAACTGGTCTATTATACTCAATTTGCCTAATGGTATTTTAAAGTGGAAAATCCGAAAATCATCTAGAAATATTTTACTCAGATGTTGGGACGCCCCTCCAGATTTCATCTGGCTTGTGACAAATTTGAAATGTCAAATGAAATGTGTTTTGTATTTTTTTCGACAGATCGATTCTCCGTCAACAACTACGTAAAGCAGAAAATTGTTACATTTATTCTACTAACTACACATTTAAAACTATAGTCCGTCCAATTTGTATATAATTTATATTTTATATATAATTTTAATACAGTAAAACTTCTCATTTCGGCCACCCGTTAAAAACGGTGACCCCTCTGAACGGTCAGTTTTGGCTTCTTAAAATAAATCTTATAGCATTTTTAATAATAAAAGACCCCTCGAATACCGAAACACTTCTAAAACGGCCACGGTCACATGAATCCGTAACTTTTAAGAAAATTACCTTGAATTTTTACCCTTAATTGCGGTCGTCTCGACCCTTCTGGGAATGTTTGCACCCAGCCGGTATTTTATTACTGGTACTATTGGAAATACCAGAGAATGATAGAACCTAATTATGTAAATGGGGTTTTAAGTACGTACAAATATAATTTGTTAAATCTTAAGATGTTTTCATAAAAGGTAAAATTTTATTCAGTTGCATTTTAACAGCACAATAGTCGATCATGTCTCTGAAACGTAAACGTTTATCTTTTAAACAAAAGTTCGAAATCATCGCGGATAGTGAAAAATATGGTATCAGTGCTCGAAAGATAGCGGAAAAGTTTGGTGTTGGTAAGTAAATGATATTCTAAAAAGTAAAATTGAACTGAAAAAACTTTATGAAGAAGGAGGAGTTAATGCAGATCAAAAACGGAAGTTTCCAAAAACAGACGGACTTGCGATTGACCAAATGGTTTATGAATGGTTTTGCAAAGCAAGAAACAAAAACATTCCAATATCCGGACCACTACTAAAGGAAAAAGCTCTGGAAGTGTCAGAAAATTTGAAAAATTGTGATTTTAAGGCATCAAGTGGCTGGTTAGATAGATTCTGCAAAATACATGACATCAATTTTAAAACAATTTCTGGTGAGTCTGCTGATGTGGATGAAGTGAGTGTTCAAGATTGGTTCACTAAGTTAAAATTAATTATTAAGGATTATGATGATAAAGATATTTTTAATGCAGACGAAACAGGCCTTTATTATCTCGCAATGCCAAACAAAACTTTTGCCTTAAAGAGTGACAAATGTGCTGGAAGAAAATCAGCTAAGCAACGAGTGACAATTCTTTTTTGCAGTAGCATGGATGGTGAGAAGGAGACCCCATTAGTTATAGGAAAAAGCAAAAATCCGCGATGTTTCAAAGAAGCACATGTAGACAAATTACCATTAGAATGGGTCTCCAATAAAAAAGCTTGGATGACAACAGAGATAATGATTTCCTGGCTAAAAAAATTTGACACCAAAATGAAAAAACAAAGGAGAAAAGTACTTTTATTTTTGGATAACGCAAGTTCTCACCCGAAAATACAACTGGAAAATGTTCGAATTGTTTTTCTTCCTCCAAACACTACATCTTACTGCCAGCCATTAGATCAAGGCATCATACAAAATTTTAAAATGATATACAGAAAATATTTGATAAAAAGACTTTTAACTTTTACTAACACCGCTACCGAGGATGCGTTTGAAAAAGCAGAAAAGATCATAAATTTGTCAAGTGCTATGGTATGGATTGTTGCAGCATGGAAAAATGTTTCATCTAAAACGATTAAAAAATGTTTCCAAAAAGCTGGATTTATAGAAACTCTCCAAGAGAATGAGATTTTTGAAGAAGAAGACGATATTCCACTAAGTCAGTTGTTTTCCGGTATCCCAGGAAATCCAAACCTGGAAAATTATCTTCAAATCGACTCAAACATTTCAACGGAAAATCCCAGTATGGAGATGCAGGAAATAATTCAGGAGTTTACCAACCAATCTGAAACTACCGAAAATGAAGACTGTGAAAGTAAAGAAAACCAGGAGGTTTTTAGTTCGTCTTTAAAAAGCATGAGTGAAGTTTGTGAAAAAATAAGAGACATACAAAATTTTTTATTAGAAAATGGCAATTTGGCCATTGATATTTCAAATATCCTAATGAAATGTGAAAATGAAGCAGCAAAAATTAAAATTAAAAATATGAAACAGACTTCCATTGAATCTTTTTTTCACAAAGCATAATTTTTTTTCGTATGTAGTGCACATTTTTAAACATTATTATGTATACATATTATGTAGGAGTTATGAAATAAATAGTTATGTCTATATATTTACAGTTCATATTACATAATAACGTATGTGTTTGTAATTAGCCTTTTATTAATTAATGAAGTTGAATTTTATTTACATGACACATATGTTATATGTAGATATGTAATTTATTTTTTTCCTTCCCCTCAAAAACGGCCACCCCCTCAAACGGTCAAATCGTAATGAAATTTTTAGTGGCCGCTATTGAGAAGTTTTACTGTATATATATTTTTTTGTAACATTCTAAGACGAAAGCAATACATCAAGTAGATTGTGCCGATAGTAGGCTATGGCTAAAATCGCATGACAACTAAAAACCAACTGTCGAATATTGTTGATTTTAAACAGGCTTAAGATGTGTGAAATAATGTCGCAACATAAAACAGATGGAATTGTTATGGCTTATATACTCTTTTCTAAAATTTGCCATAACTCCAGGAACATCACTACAATAAACAAGATCACATTCTTAAGAGAAAAAAGGCACAAATTATTTTTCTCTACTTCAATAGGTACCAATAAAGGAAGGTACCCGGAGCCAACACTTTTTTTTCTTTTAATCTAGATCCTAAAAGTTCTACTGAGCCCTTTGGAAGCCCTAAGTCCCCAACTAAATCATTCAGTTCAGATTGAGTGAAAAGCGTCGGCTCGCTTGTGTCAGGGTGGTAGCAATCACCGTCGTCATCACTATCACACTGGAGGACTTGGTTCAGGGTCATTTAAAATATCATCACAACTTCTAGATTATAATACAAATCAGCAGGAACTGTGATTTGAGCAAGGTGATGCCCCGCAACACTTTTGCGCAACAAGCTCGAGATACACTAAATGAAATGTTTCGAAACACATGGATTGGTCGTGGTGGTTCTGTGAATTGGCCTGCAAGGTCATCGGATTTAACCCCCTTGGATTTTTCCTTGTGGGTTTTTATATAAGATAAGGTTATGTGAATAAAATATTTCCAGTGGTTTTCCGGAACCCTTGAAATTTTCACCATGCATAAAACTAATCACCAAAATTATAGTACTGCACAAAAGTTATGCTAATTTTTTTCTCCTCTATTGACATATTTTTGTTTATTACAGCCAGTACACTCAGAAAAATTGCCTTTTGGAATGCCAATCGATTTATACATTCAAATTATGCCGATGTGTTCCATATTATTTACCAAGTAAGGGTCCTTTATTAGCGAATGCAATTTTAAACCTACCAGTATCAAGAAAAACATATAAATATTATGTTTTTCTAGACCAATGTACTTTTAATAAATGAAGCAACCAGTTTTGTGATTTTTAGAAAACAAAACTATAAGGTACTGCAGCAAAAAGGAAAAGGATTGTGTGGGACAAGCTAAAATATACATGGAAACCGTTGTTGGAGACAGGTAAGGAAATTGATAAAAAATATATTTTAAGAAGTTTTCCAATTAGTGTGCAATTTAATAGATGACTGTTACAGGCTTTAATGTAACATTATTGTCTTCTTCTAAAACGTTTTATCAATCCTAATATTTTCTGATAAGTTATCATATCGTAGTGTGGTACAAAAACATTATAAAGGATAGGCAAGATATACAGAGTGGCAAAAAAGTCACGCATAATGCCTGTAACTTTTAAATTACCTCGTATACGAGAAAGTGACCTTTATGAAAATTGTTCAGTAAATTTTTCCCCACATTTCTACCATTTCTGTCATTTCTGGTTTGGTTGCCATAGAGACCAACTTAATTTTTTTAAGTGGAACACCCTGCATATGATTGCATATTTAGATTCTACTGGGAAAACTCTGAATTTCTTGTATTTTAAATGTTCACCTATCTACAGGCGTTCCCGAGATAATGACAGCTCAAAAATGAAAAACTTCCTAATTATAATTATTCATACCTAATACCCACCAGTTGAGTCAAGGTGTCTTCATGACAACAACCTAAGAGGTGTCAATTTTTAGTTTCTGTTAAATTTTTTGTTGTCTGATTTCTAATTTGTTTACACTATGGTTCATCTGAATGAGAAACAACGAGTTGAAATTTTAATAATGAGCGGTTACGGAAATCTGAAGAAATCACAAGACCAGGTTTGTCCACTTCTCAATGAATTATATCCAAATAGGCCTCCAATAATTCAGTCAATGGTGTGTCGAGTGGTAAAGAAATTTCGAGAAACAGGCAGTGTTAGGGAAGCCGCTAGATCAGGTCGACCTAAAACAACAACCGGGGGAGACAAAGCATTGGAAATCATCCTCTCAATACATGAAAATCCAACACAATCATCCAGGTCAATGGCAATGGATTTTAATGAGTCTCATCAGTCAGTGAAAAATTTGTTTAAGCAGGAGAAGTTGCATCCCCACAAGATAAAGTTGGTGCACAAGTTAAACGAGGACGATTTTGATAGAAGAGCTGAATTTTGTGAGCTGATGATGAAAAGATGCAATAGCGATAATAACTTCACAACAAATATCATTTTCTTGGATGAAGCTACTTTCCATTTAAATGGCATCGTTAATAGACACAATCATCGTTATTGGTCTGCTGAGAATACTCACTGGTTCCAGGAAGGCCATACTCAGAGGCCCGAAAAAGTTAATGTTTGGGCGGGCATAGTTGGTAGACATATTGTGGGACCTTTTTTCATAGATGGTAATTTAAACGGCGAAATATATCTAGACCTCCTCAGGAATCACATAATTCCTTCTTGCAGAATGGATTTACCGGGTGTAAATAATGGCATAAACGAGCAAGTATGGTTCCAACAAGATGGAGCACTTGTGCATTATGCGGGAAATGTTAGACAATACATAAGCTAACAGTTTCTAGGACGTTGGCTAGACAGAAGAGGTGCTATAAACTGGCCAGCGCGATCCCCGGACTTAACCCCGGTCGACTTCTTTTTGTGGGGACATTGTAAAAATATGTAATTTGTGAGTCTAAGTCAAGTCTACGTTAACCGTCTAAATGACTTAGAATCTTTAAAAGTCAGGATTAGTAAAAGTTAGTCTCTATGGCAACCAAACCAGAAGTGACCGAAAAAATTCATGCAGGTAGAAATGTGGGGAATAATTTACTGAACAACTTTCATGAAGGTCACTTTTTCATATACAAGGTAATTCAAAAGTTACAGGCATTATGTGCGACTTTTTTGCCACTCTGTATTAAGCGACAATGTACCTATCGATTTTTTTTTAAATCAAAACTCGTACAATAATAAAGACATTAGTAATCTTCGAACTTCATCAACATTTTCTTTGTCTTAAATTCAGGTTAGATAACTTTATCTATTTATTTTAGTGATAGTTGCCATTGCCTTCCTGCTTGCTTCTACGTAAAGTACGATTATAGCAAATCGATGTCCTATTTATTCCAAACAGTTCATTCGGAGTTACCGAATATGACTAAGGAATATTTAAGGTAAGTTCTTAATAGCGTCTAATGGCGTACAATTCATGGAAGCGATGGATTGCAGTATCCTCATCCGGTTTGTGTGTGTAAGATATTGCAAAAATGGTTTTCTGCGTTTTTCTTCAAAGAAAAGTATGTTATCTCCACAGGTAGGACTACACCAGAAACTAATTTGGGCAAATTACAGTGGTTCCAAGACCGCGGCCTTAGACAGGGGGCAACCCAAAGACTTATAATATCTTTGGGGCAAACTCAGTTAAGCACTTGCCATGAAAATATGGTAAAGTAGGCTTCTTGGTTGTTTGTCAAATCATGGTCACCGATCAAGCGAATGGCTCTTCTTTGAATGGAATCCAGCAATCTCAGGATATGTTTAGAAGCAGAGCCCCTAATATGTGACGAGTATTTCAGCAATGGCCGCAACGTGACAGTGCCAAGACATATGACTATCCAAATCGACGCCCAATAAATGAATTGATAAAACCAAGTGAGTGTCCCGCCAGGACTATATCGGGTCAACATTAACTGTTTTAGAAAAAACTTCCGCCTGAGTATTTTAACTTTGAATTCTTCTTGGTTACTGTCACCCCAAGACAGAATTTCATCCAGGTCTTACGTGAGACCTCTTGCTGCCTATGGAGATGTGCATTTGCAGTCGACGTTCGAGCATCCAAAGTGAAAGATGAAACAAGTGATAATGTATAGTAAAAAGAGGATGGGCGACAATATAGAACATTGAGGGATTCTAGCATTGATGTTAGATGTGTCTGAAAGGAATTTTATATAACCGAAAATAATGTGAGTGATGATAGTTGCTTCTTGCCTTTTCTGGGTATGGGCTGGACTCGCGCAGTTCTCCATTCAAGAAATTTGTCTTTAATACACTGGTTGTGTGCAGATGGAATAGATCGTGAGAGGTAAAACAAACAGTCCGTCAAAGAAAGGAGGTTGTTCAGCACTAATTGGCAGTTTATTCAGTGTCGAAATAAGGTTGTGGTCAGACGTTCCTAACAAGGCCGCAACCGAGTTGTCTCCCAGTTTTTCACTTTTAAATTACGGTTCGGAATAGGTCGTAGGTAAATTCTCTCCCAAATTTCAGGTAAGCGCAAATAAAATTTTGAGGAAGGAAAACTTATGACCGTTTATCACCATAAGCACTTTTCCTTTTTCACTTGTAACCACTTGCAAACTCATTTTAACTTGACACGCATAAGAACAAAATTGTACTGATGAAAAATATTATCAATTCTTAAACAATTTTAATATTTAATATATAAATTCTATTGAATGTAAATTAGATCTTTTGTGTACTAATGAGGGTTATGGCTCGGTTTATGGCCTAACAGGGTGACCCGAACCTCGGAGGTAACTTACCTACCCTTGGGAGTGAATTTACCTATGGTTATTTTGACCTTTTCGTAATCGGGAGACAACTCGGTTCCTCCGCCTAACAAAGGCTTCACAATGACAATATACAAGTCGAGGTTTAAAGTTAAGAAAATATAGTAAAATTACCATTTCCGTGTGGAATCCAAGTTGGTTCGCCTACGAGTTGGGTGAGGCCATAGCTGATGGCAAACGATTGAGTTTCGCGACCTTGCTCGTCGGTTGTATTTGAGTATTTGAGTCAATGATTCTTATCTGAATACTACTTATCATGAAATTCAAAGGTTCTGGGTACCTAATTGGTTGGAACGTAATATCATAAATCCCCTATATACTTTTTTGTTTGCAGGGACAATGCAGCAATAATGCATTTTTACTTTTCGTCCACCAAATTTGCATCGGAGCTCAAAAGTGAACTGTTTGGATTTACGGAAATTTTGTGTAAGTTCTATACTATTTTATTTTAGATTGTGTCTCTATAAAGTAACACACTCGTTTTGAAAGGGTCACGCTGACTAATTGTAAGGTATGAATGTACATAAAAAAATATGAAAAAACACTTCATATTAACAGAAAAAGAAACTATTATCCTTTAAATTTAAACAATTTTCTCAAATTAAAACAATTACTTTCTCACACTAAATAAGATTTCATAAAAATATGGCATAAACTCCAAAATGTTCCACAAAGTCCATTAGACCAACTCGACTAAATTTTATCCCACTAAAATTTTCTTATTGATAATTCAAGAAATTGGATAAATGAGCAATAATCAAACTACTTGTAACGACTGTTAAACATCCATAATTTAAATAAAGATTTTCGTTCAATCAATTAAAGACTTTACTTTTCCCAAAGTTCTATTAAGGTTCCTTACCACGTAAGCGATTTATTATTTTGCTAACATCAACAGCAACCTAATTTTTGTTATACACAGCGCGCAGCGTGTAAAAAGTCCCGGACCGGTGAATTATTTAGAAAATGGCGCACAATATAAAAAAACTTCCGGCATAAAAGTTGTAAGCCTTATAAAAAATCTATAAAACTAGGATACCTGTAATTATACAGGGTGCCTCAAACAGTCATGGTAAACAAAAAAAGTAGATTCAGATCTGCAGGTTTTGTCACATATACTTTATTTTTTAGCTGTCCCTAGAGAAAATAATCAAGCGGCGTTAAGTCTGGCAACCTAGCGGGCCATTCTAGGGGCCCCTTCGCCCTATCCAGCGGTTAGGAAAAGTATAGTTTAAGTAAAATCTTACAGCTCGCCCGAAATGAGGAGGAGCTCCGTCCTGCTGAAACCACGTATGTCGTAATAGTGGTCCTACTGTATTGGTTATTGCAGGCACAATTTGATTTTGTAGCATGTGGGGATAATATTCTGCATTCAAATTCCCCGCTATAACCCACTAATCCATTGCCAATAATACCGGCCCACACATTTACTTTCTAGGGGTGTTGAGTGTGTGTTTCTTTCATCCAATGTGGGTTCTAATCAGCCCAGTAACGACAATTATGTCGATTGACATTTCCGTTTAACATGTATGTTGTCTCATCCGAAAAAAACTATTTGATTAAAAAATTGTTATTTTCTTCCTGTTTTTGCATCATTACTTCGCAAAATTCCATTCTACGTTCGAAATCGTCTTCTGATAATTCCTGGACTAAAGTTATTTTATAGGGGTAAAAATTACTGTTTTTTAAAATAATTTCAACTGACTTAAAACCTACATCAACTTGGGTAGCAGCTTTTCTCAACGACAAATGTGGATCCTGAACAAAATGAAGTAATGTCTCTAATTTCTTTTCATCACTAGTTGCCGATTTTGGTCTTCCGGAACGAACTTTATCTCTGCAACACCCGGTTTCCTCGAATCTTTGAACTGTTCTCACAACTGTAGATTTTGATATAGGCTGTCGGTTTGGAAAAGTTATATCGAAAAATTGCTTTGTTTCGGTAAATGATCCTTGTCGGTCTCCAAAACCTCTGATCATTATTAAAGTTATACGTTCCCTTTCGTTAAAAGACATTTTCATAAATTAATATATGACAGTGATGCAAAACATTCCGGTACCAGCTTGTAAAAATGCAAAATATAGGTGCTATCTTACCTGTTGTATTTATGTCCTTTAACTCGAATTATTTCTTAAACTAATGAGTTTAGCCACATGACATGTTTCATAATTGTTGTTTAGAAAGTTTAGGGGAATCAGAAAACGTGATTAAAAAGAAACCATTCCATTTAAATAAACCAAAGTTTTGTTTACCATGACTGTTTGAGGCACCCTGTATAATTACATGTGTCCTAGTTTTATAGATTTTTTTAAGGCTTACAACTTTTATACCGGAAGTTTTTTTATATTGTGCCCCATTTTCTAAATAATTGACCGGTCCGGGACTTTTTACGCACTGCGTATGTCCCCTGAAAATGAATTATTCTGCGTTCAAAACATATAGACTTATTTAACTAATTTTAAATGACCAACATTTAATTTAATTAAACTTGTAGGGGAAAACTTTTAGACTTTCTTTCCCCTTCATTTCCATATTATAATTAGATCCCAATAAATTAATCCGCAAAATAAACTTTTTTTCATATTAAATCCTATTTCGCTGATTCCAATAAGTTATTATTATGAACGATTTCCTTACAGGACATGTAGAAACTGTATATTATTATCCTTTTAGCAAATGTGGGTGGTTTGCTAAGCCTGTTCCTCGGATTCAGCTTGCTGAGTTTGATAGAGATTTTTTACCACATATTGCTACGAGACATCTGTAACTCAGCAAAACAGAAAATAGAACGAAGCAGGAAGAAAAAAGACGCAGTAATGTCTCGGATTTCAAGTGGAGAAGGATCTTTTGATGCTCCCCCATCCTATCGTTAGAATTTTGAAGAAATATTGACCAGACAAAAAAATATTCATTGAATAAAAAAGAATTGTTTCACACCAATAGACAAAATGTTTTGTAATGATTTGTTGTAGTTTTGGTTCTAATAATAAAATAATAAAAGATATCTAATAGTTTATTGGAATACGATGGTTTTCAAAGGGGTATATCACCTCGGGCGTCGAGAAACTTCCGTGTTGAATTAAGACGCACTTGAAGATTTACATTTTCGATTGTAACTTTATACAGCCCACATGGACTAGGAAAGTCATACTTAAATCATTCTTATATATAGTCAGGGGGAAGCCAGGAACGAACTTGGCATCGCACTCCTAGGGTCAAAATAAGGGATATTTCTCTTTAAAACGGTACTCTTGATTTGTTTCAAAAAAATCAACAATTTTCGATTTAATCAAATTCTTATACGTAATGTCTCTCAATAGCGACCTCCCTCGGGTAATCAAATGTTGGTCGGTTAATAGGGGTGGAGAAATATTTGTAGACTTGTCAAATATGTTAACAATATTAAAAAAGTTTTCTAAGACTCTCAAACTTGCGCAGGATTCAGATAGGCTTGATATTTTCGACACTGGAGCAAGTTCAGGTTCCTCTTTCTCTGACTTAGAGTTGGGAGTAGTTTCATCTGTTTCTTGGATGTCTTCAATACACTCGATGATATAGTGCGTTCAGTGAGTGAATGCGCATTTGTCATTAACCGATTATGGTCAAAATTAGTCTAGAATAAAATAGATAGCTGTCCTCAAACAATTTCTACTAATTTTAGATATATGGACCGTAATTAAAATTTCCATTACAATTATTTATTTAATTATTTTTTATTTCATAACTATGTAAATAATAATAATAATAATAATAATTAGAAATTTTATTGCATAAAATGTACATTTAGTGTACATCTACACGAGCGAGGAAATCGCGACGACACACTCGCGACGATAAACTTGCGACGATTTGAACGCCCGGCAAAAACATGAAACGAGCGCGAGAGAATCGCAACGGTCCAAGTAGGTACATTCGGAACAATAATTTTGCTTTTAGTTAAAATAGATGTCGTTCAAATTGGTTCTGTTGTTGCATTATGCATTATCAATGAAACAACTGAACATACCAGAGAGTCGGGCTATTGCAGGCACTGACAATCCTATTCTCCTGCTTGTAATAGTGGGTGATGAGGCATTGGGTTTGGCGGAAAATTCATTAGGCAAAATCTTACTTTAGGGTTTAGTGCCTTGGCAATATAAAAAAATATAAACATGCCTCATCATTTGACGTAACATATAATGTGATCAAACATTTATGTCCAGAAGGAGAGGCTAACAAATCTTATCATGGCTTTTAATTGATATATTCGATAATAAAGTCGTCTCAATCTTACTTTTGTTTAATTTAAATCATCAGGGGATACAATTAAAGTTTTGTAACTTGCATAGAAATGCCTAGCCAATAACCGCCATACCGCCGATCGTACAGCATTAAAAAGTATTGCAATAATCTTATTTACCCCAATTATCATACAATATCATGGCTATTCCTTCCCATAATTTTAGTTTGATGTCTCAATTGCTATATTCTTTCAACTTTGTACTGTACAAAGCTGGTCGATTTTCCACAGCACTTATAAACTTTTCTGTATCGAACATGACTGTACGGTACGGCGTTTCTTCTCCGCTCTCCGCTCGTCTAGAAGGCACCATATGAACTAATGAATTGCATTTACCTACGGCGAGGCAATCGTCGCGAGAATCGCCTGCCAACGTCGGCAATTGCGAGTGACTCGCTCACGCCGACGATGGCTGGCGCTATCGGGACGAGTTAGACGCCCGTATAGGCTCACTTACTAGAATGAATGCTTTAGATTTAAGCGTGTAAATCGTCGCGAGTCTGTCGTCGCGATTTCCTCGCTCGTGTAGATGTACACTTAATCGTCAATATCACTATCAGCACTGTTGTCACTGTCACTATCAAAAGTTATAATAATTGGCCTTATTTTATCAATGACCTGTTCCGAGTCAAAAGTATCTTGAATCAATTTTTCCACGTGGTCAATACATTTTGACCAAGTCTCTGGTCCAATTTGTTTTAAAGCTTCATTCCATAAATTTAAAATGCTTTCTTCGTTCGTCGTTTGACATGCATACTTGTCATAGTAGTTTTTGCAAATTCCCCACACTAATCATCTAATCACTATCAAAAATATATTGTCGTTTTTTATTTTTCTGTTGTTTAGCCAGTTCCTCATTTCATCTTTGGTGGAACTATTGTTTGATATTTTTTCAGAAACTCGTGAGTGATTGTCTAATATAATAATCGTGAGTTCTTCTAGTGATTTTAGCACATATTCTTCAAACCAGTTCTCGAATATCGCGGCAGTCATATTGTCATGATAGTCCTCCACTTTCTTCGATGAAGTAAAAACTAAACTTACATCTGGCAAAAATCCTTCTCGACTTCCGGCGTGTATTACGACATATCTTTTTCCATGCCCGGATGAAACCCTTGAATAGCAGTATTTTGACCCATCCTGCTATGAATATTTTGTTTGGTTTCCCTTCGCAAAAATCCATGTCTCATCTAAGAATACCACAGGTTTTGAATTCTCGGACTTTAAATTAGCTAGGTATTTCCTCAAAAACGACCACCGCTTAGAAACAATGTGTTGTTGCCCACAAAGAATTTTTCGGTTGTTAATTTTGTGGTACTTAAACCCCAACTGCTTTAAAACTAATGAAAGACTAGTACGTCCAATGTCACATATTTCTCTGTTTCTGATTTTCTCAAGGATTGAATCAAGAGTTACCACCTCTTTCTGTTTGTACATATCATAAGTAACTCCTCGGATTTGACATTTAACTCCTACTGGCAAATCATTGGTTTTCAAACTTAAACGGTGTTTTTGTATTTTTCTTTTCAATATGGCCGTCTTTTTCTAAATTGTGAATATTTATCATAGTTCTTCGTGATATGCCACAGGAATCCGCTGTTCGTTGTTGTACCGCCACCGTAGATAATAAAGGACCACCATTTTCCTTCTCTTTCTTGAAATATTCCTCAACTTTTAAAATAAGACGTCTTTCATTCGGTGTAAGAACATGTTTATCAGAAGCCGTTTTAATATATCTACTTTCGAACGTTACGTTATAAAACAAGTAAGACAAAAATAAGCCAAACTAACCCAAATATACATATATTAATATAGCCAAACTAAAGAAAACCAAGAAAGTCCCACTCAGTACCTGTACATTATGCATTTAATTGATATAATAAATTACTTATTGACAAATATTTATTAGAATTAAAATGAATTGTTCCATTTTCTTAGAAGACAAATCGACAAACAAAATACAAAGAAATCCCCAGTCTCAGTCACTTAGTCACTACCTGTACTATACATTAAGCATTTAATTAATATAATAGATAACTTATTGAGGGTTACTGGAATTTACAGGCGCCAGGTAATATTTAATTTATGCATCCTTAATCCGATATGAGAAATCACTCAATGAACGGACTATAGTTAATTCTGCACTTTCTGTAAAAAGTGGCTTTCGAGGTGGAGGATTCGCCTGAATCCTGCCAAAACGAAGGCCATTTTCTTTTCGAAGAGCAGAGTTAGAAGACCCGAGACTACGCTCTTGGTTAACGGTATTCGGATAAACTGGGTCCAAGAAGTCAACTACTTGGGACTTGTTTTTGATGAGAGACTTAACTGGAGAAAGAACTCCGAAATGAGATTAAAAAAGCTGGTAATCAGCTTCGTTCTATATACTGTTTGTTAAATAAAAAGAGCAAGATAGGTTATAGAACTAAAGTTAATTTATACAAAACCCTCGTCAGGCCGGTCCTGACTTATGGATTGCCAACATGGTGCACCATAAGCAGGACAGCGCATAACAAGTTCCAGGTGCTACAAAATAGAGCGTTAAAAATAAATGCGGACGCTCCGAGATATACTGTCAATAGAGTACTACACAGAGACTTTAAAATACCGACACTGACGGAATTTTATGACAAAATAGTAGTGGATTACTACAAACGTACGGACGTATCCACCAATTCACTAATTACAAGTTCACATATACAATCACCGCCGAACTCCACCTACAAGTTTCCTAAAAATTGGTTGCCTCCAACAATAGTGGAGAGGCACTAACGATGGAAGCCTCGACAAATCAAGCGTTTATTTAAGCTGAAAGAAGAATAAGTCCAAAAAGACGCTCATACCCCCTTTTAATCGATCGAGGGCTTCGCTCAACTCCATTTTCTTATTTGAAGTTTGGCCAACAAAGGTCCCAATGAATAATAGAATATTGAATATTGTCTTACCAGCCAAATTCCTGGTACTTAAACTAGTTTCTTCACTTTCCTCCATTATTTCAATATTTTCGCTTAAAAAAAGACATTTCCTTTTTCCCGCCATCTTCAAATATTCCCGTTGCGTCTCTTGATGTATATCGCTGACACCATTTCTAAAACTCTTTCCTCTATAACAACTCCTTAAAATATCAGGTAATCACTTTAATATTTAATTCTCCCATGGAAAGAAGTTTTCGATTGGCTTCTCCAAAATTACAGATCAATTAATCAACTTAATATAATGTCCCCGCAATTATTGGCTTAACCTTTCTTTTCTGTTACAATTTAATTATTAGTGTGTGAGTATACACAAGACACAAAAGACTAGTTATGCTGACGTGCTATTAATCAGTTTTAATGACTGTGACATGCCAGACTTGAGTCGAGAAAATTTTATTTATTTATTGGTCAAGAGCTTTAAAAGAATCAAGCCAATTTCTATATAAACGTCCTGAAAATTACAAGTAATTCTAAAAAATACTGTAGGTAAGACAAAATATATACCGGGTATCCAAAAAGTCTAGGAACGGTTAAATATCTCGAGAAATACACATTGAATCCAAAAAAACACCTCCCTAATAGTTTTAGCATTTCTATCCAATGATAATAAATATTTATACCCTGTATAAACATTATAAAGCATAGGCAGATCACTTTATTGTTAATTTTCAGCAGGTGGATTTTAAACTACTTAAACTTTCATTTTGTTGCTCTATAGCTCCCCACCGTTTTAAATGTTCCAATGATCGACAGGCTAATCTGCATTTCGAATTACCAGGTACCAAAATTACCCATAAAGCACTTTAAAAATTACATTCGCTGCAAATTGTCGTTTGGGTAACAATTCTTAGACTGAGCTTAGACGACACGCGTGCATATGCAAGTCACATAAATTAGCACTAATAATAAGCTTCGTAAATTCAATTTTCAAGTTTGATTCACGAAAATATGGCTTCCAGAAGAATAGCAACACCTTAGGGGCAACTGCGGATGTACAGGATTATACAGGGTATTTCAGAAGCACAGTACGTAACTAAAGGGGGTGATTCCTTATGATATTCTAAGAGGCAAAGTTTATATGAACATGTGTCCGAAGTTGCTAATTTTTTAATATACACACAGGGTGTTTAATTTTTTAAAAAAGAAACCGGATTATTATAATTATTTTAAATATCCCTTTCTCGATTTTATTGAAATGTGGGGAAGCACCTTAACGAATATTATTGGCAAAAAAATGTACGCCACCTACTTTTTTCTAATTTTGATATCTTTTTTCGGATTTACCAACCAGTAATACAACTTTTTTGTTCCCTGAATTAAGTTTTAATGTCTAATTTACTTGTGTTGTCAACAACAAGTCAAAAATGAATAGCTTTCCTAACGCTAAGATGGCCCAGATGCATTTCAATTATGGACTAACAAATGAAAATGCTGAAAAAGCTCGACGAATTTATCAGGAACGTTATCCAAACAAAGTATTGCCATGTGCCAAAACATTTAGACAGCTGTTTGGAGGGTTATTCATCTTTATCAACTATACTCATCCCATATTCAACCTGTGCAAGCTCTGCTTCCCCGTGATTTTCAGCCAAGGTTTGATATTAGTAGGTGGTTGCTGCACATAACAACATTCAATTTACTAATGAGGCCTCTTTCTCAAGAGAAGTCCTTATGAATTATTTATAATGAACATTTTTAGGCAGACGATAATCCTCATAAAATTAGATAAGGTCGTTTTGAGCAACAATTCTCGGTGATTGTATGGACAGGGATCATTGGCGACTATCTTATTGGACCATACATTTTACCACCTCGATTGAATCTAAACTCCTACGCAGTTTCTATCTAGAGAACTTGACGTTCTTGACGTACCTCTACAAATAAGAAGTAATAGGTGGTTCATGCACGACGGCGCCACAGCTAATTTTAGCCTAGTTGCTCGTCAATACCTAGACAACACTTTTCCTAATTGCGCAGGTCCCCAAGGTTGGCCAGCTCGTAGTGCCGACTTAAATCCTCTAGACTATTACTTCTTATGGGGTCACCTAAAGCCCCTTGTATACAAGACGCCTGTACTAGATGAAAACCATTTAAGAATTCGAATTTTTAAAAGTTGCCATGCGATACGAAATAATGCAGGCATTTTTGAACGTGTAAGAGAATCAATAATTGTGAGACGATTGCAATTGTTTCAATTAACTTTGAAATACATAGTATATAGGTATTTTTTTGGTACAGGGTCTTCCAACGAGGACTGAACAGGGGCTCATTTTTGAGCTTCCTTGTATTTAAAGAAAAATCCAAAATAGCCAATCGATGTACTTTTTCCTGCAGAATTCAAAAATGAAACCAAAAATTTATTTGAACCAGAAACAAAAGAGTTACGCTATGGATAAGGTGTTTTTTAAATGGAACATAGCTTTTTTTATACGATTTTTGGAACGAGTGATTTTTTTTTTGTCCGTTCTGATTAAAATATTTAATATTGTGACAGCTATTTTTATTAAATTTTAATGTTTTATCCAGTATAATTTTACTTTAACCTGTTTAAAACATACACTAGGTAATAAAGGTATAATCACCTTTGAATCCTTCAAAGTCAAAAAATTTTGCAAATTTACTATAATATTGCCGAAATGAAATATTCATTAGATGAGAGATTGCAGATTGTTATCTTGTTTTACAAATGCCAAGAAAATGCAAGAGAAGCAAGGAGAAGATTTATTGCAAATTTTCACAGAAATATATCCGTCAATACTATTCTAAGCCCCGGTACTTTCACGTCCGAATATTTTTATTCTCAGTATAATTGCTATAGTTTCAATTGTGTCGACAATTGTTTCCATAGATTTTATTCGACGAATAGCGCTATCCATAGATGAAACTATCAAACCTAAGGATAAAGAACCTATTTGAGGAAAATAAAACATTACATGACAGAAAAAAAAATCCAGAAAGGAATAGAAATCGAGACCGCGCCATTGTGAATTATTTTCGACTGAATCCAACCAAATCAATTTCGGACGCAGTTCAGGACGTTCAATACGGCGGCGGTGTAAGACGCAGAAGAGTTACCCAAGGAACTGTTCACAGGACTTTAAGAAATCATAAATTTAAGTCTTATCATATCCTTCCACTTCAACATCTAACACCGGCACAAAAAGAACTTCGCTTCCAATTTGTTTCCCAAATTGTGATTCGGAAAGAAAACGAAGACCCTAATTTATTCAGAAATATCTTATGGACTGACGAAGCCACATTCACAACATCGGGGGTTTTCAATAGACATAATAATAATCATCACTGGGCCGTTGGAAATCCAAGAAAATTTCAGACAATTAAATTTCAAGGAAGGACTTCAATCCATGTTTGGTGTGGCATAAAAAATAATAGAATTTTGGGACCAATATTTTTTAACGGGACTTTAAATGGACAGAGATACTACGAGTTCTTAGAAAACGAAATTGAGAACTTTTTGGAAGATTTACCATTGGAAGAATATCAAAATTTAATTTGGCAACATGATGGGGCCCCTCCGCATGCCGTGCGTGAGGTTACTCAATATTTAAACGGACGCCATGAAAAATGGATTGGTATAAATGGAACCTATGCTTGGCCACCCAATAGTCCCGATTTGTCAATATTAGACACATTTCTTTGGGGCCATTTAAAGAACGTGGTATACAAGCAGCGAAACCACGATACTGAAGAGATCATGCAGAAAATTGTGAATGAAATAAATCGCCTTAACCAGGAAAATCACAGTATAACAGCAAGTTTGGAAAGGCTACAAAGAGGTTATCGCACATGTTTCGAGAACAACGGAGGTCACATTGAACAATTAAATTATTAATGTTTTTTTTTTAAATTAGTATAGAGTTGGATTTCTTTTTCTGTCATGTAATGTTTTATTTTCCTCAAATAGGTTCTTTATCCTTAGAATAGTATTGACGGATATATTTCTGTGAAAATTTGCAATAAATCTTCTCCTTGCTTCTCTTGCATTTTCTTGGCATTTGTAGAACAAGATAACAATCTGCAATCTCTCATCTAATGAATATTTCATTTCGGCAATATTATAGTAAATTTGTCAAATTTTTTGACTTTGAAGGATTCAAAGGTGATTATACCTTTATTACCTAGTGTATGTTTCAAACAGGTTAAAGTTAAATTATACTGGATAAAACATTAAAGTTTAATAAAAATAGCTGTCACAATATTAAATATTTTAATCAGAACGGACAAAAAAAAAATCACACGTTCCAAAAATCGTATAAAAAAAGCTATGTTCCATTTAAAAAACACCTTATCCATAACGTAACTCTTTTGTTTCTGGTTCAAATAAATTTTTGGTTTCATTTTTGAAGTCTGCAGGAAAAAGTACATCGATTGGCTATTTTGGATTTTTCTTTAAATACAAGGAAGCTCAAAAATGAGCCCCTGTTCAGTCCTCGTTGGAAGACCCTGTACATGCAATAAAGTGGTTTTTATTTTTTCTCTCAAAAACGAAGCAAGATGCGAAAATAATTCAAGGAACAAAGAAGTTGTACTAATAGTTGGTAAATCCGAAAAAAAAATTTCAAAATTAGAAAAAGTCAGTGGCGTACATTTTTTTGTCAATAATATTCGTTAAGGTGCTTCTCGGGACGCCACTGGGCTTAATAAATTTAATCTAGTTAGGGCTAATTAAGCCCCTTATCATTATGAATAACGGTACCAAATTTCAATAAAATCGGAAAAGGGAAATTTGAAAAAATTATAAAGAACGGATTTTTTTAAAAAATCTAACATCCTGTATATCAAAAACGGGGCAACTCCGGACACATGTTCATACGAACTTTTTCTCTTAGAATATTATAAGAAATCGCCCCCTTAAGTTACGTACCGTACTTCTAAAACACCGTAACAACTGAAATAGATAAGAGCAAATATGTAGCCACGGTGTTAGACTTACAGAAAGCCTTTGATCAATATCGATCAAATGCTGGAGAGGCTTCAAAAAATGGGATTTCGTGGAACTTGTTACGAGCTACTAGGATCTTATTCTACAAAACTAAATAATAAACATAGTCTACAATGTGTAAATTTAACATGTAAATATTTTATGTTCGCCGATGATACAGTCCGTGTGTTTTCTGCGGATACTCAAAAGGAGTTGGAACAAGCTACTAATGAAGATTTAAAGCTATCCTTCGACTGCTTGTGTTTTAATTTACTTAGCATAAATGTAGAAAAAACTATATACAGGGTCGTTGGTATGTCTTAAAGTAAAACAGTTAGCAAAAAATATTTGAGACAAAAGTTTCAGGGTTTCTAAAGGTCTATTAGAACAAAAAAAAAATAAGTATACAGGATGAGTCAGAAAACCGTAGAGAAACAAAGTTACTTTTTATTAAACGGAACACCCTATATCTTCGAATATTTTTGGATTTTACATAAAACAACAATTATTTTCAATAAGTGCATTATAAGTTTAAACCTAATAGTTTCCGAGATATCAACTTTTGGAAACTTACATTTTTGAACTTTGACAGCTTCTAGCTTTCTAACGGTACGTCTTAGAGTAAAACGGCTTACATGTCCCTATCTTAGTTTTTTGCTATCTTCCTAAAAGTGTCAACTGGTTAATTCGGTTAATTCGGATGTAACTCAAAAGCCGGAAATACAGTACTGTAAATGAATATTGGATAACAACATTTGAGTTTTTTCTTATTATTTTGATGCATAGATTACACCCTTAGAGTTAGGCCCATTCCTCCCGACTCACCCTGTATATCATATAACAAGTTTCAGCTCGACGGGTAAAATACCATTGAACGAAGAAGATATGAATAAGTACACTGGATTAGCCCCAGGGTATTTCAAATCTAAAAAACAATCCGCTTTCAAGCTAGACAAAAGGAATTTCGAAATAAATCTGCCGCCAGGTAATCTAAGGTAAATGTGCCCTGTGAGACCCTTACAGATTTTACGTCTTGGTTGGGTTAGGAGTTTCGGCCACACTAAAAACACTTATGATTTTAGTTTCAAGAACTATTCCAATTATACTGCTTCGGTTCCAGATGAGAAAGATAATGGATCGCCAGAAGAAACGTCAAAGCCCAGAAAAGGTTTTTGGCAACGATTAAAAATGTATTGTAAGAATACTACCCTTCATGGATTGAGATATGCGGGTGACCCCCAGTTAACTTACGGCGAAAGGTGGGTTCTCTTATAGTATTTGTTTCAGGTAGCGAGTGTCGCATTCTTCTCTTAATTGGCTTATTAGAAAATATTTTTTTTTCAATTTATTATTTTTCAATTTATTCAATTTATTATGCTCGAAGTTCAAAGAAGCGCTGAAGGACTTTTCCGGAACTAAGTCAGCGTAGGGCAGTATGATATGGTAAATCATTTTCTCCAATTTCTTTAGTAAACTCGCGGAATTCTCGGTGATTCAGCCCAGGGGATCTGATGAAATTAATAATTGATGTGACTGATTTTAGAACTTCAGACATATGCAAACATTTCCACATTAAATGATACAATGTAAGACTAACGGTTTTGAACCACCATAATTTTTTATAGTCTTTGATACAATAGCGACCACTCCTTTATTTCTACCACACATGTTTTGCCTCCATCAGTTATAATAGATTTCAAGTTTTTCCATCGAAGATTCTTTTTATTAATGGCATTTTCAACATCCTTAAACATATTTTCATCAGTAGTTGGCCCGTGAATACTATCAATAATAAGAAATTCTTCATTCACTTCATAGCTATTATCTACTCCTCGAATAAATGTCAACACCTGAGCAGTATCTGACACATCCGTTGACTCATCCAAGGCCAGAGAGAACCACTCAAGATGTCCATTTTTGTCAGACAGTTGAGTCAATATATTTTCTGCAATGGCTTCTACCCTCCGAGCTACGGTGTTTGCTGACAATCTGACAGATTTAAATATTGTTAGGTACCTTTTCGGGGCACATTTCTTCGGCTACTACGACTACGCATTCTTTGATCATTTCTCCATCGGTGAATGGCTTTCAACGTTTTGCGATTTCAAGAGCCACACGAAAGCTGGCAGCCTCTTGTTCAGTATTGAGTTTCGTAAACGAAGATTGCTCCGCGCTTCAAAGCTTCAAATTTTTCTATCCGCAAACTTCCAGTATATTTTAAGTAAGTTTTAGAATGTTTCGTTTTATAACGGCGTTTAATGTTATATTCTTTGAGAACGGCTATGGTTTCATTGCAAATCAAGCATAGCGCCTTCTTACTGGACTCAATTATGAAAATTTAAAGTTCCATTGATCTTTGAATGTTCTGCATTCATTATCTATTTTTCGCTTTTTTTTCATACTAGTAAATCACACACAAAAACAACAAGTCAAATTAAAATACTGTTACGAACGAAGATATCTTTTAAACACGCACAAACACGTTTTAAGGAGTTAAGCGCTACTTTATTTCACAACAAACAAATTCGCTTCCTTCGCGTTCCCTAGGTGGACTGACTCGCGGTCGCGCCGCTGGCCTTTTTATACTCCAAATACTACCATCTAGAAGTAAAAATGATAGAGAGCGATTTGAGCGCTGTTTGCGATGGATAGAGGGTACACTATCTATTTCTGCGTGTAACCACCAGATGTCGTCAAGTATCGCGGTCATAGCAATACAGTACAACACAATAATAATCGAACCAGCGAATTTAGTAAGCGTGTGCTCGCTCAGGGCGCGTACTAGCCTAGAAATTATAGATAATGGCAGGAAGATTAAAACGGTGTTGGCCCTTGGAACTTACTGGAGTAATCAGTATGGCCCTAAGGCTGGAAAATTTGGATACCCCTGCTATAAACTGTTTTTTTCAGGGCCATTTTTATCGTACTTTCGTGTTAGCGGTAAGTAATTATGGATTTTTGTTACTATTTATTAAGTTCGAACGCTAACTACAAAAGTTTTGACGTTTAGAACTTAAACTTTGTTTTGACTTTTTGAACCCCGTAATTTTGATTGGATTCATATGGTTTTAGTCGTGTGGAAGTAATGATGCACCGGCAAAGAACCACAGTACTGACTGTAATCGACTAAAGATGAAGCTGTTCGATGAGCACAACAGTCGAGAAAGAATGTAAACCCATTAATTAGCATTTTTATGTTGTATAATATACAATTTAAGAAGGGAAAGGTCCAAGATGGTAAGAACGAGTAGTAAATGAAAACTCCTAAAAAGTCTGGCAGAGTTAAAACAGGAAATAAGTACACAAATAGAAACTATAAACGATACAGAAGAGCGAAATGTAGAGTCGCTAAGCGCCCAACTCACGAAAACAGTTTTACAAGCAAAGAATAAACATCAAAATAAAAATCCAACAAAGATGGACAAACTCAGTGATAACACAAAAGGACTCATGAAGGCATGACGAGAAATGCGAGAAGAACATACAAGAAATGCGGGTCGACTAAGAGCACTAAACAGAAAAGTATCTAAGGCCGTTAGAAAAGATATAAGAACGTTTAACACCAGAGAAGTAACAAGAGTGATAGAGGGAAATAAGGGCCTGAAGTCAATTAAAAGAACCTTTACAGAAGGTAGAAAGAACATAACTAAGCTAAGACAGCAAGACGGACAAATGACATCGAACAAAGACGAGATCTTGAAGGTCGTCAGGGCTTTTTACCAGGAGCTCTACAGCAACACGGATGGAAACGGAGGCAATATTAATATACCAACAATAATGAATCAAGGATCTAAAGATATCCCAGATATAACATTGGATGAGCTCAAAGCAGCTCTGCGTGAAATGAAACAATAAGGCAGCTGGCGACGATCAGATTGAAATAGAAGCTGTAAAGCAAGGAGGAACTTCACTACATAAAATGCTCTACAAGCTATACAACGCATGCTTGTTAAATGGAACAACACCTTCCCAGTGGGAACGAGCAGTAATAATAAGCATGCATAAGAAAGGGGACATAGCAAACCTAAAAGCTACCGTCCCATTAGCCTGCTTTCTCATCTGTTCAAGCTCTTTATGCGAATACTTACCAAACGAATTACCAACAAATTAGACTTCTACCAACTACGACAAGCAAGTTTCAGATCAGGGTTTGGCACAAATGACCATCTCCAGGTTATTAAGGCTGTTATCGAGATTCTGGAGTGGAGACCCCGACAAGAAGCCTTTCGGAACAGAGGTCGCCCACCAACAAGATAGACCGACGACATTAGGAGAGTGGAGCCAAGTTGGATGAGAGCAGCACAGGATAGGGGACATTGGATTGGACTACGGGAGGCCTATGTTCAGCAGTGGACGCAACCAGGCTGATTGATGATGATGATGATGTATATACAGGGTGTTTTTACCTTACCCGTCAAGACACGACTTCTGCAATTAGGTATCTAAGAAAAATAATATTGTTCAGTAAATAAACTTATTGTTACCGTCGGCAGTGACAGTATGTAACTTACAAAAAACACATAATAGGGCAAAAATCATGAAATATTATCAGTTTCAAGTTCTGGCTTCATGAGAGATGAGCACTAAACAAAAGCTGAAGCTCTATGGCTTCCTGAAAAAAAATTAGGCTCATTATTTTTTTCTGTTTCAGAATATTTTGGCTAATATCTTTTTGCTTGGCTCTCAGTCTTGCCATGTATTATATCAAAGATATCTACACAAGATGGAGGTCCAGTCCTGTTATCATAAGCTTCAGTCCCTATGATATTGATCTCAGTACCATCCCGTTTCCAGCAGTCACGATCTGCAACGTAAATCAAGTGAAGAAAACTGAAGCGGACAGAATCTTAGCAAATGGGTAAAATAAGGAAACTATTAAAAATACTTTATTACTACAGTCTAGTTAGATCAGGTGTAGTTCAGGTGTTCCTGGAATTAAAAAAAAAATGAATTTTTTAGTTAATCAGTTAAAATAAACTTTATTTTTTTAATAAACTCACAGGCAAAATAATAGATCCACGCAAATTTTCGATGAATTTATATCGTTAATAACTTTTTTATTTGATATCGAATTTAAACGAATTTCAACGAATATTGTAGAAAGATTAATGGAAAATTGCTCACATTTTAAAAATTTACTAAAAAATAGACGTATGTTTATAATATATAGGTTTAAACAAAATCATGTTTTTACCATAAGTTTAAGACACTGTGGAGTGGCGAAATAGTGTATTGTTCTAAGTTTTAATCATGAAGTCACATCTATTTTTAACATTTTTGTTTTTGGTTCACCTCGATATCTTTATTTGTGTGGAAAGTATGGATTAAAAAAAAAAAAACATAGCAATTTCCAATAATTTTTCTGTACGAAGGACCAAGGAAGGAATGGAGGATGACAGTGACAGTTTTGTTGAATCCTCCCATTGACCATTTTCAAACACGTGGCTTTGACATGTGTTTGAATGCGTGTTCCTTTTTTTTGAATTAAACAACTTGGGCTTGTAAAAAATAATTTTATAGGAATCCGAGAGATCAATCAGAAATTAATTGGGGTGTGTAACAAGACATAGGGAGGCAACAATTTGTGACAATCAATCACAAAAGAACGCGTGACGCATTTTGTGGCATAGAGCACAAAAATCTTTAAACAAAAAATTTATTTTTTAGATGTTAATTAATTATGATACCAGTTGTCGTTTATTTACATCGCTACTAACACATATTTATGTTTTAGATCAATTATGGAAAGAGTGTTATTAGATGACACGTGTACTACTAATGCTAATCACTCGGATGAAATTGATTGGAATTTTCAACAAGACTTTTTAATACGGGTAAGGATTGCTTAGTAGTTTCAGTGGCGGATGAAACTGAGAATTCTTAAGCAGCGCCATAGATATAATTAAAGGGCGGAATATATGCAAAGGACATTTTTTGCATATTTGGTCAATTTTATAATAAAATGCATATTTTTCCCAAATTACTATTATTTATTAGCATATTTTTATGTTTTCGGCGTTATCAAAAAATTAAAAACGCCCGGTCATGAAAACTCATATACTTATAGGTTTAATGTCCAGTCCCGCACTTGTTTCAGGGATTTTCCAATCTGAAGATAATTATATAATAATTAATATTTACATTTTGGTTATACACAAGGTATTTCTTGGGGGTTTCCGGGGTTTGCAGGAATATTGTTAGGGATTATTTATTGTCATTACCTGCTTAACAAACTGTATTTATATCGGGTTGTAATACGTACTTCTGTTGTCGAAATATTTCAGTATTTTCAGTGGGAAACTAGTGATTTCAAATTTGTGTTCAAAATGTCTAAAGAGACGAAAACGTCTTCGTGGATTAAAAATTTCCCAGAGTTAGAGTTTAGTGGAAAAAAGGCTTCTGTAAAGCGTGTGCAAAAATTATTGTTTGTGAAAAGAAGTTCGAAATCGATCAACATTTGAAAGTAAATATATAAATCAAAGTTACAAAATATGAAATCTGAGCCAATACAGCTGAGTGTAAAAAACGCATTTCAAAATGTTGGAAAAAGATCGAAATCTGTAAAGGAAATTTTTCAAGAAGCAAGGCTTTGGTCGCATCAAACATACCCTTAAAGAAATTGCAAAATCCGAAATTTAGAGGATTTTTGCAAAAATATTGTCAACAAACCATTCCTGACGAATTCACGCTTAGAAAGAAGAATGCCCATTCAGTATACGAAACGTTTTAGAAGGGATTAGAGCTTCACTGAGTAATAAGAATTTTAACATTATTGTTGACGAAAGCACATATGCTTATGGCAGATATAACGCACATCTTATGATTGGAGCACTTCAAGAAGATAAAGCGACAAACCCATATTTAATAGATTCTAAGCAGCTAGACAAAACTAATAATGTGACCGTAACCCGATTTATTCAGCAGTCCCCATCGAGCTTTTTCTTACCAAATCTAGTCCCAGATGAGAAGTTCTTAGTGCTAGTAAAAGTAGGCCAAAACTTAAGAATCTTTTACCCCAATATGGTGCATGTGACTTGTCTTTTACATGTAATAAACCGAGTCGAAGAAACCGCCAGAACTGAATATCCTTTAATAAATAAATTTATCCAACAAGTGGAAGAAATCGTTTTTTTATGAGATAATAATTAATAAGTTTCGTGATCAAATCAAAGCAACTTGCGTCTCAGTACTCTATAAATGTCAGAATGACTTGACAGTGACTTTTTTACATTTTGGTCAAAGTTGGTTAATTGTTTGGTTGCCACGGGTATGATACATTGTTAGCAAATGTTTAAATACATTTTGACACTTGTTAGTTTTGCCTGCAGAAAAGGGAAGCTTTTTTAAAGAAAAAAACCTATAGAAAATGGAGGGAACCGATGAAAATGACGTTCCTGAGGATATCCTTACGGAAGCGGAAGAAGCAGCGATGCAGATTTTGCCAGAAAAGTCCCGAGATGCTTACGACAAGGAGTTCAAAATATTTGAGTCTTGGATGAATTCACGGAAGATAAAAGGTATCGATGAAAATGTTCTATTGGCTTATTTTTTACATTTGCAAAAAAAATTAGCCCCATCGTCGCTATGGACCAAATACTCGATGCTTCGCTCGACTATTCACCTTTATAAAAAAAAGACATTTCAAAATATGGCAAACTAACGAGCTTTTTGAAAAGCAAATCACAAGGATACAAACCAAAGAAGTCCAAGACATTAGAACGACCTGAAATAGAGAAGTTTTTGAACGAAGCACCCGACGACGAGTACTTGTTGATGAAAGTGGCTTTAATAATGGGGATTAGCGGTGCTTGTAGATGCGATGAATCGGTCAATTTGAAAATAGAAAATATTCAAGACAAAGGGAAATATGTTCGCGTAGTTTTGCCAGACACTAAAACCAAGAAATCGAGAAGTTTCACCATACTTGAAGAAGGATTTCCAGTCAACCCAATTTGTGTAAAAAATAGATGTCTTTGGGATCAAAGAATACTAGTTCTAGCCGCTTTTTTGTTTTTTACAAAAATAGTAGGTGTACCAGCCAGTGTGTGGGAATAAATACGTTGTCGAAGATACCTTCAAGAATTGCAATGTTTTTGAAATTGGAGAAACCAGCGCTTTACACCGGGCACTGCCTGAGAAGGTTTTCGGCGACTCTTTTGGCCAATGCAGGGGCTAACATGACTACTTTGAAGCGTCACGGAGGATGGAAGTCCTCGACGGTAGCAGAAGGATACTTAGAAGAATCGGTGCATAACAAAATACAAATTGCAGAAAGAATACAAGGTTCTAATGTGTCGGCGTCTTCTAGCACTATCAGCAGCTGTACCGATATTGGAGCGTCTGGTTCCAATGAACCAACGAATTTTACAATGACTTCAAATTCGAATAAACCGTTAGCGCTTTCCTTTAATTTCAATATCAATGTGAATTTTGCTTGTAATAAAAATAAATAAATATGAACGTGAGTTATTATCCATAACTCACTAGTGAGTTATTTGATACTTTACTTGTCTCAAATTACATTGCTAATGACAGTCATAACTGCCATGTGTTGGATAAATAAATTAATTTCAAATGTAAAAAAAGTGTTTCCAAAAGCACCTCTAAGAGTGAAGATGTATAAGGAGAGATTACCAGGAGTTAGTTTACCTCCAGAACCTGTAATTACCCGGTGGAGCACATGGATTAAGGCCGCAGAACATTTCGAAGCCATTAAAGAACTAATTTTGAATTTAGATGACGATTCGCAGTGTGTTGTGCAAAGTAAAGAGTTGTTAAAAAGTGCAAGTGTAGCAAAAGATCTTGTTCTTATTAAGGTTCATTTCAGTTTTATACCGGACATAATATTCTTGTTACAGAGTAGAAATTTAAATTTAAGAGATTCAATTAGTATTGTTAAAACTTTTTCCGCTAAATGTAACAATACTCCCGGTAAAGTAGGAGGTGAAGTAAGGAACAAATTGGATGTAAGTGTAAAAAAGAATGAAGGATTTAAATACTTAACTGCAGTAAAAGGCATTTATGAAGGTAAACCATCTAACGAAGTTGTATCTTGACCTTATGCTTTACTACCTAAGTTGTAGTATTGTTCGTTTACATCAGTAAATGTTGAAAGAAGCTTCTCTTTGTATAAAAACATATTTTTATTGAAGGCAATCCTTTTTAGTTGAATATTTTGAAAAATATTTAGTAATAAATGCCTTTTATACAATTTCAGGTTAAAAAATTGTTTACTTTTATTTTTCTTTGTTTTTTTTGGATTGGATAAATTACCGATTAACCAAATTACTAAGTATTAAAAATGATTGAATAACTGATTGGTATGTTGGTAGTTACTGACATCCAACAGGTGTTAACCTCTACCGCTAAGCAGTACGGCCTTAGATGCAAAGCACACTTTTGATGATAATAATCCATTTCACTAAATTTTTTTCTAGGTTGGAAGTTCTTGTTCAGAAATTTTAAAAGCGTGTCAATGGGGCAGTGATAGAATAAACTGCAGTGATATATTTGAAAACGAACTGACGGACGAAGGACTCTGTTGTGTTTTTAACCGCCTGCCACCTAAATATATCTTTCGAAACTGGTAAGTACGACCAGCCAGACAGAATCAGCTCTATCTATCACTGCAATTAAATCGAAATCAAAGCAACCCTGGCTAATTGTCTGCAGCGTCATAGGCTCCTAGAAATATGTCTTTTTGATTGAAAAATTCGTCTGAATCCCTGCAAGACGAAGGTCATTATCTTTCCAAGGAGTAGGAACAAGAAAGAAATCTCAGTATAAATAGACTCCAAGTAGCCTGGTGCAGTACCTTGGACTTATCTTCGATTCAAACCTGAATTGGAGGAAGAGTTTAGAGAACAGAGTCAAACTTGCAACAAAACAATTGAGCTCTCTCCTACCTGCTTAACAGGCGTAGTAGAAATGGCATCTTAAACAAAACGCTGCAAAATAAGTTCCAGGTATTTCAGAATAAAGGACTGAAACTGATATTAAACTCTGCAAGATACGCCACAAACGTGTGTCACACAGAAACATAAGATCAGCGACAGTACAAGGATGTTAAAGTTCATCCGAATATATTTCGTTTGACCTAATAACTGCAATAATAGTTTTATTATATTGTAAGCACCCATAGAAACCCCTTTACCTATTCGATTGCCAAACCTACGTTTTAAAAGAATTATTTGGTAAAATTACCGATATAAAACTGTCAATGAGCGTGCTAACCAGCGAGATCTACCTGACCCCAGCTGGCATCACTCTTTATATTACTAAAATGAAATGAAATAAGGGGTACTGCTTTGCACAGGAACGGATTTTGTAGTTAAACGAAAAGCCATAGTAATACCTTATAGTAGCAATGTTTATTATGTTTATTTTTACCATTATATGTATATTAATTTAATACAAGTACAGAACAAGTGTGAAAAGTTTGCGTGCGCAAAAGGGCAACTTTTCGCACCGATTTAGGTAAAAGTAATAATAATAATTAAAATACCTACTTAAAAAAATATATTTACATATATATTCAATTTTTAGAACATGGTTTACCGAAATTTTCGAACTTTCATCTGGAATTTCACCGAAAACTTTTTTTATAAGCTCTATTCCGTTGCCACTAATAGTATGTGTGCTATTTTCAGTTCTCATTTTCGATTTAATTTGATGCCACATGTGTATATAATAGGGTTACAAATGCAATAATAGGGTGACAGTCGCAACACAGTGTGCCCCATTTCTTCCGCCATTTTATCACACACATACTCTTTTTTTAATACTAAATGCCTTTAACACTTCTAACAGCTGTTTTTTACTATACATTTCCTCGAAGTACAAGTCATTTTTTAACATAAACTCCTTCATTGCGGATTTTGTGCTCGATGCATTCGGTGCTTTTTCCAGTTGCCGGTTGTGGTAGCTTGCATTGTCAATCACAATAACACTGTATTCTGGTACATTTGAAAGCAAACTGTCTTTAAACCAGCTTTGTACCTATCTATTGTTATTATAAACTGGCATTAAAAATAAATGTGGGTTAATACGTCTCTGCGAAAGCGAAAGCCGAGTTTATGAGGGGTTTTATTGCAGTCATTAAGCCAAACGAAATATGTTGGGAAGTACTTTACACACAAGCACATGTAAGACCAGGACTCGGTGTTCGGAAGAAGGCATACCAGAAATCGATATTACGCAAGCCTTGTCAGATAACAAGGATCTTCCACTTCTGAACCCTTCTGTTCGTCTTCTAATCCTATTTTGCTGTTAGTTTTAGAGTTGTGTTAACAAGATTATAATAATTTCCTAATTATTTCTTGTATCATTGGGTATGGGAATGCTTTCTTTCCCTTGTTATGGTGTCTTCTGAATTCCTCAGTTGTTTTATGACTTTTAAAATGAGTTCAGTTGGATGTAGATTTTTTATTTCTCAGTTTTCCTTGCATAGGTACCTTGAATTTTCAAATCAATTAATGCACGAATATTTCAATTCCTAATTTTAGCCTTCAGGACCTGACCTGGTTAATCTATTTTTATTTTTAGGACAGCTACCAAGGGTCTAAATGAAACCTATCCAGACGATGTGTTCGATTGGAACCCGGAAACAGGATTTTATGGAATACTGAATGAGAGTGTTCCTCGGAGACCATTGGGTAAGAATAACCACCAAACTCACTCAACAAAGTTAAAGTTTTGACAATGGCGGTTTTACGGATTTTAAAAAAGCAAAATTCTAAGGCCGTTCCTAGGGTAGCTGCTTTTACACTTCACGGCCATGCTAATCGTCAGAATTGCCTCTATTGGTCTAGGGAAAATCCTCACTGGATGAGAGAAGAACACACGCAATATCCTGAAAAGGTTAATGTTTGGGCAGGAATTGTTAAAGATCATATCATAGGTCCCTTTTTCTTTAATGGCAATTTAAATTGCGATAATTATTTAGCACTGCTCCAAAATAATGTCTTGCCAACTTTGACAAACTTATATCCTGATCCAGCAAACCCACAACTTCCAGCGAATATGATATGGTTTCAGCAAGATGGAGCACCGCCCCATTATCAAATCAATGTCCGGAAGTACCTCAACCGAGTATTTCCAAATCGGTGGATAGGGAGGCGTGGATCGATGAAATGGCCAGCACAATCCCCTGATCTGACGCCATTAGACTTCTTCTTATGGGGTTATGTCAAAAATATTGTATACAAAACTAAACCCCTCGACTTAGCTGACTTAAGAAGACGAATAACGCTTGCGATTAGATCGGTCACGCCTGAGATGTTCAGTAACGTTAGAAGAAATTTCTATTTAAGATTAGGATGTTGCCAACACGTTCGCGGCGAGCATTTTTAACATCTCCGACATTAATGTTTTTTTTTGTTTTTTACATTATCAAGAAATAAACAGTATTACTTATTAGTTTTTTAGAGTGTTGTTAATTTTTGCAAGAAATCTGAAAACACTTAATATTCCGAAACAGTTGAAGATAGGTATAGGATATTGTACATGAAATATATCTAAAATTTTCTGAAGAATCCAAAACTTGAATAATATACAGGGTATTGCATTTAAAATAAGAAAGTTAGTATTGTTCACTGTTACATGATACACCCTGTATAAAAAGTTTTTATTGAAAAAAATGCACAACTAGAAATACCAATCGACGTGTCCGAGCGTTTTTCCGGACACGCCCCCACTCTATAATAAAAGATTTGCCTCAGGTAATGAGCGCCTACTTAATATATTTCTTATAAAGCACCACAGAAAATCATTTTTGGGTTAATACCTAGAATTTGAAGTACTACATTCATTTTAAGATATATTTAAACGCCTATTATAAGATTTCTTTATATTTTTTCTTTTTTTTTTGCAAAAAAAAATTTTGTTGGTGATAGAGACCAATTGTATTTTAATTAGTTATTTCTATATAAAAACTGAGCTTAACAAACAAAATATAATATAAATTTTATATTTTCAGGAGATGGTGGTAATTTAGGACTTACTGTCTTTTTGGATGCACAGGTGGATAATTATTATTGCTCTTCAACTAGCGGCACTGGATTTAAGGTAAGCTCGTGGTACTACGGAATACAAGTCAAAAAAATCGAAGGTTGAGTAACATTTAAGACGTACTAAATACAATAGTTAAATTAGTTAAATGATGTAATTTTTTTAAGGTTGGCTTGTCTAGCCCAGGACAAATAAATAAAATTGCTGATTACGGATTCTTGGTTGGCCCGGGACAAGAAACAAGAGTTTCTATTGAGCCGGTTGTAATAGAATCCACGCCCGCTTTAAAAAAGATTGCCGTTAACAAAAGACAATGTTTCTTTTCTGAGGAACGCCCGTTAAAGTATTACAGGTAAAGATATGGGTGTCATACATTCACAAATGGTGAAATGATAATACAAAATGAGTGTCATCATCACTAAAATTGTGCAATTCGGTGCTCCCCCCCACTTAATAATATTTACTTTTGTTTTAGAGTATACTCCCAAAAGAATTGTAGGAGTGAGTGCGAGGCCAATATAATTTTTGACCAGTGTGGTTGCGCTCCATATTACCTGCCTAGTGAGTATCAATTTTTACTCTGTATCATACAGCATAATATAGTTAATTTTTGATTGTTTCGTTTGCTGTAATAAAGATTTTATTTTTCAGGGAACACGTCAACAAACCTATGTCCCAGAAATCACATTTGCTCTCAGAGAGCCATAGGTAATATCCGAGCAACTTTAAAGGCTATGTCAGACAGAAAGCGGTCCGACATTTTTACATGTCAGTCTTTACATATACAGGGTGTAGGTACAGGGGAGGTGAAAATAATACTAGTAATAATACAGCGTTATCAATCCAAATGGACTTTACTCTTTAAATTATTATTTTAAATCTCCTCAAAAACCGTACACCAATGAATAAGCTAATATTTTAAGCAATAGAAAAGTGTGCCCCTGATTCAAAAATTTTAATTCAGAAATAATGAAAATATAAACCTATCATAAGTGGGACACCCTGTACATATGTAGAGACGTTATTTCTGATATTTTTAAAAGTTGACGTTTCCGACTGTATACTTTGCACCCGGGTGGAAAATGAACTTCGGATTTTGCCATTTTAAAGATAAGTATAGCGCATGACTAATGAAAAATGTCTAGAATTGATTGTAGAATATAAAAATGTAACAATATACAATATGTTTCATTAAAAAAAATTAAAGTTGACACATGTAGCACTTTTATGATCTACCCTGTATAACATCTTTTATCAAAAAAAAAATGCATTTCATAAAAATAAATTTGACGAGTCTGAGTGATTTTTGATAAGTGGGCGGTTTTCCATATAAAAGGCTGATCCGTTTCCTTATCATAACCCTGTATAATATTTGTGGATGTATGTATGTTTGTGGCTCTGGTAAAACCAAATGGCCAGCGTCTCTCTTTATTTAAGAATTTCCTTTCTCTTGTCTCGCGTTGATATCCAATTTTCCGACATTTCTGTATTTTTTTTTACATAAACTCTAATATAACATACCTATTCTTTAATACCGTTATATTTATTTGAGATTTGCGATGTTGTATTTTTATTTTTACATTTCTTTCTCTTTCTTTTTTTTACTTATTAATTTTTTTTTTGTTTTTTTTATATACAGTATGTCCACGGATGGGGTTTACAAGAGGACAAATGGACTAAAAATTGAAAGATATGAAAAAAAGTCACTCTTAATAAACGTTTTTGTTTGTCTAGAAAATACGATTCACCATAAGAAACTTCAATTTTTTTATACAGGGTGGATAAAAACTGCAAAAATGTTATTTTGCTTAAGAGTAAACATACTTTATTTTGAAAGATACGAAAAAAATCCACTATTAATGAATGTGTTTTCTACACAACAAACCGAAGTAGAACAATTTATTAAAAGGTTTACCTATGTAAAAATTATTTCTCAAAAAGTATTTGCTGGCTCACCTCTGACTGGTGAACCTAGTTAAAATAATAATGACACTTAAGGTGATAGGTACTTGTTGTCAATGTCTTTATTTAATGAAGTTATTATTTAAGTAGAAATGCTATCTACTGAACAAAGAGTTTTTATAATACAATGTTATGGGGATGGTCAAGTTTCATGCCGCTACGTCATGGAACAATTTACCGAGAAATTTGTAGGAATCTTAATAACTAGGATGACAATCTGCAAGTTAATAAAAAAGTTCCAGAGAACTGGTTCGGTTTTGGATCTCAAAAAAAAAAGAAGAAATACGACCATGATGATGCTGCTACAGTCTTAGTTCTTCAATCTGTTGAAAAAAATCCTATGACGTCCCTTAGAAATCGTGTTACTCAGAGAAACTAATCTGCAGCAAGTCAGTTTTTATGTCTGAAATGAGAAACCTTAACGTAGATATGTAATATTCCAGTTTATCGGCTTATGCGAAAAATGGCGTAAAATGAAAAACGTTTCTTGCAATATGTAGCACGTACTTTCTAAACGACAAATCCGCGAGCGGAAACCCGTTTTTTTAATTGGAAATATAAAAAAAATGTGAAAATAGTCGACCGAAAAGCACAGTGAGAGTGACAAGTGAGGTTATGTTTCTCTAGCTGTTAGTCACTCGACAAAAATTGTAATAATTATAGACTTATATTGGTTAAACAGGCGCTAACACGGCATCTAATCCACCTTTTTGGTTCCAATTCGGTATATGCTACATAAATCAACAAGAGTTTTTCATTTTTTTTTCATTTTTGTCACAAGCGGGTACCCTATTTTCACATTTTTTTTATATTTGCAATTAAAAAAATGGTTTTCCGCTCGCGGATTTGTCGTTTAGAAAGTACGTGCTACATATCGCAAGAAACGTTTTTCATTTTACGCCATTTTTCGCATAAGCCGATAAACTGGAGTGGTACCCTCAGTTGGAAGTTGTGAAAAAAAGTCAAATTCAGAAGATCCTTAAGGCAAATAAATTGTATCCGTATAAACGGCACTTTAATCAAAGATTGGAAGAGGGAGATGACGCGAAACGACTTGATTTTTGCTTGTGGATAGGAGACATAATTGGAAATGTTGATTTTTATAAATGTATCATGTTTTCTGATAAAAGTACATTTTCTACCAATGGAACCGTTGCCACCCAGCACGTTAGGTACTGGTCTTTAGAAAATCCCGAATTCAGAATTATGACAGACAATATTTCACAAAAGTGAACGTGTGGTGCGCGATATCCATCCATGGCATCATAGGGCCATATTTTTTTGATGACACGTGCAATAGATTATTATATTTAGAAATGCTGGATACATTTTTCAATGATGAACTCGAAAATCTACCATTAAATTTTCGACAAAATATGTATATTCAGCAAGATGGTTGTCCAGCCCATTTCGCTCGTGAGGTTAGAGAATGGCTTGACCGCAGATTTGGTCCAAGGTGGATTGGCAGGAATGGCCCAGTTTTGTGGCCCCCAAGAAGCCCCGACTTAACCTTGGCGGATATGTTTTTATGGGGCCGTTTAAAACAAATTGTTTTTGCTACCGCAGTACTAAATGATATTGAAGTGCTGAAGGGCAGAATTATCCAGGCTGTCCAATCGATATCTCAGGAAGAAATCAGAAATTCTTTCACTTATTTGAGAAAGCAATTAGAAAAATGTATCGAGTATGGGGGTGGAGATTTTGAATTATGAAATCGTTATCGTATTCTTTTCATGTTAATAAAAATGTTCGTATTATTATTATTATTATTATAATTACTTCATTAAATAAAGACATTGACAACAAGTATCACCTATTCATTATTCAAGTAAAAACGTTTAATAAGAGTGACTTTTTTTCGTATCTTTCAAAATAAAGTATGTTTACTTTTAAGCAAAATAACATTTTTGCAGTTTTTACCCACCCTGTATAAAAAAATTGAAGTTTCTTATGACGAATCGTATTTTCTAGACAAGCAAAAACGTTTATTAGGAGTGACTTTTTTCGTATCTTACAATTTTTAGTTCATTGGTCCTCTTGTAAACCCCATCCGTGGACATAGGTACTGTATATAAGTAATATGCTCTATGTTGTTTCTTTGTTTGTTTTTTTGTTTTTTTTTCTTTTTCTTTTTATATAAGTTATATGTGCTATGTTGTTTTTTGTTTGTTTGTTTGTTTGTTTGTTTTTTTTTTATAATTTTATTTGAGCTTCCAGTATGAATTGATACAAAATTCCATATACATTTATATTACTAAATGCTATTAAATAGTTTAAGTTGAATGGCATTTAAACCAATCCCTTCAAATTGTTATATAGTTTATCTTTAAAATTTTTAAGTCCATTACAACAACAGTGGGCCCTTTTTGATCCTATAAATATCGTATAAGGATATTTAACCACGTTATAGGAATTTTAAGCTTCTATAAGATTTACTGTATAGCAGTTTATACTACCTTTATAAAATTTATTTTGCTAGTTGGGCAGTTTTTAACGAAAGCTGTACAGGATACAGCAAAGAACTGAAACTAACGCTCACAAATCTTACACGCCAAACACTGTGTTAATAAAGAACAAAGAGACGACCGGCTCTGGACAAGGTAAACGTCATACCGGAGACATTTTTAGATTGATCGGCCATTAGCTTTGTTTTTTTTTTATGGTGGGAGTCAATGTGCCTTTGGAATCGGATTCAGATATTTTTCAATTTATTTTCACTCCCACGACTTGTAAAATCTGATAAAGCTGTTTATGTGTTATTCGACGTAGTTCCTCGGTAAACCATAATTTTCTCTCGACAGAATTGAAACATTTTCCACCTGAGTATCACAGTATTTTAACAGTTTTCATGGTTTTGACCTGCTATGTCACTAAACATAATATCGGGTTCAGAGTAATTTTTTTTTCCTAAACCAAAACTAGTGTCAAAAAGGCTTGTTTTTTGGGAGTTGTGAAAAACTAACTATATTTCAGATATGATGGACCAATCAAATAGTCACGGAACGACATTTCCGAATAGGAAAAAGTAAGTATAGTGGTATCTTTTCTTACCTCCACTACAGGCCCGTATAATCTAAAAGGTCTGTACAAAATCTGAGCACATATTCCTGAGGCCAAAATAAGGCGATTTGAAGCAACTTACCTTAGTCCGAAATTGCTCCGTTTCCGAGATTTTTGGAGTGTCACATCCAAAAATCCTCGGATTTTTTACCTGTTTGATGAACACCTTTAAAATTTTTTTGCAACATTTATTTAAATGTAAACATTTTTCTTATTTTAAGAATTTTTGCTATCAGTCTCTCTATGTTGTTTACAGTAAGTGTTTCAGTAAGAATTTGCCAATGCGAGAATAAATAAGGTGTTGAACGTGTTAGTTAAATTTTAAATTGACTGTAAGGATACAATTCTGCAGAAATGACGGATATGCTATTGGTTTTTGAGTATTGTGAAGGAGATAGCCGCGAAAGTGTTAGGGTATACAGGGAAAGATATCCAAATCGGCGCATACCAAACCATGAAACATTTGCTGCTATTGAGAGACGCCTTCGCGAAACCGCTAGCTTCATTCATATTCATATTTAACTGCCAATTATGGACGGCAACGTGCAATAAGGACTCCTGAGGTTGAGGAATAAATTTTGGAAAGAATTGCTGAAGATCCTTATGCTTATGCTGCATTATACTGCTGAAAACCCGCATGTGTGGGCAGGAATCATTGAATCATGATTATTTAGAACATTTACAAAATACGCTGTCACATTTATTAGAAGATTTGCCAATACAACTTCGACGAGATATGTGGTTTATGCATGACGGTGCTCCACCACATTTTAGTTTAAATGTCCGCAATTATTTGCATCGACAGTATTCAAACAGATGGATCGGTAGATGAAATGACGCTCCTGTAAAGTGGCCGCCACGCTCACCGGATATGACTCCGTTGGATTATTTTTTATGAGGGTCTTTAGAAACGATGGTATACTCCAGACCGATTAATAATGAAGAGGAATTGTGGGGAAGAATTCAAAATGCAGTCAACATATTAAAGAACGATGCGGAATTGATGCAAAGAGTAAATTTAAACTTTTTACATCGTATTAATCTTTGACCTTATGTTAACGGAAGTCATTTTGAACAATTACTAAAAGTTTATGCTAATTGAATTTACTTTTAAAATAAAATTGTTCCTCATTTAATTAAGAAAAAATCCATACTTAAATTCTTCCTGAAAAGCTTGCTGTAACTAACCCAAGTGCATCCCAAAAAACACCCGGATACCAAGGTAATACGTTAAAAAATGTTCATTAATTTTAAAAAATTTGATTTTTATTTTTTAACTTTACCACCCTGTATCTCGGAAACGGAGCAATTTCGGACTAAGGTAAGTTGCTTTAAATCGCCTTATTTTGACCTCAGGAATATGTGCTCAGATTTTGTACAGACCTTTTAAAGACACCCTGTATAATCAATCTATAAAAAGCCTGCAAACATTAATTTGTGTTAAGCTCAGATCAAGTCAGGTCATGTGAGGTTCATTAAATATCTGTTTTGTAAATGTGCCTAATGATGGGGTAATTTTAGTGAAGACAGGGAACACAACAGATCGGCATGCAGATGACGTGTAAAAAAAGATATTGATAACATTAAAAAACTTCTTCAGTGGTTTTTATCACATCATCCTTTCCCGGAGGTTAAACCGTGTAGCGAACTAAACGTTTACCTTGTTTTTTAGATTGGACTGCAACTGCCTCCTACGCTGTGATAAGCTGGATTTTCTGTTCTTACCCACAAATGGGCCACTAACAGTTTTTAAAAAAACTCGTTACTCGCAAAAATTTGTTGAGTAAGTAATAGAGATTTAACAGTTAAGTATCGTGTGGAAAACGATCAAACTCACAAGCAACACAGAACGATTTTTTCTTATTTGGATTAATAAAATGCAGTGGCTGCTGGTGCATAAACGCTGCAGTGCTGCAGAGCTCCCAAAAAAATTAAGAAAAATAATAATTACACAATCTATAAAAAATATTTCATTTCAATTAAATTAATTCCTGCTCGGATTGTTTTGACAGCTCTAGACTCGTGTGTGTGGCGGACTGTACATACCCCGGCGATCGCCAAAGTAAAGTTTACCAATGGAATATCGTACCGACACTACCCTGTCGCTGAATTATTTTTGATCTGGGCAACATGATCGGGGTCGGTGAGCTCCTTCGAAGACCCGCGCGGCACTCCGCTTCCCCCGTAACGGTCTCAAATAAAGCCGTGATTTAACTGGAAAGTTCGCTGCATTTAGTCCAGCGCAGTGTGGTTCGCGGGATACGGTATTGAATAGTATCGAACAAATTTTTACGCGACTGTTTAGTATACGGCGCGTTGAACTTAAAAACAATAATAATTGAGTGCGGGGGTGGTTTTTGTGTATTGCTGTGACAATTATTAACTGTGTAGTGTACTATGGAAGTGGTCTTCAATTTAATTAATGTGAGGAGATTTTTTAAATATTCATACGAAGAAAAGATATAATTAAAAGCAAAAGGTAGACCATTACTAGATATTATTATTAAAAAGTCTAGTATAAGTAGAGGAAAAAGCTATACACGTAAATATAATAGAGACATTTATTTAAAAAATGAAGGGATTTGTGGATATAACAACAAAAATGCTTTACTTATACTGTTTTCCCTGCTTACTTTTTGGTTCAGTTCAATTACCGAAGATCGTTTAACATTTAACAGCTCTTTCAATGCTATCTATAGAAAAAAAGTTTATCTCCGAAATAGACAATTTTATTGACAAAGTGATTACAAGATTTGCGAACCGACAAAAACGTAGGATGGACTTAATTTATAAAACATAGGTAAGTTTAGTATTTTTTTTAAAAATATGTTAATATTTTTATCTAGGTATTATTAATTTTCCTACTTAAAAAGCAAGATTCGTCAACAAAAGAGGGCGTGGCACCCAAAAATTGGCGCAAAATGTACTTTAAATCTAGCAGCAATAGCAGAGACCCACTGAAACTTACGCATGAAAAACAATTAGTTGTGGAAAGGCGTGGTCGCCCTATGCCCGATTTAAATATTAAAACTGCGGGTAAAAGTCGTGGCAAAATTTATAATTTAAAATTTTTATAAATGGGCGTGGTCCTTGCCGCGTTATTTTTTTTTATCTATGCAGCACACTTACTAATAAAGTTCACGAGCCGCCACTGATAAAATGTTACTTTAAAAATTAGATGCTTTGATACAGAGCGAGGGGTGCGACACTCCTTAAATAATTCTACAAATTGTTAAAATGTATTTATTTAAATACATTTAAATAAATATACACACTTAAATACAAATAAATATAAATAAATACAATAAATAGAAACAAATACATGCATGGGGTGCGTTTAAAAAATAATTAATATTAACGTATTGGATAGCATTTACGCATCCCAAGAAGAGCTTAACCCAAAGTTATACAATCTCGACATTGAAAATTTTGAAAATTTACCATACTTACAAGTTGAACTTAAAACGGGAAAGCTAATAACTGTAAGAAATAATTCTCTGCGTTGGTTGCTGCAACAGGACCAAAAAGAATTAAAAAAAGTAGACAATTTTACAGGAAAAACATATCATAATTGGATCATGGTGTTTTTAACGACTCGGAAAATACCATGCTTATTTACATTGGACAGGTATTGGGATTTTTTGTTATAGAAAATAATAAAAATACATGCTTATATATACAGAGTGACCTTTATAAAAGATGTTCAGTAAATTATTCCCCTCATTTCTACCTGCATGAATTTTTTCTGTCATTTCTGGTTTAGTTACCATAGAGCCCAACTTACTTTTTTTTTAAATGGAACATTGACATTGACACATGATTGCATATTTGGATTCTGCTGGGAAACTCTGAATTATTTGTATTTCAAATTTTTATTTAACAAACTTTATAATAATAAAATAAATAGCCTGAACAACTTAACATCGAAATAATATTTATTTATTTATCAGAAATAGATTACAATAATAATAATTTACAATAATTAACTTAATTTCTAGTTATACCGGGTGTTGCATCGTCGAGCGGGACATAGGAAATCCCACGTAATTTTAAATGGGGTCAATTATTGGCTTCCCTAATTATTTTAGAGAAAAATTCTATTTAGGTTTATTAAAGAGCACTAAAACCCAAATTTAAAAGAATAACTCTAGATATTTTTGATGAGCCCGTTTACGGGTTATCGCCGATTTCTTTTTAACTATTTCTCCTTTTTATGGTCCCGTATTTGCGGGCACCAGTCAAGGTAAAAGATGACTGTCAAATAAAGTTGTCATTTTGAAATGTGTGCTTTATTGTTATAAAAACTCGCACATCGAAAATATTAAAGGTGTATTTATGAGTACAAATTAATCTGAATAAAACTAAAATAAAGTATCCAATTACAAGGTTAATTATGACATTTTACATGTTTCAATATTTTACTAATTAATAGGTAGGTACTATTAAATTGTTAGAACTTTAGGATTTAAGAAGATGTTCAAATATTCCTCCATTGACTGCTAGACAATAACCGAGGCGATCATAAAATTCTCTTCTTACATTCGCTAGTTAGTAAATTGAAATTCTATTGCATTCGGCAGAAATAGCATTTTTTAACTCGTCTAGATTTGGGTATTTTTTATCTTTGTATATCCTGTTTTTTAAATGGCCCCAGAGAAAGAAATCATTTGGCGATAAATCAGGAGACCTGGCTGGCCAATTTACTGTATGATTTAAGCCAATAACATTTCCATTAAAAGCACGGTTTAAATATTCCCGGACAGCCAGGGTACTATGTGCCGGGCAGCCATCCATTTGGTACCAAACTTCCTGATTTTCCCTGGCGGCATCATGTAAAGTAGGTAAAATATGATCTTCAAGTAGTTCCAAAAAATATTCTGCATTTAAATTTCGTGTAAGAAATAATGGCCCGATAATATTTTCTCCGAAAATCCCAGCCCATACATTAACTTTTTGTGGATATTGCGTCCTTGTTTCCACAAACCTGTGTTGGTTTTCTTTGCTCCAATATCGATCATTTTGAACATTGGGTTCATTGTTTAAGGTAAATGTGCATTCGTCAGTGAAACAAATGTTTTTTAAAAATTCCCTATCCATGTTTGCTCTTTCCATCATACCAAAACAAAACTCCTGTCGTCGTATTTCGTCCCTATCTCTTAGCTCTTGGTGCTTTTCATATTTGTATGAATAATATTTATGTCGTTTCAAAGCTCGTAACGCTGTGGTGTGATCTAATCCTATGTCATCCTCAAGTTTCCTTGTGCTGATCTTCCCATCATTTTCTTCCACGCACAATAAAACTTGCAAGTCCCTATCATTTCTTGCATCTCTTCTTTGTTCCTGCCTTTCTTCACATCTGCAGTTATTTATTACAGTGCCTTTTGTCTCAAATTTCTTGATAGTCCTTTCGACTGTAGATTTTGCAGGTATCGGTCTATTCGGATACAGAGCAGCAAACATGTCTGACACATTTTGATAACTATTTCCTTGATAATACCATTTAATCATCAATATTTTTTCTTCAGAAGTGTAAAGGCCGATTCATAAAACTTTTCGTCGCTGTTCCCGCTCGTCGCCGCCGTTCCCGTCGCAATTTAACCTAAGGGGAAACAGTGTATACGTTCAGAAAAGCCGCCACCGCTCCCGTTGGTAGTTCTGAATTGGCCAATTTTTAAATCGCGTCGTTCCCACTGACCTCGGTCGTTCGTCGTTCCCACTTCTGGCCAATGAGAAGAAAGAAATTTTCGATCATATGGTTTGAAGTATTGAAAGAAGAGATTTTAGGGTTAGAGTACTTAGAGTGTTTTGCTGTTTTGTGGATTTTACTACAAAAAAAAAACATTAATAACATATAATAAGGTACTAACATCACGCTTTTTAAAATAAAATACAATTCTTAACTTTGTTTCCCAACCTCAAACCTTCTTTTGTTATTGCGGCGCAGTTCGTAGGTCGACTTTTTTATAAATACCTATCCAACGGCGGCGACGAGCGGGAGCAGTGACAACGAACGGGAACAGCGACGAAAAGTTTTATAAATCGACCTTAATTCATGGCTAATATTTTCGATGTACGAGTTTTTATAACAATAAAGCACACATTTCAAAATGACAACTTTATTTGACAGTCATCTTTTACCTTGACTGGTGCCCGCAAATACGGGGCCATAAAAAGGAGAAATAGTTAAAAAGAAATCGGCGATAACCCGTAAACGGGCTCATCAAAAATATCTAAAGTTATTCTTGAATGTGTGTTTTAGTGCTCTTTAATAAACCTAAATAGAATTTTTCTCTAAAATAATTAGGGAAGCCAATAATTGACCCCATTTTAAATTACATGGGATTTCCTATGTCCCGCTCGACGATGCAACACCCGGTATATAATTCTGTTCAATAGAGAATATAATTATTTTATTCTAGTTTTGCCTAACTGCTACTGCTAAAATACATTAGGTGCATAATTGTATTCAGAATACCGTGTGTGCACCCTTATCAATATTATTTCTGTTGATTTAGGTGTAAAGTCTATAATAATTTTTTAGTATCAATGTTTTTGTACAAATATTATCTATTATTATGTAATATCTACACTATTTTTTTTTCCTCTTATATCATATAATTTATTCTATAATCACTATCCATTATCCATTCTGTTATTCCTTTTTTAGCTTTATTATATTTATTTTCCTTTAAGTGCCTAGGTAGTTCATTATAAATTTTTGGACCTAGACTGCATATGTGATTCTGGCATATTTTGTGACGGGGGTTCTGCAGTTCCACCTTTCCTTGCTGTACATTTCTTGTGTTTAGCCCATGTTTAAGGTTTTCTTTATAGTAATTATTTTTAATCATAAATCTTATAATTGATTTAATGTAATAGTTGTTCAATATTTACTAACTTATTATCTTTAAAAACAAGTTCTGTGGGGTATCTTTTTTTTTTAAAAGCATAATTTTTATTATCCATTTTTGAGCTATAGCTAGTTTAGTTAATATAGTTGAACCTGCACCACCACAAATCACTATTCCATAATTGATAATTGATTCAACCAGTGCATAACACACTGTTTTAAGTACTTTTAGTGTTAAAATATTTCTCAACTCAAACTTATAGATTAATTTTATATAATAATAATAAACAAGTGAAACCTTCTCAGTGGATCAGGTGTTCAAAATGACCAACATTTCCTGCTAAGCAGAGCGCCAGTCGATCCCTGAACCCGTCTACAACGTTTAAAAGGAAGTCCTCTGGAATGGCCCGAATTTCAGCACTAATTCTAATTTTTAAAGAGTCTAAGTCTTTTGAAAGGTTAACGCAGACTTTGTTCTTAAAAAAAGAAATCGACCAATATAAGATCATTAGACATGACATATTGTTTATGAGAAGAATAATTAAAAGTAAGTCAAAGCAAAAAAGATCACAGGGATCGGCGAGAAGTTGTCTAAATTAAAGCAATTTTAACGCTGAGAGAACAAAAAGGAGACCGGCCGATTTTTCCTTCGACTAAATCTCATTAATAATAATTATGGAATCCTTGAACGTAACAATAAAAAACAATTGTTTTTCGTAAAGCATTGAGTTACTGTTAAGGTTATCAATTACGATCTTCATTTATAAGTCATTATAAAGTCTGTTCAGAGATATAAGAAAGTTACGCTGTGCCTTTGAATGGGATTATCCAAGGGTGGCCATAAACAAACAATAAATGAATGAATAAATGCAGGTAAATTATGGTCCGTACTTAAACATGTCTTAAAGTAAACTGCAAATCCGGAAGACGTAATTTCATTATTAAAGTAATAGTTTGGTGATTTTAAACCGAGTTTTACCTGATTCAAAATGAGAGGGTTGATCCCATAAAACAAATTATGTTCTAAAGACTGTATATATAGTCACTCTAGTTAGTTTTAAGCTTAGAAATTATTCTTACTTCGTGTGTAATACAGCGTTTGTTTAATCGTCGGAGATAACCCCGTCAAAAAGCAGAAAACACTTTTCTGTGGAAACTAAGGAAGTCATAAACAATGTTTATTCGACTCTCATTGAACGTGCGGTCAGCAAACAAGCAGCGTTAGAAGAAACGGCCACATTAGCAAAAATTCCAACATCAACTGTATGGAAAATTGTGAATAATCCTATTTTAGCGAGGAAGAAAAGAACGGATACTGGCATTTTCTCGAAGGTAGATGGAAGTGATCAAGATATAATACGGCGTAAAATTTACAAGTTACACGAGAAACAAAGCGTGCCTACATTAGATAATTTAATTAAGAGGCTTGTAAAAGATCAAACCGACAGAACAACGTTATGGAAGTGTATCCAAAACATGGGTTTTAGATTTAAAAATTAACAAAAGACGAGTTTTAATGGAATCCAGTAGAATTCGGGAATGGCGATCCGAATATCTAGAAAAAATTAGGATTTACATAGATCAGCAAAGGCCGATTATTTACTTGGATGAAACCTGGTCCGACGCATATTATAATACCCCGGAAAAGAGTTGGGTTGACTCAAGCGGCAAGTGTAAAACAAGCGCGCTATCAAAAAGAGGTAAACGAATTACGATTTTGCATGCTGGATCTAAAGACAGATGGATTCCAAATGGACTTTCTCTGTCTGCAAAAAAAAACATTAAAGATTCTTCTCTGCATTACCATGAGAACACCACTGCTGATTTATTTGAAAATTGGTTTAAAAACAAGCTAATTCCAAATATACCTCCGAATAGCGTAATTGTAATGGACAATGCAAGCTACCATAGTAGGCAGTTGACCAAGACTCCCTCCTCAAATGACACAAAAGCAACAATCAAAAAACTACATGTATGATAATGACATTTATATTCAGGAAGTTTTACAAAGTTTAAAACTACAAAAGGAATACTTCTGTGATAATTATGCAACAAATCTAGGGCATACAGTTTTAAAGCTTCCACCATACCATTGTATATTTAATCTCATTGATTGGCACCAACCAGATTCGTCGTAACAATATTTGCCCTACTATTAACTCCAGTGTACTTGAGGTTATAGAAACTGAATCTTTTAACATCCCTTCACAAAGTTGGGTAAATTCTGTTACACATGTTGAAAAAGTGGAAAAATCCTATATCCATATAAACAATATAGCACAAATGATAATTAGAACAGATGATGATAGCGATAGTGATATTAATATATTAAGTGAATAATTATTATAAGTACCGAATAATTTGTATATTTTTGTAATCATAGATATACTTTTTAATAGTAAAATAGCTTGTAATTTCACATTTAAACATAAATAAAATATTTTTAATGTCTTACTTATTTTTATTACAAACCATGATTAAATTCTAAGCAAAATACGGACCTGTTCGGCCATATTTCAATTTTACAGCTGACCCGAGTCTTTCCTAATAGGGATCAGTTAGTCACTTTCTTATATCTCTGAACTTACCTTCCTATCATTAGCTAATGAATGCTAATATTTCAGGGTGTGGTTCCTGGGACTATTTTGAGAACAAACTGCATATGAACGTATGCCCTAAGCCCAGGGGCGGTCATACGGGGGGGGGGGGGGGGGCATGGGGGCCATGGCCCCCCCTTGGCGTCGATTTACGTTATAAAAGCCCTGCCTCCATAAATTGACCAATCGTGTCTAACCCTTAATTTTTTTAAAATATTTAAACGCAAAAAATAGTAATAAAAATAATTAAGTAAGTAGGTATAATATTAATATAGGTATCTATAATTTTCTTAAAATTTACTTAGCCGTTTTTTGCGTATTTTTCCTACTTGAAAACCAAGAATCATCAACAAAAAAGGGCGTGGCACCCAAAAATTTTTCGCCTGCGGCACTAAGACTTTTCCTGCCACCGCCTCTCTAAATTGGCATGAGCCGCCACTGCATGGCGCCCCCCTCAAAATGTTGATATGACCGCCCCTGCCTAAGCCTTTTAACGTTTTCAACTACAGAGTGTTAGAGTTTCAAGAAACAAAATATTCTTTTAATAATTACTTTGATGTGTTAGTTTTCTCAATATCCCTTTTATTTCAGTGAGAACTTCGCCCGATTAATTCTTTACTTTGATTCCGCCACTTTCTATAAAATAAGGAAAATGCCCCTCTACAATTTCACTGATCTAATGGGTAAGTACGTACCTCTATAATTGTAGGCTCATCGCAATCACTCATGAAGTAGGAATGCTTTAACATGCAACTTACGGAAAGACCTTGCCATTTTACTTTATAACAAATTTATTGAAAATGAAAATATTTGCTATATTTTAATTTTATAATAAATAGTATAATATCGTGTATTTAGTAGGAAAATACCATATTCTCGCTAGGACCCATCAAATTTATTTTTTTGAAATGAATTTTTTTTTTTTTTAATGTTGTACAGTAGATCATAAAATGCTACATGTGTCAACTTTAATTTTTTTAATGAAACATATTGTATATTTTTACATTTTTATATTCTACAATCAATTCTAGACATTTTTCATTAATCATGCCCTATACTTATCTTCAGCCGTTTACGAAATATTAACACTTTAATGCTGGTATGCACCATTGGTATGTTTCTCGACATAGCAACGTTCTGAACTTAAGTCGCAATCTTTTGACTATGACAATTTCTTATTTAAGTTTGAGACGTCAAAAAAATGACAGTAAATGTTAATCAAATTTGAATTTTGCTCTGCTGATATTTTATCAAAATGCGCGTCGTCGAGGATGAGCGCATTGAAATTTTGATTAGGTATGTTGGGTTGTGGAGATAAAAGTAGAAGTCATAGGGAAGTCCGTGATATGTTTAATGAAAAATACCCAAATCGCCCGCCTATTGGCCAATCAACAGTGTCTAGAGTAGCAAGTGAGTGGAGAACTTCCCGTACTATTAAAGATGGTGTTAAAAGTGGTCGTCCTGGTATATCCGAGGAGAAAAAAATAAACATATTATTATCACTACAGGAATATTCTCATAGCTCAAGCACACAACTTGGACGGGACTACGATATTCACCAAACCACCGTATCTAAATTTTTACAAAAAGAGAAGTTTCATCCATACAAACCAGTATTTTTTGTGAAATAATGATTGAGCTAAGAGATACAAACGCAAGATTTGTCCAAAGAATTTGTTTTTCAGATGAACCTACGTTTTGTTTAAATGGTCAGGTTAATAGACAAAACTACAGATACTGCGCACAGAAAAATCCTCACTGGTTCATAGAAAATCACACCCAGTATAATGAAAAGGTTAATGTTTGGGTGGGCATTGTTGAAAATAGGATAATCGGACCATTTTTCTTTGATAAGAGTCTCACTGGAGAAAGATATTTAAATTTCCTTCAAAATGATCTGGTTCCAGCTCTTGCCACTCTGTTTCCAGATGATAAAGATTCTGATTTACCAAGTTTAACCTTATGGTTTCAACAGGATGGTGCTCCCCCGCATTATGCTGTTCATGGAAGGGAGTACTTAAATACAATTTTTCCGGGACGGTGGATAGGTAGACGGGGGTCAATAGAGTATGGCCACCCAGATCGCCTGATCTTAATCCACTGGACTTTTTTTTATGGGACTACGTCAAAAATTTAGTTTATGAAATCTAAACCCATCTCATCGGTAGATACACTGAAGGAATCTATTCGACGAGTAATAAGAGAAATATCTCCACAAGTAGTATGTACTAAATGTACAACAATTTTTCGTAAACGGCTGAAGATAAGTTTAGGGCATCATTAATGAAAAATACATTGTACTGATTCGGCGGTTGGTTCCTTGTGAAACATTTTAATAATAACTTTTAAATAAGATAAAAAATTTTGCTTTTTAATGTTTTAATTTATTTAGAGAATAAATCACTCTACATGTTTCGGCTTATTAAGCCTTTTTCAGCACTAGTGCTGTAATAGATGCCATTACAGCACTAGTGCTGTAATAGATGCCCTTACAAAACGATTTTTAATAGCAGGTGCATTTTTATTTTTAAAAATGCCTTTTGCCAAATATTTTTATTCATAGATGAAAGTAGATAAAATTTTGTACAATATTCTTGTTGTAAATTCATATTACTACACTCGATGTTTTATTAAACTCGGCTGACGCCTCGTTTAACAACTTTAACATCTTGTGTTGTAATATGAATCTTTACAACACTTATATCGTAAATAACTATTATTCTTGTTTTGAGATCTCTACCGGTTTGCCCAATATAGACAGCCTCACAGTATTTACATTTAATCTCGTAAACACCTGACTTATTTAATATAGGGGTTTTATCTTTATTGTTAACTAACGTTTGTCCTAAGTTGCGTTTATTTACAATTATTGGGGTACAGCCTAGATTTTTAAGTTTTTTTGATACTCTATTACTATATTTAGGTATATAATTAATAAATCTGAAGTTTTCTTCGATCTGGTTCGAGATGCTATAGAATTCTCTATTTAACAATTTACGCTTTTTGTTTTTAACCATATTGTCTAATAAAGACTCACTATAACCATTGTTTCTGGCAATCTGTTTAATTAAGGATAGCTCAATATTGTAGTTTAATGTGTTTAAGGGGAAATGTAATAATCTATGTATTAGGCTATGAAAGGGTGACATTTTAATTTTCCATGATTGTTGGGAATTTTTATGGATAACCGTGTCGGTGGTTGTCGGTTTCCTATATATATTATATTCTAGTTTGTTATTACATTTTTTCAAATTGATATCTAAAAAGTTTATTTCATTATTGTTTTCTAGTTCCATTGTAAATTGAACTCTTTTATTTAGTGAATTAGTTACATAAAATTACAATTATTTTTTATTAAGTGCATTATCAGTCTAAACCTAATGGTTTCCGAGATATCGACTTCTGAAAAAGGACATTTTTGAACTTTGACAGCTTGTAGCTATCTAACGGTACGCCATAGAGCAAGACGGCTTACATGTCCCTATCTTACTTTTTTATTATCTTCTCAAAAGGACTAAACACTTTCGTTAAACCGGAAGTACTATATTTCCGGCTCTTGAGCTACATTCGGTTTTACCGGAAGTTGACACTTTTAGAAAGATAGTTAAAAACTAAGATAGGGACATGTAAGCCGTTTTACTCTAAGACGTACCTACCGTTAGAAAGCTAGAAGCTGTCAAAATTCAAAAATGTCATTTTTCAAAGGTCGATATATCTCGGAAACTATTTGGTTTGGACTTATAATGCACTTAATAAAAAGTAATTGTAATTTTACGCAAAATCAAAAATATTCTAAGATAGAGGATGTTCCATTAAAAAAAAGTAACTTTATTTCTCTACGGCTTTCTGACTCATGCTGTATACTTAATTTTTTTAATTTCTAATAGACTATAAAAAACCCTAAATTTTTTATATGGAATATTTTTTGCTAGCTGTTGTGCTTTAAGAAATAATAGACCCTTTCTATACATACCAACGACCCTGTATATAAATAGGTGTATTATTCCAATAGAAGCACCCATAAAGGCATAATAACCACATAATTAGCAAACAGGTAACCAGGATTAGGTATACAAAAAATAAAGGAATAAAATGATTAGAGCAGAAACGGAATAAGTACCTAGACTCTAATTAAATTTAATAAAACTGCTTTCTAAATAAACTTGCAGGTAAATGGTACGGCTGTACATAATGTTAAGCTTAAAAAATGTAATATTAAAATATATATTTAAAGACAAAACTTGAATTTAATGTCGATACTAATTCTGCACAAATTTAAAGATTCAGACCTATTTAAATAATTTATACACGGCGAAAAATCTTGCACGCCCACGGAGAAGACGGTTTTGATTGATTTATTACTTTGCATCATTTAGAGATAGACTATAGTTAAAAACAAACATCTTCTGGGTAGGACAGGGGGGCTGTAACGCCCTTAGGAGGCATTTCTCAATATATGTTTATAGAGAAAAATGTGATGACGTATATTACGTCTTGTATGTCCCCTTAACTTCAGAACACCCTGTAAATTCGTTATGGGGCCGCGATAATCCTTTACGTGAACAACGATTGTCTATGATTAAATATCACTTGGCATTTTAATCTTATTTTAATTTTCAGCGTACACTGGAGGATTGCTGGGACTTTTTATTGGGTTTAGCTTTTTAAGTGTGGTGGAAATACTCTTTCATATGATATGGCTTCCATGGAAAGAGAATATTATGAATAGATCTAAGAAGATAGAGGCTAAAGAAAATCAGATTGAAACGCCCGAAGAACCGCCACTCTATCAATTTGTAAATTAAAAGATGCATGGACAAAGCTAGAGGAAAATGCAAACCAAATAAATTACTTAAGGATCACATTAAATATTGCAATTGCACTTAACAATTATTATCTTCTTTATTAAAAAACTATGACATTGTCAAGGAAGTAACCGACCTACAATCCAAAAAAGAAATAATTTAAATAGGACTGCAGGTTCAGGGAAAGAATAAGAGGCAAGTTTATGATGTTGCGTTAAATTCGTCCAAGGGATTTCCTTCTGCCCACAAATGATAATTGTGGAAATTATGAAGATACCACTGACATGTAGTCACACGGAAATTCTCTGGGAAGTAATGCCTGTACTCTTAAAATATAATAATAATAATAATAATAATAGTAAGTAATATCTTTATTTCTAATTATGTACAAAAATACATTCATGGTACGGATATAATAAAAGATCCACTAAAATTCTCCATACAGTGTGATTGTTATCCCATTGATTGCATTTGAACGCTTTAACTTTTCCGGGGATTTTATGGTAATCGAGATGTGTCCTCAAAGAATTCTTACAGCTGGTTTTATAATCACAGTGGTGAACTACGAAAAGTGAAAAGTTCCGAATTCTTTTGACCAATGGAACTTAGTAACAATCTAAAATAAAACATTGCGTTCCAATAACAAATAACTATAAAATTACATTAAGAACAAGGGATAAGGTTATGGATATGAGAACTCAATTCAAAAAGCAACGATAATAATGAGAATCAACAGTTACATGCAAGTACACATTAAAAAGCACAAATGTATAGACTTACCTCTCTTGTGTATCATTGTTGTGGTCAGTCTATATATCGATTTCCTCAGACTTCAATTCAATTCAATCTAGGTACTAATTAAAATTAGTAAAATCAGTAAAAGAAACAAATGTGAATTTTATGTTGATATATTAAGTTCTTGTTCTTGTTTAACACTTTGTGATGGGTCTGTGAGCACTGCAACATTGTCATCTAGTTCCTGTTTGATATTACTGATGAATTCGGGTGCATCCTGCCAAATACAATCGCTATTTGACTTACAGTGTAACCTGGAAAGCCTGGAAAGCTCCATAATACGGCACTTAATTATGCGTTTTCTATTATGTTCTTTGTTTTGCGGGGTACAATATAATAAAATTAATAAAAGCACAAAACTGTAGAGTCTTTAACCATAGATAAAAACTATATAATATAGAGCCTCTATCAACGAGAGACGAGAGAAAAGAAAAATAAGGGATGTAAATAATTAACAACAAAACACAAAATTTTGACGTTTAACGTTAACCCCAAATCTTCTTCCATGTGGCCGGAACATTAATCGGTGTTAAATTCATGTTTACTAGAACACCTCCTCACAATTTCGCTCTCCTGTTCCCATTCCGAATTTTCTGCATTTTAGAAATTATTATCAGAGACACAAAAATGCGAAGATGTATTTATTCTCCCTGTTTTATCCAGCAAGAATTTCATGTAAAATAATATACTTCCTCGCATTTCTATTCTCTTAATGTTTATTCTTAAAACCGTCTCTTGCAATTTGGAATTTGTATCAGGATCACATAAATGCGAGGAGGTGTTTTCTGCGCACAATCGATAATCCTAGCCAAGGAGGACTAAGGTTGGGTCATTTTAAATTCCTGTTTTGACAACTGAACAGATGTTTAAAGTCATTGACCTTTACAGTAATAAATCAATAAATGATTAGTTCTGGTTTGGCGGGTGTTATTAAATCTATGAAATCCCTAAAACAGAAGTTACATTTACGATTAAATCGTATACGATTGCTCGTATAGGAGTACCTACTTAGCAGTACTAACAAAGAAGCGTGTAGCTATGTTGGGCATGTTAATCCTAGAGAGAAATTGTAAAGAAATACCTATAACTTTAAGTAAAACGAGAAAGATTCGGGTAAAGACTTCCTTGCAAACCAGAATGGTATTATGGGCATCGAAGACCAGTTAATAAGGCAGTTATGTGCTACTCTTTGGTTATAACTTGATGGTTTTAAAATTTTTTTTGGGAATGGAACAGACATTTGTTTCGTAAGCCTTTTGTTTACGGTATACGGCATACGAGTTAATAATTTACACTGAAGAATATCTATACGAGTAATTGAATCGTATTAGATCTACTCATAAATCTAATTCCAGCTTAAAGTTCTAGTGAAATGCAACTTATCTTAAGGATGCCAAAACAAATTCTTTATATTATATTATTATATTGATATTATATAGGTAGCATGGGCAATACTGTCGTTGAGGTCAGAGGGTATTTTTTCAGATACTAAGTACAATGTTTAAATATGTAATTTAATTAATATCAAGCATTTAGCCCTTTTTTAACCAATATTACGTAATTGTTTTACTTTATATATGGATTAATTTTATGTATATATACAAATAGAAAATGGGAGGAATATACCAGCACAACGGAGAATTATCTGCGCTTATCATGTGCCTTCAAAACAATACGTCATGGCTTATATCAAAGAAAATTATTTATTTATATTGGCACAGAATCTTTAAGATGTTTTACTAACACATTCACCATTTTGTCATGAAAAGTCAAATTTTTATAATTTCCTTATTATACGAGCTATTTAACGTCGCTATAATAGCTTACCCGTCTTGTTACTTGAAAGAGAAACAGTAATCGTTTCCATTAGCATTCCATTCATTAACTTTTAAACTAACTGGTATATTTTCCTGCTTCCTTTTTGTAACATTGTGCTTGTTTACTAAATAGGCGGAAACATGTTAATCCCAAAACAGATAAGAGGTTAGTTATGTTAATCCTCTGGAGATTTCCTGATAATTAAAATACCATGAAAGTTGCTAATCAACAAAAAGTCGTGAGAGGTTTATTACCGGCGAAACAAGGCACAATTTTAGGCGCGTAATTTAAAAATGACATCCCGTCTTCGGTTTAGCAGACAAAGGCCGAGAACTACCGAGGATCTTCATTGGCTACGATCTTTAGCGGCGCCTATTGGTGCAAATTCTTATTCTCCCTCATATTTCTGCTCTCCTAATACATTTTCTGAAATCGTATTCTCTGCACTGAATAAAACAAGTTATTTTGTTATGTTTTTTATTGAAATCTTTTACAAAATACACAATTTATCTGCAACCAGGTGTTTCTTTACATAGATGTAATTAGTTGCAAATTACCTTTTTAGTTACACTAAATTGCGGAGATACAAAAGAACTTGCAGGTTGCTGTGGGGCAATTCTCAGATGTTCGTCTAAGGGGGCAATTAGATGTACCCCTCTTACATGTCGTGCGATGTGCCTGTAAATTAAGTTATAAAAAAGTTAGTGGTTTTATTACATTAGTTCTTTAACATTGTTAGGCAGGAAACTTTTAGACCGTACCCAGTATCACTATAAAAATGTTTCACCCATGCCTGAGGATGTGCTTTGGCAAATATCGTTTCTGACTAGTTTCAAAATCACACTGGTGGCATTTCCACGTCTCCTCCGGCTTTCTATGTCGAAGATTATGCAGATTTAAAATACTTTTATAATACGTTTTATTATCGCAAAGTGAATCTATACATTTAAATTTGGTGGCGGAATTGTTGTGATGCAGTTTATGCTTGTTAAAATTACTTTTTATAATTCGTGCGAAAATGGCATTCGCTGCAAATATTCATATCGTTGTTCGGTCCGTCAGGCGTTGTACATCTATGTCGCAAAGAAATATGCTTGTTCAACTCATATTTCTGAATCGTCTTATAATCAAATTGTTCGCATTTAAACAAAGAATCCGTCCCATGGATCCTGTGCTGGTTCAGATGAAATCGCAAAGAACTCCGCCGAATCGTTTTATAGTCACAATGATCACATTTAAAAACCTTCACATCCTTAGGATTCGCGTGTTTTAGCAGCTGCGATGTTAAGTTTCTTTTATAAGCGTTAATCACCGGAAGTACATTTAAATGGAAAAAACTTCTTCGGATTCTCGTTTGAATGAAGAAGAGGGGTTCTTAAACCGCACTTGACCTTCCCTGGTGTTTCATGGCACAAAACGTGCCCCTTTATGTGACAGGCAGAAATAGTTTCGAACTCGCATTGGCTGCACATAAATGTCATAATTTCTTTGGGGTTTATGTATCTTACGAGATGCGCCTGCAAGACATGTTTCCAACTTGTGGAAAAATCACATTGGTTGCATTTGAACGCTTCAAGTTTTTCGGGGATTTCATGATCATTGAGATGTGTCCTCAAAGAATTTTTACAGCTTGTTTTATAATCACAGTGCTGACATACGAGCGTGAAAAGTTCCAAATTACTTTGATCAACAGAACCTGGTGATACTCTGAAATAAAACATTGCGTTTCAATGAAAAATGGCTATAAAACTACATCGAGAACAAGTTTGTGAGTACGAGGACTTAGCGTTTCAAAAAGCAAAGTAAATAATGAGAATCAACAGTTACATGCAAGTACACATTAAAAAGCACAAATGTATAGGTTTACCTCTCTTGTGTATCATCTTTGCAGTCAATCTCTATATCAATCTCCTCAGACTATTAAGTAACGGTCATTAAAGCATTCTTCTGTGCTGAATTCCTGTTTTAGGTACAGCATCACTAAGAAAAAAGGTTAAATGTTAATTTTAAGCACACTCTGCCCAAAGCTGTTTCATCCATACAATATGAATTAGTAGTCAATGCTATTGGTATTCTAGGTACTCATTAAAATTAGTGAAATCAGTGAAAGAAACAAATGTGAATCTTACGTTGACATATTAAGTTCTTGTTCTTGTTTAACACTTTGTGATGGGTCTGTGAGCACTGCAACATTGTCGTCTTCTGCTTCCTGCTTTATGTTACTGATAAATTCAGGTGTATCCTAGCAAATACAATCATTATTCGACTTCCAGTGTAACCTGGCACTTAACCTATGTGTTTTCTATTTTATTCTTTGTTTTGCAGGGCACAATATAATAAAACTGATAAGAACACGAAACTGTTGACTCTCTAACCATATATAAAACCTATATAGAGCCTCTATTGTAGTGAGAAAAGAGAAAAGGGCCATCCAAACTTATCTACAACAAAAACACTAAATATTTGACGTTTAATTCTAACCTCAAATATTTATTGCAGACTTTAAACATCTGTCCGGTTGTCAAAACAGTGATTCAAAATGAGCCAACCTTAGTGCTCCTTGAATTGTATGAACAGAGAATACCTCCTTGCATTTCTGCTCTCCTGATACATTTCCCAAGATTCGCTCTTTCGGCGTTCAAACAAAATTCTATTGTTTTTAATGAAAAGTTTTACAAAATACGCACAATCTATGTGACACGGTGTTTGCAAAGGTGTGCTTGGTTGAATAACTGTCAGACCAAGTTGCGGGGATAAAAAAGAACTTCCAGTATTAAGGCTAGTGTGGGGCAATTAGATGTACCCCGTCTTACATGTCGTGCGATGTGCCTCTTTAATTTATCGTTACAAACTGTACTCTTCATAAATCATATGACTTTCACCAAAATCACCTGTGGCTTTTACTAGGTTCTATTTTTACTTAGTCTTCTTGTTGAGAAACAATATTTTTGTGTCTGTAATATTAAATTACTACTATAATAGTTTATACAAAAAGACAAAGCCGTAAAAGTATACTAAGAACTAAGAAGTGCAAGAAGAACTGAAACATGAGAATTTTTGTATAACACTTTATATAATTTAAGTTGTTACATGTAACATTTCTACTTGAATGGTCATCATTAAGTAGTAACCAATAGTAGACTATATAAATGCACTTAAAACATTTCAAACAGTTCTTGTTCTTATTTAACACTTTCTATTCAACCAGTAATGGTCATATTTTCGTTGTCTTGAATGGTACACTTTTCACAGCCTGGATTTTGGAGTCTTTGCCCCTCTCTCCTGATTACTGTAATATATGTCTGAATTATTATAATATGTTATTTGCTCTGGGTTTTTCTTTCCCTTAACCTATACTAATCTCAAGCTGTATGCATCAGAAACAACTAAGGTATTCGTCTATTCTGTACTGATCCTGAGTAAGCAACCCAACTACTGGATATTTGGTGTATTCTTGTATTGTTCTTTGCACTTTTGAGGTCTAAATATATGATTTAAGTCTCCTGTCTCTCCACAAGTGTAGAGCTCATCTTGTCGTACTCCAATATTACTTAGATGTTCTGGTGTCGAGCAATGGTTCATCCTCATTCTAATTATCTCTGTTTAGATGTTTGTTTTCATAAAACCATGTTTTTTTTGGAGGAACCTGTGTCATGTTAACATCAAATAATTGCCCTTGTTGTCTCCTCCTGACCTTGTAGGTGTTTCTCCACCGTTTCCACAGGTACAATATTTTTATTTTTTTTTGTGTTGGGTCTGTGAGCACTGCAACATTGTCATCTTCTGCTTCCTGCTTTAAATTACTGATAAATTCAGGTGTATCCTGCCAAATACATTCACTATTTGACTTCCAGCTTCCAGTGTAACCTGGAAGGCTCCATAATATGGCCCTTAATTATCTATGTTTTGCGGGGTACAATATAATAAAACTAATAAGAACACGAAACTGTTGACTCTGTAGCCATATATAAAACGTATATAGAGCCTCTACCGACGAGAGACAAGAAAAATAAGCCCTGCAAACATTTCTACAACAAAAACACTAAATTTTGACGTTTAATTTTAACCTCAAATAATCTTCTTTTTTATTGGATATATTTGGCCAGAACGCGCTATACGAGGTAGATGCCAGAGTACAAATAAAATTTCTATAAATACCTCCTCGCATTTCTGCTCTCCTGATACATTTCCGAAAAATCATATGAATCAAGTAAAACACTTGTAGTGTATGTATGTATAGTTTCAGTATTTTTATTGAAATTTACTACAAACTACACCATTTTATCTGCAACCAGGTTTATGATGTACATAGGAATACTTAGCTTGGCTATTTTAATATCAACATTTAGTTATTTATATAGTTAGTATTATAAGTTTATACCTTATTTTATTTTTGACTTGGTACCTTTGTGTGATTATTACCAATAAATATCTTTATCTATCTAGGCTTGGTTGCAAATTAACTTTTCATGTCGGCTGGTGTGGGGTAATTCAATGTACCCAGTCTTAAATGTCGTACGATGTGCCTCTTTAATTTATCGTTACAAACTGTTGGAACAGTACACTGGTCGCATGTTAAATATTTATTCTGATGGCTTCAGTCTGCGAGGATGGCACAAGCTTTTTGGTTTTCTGGTCTGGATAAGATACTATAACAGTATAAGTAGCAACAATTATCGCGTCAGAAAATAATATAAGTACACTATTGTTGGTGCTATCTGTATACTTTATATCAGTAGCCAAAGCAGTAAAAGTATATTAAGAATAAAAAGAATCCAAACACTATGAAAACAGGAATATCTTTGTATAATCTTTATAAAAAGGTTAGGCTCGCCTACCTTTGATTAAAAGTTTAAAGTCTACTTCCTTGATTTCTAGATCTTCATTTTTAAGTTTGTACTCTTTATAAAATCATATCATGATTTTCACCAAAATCACATGTGGCTTTACTAATTTCTATTTTTACTAACTCTTCTTGTTTAGAGACAAGACTTTTATGTCTGTAATATAAACTAACTACCATAATAGTTTATAGAAATAGACAAAGCCGTAAAAGTATACTAATAACTAATAGGTGGAAAAAGAACTGAAAACTAGAGAATTTTTGTATAACACTTTATATAATTTAAGCTGTTACATGTAGCATTTCTACTTCAATGGTCATTTAGTAGTAGCAGGACTATTTAAATGCACTTAGAACATTTCAAACAGTTCTTGTTCTTATTTAACACTTTCTATTGAACCAGTAATATTCATATTTTCGTCGTCTTGAATGGTACACTTTTCACAGCCTGGGTTTTGAAGTCTTTACCTGTCTCTCCTGATTATTATAATATATGTCGGAATTATTACAATATGTTATTTGCTTTGGGTTTTTCTTTCCCTTGAAAACCTATTTATATAACCTATACTAATCTCAAGCTGTATGCATCAGAAAGTACTAAGATATTGGTCAATCCTATACTAATCCTAATTGAGCAGTAAGCTTTGGTAACTATTAAATCTACTTTTCCAATATATAGTTTGATGCAGATGGGTGCATTTATGCTTTTTTGCACTCTTGAGGTCTGTTTCTACATCCAAAAAATATATGATTTAGGTCTCCTGCCTCTCCACATTTGCAGAGCTCATCTTGTCAAACTCCAATCTTGCTTAGATGTTTTGGTGTCGAGCAAGGGTTCATCCTCATTCTAATTATCTCTGTTTAGATGTTTGTTTCCATGAAACCATGGTTCGTTTGGAGGAACTTGTGTCATGTTAACATGAAATAATAGCTGCCCTTGTTGTCTTCCCCTGACCTTGTAGGTGTTTCTCCACTGTTTCCATAGGTACATTTTTTCTTGTGCTCGGTCTGTGAGCACTGTAACATTGTCATCTTCTGCTTCCTGCTTTATATTACTAATAAATTCAGGTATATCCTGCCAAATACAATCACTATTTGACTTCCAGCTTCCAGTGTAACCTGGAAGGCTCCACAATATGGCACTTAATTAGTGTTTTCTATTTTATTCTATGTTTTGCGGGGTACAATATAATAAAACTAATAAGAACACGAAACTGTTGACTTTTTAACCATATATAAAACGTATATAGAGGCTGTTATGACGAGAGAAAACATAAAAGGGCTATGCAAATATATCTACAATAACACTAAATTTTGACGTTTAACCTTAACCTCAAATAAAGCTAAAACTGTCATTCAAAATGAGCCAACCTTAGTCGTCCTTGCATTGTATGAACAGAAAACACCTCCTCGCATTTCTGCTCTCCTGATACATTTCATAAAATTCGTATTCTCAGCATGCAAATAGATCCAGTTTAATTTTCTATTGGTTTTAATGAAAATTTTTACAAAATACACAATTTATATAAAACCAGGTGCTTGCTAAGGTGTGCTTGGTTGAAAATTAACTTTGATGTCACACCAAATTGCGGGGATAAAAAAGAACTTTCACTACAGTATTTTAAATTTTAAGGCTAGTGCGTGGGGTAATTAGATATACCCGTCTTACATGTCGTGCGATGTGCCTCTTTAAATTATCACTACAAACTGTTGGAAAGGCACAAAATTTTTGGTTTTCTGGGCTTAATGAGATACTATAACAAAAAGAACAGGAATACTCTTCTACCTTTGTTTACTTTAAAGTCTACTTCCTTGATTTCTAGATTTTCATTTTTTATTTTGTACTCTTTATAATCATATCATATGACTTTCACCAAAATCACATGTGGCTTCACTAGGTTCTATTTTTACTAACCCTTCTGGTTTAGAGGCAAGATTTTTGTGTCTGTAATATAAACTAACTACTATAATAGCTTATACAAAAAGACAAAGCTGTAAAACTATACTAATAAGTGGGAAGAACTGAAAACATGAGAATTATATGGTATAATACTTTATATAATTTAAGCTGTAACATGTAACATTTCTACTTCAATGGTCATCGTTCATTAAGTAGTAGCCAATAGTAGACTATATAAATGCACTTAAAACATTTCAAACAGTTCTTGTTCTTATTTAACACTTTCTATTCAACCAGTAATGGTCATATTTTCGTTGTCTTGAATGGTACACTTTTCACAGCCTGGATTTTGGAGTCTTTGCCCCTCTCTCCTGATTACTATAATGTATGTCTGAATTATTATAATATGATGTTATTTGCTTTGTCTTTCCCTTAACCTATTTATCTATCTTATACTAATCTCAACACTCAACCTGTATGCATCAGAAACAACTAACTAAGATACTGAGTAAACAACCCAACTACTGGATATTTGACTATCCCACACTAATCCTAATTAAGCAGTAAACTTTGGTAACTACTAGATCTACTTTCACATTATATAGTTGGATGCAGATGGGTACGTTTATGCTTCGTGCTGTATTCTTGTATTGTTCTTTGCACTCTTGAGGTCTGTTTGTACATACAAAAAATATATGATTTAAGTCTCCTGTTTCTCCACAAGTGTAGAGCTCATCTTGTCGTACTCCAATATTGCTTAGATGTTTTGGTGTCGAGCAATGGTTCATCCTCATTCTAATTATCTCTGTTTAGATGTTTGTTTTTATGAAACCATGGTTTTGTTGAAGGAGCTTGTGTCATGGTAACATGAAATAATTGCCCTTGTTGTCTCCTCCTGACCTTGTAGGTGTTTCTCCACTGTTTCCATAGATACAATTTTTTTATTTTTTTTTTGTGATGGGTCTGTGAGAACTGCAACTTTGTCATCTTCTGCTTCCTGCTTTATATTACTGATACATTCAGGTGTATCCTGCCAAATACAATCACTATTTAACTTCCAGCTTCCAGTGTAACCTGGAAGCCTCCATAATATGGCACTTAATTATGTGTTTTCTAGTTTATTCTTTGTTTTGCGGGGCACAATATAATAAAACTAATAAAACCGCGAAACTGTTGAATCTCTAACCATATTTAAAACTTATATGGAGCTTTTATCGAAGAGAGAAAAGAAAAATAAGTCCAGCAAACACGTCTACAACAGAAACACTATCTTTTGACGTTTAATTCTAACCTCAAATATTTATTGCAGCTTTAAACATCTGTTCGGTTGTCAAAACAGTGATTAAAATGAGCCAACCTTAGTCCTCCTTGGATTATTGATTTTATGAACAGAAAATACCTCCTTGCGTTTCTGCTCTCCTGATACATCTCCGAAAAATCGTATTTCCCTGCATTCAAATAAAACAGTTTGTTATTCGGTATTTTTATTGAAATTTTCTAAAACTGCACCATTTATCTGCAGCCAGGTAGCAATACCTGGAATAATTAGCTTGGCTATTTTAATATTACCATTTATTTATTGATATAGTTAGTATTATTAGGTTATACCTTATTTTATTTTTGACTTGGTACCTTTGTGTAATTATTACCAATAAATATCTTTATCTATCTAAGTATTAGGCTTAGTTGCAAATTAACTTTTCATGTCGGCTGGTGTAGGGCAATTAGATGTACCTTGTCCTAAATGTCGTAGGATGTGCCTCTTTAATTTATCGTTACAAACTGTTGGAAAAGCACACTGGTCGCATGCTAAATATTTATTCTGATGGCTGCAGTCTGAGGATAGCACAAACTTCTTGGTTTTCTGTATAACAGTATAATAAGTAGCAACAATTATCGCGTCAGAAAATAAATACACTATTTTTGGTGCCATCTGTATCTTTATAGGTGGATTTATAAACTATTCAGTTCAGTTACGCGCAGTTCAGTTCCGCAGCGCAGTACGCCAGAGTTCGCCCGAGGTCGCCGTAAACAAATTTGTAATTTATAAACTTAGCTGCTGTTCGCATGTCGTATTGCATTTCATTGGTTCATTTGGCCTGTCAACCACCACGTGATTCAACTTTCGCATTTCATTGGTTAAGAGTCCTGCGACAACGAACTGCAGCGTCAAAAGATAAAACTTGGCCATCTCGAGCGTAGCCGAGCGTCTCGCTGCGCGACTGGGCGTACCGCTGCGAATGAATTGAGGGTTTATAAATGGTTTGGTATGTTTTCGTTTGTTTAAAGTCGAACGACAATCAGCGAAACTGAACTGGACTGCGCGGAACTGAACTGAGCGTTGCGACAAGTTTATAAATCCCACTTATATCAGTAGACAAAGCAGTAAAAGTATATTAAGAACAGAAAGAATCCAAACACTATGAGAACAGGAATATTTTTGTATAATTCTTTCCAAAAAACAAGCGTAGAGCTCATCTCGTCGTACTGCAATATTGCTTAGATGTTTTGGTGTTAAGTAATGGTTCATCCTCATTCTAATTATCTCTGTTTAGATGTTTGTTTTCATGAAACCATGGTTTTTTTGAAGGAACTTGTGTCATGTTAACATGAAATAATTGCCCTTGTTGTCTCCTCCTGACCTTGTAGGTGTTTCTCCACTTTCTCCCTAGGTACAATATTTTTACTTTTTTTGTGATGGGTCTGTGAGCACTGCAACATTGTCATCTTCTGCTTCCTGCTTTATATTACTAATAAATTCAGGTGTATCCTGCCAAATACAATCACTATTTGACTTCCAGTGTAACCTGGAAGACACAGAACAATAAAGGTTAGAGAAATGTTACAACAATGTTAAAGTTTCGAAACATGGGCCATCTATGAACCAACTGCATGGCTAACCCACCGGCAAAATATAATTATATTTTACCGATAATATCATGATGGCATTATAGAAATCTGACATACCGACTGAAGAAATGCCCGGGAATATTTGAAAATATATTATAATTTTTAAATAAATTTTAGTTTTGATTCGATTTGACTGTAACATTACAGTTGGATTTCAAAAGATATATGTTTCGCAGGAATACACAAGCTGCTCGCCTTATAAGTAAATGTGAGCAGCTTGTGATAATTTCTAACCAATTTAAAAATATATCTTCTGGAATACAATTATATAGTAATGTTACAACCAAATTGAATCAAAACCTTAAAATTTATTACACATTAATTGTTTTTATTACTGTTTTTTTAATTATAAAACAATGTCCAGTGAATTTTCATAATAAAAGAAAATATGATCAAAATATATTTATTCAGAATAATATTTAAATTAAAAAGATACCTACATATGATTTAAGAATACAATATACAACACTAAAGTCATGATATTTTTAAGAAATTAGATTTTCTCACTGATAATTATTACAGCTAAGGAACCCTAGGAGTGTGGTTAGACTGAAACAGAAAAAAACAATTCTTTGCAATTAGGATATAAGGTACAATAGGTACGAAAACTTTTATATTTTGCCCAATTAGAGTGAGGAGAGAAACATTGGCCAGTTAAATTGCATAGCAGGTGCAATGTAGTAATGCTGGTATCAGCTGTACCCTCCCCGAGACACATGTAAAAGCTTACACTCTCAAGGACTACATTCGAGGACACTGTATATTCTACTGTATAACCCCATACTGTACGAAAACAAGTAAAACCCAATTAAAGGAACATATTCCAGTAAATACTCTTCATACCTATCACTAAATTTGCAAACAAATCCATGGAAAAAATATAATACCTATGTTATTCTTCCTATATTGGATTTTAATTTATTAAATGTCAATTTTTTATTAACTCAATAATGCCCAGGTTTATAGGTTATAGTTAACTTCATTCTCCAGTTCATCTCAGGCTAAACTGTATTTTTGAAAATAAACCTAACTAACCTAAACATAAGTAGACTAAAGAATATCAATAACGGTATACATATATCCAATGTTTAACTACAAACAAAATGTTTGTCCTGTACCTAGACACAGACTAATTAAATAGTATTTAAACCAAAAACATTTTCTAAACTTGTATTTTATAGAAGGCAATGCAGTAAGTACTTAAGTGAGTATTTATTTATTTCAGTTAGTGGCCGACTATATTATGCAAGTGATATCAGTATTTTGATACATTCACAGACAGTTATTAGAAACTACAAGCTACAGAAAAATAAAGATTACTACAAGCTGTTAAACATAAGAGAAAGTGTAGGTGTATGTAAAAATATTAATACTTTAACTGCACTGCAAGCAACGTAGCTTAACAGAAGTGACTCACCAGTTTTGAAAAATAAGGAAGGAACTAATTAATAACATTTTTACCCAGACACACTTCAAAAGATCATCATTAGAAAGTTGTGAATCTAAAACTATACTTATCAACTTACTTTAGTATAATACTTACAATAAATATACTTCCAAAAATCATCAATCCCAAAGCATGGTCGACAGCGAAGTTTCAGCTAAAAAATATCCCAAGAAAGAACTTACTTGCTCATGAAAAAATAAACTAAGGACTTAGATATCACTATAAACTTACCAAAAAGCCCCACTAATTCATTCCAAGATCAAATTAAACCCATTTTATAAAGAAAAAAGTCGTGGAAAAAATCACAAACGCGTCAGAAGATCAGACGAGAAGTAAACTGTCATTGTCATAAAAATTAAATCAGTGTTGTCAGTCTGTCAAACCCTCCCGCCCCCCTGACATGAACTGCCCATAAATTGCTTGTTGCCCTACTCTCGTATTTTAGTGACATGCCCCTGCTGGAAGACTCCATAACAAGGCACTTAATTATGCGTTTTCTGTTATATTCTTTGTTTTGCGGGGTACATTATAATCAAATTAATAACACGAAACTGTGGAGTCTTTAACCATAAATAAAAATTATATAGAGCCTCTATCAACAAGTGACGAGAAAAAAGAAAAATAAGGGATGTAAATAATTAACAACAAAACACAAAATTTGACGTTTAACTGTAACCCCACATCCTCTTCCATTACATGTAAAATAATATACTTCCTGGCATTTCTATCTTAAAAGCCTGTGTCTTGAAATTTGGAATTTGTATCAGGATCACATAAATACGAGGAGGTATTCTCTGCGCACAATCGATATTCCTAGCCAAGGAGGACTAAGGTTGGGTCATTTTAAATCCCTGTGTTGACAACCGAACAGATGTTTAAAGTCATTGACCTTTAAGGAATAAATCAATAAATGATTAGTTCTGGTTTGGCGGGTGTTATTAAATCTATGAAATCCCTAAAACAGAAGTTACATTTAAGATTAAATCGTATACGATTGCTCGTATAGGAGTACCTACTTAGCAGTACTGACAAAGAAGCGTGTAGCTATGTTAAGCATGTTAATCCTATTAAAAAAAAGAGAAAGTGGAAAGAAATACCTATAACTTTGAATAAAACGAGAAAGATTTGGGTAAGGACTTCCTTGCAAACAAGAATGGTATTATGGGCATCGAAGACCAGTTAATGAATTAATTGAACAGGGTTGATGGTTTTAAAATTTTTTTGGGAATGGAACAGACATTTGTGTCGTAAGCCTTTTGTTTACGGTATACGGTATACGAGTTAATAATGTTTGCACTGAAGAATCCCTATACGAGTAATTGAATCGTATTAGATTTACTCATAAATGTAATTCCTGCTTAAAGTTCTAGTGGAATGCAACTTATCTTAAGGATGCCTAAAAATATTCTGTATATTATATTATTATATTGGTATAATATTATATAGCATGGGCAATACTGTCCTTGAGGTCAGAGGGTATTTTTTCAGATACTAAGTACAATGTTTAAATATGTAATTTAATTAATATCAAGCATTTAGCCCTTTTTTAACCAATATTTAGTAATTGTTTTACTTTATATATGGATTAATTTTATGTATATATACAAATAGAAAATGGGAGGAATATACCTGCACAACGGAGAATTATCTGCGCTTATCATGTGCCTTCAAAACAATACGTTATGGCTTATATCAAAGAAAATTATTTATTTATATGGCACAGAATATTTAAGATGTTTTACTAACACATTCACCATTTTGTCATGAAAAGTCAAATTTTTATAATTTCCTTATTATACGAGCTATTTAACGTCGCTATAATAGTTTACCCGTCTTGTTACTTGAAAGAGAAACAGTAATCGTTTCCATTAGCATTTCATTCATTAACTTTTAAACTAACTGGTATATTTTCCTGCTTCCTTTTTGTAACATTGTGCTTGTTTACTAAATAGGCGGAAACATGTTAATCCCAAAACAGATAAGAGGTCAGTTATGTTAATTGATAATTAAAATACCATGAAAGTTGCTAATCAACAAAAAGTCGTGAGAGGTTAGAGGTTTATTACCGGCGAAACAAGGCACAATTTTAGGCGCGTAATTTAAAAATGACATCCCATCTTCGGTTTAGCAGACAAAGGCCGAGAACTACCGAGGATCTTCATTGGCTACGATCTTTAGCGGCGCCTATTGGTGCAAATTCTTATTCTCCCTCATATTTCTGCTCTCCTAATACATTTTCTGAAATCGTATTCTCTGCACTGAATAAAACAAGTTATTTATTATGTTTTTTATTGAAATCTTTTACAAAATACACAATTTATCTGCAACCAGGTGTTTCTTTACATAGATGTAATTAGTTGCAAATTACCTTTTTAGTTACAATAAATTGCGGAGATACAAAAGAACTTGCAGGTTGCTGTGGGGCAATTCTCAGTTGTTCGTCTAAGGGGGCAATTAGATGTACCCCTCTTACATGTCGTGCGATGTGCCTGTAAATTAAGTTATAAAAAAGTTAGTGGTTTTATTACATTAGTTCTTTAACATTGTTAGGCAGGAAACTTTTAGACCGTACCAGTTATCACTATAAAAATGTTTTACCCGTGCCTGAGGATGTGCTTTGGCAAATATCGTTTCTGACTAGTTTCAAAATCACACTGGTGGCATTTCCACGTCTCCTCCGGCTTTTTATGTCGAAGATTATGCAGATTTAAAATACTTTTATAATACGTTTTATTATCGCAAAGTGTACATTTAAATTTGGTGGCGGAATTGTTGTGATGCAGTTTATGCTTGTTAAAATTACTTTTATAATTCGTGCGAAAATCGCATTCGCTGCAAATAAACATATCGTTGTTCGGTCCGTCAGGCATTGTACATCTATGTCGCAAAGAAATATGCTTGTTCAACTCATATTTCTAAATCGTCTTATAATCAAATTATTCGCATTTAAACAAAGAATCCGTCCCATGGATCCTGTGCTGGTTCAGATGAAATCGCAAAGAACTCCGCCGAATCGTTTTATAGTTACAATGATCACATTTAAAAACCTTCACATCCTTAGGATTCGCGTGTTTTAGCAGCTGCGATGTTGTTTCTTTTATAAAGAGCGCGTTAATCACAGGAAGTACATTTAAATGGAAAAAACTTCTTCCGATTCTCGTTTGAATGAAGAAGAGGGGTTCTTAAACCGCACTTGACCTTCCCTGGTGTTTCATGGCACAAAACGTGCCCTTTTATGTGACGGGCAGAAATAGTTTCGAACTCGCATTGGCTGCACATAATGTCATAATTTCTTTGGGGTTTGTGTCTTATGAGATGCGCCTGCAAGGTATGTCTCCAACTTCTGGAAAAATCGCATTGGTTGCATTTGAACGCTTCAAGTTTTTCGGGGATTTCATGGTCATTGAGATGTGTCGTCAAAGAATTTTTACAGCTTGATTTATAATCACAGTGCTGACATACGAGTGTGAAAAGTTCCAAATTACTTTGATCAACAGAACCTGGTGATAGGTACTCTGAAATAAAACATTGCGTTTCAATGAAAAATGGCTATAAAACTACATTGAGAACAAGTTTGTGAGTACGAGGACTTAGCGTTTCAAAAAGCAAAGTAAATAATGAGAATCAACAGTTACATGCAAGTACATATTAAAAAGCACAAATGTATAGGTTTACCTCTATTGTGTATCATCTTTGCAGTCAATCTCTATATCAATCTCCTCAAACTTTATTAACTAGGGGTCATTAAAGCATTCTTCTGTGCTGAATTAATGTTTTACAACATCACTAAGAAAATAGGTTAAATGTTAATTTTAAGCACACTCTGCCCAAAGCTGTTTCATCCATAAATTATGAATTAGTAGTCAATGCTATTAGTATCTAGGTACCCATTAAAATTAGTGAAATCAGTGAAAGAAACAAATGTGAATCCTACGTTGACATATTAAGTTCTTGTTCTTGTTTAACACTTTGTGATGGGTCTGTGAGCACTGCAACATTGTCGTATTCTGCTTCCTGCTTTATGTTACTGATAAATTCAGGTGTATCCTGGCAAATACAATCATTATTCGACTTCCAGTGTAGCCTGAAAGGCTCCATGATATGGCACTTCACCTAACTATGTGTTTTCTATTTTATTCTTTGTTTTGCGGGGCACAATATAATAAAACTAATAAGCACGAAACTGTTGACTCTCTAACCATATATTATAGAGCCTCTATTGACGAGAGAAAACATAAAAGGGCCATGCAAATATCTCTACAACAATAACACTTTAGTTTTGACGTTTAATTCTAACCTCAAATATTTATTGCAGACTTTAAACATCTGTTCGGTTGTCAAAACGGTGATTAAAATGAGTCAACCTGAGGCCTCCTTGGATTATTGATTTTATGAACAGAAAATACCTCCTTGCATTTCTGCTCTCCTGATACATTTCTCGGCATGCAAATCAGTTTAATATTTCTATTGGTTTTAATGAAAATTGTTACAAAATACACAATTTATGTAAAACCAGGTGTTTTGCAAAGGTGTGCTTGGTTGAAAATTAACTTTTGATGCCACACCAACTTGCGGGGATAAAAAAGAACTTCCAATAGCAGTGCTTGGTTGAAAATTAGCTTTTGATGCCACACCAAATTGCGGGGATAAAAAAGAACTTCCAATAGCAGTGCAAAAAAGATAGGACAAGTATTAAGGCTGGCATGGGGCAATTAGATGTAGGTACCCCGTCTTACATGTCGTGCGATGTGCCTCTTTAGTCTATCATTACAGTCTGTCCAAGAATGACAGTGGTCGCATGTTAAAATTTATTCACCTTATACCTGAAGTGTTTGGCAGCCACACTCACCGCAAGTAAATATATTCCCTAGCTCTGAATTGTTATGTAAAGCAAGGTGACGAGTTAAACTGTCTGTGTTTATACAACGTCGTTTGAAAGTCACACTTATCAGACGAAACATCCACTTCTCCCGGATTATTTATTATAAGGGAGGAGATGTATCACTAAACCAAATCTGCGCCTTGTTGGATAGTAACACTTGTCGCATTTTAACCTCTTTACCCTGTGCTAACGCTTCTTGTTTAAATACAAGATATTTGTTGTCTGTAAAATAAGCAAACCCGAGCTGTAAAGCTTATACAAATAGACAAAGCAGTAAAAGCATGTCAAGAACAAATAAGTAGCATCCAAACACTATTACATGATAATTTTTGTCTAATACTTTATCTACAGGCCAGTAGGCTTAACCCTCTGTAATAACAACTTAAATACCTACCTAGTTGCACTTTGTTCAAAGTCTGCTTCCATGATTTCTAGATCTTCATTTTTAATTTCATAGTGTTCAGAACTCATATTGTGGAAGATTTTAATAGTTATGGAGTTATATTGTATTTTTTATTGTTACCTACCTGTTATTTTTTGATAAAAACAAGTAAAAAATAAAGACATGGATGTTACAATGGGTATTAATTATCTTTAATAAAGAAAAATGGACAGATAAAGAAGAAGTGGAGCGGGGATCAACAGGAGTTTATCAGCAGATTTTGTTTGGGCTGGCAACTTTGTACAGGAGTTGATGTAAACTAGAACTTGTACACATTAAGTTGAAAAGCTTCTCTACCTATACATTGAAATATCTCTTGCCTGATAAATTAAAACTTATGTTGGTTGAATCACTTATATACCCAACACTGGATTATTACAATGTAGTGTACTTTAACTTCAAAATAAAATTCAAAATGCTCAGAATTCATGTAGTAAACGTTTTGTATACTGTATCAATAAATTTTATCATATGTACTTGCTTTGGCTGCACATAAATGTCATAATTTTCTTGGGGTTTATGTATCTTACAAGATGTGCCTGCAAGGTATGTTTCCAACTTGTGGAAGAACCGCATTTGTTGCGTTTGAACGCTTCAAGTTTTCCGGGGATTTTATGATCATTAAGATGTGTCCTCAAAGAATTTCTACAGCTTGTGTGTAGTGGTGACATACGAGTGTCAAAACTTTCAAATTACTTTGACCAACGGAATTTGGCGAGAATCTAAAATAAAACATTGCGTCTCAATAAAAAATGGCTATAAAATTACATTGAGAACATGGAACAAGTTTGTGAGTATGAGGACTTAGTGTTTCAAAAAGCAAGCAACGTAAATAATGAGAATCAACAGTTTCATTCAAGTACACATTGAAAAGCACAAATGTATAGGTTTACCCACTGACGATAAAGCAAAGTTTATCGTCAGTGGGTTTACCTCTCTTGTATCTCATTGTTGTGGTCAATCTCTATATTGATCTCCTCAGACTTTATTAAGTAAGGACATTAAGTAAGACATTTTTCTTAGCTGAGTTCCTGTGTTACAGCATCACTAAGAAAAAAGGTGGATTGTTCATTTTAAGCAAACTCTGCCCAAAGGGATCTTTCATCCATACGTTACAAATTAGTAGTATAATATGCCTATTGTCATTATTGTTAGCTCAAAATCCAGGTCCAGGTACTCATTAAAATTAGTGAAATCAGTGAAAGAAACAAATGTGAATCTTACGTTGATATATTAAGTTCTTGTTCATGTTTAACACTTTGTGATAAGTCTGTGAGCACTGCAACATTGTCGTCTTCTGCTTCATGCTTTATAATACTGATAAATTCAGGTGTATCCTGCCAAATACAATCATTAGTCGACTTCCAGTGTAACCTGGAAGGCTCCATAATAATATTATGACACTTAACTATGTGTTTTCTATTTTATTCTTTGTTTTGCGGGGCACAATATAATAAAACTAATAAGCACACGAAACTGTTGACTCTATAACCATATATTATAGAGCCTCTATTGACGAGAGAAAACATAAAAGGGCCATGCAAAAATCTCTACAACAATACCACTAAATTTTGACGTTTAATTCTAACCTCAAATATTTATTGCAGGCTTTAAACATCTGTTCGGTTGTCAAAACGGTGATTAAAATGAGCCAACCTGAGGCCTCCTTGGATTATTGATTTTTTGAACAGAAAATACCTCCTTGCATTTCTGCTCTCCTGATACATATTCTTAAAATCGGTGTCCGCATTTTAGAATTTCTGATAAAGATCACAAAAATGCGAGTAGGTGGTATGTATTTTCCTTGTTGTATGGAGGAAGGATTTTACGTTTAATTTAATAATGGCAATGGGTGGGAAAAGGGGCATAAGTCGAAAATTCATTGAATAGAGTTAAATTGTCCCTAAGCTTCTTCTGGTCATTATTTATCTTTGTGAAAAGGGATATAACTGAAAATTCCTTACAAAGTGCGCACAATTTATTATGGAAAAAGGTGTATCTGCAAAACATCGTAAGCTGTACAAAGAGAATTACTTGAACTTCTGCTGTATATCAATAACAATTTTCATTGGTATTATCAGAGCATTACTACGAAGGATTAAGCATCAGTTTTTTGTTTAAAAATATTGCTGTCAGATATTTTTTTCAATTTATTTAGGTCATGTAATGTTTAGTAACTTTTAAATCCTTAAATATAATAAACATTTTTCATACAAAGAACAAATACGCAGTATTTTTATATTTATTTCTTCCAGTGGGAAAAGAGATTAAGTTCCTTTTTTCTTAATTTTTTTTGGGTAGAAGGATACAAGTTGATGTATTTTTTCTTAGTTCTGGGAATTCCTATCTTTGTTAAAAACTATAGATTAATCTTATAAAAACATGTCACTTTCACAAAAAATATTTTTGTCATTTTAATTTGTATTTAACTGCGACCAATCCAAAGACCTACTTTTTTATATGTCTATGGACCAATCCGACTCTTTTCCTTGTTTTCTCACAACTGTTAAATCTCGACTTATCCTCCTCCTTTTCCCACCCATGTGCCAAATATACTTCCTCGCATTTCCATCCTCTTTCTTGATACTTATTCTCAAAATCTGGTTCTGAAATTTAGGATCTGTCATCAGGAGCACATAAATGCGAGGAGGTGTTTTCTCTTGATACAATCCAAGGAGGACTAAGGTTAGCTCATTTTGAATTATTATTTTGACAACCGAACAGCGGTTGAAATGAGCCAACCTTAGTCCTCCTTGGATTGTATGAACAGCGAATACCTCCTCGCATTTCTGCTCTCCTGATACATTTCCCAAGATTCGTTCCCTCTGCATTAAAATAAAACTGTATAAAAATATTCTATTGTTTTTAATGAACATTTTTACAAAATACGCACAATATAATATGTAACACGGTGTTTGCAAAGGTGTGCTTGGTTGAATATTAACTTTTGATGTCAGACCAAATTGCGGGGATAGAAAAGAACTTCCACCACAGTATTAGGGCTAGTGTGGGGCAATTAGATGTACCCCGTCTTACATGTCGTGCGATTACAAACTGTACACTGTACTCTTCATAAATCATATGACTTTCACCAAAATCACCTGTGGCTTTACTGGGTTCTATTTTTACTAAGTCTTCTTGTTGAGAAACGATATTTTTGTGTCTGTACTATTAAATTACTACTATAATAGTTTATGCAAAAAGACAAAGCCGTAAAAGTATACTATAAGAACTAAGAAGTGCAAAAAGAACTGAAAACATGAGAATTTTTATATAACACTTTATATAATTTAAGTTGGTACATGTAACATTCCTACTTCAATGGTCATCATTCATTAAGTACTAACCAAAGTAGACTATATAAATGCAGTTAAAATATTTCAAACAGTTCTTGTTCTTATTTAACACTTTCTATTCTATTCTCTTGCTGTTTAGATGTTTGTTTTCATAAAACCATGTTTTTTTTGGAGGAACTTGTGTCATGTTAACATCAAATAACTGCCCGTTGTCTCGCCCTGACCTTGTAGGTGTTTCTCCACTGTTTCCATAGGTACAATATTTTTATTTTTTTTTTGTGATGGGTCTGTGAGCACTGCAACATTGTCATCTTCTGCTTCCTGCTTTATATTACTAATAAATTCAGGTATATCCTGCCAAATACAATCACTATTTGACTTCCAGCTTCCAGTGTAACCTGGAAGGCTCCATAATATGGCACTTAATTATGTGTTTGTTATTTTATTCTGTTTTGCGGGGTACAATATAATAAAACTAATAAGAACACGAAACTGTTGACTTTTTAATAAAACGTATATAGAGGCTGAATTGACGAGAGAAAACATAAAAGGGCTATGCAAATATATCTACAACAATAACACTAAATTTTGACGTTTAACCTTAACCTCAAATAAAGCCAAAACTGTCACTCAAAATGAGCCAACCTTAGTCGTCCTTGGATTGTATGAACAGAGAACACCTCCTGGCATTTCTGCTCTCCTAATACCTTCCATAAAATTCGTATTCTCGGCATGCAAATAAATCAGTTTAATTTCTATTGGTTTTAATGAAAATTTTTACAAAATACACAATTTATATAAAACCAGGTGCTTGCTAAGGTGTGCTTGGTTGAAAATTAACTTTGATGACAAATTGCGGGGATAAAAAAGAACTTCCACTACAGTATTTTAAGGCTAGTGTGCGGTAATTAGATATACCCGTCTTACATGTCGTACGATGTGCCTCTTTAATCTTTAAATTATCGCTACAAACTGTTGGAAAAGCACACCGCATGTTAAATATTTGTTTATGTGACTGAAGTCTGAGGATGGCACAAAATTTTTGGTTTTCTGGGCTGTTATGTACGTTATATTTGACTTAAGTTGTACCTTCCAAATCGGAAACCCGCACCACAGTATCATGTTATACAATTGTAAAGGCATGTGCCGGTCCCTATAATGTCGATTTTCAGTAATAAACCATTGCTAGTAACAAACGTGTTTTACTGTAGCTGCTAAGAGCGATCATTGTGGAAATACACCACATGGGCTACTGAGATACTATAACAATTTGTTTACTTTAAAGTCTACTTCCTTGATTTCTAGATTTTTATTTTTTACTCTTCATAATCATATCATGACTTTCACCAAAATCACATGTGGCTTCACTAGGTTCTATTTTTACTAACTCTTCTGGTTTAGAGGCAAGATTTTTGTGTCTGTAATATAAACTAACTAGGTACTATAATAGCTTATACAAAAAGACAAAGCTGTAAAAGTATACTAATAAGTGGAAAAAGAACTGAAAACATGAAAATTGTATTGTATAATACTTTATATAATTTAAGCTATAACATGTAACATTTCTACTTCAATGGTCATCATTCATTAAGTAGTAGCCAATAGTAGACTATATAAATGCACTTAAAACATTTCAAACAGTTCTTGTTCTTATTTAACACTTTTTATTCTGTTATCTTGTTGAAATTCAGTACCTATCCAGCCAGTAATATTCATATTCTCGTCGTCTTGAATGGTGCACTTTTCACAGCCTGGGTTTTGGAGTCTTTGCCCCTCTCTCTCCTGATTACTATAATGTATGTCTGAATTATTATAATATTATGTTATTTGCTTTGTCTTTTTCTTAACCTATTTATCTATCCTATACTAATCTCAAACTGTATGCATCAGAAACAACTAAGATACTCTTCTATTCTATACTGATCCTGAGTAAGCAACCCAGCTACTGGATATTTGACTATCCCACACTAATCCTAATTAAGCAGTAAGCTTTGGCAACTACTAGATCTACTTTCACATTATATAGTTGGATGCAGATGGGTACGTTTATGCTTCTTGCTGTATTCTTGTATTGTTCTTTGCACTCTTGAGGTCTGTTTGTACATCCAAAAAATATATGATTTAAGTCTCCTGTTTCTACACAAGTGTAGAGCTCATCTTGTCGTACTCCAATATTGCTTAGATGTTTTGGTGTCGAGCAATGGTTCATCCTCACTAATTATCTCTGTTTAGATGTTTGTTTTTATGAAACCATGGTTTTTTTGATGGAGCTTGTGTCATGTTAACATGAAATAATTGCCCTTGTTGTCTCCTCCTGACCTTGTAGGTGTTTCTCCACTGTTTCCATAGATACAATTTTTTTATTTCTTTTTGTGATGGGTCTGTGAGAACTGCAACTTTGTAATTTTCTGCCTCCTGCTTTATATTACTGATACATTCAGGTGTATCCTGCCAAATACAATTACAATTTAACTTCCAGTGTAAGCTGGAAGGCTCCATAATATGGCACTTAATTATGTGTTTTCTAGTTCTTTCTTTGTTTTGCGGGGCACAATATAATAAAACTAATAAAACCGCGAAACTGAGAGTCTCTAACCATAAATAAAAATTATATAGAGCCTTTATCAACAAGTCACGAGAAAAAAGAAAAATAAGGGATGTAAATAATTAACAACAAAACACAAAATTTTGACGTTTAACCTTAACCCCAAATTTTCTTCCATTTCATATTCTCTTAATGCTTATTCTTAAAAACCCGTGTCTTGAAATTTGGAATTTGTATCAGGAGCACATAAATGCGAGGAGGTATTCTCTGCGCACAATCGATATTCCTAGCCAAGGAGGACTAAGGTTGGGTCATTTTAAATCCCCGTTTTGACAATCGAACAGATGTTTAAAGTCATTGACCTTTAAAGTAATAAATCAATAAATTGATTAGTTCTGGTTTGGTGGGTGTTATTAAATCTATGAAATCCCTAAAACAGAAGTTACATTTACGAGTAAATCGTATACGATTGCTCGTATAGGAGAGTACCTACTTAGCAGTACTGAGAGAAAAGCGTGTAGCTATGTTGGGCATGTTAATCCTAGAGAGAAATTGGAAAGAAATACCTATAACTTTAAATAAAACGAGAAAGATTCGGCTGAAGACTTCCTTGCAAACAAGAATGGTATTATAGGCATCGAAGACCAGTTAATGAAGCAATTATAACTTGAGGGTGATGGGTTTAAAAAAATTTTGAGAATGGAACAGACAAAATTTGTTTCCTAAGCCTTTTGTTTACGGCATACGAGTTAATAATGTTTATGAAGAATACCTATCCTATACGAGTAATTGAATCGTATAAGATCTACTCATAAATGTAATTCCTGCTTAAAGTAATGCAACTTATCTTAAGGATGCCTATAAAAATTCTGTATATTATATTATATTGATATTATATAGCATGGGCAATACTTAGTAAATATCTGTCCTTGAGGCCAGAAGATATTTTTTCAGAAATTAAGTACAATGTATGAATGTGTAATTTAATTAATATCAAACATTTAGCCCTATTTTAACCAACATTATGTAATTGTCTTACTTAAAGATTAATTATATATACATATACAAATAAAAAATGGGAGGAATATACCTACACAACGGAGAATTTTCTGCGCTTATCATGTGCCTTCAAAAAATTATGTTATGGCTTATATCAAAGAAAATTATTTATATGGCACAGAACCTTTAAGATGTTTTAATTACACATTCACCATTTTGTCATGAAAAGTCAAATTTTTATTATTTCATTATACGAGCTATTCAACGTCGCTATAATAGTTTACCCGCCTTGTTACTTAAAAAAGACACAGCAATTATTTCCATTAGCATTCCATTCGTTAACTTTTAAACTAACTGGTATATTTTCTGCTTCCTTTTTGTAACATTTTGCTTGTTTACTAAATAGGCGGAAACATGTTAATCCCAAAACAGATAAGAGGTTAGTTATGTTAATCCTCTGGATATTCCCTGATAATTAAAATACCATGAAAATTGCTAATCATCAGAAGTTGTGAGTTATTACCGGCGAAGCAAGGCATAATTTCAGGCGCGAAATTTAAAAATGACATCCCATCTTCGGTTTAGCAGCCGAAGGCCGAGAACTACCGCTAACCTTAGTCTTCATTGGTTAGGACTTTTAACGGCGTCTATTGGTGCAAATTTATTTTATTTATATTCTCCCTGATATTTCTGCTCTTATAATACATTTTCTGAAATCGTATTCTCTGCACTGAATAAAAAGAGTTATATTTTATTATGTTTTTTATTGAAATTTTTTACAAAAGACACAATTTATCTGCAACCAGGTGTGATTGGTTGCCAATTAACTTTACAAGTTACACCAAATTGCGGGGCTACAAAAGAAATTGCAGGCTGGTGTGGGGCAATTCTCAGTTGTTCGTCTGAGGGGGCAATTAGATGTACCCCTCTGTCAATGTGCCTGTAAATTAAATTATAAAAAAGTTAGTGGTTTTATTATATTAGTTCCCTAACATTGTTAGAGGCAGGAAACGTTTAGACCTCAGACGAATTTGATCATCTGGGGTTTAGACCATACCAGTTATCACTATAAAAATGTTTCACCCATGCCTGATGAGGATGTGCTGTTGCAAATATTGTTTCCGACTAGTTTCAAAATCACACTGGTGGCATTTCCATGGCTCCTCCGGCTTTATATGTTGCAGATTATGTAGATTTAAATTAATTTTGTAATACGTTTTAAAATCGCAAAATGTGCATTTAAACTTGGTGGCGCCTGCAAGGTATGTTTCCAACTGACTCCAGTCCAGGCCCGGATGGCTTTCCGACAATATTTCTACAAAAGTGCAAGGGCTCTATTAGCAACTGCCTTTCCCGGTTGTTTCAGGAGTGTTTGAATTTAGGAAAAATTCCAGAAATTTGGAAACAAGCAGCAGTTACTCCACTTTTTAAGAAAGGTGACATACATATAGCGGAAAATTATAGACCCATCAGCTTGACCTGCAACCCTTGCAAATGTCTAGAAAAAATCATAGCTACAGAATTGACTGACTTCCTACTTACCAACAAAGTTCTACCAGATTCACAACACGGTTTCATATCTAAGCGTTCAACAATTACAAACCTTTTATGCTGCGTTGATAAATGGACCAAAGCCCTAGATAAAATGCAACCTACCGATGTGATATACCTGGACTTTGAAAAAGCATTTGATAAAGTACCACATTCATTGTTGCTCTACAAGCTTGAACATTTTGGTGTAAGAGGCAAACTGCTGAGTCTAATCAATGACTTTCTCACCAACCGCTTCTATCAAGTAAAGGTCAATGGTATCTTATCCAATAAACATCCGGTTCTAAGTGGGGTCCCCCAAGGATCTGTTTTGGGACCATTACTGTTTTTGGTTTATGTTAGCGATTTGTCATGGAATATTGAGACCAGCATCATTTTCTTCGCCGACGATACCAAGTTATTCTGTAATCCACTGTTGCAAAAGAATTGCTTAGACAGAGATCTGAGGCGTATTGAGACATGGACAAACCGGTGGTGCATGAAGCTTAATGTATCAAAATGTACAGTACTGCATATTGGTCCAAATAACCCTTGTGAAACATATTTGCTAAATAATTGTCAACTTATTAGCGTTGCAGAACAGACAGATCTGGGGATACTAATTTCTTCTAATTTAAAATGGGAATCACATATTAATAAAATGGTAAAGAAGGTCAATAGTTTTATTTTCATGGTGCAAAAGACTTTCAAAGATCACTCTCTACAAATTGTAAGGAAACTGTACACCTCCTATATTAGACCAAAAATTGAATACGGATATAATATTTGGAACCCCTACTACATCAAAGATATTGAAATTTTGGAAAGGGTCCAAAGGCGGGTTACCAGAATTCCATTTGAATTGGGAGGACTACCTTATCCGGAACGACTTGAAAGATTTGGGTTAACTGCTCTGAAGCAAAGAAGAACTAGGGGTGATATAATAGAAACTTATAAAATACTAACGGACTACTATTCTTGTAACTTGAGAAGTTTGTATAACTTAAACCAGAATCAACAGCTTCGTGGACACTCAAAAAAATTAAGCAAAGAAAAATCTGCGACATTTCCAAGAAAGAACTTCCTCAGCAATCGGGTGGTGTATATATGGAATTCACTTGAAGAAAGCACAGTGTGTGCAAATAGTGTAAACTCCTTTAAAAACCGAGTTGATCATAATTTCAAACAGTTAACTCAAAACTTTGTCCATTACGGTGCCTAATGATATTCGTTAAACTAAAAATCTAATAATATTTGTGAGTCCAAAATACTTACCTACCCATAAACAAATTATTTTTGCCTGAGAATTTAAAAGTGTAATAATTTAAATAGACCAACGGACTTTAGACATTTTAAATCACGATAAATATTAAAAACATTAAATAGACTAAAACAATAGCTTCATCGGATTCTCCGCTTGCTATTGATATAATAATAATAATAATAATAATAATAACTTGTGGAAAAATCGCATTGGTTGCATTTGAACGCTTCAAGTTTTTATGTGGACTTCATGATCATTGAGATGTGTCCTCAAACAATTTTTACAGCTTGTTTTATAATCACAGTGCTAACAAACGAGTGCGAAAAGTTCCAAATTACTTTGATCAACAGAACCTAGTGATACTCTGGAATAAAACATTGCGTTTCAATGAATCAACAGTTACATGCTTCGTTGGTTACATGCAAGTACACATTAAAAGCACAAATGTATAGGTTTACCTCTCTTGTGTATCATCTTTGCAGTCAATCTCTATATCAATCTTCTCAGACTTTATTAAGTAACGGTCATTAAAACATTCTTCTGTGCTGAATTCCTGTTTTACAGCATCACTAAGAAAAAAGGTTAAATGTTAATTTTAAGCATACTCTGTCCAAACCTGTTTCATCCATACATTATGAATTAGTAGTCAATGCTATTGGTATTCTAGGTACTCATTAAAATTAGTGAAATCAGTGAAATAAACAAATGTGAATCTTACGTAGACATATTAAGTTCTTGTTCTTGTTTAACACTTTGTGATGGGTCTGTGAGCACTGCGACATTGTCGTATTTTGCTTCCTGCTTTATGTTACTGATAAATTCAGGTGTATCCTGGCAAATACAATCATTATTCGACTTCCAGTGTAACCTGAAAGGCTCCATGATATGGCACTTAACTATGTGTTTTCTATTTTATTCTTTGTTTTGCGGGGCACAATATAATAAAACTAATAAGAGCACGAAACTGTTGCCTCTCTAACCATATATAAAACGTATATATAGCCTCTATTGTAGTGAGAAAAGAGAAAAGGGCCATCCAAACATATCTACAACAAAAACACTAAATTTTGACGTTTAATTCTAACCTCAAATGTTTATTGCAGACTTTAAACATATGTTCGGTTGTCAAAACGGTGATTCAAAATGAGCCAACCTCAGTCGTCCTTGGATTGTATGAACAGAAAACACCTCCTCGCATTTCTGCTCTCCTGATACATTTCATAAAATTCGTGTTCTCGGCATGCAAATAGATCAGTTATTGGTTTTAATGAAAATTTTTACAAAATACACAATTTATATAAAACCAGGTGCTTGCTAAGGTGTGCTTGGTTGAAAATTAACTTTGATGTCACACCAAATTGCGGGGATAAAAAAGAACTTCCACTACAGTATTTTAATGCTAGTGTGGGGTAATTAGATATACCCGTCTTAAATGTCGTGCGATGTGACTCTTTAAATTATCATTAGAAACTGTTGGAAAAAGCACACTGGTCGCACGTTAAATATTTATTCTGATGACTGAAGTCTGAGGATGGCACAAAATTTTTGGTTTTCTGGGCTTAATGAGATACTATAACAAAAACAACAGGAATATTCTTCTACCTTTGTTTACTTTAAAGTCTACTTCCTTAATTTCTAGATTTTCATTTTTAATTTTGTACTCTTCATAATCATATCATGACTTTCACCAAAATCACATGTGGCTTCACTAGGTTCTATTTTTACTGACCCTTCTGGTTTAGAGACAAGATTTTTGTGTCTGTAATATAAACTAACTACTATAATAGCTTATACAAAAAGACAAAGCTGTCAAAGTATACTAATAAATGGAAAAAGAACTGAAAACATGACAATTGTATTGTATAATACTTTTTATAATTTAAGCTGTAACATGTAACATTTCTACTTCAATGATCATTATTCATTAAGAAGTAGCCAATAGTAGACTATATAAATGCACTTAAAACATTTCAAACAGTTCTTGTTCTTATTTAACACTTTCTATTCTGTTATCTTGCTGAAATTCAGTATCCGGCCAGTAAGTAAGCACTTTTCACAGCCTGGGTTTTGGAGTCTTTGCCCCTCTTTCCTCATTACTATAATGTATGTCTGAATTATGTTATTTGCTTTGTCCCTTAACCTATTTATCTATCCTATACTTATCTCAAGCTGTATGCATCAGAAACAACCAAGATATTCGTCTATTCTATACTGATCCTGAGTAAGGATCCCAACTACTGCATATTTGACTATCCCATTCTAATCCTAATTAAGCAGTAAGCTTTGGTAACTACTAGATCTACTTTCACATTATGTAGTTGGATGCAGATGGGTACGTTTATGCTTCTTGCTGTATTCTTGTATTGTTCCTTGCACTCTTGAGGTCTGTTTCTACAACCAAAAAATATTTGATTTAAGTCTCCTGTTTCTCCAGAAGTGTTGAGCTCATCTTGTCATCCTCCAATATTGCTTAGATGTTTTGGTGTCGAGCAATGGTTCATCCTCATTCTAATTATCTCTGTTTAGATGTTTGTTTTCATGAAACCATGGTTTTTTTGAAGGAACTTGTGTCATGTTATATATGAAATATTTGCCCTTGTTGTCTCCTCCTGACCTTGTAGGTGTTTCTCCACTGTTTCCATAGGTACAATATTTTTATTTTTTTTTTGTGATGGGTCTGTGAGCACTGCAACATTGTGATCTTCTGCTTCCTGCTTTATATTACTAATAAAGTCAGGTGTATCCTGCCAAATACAATCAGTATTTGACTTCCAGTTTTCAGTGTAACCTGGAAGGCTCCATAATATGGCACTTAATTATGTGTTTTCTAGTTTATTCTTTGTTTTGCGGGGCACAATATAATAAAACTAATAAGAACACGAAACTGTTGACTCTCTAACCATATATTATAGAGCCTCTATACTCTATTGACGAGAGAAAACAAAAAAGGGCCATGCAAACATCTCTACAACAATACCACTAAATTTTGACGTTTATTCTAACCTCAAATATATATTGCAGACTTTAAACATCTGTTCGGTTGTCAAAACGGTGATTAAAATGAGCCAACCTGAGACCTCCTTGGATTATTGATTTTATGAACAGAAAATACCTCCTTGCATTTCTGCTCTCCTGATACATTTCCCAAGATTCGCTCCTTCGGCATTCATAAAACTATATAAAATTCTATTGTTTTCAATGAGTTTTTACAAAATACGCACAATTTATGTAAAACGGTGTTTGCAAAGGTGTGCTTGGTTGAAAATTAACTTTGATGTCACACCAAATTGCGGGGATAAAAAAGAACTTCCACTACAGTATTTTAATGCTAGTGTGGGGTAATTAGATATACCTACCTACCCGTCTTACATGTCGTGCTATGTGACTCTTTAAATTATCACTAGAAACTGTTGGAAAAAGCACACTGGTCGGCATGTTAAATATTTATTCTGATGACTGAAGTCTGAGGATGGCACAAAATTTTTGGTTTTCTGGGCTTAATGAGATACTATAACAAAAACAACAGGAATATTCTTCTACCTTTGTTTACTTTAAAGTCTATTTCCTTAATTTCTAGATTTTCATTTTTAATTTTGTACTCTTCATAATCATATCATGACTTTCACCAAAATCTCATGTGGCTTCACTAGGTTCTATTTTTACTAACCCTTCTGGTTTAGAGACAAGATTTTTGTGTCTGTAATATAAACTAACTACTATAATAGCTTATACAAAAAGACAAAGCTGTCAAAGTATACTAATAAATGGAAAAAGAACTGAAAACATGACAATTGTATTGTATAATACTTTTTATAATTTAAGCTGTAACATGTAACATTTCTACTTCAATGATCATTATCCATTAAGAAGTAGCCAATAGTAGACTATATAAATGCACTTAAAACATTTCAAACAGTTCTTGTTCTTATTTAACACTTTCTATTCTGTTATCTTGCTGAAATTCAGTATCCGGCCAGTAAGTAAGCACTTTTCACAGCCTGGGTTTTGGAGTCTTTGCCCCTCTTTCCTGATTACTATAATGTATGTCTGAATTATGTTATTTGCTTTGTCTTTCCCTTAACCTATTTATCTATCCTATACTAATCTCAAGCTGTATGCATCAGAAACAACCAAGATATTCGTCTATTCTATACTGATCCTGAGTAAGGATCCCAACTACTGCATATTTGACTATCCCATTCTAATCCTAATTAAGCAGTAAGCTTTGGTAACTACTAGATCTACTTTCACATTATGTAGTTGGATGCAGATGGGTACGTTTATGCTTCTTGCTGTATTCTTGTATTGTTCCTTGCACTCTTGAGGTCTGTTTCTACAACCAAAAAATATTTGATTTAAGTCTCCTGTTTCTCCAGAAGTGTTGAGCTCATCTTGTCATACTCCAATCTTGCTTAGATGTTTTGGTGTCGAGCAATGGTTCATCCTCATTCTAATTATCTCTGTTTAGATGTTTGTTTTCATGAAACCATGGTTTTTTTGAAGGAACTTGTGTCATGTTATATATGAAATATTTGCCCTTGTTGTCTCCTCCTGACCTTGTAGGTGTTTCTCCACTGTTTCCATAGGTACAATATTTTTATTTTTTTTTGTGATGGGTCTGTGAGCACTGCAACATTGTGATCTTCTGCTTCCTGCTTTATATTACTAATAAAGTCAGGTGTATCCTGCCAAATACAATCAGTATTTGACTTCCAGTTTTCAGTGTAACTTGGAAGGCTCCATAATATGGCACTTAATTATGTGTTTTCTAGTTTATTCTTTGTTTTGCGGGGCACAATATAATAAAACTAATAAGAACACGAAACTATTGACTCTCTAACCATATATTATAGAGCCTCTATACTCTATTGACGAGAGAAAACAAAAAAGGGCCATGCAAATATCTCTACAACAATACCACTAAATTTTGACGTTTATTTTAACCTCAAATATATATTGCAGACTTTAAACATCTGTTCGGTTGTCAAAACGGTGATTAAAATGAGCCAACCTGAGACCTCCTTGGATTATTGATTTTATGAACAGAAAATACCTCCTTGCATTTCTGCTCTCCTGATACATTTCCCAAGATTCGCTCCTTCGGCATTCATAAAACTATATAAAATTCTATTGTTTTCAATGAGTTTTTACAAAATACGCACAATTTGTGTAAAACGGTGTTTGCAAAGGTGTGCTTGGTTGAATATCAACTTTTGATGTCACACCAAATTGCGAGGATAAAAAAGAACTTCCACTACAGTATTAAGGCTAGTGTGGGGCAATTAGATGTACCCCGTCTTACATGTCGTGCGATGTGCCTCTTTAATTTATCGTTACAAACTGTACTCTTCATAAATCATATGACTTTCACCAACCTGTGGCTTTTACTAGGTTCTATTTTTACTTAGTCTTCTTGTTGGGAAACAATATTTTTGTGTCTGTAATATTAACTTCCTACCATAATAGTTTATAGAAATAGACAAAGCCGTAAAAGTATACTAATAACTAATAAGTGGAAAAAGAACTGAAAACTAGAGAATTTTTGTATAACACTTTATATAATTTAAGCTGTTACATGTAGCATTTCTACTTCAATGGTCATTTAGTAGTAGCAGGACTATTTAAATGCACTTAGAACATTTCAAACAGTTCTTGTTCTTATTTAACACTTTCTATTGAACCAGTAATATTCATATTTTCGTTTTGAATGGTACACTTTTCACAGCCTGGGTTTTGAAGTCTTTACCCGTCTCTCCTGATTATTATAATATATGTCTGAATTATTACAATATGTTATTTGCTTTGGGTTTTTCTTTCCCTTGAAAACCTATTTATATAACCTATACTAATCTCAAGCTGTATGCATCAGAAAGTACTAAGATATTGGTCAATCCTATACTAATCCTAATTGAGCAGAAAGCTTTGGTAACTATTAAATCTACTTTTCCAATATATAGTTTGATGCAGATGGGTGCATATTTTATGCTTTTTTGCACTCTTGAGGTCTGTTTCTACATCCAAAAAATATATGATTTAGGTCTCCTGCCTCTCCACATTTGCAGAGCTCATCTTGTCAAACTCCAATCTTGCTTAGATGTTTTGGTGTCGAGCAAGCAGGGTTCATCCTCATTCTAATTATCTCTGTTTAGATGTTTATTTTCATGAAACCATGGTTCGTTTGGAGAAACTTGTGTCATGTTAACATGAAATAATTGCTGCCCTTGTTGTCTCCCCCTGACCTGGTAGGTGTTTCTCCACTTTTTCCATAGGTACATTTTTTCTTGTGCTCGGTCTGTGAGCACTGTAACATTGTCATATTCTGCTTCCTGCTTTATATTACTAATAAATTCAGGTATATCCTGCCAAATACAATCACTATTTGACTTCCAGCTTCCAGTGTAACCTGGAAGGCTCCATAATATGGCACTTAATTATGTGTTTTCTATTTTATTCTATGTTTTGCGGGGTACAATATAATAAAACTAATAAGAACACGAAACTGTTGACTTTTTAACCATATATAAAACGTATATAGAGGCTGTATTGACGAGAGAAAACATAAAAGGGCTATGCAAATATCTCTACAACAATAACACTAAGTTTTGACGTTTAATTCTAACCTCAAATATTTATTGCAGACTTTAAACATCTGTTCGGTTGTCAAAACAGTGATTAAAATGAGCCAACCTTAGACCTCCTTGGATTATTGATTTTATGAACAGAAAATACCTCCTTGCATTTCTGCTCTCCTGATACATATTCTTAAAATCGCTGTCCGCATTTTAGATCTGATTATGGTCACAAAAATGCGAGTAGGGTATTTTCCTTGTTTTATGGAGGAAGGATTTTACGTTTAATTTAATAATGGCAATGGGTGGGAAAAGGGGCATAAGTCGAAAATTCATTAAATAGAGTTAACTTGTCCCCAAGCTTCTTCTGGTCATTATTTATCTTTGTGAAAACGGATATAACTGAAAATTCCTTACAAAGTGCGCACAATTTATTGTGAAAAAAAGTATATCTGCAAAACATCGTAAGCTGGTAGTGTAAAGGGGTTTATGTCTCGTTAAGTTTAATTTCGAACACAATCCAGATGAATCAGATAATCTTAAGTGTGAAAAGGGGTATATTAACACCTGTGCCTTTTGGTATGTTGTCAATAAGTTGGCGAAAGATTAGGATGACTAGCGGAAACAGATATGTATATTCTTCACCTTTAATACAAAAAATCAAATACTATAATATAGGTATGCAAAATGCAGAATGGTAAGAATCGTTTGCGAAAAGTTTTAGTTTTAGAAACGACAGCTACGAGAGGAGCTAACCAAATCGCCTCTACAAATATATAATTTGCAATATAATGTAGATCCACAAACCAAAACATTAACATTGTATTCCGACACGTGTGCTAGACAAAATAAAAATTCTTATTTGGGAGTTATGTTCATGTTACTATTGCAAAGAAATCCAAATCTACAACAAATCGACCACAAGTTTTTAGAGCATATGAGACAACGATCATTCTGTCATTAAAGAAAAAATATGAAGCTGCAATCGAATATCCGCGAGACTGGATGCAACTGGTGCATAACTGTGGTAAGACAAAACCGTTTAAGGTGATTGAGATAGAAAGAAAGGATTTTTTGACTTTTTGTCACTAATTAAAGCTTACTTTATAAACAAAAAGACCGACGAAGCAGGCAAACAGGTAGTATGGAGAAAAATAAAATGGATTCGATATTCCTCTGATCATTTTGGAATAGTCCAGTACAGAAATTCTATAGTGCCTTCAAGAAAATTGATTTTAGGGCGTAAGGCGAAGACCTCAATCCCAACTAACACGTAAAGCCTACTCTAAGGGACCCGTTCCAATAAATACTAAAAAGAAAGAGAATTTACTTGAACTTCTGCTGGTATATCAATAACAATTTTCATCAGTATTATCAGAGCATTACTACGAAGGATTAAGCATCAGTTTTTTGTTTAAAATATTGCTGGCAGATATTTTGTTCAATTTATTTAGGTCATGTGATGTTTAGTAACTTTTAATCCTTAAATATAATAAACATTTTTCATCCAAAGAACAAATACGCAGTATTTTTATATTTATTTCTTCCAGTGAGAAAAGAGATTAAGTTCCTTTTTTCTTAATTTTTCTTGGGTAGAAGGATACAAGTCGATGTTTTTTTTCTTAGTTCTGGGAATTCCTATCTTTGTTAAGAACTAACTATAGATTAATCTTATAAAGACATGCCACTTTCACAAAAAATATATTTGTCGTTTTAATTTGTATTTAACTGCGACCAATCGACTATTTTCCTTGTTTTCTCACAACTGTTGAATCTCGACTTATCCTCCTTTTCCCACCCGTGTGGCAAATATACTTCCTCGCATTTTCATCCTCTTTCTTGATTTATTCTCAAAATCTGGTTCTGAAATTTAGGATTTGTCATCAGGAGCACATAAATGCGAGGAGGTATTTTCTCTTGATACAATCCAAGGAGGACTAAGGTTAGCTCATTTTGAATTATTGTTTTGACAACCGAACAGCTGTGGAAATGAGCCAACCTTAGTCCTCCTTGAATTATATGAACAGAGAATACCTCCTCGCATTTCTGCTCTCCTGATACATTTCCCAAGACTCGTTCCCTCGCATTCAAATAAAACTGTATAAAAATATTCTATTGTTTTTAATGGAAATTTTTACAAAATACGCACAATTTATGTAAAACGGTGTTTGCAAAGGTGTGCTTGGTTGAATATTAACTTTTGATGTAACACCAAATTGCGGCGATAGAAAAGAACTTTCAGCTAGTGTGGGGCAATTACAAACTGTACTCTTCATAAATCATATGACTTTTACCAAAATCACCTGTGGCTTTACTAGGTTCTATTTTTACTTAAGTCTTCTTGTTGAGAAACAATATTTTTGTGTCTGTAATATTAAATTACTACTGTAATAGTTTATGCAAAAAGACAAAGCCGTAAAAGTATACGAAGAACTAAGAAGTGCAAAAAGAACTGAAAACATGAGAATTCTTATATAACACTTTATATAATTTAAGTTGTTACATGTAACATTTCTACTTTAATGGTCATCATTCATTAAGTAGTAGCCAAAGTAGACTATATAAATGCACTTAAAACATTTCAAACAGTTCTTGTTCTTATTTAACACTTTCTATTCTATTCTCTTGCTGAAATTCAGCATCCATCCACTCATATTCATATTTTTGTCGTCTTGAATGGTACACTTTTCACAGCCTGGGTTTTGGAGTCTTTGCCCCTCTGTCCTTTTAATTATTATAATAATATGTTATTTGCTTCGTAGTTTTCTTACCCTTAACCTATTTATCTAACTTATACTAATCTGAAGCTGTTTGCATCAGAAACTACTAAGATATTTGTCTATTCTATATTGATCCTAAGTAAGCAACCCAACTACTGGATATTTGACTATCCTATACTAATCCTATTTAAGCAGTAAGCTTTGGTAACAATGGTAACTACTAAATCTACTTTCACATTATATAGTTGGATGCAGATGGGTACGTTTATGCTTCTTGCTGTATTCTTGTATTGTTCTTTGCACTCTTATGAGGTCTGTTTCTACATCCAAAAAATATATGATTTAAGTCTTCCGTCTCTGCACAAGTGTAGAGCTCATCTAGTCGTACTCCAATATTGCTTAGATGTTTTGGTGTCGAGCAATAGTTCATCCGCATTCTAATTATTTCGGTTTAGACGTTCGTTTTCATAAAACCATGGTTTCTTTTTCTTTGGAGAAACTTCTGTCATGTTACTACCATGAAATAATTGCCCTTGTTGTCTTCTCCTGACCTTGTAGGTGTTTCTCCACTGTTTCCATAGGTACAATATTTTTATTTTTTTTTGTGATGGGTCTGTGAGAACTGCAACTTTGTCATCTTCTGCTTCTTGCTTTATATTGCTGATACATTCAGGTGTATCCTGCCAAATACAATCACTATTTAACTTCCAGTGTAACCTGGAAGGCTCCATAATATGCCACTTAATTATGTATTTTCTACTTTATTCTATGTTTTGCGGGGTACAATATAATAAAACTAATAAGAACACGAAACTGTTGACTTTCTAACCATATGTAAAACGTATATAGAGGCTCTATACTGACGAGAGAAAACATAAAAGGGATATGGAAATATATCTACAACAATAACATTAAATTTTGACGTCTAACCTTAACCTCAAATAAAGCTAAAACTGTCATTCAAAATGAGCCAACCTTAGTCGTCCTTGGATTGTATGAACAGAAAACACCTCCTCGCATTTCTGCTCTCCTGATACATTTCATAAAATTCGTATTCTCAGCATGCAAATAGATCAGTTTAATTTGGTTTTAATGAAAATTTTTACAAAATACACAATTTATATAAAACCAGATGCTTGCTAAGGTGTGCTTGGTTGAAAATTAACTTTGATGTCACACCAAATTGCGGGGATAAAAAAGAACTTCCACTACAGTATTTTAAGGCTAGTGTGGGGCAATTAGATATACCCCCGTCTTACATGTCATGCGATGTGCCTCTTTAAATTATGACTACAAACTGTTGGAAAAGCACAAAATTTTTGGTTTTCTGGGCTTAATGAGATACTATACCAAAAAGAACAGAAATATTCTTCTACCTTTGTTTACTTTAAAGTCTACTTCCTTGATTTTCATTTTTCATTTTGTACTCTTTATAATCATATCATGACTTTCACCAAAATCACATGTGGCATGTGGCTTCACTAGGTTCTATTTTTGCTAACCCTTCTGGTTTAGAGGCAAGATTTTTGTGTCTGTAATATAAACTAACTACTATAATAGCTTATACAAAAAGACAAAGCTGTTAAAGTATACTAATAAGTGGAAAAAGAAATGAAAACATGAGAATTGTATTGTAAAATACTTTATATAATTTAAGCTGTAACATGTAACATTTCTACTTCAATGGTCATCATTCATTAAGTAGTAGCCAATAGTAGACTATATAAATGCACTTAAAACATTTCTTGTTCTTGTTCTTATTTAACACTTTCTATTCAACCAGTAATATTCATATTTTCGTCGTCTTGAATGGTGCACTTTTCACAGCCTGGGTTTTGGAGTCTTTGCCCCTCTCTCCTGATTACTATAATATATGTCCGAATTATTATAATATTATGTTATTTGCTTTGTCTTTCCCTTAACCTATTTATCTATCCTATACTAATCTCAAGCTGAATGCATCAGAAATAACTAAGATATTCGTCTATCCTGTACTGATCCTGACTAAGCAACCCAACTACTGGATATTTGACTATCCTATACTAATCCTAACTAAGCAGCAAGCTAACTAACTTTAGATCTACTTTCACATTATATAGTTGGATGCAGATGGGTACATTTATGCTTCTTGCTGTATTCTTGTATTGTTCTTTGCACTCTTGAGGTCTGTTTCTACATCCAAAAAATATATGATTTAAGTCCTCTCTCTCCACAAGTGTAGAGCTAATCTTGTCGTACTCCAATAGCGCTTAGATGTTCTGGTGTCGAGCAATGGTCCATCCTCATTCTAATTATCTCTGTTTAGATGTTTGTTTTCATGAAACCATGGTTTTTTTCGAGGAACTTGTGTCATGTTAACATGAAATAATTGCCCTTGTTGTCTCCCCCTGACCTTGTAGGTGTTTCTCCACCGTTTCCATATGTACTATATTTTTATTTTTTTTGTGATGGGTCTGAGTACTGCAACATTGTCATCTTGTTTCCTGCTTAATAGTACTGATAAATTCAGGTGTATGCTGCCAAATACAATCACTATTTGACTTCCAATTTCCAGTGTAACCTGGAAGGCTCCATAATATGGCACCTAATTATGTGTTTTCTATTTTATTCTTTGTTTTGCAGGGCACAATATAATAAAACTAATAAAACCGCGAAACTGTTGAATCTCTAACCATATATAAAACGTATAAAGAGCTTTTATCGACGAGAGAAAAGGAAAATAAAGCAATTCAATCGTAACTCTACTACAAAACACTAAATTTTGACGTTCAACTTTAACCTCAAATAATCTTCTTTTTAATTGGATATATTTGGCCACACCGTGCTATACGAGGTAGATGCCAGGAGTTCAAATAAAAATTGTATCAATACCTCCTCGCATTTCTGCTCTCCTGATACATAAGCTTAAAACGATGCCCGCATTTTAGAATTTATTTGTCATGAAATTTCATAAAAGCGAGATGTTCTTTCTATTCCTGGTATGCTAGAAAATGGTGCAAATTTTCTGAAATTTTAAGGATTACATTCTCCCAGGTATATTTGCTATCCTGATACATTTCCTAAAATCGTATTCTCTGCATTGAAATAAATAAAACAGTTTAAATATTTTACTATGTTTTTATTGAGAATTTGTACAAAAATTTGTAAAACCGGATGTTTGCTATGGTTAAAAATTAACTTTTGATGTCACACCAAATTGAGGTGATAAAAATGAACTTGCACTACAGTATTAAGGCTGGTGTGGGGCAATTAGATGTACCCCGTCTTACAAGTCGTGCGATGTGCCTCTAGTTCAGCTATACTCTAAGTGTGTTCCGCGGAACCCTAGGGTTCCGCGATACCTCTGTATATATCCATATGAAAGTTCTTTTGAAGAAGACATGCTTATGTGTTCACCGCTGCTCACAAACACTACCGGGGAAGAAATTTTTAATAAAATAAATATATTTTTTGAAGAAAATAATCTCAGTTGGAACAATTGCATTGACATTTGTACAGATGGGGCCAAGGCGATGACAGGTAAAACAGCAGGAGCAGTGTCACGAATAAAAAATAAAGCGCCTAATTGTAGTTCCAGCCATTGTATTCTGCATAGACAAGCACTTGCGATGAAGCAAATGCCGTCAATTCTAAAATTAGTTATGGATGAAGCGGTAAAAATAATTAATTTTATCAAATCACGACCACTACAATCCCGATTGTTCTCATTATTGTGTGAAGATTATGGCAGCAAACATAAAACACTGCTGCTCCATACAGAAGTGCGATGGCTGTCCCGGGGTAAAACTTTAACAAGGCTATTTGAACTTAGAGCCGAGTTACAAATGTTTCTTTCAGCAGATACTTCTTTTAATTTGAAGGACCGTTTGTATGATAAAACTTGGTTGTTCCGATTGTCTTTTATGGCGTATATCTTTCAAAAACTGAACGAATTGAATTTATCATTGCAAGGTAAACAGACAACAGTGTTTCAGCCCAATAATAAAATAACTGCCTTCAAAAGAAAATTAGATTTTTGGATTATTTGCGTTGGTAAGAAAGAAATAGAAAGCTTTACGTCACTCAGCGAGTTTGTTAGCGATAACGACTCAGAAATGTTTCAAGATGATGTGTTTGAAGAATTGGTCCAATATCTCAGTTCGATGCGCGCATCTTTTGAAAAGTATTTTCCCGAAGAACAGAATACAAAAATGAAACTGAATTCATGGATTCATAATCCTTTTTTACCCAACTTGGAAAAGCCCGAAAGTATGTCAAACGAGATATATGAATCTCTTTTAGAAATGTCATCAGACACAAGTATGGAGTCACTGTTCAAAACGACGCCTCTCAACGATTTTTGGTGCAGAATCCGTGATGAATATCCAATGCTTGGCAAAATGGCTCTGAATATTCTTCTCCCGTTCCCAACAACATATTTGTGCGAAACAGGATTCTCAACCTATGCAGCCACGAAAACAAAATATCGCAATAGACTGGACGCCGAACCTGATATGAGACTTCAACTGTCTTCTATCAAACCTGATATCAACCAATTGATGAAAAATAAAAAACAGTTTCATACCTCCCATTAGTAAGATTTTTTCTTTTTTAATATCTTCTATTATTGTACTTGCCATGTGGTAAAGTAAGTAATAATTAGTAACTGTTACATTGTACTTTTATTATGCTTATTAATAAAGAATACACTTTTAAAAACTATTGTTTTATTGTAGGGTTCCATCAAGTATTTTGCTTCCCAAAAGGGTTCCGTCACCAAAAAAGTTTGAGAACCGCTGCCTAGTTTATCATTACAATCTGTTCAAAAAGCACAGTGGTCGGCATGTTAAAATTCATTCACCTTATAACGACTGAAGTGTTTGGCAGCCACACTCACCGCAAGTAAATATTTTACCTAGCTCTGAATTGTTATGTAAAGCAAGGTGACGAGTTAAACTGTCTGTGTTTATACGTTTGAATTGATGAGAATCAACAGTACACATTGAAAAGCACTAATGTCTCTTGTGTATCATTGTTGTGGTCAATCTCTATATTGATCTCCTCAGACTTTATTAGTACAGCCAATAAGTCATTTTTCTTTTTCTTAGCTGAATTCCTGTTTTACAGCTTCACTAAGAAAAAGGTGGATTGTTCATTTTAAGCAAACTCTACCCAATGGGATCTTTCATCCATACGTTACAAATTAGTAGTATAGGTATGTCTATTTTCATTATTATTAGTACAAAATCTAGGTAGGTAGGTACTCATTAAAATTAGTGAAAGAAACAATTGTGAATTTTACGTTGATATAAGTTCTTGTTCTAGTTTAACACTTTGTGATGGGTCTGTGAGCAATTAGATACAATCTATACTCATATACTTTAGGTACAGGTCGTGCATTCTAGCTTGCGTTCAGAGATGCGTAGATGATAGAAACGAAGAGTCAGTGTACAACAAAGATACCTAGCTAATACCTAATTTCTACTGCGCACCCAGAGATCAGAGTTCATGGTATATTGCTTGACCTGTACTTGGATATACTTCAAGTTTCGCTATTTTACTTCAAGTATAACTTACTCGAAGATATTTTAAGTATTTGGATTTACTTAAAGTCTTTGATAAGTATACTTCAAGTACCTCAATTTGACTTAGTATCTTACTTGACGATTTAATACTTCAAGCACTTTCGTTGGAACAATTTACTTCGCTATTTTACTTCAAGTATAACTTACTCGAAGATACTTTAAGTATTTTGATTTACTTAAAGTATTTGATAAGTATACTTCAAGTACCTCAATTTGACTTAGTATCTTACTTGACGATTTAATACTTCAAGCACTTTCGTTGGAACAATTTACTTCGCTATTTTACTTCAAGTATAACTTACTCGAAGATACTTTAAGTATTTGGATTTACTTAAAGTCTTTGATAAGTATACTTCAAGTACCTCAATTTGACTTAGTATCTTACTTGACGATAATTTAAGTGTTTTTGTTGTGCACTTAATACTTCAAGCACTTTCGTTGGAACAATTTAATTGATACTTTCTTGCAGTACTTGTGACATCTCTACGTATCAGTGTCCCAATAATAGAGCAGCAGTATAATATGCAGAGTGAAAAAGATACTCTATACAAAAGGGTGATTCCTTATGATATTCTAAAAGAAAAAGTGCATGTGAACATGTGTCCGAAAATGCCCCGTTCTTGATATACAGGGTGTTAAAGCTTTTTAAAAAATAGGTTTCTTGTAATTTTTTTAAATATCCTGTTTCCGATTTTATTGAAATTTGGTAAAGTTATTCATAATGATAAGGGGCTTAATTAGCCCTAACTAGATCAAATTTATTAAGTCCAATGGCGTTGTATTATTAGTTGGTAAATCCGAGAAAAAATCAAAATTAGAAAAAAGTGGGTACCTACATTTTTTTGTCAATAATATTCGTTAAGGTCGGGACGCCACTGGACTTAATAAATTTAATCTAGTTAGGGCTAATTAAGCCCCTTATCATCATCAATAACGGCACCAAATTTCAATAAAATGGGGAAAGGATATTTAAAAATATTATAAAAAACTATTTTTTTGAAAAAACTTTAACACCCTGTATATCAAGAACGAGGCAACTTAGGAGATATGATCATATGAACTTTTGCTCTTAGAATATCATAAGGAATCACCCCCTTAAGTTACGTACCGTACTTATTATAACACACTGTAGATAGCTATAGAGTTCTAGAATAATGTTTTTGAGTAGTTGTCCAAATAAATACAAATGAAGAACTATGTCCCAGTTCAAGTAAACTGTATACATTACGTGCCTATTTAAAAGGTACAATTTATATGGGAAGTGCAACCCGGAAAACAAGTACCCCTCTCAGGGGGTGTTGTGTTTTGTATTTTTTTCCTTTCTTTATCACAGCAGGAGATTTCTCGTAGTCACGTTAAATAAAACCAAAAAATGCGGTTTTCAACCAATATGATAATATAATCAGTTAACTAAAGCACAGTATATATACTTACTTATATTTCTTTTAATGGAAGAAACCTTTTTGAGTGTACCAAGTATATATATACAATTTCTATTAGTTTTTTAAATACATATTTTACACAATATAAAAGCAAGACCAAGGTAAATATCCAATGAAAAACCAGTCGACAGCAGCGAGTCGAGTGCTCTGAGAACAGTATAATCGCAATCGCTAGTTGTGCAAGCTGTTTTACTTCTGTATATTCCCAAGCTTATGTTAAATTCAACAGACAAATGACTTTTGAAGACGAAGAAGATGAAAAGTAGTAGAAACGGTGGTCAAACGCAATTCTTAGGGCAAGTATCTATGTTTTTCTAAATAATACTTGGAAACCGATGGATATATTTTGATTTCAAGCTTTTCAATGTTAGATACAATTAATCTCTCCAAAGACCAGAGACTGGTGCAATGAAAGCGTGCCCAAAGAGTGGTGAAAAAGAAAAAATCTCGCACAGTCCCCACTATGAGATGCCAAAAGAAAGTACAACTTTGTGAAACCTTCCTGACACCAAACCACAAAGCTGAGTGGAACAGTAATAACATTCCTGGTCTCAACTGAAATACCATTAAATGGTATACAGATGGCTCAAGCACATTTGAAGGAATTGGAATACCCAATCATCTTCCAAGCAGAAACTCTTGCTATAGGAAGACTTGCTCAATTCAATATTGAAAGAAATTGTCACAGACAAGAGATTATCATCATGTCTGACAGCCAAACAGCCATCAATGCGCTCAGCTCATGCGTAAGCGGTTTGGGAGTGTCCGGAGGAACTGTATGATCTAAGTAATACAGAGGGGAACGCAAGGGCAGATACACTTGCAAAAAGAAGGGCCAAAACACCATTTATGACACCGAAACCCTTCTGCGGAATTAGCAACAGCACAATACTGCAAGAAGCAGATAACAAAAAATCCAATCATTGGACATGAGACAGTCAAAAATACTTCTGAAAAACTATAACCAGAAAAGATCTAAGGACTGTATCAACTTAAGCAAAAACAAACTCGGAGTGCTGACGGGAATTCTCAGTCGGCTGAAGAGACACCTGAAGAAATTCGGACTATAGATGAAGAAAAATGCAGTTTCTGTGAGGAAGAGGATGAAACCTCCATACACATTATCTGAGAACGTAACGCACTGCAGAATGCAAGGGTACAACATCTGGGCGTCCACCACAATCTGAAACCGAACAGAATCCTAAACTTCCTATGGGTAATGAGACTGGAGGAGCTGCTATAGTCGCTGAGACTCTCCCAAGGACTTAGCAGCAGAAGGGAGCACAATAGTTCTCTTTGGTAGCAGTGCATTTTTCCCCCAATATTCAAATACAAATCGATTGAAGGGACTTCGAAAGTAGGTACACTTGAAAGTAGTTTTAATTTAAAGACTTTTTTGTCATTTACCCTAATTCGCTTACTTTAACTAATACAACGTTTTAAAAAACTGGAAAACCTAATTTTAATAGCTTCCCATGCATTCACAAAAAGGATGAAGACCCTACTGTGCCTTTAAATTACAGGCCTATCAGTATGTTATCAAGTCTGGGAAAAATCGCAGAAAAGCTGATTTTAGCTCAAATAGACAGTCTTGTGTTCGAACGCAACGTTCTGCCTTAGAAGCGAACCTTACACCGTTAGGCAGACAACGAGGCTCACGTCCAACATAATGAAAGGATTCAATAAAAGGGCGCACACGGGGGGCGATCTTCCTTGACGTCAGCAAAGCATTTGACAAGGTCTGGCATAATGGTCTTTTACTGAAACTAATAAGACCCGGAGCTCCGAACTACATCATCAAGGTAGTAGGCTCTTTTCTGGTGCAGTCTCGTTGGAGAACGCACTTTCTTTGAATAAACACATCACGACGGGAGTGCCGCAAGGCTCACCTCTCTCCCCGATGCTATATAACATTCTCCTTGTTACTGCAAGAGTAATTTCAGATTTACTTTACCTGGAGGACGTTGTTTATATTTTCTTCAAGTAACACTTGCACAACTGTAAGAAAAAGTACCCTTTGAGTACAGAACGAATATGTGGCTGCAGGTCAAATTGTGAAGGACAGACAGTATCCCAATCGATGGTTTGGAACCAATGGAACAATAAGATGGCCAGCAAAGTCACCAGATATAACACCATTCGATTTTTTTTCTTTGGGGTCACGTGTCTACGAAACACCAGTTGAAGATATCGCCTATCGAATTATCAAAATTACAGCGGAATGTACTGCTATTATAAAAAGAACGCTTTTAAAAGTTACCCACAGCAAACTTTTAAAAATTATTATTAAGTGGAAAATTATTTTAGGTTTAACGGTTTCCAAAATAATAAAAAAAATTAATGAAGTAATCGAATTAGGGTAAATGATAAAAAAGTCTTAAAATTTAAAGTACTTTCAAATGTTCTTACTTTCGAAGTTCCTGCAATGATGTTTTCATTAAAAAATGCAAGGTGATCCTCTCTTCTCAAAATCAAAATATATCTATTCGTTTTTGAGGTATAAGCTTGCCGCCAATAATTATTATTTCTTTAAGAGATAATCCGCATACACAAAAATATTCATATCAATTTTCAAATTGAAATTAGAGCATACAGGCTTGACAAATAAACGTACACACTAGTCATACGTTGAACAAAGCAAATGGTTGGTCTTGCTTTTATCAATCAACAACAACGAACTTATAAATAATATAATTTATCTGGTTATACGTAACAATATAATTCCTTTTAATAATAAATTTCATTTTCTACTAGCGAAAAGAAGACGTTGCGATTTGGCTGAATACTTATCAGTTCTTTTAATACCTTCGTACATTAAAAAGTAATTTGGTACTTAATGAAATCAAATAAATACACCCCCTCCCCTCGCGCTTGATTTTACCTGCCATTTCATTCCATTATGAGGTTCCGACCAAAAAAAAAATATAGTAAATGTGTGGACACTGTATACGAAAATTATTAACTACAGGGTGTCTAAAAAGTGCGGAAAAATGCCACCACACATTCCTGAGACTTAAATATGACTAACCCAACTTACCTCGGTCCAAAAGTGGATAATTTCGGAGATGCAGAGTGTCAAAAGTTCGATTTGGTTTTAGTTTTTCATAAATAATGTTTTTAATAATTGGTGTATTGTCACAATATTCGGCTAGGGGGGGTTTTGTGGGGTGAAACATTAAAATCTGTTCAAATCAACTCTTACCACGTATACCTTGTTTAGGTAAAAGACGTTGGAGAATTCGAATTTTTATTTAAAAGTTAAATACAGGGTGGCTCAAAAAAGTTATTTCGTTTTAAATGCGTGCAGGGTACCGCAGGTGTCGCCCTCTAAATTTTACAATAAACATGAGAGCAGATTTTAATGTTTCACTGCACAACCCCCCCCCCCCCCCCCCCTAGCCGAATATTGTGACAATATACTAATTATTAAAAAAATTATTTATGAAAAACTAAAACCAAATTAAACTTTTGACACTCTGTATCTCTGAAATCATCCACTTTTGGACCGAGGTAAGTTGGGTTAAATCGTCATGAATTTGTGGTAACATTTTTTCCGCACCTTTTAGAGACATATGAAGATTTTAGGATAAACAAAAGTGCACATTTTTTATTGAGCCCAAAATTTAGATGCAAAAGCGTTTTTTTAATTACTTTGCGAATAAACGCTGAAGGTGTAGGGGGGGGGGTCCATTTATAAGAAAAGACCCTGCACAATGTAAAGTGCACATGCGTCCAAAAATATCATAAAAATTCAAATGAAAGGTTTTCGTGTCAATTTAAGAAATTGTCCTTTTTCAAAAGAATACATCCGTTGAATTAAACCGAAGAATTTGACAGCTTGCTTCTACAAAAACACTAACAATGAACCGCCCTTCAAAATTTAGAGTTCAAAATTGTCATGTAAATTTTGCAAAAATATACAGTCTGTGTTGTTCGTTTTGCAAAAATTCAAAATTTGGATAGTCTTTCAGAGGCAGGACTTTTTTTTATATTAATAACACTGGTCGACATGATTTTTATAACACACCTAAGCCCATTATTTTCACAATGCTAATACCTTTCTAATAATAGGAAACAATATTTTTAAAGCCCTAATATGTACCACTCTTCAATGAACGTATTTGGCAGGTAGTAAATTTTATGAGGGGTCTTTTAAAACGGGTTCCTTTTAAAACAGAAAGATATCCTAAAATGGACTGTTTATAACATTAAACTTATTCTCTTATCAGTCTTCTTTTGAGTTTCAAATGGAGTGGTCCTGTGTAATTAAGAAAGTTTTTTCAACGACGGAAATCTCAGTTGCAACATTTCTCCTGAAAAGTTTTGTTATACAGTAGAGTCTGGATATAGTGAACTAATTAATGAACGGCTTTATCACTCTACCGAGGTCGTTCACTATTTAGAGTACAGATAAAAATATACAACACGGATACTTACAATGAGTTTAATACTGAATAATTGAATATTTTAACCATTTTTCTAAAACCAATAATAATGGAGATATCTATTGGGCAAAATATACGCGAACACTCACTTTTACTCATTCTATTCTCATGTGAAAATATACTAAAAAGTATCTAACTAATAAATTTACCCGAAAGTAAAAGTAACAGTAACGGGTACTAATATTAAAAGTAACTACCCATAACAGATATTTAAAAGTAACGGAAGTTTACACCACTAGTTGATGTTAATATTTTTGTGTGTTCACTGGAGTGGATAGTTCATTATATAGTATGTTTACTATAACGAGACTCTACTGTATTTGTGGAGAATTTCTGGTGAAGTCCCAAGCCAGACCCTGTCTGAAATGAAAATATGAAGCCTATTTCACGTATTTTGACGTTTTAATCGGAGATCAAGACAAGCAGTGAGCTCCCCACAATGGAACGTCGGTACCAAGGACTATTGGTTTTTGAAGAGAGATAATGTAAAAGCAAAAAAATAGAATTAGTGTGTTTAAAATAGATATTTTTGATGTTTGCTTTTTTCTTAAATGTTCACTTAATATAAATTATAAATGTAGTGGATATACAGGGTTAACAAACTTGAAAAATCATTTTTTCAGTAAATAATAAATGGTACCCTTCTACATGTGGTTTTACAACAAAAATATTTTTGTCGCCCAGTGTAATTAGTAGCTACGCACTATCTGTGTTTTATATACAGGGTGTTAAAAAGGTCGGGAACATTGCAAACATTTCAAAAACGACTGATTTTCATGTTTAGTCGATTTCGAACGATATGCAACATTCCAGACTTTATTGCCCCTCCTTTACAAACTGTTATTGAAGTTCCTAACTTGAAAGACAGTTTCTGTAAACTATGACGAAAAATGTCTATTATTTCTAAAAGTGTATATTATTCCTTTTTAATGTACAAAAGCGGATCTAAAAGACGACTTTTTGTTAAACGGATAAAGACACGAAGCTGTTGTACTGAGAAATATTTCTCTTAAGGATATCTGCACATGGACCAAGTACTCGTTCGAACCTAAAAGGAAATACAAATAAATTGACATGATACGAAACGAATGTTAAGATTATCATAAACAGAGGGCTCTATAAACATTTTGCAACGATGTATCACCCGATTAAACTTTTCCTCAATAATAAAATTGACGTAATCTTATCAAATATTTTTCCCCTCAAAATCAAGAGATATTTTGAGCGGTTCCTTTTGAAATGAAAGCCTTGCATGATATTCTAGCTACTTCGGTGCAAGGTTGCAAGGTTCTTCAGTGGAAATAATAGGTTCAAAATCAAGAAAAATACTTACCTAGCTCTATCTAACTTGACGCATTTAAGAGGCCCGCACGCGACCACTGTAGCAGCCCTAGGTCTGTCCAGTAGCAGGGCTATTTCGCCGAAGTAGTCGCTGGGTCCAAGACGACCCACGTCCATGGGCTCCTCGCCTTCGGCCCGTTTCTGCTTAACCACGGCTGTTCCCTCGACGATGATGTAAAAGTCATCGCCTGGTTCACCTGAAAAGTCGAGTAAGTTGATATATTGATCGCTGCGCCCATGACTGATCCAGATCAGCTAAACTATTTCCCCAAGGCCCATTTTATCAACGGCACTGCACCTACGTTTACACGGGTTACCCCTGGCAGGGTTGAGGGGAGGTGCAGTGTGGTGTGCGTGGAGAACCGGAGAGTACGCGATAAGGTGGAACACTTAATTCCTGATACCGGCGACGAGAAGATTGAACCTGAATTTATAGAATCGTTAGTTAAAAGGTACGGCTGGGTTTCACCCTGTATTTAAACGTTCTAAACTGCTTATTTTTATAAAAGCTGCAATAATTATGATGACCACCACCTTTTGATTAAGCTCCCAGTGCCCCTCGTAACAGTAGGAAGAATTGTTGTCATGCAAGCTACGTGGCTGTTATCACTAACAGGACATTAATAAAATGGGCCTAAAAGAAGTTAATGTAGGAAAAAAGAAATTAGCCTTGCTATTCACCTTGTTTTACGATGGTTTCTCCTTCTACAAAACTAACGGGTTCTAACGCATCGGCAACGGTCAATCGTTCCCATTTATCTAAATTTTCTAAAATTGACACCCTGGATAAGAATTCTTCGTACATTTTTCTTTTTCTAATAGTCGATCCCATAAGTATCCTTCGATAAGAATCCCTAAACATAAAGCATATTTAGAAATTATTGTAGGTTTTTATGAATCCAATGATGTCAAAATTTAATTTTCACCAAAAAATGAATAGTGAAGTTTATCTACAAACACTACTAATAGTACATTGTATACCTAGTAGAAAAAGCTGAACATTCCCGGACGACTGTAAAGATGCCTTCAATACGGAGTCCGGGAATGTCGCTTTTTCTATGAGGTAAGCACATACTATTTTTCCGAAAATCGAAAATTATTCAAAGTACATAAATTATTACAATCAACTAGCTAAAATTTTGAAATAAGCATTATTAATTTTATTCGCAAATAAAGGACGCCGTAAAATACTTATTTTGAACCTATGGAAATGAAGTAATATTGAATTGTCAAAGTTAACGCATGAAAAGTTTATTTTTGAAAGAGAAACTGTATGTCTGGCGAAAATTTTACAAGAGACAACAAATTTCAAAATGAAGTCCGTTAGTGTCAGAGAAACAATTGAAGTCATTTGTACAGGGGGTAACAAAAATACAAATAATAGTACATTATGATATTAGGAGAATAAGAGATACTTTATGTGCTGAGCGTGGAAAGTTCTCACTACGTTCGTCAGACAATAAAGTATCTCATTCTCCGAATATCATATACTATTTTTTCTTCAGCTGCCTTTGTCAAGTTTACCAAATGGTGCACTGGAAAAAAAGTAATGCAATACTCTGAGAACGTTCTATTGGCATATTTTAACGAAATGTCACTGAAAATGAAGAGTTCTAGTTTGTAATAATAATAATAAATAATAAATATATATTTCCATAATAATACCTTAACAAAGCAATACATTCATAAATAGTCCTTATTTATTGGAAATATAGAAATAATCCACTAAAGCCACTTAAGGCTAGTATGTGGACCCTTCGCCATATTTACATAATATTCAAACTACTTAATTAAACCTATAGTATAATCCTAACCTACTGTATTAGTTAACGAGAGAAAATAAAGAAATAAATTCTGCCTAAGGAAAAAGTAAAAAAGAAGAAAAAAAGATGCACATCAGTACCTAAAGTGCACTTAACCAAAAGTTCCAGTGAGGTAAGATACAATAATATACCGTGTAAAATTAGTTTATATAGTTTTTACCAAATATAAATATTAATGGTAATCTATTAATGTATTGGATTTATATGTTTAATCAGTTTCCTAAATCTATAAATTCGCGTGCTTTAAACCTAGGTAAGGAAAGAATCCAGCTTTTTAAAAGACTTTTAAATTTTTGCTGTCTGAATTCGTTTCTTATCTCTTTAGGAATATGTACATAGATGTGCGAGGATAAAAAGTAAAATGATCTTTGACCAATTTTCTTCTTAGCTTTCAGTGTTGTAGTTTGTTTATTTATTTTATGTCTAGTGTAATGTCCATGATTAATTGTTTGTAGCTTGTCCTTTTTTTTATGTTGTAAATAGAGGATTTTAAAACAAAAAATTTGATTTATATCCAACAATTTACTCTCCTGATACAACAAATCGCTGGGATAATCTCTTTTTTTCTTATACATATTTTTTATAAAAAGTTTTTGTACAATTGCAAGCTTATCCAAATGAGTTTTATACGCAGAGCCCCAAGCACAAATACCATATTGTAAAACTGAGTATACCAGTGAATAATATAACGTTTTTAAATTTTTCAAGCATAAAATAGATCCTAATTTTTTAAATTTATATAAAATTGAACGTAATTTTTTAATTAATGTATTTATATGTTTATCCCATTTTAGGTATTTATCCACTTCTATTCCTAAATATCTAGTATGATCCGTTTCCTTTATGCAAATATTTTGTTGATTTTGATATATTTTAATTTCATTATAGAAAGGTGGTCTTTTCTTACTGCAGCTGAAGGCAATGTAGTTAGTCTTTTCAAAGTTGATAGTTAGGGACATTTTGTCAAACCAGTTTTTTACCTTTATTAGGTCTTGCTCTGCACTTTCCTTGACGGCCTTCCAAGATTCACCTGTATATATAATCGCGGTGTCATCCGCAAAAGCAGAAATTGACCCAGTACTCCCTAAACTAAACAAATTATTTATATATATTGTAAATAGTATTGGGCCTAATACTGTTCCTTGTGGGACACCGTATTCAATCTCGTTTGGAGAACTAAGAGTATTATCGATTTTAACGTGCTGGATTCTACTAGATAAATAGCTTTCTAACAAATTTAAAGGATTACCCCGAAATCCTATATTTTCAAGTTCCTGGATTAATATTTTGTGGTCGACTGTATCAAACGCCTTGGCCAGGTCAAGAAATATCCCCATAACCGCCCTATTGTTGTCTAGATTATGATATACTGTATTAGTTAGACATATTAAGGCATCTTCTGTGGACACACCCTTCCTAAAGCCAAACTGTCTGTCTGAGAGTATCTGAAACCTATCAAGAAAGCTTACTATCCGCTTTTTAATAATTTTCTCAATTATTTTACTAAGATTAGAAATGAGGGATACTGGTCTATAATTTGACATTTTCGTTGCTTTTCCTTTCTTTAAGAGAGGCTTTATTAAGCCTATTTTAAGTACTGTTGGAAATATTCCCTCCAGAAACATTCGGTTTATTAAATTTGTTAGGGGATCTTTGATAAACTCTGATGCTAGTTTCAGATGTTGTGCAGTTTGTGGGCTCATTATTCAATGATAAGGTCCGTGTTAAATTTGAAGCATAATGTGAACATTGAAAAATACAACAATTTGCGTGCTTTTTTAAAAAAGCAAGGAGAAGGTTATAAGCCAAAGAAATCGAGAGTCTTGTCAAGGGAACAGTTCAGCAAATTTTTGTCCGACGCCCCAGATGAAATAACATTTTGTTTGTTTCACATTGTGCTAACCAACCCTTAATTTTTTAGGTAGTTTTGATATTTGGAATATCTGGGGCATGTCGTTGCCACGAATTAGTGAATATGACAGTTGATGATCTTGAAGATATGGGTTCTTTGCTGCTAATAAAAACTCCCAATACTAAAACTAATAAGAGTAGAACTTTCAACGTCCTGGGGGACGAATATTTAAGCAAATATAGAAACTAGGTTAATTTGCGTCCTGCCGATTTTAAGGAACGACGTTTTTTTTTGAAATATCAAAATGGGAAATGTTATAAAGCTGTCATGGGTATTCATAAAATTGGTAGTGTAGCAAAAAATGTGGCATTGTATCTGAAGATTCCAAATTGGAAAGAATATACAGGGCATTGTTTAAGACGAACTTCCGCAACAATGCTTGTTGATAGTGGGGGGGGGGGGGGATATTACTACGCTGAAAAGGCATGAATCTGATGCTGTTGCCGAAGGGTACATTGAAGATTGTGTGCAAAGTAAAACCAAAATTGCTAAGAAAATTCTTCAACCTAGCTCTGCGGAAAATCGCGAACAACCTGTATTTAATGGACCCTCTAATGGATTTTTAAAAGCAGTTCACCCTGGAAAAATTGTTATAAGCAGTACTGATATTGCAAGAAGTGGAGGATTCTTAAATGATGCAAATCTTCACAATTGTACTTTTACTATAAATATTACCAATAAATAATAAATACCACTGTGAATACCAATAATCGTTGTGTATTGTGTAAATGTTTGTTTATTAAAACTGATAAATTAAAATAAATTTAAATATCGTGGCTAAATGAGCAATGCTCAAAGCTAAAAGACAATAAATAAAACGAAAAAAAAAAAATTATAGTACTATAATGTATTTATACGCCTAGGAGTATAAGTACTTATACTCCCAGTCATATAAATGACATTTAATGTCACTGAGAAACGTCACATAAGTTATCACTTATATGACGTTTGAAGAAAAAATGGTATTACTTGCCGAAATGTTTTCATAGAATCATGATGATAATAATAATATATAATCTCCCAAAAAAATATAAGTCCGGACCTAGCTACCCAGCTCCCTCTCTTCCGTTTGCAATATTGGAGAGTATGCATCATATAAATATGGTCGAAGTGGACGAATTCGGACGAAACCTTACTTATTAACTTACAACAGTATTAATTTTTTTGTTCGTTTTAGTGTCTGTTTCAATAGTGTTTGTAGATAAAATCTTATATGATGCGCGTGATAAAAGTGATTTTATTTGGTTCGCTACGCTGGTTATCCAATTTCCTTTCTCACAAAATAAAATTACACTTTCATAGCCTGTCTTTAAATGATGCGAAGTAATCAATCAATCAAAACCCTCCATTCATGGGCGTGCAAGATTTCTAGGTATGTATAGATTGAAATAAGCCTGAATTTTTAAATTTGTACAGAATTAATACAAGTATTGACATTAAATTTAAGTTTCGTCTTCAAATATATATTTTAACATTAAATTTTTTAAACTTAAAATTATGTACAGCCGTACCATTTACCTGGAATATTAGAAAGCAACTAATTAAAGTCTAGGTACTTACTCCGTTTTTGTACCTAATCTTAGTTACCTGTTTGCTATACTTAGTGCGTTCAGTGAGTGAATGCGCATTTGTCATTAACCGATTATGGTCAAAATTAGTCTAGAATAAAATAGACAGCGGTCCTCAAACAATTTCTACTAATTTTAGATATATGGGCCGTAATTAAAATTTCCATTACAATTATTTATTTAATTATTTTTTATTTCATAACTATGTAAATAATAATAATAATAATAATTAGAAATTTTATTGCATAAAATGTACATTTAATCGTCAATATCACTATCAGCACTGTTGTCACTGTCACTATCGGAAGTTATAATAATTGGCCCTATTTCATCAATGACCTGTAACGAGTCAAAAGTATCTCGAATCAATTTTTCCACGTGGTCAATACATTTTGACCAAGTCTCTGGTCCAATTTGTTTTAAAGCTTTATTCCATAAATTTAAAATGCTTTCTTTGTTAGTCGTTTGACATGCATGCTTGTCATAGTAGTTTTTGCAAATTCCCCACACTAATTCAATACCATTAATTTCACAATGGTATGGGGGCAGACGTAAGACCTCGTGACCGTATTTCCCCGCGAGGGAGTCCACTATGTAAGACTTATCCTTAAAGTCTGTGCGTTTTAAGAAGTCCGATATCGGATTAAATCACCAAGGGATGTTATCGCTTTTAAAACAGTAAGTCGGTTAAGTTACAATATCTTCGCACCTTCGCTATACTTGATCACACCGAACATCCCACTGGTTTACTGTATTCTATTACTGGGCGAAATCAGAGGTTTCAAAACAAAATTATCTTAGAATTACGCGTTGAGCATAAATAATAATTAAATAGATAATTAAATTATTTTGCTATTATTATAGTTAAATCTATATAATAATCGCTATTTTCCAAGAACCAATTAAAATTTGCTCAAGTGCGGGATGGTTAAATATGTTAAAGATTTTGTCAGGTATATACTTTTCCGATAATGACATTATTTTGAGATTATTATAATTAAATCTTCATAATAATTACTATTTTCCAAGAAATAATTAAAATTTGCTGAAGTGCGGGATGGTATGTTCTACTTTATTTTAAATAAGTAGTTGTGCTTTTCACTTTTAGTTTGTTTCTCATTGTGTGTGAATTAAAATCAGTTATTAAGCAAAGTTATGGAAAATGTTCAGCAAGGTGGCACATCGCCTAGAAGGCATTTATCTCCAGGTGAACGCCGTTTGGTATTACAAGTGGAACGTTATTTTACTTTAGAAAAAGATAACTCGGGCCCGTTAGAGTCTGTTTTGGCAGTGCAAAAACGAACGTCTAATGCTTGCGGCATTTCAGAGAAGACCTTAAGAAGACTTCGAAAAAAGAGTGAAGAGGATTTGGACAGACCATATAAAAGAGTTCGACTCCATTCAAAAACCTTGGATTTATCCCAAGGGATAAAACTCTCTATTAGGAATATGCATTGAACACACAGAAAAAATTATTTTTGAATCTTATGAGACAGAACAGGTTATAGACGAAGTAAGACCGTTAATTATTACGAATGATGATGATGATGATGACGATGATGTTGATTCTGATGAGTCTGAAAGCATGGGTGAAATTTCAAATGCAGAGGAAGACTACTTTTAGTAGTACCTATCTACAAGTAGGTACGTTCTGTCGCAAGACTACAAAATCGGTTCTTTTTAGAACCAAAACTTTATAAAAAAGAATTCGTAAAACTAATTTGTCTGAATACTACAAAAGCTAAAAAATTATTATTTTTCTTTACCTAAACTAATTTTTTATTTACTTTAAATTATTTTATTTAGAAAATGTAATTCATCAACATTCAAAATTACCTTCAATATAATTTATTGTTTGAGAGCCACCGACATAATGCTCAAGAGGTTTTATGGCTTAGCGGACTTCTTAAAACGCACAGACTTTACCAGCAGTGTGTACTTTAATTTCGGATAACAAATCTGTTTTCAAAAATATATGGTCGTTTTTTATTTTTCTGGTGTTTAGCCAGTTCCTCATTTCATCTTTGGTGGAACTATTGTTTGGTATATTTTCAGAAACTCGTGAGTGATATGAAGCATTGTCTAAAATAATGATCGAGGGTTCTTCTAGTGATTTTAGCACATATTCTTCAAACCAGTTCTCGAATATTGCGGCAGTCCTATTGTCATGATAGTCCTCCACTTGAAGTAAAAATTAAACTTGCATCTGGCAAAAATCCTTCTCGACTTCCGGCGTGTATTACGACATATCTTTTTCCATTCCCGGATGTCCGGATGAAACCCTTGAATAGCAGTATTTTGACCCATCCTGCCATGAATATTTTGTTTGGTTTCCCTTCGCAAAAATCCATGTCTCATCTAAGAATACCACAGGTTTTGAATTCTCGGACTTTAAATTAGCTAGGTATAGTCAAAGTGTGAAGTGTCAGTGCTTTTTTAATTAAATATGGGGAATTATCAACAATTGCCTAAACGCCCTAGAGTCGGTCCCTGTACAGTAAATAAAAAAAAAATTAATTCTTAACTGTTACGATTCTATTAAAAGTAAGAATGCGGAATTGAGTGTTGACAATGTAGTGCAATTTACAGCAGATATGCTTAACGTTGGGAAAACAACAATATATAAAGTTTTAAAAGAAGACAAAGGTGTTGGCGTCAAACCTCCAAAAACTTCTCCAGGACGACCAAAACTTGAGCTGGGTGACGTTTTAATGCAGAGAATAAGGCGAAAGGTTCATAGTTTGTTTCTGAAAAAAGAAATTCCGACGCTGGACAAAATTTTGTCCTTAATCCGAGACGACCAGAACTACCCATTTATGTGTAGAAATACGCTTTGGAAATTATTTTAAAAAAATGAGTTTTCGGTGGAAAAAAACATAATGGACAATCGATTTTAATAGACAGAAGCGATATCGTCTGTTGGAGAAGAAATTACTTAAGAAGCATCCGAAAAGCCAAAGAAGAAAACAAAAAAATATTTTACCTAGACGAAACATGGCTAAATGATGGCCACACTGTGACTAAATATTGGCAAGATGAAAATATTAAAAGTTCAAGGGACTTGGAAGGATTGTCCACAGGATTAAGACCGCCATCTGAAAAAGGACATCGACTTATCATAACCCATATTGGAAGTTCTGAAGGCTTCGTTTAAGGTGGTCTACTGATGTTCCAATCTAAAAATACAGGAGACTATCACGAAGATATGAATGCCGATGTCTTTGAAGAATGGTTCGAGCAAATGTTGGATCTAATACCAACGATGCAATAATTGTATTAAATAATGCAAGTTATCACTCTAAGCTGACGGAAAAATTACCGACAAGTGCGTGGCGTAAAAGTGAAATAACAGAATGGCTAACTTTAAAACAAATATAATTTCTACTAGATTCCTTAAAAAAAGAACTATTGGTACTAGCCAATTTACATAAAAATGCATTCAAAAAATATGTAGTCGATGAAATGGTAAAGTAACGAGGAATATCTGTGCTCAGACTTCCTCCTTACCACTGCGAATTAAACCCGATCGAACTTATATGGACTCAAATAAAGACAGATGTCGCCAGAAAAAAACACGACTTATAAAATGGTGGATTTAAAAAGACTCTTTAATGAAGCTATGGGTAAAATCAGAGCGGAAAAGTGTATCGATCATGTGATAGAAGAAGAAGCAAAAATGTGTCAGGTAGATATATTAATCGAAGAAATGGTTGAACCGCTTATTATAAACGATGTTAATAAAAGTTCATCTTCCGAATCGGACTATGATTAAGCCATAACGACAAAGTATTATTCGATTTTTGAAAATGCTTTGTTTGTAAGATTCTATATTATATCTTGTTTTTGTAATTATATTATGTAAAATAGTACCACCCATTGTTAATCATCAGTTAATACGATTTTTTCATATGTTATAAATACCTACGAATATAATATAATACAATTTTAGGAGAACTTGCCCAATACACGCTCCTGGTTAAGGGATTTTCCCAATAACAATGGTAAATCCTCAAATATAACAATAGCTTGCGATAAATTCAGGGTGGACCTACCTAAAGAATGCTCATTATTTGGATCCTTCTTAAGGATGGTGATTAAATTGTTCTTGATACCCGGTATGCGTTTTGCATATTTAATGATCATTTATTACTTCCCGCCATTTAAAGATAGACTATAACACTAACATGATAACTATTAATTTGACCCACAAGGTATAATATTGATGTCAATAACTTAATTACCTGTCAATGCCCCACAATTTGACGTCTATTTTCGCCTTGACAGTGGCGGCACGTGGTGTTCCGTAAATAAGTGCCAATTCACCGAAGCTGCCTCCTTCGCCGATGGTTACTACTAATTCGTTGTTTACGTAAACCTAAAAAATTCAGCACACCGTCAATGGACAACGTAGTGAAATAGGCTATGTTAACCCACGTTCACGTTAACGTACCTCTACTTCTCCTTGGTCTATAACGTAAAAATTGTCTCCCTCGTCTCCCTGCTGGATGATCACCTCACCGGGTAGGAAAGTGACGGGGAACATGGCGTCGAAAATGTCAGATCGCTCGTTCTCGTCCAAATGGGAGAACAGCACGTTCTTCGCGATGGCCTTGGACAAGGCGGCCATTGTTTTGTAGTCTTTTGGAACCACCTGAAAAGTTTCAACAAATAATTGCATAAACTGATATTTAAACGCAACGTCGCTTATTTGTTACTGACAATACTGTGAGATTTCTAAACATCAGACACCTATCGGATGCATGAGGCGAAACTCCTTATATGGGTAATGGGACTATTTCAAGTTACGAGCCACTTTTCGATATTTCTCGTGTTTTTCTTTTTTACCATCCGTTAATTACAGTAACTCTCTCACTCTCACTCTTTTACGTTTAATTAAACGCATAGTATGTCCAAAATGCTATCGTTGAATTAATGACACTGGTATACTCCGACACAAGGTAAATGGTCATTACTTTACCCATGTATCATGTACTTTACCTGCTTTATAACGATCGGGCGATTTTACCCACCGGGCTGGTTTGTAAGCGTTTCTAAGTAACAGGGAGGTATTTTATTTTTATTTTGATAATGTACGTATTTAAGGTATAATTAATTATACTTGTCGACACATTAGAAATTGTCGAATTATTTTATTAAATCATTTGAACTGTGTCATTCAACGCTGTTGTAATTTTTAAAATGTTCAGACCGTGGGTTGAAAACTGTGAATCCGACGACGTAATTGAAGACAAAATCGAGCAAAAAACAAAGTGCCGTTTACAGATGTGCTGCAAGAGGATTGTTTTGCGAGTATATCAAGGTAAAATTTATATTTTTTTTAGTTTTGATATGAAAGAACATATTACACTTCTTATGGATTCCGGACAGTCGAAATAAGCATTTTCTTTCATTGGACCGACCTTGTAGCCACACAGAGTAATACAAAAATTTCAGGTCAAAATCTTACGGAAAATGTTTGTCTGCAGGTTTTCTAAAAACTTCAGAGGGCATATAAACTGCCATTAAGAGGACAGTGAAGTTAACCGGCATTCCAAGGTCTACCTTGCGTCGGTTCCTTGACCAAGACAATTCACTGGAGAGGAAGGACAGATCTGACAAAGGCACATTGAAAGTGTTTGGAAATGGTGATGCAGAGTTGATTCGCAGGGAAGTGTATGCGATGTATGAGCTTAAGCAGATTCCGTCACTTGATTCTTTGCGAGAAAAGTTATTAGGAAATGGTCGATTTGCTGCTAGTCGCGAAACGTTACGCCGACTCCTGCACAAAATTGGATATCGATTTAAAAAAATTAACAAGCGCATTAATGAGATCCAACGGTTAGTGGAATGGAGACAAAAATATTTAACACAAATTGAAAAAATGAGGTACTAAAAACAAAATCGTATGATAAAATATATTGCGTAGATGAGGCTATAAAAGCATCCGGTAACATACCACTTAGATTGCCCCCCTACCATTGCGATTTGAATCCTATATAATATAGAAATGATATGGTCCGAATTAAAATACAAAGTTAGACGTAATAATGTAAACCCAAAAAATGTCCGCTAATGTAAATGTAATTAAAACTCAGTGTGAATTAATACCAGAGAGCAGTTGAAGAGCATGCGTTAATCATGTACTTGAAGTCGAAAATAATTATTAAAAAATTTTGGGGAAACATAAAACCTCTAATTATATCAGTGGATGATACTGATATTACAGATTCAACCTATTGAGATGACTCATTTAATTCATACGATTTTATTCAGGGTGTTCCACGTAGAGGTTTCGCATTTTCAACCCGGTAATTACACAGATGTCAAAAAAGCCTTTGTCATTTATTTTCAAACAAGAAAAAATTTATTCCGATATCTCAAAAACTAAAGAAAATAAAGGGGGTGGAACTTCTACTTCTAATATGACACCCTGTATAATAAAAATTATATATTACGGCTTACTACTTTTACGCATATTAATAATTTACGTCAAAGTCATGCAGCAATACACACTAAATTTTTGTACTTTGTACATATACAATACAAGCATTGTTTCAATCTTCCTACTACCACCCTGGGCCGGAATGATTTATTTGTCAAGATAGAAGGACAAGTAGGTATAAAGTATAAAGGGATTAGTAAGTCATGACCATTTACCTTGTGTCGGAGTATACTAGACTACGATCCCAAAACAATTGACAAAACTGTTCTTATCACCATTGACGGTGCGCGATATAAGAAAGTAATTAATATTGATTCACCCCCTTGTAACTTAAATAAAAGCGTAAAGAAGTAATCAATTCTTGCAGTGGAGTCGATGTAATCAAATAAAACAAAGTCGATCTACCTCCTTAGTTATTTGAAATTAATTCAGTTTCCAACATGTTTCGGACATTGATATGTCCATCATCAGGGGATACAATGATCGATCATAGTCACTCAATTCAGCAGTCAATAGGTGAAATTAGGACAAATGGTTCGATGGAGCAAAAAACAGTAAAATCATCTCTGAATGAGACGAGTAGTTTAAAAAAAAGGAGAATGTTATAAGTAAAGAATCTGTTGTTAAAGGGCTATGAAGTTTTACATTATGTTGTTAAAACTAACTATTGGAATATTGAAGTGAAAATTAAAGTTGTTATGTGTGGAGAAAAGTAGGAAATGTTGCCGCCCGGGACGCCACTGGACTTAATAAATTTAATCTAACTAGAGCTAACTAAGCCCTTTATCATTATAAATAACGGTACCAAATTTCAATAAAATTGGGAAAAGGATATTTAAAAAAATTATAAAAAAACTATTTTTTTTTTTAAACTTTAACACCCTGTATAACAAAAACTCCGGACCCATGTTCATATGAACTTTTTCTCTAAGAATATCATAAGGAATCACCCCCTTAAGTTACGTCCCGTACTTATGAAACACCCTGTATAAATACATTATTTCATGAATTAGTTTCTTATAAATGAAATGCATACTTTACAGTTGAGGAGAGTCCGACCCTGTAGCCCTCTTTTGTATTTTACCGACCATAATGACCACGCAGTGGTATTTTAACAGGTAGTTAATTTATGAGCCTAAAAGGCAATGGTACAATTTTGGACAAACTATACGTGTGATTCACGTCCCTTTTTGGAAGCATTAAAGGCTGGCTGGAAATTTTCAAAAAAATAGTGGGCTTATTTTCGTTTATTTTTCATTTTCTGCGTTTGCTGGAAAGTCATTTAAATCATTTGTTTTTTCGAAATCCAAACCATCGGGAATTTCAAAAAAAAAAAAACCTTAGGAGCAATAAAGGGAAAGGTTTGGACCAAAAGAGAAACACCAAAGACAAATTTACTTTATTTTATTCCATATATAAATGTACAAAATAATATACAGTCAAACAAAAAACTTGGTCATTTTGTCAAACCAAAAAGGCTCGAATGGGGGTCAAATTTTCACATTAATAATCTTCCACATCTCATACCAGATAGAAAATCAATATTATAAACATTCTAGTCAGTGACAGTCCCAGATTCAAGAAGGGGGGAGTGGGAGGGGTTACATCCAGTACGCCTCAAAATGCGACGATAAGGATGCTGTAGAAACTTGTAAAGGAAGACGTATCCGAGACCACAGAGGAATATCTATACCAGTCTGGCTTTGTTATATAACACCGCTTCTGAGGAAGTGTAATTTTTACCTCCCCCTCCCCCTGTAGCAAAGTACTTCCCAACATATTTCGTTTGGCTCATAAACTCGGCTTTCGCTTTCGCAGAGATGTATTAACCCACATTTATTTTTAATGCCAGTTTATAATAACAATAGATAGGTTCATTACTTGATTTGTTATCAAAATTAATAAACTGTCTAATTAAGGTTTTCTAGAAACTGGAGACCTTGGGAATCTTCAGCTAATGCGATATCTAGCTACCCTAAACATTCCAGGAAGCATTTACCTTCTGACGCCAAAGTGATCGTGAAAAATGTGTGTGAATCGCTATTAAATAGCGGCCACTCTAAAGTAATTGCCATTAAAAATACCAGTGAAATGACGAAAGTTCCATTATCGACGGTACGAGATATTATGCTAAAAGGACATTTCAAAAGAAAAGTTCGCAAAGATACCGGAAAAATGAAGTGCGTGGATGATTGTGACAAAGATGTTATTCGCAGGAGAATATACCAAATGTATCGAGAAAATGTTGTGCCCCGTTAGATTCTTTAAAAACACGGTTAACAACTGACGATACAACGATATCATGCAGTAGGTCAAGTCTTCACCGCGCTTTGCAAGAGATGGGATTTTAGTATAAGACAATAAACAAGAGACAAATTATTATGGAGTCCGAAAGATTAAGAAAAATGGGATTTCTGTACCTTAGGGAAATAAAAATGTTTAGATCCGAAAGACGTTCAATAGTTTATCTGGATGAAACGTGGTTTGACACTCATGAGACTGTCAAAAAGGGATGGGTTGATTTAACTGAAAAATGCCAAAATAAAGCTCCTTCAAATAAAGGTAAACGAATAACAATAATTCATGCAGGTTGGGAGAATGGATGGATCCCTAATTGTTTATTACTGTCGGCAAAAAATATAAAGGGTTCAAGTCTGGACTATCATAAACCAACGCCGCTCTTTTTGAAACCTGGTTTAAAGACAGTTTGCTTCCAAATGTACCAGAACACACTGTTATTGTGATGGACAATGCAAGCTACCACAGCCAGCAACTGGGCAAAGTACCGAATGCATCGAGCACAAAATTCGCAATAAAGGAGTTCATGGTAAAAAATTTCATTTCAGTAATATAAACAGTGATGCCAGCTGGGGCCAGGTAGATTTCGCTGGTTTGCACGCTCATCGACAGTTTTATATGGTTAATTTTACCAAGAAATTCTTTAAAAACGTAGGTTTGGCAATCGAACAGGTAACGGGGTTTCTTTGGGTTTTTACAATATAATAAAACTATTATTGCAGTTATTAGGTCAAACGAAATATGTTCGAATGGACTTTACCACCACTAGTTTTAGAAGACAGTGAGGGCAAAATTCAAAGAAAATACCGAAAACTTGAGTTAAATTTAGTCATTTCCACTTGCAGTATCGTACTGAAACGTCTTCACATCTTCAGCTGGCGATGAACTAGACGCGGCAGGAGAAGAAGGCGACGCCTCGTACATCAAACTCGAATGGCAATATTCCTCGGGATGATTCTGACGTGGAACGGGATTCAACGGCACCGCTTCCTGTTGACTTTGGAGAATCTGCTCCAATTCCATTTGTTGCACCAAGGTAAAGATTTTGTTTTCCGCGACGTTCCTATAGTAGGGCGTGAAACGTTTGACTTTCTCCTTTATAACGTCGAAAAAACTATCCAGGGGATTGACTACGTCTGGTCGTCGCACCTGCTCCGTATCCTGCCTGCTTTCAATCAGAGAATTCATTACCATTGAAGGTGCAGCTACGGTTTCACTTGATTTAATATTGCTCACACCACGCAACTGATTAGATCCGCCGAGAGTTTCATTATTACCTGCAGCATCAAAATCACTGGCCACCTTAGCGATGTAAATATACTCTTCCGAATTACTCTGCGACGCTTCCTGACTGCTCAGTTCTTCGTCCAGCATGAATTCAGTCTCGTCAACTTTGGATAATTGTTTTCTCCTTTCTCTTTGGCGCAAAAACGGCAGTAAAAAACTCATTTCTTCTTCGTATCGCCATGGTTTGGATGACGTAGAGACTGCGCCGGTCTTGCTAAATTGTTTCTTTTTATTTCGTCTCCATTGGTCCCTCAGCGAGTTCCATCGGCTTCTACACATGGGCACTGTAAAAGAACAAAACCTGTATTGAAAGAAAAGTCGGTTGACGCTTTGAGAAATAATGACGAAATGCTCCAGAGTTCAATTTAATTTTTTAAAACGTATTAATCTTTGTAAACACGAAAATGGTGGTCATTTGGAAGGGTTGAAAAAAAACATGTTTATTTTAAAAAAAAATTAAAAACATGTTTTTTTTGTTTAAAACTGTTTTTTTTTGTTTTAAACTGTTCAAGAAAAAACATGTTTAAAACGTGTTTTAAACACATCCAAAATTAATTTAAGGTTTGAATAAAAAAAATCCATCTAGTAAGACCCGTTCTTTTAAAAATAACAGAACAACAAATCGAATTAATTCCGGAGTTATGGCAAGCATTTCCCTTCAGATCATCTCTTTCAACTTCTGCAAATTGTTTGACCGGTCAACACACACTTTCGATTTGAGCTCGGATTTGAGGTAACCACACAAAAAGAAGTTCAGCGGAGTTAGGCCTGGCGATCTAGCAGTCCATTCGATAGGTCCTCTCCTTCCGATTGGGAAATGTTTCATCTAAACATGTACGCACAGTGGCAGCATAGTGCGGAGGAGTACCATCTTGCTGGAACATCAGTTCTTCGTCGGGGGAGTCTGGGTTCAATGGACTCGGAAATAAAAGTCACTAATGCTGGAATTAATCAAGTTGGAGAAATTCGAGATATATTTGTCCAGTTAAAGAAAAATGGATCAATTACTCCTCCGCGCACTATTCCTCCATCATCCAATGCGGATTTTCTGTTGCCCAACAACGACAATTTTTTCTGTCCACATTACCAATCAAGAAGAATGTAGCTTCATCGGAAAAAATAATATTTTTTACTAAATTATTATCTTCACTTAGCTTCAGCTTCATCTGCAGGACTCAAACGCCTTTTCTCGACATTTGGCATAATTCATAGTAAGCTTCGAAATCGATTAGGAACAGAAAATGCCGCGAAACTTGTAACCATATTTAAGCAGCTTAATTCAAACCAAGAGTAGAGTTTAGTAGAATGACTAGGAGACTTTTGGTTCAGTTTTTAGTTTGTTTGTCTTTGTTACTTTTATAAGGCGCTTTTATATGTTTACACTTTTTATTTGCTTTTGCTTATGTTATTGGAACCCGGTACACAGACTGTAGGTAGGTATATAAACTAAGACCTAGAGCTAGTCTTAAACGTGTTTTTATAATTAGGTATGTACTTTTAATATTAAACGTTAGATATAAATATTGCTATTTTTGTTTTTAATTTAATATTTTTTGTTTTAACAGTTTTATGTGATTTTCAGTTAAGTTTGACAAAAAAAAACAACTTTAAAAAAAACACTGTTTTAAACATGGTTTAAACAGTTTTAAACAAATTTGTTTAAAACACTAGTAAGTGTTTTAAACGTGTTTAAAACATTTGTTTTAAACATAACAACCCCGTTTGGAACATTTGTTAATAGCATTTGTTTTTAAATTTAAATTAAATTAAATTTTTGTTGTTGATAAATCTCTTATTGGCTGTTTTACTAGAGAATAAAATTAACAACACATTTATGTAATTGTTGTTTTTTTAATTATAATGAATTTGTAAGATAGATAGACGGACTATACCACGTATACCTTTTTAGGTAAAATATGTTGAAGAATAAGAACTTTTATTTAAAAGTTAAATACAGGGTGGCTCACAAAAGTCATTTCGTTTTGAATGTGTGCCAGGTACCGCAGGTGTCGCCCTCTAAATATTACAATAAAAATGAAAGCAGATTTTAATTGTTATAAATTAATATTGTGACAATACACCATTTATTAAAAAAATTATGAAAAACTAAAACCAAATTGAATTTTTGACCCTCTGTATCTCCGAAATCATCCACTTTTGGACTGAGGTTAGTTAGATCGTCATATTTAAGCCTCAGGAATTTGTGGTAGCATTCTTTCCGCACTTTTAGAGACACCCTGTATAATAACATTACACATGTAAATAAATATAAGTAGTATTTAAAACTTTTTAGTTTTTTTTTCGTTTTATTACATTAATATAAACACATCATACGAGTATACATAACTACTTAATTTACTTAGTCCGACCCTTTACACACCTTTATACTTTACATATTTATTGTCTACACAATGAAATCAACCCTATAGTTTTATTGCAGTTAAAAGGTCAAAACCATAATATATTGTGAAAAGAACTTTACAGAAAATATTTTAGCCCCCAGAGTTTACCGTCACCGATAAACATAATATTCCCTTTGCGCATGTTAAACCCAACAGAACAAACCGAAGCTTTAACTTAACTGTTACTGTGTCCGCCTACAAAACAAAGGATTAGTACGTTTTTAAAGTGAACTTGGGCCTTTTTAGAACAGTAACCGACTTCACGGCACGAACAAATTATAATAAGCAATATACATAAGACCTTTACTTACCGGTTACATTCAGTTGCTTCGCAATCGACATCCATAGTTTATCCTTTACGAAATTGTCGCAGTAGTTCTTGTTGTTCGAATCGTACAGCACCGCATTCTTCTTGACCAGGTCGATCAGTTTCTCGTTATCCATAATTTTACTGGAAAATCTCGCACAAAAGCTCAACTTGTCCGACTACAGTCCATGTAAAATCGATTTTATGGCCGACAACGTACACAACACGTATTTCAGCTCGAAAAATGGTTTACTGAACCGAGCGGTGACGCGTGCAGCCGGAACGAAATGTATGCTACGCTACCGCGCTGGCGCCGCACGATACTGAACCGCACTCGGAGGCAAAATACCGGGACTGGATGCCACCGAATGGAGGTGACACGTTCAAGGGCTTGGTTTACACCGGCCAACTTTATTTAACATAAGCGGGCTACGCTAAGCAACATTATTTTACAACATCAGGCCAGTGAGCAGCATGTGACGGGGCCAAAACTGTTACTCTTGCTAAACATACACTGAAAAAACGAAGGGAAATATACTTATAAATATTGATTTATTAGACGTTCAGTCACGACAACTAAAGATCAATTGATCCTGTACGGATTTTGTAAACCTAATATCGAGTTCCTCTGATTTTTCCATTTGATTTCAACAATAGTTTTGATTTTTAGGATTAATATCTGGTTATACATGTTTAATGTCCTAATTTTCTTTAAATTAACCTCACTTCAACAATCACGTTGCTGTAGTTAACACGGCTGTGGTTAGCACAGGTTATAATAATAAACTTTTTCTTACAAAATATAGGAAATCCAATGTAAATTTTGATTGGGCTAAATATTGGCTCCCCTGTACATTTTAGAGAAAAATTGTATGGTAATTCTTTAAAGAGGCCGATATAATAAACCCATGTGCCAAGTTTGAATAAATTTTAAACAGCCAATCCTAGCCTATTCAATTAAATTTGATGGCAAAATTACGAAATTTTCATAGTCTAGGTAAAGTCGTTTGGCGAAAGGTCAGGAGACCTGGCTGGCCAAAGGATTAGATGTCGTGGGGTGGGCCAACAATATTTCCGTTAAAAATATTTTGCAAGTATTCCCTAACCATGACAGAATTATGGACAGGACAACCATCCATTATCCGTTTGATACCAGATCTCCTGATTTTCGCGTACAACTTATTCTAGTGCGGGTTCAATTCGATTTTGCAGTACGTCCAAATATGTTACTGCTGTAAGGTTGCCTTCCATAAAAAATTTTGTGGTTTGATGGCTTCCTACGGCTTGTCCAAGAATCCTTGTGCTAATCATTTTATTTTCCTCAACGTGCAGTAAAATATCAAGATCTCTATTATCCCTTTCTTCCGCTCTATTGACATTTTAAGTTGAGCATTTAGAGTTATTTATTGCAGTGCCTTTGGATTCAAATTTACTAATGATACGTTTAATTAATGAAATGAAAGGGATGGACTTATCAGGGAATTGAACTGAAAACAGACACCTTAAACTGTTTCCTGTATAATACCACTTAATCATAGTTACTTTTTCCTTAATGGAATAGCTCATATTCAGCTATAATTAAAGCGCCTTCAATGAAAATGTTGTCACTGACGCTACTTTTCGTTTTGTCAATGCCAAATAATAATTTGCTGGTGTTTGCTGCATTACCCAAACTATATATTATAAATTTCGTAATTTTGCCATCACATTTTATTGAATAAGTTAGGATTGGCTTCAAAAATTTATTCAAGCTTGGCACATTGGTCTACTATATCGCCCTCTTCAAAAAATTATAAAACAATTTATCTCTAAAATGTACAGGGAAGCCAATATGTAGCCAACTAAGCTATGCATCACCCGGTATACTTTATTTCCAATAAATAAAATAATTTACTGAATTCTAATAACCGTTTATTTACTGCAAAAAACTATCGCTATTAAAAAATGCACTTCTTGAACGAAATAAATAATTATTTAGCGCAGCAAAATTTGTATTCGTTGTTACAGAATGCGTTTCCTAAAAGAAATAAATGAGTATTTGGTGCAACCAATAGGGCCCTTCAGCAAACTAATTAATTGTTTGCATTCTGGTTAATCGTTAATAGGCAAACATGCATATTGAATAAATATTCATCTACATGCCACTCAAAGATCATTTTCCTATGTGGCTCCTAAAATCTTGAACATATTGCCAGAGCAGTTCAAAAGAAAAAAATTTCAGTACATTAAAAAATACTTAAATAAATGGATAACAAGTAACACCCAAATAATTAAGACCATTGTTAAGTTTTTATAAGTTAGAATAAGTTAATCTGGAATTAAATTTACTTTGTAATCAAATAAATGGTTAGTACTTATAGGGACTCTGTAATAATTTTGTAATTTGGATTTTGTAATAATAATTATATTGGATTTGTGATTTGTTGGTTGGTTGGTTGTTATAGTAGGAGCATGCACACACAGACTTAAGTCCATAATGCATGCACTACATTATAATATAATAAATTTAAATTTAATTTGTATACATCTTGTAAAGTGAAATTGAAAATTTAATTTAGTTTAAATTTAATAATCTAATATTTGATTGTAATCATCATTGTTAATATAAATAATATAAAATAAACATATTTCAAATATGAAAGTAATTCCTGGTTTAAATAACTATTGGAGTTTACTCAAATAAATAATTGTTTGGCATATATGAAACAAATATTTGTTTAAATAAACTTAATTTTTTTTTTGGTTTAAATAAATTCTTTTTTCAGTTTACTAACCCGAACGAAGCGGGGTCATCTTAGTCTATTGACGAAAATTAATAGTCTTTAATAGTTTAATATGCGGATGACGTCAAAACCTATTAAGAGTCTGCTTATTATTCTCCGTTCTCTTTATAATTTTTTTTATGGAAAAGATAATACCCCCATAAATACGTGTCGCAGACAATGCATGGTTATTGGATATTGATCGGTTTTTTGCGGAAGGATATCTAATATAATTATTACGAAGGAAAGTTATGTTCTATACGTCGAATGATGGGTTAGTATTTCGGCATAAAATTTAGATGTTTTTTCCAGATTTTTGTTCTCTATAGTACCTACTCACCAATAATTATTGTGACAAACTTGACAGTCATTCCTGGTAAATACGTGAATAAGTTTTTACGCGCTTTAGACACAAAAATCCTCGCTCATGTGACGCAGATCTGGGTGACAATAAAGTCGAATAGGTATCAAAACCAAACAGATAAATATAATAAATTATATTATTTATCTACATCAATTTAACAATTATGACTCAAACTGCCAGCGAATAACCACTCGACTTTTTAAATAACTTGAAAATAAATTGTTGTACTTTTCAAGTAACCCAGGCTGGGGTCGACATGCCTACCCTGTCGCAAGAATATCGGTAACGAAAAATAAGAATTTCAGGTTTCAAGGTAGGCAACCAAACATTTTTTTTTATGATGAGGCACAGCACTGCAGGATTAATCATTTATGGCGTTCTGCGAGTGGTGCGTGTGCGCAGGAAATGATTCACGTTGGTCTTGAATCTTAGAAGATTATACCCGTTGGGGAATACGGCAACAGGGAGGTCGTTCCAGAGGAATGACGTTCTCCAGATGAAAGAACTTTTAAACAGTGTTGTTCGAGGGACACTAAGCTGAGCCACGTACGGGTGGGCTGCAGTGGCACGTCGTGTATTTCTACCAGGCACCGCTCTAGGTGAAATCAAGCGGGTTAGTTCAGGTTAGTTGACTCTTCTTTGAATAGAATCTAGCGATCTCAGGGTATGTTTAGGAGCAGAGCCCCATATAGATATGCAAACAGTACCCCAGCGATGGTCGAATTCGGGATTTACAGAGCATCAAAAGATCTTGGGGTGTGTATAGAGGTGCCTAGTTCGGGAAAGTATTACAAGCTTCTGCGAGGCTGCCTTAGCAATGGCCGCCACGTGACTATCCAAATTGACGCCCAATAAATGAATTGATGAAGCCAAGGGAATCGAGTGTCTCACCATTACTATTTCCGGTTCTTCAGCATTAACTATGTTAGAAAAAACTGCCGCCTGCTTCTTTTTAGCGTTAAATTCTACTTGTTACCGTCACCCCAAGACAGAATTTCTTCCAGGTCTTTGTTGAGATGTGAGACCCCTTGCTGTCTATAGGTAGAGATGTGCATTGGCAGTCGATGTATCGAAGTAAATACCCAGGGTCGGCAATATCGTACCTGCCGCTAAATTTAAAGTGAGGTTATGGTTATGTCAAAACTCATTATCGACAGGAAAGAACTAAATTAATGTAAAATAGGCGGAAGTAGGTGTTATCTGCTGAAAAACGAAACTTTTGGCTTTTTTTTTTAAGATTAGCACCTTACGTAAGTGTTATAAAATTTAAATAAACTATCCTGTTTCGACATTGCGAAAAATTAAGAGTAACGCACGCAACGACATTGAAAACCAAGTTGAAACTGAGGTAAAAAGTGATCCTATATCGTATTTAATATATTTTAAGTTTAAAATGTGGATTTTCGTCATCCTCTAAAATGTTGAAGTTAATAAACACAGGATGGCCAAGGGGAGTAATAGCTCATTTTCAAACAAATGGTATCAAAGTAATGCATGGCTTACGGGTAGTGAAACCACAGATTCATGTAGCTACCTAATAGGTCTATGGTGTAACCACAATTAAACTGTTTTGTTTGCGAATCACTTTATTTTCAAATAAAAAGTGATGATATTTCCAACAAGCATACTGGGTAGCCCACTCCCCACGCAGGATTTCATAGCATCTAAACTACTCAACTTTCTAATATTTTTCAAAGACAGGATCATACCGGATGTCCCAAAAAAAAGATCCATAGTAAAGTTATATTTTCTTAAATGGAACACCCTATATCTTACAATAATTTGGGATTCTACATAAAATAACAAATTTTTTTTAGTAAGTGCATTGTAAGTCTAAACCTAATAGTTTCTGAGATATCGAGTTTTGAAAAGTGACATTTTTGAACTTTGACAGCTTCTAGCTTTCTAAAGGTACGTCTTAGAGCAAAACGGCTTGCATGTCCCCATCTTACTTTTCAAACTTTTCTAGTATCTTTCTAAAAGTGTCAACTTCCGGTTAAACCGGATGTTGCTCAAAATCCGGAAATACCTATAGTACTTCCTGTTTAACCGGAAGTTGGCATTTTTGGAAAGATAATAAAAAAGTAAGATAGGGACATGTAAGCCGTTTTGCTATATGGCGTATCGTTAGACAGCTAGACGCTGTCAAAGTTCAAAAATGTCATTTTTCAAAACTCGATATCTCAGAAACTATTAAGTTTAGACCTATAATGCACTTACTAAAAAATAATTGTAATTTTATGTAGAATTCAAAAGTAATGTAAGATATAGGGTGTTCCGTTTAAAAAAAAGTATGTTTGATATGCCCCGACTATTTGGGTGACCCTGTATAATTTAAAATCATTTCAAGTTGTAGGCCTAATGCCTCTCTATGACTGTTATTAAAAAATATTGGAAAGTTGAGTAGTTTAGATGCTATGGAAGCCTGCGTTGAGAGTGGGCCACCCTGTATACCTCAGTCAACTAAAACTTGATTTATTTTATTTGGTAAACAAAGTATTTACCTATTCGACTCTATTGTCACCCACATTTGTGTCAAATGAGATAGGATTTTCGTGTTTAAAGCGCGCTAAAACTTATTCTCGTAATACAATTAACCACGTCCTGTCAAGTTTGTCACAATAATTATTGTGAGCCTGTATATACATGGAAAATCCGACGGTCGCGATGGTTATTGGACTATGAAACTAAGTTTTTCTTCGCTAAGCATACTAATGGGAAAAATGTAAGCCTTTTTTAATTAAACGCGGTAAAACAGCCGGGCTTGTCGGTTTACACACAATTTCAATTTGGTATGCAAACAAGACGTTTCTACGTGGATTTGAATTTGCTACCGGTTTTGGATTAACAATTAATTAGAAAATAATGAGAATCATGCGGAGCATAAATGCAGAATACATACCTTTTTGACATAACTGGTGGCATCCTCTTCTGTCACGGGTTCCGCAGATATTCCTCCTCTTCTTCTGACTGGGCCTTGCGCATGTGTGGGTAGAGGGGATAGGTCTTCGGTGTCCTCTGGAGATTGCACCTGGTTTTTGGCGTCTAATGCTTGTTCCTGCAAACAAAAAACATGATTATATTGGAAACCAATGACAAAGTGAGAAAATTAACGAGGATTTTTAAAAAGTTACTTAAAGCGACATCTACAAAGCATACTTTAAGTAAGAAAGACAAATTATTGATAGTTTTCCATTAATTAACGAATAACTTGTAGGGTAAAAATCGTTTTTCCAATCCTAAAAGATCAATTACATGGATTATTTACCTCATCCATTATAAAAGCGGGTTGATTTTCACCTGATTATTCAGCGATAATCTCCCGCTCTCCGGTGAAAATCACCCTTGTCAAAAGTGAAAATCTCACCCGTCAGAAATCGTTAGTTTTTTATTTGGTAAATAATCTTCAAAATACATTTCGGGATTGGGAAATAATCAGAAAATCATTCTCAGATTTTTTGCCATTAGGAAATCGCTCTCGGGCAAGCCCTCGAGCGATTTCCACGGCAAAAAATCTTCGGAATGATTTTCGATAATTTCCCTATCCCTTAATATATTACTACAGATAAAGTTTCCACGCAGCTTCACACGCATAAAAAAAGTCCCCGCAAATAACAAAATTATTTTATAAGGCGTTTTTTAAGGTTAAATAAAGAATGAAACGACCATTTACGCAATGCGATATTAAAATTATTTATTACACAACTGAAGTATTTAAAGCTATTTTAAGAATGTATGTTAAGTAGGTATTGTATAACAAGAACAGATACATATCAAATTTTATGCGGCATGTACCTACACGAATTATTTTTGTACTGGAGTTAGATAAATATTACAAAACTATTTAATGCCTTTTTATGGAATATTCAATACTAGCGCCAATTAATATTATACTTATACAATACCTGGTGTTCATTTGCAAAGTAACTGTCCCCTTTATTATAGTCTATATATCTTTAAATAATGCGAAGTAATAAATCAATCAAAACCGCCTTCTCCATGGCAGTGCAAGATTATTCGGCATGTATAGATTTAAATAGGCCTGAATTTTTTAATTGTGTGGTTATTATGCCCTTATGAGTGCCTTTATTGGAATAATACGCCTATTTATATCTATACACACCTTGGGTGTTTGTTTCTCAGTGAAATTAGTCAAAGTGTGAAGTGTCAGTGTTTTTTTAATTAAATATGGAGAATTTTCAACAATTGCCTGAACGCCCTAGAGTCGGTCCATGTACAGTAAATGAAAAATAATTAATTCTGAACTGTTACGATTCTATTAAAAGTAAGAATGCGGATTTGAGTTTTGACAATGCAGTGCAATTTACAGCAGATATGCTTAACGTTGGGAAAACAACAATAAATAAACTTTTAAAAGAAGAAAAAAGTGTTGGCGTCAAACCTCCAAAAACTTCTCCAGGACGATAGACGAGCTGGATGACGTATTAATGCAGAGAATAAGGCGAAAAGTTCATAGTTTCTTTTTAAAAAAAGAAATTCCAACGCTGGACAAAATTTATACCAAAAGATGTAATAATTGTATTGGATAATGCAAGTTATCACAAATAAAAATGCATTCAAAAAATATGTAGTCGATGAAATGGCAAAGTTACGAGGAATATCTGTGCTCAGACTCCCCTCCTTACCACTGCGAATTAAACCCGATCAAACTGATATAGGCTGTCAAATTTTCATCAATAAAAAATTTTTTTATATTATGTTCAAACTGTTTTCCCTGTACAGCTTGACAGTGTGCTAATTGAAAGTGTCGTAAATCATTTCTGGCGTTATTAATTCAAATTCGTCCAAAATTCGACGCTGCAAATCGGCCAAATCTTGAGGTTTTGTGGTATAAACTCTGTTCTTCAAGTGTCCCCATAAAAAGTAGTCGTTAGGCGACAAATCAGGGGACCTAGGTAGCCACTCGATTGTACCCCCTCTACCGATCCACCTGTTCGGAAAAGTGTTGTTCAAAAATTCACGCACGTTTCGACCAAAATGGGGAGGAGCTTCGTCCTATTGGAAGAATGTACTTGCATAATTTGGACCCATCACATTTCGTATATTTGGCACTATTTGCGTTTCCAAGAGCTCAAGGTAAAGTTGTGATGTCAAATTTCCATCAATAAAAAATGGACCGATCATGTGGTTACCCAGAAGCCCAGCCCACACATTCAATTTTCCAGGGCGTTGTATATGACCTTCTCTCATCCAGTGGGGATTTTCATTTGCCCAAAACCTACAGTTCTGTCTATTAACTTTACCATTTAACATAAATGTTGCTTCGTCCGAAAATACTATAAATTTGAAAAACTGGTTATTTTGGTCAAACCTTGACATCATAATATCACAAAATTCAATTCTTCGCTCATAATCATCTTCTGATAACTCTTGAACTACATGTATTTTGAAAGGGTGATATTTATGTTTTATTAAAATATTATGGACGGATTTGAAGCAGACGTCACTTACTTGAGAAATTTTTCTTAATGAAGGACAACAACATGTTGTAAAATTTCTAAACTTTTCTCTTCATCTACTACTGCTGGTCGTCCTGATCGTCGCCTACCTCTACAATTTCCAGTTTCTTCGAACCGTCGGACAGTTTTTAGAACAGTTGCTTTTGAAATTGGATTTCGGTTTGGAAATGCGTCATTAAATAGATTTTTAACCTCTTCGTAAGACCGGACCCTATCGCCATATCCTCTCATCATAAGAATTGTAATTCTTTCACTTTCAGTTAAAGACATTTTTGCATGTAAAAATGACAGCTTTTATGACTTTACATCAAGACTGAACTGGTGTTTTTTTTATTAATAAATAAAACACGATTTGTTGATATTTTCAAAACACGTCGTTATTTCGAAAAGTACTGATATTAACAAAATATGTTATACCAAAAGTTTAACAAATTTAAAGTAAAAATTATAAATGAAAAGATATACAGGGTGTTACATTTAAAAATATCAAATTCGTTTGAATTCCAGACAAACTAAAAAGCTGGCAACAACGCCAATATCGTCATTCGGTGCGTCAGATCCTCTTACACAACTGTACCAAATTTGATTTAAATCGGCCAATAAATTGTGATGTTATTAAGCCGTTTTCAGACTTTATACACAAAATGGTGGATTTAAAAAGATTCTTTAATGAAACTAAGCTATGGGTAAAATCAAGCCTTCGAAAAGGTGGAAAGCGCTCCCTAAAAGTTAAATGCACATCAGCATACTCTGCGTATTTTATTTTTACCTGTTTGTGTTTAGCATTAGTAAATGTTAAGTGTTTCGTATAAACATCGATTTATCTCGAAAACCGCCAGTTTCATCGCAATATATTAAGAGTAGACCTTTTCTGAAGAAAAATGATCAGAGTATTTAAAAAATCAGGTTTCAGCGGTGTCAAATGCCACCGGTCAAAATTTTTGACCGACGAGTGTGGTAGCAAGTCTATTCCTGACTTCCCTGACGATGTAAAACATCTACTGTAGTATGGTTTAATGACTCTTTATGGCCTCTATAAAATATTAAAATTTCATTAAGTTATACAAGTCGGCTCAAAAGTTAGAGCCAAAAACGTAAATCGCTGTCTCTGTATGCTCCCCAGAAATTAGAAAGTTTTTACCGGACACCCTGTATACGATACAATTTTCTCAGTGTAGGTACTTAAAACGAAATAAATAAATAACTTTTGATTGGCTTATTAGAAAATAATAAAATTTGGCGTGCGAGTTCATCACATAAGGACCTTCAAATAAGTCCCATGCAATTTTGATGTAAAATTACCAGGGGAGCCAATATTTGAGAGTGGCAAAATATACGCCTCGAGAGCTAAAATGCCTCACTGCGGTTTTGATCAACAGACAGATTTTATATTTACTCTTTTATCTCTTTGCAAAACTATCTTATAAATCCGACACTTTATTAGACGTGGATAAACACAAACTTAACCACATTTTGTATATAATAATTTACCTTTTATATTCGGAAAATACAGTAAAACCTGGGATCGCTTTGAACGTTTGATTATTTCGTCTCTTGTTTAATCTTTTATTGGTAAAGTTTGCTAAAATAACGCTATTATGTCAAAGGAAAGCTCGCAAAATTCCTAACTGATCGCCAACACAAAATGCATCTAACATTAATAATTTTATAAACATTTGATTTTCCTGTTCAATGTCTATTCTAATTTTTATTCTAAAGCTAGATTTAAGTATTTAATTTAAAAGTAACAATTAAAATATAATATAGTTTCGGTAAAGTCTATTCAGAGATATAAGAAAGTGACTAACGGACTCCTATTAGGAAAGACCCTTGCAAGCTGTAAAATTGAAATATGGCCGAACAGGTCCGTATTTTGCTTAGAATTTAATCATGGTTTGTAATAAAAATAAATAAGACATTAAATAATATTTTATTTAGGTTTAAATGTGAAATTACCAGTTATTTGTATTTTATCATTAAACATTATATTTATGATTACAAAAATATACAAATTGTTCGGTACTTATAATAATTATTCACTTAATATATCAATATTACTATCGCTATCATCATCTGTTCTAATTATAATTTGTGCTATATTGCTTATATGGATATAGAATTTTTCCACTTTTTCAACATGTGTAACAGAATTTGCCCAACTTTGTGAAGGGATGTTAAAAACTTCAGTTTCTATAAGCTCAAGCACACTGGAGTAGGGCAAATATTGTTACGACGAATGGCAGATTTCAGTTTTTGCGCCAAACATGTTCGATGGGATTAAATATACAATGGTATGGTGGAGCCTTAAAACTGTATGCCCTAGATTTTTTAGCATAATTATCACAGAAGTATTCCTTTTGTAGTTTAAAACTTCGTAAAACCTCAATGTAGTTTTGGATTGTTGCTTTTGTGTCATTTGAGGAGGGAGTCTTGATCAACTGCCTACTATGGTAGCTTGCATTGTCCATTACAATTACGCTATTCGAAGGTATATTTGGAATCAGCTTGTTTTTAAACCAATCTTCAAATAAATCAGCAGTGGTGTCCTCATGGTAATCCAGAGAAGAATCTTTAATGTTTTTTTGCAGACAGAGAAAGTTCATTTGGAATCCATCCGTCTTTAGATCCAGCATGCAAAATCGTAATTCGTTTACCTCTTTTTGATGGCGCGCTTTTCCGGGGTATCATATGTGTCGAACCAGGTTTCATCCAAGTAAATAATCGGCCTTTGCTGATCTCTGTAAATCCTAATTTTTTGTAGATATTCGGATCGCCATTCCCGAATTCTACTGGATTCCATTAAAACTTGTATTTTGTTAATTTTGTTTTAATCTAAAACCCATGTGTTGGATACACTTCCATAACGTTGTTCTGCCACATTTAACGCCGGTTTCATCTTTTTCAAGCCTTTTAATTAAATTATCTAATGTAGGCACGCTTTCCTCCTTGTATACCTTGTAAATCTTACGCCGTATTATATCTTGATCACTTCCATCTACCTGCGAGAAAATGCCAGTATCGGTTCTTTTTTCAAACTATTACTTTGATAATGAAATTACGTCTTCCGGATTTGCAGTTTACTTTAAGACATTTTTAAGTACGGACCATAATTTACCTGCATTTATTCATTCATTAATTGTTTGTTTATGGCCACCCTTGAATAATCCCATTCAAAGGCAAAGTGTAACTTTCTTATATCTCTGAACAGGCTGTACCTCGGAGAAGTTGTAAAATAGGTACTGATATAATAATGAGTGCCCCCTGATTGCAATGTATGCTTATAAATTGTAAATATTACTTCTTCACAACTATTCCCATTATCAATTTCAATTTGATAACCGTGTAATGCCTTTTTTCATGCTTTTAAAGATAGACTGAACCAGCTATCCATTCCTATCCATTTTTAAAAGTGAAGACACCTCAGAAGTAACACACATTCATTTACAAAAAAATAATTTGATAGCTTTTGAAAGCCGTAAATGACATATCCAAGTATGGGATGATTTAACAAAACTGTCACTGTCATCCTCCATAGCAACTTTAGTTCATCGTAGGTACAGAAAAATTATTGGAAATTGCAATGTTTTTAAAAAAAAAATCCATATTTTCCACAAAAATAAAGATATCGAGGTGAACCAAAAACAAAAATGTTAAGAATAAATGCGTGACTTGATAATTAAAAGTTAATTTAGAACAATATACTGTTTCGTCATCCACAAAGTTTCTTAAACATATGGTAAAAAACATTATTATTATTTAAATCTGTATATTATAAAAGTACGTCTACTTTTTAGTAAATTTTTAAAATGTGAGCTATTCTCCACTAATTTATCTGCAATATTCTTTGAAATTTCTTAAAATCCGACATCAAATAAAAAGTTATTTGCGATTTAAATTCATCGAAAATTTGCGTGGATCAATTATTTTGCCTCCGAGTGTATTTTTGATAGTATTGGCAACATGGATAAGGGCGGTAGTTTTCGAACCGTCCCGGATCACCTTTCTTAAACAGATGAACAACTAACGCTTCCTTTAGTATAGATGGAGACATATTTTCCTTATATTGTTCCATCAGCTAAATTTACAATCAGAATAAAATTACAATGTTCTAACAGGTAATTTTGAATATTTCTATTGTCTGGTAGGTTAATATTACTTTCTTAAGTATTAAAAAAGTTCAACATTAAAGTAGAACATTTCAAACACCAAGGAAATATTATTTTAATTTAGTTTTACGCTAAAAAATGTTTGAAAAAAGTTGTCTGAAAATAAATTAATATAGGTATACTGGTATACATCAAGCGATTTTCTATTTTATTAATTAACATCGCCCGTCTTGATCACAGGGGAGTGCCGCGAAAAACCTTATACAGAACGTAATTTCACTTGTATTGTTATACGCCAACACAAGGTGTGTCTTATTTTCACATGCTTGTGGGTTTTTCTATCATTAGTAAATTAATGTACGGCACATTAATTTCCCTTTATGTGTAATTCCAAAATTTAACTGAATTGTATTTGAGGGGATATTGTTTATCAATCGTATCTACTTGGGGAATTATTAGCATTAGAATTTGAAGCGAATGTAAACAATAATTGCTGAAGCCACCTTATTTAAACTCAATATAACAAAACTGGTATTTGACGAAAATCTAAAAACGCAAATTGAAGTATCATCACAAAGTACTCGGGCTTCTATTACAGATGCAGCTGAATAATAAATGAACTTGCAACTGCCAGAAAGTTTTGATAAATACATTCCATATAAAAAAAAACGCCAAAAGAACGCTTTAAATATCTTCTGCGTGTCCGCTAACTTCTTGCATCCTGTTTATCGACGCAGAATGTTAAGCGAGGATCAAATAGTAGATGTCAATGATTTCTTAATAGATCATTTAGATGCCGACAGGTTGGACAGTCTTATGGGAATTAGCTGAAAAGCTTCATCCTACATGACGCACAACTAGATAAGCATTTTCAAATTGGTCGTTTGTTCATTCCCCTATCCGTAACAGGCTTACTTCTGAAAACGAAAAGATGCTGACTTATATCTATTATCATTGCAAGATAGAGACCATAACAAATCCGACAAATATTAACTTTCTTTGTGTGTTCTTATTCTTTTCATTTTACTTAACCGTTACTTAATGAGTGTTTTCTTGCAACGGTTCTATTGTTTCAGTTCATGTTAGTTGATCTATTTTATTATTTTAGACACTGTGTAAGGTGTAATAAGAATTAGTAGTTTATAATGACATATTTTCATTATTTCAATAAACATTTAAACAAAAATAATGGCCTATAATATAAAATATATATCATTTTCTATATTTCAAAATCATCAGGTAGCTTTTTTTATGTTTAATACTATTGTTAAAGCACTAGTATCATAAAATGACATTTTATAGACTAACAACAAGCGTTAAAAAGTCTACTTTTAATAGTGTTTGTAGACATTTTTTTAAAACTTCCAAAGCTTTAACACCGGAGAAAGGGCTTCTTATTACAATATTTAAATAGCACCTTCTTAATATATTTCAGATTTATTGCTAGTGTATCTTTAAATGATGCTAACTAATAAATCAATCAATACCGTCTTCTTCATGGGCGTGGAAGATTTTTCGGCATGTATAGATTTAAATAGGCCTGAATTTTTTAATTTGTGCAGAATTAGTACAAGTATCGACATTAAATTCAAGTTTGTCTTCAAATGTACATTTTAATATTAAATTTTTAAGCTTAAAATTATATTTACCTGGAATTTTAGAAAGCAATTTTATCAAAACTAATTAGAGTCTAGATACTTATTCCGTTTCTGCTGTAATCATTTTATTTCTTTTTTTGAACCTAATGCTGGTTACCTGTTTGATAATCATGTGGTTATTATGCCTTTATGGGTGCCTCTATTGGAATAATACACCTATTTATATCTATACATACCTACCTTGGGTGTTTGTTTCTCAGTGAAACTAGTCAAAGTGTGAAGTGTCAGTGTTTTTTTAATTAAATAAGGAGAATTTTCAATAATTGCCTAAACGCCCTAGGGTCGGTCCATGTACAGGTATAAACTCTTAAAAGAAGAAAGTGTTGGCGTCAAACCTCCAAAAACTTCTCCAGGACGACCAAAACTTGAGCTGGATGACGTTTTAATGCAGAGAATAAGGCGAAAAGTTCATAGTTTCTTTTTAAAAAAAGAAATTCCCACGCTGGAGAAATATTTGTCCTCAATCCGATCGACTTTAATTGACAGAAGAAAAAAAAATGTTTAACCTAGACGAAACATGCCAAATGAAGGCCACACTGTGACTAAATGGCAGGATGAAAATATTAAAAGTTCAAGGCAAGCTAAAGAAGTTAATGAAGCTTTGGATAAAATCAGTGCGGAAAAGTGGTAAAAGTGTGTCGATCATATGATAGAAGAAAAAGCCAAAATGTGGCAGGCAGATATAATAATCGAAGAAAGGGTTAAACTGCTTTATATAAGCCATGATAATAAAAGTTTATATTACAAATCGGACTATGATTAATTTGATTAAGTCATAACAACAAAGTATTATTCGATTTTTGAAAATGCTTTGTTTGTAAGATTCTATATTAAGTATACCTTGTTTTTGTAATAATTATATTATGTAAAATAGTACCACTCATTGTTATTTATTAGTTAATACGATTTTTTAAATGTTTTCATATGTTGTGACAAATATCTACGAATATAATATAATACAATTTTAGGAGAATAGGCATGTTTTAGATTTTTAATTGAAAAACTTCTTCAATACACGCAACAATGGTAAATCCTCAAATATAACAATAGCTTGCGACAATCGTTAATATTACCAAATATAACAATGATATTTTGCACTTTGGAGAATTTAATGCTCTCAAAAAATATTAGGCCAAATTAATTTTTATAGTTTTAACACACATTTCTTCCACCTAACTGGCAAACCGATTACCCGATTTCAAAATCAACAGATATTTAGGATGGATCGTTTTGAAATGGCAGCCCTGTATAAAATGCCCCATTGAAGGCTAGCAACTTTTATATCAAGTACCAGAAATTAAAGAAAATATCGTTTTTTTACCCTGTTATTTCCTTTTCGTATCTAATACTTAGCATTCTTAAAAAAGTAAGTAGGATATTAAAACTTCATCACAAGAAACAAAAATAGCCTGCTGAACGTTAATATCCTAATAGCGTTTCTAAAGAAACGACATCGAAAAGAAGTCAGGAAAAACAGGAAAATTTTACTTTAATTAGAAATACGATTGTTTGCTTATGAGGATAAAGTTGATATCTTTCAAGTCAAGGAAAGTTAGCTGACTATATACACGCGAAAAAAGATATCCACTTAACCTTTACTGTCAGGAGACAAGAAAATGATAATTTTAGTATACAATTATACATGTTGTTTCCAATAATATACAGTGTGTCTACTTAAGTTGGAAACTTTTTTATTATTAATTTTAGGAAAAAAAGTTATTTTTCATTATAAGTTCTGCATGGTCCAAAACCTAAAATGCAATCATCAGATATTAAATGTTTCCAAGTGTATACGAGGGGTGTAAAAAAATATGAATTTTGCTCAAGAGTAAAGTACCTTTATTTTTGACGATATCGAAAACTGTAATTATGAAAAGTTGTTCGGAATGAAAAAGTATATTTTAATATGAAATTACATCTTTCTACTTAAGATTTTTTTTTTATTTTTACAAAATTTCTCAAATTACCGATACAGAACATTTATCTTTTTTATTTATTAAAAACATGATAACCCTTGATCGCGTCGTTCAGAAAATAATGTTTTGCCTCGGCATCGTCACAAAATTATCACACTTCACACACACAATCAAAATTTGCAGAAAAGTAAAGATAGACAGTACACAAAAGCCGTTAATAATACCAAATCAACTCGATGAAGCGAACTGTCAGACAAATTAACATTTGCTTAATATTTCGAGGTTATGTCGAATAAAAATGAGACGTTGTCACGTTGTCACCTTCCAGTTATAAGAAATTGTTATTTAACGCGTTTAAGAAATGGAAACAAATAATTTAAAAGCACTTGAAAGTTACAGACTTAATGCTTAGTTTACAATTTTTTAGCAAGATTTTTGGTAATTTTATCATTGCTCTAATTTGCCAAGGCTCACTCTTCTACCCTGTTCTAAAGAAATAAAAGTACATTTGGCAATACCCTTACGGCGCATGCGCACAAGTCGAAATGACCCTGGATCTTCTATCTCTGTTGTTGCTTCAAGATATTCAGGATAATAGCCACATAGTACTAATACATATATGTGTAAATCACACATTGGAATTTCAATTTCCAGGTTATTAAGTTTTCCAGGAGAACCGGTTCTCGAAACTAAGACATTTGCACACTTAATAAGGACTATTTATCCGATAACGTATCTCATTATAATTCCAGCAAAATATTAATCCAAGAAAACTGAATTTCATGCCTGCAAGCAAGCTAAACAAAAGAAATCGAGATAAGATCGATTTTAGCTTAATGAAAAGCAAAATAGAGATCGGTTAACCTTGTTCTAGAATTTGGAATTCTGGGCGCTATCAGTGAGCTTAAAGGAGTTATTAATGGCATCCCAGTCGGAAGTTCCGGGATAAAAAGAAAACTTCTTTACAAATATCCAAGAAAAAAGCTTTGCCCTCATTTTGTTTCTGCAGAATAAAGGAGGGTAGCAAATTTCTTTTTTTTTTCAAAACATTAAGGGATTTCTTAAAGTAAAATAATTATTTATACTAAGTAGGTACAAAGAAAATAGGTGAAATAAAAAGTGGTTCTACCGTTTCTCCCATCATGTTTTCTACGTCTCACATTTTTCTTTTTCCTGTTTAATTACATACTTTAAAGCTTCTTGCCAGCTTTTTCTTGTCAGAATTGCTAATGAAAATTTCAAAAACTCACGCACATCTTTTATTTCAAATGTAGTGTTACTTCTTGCGACATAACCTTTCATTTGTTCCCATATAAACTCAACTGGATTTAATTCACAACGGTAGGGCAGCATCGAACTAAAACAATACTACGCTTTTCTGCCATTTCCTCGATTACACATTTTTCATCAATCAAGTTTTAATTCATTTTTTCGCACTATTTCTAAAAGCTCTTTTTTTAACATGTGGTCCCCAAGGGTATATTTTTCCCAGACATCTAATTTATATTATCCCTTTTTTCTAAGAAGTCATAGGTAGTTTCTTTAAAAGCCTTGAATGATAACTGCCGTTATCTCAGACTATGATGAAAATTCTCGGGAATTAATTCCTGCTCAAAATACTCTTGGAAGACGTCAGCAGTCACTTCGTCATGATAATATTTAGTTGGTTTTGACTTAAACTCAAGCAAACCACCGTTTACAAATCCATTTTCACTACCTATACAGTGTGTGTACAAAGTCTGGAAACGGCTTAATAACATCGCAATTTATTGGCCGATTTAAACCAAATTTGGTACAGTTGTGTAAGAGAATCTGACGCACCGAATGACGATATTGGCGTTGCTCCCAGCTTTTTAGTTTGTTTGGAATTAGAACGAATTTTATATTTTTTAATGTAACACCCTGTATATTTTTTCATTTAAAGTTTTACTTTAAATTTGTTACACTTTTGGTATAACATACTTTGTTCCTAATATCAATAGTTTTCGAAATAACGACGTGTCTTGAAAATATCAACAAATTGTGTTCTATTTATTAATAAATAAAACACCAGTTCAGTTTTGATGTAAAGTCATAAAAGCTGTCATTTTTACATGCAAAAATGTCTTTAACTGAAAGTGAAAGAATTACAATTCTTATGATGAGAGGATATGGCGATAGGGTCAGGTCTTGATTGATTGATTGATTACTCTTAAATAACTAGGTCGGCACTTACGTCCTGACACCGCAGCCTTTTACAGACTTATTGTATCCCCTAGTTATTCGTTACTAACCCGCCAACGGTAATTTTACGTCTGGGTAATGTCAGCCAGACGGGACCCACTGTTTATCGTGGGATCCGAACCACGCGCAGTTGCTTTCCAACCAACCACCATCCTGATCCCCCCACAGAATCACACTCCTACAGCAGCCTGCCCACACAGCCCGCAACCGAGGCAAGTCTCGGGTTAAAGATCCGCTGCTATAGGAGCATGACCCTGCGGTTTCGATTCTGATAAATCGTTAGTCAGAAGTACTTGCACTCACACATACAACAACCAAACCCAGTACTTTTTTTTTATTTGAGCGTACTGTAGCGGGATTCGAACCCGCTCGACTCGGGTCAGGTCTTACGAAGAGGTTAAAAATCTATTTAATGACGCATTTCCAAACCGAAATCCAATTTCAAAAGCAACTGTTCTAAAAACTGTCCGACGGTTCGAAGAAACTGGAAATTGTAGAGATAGGCGACGATCAGCAGTAGTAGATGAAGAGAAAAGTTTAGAAAAGTTTAGAAATTTTGTTGTTGAAACCCCTGTTTCTTCATTAAGAAAAATTTCTCAAGTAAGTGACGTCTGCTTCAAATCCGTCCATAATGTTTTAATAAAACATAAATATCACCATTTCAAAATACATGTAGTTCAAGAGTTATCAGAAGATGATTATGAGCGAAGAATTGAATTTTGTGATATTATGATGTCAAGGTTTGACCAAAATAACCAGTTTTTCAAATTTATAGTATTTTCGGACGAAGCAACATTTATGTTAAATGGTAAAGTCAATAGACACAACTGTAGGTTTTGTGCAAATGAAAATCCCCACTGGATGAGAGAAGGTCATACACAACGCCCTGGAAAATTGAATGTGTGGGCTGGGCTTCTGGGTAACCACAAGATCGGTCCATTTTTTATTGATGGAAATTTGACATCACAACTTTACCTTGAGCTCTTGGAAACGCAAATAGTGCCAACTATACGAAATATGATGGGTCCAAATTATGCAAGTATGTACATTCTTCCAACAGGACGGAGCTCCTTCCCATTTTGGTCGAAACGTGCGTGAATTTTTGAACAACAACTTTCCGAACAGGTGGATCGGTAGAGGGGGTACAATCGAGTGGCCACCTAGGCCCCCTGATTTGTCGCCTAACGACTACTTTTTATGGGGACACTTGAAGAACACAGTTTATACCACAAACCCTCAAGATTTGACCGATTTGCAGCGTCGAATTTTGGACGAATTTGAATTAATAACGCCAGAAATGATTTACGACACTTTCAATTAGCACACTGTCAAGCTGTACAGGGAAAACAGTTTGAACATTTAATATAAAAAATATAGTTTTTTTAAATTGTGCTCGTTATTTCGAAAACCACTGATATTAGGAACAAAGTATGTTATACCAAAAGTGTAACAAATTTAAAGTAAAAACTATAAATGAAAAAATATACAGGGTGTTACATTTAAAAATATAAAATTCGTTCGAATTCCAGACAAACTAAAAAGCTGGCAACGACGCCAATATCATCGTCATTCGGTGCGTCAGATCCTCTTACACAACTGTACCAAAATTTGCTTTAAATCAACCAATAAATTGTGATGTTATTAAGCCGTTTTCAGACTTTATACACACACTGTATGGCTATTACCCTAAATAAGTTAAAGCAGCAACATAGATAGAACATCCATAGTCATTTCGACTTCTGTGCATGCGCAGTAAGAATATTGTAAAATGTACTTTTATTCCTTTAGCAGAGGGCACAAGAGTAAGCCGTAAAAAATTAGAGCAATGATAAAATTAGCAAAAATCTTGCTAAAAAATTGCAAAAAAAACATTCGAGTAATTACAAGTGTTTTCAAAGTATCTGTTTCTATTTGTAAACTAAAACGCCTTAACAACAATGACCCATTGTTACCCTTGACCGCAATAATTAGAGAAGTGGCTTAAAGAGTATGTTAAGGTCTACATATTTTATCTCTACTTTACTAATTTTTAGCCTGTAGCAGCTGCCCTAAATTTGAATATCTCCACTGTAAGCGCAATTTCAACAACAGTTAAGGAAAATAAATTATTAGAATCACCCAAAAAGAAACGTTTTCAAGCAAAGAGAGCGGTAAATGTGTCAAGATTGGATGTAAGTTCTATACGTGACACTATTTATGGAATGTACGAAACAATTAAGTTGTATTATTCAAAAATTATAATATTTTACATTGGTTATGCTTAAGTTATCTGAAGGTAGACCTCTAAGTGTGAGTTAGAGGTCTACCTTCAGATGTACCTATTCGAACATTACCAGTTTCAACAAGAAGACGATTGGGATATCTCAGGTTATAAATACGTCTGGCTTGCTGTCCATTATTAAATAACTCACAATGCACAGACTTGAACGACAGAGACTTACTAGAAAATGTCAGATGTAAAAAGCAAGTGACATATTCTATGACAACTAGTTTTATTCTTCAATAATAACTAGATTAATTTTCTGGGACAATACAGCGGTACTTATTTTTTTACTCAAATACGACGCATCGTAGGAAAACAACACAGGAGAGCTCTTATGTTTAAAATGGAATGGTGAATTCAAAAGCATTAAAAAACTGTTCCATTAAGAGAAACAAAAATGCACATACATATCTATGTCAATTACGTTGCTATTGCTATTTGTGAAAAATGCCGAAGCATTTAAATAGTCGGTGCAAAGAGCTAATAGCTTATCTAAGAAGCTATTCTCAGGATGAACTTAACAACAATGGCCTATTGTTACCCTTGACAGCAGTACAGAGAAGTAAATTTAAAGAGTATGTTAAGGTCTAGATATTTTATTTCTACTTTACTAATATTTAGCGTGTAGCAGCTGCCCTAAATTTGAATATCTCCACTGTAAGCGCAATTTCAACAACAGTTAAGGAAAATAAATTATTAGAATCACCCAAAAAGAAACGTTCTCATGCAAAGAGAGCGGTAAATGTGTCAAGATTGGATGTAAGTTCTATACGTGACACTATTTATGGAATGTACGAAACAATTAAGTTGTATTATTCAAAAATTATAATATTTTACATTGGTTATGCTTAAGTTATCTGAAGGTAGACCTCTAAGTGTGAGTTAGAGGTCTACCTTCAGATGTACCTATTCGGACATTACCAGTTTCAACAAGAAGACGATTGGGATATCTCAGGTTATAAATACGTCTGGCTTGCTGTCCATTATTAAATAACTCACAATGCACAGACTTGAACGACAGAGACTTACTAGAAAATGTCAGATGTAAAAAACAAGTGACATATTCTATGACAACTAGTTTTATTCTTTAATAATAATTAGATTAATTTTCTGGGACAATACAACGGCACTTATTTTGTTACTCAAATACGACGCATCGTAGGAAAACAACACAGGAGAGCTCTTATGTTTAAAATTGAATGGTGAATTCAAAAGCATTAAAAAACTGTTCCATTAAGAGAAACAAAAATGCACATACATATCTATGTCAATTACGTTGCTATTGCTATTTGTGAAAAATGCCGAAGCATTTAAATAGTCGGTGCAAAGAGTTAATAGCTTATCTAAGAAGCTATTCTCAGGAAGAACTTAACAACAATGGCCTATTGTTACCCTTGACAGCAGTACAGAGAAGTAAATTTAAAGAGTATGTTAAGGTCTAGATATTTTATTTCTACTTTACTAATTTTTAGCGTGTAGCAGCTACCCCAAATTTGAATATCTCCACTGTAAGCGTAATTTCAACAACAGTTAAGGAAAATAAATTATTGGAATCACCTTAAAACAAACGTTCTAGAGTTGTAAATGTGTAAAGATTGGATATAAGTTCTATCCGTGACACTATTTATGGAATGTACAAAACAAGCAAGTTGTATTATTTGAAAATTATAATATTTTACATCGGTTATTCATAAGCTGTAACTTTTTTTAGAACATCATGTAACTTTGAGAACTTTAAGTTGGAAATTAAAAGACAGAGAACTGTTTGATGGTTGTCTTAACTCTTTAAGAAGCCTCTTCAAGAAAATAGGCTTCAGATGGTGAAAAGATGAACTGAGGCGAGGACTTATGGAACTTTCCCATGTAGCTTTCAAACGACTGGTATTTTTGAAAGAATATATTAAAGAAAAAGAAGCACTCATGTACCAATTCGTTTTCTTGGATGAAACATGGATTTTTCAGAATGGTACCGTTGGTCGATCTGGGCAAGATGAAAATAAAAGAAGAATAAAAATTTTAACAACACTAATATAAATTGCGTCAATGATCAAATTATTCATCAAATTTGTACTACAAATTTCTTCAATTCTCTAAATTCAGGATAGCATCACGAGTGTTTTTGTCTCTGGGGGTTGGCGTTGTCCTGTCACCTGCTCGCGGTGGGCATTGGGGGTCGCTTTTGGACCTTTAAATCAGCGACTCATGTATCAGTGCATCGGCTGGTCACTAGTCTCACGGGTTCAGTTTTGAGGCTGCTGCTATGGGGTCGATTTGCGGATCCTATAGTGTTTTGCCGTTGGTATTCTTGGCGGGGCGGCGCCATCCATCCCATTAGTACTACAGCATTCGTATTTGCTTCATTTATATACCATTACCCTTTCCAGCCCATTATATATTACTCAACATTGACAATTAATTGTTAATTATATCATACCTACGTCAGTCTGCCCAATATTCGTTCTAGTTTGTTGGATTCAATATTCGTTATATTATACTGTTTTCCTTATAATGTTATTATAATCTTTGATTTAAATTCTTAAATGTCCACCTAGTGTAAAGTGCAGTGAACCTTGACTCTAAATATATGCTTCGGTGCAGTAGTATCTGCCCTCCCATAAACTTTTATAACTCCCTTTTTTAAAAATAATTTTGTAAAATTGTTAAAAACTACTAATTTATGAAAACTATTAATTTATGCGTTCATTCACAGATGTCTCAATATTTCTCATATTCAGGTACTTTGTGTGTTTAACAATTACAACTTTTAACCATCAGGTACACTCTCAGACGAACAAATTGTTCGTCTGAGGGTACACTATAGCTTGTAGACTTTGTAAACCTATTATCGAGTTGCTCCAGATTACACCGACACTTCAATTTTTAGGATTTCTACAGTCTGATACTTGTTATGCCATATTATGTCAAATTTTTAATTAATTTCATACATTAACCACACTTTCCTTAAAATTCCTTTTAAGTCAAACGTGGTAGTGGTGTGGTTTTATTTAAACCCATAGGGACTTAGCCCCCATTCTACTTTATTTAATTGTATTACTAAACAAAAACATGAAATTTCATATTTTTTTTTATAAAATAACTCAAAAAAATTTTTCTTTCTTTTCTTTTTTGTTTTATTAAATGTTGTACTCATTAATTTGAGGCAACTATTAGATCCCATTTTACACTCGATATAGGTAATCTCACATAGGTAATCTCACACATTCCTTTTAGTTCCCCTGAAGATGACTGTAATATATAGTCGAAACATGTAGGGAAATCGTTAAAAAACATTTTCAAAATATATATTATTTGTGGAGGAAGACAGTAGTGTTGTTTTAATTTATTACCTACACTCCACTGCAAGTATGGACTACTTCTTCAAAAATAAAAGAAGTGTTACATCTACTAAAGTTGATGGTAGAAGGTATTATGCAGTAAACAAATATATAAACTATGGGAAATTTTTGTATATTTATCTTGTTGTTATGAAAAAAAAAACTGTGTAATTCTCTCACTCGGATATTTTGGTTACAAGCTGGCAACACTGTCGATAACTGACGTCACTCGAAGGGTATGACATGCATCGGTTTTGTTTTGCATCAACTATACCTAGCCAAAAAACCTTCTCGAACATGTTACCCATAATTGAAACGGCGCAGTAGAATATCATGAGCTGGCATGAGGGGCTGCTAACTAAAGACTGAACCTGAACTCCTGAACTAACCACTCTTGGTGTTAAATAAGTGTGGAGATCCTAATTTTTAGTTGGTACTTATATAAGGGAATTTATTGGTAATGCTCCTTTTGGATTGAGAAAAAGTATTTTGGCAAATCCCCAACGTCTTTTCAATTGCGATACAAATTGCCCTTCCATAGCTTTTTGCAAAATAAACACGAAATTTCCTGCATGCCTAGCGAAGCTCGACACCGAAACATGAAGGGGCCGCGACCTTTGCATTTTACAGCAGATTTTAAACTTTGATTTGCTTCAGCTGTAAAGGTTTTTATTTTATTTCCTGCTGTCTCCGTTTATTATGAAGCAAGTCCCAATTATTGAATATTCAAACCTAAAATGTTTATATGGGAGAAATCAGGCAACATTCAAAACGTATTAAAACTATGCACATCTATACTAAATATAAAATTGAATCTCTAGGCACCCTTAACAAAGGAAAAAATTGAAAAAGTCACCCCTAAGGGTGAAAAATGGTAATAGCATATAGAAACTTAAAATTCAGCACATTTAGGGTGCGAAAATGAAAAGGTTGGTAGCGATTGGGACAACATAACATTTACTAAAAGCACATTTACTAAACCTGTTTACGGAAAGCAAGTGTGAAGAAAAAAGTGATTGATGTTTGATGAAGCAAAACATACGGGGAAAACAAATAAATTTCATTGATCACCTTAAAAGGACACTATGAAATATTTGCCTGTAGACTATTACTTGATAGTTACTAGTAATAGTGATTGGACCTCCCATGCCTGCACAGTAAAAAATATCCACCTGGTAAAAATAATTTCAGAGTGGTAAAAAAAAGTAGTGTTAATGTTATCAATGGATCAACATAATTTACCACATTTTACACTCATATGGGACCAAAGTTGTTGTATTAAATTTGCCTATGAATTTAACTCTCTAAAAAGTTAATTTTGTTGAATGGGTGTTATTTATTCCATTTTACACTCTATCAGGAAAATTAAATACAATGACAATTAATAACACTATATTCGCGTGTAAGTAAACCCCGCTAGAAGGTTATTTTAACACATTGAGTGTAAAACTTATTGTTTATTCGTTTTTTTACACGGCCCCGGGTAAAATTACCTAACCCCGTGAAACCGAAAAGACAGGCGGCAACAAGTGGTGTGAAATTCTATAGGAATTGGCACATGACGCCGACGCTACATGCAAATTCATTTTTCAAGTCAGTCTTATGTGCTCTTTGAACGTGATATAGAATAATGTATATTTAAATTAAAATATAGAAACAAAGGAAAGTTCTGTAAAGTGCCGAATGAGGATCTTGTTAAATTGGGTAAGCATATTAACGAAATGTAATAGAAACCTTACTAATAAGTACGCCATTTTTAAGAAACTAAGTAGGTATTTACATTGTAACAGTTTTCCCTTTAGCTTTTAAATTATTCTGATATAAGCTTATAATACAAATGTATTCCTTTTTTATATAAATACTTAGGGACTTAGGTACCTAACTACATATTTTACTTCATAGATCTCTAAATAAGTATACGATTAATATAATACTCGTCATTTTCATTATTTTATATTGTTCCACAGCATACTTTTATTTAGTTGTTTAATGTTCTAAGTACATATGCATATATTTATTATGTTATTTGTTCTCTTAAGCTTAACAATGAGGTACATTAAACGTAGATATATGTATATATGTTTAATTTACTAAATTATTAAACTATATAATAGGTGTGTCATTTTGTTCAACTAGTTATAATAATAAGTGTAAAAAAAATCCCAGGGTTTTCCAGTTCTGTTGTAACCATCATTTTGTTTATAAATAAACGATAAATAATACTCAATATTTTCATTCGTTTAACAAACCTTTTCCAAGCGATCTCAAGATTTATATATATATTAGGGGCTACTACTTTCGGCTTTGATTAAGTCCTTCAATCATGTATCAAATTAAGCAGAGGTTAATAATGTAAAACATCTTGAATGCATAATTTTATACATTTTAATTATAAACGCTCGGTTAGTTTGATACGGGATTAAATGTCTTAAACAAAGTGGAAAGTATATTCTAGCCCTGGGTAGATTATTTTATTACACTCACTATAGTAAAGTCACACCCAAATAAAATAAAATTTACACTACAATAATATGATATTTACACTAATTAATCACAAATTACCACTAAAAAATGGTTTACTTACACCTCTCATTATTTCTTTTACACCCTAGAAGGATAGGTTTACAATCTGTGAGATTAATTTACACTCGATAGTGTAAATGTACCTACCCATAAATAAGAAGAATTAACCCTCATCAAAAAATAAAGAAAAAATTCAAAAATGTATTTTTTACAAGATATACTGATTGGTTAATATACCCTATTGAGTGTGGTCCTATATGTACCACCATTGAGTGGTTAATTTAACACTAAATTCTTTACTGTGTGATGTAATTTATGTTAAGATATTAAGGACATATGTAATAAGATAGTAAAATTGAATAGTTTAGAAGAACTATAAACTTTTCCAAATACAAATTCCGAATTGCTTATTTTTTCTTTAAAATAAATCTATTCTTCTTTAGTCGGAAAAGAAATTCAAAAGATCTATTATACATTACAAATCCACTGAGCAGACAAAAAGGATTCCAGGAACTTTTAGTAGTACACTTTAATATATTTATCGTTCAAGCGCTTCCTTCCCTGAAATAGAAAAACAGGAAAGCGACGGATACATCAGGAAGTCGGCAGTTTCTACAGTATAACACAAAGAAAACAAGAAGTTGCTATTTTACGAAAAATATATAGAAAGAAGCCACAGGAGCGTAGAAGTAAAAATACTTAAACAACGAACAGGGAATGAAACAGCCTGGAATATTACAAATATATTTTAAAACGACTGAATATTTGCAAATAATGCAGCTAAATTATTGTAGTTGCAAAATTATTGCGAGTTTTAGGTTATTTAAAAAATATATTACTAAATACATACTATCGAGATCAATCAATTAATATACAAAAATTACTTTTTAAACATTCTAGAGATACGTAAACTCTCAAGTCATCCTGCAAATAAAAGTCCAAAGGGATTAAGGCTGGAAATCAGACAGCCCACTTAATTATACCTATATCCACGAATTTGGACGCGCTTCATTTAAGTATTGTCAGGTATTCAAAATTGACACATCAACACATGACATTTATAGTGACTTCTGTGAGTGGGATAAATGGGATAAACGTGCTGTTTTGGTTTTGGTTTACAATCTCTTGTAACAATTGTAATAACACCAAGAGTTTTTATAAGCCAACGGAATATTTAAAGCTTAATGTTGCAGTTAGCATTTGACGTACGAAATGCCAGTTTAATCTATTAAAAATAAATTCGATATCCTAATCCATTATCCCATGTTTGGTTAGAATTCACTTTGATAAGTTAGATTTCTCACCCCACACTTTAAATTTAACTGCAAACTGCGCTGAAAATCTCTCTACTTCTGCCGATCAGAAAAACGTTCTAAACGGGTTGAGGTTAGTAAGGGAATTAGTAAATCTAGCTAATTAAAGACTGGTAGCTAACTATCACACCAATTTGGTACGGCACTGGAATGGCTAAAAATCTGGGTCAGAGCGGTACTTTTCCCCCGCAAAATTACGACCGAAATGAAAATCAGACATATTATATACGAGAAGCAGGGACGGAAAAAAAAGACGCCAACTTGACGACTCAACTTCAAGTCCTGTGTGGGTTTAAAAGTTATGAGACATCTCATAGTTTCTTGTTTTGTTTTTTTTTTTGTTTTTTTTAATAAAAGGGGTTACGATTAAGCATATGTATACTTAATGCACAACCAAAACCAATGCCGATGTATAATAAAAATTATATATTACGGCTTACTACTTTTACGCTTATTAAAAATTTACGTTAACGTCAGCAATACACAATAAATTTTTGTACATATACGACCATTGTTTCAGTGTTCCTACTACCACCCTGGACCGGACTGATTTATTTGTCAAAATAAAAGGACAAGCAGGTATAAAGTATAAAGGCGTCAGTTAGTCATGACCATTTATCGTGTGTCGTACTATACATTAGATGAAGATAGTGATAGTGGCACAGAACTAAATTTAGAATAAAGTAGAATTAAGTCGTCAACATTGATTATTGTAAAAATTTTCTGTGAACACACATTGTACTGTATTTAAATCCTAAACTTAATTTTAATCTTGTATTATTAGTGTGTAGTCTAAATCGTAACATTGTAAATTTTAAACATAATAACTTGTAATAGTATATTATTAACCAATGTTTAGACAGTCATCATTATTGCCCGAGCGGCAAGTTTAAATCACGAGGAGCGGAGCGACGAGGGATTTAAGACGCGAGGGCTATAAGCTGTCTAAACCGTGGTTAATATAATATTTTTTTCCACTACTACAAACTTTTATAAGACATTTATCTTTATAGTATTAATAATTATAAAAAATTATAGGTAGGTATAAGTATATTTTTTAATCAAGTTACCTGCGCTTTGGAATTGGCAAAATATTTTGTTGTTTTATCAGGTGGCTTTGTTAATGTCAATTTTTGTTCATTTATGTCATCAGATTTCACGAGTTTTCCGTTTTTTTAAAAAATGAGCGATTTGTTATTGATTGTATCGATATTTTACAATATCAAGCAATAATCTAATATGTATTGATAATTATCTGGTTGCCTAACCACAAGAAATCACCTTTCAGGTTGTTCATGCTTATGAATTCATGTTGTAGAATCAAAAAATCAAGTGACCTGCGTTCAAATAGATTCTTGAAGATCGGTCAATAATGGATTTCAATGCCTTATTATTGACCATGGTCAATAATAACTTATAAGGTAGAGAAAAACGATTTCTCACGTTAATAATCGGTCAATAATGACGATGTTATAGGTTAGTAGTGGAAAAAAATCTTTTTCATATACCTAGTGTACTTTGTCGACGACTGTAAAAACTTAATTATTAAAACGAATAAATCTGAATTTCCCTGCCTGCCCTGCACCCCCTTATTGCGGTTTGAAAATGTTGGGACCTACGCAATGGGGTAAAGGTCAACGACATAATGTAAACTTTACTATACCTGTATTTTTCTTAGTAGATAAGAAAAAGTTGTAAAAAACAAGGGAAGAGATATATAATATAAGTTTTTATAACACCTGCCGGGCAATATTTCGGCGTAATTTTAAAAATATCCAAAACTCGTCACCGTAAAATTTCAAACATCTTTCGGCTGACCTATATTTTGGCACCGTTTGTATTCAAAATCAAATTGATAAAAAGTTTTGAGAGCTCTGTCAGCAACCGCGTACGTATATCTTGTTGTATTTTTGGAACGAAAACGTTTTATACCTTCGTTCAGATTTCCTTTAATCAAGAAAAATAATTCCGTCAAAACTAATGAAAGGAAAGGGTATGTGTTTAGGTATTCAGAAAATGAATGTTTTTTAAATATTTAAGAATATACTGCTCTATTTAAAAAAAAAAGTTATGTCAATAATTTCGACATTTGCATTTGCATTTACATCACTTGCTTCCTGAAATTGAAGCAATCTGGGACGATTACGTGTTCCAACAAGACGGTGCTCCTTCCCATACCCCTCGGAGTACAAGACTGTTTTTGTTTGAGCAATGCCCCGATTACATCGAACCGGAGATGTGGCCACTCAATAGTCCAGACTTAAACCTGGTTGACTATTCCATATGGGGAATTTTAGAGGCAAAATGTTCACAATAATCAAAGGTTTAACACCATCGAAGAGCTAAAGGAAAGGTTACAGTTCTGTTGGAATAATTTTAACCAGGACATAATCAATGCAGCTATTGACCTATGGCGAAGGCGACTGCAATCGGTGATAGAAAAAGACTACTTTCGATTTTAAGTGATAGTTAGTCTTGATATTATTAATTGTTAATATTATTAAATTTGTTAATTAAGATTGAACAAAATAAATTGTATTTCTTGAATTTTAAAATCTTTCACAATGAGACCTTAATTGGAGAATTGTCGATAGTTAAACTACCAAAAAGACGTATCATCTGAAATTCAAATAAATCAGTTTCCGTTTGCAACGAACATAAGCGCACGTTTGTTGAAAAAACCTCTTAATCCGGCCCTGTTCAAAATATTTTGATAAAAATTACACATTTTACTAAAACCATTTTAATTCATCATCACTCCAAAAATAAATGAAATCAGTGCAAAATGAAAAAAAATATTTACAGTTAAAAATTGTAGGTACTCCTTTAATTTGAGCCGCAGTGTATACTACAGCTAAATCAAACATTTAAATTGGGCGGCGGAACTTTCGGCCTCATATTGGGTAAGGTACCTGCTAGAAATTTTAGGTCAAGTAATCTTGCAAGAAATTTCGGCCCCAAACATTGCAGGTAATGCGAATTGAACCAAAAAGGTGGATTAGATGCCGTGTTAGCCCTGTTTAACCAATATAAGTCTATAAAAGGGGCAAACAATTAATAATAATATTCCCCGGTGAACTTGAAAAAGGCGAATTGGAACCAAAAAGGTGGATTAGATGCCGTGTTAGCGCTGTTTAACCAATATAAGTCTATAAAACCGCATTAGCCGAGTTGCAGGTCAAAAATTGAGTTAGTTCAGGTTAGTTGCATTTTCATTTTATAAATGATTCAAAACACAAATGATCATAAAAAAATTAAAATGTTATAACGTTAGACCATTGGGGCCGAAAATGCCTGTAATAAAAACATGACCCTTCCATCCCGGGGCCGAAAGTTCCTGTCAAAATCGGGCAGCTACCTGGCCGGGGCCGAAATTTCCTACGCCCTTTAAATTTACACAATTTAATTTTCATTGACTATTCAAATTAATGTGCTGGGGCAATGATGTTTTAATGGAAACTTAAATTAGTAAAATAAAGTGACAGTTAAGCTATCACTAAACTGACCACGAAAAACAGCTGGTTTTGAAACGAAAAATTGAACCGAAAGTAGCAATTTTTGGGATAGATGTATAAAAATCGGTTACCTGGTAATATATCTGTTGAAGAGTCAAACAATCGAACGCTCTAGCCAACGGCATGTTATTTGCACCAAACATTAAAATGTATCCGTTATGAATAGAAAACAATGCACAGAAAACCAAACGCACAATTTTCACGAAGGTGTTTTTTTGCACATTTTTAATACCACAAAGAAACCCACAAAAAAATACTAAACTATCCAACAAGTCCACGAATCTAAACTAAAAATCTAATAAATTACGTAACTTTATTGTTAATTGTTTATAAACTCGCTTTGGATTAACAAAATAAAACCATAAATTCATTCACCATAGACGTAAAGATCTCCTTGCTATAACAACACCACACACTTGAATAAATCCATCTCCTTCTGGTAACATTGAATTGCCAAAGACGTCCGTCTGTTCTCGAACAAAATAAATAGGACATAAATCTGGACTATACAGCGACACATGTTTAGATTACGTGTATTTTATCTCGGTGTTTTTGCACATTCTACTGTCTTAAATCTTATCTTTATTTAAGCAAATCTTTTGATTAGTAGATTAAACGAGACGTTTCTATTGACGTGGGTACCATGCAGGGTCACAGCGGCATAATTTTATAGGGCGCATAATTATTTTAAAGTCGACATGGCCAAAGCAAACCATTAAACATAAGGCACTCTGTTGTATACAGGGTGTCCAAGATAAGAATGGGATAGCATTAAAATCTTGGAAACGGTAGGAACTACAATGTTAGGTACAAACGGTGTTCAAACCAATGACCATTATCTTCTAAGCATGGGTAACATCGTCGAACTGTGGAACCCAAAACATTGTTAAGTATACATATGGTGTAATCGTTTGAAATGCTTCTAAAACCACACTGAGAAAATGGATTTCTTAAAAAGTTTTGCTGGAATTTTCTTTATTACCGTTAACTAAAAATCATATAACCACCGCAACTTTTTTAATGACAGCAATGTACGATAGCTAAGGCTATTAAAAAAAGTAGCTGGAATTGTTTCATTATAAATATTAATAACCATCGTATTAAAACATTTCCAATGATAGTAATCAAGAAACTTCGTAACAGTAATAAAGAATACACATTGTAGTAACTTGTCAACTTTGAAAAAATACATCTTTATTATGATAATAGGACGTCTCACTTACTATTACAAACCGAAATGTGACCATTGAAATTCGCTTTAATGCAGGGTTGAAAGGATTTAAATCAATTGATTTAAATCACTTGATTTTTTTCAATTTAAATCATGATTAAAATCAAAATATCTAATAAGTTATAATTACGAGAAAATAAAAACTTTCAGTTTTAATTAATGGTTTATTATATCAAAAAAATAAAACCACTGTACCTAAATAATGTAGTGCTTGTACAAAAAAACTAATTTTGCAGCTTTTTCCGCTCCTAATCAATTTCCAAGTTTGGAATGGACTAAACCAAATATTGAGAAAATTCTGTCGACTGATGCGGAAGAAGCAGCAGCACAAAGTAATTGTCTAATTATGAAGAACTCTTTTTGAATAATGGGTATATTTTGTTGCGACCTCCACCAATCTATGGGGTTTACATTCTGAAGAATATCATCATGAAGCATAATACCAGTGAAAGGATCTGATCTGGCAAGAAACTTGACTATGAGTGGTAGTAAAGCACTATTTGGATCTAATTCTTTACCAGCTTTTAAAGCAACATTTTTTTTACTCTCTATTAGTGTTCGCAGAGTTTTTGTTGAGAAGATATGGCAACAAATGATATGGGTTGATTGGAAAATTGCTGCATTAATGATTGAAGAGTTTCGAAAATATTGGTGCGGGTTTAAGCGTTCATCATTCCGGAAGAGATTTTATTGATTATATTATACACTGTTCATAACGGCTTTTAAAATTTTGCAGTTGATTTAAAGTTATGTCGGTTTTGTTAAAATGAGTTAGGGCGGACGCATCTTTATATAGTGGAGGGTTTTCCTGTTCTGACAGGAATTAGCAGCTCTGAGCGTTTTTCGACAGGAACTATATTCATTAAAATTTGAAGAACGGTGGGAACAAAATCAAAAACGTGTTGAAAATAGCAACTTATTTTTTTGATTTTTTTCAAAAAAATCATGATTTTTCAACCTTGCTTTAATGTGATAACCAAGTTTGACAACTAAAATTGACCATAAAACTAAAATGCCGGTGCTAACCTATCAGTTTTGTTAGGCCATGTATTTCCTAAATATGTTATTTTTTTTAATTATTATGTATTCGTTTTAATGAGCTTTATATATAGCTGCGTATGAACAAACTGTTGTTTGTATATTTCACATTATTATTGAGGTAAATATTAATGTTTAATTAATAGTTGCCTTATTTCTTGTTGATGTTTAGAATTTAAATGATAAATTACTTTACTGATCTCAATCTTACCCGAACATGGAACATAAACTATGTTAACTTATAAATTGACCACATCTCTCTCTGGTTTACTCGCTAAACAACTTTTTAAAAAATTTAATTTGATATATAAAGTAATATTTTTTTAAAATCTGTTAATGTTCTGTTCGCTATATTACCCTTATTTTCTCATGAAACTTGGTTAGTTCAATCTAAGAAAACATAAGGTAATTTTGAGACCATATATTGAACTTGATATTAAGAAATGTTAGCTGTTACTAGGAAGATATATTATGACTGGTTCTTAGACAATTATCTTGGAACGTTCCTATTATAGTAATAAAGAAATTCCAGCAAATTTATTTCAGTTATGATAATAAAGATGCATAGCTGTCCTCTTGATTAGGTTTAGTAAGAATCTTGGTTATGGTTTTAAAAAAGTCTTTTGGTGCAGTTGACGTAATTCTTCCTCCGTTCGAAAATTACTTTGGTGCACATAGTTTTTGATGTACCCCCAGAGATAAAAGTCCAAAGGAGTAAGATCAGGCGATCGTGCAGGCCAAGAAAGAGCTGAATGCGTACCTATCCATCTATCAGGAAATCTATTTGATAAATATTCTTCGATAATTCTCGAATTATGAGCGGGGGCGCCATCTTGTTGAAATCAAGAGTTATTGATTTCTGCTAGTGGTAAGTTTTTTATCGAATCATTCTTCGAAATTATGCTGCCGTAAATCTCGATACCGCTCCGTTCGTGTTTAGTGTTCCGTGGTAAAAAATTGGTCCAATTATCATTGTTCCCAAAACTCCTACCCACATGTTGAAACCAAAACGATGTTGGTGCCTAGACATTTTGTACAATTGTGGATTTTCTTTATGAACCAATAATGCGTACTTCTTCTGTTACAGATTCTGTTGTTGGTCATCACACTTTCATCAGAAAATAAAATTTTATTGACAAAATTTTCATCATTTTGACATCGCCTAGTGTACCATTCACAAAATGCCCTTCACCTTACGTCATCTGTAGATTTTGGCGTTTTACTTACGTTTCTAACTGATGTTGTAGGGTCTTCCGTTACAGCTAATGCCACGTTATTTTCAATTTCCTCATTACATAGTTTGTTTCTAGTAACAACTGCTTTATTAAATGACATATACTGATGCAATAAATTGGCAACCATTATTCCAAACATCTTGTTATTTGGCTGTAATCTTTCCGGGTAATTATTTAAATACATTTCCTTAGCTTCTCCAGTATTTCTATGGCACAAAATGTAACACTGTAACATATCAAACTTTTCCTCAAAAGATAAATGTACAACCATTTTTAAACGAGTTAAAAGACCGCGTATCCAATTATATAGATTTTGTATTGTAACAGTAAATTATCAGTAAAGACGAATGTTTCTTTCAAACCCTACTGTGTTTATAGTATGGTTTTATGACAGTATGAACTATTTTAAAGTTTAAAATGGCTTTCAATAAAAAAAAAACAGGACCGTATTTAAAAAAAAACAAAACGTTGTCTTGTTCAGCTTAAAAAGTGACCATGAAAAAGAATCTTTCATTTTTTATATAATGTAAAAAATAAATAAAAAACAATAAAGCACAAAATTTTCTTTTTAAAAAACATCGATATCGGTTAAAGATAGTTTACTTTTGCAAACACCATGTAAAAGGTATTTAAATTGTGCAACCTTTTCCTAATTTAACCAACATTATAATTCCTACCGTTTCCAAGATTCCAATGCTTTCTCATTCTTATGGTGGACACCCTGTGCATGGTCACTGCAACGCACATGTAATAAAAATTAATTATTTCTAATATGCAGAGTTTGTGACAAAGAAAAATCATCTGATTGACAGTTTAAAACCCAAACACTGCATTTAGCCTGACAAGGTATATAAATGTTTAATCAATTTTTGTGCATACATATTTTACCGAGTTTAAGCGGTAAGGGTGAATAGAATATGAACATAAAATAGTTATTTATGGTACAAGTGTGTTATGTTACGGCCTCAAGGGCTAATTTCCAAGTGACTTATATGACTTAACACACGAATGTCATACAAAATTTTATCCAATACTTGATAGATATTAATAAAAAATAGAAAATAATATTGTTTCAATGTATGTAAACTGAGAAACCCTGTATTATATTTTAATTGACATATTTTTGAATGTCATATTTGACACGTAAAAGTAGGCTATAGTCTATCTTTAAATGATGCGAAGTAATAAATCAATCAAAACCGTCTTCTCCATGGGCGTGCAAGAAATACTTAAAAACTAGCCAATTTACAGAAAAATGCATTCAAAAAATATGTAGTCGATGAAATGGGAAAGTTACGAGGAATATCTGTGCTCAGACTCCCTCCTTACCACTGCGAATTAAACCCGATCGAACTTATATAGGCTCAAATAAAGACAGATCGCGCCAGAAAAACACGACCTATAAAATGATGGATTTAAAAAGATTTTTTAATAAAGCTATGGGTAAAATCAGTGCGGAAAAGTGGAAAAAGTGTATTGATCATGTGATAGAAGAATAAGCCAAAATGTGGCAGGTAGATATAATAATCGAAGAAATGGAACCGCTTATTATAAACGATGTTAATAAAAGTTTATATTACAAATCGGACTATGATTAAGTCATAACAACAAAGTATTATTCGATTTTTGAAAATACTTTGTTTGTAAGATTCTATATTATGTATATCTTGTTTTTGTAATTATATTATGTAAAATAGTACCACCCATTGTTATTTATTAGTTAATACGATTTTTTAAATATTTTCATTCTTTAGTCACCACAAGTCGAGAGATATTTATGACAAAGCCTTCAAAGAATTTATCCACTGGTGTTAAAAAAGATGTGCCTTCGTGGTAAACGAAGATGTTTTATTGGCATATTTTTTAAATCTCGAAAAGAAAATGGCACCTTCATCCATGTGGACGAAATATTCAATGATAAAAACGACTCAGAAAGTGTACAAGAATGTTGATATATCAATATATGGCAAGCTCATTGCGTTATTGAAAAGCAAGGCAAAAGTGCACAAACCAAAGAAAGCCCTGGTTCTTGAGAGACAGCCTATAGAAAAATATTTGTTGGAGGCGCCTGAAGAAGATTTCTTAATGATGAAGGCATTATAGCTTATTTAGATGTTCCTTTAAATAAAGTATTTCATGTTAAATTCTTATATTATAACATTAAAGCTTGGTTACATTCATTTCCGTGAGTTTTGTGTAATAAATGTAAAATTATTGCCGAGATCTTATCACAACCCACTAGTGAGTTATGGTTATAATCGACGTGTGAGTTATAAGCTACTTTATTGATCTAAAATCGAATTAATAATGTTCACTTTATATGTAAGTGTTGGATAGAATCATAAAGTCCTTTAAATTACCTTAACCATAAATGTGTCTATGATATTAATTTGTTTTTAATGCATTTTATTTCTAATTGAGTCTATTAAAACCGTTAACTTTCCACCGCAACCAGTAGCGTCTTCGTCGTTTTTAATTACTTTACTAATTTTTGTACAAATATACTTTTAACAAGAGTTTAATGATCAACTGGGGAGAAACCTCTACTAATTAATGATACACGGCAAAACTACATATCGTTACGCAACAATATTAGTATTTAACCAAACCTGTCTTAGTCCAAAACTGCACAATGTCCGAGTTGGGTATGAAAATTAAATTTTTTAAAATAATTTTGAAAAAAAAATTTAGGGTTTGGGGGGCATTTCTAGCACGGAAAATGAAATTTTTTAAAAACTCTGATATAAATCGCAGACACTTCGACATGTTAATTACGTTTAAAATGTCTCCAGACATTGTGAGCCTAGTTAGAAGCTCACCACAGAGCCGGAGTCAAAAGAGTATTATATATACACAGGGTGTTTCAGAAGTACGGTACGTAACTAAAGAAATTCTCAATCTTGCATGTAGCTTCTTCAGCATTTTCATTTGCTAGGTCATAATTATTGAAATGCATTTGGCCCATTTCAGCGTTGGTAAAGTTATTCATTTTTGACTAATTATTGACAAAACAGGTAAATTAGACATCAAAACTTACTTTGAAACACATCGGGAATATCGGGAAAAGGATATTTAAAAAAATATAAAAAAAAACGATTTTTTATAAAAAATTTAACACCCCGTATATCAAAAACGTGACAACTCCGGACACATGTTCTTATGAACTTTTTCTCTTAGAATATCATAAGGAATCACCCTCTTAAGCTACGTATCGTACCTCTGAAACATCCTGTCTATAACATATTGTCCGTATGCACTTATATATTTTTGTTTAGTTTTTTTATGAGAATGTGTAGTGGCATTTTTAAGGTATCCAATATAATAATCCATAATCTTATTAAAACATAAAACGACACAGTTATTTTCGTATTTTAAAATCGGATTTACGCTGTAGCAGCCAAATTATAGCATTTTGCGTTACAAAAAAAACACTACATATTATCCATTCTGGACTATCTACTGATAAGTTTGATTTGATTTTAACTTAGTAAATCGACAGTGCAGCTCTATTCTCTTCTCTAGATTTTTTTATTTAGTCATTCCTTTATCTACTAATATTCATCTTCTACTGTAGTTATAATATCATTTTCAAGTACTAACTCTAGGAACAATTATTATTATTATTGACCATACATATTATTTTGTCTGCATGATTAAGATTTTTTTTGCGTACTATTTTCCTCCCACAATTATTGCAATGGGGGAAGTACATATTTTCTGGGCATTCTCAATAGTAAGTACCTTGTTCAAATTTAACAGTAAACACATATTATCATATAAGCCGTGGTGTTCCTCATTTTGGAGGATAGATGCCATACAGTTATATATAAACAATGATACAAAAATATTTTTTTATCATGTTAAAAACAAGCTGAACAAAACATTAAAACAGTTACTCACTTTAACTTATCTCCGCTGTACTTATGGCATTCACTAAAACACAATATGCTCAAAATTTTCATCGAATAAATTACGCAGAAAAAATATTTCTTAACAATACACTGATAAAACTGTGCTCCCTTAATCAAATCATCTGATTTATTTGCTGAATAATTATTGGTAATAAATAAATGTGATTTTAATTAACTAAATTTGATTTAACTGAAATAAATGAGAGTATTTCGTTTTATTTGCAAAGTTATTTGACTGTTGGTTGATTTGTGTCAAATCATAGAACCCTTCAAACAAATATCTTACCAAAAAACCACTAAAATAACAAAATCTAAATAACTAATTATTTAATCGAACTAATTTTTATTTAGGAACTAAATCCCGTTAATCGCTAGTTAAATCACCCGATAGAGAACTATTTAAATGTCTAGGTCATTTAAACTAAATAATTATGTATTTACATTAAATCCTGAATATAAAACGACCGAATATTTACAAATAACTAATTATTTAATCGAAGTACATTTCAAGTTAAGAACTAAATACCTTTAACTTTAATTTAAATCATTCATTGCCGAGTTTTTCAAACAATTTGGTCATCCAAACAAATAATTAAGTATTTAAATGAACTCCTGTCGCCTACTTTGGGCTTTGAGTAATTTGATTGGCTATACAAAAGTGGCCTGATCATCGCGTTTTGGTTATTGGTCATTGTGATTTGGTCTTGTAGAAATTTATGAGTGAGAGTGAAATCTTCTTTGTTAGTGGCACAGAAGTTAGTGGTTCCATCAAAAATTAAAACGCAGATATGGGGAATAAACGTAATATGAATAATTATTTAGAAGATTGGGGTATATCGAGAGGTATATCCCATATGTTAGATACTTTTCAAGGTAGGAAACTATATTTGAATATTTTAGTTACGCATGAAACGAGTTAAAGAAGTAAGATAAGAGGCAAAGAAAAGATACTTGTAATACCTAATTTGAAATTTCGAACACAAAATCTTTTTAGAAAAATGTAGCCAGGTATTTATAAATCATGGCTACCTAGGTTACAAATAAGACAGTTTTTCTCAATTTTCACCATAATTCAATACCTATCAAACCTCCTAACGTAAAAAATATAATATAATTAATATAATATTAATAATTATTGTACCTAATATTTGCAAATTTGACTTTATTTAATTTTTTATCAAAGTTATTAACTTCTCTATAATGTTTTATTGACGTATATTTTAAGGGGAACAACAACTAATGGTCGGTTTATACAGCAAGATAACATAACATAAAAATAAAATAAGAGTTGAATCTACAGACCTGCCATAAGACGTTTATAGAAACACATAACATAACATAAAAATAAGAAATAAAATAAGAGATGGTTATCTTTTAAATTTTATGTTATTTTTATGTAAAAATAGTTGTGCGCGTGCGCGTAATTTGTCATAACCTTTATTTTCGGCAAAAATGTGTTTTTTTCTGTTGGTTTGCCTTATTATTTGAACACTATAAACAATTTGATAAGGTTTGTGATTATTATGGTAGGTATAGGTACTGATTAAACCATATTCAATAGCAACATTTCAATATTTCTTATTTTTATGTGACGTCTGTATAAACACGTACTTGGATAAAATAAGAACTGATTTGAATGAACATCCTGATCTATTGAAAATTAAAAAAAGGTATTTAAACCAAATAAATTTATATTTGATCTAAATAAATATAAAAGACAAGTTAAACAATTATGTACTTGAATAAAAAAACAATCACTTTGATGGAAATCACCGGTTTATTTAAATCAAATCACTTAAATTGTTTAATTAAATAACGTTGTTGTTACGGCAAATACATGTAAAACAAAAGTAAAATAAATATGTACTTGATAAAATATATATAAATATCAACCAAATAAACATTTTGTTAACTTAACTTTTAACCTATTTCACTTAAGTCATTGAAACGGCTTATTTAAGTTAGGTTACTGTTAAGGAAATAAATATTTGCTTGAATTTTGTACTTAGTGATTAGTTCCAAATAAAAAGTAATTTGTATCAAATCAGATGATACTAATTGAGGCAAATAATCCCTTGGTATTTTTCAAATACATATTTGTTTGGCTAATAGGAAACAAATATTTATTTGAGTCAACTGTAAATTTTTTTAACTCAAATAATTAATTTTATCAGTGTACGTAACGCACTCAAGGGCAGCCGAACAGGCACTGACTCGTTACGACGACAGCGTCGATAAGTAGTTATTTCCAGTATAAAGTATGGGGATAACTCTTTCACTTCGCGAGATAAGGAATGTGTGGCGTCTCTCCCACTTTTACCCTGTATAGGCCATAAAAATTCATAAAACCATATTGTCGCATCAGCTTTCTGTCCCTGTGGCAACGCCACTGAATCAATATGCCACACGCTTCCTCTATGAACGATAAGAATTGACAAGAAAAGAAATTAAATAACAATCGTATCTTAAATTATTTTGTCAATTGATAAGTCCATACGTAATATTTCGTCTGCTTACACAATTACTATTCGTTTGTCGGAATTATTAGGAAAACAATACAGGTGTTGCGTATAGAACGTAATCCAAAAATAAAACATTCCGAGCGAATTGTTTCGATTAATTAACACTTAACAGTTTTATTGGGTTTTATTCATTTTTATAAATATGTGTTGAATGGTTAAAAAAAATATTATGAATATCGCGTGTGCATGCATAAGCTAAAACAATGATATAATAGCGCTTTTACTCAGACACCGGTATTTTGTAGGCTCTTTAACTTATCTTACAAAAAAAGGTTATTTCCTTCTTGCTGGGAAACTGAGCGAGTCCAGCCCATACCCAAAAATGGAGAAGGCTATCTACGATAAATTATTAAAATACCATCAGGTAGAAACTCGGAACGTTTAGTGTGCAAGACATACATCCGTCTTGGAGGTTTTCTTCTAAACACTAAATATTCGCCCAAACAAAACTGTTTCAAATTTCCGGACACAAATGAGGACTTTGCTGCAAGAAGGATGCAGCTCCATTTTTGGGTCATTTTGAGTTGAAATATACGGTATATGCAAAAAAAATTGGCGGATCGATTGGTACAAAATCGATGCAGCTCCGATAAGAAATGAAGAAATTACACGCATTTATGTATCTGCCTCCTTCATTGTTTGGTGCAAGAAAGATGCAGCTTTGGAGCTGCATCCCTTTTGCACCAAACGATCGTGTGTGTTCGTTGGGTTTCGTGGAATGCAAGGTCATGTTCTGTCGGCATTGCACCAGAGACTGATTTGTTTCGTCCTGTTGTTAGTCGTTAGTCGCATTAGTGCTTTCGTGCGGTGTTATTGTCAACAGTTTTTTACACGGTTTCGTTGTTCGTTGACGTTTTTTAATCATGAGTGAAATGGAGTCAGAGCCATTTAGTGCTAGTGATTCACCATATCAGCCTTCAAGCGCTGACGAAAGTTCAGATGTTGATGTGGCAGGACCTTCATCCAGGAAGAAGCGTCCAAACAAAAAACATATCACGTTGAAAGAACAGCCCACTGAAATCAAGCACACTTTTATATGTACCATGAAACTACAGCTCGAAAGTCGCCAAACGAGGTGGTGTCATTTTTATACCATTACATAAACAATATCCTCCCTAAAAATGTCAAAGTTTTATACCTCTTCTCTGATAATGCTGCTGCACAAAACAAAAACTTTGTAATGATTCACTTTTTGTATTTACTTGTAAGAACTACGTCTATTGACAAGATTGAACATCGCTTTCCTGAGCCGGGACACAGCTTTCTCCCGTGCGATCGGTGCTTCGGAGTTATTGAGAAGTTTTTGAGGAGGAAGGACTACGTTTTCAGCCCCAAACAATATGCTGATTTTATCAAGCAATCATCCAAACATTTCGTCCCTATTCTGGTAAAACAAAATATAATCCTGAACTTCGGTGGTCACTATGAAGGACATTTTAAAAAAGTGATCTCAAATGAGGACAAGCAAAGGTTTCAGATTTCAAAATACCGCATTTTTCAATACAGCAAGGAACACTTGGAAGGTATCAAAGTTAGTGTATCTACTGGCCTTCCCATTTTTCAATTATTTAAAATCTTGAAAGACCTTGAGGACGATCTCTCAGTTTCCTCTGATATCCCAGTCTATGGCCGTCCCATACCTGTTAAAAAAGCCAAGTACCAGGATGTAATAAAGTTGGCAACACAATTCGTTCCAATGGACCAAATGGCTTTCTACAACTGCCTCATAAGTGAAGCAGTGGAAGAGATCCAGGGACCCGAAATATCTGGAACAGATGATGATGACCAGGCAGATGAATGAAGGGTGTGTTCATTATTTGGATTTTTTTTTCGAATGCTGAATTCACTTTTATTTTCTTGATAAAAACCTGTCTATTTTTTTTTTAGTTTTAGATTTCTTTGTAGTTTATGATCAATACTCTTTTGATTTTTGGTACCTACTTAATAAAAAAGTTTTTACTGGCAACTTTGGTTTTTTTTTCGACAAAGAATGTCGTAAGTACATATTTTTTCACGTGTTTGGTGGAAGAAAGATGCAGCTCCAAATTTTTTGCTAATTTTTTTCTTATTTCTCGAAGAATCGTGAGGTTCAAAATAGTCTGAGATATTGAATAAACCTCTCTATTATCGATTGGCGTTTACTTTTTCAGTTTAAAATACAAACATTTTTTTCTAAACAGTTTTTTTCAATTTCCCAACAAGTACCAAAAATGGAGCTGCATCCTTCTTGCAGCAAAGTCCTCAAATTATGAAGTAAATTGCCTTAAATATAATAAGTAACAGACGTAACATGGTGGGTTGTCAAAAAGTCATGCATATAAAGTCCATCCAAACATATATCGTTTGACCTAATAACTGCAATTATAGTTTTATTATATTGTAAACGCCCAAAGAAACCCCGTTACCTGTTCGATTGCCAAACCTACGTTTTTAAAGAATTTCTTGGTAAAATTACCCATATAAAACTGTCGATGAGCGTGCCAACCAGCGAAATCTACCTGGCCCCAGCTGGCATCACTGTTCATATTACTGAAATGAAATTTTTTAACATGAACTCCTTTATTGCGGATTTTGTGCTCGATGCATTCGGTACTTTGTAGGTATCCATCCATTCTCCCAACCTGCATGAATTATTGTTATTCGTTTCCTTTATTTGAAGGAGCTTTATTTTGGCATTTTCAGTTAAATCAACCCATCCCTTTTTGACAGTCTCATAAGTGTCAAACCACGTCTCATCCAGATAAACTATTTAACGTTTTTCTGATTTAAACTTTTTTATTTCCCTAAGGTACAAAAATCTCATTCTTCTTAATCTTTCGGACTCCATAATAATTTGTCTCTTGTTTATTGTCTTATAGGTACCTAAATCCCATCTCTTGCAAAGCGCGGTGAAGACTTGTCCTGCTACATGATATCGTTGTATCGTCAGTTGTTAACCGTGTTTTTAAAGAATCTAACGTGGCCACAACATTGTCTCGATACATTTGGTATCTTTCCTGCGAATAACATCTTTGTCACAATCATCTACGCACTTCATTTTTCCGGTATATTTGCGAACTTTTTTTTTTAAATGTTCTTTTAGCATAATATCTCGTACCGTCGATAATGGAACTTTCGTCATTTCACTGGTATTTTTAATGGCAATTACTTTAGGGTGGCCGCTCTTTAATAACGATTCACATACATTTTTCACGATCACTTTGGCATCAGAAGATAAATGCGTCCTGGAATGTTTAGGGTAGCTAGATATTGCATTAGCTGAAGATTCCCAAGGTCTCCACATACTTTTAATATTAACTTGTTGCACACTGCTTTAAAGTAAAATAGATAGGTACTAATCTATTTCGAATATTATGTTTACTATTTATATAAGCTATATAAACAGATACCTTGTAACTAAAAAGTTTTGAGAAATATTCTAATAATTAAGTTGTTTCTAGAAAACCTTAATTAGACAGTTTATTAATTTTGATAATAAATCAAGTAATGTACCTATCTATTGTTATTATAAACTGGCATTAAAAATAAATGTGGGTTAATACGTCTCTGCGAAAGCGGAAGCCAAGTTTATGAGGGGTTTTATTGCAGTCATTAAGCCAAACGAAATATGTAGGGAAGTACTTTATATCCTTCACCCACTGGCATGGCTGGCATCAACACAGTAAGCAACGACATTATGTCAATAATTTCCAAGTTAACTTGAAACCGACAAAAGAGCTTTGATCTACTTAAAATAGTAAATATACTTTTAGTATACCTTAAATGGGCTTGGAAATTTGAAGTCAGGCCTGAAGTAATTTGGAGCTGACAACAAAGCCCAGTCACTTATGTGGAAGGGTCAGGTTTATTTTTAAAACCTGTACGTGGATACTCCAGCCAGATTTGGCAATTAGTAATGTAAAAAAAGGTATTGTTAATAATTCGGGCTTACAAAGATTCGCTGTTAAAATAAGGCAGCACATATCACTTTTGCACATTGTTCTTTAAATCGATTAATTGATTAGCTGTCACATCACCTGTACTAATCAATTGTCTTTCCAACTTTTCTTCGGTTTTCTATGGACATCACCTTTTTTTAATACAGGAACCAGTAGAATTACATTAGTTGTGCTTTCGTATTTGTGCACTTACAACAAAAGGAAATATCTCGCAATAAAACAGTTCTTACTTTAGTTTGTGTGTAAATAGGTTTTATATTAAATAATAAATACCTGAAACTGAGAGATAATTGTTTTCTATTTAATTGTGAACTTAAATCTAAAAATAAAACTATTTTCTCTGATCCAGATCACAATGGAACGACAAGCGACTTGAAAATGGAGAAGATGAAGACCAGAGGACTAATTATTCCGCAATTATTGTGAGCGCTCCGTCTTTTTCGCTTGCGTACAGGGTGTCCAGTTTTCGATGGTTTTACAGGGTATCTTCGTTATTAGTAAAGATAGAAGAATACTGCCTTGTCGTTCGAGTGGAAATATTACATGCTGATTTTCCTGAGACCAAAACCTCGTATTGTGCCAGCACTGGTAAAATGAGCCTCATCGAACCATATAATGGTTCTTTCAAAATTTTCCCTGTTGATATTTTCTAAATACCAATTACAGAACTCTCTACGGCGCTGTGCATCACCAGGATGTAAGTTTTGTACTAGGGGGAATTTATATGGCTTAAAATTGTTTTTTTTAGGATTGTTTGGACTCTTGATTTAACTACTCCGACCGAACCTTCAACCGTTCTGCAAGAACTAATTGGATTCATCTGCATTTTCATTATAATGGACATAACAAACAAGCATGTCGTATTTTAATTATTTCCAAAGTTTACGCTTTCTGCCATAATTAGGACAAACCGATTTTTTTACTATTAATTAGATAATTAAGACAACTTAAAGATCCTGAATACTCTGACAGAAACTAAAGAAGTTTTTAATATGACATAAATGACTGTGTTCTTTTTATTTTTTAAATATCCGTCATGGCCTACTGACAAAAAATGTATATTTTTTAATAAAACGTAAATTTTGTGCGTAATATTAAAAATAAAAATAAGGTATTATATATTATTTCTAAGAAGCTTGTTATAAACTAAATTATATTATTGAAAAATATATGACAATTTAAAAAAAAAGCAAATTCGCTTTTTTTCTCGGAAACTATTGAACGTAGAAAAAATCTTAGTACGTCACTGAATTCTACGTAAGAAACTACAAAAATAACATTTGTTTTTTCTTAGATAAGCTACAGGGTAACCTAAATATGGGGGGTGTCCAAAATGTTAAATTTTCAAAAACATCCCGTATATCAAAAACAAGGAAGACTAGAAAAATTCTGATTGCGGCATCCTTTGTTTCACAAAAAAAAAATAGTAGGTACAGTGCTGCGGAAACCGCATCCTTCTATCTTTACTAATAACAGAGATACCCCGTAATACCATCGAAAACTAGACATCCTGTACGTGCAAGCGAAAAAGACGGAGCGCTCACAATTGCGAAATAATTAGTCAGTTAGAATCATAATTTCAAACTGGCCACTCACCCCTTAAAATTGAGAAAGGGGTAAAGTGTAAAAAGTATGGTTAAATAATATCCTATTATCTCAACAAAATTTCATGAAAATATTAAAAACCGTTCTCGAGATATTGCCTTCAAACCCTTTAAAAACTCACCCTGTACAGTGTAAATATAAAAGGTCCGCTTCCTAATGGAGTTAGAATCGATTAGGCGACTCGGTGTCGTCGGGGGTAGAAAGTACGTTTCCGTCCACAATAATAACTCAAGAATTATTTTTACAAATTGCGTTATTAAGTCCTTTCTTAATGTGCTTTTTATTGGGTTAAATACGTTTTATTTTAGTTAGCTATAAGTGTATTGATTTGGTTGGTTGGTATACGCTACAGGTTTTTTCACTCCAGAGATCTATGTATTTATACAGGATTGTGATAAAGGAAAATTACTTTCGCAGTATAATTTTTGAGCCTTTTCTGTTTTATGTTGGATCATAAATAATATAATAAACGTAAATTTCATCCATATACGTATTTTCAATAGTTCAGCACCTAAAATAAACTGATTTTCCTAGAAGAGTGGCATTCTGTGAATTTATATTGATTGACTCCATATAAAAATTTCATTATTATTATGCTTTTTTAAACACCCTGTATTTATAATTATCAAAATATTATACGAAGTCTGCTGAAGTAGGTCCCTTTCTACAAAGAACCCAACCTAAATTAAATTATAAAGTCCTCCGTACACGAAAAATTGATAATTATTTTTCGGTCTGTAAACGTTATTTTTTATATCAAATTTGAAACATGTCAAAAACGGTTAGACTTAGGTTAAGAACAATAAATTCAATAAAAATGAAGAGGGTAGTTTGAAAAAAAAACGTTAGGAACCGTCGATTTGTATTTTTAGTTTTAGCGAAATATACAGGGTATATCGTCTTCTTTTTTTTTTTAATGGAAACCCCAATCTTTTATTGCAGAATTAAAAAGAGCACATTATATCGGCAAGGATAATAAGGGTAGTGGTTGCAGAAGGAAATTTTGAAGAAAAATTGCCTTAAAAATTAAAAATGTGAAAATATGTACTTAAAGTAAATGTTCGAATTGAGCACCGTTGACAATCTGTTTTACCTGCAAAACATGCATCACGACACGAGTTTTATTATTTTATTTACTTGCTTTGTTGTCAGTGTTTACTCTTTTTGATAGACGAAAGCAGTGTGATCGTGGGCTTATCCAGTAAAAAGAAAATACTTCGCCTTAATTTTGTGAAAAATGAGAAAATTAAGCGAACGTAAAATAATTAAAATCTTGTGCTTGATCGATTTCGGAGATAGGTCGCGCACTCAGACAGAAGTGGTTCACTTGTTTAATGCAACTCACCCTGATCGGCGGGATATTAACCAAAGCATGGTAAGCAGAATTGAGGCAAAGTTCCAGGAATCTGGGCATGTTCGAGATATTCAAAAATCTGGTCAACCCTCAATAACTGAAAAAGATGAGACTAACGTTCTGTTAACAGTGCAAGATAATCCTCAAACACCAATTACGGAAACAGACTCTAATGTTCATTTGGCGCGATCTACTGTGCATAAAGTACTCAAGAAAGCAAAGTTTAATCCCTACAAGATAGTCAGAAGCTGTCGGAAGATGATCTTGCTCAGCAAACTAAATTTTGTGAGCAAATGCAACAATTTTGTAACGATAACGATAATCTTGTAAAAAGAATCATTGCATTTACATTAAACGGTCACGTGAATAGACAAAATTGTCGTTATTGGGCAAGCGAAAATCCTCATTGGTTTTCAGAATGTCATACACAACACCCTCAAAAAGTGAACGTGTGGTGCGGTATAGTTGACGGAAGAGTTTCAGGTCCTTACTTCTTTGAAAATACTCTCACTGGTGCGAGATATTTGGAGACTTTTGCGTGACCTCTTTTTCCCACAAGATAGAGCCCCGCCACATTACGCTTTACCTGTTCGCGCTTATTTAAATAAAGTTTTTCCAAATCGTTGGATAGGTAGGAGAGGGACGATTGAGTGGCCATCCAAATCGCCAGATTTAATTCCTCTTGATTTTTTCTTGTGGGGATACTTGAAAAGTAAAGTATACGTGAATCGCCCAGCGAATTTGGAAGATTTAAAAGCACGAATACACACGTGATTAAATAACTTATTTAAAATAAGCAAGTTGACATTTATTTCCGGTATAACCGGTAGTGCCAGATCCTTAAAAATAACTTAGATGAATCGCCCAGTGTATCCAAATCTTTGGATAGGTCGAGTAGGACCACAACCCTGGCCTCCCAGGTCTCCAGACTTGAAGCGACTTCTACCAAGTATGCCTTTTTCACGTAAAAATGATGGAGAAATGCCTTTTTTACGTAAAAATGATGGAGAAATCTATTTTGTTGCACGAATAAAATAGTTATGACTTCTCAAAAAAGTAAAAAGACATGTAGGTGGCGCCCTCTACTGATGGGAGCCGTGCTAACATCAGTTTCGCATTTCAAAAAACTCCTAGACACCAATATTATAGTTTATCTTTAAATGATCCATCCATGGGCGTGCAAGATTTCTCGGCCTTAATATATTTAAATAGGCCTGAATTTTTAAATTTGTGTAGAATTAGTACAAGTATCGACATTAAATTCAAGTTTTGTCTTCAAATATACCTTTTAATATTAAATTTTTTAAGCTTTAAATTATGTAGCAATTTTATCAAAACTCTAGGTTACCTATTCCGTTTCTGCTCTAATAATTTTATTCCTTTTTTTTTTACCTAATCCTGGTTACCTGTTTGCTAATTATGTGGTTATTATGCCTTTGGTGTTTGTTTCTCAGTGAAACTAGTCAAAGTGCGAAGTGTCAGTGTTTTTTTAATTAAATATGGAGAACCTTCAACAATTTCCTAAACGCCCTATAGAGTAAGTCCATGTACAGTAAATGAAAGAAAAATAATTCTGTAAAACTGTTGTGATTCTATTAAAAGTAAGAATGCGGATTTGAGTGTTGACAATGCAGTGCAATTTACAGCAAATATGCTCAACGTTGGGAAAACAACAATATATAAACTTAAAAAAAAAGTGTTGGCGTCAAACCTCCAGAAGAGTTCATTGTTTCTTTTTAAAAAAAGAAATTCCCACGCTGGACAAAATTTTGTCCTCAATCCAAGAAGACCAGGACTACCTATTTTTGTGTAGAAATACATTTTGGAAATTATAAAAAAAAATGGGTTTTCGGTGGAAAAAACATAATAGGCAATCGATTTTAATAGACAGAAGCGATATCGTCTGTTGGAGAAGAAATTACTTAAGAAGCATCCGAAAAGCCAGAGAAGAAAAAAAAATTTTACCTAGACGAAATATTAAAAGTTTAAGGCAAGCTTTTTCGGAAGGATTGTCCACAGGATTAAGACCGCCATCTGGAAAAGGACATCGACTTATCATAACCCATATTGGAAGTTCTGAAGGCTTCGTTACAGGTGGTCTACTGATGTACAAATCTAATAATACAGGAGACTATCACGAAGACATGAATGACGATGTCTTTGAAAAATGGTTCGAGCAAATGTTAAATCGTATACCAAAAGATGCCATAATTGTATTGGATAATGCAAGCTATCACTCAAGGCTGACGGAAAAATTACCGACAAGAGCGTGACCTAAAAGTGAAATAACATAATGGCATAAAAGTTTAAGACAAATAGAACAATGTACATAGAAATGCACTCAAAAAATATGTAGCCGATAAAATGGCAAAGTTACGACGGATATCTGTGCTCAGACTCCCTCCTTACCACTGCGAATCAAATCCGATCAAACTTATATGGGCTCAAATAAAGACAGATGTCGCCAGAAAAAAACACGACTTATAAAATGGTGGATTTAAAAAGAGTCTTTAATGAAGCTATGGGTAAAATCAGTGCGGAAAAGTGGAAAAAGTATATCGATCATGTGATAGAAGAAGAAGCCAAAATGTGGCAGGTAAATTTTACAAATGTCGAGTTTGCGGATATGCATTACCTGTACGGGCTTGCTGACGGCAATGCATTCGAAGCCAGACGATTATACCAAGAGCGTTATCCAAATAGAATAGTTCCGGATGCACGAACGATTTCAGGAACTCACAGAAAAATATGTGAAACGGGATCTTTTGAAACAAAAAATTACTTAAAAGGGGCACACCAAACTACACGAACACCGGAAACCGAAGAAGCTGTTTTAAATTTAGTGGAACTTTTGGTTTTTTAGATATAATAATCGAAGAAATAGTTGAACCGCTTTTTATAAACGATGTTCCGAATCGGACTATGGTTAAGCCATAACGACAAAGTATTATTCGATTTTTGAAAATGCTTTGTTTGTAACATTCTATATTATATCTTGTTTTTGTAATTATATTATGTAGAATAGTACCACCCATTGTTATTTATTAGTTAATGCGATTTCCTAAATGTTTTCCTTTGTTATAAATACCTACGAATATAATATAATACAATTTTAGGATAATAACCATGTTTAAAATTTTTAATTTAAAAGCTTCCCCAATACACGCTCCTGGGAAAGGGATTTTCCCAATAACAATGGTAAATCCTCAAATGTAACAATAGCTTGCGATAAATTTAGGGTGGACCTACCTAAAGAATCCTTATTATTTGGATCCTGGATAGTTCAAATATCGACATTATTTTGAAAATTATTTAGAAAAAACAAAAATAAAACTTTAACACCCTGTAACTTCGAAACAAAGCCCTTCCGGACATGGGTTTATAAGAACTTTTTTTAATATTTTTAAGCGGGGAAACTTATCCTGCAATAATAATGAAACACCCCTGCATACTTTCTCAAAATTTAAATGCTTTCTACCCTTTAGCCTGGTGAAAAATTCTGAAAACAAATTTAAGATCTGTGTGAGGTTCGCCTATTTTGCCTCATGGGACAAACAAAAAAAATAATAATACTAAGCTGTATTAGAAGAAGTAACTTTCTATGCTATCGCACTAAGTGCCCATAATTAGTCTACAATTTCTTTTACCTGCGGCATCATAAAGGTTTCATATAAAATTAAGGAGCGAGGACAGAGTTCGAACCCCCGCAATAGCGAATGTCACACAACTATTTTAATATTTCGAAACTGATTTTGATATTTCGTAAAGAAATATATTTATATTTTCAGTTGGTTCGCAATTTGAATCCGACGCTTCAGCTTATAATATAATCCTGCAAAAGTATGCTAGTTAATGTCTTTCCTGGCGACTTTTGAAATGCTTTTTTGACAAGCCGACTAGTAAGAACGACAATTCCAAGACAAAATGCCTTAAAACCCGTACACAAGTTTAAGTTATTTTTGTCGCGTATTCGCAACGAGGCCCGTTAAAAATAAAACAAACCAACAATACACGAGGATACGCTTGACCCAGGGCTAAGGAGACGCGCGCGCTAAGACTGAACGCGAGAAAGTTGTCGCAGCGTCCGCGACAAAAGCTGGAGGAAGAATGGGAGAGAAATGTGGAGGGTAAAAGACTAAAGAGTTCTTTGCTGTTTGCGTCTCTCCTTGGGGGGAAATTTTTGTGCATGCCCTGGGACGCTAACGCACGAGCGACATCAGTGAATGCCGAGTTTTTATGACTTTGGCCTCTTATTGAAATATTCAGGAAAGGCACATTTCTGCTTTGACAAGAAGTTGAAAAGGTTGAGCTTCGAAATTACAATGCGACTTTCTATTCAAGCAGACAAAGGGGCAAAAGTCATCTCTTTAACCAGTCTACGAGTAATCTATAGTTTCGAGATGGTCATCGGTCTGCAGCGCTGGGTTTCGGGTCCGCTCGGCTGTCAGCCCTATCACGCAAATCCTTTTTTTCCTCTTCTGTGGACAAATCTTATTTTAAACAATCCTTAATTTTAATAACTATTTAATAATAACCAGAAAAATATGAATACTGGGTATCTATATATTATACAGGGTGTCCCAAAATTAAGGGACAATACTTTACCACCATATTCTCCGGCTAAAAATAATAGAATTTTTTCATAATATGGACATCAGTAATCCCATTTTTTCAACCAGTCGCTTTTTTTATTATTTTCTTAATAATTATGCAATTTTAAAGTATTCTGCGTAAAAAGGTACCCTTAGTTTACCTTGATAGGACTTACAGTTTTTGAGTAAAATCGTTTTAAAGAAAATCACGTTCATAAAAGAGTTAATTAATAAAATTATTCTTAAAGCTTTTATATTAAAAATGTACTCAAAACTACCAAATTAATGAAAGTAAATGCTTTTAAAATATACGCAGTCAGCTCTTACACCTCTTACGAAACTATATAAATTGAAAACGAAATAAATATGACAACTTATTTAGAGAGTAATAATGTGACATGAAACAGGGTTGTTTAACTAAAATTTCTTGAAGAATAAAATTTTAATTTAAACCAAAAACTACTCCTTGAGAAGGTGTTCAAATAGACCCCCATTTTCTCTGATACATAGTCCAGCTCTATGGGGAATGTTGTGAGATGCCCGAAGAATCTGAAAAGGATTTCTTCTTATTTCATTTCCAGCTAGAGCAGCTCCTCACGGGTATCCACCTCCGCTGCATAAACTATGTTGCCTACATATGACCCCAAAAATAATAATCGAGTGGATTTAAGTCCGGCGATCTCGCTGGCCAAGATACTGGTCCACCTCTGCCTATCCACCTTTCAGGATAATTCTCATCCAACCAATTACGAACAGGCCGTCCAAAATGGGCAGGGGCACCATCGTGTTGGAAATACATCCCCAACCTGGACCTTAAGGGTACTTCGTCCAACAGTACTGCTAAAGGATTTTGAAGAAAGGCCAAATATCTCTCGCTGGATAAATTATTGGGCATTTCAATAGGATCAAATAACTGATTTCCAATTATTCCCGCTCACAAATTGACGGAGAACCTATATTGACAATTAGTTCTTCGGAATGGTCTTGGATTTTCATCGTGCCAAAAGTGAGTGTTACGAATATTAAAAACTTTAGTTCCACTAAATGTTGCCTCATCAGACCACAAAATTTTCATTAGCAAATTTTGATGTCCTAAAATCCTCCCCAACATATCTCGATTCTGGGTGGGAAATCTCTAGGCAACAGCTCTTGAACCCTTTGGTAATGATATGGGCGAAGACCTTGCATCTGAGTCATTCTTCCCATATCTAAAATAAATATTCGTTATAATTATGGATAGCAATATGGTAAAGTAAAACGCATTAAAACTGATTTCGGAATGTTGACTTCTGTAGCCAATGGTCTGAGTCCGAATTGAGGATTATCTACTATTTGTTGAAGTGCATTTTCCAAATCATAGTCCCCCTAGGTCGTCCTTGCCCACGAAGGCGTTCAAACGAACCCTCTCAAATATTTTTTGCGAAAAACGTCTGCGATATTCCTGTACCGCAGCAAAGGAACGTCCATTACAATATCCGTATACAAAATGGATATCGGTAAGCTCGTGGTTTAAAAAATTTTGCATTATCTTATTAATTATGTCTAATTTTACAACAGTAATAACAGCAGACAATATCTGACACAGAAATGTCAAAGGAAACAAATATCAATTTTAATCCATGGTCTTCTATTTACAAATTTCACTTTGATTATTATTCTTTATTAATTATCTCCTTTATGGACGTGGTTTTCTTTAAAACGATTTTACGCAAAAACTGTAAGTCCTATCAAGGTGAACTAAGGGTACCTTCTTACGCAGAATACTTTAAAATTTCATAATTGTTAAGAAAATAATAAAAAAAAAATGACTGGTTGAAAAAATGGGATTATTTAACCCTTAACCACCCCGGCATGTGACGCCTATGACTAAATTTTTGAAATTCTGGATTCAGAAACTGATTTATCGTTAAAAGTTTATAACCATACCTAATTTATAAATATTAAATATTTATTATTTTAATATTAAAAAAAAAACCATTTCAGGGTTCGCCATTCCCCCTTAATTCGGAACACCCTGTATAATATATAGATACCTAGTATTCATATTTTTCTGGTTATTATTAAATAGTTATTAAAATTAAGGATTGTTTAAAATAAGATTAGTCAACAGAAGAGGAAAAAAAGGATTTCCTACATAGTTATTATGTGATGAAGATTTTTTGACTCATGACTGTGTTGATTTCGTACAGGGTGGAAAGGAACTTTACGTAAAAATATAACACTATGTTTTGTAGTCTTACCCTATAGATCAATGTTACTTAATATTTTTTTTCCACTACTAACCTATAACATCGCCATTATTGACCGATTATTAACGTTAGAAATCGTTTTCCTCTACCTTATAAGTTATTATTGACCATGGTCAATAATAAGGCATTGAAATCCATTGTTGACCAATCTTCAAGAATCTATTTGAACGCAGGTAACTTGATTTTTTGATTCTACAACCTGAATTCATAAACATGAATAACCTGAAAGCTGAAAGGTGATTGTGGTTAGGCAACCAGATAATTATCAATACATATTAGATTATTAGAGATGCTTGATATTGTAAAATATCGATACAATCAATAACAAATATAGGGTATAAGAGACAATAATTCGCCATATTCATTAGGAGGACATATTCGGGTCGTAATAAAGCTTAAAATCAGTAATGTCAAAATAAATTAATTAAAAACGGACTTTGTCACTTTAATAAATATTTTAGAAAAATATCGACACTTTTATATATCGACGAATAACTTACCATTCCTAACAGAACCTAACCTAATCTCAGGATCAAAGGAAAATAAAATGAAAACATTATTAAAGAACACTATAACAACAAACTCGTGAAATCTGATGACATAAATGAACAAAAATTGACATTAACAAGGCCACCTGACAAAACACCTAAATAAGATTAAAAAATATACTTATACCTACCTATAATTTTTTAAAATTATTAATACTATAAAGATAAATGTCTTATAAAAGTTTGTAGTAGTGGAAAAAATATTATATTAACTACGGTTTAGACAGCTTATAGCCCTCGCGTCTTAAATCCCTCGTCGTTCCGCTCCTCGTGATTTAAACTTGCCGCTCGGGCAATAATGATGGCTGTCTAAACCTTGGTTAATAATATACTATTTTAATGCTTGGGGGGGGGGGGGGACGAAAAAACAATAGCGTCGCAGGCGAAAAACTTTTGGGTGCCACGCCCCTTTTTCAATGATGGTGCTTGCATGGTCTTCGAAGTAACGAAAATAAAAAACACAACAGAAAATCACAAAAACAGCCTAAATTAAAAAAAAAAATGGAGTTTTTAGATCAAACTAATGGAATTTTATACAACAGGATGATTAACTTTTATTGGCTTATTGGAAATAAAAAAAATTAACATTTTGTTTTGATTATTTTGAGTTTGTTCAGGAAAAGTGATATATTTCTGGTACCTACCTAAGATTTGTTGTTTATTCGGTATTTTCCACTAAAACGATATCTTACCTGAAAAAAAAAATTGGGCATAAATAGAAACATAAAACAAAACTGGTTCTTATAGATGAAAAACATGTCTGCACACGTAATATTAATTTGTATAATATACAGGGTGTTATTTAATAAGTGCCCGATATTTTACAGGACGATTCCTCAGTTATTTATAAGGTAAAAAGTTCATATAAGTATGGGTCCGCAAGCCCTACATTTTTGAGATACAGGGTGTTACAATTTTTAATAGGAACAAAAAATATGTACGCCACTGCCGTTTTCTCTTTTGATAACACTGTTATGTAGGCATCTTAGCGGGTAATGCAAAGTACATTTTCATAATTTTTTGATTTCGGCTTTGTTTAGGAGATAAATCCTATTTTATCAAACTCTGATATGGACATAGCGATATGCATATAAATGCCATTTATTTCTTTATAAACGTAGTACCACGGCAGATATAACAATGTATCTGCCGTGAGTGCCGTGGTAGTACTTTTCCCCAGTTCTCACTCTAATAAGTGAGGTGCAGCAGATATTTCACCTGTTGACTCTTTTCTGGCGGAACGAATTATATGCGATATATTTATCTTCGTCGCGCACTTGTAAATATATGGTCATTCCTATATCCATCTCTCATCAACGCAGCTGGCGTACAGTATAACAGCCCAGTTGTGAAGTCTTGCTAGGTAAACGTGGCCAGTTGTACAACAATATTCCGCAACCCTTTATACACTCCGCCATACCATCGACTATCGGGATTTCCAACAAGACGTACAATCGTACATATACCGCGCCCTACCGTCCGACCGGCCAAGCGTTCACAGCGAGCGCAGAAAAACAGGCTCGCATCGCGGAAGGAGCGTGCGCATTTACTCCCAACTCTTTCGCCGTCTGCTCGATCAGTCGGCAAGATTCGCCAACCTCGGCCGCTCAGTAGCGCCACAATCGTGCACGTTCGAACATGGCTACCGCAGACCAAATAATTCAACCAATCCCCGCGGACCAAAAAGGCATTCCCAAGTCGAAAAGAAAACTTCAAAAACATCTACGCAGCGCCGGACTGGCGTACGTTTCCAGGACGGGGAAAATTATACCAGCCAAAAAAGTCGCAGGTAGGTTAAAACGGGAAAAACAAGTGAAAAAAGTGGTGTGCAATAAAAATCTAGTGCCCTACTCGCGACGTCATCCGTTCGCTGATTCACGGCGCGCCGCGATGTGCCCAATTGTTTTGCCACGTCGTAGAGTGCCTCGCGAAATCATCTCCATTATCCCTTTAAGGGAAAACAAGCGATATATAAACAAAACAAGTAAATAACCTCACATTTGTTGGTTGTGCACTTGTAGAATGATTTCGGAAGAATTAACGCGATAGCGACCTTACTATGTAGGTCAGAAGGTCGCAACGGCCTTGTGAGCTCAAAACGGCACGTGGAAAGCTTTTTAAAACAGGTTTTGGTGGCGTCATTTCGATAATTTTTCCAGTAAAGGAAAACACAACAGATTGGCGATGTAAATTTTAAATATTAGCGCGCTATTAGGATGAATGAATGAATGCATTTCGTTTGAAATATCTACGGTGGCGCGGGATTTTCTTTTGTTTTATTTTACTCCTCTTTCGTCAGCCGCGTGGCCTACTGTCAGGTTGCGTCAGCTGATCGGGAGCGCTTTACACGGTGGACCAAACGAATATTATACCTATAGTAAATTATTGGCCGAAATGTTTTTTTCTTTCGGGAAACTGCAGCGTAGGTACTTGGATTGCTTGAGTGTTAATTTATTTATTTACAGGTTGTACTTAGGTATCTGTTTTCATTATTATATTTCTACGTTAGGTATAACTGATAATCAGCCCCATAATCAGACACAGACGGTCTAGACGCTAACTTCAAAATTACCTGTTTTTCAACCACAGTGAGAAATTAACAAGTAGGCTTTTTTCAGTTGTTGTCATGGAAACGGTACGTTAAAAGTTAACTTTCGTGTTTGATCATAGGGCTGATTATAGTATAATATGGTGTACTTTACAAACTTACATATTTGAAATAATTCAGGTACTCGTACATTCGGCGTATTTATAGAAATGTTATTTTAAGAATGTCAAGGCAACCTAAAGTTGTTTTCTAGGTTGTTTTGTTTTTGCCCTTCCCCCGGGAAATAGACATTAGAAAAAACTTAAAGTTCACTTTTTGAATTATTAAAAATGAACAGTACTTTCCGAGGTATTTTCTCTACACTACACTAAAAATTTACTTAAATAAAACTTAACATAAAAAAGGTGGGTAATTATTTAGAACACCGCAAATAGCGAATTTTTCGCTAATTTTTTCTTCTTCAAATGATTTTTCTCCGGAAATACCTAGTTTTTGAGAAAAAAATTATTAAATCCTGTAGGGTATTTTGCATGTAATCCTAAAATGTTGCTATTTCCAATAAAATATCACTTTTAGTACTCATAATATAGGTACACTTCTTTGTTAATAATACCTACCCTATATTTCAGTTATAAAACGAACCATGGCAACACCGCAACGTTTAAGTCGCAGATCAAATTATTGTGATTTGTTAATTTATTTCATGGATTTTAATTAAATTTGCAGTTTTTCCGTTGTTTTAGTTGTTCTTATTTTATGGACACCTGGTTTGGTGCCAGTTTAATCACTGATTTTGAAGAGAAAACACAAAATTCAGGAATATAAAAGGAAAAAGAAACCTAACCTGTAATTGAAAAATTTTAATATTTTTTTTTTTAAACTAGGCGTTTCCGGAGAAAAAGCATAGAACAATTATTGTAATCAGAGCGACCTTTCATTAGTCTATATCAAAAATTTAAGCGAAAAATTCGCTGTGTCCGGTGTTCCAAATAATTACTAAAAGGTGCTAACCAGATCCCAGGCCTTAATAAAATGTCGTACAAGTTTAAAAGGTCGCAAGTCGACATCCGACCGTTCAGAGTTATGAGGTGATGACGTATCAAAGATAAAATGCAAGTGTTTCGTCACTTCATCGAGGATAAACCAATTATAGTCGTAAATCACAAATTGAATTTATTTATTTAGAAATTGCAAATATTAATATCCGAAACTTTCAGTAAAGTAAACATGACAACACTGCAGACGAAAAATGGCAAATTATAATGAATCTGGGGTTATGTTCAAATTTTTAATTATTTTTCGTTAACTAGTCCTGTGAAAGATTTTACGGGACTCATTTGCTTGGTTTCCGGCTAAGTCCTGTACAATGTTTTCTGGCCTAAAAATCGATTGGAACGTGCGACCAGTTTTAGATTAAAATATGAAAACAAGTATGTACCGGTTATATTCTTGGGGACGTTTTTAGGAACATTTTGATTTCTTTTGTTTTTTTTTCACAAAAATGCAATTTGTTTTAATTTAATTTTTGTGCCCCTCCTGCCCTGAAGAAGGTTTTAACCCATTCTTCAAATGTTCCAATTTTATTTTACTCTGAGTGAATTTAACACGTTTTTATTTTCTGGTCTTCTTCTTGGTTGCCATATACACCTGGGCCCCCTTTTTTTCTGTTGTTATACCAAAGAGTCGGAAAATTATATCAATAGAGCCCATAATTTAGAATGAATTCTGCGACAGTGGTGGACGTTTGGGTTTCTATTAATACATATGCAATTGGTATGGTGTACAAAAAAAAGCTATATACAGGGTGTGATTCCTTATGATATTCTAAGAGAAAAAGTTTATATGAACACGTGTCCGGAGTTGCCCTCTTTTTGATATACAGGGTGTTAAAGTTATTTTTAAAGAATCGGTTTTTTTATAATTTTTTTAAATATCCTTTTCCCGGAATTATTGAAATTTGGTACCGTTATTCATGATCATAAGAGGCTCAGTAAGCGCTAACTAGATTAAATGTATTAAGTCCAGTGGCAGCACCTTAACAAATATTGGCAAAGAAAAATGTACGCCACTGACTTGTTTAAAAATTTTATATTGTTCTCGGGTTAAGCAGCTAAACATACAACTTTTTTGTTTTATGATATTTTTTCGTATCTTACTTCGTTTTCGGAAAAAAAAATAAAAGCCACTTCATTGCATGTCAAAAAATTATTTCTTTTCTCGAAAACGAAGTAAGATACGAAAAAATATCAAGAGACAAAAAAGTTGCATTTTTAGCTGCTTAACCAGAAAACAATATAAAAATTTTAAACAAGCAGTGGCGTACATTTTGTTGTCAATATTATTCGTGACACTGCCCCCCGGGACGCCACTGGAACTCATATATATCATCTAGTTAGTGCTAACTTAGCGTCTTATCACAACGAACGACACTGCCCAATTTCACCAAAATCGGCAAAAGGATCTTTGAGATATTAATAAAAAACCGATTTTTTTTGTAAACTTTGACACCCTGTATCTTGAAAACCAGACTTTTTAGGACACATGTTTAAATATGCTTTTCTACTTAAATTCGGTTCAGAAATGCGCCCCTGGAATTACGACCTATCATTAAGTAACACCCTGCATACCGGGTGTACCAAATTAAGTGCGCACCATTGCGAACTTTTTTATTATTGAAGATACAAAGTCGGTTAAATTAGCAAAGTAGTAGCATTTTTTCTGTTAATTGAAATGGTGAAAGCAGAAAAACAATTGGACATAACGTTTCTGAATAAATGAGGAAAATATATTTTTTTTAAATGGCACACTCTGTATATTTTTTACCGAAACGTTGGCAAATCGTATACGGAATAAAAAAGTTCATATGCAATATTGGCCTAAAATTGAAAAAACATCAACACAGCCATGTAAATAAAAAATGGTTTGCCTTTGGCGTTTTCATCGAGACTGCCATGAAAACAAAAACGAATTTATTTATTTCAGAAATTAAAACTCTATTTTATTTTTAGCGGAAGAAATAAAAAAACTATATTAAATGTTCAAACCGAGGTTCAAACACATCACCGTTTTGTTCAATACATTTGCGGGCATTCTTTAATACACGTTGTGTAGCTTTTAAAACTGTTCTGCCATCGATGGATGCTATAATGCGTCTAATGTTGTCTTGAAGTTCGACCAGATTCGCATATCTCGATTGAGTCTAATGGAGTTACGTCAGGAGACCTTGGGGGCCAACGTATCGAATTGAATTATTTTTGTGCGCTTCAAAATATGCCAATACATTTACTTCTACTTGTTCACTTATTATAAACTGTTTATTAGTCCTTGTCTTTATAAAAACTCTTTCGTTAGTTCTAAATTTTCTATACAGCCTTGGAAAATACCTTCTGTCTGGTTGCTCACGTTCAGGATACATTTGACCGTATTGCTCGAGTGCTAGTACACTAGTTTTTCTGCAACCAAGATGCGCTTCTAACATATCGCAATGTTCTAAATGCGTGAACGCCATTTTGTAATATTTAAAAGCAAAAACTAGATAACTTAACGCAAAACTACGAAAATTTTGGCTTCGTTAACAATAATGGCTACCGAAAACGAGGACACTTTAGTTAATTCGTTTTTGTTTTCATGGCAGTCTCGATGAAAACGTCAAAGGCAAACCATTTTTTATTTCCATGGCTGTGTTGATGTTTTTTTAATTTTAGGTCAATATTGCATATGAACTATTTTATTCCGTATACCTACGATTTGCAAACGTTTCGGTAAAAAATATACAAGGTGTGCCATTAAAAAAAAATACATTTTCCTTATTCAATCAGAAACGTTATGTCCAATTGTTTTTCTGCTTTCACCATTCTAATTAACAGAAAGAATGCTACTACTTTGCTAATTTAACCGACTTTGTATCTCCAATAATAAAAAAGTTAGCAATTGTGCGCACTTAATTTGGTACACCCTGTATAGGATAGTATTTTCATTTAAATGATTTTTTATCTTAATTATTTATGAAACCTTTGCCAATCTATCTGGTTGTTGCTGATTAATAATAATAATAATTACCGATTGCTGGGGGGCATAAGGAATATTCTCGACGTAGGAAATTTAAATAATCTCAAGAGCCAAAGTCAAGTCCCACCCAACACCCAACAATAAACTGGGAAATTTTTAAAAAGATGGTACCTATAGCCCGTAGGTATAGTATTTCCATCAGCCTCGTAAAATTGTATTAAAATTTTTAATGGGTTTCCGAGATATCGCATTGTATGTAAAGGGTTTTCCAGTATATTTCATACAGTATAATAAGTACCTATTCTATTAGAAAAATGAGCGTTCATCAAAAATAATGTGCTTCTAACTCAAATTTAAACAACCTAGTTAGTTTATACATTAAAGTGATATTTGGCTGGTATTACAAAAATATGAAAGCCGAAAAATATCAAGGCCTTCTTGTAAGTAACGATGATGACTAGCTAGGCGATTGTTTTGCATTTGTTTGGGCCAAAGGCGACTTTTCGAGAGAGCGCGACCGATCTCAGGCCACTCGTGGCGGACTATCAAGGCTCAAGGAGATATTTTGAAATGATTGCGACGCACTTGGGTCGTTTTCGCATATCATAAGGATTTGTAAAAATCTAACGCTCAATTATTTCTTCTTACAATGGGCGTTAAAAGTACTGCTAACTTACACAACCTTGCATCAATAATAATAATAATAACAAAGACCAATAATGGTGGATTCTTAAAAAATCCAAACTCTACTGAACGGCTGATGCTGATGTGTATACAATACCACACCTTAAAGTACATATTTTATGTAAACGGAACGGAACCGTATCGTAACGTATTGACGGGTCAGTTTTCGTAATATCGGATGGGCGACAATTTTACGGTCAATTAATTGGCGGGGCGCGATGCGAAAAGTCGCTATTTGTTAGAAAAGGCGATAATACGAAACATGACGGTGCGTTGCGATGGCGATGACGCCAACCAAGTGGTTTGAGGGCCGATCGCCTGGAATTTTTGTTTTTATCGCGGTCTCGCAGCGAAAACGCAACTTACAACAGCAATTAAATTACATTTTATATCGGCCTATGGTTTTATCTATTGTTTTATGATGAGGCCTAACCGAAACAGTCAATAGAATTGTATTATTTTCGTGATATATCATATTCATGCAATCACGTGGCACACACAAAAAATGCGACATACATAATATACTATAAATGAAACCTGACACATTCGACGTTTTTTGGGCATAAAAAGAACACCAAAAAAGGCGGTCAGTCGGGGTAGGCAAGATAGGCGCCGCCTACCTTTAATTTATTCCCAGGTAGGTACCCCACTTGTAATATTTCCCAGTAACAGTAACCCTAGTTCATACAGTGCGCGTCTAAACTTCCCTCTTCTCCATCCCTGTTAACTTTTGATTAACAAATGTGAGAATAATAAAATTTTGGTACGTTTCTGGACTCAGTTTTTTAGGATGGCGACAGGCCGCCATTTTGTATAAAATTTTTAACTGGCAGATGGGGTCGAGTGATACCTCGTTGGAAAGGTATTTTCAATATATCGAACGATCCTTAAGTTTGAAAAGATTTTATCGATTAATTTCAAAATCAAAATGGCGGCCACTTTTGTTAATGAGGGTTAATTTCATTTTTAAGCAATAGTAAAGGAAGCTAGGCGATATTTTTAGTATTTTATAACAATAAAAAAACTACCAAAGTTACAAACACGAAGATGCTCAAAATGTTCACCATCCACTTCTTCGCACATGTATAAGCCTATCGTAAAATTCTTCGCAAACATTATGAAATATTTCTTGACTAATTGATGCGCACACTTGAATTATTCTCTGATGCAAATCGTCTATTGACTGCGGCTGGGTTATGAATCCTTTGGACTTAATAAATCGCCACAAAAAAAAAAGTCCATAACAGTTAAGTCCGGTGAGCAAGCAGGCCATTCGACAGCACCACGACTAATCGAGCGCCCGGGATAGGGCTGATCAAGGTAGTTCCTAACATCTCTACTTAATGCGGCGGAGCTCCATCTTATTGAAATATTATAGGCATATCACCAAATTCATCAGGATTTTCCTCAACACATTCCAGAATCAAATGTTCTACGGTATTTTCAATCATATCCAGATACACCGGTCCAGTTAAATTTCCCTGGATAAAAAGTGGCCCAATAACGAGCCCAATAATATAGTTTCCCAAAATACCTGCCCAAACGTTAAGTTTTTGAGGAAACTGGGTATTACATTCCCTGTAAATGACGATTTACATCGCTCCAATACCGAACATTTTGACGGTTAACTTCTCCGTTTAGAAAGAATCACTAAAACAAATACATTTAAGGTAATTTGGGTAACGGTTCAATATTGCACCCATTAATTCACAAAACTCTAGTCTACGATCCGGATCATCTTCTGTTAACTCGTGTAACATTTTCAATTTGTAGGGATGAAATTTAGAACGTTTCAATACTCTCTGAACACTTTTAGTACCTTCTTCGCATTCAGCTGCTACAAGCGATGTCGGCTGCATTGGATTAACAATCATTTCAGCCACTATCTGAATCTGTTTTTCTTCTTCTATTGAGGGCCGTCCACTTCGTTTAGCATTTTCAACACTTCCAGTTGTTCGGAAGTTTTGAATTAATTCCCGTAAATATTTCCTTGAAATTGGGCGATCAGGCAAACGTTTATTAAAAATGCACTCAGCAGCATGATAGCTACGTTGCGCCTTCCCAAAAATCAAAACTGCCTCTATTTTATCTTCCATTGGACGAAACATTTTAAATTAATTAAATAACTGACTTTAACGACCACAGTAATATAAGCTACACAATTTACTGACAAATACTTATTTGACAGGTCAAAACAAAACAGTTTTTTGTGAAGAAGCAAAGCCTACCTTGCATTCCAAATTTAAAAAAATGTGATCTAATGTAATGAAATGGCAGCTACGAAACCTACCTACTTCTTCTCCTGTCTTCGAGGGTGTGGAACAACAAAAAAAAGTTACCATTTTTTTACCTCCCACAACCCCCGCAAACGGGCAAAAACCACCCTTTTGCCCCGCTTTCTAGTGGATATGAGTGTTTGGAGGGGTATGATTGGGCTTTTTAAGAGGGTTTAGAGACATGGGAAGGGTTATAAGAGGTTGATTTCCTTGGCCCTTGGCGCAAGGGTTGTTATAGCCCTGACCCTATCATTGCCCTTTCCTTGTCTCTAAACTCTCATGAAAATCTCTATCATACCCTCCAAACAGGCATTACCACGAAAAACTTGCGAAAAAGGGTAGTTTCGGGGGTAAAAAGGGTTTTAACTATTTTTTTGGTTTTCTCCACTCTCGAAAACAAGGAGGGGGGGGGGGAAGTAAGTTTCATAGCTGCAGCTAATTGTCATCAAAATGTGGCAAGATCTCAACTCATTCACAGTTTTATTGCTTAAAAATCAAATTAAACCCACATTGGCAAAAGTGGCCGCCATTTTGAAATGAATCGATAAAATCTTTTCAAATTTGGGGATCGTTCATAGATTGAAAATACCTTTCCAACGAGGTATCACTCGGGCCCATCTGCCATTTAAAAATTTTATTCAAAATGGCGCCCTGCCGCCATCTTTGAAAACTGAGTCCAGAATTTATACTAAAAAAGTAGTATTTTAGTTATTATTAAACGTACCAAAATTTTATTATTCTCACATTTGTTAATCAAAAGTTAACAGGGGGGGACTTTAGACGCGCACTGTATATAAAAGTCCATATTTATTTCTTTTAAAAAGGGATAATTTTAACATTTTTGGTAAAATTAATAATTTTTCGTATAGAAGGCAAATAAAAAACAAAATTAACAACATTACTTTTATTATGAAACTTTATATTATTACATAACTTTAAACCGACAATAAAACAAATATATTATTTTATTAAACTACAAAAATGCTCGAATTGGGCTCCGTTGTGTTCTAAACACTTTCGACACACCGTTTCGATTCTTCGCAATGCATTTGATAAAATATGTGACCTTCTTTGCAAAAGCCTAAAGGTTTGATGGGTTATTTCCTCTCGAAGTTGATCAATATTGTGGTATTGTCTCTTATTATAACTGATTTTCTATATACCCCATAAAAAAAATCCAACACAGAAAGATCAGGTGATCTTGGAGGCCATCTGACAGGTCAATTGGTGCCGATTCATTTCATGTGGTTTCTAAATATTCTCTCACTACATGGGACTCTGAGCGTCATCTTGCTCGTAATAAATATTATTTAAATCGGCCAAGATACTCTAATATTTCCATTAGTGCATCTCGCATTATATCTAGGTGTCTATTTCCGGTTAAAGTTCCTTCATAGATAAAATACTTAATTTTAGTGCCAAAAATAAAGCATGACACGCTAAATCCAAACCGACCTTGACGTTCTTGTGGAAATATTACGTGCTGGTTCTCTTACTTCTCTTGGGACCAATACCTTGAATTGTTTCGGTTTAAGATACCAGAATTCGTAAAATAAGCTTTTATAATATTCTGGTATATGAGAACACATGAAAACTGGACACCCTGTACAGGGAGCCCAAAAACTTCAAAAATGCGATGTTGGCTGAAGAGAAAAGTACCTTTATTTTTAATATTTGATCAAAATGCAAGATAAAAAGTCACTTGGAATTGAATTAGCATCCAGAATTTGAAATTTCAGTTAAATTCGATCGAATTTGAAAATTGCATTTTGGAATTGAAAAAGCTTTTGAACACCCTATGCTATAACTAAGTATTTTATACAGACAAGTGTTAAACAAAACTCAAAACAAAATAAGAAATATAAGGTTACAATTTAATTATTTAAACTAGAGCGATAATAAATATTTCTGAACAGGTTTGTAAAAACTTTTAATGTATTTCAGGCATTGAACGAAATATACAAAAAGCAAATAAGTCCTAGCAGTACTTTAAAAATTTACGAAAAAGTAACTACTAGAAAATAAATGGTGGAGCGGCGTGCATGCAACAAAACATAATTTTATTTATTTCTTATACTTAAGGACCACCCTGTATAAATCCATTAATATTGTTTCTACAGGAGCATGACATGAGAAACATTTTTTTAATCGAAAAGGAACGTTTACTGACAAAATAAATATGTATAGAAACTTTTCTCTCACAATTTCACCATGAAGTACGCGTACCTACCTAGGAAACACCCTGTATATTAGATTCACCCATTATAAAAATTGACAAGTGCAAATGGTGATTCGTTTGTTCTCGCTTTGGATGCGCTTGGTTTGGTAGCGTTGTATTCAATTATTTATTCTTACAAGGTGCAATGTTCAATTTACTTTTTATATTTACCGGCACATTCGTAATAGTATAAATAAAAATTAAATTGTTTTTTTAATAATTAATAATCGAGCACGTTATCATTGCCCACAGTAAATGTTTATACTAATTAACTTAAAAAAATCACACCTTCATTTTTGCGTTTGGCTGTTTTGGTGGTGTTGACGTAAAAAATATTTGTTTTATAATGATTGTATTACAATAGCTGTGTCAGCTTTCTACAGCTTACTCAGGCTCAGTCTAAAAAATAATAGCAAAGCAAAGTTCCTTTAAATTATTACTGGATATTTCAAATCGCTACGAAATTCTAAAAAACTTTTCAAGATATGAAATTAATCTTAAATAAAATACATACCTACTACCTACTCCTATTTTTAGGTTTTTTTCCGAAAAAATACTACATTTCTTAATGGTTGACAGCACAGCGCAGCAATAAATCATAGGCGTGACCATAACAGGTACCTGGTCTTAAATTACACAGGTACCTTATTTCATAGTAGAATATTTCCAACTTACTTAGTTTAGTTTTCAACGTGTTATCAAAAGCTTGGGGGGCTATTATTAAAAAGGCGAATAATTATTCTCCAGTGTTTTGTAAGGATGTGATTGACGTAAAAGCAAAGACAACAGTTTTAAATGAACGCTAGCCCCTCTAGTGGCAAGGAAGGACACAGACATAGAAGTAAAAAAAGAACATTGTTTGATTTAGACCATACCTGGCTCAAAATTAAGTAAAGATTATAATGAGGAAATTACTGCTGACGTTTTCGACGAGTATTTTGAGCAAACTGAGAATTAAAACCCGAAAATTCTGTCACAGTCGTTTCTATTCTTTGCCTAAAAATGTACTACAAGCACGCAGGGAGACTCGTCCTGTATTTTTTCGGAATATTAATGAAACACCCTGTATATTTGTATTAATAATTTTTGATCAACGAAATTTGAATAGCTGGAATTTTCGTTAAATACATAATACTTAATATAGGTCCTACTTTTTGCCTCAATATGTGACATTGCTGAACTTTGTTAGAAAGAAAGAGCATTTCAAGCTGCTAGCGATTCCCAAATTGTAGGGAATTTTAATGAATTGTTTTAAAATGACAGCCAATGTTCCAAAATTCTTCTTTTTAATGTAAGCCAGTCAAGTTATTTGCCTTGACAAACCTTTTAAATGCCCATTTAAACAGCTAATACATCTAGGTATTTACCAGCGCTAATTGACAGTACAAAAAGAAAGTTAAAATTATCGCAAATAAGTCATTTAGTACATAATTACTTGTCAGGACAAGGGGCCTAGGATAGGAGAATTAAGGCATGGCCCAAAGTAACAACAATAAATTCACAAGGTCATCACCAACTCAAAAAATACCCAGTAATCTGTGTACGTAAAATGCATCACGTGTGTAAAGTGGGGAAAACCCGCATCAAAATGATATAACGAGCCATTTTAGAAAGGAAAAAACGACCTTAAACACTTTTTAATTATTTAGAGACCTAATGACCTCATTTTCCTCGAACAGCCGTTTGGCTCGTTTATCGAAGCCACTTCGGAACGATGTTATGACTATTCGCGCGGACTGTTTGGGATTTGGAGAGTTTTCGCGTTGCGTTCGCTGAAAAGACAATACAAGAATAATTAGCGCAATAGGCAAATGCAAATACTTGTACCCCAACTGGCCCTAACCAAGTACTTACTTCAACTTATGCCGGCATTAGAGAGCTATAATTTTAGATTATAATGCAAATTTTACTTAGGACCAGCTTTTCTCGATCAATTCTTACTTGGCTATAATTTTAATATAAATAATCTTTAAATGATGCGAGGTAATAAATCGATCAAAACCGTCTCCTCCAGGGGCGTGCAAGATATTTCGGCATGCATAGATTTGAATAGGCCTGAATTTTTAAATTTGTGAAGAATTAGTACAAGTATCGACATTAAATTCAAGTTTTTAAGCTTAAAATTATGTACAGCCGTACCATTTACCTGGAATTTTAGAAAGCAATTTTATCAAAACTATTTAGAGTCTAGGTACTAATTACGTTTCTGCTCATCATTTTATTGCTTTTTTGTACCTAATCCTGGTTACCTGTTTCCTAATTATGTGGTTACTATGCCTTTATGAGTGCCTAGTCAAAGTGTGAAGTGTCAGTGTTTTTTTAATTAAATATGGAGAATTTTTAACAATTGCCTAAACGCCCTAGAGTCGGTCCATGTAGGTACAGTAAATGAAAAAAAAAATTCTTAACTGTTACGATTCTATTAAAAGTAAGAATGAGGATTTGAGTGTTGACAATGCAGTGCAATTTACAGCAGATATGCTTAACGTTGGGAAAACAACAATATAATAATATAAACTTTTAAAAGAAGAAAAGAGTGTTGGCTTCAAACCTCCAAAAACTTCTCCAGGACGATCAAAACTTGAGCTGGATGACGTTTTAATGCAGAGAATAAGGCGAAAAGTTTATAGTTTCTTTTTAAAAAAAGAAATTCCCACGCTGGACAAAATTTTGTCCTCAAACCCATTTATGTGTGAAAATACGCTTTGGAAATTATTAAAAAAAATGGGTTTTTGGTAGATAAAACAAAATAGGCAATCGATTTTAATAGACAGAAGAGATATGATCTGTTGGAGAAGAAATTACTTAAGAAGCATCCGAAAAGCCAGAGAAGAAAACAAAAATATATACCTAGACGAAACATGGCTAAATGGGCCACACTGTGACTAAACTTTGGCAGGATGAAAATATTAAAAGTTCAAGGCAAGCTTTTTCGGAAGGATTGTCCACAGGATTAAGACCACCATCTGGGAAAGGACATCGACTTATCATAACCCATATTGGAAGTTCTGAAGGCTTCGTTAAAGGTGATCTACTGATGTTCCAATCTAAAAATACAGGAGACTATCACGAAGATATGAATGCCGATGTCTTTGAAGAATGGTTCGAGCAAAAGTTGGATCTTATACCAACAGATGCAATAATTGTATTGGATAATGCAAGTATCACTGTAGGCTGACGGAAAAATTACCGACAGTGCGTGGCGTAAAAGTGAAATAACAGAATGGCTAAGTTTAAGACAACTAGAATTTCCATTGGATTCCTTAAAAAAAAGAACTATTGGTACTAGCCAATTTACATAAAAATGCATTCAAAAAATATGTAGTCGATAAAATGGTAAAGTTACGAGGAATATCTGTGCTCAGACTCCCTTCTTGTCACTGCGAATTAAACCCGATCAAACCCTTATGGGCTCAAATAAAGACATATGTCGCCAGAAAAAAACACGACTTATAAAATGGTGGATTTAAAAAGACTCTTTAATGCAGCTATGGGTAAAATCAGTGCGGAAAAGTGTATCGATCATGTGATAAAAGAAGAAGCCAAAATGTAGTAGTAGTAGTTGTAGTAAGATTTATTTTAGCAATACTGCTACAATATTATAAATTCTAGTTTTTTAACAATAATATTAAAACATTTAAAATTACAATTTTATGCACCAAAAATATTTTTAAATAAATTTTATCAGATATTTTGTTTTCTAAGTAATGATATTTTTAAGGATTTTTAAATTTACTTAAGGAATTTTGTTTCTTAATTAAAGAATCTAAATTATTATATTCGTGAAGTCAAAAGATTGATTTATATGTCAAATTTTTTGTCACTTTCCCTAAATAAAAATTTTGATTGTTTCTGGTTTGATAGTTATGATTTTCAAAGTTTTGCGTTATAAAGTCTTTTAAATGAGATGGTAATAAATTATTTTGAATTTTATAAATAAAAATACAAACTAGGAAAAATATTAAATTTCTTATATTCAACCATTTAAGGTTATTTAACATATAATTTATCTTTGTGTATTTATCAACATTTAATATTATTCTCATCGCCTTCTTTTGTAAAATTTGAAGTCTACTAAAAATTCCTTCATTTGCAGTATATAAAATTGTAGAGCAATACAAATAATGAGGTAAAATTATTGTGTTATATACCTATATATGGTTTTTCTTGAAAATAAACTTAAATTTTTACTTACTCTTTTGAAAAAATTAATTTTTTTTCCAATTTTAGATATAAGTAGTGTTTTCAAAATGAGCATAAAATTTTAATTTAGAATCCATTATTATCCCTAAATATTTAAAAGGCTGAACTATTTCTAATTTTTGGTCATCTATAAAAATATTTATAATTTCATAATTTATATTATTTCCTATTGCCATAAATTTCGTTTTAGAAATATTTAATTTTAATTTATTTTCTTTTAGCCAGTTTGATACCAATTTTAATTCAGAATTTAGACTATCTATGCAACTTAAAATATTTTTACCTTTTACGTATATTAAAGTATCATCAGCAAACATTTGAATATTAGTATTTGACAAAATATTTGGCATATCATTTATATATAAAATAAATAATAAAGGACCTGAAATACTTCTTTGTGGTACACCGATATTATTAAATTCCCTGTTTGAGAATGTGGCAGGTAGATATTATAATAATCGAAAGAAATGGTTGATCCGCTTATTATAAAAGATGTTAATAAAAGTTCATCTTCCGAATCGGACTATGATTAAGCCATAACGCCAAAGTATTATTCGATTTTTGAAAATGCTTTGTTTGTAAGATTCTATATCATATCTTGTTTTTGTAATTATATTATGTAAAATAGTACCACCCACCCATTGTTATTTACTAGTTAAAACGATTTTTTAAATGTATTCATATGTTACAAATGCCTACGAATATAATATAATACAATTTTAGGAGAATAGGCCTGCCTAAGATTTTTAATTTACAAACATCCCCAATACATGCTCCTGGCTAAGAGATTTTTCCAAACAATGGTAAATCCTCAAATATAACAATAGATTGCGACAAACTCAGGGTGGGCCTACCTAAAGAATGCTCATTATTTGGATCCTTTAATGTAAACACAATAGATTTCAAGAGATGGTGTTTAAATTGTTCTTGATACCCCGGTATGCGTTGTGCATATTTAATGATGTTTTGATGGATTAACCTTTTTTAGACGATTAAGGCCCATTTTCTTCACGTCCTGTTAACAGTGCAACTTCGATATAATTTCAAAGGAAAAAATTTTTATTTTTAATTATCACTTTTTGTAAGACCCATTTTATCAATGCCCTATTTTACCCAAAGATAAGAAGTAAAAATCCCTAACAATATAGTCTACGCTGCCACTATTTTCATAAGCTTAGCTAAACCGACCCTTATTGACCTACATTTTAGGGGTGACCCTAACATTAGGCTTCACTTTACTACGAGCTTTACTATGTAGCACAAATAAGTGCGAGTGACCCTAGATGATACATCGGTATAGAAACGTCTTTACTTTAAAGGGTTTGTTCATTTATGTAAGTTACCTTTAATCTACAAATTTTAAAAATAGTTTTGTCTAAAATACTTGTTGTCATTTTTAATCATATCAGTATCAACACGTTATCATTTTGTCATCATTGCAAACAAACGCAATAGAAATTATTGCTACTCATACAAATTGAAAAAATACTGAATTGCACGACATTGTTTAAGCAGACAATAAGTTTTACTTTTATTTTAGAGCAGCTATATGGACGCGAATATCCTGAAGATTTTTTTTAACATCCCTTATTCACAAAATTCTAAATAATTTACAAGGTTTTATTGTACAGTAACTTTATAGTTGTTAGTGTTAGTTTTTTTATTTCTCTTATTTCTAAAAATGCTCAAAACTCAATTTTTTTTATGGAACATCCTGTTTATTTTTAACTTTTCAGAATCACCTTTTCTCTTACTGTTTCCGAGATAAAAAATAATTTTGGTTCACTATTACACAAAACATTATTAAAAAATTTGTAAATCCTCGCTCTAAATTCACAGAGAGTTAAAACTTTGGTTATAGTTTAACAAAACTCAATAGATTCAATCCCCTTAATAAAAATCAATTTAATATTATACAGGGGGGGTTAAATTTATTTTTATTTCTTTAACTTCTAAAAATGGTCAAAACTCCATTATTTTAAATGGAACACCCCCGTATATTATTCCAAAAATTAAAAGGTCATTAAATTTGCGTTCAAATGATATATAATTTCCTTATACTTAACCTTTAGGTTGTTTTAATAAAGCAATTTCTTTTTAATTATCAAATTTTGAGGCAATATACCTAATGGAGTCTTGACCATTCTTGGAACTAAGAGAAAAATAATAATTTTAACCCCCCTGTATAATATTAATTTCTGTGACAGAGTTATACATAAGCAATGTATATTTTAAAATTATTCTGAAGTATACAGGATAATCCAGAAAAGTAGGACAATGAAAATATATATTTTTTAAACGGAACACGTTATATCTTACCATATTTTTGGATTCTACATAAAACTACAATTATTTTTCAATTAGTCTGCATTATAAGTCTAAACCTAATAGTCATTTTCCAAACAATATTTTCAATCTTTCTTCCATCGTGTTGTCTAAGTCCCACATTGTTTCCTCTTTAATCACATGTTTAACAGCTTCTTGCCAAGTAAGTTGGAAATATTCTACTATGAAATAAGGTACCTGTGTAATTTAAGACCAGGCACCTGTCATTGTCACGCCTATATTTTATTGCGATTTTTAAGAAACGGAGTATACATGAAATACGTTTAGAATTTTAGGTAGAGTTCAAAAAAGTTATGCTGCCTCGCCCCCTCTGTTTGCGACCGCCTCTATTAAGTGACCACCTGGGTTAAACGACCGGTTATGAATTCCCCATATTTAAAAATGGAAATCCCATTATTTTATACTCCTCTTTACCGAGCCATCTACGACCGCCGGCACTCATCATCGGAATTTTTAGTAAAGATTAGTGCTAAAAACACCCTTCATTAGGGGCAGTAAAACCCGACCCGACAATTTTTAAGAAATATAGGTAATTACACTAATTACTTTATTGCAGGCGGATCCATTCAACTTGCTTTAAAGGCTGATAAATCGGTTGTTAACATTAGTTTTGTTTTGAACAGTTTTTGTGTGTTTTGGGACTAACGCGAATATTTAAAGATGACGGAAAAAAGTCGACGGAAATGTCTATTTTTAAGCGAAAATATTAAAATAATCGAAGAAAGTGAAAAACCGGTTTAAGTACCAGAAAATTGGCTGAAAAATCTAAAGTGGAAGACTCAAGTAAGTGACGTCTGCTTCAAATCCGTCCATAAAGTTTTAATAAAACATAAATATCACCCTTTTAAAATACATGTAGTTCAAGAGTTATCAGCTATTAGCTTTTTTTATGTGACAAGGTTTGACCAAAATAACCAGTTTTTGAAATTTATAGTATTTTCAGACGAAGCAACATTTATGTTAAATGGTAAAGTCAATATACACAACTGTAGGTTTTGGACAAATGAAAATCCCCACTGGATGAGAGAAGGTCATACACAACGCTCAGGAAAATTGAATGTGTGGGCTGGGCTTCTGGGTAACCACAAGATCGGTCCATTTTTTATCGATGGAAGTTTGACATCACAACTTTACTTTGAGCTCTTGGAATCGCAAATAGTGCCTACTACACGAAATGTGATGGGTCCAAATTATGCAAGTACATTCTTCCAACAGGACGAAGCTCCTCCCCATTTTGGTCGAAACGTGCGCGAATTTTTGAACAACACTATTCCGAATAGGTGGATCGGTAGAGGGGGTACAATCGAGTGGCCATCTAGGTCCCCTGATTTGTCGCCTAACGACTACTTTTTATAGGGACACTTGAAGAACAGAGTTTATACCACAAAACCTCAAGATTTGGCCGATTTGCAGCGTCGAATTTTGGACTAATTTGAATTAATAACGCCAGCAATGATATTTTCAATTAGCACACTGTCAAGCTGTACAGGGAAAACAGTTTGAATATAAAAAATATATTTTTTCTAAATTGTACTCGTTATTTCGAAAACTACTGATATTAGGAACAAAGTATGTCATACCAAAAGTATAACAAATTTAAAGTAAAAACTATAAATAAAAAAATATACAGGGTGTTACATTTAAAACTATAAAATTCGTTCGAATTCCAGACAAACTAAAAAGCTGGCAACAACGCCAATATCGTCATTCGGTGCGTCAGATCCTCTTACACAACTGTACCAAATTTGGTTTAAATCGGCCAATAAATTGTGATGTTATTAATCCATTTCCAGACTATATACACACACTGTATGTAGATACTTATTAATAAACAAACACTGTAAAATGCAGACCAGTTGTTTTAATTTTTCTCTATTAACCGACAACCCCTGTTAATCGAACAACATTTGACTCCTCGAGGGTGGTCGGCTATTGAGAAATTTTACTGTATTTATCATGTTTAAAAGTTTTATTATTTATATTAACATAAAATATTTTGTGAAATCGGTTTTATAATATCCCTAGGCCGTTTGTGGTGTGTGTAGTTTACTAGCATATTCTAAAAACGCGATTTTCTCAAAAACTCTATAAATGAAATTGTTTCTTCCAGTTGAAGCTTTCGAAAATGCACATTTAAATTCGTATTTTTCAACATTATCATAAGTAGTTGTGGCTTTTACAAAATTTTAATTTTTTTAGGCCTCAGGCAATTAACGACCAGAATAAAATAACAATTAAAATCTATATAAAGCGTCAATTCAATGAAGCCTTAGTAGCAAGATACCCATAGAAAAAGGCCTCTCTGTATTGAGATCAATGCCAAATGGTACGTAAGTCGTTCTTCATCGGCCAAGGTGAAAGTTAGCCTACCAAATCTAAGAGATTTTTAAGCAATAATGGGTGTCTATGCAGTTTTAGCATATTAGGTTAAATGTTAAAGGCATTAATTAAATTTTCTTCGTCTTGATTTCGATAGCCTCTCGCTTTCAAGCGTCCAGCCGAAATCTTGTGGTTATTTGTAATACATTTCTTTTTCATATTTTATGACAGCAAATGTTTGATAAGAAATTTAGTCATCATCTGAGATATGGGCGGCTTCACTCTTTAGTTTGGGCACTATGTCTATACAGAGTGGCAAAAAAAGTCGCGCATAATGCCTATAACTTTTGATTTACCTCGTATACGAAAAAGTGACCTATGAAAGTTGTTCAGTAAATTATTCCTCACATTTCTACCTGCATGAATTTTTTCTGTCATTTCTGATTTGGTTGCCATAGAGACTAACTTACTTCTTTTAAATGGAACACCCTGCATATAATTGCATATTTGGATTCTACTGGGAAAACTCTGAATTTTTTGTATTTCAAATTTTCACCTATCTGCAAGCGTTTCCGACATAATGACGACTCACAAATGAAAAACTTCCTAATTATAATTATTCCTACCTAATACCCACCAGTTTTCATGACAGCGACCTAAGAGGTGTCAATTATGAGTTCCTGTTTAATTTTCTGTTGTCTGATTTCTAATTTGTTTACACTATGAATGAGAAACAACGAGTTGAAATTTTAATAATGAACGGTTACGGAAATATGAAGAGATCGCAAGATCACGTTTGTCAACTTTTCAATAAATTATATCCAAATAGGCCTCCAATAAATCAGTCAACGGTGTGTCGAGTAGTAAAGAAATATTAAGAAGAAGGCAGTGTTAGGGAAGCCGGTAGATCAGGTCGACCTAAAACAGCAACCGGGGGAGACAAAGATTTGGATATCATGCTCTCAATACATGAAAATCCAACACAATCATCCAGGCCAATGGCAATAAATTTAAATATGTCTCATCAGTCAATGAAAAATTAGTTTCAGCAGGAGAAGTTGCATCCCTACAAGATAAAGTTGGTGCACGAGTTAAACGAGGACGATTTTAATAGAAGAGCTGAATTTTGGGTCCAGGAAGGTCCCAAAAAAGTTAATGTTTGGGCGGGCATGGTTGGTAGACATATTGTGGGACCTTTTTTCATAGATGCTAATTTGAATGGCGAAAAATATCTGGACCTCCTCAGGAATCACATAATTCCTACTTGCAGAATGGTTTTACCGGGTGTAAATAATGGCATAAACAAACAGGTATGGTTCCAGCAAGATGGAGCACCTGCGCATTATGCCGCAAATGTTAGACAATACATAGGCGAACAATTTCCAGGACGTTGGATAGGCAGAAGAGGTGCTATTGACTGGCCAGCGCGATCCCCGGACTTAACCCCGCTCGACTTCTTTTTGTGGGGGGACACTTAAAGAACAAAGTCTACGTTAACCGTCCAAATAACTTTATTATTTATTTTATATATAAATGATATGCCAAATATTTTGTCAAATACTAATGTTCAAATGTTTGCTGATGATACTTTAATATACGTAAAAGGAAAACATATTTTAAGTTGCATAGATCGATAGTCTAAATTCTGAATTAAAATTGGTATCAAACTGGCTAAAAGTAAATAAATTAAAATTAAATATTTCTAAAACGAAATTTATGGCAATAGGAAATAATATAAATTATGAAAATATAAATATTTTTATAGATGACCAAAAATTAGAAATAGTTCAGTCTTTTAAATATTTAGGGATAATAATGGATTCTAAATTAAAATTTTATGCTCATTTTGAAAACACTACTTATATCTAAAATTGGAAAAAAAATTAATTATTTCAAAAGAGTAAGTAAAAATTTAAGTTTATTTTCAAGAAAAACAATATATAACACAATAATTTTACCTCATTATTTGTATTGCTCTACAATTTTATATACTGCAAATGAAGGAATTTTTAGTAGACTTCAAATTTTACAAAAGAAGGCGATGAGAATAATATTAAATGTTGATAAATACACAAAGATAAATTATATGTTAAATAACCTTAAATGGTTGAATATAAGAAATTTAATATTTTCCTTAGTTTGTATTTTTATTTATAAAATTCAAAATAATTTATTACCATCTCATTTAAAAGACTTTATAACGCAAAACTTTGAAAATCATAACTATCAAACCAGAAACAATCAAAATTTTTATTTAGGGACAGTGACAAAAAATTTGACATATAAATCAATCTTTTTTAAAGGACTTCACGAATATAATAATTTAGATTATTTAATTAAGAAACAAAATTCCTTAAGTAAATTTAAAAAATCCTTAAAAATATCATTACTTAGAAAACAAAATATCTGATAAAATTTATTTAAAAATATTTTTGGTGCATAAAATTGTAATTTTAAATGTTTTAATTATTGAAAAAAACTAGAATTTATAATATTGTAGCAGTATTGCTAAAATAAATCTTGTTATAATATTTGCAGGATTATACCGTTGACTCTTACTGCCATAAATAATCTACCTGATTAAATCCTATTGTATACGCCTCAACCTCTTCAAAGCTGAATAAATCGGATCAGGGTCGGCTTGAAAATGTACCTACACCACATGATTTATTTTTATAATTTAAAATAAATAGACAGGTATTTTTAGTTTTAGGTACCTATAATAAATGTAAAATAATGATAACAATTAATGATAATTGAAAATAATATAATTTCAAAGTATAATATTAGGATAACAAGTACAATAAAAATTAATTAAATTCTTAAAAACTATTGACAATTTATTCAAAATTTAACTCTGTATCACTATCACTATCTTCATCTAAGCCTAAACTTATAATTAAGGGTTGAACATTTGTAATCATACAATTGTAATAATTTGCCACCTTAAGTACATGCTGTACACAGTTTTTCCAGCTGTCTGCAGAAATTTTTCTTACTTCGTTATTAGCTCAATAGGATTGAATATACAATAGTATGGAGGAAGACGCAACACTGTATGTCCATTTTCTGCTGCAAGTTTGTCACACTCGTATTCCTTATTTATTTTAAAAGCTTTTAATACTTCTAGCAGTTCTCGTTTTTTGTAAATTTCTTCAAAATATAAATCATTTTCAATCATAAAATTTTGAATTACTGCTTTTGTATTATTAGAAGTGGGAATGATTTTTGCTTGCCGACTATGATAACTAGCATTGTCCATTACAATGACGCTATTTTCAGGTATATTTTTAAGGAGTTTATGTTTAAACCAATCTTCAAAAAGTTGTGCGTCGGTATCGTGATGGTAATCTAAAGAAGAATCTGCTATGTTTTTAGCTGAAAGCAACAGACAATTTGGAACAAACCCGTTCTCTGAACCAGCATGTAATATTGTGATTATTTTGCCTTTATTTGATGGTGCCTTGGTTTGACAATTTTTGGAAGAATCATCCCAACCTTTTCTTGGGGTGTCATGGGTATCGAACCATGTTTCGTCAAGGTAAATAATTGGACGATTTTTTTCTCTAAATTGTTTAACAGCTGTTAAATATTTAAGTCTCCATTCCCGTAAACGTTGAGATTCCATTAATGTTTGTCTTTTATTAATGCTTCGGTATTTAAAACTCATTTTATGCAATATTTTCCTAAGACTTGAAAGGCTACAAGAGATATTTGTTTCGTCTTTCTTTAATCAGCCGCTCTTTGAGGGAAATCAAAGTGGGTGCAGTTATATAGATTGATATACATTTTTAATTATTAGTTTGGCATGCTTTCTTTTAAAAATGACACTTGAAAATGCCCCCCTATCAGCACAATTCCAAGGACGCCACATTCTACCACTAATAAGCCCAAATCAAATAAAAATTACTCGCCGGAAAACCACCATGCAGTAATTGCAGTGTTCCATTTAAAAAAAGTAAGTTAGTCTTTATGGCAACCAAACCAGAAATGACAGAAAAAATTCATGCAGGTAGAAATGTGAGGAATAATTTACTGAACAACTTTCATAAAAGTCACTTTTTCGTATACGAGGTAATTTAAAAGTTACAGGCATTATGCTCGACTTTTTTGCCACTCTGTATAGTGGCTTGTTATTCTGCACAAGAGGCATTTTTTTATTCCTGTTCATATTATGATTGTTCTCACTTACATCATCATAACATAACAACTATCATTTTGCGACAGCCCGGTATTTACACTGAGCCGTCTAACTAGCGTTAGATTGATTTAAAAAACATGACCTTAGCGTTAAAATCAAATCATACTGTTAATCAGCAGGCGGTACCACTTCGAAGTCGCTTCAAGGATGTTTTAAAAGTGAATTTTAGAATAGCAAGTTAAGATAATCGAACAGGTACCGTAACGGTGAGAGCAAACTAATGGATCGTTTAGTTTTGGACGTAGCGACGAGATTTAAACTATACATGGTGATTGCTAATTGCACGTCGATATTTTAAAAGGGAATATTCGTCTTTAACAGCAAAGAAGAGAATAATGGAAAGAGACGAAAAATAGTAATTTAAATATACAGGGTGTTACTTAATGATAGGCCGTAATTCCAAGGGCGCATTCCTGAGCCATATTTAAGTAGAAAAGTTCATATAAACATGTGTCCTAAAAAGTCTGGTTCTCAAACAGGGTGTCAAAGTTTAAAAAAATCGGATTTTTATTAATATCTCAAAGATCCTTTTGCCGATTTTGGTGAAATTTGGCAGTGTTGTTCGTTGTGATAAGACGCTTAGTTAGCACTAGCTAGATAATAATTATGAGTTCCAGTGGCGTCCCGGGGGGGCAGTCTCACGAATAATATTGACCGAAAAAATTTACGCCACTAACTTGTTTAAAAAATTTATATTGTTTTCGAGTTAAGCAGCTAACAATACAACTTTTTTGTCTCTTGATATTTTTTCGTATCTTACTTAGTTTTCGAGAAAACAAATTTTTTGACATGCAATGCTTTTATTTTTTTTTCTCGAATAAGTAAGATACGAAAAAATATCAGGAGATAAAAAAGTTGTATTTTTAGCTGCTTAACCTGAAAATAATATAAAATTTTTAAACAAGTCAGTGGCGTACATTTTTTTGTCAATATTATTCGTGAGATGTCACTGGAACTCATAATTATTATCATCTAGTTAGTGCGAACTTAGTGTCTTACCACAACGAACAACCCTCCGAAATTTCACCGAAACTGGCAAAAGGATCTTTGAGATAGTAATAAAAAACCGATTTTTTTGTTAAACTTTGAGACCCTGTATCTTGAAAACCAGACTTTTTGAGACACATGTTTATATGAACTTTTCTACTTAAATTTGGTTCAGGAATACGCCTTAGGAATTACTGCCTATTAAGTAATACCCTTTACTACCAAAAATTGAAGAAAATCCAAACATTTCTATAACAATATCGAAAAGTTTGAAAAAAGCTTTTAAAATTAGGCCCACAACAAAATTAACGCAGAGACAACGAGAAAAAAGGGTTGAATTTTGCCAAACCATGTTATTTGAAAAATGTATTTTGAACCGACGAGTCATTAATAATTGCAACTAGTGGCATGTATGGTGTGCTATTTTAAAGAACTAGAGGACTATTTTGATGAGCTGCCGTTGGAAGAAAAGAGAAACATCGTCTTCCAACAAGATGGCGAAACTACCTTAATCAAAGGTTCAATGAATATATTGGAAGAGATGCACCAATAAAATGGCCACCTAACAGCCCTGATTTGACGCCGATGGATGCATTTTTTTGAGAAACGCTAAAATATCGATACCATTGAAAACACTGAACATTTAAAAGAACAGAAACTGAAATTCTGAATGAAGATTATTCCCAATATATCACTGCCGCATTAGAAAGGTTAAACAGAACGTATATCAAATGTATTGAAGAAAACGGTAGCTCAGTTGAGCAATTTAATTTGTAATGTACTACAAGTTTTCCTGTATCGTCGTTCTAGATATTAAATTTAAAAATTATTTTCGATTTTGTCTCACTCTACAATAAGATCATTGATACTTTTTTTCATCGAGAAAATCATAAATAACAGTAGTCTCGTATCGCGCAACTCAAAACATATTTTAGGACACACGGTTCATTGAAGTTGGTCAAAAACAGGCGCTTTGGTTAACGGTTTTAATTTTTCCTTGACTTTTTTTTAACCCTGTATAAAATCAACACACATACATACCTAAATAAGCCAGCGCTAGTTATTATTCTGAAAAATTGACTTAATTTTAGGACATGTTATACGACAAATATTCAGAATTTTTAGGAGATTCTAAAAAATTACCAATATACAGGGTGTTTCAGAAGTACGGTACGTAACTTAAAGGTGTGATTCTCAATGATATTCTAAGAGAAAAAGTTGATATGAACATGTGCCCGGAGTTGCCCCGTTTTTGATATACAGGGTGTTAAAATTTAAAAAAAAATCGTTGAAATTTGGTACCGTTATTTATAATCATATTTAAAAAAATTATTTTTAACCCCATCCTATACATTTGCAACAAAACATACCTTAGACTAACTTTGGGTTTAATTTAAAGGTAATAATACAACTTTACACAGGCAATATCTTGCTTCAGCAATGCATTGCAGCCTCGATTGCAGCAATTGAATTGCAGATAGTACTGCCGACTGTAAAATGTGCTTAAGAGGCGGGGGCCCATTCTCAGGCTGTAGCTCGTTAATGGGGGGACATAGGACAAATTATTGTTATATGACCTTCCGACTGTTCTGACACAACTTTGATCCAATTTACACGATCCTTTATTATTGACCATACCGTTTAGGAGACCCTGTATATATGGCGCTTAGAATGTGCGCGATCGGTAACACTGTTGACTGCGCTGAGTCATTCTCTTGTAAACAACGGGGGCAACCCGGTTTTGAACTTTGCACCGAAAACAAAATTTACGTTTACGAATACTAAGATTTAAACGTGACGTCACGAGGTGTACGTTGCGCGATTACATAACAATAATGCGTGTATAAAAAACAAACGAGTGTGAGATCCGACGACCTGTTTTCTTTGTTTTTGTTTTCGTGTTAATTTACTAGTAATAGCATGCCATGCCGAGCGCGAGGTTGTTTTAAATAAATATTTTTATTATTGTTATACCTAGCTAAATAACAAATTCAAACTATTTTTTATAATATACAATACTTATATGCCCAACAAATTTAAATACCTATCTACATAATATTTATTTATTATTTAATGTTAAATTGTTTTAAAAAGTAATAGTTTGTAAGAGAGAATGTAATAGAGCCTTTTCTCTATTTCATATCAACTAATTCGTCAGATATTTTCATAATTAGCATTGGAAAACTGTTTTTTAAAGAACAGCAAAGGTGTATCTCTGTATCTCTCTCGATAACGTTGTTGTTTATCATTTGTGAAAAATGCCGAAGCACTGAGCACTGTAATAACAGGTGCAAAGAGCTAATAGCTTCTCTAATAAGCTATTTTAAGGAAGAACTTAACAACATTAGCCCATTGCTATCCTTGGCAGCAGTTAGACAAGTAACCCCTAAGAGTATGTTAAGGTCTAAATATTTTATTTCTACTTTACTGATTTTAAGCGTGTAGCAGCTACTCTAAATTTAAATCTCTCCACTGCAAGAGCAGTTTCAACATCAGTTAAGAAAAATAAATTATTAGAATCACCTAAAAAGAAATGTTCTCATGCAAAGAGAGTTGTTAATGTGGCATTGGATATAAGTTCAATCCGTGACACTATTAATGAAATGTACGAAACAAGTTAGTTGTATTATCCAAAAACTATAATATGTTACAAATTAATTGAATTCATAACGTTTCAACAAAAAACAATTTTTGATCTACAATAATATTTTTAAACACCATAAAGTTGTTAAGACAAAATATGGTAGAAATCTAAATTTATTATGACAGTAGTACGAATTGTTGATTTTTGTTCAACTTAATAAAACATGAAATATTAGAAGAATGTTGCGTTTTAGAGCATTCATTATATTTGCATATTTAAAAAGGTTAAAATTATCTGTAAAGTAACTTAATAATATAAAGGATTTGAAAAAATCGAGTAATATTTATTTAAAAATTGCTACATTTGTACCGATTTAAAAACACTCTGTATATTATATCAATCACAATACTGTACAATATTGGTGGTATGGTTATGTACATCACTTCTCTTTTGAAAATATCCTTTTAAATTGTAATTATTTAAGAGACTCAGAGTATCGAAAATTAAAACATCAAAAAAAGTTAGTAAATTAAGTTTTCTAAACAGCGGCTTACATGATGTCATACTCGAAGGATTTTCTATTAGTCTGATTGCTCTTTTTTGTAAGAGAAAAATTAAGTTGATTTTTGATACTGCAGCAAAACCCCAAAATGGTAGACAGTATCGAGAAAGGGACTCGAATAGGTAATAATAAATCTGTATAGCAGTTTCTCGATTTAAAGTCTTTCTTGTTGTTTTTATTGCTATTTTTTTTGTAACAATATTTATATGAGCATCCCACTTTAAACCATTATCGATTGTTATTCCCAAAAACTTCATCTCAGATAGCATACTTAGTCTGGTGCTCTGAATTTCCTCGTTTAAACTACATTTATTTTTAAAAATCATATATTTTGTTTTGCCTAAATTTAGAACAAGACTATTAGAATCGAACCAATTCTTAAGCAGTGATAAATTTTATTTACTTCCTGCTTTAATGTCTGCGTTGTTATTAGACCCAATGTCTTATTGTTTTTTAGTCCTGCCAAACACTCAATGCTTATCATTTATTTTATTACTAACTAAGTACATAATATAGGGATTTTATTTTTGAGCCACCCTGTACACTGGCTCCGTTAGGGCCTTAGCCTCGTTTCCTATCACACGCACGAGTCGTTTGGTGTTGCGGGAACTGAAATTCAGCAGCGTAACGGACTTGTGTGCCCAAAAAAATCGACAAATTTCACTTGACGACGAGGCCGAAATTCGAATAAAATCGAGCTAACCTGACATAGATCGACCTTAAAAACAAGGCCGGTGTAATAAGGAATTTTAAACTTGCCCATTGGGAAATATTAATATTATTGTTTGTTTACGTTATAAAATATCAATATTAATTTTTTTTTTAACAGAAACAAAATGCTAATTTAATTCAATCATCATTGGCGACACCAGGTATAAGTTTAGGAAATCCTGTGGGGGCTATATTTTATTATTTTTTAATGAAAAGCTCATTAAGTACCACACAAAATGCCAAACGGCAAGCTGGGAGCATATTCTGCAATTTTTTTAACAACTTTTGGTTTGTACGCCTGAAAATAGTTGCTGACTAAAATCCTTTAAATGTGGAATCTACCAACTTCTTAAGCTGACTCAAGAACTACTAGGGCAGCGTCATCATGGTTGTAAAGTTCTTTTCTCAATAAATGGTTTTGACCTTTTAACTGCGATAAAACTAAAGGGTCGATCCATAGACCTCGTAACGATTAGACCGAACAATAACAAATAAACGTGTTGTCATCATTGTATTCCAGTGTAAAGTAAATCAACATTCAAGCTGCTCCCCTCCACTTGGTTTGCCAGACTTACGCCACAGAAAACGTAGTTTTCTGGGCTTACTCTGTTAAAAGTATTAACTTCTATGATTTACTAGAATAATATGATGTGGGAAATATGAAATATATAGCATTGCCTAAAACCTTGTAAAAAATCTGTAGTATGGCAACGCAGCAAAAATAATCCGCCCAGATCCCATCATTTTCGTGGCCATCCGCATCGACTCGGCAATACTCGGATTTGTGACAGCGTTTTTCTGTGGGTTTTCCTGGAGTTTTGTCAACCTAACCTTTATTGTTCTGTGGTTTTGTCGCATGCATATGTAAATTCAGAGTAATCCCCACTCCCGACCCCACCTAGCTCCTCACGGCGTCTCGCCACCAAACGATTTTGGCATCACAATTTTATAGCATTTATGAATGGCGTGTCGGATCTATAGTTACGATACCTATGGGTCGATCCCATTGTGTGGACAATAAATATGTAAAGTATAAAGATGCCGCTATCCTCATTTAAATTAATGTATTCCACTTGTACAAACACCTCTTACTGGTATTGATTCACAAGCTGCTAAAAACCTCTACTTCATTGTACTTGAGATCCAGGTTGTTTTCAGAAATGAACTCCATAATGTTCCCATTAGGTTGAACACACTTACCATGCCCAAGCATACTACACGTCTTTTTTAACGATGCTTCACCTATAACGGTGTGTCGCATTTTAATAATTTCTTTGATCTCTTTTTGTTCCTCAGTGTCCATCTTTCGTAAGAAAGTTAAAGCTGTTGTACTGAATGAAGAACGCTATAATATGTATACCTAATGTTGAGTAGCTGAGATTGCTCAGCTAGACTTCTTCCCTTTAAGGATTTTTGGTTGATTTACTCATACGGCCTTCATTTTTCTTTCTTTTTGCATTATTTGTTTCTACTTTCCTAAATTCTTAATAAAGTCATGTAATATTACCACACAAATTAAATTAAAACTCGAATTTTCTGACATGTTGACGGCTATCGTAAATTTAATATTTGCCCAATACAAACTATTTTTCATGGCCAACTCTTTAAATTTAAGTTTTCGTTGCATGTTGATATCATAACAAAATTATCAAGCCTTAAAAAAAAATATTTCTTTTCAGAGGAGTTGTGCCAATGTCCCCACAAATGCGACGAACTAGTCCCGTTAGATGCCCGGCAGCAACTCTTCCAGCATTTCTACGGCCTGGGCGAAGCCGACCTCCAGAACCAGTTCCTCAGGAGCAACATGGACCTCAGGGCGAGGTTAAACGTACCTGAAACTACCGGAAGCGGTAGGCCTCCGAGGAGGATAACCTGCAAGTACCTGGTGCCTTTAATGGAAGAAGGTAAGTTTGATTTAAGAAAATCGGTAAATGACCATCCAATCAGTTTTGATTGGAGGCGTGTGAATTCTTAATCTCGGGATTTTCTAGCTGTTGCTGGGTCGATTCATTTTTAATTTTTTTCTTTTTCAGGTAGATCAGTAGAAGTATGTCAAAAAGCCTTTGTTAGTGCCTTTGTTATAACCACAAAGAGAGTAAGACTTCAAAGAGAGAAACTTATTTCTAGTTTGGGTTTAAACAGTTATAGAAGTCATAACAGGTAAGCTTTGCTTTGTTAAAAAAATTGACATGAAGCCTGTCCAGAGATATAAGAAAGTTACACTTTGCCTTTGAATGGGATTATCCAAGGGTGGCCATAAACATACAATGAATGAATGAATAAATGCAGGTAAATTATGGTCCGTACGTAAAAATGTCTTAAAGTAAACTGCAAATCCGGAAGACGTAATTTCATTATTAAAGTAATAGTTTGGTGATTTTAAACAGATTTTTACCTGATTCAAAATGAGAGAGTTAATCCCATAAAACAAGTTATGTTCTAAAGACTGTACCTATATATAGCCACTCTAGTTAGTTTTAAGCTTAGTAATTATTCTTACTTCGTGTGTAATACAGCCTTTGTTTAATCGTGTGTGAGTCATGGAAAATATGTGCCAACCCAATGTATCTCAGGAGATAACCCCGTCGAAAAGCAGAAAACACTTTTCTGTGGAAACTAAGGAAGTTATAAAATATGTTTATTCAACTTTCATTGAACGTGCAGTCAGTAAGCAAGCAGCGTTAGAAGAAACGGCCACATTAACAAAAATTCCAACATCAACTGAATAACCCCATTTTAGCGAGGAAAAAGATATAATACGGCGTAAAATTTACAAGTTATACGAGGAACAAAGCGTGCCTACATTAGATAATTTTATTAAGAGGCTTGAAAAAGATTAAACCGGCGTTAAATGTGGCAGAACAACGTTATGGAAGTGTATATCCAACACATGGGTTTTAGATTTAAAAAAATTAACAAAAGACAAGTTTTAATGGAATCCAGTAGAATTCGGGGAATGGCGATCCGAATATCTACAAAAAATTAGGATTTACAGAGATCAGCAAAGGCCGATTATTTACTTGGATGAAACCTGGTTCGACACATATGATACTCCGGGGGTTGGGTTGACTCAAGCGGCAAGTGTAAAACAAGCGCGCCATCAAAAAGAGGTAAACGAATTACGATTTTGCATGCTGGATCTAAAGACGGATGGATTCCAAATGGACTTTCTCTGTCTGCAAAAAACAGTAAAGATTCTTCTCCGGATTGCCATGAGGATACCATTGCTGATTTATTTGAAGATTGGTTTAAAAATAAGCTAATTCCAAATATACCTCCGAATCGCGTAATTGTAATAGACAATGCAAGCTACCATAGTAGGCAGTTGACCAAGACTCCCTCCTCAAATGACACAAAAGCAACAAACCAAAACTACATGTATGATAATGACATTTATTTTCAGGAAGATTACACCAAAAGGCAATTAATTGAGGTTTTACAAAGTTTAAAACTACAAAAGAAATACTTCTGTGATAATTATGCAAAAAATCTAGGGCATACAGTTTTAAGGTTTCCACCATACCATTGTATATTTAATCCCATCGAACACGTTTGGCACCAACTAAAATCTGCCATTCGTTGTAACAATATTTGTCCTACTATTAACTCCAGTGTACTTGAGCTTATATCAAATCAAATCAAAATCAAATCAAAACATGCTTTATTATCATAAAAATACAAGGTATTCATAGACAAAGCTTTTTTGGAGTATAAAGAAATATAAATCATAGAAATAAAACAAAAAACAAAATAAAAGCAATTAATAACACCTACAGAGACAATAATGTAGTAACACACACAATAATAAAAAAAAACAACATATTTAATGGGTTCAATAGTTATTGTTACAAAAAAGAGTAAAACAGATTAAAAGTAAAAAAAATAAATAAAAAAATAAACTCTGCCAACCAACATGCTCATATAGAAACCAAAACAAAAACAAAAATTGTCCATCCAGTCTCACAGGGCAATACATCAGGACCAGTCATCTAAATAATACTCTGTTAAACTATAATAGGCTTTCTCCTTAAGAAGAAACGCTGCAGATCTTTTGAATTGTATCTGTGTTGGAGACTGCTTTATACCTTCAGGGAGGTGATTAAATATTTTAATGCTTTCATAAATTAAAGAGTTCTTGGTGAGTGTGCTTTTGGGAATCGGTACTGGAAGATTATTTTGTCTCGTATTATAGGGATTACGAGAAGCAAAGCTGGTAACATTGTAATATTTTTTAAATATGAGGCAATATAAATAAAAATATAGAAACTGAAGTTTTTAACATCCCTTCACAAAGTTGGGTAAATTCTGTAACACATGTTGAAAAAGTGGAAAAATCCTATATTCATATTAACAATATAGCACAAATAATAATTAGAACAGATGATGATAGCGATTAGTCATATTGATAAATTAAGTGAATAATAATTATTATAAGTACCGAATAATTTGTATATTTTTGTAATCATAAATATAATTTTTAATAATAAAATAAGTTGTAATTTCACATTTAAACATAAATATAATATTATTTAATGTCTTACTTATTTTTATTACAAACCATGATTAAATTCTAAGCAAAATACGGACCTGTTCGGCCATATTTCAATTTTACACGGGTCTTTCCTAATAGGGATCAGTTAGTCACTTTCTTATATCTCTGAACAGACTTTACCTCCATAGAATCACAAGCCACCCCCAACTGGCAGACTTAGAAGTTTAAAACGGGACTAAATCTGTAGTAGAGCGTCTGCTTAATATTTAGTTTTAAGACATAGCAGGGAAGCCCTTAGATAATGATAACAGCATTCTGTTTTCTTGCAGGAGTAAAAAAGATAAAGAAGAAAAAAATAACGCATCTACAACTATAGAAGCAAATAACAACAACAACAATATAATGTTGAACAACAACACAATTACGTTAAATACCCTAAAAACAAAGTTCAATTTGCCTTCGAATCTAAGTCTCTTTTTACCAAGGTAAGTTGTACAAATAAACCTTATTATTTTTAAAAGAACTAAAATCAAAATATGATCCTAAACCTGTTTGTACCAGTTATCGACATATATTTGATCCGGTAATCGACATCACAGCACTGTAATGTTTCTAAATATACATAGTAATACATGCGGTGCGACCAAAATTATTTTCATCCAAGATAGTTTGGACTGAAGTATATCTTACCAAATTTAGGTTAAGGAGAAATGTTACCACATTCTTAGATACTTCTTTCTTGTAACTGTTCTAAATTCTCAATTGGTGTTTTAAAAATATTGTTCTTCAAATGAGGAAAAATGAAGTATTCCATAACCGAGTGCTGTATAGTTAATGCCCTAACGAACAAAATACTTTTCAGTGCCTGTCAAATAAGTGTGTCAAATGTGAAATCCCACAATGCAACTACCGAATCAAATTCGGCCAAGAAACTGGCAAGCATCCTGGGCAAGAAATCCCTGGAAGAATTGAAGGAACTGAACATTTCTCTGGAACAAAACGTCTCCACAAGCGATTCGGAATTCGAAGAGATGGCGGCGAAGCCTTCGCCTCCGAAGAAAGCCAGGCTCAACAAGAAGCGACGGGACCAAACATCGGTAAGATAATTTTAAGAGACAATTGTCATATTAGGTCTAAAATCATTGAACCCTTTGCAATGGTTGATACGTTTCTTCATTTTAGTTGGACAATCCATTGCTGCCCTTTGGCCTAGTCGTTCCAGATGGCGTGACAATCGCTCCCGTGATGGGGCCTGACCACGACAGAGACATTGCGATAGTGAACAACTTCTTTCACAACCAGTTGTGGAAGCCAGAGTACATAGGAGCTTATTCGTGATAAGTAAAGGTATTTTTTGAAGGATAATGTAAGGTGCCTTATATTTAAACAAATATTTATATCAACTAATGGGGTATAGAGTGTACTGGTGGAACGGCGCAGTTTATATTGTCATCTTTAAACTAAAACTTGAAAATTAACTTTCTAGAATGTCAGTTTTGCCAGTGTAGGAGTGTATAGTCGCATTTGGTTTATCGGTTGTAGAAATATAATAAATACTGTGTCGTCACATGCATAATAGGAACACTCTGTACTCCAAATAAAATTGGGTGCTTTTTTGTTGAACTGGAAATTTTCAAGTACAGTGACTGACAGAATAAGACAGACAATTTGTGGTTACATTGGTCTACAATTTTTTTTTTTTTGGTGCTGGATAACCAAAACCTTTCTAAGGTTAATCAGGTTGGCTAAAATCGACCATCGTGTTGCTCAATCAGCTTTTGTTTCCAAGGTATTGTGAGAAACACATTTTCGCAAACATGCAAAAATTCGAATTTGTATTATAAAAATTAACAGACAGACAATAATTTTTGTGGGAGGGTGTTTCAAAAAACATGTGCCATCGCTCTTGTGATGATTCCTTACCCAAAAATAAGACAAATACAAACATTTATTTGCATGTCGCTATGCCCATATCGGAGTTTGATAAAATTGCATTTATCTCCTGAACAAAGCCGAATCAAACAAATTGTCATAAGGTACTTCTCGTTAATCATTAAATTGCTTACATAACTGTGTTATCAGAAGAGAGTTTCTGGACATCCTGTCAGAGAAATGGAAAACCCGTATTGGACATTAGAGAACTAATTAAAATTAAGTTAACAGCATAAAAAACGCGATTTAAAATTGCATGTTTTGCCAAATTCAAAGTGTTGTAACATTGACAAATTTTTGATGAAATTTACAGTGTCTCAAGTTATTTGTCTGTATTTTAACGTGTTTAACTGTTTCTGCATCAAAGAAATTTTTTCTTTGCAACATCCAACACCTCTCTGGTTAAAAATTGGTTGTTAACAAGTATAAATGAAAGATGCTTCGGTCGCCATCTTGAAATAAGCAGTTATTTACAATAATTGTTATGTTGTAAATGCTCCAGCGACCCAAAATCCATAAGACATTTTTTCATAGAGCATAATGGTGAAGTTTTGTTTTATTTTACCACTAAACCATCATTAGAACTGCAAAGGATATAAAAATGATATTTAATGACCTGAATATAAATTAAATTTTAAAAAAGTATGTTTTTAAATTTAATTTCATGTCATTAAATTAAATTAAAAAAGTGTGTTTTTAATTTTAATTTCATGCAATTAAATTAAATTAAATTTAAAAAATATTTTAAATTCAATTTTACATCATTAAATATCATTTTATAGCCTTTGTACTTCTGATGACTCTTTAATTGTAAGATAAACCGAAACTTCACAAACCAAACTTTCCTCTTAAACATTTTTCTGTGAAATTAATACAAGAAAAACGCCTTTACCAATTCCACACTGAGCAGGCGTACGTAAATAATCTTCCCATTTCTATCGACTGGATTGCAGTTGATAGAAAAGGTAAGTTATTTTAATTTTCATTGCACAAATTCTGTCTAGTCACTCAATTCAATATAAAAGAACCCAAGACTTTATCAGTGTATCCAGAATCACCAAATGGCAGTCCATTTACGTCCACGTTGATACTTATTCTTTCTACGATCTATAATAATCATTTCCCAAACCTGTACACTGTTAAACCGAAACCTGACTTTTGCTTACAATTACAGTTAAAACTGCAACATTAGCAACATACAGAGTGGCAAAAAAGTCACGCATAACGCCTGTAACTTTTGAATTACCTCATATACCAAAAAGTGACCTTCATGAAAGTTGTTCAGGAAATTACTCCCCACATTTCTACCTGCATGAATTTTTGCTGTCATTTCTGGTGTGGTTGCCATAGACTAACTTACTTTTTTTAATGGAACACCCTGCATATTTGGATTCTACTGGGAAAACTCTGAATTTTTTGTATTTCAAATTTTCATTTATTTAAAGTTGTAAAAAACTTTATAATAACAAAATAAATAGCCTAGAAAATTGAACAACTTAACATCGGAATAATAAACAAGTGAAACCTTTTCAGTGGATCAGGTGTTCAAAATGACCACCATTTTCTGCTAAGCAGAGCGCCAGTCGAGATCCCTGAACCCGTCTACAACGTTTAAAAGGAAGTCCTCTGGAATGGCCCGAATTTCACCACTAATTCTGACTTTTAAAGATTCTAAGTCTATTGGACGGTTAACGTAGACTTTGTTCTTTAAATGTCCCCACAAAAAGAAGTCGAGCGGGGCTAAGCCCGGGGATCGCGCTGGGCAGTCAATAGTAAAACCATTCTGCAAGAAGGAATTATGTGATTCCTGAGGAGGTCCAGATATTTTTCGCCATTCAAATTACCATCTGTGAAAAAAGGTAAAAAGGTCCCACAATATGTCTACCAACTATGCCCGCCCAAACATTAACTTTTTCAGGCCTCTGAGTATGACCTTCTTGGAACCAGTGAGTATTCTCAGCAGACCAATAACGATAATTGTGTCTATTAACAATGCTATTTAAATTGAAAGTAGCTTCATCCGAGAAAATGATATTTGTTGCGAAGTTATTGTCATTATTGCATCTTTCCATCATCAGCTCTTCTATCAAAATCGTCCTCGTTTAACTCGTGCACCAACTTTATCTTGTAGGGATGCAACTTCTCCTGCTTAAACAAATTTTTCACTGACTGATGAGACACATTAAAATCCATTGCCATTAGTCTGGATTATTGAGAGCATGATATCCATAGCTTTGTCTCCCCCGGTTGCTGTTTTAGGTCAACCTGATCTAGCGGCTTCCCTAACACTGCCGGTTTCTCGAAATTTCTGTACCACTCAACACACCGTTGACTGATTTATTGGAGGCCTGTTTGGATATAATTCATTGAAAAGTTGACAAACCTGATCTTGCGATCTCTTCATATTTCCGTAACCGCTCATTATTAAAATTTCAACTCGTTGTTTCTCATTCAGATCAACCATAGTGTAAACAAATTTTGAAATCAGACAACAGGAACTCAAAATTGACACCTCTTAGGTCGCTGTCATGAAAACACCTTGACTCAACTAGTGGGTATTAGGTAGGAATAATTATAATTAGGAAGTTTTTAATTTTTGAGCTGTCATTATCTCGGAAACGCTTGCAGATAGGTGAAAATTTGAAATACAAAAAATTCATAGCTTTCCCAGTAGAATCCAAATATGCAATCATATGCAGTGTGTTCCATTTAAAAAAAGTAAATTAGTCTCTATGGCAACCAAACGAGAAATAACAGAAAAAAATCATGCAGGTAGAAATGTGGGGAATAATTTACTGAACAACTTTCATAAAGGTCACTTTCTCTTATACGAAGTAATTCAAAAGTTACAAGCATTATGCGCGACTTTTTTGCCACTATGATATATTTATTGTGATCACAGGCAAAGTATGGTACAAAACTCTATTTATAACTATTGTTATTTAATATACTATTACGTAGTTACTGCCTTACTAATGAGCTGCCTTTGAAGCCCCCACTCTACTTACCTATTAACAATAAAACATAGTGACGTCCTTGGTCTGCCGTTTCGGTGTTCGGACTTTACCATTGCTAATAATAACGCAACTTTTGCCTTAACCCTGTATGATATAGTGGTGATTTTTGATGGTCCAAGCAAGCATCTCAGGCCGCAATCCGATACTTATTTGCACTAGTTCATTAGGATGTAGAGGGGGGAAATGGTATTTTTAGGAAATATTTTATCTAGTTTGTAGGATTTGATCAGGAGCGTTGTATTTATCTCGGTAGTAGGGGAGGACAGAAGTGACAAAGTAGTGGCACTGGGGTGTTGTTGGCTGGTCATAAAATAAAACTGCTTCAGGTTAGGCTTGATATGAATTAAAAAACAAAACAAACACCTGTTTATTAGGGTGCTCCCATGGGCTCATAGGGTTCGAAAAAAAATATTCTCAAAGTTTGTAGTTAGTTTTTTCAAAATTCAAAATATACATTTTACGTAATTTGAGGCGCACCTTTCAATTTTTATCAATTTTTTTTTAATGGTACTCTTCAGCGATGCTATGATGAGCACCACTGAATAAGCAAAACTGTACAGGAACAAAATGTAACTTAAACTAAACTATAAACTAGTTGTAGTGCAAGTCTCTATCTTAATATTAACCAGTCCCGATTGCAATGGTTTTCTATCTGAATAGCATGACGTTTTCAATAAGTTTTTTATTCTCGCCAAAGTAACTGTTCAAACAATTTGAAACTTGGCAGACTTCAACCTTATGATAGTAGCTATTCCTTAGAGTTTTTACAGATTTTTCGCTATTATAATTTTAGAGTTTGTGCTAGATGAAAATTTGTTTTTCATTTTTTCTTCAAAATTTGTTCAAAAATTAATAATGAATTATTCTTTATTCGTTTATTCTTATTAAATTACAAAAATTAAACGCCTAAAATCATAAATAATCGCTATGCACATGAATAAACCCGATATGAAAGTAAAAAAAATACATTTCCTATAAAAATTTTCAAAATTCAAAATATACATTCTACGTAATTTGAGGAGCGCCTTCCAATTTTGATCAATTTTTTTTTAACCTAAAAACAAATTGAAACCTGTTTTAAAAAATTGTCAGTTTTAGTTCTTGGCGAAGCTACAATTTAGAAATTTTTTAGGTATGCTGGGAGCATAAAAATTCAAAGATTGTCAAAATAAGAACTGTTATCCACAGTCAAATGTGGAATATCTAAAGTGGGGGTTGAGATTTTACCCTGTAAACCCCCTATGGTTCTAAACACAATTAGAACCTCGTGGCAAAAAATTCTGACGCATTTCAGTTAGTGTCCATTTACCGAGATATATAGAACACTCCCCGATTTTTAGGTAATAATATTTTAATAGGTTACCTTATGAAGTTAAGAGAAAGATGCACTTCTACTACTTAAAACACTATTTTTGTAAAAAGTATATTTGTTAAGAGTGTTTCTAAAAAAGTACCTTTTTAAAGGTATTTACTTATTAAAAAGATACCTGTTATCGCCTGTGACAACGTATGCCTTAAAATATGTCAGTAAATAACCAAAGAACTAACATTATATTAATGCTGTCTTAAGGCCATTTTTTACCTGGTGTTATGGATCTTAGATATTTTCTTACGAGGTCAAAAGCAGCCTAAAGTAAGTAAATTGTAAAATGTTATTGATTATTTTAATTATTCGGGCCTGTTTCGTCGTTTTCATTGGCCAATTGTAGCCACATAACTAACATGACAACAATTTTATTGTGCCAACAATGGAATTCTCAGAAGTTATCTTATAGTCAAGACATTAATAATATTTGGAACTCATAGACACAATATCTTTACAATTTTAAAAAACTATCATCTTAAGGCTAATAATTCACCCTATAGCTCAGGTCACGTTCCACTCAAAGCGCGATGAAATAGTGTGACACACTATTTAGTTTTCTGTTTTTACGAAATGTGTCTTAGTAAACGCGAAAGTATCCAACGATAAAATATCTAAGATACCTAACCAGAACTAAGTAAAAAAATGCTGGTTTTTAAGATACCGTGTAGAATCAAATAACAAATTTATATACCAGAGTTACTACACCCAAAAGTTGTGATAAAAAAAATTGTTATCTATTTTTGTTGAGCATTTTGATGTAGTATATCAATAGTTAGAAAACTATAAATATTATGTATTTTATATTATACCTATGTTGTTTTGTACATAATAAATAAAAATATATTTATCATGTGTTAAAATGTGCTGCTAAAAAATCTACTTAATGTAAAGTCTAATCAAAATTAAAAGGTTTTTTTTGTTATCTCCGTTTCAAATTTGTGGCATGTTGAAAAACGTGGGCCATTGCAATCTGCAATATCTTGCTTAATAATAAATGGATATTCAAAATTTGTTTAGGGTTTGAAAGAATATTCCTTGTTTAATACCACAGGGTATGCAAAAATTGCAAAAAGCTATCTGAATTAATAAAAATTAACTTGGAACTAACAACCTTCCATATGCATCGTAACTATAGATCCGACACGCCATTCATAAATGCTATAAAATTGTGATGCCAAAATCGTTTGGAGGCGAGACGCTATGAGGAGCTAGGTGGGGCCGGGAGTGGGGATTACGCTGCCTTTACATATGCATGCGACAAAACTCCAGGAAAACAACATCCGCTATGCCGAGTATTGTCGAGTCGATGCGGGTGGCCACGAAAATGATGAAATCTGGGCGGATCCGTTATTGCTGCGTTGCCATACTACAGATTTTTTACAAGGTTTTAGGCAATGTTATATATTTCCCACATCATGTTAATCTAGTTAATCATAGAAGTTAATACTTTTAACAGAGTAAGCCCAGAAAACTATGTTTTCTGTGGCATAAGTCCAGCAAGCCAAGTGGAGGGAAGTAGCTTGAATATTGATTAACTTTACATTGGAATATATTGATGATAATAGGTTTATTTGTTATTGTTCGGTCTAATAGTTACGATGTCTATGCAACCTTACACACAATGTCAAAGTTTAAAAAAAAAATCGTTTTTATTAATATCTCAAAAATCCTTTTCCCAATTTTAGTGAAATTTGGCAGTATTGTTCGTTGTGATAAGACGCTAAGCTAGCACTAACTAGATGATAATTATAAGTTCCAGTGGCGTCCCGGCGGGCAGTCTCACGAATAATATTGACAAAAAAAATGTACGCCACTGACTTGTTTAAAAAATTTATATTGTGTTCGGGTTAAGCAGCTAAAAATACAACTTTTTTGTCTCTTGATATTTTTTCGTATCTTACTTCGTTTTCGAGAAAAAAAAACTAAGCATGCAATCGCATGTCAAAATTTTTTTTTTCTCGAAAACGAAGTCAAATACGAAAAAATATCAAAAGAAAAAAAAGTTGTATTTTTAGCTGCTTAACCCGAAAACAATATAAAATTTTTAAACAAGTTACTTTATTTTCGAGAAAAAACATGTTTCCACATGCAATGAAGTGGCTTCTATTAAATCAAAGTAATGATCATTCAAACCGCAAATTAACATCGATTTGTTATTAAGAAAAATATTGCTTGAAATTACACTTGACCTCCGTTTTGGACTTTCCATAAATTCGGAACAGAGTGTATTTTATAAAGTGTAAATATATTGATTTACCAATAACATATCTAGCTTTTACTATTCCTTAAAAAGTGTACTTATTATCCGTTTAGTCAATTATTGTTATAATCTTTAAACAAATTACTTTATACATACAATGTATATTTTAGAATTTTAGCATTTATACTATTGGCATTTTGGAAGCTGAATAAATTCAAGGGTTTGATATTTTTTACACATATGTTCCAAAATTCTGGATGCCCTGCATCCATCATCCCAAAACACCAATAGTGAGCTGTTCTTCTTACTTACAAACGTTTTTAATAATACACATTGTATAAATATCATAAAGTCTATACGATATGCTGTGATGGTGATATGTATCACAAAAAATACCGTTTTAATTAGGGTTGAATAGCAGGGTTTATTACAGGAATTAGCAATGGAAATCACATTATCTGGAAAAAATAGGGATGTTGAACTTTCTTGCGCTGAGAATGTTTTATAATGGGATTTTTTACATAATATATAACTTCCTTAGTAATACACCTATATTTAAAGCAAAAAAATCAAGTTTTAAAGGTGGATCTCAGTGTCCATGTTTTTGGCAGTAAATATTATCCGAGGCCACAAGCGTTTTAATATTAACTAAGTGGGTTATTCTGATTTCTCCTTTGTGGTCCTTCGTTCCTCTTTATGGGATCTCATCAAAAATTATTTTTCCCTTTGTTCTCAGTTATAAAATTGAAATCTTCCATTAAATTTCAATTCAATTAATTTGTTTTCCTGTCAACAACTGGCCAATCTCCCGTTTTAAAAGCTTAATAACTTTGGTGCTAACTATCCTATTGCTAAAATTCAAATACAGTAGGTATATATCCTTGGCATTAACAAAGTCATACCTCGAGGCATACTTTACTTAATCTAGGTATCTTGAGATATATTAATTAACTCTTTCTGAACATAACAGATCTTTAAATATACAAATAAAATTTATAACAAAAACAATTCAGCAAACGATTAAACATTACAAAATGGATAACGTTAAAGAAGGTGTTCAAAATGACCTCTGTTCTCCTAAAGACATTTTCTTGCTTTAAAAGGCAGTTGCTGTACAGATGCCGATATTACTTCTGGGTTGATGGCAATACATTTTTCACTTTTAATTCAACTGGATCCACAAATGAATGTACATTAGTTTTGTCTTTTAGAATCTCTCATGCGAAATAATCAAGCGGATTAAGGTCGGGACTTCTCACAGGCCATCGGACTGGACCACGATTAACAAATGTTTGTTGAAGATGATTATTTGCTGCTTGAGCGTTGTGAGGTGGCGCACCATCGTGCATAAACCACATATTTCTGCAAAGAAATATCCTTCTCGATGAGCCCAAACCATGTTACCATTTAAATTTTCATTAAAGGAAAAAGGACCAACTATTTTATAACCCTCACAAAGGCAGTCTCGCGTTAACCGAATAACCGAACTGTGATTGAGTCTCTCCGATGTCTGTTATAATTTCTAGATCAATTTCTATACTTTCTAGTATCCGATTACAAAACTCAGTTCTTCCTTCCCTTAAGGCTCTTGCACTTTTATGTATTTGTAAGAATGTAAGTTACGGTCGTTAATGATTCTACTTATTGTTATTACATAATTGATTTATTTGTTATAACTTTCCATTTCGTCCTTAAGATACAATATGAAATATTTTATTGTCAATAAGATTATTAACTATATTTTTCAATCTTGACGCAATAAATTCTTTTACAGTATTTTATTCAAATTAATATTTAAATATTCCTGCTTATTCGAAAACTCCCTATTTCAACTCACAAGGTGACGTCATGCGCAAACTGAACGCATTTTGGACTGCTAGGTATTTTATCTCGTTTTCTTTGTATCGTGGGTACAAATTAGAGCCCACTGATTACCAAATCGTCTCCTAAAGGATCTTATGGCTATGGTAGCACTACTTACTTTGACACTGACAAAGGTTTACGTTATCTGCCTTAATAATAACAGGTGTGCGCATATTTTCCTGAATAGAAATCGTGTCTAATATTAACCTTTCAAAAGAAGTAATAAGAAGTGTGATATATTTTGGGAATGGGAATTTACAGAAGTATGTAAGCATCAAAATTTTGGCAGGTATTCTACAATACTGTATTTGAATTTTACCAATTAGCACCAAAGTCATTAAGCTTTAGAAACGGACAATTTAAATGAAGCACCCTGCAAAAAAGTTATATATTATTATAAAAAACTCTACAATATAAAATTCAAGTCGCAATATCTAAGAGGGTTGCTTATAATTCAAGAAACTTTATTATTTAAGGACGCCCTGTCAACACTTACTTATGCTATTTTTTTACTACATAAGTTTATAATATAAGGGAAAAAAAAGATAAAACAAAAATATTTTCTATGTCCACACTAGTGTTTACCGTGTACTTAGTCTAGTGTTTAAAAAAAAGGATTTATATTATTAAACTTTATATGTATTTTTGTTGATTATATAATTTATGATATATAGTTTATAATGTATTAGATTTATGAGTATGTAGTGTTTATGTAGAACTTGTTTTCCAATAAAAAATGTTTTCAAAAAGTAATTTTGTCTTTCAGTTTAGGTCACAGTCACAATATATAAAAATTGTTCTTAAATGTGGTCATTTTTGAGAGTTTTAAATGCAATATTTTAAGATCACTGGATTAGTCAAGGAGGATCAAACTTTAGCCGAACATACACCGGCGATCTTTCCTGCGGGAAAGATTTATCCCGACGGAATGCTCAGAAAAAGACGCTCCGATACAAGGCAGAACACGATTTTTCCACTGCGTTAGGGTACTAATAGGTGTCGCGTATGCCGTTTATCCTGTTAATATGATTAGCTTTATAAAATAACTACAAAGGTAATAAGGAAGACGATTCACAGTCGCAAACTTATACAGAATGGCAAAAAAGTCGCGCATAATACCTGTAACTTTTGAATTACCTTGTATATGAAAAAGTGACCTTAAATTACTTCCCACATTTCTACCTGTATGCATTTTTTCTGTTATTTCTGGTTTGGTTGCCATAGAGACCAACTTACTTCTTTTAAATGGAACACCCTCTGCATATGATTGCATATTTGCATTCTACTGGGAAAACTCTGAATTTTTTGTATTTCAAATTTTCACCTATCTGCAAGCGTTTGCGAGATAATGACAGCTCAAAAATGAAAAACTTCCTAATTATAATTATTCCTACCTAATACTCACCAGTTGAGTCAAGGTGTTTTCATGACAGCGACCTAAGAGGTGTCAATTTTGAGTTCCTGTTTAATTTTCTGTTGTCTGATTTCTAATTTGTTTACACTATGGTTCATCTGAATGAGAAACAACGAGTTGAAATGTTAATAATTAGCGGTTACGGAAATATGAAAAGAACGCAAGATCAGGTTTGTCAACTTTTCAATGAATTATATCCAAATAGGCCTCCAATAAATCAGTCAACGGTGTGTCGAGTGGTAAAGACATCTCGACAAACAGGCAGTGTTATGGAAGCCGCTAGATCAGGTCGACCTTAAACAGCAACCGGGGAAGACAAAGCTTTGGATATCATGCTCTCAATACATGAAAATCCAACACATACATCCAGGCCAATGGCAATGGATTTTAATGTGTCTCATCAGTCAGTGAAAAATTTATTTAAACAGGAGAAGTTGCATCCCTACAAGATAAAGTTGGTGCACGAGTTAAACGAGGACGATTTTGATAGAAGAGTTGAATTTATTCGCCGATGATGGAAAGATGCAATAACGACAATAACTTCGCAACAAATATCATTTTCTCGGATGAAGCTACTTTCTATTTAAATGGCGTTGTTAATAGACAAAATTATCGTTATTGGTCTGCTGATAATAAATAAATAAATAAATAACCGTTTATTGTCTAACAGGATACAAGCCCAATCTAAAGACAGATAATTGTACAATAATAATGAATTAATGAAAATGTTGTTAAGTTAAATCTATTCAGAAGCTGTAGGTGATCAAAGCCGCGTTGGGGATACGTACCGTCTAATCTGTAAGCGAGATGCTTCAGGAATTTTCGTTGAATGCTTTCTAGTCTATTCATGTGTATTTGATAAATGGGTGACCTTATCTGTGATGCATAGAGCAGCTTGGACTTTACAAGTGTGTTGTACAACACTATAAAACACAGTGGAATTTCAAAGTGTTTTGTGGATCGGAGGAGGAACCCCAGCGACTTTAGTGCACTACGGGCAGTTGTGTCTATGTGGATGTTGAATGTTAATTTCTTATCAAAATAAACGCCCAAGTCTTTGACATGGTCGCAGTTGTCAAGAATGGTGTTCTTTAAGATAATACTCACTTGTTCCAGGAAGGTCATACTCAGAGGCCCGAAAAAGTTAATATTTGGGCGGGCATAGTTGGTAGACATATTGTGGGACCTTTTTTCATAGATGGTAATTTGAATGGCGAAAAATATCTGGACCTCCTCAGGAATCACATAATTCCTTCTTGCAGAATGGTTTTACCGGGTGTAAATAATAGCATAAACGAACAGGTATGGTTCCAGCAAGATGGAGCACCTGCGAATTATGCTTAGACAATACATAAGCGAACAATTTCCAGGACGTTAGATAGGCAGAAGAGGTGCCACTCTGTATAGTCATAAGTACGGTTATTTTTTGCTTTCTTTTAAGATAACTCGATTTTACAACTTGTAGAATGTGTTTTGAGTCCGTTCTTAGAGAGTTTTTAAAATCATTAGGGTCATTTGCTCTTCCTTAAATGTCGCTGCAAAAACCACTTTTAAGTCCATGAAGTTCTTTTCTTCTTTTAAACAAAACTTCACTAGCTATGACAACACAGGCAGCAAAGATTTTTCGTTTACTTTCCATAATAAATAGTCTGCTTAAAAAAACTATAATCTACTGCGTGAAAACAATCTGTGCAGTTAAAAGTAAAATGATAAAAATCACTTTAAAAAAAAAAACGACTAAATTTGTTCACAAACCGTCATGGGCTCTAACGAGATTATTTTTCACATGAAAGATGAAATAACTGACCTGCGGGAAAGCATAAGAAATAATATATTGTGTCAGTGTGCAATAACAGTTTTATTCTCTATTAAGTTTCATGAAAGGAAAGAATGTTAAGAAAAATAATGACAGTATAGAACTTTACTATATTGATTGATTGATTGTTTGGCCTGCCCGATCCCCGGACTTAAATCTCTTGGATTTTTCCCACTCAAGTGGAAAATGAAGATTTGAGAGATCGGGCAGTTGATGAGTGTAATGCGATAAACATCAACCCTAGTGTTTCACAATAAATTTGTGTAAATGATATCATAAAAGCGTTTAATAATAATAGTCCAGGGAATAACCCCTGCAATATTTGCTGTATATTTAATAAACACCCTGTATAACGGGACGGCGCGTAATAAATTACTACTGTCTATCATACACGTAAAGAATATCTTATTGATATACTTAATAAGTATTTTCTCGCTATAGGACTAAATAGAGTAACAAAATTCTCAAATTTCTAGTCTACACACTCAAAATAGGCTATTGTTGCTACATACCTACGAATCACTTACCACAGGCAATTTCAGGGACATATCCCTTTGAAAAAATAAGATCCGATTACCCCTTTTGCTCAAAGATCACCGCGAGAATCTCAAAATATTCGAATCACCCACGAAAAGCAATCGCAAATGCTCTAAATTAGAAAAATGATTGCGTTGATTTCCGGAATCCCAACACCTGACCGATTTTCCGTCCGAATGGGTAGAAAAATGTATCGATGTTGCCAAGTTTACCGTGTCAAAAGGGTCCAGAAATTTTGACCCAATAAATGAAAAAATAATATAAAGTCCTCGATAAAGTCACTCACTACCACTTTTAACCTTTAATATAAGAATTTTATAATGATTATGCCGCCAATTTATTTGTAATTATAGTTTTACCCTCGACAAATTTTGCACATTGAATTTGGTGGTTTAAAATCAATTTCCCTTTCTTCCCAGAGTAAAATGTATGATTTTCAATATTTCGCGCACAACGCGGCAACGACGTGGAAATCATCCCGTCGTCAGGGCAACGGGGGATGAATTTGCGGTAATGCATGACGTCAGAACACTACGAGGGTTGTATCAGATTTATAGGGAAAATCGTCATAAACTGGTTTGATACAAGTGGCATTATACGCTGGACATTTTATGAGTTACTGACTGGTTAGAGTATAATGAGCAATGTTCGACGTAGCAATAAAATCCAGATAAATAGTCCAGCTGCACAAACGCATTTCGGGAACTCACTTTTTGGAAAAAAATTAAAAAATATTAACGGCTCAATCATGGCCAGTCAAATGACTGATAGCCCCTTACGAGATAACTTCTTACTACCTTTAATTCAGTTAAGATAGCCCCTTACGACTTTAATTCAGCTTAGTTAGCCCCTTAATGACTTTAATTAAGCCTGAGATAGCTTCAAATCGAGCAATAACTCGATGAATATTAAAAATATCGAAATCTTTTAAAAGTACAATATTATAGAGAATTTTATTCCCAACCTTTTTACTATCTTCACTTTTCGTCACGAAATCAACAGGAACCGAGCTACACGTAAAAAGCATTTTCAAGCCCTTCGAAAGTAGTCAAACCGAGCAATAACTCGATGAAATATAAAAATATCGAAATCTTTTAGAAGAACAATATTATAGAGAATTTTATTCCCAACCTTTTTACTAACTTCACTTTTCGTCGCGAAATCAACAGGGACCGAGCTACACGTGAAAAGCATTTTCAAGCCCTTCGAAAAGGGTCAAATCGAGCAATAACTTGATGAATAAGAAATATATTGAAAATTCTTAAAAATACAATATTATACAGAATGTTATTCCCAACCATTTTTCTATCTTTACTTTTTGTCGTGAAATCAACAGGAACCGAGCTGCACGTGAAAATCATTTTCAACCCGTGAAAATGATCAAATCGAGCAATAACTCGATAAATAATAAAAATATTGAAAATTATTAAAAGAACAATATTATAGAGAATTTTATTCCCAACCATTTTACTGTCTTTACTTTTCGTCGTGAAATCAACAGGAACCGAGCTACACGTGAAAAGCATTTTCAACCCCTTCGAAAGTAATCAAATCGAGCAATAACTCGATAAATAATAAAAATATCAAAAATTCTCAAAAGAACAATATTATAGAGAATTTTATTCCTAGGCATTTTACTAACTTTACTTTTTGTCGCGAAATCAACAGAAACCGAGGTATACGTGAAAAGCATTTTCAACCCCTTTGAAAATGGTCAAAACGAGCAACAACTCGATAAATAATAAAAATATCGAAAATTCTTAAAACTCAACTCAACTCAACTCAACTCTCAACTCAACTCTCAACTCAAAATATGCTTTATTGTCGAAAAAATATACATTCTTATTGACAAAGCTTAATAAAAAGAACACTTACACTAAAATACAAGAAAAGTAACATTAAAAACAAAAAACAAGTCAATAAAAAATTACTAATGTCATACAAAGGCAAAGTAGATACAATTGTTAATGCACATAATGCAGACACAATAAGTTTTGCTAAAAGTCCTCGGCAAAGTCATAAATAGTTTTAAAAAAGTCAAATATACATATAATAAATAATATATAAATACTAGATAGGTACTCAAAATAACACTTTTTATTAATTTTTCTTCAATAAATAAATAAGCGGCTTCAAAACAAAAGTAAAACAAACGATACATGGTACATCAGCAAACAAATTTAAAAATGATCCTGGTAGTACTCCTGCAGGCTGTAGTAGGCTTTATTAACTAAAAGATTCCTAACCTTCTTTTTAAATAACTTCAAGGGCTGAGCAGCCCTTATTGAAAGTGGAAGGTGATTATATATTTTCTTACTTTCGTAAAGGACAGAATTTTTTGTCAAGGTGGTCTTAGGAATTTTATTGCGATTCTTTTACTTTCTTCACTTTTCGTCGCGAAATTAACAGGAACCGAGCTGCACGTGAAAAGCATTTTCAACCCCTTCGAAAATGGTCAAATTGAAGAATAATTCGAGAGATAATAAAAATATTGGAAATTTTTGAAAGTACAATAGTATAGAAAATTTGATTCCAAACCATTTTACTATCTTTACTTTTCGTCGTGAAATCAACAGGAACCGAGCTACACGTAAAAAGCATTTTCAACCCCTTTGAAAATGGTCGTCAATTGAAGAATATCTGGATAAATAATAAAAATATTAAAAAGTTTTATTATTACAATATTATAGAGAATTTTATTAAATTTTTGAGTTCTGTGATTTTATGGGTCGAATTCGGGGATTCACCGGTATATTTTAACTATTGCCAACACGCAACACAAAGGTAGAAAGAAAAAGGAATAATACATATTTAATCTAAGCCTTAGATGTTAGATGGGATATGTTAGGTAAAGATACCAATACCATACCGTCTTTATTTTGTTGAATGTTAAGTTTTTTTTAAGGTACTTAGCATCTAAGATAAATCGTTTGGTTTTGAAGGACATTTATTAAAGGACATTATTTTGATATAAAGGACGGTTGGCAAGCCTAGTAACAACGGTAGTTTACATTATACCTAATTAGCAAACCGTGTATTACACAAGAAACATATTTGAGCTCCTTTATATAATTCAGTACTTACACAAAAAGCATTTTTCAATCAACACTTTCTGATGAGGATGAAAATATGTATAATTTTATTTGTCTTATAAATTGTTGGTATCTTCTGATGGTTTTAATATTCCCCCGGAAGTTTATTAAATGCCTCAGCGGCCTAATAAAAAGGGTTAAGTAAACAATCACAACTTTAATTAAGACTGGGATAGCTTCTTAGCACTTTAATTCAGCTAAGATAGCCCCTTACGACTTTAACTAGGCTTGGGATAGCTTCTTGTGACTTTAATACAGCTAAAATAGTCAATCAAATAACTGGTCAATTGACGTCAGGCACACCTCTACTATATAATAATTACGAAATTTCGATTGTACATGTAAATATGTCACATTTTAGTGTTAGGGGTGTTCCTCTCCCCACAAAAGCTTGAGGAACACTGGTATAGACAACTAAATACATTTTAACAACACACAAAAATAAAGGAAACGACACATTAAAGTAGACATATCGTTTTTTATACTTAGTAACTGTAGCAGTCCTTATTATTAAAACTATTTGATTTGAGAGGAATAGACTCCTTGAAAAGATTTAAACACTGACATCGATGGACGACTCACATCAGACTTAAAACAAAGAATATTGTGCTAAAACGAAAGTACCTGGGGTTATTATCATTGGCACGTCTGGTTAGAACTTAGGATGTAGTTAAGAGGCACACAAGAATATTGGTAAACATTTCACCCTGTTGTGAGTGGCGAGGGCTTTAGCTCAAAAACTAGTCTTTTTGTAAAAACCTAACTACAGTCAAAAATAAGAGGACACTTACCCTTTCCAACTTCTGAAAATGTTCCCGCAAAAAGGATATAGGGTTGGTAGGACGATTAACACAAAGTTGGACAATGCATTCTTTTAAAATTTGTTGAATGTTATGATTTTGCACGTAATTTTCGCACTCACGGAGAGCTTGCTCTTCTTCCATGTTTGTTGCCATATTTCACACGAACTGACCGGGCAAATTCTTGGAAAATTCCACGAAAATCGACCGACTACAAAATTTTTCACAAAACGAAAATATTAAAAAAAAAGATTTTGACAGTTCTAAAAAAAACTTGGTTTTTAACCTTGATGGTAAAGAAATTGCCTGTTTTACCACCTTAATGCGGCATTGCCAGATATATGGATATTTCTGGATATTTGAAATCTTCTGATTTTAATTATGGATTTTAAAGAAAGTATGGGAACAAAACAGTATTCTGCACCATTATTTAAGTTATTACCAGCGTTTGCTTTCAGAAAATATAGGTTTTTTGGTTTTACGAGCTAAAATATCTTAGGATACAACTTCTTCAGGGACTTGTTTCAGAAATAAATCGCGACAACGTCGTATGATACAGAATGGCGGGAATTTTGACAACTAGGAACCCTGACAAACATACCTAACCTTACTTTTTCAGTTTGTTTTTAAAAATAGTGTAAGTATTTGTGAGTGTTTCAGAGTTTTTTAGTAATTGATGCAGAATGAAAAGGACTTCAGCAAAAACCAAAGGGTCTAAGGTGAGTATCTTAATTAGTGAAATGATCCTTCTAAAATTTTGATACGTCATTAATTTTTTTTTTAATGCCTAGGTAATTGTCTGCAAAATAAATCCCTTTCATATATCTAAATTCTTGCAGCATTTGTAGTCTAGTCTGGAACAACCACATCATAATATGTATTAATAGGAGCTCTGTACTTGCAGACACTAATATTTTTTTAATTGGTTAAGTATTTATTTAAGACTTCATTTTATCACTTTAAGGGTTGTATGAAGATCTCTAGCTTTTTCTTAAAGCAAACTGAGAACAGTAAACCTATAACTCTACAAAAAGGAGCTGGTACCATAGCAACAACCTCTGTCTCTTCAAAAGAAGTCATTATTGTGGATTCAGACGATGAGCAGTCTCCAAGCTTATTAAGCTTTAAACAAAAATCGAAAAATAGTCGGAATAAACGGAAATTGGACTGTGATAACAAAACAAACATTAGCCCGCCACTAAAAAAAGTGGCAAATACCGATAGGCAAAGAGGTAAAATAGATAAAACGCCTGTTCTCTCTTATACCTCTTATTGTCAATTTTATTGGTTTTAGTACCACATAGTTCACCGCAACCATCAACAAGCGGTCTAACACCAAACAGCAATTCCAAGGACATTAGTGTATGTGAAACGACCAGTATAGCACCCTCTACTAGTGGAAAAACTCCTGTGAAGAATGGTCCAGTTTTAAATGTGAAAAGTGCAGAGAAATTATTGAATCCTGCCGCTTTGAAGGAGTTCAATTCTCCTATAAAAGTAATGGAGAGGTTGGTATAATAATCTACACTGTGCATCTTCTGTAAATATGCACTTATAATATAACTTTTTGTCTTGTCAAAGCTGAATTCTAAGCCACAATAAAAATATTTGTCTGGGTTTCATTGCTATTTTGTATAGGTTTTTAGACAAATCAGACAAAAAACTTACTCCTGTGAAACCAAATTTTCCAAATCAAAGTGTCAATAAAGATGCTGCTGAAGTTACTCCTGAGAAGGATTGCTTAACATCTGTGCAGTTTAAAAGTACTACGCCTAAGCATGGAGATAGAAGCCCCAATAAAAATTCCAACAAGAAATCAAGCTCAGAGAAAAGTACTGAAAATACCCCAAATAAGCAGAGAAGAACCCCTAAAAAGCTGTTTGAAAGGTATGTTTCAAGTTAAGACTGTGTCAACAAGATTTTTAGCCAGACTTTCATATTTTTAGTGAGATATACTTATAGGGTGCTAATTAAAGGATGTGGTTAAACTTAAAGATTCCTACTAATTTTCCAAAAGTTCAGGTTATTTCCAAACACACAAGGTTTAGTTTTAAAAAATATTTACCTCTGCCACCTTCTTCTTATAGATTTGGCAATTAAAACTATTCAAAAGTCTCGGGGAATAAACATAAAAGTATGAATAACTCTGATTTTTATTAGATGCTGTATAAAAGATCTTTGTGTAAGAATAAGTTATGCTTATATAGATATATTTACAAAGGCTACTACGCTACAATTATTATAGTCAAATTACTTTAACAATTTTCATGGAAATTCCTCATATTTAGGTCTCCAAATAACTTAAATGAATTTAATGTAGAAGTGTTAAGAAATTTCGTTAAAATTACACCTAGTAAGAAAGAAGTGGGACAACAGGAAGATGATGAACAGAAGCATTACAGAAAGTAAGTTCTTTATTTAGTAGACTATGTTAAATCAAAGAACTCTTACTGCTAGAACTATTAACCCAAAACAAAAAGTAACACAATCATACTCTTTGTGTGTTACTCTTTGCCCAAAATATGAAGAGTGTATGTTAAGAAACTACCAAAAACAATGTACTATATAGAGTCCCAGTCACTCAATGTAACCAATGTTCAGTAATTGTGACAAGACAAAGTTTTAAAAACAAAATTATTTCTGGGGAAATTTGATTGTCAACTAGGTATTGCTCTATGACTTTTTCTAGTAAAAATTCTTTGGAATTTAAGGTCCCTCGAAACACAGTTACAAAATGAAAAAACTCCAGTGAAGGATGTACCCAGTACCAGTTACTTTTCGCCAGTGCGGAAAATACGAACCAAATTAGATTTTTCAAAATGTGGCACAAAAATTGAGGATATAATAGTGCCAAAAGAGAACAGCATAAAAAATAGCCCTAAAAATGTAAGTAAAAACATGTTTTATATTTTCTTTTTTCCCCGTTAAGCTACAAATTGTAATAACTATTTGCCAGACCTGTATATTCATTGCCTGCGAAGCCTCTACCAGTAAATATTTTGTAGGGAGTACATTTATCAGGGCCAATAATAATTGACAGTGGGGATAAAAAAGCGGAATCTTCTGTTAAGAGTGTTGATATTTGTGAAAAGGAGAATTTCGATTTAAACAACTTGGATTTCATTTGTGAAGAAGATAGTTGGGGTGCTGATGTAAGTAAAAGTTAAAGATATATCAGTAAATCCATATTTGCGGACGCAATCTTTAATAATTTGGAAATGTAAAGATTCATCTATTTCACTTTGCCAGATCAGAATTAGAACAATTTTTGTTTTCCCCCTATACAGGGTGTTTCCTAACTAAGTACAAATTAATAAATAATTAATAAATTAGTGGAGAAAGACTTTTTGACTTTTTTTCCCCTTTCCCTATTTTTTTTTTTTTTTTTTTTTTATGATAAGACAGCACTACAGGATAAATCCTTTATGGCGCTCTAGGAGCGGTGCGTGTGCGTGTATATTTCAACTCCACTTCGAGAATGGACTATTTCTTTAAATTAAGTACAAAAAGTTAAGAGCACATTCTTATTTATTTATTTATTTAGTTACTGCCCTTTACAGATTTACATTAAGTGAAAATCTTATTACAAAGTACAGTAGAACTAAGAATAGAAACACGCATTTTATTTTTTATGAGAATATGATTCAGTGTATCTAATTTTCCTTTTTCGTTATTTGCCCCTTTAATACTTTTTAAATTCTGTAGTAAAATGTTACAATACAATGTATTGGCGTTGTTTATATGTTAATAAACAGTAAATAAAACAAAGAATACTAGGTCACAATTTCATTATTTGAACAAGAGCGGCAATAAATATTTCCTAACAGGTTTATAAAAACTTTTAATGTATTTCAGGCATTGAACAAAAGATAGAAAACTCAACATGCTTACCCATATCTGAGCCCACGGCAAAATCAAAAAGTTTTAAATAATCCTTAAATGTACCACTCTAATCACTTTTTAGTTCTAGCAAATTTCAAAAAATTAATATTTAAAAATTTTTAAAATATTATCAAAAATCGTTTTTTTTTTAAACTTTAACACCCTGTATATTAAAACGGGGCAACTCGGGACACATATTCATATGAACTTTTTCTCATACAATATCATAAGAAATCACCCTCTTTAGTTACGTACCCTACTTCTGAAACACCCTGTATTTACTTACTTAGGAAACACCCTGTATAAAGGGGTAAAATTATAAACGAGACCCCTGTACACTGTACATAGCATTAGGTAACACCCTGTGTATTATTAATTAGCTTGCCGAGACGGACTATACGCTGGATTTAACTGACTCGCAACACTGCAAAATAGTAAATGTGAATCATCGCACTGCAGAAATTGTTTTGACCGTTAAGTCGACTGGAACTAACCAACATGCCATTTGTACTTTGCGTGACTTTTGGTAAGTCAAATTTTTAATTTAAGTCAATCAAAGTATTTTTTATTGTATTTTTAATACTCATAATTTGATCGCAATGTAATCCTTGGCAGTCAGTACTTGCTTGCAGGATCCATTTGAACATTTGTTGACTTCAGGTAAGATGCAACTCAATGCGATATCTCGCGGTTCTTAGTCACTTCTTCCTGCCCAATCCAACTGTAAGTTCAGAGTCGGAAATGATATGCAAAGACTAGAGATCTATACTCCTGTACTAAAATAATTGGCAGCAACTCATTTTTACCGGGGTGTGCAAGTCGTAAGGGGAACGCCAATTCCAGAGGCGTGTCATTTTAAACAATAATACTTCAAAAAATATATGAATTTTTTGTTTATTATTATAATATACAGGGTCATTGGTATGTATGGAAACGGTCGATTATTTCTTAAAGTAAAACAGTCAGTAAAAAATATTTTAGATAAAACTTTTTGGGTTTTTAAAGTGTATTAGAATTTAAAAAAAATAAGTATACAGGTTGAGTCAGAAAACCGTAGTTAAAGTTACTTTTTTTTAAATGGAACACCCTGTATCTTAGAATATTTTTGGATTTTACATAAAATAACAATTATTTTTCAATACGTGCATTATAAGCCTAAACTTAATAGTTTCCGAGATATCGACTTTTGAAAAATGAACTTTTTGAACTTTTGACAGCCTCTAGCTTTCTAACGGTACGTCTTAGAGTAAAACGGTTTACATGTCCCTATCTTAGTTTCTTATTATCTTCCTAAGAGTCTCAACTTCCGGTGAAACCGGATGTAACTCAAAGGCCGGAAATACAGTACTTCCGGTTTAACCGGAAGTTGATGTTTTTGGGAAGATAATAAAAAAGTAAGATAGGGACATGTAAGCCGTTTTACTCTAAAATGTATCGTTAGAAAGCTGGAAGCTGTCAAAGTTCAAAAATTTCATTTTTCAAAAGTCGATATCTTGGAAACTATTAGGTTTAGACTAATAATGCACTTATTAAAAAATAATTGTTATTTTATGTTAAATCCAAAAATATTCGAAGATATAGGGTGTTCTATTTAAAAAAAGGTAACTTTGCTTCCCTACGGTTTTCTAACTCATCCTGTATACTTATTTTCTTAAAATTCTAATACACCTTGAAAAACCCTAAAACTTTCATCTAAAATATTTTTTGCTAACTGTTATACTTTAAGAAATAATCGACCGTTTCCATACATACCAACAACCCTGTATTTACATTTACTTACTATAATAAATATAATATGATAAATTAAACTGAAAAATAAATTAAGCTTTTACATTTAGCGTTGAAGTAATTAGAGAAACTAAATTACGCAGGTATATAATCCAAAAAGAATAATAAAGCAACCGTATATGATATTTTCATAATGTTTTTATTATACTACATAATAATAGAAACATATAATAGTGGATTAAGGGCAAAACCTAAACCTGAATTATAAATGTTTATAAATTTCCTAACTATTGTTACCTAATGACCACTAATTGATAATAATTTGACAAATTATATTCCACGCCGACATTAAAAAGTGTTATAATGACAATACGTTACAATTTAAATTCATTATTACCATTACAGCGATTATTCACTATCTGACGATGAAAACATTTCATTACTGTCGCTACTGCTGTCATCTGCAGGATTTATAATAATAGGTTCTACCATGACTTCAACGCGTACATCTAAGTCCCATATTTTTTTTTCTACGCCCTCGACATGTAATACGCACTTATGCCAATCTGCTGGTTGTACATTCGCTATTGCCGTTTTTAACAGTTCTTTAACATCTTTTAATTTAAAAGTTTTATTTTCACGCGCCACTTCGCCTTTTATCTGTGCCCATATAAACTCGATTGGATTTAGTTCACAATGGTAAGGCGGTAAACGTAATATTGTAACACCTCATTCACGAGCCATTTCATCCACTACATATTTCGTATATTTTTTTTTGTGAAGTCTTGTAAAATCGACCAACTGCACTTTTAGCAGTTTTTCGCCAAATGCAATATTTTTTTCTTCCAGCCAGTCAACAATCTTTCCTTTTCGCCACGCAGAAGTTGAAAAAGCTTCCACCCGACGGCTGTGGTATGGTGCATTATCCATCACGATTACCGACCCACGTTCAATACGCGGTAAGATGGATTTAAACCAATCTTCAAACCCTCCCGTGTTCATATCCTCATGATAATCACTGACGACCTTTTGAGCTTTCAATCCTTCTTTGGGATCTTCTCTGGGTTTTTAAGTCAGGAACGCTCCTTTGACTTCTATTGGTTTGTCGAAAACTGTTTAGGTCTTGTCACTTCTAGAATTTTGAAATCGGTTCTTGCCTTGATTATTGTGGTTCGGGTGTATTGGATTTAAGAATTTTGTTCTGCATAATTTTGGCGCCTTTTCCATTAATTTTGTTATTGATAGTGCCTCTCTACTATTAGTGCTTCACAACTATGGGTTTGGACCGACAGGGAGCCAGTCTTTCGGTAGTTTGTATGTAGCGTTTTGTCTAAATCTCGTGTGTGAGTCTGTAATTAGTGGGTTTGTCGATACGTCCGTGCGTCTGTAATAGTCTGTTATAATTTTTAAGAAAAATTCATTTATCGTTTGCATATGAAAGTCCTGATGAAGTACGCGGTTCATTATATATCTAGGGACGTCAGCAATAATTTTCAACGCCCTGTTTTGAATTACCTGGAACTTATTAAGCTCCGTTTTGCTTATGTTGCACCACGAAGGTGCCCCATAAGTGAGAACCGGCCTGACCAATACCTTGTAGAGGTTGACCTTTGTCCTATTACCAAGTCTACTTCGCCTGTGAAGTAGATAGAGCCTAATTGACGCAATGCAAGCTTTACCCTATTAATTGAATTGAGCCTCCAGTTCAGTCTTTGGTCAAATATAAGTCCCAGGTATTTCACCTCCTGGCACCAATTCACTTGGACTCCATTGACCCGAAGCCTTGTTTCAGGCCTGCGAACGGTGCTTTTTGAAAAAAAGATGACCTTCGTCTTGGCAGGATTCAGGCGAATCTTCCAAGCCGAAAGCCATTTTTCCAGCTCGATTACGTGACGCTGCATCCGGCTGACGACAATGCGCGGTGATTTGGCAGTCGAAGTAATTGCTGTATCGTCAGCGAAAAGATAGAGCTGCGTAAATCTATCTCGCGGAATATCATGAGTATATATGTTATACAACATCGGAGAGAGAGGTGAGCCTTGCGGCACTCCCGCCCTGATGCGTTTATTTAAAGAGAGTGCATTCTCTGACGAGACCGCAAAACTTCTATTCTCCAAAAAAGAAGCTACTACCTTGATTAAGTAGTTCGGAGTTCCGAACCTTATCAATTTTAACAAGAGACCATTGTGCCAGACCTTGTCAAATGCTTTGCTCACGTCAAAGAAAACCGCTCCCGTGTGTGCCCTTTTATTAAAACCTTTGACTATATTCGAAGTCAGTCGCGTAGTCTGCCTGACTGTACAATGTTCGGGCCGGAACCCAAACTGTTCGGGAGGCAGAACGTTTCGTCTAAACACAAAGTCATTCAGTCGACTCAAGATTAATTTTTCTACGATTTTCCCTAGGCTCGACAGCAGGCTGATCGGCCTATAGCTGGCCGGCGCCATAGGATCCTCACCTTTCTTGAATATAACTATGACTTTTGCATATTTCCAGACACACGGGAAATGACCTTCTTTTATTATCGCCTGGGATATGCTTACTATGTTCCCCAAAGCTTTGTCTGGTAGATTTCGCAACGCCGCATTCTTTAGTCCGTCAAAACCCGGAGCTTTTCTAATATTCAACACGCTAATTAGGGACTTTACCTCGTTTAAGGTGACTTGAGGAAAGTCCTGAAACGGGTGATTAATTGTTTTATAAATTTGTATCGTCCTTGAGACCCTCTCATCTCGTAACGCGTCATTGGTCGGGTTTTCGCTGAATTGATCGCAAAGTTTCTCTGCAAGCAATTCAGCTTTATCTTTGGCATCGATCAAAACAACACCTGTTTCCTGATTTTTTAGGTGGGACATAGGTGCTCGCGCGCCCTTTATCAAGGTCCTGGTCATTCTATAGATGGAGTTGTCCTCTATAGATAGACTTTGAACCTTGTCGTCCCACAGATTCGACTGCCGTTCTATCAACAATTCCCTGATTATCCCGGCTTCCCGATTGGCCTCCGCCTTGATGCGAGGATCTCCAGTACGATACGCCCTGTTTTTTAACCGATTTTTGATTCTGATATGATTTTTAATTTCATCTGTTAAAGCCCCGTATTTTGAATACCCGGACACTCCTGTGACAGATGCTTGGGCCAATGCTACGTTCATGTCATCTGTGATCTTGCTTACCGCATTGTCAATGTCCAATGAGCTACGCAAAGGTTGCAACGCCTCTACATTTTTCATAATGTTGTTGTACCTGGGCCAATTCGTTGAGGTGCGGGTAACAAAACCTCTACCTTTTTCTAGTGGATTACCCACTTCTATAATGACCGGTACATGATCCGAGCTCAGATCACAGATGACCGATGGCTGTGACATTTGAACAGCATTCTTGATCACAAAAATGTCCAAGATATCCGGAAGACCCCGCGCAAAGCAGTGCGTGGGCTCTTCCGGCGGTAGAATGTGGTAGTTTAAAGCTTCAGAGAATTCATATAGGGTGCGACCACTTTGGTTTGTAGCTCTACATCCCCAAATCCTGTTTTTCGCGTTGAGGTCGCCCCCTATAATCGTTCTGTTATTGTTACCAAAAATTTTTTGTAAGCAGTTGCCTCTGAAATTTACCGACGGACTACAGTAAACAGATCCCAGGTGTACGCGTTGATTATTTTTAAAACGTATGGAAATGAAAGTCCCTTCAATGTGGGCACAATTATTAGGACCTGGCACAACTTGAGCTGAAATGTGTTTCTTAACCAGAATCATGGTTCCGCCCCCGCGTCTACCTAGGCGATCGTTCCTAAATATGGTATAATTTGGGAATGAAAACCTTTCTCCCTTTAACCATGTCTCCTGGATCAGAAACACATCTATATCATTTCTCTCGACGAAATCGATAAGTTCAAGTCTCCGTTGCTTGATAGAGTTGACGTTAAAAGTAGCGAGTTTAATGTATGCCGTCTCCGGTTGCGCCGCCATTTAACCTGCGGTTTTCTGGAAAGCACTCACTATTGTTTTTAATTGAGTCTCCATTATTTTAGAGAACTGCGCCAGGAAGCTCTGCATTGTAGTTTGCAGTGCTGCTTCCATTGCGCTTGGCGTTGATTTTTGCTCTTGTGATGGATTCGTTTTATTCACATTGCTATCGCTGGCCAGTTTATTATTGTCCTGCTGTCCCCAGCGAAAGTTTTTCTTTGGCGTGATGTTATTGGTGTTTTTCACGATCTTATTGCTCAAATTGTTCGGGTGCCGTGGACAACCCATATAATTTGCGGGGTGATCGCCCTCGCAATTTGAGCACTTAGCTTTTTCCTCGCGTGGTTTGGTACACTGGTAAGAAAAGTGGTCAGCAGCACATTTCAGGCATTTTACTGGTGCGGTGCAACGAAATTGAGAATGCCCATACAACTGGCAGCGATGGCACTGTGATATAGTAGCGCGAGCACGCTGCGCTTCAACTTTAATAGACATTGCATCCAAATTTCGGAGTTCATAAATTGATTTTTCGGACCGTGGCAAGAAAACCAACACCAAAGGCAACGGGGCCCCGCTGCGGCTGTGCCAGCGGATTACTCTGGTAGGATTGTAACCTAGTTCTTTTAGGTCGCCCTTAATCTTTTCCTCGGTCCAAGTTTCCAGGACGCCTCTGAGCACTACATGGAGCTCCTTTTCGTCCTGGAACCGGAACGAGTGGTGGTACAGATTATTCGCGATTAAAAATTTGATAATTTTGTGATAATCCACCGGTGTAGGCGGATGTATCTTGACTCCCTCTGGCACAGTAACAGCGCGACCATAGTCCACCTTTACTGATCGCAGGTGAGCAGAAATTTCGTTGTACCTGTGCTTGTCCCTGATAATGATCGGAGGGACTCGCAATTTCCGCGGGCCGGTCTCCGATGCATCAGCAGTGACAGTGACAGTTTGGGTTTGGGCCGGTACCTCTGTTTGGCTACCTGAAGCTATTTGACTATTATTTGATTGTGACGCTTTTTGCGATAAGTGGTTGCTGAGTACCTTATTACTAGTTTTAGGTAGATTTGGCCAAGCAGAAGTACCGGCCACCTTTTTATTGCTTGTAATATTGTCATTTTCAGGGTTTTTTTGTGTCCTTTTCCGTGTCCTCCTAGTCTTTTGACTAGACCACTGTTTACTATTATCATCTGACTCAGATACAGAGTCAATTTCCATATCTGAACCAGGATTTGAGATTTCAATGGCATCTACATTAATTTGCTTACTATTAAATTTACGAACAATACGCGCGTCTTTGTTGTCTGTTAACGTACTTGTCTTGTCAAAAATTGAATCTATTTTAGCATTTAAATTTAAGTTTGAATCTTGAGTAATAGTAATGTCAGAGTCTTTTGACTTGTACCTACCGATCTCGGCCTTCAACTCCCTTATGGTGCTTTTTAATTCTTTCATCTCAATGGATTTTTTAATACCATCCTCCTTCATCCCTTGTATTTTATTAAGCCATTCTATATTATTATCGTCCAACATTTTTTTCCATTTTGCCTCCAAACGTCTTTCACATTCTTCAATCCTTTCGTCTGTGGATACCTGGACCTCGGCTGGGGCCATTACTTCATCGTCCGATGTTGGTAACTTAACGTTGATGGGGCGGGAGGCATCCCCCCCGCTACGTAGTTCCATAAAAATCGAAAAACTAATTAATTAAATTGACTTTTCCTTGACAGTTGTAATAAAAATTTCGATATTTCAAACTTTGATAAATATCGAGAGAAGCTTTCAATCCATAATGATAAAAGCGTTACGTGCATCTTTAATGTTGAGATCTTGCCAAATATAATTCACAGTATGTATTTCTTCTAGATACTTTCTACGCCACGATACGATTTCTTCCTTTTCCACTAAAAGACTTTTGCGATTTCGTTCTAAGAATCGAAAATTCAATTCTCGTAGTGTACGCATTAGAACTCTTCGTAAAAATTTTTACATATTTTCATCCCTTTCAATATCGGCAGAAATTTTTTTTTAAATTCGAAAAAAAATCTTTTTCCGTCCTCTTGTTTCCTTCTGATCGGACTTTAGTATTCCTATTGTCCTTGATAGTTCTATAAACAGTACGGCAAGATGTCTTAGTCAATGTGGCACAAAGTTCTGCTGCATCAGTGAATGATATTCCACTGTGTGTACTTAGAATTCCCTCATATACATTTTTGACCATTGTACGCCCTCCAGGTTTTAAATGACGTCGTTTTGTAACTTGTTGGTTACTATCACTTGAAGAACTCGCCTGCATTATAATATTTGCTGATTTGAATAACCACCAAAATAGCACCAAAATAATAAAACTGAATTGCTAATATCCTCTTGATTGAAACTTGTCTACGACACTGAACGTTGGTTGGAGGCGATAAGAAAGCATGCGAGCGCCTTAAGACATGGGTTTTTCCTACCTGCGTTGCCAAATTAAGTAAGACAGGTACCGTAGGGTGAGAATGCCCTTAATGACATGCCGATTTTGGTACATTTTATGAGAATTTAAATGAAATATGTTAAAACCTGGCAACATGTACGACTTATTAATGCACAATTTTCCCAAGCGGTTTTGAATGCTTTTATTTCAGTAAAAACTGTGTGAATCGATGTTAATTATTTTCTCCGCACACCGTCAATGGTGATAAGAACAGTTTTGCCAATTATTTTGGGATCTTAGTATAGTTATAATTACAGAGGTCGCCGCCAGCTAGCGTCAAAAGCCTATTGTCTGTTGGGAAACCGAAAACAATACTTCCCGGCTTTGAACTTACAGAAGTCGCCATTGAAAAAAATATTGATTATGTATGAATTAGGTATTTATGATTATAGGATCCATTCTAAATTGTGTATTGGGGACACAGTGAACATTAAGGCTACCAAACTAAAGGAGAATGATTGGTTGGTAGACAATCAGAATGGTTTTTTTGTATTCGAGCCGGATTTTTTACTGTCTGTAACATCTGTTGTTGGTATGTCTGCTTTAATATTTATTATAGCATATAAACAGTTTACTTCTTCTCCTTGTTAACTTTTGGTGTTAGGAGTTCGGTTTCAGTGAAACTGTCGGGTGATAGCTAATCATTGATGACATTGAGTTGTACTTTTTCTTCATATTTTGTATTCCTTCCAAGCACATTTGATGAGTGATCTTTAATCGTTAACATTTCCCATCTTGCAGGTTCTGTGTTCTGCAAGAGAAAAACATTTTTGCAAGAGAAATTTAGAAGTTTTGAGGGCACCAACCGATTTATGATCGTTGGGCACATGGTACACCTTCTGCTACAGGAGGTGTTGAGAAAGAAACTTTACCATTACAAGGATATAGAACAGTGTGCGCGGGAGGTATTGAAACGTAGAGAGTGGGTAAGTTATTAAAAAAATAAACCCACCCTACATATTTTTATTTTATTCAGCTACTCATCTAAATACATGAATGATGAGTTATTTTTAAAGGTTCTCGAAATATTTGCTTTTAAAAGAATTGACAATCGTGCTGGGTGGTTACATTTTGCAGAATATATACATTTTTTTAAAGAAATTGTTAATCAATTCAAATATATTGATCTTGGCCAGCCAGATCTTCGGATTTAACCCCTTTAGATTATTTTTTGGGGAAATATCTCAAGTCTAAGGTCTATGTCAACCGACCAAACAATACTGAAGACATAAAAACAGAATAACAACAACAAAATTATATTGATAGAACCTAACGAAGTTAAAAACGTTCTGCAGGAAGTTATCGATCATCTCGGGTACTGCAAGGAGGTTGATGGGAGTCGTTTCCAACATTTATTGAAATATATTTTATGTACTTTTGGTTTTTATTATTTTTTAAGTTAAAACTCAGTTTTTTCGCAAAAAGTTGAATTTATAGGTAAAGTAAAGTAAAAGTAAATGATATATTTACATTGGAAATATCGGAAATTTCCGCGAGAATGTTGGGAATATTAAACATATTTGTTTGTGATAAGTACGGCTATAATTTAAAAAGTAGGACCGCATCGGCAATAATTTAAAAAAATACAAAATTTTTTACTGGGCTTTATAGAAGCGGTAACTTTCTTAATACTCATTGAAATCAATTCAAATTTTGATGAGATATAGTTCAATGCATTCCTGCTAGGTTAATTATAAGAGAATCTGTCAGAAGATAATGGGAAAATGTCTATGAATTTTTAAAGTAAGACTGCATATGCAATATTTTGAAAAATATAACCTTTTTTACTTGACCTTATAGATAGGGTAACTTTCTTAATATTTATTGAAATCGATTTAAATTTTGATGGGGTATAGTTCAATGCATCTCTGCTAGGTAGATTATAGGAGAATTTGTCAGAAGGTAAGGGGACATTTTCTATGCATTTTTAAAGTAAGACTGCGCATGCAATATTTTAAGAAATATAAATTTTTTAATCGACTTCATAGATAGTGGTAACTTTCTTCATACTCATTGAAATCTATTCAAATTTTGGTGCGTTGTAGTTCAATGCACTGCTGCTAGGTAGATTTTAAGAGAATCTGTCAGAAGGTAAGGGGAAATTTTCTATGCACTTTTAAAGTGCACATGCAATACTTTGACAAATATAAGATTTTTTTTACTCTTATAGATAGCGGTATTTTTCTTAATACTCATTAAAATCGATTCAAATTTTTGTGAGATATAGTTCAATGCACTCCTGCTAGGTAGAATAATAGAGAGTCTGTCAGAAAACCATGGGAGAATTTCCATGCATTTTTGAAGTAAGACTGCACATGCATATTTCAAAAAATATTATGTTTTTTACTCGACTATAGATAGCGGTAACTTTCTTAATACTCATTAAAATCGATTCAAATCTTGGTAAGATATAGTTCAATGCATTCCTACTAGGTAGAATATAAGAGAATCTGTCCGAAAATAATGAGAAAATGTCCATGAATTTTTGAAGTAAAACTGCACATGCATTATTTCAAAAAGTATAAGCTTTTTTACTCGACCTTATAGATAGGGGTAACTTTTTTAATAGTCATTGAAATCAATTTAAGTTTTGATAGGATATAGTTCAATGCATTTCTGCTATGTAGAATATGGGATAATCTGTCAGAAGGCAAGGAGAAGATTGCTATGATTTTTTAAAGTTAGACTGCACATGCAATATTTTGAAAAATATAGTTTTTTTTTCTCGACTATAGATGGCGATAACTTTCTTAATACTCATTGAAATCGAGTCAAATTGTGGTGAAATATAGTTTAATGCATTCCTGCTAGGTAAATTATAGGAGAATCCGTCAAAAGGTAATGGGACTATTGCTATGAATTTTTAAAGTAAAGTTGCATATGCAATATTTTAAAAAAGATAAGTTTTTTTACTTGACTTTATAGATACAGGTAACTTTTTTAATAGTGATTGAAATCGATTCAAATTTTGGTGAGATGTAGTTCAATGCATTCCTACTAGATAGATTATAAGAGAATTTATCAGAAGGTAAGGGGAAATTTTCTATGAATTTTCAATGTAAGACTACATAGGCATAATGTTAAAAAGTATACATTGTTTAACTCGACTATAGATAGTGGTAACATTCTTAATACTCATTGACATTGTTTTAAATTTTGGTGAAACGTATTTCAATGCATTCCTGCTAGGTAGATTATAAGGGAATCTGTTAGAAGATAAGAGGAACATTTCTATGAATTTTTAAAGTAAGACTATACCATATTTTGAAAAATATAAGATTTTTTACTCGACTTTATACATAACGGTAACTTTCTAAATACTCATTGAAATCGATTCAAATTATAGTGAGATATAGTTCAATGCATTCCTACTGGGTGGATTATAAGAGAATATGACAAAAGTGAAGGGGAAATTTTTCGTTCTCACTGTATAAATATATTATAATAAATGCCGCAAGGCATTTCTACTATCTTATTTAACCTGTATAACAATCTGATTTCAGATGAGACAGATTTACGAGAGTGGCGAATCTCTAGTTGGCATAGAACAAGAGTTTTTAATCTACGTGTCGAAGATTCACGACTTCGTAGGAACTTACGTTCAAAGCGGGGTGAAAAAACTTAACCCTAAATCGTATAACAAAGATGATTGGAAAGGAGCCATATCAGAAATCGACGACATCGAAGAAAATATTTGGTGTCCGGAACTGGGAATGAAAGGTAACACATTGAGTTTTTCCAGTTGCGCCGTATCCATAATTTCGCCCTTTTTAGGTAAAGTTGACGTAAGTATAAGAAACGGACTGTCAACGATGCCTCTAGAAGTGAAAACTGGCAGAGCCAGCATGTCTTTACAACATAGAGGTCAAGTTTTGCTCTACATTATGATGATGAACAAGCTCGGATACAAGGTCTCTTCAGGGCTTCTTCTATATTTAAAGTAAGTGAACACACTCACTCTCTTCTTGTTCTTCTTCATCAGCCACTACTGGTCCCTTCCCGAACAAAGGTCTCCTTCATTTGTTTCCACGCTCTTCTGTCTTGTCAATCATTTCTTCTGTGTCTATCCTCACTTCCTGTACCCATTTCCTTCTTGGCATCCCTCTTGCTCTTGTAGTGAATGGACGCCGACCAATACAGAAACTTCTGTTTTCAGAGAAGGTATTCTTAAGGAAATACCTCCTTCGGCATCAGAAAAAAGGGATATTATTATTCTGCGCAATGAGCTGGCCTATTACCTGACGAGAAAGCCGGACGTGGTGAGAGATTCGGAGGAAATTTACTTGCAACCAGGCGAGGTTCCTGAGTCCACGGACAACCATACTTGCGGCAGGTGTCCCTACAAAACAATCTGCATGGCTTATTCAGTGTAAGTAGTTTTTCATCTTTCAATTTTTTTTTATACCGGGTGGTGCTTGGTGCAATTTTGCTACCCTCGAATATTGACTTCCCTATTAAGCTTACATCAAAATTGTATTCGAATTTTTTGAAGGTATGATAGATACGTACACCATATTTTATTATTCTTATTATTATTATTCCGTATTTGCGGGCACCAGTCAAGGTAAAAGATGACTGTCAAATAAAGTTGTCATTTTGAAATGTGTGCTTTATTGTTATAAAAACTCGTACATCAAAAATATTAAAGGTGTATTTATGAGAACAAATTAATCTGAATAAAACTAAAATAAAGTATCCAATTACAAGGTTAATTATGACATTTTACATGTTTCAATATTTTACTAATTAATAGGTAGGTACTATTAAATTGTTAGAACTTTAGGATTTAAGAAGATGTTCAAATATTCCTCAAAATGACAACTTTATTTGACAGTCATCTTTTACCTTGACTGGTGCCCGCAAATACGGGGCCATAAAAAGGAGAAATAGTTAAAAAGAAATCGGCGATAACCCGTAAACGGGCTCATCAAAAATATCTAAAGTTATTCTTTTGAATGTGGGTTTTAGTGCTCTTTAATAAACCTAAATAGAATTTTTCTCTAAAATAATTAGGGAAGCCAATAATTGACCCCATTTAAAATTACATGGGATTTCCTTTGTCCCGCTCGACGATGCAACACCCGGTATATAAAAGCGTGGAAAAAATGTTTTTTTTTATCTACCTGTATGCAACAAAAGTGTCGGTACTGCTTTTTTATGTTAGAAACAAAACGCAAAAACATATTTTAAACGTAATTTAATGATAAGTAATAATAATAAAATAATAATATAACAGTATGTATATAAGATGCAATACAATTAAAATTATAACATATAGGACGGTTATTAATTAAAACAAATGATACGTATACCTACAAAAAAGCACCGTGTAAGAAAAATAATTATTACATTTTAACCCAAGTCAGTTTCACTGTCACTGTCGTCATCCAAGTTCAAATAATTCTTTTTATTGAAAATTATTTTAATATTTCGAGGAATTGCTTTTTTGTGTAATTTTCCTTAAAATACATATTATTTTCCATCATATAGTTCTGGATGGTAAATTTTGTGTCATTGGAACACGGAACTTTATTTACCCTACGACTGTGGTAGCTTGCATTATCCATCACTATCACACTATTTGGTGGTATATTTGGTAATAATTTGTTTTTAAACCAGTCTTCAAATAGTTCTGCCGTAGTATCATCGTGATAATCAACAAGGGAATCCTTTATATTTTTAGCTGATAAGGCCAAAGCGTTTGGTATAAATCCGTTTTTCGTTCCAGCATTACCTTTATTTGATGGAGCTTTGGTTCTCTGGAACTTCGTGTGTGTCATACCACGTCTCGTCCAAATAAATAATATCCCTTCCATCCTGTCTATATCCATGGACTGCAATTAGGTATTCCATCCTCCATCTTTTTAACCGGGCCGATTCCATAATTACTTGTCGTTTGTTAATTTTTTTCATTTTAAAACCGTTTCTTAAAATATATTTCCTTAGAGTCTCACGACAACACTCTATTCCTGTATCATCTTTCTTTAATCTTTGCAATAGGGTTTTTAAAGTGGAGATCATTTGTTCCCTGTACATGGTATATATTTTGCTACGAATTAATACAAATACAAATACAAAAATGTTTTATTCATAAATATTTACATAGTAATATTACTGTTTTTCTAATTACCTGCACTTAAACCCACAGCGGGCTTTTGTGTGCAATTATATTAATACCTATGAATTAGATTTACGTTCTAATAATATTATTCTTCGATGCATCACATTGTGATAAAATACAACGATCATAACAATGAAAAATTTAAATTCATTCTTATATACACTTCCGAACTAATTCAGAGACTTAGGTACCGTCAAGAACGCAGGACCCCGCCCCCCACGCGTACATGGAGAGTCCGAGTATACAATATTGAATTATATAATTAGTCGCTTTAAATGAAGAGAGTTTATTGAAATAAAGATTTTAAGTCTAGATTTGAAAAGTTTATGACTTGGTATTTGTCGCAATTCAGAGGGTAAATAATTGAAGAGTTTGATTCCCACATAATTAACTGATTTTAGAAAGAGTGTATTGTTTGCTTTAGGTAAAACTAGTTGATCATTTTTGCTTATTCTTGTGGCATGACCGTGACTAACAGTTTGAGAGAAATTTGTACTTTTTTTTATGAAGCAGATAGTTGCATATATGTATAATTCCGATAAGTCAAACAAATTTGTCTCCCTAAACAACAGTTCTGTCGAGTATGATCTTGGTTTTTTGTACATAATCTTTATAATTTGTTTTTGTATTGTTATTAAAGGTTTAAGGGTGGTGTCATAAGCATTGCCCCATATTGGTATTCCATAATTTACTACTGACTCCAGCAATGAGGAGTAAACCAATTTTAATTCTGCTGGATTATATCGACATCCGTCGCGTCCAGTTTCTTAAAAGTAAAAGAGTCTTTCCTCTTTTTTCTCTCAACTATGGGTTTATTTACAACAAACCACACTGCCCCAAATTTTGAAAAACCACGTTCAAGAAGAGTGGTGTTAACGTTGAAGATTACTTTTTTTGTGTCATCTGATAAAATATCACGCTTTAATTGGTTTTTATCACGACCTGTAGATCCACTTGGTGTACTGGCTTCTTCCCACGGACGAAACATTCTTAGATATCACGTTTAATTGGCAACAGATAACTTCTTGTATAAACCAATACAAACATCTCACTGAATTTTAAAGCCAAAAATCAGCATATTTAAATAACTAAAATAAACCTATTTTATTTTACCCTAATTATTTTAAGAGGATTACTGAGAAACCTGAAGTCTCCAGATCAGGTGGCCGAATTTTAGACCTCACACAATAGGTTATTATGACGGTAAGGGATTAGCATTTATAATGAGTTTGTAAGATAGATAGACGGACTTTACTACATATTTTAGTTGTCTGTGTTCTTCACAATATTTGTATCTGCTTGTGTTGAAATATTATCTTGTTCTACATGAATGTTCATCTAACTTTGGTCTAATTTTATTGAGTGTACCCATTTTTTAACATAACTCATTTGTGACTCTCTGAAATTTTATTGTCGTTAGGGCATATGTTTGCATATTTCGTTGTAAGTGTGCGTGTATAGGGGAATTGATAAGCCAATCCAACGACCCGAATGCTTCCGGGTCAAGTTCGGATCGTATCAGATACGTTGTCATTTTTTTATCACATCGGGCATTGCGCCTAATCTTTTATCATAATCTTAGTTAATCAGTATTATTTATTGATTTCAAAAATTGTTCTAACACGTTCAAGGATTTAAATAAATTGCGAGAAAAGTGTTTCTCCCTTTACACAGTGCTTCGGTTCAAATCATGATGGACACAGCGGAACTAACGTCCGCAGTTAAAGAACAATCAAATCAATACGTTGTCGCGTTAAAAAAATGTGAAAGTGATTTTAAAAGTTACCTTACTAGTTTCCTCAAAACGGACTGTCAGAAAGTCCTTCTTATTGAAACGAGAAACGAAAGATTAACTGCGATGCGTCTTATGCGGATGTTGAACCAAACGAAAAGTACCAATAAACGAGTGGGTCAGTACCTAAAGGCTAGAAACCAAACATATTTGTGTTGGAGGAAGTTAGAGGACCTAATGAAATCAGCACAAGACTTTCCTGCAGTTACCAACTTGTGGGTATGCGAATTTTCTCAAAAACCGAAAATGTCCGACTTCGATTTAGAGCTGATGAATAAAATAGTCGATCGTCTGAATACAGTCTCAAGTAAAGCCATTTTTATCGCACGAAGAGGTCTTTTGGGGAAATATTTCAAGAAGATTGAACGGCAAGCGTTTGTTAAAATTGACGAGCTTAGGAATAAGCTGACGTCCAAAGGTTATGCTAGGAAAACAGACGCGTTGATAGCAGCAGCATCAAATGGGCACTTAAACGATGTAACTGAGTTATTAAAAAATGGCTTCAATGCAAATATAACTCGCAAAAAAGACGGGTTATCACCTTTATACGTGGCTGCCGTAAACGGCCACAAAGATGTGGTTGTGGCACTAATAAAAAGTGGCGCCAATGTAAATATGACTCGTAGAGGTGACAAGTCCTCGCCACTACACGCTGCTGCCGAGAAGGGACATAAAGAAGTAGTTGTAGCACTAATAAAAAGTGGCGTCAATGTAAATATAACTCGTAGAAGTGACAAGTCCTCGCCACTACACGCTGCGGCCGAAAATGGATATAAAGAAGTAGTTGTGGCACTATTAAGAAATGGAGCTGTTATGATACGTAATAAATTAAAAGATACACCTTTACATTTAGCTGCGAGGAATGGACACCATGACGTTGTGTTGGAGCTTTTGCAAAATGGCGCTAAGGTTAACGTCACAGGAGATTGTAAAATGACCGCTTTACACGAGGCAGCTTACAATGACCACGCCGAGGTGGTGGAGACTCTCTTGAAGTATGGCGCAAATGTTGCTCTTAAATCCGACGGCAATTCCACTGCTTTTGAAATAGCTGCCGCTTACAATAGCTCCAGTGCTCTAAGTACTTTGATGCAACACGAAGCTCTGAAATTGTCAAATGTAATCAAGGAAGCTGCTTTGCGTGATGCCGCAGAACAAGGACACGACGACGTTGTTTCGGTGCTTTTGGATAACGACGTCGATGTCAATGCCAAGGACTGTATGGGACTCACTGCTCTACACAACGCAGTTTTAAAAGGTCATATGGATGTGGTTGACACTCTCCTGGCGCGTGATGCTGATGTCAATGCCCGAACCGATATTGGTTCCACCCCTTTACACTTGGTTGCTCTATCCCCTATTGACCCTATTGATATTTTGGAATTTGTAAACACTTTGTTGAGTTATGGAGCTGACCTTGATGCCACTGAAAATGCTGGTGGTACTCCGCTTCACACTGCAGTATTCGAAGATAATGACGAGTTTGTTTTGGTTCTAATAGAAAGAGGAGCCGATATCGGGATGACAAATGAGCAAGGTCAAACAGCCTTGGACTTAGCTATAAACTGTTGCCGTCATAATGCCGTCGAACTTTTAAAGGACTATCCAAACAGATAATTTGTTCGCGTCTCTAGCATTGAATTAAATTAAACTGATTGGCTTGTATTCTAATGGAACGCTTGTGCATAAGTTAATCTTATATCAAAGTTGATATCTACTATGTTATCTAATATTTTGTTGTTGTTTTTTTTACGAATAAACCTATAGCTACCTCGATTTTTCATGGATATATTGGTACATAATCCCCGAAGAATATTTTTTATATATTTTAGAATGTAAGGCTCAGATAGTTGTAGTGCAGTAACTAGGGAATGCGGTGTGTAAAGTTGTAAATATTTTAAAGACATAAAAATACAAGTACAATAACTGACACTTGTAAAGGGAACATTCTGACGCTTTGTGCCCCTTTATGTTTAAAATATTGACAGCTGATTAACCTTACAAATGACTTTTAAAACGTTTTGTTTTATTACTGTTCAACTAATGTATAACATTTTAAAATAGTTTTTACATTGAACAATAATACCAATTCGCCAAGTAAAAAAAAAGTAGTAGTAGTAGTCGTAGTAGTAGTAGTAGTAGTAGTAGTAGTAGTAGTAGTAGTAGTAGTAGTAGTAGTTGTCATAGTAGTAGTAGTAGTAGTCGTAGTAGTAGTAGTAATAGTAATAGTAAGAAGATTATAATTTGTAAAAATAACAAACAATAAAACATTTCAAAGCCCAGTCGATGAGTTCTCCTAACACCTCACTAAAACAATACGTTTACTTACCAGTCGCCTTGTATAAAAACTCTTTTTCAAATATTAATTAATTGTAGAAAAAATATGTTTGAAACATGTTCGAGAAAGCCTGAAAATTTAAATTGACACTCATTGATATCCCTTTAACAATTTCTTCTCAAAGAACCATTGTTGGATTCTTCTGCATTGACTGCCTGGAGTTGAATCTTCTATCATAATATTTATTAACCGGTATTTTTTACAATTTTAAATACTGCAGTTACGATAATAAAATTATCTACATTACAATATAACTAATCATCTTATTATCTGCGATAAGATATTCTAATGCAAGGTTTTAAAGCAAGCTTTTCTTGGTTTTTGCCAGATTTAAAATAATATCCAGAATAAGACGTTCCAAAATTTTGTTTACTATCTCCGCATCGAATTATTTTATTGCCTCTAATTGGAAAAAGTCGCAAACTAATAAGTCAGTAAACTTAGGAAAGCTTGCTTGCAGGTAAGTTTGGTGATCATCCGTCAAATATCTTTCGGACACTGTTTGATTTTCACAGTTCTTCGCCAACTCTCTTAACACTTGCAGAGTACGTAGGTACTAACCCTGCTTTTGCGTCCTTTATTGCAATAAGCAGAAGCTTCGACTTTTAAATTTACTTTCACATTTGTCTACAAGGGCAACATATTTTTTAGATTGCTCTTGAACTGCAATTGTCAGTTCCAACGCGTTAGTACGTACTCTGCAGGTGTTAAGAGAGTTGGCGAAGAACTGTGAAAATCAAACAGTGTCCGAAAGATATTTGACGGATGATCACCAAACTTACCTGCACGCAAGCTTTCCTAAGTTTACTGTCTTATTAGTTTGCCACTTTTTTTCAATTAGAGGCAATAAAGCAATTTGATGCGGAGATATTAAAGAAACTTTTGGAAAAAAAGCAGAATTATTAAAAAAATGACGCCAATGTAAATGCAACTAATAGAATAGACCGGTTAACTTCTTTACACGTTACTGTTAAAAAAGGTCATAAAGAGGTAGTTTTGATATTACTAAAAAGTGGCGCGAAAATTGTGCCTAATAGATAGACCTTTACATCTTGCTGCGAGAGAAGGGCGGTACAGGACGCTGTGGACGTATTGCTTTGCACGAGGCAACTTACTAGAACCATAAAGATGTGGTAAAGACACTCTTGAAGTATGGTGCAGATATCAACCTTAAAACCACTGATAATGGAACCACTCTGGAAGCTGAGTTAATAGAACTGGTAACAATGGTGCGCACGTTCTAAAAACTTTGTTAAGAAGTAAAGCTCAGAAGTTCTCCAATATAACCAAGGAAGCCGCTTTACGTCTGGCAGCTGAAAAAGACCATACAGACGTTGCGGTGCTTTTAACTAAAGATCGATGTCAGCCTCAAGGACTCTATGGGATGGACTGCTCTACATAAGGCCGCTTCAAGTTGTCGTAATGATGTAGTCAAGATTCTTCTAAACCATGGGGCTAACGTATGTGCCCGCGCCGATAATGGCTCAACTCCTTTACACTTGGCTGCTGCAAATCATTGTGTCATGGATTGGACCTTGGAAGTTTTCGAAACTAAGCTATGAGGCTGACATAAATGCTAGAGCTAACAATGGGGATACTTCGCTTCAGGTTCCTGTAGACTATTTGTTTTCTTTTTGGTGTAAAAATGATGTGATTTAAGTTGGGCAGGGCAAAACAGCCTTGAACATAGCTGAAGACCGTTGCTATTCTAGAATTGCCGCATGTTTGATAAGCAGAATTACTGAAAACTGTACACATACAATGTGTTTGGGAACACGTTTTCTAATAATCCAAGTAATAAACTAGTATTTTATCTTGCAGTATTCCAACTCTCGGAAAACATCAAGTCTTCTGTAAACATAAAAACCTGCTATATTCTAAACTAAATAATATTAAATTCACGTCTATGAAAACCGTTAATTGGTAGCTTTGCAATAGGTTTGTGGCTTCAAGAATATGTAAATGAGGTTCTGTTATGTTTTGACCGACAATAACGAATGCTTCAATCTCCCGATTGGCACTGAGCAAGTATGGCTGCCAACCTGGGTGGACGCGACATCCGTCGGTTGGTCAAGACAAATCAGTGTCCTGTTAGACGTTAAAGTAAGCAGATGCTCCACGTGGCTGAAAACAATAGTAGAGTCCCCAGATCAGGTGGCCGAATTTTACACCCCACACAATAGGTTATTATGACGATAAGGGATTAACATTTATGAGTTTGTAAGATAGATAGACGGACTTTACTACTAATGTTTTAGTTGTCTGTGTTCTTCAAAATATTTGTATCTGCTTTCGTATCGTATCAGATACGTTATCATTTTTTTATCACCTCAGGCGTTGCGCCTAATTTTTTATCGTAATCTTAGTTAATCGGTCTCAATTTATTGATTTTAAAATATCGATGTTGTTCTAACATGTTTAAGGACTTAAATAAATTGCGAGAAAAGTGTGTCTCCCTTTACACAGTGCTTTGGTTGAAATCATGATGGACACAGCGGAACTAACGTCCGCATTTAAAGAACAATCAAATCAATACGTTGTCGAGTTAAAAAAATGTGAAAGTGATTTTAAAAGTTATCTTACTAGTTTCCTAAAAACGAACTGTCAGAAAGTCCTTCTTATTGAAACAAGCAACGAAAGATTAACTGCGATGCGTCTTATGCGGATGTTGAACCAAACGAAAAGTACCAATAAACGAGTGGGTCAGTACCTAAAGGCTAGAAACCAAACATATTTGTGTTGGAGGAAGTTAGAGGACCTAATAAAATCAGCACAAGGCTTTCCTGCAATTAGCAACTTGTGGGTATGCGAATTTTCTCAAAAACCGAAAATGTCCCACTTCGATTTAGAGCTGATGCATAAAATAGTCCATCGTCTGAATACAGTCTCAAGTAAAGCCATTTTTATCGCACGAAGAGGTCTTTTGGGGAAATATTTCAAGAAGATTGAACGGCAAGCGTTTGTTAAAATTGACGAGCTTAGGAATAAGCTGACGTCCAAAGGTTATGCTAGTAAAACAGACGCGTTGATAGCAGCAGCATCAAATGGTCACTTAAACGATGTAACTGAGTTATTAAAAAATGGCTTCAATGCAAATATAACTCGCAAACAAGACGGGTTATCACCTTTATACATGGCTGCCGTAAAGGGTCACAAAGATGTAGTTGTAGCACTAATAAAAAGTGGCGCCAATGTAAATATAACTCGTAGAAGTGACAAGTCCTCGCCACTACACGCTGCTGCCGAAAAGGGGCATAGAGAAGTAGTTGTGGCACTAATAAAAAGTGGCGCCAATGTAAATATAACTCGTAGAAGTGACAAGTCCTCGCCACTACACGCTGCTGCCGAAAAGGGACATAAAGAAGTAGTTGTGGCACTAATAAAAAGTGGTGCCAATGTAAATATAACTCGTAGAAGTGACAAGTCCTCGCCACTACACGCTGCTGCCGAAAAGGGATATAAAGAAGTAGTTGTGGCACTATTAAAAAATGGAGCAGTTATGATACGTAATAAATCAAAAGATACACCTTTACATTTAGCTGCGAGAAATGGACACCATGACGTTGTGTTGGAGCTTTTGCAAAATGGCGCTAAGGTTAACGTCACAGGAGATTGTAAATGGACCGCGTTGCACGAGGCAGCTTACAATGACCATGACGACGTGGTGGAGACTCTCTTGAAGTATGGCGCAAATGTTGCTCTTAAATCCGACGACAATTCCACTGCTTTTGAAAAAGCTGCCGCTTACAATAGCTCCAGGGCTCTAAGCACTTTGATGCAACAAGGAGCTCTGAAATTGTCAAATGTAATCAAGGAAGCTGCTTTGCGTGATGCCGCAGAACAAGGACACGACGACGTTGTTTCGGTGCTTTTGGATAACGACGTCGATGTCAACGCCAAGGACTCTATGGGACTCACTGCTCTACATAACGCAGTTTTAAAGGGTCATATTGATGTGATTGACATTCTCCTGGAGGGTGGTGCTGATATCAATGCCCGAACTAATATTGGTTCCACCCCTTTACACTTGGTTGCTGTATCTCCTATTGACCCTGATGATGTTTTGGAATTTGTAAACAATTTGTTGAGTTATGGAGCTGACATTGATGCCACTCAAAACGCTGGTGGTACTCCGCTTCACACTGCAATATTCGAAGATAATGACGAGTTTGTTAAGGTTCTATTAGAAAAAGGAGCCGAGATCGGGATGATAACTGAGCAAGGTCAATCAGCCTTGGACTTAGCTATAAACTGTTGCCGCTATAATGCCGTCGAACTTTTAAAGAACGTACCAAACAGATAATTTGTTCGTGTCTCTAGCATTAAATTAAATTAAACTGATTGGCTTATATTCTAATGGAACGTGAACACGCTTGTGTAAAAGTTAATCTTATATCAAAATTCATATCTACTATATTATCTAATATTTTGTTGTTGTTTTTTTTGTGAATAAACCTATGGCTACCTCGATTTTTCATGGATATATTGTTACATATTACCTGAAGAATATTTTTTATATATTTAAGAATGTACGGCTCAGGTAGTAACTAGGGAATGCGGTGTACAAAGCTGTAAATATTTTAAAGAAATAAAAATGCAAGTACAATAACTGAAATTTGCAAAGAAAACATTCTGACTCTTTGTGCCCCTTTATGTTTAAAATTTGTCAGCTGATTAACCCTACAAATGATGTATAACATTTTAAAATAGTTTTTACATTGAACAATAATACCAATTCGGAAACAGGATTTTATGGTTAAATTATCTTCAAAATGAGAACCTCCATTTCTGAAATATCTAAAACATAGTTATTATTTCCTTTTTAGTAGTAGTAGTAGTATTAGTAGTAGTAGTAGTAGTAAGAGTAGCAGTAAGAACATTATAATTTGTAAAAATTACAAACAATAAAATATTTTAAACCCCAGTCGATGAGTTCTCCTAACACCTCACTAAAACAATACGTTTACGTACCAGTCGCCTTGTATAATAACTCTTTTTTCAATATTAATTAATTGTAGAAAAAAAATATTTGAAACATGCTGGAGAAACTCTGGAAATTTGAATTTACACTCATTGGTAACCCCTTAACAATTTCTTCTCAAAGAACCATTGTTGGATTCTTTTGCGTCTTTTGTTGTTAAACGAAGATAAACTCGTTGGAACTAACAGTTGCAGTTAAAAGTCTATCAATAGTTTTTTGACATCCGACTTTAAGAAGCTTTTGCTTATTGAAGCAAAGGATGCAAAAGCGGGGTTACTACGTACTATGCAGGTGTTAAGAGAGTTGGCGAAGAACTGTGAAAATCAAACGGTATCTAAAAGATATTTGACGGATGATCACCAAACATACCTGCAAGCAAGCTTTTCTAAATTTACTGACTTATTAGTTGGCGAGTTTTCCCAATTAGAGACAGTAGAACAATTCGATGCGAAAATGGAAATGATAAATAAATTTTGGATGCGGAAATGGCAAAAAAATTTTGGAACGTCTTATTCTGGACATCTCAAAAAAAGCAGAATTATTAAAAAAATGGCGCCAATGTAAATGCAAGTTATAGAATAGACTGATTAACATTATTACACGTTGCTGTTGAAAACGGTCATAAAGAGGTAGTTTTGACATTACTAAAAAGTGGAGCGAAAATTGTGCCTAATAGATAGACCTTTACATCTTGCTGCGAGAGAAGGGTTGTACAGGACGCTGTGGACGTACTGCTTTGCACGAGGCAACTTACTAGAAGATGTGGTAAAGACTCTCTTGAAGTATGGTGCAGATATCAACCTTAATACCACTGATAATGTAACCACTCTGGAAGCTGAGTTACCAGAGCTGGTAACAATTGTGTGGAAGTTCTAAAAACTTTGTTAAGAAGTAAAGCTCCAATATAATCAAGGAAGCCGCTTCACGCCTGGCAGTTGAAAAAGGACATACAAACGTTGCGGTGCTTTTAACTAAAGGTCGATGTCAATATCAAGGACTCTAGATTCTTCTAAACTAATCTAAACCATGAGGCTAATGTAAGTGCCCACACCGATGAGGGCTCAACCTATATACTTGGCTGCTGCAAGTCGTTGTCATGGATTGGACCTTGGAAATTTTGTTAAGCTAATAAGGCTGACATAAATGCTAGAGCTAACAATGTGGACTACTTCGCTTCAGGGTGCTGCAGCCTATTTGTTCTCTTTTGAGTGTAAAAATAATGTGAATGAATAAGTATAAAAAATAAGCAGGGCAAAACAGCCTTGAACATAGCTGAAGACCGTTGCTATTCTAGAATTGCCGCATGTTTGATAGGCAGAATTTAAAAACTGTACACATACAATGTGTTTGGGAAACACGTTTTCTAATAATTCATGTAATAAACTAGTGTTTTATCCCGCAGTATTCCAACTCTCGGAAAACATCAAGTCTTCTGTAAACATAAAAACCTGTTATATTTTAAACTAAATAATAATAAATTCACGTCTACGAAAACCGTTAATCGGTAGCTTTGCAATAGGTTTGTGGCTTTAAGAATATGTAAATGAGGTTCTGTAATGTTTTGACTGACAATAACGAATGCTTCAATCTCCCGATTGGCACTAAGCAAGTATGGCTGCCAACCTAGGTGGATGCGACATCCGTTGGTTGGTCAAGACAAATCAGTGTCCTGTTAGACTTCAAAGTAAGCAGATGCTCCACGTGGCTGAAAACAATAATAGCACGTGGTTTGATCTGACTTGTCAGGCAAACTGATTTTCTAATGTTAAAGTAATTGATATTTAGGGGACGCGTGCCCGGTAACAGACGTTACTATTCTTTTAAAGGTACCGTGAATTTCGCAGTTAAATAAAGGCCAGGGCGAGCCCCTGTCTAAAACAAAATGCTTAGAGCTTCGTTCATGCTAGGGGATAGTTGCTTATCATAGTAAATGAATACTTGAGAAGTGTGAATCATAATATGACATAAATATACAGGGTGTCAATTTGATCCGCTGTTTTAGGCACGCAAACGAAGATATGTCATCGAAAAAGGCACTTAAGCAAGTGCACAATGAACTGAGCGTTTTTCTAACGACAGCACACGTCGACTATTTTATACGTTGGAGCTCTCTTTTAGATATTGAGATGTCTATTAGGCAGGGACAAAAGAACTTAAGGGATATCTATACGCTGACACCGAATGAGAGGTAAGAGTAGTCACTTATAATTTATTTAAGGGTAGGTACAGGTAATTTATTCCTGTTGCTAAGGAAATATGTTATATCTTTCATTTGATTTCGCGACGAAAAGTGAAGAGAGTAATATTTTTGGAAATACAATTCTCTATCGTTTTTCTTTCTTAGTAATTTTCGATATTTTTATTATTTATTGAGTTATGGCTGAATTCGGGCAGTTCGAAGGGGTTGGAAATGCTTTTCGCGATTATCTCGTTTTCTTTCGATTTCGCCACGAAAAGTGAAGAGAGTAATCTTGTTGGGAATACAATTCTCTATGATTTTTCTCTTGTAGTAATTTTCGATATTTTTATTATTTATCGAGATATTGCTTGATTCGGGTATTTCCGAAGGGGTTAAAATGCTTTTCGCGAATATCTCGTTTACTTTTGATTACGCTACGAAAAGTAAAGAAAGTAATATTGTTGAAAATATAATTCTCTATGATTTTTGTCTTGTAGAGATTTTCGATATTTTTATTATTTATCGAATTATTGCTCGATTCGGGCATTTCCGAAAGGGTTGAAAGTGCTTTTCGCGAATATCTCGTTTATTTTTTATTACGCTACAAAAAGTGAAGAGAGCAATATTGTTAGAAATACAATTCCCTATGATTTTTCTCTTGTAGTAATTTTCGATATTTTTATTATTTATCGAGACATTGCTTGATTCGGGTATTTCCGAAGGGGTTAAAATGCTTTTCGCGAATATCTCGTTTACTTTTGATTACGCTACGAAAAGTGAAGAGAGTAATATTGTTGGAAATATAATTCTCTATGATTTTTGTCTTGTAGTGATTTTCGATATTTTTATTATTTATCGAATTCTTGCTCGGTTCGGGCATTTTCAAAAGGGTTGAAGTTGAAAGTGCTTTTCGCGAATATCTCGTTTACTTTTGATTACGCTACGAAAAGTGAAGAGAGTAATATTGTTGGAAATATAATTATCTATGATTTTTGTCCTATAGTAATTTTCGATATTTTTATTATTTATTGTGTTATTGCTCGATTCTATAATTTCCGAAGGGGTTGAAAATGCTTTTTGCGAATATCTCGTTTTCTTTTGATTTCGCGCCGAAAAGTGAAGAGAGTAATATTGTTGGGAATATAGTTCTCTATGATTTTTGTCTTGTAGAGATTTTCGATAGTTTTATTATTTATCGAGATATTGCTTAATTCGGGTATTTCCGTAGGGGTTAAAAAGCTTTTCGCGAATATCTCGTTTACTTTTGATTACGCTACGAAAAGTGAAGAGAGTAATATTATTGGAAATATAGTTCTCTATGATTTTTGTCTTGTAGAGATTTTCGATAGTTTTATTATTTATCGAATTATAGCTCGGTTCGGGCATTTCCAAACGGGTTGAAAGTGCTTTTCGCGAATATCTCGTTTATTTTTGATTACGCTACAAAAAGTGAAGCAAGCAATATTGTTAGAAATACAATTCTCTATGATTTTTCTCTTGTAGTAATTTTCGATATTTTTATTATTTATCGAGATATTGCTTGATTCGGGTATTTCCGAAGGGGTTAAAATGCTTTTCGCGAATATCTCGTTTACTTTTGATTACGCTACGAAAAGTAAAGAGAGTAATATTGTTGAAAATATAATTCTCTATGATTTTTGTCTTGTAGAGATTTTCGATATTTTTATTATTTATCGAATTATTGCTCGATTCGGGCATTTCCGAAAGGGTTGAAAGTGCTTTTCGCGAATATCTCGTTTATTTTTTATTACGCTACAAAAAGTGAAGAGAGCAATATTGTTAGAAATACAATTCCCTATGATTTTTCTCTTGTAGTAATTTTCGATATTTTTATTATTTATCGAGACATTGCTTGATTCGGGTATTTCCGAAGGGGTTAAAATGCTTTTCGCGAATATCTCGTTTACTTTTGATTACGCTACGAAAAGTGAAGAGAGTAATATTGTTGGAAATATAATTCTCTATGATTTTTGTCTTGTAGTGATTTTCGATATTTTTATTATTTATCGAATTATAGCTCGGTTCGGGCATTTCCAAAAGGGTTGAAAGTGCTTTTCGCGAATATCTCGTTTATTTTTGATTACGCTACAAAAAGTGAAGAAAGCAATATTGTTAGAAATACAATTCTCTATGATTTTTCTCTTGTAGTAATTTTCGATATTTTTATTATTTATCGAGATATTGCTTGATTCGGGTATTTCCGAAGGGGTTAAAATGCTTTTCGCGAATATCTCGGTTACTTTTGATTGCGCTACGAAAAGTAAACAGAGTAATATTGTTGAAAATATAATTCTCTATGATTTTTGTCTTGTAGAGATTTTCGATATTTTTATTATTTATCGAATTATTGCTCGATTCGGGCATTTCCAAAAGGGTTGAAAGTGCTTTTCGTGAATATCTCGTTTACTTTTGATTACGCTACGAAAAGTGAAGAGAGCAATATTGTTGGAAATATAATTCTCTATGATTTTTGTCTTGTAGTGATTTTCGATATTTTTATTATTTATCGAGATATTGCTTGATTCGGGTATTTCCGAAGGGGTTAAAATGCTTTTCGCGAATATCTCGTTTACTTTTGATTACGCCACGAAAAGTGAAGAGAGTAATATTATTGGAAATATAATTCTCTACGATTTTTGTCTTGTAGAGATCTTCGATATTTTTATTATTTATCGAATTCTTGCTCGGTTCGGGCATTTTCAAAAGGGTTGAAGTTGAATGTGCTTTTCGCAAATATCTCGTTTACTTTTGATTATGCTACGAAAAGTGAAGAGAGTGATATTGTTGGAAATATAATTATCTATGATTTTTGTCTTATAGTAATTTTCGATATTTTTATTATTTATTGTGTTATTGCTCGATTCCATAATTTCCGAAGGGGTTGAAAATGCTTTTTGCGAATATCTCGTTTTCTTTTGATTTCGCGCCGAAAAGTGAAGAGAGTAATATTGTTGGGAATACAATTCTGTATGATTTTTCTCTTCTAGTAACACCGTTATCTTGGCAACCGATTTGCTAATAAACCACCATACAATAGTGCTCTGAACTACCATTGGTAAAAATATGTGTGAAATTGTGTGAATGATTTTAGGAAATACCAAGGAAAATGCTTAATAGACTTGAAAGTCGCCGACGTTTCTGAAGAATGTAATGGCACATTCTTGCACATCTTTAGGGAGAATCCGGATCAAGCCACCAACTTCCTCTCCAGTGGTTTTGTGGAAAACACTTACGTCGTTGTTAGCGTGGAAAACAGACCTGCGATATCCACTGGATTCATTACCGATATTTCCGCTAGAACTGTCACTGTTTCATTAGATAAGTAAGTAAAGTCTAGTATTACAGAATTAACTTCTTGTAGTGAAAGTTCTCTAATCCTTAGATCTCTGCGGGTATTCAACTGATCTTGTCGTTTTGTTATTTCACAGGAGCCTTAATAAGAAGTATCCCAACCGTACGTTTTTCCTTGATGCCTACGATTCGACGACATTCCTAACTTTTAATTTGGCAAGTTTGGCCCTTATCTTAGACAGTTCGGAGCGCGCAAGTCGCTTGAGAAGTATCGTAGTTGATAGGTATGTATAACCAAAAAAACACTTAATATATTTTCTTCATTGTCCATGTCTCCATAATGTAATGAAGTAAACTAACCAGTGAAGCGAAAAATTTTTATTTGCATTACTAATTAAAAGTTGCCAGTTTTATCGAAATAAATAGGGAGTACTTTTTTGAAGAGGAATGATCAGAGTATTCAAGGAATCAGTTTCCAGCTCTGTCAAATTTTGGACCAATGAGTGTGGTGGCAATTCCATTCCCGACTTCCCTGACGATGTAGAACATCTACTGTAGTATTGTTTAATGACTCTTTATGGCCTCTATAAAATATTAAAGTTTCATTAAGTTATACAAGTCGGTTAAAAAGTTAGAGCCAAAAAAGTAAATGGCTTTAGGGCTCTGTACCTTCGTTAAGGAATTTTTTTTCTATGCCAAATTAGGGTTATTTTAATCTCCTCTGTATGCTCCAGAGAAATTAGGAGGTACTTACCCTGTATATTTTAAATATTTCTGTCTCCGCCTTATAGTTGGGTTTGTAAACCTGTAAGGCAGGTATTTAAATAAATAAAATAAGGCCCTGTTTCCAACAAACTTGTTACAGCTTTGTCTGTTTTCGCCATAGGCAACCAGCGTCGTTTCAGCCGAAGCTGCCCAAAATCCTGGCGGAAGTAGCAAAACCGATTTTAAAAAGGCTCAATAGGGTTCAACAACGAGCTGTATTAAAAGCCATTGCTGCCAATGACTATTTTCTGATTAAAGGAATGCCGGGAACAGGTAGGAAGCTTACATAAATTTTTCAATGCCAGTCTATGTTCTGACAAATTAGAGTTTATGGTCCAGGGGAAGCACACGCTCATGTCAATGTTTTTACTATACTCTGGTACCAAGGTAATTGGCAGTGACTCATTTTTACCGGGGTGTGCAAGACGTAAGGGAACGCCATCCAGAAGCGTGTCATTTTAAACAATAATAATTCAAAAATATATGAATTTTTTGTTTATTATTATAATATATTTACATTTACTATAATTACTATAATATTATAAATTAAACTAAACCTAAACCTAAACCTAAATTATAAATGTTTATAAATTTCCTAACTATTGTTACCTAATAAACACTAATTGATAATAATTTGACAAATTATATTCCACGCCGACATTAAAAAGTGTTATAATGACAATACGTTACAATTTTAAATTCATTATTACTATTACAGCGATTATTCACTATCTGACGATGAAAACATTTCATTACTGTCGCTACTGCTGTCATCTGCAGGATTTATAATAATAGGTTCTATCATGACTTCAACGCGTACATCTAAGTCCCACAATTTTTTTTTTCTACGCCCTCGACATGTAATACGCACTTATGCCAATCTGCTGCTTGTACATTCGCTATTGCCGTTTTTAACAGTTCTTTAACATCTTTTAATTTAAAAGTTTTATTTTCACGCGCTACTTCACCTTTCATCTGTGCCCATATAAGCTCGATCGGATTCACTTCACAATGGTAAGGCGGTAAACGTAATATTGTAACACCTCGTTCACGAGCCATTTCATCCACTACATATTTCTTATATTTTTTTTTGTGGAGTCTTGCAAGATCGAGCAACTGCACTTTTAGCATTTTTTCGACAAATGCAATATTATTTTCTTCGAGCCAGTCAACAATCTTGCCTTTTCGCCACGCAGAAGTTGGCAAAGCTTCCACCCGACGGCTGTGGTATGGTGCATTATCCATCACGATTACCGACCCACGTTCAATACGCGGTAAGATGGATATAAACCAATCTTCAAACACTCCCGAGTTCATATCCTTATGATAATCACCGGTTTTACGAGATTCAAACACGTTTAACCCACCTTCAAGAAAACCAGAATCACTCCCGATGTGGGTTACAATTAACCGACGACCTTTTCCTGAAGGAGCTTTCAATCCAGTGGACAGTCCATTGATAAAGGCGTTACGTGCATCTTTAATGTTCAGATCTTGCCAAATGTAATTCACAGTATGTCCTTCATTTAACCATGTCTCGCCCGTAAAGTAAATTCTTTTCCCTGCACAGCGATATTATTGTATTTCTTCTAGATACTTTCTACGCCACAATACGATTTCTTCCTTTTACGCCAAAAGACTTTTGCGATTTCGTTTTAAGAATCGAAAATTCAATTCTCGTAGTGTACGCATTAGAACTCTTCGTGAAATTTTTTGCATATTTTCATCCCTTTCAATTTCGGCAGAATTTTTTTTTTAATTCGGAAGTACATTCCGAAAAAAAAATTCATGCACTTTCCGACGAATAGCTAACTTTGTTTGCTGATCAATAAAAATCTTTTTCCGTCCTCTTGTTTTCTTCTGATCGGACACTTTACTATTCCTATTGTCCTTGATAGTTCTAGAAACAGTACGTCAAGATGTCTTAGTCAATGTGGCACAAAGTTCTGTTGCATCAGTGAATGATATTCCACTGTGTGTACTTAGAATTCCCTCATATACATTTTTTACCATCGTACGCTCTCCAGGTTTTAAATGACGTCGTTTTGTAACTTATTGGTTACTATCACTTAAAAACTCGCCTGCTGTTTTGAATAACCACCAAAATAATAAAACTGAATTGCTAATATCCTCTTGATTGAAACTTGTCTACAACACTGAACGTTGGTTAGAGGCGATAAGAAAGCGTGCGAGCGCCTTTAGACATGGGTTTTTTCTACCTGCGTTGCCAAATTAAGTAAAACAGGTACCGTAGGGTGAAAAGGCCCTTAATGACATGCCGATTTCGGTAAATTTTATGGAAATTTCAGTGAAATCTATTAAAACTTGGCAACATGTAATGACCTATTTATGCACAATCTGCCCAAGCGGTTTGGATTGCTTTTATTTAAGTTAAAAGTGGGCGAATCAATGTTAATTATTTCCGCCGCACACCGTTAATGGTTATATGAACAGTTTTGCCAATTATTTTGAGACCGTACTAGGGATTTCATTCATAAACCTTTGTATACTAATTGGTGACAGGGTCTAGATATTGAACGTTTCAGGAAAAACTGCCACCATTGTGGCCCTAATTCAGCTTCTGGTGGTACTGAAAAAATCAGTCCTCATAACGAGTCACACGCACTCTGCTGTCGACAACGTATGTCTTAAACTCGTTCAGTTCGGAGTGAAATTTATGAGATTGGGCAGCGAAGCCAAAATGGACGCCGACTTGAAGGAATACTCTGAACACAGCCTCACTAAGGACTGCAGCACACCAGCCGAATTAGAAAAAGTTTATAATGAAGTGGTAAGTCGACTTCCGGCCAAAAATGCGCTCATTGTAAAACCCTCCTGTATATTAAGATTTACGCTATCAACACTGTCGATTGACGCGTTAGGACGTAGCTTTATATGTTGAAGCCTTTCGATGGTTGATCGCCAGAGTTGTAAAGCCGCAGTTTAAAAACATTATTTTTCTCTGTATACTTTTAGCAAGTTCTGGCTGTGACATGTTTAGGTTCCGGTCATCCCGTGCTATCCAAACGAACCCTGGACATCTGCATAGTCGACGAGAGCACTCAAGTGCTGCAATGCTCGGTGTTTAGGCCTTTACATGCCGCCAATACTTTTATACTTATAGGGGACCCCGATCAGCTACCCGCAGTCATCAGAAGCAGAGAAGCCGTGTAAGTATTCCTTAGATCGGATATATTTCAACACATCGCACATTAACATCGCGGCACAGACAGACATCTGACTTCTCAGATCAAAACCTTAATCCTTAGAGCAAGCCCAAACCTCTGTCCAGGAACGCGCCAAGTATTTTCGGCGCCAATATTATAATATTGAGCTAAAATTACCACCATTCTCTCATAATTGATCGTTAAAATTTTTGGAGAAAACTCTATACTTTTTAGTACTATTGTCTATATTTATTGTTCGTTATTATGTTTTAAATTAACGTACCTTAAGCAAACAGAAATCTGCTCCTGGCGGCTCACATCAGGAGTACAATCAAGTATTATAGAAGAATACTGTGCTTCTTTAACTTCCTTTAAAATATTATTTCCTATATTGTAACCTGAACTAATCTATTAATTTAATGGTTTCGTTTTGAATTTTATCTCCAAGGTAAAGTAAAATATTTTTTTGGAGATCTATTAATGTGCAGACATGACTGAATCAAATTTTGCTATCATTTCTATACATTTTAAAAAATTTCCATTTTTTCTTTCAAATAATTTGTTACTAGGACCACGAAAAGCCAATTTTTGTTCAGCTAAAAATTGAATAGTATAAATTATTCTTTCAATGACACTGCGCCAATGTTTAGTTTAGAGTTTTTAATCTTTCTAGTAAATCTGACCAGACACGTAAATTTTGAAAATGAGATTTACTTTTTTCGTGGATTTTCAAATGTTCGCTTAAATGATGCGAATCACTGAAACCGTCTTGGTTACTTAATTTAGTGTTTTTAAAGGTCAATGAATTGTTGGGGTTGGGGGTCATTGAATATTTTATAGCAGAAGCAGAAAACTGCATTTTTTTCAATAGAATATAGCAACCAATGACGCTGAACCTTTTCATTAACAAAATTCGAGTAAAATGTATATCGGAAAACTTACGTCCACTTTTGTCTTTAGGATACATAGTTTTAATTTGATAATGCATTGGACCTTTTTCGACAAGTTCTTGCACCTGGATTGGAGAAAATACACTCGTCCAAAGACCTGGATCGTTAGAAAGGAACGCTTCTTCGGATAATTCGTCTTGCTTACTCGAACATGATGGTACCGACACTGACTGAAACATATCAGGATCTAATTCTTTTGGATCTTCATCCTCATCAGCTTGCTTTCCTAATTCTGATGGCAAGTTTGATTTTGTTGAATGTAGAAAATCACTGTTATCAGAAGTAGTGTCTTGTGTGGTCTTTCAAAAAAAGTTACTAGTTTTCTCCAAGTCTTCCTCCCGTTTTCGCTTGTTAAGCAAGTTTTGGTAACCAGACAATTTAATTTTTTCTTCTCTGGCAATCTAAATAAAATAAATAAAAATATTAAACACTAAGCCTTATTTGTTTCATAAACAAAAGTTATTGAAAAGAAAAACAATTATTTGCATCCTTGTTAATTAATGTACTTAATCACTTACTTACCTTATTTGTAATTATTTTTCACAATTGCGGTAGGTACGTAATAGCGAATTAGGCACTCTATACGTCTTATGCGCTTATCAAGACAAGGGTGAATAATTAACCTGCTACATCGATTACGAACACGCAAAATTTTGCAAGTTTAAACAGCGCGCCGAACGCACGCAGATTTTAGCGCCCCCACAGGAAGAGGAGTAGTAAAATTTCACCACTGGTACTGGTCGCCGACCGGCGGTCGGTGTTGGTGGATAATGCATTTTCACCACCGGTATTCGTAGATATTTTTTTTAGTTTTATGTTAATTTGTGTTGAAGGCCTGGGGCTGTCGTGCTCCGCACGACCTTGCTCATGTGGTCGGCGCGTCCCTGGCACTGTCCTGTTGTGTCCCGCATATCCCACAGTAGACCCCTACGACGTCGCACCTTCTGGGCGTCCTAGATACCTGGGTAAAGCTAGCCATTAGAGCTAATCAATATAGGAATGTTTGGAGTCGTAACAGTATTCATAATTTTAGGGAGCTGGGAATGAGCGAAAGCCTCTTTGATCGTCTTAATTCAGAGGAGTCGCGCATCACCTTGAACCTCAATTATAGGATGAACGAACCGATCACCGGTCTGGCAAACGCCCTTACCTATAACGGAGAACTTCTCATTGGTGCGGAGCGAGTGGCTACGGCTACGCTAAAGATACCCAAACTGCAGGTGTGTTAAACAAAAACTAAAATTGTCAACTGGGTCCTAATGGTGTGACGTTGACGGCTAATGCTACCTGGATGTTGTTTTAATAAAATTGTTTATCTTCCAGGAGTTGACCACAGCCTACAGAAACCAAACGTGGCTGCTTAAAGCCCTGGACACCAGCCTGGAAAATGCCGTCCAGTTCCTTGACACAGGTACTTATTATTATGTAAGGTTGCCTTTCATAAAAAAATGGTCCAATAATGTGATGTTCTACAATTCCAACAAGACGATGTTCATTTTCTTGGCTCTTATACCGACAACTTTAAACTTTTGGTTCGTTGTTGAGGGTGAATGTACATTCATCGGTAAAGCAAATATTTCTCAAAAAGTCCCCATTATTATTTGCTCTTTCCATTACTTCAAAACAGAATACTATTCTCCGTTTTTCATCACCATCTTCAGCTCTACCGATATTCTAAGTTGAGCTTTTACAGTTATTTATTAGAGTGCCTTTGGACTCAAATTTACTGATGATAAGTTTAGTTAATGAAAGGAAAGGGATAGGCTTATCAGGGAATTGAACTGAAAACATTTCAGACATTGCTCTTAAACTGTTTACGGTATAATACCACTTAATCATAGTTACTTTTTCTTCAATGGAATAGCTCAGATTTAGCTATAATTAAAGCGCATTCAATGAAAGTGTTGTCACTGACGCTACTTTTCGTTTTATCAATGCCCAATAATAATTTGCTGGTGTTTGCTGTATTACTCAAACTATGAAAATTTCGTAATTTTGCCATCACATTTAATTGAAAAATTGTAATACGATTTTTTTCTAAAATGTACAGGCAAGCCAATATTTAGCCACCTTAAAATTTACATGGGATTTCCTATGTACGACTAAGTCATGCATCACCGGGTATATAAGTTGACGTGTATTTCTTTGGGAAGGTGTTAGGAGGCATATTTTATTTTAGGTCCGGTTTATGACATAAACAAGGAGGTTTCGTGGGCGAGAACGGAGAGTAAAGAAGAGAGCGCCAATGAAAGCCAAAAATGTGTTAATATTTTTGAGGCAGCCATTATTTTCCATTTGGTGTATGCGTTGATAAATAAGGTAATAGTCGGAGAACTGGTCTTTTAAGGGTCCATCACGGTAACCCCTGATCGGCACGCAACCGAACATACAGCAATGTGAATTAAATGGGGTTTCTTGCGCTCAGCTGTTAACGAAATTCGAGAAAACTGGTAAATTATTTAGCTTTGCTTAAAAGGATATTGAAACGCAACTCTATTTGCTAGATTTAAGATGTTGCAGATTTTTTATTAAGTGTTTTTTTTACATGTGGAGAGAATCATGTGTAAATTTGCAATTTTAACAGCGATAAATATATTACTGCACACATTTCGAAAACGAAAGCCAAATAGAAAAGTCTGCAACAGGTTAAATTTAGCAAAAAGAGTTGCCTTTCAATATCCTTTTAACTAAAGCTAAATAATTTACCAGTTTTCTCGAAATACAAAAAATTCAGAGTTTTCCCAGTAGAATACAAATATGCAATCACATGCAGGAGGTGTTCCATTTAAAAAAAGTAAGTTAGTCTCTATAGCAACCAAACCAGAAATGACAGAAAAAATTCATGCAGGTAGAAATGTGGGGAATAATTTACTGAACAACTTTCATAAAGGTCACATTTTCGTATACGAGGTAATTCAAAAGTTACAGGTATTATGCGCTACTTTTTTGCCACTCTGTATATGTGACGATTAAAGACCGGATTATATGCAACCAAAAACCAAATGCGGTAATAAAACAACTAAATTTTGATATTCTAAATTAAATTTTTATTTAATTAGGGGATTTAGTATCGAATAAAGATAAATTCAAGTTATAATATACTTTATTAAATCAGTTAACACCTAATACAGTTTTTTTATATCAAACTTATACTGATATTAATTTGAAAAATTATGAAAAACGCACCAGTTATTATGTGTGCTTCAAGGTTTTGAACTAAAAAATTGTGGCGTCTATCACTAAGGACATGTTTGTAAAAAGAAAACGATCTTTCTACATCTACTGAAGTTATAGGGCAAAATTTTAATTTCGGAACTAAGGCAGGTTCAATAGCTAAATTATTTACAGTTTTCCCTGACATTATGTTTACGACCTGCCTTAAAATCTTGAAACCTGTGTTTTTTTCTATTAAATTTTTTAATTTTGCCACTACTGTTTTTCCTACCTCACCTCGTATCTGTTTGCAATTTTGTACACATGTTTCTATTATATCCATCGACTCTGGTAGACTTGTACACGATTCATCTAGTTGCAAAATACTGTCTGCTATAAATGCATAGTTACACTTAATATACATTAACTGTTGTTCCACTTCAGCACTTTGAAATATTTCTTTAGACTTTAGGATGCACTGTGAATCATCACCAGACATTTGTGAAATTAAGTCTTTCAATTTTTGGAAATTATCTGCATAAAACATTGCCGCACGAATCCAGGTGCCCCATCTGGTCACGACAGGCTCAGGTAGTAATGGTACTCCTACTACTACTACTACTTTATGAATATGTTTTTTTGCATTTGCTATTAGGTCATTGACTAACGGAAAGGAAACTCTAATAGTTTCCGCAACCCTATTTAATCCGTGAATCAAATTTTCATAAAATATTTTTAAATTCTGTCCTGCCTTTATTATATACGGCGCAGCATCGGTCAACAGGACAAGAATTTTATCTGTTGGAACTGAATTCGGCAAAAAGAAATGTGTTAAGGTTTCTTGAATAAAACGTGTAACTGTGAGGTTGTTTGTTTTTTTCACTTCTTTTATGGCTATAAGGTAAGCTTTTCCAGGTTCTTCTTCTGTGAGTTTTCCGATCATTAAATTAACTATATAACGACCACACGAATCAGTTGTTTCGTCGACGACAATATACATATAGTTACCTCCAATTTCTTTTTTTTTATTTCATCTAGCACGGTACCAAATACCTTTCCAACGACATTTTTCTTAATGTTGATTCATCTGGAGCATTACATTTTGTATATTTTTGCAGAAAGGCCTTAACTTGGGGGTTGGTTAACTTGTTTAAAGATTAGCAGCCAAAAACGTTTTACATGGATCTTCGTTAAATTCTGACTGGTCATGGTTTCCGTTTTTAAAAATCTCAAATGACTGCTTCAGCGTTGACTGTATGGGACCAGACTTCATCTTGCTAACCTTAGCAATGTGAGACGGCATCTTAATGTGTTGGTCTATTTAAAATTTCTTTGAGCAGGAAACAATTTTTGAACAAGACTTTCAAAAAACATGGTCGCCGTTCAAAGCAAGTTCTGGGTAAGGCTTAATCCACGAAATACATCGTATTTTCGACATTATTACCGCTTTCACTTTCACTTTCTTTGCGTTTACAATACTAACTGCGGGTACGACAAACGACAACCTCAATAATACTGACAAACTGTAACAAATGTGAGCAAATAAATAAATATAGAAGGTGTAGATAAAGAAATTCTAGTTAAAACATCAGAAATACCCACCCACTAATGGAATTTCCTAAAAGAAGAATAATAGTTTATTTTATTAGTTTATTACTTTATTAATTAGCCTATTTATTGCCCTCTTATCTTCAGACCACGACAGCACAGACGACACGGCGGCGTGCGACCATAAAACGTAAGAAAAGAACACAGAAATCCCAAAACATTCTTAGATATGCAATAGTTCTTAAAATATGCATTTTTTCCTTTAAAATCACAAAGTATGCAAAAAATGCATATACATATATGCAAAATGCATAAAATCCGGTCTTTAGTAACGATACATATGAAAAATCGGGCATGTTTCGTTTTTTATTGTAGCGCCCACAGTATGTACGTGCGACATCAGAGCAATTAAAATTTTAGGGTGGAGTACTCCCAGGTCAAATAGGCGTCATCTGCACGTACCGAGCGCAGGTCGCTCAAGTCGGAGACGTGCTACAGTCCACAACTGTAGATGTTAATACTGTAGATCAGTTTCAAGGGAAGGATAGAAGTGTCATTATATATTCTTGTTCGAAATCAAAGGACCTGAGTAAAGACCAGGGGAAAAATAAGGTTCGTAGGCATAGTAACATTCAGCAAGTGTATTTCTAAGGTGTTAAGCTCAGGCGACCGTGCTGGCTACCTCAATATACCCATATTCTTTCAAAAGCTATAACTTTGCCAAACTGTATATAATCTAAGTTAGTGCTCGATATAAAGCGAATTAAGACTGATTTTTAAATTATTCGTTTCCAGTTCGACCTTTTAGAAGATAAGAAACGACTGAATGTGGCAATCACGAGGGCGAAACACAAATTGATTATAGTCGGCGACTTTGCCACACTGCACAACTACTCGACCTTTAGGATAATACAAGATTATTTAGAGAAAAACGTCATAAGGTTAACTAAACATGACGACTTCAAGTGGGAAGATGTTTTAGATTTAAACGTGTAATGTTTATAGGCAGTTAGACACGGTGCACCTTGACAGGTTAAGAACTTTTCTGTACCTGTTTCATTTGACACTCAGTATGTCAACTGACCTAACTCTGCATTTATCGGAGGCTGGCCAACATTAAACGACTGTGGATGACTGAAAGTCCGTTTTAGATAAATTTGTGTCTCTCTTGATGCACATCTGATCTTAGATTTATTCATGGTAAACTGTCGACGTCCAGAATTTTTTTATACTTAAACAACGACTCTTCATCCGTGGACACGCTGTGGACTTGTTAATTGGATTACTATGCAACAACTTGGTACACAGTGAACTAACAGACTTTTTGTTTTGTATAATTACATTAAATGTGTTCTTAATAATGTTCGGGATTTTCAGTTAACAAAAATTTTAGCAGCCCGACGAATTAGAATTAAAAATGGTTCACTGTGGCACAGTTTTATTCTATACTTGGCATGCCAAGTGTCAAACGTCAATGGTCAGAGTTCGACTGAATTTAGTGTAATATATGTAAACATTAAATTGGTGTCGACGTGTCATAAGGCAACCGCCGCTTATTGTTTATTTTTTTGTAAATATAAATATTTTTGTTAATAGATTATTAGGTTTAAGAAATATAGGTTAGGCACAATTTGAGATATCCAGTTAAGAAAATAAAGGACATTTTGGAAACATTGTTTTCATATTTTTTACCCTCTTACTTATTTTTTTTTAATTATGGGCAGTCCTTTCTTAAAAGAAAAAGAGTCTCAAGTTTTTCTGGTGGGATAAACCGTTTTCAAGTAATAATTAAAGTATTCTCCTTTACAAGAGTTTTAAATTAATTTCATTTTGGAAATAATAATGGTTTTCTTTAGTTTTAAACAGGATTTAATAAAAATTAATAGTTATTTATGTATCTAGGGAATTATAATGGTCTTAATTACCGAGGGCAAAGTTTACGTCCCGAGGGCCTTTGGCCCGAGGGACAGCAATTGCCCGAGGTAATTGAGACCCTTATAATTCCAGTGATACATAGATAATTTTATTTCTGACCGATTTAATAACATTTTGTTCATTTGTAAAGTGGAATAAATGTTTCAATAGATGACAATCAAATTGACATTAGATGTCAATCGTTTGATTTTATGTCAAATTTTTCTTAATATCCCAAGGGAGTTATGACCCTTATAATTCCCGCGTAACTAAGACGTTATAAGCTAATAATATACCGGTCAGAAATAAATTAATAAATACATGTAACAACGGATTGGTTAAAATAATAAAGAAACAGTATCCAACAAGATCGATTGGGCTTTCAAATGATTAAGAAGATTGCCTTAGATTTTGATAGTTATAAAACGTAGGTCATAACATTAAAATAAATTCTGTAAACCTGAGTTGAAGTTGGGGTAAAAATAAAGCCTTAACTTTTTTCTTTAAAAAGAATATTTTGACAATAAAACTTTCGCGTTTCTGTATGTAAGACCATCATCAGGGGCTCTGTCAGTGAGAAAAATCCATTGTATACTTACAATTAACAAATAAAACTGACAATTTATGGAGGTTTAGTCGTCACAACAATTATTATTGATAATTTAAGGGGGTCGTGGGGTGAATTACTTAATTTGTGGCCTATCCTGGAGGTCGAAACGCTAAAAAGGTTGAGAAACGATCAGTTAGTCAACCAAATAAATAGTTGCCTTTCTTTATATAAAATATTTCGAGGCTTTCATAGTGTGGCACACTCAGACGAACATATATTTGTTCGTCTGAGTAGTAGGCATAGGTATTCAGGTTGTTACCAAATAGGTAAGTGCGACATATTTTAAGGGGTGATTGTGAAGCTAATTTTAAGCATAATAGTTCATAAAAACATGTCCAATAATGCTTAGTTTCGAAGATACAAGGTCTTAAAAATATTATTTATTTTAAGTTTATCTTGTTAGCGAGCTTATTTGTTTATAAAGATAATTAAGTCAAATTTGGTACATATAACAATTTTTACAGTTCCCATAAATCATTCTTATTATGTCTTATGTCCGAGTCGAGTCGTTTGTTTTCTCTGGGTAATTTTAATTGTGAGTTTGGAAGGGTTAGGTCGATACTATTTCTAGCATTATGGTTATGCATATTATGCTGATTATTGTTTCTTAAATGTTTATCATGAAATAGAGTAATAATCTCGTATATAATTAAATCGTAGATGGTTAGAAATTTTTCGAAATCCAACTATAGGACCCCCCACCAACTCGCACCATTGTCATCCTGCAGTAGTTCCAAATTAAAGTGCTGCGTGCTTTCGAATAATAAATAAATATGTAGAGAAATAAAGACACAACAATTGGATAAAATATAATACTATATTACTTTTAGGTCAAATAATACTCTATGATTGCATAAGGCACTTAATTTTAAATTAAATATAAAAAGCAAACCCCAGTACTTCATACTATGAAGCGTAAAACAAAACAGCTAAAATACACTTTTGTAAGATCTTTGAACCAATTTAATCAAACAAAAATGTTTTCATATTTTACGAAAATTCGCGAAAATATGAGAACAAACTCTTGCAATTATAAAAAAACACATTTCATTCAAAAATTATCGGTAATTTTGATGCACTTACCGCCGAAAACGAGAGAAACAAACATTTTAAGTTGGCCACCAGTCCACCCCGAGCGCCACGGTAGAAAATTGATGGCGGGGAGTTCAAATAGCTCGTTTCTAAAGTACTGATTTACTGTTTTAACCCTTTAAAGGTTAGTGGCAAATATAGAAGCCTGTTTGGGCTATTCGAACATAAGTACGATTTTCGACCCTAAAAACTTTTAGTAGCATCGAGAACGTTCAACGGCGCTTATAAAAGTCACATACTTATATCCGCGCAATCTTAGGACTTAAGTGGAATCAATATTTACTTTACCACCAACCGTTCCTGTCGACTGGCTCATTTTGAAATCAAGTGATCTAGTTTATATACATGTGGTTTTCTTTTCTTGTTTTAAATTAAAACAGGGGGTAACTAAGGTTTCAATTTTATGCACATTATATGTGTTAATTGCTGCTCTTTTCTGTTGAGCCAAATGTTTGCGCTAAGGAGATATGGCGAACTTTATGAAAATCAAGTCTAAAATTATTAGGTTTTTAATTGGTTTTTATAGTTTTTTTTTCCAAAACAGCTTGAAATTAAAAGATTCTGAACACCTATAAGTTATTCAGCTTCCTGCAGAATAAATAATAATAATAATATTACTGTATTTCAAATTAGGCCCTACAAAATGAGATAAAATTAAATGACGTCACAAAATGGAATAGGTTTACCATTCCTAGTCTAAAAAGTCTACCAATGAATAGGGCTTAGTCGTTATTAACACTTTTTTCGATGTTTTTTTTCCTTTTTAATATACAAGTAATAGATTTTAATTATTTGGCATTTTGTTGTAGAGCCTGATATACATGTAATAAGGACTTTTTCTGTGGCAATTAAGCGGTGACGAGGATACTAGGATACAATAAGTTATTTGTTCTTGTGTGACTACCATGGGTATTTACAGTTTGAAGCTTGTTCCTATTTCTAAATAAAAACATCAAGCATTCAAAAATATAGTCCGTACACTGTTAGTACATTCATTTCTTTAAACGCTCCTTGACAATAATCCAAAAAGTTGATTTTATTGATTATGGTACAACTGAAGGATATTATTTAATATCAAACGAACAAACGTAAAGAAAATTCTCTGACATGAACGTACGTACGTACAAAGGACAAACGAACATAAAAAAAAATAACATAACAAAAGTGCACCTATACTGGAGACCCGCTGATCCCCAAAATCAGCGAACACCCAGTATAGGAGTGCACGCCCACAAACACTGACACGGTGGGAGAAGACTCCTACTGACGCAACACACTAGATCAACCACCAAATCATGGCCACTCTCCGCCTCCGTGGTGATTGGGCAGAGGCCATCCGCTGCATAGCATATAAATTGCCTGCTATGGGCGGGCATAAACTGTAAGTACCTGAGAAAGTATTACTGGGTTTTTCCCAGATTGTTTGCCATTGGCGTTTCATTGACTCATTGAACGTTTCGTAAATTGTGATTGTGCTCCACGGAGCAAAATAAACTCATAGCACCCGTAAAGGCCACTGCCGGAACGCGCGTTAGCAATGTGAATGTCTAAAAATTCATATTTAACCACAGGCCAAGATACCGGCCGCCAGGCTCGCCTGGTTCTTTAGGCGCATTTTGGGCCGTATGCTTACGGTCCATATGCGCCCAAAACCTGTATTAATTTAGTTTCAACATAGTTAAGCTTGGATTTATAAAGAGGAACAGGATAATAAAGAGATTTTAAAATGGAAATGGATATTATTTAAGGGGGTAAAAAAATTGGTGCTGCAACTAAATGGTATATTACCTACCTGGCATCCCGTGGAACAACTAACCTTTCCAGCTTATCATAAAAGAGTTCTCCTTACCTGAGTGCGGTCTGTATACAGATAAAATCATAATCTTTCTTACCTTCTACTATATGATATTATTGAAGAAATTATTGAGGATATGGCCCTAAATTCTGATACCCGCCGGGAAACTTTCCATTTAATGTTCACTCTTGCTGCGTGCCATCATATAATAGATAAATATGCAGAGAAATAAAGACAGGACAATTGGATAATATATGAATGAATATATTTATTTTTGGTCAAATACAATAAAACTATGATAGATAAACCATTAATGTCGCCGTACATATTGTTACATAAGGCACTTATATTTAAATTAAATATAAAAAGCAAACCCCAGTACTTCATACTATGAAGCGTAAAACTAAATAGCTAAAATACATTTTTGTAAAATCTTTGCACCAGTTTAATCAAACGACAACTCAATTTAAAAAATAATACAATTTATAAAGTGGTTAGTCGATAAAAAGGGAAAATGAATAAAGATCTATACAGTATTTACAAAAAACAATAAAATTAGAAGCAACATTTATATAATTTGAACAAAAAAAACCGACTTGACGTTTTTTCTGCTTTCAGAGCTTTGATTGAACCTTCTATGGAAGGGTAATTTAAAAGTACTTTAACTTTAGAAGGTAATTGCTGGACATTATTGCACTTTTAAAATGTATTTTAGTGCTTGTTTCGTCCATCATATTTTAAGGAACACTCCAAACCAAACAAGTTTAGAAATGATGTAAAATGTATTATTATTATTTAAACACGCTGCAAGGAGGGCCTTAATGCCCAATATAACTTAAATCTTTAGTGTAACCTTCAAAGAAATCCGAACCTATATGAACCGTAGTTTATAAGAACTTTTGGCCTAACAACGACGCCAGCAATCACCTCCCCATATAGTGTCAAGAGTACCTTTGAATCATTCTGTAATGGCCCAATATTGAACTACACTACAATAGCCTCAACGTGTAAAACCCCGAGTTCTTAAAAGCCACTGAAAAAACCAAGTCGGTTTCTCGCCACCAACAACTAAACTTAATATATTTAAAACATAAAATAACACTATTAAAATATATTTACTAATAATTATTATAACCTATAAAAAGAGTAATGTCCGGCCATATAAGGCCATGGATCTGGATAATTTACCCCCAGACATCTAGAGAACGACCTGTTGTCGGAGCTAATAAAGATTAAATATTCGCCCTGTATGTACAATTTGACATATTTGAAGTATTTTCAACAGTACCTGATCGGCGCCTTCGAGGGAAAGCTACAAGGCGTTCGACAGGGCAAACCATGATTCGATGATCCATAAAGTACGCGCGATGAGTGTTGGTAAGCCTGTAGTAAAATGGTTTGCAGTTCTTAAATCCCTAAACATGACGCATGTTCAAATTATTTTCCTTCTGGTTTGGTTCAGCGTTTTTTTAACTGTAGATACATTTAAAATATTAAAAATCCGTTTAGTGCGTAACTTTTTAATAATACTCGGAAGAACCATAGAACTTAGCAGCAAGACACTGAAAATTTGAGACGCATAAGGGTTTAAAGTGAAAAGAACAAGCTAAAATTCAGAAAAAGTGAAATCGACTTCATCTGGCATATTTAAGGGCCGATCCGATTTTTCGCGAATAACTCGGTTCTTGTTGATTCACGCAGAAAAGCGAAGAGAGTAATATTGTTGGGAAACACATTCTCTATCACTTTTCTCCTATAGTAATTTTGGATATTTTTATTATTTGTCGAGTTATTGCTCGATTTGGGCTTTTCCGAAGGGGTTGAAAATGCTTTTCGCGAATATCTCGTTTACCTTTAATTGCGCTACGAAAAGTGAAGAGTAATATTGTTGTAAATTAAATTCTCTATCAGTTTTCTCCTATAGTAATTTTGGATATTTTTATTATTTATCGAGTTATTGCTCGATTCGGGCATTATCGAAGGGGTTGAAAATGCTTTTCGCGAATATCTCGTTTACCTTTAATTACGCTACGAAAAGTGAAGAGAGTAATATTGTTGTAAATTAAATTCTCTATCAGTTTTCTTCTATCGTAATTTTGGATATTTTTATTATTTATCGAGTTATTGCTCGATTCGGGCATTATCGAAGGGGTTGAAAATGCTTTTCGCGAATATCTCGTTTTCCTTTGATTTCGCGACGAAAACTTAAGAGAGTAATATTGTTGTAAATTAAATTCTCTATCAGTTTTCTCATATAGTAATTTTGTATATTTTTAATATTTATCGAGTTATTGCCCGATTCGGGCATTATCAAAGGGGTTGAAAATGCTTTTCGCGAATATCTCGTTTTCCTTTGATTTCGCGACAAAAAGTGAAGAGGATAATATTGTTGCGAATGAAATTCTCTATGATTGTTTTCTTATGATAATTCAAAAGAAAACGAGATATTCGCGAAAAGCATTTTACCCCATTCGGAAATGACCGAACCGAGCAATAACTCGATAAATAATAAAAATATTGAAAATTATTACAAAAGAAAAATCATAGAGAGTTGTATTCCCAACAATATCATTCTCTTTACTTTTCGTCGTAAAATCAAAAAAAAAGAGATATTCGCGAAAAGCATTTTAACCCGTCCAGAAATTATCGAATTAAGCAATATCTCGATAAATAATAAAAATATCGAAAATTACTACAAGAGAAAAATCATAGAAAATTGTATTCCTAACAAAATTGCTCTTTTCACTTTTAATCGCGAAATCAAAAGAAAACGAGATATTCGCGAAAAGCATGCCACCCCTTCGGAAATGCTCGAATCGAACAATATCTCGATAAATAATAAAAATATCGAAAATTACTATAAAAGAGAAATCATCGAGAATTGTATTCACAACAATATTGCCCTCTTCACTTTTCATCGCGAAATCAAAATAAACGAAGTTATTCGCGAAAACCCCTTAAATGCGAGATGACGCCAGTGCCACAAGAGATTGGTTGATTTCAGTAAATTTAAGCTTTTCTCGGAAACCTCGCCACTGCTGTGAAAAACTCATGCGTCTCAAATTTACCTACATTGAAATTCAGAGAAAAAGTTTATTTTTAATTTTAAGCTCTGAAAGTAAAAACTATATTCTAAATAAAAATTATTATTCAATGCATTTTGATACCAACATATGTAAAATATCTTTGGGGCAAAAGTTCCATGGAGGGCTTCAACACAAGACCTCAAAATTGCGCTCCCTACTTCAAATTTCTAATCTGTATTTAGCTCAAAATAACCCTTACACATATAAACGTCGACATTGATCAAACCATTAATTAGAACCGTGATGATTTTTGAATTAATCGACTCCTGCAGTAGAAAGTCATTCTCTCTCACCTGCTGAAACGCGACATACACAAACGCGTCATCCTTAAATTTCCTGTTCATTTTGTTAATTTCCTGAATACATTTAAAAAGACTCTTAAAACTTATTTCGTCACGCACAGATTTCCTTACAATACAACCACACAAACCGTGAGTTTTGCAATCGGCATACACAATATCGCCCGACCTTTTCGGTTTGTGGTTCTTGAAGGCCAGTAAAAAGTTAAATTTCTTCGATAGTTCTTGCATGGCTTCGTCCACGTCCCCCTGTTCGGTCGTAAAGTACAATATCAAGGTTTGGGCTGCGATTGTGGTTATCGCGTAGTCTTCAACGACTACTTTGCAAGTAGTGGGAGGTTTTTTCAACACGTCTTCCTCCTATAACAACAAAAATGGTTCGATGTTAAGTTCAGACTTTTCTTCATTACTTTGTCTCCCTTTTTATGAATTCCCTTGGATCTGCGATAAACGACACCAGCGCCAATGTCGCATGTAATAAAAAGTAAGATCAAAAATCGTAGGTAATGATAGTAACAAAATTGATCCCAACCAATGTCTTCATAAAAAAAAAGTAGAATCAACTCAATAATGGTGTATTGTTTAGCCATCAGGGATTTTTATTTATATAGGTTGTCATTAGCAAAAAGTTTAGCACAAGGCACTGCCTTAACCAGGAGCGTGAGGTCCATGCAAGCTCACCACTTCTGTAATTCATTTTGAACGGCTTGACAACTTAACACCTTACTAATTAACATCGGTATGCGATGCCTTTTCACCTTTGTCTGCTTCCGAAATTCTTTTTCTCGAGAACAAGAACCAGTATGACTTTATCAAGTAAAAATGATAGAAACATCTATTTTTTTTGCCTAAAAATGTAATACAAGGACGTTTGAGTAACAATTATGACTCTTCAAAAAGAGTAAAAGGGCATGTAGGTGGCGCCCTCTACAAGTGGGAGCCATACTAACATCAAATTCGAGTTTCGCATTTCAAAAAACCCCTAGATATTAATTTTAGTTCAAATATCGACATTATTTAGAAAAAACAAAAATAAAAAAAATTCCTATTTTTAGGTAGGAAAACTCGCAATATTAATGAAACACCCTGTATATATACCCGTTGCATTTGTGGCAATTTTTCACCTTCTTAAAGTTTTAACAATAACACTTTATATGCTCGATTTTTTTTGTTTTGATTCATATACTCCTTCGACCTTGTTTGTTGTCCACAAACATGGGTAAGATTTGTATAGTTCCATAAACTCTTTGGAAAAACTTCTCAAATATGTTCAAAACAACTAAATATCCTAATGAATGAATGAATGAAAGTGCTTCATTGTTCAAGAGGTATCATAATAGAAAAATCTTATTGATAAAGCATGATAACTTATACAACGGAGTTAAAAGTACCAACATAACATTATAACAGTTTATAATTGATTTGTGATGGGCTACATGCTTGGTGAAATGGATATTCCACTGTAAAGAAATTAAAGTAATACTTGTTATATTTCACAATTTAATTCAGTTTCCTGACACGTGTTTCAAACCAACCCTTGCGGATCATTATCGAAGGCATATAGGACAATACTAAATGCTAAATGTCATTAAAATAAAAACTGACAGATGATGGGTTATTTTGGTCCTTAATTTACAGGTATTGGCTAAAGGTACAACTAAATTACAGGTGTGATTATAGAGGTATTTACATCTAAGTAATAAAATTAAGAAAATGATATTGTGTATATAATTATGGGTTTTTTCGTTCGTAATTATTGACAGTGTTTATTGCATATTTATCTTAAGTTATTAGGCTATTAAGTATTACATTGGCACCTGAAGGTATTTCAATTTGATTGTTAACAACATTACATCGATTTTTAAGGCTTTTTTGATTGCTTAGACGATATATCAGTCAAGAGTTGGTCTTCATTTCCATTTCCCATCTGCGAAAGCCGAGATGGAGCCCATATGTCAAGCTGGAGAAGATCATTGATACAGATCACAAATAAAGTTGAACCCAAGACTGAACCCTGAGGCACGCCGCATGAGATACGTTGTTTACTGGATGACACCCCGTTCAAAGAAACAAACTGATCGTGTTCCGAGAGAAAAGATTGAATTCATTCAGAAGCGATTCCACGAAAGCCATAAAGCCTTCGATAAGTCACAAAACACTACAGCCGAGGTCTCTCTTTTGTTGATACGCTAAAATAAGTGTGGCAAGAAGTTGACCATGGCATCAGATGTAGAAAACCATACTGGTATTGATTTAATATCTTATGATTTTTCTAAGAAGGAGGTAATACGTTTGCGAGCTAGGGTTTCAACTAGCTTTGACAGTGTGGAGACAAGAGAAATAGCCCTGTAATTAGAGGGAGAACCCTGGTCTCCACCTTGATAGACAGGGATGACCTTGGCAACTTTTAGGCTTGATGGAAAAATCCCTGTTACAAACGAGGTACTAATGGCACAAGATAATGTAAAGATGGCATCTTCTGACAGAGTCTACAGCTACGAAGGGAATGTGGTCCCAAAACACAACAATGTTGCCGTAATACTATGTTTTAATTTCCATAAAATCCTGTTTATTTTTCTCCTTGCAGTGCAAATTATAATCGAAAATAATATTTAAAAAATATTAATTAACCATTTACCAACGTCTAATAGAGCGCGGATTCCTGAGCCACAAATTATCACCTGTGCCTTGATATTGGTTTTGTCTCTTTCTATCGTACATAATATTGAATTTGTGGGAAGGTGCTTGTCATCATGACATCTTCAGACATTTTACAGGCATTGGCGGAGTGTACAATTATATTAATTTTTAATTAATAATTATATTTCAACGTATGTAGTTGTCGAAATGAAATCTCACAACTAGAAACGTATTATATAAATCTGTAGACTTTTATCTATTCTTATGTTTTTACGAATTTAATAACCTAAAAAATATTAATATGAAACGAAGCACCGCACAGTCAAAACTGACTTTTGTACGCCTTTGACCCCCTGTCTCCTCAGCCGTCCTAGCCACAGGGATGCCAATAAATTACTTGGTAAATAAAAAAAATCCCTAATACTACTCCGTACAGTTTTGAAACCTACAGGTCTTATGGGCATTGGCATTCTACTTTTTTTTATGAGTATTGGGACCTCAACGTTCGCATCCAGCCCTCGGGACTATAAGTATAAACAAAGAGTAACGTCGTTTGTTTTGATTGATACATTATATCAAGTGTCACTTTTTTTTAGATCGTTTTTTTAGATTCGTTTTCGTATTTTTCCCGTCGCTCTCCAGCGCTTTTGATTGAAGTTTTTTCTTCGTCTGTCCATGGTTCTACAAGGAATAAATCGAAAAAGCACACATCAGTGGTGAAGAACTAGCGATATAGGGTAAAAACTTAAGCAAAAAAAATACTAAAAAATAAATGTAATTTTTATGAAATCAGAATAGAAATGTCAGGTAACTTTGCAGAAATCACAAAAAATTAATTTATTAAAAAACAAAGCTTCTTGTGAGCCAGATAACATATTATTATCAGCTATTATTATAAAGATAATCATATAACATTACTTTAACCTTTACTTCGTATTATTAACCTTGTTATTACCCCAATATTCTGAAAAACTCCATTATTACACCTGTTTATAAAGCTGGGGGACATGCAAAAAAAAAAAGAAAAGTTTCGCTCGATGGCAGTAACAGGTACAATAAACAAGTTATTAGAAAAATGTATAAAAATTAGATTAAGGGAATATAACTTATTATTAAATACACAATTTGGGTTTTGCAGCAGACAGAGGATGCCATCCAACTTCTGACAGAAAGACTGATGACAAATTTTAATGATGGTTACAAAATCATTGACACGCTTTTAAAACCTGTAAACCTTATTTAAAACGGTCGAGGGGCTTACAGCCACAGATATCGGTCATAATAATATTCAACAGTCGCAAGGGCAATACGAAAAATTCGAGCACTTGCAGGAACTTTTTTTAAGGCGAGCGAAAGAATATTCAAGATTATACCAGTTAGAAAAAAATTAATTAATAAGTTGAGGTTATTCTCCATACCTGTTGGAAGTTGCACACTTTAATTTCAACGTCGACGTCTTTAAACAGATGCTCGATCATTGACTTGACTCTGATCCATTCCAATCGATCCAGACCGCAGCCTAGTCTTGGAATAGCCAGTTTCTTGACCTAAATAATAAGAAAAATGTTAGGTAAAGCATGTCCAGAGATATAAGAAGTTACACTTTGCCTTTGAATGGGATTATCCAAGGGTGGCCATAAACAAACAATGAATAATTGCAGGCATATATTGCAGGTAAATTATGGTCCGTACTTAAAAATGTTTTAAAGTAAACTGCAAACCCGGAAGACGTAATTTCATTATTAAAGTAATAGTTTGTTGATTTTAAACCGATTTTTACCTGATTCAAAATGAGAGGGTTAATCCCATAAAACATATTATGTTCTAAAGACTGTATACAGGGTGTTTCAGAACATGTGGGCAATCTCTCGGATTCATAAATGTAGATTCAGTGAAAATAACATCCCGAGTTCATATAATTTTTTTTCCTAAGAGCCCCCCTCGAGGAGATATATGCCCTTAAAGGCCGGTCCTGAAAACTAGTTTTTTATTGATAGCCTTTGAATTGCCCTGTATATTTTAAATTAAATTTAGTATGATGTACACCAAGGAGAGATTCATTAAATAAGCCTAATAATAAAAGGTATAGTTCATTCTGTGGGCCAGGGACGGACTAGCTCGGGCATAAATAACCTTACATTTTTGGCAGGTGTCATGCTACCGGAATTTTAATTATATTTTTGGATAGTTTACGCATTTTAACGCAAAATAGATACTCTTTGTATATTTTGATAAGTTGTACCGTTTTCGAGAAAAATCCACTTAACCGTAAGTTTGCTTTAAAACGTTTAATTCTACTCTCGATCCTACTTGAACCCGTTTAATGTTTTTTCGTAACAGAAGTCTTTGTTAAATTGTCACGTCATAATATGATTTTAAGATTAGTTGTTTACATATTACCAACTTTATTTAAATTTTAATTAAAATATACAGGACGATTCAAAAGGTTATCAATACAAAACTAGTTTTTAGGGGCATATATCTCCTCGAGGGGGGCTCTTAGGAAAAAAAATTATATGAACTTACGATGTTATTTTCCCCTGATCTATATAAATCCGAGAGATTGCCCACATGTTCTGAAACACCCTGTATATAGCCACTCTAGTTAGTTTTAAGCTTAGTAATTATTCTTACTTTGTGTGTAATACAGCGTTTGTTTCATTGTGTGTGAGTCATGGAAAATATGTGCGAGCCCAATGTATCTCAGGAGATAGCCCCGTCGAAAAGCAGAAAACACTTTTCTGTGGAAACTAAGGAAGTTAAAAACAATGTTTATTCAACTTTCATTAAACGTGCGGTCAGTAAGCAAGCAGCGTTAGAAGAAACGGCCACATTAACCAAAAATTCCAATATCAACTGTATGGAAAATTGTGAATAATCCCATTTTAGCGAGGGAAAAAAGAACCAATACTGGCATGTTCTCCAAGGTAGATGGAAGTGATCAAGATATAATACGGCGTAAAATTTACAAGTTATACGAGGAACAAAGCGTGCCTACATTAGATAATTTAATTAAGAGGCTTGAAAAAAATGAAACCGGCGTTAAATGTGGCAGAACAACGTTATGGAAGTGTATCCAACACATGGGTTTTAGATTTAAAAAAATTAACAAAAGACAAGTTTTAATGGAATCCAGTAGAATTCGGGAATGGCGATCCGAATATCTACAAAAAATTAGGATTTACAGAGATCAGCAAAGGCCGATGATTTACTTGGATGAAACCTGGTTCGAGACTGATACCCAGGAAAAGGGTTGGGTTGACTCAAGCGACAAGTGTAAAACAAGCGCCCTCAAAAAGAGGTAAACGAATTTCGATTTTGCATGCTGGATCTAAAGACGGATGAATTCCAAATGGACTTTCTCTGTCTGCAAAAAACATTAAAGATTCTTCTCTAGATTACCATGAGGACTCCACTGCTGATTTATTTGAAGATTGGTTTAAAAACAAGCTAATTCCAAATATACCTCCGAATAGCGTAATTGTAATGGACAATGCAAGCTACCATAGTAGGCAGTTGACCAAGACTCCCTCCTCAAATGAGACAAAAGCAACAATTCAAAACTACATGTATGATAATGACATTTATTTTCAGAAAGATTACACCAAAAGGCAATTAATTGAGGTTTTACAAAGTTTAAAACTACAAAAGGAATACTTTTGTGATAATTATGCAAAAAATCTAGCGCATACAGTTTTAAGGCTTCCACCATACCATTGTATATTTAATCCCATCGAACATGTTTGGCACCAACTGGAATCTGCCATTCGTCGTAACAATATTTGCCCTACTATTAACTCCAGCGTACTTGAGCTTATAGAAACTGAAGTTTTTAACATCTCTTCACAAAGTTGGGCAAATTCTGTTACACAGGTTGAAAAAGTGGAAAAATCCTATATCCATATAAACAATATAGCACACATAATAATTAGAACAGATGATGATTGCGATAGTGATATTGATATATTAAGTGAATAATTATTATAAGTACCGAATAATTTGTATATTTTCGTAATCATAAATATAATTTTTAATAAAAAAATAACTTTTAATTTCACATTTAAACATAAATAAAATATTATTTAATGTCTTACTTATGTTTATTACAAACCATGATTAAATTCTAAGGAAACTACGGACCTGTTCGGCCATATTTCAATTTTACAGCTGGCCCGGCTCTTTCCTAATAGGGATCAGTTAGTCACTTTCTTATATCTCTGAACAGACTTTATCTAGTTGATTTATTGCAGTAAATGACAGCGATATAATGTAATCTTTACTATAACAGAAATTACCTCATTTTCCTTCACGTGGTCTCTCATCTTAACCAAGGACTTCCACAGTGTATGGTAGGTTGGCTTCCCTGTGGACTCCCTTTTTGTAACCAAATAGTACACGAATCTGTTGTTCGGCTCGTCGTGTAAGGTCGCCAGTCCACCTTGCTTGGCCCTTTGATCCAGTAAATCGGGTAGATTTTTAAACTCGCGCCTAAAAAAAAATGTTTCGTCAGGAAATTGATTTAATTTCGCGCGGCGACACACGCTTACTTAAAATCAACAGCGATACCACTTCCCATCCTCAGGTCCTCGGCCACACAGTGAGCCAATGAATAGTCCTTTGGCTGACCGAAGAGATCTCCTTCAATTTCTTGTACCACGTGGAAATCCTTGATTTTTCTCCCAACACTTTCCCACTGATCAAATTCCTGATCGGTTTTTTCCCTTGTGATGTCATGGCCAGTATCAAATGTTGTTATACGCCTTAAAATAAATACGAACAACATTACATTCAAAGTGATGCTACATGATTTTTTTATGGCATCAAATCAAACGACACTACTTACGTTGGTTTATAGCGTTGCTCGCCTCTGTCGGAAGAGCTGGCGGAATTTCCCGAAGCCCGGGCGCTGTCAAGGCTTTTGTTCAGCTCTCTTTCTATCCTGGGGTCCCTGCGTCGTTCCGGAGGGTCATATGACCGTCGCGTGTTTGCACGTCCAGAACTATTGGAATAAAACTTATCTTGTCGCTGAGAACTTTCCCTCTCATCATAAGTACCTCTCGCGTTCCTTTGGAATTTCTAAAAGAGAAAATCAGGGTAAGGATATGAGTGTCTTTGGGCTACGAGTATTTGTGGGACCCAGAATTTTCGTCTCTGAACACACTTGAATGATTTTACTACCACCCATCTCGACATCAGTGTTAAGAAAGCTGGAGTTCCTTCTCTCAATTGGAGATTCAGTCTGAGATTATGGTAGACACTGTTTTTGTTGTCAAGTTATTAGGGTCAGTATCGCTCACTATGCAGATAGTATCATCTGCATACGTCACGACCTTTCCCTGAATATGCTCTGGAAGATCATTAAAATTTAAATTAAACAGAAAGGTACCCAAGGCTGATGAGGTCTTTTAAAGGAGAGTATGTATTACCGCCATCACAAACTATATGACAGATAGGATTTAAACCACTAAAGTGCCACTCCCCTTCCTATAAATGAAAAAATATAAAGGGTGTTACATTTAAAAATATAAAATTCGTTCAAATTCCAGACAAATTAAAAAGCTGGCAACAACGCCAATATCGTCATTCGGTGCGTCAGATCCTCTTACACAACTGTACCAAATTTGGTTTAAATCGGCCAATAAATTGTGATGTTATTAAGCCGTTTCCACACTTTATACACACACTGTATATACTACATAAATTGGTTAGCAATTGCTGATGACACCTAGATGTTAACATCAGTTATATATCAGAGAAAAGAAAGAACCAGTGGCGCTTATGAATATATTAACTGCTTATATAAATGCTTCGTCTTGGTTGTGTATATCGGAAATAACAATGAAAACAGCGGATCTAAGTGTTACCATCAATGTATAAATAGAGACTTGTGTTTTAAAACCAGGGTTGGAAAAAACCCGGGTTTTTTATATCAAGCCCAGCCCACTGGGCTTTTTTGGGTTTTATAAGCGGGTTAGTTCAGGTTAGTTCAGGTTAGATTTTAATAAATGAATAGAATCATTTATGCCATTTATGTAGTAGTAGGATCCCCATTTTTTTCTTCCTATTTTTGTTAGTTTTGTGTTACGTTTATTTTTTATAACAATGTGTTTTATTAATATATTTTATTTTTTTACAAAATATAAAAATGTAAAATGTATACAAAGTTTCAGTTTAAGAAAAAACATTCAAAAAACAGTTTTAAAAAAAACCCGGCGGGTTTTTTTAAGTGGGTTTTACCCAAAAAAAAACACTGGGTTTTTTGGGTTACCCACTGGGCAGCCAACCCTGTTTAAAACCCAAGTGATTGTTCAAAAATCATCGATAAGAAATACTTAGTATCTATGTGATGCATTAGTATTGAGCTGGCTTTGTTTCAATGCTTGTTGATCAGCTGCACGCATACAGATGATACAAAGTTTTCATCTAGGTTGAGTTGGAATGGCTCAATATGCAGAACAGCAGAAAAGTGCATGTTATGGCTTCTCTTGTCCACAGATCAATCATGGTTATTAACGATATCTTGTGGGGTTCCAAACGTTTAGAATATACTTCTGGTGCATTTTAAAAACAAACATAATTTTAGTGTTGTCTCATATGACACTCATCTGTTTGAATAATAGACTTCGAAAATCATAATGTGTGTATTGTTCTTGTTGGTCTTTCGTTATAGTCATTTATTACTTCGCGCCATTTAAAGATAGACGATATATGACTTGAGATCTTCCTCCGGAGGTCTTCTGAACTTTACTCAAAATTGTTGCCTCTGCGTGAAACCATGAGTTTATAATTAATAATACACTTCATCGGAATCACACTTTGCACTTACTTGACGTAGGTATTTATCCCAATCTCATCCTGTATATACAGCAGTAATTGATAAATCTCTTATGACTGTACCTATTAAACTACATAAGTTATATGTTCTGAATCACCACATAAAAGTCCAAGTTTCTCAACGAGCCATTTTGTATAAGACTGTTTGAACTACCAGGGCCTATCAAGCGATTTATTCTTTTGCAAATAATTTGAGCAGTTTATAAAAAATATTCGGAAACTTAAGAGAATTAATGTATTCATCTCAGTGCCCCGAAGTCGTCAAAATTAAGTCTTCAATTAAGGTGCAAAGAGCACAAAATAAAATGACACCACAACCAGAATAGTTTTACAGATCTGGACAAAAGCCCTTTAAACTATAGAGTGGCTAAACTTTTCATCTGAGGTAATACATTTAATTTTATCTGGGAGAGTGTTGAACAATTTTATACAATGCTGTCGTCGTTTCACCCCGCCGAACTGTCATTTTTCTGTAACCACTTATTCATAATCACTTAATCCAGGCCCGGATTCAAACACTGGCTCTAAAAAGTCATCGCGGGCACGAATAAAAGAACTCGTCTTGACGAATTAAAGCTGTCACTGCCACCTAAAGTAAAGATACCTTTCTTCGTTTTATGGATTTTACGACCGTTACCTTTTTATAATATCGCGACTTTGATCTTCGGGATCTTCCCATAATGTACAGCACCCATAAACTGATTTGTTAAAGAATCACACCGCTGCTTTATAAGAAAACACGACACTTATACAATATACTGCAATCTGCAATTAATATTATTCAATACAAGGGCAACTCTTAGAGTTAGTATCACAATTCTATATATCCTCAAACACTGCGTGCTTAGCTTAGCACTTCTTGGCGGAACAGGTAGTTCCCCTGTAATGGGGGCCACACACGATACGTTATGCATGACGGATGTATAACTGTGCAGGCCAGTGTTGCCAACTCAGGGAAAATTCCCCGATTCGTGGGAAATTATAAGGTCCAAAGTATAAAGGGAAAGTTTTTCTCAAAAAGTGGGATATTACGCTAACCAGTAAATTGATTAATTACTCCAATAATCCAATCAATCTTTAATAGTTCAGAGCATTATTCATATTAACGCATAGCGATCAGAACAGACTTTCTTCTCTTTTTGAAAGAAAAGAAGAAGAAAAGTTCTGTAAACCCCCGAACGATTGTTACTTGAAAAATTTAAGGATGGTTATGCGACCTTATATGGGCTATACTAAGAGTAGAAACAGATATAATTTTTAATGCCAATCAACATTCCATTTTGCTCTAAAATTAAAATTAAGGGTACTTTTCTCGTAGGTCAATTTTGATTTTTTTACTTTCGGATCATCCTGTACATACTATCTCAAGTTTGAATAGTCTAATATCATTTTTTCAGTAAGCAGAACTTTTTATAAAGAGTAACTTTTTTTCGTGAAATTAATATTAAAAAAGTTTTCCATATGTACAGAAATTAAGCGGACACACTGTACAGGGTGGCCAACTAAGCAAGGTAAGCGGCTGTATCTCAGGAACCGTTAATCGTACAGCTTTCGGAAAAAAATATTGCTGGTAAATACGGCCAAGAGAAATTGCTGGAAATGATTATCGAGTTCGCTAAATGGCCGCTAGGAGGCGTAACACTAAAGGCAAATTGAAAAAAGGGGGGTTCTTTATAATTTGCGTAGATAAAGTATACTAAAAATATGTGCAAATAAAGTTCTCGTCTTTTATCTACAATTTTTTTCTCACACTTTTTTCCCTAACACTTCAGATAAAGTGGTAGGGGTAAGGCAAACATTTATTTGAAAAATATTCAATATCTCGGGAATGCCTTATCGGAAAATACTATGCTTAGCGGCATTTGAAAGAGTTTTTTATGCCCTATCAGCTACATAACAAGACATGTTTTCATTTCGGTCACTATAGTCGCTAGATGGCGCTTTCTAAATTTTTTTTTAATTTTATGATTTTTTTCAACAAACCCAAATGCAATGATATATATATTATCACGCCGATTTGAAGGAGGACTAAAGTCCAAAGCAAACGGTAAAGACCGGAAGTTTCTATCTTTTTCCTAACCGTAGATATCAATAAAAAAGTGATAAACCAGATAATATAGGCTTTTTGTTCGCCCTGACAATAAAATTATGCCCTAAATCACATAGGCTTTGGAAAAAAAAACGGCTTAAAACATCAAATTAAAGGTAAATGTCAAATCATTCCATTTAAGTGTGTTTTGTGTTCAATTTGAGTTTTAAAAATGCCTTTTACATTTACAAATGAAGAAGCTGTTGATTTGATCGCTGTTTACTTTGAATCCTTTCAAAATTCAGCAGCACGTCATTATGGCAGAAGAGTTTTTTCGCGGTTGGTACAACGCTTACATGATACTGGAAGCTTTCGCCGACCTATATTTCGAAGACATCGTAATGGGACAACCGAACAGAATGTTATTAATGTTCTAGCATATATAGAGTTTAATCCCCATGTTAGTACTAGAATATTGTCCTTCGACTTGGGAATATCACGCACTACCGTTCAGAATATTTTACAAGAGCACAGGTAAGTTGATATAATCTTAAAAAAAATAAAATAAAGAACGTTTTCCTTGCTAGAATATTCTCATATAAATTATTTTATATTTTTAGACTTTTAGAAAAAAGTCAGTGGCGCACATTTTCTTGTCAACAATATTCGTTGTGGTGCTCTCCGGGACGCCACTGGACTTAATAAATTTAATCTAGTTAGGGCTAATTAAGCCCCTTATCATTAACAATAATAATACCAAATTTCAATAAAACCGGGAAAAGGATATTTAAAAAAAATTATAAAAACCCAATTTCTCCTAAAGAAATATAGACCAAAAAGTGCGATTTAGTTAGGGTGCGAGAAAGGTGCTCTGATTGGCAACACTGTTGCACAGATAAGCTGCACTTCAGTTATAACCTAACGTGTGTGACCCCCATAACACATCAACCAGCACCACATACCATACAAGGGACAGACTAAACAAACCGATAAGCGATAAGCAGCTTTAGTTTCATTGATTTTTATGATTAATATAGTATGTTAAAGAAATATTAAAACTACATACAGGGTGTTAAAGTTGTTATAATGGCTTCCAATGAAAAATTAAAACATTTTTTTTTACGTTGATGTATTAATTATTATTTTAATTATTTTCTTCCAAACGGCAAATCTTACGACAAAAATGAAAGAGACCTGTTTTGTTTAGAATTGAATTATAATTATAATAGAAATATAATTGTTCTGTAAAAATCAGTGAATTGACGTTTTTTGGTTGCAATTGCATCGGGGCATAAAATATTGTTTTTAAAGTCAAAATGTTTTTTATATTAGAAATAGAGTCTACCGGATAAATATTGCATGTAGAATTGTAGATCCCAGGATGTCTTGTTAACCCCTACAACTGGTTTATTGTATTTGACAGTTTGAAACTGTCAGGGACTGATGGTTATAATATATATTATATATATATATATGTATCGGTCCATCGTTGTTCCCTCCATGATAAACACCAGGCGGACCGACCTCCGGTATTCCTATTACAGTTACAACGTAATGTTTGTATATATAGATTTGGGGGAGGAGCCTTATTACGTCTTTCAAGAGAGGGGTAAAGAATTGTACCAAAAAAAATTATATATATTTCCAAGTTAAAATGTAGTATTAGTTCCCTCTGAATTTATATATTTTAATTATGGTAATTACTCGTAGTTCCCTCCAGCGCAGTTGCCATTTTGTGGAGGGCGCTACGTGTTATTATTATTGTGTCCTTATATTCTTTAAAGGTGTAATGAAGAAATAGGGTATTCGTGAAGGTTTAGCAGGCGCGAAAAAAAAATAAAAGTGTTGAAATTTCTAAGACAAACATATTTATTTATTCTTTTATCTTAATATTTATTGAATTTTTGACTTAACTGGACCATATCGTTAAAGTTTTTGATTATAATAAACTCTTTTATCTATCACCTCTTATCACAATTCGCTAACGGGTTTAAGGCGGCCGATTTGTACCAATCCTGAATAATTGATTGTTGGCAGAAAGCTTGTATCATCTACCAAAATTTCAACTCGCCAACCCCTTAAATAAGGATCCTTCACCTTAGACATTTTTTACATTACAGAAATAAGTATCCAACTTTTTGGCGCTATTTGGATTTTCCTACGCATATTCAATTTTATTTTTAATCTGTACTCTGCAGGTAGAAATGGTATAATTGTAGTGATGGTCTAGAATACTGATTTGCCCCATAGCTATGATTGCGGCAAATATATAGACGTACAAACCCCAGTCATAAGGGTTGTATTGTTTGTGTACCTCTTTTGGAATGTATAATTTCCAATCTTCAACGGTAAAGGTTTTTTTTATAAAAAATATTGTATGCCGCATAAACTGGAAATAAACAATACAATTTGATTTATTTTGAGGCACTATAGTAATGCTGTCCAGATATAATTTATTGCCTTCTTAATATAACACCACAGTGTTACAGTGGTTATGTTTTGTTATAGGACATAAATACTATATCGTTATATAACACTCTAATGAAAATATTGTTATGGATAAACGGAACCTATCCATGATAAGTAAGAGTAAAAAATATCAAAAACTGATTTGGGTAGCTTGCCAGATTGAGCTAGTCGGCCAATTCGCTGTAGATCCATTTTCTTCTTCTATTCCGACAGTTGATGTATATTTCTACTGGTTCTATGCACAAAAATTTTAAGAAGAATAAATTATTTCCTCACAAAATACAAATTTTACACGAACTCGACGAAGACGATTACGATAGAAGGACCAAATTTTGTAAATTAATATGCCAAAGGATTGACGAAGCCCCCACCTTAATAAAATAAGGTTTTGCTTTAGCGACGAGTGAACTTTCTTTTTGAATGGGTATGTTAACAAACGCAATAATTAAAGGTATTAGGATAATAAAAATTCAAGATTTTTTTCGGGAAGACCACACTAAATGTTATGATGATGGTTCCAAGACCAAAATGTTCCGGAGTTAAAATCGTCCATCAATATCAACAATCTACCAAACCTCATGTACTTGCACTAACCGAAACAAGGGTCACATCATCATTTAGTACGGTTAGCTATTTATATCCTGGATACGACTTTCATCACCGATTTAGGCGCCATTTTGGCCTTTGTCTCTTTGTCCGCAGTGCTATTTCTTGTCGACGGGAGAAGACACTCGACCCTAATGACTTTGATGTAATGTGCTTTAAAATACTAATGCAGGGAATTACTAAATTCATCTGCTGCCTTTACTGTCCGCCAAGCGATACCCATTACAGAGACTTGTTCTCCTCTCCTGCTAAGTCGACTTCTTGCAAACCCACCATCCCAATTCCGAAGTTGTCATCCTTGGCGACTTTAACGTTCGTAATATTAACTGGCTCAAATACTCAAACGCAACCGACAAGTAAGGTCACGAAGTCATCAGCTCTAACCTCATCCAACTCGTAAGTGAACCAACTCGGATTTCAGGCCGAGATGGCGATGTTGCTAGTTTGTTGGATATTTTCTTAACTTCAAACCCCGAGTTTTACACTGCCACCGTGAGGCCTCCGCTAGGAATGTCTGACCTCAACCTCATTTTGGCACTGAACAAACTACCAATTAGTGCCTTCTAAACTACGCAAGATCTGGCCTTATACATCAGCTATATGGGATGACCTAAAGGACCATTTTTGAACCTTTCCTGGGCAAAGATGTTTGTTTTACCTCTGATGATCTACCCATCCCTTTCTTAAGAAAGTGCCCTAACAACAAGCCTTGGTTTACCAAAAATTGCGAACGAGCTGTTAAATTACCAAATTATTTCTTCCGACAATGGCGTCAAAACCCTACCTCCGAAAATCGTACCATCTTTGTTAACGCTCAAAACTAACGCAAGCAAACGATAAACCAAAGCAAGAAAGCACGCAACCAGAGAATCAAAGACAAACTTTTTAAAGGTCCTAACGGCTCAAGATCATTTTGGTCGGTAGCTAAGACCGTCAGTCAGAACTTTACCAAGTCAACCATTCCACCTTCGACATGTTCTGATGGCACCATTGCGACCAAAGCACAGAAAAAAGCAAACTTACTGGCGGAACTATACTCTTCACATTCAACGGATAATTTTCAGGGAAAAGCTCTACCGAACACTCCCCCTGTAGAATCGGGAATGCCTTAAATTGTTTTCCTGCACCACCATGTTAAACGAATCTTGAAAAGTCTCGACACTAAAAAGGCTTCTGGTCCTAACGATATTCCAGTCATTGTAATTAAGACATGCGCTGACGAACTGAGACCGGTATTTTGTAGACTTCTTAACTCATTTTACAAAAAAGGAATATTCCCTCTTGCTGAAAAACTGCGCGAGTCTAACCCATACCTAAAAAAGGCAAGAATACCTTGCCAAACAACTATCGTCCAGTCGCATTGCTTTCGGTTATATCAAAAGTTATGGAGAAGGCTATCAACGAAAAACTATTAAAATACCTGGAAGGCTTCAACATTATTAGTGACCGCCAGTATGGATAGTCTAGATCAACAGGAGACCTTCTCGCTTATGTTACTCGCGTTTGGTACAACGCAATAGAGCATCATGGGGAGTCCCGGGCGGTAGCACTGGACATTTCCAAGGCCTTTGACCGAGTATGGCATGAGGGGCTTCTAACTAAAGTAAAAGCATACGGGATGCCGGTTCAGTTTTATTAATGGCTGTCAAGCTTTCTTAAAGACCGTTCTCTGCGAGTGGCGATGGACGGATTTATTTCAGACACATTTAACATCAACGCCGGAGTCCCTCAAGGTTTTATATTGTCACCCACCCTCTTCTTACTTTACATTAACGATCTTTTGAAAAAAACTAAAAATCCTATGTATCGCTTCGCCGATGACAGCACACTTGTTTCATCTTTTACTTTGAATGCTCGGACATCGGCTGCCAATGCCCATCTCTACAGGAGCAAGCGGTCTCACATCTCAGCAAAGACCTGAAATAAATTCTGTCTGAGGGTGACAGTGACCAAGTAGAACTTAACGCTAAAAAACCCAGGCGGTAGTTTTTTCTAAAAAAGATAATGTTGAAAAACCGGATATAGTCATGGCGGGACACTCGATTCCCTTGGCTTTATCAATTCATTTATTGGGCGTCAATTTGGATAGTCATATATATGTCTTGGCATAGTCACGTTGCGGCTATTGCTAGGGCAGCCTTGCCGACGCTTGGGATACTTTTCCGAACTAAGAACCTCTATACACTTCAACAACTAACTATTGATGCTCTATCAAGCCCAAGTTAGAGCATCGTTGGGGTACCGTTCTCATATTTGGGGCTCTGCTCCTAAACGATCAAGCGTGCTATCTATAATAAATGTACCAAGTTTGGTTTGGATCGGCCGTTTTTATATCATTGGTCAATGGTTTTTTGTAAAAAGTATCATGGGTAACGTACTACTGTTTAAAGGGTTACTTACTTACTTACTTACTCCATGGCTCTACAACCCGGGGTGAGTTTTGGCCGACTGTACTATTCGCCTCCATTGTTGCCGATCTTCCATCAGTGTTGGGTCGTATTCTACTCCAATGGTCCTTAGGTCCGCTTTGATGTTGTCACGCCACCTCATTCGAGGACGCCCCAATGGTCTTCTTCCTATTGGTGCTCCCTCCCACGCCAGTTTTATCATCCGTGTGTCCGGCTGTCTCTGCACATGACCCGCCCATTGCAGCCTTCTTGTCTTTATCTCCTTCACAATATCTGGATCCTTGTATAGTTCTGATATTTCTTGATTGGTTCTTACTCGGTACTGTTGTGTTCCAGCGGTTCGCAGTGGTCCAAATATCTTGCGCAGAACTTTTCTCTCAAAAACTCTCAGTTTCCGTTCGTTGTCTTTGGTCAATGTCCAGGTTTTACTAGCATACATAACAGTCGGTCGTATAACAGTTTTATAAATAATTGTGATTTTTGTTCTTCTCGAGATGCTCTTCGATGCTAACACTGACTTTAGTGCATAGAGACATTTGTTCCCGCTTTGCCTCCGTTATATTGTTATCCTGAGCAATTGTGGCTCCCAAATATTTAAAAGTTGCTACCCTCTCAAAATTGTATTCTGCCATCGTGACATTTTGACCCACTCTGTCCCTACGTCCGGTTCTGCTGGTGTGCATATACTTAGTTTTTTCCTCGTTTATTCTGAGCCCTATATGCGCAGCTTGTGCTTCTACCCCAGCAAAGAGTTCTTTCACCGTCCGTACAGAGTCCCCTACCACGTCAATATCATCAGCAAAAGCGAGCAATAGTCTTGGGCCATCCCGACCAAATAGTTCGACACTTACTTCGGCGGTTCTTATTGCTTTATCAAGAGCAATGTTGAATAATAATGGAGATAACGCGTCCCCCTGCCTAAGCCCGCTGTTTACCTCAAATGATTCGGAAAGCCTATCTTCAATTCGTATTTTACTTCGGGAACCGTTTACACACATCCTTGTTATATGTATAAGTTTCTTAGGAATTCCTATTTCCGCCATTGCATCCCACAGTTTAACACGCAGTATACTGCCGTATGCCTGTTTGAAATCTACAAAAAGATGGTGGACGTCCCGGTTGAACTCCCAGAATTTCTCTAGCAATTGTCTTATGGTAAAAATTTGGTCAACTGTTGATCTGTTTCTTCGGAAGCCGCACTGGTAGTCTCCAATGCTTTTCTCTGTAATTGGTTTTAGTCTTTCCAATATCACGTTGGCTAGGATATTATATGCAGTACTAATGAGGGAGATTCCCCTGTAGTTGCTGCACCTCATCTTATCACCTTTTTTGTGTATAGGGACTATTATGCTCTCCTTCCATTCATTTTGTATTGTTTCCTCTTTCCATACCAACAGGATGACCCTGTGTAGGTGTCTGTGCAATGTCTCTCCTCCGCTTTTGATACATTCTGAGGGGATCATATCATTTCCTGGGGCTTTATTGTTTTTAAGCTTCTTTATGGCTTTTATCACCTCCTCATATGACGGTACTTCTACGAGTTTTTCTGCCGACTGGTATACTAAGGGGCTATGACCCTTGTCGTTGTTAATGTTTAGAAGTGCGTCGAAATACTGTTTCCATTCTCTAAGCAATTCATCCTTGTCTTCTGTTAAGTTACCGTCCTCCTTCCTGATCATTGTTTCCCTTCTAGGTTGGAAACCTCTTTTAATGGCTGTCAATTCTTGGTAAAATTGTTTTGGACGATTATTTGAGCGGTCTTTTTCCAGTTCCTGAAATATCTGTAGCTCGTGATCTTTCTTTTTCCTTCTCAATGTTCTTTTTGCTTCTGTTCTTTGGATTCTATATCGTTCTCTACTGGGTTCCGTCTGCTCCTGCAGCATTATTCTCCTTGCTTGATTGCGAAGTTCCAGTACTCTTCTGCATTCCTCATCAAACCATTCTTTCTGTTTTACCTTTGGTTTAGTTCCTAGTGTGTCATTTGCTGCGCTTTTCACCGCGTCCTTGATATATGTCCACGCGTATTCCACTTCCTCTCGTTGTTCCATTGTTCTAAGTCGACTGCTTATATGGTCTTGGTATGTTTGTTTATGGTTAGGTTCTCGTAGTTTTCCTACATCCCATTTTATTGTTGAATTGTTCTTCTCTTTCCTTGCACTTGAAATTCGCTCCATGATTTTAGCACGCACCAAGAAGTGATCAGTATCTCCATCTATGCCACTAAGGCTTCTTACGTCCATGATATTGTTCCCATGCCTAGCATTGATCAAAATGTGGTCGATCTGGTTCCTTGTGATTCCGTCGTTTGACACCCATGTTTGTTTATGTATGTATTTATAGTCGAACATAGTGGACTTTATCAGCAAATTGTTTTTTTTTAAAGGGTTTAGTGAGTTAAAAATAGCAAATGATAAAGCGCATTATCTAGTATAGATGTGCCAAGTTTGGTTAGGATCTACCGTTTTTAAACCTTGTGTCAATCGTTTTTTGTAAAAAATATCAAAGGTGAGGTTCCCTTATTTGAGAGGTTGGCAACCTAAAATTTTAGCAACCGATAAAGCTTACTGTCTACAATAAATGTGTCAATTTTAGTTTGAATTGTTCGTTTTTAATTCCCTGGTCAATGTTCTTTTGTGAAACATATCAATGATAAAATACCCTGATATAAGGGTTAGGTTAGTTGAAATTTTCTTAGATGATAAAGCTAAGTAGCTACAATAACTGTTTCGACTTTTGTTCAGATTGGCCGTTTTTCAACCCTAGGTCAATGTTTTTTTGTGAAATATATTAAGGGTAAAGTAGCCTTACTTAAGGGGTTGAAGAGCTGAAATTGTCGCAAACCATAAAGCTTACTCCCTGCAATAAATGCGCCAAGATTGGTTCGGAGTGACCCTTTTTAAACCCTCGGCCAATAAATTTCTAGTCGATAAATAATTAGGTATTCCCCACTCGCATCTAATATTTGATCATCATTTTTGCGGAACAATGTTAAAAACACATGTAAAACATTGTTGTCGGATTTCGGAGGGCACTAAATCGACTAATTAAATTGAAATCTTCTATAACATTCTGGAGGGAACTTAGAACGAAATATGTAACCTACAAACACGATTACAGCGCCGCCGGCAAAACGTCGAACTAAACCATCCATTCTCAAGATAAATATGCACAAATTACCCTCCAGGCAATTTTTCGTCAGTTGCTAGAAGGAAGCTTGGACAATGGTTCAAAGTGAAATTCAAGGCAAAACGTAGTTCCCTCCACAATCGGAGGGAACTTGGTCATATATGAGGGAACTACGAATGATATATTTGTAGTTTGGAGGGAAGAACGTAGGGGTTATACATATATATATATTTATAATAATCTGTGCAAACAATATCTAAATCTGTTTGCTAAAAGCCTGTAAAAAAAGCTTTAGCAGTAAAATTAATAACAAATTTACAACAAAAATAAATTTAAGTAAGTCGTTATTTAACTAAATGTTGAAAATGTCCCCTCTTACAGTTTGACAATGGGCTAGGTTATAATAAAATTTGTCGATGACGTTTTGTAACATTTCTTGGTTAATAGATTCGCATTCTTCAATAATTATTCTTCTCAATTCGTTCAGATCTGCAGGTTTTCTCACACACTTCGTTTTTTAGTTGTCCCCAGAGAAAATAATCAAGCAGCGTTAAGTCTGGCGACCTAACGGGCCATTCTATGGGGCCCCTTCGCCCCATCCAGCGGTTAGGAAAAATATTATTTAAGTAAACTCTTACAGCTCGCCCAAAATGAGGAAGAGCTCCGTCGTAATAGTGGTCCTACTGTATTGATTATTGCTGGCACAATTTAATTTTGCAGCATGTGGATATAATATTCTGCATTCAAATTCCCCGCTATAAAGAATGGTCCCACTAACCTATTGCCAATAATACCGGTCCACACATTTACGGGTGTTGAGTGTGTGTTTCTCTCATCCAATATGGGTTCTGATCAGCACAGTAACGACAATTATGTCGATTGACATTCCCGTTTAACATGAATGTTGCCTCATCCGAAAAAACTATTTGATTAAAGAAATTGTTATTTTCTTCCTGTTTTTGCATCATTACTTCGCAAAATTCCAATCTACGTTCGAAATCGTCTTCTGATAATTCCTGGACTAAAGTTATTTTATAGGGGTAAAATTTACTGTTTTTTAAAATAATTTCAACTGATTTAAAACATACATCAACTTGGGTAGCAGCTTTTCTCAACAACAAATGTGGATCCTGAACAAAATAAAGTTAATTTTTTTTCATCACTAGTTGCCGATTTTGGTCTTCCGGAACGAACTTTATCTCTGCAACATCCGGTTTTCTCGAATCTTTGAACTGTTCTCACAACTGTAGATTTTGATATAGGCTGTCGGTTTGGAAAAGTTATATTGAAAAATTGCTTTGTTTCGGTATATGATCTTCGTCAGTCTCCAAAACCTCTGATCATTAGTAAAGCTATACGTTCCCTTTCGTTGATAGAGATTTTCAGAAATTAATATGACAGTGACGCAAAACATTCTGGTACCAGCTTGTAAAAATGCAAAATGTAGGTAATATCTTACCTGTTGTATTTATGTCCTTTAACTCAAATTATTTCTTAAACTATTGGGTTTAGCCATATGACATGTTTCATAATTATTATTGTTGTTTAGAACGTTTAGAGGAATCAGAAAACGTGATTAAAAAGGGGTCATTCCATTTAAATAAACCAAAGTTTTGTTTACCATGACTGTTTGAGGCACCCTGTATAATTACAGGTGTCCTAGTTTTATAGATTTTTTAAGGCCTACAACCTTTATTACCGAAAGTTTTTTTATATTGTGCGCCATTTTCTAAATAATTGACCAGTCCGGGACTTTTTACACACTGTGTATATGTTTTTTATATAAAACCGTGCTTCAACTTCTATCAGCTAACTCAAACTCAAACTCAAAATATGTTTTATTATCAGAGAAGACGTTGTCATTGGCAAAGCTGAAATAGTATAAGTAGCTAAGTATAAAGAAATACAAACAACTAAAATTAGGCCAAGATAAAGATGATGTACATGTAACATACATATTATAGTAAATTTATTTTTATTTTTTTCATTTTTCCCCTTGGAAAAAATCGGAATAATATTCCCCCAGGCAATAGTAATAGTATAACTTCACAGATTTTTTAAACAATTTAAGTGACTTAAGAAAACCCCCAAAATGCAACTCCATATCTGAGATGAGATTCTATAAGCGCGTGGTAAACTGATTTTGCAATTTTTGAACCATATAAACCGTATTTTGCATTATTTCACAAACGTTTGCGACAAGTTCTTCTGTTCTTACAAATTGTCTTCCAGCTTCTTCTTTATGTTGTATAGAGCCTGTTTCCCTAAACAAAGCCACGGTTCTTCTCAGGCAACAATAAAAATCCCCAGCAGTAAAAGCGACGTGCACAAACGCTGATTGGTGGCCATAGGTGAGGTCCTCCTCTACCTATCCAACGAGCAGGATATTGTTGATCTAAATAGTTTCTAACACGTACTGCAAAGTGAGGGGAAGCGCCGTCATGCGTGGACCACATTAAAGTTCTCGTTCTTAATGGCACTGCTTCCATCAATTCTGGCAATTCATCTCTAAGGAAGTTGTAATAGACATCACCAGTAAGTCGATTTGGAAAAAAATACGGTCAAACCCAATAATCCCTGCACAAATATGAAAAGAAAATGTATACTGGTGATGTCCTTCGATGATAGCATGAGGATTATCTTCCGCCCAAATATGGTTGTTGTAAAAATTTATGATGCCTTGTCTGGAAAAACTCGCTTCATCTGTAAATAGTATTTTTACCGAAAAATGTGGGACCCTTAAAGAATTTTCTTGAAACCAGTTACAAAAATTAACTCGAGTTGGAAAGTCTCTAGGCAACAAAGCTTGCACTCTTTGTACGTGATAAGGATAAAGTAAATAGTCCTTTAAGATACTCCATACTGGTTTGTAACTCACATTCAACTCGTTCCCGATTTTCCTCGTACTAGTGCCTGGAGATTCTTCCACCATGTTTAAGACCTCTACCTCAAGTTGTACGGTTCTAGCTGTCAGTGGTCGGCCGCCTATTTTGCTTTTTGCAAAGCTACCTGTTTCCTCTAACCTGAGGTGCAATATTGTAAATGTTTCCGAACACGGTACTCGTCTATTAGGAAAACGTTCTGCATAAACGTCTCGCCTCTAGCGCATTTCCATTTGCCAAACCGCACATAAAATAAATTTGAGCCATTTCTTGATTGGTAAACTCAGCCATTATGAAAAGTATGTAATGTACTACAAATAAATTCAAAAGGATATTATTTGAAAGATGTTATTGAGAGTGGTAAATAGTAAATAGTTTACAAAACTGACACATTATATTTTAATTTATATGATCATAGCTTTTAGTCTATCGTTCTGTTATTTAAAACTTCAGTAAACATCCGAGCCTCAATCTTTATTTATGTAAGCAAAAGTTAATATGTATGATATTATTTCTGATGATTCCTTTTTCTGCTCTCGCCGTGTTTGCAGCTTTCTCACTATAATAAAAGAATAGTTATTTCTTAAAGCTTTGTGTTTTTGTTCTACCCATATCCTTTAATAGATGTTAAACAGGAGACAAATGTTACGGAGAAAACAAATGTGGTTGCCATGGAACGAAGCAAAGCCTACTCGTATCATTTGACGCATCATAATGATAAAAATACGAAAAATAACTAAAAAATTAAGGTACACTTTTACCCAGATCCCCGCCAATGAATTAATTGTAAAATTTAATATTGACCCAAAGTAAAGTACTCTACTCTAAGCCCTTATATTTATCAAATATCGTTTGGCATTAACTAATAAAATGAAGAAAAAAATACAAAATATTTATATTATATATATTTCGAAAAAGGAGCGACTTGCGAAAAACTTTTATACCATATTTTCGTCTTAAAATAAGGTGAGGATTCAACTCCTTCATTTTTTCAGAGAGGTTAGAAAACACCCTGTATAACAAATTACCTACATAGATAAAGTCTGCCAAGATGACTCCGTGAAGCAAGTGTTCTTACGTGCGCTCCAGGTTTTCAAGGCCTTTTTGGGTAAATAACGGTTTCTTTTTAAGTAGAACTAAGCAGCAGATACAGATAAAACGAATATAAAGGCAACCAGCTTTCAACCTTACTGCTTAGATTATTTTATTATTAGCATGTACTTAAATCTAAATAGTTGCTTATATATGCCGTTACCTCACATTGTTATCTTGCTTATAACACCCTGTATAATATTAAATACTTTGCAAGTAAAAGCCAAGCCATGCTTTATCATTAATTGTTCGAAATTCTGACAATTTAAATAAATTATTTACAGTGACAATCTTATCAGCAGTTTGTGATTATGCAAAATTGACAACATAGCACATTTTACAGATTATTAACGACGAAAACGACTTGAATGTGCTGGAAAAACGAATACCTAAAGTGGAGTCACAAGCTATCACGCCTTTATACAGGATGTCCTAAAAGGTGAATCAAAATAGGGTGTCAAAAAAATACACAAAGTATCCAATTTTGGAGACCATGTGGTTAACTTAAAAGAACTTTTGCTGACGCTAGTAAATATCAAAACATTGGCGTTACAACTTAATAATAATTGTGTGTAAACTTACGTTATCTTTTTGTGATGTGAATGGCTTGTTCGCAGACGCAACATTTTCCCACGCACTGTCATCTCCATCAATATGCTTGTTCTAGAAAAACAAGTTTAACACGTTAATGCACTTTATAATTAACTTGCGAGTATCGATCATGCGTTGCAATGCCACTCATCCAGTTGTTTCACTCGGAAAAGTGAGCAGTTAAAGTGTTTTGAATAGCCTCCGGAATGGATGACGACAGGACACTCCCATCATACTTCTTATAGCTTTCTTTTTGGATTAAAAACACTTTATTTAAATTCGATGGAGAGGAACCCCGAAACAAAATTCCACTTTTCACTCGAGAAACAAACTGGGCATGGTAATAAGACAAGAGAATATTCCTGCCGACCACACCACGCAGGCGGTAGAGAGCATAACATACCAGAGAAATTTTAGAACTTAGTTTAGTGCAGTGAAAGCATCTTTGAGAAACAAGTGCCAATTTGACATTCAAAAATTGAATTTAATGTCCTTTCGGTAATTATTCGGAAAACTAGTGTAAAAATGCAGTAGCATTGTAATTACTAATGGGTTCTTAAAAAATATAGTCAACTGTTATTAGGTATGTTGTTATACTGATCATTGTGAATTGGTAATTTCCTCACAATTGTCGTTTTTTTTTTGGATAAAATGTTGTTATTGCTTCAATCAAGTTAGATCACTTTATATGACGTTAAATCACTTCAAACCATTAATAAATAACCTAATTGTAAAGTAAGTAAAGTAAGTAAGTAAAGTACTTCCCAACATATTTCATTTGACTTAAGACTACAATAAAACCCCTCATAAACTCGGCTTTCGCAGAGACGTATTAACCCACATTTATTTTTAATGCCAGTTAACAATAGATAGGTACATTACTTGATTTGTTATCAAAATTAATAAACTGCCTAATTAAGGTTTTCTAGAAACGACTTAATTATTAGGATATTTCTCAAAACTTTTTAGTTACAGGTACCTGTTTATATCGCTTATATAATTTAGTTTAAAATAGTTATTATTATAGGAAGAAGTTTAATATGAGTATTATTTCCTTCTCCTTATTTTATTTGCAATGTGGTCGTGAAAAATGTATGTGAATCGTTATTACAGAGCGGCCACCCTAAAGTAATTGCCATTAAAAATACCAGTGAAATGACGACAGTTCCATTATCGACGGTACGAGATATCATGATGCTAAAAGGACATTTTAAAAGAAAAGTTCGCAAAGATACCGGAAAAATGAAGTGCGTAGATGGTTGCGACAAAGATTAACAAAGGTTAACAACTGACGATACAACGATATCATGTCGCAGGACAAGTCTTCACCGCGCTTTGCAAGAGATGGAATTTAAGTATAAGACAATGAACAAGAGACAAATTATTATGGAGTCCTAAAGATTAAGAAAAATGAGATTTCTGTACCTTAGGGAAATAAAAAAAGTTTAGATCCGAAAAACGTTCAATAGTTTATCTGGATGAAACGTGGTTTGACACTCATGAGAGTGTCAAAAGGGATGGGTTGATTTAACTGAAAAATGCCAAAATAAAGCCCCTTTAAATAAAGGGAAACGAATAACAATAATTCATGCAGGCTGGGAGAATGGATGGATCCCTAATTGTTTATTACTGTCGGCAATAAATCTAAAGCATTCAAGTCTGTTCAAGTAGGTACATTAATTGTTATTATTACTTTTACCTAAATGCGTGCGAAAGGTTACCCTTTTCCGAACGCAAACTTTTCACACTTGTTTTGTACTTATAATAAATTAATATACATATATTACGAGTAATGGTAAAAATAAACATAATAAACATTGCTACTATAAGGTATTACTATGGATTTTCATTTAACTACAAAATCCGTTCCTGTGCAAAGCAGTACCCCATATTTCATTTCATTTCAGTAATATAAACAGTGATGCCAGCTGGGGCCAGGTAGATTTCGCTGGTCGACAGTTTTATATGGGTAATTTTACCAAGAAATTCTTTAAAAACGTAGGTTTGGCAATCGAACAGGTAACGGGGTTTCTTTGGGTGCTTACAATATACAATATAATAAAACTATTATTGCAGTTATTAGGTCAAACAAAATATGTTCGTATGGACTTTAATCTAAGAGGCTTCACAACAGCGGCCCAAAATTGAATTGAGAAAACATGTCACTATGTCCATTCAATAAAATTCTTAGGAAACGATAAATAGTATTTTATGGGTCATAGACCAATATGGGTTGAGTAAAGAAAACATAACCTGTAAAAACTAGGGTAAAGCAGAGGTGAAGAGACTCGCCTTGACTTCTTTTTATTTGTTACCGATTTTAGTATTTTACTTAATATTACATCAAATTTAAATCACCTTTAATCATAAATGTTAAATGAGATAAATAAAAACCGATTTAAAATCTGTGTACGCCTTTTTTGGGAGTTGAGTGCAAGTTTCATCACCGATTTTTTACAGAAAAGGACAAAATTCAGAAAATTTAAAAGATGTATCCCGCTTTCGGAATAAATACTGTCCGTTTGTGTGTAGTTTTATTTTATTGACCAAAGTTCAGGAAAAAATATAAAGGGTGTCTGTAAAAGGTCTTTACAAAAACCTACTACATATTCTTCAGACCAAAATTAGCCGATTTAAGTAAACTTACCTTAGTACAAAGTTGCTTACTTTGGGCGCTAGACGGCGCTGAAGTGACAATTTTTAAAACGTTTTTCTGGATTAATTCAAAAACTGCTCATACTATTTTGCCGAAATTTGGTATGTTGGCATAGCTTTATGGGGCAAAAAAACACATGCCACAATTCTGATTAATATCAGTCCATGGGCGTAGAACCTGGGTTTTTTACTAATTGCTTGTTTCAGATTTCTATGTCAATGGAACAAGAGGGGTTTGGGCACAAAATTCAGATGAACCAACTCACTTGCTACAAAAAAGGTACTCTTGATAAGACTCGATTCCTCTGACGGTTTCGAGAAATTTGCATTTTATTACTTAATACGTACCTATTAATTTTTACAGAAAAAGAAAAAAATAACTAAATCATAAACAGAAATAAATAGAAATAGTATCATAAAAATTGCTCAAAATGTCCACCATTTTCATGAATACAAAGATTTATAGGTCGAAGAAAATTAAAACACACTCTTTGCAGAACTTGTTCATCGCCCTTAATAAGAATATTTATTGCATCTTGAATACGTTGCCATAGTTGTTCTGAGTTATCTGGAGTTGTCCTGTAAACGACTGTCTTAGGATGCCCCCATAAGAAATAATCCAATGGATTTAAGTCCGGAAATCGTGGTGGTCAATTTAGGGGCATTACTTCTAGTAAATCCATTTATTTGGGTACTGCTGATTCAAAAAGTTTCTAACATTTAATACAAAATGTGGTGGATCTCAATCGTGCATAAACCACATATCTTTTCGAAGTTGTAAAGGTAAATCTTCTGGCAAATCTGGCAGCGTATTTTGTAGATGTTGCAAATAAATTATAAATTTCCCCGGTTAATCTTTGTGGAATAATGACAGGACCAACAATGTGATTATCAATTATTCCAGCCCACACATTAATTCTAAACTCATTTTGAAAATGTTTTACCTTGATAGCATGTGGATTATCATCCGCATAAACATGTTCATTATGAACATTTCTAATCCGTCTTCTTGTGAAACATGCTTCATCGGTAAACAAAATATTGTTGACAAAGTTGGGATTCTCTTCTCTCTGCCTATGAACAAGCCTACTAAAAACCAGGTGCATTTCAGGATCATTAGGTAAAAGATCTTGAACTGGCATCTTATGGTATGCAATTATTCCAGCCCACACATTAATTCTAAACTCATTTTAAAAATGTTTTACCTTGATAGCATGTGGATTATCATCCGCATAAACATGTTCATTATGAACATTTCTAATCCGTCTTCTTGTGAAACATGCTTCATCGGTAAACAAAATATTGTTGACAAAGTTGGGATTCTCTTCTCTCTGCCTATGAACAAGCCTACTAAAAACCAGGTGCATTTCAGGATCATTAGGTAAAAGATCTTGAACTGGCATCTTATGGTATGGATATAGCAACTGTTGAAGTACTTCATGAACAATATCTTTGGACACTCCTAGAGATGTGAGAGGAGAATATTCTCGAGAATATTCTCTGTAAGAAAATTCTCCCGAGAATATTCTCTAGAGAACTTTTTCTACATAATCTAGTCTGAAAAATTTTGCAATGATTTTTAAAATTTTGAATTTCTCTAACCTTTTCTATAACTCTGGTAACAGTGTTTTACGTCGGCGCTTCTAGGGGAATCCGAGTATAACAGTAATTCAGGGAAATCGCCTTGAAGCGCGAACGTATACTCGTAAACACCTATATGAATTGTAAATGAGGCTCAGTTTAGACCGTCTATAAGTATTAAAACATGGAGCAAAATAAATTAGAGGGTATCACAAAACCAAAAAAGTAACGTTTCGAAATATTTTAATACAAAAAATGTAATGTAATGTGAAAATTTTATTTCTTTTTATTACCATTTCTAGCGATTTTCTTACCATTCTTAGAAAATCCTCTAACTTGAGAATATTCTCCAAAAGATTATTACCGAGAATTTTACATTTCTAGACACTCCTATTAACTATTTAAAAATTGTCACTTCAGCGCCGTCTAGCGCACAAACTAAACAACTTTGTACTAAGGTAAGTTTACTTAAATCGGCTAATTTTGGTCTGAAGAATATGTGGTAGGTTTCTGTAAAGACCTTTTACAGACACCTTGTATAAATATAGAAGCCTTTCTTTAAGCAAATGTCGGATTCATATTAACTTGTGTGTAAAACTTACCTGCTTATCATCCTTAACTTTTTGTGATACCTCTATGTTAGCGGGATCAAATGCATTGACATTGGCATCCCAATCTTCATACTCACTATCCATCGTCAAGCTTTCCTCTGAATTTATAGCTGATGTTACTTGCAGCTGGCTAGAACTTGTGGCGCCTTGAGCACTCTGAACTGGTGGTTTTATTTGTTGACGCCCTGCTGGAAAATGGGGTTTATTGTCCTTCCTAAGACCAGAGGAATTCTTTGGATCAGCAACAGCTTCCTTGTAACTTATGGGCTTTTCACAGGATATATTTCCAAGTTCTTTTTTAATGGAAGCTAATTGAAACGGGTCGGTGCCATTTGGAGCACCGTAAATCTTGTTTGCTCGTGAATTACCTGGAGGAGTGTGGCGCATGGCTGGAGTTTCGGTTTTCACTAAATCCATAAGTGGTGCAGGATACATATCTGCCGACCGAGTATGGTCTGGATTTTCTATAAAAAATAATTGAATAGGACGTGATTTACCATGCCAACTTCAAACCCAGATATTTCAAGAACCGTTAGAAGTTCGGGAAAAGTGAATAATATCATTTTTGCTTAGAATTAGTCATTGAATTCATATATAAATTATCTCGCATGAAACTAATAAAAAATAAAATATCTAGTAACATTTGATATACAGTGGCAAAAAAGTCGCGCATAAAACCTGTAACTTTTGAATTACCTCGTATACGAAAAAGTAACCTTTATGAAAGATGTTCAGTAAATTATTCCCTACATTTTTACCTGCGTGAATTTTTTTTGTAATTTCTGGTTTTGTTGCCATAGAGACCAACTTACTTCTTTAAAATGGAACACCCTACATATGATTGCATATTTGGATTCTACTGGGAAAATTTTTTTGTATTTCAAATTTTTATTTATTTAAAATTGTAACAAACTTTATAATAACAAAATAAATAGCCTGGCCTAATTTTGTCTTTTAAAAATTCTAAGTCATTTGGACGGTTAACGTAGACTTTGTTCTTAAAGTGTCCCCACAAAAAAAAGTCGAGCGGGGTTAATTCCGGGGATCGCGCTGGCCAGTAAATAGCACCTCTTCTGCCTATCCAACGTCCTGGAAATTGTTCGCTTATGAATTGTCTAACATTTGCCGCATAATGCGCAGGTGCACCATCTTGCTGGAACCATACCTGTTCGTTTATGCTATTATTTACACCCCGTAAAATCATTCTGCAAAAAGGAATTATGTGATTCCTGAAGAGGTCCAGATATTTTTCGCCATTCAAATTACCATCTATGAAAAAAGGTTCCACAATATGTCTACCAACTATGCCCGCCCAAACATTAACTTTTTCGGGCCTCTCAATATGACCTTTCTGGAACCAGTGAGTATTCTCAGCAGACCAATAACGATAATTGTGTCTATTAACAATGCCATTTAAATGGAAAGTAGCTTCATCCGAGAAAATGATATTTACTGCGAAGTTATTATCGTTATTGCATCTTTTCATCATCAGCTCACAAAATTCAGCTCTTCTATCAAAATCGTCCTCGTTTAACTTGTGCACAAACTTTATCTTGTAGGGGTGCAACTTCTCCTGCTTAAACAATTTTTTCACTGACTGATGAGACACATTACAATAATCCATTGCCATGGATGATTGTGTTGGATTTTCATGTATCGAGAGCATGATATCCAAAGTTTTGTCTCCCCCGGTTGCTGTTTTAGGTCGACCTGATCTAGCAGCTTCCCTAACACTGCCTGTTTCTCGAAATTTCTTTACCACTCGACACACCGTTGACTGATTTATTGGAGGCCTATTTGAATATAATTCATTGAAAAGTTGACAAACCTGATCTTGCGATCTCTTCATATTTCCGTAACCGCTCATTATTAAAATGTCAACTTGTTGTTTCTCATTCAAATGAACCATAGTGTAAACAAATTAGAAATCACACAACAGAAAATTAAACAGGAACTCAAAATTGACACCTCATAGGTCGCTATCATGAAAACACCTCGACTCAACTGGTGGGTATTAGGTAGGAATAATTATGATTAGAAAGTTTTTCATTTTTGAGAACTTTGTTGTCTAGCCACTTGCTGAGACCTACAATAAGAATATAATTAATATTAATCCTTATGTATAAGGTCTCAGCAAGTGGCTAGAAAACAAAGTTCTCACAAATATACCTATTTATATGTCATATTATGATTACCACTTGCCAAGTAGTATCCTTTTACTATTTATTAAGTATTATTTTTAACGTAACTACCTACTAACCTAAACTAACTTGTGCGGCAGTTGTGATAAGTACTTACTTTAGGTTTGCAAAGGAAAAATATTGTACTAGATGTTAGAAAAAGATCCAATGGATTTCACTTAACCTCTTTTATATTTTTGGTACACTTTATCCTACGACGTAGTATCTTTCCTTTATCCCAAAAACACAAAACAAGGTTCTTCAGTCTCTACCCTTTCAGAATTCGGGGTTTTACCGATTTGCACATCACTACCACGTGCCACCTTCAGAATGAGCAGTGTTGCCAACACTACACGGCGCATTTCCGCTGGATTTTTATTTTGAAACCGGTAGAACCCGTCAAAAGTGGGAGTTATTAATTGGTTATGCTACTCTTTGTTATTATTATAATATACACAATTTTAATATGATACTGTGAAGTAAAATAAAAAGTCACTTGTAGGTCATTTTAACTTTTTATAAATAAAGGAGAAGATATTACACATTCTATAAAGTAATGAAATTAAAACTGTTCATTTCGCGACGTAAAATAAAGGGTAATATGGTTGGGAATAAAATTCTTTATAATATTGTACTTTTAAAAATTTTCAATTTTTATCATTTATAGAGTTATTGCTCGATTTGACTATTTTCGAAGGGGTTGAAAATGCTTTTCACGTGTAGCTCGGTTCCTGATGATTTCGCGACGAAAAGTGAAGATAGTAAAATGGGTGGGAATAAAATTCACTGTAATATTGTTATTTTAAAAATTTCCCATTTTTATTATTTATCGAGTTATTGCTCGATTTGACTATTTTCGAAGGGGTTGAAAATGCTTTTCACGTGTAACTCGATTCCTGTTGATTTTGCGACGAAACGTGAAGATAGTAAACTAGTTGGGAATAAAATTCTCTATAATATTGTACTTTTAAGAATTTTCGACATTTTTATTATTTATCAAGTTATTGCTCGATTTGACTATTTTCGAAGGGGTAAATATGCTTTTCACGTGTAGCTCGGTTCCTGATGATTTTGTGAAGAAAAGTGAAGAAAGTAAAATGGTTGGCAATAAAATTCTATATAACATTGTCCTTTTAAGAATTTTAAATATTTTTATTGTTTATGGAGTTATTGCTTGATTTGACTATTTTCGAAGGGATTGAAAATTATTTTCACGTGTAGCTCGATTTCTGTTGACTTCGCGACGAAAAGTGAAGATAGTAAAATGGTTGGGAATGAGATTCTCTATAATATTGTGCTTTTAAAAATTTTCGATATTTTTATTATTTATCGAGTTATTGCTCGATTTGACTATTTTCGAAGGGGTTGAAAATGCTTTTCACGTGTAGCTCGGTTCCTGATGATTTCGCGACGAAAAGTGAAGATAGTAAAATGGGTGGGAATAAAATTCACTGTAATATTGTTATTTTAAAAATTTCCCATTTTTATTATTTATCGAGTTATTGCTCGATTTGACTATTTTCGAAGGGGTTGAAAATGCTTTTCACGTGTAACTCGATTCCTGTTGATTTTGCGACGAAACGTGAAGATAGTAAACTAGTTGGGAATAAAATTCTCTATAATATTGTACTTTTAAGAATTTTCGACATTTTTATTATTTATCAAGTTATTGCTCGATTTGACTATTTTCGAAGGGGTAAATATGCTTTTCACGTGTAGCTCGGTTCCTGATGATTTTGTGAAGAAAAGTGAAGAAAGTAAAATGGTTGGCAATAAAATTCTATATAACATTGTCCTTTTAAGAATTTTAAATATTTTTATTGTTTATGGAGTTATTGCTTGATTTGACTATTTTCGAAGGGATTGAAAATTATTTTCACGTGTAGCTCGATTTCTGTTGACTTCGCGACGAAAAGTGAAGATAGTAAAATGGTTGGGAATGAGATTCTCTATAATATTGTGCTTTTAAAAATTTTCGATATTTTTATTATTTATCGAGTTATTGCTCGATTTGACTATTTTCGAAGGGGTTGAAAATGCTTTTCACGTGTAGCTCGGTTCCTGATGATTTCGCGACGAAAAGTGAAGATAGTAAAATGGGTGGGAATAAAATTCACTGTAATATTGTTATTTTAAAAATTTCCCATTTTTATTATTTATCGAGTTATTGCTCGATTTGACTATTTTCGAAGGGGTTGAAAATGCTTTTCACGTGTAACTCGATTCCTGTTGATTTTGCGACGAAACGTGAAGATAGTAAACTAGTTGGGAATAAAATTCTCTATAATATTGTACTTTTAAGAATTTTCGACATTTTTATTATTTATTTATCAAGTTATTGCTCGATTTGACTATTTTCGAAGGGGTAAATATGCTTTTCACGTGTAGCTCGGTTCCTGATGATTTTGTGAAGAAAAGTGAAGAAAGTAAAATGGTTGGCAATAAAATTCTATATAACATTGTCCTTTTAAGAATTTTAAATATTTTTATTGTTTATGGAGTTATTGCTTGATTTGACTATTTTCGAAGGGATTGAAAATTATTTTCACGTGTAGCTCGATTTCTGTTGACTTCGCGACGAAAAGTGAAGATAGTAAAATGGTTGGGAATGAGATTCTCTATATTATTCTCCGTTAGAGAATCGCAATTATATCAAGAAGTCTTGCTATTTACCTCGTTTTACGATAACAAAGGAATTAAGTGATATTATTTTGATATCATATATATACAGGGTCGTTGGTATGTATGGAAACGGGCAATTATTTCTTAAAGTAAAACAGTTAGCAAAAAAATTTAAGATAAAAGTTTCAGGGTTTCTTAAGGTCTATTAGAATTTAAAAAAAATAAGTATACAGGATGAGTCAGAAAACCGTAGGGAAACAAAGTTACTTTTTTTTAAATAGAACACCCTATATCTTAGAATAGTTTTGGATTTTACATAGAATAGCAATCATTTTTTAATAAGTACATTATAAGTCTTAACCCAATAGTTTCCGAGATATCGACCTCTTAAAAATTACATTTTTAAACTTTGACAGCTTCTAGCTTTCTAACGGTACGTCTTAGAGTAAAACGGCTTACATGTCCCTATCTTAGTTTCTTATTATCTTCCTAGAACTGTCAACTTCCGGTTAAACCGGATGTAACTTAAAGGCCGGAAACACAGTACTTCCGGTTTAACCGGAAGTTGATGTTTTTGGGAAGATAATAAAAAAGTAAGATAGGGACATGTAAGCCGTTTTACTCAAAGAAGTACCGTTAGAAGCCTAGGAGCTGTCAAATTTCAAAAAATGTCATTTTTCAAAAGTCGACATCTCGGAAATTATTAGGTTTAGACTTATAATGCACTTATTAAAAAATAATTGCTATTTCATGTAAAATTCAAAAATATTCTAAGATATAGGTTGTTCTATTTAAAAAAAAGTAACTTTGCTTCTCTACGGTTTTCTGACTCATCCTGTATACTTATTTTTTTAAAATGCTAATAGACCTTTAGAAACCCTAAAACTTTTATCTAAAATATTTTTTGCTAACTGTTATACTTTAAGAGATAATCGACCGTTTCCATACATACCAACGACCCTGTATAACTACTAACAGACAACAATCCTTAATAACTTTTACTGTACAATAGGTGATAAATTAAGTTTAAATTTAAATTCAAATAAGAATCCCATGAATTATCTAGCACAAACTAATGTTTCTGAAGTTTTTGTTCTTGAGAGCACAAATGTGGTAGAAATAAAACAAACTTTTAAAGAAATTAAAAACAAGAATTCCTCCGGGTATTATGGAATTTCTGTAAGAATATTGGAATGCTTGCCGGAGTCTGCATTGCATGCACTCGCATGTGCAATTAACCAATCTTTTGTAGTAGGACAATTTCCAATGTGTTTACCAGGTGCCGTTGTTGTTGTTCCGTTATTTAGGGGAGGTGATATGAGTGATCCCTCCAATTTTCGTCCTATTTCCCTTTTATCCACGCTTTCAAAGGTCATTGAGAAGGTGGTCAAGAGGACATTAATGATTTTTTATGAGAGCAAAAAAATGTTTAATCCTCTAAAAAATGAATTGAAATCTTTCGAAAATTACAGACTGTTTCGTAGGGGTGTTAAAAATATTTTATTACAAAGGGCTCACTACAGCTTGGAGGGCTACTATAGTGATATTTTATGATGTACCAGTATTTATCTAGTCTAAGTAACATTAAGAATATTGGTGTTTATTAAAATTTTAGTTTTGGTGATTACTTTGTCAATGGATATCATTTTCTTGGACAATAAAGTATGATTGACTATGACTATAACACTTATAAATTCCCTACACTAACACTAACCTGCACTCAAAGCAGTTAAAGAATCAACCAAAACCAATTAACCAAAGCTAAAAGTATCTTGTATTTCATCATTGTTTATTTATTTTTACCATGAGCCCAATGCCCTACCACGCATGCATATAAAATGAAGATAACTTAATAAAGTATGTATAGGCATAAAAATAATATTTGGAGTGTTTTTTATTCTTTCATATACAGCGTGCAACAAAAGTCTGGAATGCTTTTAATATCTTTAATACTGTTTCTGGGACTTGGCTAAAATTCGGTATATGTATGATGTATGTAAGAGCTTATGGTGGAGCTCTAGAGGCACAGGTGTGAGTGAATAAAGTGAAACAAAAAAGACAGAGCTACACAATCGAATTTCAACTGCCATATGATTGAAGGCAAGGCATTATTAAACATTTAGTCAGGTTAGAGATCCTTAACAACATGATGGTAAAAAAATATGATATGTGGATATATACATACATACCAGACCGTCCTCCCGGTTTAAACTCTACAGCTTGTGGATTAAGAGGACTGAGAGGATGGCCCATCTGCGGAGAAGAATTGTGTTCACAAATCCAAGAAACGTTGTCTGGTTGTGGTTCTATATTTGTGGGTACACTTGCAGATAATTCCACTGGAGCAAGAAAATTACCATATAAAGTCATGTTCTTTTTATTTATTTATTACAATGTCAATGTCAGAAAAGTAATAAAATAAAACAAAAAATTTCAAAGACAAGTGCCAAAGAAAGAATTATAATGTCATCAGAAAATTCATATCATACTTACATCATATTATACCTATTAGTAGAAATAATCGAACTTTAAAAGTATCCCTTCACTAAAAGGCTTTTTAATTAGAAATTGGTTAACTACTATTGAATCCCTGATTGGATAATAAGTGTAAGAATTTAATAATTATTTTGAAATTTTAATTACCTAGGTACCTATGTGAAAGCTCAAATGACTGGAAAACTTAAGTCTGTGGTATGTAATGTAACATAAGCCGAAGCCTTAGTATAAAAATTATGTTTGCTCGCCTCAGATTTAATAATTACTCTGCCTCCTTGCCCATAGTTTCTACTTGCATTAAACTTGAATTCTATTTTTACTAAAATTAGACTGGCAATATGGAAAAAGCCAAAACAATTTCCAGCCTTTTGTTGTTACTAGTTTGCTTGATCAAGATTATTACTATTATACTATTACACAGTGCTTCAAACAAAACTAGACTTAAGGTCCTTCCAATAAAACTTTACAGCCCCACAGGGTGCATTTTATAATCATTTGACATTACCTACCTTTTAATTCCGAAGTATTGACAATTGTTTCATTATAAGTGTGTGAAGTATCTTTCGAAACTCGCCTTGGAGTATCTTGGGCAGATTTCGGGGAGTTAAGCTCTAAATCTTTGTTACCAACAGCCTCTACTTTCTCACTAGTTTCTTCAAAATTCTGAACTTTTAATTGCTGACTAGACTTAACCTTATCAACATCATGTTTCAGTGATTGTTCAATCTTTGAGGAACTGGTTTGAGATTCTGCCTGATTTATATCTTCCCTTGTTTTTATAGCAGCAGTATTATCTCTTTTGTTAGTGGATGAACTGCTACTATTACCACATTTATTGCTCGAGGGTTTCCTGGACTTGGGACGTGAAGAACTACTTCCGTCTGCCTTATTGTTTTCATCTTCCTGCAACTTCTTGGTGGTGATAAGTTCCACGTTTTCCTTGGTCAATGGTTTAAATTTCGTTTTTTTGCCTTTGCCCATATTATTTAATTTTAACCCAACTTTTTCTCAATTATAACCTCACTGTCACCCGAAAAAACCTTTTGTGTGAATGATACAACCGACCACACCAAATACAAGGAATTTTCTTATCGGTTTTCAACGTCAGCCAAAGCGAAAGTATTGTGGAACTGTGAGGAAATGCGCATAAAGTACCAAGGATTGGTGGGGAACCCCATAACAAAACAATACTGCAAAAAATACGATCAAACTTCATTCTCTACACAGACTAGGGAGGAGGGTCAATGATCGATTCGATCATGCATATCGATGCGATAAACTATCGGTTAATACTGTTTACTAGTCACCTACTAATTTAATAAAGCTAAGACTATAAAGCCACAAAACAAATAAGAGATCTATAAGCATAACTATAAGTTTTGCCTTTCTCTCTTTTTGACAGTAACTTAATATTTTGACTGTTTGTCAAGTTCACGTAGTCGCGGAAGAGAAGCTAACTGCTAATACCTAAGCACATAGGTGCCCATAGAGAGGGACAATAGGGGGCATTTACCCTTCTTGGAAATTACGAGATATAACTTAGCCACAGAAAACTTATTTTCTGAGACCTGGCCCGAGACCAAAGCAGAAGACTTGTTTCTATATCGTATGTTACAATAATATATTTTACACACCTACTCGTGCTAGAACGAATAAGGATATTATCTACCCAATAAATTATAACAACATTAATCTAAAAAGCTCAACACATTTGGGTCCTAAGATTTATAATATGATTCCACCTATAATAAAACATATAAAAAACTTACGTAAATTTAGTAACCAATGTAGAATTTACATATCTCTGGAATTTAAAAAATTTGATGGTATTTTTAAACTTTAAGCAGGATTTCAGTATTCGTGGCAGGTCAACTTTATATAAATATAGCATTTAGGTATAGAAACAGAAATGATAATGTACGGAAGAAACGTCAATTGCAAAACAGGACATTAGAGTACCTACAAGTAATTTTATTACTTAGGTACTAATTATTAGGCATATATATTGCATTAATTCTGAATGTAGTATGTATTGCGCAGTTTGTGAATATAAGTATGCAATAATTTGTAAATGTACATTGTAATTTGAACCAAGATTGTAAATAAATATATTACAAGTCATAGTAAAAAAAAATGTATTACAAGTCATGAAGTCATCTAGTAACTCTATAGTAACATCTAGCAAGTCTTATTATGTTAGGTTGGTCTTTATTCGATAATATAGTATTATAGAGGGCAATACAGTGCGTTCGAAAGTAATGTAATGATAAAAACCTCCACACCGCGTAGTTAGTTCAGTAGTACAGCCTCTACTTTCTCACTAGTTTCTTCTAAATTCTGAACTTTTAATTGCTGACTAGACTTAACCTTATCAACATCATCATGTTTCTGTGATTGTTCAATCTTTGAGGAACTGGTTTGAGATTCTACCTTATTTACATCTTCCCTTGTTTTTATAGCAGCAGTATTATCTCTTTTGTTAGTGGATGAACTGCTACTATTACCCAATTTCTTGCTCGAGGGTTCCCTGGACTTGGGACGTGAAGAACTACTTCCGTCTGCCTTATTGTTTTCATCTTCCTGCAACTTCTTGGCGTTGATAAGTTCCAGGGTTTCCTTGGTCAATGGTTTAAATTTCGTTTTTTTGCCTTTGCCCATATTATTTAATTTTAACCCAACTTTTTCTCAATTATAACCTCACTGTCACCCGAAAAAACCTTTTGTGTGAATCTCAGACGGTGTGAATGATACTATGATACGATACAACCGACCACACCAAATACAAGGAATTTTCTTATCGGCTTTCAACGTCAGCCAAAGCGAAAGTACTGTGGGACGGGACTAGAGGTGGGAGGTGGGTCGTTCACGAACGATTCGTTCAAAACGAACGAATCACCAAAAAGAATCGAACTTCCCACCTCTATGTGGGACTGTGACTGTGAGGAAATAGGAAATGCGCATAAAGTACCAAGGATTGGTGGGGAACCCCATAACAAATAACAATACTGCAAAAAATACGATAAAACTTCATTCTTCTACGCAAAATAGGGAGGAGGGGCAATGATCGATTCGATCATGCATATCGATGCGATAAACTATCGGTTAATACTGTTTACTAGTCACCTACTAATTTAATAAAGCTAAGACTATAAAGCCACAAAACAAATAAGAGATCTATAAGCATAACTATAAGTTTTGCCTTTCTCTCTTTTTGACAGTAACTTAATATTTTGACTGATTGTCAAGTTCACGTAGTGGCGGAAGAGAAGCTAATTTCTAATACCTAAGCACATAGGTGCCCATAGGGAGGGACAATAGGGGGCATTGACCCTTCTTGGAAAGTACGAGATATAACATAGCCAGTCCACAGAAAACTTATTTTCTGGGACCTGGCCCGAGACTAAAGCGGAAGACTTGTTTCTATATCGTATGTTATAATATATTTTACACACCTACATTTTTAACTCCTCAAGAAAGTGCTTTAATTACCTCTAGTGCACCATGATACAACTAGTTGTATCATGCTCATGATACTATAAGTATCATGTATCATGCTAGTGCACCAGGTCGATTTCTATTGATCATTTTTATATGACGTCACAGGGTTGGCGGCCATTTTGCTTGGAGGACAAACAAAGTAAATAAACACAAGCGTTTGGGTTAAAAATTTAAGTTTCCTTTACAGTTTTAAAGTTACAGAGTTATCCAAGACCCAACCCGTATTATAACTTAATCTTACCTTGCCGACTACAACCTACAACATAAGCATTGGGATTTCTCTTCCTTTGCATTAATATTTTGCACCAAACCAGATTCATAAAATTTTAATGCTTGCAAGCCTTTGTACGCCTTCAGCTGCTGGCCACTGTAAAAACTATGTGTTAATATAAGGTAGTTTACCAAGTCCATCCTTGCTACTTCTGGCAGACATTAAATTTCCAAAATCAGTCTCTCCGAGCTGATAAGGATCAATGTCACCAATAATTTTAAGTTTTGCATCGTATCCACATTTAACATCGCCACTAAGAGTCTTTAAATATTCACTTATTTCTATGTATTGATGTTTTAAATTGGACACTACAGAAAGTAAACAAAAGATCGAACGAAGCACACACTAGGAAGTTCAAATAAGTGTTACGATAGAAATACAGTTAAAACACAAAATATTATTTAAGTCCAGGTAGCACAGGTATCAAACATCTTAAAAATAATCACAAAAGAATCCTAAAATTATTTGGAAGCTTATTAAATTAAACCGAAAGAGTCTAATAAGCCATTAGCATAAACGGTCATAAACCTTTGTTTGTCCTCCAGGCAAAATGGCCGAGCTGTCAAAAGCACACGTGTTTGAAAATGGTCAAATATTCTCGGGGAATAGAAAGAGATTAAAACAACAATAAAGGTTAATTGTTTTGTTTGCACTTTTTCATTTCTTTATTTAGTAATATATATCGGCAATGGCAAACATTTCAGAATTAAAAACTATATTATTACAGATATAGAATTTTTGTCATACACAAATATCTGGATATAGGGATCGAAAAATGACTGAACATGTCATGAGTTGCGCTTATATATTCTAAATTTTGTTCTAGGTACACTTTACAAGTAAATCTTAAACTAGATTACGTACTTGACAAGTCTTTTTACATGATAACTTCATAAGCTAAAAATAAATAACAACAAACACAATCTTTGGTAAGTAAATAAAATTAATGGCATATAGTCGATTTATTTTCAAGATAGACAAGACACGAAGACACGCTCAAAAAATGTCAAAGTCATCGATCGAACAGAGCTGCACTTAGAATTATCGAAAATTTATTTTCGCAATTAAATTAAAGTTAAAGTATAGGGATATGACGTTATGATTATAAAAGGGGATTTTACTTGCAAAATGAACAAGCAAATTAAACGCTAAAGGTAAAAGTACAATAATAGCAGCAGCTGATTCCGATCGATTTTTGTTAGCGAACGGCCATTAAGAATGAAAGCGCGGCTATGCCCCGCCTATTCCGTCACGTGGCAGTGTTTACATCGTGCCATAGACCTCGTCGTGCCCATTTTGAAAGAAAATAGACTTTAATATAGTATAGTCAAATGCAATAAGGCAATTCCAATTCATAATTAATAACAGATTTTTGGGAAAAACTTATTTTGATTGGTTTTATCATAACAACACGAGCAAACAGTTTTTGAAGACCTTTTCATAGAGTACCCATAGTTGCCATTAAAAAAAAGGGGGTAGCTAGAGCTTAAGGGGTTGAAGGGAGGGGACTGAAAATATTACAGAAAGTTGAACAATAATTTAAATAAAACGTAGATTGCAAAAACTACCGGAAAATCTGATTTGTTAAATCCTTATTGTATATAAGGTCTCAGCATGTGGCTAGAGAACAAACTTTCGCACATAAATACATATGTATATGCCATTCCCAATTTACAGACACTTCATTCACTATGAAGAACAAGATAAGATGATGTTATAGCGTCGATGCATGTGTGTTTAATGTGTCTACCCTAAAGTAGAGATGGCAGGGCACATTACAAATGATGGTAGATGGACTAAAAAGTTCCTCGAAAGTAGACCTATGGCTCATAAGCAAAGTCGTTAAAGACCAGATGGACCGACGGTGTAAAGAATTGCTACTTGCAGAGGAAAACCTTTGAGAGTAATACATTGCATTACCATCAATTGGTGTTACAATAACAGCACCAGCTATATCTGCCTTTAAAGTTTTGCAAACACTCACAGAATTTTCTCCCATTGGAAACTCTTTGCACTAAACAAGTATTTGAATATTCGAAGTTTTTCTGGATCTGGCTTCATTGTTTCCTGAGTGATGCTATAGCCAAGATTATTTATAAAGTTAGATAAGAACTTGCATTTCCCCTTGTTCAGCGTTAAATTGTATTGGCTACAGCATTCATAAACAGTTGTAAATTGTTGTCATGGTTTACCTTATCTATTCCACAAACGGTAACATCGTCCAAATGAGCATATATATGTCTTTTAGGTCTTCCTTTTTAGTAATACTGTCTATAATACGCTGAAAACAAGCGACTTTGGAACGGGTATAAACCCTGCTCTTGTAGGAAATATCTTAATTTTACGATCGTTAGTTTCTTTATTCATCAATTAATGCATCTATCATAATTCCGTAGCAGATATTGTTGCAAGGGTGCCAGATGATGTTTGCTGTGTTGAACTGTAATAAGATTTAGACACCTTTGAAAAATGCCCCTTACCTAATGGCACGCTGAGATTGTTGCTGGACATTTATAACGGGGATGACGATAATGTCAAAAGAAGTATTGTTTCCTCTTGCGTAGGCCGAGTCTGGGTCATCTCAATAGATTTAGATGTAGCACCGATAACAATACCAAAAGAAGATGAGTAAGATTCAGAATGATGTTGAGCCATCTCAAGCGATCTTGCTTTATTAAATGCTTCCTCCAAAGTCCAGCTATTAGTTTCCAGTTGGCGAATATGAGGCGAGTTTAAATGAGTCTCTAGGGAAGTCATCTCTGTTTTGATTTGAAGTTACACTCCTTATTCGTTTGCTTGATGCTGGTCGATAGGTTCCCCAGCTTCTTGTCGTCTGATTCACAGGGAATGACGAGAAATTATCTCATTTTTTGGGTTTTAGTACTGCATTCACTTATATGTATATTCATAAACAGTGGAACAAAGGTAATTTATTAGAAGATTTAGTCGCTTTTGCAGCTTCAAGAAAATTTACAAATGATCTGTACCAATGCTTCCAGTGTTGAGTCGTATCATTCGAGTTGGGTTCACACAAACAAATAAACAGGTATAAACTATCACACTACTGCACAAAATAAAAAAACACCAGGAAGCACTTATACAAGGATGATAATAGACGCAAGAAGAGGCTCCTTGATGATGATGATGATGATGATGGACCTTGTAACCCACCTACGTTAGTACAAAATTAAAATAAAAAAAAACGTCCGTAATCTCCAAAAGCTCATTCCTAGGGTGTTTTGTTTGGCGTGATGCTGCCAGCAATGGCAAAACAAGTAGCCTTAGTTTTTTGAGTGGTTGAGTACAATTATCTTGAAACCGGGACTTAAAGCTGTGTTTTATTGATTAAAAGTACAATTCACTTGTCTTATTGCATTGGACCTAACTTTACAAGAATATGATAAACATGGTGTTTAGGTTATTAGGCTTGTAATGGCACCCCATCACCTGTCATTTGTCAATGTAACTATAAATAACAAATATCGATTATAATTTAATTAAATACCACTACAAATTAATGAGACTTAGATTAGACAAGAACAATTATTTTATCTACCATCTAGTAACTCTATAGTAACATCTAGGAAGTCTTATTATGTTAGGTTGGTCTTTATTCGATAATATAGTATTATAGAGGGCAATACAGTGCGTTCGAAAGTAATGTAATGATAAAAACCTCCACACCGCGTAGTTAGTTCAGTAGTAAGAACAATATTTGAATAACTTTATTCAATCAAAAGTTACAGATGGCAAGTGAATGGATTATGAGTTGTTTAACTGTCTGTAACTATTGATTGATTAAAAATATTCATATTCACTGAACTAAGGATGTGAGAGAGAACCCTTAAAACTTCTTTTGCTAAATCCCCACAGTAAGAAGATATAATTAGTCGTCTGGTTACTTTTATTGTAACGCAATTATTGTGTAACATTAAAAAAATAACTACCAGGACAATGCAGAACTTAAATCGGATTATATGTCAAATAAAAATAAATCTTTACATTATTTACCGCAGATTTATGGAAATTACTTCACAAAGAACGGAAAAGCTGCTTTACGAATATAAGTCTTTTCTAAAAGTCTAATATCACATAGAAAAAGTGCTCTGGTTCTTATATGGTACTGATTAATGATTGGTGAGATTCAAAGTGTTCTATACCTACTCAAACAATGTAATTTCTTAATAAACACAAACAACAAATTAATGTTAACCATGGTCGCGTTCATTAAAGCATATCAAGTGATTCTCGTTTTTGTGAGTGGAAGTGAGAAACATTCGCTCGAGCGCTACCTTGTGATGAAGGCGCCAACAGTTAGTGTAGGTACTGGAAAGAAAAATGTCAATGCAAAGTTAAAAGAAAATACTTACCCTGTCATTGCATTACAAACCCACCTCTTTTTGAATAGTATCACTGAGAAGTAAAACAATAATATATTGCAGTCGGTCATCACAAAAAAAAAATTATTTATTGCCGTACAGTTTGGGCAGTTCTTCCTCAAGTCTCAGTACTTTCATGTAACTGATCAGGTGCCAGTCGTCTCCCTTCCTGACGTAAGAACTGTAAAAACTGACCAGCTCTTTGCTCGAATCGTGGTTCAGGTCTTGCACTAACAGGCTGTCTTTCTGATTGTCCACGCTCGGTTGACAGTTCTTGGCGTCTCGCTGACAGATCTGTTTGATTTCGGTGAACGAGGCGTTGATCACGTGAACATCTGTGAAACAGAACCGTATTGTAATGCATAGGCTAATCGCATAGGGTAAATAGCGTTGACTGGTGGCTGACAAACACAACTCTAGGGCCGCATTAGACAGATTTGCGTTTTCTCACAGACAAGGGCCATTGGCAATATACTGCGCATGGTCTAGAGCAGGAGAAGTATGAAAGTTCGTCCGTGACGCATGCGCAAATTGAATTTCGACTTGCTATACGCAAAACTACAATGGGTAGATAGCATGATATTATCATTTGCCTATTCCAGGATAAAGAATGAGGGGATTATTAAAACAAACAACAAAATCTGCCTTAAATATACCGAAATCACCGCCAATGATGTTTAGCAATGTTAAAAACTATATCAATTAAATAAACCAAACTCTGCAATCAAAAAACCTTAAATCTTAAACAAATGCAATGAATAATAACCAGCCGAAAATCAATGTAGACACTGAGCTTAAACACAGAGACCTTACTGCATTTATGAATACCACTAAAGTGGAATGGCATACCTACGAAAAGAAACAAACTAGACCAATTCTTGAAGTGGTTAATAAAATTAAAAAGACCAAAGTTAATGGTCAAGAAAAAATAATCCCTCTACCGTTATTCACGCTTACCTTTGACAACACGGACGATATAAAAAAAATATTTGGAATTCAGTATATATGCCACATGAAAGTAAATTCCTCAATGTAAAAAATGTCAGCGATATGAGCTTACTCAAAAATTCTGCCAACACGCGGCCATTTGTGTTTAATGTGCTGGCAATCATTTGACAGCAGGATGTAGAAAACCAAAGGATACTCATCCTGCGAACTACTATAGCTGTGTAGTAGCAAGGGAGTTGCAAAAAAGAAGAAGACAAAAAAAATCCAACCAAGAAAATTTGTACCCAAAAATACAACTAATGAGGTTACCTATGCACAAGCGGCCCAAATTGGCGATAAAGTTTTTGCGGTACCAGTTAAAAACGAGCAACAATACATAATGCAGATGATACAGAATATGATGAAGTCACCTCTGAACAAGTAAATGAGAGGCTCGACACATTAGAGGCCAGAAACACTGGAGCTATACCCAAACAGAAATCAATATTATGGAATAGAAGTCTTTCTTAACACTCAGTATATGCATACTTCTTGTCTAATTTCAGGGACACATATGACAAATCAATCTTTCATTAAGATAAGAGGTTATAAGATATATCAGAGAAAGGTGGACGTGCGGTTATCATTAAGGAATCAATCAATCATTTTGAAGAATGTTATTTACGTCAGATATTCAACTAACAGTGGTCGGAATCAAGTCAACTAAACAGAAATTAAGAGTGGGACAGTCTGCTGCCCACCCAGATATAATTTAAAAGAAAATTATAAGATCAACATCAACACCTTGGCGAAAGATTTATTGTGGGTGGGGGGGACCTTAATGCCAAGCATGTGGATTGAAGATCAAGATTAGCCACAACTAAAGGTAATGAATGAGAGTTGCAGCACGTGGCTACATCTCGTGGCAACCACACGTATAAAGGTAATGAGTTAAGAAAAGCTGTTCAAGAAGCTGGTTGTAATTACCACTGAACACGTAAGCCTACCTGCTGGTCCACTAATACTAATAATAATTGTAATAAGCTCTTACCTGTGTCGTTAAAAGTAATCAAAATGACCCTTTCGGACACTTCAGTGGTGTAGAAACTTTCGTTTGTATAAATAACGCTTCGCTTGTTGACCCTTTCAGTAGGCCTGATCTTTCTGATGTGTTCCGACCATTGCCATATTTTCACAATGAAGCCGTTAAGGTGCCCTCTCAGTTGCATTTTCTTTACTTTTGAGGATTCGAACGCGAAGGGTTTGGGATTCATGATGAATGCGTTATTGAAAGTCCAGTTTTTGAGTTCCTTAAAGAAAAAAAGCGTTTTTTATTACATTGTCGGATATGGTACTAGAAGTCACTAGGACTTTTAATAGTGGTGGAGCTTATTAGAAAAGTGTTTGATAAGAATGGTGCAATAAACAGTTGTAGTATTGTTTATATGTGTTTTATATCATTTAATATTTGTAATATGGATAGAAAACAATTGAATAAAAGCATTTTTAGGCCGGTCACACAAAAAGGTTTAAACAATTTTTACAGAACTATTGAGAATATGTCATGGGACTGGGTTACCAATGAAAATGAGGATATAGAGGACAGATTTGCATTGTTTACGGGGATGCTGGAGGGGGCATACCTGCAGTCCTTCCCTGAGAGGGAATATGTTGTAGGGTCGGAACAACCTCACCAGGTAAGCTGGTTTACTGATGATCTGCGCTATATGAGAGATCATCTTAATTTTTTGCATGAAGTTTGCATGCAGTATGAAAGAGTGAGCGATAGAAATTTGTATAAAAGCTATAAATTAACCTATAAAAAAGCCCTAAAGGAAGCAAAACGTCTTGGCAATGATCGTGCTATAAATTCAGCTAAAAACCCTGCCAAGTGCATGTGGAATATAATAAACTCAACTAGAGGTGCTATCAATAAAAATAACGTTCATGGTGATGGTTCTCACCCATCTCCGAGTGATTTCAATACTTTTTTTGCAAACATAGCAGAACACTTGCTGAACTCTATGCCACCAACCGATACAGACCCCTTACACCTCCTAAGGGCTGTAGAGCGTCCAGATGTAGAATTTTCTTTTCAGGAGATAACATATAACAATGTGAGAGACATAATTAACCAGCTTAACAACAAAAAGAGCGCTGATATATATGGACTAACTGTACCACTCATAAAGTCTATCCAAAATCTCATAATAATACCAATTACCAAGCTGATAAATTCTGGCATCAGAACTGGTATCTTTCCCCGAGTATTAAAACGAGCCCTTGTTACACCGATCTTTAAGAAGGGAGAAAAGTCTCAGGTTACAAACTTTAGACCAATTTCTTTACTCCCTATCATCTCGAAAATATTTGAAGGAGCTCTAGTATCCCAATTGATAAACTTCTTTGAAACTCACGATCTTTTTTCTGACAGGCAGTTTGGTTTTAGAAAGGATAAGAACACTACTCTAGCCATACTTGACCTTCTTGGAGTAATATTAGATGCTTATGATGAAAAGAAATATTTATCGGCGCTCTTTTGCGACTTGAGCAAGGCTTTTGATTGTGTCACACACGATATCCTTGTAGAAAAGCTGAAGCATTACAACTTCAGCCCGGATAGTGTTCTGCTCTTACGCTCGTATTTAAGTGACCGTTCCCAGATGGTGAGGGTCGATGGTGTGTTGTCGGAGGAGCTACCGCTGAGCGTCGGAGTACCACAGGGGTCCGTCCTGGGACCAATCCTCTTTCTCATTTACATTAATGACCTACCAACATGCATAGGTGAGCCTGGCGCTGGGTGTGTTCTCTTTGCAGATGACACAACCGTACATGTCACAGGGGAGACTGAGGAGGAGGCTGTTGGGAAACTGGCAGCTGTCCGTACACAGACAGAGGACTGGTTTCTGGCAAATAGGCTTCTCTTGAATGCAGAAAAAACACAACCTGCACTATTCTCTTTACGTGGAGTCAACAACAGAGAGGTACAACAAATAAAATTTCTTGGTGTGATAATCGATACCAAACTTGTGTGGGATAAGCATGTTGAGGGCGTGTGTGCGAGACTGAAAAGTGGTGTGTTTGTGTTGCGTAATCTGACAGGATGTGTGTCATCGAGCACTGTAACGACAGCGTACTCTCTGGGTTCTTAAATGTATTTTTACGTCAGGATTTTATCCTTTGACATCTGTTATTCATTGTGTACTGTTTGGGTATTGTCGTTTACAGAAATTTTGATATCGGCTCTTGCCTTAAATAATTTTGGTTCGTGCGTTTTCTTTTAAAAGTTTTTGTCTGCAAAGTTTTGGCGCCTTTTTCTATTATATTTTATATAGTGCCTCTCTACTATGGATTTGGATTGGGACCAACAGGGAGCCAGTCTTTTGGTAGTTTGTATGTCGTGTCTTGTCTAGATCTCGTATGTGAGTCTGTGATTAGTGGGTTTGTCGATACGTCTGTGCGTCGGTAATAGTCTTTAATAATTTTCAAGAAAAACTCGTTTATCGTCTGCATTTGAAAGTCACGGTGAAGCACTCTGTTGGATGTATATCTAGGTATATCAGCGTACTATGCACTGTTCCATAGTGTAATGTCCTACAGCATCACTGCTTGGGGGGGCTCAGCACATGCCTCTCGTGTCTTTGGCTTACAGAGAAGAGCCCTTAGAGTCATGTGTGGGCGCGGATACAGGGAGGACTGCAGGGCTGCTTTTGTCAGCATGGGTATCCTTACGTTCCCATCACTGTACATTTTGCAAAATCTGTTGCTTGTTAAAGGAAATGAAGATACATTTCAGTCCCATGACGAGGTCCATGACCATAACACCAGAGGTAAGCATAGACTAATTAGCAAATTCTGTAGGTTAAAGAGATGCCAGAGTAGGCCAGACTTTATAGGGATTAAATTGTATAACAAATTACCTCTTGATGTCAGGATGTTATCTCTTGAAAGCTTTAAGAATAGATGTAGGGATGTTCTGTGTAGGAATGCGTTCTATAATGTAGAAGAGTACTTGAGCTTTACCTTTCAACATTGACCTTACACCTTGGTGCTGTCCTGTCTCTGTGATTTTGCTTTTATATTTTGTACTTGCTTTTGTATTTTATATTATGTGTTTTTATTTTAATTAACTTTTAATGTTTCTTACTATTAGGGATATCTTGCTTCTATTTTAAGAACAATAAAATTATTATGAACTATGTGACTTGTGTATATACATATATGTATGTTAACATCAATAAATTTGATTTGATTGGGAGCAGTTGGATGTCACAGATGATAGCATTTAAATCAAAACGGACTGGAGACTATCAGACGATCGCCGATTATTGTCCGGACAGTAAGCGCGCTGTTGCCATTAGATTATTATTTTCTTTATTACTCCAGTTTTCTTTAAAAGTTTAAAGTATAATAACCTAAATAATGAGACCCGGCACTAAAAAAAGATCAGCTGTTTGAAACTATTTTCATAAATTAAAAAACACAAACTTAAAATAAGTTCGTGTATATCTTTTCAGTCAGACCCAATCCTTGGACGCGTTTCGCCGTTTACGGCTCCTCAGCAAGGCTCCGGGTCTGACGGAAAGGTAAGTGCAAGTTTACGAATGAGAATTGCAGCACGTGGCTACATCTCGTGGCAACCACACGTATCAACCCAACCAGGACGGCGAGAATCCATATAGGTTCAAACGCTTTCCGTCAGACCCGGAGCCTTGCTGAGGAGCCGTAAACGGCGAAACGCATCCAAGGATTGGGTCTGACGGAAAGGATAAGGGACAACTCTATACACGAACTTATTTTAAGTTTGTGTTTTTTAATTTACATGCTTTCGGTAGGCTGAACCGATACACTGGCTTCCAGCGACACCCAACGTAGTTTGCCCGCAATGGGCCGCCTTGCCAGCGTTTCAACCTATATGGACTCTCGCTGTCCTGTTTGGGTTGATACGTGTGGTTGCCACGAGATGTAGCCACGTGCTGCAATTCTCATTCGTAAATATTTTCATAAAGTCGGAGCGACAGAGCGATTATGAAAAAAAGAGCTAAGATTTCGCTCGATTGAGCGAGCTGTGGCAACGCCGGTTAAGGCCTGGCAGATCGCAAAACGATTTTGGGTGATTGAATTGCGAGCATTCAGATTCTCATCATTCGAATAAAATAAATCGGAATATCGATTATTTTTAATTGGAATTATCCCATCACTAGTTACTATATGGCTTAATTACATTAATACAATACGAAAATGTACGATTAAATAATTCCTTTATTATTTTTAATATACACCAATGCCAATTATATTAAATTATCGCGACTTCTGACCTACTCGACAGTTGTAAACGGATATTCACCGTCCTCTTCCACCAGTTGTACCAAGGAATAAAGTGGTCCCTCACCAACATATACATGGACACCAGATACCCCAGCAGAATAATGATAAGAAACGAGGCCAAGCTGAATTTAATCCAGCTCTCTTCTACTCCTATCTTCCTTGCTTCGGCGATGAAGGCATGCATGCCATAGACGCATATGAATAACAGACCGCTGGTTACGAACGTCAATAGAATCGCAATTATTAGGTCTGATCGAAAATGTCTGAAGTTTCTCGGGTGGCTAATCCACAGCCACAAGCCCTCCCACAAACCGTATCTTTGCGTTTGCACGGCATTGTAATGGAACTTGCACAATTCACACGAATTCCTTCCAGATAAGTTCAGCCATCTCTCCAAACAGGACCGATGGATGTAAGCAAGAGTTCCCTTGCAACTACAAGGCGATATCAGCGCCTCGCTGGGTGTGTTGGTCTGGCAAATTCGGCATACTGGAAAATTGGCGGAAATAATACTCACGGGGGAATTTTCGTTGCTGATTGAATTTGACGATTTATCGGAACTTCCTTTGACTGCTAAATTTTTGGATTTACTTGACAAAACTATTTGTGACATTTCAATTGACGTTTCAAACAGGGGATGAAGGTAAAAAAGGGTGACATTCAACAAAGTTTGATGATATATACAGAGTGGCAAAAAAGTCGCGCATAATGCCTGTAACGTTTGAATTACCTCGTATACGATAAAGTGACCTTTATGAAAGTTGTTTAGTAAACTATTTCCCACGTTTCTACCTGCATTAAATTTTTCTGTCATATGATTACATATTTGGTTTCTACTGGGAAAACTCCACTTGTATTTCAAATTTTCGCTATCTATTCCTATCTGCAAGCGTTTTTCCGAGATAATAACAGCTCAAAAATGAAAAACTTCCTAATTATAATTATTCCTACCTAATACCCACCAGCTGAGTCAAGGTGTTTTCATGACAGCGACAAGAGGTGTCAATTTTGAGTTCCTGTTTAATTTTCTGTTGTCTGATTTCTAATTTGTTTACACTATGGTTCATCTCAATGAGAAACAACGAGTTTTTGTCAACTTTTCAATGAATTATATCCAAATAGGCCTCCAATAAATCAGTCAACGGTGTGTCCAGTGGTAAAGAAATTTCGAGAAACAGGCAGTGTTAGGGAAGCCGCTAGATCAGGTCGACCTAAAACAGCAACCGGGGGAGACAAAGCTTTGGAAATCATGCTCTCAATACATGAAAATCCGACACAATCATCCAGGCCAATAGCAATGGATTTTAATGTGTCTCATCAGTCAGTGAAACATTTGTTTAAGCAGGAGAAGTTACACCCCTACAAGATAAAGTTGGTAAACGAGTTAAACGAGGACGATTTTGATAGAAGAGCTGAATTTTGTGAGCTGATGATGGAAAGATGCAATAACGACAATTAATTCGCAACAAATATCATTTTCTCGGATGAAGCTACTTTCCATTTAAATGGACACAATTATCGTTATTGGTCTGCTGAGAATACTCACTGGTTACAGGAAGGTCATACTCAGAGGCCCGAAAAAGTTAATGTTTGGGCGGGCATAGTTGGTAGCCATATTGTGGGACCTTTTTTCACAGATGGTAATTTGAATGGCGAAAAATGTCTGGACCTCCTCAGGAATCACATAATTCCTTCTTGCAGAATGGTTTTACCGGGTGTAAATAATGGCATAAACGAACAGGTATGGTTCCAGCAAGATGAAGCACAAACAATTTCCAGGTAGTTGGATAGGCAGAAGAGGTGCTATTGACTGGCCAGCGCAATCCCCGGACTTAACGCCGCTCGACTTCTTTTTGTGGGGACACTTAAAGAGCAAAGTCTACGTTAACCGTCTAAATGACTTAGAATCTTTAAAAGTCAGAATTAGTGCTGAAATTTGGGCTATTCCAGGGGACTTCCTTTTAAACGTTATAGACGGGTTCAGGGATCGACTGGCGCTCTGCGTAGCAGAAAATGGTGGTCATTTTGAACACCTGATCCACTGAAAAGGTTTCACTTGTTTATTATTCTGATGTTAAGTTGTTCAATTTTCTAGGCTATTTATTCTGTTATTATAAAGTTTGTTACAATTTTAAATATATAAAAATTTGAAATACAAAAAATTCAGAGTTTTCCCAGTAGAATCCAAATATGCAATCATATGCAGGGTATTTCATTTAAAAAAGGTAAGTTAGTCTCTATGGCAACCAAACCAGAAATGACAGAAGAAATTCATGCAGGCAGAAATGTGGGGAATAATTTACTGAACAACGTTTATAAAGGTCACTTTTTCGTATACGAGGTAATTCAAAAGTTACAGGCATTATGCGCGACTTTTTTGAAACTCTGTATATAATATAATAATAATACAGTGAGGACATAAAGTATGTAGTAAGCGTAAGCGACTGAGTAAAAAACGCTTGGAGACGTCAATTTTATTTTATTTTCTTGCATCTTTTAAGACTTTTGAAAATTATACAGGGTGTTTCAAGAAAACTGGATGGAGCTCGAAAAATTTGGTTTACTATAAGGGTTTAAATGCTTTCAACTCTCTACCAGTAGATATAAAAAATATTGGAAAGCTTAACATATTTAAAATCAAGTTAAAACAATATCTTAAGGGTGAATGATTCAGTTCAATGGATTGTAATTAATGAAGGATTTTATTACATGAGTGGGCAATGTTTGTGTGATTGAATGTGATTGCCTGATTTTATATTGTATACATTTTTAACAGTACATTTTCTCGGTGTAAATTTATATGTACCGTGTGATCCACTTATCGTGTCTACATTTTAATTTGATATTATAACGTTGCTTTAAGAGTTAAAGAAAAAAGTTAAATACATAAATTTCTTGCATCGACGTAAAATTTTATCTGTTCATTTTTTATGTATGCAGGATGTTTCGTTTTCCCCGTCCAGGCATCAACTTTCTTATTTTAAATGGAACACCCTGTATATTGATAGGTATTTAGTTTCCCTTTAAAATTTTATGTGAATTTTGTATAACCTTTAATATGCCTATTTCTTATCGTTTAGCCAATATTTAATTTTTTTTTAGGTAAAAGAATATGCACCCCAAATGCTATTTCATAAGCTTTTTAGGGTTAAATTTCCGAGTTACCGGCCTTACCTGTTGATATGTCTTTATGGTATATATGGTCCATAGAAAATCCACATGTGATACGAAAAGTTAGACACCAAGGATGGCAGTCTATAAATGTCTGGTGTGGGTTTTTTGGTTCTAAAATAATTGGACCGTTATTTTATAGAGGCTCATTAAGTGGCCCTAGATACCTTAATTTTCCTAAAAATGATATAGATAGTTTAATGGAAAACCTTCCTTTAAACGAGGTAGCAGCTATTGTGTGGCAGCAGGATGGGGCTCCCCCGCATAATATTCGGGAAGTTAGCGATTATTTGAACCGAAATTATATCCAATGGATTGGAAGAAATGGCAGAATCCTGTGGCCTCCAAAGAGTCCTGATATTACCCCAATGGACTACTTTTTTGGGGTCACATTAAAAACGAGGTATATAAAACTTCATGCAGTGATTTAAATGAGATTATATTTAATGTTAGAAGAGTAGTAAACGATTTAGGAGAAACACCTGAAGTATTCGTAAATGTAAAGAATTATTTCTTGAGAGCAATCCATCGTTGTTTTGAAAATAATGGAGGTCATTTTCAACAATTTATGTAAATATTTGTAGTTGTAATTGTAATATTTTTGTTCAAATAAATATTCATTAAATTATTAACAAATAAATATTGGCTAAACGATAAGACATAGAATATTAAAGGTTATACAACAATCACATAAAATTTTAAAGAGAATCTAAATACCTATCGATATACAGGGTGTTCCATTTAAAATAAGAAAGTTGATGCCTGGACGGGGAAAACGAAACACCCTGTATATATATAAAAATGAACAGATAAAAACTTTACGTCAATGCAAGAAATGTATGTATTTAACTTTTTTCTTTAACTTTTAAGGCAAAGTTATAATATCAAATTAAAATACATGTAACAATAATAAAATTAGTTTCCTAAAGATATTTTATACAATGTATTGGCCAAGTGTTAAATAAAGGATTAATAACCTCTGCTGACTCTAGTGTTAGAGAAGAGTAATGTGTTAGTAATTAACTTTGGGTCATTCCACAAGAGGAGGAGAAGTTTAGGCATTAGTAGGTGGAATTAACTTGACTTACCTGATCTTTGTCGTCATAGAGTGTCATCGTGGAGTGACATTTAGGGCAATTCAATCTATTAACAATCGTCAATTTTCTGTTTCCTGCGATGTATACGTTTTCGACAACATCATCCTCAGCTTCTTCAACCTAAAATGATCATCATTCACGTACAAAAATTTGCCATTACTGTTGACAATTGATATTTTCTTGCCTTCATAATATACTGAGGATTGGCGAAGTTCTTCTCGATTTCCGCGAAACTGACGCTGTATGTCTCCAGAGCACGGCTGGCATTCAAGCAGCGGTGCGATATCGTTTGACCGCGTCTGTCCACCGAGTGGATGTCCTGGATTTGGCCGCAGTGGGGCACTCGGATATTGGCCAGAACTCGGCCAGTTTTACCCGATATAACCAAAAAACTAACCTAAAAAAACGGGTCCTACTATACCCTGCAATTTAATTTGAAAATTACTTTTACTATTAAAGGCTTTGATTAAATATTAATTAAATCTCTTGTAACAGTAATAATTACTAATAGTACCTATAGGCTGTGGTATTGGGTAAAGAATGTAGCTACTAGATCCTTTGAAATAATTCAGAAGTGGGTTGGGTGCTGTTTTGTTGAAGTTGTAGGAAAAATAAATTTTTCTGAACAGTTTAAAAATAATTATTAATCACTAAAGATAAAAATAATTGCTCTGTCTTACCTTGTTAAATACACTTAGCAATTCCATAACTCCATCGTTATTCAAATCAGGAATAGCAACGGGAAGATCCAAGTTTCTTACCAGCTTCTTCTCTTCTGATGAGTGAGCATGCCACAATGGTTGGCCAGACGTAGTCTCTATTGCTTTTAGTCCCTAAAATCAATTTATTTTATTCTTCTATAACCTTATAAAAAATATATATGTGTAGAGTAGGATTTTACTATTTATTTAAAACTGCAAATTATTCTCTTAATTACCTTTTGATCAACTAATAGACAATCTAAAGTACCATCTTTATCTGTGTCAATTGTATTACAGTCCATTTCAAAAGGTTCAACTTCTTGTTGAAAATCCCATGCCACATTTCCTACAAAAATGTGGTCAATTTTTCAAGGTTCAATCTTTGTGTAAACTGGATTAAATTCTCTTTTATTTAATAATTAAATACATAAATAGTTTTAAAAGTATGCATGTAAAGTAAGTATGTGACCAAACTTCAGGGTTTTACTATTTCTTACTTAATTTACTTCTTGTGGTGTAGGAATTAATGCATCTTGCATGCCAATACATTACCTGTAAGACCCATAAAAGATATAACACCATTCTTTAAATTCTTTGGACTGTTAAAGCTTCCTTTGTATAGTAAAGCCAAATTGTAATTTGTCTTGTATACCCCGCTAACCAAATTTATGGGACCTTTTAGTTCTATGTCTTCCTGTTGGTATTCCCAATTGGTAATTTTAACAGGACATGTGTGCAGTTCGGAGCATGGTAAAACCCACAGGAATATTATAATAGGCAGGAAACAGAGAATTACTGAAGACACAAAAGCTACCTAAAATAATTATTTACTTGGTTGTTTGTAGGACCTTATGTGTTGGCCTACCGCATGTAGTTTACCCAACAATATTTGTTATTGTATGTCTAAAAACTTACTTTTCGTGCAGTCGACATTCTACTGGTGCCCCTTTTTATTTTTACGATATCATCGTCTAAATGAATGCTGTTCCCGTTCGGTCTGTAGGCAGCCTCGAAATTATTTGTGTTTTTTGAATTGTAACTTGTGCAAATTGGTTCCATGTTAATTTCCTTTTCAGAATCGGAATCGCTAAGTGATTGAGGTAAGGGAGAGTAGATTCCTTGCATCGAATGTGCCATCTTCATTTTCTATTGCTGTTTGGGGCTTCGGTCTTTTTTAATAACAGGAAATTTTACTAATTAAAGAAACTTATTGATTATACGGCATTTTATTTTGAAATTGTTGACGTTGACAGTCATTTGACGTCTTTTTATGAATAATTAATAGATAGGAGTGAAAATATTATATCGATATTTTCCAGCAGGTTATTATTAAGTCACATTTACCTCGGTGTTCCGTTTAACGGACGGCGAGTCACGACATATTTTTTAAACAACAACATAACCATAACCTTAAAAGTTTTTAATCTGTTATGGTTTTGAGTTCGGTGTTTAAAACGGAAAAACGTGTTCAAAACCCCTTTTTGGAAAGGTTTTAAAATGCCACAAGGTAGGAGGAGAACGCCCTTTAGTGGCAAAGGAAAAAAGCAAAGTCTTAGAGCTAAAAGAGAAAGGAAAATGCAAGGTAAGGAAATTTTAAAACAAAAATTTAATAAAATATAATAAATAACCTAGATTACTAAATCAGAAATAGCGCTTGGTATAGCTGAGGATTATGTCACATTAGTTCTTTGATCTTATTATTGTTATAATATAGGCCAGTGTTGTCTTTATTAATTTTTAAGATTAGTTCAAGTTGTTGGTTGAAGTAGAACCGACTATCATTGACAAAACTTTTTAAGGTGGCAAGAATTTACCATTTTTACAAGAAGCAGCTGGTGAATTAAAAGATGGTTCCGGTCCTTCGATTCAGAAATTAAATTATCAGCCAACCAAGGGTGGGGGATCAAGACCCAACAGATATGCCTTGCAATTTTTTAGGGAAACCAATGAGGAAATTAGAGTAAAGAAAGAGCAGGTACAATAATTGGGTATTTTATTTAGAAATATCAAATTTTGCTATGTTCTTTAGTTTTATGAACAAAGACAGCACCTACTACATTTTGAATGTCACCTTGTTTAGGATTTTTTACACACAATATGAAAGTACACCTTTTTTCTTTAGAATTTAATTTTTTTAAGGCTCGTCAAAGCTTAAATGAAGTAGAGGAATCAGCTCTGGAGATAGAGGGCAGTCATTTCTTCGATGACAGACTGGAGTTCCCAAAGAGACCATCGTGGAATTTTGATTTGTCCAAAGATCAACTTGAAGCACAAGAACAGAGGTTTGTACCACTTTACCCATTCCTGTGTTTTACTTACTTACTACTACTGACTGGCTATTTGTGTTTATTATGTATTGTTTTTTGCATCATTTAGGAAGTGCAAAATTGTATTTTGTGCATAGTTGTAGAAAATCATTTTTACTGTTTAATTTTAGATACTTTACTGAATATCTGAAGAACATAGAAGAGAACTTTGATTTGAAAGAGCTTAGTTACTTTGAACTTAACCTAGAAACATGGAGGCAGCTGTGGAGGGTATTGGAGAAATCAGATATAATCCTTTTTATTGTGGATATACGATTTCCGGTAAGTTGCTGTTTTATACAGAATGTTACTTCAATGGTTTAATATATTTTAATGTGTTATTTACACCGGGACAGATTTCAGAAAAAAACAGTCTTAAGTGGCTTTTTGTGATAGTAAATTAGACAGTTATGTTAACTGACTGATATGATAGTTGTTGGAGACAAGGGGAAAGGTTCTTTGTCTAGTAAAGTAGAACAATGATTTTTTTTTGTGACGTTGGTAAAGTTAAGTTTCAACAAGAGTCAAGTAATTTTGTTTTTAGGGCTTTAAAAATAGACCTGTTGTGTGTATTCTGTTCAAATGATTGATGTACTGGAATATCGCGCCATCATAAAGTTCTTTTTTTGGACAGTTAATCCTAAACGGAAATTCATCCAAAGTTGGTATATGTTTAGTAACAGTTAGGAAATAGATTTAAGCCTGGTCTTGAGGATGATTCGAATTTATCAACAATTTAAAGGCAGATTGGTCGACTCAAAATAATTGATTTATGATGGGCTACATGCTTGGTGAAATTAGGGAGATGAAGTGAATTGACAGATGATGGGTTATTTTGGTCCTTAATTTACAGGTATTGGCCAAAGGTACAACTAAATTACAGGTGTGGTTATTAGAGGTATTTACATCTAAGTAATAAAATTAAGAAAATGATATTGTGTATATTTATTTATTTACTTATTAAGCACCTCACAGGTATTAATTTACAAAGTAAATTGACCCAATTATAAAGTACTTTACTAAATAGAACTAAAACTAAAACTAAATAAAACTAAATTATTAGTCCAATCTAACTACTTGAGAGAAGCTCTACAAGGCCCATCCTAAAAACTTGATAGCTACTGTTAAAAACATCTGCCTCAAGTTGTATTCTGTTATATCCGTTGCACAGTCTATATAAGGGAGAGTTTAAATGTAGGTTGGTTAAGGCAATGGTGGAGAGATAAAATGTATTAGTGTGCCTTGCACTGTACATAGGTACTGTAAAATTAATTTTACTTAGGATTTCTTGATTGTCAGCAATACCTCCTACAATTTTAAAGAGGTTTAAGTAATCTATCATCTCTCTCCTTACTTCCAATCGCATTAGATCATATTTTTCACAAAGCCACGTAACAGAGATTATTGGATGAAATTGGTTTGTTTCTTTGTAATACATATATCTAACAACCTTATTCTGAATTTTCTCAAGCAGATATTTGTAACAGTGATAAAATGGATTCCAAATCACACTAGCGTATTCCAGTATGCTTCGTACTAGTGACATATATAATTGTTTGATACATTTTGGATCTGTAAAGTCCCTCCTGTGTCTTACTACAAACCCATACATTTGCATCGCTTTGTTAGCAGTATTAACAACGTGTTTATTGAAAGTTAACCCGTCATCAAAGGTTACACCAAGGTCCCGAACCTCATGAACGCGAGATAGTGTTTCTCCGTTTATGACATAATTGTATACGATAGGATTACGTTTTCTAGATTAAGATATCACTATGCATTTAGAAATATTAAAATTTAATTTGTTTTCCTCTGACCATTTAACAGCTCTGTTCAAATCTAGTTGCAATTGTAGGCAATCACTTCCATTCTGAGGGAAATACATTATTTTTAAAGCTTAGGTTAAATAAAATATGGAGTGGATCTTTAAATGCATCAATACATCCCTTAATTAAGTATGGCGGAACATTGTCTGGACCCAGGGCCTTAGTAACCTTTAATTTCCTGGAGGCATCCACAATATCCTCATACGTAATAAAACTAAGGCCAATCTGTTCAAAATATATGTTGTCATTAATTTTAGGGTTCGCATTAGAGTCATCCTGATATACACTGTTGAAGTACTGAGCAAAGGCATTGCCAATTTCTCGCCCATTGGTGTATTGTATACCATTATATGTCATTTTATTTGGTTTATGCAATATACTTTTTTTACTGTTAATGTATGACCAAAATGCCCTAGCATCAATACCAATATCATGCTGTATTTTTTGGACGTACCTATGATAAGCCCATTTTGTGTCATACTTGATTTTCAGTCTGAGAGTAGTAAAGCTATTTTTTGCTTGAAAACCAATTATAATTTTGTGGTAATGTTGTTAATAATCAAATTGAAATACCTTCAGGTGCCAATCTAATACTTAATAGCTTAATAACTTAGGATAAATATGCAATAAACACTGTCAAGATGTAAATACCTCTATAATCACACCTTGTAATTAATTTAGTTGTACCTTTGGCCAATTCCTGTAAATTAAGGACCAAAATAACCCATCATCTGTCAATTCACTTCATCTCCCTAATTTTATTTTAATGACATGTAAAATTTAGTATTGTCTTATATTCCTTTGATAATGATCCTCTCAAGGGTTGAAACACGTGTCAGGAAACTGAATTAAATTGTGAAATATAACAAGTAAGACTTTAATTTCCTTTACCATGGACTCAAAATAAGACAATAATTTCATATACACATTTGTCTACAATTCAGGGCGTTACAATTTTAAAATATTTTCGGTTTTTTCAAAATATTTCTGAAACAGCTTTAGCAATTTCAGTTATAATTGGGTGGTGATAATTACTTCACCAGGCAGATGCTATAATAATTTTTAACAAAAACATGTACGCCACTGACTTTTTTAGTTTTTGATAGCACAGTTATTTAGACAGTTAAACGCCTAATGAAAAGTATCTTTTAATATTTATTTGATTTCCCCTTACTTTAGGAGATAAATGCAATTTTATTATGTGGTTTTTATGGATTTGTGCTTAACAGACTTTAATAAAATTGCATTTATCTCCTAAGCTAAGACGAAATCGAAAATGTATCAAAAGGTACTTTGCATTAGAAATGGAGCTGTCTACTTGACTGTGCTATCAGAAAGGTGTACATATTTGCATTACACATTGCGGGCATCTGATTATATGAAATTTATTTTGTTAGCTAAATACCACTATTCTTGAACACCCTGTATATTATTGCAATTCTATATTAATCTTTTTTCTCACCTATACCTGGACTGTATAATTTTGCTTATGAGATGTACCTGAATTTTTTAGGCTGTTATGTTTCCTCCGTCTCTTTACAAATACGTTACCGAAGATCTAAAGAAAGAGTTCGTCTTGGTATTAAATAAAATTGATTTGGCACCTGCGCCTTTGGTTGCGGCTTGGAAACATTATTTCGAAGATAAATACCCGCTATTGAAAATCTGCATGTTCACCAGTCTGCCTGGGTATAATTTGGTTGGACAAAGAGCTGATAAAGGAGGTAATGTAGTATGGGTGGTCAGTTAAAACATACAACAACAAAATTATTTGCAAGTCTTAACACTTTTTTGCGTATAGTACCAGTCTACCGGGTGTTGCATCGTCGAGCGGGACATAGGAAATCCCATGTAATTTTAAATGGGGTCAATTATTGGCTTCCCTAATTATTTTAGAGAAAAATTCTATTTAGGTTTATTAAAGAGCACTAAAACCCACATTCAAAAGATTAACTTTAGGTATTTTTGATGAGCCCGTTTACGGGTTATCGCCGATTTCTTTTTAACTATTTCTCCTTTTTATGGCCCCGTATTTGCGGGCACCAGTCAAGGTAAAAGATGACTGTCAAATAAAGTTGTCATTTTGAAATGTGTGCTTTATTGTTATAAAAACTCGTACATCGAAAATATTAAAGGTGTATTTATGAGTACAAATTAATCTGAATAAAACTAAAATAAAGTATCCAATTACAAGGTTAATTATGACATTTTACATGTTTCAATATTTTACTAATTAATAGGTAGGTACTATTAAATTGTTAGAACTTTAGGATTTAAGAAGATGTTCAAATATTCCTCAAAATGACAAATTTATTTGACAGTCATCTTTTACCTTGACTGGTGCCCGCAAATACGGAGCCATAAAAAGGAGAAATAGTTAAAAAGAAATCGGCGATAACCCGTAAACGGGCTCATCAAAAATATCTAAAGTTATTCTTTTGAATGTGGGTTTTAGTGCTCTTTAATAAACCTAAATAGAATTTTTCTCTAAAATAATCAGGGAAGCCAATAATTGACCCCATTTAAAATAACATGGGATTTCCTATGTCCCGCTCGTCGATGCAACACCCGGTATAGTTACTACTAAAAGCCTACTCTTGGAGTGTCAACTTGTGAGATAACTTTCAAAGATTGGGAAAAAAATCATTACAAGGTGGTTTTGGGAAATGTGAAGCACCATTTAATCACTCCACGCCTGTGAGCAGGAAATAATCTTTACAAGGCATTTTTCGTTTGCGAAGTAGCTACCCCACATCCTGCTGGAAGCACAAACTTTAGTTTCCTGGACACATGTTTAATTGTGGCCTTAGGAACTGGTTGATCATTTTGCAAGCAGAATTGACTCCATATGTAAAATTCTAAGCGTGGACTGTGTTCCACAGGTGCTCTGACGCAATCAATGTTTTTAGGAGTTCTAACACTTTTATTGGGTCCTCTGGGTTTTAATTTGTTGGCTATACCTGTTTTCTCAACTTTACACATCAATGAGTTTATGGCATGAACTACCTAGTACGATTTTATTACAAAAGCTTGCGCTGCTCACCAAACCACTTTCTTAGCTCAAGCTACACAATTACCTCTAAAGATACCATTGTAGTCATGAAATTTGAGCCTAAGGTCCCAATTATTAATGCCCCATTAGTGATAAGAGCCACATAACTTCTATGACAACAATGGTTTCCTTGAAGGATATTTTCTAGTTGGGGTTAACAGGACATTAATAATATGGACCTTTTAGGCCTTCAAGTTCGCAGAAGAAAAGGTCGCATACGCATGGCAGCGGAGGGTACGCAACAATTGTTCGAGGTTTGCAGCGGTTTAGTCGGTGACAAAGTGGATCTCACATCATGGCAAAGTAAAATTAAGGTATTTAATTGAATTATTTAATTTAAATGGCCCCATCGGAAATAATCCAGGGGGTTTAAGTCTGGGGATCGAGCAGGTCCACCTTGACCAATTCAGCAACCACACTTGATGATTCCACCAAGAATAAAAAACTAGCCATTGGTGGTAAAATTATAATAATAAAGCTAATTCCATCGCATAGCTGCCATTTTATTTGGTATCAAATTTTATGAGAAAATTTTTCAGGAGGAGATACAAAGCGATTTTCAAGAGGAAGAAAAAGTCGAGATTGGTGAATTGTTGCACGTAAAAAACGACACCGACTATGTTCAATACGAAAAATTTAGGAGCGGTATTTTAACCATCGGCTGTTTGGGTCAGCCCAACGTTGGGAAGTCGTCACTTATGAATGCGATTATGGGGAAAAAGGTAAGCTATTAATACCATTTTAGAATTTCAAAGTGTAAAAACTTGAAATAATTGCAGGTAGTCAGCGTATCGAAAACACCGGGTCACACGAAGCACTTCCAAACGATCAATTTGACTGGCAACGTCAGGCTGTGCGACTGCCCGGGATTGGTTTTTCCGTCAAAGGTGCCCAAGCCCTTGCAAGTGCTCATGGGTAGTTTTCCTATTGCCCAGTTGAGGGAGCCCTATACCACCATCCGATATTTAGGTAGTTATAACTCGTTATTTTCAAGCACTGCAGGAAAATCCTGCCAGCTTGAGTCTACCCAGAGTAGAAATACACGACAAACGCGAGCGACTTCCTGAGGTTGTGTCCCCCAATGAATTTTATTTATTTATTTAATGTTTATTTCACAATTATACTGATAATAATAATAATTATTATTATATATAATATATATTCTTACGTCTTACCCCCCACCAAAATGTTAAGGTCATCAGCATACTCTGTAAGACTGTATAGCAAGACTAAATTATTTATTTCGAAATTTAATTACTAGTGCCTTGTGGAATTCCCACCGTATTTTGAGAAATGTTCTACTTATAAAGATAATTTTCCCTTTTTAACGCAACTCTTCGTGTTCGATTATCTAAATATGATGAAATCCGTTTCAGAGTACAACCCCCAATACCATATAACTCCAGTTTGTTCAGAAGAAGACATCTGTCCAAAGAATCATAAGCCTTTGAAAGATTCAAAAATATGTCCACAACAATTCATCCTTGTTCAAAACATTCTAAAAGTGAACAAGTAAGCTGTATGCGTTGACCTACCCCTCAGGTAACCATGTTGATTTTCGGAAAAAGATTACATTCCTTCATTATTAAAAAAAGAGGGAGAATGTAAGGTTTTCGTTTTTTGTATCTGCCAGAAATTTCATCATATACAGGGTATTTCCTAACTACGGTACGAAACTTCCGAGGGTGATACGTAAGGTCGTTTTAAGAAAGAAAGTTCCTATGAACATATGTCCGGAGTTGCTTCGTTTCTGAGATACAGGGCGTTAAAGTTTACCAATATGTTCATGGAAACTTTTTTTCTTAAAACGACCTTACGTATCACCCTCTGAAGTTTTGTACCGTAGTTAGCAAACACCCTGTATAGACCACGTGCATTTATTCTCATAATTTCTTCACCTGGCACTTTTAAAATCATTATCGTATTGTTTTTTTACATTCATATACGTTTCATTAAAATCATCACTATGTGTTCTTAAGTTTAAGTGAACATCTAACCTATCCTTTGAGGTCTTTAACTGCCTGTTGCCTTTATGCAGATATTTTTTTATATATTCTTGTATTAATTAGTTTCTTAGGAAAGCATTCATTAAAAATAGGTATAAATTTATTCATGAAAACTGACCATTGATAATTAACCAATTTTCATCAAATAGGACATTTAAAAATTTATCACAAACACATGCATCTGTTCTTTATTTTTCCGGTGTTCTGATAAGCATAGAGCTTTACACTGTAGATGAACAAGAATCTTTCTTTGAATTTTCATTCTACCTTTGTAATAGTTTTGTTCCTGCATTCTTTCTTTGTAAAAAATTTGATTTGAGATGTGATGTCTTAACTCCTTGATCTAGGGATTATCTTGGACCAGCTCAGTAATAAAATCTTTTGATTCACATCATTTTTCTATTCCGTGTATCACTATGACAGGTTCAGTGTTTTCTAAGTGTTTAGTTTAAAAGTGACTGTGATTTCCTAACAGTTTGTTTAATTTTTTGTGTTGCCTTTCATTTTGGCATTCTGTGAGTACTCCTTCACTTTGTAATAGTTTAAACCTCTTAAACGTTTCATTACCTTGCCCATCCTTACATATACCGGGTACTACTACTTACTTTAAAAACTCTTTATTCGTAAAATTTCTACAATGCTTGCACACTTATGACCACTTTAGTTTAAATTGTTTCCAACTATGAATATATAATACACAATATATAATAATACATAGAATATAAAATACAACACAGTTACAATATAAAACGAATGAGAGTTTCGCAGATACAAAATACAAGGTATTTTCATCTGGAGAGCGCGGCTAGACAGGTGTGTCTAGTCCGGGACGATTTTAGTCCGTGGTAGTCCAAGTGTCTATTTGTCAGTTAGTTGTAAGTCTTTTCCGGCGTGACCTTGCAAAGACTATTAAGGAGTTGTGTTTTTAGCAAGGATAAAGTTTGATGATTTTAAGTAATGATTTTAGAGTTTACTCACAGATGGCACAGGAAAAAGCATTGAAAAAACCTGCTTGCTTTAAAAAGGAACTTGCGGTGGCATAATTAGTGGTATTTACCCAGGTTTAGATTTACTTAATTTAGTTTTAAATATCATTCATTCTAGTCTTTCACCATGTTTGTGAAGCATGAGATTTTAGTTAAGATGGGAAATTTGGGATTGTATGTGTTAGTCAGTTGTAAGTATGGAGGAAGGCGTGCCCGCAAATGTGTGAGAAAAGTTCGCCTCTTGGGCGGCGCCCCCCACACAGATGCGGGCTTGAGGTGAAAAATAAACTTTAATTCAGGGATTTTACGGCTCGTAATAAATTGGAAGTCGCGAATAAATCGGTTTGTGAATTGGCTGATCCGCGAAACGTGTCTGGAAGGTGTTTGCTGTCAAGATCGAGGTTTGTGGCTTGGTTTTATAGAATTTGCTCGATACTTCGCGGACATAGTCCCCGAAATATGGAGTATTCGCCATTGCATGCAAATCATCGATCCTGGTGTACCTTCCAGACGACGTTATGTTCCTTAACATTTTATTTTGTATCCGTTGCAGTCGATTCATCTGTGTATCAGACATGCGCACCATATGGGCGCTGCATGTGTGAGCACAGGTTTAATAAAATAATTATAAATCGTTAATTTATTATGAGGGGAGAGAGGGGATTTAGGAGCAAGAAGGGAATAAAGGTTTTGCGTTGCTGCAAAGGCTTTTTGGATGACAAAGGATGTATGTTGGTGGAATTTTAAACGTGTATCTAGGGTTACTCCTAGATACTTCAGTTTTTTGGTTGGTATGATGGGTACATTGTTTATTTTGAGGGGTACGTTTATATAATTGTTGGTACGTTTTTGGGATAATATAAAACATTCACATTTGGATTGGTTTATGTTCATTTTCCACTTCTTATACCAAGGAATTAGGGTATTTAAATGGAAATTTATATGTGCTTTGGGCATGTTTGCGTAGAACGAGCTGGCGTAAACCAGCACGTCATCCGCAAATATAGCCAGTTTTGTGGAGGGGTAGGTCGGAATGTCGGCAGTATAAAGGTTGAATAGTTGGGGGGAGAGAACTGTGCCTTGGGGGATGCCGGAGTGGACTTTTTGTACGTTAGAAAGCGTGCCTTCCACTTTTACTTGAAAAGATCTATTATTTATATATGAATAGATTAAGGTAATGATATAGGGTGGGAAGTCATGCACTGATAATAATTTGGCTTAATTGAACATAGGAAATTCCATGTAAATTTTGAGGTAGCTAAATATTGGCTCCCCTGTACATTTTAGAGAAAAATTGTGTTATAATTTTTTGAAGAGGCCGATATAATAAACTCACGTGCCAAGTATGAATATATTTTAATAAGCCAATCCCAACTTATTTAATTAAATATGATGGCAAAATTACGAAATTTTCATAGTTTAGGCACAGTATAACGGAACTATACAGTAGCGACACGAGCTGTCGGTCCCTTTGATCTCCAGGGGTCAGTTTCAGTGACAGAAGGATGACGCGGATGACGGTATTGTCCTTTATTACACTGAGAAAACATATGGAATTTTATGTTGAAATCGCTTTTACACTGAAAGAAAGTCAATTTAAAGCACATCTGCTCCTTATTTTTTCTTGGGAATCCATCGAAAATCAGCAAAAGTTCGGCACAAACACTTCAAAGCACCTTCAAACACTTAAACGCACGATAAAAACCAATAAATTTACAAAAACTAAACAACTACAATCCACACAAGCTTTGTTTACCTTTCTGACTGACTTATTTGTCACTAAAAAGATGGCCGCTACGCGCATTGCGCAGAGAAATTTGGGTCTGTCTAAATCGCCTCGTGTCGCTACTGTATAGTTCCGTTATACTGTGCCTATACTGTGGTTTAGGTAATACAGCAAACACCAGCAAATTATTATTTGGCATTGACAAAACGAAAAGTAGCGTCAGTGACAACATTTTCATTGAAGGCGCTTTAATTATAGCTAAATATGAGCTATTTCACTAAGGAAAAAGTAGCTATGATTAAGTGGTATTATACAGGAAACAGTTTAAGTGCAGAAATGTTATCAGTTCAATTCCCTGATAAGCATATCCCTTCCATTTCATTATTTAAACTTATCATTAGTAAATTTGTTAGTGAAATAATCTTTATTTATAAATTATTTGCTGGTATTTGCAGTATTACCTAAACTATGAAAGTTTCGTAATTTTGCCATCACATTTAATTGAATAAGTTAGGATTGGCTTATTAAAATTTATTCAAACTTGGCACATAGGTTTATTATATCGACCTCTTCAAAAAATTACCATACAATTTTTCTCTAAAATGTACAGGGAAGCCAATATTTAGCCACTTGAAAATTTACACGGGATTTCCTTTGTTCACCTAAGCCAGGCATCACCAGGTATATTTTTTTTAATCTCTTTAAGCCCATAGATTCAAGACCAATGTGAATCCCTGTGGTTATATAAAAAAAATGTTATTGTTCATACGAATAACTGCTCTTTTAGCTGAACGTCTGAATCTGATCGAAATGTTGAGAATAAACCATCCGGACAACGACGACACATGGTCGGCCATGGACATCTGCGAGGGTTGGGCGAAGAAGAGGGGCTTTTTGACAGCGAAAGCTGCCCGATTGGACGCCTATCGGTCGGCAAACGACCTACTACGGATGGCCCAGGCCGGAAAAATTTGCCTCTGTTTAAGACCGCCACAGTACGCTGTCAGGAAAGGTACCGACAATTAAAATGGTCTGTAACGGATGCCAATTTAAAGCGATAAAAATGTTTCAGATTTCTGGAAAACGCATCCGGATGTGGAAAAAGTAAAGTGGATCCAGGCTTCGACTAATCAAGAAGAGGAACAAAGCCCTGTGGTGTATGGTGGTTTTGAAAGCGACCAGTCGAGTGAACAGGAAGATGATGATGAACAACAGGTTGTTGCTGGCAGTGAAAATGGTAAGAGGATACTAGAGATGTAGTGATTTTTGTTTATTCTTAGTTGAAAGCATGAATATTTGAAAATTTTACGCCTATAGAGTAAGAGAGGTATTTTTTTTGTACATGCAATAAGGTGGTTTTTATTTTTTCTCTCGAAAACGAAGCAAGATACGAGAAAAATTTAGGGAACAAAAAAGCTGTATTATTAGTTGACAAATCCGAAAAAAATGTCGAAATTAGAAAAAGTCAGTGGCGTAAATTTTTTTGTCAATAATGTTTGTTAAGGTGCTGCCCGGGACGCCACTGGACTTAATAAATTTAATCTAGTTAGTAGTAATTAAGCCCCTTATAATTATGAATAACGGTACCAAATTTCGATAAAATCGGGGGAAGAATGTTTAACGAAATAATAAAAAAACGATTTTTCTTAAAAAACTTTAACACCCTGTATATCAAAAACGAGGCAACTCCGGACATACGTTAATATGAACTTTTTCTCTTAGAATATCATAAGGAATCACCCTCTTAAGTTACGTACCGTACTTCTGAAACACTCTGTATAATTATTAATTATAAATTAACTAATATAACTCTAAACTCCGCCAATGCCTGTAAAATTTCTGAAGGTGTCATGATGACAAGCACCTTCCCACAAATTCAATATTATCTACGATAGAAACAGACAAAACCAGTATCAAGGCACAGGTGATGATTTGTGGCCCAGGAATTCGCGCTTTATTAGGCGTAGTTGCCCACTTATCAAAATAAATGATTAATTATCTTCACCGCTTTAACAATTATAATTTGCAATGTAAGGGGGACAATGAATAAGTTACAGGTTTATGGAAATTTAAACAGAGTATTACGTAGCTGTAGACTCTTGCGTCCGACAATACAGTGTGGTAAAACTTTAATTTTACCGATGGTTACCGAGATATCTGATAATAAAAATAAAATCTATTGGATTTAAGCTATGCTTAATTGAATTAGTATTTTCATCCATTTTTGTCCTAAATCTGACAAATATACAAAGCATATTAAATAACCTAAGCTGCTAGGTAAGAAAAAGTTATTGTAATAATCTAGTACGTATTTTAGTAACATTTTTCCCCGGCTCCGTCTGTTGCCAACTTTTTGCCGAGATTTTATTGACAAAGAAAAACTGGCTCCCTTTAAAATTAAACAGACGTGGAAAATAGAAATATTTTTTCGGGGGTTGTACCCCTTCTAGCTGCAGCCTACTATGTAACAGTGGGGTGTTTTGTTTTCAGACGACTTTTCTGAAGAAAGTTCCTCGGATACTGAAGGAGACACCGGCGCCGTCTCGTCAAATAAGTTTGCAGCATTGATTGATCAAGACTAAGGCTCGTTCGCCGCTGCTGTCAGCCAGATTACTAGCCAGACTTTCTTCATATTTCCATATCTTGTGACATTGTAATATTTAGGAGCTGTCGGGGAGTCCATGTGCTGTTTCCAGATCATTGATCTCGCTCAACAGAACGTAGGACTATTATTCATATCGGATGGTTCGCGATCCCACTCACTCTGCCCTATATGGAGGTGGAATTAGCTCTTTCACATTTCTGAACGCGCCAGCTCAGAGTACTAAACTGAACCCAATGATTTAGTTAAAGGTCACACTAATATTTTTCCCAATAAACATATGAAAGCCTGACTTAGTACTCCAGTTGACACACATATACAGAATGTCCCAACGGACGGACTTCGTCTCTTCAAAATGTTATATACGATAATTTATTGTTGGTTCAACTTTCTAGCTTTGAATAAAGATTATTATTATTATAGTTATTATTTATTTTTAAGTTACAATTCTGTATTTCACTTGCGAAAAGCTTTTTTCTTCATTTTCGGATCGGGGACGTAGTCGTCGGACACCAGATTTGCCTGGACTATTTCTTCGCTCTGTTTTTTAATATCATCCCTTGACAAAATGTGTGAATCGAAGAAAACGGTTTCGATCATCGCTAAAAAATCAAAAGTAAACTGATACTTAATTCATGCTATTACACGATTAGTATAGTTAAAGAAAAAAAAATCTACAAGTCCCAAGATACAACATACAGTATACGACAGTGGTCGCCAACCTTTTCAATAATTAGAAGTAAGAATTAGCTAAATAAAAATCTATAATGTTAAATATGTTGAAGACTTAAGGCTTGTGAACAAAATATTTAATAAAACTTACATTCTTCACTGATGGCTTGAAAAGCTTTGGTCGTTTTGGTCGTTTCAAACATCATTTGCTCGAATTCCTTGTAACCCTCGTCTCGTTCGTTGTTCTGCAACAGATCCTTCGAATTTTGCGCCAGTTTAGAGAATTTTTTCACTAACTCTGGAATTATTTTTCTAGCTAAAACCACAGATAACAGGGGTTAGTTCAGGTATAGTCTCTGGTGTTTCAAGAAATGAAAAGATAATTTATCAGGTCCGGCTTATTGGCTGTGACCCTCGAATATCATTTACTGACCGTCAATTTCATCCTCCTCGGGTTTTTCTGGCGGATCGTTGTCTGTGACAGTCCTTCTGAATTTAAGGCTGGTTTTTCCATCGCCGGGCGTCGCGACCAAATCCGCCAGAAGCTGCAGATGCTTCAAGGATATCCTTATTCTTGCCGTCAGGTCGTATCGATTGTCGATCAGTCGGTTTGTTGCCTTGATGATATCGTTTTGTTTCTGTTGCTCTTGAAGATAGCGTTCCTTCATGCGCTTATATCTAAAACCACAAACTAGGAATCGAGGTGTGGACGTTGGAATCCTTGTGTCTGGAGGAATTGACCACCATCAAACAAGAAGTGACAAATAACAGTATATAAGACAATGTGCATATTGGGCTGAAAATTGGGTGATGGATAAATGAAAGGCAAAAGGCTCAAGCAGTAGAAATGGGATATCCGAGAAACCCGATAAAAAGGACAGGACAAGAATTAAGTAATTAAAAAAAAAAGCAGAAACTGGATGAAAGAGACTAAAATGAGCAGCATAATCAAGATGGACAACGCTATAGTCTATTTCAGAAAGGTGTAGAGTAATAAAAGCTCATTAGGTATGCAAAGGGACTACAGAGTGACCCAACGAATATTTAAGCCACTTTCATAATTTGGCATTGATTTCATTGCAAAATTATTTCTTTTCATCAAGTGCAGGTAGTACCACCCGGGTTTAGGTCAATTTAGGGGTTTTGCCTATTGTTATCCATTTACAAACACTGAAAATGGTGTGACAAAGGCGTGCCGGTAGGATATTTTTAAAAAGGAAAGAATTTTATCTTAACAGAATAAAAATTAGGCATTATGTACATAGTATTAGCTACACTTATTTTTTATTAAACATTTAAAAAAAAATATATTATACAAAAATTAAATTATACTCGTTAGAATTATAATAAATTAAATTATACTCGTAAAAGGAAAGAATTTTATTTTAACAATAAAATTTAGGCATTTTATACATAGTATTAGCCCAGAAGACCAACCAGACCAGTGGCGAAACTTTGTAGAAGAATAAAAATACATCAACTGGTGAAAACAAGGATTTAGATGATGATGATGATAATGATAGGCAACCTCAGAAGTGAGGTGACAACCTAAGAAGAAGAATAAATGTAATTCAATAAAATGTATGATGTTAGAACCAGCAACAATTTAATATCTGACAGATGATCTATTCGTAACAAGGAACAGTGGGAGGAAAAGCAGGCAGTGTTCCCTGAAGATGCTGTGGTGCGCTACTCCAAACAGGAATAGCAGCAAACTCTGGGTTGTAGGCAGGCCGAAGATTTCATAATTTATACTATATAACTGAATACATACTCAGAAGTAGTGGATATCGTGGTATTTTCCAGCTGGGACTGTATAGCGGCTGCATTCGTTTTTTTATTCAGCAGATTGTCTCTGTTGGCTTCGCATTTTTCGACAAGTTCGGTCAAACGCTCCTTTTGTTTTAATTGTTCTTGGAGGCTAAAATTTAATAGTCGTCAGTACGAAACCAAGCCCAAAAAAACATTTCGTGGTCGAATATACTAGTTGGTGGCGAAGTAGAAAAATAATGCAAAAATAGCCCAGAGGATATTAATTTAAGAATTACTTACCAGGGATAAATAGTCTCCAGATTGGGAACAAAAATTGCATTTTTTAAAAACGTTAATGTTGCTTCAAGATTCTTTATGTCGTTCTGTAACTCCGTGTAGCTCTCTGAAGGTTGCACTTGGACTCTACCCAGGTTGATATCGCTCTAAAATCCGTTATATGTATTTTATATACAGGGTGTCTCATAAGTGGACCTTCCAAATATAAAACGTAGGAAAAAATCGTTGTTATGTTTTTGTCTATGGCATAGAAAGACTGGTATACAACTTCGGAGCTCGTGGAAAACTGCTACAGTGGATAACTTGCTGTAGTCCACAGTGGCGTACCGCAGGGGTCAGTCCTTGGTCCCCTTCTCTTTATTGCATACATCATCGATCTGTCTCCGGAAATTACCTCATCAATTGCATATTTTGCAGATGACACAAAAATACTTTGCAATTCAAATAACAATGCACAACTGCAAGAGGACATATAAAGATTATCGGAGTGGACCAACAAGTGGATGCTTAGTCTTTATATTTGGGAAAGAACAATCCAGAAATCCAGTACTTTATCAAGAATACACAAACAACAAAACACACGATCTCAAGTGGGAGTAACACATATCAAATATTGTCAAAAAGGCAAGCACCATGATTGAAGAAAGCCTTCTCCAACACCACAGCGGAAATGATGACGAGACTATATAGGACCTAAGTTGGAGTCCATACTACATTAGGGACATTGAACTATTGGAAAGAGTTAAGGGTGGCACGAATACCAGAGACCACTAAACATTTGCAATATCCCGAAAGGCTACAGATATTCAACATCACTACAGTGAAGGAACGACAAGAGATGGAGGTGTTCAAAAATCCTATCTGGATATTATAGTTCTTCGACTGAACTCCCTCTGTTGCACTGCAGTCAAACAAGAGAATTAAGAGGATTCTCATAAGAAAAAACTTCATTATAAAAAGAACCGTCTACAGGTGGAACAAACGTCACGACAATACTGTTACCCCACCCTGGACTGAGAAACGGAAACAGTAAGAACCCAATTAATCCACTACATGTGAGCTGTGATGGAACTGTGATATTGAGCAAGATTTATGACACGACTAGTCTAACAAGAATAAAATTATCATTAAGACAGTAAACTCTTCTAATAATAACAAATAATTGTTTCCCACTGGGGTACACTATTCATTAAGTACGTAAAACTTTCTATTATCCTAAACAGTATAACAGAAGAACTTACGTCTCTCCTCAACAAATTCCTGACGTTCGCCCCAAAGGATTGCACCTTCTGTTTCACTTGTTCCAACTCCTTCTTCCGCATAGACAAATCTCTTTTGATCACCTTCTCCAGAAGCTGGAATTCCTGCCGTCGGTCGTCCAGATACTCCGTCGCCAGCTGTCCCACTTTCGTGGCGTTAATCATGCATTTGCCTTGGCTGATTCCGTCGTTCCTAATGGCTTCCAATATGGCGTCGAAGTATAGGGCGTCCTATACAAAATTGAAGGGTTAGTGGAATTAAGAAAATACGGTGGAAAGTTGGTAGAAAAATGCAACAAAAAAAACTAATATACAGGCTTGCATGATTGCATATCTATACTTACTTTTTTCATGATAGCAATCATTTCCTTATATGAATGTCTTATAACAATGGCCGCTTCCTTTTTCAAAATGGCATCCTGAACCTTTCCGGTGATGATATGCGCTTGTCTCTCGCACGGCAACATACTTTGCCAGCTTAAGCCTTCAAATTTTAGAATGTCTTCTAGTTCAGCATAGCGTAACTACAATATGGAATAGGTATTTGAAATTTCACGTTTCTTTCCGACGTTCAAACCGTTCAGTCCTCCGTCGGTCTATTCAAATATACAGACACTCTGCCTTGCGCTTTAGAAATATAGCATTTTTGTCGTGTAGTAACTGCCGAGGAGAGCGCGACAACAGACTTAAACATTGGTTGTTTGTTTTTACGCATATACCTCTTTTATTTAATGAACTAGTCGCTGGCATAGCTTCACAACTCTTTAAGAAACACATACATATACAGAGCCTTTTAAGATATTGTCACGAGGTACTTTTTGCATTCCCACACGCACGACACTGCATCTGCACGTTCAGAGAGCGCCCATGGCAAAGCGGAAGTGGGGTGCAACGGTCGTGCGCGTCCACCGGCCTGCCGAGTTCGGCGCCGCGGAAACTACTTGAATATAGAACTCCGTGAACGACGGCAGGACAGAGAGACCAGCGAGTAGCACTCCAAATTGAGACCGACACCTCGAGACGCTTCCCCACGACGTCAAGGGAACTGAGTACAAGTTAGGACTGGGTTAGCCTAATAATTTATTCGTTTTTGATTAGTTTTAACATAAATGAAAGCTGCAATAATAATGATGCCCATCATTTAATCAAGTGCCCCTCGTGACAATATACTTTTAGTGCAACATCGTACGCCTTGGCCACCAAAAATACTTTACGCAGTGACGGTACATTCACAACAATCATTTTCTGAGTGATTCCGTACTCTTGTACACGCGGTAATAAGTGATTTGACTCGGAAAGACAATAAATATCGAATAGTTTTAAGATAAAAGTAAATAGGTTTAGAAAAGGTGTTCTCCTCATCACAAACTCGAGGGGTAATTCCTCCAGGGCGATAAAAGTTGTTATTAAAATTTATTCAAACTTGGCACATGGGTTTATTATATCGGCCTCTTCAAAAAATTATAATACAATTTTTTTCTAAAATGTACAGGGGATCAAATATTTTTAGCCACCTCAAAATTTACATGGGATTTCCTATGTTCAACTAAGCCATACATCACCCGGTATATAACGGGCTTTTGGTTTGCATGACTAGTCTCATTCGAGGATCTTTGTGGTCGATTACGTGTTCTTAGTCCAGGAGGTCTTTATTGGAACAATCGATATGGCCGGCATTCTTAGGAGAAAGTGCCCAAGTCCACGTTTCTCTATTCGATCTATATAATGTTTCTTTGGTGTGCATGTCTCTCACTTCTTAATTTCGTGTTCCTGCACTCTGTCTTAAATAATCCATCTCCATTTCACAGCTATAACAATGCGTTAACCTTTTTGTTTGAATCTCCTATACCCCATAAATATATTTGAATATATCCACTTGATTAATCGGTTATGGAATCTAGAGTCTCTGTAGCATAAATTTCATATCGTAACTGTCATAGGAGACTAGCCTGAATATTAAACAAATATTGTCTTTCTATAAAAATCGCCCGAAACAAAGCAGCCGGATCTTTAGTATTGAAATAGAGTAATAAGGAAAGGGTGTTTATGTTCTTACCTTTAAGGCGATAAGTTCTTGAGTCTTCAACTTTTTCTTGTATTGCTGCAAGTCCTTTGATTTCCTCTTATTGAAATTGACTTGTTCCACCATTTCAATAACTTTCTAAAAACAAAACGGTCAATAGTAGTGCCCACTGGGTAATTCAACAGACTCGATTTATCCTATTGAGCAATGTCTAATTAATCAGCAATAATTACTTCGGGTTGTGAATTCTGGTAAGCAAGCTGCATCGCTCTGTGTTCCGACAATGTGTTCCTCAGTTTCTGCTTATCACCACGGACGGCATTGTCTAAATCCTTTCGATTTTCCTCGATATCCTTTTGCAGCTTTTTCAATTCTCTGTTCTGCTTCTTTTCGGCTATGCCTGTGTCCATTTCAATTATTTTTCGGTCTCTGGCTATGAAATCAATGCATAGTTTTATTTGAAGAAAAGGTCGTCCCGTAACAATATGGTAGATATTTACAGCCAGAAAGTATAGCTGTTCCTTCAAATACAACATTTAGTACAAGAACAGTAAACTACTTACTATAAAGTTTAATAAGCCCTTTATATTGGGTGATTTTGTCCTTGGTTGTCCATTTCGTTGATGTCATGCCATGGAGTTTGACCTTATTGGCCGAAAGCATATTTGTTGCGTTCATTTTGGAGCTTGTTTTTTCTTAATCTAGAAAAGGTACTTTCAATATGTGTTAGAACATTGACAGTTCCATGACGTAAGGTAACCGCAAAACGACTTTTGCTTGTGGTTATTATTATTTATTAAGTTGTTGCTCGATTCGGGTATTTTCGAAGCGGTTGAAAATGCTTCTCGCGAATATCTCGTTTTCTTTTGATTTCACGACGAAAAGTGAGGAGAACAATATTGTTAGAAATACAATTCCCTATGATTTTTCTCTTGTAGTAATTTTCGATATTTTTATTATTTATCGAGATATTGCTTGATTTGGGAATTTCCGAAGGGGTTGAAATGCTTTTCTCGAATATCTCGATTCCTTTTGATTTCACGACGAAAAGTGAAGAGAGTAATATTATTGGGAATACAATTCCCTATGATTTTTCTTTTGTAGTAATATTCGAAATTTTTATTATTTATCGAGTTATTGCCCGATCCAGGTATTTCTGAAGGGGTTGAATATGCTTTTCGCGAATATCTCGTTTTCTTTTGATTTTGCGACAAAAAGTAAAGAGAGTAATATTGTTGGCAATCAAATTCTCTATGATTTTTCTCTTGTAATGATTTTCGATATTTTTATTATTTATCGAGATATTGCTTGATTTGGGAATTTCCGAAGGGGTTGAAATGCTTTTCGCGAATATCTCGTTTTCTTTTGATTTTACGACGAAAAGTGAAGAGACTAATATTATTGGGAATACAATTTCCTATGATTTTTCTCTTTTAGTAATATTCGAAATTTTTATTATTTATCGAGTTATTGCTCGATCCAGGTATTTCTAAAGGGGTTGAATATGTGCTTTTCGCGAATATCTCGTTTTCTTTTGATTTTGCGACAAAAAGCAAAGATAGTAATATTGTTGATATTCAAATTCTCTATGATTTTTCTCTTGTAGTAATTTTCGTTATTTTTATTATTTATCGAGATATTGCTTGATTTGGGAATTTCTGAAGGGGTTGAAATGCTTTTCGCGATTATCTCGTTTTCTTTTGATTTCACGACGAAAAGTGAAGAGAGTAATATTATTGGGAATACAATTCCCTATGATTTTTCTTTTGTAGTAATATTCGAAATTTTTATTATTTATCGAGTTATTGCCCGATCCAGGTATTTCTGAAGGGGTTGAATATGCTTTTCGCGAATATCTCGTTTTCTTTTGATTTTGCGACAAAAAGTAAAGAGAGTAATATTGTTGGTAATCAAATTCTCTATGATTTTTCTCTTGTAATGATTTTCGATATTTTTATTATTTATCGAGACATTGCTTGATTTGGGAATTTCCGAAGGGGTTGAAATGCTTTTCGCGAATATCTCGTTTTCTTTTGATTTTACGACGAAAAGTGAAGAGACTAATATTATTGGGAATACAATTTCCCATGATTTTTCTCTTTTAGTAATATTCGAAATTTTTATTATTTATCGAGTTATTGCTCGATCCAGGTATTTCTGAAGAGGTTGAATACGCTTTTCGCGAATATCTCGTTTTCTTTTGATTTTGCGACAAAAAGTAAAGAGAGTAATATTGTTGGCAATCAAATTCTCTATGATTTTTCTCTTGCAGTAATTTTCGATATTTTTATTATTTATCGAGTTATGGCTTAATTTACACATTCTGTGAACTTGTTTAATCGTCCAATGATCTTCGCCTAAAGCCGAACTGTTTCATAGGAATTATTTTTTGTCCTCTGAGGGGATTTGATCTCTTCACAAACAGTTTCGAAATTACATCTTTAAGGCCAGTAGAGCTTGGATAGTGTTAGTGTAATACCGGCTAATATCAAACTTCATTTGGTAGGTTGCCTGGTATCATCTGAGGTAAATAGTTGCAAAAAAACAATCTTTTTGGTTCCACAATAAGTATATTTTTAATTTATTATAAATAATCAGAGTTAGTCTGATAATTTAACCTTTAGTGATATCAAAGACAAGTGTTACATTTAAATAGTTATATTTCCTCTGGTAATATATATTTTTGAAAGACCATTTTGTATCGCTCAGACGTCTTTTTGCATTTGAAGCGCTATTAACATTTGACCAAAAAAACATTCAATTTTTATTATTATTAATCCTGAATTATTTGAAACGATCGTATTTATCAGAATAGTTGCTCTGCATGTAGTTAAAGGTAAGTAAAGTAAAGTTAAACTTAAACAAAATGAGAAATACTTACGAAATAAGGTAGAAGACGGATACACGCCCTGGAGGAAGACCAAGGGACGTGACAACGCATGAAATGGATAAAATTCCTTTTTTCACTACTTCAAAACGTTCAAACGCATAAAGACGCCGCTTCAAACAAGACTTCAACACACAAAGTCCCTTCAACTCGACCAAACCCTTTATTAAAAGACGCTAGTAACCTTGGCGAAACACGACTAAGTGAGATCGTCGTCGGCGGAGTCGCCGTTGTCGTCGTCGGCGTCGTTATTTTGCTGTTGTTCCGGCCGGATATTGTTCAGCAAGTCGCGCATGGCATCCACTAAAGACGCGACGCTACGGCGGAAGTCGCCGTTGTTGAGCCCTTCTGGGGGCAGAGCCTGGGCCTCGTCCAATTGATTGGCACTGGAATTAAATTAGGTACAAATTTAAACATATATCTTAATGTAAATAAAACAATCCAGCCTTTCTTTATAATTCAGTTGTGGAGGAAAAGACTGGATTGTTGTTCTTCACAAAGGAGTTCACGTCGCTCTGAAGTTTTTTTTTTTTGTAAATTGGTCATTTAAAACTATATAGGAAAAATAGAAATGCCGTTTTGATATGACAACTTTGATATTTTAACAAACACCCATTATATTTTTAACTAGGCTTGATCCTATACCATTGTAAAAATACTTACTAGTACCTTTACCTATTGATCTCTTGCAAAAATTCAGTTTTTAATGTAAAATCACATGGTTTTGTCACCTGCAATAAAATAGTTTATAAGTAAAGGGCGGAATATATGCAAAGTGCATACATATGCATTTTTTGCCAATGTTATAATAAAATGCATATTTTTCCCAAATTATTATTTTATGACCATATTTTTATGTTTTCGGCGTTATCAAAAAACTAAAAACGCCCGGTCATGAAAACTCGTAGACATAGGTTTATTGTCCAGTCCGGCACTTGTTTCAGGGATTTTCCAATCTGAAGATAATTATATTTATTTATTTATTTATTTATTCTGACTACGTTACTAATATAATATAGTTTGTAGCAAGTCTTACAAAATAAAACAAAATTCGAAATTCAAAACAACAGTAAGTATAGTTAAAAAATAGAGAAAAAGAAAATAACACAATAAACAAAAAAAAAGCAATGTTACTAAAAAAAAAATTAAATTAAAAGAGCAATATAGAGCCTTGAGTCAGATGGTCAAGTTACGGGCTTCCTGAACGAACTCCTTAATGGAGTAATAAGCCTTCTCAATTAAAATTTCCTTTAGCTTATTTTTAAAACGATCATTTCCCAAATTCTTTAAGTCCAAGGGTAGGATATTGTATAGGTGAATCCGTATTGAATTTTTTTTAGATTTAGATCTAGAAATTTGGTTCAATTAAGAGATTAGCAGAGCGAGTGTGATAATTGTGGTTCTCCGCATGAGTCCGAAACTGATGCCTCCCTCTATGCACTTCCAATAGCTGATAGAATATATAGATGGAAGGGAATGTCAAAATCTCTGCTGTCCTGAAAAGTGGTCTACAGTGGTCAATTATACCAGCACCACAAAGAACCCTAACTGCTCGTTTTTGGAGTTTAAATATTCTCCCTGCACTAGAAGAACATCCCCACAAGGTCACTCCATACACAAGGCGAGAGTGAATCAGTGCAAAGTAGGCATTCCTAAGGATATTCCCAGAAAAACAACGCCGGAGCCGCCTCAGAAGAAACACCACGCTGGACAGTCCTCCACACAAGAAGTCAACATGACAAGTCCATGTTAAAGAACTATCCAGCGTGATGCCGAGCATCCTGACCGGTCGAGCATTGGCGTTAGCAAAAACGGAAAATTCGAGGGTTTGAGATTTATCCGGATTACACTTCAAGAAATTTGAAGAAAACCATGTATCAGCCCTTGACATAGCCCGATTTAGCTCCACTTCCAAGCTGGATTCCTTGGAACAAGGTACACAAATGGTGGAATCGTCTGCATAAAGTGAACATCTGAGGGGCTGCATGAAGCTGAAGAAGTCATTAACGTATATTATAAATAATAACGGTCCCAAAACAGACCCTTGTGGGACACCATGCCTCACTGGTCGATAGTGAGAACGTCCCGAACAAAGCTCAACACACTGCTCTCGACCATCCAAATATGAAGCAAAAAGGGACAAGGGTACACCCCTGACGCTGTAACGCTCCAACTTCTGCAACAAGAGAGAATGACTGACACAATCAAATGCCTTGGTTAGGTCACAAAGCGTTACAGCCGACTGTTCCCCCTTCTCAAGACACTTAACTATGCCACCCACAACCTCAGTCACCGCCATGATCGTAGATAATCCCCGGCGAAATCCAAACTGACTGTTATTCAATAAATTATTAACCTCAAAGAAGTTGCAGAGTCTACTCTTCAATATCATCTCAAAGACCTTTGAAATGTATGGGATGATTGAAATAGGGCGATAATTATTAGGAACATCCACATCACCGGACTTGAGCAAAGGCACCACCTTAGATAACTTAAAACAATCGGGAAATATCCCCGCCCCCATACACTCATTGAACAGTTCCGAGAGTGGGAGACTTATGAGGTTACCTTCCGACTTCAATACGGCGCTATTAACATCATAGACGTCTGTGGCACATGAGTTCTTATAGAGGCAATGGCATCGACTACCTCCAAAGGCGTCACTCCATGCGAAAAAAAGGTTCTGTTATGAATCTGAATGGTCGAAGTTATGTCATACCTATCAAGATCCACCCTAGGCAAGGTTTTTATTATTTCATCCGCTATTTTCGTGAAAAAATCATTAAAGCAATTCGGGTCAGCATTAACAGAGTTAACATTATTTTTTGAAGCGTTACGCTCATAATTTATCAATCTCCAGGCCGCTCTAGAAGGATTATTGGACCCCAACATAAAGCGTTCGTAGGCTTTACTTTTTGCTGCTACAAGAGCACGTCTATATTCCTTTCGCAAAGCGCGGTAAACAGCCACAGCCTCAGGATATTGAGCACTCTCAGAAAAAATTAATACTGCACCCAAAATTCCAAAATATGTCTCATACGCCTTAACTCATCCGTAAACCACTTAACAGGTCCCCTTTTATGGGGATTGTGAATTCTTTTTAAAGGAAAATTGCGTTCGACTAGAGCTGCAAAATTGTCGGTAAAAGATTTAGAAAGATATTGTAAATTTGAGTCGGCGCAAGGCAGCCAATCCATCAAGCTAACCATCCTGTGAAAGCTTTCAATATATAATAATTAATATTTACATTTTGGTTATACACAAAGTATTTATTGGGGGTTTCCGGGGTTTGCAGGTATATTATTAGGGGTTATTTATTGTCATTTAATAATGCCTTATTATTACCCGTATTTATATCGAGTTGTAATACGTAGGTACTTCTGTTTTAGTTTGTCGAAAGATTTCAGTATTTTCAGTGTGAAACTAGTGATTTCAAATTTGTGTTCAAAATGTCTAAAGTGGCGAAAATGTCTTCGTGGATTAAAAATTTCCCAGAGTTAGAGTTTAGTGGAGAAAAAGTCTTCTGTAAAGTTGTGCAAAAATTATTGTTTGTGAAAAGAAGTTCCAAATCGATCAACATTTGAAAACACCGCTGCATAAATCAATAATACAAAAAATGAAATCTGAGCCACTTCAGCTGAGTGTAAGAAACATATTTCAAAATGGTGGAGAAAAATCGAAATCTGAAAAGGGAACTTTTTAAGGAGACTTATGCAAGGCTTTGGTTGCAGCAAACATACCCTTAAAAAAATTGAAAAATCCGCAATTTAGAGGGTTTTTGAAAAAATATTGTCAACAAACCATTCCTGACGAATCCACACTAAGAAAGAAGAATGTCCATTCAGTATACAAAACCATTTTAGAAAAGTGTTTCTAAAAGCACCTCTAAGAGTGCAGATGTATAAGAAGAGATTACCAGGAGTTAGTTTACCTCCAGAACCTGTAATTACCCGGTGGGGAACATTCTACGCAGAACATTTCGAAACCATTAAAGAACTAATTTTGGATTTAGATGACAATTCGCAGTGTGTTGTGCAAAGTAAAGAGTTGTCAAAAAGTGCAAGTGTAGTTAAAGATCTTGTTTTTATTAAGGTTCATTTTTTCAGTCTTATACCGGACATACTATCCTCGTTAGAGAGTAGAAATTTAAGTTTAAGAGACTCAATTAGCCAATGAGCCTTTGGCCACTGAGCTTCTACAGGAAAATGTCTCAACAAAGTTTCTGGGAATTGTCATCGATGGCGAGCTTAAGTTCGAAAGTCATATATTGAGCCTGAGTAAAAGATTGTCATCTGCGTGTTTTGCCATTCGTACCGTGAGAGCAGAACTTGGAACAACAATCGCTCGTACAGTCTATTTTGCATTATTTGAATCTCGTCTTAGGTATGGTATTGCATTTTGGGGCGCGTCTACCAAGTGCTTGCTGAGTCTGATAATTGTGTTGCAAAAGAAGGCGGTTCGCTTCATCGCAAATGTTCATCAAAGGGAATCTTGTAGACCGCACTTTCGGGCACTTCAAATTTTAACTATGACATCCTTGTTCATCCTTGAAATTACAACATTGATTTTTAAAAACTACCATAACGCTCGTGGTGAATCGGAGCGCACGACCCGTCAGACCTTGCATGTACCCCTGCCTATACCAAAATCTGAGTTAATAAGAAGATCAATCTTTTATTAGGACAAAAATTTTTTTAATATTTTGCCCGACAGTATAAAACTGTTAGGATCTTTAAAGTTATTCAAGAAAACCTTTAAAAAATCCTCTTGGATAAGGCTTACTATGATATGCGTGAATTTTATGACGACCCGCCACTGTAACTTTTGTATTGTCTCACTTTTGTGGGCTATTGGCACTTAATTTTTTATATACTGACAACATACTTACTGTTTTTACTTAATTATTGTACTTCAGTTTATTGTTGTTTTAGTCTGTAGTGTAATTTACATCATATTGTGATCTATGTCTTATATTAGAATAGCATGCTTTGTCACCGAAATTCCAGTTTCATGACAAAAAAGTATTTTTTGATTTGATTTGATTAGTATTGTTGAAACTTTTTCCGCTAAATGTACCACCGTTCCCGGTAAAGTAGGAGATCAAGTAAGAAACAAATTGAATGTAATTGTAAAAAATACTGAAGGATTTAAATACTTAACTGCAGTGAAAAGCATTCATGAAGGTAAATCATCTAAAGAAAGTGGTATCTTGGCCTTATACTTTACTTTTAAGTTGCAGCATTGTCCGATTACATCAGTAGATGTTGAAAGAAGCTTCTCTTTGTATAAACATATTTTTACTGACTATTTTACCATAATAAATTAAGAAATATTGCATACCAGTATGCATATTTGGTCAAAAAAATGCATAACTGCATATTTTAAAGGCAAATAATGCATATATATGCGCATGTTTTGGCCGAATTTAAGTGCATATATTCCGCCCCAACAATAACGCATGTTGTCAAAATTCTGGTATCTGTAGTTTATCTGAGTTTACCTTTTAGTAACCACTTTTAATAACATTATAAAGAGACTCCGAAAGTGCATTGAAACGTATGTTTTTTTTTTAAATATTTTTCTGTATAATTTCACATAACCAATTTACCCAAAAAAAACTTCGGAACGGCGTGAAGCCTTCTGTGGAAACCGCAACTCAAAATCTTTATTTGTGTTTAACTTATACGCATTTAAAATTTATTTTAGTTCTGGGATTTCGTTATAAATGACATAATGTGATGTTTTTAGGGGCAACTTTTGTTCCATGATAGTTGGGGACCTTAAATTGTAGATGCACTTTTCTGCTACCTTTAAAAAGCATTTTCTGACAGTCCCAACCCGATTTACACTAGACAAGGTCTTGGTTTCCCTGCACAAAAATTTTTGTAGATCAAATACCGAATAACTGTCGAAGTAAAGGTCTGCAAACACCACTCAAATTTGAAAAATTACATACGAAAATATCACTCACCCTCCTAGTACGTTCCCCGGCAACTGGTTTGGGTTAAAATCCGGCAGGAACGATCCCAAAAACATGGCCAGCGGATTCGAATTCGTATTGACTACGGTGGGCCGTTTGGGTCTCGTGTACAAATTGATCGAGTCCTTAGGGGGGAGCGGATCGAAACTCATCACTGGTCCAGAGGAATCCTGTAATATAATTGTATTTTCATTCATATAGGCATCGACTTACTCAGTCAACACCCTAAAAACGAAACTTACCGCGAACGATATTCCTTTGACATCGTCCGATAAAATTATATGTCTTCCTATACTAAGCGGTAATGGTCCGGAGTATCTGTAAACAAAGCAAGGTGTTACTTGGCAAGAGTCACATGATTTATTTCTGTTATTAACCTTCTGAGCCTTTTTTCCCTGTAGTCCTCGACTAAAGCGTCTTTTCTATCCACCCTGTCTAACACCTCGTGTACGTTCTTTTCCAGCCACGGCAACAAGTCGCTGTCTTTCCATATGTGATAGTTTCGGCTGACGTACAGGAGAATTAGTTGTGCTAAAGCGGTCGGAGTACTAAAAAAAATAAATACAAGGTATTCCAGTAAGCGCGTAGGAACTTAAATGCAATTTGAAGACCTAATTCGCGACCACCTTAACATACATAACAATCTGCTATCTTGGTTAAGTATCAGTACGTGTCTTTCTACGTCCAACCTGCAATGAATTTTTCTGATAGTGGTATTATGGCTCCTGGCTGTCTGGGTGATTTCTCTATAGAATACATAGGTGGCGGATTGGATCAGCCATCGTCCCATCTCGCTTCAATCCACTCTCTCCAAGATGATCGAAAAAACCAAATCGGTTTAACAAAGATCAGGTACAGCCTTAAATAATTGGGTTTGATTGGTGTTGGTTTCCAAAAACAGCTTCAGATGCTTTGTCAACAAGATTTGTATCTTCGGACAATAAATTATATTCTCTCCCATTCAAAATTGTTCGTAGCTTGTTTCTGTATACCTGCGATTTTGCTTTGGATTTGGATTTCTGAGTGATTCAATAGGTAGAACAAAATGCCAAAAAATTTACCAGTTTTGCTTTTACACACACTTAAAAAAATTGAAATATCTCGAGACCTACTTACAGTACAAAAGTCAGTGTGCCCTCATTTTAACGGTCTTTAAAAAACCTTTTATATGGGGTGACACATGATAGTTATTCCTTTTTTTTTAATAGTTTTTTAAATTTGAAAGAAAAAGTCAAAAAATGAATGTTTATATATTTTTAAGGTCACAGTACTGTAGCAGATGGAAATCTGTATTTCTAATAGTATGTGTAGCTGGCGATAAGTGTAAAAAAGCTGTCGGAAATTGGATCTCCAGATTGCATTCAACCAGACAAAGTCGAAGAGGACATTTAAAAGATTTTATTTGTATTGCTCTTTGAATTAATAAAAGACAGGTTACTGGATTATTATTTCTAGTAATAGGTATCATTGCGTCTTAAAGTTCTGAAAGTTGAGCAACAGATCAAAACATAGAAATACAATAGAACAAACTATGGGTTTTAGGTTCCAATTTTGCTAGATTAAAAAAAAACTGTAGTACAGGGGGGGTTACTTAATGACAGGCTGTAATTCCAAGGGCGCACTCCTGAACCAAATTTAAGTAGAAAAGTTCATATAAACATGTGCCCTAAAAAGTTTGGTTTTCAAGATACAGGGTGTCAAAGTTTAAAAACAAAATCGTTTTTTTTTTTAATATCTCAAAGATCCCTTTGCCGATTTTGGTGAAACTTGGCAGTGTTGTTTGTTGTGATAAGACGCTAAGTTAGCACTAACTAGATGATAATTATGAGTTCCAGTGGCGTCCCGGCGGGCAGTCTCACGAATAATATTGACAAAAAAATGTGCGCCACCGACTTGTTTAAAAATTGTATATTGTTTTTGGGTTAAGCAGCTAAAAATACGACTTTTTTGTCCCTTGATATTTTTTCGTATCTTACTTCGTTTTCGAGAAAAAAAATAAAAGCCACTTCATTGCATGTCGAAATTTTTTTTTTCTCGAAAACAAAGTAATATACGCAAAAATATCAAGAGACGAAAAAGTTGTATTTTTAGCTGCCTAACCCGAAAACAATATAAAATTTTTAAATAAGTCAGTGGCGTACATTTTCTTTGTCAATATTATTCGTGAGACTGCCCCCCGGGACGCCACTGGAACTCATAATTATCATCTAGTTCGTGCTAACTTAGCGTCTTATTACAACGAACAACACTGCCAAATTTCACCAAAATCGGCTAAGGGATCTTTGAGATATTAATAAAAAACTGATTTTTTTTAAACTTTGACACCCTGTATCTTGAAAACTAGACTTTTTAGGACACGCGTTTGTATGAACTGGTTCAGGAACGCGCTCTTTGAATTATGGCCTATCATTAAGTAACACCCTGTATAGTTCCATCCTCCTTCTTCTAATTCAAGACCTTCCCGCGTTTTATACCTCTCAGTTTAACCGTTTTATTGAAAAATGAAACAGGCCAAAACTTACTAAACCTCCGGGTGTAAAGACAATGAAAGTTTCAAGCTAACAAGGAATTATTTGTTGTGTCGTGACACAAACGGTATATATTTACTTACTTCTTCTCATTCAACTCCGCAAAAAAGGGATGCCTCGATACCCTGCTATCTATTTGTACAGAACTTTTTTCTAGTAAAGTCATTAGAGCAGTGGGAAATTGCAATAGAGCATCCTAAAAACAGAAAAATGCATCGCTTGAAACGGCCTATTTTACAATACTATAATAAATTATTCATCGAGCACCACACGTATATGGCGTACCAAATGCTCAAAAAATGTAGTTTTAGATATGACAGATATTAATGATTTGCTAGTATTTCAGGGTGTGATTCTTGGCACAATTTTAAGAGAAAAAACTTCATTTGAACGTATCACTCAAGCTTCCAACTTTTTAACTACATGGTGTTAAAGTTTTAAGCAGTTCGAGGGCGCACATTTTGGCCACAGGTCTCTTTGTAGGTTCCATATTTGGTCTTTACATTCACAACTTGTTTCTGGTATTATCCGTATAGACAACTAGGTCACCACTTTATTTTTCTTTTCAAGTACAAACTTATATATTGTGGTGAACCACTATACCTTGTTGGATAATTACACTATTAATTAATGCTTCTATTTGATTGCCATGAGTTTTGATTAGCTTGAAAATTCAAACAAAATAATTCCAAGCCAAAGCGATTGGTAAATCAGTTTTTTTAACCAAATTTTGCTAAGTACAGAGCAAGGGAGAGCGGTCTCCACAATTTCGATGCCTAGCGATTGATTAATTTTAACTTGATACGCGCATCCTCTCCACCTCTGGAACCACCCAATAATTTCTATTTAATTCTTATTGGTCAAACAATAGCGTACCTCGATTCTTTTGCTAAGACCATCCTACTAAACAACCGCCGGATATCAGAAAACATGGCGCTAAAAGGGTTTTGTTGCATCTGAACACTCCAAATTCCTTTATTAAAAGCCGGAAGACACCTGCATCCGTTACTTCCAGCACAAAACCGCGGATAAAGTCGCCGCCCAGAAATCATACGAGTTTTCTTGTGATTGGATATGTTCCACCACGGAATACTATGCCGTTCAAAAAACGCGCATATAAATAGTATTTTTTTTTTATTTTTTAGAGAGTAATTCAGAATTCAATTGAAACGACAGTGGTATTAAGATTAAAAAGAGTTGAGTTCGAAGATCAGTGAAGATAATTAAAGAAGTTCAGTTAAGATAATTATTAAAAGAGTTAAGATTCAAGAAGAAATAAAAGAAGTTAAGTCGAGTTCAGACAATTAAGTTTAAAGAAGTTAAGTAAGTGAAGTCCAGTTCAGACAAAAGTTCATAATTAGATTTTTTACATTTTTTTCTTATTAAAGATCAGTCAGTTCACAGTCAGATATTTGTACAAGTCTTATAAAAGTTCAGTTCAGACAAGAGTTCATATCTTAGTTCAAACCAGTGAAAATCTCAGTACAGTTAAAAGTTCAAAGTATCAATTGAACTTGCAGTGCGTCGTTCTATTTAGTAATTTTCCTCAAACTCAATCAACACAGTTAATTGTGATCAAAATAAACTTAAAACTTTTACGGGATAAACCTATCAAGTACGTTTCTAGTCAACATTGCGAAAAAAAAACGAATAGTTCTACTTCAGAGTGAAACAGTGCAACAAACCACCGTGTTAATTGGTAGTATCGAAAGTGTTAAGTTCGAGAACCTCCATTAGAGATAGAGAGAGATGCTAGTGTCGACGTATATGCTATTCCTATGTAAGTTCCATATTTGAATAACAACCTATGTTAAAGACCATATGACTTAGTTGTAACCAGTTATATCCATTATATTAACTAATAATTGTGCTATCGTAAGAAGTTTACCACGTAGGCTTCACGAAAACTACATTTTATTTGGCCAAGTGTCGCCATCATTTATTTCATCATTGTTACCTGTTTTATTTGTCGTTTACAATAGACACCAAGTAAAAAAACCCAAAGATAGTGAGTTTTACTTCTCTTTACCATAGCAACAGATGCAAGTAAGAAACCTAGAACCCAACTTTTCTACCGTTACTCAGTTACCAATATAGCTCCCTTTCAACCACCATCTAAGCCTGTGTAGCTGGGTCTAACAATATCTAACCAAATATCCTAAGATGTGATATTCTCAAGTTAGTCATGGCAGGGTCGAAGGGAGGTGCAGTGCGGAGTGCGTGGAGAACCACGCTACGCAAGAAGGGCCCCACTTGATTCTCGAGACCTGAGGCGTGAGCATTTTGTTTATAGCATCGATAGTTCAAAGGTAGGACTAAGCTTTACTAATTTATTTCAATGTCCATCATGCCAAACGCTTTCCACACATCAAAATAGACTGTTCCAGTTGACATGCGGCGGTTGAAACCGCTTAGTATCGTGTTGTCTGGCACACTGTGCAATGAGCAGCTCGAAAACCGAACTGCTCTGGTGGTAAAATGTTGCCCGGTTATCCGATTTAGTATTAGTTTCGGCCTATAATTGAACGCCAACGTTAAGTATTTACCAGTCTTTGGTATCAACGCCACTTTTACCTTTTTCCAGTCGTCGGGAAAGCAGCCTCTTTCAAGTATAGCTTGGGCTATATTTACTACGTCCATTGTTGTTTTTTCCTGGCAGATTTTTGACAACTTTGTTCTTGATACCGTCGAAACCAGGCTTAGTCTTAAAATCAGCTGCCTTTAATTTAAGATAGTCCCATCTAGCTAATTATTTCTTTTATTTTAAATAACAATAAGGCTTTGTTTTAATTACGATTACAAACATTTGAAGCTACTTTAGTGAACAATCATTCCAACTAAAGCTTTTAAAAACCAGTACAGCCTGTAGTTTGGTGGTAATTTGATATTAGCACAAATATATCAGGAGTTTATGGTTTTTCTTTAATTATACTAAGTTAGGTACATTTGGGAAATGGGGAGTTGTAAGTCACGTTGTCTCTTGATCGTTGATCCATGACAATATAGCAATATATTACAGCAAAAATCGCCAGATAACTATAATACATACCTGAAGAAGAGCATCGGCCTTTCCCGTTTCCCCCACATAAAAATAAGCCACCGGTAGCGAGAAGGCGAAGTTCGGAAGCTGCAACAAATTGTACGTCGAATCGAGCTCGCCGACGAAGTCGATGAGCCACTGGTATTCTTTCGCGCGCAAGGCGTAAAAATCCGTGGCCAACTTGATGGCGACCGGATCGGTCTCCGGATCCAGGGACAGCAGGAACTTGCAGAATTCCAGGGAGGTCCGCGAACACGCCCGTCCGCCTAAGAACGTCAGGTGTTTGAAGATTGTAATGTACAAAGCCCTGCAAACAGTGCCATATTATAAGACGTTCGTCATAGCTGCTTAAAGTACAAACTCATTATAAACGCTAATCCGTAATGCCGATAAGACCCAGCGAGTGATCGAATAAAATCAGGGACGCACTAGCTGATAGAATAAAAGGTTGCGCTGCTTTAGGATAATAATATATATAAAAGCGTGGAAAAAAATATTTTCTTGATCTACCTGTATGCAACAAAAGTGTCGTACTGATTTTTTATGTTAGAAAGAAAACGCAAAAACATATTTTAAACGTAATTTAATAATAAGTAATAATAATAAAATAATAATGTAACAGTATAAAGGATACAATACAATAATTAAAATTATAACATATAGGACGGTTATTAATTAAAACAAAATATACATATACTTACAAAAAAGTACAGTGTCAGAAAAATACTTATTACATTTTAACCCAAGTCAGTTTCACTGTCAAGTTCACAATAATACTTTCTCTGGGCAACAGATCTATATTTACGTATGATTTTTCTACTTTTTGAACATGCGCTGCATAATTTTCCGAACGTTTGTTTGGAATATTTTGATTCTCCGACTGTACCAAAGTTGTCACAGAAGAATTTAAGGTTGGCGAAACATTATTCCTCCTTACCGATGCTTTCAGCTGGTGCCATATATGTTCAATTTGGTTGAACATGCAATGATAAGGAAGAAGTCTTTACACGGTATGACCCAGTGTCACAATAATATTGCTTTTTTATTCAAAATGATTTTAAAACTTCGAGCAATTGCTTTTTTGTGTAATTTTCCTCAGAATACATATTATCTGCCATTATATAGTCCTGGATGGTAACTTTTGTGTCATTGGAACACGGAACTTTATTTAACCTACGACTGTGGTAGCTCGCATTATCCATCACTATCACACTAATTGGTAATAATTTGTTTTTAAACCAGTCTTCAAATAGTTCTGCTGTAGTATCATGGTGATAATCAACAAGGTCCTTTATATTTTTGGCTAATAAAGCGTTTGGTATAAATCCCTTTTTTAAAACCGTTTCTTAAAATACATTTCCTTAGAGTCTCACGACAACACTCTATTCCTGTATCATCTTTATTTAATCTTTGCACTAGCGTTTTTAAAGTGGGGATCATTTGTTCCCTGTACATGGCATATATTTTTCTACGAGATATATCGACATCCGTCGCGTCCAGTTTCTTAAAAGTAAAAGAGTATTTCCTCTTTCTTCTCTCCACCATAGGTTTATTTACAACAAACCACACTGTACTCACTGGCCTGCGTGTTAAAGCTGCAGCTTCCTTCACTGCACCCAATTTTAAAAAAACACGTTTAAGAAGGGTGGTGTAAACGTCGAAGATTACTTTTTTTGTATCAACTGATAAAATATCACGCTTTAATTGGTTTTTATCACGACTCGTAGATCCACTTGGCGTACTGGTTTCTTGCCATGGACGAAACATTCTTAGATATCACGTTTAATTGGCAACAAATAACTTCTTGTCTAAACCAATACAAACATCTAACTGAATTTTAAAACCAAAAATCGGCATATTTAAATAACTAAAATAAACCTATTTTATTTTACCCTAATTATTTTAAGAGGACTACTGAGAAAATATAAAAAAATAATAGTCTTTAAATAGATCCGTACCTGGAGTCCCCAGATCAGGTGGCCGAACTTTACACCTCACACAATAGGTTATTATGACGGTAAGAGATTAGCATTTATAAAGAGTTTGTAATATAGATAGACGGACTTTACATCTAACTTTCACTTGGTTGTCATATCGTTATAACGCAAAGGATACGCGAAATGTAGACGTATTCTTAATAACTCAATGAATTCATAATGAAAGAACGAAGAAAGAGATAAAAGGAAGGAAGAAAGAACTAAAAATTAAATAAAGCCAAATGTCAGTGCCTCACCTGTTCTCCTGTCTTCTATAATCCAGCCTACAGTTACCCTGGGCCACGTTGAATAGCGGATGAAAAGCGAACTCCAAACAATAGAGCGCCCGCTCTATCAGCTCCGCCGCCATAGCCAGATCCTCGCTCAGTTTACATAAATCTGACAGTTGAATCAGCGCGTTCACGTGGTAGGGATGCTCGTTTATAATCGCAACTATATTGTCTGGGTTTAGACTTTCGACGGCCTGAAATGTTAAGTCAATCATCGCCCTGCTTCGCTGCACTTTTATTGTATTATATTTATCTGGGGCCCTAAATTTTAATTTAAACATTATTACTCACATGTAAAAACCTATTTTCCACCTGTCTATAACTCTGACTATGCTCGAATGTGAAATATTGAAGTCCATCTTTGGTCTCCAAAAGCGACATGGACAGACCAGATTTTCCCACCTGAGGCCAGTTGTCCTTGCAAGTCACCATCCAGGTGTTCTTCAAATGGCCCCGCGTACCACTTGCCCGATTTTTGCGTTTGCTAGGAAAACAAAACGTCAAAAATGTGTCGTGAAACCACAAAAACTTCTTCACATGCAATGAAGTGGCTTTTATTTTTTTTCTCAAAAACGAAGTAAGATACGAAAAAATATCAAGAGGCAAAAAAGTTGTGTTTTTACCTGCTTAACCCGAAAATTATATAAAATTTTTAAACAAGTCAGTGGCGTACATTTTTTTGTCAATATTATTCGTGAGACTGCCCTCCGGGACGCCACTGGAACTCCTAATTATCATCTAGTTAGTGTTAACTCACCGTCTTATGACAACGAGCAACATTGCCTAATTTCACCAAAATCGGCAAAAGGATCTTTGAGATATTAATAAAAAACTGATTTTTTTTAAACTTTGACACCCTGTATCTTGAAAACCAGACTTTTTAGGTAACACCCTATATACGTACTGATATATTATTATATCATTAAACAAATCAGTAATGACAGTATTATTAAACATTAGTGAAACAAATAGCTTACTGTTCAGCCTGTATAATTTTAGACCCAAATATCCTCTTTAACTCATTGCTAGAATTCAGGTGTTTGTGTTGCACTGACAGGACTGTTTTCCTGTGACCGGTTCGTTCCTGAGATTTTTGATTTGTAGGTGTGGCCACCTTGGGCGGAACATTTTCCCCCAGAAGTCGGTTGACTTCTCTCACTGACCGTTCAACCTCATCAACCTGAAGAGAATAAATTTGATCCTTCTGTCTGATGATTGTAGTTCAATTATTTTTTATAATATCCCTTGTCAGCTTTTATGGTATATACTTAAAATTATGAGATCATTTTGATTTAAAAAGAGATAGAGCCGAGTTGAGGTACATAGTGTTAAAAAAGGTAAAATAACTTACATCAGCATTATCCTCGCTACTTCTATGAGTACTAGCGTGTTTGCCAGACTTCTTCTTCCGCTTTTTCCGTTTCTTTTTAACGGACTCATGTACGTTTTCACCCTCGCACGATTTGGCAGCTTCGGTTTCGTTGTCGTCCTCTTTCACTTCACTTTCAGATTGAGACTGTTGATTCAACTAACAAATAAACATAGAACTGTCACTACGCCATAGAGTAAATGGGTTTCAAATTAAGACCAGCTATAAAATTTGGCAGGAAAGGGAATAAGATAATCCGGGATATGTTGGCTTGCATGTATTGCTAAATTAATTACATAATTCTATTAGGATTTGTTTATTTTGTGCAAGCTTATCATGTTCATAAGGACGTGTAAAGATTAAAAGTTGTCTACTCATGTTAATGAATAGTTTAATCAGTATTCTTTATCTAAAGTGCTATTTCAGTTCAAATTAATGATTTTCCTTCCCTGCATTCTTCCAACTTAAAACATAAAATTATCAAAAATTCATGGCCAACAAAAAAAGGCATTTACATTAAATTTCTAAATAATACAAAATGTATGGTCTTAGGTACTTTAATTGGGTGTTTGCAAAAATGGTTTTTATGCTACTGTATGTATTAGGAAATCTAAATTTACTTATTGCATCTAAATAAATATAGGCATTAGAAAAAGAAAATAAGCACATTTGGTTTTGGGAGGACTTGTAGATGTTTCCTTAAATGAATAAAGGAATATATTGACCCTGGTAACTAACTGAACATAGAATACATTAAAATTTATTTATTGTTTATTGTACCTAACAGACCACCTCTACTACATGAATAAATCCTATTATAAAGTACAGCAGTAAACAGAATAGTAAAGGATTTAAAGTATTTCCCTAACTTTGTAGGTATATGTTATATTTGTATTAGGTATAGGGTTGGATTGTTTTTAAGAGGCTACAAATGTTACTTTTACAGGCTCCACCACATAATATTTCTAGTACAGATTTATATTTATATAACTAACCTGTACATGCAAAATAATATTTCAAATCAAATTTCAAATTTTATTCAATCAATAATTAAATACAAATTATAATTTCTGCACAAAAGGCACCTAGATACCTAAGCATCTGTGTGTGCCTTATTTTATTTATAACTAATCTGTGAATTTTAGATATTCAATAAATAATCCATCCACTTAAGGTGTTGATCTAAAGGTCAAAATTATTTCACTTAGTAGTTTTTACTTTACTGCAGCCTATGGTATTTTACAACAAAATATACAGAATAATTTTTACTCAAGCTCATTTGTTTCCTTATTTTACACCTGATAATTTTAATATGTTTCCATTTTACCTTCCTATATGATAAATTCTTTAATTAATTGGATTTGATTTTAATTTCCTATCATCTATTATTAAAATAAATGCGATAAACACTTCGCAGAAATCCCCAAAAATGATTTTGGCTACATATTTCAGTTATGGACTGGGTATCTTACAATTCCTTCTTCCTATTTACTACATTCAATCGAAATTCACTGAAAGGCATATGGCGCACAAAGTAAACTTGTAAGTATACTTTTAACAATCACTAAATGTGTTTTAATATTTAGATTTAAATTCAAGAGTTTCTTACCAGATCATAGCGATTTATATTGAGCTGTTTTCTTCTTGCGCCCCCAACGGGGGTATCGACTTCAATGTCAGAAACATTATCATTTTCAAGTAAATCTTTCTCTTTTTCTCCTTGTAACTTACGCAGAACTCTCGACGACATAGTTTAAATCGTATTTTATTGCAAATTAAACTTTAGAAACATGTTTTTTCAGTTTTCCAAAAGTGTTCAAAAATACTCTTGTGTCAAGAGACCATTCATTTTTTGACAACTTGTTATTGGACATCAAAATTAACTTTTATATTTACGTTACTCATTTATTTCTTTTTTTGATCCGCAACTGAGTCGAGTGTTCCTGTCGCTTGTTTTTAGTATGTATGCAAAGAGGACAGATCCAGTTTTGTCTCAAGGAAGAAAAACAGTCGGAGTTTGTTTCTATACAAGGGAAGAAAAAAAGAAAAAGAAGAATAGGTTATGTTAACGATACAGATTTCAAAATTTTTTTAATTCTTCAGTCATTTTGAAAATTTCCAGAAAAGGGCGCTAAAGTAATTTATACAAACCGTTAAGTAGTTGAAAAGTCACAAGATTTATCTTTTAGAATGTCCGGTAACTGTGGAAAAACGAAACAAACTTCGAAAAGAGGACATAATGCAAGTGACCTAGCAAGGCTCAAACCAAGTGGTTTAAAACAAGACTATAAAAACGAAATTACCTCCAAAAAAGACCAAAATATGACCCATAGAGGTCTTAAAAGGCGTTGTAGTGGCGAAGAGGAGAGGTCCTTAAAAAGAGTATGTTCACAAACTAAAATTAAAACTGAAAGTTCGAAAGCTGAAAAGAACTTACTTATCAATGACCATAAAGCAAAGTGCACAGAAACTCAAGGAAGTTCAGCTCAAAATCGCCTTGCACTTTTACGAAAAGGCCTTAAAGATACACAATCTACCTCAAAGCCTGTTGTAAAAAAATCTAGTCACCTCTCGAAAGATAATCTTAAAGATCCACAGGTTACATCAAGTTTTAATAGAGATGTGGCAAAGGAACGCAGTAGTATCACCAGCAAAAATCAAATTCAAGTGGCCAAGCCTGGTGTTAAATCTAATTTTAAAATTCCAAAGAAGTCTGCAACTGATCGGTTAAAAATGATCAAAGAGTATAATTTACAAAGTGACGAGACTAAAAAAACTACTATTGGTACATCAGGAAGCCCTAATAAGAACAGTCTTAGCTCAAACAGAAGCTGTACCAACACTAATAGTAAAGAATCTCCTACAATCCCATCAAGGAAGTTGAGTTATATAGAAAATAGTCCAAATCAGGGGCTTAAATATGAAAGCACCAATAGGAAAGCATCTAGTTCTAAACCAGAAACTTTATTCAGGTAATTTTTTTTAACAAGATTTGATATGGTAAATATATTTCCAATCCTCTTATGTTTTACAATAAATTTGTAGATTTTCTGACGAATATATTACTATTTCGGAAGCCTCAGATAGTGAGAGCAGTTCAATGAATTTGACTCCTACAAACCAAAGACTGACTAGCATTAGGAATCAGCATAGTTCTAGTAGTAGTGATAAGACTTTAACCCCAGGGACTCCAAGAAAATTTATTGAGGAAACAAGTTTTAATACGCCTACAAGGCCTTTAACAAATGAATTCAGTGGACTAAAAACTCCTTTAAGAAGGGACCTTGGTAGAAATCGAACGGAGACCGCACTACAAACGGAAGGAAATGTTTTTAGAAGCCCTGAGATTGAAATACTGGAGGTATGATAATTTTTAAAGAAATTTATTTTACAAAATCTAGAAGGTAACCCTTTTTATGCTTAGTTTATTATTAGGTACTGGTTCTCAAAAGGTCAGTAATGTTTTCATGTCAGGTAAATTTATGTTTCTGTAGCCTCTACTTCTTAAATACGCTATAAATTTTTTAGTATTGTGGCTACCCTAAATAAGTAATTTTATTTTAGGAGAAAGTCCCAACAGAGCCAAATAAAAATATTTTTCGAAATTATCGCGTTAGTCCTCAGAAAACAGACAATATTTTTGCTTTACACAATGCAAAACATAACAATAACAATATTGTTAGTCAAACTACTGCAGATAGTTATTCTCCTAGTAGTACTTTTGTTGCAACAACTTCTCCGAATTTCAAAGCAGAACATCAGGCGCGATTTCATAGACCAGTCGCTGACAGGTAATTTTTTTTTATATTTTGACCACCATTGTCACGTGAATATCGCGTTGCAATACAACATTCGATGTGTTGCCCCCTAAGGTAATATTTGTAGTAAATTGATCATTTTAGTTTTCCAACAACTCTCTTAAATAATGTGGCACATCCTGCGGAAACTCTGATAACTGGCGTTAGTACTGATCAACCTCAAGCCCATCCCCAAAGTTATGGTCAAAGTACCAAAAAATCGGTAACTGACAGGTTGAACAGGATTAAAAATAACAGCAGTGGCACTTATCGAAAAAATCACGTAAACTTATGTCACGACAGTGCTGAAAAATCTCAGGGTTATTGTAAACTAATGGGCAGGAAAGATAACTTTCAAGAAGACCCCTTAAGTGTAATGTTCGGAATACCCGAATTAAAAGGTAAAAAAAATGTGCTGAGTCCCACAGTCTGTGGCTTAAACATTTGATAATTATTTAGGTACTTTGCAACTCCCCGACAGTCCAAACAAACGTCAAATGTCAACGGCGGCCAGAGAGATCCTGACAGAGGATTGGCTTAGTAGTCACCAGGGTAGCAACAAAAACTTGGATGCCACCATGAGCGATTCTATGGTTTGTAATGTGGACAATACTATATTTGACAAGAGCGAGCTGCCGGATCCCATAGAGGACGTCTCGATGGATTGGGATGTAAGTAAAGTAATATATTTTTAAAGTTTATGATCACTGTCGCGACGGATTCAATTGTCTTGTCTTTAGGTTTCAAATTATTAAGGTCCTAAAATAAATTCTGAGGATTCTGTTCTGTTTCCTCTTTGCAGGCAGCCGATTTTTGTTCTGGGTTTTTGGAGGATACTATTGTTTGAATAATTGTTGTTATGAAAGTTATGTGTGAAATCTGTGGTATTATAATAATGTCTTTTATTTCTCCAATTCAAAAGTAATTGGCATATTTACTTTGACAATAATTGGGAAAAAGGTCAAAGAACTTAAAGTTACAGATTACAAAAATAATTCAAACTCATAATGCTTCATTGTTAAAAATTGTATACAATTCATTAAGACAGCAACCCTAAAACCTCAAAATATATATAAAGTGTAGTTCCATAGTAAGCAAACATTAATGACACATCACAAATCAAGATTAAAACAGTTTTCCATTAAAATAGATCGCAATCAAGGTCCAAATATAAAGAAAGAAAGAAAAGTAACAAATGACAGGAGCACTAGAGGAAAAAAAACCAATATCAAAAAAATACTTGTTGCAAAAAGCTAAAATAATAATAATAAAAAAAAAACTGTCAACAAGAGACCTAAGCACTCTTATTTCAATCGTAAAATTCTGCAATGGTGTATAGTAAACCTTACCAACCAACAGAGATTCTTTACCTTTCTTTTAAATTGCTTTTCTACTGGTTGGTTCCACAGATGATTAAATAACTTCAATACTAATAATTTAGTTTTAATTTCCTTAGTCCGACTCTTTACTGCACCTTTATACTTTACATATTTATTGTCTACACAATAGGATCGACTCTTTAGTTTTATTGCATTTGAAAGGTCAAAACCAGTTATTGTGAAAAGAACTTTACTTAAAATTGGATATATGTACCAATGTACCTCCTGAAAAGCATTCAAGAGTTTCACTATACTATCCTCGTTAGCACTAGCCGTAGATGAGAGGACTAAACCTTACATGACTCTGGGTTTAACATTAAACATAGATGTAGTTATTAACTTTGGAGTCGGCTTTTAATTTATGTATTAATTGTGTCAGTGAGATTAAAATTAAAATTTAATTTAATCGTTTCAGTCAATACCGCCAACAACAGGTAATCTGATAGAATTTACTGATACTGCACCGATCGAACCAGAAAAAGAAAATACAGTCTGCATAGTCACAGACACAAACATTTTCATGCATTCCCTGCCAAAGGTTAAGGATATTACCAATATGAAATTATCAGGTAAGTTAACACCATATACGCCATTTTATATATAAAGTTTGCGACCTAATGAAAATAAGTGACCCTCTTGGGACCATGCAACTTTTGTTTACAGTGTTTTTTTCTCTATTACCTTTTCAAAGTTAATTTAAAATGGGAGATCCTGTATAGTTTCAATAGTTTAGTAATATTTTCTTAAAATTGTGCAATCAATAATAACAAAAAGTTGTCCAATAACTTAGGCAGACACACTGTCTATTAGCATCGAACTTTAGGGAATATTATGTCGCGGGAATAACTTGGAACAACATACTTTTTGTATCCGGAGAATGCCACTAATACATACATAATTATTTTCAGTATGATACCAGTAATTGGTGTCTTAAAAGGATATTTCCTTGACCTTACCATGGGTTAGGTGGTTAGTTAAATCCTGACGTCAATATTTTTCGACTGGTTAAAACTGGATTGATTTTGGCTTTTTTAACTTTCTAGGCCCACAAAAAATTAAGGTACTTGTTCCCTGGATGGTGATAAAGGAATTGGATCATATTAAAGACACCACCTCCGATAGGCAAGCGAAATCTTGTGCCTTAGAAGGTGCAAGGTATATAAATAAATGTCTGATGCAATCGGATTCTAAAATAATGGGTAATTATAATACTTCCTCCTTGTAAAATTTTAAATTTGACCTTGTGTGTTGAAGTATCTTCTCTAATCCGAGAGATAATGAAGTTAACTAAAAATGAGAATGATAAGGAAAGATGAAGCTACTGTTGAATTTTAACTATTTTTGAAAACAAAAACAACTTTGGTGTCATTTGATTTAGTGTTCTAAGAAGAATTTCTTCTGATACATTCAGAACTCACTTAAACGCAGTAATGTTAAAATGAGGCGGTGCACTGTCGTCTGTCGTGCATATACCACATCTGGTTCCTAATTTTTAAGAACACATGTTCGAATAATCCGTTTAAGTTTTCTTGCAAGAATTGCCAATACCTGGCACCATTTAATCTGCCTTCAATAAAGAACGGTCCAATGAGATGATTCCCAATCATCCCCGCCCACCTGTTAACCGTGAACCTTTGTTGGGGCTTTGTCTGTACTGTTGCATAGGGATTTTCTTCATGCCAGATATGCAAATTATGGCAATTTATTACTCCATCTCGGGTGAAACCGGCTTCATCCGTGAACAAAACAATACTAGTAAAATTTACTTTAATAATACATTTAAATTTTTTTTTATTTCCATTGATTTTTTACCTGTTTCTCTTAAGCAACGATCAACCCTTTCAAAAGTTCGTCCACACAATTGCCAAGTGCTTGTCCATAAATTAGATGCATATCAGCATATTCACTTGTCCTTACAATCCTTCATTACTCAAGTCTTATGTACTTGCGTTGTGTTGCGGATTTTAAACAGATATGTCAACTTCGAAACCAAAAAAATGTTATACTACGCGAACTTTGAATCTAGGATAAGATATGGCATAATAATGTATGGAAACTGCAGAGACATTTTGAGGGTTTTTGTTTGTCAAAAAAGAGCGATAAGAATAATTCTTCATCTGGGCGTAAGAGAATCATGCAGAGGCAAAATTAAACAACATAAGCTGTTGAGTGTCTGCAGTCTACATACAAGAGAGTATATTGTTTTTCTTTAGACATAAACAAGTTTTTGAGAATAGGGAGTCACTAAGAACATATGCAACATGGACTCCAAACTACACATACCCTAGACATAGGCTAGCATTGTATGAAAAGGGTGCATATTACCAATGTATTAAAATCTATAACTCTTTGGCAAATGTTATTAGACAAATTAACAACATGAAAAAGCTTAAAATAACTGTTTTTATTCTACTTGTCAATATGAAACCATATACCGTTGAAGAATATAGATATTTGAGTAATTAGAACTTAAGATAGCCTGTATTTTGTGTAACACTATTTTATTGTATGCTGGCATACTGTTAAAATAAAGAGTTTATTTATTTACTCAATCAATAAGACAATTTAGAAAAGTATTGTGTGGTTCCTGACTTCCCTGACGATGTAAAACATCTACTGTAGTATGGTTTTATGAGTATTTATGCCCTACATACAATATTAAAATTTCATTAAATTATACAGTCGCTGTATTCTGGTCACCCTGTATATTAGAGACTATCTCGATCGTTAACGACCTGATCACTCCATACTTTAGACTCAAAAAATGTCAAAATGGACCGAATTTCCTTGCAGTTAAATATTTTAACAGTCTTCCTCCAAAGATCAGAGACCTTCCACTTGAACAGTTTAAGCAAGCAACTAAGAAATTTCTAACCTTAAGTGCATTTTATTCAACAGATGACTTTTTAAATTGTGATAAGTGTTTGATGTCTACTACTTAAGTGTTTTAATTATTTTAAATGTAAATCTAAGATTTTATTGACGACTGATTTTAATATTCTGTTTGTTTTACTCTTTTTAGTTGTCAACTTAAATCAATAACCTAGTGCTACGAAAAAATTTTAGAATTATTTACTTATATTATTTATGACGTGTGTAAATTGTATATTGACAATAGTAACACCAATAAATTATCTGAATCTGAATCTAATTTTTAGGTCAGTCAGTGCACGAAGCGAGTCGACAAGAGGATTTCGGAACCTGTCCGGATGATAAAATTTTATCCTGCTGTTTGCAGGCAGTGAAAAAATACCAAACTGTGGTATGTATTTAATCCTACTTATTTATCTATCTAAATGATCATGTCTGACGAATATCCCTCGATTTTTGATGAACACAAGACGTGGTCAGGAGAAGTGGTTCCTCCTCTCAGAATGCTCTGCAAGAGAAGAGCAAGAGGATTCTTCCACCAATCACATTTTTAATTAAGTGTTTCTTCAGTAAGAGAGTCCGAGGAATGTCACCACCATGTTAAAGCTGCAGAACTTATTTAATTACAACAAAAATCCTATACAGTATCTTAGGAATCAACAATAGTTCATGATTTTTTTACATTTCTATTCTAGTTGCTTCTTTCCAACGATATCAACTTACGCAACAAGGCAATTATTAACAACATAGAGGCCTGCACTCCCCAGAAAATTTTATCGGCCATAAAATGCGTGAAATTCTGTAAGATTCGTAACGAGCTGGTATCCTTGTGGTCCCGGATTATCTGCGATTGTTGCCAGCAAACTTACGGCGTTGCCTGGCAAAAAATGGATACCTTACATGATCCGACGTTATTTGAATGCATTAAAAGGTATACTTTCTGAAGTACTTTCATCCAGTACTTGCTTTTACGAATAATGTGCAATGATCTATAGTCTGTGTATTTCCAATCGTTCCAACAGCATGTATTATTTTATTTTTTTGTTTTGACGTGCATTGTACCGCTTGGATATAAATTGACTATAAATATGTACTTTTTTTTCGCTCCCTGGGTAGTAATACATCCAAAAATCGACTTAATATCTCAAAACCTGTTTAACCTAAATGAACAAAATTTGATATACTAACATGTCCTTCAACAACTGTTTCTGACATTGACATTTTAGAAGTATTACAGTAAAACGCAACGCGAAAACAATTTCAGCTTGCAAAATTGGTTTATGGCCTCCGCACTCGGCAGATTTGAATCCCATTGATTTTTGCTTTTGAGGTCATTTTGAAACAAAAGTGTCACGAAAATTAACTCGAGCATAGTGCATGCAAAATACAATACAAATCAAGGCAAAAATATCTACTCTGCTTTATCTCGAATGACCACCGTAGTAGTAGGTGCCCCTTTTTGCCTTTCCCCATTCACTCGGATCACCCAGGCCCTCGTGTCTGGCCTCGTAAAGATCAGAGGGCGTCGTTCCAGACGAAGGTCCTAAATTCCTCTAGTCGAAGCACAACTGTCGCAAAGACGTCACAGACACGAAGAAAGTGCAGCCGCGTCTCTTCGTCCTCTAAGCATCCTTCCTCATAACACATAACTAACCTGAATGTCTATAACTTCATAAACCAGGTCGTCCATGACCAACGCAGCAAGACTGAATTCAAGTTTGTCAATGTTTATTTTATAAGCAAAACAGAGATCGTAGTACTTCCTTCTGCTGGCAAGAGTAGAAAAATTTAATGGTCGTTACTTAAATTGATTTCTGATCTGTGAAGTATATGCCTGGCAAATTTAATGAACTTCTGCTGAGAACATTCCAGAATAGATCTAATTAAACCTCCTAACAAATCCCAGCACTCGGTTAGCTGTGCAAGATATCTCTCAAAGTGCTCTGTGAATATTAAGGGAGTGTCAAAATATGCACCCAGATCCTTTATGTTGCGTCTATTGTTTTCTTATTGTATATCGAAATTGTCTGGATTGTTATCTTCTTCATATTATTATGTTCTTTCCAATGGTTCCAAGCTTATTCTATCCCTCAGATATCCTGTCTTAACCAGTGGCCTTGGAAACGAGAGACGCAGGAAAAAAATTGTTCGTTTAGAAACACAACATAAGTTGTTTCATGAGATTCCCTCCAATCAAATGTTACATTTTTCGCAAACTTGTTCTTGATTGGTTAGTTTCACTTACATCCCTTAATAAGTAAGCAAATATTTTTAGGTTCAAAAAGTATTGGGGAAGTGTATTTAGAGACTTATTGTTAAAACAAAGCCAGAGGCCCATCGATGGACTTCACAGCTTTCTCACGGTTCATAAAGGTTTGTTTCAGTTTGAAGTGTACACAGTGCAGATCTAATTCTAATAAACGCATTTGCCTATATTTTAGATGGCGTAGAAGATGATTCTCCTGAATTCAAAGACTTTAAGACGTTAGTTATGGATTTTTCATTGTTCCTTCAAGATCTTCCCGGTCACAAAGACGAAGTCAAAGAAACCGTAAAGAGGATCACAAAAGTTATTGAAGGCAGATAGTATTTGGTGTTTTTTTACTTGTAGGTTTATCGAAAATATAATTATGTTGAATTTATTTAATGGCCTTTATTCAGCTCAGGAGATTGGGCGTGAAGTTAGTGACGCCCTTTTGAAGTAACGCTGTAGGTGAGTATTAGAACTGATTTTCATACATTTCTTGCCATTTATGAAATTTAAATAATCCATCATTTACAACCACTGTCGAACTCAGAAATTAGTAATATATATTTAAAAAAAAAGCATAGTAAGTGGCATATAAAAGGCCTTTTAAATACCTTTACAATGGGCCATCATTTACTTTCCTAGTGTCACCAGTTGTCGAGATATTTCAATGTTCTCAAGTGCGTGTATGGTAATTTTTTGCTTTTCAAAAATGTACTGGTAGAATTTTTTTTTTTTAATATTTTTCATAGGAGTTTCAATTTTTACTTACATTTAAAAATACAGTTTGTAATATTTAGTAATATTATTTAATAATTTATTTATTTATTTATTTATTTATTGAAAGATCAACGGGCAAAGCCCTTTTATTACATAAAACAGAAAGATAAAGTATCAAAAACAAGCCATAAAGTACAATAATTATCAAAAATAACCTAAAAAGTACAATTGATCATTTTCAAACACGTGGGTTTGACAGGTCGGCCATTTTGCCTGGATGGCAAACAAAGGTTCATGCCCGTTTGTGCTAATGAGTTATTAGACTTTTTTTGTGTAATTTAATAAGTTTCCAAGTAATTTAAGGATTCATTTATGACCATTTCTAAGAAGTATCTATACCTGTGCTACCTGGACTTAAATAATTTTTCGTGTTCCGACTGTATTCCCATGGTAATACTTATTTGAACTTCCTTGTGTGTGCTTCGACCTTTGTTGTTTACATTGTGATTCTGTTGTGTAAAATTTAAAATTCATGATAAAATATGGAAAGAATGTAATATTCATTATATTCTTAGTGGGGATGATAAATGTAGATATGATGCCAAACTTAAAATTATTGGTGATATTGATCCTTATCTACTTGGAGAGACTGATGTTGGAAATTTAATGTCTTTGCCAGGGTAGCAATGATGGACTTGGTAAACTACCTTATATTAACGCATAGTTTTTACACTGGCCAGCCCGCCAGCAGCTGAAGGCATACAAAGGCTTGCAAGCATTCAAATTGTATGACTGGTTTGGTGCAAAATGTTAATGTAAAGGAAGTAAATATCCCAATGCTTATGTTGTAGTCGGCAAGGTAAGATTAAGTTATAATAAGGTTTTGGTTTTGAATAACTCTGTTACCATTTCATTTGGGCCTAAACCCACAGTTTAATGTTCATATAGGTAGTTTATTTATGATGTGTACTGTTTTTTAAACATATAAAACTCAAATTAATACATACTAAAAATACTGAACTAATACATTCAAAAATTTAAAATTTGCAATAGTACATAATACAATCTAATAAATGAAAACGTTTTATAAAATCAAGTTCATCACCAGGAAAAAATTTATCAGACGAGTAGAAAGCTTTCGATGTCAGAAAATGTTTCCCGGAGTAGCTTCGTCTGGTGCCTCAATCTGTTATTCTATCTACAAGAATACATAACTTAATAAAAAAAAACTTCAACCTTAATCAACACTATATATGTCTACATCATAATACAATCAATCCTAGTACTACCTACTATTTACAATAATACACCTACCTGAAACTTTGCTCGTTTGCGTTTCTGCATTCTCATTTCTGTCAACTCGAGTCCGAGTTGCTTCTTTTGGATTAAAGTACCCCATATTTTGATTCAGGATCCACTCAGGGTTGTCTTTGTTTACCAATTCAGCTGGAGCTTCTACAAATGTTTACATCAGATAATTTTATAGGCCATCATACCAAAAATCAAATATTACCACTTATAAAATGTCTGGAGCAAATTCTCCCATACTTTAACTAGCTGTCACTTAAGGGGCCCCTTTTAAAGCCCTTATCCACATTTCACGCCGTTTTTGTGAGAGTTGAGTGAGGTTTTCTCCAGCGTTTTGAGGAACTGCAGGAACTCTAAAAAAACGTACATTGTCCCTATTTCCCCTCATCCCACAATTTACCACTAAACAACACGTCGGCATTTTTATTTAGGGCACTTTACACGAACACAGATCTTAAATTACGGTCAAGAGTCAAGGGAAACTGTAAGAAAACTTGGTAAACACTTGTGTTTATTTGCTTTGTTTGCCATCCAAGCAAAATGGCCGCCGACCCTGTGACGTCATATGAAAATGGTCAATAATCTATAAAGTACAATAATTAAACATATTAGTCATTATATAAATCGGAAAAAAAGAAAAGAATACTTAGTGGTACCTCATAACAAGATTCGCAATATTTCTCTTAAAGCTAAAGAGCGTACCAGACTGCCTGAGCTCAGTCGGCACTTTATTCCACTCGCGTCTCAATCTATTAACAGTAGCATAATGTACATAATTTCTAATGGAACTCACCTCCACAAGCTCACGAGATGCTCGAAAAGGATATGGTAGATCTCTCGCTCTAAAGAGATCGACCACATCCAGAGAAGAGACTGAACCCAACTTAACCATTTTAACAAAACAAAGATCATCTCTAATGTGCAGGGATTTAACAGAACCCAAACCAAAAGATCGAGCCAACTCAGAGTAGTCGTGGTTTGCGAAGCCCATAGGAGACCCCTGTTTAAACGCTAAATACCTTATAAATTTATGCTGAACCGATTCTAGCTTCTTAATATAAACATTATAATGGGGTGACCAAATAAGAGCACCATACAATAAATTTGGCAAAACCAACGATTTGTACAGACTTACAATAGCCCTAACATTAGTAAATTCCTTGGTGGATCTCTTTAAGAAACCCAGTACTTTAAATGCTTTAGAAGTCACAGTGCTAATGTGCACATTGAAAACAAACCCACTCTCAAAAATCACACCAAGGTCCTTGATGTGACTCACCCGTTCAAGCTCCCTGTCGAATATAGAATAATTAAAATTAGATTGAATCTTGGAGCCCCTACCAAAGGAAATAAATTTGCATTTATCACCATTCAATTTAAGTCTATTAAGGTTTGCCCAATGTGCAATGACATCGAGATCTTTTTGTAACAGCACTTGATCATAGAATGAGTTTATCCTATTAAAAATTTTTATATCGTCGGCAAAGACAAGGATCTTTGCAACCTTTAATTGATCTGAGACATCATTAATAAATAAAATGAACAATAATATTAACACAATTGTATTATAATTTTTTGAAGAGGCCGATATAAATAAACCCATGTGCCAAGTTTGAATAAATTTTAATAAGCCAATCCCAACTTATTTAATTAAATGTGATGGCAAAATTATGAAAGTTTCATAGTTTAGGTAATACAGCAAACACCAGCAAATTATTATTTGGCATTGACAGAACGAAAAGTAGCGTCAGTGACAACATTTTATTGAAGGCGGTTTAATTATAGCTAAATATGAGCTATTCCATTAAAGAAAAAGTAACTATGATTAGTGGTATTATACCGGAAACAGTTTAAGAGCAGTGTCTGAAATCTCTTCAGTTCAATTCCCTGATAAGCCTATCCCTTCTATCTCATTAATTAAACTTATCATTAGTAAATTTGAGTCCAAAGGCATTGTAATAAATCACTGTAAATACTCAACTCAGAATGTCAATAGAGCTGAAGAAAGGTATATAGAGATCTTGATATTTTACTGCACGTGAAGGAAAATAAAATTATTAGCACGAGGATTCTTGCGCAAGCCGTAGGAAGACATCAAACCACAATGTTTTGTAAAAAAATTTTACCTGTTTGTACTTAGCATTGGTAACTTTTGAGTGTGTCGCATAAAAACCGATTTATCTCGAAAACCGTCAGTTTTATCGAAATAAAGTAAGAGTACCTTTTTCGAAGAGGAATGACCAGAGTATTTAAAGTCCGTCCCTGACGATGTAAAACATCTGCTGTAGTATGGTTTAATGACTGTTTATGGTCTCTATAAAATATTAAAATTTCATTGAATTATACAAGTGGGTTCAAAATAGAATAGAAGATCAGTGATACTGGAAAAATGACATCATTGTCTCCTTATAATGATTCGCTTATTAGTGATTCCTGCAGGTCCAAATGTATGGATGTATAATTACTTTTTCAACAGCTGTTTTGTGATATTAGTGTTTAATAAGGGGCCAGGTGGCGAAGCATTTTGAAATCATCCTGAAGAGAAGGCTTGAGCCAGCGATTGGACATAATATACCATGCTACCAGTTTGGTTTTAGTGAAGCAAACACCCTTTATTAATACTCACTTTGAATGTTCAAGCATCCTACAAAGAGAATCGGCATTCTGCTGCGTTTTTTCTGGACATAAGCAAGGCCTTTGACAGCACTTGGCATAATGGGTTGCTCTTCAAACTTCAAGCCATTAATTGTCCCATCTACCTAATCTGTCTTCTCAAAAACTACCTACGTGAACGCAAACTAAGAGTCCGCATAAATAACTCCCTGTCCGAAGGCTTTGCACCAGAGCAAGGGCTCTCCCCTATCTCCATATCTGTACAATATTTACTGCCATGGTTTGTATAATCACATACATGCAAATCCAAATTTTTTTGAAACAAAGCAATATATGTTGAAATTTGCTGACGATACTGCTATCATTTCTCATGATAATACCCTTACAAAAACGATCTCCAATATCCAAAGGCTCTGCAACATTACCACAATCTGGATGCAGAAGTGGCGCATTACGCCTAACCCCCAGAAGTCAAAATTGATAATAGTTCATCATAAAACATCTATTGCTTCACCAACAATTGCAATGTTCAACCACATCATACAGCCCAGCGATTCATGCAAATACCTCGGCATTATTATTGACCAAAAGTAAAATTTTAAACTACATACCCAAGATGCCAAAAAAAGGATGTTGTCCAGAGCCGAACACTTTCTTCCTTGACTGGAGCCCGAATTTATGTCATGATCTGCAGGCCAATCCTTGAATATGAACATGTACTGTTTTGCAATGCACGAAGACAAGCCTCCACAACATTGAAATTGGTGAAAGAAGCAGTCTAAGAACAATAACCAAGATGAGACACCCCATTAACCCCCTTCACAACCCTTCCAACGTTTTTCTATACCAAGAAACCCAAATTGTACCTATTTTAGAACGCATTCACAACCTAAATATAAAATTCGTAAATAATCCCCAAAATCTAAATGCTATAAACCCACTTATCCACATCAGAAACACTACCATCCCTTCAAAACGTAAGCTACCTTCTCAAACCCTATATGAATCCCTAATAGAGCTGCAAAACTAAACATTGTACTATTGTATTTTTTTTTTTTAATGAATGTATTGTAAAAATATATGTAAAAGTGAAATTGGCGGGAAGACTTCGGTTGTTCGCCTTTTGGGTCATGTACCTAATAAAGTTTATTATTGATTGATTGATAAGGGGCCAGTTAGGTTCATAAACATTTTAAAATTGTAACTTCGGGTCAAAATCAATTAATATATCGGATTTTTGAGTTCTTCAACCAGTAGAACAATTGTACCAAAAATGATCAAAATCGGGGATGGTAAAAACAAAAGTCCCCTTTTTTCAATTTTTTTAATCATAAATCAAAATATACAAGCTTTTGTTTTTACAATGTAAAATATAATATATTGACAAAAACAGGAAAAATTATTTTTTGGCCCTCTGTGAATATACCAAACACCGTCCTTCTTTTTGTGCTCCTTCTAGTAAAGCTTGTGGATCATTTTGGCGCCATTACCCTCTTTCCTTGTATTTCCAGTTGCAAGAAACAATCTATTTCACCAGATCATCATGATATGATACACAAAACAATGGCCACATTAACTGCATTCAAACACAATATCTTCCCTGGGATTCTCATGCAGGAGAAGGTGTCTCTTTAAATACAACAATCGAGTGCTTTGATAATCACACTGATTACATTTATAGAACTTGACTTTCGACGTCTTGAAATGCGTGAGAAGGTGCGTCTTTAAATTACCTTTATGGATGCTCTGAAAGTCGCACTGATCGCATTTATACAAAGTAAGTTCCTGTCGATTCTTATGGCGAATAAGATGCCTCTTCAAGTACCTTTTCCTGGTGCTTTGATAGTCGCATTGTTCGCATTTAAAAACATCAGCTTCCGCCGGATTTAAATGCCCGAGAAGATGAGCCTTTAGATTACCTTTGTGGATGCTTCGAAAGTCGCACTGATCACATTTAAACTTAATAATCTCCTCTGGATTTTTATGCCGCAGTAAGTGCGTTTTTAAATGACCTTTCTGGATACTTTTATAGTCGCACTGATCGCATTTAAACATACTGAGTTCTTCTGGTTTCATGTGGCCGAGAAGGTGCGTCTTTAAATTGGTTTTATGCACGCCTTGATAATTGCACTGATTGCATTTGTACATATTAAGTTCCTCTCGTTTTTTATGGCGCAGCAAGTGGCTTTGCAAATTACCTTTCTGGATGCTTTGATAGTCACACTGATCGCATTTAAACATGGCGATGTCCTCCGGATTCATATGTCTGCGGAAGTGTTTCTTATAATTCCCTTTCCTAGTGCTTCGATAGTTACAGTGATCGCATTTAAACCACTCGGGATAGTAATTTACAGACGGTAGATTTGTTTTTTCACTGCGTTGATCAAGATATTGCTGACATTTAAATTCCCCTTTGCCCCACAGATTGCTGAAAAAAAAAACTGTTTTATTTAATTGGATTTTACAATTGACGTTTTCACGCGACTGCCATAAAGTAAAGAATATATTGAGGGATACCATACCTTTCCTGCTTATCTTCGCACTTCATGTATATCTGTTCAAGCTTTATTTTTGCAGAAGCCTCCAAAGTCCTCTGGTTATCTATATCATTTTTGGCTTCCTCCAGTGTTGCACTGAAAAAAAAGTAGTGGCTACACACAACTAAAACCATAACAACTAGAAAAATGTCCTTGTTGAGATATTCCATTCTGATTACTTTATAACGAGTGATTTTTAATTATTTTGCTCAAGGGAGGCCATGCATTTTAAAAGCATCATGGCCGTACTGCGTAGATAAGATGACATGATTGTTTTATGACATTTACGTCTTATTTGAATTTGTGTATTTGTAAAGTTTAAAAATTGGAGAAATTTTGTAATTTTTGCAGTTATTTGAAGGTAGGTTACTATTGCTTTAACTAATATTTCTCCGGGGAGTCGTCTTTTGACTATTATAAAGTGCTATTTGCAGGATATGATTTAATTTTTTATTTTTTTTATTTTTCAGCGTATCAAGTTTTGGTGAAGCTTTGTTGCCGGATTGAAAGTTCTACAGTAAAAATGTTTAGTGAAGCACAAAAAATTTTTATTGTTGAAAGTTTGGTGTCTAGAAGTAGGAGGCGGCCATATAAAGTAGGCTTTCAAAGTAAGATAGCTCAGGATTTTATATTACATACCGTCAAAAAACATTATTTTAGGTTTTCAACGTGACAACGCTGCTTTCTTGCAAATTCGCTCTATGATTTAATCTACGCGCTACTGCTACACTATGTATACTGGGTCACAGCCGCCCTTGAGCAAAATAATTAATAATCACTCGTTATATATCTTATAAGATAATGGTTTAAACAAATAATATTCATGTGTCATACAAATTATGGCATTGTTGGTATAGATAACAGATACCAAATCTTGGAGAAGTAATTTGCAAGATATGTATATATTAATATTCTAATCAGAACCACATCCCAAAACGCTAACACCTAATTTTTTGAAAATGGTAATTATTTGGAACACTGAAATCGAGAATTTTTCGCTAACATTTTTTATATAGACTAATTGAAAATTTATTGCCTACATTAGCAATGTCTTGCTCTTGTTCAATCCTTACAATAGTATCTTTAGAAGTTATCTGTAACAAGATAGGTATTAATAATTTGAGCCTAAGACCCATATTATCACTGTCCTGTTGGTGATGACATTCACATAACTTCCATAACAACAAATTGTTTCCACAATGGCATCCTTAGAAGAGAAGTTATCTTGTAGTTAGAGTTAATGGGACATGATGATTTGGACATTTTGGATATGACATGACAACAAATTGTTGTTGTAGACTTTGTCGATGAGAATTTTGTATTCTTTGGACAATAAAGTATATTTGATTGATTGATTGATTGATATCCCTTGAAATTATCTCTACAGGACATTGATAAAGAAGTTATCTTGTAGTTAGAGTTAATGGGACATGATGATTTGGATTTAAATACTACGCAAAAAAGAGGCAAGACTTACATGTCCATACATTCTTCTTTGATGATAGTAGTGGTCCCTGTAAACTTGGAACAGACCCCAGTTAAGTCATCATCTATTATTTCTTGCTTTATGCTTTTTAAACAAATTAAATCTGGCACGTCTTGTACAGAACTACACAACTTGGACTTTATAAATTCCTGTATACTTGAAGGCTCCATGGCACAAGGTTCTTGGTCTTCCTGGCAGTTCATCTTATTCGTTTTCTACTCAAAATACAACTCAGGATTTTATTTATGTTTAAAGAACGCACGAGTACGACGTTTTATAGAGCACTCTTTTAAAGAATAGAGATGTTTTTATAAATCGTAAAAGAAACCTTTAAAAAATCAAATTTCTAGCAAAAATCAGCATCTATTGTATAGAAAGGCATACAAGATCAGCTGATTCACAATTCACAGCTGATTTTAAATTTGACGGGTAACATAACTTGTCCAGGACCGTACTAAGCAAAAAAAAAATGTTTTATTGACGGCAAGGTGATTGGGCTGCATCATGACGTCACGCGGCACGTGTCGGCTTGTAGGTACTTATGTGGATAAAATGTTTTGTTTGCTGCAGAGATTGCCGGTAGAAGGGGAACGCCGCGAAAATTACAATGCAATAAGGCATTTTCACTCTATAGAGGGTGTCCCAAGTCTATTTATACACCAAATATCTTCTTCCTTGTTCGTGATATAAAAAAAAGTTTGAAGAGAAATAGTTCTTGGTTTAAAAAAGCTCAAAAGTACTATGTTCTATGCCTAATGTTGTCCGTTTTCGAGATAATGACAACGGACAACATAGTCTGATAACTGCACTGACCACGCTACTGTCCAGGATTCTTGTGTCGCAGAATGTGTGTATTCAAATGACTTTTGTACCTAGTCGAATACTTGCAATGAGTGCATTTAAACATATTGACTTCTTCAGGATCCTTATGACGCACCCCATGCTGCTTTAAATCGCTTTTAATGCACGTTTGATAAGCACATTTATCGCATTTAAATATCACTACGTCTTCGTCAGGGTTTCTGTGACGCTGGAGATGGGCTTTCAAATGATCCTTATAAATCGTCTGGTAACTACACTGCTCGCATTTAAACATTTCAACTTCGTCGGGATTTTTATGTTGCAGGAGATGTCTTTTTAACAGATGTTTCTTGAACGTTTTATAATCACATTGATCGCACCTCAGTGTGTTAACTCCCTCGAGGTTTCCATGCTGCAGAAGATGCCTGGTAAATAACGTTTGCCTGCAAGTTCTATAACCGCACTTTTCACACTTAAATAATTTAACTTCCTGGACATTCGCGTGTCGGGCAAGGTGCTTATTCAAATACCCCTTGTGAATGGTTTGATACTCGCACTGATCGCATTTAAACTTATCCAGAACTTCGTCGGGGTTTCTATGCGTTCGCAAATGCCTGTTCAAGTCAGATTTGCGAAACGTTTGATAGTCGCACTGGATACACCGAAACGTCACAACCTCTTCCAGCTTTTTATGCGTTTGAAAATGTCTCCTAAAGTACGATTTACGAAACGTCTGATAGTCACACTCACTGCATTTTATCATGTCCTCCTCCGCGTGAAGTTCGTGTCGAAGAAGGTGATCTTTAAAATAGGGCCTTTGATCTGTTTGATAATCACACTGTTCACATTTAAACCTATTAACATCCGCGGGGTTCCTATGTCTGACTAAGTGTCTTTTTAAAGCATCTTTATGAATGGTCTGAAAATGACAATGATTGCATTGAAATGTTTCTACTTCTTTGGGGTTTTTGTGCACCCTGAGATGCTTGGTTATAGTTCCCTTGCGATGCGTTTGATAATCACATTGATCGCATTGAAATATAGCAACGCTCATGGGTTTCTTATGCTGGGTGAGGGGCACGTTGGTGTACTGGTTAACGAGAATCGGCGGCAACGACGTGCTGAAATAGAGAAACAAAAAAATACTGACAAAAATATTTCAATTTGTTTATTTTATATTACTAATCACAATCACAGCTTTTTGTAACTAAGTATAATATTAATTCCACAGGCTACATTATAATGGTGTCTTAAGTTGTAAAATTACTTGTATCAGAGACTCTACAGCAGCTATACTCTAAGTGTGTTCCGCGGAACCCTAGGGTTCCGCGATACCTCTGTAGGGGTTCCTCAAGAGTTTAGAAAAAAAATCAAAGCACCTCTCTCTGGTCGAACGTTTTGACTCCGCGGCCGCGCGTAGGTATATTTATTTATTTATTTGTATTTGTATAAACATGTGTTACAATAGCTGGTACAATATCTCATAAGTTTGGTATCAACATGTATACTTGTATACTTGTGAGCGCGCAGTCCCTTTGATAAAAGCCGCCTCTAAATTGTATATTGTGAGTATATTTTTTGAAGAAAATAATCTCAGTTGGAACAATTGCATTGACATTTGTACAGATGGGGCCAAGGCGATGACAGGTAAAACAGCAGGAGCAGTGTCACGAATAAAAAATAAAGCGCCTAATTGTAGTTCCAGCCATTGTATTCTGCATAGACAAGCACTTGCGATGAAGCAAATGCCGTCAAATCTAAAATTAGTTATGGATGAAGCGGTAAAAATAATTAATTTTATCAAATCACGACCACTACAATCCCGATTGTTCTCATTATTGTGTGAAGATTATGGCAGCAAACATAAAACACTGCTGCTCCATACAGAAGTGCGATGGCTGTCTCGGGGTAAAACTTTAACAAGGCTATTTGAACTTAGAGCCGAGTTACAAATGTTTCTTTCAGCAGATACTTCTTTTAATTTGAAGGACCGTTTGTATGATAAAACTTGGTTGTTCCGATTGTCTTTTATGGCGGATATCTTTCAAAAACTGAACGAATTGAATTTATCATTGCAAGGTAAACAGACTACAGTGTTTCAGGCCAATAATAAAATAACTGCCTTCAAAAGAAAATTAGATTTTTGGATTATTTGCGTTGGTAAGAAAGAAATAGAAAGCTTTACGTCACTCAGTGAGTTTGTTAGCGATAACGACTCAGAAATGTTTCAAGATGATGTGTTTGAAGAATTGGTCCAATATCTCAGTTCGATGCGCGCATCTTTTCAAAAGTATTTTCCCGAAGAACAGAATACAAAAATGAAACTGAATTCATGGATTCATAATCCTTTTTTACCCAACTTGGAAAAGCCCGAAAGTATGTCAAACGAGATATATGAATCTCTTTTAGAAATGTCATCAGACACAAGTATGGAGTCACTGTTCAAAACGACGCCTCTCAACGATTTTTGGTGCAGAATCCGTGATGAATATCCAATGCTTGGCAAAATGGCTCTGAATAATCTTCTCCCGTTCCCAACAACATATTTGTGCGAAACAGGATTCTTAACCTATGCAGCCACGAAAACAAATCATCGCAATAGACTGGACGCCGAACCTGATATGAGACTTCAACTGTCTTCTATCAAACCTGATATCAACCAATTGATGAAAAATAAAAAACAGTTTCATACCTCCCATTAGTTAGATTTTTTCTTTTTTAATATCTTCTATTATTGTACTTGCCATGTGGTAAAGTAAGTAATAATTAGTAACTGTTACATTGTACTTTTATTATGCTTATTAATAAAGAATACACTTTTAAAAACTATTGTTTTATTGTAGGGTTCCATCAAGTATTTTGCTTCCCAAAAGGGTTCCGTCACCAAAAAAGTTTGAGAACCGCTGCTCTACAGGTTACCTTGTACGCAAATCGAGCAATAATTTGATAAATAATTAAAATATCAAAAATTCTTAAAAGAACAATATTATAGAGAATTTTATCCCCAATCATTTTACTATCTTCAGTTTTCGTCGTGAAATCAACAGGAACCGAGCTACACGTGAAAAGCATTTTTAACCCCTTCGAAAATGGCCAAATCGAGTAATAACTCGATAAACAATAAAAATATCGAAAATTCTTAAAAGTACAATATTATAGAGAATTTGATTCCCAGCCGTATTACTCTTTTCACTTTTCGTCGCGAAATCAACAGGAACAGCTTACACGTGAAAAGCATTTTTAACCCCTTCGAAATTGGTCAAATCGAGCAATAACTCGATAAATAATAAAAATATCGAAAATTCTTAAAAGGACAATATTATAGATAATTTTATTCCCAGCCATTTTCCTATCTTCAGTTTTAGTCGCGAAATCAACAGGAACCGAGCTATACATGAAAATAATTTTCAACCCCTTTGAAAATGGTCAAATCGAGCAAGAACTCGATAAATAATAAAAATATGGAAAATTCTTAAAACAACAATATTATAGAGAATATTATTCCCAGCCATTTTACTATCTTCAGTTTTCGTAGCGAAATCAACAGGAACCAAGCTACAGGTGAAAAGTAACATAAACCTGTAAATTTGAAATATTTGTAATTTTTTGCCAACTTTTATCTTATTTTACTAAGGAATTTCATTAATTTGTCTAATATAAGCCAATGAAGAACCAAAGGGTATATTATAATAAAACAATCATTTAGGATCTACCTATACATTTTTACCAGCAATCATTGTTTAGGACATTCTTGTACAACACCTTTTTGAACTTTAGAAAATGATAAGCAGGTTTACATAGCACAACTGCTGTACAACACTTCATTAAACATAACTGTACCTACATCTTAGAAAAATGGAACTTCCTAATGGTTTTAAGAGCTCTATAGACAGAAAATTAAAACAAAAAGGATTTTCTAGATTTTATTTAATTTAACAGCATAAGAGTAACACATGTGTAGATAGATAGTTAAGGTTTAGAAAGTAATTATAAGCATGATAAGATCCTGTTAACAGGAACTACAACATAACTTACAAGGATACCATTGTTGTCAAATAACTTCCATGACAACAGTTGCTCCAACAATGATATTTTTGGATATTATCTTATAGTTGGTGTTAACAGGACATTGATAAAATTGGCCTGAGAGAATTAACTCTAAATAAATGGTAAATAAAATAACTTACCCCATTGATGGCAACAAGTTTCCATCTTTTTCCTCTTTTATTTCATTGCTAAAACAAAAAAAGCAATAAATCCTTCTCATTGTATTGTAGGTAGGATAATACTTAACTATAAGACTTTCTCACAATAGGTACATCACATACACATACATATTTTTTGCTGTTTCTTTGGATGAAGTATATACAATAATTATTATTACTTACCTACAAAATATATTATTATATTCTTTGGCCATTTCTATTTGGTCTGTAAAATCATCAATTATTGCTTCTTGCTTAATAATATTAGTACTAATGGAAATAATATCAGGTACATCATGCCATGGAGAATCACCATTTTCTAACTTCAAAGGCCCTGGCAAAGGCTCCTTTATAGATGGTTGTTGGTCCTCTTGGTTGCTCATGTTCGCTTTTATGTATCTTAATTAGACAAACCCTGAGTTAGGTATCACTTAGATAAAAATTTATTTAGGCTTAAATTATCAAGCGATATGACCCATATAATGTCCACAGGAACAATAATTGTTCTAACAATGGTATAATAATACTTATCTTGTAGGTAGAGATCCGTGAGGTAGAGTTAAACAGGACCGTGATAATTTGGACCTAAAGATTGCTAATATTTGTCAACAAATGGGATAGGGCAGTATTTCATAAAAGTATGCTTACTAATCTCAAGTACGTGTATGTAAAGAAATAATATGCAAGTAAAAATAATATATTAGAGGTGCTGTAACTGTTGAATCTTTTAATCACAGAACTCCTTGTATATTAGATTATGTATTATGCACTTTTTAGTGTGGATTGTTGTTGGGAGATAATGTCTCAGGCAGGACCGCACTAGTTTTTTTGGACTACTAGAAATTGTGTAAAACGTAAGCAGCTATTATGTTTTCTTGTATTCTGTATTACCGGATTGTGATGAAGAATAGAATAGAATACAAAACAAATAAGAGAAATATGAGAAAAAAAGCATAAATTTTTATGGGAAACTGGCGAAACATCCCAGACAAGTGCGAATCTATTTGCGAGTTATTCTGTGGTCGTCTGTTTTGTGAATTTAGAGGTTAGATGTCAGTGATGTCACTGTCAAGGAAATTTGTTTTGGTATTTATCTTATCTGTTTTGTGGTATTTATTTAAAATCTTGAGCACAAAATATAAGATTTTGAGTAACCCGGTAATATTCAAACTCTATTGCTATGAAGGCTTGGAGGGTACAAGAACTTAGTACAAGAAACTTATCGAATTTAACTTGGTTTACAAGCAATAAACAAGAAATAGTAGATTCTCTCGACCAAGTATCGAAATGACCGTACAGAAACCGATTCACGAACTATCCATAACAGTGTTGGAACGCCAACAAGGGTCGTTCGTCGTTCGATAAACCATCACGGGTTCGTTGGAACGCTTTTTTCTTTCTGCGCATTAACCCAACGATACAATGTACGGTTTTCGGGGTGTTGGAACAAACCTATCATCAATAATATCAATATCATTTCAGCAGGTGTTAAGAGTTCTATTAAAGCTGTTAAAAATTGGAAAGTTGCATCCGTTGCATCCCACAAAAGAATTATTGAAATGGATTGTTGGAAGTTTTCCAGTAGTGTTTTAAAAACGATTGGGAAAGCACTAAAATATTTATACGATAGGTACTTTTAAACTTTATATTTGTCAGTACCTAACTAACTAAACTTTGCATACATTTCTTATTTAAGTAATCTAATTTTTGGAGACAGCACAAAGAAATGACCAGCAAAAGCTCTCAGCGTAAAAATATAAGTGTGCTGACAGCATCCGACGCCTGCTAGTCCTTTCTTTATGCTGTGATGGAGACAACCTATACCTAACGCTAGATAAATTAAGAAAATTTCTTCTGTGGCCCAAGGCCGTTATATAGCAGCTGGTTGAACAACAGAACTTCATTATGCGAGTACAGGTCCTAATGTAAAACTGCAAAAAGAAAATTCAATCTAAAATGTACATCAAAAACGGCAAGCATTTTATTCATTTTAAAATGCAGGGCTGTTATGACTTACTTACGTCCGATATTATATAGGTTCAGATTACTTTCCAAGGTTAATAGTTTGACCTGAGGATTGGCTCCACCAGTTAAACCCAAGATTGAAGTTAACCGTAACCTATATAAAGGGTGTCCCAAAATGTACGCACATTTTAAATATCGGTGCATTGTCGTTTTTGTCATAGCACGCTTCTGAAAATTTGATAGCTGTCATGTAATTTATTGCAATTAATAGCCATGGAACGCTACACGGTCGAACAGCGCGTTGTTATCGTGAAAACGAATTATAAATGTGGCGAGTGTTATGCGGAAACAGTTCGTAGAGTGCGAGCCGTTTTTGGAAGAAATAATGCACTTTTTAGGCAAAGTGGTTCAGTTGGAAACATAAAATCAACAGGGCGGCCGCGTACTGCTCGATCTATTTAAAATATTGCAGCAATGTCGGAAAGTGTTGGTGAGAATCCAGGCACGTCGATTCGCCGTCGCGGTCACAGCAAGTGAACATTACCAAAATCAGTATGCAGCGAATTCTTACAAAAGATTTGCATTTGCATGCCTATAAAATCCAATTGAGCCAAGAATTGAAGCCAGCAGATCATGGGTTGCACCGTGAATTTGTTAATTGGATTGGATTGGATTGTTTAGTTATGAATGAATGAATAAGCAGAATTGTCGAATTTGGGGGGAAGAGAATCCTCGTGTTATTCACGAAAAACCAATACATCCTCTACGAGTCACCGTTTGGTGCGGTTTTTGGCTCGGCGGAATAATTGGGCCATACTTCTTTGAAGACGAGGCTGGAACTGCACTAACAGTGAATGGCAAACGTTATCGTGCAATATTAGAAGAGTTTCTGTGAGCTGATTTAGATCGAATTAATGTGGAACACTTATGGTTTCAACAAGACGGAGCGATCTGTCACACTGCGCGTGAAACAATGGACTCGTTACGACTGAAATTTTCTGGTCGTGTCATATCTCGCAATGGTGATCAGAATTGGCCACCACGATCCTGCGATATAACACCGTGCGACTTTTTTCTCTGGGGTTTTCTTAAATCTCGTGTTTAATTTTTTAATTTTTTTTAATTTCGTCAAAAGGGCAAGGGCCTGCCAGCAAAGCCGCGGTGGACATTTGCCGAATATTGTGTTTCACACTTAATCACAGTAAAGTTTTGACATATTACAAGAAATAAATGTGTTTTCATTTTGGGACACACTTTACAATACCTGACATCAAAATCTGTCGCATGCAGATTTCGACAGGAGACATTGTCCCTTTATCTTTATGTCTGCCAATAACTGGCTAATTAAAACCCATTTTCTATTGTATTTGGGCCTTTTACAGGGTACAGTAATCAAATAACGAAAGAAAGGGTCTGATATGCAACGGTAATCATTATAGAACCTATTCAAATAATTTTTACCACCTTAGGGTATATTACTCTTTCCCAATCTCAAACAGAGCATGGTTGATATTTCTTAAAGGTACTAGGCTCCTGGTTGGTCAACTTACCATTTTTGTTGAATTCCTTGCAATGTGGTGGACCCCACTGATAAATCCGGGTTTTTTAATTTAAAGTTTTATTAACACATTGCCACCAAAGCGGCCTTTAAACCGTTAATATTTACAGACACACACACAGACTTTCTTCAAGAGGTCAACGTTTATTTTAGACGTCTGTACGGGACACTTCCTGCACCGCCCGATGTTTTTGAGCTTGACGTCCCTTCGGTCTAAACGTCAGCGTGCTAAATCCGAAGTACGGTCTCATTTTCAGCTTTTCCAACATTGTAAATGACTCAGCGTCTATGGTAAAGGCCCACAGCTGCCCGTTGTGTACCGTTTTGTACGCCACGGTGGCCCAGAGCAGGGAGTTGAGCCCCTTATTGCTTGCTGCCAGTCGGTTTAGTATCCTCTCGGCCGACAAACGTTCCCCGTTCTCGTCCGGAACGAGAACGGTGCATTTATAACACTTAGGAACCATGTCGTTTCCTAAGGTTTTTAAATCGGCTCCAGACCAGGGTTTTAGTCGCGGCACAATGCTTCGCAACCAATCGGCGCTGGACTGGTCGGTGCAGGTCACCACCAAGTATCCGAAACGGAAACGACACTTTTCGAAGCGAATTTGGGGGCCGTCTATATCCAGATCTTCCAGAGCCAGCATTATGGCGGTTTGAAGGGCTGTTAGCTGGTCCCGGTTCATACGGATCTCGGGGTACCCGTTGTGAACTATCATGACCCCTGAGGTCTCTTTAGGGCTGTTGCCGTCTCGCTTTGGGGGTGTGCTAATTTTGGATTTTGGCTTTTTTGAGCCTTGATCGCCCGGCAGGTCGTTTCTTGGAGGATGTAAGGAATTCTGACTTGAAACGTCCATGGCTTGTTTATTGGTAGTCCTACAAGAGAGGATAATGGGCTACTTTACAGTTCATTTCTGTTTAAATTTTTGTGCAGTTTCAGAAAATTATTAGTTTACAACCTAATTAGGGTCAGGTAGGTTAAAAAATTAAAGGGAATTTTGTTCTGAATTTGCATCTGCAATATTTTACAAAATGTGAATTAAAATTCTTAATACAGATTGAAATCCATTCAAATTTTGGTGAGATATAGTTCAATTCATTCCTGCTGGGTCAATTATAAGAGAATCTGTCAAAAATGTACGGGGGAATTTCTATATTTTTTTAAATTAAGCCTGCATCTGCAATATTTTGAAAATGTGAACTAACTTTCTTAATACAGACTGAAATGCATTCAAATATTGGTGAGATATAGTTCAATTCATTCCTGCTGGGTCAATTATAAGAGAATCTCAAAAATGTACGGGGGGATTTTCTATAATTTTTTTAAAATTAAGCCTGCATCTGCAATATTTTGAAAAAGTGAACTAACTTTCCTAATACTTATTGAAATCCATTTAAAATTTGGTGAGATATAGTTAAATTCATTCCTGCTGGGTCAATAGTAAGAGAAACTATCAAAAATTAAGGGGGAATTTTCTATGATTTTTTTAATGTACGATTGTATCTGCAATATTTTAAAAAATGTGAACTAACTTTCCTAATACTTATTGAAATCCATTTAAAATTTAGTGCGAAATAGGTCAACGCATTCCTGCTGGGTCAATAATAAGAGAATCTGTCAAAAATTAAGGGGGGATTTTCTATAATTTTTTTAAATTAAGCCTGTATCTGCAATATTTTATAAATGTGAACTAACGTTCTTAATACAGATTCAAATACATTTAAATTTTGGTGAGATATAGTTATATGTACTCCTGCTGGGTCAATAATAAGAAAATCTGTCAAAAATTAAGGGGGGATTTTCTATAATTTTTTTAAATTAAGCTTGCATCTGCAATATTTTGGAAATGTAAACTAACATTTTTAATACAGATTGAAATTCATTCAAATTTTGGTGAGATATAGGTCAATGCATTCCTGGTGGGTCAATTATAAGATAATCTATCAAAAATTAAGGGGGGATTTTCTATGATTTTTTTAATGTACAATTGAATCTGCAATATTTTAAAAAATGTGAACTAACTTTCCTAATACTTATTCAAATCCATTTAAAATTTGGTGAGAAATAGTTTAATACATTCCTGCTGGGTCAACAATAAGAGAATCTGTCAAAAATTAAGGGGGGATTTTCTATGATTTTTTTAATGTACGATTGAATCTGCAATATTTTAAAAAATGTGAACTAACTTTCCTAATACTTATTCAAATCCATTTAAAATTTGGTGAGAAATAGTTTAATACATTCCTGCTGGGTCAACAATAAGAGAATCTGTCAAAAATTAAGGGGGGATTTTCTATAATTTTTTTAAAAATAAGCCTGCATACTTATTGAAGCCTATTTAAAATTTGGTGAGAAATAGTTTAGTTGCTAAATAACTTCTTTAATACTTATTGAAGTCCAAGCGGGGATAATTGAAAATACGGTTAGTAGGAAAAATAATCATCTTAATAAATTTAACAGATTGAAGAATTCGGAATGAATAGGATAATAACAAATTAAAATAAATTGTTTATAATTTTAGGGAATATGTACCTACATCTCTGTGTAATATACTTAGAGAGACACAACTTGCTGTGTCCTAGACAATTCGGATTTCGGAAATCAAAGAGCACTAGCGATGCTATTTTTTCTCTGCTGGAGGACCTCTATATTGGACTCAATGATGGAGAGTCGGCCGCGGCAGTGTTCTGTGATCTATCAAAAGCGTTTGATTGTGTGGATCACGGAATATTGCTGAGGAAACTCGAAGTGTATGGGTTTGGGGGTAGGACGCTTGATTGGTTTCAGTCCTATCTGACAGGGCGGTCTCAGACAGTTATGTTTGGTGGGGTATCGTCGGGATCTCTTGACGTCCGGGCAGGAGTGCCGCAGGGTTCTGTGCTTGGACCGCTGCTCTTTCTGATCTACATAAACGATCTAGCGGCGGTTCAGATTAGGGGTAGGTTTACAATTTTTGCGAACGACACCACGATACTTTGGCGAGGCAGAGACACAAATATCCTCCAAAATGATGTAAATGAAGACTTAAAGAAAATCAAGCAATGGTGCGACTCAAACTGCTTTTCACTTAATGTTTCTAAAACAAATATTGTTACCTTTAAGTGCAATCTTGAAAATACTCTACTGGATAATCAGACCCTAAAAAATCAAACAGAAAATAAATTTTTGGGCTTATTCATAGATAACAAACTAAAATTTGATATTCACTTAGAAAAATTGACCAAGAAAATTGCATCGAACTGTTATGCCATTAGAATTATAGCAAATGAACTGGATCCGGCTACAATCAGAGCATCATATTTTTCCCTTATTGAATCCCAATTACGATATGGTATCTGCTTCTGGGGTGCTTGCTCCCGGGCTCACTTTGACTCTTTGTTCGTGTTGCAGAAGAGGTCGATCCGATACATGTTCAGGGTAAATCGTCGCGATTCTTGTAGGCCTGTATTTCTGTTGCATGGAATTCTGACTCTCACTTGCTTGTATATATTAGAGACTGTAAGTCTTATACATAGTAAATATAAGAATGAGCTCCTGAATGTGCCAGTGCATAACACACGGCAAACCTTTGTGATAAATCTTCCAATACCATCCTCCACTCAAACAAAGAATTCAATTATCTATAATAGTAAAAAAATGTTTAACCATTTACCACTGTATATAAGACAGTTGCAGAATGAAAGACAGTTCAGAAAGGCAACTAAAAGGTTACTGTTAGAGAGAGCCTATTACACAATGAATGAATTTTTTGAGGATCGTTTTTGACAGCAAATTGTTTGTAATCTATACTTATCCATAGTTGTTAAACCTCCTACTTGTTAAATTGTTAATTTATTTGTTTGATTGTTTATTTACATCCTAAGATAAAAAGTAATTCCTGTTGTTTATGTTCTTTTACATCATATTTATTAGTTTATTAGTTTGTATGTGCTTTGTCAACAAAATTAACTTTGATTTTTATGACAATAAAGCTATTTTTGATTTGATTTGATTTGAATATAAGAAATCAAGTTACTTACTGTGTGCAAGACTTTGCCTTTGCTAAACCCTGGGATGCTGCAGAGACAACAGCATGATATTGTGGCGAGCTAGCAATTTCTTCTTTCAGCTTTAATTTACTGTTCCAGTGTCTAATGAAATTCTCCTTGACAATCCTACGTTTTGCATCTATGAAAGGGATCCCTTGACTTGTTAATATTTTTACTTTCTTTTTGGAAGCCCCCGAAATCTGCAGCAAATCAATCTCTTGGTCGGTCATTTGATCCGCTTCTTCCAGAGATGTTATCTTCCGTTTGAGATACCTCTTTAAAGGTCTTTCCTGATCTTCAGATAAATGCACTGGGACTTGGGGATGGAAAAATTTTTTATGGGTGCCGTTAATATTTTCAGTATCTGAATTCAGTGGTCCATTGGCGTATCTGTAGGAAACAATATATTCTACAGGGTGTTAATAAAGTTGGCACTATTGCTTTTGCTGATTGTTATACTGGGAAGAAAAGTTACTAGGTAGGTACTATATAATCTTGTGCAATTGAGCAATGATACATGATAGGTATGATAAAAACCACTAATAAATAAAACATATCTATATTCAAGAAGCAATAGTGAGGTACAGGAGAGATAAATGAAAATTACCAACAATTAACTAAGTAAAACAGAAAATGTACTTACTGTGTAAAATGGAATGCTTCTTTCTCTGATGTAGACCATGTAATAGTATTGTCATGTTTCCTACCTCTTTTTTCCTCATTATCAGTAGGGGATTCATCCCTATCTAAATATGAAGAAAATTCAAACCCTAGATCAGGAGGGGGAGCAGGAGACTCACTTTCCCTTGAATAATGGTGTGGAGGAGACTCGCTATGTGTTAAATAGTGAGGTGGGGACTCACTTCTTTTTGAATAGTGTGGTGGAGACTCATTTCTTCTTAAATAGTGAGGTGGGGACTCATTTCTTCTTACATAGTAAAGTGGGGACTCATTTCCTCTTAAATAGTGAGGTGGAGACTCACTTCTATTCAAATAGCGAGGTGGGGAGTCATTGGGTCCAGAAGACCAATGAGGTGGAGATCTATTTTGTTCAGTATATTGGGATGGAGGTCTATTTCTTACTGAATAATTTGGGGACCTGCTCCGTACCCCAGTTTTTTCCAAGTAATGTGAAAAGTTACTTTCTTGTTGGTGACGAGGCGGAGATTTACTTCCTCCATAGTTATGAGGTGAAGTGTGAGTACTACTAGGGAAATAGCGACTTGGAGATCTGCTTCTTTGTCGGAGGCGGGATGGAGACCTGCTCCTTTGTCGGAGGCGGGATGGAGACCTGCTCCTTTGTCGGAGGCGGGATGGAGACCTGCTCCTTTGTCGGAGGCGGGATGGAGACCTGCTCCTTTGTCGGAGGCGGGATGGAGACCTGCTCCTGTTCCTTTTCAAGTAAGAAGTAGCTGGCTGGTGTAGTTTCCTTTCATTAGGTAAATGATATCTTCTGTTTCTAGGCATGTTTAATTATTACAATATACCTAAAAATCAATTAAGTACTGATATCCGTTTATGGTGCTATCAAAAAAGAAATAAAAACGGGCAACTGACTTGACAAATTAAATTTTGCAAATTCAAGATACAGAACTCAAAAACTAGAAAGACTCCTAGCCCTAGCCTAACCTAAACTAATCTTTGTCTCCGTGTTCCTTCTAACTTTGCTTTCACCCAACTTAAAAGGGGTTAGTTTAGATCTCAAGTTCAGATTATTTAAATAACTTTATCAAAACCATACAGAATTGCCACTGATCACTGATCAGAACTAGAAAATACAGATTCAGAACAGCTGATTTTGATTAATTTGAGCATTAGTAAGCGTAATGCGGGTTTTCTAATAACGATTCATTCTTCATTCATTTTAAGCGACCAACCTAGCGGTATGTTGTTGCAGCAAGGAAAATTGAAGACGAGAAATCTGTTTTACCGATAGCGCTTTTAGCGGGTCACGCTAAAATTTGAATTAAGTCGTCGGCGTCGGCTTGAATTCTGAATGAACATAGGATTGTTTTATTTCTTTAAACATGCAGGTGAAGTTCTAAATAACTTTTATGGTATTTATTTAATTCCAGTAGAATTCTATGTGGGCTGTTTAAGGGCTGAACCATGGTAAAATCTAAATTTATAGGATTATTATGACATGACAAAGGTCTTTGGTATGAGGTGCTTCACTTCTTTGTCCGCAAGCTCATGCGCTGTAGCTCGAGGTGCTTTTAGAATCCCATTGCATGTCAGTCAGTGTTGAATAAATTCCGATTAAAATGGACGAATTATCGGTTAAGTCGGTGCAAACATTCGGTTTTTAGGTAGATTTAAGCGTAATTTTAAATGAAAAAACGTCTAAAATGTTGACAATAAACCTCTAGTGTTAGCTTTCTGTGGAATAATCAAAAAAGTCGTCTTTAGTTTAAGGTAAGTGTCCTCTCTAACTCTATTTTTGTTCGGCCAAAGGCCTTTATTTTGGGCATTCAGGATAATTTAGAGTGAAATATTTTTCTGTTTATTTTTGTTGCATGGATATAACAACAAATAATTTATAGAAATATCTTAAAATATTGTTCGTGTTCCGATTAAAATATATCGATTCATTTTATAAACATATAATATAATAAATGTTTGAATGAGGAATGAGCGAGGGTGAATTATGAAGTCTGGTGGCATATATTTGATATAGCAAGGGGGTGGATTTTTTAATTTTTATGCGACTAAAAATTACTTTCTTGTGATATTACCTCGGATATTACAATAGTACCTACTTACGTTAATATTTTCACCAAATAAACTTATTGTACCTTTAATACATGGCTGGTCAATGGATAGTTCATCAGGTTAAAGAGAAGAGGAGACATTAATTAATTAGAGATATACTGTATATATTTACACGGCGATTAAAAGCAAAACTTTACGCTTTTACTTGAGACTTGGGACCTATAATACACGTGAATTCATAAATTCACATGTATTATGTATTTACCTTTCTATATATTAGTGAAGAAAATGTGGAAATGAGTAGATATTACCATTACTGACAGACGTTAAAAAAACGAGTATTTTAGCAAGTGTTCCTTTCGAGGTGGCCATTATAAAAATATTCTTTAATTTTTATTTAAATTTAGCAATATAGGCTTCAAAAGCCGCTGCCGGAAATAATGAGAAAATAACCGTTTTAAATATTAATTTTTAAATACCAAAGAAGGTAAAAATATGAATATCTTGCAACCAACAAATTTTTCAAGAACATGAGAAAAATATAGAATGTTGACTACATCTTCTGCCAATATTATTCGCTATTCATCAGTGAATTCTATGTAAACCATAAGGGTCCTTTATTAGTGCTATTTGTATGAATTTTGCTGATTATTAACTACCAAGTTCCTGTTGACAGGGTTTGGTCTCTGTTACATTTTTTGCCGAATTAATCCCAATAACATCATGCATTTCGTCTTTAGAGGGAGGTTTAGTACTTTTAGTAGCTCCTCCTGGGTCTACCTAGTCACTTATTTCCCCTTGTTTTGTTATTTTTGGAGCTGAAGGACATAGTATACTCACTCACTGTAGGACTGTAGGGATCTATGTTAAGTCCTCATCTGAGGTTAAGTCGGACAAGTGGCCATTGTAATTGAAAGGAAGAAGAGCATATGTTCTAAAAAAAAATCAAGTTGCTGTTCTTTCCACAATTTTTTTTCGGCTGACTCCAACAAATGAAAAAAGATAATGGCGTTTTTTAGTATTCCTTAGCGTGGTTTTGCTTTTTTGATGGTTTGTCGTTTCGATAGCTTTTTCCAGTTTATTTAGGCAATGGAATATTCTTCCGGAAGAATAGTACGTCCATTTGTTCTTATAATAAGCTATAGCGCCAGAAATATGGTGTAACGGTGTGCGCGTTTCTTTTAAGCTTTTGTGTGTGTTACCTCCCAAAATCCCCTTGCTGTGTCCCAGCGGAGGTAAGTAATGGCGTATAATATTATTGTTATATTCTAGGTATAATATTTGCAGAATTATACCGTTGACTCTTACTGCCATAAATAATCTACCTGATTAAATCCTATTGTATACGCCTCAACCTCTTCAAAGCTGAATAAATGGGATCAGGGTCGGCTTGAAAATGTACCTACACCACATGATTTATTTTTATAATTTAAAATAAATAGACAGGTATTTTTAGTTTTAGGTACCTATAATAAATGTAAAAAATGATAACAAATAATGATAATTTAAAATAATATAATTTTAAAGTATAACTATTAGGATAACAAGTACAATAAAAATTAATTAAATTCTTAAAAACTATTGACAATTTATTCAAAATTTAACTGTATCACTATCTTCATCTAAGCCTAAACTTATAATTAAGGGTTGAACATTTGTAATCATACAATTGTAAGAATTTTCCACCTTAAGTAGGTACATGCTGTACACAGTTTTTCCAGCTGTCTGCAGAAATTTTTCTTACTTCGTTTTTAATTAATTCTACTACAGATGCATTTATTTTATTTTTGGATTTTAATTGGTGCCATATTAGCTCAATAGGATTGAATATACAATAGTATGGAGGAAGACGCAACACTGTATGTCCATTTTCTGCTGCAAGTTTGTCACACTCGTATTCCTTATTTATTTTAAAAGCTTTTAATACTTCTAGCAGTTCTCGTTTTTTGTAAATTTCTTTAAAATATAAATCATATTCAATCATAAAATTTTAAATTTCTGCTTTTGTATTATTAGAATTGGGAATGATTTTTGCTTGCCGACTATGATAACTAGCATTGTCCATTACAATGACGCTATTTTTAGGTATATTTTTAAGGAGTTTATGTTTAAACCAATCTTCAAAAAGTTGCGCGTCGGTATCTTGATGGTAATCTAAAGAAGAATCTGCTATGTTTTTAGCTGAAAGCAACAGACAATTTGGAACAAACCCGTTGTCTGAACCAGCATGTAATATTGTGATTATTTTGCCTTTATTTGATGGTGCCTTGGTTTGACAATTTTTGGAAAAATCATCCCAACCTTTTCTTGGAGTGTCATGGGTATCGAACCATGTTTCGTCAAGGTAAATAATTGGACGATTTTTTTTCTCTAAATTGTTTAACAGCTGTTAAATATTTAAGTCTCCATTCCCGTAAACGTTGAGATTCCATTACTGTTTGTCTTTTATTAATGCTTCGGTATTTAAAACTCATTTTATGCAATATTTTCATAAGACTGGAAAGGCTACAAGAGATATTTGTTTCGTCTTTAATCAGCCGCTCTTTAAGGGAAATCAAAGTGGGTACAGTTTGTGCCTCATACATTTGGTAAATCTTTCTTCTTAATAAATCCATGTCATTTTCGTCAATGCTTCTAAATGTGCCAAAATCACTGCGATTTTTTCTAGGATTAACAGGTTTAAGTACTATGTCTCTTACCGAAGATAAAGGAGTTTTTGTCAAAGTAGACGCCTCTGCTAAAGCATCCATCGAATTAAAATTTCTACTCAACAAAGATTGATACACATTTTTAATTATTAGTTTGGCATCGGTAGATAAATGCTTTCTTTTAAAAATGACATTTGAAGATGCCCCCCTATCAGCACAAGGTCGCCACATTCTACCACTAATAAGCCCAAATAAAAATTACTCGCCGGAAAACCACTAAAGACTAAAATTATTAAAAATCAGTTTGTATTTATATATGCATCAGGCATAGGTATAAATTGAATTTGTACCTGGTCCGGCTCTACTCGAAAAGGTTTTAAAATTTGGGATTTCCTTATTTATTTTATGGTTAAAGGGATAATGAGGGTTTTATTGCAGTCTAAAGATCAACGATATAATTCTACAAATACTATACAACAGTTATAGAAATGTTTCTTCGGTAACATTTAAGTATAGATTACAATCTCAGGGCTTCCCGTGCTTTTGTTTTAATTAATTTTTGTGTTTTTGCATAAAATAAGAAATTCCGAGAAAAAATCGTTTAGATCCTTGCTCCCTCTCGCGTCGTTCACAGTCACTAGTAGTGTTTGCATAATATTATAAAGTGTTTTTACAAATTAAGGGCCGATTTATGCAACATTCCGTAAATTTAAGGATAATATTAAAAATAGCAATAAGAATAGGTAGAACATGTTTATAAAATCATGGTTTATGCACATTTTGCAAGCGCTTACTGTTATTAAAACATGAAAGTGAGTAAAAAGGCTGCTATTGCAATAGGGTTATAACAAAAATATTCTTTAAAAACAAAATAATCACAATTAGAAGGTTAGGTTCTTTGTTGTTCTGTTCTTTTTTTTTTTTTTTTATTAAACGCGTTTTGTTTTGATTTTCCCGCAAAAAGTATTCATGAGCATGCGCACTGTCGGAGAAAATTTAATTTTAAGGATAAAAATTCATTATTAGGAACTTTCAAGGTCACGAATTTAGTGTTAAGAATAATAATAACACTACGACAGTTGCGTAAACCACTTTATAAGAAACAAGAAATTTGACTTTTAAAATTACCCCTGAATTTATTCTTATTATTAAAAATTGTTGCATAAACCGGCCTTATGTATATTATGCATTTAGGAGATCTATATACTACATCAAACACATTTAGCATGACATCATTTTTCCTTTAGCTTATTTTGTACTTATTCTTCCAAATAAAGATCCTACTATTATTTGCAAAGAATCATGCTATAAGATGAGAGCTCCCATCGTAGGAAAACCTACCTCACAACACTACCACAAATTTCCGAGTAAGTTTATTTAAGTGTCCCACGGTATTTGAACACACCTTTAGGTAATGCTTATTTTGAGATGAGGTTTTTACAGAGTAGTTCATGTCTCTCCGAAGTTTCTTTCGCTCGCAAAAACAACCGGCCGTTATTTGTGTGTGCCAGTGGACTAGTGAGACAACTGTGTGTACACCTGTATGCAAGTCACATGGGAACAGTAGTGATAAAATCTTTTAAATTGGGCCCTTTTATAATTCTTTAGGCACTCGGACTTTAATTATTTTCTTCGGTTTTTGACGAAATCAATGTTTTTATTAAAAAAAAAACTATTTTATGTGGAGTAGAGTTTTGTTCTGTGTGAGCTTGGGCCTCGGCTTGGGCTAAAGGTTAAAAGTTTTTTTATAAGTTTAGTGATGTGCCAGTACGCCATTGAAAGAGTCATAGGCATCGGAGGAGCTCTAAAATAAGCCCTTAATCAGTGTTGCCAAATTTCTTTATAAATACTGGGAAATCTAACAAATTAGAATCGAAATTGAATTTCAAATAACAGCAAAAAGTGATCAACGTTATTTAATCAATAGGTAACCAGACCACTATGAAAGTTACCTAGCTTTGTTATTTCAGCGTTTATACTTATACGCGAAGGTGTTGTTTTATTATACTATGCGGGTCTATTTTCGTAACGTAGGTCGGTGGACGTCTCGTTTTCACATAAATCATTTGAAAGTTTTAGCCAATTTACGTTAAATTGTTCAATATTTCTTAATTACCCCGCTAAAGTCAAACGAATTCGAGAGGATGCTTTAAATAACCCATTTATAACGTTTCTGTTGATAGTAGTTTAAATATTTGACCAATGAAGTGGCTATGGTGCCCTTGCAGTTGCCCTTTTTGCGTGATTATCCTAAATGTTTTTTATTATTTATAAGAGAACTATGCTGCGTAAAGAGCAGATTTTTGTTTCCGGCGTGTAGAAAAGGGCTTTCGACAGTTTTTTTTTTGTAAGAGGAGGTGGAAAGTCTGACATAAGACACCTACAAGGTGATCGTGATGGATACTGTGAGGTTCCTACTCACTAAGAAACCCCTCCCCCTTCCTACAGCTCCTCGTACCGAAAACCGCTCTGGCCGAGGCTCTGGCATTACTTCAAGTACCAGGGTCTGTCTTCACTTTTTATGGTATTCTACTCTCAGTCTCTTTGTTCTCGATAATTATTAGTAAATAATTCTTACTAATTTATAGACAGGATTCCACGATTCTTTCGATTCTACAAGTCCAGACATGGCTGCCATATTGAAAGGACTTCCTGTTTCATTGGCGTAGGTTAGTCTTTCATCCTCCCATCCAGAACCTTTAAAAAGCGTGTGTTCTGCATCATCTTGTTTTTCGATCATATACGTACCTTCTGAAGCAGCCAGTGATTGCGTTAAGAAGTAGCAAGCTATTGATATATTTGAGGATTTATTTACCATTGTTATTGGGAAAACGTTTTTAAATTAAAAATCTTGTTTTTGTTTTTTTGTAAAATGGCTTTACACCGCCATTTTCAAAGTAAATGTCGTTGAAAAGGTAATTTTGAGAGGAATTCGATTGTGCAATAAAAAATATAGGTTGTCGTTTAGAAATCAGTTTATTTGACTTTTAGGTAAAAATTAAAAACTCACTCAAATATAGCAGTAACACAAATTTGTGATGCTCTGTACAATGATTTCGTTATTTCATTTACATCCGGTATATTTTTGGAATTTTTATTTAACGCCGATACACATAAGGGAAAGTAAGAATAACGTTCAGAAGTTAATATATTTTTTTTCGCTAAAACTGCGTACATTTGACAGTGTTATGGTTTCCAGATAAATTTAAAATTTCGAAGCCAACAGACACAAATACCAACGGAAATGTGTAGGAAATGAGTAAAGTTTGATGTTTTGTTTACGGCGTTCGGTTTTATCTTTATGTGTGCCATTCAACTGACACCCAGAAACAAATACACTAAGCACAATGGTTTCCAGAAAGTTAATTTACGCCAGCCCGCTTTTACGAGTGATAAAAACTCCCAAAGATGTTGGAGTCCAAGATTCGGGCATAATAATATTCGCGAATTTTGGGTCCACGCCCAAATTTCGTTTTTGTTTACTATTCCAATATTTTCCATTAAAAATAGATTTTTGAGCAATTATAATTTCCATGCCAAATAAAATATGAAACTTGCATTATATACTTGTACTTTGCGAGAAAAAATTATTATCGTGAAAATGTGCTTTGCGTCTAAGGCCGTACTGCTTAGCTGTAAAGCTTAATACCTGTTGGGTATCAGTAAATACCAGTACTATCAATCAATCACTTATTCCGGCATCTTTAACAGTCGTTATAAGTAATTTGATTCACTGAGAAACAAACACCATAGAGGCGCCCATAAAGGCATATTGACCACATAATTAGCAAACGTAACCAGGATTAGGTACAAAAAAAGGAATAAAATGATTAGAGCAGAAACGGAATAAGTACCTAGACTCTAATTAGTTTTGATAAAATTGCTTTCTAAAATTCCAGGTAAATGGTACGGCTGTATATAATTTTAAGCTTAAAAAATTTAATATTGAAATATATATTTGAAGACAAAACTTGAATTACTTTACTACTAATCCTGCACAAATTTGAAAATTCAGGCCTATTTAAATCTATACATGCCGAAAAATCTTGCACGCTCATGGTGAAGACGTTTTGATTGATTTATTACTTTTACAATATTAATGAAACCCCCTGTGCGTTTTTTTTTTTTTTTAAGCTGCGAGATATATCTTTAAGATATATTTGTTCTCAGCGTGGGGAAATGGCAATGAAAATTTAATGCGCGATATTCCACACCAGAGTTAAAAAAAAATTCATTGTATAGCGAAGAGAACACAAAAGACACGTTTGACATTCACTCGTCATTAGAAAAAACGTGACGTCGCATCTCGAGGCATCCGCTGAATAAAAAATGAAGCAACCTGTTATATTTCTTGTCCTTGAGCGGGACATTGCCGGCATAATTAATTTCCTTCCACCTTTAAAAGGGACACCAAAACATTTGTTATCGATACCGAAGTGTTAAAAAGTGTATTGAGGCAGAAGAGACGTTATTTATATAATAAAATAAATACAATTGATTAAATTACGGACACGTGTAAGGTACACGCGACGTAAGAGAAACAAAAAAAAATTATTTGTCAATCGAACAGTCAGTTTACGTCGTTAGGATATTTTACTTGTGTTGTTCATATTATACAGGGTGTCCGTATCTCGAATTTCGTTGAAATTGTGTGTTTATTCTTTCTATCAGGTCTTCTCTGGTGTGAACTGGCGTCAGGCCTTTTTAAATTTTCCCATAAAAAGAAATCCAATGGAGTCATGTCGAGCGACCTCGGTGGCCATATGATAGGCTCACCTCGACCTACCCATCGATTACCAAAATTATTTGATAAGTGCTAACGAACTAAATTGCTAAAATGGGGCGGCGCAAATACCACATCTAATTTCTAGTTTCTAAGGGCACATTTTCTAATAAACCGTTTAGGTTTTGTTGCAAGAATTGCCAATCCCTGGCACCATTTAGTCTGCCTTCAATAAAAAACGGTCCAATGAGATGATTCCCAATAATCACCGCCCACATGTTAACTATGAACCTTTGTTGGTGCTTTGTCTGTACCTACTGTTGCATGGGGATTTTCTTCATGCCAGATATGCAAATTATGGCAATTTATTACTCCGCCGCGAGAGAAACCGGCTTCGTCCGTGAACAAAACAATACTATACTCCAGTACCAAAATAATTGACAGTGACTTATTTTTACCGGGGTGTGCAAGACGTAAGGGGAACGCCAATTCCAGAGGCGTGCCATTTTAAACAATAATAATTAAAAAAATATATGAATTTTTTGTTTATTATTATAATAAATATAATATTATAAATTAAACTGAAAAATAAATTAAGCTTTTACATTTGGTGATCTAATAAAGTAATTAGAGAAACTAAATTATGCAGGTATAAAATCCAAAAAGAATAATAAAGCACGGTATATGTTATTTTCATAATGTTTTTATTATACTACCTAATAATAGAAATATATAATAGTGGATTAAGGGCAAAACCTAAACCTAAATTATAAATGTTTATAAATTTCCTAACTATTGTTACCAAATGAACAGTATTTGATAATAATTTGACAAATTATAATGACAATACGTTACAATCTTAAATTCATTATTACCATTACAGCGATTATTCTCTATCTGACGATGAAAACATTTCATTACTGTCGCTACTGCTGTCATCTGCAGGATTTATAATAATAGGTTGTACCATGACTTCAACGCGTACATCTAAGTCCCACATTTTTTTTTTCTACGTCCTCGACATGTAATACGCACTTATGCCAATCTGCTGCTTGTACATTCGCTATTGCCGTTTTTAACAATTCTTTAACATCTTATAATTTAAAAGTTTTATTTTCACGCGCCACTTCGCCTTTTATCTGTGCCCATATAAGCTCGATTGGATTTAGTTCACAATGGTAAGGCGGTAAACGTAATATTGTAACACCTCGTTCACGAGCCATTTCATCCACTACATATTTCGTATATTTTTTAATTATTTTCGCCGCACACCGTTAATGGTTATATGAACAGTTTTGCCAATTATTTTGAGACCGTAGTATAGTAAAATTATGATTTTGCTCAAATCGTTGAAAAATCCAATTTGCAGGATAATCGGCGGGAGACTTGAACAACCCGCTTTGTCGGCTTAACTTGAACCGACAGTTCTTACACTATTAAAGACATTTTCAGCAATCTCATACAGAAATTCCTCCTTTAACTGAGAGTTCCTTGCACTTGTTGGAGGCCCTTCTCCACCACGATGCGGCAAAAAACTTCCTAAAACGGATTGGCAAAAGATTAGCTACTTTTAGCATTTTTCTTTATTTGACTCGACTTTTTACCTGTTGCTCTTAAGCTACGATCGACCCTTTCAAAAGGTCTTCGGTGCGGTAACCGTCGATTTTGAAATGTATGAGCATAAATTGTTCTCGCCTCCACACAATTACCGAATGCTTGTCCATAAAATAGATGCATGTCAGCATATTCACTATTGGAATAATCATCCATTACTTAAGTCCTATGTACTCAATCGATCAGACAATTTAGAAAAGTGACAATAACTCATTGCCTAGTGTTCTGATTTATTATTTCAATAACCTGTTATACAAAAAATCTATTTTCTTCGAAAACGGCTAATTTTATCGAAACAAATGTAGAGTATGGAAAACATCTACATGACTCGTTATAACCGGACACCCTGTATTTAGATCAGATGATGTACTAACGGGTGAAACATGTAACCCTATTTACAAAACAGACTTTATCTTTTAGTTTAGTATGTCTTTGAGAATTCTTCCCAGTTAGGCTTTTTAGCAAGAATTTGAAACGTTCTGTACGATTTTTTTTTTAAATTATTATGTAAGGCAAAATGTAATAATGCAGTAATGTTCTTATTCAATGAGCAGTTTGATGCGAACTTCTCATAATAGTGTGTAACAAATAATACTTTGTGAATGACTTTCCAACTAAATTGTTCAATAATTTATTTGTAGTCTTCTGGAGTTATCGCGTTACATGAAACTAAAGGCCTTATTTTGAGCAGCACCAATTTCTGATGCAATTTTGCAAGTTTTGATTTTCCTAGACCAAGTAGCCTAAAATTGCGTTCCTTTACCTTAAACTTTTGGCAATCTCCTGTGTTTTTTCTCGTCGATTAAAAAAAAAGTTGCACAGAAAGGAAATAACAGCACTTTGATCGTGCAAGAACTGGTTCTAATCGAGTTCTGATGAACAAATCAGCAGGTTCAAAAGTCTAGTAACCTCCGAAACAGTTGAATGGATTATTTAAACAATAGCCGGAATGTCGGCCTCGATTGTTTGTTGATGAAATGAAACAATCATAAAAATGCGTGAAAGTATTACGGCGTACTTATCGGACAAGTTCTTTTCAGGATACTATATTAGAAGAGTTTTTGTTTGTTTTATTATAATCTTTAGATCTGTAGTAGTAGGTATAGTTGATGCAAAACAAAAACCGATGCACGTCATACCCTTCAAGTGACGTCAGTTTATCGACAGTGTTGCCAGCTTGTAACCAAAATATCCGAGTGAGGGAATTACACAGTTTTCTTTTCATAAAAACAAGATAAATATACAAAGATTTCCCATAGTTTATATATTTGTGTACTCGTGTACTGCACCTTTTACCATCAAGTTTACCAGATCTAATGTCAAATGGAGGTCGAGTAAGGAACAAATTGGGTGTAACTGTAAAAAAGAATGAAGTATTTAAATACTTAACTGCAGTAAAAAGCATGTATGAAGGTACCTAAACCATCCAACGAAGTTGTATCTTGGCCTTATACTTTACTACCTAAGTTGCAGTATTGTCCGATTACCTACATCAGTAGATGTTGAAAGAAGCTTCTCTATGTATAAACATATTTTTACTGATAGATGACAATCCTTCTTAGTTAAAAATTTTGAAAAATATTCAGTAACAAATGCCTTTTATACAATTTCAGGTTAAAAAATTGTTTACTTTTATTGTTCTTTATTTTTTTTTGCATTTTTTTTTAAATAAACATCTTTTTTAGAACCCAGTGTGTTTCTTCACCATATTTTACTATAATAAATTAAGAAATATTGCATAGCACTATGCATATTTGGTCAAAAAAAATGCATATAACTGCATATTTTAAAGGCAAACAAGGCATATAAGACAGTCCAAGATAAGAATGGTATAGCATTGGAATCTTAAAAACGGTAGGAATTAGAATGTTGGTTAAATTAGGAAAAAGTTGCACAATTTTAATACCTTTTACATGGTGTTTGCAAAATTAAACTATTTTTAACCGATATCGATATTTAAAAAAAAAATTATTTTTTGCTGTATTATTTTTTATTTATTTGTTGCATTATTTTAACAGATATAAAAAAATGAAAAATACTTTTTCATTGTCACTTTTTAAGCTGAACAAGATAGCCTTTACAGATTTTCAGTACGACGTTTCGTTTTCAAAAAAACATCTTCAACTTTCTTTTTTTAAATACGATCCTGTGTTTTTCTTTTTTTTAATCGAAGGCTATTTTGAACTCTAAAATAACTGATCTATCACTTGAACAAATTTTCAGCTTTTTCTCTATCATAGATTTTTATTATGTAACGAATAAAATCCTCATATTATCATAAGACCGTACAATAAACATAGTGGGCTTTGAAACAAACGTTCGTCTTTCTTGACAACTTACTTCTGTCATAAATACAAAATTTAATTAGGTACGAGGTCTTTCACTTCGTTTAAAAATGGTCGTACATTTCTCTTTTGAGGAAAGGTTTGATATGTTAGAGTGTTACATTTTATGCCATAGAAATACTCGAGAAGCTGAGCAAATGTATTTAAATAATTACCCAGGGAAATTACAACCAAATAAAAAGATGTTTGGAAGAATTGTTGCCAATTTATTGCAGTATGGGTGATTTAATAAAGCAGTTGTTACTAGAAACAAACCATGTAATGAGGAAATTCAAAATAATGTGGCATTAGCTGTAACGGAAGACCCTACAACATCAGTTAGACACATTGTGGAACGCCAAAATCTACGGCACATTTTATTTTGCGTAAGAACAAATATCACCCGTACAAATTTCGAATCTGCCAAGGACTAAAACCGGGAGACGACATAAGGCGAAGGGTATTTTGCGAATGGTATACCATACAACTACCAACTATCCAACACTAGATAGATATTATTAAAAAATAGAAAATTATATTGTTTCAATGTAAACTGGAAAACCCTGTATTACATTATAATTGACATGTTTTTGAATGAAAAATTTGACACGTAAAAGTAGGCTAAGGTGATTTTTGTTGTTATGGAATTAATTAACAATAAAAATTTGAAGTTAGTAAATAAAATTATTATTTTTGCGATTCTCGAGGGCAGTTTTTCAAAATATGGAAGAAACTTCAGCCGAAATTCAAAAAGAAGCGAACCTTGCGTGTTCATTTATTATTCCCCACAAGCCAAGAGACAGTTATGACAAAGCCTTAGGTATAAATGCATATTTTACCATAACCCACTAGTGAGTTATAATCATAACCCACTAGTGTGTTATGATTTATAACCAAAGACATTAGTTCTAATGTCTTTGTTTATAACTCACTAGTGTGTTATTTGTTACTTTACATGTCTAAAATGACATAAATAATAATTTTATAACTAGCAGACGTTGGATAAATAAATTAAGTAGACTATAAGATTATTAATTATTAACCCTTTTTAAAATTTTTGTCATTTACAATTCACAATAATTTATAACGAAACAATTGCTTCTTATTTTAAAAATAGGTAAATTTTGTAAATTTTTAAGGAATTTATTCCAAATTGAATATTAATTCATGTGTGTTTGTGTATATTACAAATTATTTTTTGTTGTTTTAATGCCTTGTGGTATATTGCTGTTAAAAAATAAATTATTATTTTGAAAAAAATGCAGATTTTTCTTGACAAACATTTCCGACTCAATATCCTATATTCCACATTATCATTATACATATTTATTTCTTGTATTCAGTCCATGATTATTGGTTTCTTTACGGTAAGGTATCTATAACGAATATCTAATAGTTCAGCCTCTTTAAAAACATGTTTTAATATTACAATTACAACTACTACTCTTCCACGTCTACCCCTTTTAAAATTTAATTGAAATTTAATAAAAATTTCATATAAATTCGCCTTTTAGGACCGTAAACTTCACGTTGCCATATAGTTCGCGCGTTAAATTCAAAAAATAGCTCACTGCGTGACGTCACGAGCCACCGCGCACGCTGTTAGTATCATATCTTCTGTAGTTGTATCATGATGGTATACTAGACAATGTCAAAACGACGAAAATTTCGTCAATAAAATTTTATTTTCTGATGAAAGTATGATAACCAACAACGGAATCTGTAACAGAAGAAATACGCATTATTGGTCCACAGAAAATCCACGGTTGTACAAAATGGCTAGACACCAACATCGTTTTGGTTTCAACACGTGGGTAGGAATTTTGGGAACAAAGATAATTGGGCCAATTTTTTACCACGGAACACTAAATTTAGAGCGGTATCGAAATTTACCGCAGCATAATTTGGAAGAATGGTTCGATAACAACTTACCACTAGCAGAAATCAATAACTTTTGGTTTCAACAAGATGGGGTCCCCGCTCATAATTCGAGAATTGTCCAAGAATATTTAACAGATAGATTTCCTGACAGATAGATAGGTACGCGTTTAGCTGTTTCTTGGCCTGCACGATCGCCTGATCTAACTCCTTTGGACTTTTATCTCTGGGGGTACATCAAAAACTATGTGCACCAACGTAATTTTCAAACGGAGGAAGAATTGCGTCAACTGGTTTTAGAAGCATTTCAAACGATTACCCCAGATGTACTTAACAATGTTTTGAATTCCACAGTTAGACGATGTTACCTATGCTTAAAAAATAATGGCCATTTGTTTGAACACTGTTTGTAATTAAGTTCTAATTTGGGATTATGTTAATAAATGTTTTTCGAGCATTCAGTGCCGAACTATGGAGATTTTTCTTGAATATTTTAGCTAAAAAGCTGAAAATATGTTTAAACCAATGCAAGTGGTACATCAGTTATTTGAGAGTTCAAAATAGCCTTCGATTAAAAAAAAAAACGAAGGACCGTATTTAAAAAAAGAAGTTGAGGATGTTTTTTCGAAAACGAAACGTCGTACTGAAAATCTGTAAACGCTATCTTGTTCAGCTTAAAAAGTGACAATGAAAAAGTATTTTTCATTTTTTTATATCTGTTAAAATAATGCAACAAATAAATAAAAAATATTACAGCAAAAAATAATAAAAAAAAAATAAAAAAATTTTTTTTAAAAAAATATCGAAATCGGTTAAAGATAGTTTAATTTTGCAAACACCATGTAAAAGGTATTTAAATTGTGCAACTTTTTCCTAGTTTAACCAACATTGTAATTCCTACCGTTTCCAAGATTCCAATGCTATCCCATTCTTATCTTGGACACACTGTATATGCGCATGTTTTGGCTGAATTTAAGTGCATATATTCCGTCCTTTAATCATTACATAACCTATTATCGAGTTGTGTTTAAACTAAAACATCAAAGTAGTCTTATGACGAACAAATGCTTGAAGTTAAAAAGGCATCAAGAATGGTTAATAATAAAATAAATTGGCAATGATGTTGTTACCATTTATTGTAGTGCACAGTTTTTTTGATAAGTTGTAAGGTGAAATTTTAAAAGATGGCAGAACTAAGAAACCAATTGTGGTTTATGCATGATGGTGCCATGGTGCACTGACACATTTCAGTTTAGTGGTAAGGGAGTTTTTAAATCGGTGCTACAACCGTTGGTTAGGTCGAGGTGGATCTTAGCCATGGCCCCCTAGGTCACCCGATATTGTCTAAATTATTTTTTCTAAGGACGAGAAAACGAAAAATTCTAAAAAAACATCAAAGATCAAAAATTAAGTCTTTTTGACCGCGTGTTTATGAGTATTTTATTTTGACGAGCACTGGCATTTCCTTAAATATCTACGTGACATTCAGTAACACCCTGTATATTTACCGGAATGTAACCAAAGAAGGAAAAATAAAAAATAAGACCAATATTTCCCGCGCTCTAATCATTTCTTCTCAAATATCATACAAACAACTAGAAAATATATTTTGTCTTCCGCGGCTCTGTAGAGCCGCGCAAATTACTACGGTTCGTGACGTCGTCAGAGTGCCGCGAGGGAAATTCGCTCTATTCTAGGTTAGTCGCGGATGAAAATCAAAGAAAAGCGCGTGGATGGTCGGAAAAATTACGCCTGAGAAAATGAAAATTCGATAAACTAGTGACGGACAGTGGAACATATTAGCGTTGGTGCGATTCGCCCTGGTCAGAGTTTCGATTACGTTTTTGTGTTGTTAATATTTAAACCAAGTTACCTATTGAATAATTTATGATATTAGAACAATAATATCACAAATATCGGGTGTTACTTAATGGTAGGCCGTAATTCCAAGGGCGCATTCCTGGACCAAATTCAAGTAGAAAAGTTCATATAAACATGTCTAAACTAACCTAAATAGTCCAAAGTTTAAAGAAAAATCGGTTTTTTATTAATATCTCAAAGATCCTTCTGCCGATTATGGTGAAATTTGGCAGTATTATTCGTTGTGATAAGACGCTAAGTTAGCACTAACTAGGTGATAATTATCAGTTCCAGTGGCGTCCCGAGAGGCAGCCTAATAATATTGACAAAAAAATGCACGCCACTGACTTGTTTAAAACTTTTATATTGTTTTCGGGTTAAGCAGCTAAAAATACAACTTTTTTGTCTCTTAATATTTTTTTGTATCTTACTTCGCTTTCGAGAAAAAAAAATTTTCGACATGCAATGAAATGGCGTTTATTTTTTTCTCGATAACGAAGTAAGATACGAAAAAATATCAAGAGACAAAAAAGTTGCATTTTTAGCTGCTTAACGCGAATACAATATAAAGTGTTTAAACAAGTCAGTGGCGTACATTTTTTTTGTCAACATTATTCGTGAGACTACCCCCTGAGACGCCACTGGAACTCGTAATTCTCATCTAGTCGGTGCTAACTTAGCGTCTCATCACAACGAACAACCCTGCTAAATTTCACCAAGATCGGCAAAAGGATCTTTAAAATATTAATAAAAAAACGATTTTTTTAAACTTTGACACCCTGTATCCTGAAAAACAGACTTTTTAGGACACACGTTTATATGAACTTTTCTACTTGAATTTGGTTCCGGAATGCCCCCCTTGAGCTACGGCGTATCATTAAGCAACACCCTGTATTTAGTTTAGTTTATTTAGCACTTGGCTACTGCAGACATTTACATTTCAACAAAAACAAATATTCACAATATACATTATTTGTACGTAGGTACCACTTTTTATCTGTATCTTATCATACTTTGAAAAAGCAATTTAACGCCTTTATGTATCCTTCAAATAGTGTAGTTTAATTTTCTTAAGAAATACTTTTAAGTTTTTTATTGACTTCAGCTCAGTGGGTAGAGCATTAAAAAGTCGCAGGCCGTTTCCAAATACATGTTTTTGCATATAAGAATTTCGCTCAAATGGAATACTAAAATTATCCTTAGAGCGGATATCGTAATAATGTTTTTCAGATCTTGGGATCAAGTAATTTTTTAGATACGGTGGCATTAAATTATTTTTTACTTTAAATATTATCATTATATTTGACACTTCAATACTCTGCTCTATATTAAGCCAATTTAAAGTATTTAACATTAGTTTAATGGGGGTATACTTGTTACATCCTAAGATAATTCGCATTGCTTTATTTTGCAATAGCTGTAAACGATTTATTTCTTCTTTATTACAGGCCATTAATAAAGAATTACAATAAGTAAAGTGCGGATAAATAATTGTATTATAAATTAACAATTTAGACCCATGACTTAAATTTTCTGATATCCTATGAAAAAATCCTATTTTTTTACCAATTTTTTTACATATAAACTCGATATGAGCTGAAAAGACCAACTGAGGATCAAGAATTACCCCTAAGTATTTTATTTGATTTACCATGTCAAGTGTATCATTATTAATGAGAATACTATAATTTTTATCTATAAAAGACTTACAATGAAGCTTGCTACCCAGAACCATATATTTCGTTTTTTCCGAATTCAACTTTAATTTGTTTACGCACAGCCAGTTATATAACAAGGATAGTTCTGAGTTGATATCATTTACAATTTGGTCATAGTCCTTTCCTGTAGTTGAGAGAAGCGTGTCGTCCGCAAATAAGTTTAAATAAGATTTTTTTAAAATTTTGTGAAGGTCATTAATATAAATGATAAATAGAAGTGGGCCTAACACGCTTCCCTGGGGGACACCGATATCATTCCTAGCCGGACCCGAGATTTTATCGTTCACTTTTGTCTTATGGTATCTCTCGCTAAGATAGTCTTTAAGCCACTGAATTGCGTATGACGTCACTCCGTAGCTCAAGAGCTTTTTAATTAGATCATCTCGGTTGATCGTTTCGAACGCACGTTTGAGGTCTATGAAAACACTTACTGTAACATTCCCGTCACTAATGTCTTTACGCCATTTGGTGCAAACATACTGCAGTGAAGACTCACACGAGTGTTTCTCCCGAAATCCGGACTGGCCCGAGAAGATAAAGCTCTGTCCTTCAAAGTATGTACGCAACTGTCTACACACAACTATTTCCAGAATTTTATCGACAACTGGCAGCAGATTAATTGGCCGAAATTCTTCAGGTTTTATTGGGTCTTGCGTTTTAGGTATTGGTACTATTACACTTACTTTAGCATCTCTTGGGACTCGTCCAGATGACAGTGAGGTGTTTATCAAGTGAAGCAATGGATACCCCACCTGATCGAAGACATTTTTTAGAAGCTTAATATTGCATACATCATCAGCTGTCGATTTGTTTTTTAATTGCATAACAATTTTTCTCAGCCGAGATAAATTTATGGAATCAAACCTGTCAAGGTTTACCCCAAGGGGGAGATAATTTTCGGTGTCAAATTTTGGTGGTTGAATCGGGATACTTTGTGCTATTTCTATAATACTGTCTGCATAGAAGTTGTTAAAGTTATCTTCTAACTTGCCCATATTCTGTGGAAACTTAACGTTTTCGAAAACACTCCCCTGGTTTTTATTGCTGCCCACCAAGTCCTTTAAAGTTCGCCACATTTTTTTACTGTTTCCTTTACACCTATCTATATTTTCTTCGTAAAATGCATTTTTTTCACTTCTAATGACTCCAACCACATTGTTACGTTTACTTTTGTAGTCCCTCCAATCACTTTCAGATTTTGTTAATTTAAATTTTTTATATGCATTATCTCTTTCATTTTGTGCAATTTTAATTTTGTTAGTCATCCAAGGGGTTGTGCACATGATTATGTTTTTTATCGGTGCTACACTATCAACTGTTTCAACAATGTTATTTAAAAAATCTGCATACAATTTATCTACATTTGTGCTGGTATAGTTCCAATTTTTTTCTATTAGTTTAATTTTAATTTGGTTCATGTTTTGCTCGTTTAGATTCCGAATCCTTTTATTTTCAAGTTTTTTTGGACAGTTTTCTTGTTTAAGGAAAGATCCAATAGTCCTGTGATCTGAAATTTGTGGAAAAACTCCTGATGCCTCTTTTAAATTGTAATCATTAGTAAATATGAGATCTATTAGTGAAGTACTATCCATGGTCACACGTGTATCACTCTGAACTATCTGTCTAAAACCAGCATCGTTACTTATCGCTTCCAATCTTCTTTTATTAGCGCTATCGGAATGCCAGTTTATGTTAAAATCTCCGGCAAAAACACAGCTACATGAAGTCACAGTAGTATCGTTGATTATATCTTCCATAAATTTTAAAAATACGTCTGCAGCACTATTCGGCGAACGATATAAGGCCCCCACAACAATATCCTGATGGATCAGCTTTATTTTTACAAGTATAGCCCAATAAGCTCCAACGTTTGCTACACACCTTACAACAGTTGTAGGTATATGGTCTTTCACATAAATTATGACACCACCAGTATGACGACTATGCGAAAAACACACAAAATGTTTGTAGCCATGAACCGAGATCTCGTTATTCTGAAACACCTCTGTGATATGGGTTTCCGTCAGGCATACTACCAAAGGATCCTTTCTATGTAACAAGTTGCTAATCTCTACCATTCTATTGCTTAAGCCCGCTATATTTAAACATAACAACAGTGATTCGCCTCCTGCGATTTTTAGTTGCTAATCGTATCTAATTTTTTGTTTGGCTTTGTCTACCTCTCGTTGATAACATCTACATTTACGGTCAAATACAGTGTGGTGATAATCGATGTCCAGAATTTTTAAAACATCTTTGGCATATTTACAATTCGTGCAGGTTTTACAATTCGTGCAGGTTTAGTATACCGATATTTGTGATATTATTATCATAAATAAATTATTTATACCTAATATATTTATGGTACTATGATGGTATTGATGGTACCATTACCAGTTTATTTTTTATACCTATACGGGTCTGTTCCTCCTAATACCAGTAGAATAAATATTTGACACGTGTTGATTTAGTTAGTGCATGGCGATAAACGAAAAGGAAGTTTAGGGGCATCTCCTTCCTATCTCTTAATATGTTATGTTTTCTCTCTTAAACTTATTAGGCAATTGTTTATCTTATTAATTAAAAAAATGTTAATTAATATTTCACGTACATCTTTTATTTTAAATGTAGTGTTATTTCTTGCTTTATAGCCTTTCATTTGCGTCCATGTCAACTCAATTGGAATTAATTCAGTCAAAGTCATGTAAGCTTTATTATCAGAAACCTGATGGTTCGTTGATGAAGCTGAAAGAAAGCAAAGTAATCAAACTAGTATAACAACTAAAAAAGAAGGAACAATACAAAATATAATATACCTAAAAAAAAACATCAATGATTATTCACTTTCACAAGATTGAAAGCACACTATACTCTTTGCAAAACAAAAACCGATGCACGTCATACCCTTCGAGTGACGTCAGTTATCGACAGTGTTGCCAGCTTGTAACCAAAATATCCGAGTGAGGGAATTACAGTTTTTTTTTTCATAAAAACGAGATATATACAAAAATGTCCCATAGTTTATATATTTGTTTACTGCATGATACCTTTTACTATCAACTTTAGTAGATCTAACACTTCTTTTATTTTCATCTTGCCAAGATCGACCAATGGTACCATTCTAAAAAATCCATGTTTCATCCAAGAAATGAATTGGTACAAGAATGCTTCTTTTACTTTCATATATTCTTTTAAAAATAACAGTCGTTTGAAAGCTACATGGTAAAGTTCCATAAGCCCTCGCCTTAGGTCATCTTTTTACCACCCGAAGCCTATTTTGTTGAAGAGTTAAGACAACATCAACAAAAACTTAAAGTTATCAAAGTTACATGATGTTCTACAAAAGTTACAGCTTCTGAATAACCGATGTAAAAAATTATAATAACAATCTTTACACATTTAGAACTCTCTTTGAATTAGAATGTTTGTTTTAAGGTGATTCTAATAATTTATTTTCCTTAACTGTTGTTGAAATTGCGCTTACAGCGGAGATATTCAAATTTTTTTACTTCTCTGTACTGCTGTCAAGGGTAACAATAGGCCATTGTTGTTAAGTTCTTTCTGAAAATAGCTTCTTAGACAAGCTACCTATTAGCTCTTTGCACCTACTGTTTAAATACTTCGGCATTTTTCACAAATAGTAAACAACGTAATCGGCAGAGATATGTATGTGCACTTTTGTTTATCTTAATACAACAGTTTTTTAATGCTATTTATAAAAAGATCTGGAGTTTTTGTAAAAAAATAGATGCACAGCCACACGGATCCACGAACAATTAAGGTTAGTTTTGCATGAAACGTCAAACTAAACAAAATATTTGCATTAAATGGGTTTGTATGAAAGAAGAATACTTTTAAGTTTGTAGTAAATTCAATATCGCATAAAGTTTTAAAACTTTTTGCCCAAATTTAATTTCCTCGTCGTCGTGCATCGGCTTTTGTTTTGCATCAAATATACATGAATTTCACAATAAGAAGGAAAAATAAAAATGTTCAAAAAAAATTCAAATATTTTTAAAATTTGATTTTCAACACCCTAGCGGGGATGTGCCATACCCCTAATACTTTGAAAGGGATCAGGGTCAATTCCTCCGTTTAAAGGTTCTTACGTTATCTTTGTAATGTTTTTAATTTCGATATAAATCTTTTCTGACAGTTTTTACCATCTTTGAAAGGTATTTTTTAAATGAATGAATTTAAAAACACACATACATGAATAAATAAATACGATTTGATATCTGTACTATATACCAACCTACTGTGTATACCTATGAATTATATGTAAATAACCGTGATATATGGTAAAAACGCTTATTAGCCATATGTTTAATTTTTTGGCAATGACAAATAACCGTTTATAACAATTTCGTAACGTAGCATGCCTGAGATTTTTTAAAACTTTCGTTTTCACGGCGGTGTATCATTTCGTGATGGTGTAACGGTATTCTTTCATGCCGGTGTTATTGTCCTAGCAATAATTGTAAAGAGGAATTATTTAAAGTTTACGTCTGTGTTGATAATGGCTTCAAATTATATTGCAACCAGTATGACAATCACAGTTATGACATTATTTCGCTCTAATAAATTTTTTGAGCAACTTTTCCTATTTAAAACCTGACAAAACTAAAAGAAATGGACCTCAGTTGGGTATATTTTTCTGTGTGTATCCTACGCCCCTAATAATCTAACCCGGGAAAACTTTATGCTTTGTCTAGTGTTATAATAAGAACGATGTCTCATACAAAGTCAAATATCTAAATATATTGTATATTATGGATGTTTATTGTAGACTCAAAATGTGCTTGATAACAGTTTGAAAGGGAACAAGGTGACAGCTGACTATTGGAACAGGAGAGATCGGGGACAACAGGAACATTTGTTTTACATTAATTTGCATTACACCCGATTGCCTACATGCTGGTTCAGCAAACCCTTCGTATGTTGTTACTGTAAAGTACTTCCCAACATATTTCGTTTGGCTTAATGATTGCAATAAAACCCCTCATAAACTCGGCATTTGCTTTCGCAGAGACGTATTAACCCACATTTATTTTTAATGCCAGTTTATAATAACAATAGATAGGTACATTACTTGATTTGTTATCAATATTAATTTAAGGTTTTCTAGAAACAACTTAATTATTAGGGTATTTCTCAAAACTTTTTAGTTACGGGTACCTGTTTATATAGCACATATAAATAGTAAACATAATATTCGAAATAAATTAGTACCTACCTATTTTACTTTGAAACAGTGTGCAACAAGTTAATATTAAAAGTATGTGGAGACCTTGGGAATCTTCAGCTAATGCGATATCTAGCTACCCTAAACATTCCAGGAAGCATTTATCTTCTGACGCCAAAGTGATCGTGAAAAATGTATGTGAATCGTTATTAAAGAGCGGCCAACCTAAAGTAATTGCCATTAAAAATACCAGTGACATGACGAAGGTTCCATTATCGACGGCACGAGAAATTATACTAAAAGGACATTTTAAAATAAAAGTTCGCAAAGATACCGGAAAAATTAAATGCGTAGATCATTGTGACAAAGATGTTATTCTCAGGAAAATATACCAAATGTATCGAGAAAATGTTGTGCCCACGTTAGGTTCTTTAAAAACTCGGTTAACAACTGACGATACAACGATATCATGTAGCAGGACTAGAGATGTAAAATTCTCGGTAATAATCTTTTGGAGAATCTTCTGAGAATATTCTTGAGAATATTCTCAAGTTAGAGAATTTTCTGGGAATGGTAAGAAAATCGCTAGAAATGGCAATAATAAGAAATAAAATTTTTACATTACACTACAGTACATTTTTTGTATTAAAATATTTCCAAACATTACTTTTTGGTTGTGTGATACCCTTTAATTTATTTTGCTCCATGTTTTTATACTTATAGACGGTCTAAACTGAGCCGAACGGAACGCCAAAATAAAACAAGTCTCACCACATCATTTACAATTCTCACAGCTGTATACGAGTATACGATCGCGCTTCTATTTCTAGTTATACAAAAGGTTTGAAAAGCTCAAAATTTTAAAAATCATTGCAAAATTTTTCAGACTAGATTATGTAGAAAAACTTCTCTAGAGAATATTCTCGGGAGAATTTTCTTACAGAGAATATTCTCTTGAGAATATTCTCCTCTCACATCTCTAAGCAGGACAAGTCTTCACCGCGCTTTGCAAGAGATAGGATTTAAGTATAAGACCATAAACAAGAATAAATTATTACGGAGTTCGAAAAATTAAGAAAAATAATATTTCTGTACCTTAGGGAAATAAAAAAGTTTAGATCCGAAAAACGTTCAATATAAAATATAAAGGATTCAAGTCTGGACTATCATGAAGATACCAACGCCGTTCCTGTGCAAAGCAGTACCCCTTATTTCATTTCATTTCAGTAATATAAACAGTGATGCCAGCTTGGGCCAGGTAGATTTCGCTGGTTGGCACGCTCATCGACAGTTTTATATGGGTAATTTTACCAAGAAATTCTTTAAAAACGCAGGTGTGGCAACAGGTAACGGGGTTTCTTTGGGTGTTTACAATATAATAAAACTATTACATATTGCAGTTATTAGGTCAAACGAAATATATTCGGATAGACTTTACCTATTGTTACTGTTATCCCTGGTCTCCCCTATAGGCACATATACACACACAGGAGTAGTAAAAAATATCTTAAAGCATTAAATCATATATAACACTAAAACTAAAAAGACTATGAACATAAAATTATGGGCACTTAAACCAATCAAACGTTTTCCTAACATTCCATGGATTCTCGCAACTGTTCACCGAGCTCCTCCAGGGGTGCCTCAATGGGGTGTACTCCAAAGAGGCGCCCTCACAGCTGGCACAGTGGCGGCTCGCCGTCGAAATACAAAAAGAGAAAATCAATTATTGGTAATTATTTTGATCTGCTTTTTTGCTTTAAATACTTTGACAACCTTACTTAAAAATCCGGTTTAATAAATATTGGACAGTATCAGAGACCTTATTCTTCACTCGACAAACGGACGAAAAGCGGTGAGAGAAAATTTTCATTTTTAGAGAAATTACAACAATTTTACCAAAAACTATTTATTTTCAATGTGTAATAAAAAAAACCAAAATGAAAATCCTTGTTAAATGTTTATATAAAAGAGATTCTGCTTCGCTAGGGTTCAGTCCGATACATTTTCATAAAATTGTATTTGTTTTCTCTTTTAGCTCATACCTACCCTAGAATGGACGGCCAGCGAGCTCTGGAACTGATGCCACTCCTGCAGGAGCGCCTTGTAGTGTTGACGGGAGGACGTGACAGACGAGGAGGACCGGTCCTTTCGTTTCCTGCTAGTCCTAGACGCGAAAGGGCGAAACCTGAGGACTACAAAAGGCTACTGCAATATCTCATGTCTATTCCAAAGTAAGTAATCGTTTGTTGATACAAACCAACCTTTATTTGAAATTTTTTTGACTTAATACATGTGATTAGTAGGACGACGACATTATTCAATTCTGGTTCAAATTATTGTGGGTGGCGCCTGATGCTGTCAGGTTTATTTTTGTCTTTTCTCAATTATTTTTTATGGTATACTAGAGCATATTTGAACTGTGGAATGCTTTAAATGGAATTTACGTCAAAACCAGGGCCGTCGCCATAATTTTTGTTCGGTTTGTTAAGGTTGTTTACGTAAAATGTATTGCCATTTAGTGCGTGGACGGAGATATCTGGAATTCTACACGACAAACAGAAAAGTTCTGTTACAAAAATTGTGCTGATGGTTACGTTGTGTTCCGCATTCAAATTTTTCAAGGAGAGTGGTCAGACGTTCTTAATTGATGCCAATATTTTCCTTTAAATGAAACCTAATCACTAAACTATAACCAGTGTTATCCATATCTTTTAATATGCAATTTAACGAGATTCATGTGACCAGTCACTTTATTGTATATTTATACAATTATAATATTTATAAACACTTAAAAACGTCCATGTCCAAGCCGGGATTCAAACCCGGGACCTCTAGATTGCCGGGCGATCGCTCCCACTCGACCACCGACGTCGACTATTCATGGTATTCGATTAAAAAATCATATCATAATATGTTTCATCTCCTATTCGTTTGTAACGTACCCTGTATAGATCATAATATTTTCGGGTTATACCCCATCTTGTCTAGAATCATAGCAATATCTCATTAAAAAGGTAAACCTTGGTGGAATCAAAACTGCACAAATGTTTTGAAGGAAGTAGGGGAAGAATCCGAAATCTAAAAACCAAATCCAAATGTTTTAAATTTAAAGCCGATGCATATGCGAAAAGAATCCTTAGAGAGTCAAAAAAGAAGAACAGGCGGAAATCCATGTCATGTCATTAAGAAAAATATCCCAATAAAGGAAGTTTGGCAAAAAGCTAACGGTTTTAAATCTAGGAAACAGAAGAGCATGCTTCCCACTTCAATGGAAGACCCATGGATCGAGGAATTTTACAGTAAACTGTCGCCGCCGCACATTATCTCCAAACCCCCATTGCAGCTGTCCAGAATGAATAAGCATAAAGATATTCTAACAGAACCATTTACCATACAAGAAACTACAAAAGTCTTAAAGCACAATAACAATTCGGCTCCCGGAATGGACAACATACACTCCACTACCCTCTGCTGTCTCATCTACCCGAAGATTTTTACTAAAAATATTTAACAATATTTACTAAGTCCCATTCCAAGCGATTGGTACGACTATATTGTCTAGTTAGGTATTGGTAGTTTCTAGTTGGTATGACCTGATCTTGGATTATCAGGTATAATACCACTAGTGCATCAAAATTACCGATAATTCTGATTGAAAGCGTGTTGTATTGTAACTGAATGAGTTTATTTTCATTTTTGATTAAATCCGAAAGAGCCCGACTTCGAAGAAGGAGGGCTTTTTCGAGATTTAATCAAAAATGAAAATAACCGAATGCAGTTACAATACTACAATACGCTTGAAAGCAGAATTATCTGGTTATTTTTGATGCACGAGTGGTATTCGGTGGAATATTTCCCGAAAAATTGTATTTCATATTAAAAAAAAAAACATTATTGTACAATAAATTACGTAATAAGTAACAAATTTATTAAAAATATACTTAAAATTAAATTAAATCTTGATTTGTAATCAATTCACTTTTTAAATGTCGCAGATTGACATAAGTAAGTTTAATAATAAAAGTTTTTGCGGTAACCGTGGTTATCGCTTCTACTGTGGAATTATCAATAGTAATATGTTAAGTGCATGTAAAATTGCTGAAAATCATGCATGAAGGTTTGTTGCCCTAAAAACAGCTTGAATGCATTTTTATTGTTATTTACCTTAAAAAGTGCCCTCCCTTCGGTCGGGCACTTTTTGGTAAATAACAATAAAAATGCATGAAAGCTGTTTCTTTAGGGCAACAAATCTGAGTGCATGATTATCAAGCCATTTTACATGCACGAAATATATTTTTTAGACTATTTCCTGAATCATTTTGATAAATTAACGCGAAATTGTCAAAGCAGAAATTTCAACTTGTTGTGACAGTGACGGTTATTCTCGTAGGTAACCAACAATGAAAAACCAGAAGAGTGCAATTTTCAGCTCAATCGCGACCGAGGGCTGATTTTCACCGAAAATCAAGTGAAAAGCGCATTGTAGTTACAGTATATGAGGGAAATAGTCGTTGTAATTCTTGCGAAAGACCACACTTCTTATGAGATTTTTTATATATGAGGGAAATATTCAGTAGAAATCACTCCGTTTCAGGAAACATCCGTCTTCATCTGTAGCTTTTCTTCATTGGTCTTGTGGTGTTGTGGGACATTCTGATCCCTCAATCTTAGAGGAGTGGAGTGGTCTGCTTCGCAAATAGCATGGTGTAGGTCTGAAGTTTGGGCTCTATTGCGGAAGTACTCCCTTAAGTTGGTTATTTGTTGATCCATTATTTTTCTAATGTCTGCCAGACCTCTTTCGCCTTGATATCGTGGTAGAGTGGTTCGCTCTACCGCACTTTCGCACTTCTTGGGTGAGGGTGATGTTTGAGTGTTTTGGTAAGTTGAGTTTGATATTAAAACCAGGAAAACCGACCGAGACTTCTTCATTATACAGACCAATAGCTTTGTCGTCTTGCATTCTAAAATCGACTAGAATTCTGGATGAGAAAAAATGAAAAACTTCCCAACGCAGGGTATGCTGATGTGCATTTAATTTTGGGAAAGAGCTTTTTTCAACTATTCAAAGGCACGAAGACTTTATGCTGAAAGATTTCCAGCTCAGACATTGTCAAGCCCAAAAACCTTTCAAATGGTTGATCGAAGCTTAATTATTTTACAATGTTATTGAAATACAAAAATATTGAAATTGAAATGTTATTTTGACAAATATTCAATATGTACTACAATATATTTTCTTAGTCTTCAAATATTTTCCCACTGCACTGCAAATAATATTCAGGCATTATTACAGACTTCGTTAGAATGCCGTGTTATTTTCGCTAGTAGTTCTTCTCTAGTATTGACTGGTGTTGAATAAACTAGTTCTTTTACATGTCCCCAGAAGTAAAAGTCCAAGGGATTTAGGTCTGGAGTCCTTGGGGGCCATAAAACAGGCCCACCCCGACCTATCCATCGAGGGCTAAAAACACTTGTGAAGTGTTGACGCACTATACGGTTATAGCACCGAGTGGGTAGGTTCACTGACTTCATAATTTTTATAATTGATCAGTTAACAAAGTAAAATACTAAAATTTATCAGTCGATATTTATAAATTTTATTGTCTAATAAAATTGTATAAATCGAACGGCATTGAGACTATAATTATTAATCGCTCAAGCTATGCATTTATTTACTGCAATTGTTGTTATTCCGTTGTTTTAATGGTAAATTAAAAAGAGACGACCATTACAACTATGGCGGGTCAGAGGTTAACTGTCGTTGGTTGCGGCACTTAATTATGAGCTGGTGTTTGTAATGGCTTTAAAAACACACCATTAACGGGAAAAAATAAATTGCCTTCAGGGATTTCAATACGACCGCATCAGATTACGGAAGTAAATTGTGTGTAACCCCAAAAAACTGATTTACTGAGATATAGCTTCCAGCTCGCTGCGTTGAAAAATTATGTTTTTCTAGTGTGAAATAAGACGACGGCTTCCATTACACACTGGCTGCGATTACCTCTAGTGTTGTATTCAACGAGGATTCTTCCTCTATACTTTGGAACCGTGTGTTGATCCAAAAACTAGAGGTATCTCCCTAGGCCCTAGGATAATCTCATCGGCTTCCCGACACCTAAGGTCTGTCGCTTTTACTTTCACACATACATCGATACCAACTGCTTCCTTAGGGTCTTGTCGGAATCCTCACCAGATGATTGAGACATCAGCCTCGTCGTAATTTCATGGCCTTCCCCCAGCTTTGAGTGTGCTTCCATTTTGTCAACGAACGGTAAATCTGGTTATCAAGGGAACCTCTGATGGACCAGGACTAATTAGTTGATGGCCCTGGTTCATCAGAGGTTCTCATGATGACCAAATTTATCATTCGTTCGAAGAGACATTCAGAAGGTATTGATATCTTTCCTAGTAAGAGGAAAGGTCTGTGTATGCAGATTTCTATGAGGACAACTGAACAGTAGAAATAAATATAGACTACTGATTGCTTCATTGTACGTGTCTACTAATTAGTAGATTTCTTCATAGACTAAAACTTCATCAAAGAGGAGTACTATTACGTTTAGGTAGCACTGGTAGCAGTTAATCTATATTCTACAGATTTTTTTTCAGTGAGTTTCTATGAAGTGAACTTAAATTAAACCTGAACCATCTAAATTTTCATATCTCCGGCAAGTTATTAAACTAATTAAATTTTTAACGCTTCCGTGTTTGCCGCTGCTTAATTAAACCTTAACTAAAAACGTTCGTTTCAGCAAAACGACTTAATTGTTTTAATTATAAACATAAACAGTAACTATAATATGTTCTCTACAACATAAACCTTCCACAGTTGTTTAGTCATTTTGTTTTATGTGTATGGCACTTAACTTCTTGTTTATAGTTTATATCGTTACAGTGCATCATATTTGTTTACTTTTAAGGTCGGTAGACCTGAAAGTGGTTAGAATATTGAACAATTGGGTTAAATTTATCAATTTTATGCAGTGTACCAATGTATCCCTTAATATAGGGCCTACAGTCTACCACAAGCTGTTGGATTAAAAATAAGTCGATTATTTTTACGAAACATACGAAGTTTTTCAGTTTTGAAATTTACACCAACGTATTATTACTAGAAAACAATTCCTAATAATATACACTATCCTATTCCTAATAATATACAATATCCTAAATCATCGTTTTTGGCATTTGAGGAAGCTTGTACTGAAAGCAGTTGAAGTTTCCCCCGTTTTCAGAAAAAAGCGTTTACTATTATAGTTGATGCAAAACAAAAACCGATGCACGTCATACCCTTCGAGTGACGTCAGTTATCGACAGTGTTGCCAGCTTGTAACCAAAATATCCGAGTGAGGGAATTACAGTTCTTTTTTCATAAAAACAAGATAAATATACAAAAATCTCCCATAGTTTATATATTTGTTTACTGCATAATACCTTTTACTATCAACTTTAGTAGATCTAACACTTCTGTTATTTTCATCTTGCCAAGATCGACCAATGGTGCCATTCTGAAAAATCCATGTTTCATCCAAGAAAAATTGGTACAAGAATGCTTATTTTTCTTTAATATATTCTTTCAAAAATACCAGTCGTTTGAAAGCTACATGGGAAAGTTCCATAAGCGAAGAGAAAAAGGTTGTTGTTTAATAGAGAATTCCATTGGTAGAAAAAATTCGGAACGGGTGCAAAGTTTGAAAACCATTGGACATTTCAGAGCAAGTATTTGTAAACCATTGGGAAACCGGTGCAACAAGTGTTGCACCGAGTGCAATCAGTTCCGCACGTGCTCTTGGAGACCGTGCTGCACCGAAACTGGATGAAAATGTCAAAAAATACAGTGTTTTGATTTTTTCGATCTTTAAAATTCTATTTTGTCTCAAATTTTGTTCAGTGGTAAGTAAAATCATTGAGGATTGACGAGTATTATCATCAACTTTGTTGGAAAAATGCACTCGAGGTCTAATCTGAAAACCATTGGTACTCAAATAGTGCAACACTTTTTGTGCACTGGTGCAGTTTTACTGACATACCGGTGCCGCACTTCTTTTACCAATGGAATTCGCTATAAGTTATGTTTTGTTTACTGTGGAAAAAATTAGAAAAAGTAAAGAAATATTAATGTATTTTATTTGGGGTTGTCCCCGGACAACCAGTACTACACAATTAAGGTTAGTTTTGCATGAAATATCAAAACAAACCAACGAGCGAGTTTGCGCCACCGCACCGTTTACAGTTGTGTTGCCAACTATCGGCCAATAAAATTCAAATTATATTAATTTTTACAAGCTTAAATAAACAAAATATTTCCTATAAGTGGGTTCGTATCAAAGAAGAATACTTTAAGTGTTTAGTAAATTCAATATCGCATAAAGTTTTAATACTTTTTGCCCAAATTTAATTTCCTCGTGTTTTCTTACGGATTTACAATTATCAGCTGATTGACGACGTGCATCGGTTTTTGTTTTGCATCAACTGTAGCAATTTAGCAAGAAGTCTTAATATTCTTGTATAAATATGAAATTAAAATTTTTCTAGAACAAGTACAGGGTTATCCAACCAAGACTAGACAAGGCGATTTTTTGACTTTTCCTGTACTTTTATAAAAAAACTGAAATAGCCGTCTTAAGTCATTTTCTCCCGCGAATTCGAATATCTTCAGCAAAAAACAATTGAACATCAAACAAAAGTACTAGGGGTCACTTTGATATTTTTTTAAATGGGATGCCGTATTTTTAATGAGCTTATCCGATTTCTCATATAAATTTTGATCTAAAATGTTGGATTTTTAATTTTTTTTTTTTTTAATTTTTACGGTAGACGAACATTTTCCGAATTTAAAACTAAAGAAAAAAGGCGTTTTTGAATTAAAAATCCAACATTTTAGATCAAAATTTATATGAGAAATCGGATAAGCTCATTAAAAATACGGCATCCCATTTAAAAAAATATCAAAGTGACCCCTAGTACTTTTGTTTGATGTTCAATTGTTTTTTGCTGAAGATATTCGAATTCGCGGGAAAAAATGACTTAAGATGGCTATTTCAGTTTTTTTATAAAAGTACAGGAAAAGTCAAAAAATCGCCTTGTCTAGTATTGGTTGGATAACCCTGTACATTTTACAAGAAGTGATCACCCTGTATAAGTTTATTACGAGACTAAATTATTTTGATTTAGAATTAGAAAAGAAATGTAGTCAGGGTATCGTGTCGAAATTATGTCAATTCAAGTCAGTCTTTTGAATGGTAGATGTGCTTTGAACTTCCATTGCCATTATTTATATCAACGCAACGTTTCAACTGATGGTCAGTTCTTCAGGTCACAATTGTTGATGTCTTATTTTACTGGCGTTATCCGAACTAAAATGAAGTCTTTCACGTCTGGCCAGATATATTTCTGGCACATTTTTCATGAAATTGCCCATTTAAAATCAAACAGGCACATAGGAATTATACGCTTCTGCAAGGGAAATCACTAAATTTCCGCTCTGTCGTAATTTTAGATTCACTTGTGCCAGAATCGGATTTCTTCGAAAATACAGTGGTGCCGGATCGTCTTTGTTTCCTTAATACCGTACGAGCATCTAAGGCCGTACTGCTTAGCAGTAGAGCTTAATACTTGTTGGGTATCAGTAAATACCATCATCAATCAGTTTTTCCGTCATATTAAACAAACGTGTTTTCGAAACGGGGTTAGAATAAATGGTGAGTGGCAATACCGGACAATTTTCGCGAGAATTTTCATCGTCGCGTTTTCTGCTGGGGATTTTTATCATTGCCTGAGAATTGTGCAAAGAAATTATGCAAAATACGCCAACAAAATGTGTAAAGTGTGTAGTAAAAAAGTGGGAAAATCTTATCGAACATACAGGAATATTCTTAAAAAACAGTTAAAGTCGCAGGGTGTAACAATAATTTAATGCTTTAGTAGTAAATGACACCCAGAATGAGCCAAAAGTATAGTTATGGGGGGGAGAGGGGGGGTAAAAACAGTTTTTTTTTTCGGATATTTTATATTCTTACGCCTCGAAAGGAAAGTATTTTGTCTGGACTTTGCTATGTTTATACAGGGTGTTACTTAATGATGTGGCGTAATTTCAAGGGAGTATTCCTGAACCAAATTCAAATAGAAAAGTTCATATAAACATGTGTCCTGAAGAGTCTGGTTTTCAACATACAGGGTGTCAAAGTTTAAAAAAAAAATGGGTTTTTTATTAATATTTAAATGATCCTTTTACCGATTTTGTTGAAATCTGGCAGGGTTATTCATTGTAATAAGACGCTAAGTTGGCACTAACTAAAAGAAAATTATAAGTTCCAGTGGCGTCTCGGGGGGCAGTGTCACGAATAATATTGACAAAAAAAATGTACGCTACTGAGTTTTTTGAAAAATTAAAATTTTTTTCAGATTGGGCATCTACAAATACAACTTTTTTGTCTCTTAATATCTTTTCGTATATTACTTCCTTTTCGAGGAAAAAAATAAAAACGACTTCATTGCATGTCGGAAAATTGTTAAAATAAAATCAAGTTAACTTTGATCGTTGCTAGGAAATGTTGTTTTGTTATTATGAACATAATGGTTTTGACTTTCGGTAACAGTTTGTTATTATTTTTCCTCTGGTCAAAAGGTTAATAATTGTGCTATTCAAAAAATGGCAAATAATTATTCTAATTTGGAGATGACACAAATGCATTTCCTTTATGGTCTTGCCAATGGTAATTCGGCGGAGGCCCGGCGCCTCTATCAAGGAGGGTATCCTGACCGTGTCCTTCCATGTAGACAAATATTCATAAACATTCATCGTCGTCTGACTGAATCTGGCAGTTTTAAACGTAATACCTCAGAGGGAATACCTCAGAGGGAAGAACTCGTACAATTCGAACTCCCGCAGTTGAGGAGGCTGTCCTACATGCGGTCGAAGATAATCCTGCAACTAGTACCCGAAAAATAGGTAGGGAATTAAATATTTGTTATAAAATGGCATGGGAAATTTTAAGAGATTCCCTGTTGTATCCTTATCACGTACAAAGAGTTCAGGCACTTCTGCCAAGACATTTTGAACCGCGTTGTAGATGGTATCATCAAAGACTTGCGGAAAATCCTCACTTTGATTCCATCATTATGTTTACGGACGAAGCCCATTTTTCCAGAAATGCAATAATTAATTTCCATAATAATCATAACTGGGCCCAAGAAAATCCTCATGCTATTACAGAGTCAAATGTTCAGGAACAATTTTCTGTCAACGTTTGGATCGGTATCTTAGATGAGTGTTTGATTGGACCTTTTTTTTTAACACGACGTCTTAACGGACAATCTTACAGTCATTTTCTACAAAATGATTTGCCTCTGCTTCTTGAAAATGCTCCTTTATATTTACGTCAACAACATTGGTTCATGCATGACGGTGCTCCTGCCCACTTTAGCATATTGGCTCGTGAGTATTTGAATGGAGCTTACCAAAATCGTTGGATAGGTCGTGGAGGACCACAATTCTGGCCACCTAGATCGCCTGACTTGAACAGCCTATATTTCTATTTGTGGGGGCACCTAAAAGCATTAGTTTATGTTACACCAATCGAGACAGAAGAACAACTAAGGAATAGAATTATTGACGGGTGTGAAACCATTCGTAACACTAATGGAATTTTCGAAAGAGTTCGTCGCTCGATGAGAAGAAGAGCAGAAGCCTGCATAGAAGCGGGAGGTAGTCATTTCCAACATTTCTTGTAAATAGTCATTACTTTTCGTTTGTTAAAAAATGGCTTAGAAATAAATATACTGAACGATCAAAGTTAACTTGATTTTATTTTAACAATTTTCCGACATGCAATGAAGTCGTTTTTATTTTTTTCCTCGAAAAGGAAGTAATATACGAAAAGATATTAAGAGACAAAAAAGTTGTATTTGTAGATGCCCAATCTGAAAAATATTTAAATTTTTCGAAAAACTCAGTAGCGTACATTTTTTTTGTCAATATTATTCGTGACACTGCCCCCGAGACGCCACTGAAACTTATAATTTTCTTTTAGTTAGTGCCAACTTAGCGTCTTATTACAATGAATAACCCTGCCAGATTTCAACAAAATCGGTAAAAGGATCATTTAGATATTAATAAAAAACCAATTTTTTTTTTAAACTTTGACACCCTGTATCTTGAAAACCAGACTCTTCAGGACACATGCTTATATGAACTTTTCTATTTGAATCTGGTTCAGGAATACTCCCTTGAAATTACGCCACATCATTAAGTAACACCCTGTATATATTATCTATATAATTACAACCTAACAGAAGAAAAACGGCTAAGTTTGGCAACACAGACGACTTTGCAGCCATTCTAGTGGCGCCTGATGATTTAAAGTTGCGAAGGAGTTTTCTTATTTTCTGGAAGTTGCTGGGTTATGACTGAGATTAAAGGAAAGTTGGCAATGAAACGTAAAACAGAAATAAAAAGCATATTCGAATGCGATTTCTATGTTTCAAGCAATAATTAATGTGAATTGTATGGGATGCAGTTTGTTTGCTGCTGTCTTTGTAAGGTTCTTTTCACGAAAAATGGTTCTGATTTAATGACTGCAATAAAATGGGTGCCAAGTGCGGTTGTAAATACCCGTAAACTGTCAGTATTTATTTTCGGGGCCGGATTGTAATGATTTCTAGGTAAGGTTAAATTAAAATAAGTTATTTTTAAATGTTTAGAAATCCCCCTATAGCCGGTATTTTAAGAGATTGAATGTCAGTCTTTATTTGTCACGGGAAATGTTCAGTTGTATTGCAATATCACTTTACGAAATATTGTATTATACAGTGTGTGTATAAAGTCTGGAAATGGCTTAATAACATCACAATTTATTGGCCGATTTATATCAAATTTGGTACAGTTGTGTATGATGATCTGACGCACCGAATGACGATATTGGCGTTGTTGCCAGTTTTTTAGTTTGTCTGGAATTTGAACGAATTTTATATTTTTAAATGTAACACCCTGCATATTTTTTTATTTATAGTTTTTACTTTAAACTTGTTACACTTTTGGTATAGCATACGTTGCTCCTAATATCAGTAGTTTTCGAAATAACAACGTGTTTTGAAAATATCAACAAATTGTGTTTTATTTAGTAATGAAAAAAACACCAGTTCAGTTTTGATGTAAAGTCATAAAAGCTGTCATTTTTACATGCAAAAATGTCTTTAACTGAAAGTGAAAGAATTATAATTCTTATGATGAGAGGATATAATATGGCGATAGGGTCAGGTCTTACGAAGAGGTTAAAAATCTATTTAATGACGCATTTCCAAACCGAAATCCAATTTCAAAAGCAACTGTTCTAAAAACTGTCCGACGGTTCGAAGAAACTGGAAATTGTAGAGATAGGCGACGATCAGGACGACCAGCAGTAGTAGATGAAGAGAAAAGTTTAGAAATTTTACAACATGTTGTTGAAACCCCTGTTTCTTCATTAAGAAAAATTTCTCAAGTAAGTGACGTCAAACGCAAATAGTGCCTACTATACGAAATGTGATGGGTCCAAAATTATGCAAGTACATTCTTCCAACAGGACGGAACTCCTCCCCATTTTGGTCGAAACGTGCGCGAATTTTTGAACAACACTTTTCCGAATAGGTGGATCGGTAGAGGGGGTACAATCGAGTGGCCACCTAGGTCCCCTGATTTGTCGCCTAACCACTACTTTTTATGGCGACACTTGAAGAACAGAGTTTATACCACAAAACCTCAAGATTTGGCCGATTTGCAGCGTCGAATTTCGGACGAATTTGAATTAATAACGCCAGAAATGATTTGCAACACAATTTCAATTAGCACACTGTCAAGCTGTACAGGGAAAACAGTTTGAACATTTAATATAAAAAATATATTTTTTCTGAATTGTACTCGTTATTTCGAAAACTACTGATATAAGGAACAAAGTTATACCAAAAGTGTAACAAATTTAAGGTAAAAACTATAAATGAAAAAATATACAGGGTGTTACATTTAAAAATATAAAATTCGTTCGAGTTCCAGACAAATTAAAAAGCTGGCAACAACGCCAATATCGTCATTCGGTGCGTCAGATCCTCTTACACAACTGTACCAAGTTTGGTTTAAATCGGCCAATAAATTGTGATGTTATTAAGCCGTTTCCAGACTATATACACACACTGTACGTATAAGACCGCATTATGTGGCGTCTGTGGAAAAACATTGACAGAGCTTCTTCAAATGTTCCGGCGAAGAAAGAGCATTTATCTCTCGATGCTAGGAACATGGTAAAAACTGTTTATAGTTCTTTACTTAACAGGGACTTAACGCTAGTCCTGCTGCGAGTGAAACTAGTAATTTGACTAACATACCTCTGGCTACAGTGAAAAGAATCGCGTCAAATCCCATCAAATCAAGAAAGAAGCGTAAATGTTTCGACGAAGCCGACAAGGACTTGATAAGGCGGAAAGTCTACACTATGTACGAAAAGCAACGCGTACCTACATTAGAAACTTTGAAGCAACGGCTCACTAATGACGATATCAAATAAACTGTAGCATCACTAGCCTTTCGAGGGTTTGGTTTAAGATAGGCTTCAGATATCGCACAATTGACAAAAAGCAAATACTTATGGAATCCCAGCGATTACAAAAATGGCGTCCTAAGTATGTAACATGATAAGAAAATATCGTTCTGAAAATCGTCGAATAATTTACCTCGATGAGACATGGTTTGACACGCATGACACACCATCCAAATTATGATCCGATTCTTCCGACAGGTGTAAGACAAGAGCTCTGTCAAATAAAGGGAAAATAATTTCCATTTTACATGCCGGGTCAGAAAACGGTTGGGTCGCAAATGCCTTGTGGCTTTGTGCAAAGAAGATTAATGACTCCTGCGTGGACTACCATGAAGATACAACGGCAGAACTTTTTGAAGAATGGTTCAAAAATTGTCTTTTACCAAACCTTCCTCAGAATAGCTTCATAGTAATGGACAATGCAAGCTATCACAGTCGCCAAATAAGGCGCCAGTTTCAAAAAATACGAAAATGGAGTTTAAAACCTACATGGCGGCGAACGATATATATTGCTATGTGCTATGTGGAGAGTTTCAAATTGCTCAGGACACTCAAATTCTAAGTGAATATAAGTATATTAATTCAAGGAATGCTATTATTGATGAAAATACTAACTTCGATGAATGGTTTCTAAGAAATGTGCAAGATCAGTTGTTAACTAAATTGGAAGAGTTTCAGGAAAAAAATAGCGGATGGGCTTTAAAAAAAATTATAAATTTGACAGTATCTATAAACAATGAAAACCCTCTTCGTGCAGGCAGTTATATTGAGCTACCCCCTTTTATTCAAAAGAAGCGAGCTTGTATCAATGTACAAAATAAAGATTATATGTGTTTTGCTTGGGCGGTGACATCAGTGTTGTATCCTAATTAGTACAATTATAATTTACCATCTTCATACCCAGACCCTAAGGAAGTATTGAATTTGAAGGGAAATTCGGTTTCCTATGACTTTTCGGCAAGTGTACCTAGATTTGAACACGATAATTATTTATCAGTAAATGTTTATCGACTAGAGAAATGTAAAAAATATAATATTATCCCGGCTTACTTAACAAAAAATAAGCACGAAAGCATATAAATCTTTTATTGGTAGATGATATGTATTATGGTCCGCATAATGATGAAATAGACTTCGACATTTTGTCTGCTAACAACAGCTCAGTAGTCATAAACAAAAAAAGTGTATTTGTGACCGTTGTCTCCACTTTTTCTATTCTGAGGAGACATTAAATATGCATATTCAAGATTGTGAGACGCTAAACAATGGCGCAGTACCTAAAGTTCCAACCGAGGAGAGAAAGTGGGTAGAATTTAAAGATTTTAAATACAAGGAAGAAGTCCCCTTTATAATTTATGCGGACACTGAGTGTCTCTTGGCCCCTGTTGAAGATGTTGGAAGTAAAGCAACTTTAAACTATCAAAAGCACCTTCCGTATAGCGTTGGGTTTTACGTTAAATGTTCATATGATGATAGTCTCTCATTTTATAAGTCATATACCGGTCAAGACTGTATGCATTGGTTTGTAAAGGAACTTGTTAGTTTTGCTGAAGACGTTGCACATAAAAAAAGTGATATTTTAGAAATTCTAAAGGCTTTGTGTATAAAAAAAAGTATATGTTTGTGGCGCATTGGCAGAGGAAATGGGATATACTTAGCTACAGCTCCCACCTCCGACTTTAAGTTGTAGTCTTATATAATTAGGGACTTATGGCAGTCAAAAGATCAACGGCATAATCTAAACTTTACCATACTCCTCTAGTTCGTATATATCTTCGTCTCATTCATTTTTCGTGTAAACAGCAGGAGTTAGAGACACATTAAGTGATTGCTTAATTTTAACGGTCCTTCGATCCCCAAGCAAATACGATTATTTGATCATATATTTCCTTTTTGATTGGCGCAAATTTGAAATACAGGAGTGGTGTCATATAAGTAAATAATCAGGTTAACTCTAGCTAAAGTAAAGCAAAGGTTGCCATTAAAAAAAAAAAGTTGAGGTATAGCTTGAGGTTAAGAGGTTGAAGAAAGGGGGCTGAAAATATTACAAAAAGATGAACAGCAATTTAAATCGATTTTCGTATTTACCAAAACCAAAACAAATCCGTGAAGCCTGGAGGCATGGAAAGATAGAAGGGTCTGGAAACGGAAAGGCTCAAGATTGGCTCAACCCTATCTGGAAGAGACTATAATAATATTTCTCGAGATACTATTGGCATGTTAGAAACAAATACTTTCGTGGTATTTCCCTTCTGAGACGTCTTGCAATTTGTATCCGCCCAGCACAATAAATAATTTTAATTGAGACAGTTTACAAAAATTGCGCTTTTATAACAGTTTCATAAATTTTATTTTATTGTTTTTTAAACGTCTACTTTACAGCATGTTTAACAGGACCTTGCGTTGTTCCGAGTTTATATATCGTGAAATTATAGGAAATGTTATAGAAAGAGAAGTTCTCATTATTAGTATTAATTAAACCGTATTTATAATTATTATTGTTGCTTTAATGCTTATATTTTTTTTTTAAGTTACGCATCTACTGTGTGAGGCAGGTATAACAACAAAAGTCTAAAATATCCAGTATTGGAACTCGGCTTTAATGGTAAAGTTCTGTAAAGTACAGAGTGGCAAAAAAGTCGCGCATAATGCCTGTAACTTTTGAATTACCTCGTATACGAAAAAGTGACCTTTATGAAAGTTGTTCAGTAAATTATTTCCCACATTTCTACCTGCATGCATTTCTTCTGTCATTTCTGGTTTGGTTGCCATAGAGACTGGCTTACTTTTTTTAAATGGAACACCCTGCATATTTTGTATTTCAAATTTGTAACAAACTTTATAATAACAAAATAAATAGCCTAGAAAATTGAACAACTTAACATCGGAATAATAAATAAGTGAAACCTTTTCAGTGGATCAGGTGTTCAATATGACCACCATTTTCTGCTAAGCAGAGCGCCAGTCGATCCCTGAACCCGTCTACAACGTTTAAAAGTCAGGAGTCACATTTGATTCAAAGTTGTCTTTTAGATTGCATATTTCCAACATTACCAACAAGGCTTTACAGATGTATGGATTTGTTGTCCGCAATTGTGGGCCATTTAGAGATGTTCGATGTATAAGACGGCTTTATATTGCATACGTCAGAAGTACTTTAGAATATGCATCGGCTGTATGGAGCCCACAATATGAAAATCATAAGTACGGTATTGAAAGAGTACAAAATAATTTTTTTAGATACATGTATGTATACACTAAGGCAGATTTAATCAAAAAATATAAATTACCAAATTTGGAAATCCGTAGAATAATTACATCTGTAGTATACATGTATAAGTTGTTGCATAGTGAAATAGACGATTTTATCTTTTTGTCACAAGTAAATTTTTACATACTATATTATAATTCGATTATAATACAAGAAATCCTTTGACATTTTATACTGAAGGTGCACGAACTAACAATTTTTGTAATTCTCCCATTAATGTCACGTGTAGAAGACTTAATGAAATTCAGACTGAATGTGATTAGGTACTCTTAAACAGTTTAAGCAACACATGATAAATTTTTATAGTACTTAAGTAAATTAAAGAATGTAGTTTTAAGTATATTTCTTGTGTCGTTCCTACTCTGCAATTGGGTTATTATTAACCTGTAGAGTTTGTAATAAAATAAAATAAAGTCATTTGGACGGTTAACGTAGACTTTGTTCTTTAAGTGTCCCCACAAAAAGAAGTCGAGCGGGGTTAAGTTAAGGGATCGCGGTGGCCAGTCAATAGCACCCCTTCTGTCTATCCAACGTCCTGGCAATTGTTCGCTTATGTATTGTCTAACATTTGCCGCATAATGCGCAGGTGCTCCATCTTGCTGGAACCATACCTGTTCGTTTATGCCATTATTTACCATTCTGCAAGAAGGAATTATGTGATTCCTAAGGAGGTCCAGATATTTTTCGCCACTCAAATTACCATCTATGAAAAAAGCTCCCACAATATGTTGCTATGCCCGCCCAAACATTAACTTCCTGGAACCAGTGAGTATTCTCAGCAGACCAATAACAATAATTGTGTCTATTAACAATGCCATTTAAATGGAAAGTAGCTTCATCCGAGAAAATGATATTTATTGCGAAGTTATTATCCTTATTACATCTTTCCATCATCAGCTCACAAAATTCAGTTCGTCTATCAAAATCGTTCTCGTTTAACTCGTGCACCAACTTTATCTTGTAGGGATGCAACCTCTCCTGCTTAAACTAATTTTTCACTGACTGATGAGACACATTAAAATCCATTGCCATTGGCCTGGATCATTGTGTTGGATTTTCATGTATTGAGAGCATGATATCCAAAGCTTTGTGTCCCCCGGTTGCTGTTTTAGGTCGACCTGATCTAGCGGCTGCCCTAACTCTGCTTGTTTCTCGAAATTTCTTTACCACTTGACACACCCTTGACTGATTTATTGGCGGCCTATTTGGATATAATTCATTGAAAAGTTGACGAACCTTAACCGCTCATTATTAAAATTTCAACTCGTTCTTTCTCATTCAGATGAACCATAGTGTAAACAAATTAGAAATCAGACAACAGTAAATTAAACGGGAACTCAAAATTGACACCTCTCGCACTGGTGGGTATTAGGTAGGAATAATTATAATTAGGAAGTTTTTCATTTTTGAGCTGTCATTATCTCGGAAACGCTTACAGATAGGTGAAAATTCGAAATACAAAAAATTCAGAGTTTTCCCAGTAGAATCCAAATTTGCAATCATATATGCAGGATGTTCCATTTAAAAAAAGTAAGTTGGTCTCTATGGCAACCAAACCAGAAATGACAGAAAAAATTCATGCAGGTAGAAATATGGGGAATAATTTGCTAAACAACTTTCATAAAGGTCACTTTTTCGTATACGCGGTAATTCAAAAGTTACACTCTGTATACAGAATACAGTCAAAACCAAAAATAAGAAATTAGTGGAATGAAAACCCATGCGTTTCACGATAAACTCTTTACTGCAATAAAAATATATTGCCTATTTTAAAAAGGAAAACGGAGGAAAATATGCATAAGGAATTCAGTAAATCAGTTATAAATGCTATGCAAAGGAATGCAGATGAGATCGAGTCACACTTCATTGAATCAGAACCGAGGATTATCTCAGTAATGTCTGAATAATTCAATTGACATGGGCATAATCTTGTTTTTAGCTTAATCCGAATATCTGCGGTTGTATTGGCGAATATTTTCGTGTGAGCGACTAGGAAGTTATGCTTGATTACGGAAAAGAAAATGCCTATATAATTATCGGGCGAAACGATATGTTTTAAGTTAAGTTGTTGTTGATATACATACATATAGAATGACTGCTAAAAAAAGGCATTATACACATTCTTTTAATACAGCTCATATTTGCAAACACAAATGTATTGTGTTTTGAAAAGAAATAAATGAAATCTCTTTTTATCGGATTAGTTCTCCATTAACGGAATACTCTTTCCAAGTATCATGTTCAGGGCTTTGAGCTGGCTTCGTTCCAAATTTATGGAACATTTTAAAACGTATCTGAAATTAAATCTGCAATATTTTTCTTAAAAATAGATCGATATTTAATTTTTTTTACGGTTTGGAAGATTATTTCCTGTTTAATAACAATAACACACGGTATACTTTGTCCAAAATCAAACTGTTGCCTTTTAGGACTATAAATCAAGTTACTGATAAAATTCCATTGCGTGGTCATAATGGTTGGTAAAATACAGGGTCGCACTCTCCTCAAGTGTACCTAAATCTGTACGATGTATTTCATTTATAAGAAATTAATTTATGAAATAATGTATACAGTATGTCCACGAATAGACTTTACATTACAATAGGTGTATTTTCGCATTCAAAAAATTGTTTTTGTCAAAGGCTTTTGCTTCTTAAAAAGACAAGATTCACGTTGAATTCGTTTTGTATACAGGGTCGTTGGTATGTATGGAAACGGTCGATTATTTCTTAAAGTAAATTAATCAGTAAAGAATATTTTAGATAAAAGTTTTAGGGTTTTTTAAGGTGTATTAGAATTTTAAAAAAATAAGTATACAGGTTGAGTCAGAAAACCGTAGAGGAACAAAGTTACTTTTTTTTAAATAGAACACCCTATATCTTAGAATATTTTTGGATTTTACATAAAATAACGATTATTTTTTAATACGTGCATTATAAGTCTAAACTTAATAGTTTCCGAGATGTCGACTTTTGAAAAATGAAATTTTTGAACTTTGACAGCTTCTAACTCTCTAACGGTACGTCTTAGAGTAAAACGGTTTACATGTCCCTATCTTAGTTTCTTATTATCTTCCTAAAAGTCTCAACTTCCGGTTAAACCGGATCTAACTCAAAAGCCGGAAATACAGTACTTCTGGTTAACCGGAAGTTGATGTTTTTGGGAAGATAATAAAAAAGTAAGATAGGGACATGTAAGCCGTTTTACTCTAAAACGTATTATTAAAAAGCTGAAAGCTGTCAAAGTTGAAAACTTTCATTTTTCAAAAGTCGATATCTCGGAAACTATTAGATTTAGACTTATAATGCACCTATTAAAAAATAATTTTATTTTATGTTAAATCCAAAAATATTCGAATACACAGGGTAATCCATTTAAAAAAAAAGTAACTTTGCTTCCCTACGGCTTTTTGACTCATCCTGTATACTTATTTTTTTTTAATTCTAATACACCTTAAAAAACCCTAAAACTTTTATCTAAAATATGTTTTGCTAACTGTTATACTTTAAGAAATAATCGACCGTTTCCATACATACCAACGACCCTGTATGTACAGGGAGACAGGGAGCTCAAAAACTTCAAAAATGCGATGTTGGCTGAAGAGAAAGGTAGGTAAAGTTTTTTCACAATAAATGATTTTGACCTTCTAACTACAATAAAACTAAAGGGTCGATCCTATTGTGTGGACAGTAAATATGTAAAGTATAAAGATGCAGTAAAGGGTCGGACTAAGGAAATTAAGTAATTATACTCGTATGACGTGTTTATATTAATTTAATGAAATGATAAAAAAAAACTAAATATTATTAATTTTTAAATATTATTTACATTTATTTACATGTATAATATTATTCTATATCTAGTTCTGTTTCGCTGTCGCTATCCTCATTTAAATTAATTATAATCGGTTTAATTGTATCACGCATCATTTTCTACAGTAATTACATGATGGATTGAATTTTTCCAACTACCTGGGGGAATATCATTAACACATTTCTTTATTAGTTCTACAACACTATAGCTTAAAGTCGAAGAAGTATTTTCTAACCTTACAATTGATTTTAATTGGTGCCACATGTGCTCTATGGGATGTTTGGTAAAAGATAATTTTTGAAGCATTCTTCAAAAAGTTCTGCTGTTGTATCTTCATGGTACACTGAGAAATTATCCAATACCTGATATAAAAAATATTATATCAGTTATTAGAATTCCGCATACGTATTTGGACAGCGCGACAGTTCGCTACTGTAACTAATCTCGCTTTGCTAAAATGTAGTTATATTGGTAATAATTTACTTGGTATACCGTTTATAAGAATGCTAATATCAGTAAATCTAGATAATATCGAATATCATACTGCTTTTTCCCACTTGAAAGATAGTTTATACCCAATATAAGAAAGGTTCTAATACCTATTATAAGAAGGTTCTGATACTGTGTATTAGAATATCTGATATGCTGGGTGGTCCACTTACGAAAGGACATTTTCCATGAGATATGATTCGCCAGATGTTCCTGATTTTGATATGGCTCTATCATAGTTGATTCTTTTTTAGCAGGAACAACCTTATTCAGATGAAAACTATCCAAAATATAATAAATAATATATTATATGGCGTTAATGGAATTAACTTATGATTGTATTTACTAGAATTTGTTCGACACTAGAAGGCATTCTATAATATTCTATATACAATTCTATGTATAACAAAAAAAAACTACCTATATTTATATATTACGAACATACCTTTGTTAAAACGAAAATAAAAAGAAACACGTAATAATTAGTTATAATACTTCAACACAGGCTTTGAAAAAGAAAGGTTATAACAGGTATATAGAACTTTAAGCTATGCATATCAACAAATAAAATTCTCAAAAAGTTACTAGCTTTATTATATTTTTCGGAATTTCGGGATTAGGGATTTCGTAATGATTTACTATTTAATTACATGATTAAAATAAAGATACTTACCTATTATTTTATATTTGTTGTTTTGTTGAAAATAGCTAACGTAAACTATTGAAATTAGTAGGTAATCAGCACCTGTACCCTTTCAAAAGGTCCGGTGCCTAGACAATAGATATTTGTCAGGCAAGTTATTTATGGTTGGGATTATGACTGAGGGGTTGTCATTTAAATTTTATTGCGGTCGAGAAATCAACGAATTATTGTGGAATGAAGCATACCTAGAAATCATTATAATCTGGCCCCGAAAATGAATACTGGGAATTTACGGGTATTTACGACCGCACTTGGTACCCATTTTATTGCAGTCATTAAATCGGAACCAAACGGTAGCCTTATTGGAACTTTTTTAACGTCCTTGTATAAAAATGGCGTTCTTATTTGTAGCCACATGGATTTTAATCAAATTCGCCATATACACTGAGACTGAAATGGCGTTAATTTCCTGAAATAGATTAAGAAAATAATTAATCCAAAATAGGTTTTGCTTTATCTGGAAATTTAGTTGCTTATAGCAGTGGCGGTTCGTGGGCGAATGAGGGGGGAGGCTAAAAAAATAGCGCCGCAGGCGAAATTTTTTCGCGATTTCAAGGTCATTGGCTTAAAATGAATAGTTAGGAATTCAACCAGCAATATAATTATTTTGAAATACTAGGTTTCACGAGAAAAATATTCAATTTGCAAGGTCAGGGTCAATTTCTCTCAGTGCATCCGCTGTTGTGTCTCTATTTTGCTCTACTCTCGTAAGCGCCACAGAATTCTTAATATTATGTTCTTTGGAACTTTCGTGTGATTTTACCGCCCGTGAAAATTTTTTTAAATCAGAAGACCCACCCCCTGAACTCCAATTGTTTTTTACGCTGCCTAATAAAATACAAGGCCAACAATATAAGCTTTCCTTATAAATACTTCCGCACAGCCACTTATAGGTTTCGTACCAAGTTACCTGAAAAGCTCTTGAATATTGCTTACCCTGTCTCTTATCGTTAAATATTGCCGAAATTTTTGGTGTCTGACGACTACATAATATCTGTCTTTTTTCCGTTTCGTTTCTCCTTAAAAATAGGTCTGAGAGAATAATATCATGAACAGGATTTATATTTTTTTAAAACAATAAAATTTAGCGTTTAATAATTAATAACATAATAAAAAAATCTTAAAACTTACCGGATCTTGAAAATATAACCTTAATTTGCCGAACACGAAATTATAAATTGCCCAAACAAACACTGCCAATACTTCTCCATTACCTGCATCGCACCTGTGTCCTGACTACCCTGCACAGTCATAACTAACGAGAATATTAACATAAAATAAACCAATAAAATATGACAATTTGTAATTTTCCTAAATTAAGACACACAGTAAGTTCACACACCTGCTACGATATAAGTCGGGCGCCGGGTAATCACAGAATTCGCAGAATAAAACATGTGATTTAAACAGCCAATCAACAACCAGCTAAGCTAGGATCTTATCGCCTCAATGAGAGAAACAAACGCGAAATGACCCCCGGGTAAGAGAGAGACAGACCAAACAAAAGACGTTGAGATTTTCGTATGAGGCTTGCCAAAATAGGTACGAACACTCGGAGCAGTGAAGCTGAAATTATTTAGCCTCTCGGCCGTCGACGAAAGTTTACAGAATAAAATAGTCGCTTATAGCGCGGCGCTCGGTAAAGCAGTATGAAAATTATTTTTCATTTGGAATTTATATTTGAAAATTTATAAATTTAAAACAATATTTGTATTTTTTGAGAGGAGTTTGGGAGATTGATGGTAAGGCGCGGCCTCAGAGGCCTACCCTGAGGAGCCGCCACTGGCTTATAGCCAAGTAGTTCTAATGTTTTTGCTTATAGCACTGGTGGCAAATAATGACAAACCTGCAAGCTTACTGCGACCTGACTATGGAATAATTGATTAGGTGGTAGGGCCCAACCGCTTTAAAATTTAAGTAGCGCTATCAGATAGCGATCGACCGGAAATATCCGGTTTCTAATATGATTAATGGAAGGTAAAATCTTAATGGCCCCCCCATTTCCATGCTGGGTCCCCGAGGAATTTCATTAACTCCAGCGTTAAAGGGAGAAAATTGAAAATTAATGCTCCCACATCCAATATATTTACCACACCTGCATCCTTGTCGTACTTTCATAGTTTCAAGCCTCTTTATGACTTTTCAACCTGACGGTATATAATATTAACGTCAGGATCGCCACCAGAAAATTCCGGCTTTTGCCAGGAAAGCCAAGCTCGTCTTAGGTTAGTTTACTTGACAGGTAAAATTGCGTTGTAATTTTTTTTGATTGGTTAACACATTTTTTTTTTAGCGATGAAGCTCGAAACTTGGGCTTCACCGTATTGGTGGACATGCGCGGGGCGACCTGGTCAACCGTCAAACCCATTCTCAAGGCGCTTCACGAGCACTTCCCTCAGGGGGTCGTCCACCAGGCCATCATAGTCAAACCGGATAATTTTTGGCAGAAGCAACGGACCTCCTTGGGGTCACACAAGTACAAATTTGAGGTAAGTGTGGGCTTGGTAATGGTAATATACAGTGTGTGTATAAAGTCTGGAAATGGCTTAAGAACATCATAATTTATTGGCCGATCATCAAAAAAACCGCATTAAAAAATAAAAATCGACGGGTCTGAGCGTTTTTTCAAAGAACACAGTGCTGAATTTTACATGAATTTAAACATTACTTCTGCGACTCACTGTAGAGTCCGTCTATCTTACAAACTCATTATAAATGCTAATCCCTTACCGTCATAATAGCCTATTGTGTGAGGTGTAAAATTCGGCCACCTGATCTGGGGACTCCAGGTACGGATCTATTTAAAGACTATTATATTATTATATTTTCTCAGTAATCCTCTTATAACAATTAGGGTAAAATAAAAGAGGTTTATTTTAGTTATTTAAATATGCTCATTTTTGGTTTTAAAATTCAGATAGATGTTTGTATTGGTTTAGACAAGAAGTTATTTGTTGCCAATTAAACGTGATATCTAAGAATGTTTCGTCCATGGAAATTATGTATATTATTATCTTAAAGCAGCGCAACCTTTTATTCTATCAGCAACGAGTGCGTCCCTGCATGTTTCATTCGATCACCCGCTGGGTCTTATCGCCATTAGGGATTAGCATTTATAATCAGTTTGTAAGATAGATAGACGGACTTTATAATCATTCTTTACTTTCCAATTTACCATAACCCTCGGGTTTATTCAATGATTTATTCAAGAATAATGACGATTTCTTTCGATTTTACTGATGTTAATGAAAAAATCTCTTCTCCATTTCAGACAAATATGACTAGTATAGAAGCACTATCGAAAATAATTGATACTACCCAGCTCACATCGGACCTTGAAGGCACCCTTTCATATGATCACTCGAATTGGTTAGAAACTAGGTAAATAAAATTCAGTATTAGTGCACGTATACCATCGTTTGTCAACCTAGGGGTCGTGACTCTCCAGGGGAGAGTCGCCATCCCTAGTCACTCGTTATTTAAGAGTTACAAGCATTTAAAGTTTCAATGAATTCCTAATTTTTTATAGATTATTTAGAAATAACCAACTGCTTCAAACAAAAAATACATGCTTTAGGAAGACAATGCCCTGTTTTTACATGATTTACTAAAATTACAATTACCAAAAATAGAAAAAAGAAGTAAAACAACGACTTAGTGCATTTTTCTTGTAAACTATTATTGTTTTTAGGACTTAGTTAAAACTCATCATTGTTTCATTAGTAAATGATTTTAATCAGCAAAAACAAACAACAGGAACTAATCAAAAAGAAAAAAACAATATACAATTACCCAAAATACAACTTAATCTTGTTCTGAATCAGAATATAGAATATCTAAAGTGACTTAGTGCAATATTTCTACCACAATTGTGAGATAAAAGTACAAGCAAAAAGCACTAAGTGACTTCATGTGTTTTGCTTGTATTTATTCCTAACAAAATGCTGATAGTGCGTTTTGCCTGTTGCTGTAATTCCTATATTAGTGCACCAGGGACTTAGTGCGATTTAGCAGTACATAAATGATCAAAAATTTATGTTATAACCAATGAAAACGCATTTTGAGAAATTCTTGACTTAGTGCCTTTTGCTTGTAAGCCCACGATATATAGGTTATGCTACGCTAATTTGTGAAGGTCCCGATCTGCCCTTCACATATCTTCTTAAATATTTTTTTTACATATTGTCTGTTACGACTACAATTACAACATTTCGTTATAGATTAGTTCAGTTTATTTAAGTAAGGCGTAACAGCTGTAATGTATCCAAATCCAGAAGATCCGGACATTCCCAATGATACCTTATGGTATCAACAGAACCGGGGTTAGTGAATATTTCGATACTGTTTCTCCTGGGACGGTTAATTGGTCGACGGAGCCCAATACAATGGCCTGCCAGATTCCCTGACTTGACCCTGTTAGATTATTATATGTGGGGTTACCTAAAATGTAAAGTGTGTAAAGCATATCAATAGACTGAACAATATTGACGATTTTAAAGCCTGAATAGATAGAACATCAAATAACTGCATAAGGTTTTGCAAGAATTGGAAGGTAGCCAGGATGTTGCTGGTAGTCAATTTTAACATTATTAAATGTTTTACGTGCGATCCCACTCAAACATAGCATTTGGATAAAATCTTTTTTAACTTAAAACTGTGGTGCAATGATTTATTTTACATCTGTTTAACCCTGTGATATACTTGTAATGTAACAGACAACACGTAAAGAAATCATCAAGATACGTAAAGGTCGGGTGACACCCCTATGAATCAATGTCTCTAAAATACCTCCGTTTATCTTTAGGTTAGCAATAGAAGAATTCTCGTGGCAGGCAGCTGATCTTCTGGACCGCCTAGACGATCTTCAGGAAGATCTTGCCAGAAACGACTTTGCCGACGACGTCAGCGGGGCCAAGCACAAGATAGATCTTCACAATGAAATGAAAAAGAAAATAATGAAGGCACCCGTCGAGGACATCGATGTGTTAGGTCAGTATTTGGGTATGAAAACTCATTGGACGCACTTAACCGCATTTTTTCAGGTCAGAGATTATTGCAGAGCGTCTGCGGCACCCCCGACACGGGGCAAAGCAACGACAAGGGGGGAGGAGGGGGGAACAGTCCAGATACCTTAAGCCCAGACGGGCAAGACATGAAAAATTTAGTTCTGCAAAACCTAGAGGCTGTGCATACTGCTCAACAGCACCTGCTGCAACTCTGGCACCATAAAAAGATGAAGCTGGATCAGTGTTTTCAGTTGAGGCTCTTCGAACAGGATTGTGAGAAGGTATAAGCGTAAATACTTACAAATTAATTGCTGAATTTATTAGAAATCTTTTTTCAGATGTTTGACTGGATATGCCACAATAGAGACGTATTTCTTTTGAACTACGTTGAAATCGGACACACCTACCAACTAGCGAAGCAGCTTCAAGAAGAGCATCAGCACTTTACGATGTCCTCGATGAATGTCTACGTGAACATCAACAGGATTTTGAGCGTGGCTAGTAGGCTTATTGAAGGGGGTCACTATGCTGCTCCGCATATCAGATCAGTCGCAGGGAGATTGGATAGAACGTGGAAGGATTTTGCTGCTGGGTAAGTTAGAGGACACATTTATAATTGAGAAATTCTCGTAAGTGAGCTTAGTTACACAGGGTGCTGATAATGTTTAAAGTAATTGCTTTTTTGGGTAAACGAATCACCTGAGCAAAAACCGCTGAAGAATGCACTGGCACTTTTTTTCTCAGATTTGCCCTATTTCATAGAAAATGTCGTATGTCTAAAGTCGACTGATTTTAAAATACATCAAGAAAGGATAAACCTAAAACGTTTCAATTCCTGGATAGTGAGTACTTGGGTTATGCAGAATGTTTAAACATAAGAACGATTTTCTAGATAATTTTATAGCTCAATATTGTACAGGTTAGTTCTTATTAGATTATTGGAAGATTTCGTGGTTTACTTGTATAAAGTTTTCTTTACAGCCTCACAAAACGATGTCTAGCGGAGTTAAATCGGGTGATCTCGCTGGCCATTCTATTTGACCACGTCTACAACACAAGTGTGGTGGAGCTCTATCTTGCTGATTGCAGCAGTTAAATTAGGTGTGTTCTAATCAGGATATAAGGCGCAGGAATAAGGTCTTCGTTGACAATTGTAAATATCTTTGACCGGTTAAGTTTTCCTCAAAAAAGTATGTACCGATAATAATATTCCTAATCATCCCCGCCCAAGCATTGACCTTTTGTGGTCTCTGAGTATGAGTTTATGGGAACTAATGTGGGTTCTCGCTGGACCAGTCATTTTGGCAATTCACTATGCTCTGTAGAAAAAACGTAGCTTCATCTGGAAAAATTATGTTTTGTAATTGCCCAAGTAGTTTTCTATCATAATTTCACAAAACTCGTTTCTTTTATTTGGGTTATCTTCAGTAAGTCCTCATACTACTGTTTATGGGCATGCCACTTCTTTTTTCGGCCAGCAGATATCGGACATCGTTAAATTTTTATCAAATAAATGTGCTAAGAATCCAGTCGGTATAAAGAAAAAGTAGGTCTTTGGCCACTTTACTGACAGACTCTGGTGCGAGCCTGAGAACTATCAAGTCCTCAAGAGTGGCAGAAGGATATATTGAAAACTCACTGGAAAATAAGAAGAGAATTGCCAAAAGCCTTCTTACGATGTCGTCCAATACTAGTGTTTCCATTCCCTCCACAAGCATACATACTGGCAACAGTGGAACTGCAGGAGGAATTTATATTTCTGGTTGCGCAAATTGTACAATAAATGTTAAGGTTAATAATTAAACTTAACAAGATCCTTGTATTTACAATAGTGTTAAAAGTAATCCACTTTTAAGACTAGTGTCATAAAATTACATTTTAGACACTGCCAACAACTGTTAAAAATTTTAATACTGTTTGTAGATAAACAAAATTGAAGAAAAAAATAAAAACACTTCTATGGATTGCCCTAATTTTAGCCTAGAGTAGAACGCAAAACTAACACTCCACTAATAAACCGGTCCTAGTAATATGTGATTATTTGCGAGCTAGTACAATAGGTAAACATTTAGACTAAATTTTCTTTTTGATGCCCTGTATTTTAAGGACAGTTGACTCTAGACATATAATATGTCAGTTAATGCAGCGTTTTAATAACACATGCCATGACGTTGATGTGTACGGCCTATCTGCAGCTCAGTTTAAAACAGTTGTAAAAACTAAATATCCTCATAGGCATAGGTAATTGAAATTGATTTGGTAGTGTTTTACTTTTATATTGATTTATATTTTTCTTTTATTTAGTTATATGTCATACAGTGTGTGTATAAAGTTTGGAAACGGCTTAATAACATCACAATTTATTGGCCGATTTAAACCAAAGTTGGTTTGGATCTGACGCACCGAATGACGATATTGGCGTTGTTGCCGGTTTTTTAGTTTGTCTGGAATTTGAACGAATTTTATATTTTTAAATGTAACATCCTGTATATTTGTTCATTTATAGTTTTTACTTTAAATTTGCTACACTTTTGGTATAACATACTTTGTTCCTAATATCAGTCGTTTTCGAAGTAATGAGTACAATTTAGAAAAAATATATTTTTTATATTAAATGTTCAAACGGTTTTCCCTGTACAGCTTGACAGTGTGCTAATTGAAAATAAATTTTTTCAATTGTGTAGTAAATCCTTTCGGGCGTTATTAATTCAAATTCGTCCAAAATTCGACGCTGCAAATCGGCCAAATCTTGAGGTTTTGTGGTATAAACTCTGTTTTTCAAGTGCCCCCATAAAAAGTAGTCGTTAGGCGACAAATCAGGGGACCTAGGTGGCCACTCGATTGTACCCCCTCTACCGATCCACCTATTCGGAAAAGTGTTGTTCAAAAATTTGCACACATTTCAACCAAAATGGGGAGGAGCTCCGTCCTGTTGGAAGAATGTACTTGCATAATTTGGACCCATCACATTTCGTATTTTAGGCACTATTTGCGTTTCCAAGAGCTCAAGGTAAAGTTGTGATGTCAAATTTCCATCAGTAAAAAATGGACCGATCTTGTGGTTACCCAGAAGCCCAGCACACACATTCAAATTTCCATGGCGTTGGGTATGACCTTCTCTCATCCAGTGGGGATTTTCATTTTTCCAAAACCTACAGTTGTGTCTATTGACTTTACCATTTAACATAAATGTTGCTTCGTCCGAAAATACTATAAATTTGAAAAACTGGTTATTTTGGTCAAACCTTGACATCATAATATCACAAAATTCAATACTTTTCTCATAATCATCTTCAGATAACTCTTGAACTACATGTATTTTGAAAGGGTGATATTTATGTTTTATTAAAACATTATGGACGGATTTGAAGCAGACGTCACTTACTTGAGAATTTTTTCTTAATGAAGAAACAGGGGTTTCAACAACATGTTGTAAAATTTCTAAACTTTTCTCTTCATCTACTACTGCTGGTCGTCCTGATCGTCGCCTATCTCTACAATTTCCAGTTTCTTCGAACTGTCGGACAGTTTTTAGAACAGTTACTTTTGAAATTGGATTTCTGTGTGGAAATGCGTCATTAAATAGATTTTTAACCTCTTCGTAAGACCTGACCCTATCGCCATATCCTCTCATCATAAGAATTGTAATTCTTTCACTTTCAGTTAAAGACATTTTTGCATGTAAAAATGACAGCTTTTATGACTTTACATCAAAGCTGAACTGGTGTTTTTTTTATTAATAAATAAAACGCGATTTGTTGATATTTTCAAAACACGTCGTTATTTCGAAAACTACTGATATTAACAAAGTATGTTATACCAAAAGTGTAACAAATTTAAAGTAAAAACTATAAATAAAAAAATATACTGGGTGTTACATTTAAAAATATAAAATTCGTTCGAATTCCAGACAAACTAAAAAGCTGGCAACAACGCCAATATCGTCATTCGGTGCGTCAGATCCTCTTACACAATTGTACCAAATTTGATTTAAATCGGCCAATAAATTGTGATGTTATTAAGCCGTTTCCAGACTTTATACACACACTGTATTATTAAGTCACATCGTCTTATAATTGGAATTTATTTTCTGTTAGGCAATAAGGATTATTATTAGTTTTAAGGATGCCCAGGTGATTCTTTTACTTGGAAACGCCAATATTCCGAACTTTATCAGCACCTTGCTTATCATTGATGTGTTAGGTTGGATGAGCGAACTGCTGTCCTAGCTCTATCGGTGATCTTCCACCATAAGGCTGAACAATACGTGGAGAACGTCCCAGCGTGGAAGAACACCAGCGAAAGTTTGAACTTACCAAGTGAAATAATGCTTCTAGAGAACTCCATCCACCAACATCAGAATTTATATGAGTCAATGTGTCAGGCATATACAGAGGTAAGTAACACTCTGACGGGGGTCTAGTTTAAGTGGTGATTAACTGATTGTTCCAAAGAAGAGCTTGCGGGGTCCATCTGAGACACTAATTAGAATATTAACAGTTCGTTTTAAAGTCATAGTTTTCTCACCAGGTGTATAATTCATACCAAGCTCTCCTAAACGGACTGGACGTGATGCTACAAGTGTGTCACAAGCTGCCAAGTGCTGATGAGAAAGACAAGGAGAACAAGCTGATCAACGTATGATTTTTAGTCACTTTTATAGAGACATGATTCTCTGATCTTGCTCGTAATCTTATTAATGGTGATTGTCGGCAATGGTTGTTGGATGTCTCTGCGTGGTTATTATGGTATCTACTGTACTAGCACAGGGGAAATGGCAGCGGAGAGTTACCTTTTAACCTTACTGTTTAATAAATATTCTTCTTTCGACTTTTAACCGGTCGGTATGGTGGTGGTAATACTTTTTTTTTCTTTGGTGACAGGTCCATAGCACTAGTAAGAAGTTGCTCTACCAATTAGATCACTTGGTGCAAGTCTGTAATCAACCGGGGACTGAGAAAAAACATGTAAATATAATGTGTGGTTACTGCATGTTATAGCTTTAGAGGGAGCTGATGAACGATTTTTTCATACCCAGTTATATCGGGCTTAGTTGAACATAGGAAATCCCATGTAAATTTTGAGGTGGCTAAATATTGACTCCCCTGTACATTTGAGAGAAAAATTGTGTTGTAATTTTCTGAAGAGGCTGATATAATGAACCCATGTGCCAAGTTTGAATACATATTAATAAGCCAATCTCAACTTATTCAATTAAATTTGATGGCAAAATTACGAAATTTTCATGGTTTAGGTATACAGCAAATAGTGATGTTAAATTTCCGAAATTTATTTTCTGTTCCGAATGTTTCCGAAATATTCGGATTTTCTTGAAATTTATTGAAATATATTGAAATTTATGGGAACATTCAGTTATGTACCCCAAATTGATTCAACGGTAGGTAAACAAATAAATATAATTGTAATATTGAGCATTGGGTTTATTATATAAACAAAACAAAGTAACAATGTTTTCATTATGGTAAAAAATAACATTTTGATTCTTAAAACGTCATTTAAATTTTTTTTTAAGTCAGTTTATAAATAATAATCAAAATAAAAGAACTCGCATTTTATGCTCGTTCATCTTCGCTTTTTTCAAGGTCCGAAAAATCTTCTTCGCCAATGCTTGAGTTTGTGTCATGCAATGAAATTAAAATATCAGATTTTGAATCTGGGTCAGAGCCAGAGCCATCCTTTTCTTTCCATATTTTGGCTTTGCCGACATTTGTTGTTAACGGTATTTTACATCCTATTGGCATCGACTTCATATCATTTTCTGAGGTAAGCACAAAGAACGAAATGTTGGCGGAAAATTTAAAATCCGAATATTCGCTGAAAGTTTCGAATAGTAACTTTTCCTCCTCTACAAGCTGATGGGGTTAGTTTTTTAATCCGGCGTTTCGGATTCGAGCGACCATCATCAACTTTTTTATTTTAAATACGGACCTGGATTTTTATTCCACTATTTAATAGCCTTTATAAGCCTAAAATAAAATATGATGAAAAAGTCATATCATAACATTTGATTTTTTTGAGAAAATCCTTATTCATTGAGGAATTACGGAAAAACCTCATCTAGTGGCCACCATCGGCATCAATATGGTATAATTAATAGATCAACGTGTAGAGGAAAATAAGGGCTTTTTTTCAAGGCCAAGTTGAATAAAATCGGTTTATCCAAAGCAGAGATATCAGCGTTTAAAAGAAATAAAGTTTGACCTTCTCCCACCACTTTATTATTGAAAATAGAAAAAAACGATTCCTAACATAAAGTTGCATAATTTTATGAAGAATACAATGCTTATATTTTTAACATATTTTTATTAAGAAAAATCAAGAGAAAATCGGCATTTCTATTTTGAAAGTTCTCTTACGCCCCCTAGCGGTCATTTTTCGAACTTGAAAATAATTTCCAGCAATTTATCTTGGCCGCTTTATAGATATATATTTTTTCCCAAAGTCCTAGTGTTATTACTTTCTGAGATATAGCCGATTACCTCCTTAGGTGGAACACCCGGTACATACTCTCTTACATTCTTTGAGTATGCATTCTTTGGGTCTATGTTTATGGTGATTAAGCAGCTTTTGCCAAACCTGCATACTAGCAATTTTAACTTGTACAATTAAAATACTTTAAAAAAAAATCATTCACCAGCTATTAGTGTAGTGATTTAAGAGGTCTTGAGTGAACTATTTACTAAAATGATCTAAAATTCATTATCAATACGGGTTTGATGTTGAGAGAGAGTTTTGGAACTTTTATTTTAGCATATGGTTTAACGTTGACTTACATAATTGGAGCGATTTCTACCAATATTGGTCCGCAAACGACTTTGCATACGTTAAAATATTTGCACATTCAGTCTTACTTTAAAAAATCATAGAAAATTTTTTCTTTACTTTTGACATATTCTCTTATAATCCACCTAGTAGGAATGCATTAAACTATATTTCACCAAAATTAGAATCTGTTTAAATAAGTATTAAGAAAGTTAAGGCTTGAGTTAAAAAAGTTGATATTTTTTAAAGTATTGCATATGCAGTCTTTGTTTAAAAAAATCATAGAAAACTTTCTCTTTACTTTTGACGTATTCTCTTATAGTCCACCTAGTAGGAATGCATTGAACTATATTTCACTAAAATTTGAGTCAATTTCAATAACTATTAAGAAAGTTAAGGCTCAAGTAAAGAAACTTGATATTTTTTAAAACATTGCATATTATGTAGTCTTACTTTAAAAAATCATAGAAATTTTTTTTCTTTATTTTCGGCGTATTCTCTTATTATCCCCCTAGCAGGAATGCATTGAACTATATTTTACCAAAATTTAAATCAATTCCAATAAGTATTAAGAAAGTTAAGGCTCGAGTTAAAAAAACTTGATATTTTTTAAAATATTGCATGATAGATGCAGTCTTACGTTAAAAATTCATAGAAAATGTTCTCTTTACCTTTGACGTATTTTTTTATAATCCACCTAGCAGGAAATGCATTGAACTATCTTTCACTAAAAAATTTGAATCAGTTTCAATAAGTATTAAGAAAGTTGAGGCTTGAGTAAAAAAACTTGGTATTTTTTAAAATATTGCTATGCAGTCCTACTTTAAAAATTTATAGAATTTTTTTTCTTTATTTTTGACGTATTCTCTTATTATCCCCCTAGCAGGAATGCATTAAACTATATTTCACCAAAAGTTGAATCAGTTTCAATAAGTATTAAGAAAGTTAAGGCTTGAGTTAAAAAAGTTGATATTTTTTAAAGTATTGCATAAGCAGTCTTTGTTTAAAAAAATCATAGAACACTTTCTGTTTACTTTTGACGTATTCTCTTATAGTCCACCTAGTAGGAATGCATTAAACTATATTTCACCAAAATTTAAATCAATTTCAATAAGTATTAAGAAAGTTAAGGCTCAAGTAAAGAAATTCATATCTTTTAAAATATTGCATAATATATGCAGTCTTACTTTAATAATTTATAGAAAAATGTCTCTTTACTTTTAACACATTCTCTTATAATCCACCTAGCTGGAATGCATTGAACTATATTTCACCAAAATTTGAATCTATTTAAATAAGTATTAAGAAAGTTGAGGCTTGAGTTAAAAAAGTTGATATTTTTTAAAGTACTGCATGTGCAGTCCTTGTTTAAAAAAATCATAGAAAATGTTCTCTTTACTTTAGACGTATTGTCTTATTATCCCCTAGCAGGAATGCATTAAACTATATTTCACCAAAATTTGAATCAATTTCAATAAGTATTAAGAAAGTTAGGGCTCGAGTAAAGAAATTCATATTTTTTTAAAATATTGCATGATAGATGCAGTCTTACGTTAAAAATTCATAGAAAATTTTCTCTTTACTTTTGACGTATTTTCTTATAATCCACCTAGCAGGAAATGCATTGAACTATATTTCACTAAAATTTGAATCAATTTCAATAAGTATTAAGAAAGTTAAGGCTCAAGTAAAGAAATTCATATCTTTTAAAATATTGCATAATATATGCAGTCTTACTTTAATAATTTATAGAAAAATGTCTCTTTACTTTTAACACATTCTCTTATAGTCCACCTAGCTGGAATGCATTGAACTATATTTCACCAAAATTTGAATCTATTTAAATAAGTATTAAGAAAGTTGAGGCTTGAGTTAAAAAAGTTGATATTTTTTAAAGTACTGCATGTGCAGTCCTTGTTTAAAAAAATCATAGAAAATGTTCTCTTTACTTTAGACGTATTGTCTTATTATCCCCTAGCAGGAATGCATTAAACTATATTTCACCAAAATTTGAATCAATTTCAATAAGTATTAAGAAAGTTAGGGCTCGAGTAAAGAAATTCATATTTTTTAAAATATTGCATGATAGATGCAGTCTTACGTTAAAAATTCATAGAAAATTTTCTCTATACTTTTGACGTATTTTCTTATAATCCACCTAGCAGGAAATGCATTGAACTATATTTCACTAAAATTTGAATCAATTTCAATAAGTATTAAGAAAATTGAGGCTTGAGTAAAAAAACTTGGTATTTTTTAAAATATTGCATATGCAGTCCTACTTTAAAAATTCATAGAAATTTTTTTCTTTATTTTTGACGTATTCTCTAATTATCCCCTTAGCAGGAATGAATTAAACTATATTTCACCAAAAGTTGAATCAGTTTCAATAAGTATTAAGAAAGTTAAGGCTCGAGTTAAAAAAGTTGATATTTTGGTCTTAATTTAAAAATTCAAAGAAAATTTTCTGTTTACTTTTGACACATTCTCTTATAGTCCACCTAGCAAGAATGCATTGAACTACATTTCACTACAAAGACGAGTAAGCAAAATGGGTTAGGGTGAGAATGATGACCGCTCTAGCTATTACCGTAACACTATTACTATACCTGCGTTATTTTAAGTGTTCCAATATCTCTAATATAAGTAACAATGTATTGTCACTCTAAAGTAAATTGAAACAGCAACTGGCTCCTTTTTCGCCGCTTCAATTACCATTAGTTAAGCTACAGTTTTGCATGACAAATATTTTTAAATGTGCCCGAACTAAGCTGTTGCCCTTTTTATTATCCCATCATACAGGGTGACGGTTCAAATTTCGAGAATAGACCGGGAGGTAACCCAGCAGCCGACTATAGTGAAGGAGCCAGCCACGTGCTGGCGGTAATACACCAGATTTTGAACCATCACAGGGCGCTGGAACAAAAATGGCACGCGAAAAAAATCAAGCTTCATCAGCGGCTGGCACTGAGGCTATTCCAAGAGGACGTCAAACAGGTACTTATAAAAGTATACCTATTAACAGAGTCTCTACGAAAAAGTATAAAATTTTTAATATTTCATTTCACATTACAATTTCTAATAAACTGTTGTTGTTTTTTTTTCAGGTTCTTGATTGGCTCTCGAATCACGGTGAAGTGTTTATACGAAAGAATACTGGAATCGGCAGAAATTTGCAGAAAGCGAGAGTCTATCAGAAAAGTCACGAGCACTTTGAGAACGTGGCACAGGTTAGTGGCATGTTTTTTTTTTAATCACATGGGTTCAGGTCCGGGGAAACGGATGGATTTAATTAGGTTTTGAAAGGATGATATGACTTCATCGGTTCAGCTAGTTTTAACATGAAATCTTGTAGAAGAATTCGCAGATACAAACAAATTGACTCGTTTTATTATTCGTCAGTATTTAATTATTCTTGCGAAGATGCCTTCAGGATTATACATTTTGTGAATAATTATTAAAATTTTTTAATTAACTTACCAGAAAAGATATTACGCGAGAATACTAAAGTATATATAATTGAAACTTGAAAAGATATTTACTGAAGGTGAAAATTAAATAAGGATTTTTCTTGACTTGGCGACGAGTTTTGCAATAAAATATGCCATAAAAGCAGCGGCAAATAAATGTAAACGGTAAAGAAGGTTTGCGGTAAAGCCAGATTAAAAGTTGTACATTTGGTGGAATGTGTGGAATTTAAAAAAAACACAATTTTTTTGCAATTGCCTCAGTACCATTATTGTGTAATTAGCTATAACCATGTGAGTTCATTGCCTCATTAAAAATTGACAACAAGTGTCATTCAACATGGAGAAATTTGAAATATTATTTAAAACCCTTTCAATTCACTAAAAAATTGTCTCAGTGTCATAATGACAACAAATATCAGTCAACATTAAAAAATTGTCAATATTTTATCGTGCTAGTCTCAATTTGCTAAAATTGTCTCAATGTTATTAAAGATTGACAACAAAAAATATCAGCCAACATGAAATAATTGTTAATATTTTATCGTCCTAAAAAAGATTCCTAAAAATTGCCTTATTGACAACAAGTATCAGTCAACATGAAAAAATTGTCAATATTTTATCGTGCTAGTTTCAATTTGCTAAAATTGTCTCAGTGTTATTAAAAATTGACAACAAGAAATGTCAGTCAACATGAAATAATTGTCAATATTTCATCGTGCTAGTCTCAATTTGCTAAACTTCTGTCGGTGGCATTAAAAATTGACACCAAGTGCTTGTTAAAAGGAAAAGATTGGCGATATTTTATCGTGTGAATTTCAATTTGCTACAAGTATCTTGGTGTCATTAAAAATTGACAACAAAAAACGTCAGTCAACATAAAATAATTGTTAATATTTTATCGTGCTAAAAAAGATTCCTAAAAATTGCCTTAATGACATTAAAAATTGACAAAAAATATCAGTCAACATGAAAGAATTGTCAATATTTTACCGCGTGAGTTTCAATTTACTAAGATTGTCTCGGTATCATAAAAACTTCCAATATTTGATCTAAAACCGTGTAAATTTCGATTTGCTAACAAAAAGTTCTTAAAAGTGCCTCATTGACATTAAAAAATGACAACAAGTATCAGCCAACATGAAAGAATTGTCAATATTTTATCGTGTGAGTTTCAATTTGCTAAGATTGTCTCGGTATCATTAAAAATTGACATTAAGTGCCAGTTAACATGAAATATTTTCCAATATTTGATCTAAAACCAAGTAAATTTTAATTTGTTAAAAAAATTCTTAAAAATTGACTCATTGACATTAAAAATTGACAACAAGTATCAGTCAACATGAAAGAATTGTCAATATTTTATCGTGTGAGTTTCAATTTGCTAAGATTGTCTCGGTATCATTAAAAATTGACATTAAGTGCCAGTTAACATGAATCGTTTTCCAATATTTGATCTAAAACCGTGTAAATTTTAATTTGCTCGGTAGCAAATGGACAACAAGTATCAGTCAACATGATACAATTGTCACTATTTTATCTATTACCGTGCCAGCTCAAATTCGGTAAAACCATTTTGCAAAGCCGAATATTTTTTTGCTATTTCAATTAATTTTTTAGATATTAAATAACACACGCCACTGAACACCTCTTATCTATAGCCACTCGCATACATCAATACGTGTATGCCCGGGGTTTACACCCTTTTTGCAGGAATACAAAAAAGCCCATTGATAAAATTCAAATGCCCCAAGGGTGATAAAATGAAAGATTTAATATCCTATTCATCCGAAAATGGGGATATTATGTTCAATAAGGGCATAATTTGGTTAGTTTTGAAAATTGAATATTTCGCAGGCCCGCCAACAATGAACGGCGAGACAAGGGAGGGGGAGGGGGGGATAAGTATCGTGAAATTTAAATATTTATGGGATCTGATATGAGTGAATGGGTTATCTTAGGGTACCTATACAGCGTGTCCAGAAAAGTTCTAGACATATGGGAATTTTCTTTATTGATGATTTTACGAAAAAAAGTTATTCTTTATAAAAAGTTCTGCTTGATGCGCAAATAATAGTGACATATCAAAACTTAAGATGACATGTACAGGGTGGCAAAAAAATATAGAAACACAGAATTACGTTAAGAGGGAAGTACCCTCAATTTTTATTTTAAAGCAAATTGTTATAAGGAATCTTTACTAAGGTCTACAAAATGTGGTCAGATACAATTTTTCGTTGAAATATTTTAATTTACAGGGTACCATCGAGAACACGTTGAGCATTAATTTCCTCTTGTTGGAAACCAATTACGTAAAAAAATAATGCGAGATTATTTCATGTTCTAAAATCAACCTATTTACCTATCAGGAATATTAAAAACATTTAATTTCCTTAAAGCAAAAATTAATTGTTAATGTGAATAATAAACAATATTTTAGCAATTACATGATAAAAGTGATCTAAAAACAGACAGTTTAATGTCTCCACATGCCCCCCTACTTTTTCCATGCAAACTATAGTACGCCTTGTAATTTATCTTACTGTCGCCCGTATCATGTTGGGAGTGATTTCTTGGACACAGTTTGTTATTACTGCTTCAAGATGGTCAATATCCTGAAAAGGTCTATGCCCATACACCATTTCTTTTAATCGGCCCCATAAAAAAAAGTTCAGGGGTGTGATGTCAGGCGACCTGGCTGGCCAAGAAATATTTGAACGTCTGCCTATCCAGCGGTGCGGAAATACTTCATTCAAATACCCAGTTACTGTGTTAGTACTATGGCATGGAGCTCCCATCATGTTGATACCAAATTGCACGTCTTATATTTAGTGGCAGTTCGTCAAGAAATTGAGACAACTGGTTCCTTATTCAGGAGGTAAGGGTTGCTGGTGTGGCTTCAGCAAGGAGTGTAACCAATATTGGGGTGCCACAGGGATCGATCCTGGGCCCCATACTTTTTTTAATCTATATAAATGATCTCCCACTTTGTGATACCAATGCAAAATATACACTCTTTGCTGATGACACAACAGTTTCTTGTGCATCAAATACACAAAAGAAATCAATGGAGGAGTCCGTGGCTGCGCAGGAGAGGGCTGTAGCTTGGTTCAATTCAAACAGACTCTTGCTGAATGCTAGAAAAACTATTAGAACTGTCTTTACCATGAGAGAATTAAGTCCTGATCCACCTAATGCGGCAGAGGTAAACTTTTTGGGTGTGGTACTCGATCCCAATCTGCAATGGGGCAAACACGTAACTGCCCTATCAAAAAAACTAAACAAAAGCAATGTGTCTCAGCTAATATATTAAGAACAGCCTATTTTGCCATTTTTCAAACGCATATATCTTATGCAATCCTTGCTTGGGGACACTCGGCTAAGGTACACAGGATCTTTGGTCTGCAAAGAAAGGCTGTGAGGATACTGTCGGGTCTGGCATATAGGGATGACTGCAGGCAGGCCTATGTGCATCTGAGATTCTTGACTGTGCCGTGTTTGCATGTGCTTGAATGCCTAATGTATGTAAAACAGAATTCGGACATGTTTCTAACCCATGAAGATGTGCATAACTATAGTCCTCGAGCTAGACAAAATCTGATCCCTGCTTACTGGAGGTTGAGAAGGTGTCAGGATGGCCCAAGTTATTGGGCGATCAAATTTTACAATGTATTACCGACTAATGTCAAGAATTTGCCTTTAAAGCAATATAAATCTAAAATAAAAAATTTTCTGATAGGAAATGCATTTTATTCCCTCGACGAATACCTAAATTCTAATTTTAATTTGTTGTAAATGTTTAACTTCAGTGAGTGTCTGAGAGATGTAATTGGGACTGGATAGTTTTAATATACCTATTGAATTTGCATTTTAGCATTTTTAGTTTAAATGTATAGGTTAGGAACTTTTACTTTTATATTGACATGTGTAAGCTTTAATGTATTTACATGAATAAAATTTTGAATTTTGAATTTTAAGAAGTCCCGGTAAATGGCAGCATTTATATTTTGTCGGAAAAAGTATGGTCCAATCATTAAAAATGCCACACCAAACATTGGTTTTAAATGAATATTGACTACGGCATTCGATTATAAAATTTGAATTGCTGTCACTCCACCACCGACAATTTTGGGAGCATACCACGCCGTTAGAAGTAAACATGGCTTCATCTGTAAATAATATTTTTCGTGCAAAAAAGGGTCAACTTCACACTCACCTTGGATCTACGCGCAAAATAGGAAACGGGATTCAAAATCTCTAGGAAGAAGCGTGTGAATGTATTTCGGTTTATAGGGCTGAAATTTATTTATTTTTAAAATATTACTAGCAGTAGACTTTTTGACGTCAACAGGAATAGTTTTTGACCATTTTCTTAAAGAAATTTTCGGGTCTTCTATAACCGCTTGCATTACATTGAGTTGCTTTTCTTCTGTTGTGGACCATTTGTTGTGTTGTTTCTTAAATACATTTTCGACGGAACCAGTAGCTTTAAATTTATTCATTACGTTTGCTATAGTGGCGCTACATACCATTTTGTCAGGGTGTCTTGTATTAAATATGAGTGCGGCTTTCCTGATAGGTTTATAGTGATCTCCGACGATAAGTACAATTTCTATTTTCTCCTGCAACTTTACAACCATGACGAAACTAACGAAAAACTCTTGTTAATAAGTCGAAAAATAGTAAATGATTTTTGCAATTTAAAATATTTCAACGAAATATTGTATCTGACCACGTTTTGTAGTCCTTAGTAAAGTTTTCTTATAACAATTAAAATTGAGGGTCCTTCCCTCTTAACGTAATTCTGTGTTTCTATATTTTTTTGCCGCCCTGTACATGATATCTTAAGTTTTGATATGTTAATATTATTTGCGCATCAAGCAGAACTTTTTATAAAGAATAACTTTTTTTCGTAAAATCAACAATAAAGAAAATTCCCATATGTCTAGAACTTTTCTGGGCACGCTGTATACAGGATAGTTGAAACGAGGGGATACATTCAATAGTCACATGGGCTGAAATACTTTTCTGTACTTAACATGTAGGAGCTGTCCTTTGGTTAGTCCAGGTTAAAGCATTGTTTAATGAATACCCGTATTTCATACTTATTCGCATCACTGTATAAAGAGCTGTTGGTCTTAAAATCACCTACCAAGGTGTGTTCACACACATGTTCTTAACATACCATATAATATGTAGATGTACAATATGTAGATATATATTGCGACACCGAAACTTCAAAGTGTAAAGGATCTGTTGCAAAAGTATTTAATAGAAGCTAAACTAAATTATTGCACTCTACAGTTCCTTTGTGTTATAAAATTCAGAAGCTAAGATGTAATTGAATTAAAGAATTCCTAGTCTCAGATTGAAGCAGTAATTAAATCCGTATATCTAATTATTCAATTATTTAAATTATTTTTACTCATCTGTCTGGAGAAGAATTTTTCAACCCTTATTATTAATAATTCAATTTCTCACTTCTTTTGTTAATATTCATGTTTGAAAATACGGGGTGGTATTAACACGTCAATCGACAGCATTCCACTTTCTATCGACGCATTTCGTCGCGGCGTGCAGTCCATGGATTGACATTATCAAATCCGGCCCTGAATTGCCGAGGTTTCGTTCTCGCAGCTTCGCCAAGTTTCGTCGTTGTTCGTTTCGCTTGCATCCTGCGAATTTATGGAGTTCCATCGTGATTTTTGGTGACTGAGAAGCGCTGTTCGCGATCGCTTCTATTGAATGTTGAACAAAAGTACATGAGCCGCGTATTTTGTTTGTGTTTGTAACAGTTTTTGTATGATTTTGTGATGGAGTAACAAAAGTTATCGTTGTGATTATCGATTTCGGATTCCTGTTTAAGTGGTTGTTCTAGTTAAACAACTTCAAAACAAAAATGTTTTGTTTACTGAATAAGTCAAGTTCTTTTTAATTGTCGTACAAGTCGCATCACGGATTATAATTTTTTCCTTTTTTATTTGAAAATAAAATGCATTTTATGGCCAACAAAACAGTTTAATTTTGGTTTCACTTCTCGTAAGCCATGCATATTTTTGATACCAGTTTTCTCAAAGTTACCTATTACTCCCCTTGCCTCAAGTGTTAATTAAATTCAACATTTTAGGGGTCGTCCGATATGACCATTGTTTTCTTTATTTTGTTTTGTTCATCGAATGACAGAGAAGACGAAAATCCACATTTTAGACTTAAAATATATTGAATTGTTTTTTCGTGTCAATGCAGGGCTGGAGCACACGCCCAATAACCTGTTTGTGATCTCTGAAATATTGGGTGGGGATGAAAATTGTCAAATCGAGCAATAATTCGATAAATAATAAAAACATTAAAAATTCTTAAAAGTACAATATTATGGAGAACTTTATTCCCAACAATTTTACTATCTTCACTTTTCGTCAGGAAATCAACAGGAACCGAGCTACACGTGAAAAGCATTTTCAACTTTTTCGAAAATGGTCAAATCGAGCGATAACTCGATGAATAATAAAAATATCGAAAATTTTTAAAAGGACAACATAATTATTGTGAATTTCATTCCCAACCATTTTACTATCTTTACTTTTGGTCGCGAAATTAACAGGAACCGAGCAACACGTGAAAAGCCTTTTCAACCCCTTTAAGAATAGTCAACTCGAGCAATAACTCGATAAATAATAAAAATATCGAAAAGTTTTAAAAGGGCAATATTATAGAGAATTTTATTCCCAACCATTTTACTATCTTCACTTTTCGTCGCGAAATTAAGAGGAACCGAGCTACACGTGAAAAGCCTTTTCAACCCCTTTAAGAATAGTCGACTCGAGCAATAACTCGATAAATAATAAAAATATCGAAAAGTCTTAAAGGAGCAATATTATTGAGAATTTTATTCCCAACCATTTTACTATCTTCACTGTTCGTCGCGAAATTAATAGGAACCGAGCTACACGTGAAAAGCATTTTCAACCCCTTCGAAAATTGTCAAATTGAGCAATGAATACATGTTGATCTAACGGGTTGTGGTTGGCCTAATTCGGGGATTCACCGGTATATTTTAACCATTGCCAACACACAATACACATACGTAGAAAAAAAGGAATACTACATTTTTAATCGAAGCGTTAGATGCTAGATGGGATATGTTAGGAAAGGTAACAGTTTTTATTTTGTTGAATGCTAAGTTTTTTTAAGGTACTTCGATACTAGACAGATCGTTCTTCTTTCAAGAATGATAACAAACGACCGTTAACTACCCTCACTTTAAAGGTTTTTTCCAACCCGAACCTATGCTATTCCCGAACGATCTTTTCCAGCCTGTCAATTAAATTTTGAACATGGCAATCGACTGTTGTAGTGGTAAATTAGATGTGTGACCGTTCGGGTACTGTACTGGTACAGTTTTTGGTCTGTATGGAACACACCTTAAATTTCCCGGCGAATCCGATTTTGCCGCGTTTGAAGTCTTCAAATAATTAGTGGTGTATGTTTGGTTGCCTATTCTAAAGCCTGGAATCTTTAAGTTCTATCTTATAACAGGGTAGGCTTGCCGCACCTGGTTCTGGTTACAAGGCGACTTGAAAAGTAAAACATCTAATTTTATGGCGGCGTAAATGCGAGTAATCCACTAGGCCAAAGAGTTGCTATGACGTCCGGGGTTATTTAAAAAGTGGAACGGTTCTTCGCTGACAGTTTGCGAGTCATTAAAATCTCTGTTGTCTGTTTGGCATTGCACGTTGCTCATTAAAATTGACGCTCCAGTTTACTGGTTTGGTAACGTAGTTGCACATCATATATTTTATTAATTCCTAAAACCGATACTGATTAAAAAGCGACTAAAAACCTCCCAAGCGAGTAAAAAACGTATTTCCACTTTGAAGGATCTTAAAGCTTTCAGAAACTTCCCGTCTTCCACTTGAAACAGCTCTTCTCCTTAAATTTTCATCGTTAGCCCTCTAGAAACAAAAACATTGTTCGAAACATTGCGGTTGCATAGAGAGCTATCGCACCTACTTTAAAATATTGGCGGTAAAATCGGGATCTGATAAACCCATATATGTATTAGTACTATATGGCTATTACCCTGAATATCTTGAAGCAACAACAGAGATAGAAGATCCAGGGCCATCTCGACTTGTGCGCATGCGTCGTAATGGTATTGCCAAATATACTTTTATTTCTTTAGAACAGGGCAGAAGAGTGAGCCTTAGAAAATGAGAGCAATGATAAAATTACCATAAATCTTGCTAAAAAATTGCAACATAAGCATTAAGTCCGTACTTCCAAGTGTTTTCAAATTATTTGTCTAAACTAAAACGCGTCAAATAGCAATTTCATATAACTGGAGGGTGACAACGTCTCATTTTTGCTCGACATAACCTCGAAATATTTAGCAAATGTTAATTTGGTTGACAGCTCGTTTCATCGAGTTGATTTGTTATTATTAACAGCTTTTGTGTACTGTTTATCTTTACTTTTCTGCAAATTTTAATTGTGTGTGTGAAGTGTGATCATTTTGTGACGATGCCAAGGCAAAACAGAATATTTTACATTATTTTAAACAGGCGTAAAAACTTGAACAAAGATTTATCGTTTTACAGGTATGTACCCAGACCGGATGTTTCTTTCTTTCAACTTACTTAAGTTAATTTCGTGAGGCAACAATAACGGGGTAGTCCATTTCCTAAAGATTATAATTTCCTTTGCTGCTGTTAAGTTAATATAATTAGGTACTTACCTATTTTTACCGAAAATTGCATGTACTTCAAAGAATCCTACAAAAACCTATTATCTTACCTGTTGAACTCCAAAAATAATTGTAATTTTATTAATATATTTACCTGCGTTCTTTTTCTTATCTCAATCGAAATAATATCCAAAATCTAAACAAATCGAGAACTATTTCTGTCCAGTTGTCAAAGTCAAATGTGATAACCTCATTTTTTTCCTGTTAAAACCAACGTGTATTTATATCTTCTCGCGCATGCGCACTGCTCGAAATGACCCTGACGAAACAAGGAACCTCGGCTTCACTACTTCTACATTGGTTAAATGGGCAAGGCGCCATATAGTACTAATACATATAATTATGGATAAACCCTATTAAAAGTAAATAAAAAATTTATAAGAAGAAAGTCAGGCTAAGATAGTTATTACGTCATTATCCTAATGTTTTTCACACCATTTTGGTTTTCTGAATCAGGGTGACTCCTGCGGTGGGCTGCTGAAAACCTCTAACGACGGCACTACTGTAACGGTGCTCTTTTTTCTGTTTAACTGTTATAACTTTATTATCCACAATCTCGATAGCGTTACCGTTAAACCGAATCATTAACGCAAGAGGCACCCATAATTCCTGCAAAATATGGACCTAGCCAAGCAACAGGGTCGCTGAATCCCGCCGGGTTTTCGTCTCCTGCCAATCGGTGTTGCTGATTTTGGGGTTTCTTCTGACATTGTCGCGATCTCTTAATCAAAACGATTTGAGCGGGAGCATATATCTATCTTTGTTTCTGCCACGCGAGATATCAGTGAGAAAAACAGAGAAGCAAAATACGAGGAGTGCTAAAAAATTATTGTTTCTTGCTAATACAATTACTTGTCAAGTTATTACAGGCAATTCCTAAGTTAAAGTACTTTCCAACATATTTCGTTTGGCTTAATGACTGCAATAAAACCCCTCATAAACTCGGCTTTCGCTTTCGCAGAGACTTATTAACCGACATTTATTTTTAATGCCAGTTTATAATAACAATAAATGGGTGCATTACTTGATTTGTTATCAAAATTAATTTAAGGTTTTCTAGAAATAACTTAATTATTAGGATATTTCTCAAAACTATTTAGTTACAGGTACCTGTTTATATAGCTCATATAAATAGTAAACATAATATTCGAAATAAATTAGTACCTTTCTATTTTATTTATGGATAAAATATATCTATTTTAATTTGAAACAGTGTGCAACAAGTTAATATTAAAAGTATGTGGAGACCTTGAGAATCTTTAGCTAATGCGATATCTAGCTACCCTTAACAATCCGGGAAGCATTTATCTTCTGAGGCCAGTGATTGTGAAAAATGCATGTGAATCGTTATTAAAAAGCGGGATCCCTAATTGTTTATCGAGAAGGCCGAAAAAAACAACAATTTGGACAGACAGACGCATTAAAAGGATTTCTCAAAACGATCCTTGGATGTCTGCACCTAGATTTTTGCTAAAATTCCCGAAATTATGGTAGTCCACGGACAGTTCAAAGAAGGTTGATACACGCAAAGTTATTTAGTAGACGCCCGGCTAAAAAGCCCCTTATTTCGGCAAGAAATAGAGTAGCTAGGCTTGAATTTGCACGTCGACATTTAAATTGGACAGTAGACGAGTGAAAAAAAGTTTTGTTTAGCGATGAAACGCGTTATAAAAATTTCAATTCTGATGGAATGAAGCGTGTAAGACGGCCAATCAACACAAGGTTTAATCCCAAATACGTTACACCCACAGTTAAACATGTCAAAGCCAGTGTTTTTCTATGGGGTTGTTTCTCATGGAATGGGGTGGGTCCTTTATACTTCATTAATGGGAAATGGCGTTGCGTTTAATTTTTTATTTTTTCTAAAAATGAAAGAAATCTCGATTTTATAATATTAAATGCATGATATCGTATTTAAATACATCGTGTCTTAAATATCAAAGTAGGCTTCTGTTATCGGCGACAACAGCTTTTTCCAACAATCAAAACAAATGAACTGATATTGACGTAAACTTTCAAATACAGTATTGTAATGCGTCAAAAGTAAAGCAACATTTTAATATTTTCCTAAAAAAGAAAGGTTTTAGTAAAAGTAAAGGGTAAAGTATTTTTGCAGAGTTTATTTTATGTTAAATTAATATTTCTGTACTGTATTAATCATGCCAGAGGTATTCCAATTTCGAAAGAATGAAGCAGAGAGTAGTGAATGCACACTTGGAAGGTACAATACAAGCCACAATTTCAAGACGGCTTGTTTTACCAAGATACAGCGTATCCAAAATAATTTCAAGTTACATTCAAAGGGGACATTTAGAGAATCTACCGAAATCAAGAAGGCCGAAAAAAACAACAATTTGGACAGACAGACGCATTAAAAGGATTTCTCAAAACGATCCTTGGATGTCTGCACCTAGATTTTTGCTAAAATTCCCGAAATTATGGTAGTCCACAGACAGTTCAAAGAAGGTTGATACACGCAAAGTTATTTAGTAGACGCCCGGCTAAAAAGCCCCTTATTTCGGCAAGAAATAGAGTAGCTAGGCTTGAATTTGCACGTCGACATTTAAATTGGACAGTAGACGAGTGAAAAAAAGTTTTGTTTAGCGATGAAACGCGTTATAAAAATTTCAATTCTGATGGAATGAAGCGTGTAAGACGGCCAATCAACACAAGGTTTAATCCCAAATACGTTACACCCACAGTTAAACATGTCAAAGCCAGTGTTTTTCTATGGGGTTGTTTCTCATGGAATGGGGTGGGTCCTTTAAACTTCATTAATGACACCATGGATCGATTTGTCTATAGAGATACAATGCAAAATGTAATGTTGCCTTATGCAGAGTGGGAAATGCCGTTGCGTTTTATTTTCCAACAGGATAATGATCCAAAGCACTTTTCATGAATTGTTCAAGAGTGGTTTCAAGAAAATAACGTTCGGGTTTTGCAGTGGCCGGCACAATCCCCAGACCTTAACCCCATTGAAAATCTATGGGAAAAAGTTGAACGTGGAATTCGTACACAATTATTTCCAAATAAACAATCATTAGTAAATAAAATCAATAAAGTTTGGACAAACCTTCCCGAAAATACTGTTCAAAAATTGATTGCCTTAATGCCGCGACGTTGTCGGCAAGTAATAAAAAATAATGGATATTCTATTAACTATTAACATAATACTTCTACTTGTAATTATTAAATGCGCTCAATGGTTTTTTTATCGTAATATGTAAAATAAAATACTGTTGACACAATTTGTTGCTTTACTTTTGTCGCACTTCATTTTGTCGATTTTTATAATTATAAATATTTCTCTACCTTCATTTTGTTTAAAGTGTACCAAAATATTGTGAAAAATTACTAATATTGTGGGGATAATATTTCATTAAAATTAGCTGGGGATCACAATCATATAATTAATTTTTTAAACTCAAATAAGTAAAAGCACTTTATTGCTCTACTTTTGTCCAATAGTGTATGTAAAAATAAGCATAATAAACATTGCTACTATAAGGTATTACTATGACTTTTCATTTAACTACAAAATCCGTTCATGTGCAAAGCAGTACCCCTTATTTCATTTCATTTCAGTAATATAAACAGTGATGCCAGCTGGGGCCAGGTAGATTTCGCTGGTTGGCACGCTTATCGACAGTTTTTTATGGGTAATTTTACCAAGAAATTCTTTAAAAACGTAGATTTGGCAATCGAACAGGTAACTGGGTTTCTTTGGGTGTTTACAATATAATAAAACTATTATTGCAGTTATTAGGTCAAACAAAATATGTTCGGATGGACTTTACCGTTTACTGGATTAAAAACCGATGGCGATTATTTAAGAACAAATCATTGTAAACCTGAACTAAAGTTGCAATGTATCACAGGGACCGATTTTTTGATTCATCCTCGTATCATACTGATTACTCCCGGCAAGCGCACGGTCTGAAACGAACAACAGCTTTTTCCGTTTGAAAGCTCCTGAAGACTCGTCGACTCTTCAGTTGTCCGATCCTTCAGATTTGAATCGGTCGATGCATCACCGGTGTAGCTGCTGGATCGACGAGGCCGCGGGACCTTGATTTTCGGGTTTCAGCTACTGAAAAATTGCGGGAAAAAGAAGACACTGAAAAAATGGCGGGTTTCAGTGAAAATCGAAAATTTTCTGGTGTTTCGAAGGTTATTTAAAGAAACTTTTGATACAGTTAAGGACATTTAAATATGGTCGTTTGAAAATAAGGTACTGGTTTTTTTTTTTGATTGTGTGCCTGTCTGTGTGTCACAGTTCTTTTCTCAGAGACGTGTGTGACTTATACAGGCCGTTCCTCAATATCATGTATAGTTCTTTTCACAGTAAATGGTTGTGATCTTTTAACTGCCATGAAACTAAGGGGTCGATCCCATTGTGTGGACAATAAATATGTAAAGTATAAAGTTGCAGTAAAGGGTCGGACTAAGGAAATTAAGTAATTATACTCGTTTGATGTGTTTATATTAATTTATTGAAATGAGAAAGAAAACTAAATATTATAAATTTTTAAATCCTACTTAGATTTATTTACATGTATAATGTTATTCTATATCTAGTTCTGTTTCGCTGTCGCTATCCTCATTTAAATTAATTGTAATCGGTTTAATTGTATCATGCAGAGTAACATAAGAATTTTCTACAGTGTAGTTACATGATGGTTGAAATTTTTTTCAACTACCTGGGGGAATATCATTAACACATTTTTTTATTAATTCTACAACACTATAACTTAAAGTCGGAGAAGTATTTTCTGACCTAACAATTGATTTTAATTGGTGCCACATGGCATTAAAAATACAATAATAAGGTGGGAGCTGTAGCACAATATGTCCCATTTCCTCTGCCAATGCGTCACAAACCTATACTTTTTTTTAATATAGAATGCCTTTAAAACTTCTAAAATATCACTTTTTCGAAATATATATCGTTCGCCGCCATGCAGTTTTGAATCTCCAACTTCGTATTAATTGAACCTGGAGCCTTATATAATTGGCGACAGTGATAGCTCGCATTGTCTATTACTATCACGCTATTCTGAGGAGGAAGGTTTGATAAAAGACAACTTTTGAACCATTCTTCAAAAAGTTCTGCCGTTGTATCTTTATGGTATTTGACAGAGCTCTTGTTTTACACCTGCCGGAAGAATCGGATCATCCTTTTGATGGTGTGTCATGCGTGTCAAACCATGTCTCATCGTGGTCAATTATTGGGCGATTTTTTCTTATCGATGTTATATGTATACTCACGACGCCATTTTTGTAATCGCCGGGATTCCATAAGTACTTGCTTTTTGTTAATTGTGCGATATCTGAAGCCCATTTTAAACAAAACTCTCCAAAGGCTAGTGATACTATAGCTTATTTGGGTTTCGTCATTAGTGGCCCGCAGCTTCAGAGTTTCTAATGTTGATTTGATGGGATTTGACACGATTCTTTTCACTGTGGTCAGAGGTATCTTAAGTCAAATTACTAGTTTCACTCGCAGCAGCACTAGCGTTAAGTCCCTTGTTAAATAAAGAACTATAAGCAGTTTTTACAATGTTTGAAGAAGCTCTGTCGATGTTTTTCCACGGACGCCACAAAATGATGTTTTATATGTATAATAGTATAATATATCTTAAATTGATATTGCAATACAACCGAACACTTACTTAGAAATCATTTTAATCCGGCCCCAAAAATGAATACTGGGAATTTACGGATATTTACGACCGTACTTGGCACCCATTTTATTGCTGTCATGAAATCAGAACCATTTTTCGTGAAAAGAACTTTACAGGATTATTTTTTAAATATGCGCATTCATCTACAGGGGTTAATATAAGTGGCAGAAACAAACTTTTAGTACAAAAGTTGCATAATTTCTCTCGTCATATCTTTTAAACTTGTCAAAAAAAAACATGGGCGCACCGCAATGGTGAAAAACAACTGCAAGTTTTATTTTTTTAAATGCGTCACCCTATATATTTTTCACCAGGACGAAGGATCTCTTCCCCTGATTTCAGAAATATATAACATGTTAATATTAAGTTCAGCCGTTTTTGAAATGTTAGATTTTGTAATTTTGATAAATTGAGTTGATGATAATCGAGTTATCGAGGTGTTCCGCATACTTCAACGTGACATATTTGTCGCTTTACTTTAAATTGAAAATTATATTTTATAATTTACGATATAAAGTGAAGTAAATATGTTTTCACGACTTCTGACACATTTTCTAACATGTGATCCATATTGAGCCTTAAAGTTTCTTGTTCACTTAACACTTAAAGTTTAAGGTCTGTCATAATAAATTCGATTCTTTCGAAATCCCCGCAGAAGAATATCTAACCGACTTATGTCGGGGCTATTAGCCGGCCATTCCTTACTGAATGTGTCATTGTGGGTAATTCTTTGACTTATTTCATGACTAAAAACTCACATAACCATAGGTGCGCAAGCGCGTCGTTACCGATCTACAGAGTGTTGAAATTTCAAGATTTTTTTTGTTTTTTCTTTATAGCTCCTGCAGTTTTTGAGATATTTAGCTCAAATTTAGAATATAGGTTAAGCTATAGGACTTACATTATTGGGCATGCCAAATGGTTGTGATAATCTACAGGGATATATTTTTTCAGGGGTCATGCCCCCTTTTCTCCCTTAAACTTTTTTCCGGTGCGCCGCTGGTGGATTCTAAAATACGAAATGAATTGTTTTTTCGTTTAAAAACTTTTTAGTCTCTTGTAGTTTTTTCGTATCTGTGACCGTCGTCGAGAAAAAAAATAAAAACGATTTTCTGTATTTCGCTAGATGCAATTAAAACAGTCTAGTAGGCTCTGGCTTTATTTGGATAATTTCTTGTTTTTATTAATTTTGACAGTTCGCAGTTAAAATCGTTACTTGTGTCTGCACGTGTTTATAAATTAAAGGTTTAAGTTGTAAACTGTAAGGTGTAAAAGTGTTTTTCTACTAGCGTGCGGAAAAACGCATTTTCCGCACATGTTTTAGTGCGGAAAATCCACTTTTCCGCACCGTGCGGCAAAGATTTTTCCGCACTGTTATATTTTGAAATTAAATTTAATTAAATTAAATGCTGTACGATTTGAAGTCACTGTTCATCATATTACCTTTGAAATATCTTAGTTGCTATGGTGTATATAACCAGTTGTTGATTTGTATGTCACTGTCAACAGAATATTATAAATTTAAACTAGTTTATCAGTTTTTCTACTGGAGTTTTGCTGAATTCTTCGGCACGCAAAATGATTTCCGATGAAGAGATGAACGAATTAATATTGTAAAATTTTGTTCATTGTAATAAAAATTTAAAAAAAAACTCCGTTTTTTAAATTATTTTAAATTTGTTTCCTCACGCTAGTAGAAAAACTATTGTTCCTAACACGTGCAGAAACCTATTTTTCCGCACTTAAATGCTTGACACCACTCCGCTACGCGTCGTGCTGTCAACGGCATTTGCGTGCGGAAAAATCGATTTTCTGCACTTGTTAGGAAAATAGCTATTAAATACTCTTTATCATTACGTAATGCCAAATTTTACGAATTCTGAAATGGACTGGCGAATGGAAATGCAGACGTCGTAACATGGAGCGCTATCCCAATAGAATGATACCTGATCATCGAACAGAACTAACCCAATGATGTAAGTCGTACAGCACAACCTATATTCTAAGTTTAAGGTAAATATCTCAAAAACTGCATAAAGAAAAAACCAAAAAAAATCTTGTTATTTCAACACCTTGCAGATCCGTAACAAAGCGTTTGCGGATCTAGGTATATATAAGTTTTTAGTTTTGAAATAAGTCAAAGAATTACCCCCTCTTGTATGTACATTATATTTAGGAACACCCTGTGTGAAATTTGACATGTGTATTAAGGTATAGGTTACCACCGAACATATACCAAATATAGAAAAAAATATTATATGGGCAATTTTTTAGGTTAGGTAGGATGAAACAACCATTTTTTCATAATTCAGAGGTCGTTAGCATCAGAATTTTTACCAATACGTCATAAATTATGGTGACCATTACATCGGCAATAAAAAAATAATATAGGCGAAGAATTACAAGTATTCATGCCCAACAGTAATTTGTCGTAGAAATATGCAAAGGAATTTTTATCGCCGTTAGGGTCGTTTTGCGTGTGGAAAAACATCTAAAGACGTTTGCTTATTATTAAAGAAATCCAATTTGAGGCGTGTATACAAGACTTAAAGCATGCTGGGTCAAATTTAGGTTAGTAAAATTTGTGGAAATTTTTCCATTTCCACTAAAATTTCACTTGTACAAGTCATAAACGTTCCTCAGAAGAATTTTTTGTTTGCCAGAAAAAAAACTATATGGTTGGGAGTAAAATTCTTTATAATATTGTACTTTTAAGAATTTTAAATATTTTTATTATTTATGGGGTTATTGCGCGACTTGACTATTTTCGAAAGGGTTGAAAATGCTTTTCACGTGTAGCTCGTTTCTTGTTAATTTCGCGACGAAAAGTGAAGATAGTAAAATGGTTGGGAATAAAATTCTCTATAATATTGTCCTTCTAAGAATTTTCAATATTTTTATTATTTGTCGAGTTATTGCTCAATTTGACAATTTTCGAAAGGGTTGAAAATACTTTTCACGTGTAGCTCGTTTCCTGTTGATTTCGCGACGAAAAGTGAAGATAGTAAAATGGTTGGGAATAAAATTCTCTATAATATTGTCTTTTTAAGAACTTTCAATATTTTTATTATTTATCGAGTTATTGCTCGATTTCACTCATTTCAAAAGGGTTGAAAATGCTTTTTACGTGTAGCTCGTTTCCTGTTGATTTCGCGACGAAAAGTGAAGATAGTAAAATGATAGGGAATAAAATTCTCTATAATATTGTCTTTTTAAGAACTTTCAATATTTTTATTATTTATCGAGTTATTGCTCGATTTCACTATTTTCGAAGGGGTTGAAATTTCTTTTCACGTATTGCTCGGTTCCTGTTAATTTCGCGACGAGAAGCGAAGATAGTAAAATGGTTGGGAATAAAATTCTCTATAAAATTGTCCTTCTAAGAATTTTCAATATTTTTATTATTTGTCGAGTTATTGCTCGATTTGACTATTTTCAAAAGGGTTGAAAATGCTTTTCACGTGTAGCTCGTTTCCTGTTGATTTCGGGACGAAAAGTGATAATAGTAAAATGGTTGGGAATAAAATTCTCTCTAAAATTGTCCTTCTAAGAATTTTCAATATTTTTATTATTTGTCGAGTTATTGCTCGATTTGACTATTTTCGAAAGGGTTGAAAATGCTCTTCACGTATAGCTCGTTTCTTGTTAATCGCGACGAAAAGTGAAGATAGTAAAATGATAGGGAATAAAATTCTCTATAATATTGTCTTTTTAAGAACTTTCAATATTTTTATTATTTATCGAGTTATTGCTCGATTTCACTATTTTCGAAGGGGTTGAAATTTCTTTTCACGTATTGCTCGGTTCCTGTTAATTTCGCGACGAGAAGCGAAGATAGTAAAATGGTTGGGAATAAAATTCTCTATAAAATTGTCCTTCTAAGAATTTTCAATATTTTTATTATTTGTCGAGTTATTGCTCGATTTGACTATTTTCAAAAGGGTTGAAAATGCTTTTCACGTGTAGCTCGTTTCCTGTTGATTTCGGGACGAAAAGTGATAATAGTAAAATGGTTGGGAATAAAATTCTCTCTAAAATTGTCCTTCTAAGAATTTTCAATATTTTTATTATTTGTCGAGTTATTGCTCGATTTGACTATTTTCGAAAGGGTTGAAAATGCTCTTCACGTATAGCTCGTTTCTTGTTAATCGCGACGAAAAGTGAAGATAGTAAAATGGTTGGGAATAAAATTCTCTATAATATTGTCCGCCTAAGAATTTTCAATATTTTTATTATTTGTCGAGTTATTGCTCGATTTGACTATTTTCGAAAGGGTTGAAAATGCTTTTCACGTGTAGCTCGTTTCCTGTTGATCTCGCGACGAAAAGTGAAGATTGTAAAATGGTTGGGAATAAAATTCTCTGTAATATTGCCCTTTTAAGAGTTTTCGATATTTTTATTATTTGTCAAGTTATTGCTCGATTTGACTATTCTCGAAAGGGTTGAAAAGGCTTTTCACGTGTAGCTCGATTCCTGTTGATTTCGTGACGAAAAGTGAAGATAGTAAAATGGTTGGGAATAAAATTCTCTGTAATATTGTCCTTTTAACAATTTGCAATATTTTTATTATTTGTCGAGTTATTGCTCGATTTGACTATTTTCGAAAGGGTTGAAAATGCTTTTCACGTGTAGCTCGTTTCCTGTTGATTTCGCGGCATAAAGTTAAGACAATAAAACGGATTCGTCATCGGCGACCTTAAATTAGGCTATGCACTAATCCGAATAATTACCATTTCTAATTTTCAAATCAAAACCGGCCATGCATGCCTCCCTGACCAATATAAAGCTTCTTACATTAAATACTACCCTTTGATTTGCCATATGCGCGTAGTCTATCGAGTTTCGAGATGGTCATCGGTCTACAGCGTTGGGTTTTGGGTCCGCTCGGCTAACGACCTTATCACGCGCCTTTTAAATTTTAAATTGTAATTAAACTTACGAAAGATCTAGTTTACCCCCCTTGGATTCGAGAGTCTATCGTGGTTTGTGGGTTGATGAATCACGGCTTCCACGAGAGTTTATTGTTTTTGTGTTAGTGAATTTTGTATTAGTTTCTATTATTAAATTTCGTTAACTTGTTTTTAACGACTTTTAAGCAAAGTTGGGTCAGTAGAAAACTTTAGGTAGTGTTACCTAGGTAGAAAACTGGATTTCGATTTTCTTCTGGATTTCCACTTCAATTCTTACTTGATTTTGCTTTTTTTGTAGTTGTTTCTTGTATTCTCGTTCTTGGCGACGCACAAGTGTTAAGGATTTCCCTGCTGTCAGCCATTTAAGGCACCGGTTGGTGCCTATACTCTGTTGCTTAATGCCAGAGAGTAATAAAATCTAAATTTGCAATGACAGGACCCATTAAGCAGGGTGGACAACTTAAAAGTTGCATTGTAAATTTCAGGTTAATTAAACAAACGCTGTATTACACACGAAGTAAGAATAATTACTAGGCCTAAAGCTAACTAGAGTGGCTATATACAGTGTGGCCCAAATTGGGCCTACATGTATGGGGATCTTGGAAACTATAGAAGATAGAGAAACGGTTAAATGGGGAAAGTTTTTGACAATTATATTTCTAACTGAAAACCGTTTAGTACGCGGCCCTATCTTTTTTGGTTTTTGAAATATGTTGAAAAAACCAAAAAGATGTATTTTCGAAAATATGCTGTAGATTTCTTATTATTCACTATTTTGGCAATCTGTAAAAACATTTTTGAATCAACTTTTTAAGTAGATTTCAGTTCTGCAATTTAATTTTGAACAAGACGTTTCAGTTATTTTATACCATCATCAGGTTCATTTTTTCTTATGGGCGCCATATTGTATTTTATACTTAAAAGGTAGCTTATGACGTCCGCTTTTCAACGATGTATTATTTGTTGGAAAATAAATGAAATTGACTTGAAAAATAAAGAACACGTCAAATTTGAGAAGAACACATTAGGCAGGGTTAAATTTGTTTAAAATATCATAATATTATAATACATTATTTTATTTTTTCCTTATGGTTAAAAATCTCATATTAACATTTCAAATAAAGAAAACTAAAAACGCAATGAATAATAATTATTGTTTTGAAAAGAAAATAAGAAAAAATATCTAACTTACTATACTTATTCGAAATGTTGGCCGTTTTTATTAATACATTTTTGACACTTTTTTAACACAGTATTGATGACCCTGCGAAGCGTGTTGCCATTTATGCTCGTAAACACATTCCTCACTCTCTCTTCTAATTCTTGTACAGATTCCGGGGGTTCAAACTCATATACTTCATTTTTTACATAACCCCATAAATAAAAATCGAGAGGAGTTATATCAGGGGATCTAGCAGGCCAATTAACTGGTCCGCCGTTTGAAATTAATTTGTCATCAAATATCTGTCTTAAGAGAGTTTGAACTTCCCGAACATTATGTGCGGGACAACCGTCTTGTTGAAACCAAATATTATTCAATTGATCTTGAGGACTCTTGCTCTAATTGCCGGTAATATTTGATCTTCTAACAGCTCCAAGTATCTTTGGCCATTCAACGTATGATTATAAAAGAATGGTCCTATAAGTCTGTTGTCTAAAATGTAAGGAGAAAAGTAAAGCTGGGTTACTTAATACCTGCTATGTATTTAGCAAGCTAGGTGACATTACTTACCATACATACCACACCATACATTAAAACCAAATCGGGTTTGCAGTCTTCGTTGAGCCAATTGGTGAGGGTTTTCTGTTGCCCAAAAATGATGGTTATGTCTATTAAATACCCCGCAGTTGGTAAAATGTGATTCATCGGTCCAAATTACAAGACGACTGAAATCATGATTTTGTTCGCATTGATTCACATACCAATTTGAAAACTGCATTCTTCTTGGATAATCCGTTTCTCGTAAACCCTGAACTATAGTTGGCTTGTATGGTCGATATTTATTTTCCTTAAGGACTCTTTGTATGGTACTTCGCGGGGTTGGTAAGTCTCTTGCCGACGCTCTTGTAGATGATGTCGGAGCGGCATTAAAATAGGCTCTGACATTTTCGTCACGCTCGTTATTACCTGCTTTTTCGTAACTCTTGGGCCGCGGTTTTTCAAAACTTCCATGGTGTCTCAGGTTCATAACAATTTTTGGAAAAAGTCTGACACTTGGCTGCGGTCTTTTAGGGAAATTTTCAAAATACCTTTCTAATGCAAGGTTTGCATTTCTGTTGCAATGAATGTAACATTCTAGCAAATCAAATTTTTCTTCGTGAGAAAAACGCAATGCCATTTTCTTTTAAATTCAGAATACACAAATAAATCGTTATTATTAGATAATAATAATAAAAACTATTATACTTTTACTCGTTCTGACAAGTAATATTTTTGTTTCATTTTCAAACGGTAGTGGTTGGTCATAGGCTACTGGATTTTATTTTTGATTCATAGGTTATTGTAAGGTCATAGGCTACTGGATCTTATTTTTGATTCATAGGTTATTGTAATATTGTTGATTGAAACAATGCAAGCAGTGTTTTGTGAATACTACAAAATGTAAACCTTTTAATTGGTATTCAATTTAGGGAGTTATAGTGCAGTTGTCAAATTTGACGTGTTGCGAAAATTAATTTTCTTTATTTTTCAAGTCAATTTCATTTATTTTCCAACAAATAATACATCGTTGAAAAGCGGACGTCATAAGCTACCTTTTAAGTATAAAATACAATATGGCGCCCATAAGAAAAAATGAACCTGATGATGGTAAAAAATAATTGAAACGTCGTGTTCAAAATTAAATTGCAGAACTGAAATCTACTTAAAAAGTTGCTTTAAAAATGTTTTTACAGATTGCCAAAATAGTGAATAATAAGAAATCTACAGCATATTTTCGAAAATACATCTTTTTGGTTTTTTGAACATATTTCAAAAACCAAAAAAGATAGGGCCGCGTACTAAAAGGTTTTCAGTTAGAAATATAATTGTCAAAAACTTTCCCCATTTAACCGTTTCTCTATCTTCTATAGTTTCCAAGATCCCCATACATGTAGGCCCAATTTGGGCCACACTGTATACAGTCTTTAGAACATAATTTGTTATATGGGATTAACCCTCTCATTTTGAGTCAGGTAAAAATCGGTTTAAAATCACCAAACTATTACTTTAATAATGAAATTACGTCTTCCGGATTTGCAGTTTACTTTAGGACATTTTTAAGTACGGACCATAATTTACCTGCATTTATTCATTCATTCATTGTTTGTTTATGGCCACCCTTGGATAATCCCATTCAAAGGCAAAGTGTAACTTTCTTATATATCTGGACAGGCTTTACCTTAAATAAGTTAAAGGTAAAATGATACCTTAAATAAGGCGAACTGATACACGCATAAAAGGTTCCTCTCCAGAAACACAACTTTTTTTATTCAGGACATGTACTAGTATTTTAATTTATTAATGATAATAACAAACATGTGTTTAGATTCTGACCTACGATAATTTATGTAGAGGCATCTAATTACAAAAATCACACGTGTTAGTTGTACCAGTGGGTCTTAATTTACACATTTTAGCGTGGGGGGCGCCTCTTCCTATTTATGCGACATTTCTAACAATCCTATTAGAGAAAGTGCAGTACCTACTCGATATACGAGTATGCCGCAATCTAAGGAGATAATTAAATTTTTATTATATCATGGGACTAAACAAGAAAATAAATAAATATAATTAAACGACAAAATTTTTACGACGGAAGTGACGAGAAAGTTACATTTTGCCTATGAAACGTCATCACGATTAGTGGCGGCTTTTTAATAGGAGCTGCAGAGCTGCAGCACTGCCTACAATAATTACACTGGCTGACACGATTGTTGTATGACAGTTCACTCCATTATTTTCACAATACTAATACCTTTCTAATGACAGAAAAAATATTCATAAATGCCTAATACTTACCGCTTTTTAGTGGGCTCATTAGACCCTTTTATATTGGCAGGTAGTAAGTTTTATGAGGGGTGCATTTTAAAACAGAAAGATAACCTAAAAAGGATTGTTTATAACTAGGCGGAATATATGCACTTAAATTCAGCAAAAATATGCGCTTATATATGCCTTGTTTAGCTTTAAAATATGCAGTTATATGTATTTTTTTGACCAAATATGCATACTGGTATGCATATGTTTATTTAAAAGAAGTGCAAAAAAAACAAAGAAAAATAAAAGTAAATACTTTTTTAACCTGAAATTGTATAAAAGTCATTTATTACTAAATATTTTTCAATATTTTCAACTGAAAATGATTGCTTTCTATCAGCAAAAACATGTTTATACAAAGAGAAGCTTCTTTCAACATCTACTGATGTAATCGGACAATACTGCAACTTAGATAGTAAAGTATAGGGCCAAGATACAACTTCGTTGGATGGTTTACCTTCATAAAAGGTTTTTACTGCAGTTAAGTATTTAAATTCTTCATTCTTTTTTACAGTTACATCCCACTTGTTCTTTACTTGACCTCCTACTTTACCGGGAATGTTGTTACATTTAGCGGAAAAGGTTTCAACAATACTAATTGAGTCTCTTAAACTTAAATTTCTACTCTCTAACGAGGATATTATGTCCGGTGTAAAACTGAAATTAACCTTAATAAAAATAAGATCTTTAACTACACTTGCACTTTTTAACAACTCTTTACTTACACAACACACTGCGAATCGTCATCTAAATCCAAAATTAGTTCTTTAATGGCTTCGAAATGTTCTGCGTGGAATATTGCGGCCTTAATCCATGTTCCCCACCGGGTAATTACAGGTTCTGGAGGTAAACTAACTTCTGGTAATCTCTCCATATACATCTGCACTCTTAGAGGTGCTTTTAGAAACACTTTTTTTATATTTGAAATTAATTTATTTACTAAAGGACATTCAGTTCTGACAGTGTCTGCGACTCGGTTTATTCCATGTAAAAGACAAGCCACATGTACCATATTGGAGTAAAAGATTTTTAAGTTTTGGCCTACTTTTACCATATACGGTGCTGCATCAGATAAATGCACTAAAAACTTCTCGTCTGGGACTGGATTTGGTAAAAAAAAGCTCGATAGGGACTGCTGAATAAATCCGGTTACGGTCACATTATTAATTTTGTCTAGCTGCTTAGAAGCTATTAAATATGGGTTTGTTGCTTTATCTTATTGAAGTGCTCCATTCATATGATGTGCGATATATCTGCCACAAGCATCTGTGCTTTCATCAACAATAATGTAAAAAATTTTATCACCTAGTGAAGTTCTAATTTCTTCTAAAACGGTTTCGTATACTGAATGCTCATTTTTATTTCTAAGCGTGGATTCGTCAGAAATGGTTTGTTGACAATATTTTTGCAAAAACCCTCTAATTTTTGTATACTTTTATCGGTCCATGTTAAACACAATTTGTTTTAATTAAATATTTCGAAAACTACTATCTATTTATTTTTATTAAAATATAGTATTTTGAAAGCCCCAATTTTCTGCAACACCCTGTTTAATTTTAAATAACTTAATGTTATAACTGCAATGGTTTTTCAAGCCATTGCGTATAACTATGATATTATACCTAGATTAATCTCATATATTCAAATTTGGAGAGTGTGACGGCCATCTAAACAGTTTCTCGCTCCAGCTATTAAATTGGGCAAATAACTATAAATCAGTGCTGTGCGTATAAGTTGGAAGTTAATTAATTTTTTGTGAGTTTACGTAAGGAAGTTTAAAATTACGGTTATGCACTCGAAATAAACCGATTTCTTTTCTTGTTTTATGTAGGACCCGGTACGCGGTTTTTGTCGGTTACAAAACTAGTTTACAATTATGCTCTACAAATCACAACAGAAAACTAATCTATTGACTTGTAATTAAAAACGTTTATATGTATAGTTGATTGACAGTAAGGTCATCAAAATAATAAATCATTTTTAAACAACGTAAGCGAAGTCCTTAATAAGCCAGAGGGTATTAATGTTTTAGGTCCGCAAATCCAGCTTCATCTCTTAGTTAAGAACCTAAATTTGCTTGACAACAATAGTGTTATCCATTTAAGTATCTGTAGGTACTAAGTAAAATTAGTAATTATAGACCTAAATCATTAATATTTTTATTAGCTGATGTTTTTGAATTAACAATTTATAATTATTTAGAAAAAATACATTTTATTTCTAAAAATCAATTTGGGTTTCAAAAAAAAAAATCGACGCAAGATGCTATTTATTTTTCTGGATTTAGCAAAAGCCTTTGATACGGTTCATTTCAAGTCATATTTACTATTAAAAAAAAAATTGAAAATATTGGATTTAGAGGAAAGCAATTAGAAATAATTAAAAACTATCTTAAAGATATACCAACTTATTGGTTGTGTATTTTGCTTAAATATTATATTTAGGTCTCGTAGAGAAATATGGACACTTTTTTGATTTAAATATCGTGTTCCTCGAGGAACAATTTTAGGACCATTATTTTTTAATATTTATATTAATGATTTATTAAGTATGTATATGGGAAAATTCATAGTTGTGCAGATGATACTGCTATTTTTTTTTATAGCGATACAAATGAGGACAATTTAAATGAGGAAATAAAAAAAAATTTAAATGACAAAAAATTGGTTTGACAATAATTTATTAACAATTAATTTTAATAAAACAAATTACCTTCCTTTTACTTTAAACCTGAATGAATGTACCACAAAATATGAATTGTATCAATAATATAGGCGATGGCATTCAAATTTTAAAAGTTAATCATGTAAAATATTTGGGAATAATTTTTGACAGTTATTAAATTGGAATTTTAAAGTAGAATATTGATAAAAAAATTAAAAAGTACCGATTTTTAAAAACATTAAGAAATGTCTGGATATAAAACATCTAGAAATAATATATTACTCATTTAAATTACGGAATTACGGCATTTTAGGTTGGGGAGGAATAAACAGAACTTTGGTTTAAACATTTAGAAGTATTACAAAAAAGATTTTTGAAAATTATATTTAATAAGGACTATCTTTATCCTTCAAAAGAAATATATTCCGAAACAAAAAAGATGAACGTTAGACACATTTATATTTATAATATTATTATTTATACTTAACTTTTTCCGTAACCGCTCATTAAAATTTCAACTCGTTGTTTCTCATTCAGATGAACCATAGTGTAATCAAATTAGAAATCAGACAACAGAAAATTAAACAGGAACTCAAAATCGACACCTCTTAGGTCGCTGTCATGAAAACACCTTGACTCAACTGGTGGGTATTAGGTAGGAATAATTATAATTAGGAATCAAATAAAACAACGGCAGTCTACCTCCACAATATGTATTTCAATGTTTATGTTTATATCCTACATGTTTCGGACATAGAAATGTCCATCATCAGGGATACAGTGGTCGATTACGACAGCTCTATCTTGCATAAGCGACGATCAAAATTATGTTAAAAATGAAATTGTAGGTTCTAATGAATGTTCAAGACTGAATGAGATGTGATATTTGAAATTTTGGTCTAGGTATCTTTGAAGAAGGGGATTCCCAGTCTGCAGCCACAGAGACAGGTGATGAAGCAATTATGTCATTTGTAGCTATTTAGAGGAGATTAATTTAAGTGAGGTGCTCAAAGATGCTTCATCTAACCGTGTCTAGGGTGTGGTCAACAAAATACTGGGTTATATATATAGTTATCTTTTTCAGAATTTTAATATATCTAACATCAAGAAAGTAGCGTTTATTGTACAGGGTGATCCCCTATAATGTCGCCCCCCTTTAACTTTTTTATTTTAAGTGTCCCAAAAAATTTAAAAGTATGGTTATGTAGGTACTGAAAGATACTATTTTTTTTACGTATAAAGATAATTTGAAAAATGATCAGTATACAAGGAAACACGAAAAGTGTATTTTTTTAAATGGATCACCCTATATATGAATTTATTTTTGGACTCCTTGTAAAGTTCTAAACATAATTGATATATCATACCAGATACCTAAATTCAACCGTTTCTGAAATATTCGCATTTCAAACATTATCATCAAATATTTTTTTAAACAACTGTTACAAATCATGAAGCCTTAGGATAACAAAATGTTTGTTCAAAATAAATACCCATAGTGACATTATGTTAATATTGTTGTAGTTGTCTTGTTAAGTAAGTAAAAATGCCGTACTCAGACAGAGAAAGACAAATTATTTTAACTTATTATATTAAAAATAATTTAAATTGTCGCGCTGCCATTAGAAATATGATATATAGAAGATAATCCCGGTATGCATGTCCCAAGTCGAAGAACGTTAACATCTATATATAGTAAGTTTCAAGAAACTTCAAATTTAAAAAGGAAAAAAAGAACTATGAACGGAGATGAAAATACAGAATTAAATATTTTTCTAGCCATAGAAGATAATCCAAATAATTCCATAAGAAACATTTCAAAAGCATTACAAGAGACAGAAGATAATGTTCAGAATACCTCATACGGGAAAATCCAAAGAACGCTTAAAAAATGGGATTTAAAGCCATATAAGATTAAACCCACTACAAAGCTTACCCAAATGCAAAAAGATAATCGGGTCACATTTTGCCAACTGATTCTAGATAGAATTAATATAAACAACAATTTTTTGAAAATAGTTTTATGGACTGACGAGTCTACCTTCTCTACGAGTGGCCTGTTTAATCAAAAAAATACCAGACAATGGGCAAGAGAAAAACCACATTCTTATAGGGGATTTAAGTTTCAAAGTTAGAGGTTATTGGTCCGTATTTTTTTGATACTGTTTTAAATGGACCCCGCTATTTAGATTTCTTGGAAAACGAGTTAGAAGAATATTTAGACGATTTGCCTTTAAATATGTTACAAAATATCATTTTTCAACAGGATGGGGCACCCCCTCACAATATTCGTGATGTGCTTAATCACCAAATAAGAGGTTTCCTGAATGGATTGGAAGAAATGCGCCAATTAAATGGCCAGCGAACAGCCCCGACTTGACACCTATGGATACGTTTCTTTGGGAATATATAAAAAACCGTATATACAGCCATCAAATTGAAAACCTCAATCGTGAAAAAAATTATTATTTATTTATATTTCCATTTTTTCGACAAACGAAACAAAATTCATTTCATTATACCTACCATGTTTTACCCGATCGAGCAAAAATTATAAATTAAGCACGACGCGAACTGGTTGTAATGGTAATCAGTAAAATTGCAACGGTGTACTTTAAATGTTTCTAAATATAGCAATATCATCGCCAACCAGGCGTACGGGTTTTAAGAATACCCAAGACCCAAGGAGTACCCAAGGAAGGATGTAGGTATACGGGGCAATTCCAAAGTACTTTGATAAACTGCGGAAGAAGATAACCGACTTTATTGTAGAACGATAAAGACGTTGCCAGATTATTCAATTTTGCCTTAAATTTCAGAAAACATCATATCGAAAAAAATGATTTAAAAATATTATTAATATATAACTAAAAAATAAAATTTTATATACTTTTAAACCTTATAGAACAAACGTCTAATAACCTAAGAACACTGTACCTATAACTGCTACCACGTTAATTGCTACGGTCAGTGTGTCAAGGAGTTTAAAATGCACATTATTTGCCAATAATTTTGTTGCTACTTCTTCAAGTCGTGATAAATACGTTTTATTGCGTTTTTTTTGCAATATAAACTAATTCATTTATTGGCATAACTTTCTCTGACTGACTCTTAATTTGCATGCACTGCGAGCGAAAAATTGCCTAATTAATTTAACGTACAGGGTGGCTCCATTAAGAAACTACTAGGCACAGTATCCTCTGGACATTGTATATTTAATAATAATAATAATAATAAAATACTTTATTAGGAATTTAGATAAATACAAATAATGCACAAAGAAAAAAAAAATAAAGTGATACGTAAATCAACCGAAAATCCTGAAAGTGAACTATCCTGGATCTCAAGTACAATGGAGTAGAGGTTTTTAGCAGCTTGTAGATAGATACCAGTAAGATAAATTGGTACAAGTGGAATACATTTAACCAATTTAATTAATTTATGTTTTTCGGATAAGTGATCATATTTTTTAGGCAGTACAATTATTTTGGATTTTCTGGTTGATTTATAATAATTAAAAATATATATTGTCTTAATCTAAACCTTAAACAGATTTATTTAATGTATTTAGGTTTATTTTAGGGTATTAATTTTTTAAAAATTATCTATTATAACAAATAGATTATGCAATGTACTGTATGTTTGCTTTGAAATTCTTATTGTTTTAAATAGTCAGAAATTAATGATTGCTTTATATTTTTTATTTTAATTTTAAAAATTCAGATTCACATTTTAATACCAATTGAGAAATATTTGTAGACTTGCCAAAGTTGTTAACATTATTAAAAAATTGATAAGGTGGGGCTGTGTACACTTTGTGAATTAAGAGGGCACGACATTCGTTTTCACGTGGAGCGAGAAAATGAAAAAGAAAAAGAAAAATGCTAATTATTGATTGAAATTTAAAAAGTGGTTCGTCCCAGATGTTCGTCATTTACAATTTTACGTGTTAATTGTTTTATGTAATCAGTTTTTGCATTGTAGTGTTGATGGCCCACTTAGGGAAAAAACTGATGGTTTGTCAATGAAATATTCTTGTTTTCTGACAAAGAAGCACTGATGATGGCCTAAGGCCGAAAGCGCTCTGCTCTTTAGTAATTTTTAAGTCCCTCAAACTTCCGCAGGCTTCAGATACGCTTGATATTTTCGACACTGGAGCAAGTTCAGGTTCCTCTTCCTCTGTCTCAGAGTTGGGAGTAGTTTCATCCGTTTCTTGGATCTCTGCAATACACTTGATGATATTCAATCGTTTTCAATAGAGGCAAATTGTTTCAAGTTCACAAATGTGTCCTTAATGTTAGAAAACAGTTGTGCAGGCGGAATATGATCTTCTTCGAAGTCGTCAAATTATCTGTATTACACATAAATCCGGCTTTCATAAAGCATTTTCTTATTGTCATTGGGTCGGTAAAGAAGAGTATAAAATAATGGGATTTCCATTTTTAGATATGGGAAATTCATAACGGTCGTTTAACGCAGGTGGGTGTACATGACGTTAAAGCAAAGACAATAGTTTTTAATGTGCTGGGATATTTTTTTAAGTGTATCTCCCGATTGACGATTTTCCTGCTGATTGTAATAAAAAACAAATTACACATTCTTCAATGATTTTCCTCAAGGAAGCCAAATTTAATGTCAAAAAATACATAGGTTCACAAATTTTACAAATATGACGCCATATTGGATTTGTTTAAATGGCAACCCTACCTTATATTAAGCCAAGTTCATAACATTTTTTATTCCAACTCTAAAAATATATATAGTCCGCCCTACGAGTCTGTGACTACGACGGCTGAGGTAAAAGGCGTAAAAAGTCAGTTTTAACTGTAGCGGCATAGGCGTGCGGTGGCTCGTTATTAAATTCGTAAGAACGTAAGGATAAAAAAGATGTCTCTAGTTTTATATAATATGTTTCAAGTAGTGATATTTCGTTTTGACAAGCACAGCTACATACGTTTAAACATAAATATTAATTATACATTAAACAATATAATTCTCCGTCAATGTCTGTAAGATTTCTGAAGATAATAGTAAAGTTTTCTTCTTGACCTTATGATTTAAATTTTTGTCTTGTTTATTGGGTTTTTAGGTCATTTATAAATAAATAAAGGTTTGGTTTAAGTTGACGTTTCGGTTTATATTACATTAAACCATCTTCAGAACTACAATTACAGGAAAATGTGATTATTAACTAATTTTTAGGATTAAAAAGTAGACATACCTCTATATAAATCTTAGCACTATCACTTCTATTTTTACATGTTTAACTATGTGGTAACTATGCAAGACTGATTTTATGAAGGGATTCTTCCCTTAAACAAGACAAAAATTTCTGAAGATGTCATGATGACAAGCATCTTCCCACAAATTCAATATTATATACGATTGAAAAAGACAAAACCAGTATCAAGGCACAGGTGATAATTTGTGGCCCAGGAATTCGCGCTCTATTAGACGTAGGTTGCCAAATTTACCAAAATAAATGATTAATTAATATTTTTTAAATATTATCTTTACTACTTTAACGATTATAATCTGCAATGCAAGGGGGAAAATAAACAGGATATATGTTACCGGGATATGCATACGTTTTATGTAATATATTTGAATTCCATACAAGATAAGATTTTATGGGAATTTAAACAGAGTAGTATCACGGCAACACTGTTGTGTTTTGGGCAACATTCCTTAAGTTCCTTTCCTAGCTAAAGACTTGTGCGCCGGACTATAGTTGTCAATATTTATTTTTAACCATTCCGGAGATACGAGGTTTCGAACTTGTTGATTTGGTTCTGTAGTTATCACCCCTTAAAAATGGATATTTTGAGTTTCAAATACGACAGATGTCACAAATTGACAGATACGAAGCCGTTTTGATTATTTTTAAAGGTTATTTTTTAGGAAACCTTGTATCTCCGGAACTGTTGAAAATAAATATCAACAATTATATGTTTTTGAAATCAGATTGCGAAATGCAATTCACTCGTGTGGTTATTGATGAGGGTTGCCATTTAAAAAAATTGAAAATCTGTCAAATTTGTGAACCTATATATTTTTTAAAATTAAATTATGCTTCCTTGCGGAAAATCATTGAGGGATGTTTAATTTGTCAGGCTGTCAATTATAACAAATTTTAGCCACTGTCTGTGCATTGAAAGCATTTTTTTTTTTAATTTCACAAAGAAAATGCATTGGACCACTTATCTTTTAATAATTATCATATCAGCGATTTGTTCGAGTCCATTCTTGGAAATCCACACATTTAAATAAAATTATTCTGTTTAAAGTATTCGCCAAGCATAAAAAATGTCTTAAAGAAATTTAACTAGTTTAATTGACCACTTAACCGAAGGATTTCACTTAGAATTTACCCGTCCGCGAAACGGTATTGTCCAATTGTTTTCCAGCCGTACTATTATCGCGGAAACCATTAAAAATGGTCTACGAATTGACAAATAAGGCATTAGTCAAACAATGGGACTTTATTATTGTGAGGATGAAATGATTAGATTACAAAACTAGCGTTTTTGTAGCGGGTGAAGGACAATAAATCGCCGACGTTTCGACCTTTTATTTGGTCCTTTTCAGGCTCTTTGATAGATAGCAAGTAAAAGAAACTTTGAACCTATAGCATTTAATTTATTTTAGGACATTTTTTTGTTAGGGCAAACCCTATTTACCGAGTAATTTCAGACCTTTTTCAAACTTTTAATTAACGTTAAAGATTTAAGTTTCGTTGTAACGGGTTTGCAACAGTTTACGCGTCTTATCTCTTATCAAATAAACTTTTTAAATACCTAATTGAAGGAAATGCATTCACCACGAGAAATGTTGATGGCCCTAAAAGTAATTATTTTTCAAATTTGGCTTAGGAGTCCTTTTTTTCTGTGCAATAATATTTTAAAGCTGAAACGACCAAAAGCATTGACAGGGCATCCGATGTCATGGGCCGTTTTTCGATAGTTCTCCCTAGTAATTAAATATTTCACAACATAAAAGGGCTTGTTTACAGAAGGGGGTCCGGAGATTTATGCTTTGTAGTTAACCCTAAGCTATATAAACCACTTGTAAACAGTTTTTGATTTTAATTATAGGGGATTAGGCAATTTTACGACTGTTTAAGCCATCAGGTTAGTTCGGGTATATATGGGATTTAGCTGCGGGTTAAGTCTTTGCTTAATTGAAAAGTCATTGGGGAAAGTGGATAAGATTCCTGCAGATGGGATGGGACAATACTCTAACAACAAACAACAATAAAGGTAAAGAGCGGCGTAGGCGAAAACTTTTTAGGACCGCGCCTAAACTTTGACAAATTTGGTAAATGGTTTTTCCTATTTAAATTTATCATTAATAAATAGTAATATCATTAAAAATCTTAGAACGCCAGATCAAAACTTAATAATGCGTGTCTTGTAATGTAAATTTATTTCATTATACAGGTTGTTTCAGAAGTAAGGTACGTAACTTAAGGAGGTGATTCTTTATGATATTCTAAGAGAAAAAGTTCCTATGAACATGTGTCCCGAGTTGCCCCGTTTTTGATATACAGGGTGTTGAAATTTTTTTAAGGAAATCGTTTTTTATGATTTTTTTAAATATCCTTTTCCCGATTTTATTGAAATTTGATGCCGTAATACCATAGACATCTTTGCGTAATACATAATGATAGGGGGCTTAATTAGCTCTAACTGGATGAAATTATTTAAGTCCAGTGGCGTCCCGGGGAGCATCTTAACGAATATTATTGAGAAAAGAATGTACGCCACCGACCTTTTTTTAATTTTGATATTTTTTTTTCGGATTTACCAACTAATAATACAACTTTTTTGTTCCCTAAATTGTTTTAGTATGTTGCTTCGTTTTCGAGAAAGAAAAAAAAACAGTTTATTGCATGTACCGGGTGTTCCACCTAAGGAGGTAATCGGCTATATCTCAGAAAGTAATAACACTAGGACTTTGGGAAAAAAATATATATCGATAAAAGCGGCCAAGAGAAATTGCTGAAAATTATTTTCAAGTTCGAAAAATGACCGCTAGGGGGCGCGGGCGTAAGAGAACTTTCAAAATAGAAATGCCGATTTTCTCTGGATTTTTCTTAATAAAAATATGTTAAAAATATAAGCATTGTATTCTTCATAAAATTATGCAACTTTATGTTAGGAATCGTTTTTTTCTATTTTCAATAATAAAGTGGTGGGAGAAGGTCATACTTTTTTCTTTCAAACGCTGATATCTCTGCTTTTGATAAACCGATTTTATTCAATTTGGTCTTGAAAAAAAGCGCTTCTTTTCCTCTACACGTAGATCTATTAACTATACCATATTGATTCTGATGGTGGCCACTAGATGGCGTTTTTCCGTAATTCCTCAATGAATAAGGATTTTCTCAAAAAATTCAAATGTTATGAAATGACTTTTTCTTCATATTTTATTTTAGGCTTATAAAGGCTATTAAATAGTGGAATAAAAAATCCAGGTGCGTATTTAAAATAAAAAAGTTGATGATGGTCGCTCGAATCCGAAACGTCGGATTAAAAAACTAACCCCATCAGCTTGTAGAGGAGGAAAAGTTACTATAAGGAACTAAAAACCGCAACGTGATATCTTTTGTTAAACTAGAGATTTAATTGATTAATTAATGTTTTAAAAAATGGCCTATTTTTCCATATTAATTATTATTATCCCTAATTTCTCTAGTTTGACAAAAGATATCATGTTTCGGTTTTCAGTTTCTTATAGTAACTAACTTTTCCTCCTCTACAAGCTGATGGGGTTAGTTTGTTAATCCGACGTTTCGGATTCGAGCGACCATCATTAACTTTTTTATTTTAAATACGGACCTGGATTTTTTATTTCACTATTTAATAGCCTTTATAAGCCTGTTAACTGTTTTTTGATATTATTTTAAGTAGGAATTTATCGCTTATAACATTTGACCTAAGATTTAAAGGAGGTTCCAGGGATTTAGCTTCCATAATGTCTATGGGGGTACTGTTTAGGAAACCCATGCATTGTCTAAGACATTTATTTTTGATTGTTTCCAATTTGGTTAAATGAGTTTGTGCTGCAGATCCGTAGAAAATGCTAACATAATCCAATATAGAACGCACATATGCTTTATAGCAAAGTAAGCAAATATTTGGGTCCGAGCCCCATTGTTTATGGCCAAGTGGGATTAATTTACCAGCCAAGTTGATATATTCTGGATATTGTGTTCTTTTCCTGGAAAAATTGCATACCACTGTTTTTTTCCGCAAAAGTCATACGTATAAATTATGTAACTTATTGGGCTAAGAATACTTCCTTGAGGTAAACCTAACGTAGTTTTGAGTGGTTCAGAAATTCCGTCATTGGTACGAATTTGAGTTTGTCGTGATCCATATATATTGTATAGGTTCTTGACTAACGACAAAGGGAGGCCAATTTGTAGCATTTTTTTGTCCAGGATATCGTATTGCACGTTATCGTAAGCACCCTGAATGTCTAGGATCACCCTGTATATTACTATTTACCATAACATTTTTGATTTCTGCTTTTGTACTGATAGAACTAGGAAACATTTTTACTTGACTACGATAACTAGCATTGTCCATTACAATAGCGCTATTTTTGGGTATATTTTTAAGAAGTCGATATTCAAACCAATCTTCAAAAAATTGTGCGTCATTGTCTTGGTGATAAAGAAGAATCTGCTATGCTTTTAGCTGAAAGCAACAGACAGTTCGGAACAAATCCATTTTGTGAACCTGTGTGTATTTTTGTTATGCTTTTGCCTTTATTTGAAGGAGCCTTGGTTTAACATTTTTTTAAAAAATCATTCCATCCTTTTCTTGCAGTGTCATGTGTGTCGAACCATGTTTCGTCAAGGTAAACAATTGGTCGATTTTTTGCTCTATATTGTTTAATAACCGTTTAATATTTATGACGTCATTCCCGTAAACGTTTAGATTCCATTAAGGTTTATCTTTTATCTATTGTGTGAAATTTAAAACCCATTTTAAGCTAAATTTGTCTTAAGATTGACATGCTACAAGAAATGTTTATTATATTAGGTACAGATTGTTCCTCATACATTTGATAGGTTTTCCTGCTTAATACTGACTGAAAAGAATTTTGGGCTTTTTATGGCCAAAGCGATAATTATGGTTTTATGACGGTCAAAAGAAGAACGATATGATGTAAACTTTACTATACGATTTTTATGAAACATCGCGTTTCACGTTGTTTGCAATATAAGGCGCTAAATTGATCGCCTGCCTGGGGGTAAATTAAGGGTAGGCGGTGCCTACCTTGCTTACCCCGAGCGGCGACACTGAGAGGGATAGAACAGAGTACTGTGGGTCGTCCCATACTTCATTTTAGTTTCAATACATTTATCAATAAATACATACTACAACGTGGTGACCGAAATTAATAATCCTATCACCTGCTGTGTGGTGAAATAACCTAGTTCACCATATTGGGCGAACAGGTTCATTCATATTTCCTTGCATTTTTTATTTATATAAATAGAAATCTATTTATTAGTATTTTGTAACATAAACCTGTAACAGGGATATTTGTTTTGAACTTCACTACCCTGCTTTTAACTTTCCTATCAATTAAAAAACGGATTAAACATTTATTATGGCTTTACATAAGGAACAAAATGCGGGCGCATTTACATATACAGAGTGGCAAAAAAGTTGCGCATAATGCCTGTAACTTTTGAATTACCTCGTATACGAAAAAGTGACCTTTATGAAAGTTGTTCAGTAAATTATTTCCCACATTTCTGCCTGCATGAATTTTTTCTGTCATTTCTGGTTTGGTGGCCATAGGGACTCACTTACTTTTTTTAAATGGAACACCCTGCATATGATGAATTTTTTGTGTTTCAAATTTTCACCTATCTGCAAGCGTTTCCGAGATAATGACAGCTCAAAAATGAAAAACTTTCTAATTATAAGTATTCCTACCTAATACCCATTACCCACCAGTTGAGTCAAGGTGTTTTTATGACAGCGACCTAAGAGGTGTCAATTTTGAGTTCCTGTTTAATTTTCTGTTGTCTGATTTCTAATTTATTTACACTATGGTTCATCTGAATGAGAAACAACAAGTTGAAATTTTAATAATGAGCGGTTACGGAAATATATAGAGATCTCAAGATCAGGTTTGTCAACTTTTCAATGAATATAAATCTATAATATATATAAATAAATCCAAATAGGCCTCCAATAAATCAGTCAACGGTGTGTTGAGTAGTAAAGAAATTTCGAGAAACAGGCAGTGTTAGGGAAGCCGCTAGATCAGGTCGACCTAAAACAGCAACCGGGGGAGATAAAGCTTTGGATATCATGCTCTCAATACATGAAATTCCAACACAATCATCCAGGCCAATGGCAGTGGATTTTATTGTGTCTCATCAGTCAGTATATACGGGGTCTTGATTGGGTTTTTACGTCAGGAATATCCTTTGACATCTGTTGTCTCATCGAAGACTTTTTGGGTCTTGTGGCTTAATTTTGAATTTTGATTCGGCTAATGCTGCTTTATTGGATGAAGGCTGGAAAGCTGCATAGTTCTTAGCGCCTGCTGCATGTCTGTTAGACGATCATGGTAGTGCTTCTCTACTGTATACTCATAGTGCTTCTCTACTGTTAGAGATTTATGCCAACGGGGAGCCAATCTTTAGGCAGTTTGTATGTAGAGTTTGGTCTGGCCGTCGTATGTGAGTCCGTTATTAGTATATTGGTCGATACGTCCGTACGTCTGTAATAGTCTGTGATTATTTTTAAAAAGAATTCGTTGATTGTCGGTATTCGAAAGTCCTGATGCAAAACACGGTTCATGGTATATCTTGGAGCATTTGCGATGAGTTTCAGCTCCTTGTTTTGAATCACCTGGAACTTATTCAGCTCGAACTTACTTATATTGCACCAAAATGCTGCCCCATAAGTAAGTACCGGCCTGACCAACACCTTATAGAGGTTAACTTTGGTTTGATTACTAAGTCTACTCCGCCTGTGAAGCAGGGGGTGGATTGAGCTTAATTGACGCAATGCTGCCTTGATTCTATTAATAGAATTTAACCTCCAATTCAGTCTTTGATCGAAGATAAGTCCCAGGTACTTCACTTCCTGGCACCAATTCACTTGAACCTCATCAGTCAGTGAAAAATTTGTTTAAGCAGGAAAAGCTGCATCCCTACAAGATAAAGTTGGTGCACGAGTTAAACGAGGACGATTTTGATAGAAGAGCTGAATTTCGTGGGCTGATGATGGAAAGATGAAACAACGATAATAACTTCGCAACAAATATCATTTTCTCGGATGAAGGTACTTTCCATTTAAATGGCATTGTTAATAGACACAATTATCGTTATTGGTCTGCTGAGAATACTCACTGATTCCAGGAAGGTCATACTCAGAGGCCCGAAAAAGTTAATGTTCCAGCAAGATGGAGCACCTACGCATGATGCGGCAAATGTTAGACAATACATAAGCGAACAATTTCCAGGACGTTGGATAGGCAGAAGAGGTGCTATTGACTGGCCAGCGCGATCCCCGGACTTAACCCCGCTCGACTTCTTTTTGTGGGGACACTTAAAGAACAAAGTCTATGTTAACCGTCCAAATGACTTGGAATATTTAAAAGTCAGAATTAGTGCTGAAATTCGGGCCATTCCAGAGGACTTCCTTTTAAACGTTGTACACGGGTTCAGGTATCGACTGGCGCTCTGCTTAGCAGAAAATGGTGGTCATTTTGATCACTTGATCCACTGAAAAGGTTTCACTTGTTTATTATTCCGATTTTAAGTTGCTCCATTTTCTAGGCTATTTATTTTGTTATTATAAAGTTTGTTACAATTTTAAATAAATAAAAATTTGAAATAAAAAAAATTCAGAGTTTTCCCAGTAGAATCCAAATATGCAATCATATGCAGGGTGTTCCATTTAAAAAAAGTAAGTTGGTCTCTATAGCAACCAAACCAGAAATGACAGAAAAAATGTATTCAGGTAGAAATGTGGGGAATAATTTACTGAAGAACTTTCATAAAAGTCCACTTTTTCGTATACGAGGTAATTCAAAAGGTACAGGCATTATGCGCGACTTTTTTGCCACTCTGTATTTGTATGTATTACATTTTTGCGACAAAATTATCGCTGTTAAATTTCATAGATCAGCGGTCATCTTAAATTATTTTGAATGGTAATCTCCTTCTATAACGACACGACATAATTCTAAAACCCATTTAGTACCGAATTTTAATATTATAAAGGCCTGCGTTATACGCCAATCCACAGACAGACCAACAAACACACAAAAGCGTATAAAAATAAAAATATTGTACGCCGTTATGTCAAAGTTTCACGTCTCTAACGTTTTATCTAGATGTCCCCTTATATTCCAGATGCTATTAGAATAGAAGAGATATCCATCAAAATGAACGATATCTGGAAAATAAATCTTACAACAGAGCGGTACCATACAATTTTATCTTATCTTACAATTGTGTTTTGAGGTTTTAGAGCAATGGCCTTTACATGATTCTTTTCAAATTTCTGTACACTAAATAATTTCATCTACAAACACTATTAAAAGTAGACTTTTAACGCTTGTTGTCAGTGCCTAAAATGCCACTTAGTGTTAAAAGTCGGCTACTTTTAACACTAGTGTTAAGAATAAATACAAGGGTATTTTTAACTTTTATTATTAACATTAACATTTATTGTACAATTTAAACAACCAGAAATATGAATTCCTTCTGCAATTCCACTGATGAGGGTTTTGTTGTCATTTTGTATGATTGTAATAAGGCTTTTGGCAATTATTCTGCTATGAATAGCTGTTTTAGCATAAGTCGGTTAATCCTTATTAGAAGCGGGTCGAAGGACCCGCTTGGTATACGCGCTCGCATCTACAACTTATGTGTGTGTGGCGTGGTAGGCGTGGTGGTAGTGTCAAACAAATTTTCAATTTTATTTAGTTCCTTTATAAACGGTTCGCGGTGGAATATTTAAATTTCCTATTAATTCGACAACTATACAGCTTTATTATTATTATAGATTCTTGGGCTATTTATAAACGCGCCCTGCATATAAATTATGTGGTACCACTTTAACCCCATAAAATAAACTACTGAGCTTCTAAAAAGACAGATAGAACACGAATTTTAACGAAATGTTAGTTTTACTGTTACAGAACATAGGAAAGTAGATAAATATGTCATTTGCTTGCGCGGTTTTGAGCGCGTTTTGATGGATGCGATAATATTTATGGGAGTTTCCAGAAACAAGCATCATAAAAGTAAATGATCCGGTTGGAGGGTAACACGGTTAACTAGGGATTTACGAGTAACAATAATATATTAGGTATAATAATAGGCAAATCTGTACAATATGGTATCTTGCATTTTAAATTTGAAGACGTCAAAATCACTTAACTGTGCCTGTGTCGTTTGGTCGATTGCATGTAACGACTAAACAACAAACGTCGGTAATTTAACCATTTTCAAACGTCAGTATTACGTGAATAAAACGTTATATTTTCGTCATATACACACCATAAGAGTAGGCCCATTTGCTACAACCAGAAGTAATATATAATTAAGTAAATAATCTAAAAATCACCAGCTCTGATTAAATTTCAGCAAACCTGGCAACACTGATACAAACTCGGACCACTTGAAACGCGACGTCGCCAGCGTGATATTGCAGATCGCAATCGGCGATTCCCAAGAACAGTTCTTTACGCGATGAAATTTAATGTGGCAACGCAGCAATCCCCAATTGACAACCTGAACAGACGTGACGTGCGTTTACAATACTAACTGCGACTACGACAAACGACAACCTCAATAATACTGACAAACTGTAACAAATGTGAGCAAATAAGTAATTATAGAAGGTGTAGATAAAGAAATTCTAGTTAAAACATCTGGTCAGAAATACCAACCCACTAATGGAATTTCTCAATAGAAGAATAATAGTTTGTTTTATTAGTTTATTACTTTATTAATTAGCCTATTTATTGCCCTCTTATCTTCGGACCCCGACAGCACAGGCGACACGGCTGCGTGCGACCATTAAACGTAAGAGAAGAACACAGAAATCCCAAAACATTCTTATATATATGCAATAGTTCTTAAAATATGCATTTTTTCCTTTAAAATCACAAAATATGCAAAAAAATGCATATATGTATATTATGCAAAATGCATAAAATCCAGTCTTTAAAAATCACAATGAATTGTACCAAATAATTTTACAATATAAGAATAAATATTGTGCAACGAAGTTGAACGAATTTTTGGAAAAACACGGGCAATCTGTTTTACTCTGGCCACCCTATCATCCAGAAATAAACCCTATTGAAAAGATGTGGGAACTGTAAAGAATTGGGTGGCAAGTAGAAATACAACATTCAAATTAGCGCCAACCAGACAAAAGTTTTTGGAAATAACAGTTGAAGAATGGGTAAATCTTTGCAGGCATGTAAGGAAGCATGGAGAAGAACTGATTGACAGAGACCACATTGTTGATGCAACACTTGATTTAAAATTAACTTTAACCCTCAACAATCTCTCCGCTGATCAACTACGTCATTGTACCTTTCATGATTTATTTAGACTCTAATGAACAACTGACAACATACAACATTAACATAATATTACAACTAACATGGAGCGATTATTACAAAAATTATTGTTGAAAATGGCCCCTTCACTTAATATGCATCATTCCTCCCTCCTTCTCATGGAATTGCGCATTTGTTGAAATATCCCCGTAGTATTTTTTATTCTATCACATGCTGTAACTATTATTTCTATTAATTCCTCTAGTGTTAATGGGACTTGTGTACATTAGCGTCTTAAGATGGCCCCACAAAAAGGAATCTAAGTTGTTGAGGTCGGGGGACCTTGGTGGCCATTCTTGAGGCCCAGTTTGTAAATAATTGCGAATCACTACACTGAAATGTGCGGGTGCAACTATTTTCTATTAATTTCTCTACAGTGATAATGGGATTTTAAAATATTATACAGGTTTTAGTAAATGGACCTACTCGTATGTGGTGCCCCACCCTGTTATATGCAAATTATAATCTACAACATAAGTTTAGTTGGTTTGGAATTCGGTTGATAATAATGGGCTACAAAGTAGCGAGTCGTAAACACCGACAAACATACATTTCGAGCACTGTCACTTTAACATCGCACAATTTTCATGCACAAGTTATGGCTTTCAATTAAGCAACCTCTAATTCCTGCCGTCACATTCTAAACCGTTCTCGTTGGGCAATTTCTCGCATTAAGTATGTCGTAAAATATCGCATTTTAGGGGTTTAAAATACAATGTTATAACCCTTTTCAGAGCGGGTTTTACTTGACATTTTGTGTTCCTTGTAGTCCTTTTTGCTGGAATATGGGTTATATCGTGCAGTTTTTATGGTTTTGTATATTATATCGTGCCCGTCTAACTTTTGGTACATTACATAGAAACGATAACACCACTTCTGAGTGGTTATCGAGTGAATCGAGTCCCTAAACTTTACCTGTTTCAAGTTTCAGTAGCAATACACCTCAATGTTAATTAGAAACGGTCCTAAGGTTAGGTTGACAGTTTAACACGTGTAATATTGAATCTGGTTAAGAAAACGCACTGTATTATAAATATCGAACTACTAAAATTCTCGGAGTATTAGAAATATACAGTAAACATGTTCGTAATAAAAGTAAAATCCTCAAAACTCCTAATATTGAAGTAACATCGCTATAGAAAAACTGGCTTGGGGTTTGTAACTTTTACATGACTTTTTTTCAACACTGTATAAAGTTAACACACAGAAATTAAACGAAGAGACTAAAGAAATGTAAGAATTTTTCGAACCTGGAAACCTTGAGCCACATAAAAACCAACATTTTGACATGAAAATCTGTCATAATAGCTTCACCTTCGGATTTGGGTAACTATATCAAAGAAATACAGCGACTTTCGTCAATATTAGTGTCTTAGCAGAAGGAAAACATACTTTAAACAAATATAAGCATTATTTTCGGGGCCCAAAACGATGCAATAATAAAAGTAAAATCAAATTAAAACTCGAAATTTCTGACAACTTGACGTTGACACAAAACCTGATATATCTGTAATATTAGTAGAAAACTTTTTTAGTTATAATTGTTAAATGATGATGGGAACATTGAATAAACCCAACATAAAAGTAAAAAAAACTACATTTCCTATAAAATATTTGAAATAAGAAAAAAATTGAGAGCCACTTCATTGCATCTCGAAATTTTTTTTTCTCGGAAACGTAGTAAGATACGAAAAAATATCAAGAGACAGAAGTTGTGTAACTTTTTTTTTAAACACCCTGTATATTCTAGTTTTATCGCAATACAGTCTTTAGGCCCGATTGTAATAATTTAAAATTGCCGGTTGCCTCTATGCTTCCGAAATTAAAGCAGAACCGAAGTAAAATATCGCTCATACACCCCCATTTTCCATCCACAATAAACTCCTTAAAAGCCGATATAATCTCTAGAAGCGTGGGGGATTTATGTGGAGCGAAAGTGTATACAAATATACTTACCACCCTTCGATTTTAAAAATGCCTGCTTTATATTTCAAATTCGTTCTGTGATTCCGAAATCGTCTTTTCCAACTAAATCTACTGGATTTAAAACAGATTTTTAAGTAAAAAATGGCTGTTTTTTGATCTTCCAAGTTTGTTTTAGAAGTTATAATGATAAAAGCTGTAGAATGAGTGATATTATACAAACGTCGGGGAACGCCATTATACAGGGTGTTTTATAATTGAGTGCTGATCCTTCCTTTAGTGTGTCTAAAAACGTATGCAACATATGGGAAACTTCTTTAATATTGGTTTCTTAGAAAATTTTATTGTTGATAAAGTTGGTGCTTGCCTTGAAACGATAAATGAGTATTTGAAATTTCACGTGTGGCTTTTAGTACGGGAGCAAATGTCATTTTCCGCAATCGCGTCAAGAGTAAAGCACCTTAGCTTATAAAGATACAGCAAAATATTATAAGAAAAGGGTATTCCAAATTAAAAAAATAATCTTAATATAAAATTTGAGGTAAGTGAATAAGTGGTCTTGACCTTTTAACTGCAATAAAATTGAAGGGTCAATCCCATTGTGTGGACAATAAATATGTAAAGTATAAAGGTGCGGTAGAGGGTCGGACTAAGGAAATTACGTAATTATACTCGTATGATGTGTTTATATTAATTTTATGATATGAAAAAAAAATTAAATATTTCAAACTTTTAAAAGATCCCTTTTTTTTATAACATTCTTCAAAATATACAGTGCGTGTATTAAGTCTGGAAACGGCTTAATAACATTACAATTTCTTGGCCGATTTAAACCAAATTTGGTACAGTTGTGTAAGAGGATCTGACGCACCGAATGACGATATTGGCGTTGTTGCCAGCTTTTTAGTTTGTCTGAAATTCGAACGAATTTTAATTTTTAAATGTAACACCCTGTATATTTTTTCATTTATAGTTTTTACTTTAAAGTTGTTACACTTTTGGTATAACATACTTTGTTCATAATATCAGTAGTTTTCTCCTTCTCCCTCTTACACAACTGTACCAAATTTGGTTTAAATCGGCTAATAAATTGTGATGTTATTAAGCCGTTTCCAAACTTTATACACACACTGTATATTGAAAGCAGGAAAGCACTAGTGAAATATTTACATTTCAATTCAATTCAGTTTATTAAAAACAAACAATAATATTCCCTTTATGCGAATTTATTTACATTGAACCTACCCCAACATACGAATGTTTATTTCGAATGATAGGTCTGTTTGTTTGGGAAATTGATGGATGGACTGTATTTACAAATTTCTGTAACTCACTCTTCTTAAAACCTATTAAATTTCGAGTCTGATGCTTTTGTAACGGCCATAAATACTTACGTAGTAGACAGATTTGTTGGTGGGAAGGGTATATGTATACTTAAAGAAGGGCCAAAGAACTAATTATCCCCTTAATTTTATGGGTGGTCTTTAACCCGCAAAACAATGTTCCTATTATAAAGTTGTTTCTCTTTTATGTTTATGTTCACTGCTTATTTCAAAATTTTAGGACGCGGCCTTTTTATGTTTAGTAGATGAATTGATAAGTATACAAAAAAAGTCTATAAGAAATCAGTTTAAGGCGTAAACAACTAACATTTGTCGATAATTTGATTTTGGTTTTTACTAATATTTCTTAAGAAATAAGACCACGAAAAAGTATTTTCTGATTTCTTATCAAAGTAGGTATAAATCAACCTGTATACCATACCTAAGCCATATTATAAAATTGCAGGTTTTTATCTGAGACAATATATATTATATATCGTCGTATAACGTCCATTTATCAGCGTTTAGGGGTGGAATTTTATTATCTGCAAACAACAAGGGTTAAATTTATAGGCACAAGGCTTAAAACCATTCATTTTACTTGTCTATAACAGCCAAAGTTTATGACATGTACTAAACCTATATTACGCAAGCTTAATATGTATCCCGTTGAAAAAGTTTAAATTATAAAAGTGCTATTAATCGAAAAAACGTCGAGAACAGAGCCCTGGAAAATAAAGGGTTGCGACTGAAGAAAAAGTTTTCTTGGATATCCGTGTAACTGTCAGGACAATACAATTTTCTGTTTGTTTAGAGAATTTTAATGTACGCTTAACTTTGAAGGGTTGAAATATTAGATCCAATATGGGTTTAGGGAAGAAAGAATGGAAAATTGATTTTTCATTGCACATTTAATTTTAAACCCTTACGGAAAATGTCCCTTTAATTTCTGATTAATTCATTTGGTAACTAGCATAAATGATTTGAACTATATTTGAATCAATTTCATTGGTTTGCTTATAATATCCTCATGGCGACTTAAATTTGAGGCAAGAATTACAATATAGCTTGCAAGAACGTATTGAAATATGTATTTCAAATTTTTATTAGATATTAAGAAAATCATAGCTATTTAATGTCAAGGATTTTTTGTTTGATAATTTGTTTAGCAAGTGAGTTGTATGCGAAATTTTAAAAATGTATACAAAATATACCGGTAAGTTTTGACCAATTCGTAAAGCCAGTAAAAATGCTTCGAGCTCTATCTTTTCAAAATTTAAAGCTGTTTCGATCAAAAGTTCAGAAAATTACAGCTATTCAAATTCGAGTACAAATTTCAGTATTTTTTGAGCATGCAGACTTCAATATAATAATTCATAAACAAAAACCCTTAAACTTCTGACGAACACACTTACAATCTAGCTTGCAAGAACCCATTGAAATTTGTATATCCAATCAAAATTTGAATTTGTATTAGATATAAGGAAATTCATACTCAAAGTCGAAATTTTTTTTAAATTTCTTTAGCAAGTGAGCTTTATGCGATGTTTTAAAAATTCATATGAAATATTCCGGTAGGTTCTGACCAATTATTCTATAATCCAGATAGCAAGAATGCTGTAAACTACATATTTTTAAAATTTAAATCGATTTGGATCAAGAATTCAGAAAATAACAGCTATTAAATTGGATTAAAAATTTCATTATTTTTTAAGCATGCAGACTTCAATATAAAAATGCATACACAAAAACCCTTAAACGAGAAAAATATTTTAAAAATTTATTTAGCAAGTGAGTTGTAAGCAAAATTTTAAAAACTGATATAAAATTACCCGGTAAATTCTGACTAATTCTTCTATAATCCAGCTAGTAAAAATGCTTCGAACTCCATCTTTTTAAAATTTAAATCAATTTCGATCAATAATTCAGGAAATGACAGCTATTCCAATTCGAGTAAAAAGTTTCATTATTTTTTGAGCATGCAGACTTCAATATAAAAATTCATACACAAAAACCCTTAAATTTCTAACGAACACACTTACAATCTAGCTTGCAAGAACGCATTGAAATTTGTATATCCAATCAAACTTTGAGGTTCTATTAGATATTAAGAAAATCATAACCTTCAAAGTCGAGAAAAATATTTTTGAAATTTGTTTAGCAATTGAGTTGTAAGCGAAATTTTAAAAATTCATAAACGTTACCGTTAAACTTGTGAGGAACTCACTGACCATCCAGCTATCAAGAATATATTTAAATATGTATAAGTGTACAAAATTTGAATTTTTAAATTAGTCATTTAGAAAATTACAGTATTCGAATTAGAAAAAATGTTTAATTTTAGTTCTTCCCGCATAGAAATTGTCTCTGAAGTTTTCCACGAATTCGCTGCATTTTCACAACTTTTGTATCAATTTCATCACGTACTAAGAAAGTTAGGATTATCAAAAATCGATATTAATTTATATTTTGATTACTATTGGCTTAACGAGACGAACAAGAAGCATCCTTAATTTGATAACTGCCTTGGACTCCCTCCTCTCACAGAGTGATCAGCAAAATATATTACATTAGTTTTATTGCACCCCTTGCGAAAAAATTACAGGGGGTGAGTAATACGACCTTTTTAAGGACCTTGTTGGGGTTGTACAGTATGTTTAAGAGGGTATAACAGAGCGTAAATGTAAATGACAAGGGGTATTTTTATTTCAGGGATACTTTTGTGTCTAATTAGTTAAAAATGAAAACCAAGTGAAAATAGTACACCTTAGATTAAGTTAAACAATGATGATATATGCATATTATAAACAATGGAATTTGTCTGCACGTTGGCAACATGCACATTATTGTCTAGCTCTACTGGAAGTAGGAAATTTCATTTTTATAAGGGTCTATTGTCATTTAAGGAGAGGAAATATTTGACACGTGTTATTTTAATGGGTGACGATAAATATTTATTTACGGCCACGTGACCATTTTAAATAGAATACAAAATGAGCAAGCCCAACAGGACTTGAAAATCTTTAAATTTCCACAGAAGCCATTTATTTCCCTCGTTCCTAAATTACTCCAGATGCAGCAAAAATCTGCTGCATTCGGTATTTAGCACATCAGGGGAGAGATAAAGATAAAAATACCCTTACGTTACCCCATAACAGTTCTCGAAACAAGGCTTTCTATTGACAGTAATGCCTGTCGGATGGTGTTGTAGTCGTCGGGGGAAAAACGCTGAAAAGATTAAGACTCAATAAGGGGAAATGGCTTAGGTACAGGATAAATGGAAGTCTCGCAGTTTTTTTGTAACCAGCGTCTAATTTTTTCACTCCCTACTGAAAAACTTTTAACAAACTAAGTATACAAGGACGCATGCTCATAAGAAAAATCGCACGAATATTTGTAAAATATCAAGAGTTGGTCAAGAAGATTCCCCCCCCCCCCCTCAGATTTTAAATCTTGCGAATTGGAGTTTTTTTTGTGACAAATTATAATTGTTGGTTTTTAATATTAATATTAATACTTTATTATTAATATTAATAGTTTCATTGGGTAGACGATTTAACATCGATAAAATGTTGCAATTAAAATTTGATTGGCCATATCTCCGGCTACAAAACAGTTAGGGAAACGAGGTTTTTACTGGTTATCTAGGATTTTAGCCTCTATGTAACTCTGTAAAAAGAAACATACCATACCATTTAAAATTTCCAATAAAAATCGTAAATACTATTAAGTTGTCAAACAGCGCCCTCTAGTGGCCACTGTAAACATAATTAAGACATAGTTTATAATGCAAACAATAAAACAAAGAAGGCTCTTTTCAACGAGACTAAGTTTGTCAAATTCGGTTAAGCCAAACCGAAGTTATCAATCAAAATAACAAAAAACAATTGACGTTCCCTCACCACTTTGTTTGAGGAGATACAAAAAAAATTGCCCGACAAAAATGTATTGCAAATTTTCCAAGTATAAGATAGAAATATTTTCAATACATCTTTATTGGTCAAATTCCGGAAATAAATGATCTTTTTTAATTGGCCATGGGTGTTACGCCCCCTAGCGACCGTCGTAGAAACTTAAAAATAATTTCCAGCGATTTCTCATCGGCGATTTTATCATAAAAAAAAATTCCGCAAGCTATGCGACTAACTGCTTCCGAGATACAGCCGGCCGCCTTTCTTATTGACTCACCCGGTACTTAAAACTAAGGTCATTCTCAACAATATCCTTAGCTTTGTCACTTTTCACAACTAACTCAATTTCCTGTTGAGTCTTCGTACCAACCCTGTATTTTCAACGAGCTGGATCACCTCAGCGTTGACATGACGATAGCAAATTTGGCTGTAGCTTGTTCTACCCAACTAATGTTACTCTTTGGTTCTACAGTATCCTTATCCAGGTCCTGTTATAAATATACCAAGAAGTATCCATGAGGTTTATCAGTACTTTGTTTTGAAACCTTTTAATGGTTTGCACATTACTCTGACTGGCACAGTCCCATAACTGTAAACTTGTAAAGCATAAATGTGGAGTTCCTTATAATCAGTCTATGCTGTGAATTATTTTCTTATTGATATTGACTTTCCAGCTTCTTCGCGGTCATTGCCTACAGCTGAAATGGCTGTGTCATCTGCAGATGTGTCGTTTTCTAATTTAGGAATATCACTCGTGTACAAGAGGTTTAGATCAGGTCCCAGTACCTACACTTCCTGTATTGATGTTCTTAAGTTAAGAGTAGGCTTCATCTGAAATATAGGATTCCAGAGTGTCAGAAAATTGTTTGGGTAAATACATTTTCATTTTTAGTTTTGAACCTTAATGCCAAACTTTATCGAATGCAAGGAAGATTGCGGAGCAGAACTTTTTGTCTTCTAGTGACCTTTTTGTTACGTTAGTAATTCTGTGAACCTGATCTAAAGTGGAATGGCGCACTTTAAATCCAAATTGATGAGACGGGAGCAGATTGTGGACCTCTATGATTGGTTTTAGTCGCTTTAATAAAAGTTTTTCAAATAGTTTCGACAGTAGAGGCAGGAGGGAAACAGACCTATAGGAGAAAACCTCATATGGCGGTTTGCCAGGTTTTGGGATCAATATGACGGTAATGATCAAATCCAGGAGTTTTCTTAGGATTTATACTTTCTTTAATCTCTGCAACTCTCTTGTATTCATTCAAATCTCCATAGCTAAACTCCAATTAAATTGTTTAGCGCTCCTGGTGAAATATACTCATCAATATTGATTAAAGTGGGGCTTATCTACACATCTGCGTCTTGGCGAAGTCGTTAAGGTGACAAGGGAGAAATTTTCTTTAAAATTAGCAGACATTTCCGGCGCTAAGGAAGTACTGAATTAATTATCAAGGATATAGCGAATACGAAATAAAGCAAACTTCACAGGGAAAATATTCTTGCTCCCCAATTTTCTTTGCCGCAAATTTAAGAAAAACAAATGTTAAACGAAATGAACAAGAGTCGACAAAGAAAGTAGATATAAATTTATCTCCAGCGCGATGTTTTTTTGATTGAATGTAAAAAGTAAATGATGTGTAAGAGCATTCCTGATAAGCAAATGCGAAGGGGTTTCCCTTCCTGATTTGTTAAAAATGCTTCTGTGGATATGTAGAGAGCCTCATCACAATAAACTTTTCTGCATTCTTAAAACCTTGCATTACAGCTTGTTGGCCTTTATTTACTTAGATCAAACATAAATTGTTTACTGTATTTCTCCATAGGTTGCGTGGTTTAAAATATGTCAGTTGAAATAAAAGGCTTTTTGTCACAGAAAATATATTTATTTACTTCTTTTATATCGCTCACTCACCGTTACATTTGGTCTGCGTAGCAGCAAATATGGTTTTACTGTTACATCTTAGTATGGTAACTACTTACTTCAATAAATCAGCTACGCGTCTTACATATTTAATAACAAACACTAATATCGTGATACAATACTACTTCTTAAATCTTCGAGAATTTATCGCATAAATTCCACGAATTTACGACTGCTTCTAATAAAAGCTTAACTGGACTCGAGTCGGGATATAATAATTACATTACTATATCTTCTGAATGACTCCGCGAATTGACCAACTAATTTCATGGCTTGGATGCCGTGAAAACTCAACGAACCTCGCGTAAAAGCCGCGAGTGAGACTGTGTGCTTCTCGTGAAGGCTCATACGAATCTAAAAATGTTAATCCGAATAGTCGAAACATATCAACTCTTCTCTCTTTCTCATACGTACAGTAACATCCTGTCATGCTATTTCAATTAACACGTAAGTATATCTAGTTGCATAACAATAAACCCTTCTCTTGGCGGTTGCAACCACGTTTTAGAATTTAACTGACTTGTTTCCATGTGCATTGGTATTTTCGATGCACCGAAGATAAATTAAAAGATTGTAGAGTGCGACGTTGCCGTACTTTCTTTACTTTAAATTCATACTTGTTTTTGTTATTAAATTATGCAACTAGATAACTCTCCAACACAGCTCTTATAAATAATTCTATCAACCTCACGCCCCATAATTCTCTTACAGAATACCTACACTAACGCCGACAAGCTCCTAGCAGCTGCCGAAGAACTCGCCCATACAGGCGAGTGCGATCCGGACGAGATCTACAACGTTGCCAGAGAACTGGAGGCTCACGTCGCCAGTTTCGCTGCCAGAGTCGAGCAGCGGAGGAGACGGCTAGACCTGGCTGTCTTGTTCTATACTAGGGAGAAAGAGCTGGCTAGTTGGGCGGATGAGCTAAGGCAGGAGCTGCAGCAGGAGGAGAACGCCGCTGAGGGATTGGAGACTGTAGAGAGGTATGGAAGACACTAGCGCTGTCGTGTTTAATACTGGGGGGGGGGGGGGGTATATACGATTCTCATGCATTACGCAATTAATCTATATTTTTGCTTTAGGCTCTTGGAACAGACTGATCAACATCGGGTCCAGAGTTTGGAAGCTTGTGCCTCAACAACGGCGCAGGGAGAGGCATTGCTACAAGAACTAAGGTAAGATAATACTCTATCTATATCATTTCAAGTTCCCTCATTTTATTTTATCCTTAAAAATAAATCTCGACGTTCATTTATGTCACACTCCGAACCGGTTCAGTGTATTTCACCCCGGAAACCACTCGTTCCCGAGTTATCCCTATAAATATCTGCTGCCTTGTGCCTGTCATGAACAGAATGAGATTCACAGGGAACAACGTGTTTGTTTTTATTTTTAGATGTAACTTCCTGAATATTAATTGGATTAATCTAGGAAAATATTTATTTACCTGACAGTATTTTTTCTAAGAAAAATGTGCAATTGTATATAATACTATTTCTTAACAAGACTAGTCGACGTAAAACTATATGTTTCACACACAATAACAATAAGTTTTGCATCGATTTTAACCATTTTTTTCTTAAGTTGTAGACGCCTTTATCTGGATCGTTTGTTGTATCGACAATTAAGTTTTTCTACCTTCTTAGGATTAATATTTTATTCTGGTTTCGTCACCTGCCCCAAAGTAATACTTACTTGCTTATTCATTATTAGATCCTTTTAAAGTAAAAAAAAAAATGCAAAGAACACTCAGGTATTCTCGGGTATAGATCCTGTCAATTTAAGCCCAATAAAAGTAAAATATCTAAAATATCCAAAACAAACTACAGTGTCATCAGAAACTAGTAAACCCTGTTACAAATCAAGTATAAAAATGAGACACTACACAATTTAAAAATTTATTAACATATGGATAATAAAATTAAGATAATTTATTTATATTATTACATTCACCTGCCTATCATCAAAAAATTCTCCGAGGCTTTAATGCACCTTAAGGAGAAGAAAGTTACATAGCTTACTTTTATTTTAACAACTGGTAGTTCTCAAAAGGCAACTGGGAGTTTATTCCAGATTTTCAAAATTTCACAGCCAACATTTTGTTGGATGTAGGTATATACTATGTTGCTTAATGCCATATAGTAATAAAATCTAAATTTGCAATGACAGGACCCATTAAACAGGGTGGACAACTTAAAGGTTGTATTGTAAATATCAGGTAAGTTGCAATGATAGTTTTTAAAAATTCCATATTTCAGATCTACACACCCCGAATCGGTCCTAAATTAGAGTCACCCTAATTTGCATACAATGGAAAGACGAGTTTGGTGAATGAAAGTAATGTGACAGCGGCGTTTATTAAAATATATTTATTATTTATTTAATATAATTTCGTCGACAACAAATTTCGTACAAAAAAGTTTATTTAACTTTACAATCTCCAGTAGCTCCTTTTTCAGTATATATTTATGAAATGACTTCTTATTTACAGTAACTCAATGAATGATGTAACTGCCGGAAAGTAACTAAACATTTCAAATTTTTAAAACAGTCAGTCAGAGCCATCTAGATATCGTATACGAAGCAGCGGTTCGAATTCAAATTAATCAAGTTACTTAGGTTGGTTAAATGACATCACTTGTTTTTGAAAAACTGTCAGTATGTTTGGTAGAAGTCGAAAGAGAGTTTAGTTTTTTACTTGTGTAACAAAAAACGTGAAATCAATTATATTGCGAATATTTCCGAAGTGTGTACTTGAATAAAACTAAAATATAGATATTTTAGTTTAATTTCTTCGAACAGTTTACTTTTTGGTAGCGTAACAATAATTTTATGAAGAAATTTTGAATGGTAAGTCAGATATTTTCAAAAACATTTAGGTGTAAGGTATATTTTTAGTGATAGGTTCTGTTTTTATGTATGTCGGGTAGCAAATGTATTATACGTTCTTGAAATTAGTTATCACAATCTTTATAAATAATACACAAAGTTGAGTAACCTTCGTTTGAATAGTTTAAGCGTCCCCGCATGATTGTTAATACTTTTTTAAGTGTCAGTGACTTTTAGTTAGCATTTGATTGTTTTGTGACGTCGCCATGGCCAACTAATAGTAACTGAACTTAAAAGCCTTTTATTTCATACTGTATTGTAAAACACACCTTTACATATTTGAATTTAGTCCAGAAAATAAGGTTTTACAGCAATAAGTCCGGTAAAATTTTTTTACCGGACTAGTCCTGTAAAATTTCTTTACCGGACTGAAATTTGTAAGTTTTAGTTTAATCAATGTCAAACACACAATGTTTCCACCAGTAAATATAAGCACATTTCAAATATATGACGCAGAATAAAACTTCATTATAATTTCAAAACATAATTATAATTTTCAACAGAACAGTATGAAATAAAATATTGTACGTCATTAGTCCGGCAAATCCTTTACAGTATTCGTTTCAAAATTCCAGACTCGGCTCCTTCGTCGCCTCGTCTCGAAACATTTCACTCATACTGTAAAAGTTGATTTACCGGACTTATAACGTAAATATCTATTACAATAGAAATATGTTAAATTGGCAACCATTCAGGAACTGTCAAGTTTATAACTAATAATATATTATTAACCAAGGTTTAGACAGCCATCATTATTGCCCGAGCGGTAAGTTTAAATCACGAGGAGCGAAGCGACGAGGGATTTAAGACGCGAGGGGTATAAGCTGTCTAAACCGTGGTTAATATAATATTTTTTTCACTACTACAAACTTTTATAAGACATTTATCTTTATAGTATTAATAATTATAAAAAATTATAGGTAGGTATAAGTATATTTTTTAATCAAGTTACCTGCGCTTTGGAATTGGCAAAATATTTTGTTGTTTTGTCAGGTGGCTTTGTCAATGTCAATTTTTGTTCATTTATGTCATCAGATTTCACGAGTTTTCTGTTTTTTTAAATGAGCGAAGAAAATGTTAGTGATATTATTATGTGTACACCTCCAGAATTAAGGATGGAAGCAGAAAAAATGTTGATTGTACCTATCGATATTTTACAATATCAGGCGTCTCTAATAATCTAATATGTATTGATAATTATCTGGTTGCCTAATCACAAGAAATGATGTATATGAATTCATGTTGTAGAATCAAGAAATCAAGTTACCTGCGTTCAAATAGATTCTTGAAGATCGGTCAATAATGGATTTCAATGCCTTATTATTGACCATGGTCAATAATAACTTATAAGGTAGAGAAAAACGATTTCTAACGTTAATAATCGGTCAATAATGGCGATGTTATAGGTTAGTAGTGGAAAAACAACATTATGCATTTTGAACACCCTGTAATAATAATTATCAAAATATTATACGCAGTCTGCCAAAGTAGGTCCCTTTCTACAAAGAAACCAACTAAAATAAAATAATAAAGTCTTCCGCACAGGAAAAATTGATAATTATTTTTCGGTCTGCAAACGCCATTTTTGACATAAAATTTGAAATATCTTAACAAAGCTTAGACTTAGGTATAGAACTTTATACATGAAATGTGATTAGAATTTTACGTAGAATCCAAAAATGAAATAATATATGGGGAGTCCTATTTAAAATAAGCAAGTTGGCATCTACTTTGGGTATAACCGGAAGTGCTAGATTCTTGAAAATATTTTAGACAAATGGCCCCCATTGATATTAGTAAGGTACCAAATTTTTAGATTTTTCCTAATTATAATTTTCACATAATCTATAATCACCTTGTATGTACTGTTACTTTTGCTGCTGTAATACAACAGGATTCGACCGGAAAAATAAACAAGATATTCAGCCCTATGATCAAACACACCTGTTGGAGATTGGCCCTGTAGATAACAGTGGGACCAGTTGGGATTGAGATTTTAATTGTCATTGTCAAGATAGTTTTGAAATAAATAGTTTTGAATAGTAAATGTAATTTGAGCTATCGAAATATATAGAAATAGTTAATAGAAACCACAACACCAGTTAACTTTTAACGTACCGTTTCCATGACAACAACCGAAAAAAGCCTACTATTTGTCAATTTTTCACTGGGGTTGAAAAACAGTTAATTTTGAAGTTAACGTCTAGAGTTAACTTGTGTGTTTAATCCTAGGGCTAATTATCTGGTAAATACTGTAAAAATTTACTACTACTCCTGCAGTACCACAGTACCAGAGGCAAGTGGTCAACGTCGAGGTTAATTTTTTGCGTGTCCTTCACGAAGGTATTCCAAATTCAGACGCCAAAACAAAACCAAAAGTTCGGTATGTCCAAAAACGACATAAAATAATTCAGTGACTCAGGGTACCGCATAGCCTGCGGTCGTTAGAACTCGTCTTTGGAGCGGCACCATTTAGGTTTAACTTCTTTTGCATCGTGTGTCTACTGTAAATAATAAAATATCGAGTGGATCCCGATAAAACAGGAGGAATGTTTTGGATATTGTAGATTGCATTAATAAACACCAAATAAATGAAACTTATTATTGTTATTAAACTCTACGCGACAAAATTGCTACTTAATACAAAGTCAAAAATCACAAAATTATAGATTGTGAACGTCCCTAGGATATTTGCATCTCTATCGAGGATACGTTTTTGAAGCAGGATGCGTAGCTATGTATTATTTTGATATTTGGTTTACACACACTTAAGTTTTTACATTGACAACGAAAGAAAATCGTATTACGCCTTCGCACTCCCAAAAAAAGGAATTAAAACACAATACTAGCAGAATTAAATAGCGTGGGCTGTCATTTTTCGTCTGTTTGTCTGCGTCTTTGTTGGGGAGTTCCAATGCCCGCAGAAAAGATTTGAAAGATAAGTAGGTGTTACAGATGTAGTAAGTCTATGCAAGATATTCAAAATAAACTTAATCTTGGGTTGGTTTAGGTTAGTACCACCCCCAGTAGTTAAACACCTTGACACTATTAGAAATCTTGGTGATGATACCTAATCAACCTGGGTGGTCAACTTAATTAAATCAACTTTAATTTAAAGTAATCACCATGAAGAAGAAAAATTCAAGAAATGCATTTTGCTTTGCGCCTGGCGCATCAGAGCATATACTTACCAATGGGGGCTCCTGTATAAGGGCTGCAAAACCACCAAACCTTAAAACCAAATATAACTATCAGTTAATATACATTAACTATAACTACTACTACTACTACCATATTATACAACCGAGCATAGCGCAATAAACCGTAGGCACGATCAAACCATCCGCCCATTCCTATTCTATGCATCCGCCGAGTATTGACAGCGTCACAAAAGTTAAAAGCTGTTGACAGCGCATTTTCTCCTGTTATAAAAGGCCGATTATATTGGGTTCAGTGCTGCAAATTATTTCAGTTCCGTTTAGTTCTCGGTATTGGTATTATCGGGTTAATGGTTATATTTTTTCTTCCCATTTATTCTACTTGTTGGCGATTTTTGCAGTTGAATTTAAATTAGGTGAAACTAGCCCCTTCAGTCGATCTATATTTCTGCAGCGTCGTGACGCCCAGGGCGTCGATGGGGTCGCATTGTGATCGTACCGAACGACGGCTTTTTACGAAATCAAAATATATCCACTCGTTTTCGGCTGGGCCTGTTCTGCCAGGACTACTCCAGTTTAGTTTATAAAGCTACAAGGGCCGACAACATTGATATGTTAACTAAAATAGAACATAAATACGTGTCATTCCCTAATGACTATAAAAACCAACACAAAAACACTCAGGATTTGTCGGTTTTTCCCATTTTCCACATGACTGTGCACTTTTTCCCGCGGCAAGTTCCGTCGCGGTTCTGAGCTGTCAACGCAAATTGACAAGAAGTATGATTAATGTAGGTCCGAGATTCGACGGACGCCGATGGCTTCATTTTGATTTTTGCCCTGAAGGTACAACGTATATCGAATGTAGTAGAGTAGAAATCTAAAGGCCGGTATCCATTAGTTGCATATGCACGTATCGACGTATAATCGTGTCATTTGGGAAGGAAACTATTTCGAAGAGCCTATAAGGTCTTAAGATGTGGATAACTAATGGCAAGATGTAACGTACGGCGACATCTTGTGGCAAATGACCCAATGTGACAGAAATGACGAGGAAAGATACCTGACAGCTAACATATCTAACTGGTTTCTGTTAGATTAAACTAGATGATGCGTTTGATTGCCACGAGATGTCGCTTTACATTTAATCTCACCATAAGTAGAGAGTACGGTTGTGACAATGTGAGTGCTTTATGTTGAGTTATTTTTCTTAGATTGCATTTAAACTCACTTTTAGGTTAAATTTTAACCAAACTACTTTAATACATTTATTGGAGCACCCTATATAATGAACATTCAATGTAAATTCTACTTATATTCTTGGAAACCTTTTGTGCGTACACTGCCTTTGAGATATCACCAAATAATGTGTACCTAAGGGATAAATTAACAATGTACTGTTAGTGACAGCCACATAACTTTCATGACAACAATTATTGTTCGAACAATGGTATCCTTAGAAGTTATCTTGTAGCTAGAGATACTATTACATATAAATTGGACCTTACTGATTCTAAAAGTGAAAAACGCTAAATTACTTAGGGTTTCCTAAAATCAATACTACTAAGGTATAAAAGGAATTTTCAGGGCTAGATTAACTTTTTTTTTGTCCCTTCTTTCCGGAACACAACGATAAGGTTGGCAATTATTTCCTCGTTTGAAATCAGGAAGCTAAAGACATTATGTTTTTTGTTTTTCTTTGTAGACTATCGAGGATAATGTAAGGAGGCTATTAGTATCAGGATACTTTAATTAAGTAGGAAAAAAGAATGAATTAAGACAGTAAATAAATAACAAGCGAAAGTACTTATCGCTTTATTTGAAGAGTTAGAGGGAAAATAATAAACGCCAAAGTTTTAGTGTTAGTTTAGTTAGTGTTAACTTGGAAATTATTTGCAGCTATTTCTCTATGAACAATTTCCAAGATATTTAGTTGGTCACCCTGTACACTTGTCCAACCATTTTTTGTGTGTACAAAGCAATAATTTTTACTTAGTATTTTTATTGTGTCCGAGGAATGGTTACTCTTTTCTTCATAAAATTATGTAAACATTGTTCTTTTAATTAATTTTAACGCTTGAATCAAAACAATGTGCTTGCATCTTTTATTGAGTAATCACCAGAATATTTAATAAGCTACAAAAATCATACGGGGAAATTTAGTTTACATTATACAATTTTTTTCAGGTCAATTGGAGAAATGGACACCACTGGTTCGGTCAGCGCAGTGGAATCGGCTCTGGATCGTTTAGCCAAACAAAGAAACGATCTGGAAGAACTTTGGGCCGCCAGGAAATTAAGGCTGGATCTGTGCTTGAGGCTGCGACTCTTCGAGCGAGATGCATTGGAAGTGTCATCTCAATTGGAGATGTGGAGTGAGGAACTGCAACACAGTGAACTGACTAGGGATATAGCGAAAGCCGAGCAATTCTTAAGGTATTTTAGATTTTTATTCTACATCATCAAACATAAGTACGTCAATAGGGCTAGTGTTAGGCACTGAACCAGTGGCGGCTCGTGAACTCTATTAGTAGGTGTGCTGCATAGATAAAAAATAAATAACGCGGCAGGGAAATATTTATAAATATTTTAAATGATAAATTTTGCCACGACTTTTACCCGCAGTTTTAATATTTAAATCGGACATAGTGCGACCACGCTTTTCCACAACTAATAATTGTTTTCCACTTTTTCGACGTTTCCTTTTGTTGTCCACGAAATATCCCCGGATTGTCGGATCTATCGCTCTCATCATGTCCCCGAAGAGCCAATTAAAAAACTCCACAAAATTTTATACAATTTATAATTTTTGAAAAAATATACCTATTCTTTGACACATTTTTACTATATGTCTGTACATTTATCCAATAAGCGGAATCTAATTGAGCCATAATATTAGTTGACCCTAGTAACGCAAATTCCATACAATTATGAAGATGGCTTTTAGAGTTTTCGTGTCTTTTGATCTTCAAACTCAAGTGCTCTAGAACGGTGACTTCTATTTCGGTCCAAGCTTTATCGCCACCAAAAAGTAAGCAGGGAAAAACAGTATAAAGCATTTTTGTTGTTACATCCACAAATTCATTCATTTTTTAAATAAATGTCTCTATTAAATTTACGTGTATAGCTTTTTCCTCTACTTATACTAGATTTTTCAATAATAATATCTGGTAATGGTCTACCTTTTGCTTTTAATTCTATCTTTTCTTCGTATGAATATTTAAAAAATCTCCTCACATTAATTAAATTGAAGACCACTTCCATAGTACCCTACACAGTTAATAATTGTCACAGCAATACACAAAAACCACCCCGCACTCAATTATTATTGTTTTTAAGTTCAACCCGCCGGCGCCGTATACTAAACAGTCGCGTAAAAATTCGTTAGATACTATTCAATACCGTATCCCGCGAACCGCACTGCGCTGGACTAAATGCAGCGAACTCTCCAGTTAACTCACGGCTTTATTTTAGACCGTTATGGGGGAAGCGGAGTGAGCGCGGGTGTTCGAAGGAGCTCACCGAGCCCGATCGTGTTGCCCAAATCAAAAATTATTCAGCGACAGGGCAGTGTCGGTACGATATTCCATTGGTCGACTTTACTTAGGCGATCGCCGCGGTATGTACAGTCCGCCACACACACGAGTCCAGATCTGGCAAAACAATCCGAGCAAGAATTAATACCATTGAAATGAAATATTTTTTATAGATTATGTAATTATTATTATTTTTCTTAATTTTTTGGGAGCTCTGCAGCACTGCAGCGGTTATGCACCAGCCGCCACTGCACTGAACTATTATCTTTGTAGGCTCCACAACGAAAGCGTCTCCCAGATGCAAAACACCACCTATCAAGTCCTCCAACAAGGCCAGGAACTCGTGCAAGTGTTCGAAAATTCCGGAATTTGCGTTATGGCAGATGCCCAATACAATGCCCAAACGAGAGTGCAGGTTTTATTGGAATTCTTGCATGATAGGGAGATGGATTTGGAAGATCTCGCTGAGGTAAGCGTGAATAAATCCCCCCCTTCCTGAAAAGTGTTACATTTGATTAGGGTGTCCCGAAATTAATACGCCATACTTACAAGGGCGTAGTCTGCGTCTCAAAATAATCGTGTTTTTCTCTATAAAAGTATATACAGGGTCATTCACAGTGAGTGACCTATTAGAAGATCTCGGAAACTATACAAGATATGTTTTTGAAATTTTTTTACTGGATATAAGAGGCGCTGATCTTTTTAATGGGAGTATTTTGACATTTCCATCACTTCTGGTTATACCGGAAGTTAAGTAAACCTCTGTTATTTTAAATTAGATTTTATGGGTGTTCGCCATTGATAGCGCCTAAACTATAAGAGATTTATAAAAAAAGTGTTATATAAAAGTTATAGGGTTTACAATGGAGCATAATGTAAACATATTTTACGATATACAGGATGGTTCAAAAAATTGGAACTACATAAAAATGATTTATTTATAGTACGATACCCAAATAATTGGCAAAACTGTTCTTATCACCATTGACGGTGTGCGGAGAAAATAATTAACATCAATTAACAACAAATAATAGCATTCAAAACCGCTTGGGAAGATTGTGCATTAATAAGTAGTTACATGTTGCCAGGTTTTAAAATATTTCATTTAAATTCTCATAAAATGTACCAAAATCGGCATGTCATTAAGGGCCTTTTCACCCTACGGTACCTGTTTTACTTAATTTGGCAAATCAGGTAGGAAAAACTTGTGTCTAAAGGCGCTCGCACGCTTTCTTATCGCCTCTAACCAACGTTCAGTGCCGTAGACAAGTTTCAATCAAAAGGATATTAGCAATTCAGTTTTATTATTTTGGTGGTTATCCAAAACAGGAAATATAATGCAGGCGAGTTCTTCAAGTGATAGTAACCAACAAGTTACAAAACGACGTCGTTTAAAACCTGGGGAGCGTACAATTGTAAAAAATGTGTATGAGGGAATTGTAAGTACACGCAGTGAAATATCATTCACTGATGCAGCAGAACTTTGTGCTACATTGACTAAGACATCTTGCCGTACTGTTTATAGAACTATTAAGCACAATAGGAATACTAAAGTGTCCGATCAGAAAGAAACAAGAGGACGGAAAAAGATTTTTATTGATCAGCAAACAAGTTAGCCATTCGTCGGAAAGTGCACGTGTTACGTGCACTTTCCGACGAATGGCGTTGCCTTTATCAATGGACCGTCCACTGGATTGAAAGCTCCTTCAGGAAAAGGTCGTCGGTTAATTATAACCCACATCGGGAGTGATTCTGGTTTTCTTAAAGGTGGGTTAAACGTGTTTGAATCTCGTAAAACCGATGATTATCATGAGGATATGAACTCGGGAGTGTTTGAAGATTGGTTTAAATCCTTCTTACCGCGTATTGAACGGTAATCGTGATGGATAATGCACAGCGTCGGATGGAAGCTTTGCCAACTTCTGCGTGGCAAAAAGGAAAAATTGTTGACTGGCTCGAAGAAAGAAATATTGCATTTGGCGAAAAAAAATGCTAAAAGTGCAGTTGCTCGATCTTGCAAGACTTCACAAAAAAAAATATACGAAATATGTAGTGGATGAAATGGCTCGTGAACGAGGTGTTACAATATTACGTTTACCGCCTTACCATTGTGAACTAAATCCAATCGAGCTTATGGGCACAGATAAAAGGCGAGGTGGCGCGTGAAAATAACTTTTTTAAATTAAAAGATCTTAAGGAACTGTTCAAAACGGCAATAGCGAATGTACAAGCAGCAGATTAGCATAAGTGCGTATTACATGTCGAGGGCGTGGGACTTAGATGTACGCGTTGAAGTCATGGTAGAACCTATTATTATAAATCCTGCAGATGACAACAGTAGCGACAGTAATGAAATGTTTTCATCGTCAGATACTGAATAATCGCTGTAATGGTAATAATGAATTTAAAACTGTAACGTATTGTTATTATAACACTTTTTAATGTCGGCGTGGAATATAATTTGTCAAATTATTATCATTTAGTGTTCATTAGGTAACAATAGTTAGGAAATTTATAAACATTTATAATTCAGGTTTAGGTTTTGCCCTTAATCCACTATTATATGTTTCTATTATTATTTAGTATAATAAAAACATTATGAAAATAACATATTATTATTATACCGTTGCTTTATTATTCTTTTTGGATTTTATACCTGCGTAATTTAGTTTCTCTAATTACTTCCTTAGATCACCAAATGTAAAAGCTTCATTTATTTTTCAGTTTAATTTATAATATTATATTTATTATAGTAAATATAAATACAATATAATAATAGACAAAAAATTCATATATTTTTTGAATTATTATTGTTTAAAATTACACGTCTCTGGAATTGGCGTTCCCCTTACGTCTTGGACACCCCGGTAAAAATGAGTCACTGCCAATTATTTTGGTACCGGAGTATAAATGAATCACTCTATATATTTCTCTTTCTGATTCCGCTAAAAAGTACAGTCATATTTCACACTTCAAACTAATTTAATGACGATCGTGTTTTAAAAGATGTTCGAAACGACCCCCATCTACTTCTGTTGCTTCGCCGTAAAGGACTTTCTTTCTTAAAAATACATTGTTTTCGTGAATTGTAAGTCTTAATAAAATGTGATCCTACTTTGAAAATCTTGGCCATACAATTCCTGATAAAGCATTATGTGGTAAGGGTGAAAATTGTGTTTATGCAAAATAACCAGTACAAAATTTGATATACGCAATTACAGAGACACAAGTCTGGCCACCTAGATCGCCTGACTCGAACAGCCTAGATTTTTATTTGTGGGGGCACCTAAAATCATTAGTTTATGCTACACCGATCGAGACAGTAGAACAACTAACGAATAGAATTATTGATGGATGTGAAACCATACGTAACACTCATGGAATTTTCGAATGGGTTCATCACTCGATGAGAAGAAGAGCAGAAACCTGCATGGAAGCGGGAGGTGGTCATTTCCAACATTTTTTGTAAATATTCTGTTAAATTGTTATTACTTTTCATTTGTTAGATTTTTAATTAATATTGTGCAAGTCAATATTATTCGTAAAACTGCCCGCCGGACGCCACTGGAACTTATAATTATCATCTAGTTAGTGCTAATTTAGCGTCTTAACACAACGAGCTGCACTGCCAAATTTCACCAAAATCGGCAAAACAATCATTAAGATATGAGTAAAAAACAGATTTTTTTTATAAGCTTTGACACCTTGTACCTTGACAACCCAGACTTTTTAGGACAAATATTTATATAAACTTTTCTACTTGAATTTGGTTCAGGAATGCACCCTTGGGATTATGGGCTATCATTAGGTATCACCCTGTATAGAAAAACATTATTATTTTTGGACGAAGATTACTCCCTGTAAGTATGTCATCTTAATTTCGGGACATCCTATATGTAGGTCAAAAGAGTGAAGTTAGAACAGTGCATCCAACTGGGACAATTCCAAAACGACGCCAATCAAGTGATCAGCTGGATTAGGAACGGAGAATCCATGCTTATAGCCAATTTCACCATTCCTAACAGCCTGGCCGATGCGGAGCTGCTTAAGAAAGAGCACGAACAGTTTCAGGTTAGTTGAGGCTGTTGCGAGGACCTGACCATCAAAATAATTGTTATTATTTCACAGGTGGCAATTGAAAAAACCCATACGTCAGCCGTTCAGGTGAAGTATCGCGCAGACGCGCTGATCAACGGAAATCACTACGATCCTCAGAGCATCAGGGACATTTCCGAGGAAGTCACTAAGAGATGGCAGCAGTTGGTGTCGTGCGCTGAAGAAAGACACAAGCTGGTCACTGCTAGCTTGAATTTTTACAAGACCGCTGAACAAGTCTGTTCCGTGCTGGATAGCCTTGAGAGGGAGTATAGGTAAGAATGTGGAGAACGAAATAAATTTGTTGTAAATTAATACAATATTGAAGAGGAAAGAAAAATTCAAAATTCTTTACAAATATTTAATATCTTGCTCTACGCGTTTCGGTTTCTTCAACCATTTTCAAGAGCTGTCTAAAAGGTTCATTTATATAATAATCTCAATTCAAAATCAAAATTATTGGGTATTACTTACATAATATAATCACAAACTTTACATTAAGGAGACAAACAAGTTTACCATGGCGAACACAGGTTAACTAACTATATAAAATTGATGGACGGAATAAACCCAACCATCGACATCTAGGGTGCACAAAAGAAGGTACAATTATTTAAACAAACATTCACTATTTAAACTCATTCACAATTCTCGCTGCTTCTCCGTAGTGGGCGTGGACAGGATCGTTCAAACACTCAATTTAATTATTAATCTTTTAATTTGGCTATTTCTATATTTTCTAAAAAATTCAGCTTATGGCCTTTATTCGCATTATGTAGCATTTTAAAGTTGTCTTTAGTATTAAAATTATGTAAATTCTCTCTTAAATGTAGGCCAAAAGCTGATCTCTTGTCATTAGGCGATTTCTGAGAGTTTAAATGTTTTTTTATTCTAATATTAAGACTACGTCCTGTCTGACCCACATATTTAGCTGTGCATGAGTTACAGGACAACAAATATACCCCACTTTTGTCAAGCACGTTAACTGAATCCTTTACTCTCGAGAAGTTTTTTTGTAATTTGTAAGCTATTCTAAAATTGTTGTTTAATGACTTCAATACATTACTCACCCTCAGAGAAACAGCGCCTTTGATTCAATTTATACAATATTTTTTTTGGTAAAGGAGAGACGAAGACTGGTGTTCTACTGGCCAACCGAATGCAGACAAAGCAACCGCCATATCTCAGTTGATCAACAAGCACCAAGAGCAGAAGGAAGCCTTTTTGAAGGCTTGCACTCTGGCCAGAAGGACGGCTGAAACGTTTCTGAAATATACGACTAGAAGTCTTCAGTTCTATAATTTTCCTAATACGAGCCCCAATCATGAGTCGAGGGTCAAGGGGATATTGGAAAAGCTGCTTAGTCAGGAAAACAAGGTTTTAGAGCACTGGACACAAAGGAAGAAACGATTGGACCAATGCCAGCAGTTTGTACTCTTCGAGAGGTCAGCTAAACAGGCAATTGAATGGATACACGATACTGGGGAGTGTTACCTCACTACTCACGCAACAAACTTAGGTGAGTGCCAATAACAATCACTTATTATTAAAGGGCAAAATATATGCACTTAAATTCAGCCAAAATATGCGCATATATAGCCATGTTTGTCTTTAAAGAAAGATGTTTAAATAAAAAAAAATGCAAAAAAAACAAAGAAAAATAAAAGTAAACAATTTTTTAACCTGAAATTGTATAAAATGCATTTATTACTAAATATTTTTTAAAATTCTCAGCTAAAAAGGATTGTCTTCTATTAGTAAATATATGTTTATACAAAGAGAAGCTTCTTTCAACATGTACTGATGTAATCGGACAATACTGCAACTTAAGTAGTAAAGTATAAAGCCAAGATACAACTTCGTTGAATGGTTTACCTTCATAAATGCTTTTTACTGCAGTTTTTTAAATCCTTCATTCTTTTTTATAGTTACATCCAATTTGTTCCTTACTTGACCTCCTCCTTTACCGAGAATGTTGTTACATTTAGCGGAAGAAGTTTCAACAACGAGGATGTTATGTCCGGTATAAAACTGAAATGAACCTTAATAGAAACAAGATCTTTAACTACACTTGCACTTTTAAACAACTCTTTACTTTGCACAACACACTGCGAATCGTCATCTAAATCCAAAATTAGTTCTTTAATGAGTTCGAAGTGTTCTGCGTAGAATATTGCGGCCCTAATTCATGTTCCTTACCGGGTAATTACAGGTTCTGGAGGTAAACTAACTCCTGGTAATCTCTCCTTATACATCTGCACTCTTAGAGGTGCTTTTAGAAACCCTTTCTTTTCATTTGAAGTTGATTTATTTACTAAAGGATATTTAGTTCTGACGGTTTCTGAGTGGCCACCTAGGTCGCCGGATTTAACACCGCTGGACTATTTTCTTTGGGGTTATTTAAAGGAAAGAGTGTACCGAAACAGAAAACAGACCTAACAACATTGAGGATCTCAAAGAAAGAATAAGGACAGAAACAAATAGAATACCTCCTGATTTTATAAGGAATGCAGTAAACGGATTTTACCATCGCCTAGGGGCGTGTCAGGTAGAAGGCGGTCGACATTTCCAGCATTTGTTGCGCTTTTAGAATTTTCATTTTAGTAATACATAACAAATTTTTATGGATAACCTTTTTGTTTCAATTTTCAAATTAAAGTCAATATCTTGGAAACAGCTGAAAATCGGGATAGCAAGTCCTACATAAAAAATATTTAGAATTTTTCGTAGAATTTGAAAACCTAATAAAAAATTAGGCATTTCATTTAAAAAAAATTGTCAAAGACGTGAGAACTGTTCTATGAGACACCCTGTATAATATTTTTTTATGTCAAAAAATGCATAATTAAAAATAACAATTTACGGGTCCGAGCATTTTTCCTAGATCGTTTTCCTTTAATTGATATTAATTTGATGCGGGACTTTTGGGAGACCCAGTATATGCACTTTGCATATATTCCACCCTTTACTTAATATCCTTTTTTTTTTCAGGCAATAACATCGAGGAAACGGAGAGTTTGCTGCGCGAGCACAACGAATTCAAAGGCACAGCAAAGGAAACGCGGGAGAGGGTGAAACTGCTGATTCAACTGGCGGACAGTTTAGTCGAGAAGGGGCACGCCCACGCCAGCGCTATAAAGCAATGGGTTGCGGCAGTGGACAACCGGTACAAGGATTTCAGTTCAAGAATGGAGCAGTATAGGCAGCAGTTGGAGGAGACATTGGGTAAGCGATCAGTATGAGGTGGAGTTAAGGAAACCTAAAGGATGATTTATTCCATCAGGTATTCAAGAGGAAGAGTCTGAGAAAAAGGAGCTCTCCTTTGATAGAAATTCGGATCCCAGCCTTGAGGCGAAAATAAAGGAAGCAACGGCAAAGGAACTCAATGAAGAAAAGCGGAGGTCCGCGAGGAGGAAGGAGTTTATTATGGCGGAGCTACTGCAGACCGAAAGGACCTACGTCAAGGACTTGGAGACTTGTATCAAGTGCTTTCTGCAGGAGACTAGAAGTAATAATGGGGCGCCGCCGCCTTTACAGGGCAAGGAGGAGATCATCTTCGGGAACATGGAGGAGATCTACAACTTCCACAACTCCATCTTCCTGAGGGAGCTGGAGAAATACGAGACGATGCCCGAGGATGTAGGACATTGCTTCGTAACGTGGGCCATAAAATTCGACATGTACGTCCACTACTGCAAAAACAAGCCTGAAAGCAATTCGCTCCTGGTGCAGCACAGCGGGACTTATTACGAGGAATTACAAAAAAAGCACAAGGTAAAAGGCTTTAGCTATAATATAGTTAAATTAAATATGCTTTAACTAACCTAAATGTATTATTATTAGGTTGAGCATCCTATAGCTGCCTACCTGATCAAACCGGTCCAGAGGATAACGAAGTACCAGCTGCTTCTCAAAGACCTGCAGAGCTGCTGCAACGAAGGGCAGGGGGAGATCAAGGACGGCTTAGAAGTGATGTTAAATGTTCCTAAGAAGGCCAATGATGCGATGCATTTGTCCTTACTGGAAGGATGTGATATTTCAAGTGATAAATTAGGTAAGCCTATTTATTTGTTTATGGAATGCTTCATTTAGTTTATAACAAATTAAAAAAATATATAATTATAACCTTATCAAGCAAAATTCCCAATATACAAAATACTAGTTCTGACCAACAAAATTAACTATCGATGTTGTTGGATGTAGGAAAAAATAATAATAAAGATATTGAAGACATCCTTGATGGTATTAAGGTGAAGAAAGCTATAGTCTATCTTTAAATGGCGCGAAGTAATAAATGCTCATTAAATATGCAAAACTCATACAGGGGTATCAAGAACAATTTAAACACCATCCCTTAACATTTATTGTGTTTACATTAAAGGATCCAAATAATGAGCATTCTTTAGGTAGGTCCACCATGAATTTATTGCAAGATATTGTTATATTTGAAGATTTACCATTGTTCTTGGGAAAATCCCTTAGCCAGGAGCGTTAATTGGGAGGTTTTTAAATTAAAAATCTTAAACATGCCTAGTCTCCTAAAATTGTAGGTATTTATAACATATGAAAACAATTAAAAAATCGTATTAACTAATAAATAACAATGGGTGGTACTATTTTACATAATACAGCACTGATTTTATCCCTTGCTTCATTAAAGAGTCTTTTTAAATCCACCATTTTATAAGTCGTGTTTTTTCGTTCTGTTATTTGAGCCCATGTAAGTTCGATCGGGTTTAATTCGCAGTTGTAAGGAGGGAGTCTGAGCACAGATATCCGTCGGTAACTTTGCCATTTCATCGACTACATATTTTTTTAATGCATTTTTATGTAAATTGGCTAGTACCAATAGTTCTTTTTTAGGGAATCTAATGGAAATTGTATTTGTCCTAAACTTAGTCATTCTGTTATGTCAGTTTTACGCCACTCACTTGTGGGTAATTTTTCCGTCAGCCTAGAGTGATAACTAATAGACCGGAGTTTCATGCATTACAATAACATAAATAACGCCCTTGAAATGTTTTACACTATTTTAAACATAGCAATCGACATATACGTCCCAAAAACAAGAGTCTTGACTTTAAAATACCCTCATTATTTTTCAAAGGAAACGATTGCTCTGATTAATAATAAAAACAGAGCATTTAAAAAGTATAAGAGTACAAGATTGGCTTGTGATGAGTCCCGTTACAAAACACTAAGATCACAGTCGAAAACCTCGATTAAAAAAGATTTTAATATCTTCATTTGCACTACACAAAATCACATTCTAAATAACACGAAAGCGTTTTGGTCTTACTTAAAATCTTAACGTAATACTGCCGGTTATCCTGCAAAGTTAGAATTTAACGGAGTCGACTCTGGTGACCCTAAAGTCATTGCAGACTTTTTTGCAGATTTTTTCAAGTCGGTATTTACCACGTCTGATGCCACAATCATTGACAGCGCTTCTTGCTTTCCTAATAATAATATAGTTATTTCTAACATAGATATCAACAGTGCCATCGTGTTTGAGAGACTGATTAAGTTAGACGAAAAAAAAGGTGCAGGACCAGATGAAATTCCTCCAATCTTCGTTAAAAACTGTAGTCCCACCCTAGCAGTTCCACTTAGTTACCTTTTTTAGCTTTCTCTTAGTTCAGGTCAGTTCCCCAGCTTCTGGAGATCAGCCTATATAACTGCTATATTCAAGGGCGGCAGCAGAGGAGACGTAACCAACTATCGACCCATATCCGGCCTTGATTGTATGGCCAAGGTTCTAGAGTCTATCGTTGTTGATGAACTGTTGTCAAATCTATACAACAGTCTTTCAGAACATCAGCATGGCTTCCTACCTGGACGTTCATGCCAGACGAATTTAAGTATTTACTCCCACTATTTGTCAACAGTAGTAGATTCGGGAGATCAGGTCGACTCGATATATTTTGATTTTAAAAAGGCTTTCGACAGAGTAGATCATAACATTCTCATTAATAAACTGAAATCATTTGGCGTTATGGATCCTCTTCTTTCGTGGGTTTCAAGTTACCTTCAAAACCGAACACAAATCGTTAAAATTAATGGAACCATATCCAAGGAAATAACAGTGACATCTGGCGTTCCCCAAGGTTCACACTTGGGGCCGATTTTATTTCTTTTATTCATTAATGATCTTGCTAATATATTTACCAATTGTCAATTTCTTTTCTACGCGGATGACCTGAAAATCTTTAGAAAAGTCACCAACGCTCATGAATGTTCCCTATTGCAGCTTGAAGTCAATAAAATATCTGAATGGTGCTTAACAAATAGAATGGAATTGAACATTTCTAAATGCAAGATAATATCTTTTTCTAGGAAAAAATCACCAATCTTACATTCCTACCACATTTCTAGCTCTCCTCTACCCAGAACAAATTTAATCAATGACTTGGGGGTAATTTTCGACTATGAATTGCGATTTAACGAACACATAAGTTATATTTTGGCAAAGGCTTTCAAAATGGCAGGTTTTATAATGAGCCGGTGTTGGGAATTTTCCAACATTGAGGTACTGAAGTCTTTGTACTTCTCACTAGTGCGAAGTCACCTTGAGTATTGCTGCGTAATCTGGTCGCCACTTTACCAAACTCATGTTAAGCGTATCGAACGAGTTCAAATTAAATTCGTGAATTTTTTACTACACAAACTTAGAATAGACAAAAGACAATTTTCGCATCAAGATCGCCTACGTCTAATAAATGTCGATAGCTTAGAAAGACGTAGAATCTTTCTTACACTTGTATTCGGGTTCAAAATAATCACTAATAACATAAATTGCTCTGAACTCCTGGCTTTTATAAACATTCGTGTACCAACGCACGATACGCGTTTAAATGACATGTTTTTAACTAATAGAAGCCGAACGGACATCGGTAGAAATGATGTCATAAATCGTATCATGCATCTTTTTAACATACATATACCAACAAACTTTGATTTTAACTCCGGCGACATTTAAAAAACGACTGATTTCATTAATGTAATATATCTTCAACAACTAATAGCAAACATGCAAGTAAATATAATTATAATTGTGATTCCGATGTATTTGTAAATTGTTTTAATTTTCTGATTAATGTACTTCTTTTTATTGTAACATAGATTATACCATGGTACTAAGACTAATTTTATTGTATTGTTGTATTGTTAAATATTTATATTAAAATTTATCGAATTGTATATATCAGAACTAGTAGGTACAAGTTGGGTTTGATTTCTGTATGTACTAAAAATAAATAAATTCCTTAAAAATTCCTATGGAATACAGTTATTGCATCTTTTGGTATAAGATCCAATATTTGCTTGAACCATTCTTCCAAGACATCGGCATTCATATCTTCGTCATAGTCTCCTGTATTTTTCAACAATTAAAGTAATATTTAAATCTTTATATTAAAGTTAGAATTTAAAAACTTCATAAAAATTTAATAACTCTCATAATAAAAAACCTTTCTTCTTTAAATGTAGCTCAATTTATTATCTTTATCCACAATGTTTTTTCACTAATCAAAATTTCACATTTATAATCAGTACTTTATTTATATCTCAATACAATTAATATGTTAATATGACTAGTTCGTACACCAAGTCTTCAACTTTACATTTCTCATCCTGTGGAGTTGTACTCATTAATTTAAGTTGATGTTATCCCCTGATGATGAGTGCTTAAGCATTCGAAACATGTAGTGAGCTTTTTATTTACTTTTTGCAATTATTAAACTGTGGAGGAAAGCTGCATTGTTTCATTTACATTATTTTGACTCCACTGAAAGTATGGACTATTTTTTCAATTTTATTATTTTATCTATTGTTTCAGTTAGTTGGAAATAAACAATTGAATTAAATTGATATCCATACGTAAGGACCTTATATCCGTTACAAGGACCTTGCTAATCAAATTTTTATCTCTCGTCTTTCATTTTAGGCGAGGTTGTTCTACAAGACGCCTTTCAAGTATGGGACCCGAAGCAGCTGATACGAAAGGGAAGAGACAGACATATATTTTTATTCGAACTATACCTACTATTTGCCAAAGAAGTTAAAGACTCAGCGGGAAAAGTCAAGTACATCTACAAAAACAAACTCATGGTGAGTACCGCGGACTCAGCACTGTGAACATCTGAATCGGCTTATTGTTTATTTTAGACCTCAGAACTGGGCGTGACGGAGCACATGGAGGGCGACGAGTGCAAATTCGCTGTATGGACCGGACGAGCTCCCATTTCGGACTACCGAATCGTTCTTAGGGCATCCAGTTTGGAATCAAAGCAGCTATGGGTCAAGAAGCTAAGGGAGGTTATACAGGAGACGTATTTCAGTGGAGCCTTACCTCTGACGCTGCCGAAGAGTCCGGCGAAGCTGAAAACTCACAGTCAGAGATCGAGCAGGTATGTGTAGAGATGCTGCAATGATTTGCCGGACTGTTGACCAGTGTTTAATATTTTTTTAAGGGATATGGAGGACTGCAACTCGTTAGACGAAAGCGTCGAGAATCTGGATCGCAACTCTCTGGCATCGTTTGGATCTGGTAATACTACAGATTCGGATAAGGTAAGTTCTTAATACTTTCTTACTCGGGTAGTCAATATTATGTGCCACGTTAAATTACATTAATCAATAACGAGTAATAGATTATTACTCAGTACTTGTTAATCACAACATAAAATGATTACACACGTCAAGGGAGATAAGGTTCAAAGCCAACACTAAACAGATTAACGGTAAATTAAAATTGACGTATAGGGCGGCTCATTTGTGTGACAAAGTAATAGGTATACAGGGTGATGCATGGCTTAGTTGAACATAGGAAATCCCATGTAAATTTTGAGGTGGCTAAATATTGGCTCCCCTGTACATTTTAGAGAAAAATTGAATTGTAATTTTTTGAAGAGGCCAAGATAAGAAACCCATGGGCCGAGTTTGAATAAGTTTTAATAAGCCAATGCTAACTTATTCAATTAAACATTACTGAGTTAATATTGAGAAATTCTGTCACATTCTAACGAAATACAGTTTTTTAGCTGGTCTAGATTTTCAAATTTTACATCTTTATAAATAAAATTTTTGTACCGGGTGTTCCACCTAAGGAGGTAATCGGCTATATCTCAGAAAGTAATAACACTAGGACTTTGGGGAAAAATATATATCGACAAAAGCGGCCAAGAGAAATTGCTGGAAATTATTTTCAAGTTCGAAAAATGACCGCTAGGGGGCATAAGAGAACTTTCAAAATAGAAATGCCGATTTTCTCTTGATTTTTCTTAATAAAAATATGTTAAAAATATAAGCATTGCATTCTTCATAAAATTATGCAACTTTATGTCAGAAATCGTTTTTTTCTATTTTCAATAATAAAGTGGTGGGAGAAGATCAAACTTTTTTTCTTTCAAACGCTGATATCTCTGCTTTGGATAAACCGATTTTATTCAACTTGATCTTGAAAAAAAGCCCTTCTTTTCCTCTACCCGCAGATCAAACTATACCATATTGATTCTGATGGTGGCCACTAGATGGCGTTTTTCCGTAATTCCTCAATGAATAAGGATTTTCTCAAAAAAATCAAATGTTATGACATGACTTTTTCATCATATTTTATTTTAGGCTTATAAAGGCTATTAAATAGTGGAATAAAAAATCCAGGTCCGTATTTAAAGTAAAAAAGTTGATGATGGTCGCTCGAATCCGAAACGTCGGATTAAAAAAACTAACCGCATCAGCTTGTAGAGGAGGAAAAGTTACTATAAGGAACTGAAAACCGAAACGTGATATCTTTTGTTAAACTAGAGAAATTAGGGATAATAATAATTAATATGGAAAAATTTTTTAAAACATTAATTAATCAATTAAATCTCTGGTTTAACAAAAGATATCACGTTGCGGTTTTCAGTTCCTTATAGTAACTTTTCCTCCTTTACAAGCTGATGGGGTTAGTTTTTTAATCCGACGTTTCGGATTCGAGCGACCATCATCAACTTTTTTATTTTAAATACGCACCTGGATTTTTTATTCCACTATTTAATAGGCTTTATAAGCCTAAAATAAAATATGATGAAAAAGTCATATCATAACATTTGATTTTTTTGAGAAAATCCTTATTCATTGAGGAATTACGAAAAAACGCCATCTAGTGGCCACCATCAGAATCAATATGGTATAATTAATAGATCTACGTGTAGAGGAAAACAAGGGCTTTTTTTCAAGATCAAGTTGAATAAAATCGGTTTATCCAAAGCAGAGATATCAGCGTATACAATGCTTATATTTTTAACATATTTTTATTAAGAAAAATCAAGAGAAAATCGGCATTTCTGTTTTGAAAGTTCTCTTATGCCCCCTAGCGGTCATTTTTCGAACTTGAAAATAATTTCCAGCAATTTCTCTTGGCCGCTTTTATCGATATATATTTTTTCCCAAAGTCCTAGTGTTATTACTTTCTGAGATATAGCCGATTACCTCCTTAGGTGGAACACCCGATACATGTAAAATGTAATTGCAAAATTAAATTTTAGAAACACCCTGTATTTAAAATATCTAACATTTGTCATGAAATAAAAAGGACCATATCTTCGCTACAAGCTGTCAAAATTTAAAATGTTTAACTGCACTATAGTCTATTTCAGAAAGGTGTAGATTAATAAAAGCTCATTAAATATAGGGACTACAGAGTGACCCAACGAATATTTAAGCCACTTTCATAATTTGGCATTAATTTCATTGCAAAGTTCTTTCTTTTCATCAAGTGCAGGTAGTACCACCCGGGTTTGGGTCAATTTATGGGTTTTGCCTATTGTTATCCATTCACAAACACTGAAAATGGTGTGACAAAGGCGTGCCGGTAGGATATTTGTAAAAAGGAAACAATTTTATTTTAACAGAATAAAAATTAGGCATTAGGTACATAGTATTAGGTACACTTATTTTTTAATAAACATTATAAAAAAAATACAAAATACAAAAAATACATTATACAGAAATTAAACTATAAAAAATCATAATATTTTTCGTCATCTGAGGAACTGTCATCTCCTCTTGACGTTATAATTAACGGGTCGACGGTCCGATCGATCAGGTGGTCAAGATCCCACATTTTCTCCTTCTCTTTAATGACACGATGGACTGCTTTTTGCCACTTCTCTGGTGTCACTTCCTTTCATTTTGAATGTCGTGTTGTGTCTTGCTACAAATCCTTTCACTTGCGCCCATATAAGTTCTATAGGATATAGTTAAACTAAACAAATATACTTATTAATGTTATTAATTAACTTATTAATGATTAAGGTCATACACACACACGATATATGAAGTTTATTCCAAATTACCACCTATTTATATGATCCAGCCAAAGAGGCCAGAGCCAAACTCGGTACCTGTTAAACGCAAAACGTAACTTTATAATCTACTACCTAACTAATCCCTACACAACATTTCGATTTTGACACTTTAGGTCAGAAAACATACCTTTCCTAATCCTGTTACGCAATTACTTGAAATTTTAATATTACATACAATACTATTTTATCTTAATACCAGTTAACCTAATTCTCTAAAATTTTTGGTTAGTTATCATAAATAATTTAATGCACAAAGTTTACCTGCGCCTATGGCCAACACCGAAATTGAGCCGAACTGGACGGAATTTCCCATTTTATTACTCTACACCATTCTGAAATATACTATAGTTCCAAAATTATTCGACTTTATTTGTGACGTATTTTTCTCAATAAGAAATCCATTTAATAAATTTTTATCTCAGAAACGGCTAAAGATAGGTATAGCGTATTATTAACAAAAGTTGCTTGGAATTCTACAGAGAATCCGAAAATGTTAAAATATATAGCATCTCATTTAAAATAACAAAGTTTGGCTTAACTTCCGGTATAATCGGTAGTGATGGAAACGTTAAAATACCCCATTACAAAAATCAGCGCCCCTTACATATATCTAGGAACAAAATTTCAAAAACATCTTGTATAGTTCCCGAGATTTTCTAATTTTGGAAAGCCGGAAATATAGTACTTCCGGTTTAACCGGAAATTAATTTTTTTGGTAAGATAATAGAAAGTAAGAAAGGGACATGTAAGGTGTTTTGCTCTAAAGTTGTAGGCAAGGTGATCGTTCTGGTGCAGGTGGCTTAAAATCAGACTAAAATAGCTTAAAATGGTTTAAAAGCCCATCAAAACTAAGAAACATCAGGAACACAAAACAAGGTTAAAAAATTAGCTAAAACATAGACAAAATTAAATCGAAAGCAGAGAAATTAGCTCCAAAAAACTCAAGTTAAGCCAAACTTTGTTATTATAAATGAGATGATATATACCGGGTGTTGCATCGTCGAGCGGGACATAGGAAATCCCATGTAATTTTAAATGGGGTCAATTATTGGCTTCCCTAATTATTTTAGAGAAAAATTCTATTTAGGTTTATTAAAGAGCACTAAAACCCACATTCAAAAGAATAACTTTAGATATTTTTGATGAGCCCGTTTACGGGTTATCGCCGATTTCTTTTTAACTATTTCTCCTTTTTATGGCCCCGTATTTGCGGGCACCAGTCAAGGTAAAAGATGACTGTCAAATAAAGTTGTCATTTTGAAATGTGTGCTTTATTGTTATAAAAACTCGTACATCGAAAATATTAAAGGTGTATTTATGAGTACAAATTAATCTGAATAAAACTAAAATAAAGTATCCAATTACAAGGTTAATTATGACATTTTACATGTTTCAATATTTTACTAATTAATAGGTAGGTACTATTAAATTGTTAGAACTTTAGGATTTAAGAAGATGTTCAAATATTCCTCAAAATGACAACTTTATTTGACAGTCATCTTTTACCTTGACTGGTGCCCGCAAATACGGGGCCATAAAAAGGAGAAATAGTTAAAAATAAATCGGCGATAACCCGTAAACGGGCTCATCAAAAGTATCTAAAGTTATTCTTTTCAATGTGGGTTTTAGTGCTCTTTAATAAACCTAAATAGAATTTTTCTCTAAAATAATTAGGGAAGCCAATAATTGACCCCATTTAAAATTACATGGGATTTTCTATGTCCCGCTCGACGATGCAACACCCGGTATATATTTTAACATTTTTGGATTCTCTGTAGAATTCCAAGCAACTTTTGTTAATAATACCCTATACCTTATCTTTAGCCGTTTCTGAGATAAAAATTTATTAAATTAATTTTTTATTGAAAAAAATAAAGTCGAATAATTTTTGAACTAGTGCAGTTAAACATTTTAAATTTTGACAACTTTTAGCGAAGATATGGTCCCTTTTTTTTCATGGCAAATATTAGATATTTTTAATACAGGGTGTTTCTAAAATTAAATTTTTTTGGGATAAAGCATTAACACGCATAAGTCAATTTTTTAAAATGGAATGCCTCATATATATTTTAATTTATTAATAAAGGGAAACTTGAATTTTCTGTTAAATTGCTGATAACCCATATGTTCATATCTTAAGTCGCTTTTGAATTATAAGCATTTAAAAGAAATCTACTTTTACAAAATTAATATCACTTTTCTATTAAAAGTAAAATTAGAGCACCCTGTATAAAAACATCTCGTAAAATTATATAAATAGGACTCGTATAACCCTGATGCTGTCTGCAAAAAATATATATCAAATTAATGTCAATAAATAAATTGTGGCGTATTTATTGCGACCATGCAATAATTTGGACAGAAAAGTTAATATACCTACATAAATAATAAAGAGGGACACCGTGTATAAAATGTAGTGTCCTATTTAACAATATTGAATTTTAAGTTTGTGTATATTTGAAAATAATTTCCAAATGTAGTCCTCTCAGGACCTTGTATATCACTAGAATGACATTTACAACACATTAAAATATTGATTTTTGAACGAGAGACGGGCGCCCTCTCGCGTCGGACTTACACGTAATTATTGATTAAAATTGACACCATCTGTGTGTGGGGTCCAATATTAGAAGCTCTAAATCGATTCTCTTGAAGCTGTTATGTAAATGGCTGAAAATACTTGTGCCTTATATACTTTAGTCTTGATGTTATACAGGGTAGCGTGCATTAGAACTTTTGGGAGAGCTACTGAAAATATTTGTTTGAAACTTTCGAGATTTAGGTTTGTCCATAATATGCTCTCTTCAACTAAAACGTGGACATGTTTCTGTGAATTTTGCTTTTTTATACAGAGTATCCGGTGAGTATATGGCGTACTTGAGTAATCCTGAGAAAAGGAAAGAGATAAGTTCTAAGATCGAAAAAGAACTGGAAATGGTAGAGGTAACCGTACGGGAAGAGGATGTTGAAAAGACATGGAATGATTTGAAAAATAAAATAACAAGTATACAGGAAAATGACATTGGATTCATGGCAACCAACAGGAAACAGGAATGGATGACGCAAGAAATATTAGACCTCATGAATGACAGACGGAAATACAAGGCAAATCCAACAGAATACAGGCGATTAAATAGGATCATTAGGAGAAAGTGTCGGGAAGCGAAAGAGATCTGGATGACGGCAAAGTGCCAAGAAATAGAACAATTGCAAGAAAAATATGACACCTTCAATGTTCATAAAAAAGTAAAAGAGCTTACAAACAGACACAGAAAACATCAAGGAGCAATCTTGAGAGATGATAACAACGAGATAATTCTAGGAGTGAGGGCTAAGCTTGCAAGATGGAAAGAATATATCGAAACACTTTTTAATGACGATAGACCTTGCTCCCCACCACCGATAGATCACATATTGAATGAAAAGGCTCCAGAAATAACCAGAGACGAAGTTGTTCATGCAATAAAAGCACAGAAAAACGGGAAAGCTACCGGTCCCGATAAAATCAACGTTGAAATACTTAAATTAATTGCAGACAACGAAAGTAAAAGCCTAGATTTAATAACAGCATTATTTAACAAACTATATAACTCAAGCAAGATACCGTCGGATTGGCTTAAATCAACATTCGTAACCCTGCCAAAGAAACCCAACGCCTCACAATGTGATGACTATCGGATGATAAGTCTTATGTCCCATGTCCTGAAAACCTTTCTTAGAATCATCCACACGCGAATCTATAAGAAGTGCGAATATCAGATGGACAATACCCAGTTTGGATTCCGAAACGGACTCGGAACGCGTGAAGCGCTCTTCTCCCTGAATGTAATGACACAAAGGTGCAGAGACATGAATGTGAATGTATTCGCATGTTTCATAGACTATCGAAAGGCGTTTGACTGTGTTAATCATCAGAAGATGATCGAAATCCTGCGAACAACCGGGGTTGACGAACAGGACCTGCGTTTCATATCAGAACTTTACTGGCATCAAACGGCGGTAGTAAAGATGGAACAATCAGCATCGGAGGATATGCAGATCAGACGGGGTGTCCGACAGGGTTGCGTCTTGTCTCCACTCCTCTTTAATCTGTATTCAGAGACTATATTTAGAGAAGCACTGGATGGGGTCCAGGGCGGAATCAAGATCAATGGAACCCCAATAAATAATATCAGGTACGCCGATGATACGGTTATATTGGCCAACGATATGCAGGAACTACAAGGCATCATGGATTCCGTAGTTCACTATAGTGAGATGTTTGGATTGCATCTCAATGTCTCCAAGACCAAACTATTGATCTTTTCTAAAACTCCGATAAATGCACACCTGCGGATCAAAGGACAAACAATCGAACAAGTGACCTCAATAAAATATTTGGGAGCTAACATCAATAGTCAGTGCGACCCGAAAAGGGAAATACTTTCAAGGATTGAACAAGCGAGAAAAATCTTCGTGAGTATGAAATCATTTTTTGCAAGATTGGACCTCAGCTTGGGACTCAGAATTCGGATGATCAGATGCTACGTGTTCTCTGTCCTACTCTACGGATGTGAAAGCTGGACACTAAATTCACAGACGGAAAAGAAAATAGAAGCCTTCGAAATGTATGTGTATAGACGGATGCTGCGAATTTCATGGGTACAAAGGATCACCAACGATGAGGTACTCCAGCGCATGCACAAACAAAAGGAACTATTGAACACCATCAAGGAAAGAAAAATGCAATACCTGGGTCATGTGATGAGAGGTGATAAATACGAAATACTACGCCTCATAATAGAGGGCAAAGTGCACGGGAAAAGATCAGTAGGAAGACGCCAGAACTCATGGCTAAAGGACTTAAGGAGATGGTTCGATCGCTCGTCTGCAGAAATCTTTCGTGCTGCAGTTTCCAGAGCTACAATTGCCATTTGGATCGCCAACCTTCGGCAGGAGAGGGCGTGATAAGAAGAAGAATATGGCGTACTCTCGGGAGCGAATAGGGGGGGGGGTCAAAATAACTCTAATTTGTAGGCCATAAAGGCTCATAAAACCATACTACAGTAGATGTTTTACGTCGTCAGGGAAATCAGGAACGGATTTTCCACCACGTTCAATGGGCCAACATTTTGACAGGTGTCATTTTATAGAGCTGATTTTTTAAATACTCTAGTCATTCCTCTTTAAAGAAGGTTTGAATTGGCGTCAAATATACTAGCGTCTTTAAATTTCCCCATAAAAGAAATCCAATGGGGTCATGTCGGGCGACCTCGGTGGCCATAAAGCACAGGTTGTACTCTTTAACTTTTTTGAAATTTTTTTAATAATTTTAAAGAGAAGTTTTTCAAATATCAATATCTTTAATATCTCTAATATAATTACCTTCTACAAATTTTCTAAAATATGGGGCGTAGCCCCATATCACCATATTAGCTAATTCAGCATTATTTCCATTTAAATATAAATATAAAAAAAACTAACAATTATTTTTTACATCCAATTTAGGATTCAAAATCTTTAAAACTTACAACTAAAATATAGAGAACTTTTCTCCTTCATATGTTATAAACTAATTCATTATCTTATTCACAATGTTTCTTCACCGATCTAAAAACTTCATTTATATCTAAATATAATTAACCATTCCATATACCAAGTCTTCAACTTTTACATATATTATGAGCTCTACTCAGTTAGGTAAGTCCTTCTTAAACTTTGTTTTATATTCATTGGTCGTTTTTAACTTCGTACTATCCTTTCTAGGATCCCCTGATGATGAGTGCTTGAGCACTCGAAACATGTAGGGAGCTTTTTATTTACCGTAATCATTAACTAAAATTTTCTAATTTCTTAGGGCACATTTTCTAATAAACTGTGGTTGCAAGAATTGCAAATACATGGCACCATTTTTAATCTGCCTTCAAAAAGGAATAATAATCCCCGCACACATGTTAACCGTGAACCTTTGTTGGTGCTTTGTCTGTACTGTTGCATGGGGATTTCTTTCATGCCAGATATGCAAATTATGGAAATTCATTACTTCGTCTCGGGTGATCGAAACCGGCTTCGTTTGTGAACAAAACAATACTAGTAAAATTATGATATTGCCTAAGTCGTTGCAAAAACTAATTTTCGGAGTTGACTCGTGCAGGATAATCAGCGGGAGACATGTTGTTCTTGAAGGGTCTTATAAACAACCCAGTTTGTCGCGTTTGAACCGACAGTTTTCTTACACTATTAGAGGAATTTTCAGCAATCTCATCCAGAATTTCCTCCTCTAACTGAGGATTCTATTTCATTTGATTTTTTACCTGTTTCTCTTAAGTTACGATCAACCCTTTCAAAATTTCTTCGATGCGGTAGACGTCGATTTGAAAATTTATCAGAATCTTCTCGCCTCCACGCAATTGCCGAGTGCTTGTCCATAAATTGGATGCATTTTAACATATTCACCGGAGGAAGAATCCTCCATTACTTAAGTCTTATGTACTCAACCAATTAGACAATTTAGAAAAGTGTTGTCAATAACACATTGTTAACGAAATAAAACGACTGGTATTTTATTGTAGCATTCTGATTTATTATTACGTTAAGGTGTTTTCAGCTCTGTAAAATGATACCTGTCAAAATTTTGGCCCAACGAGTAGGGTGGCAAGTCCGTTCCCGACTGCCTCAGCATCTATACTCTTTGAAAAACAAAAGCCAACGCACGTCTTACCCTTCGAGTGACGTCAGTTATCGACAGTGTTGCCAGCTTGTAACCAAAATATCTGAGTGAGGGAATTACTCAATTGTTTGTCATAAGAACAAGATAAATATACAAAAATTTCCCATAGTTTATATATTTGTTTACTGCATAATACCTTTTACCATCAACTTTAGTAGATCTAACACTTCTTTTATTTCCATCTTGCAAAGATCGACCAATGGTACCATTCTGAAAAATCCATGTTTCATCCAAGAAAACGAATTGGTACAAGAATGCTTCTTTTTCTTTAAAATATTCTTTCAATAATACCAGTGGTTTGAAAGCTACATGGGAAAGTTCCATAAGCCCTCGCCTCAGTTCACCTTTTTACCATCCCGAAGCCTATTTTCTTGAAGAGGCTTCTTAAAGAGTTAAGACAACCATCAAACAGTTCTGTGTATTTTAATTTCTAACTTAAAGTTGTCAAAGTTACATGATGTTCTACCTATGTAAAATATTATAATTTTTAAATAATACAAGTTACTTGTTTCGTACATTCCATAAATTGTGTCACGGGTAGAACTTATATCCAACCTTCACACATTTACAACTGTCTTTGAATTAGAACGTTTGTTTTAAGGTGATTTTAATAATTTATTTTCCTTAACTGTTGTTGAAATTGCGCTTACAGTGGGGATATTCAAATTTAGGGCAGCTGCTACACGCTAAGAATTATTAGTAAAGTAGAAATAAAATATCCAAACCTTAATATACTCTTTAAATCTACTTCTCTGTACTGCTGTCAAGGGTAACAATGGCCATTGTTGTTAAGTTATTTCTTAAAATACGAAGCTATTAGTTTTTTGCACCGACTATTTAACTGCTTCGGCATTTTTCACAAATAGTAAACATCGTAATCGATAGAGATATGTATGTGCACTTTTGTTTCTATTGATAGAACAGTTTTTTATTCCTATTTATGAAAAGATCTGGAGTTTTTGTTAAAGAATAGACGCACAGCAACACAGAACCAAGAAGGTTAGTTTTGCATGAAACGTCAAACCAAACCAAGGAACGAGCTGGCACCACCGCACCGTTATTTTATTGCTTAGTGTTGCTAACTATCCACCAATAAAATTCAAATTATATTAATTTTTACAAGCTTAAATAAACAAAATATTTGCTATAAGTGGTTTCGTATCAAAGAAGAATACTTTAAGTTTGTAGTAAATTCAATTTCGCATAAAATTTTAATACTTTTTGCCAAATTTAATTTCCTCGTGTTTTGTTACGGATTTACAATAATTATCAGCTGATTGATGACGTGCTTCGGTTTTTGTTTTGCATGAACTGCATGTATGTTTATTTTGTCATAAACCGACATACTGACTTTCAAACTAAATCCTAAAAGTTCTCATTATTGTATTGTTTTTTGTCCGTGTCCGAATAAAATGGAAATCCTAAAAAGTTAGGTTAGATGATTGACATTAATGACATTGACGTTTGCGGTGTTGGCAGCTGGGGCGTGGGTTCGAACTTAGAAAAAGTTCGTGGGCGTGGGAGCAGTGCCCAGTGACAGCAGCGTACGTCGTTTACTCGTAAACCAGTAAGTCCAATTTTGAAATTCATCACAGTCAAAAACCCCCAACTTTGACGCCCTGTATATCAAGAACTAGTCGTACGATTTTGTTGTGCCCCTTTTAACGAGGAGGTCAAGTACTACAAAATACGACTGAAAGTTATTTCCCATAAGAAATAAGTGCGTGACCCTTTCTTAGGAAGAAACAACGAAACAATATTGAAACTCCCGATTTCTGATTGTAACTGTGAGAAAGTCGCTCGGGAACACATCGTTTCTCTAACAGGATTTACGCCTATTTGTCAAATAACTCCGCCTTCGGTTGGCAAGTGCAAAAGGTCACCGGGCCGCGACCCTATGCACAAGAACGACTCGGAGGTGTTTTCGCACATCAGTATTCAACCCCTTTGATTAACAGTCATTATCGGATGAATACTTTTGTTGAACTTTAATTAATATTGTTTACGCAACAAGTGTTTTATTAAAAAGTAGGGGCGACCGGGGATAAAATTAGCAGCGTTATGATCCCTCTGGTCCCGGATGAATTTTCAACTTTCGCATCGGGAGCAAGTTTCTTTTATTGAATTGTGGTGCTGTTTACACAGTACCTTTTTATCCAGAGGAAGGACTCGAGATTCTTACCAATTATTCCTCTTTTGCAGCAATTATTGCATCTTTGAGGTTTTGGTAGTTCCTAGCTTAAGTGTAGTTCTTACATCGTTATTTGTTAAACCGTTTGAAAATGCGTTAATTGCTAGCTTTTCGTTTACCTTGCGCAAGATAGATACAGCGTTGCTTAATAATTTAAGAGTAATCATCAATGCTTTTTGAATCGTGTCTTGCTGAGTGCAAATGGGTGGATAAGACTGCGGCAGATTTTTTAGATGTAATTTATAAAATAGTTGCAATTAAGAATGCTTTACAGTCTTTGTCTGCTGTTTAATAGCTTCCTCGGTGCCATCCATTGTGAGCAACAAGGATGTTGTTGTACGTAAATCGAATTTTTCACACATTTTTCCTAAATTCCTAGTACCTAATTCTTCGTTAATGCTTTCTTCCTGCACTATACTTTCTATTAGCACTTATTTTTACACTTAACGATCATTATTAACAAAAATCAAATCAATTACAAATACAGCGTGTGTATAAAGTCTGGTAACGGCTTAATAACCTTACAACTCGGTGGTCTGGTGGGAGCGATTCTTCCGGGAATCTAGAGGTCCCGGGTTCGAATCCTGGCTAGGACATGGATGTTTTTAAGTGTTTATTAAAATATTATGTAATTATATATATGATAGATAATAAAGCGCCTGGCTGAATGGCTGAACAGCAACAAAAAAAAAAAAACTTCACAATTTAAACCAAATTTGGTACAGTTGTCTAAGAGGATCTTACGCACTGAATGCCGATATTGACGTTGTTGCCAGCTGTTTAGTTTGTCTGGAAATCAAACAAATTTTAAGCTTTTATATGTAACACCTTGTATTTTTTCATTTATATATTCTACGTTACGTTGGTTACACTTCTGATACTTTAATCGTAATATCAGTAGTTTTCCAATTAACGAGTATAATTAAAGAAGAATATTAAATGCTCAAACTGTTTTCCCTGTACAGCTTGACAGTGAGCTAGTTGAAAATAAAATGTTTCAATTGTGTTGTAAATCATTTGTGGTGTTATTAATTGAACTTCGTCCAAAATTCAACGCTGCAAATTAGCCAAATTTTAAGGTTTTATGGTATAAACTTTGTTCTTTAAGTGTCCCCATAAAAAGTAGTCATTAGGCGACAAATCAGGGAACCTAGGTGGCCACTCGATTGTACCCCAGCTACCGATCCACCTATTCGGAAAAGTGTTGTTCAAAAATTCGCATACGTTTCGACCCAAATGGGGAGGAGCTCCGTCCTGTTGGAATAAGGTACCAGCCCACACATTTAATTTTCCAGGGCGTTGTGTATGACCTTCTCTCATCCAGTGGGGGTTTTCATTGGCCCACTGGATTCTAATAATTTATTTTCCTTTACTGTTGTCAAAGTTGCGCTTACAGTAGAGATATTCAAATTTAGGGCAGCTGCTACACGCTAAAAATTAGTAAAGTAGAATCAAAATATCGAGACCTTAACATACTCTTTAAATTTACTTCTCTGTACTGCTGTTAAAGGTAACAATATGCCATTGTTGTTAAGTCTTCCTGAAAATAGCTTCTTAGAGAAGCTATTAGCTCTTCGCACCGACTATTTATATGCTTCGGCATTTTTCACAAATAATAAACAACGTAATCGACAGACGACACTTTTGTTTCTCTTAATAGAACAGTTTTTTTAATTTTATTTATGAAAATATCTGAAGTTTTTGTTAAAAAATAGACGCACAACAACACGGAACCACGAACTATTAAGGTTAATTTTGCATGAAACGTCAAACCAAACCAACGAACGGGCTGGCGCCACTGCACCGTTTACAGTTGTGTTGCCAACTATCGGCCAATAAAATTGAAATTATATTAATTTTTACAAGCTTAATAAACAAAATATTTGCTATAAGTGGGTTCATATCAAAGAAGAATACTTTAAGTTTGTGATAGATTCAATATCGCATAAAGTTTTAATATTTTTTGCCCAAATTTATTTTCCTCGTGTTTTCTTAGGGATTTACAATTATCAGCTGATTGATGACGTGCATCGATTTTTGTTTTGCATCAACTATATCTTTACAATTTCCAGTTTCTTCGAACCGTCGGGACAGTTTTTAGAACAATGGCTTTTGTTTATTAATAAATAAAACACAATTTGTTGATAATATTCAAAACACGTCGTTATTTTGAAAACTACTGATATTGGGAACAAAGTATGTTATATCAAAAATGTAACAAATGTAATAAAAAAATATACAAAGTGTTTCATATAAAAACTTAAAATTTATTTGATTTCCATACAATCTAAACAGTTGGCAACAACGCCAATATCGTCATTCGGTGCGGTAAGATCCTTTTAGACACCTGTACTAAATTTGGTTTAAATCGGTCAATAAATTGTGAGGTTATTAAGCCGGTTCCAGGCTTTATACACACTCTGTAAAGGTAACGTCCATTTTTCATTATAATTCTTGTATTTTGCACTTTAATTCACATCTCATCCAGAAGACAAAATATCTTTGGGGGTGTATTCTTAAATTGACAAAATTATTCTGGACAAACTATTATTATAATATGGTAAACCATCAAAAATAGTAATCCCGGTTTAGGAATACATCCACCCGGCGCGAACAGTACAGTACAGTTCTCAAGAGATTATGGCACTCTGATTGGCCAGTTCAAGGCCCAATTTTTATATTTCGGCTGCGAACGATCTGATGACGCGCATGCGAAGGATTATTTTTTCGATTTTCTCGCATTATTTTTACAAACTCTTTTTTTTAACATGTTGCCCTCAAAGGATATATTTTTCTCAGCCAGCCAATTTAAAATGTCCCTTTTATCAAGGAGTCGTAGGTTGTTTCTCCAAAAGCCTAATGATTGCGGTTTACGATAAAAACGCTTTGCTGTGTTGTAAACCATTAACAAACGAAAACTTTAAAATGTTCGGCCTGTCGATAGCTATGAGAAAACTCCTCGGCCATTAAGCTTCCCTTGCAGTGTCTCTTCCAAGAATGGATGCTACTGGCGGCTGCGGAATTACAATTATTAGGCAAAGGAGAATGTATGAGGCTTAGGATAGCTAACCACAGTGTCCAAAATGAATAATGCACTGTTTTGATGTTTTCAACTTAAGACAAATATTTAATGTGTGAATTAGCAATTAAAATCCCATGCAAATCCTTCTAATTTGTTTATGGGACCGCCTAGTCTATCCACCTTTACCTATACAATCCGCCCCTAAGCACGCATTGAGTTATACCATCATAAACCGTTTTTTTCCATAACGATCGCGTCGATATTGATATGTCGTCGGCGACTTCAAAGGCGGACAAACTTTTCCAGCGCATTTGCGTACAAAGCGATTGTTTTTCCAGTTGGAAAAACTGGCTGATGGATTGATCGGTTGTTTATCCTGCGATCTCTCTTGCTTTGTTTTCGAATATATGAGCGTTTGATAGGTGAAAGCAATTTAATTAGAAATATTATCAGGTGTATATTAATAGTTTAATTTTTGGCTGCTGCATAGTCTATAGCAGGTTAACATCGAACGACTGAAAGTTAAGTTATCGAACGCAACTTAACTTAATTTTATTTTTAATACAATGATTAACCCAACAATAAAATGTCCTAATAAAATTAGGGCTTGTAACTAAACTGTTTGCTAGATGAATTATGATTTTTTTTATATTAATAGAGATATATGCAAACGGTTTTTAAGAGGTTCCTTTAAATTTCACGGACAAGAGTTATATTTAACATACTAGAAAATACCTTTCCCATAACACAAGTCATAAAACAAAATAACATTGCACTAAGCTACTCTGATACCCTTCCCCTTACCCTTACCGCATATTCCTCGGTTTTGATCAGCAACCTCTGTTGATCACACCGTCAAATGCTTTGCTGACATCACAAAATATCCCATCAGGGTATTCACAAATTCCCCAACAAGCAGTTAACAGTTGTTTCCAAAACATGCCACGTCGTAGGGCATACGTAATATGTATTCTTTTGAGTATAATTTTTAATTTGTATCTCTTCTCGGACTTGTGATGTCGAAGCATTTAATAGAAATATGGGGCTTCAATATACAGGGTGTTCTAAAAGGTATAGTCAATAGTTAGGGAGCTGGTTAAAATAGGGCCATGGACCATAACCGAGCCTCTAGCTCCCAAAGGGGAGACCTTGAAGTAGAAGATGTTTTTTCTTAATGCTTTCGAAACTAATAAAGCTAATAAAAAGCTTTGGGTATTCTAGTAAGTTTTACATGCCGAATTGGACTATTGTGGTTAAAATGTTAACAATCTTGGTACAATGATTCTTCTTTTTCTTTCATATATTATTTCCAAAATACCAGTTGTTCGAAAGCTACATGCGAAAGTTTCATAAGCCCTAACCTCGGTTCATCTTTTTTCCATCTGAAGCCTATTTCCTTTAACACTTCTTAGAGAGTAAAGATAACCATCAAACAGTTGTCTATCTTTTAGTTTCTTACTTACAGTTGTCAAAGTTACATAAGGTTATAAGAAAGTTAGAGCTTAAGCATAACCAATGTAAAATATTATAGTTTTTGAATAATTTAACTTACTTATTTCGTTCATTCCATAAATAGTGTCACGAATAGAACTCATATCCAATCTTGACCATTTACGACTTTCTTTGCATGAGAACGTTTCTTTTTAGGTGATTCTAATAAATTATTTTCCTTAACTGACGTGGAAACTGCGCTTATAATGGAGATTTTCAAATATAGGGCAGCTGCTACACGCTTAAAATAAGCAGAGTAGAAATAAAATATGTAGACATAAACATAACCTTTAAAGTTACTTCTCTTACTGCTATTAATGGGAACAATAGGTCATTGCTGTTAAGTTCTTTCTGACAATAGCTTATTAGAGAAACTATTAGCTCTTTGCACCGGCTGTTTAAATGCTTCAGCATTCATCAGAAATAGTAAACAACGTAATCGACATATATACAGGGTGTCCCACGACGATTTTCCCAGCATATTGCTCGGAAACGGAACCAGATAGAAAAAAAAGTTCAGGAACAAAAATTGAGGGCTTGTAAGGGAGCATCTAGGAAGGGTAATTTTAGATATACAGGGTGTTTTAGAAATAGTAATATTGCTGCCAAGTCAATTTTTTTAAATGGAAATATATTTATATATTTTAAATATTGTTAGTTTTTCGAAAAGCTTGTCTCAAGAGAAATTCAACCATACCATACTTGTACGTTTCTAATTTAAAATGACTGAAATATGAGCGATTTATAACACTTTATTAAATTATGTAACAATCAATCGAAAATAAGAAGATAACTAAACAAAATTAATTACGACTTCTTCTCAAAATATGTTCAAATTGGTTACCACTTTCACTAATACAATATTCAAATCTGTTTATAAGATTTCTGGTACATGCTGCTGTAATCATAGCTGGAGTAACAGTTCGACAAGCTGCTATGATTTTGTTTTGCAAATATTCGACATCTCTAGGTCGGTTTACATACACAATTTCTTTAAGATATCCCCAAAGAAAAAATTCTAAAGGGGTCAAATCCGGTGACCGTGGTGGCCACCGGATCACACCATTTCGGCCAATCCAGCGCGCAGGAAACGTGGTATCTAAATAATTTGTAACTTGCCTGGCAAAGTGAGGGGGAGCTCCATCTTTCTGCCACCACATAGAGGCTCTTTCATTGATTGGGATATTTTCAAATAATAAGGGAAGTTCTTTTAAAGAAAATTTAAAAATCGTTCTCCATTTAGTGTCCCTTGGTAAAAGTAAGGACCTAGATAGCCATTAAATAAACCGCACCAAACGTTAACCCCCCAAACTACCTGAAAATTAGTCTCCTTCATCCAGTGAGTATTTACAGATGAACAGTAGTGGCAATTGTGGCGATTTACTATGCCGTTGTTGTGGAACCTACTTTCATCGCTCCATAAAATTTTGTTGAAAAAAAGACGGTCTTGTTCAAATTTCATTGACATCTCAGCAATGAAATTTAGGCGGCGTTCAGGATCTTCAGGTGTTAAGCCCTGCACCAGATGAATTTTGTAGGGGTGGTATTTATAATCTTTTAGTGTCCTTTCAACTGTACTTTTTCCAATACCTAATTCTTCCCCGAGGAGTCGAGTTGAGACTTGTGGATACACTTGAACATTGGCCAAGATGTTAATATTGTTGTCTTCTGTTCGGACTCGTTTTCTTCTTGGTGTTTGCGCCCTACCACTGGGAAAGGAAACACTTCTTAATTTTTGTTCAACATTACGAAACGTTCTATAGCTTGGTATTTCACGATTCGGGTATCGTTGACTATACAGATTTTGAGCACGTCTTCCATTCTTGTGACATTCTCCGTATATCAGGAGCATGTCGACATACACGTCATATGAAAAAAGCGAAGGCATTTCTCACTACTTAAAATAATTAACAATGAAACTACTTCCGACTCGTGACATGACAGCCCCCGTCATACTCTTCAATATTTCGCTGGTGGTTATTGTTATTATTGCATATCTGTTCATGCTTACGTAATTGATCATTTAATCGCTCATATTTCAGTCATTTTAAATTAGAAACGTAACAAGTATGGTATGGTTAAATTTCTCTTGAAACAAGCTTTTCGAAAAACTAACAATATGCAGGGTGTTCCATTTAAAAAAATTGACTTGGCAGCAATATTACTATTTTTAAAACACCCTGTATATCTAAAATTACCCTTCCTAGCCCTTACAAGCCCTCAATTTTTGTTCCTGAACTTTTTTTTCTATCTGGTTCCGTTTCTGAGCAATATGCTGGGAAAATCGTCGTGGGACACCCTGTATATGCATGTACAACTTTGCTGTTTTTAATAGAACCGTTTTTTAATGCTATTTATAAAAAGATGTGAAGTTTTTGTTTTATAGATACACGCACAACAACAGTAACAATACGAAAACCGAAAACAAAACTGCCAACTATCGGCACATAGAATTCAAGTTATATTAATTTTTTCAAGTTTAAATTTAAAAAAATTATTTTCTATAAGTGGGTTTGTATCTAAGAAGAGTACCTTAAGTTTTAGTATATTCAATTTCGCATGAAATTTCTTACCGATTTACACTTATCAGCTGATGACGTGAAACAGAAATAGTTTTGTATTAACTATACGTTCATATGAAGTTTTCTTCTTAAAATAGTCCCAAGAAACACCCTATATATTAAGGTTATTTTTTTTATCAGGAGTTTAAAATAGTTAAGATAATGTTTCGCCTAAAATAATGTACAGGGTGTTTCAAAAAACCCCTGTCATCGGTCGTGTGGTGATTCGTTACCCAAAAATAGGACAAATAGTTACTATCAACATAAGTCCGCAACCGCTTTATTTTTGGAATACAGGGTGTTGCAATTTTTAAGCGGAGCAAAAATATGTACGCCACTGCCGCTTTCTCTTTTGATAATACTGTTATATAGGCAGATTAATATCTAATGCGAAATAAAGATCGTTTTACAATAAATGGTTTTGACCTTTTAACTACAATAAAACTAAAGGGTCGATCCCATTGTGTGGACAATATATATGTAAAGTATAAAGGTGCAGTAAAGGGTCGGACTAAGGAAATTAAGTAATTATAATCGTATGATGTGTTTATATTAATTTATTAATATGAAAAATAAAACTAAAACAAAAAGAAACCACTGAATAACTATAAAATCCATCTAATGAAATAAGATCGCAATAGAATGATTAGATTCACGTCACCACAACTCCCAATAAAAATATTAGAATTTCATTGCCACTTTGCGGTTTCATTCATAATCATTTTAACCGAATAAATTGTGGCGTTATCAAGAATCCTGCGAGGGTTTTCCCGCTTCTTTCGGTCAGCAGGGAAAATCCACCTATCGCTATACAACAGCACTCGTGTCGCAGGCTCTCGTACTGCGGAGTCCTGCGTGGCCGTAGTGTCACTTCTTCCCAGTTCCCGGGCCCTGCCAGCCAGTCTCGCTCGCCCGATCCCGCGGGCCGGAGCACAATCGACGCTTCTCTCTGAAACCGACGCCGTCGCTACAAACGCCGACGCCGTGACGGAATGACCGGTCGTTTCGACGCCTCCTTCTTGAACCGAGGATCCGGACGGCGGAGCGTTGTGTTCATGGGAGCTGAAAGTCCGGGGTGCGGGCTATAGCTGGTGGGGACGGATCCTGGTATTCCTTTTTGCGTGGATTCTGCAGGTCCTTTGGAGGATTATTGTCTTTTTTAGTAAAACCCGTTCAAATGCACCCGTTTTTAAAATAATTGCACACTTTTACACAATTAAGAAGATATTTACTAAAGAATTTTAGGTTTTAGTACTAAATTAAAACTTCTAGTTTTAAAATCATTAATTATTTTGCAGGTATTTTTAATTGTTGCGTTATTCAAAATCAACAATACAAGGTAAAAAAGAAGGGTATGCATTTTTACAATAATTGTTCTTTCAACTGCAACATTTCAAGAATTAAAACAGGGCCATTTTGGTAGTAAGAATCTTGAAGTGGGACATCTTCTTTAGGGGCGTTTTTGGAATTTTTTAGTTTTCTACAGGGAGTTACGAAAAATTGATTTTTTTCCTAACTGTGCACCTTTTTTTTATCATTACTCTCATTTATATAGAAAGTAAGATGTCCACTAGAGAATTTATGGTTTTTAGACCACTTTTAAATCCCACAACTTCTAGTTTGCTATGTAATTACTTTTTTGCAATTATTTTTGAGTGATGTTGCATTAATCAAAATCAATAATACTAGGTAAAATAAAGGGTATGTATTTTTATCATTTCTCCTTCAACTGCAATATTTCAAGGGCCAAAACAGGGCAATTTTGGTAGTAAGGATCTTGAAGTGGAACATCTTCTTTAGGGGCGTTTTTGGAATTTTTTAGTTTTCTACAGGGAGTTATAAAAAATTGATTTTTTTCCTAACTGTGCACCTTTTTTTTATCGTTACTCTCATTTATATAGAAAGTAAGATGTCCACTAGAGAATTTATGGTTTTTAGACCACTTTTAAATCCCACAACTTCTAGTTTGCTATGTAATTACTTTTTTGCAATTATTTTTGAGTGATGTTGCATTAATCAAAATCAATAATACTAGGTTAAATAAAGGGTATGTATTTTTATCATTTCTCCTTCAACTGCAATATTTCAAGGGCCAAAACAGGGCAATTTTGGTAGTAAGGATCTTGAAGTGGAACATCTTCTTTAGGGGCGTTTTTGGAATTTTTTAGTTTTCTACAGGGAGTTACGAAAAATTGATTTTTTTTCTAACAGTGCACCTTTTTATTGTTACTCTTATTTATATAGAAAATAAGATGTCCACTAGAGAGTTTTTGGTTTTTAGACCACTTTTAAATCCCGCAACTTCTAGTTTGCTATGTAATGACTTTTTTTCAATTAATTTTGAGTGCTCTCTTGCGTTATTCAAAATCAATAATACTAGGTAAAAAAAAGGGTATGCATTTTTATCATTTCTCCTTCATCTGCAATATTTCAAGGACCAAAACAGGGCAATTTTGGTAGTAAGAATCTTGAAGTGGAACATCTTCTTTAGGGGCGTTTTTGGAATTTTTTAGTTTTCTACAGGGAGTTATAAAAAATTGATTTTTTTCCTAACTGTGCACCTTTTTTTTATCGTTACTCATTTATATAGAAAGTAAGATGTCCACTAGAGAGTTTATGGGTTTTAGACCACTTTTAAATCCCACAACTTCTAGTTTGCTATGTAATTACTTTTTTGCAATTATTTTTGAGTGATGTTGCATTAATCAAAATCAATAATACTAGGTAAAAAAAAGGATACCTATGCATTTTTATCATTTCTCCTTCAACTGCAATATTTCAAGGGCCAAAACAGGGCAATTTTGGTAGTAAGAATCTTGAAGTGGAACATCTTCTTTAGGGGCGTTTTTTAGTTTTCTATAGAGTAGAGGCGTTTTTAAATTTTTTTAGTTTTCTACAGGTGCTTCCGTACAATTAATTTTTTACCTAAGAGTGCACCTTCTTTTAATAATTTCGTTTACAAAAAATACAGACCTTTTTTCTTTACAATGTTGCTTATCCAAATTTAAAATCCAATGAATGGGTTTAAATCTGCAAGGCATTATAACAAATTTATTTCTAAACACAACCCAAAGACAATACCAGGGATCTTTCCGCACTGACAAATCACTTTTATTCCCCCAGGCATCCAATGAAAAACTAACTGAATAACTGAATTAGAAACGCTACCCAGTCTTTCAACATAACATAAGAATTTACCGTAGATTTAAAATCATAGTTAGCATAGACAAAATATATGTGTTGATTCTACACGCCTCGGCAAAATACGCGTACCTACACCCTAGCAAGAATAGGATATAATATACATATAAAATACCGGCTCTGTGATCACATAAGCTTTATATGGTATGGTGCTTCATAATTTTAAGGAGGTAAAATAAAAGAAGAAACCTTGTACAATTTAAAATAAACACGTGAAAAACTATATGCACATTAAGAATATCAATAAACGATAGTAATAAAAAAGTAGATTAACAGTTGTTCCCTCCATATCCATTAACTAATAGGTACCGATCTTCTTGAAAGCATAAAACATATTTTATTGGTGCCACAACTTATACCCGTAACCACAAAAAAATCCTACTTAGAATTAAACGAACTTCCGACAAATTACCACGCATTATCCGAGATCTGTGGTTTGTTAAAGATAACGTACTAAAAACTTACAAAAGTGTACATTAAAACCGGGGTCACCTACTGGTGTAAAAGCTTGAAATCCTAGTAAATTCGCGATCTGTAACCGAGTCGGACGCGTTAAACATGTCGGGAAATACCTCATCGGCCAGCGGGTTGACCGCGCAAAAGTCGCAAAAAGCCAAAAGAAAAATATCGCTGCCCTGGTTTAGACAAGGCAGCGTCGCCACTCAACATCCAGCGTTGACCAGGCAGCACACCATTGATACTCCGTCGAGTTTTCAGGCGAGGTTGCTGAGGAGGCAACCCAGTCAAGGCGCTATGGTTAGTATATAATAATAAGCTCCATATCCAAACTCCATATCCATGGTAACCAATATAATGGCATCCGTGGTCTTGACATATTACACTGGGCGACAAAAAAAAAGTTGTTACATTAAACAAGTCACATGTGTAACATTTTTTAACCCTGTAGATGGACTATATTTATAATTTATTTTAAACACACTAATCATATTTTTTCCTTTTATGGGGGAGGGGTCAATTTAAAGGTTGCATTGTAAATTTCAGGTAAATTGTAATGATGGTTTTTAAAAATTCCGTATTTCAGACCTACACACCCCGAATCGGTCCTTAATTAGGGTCGCTCTAATTTGCATACAAAAGAAAGACTAGTTTGGTGAATGAAAGTATTGTAACAGCGGTGTCAGTCACTACAGGTACTTTATTAGCATAAAAGTATAATAATAATTATACTTGATTATAATTATAGAGATAGGCAGATAATTAAGATATTACTTATTCTAATATTAAGTAGATAAAAACTTATATGGAAGTAAGAATAATGTGAAAATAGATAAATAGGAATAAATATTCATATTTATAAAAGAAAATCTACTATGTACAATACAACAACTTAATTTTTAAATTTTAGTCATCATGTTCCGAGTAGTCCGATGAACTATCGTCGTTGGGATCCAGAGAAATAATAAGAAGCTCTGCAATGTTTTCTAGCATGTTATTAGCTTCCCACATTCTTTCTTCTATTTCAATCACATGTTCGACGCACTTACTCATTTTTCACAATCCACTGTCTTTATTCCCTCTTGCAAGAGGTTTCCAACGTCTCTTATTTTAAATGTGGTGTTATGCCTTGCTACAAACCCTTTTACTTGCGCCCACACCAATTCTATGGGGTTTAATTCACAGTGATATGGCGGAAGGCGTTATATTTCGTTTTGAAGCGGTTTCGTCGACAACAAATTTCGTACAAAGAGGTTTATTCAACTTTACAATCTCCAAGTAGCTCCTTTTTTAGCATATCTTTATGAAGTGGCTTCTTATTTACAGTAAGTCAATGAATGATGTCATTTTTTTTCCAAGAAGACGTTGGTATTTTTTCGGATTTTTTTGAGTGGTAGCTGGCATTATCCATGACTATAACAGACCCAAGAGGAATAAGATCTGGCATTTGCTGGAAGTATTATTCAAAGACGTCAACGTTCATGCCGTCATGCTAGTAAGCCGCCATCGACAAATCCATTTTTGCTACCAATGAGAGTAATTATTAATCTTTTATCTTTTCCCGAGGTTGCTTCTGTTCCAGTAGACTATCCTTCCATGAAAGCTTACCTCGCGCTTTTTATATGTTTATCCTGCCATATTTTACCAACGGTATAACCTTCATTTAACCAAGTTTCGTCCATATAATAGATCAGGGGTCCCCAAACTTTCCAGCCTTAGGGCCTTACTGATTACTCCAGTAAGTTCCAAGGGCCAACACCATTTTAATCTTCCTGCCATTAGCTATAATTTCTAGACTAGTCGCCGAGCATACGCTTGTAAATTCGCTAGTTCAATCACTATTGTGTTGTACTGTATTGTTACGACCGCGACGCTTGACGACATCTGGTTACATGCAGAAATAGGTAATTTGCCCTCTATATACCCGCTACAGATAGCGCTCAAATCGCGTTGAACCTCGTTGGTTCGAGAAAGTTCTGGTGTATTCCACTCACTTCTAGATGGCAGTAATTGGAGTATAGAAAGGCTAGCGGCGCGACCGCGAGTCAGTCCACCTAGGGAACGCGAATCTGTGTGTTGTGAAATAAAGTAGTGCGTAACTCCTTAAAACTTGTTTGTGCGTGTTTAAAAGACATTTCGTAACGGTATTCTGACTTGACTTGTTGTTTTTGTGTGTGATTTACTAGTATGAAAAAGAAGCGAACAGTGAATGCAGAACATTCAAAGATCAATGGAACTTTCAATATTTCATAATTGAGTCTAGTAAGAAGGCGCTATGTTTGACTTGCAATGAAACCATAGCCGTTTCAAAGCATATAACATTGAATGTCATTGTGAAACGAAACATTTTAAAGATTACTCAAAATATACTGGAAGTTTGCGGGCAGACAAATTTGAAGCTTTGAAGCGCGGATTGAAATCGCAGCAGAGTCTTCCACTGGCACAATTTGATAATTTGCGTAAATTTGCTCGTGGGCTGTTTTCTGTTTTTGGTACTACTTACTGGCGTGAGAAAACATTCTCCAAAATGAAGTGCGTAAAGAATATTTTCAGACCTAAATTAACCGATGAGCATATTAAATCTCTTTTAATAATTGGTACAAGTAAAATTGGTCCACAACTACGAATTATTGTCAGTGGAAAATCACAATTACATAACGAGTGATTTTTAATTATTTTGCTCAAGGGAGGCCATGCATTTTAAAAGCATCATGGCCGTACTGCGTAGATAAGATGACATGATTGTTTTATGACATCTACGTCTTATTTGAATTTGTGTATTTGTAAAGTTTAAAAATTGGAGAAATTTTGTAATTTTTGCAGTTATTTGAAGGTAGGTTACTATTGCTTTAACTAATATTTCTCCGGGGAGTCGTCTTTTGACTATTATTATAAAGTGCTATTTGCAGGATATGATTTAATTTTTTATTTTTTTTTTATTTTTCAGCGTATCAAGTTTTGGTGAAGCTTTGTTGCCGGATTGAAAGTTCTACAGTAAAAATGTTTAGTGAAGCACATAAAATTTTTATTGTTGAAAGTTTTTTTAGAAATGGAAACAAAATAGGCGGTGTGTGGAATTACTCTATGCATGACTGCTTTGATGAATTTCGAACCGAGTTTCCTGATGTTGCGGTGACCTTTCATAATTTTCGTACTGGCTCACAATACCTAATTGATAAATTTCGTCAGACTGGTTCTGTTCAACATAAAAAAGGGGCTGGAAGACGAACGAAACGATCGAATGAGGTTATTGAAGAAGCGCGACAAATTATGGAAAATAATCCTTCAACTTCTATTAGGCATTTATCTCAACAAATTCAGCAAACGGATTTATGCTACAGTACATGTCAAACACTTTTGAAAAAGGATCTGCATCTATACCCTTATCGTGTTACGGCTATTCATGAACTCCTTCCCAATGACGTTCCCCAAAGACTTAATTTTTGTGAATGGTTTTTAAACAATTTTCAAGAAGAAAATAGTGGTGCTTTTAAAAAAACATTTTTTACCGATGAGGCTTATTTGTATTTATCAGGCTATGTTAATTCACAAAATATGCGAATGTGGAATACGCAAAATCCGCATGTTTTTGTAGAAAGACCTCTTCATCCTCAAAAAGTTGGTGTGTGGGCAGCAATTAGTTCTAGAAGAATAGTAGGCCCAATTTACTTTGATGGCACAATTACAGCTGAGATATATCGGATCGAAATTCTGACAACATTTATTAATGAGCTTCACGATGATGAATTGCGGGAAGGTTACTTCCAACAAGATGGCGCTACACCTCATGTAACCAGAGAAAATTTAAATTTTTTAAGTGAATTTTTTGAAAACAGAGTTATAAGCCGAAATACGCAACAAATATGGCCACCTCGTTCCTGCGATTTAACACCCTGCGATTTCTTCTTGTGGCCTTTTATAAAAAACTCCATTTATCGAACACCAATTGAGGATATAAATGATCTTAAACGAAGGATTTCAGAAAAAATTGCCGAAATTAATAATTCTCCAAACGTATTGGTTAATGTGTCTCTGAGGGTAAGAAGAAAAATCAGAAGGTGTCTAGAAGTAGGAGGCGGCCATATAAAGTAGGCTTTCAAAGTAAGATAGCTCAGGATTTTATATTACATACCGTCAAAAAACATTATTTTAGGTTTTCAACGTGACAACGCTGCTTTCTTGCAAATTCGCCCTATGATTTAATCTACGCGCTACTGCTACACTATGTATACTGGGTCACAGCCGCCCTTGAGCAAAATAATTAATAATCACTCGTTACATCTCATTAGTATTTTATATGTTATAATGTTTATATACAGTGTTAGTTGGATTCATTTCAATTATTTCTTAGTATTATGCTTAAGTTAAGTTTTCTGCGTATTATACTTGTCATTAAGCTGTACCTAGCAACTAAATAAAACCGAGTCATTGTGCACTCTGTGTTTTTTTTGTTCAACTTATCACAACAACAATAACAACAACAAGCCATTAGCTGTCGCGGGCCGGATTGATGACACTGGCGGGCCGTAGTTTGGAGACCCCTGTAATAGATATTCCTGTTTTTCCTTCGAAACTGTCCAACTGCCTTCAAATATCGTCGTCGCCAGCAGATGATTTCGTCTTTCTCTATTAAAAATGATTTTCTGTTTTGAATTTTTTTATAACAAAAATTCATTTTCTTCAAAGTTTTCCATAGCTTCTTCTTACCCAAGGATGGAATGAAATCATCCTTTTTCATTTCAGACATTATTTTGTCCAAGGTAGGCATTTATTTTTTTAACTAAAACGAGTGTATGATTCTTCTGATGGCAGTCTTTTCATCCTCGTTTATAACAGTTTCTTTTCTTCCTGTACTTCTCTTTGGTGACCTGATGGGGCCGCGTTTATCCTCGTGTACAAGGCGGTATATTGTCGACTGTCCTACTCCAGTCATATTGGAACACATTTCAACTATTTTTACAAGTCCGAATGTTATATGAAATAATAATTGAACTACGCCTATGGAATACTGCGAATACCACTGGGTTTTATAGTTCAATAATGATTTATTACTCTCTTACATTAAGCAACAGACTACAGATTCACACCCTTAAATATTCGCATATCATAAGGGACACCCTTATATTTAAAAATAATCGCGTTTCACAAAATACTGAACTCCTAAGCGAAAAATTAGTGTACCATATTCAAAATTACGCGATGATTTCATACATTGAACTAAAAATAATGATGTCTGGTATTTGGATTTTTTACTTGTACAAGTCGTCAGGCTCGTTCGACTTTGAATGGTAAACACACTGGAAATGAAACGAATATTATTTTCTTATTGCCAGAGTGACTAGGGATTGAAAACAGACCTGTCTGTGCAATGTTGCAAAACAGTCTTTGGATTTTATTGAAGAGGGGAAGGGAGGGGGTCCGTTCTGAGTGTGTATTTCACCGTAACGGATCCGCCATCTTGATATAAAGTGTTTTTTTCGACCTTTGTTCGCAAACTATTAAGTTCTCGGAAAAATTCTAAGAAATCATTTTAATAATTATGACAATTTTATTCAATTTCAATTTTTTGTAATTCAGTTACGGAAAGTCAGTATTTTGACATTGATTTTCGTTGTCAAATAAGGTTCATCTTATCACTAGTGTTAAAATAAGTATACAGGGTGCCCAAGATAAGGAGGGCCTCTATGGGGATCTCGGTTATGGTAAGAGCTACAACTTTGATTAAATGGGGAAAAAGTTGCGCAATCAGAGGACTAATAATATGGCATAAAAAAGTTTTAGTAATATTTGTAAGTTTTGAGACATTAAATAAAAACTGATATTTTGGATTTTTGATTTTATTTTTCTTTGGCGTTATTATTAAAGTTAGAGCAAAACTGACAAAACTCTCTCACAGCAACTTGTTATGAACTTAAAGATTACATCGCAATTTTTTTTATACGACGTTTCGTTTCCAAGCAAACACCATCAACTTCATTTTTTCTAATACGGCCCTGATTTCTTATTGTCAAATTTTGAGAGCATTTTTTATTCTTAATTCAATGATGTACCAGACAATGTTGTTTAATTACGTTTCGAGCCTTTTTAACCATCTTTATGAAATTTTCAGGGTCCGGACCTGGATCCTAGAGTGTTGCATACGCTTTTTCAGCTTTTTTAATTAAAAAAATGAAAATGATGGATGTAGAAGGTAACAACGTAATCTTTTTAGTTTCATTATGAATTTAAAAAAAAATAATAAAATTACATAATAGATTTTTAATTATTTATTTAACATTGTAAAATACTGATTCCGAACCCATAATAATTAAACTTTAATTAATTGAAATAAAACTAACATTAACTCATTAAAAATTAATTTTCCAAAAGGTGTTCAAAGTGATTTCCGTCGTTCTCCAAACATAAATAGGATCTTAAAACTGTATTATTTAGGACATTAGTTAACATTTGTGGCGTTACGCTGTGAAAGGCTGCAAGCACTAGTTGTCTAAGCTCTTCTTCTGTTTCAAAATTCTGCTTATAAACACAATTCTCGATATATCCCAAAGGAAAAAATCAAGGGGGGTTAAATCTGGGGAACGCGCCGGCCAGGGTGTTACAGAATAAGTGCTGATACTTTTTTCTGGAAATCTTGCTGAAATGTACTCTCTAACTACCCTTGAATTATGTGCAGGTGCACCATCCTGCTGGAACCAAGTGTCGCGTTGTTCTGCCAGAGGTAAATTATCCAGAGCCTCCTCTAAGTCATTTTGGAGTAAATTCAGGTAATGCTCAGATGTTAAATTATGTTGATAGAAAAAAGGTCCTATTATTCTTGTTCCCAAAATTCCAGCCCACATATTAAATCCGAAACGGTATTGGTGTCTTGATTCTTTGAATACACGTGGATTTTCCTTAGACCAGTAATGTACATTTTTTCTGTTAAAGATCCCGTTTCGATTTACCATGCTTTCATCAGACCAAATTATCTGGTAAGGAAAATTTATGTTTTCGTGGCATTTTCTGGTGTACCATTCGCAGAATGATCGACGTCTTTCTGCATCACCTGGCCTCAGTCCTTGACAAATTCTGTATTTATATGGGTGAAATTTTTGTTTGTTTAAAATAAATTGAGCAGTTGATTTCGCTACGCCTACATTTTCATCAATTTCTCTAGTTGATACTCCAGGGTTTTCACTAACAGCTAATAATACGCTGAAAACCTTTTCCTGGTTACTGTTTTTTTTTCGGGAGAGCATGGGTTTTTTAAATGCACCGTGTTCTTTAAGGTTAGTTACTAACTTACTGTAAGTCCGTTTAGCTGGTTGTCTCCTTTCCGGATATTTGTCCAAATACATCCGCTCCGCTACATTACAATTTTCTCCGCTTAAAATAAAACATGATAACATATCAAATTTTTCTTCATTTGAATAATAACCTGCCATATTTAGTTCAACTGAAGTAATGCCAAATTGTCTGACACTATACCTACTCATTTTTTTTTCCAATGCCTACTTCGCTAATTTGGGAAAAGAACAATACTTAGTTTGCAACAGCGTAGATTTGTGTTGTTTCAAAAAGAAAATAAACCCAGGAAGTTTTTATTTTTTTTTAAACAGTATCGTAAGGTTTAATTAAAAAAGCTGAAAAAGCATATGCAACACTCTAGGATCCAGGTCCGGACCCTGAAAATTTCATAAAGATGGTTAAAAAGGCTCGAAACGTAATTAAACAACATTGTCTGGTACATCATTGAATTAAGAATAAAAAATGCTCTCAAAATTTGACAATAAGAAATCAGGGCCGTATTAGAAAAAATGAAGTTGATGGTGTTTGCTTGGAAACGAAACGTCGTATAAAAAAAATTGCGATGTAATCTTTAAGTTCATAACAAGTTGCTGTGAGAGAGTTTTGTCAGTTTTGCTCTAACTTTAATAATAACGCCAAAGAAAAATAAAATCAAAAATCCAAAATATCAGTTTTTATTTAATGTCTCAAAACTTACAAATATTACTAAAACTTTTTTATGCCATATTATTAGTCCTCTGATTGCGCAACTTTTTCCCCATTTAATCAAAGTTGTAGCTCTTACCATAACCGAGATCCCCATAGAGGCCCTCCTTATCTTGGGCACCCTGTATATTCAATCATACATATCTAGACACATTGACACACATGCATTTATCTATTATAAAAAATATTAAAGGTACAATTAGAAAATGTATTATCACGAAATAATGCTGGCTTGGTTTCAGGCGATGATACTCCATCATCGTCATTGCTAAACATCTGTTTCACGTAGGAATCTACTGTTATGTTAGTAGACGTACTTCCTCATTTGCTGAAGTATCTTCACCAAGTAAATTTCAGATTTCGTTAAGAAAAAGGCGACTTGAACAACCTTAAATGCGCTCTCTAATAATTCCAACAAACTAGGGTTCTGCCCAACCTAAATTGTTCGGCCGATTAAAGCCATAGAAGAAAGAAGAGGAGTTAAAGGCATGAAGCCTGACTCAAAAGCCAAAGGGGATCCCAAGCCAAAGTATCCTAACAGCTGGTTTCCTTTTATTACATAGATTCTTCTGCATTCCTTTCAGCAACAACGCCATTGCCATGCCCTACAAACGTTTGTAAATCTGCACCAGAATCTGCCAGTAATGTTGCAGATGACCTTGGAAATGTATGTAAGAAATGTAGAAATGTTGCAATTCTTCGAGGAATAACAGAAAAAGTGTTGATACCAACTGGCTGGAGAATACATTTTTCGTTTCTATTACTTTCTATATCTATATCCTATGACAACGACTAGCTATGGGCCAATCAGCCCGCTGTCAAGCTTAGGTAAAATCACCGAAAAGTTCATTTGAAGCAGATTAAATGATTTTGTGTTTGCACGCAACGAACAGTTCGGGTTCCAGCTCGAACATTGCACTGTTAGGCAGGCAATGCGATTTACCGCAAACATAGTAAAAGGTTTCAACGGGAGCGGTCTTCTTTGACTTAAGCAAAGCGTTTGATAAGGTCTGGCATTATGGTTGCTTGTTGAAATTAATAAGACTCGTAGCTTCGAACTACTTAAGATTTGCTCGTCTCGTCTCGTCAGAGAACGCACTTTCTGTGAACAGGCACTCCCGCCCTAACGCTGTATAATATTTACGTTCAAGATATATACTCCATCTATCTATCTTACAAACTCATTATAAATGCTAATCCCTAATGCCGATAAGACCCAGCGGGCGATCGAATGAAAGCAGGGACGCCCTCGTTGCTGATAGAATTAAAAGCGTGGAAAAAAATATTTTTTTTTTATCTACCTGTATGCAACAAAAGTGTCGTACTAATTTTTTACGTTAGAAAAAAAAACGCAAAAACATATTTTAAACGTAATTTAATAATAAGCTAATAAAGCGTTTGGTATAAATCCATTTTTTAAAACCGTTTCTTAAAATACATTACCTTAGAGTCTCACGACAACACTCTATTCCTGTATCATCTTTATTTATTCTTTGCAATAGCGTTTTTAAAGTGGGGATAATTTGTTCCCTGTACATGGCATATATTTTTCTACGAATTATATCGACATCCGTCGCGTCCAGTTTCTTAAAAGTAAAAGAGTCTTTCCTCTTTCTTCTCTCCACCATAGGTTTATTTACAACAAACCATACTGTACTCACTGGCCTGCGTGTTAAAGCTGCAGCTTCCTTCACTGCACCAAATTTTGAAAAACCACGTTTAAGAAGGGTGGTGTAAACGTCGAAGATTACTTTTTTGTATCAACTGATAAAATATCACGCTTTAATTGGTTTTTATCACGACCCGTAGATCCACTTGGCGTAGTGGTTTCTTCCCACGGACGAAACATTCTCTTAGATATCACGTTTAATTATCAACCTCTTGTCTAAACCAATACAAACATAAAACTGAATTTTAAAACCAAAAATCGGCATATTTAAATAACTAAAATAATAATTTTAAGAGGATTACTGACAAAATATAATAATATAATAGTCTTTAAATAGATCCGTACCTGGACTTCCCAGATCAGGTGGCCGAATTTTACACCTCACACAATAGGTTATTATGACGGTAAGGGATTAGCATTTATTTTAATTTAAAGAAATAGTCCATTCTCGAAGTGGAGTTGAAATATAGGGAAAGGGGAAAAAAAGTCTTTCTCCACTAATAAAAATTAGTGGAGAAAGACTTTTTGACTTTTTTTCCCCTTTCCCTATTAGCATTTATATTGAGTTTGTTAAATAGATAGACGGACTCTACCACGCGATAGATCTACGCAGCTCTATGTATTCGCTGACGATACCGCAATAACTTCGACTACAAAATCACCGCGCATTGCTGTCAGCCGGTTGCAGCGTCATATAACTGAGCTAGACAAATAGCTTTCGTCTTGGAAGATTCGTTTGAATTCCGCCAAGACGAGAAACATTGTTCGTAGGCCTGAAAGAAGCCTTCAAGTCGATGATGACCAGATGAAGTAGTATTAAAAAACAACACACTTAAACTAAGTTCGTGTACAGAGTTGTCCCTTATCCTTCCGTCAGACCCAATCCTTGGACGCATTTCGCCGTCTACGGCTCATCGGCAAGGTTCCGGGTCTGGCGAAAAGGTAAGGGACCTCAAAGTGCTTTTGACACAGAAATGCAATTAAACAAACGAGAGTTGCACCTTTTCTTTAGGCCAGGAGGTAAAATATGTGGGTTCAAGTTCAATTAAAAGAGCGAATCTTGCATTGCGACACTTAGGTTCTATCACAGACGGAGTAGGCTTGATAAGAGTACTAAGGTCAACCTCTTCAATGTATTGGTTAGGTTATGGTGCACCTTCGTGGTTTGGATTGCCTAATACCTTCACGCCATCCAATCACGACCGATAATTCGTTTCCCCATTTGGAGAATACTGATCATTTTTTTCTGCCCTTGTTATTGTTGTCTTGCTACTGTTCTGCAGAAGGCAGCTTCGCTAAAACAAATAAAGATAGATTTACAGTAGTTTTAAAAATTCACATTTTAGAATATCTTTTTATAAATTATCTCAAATTGAGATAAAGCGGTTACCAAGTTCTTGCAACGACTTTAAACTTTTATATCGGGACTTTAAGAAACGAGACTTGTGCTCCTTCGAGACAGGTAGTAAAGAAGGAACTTTGCTTTTCTACTTCCGCTAAAACCTTGTGAGTTCCCGAAGGAGCTTCCGCGGTATTTCATATGCACGTTGTTTTTGTTTTGTATGGATGAATTTATTCGATGTGTAGTTAGGTTCAGGGAAAATAAAATAAAAATAATTTTAAGTTCAGTTTTTAAGGAGAGGAAGGCGGACAGATTTAATCATTCATTGAAGAGACGTCTCCTTCTCATATAACGTTAGTTGCAAGTGGCACAGCTTAAAGGGTGTGAATTCTGTTAAAGCTATTTTTAAACGCGAATACAATAATGCCACAAACACGGATTAAATACGAATTCCGAGAATTTTCTTTTACTAATTATCTCGACAAAAACTAATTAAAAAAACGTTATTAACCCTATTTATTAGTGCTGCCGTACAAGACAAGTAATTACTTTTTCTATGACGGTTCGTTCACGCCATTCCCCTGAGGGACATATTTAAAAAGGAGTTTTAATAAATTACAAAGGTCGAAGATCGATACGTGTGTATGTGTTCTGTTTACCGAAGTTCTTTTTGTTTGAGGGAGAAATTAGTCGGTGACCGTTTTCAAGTAGGTCAGACTAATGGCGGGGGAACCGTTGGTTCCATTTTCTACATAATTTTGAAGGTTGTCGATGAGTTTCTGAAGCCTGAAATTTTAAAAAGAGGCCATTGAACAGTTGTTGTTTTAGTAATTGTAGGAATAGAGAGAGGTCCAGTAAACCAATGGCGATCCTCTTTACCCTAGCGGCGAGCCTTCCCAACCTTACTATGAAGGTCGGGGTGTTCTTCCATGCAAGAGTCTTGACCGCTACTTCGAACACCAATACGTCTACTTTCCAACTTAAGAGAAGTGAATGCTCTCTCGGGAGAAGTGACTATATGGTCACATATTGTGTTTTTGTTAACTAAACACGAATGCTTATCAACGCTTTTCTCACGATATGATCCCATTCTCTTAGAAAATTCCGAGAGAACGCGTTCTTCTAACTCTTAATGGATGTGAAAGTCATTTTCACTTTTAAGAATACGGTTTAAGATTTTTTAAGAGAAATAATTGACTAAAGACAGATCACTTTTCTTGATATCATCATTCCCCTTATTCGAGAATAGACGTCCTGGTGTCTAAGCCTTCCCAGGGCTTCGCAATCTTTTTTCTCCGGACTATCTGGATATGTTATATCGTCCACTACAGTTATTGTTGTCAGGTGCTTTTCCATTTTGCAATGGACTGTCGTGTCCCAGTTATGAAGTCCTTAGCACTTAGTCCTTACCCACTGTTTTAGTGCTGACCCTAACACTGGCTGGTGCTTAGAGATGCACAGTGCTGCCTCCAGGTCCCATGAATGGATGCATGGAGAACCAGCTTCATTGGTTGATGTTCAGGTATTCATACCAGCTGCAGATTTCTTTTAGAGTACCAAACATGCAAAAGTCCTGTCCGCTGCTATAAATTTCAAATACCTGGCGTCTTAAGTTTTCCAGAGCTTCGCAAGCCTCTAGATGTATCTTTTTCTCCGGTTCACAAAGTCAAAGATGAATGTCTTAAGCTTCAGAAACAAACATGATCCTATAATATATCAAATAAATGGTGTTATATATTAGTTATGGTAAAACATATATTGGATTAGCGGGATGGTGTAATTCTTTACGAAATTAAAAAGTTACCGTAACCTATAGATAACTTTAAAATGCAACAAGTATCTAATTCGATGATGTTTTTATGCGTAACAAAATGGTAGTTCTCACTTTTGTTTGGATATGCCGGATGGTTTATTTTGTAATTTACTTTCAATGTTTTCATTGCACTTTATTGCCGATTTTATTTACGGCATTCAAACAGAGATCGGTTTAATTGATTTTTTACGGTTGTTTGTTTATGAGCCGATCGACTATGAGGGTGTCTAGCAGAAGCGTCTGCTAACTTCATATTAATCAACATCTGGCTTCATTCTCCGTCTCAACTTCATATTAGACTCATGCTTTGGGCATTTACTACTTTAACTTGTACACACTGCATTTAAAAAAAGGCGATTTTTTTATTACCATTTTGTAAAGCTTATTGATATCGGGATAATTAGACTTACCCATTAAACTCTAAAAAAATCCGATAATATCAGCGACATTTTTATAGCTTTGACATCAATTAGGGCTTGTGTTTTAGACATATTTTCCCGATAAAAGATAAAATCTTTGAATAAATTAGCTTGTTGATTAGCATGTCATTTTGAGCCAAATCCAGCATTATTTTTGACAACGGAAAGCCTACATTAAACTTAAGTTACAGACGAAAATGAAACCGAGCGACAGTAGGAATAATTTTTATTTAAAAATTGATGGTTTTATGTTTATCGTTTAAAAATCTGATGTCATAACAACGTACATTATGATAACACCATGATTTACAAAACTCCGCGGTCTTTCAGATTTGCTCCAAATATTTATTAATAATTTTATTAAAGTCTAACGTTTTATTAAATATTTATTAATTGCGAGTAACTAAATAATTTTGTGTATACAGGTGTCCTCAAAAGTCCTGTATAAAAGTCATATTTTTTCATAAAATCCCCGAAACATGGATATTGATCTAAATTGTTCATCTTTCTGTAATTCTGTAATATTTTCAATATTCAATATATCGATTTGTGCACGAGGATAAACGCGGCCCCATCAGGTCACCAAAGAGAAGTACAGGAAGAAAAGAAGCTGTAATAAATGAGGATGAAAAGACTGCCATTAGAAGAATCAAAGAAATACCTACCTTGTACAAAACAATGTCTGAAATGAAAAAGGATGATTTCATTCCACCCATGGTTAAGAAGAAATTCTCGGGAAAAGGTAGAAGATTAATAATTACTCACATTGGTAGCAAAAATGGATTTGTCGATAACGGCTTACTAGCATTTAAATCAAAACGGACTGGAGACTATCATGAAGACAGGAACGCTGATGTCTTTGAAGAATACTTCCAGCATATGCTAGATCTTATTCCTCCTGGGTCTGTTATAGTCATGGATAATGCCAGCCACCACTCAAAAAAATCCGAAAAAATACCAACGTCTTCTTGGAAGAAAATTACATCATTCATTAGAGAAAGATATCACGTTGCGGTTTTCAGTTCCTTATAGTAACTTTTTCTTCTCTACAAGCTGATGGGGTTAGTTTTTTAACCCGACGTTTCGGATTCGAGCGACCATCATCAACTTTTTTATTTTAAATACGGACCTGGATTTTTTATTCCACTATTTAATAGCCTTTATAAGCCTAAAATAAAATATGATGAAAAAGTCATATCATAACATTTAATTTTTTTGAGAAAATCCTTATTCATTGAGGAATTACGGAAAAACGCCATCTAGTGGCCACCATCAGAATCAATATGGTATAATTAATAGATCAACGTGTAGAGGAAAATAAGGGCTTTTTTTCAAGGCCAAGTTGAATAAAATCGGTTTATCCAAAGCAGAGATATCAGCGTTTGAAAGAAAAAAAGTTTGACCTTCTCCCACCACTTTATTATTGAAAATAGAAAAAAACGATTCCTAACATAAAGTTGCATAATTTTATGAAGAATACAATGCTTATATTTTTAACATATTTTTATTAAGAAAAATCGGCATTTCTATTTTGAAAGTTCTGTTACGCCCCCTAGCGGTCATTTTTCGAACTTGAAAATAATTTCCAGCCATTTCTCTTGGCCGCTTTTATCGATATATATTTTTTCCCAAAGTCCTAGTGTTATTACTTTCTGAGATATAGCCGATTACCTCCTTAGGTGAAACACCTGGTACATAGTAGATTTTTTTTATAAATATTAATATTTATTCCAATTTATTTATTTTCCTATTATTCTTACTTATTACTTAAAAAAAAAATGCAGAATCTGCTTGGACATACATTTTTCAACTATCTTTGATTGGCAATATAGGACGGTAGCTCTTGAAACGTTCTGGATCGCCCTTTTTGAAGAGGAACAACCTGTGCCGCTTTCAAAACATCAGGAATTTTATTCAAATGGAATGATGGATACGTGAAGGGCATACACAACATCCTCAAAAAGTCAATGTGTGGGCTGAAATAATTAATTACAGATATATTATAGGACCATATTTCTTTGACGAAAATCTTACTACTCAGCGTTACTCATTTGATTTAATACCTGCATTAGCAGTTATTTCTCGTAACGAGGATGATCCAGATATTCCCCATGAAAGAATATGGTTTCAACACAAGGACGCACCACCGCACTTTGGTATGGCCACCAAGATCTCCAGATCTTACGCCATTGGATTTTTTTCTATGAGGGAGAGAGTGTATCAGAATAGACCAGACAACATTGAGGACCTAAAAGATAGAATAAGGATGGAGATAAATAATTTACCGGCCGAAAATGTTTGTCGTGTGATAGATAGTAGTTGGGGTAGCCGAAGCTTAAACGGTTGAAGGGAGGGAGTTCAAAATATTACAAAAAGATAAACAATAATTTATATCAATTTCCGTGTCTCAGCGTTTTTCCTAAAAATAACTTGTAGAAGAAATATTAATTTTATTCATGACTCTTGAACAACCCAGAAGAGAACGAGGTCAAAAATGCCGATTGACTAGAAACAGTTTGGCTTTCGATTTTTCCGATTCATTAAAACTATCAAAACCTTATTTTTTGCAGGCCGGCGTTTTGGAGATGACCTGGGTAATGTCTGATTTCACCGCTTCCAGCCCCCAAGAACTGACCGTGACCAAAGGGCAGCAGGTGGAGGTAGTGGAAGTATGCTCTTCGAAACCCGACTTTTGTCTAGTCCGCATGCCCACCAGGGGATCGGAGGGACATCAAGAGGCCGTACCCGAGGGGTTGGTACCCTTGGCTGTGTTAAAGCAGCCCCCGCAACCCAGAGGATCGCCGTCGCGAAGAGCACCGATAGGGGGCGAGCATGACATTCAAGGTAAGTTTCTCGATATAAGAGTTGTTCGTGAATGTAGCCTATAAAATTCTAGTCAGTGATGATTTCAACTGCACAAAAATTATTTCTTGGTGTTTTACGATATCGACAAATCCAACTCTTGATTTAAGCCGCCAGTTTTTACGGCATCCGTCGTCTCTTCGGCGTCCCGACGCCGAAATCGATAGACGCTGCTCGATGTATCTTATTTTTGCCCTTGACCTGACGACCCTTTACGCCCGGCGGTATTTTGAGGACTGTCAAACAACCCCTACAAATAGGTTTATTTATATTTATATTGTTAGCTTGATGAATGACCCACGAGCTTATCACTTTGTAGGAGACACATTTTAAAGAAGCTTAGATGTTTCGGTCGTTAAGACATCGTCAGACCCAATTAAATAGCCGCACAATAATAATAATAATAAATGTAGGGAAAGGACAGAAAGTCAAAAAGTCTTTCTTCACTAATTTAATAAGAGCAATCAGAGGCTCAGTTTTCTGAAAGCGCGTCTACATGTTTCGAAGGTAGTAATCTTCATCTTCAGGAGACAAAAAATAGTGCTGCAGTTAATATTAGCAGTATAGAGAAAATTGTAGGTGGAAGGTAACGTTGATGGAGCTTTAAAAATTTTTTTGAAAATGTGTCACGTAGTGAATGTAATTAACATACTGACAAGAAATTTTGTTAGAGGTAATAAATTCAAAGATAATTGTGAAATTTAGAAGGTTATAAAGAAATACATGTTCTTCTCTGAATTTCACAATTATCTTTGAATTTATTACCTCTATTAACAAAATTTCTTGTCAGTATGTTAATTACATTCACTACGTGACACATTTTCAAAAAAATTTTTAAAGCTCCATCAACGTCACTTTCCACCTACAATTTTCTCTATACTGCTAATATTAACTGCAGCACTATTTTTTGTCTCCTGAAGATGAAGGTTACTACCTTCGAAACATGTAGACGCGCTTTCATAAAACTGAGCCTCTGAGTGCTCTTATTAAATTAGTGGAGAAAGACTTTTTGACTTTCTTTCCTTTCCGTATATTTCAACTCCACTTTAAGGATGGACTATTTCTTCAAATTAATAATAAATGTCTTTCATTTAGCAAGAAAAAGGAAAAAGAAAAAAAAGTACAATTTAGATCAAATAGACAATAAAAAAAAACAATAGTTATTAACTGATTGATGACGTTCATCGGAAATTGTTTTGCAGGAACTGTATTTGAGATATTTGTAAGTTTTCTTAAAGCCAAAGAAAAACAGACTCATGTTGATGTTTTTTTTTGGGATTACAGACCCCCAAAACAAGCAAACCTACCGATATGTGCTTTTCGTCATTCGATTCAGCGCCCTTGATTATATATCCACCTACAATTTCAAGTCCCCAACTGCCATCAATCAAAAGTTGTCTCTAAAATCATCGCATTATAACATTTATGACGAACAAATCTAGCGATACGTGGTTTTTGTCATGCAATCCAGGCAGCGCCCTTGAATCTATCTTCATTGTAAAGATGTTGCCTTCTCATCTCCTTGGATATATTAATTATTTGCTAATTGAAACGCTGTTGACTTTAACACATATACAGTGTGTGTATATAGTCTGGAAACGGCCTAATAACATCACAATTTATTGGCCGATTTAAACCAAATTTGGTACAGTTGTGTAAGAGGATCTGACGCACCGAATGACGATATTGGCGTTGTTGCCAGTTTTTTAGTTTGTCTGGAATTTGAATGAATTTTATATTTTTAAATGTAACACCCTGTATATTTTTTCATTTATAGTTTTTACTTTAAATTTGTTACACTTTTGGTATAACATACTTTGTTCCTAATATCAGTAGTTTTCGAAATAACGAGTACAATTTAGAAAAAATATATTTTTTTATATTAAATGTTCAAACTGTTTTCCCTGTACAGCTTGACAGTGTGCTAATACCGCTAATTGAAAATATCATTTCTGGCGTTATTAATTCAAATTCGTCCAAAATTCGACGCTGCAAATCGGCCAAATCTTGAGGTTTTGTGGTATAAACTCTGTTCGTCAAGTGTCCCCATAAAAAGTAGTCGTTAGGCGACAAATCAGGGGACCTAGGTGGCCACTCGATTGTTCCCCCTCTACCGGTCCACCTATTCGGAAAAGTGTTGTTCAAAAATTCTCGAACGTTTCGACAAAAATGGGGAGGAGCTCCGTTCTGTTGGAAGAATGTACTTGCATAATTTGGACCCATTACATTTTGTATAGTAGGCACTATTTTCGTTTTCAAGAGCTCAAGGTAAAGTTGTGATGTCAAATTTCCATCAATAAAAAATAGACCGATCTTGTGGTTACCCAGAAGCCCAGCCCATACATTCATTTTTCCAGGGCGTTGTGTATGACCTTCTCTCATCCAGTGGGGATTTTCATTTGCCCAAAACCTACAGTTGTGTCAATTGAGTTTACCATTTAACGTAAATGTTGCTTCGTCCTAAAATACTATAAATTTGGAAAACTGGTTATTTTGGTCAAACCTTGACATCATAATATCACAAAATTCAATTCTTCGCTTATAATCATCTTCTGATAACTCTTGAACTACATGTATTTTGGAAGGGTGATATTTATGTTTTAATAAAACATTATGTACGGATTTGAAGCAGACGTCACTTACTTGAGAAATGTTTCTTAATGAAGAAGCAGGTGTTTCAACAACATGTTGTAAAATTTCTAAACTTTTCTCTTCATCTACTACTGCTGGTCGTCCTGATCGTCGCCTATCTCTACAATTTCCAGTTTCTTCGAACCGTCGGACAGTTTTTATAACAGTTGCTTTTGAAATTGGATTTTGACTTGGAAATGCGTTATTAAATATATTTTTAACCTCTTCGTAAGACCTGACCCTATCGCCATATCCTCTTATCATAAGAATTGTAATTCTTTCACTTTCAGTTAAAGACATTTTTGCTTGTAAAAATGACAGATTTTATGACTTTACATCAAAACTGAACTGGTGTTTTATTTATTAATAAATAAAACACAATTTGTTGATATTTTCAAAACACGTCGTTATTTCGAAAACTACTGATATTAGGAACAAAGTATGTTATACTAAAAGTGTAACAAATTTGAAGTAAAAACTCTAATTGAAAAAATATACAGGGTGTTAAATTTAAAAATATAAAATTTGTTCAAATTCCAGACAAACTAAAAAGCTGGCAACAACGCCAATATCGGCGTTCGTTGCGTCACACACAACTATACCAAATTTGGTTTAAATCGGCCAATAAATTGTGATGTTATTAAGCCGTTTCCAGACTTTGTACACACACTGTATAACATACCAGTTGCCCCGTGAACTCATATCACACATCAGCACTATCGTTTCCTGTTTGGTTGGAACCTACTTATTATTGCTAAACAATGTCTACTATAATTTATATTAATTTATGTACAGGGTGTACTCGTACCATACTACATCTTATCCTAGTAATTTCTTTCACCTCAGTGTAAAGTTCCATAATACTCAGCATTCATGTTTAAATGGCTGAGCTTCACTATCACTTCGATAGGCTTTTTTGTGGTTTTGTCCCTTTATTTCTATGGCCCTGAATTAAAAAAAATCGTCTGAATGAAAATGTCATGGAGTAGATAAGAAAAATAACAACATTTATCTTCAAAATATTACGAAAAACTTAATCGAGATTAGATAAAATTGCAAACGGACTGATAGGACGTGAAGTGATCGGTTTTTTTCCGCAGTATTTGCATAAAATATATTTCAGTTTCGGCTAGTCGTGCGAAAAGTACAAACGATCGGGTTTAGGTGCAAAAAATGATATTCCCCCATTTGGGCAGTATTAAAAACAATGTTCAGGTGCTTTCCAATTAAACAGAAAGAAGGTATGTTTTTAGGGTTTTCATATTGATCGCTAGAAATTAGATTAAAGGTGTGACTAAAATTAACCTGGAGTAATACTCATTTTGACATTATTTCGCTCTTAACTAAGAAATAATTTTTAATGATAAAATAGCCCCCCTTCGGAAAACTTGTTTCTCTAACTGAATTCTTAACAAGCACTAGACTGATGGAGAAAGCATGTTGATTTATGAATTACTTCGTGATCCCACGGCACTGAATATTACGATCAAAATAAAAGCGCATTCACCAACTGTCAAGATGGCTATACTTGTCATAGGTCACAAACGCATTAAATACGGTTCCGAGAAGTAAATAAGTACTAATAAAGCTAAATTGGCTCTTATCCAAATTACCGAATAAATAAGCAAGCAAAGTGTCATTTAATTCATTGAGAGATCTCCTCCACGGCCAACTGTGTTACCATCTAATATTAGAAAATACGGGCTACATTTTACGTCGATTCGATCTACGTATACTCGTTTTTCATTTGGGTGAATTTAATATTTTAAATATACATTTATAAATTCGTAGAGAGCTTGCGTTCAGAAACACTCCTTGTGATGTGTCGCACAACGGGCTTCCTTAAATGTGCACAGTGTCGAATCTTGCATTTTTTAATTGAACTAGCATGTCTGCCAACTACTGCTTAAAGCGGTAGTGCAAAGAATCTCATTTGAAAAAGGTGTCCAAGCTTGCAAGCTACTTGTGCAAAACGTCCAATATTGTATTTTAACGGTGTAAGAACCACATTTGTAACTGTTTTAAGCGCTGAATTTTGTGTTTTAACGATACATACTGTGATCTCTTCTATTATATCATCAAATAATGTCTGTTTTAACTGCGCAAGACACGCAGTATCGGCCTATCTTGTGTTCCATTGTAATATCTTATAGCGCAAAGCTTGTCTTGAATTTTAACTGTGCAAAGCGTCCAAACTGTGCAATATAAATTTCAATAGTACCTTAACAAAACTACTACTTTACCATCCTACTACACAAAGATGCATTTAATTGTCGTTTTTATTTTACTGTGCATATCATTCCATCTTGCATTGCAACTGTATAAGACTTCTATCCTAAAATTTAACAGCGTAAAGATTTTATTGCTCTTTAACGGTGCAAAGCCTCCAATTTTTCATTTTTAACTGCAAATCGTCCCATCTTGCATTCTTGCGGTGCCAAGCGTTCCTCCTTTTTTTAAACTTTGCACATCATCAAATTTAATTGCACAAAGAGCACAATCTTGCATTTAATCTGTGCAACACATCACTTTCTAACTGTGCTAAATAAGTTTCAATTGTACCTGTATAAAACTACTTCTTCGTGGTACCATCCTACTACGCAAAGATGCATTTAATTGTCCACGAAGTGTACGTTTTTATTGCACTGTGCGAATCATTCCTTCTTGCATTGTAACTGTATCAGGGTATTCCATTGTAAAATTTGACAGCGCAAAGCTTCTCTTGCACTTTAACTATGCAAAGCGTCCCAATCTTTCATGTTTCCCTAGCGTCGCATGGTGCAGTGCAGTGCTAAGCGTTCAGCCTTTTTTTAACTTAACTTAACTTTAACCCATTAGTTCCCATGGTCAGAAAAAAAAAGATTTTGATGTTTTCACTGTATTTTATTAGTAAACATATGTTGAAATAATTGTTTATCAAGTTAAAAAAATTTTAAGTTTTTATTTTTTTACAACAAAATGTTGCGTATACGCAACGTTGGCATTTTCGCACAACAAAAATAATTATTGAGTGTGGAATAGTTCAAAACAGTTTGCGTAAAGATGTACCTGACACTTAGCACACATATATACAGGGTGTTATGGAAATGACTTATTATATTTTAAGGGGCCACTCCTGAGGTGGTCTAGAGTTACACTTGATAGTTTTTTTTTCTAAAATCGGAAGTATTTTGAATTTTGTAAAATACCTTAAAACCGGACTATGTGCGCCTTCCATGATAGTTCAATGCCCCTGAACACATGTGTTTTTGACAAGACAAACTGCTGGAATGGTAATTGTTTAGTTTAGTGCAATTTATGTTGAATTTTGTGCTAAAATTTCGTATATTGACTAATTGAGGGTAGCTGATCACAATTTTCCTTTTGCGTTTTTACGGCAAATGCACTGGTTTTGAGAAAAAAAAATGTTAAAGTTTTTCACTTACAGGTTAGGGTATTCTTTGGGTGTCGCGTTTCACTTTCCTTTCAATTTCCTAGATTTTATGGTTTTCCCTTCAAAATATGTGATAAAACTTTCACCAAACTATCTGTTCATAAAATAAGAACAACATTTTAGCAAAAAAACAATGGAAAAGGCACAAATTTAATTAAATTCGTTGTTAATACGCCGACAAAGTAGAAACGTCTCTTTTCAGATTCATTGCACTCACGTTGCCAGATTGTTCTTCTTTTTCTTGTAATTATTAATGGCTTCCATCCAGGAGAATGATATGCTAGCTCGAGCCAATAGGATTCATTCAATTAATAAAAATGAATTGAAAGTATAGGCAATTTATAATACACTAACAATCTGACAACATGGGTCGTGCAGTTTGCTTCTGCTTTTTTGGCCAGCTGTCAGTGAGCTGTCTCCCGTCTTTTTCCAGATAACGTAGAGTTTTCTGTTCGCTTACAAGTTATCCCGTTTTTCAGAGTTTCCTTGTGGCATATTTCGTTTATTTCAACTCAGAAGTGTATACTATGACTCCGACAAGTAATATTTTATTGAAAATAGCAACATTTTAGGATTACATGCAAAATAACATACCGGTGAGTTAGAAAAACTTTAACATTTTTTTTCTCAAAACCAGTGCATTTGCCGCCTAAACGCAAAAGGAAAATTGTGATCAGCTACCCTTAATTAGCCTATATACGAAATTTTAGCGAAAAATTCAACATTTGCACTAAAGTAAACAATTACCCAAATCAGCTGTTTGGGTCATTGGCGCGTAGGTGTTTTGGACCTAAATTTTTGAAGGCATTTTTCTCGAATTTCTAGCTTCGAGCGCCATTTATAGCAATTTTTCCCCAATTCGTCTCGACCTATATATTTACGGGTTAAAAAATAATAAGTCATTTCCATAACACCCTGTATATAGTGTTGTTTCTGCATTGTCTACATGTTCTTCTTGCTTTATTCTCCTCCTCTACTATCACGTGACCGACATTATCGAACTGAATTTCAATGGGGAATGCGCTTCTAGATGTGGTCGTCCATAATTTGAATTTGGTCTTGGAGAGTTTCCTTGGTTACTTGGTCCCGCCATATCTGCGTCTTGAATATCATCTTCGATAACTGGTTCATCCATTTTTATTAGAGTAGTTGCTGTGTAAGACTTAAATTCTAACTGTGACATTTTTGAGTGGTTTGCCAAATTGTATATTCTCCATGAATTTACAATAACGCTGTCAATCAAATTTACAAAGAGGGGCCACCACCACTTTTTTCCTTTTACGTTGAATCTGTAGTTGGATATTCCATTATCATGTAAGTCAACACCTCCCATATGCTGATTATACTCTGCTATACCCTTTGACTGAGGAATTGAATCCATCTTATTTTCTTTCCTGTTGTACCTTCTTGCGCCTATTATGGGTTCAATGGCGCAGTTGGTTGGTTGCAACTATCACCACAGAATTGTCATTCCATCTAACCAACAAAATTTTTTGTTCATTGTCAAAAGAAAAATTATAAGTACCGCGATCTTCTTTCTTCATATTTTTCTCAGTTTCCATTGTGTTATTACATGTACGGTTTTCCCAAATTGTCCCAGTCGCGTAAAACCCTTTTTCTTTCAGCAAAGTAAATAACTTGTAAGAAGAGAAGAAGTTGTCAAAAAATACACGATGAAGAAAGAGATGGTTGCTGAACCACTGACAATAGTTCCAGTACAACATTTTCTCTCAGTCCTAATTAATTTTCATAAGTGATTGTTTTTCCACCAAAAGGTATGAATTTGTATAAGCAACCATTTATTTATTTTATTTATTCAAATATTCACTTACAGATCACATTTTGTGACATACATTTCATCAGTCAAAAAAACCTACAACTAATAAACTTATGCTAAAATAACAGTGTAAAAATCGGTAAAAACAAAAATAAAAAAGAACGAACACTGAAGCACACATTATCTTAAATACCGCCCAAGGCTAAAAGGCTAAAAAGTGGTTGAGAAAAACTCTTGTAAATTGTAGAAACTATATGTTAAAAGTAAATTTTTAAGAGTTTTTTTAAATGATATAGCACTCTTTATTTCTCTTATTCTATGCGGCAAATGATTAAAAATTTTAACAGGCTTAACCACACTGCTCTCTGCAGTAAAGGCAAGTCTGTGAGCCGGGACTCTAAGGTCATTTCCATTTCCCAAAGGGTAAACATCCTGAGCATCCCGAACAAACATATACTTATCCAAATTTTTTCTTACATAAATTACACATTCCAATATATATAGTGACGTTACTGTTAGTATACCCAATTCCTTAAACAGCTCACGGCATGAATATCTTCTGCCCCTGAAACAGATCGCTCTAATGATCTTCTTTTGTGCGATTAGAACTTCGCCAATTCGCTTAGCGTTGCCCCAACCCACGATACCATAGCTCAATCATGAATGAGCGTAGGCATAATAGTAGGAAAGTAGCACTGGTCTACTTGTGAACTGTCTAAGTTTCCAAATAACAAAACAGTATTAAGCCAGCCTGCCCAGGTTCGAGTCTATCTGAATATTCCAAGACAACTGGGAATCCAGATGTAACCCCAAAAGTTTTAGGCCCTCACCCTGCTTTATCGATGTGCCATTCATGCGCACTAAAATAGAGCAATCAATTCCACTGACAGAAAACATCATACACTGAGTCTTGGACAAATTGAGAGAAAGTCCATTGGATTGACTATAATCATTCATAAACCTCACACTGTCTACAGCTCCGGCACACAAACCCGAAACTCCCTCAGATGCGACAACAGCAGTTACATCATCTGCATACATAGCGAGGCTATTAGCAGGATTATTCCTTGTTACATCACTTACAAAAATTAAAAACAGTAGGGGTCCGAGAATACTCCCCTGAGGTACCCCCACGCTCACCGGTAGCTCCCCAGAATAAAACTCCCCACTACTCACATTTAACTTGACTCTCTGAGTTCTATCACAAACACATTGGAACTATATAGACCCCTGAGTTTGAAGCCAAACCTAATTGGTTTTCCCTTGATGTACTTCTTGCAACTATGTCGTCCAAAATATGGAACCATTTCCTCATCGATAGACAGATTATGAGAAAATACTCCAAACTGCATGTTTTTTTCATTTATCAAATCAAAGAGAGGTCTTAGTTTTGAAAATCTGTCGTTTTTATCAAGTTGATCGTTATCTGATAAATGTATGTTTTGCTTTATAGAATCGAATATGTTCGTACTCATACATTTTCTAACAAACATTATTTCTTTGTCCTCATCTTTCGACCAATAGAACTTTGTAGCTGGTAACGTATGATATCCCGAAAAATCGCTTTAGGCTAGTTCTGTCAAGTTCAAATAACTGGCGATTATTATCAGCAGCATATTTTTTCAAATAAGAAATTATTTTTTCCCAAACGTCGGCGTCGTCACTGAAGTGAAATGAAAAAACTTCGAAAGGCGTTTTACCGCCAATTTAATTTTCAATTCGTTTCAAATTATTTTTCTCTTCATTCTCTGGTTCTGCTGAATAGATTGGGTTCTGTTTTTTTCCATTTTTAAAGAATTTTCTTTGCCTTATTTTTTATCGTTTTTTAGATACCTTAGCTTTTTTTGGAACTTGGTGGTAAGGATTGATCATCTAGGTCTTTGATAGTATCCAGTAAACTGACATGTATTTCGTAGGTCCCAGCAACATCTGGTAAATCTCGCTGGTTCTCACATATGTCGTCGTTAATCTCTTCTTCGTCTGTAAGTTCATCAGCTTGTAATAAATCTTCATCCTCCTCCAATATAGCCATGAGCTCAACGGTTGACAGAGGTCTTTTGTTTTTTCAAGATATTACTATAACAAAAGAACTAATTTTAGAAATAAATTTGCCAAATAAATAAAATAGTACACTATTTATACATAGATTGTGTAGTTTACTTACTTCGGCTCAAGATTATCCAAACCTTCACTTCACTAATCAACACCGATCTGTTATAATTATAAGTGATCTTTATTAGCACCATTCACTCTGAATTATGACATAAAAGTGACCACCCTAATACGTGTCCGTACTCGTTGTTTCGCTGTCATCCCATCATGTATTCTTACAGTGCTAAGCGTTTAGTCTTGTTTAACTTTGCACAACATCCAATTTTATTACGCAAAGAGTCCAATCTTGCATTTTATCTGTGCACACATCAGAACTTGTATTCTAACTGTGCTAAATAAGTTTCAATTGTACCTGTATAAAACTACTTCTTCGTGGTACCATCCTACTACGCAAAGATGCATTTAATTGTCCACGAAGTGTACGTTTTTATTGCACTGTGCGAATCATTCCTTCTTGCATTGTAACTGTATCAGGGTATTCCATTGTAAAATTTGACAGCGCAAAGCTTCTCTTGCACTTTAACTATGCAAAGCGTCCCAATCTTTTATGTTTCCCTAGCGTCGCATGGTGCAGTGCAGTGCTAAGCGTTCAGCCTTTTTTTAACTTTGCACACTGCGATTAATTGCACAAATAATTTATTTTTACTGTTCTACTTTATAGGTGGACTTCGTCCTTTCAACATTCTGATGAATTATATTGCTTGCTATAACTATCTATTATTTCATGACGAAAACGTTTCTTGTAAACTTTGCCAGATTTTGGAGTATTTCAGTAATACTATAAATATTTAAAAAGGCGCAAATAATTATTTAAGGCCTACTTTTTATTAAGTGTGACAAGACACACTGTGATAAAATTGTTTTTGCTAGTTAGAATTTTTATTTCATATTATAGTCATATTTAGATTAATACGTGTTCTGTTAATTGATATTAAGGGCTTTTTCTTTAAAATTGAACAAGTCCTTCGCAACTTGCAGAGAATGGTGTTTATAAATGTTTGGGTTAGTAGAGTATGAGCCTGCATCAGGGGAAAAGTCTAGATCAGGAGATTTCGATGTAACAGGTGTTTCTGGGGGTTTATTTCTTCTTGCGTAATGACCCGGGTGCGATAAAAGAAAGTCTGTATAGTGTACCTTGTACCAGAAAATTAATTTTAAACTCCGAACAAATTAAATATATTTTTCAACTTCAAAACACCAGAATTTTTAATCATATATTATTTATTTGGTTCCCAACACTTGGCACGCATTAACACTTCCATAGGCGACATATTGTTTTGATCGTCAGTTGTTTTTTAAGTGAGCTTTCAGAAGCATCGGCAAGGCGGCCGTAATACATAATTCGCGTATATTAATTAATCTTGTGATTGATTTGAAAATGCACTTTTGTGAATAATTCATATTACTTGTGAGGTTTTGTGAGGTTTTGTGAGTTAAGATTATAAACAAGGACCGTAAACAGAATACAAACAAGCGGGAAAAGGCAAATAAACTCTTAATTATAAATAGTAAGTTTTAATAAGCATATTATTTATTAAAACAATTTTATAACACTTTAAATACACAGAGTGGCAAAGAAATCGCGCATAATGCCTGTAACTTTTGAATTACCTCGTATAAGAAAAAGTGACCTTTATGAAAGTTGTTCAGTAAATTATTCCCTGCATGAATTTTTTTTGTCATTTCTGGTTTGGTTGCCATAGAGACCAACTGCATATGATTGCATATTTGGATTCTACCGGGAAAACTTTATAATAACAGAATAAATAGCCTAGAAAATTGAACAACTTAACATCGGAATAATAAACAAGTGAAACTTTTTCAGTGGGTCAGGTGTTCAAAATGCCCACCATTTTCTGCTAAGCAGAGCGCCAGTTGATCCCTGAACCCGCCTACAACGTTTGAAAGGAAGTCCTCTGCAATGGTCCGAATTTCAGCACTAATTCTGACTTTAAGAGATTTTAAGTCATTTGAACGGTTAACGTAGACTTTGTTCTTTAAGTGTCCCCACAAAAAGAATTCGAGCGGGGTTAAGTCCGGGGATCGCGCTGGCCAGTCAATAGCACCTGTTCTGCCTATCCAACGTCCTGGAAATTGTTCGCTTATGTATTGTCTAACATTTGCCGCATAATGCGCAGGTGCTCCATCTTGCTGGAACCATACCTGTTCGTTTATGCCATTATTTTCACCCGGTGAAACCATTCTGCAAGAAGGAATTATGTGATTCCTGAGAAGGTCCAGATAATTTTCGGCATTCAAATTACCATCTATGAAAAAAGGTCTCACAATATGTCTACCAATTATGCCCGCCCAAACATTAACTTTTTCGGGCCTCTGAGTATGACCTTCCTGGCACCAGTGAGTATTCTCAGCAGACCAATAACGATGATTGTGTCTATTAATAATGCCATTTAAATGGAAAGTAGCTTCATCCGAGAAAATGATATTTGTTGCGAAGTTATTATCGTTATTGCATGTTTCCATCATCAGCTCACAAATCTGTTCTATCAAAATCGTCCTCGTTTAACTCGTGCACCAACTTTATCTTGTAGGGATGGATGCAACTTCTCCTGCTTAAACAAATTTTTCGCTGACTGATGAGACACATTAAAATCCATTGCCGTTGGCCTGGATTATTGTGTTGGGTTTTCGTGTATTGAGAGCATGATATCCAAAGCTTTGTCTCCCGCGGTTGCTGTTTTAGGTCGACCTGATCTAGCGGCTTCCCTAACACTGCCGGTTTCTCGAAATTTCTTTACCACTCGACACACCGTTGACCGATTTACTGAACAACGTTCATAAAGGTCGCTTTTTCTTATACGAGATAATTCAAAAGTTACAGGCATTCTGCGCGACTTTTTGTCACTCTGTATACTTTTCGAAACAGATTCAAAATTTTTTGCAAAATGCACGTACTCTTTATTCCCGCGATCAAAAACTAGTGTCTAACTAGCTTTTAGTTTTAAAGGGATATAAGTGTCATTGTATCAAGGCAAGGCTTTTTCGGCAATCAATTATACTTGGCGACAACAAAAAAAAATGGTTGTAACATAAGGCTGAATAGCATGTTGTCGTAGAATGAATACGAAAATGGCAAAACAAAAGTTGTAACCCGTTAGGTTGTCTTGTTACATTAACCAAACCATATGTAGAACAGTACTATTTAATATTTATTGAATTTTTTTTTTATTTACTATTTTTTACGGTCGTCGGCGTATCAGAGGCCATCTTGAACCGGTCATCGTAAGGTTTTTAATCGTGCGGTCTACCGACTGGGGAGTGTGAAACGGCACCTTCATCCTACGAGATATCCGATCTCATCCGGCGTGAATAGGATGGTTTTGATGTCGATTCATTTTACACTCTTCCCTAAGACAAGAGTACGCGGTGTTTCCCATTGAAAAAATGATTTTACAAGTTGTTTAACCCTGTATATCGACTAAATTTATAATTTTTATTAAGTTAACATCTAAGAAAAAAACCAAACATCAAAAATATTTATTTTTAACACATTAATTCTATTTTTTTTTTTCTTTTATGGGGGTCACATCTTCTCTCTTCAAAAACCCATCGTCCTTGGTACCGAATTTCCATTGTTCTGATATCTCGGTGGAACCTTCCACCTTGCTCGTCGCTGACAAGGCTCAAATTCTCAGGACAAAATGACAAATAGGAATGGAAAAAGTTTTAATGACATTCGGCAACCAATCGATTTGTAGGGGTCTAAAAGTTCATTGACGGGTTGTTCGTAGTTTGCATCCATATTGTTGCCTAAAAATCCCCTCACTTCACTTATAAATGAGTTCCAAGCTCTGAGTTCTTGCGTGAAGAGCTTTTCTATAAAATTAACATCGTTCAATTTGTGGCCCAATAAAAATGCCTTCTTTTAGCGCCACTTAACTGAGTAAAGACTTGTCGTAGGTATTTAAATCCTTCACCTTCAACCCCAAATCATTTAACACACTTTGAACAACAAATGTGCACGAGAAAAAAAATTATGCTTTAGTCAAATCAATTTACATTCATCCAAGATATTTAGTGATTTATATATAACGAAGAAAATATATTCTTTACTTTAGCACATTATATTCTTGTTAATTTTGATTCACCGGAAGAAATTGTCGTATTCTTAAATGAAGAATTTCTTTTTTTACATAAAACTTCAGTCAAGAATATTTTAATTTCAAAGTTCTTCATTGTTTCATTTAAGAAAATATTGTCTTAAAAGGACTGTGTATTTTAATTGGTTTGAAAGTAGGGATAAAGATAGAAAGTAATGCAATTTCAATTTTTTTGTACATGACTTACTACCTTTATATTATTGCGTAGAATCATACCTCCAAGTTTTCCGAATAACCCAGTGTGTCCACAGAACGATGGTGGAGATTAAAGCATTAATGGACATTATATTTAATGTGAATTACAAAACTCAGTAACAAAAACATACATCTGAACTTTGTTGCACTTAATCAGCAATATTAATCGACCAAAACATATTACGGCGCCAACGTCACTGGATCCCTCAAGAATTATTTCGTAGAATTGTTTTGATATAAGAATATGCCGCATTCCCTGTTTTGGCAAGAATATAATTCGAAAATAATAATATGTTAGTCTCCTATGATTATTAGAGTATACATTCTTGTTTCAAATTTAAAATGAAAACCGTGACATTTTCTATATTGAAGTATGCTACTTATTTGTGCCAAGAATATTTGTTTGATTCAAAAATATACTTCAAGAAAGTCAATGTTATTTCTTTTGCTAAGAATATATTTTTGATGCGAAATAACCAGCTTTTGTTCAATACATTTTTTTTAAGAAAATTCATTGTCTATTTTTAAGAATTATATTTTTTTCTGCGCAGGCTTTAGATAGGCTTGATATTTTGGACACTAGAGCAAGTTCATGTTCCTCTTCCTCTGTCTCAGAATTGGAATTGGCAATTGTTATTAATTAAAATTAATTAATTAAATAATTAAAGGCAATATTGTGCCGACGACGGAATTTTTCTAACCATCCATTTGATGCCTTGAATTTATCTGGTTCTAGACATTGAACAGATTCGAGGGCTTTTGCTTGCATTATGGGCCCGGATATAGGTAGGTGCTTGTTCCGCGCCTTACAAAACCAGCTAAAAACAACTTGGTCCACTGCCAGTCCTTCGGTTTTGGGAAATTTTCTTTTTTATTCACCGTTGCCACCTTCTTCAAACAAATTTCTAATTTCTGCTTTATTTTGAAGCAACATAGTCACTCGGATCTTACCCACTTTAAAATTTTCAGTTAATTTCCTGGTACTTAAACCAGTTTTTTCACTTTCCTCGACTATTTCAATTTTTTCGCTTAAAGAAAGACATTTCGTTTTTCCCGCCTTCTTCAAATATTCACGTTAGGCCCAAAACACACAAAAACCGTTCGAAACAAAACTAATGTTAACAACCGATTCATCAATAAAGTTGCTGTTCATCAAATGAATCTTGAATGCAGTCACCAATGTTTTGCTGATCATCTTGTAGTCTTGTCCAGGTCACTAACTTTCTCAACAACATCATCTATTACTGTTGATATGATGTGCAACAGTGTCAGTTTGCTTCATTTGAAAATTGAAACATTTTTGTTGCCTTATTCATTCATCATTTAATTTTATTCGATTCCGCATTTAAAGCATCATTTACTGTCTTTGCTGTCATTTATTCCCAGGACTTTATTTTCTCGCCATCTTCAGTTGGGATTTCCATTTTACCATGAACCAAGTCGATGACCTCTCCTGCCTTAGAATTTTTTTACTGTTTCTTTTAGAGATTTATTTGTCTTAACTCTTCTCGATTTCCTCTCTTGCAGATTGCCTGCAATATTCAGATAACTTTCACCGTTTAGCTTTTCTAGACAATATAAATAGTTTCAGCTGTCTCTTAATCGTTTACAAGCACACAATTTTGGACCGCCAGGGGTCCCTTACAGCCAGCTTTATCCCCATCTTCATGAATTTCGAATCCACTGTATAATGGTCCTAATAGAAGCCAGATCAATATAAGCCCTTATGAATATTTTAAAGGATATTGATCAAGGTGTCCAAAAATACTTTGTCTCTACCTGGCGGCGGTGGATTAGTGTGGCAAATTCGGCTATTGTTTAGAAGGCCCCCTTATAAGGGGGTTAGATTAGTAAAGCCTGAACTATAGGGTTTCTATTTTATATGTAGTTGCTTCTTGCCATTCTGAATACGTACGGGAATGAAAGAGGCAATTTAACAATATATTGTGTCAATGTCCATATATATAAAATTAGCCCTTGCATTAACTTAAGAAGGGGGTTCAACGTCACTCTACGCATACCTCCCATACTGGCGGTATAATTAGAAAAATGGTTTATTTCGTTGTTAAAAACTAAATAGTAATATTAATACGTAATAATTTGACAACTTATTACCGTAAGAAAATATTTAAATAAACATTCAGGATGTACCGGCTTTGTCGCAAATGGTAGGCTTCCTTTCCTATTAAGGCAGTACTTATACACTATTGTCTTATTGAACGCAATCTGCTTGGTTAATTGATTTTCAAGGTTCGTCAAGGGATTCACAAGCGTGTTGTTATTGTTATGTGGTCTTGATACGACGTAAATAAAGAGGTACCGCATTAGCGTATAAACATATACGTTAAACTTATACAGAAGAATTCCAGCCCAAACGTTTCTGCATTTGCTGAACTATATAAGGATTTTCTTGGACCCATATTCTTTTGTTTTGCTTGTTGACTGTTCCATCTTTTATCCGGGAATAATATTTTATTTTTTATGGTTGTATTTTGTCGTCTGGATTTTAAGGAAGTAGAAAAGTCCTTCTCGTCCAAAGGTTTCTGCATTTCCTGAATTATATAAGGATTTTCTTGGGCCCATATTCTTTTGTTTTGCTTGTTGACTGTGCCATCTTTTATCCGGGAATAATATTTTATTTTAATGGTTTTATTTTGTTGTCTGGATTCTAAGGAAGTAAAAAAGTCCTTCCCGCCCAAAGGTTTCTACATCTCCTGAATTATATAAGGATTTTCTCGGGCCCATATTCTTTTGTTTTGCTTGTTGACTGTACCATCTTTTATCCGAGAATAATATTTTATTTATTATGGTTGTATTTAGTCGCTGGATTTTACGAAAGTAGAAAAGTCCTTCCCGCCCAAAGGTTTCTGCATTTCCTGAATTATATACGGATTTTCTCGTCCCCATATTCTTTTGTTTTGCTTATTTACTGTGCCATCTTTTATCCGGGAATAATGTTTTATTTTTTATGGTTGTATTTTGTCATCTGGAAGTATAAAACTCCTTTAAAATGCTGTATTTTGTATTTCCCTTTATTAATTGCTTTGTAACTACTCCTGGAATATTTGGAAACCTTAGCATACTGACCACAACATACCAAGTCATATATGTATTTCCTATAATCAGATATGCAAATGACTATGATTTTAACAAACCTGAATTTTTTTTTAAAGCGACTACTTGTAATATCTCCGAAAGTACTTTAGATATTATTCTCAATTTTGGTATATTATGTTAATAGGATATAAAACCACATATTCTAGTTAAAAAAGATTTTCGATTGCTTCAACAGTGGCGTCCCTGCAGGCCTGCAGACATGCCCTATAATATTTTTTATAAAAAGTGGTACGCCACAAGCAACTTTAATTTAATTATTTTAATCAAGAACGGTGGGTCTGACAAGAAAAACGCAAGAGGCTGTCTTCATGTAGAATTGACGAGGCTAATCAGAAAAAATTTTCACATGGCAAAATATCAGTGGCGAATAACTTTTTTTGTAGAAAATTTCAGAGGATGTGTTTGCAGGGACGCTACTGGTGCAGCAAGAGAATTACTTTTCTAACTAAAATATGTGGCTATATATACTATTAACACATACCAAGATTGAAAATGATATCTTAAGTACTTTCGGAGATATTACAAAATGTCGCTTTAAAAAAGCCGTAGCAGGCATGAAATTATAAAATTACCCCCCGAAATATTAGCGCCTTATTAATAAACACCCTGTATAGGCATTTAGTTTCATATTTGTAAAATTTTAACGCTAATAATAACAATGTAGAGTCCGTCTATCTATCTTACAAACTCATTATAATTGTTGTTTGTTATTTTTTTTCATTTTAAACCCGTTTCTTGAACTACATTTTCTTAGAGTCTCACGACAACACTCTATTCCTGTATCATCTTTTTTTATTCTCTGCAATAGTTTTAAAGTGGGGATCATTTGTTCCCTGTACATGGCATATATTTTTCTACGAATTATAGCGACATCTGTCGCGTTCAGTTTCTTAAAAGTAAGAGAGTCTTTCCTCTTTCTTCTCTCCACTATAGGTTTATTTACAACAAACCACACTGTGCTCACTGGCCTGCGTGTCAAAGCTGCCGCTTCCTTCCCTGCACCAAATTTTGAAAAACCACGTTCAAGAAGGATGGTGTAAACGTCGAAGATTACTTTTTGTGTCAACTGATAAAATATCACGTTTTAATTGGTTTTTATCACGACCCGTAGATCCACTTGGCGTACTGGTTTCTTCCTACGAACGAAACATTCTTAGATATCACGTTTAATTGGCAACAAATAACTTCTTGTCTAAACCAATACAAACATCTAACTGAATTTTAAAACCAAAAATCAGTATATTTAAATAACTAAAATAAACCTATTTTATTTAACCCTAATTATTTCAAGAGGATTACTGAGAAAATATAATAATAAAATAGTCTTTAAATAGATCCGTACCTGGAGTCCCCAGATCTGGTGGCCGAATTTTACACCTCACACAATGAGGGATTAGCATTTATAATGAGTTTGTAAGATAGATAGACTGACTTTAACGAACAAATACTTCGATTGTCAATAAATAAACTTCTGGGCGACACGGTATGGGTCAAGGTGCACGTTTTGGCGCCGTACCAACAATTTTACAACTTCGTAGACCGTGAACAACACCATAAAACCTTTCGAGATGTTCCTCAGATTATCGAATATTCCATTTATATTTATTTTTGAGGAATGTCAAGTCAACAAGGCAAATATTCAAGTAAATTTTAATTTACCCTATTACGCGACTAGTAAAACCATGGGCATCGTTTCTTGCAGGGGTAGTTCCTGCATTTTCGATGCCCTTGCCTTTATCTGAGATCAAATTAATACAGAAACTATTAAACAATGATTTTTGTGTTAGTATTCGCGGAGTCACTCCTATAAATCGTTTACAACATTCCCTAACTTGCAAGTAAACCGTCTTGACTATATTATGTTCAATGTGTATCATTGAAACATAAATAGCGATCAAATAACCTGTCACGTTGCTCAACATGTTCAAAGATAATTTACTTGTAAGCCATTCCATATACAAATATATATAGGAGCAAAAAATTGCTGAAATAGAAATCAAGATCTTAGCCATTTATGGATGTACGTTCACTCGGTTTAAGCAGATGGTTTTAGTTTGGAAAATATTGTAATTTTTATACAGGGTGCTCTATTTAGATCTTTGGTGCTAATTGATACTATTTATCCTATTGCTAAAATCAAAAGTTTTCTTCATGGGCGGCAAGATTTTTGGGCATGTATAGATTTAAATAGGCCTGAATTTCTAAATTTGTGCAGAATTAGTACAAGTATCGACATTAAATTCAAGCTTTGTCTTCAAATATATATTTTGTTATTAAATTTTTTAAGCTTAAAATTATGTACAGCCGTACCATATAGCTGGAATTTTAGACAGTAATTTTATCAAAACTAATTAGAGTCTAGGTACTTATTCCGTTTCTGATCTAATCATTTTATTTTCTTTTTTTTTACCTGATCCTGGTTACCTGTTTGCTGATTATGTGGTTATTATGCCTTTATGGGTGCCTCTATTGGAATAATACACTTATTTATATCTATACAATACTATACATACCTACCTTGGGTGTTTGTTTCTCAGTGTAACTAGTCAAAGTGTAAAGTGTCAGTGTTTTTTAATTAAATATGGAGAATTTTCAACAGTTTCCTAAACGCCCTAGAGGCGATCAATGTACAGGGTTATTTTTTATATTTGGATACCCACCTACAGGGGTTAATATAAGTGACCGAAAAAAACTTTTAATACAGAAGTTGCATAATTCTTCCTCTTTCTCCTGATTTCAAAAATATATAACATATCAACATTTAATTCAGTCGTTTGTGAAATATTTGAGTTTTGATAAATTGAATTGATTATAATCGAGTTGGCGTTCCGTATACCCCAACGTGACATATTTGTCTGTTTACTTTAAATTGAAACAATCAGTAAGAAAAAATGACTTATGTTTTATAATTCATATGTTTTCTATATACCCGCCACGCCTTTTGACACATTTTTGAATATTTTCTCTCATTTTGTGATGGATCGCGTTCTTAGTAAAATCTGAGTGATCTGTACTGAGCATGCATATTTCTTGTTCAATCCTTTGTCTCAACACACGTATATTTTAAGGTCTATCGTAATAAATACGGTTTTTTAGAAATCCCCACAGAAAAAAATCTAACGGGCTTAGGTCCGGGCTATTAGCCGGCCATTGAAGTGTGCCATTCCTGCCTATCCAAAGGGCATATCTGCCATTTAGGTATTCAGTAAATTGAACGATATTATGGTGCCCCATCTTGTTGCCAAACAAGGTTATTATATTGCCGAACTGGAAGTTCTTCTAAATAGTTTTCAATAATATTTTGAATGAAATCTAAATATCGATTGTCCGTTAGATACCCATCAAAAATAATAGGTCCAATTACTTGGTTGTTCAGCAAGCCGTACCATACATGAACTGACCTCCGTCCCTATATTTTGACTGGTTGTGTTTCAATTTAAAGTAAACAGACAAATATGTCACGTTGAAGTATGCGGAACGCAAACTCGATTATAATCAATTCAATTTATCACACAAGCGACTGAATTAAATGTTGATATGTTATATATTTTTGAAATCAGGAGAGAGAGATCTTTCCCCCTGGTGGAAAATATATAGGGTGTTCCATTTAAAAAAATAAGACTTCATTTGTTTTTTACCTTTGTGATGCGCGTATGATTTTTTTGATAAGTCTAAAAGATATGACCGGAAGAATTATGCAACTTCTGTATTAAAAGTTTTTTTCGGTCACTTATATTAACCCCTGTAGGTGGGTATCCAAATATAAAAAATAACCCTGTACAGTAAATGAAAAAAATAATAATTCTTAACTGTTAGGATTCTATTAAAAGTAAGAATGCCGATTTGAGTGTTGACAATGCAGTGCAATTTACAGCAGATATGCTTAACGTTGGGAAAACAACGATATATAAACTTTTAAAAGAAGAAAAAAGTGTTGGCGTCAAACCTCCAAAAATTTCTCCAGGACGACCATAACTTGGAGCTGTATGACGTTTTAATGCAGATAATAAGGCGAAAAGTTCATAGTTTATTTTTAAAAAAGAAATTCCCACGCTGGACGGAATTTTGTACTCAATCCTAGAAGACTACCCATTTATGTGTAGAAATACGTTTTGGAAATTATTAAAAAAAATATGGGTTTTCGGCGAAAAAAACCTAATAGGCAATCGATTTTAATAGACAGAAGGGATATCGTCTGTTGGAAAAGAAATTACTTAAGAAGCATCCGAAAAGCCAGAGAAGAAAATAAAAAAATATTTTACTGGGACGAAACATGGCTAAATAAAGACCACACTGTGACTAAATTTTGGCAGGATGAAAATATTAAAAGTTCAAGCCAAGCTTTTTTGGAAGGATCGTCCACAGGATTAAGACCGCCATCTGAAAAAGGACATCGACTTATCATAACCCATATTGGAAGTTCTGACGGCTTCGTTAAAGGTGGTTTACTGATGTTCCAATCTAAAAATACAGGAGACTATCACGAAGATATGAATGCCGATGTCTTTGAAGAATGGTTCAAGCAAATGTTGGATCTTATACCAAAAGATGCAATAATTGTATTGGATAATGCAAGCTATTACTCTAGGCAGACGGAGAAATTACCGACAAGTGCGTGGCGTAAAAGTGAAATAACAGAATGGCTAAGTTTAAGACAAATAGAATTTCTATTAGATTCCTTAAAAAAGAACTATTGATACTAGCCAATTTACATAAATATGCAGTCGATAAAATGGCAAAGTTACGAGGAATATCTGTGCTCATACCAGTCATACCATAGGCATCGTAACTATAGATTCGACATGCCATTCATAAATGCTATAAAATTGTGATGCCAAAATCGTTTGGTGGCGAGACGCTGTGAGGAGCTAGGTGGAGTCGGGAGTGGGGATTACGCTGCCTTTACATATTATGCATGCGACAAAACCACAGAACAATAAAGGTTAGGTGGGCAAAACTCCAGGAAAACCCACAGAAAGACGCTGTCATAAATGAATGGAACATCCGCTATGCCGAGTATTGCCGAGTCGATGCGGATGGCCACGAAAATGATGGGATCTGGGCGGATTCTTTTTTGCTGGGTTGCCATACTACAGATTTTTTACAAGGTTTTAGGCAATGTTATATATTTCCCACATCATGTTATTCTAGTAAATCATAGAAGTTAATACTTTTAACAGAGTAAGCCCCAGAAAACTACGTTTTCTGTGGCGTAAGTCTGTCAAACCAGGTGGAGGGGAGCAGCTTGAATCTTGATTTACTTTACACTGGAATACAATGATGACAACACGTTTATTTGTTATTGTTCGGTCTAATAGTTACGATGTCTATGGCTCATACTACCTCCTTACCACTGCGAATTAAACCCAATCAAACTTATATGGGCTCAAATAAAGACAGATGTCGCCAGAAAAACACGACTTATAGAGTGGTGGATTTAAAAAGACCCTTTAATGAAGCTATGGGTAAAATCAGTGACGGAAGAAGAAGCCAATATGTGGCAGGTAGATATAATAACCGAAGAAATGGTTGAACCGCTCACTATAAACGATGTTAATAAATGTTCATCTTCCGAATCGGACTATGATTAAGCCATAACGACAAAGTATTATTTGATTTTTGAAAATGCTTGGCAAGATTCTATATTATATCTTGTTTTTGTAATTATTGTTCTTTATTAGTTAATACGATTTTTTAAATGTTTTCATATACATATTATAAATACCTACGAACATAATATGATACAATTTTAGGAGATTAGGCACGTTTAAGATTTTTAATTTTAAAGCTTCCCCAATACACGCTCCTGGCTAAGAGATTTTACCAATAACAATGGTAAATCCTCAAATATAACAATAGCTTGCGATACATTCAGGGTGGACCTACCTAAAGAATGCTCATTTTTTAGATACATGCGTTTTGCATATTTAATGAGCATTTATTACTTCGTGCCATTTAAAGATAGACTATAGCACCAAAGTTATAAAGTTTAAAAACGGGCGATTTAAATGGAGCACCCTGTATATAGGTTGGTTTATTAATAACTCAGGTTAGATATTCCCGTAAAAGATGCTCTACTACTTTTGAGATTCCTTTTAATCTTCTAATTAAATGATGTTTTGCTTGGATTTATGAACATTTTAATTTAAATTAATTTTTTGGAGCTTCTGTTACAACATAGTTAAATAAATATTGACGCGATGGGGCACACGAACATACCATATTTGATCCCCATTTATATAAATATCGGTTCTAAAAATAGAATTTTGTCATTTTGTCTGGTCGGATTGATTAGTTTTATGGTCTTCCAGCATGTGTAAGTTAAATAAATATTGGAACAACGTCGAACAAATGTTTAAATGGGTTTTCCGGGTGTTTAGAACTTTACCTGGGGGTTTTCACGAGAAGTATCGAGGAAAAAAAAATATTAAATAAGTCTGGTTTATGCTTACTTTAACAAACTATTGATTTGTGTGGATTGCTGCTAATAAGGGTTGTCAAATTAAAGAGGGTATTTAGTCATTCTATAGGAAACAAATGTTATTTGAGCATAGTATGTCCTAAAATGGTTCGATTTTGATTTGTTTTTCATTTAATAATTTTGCTAATATTTTAGGATGTTTTTTGGTACAGCACGTTATTCACAACGACCTAGGAACATTTTCACAGACCAATAACAGACGAACAAACGTCTTACAAAACGAACTCATCGACTCAAAGACTAACTTAGGGTGTCACAATGTATTAATGGACGTAGTAAATATTGCACAGGCTATTTTAGAAAAGGGCGGCTTCCCTCAGTTTTGGAAAAAAGTCAAAGTTATCTTGATTCCAAAGCTAGGTCAAAACCAAACTTTAGTTTCAGGATATCGACCCATCAGCCTTCTGTCATGTCTAAGCAAGATTGTTGAAAATCTTATACTCTATCGTATAAACGATTTCATTTTTGAAAACAATATTTTACCACCTGAGCAGTTCGGTTTACGTTCTGATCATTGCCCGGTGCGCCAGATAAACAGATTGGCTTCAAATATACTAGGCTTCAACCGTCGTTGGACAACTGGAGCGGTCTCTTTCGATGTCAGTAAAGCGTTTGATAATGATAAGGTCTGGCATGACGGACTTATACTAAAGTTAATAAGATTAGGTATCCCAAACTACTTAATCGTTCTTGTCGGACCGGATTTTCGCAGTTTCAAAAGAGAATGCGTTATCAACTGTGCGACACGTCAGAGCCGGAGTACTGCAAGGTTCCCCCCTTGCGACGGCTCTGTACTATATCTATACCAGCGATATTCCAAAATTCGCTCAAACACAATTATACCTTTTTGCTGACGATACTGCGATTACCGCCACCGCAAAAAATCCTAGGATGATAATCTTAAAACTGCAACGTCATATAAAACTTATCGAGGCGTGGCTTGATAAAAGGAAAATTCGTCTAAATGATGCCAAAACACAGGCTATCTATTTCTTGAAGGAGAAGTATTCAACCTACATCCAGATTGCATGTCAAAAACACTAGGATAAACTGGTGTCAAAATATAAAATGCCTGGGTCTGATCTTCGATAAACAGCTAAACTGGAACGACAACACAGCCTCTCGTTTGAAAAAAGCGAGCGGCTACTGAGTGCCATTTATGCCCTGATAAACAGCAAAATTACTTTGGATCTGCGTACAAAAACTTTAATTTGCAAGACTATCGTTCGGCCTGTACTTCTATATGGTATCACCACCTGGAGTACCATAAAGAAGACAAACTTTCTCAAAATTCAAAGGTTTCAGAATGAATGTTTAAGAATCATGACGGGGGCGCTCCGCTATACGATGACTCATACTTTACATAATGAGTGGCAGATACCGACAAATTATAGTGGACTACTACAAGCGGATTGACATCTCCCTGAATCCCGTAATAACACACTCATACATTCAATCCCTTTAAAACCATACAGATTAGCGAGAAACTGACTCATTCCTCGTCTCCTCTTCAAGAAATTAAAGTCATTGACTATACTTAAAAAAACCCTAATGATAACCGAAGGGTGTCACATTATGATTCTTGAATACTCTTCAGTAGATGGTGGCATATTTTTTGTTTTCCTCTCAGATTTTTAAAACTGTCCCACTGAGTCATATATCATATATCAATATGGATGATTAATGTTTCACTGGGAGCTGATCCTTAATGGGGCATTTTCTTTTTACGTTTATTAACAAAAATTCATAAACACTGCATAAATAATAGTTATTTACGTAACAAGAAGGATATGTACCGTGCGTGCAAAAATTGGTTTCTGGTTGGCTGTTTTACCAAGAAGAATTGTTGGTCCTATTTTTTTTAATGACACTGTTACAGCAAAGGGACAATATTTTGAATCAATTTGCTTAGAAAATATGAAAAATGAAAACAAAAATAAATTTGTATTTATTTACTTGACACAATTTTAACCAAGATTGTTTATATATATGTTGTCCCATTATAATTGTGACCTAAACCAGGCCTTACGTGTTACGTACAATATTTTATATATAACTATTATTATTATTATAATGATTATTTGAGTAAAAATAATTAGTTTAAAAATTGAATGCAGAATACAGGTAATAAAAATTTGTATTACGTAAGCAACAGGCATAAGTACGATTGTCACTAAATTGCTAAATACCAAGAAGCTTTTGATCCATACGAAAATAATTGGTATGCTTCAACGAATTAAGCAAAACACAGAAGCCCTTATTTCTTTGGTGCTATTACTCGATATTAAAAACGAATATTTCGATCAAGAATTGATTGTATTTCTGAAACGGATTGGTATAAACCCAAAAAGTCCAAGGCATTAAACAAAGAAGGAAATAACTAAGTTTTTAATGTTTCTTGTCTACCTTGAGCTTAATTTCCATTTAGGTTGGTATTAACACACTAGTACGGTAATAAAGGGAATTATGACATTTGAAAGAGTGTCAAATCATAGTCATTATATTACAGTTGTATATAAAACTAATTAACAGACAATAGTGAATAATTATTTAATTATTTACGGATTGAAGATGTTTATTACATTCGACTCAAATTGAAAAAAAAAAACAATATACAGGGAGTTTCAGAAGTACGGTACGTGACTTAAGGGGGTGATTCCTTATGATACTCTAAGAGAAAAAGTTTATATGAACATGTGTCCTGAGTTGCCCCGTTTTTCATATACAAGGTGTTAAAGTTTTTAAAAAAAAATCGTTTTTTTATTATTTTTTTAAATATCCTTGTCCCGATTTTATTGAAATTTGATACCGTCATTCATAATGATAAGTGGCTTAATTAACCCTAACTAGATTAAATTTATTAGGTCCTGTGGCGTCCCGGGGAACACAACAAATATTATTGACAAAATATTGTACGCTACTGACTTTTTCTAACTTTGATATTTTTTTTCCGATTTACCAACTAATAATACAACTTTTTTGTTCCTTGAATTGTTTTCGTATATTGCTGCGTTTTCAAGTTAATTAAAATATGAGTTGTGGCCTAGCAAATGGAAATTCTGAAGTAGCTCGGTGAATTTATCAGGAACTTTATCCAAACTAAAAAATCTTCATGCAAGTTTGAGTGAGACTGGGAGTTTTAAACGTAGTACGGAACTTTCTGGCAGACCTGCAACAGTAACCACGCCTGAGTTAGAAGAGGCTATACTTGGAGATATAGAAGATGATCTTTTAACTTGTGCCAGGAAGGTAGCAGTGCAGCTTCAAACAAGTGCGTTCAACGTGTGCAAGCTCTGCTTCCCCGTGATTTTCAGCCAGGGTGTGATTAGTAGGTTGTTGCTGCATACAGTAGCACATAACAACAATAATCGGACGATAATCCTTATAAAATTAGAGAAGGTTGTTTTCAGCAACAATTTTCGGTCAATGTATGGGCAGGGATCATTGGCGACTATCTTATTGGACCATACTTTTTACCACCTCGATTGAATAGAAACTCCTATACGCAGTTTCTATCTGAAGAGCTTGACGTTCTGTTAGAAGCCTAGTTGCTCGTCAATACCTCGACATCACTTTTCCTAATTGCTGGAATGGACGCGTAGGTCCCCAAGGTTGGCCAGCTGGCAGTCCCGACTTGAATCCTCTAGACTCTAGACTATTATTTATGGGGTCACCTAAAGTCTCGCCGAGCTTTTTCAGCATTTCCATTTGCTAGGCCATTGTCTCCCGAAAACGAAGCAAGATACGAAAACAATTCAGGACACAAAAAAGTTGTATTATTAGTTGGTTAATCCGAGAAAAATATCAATATTAGGAAAGAGTCAGTGATGTACATTTTTTTGTCAATAATATTCTTTAAGGTGCTCCCCGGGACGCCACTGGACTTAATAAATTTAATCTAGTTAGAACTAATTAAGCCCCTTATCATTATGAATAACGGTACCAAGTTTCAATAAAATTGGGAAAAGGATATTTAAAAAAATTATAACATACCGATTTTTTTTTGTTAACTTTAACACCCTGTATATCAAAAACGGGGAAACTTCGTGCACACGTTCATATGAACTTTTTCTCTTAGAATATCATAAGGAATTTTAATTTTAATTTACGTACCGTACTTCTGATACAGGGTATAACAGGAAACCTAAAACAGGAACACAAGAGGGGAAGAATGTTGTGAAGACTTTCTACCTCGTTGGAGGCCCTTTGTTATTTCAAATTCAAGATAAAATATTTAAGAAAGCAGGTTTAACTTACAATATACACAGTTTTATATTTCCCAAACTTCAGGCAATTATAAAGCCTCGTAGAAGTTTACGCCCACAGTTAAAATCTAATACAATGGAACATAACATTTTATTTACAGGTTTCCTGTGCAGGTAGCTAATTTTTCTCTTATACTTTACACCCGGCTAGGCATGTCGACTTAAGGGCCCCAACACTGCTTCTAATTAGGCGGTATTTTTGCCCTCTTAATGGCTTGACACTTCTGGCTTTATAAAGCTTTTAAGAGCTTTAGTGTCCACGCGTTTTACCTGACATTTTTATAAATAATATTTTTATATGAGAGTTGTTTCATGCGATCAATTGTAAAGTCCGTTCACAGATTTAAGAGAATAACTTACCGACTGTTTAAAACCAGACTGGGGTCTACACAGGCCCGCACTGAATTGTATTTCAAGCATGGATGATTTGACACAAATAATAAACAATATTAGATAGAATATATTATAATTAATTAATGCAACTACAGTTTACTCATTTAATTCATTTTTACTGTCACTATCAACACCTATGCTAATAATAAATCTTTCTGTAATATTCCTAATTTGAATGTATGAATTTTCAACAGTTTTAATATGCGAAACACAATTTTTCCAGCTTCTCACAGGTACTTTGTCCACTTCAGTAATAATAATATCCAGTACACTAGCGTTTATAGTGGGTGATACATTATTACGTCTAACGGCAGATTTTAATTGATGCCATATGTGTTCTATGGGATTGAATATACAGTGATACGGCGGAAGCCTTAGCACTGTATGCCCCTTACTTTTAGCGTAGCTGTCGCAATAGTACTCCTTTTCTAGGTTTATAAAATTTAAGCACATCAAGTAACTCTCTTTATTGTAACTTTCATGGAAATATATATCATTCTGATACATAAATTCCTGTATTGCCATTTTCGTATCTTTTGAGCAAGGGTGCTTGTTTAACTGTCTACTGTGGTAACTTGCGTTGTCCATAACAATCACACTGTTTGGAGAAACATTAGGAATAAACTTATTTACCAACCAATTCTCAAATAAGTCCCAGAATCTTTCCTTCTTTTCCTTTGGGTGATGGGTTTATTCACAATTTTCCATACTGTTTTTTTCGAAATTTTAATCAATGTGGCTTCAATACATTCCATTTTACTCAACTTTTCACGTTCTATGAGAGTTGTATATACATTTTTATAATCTCTTTAGATTCTAAAGATAAGTGTCTTCTTCCATTTTCATTTCCGCACTGTGGTTGCATCTGTACCCCCTCCGGCTGTTCTATACTAGATTCACCAATCCACGGACGCCACATATTTGGATAATCAAAGCTGCGTTTTTATTTCACACGAACTAATAAAATGACTGGTTTTGCAACACTGATTTGTCTACTTATTTTTTTCCCATTATTTAATAAGGCTTTGTAAACTAATTGCGGCCTAGTACGGTCCCTACTTGGATAATAAAATCATTATCTTTATGATCCTTGAAACCCTTTCAACAAAGCATTTTATGATGGGTGATAACTAAAGGCAGGTAGTCATTCTCTTAAATCTGTGAACGGACCATACCCCACCCCCTCACCGATACTAAAACAAGTGGGTGTTGGACCTCTTAATGTGAATCACGACCAAGACTATTATTCACAGTTCCCAACAGATGCGACAATCACTTATTTGTTACAGTGCTACAGCTCTGGCTGTGAATATTACGCGTTAAAAAAAGTGATAGCTGAAAAATTTAAATTTAGTGTGTTTTGTTGTGCTCGCGGTGTGTGATTCTCTCTTCTTAAAGGATTTAGTGCATTAAAACTCGTAATATAATGGGGGTAGGTGTAGGTGTGCAATAATGTGTATTTAATAAGTTTAGGTAGTTTTGAGAATGCGGATTTATTGGGTGAAGTGACATCTCGGAGACCACAAAAGGTCTTAGTGACTTTTTCTAGGGGTAGGTTGTAATGTAGCATCTTCTGGAGTGAAGCTGTTGCCAACTTATTAAAAAACTACGCCTTTGCGGCATGTAAAAACAGTACGTTTTATAATAAAATTTAATTTTGATTGATGTCTTGAATTAGTCACACATGCTTATCAAGAGATATGTATATTATTATGTAGGTGCATTTATGATAATAAAAACTAATCGAGGTGTAATTAATGGAATGACTACACAAAATATACTTGGGTACAACCTATTAGAAAATCACGTTCTTGGGATAAATCAAAAGTAAAGTAACGTTTTCTGTTAACGATATCTCCAAGTATTTTTTTTTAATTTATATACAACTGACATATAATGGGTATGATTTGACGTTCTTTGAAATGCCATAATAACCTTTGTTACCGCACTATAGTATGTTGCTTAATGCGAGAGAGTAATAAATCATTATTGACGATATTTGAGGGCAGTTGGACAGTTTCGAAGGGTAAACAGGAATATCTATTATACGGACGAAACTTGGTTAAATGAAGGATACCGTTGGTAAAATATGGCAGGATAAACATATAAAAAGCGCGAGGCAAGCTTTCATGGAAGGATGGTCCACTGTAGTAAAAGCACATCATTCATTGGCTTACTGTAAATAAGAAGCCATTTCATTAGGATATGCTGAAAACCACTGGAGATTGTAAAGTTGAATGAACCTTTTTGTACGAAATTTGTCGTCGACGACATCGCTTCAAAACGAAATATAACGATACTTCGCCTTCTGCCATAACACTTACTACGTTTCCATGAAAAACCGAAATCGATTTCAGTCCATCTGTCAGTTAAAATACGAAAGTGTTTTCACGTACAGGTTGCAATACGAATTAAATTCGCTTTTAAATTTTTGACGTTCGACATATGTCAGGATGTCAAAAAGTCGTTAATAATAACCCCACTTTAAAGTTCCATAAGTTCAACTAAAAAGTTATATATTATCATGAATAATAGAGCAGTTGTATTTTTGTAATTTTTAACCTAACACGCGCCAAAACAAAAATTATTTGACATTCTTGACAGATGCAACGGCAGGATGTCAGTTTTCAATTAGGATGCCGTTTTCACGACAAATTCAATATTCGAATCCCGATACGATCCCAAAAAATGCCGCATTGACCTTGGACGCCGAAACGATTTTAATAGAGGATTTCATGCGGTATTCTAAACTGAAAGTGTATTCAATTCGAGTTCGCTTCCTCGTGAAAACGTAGTAAATGTGAATTAAACCTGATAAAATTGACAAAAAAATTTAGAATTGTATTCGATTTGATTAAGCTGTTATACAGGAGCGTCTTTACCGAATTATTTAGTTGATGAATCCATCTTTGCATTACTCCAATGATGGGCGCTACTTTCCCATTTTTTGAAGCTTCTCCAGCATTTGATCGATATAGACCGCGTCACAGGCTTCCTTAAAGTCTATTAACACCGTAGCGATATATTTGTTCTTATCTATTTCAGTTCATGTATATTCCAGTACATCCACAGTTGCCCCTAAGGTGTTGCTCTTATTCTGGAAGCCATATTGTCGTGAATCAAACTTGGAAGTTGAATTTACGGGCCTTATTATTCGTGCTTTAATAACTTTTCCAATTATTTTGGAAAATGTGCTAAGAAGGGGGTCTATAGTTGTTAATATCATCATGTGCTCTTTTTTTATAAATCGGAATAATTTTTGCCGTTTTGAGCTCCTTTGGGTAAACACCACATTATTTACGATATCAACAATAACATTTTCTATTACATCAAATAATGTTGTAAGGCATTTTTTATCTACTTCTGGGGTACAATTGTTCTTTAAATTACTGATGGTTTGCAGATTTCCTTTATTTCAGCAAAATCTGTAAGACGAAGATGTATACTTTTGCTTACATTCCCCTCAGTAAAACTTGGGTTTACTGGGGTTGTATGTAAGAGGCCAACGTTTTACCCACACCCGAAAAATAATTATTAAACAATATATTCTCAATTTTTTTGCTCCTATTTGTGATTCTATTACATCAGCTGTTAAAGACATTCCAAGTTTTCTTAATATTACTCTTTGCTTCTTGAATTTGGCTCCCTGCATAATCTCTTTGCAATCTTTTGACTTCGTTTTTGGCTTTTTAAATCTCCCTTTCCGTCTATTTCCAATTATCTTCCATCTATCGTATAGATCTTTTCTATGGTGTAACTTTTATTATTTTTGCCATTCTTCCTACGATTTCATTACCGATTTTTTCTGCTATATTTTTAATCAATTTTTGTTTGTCTAGAAAATTTCTGCTAATCCATTCATTTTGTCTTTTGTCTGTTGTTTTGTTATCTTCTATATGCATTATTTTATGATCTGTTATAAAATGATCTTGCATTAGAAGCCGAATTGTTAGTATTGTATTATTATAATATTCTGCTATTGCAAGCGAGTTTTTGAGAATAGGTATCTAAATTTATGTTTCCCACCAAGATACTACTTTCGTACTCAAGATATTAACGTGCTTGCTATACAGGCGTTACTTAATGATAAGACGTAATTCCAAGGAAGCATTCCTGAACCAGATTCAAGTAGAAAAGTTCATATAAACATGTGTCTGGTTTTCAAGATACAGGGTGTCAAAAGATCCTTTTGCCAGTTTTGGTGAAATTTGGCAGTGTTGTTCGTTGTGATAAGACGGTCTCACGAATAATATTGACAAGAAAAATGTACGCCACTGACTTGTTTAAAAATTTTATATTGTTTTCGGGTTAAGCAGCTTAAAATACGACTCTTTTGTCTCTTGATATTTTTTCGTACCTTACTTCGTTTTCGAGAAAAAAAATTGCATGTCGGAAAATTTTTTTCTCGAAAACGAAATAAGATACGTGATGTTTTCCCTTTCACTCAAAAAGCAAAGATCGATTTTTTATGACACAAATAATATACACAAAAGTAAACAAACTTCAACCTTAAAGTAGTCTCCCAAGTTTCGTCTAACCGTCTTTTCTGGTGTTAACAGTTAAATAATATTTAAATAAAAACAAGCAATTTAAAAACGTTCCGAATGGCAGTGGAGTTCACTAAAGAACTTAATGACGAAGATTCGTCGCTGAGAAGAAAATCGAGTTTCCGTCGTGTTTGCGACCTGTGTGATCGGGTGGTGCAGTTTTACTTTCCCGAAGGTAACTAGATTTCATTAAGGGTCCTAATGCGCAACTTTGTTTAGTTTTCTTTCCTTTTCATGCTTGAAATTGGGACCCTTAATTGTGTGATGTGTTTTTTGTTATTTTTTTTATTTTGCCAATCTACGCATTTAGAGGAACTTGTTGGGGGGGGGGGGGGGGGGGTAAATAGGCAAGTAAGCACACGTGAAAAATTGATTTTCCTTTTTAATTTATCAAATCTCGGGGGTGTAATTACCCCCATTCCCCTTCCCCCCATAAATACGCCCTACAAAATAAACCAAATCTAGGTTAAAATTGTGTTAAATTATGCCAAACTGATGAATGAATATTAAAATAAAGCTGGATTTATAAACTTAAAAAGTTCGCAAAGCTGAGGTTCAGTAGGTTGACGTTGGAAATACGAGTTCAATTTAAACCTAAGGGAAGGGAACACAGTGCAAAGTTCGATAGTTTCGAGAAGTTCCCGGGTAGTTCAAGATAACTAATTTTTATGTTCGGAGTTCGGAAAAATCGTTCCGACCAAAGGAGACGCTATTTTATCATATCATGTAGTTGGTTGTTTACGTCGCCATTCCGCCATTTGTATTTGAGTTTTCTTTTTTTGTTGTTTTAAAGTTAGTTTTTTGTTTTGTGCTGGATAGTTTGGAGAATGAACACTAATTTGTTAGTCGACTTTATTGAAAATGATGAAATGTTATAATTAATTCTATTGGACACAAACTTCAACCAATCAATCAACAACTTTTCAAACCTCGCTACTGAATATATACAGTGTGTCCGCTTAAGTTCTGTACATATGGGAAACTTTTTTAATATTAATTTTACGAAAAAAAGTTACTCTATATAAAAAGTTTTGCTTACTGAAAAAATAATATTAGACTATTCACACTTGAGATAGTATGTAAAAATATCATTTTTTGAAATGATTTATAATTAATAATAATTGTATTTATTATGCAATTCAAGCTAATAAACATTTATCAATTATTTTTATTTAAAACGTAATCTTTGATTCTTTTTCCCTGTTTTGTAGTAATTTTATGACGCATTTAAATAATTGATAGAAACATGATAATTAATTTGGGAAAATTATAATAATAAACATTAAAATATGAATTTAAATAAAAATATTCACTAACTTTCCCTCACTATACATTTGCCTCGACATATCCTCCCTCCATTTCAATACATTTAGCCGTTCTTGCAGAAAATTCTCTTAAAACATTTCTAATCATGGCAGGAGTTATATTTGTAATTGTCTCTCTAATTACCCTCTCTAAATGGTCAACGTTTTGAAATGGCCTTTGTAGGTATACATTCTGTTTTAAGTAGCCCCACAAGAAATAATCGGGGGGCTCAAGTCCGGAGACCTAGCGGGCCATAAAAGGTCAGGATTTTAAATATTGTCTTACATTCCTCGTACTGTGGCATGGTGCACCATCTTGTTGGTACCATATCCGTAGTCTATCGGGTATGTAAAGTCCATGAATAAAATTAAACAAATAATTATTTAAAAAATGCAAGTAACGTTCACCATTTAAATTTTGTCGAAAAAAAAAGAGGTCCTATTATTCTATTTTTGTAAATTCCGCACCACACATTTGTTTTAAATGAGTACTGATTACTGTCTGTATAGTGAAATTTGGATTAACGTCACTCCACCAACGACAATTTTGTGAACTTACAGTCCCGTTCGAGGTAAAGGTTGCTTCGTCGGTAAAAATTATATCTATTGCCATGAAAGGATTATCTTCTAACTCTCCTTGTATTAAAAAACAAAATTCTAAGCGTCGCTCAAAATCACCTGGCTTCAAGGTATGTATAAATTTTGGTTTGAATTTCAACGGCATATTTATCCTATAATATTAAAATATTCAAACTGATGTTTCAGACAAATAACATAGCTGACAGTTAAAATTCAAATTCAGGTGGCAAGATAATGGACATGCCATTAAGAACTAAGATTTAAATTTTTAAGTTTATTTTCAATGATAGTCTACTAAGAGTGGAAACAGATATAATTTTTAATGCCAATCAACATTTTCTTATTCCATTTTGCTCTAAAATTAAAATTAAGGGTACTTTTCTCGTAGGTCAATTTTGATTTTTTTACTTTTTGATCATCCTGCGCATATTATTTCAAGTTTGAATAGTCTAATATTATTTTTTCAGTATGCAGAACTTTTTATAAAGAGTAACTTTTTTTCGTAAAATTAATATTAAAAAAGTTTCCCATATGTAAAGAACTTAAGCGGACACTGTATATACCATATTCTGAACTATAGAATATCCAACCTCACCAACTTGAACATAACTTCAACCTCCCCAACTCTTCGTTTTGTTGAAAATACCAAAACGTAGCTCATCGTCAAGTAATTGCTCTTCGGGAAACAACCAACCAGACATCAATTTTTTAAGGGTGCAATGTAGACTACAAGGAAATGAGGATTTTCAGTACTCCACATGCATGTATTCTGAGAATTCACATAACCGGTGAGGTAGAACCAGGCTTCATCAGAAGAAAATTTCAGGTCTAATAAATCATTTCTTTCCAATAAATGTTGGGTTAGACAGTAATTCCTGCGTCTTTCAAAATCTGCAGCTCATATTTCTTGGAATGTTTTTTAAGAATAGTTCCATAAGATCTTCCCATTTCTTGAAACAGGCATCTTACACCTTTTGTTGGCGTATTTTGCATTATTTCACGAACGTTTGCAACAAGTCCTTCTGTTCTTACATGGTCTTCTAGCTCCTTTTTTATGTTGTGTAGGATCTGTTCCCCTAAACAGAGCCACGGTTCTTCTCAGGCAATGTACAAGCCCCCCAGCAGTAAAAGCGACGCTAGGAAAATCGTCCATGCACAAACGCTGATTGTATTGCCACTCACCAATTACCATTTACTCTTAACCCCGTTTTGAAAATACACTTCAACCATGATTTTTTTGTCCTGTTCCGTAAAACCTATTGCTTGAATAATTCAAGAAATTGGCGATGAAACAAATTACTATAGTAACGACTGTTAAAGGTGACGGATTAAGTCATTGATTGATAATGCTGGTATTTACTGACACCAACAGGTATTAGGCTCTACCGCTAAGCGGTACGGCCTTAGATGCAAAGTACACTTTACTGATAATAATTTATGGCCACACGGTATGACGTAAAGTACTTCCAAACACTGGCGGATCCAGAAATAAATTGGGGGGGGGGGGGGACCACCGAACCAAAATCACAGAAATATATTTAGGTGCAAAGCAAAGCAATCTCCTTAGCGCCAGTGCTCGTCGGAGTCGTTACCGAAATTCTGGCGTTTTATGGCGCATTTCCGCGTCGTTTGTATTTTTTAAAATCTTAAATCTTGAAGCATTTATTATTTTGGTCATGGAGGGGGGCCGAAGGATCCGCCAGTGCTTCCAAACATATTTCGTTTGGCTTAATGACTGCAATAAAACCCCTCATAAACTCGGCTTTCGTTTTCGCAGAGACGTATTAACCCACATTTATTTTTAATGCCAGTTTATAATAACAATAAAGTACAGTACAGGTACATTACTTGATATGTTATCAAAATTAATAAACTGTCTAATTAAGGTTTTCTAGAAACAACTTAATTATTAGTATGTGGAGACCTTGGGAATCTTCAGCTAATGCGATATCTAGCTACCCTAAACATTCCAGGAAACATTTATCTTCTGACACCAAAGTGATCGTGAAAAATGTATGTGAATTGCCATTAAAAATACCAGTGAAATGACGAAAGTTCCATTATCGACGGTAGGACATTTTAAAAGAAAAGTTTGCAAAGATACCGGAAAAATGAAGTGCGTAGATGATTGTGACAAAGATGTTATTCGCAGGAAAATATACCAAATGTATCGAGGAAATGTTGTGCCCACGTTAGATTCTTTAAAAACACCGTTAACATCTGACGATACAACGATATCATGTAGCAGGACAAGTCTTCACCGCGCTTTGCAAGATATTGGATTTAAGTATAAGACAATAAACAAGAGACAAAGTATTATGGAGTCTAAAAGATTAAGGAAATTGAGATTTCTGTACCTTTAGATCCGAAAAACGTTCAATAGTTTATCTGAATGAAACGTGGTTTGACACTTATGAGACTGTCAAAAAGGGATGGGTTGATTTAACTAAAAAATGCCAAAATAAAGCCCCTTCAAATAAAGAAAAACGAATAACAATAATTCATGCAGGTTGGGAGAATGGATGGATCCCTCATTGTTTATTACTGTCGGCAAAAAATATAAAGGATTTAAGTCTGGAGTATCATGAAGATACCAACGTAAATATATTTTTTTAAGTAGGTATATCAATTGTTATTATTACTTTTATCTAAATGCGTGCGAAAAGTTGCCCTTTTCCGCACGCACACTTTTCACACTTGTTTTGTACTTATAATAAATTAATATACAAATAATATAGGTAATGGTAAAAATAAGCATAATAAACATTGCTACTATAAGGTATTACTATGACTTTTCATTTAACTACAAAATCCGTTCCTGTGAAAAGCAGTACCCCGTATTCAGAAGTCTATTTAAATTTCCACCTCATTATTAAAATTGCCGTGTTTTTGTCAAATCTCATTTCCCTCAAAATCACGAGATATTTAGGCTGGTTCGTTTTGAAACGTATAAGGCATCATAAATTTAATTATACTTTTCACACAATCCGAACAAAAAGTTCAATCAATTGGAAACTGCTGCACAGTGCAACGCACAAAATGACGTTGCCTTCAAAAGGAACAAAGGCAATTTTTCCATTGTGGCCTGAAAAAGAACATCATGAAGCATAATGCCTCTTTCAATAAGCACTTCGCGTTCCACAATATAAAAATGTCTTTTGATAAAATTCTACTTTATGCGGTGCCAATCTCTGATCGATGCATTTAAAACTGCATTTTTATGTTCCGTTTCGATGGAGGGATATATCGCATCATTTATTTTACATAACGCTAAATATGAAACCGAACTAGACATGTAATAATTACTCTGGGCAATATTCTCGTCATTGTATGCATACAAATTTAATCCGCCTATATTTTTTTCCTAAGAATTTTTGACATATCGATAATATATGAACTTACGATGTTCTTTTCACATAATCTATATGAATCCGTATGATTGCCCACGAATTCTGTGACACCCTGTAGATAAAGGTACATCATATTATGCAAGAAATATGTTTGCATATTATCAATAAATTATTCAACTCTTGCGACATATCTCTAATCGCCTACAATAAAATGGCGAATGTGGGTGAAATACATACCATATGGCGTAAGGTTAGTACAGGTCAAGAATTTCGCTTGTTTCTTGGTTGTTTGTTTAAATAAACAGTTTACTCGATGCTTTTGTACAGGATGGTTTTTTATAAGTGTCCGGTATTTCACAGGACAATTATTTAAATCAATCTTATTATTTTTTTATGCATAAGTGGATATCTTTGTAAATAATTCGAAATCGGTGACACGTACAAAAAAAAAACGAGATACCAAAAAGTTTAATGAGAGGACCGTGAACTTAATTGTAAAAACAGTGTAAGTCACAGTATCATCGTAAAAAAAATTCTGGGGGCTAAAACGTTTCAGGGTCCCGAAAGAACCATCGCCCTGTAGATCATATTAACCAGTAATAAGGCCGTGTTGTAGATATTGTAACAGTTATTGAGTATACCGAAGCTTTTCGTAAAAAATGAGAGACTCTGATCTAAATAATGAAAATAAAAATAAAATTTTTACACCGTGTATCTTTTAAATGAAGCGTTTTTGATCCTAAGGCACCTTTGGATGAAGAAATGCCTATCGTTTAAAAAACAAATACTAATTTTTTAAAAAAGCAGTGGCGTACTATTTCATTTTTTTAAAATACTATTTTATTTAATACTCGATATCTCGGAAAAAAAGGCATTTGTGGACCCATGTTCATACACTTCTATATTTCCTTTATAATATTTCCTAACACCCTGTATATACACATGATACTTATACATTTTAATAAGGTCGTAGTACCTACTGATCGAATTCCTAAGTGTATTTAATGTATCCAATAAAGCTGGTATTTTTAGCTTTAAGTTTAAGCATCCTAAAATATTTTAATCCATTATGCAATGAATAATCTCGAAAAATATTTAAATTGGGAGTAATAAAATGGCCAGATGCATTCCTTTTTAAATAGCTGCTGTATTAGCGGTAAATATCCAAATAAAACCATAATTTTTTGGATTGTATATTGAACGGAAAATTTTATTTAATACCATCAACAAAGAAAAATTAGTTCAGTAATTTTATGTTTCACAATAGAGTCGGAAAATTATAACAATATAGTTGATGCAAAACAAAAACCGATGCACCTCATACCCTTCGAGTGACGTCAGTTATCGACAGTGTTGCCAGTTTGTAACTAAAATATCCGAGTGAAGGAATTACACAGTTTTTTTTTTCATAATAACAAGATAAATATACAAAAATTTTACCATCAACTTTATTAAATCTAACACTTCTTTTATTTTCATCTTGCCAAGATCGACTAATGGTACCATTCTGAAAAATCCATGTTTCATCCAAGAAAACGAATTGGTACAAGAATGCTTATATTCTTTCAAAAATACCAGGTTTGAAAGCTACATGGGAAAGTTCCATAAGCCCTCGCCTCAGTTCATCTTTTTACCATCCAAAGCCTATTTTCTTGAAGAGGCTTCTTAAAGAGTCACAACCATCAAACAGTTCTCTGTCTTTTAATTTCTAACCTAAAGTTGTCAAAAGTTATATGATTTTCTAAAAAAAGTTACAGCTTAGGAATAACCGATGTAAAATATTATAATTTTGAAATAATACAACTTACTTGTTTCGTACATTCCATAAATAGTGTCACGGATAGAACTTATATTCAATCTTCACACATTTACAACTCTCTTTGAATTAGAACGTTTGTTTTAAGGTGATTCTAATAATTTATTTTCCTTAACTGTTGTTGAAATTGCGCTTACAGTGGAGATATTCAAATTTAGGGCCGCTGCTACAAGCTAAAAATTAATAAAGTAGAAATAAAATATCTAGACCTTAACATACTCAATTTACTTGTCTGTACTGCTGTCAAGAGTAACAATAGGCCATTGCTGTTAAGTTCTTAATGAGAATAGCTTCTTAGAGAAGCTATTAGCTCTTTTCACCGACTATTTAAATGCTCCGGCATTTTTCACAAATAGTAAACGAACGTAATCGGCAGAGATATGTTTGTGAACTTTTGTTTTTCTTAACAGAACAGTTTTTTAGTGCTATTTATGAAAATATCTGGAGTTTTTGTTAAAAAATAGACGCACAGCAACACGGAACCACGAACAATTAAGGTTAGTTTTGCATGAAACGTCAGACCAAGCTAACGAACGATCTAGCGCCACCGCACCGTTTACAGTTGTGTTGCCAATTATCGGTCAATAAAATTCGAATTATATTAATTTTTACAAGCTTAAATAAACAAAGTATTTCCTATAAGTGAGTTCGTATCAAAGAAGAATACTTTAAGTTTGTAGTAAATTCAATATTGCATAAAGTTTTAATACTTTTTGCTCAAATTTAATTTCCTCGTTTTTTTTACAAATTTACAGTTATGAGCTGATGACGTGCATCGGTTTTTATTTTGCATCAAGTATAGAGCAGCAAACAGATAATTTAGGTTATACTCTGTTGCTTAAGCAGGGTAGACAACTTAAAGGTTGCATTGTAAATTTTAGGTAAATTGCAATGATAGTTTTTAAAAATTCCGTATTTTAAATATTTAAGACCTACACACCGCGAATCGGTCCTAAACTAGGTCACCTTAATTTGCATGGAATAGAAAGACGAGTTTGATGAATGAAAGTATGGTGACAGCGGCGTTACTTCAGGTAGTTTATTACAATAAAATGTATAATAATAATTATACTCGATTATAAGAGATAGTCAGATAATTGAGATATTAATTATGTATTCTAATATTAAGTAGATAGAAACGTAGATAGAAACGTGTATAGAAGTAAAAATAATATGAAAATAGATAAATTGGAATAAATATCAATATTTATAAAAATAATCTACTATGTACAATACAGCAACTTAATTTTTAAATTTTAGTCATCATGTTCCGAGTAGTCCGATGAACTATCGTCGTTGGGGTCCAGAGAAGTAATAAGGGGCTGTACAGTGTTTTCTAGCATATTATCAGGTTCCCACATTCTTTCTTCTATTTCAATCACATGTTCGACGCACTTACTCCATTTTTCACAATCCACTGTCTTTACTCTCTCTTGCAAGAGGTTTCCAACGTCTCCCATTTTAAAAGTGGTGTTATGCCTTGCTACAAACCCTTTTACTTGCACCAATTCTATGGGGTTTAATTCACAGTGATATGGCGGAAGGCGAAGGACCGTTATATTTCGTTTTGAAGTGATTTCGTCGACAACAAATTTCGTACAAAGAGGTTTATTCAACTTTAGGGCATATCTTTATGAAATGGCTTGTATTTGCAGTAGGCCAATGAATGATGTAATTTTTTTTCGAAGAAGGCGTTATTATTTTTTCGGATTTTATCGACAAATCCATTTTTGCTACCAATGAGGGTTGGAACACATTAAGAATAATAATTTTCTCATTTTTAAAAACCGCAGTTTTACTAATCCGTTTTTCAGCAACAAATTCAGAAACACTAGCCATTTTTAAGAACGAAGTTTTCGAACAACTGCAGGTAAACTACCTGTGCCTCTACCTACCCAATCTCTGGAACCCTGACAATAAACAAAATTAAATAATAATAATTGGACTACACCTATGGAATACGGCAAGGACCACTGGGTTTCATAGTTCAATAATGATATATTACTCTCTCGCATTAAGCAACAGACTATAGTATGCAATTTTTACTTACAAAAAAAAAATTACCTTATTTTCTTAATTTGAAAACTGTACAGGGTTATCCAACCAAGACTAGACAAGGCGATTTTTTGACTTTTCCTGTACTTTTATAAAAAAACTGAAATAACCATCTTAAGTCATTTTCTCCCGCGAATTCGAATATCTTCAGCAAAAAACAATTGAACATCAAACAAAAGTACTAGGGGTCACTTTGATATTTTTTTAAATGGGATGCCGTATTTTTAATGAGCTTATCCGATTTCTCATATAAATTTTGATCTAAAATGTTGGATTTTTAATTCAAAAACGCCTTTTTTCTTCAGTTTTAAATTCGGAAAATGTTCGTCTACCGTAAGATTAATACCTGATAGATGGATACCCGTTTCACCTGTTCACCCTTTAACCTGCTTTAAAGCGTCCGTCAGTTAGACAAAATAATCAAGTTTCAAATTTCTATATATTTTTCACGAATTAATTACAAATTTAGTAGTTTTTGCAAATCTATTATTGCTTACGTATAAAAAAAGTATGACATATTAGAAAAAACTATAAACTAAAGTGAATAACTTTAATCTCAATAATATAATTGTTCTATGTGTCCTCCATTATTTTCAAAACATGACCGATGCCCCCTTTTCAATCTCTCCAAAGAATCTCTTACAATATTTTGGTCCTGGTTAAGTCTATTAATTTCATTTATAATTTTTTGCTGAATGTCCTCCAGACTTCTGTTGGGTCGTTGATAAACTACATTTTTTAAATGACCCCATAAAAATGTATCCATTGGCGTGATATCGGGGCTATTTGGTGGCCAATGAATTGTTCCGTTACGGCCAATCCACTGATTGTAACGCTCGTTTAGGTATGTTACCACTTCTCGAACTGCATGAGGCGGAGCACCATCCTGCTGCCAAATGATATTGTTGTAGGCTTGCAATGGCAACCTTTCCAAGAAATCCTCGATATCGTTATGAAGAAAATGGAGGTATCTTTGGCCTGTTAAAGAGCCACGATAAAATAGTGGTCCAATAATTCGATTTTCTAACATCCCACACCAAACATTAAGTGAGCTCCAACCTTGAAACTTTATCATTTCATATCTATGAGGGTTAACTGCTGCCCAGTATCTTATATTTTTCCGATTGTATACCCCCGATGTTGTAAATGACGCTTCGTCACTCCATAGAATTTTATTATATAAATTATAATCTTCGTCTTGCTCTCTCATCAGCATTGAAGCAACAAATCGAAATCGCAGTTCTTTTTGAAGCTGTGTTAAGTATTGAACGGGAAGGATGCAATATGGTTTTAGACCACATTTTTTTAAAGTTCTGTGAACTGTTCCATAGCTTACTCTCCGGAGCCCTGGACCATACCTTACTTCTCGTACCGCTTGCGGAATAGAACTCTTCGGATTTATAGTAAAATATTGAACAATAGCTCGATCCCTTATATTCCGTCTTTTCATCTTTCTTGGCTTATCTTTCAATGTCTTACTTTCTTCAAATAGGGTCTTAATTCTGAGAATTGTATCCACTGAAATGTGTCTCTGGAAACTCTCAAAAAATGTTCTTTGTGTTTGTCGAGCATTCTCTCCACTTTTGTAATATAATTTTATTACATTTAGCCGTTCTTCTAAAGAATATTTCATTATTTGTAATTAATTCGTGAAAAATATATAGAAATTTGAAACTTGATTATTTTGTCTAACTGACGGACGCTTTAAAGCAGGTTAAAGGGTGAACAGGTGAATCGGGTATCCATCTATCAGGTATTAATCTTACGGTAGACGAACATTTTCCGAATTTAAAACTGAAGAAAAAAGGCGTTTTTGAATTAAAAATCCAACATTTTAGATCAAAATTTATATGAGAAATCGGATAAGCTCATTAAAAATACGGCATCCCATTTAAAAAATATCAAAGTGACCCCTAGTACTTTTGTTTGATGTTCAATTGTTTTTTGCTGAAGATATTCGAATTCGCGGGAGAAAATGACTTAAGATGGCTATTTCAGTTTTTTTATAAAAGTACAGGAAAAGTCAAAAAATCGCCTTGTCCAGTCTTGGTTGGATAACCCTGTACAGTGTCTTCACTATCACTAAATTCGAGGAATTCATCTGTGGAGTTTCTTCCATCATGTTGTCTATGTCTCACATCTTTTTTCCTCTTTAATTGCCTGTTTTATAGCTTCTAGCCAATTTTCTCTCGTGATAGTTGTTAATGAATATTTCAATAACTCACATACATTTTTTATTTTAAATGTAGTGTTATTTCTTGCTACATAGCCTTTCATTTGTGCCCATATCAACTAACACATGCTTTTTCATCCATGTACCGACACAATATGGCTACGCCACTGTTCAGTTTAGTTCATATTTTACTGTGACCCCTTCCTAAATGCCCCTCTTGAAAAAGTTCTTCTGACGTTCATCTTTAGAATTGTAAAATGCTTCCGCTGAGACCCAATTTTCCCATTTCTTTTCCAAGCCAGTACAAAATTTAACTTTAAAATAAGCATCCTATATCGGGAAATGCATTCCGTCCTCATCTAAAATGCAATCCTAGAAAGTCGGAGTAAGAATTTCTTATAAATCTAAATGGAAAACTGGAGTAGTTTTGCATTAGGCTTTATACTTTACATGACTCCACACTGAGAGATAAACTAAAGTGAATTTACTCCGAATATAAACTTCACTCGAGACGGGGTCTTTTTAAATTCGCCTCATTACTAGCTGCTAGCCCTACACTGTCAATAATAATAATAATAATGGCTCAACAATTTTACAGACACGTTTCAAAAATATTAAAATTAAGAATTTAAGTATTTCGTTTTTGTATTGGCCTCGCAACTTCAAACTCCCTGCATCAAATTCTTAGTATTTTTAATATCTTTAAAGATGTGCAGATGGTGTCCCAAATTATATTTCACAAAATAAATAGGACATTGCAATAATAAGTCCAATTTCTTTGAATATTTTTTTACCTTATCCTGTTCATGAAATTTGTCATTGCCATTTAATTTAGGCGTTCCTTATAAGAACTCTGGTGTGTTGTTTTAGCGTCTTATATTTTTCATGTTCAAATAAAACTTACTCTTTTTAGATCTATTTTGTTTAAACACTAATGACTTTATACAAATTAATATTTAAATTTTATGTTCTACTATCTACACTAACTTACTCGCTTACTTTAAAGCAATTTTAGAACATCAAAAAACAAATCTAAGAAAGTTTTAGTAATATACATCATATCAGCGTAGTAGTTATCTAGATAAGCGTGCTACGAACAAATTTATGTCTTTGTTTATAGGTATAGATAGCTTTATATTTTTGATTACATATTATAAATGTTTAATTGCCTATAAACTCGAGTTTTATAACGCATAAACTAGTATAAGCATAAAGAATTGAAACACTTATTTGAGTCCCTTGGTATTTAATATAGAATTATCTACTTTTAATTTAATTCAGAATGTTGTTACTTGCGCTGTAATTCATACAAAACTCGGTGTATTTATTAACATCAAGGTTATGTTCGTATAAAAAATTTCTATTTTCACAATGAAAAACATAATTTTGCTAAATGTTTTGGGATGTGGGTAGATTTTTTGACGCAATGAGGCGGTTTCTCGTGTTATTGGGTTAAAGGAAGTTCATGCGGACAAATATCAAAACAAACAATTTATTACATTAGTCTCAAAATCTTAAATTGTCCGCGATTTTGTTTTTATTTACGTTTTGTTCCTATTTTTAAGTAGAGTGAAACAGTTTATGTCATCTCAGTGATCTTCTTGTTGTCGTAAGATAAAAAAAAGCAACGTCTTTAAAGTATGCATGTGCTCATTAAAAACTCTGTTTTCAAAACCCCTTGCGAAAATGTAGAAGACTTACGGGCTAGAATTACAAATGATGGTCAAAATCTTGTTGACCTGTAGTCTGATTTACGAACCATCAATGAACCCTTGACATTTCAAGAAAAAATGTCGCAAAATCCTATTTCGAGAGCGCACATAAACGCTTTTATTTATTGTTATTATTACGTTTTTTATTACATTACAGTAGAAATGCCAAATTCTTTTAATTGCGCGCTTTCAAGCAAGTTACCAAATTTGGTGCCAGAGTTAATTTTTATTCGTTTCAGTATATAATGGTTAGTCATTAAAAATTTAGTTCAACATATCTTGTTGTTGATAGCAAAATTTAAAGCTTCACAACAAATATAGAGGTGGTTTAGATTTTCTTGATGCACAGGGTCGTCTAAAACAATACGTCAGGACCTCGCAGTGGAGGAGGGTACTAATTTGAGGGGAGTCATTACTTTGGCGTTAAGAGAATCCTCGACAGAGTGGCAAGGAAGTCGCGCATAATGCCTGTAACTTTTGAATTACCTCGTATACGAGAAAGTGACCTCTATGAAAGTTGTTCAGTAAATTATTCCCCACATTTCTACCTGCATGAATCTTTTCTGTCATTTCTGGTTTGGTTGCCATAGAGACCAACTTACTTTTTTTAAACGGAACATCCTCCATATGATTGCATAATATTTGGATTCTACTGGGAAAACCCTGAATTTTTTGTATTTTCGCCTATCTGCAAGCGTTTCCGAGATAACGACAGCTCAAAAATGCAAAATTTTCTAATTATAATTATTCCTACCTAATACCCACCAGCTGAGTCAAGGTGTTTTCATGACAGCGACAAGAGGTGTCAATTTTGAGTTTCTGTTTAATTTTCTGTTGTCTGATTTCTAATTTGTTTACACTATGGTTCATCTGAATGAAAAACAACGAGTTGAAGTTTTAATAATGAGCGGTTACGGAAATATGAAGAGATCGCAAGATCAGGTTTGTCAACTTTTCAATAAATTATATCCAAATAGGCCTCCAATAAATCAGTCAACGGTGTGTTGAGTGGTAAAGAAATTTCGAGAAACAGGCAGTGTTAGGGATGCCGCTAGATCAGGTCGACCGGTGGAGACAAAGCTTTGGGTATCATGCTCTTAATACATGAAAATGCAACACAATCATCCAGGCCAATGGCAATGGATTTTAATGTGTCTCATCAGTCAGTGAAAAATTTGTTTAAACACGAGTTAAACGAGGACGATTTCGATAGAAGAGCTGAATGATGAAAAGATGCAATAACGATAATAACTTTGCAACAAATATCATTTTCTCGGATGAAGCTACTTTCCATTTAAATAGCATTGTTAATAGACACAATTATCGAATACACACTGGTTCCAGGAAGGTCATACTCAGAGACTCAAAAAAGTTAATGTTTGGGCGGGCATAGTTGGTAGACATATGGTGGGACCTTTTTTCATAGATGGTAATTTGATTGATGAAAAATATCTGGCCCTCCTCAGGAATCACATAATTCCTTCTTGCAGAATGGTTTTAATGGCATAAACGAACAGGTATGGTTCCAGCAAGATGGAGCACCTGCGCATTATGCGGCAAATGTAAGACAATGCATAAGCGAACAATTTCCAGGATATTGGATAGGCGGAAGAGGTGCTATTGACTGGCCGGCGCGATCCCCGGACTTAACCCCGCTTGACTTCTTTTTGTGGGGACACTTACAGAACAAAGTCTACGTTAAATGGTGGTCATTTTGAACACCTGATCCACTGAAAAGGTTTCACTTGTTTATTGTTCCGATGTTAAGTTGTTCAATTTTCTAGGCTATTTATTTTGTTATTATTAAGTTTGTTACAATATTAAATAAGTAAATATTTTAAATACAAAAAATTCAGAGTTTTCCCAGTAGAATCCAAATATGCATTCATATGCAGGGTGTTCCATTTAAAAAAAGTAAGTTGGTCTCTATGGCAACCAAGCCAGAAATGACAGAAAAAATTCATGCAGGTAGAAATGTGGGGAATAATTTACAGAACAACTTTTATACAGGTCACTTTTTCGTATACGAGGTAATTCAAAAGTTACAGGCATTATGCGCGACTTTTTTGTCACTCTGTATAAGACAATCTAATGATTTTCAAACTACCCACATTAGATCAAATTTTGGTAAACGATCAATTTTACATGAAGGAATTAATATTTATAATCAATTACCAACGTTTCTTAAAAATATCCAAGTAATAAGAAAATTTAAAAATAAATTAATTTTTGAGGAATGATTTGGTGAAATATATAGGTACTTTATTGTGAAAATATTTTTTAAATATTATTGTATCTATTGTTTCAATTAATAGTATTCTATTGTATTATATTCCCTGTACTGAACTATAATAGTTAGCTGGGAATAAACAATTGAATTGAAACAATGAAAATCTGGGCTTTTAAAGAAAAACAAATGAAACTAATTGATTAACACTCATTTAATTTTCTTGTCAGTCGTTTTACGTAAAAATATAGTTTTGACTGAATACTATAGCCTAATTTTGATAAGAAATTGAGGTTACAACCATGCGGTGTTTAGGACAATGTTATTTGTATTTTATTTACCACAACATCAGTCATGTAGCTTGTATGTAGGTTAAGAGCAAGATACATATTTAAGTACCTGTAGATATAGGTACTAGATTGGTTAACTATTATAGTAATCCATTTAGTTTTTAATAATTAGTCACGCTTTATGAGCAAACTATTTTTTATGATTCCACCAAATTTGTTTGTGATTTTAACAAAATATTGACGACAATTGTTTCAACAATGGTTTCCTTCGAATTTTTTTTCATTTCAAGAAATTGACATTCACACGATAATTAAGATACCAACTATAAGATCTATAATTGAAATACATGGCGTTGCAGTTATACGATGGTCAGTGGTCAAAATAAAGTGGAATACAAACGAAATGGTAAATTATTTCGAACCATAGGTATCATTGTTTAAATTAATTACTTAGGTTCTTATACTTAATTTGATGTAAATTAAAATTTTTTTTATTTTTATTCACATCACATTTTAAGTAACTAGTAATACAGGGTGATCCGCCATAATATCCCACCCCCTTAACTTTTTTATATTTCATGCTATACTACGATCCCAAAATAATTAGCAAAACTGTTCTTATCACCATTGACGGTGTGCGGAGAAAATAATTAACATCGATTCACACACTTTTAACTGAAATAAAAGCATTCAAAACCGCTTGGGAAGATTGTGCATTAATAAGTCGTTACATGTTGTCAGGTTTTAAAATATTTCATTTAAATTCTCATAAAATGTACCAAAATCAACATGTCATGAAGGGCCTTTACACCCTACGGTACTTGGTCTACTCAATTTGGCAACGCAGGTAAAAAAACCCATGTCTAAAGGCTCTTATCGCCTCTAACCAACGTTCAGTGTCGTAGACAAGTTTCAATCAAGAGGATATTAGCAATTCAGTTTTATTATTTTGGTGGTTATTCAACACAGCAAATATTATAATGCAGGCGAGTTCTTCAAGTGATAGTAACCAACAAGTTATAAAACGACGTCATTTAAAACCTGGGGTGCGTACAATGGTAAAAAATGTGTATGAGGGAATTCTAAGTACACCTAGTGGAATATTATTCACTGATGCAGCAGAACTTTGTGCTATATTGACTAAGACATCTTGCCGTACTGTTTATAGAACTATCAAGGACAATAGGAATACTAAAGTGTCCGATCAGAAGGAAACAAGAGGACGGAAAAATATTTTTATTGATCAGCAAACAAAGTTAGCCATTCGTCGAAAGTGCACGTAACGCCTTTATCAATGGACTGTCCACTGGATTGAAAGCTCCTTCAGGAAAAGGTCGTCGGTTAATTGTAACCCACATCGGGAGTGATTCTGGTTTTCTTGAAGGTGGGTTAAACGTGTTTGAATCTCGTAAAACCGGTGATTATCATGAGGATATGAACTCGGGAGTGTTTGAAGATTGGTTTAAATTCTTACCGCGTATTGAACGTGGGTCGGTAATCGTGATGGATAATGCACCATACCACAGCCGTCGGGTGGAAGGAAGCTTTGCCATTTTCTGCGTGGCGTGTTGACTGGCTCGAAGAAAAAAATATTGCATTTGGCGAAAAAATGCTAAAAGTGCAGTTGCTCGATCTTGCAAGACTTCACAAAAAAAAATATACGAAATATGTAGTGGATGAAATGGCTCGTGAACGAGGTGTTACAATATTACGTTTACCGCCTTACCATTGTGAATTAAATCCAATCGAGCTTATATGGGCACAGATAAAAGGCGAAGTGGCGCGTGAAAATAAAACTTTTTTTTAAAAGATGTTAAAGAACTGTTAAAAACGGCAATAGCGAACGTACAAGCAGCAGATTGGCATAAGTGCGTATTACATGTCGAGGGCGTAGAAAAGAAATGTGGGACTTAGATGTATGCGTTTGAAGTCATGGTAGAACCTATTATTATAAATCCTGCAGATGACAACAGTAGCGACAGTAATGAAATGTTTTCATCGTCAGATAGTGAATAATCGCTGTAATAGTAATAATGAATTTGAAATTGTAACGTATTGTCAGTATAACACTTTTTAATATCGGCGTGGAATACAATTTGTCAAATTATTATCAATTAGTGTTCATTAGGTAACAATAGTTAGGAAATTTATAAACATTTATAATTTAGGTTTAGATTTTGCCCTTAATCCACTATTATATGTTTCTATTATTATGTAGTATAATAAAAACATTATGAAAATAACATATTATTATTATACCGTTGCTTTATTATTCTTTTTGGATTTTATACCTGCGTAATTTAGTTTCTCTAATTACTTCATTAGATCAGCAAATGTAAAAGCTTAATTTATTTTTCAGTTTAATTTATAATATTATATTTATTATAGTAAATGTAAAATATATTATAATAATAAACAAAAAATTTATAAATTTTTTGAATTATTATTGTTTAAAATGACACGCCTCTGGAATTGGCGTTCCCCTTACGTCTTGCACACCCCGGTAAAAAGTCACTGCCAATTATTTTGGTACCGGAGTATAGGTTAAGATGAAAAATTTTAGCACGTAGAGTATTTAAAATAAGCTGCGTTCGGCAAATCTGCGATTGAATTGATTTTTTGTCACGTGGCCACAGATCAGTCGGAGAAATTTGTAATAAAAGAACGGTACCAAACAACTGATCTCTGTCAAAGTCAAGAATAAAAACTGCTTTGTTTTGATTCAAGAAATATAACCTATTTTTCCCCTTTTCTACTAAAAATGAGTATTCCTACTGTTGTATTGGCCCTAATTGAAGGAGGCTATCAACTGTCCTATCCTCTTTGCTATCAACTTATGTTTTCGTCTGTAACCAATATGGTAAACCGTTTTTGTTCTTTCGCATCATAAAGTTCTATTTCCTTCATTTCTTAAAGTTAACTTTCTTACAAGGTCCTCGCCAAAGCAAATTTCAAACCAAAACTAAGAACAAACTTCAAATCAAACTTAACCTCACTAACTCAGCTGGCTGAGATTTGAGATTAATCGCTTTCATCCGATCAAAAACTCCGAGCAAAGAGATCATCGTCAGAGCGCTCAGATTTTGATTGCCGAACGGTTGACATTTACTTCCCCTACATCCAGATGTCATAAACGAACGATTCAGATCAAATCTAAGCGGTCTGATGTATTTGCCGAACGCGGCTATTCTTTTTGCAGTCGTACCCACCGATTCCCTTATAGTCACCTCATGGGTTTGCAGTTTTGTGAGGCACACACAGATGCTTAGGTATCTAGGTGCCTTTGTGCAGAAATTATAATTTGTATTTAATTATTGATTGAATAAAATTTGATTTGATTTGATTTTCAAATTTCTTACAAATCCAGCACTAAAATGCTGTTAAGGTTTAATAATCAAGATCATTCATATGTAATTTGATTGTTAACAATTATTTTTCTAAAAAAAAAAAAAAAAAAAAAAAAAAAAACAAGGGTTTGCTTTTTCCTTCTGCCAGAACCATCCTCAGACGCGTTTCGCTGTATTACAGCTCGTCAGTGAGACTATAGGTTCTGACAAAAGGAAAAAGCATAGGTGTCTGTTTTAAAACAGAAAAAACGGGATGAGACGGAGAATGAAGCCAGATGGCTCCATCTCGTGGTGCTGGTAAAAATTATTTTTCTTTTATTGCAGAACCAACAAGCCAAAATGACACTTCTGCAGTAAATACGTCATCACCTGTCAACAAAAGACGTGGCTTTAGTGGGTGAGTTTACTTCTTATGCTGTGTTTGAGATTGGGAGAGACCCTAATTAATATGCAAAACGGTCACAAGGTAGTCAAAATAATTTCAATAGGTTCTATAACGATTTACATTGCATATAGGTATTGACAGACATAGGCGTGCCTTCGAGGTCAGAGCTTTGAGTAGCTATATTTCTTTAAAATCTGGAGATTGTCGGCACAATATTCTTAAGAGTGTGAATCTACATAAAAAATTTATGATAGTTTGCTTTATAAACTATGGTATGCTTCATTCCACAATATTCGTTGATTTCTCGACCGCAATAAAATTTAAATGACGACCCTCAGTCGTAATCCCAACCATAAATAACTTGCCTGACAAATATCTATTGTGTAGGCACCGTACTTTTTGAAAGGGTACAGGTCCTAATTACCTACTAATTTCAATACTTTAGGTTAGCTATTTTCAACAAAACAACAAATATAAAATAATAGGTAAGTATCTTTATTTTAATCATGTAATTAAATAGCTATTAATATTTATACAAAAATACTAATCGACAATATTATAATAATACAATATTTAACTTAACCTACTCTATATTTAGCTCTGTTTCACTATCACTATCGTCACTATATCAGTTTAGGCATAGATGATATTGTAATATTGCAGATTAGTATTTTTGTATAAATGTTAATATATATTTAATTACATGATTAAAATAAAGATACTTACCTATTATTTTATATTTGTTGTTTTGTTGAACATAGCTAACCTAAACTATTGAAATTAGTAGGTAGGCAGGACCTGCACCCTTTCAAAAGGCACTTATTTTTGGCTGGGTTTAAATTTTATTGCAGTCGGGAAATCAACGAATTATTGTTCAATCGACACAGCAGCAAAGTATAGAGCTTTTAACACCTTTTTTTACAAACTGATCTGAATTCATTGAATTGACACCAAAAATGGTGTTTTCTCCAGTTATCAAGAAAAACATAAAATTTCCTGCAAGATATACGACTGTTTTATCTTATCTAAGATATCATGTTCTCGCGAATGTCTATAACTTGTCCTCAGTCTGATTTTGACAACTCATTAGTCCCTAATTCATTTTTTAGACTCGATTAACGAATCAATTAGCATTTCTGTGACAGTAAAAACATTATAATTTTCTCCTGTACAACGAAAGGTGCGTTTTGGGATACTTAAATCAAGTGATGGTTATGTAACTGATAGTTAGGTGTTTGTTTGATAGAGGATTAAGATAGATTGTTAATCATTCGTATTAACATTTTTAAAAAGCACTATGGGAAAATGCAAAAGATTCTTTCACAGACTGTGCAAGTGTAAATGCGACTATGAAAGTATGGAGGATCTTTTGAGCAATAATAGGTTCGTAATCTGTTTTTATTATTGTAGGTAAAAACTTAAGCAGTGAATCATTGGATTTTTCAATGTACTTAAGACAACTGCGATTAAAATTTTCTTGTACCTACAGACGTTATTTTGTTTTACACCCTTCTCGCAACAAGTTTTTTTACGCCACTGTAGAGATTATACATTGTAATTGATTAGGAAAATAAAATCCATACAGCTTCCCAAAATTGCTTTTGAAAGTTCATTGTTTTATTGAATTCCTGCGAAATGATTTCGTTCTGCTAAAAACGAACTTGAAAAAAATTCTTTTGGGATTGCACAATAATTTTCATACGTAGAAAGAAGGTAAATATTGATACAAAGATAAATTTGTTTTGTAATTGTAAGAAATACGACTCGCTAACAATTCAAATTATATTTTATGCGATACTTGGAACTTGGAAATTTCAAATCGTTTACCTAAAAGTATCGAAAGTTTGGAGGAAAACTACAGAAGATCAAACTTATAAAAAAAAAAACGTGTATGGTAAAGTTTACATTATTTCGTTGATCTTTTGACTACCATAAAACAGAGCCGAAGTACAAATTACCTGCATCCCTAATTGCTATACCATTTTAATTAGGTATAAATACCTTTATTTGGTTTTCCGACGAGTGAGTCGTGTTACATTAGTGTTTGGTTTACCGACGCGTGATATTTTTTGTTGTATTAGTGTTAGACTGTGGCGTCCATGGGCTTGTGCTGAGAGTGGGGCACCTTGTAGTTGTAGCGTCACTTTTAGAAGAAAGCATTCATCTCCCGATGCCAAAGAAATAATTAAAAATATGTAAAGTCTGTTCAGAGATATAAGAAAGTGACTAACTGATCCCTATTAGGAAAGAGCCGGGCCATATTTTATTATTAAACATTATATTTATGATTACAAAAATATACAAATTATTCGGTATTTATAATAATTATTCACTTAATATATCAATATCACTATCGCTATCGCTATCATCATCTGTTCTAATTATTATTTGTGCTATATTGTTTATATGGATATAGGATTTTTCCACTTTTTCAACATGGATTGGAAGAGGAAGTCTGTTTCCATGGCCTCCGCGATCACCAGACCTAACTTGCCTGGATTTTTATTTATTGGGGTGGTTAAAGGACATCGTGTTTCAGACTCAACCTACGACCAGAAAAGATTTGAAAAACCGGATTCGTAATGCAATACGTAACATACCGAGAGCCAAAATTGAAAGTGCAGTTTTGTCGATCCATGAGAGGCTTTAGCAATGCATAGAACGTGATGGTCAGCATTTCGAGCATTTGCGGGGGCATTAAAAATCTTCCTTTTATAAATCAGTCCTTTTTAGGGCCACAACTTACATAATAGAAAGAATTCCAGAAAAGTATAGTTGCAATAAAATGAAAATTTAAGGGATTTTCGTATAAAATTTTCTATTGCCGATATTTTGGGTTAGGAACAAGATATCGAGATGCGGTTTTCGCGAGCTGGTTTAGGCATCATTTAGCTACTTTTTCATGAAAAAAAAAATCATATCAATGCATTTTATTTTGTTGAGAAAATTAACCATTTCTGTTGGAATGTCGAAAAAAGCCCTCTAGCGGCGATATGTGAAACTTACAAAACTTCAAATATAATGATGTTTGTAGCCCAAGAATAGCTCCTTTTAACGAGCCCAAGTTTGTTCAAATCGGCTTAGCAGTTTCGAAGATACAGGATGTTATTTACGGAAACGTTTGAATACCCCCACCACTTTATTTTTAGAGATACTGCAAAAAGTGTCAAACAAAAAAGGTTCAGATTATCCTCGACTTTAAAGACCAGGATTTTTTTTATTAGGTTAATATAGCGGAATTTACAGAAACATCACTTTTTTAGATTCAAGATTGCAGTTACGCCCCCTAGCGGCCAATTCAGAAACTTAAAAATATTTTCCAGGTTTTTCTCTTGGCCGTTTTAGTAATAATTTTTTTTGCCGCAAGCCTCTACGATGGATAGTTTTCCAGATACAGTACCTCGCATTCTTAGTTGGCCACCCTGTACCTCTTAAAATATTATTATTATAATAGTTCATCTAATTTTTATTTGGTTTAAAATGTCTCTTTAATTCAAAATAAAAATAAATCAATATGTATATTTTCAAGCCGACCCTGCACCCATTTATTGCGGTTTGAAGATGTTGGGACCTACACAACGGGGTTTAATCATAGGCATCGTAACTATAGATCCGACACGCCATTCATAAATGCTATAAAATTGTGAATTGTGATGCCAAAAGCGTTTGGTGGCGAGACGCTGTGAGGAGCTAGGTGGGACCGAGAGGGATTACGCTGCCCTTGCATATGCATGCGACAAAACTCCAGGAAAACAAGATCCGCTATGCCGAGTATTGCCGAGTCGATGCGGATGGCCACGAAAATGATGGAGTCTGGGCAGATCCCTTATTGCTGCGTTGCCATATTACAGATTTTTTACAAGGTTTTAGGCAATGTTATATATTTCCATTTCCCACATCATGTTAATCTAGTTAATCATAGAAGTTAATACTTTTAACAGAGTAAGCCCAGAAAACTACGTTTTCTGTGGCGTAAGTCTGGCAAACCAAGTGGAGGGGAGCAGCTTGAATGTTGATTTACTTTACACTGGAATACATTGATGACAACACGTTTATTTGCTATTGTTCGGTCTAATAGTTACGATGTCTATGGGTTTAATCAGGTAGTTGATTTATGGCAGTAAAGGTCAACGATATAATATAAACTTTACTATACAGAACGTATTTCTGGATCCTGGAGAATTATTACTTACCTAAACAATGATTCCTTATACGCAAACAATACAATGGCGAAAACAACTTGATAATCGCCTCTCAGTTTAGGTCAATCTGATTTTTGCTAAATCCAAACCTGTACGAGATAAATCTGATTATAAAAAAGCGATTAACTTCTATATTTATCCGAATTCTATTAACGGGTTTCCCGTGTTCTCCCGGCTTGCATCCTATTTCCTATCGATCACAAAAAATGTCATCCCTTCCAGGTCACAATACAAGGGGTTCGATAATAAATAGCTGTCTTGTTAAATTGGAGATTGTCATTACCGTGTAAATTTTCAACTGTTCGCTTAAATAGTTATTTGATTTATTTATTTAGGATATTTAAAGTTTAGTTTCGACAAGCATTTGAGTGAAAAAAAAATATCTGAGGGTCTATGTCTCGAAAATTATCAGGAAAAAATGATAAAGGGGAATGGAGAAAGTGACATTCCACAACTAAGCGATTTGTAGGGGTCCAAAAGTTCATTAACTGCATCCATATCGTTGTCTAAAAATCCCGTCACTACACTTACAAATGAGTAGTGAGGTTTTTCTATAAAATTAACCTTCTTCTAATTAGGCTTTACTTAACTGGGGAAATACTTGTCTTAGGTATTTAAAAATGTTACAAAGGTTTTCATTAGCCCAAGATTAATGTGAAGGGGGGGCAAAAGGACATTTTTTGGGTCTACAAAGCGCACATACTTAACATTTTGAGATCCCAATTGAAATTAATTCCTTTCCGGCAATAAATGAGTTTTGAACCACTAATCCGAAGCTAAATAATGATTTACTTTAAAACCAACTTATTTTTTACTCTCATAAATTTATTAAATGTTATTTTGACTCCACCTCGTATATAGTAATATAGTCGTAATTACCTTGTTAGAGCCCGATTGTTTAATTAATTGCTAAATACTCGATCGGTCTTTGTTTAATTAAGCTAGCCAAGCAAATATGAGCATGTTAGATATACACTACACACACTGAAACAAGAATACTAGTATTTCTTTGGTACAAACAATTGTGCATATAGTTATTTTATCTTATTTATTTCAGACGAATATGTATTTATTTACCGCAATCATTAATAAAAGCAATTATTGTGTCTGTGTGTGTGTGTAAATTATATGTTTGCGAAAACATATTTGTATTAAAGCCGTCACTGGTCGACGGCATTTATAAACTCGACCCTATAAAAGGGATGTCAAGTTTGCCTGGTTTCTAGTATTCACGTGAATTTTTACCAGAGCGTTTTGCTTATTCGCGTTTGTCGATACTTGTATGATAATGGACAGCGTACAATATCAGTTTAATAGTTTAGTTCTTTACATCTGCGACTTCTTGTAAGTGTATTTTTTGATATTTTGCATTAGCAACTTTTTACCTTTTTTAAACACCACAAAACCAAACAAAAATTGGCTCCACATTTCACACATCATTTAACAACATAATAGAGATACCATTCTTATCGATATGTCTCCTATTTCAGGCGAAAATGGTTGCCCCCTCCCCTCCGTAAGCTGTCACAAGGGAAGGTCGACAAAACGCAGACCCCTATCGACACAAGGCCGCCATTGAAGAAGACTGGGTCTGACAAGAGGATTAAGGTAAGTCGGCATAACCTTCACCAAATGACTTACCGGGAACAAACTTTGTATTAAAATCACCTTCCCGAGTTTGTCAACGTGTTTTTGAATCACATTTGAAAGTTGGATCCGTTAAACCTCTTGATTTGATAAACACGCAGTTTATTCAAGCAAATATTTGTTTCGTGTAAGACTAGTACGTCGTAATGCAATAAGAATGTACCGCTCACTCCCCAATTCCTTAATTGGCTTTAATTGCTAAATGGAGCAACTTCGGATATAACTAAAATCTATTTATTTCACATATAGACTAAGCCAAAACAACGCTTGATGCGTGATCGTCGATCTTATTGGTCAATTCGGAGGAGACGGCTCGGCTCGGCTCAGCACTGCAATCTAGTACAATATAACGACGTGTATAGTGCGCGATTTTATTTACGCTTAGTCTATAAAATATTAATATTAAAATGATTGCTTAAACTTTTGATAAAACGTTGAAAACTAAACTAAGTAACTTGAAAATATTCTACTATGAAATAAGATACCTGTGTAATTTAAGACCAGGTACCTGTTACTGTCACGCCTATGGTTAATTGCGGTTTTACGACTAATGTATGGTTTGAAATAAACCCACACGTTGTAGGTACACGTATTTTTTGGACGCCCTGTATAATTATTTCAACTCATCCATTTTAAATGAATATGTGCTTATTGGCAGCAATTATGAACTAATTTCGTGTTTCTGGCGTCATAGATAAATATTTATTTGCTTCAAATAAATTGTTTATTTAAATTAAATAGTTAGTTGATTTGGGTGAAATAAATTCATATTAAAAGTAGCATTAGGTGTTAAATTTTTTTTTTTAATTTTATTATTTTGGTCATATTTAAATGCACAACCCTCACAGCATCCTAGACAAATAGAAATTAATTGTTTGCTGTGTGAGAATAGTCGCAATTCTAAAAGTAATTACTTCGCAATATTTGTTCGTTCGGCGCAACCAATTTAAAATCAAACAAATGATGAAATAAATGCCAACATAAATATTTGCCAAACAAACCCTTTGAATTTTTCAACATTTTTTATCATTGATGGCTCATAAATTGCGTGTAAAACTGGGCAAACGGGAATCACTTTGTAACACCGTCCATGCTGGGCGCCAATTAATATAATCTTTATTTGTCCATAACAACCTATCTTTTCTGCGAATTTTTTTTCAAGTACACAATTGGGAATACCTACTGTTTTTCTATCAAAGCGATTCGAGTGGAAAATCTCAAAGTTATGTAAATATACAATCATCTCACAAATTTTTCATTGTTAAATAAAATTCTTTTAAGTAATATTTAGATTTACATAATATTAGGAACGTGTATTGCTATTGTAATTTTTGTTAAACCTCTAAGTATACTGGAAATCCCGCTGCTCGTAAAATTTTTTAGAAAATCGGTAGAATGCAAACAGAACTGTCGCCAGGAAGTCCAAAAGGAATCCGGTTCAGTTCCCGGCTTGTTTCATCGGTTTTGAGAATAAAATCTGGTTGGCGACCCGATTTCCTGATTTGGAACCGTTTGATTTTAATGCTACACATCAAAAACTGAGCTGCAAGCTGCAGAGAAAATAATCAACCGACTGTCCATATCCTCTGACTCATATTAAATCGTCTAATAATGATAATTTTCTGATATTGGCTCTAGAGAAGATGTTCCTGTAAACATAGGAATTATTTTCTGAAAGTTTCCTTCCTAGTTTCCTACATTAATCGTTCGAAATGTTTCATATATATTTTAGCGCTTCGATTTCATGCATATTATTATGTTGCGAAAGACAGTAAATCAAAAATAGCTATTTTAAACATAACATTATATGGTATAGTAAGGTTTACATTATACCGTTGACATTCCTAATTGCTGTACCATTTTAAGTAGGTATAAATATATTAATAGGAAATTGATATTTATTAATTTTAGTTACAATTGTTTTTCCGACAAGCGAGTTTTGTTATATTAGTGTTTGGTTTACCGGCGCGTTATTTTTTGTTGTATTAGTGTTACAATGTGGCGTCCATGGGCTTGTAAACAAAGTGGCAAAGAAGTCGCGCATAATGCCTGTAACTTTTGAATTACCTCGTATACGAAGAACTGACGTTTATGAAAGTTGTTCAGTAAATTATTCCCCACATTTCTACCTGCATGATTTTTTTCTGTTATTTCTGGTTTGGTTGCCATAGAGACTAACTTACTATTTTTAAATGGAACACCCTGCATATGATTGCACATTTGGATTCTACTGGGAAAACTCTGAATTTTTTGTATTTCAAATTTTCACCTATCTGCAAGCGTTTCCGAGATAATGACAGCCCAAAAATGAAAACTTTCTAATTATAATTATTCCTACCTAATACCCACCAGTTGAGTCGAGCTGTTTTCATGACACGGACCTAAGAGGTGTCGATTTTGAGTTCCTGTTTAATTTTCTGTTGTCTGATTTCTAATTTGTTTACACTATGGTTCATCTGAATGAGAAACAACGAGTTGAAATTTTAATAATGAGCGGTTACAGAAATATCAAAAAATGGCAAGATCAGGTTTGTCAACTTTTCAATGAATTATATCCAAATAGGCCTCCAATAAATCAGTCAACGGTGTGTCGAGTGGTAAAGAAATATCGAGAAACAGGCAGTGTTAGGGAAGCCGCTAGATTAGATCTGGTGAAAATGCTGCCACGCCATTGGTTGAAATTACTGTCGAGCTCTTTTATAGACTTATATTGGTTAAACAACGCTAACACGGCATCTAATCCACCTTTTTGGTTTCAATTCGCCTTTTTCAAGTTCACCGGGGAATATTATTATTAATTGTTTGCCCCTTTTATAGACTTATATTGGTTAAACAGCGCTAACACGGCATCTAATCCACCTTTTTGGTTTCAATTCGCCTTTTTCAAGTTCACCGGGGAATATTATTATTAATTGTTTGCCCCTTTTATAGACTTATATTGGTTAAACAGCGCTAACACGGCATCTAATCCACCTTTTTGGTTCCAATTCGCCTTTTTCAAGTTCACCGGCCAATTATTTACCAGCCCTTTTTGATTCGATCTACTTTAAAAAAGACTAAGAGTCATAAAAAAACTAAAAAAAAGTCATGAAAATACTAAAAAAGTCCGTGCCCAAAGTGGGAATCGATCCTGCGACCTATAGCATGGCACCTAAACCTTTAAATCCATTTATTTCCTATTTCTTTTTATAATTCTATTTCTTAAAACTAACTTATACCTAATCTGACTTAGTTTACAAATTAAAAACTAAGCCTAACTAGATATACAAAGACTTGAGCGCATATGGGCCGTAAGCATACGGCCCAAAATGCGCCCAAAAAAACCTGGCAAGCCAGGCGGCCGTTATTATGGCCTAAGGTTGAAAAAATAGAACTCAAATGAGTAACACTTTTCACTCGCGTACCGGCAAGTGCCATGACGAGGTGTTGGCACCTAAACGCTATATACACTACACCACAAATTAACTAACAATGTTAAGTTAATTTATTAACAGTAGAATGAAAGCGGCGACACAGCCAATCAGAACGTTGCTCGACAGTAATTTCAACCAATGGCGTGGCAGCATTTTCACCAGGTTCTGTAGCCTTAGGCAAATCCAATACGCAACCGGGGGAGACAAACCTTTGGATGTCATGCTCTCAATACATGAAAATCCAACACAATCATCCAGGCCAATGACAATAGATTTTAATGTGTCTGATCAGTCGGTAAAAAATTTGTTTAAGCAGGAGAAGTTGCATCCCTACAAGATAAAGTTGGTGCACGAGTTAGACGAGGACTATTTTGATAGAAGAGCTGAATTTTGTGAGCTGATGATGGAAAGATGCAATAACGATAATAACTTTGCAAGAAATATCATTTTCTCGGATGAAGCTACTTTCCATTTAAATGGCATTGTTAATGTTAATAGACACAATTGTCGTTATTGGTCTGGAGAATACTCACTGGTTCCCGGAGGGTCATACTCAGAGGCTCGAAAAAGTTTATGTTTGGGAGGGCATAGTTGGTAGACATATTGTGGGACCTTTTTTCATAGATGGTTATTTGAATGGCGAAAAATATCTGGACCTCCTCAGGAATCACTTAATTCCTTCTAGCAGGATGGTTTTACCGGGTGTAAATAATGGCATAAACGAACAGGTATGGTTCCAGTAAGATGGAGCACCTGCGCATTATGCGGCAAATGTTAGTCAATACATAAGCGAACAATTTCCAGGACGTTGGCGGAAGAGGTGCTATTGACTGGCCAGCGCGGTCCCCGGATTTAACCCCGCTCGACTTCTTTTTGTGGGGACACTTAAAGAAAAGTCTACGTTAACCGTCCAAATGACTTGGAATCTTTAAAAGTCAGAATTAGTGCTGAAATTCAGGCCATTCCAGAGGACTTTCTTTTAAACGTTGTAGACGGGTTCAGGGATCGACTGGCGCTCTGCTTAGCAGAAAATGGTGGCCGTTTTGAACACCTGGTCCCCTGAAAAGGTTTCATTTGTTGCGCGACTTTTTTGCCACTGTGTATAGTACTGAAACCTATCATTCCTATCATATTATTGTCACGCCTATGATTAGTATTGCGGTTTTAGTACTAAGAGATAAAGTATATCAGAAAGCCATTTATTTATTTTCTTAATGTCTTTATAGTCTTTTCCGTTCTTTTTCATAAGTAGATGGTTATGAAGAGCAGTGAGAAAGAACAAAAACATTTATTCTCTTTTACAGTCATCACTATTGACAAAATATAAAAATATTTCGCTGCATAATATTAAACTTATTACATTGCAGCCTTGAAAAAGCTTGCATGGTTCAGATTTTCCAGTCCAAGGTTTCAAATACAACAGAACAACAATAATTTTGCGTGATAACATAATTAAAAACGGAAAAAGAATTACAAATACAGTATTTATTATACAATTACCAATTTAAAAGTTCAACCATCCAGAAATCCCACATTCATTACAGTATTTGAGATCATCGGAATCCCGGAAAAACTCAACACTATCACTTAAACCAAATTGCAAGTCGTAAGAACCTTGAAAAACATAAGCCAACTACGGTCCCGTGTCGGTTCAGAAATGACTATTATGAGACGTTCTTAAGTCGCTCGGAACTTACCTGCCATTATTAAAATTAAATTAATTATTTAACAATCTTAATTATCTAAGATGTTCTATGAACAAAGTGATATTTTCCTAGCATACGTGTGTGTCATGTTCCATGTGACTTCTACGAAAAGTATTTTTACATAGTCAGATAAGGAAGGATCTTTATGAAACTATTAGTAATGCGAAGGGGGTGATAAGATATCAATTAATTTGTTCTGCATGAAACCTGTGTTTCTCGCGCAAAATACGGTTGCATGTTTATTCTGTTAGTAAGCTGTATTGACAGTAGGTATTAATACATAAGACATCCCTACATATTACTCTCACAGGGCTCTGACAAGCTTCTGTTGTTACAAAACAACAACGGGGGAAGGGGGAGAAATTTTCAACCCCTAGGCCGCTTATTTTCAACCCAATTGTTGGCGGTTCTTTAAATGGTCAACGCAATGTGCTTCGTCAGAATTAAACTTTGTTTTTGTACTGCGTAGTTTCTAAAATCAGCGTACCTACCTACAAAGGTTTTTACTCGTGTTATTCACCAAAAGAATGTATAGTGCATATTTTCCTGGAAAAGTTTTTAGTTGGTTATATCAACAACAATGATTCAGCATTTTGCATTAATTCAAAAAATAAATCGGCCCTAAACTTCTTACGCATCCCGCACGAACAAAATATCCATATAGGGCTAAGATCTGGATGTTCTGCCGGAAAAATCGTTTCTACCTTTCAGACAGAGGAATGTACATCCTAAAAGCGTTTCTGATAATTTTACAAATTTCCATGCATTGAATATGATTCAGAATAAAGTTTTGGGTGACCTGGTTTATCTCGGAACTTTTTATTCGATCTATTGAAATATTTTTGATATAATAGTCTAATCACTCTAAAGACAGGTTGTTTCATTAATATAAACCTATGTCCGGAAATGGCTTTGTTTCGGAGATACAGGGTGTTAAAGTTTTATTTTTATTTAGTCCTGACGAAATTCTAGTCATCGTGATTAAGATATGCGGTGATGAATTGACACCAGTATTCTGTGAGCTTTTTAACTTATTGAAAACTGCGCAAGTCCAGCCCATACCTAAAAAGGCAAGAAGACCAGACCAGAGGACCAAAGACAAACTTCTTGAATGTCCTAACGGCTCAAGATCGTTTTGGTCGGTAGCTAAGGTGTCAGTCAGAACTTTACCAAATCAACCATTCCATCTCTAACACGTTCTGATGGCACCATTGCGACCAAAGCTTAGGAAGAAGCAAACTTACTGGCGGAACTATTCTCTTCACATTTAACGGTTAATTTTTAGGGAATTGCTCCACCGATCATTCCTCTTGTGGAATCGAGAATGTCTGAGATTGTTTTTCAGCAGCGCCATGTTAAGCGGATCTTGGGGAGTCTTGGTACCAAGAAGGCTTCTGGTCCTAACGATATTCCAGTCTCATTAATGAAGGTCTAGAAACCTCTCGTTTGTAAGAAGAACTTTTAATTTTTTTTCGGTTTTTCCTATTTATTTTCTGCATGCTTAAAGATTATTTATTCAAATTCTGTACTTTTGTTACATATCAAAGTATCTAAAGAATTAACCTATTACAAGGTTTCTGCAAAACTGTTTATAGATCAACTTGAGTCGTAATATTCTACTTATGTGCACGCGTCTCTATAAATATTCCTGTATCGGGCGAAAAGCTCCCACAATAAACGCACTTAGCAAGTACCTACACTTATTCTGTGTATGTATTTTGAACTCTCTGACGGAATTTGTGTGCTTTACAAACATTTCGGTTATAACACACAGATTTGAACGTAGAGATTTAGTTAGCCCGCGTTAATCGAGATTTGATAAGCTCTGAGTACGGTAGAAGAGATACATTCCATGAGGTGCAGAGACTTGACAAGTTTTTATAGTGGCAAAGTGTTATTTTAATTAGTTGTAACCTCACATCATGCGCATGAAATTTTTAAGACGTTTTTCGACCTATATGCATTTACATCACCATGTAAGTTGTTATTCTTATTATTCCAATATTTATTTCTTAATGTTATTCATACTTGTCCGCGGTTGTGGATGACATCAATAATTTCTACATGTAGGAGTTGTTGCTGGCATACGTGTTAGAGGGGATAGGAAACTCCCTTCTATGACAGACACTTGGCCAGGACGGTGCGGTCCATGGAAGCAGCGCGTCCCCTACTGCTTTTATAAGAAAGCAATTTTTTTATTAAAATTAATTAAGTATATGCCGATTGGAATTCGTATTACCTATTTATTTCCAATTTTTAAACCAAATCCGGCCCTTGCTTCCCTGACCAGCGCAATATAAAGCTTCTTACATTACGGACGAAGTCATCTTTTTTAAAACCTCGTCGAAATTGTTTTAACTACAACTAAAAAACTTATTTTTTCAAATTTCTTAAACCTCCTGAAGTGACTTTTCTTCTAAAAAAAGCCGATAATGTTATCAAATTGCATCCTCATAAACCCAACAATACCTAAAGCCTGTACTAAGGCACTATTCAAAAATACCTAAATAAACATGATTATTTTGTATTGGTGCAGTTAATCTCTTTCAATTTTTTAGCAATTAATTCCGGTGTTCCACAAATTTGTTGTTTTTTAGTCTATAACTAACCTCTCTGCTTTAACATGTCAAGGCGCAAAGAATATGCTGCAAGCTAATAAGGGTCTGTTTGTGTAGCCCAAACAGAGACGTAGACGAACTTTTTATTGGCGGTGCCTACATATTTTTATATTACTGGGACTTGGGGCGCCGGCGTTTTTCAAACCCAATGCCGCCGTGGAAAAGTGCTGCGTCGTGTGGCCCTGCGTGGCGCGCCGTGCCTTTAATCTAAATATCAACCATCGACATAATATTGATGTGATATAGACAAATTTGAAACAATAAAAAGTAGAATAATTATTTTGTAAAAGTATTAATTAATTGTTATTATTTTGTTTGCAGAACAAATTTAATGTAGTCTAGTGGCAGTGTTTCATGTTCTTTAAGATTTTCATAATTTCGGCTTCTGCATATTCCGGATCTTCGTCGTTTAATCGTAATTTTAAAATACTCAAAGGGACGTTTTCTTCTTCCTCATAAGGAGCGTTTGTTTCTAGTAAAATGTTATGCCGACATTTTCTAATTAATGTGGGTTTTAATTTTTCCCAGGCCAAAATCAAATTTAAAATGGCATCTCTAATAGTTGCGGATATTAACGCTGTTCCGACATCATTTTTTGCATCAACACATCAGATAAAAAATGTTTACGTTAAAATAGTTTTGTGATGCGTTTTGTATTCTGATCCATGGGTTGGATTAATGATGTTACGTTTGGCGGCATATACATGACTATAACGCACTCATCAATATTGTTAAGTTCTTCCGATGATGGCTGGCTTGGAGCATTGTCTAACAATAATATGTGTTTCGCTCCAGTGAGGTTTTATTTGTTCAGTATTCACAAGCTTTCGATAACACGTCAAAAACTAAACTAAGTAACTTGGAAATATTCTACTATGAAATATATATGGTTTATTGCGGTTTACGACTAAAGACCCTTTTCTGTGCTGTCAACCATTAAAAAAATAGTAATATATAGTTGATGCAAAACAAAAACCGCTGCACGTCATATCCTTCGAGTCACGTCAGTTATCGACGGTGTTGCCAGCTGTAACCAAAGTATTCGAGTGAGGGAATTGTTGTTTTTTTTTTACAAAAACGAGATAAATATAGAAAAATTTTCCATAGTTTATATATTTGTTTACTGCATAATACCTTTTACCATCAACTTTAGTAGATCTAACACTTCTTTTATTTTCATCTTGCCAAGATCAACCAATGGTACCATTCTAAGAAATTCATGTTTCATCCAAGAAAACGAATTGGTACAAAAATGCTTCTTTTTCTTTAATATATTCTTTCAAAAATTCCAGTCGTTTGAAAGCTACATGAGAAAGTTCCATAAGCCCTCGCCTCAGTTCATCTTTTTACCATCCAAAGCCTATTTTCTTGAAGAGGCTTCTTAAAGAGTTAAGACAACCATCAAACAGTTGTCTATCTTTTAATTTCTTACTTAAAGTTATTAAAGTTACATGATGTTCTAAAAAAAGTTACAGCTTAAGCATAATCAATGTAAAATATTAGTTTTTGAATAATACAACTTACTTGTTTCATACATTCCATAAATAGTGTCACGGATAGAATTTATATCCAATCGTCACACATTTACAACTCTCTTTGAATTAGAAGTTTTGTTTTAAGGTGATTATAATAATTTATTTTCCTTAGCTGTTGTTGAAATTGCGCTTACAGTGGAGATATTCAAATTTAGGGCAGCTGCTACACGCTAAAAATTAGTAAAGTAGAAATAAAATATCTAGACCTTAACATACTCTTTCAATTTACTCCTCTGTACTGCTGTCAAGGGTAACAATAGGCCATTGTTGGTAAGTTCTTCCTGAAAATAGCTTCTTAGAGAAGATATTAGCTCTTTGCACCGACTATTTAAATGTTTCGGAATTTTTCACAAATAGTAAACAACGCAATCGATAGAGATATGTGTGTGCACTTTTGTTTCTCTTAATAGAAACAGTTTTTTAATACTGTTTATGAAAAGATCTGGAGTTTTTGTTAAGAAATAGACCCACAGCAACACGGAACCACGAACAATTAAGGTTAGTTTTGCATGAAATATCAAACTAAGCCAACGAACAAGCTGGCGCCACCGCACCGTTTACAGTTGTGTTGCCAACTATCGGCCAATAAAATTCAAATTATATTAATTTTTACATGCTTAACTAAACAAAATATTTGCTATAAGTGGGTTCGTATCAAAGAAGAATACTTTAAGTTTGTAGTAAATTCAATATCGCATCAAGTTTTAATACTTTTTGCCCAAATGCATCGGTTTTTGATTTGCATCAACTGTACGTACAATGTGTTTCGTTTAAAATATGAAGTTGCTACTACTTTCTAGTAGAAGCGACAACACCGCATTGTCGAAAATATTTAAGCTGTCTGGAGTATATCATTTTATGCAGAAATGTGTTATATATTAAAGTCTATTACCCTAGTGGCGCGCCCCATAAACTCCTTTACAGATAAAAATCTTTAAAAAAGTACGGCGGAGCCATAAATTATCCTAGAAACTTGTAAATATTTAGGTATACACCTCGTTTAAAATACGTATAATATTGTCTCGTAATCGTCCTAGACATCTATATCGATATTTTCAACCGTTAGTTTTATATTTATGGGGTAAAGTGTGAAAAATGCGAAAATAATGCTCGCAAGCTGTCTGGGCTGGGCCAACATCAGAATGTATTTTAACACAAAAATAATTTCAGAAATATGCAATGTATATTCGTCAGTATTTATTTTACTAAGAAATACCCTGATAAAACTTTTTTAAGTGAGTACTAATTTCCAGCCTGAAGGTGCAGGGAAAATTGATAATTTCTGGAGCTTTTTGCAAATGATAAAGATCCCTTCAAATCGCTTGTTCTACAGAGTGTTTATTAAACATACAACAAAAATTGAAAGGTTTATTCCCTGGACTATTTTAAGACGAAATTAAAGTATGACGTACTACACTGGGCTTACCGAGAATAATTTTTTTTGAATGCGTTTTTATCTTTTAAGCAAATTAGTTTAAACGTGATTTTAATTTGTATACGTTTCGTAATTGATCATTTGTTGAGATTGATTTGACGTTCTGTTGTTTGACTTCTGTATTTTTAGAGTTAAACTTTTGTTAGTAAAGTCCTCTCTATAATTTAAATCTTGATTTTACTTGTAAAACGTGATGCAATGCCGCAAAAAGTAATCTTAAGTCGTCTTATTTCCAGGTCCCAACGACAGAGATGGGAAACAACAAATCTTCCGTGTCGGAGGGAGAAGAAGACGACGACCGAAATACACATTTGAAAGGGGCGAAATCTCTAGGTAGGTTTAAAAATATCAAGAGTTCAAAAAATAATGAATGAGGAAAAAAATATCGTGCAATATAAAAATACGTTTCGAATGTGATTTACCGGATGAACAATTTTTTAGTCCTCAGTTCGCTATACTTGTAATTAAACAAATAACAAAGTTTGTCGTGTTACAGGGGCCGAAATTATCAACGGCGACGAAATAGACGAAGAATGCGAACTTCCTCCTCCCATGAAACCCATCCAGGAGTCCATATTGGTCCCCCAAGCGCCACTGGGTGTCCCAGGAGTTCCAGAAATCGAGGAGAATCCTTGCAATAGGGTAAGTCGCTAAGACTTTTGATATAGCTTTCTATAAACTGTTAAAATTTGTTTGAATGTCTTAAGGTTGGTTAAATAAAAATAAAAAGTGTGGAACGTTGCAAATAATTGAGAAACTGCTCCAAATCTGATACTAGTTTTGAAATAAAATAATCGCTAAATGTATTTTACTCTTTCAATTATTATTTTAAATCCCCCCTATAAAACTGTACTCCAATTTTTGAGCAATAGAAAAGTGCGCCCTACGGGCATACGTAAACATATTAAAATTCAAAAAAATCAATCTAGAAATAACGAAAATATAAGCCTGTTTCCATTATAAGTGGGAGTGTATACAGCGTGGGCAAAAGGAATGGAACACTCTCAATATTTTTATAACCATGTATATTTTTGAAAAACGTTCGGACCCGTCGATTTTATTTATCATTTTTACAAATTTTGAGAATTTTTAGTATTATACAGGATTGCTCAAGAAGTCGAGGCACACGTCAACTTTAATTTTTTAAATGAAATACCCCAAATTTTATTCGATTTTTGAATTCTACTTAAAATTCTAAATATTTTTCATGTAACATACCCTATTTCGATATTCAGCTGTTTTCGATTTATCACAATCTAAACAATAATAATTAACAAAATTTAAGTGTTAGGTTTATGAGGTAAAGACAACAGCTTTTATATCTGATTATAAAAAGTAGAGTACTTAATTAAATGTTCAAATTGATGGTCATTGACAATTTGGCAGTGTCCTAAACGTAAAACAAATTCGTTTTAAACGTTCCCAATAAACTGTTCAGGAATTTGTCAAATTTCATGTTATATTATTTATGTCTCTAAATCCAAAGGCTTGTTCTTGTCACTCTTTCTTTCAAATATCCCCACAAAAAGAAATCTAGGGGTGTTAAATCGGGTACGCGAGCTGGCCATTCTATTTCTCCCCTTCTACCTATCCATCTATGTTGGAAAACCTCGTTTAGGTTGAAACCAAATGATTCTTTCAGGACTATCTTGTTCATCGTTATTTGGATATAGGCCAGCTAAAGCCGGAACTAATTCAAACTGTAAAAACTCCAAATACCTCTCTCCGTTTAACGTTTCTTCGAAAAAGAAAGATTCTAATATTCTGTTACGTAAAATTCCGGCCAATACGTTTAGTTTCTGTGGATGCTGTGTATGGGCCTTTTGCATCCAGTGAGGATTCTCTGTCGACCAATACCTACCTACAAATATGTCGGTTGACTGTTCCATTAAGGCAGAATGTAGCCTCATTAGTAAATAAAATATTCTGCGCGAAATTTCGGTCATTATTGCTGATGTTTTGCATCTTGATACGACAGTAAAACGTTTAATCTAGTTTCATCACAAATTTTGGGACGGCCACTTTATAGTTTATTGCGCACAGATCCAGTTTCTGTAAATTTTAAAACTATCTTACTTACTGTAGACCTTGATATCGGCGTTCTCTCTCGATGAACATTATTAAAAAGTTCACATACTTCAAATGTAGATCTCTTTCTATCGCCATAGCCAACCATCATGAGGATTTCTATGCGCTCTCTTTCACTTAAGTGCATTTTACTTAAAACGTGTCGTTCTAACAATACAACGTAACTTTTTTTGGCAATACTGTCACTTGAAATAAAATGACAATGGCGAAAAAGTACAATAATGTGCTTAGTTACCAGGATTACTACAATAAAGGTAATACGTTTCCGTATTTTCGTCCCTATTCATTAATTCCATGAAAATTGCCATCATTATTGTTTAGACTGTGATATATCGAAACAGCTGAATATCGAAATAGGGTATGTTACATGAAAAATATTCAGAATTTTAAGTAGAATTCAAAAATCGAATGAAATCTGGGGTATTTTATTTAAAAAATTAAAGTTGACATGTGCCCCGACTTCTTGAGCAATCCTGTATAGTTAATACTAAAAATTCTCAAAATTTGTAAAAATTATTAATAAAATCGACGGGTCTGAACGTTTTTCAAAAATATACATGGTTATGAAAATATTGGAAGTGTTCCATTCTTTTTGCCCACGCTGTATATTTTTTTTTTAATTCCGACACCTTGGAAGGATAAAATCGTTTCTGTGACTAGACAGGGTCGGGCAGAAATAATACCGATTTTTTAATTTTAAATCGAGCGTTTTGTATATTTTTCAGGATTCAAATAATCCTTTCAAAGACAAATGAAATGATGTGGGGTTTAATCGATTTTCTAACTTAATTTTGGCATTACGAAAAATATATCAACTCCTTCGGGACTTTGAACACAATGACCTCGTGGATGCAGAATTTCATCCTGAATTCAAATCCGCCAAACTGGATTTTCTCGTTCTGTTTGGGAACGCGAAGAAAATTTCAGGTGGCATATTCGAGTTCAGAATGAATTTCTGCATCTACTTGTTGATTCTGTTAAAAGTCCTAAAGGAGTCGGTTTTTTTTTCCTCAGATCTGAAATAATGACTAATTTTATATTTGACATAAATCTGTCATTCTAAGAAATAAGAAATTTATTAAACCCTTTAATTTGGCTTTAAAGGGACTATTTGAATCTTGAAAAATATACAGTACACGTTCCATTTAAAACTAGAAAGTTGGCTATATTAACGGATTTATCCTGCCAGGGCATTTATAACTATGTCAAAGTAGGTTTTGAAATATTACAGTTATATGTTCCACACTTTTTTGTCACCCTGTATAATATTTACATATAACTCTTAAAATATTTTCTCTTCTGCCATAAGAAATCCATATTATAATCTCATTCACAAAATCACTTCACTAACTCTTAACTTAACATCTGTTATAAATCTCTCTTCTTTCTATACATCGCATAAACGTCCTTTTATCTCTTTTCATTTAGGTATCTAGCCTCACTATAAAGTCGTTAGAGGGAGCCACCTCCGCCGACCTAGCCGAAATCGAGCAAATCGTAAAGGAGAGAATGGTGCGAGTTGTTTTTGAATGCCTTGTAGAAATTTTTGTTTTGTTGGATGATTATTTTTTGAATGCACACTGTATATAGTTCCTAATCCACCATTTTTTCGGTTTTTCTATGATTCTCCTTGTTCGTAATGAGGAAGGCCCGATTTGACCCACAGCGCTTTACGTGAACAATAGGCCTTCGTGTTTCAGATTGTATTGTCATATTTGGCTATTTACCATTTTAAAGAACTATTTTATGTTGATTTGAAAATTTTTAACGATTTGCGTGACAATGCCGAAATCTATTTGCATGAAACCTTTACTTACAGGGTTTGCCAACGAAAACGAAACAAGTCCGAATTTTCATATTTTTGTTCTTTTAAACAAATCGTTCAGACACGGGCAAGGCATTTTCTTGGGAACTACTGAACCAGTAATTTAAGGGTCTTTAAATTGAGGGATTACTTGATCATTCTAGGGGTGTAGTTATTAAAGCCGATAATACAAGGACTCGGTGCTTTGACGTCAGAGCCGTATGACGTTGGCACAGCGAGGTGTACCAATAACACCGAGAATACAAGGACTCGGTGCTCGCCGCATGACGTAGACATAGCGAGGTGTATGTGTCACCTGATCGCTTCAGTCGCCGGCTATTATTTTCTAGTTTTAGTTCTTCCCTTTTTACTCGAGTTTTAACTAAAAACTGATAAAGGTAGACGCATTTCGTTTTCCAACGGATGCTTCCACGTCTGATAAATGGGTAAGGGCTATTCATAGGGAAACTTTTACTCTATCCAAGTTCAGAAGGGTCTGTGAGTTACATCTTGCTAAAGATAACATATTAAATTGTTCTACAGCAACGGATTCAAAATCGCCGAAACTATAACTGTGTATACCTAACCTAAAGCGCGATTCAACTGTCTTATGTATCTGAAACTGTAAAATTGCGCTCAAGTCGTAAAGATAAACTCCAGGAACTGAAAAATCAAAATTTTCCAAAGCGATTAAAGATAGTAAAACTGAGTTTGAAACTTACCAAAAAGCATTTTCGTATACCTACCGATTTTAAAGAGTTTTTTATTAATTTTAACTCGTTTGAATCCGTTAAAATTAATGATCTGCAAAAAGTTACATTGTTTAAGTTAAATATTCTCCTGGACCTGTAATAATAAATTCTGATTTAAAGGTAGAAACGTTTTCGTGTGGCTGCAAAATACAAATACTCCAAAATGCCACTAAACCTCATTTAAAGACACCGTTAAACGAACCAGAGTAAAGGCTCAGAATTTAATCATTACTAACTCTTAACATCGCGCACCCTTAGCAACATTCAAATTAAGCTGTTTTGTGAAAATATTGATATTCCTGATAAAATTAAAGAAAAGTAGAAAATGTTTTGGTTTTTGCTTTTTGCTTTGCTTTCAACCAAAAGCCCTTTAACAGTTTTAAAAATGCCTATTTTTTAATGCTAAAACAGCAAGAAACTCATAACAAAGTATACGGTCAGCATGGGCTGCCGGCTCAATGCGCCACCGGCCTGTGGTGCCGTCAGGCGAGAGCACTGTGTCCTTGTACTCTCGGGGTTGTTGGTGTAGCAAGCCCCCTTCTAGTGGGTCGAAGTTAAAAGTTTGATAATACCGGCAGACTGGTCATAGCAAATCCATGGGCCAGTCTGGCGGTGCACCCTTGAAAACATAATTGACTTGTCTGAGCGTTTTTGTTCCATTTTTGTTGGCCAACCCTGTATTTACTTTCCCTAACATCGCATCAATCATATTTGTATCGTTTCAGTTTATTTTTCTACTTTCCTACAGCTTTATTGCATGTTAATATTTTCATCGTAAATCTTCTAGTAGACTATTAATATTTATGATTATTTGAATAGCTCGGTTATACCTTTAATGTTGCATTTTCAAATTTGTAAAGTAAATCATTTATTTAAATTATTTTCATGACACTATACCGGGTATTAACGAAATCATTGACCACATCTTTATCTTAAAAGCAATTTTATTCAAATTTGGGTTACTGCTATCTATTTCTGTTTTGAAGCGGTAACCTGTATTTTTTATTGCACCGTCGAATTCTTCTCAAAATTACCTTTTCAACGACATACAACAAGTTGACATTTAGTTCAAAAATGGCGGCGTTAGAGCCATTTTACAGCCGATGCTGCCATTTTGAATTTAATTGTGTAATAAAAATGCAGGTTGTGAAACCGGATTTGACGTGCATTTTGTTTTAAGTTCAACGTAACTAGTAATTTTAATAGTTTTAACATAAAGCTGTACAATAATTCGTTTCCCCCCGGTATATATCGAAATATAGCCCTAAAAAAATTGATATTTACAGGAACAGCACTCAGAAAACAAGGAACGGAACTCAACTCTCCGAAATACTCGTAGCTCAGAAGCGCTCTCCGAATTCAGCATAGAGAGTCAACAACACAAAGATCTGTCCGCGCAGTGCTCATCCAATGAGGCCGCTTCGCTCGCTTTCAGCGGAGATGAAAGCGACAAGCAGGTAAAGTTCTTTTCACGAAAAGTGGTTCTGATTTAATGACTGCAATACATTGTTTGAACATTTAATATAAAAAATATATTTTTTTCTAAATTGTACTCGTTATTTCGAAAACTACTGATATTAGGAACAAAGTATGTTATACCAAAAGTGTAACAAATTTAAAGTAAAAACTATAAATGAAAAAGTATACATCTTTTAGAAATTTTAAAGGCATTCTGTATAAAGAAAAGTATATGTTTGTGACGCGTTGGCGAAGGAAATGGGACATACTGTGCTACGGCTCCCACCTTACTATTGTATTTTTAATGCCATAGAGCACATGTGGCACCATTTAAAATCAATTGTTAAGTCAGAAAATAATTATCGCACTTTAAGTTGTAGTGTTGTATAAATAATAAATTTAAATGAGAAAAGTGACAGCGAAACAGAACTACATATACCGGGTGTTGCATCGTTGAGCGGGACATAGGAAATCCCATGTAATTTTAAATGGGGTCAATTATTGGCTTCCCTAATTATTTTAGAGAAAAATTCTATTTAGGTTTATTAAAGAGCACTAAAACCCACATTCAAAAGAATAACTTTAGATATTTTTGATGAGCCCGTTTACGGGTTATCGCCGATTTCTTTTTAACTATTTCTCCTTTTTATGGCCCCGTATTTGCGGGCACCAGTCAAGGTAAAAGATGACTGTCAAATAAAGTTGTCATTTTGAAATGTGTGCTTTATTGTTATAAAAACTTGTACTATTGTGCCGATAAAAAACTGGGACAAGAGATTTACAAAAACTAGGTAAGAAATACATATCTCCTAGACTATAAAAGGTGTCTAGAGCTGAAAAGGTAAAAACATCCAAAATTTAAAAAGTCACCTCGGTTACATAATGGAACGTTTTGTATTTTGCGATACGGGGTGGTTAAATTTTCGAGACATTCTATAATATGCATAAAGTAAATTTATTAGATTTTTTTTTCAAGTCAAATATTTAATAAATTATTATATTTACCATTACCACAAAATAATAAATAAAGCTAATACAGGTAATAAAATACATTTATTAAAAAGAAAAAAATTGCAAACACAAAGTTTGTCAAAACAACACAAAATTAATATTTGGTCATAGAACCATTTCTGTTTATTACTTCTTGAAGCCTTTGTGGCATACTTAAAACTAGGGGTCTGCATAATTCGCCAGTTATTTCATCCCAAGCTTGATTTATCCTGTGGCGTAATTCATCCCTGTTCCTAGGTCGAAAATCATGTTTATACATAGATTTGACCATGGCACCCCAAATGTTTTCTATCGGATTCAAATCGGGACTCTTCGAAGCCCAGGGAAGAACTGCTATGTTATTTTCTTGGAGAAAATTTTGTACAATGCGTGCTGTGTGTATTGGAGAATTATCATGCTGAAATGTGTAATTTTGACCGTATATAGCGTTTACCGATGGTATCATCACTTCGTTTAGTATATTAACGTATACTGCTGCAGTTAGTCTTCCTTCGACGATTTGGCAAAGTCCTGGTCCTCTAGCGCTAATCCAGCCCCAAACATTTATGGAGAAACGCCCACTTTGGTTGGTTTTGTGGGTGTATCTCTCATCATAGCGCATGCCGGAAGGCCTATACACCCGAATTCTCCCATTATTGCATGACTGAAAAGTTTTCTCGTCAGAAAATATAACTGTTTCCCATAAGTTTATTTGATTAATATATTCATGTGCAAATTCTAACCTGCCCTGTTTATTTATTTCCGTTAAAAAAATTTTATTGGCAGCACAACGGCTTCGTATATCGGAATTTCGAACCCTGTCTCTAGCGGTATTTACAGAACCTGGAAAATTCGTCTCTTCTTTTGCCTTGATTGCAGTTTCGAAGGGATGATCCCTTAGGTAGTTAACCAGTCTTCTATCATGATCATCAGTAGAAATTTTAGGGGGACCAGAACCTGCATTCCTAATAATAGCCCCATGTCTTGCTATTTTTTGTTTTGCCAATAGCACGGTATTCTTGCTAACTCCCAGTTCGTCTGCAATATCCCTAATATTAACACTATCTCGCAACCGACTATAAATAATTGCCTTTTGCTGGGGGGTTAATTGTGGCATATTTACAAATAATATATGATTGTATGTTTGACGAGTCAATCATAAAGTGACAATCTTTATTGAAATGCAAATTTTCATGACATTTTACTGGTACCAGGATTGATGTAAAATTATTCCTAATAGTCTAGGAGAAAATAGAAAAATTTCCTGTCCCAGTTTTTTATCGGCACGATGGTACATCGAAAATATTAAAGGTGTATTTATGAGTACAAATTAATCTGAATAAAGCTAAAATAAAGTATCCAATTACAAGGTTAATTATGACATTTTACATGTTTCAATATTTTACTAATTAATAGGTAGGTACTATTAAATTGTTAGAACTTTAGGATTTAAGAAGATGTTCAAATATTCCTCAAAATGACAACTTTATTTGACAGTCATCTTTTACCTTGACTGGTGCCCGCAAATACGGGGCCATAAAAAGGAGAAATAGTTAAAAAGAAATCGGCGATAACCCGTAAACGGGCTCATCAAAAATATCTAAAGTTATTCTTTTCAATGTGGGTTTTAGTGCTCTTTAATAAACCTAAATAGAATTTTTTTCTAAAATAATTAGGGAAGCCAATAATTGACCCCATTTAAAATTACATGGGATTTCCTATGTCCCGCTCGACGATGCAACACCCGGTAGAATAACATTATACATGTAAATAAGTATAAGTAGTATTTAAAAACACATCATACGAGTATAATTTCTTAGTTTCCTTAGTCCGAGCCTTTACCACAGCTTTATACTTTACATATTTATTGTCCACACAATGGGATCGACCCTTTAGTTTTATTGCAGTGAAAAGCTCAAAACCGTTTATCGTGAAAAGAATTTACGATTTCGAAATTTTCCTCCTTGAGCTTGTACCTAAACCTTTAAAATTTATAGGTGGACAGTGTAGATGCGAAGAAAATCGAATCCCTCCTCAAGAAACGCCAGTACGTATTGCAAGAGCTGGTGGACACTGAGGAAGCCTACGTCAGAGACTTGTCTCTGATCGTCGATGGGTACATAGCCACCATGAGGGATCCTGAGTGCGAGATACCCATGCCTGATGACCTCAGGGAGGGCAAAGACAAGATGGTATTCGGAAATATCGAGGCGATATACGAGTGGCATAAAAAGTATGTGCGGCTTTAACAATAATTGATCTTATAAGTTAATTGATTGAAGCAAAATTTAACTAACCTTATGTGTTTCAGCCATTTTTTAAAGTCCCTTAAGTCGGGCATAGAGAGTCCGGAGGAGCTGGCGCAGCTCTTCAAGAGGTACGAGAGGAAATTGCAAATGTACGTGATTTATTGCAAGAACAAACCCATATCGGAGTACATTGTCGCTGAACATTTGGACACGTACTTTGAAGAACTGCGAGTCAAATTAGGTAAGCAGAGCTTCGGAGGCGTATCGAAGCCGGATTAAAACAAATTAAAAAAATTCCAGGTCACAAGCTTCAACTGTGCGATCTTCTTATAAAGCCCGTGCAGAGGATCATGAAGTACCAACTGATGCTGAAAGACATACTGAAATACACGGAGCGATCTGGGCTTCAGAACGAAATTGAACCTTTGAGGGCAGCGTACAAGATTATGGTGGTGGTTCCTAAGAATGCTAATGATATGATGGACGTGGGACGATTGCAAGGCTTCGAGGTGAGTCCGAATTGACGTCGATCAGCATAAACATATTAACATCTGGCTTTGTTTCAGGCTGGCAAGATTACTGCTCAAGGCAAACTCCTGCTACATGGTCTCTTGTCAGTGTCGGATCTTCCCGGACAAAATCCGATGATCGTCGGGAAAAACAAGGATCTGCAAGTGTTCCTGTTCGAGCAGAGCGTAATATTCTCGGAGATAGTTGGGAAAAAGACGCAGTTCACTAGTCCGCAGTATATATACAAAACACACATTCAAGTAAGTACCCTACAAGTTTCTTATAGCGTTTACGTATACAGTTACCATATTAACAGTCCATCACGGTAACCCCTGACCGGCACGCAACCGACCATACAGCAATGTAAATTAAATGGGGGTTCTTGCGCTCAGCTGTCAACGAATTTCGAGAAAACTGGTAAATTATTTAGCTTTGGTTAAAAGGATATTGAAAGGCAACTCTATTTGCGAAGTTTAACATGTTGCAGATTTTTCTATTTGGCTTTCGTTTTCGAAATGTATGCAGTTGTTAAATCTAGCAAATTCAATATCCCTTTAACCGAAGCTAAATAATTTACCAGTTTTCTCGAAATTCGTTAACAGCTGAGCGCAAGAAACCCCATTTAATTTACATTGCTGTATGGTCGGTTGAGTGCCGGTCAGGGGTTACCCTGATAGACTCTTAAGTGAACACCTGGCACCCACAGGTCAACAAAATGGCCGTGGACGACTCCCGAGACGACGGGAACTTCATAGTCACCTCCACCGACCCCAAGAACAACCAACCGCTCTCGGAGACGGCGACCAAGAACGCAAACGCGACCGTCGGCTTCGTGTGCACGGCAGCCTCAGAAGAGCTGAGAAAACAGTGGATAAAGACGTTAAAAGACATTTTGCAGACACAAAGAGACTTTTTAAAAGCCATTCAGAGTCCCATTGCGTATCAGAAAGAACTGACTAAAGAATCGTGAGTATCAAAGAAGCTGGCCTATCTCGATTTAGGCGGCTGATATAGTGACCGATCATTCCCGATTTAAGACGACTGTCGTAAGACGAGGGACGAGTTCGCCGGTGTCCGGAAAGTCGAGTCGGCTGACGGCCGATTGGGATGTGTCCGAACTGGACCGGGTTACCACGTACACCAGCGAACTGGACCTGTCTTTTATTGTGCCGGGTGTCAACGGTCAGGAGCGAGATCTTAATGTTTACTTAAAAATCAATTGAACGTCACCTCCGGTCAATGACAACCTGTCCAAGAGCTCAATTTGACAGACTTTCCCATGTCATTTACATGGCTATGTTATTCTATAGACGCCATTTTGTAAAATGGCTCTGGCGCCGCCATTTTTAAATTAAATATCAGCTTGTATGTCGCTGAATAGGTAATTTTGAGAAAAATTCTATTGTGCAATAAAAACGTACAGATCGGCATTTAACGTAAACCAGAAGTTACATTTTCCTAAATTATAATCTTTCTTTTTTATTGCACAAGCACAATTAGATTCCTTTTAAAATTCAATTTTTACAAAAATCAAAATGGCGTCAATAAATGCTTAAATAATAATTATGAAAGGGCCCAATTTAACATATTTTGTCACGACGTTTCTCGTGCCAATTACATAGATCCGTTGTTTTCTTGACGCCATTTTGTTTTTCGTATAACGGTTCTTACGCCGCCATTTTGAAAGCAAATGCCATCTTGTTGTATGTCGTTGAAAAGGGAATTTCGAGGTGATATAAAAAATACAGGTGAAACCGGAATTGGCCTTCGCTTGATTTTTAGGTAGAAATTAAAATAGCAATTTGAATCAAATATCTCATAAGGACGTCTTCGTTGCCACTCGGTATAGTTTAACAAATGAAGAATTGCGGTGTGGGATTTTATTTTAATAGCTTTAAAGTCTGACCAATAGCGATGGAGATATCATGGTATCATAACCACGGGTAGTAGTAAAGTTCTGTAAAAATATTTGTGACTAGATAAACAATTCTAGATGCTGTGTTAGTTCTCCAACGCGTATCCAGGTGGACTAGGGGCATGGATGCACTTAACAGCTTTTTATTCGGTGAGGTTTTTGAGCTTTAAACCAAAACGGAAATTAAAGTTCAGGAACTTTACTTGCGTAATGAATTTCCACTAACCCGGGTTTTTGAGCTTTCTCTTGCCATTTCCCTGGAATTTTCTTGTTTGGAATGCTTTGAAGTTACTCTAGTATCCTTTAAGAGACTGGCTTTTAAAATTTCATATAATAATATGAGTCAATCAGTCAGATTTTAAAGACGTATGAAAACAGTGAGATGAGCATAGTACAACTGTTCTGGTAGCAAACTGACATAAAAGTGATTATTCACTAGGAGTTCTTAAGAATTAATTTCGCCTAATTTTAACAATTTAAAATGCGTTAAAATAGCTTGAGATTTTGTAAATTTCATGAAAATTTACCATGTATAAACACTTTGAATATTGCAAACCATTCTTACAATTTTCGGCCTACGTCAAAATGGCTGACATTGACATTTAATAACAATAAAAACTGTTATACAGGGTCCGCCAGTTTGAACTACCCAGGCCCGTAGTATCCTTAATTTTTGACCGACAATACCAAAAGTTGTTTAAAAAAAAAATTAGAGACATACCTTCGTTAACTTCTATGTTTATAATCGCAAAAGATAATTAAAAAAAAAAACGAAAGTGTCAATATTTGTCTAAATAAATTAAATAGAAATTCATTCAGGGGGTAAGCATTTTTAATAAAAATATACAGGGTGTTACTTAATGATAGACCGTAATTCCAAGGTCGCATTCCTGAACCAAATTCAAGTAGAAAAGTTCATATAAACGTGTCCTAAAAAGTCTGGTTTCTGAGATACAGGGTGTCAAAGTTAAAAAAAAAATATCGGTTTTTTATTAATATCTCTTCTCTTAAGATCCTTTTGCCGATTTGGGTGAAATTTGGCAGTGTTGTTCGTTGTGATAAGACGCTAAGTTAGTACTGACTAGACGATAATTATGAGTGCCAGTGGCGTCCCGGGGGGCAATCTCTCGAATAATATTGACAAAAAAAATGTACGCCACTGACTTGTTTAAAATTTTTATATTGTTATCGGGTCAAGCAGCTAAAAATACAACTTTTTTGTCTCGTGATATTTTTTTGTATCGTACTTCGTTTTCGAGAAAAATAAGTTTTTGACATTCAATGAAGTAGCCTTTATTTTTTTTCTCGAAAACGAAGTAAGATACGAAAAAGTATTAAGAGGCAAAGAAGTTGTATTTTTAGCTGCTTAACCCGAGAATAATATAAACATTTTAAACAAGTCACTGACGTACATTTTTTTGTCAATATTATTTTTGAGACTGCCCCTCGGTACGCCACTGGAACTTATAATTATCATCTAGTTAGTGCTGACTTAGCATCTTATCACAACGAACAACACTGCCAAATATTATCAAAATCGGCATAAGGATCTTTAAAATATTAATAAAAAACCGATATTGTTTCTGGAATGGCTTGCGCTCATTTTTTATCAACAGTTAATAATCAATACAATATTTTGGTCCATATTATTGAATTTTTAAAAGCCGTCTTGTATATTTTAGTTTAGGAAGTTAAGTTCTGTGATAGTATAAATTAACGTTAGGTAAAACTGAAGCGTTCCAAATTAAACGAAAACATAATAAAAATGAACAAAAATATAGTATTGTGATAGAAGATTAACCGACGCGAGATTTTTGTTTTTATTTGAAAACAGGACGAGAACGAAAAGTCTCGTAAGGCCCGGTATATTTCTTTGCAAATTTACTCCTACAGGACCCGGGAAAAATATTGCATCATAATATGACAATACTGTTTTATTTTCCAAATAAACAGCTTCCTCATAGTTTGCAGTCAATTTTTGGTCGGGACCTGTATCCTTTTATTATCTAGTAATACTTGGGACTCAAAAAATAAAGTGAATAGCATATATATATATATTATACGAGGTAAACGTCAGCTTATTCCAATCAAACGTTGATAAGTATATAATATTATAGTAATATTTTTTGTTATACATGGTGGGTTATAAGTACGTGGGAAGAAGATAGTATCTCGATGTCTAGACGAGACACAGAAAAAGTTTTCATGCAAAAATTGTGAGGATTATTTGGAGGTGTTACCTAAAAATATTTTGATTTATACATGCAAGATAATTCACAAACCTAGGACGTACATGTCAGTTTCTCAGAATCTCTGGATAAACCTAGACACACGCGGGTTTTTTGTTGCAAATTACAAACAACATTACACTCTTCACCTAGTTTTTATGAAGCATTTATAAGGTATGGTCAGACCTGAAAATTTGAAGTTAATCCGATAAGTAGTTTTCGAAATATACGAGATCAAAGTCAAATAAAACGTCATTACCTCCCACGAGCTCCAGACTATACTTTCTCTCACGCTATGTTAGAAAAAAGAAGAAGAAATTATTTTTTTCCCTCATGTCCATGTCAACTCCGTTGCCCAGCAACGGAGAGGGTGGGCAACGGAGAGGGCGATGTGCATGGCCACCTGTCTTCTTAATCGTAAACAACGGCAACAAGCGTCACCCGACTTGCTATAGGAGATAGTGACGTCACACAATGGTTTCCGCGAGTCGATGTTCGTAAATTATAGCGAATTCCATGGGTAAAAGAAGTGCGACACTGGTATGCCAGTAAAACTGCACCAGTGCACAAAAAGTGTTGCACTATTTGAGTACCAATGGTTTTCAGATTAGACCTTGAGTGCATTTTTCCAACCAAGTTGACGAAAATACTCCTCAATCCTCATTGATTTTACTTAGCACTGGACAAAATTTGAGACAAAATAGTATTTTAAAGATCGGAGAAATCAAAACACTGTATTTTTTGACATTTTCATCCAATTTCGGTGCAGCACTGTCTCCAAGAGCACGTGCGGAACTGGTTGCACTCTTGCCCAATGGTTTACAAATAATTGCGCTGAAATGTCCAATGGAAATTGTAAAAAATGTTTTTGAGAAGTTAGCGGGGGTGAATTGGTCATCATCCTCTCACGGGGGTGAAACTGCCCTTCACGCCTAAAACCGCCTCTCTCCGGAGTCCCCGTGTTTTTTAGGAAGGGTTATTTCACCCCCTGGAAGATCACAAGCACACATTACTCCTACCAGATGCGAATCTCTTGATAAATTCACTTTAGCAAGTTTTCGGGGCCTTGTAGACGGATAGGCGTGATCTTGGAGTGTTCCTAGTGAAACTTCGCCCCTAAAGAGCCAAGCTAAGGGGTGTTTTCAGCAAATAATGGCCTAGACACTAGATATAAGTGTATAAGGGTGTACGGGGACGTTCACTCAGTGGTCTGGTGATGGTAAAAACATCAGATTTTTTCCCCGAATTGGTTATCATCCCCCCAAGGGGGTGAGAACTACCCCTAACGCTTAGAAACCACTCACACCTGATTTCCTGTGGTTATCAAAGAAATTATTTTTTCCCCCGAGGGATCGTTTTCGCCCCTCCGGGCCCCCACGCCAACTTCCTCAAATTAATTCTAATAAAAAAAGCGGAATTTCATTTACCCACACTCCAACCCCTTAAATAGGTGTTTTTTGGCTTGTTAGGGATTAGTTTTCTACGCGGAAAATTACCCTTAAGCGGGGGTTACGCCTAGATTTTCTTCACGACGAGATTTGCATAGTGTAATACGGGTAGTTTTGGTGAAGAAATTCGCGAAGTACGTCGTGACGACCGTCAAGAAGTTAGCGCGTGTTCTATTTTACCATGCGAAACAGACACAATTTATTATTAATTAATTTGATATATTTTTTTCCTGACGTTAATTCAACAATTTGATTTTTATTTCTTGGCTTTTTGGTCAGTTTCGGAATAGAAAAACAATATTTGTTTTCTGTGACGTTTCGGTTTATTTTAATTTAAGCCATCATCAGACTACAAGAGAGATATTTTTAATTGTGGTGTTATTATTTTACATTGAAATTTTTTATTAACTATCTATTGTCTAAACATACCTTGAGTTTCAATAAATGCACACTTGGTTTACACTGGTATACATTTTTGTGGAACTGTTATTCCACCCGTATTTAAATTGAAACTAATTTTATTTTACTATTTTTGTGTTATCTAAGGTCTATGGTTATATACACTGGAAATTCTTATCTAGGTGGGTAATTTATGGTATTTTAGGTATGTTTAGACAATAGATAGTTAATAAAAAATTTCAATGTAAAATAATAACACCACAATTAAAAATATCTCTCTTGTAGTCTGATGATGGTTTAAATTAAAATAAACCGAAACGTCACAGAAAACAAATATTGTTTTTCTATTCCGAAATTGACCGAAAACCCAAGAAATAAAAATCACATTATTAATTATTGTGTCTTCAATCTTGTGGTTAGGGAAAGCTGCCAAAATGCTGTCAATATTTTCTTTTATATCCGTTAAATGTCTCCAGGCTCATACCACATAATATAATATTTTAACACAACATAAATGTACAGGGTGTGTACTAGGATAAATCGTTTTGATCTGCCCCATGTTTGTGAACTAGCTTGTATAAATAACTCACAACTGTTTCTGTATCTTGTCTAAAATACCGGGTCTCTGTATTGTAAGTATTTTTTTGTTAAAATTTGATGTTTTTATAAAAAGTAAATAAATGTACAGGCAGGCTATTCCAAGAAGTGGGAGAATCACATTAGTAAGTACCTATATTTGATTTTTGGTCTATTTTCTGCTGTGTGACCTAACTCAAACGTCCTTACTATATTCGGCGTTACAACTACAAAATGTGTCCAGAAAATTCAAATTTAATTGCTCAAACAACACAGATTGCTCACAAAAATCTAGAGCAACAAAGTTTACTTTTGATATTAAAACGTAAAGTAAAGACCTACACGATTATATAGGCGAATCAGCTGGAACTTTTAAAATTTAAGCAGGCCACGACAGAGGGAACATGTCTGTTGGATAACGCGTTCGTCGGCGACATATCTACAGGGTGTTCGAAAATAAGTACAGATTGGTCGACTGAAAATTTCATATTAATATAATATGCGAGATACGGGGTTGGGGTGCACTATCGGTTTTTCCAAAATATTTCGGAAACAGCTTTAGTTATTTCAATTAAATTTTAAGAAGTATTTAAAATTGCATATATTAGCAATAAGAAGGTGCGAACAGGTTCATCAGGAAATAAGTACAGTTAGAACCGCTAGAACATTTAAAAAGCCAGACAAGAGATGAGGAACACCCTGTATATTTTTATTTTATGGAAGAACTTTCTTTCCTGACTCCAAAAATATATAGTTTGTCTATATTAGCTTCAAGCGTTTTTAGGATATGAACGATCGAATTTTTATTTTGAAAAAGTTGCATCTGTTCTAGTTTAATACTAGAATACCTTGGAAAACTAAAGCCCCATACTGGTGATGCATTAAAATAATGTCTAGGGGGTATTGAAAAATAAATTCAACAAATTCCGATATGCCTATAATACCTTGGAAACAATTAATTTCCATGATTTCTCGAGCAAGAAACTAATTCCAAAACTTATGTCTTCCAACGCATTGTATACATGCTGGAGCTTGGGGAAACTTTAAAATCTTAAAGTGGTGGGGTGTAGGGTCGTGTTTGGTATCATTGGATAGCGCTTTTGAAATTATTAGGGACGTATTTTTTCTTTTTTCAATCAAATTTGTATTTCTCGAGTTATTTAACCTTTTCCAGACATTTTGGACACTCGGTATAATTTTTCCTTTAAAAAAAACTTAATTTCTTAATTTTTCTTAGCTTTGAGATCGTGTTGTGTTCACCTATGTTTCATGTTCTGGCGGTTCAGATAAAACTCTACAACTGCGAAGTTCTTTGTACCCTTTATAGAACTAAATATCTCTGAAAGTCTTGAACGCCAGTGACGTTATTGCTTTTTGATAGCACAGTTATATTGACAGTTAAATGTCTAATGAAAAGTATCTATTGACATTTATTCGGTTTCGACTTCATTTAGGAGATAAATGTAATTTTATCAAGTGAACCGACTTTAATAAAATTGCAAAACGGCAAATGAAATGAAAAAATATCAAAGATACTTTGCATTGGGCATTGACCTGTGCTATCACAACTGAGTTGACCAATCTGCGCCCAAAGTTGAGTACAACTACACCTTGTGTAGTAGCAGGGCCGGCGTTAGGGGGGGGGGGCACCGACGTATTTCATTTTTTGCGCTAAAATCTTTTGAGAAATTTTAAGAAACCAAATTTTCGAATAGAAATTTTTTGGGAGCCTGAGAACGCTTACCCGAAAATCTAAGCGCCGGCCCTGTATAGTGTGCCACACTAGAGACTTACTACGAGTGGGCACAGGTTAGGGCCAAGAGGGATAATGGGTATTTACTTCAGCTAATAATTTACAAGCTGGAGCAAAACTGTGTTCCGACAAAAGGCAAAAAGTTGGAAAGGAATAGATTGTTCAAAGAGTGAGACAAATAGTAAAAGCCAGCAGACTATTGGTTAACTGAAGCCTAAATGTATGAAGCGTTGTTGCCGGATATAAACAATTTTCCATGCAATTTGGGAAAACAAGGAGTAAATCGATATGTTCATTCATAACAAGGCGTAGTTCATTATTAGGCTTCTAAGTGAAAGTATAATATGGATTTATTCCTCGTTTAAAAATTTTGTTTTCCCAAATGGCACGACAAATTTGTATGTCGCGACAACAACGCTACATTACTTTAGCCTTCCAACCTTTTGCTTGTATCTCATTGCAGTTTAATAGCTCCAGCTTCTAATTAGCAGTCGAAGTAGATACCCTCCCCCCCCCCCCCCTCTGGCTCTACCCATGCTGGCGCCTTATGATAGACCTGTTTACAAGCGACGAGTCAGCATTGAATTAAACTGACAGTAGCCTTTATTTAGTAAACATCATCATTTAGCAACATTCTGTCTGTGAGCATGTGTTGCTCAACCTGCCCATAGACATGTCGTGTGACCTGCCTTAGTCATCTAGGTACCTATTTACATAATTCGTAAAACACTCACTCTACTGGCAGAAAACTAGAAGTGCATTATTAATAATGTTGCCTTTTTATTATTGTTTAAAATATGGCGAGGCTTTTCGAAGTGTGGTGATAACCAACGACTTGACACGGATGAACGACGTTCGGCGACGCAGCAACAACACCTCACAATCATAGGTGATAATGATTCTTTAAAATTCTTTGTTTGTTAATATGCGGGAACACGTTGTTGGCTTCCACAAAGAAGTACCTATACTCTCTTTCAGATTGGGAGAGAGTAATTAATACGCAAAACCCTCACAAGATGGTAAAAATAATTTTAATAGGTTCTATAACAGTTTGCATTGCATATCAGACCCTTTCTTTCTTTATTTGCCCGAATACAATAGAAAGTAGGTTTTGATCAGCCAGTTATTGACAGACAAAGGCGTGCCTTCGTGGTCAGACTATGCATTAAATGAAAAACGTAACTGAAGATTGGCGGCACAATATTTTTATGTATGTACGCACATGTATAATTTATTTATATATGTATAATTTTTAACAATATTACAAACCATAAAACATTTCTATGCAGGCTTTCTACATACAAAACAACATACCAGTTTTATTAATTGGACATTTTTATCATAAATGAATGAACTATCGTCTGCCTCTACGTTAACAACAATTGGGTGGACGGTTTCTTCAATTAAACCGTCTAATTCCCACATTTTCTGCTCTTCAATTACGTTTCCTGTATATTTTCGCCACTTTTTTTTTTTAATTTTACTTTTTTACGGTTCGTCGGCGTATCTGAGGCCATCTAGAACCGGTCATCGACCGTACGGTTTTTAATCGTGCGGTCTACCGACTGGGGAGTGTGAAACGGCACCTTCATCCTACGAGATATCCGATCTCATCCGGCCTGTCCGGCGTGAATAGGATGGTTTTGATGTCGATTCATTTTACACTCTTCCCTAAGACAACAGCACGCGGTGTTTCCCAAGCGGTCACCCATCCAAGTACTAGCCGCGCTCGACACCGCTTAACTTCGGTGATCTGACGGGAACCGGTGCTTTAGGTGTCGCTAGGCCCTTGCCCATTTTCGCCACTTCTCTGCATTGACTTCCTTAAGTGCTTCCTTAAAATGCTTCTGAACATCATTCATTTTATATGTGGTATTTTTTTTAGCCACAGAACCTTTCATTTCAGCCCATATTAATTCCATAGGAGAATCCAACAAAAAGACAACACAGCTAGCATGTTTCTCCTTTCATGACATCATCAGACCTAAAAAGATGTCAGTTAACACCAATATGCGAGGTAAACACCTGGTAAATGAACAAATTTAGAATACAAACTGACTGACTCAGTGATACCTCGGTATCACGCTCGATAGAACCCTTCACTGGCGACCCCACTTCCAAAACACCCTCAACAAAGCCAGGCTACTCTACAGCCAATTATACCCCCTCCTCAACCGCCACAGCTCCCTTAGTCACAAAAACAAACTCTTACTCATTCAAACCATCATCCGCCCTACACCTGAACCCTCTTGAATATCGTTACATTCGAACTGCCATGGACATTCCATGGTTCATCCGTAACGTAGATCTCCATAGCGATATCAAACACACCCCCTTATCACAATATCTCCATGAAAGAGGCACTAAAATTCTCACCTCCGCCTCCAATCACCTCAACCTCCAATCACCTCAACCCCCTCACCAGAAAAGCCTCCAAATACGACATTGATGCCCCGCATCGGCACAAACGCCCAGAATACCTCATTGGCCACCTTGTATATAGATTTATTCCTCGTTTTAAAAATGTGTGTTCTCAAATCGCAGGAAAAACTTTGTGTGCGACAAATACTATGATAAACTGGCAACATTTTTAAAACATGCTAGTCATAATCAAATTTTAAATTATATGCAAATAATCAATGTATGTATAGCAGTGGCGTATTCGAAAGAGGCTGTAGAAGTAGGAAAAAATAAATCCCCTTAAATGAATGAAGATGCTGAATAAATAACAACAAAAACAATAATTTATTATAATGAAAATTGGCTTTTTTTATTTTATAGAAAAAGCAAATTGTATATTATGTATTTTTGTTTGAATACGTCACTAAATTGTACCTATTTAGTATTGTAAATGTTACTTTCAATTGTCTGTACATAGTTAAACATGTATGTTTGTACATAAATATTATTATTTTCCATTGCAGTGCAATGATATGAACATTTTGAATAGAATAAAAACTAAAATTTTAAAGATAGTGTTTTATTTGAGATTAAGTCCGTTTTGTTTTTATTATTTTTCTTTTGATTTATTCAATATTTTTGTTCATTTTTATTTTTTGTTTGGTTTTGGTTTTGTTCCGTTTTTCTTGGGCTTGTATTGATTATTTTTATTTGGTTATCTAACATGGTGGATGCACGACGTTTAATTTAGGCCAACGTGGTGACTAAAACAAGATGACAAGATTCATACAGGGTTTTCACGTTAAGGAGCGGAAATCTCGTTACTGGCAAAAGATACGACTTTGGTTATATGGGAAAAAAGTTGCGCAATGAAAGGCGTAACAATATGACGCTCAAAAAGCTTTGATAGAATTTTTAAGTTTTGAGTTATTTAAAAAAAACTGCATTTTAATTTTAATTTTTTCGCAACTTTTAATGGACTTAAAGATGACGTAGAGCCTTTTTTGACCATCATTATTCAAGATCTGGATATTAAAACGATTCCTAATATGCTGTTCCAGCTTTTTTTTTATCTAAAAAATGAAAGTGATGAATGAAATTAAGAAACAATGATCATAATTAAATAAATAATTCTTTGATTTGTGATGGGCTACACGCTTGGTGAAATGGATATTCCATGGTAGAGGAAATTAAAGTCTTTACTTCTTATATTTCACATATTTCACAATTATAATTCAGTTGCCTGACACGTGTTTCGACCCTTGCGGATCATTATCGAAGGAGTACAAGACAATACTAAATTCTACGTGTAGTTACAAAGTTAATATCTAAGTAATAGTAATGGTAAACATGTTGTCAACTTGTCATTAAAATAAATTGACAGACAGATTATGGGTTATTTTTGTCCTTAATTTTCAGGTATTGGCCAAAGATACAACACTAAGTTACAGGTGTGATTATAGAGGTATTTACATCTAAGTAATAAAATTAAGAGAATGATATTGTGTATATAATTATGGGTTTTTTCGTTCATAATTATTGACAGTGTTTATTGTATATTTGTCCTAAGTTATTAGACTATTAAGTATTAGAAACATTAGCAATCAAAAAAGCCTTAAAAAATCGATGTAATGTTGTTAATAATCAAATTGAAATACCTTTAGGTGCCAATCTAATACTAAATAGTCTAATAACTTAGGATAAATATACAATAAACACTGCCAATAATTATGAACGAAAAAGCCCATAATTATATCCACGATATATTTTCTTAATTTTATTACTTAGATGTAAACACCTCTATAATCACACCTGTAACTTAGTTGTACCTTTGGCCAATACCTGAAAATTAAGGACCAAAATAACCCATAATCTGTCTGTCAATTCACTTCATCTCCCTAATTTTATTTTAATGACATATTGACAACATGTTACCATTACTATTACTAAGATATTAACTTTGTAACTACACGTAGAATTTAGTATTGTCTTGTACTCCTTCGATAATGATCCGCAAGGGTCGAAACACGTGTCAGGCAACTGAGTTATAATCGTGAAATATAACGTGTAAGACTTTAATTTTCTCTACTTACTTAACTTCTTTACTACATTCATTACTTTCATTCTTTGGATTAAGAAGCTGACGTAGCATAATATTCAACGCTCTATAACCCAGGTCCGTATCTTGAACATTTCATAGTGATGGTAAAAAGGGCTCAAAACGTAATGAAACAATAATGCGTACATTATTTGATTTATAATCAAAAAAAGGCTCTCATAATTTAATAAATATCAATCAAACTCCATGTCTTTTCTGTTTGGTATCATTCTTTGTAAAAAAATAGCGTTTATTTTTTTTTTTTGTATTTTACGAGCTAGGTAATGCTACTTTATTTATTCCATGTAAATAAGATGTATTGTTTTTACTTGGTTCTTGCGTAATTGTTTATTGTATTAATCTGATTATGTCTTAATTTCTATGGTCACAAAAATTGTCTATAATAAAAAATTCACAAAATAACACAGAAAGAGTTACCTTACTCAATGTTAATTGTTATTTTGTATTTGCTTTTAGCCTTGAGAAAAACCCAGTTTAGGTCGAAACGTCGGCAATTTTGAAGTAATGGGATTGTTTCATTTTGTCTTTAACCCATTAATACTGTGCTAAAATCGTATACAGGGGGTCCGGGAAAATGTGGGAAATCTCTCGGATTCAGATAGAACATGCCAAAATAAGATGACAAATTTTTCTTACAGACCCGGTTTTTCTTGAATAACTTTCGAAGTACCTAATACAATTTAATAAAAGTTTAATGTGATAGACACTAGTAAGGACCCCTTAAAAAAGTGCCCTTGAAACACATTTAGCTTTTTTAGTTTACCAGGGGCGGACTAGGCTTTTCAACTTAATGCTTAAATTTTGTACACCCGTATAAAGTCATTCAAATAACAGAAAAAGTTCATTTTAGGTTGTTTGAAAAATACAAAAATTCAAACAAACGCAGTGATGTAATAGGAGGCACCTTAACGAAATTATTGACAAACTTCATAAGAGGGTTCAACATGGGCTCCGTGAAGTCCGCACGACGAATTGAGGACTGCTATTCCCGTCACAATAATCCAGCCTTCGTTCTTATCACATCACAATGAAACGTGATTCTCTGTAGAAGTCCCCACAGGTAAAAATCCAACGGCGTTAGGTCGGGAGATCGAGGAGGCCAGACAATAGGTCCTCCTTTATCTATCCAACGGTTTGGATAGATGTTATTTAGGTGCTCCCGCACGAACGCTAAAATGAGGTGAGCCCCATCGTGCATGGGCGGGTTTCATGTTTTATGGTAAGTGCTCTATGAAATCCCGAAAAGCGTTCTGAAGGAACTCTTAAGTAAAGTTGTCCATTCAAGCGTTCCGGCAATACGAATGGGCCGATCAAAAAATTGCCGATGATTCCTGCCCAGATACTAATTGATTGGAACTGATGTTTGGGTTTAATATAGAGTATAGTTTTTTGTATGCGCTTTTCCCATGTAACCAAAATTGTATCTCTTACCATTAATAAGATCCCCTTGCTGGTCATCCCTATCGTGGACACCTTGTCTATCCCTCTCTAGAACTAATTGGATAGGTCAACATTTTTTAAAATTGCATTTAAGCGTTAGGGGGCGCTACTCGATCTTTGATCCAATGCCTATGAAACTTGTTCAGAGCACCACACTGTTATGTTAAAAGATATTTTATTTAAATTTGGGTTATTGGTATGTTTGAGTGGGATCTTAATTTTTACCTAAGAACCAAGTTAGCGTCACTTCCGGTTCAACTTGTATTCCATTTCACAATCGAATTATTCCCAAAATTACCTTTACAATGACATAGAAGTTGACATTTGTTTTCAATTAAGGCGTAAGAACCATTTTACAAAAAAAAACAAAATGGCGTCCATAAAACAACGTTTGAAATTGACGTGGGATAAATAGTGAAAAATCTGTTTTCATAATAAATCTTTAAGCTCTGACGTTAAAGAAATTTTTTACAGATTTTGAAGAGTTCGATTTTTTTAAAGTAAGTATTAACTTTAACCATATTTTACAGAATTAATTAATAGGAAGGTCTAAGGTATCCTTTATTATCTAAAAGCATTTTGGAAATATTAATGCGTTTCGCTTCAGTTTAAAAGAAAAACAAAATTGAATGTGAATTACTTATTTAATAATTAAATTTTTACTACAGCTTATTTAAAACTGTATTAAAATTCCTTATGCTTTCAAAAACACCTTTAAATCACTAAACACTTGGTATTAAATAATGAAAAGTAACCGATAATCAACCCTATGATCTATGATCAAACACACAAGTTACCTTTTAACATGCCGTTTCCATGACAACTACCGAAAAAAACCTATGTACTTGCTAATTTTTCACTGTGGTTGAAAAACAATTAGTTTTGAAGTTAACGCCTAAAGTTAACTTGTGTGTTGGATTATAACTGGATTAAAAATATCATTTAAAAAAAGTTATGTAAACTAGGTTAGGATTTCCTCAAAAACCGAAGAAAAAATAATTAGATAACGAGTCCACTTTAACAGATTTGATAGTTAGTTTTCCCACTGCAATTGTTTTATAGACGCTATTTTGTTTTTTGCAAAATGTCACGTACGCCGCCATTTTGAAAGCAAATGTCATGCCATATGTCGTTGAATAGGTAATTTTAAGAATTTTTTGATTGTGTAATAAAAAATACAGTTAGGAACCGGCGGTAAAACCGGAATTGACATTCATTTAGTTTTTAGGTTAAAATATCTGACAACTACAATAATTAAACAAAGTTTATTAACATAAGTAAGTAAATCGAGGTAAGTGAGCTGTAGAAGTCAATTATTAAAATATCAGTTTATTGCTAATTGTATATTTGTTTTGTCAAACGTCAAATTTCCTTCATTATCTCGCTGCAAACATCAACGCTTGCCTTGGTGATTACTACCATAGCAACGGTTGCTATGGTGATTATTATCATAGCGACGGTTGCTATGGTGATTATTATCATTGAATAATGCTTTAAAGCCGATCAAAAGCTGGTTTAAGTATTTTGGTAATAAATATCTTCTTCTTCTTTTAACAGTTTGGAGTTTCCATGGGAATTTACTCGGAAAACCCCAAATGACGGCAATGAATCGACCAGTACAAGACCTCCTAGGAAACCGGCTCATTACATCCATAAGGCTAATACCATCGGTATTCCATCTGAGAGTGATCTTAGTTCAAGGTGAGTGACAGATCCAAGAGGGACTAGAGGGGTTGGCGATATTATGAATTAGGTATCCGTGTGATTTTTCTTCTACTATCCCCTGATGTTGGATATTTCTAGGTCCGAAACATATTGGGAATAATAAAGTTCAAATAATTTTTCAAATTCACACTGTGGAGATAGATCGTCTGTGTTTTATTTGATTATATCGACTCCACTGCAAGAATGGACTACTCGTTCAAATTGTTGATCTTGTTTCATACATTCTGGAATCACTTTTGCGAGCTTTTGCGATCTCAGCAAGGCGTCCGACTGCTTTTCGCATGACATCCTTCTTCAGAAGCTCGAGGCGTAAGCAATATTGCTATTGATGTCCCACCAGGATCTGTCGTTGGTCTCACATTCTGTTCCTAATATATCCACCTGAGGAGGCCACAGATGCAAAGTTTACACTCTTTGCTGATGATACCACGATATCCCTCAGCGCGTCAGTGCCTGGAGATGCTGCTAGACTGCAGGAGACAGCTGAGAGATGGTTATTTGGTTCTAATATGCTGCTCATGAACAAAAAGAAGACTAACAGGGTGATTTTCTTGGCGTTGGAGATGAGACAGGGTTAAGTTTCTCGAAATTCAACTTGATCCAAGACTTTCTGGGACGCTGATATCGACTATTAAGACTTGGCAGTGCTCTGTTTGTGCTTCGTCTCTCTGAGTGTGTGTCCCCCAATACCTTAAGGACGGCATTCCATTTCAGAGCAATTAGATTACCAAAGAAAGGCTATTTGTGCTCGGTCTGAGATACAGGGATGATTGTAGGGGTGCTTTTCGAAGTCTGGGAATGCTAATGTTGGCATCTGATTATTCTGCATAGCCCTTTATATAAGGAATAACATGGGCCAATATAGAACATTATGATACTCTTGGTTGACACGACCTTGTTACAAGTTACTGCGCAGGCTAAAAAGGTGTCAAGATGGCCCTAGATACTTGGCCGCTCAGTTTTTAATAAGTAACCTGATTTATTCTTTTAACGAATAGTTTAAATATGCATTGTATTAACATTAATTAATCTATCTATTCATCTATATGCGCTCACAAGTAACCTCATAAAAAAAATGGAACAATTTTTCCTCCTCTTATTTCACTGTTTTTCTAACATCTCTTATTCTATAAGAATGATCCGTGTGTTATGACGTTTATTTCACCTTCCCCTCCCATTTCATGTTCCACCTCTTTGCATAGAATAAGCCACAAGCGGAAATGTCACGACCACCACCGGATACAAAAGTGTCCACCTGCGTTTAACAACTTGAATTGCCCACATTAATGGTAGTGATAGTAGTGGTGATGGTGTCATAATACCGTCGTACCGCCCTGGTCTGTAGAGTACAATGATTAATACCATTATAGTTTCGATGGATATTGACCACAACATTTGCTTCTTCATTTATCTGCTTTAGGAAGTTCACCTGTATAATATCAAATTTTCTTTTTGCAGTGACACTTTGGACAACAAAAATAACAACCACAAGACGGGCAGGAAGAATTTTTTCGACGGGTTCAAAAACACGCTGAGGAACAAGCATAAGAGCGACTCTGTGGTCGTCGAGTCCGGGAAAGAAAATGAGAAAAACGACTTGCACAGAAGATGGAGCGAGGCGCAACATTCAGCAGTAAGTGAAAACTATGTTATGGGTTAAAGTATTACAGTTAAATCGCTAGATTTTTCCCATGCGTTACCATGTGACCGGGTTCCTTCAGCTGTTCACTAAACAGTAATTATTATGTTATAGAGACGGTGTCATATATTTTAATTAGCCATATATTCCTCTCCTGGCATGGGTAGAGAGCAATCAGAAATAATTTTAAGATTTTTTTGGAGGTACTTTAAAGAAAAGTGTATTTCACCTCAAAACTTTAACATTTCACCGTTTTTTGTACTAGAACACACACTAATCATTATTCAAGAGACCAATTAAAACTGTGCTCGGATAAAAATATTTGGCAACGTTGCATGTAAGTCATTAGCTCTGATGTATGATGTATATGTGGGTTTTGTGCACAATTCAGAAGTATAAAGTGTGTCTCAGGACCACCCCAGGAGTCGGACATATGACACCATTTCAATAACAGACTGTATTTCAGTATGCACCACCACCACCTGTCTTGGGCAGGTTGATGTCGTGTACAACACTTACGTGTTAAAAACAAACTTAAAATCACTTCGGGTACAGAGTTGTCCCTTATCCTTTCCTTTATGCTGATGAGCCGTAAACGGCGAAACGCGTCCAATGAGTGGGTCTGACCGAAAGGATAAGAGACAACTCTGTACACGAACTTGCCTTGCCAGCGTTTGAACATATATGGATTCTCGCTGTCCTGGTTGGTTTGATGCGGGTGATCCCCACAAGATGTAGCCGCACCCTAAATCGAAAATTCTAATAATATTTAATATTGGAAAGGATGCATCGCTTTAACTGTACATTGTAGCTTAGTTTTTGTTAATTGAATTATTATTTGTTTTTTAAAAGTAGGAATTAGTAAGTTGACAGCTTTTTAGTCAGATTGGGTCGCACAAAGCAATTTAATTATAAGAATTAACACTCGGAATGTACTTTGTGCAACCAATAATTGGTATTATTGATATGAAATGAGGTTCCAACGCAATTTCCGGGAGCATGCCTACTATTCTAACTCTGTTTTCTTTTTTCCTAGGTATCCTAACACCCGCTTCAAAATCCCTTATCTTCCAGTTACAAAACCAGTAAATAAAACTAACACTAAAGGCTGTGATAGAATAATTTTGTGAAATTTAATTTATATGTTTAAATAAGTTTTTAGTTGTGGGGTCGCTTATACAACGTCGGTTATTTTAATATGCCTGTCTAATTTTTCGAAACATTATTTCTGATGTATTTTTTGAGATAATTGATTCAAATTCAAGGCACATACTACTAAACTGATGGCCAGATGAAACAGATACATTTCGAATTGAAATATTTTTTTAAAAAGAGAGCACTTGTTTCTCATTTTGCCCTGTATTACATTAACAAGAAATTGTATACAACTTTTCTATAGTTTATCACATCCCTTTTTAACTTCTTAGACACCTACAGTGCGGAAAACTATCGGGAATTGATTTATTAATTATTAGAATTAAATTTTTTACGACATCTATGTGCCTGAAATTTCTTGATTTTGATTGATTTTTATGATCCGCTTTTTTAACCATATTCTTAAAACAACCAAATAAAGAGATTTCAGCCACTCTATAGTATACAGAGTCACCACAGTGGACGTCTTAAACAGTAGTGAGAAACGGCTACAGTTAAACTAAAATTACAGTTACAAAACTTCTACCGGGTGTTGCATCGTCGAGCGGGACATAGGAAATCCCATGTAATGTTAAATGGGGTCAATTATTGGCTTCCCTAATTATTTTAGAGAAAAATTCTATTTAGGTTTATTAAAGAGCACTAAAACCCACATTCAAAAGAATAACTTTAGATATTTTTGATGAGCCCGTTTACGGGTTATCGCCGATTTCTTTTTAACTATTTCTCCTTTTTATGGCCCCGTATTTGCGGGCACCAGTCAAGGTAAAAGATGACTGTCAAATAAAGTTGTCATTTTGAAATGTGTGCTTTATTGTTATAAAAACTTGTACATCGAAAATATTAAAGGTGTATTTATGAGTACAAATTAATCTGAATAAAGCTAAAATAAAGTATCCAATTACAAGGTTAATTATGACATTTTACATGTTTCAATATTTTACTAATTAATAGGTAGGTACTATTAAATTGTTAGAACTTTAGGATTTAAGAAGATGTTCAAATATTCCTTAAAATGACAACTTTATTTGACAGTCATCTTTTACCTTGACTGGTGCCCGCAAATACGGGGCCATAAAAAGGAGAAATAGTTAAAAAGAAATCGGCGATAACCCGTAAACGGGCTCATCAAAAATATCTAAAGTTATTCTTTTGAATGTGGGTTTTAGTGCTCTTTAATAAACCTAAATAGAACTTTTCTCTAAAATAATTAGGGAAGCCAATAATTGACCCCATTTAAATTTACATGGGATTTGCTATGTCCCGCTCGACGATGCAACACCCGGTATACAGGGTGTTTCAGAAGTACGGTACGTAACTTAAGGGGGCGATTCCTTATGATATTCTAAGAAAAAAAGTTCATGGAACATGTGTCCGGAGTTGCCTCGTTTTTGATATACAGGGTGTTAAAGTTTAAAAGAAAAATCGTTTTTTGGAATGGACCTAATAAATTTAATCTAGTTAGGACTAATTAAGCCCCTTATCATTATGAGTAACGGTGCCAAATTTCGATAAAATCGGGAAAAGGATATTTAAAAAAATTATAAAATACCGATTTTTCAAAAAAAACTTTAACACCCTGTATATCTAAAACGGGGCAACTCCGGACCCTTGTTCATATGAACTTTTCCTCTTAGAATATCATTAGGAACCAGCCCCTTAAGTTACGTACCGCACTTCTGAACCACCCTGTATATTAATTTATATTCTATTTTTTTATTCCTAATTTATAGAATAATTCGTTGCGTAAATAAAACAATGCAGTCTTCCTCCACAGTTAAATGATTGTAAATGTAAATAAAAGTTCCCTATATGTTTCGAATGCTTAAGCATGCATCATCAGGGGATACTAAAAAGAATAGTACAAAGTTAGGAACGACAAATGAATATAAAATAAGGGTTTAAGTAGGACTTACCTAACATCGGGTTTAGCGGAACTGGACTTGGTGTACGAACTGTTGGAACTGTGTACGAACTGGTCATATTAACATATTAATTGTTTTGAGATTCAGATATAAGTAAAATTTTAATTAGTAAAGAAACATTGTGATTAAAGATTAAGGGATTTTAGGAAAAGAATATAATTGTTTCATTTTTACAAAATTCGGTGGTTATAAAAGATTGAATATAACCTGTGCTTAATCGCAACCGTGCTATCTACTGCAACGCGATTGTTGAAGTTGTTTTTGATAAATTTGTATTTTGATTAATCGTAGAGTTAGAGGAAATACTGAAAAACCGTTTCAACAGTATTATTCCATGTTTTAAAATCCAGCCCAAGATTTATCAAATTCTTATTTGTTTTTATGTAGCATCCAACCGCGATATAAATCATCTCTCTGTAGTTTTCTGCACACTGTGTATATTGCATCAGGGCTGCAGGTGTCTCAGAAGTCAAAAAGGGGGCTGATAAACCAATTCTGAGCATGAAAAGTTTTATTCAGTTCCTTGTCAAGATAATATAGGGCAAAATGAAAAACAAGTGCTATTTTTAAAAAAAATTACTTATTTTTCCTAATATCACAGATACGACAAAACCACTTAAATTGGTTTTTGCAATTTGTCTAGTGTTCATCTATGTGCGGTTCCTAAAAAAATATTTGCAAGTTTTCGGAAGTTTTGCAAAATTTGTAGTGGGTTTAATAAATACCCTGTATGCAACAGTTTCTATCTTATTAAAATTACACGATCGACACACTGTCGTCGATTAAATTTAAAAGAAGGTGAGCGTCTCTATTAATATAAAAAATATTTCACTTCGAAATTTGGCAGTTTATTTGTTTTGAGGTCTGCAAAATAATCGCTGCAATATTCACTTTTTTTCAAATTGGAGAAATAGTCCATACTTTCAGTGAAGTCAAAATAATCTTTGCTAGTAAATAACACCACGTTGTAAAATCGGCTTGTAATTCAATGTAAATATTAAGAGAAACCCTAGTTTTGTACCTATACAAGTATTAATTTAATTATATATAATATATAATAGTGAACAAACAAGAGTGTTGTAAAGAATTCGAAGTAATAAAGTTTTTCAATTTTAAACGAGCAGTGTGATTTCTTTTCTAAAGGACTTGCACCGGATGTTACAGGAAAATAGTTGATAATGGTGAGCATGATTTTTGTTGAAGCTTAATTTGTTGAGGCGAGTTTTGCTGCTACAAATAAAACGGTGAAAATGGAGCGACACAGGGTTGTATTTTATATCAGCAAAACTCGTCATTGTCAAAATCGCTATACTCCATTCCACAATAATTCGTTGATTTCCCGATCGCAATAAAATTTAAACCCAGCCATAAATAAGTGCCTTTTGAATGGGTACAGGTCCTGATTACCTACTAATTTCAATAGTTTAGGTTAGCTATTTTCAACAAAACAACAAATATAAAATAATAGGTAAGTATCTTTATTTTAATTATGTAATTAAATAGCTATTAATATTTATACAAAAATACTGATCTACAATAATATAATATCATCTATGCCTAAACTAATTATTAAGGGTCTAACGTTACTATTAATTATGTTATTATATTGGCATATTAGGTAGGTTAATGGAAAATTGCAGGTGTTCAATATAGGAGGAGTCTTTTCATTTTAGTTCATCAGTCGTTTGGTGTTTGTCAAGTTGTGCGTTAAAGGTATTTTCGTGTGTGTTATCGAGCATCCAAAATATGTCAGATCTGTGTGAAACTTCAGATAATATTGCTTTCGGAAGTTATGGTGTAACGAAGAAAAAACATTTATCACTTGATGCCAAAAACATCATAAAGAACGTTTACTGTACCCTTTTAGAAAAAGGGTATGACCGGAGTGCAAGTTTTAGTGAAACGAGTATTTTGACCAAAGTTGCAAAGATATAGTGACCAAACCCATCCAGCCAAGGAAAAAATGGTGTGACAGCGGAAAGTTGAGAAGCATCGAAGAAGCAGATAAAGACTTGATTCGGAGGAAAATTTATGACATGTACAGTAAACAAATAGTCACAACAATAGATACGCTAAAAAAAAGTACTTACAGCAGACGAAACCGACATTTCATGTGGCAGGACAAGCCTTTGGAGAATAGTAAAAGTAATGGGTTTTAAATATCGTACCATTGACAAACGACAAGTACTAATGGAATCGCAGCGTTTACAAGTATGCCGTAGAGATTATTTGAATCTTATCAGACAATATAGGGAAGAAAATCGTTCAATTATAATATACTTGGACGAAACTTGGTTTGATACTCACGACACTCCTAAAAAAGGTTGTAGCGATTCAACAATCAAATGTCAAACTAAAGCTCCCTCAAACAAAGGACAAAGAATTACGATATTACTTGCAGGTTCAGAAAATGGATTTATTCCGAACGCTTTATTATTATCTGCGAAGAAAATTGCCAATTCATCTTTGGATTACCATCAAGACACGGATGCTACATTGTTTGAAGATTGGTTTCAGAATCGTCTGCTTCCGAATGTGCCCAAAAATAGTGTTATTGTGATGGACAACGCTAGTTACCACAGTCGCCAACTAAGTAAAGTGCCGAATTCAAATAATACAAAAGTGGAAATTCAAAACTATATCATGGAAAATAATATATATTTCGAGGAATCCTATACAACAAAAGGACCTTTTAAATGTTTTAAAAACATTCAATATTGAAAAAGAAAATAACTCTGACAATCTCGCAAGTGCTAATGGTCACACAGTTTACGCCTCCCTCCGTATTACTGTATTTTTAACCCAATAGAACTTATATGGAGCCAGTTAAAGACGATGATTAGAAGAGAAAACACATCCCCTACACTAAGTAGTTCTGTTATAGAATTAATTAAAAAATGTGTAAATAATATCCCAGTAGAAAGTTGGAAAAATTCTGTGAGACACGTGATCCAAGTCGAAGATTCCTATAACATAATTAATAGTAACGTAAAGCCCTTAATAATTAGTTTAGGCATAGATGAAGACGATAGTGATAGTGAAACAGAGCTAAATATAGAGTAGGTTAAGTTAAATATTGCATTATTATAATATTGTAGATTAGTATTTTTAATAGCTATTTAATTACATGATTAAAATAAAGATACTTACCTATTATTTTATATTTGTTGTTTTGTTGAAAATAGCTAACCTAAACTATTGAAATTAGTAGGTAATCAGGACCTGTACCCTTTCAAAAGGTCCGGTGCCTACACAATAGATATTTGTCAGGCAACTTATTTATGGTTGGGATTACGACTGAGGGTTGTCATTTAAATTTTATTGCGGTCGAGAAATCAACGAATTATTGTGGAATGGAGTTTACTAGCGATTGATTCATTCAGCATCCCCCTAAGGCCCTAACCCCACATTGTTTTAAGAAACAGTGTCTGTTTTTAGCACTGTTTCTTAAAACAACTTGATGTCAGGGGTTTTAAGGTAATATATAATAAACTCCTCCGAAGGATGGAGAATGCTGAACAGATCATTACTTATTACTAACATCGTATGTCCACTAATGCATGTCAATGCTTTTTTTGAATTGCAGCTACACTATATTTTTAATTCTCATTTAATAATAAAAGTAAAAACTTTTCCCCCGTTCCAATGTTGCGTCAAAGAGCGAAATTATTTTGAATTATTATTAATAGTCTCTAAAAGGCCTGATGCCAGAAAAAATTCCTAAAGGCCGCATTACAGTTGGGGATTTTTTATTGCTGCAATAAAAAATTGCAGGATTTTTGTTGAGAGCATGCGCAAAGCGAATTTATTAATCAGCTGCTGCAATTTTTATTGCGAGAAATAGCTCCAGACCTATTTTTATTGCAGTTGCAAGTGCAAGTCTGGGAAATTAGTTGGTAATTTCAGTGCCACTAACCTGAAAAAATACGAGTATTTTTAGTTCTATCATTCAAACCTAGATTTCTATCATTTTTATATTGTGATTTGTTTTTGTTGTTATTCTCACCATTTACATGAGGTTTATCTATTGTAATTCCTATACATAACGAACCCTGCATACTCAAAACAACGTGGAAAAGTTAGAGGTTATCTGCCATTTTATTTTATTTAGTTGGCAGCGTGTACAAAATCAAAAAGAAAAACGGTCAATAATTGCATGCTGTAAAAGCCGTATTACAGTCACGCAACTCGATGCAAGTCCATGCAAGACGCAATAAGAATTGCCCAAAGGCATGCGGTGTCGAAGCTCAGCTGATCCCTTGGTGCAACTAAGTTGCACGAAAATTTTATCGGTCTGGCGCGATATTTATTGCATTGCTCGTGCAAGTCTGGGGAAAAAGTAGTTACTTTTGTGTTACCAACAGTATTAATGGTGTATAATGATGCAGCGAGTACTTTTCTCCGCTTTAATTTATTTATTTTGTTTTATTTATTTCATTTCAAACTAAAAATATTTCACAAACACCAGAAAATCACAAAATAAAACAATAACAATAACAAGTTTGAGGTTAGAAGGTTTGTTGCAATTAAAAAAAGTTGCATGGACTTGCACGTTGTTTTACATTGTGCAACTTTCTTTCATGCCATACTTTGACCTCGCCATTTATTGCTGCAATTAGTTGCGTGACTGTAATACGGCTTTTAAGCGATCGGCAATTTTTATTGCAGCAATTGAAAATTGAAAAAAAAACTAGCCAACTGTAATGCGGCTTTAGGGCTGACATCTGACGATCTAACCTAACTTACCTTACTCCAAAAGTTGATGGTTTCCAAAATACAGGGTGTCAAAGTTAATTTTTTATACTTTTTTCCCAACCTACAGGGTGTTACTTAATGATAGGCCGTAATTCCAAGGGCGCATTCCGGAACTAAATTCAAGTAGAAAAGTTTATATAAACATGTGTCCTAAAAAGTCTGGTTTTCAAGATACAGGGTGTCAAAAGTTAAAAAAAAAAATCTGTTTTTTATTAATATCTCAAAAATCCTTCTGCCCATTTTGCCTAAATTAGGCAGCGTTGTTCGTTGTGATAAGACGCTAAGTTGGCACTAACTAGATGATAATTAGGAGTTCCAGTGGCGTCCCGGGGGCAGTCTCACGAATAATATTGACAAAATCATGTACGCCACTGACTTGTTTAGAAATTTCATATAGTTTTCGGGTTAAGCAGCTATAAATATAACTTTTTTGTCTCTTGATATTTTTTGGTATCTTAGTTCGTTTTCGAGAAACAAAATACAAGCCACTTCATTGCATGTCGAAAAATTTTTTTTCTCGAAAACGAAGTAAGATATGAAAAAATATCAAGAGACAAAAAAGTTGTATTATTAGCTGCTTAACGCGAAAACAATATAAAAATGTTTAAACAAGTCAGTGGCGTATATTATTCGTGAGACTGCCCCCCCCCCCCCGACGCCACTGGAACTCACAGTTATCATCTAGTTAGTGCGTCTTATCACAGCAAACAACTCTGCCAAATTTTACCAAAATCGGCAAAAGGATCTTTAAGATATTATTAAAAATCCGATTTTTTTTTAGACTTTAACTGTATCTTAAAAGCCAGACTTTTTAGGACACATATTTATATTAACTTTTCTACTTAAATTTGATTCAGAAATGCGCCCTTGGAATTACGGCCTACCATTAAGTAACGCCCTGTATATGCCTGAAATAAGAATGCTTTAATTTATTTGAATTACCTAGTAGTTCTTTTTGATTTTATAGTTTTGTATTACCTGGTAACTTATTTTGGTTACCTAGTTTTAAGTTACCTGGTAACTCTTTTTGATTACCTAGTAGTTCTTTTTGATTATCTATTTTTTTTTACGTGGTAGCACTTTTTGATTACCTGGTAACTATTTTTGATTACGAAGTATGTAGTTATTTTTGAGTATCTAGTTTTGTTTTACCTAGTAACTTTTTTTGATTAGATTAGTTCAGGTTCCTAGTTTTGAATTACCTGGCAACTCTTTTTGATTACGTACCTAGTTTTGAATGATTTGGTATCTATTTTTGATTACCTAGTTTTCAATTACCTAGTAGCTCTTTTTAATTACCTACTATGTTACCACAAAATGGTAAATAAAGTAGTAGTCAGTAACCCATTGTTAACGAAATTAAAACGACTGATGTTTTATTGTAGTATCAGTTTTCAGCTCTGTAAATTGACACCTCCAACAAGTGTGGTGGAAAGTCCGTTCCTCACTTCTCTGACGATGTAAAAAATCTACTGTAAAATAGTTCTATGAGTCTTTATGACCTAGATAAAATATTAAAATTTCATAAAATTAAACATGTCGGTTCAAACGTTAGAGCCAAAAAGGTAAGTTGCTGGGTGCCCCTTTGGGCTCTGCATCTGCGTTAAGGGGAACTTTTTCTATGACAAATAAGGGTTATTTTGACGTCCCCAATACAACGTGTCAAAGTTTAAAAAAAAAATCGGCTTTTTATTAATATCTCAACGAGTCTTTTGCCGATTTTGGTGAAATTTGACAGTGTTGTTCGTTGTGATAAGTTGGCACTAACTAGATGATAATTATGAGTTCCAGTGGCGTCCCGGAGGACAGTCTCACGAATAATATTGACTGTTACGGAAAGGTTCAGTAATCTGGTTGCATAATTTAATAACAAAAACAAGTATCAATTCAAGGTAAAGAAAGTAAGGCAACGTCGCCGTCCACAATCTTTTAATTTATCTTCGGTGCATCGAAACGACAAATTCATATGGAAACAAGTAAAAAAAAATTCACTTAACTTCAGTTAAATTCTAAAACGTAGTTTCCACCCGCCAAGAATAATTTCCGAGAATATTCGCCGAAATAAGGCAAGCAAAAAAGCGTAAAATCAAGATGGCATCGAGCTTCGCGGAAGGCGGCATCTTAGGTGCATCAGCAAACGACCGGCCGTCCATAAACGAAGTGTTAGAACGTACGTGACTGAAAGAAAGGTTTATTGTTAGGCAACTAGATATACTTACGTGTTAATTGAAGCAGCATGACAGGATGCTACTGTGTGTACGAGAAAGAGGGATGATATATATCACAAATAAAGCTCAACATGTTTTGACAATTCAGATTCGATCAGTCTTTTGTAATAAGCAGACGGTCTCACTCGCGGTATTTACGCAAGTTTCGTTGATTTTATGGCATCCAAGCCATGAAATAAGTCGGTCAATTCGCGGAGTTAAATCTCGAAGGTATTAATAATGTAATTATTATATCCCGACTCCAATTCAGATTCGTATGAGCCTTCATGAGAAGCAGACGGTCTCACTCGCGGTATTTAAGCAAGTTTCGTTGATTTTATGGCATCCAAGCCATGAAATACGATTCGCGTCCAGTTAAGCTTTTGTGAAAAGCAGTCGGAAATTCGTGGAATTTATGCGATAAATTCTCGAAGGGTTAGGAATGTAGTATTGTAGCACGATATTATTGTTTGTTATTAGTGATGTAAAATGTGTAGCTGATTTAATGAAGTAAGTAGTTACCGTACTAAGATGTAACAGTAAAACCGTATTTGCTGCTACGCAGACCAAATGTGACGGTGAGTAACCGATATAATAGAAGTAAATAAATATATTTTGTGGTAGAAAAAGCCTTTTATTTCAACTGACATATTTTGAACCATGCAACCTATGGAAGTACAGTAAACAATTTATGTTTGGCTAAAGCAAAATAAAGGCAGCGGCCAACATTGAAAAAAAGTGTACGCCACTGACTTGTTTAAAAATTTTATATTGTTTTCGGGTTAAGCAGCTAAAAATACAATTTTATATTATAAATAATAAAATAAAATATTTTGTTTCTGGATATTTTTTTCTTATTTTACTTCGTTTTCGAAAAAAAATTTTTTTCAACATGCAATGAAGTGCTTTTATTTTTTGTCCCGAAAACGAAGTAAGATACGAAAAAATATGAAGAGACAAAAAAGTTGTACTTTTAGCTGCTTAACCCGAAAACGATATAAAATTTTTAAACAAGTCAGTGGCGCACATTTTTTTTTCAATATTATTCGTGAAACTGCCCCCCAGGACGCCACTGGAACTCATAATTATCATCTGATTAGTGCTAACTTGGCGTCTTATCACAACAAACAATACTGCTAAATTTCACCAAAATCGGCAAAAGGATCTTTGAGAGATATTAATAAAAAAACGATTTTCTTTTAAACTTTGACACCCTATATCTTGAAAACCAGACTTTTTAGGACACATGTTTATATGAACTTTTCTACTTGAATTTAGTTTAGGAATGCGCCATTGGAACTACGACCTATCATTAAGTATAGTGTTGGTATTTGACGGGATAACACAATTGACAAAAAAAAATTAAAAATATTGATGATCAATTATTTCTTACCACCGCTGTGTGGTTTGTGGTATTAAGAACACACTGAAATTTTTTGGCAGAATATATTTTACTCGAGCCAAACTTTTTGGCTTGCGCAAGCTTCAGCTTCCATTTACATGTAACGATTTTTTGTTTGTAAGATTCTCAGCAACCCGCTTGTATATAAATAATAAATAAGAGTTAACCCAACCATATTGTCATTCCTTTTGTTTCCGTTTCCAGTTCGAAAACCATATTTTGGCCCCGGGAACCCAAGCCAGGGTTACGTGCGACTTCCCAGGCGTAAACCTCGGCGAGGTAGTCACCATAATCAAATACGACGCCACCCAAGGCTACCTGGTTAACGTCAATGTTGTGCAGGAAGAACTATGGTTGCCTGCATACGTTATTTCGAACCATGGACGAAAACCATGGAGTTTTAGGTAATTTTATGGTTTTATCAGTCACCGCCAGTCTACAAAAACTATTTTTTCAGGTTTAAAAAGCCACCTAGAAGGCTTCCAACGAACGGCAACATCACAGAGATCCTCCAGGAAGGCCCCCTACCCGAATTTCGCGAGAGGCTGAAGGACGTGACCGTACAGAGCGGCTCAAAAGTGATCCTCAAATGCAGTGTGCGCTACTGCGGGCCCAATTGTCGACAGAGCTGGAAAAAACTCGAACCCAACTTGTGCATCTTAAGGAACGGTCGGTTCATGTTGGACAGTAACGGGGAGGGCGTGGCTATTTTGAGTTTGGAGAACGCGAGAGCGAGCGATTCGGGAACGTATTCGTTTACGGTCACGAACGAGAGCGGTTCGGCGAATTGTTCCTGTGCTTTGACAGTTTTGAGTAATCCGTCAACGCTAGGTAAGTGTTAAAGCGCGAAAAGTGACAAGAGACGTTTCATCTTTTATGTATGTAACTGCTGTCATGCAAAAGATGATATACCTAGCGGTTCAAAATGCGTTTAGCGTGCGCATGACGTCACCGTGTGAGTTGGTTTAGGGAGTTTTCTAATACAAATACAAATGGTTTATTTCCCTAACTGACATACCGCCTCGGTGGCCGAAGTGGGTAAAGCGCCGGAAACGGCGTGAGCCTGCTTTCGCGCTGCTCGAGTCGAGCGGGTTCGAATCCCGCTACAGTACGCTCAAATAAAAAAAGTACTGGGTTTGGTTGTTGTATGTGTGAGTGCAGGTACTTCTGACTAACGATTTATCGGAATCGAAACCGCAGGGTCATGCTCCTATAGCAGCGGATCTTTAACCCGAGACTTGCCTCGGTTACGGGCTGTGTGGGCAGGCTGCTGTAGGAGTGTGATTCTGTGGGGGGATCAGGATGATGGTTAGTTGGAAAGCGACTGCGCGTGGTTCGGATCCCACGATAAACAGTAGGTCCCGTCTGGCTGACATTACCCAGACGTAAAATTACCGTGGGCGGGCTAGTAACGAATAACTAGGGGATACAATAAGTCTGTAAAAGGCTGCGGTGTCAGGACGTAAGTGCCGACCTAGTTATTTAAGAGTAATCAATCAAAAAATCCCTAACTGACATGAATAAAACATGTTTTGGAATTGTCATATGCCTATACTCCGGTACCAATATAATTGGCAGCGACTCATTTTTACCGGGGTGTGCAAGACGTAAGGGGAACGCCAATTCCAGAGGCGTGTCATTTTAAACAATAATAATTCAAAAAATATATGAATTTTTTGTTTATTATTATAATATATTTACATTTACTATAATAAATATAATATTATAAAATAAACTGACAAATAAATTAAACTTTTACATTTGGTCATCTAATGAAGTAATTAGAAAATCTAAATTACGCAGGTATAAAATCCAAAAAGGATAATAAAGCAACGGTATAGGTTATTTTCATAATGCTTTTATTATACTACATAATAATAGAAACATATAATAGTGGATTAAGGGCGAAACCTAAACCTAAATTATAAATGTTTATAAATTTCCTAACTTTTGTTACCTAATGAACACTAATTGATAATAACTTGACAAATTATATTCCACGCCGACATTAAAAAGTATTATAATGACAATACGTTACAATTTTAAATTCATTATTACCATTACAGCGATTATTCACTCATCATCTGGCGATGAAAACATTTCATTACTGTCGCTACTGCTGTCATCTGCAGAATTTATAATAATAGGTTCTACCATGACTTCAACGCGTACATCTAAGTCCCACATTTTTTTTCTACGCCCTCTACATGTGATACGCACTTATGCCAATCTGCTGCTTGTATATTCGCTATTGCCGTTTATAACAGTTCTTTAACATCTTTTAATTTAAAAGTTTTGTTTTCACGCGCCACTTCGCCTTTTATCTGTGCCTATATAACCTCTATTGGATTTAGTTCACAATGGTAAGACGGTAAACGTAATATTGTAACACCTCGTTCACGAGCCATCTCATCCACTACATATTTCGTATATTTTTTTTTGTGAAGTCTTGCAAGATCGAGCAACTGCACTTTTATCATTTTTTCGCCAAATGCAATATTTTTTTCTTCGAGCCAGTCAACAATCTTTCCTTTTCGCCACGAAGAAGTTGGCAAAGCTTCCACCCGACGGCTCTGGTATGGTGCATTATCCATCACGATTACCGACCCACGTTCAAAACGCGGTCAGATGGATTTAAACCAATCTTCAAACACTCCCGAGTTCATATCCTCATGATAATCATCGGTTTTACGAGATTCAAACACGTTTAACCCACCTTCAAGAAAACCAGAATCACTCTCGATGTGGGTTATAATTAACCGATGACCTTTTCCTGAAGGAGCTTTCAATCCAGTGGACAGTCAGTCCATCGATAAAGGCGTTATGTGCACTTTCCGACGAATGGCTAACTTTGTTTGCTGATCAATAAAAATCTTTTTCCGTCCTCTTGTTTCCTTCTGATCGGTCACTTCAGTATTCCTATTGTCCTTGATAGTTCTATAAACAGAACGGCAAGATGTCCTAGTCAATGTGGCACAAAGTTCTGCTGCATCAGTGAATGCTATTCCGCTGTGTGTACTTAGAATTCCCTCATACACATTTTTTACAATCGTACGCTCCCCAGGTTTTAAATGACGTCGTTTTGTAACTTGTTGGTTACTATCACTTGAAGAACTCGCCTGCATTATAATATTTGCTGTTTTGAATAACCACCAAAATAATGAAACTGAATTGCTAATATCCTCTTGATTGAAACTTGTCTACGACACTGAACGTTGGTTAGAGGCGATAAGAAAGCTTGCGAGCGCCTTTAGACATGGGTTTTTCTTACCTGGGTTGCCAAATTGAGTAGACCAAGTACCGTAGGGTGTAAAGGCCCTTAATGACATGCTGATTTTGGTTCATTTTATGAAAATTTAAATGAAATACTTTAAAACCTGGCAACATGTAACGACTTATTAATGCACAATCTTCCCAAGCGGTTTTGAAGGCTTTTATTTCAGTTGAAAGTGTGTGAATCGATGTTAATTGTTTTCTCCGCACACCGTCAATGGTGATAAGAACAGTTTTGCCAATTATTTTGGGATCGTAGTATAGAGTACAGTATTTTCTCAATTAATTATTAACTCAAAAAAGTAAAATAAAAACGTTTCTACAGAATACACTTATAAGTACACTAATTAAAATTAGTAAAGAAAGTACACAGTATAAAATATATATTTTGTTATACAATTACAAAACACAATAATTAAAAGGTACATCCAAAGAATTCACCTACGCTATAAAAGGAAATTTGTACTAAAATAGCCTTTACCTTTGCTTTAAATTTATGGTGGACAGTTAACAATTTTACACTAGCAGGATTGTAAATCTTAAGAGAGGTTATTTCGGGCCCATCCTGTACTTGACCCAATCTGCAACATAGAGTAAATTCGAATTTCTGGTTGTGTAGTGATTTATGTCGCCAACTCTTTGTAAGTCGTTGCGGCGCTTGAAGACATAGCAAGCACACTGCACCACCGTTAATATTTTTTGTGATTTAAAAATGTCACGACAGGGTTGTCTGAAGCTGAGTGTAAACATGTTTCGGATTATGCGCTTCTGGCCAAGAAGAATTATACCAATGTGGCTCGAATTCCCCCAAGCGAGAATCGCATACACACACCAGAATAGACTGTATTGTATCATAATAAAACACCCTCAAAGTTCCAACATCAACCAAATCCCTCAATTGCAAGACTGCATAGTTCTTTGACGACAATTTGGTGCACAATGTATCAATGTGGTCACCCCATGAAAGATGGCGATCAATGGTAATACCAAGGAAAGTAGTGGTCTGTTGTTGGTGCAGGCTGTAAGTCTTGTTCTTGATTAGAAAGCTTCTCTCCTGTGCAACCCGAACTGGAGTAAACACCACGGAAGTTTGTCTAAGTACAATTCAGGAACAAGCAGTTTACTCTGCACCATTCAGCAATCTCCGACACACAGTGGTTTGCCCTTTCACAAAGGTCCTCCCAGTCGCCCCCAGAAGCCACTGGAGATATATCGTTGGCAAACAGAGTCACATGACCACCCCTAACAGCCACAGGAAGATCGTTTATAAAGAGTAGAAAGAGAATAGGCCCCTTGCGGAATGCCAGCCCTCACAGTCATCCAATCCGAGAAAGCGTTATACGTATAATATAATATTTCGTAAAATGATATTGCAATGCAACTGAACACTTCCCGTGAGAAATAAAGACTGACATTTAATCTCTCAAAATACCTGCTATAGGGGGACCCCGCCCCGAAAATGATTGAGAATTTACCGGTATTTACGACCGCATCTGACACCCATTTGATTTCAGTCATTAAATCAGAACCATTTTTCATGAAAAAGACTTTACGTAATAATAATTGACATCAAGATTATTGATGAAATGACTGTTTTTTTAGGGGCCGGTATTTTTTGGCTTGTACCCAAGCAACTCACATTGAAGGTTTCGCTCATAATCACTAAAATATTGTGAACAAATCCGAGATTTTTTAATATTAAAGCAGGCAAGGGCCTAGCGACACTTAAAGCACCGGTTCCCGTTAGATCACCGAAGTTAAGCGGTGTCGAGCGCGGCTAGTACTTGGATGGGTGACCGCTTGGGAAACACCGCGTGCTATTGTCTTAGGGAAGAGTGTAAAATGAATCGACATCAAATCCATCCTATTCACGCCGGACAGGCCGGATGAGATCGGATATCTCGTAGGATGAAGGTGCCGTTTCACACTCCCCAGTCGGTAGACCGCACGATTAAAAACCGTACGGTCGATGACCGGTTCAAGATGGCCTCTGATACGCCGACGACCGTAAAAAATAGTAATGAAAAAAAATTAATATTAAAGCCATCGTCACGTTTACAAACATTTTTCCATATACCCCGCATGTTCTCGTCTTTTGGAAACCTAAAAAACTTTCGCTTGATTATCAGCATCACAAGCGTATATAGTACACCTTATTTTATTCAATATTTTAAAGTTTTTCACTAAAAAATGTCTTAAATAATACGTTACAATATTGAGATGCTTAAAGGTTAAAAATCGTCCTACTCACACGGTGACGTCACACTCAACCACTCCTGCGCGGTGTCATGTATGAGAGGTTAAGAGGACATATTATATCTAATATTTCTTGGTCCTAATTTCCAGCCGAACCTAAAATCCAAGTGCTAACTTCGACCAGTGTACAGCTGGAATGGGATGGGCCCCAAAACACTCAATTTTATATTGAACACTGCAAGCTAGGTTCGGGAGAATGGACCTCTCCGAAGAACACCCCGCTCAGCGGAACCTCCTACACTGTTGAAAACCTCGTGGCGGGGGAGACCTACAGGTAAGGTGTTCGGGAAACCCCGAATTTTTGCGGTATTATTGTTTTCTGATTCTATTTGTTAAAATAGATTTTACATTCTCATTGCCACTTTTTATCCTCTACAATCTACAACATAGTTTAATTAATTAATTTCTCTAATTTATTCATCTTTGTATGTCCGATGGTTAACGAGATCCCTGCATTCTTATCTTGGACACCCTGTCACCAGCAGGCGCTCTTGATAAGAAATCCTTGAAGTTAAGTAAGGTTTCGTCTACTTCAATCATATTTCTGGTGCATACGCGCCAATATTGCAAGCGAAAGAGCAGCAGCTGGGTAGAAACTTTTTTGGAAAATTATATTATTATTATGATTCTATGAAGACATTTTGGCAGATAATGTCATTTTATTGTCAAATAACACATACAAAATATTATATACGACACCTGGTGTATTACGGAAGCCGCTTTAAAATCTTCTCTTTCAGTTTCCGCCTAGTATCATGCGAAACTAAGTCAGTAAGTCTTCCAAGCATCGCTGTGACTCTCCCAGTAGCCGACACGTTGCTTTGGCAACAGGAACAGTTCAAAAGAAGATACGTAGAACTAAAGGAAATCAGTAGGGGGCGATTTTCTGTCGTCAGACTGGCTAAAGATAGGGGTAAGTGTCGTGTCAGTCTATTTGACAGGAGATGTCCTATAACTGTGTAATTTTGCAGGCACTAACGTGGAGGTCGCTTTGAAACAAGTGACACGACGCAAGCAGGCTCATCACGTGACCCAGGCTGAGTATGCCTTATTGGCTGGAATGGAGCACCCTAATATCATCAGATCCTTGGCTCTTTTCGACAATGCTCCCGTTCCGGGTATCGATACTATAGTTTTGGAATTGTATGTAGAACAATATAGTAGAGGGTTTTTGAGGTCAAATTTTCAAATTTTTCAGGGTGAAAGGTCCACTTTTATTCACATATTTGAGTGAAAAAGGTGACTATGTTGAAGCGGACGTGAAGCTTTATATGCAACAACTAATATCAGCGCTGGCTTGGCTTCACCGAAAGGATTTAGCCCATCTTGATGTGAAGGTATGTACTTATCCTTTTATACAATGTGTCCGCTTAAGTTCTGTATATATGGGAAACTTTTTTAATATTAGTTTTACGAAAAAGAGTTACTCTTTATAAAAAAAAAGTTCTGCTTACTGAAAAAATAATATTAGACTATTCAAACTTGAAATACTATGTACAGGATGATCAAAAAGTAAAAAAATTAGAATTGACCTACGAGAAAAGTACCCATAATTTTAATTTTAGAGCAAAATGAAATAAGAAAATGTTGATTGGCATTAAAAATTGTATATGTTTCTACTCTTAGTAGACTATTATTAAAAATAAATTTGACTTTGATTATAATTAATAATTGTATTTATTATGCAATTCAAGCTAATATTAACATTTACCAATTATTTTTATTCAAAACGTAACTTTTGATTCTTTATCCCTGTTTTGTAGTAATTTTATGACGCATTTAAATAATTGATAGAAACAAGATAATTTATTTTGGAAAAATACAATTATAATAATAAACATTAAAATATGAATTTAAATAAACATATTCATTAACTTTCCCTCACTGTACATTTGCCTTGACATATCCTCCCTCCATTTCAATACATTTAGCCGTTCTTCCAGAAAATTCTTTTAACACATTTCTAATCATGGCAGGAGTTATATTTGGAATTGTCTCTCTAATTACCCTATTTAAATGGTCAACATTTTGAAATGGCCTTTGTAGGTATACATTCTGTTTTAAGTAGGCCCACAAGAAATAATCGAGAAGGCTCAAGTCCGGAGACCTAGCGGGCCAAAAAAGGTCAGAATATCTATCGATGGCTTTTCCGTTAAAAAGGGCATTTAAGTATTGTCTTACATTCCTCGTACTGTGGCATGGTGCACCATCTTGTTGGTACCATATCCGTAGTCTATCAGGTATGTGAAGTCCATGAATAAAATTAAACAAATAATTATTTAAAAAATGCAAGTAACGTTCACCATTTAACTTTTGTCGAAAAAAAAGGTCATATTATTCTATTTTTGTAAATTCCGCACCACACATTTGCTTTAAATGAGTACTGATCACGTATCTGTATAATGAAATTTGGATTAACGTCACTCCACCAAGGACAATTTTGTGAACTTACAGTCCCGGTCGAGGTAAAGGTTGCTTCGTCGGTAAAAATTATATCTCTTGTCATGAAAGGGTTATCTTCTAACTCTCCTTGTATTAAAAAACAAAATTCTAAGCGTCGCTCAAAATCACCTGGCTTCAAGGTATGTATAAATTTTGGTTTGTAAGGCCGAAATTTGTTTTCATTTAATATTTTTGAAATCGTAGTTTTCCCTACATCATTTGGTAATGTTGTTGAACTTTTTCACAATGACTTTTTAGGTTAGTTTTCTACTACATACAACATTACTTGGTTCACAGTTTCATTATTTGCAACCCTTGGTCTACGTTTCTTATTGTAGTTATTTTCCACACTTCCAAAGGTCTTGAAGTTAGACACTATGTTCCCTACTGTTGTAAAAGAAATAATTTAAAATTAATTAAAAAGTTCGGCAGGTTCCCGATACGTTTTGTAATTTTCACCAACAATTAAAATTATTTCAATTTTATCTTGCATACTCAATTTGAACGGCATATTCATCTAATTAAATATTCAAACTGATGTTTCAGACAAATAACATAGCTGACCGTTAAAATTCAAATTCAGGTGGGAAATGGTGGCAAGATAATGGACATGCCATTAAGAATTAAGATTTAAATTTTTAAGTTTATTTTCAATAATAGTCTACTAAGAGTAGAAACAGATATAATTTTTAATGCCAATTAACATTTTCTTATTCCATTTTGCTCTAAAATTAAAATTAAGGGTACTTTTCTCGTAGGTCAATTTTGATTTTTTTACTTTTTGATCATCCTGTACATACTATCTCAAGTTTGAATAGTTTAATATTATTTTTTCAGTAAGTAGAACTTTTTATAAAGAGTAACTTTTTCTCGTAAAATTAATATTAAAAAAGTTTCTAATATGTACAGAACTTAAGCGGACACACTCTATACAGTGTTGGGCCTACATGTATAGGGATCTTGAAAACTGTAGAAGATAGAGAAACGGTTAAATGGGAAAATTTAGTATAGTACGCGATTCTCTCTTTTTTGTGCTTTTGAGTTATTTTGAAAAAAGCAGTTGCACTTTTGAAAATATGCTGTGACTTTTTTATTTTTTATTATTTTGGCAATGTGTAAAAACATTTTTTAAGCAACTTTTTAAGTAAATTTCAGTTCTGCAATTGGATTTTGAACACGACGTTTCAGTTACTTTATACCATCGTCAGGTACTACATCTTCTTTAGTGTTCAAGATTCCCATACATGTACTTACTATATTCTATATTTATTTATTAAAATTTCTAGCCCGAGAACGTGCTGGTGGACGCCACCTTCACCCCACCGCTCCTAAAACTAGTCGACTTCGGCGACTCCGTCAACACGTCGAAGAACGTCATTTTGCCTCCAGCTTGCCTGGAATTCGCTTCTCCGGAATTGGTGTTGGGCCAACCGGTAGGCAGGCACACCGATCTGTGGGCTTCAGGTGTTTTTCTCTACGTTATGCTGAGCGGAGTTTCGCCGTTTCTGGACGATTCCATGGAAGAAACAACAGCCAACATTTTAAAGTGCGATTACTGTTTTCCCGACGAGTATTTCTCGACGATCTCTGCAGGAGCCAAGGAATTTATCCAGAAGTTGTTGGTTCTGGTGCCAGCGCAGAGAATGGATATGGATACAGCTTTGACGAATTTTTGGATAAAGGAGGTATGCGAAGCGCTGCTTTCTAATATTAGTCGAAGGTCATCATCTACTGTCCACCATCAGTGGGTTGTATTATATCTCTGTCGTCACGAATTTTAGGAAATACGCCTAGTTTAACGACGGATTCTATTCTAAAAGCACAGGCAAAATTTCTAAACTCTTGCACTATTCGCAAGTTATATAGACGCTCTGCAGATAAGCGAAATTATAAATCTTATTGTAACATGCAAAAGTTATCTTCTTACTGTCCTACTTTAAACAAGCAACATTAAGGCTCGAGATTCCAAAATTTTGTGTTTTTTAAAAATTAGTCGGTCAGTATACCGATCACAGAACAAGGCCTATTTCGCCTATAAAATACAGTTGAAACAATCAGGTGGGGCTCTATTTACACTGACGGAAGACCCTATAAATTACCGACCAATCTCTTTAGTATGAATCCATTTCACAATAATTCGTTGATTTCTCTACGGCAATAAAATTTAAATGACAACCCTCAGTCGTAATCCCAGCCATAAATAAGGTACCTGACAAAAATATATTGTGTAGGTACCCGACCTTTTGAAAGGGTACAGGTCCTGATTACCTAGTAATTTCAATAGTTTAGGTTAGCTATTTTCAACAAAACAACAAATATAAAATATCAGGTAAGTATCTTTATTTTAATCATGTAATTAAATAGCTATTAATATTTATACAAAAATACTAATCTACAATATTATAATAATACAATATTTAACTTAATCTACTCTATATTTAGCTCTGTTTCACTATCACTATCGTCTTCATCTATGCCTAAACCAATTATTAAGGGCCTTACGTTACTATTAATTGTAGTAAAGTTTTCTTCTTGACCTTATGATTTAAAATTTTTTTTTGTTTATTGGGTTTTTAGGTCATTTATAAATAAATAAAGGTTTGGTTTAGGTTGACGTTTCGCTTTATAATACATTAAACCATCTTCAGAACTACAATTACAGGAAAATGTGATTATTAACTAGTTTTTAGGATTAAAAAGTAGACATACCTCTATAAAATCTTAGCACTATCACTTCTATTTTTACATGTTTAACTATGTGGTAACTATGCAAGACTGATTTACCACATAGTTAAACATGTAAAAATAGAAGTGATAGTGCTAAGATTTTATAGAGGTATGTCTACTTTTTAATCCTAAAAACTAGTTAATAATCACATTTTCCTGTAATTGTAGTTCTGAAGATGGTTTAATGTAATATAAACCGAAACGTCAACCTAAACCAAACCTTTATTTATTTATAAATGACCTAAAAACCCAATAAACAAGAAAAAAATTTACTATTAATTATGTTATAGGAATCTTCGACTTGGATCACGTGTCTCACAGAATTTTTCCGACTTTCTACTGGGATATTATTATTAACACATTTTTTGATTAATTCTATAACAGAACTACTTAGTGTAGGGAATGTGTTTTCTCTTCTAATCATCGTCTTTAACTGGCTCCATCTATGTTCTATTGGGTTACAAATACAGTAATAATGAATTGGCAATTTTCTTCGCAGATAATAATAGAGCGTTCGGAATAAATCTATTTTCTGAACCTGCATGTAATATCGTAATTCTTTGTCCTTTGTTTGAGGGAGCTTTAGTTTGACATTTGATTGTTGAATCGCTCCAATCTTTTTTAGGAGTGTCGTGGGTATCAAGCCAAGTTTCGTCCAAGTATATTATAATTGAACGATTTTCTTCCCTATATTGTCTGATAAGATTCAAATAATCTCTACGGCATACTTGTAAACGCTGCGATTCCATTAGTACTTGTCGTTTGTCAATGGTACGATATTTAAAACCCATTGCTTTTACTATTCTCCAAAGGCTTGTGATGCCACATAAAATGTCGGTTTCGTCTGCTGTAAGTACCTTTTTTAGCGTATTCATTGTTGGGACTATTTGTTTACTGTACATGTCATAAGTTTTCCTCCGAATCAAGTCTTTATCAGCTTCTTCGATGCTTCTCAATTTTCCGCTGTCACACCGTTTTTTCCTTGGCTGGATGGGTTTGGTCACTATATCTTTGCAACTTTGGTCAAAATACTCGTTTCACTAAAACTTGCACTCCGGTCATACCCTTTTTCTAAAAGGGTACAGTAAACGTTCTTTATGATGTTTTTGGCATCAAGTGTTAAAAGTTTTTTCTTCGTTACACCATAACTTCCGGAAGCAATATTATCTAAAGTTTCACAGAGATCTGACATATTTTGGATGCTCAATAACACACACGAAAATACCTTTAACGCACAGCTTGACAAACACCAAACGACTGATGAACTAAGATGAAAAGACTCTGTTTTATATTGAACACCTGCAATTTGCCATTAACCTACCTAATATACCAATATAATAACATAATTAATAGTAACGTAAGGTCCTTAATAATTAGTTTAGGCATTGATGATATTATAATATTGTAGATTAGTATTTTTGTATAAATATTAATAGCTATTTAATTACATGATTAAAATAAAGATAGTTACTTACTTAACTATTGAAATTAGTAGGTAATCAGGACCTGTACCCTTTCAAAAGGCAACTTATTTATGGCTGGGTTTAAATTTTATTGCGGTCGAGAAATCAACGAATTATTGTGAAATGGAGCATACCATTTTCTCAAAGATCCTAGGGTCCAGGTTTATGAATATTTTGAAAGCAATATCATATTTATCCAAAATCAGTACGGTTTAAAAAATGAAATACCTACTACTTTGGAAATCAATGGTCTCTAACGGACTTTGTCACTGAGGGATTAGACACGTATACTTAATGTTTTGACCTAACCAAGACATTTGACTACGTCTCGTTCGACATTCTGGCAAAAAAACTATCCTTCTATAACTTGCACTCGAACAACGTTGCCTTTATTGAGTCTTATCTGTCTCGAATTTTCGGAGAATATAAATTTTTTGTATTACACGTTTAAGCATTGACTTTCGAAATTTATTTTAATAATCAAGTTTATTACCATAACTTATTTAAACACAGTAACTAATCACTAATAATTCGCATTAAAATAATAAAATTTGTCATTATTAAATCTCATTAATGCTCACATGCATCTAACTTATGGACACGCACTCGGCAATTGTGTGGATGCAAGAAATTTAAGGCAAGAATGTTAAAAAGGTGAAAGATTTGTTCTTCTTCTTGTCTTTAAATTTCCCTATAAAAAGAAATCCGATGGAGTCCTGTCGGGCGATCTCGGTGGCCATAAAATAGACCCACCTTCACCTATCCATCGATTACCAAAAGTATGTGATAAGTGCTGACGCACTAAATTGCTAAAATGGGGCGGTACACCGTCGTGCATATATCACATTATATCATTTACTGAAACAAAGCAATTTTTCAATATAACTTTTCCTGTAACTAACCTGAATTAACCTGTACTGTTGCATGGGGTAAAAGGTAAGTCGCCGAGTACTTTAGGATTTTTTTTCTTTGGCAGATTAGGGTTATTTTGACCTCTCTCTTATTATTATAGGGTTGTACCTTATTTTATTTTTACTTTTTGCCTTGGAAAAGCATACCTGTTTAATTACTAACAATAAAAATCTATCTATCAATCTATTCTTAAAACTAATCACCAAATAAGAGGACTAAAGGGGCAGTGGGCAGTGGTAACCTAGAAATATTATTTTCAGGATAGTCTTACTACAGTCATTCCTTGTTCGAGGTTGAAAACGTTTATGCAAAGGAGACACCCCATAAATATCCCCACCACTCCGACTAGTCCGATTCCGATCTACAGCGGAGAACATATATTTTGAGACTTGGATATTTTAGTGTCCCAGAGTACTTTAATTGGTTTCTTATATTGTGATATTAATTTTTGAAATATTCTTTTAACTATTAGATGTAATGCCTTGTAGATATTTTAGGTGATCATAACGTTTTATTGTATAATATTTTTAGACTTTTTTAATTGATCTAGATCGTAATTGCCATTAAATAGTGTTTTTAGTAACTTTTAAGTCTAATACTTGAAACGGATTTCAATAAAAAATTAATCGTAGCACTACTTCCCCCTGTTAATCCTAAATAAAACAAATTGCAGGTGTTACATTATAAAATATGCTATATTGCTCGACGTAAAAGTTTGCAAAACAAATTTACAAATTACATCTTTAAAGTTTCGGACGCATTAAAACCGGGTCATCATCAGGGGACATCTTCTGCGTTTTAATCGCTGTGCTTATTGTCGAGTTGTAAGTGTATACTTCGATCCGGAAGTTAAGACCCTTTCCCCATTGAGACTTGAGGTAGATCTCCACGTAATATTGGTCAAGACCTCCGTTTTGAATGGACGCATATCCACCGTTGTCATTGTCATCGAGATTGGTCACCTAAAATGACGGCAAGAATATTATTTTTCTAGGTAGGTATACTCCCCATGTGGAAAGTTCCACTTTCTTCTCCTATATGTGCAGTAAAATTAAGCAGGTTGTGATAAAATTATTAAGGATAATAATATAGATGTAATAAAAACAACCATCGCAATATTAAAAGTTTTCACCAAAATAGAAGTAAGAAAATGTGACTTTCACTTTCAAGAATCATGTAAAAAATGGGGCGCTCCATCCATTTAAGTTTTTACCACAAATACTGTATTTTACAAATAGAGCGTGTTAATCAGAGATATTGCACCATTATACTGTTTCAGCAAAATCTGAAATTTTTACACGTTATGTAGGCATGTTTGGGGAAGCTGTTACCCCATTTGTTTATGCTACCAACTTAAAAATTTTAGATAAATTCGTGAATGGCAATCTCGCCCCACAGTTTTTTCTTTTATCAATTCATGGTATATTATTAACCAAGGGACTAAAGTGACTCATTTAATCCCGCGAAGAGATTAAGGCACTCTAGTGGTTGGTTTATACACTATTTTTTATACTTTCGGGAACAGTATTACAAGAATTAGGTAATATGAAGGTATAAATATAAAAACACCCGATAATGTCACAATTTAATGCAATTAAGCGATTATAAAAATGACGTCGTGAATATATAACATCGATAAGGAAAATATCGTTCTGAAAATCGTCGAAAAATTTACCTCGATGAGACATAGTTTGACACGCATGACACACCATCCAAAGGATGGTCCAATTCTTCCGGCAGGTGTAAAACAAGAGCTCCGTCAAATTAAGGGAAAATAATTATCGTTTTACATATGCCGGGTCAGAAAACCGTTGGGTCCCAAATGCCTTGCGGCTTTCTGCAGAGAATATTAAAGACTCCTGTGTGGACTACCATGAAGATACAACGGCAGAACTTTTTGAAGAATGGTTCAAAAATTGCCTCTTAACAAAACCCAGAACCGCGTGATATTAGTGGACAATGCGAAGAATGTTATAAAAAAGTGATCTTTTAGTAGTTTTAAAGGTATTCTGTAGAAAAAAAATATATGTTTGTGACGCATTGGCAGAGGAAATGGGACAAACTGTGCTACGGCTTTCACCTTATTATTGTATTTTTATTGCCATTGAGCACATGTGGCACCAATTAAAATCAATTGTTAAGTCAGAAAATACTTTTCCGACTTGAAGTTATAGTGTTGTAGAATTAATAAAAAAAAAGTGTTATTAATATTCTCCTAGGTAGTTAGAAAAATTTAATCCATCATGTAATTACTGTAGAAAATTCTTATGTTACACTGCATGATACAATTAAACCGATTATAATTAATTCAAATGAGGATAGCGACAGCGAAACAGAACTAGATATAGAATAACATTTTATATGTAAATAAATATAAGTAAGTATAATTACTTAGTGTCCTTAGTCCAACCCTTTACTGCAGCTTTATACTTTATATATTTAATGTCCACACAATGGGATCGATTAAATGACCCACTTTAGTCCTCGTTTGGCGGAACTGAAGTACCTATTTTAGTCCCCAAAAAAACAATTGCTTATACTTTCGTGAAAAAAAAGATGCCTTAAACAGAATTGTCATAGCTTTCTTAGTTTTTAAGCTACAGGGTGTATTCGAAAATGTTTGCTTTTTGACCACCCCCTGTGTTTCGGTTATCCTTTATCTTATCCGAAAATTAGAAACTATTTTTAAGAGAGTTTTTTTCAGCAGAGTTTAGTAAAGTGTTTACTTTTTTGTGGGAATCTTACTTTTCGAGATTTAGAGCAAACGTACGATTTTTTAAATGGAACACCCTGTATATTTTTCTTTTATTTGATTAGGCTATCTTTAAGCTTTTCAAAAATATATAATAGTTGACAGTTACTATTAACAATAAACGCACAAGTCGAAAAATTTAGAAAATTAGGGTAGTAGGCCATGAAATCATAAAGTAGGCTGGGATTGCACTTGTCAAACTAAAAAATAAAACTAAAGAAATGTCAGTTTATAGAAAATTTGTGGCCGTGTTGAAGTGTTTCTGTGGTCGTGTCGGGGAAGTGTTGAGATTTATAGATATTTTCTCCTTTTGAACTATATTTTCCGGAATTACTGCATTTACAATGGTTAGTCAAGGCTCAAAACCAATAACGTGTTAAAGAAACGGTGAGTAAGCATGCTAAAATCGTGTGTACCTTAACCTTATTTTTTTATAGTTTTTCATCACTTAGGTGATTATTTATTATCATTATTTCCTTGGGTAGAGAAATTTTACTTCTTATTAGAGAAATGGAGTGTATAATGGCGATATCTCTCACAAGAAGTACCAAAAAAACAACGGAAAAACTACAAGTTTAATTAAAATCCTTGTTATAATGCAGACAACTTTAATGAATTTAACAAGTCAGGATAATTTGACGGGCGACTTTAAAGTGTACGGTGTTGCCATGGTTCTTTCTATAACTGAAATATAGGATATTTGAACTACAGCTTGTCCAACTTAGTCAATCACATTTTTTTGAAAAACCATTAGTAATTATTATAATGCTTCTGCATGCTTTGCTACACTAGATTTACTTGGGTTAAAGGGCGCTAACCGGTTTCTAATCCGTCTCTTTGTTTCAAATTCGCGATATAGCAATAATATCGTTATCGGCAAATATGGCAATAGCGCTTCGGCCATCGTCAGTCGTTTTTTTAAGACAATCTACGTTTTTTTGTTTGCTTACAAGTTTCTGCGTTTTTTTATTATTCTCTCAGAGTTTTCTTGTGACATATTTGGTTTATTTCAACAAAGAAGTGTATATTATGAGTCCTACAAGTGATATTTCATTGGAAAAAGCAATATTCTAGGTTTACATACAAAATACCATAGGTACCTACCCATGAGTTGGGTAGACTTTAACATTTTTTTTCTCAAAAACTGCGTTTCCGGAAAAAAAAAACGCAAAAGTGAGATTTTGATCAGGGACATGCAATTAGGGGGTATGCAAAAAATCAGCGAAAAATTGTCTGATTCCGGTATTTCAAATAATTACCTTTTTTTACACCAATTTATTAATATTTAAGAAAGTTTGGGGTATTTGGAGCTTCTTTAGGTTAACGTGTTAAAACTTCAAGGATTAAGTTTGTTTTGTTGTCAAGAATGGCTGTTTTTATTATGAACGTTTTGTTTTTTACAATAAATTTGTCCCTCTACTTATATCTTCTATTTTAAATTGATTTTTTATGGTAAAGGGATTAAAAAACATTTTTTAGGTAACAATGTGACCTATTTAAACTCGTTAAACTGCAGAGAAGTAAGTTAGAAACCCCCAAATAAAGGTGAGGTTGCCAAATTTCCAAAAATAAAAATAATATATGCAGGTACAGGGTGTTTCATTAATAACATGTCTCTATCATTCCTACGTGAAAAAGGCATAGTTGGTAGAAGTTGTTCTATCCTCTTTGGTAGAAGTCGCTAGAAGCAACCGTTTTCGAGAAAAAGAATATAAAAAAAAATCAATGACATTAACATGCTATCTCTTATCAGAGTTTGATAAAATTGCATTTATCTCCTAAGGGGCCGTCCATAAATCTCGTGACGCTCTGAGGGGGGGGGGGAAGGGGGTCAGGGCAAGCGTCACGTTTTGTCACAGGGGAGGGGGGGTTCAATCGTTAAAAACGATTTTTTCAATTGCCCGCAAAAAGTCGAACGGTTGGTATAATACGACAATGCGATTGGAACGAACACCCAATCAGCGCACAGCGTGGTGAATTGAGGTTAAAACTCATTATTAAACTAATTATTTATTAGTTGACTAATTTTTAGTTCGATATATAAGTACTCCCAATTTGTTTTCAAATTTTCTTTATTCTGGTTATCGAGCATTGTACATGAAGGCCGGGGGGGGGGGGGGGGGCATGACGTTTAGGGAAGTATTAGGGGACTGGTCACGCTACCGTCACGGGGGGGTCAGATTTAGCGAATTTTAGCGTCACGAGATTTATGGACGGCCCCTAAACAAAGCCAAAATCAAAAAAGGCACTTCGCATTAGCCACTAAATTGCTTATCTAATAGTCTAAACCACAAATTTCTTTAATCGTAAGGGTGAAAAGATCTTTACATTAAAGTAGTAGATCGTTAAAGAAATGTTTATAACAAGAATAATGACATTAACATGTTTCGACCTTAGTAAAGGTTATCTTCAGCATGAAGAAAATGTATCGATCAGGGCAAATGACATAAAAGAACAATCTGGGTGTAGTTTATAAACTTAAGAGTAGGTAAACATCAAGGTGGGTTGACATATAAGGGAGGGGTAAGTACAATATTAACATTGTTTTACATAAACAAGGACAAAGTTTAAAGAAGGAAGTTATGTAAGAAGATCAAAATGGCAGTTGGACTATAAGGACAGAAGGAGAAACTGTTTTGTCTCCTTTTGTTTATAATAATGTATTTTTAAATACTTACTATTATACAGAGGGTGTTTCCTAACTACGGTACGAAACTTCAGAGGAGGGTGATACGTAAGGTCGTTTTAAGAAAAAAAAGTTCCTATGAACATAATATGTCCGGAGTTGCCCGGATTTGGATATGCCCCTGTTCCATTTTAAAAAAAGTATGTTATGTAAATATTTTTTGATTTAACGGCATACAACTTTACGCAAAACCTGAACGTTTATTTTTTTAGTCGACCTTTTGTCTCAAAAAATAAGTATTTTACAGCGATGTAAAAGTGAGACAAATTGTGAAGTACCTATAATATAGACTAAATAAAAAAAAATTATTAAAAAATTGAATGGTAATGAAAGTATTTTTTTGCTTTCTGGCCTAGACCGGTAATGTGATATTTTCCGGTTAAAAAAGAATCTAGAAAGTGCTTATTTTTCGGTCGTTTGAAAAAAACAATTTTTTTTTAAATTCGTTTCCTTCTTTTTCAAAAATGGCATGCGAGCTTTCTCCTTATATGCGCTTGTTTAGTGCGCTTTTTTTCTGTGTTTTTTTTTTTTTGTTTTTTTGGTCAGCATAATCGAGCAAAAATGAAGGATTTCAGTGGACTGTATTGTTAAGTACCTACTTTCCCACTTACTTACCATAATACAGCCAAGCTTATTTTTGTTGATTCCGCTCTCTGGACAATCCACTGTTTTTGTTAAAGTTTGAAAAATATGTCCATTTTCTTCAATGGTCAGACGGCACAATGGGGTTTCGCTAGAAAATATTTTTTTATTTGTAATACCTATTATAGGAGAAGTTCTTTTCACAATAAATGGTTTTGACCTTTTAACTGCAATAAAGCTTAAGGATCGATATCCCATTGTCTGGACAATAAATATGTAAAGTATAAAGGTACGTGAACAGTCGGACTAAGGCAATTAAGTAATTATACTCGTATGATGTGGTTATATTAATTTAATGAAATAAAAAAAAAACTAAATATTATAAATTTTTAAATATTTTACATGTATAACGTTATTCTATATCTAGTTCTGTTTCGCTGTCGCTATCCTCATTCAAATTAATTATAACCGGTTTAATTGTATCATGCAGAGTAACATAAGAATTTTCTACAGTAATTACATGATGGATTAAATTTTTCCATTTACCTGAAGGAATATCATTAACACATTTTTTTATTAATTCTACACTATTTATTAGAGTTGGAGAAGTATTTGCTGACTTAACAATTGATTTTAATTGGTGCCACATGTGCTCTATGGCATTAAAAATAAAATAATAAGGTAGCACAGTATGTCCTATTTCCTCTGCCAATGCGTCACAAACATATACTTTTTTTTTATACAAAATGCCTTTAAAACTTCTAAAAGATCACTTTTTTAATAACATTCTTCAAAATAATAATGTAGTTTTGAATCTCTAATTTCGTATTATTTGAACCTGAAGCCTTACATAATTGGCGACTGTGATATCTTGCATTTGGTAAAAGACAATTTTTGAACCATTCTTCAAACAGTTCAGCCGTTCTATCTTCATGGTAGTCCACGCAGGAGTCTTTAATATTCTCTGCAGAAATCCACAAGGCATTTGGGACCCAACCGTTTTCTGACCCGGCAATGGTAATTCTTTTCCCTTTATTTGACGGAGCTCTTGTTTTACACCCGAGTCGGACCATCCTTTGGATGGTGTGTCATGTGTGTCAAACCATGTCTCATCGAGGTAAATTATTGGACGATTTTCAGAACGATATTTTTTTATCGATGTTAGATACTCACAATGCCATTTTTGTAATCGCTGGGATTCCATGAGCACTTGCTTTTTGTCAATCGTGCGATATCTGAAGCAAAGTTTCCAAAGGTTAATGATGCTACAGCTTATTTGGGTTTCGTCATTAGACGTAGTCGTAGCTTCAAAAATGAATACTGGGAATTTACGGGTATTTACGACCCCACTTGGCACCCATTCTATTGCAGTCATTAAATCAGAACCATTTTTCGTGAATAGAACTCGATAATATTTCATATGTTAAAAAAAAAACAAAAAATTGAGTTGATATGGCCACAAATGAAAGGCTATGGAGCAAGAAATAACACTACATTTAAAATAAAAGATGTATGTGAGATACTGAAATATTTATTAACAATTATCACAAGAGAAAATTGGCAAAAAGCTATAAAACATGTAATAAAAGAGTAAAACAATGTGGGACTTAGACAACATGATGGAACCAACTGTAGAACCACTTATATTATTTCAATTGACTCCACAGACGAATCCTTTGAATTTAGTGATAGTTTTTACAGTTTTTATATTAAGTAAATAATGTTAATCAATATCAGTTAAATGTAAACCCAATTCAACCCTGTCGTAAGATTTATCCTATATTATCGGCTCACTCTATTGTTATAAAAATTTCCGACCCTATTGTGAAATATAAAATTACGGGTGTGTCGATCCATACAATATTAAAACTTACTGTTCACGCTGTAACTCAAAACTTGTATTTTGCATTTATAATGGTGGTCACTTGCTGTGAGGCAATAGGAAACACAGTATAAATGATTTTTTTCCCGCTTTTGTATGTCGAAACTTACGTCAAATTGGTTGGATCCGGACACTGATAGACGTTATGGGATTCTTCTGTAACAGTAACATCAAATGGAATAGCATTAATACAACCAGTTAGAGACAGACAACAAATTACCACAGCCAGAGCTAGAAGCACAATAACTGGCTGCGCCATTTCCTGAAATAATTTTTTTAAACTTCACTGAACCACTTAATTTTATCAATACGCTTTTTTTGGAGGTGCTACACCTTTTATTATTTTCTTATTATATTGCTTATCATCAGTGATAAGTAGGTATTTTGTTATGTTGTCTGAAGTATGTACCAATATTACAAGCAAAAATTGTGTAGATTATTAAGAGGTATTATCCGAAAATATTGACACGTGTTTTTACATTTCAACACATCGCACATTGACATTTTAAACCACACTAGACACTGGACTCATAAGCAATAATTTTATCGCCCATATAATCTTGTCTCGAGGCACAGACAATGTATCAAAACTACTTCATACCACTCGTTAGAGTAAGTCTAAGCCGTTTTGAAAGGGTGCAACCTCTCTGCTTCTTACCCCTAATCCTCATATCAGTCGCCCAATCCCTTTTGGAAAGGCGAACCGTCTGCTCCTTATCCTTAACTCTCATAGTCTTCATACCACTCCTCAGAGTAAGCCCAAGCCGTTTTAGCCTCTGCTTCTTACCCCTAACCTCATACCACTCCTCATAGTAAGACCAAGACATTTTGGAACTGTGCAACCTCAAGCCGTTAGTGGAAGGGTGAGCCCTCAGTCTTCTTGCGCCCATATTCCATATTAGGCATCGACGACACCACACCCCAAGGGCTTCCTGACTACCTGTTAAATAACGTAATAGTATAACACATAAGTCGCTGTTTCATTCTCTTTCCCAAGACATATTCCCCGTTTTTTATTTGTAGGTAGTTATACAGCCAAGAAACGAAGCACAATAAACGCCTGCAGTTCTTTAGTAGTTATTTATTTTTCTCTTCGCGTCAAATATTGAATTTTAATCGATTTTAAAAATAACAGTCTAAATATGACTTGGCAAATAAATGTGGATAATGTCGTTTCTCCTTTCGTTGATAAGAATCCAATAAACCCATGCGTTTCTTCAACTCGGACGGTTCGAATCGGATCTGGGACCAATTGGATATGTTTGGAAAGTGTCTCCGGTTGCGTCGCTTCCAGTCGCATTCTGGACTGCTTAGAATGGTGGTGTCTGATTCAAATATGTCATAATATTTCTCTAAAAGCACGGAAAAAGTAATTAAAAATGTCTATTGGGAACACCAGCCTAAATTTTAAACACAAAGTCTGTAGCACTGTCTAGTATAATGGCAACGACTCCTCTTTTGTCAGGTTTTATTAGTTATTCCGAAGTTGACGATCCAAATTTAAAGTTAGTGTAGTTGCAAATAAGGAAAGACAAGCCAGTTGAGTTTCAAGCCTTTAAATATCTACCTTGATATGTTCGCTTCATGTCTGTTTGACCCTAGAATTGAACTGGATGAATGAAGGATTTGCACTGAATGATTTGGATTTGATGGTAATAAGGTCACAGTAGAGATGTCGATATTGACGCATTTGCGATAAACAGGTGCAAGTTCAGCTGTCACCTTTTCGGATTTTCTGTCGGTTCCAACCATCAGTTCTTGACAGTTTCAAACTATCAAATACAATCAACCAGTTGTAGGACTTAACAAGGCATTTGGGGGTCTACATGCAATATTCATCATGTATACTCTATTTCTGATTAAAAGCTAGTCCCGGACTGCTGGTTGAAACAAGCCTAATGTAAAAGCAATGAGGACAAAATATGAAAGGCAATATTCGAACAACCAGATTGTCAGTCTCAGGTCCGTATTTACCTTGCTTAGAATTTAATCATGGTTTGTAATAAAAATAAGTAAGACATTAAATAATATTTTATTTATGTTTAAATGTGAAATTACGGTAATATTCCAGTTTATCGGCTTATGCGAAAAATGGCGTAAAATGAAAAACGTTTCTTGCAATATGTAGCACGTACTTTCTAAACGACAAATCCGCGAGCGGAAAACCATTTTTTTAATTGGAAATATAAAAAAAATGTGAAAATAGTCGACCGAAAAGCACAGTGAGGTTATGTTTCTCTAGCTGTTAGTCACTCGACAAAAATTGTAATAATTATAGACTTATATTGGTTAAACAGGCGCTAACACGGCATCTAATCCACCTTTTTGGTTCCAATTCGGTATATGCTACATAAATCAACAAGAGTTTTTCATTTTTTTTTCATTTTTGTCACAAGCGGGTACCCTATTATCACGTTTTTTTATATTTGCAATTAAAGAAATGGTTTTCCGCTCTCGGATTTGTCGTTTAGAAAGTACGTGCTACATATTGCAAGAAACGCTTTTCATTTTACGCCATTTTTCGCATAAGCCGATAAACTGGAGTGGTACCGAAATTACAAGTTATTTTATTATTAAAAATTATATTTGTGATTACAAAAATATACAAATTATTCGGTACTTATAATAATTATTCACTTAATATATCAATATCACTATCGCTATCACCATCTGTTCTAATTATTATTTGTGCTATGTTGTTTATATGGCTATAGGATTTTTCCACTTTTTCATCATGTGTAACAGAATTTGCCCAACTTTGTGAAGAGATGTTAAAAACTTCAGTTTCTATAAGCTCAAGTACACTGGAGTTAATAGTAGGGCAAATATTGTTACGACGAATGGCAGATTTCAGTTGGTGCCAAACATGTTCGATGGGATTAAATTTGCAATGGTATGGTGGAAGCCTTAAAACTGTATGCCCTAGATTTTTTGCATAATTATCACAGAAGTATTCCTCTTGTAGTTTTAAACTTTGTAAAACCTCAATTAATTACCTTTTGGTGTAATCTTCCTGAAAATAAATGTCATTATCATACATATAGTTTTGGATTGTTGCTTTTGTGTTATTTGAGGAGGGAGTCTTGGTCAACTGCCTACTATGGTAGATTGCATTGTCCATTACAATTACGCTATTCGGAGGTATATTTGGAATTAGCTTGTTTTTAAACCAATCTTCAAATAAATCAGCAGTGGTGTCCTCATGGTAATCCAGAGAAGAATATTTAATGTTTTTTGCAGACAAAGTCCATTTGGAAACCATCCGTCTTTAGATCCAGCATGCAAAATCGTAATTCGTTTACCTTTTTTTGACGCTGGTTTCATCTTTTTCAAGCCTCTTAATTAAATTATCTAATGTAGGCACGCTTTGTTCCTCGTATAACTTGTAAATTTTACGCCGTATTATATCTTGATCACTTCCATCTACCTTCGAGAAAATGCCAGTATCGGTTCTTTTTTTTCTCGCTAAAATGGGATTATTCACAATTTTCCATACAGTTGATGTTGGAACTTTTGTTAATGTGGCCGTTTCTTCTAACGCTGCTTGCTTATTGCTGACCGCACGTTCAATGAGAGTTGAATAAACATTTGTTTATAACTTCCTTAGTTTCCACAGAAAAGTGTTTTCTGCTTTTCGACGTGGTTATCTCCTGAGATACATTGGGCTCGCATATATTTTCCATGACTCACACACGATTAAACAAACGCTGTACACACGAAGTAAGAATAATTACTAAGTCTATAACTAACTAGAGTGGCTATATATACAGCCTTTAGAACATAATTTGTTTTATGGGATTAACCCTCTCATTTTGAATCGGGTAAAAATCGGTTTAAAATCACCAAACTATTACTTTAATAATGAAATTACGTCTTCCGGATTTGCAGTTTACTTAAGACATTTTTAAGTACGGACCATAATTTACCTGCATTTATTCATTCATTCATTGTTTGTTTATGGCCACCCTTGGATAATCCCATTCAAAGGCAAAGTGTAACTTTTTTATATCTCTGGACAGGCTTTACCTGCTTTAGGAAATCATAAATAGGTATGTTTGTTGATTGTTTTTTGTTTATCAGTTTGGCTGATTTAGCTATGATTAAATATGCTTACTAACCTTTATTTTTCTGTGGCACTTGATACTTACAAGGTGCTTACAGGTCATGAGCTCGAGGGGGCAGGTGTGGATTAGTATAAAGATAAAGATGCGGGTTTTCCAGAATCAGAATTTATCGTACCAGTTTTTGAGGTACGGAATATTTTTGAAGATTTTATATTTTGGGACATCATAATTTTATTTTGGATACTAATAGAGTCTACCAGATGAATATTAAAATATTGCATGATGCCTTGTTAACTCCTACAACTAGTCGATTGTATTTGACAGTTTGAAACTATAAGGGACTGATGGTCGGAACAGACCTTATAGAAAAGGTTTACGTCTATGAACGTTTTTTTTTCTTCTCACAGATTCCTGTGGCTAGGAAACTAAGGAAACCTGGCGTAGCTACCTTCCAGAAGTGATTTTCATTTCCTTTTTAGTCTTAGAGCAAAATGGCTTACATGTCCCTATCTTACTTTTTTATTATCTGCCCTCAAAAATATCAATTTCCAGTTGAACCCAAAGGACTATATTTCCGGCTTTTGAGTTACATCCGGTTTAGGTTAGTTCGACGTACCGTTAGAAAGCTAGAAGCTGTCAAAGTTCGTATTTTAAAAGTGGATCTCTCGAAAATGTATTAAGTTTATACTTATGTACTCATTAAAATATAATTTCAATTTTATGTAGAATCAAAAAATATTGTAAGATATATGGTGTTCCATTTAAAAACAATATATTTTTATTGTCGTACTTTTCTGGATGTATTACATTTTGTACAGTATGTCCTTCATTTAACCATGTCTTGGCCGTAAAGTAAATTATTTTCCCTGCACAGCGATATTGTTGTATTTCTTCTAGATACTTTCTACGCCACAATACGATTTCTTCCTTTTCCACCAAAAGACTTTTGCGATTACGTTTTAAGAATCGAAAATTCAATTCTCGTAGTGTACGCATTAGAACTATTCGTGAAACTTTTTGCATATTTTCATCCCTTTTAATTTCGGCAGAATTTTTTTTTAATTCGGAAGTTCATTTCGAAAAAAAATGGATGCACTTTCCGACGAATGGCTAACTTTGTTTGCTGATCAATAAATATCTTTTTCCGTCCTCTGGTTTCCTTTTGATCGGACACTTTAGTATTCCTATTGTCCTTGATAGTTCTATAAACAGTACGGCAAGATGTCTTAGTCAATGTGGCACAAAGTTCTGCTGCATCAGTGAATGATATTCCACTGTGTGTCGTGTGTACTTAGAATTCCCTCATACATATTTTTATCATTGTACGCTCCCCAGGTTTTAAATGACGTCGTTTGGTAACTTGCTGGTTACTATCACTTGAAGAACTCGCCTGCATTATAATATTTGCTGTGTTGAATAACCACCAAAATAATAAAACTGAATTGCTAATATCCTCTTGATTGAAACTTGTCTACGACCAGGCCCGTATCCAGAAATTCGTTTCGGGGGGGGGCCTCAAGGACGAAAATCATTAAAAAATGTGGACTTGCGAATCACACATTAAAACTTAAATCATTATGTGACGTTTAATCTATTATTATTTATAGTGCAATAAAAAGATGCAGTACAAGGTGTACAATAAACAGCTACTAGAACATACACCTTAAAAAAGTAATTTCCTCGATTTTTTCTTCGCCGAGCGGTCGAGCACTTCCTCCGGATCATCTTTGTTCAACCAGTCCAACAAAAAAAGCTAGAAATCCCTAGATCTCGATCAGAATCGATTCGTACAATTGAACAATAATGTTCGATGCTGCCACATGCGAGATATAAAAAAAGTTGTATTACTGAACATGGCAAGTTTTTCATAATTCAAAAATATAGGTATACGTTGGATTGACGCCGATTGTGCTTTTCGTCGACTAAAAACTTGAATTTCAAATAATAGAAAATTCTATACCTACTGAAGACTTTTCTATGAAAAACCTCAAATGGAAAAAATCTTCAAATTTCAGGATTTCGGGGGGGGGGGGGGGGGCCTGGATACGTGCTTGTCTACGACACTGAACGTTGGTTAGAGGCGATAAGAAAGCGTGCGAGCGCCTAGGCATGGATTTTTCCTACCTGAGTTGCCAAATTAAGTAAAACAGGTACCGTACGGTGAAATGGCCTTAATGATATGCCGATTTCGGTAAATTTTATGGAAATTTCAGTAAAATCTAATAAAACTTGGCAACATGCAATGACCTATTTATGCACAGTCTTCCCAAGCGGCTTGGATTGCTTTTATTTAAGCTCCTGTATCTTACAAACGAGGGGGTTCTGGACCTCCATTAATGGGAACTTTTTTCATTATTTTTTGTCAAGGAATCACCTGTTTCAATTTGGCGGTATAAGATTGAAACACCCTGTATATACATTCTGTTTGTTCATATATTCACAAAAATGAAAAATTGCAGGAATTTATGAACCATCAATACCAATCTAGAAGTAATGTTTGATTATACCAAAAAACAAAAAATCTTAAATTCAAAATTTTATAATCTTTTGCCAAACAAAACTAAACAAATAATTAAACCTAAAATGATTTACATTTAACAAGCAGAGCAAAATCTTTATTATTAAAAGCCATTATTTTAATTTCTGGTGAAGTGGGTTTTGTTTGGGAGACTTGGTGGTATCTGGAAACTTAAAGAAATTTAAATACTAACCTACTTGCCAAATTACTAGGTTGAAGATGTAAATAAAACTCTGCACTTTTGTAATAGACAATAAACGTGAATTTTCTTTATTACTATTTAACGTTTACATCGTTATTTTATAAACACAAGCGTTAAAAGACTAGTATAAGAGCACTTAGTATGATATAATAACAGAATAATATATATAGTACAAAAATAAAAATAATTGACCTAGGTATACTCCACAACGGCATTTCAAACATATAATTATATTATGTTTTGTCATGTATAAATGATGCCATTTTTCAGACGGTAAATACAAATCCTAACGTAAAAAAAAATTCTCTTCTCAAAATAATAATACTTAGGAAAAAATAAGTACAAATAATAATTATTTTCTAAAGTAACGACAGTTAAATTTAATAGGCCCCATCCTGGTTAGAAGAAAGTTGACCTGAACGTCAAGTTAGTAAAGCTTTTACGTTTGAAAATCTTGGTAGAATCAAATTTTCATCATTAATATCCCAAAAACATTGATAACTACGAGATAATTTAATCACAGATTTCAAAAACAAGTTACTTGACAATAGAGTTGTCAAAAAGTATTAAGCAGCCTTGGGCACACCGAACATGGCAAAATCAGTGATTGTTTAAAAATATTACTGATTATAAGCACCAATCTTTAATCCCTTACACCATCAATCTGACTGAACGAATCAGATTGATATTGACAAGTATACATAAAAAAAGGGGAAATTAATGATGAAAAAAACTACAACCCCATATCTCTTTTCTCTAACATTGATAAAAAAGCAATTTACTGAATTTTTGGAGAGACACTTAATTGCTAATAATCAGAATGGTTTAAAGAGGGAAAGAGCCATTTATCAAGCAATATCGGACATACTACTCACTAAATAATAAGACTAACCATGGCTATGTGCATAGACCTATTTAAAGCTTTTGATAGTGTAAATCACAAAACATTGTACTCTAAGAGTGAGAATTTTGGTATCAGAAGTGATTAAAAGTGACACTTATGGTAGTAAAAGTTACTAAAGTAGTACCCCCCATAGACATCGTAACTATTAGACCGAACAATAACAAATAAACGTGTTGTCATCAATGTATTCCAGTGTAAAGTAAATCAACATTCAAGCTGCTCCCTTCCACTTGGTTTGCCAGACTTACGCCACAGAAAACGTAGTTTTCTGGGCTTACTCTGTTAAAAGTATTAACTTCTATGATGAACTAGATTAACATGATGTGGAAAATATATAACATTGCCTAAAACCTTGTAAACAATATGGCAACGCAGCAATAACGGATCCGCCCAGATTTCATCATTTTCGTGGCCACCGCATCGACTCGACAATACTCGGCATAGCGGATGTTGTTTTCCCGGAGTTTTGTCGCATGCGTATGTAAAGGCAGCGTAATCCCCACTCCCGGCCCCACCTAGCTCCTCACAGCGTCTCGCCACCAAACGATTTTGGCATCACAATTTTATAGCATTTATGAATGGCGTGTCGGATCTATAGTTACGATGCCTATGGTACCCCCAGGTACCCTTTACTGTATACTATATACAAGGTGTTACTTAATGATAGGTCGTAATTCCAAGGGCCCATTCCTGAAGCAAATTCAGGTAGAAAACTTCATACAAACTTGTATCCTAAAAAGTCTGGGTTTCAAGGGTGTCAAAGTTAAAAAAAAATCGTTTTTTTAATAATATCTGAAAGATTCTTTTGCCGATTTTGGTGAAATTTGGCAGTGTTGTTCGTTGTGATAAGACGCTAAGTTAGCACTAATAGATGATAATTATGAGTTCCAGTGGCGTCTCTGGGGGCAATCTCACGAATAATATTGACTAAAAAAATTTTGGACATGCAATGAAGTGGCTTTAATTTTTTGTCTCGACAACGGAGTAAGATACGAAAAACTATCAAGAGACAAAAAAGTTGTATTTTTAGCTGCTTAACCCGATAACAATATAAAAATTTTAAATAAGTCAGTGGTGTACATTTTTTTTTGTCAATATTATTCGAGAGACTGCCCTCCGGGACGCCACTGGAACTTATAATTAACATCTAGTTAGTGCCAACTTAGCGTCTTATCACAACGAACAACACTGCCAAATTTTACCAAAATCCGCAAAAAGATTTTTGAGATATTAATAAAAAAACCGTTTTTTTTTTTAACTTTGACACCCTGTATCTTGAAAACCAGACTTTTAAGGACACATGTTTATATGAACTTTCTACTTGAACTTGGTTCAGGAATGCGCTCTTGGAATTACGGCCAGTAACACCCTGTATACCAATGAACTCTCTGATATAACAGTTCTATGTGCTGATGATACTACCTTCATTTTTAGTGAAGAGGACTCTGAGGTAATGCAAATGAGTGTGCGTAAAACATGGCATATTCTTGACAGGTACTTTGCAACCCATAACCTACCCTTAAATGTTTCAAAAACACAGTGTCTCGTCTTTGCCAATCGAGCAGATAACGCCTTTAAGCTGGATTTATAAACTCGAAAAGTTGGTGAGGTTGAAGTTATTATTAAGTTTGTGAGGTTAGATATTCCGAACTCCGAGCATAAAAATTGGTTATCTCGAACTACCCGGGAAGTTTTCAAACCTTACATGAGCTTTACATCAACAACATGAACGAGTGTATAAATGGAACTGAGTGTTCCCTCTAGTTTAAATTGAACTCCTATTTCCAACATCAACTGAACCTCAACCTCGCCAACTTTTCGAGTTTATAAATCCAGCTTTACTTTTTCACACAAAAATAATAAAATCCAATCGACAGAACATGTATCATTATTGGTGTGCTTCACGGACACTTCACCTCAAGCAATTCACTGCTCTGGTGCTCTCCCTAAGATGTATTAATTATAGATAAAAAGTGATATCTTACCAAATCAATGCTGTTTAAATATATAAATGATATGCCGCTAGGGCTATTATATTATTAAGATACGATGATTGTTTGTTTCAGCATTAATTTCTTTCTTTTTCTCTTTTAAATAATTTAAAATCCGATTATGTAAGTTATTCAATTTTTTACGCATACTTTAATATTGTAAGTACAATTAATTGTCCATAACTATCTTACAGTGTTCTAAGCCAATTGGTTTTTGTTTAAACAAATAAATTCTTATGACTAGGACTGTGACATTCTTGAGTTTAGGTTAGTCGAAGGGCGCGAAACCCTAGATTATCAGTCAGACTGATGATGGGATTGAAATGAAAATAAGAGCGCGTAATTGGTCATTCTCTTGGCATTGAGCACCAAAAGAAACGTGAAAGTATACGCATTTACATGTGTTACTACCGCACGAAGTTGATGGTTTGTGTGACACACTGTCTGCACCAGATTCAGTTGGATGCCATAATTTTGTTTTGTTTGTCGGGTTTTGTATCCTTATAGTCGTTTTTCACACCAAGTGATGTTCATTTCGTGTTTAGGTAAAAATTAACACAAATTTGATTAAAATACTTTTTAACATGGTACGCGGATTTTGTTAACACCCGGTATATCATCAATCCGAATGACAATCACCCTCAACACCGAGTCGTGTTTCAAGATTTCTAGAAGTCCATAAAGCAGTCAATGTTTACCTTACACAGTCACTGAGATTGTCAATCCACAATCTGATTGATGGTGTAAGGGAAGGGACCCTTTATGGAACATTCCGGAGAGTAAAACGTTATAAAATAAAAAATACCGTTAAGCTACTGCTGTTATTGTGCGCAATTATGATTTCTGAGAAAAATGAAGATTCTCGTCATTACAAATCAGTATATATATATATGTAGATTAAGTATCGAATCGACTAAAGCACTTTACACCTATAACCCTAAAAAAACAATATTTAAATAAAAGAACAAAGTAGGAATTAAGGCACAACCTAAATACATATTTATCTCTGATCTCACGTTGTCGCTTTACACTCCCCCAAGATCTTTACTTCAGTAGTGTCCCTGCCTCATCGCCAAAAGAAAAAACTGCCAACAATCCAGAAGATGGAACATTTTTCGGTTATACAGGGGGTTTATTACACATACGGCAAAAATAGGAGTTATTCTCTGGACTCGGCCGCTTTGTTTCGGAGATACAGGTCGAGAAAAATTTTCGACAAAACCAATTTCGATATTTTTCAAATTATTAATGCAATCGATATAAAAGTATGGCGTAATACACTGGGCTTACCGAGTATATTTTTTTTTAAATGCGCTGTTATCTTTTAAGCAAATCAGTTTAAACGTGAATTTCATTTGCATGCGTCTCGTAATTGATCATCATTTTGTATGTGTCGCTATGAAATCATCAATTGCACCAAAACGCAACAATTTTGCCAGCTAGAATTGCTGCCATATTACCTTCAAAACAAAGCAGCTTTTCAAAAACCATAAAAGGACAAAATATTGTTAGAATAGTCCAGGGAATACCTGCCTCAATTTTTGCCGTATGATTAATAAACACCCTGTAGATTGCAGTTACTGTATGAACTGAGCGGAAAGGTCAATTATTGGTGGATTGGTATATAAATTTGCTAGCTACTTTCTTACCTTGAAAAAATATTTCTTTTATGTCAAGATCATTGCAACAAATACTCTTGTATTAAATAAACAATTATTGCTTATTTTAAAAAGCTTTACTTTATTTGATTAGACCTAGTTAATTAGCAAAGACATACTTGAAGTCTTAAGAAGAAAAGGTAAATCTACAGGATAGGATTATGTTTATGCCTCATAAATTGACGTTTCAAAACCTGCTTCTACTTTTAGAATCCACATAGTGGATTCATAGTCATGACACAATTTTTGAACAGGTCGCTGTCTAATTAGTGGTTTGAATTCTGACGTCAGGCTAGCTTAATATTCCCGATTTTGATTGGGAAAGACCCAACTATAACCTCAAGTAGATGTCTGTCTTTATTTTGGCGAAGAGGTGAGTCGATCACTTCTCTAATCCACGAGATATCTCAACAAATGTCCATGTATCATTCCATCCGACTAGACGTACTCGTCGCGCTGTCCCCGCTTTGATTTTGCTCAGTTTCCGGCGACGTGTACATAATATTCGCCGAAATAATGATCGGGTACTCCAGGTCCTTGTCGAAGGCCATCAGCTGCAGCTCCTCCCCCTTCGACAGGCTGATTTTCTGGATATCTGATTGTTTTGTGTAGATTATCTGTTTTTGTTCGTTTAGTCTCACTACCGTTACTCTGGAAAGAACGACATCGAACTATGGTTACAGAGATAAGCTTAATTAATTCCACAAGGACCGGTAAAAGACGATGTCAGACTTTTGTCATTTTTCACAAACTATAATGAATTTTCAGTAAATGTTACTTGGAATCAGAGTATTAAACCAGTTTCCAACACTGCCAATTTGGGGACAAAATTCAAAAATAAATGAATGGGGTAGAAAATTATCAATCAAATTAAATAAGCAATTCACCAAATAAAATGCCCTGCAAGTTAAAAAAGCTGTTACCCCCACCCTAAACTCTACGCAAAGGTAGTTCCTTTAGGTTGTTGGGAACCTTGTTAAAGAAATGTTAGGGTGAGGCAGAGCATTTAAATTGTAAGGTCATTAGGTTAGAGGTGGTTCCTTTATGTTATTGGAAACCTGGATACCCAAGGGACTCATCATCTGAACGCTCTTTAACCTCCAATGTTGTTCATATTGTAGGTGAATATACGGTCATGTCTTGGGTACTCGTTATACTCAGGACTAGCTGGACAACACCAAAATTACTGGAAGGAACTCCCAGAGCTCGGACAATAGCCATTGTTCGTCAGTCTAAGGCAGCCTCGTAGAAGCTTGGGATACTTTTAATTGTAAATCAGCCAGTAACTCCGAAGGTCCCTGTGCTACTGCATAGACTGTTATTAAGTAACTGTGGGCGGTATGCAAACTAAAAAAGATCGCTGGGTCTAGTCCAGGCTTGAGCCTCAAAGTTTTACTGAAAATTGCGTATCTTGTACAAAAATTGAGATATTGAGATGAACTCACTTGGTAGAGTACAAAATATCCTGACGCGAGTTACCCAATGAATATACATCATCAGCATCAGACCACGGTAGAATAAATAAACGGTAGATCCACTACCCATATTTTCAATTTTGCCGGCACCGCTCGAATTCGAAATGAAACCAGTTCTAACTGGATAGTGGCTAGCGCGAGCTCTAATCTGGGCCTTTTCGCTTAACGAGGAAAACGTTGGAAAACTATTGTTTGAGGGCATGTGCCCTTTTTGTAGAATCTCTTTACAAAATGCCGAAATCGATGAAAAATTACAAAAGCTCTTAAACATCAAATGTCTACCGTCATTGGAATAAATTAATTATTTAGGAATAGAGATGTGAGAGGAGAATATTCTCGAGAACGAGAATATTCTCTGTAAGAAAATTATTCCGAGAATATTCTCTAGAGAACTTTTTCTCCATAATCTACTCTAAAAAATTTTGCAATGATTTTTAAAATTTTGAACTTCTCTAACCTTTTCTATAAATAACTCTGGTAACAGTGTTTTATGTCGGCGCTTCTAGGGGAATCCGAGTATAACAGTAATTCAGGGAAATCCCCTTGAAGCGCGAACGTATACTTGTATACAGCTATATGAATTGTAAATGAGGCTCAGTTTAGACCGTCTATAAGTATGAAAACATGGAGCAAAATAAACTGGAGGGTATCACAAAACCAAAAAAGTAACGTTTCGTAATATTTTAATACAAAAAATGTAATGTAATGTGAAAATTTTATTTCTTTTTATTACCATTTCTAGCGATTTTCTTACCATTCTTAGAAAATTCTCTAACTTGAGAATATTCTCCAAAAGATTATTACCGAGAATTTTACATCTCTATTTAGGAACATATCATCAATGCCCTGTTAGTGCTAACATCTACATAACTTTCATTTTTATATAAGTTACAATTAGAGTTAACAGGACATTGATAATTAGGACCCTAGGAACTAATAAAATAACACATACAGTGAGAACATCTAAAACATGGAATAAATTCTATTTTGTCACTTTGGTAATCCCTCGGATACGTGAACTATTGTTTTTTTTTGCGCATTTTATGACCTAAAATACGCATATACAAGGTGAGCCAAAAAATACTTATCATGACAAACTTTTTTTTTAATGGAAACCCCGTATAAATGATAGTCGGATAAGCAGATAAAACTAGAGCTCAACAGGAAGTGAAAGAACTCTTATAATAATTTGGGTAAGAGGGAATTATGGTATATGAAAGTTGTATAGGACTGTCCATTTACTAATTTATATAGTTTTTGCTGTAAAAATATTCTAATAACCAAATTATAGATCTGTTCTATAAATGCTTTTTAGTTGGTGTAAGGACATCATCTATAGAATTTTCTCTACAGAGCAAAATTGTTTTATAAGCACTTTTACTTATTAATTGATTTATAATAGTTCCTATATGCAACTACAAAACCTTTATAGAGAAAATAACTAATGTTTTCTAACCTTCGTTCTCGTCTACTTTAATATGATAAAAACTCTGCCAAAACAATAATTATGAGGTAATTCTCTTACCCAGTGTACTGTTGGTAACAAAATGGTATTCTGTACAACATTTAAGAAATAAATGCCTGTCTTATAGTGCAAAATAGTGTTAAAATTGCTACTGAAGAACTGTAATAAAACAGTTTTGTTAGTATTTTATTTTCAACTAGGATTTCTATTACCATAGTCACATTTTAAGGGTTTTTTTTCACACATTTTTATAATAGTAATAAAATGATCAATAGGCAAAGGCGCATGAAAAATTAACTTAAAAACAATACAGTAAAATTTGAATAGTAAAAAAATCGAAATAACCGAGGTTATGGTGATGCATTAATTAATGCAATAATTATCCATTTTGTAACTTTGAAAGCTACATGGAGGAAGCTATATTATACAGAGTGGCAAAAAAGTCGCGCATAATGCCTGTAACTTTTGAATTATCTCGTATACGAAAAAGTGACCTTCATGAAAGTTGTTCAGTAAATTATTCCCCACATTTCTACCTGCATGATTTTTTTCTGTCATTTCTGGTTTGGTTACCATAGAGACCAACTTACTTTTTTTAAATGGAACACCCTGCATATGATTGCATATTTGGATTCTACTGGTAAAACTTGTTTTTTTTGTATTTCAAATTTTTATTTATTTAAAATTGTAACAAACTTTATAATAACAAAATAAATAGCCTAGAAAATTGAACAACTTAACATCGGAATAATAAACAAGTGAAACCTTTTCAGTGGATCAGGTGTTTAAAATGACCACCATTTTCTGCTAAGCAGAGCGCCAGTCAATACCTGAACCCGTCTACAACGTTTAAAAGAAAGTACTCTGGAATGGCCCAAATTTCAGCACTAATTCTGACTTTTAAAGATTCTAAGTCATTTGGACGGTTAACATAGACTTTGTCCTTCAAGTGTCCCCACAAAAAGAAGTCGAGCGGGGTTAAGTCCAGGGATCGCGCTGGCCAGTCAATAGCACCTCTTCTGCCTATCAAACGTCCTGGAAATTGTTCGCTTATGTATTATCTAACATTTGCCGCATAATGCGCAGGTGCTCCATCTTGCTGGTACCATACCTGTTCGTTTATGTCATTATTTACACCCGGTAAAACCATTCTGCAAGAAGAAATTATGTGATTCCTGAGGAGGTCCAGATATTTTTTGCCATTCAAATTACCATCTATGAAAAAAGGTCCAACAATATGTCTACCAACTATGCCCGCCCAAACATTAACTTTTTCGGGCCTCGTGAGTATGACGTTCCTGGAACCAGTGAGTATTCTCAGCAGACCAATAACGATAATTGTGTTTATTAACAATGCCATTAAAATGGAAAGTAGCTTCATCCGAGAAAATGATATTTGTTGCGAAGTTATTATCGTTATTGTATCTTTCCATCATCAGCTCACAAAATTCAGCTCTTCTATCAAAATCGTAGCGACGAATATGTCTGATCTGTAGCCCGAATACTCAACAAATTGATGTCGATCTGCTAAATAGGATTTAAAAAACTGAACCAAGCCCTCGTCAAAGCCCAACTCCCGCATTTTTCTTAGCGTTATGCCATGGTCCAATCTGTCAAACGCCTTAGAGAAGTCTGTGAAGATCGCATCCACCTGATTCCTATCATGAAACGATTGATAAATGAATTGTGTGAAACATGCTAAATTTGTCACTGTAGATCGTTGCTGATAAAAAGCATGTTGCTCTGAGGAAATTAGATTTTTGATTTGATAGAAAATGCGCTCGTATACAGACATCTCGAAGACTTTAGCAAAGTTCGAAAGCAGTGCAATCGGTCGATAGTTAGTAATAAGATTGGACTGACCTGACTTTAATATGGGGCATATACGTGCTATCTTCCACAATCTGGAAACTTGTAGGTTCTGAGAGACAGATTGAATAAAAAGCATATGCCTATTTCCAAATAGATGAATTGGCAGGAGGGGTCCAATAGAATGGCCACCGAGGTCTCCGGATATTACCCCACTTGATTTTTTCCTGTGGGGTTACTTAATAAGAAAGTGAGTGGGAACTTACTATACCAGAGGTTATTCAGAAACTAAGTGTAATACATTTATAAATATGTATAATAATGGTTAAAGATGGAAAAGTGAAACTCTGTACCTCTGTAAACCTGTATATGCGTATTTTAGTTCATAAAATGCGCAAAAAAAAAATAGTTCACGCGTCCATGCTAGATGTTCTCACTGTGTAAATTTACTAGAAAATATGGTTCAAAAATGTCTTTGTTAAGTATATAAACTTACCGGATAGCTACATGCCTGGTCGTCTGGAAACTTAACAACTGTTCAAATTCAGATCTATGGTTCCTCTTTATAGACAACGTGGTGCCATCTGTGATCATCAAGAGATCCATTCCAAAATGGAACCCGGTCCACCTCCAAACGTGTCTGTCCTTTGAACTGATTATTCTACCACAGCGCAGACTCTCTTTAAGAAAAACTTCGTTGGATATGTTGCTAGGCCTGAAATTACCAAGTCTGTAATTAAAGGGGTAAATCAGGTGTTAACAAACGTACCCCTTGTCGTCATTTTGATTCACCCTTAGGACGTTTTTCCATTGCTGCAAAACGACAGGATTCAGCCAAGATTTAGGGATGATGTTGTCCCGTAAAATAAGGAGAACGTCCAGTTGGTGCGATATAAGGTTTTGCAACCTTAGCCCTTGGAAAACTGGAATAAACTCTCTTCCTTCTAGAGCATAAAGATATGGCGTTTTATCTGAAAAAGTTTGTTGTGTTTTACGCCCCGAAAGCAGGTAATTAAACTGTAACTGACCTGTTCTCTTGCAAAAATACTCGTTTACGCTGGTGATGCAAGGCTCGTTTTCATCTATATGATGTATCAAGTACATCCAATACTTCAGCATCACGTAAATCGAGTACTCTGTCTGTATAACGAACAAGTCGGGGTGCGCCACCAACTTGATCATAAGTGATATAGGGATTGTTTTTAGTTCTGCGTGGGAATGGTTGAAATAGTGTGGCATGAGATTTATTAAGAACCATCTGAAGCAAGCTTCTTGGAGTTTCCTGTCGCCGTATTGGCACGCCGCGTTGTAGTAATCAAGAGACGTCTGTAAAAATTGAGTTGGGTATAGAACTCAGCTGCTGTATAGGCTATGCGCCTGGCGGCAGGTTGGTTGATTAAATTGAGTGAACTGTTTTTAATAGCACAGGCAACACTGCAATGTCGAAACTATTTTAGCAGCGGGGTGCATTCCCATTCGCTTTTTTGCATTAAAGCCTGTTCACAGGGTAAGGTTTTTTCCCTATCGGTATACAGAATGTGTAAACAGGGCTGTAATGTTTCATCATATATTTAAAAAACACATGGGGTAAGAGCTTAAAAATATGAACCTAAAAAAAGGTATGTGTGGCTTTGTTAGCTAAAGTAGTATTTTTAAAAATGTTTGACTAGTTTTAAAGTTATAAGCTAAGTGACAAGCTCCCCAAAAAGTTTCTAATTAAATACATATTTGAGGTGGCCCAAAAATAGACTGCATCCTTATCTTTATTTGAGAATTGTCCTGCAAAACATCATATATAATAATTATTGCCCCAATCAAACAATAGAAACAAACAAAGACCTCAAACCTTGACAATGTCATCCATTCATGTATTTAGTCATCTCACATAACACAATGCAAGGCTTAGTTGAATATAGGAAATCCCATGTAAATTTTGAGGTGGCTAAATATTGGCTCCCCTGTATATTTTAGAGAAAAATTTTATTGTAATTTTTTGAAGAGGCCGACATACTAAACCCATGTGCCAAGTTTGAATACATTTTAATAAGCCAATCCCAACTTATTCAATTAAATATAATGGCAAAATTACGAAATTTTCATGGTTAAGGTAATATAGCAAGCACCAGCAAACGCTATTGTCACAAATTGACGTAAAGCTGGACAATAAAGATTTATTTCACATTAAAAACACATTTTCGTTTCACCAATCCCGGAATTACACATTCAAAATAAAAGATACCAATATGTTTTTCTTACTAAGCCTTTAATTTAACATAACATACCCAAGGCTACAGATTTTCACAAAAACATTAATTAATTAAATGTTCAAAGAACCCTTCATTAACAGCTAAACAATATCCTAACCGATCATAAAATTGATTTCTAACAATACTGAGTTGATATTGAGAAATTCACATTCCAGCGAAATACAGTTCATAAGCTGGTCTAGATTTTTAAAGGTGAGGAGACCTGGCTGGCCAAAGGATTAGATGCGGTGGACCAATAATATTTTCGTTTTGTCAATGCCAAGTAGGAATTTGCTGGTGTTTGCTGTATACCAAAACTATGAAAATTTCGTTATTTTGCCATCCCATTTAATTGAATAAGTTAGGATTGGCTTATTAAAATTTATTCAGACTTGGCACATGGGTTTATTATATCAGCCTCTTCAGAAAATTATAACACAATTTTTCTCTAAAATGTACAGGGGATCCACTATTTAGCCACCTCAAAATTTACATGAGATTTCCTATGTTCAACTAAGTTATGCATCACCCGGTATATAAACACACCAGAAAAAACAATTTTGTCTACACTGTACCTTGGGGTTAATTGTTTCCATCATGACCTCTGTACACTGTTCTATCAATCCATCCAGCTGCAACATTGTGGCTGTAGCTAGAATTGGTACTATTTCCAAAGGATTCAGTGCTATGTCTGAATTGTACAGAGAGCCAAACACAACTTGCAAGGCTAAAAATGAAATATTTAATTAAAAATGTACCTAGAATTAATTGATTAGCTCACTATAATATATAAATAACTTCAAAGTATTAATAAACATACATTCCAGTGTTATTAATGGGTCCACAATGTCTATAGTAATGTATTTCTGGGTAGTTTCCAACCAGGAGCCCCCAAACATACTTGCAAAATAGGGGCTCTGACAGAGATACACTCTGTGCAAGTGATGCTCTTTTCCTAAAGCACAAACTGTCACATCGGAGTTTTTCCCTTCTAGAAATAGGGCTTGGTAGATGTATTTTGCTGTGCAGAGAAGTTTTTTCCTATAAACAGTTAGTCTATATTAAAATCTTTACAATTTTAAAGACATAATAAGACATATTACTTATTTATGTATCAAATTATAAATAGTTGAAGAGTTTACAAGTTTCTCCATTTATTTTTGCTTACTTTTTGGGTGTGTGCAAGGCAATATCAATAACCTTGTTCACCTCATCATCCTCAGATTCTGAGTGTTTTCTTTTCCTTCCTGTAACAAGATCTGTCACATTGTCCATAATGATTTGCGTAGAAAATTTTGCCCCCATTTTGCTACAAAGTAATATTATACTTGTTTATTAATCCCGAAAGAATTCGTAAGGGTTACCATGTAAATAAGAAAATTAAGCTAAATATATGGGCATGTATACCGCTATGGTCACGCGGAGAGCGTGACGTCATTCCACTCGAACAAAACTTAAGGACCAACCTGAACTAAAGCCACGATAAATGTAAATATTGGGGCTTGTTTCTTTTAATTGGCCAACCCTGTATATTCAGGAGATATTCATGCACACAACACCTGGTCACGGGCAATATAAGTAATAACATAAGGACTAATAAAGCATTATTATAATTCTATAAGTTATCTAGCTAGTAGAGAGTATGATGGGATGCCAGACAATATTAAAAATGTTCCAAAATATGTAGGTATTAAATTTAAATAAGACTTTTAGGGAAATCTGCTGTTACATTTATATTTATGAATAAGCAACTTTCCTCGATATCAGTGTTTCATAGACTATCCAGTGGAATTAAGTATAAAAATGCTGTAAAAACCATAATACAAATATTTATCAAACAAAATATTACGGAACGATACAGGATAATAATTGACGGAAACTACGACGGCTGCTCTATTGCGTAATCCATATTTATCAACCAAAAGAATAAATAAACTCACTCTCAATACCTTTTTTGGAAAAACTTTCACTGTTTTATTTACACAGGAACCGTTCGTTGTTTCGTGGAACAGAAGAGTGAAACTTGATAAACATTAGTCACAAATGTACACCGCCACTTTTTGATTTTAATTTAAGGACCCAAGAAGCTGTACAACCTATTTTTTTATCTAAAAAAAGAAAAGTACACCACGACAAAAACTGTTCACCAAAATACGAGTCTAAACAATTTACAACAGCTGTCAAAAAAGTAGGTCAATTGTCCACCCTGTTGTCGAGTTGAACTCGGTGTGGCAGTTTTCAGACAAAACTCAAAAATGTCGCAAAATTAACAACTCTTAACTAAAAGGACTGACAAGAAAATATAAAAATAATTTAGTGGGCGACAGAATTACACTAAACTTATTGCAATTAACAGGCCTTTAAAGTTTTTCTTAAATATTTTCGAGTGTGCCCTCAACCTTGAGCACGATCCGGCAACATGGACCACCCACAAAAAATTGTAAACATAACACATAACCTCTACCTTTGCATCATCGATAAAAATAGTGAAAACCTGAATTTTAAGGAAGTTTAACGATTATTTCGGTGTGGTAAGAGATCAAGAATGTCGTAACTTACAAGCTTCTGGTTTCTATTAAGCAAAATGCTGAAAATAACTCGCCTAAGCCCTCCCACAAAGGACTTCATTTGGTCACAACATGGAAAGTTATTAGGGGCGAATTATGAGCGTTTTTTAAATAAAAATAGGAAAATAGGGCACAAACATTGTTCAGTCTCATTACTAAGAAGGCATTTTTCGTGTGTTTCAAGTTTTCATTCAACAAACAGATTGCAAAAACAGGCTAATTCAAATGATTTTTCTGAAATAAGTTCTAAATATACCATATTTAGTCCTCACAAAAGACACTACTCTTCTCAAACATCTATAGAGTCAATAGCAAGGGTGCAAACAGGACTGTTTAAAACTCTCTCGGAGAGTACCCCAGTGGAGTATTGCCAGAAGTATTTGCTGTATGTTCACGATTTTACAGGACTACCTTGGTGGGCCAGCATTATATGCTCTACCATACTTGTAAGGTACAGAGCCCCGTACTATACAAAGACAAAATATACATTAGGTATAACATATCTTTTTAGGGCAGCTGTTACTCTACCTTTAGCAGTGTACCAGCAGTATATCCTAGCAAAGCTGGAGAATTTAAAGCTAGATTTGCCAGAGATAGTGGCAGAACTGAAACATGAGACTGCACTAGCTGTAAAAATGTTTAAATGGGATGAAAGAACCGCTAAAGGAATGTATAATAAATCTGTGAGTTTTGCAAAAGATTGATTGAAACACTAAATAAATTTGACTGGTTTTTCAGCTTAGAAAAGAATGGAACAAGTTAATAATTCGAGACAATTGTCACCCTTTTAAAGCCACAATCTTGTTATGGTTTCAAATTCCTATGTGGATCTCCCTGTCTATAAGTTTTAGGAATCTGGTTTATATGTTACCTGCACAGGATATTCCGGCACAGTTGACATTTGCAGAGTTGATGGTTGGTGGGTTTGGAATTATACCAAATCTGACTATACCAGATGCCTCATGGATCTTTCCCGTTTCCTTGGGAATTTTAAATTTACTAATTATTGAAGTAAGATGTATGCTTTAGACTTTAAAGGCATTCATTATTGAGAATCTCTTTTTAGCTCCAAATGCTCTCAAGAGCTCCCACCGTAAAGAGCAACAAAATACAAAAAATTCTTACCAATAGCTTTAGGGTTTTAAGTGTATTGATGATTCCTATTTCTGCATCAGTCCCATCAGTAAGTTTTTTGCTTACTTTACTATTAATAGTCCATAATATGCTTTGTTTTCTAGATGTTAACCTTGCTCGATATTACTTTTTAGTGCCTAGTGCTCTACTGGACAACTTCTAGTGCCTATGGCTTACTACAAAATCTAGTTTTGTTGTCTCCAAAGGTAAAGAGGCTCTTTGGGATACCCGAAACAGCCATTGAAGTACAGCAGCCCTATCAAATGGTAGTTTCTAACTTGAAAAGTAAGCTGAATTTGTCCTGATATCTTGTAATATAAGTTTTTACAGTTGTTTTTCTTTGGTACGCGATTTGGTTATTCAATTTTAAAGCAGAATACAACTTTAAAATATTATCAAGGTCCAAGACAATTTTTTTATACAGGATTAAACTGTAGAGGTCTTTGTAAGCAACAAATTTTTCAAGAACATCAGCGAAAGAAAGAATGTTAGGGTACATCTTCTACCAATATTATTTGCTACTCATCAGTGGATTCTGTGTAAACCATAAGGGTCCCTTTATCAGTGCTATTTGTATAAACTTTGTTCATTATTAACTACCAAGGTCCTGTTGGCAGGGTTTGGTCTCTGTTACATTTTTTGCCTTATTAATGCCAAGCCAAGAACTTCATGTATTGCGTCTCTACTAGCGGGAGGTTTAGTACCTCGTACCTCCCCCCTGGGTCTACCTATTAACTGATTTCCCCTTGTTTGTTATTTTTGGAGCTGAAGGACATAGTATACTCACTTACTGTAGGGATCTATGTTAAGTTCTGATCTGAGGTTAAGTCGGACAAGTGGCCATTGTAATTTAAAAGAAGAAAAGTATGTGTTCTAAAAAAAAATCAAGTTGCTGTTCTTTCCACAATTTTTTTTCGGGTGACTCGAACAAATGAAAAAAGATAATGGCGTTTTTTAGTATTTCTTAGCGTGATTTTGCTTGTTTGGTGGTTCGTCGTTTCGATAGCTTTTTCTAGTTTATTTAGGCAATGGAGTATTCTTCCGGAAGAATATTACGTCCATTTGTTCCTATAATAAGCTATATAGTCCCAGAAATATAGTGTAACGGTGTGCGCGTTTCTTTTTAACTTTTTTGTGTGTGACGTCCCAAAATTCCCCTTGCTGTGCTCCCAGCCAAGGTAAGTAATGGCGTTGTATAATATTATTGTTATATTCTACAATGTTTCTTTCATTAAGCAGAGATAAAAATCTCTTAGGTAGGGCTTTCCGCGATTTTCTTATAATTGTATTTTTGCATAAAATGAGAAATTAGTTCCAGGAAAAATCGTTTAGATCCTTGCTCCCTCTCGCGTCGTTTACAGTCACTGGTAGTGTTTGCTTAATATTATATTTTTTTACAAATTAAGTTATAACTACAACTTGAAAAAGTCATCCAACAGATTATCCTACCTATACCATAATTGACAATAAATATCTATTGCCTCTTTCGCAGGCGCACACACACATCAATTTATCTTTTATCAATTTGACCAATATTTTTAGCAGACAGTTGCATCAGGGTTATACGAGTACTAATAATGTTATACAATTTTACCAGATTTTTTTTACAGGATACTTTAACTTTACCTCTAAATTTCAAGAAGTTTGTATTAATTTTACTTAATTTTTGTAAATGGAACATCCCGTATATTTCGTCAAAAATTGAAACTTTAAGACCCCTTGTATTTCTAAAATATTTTTATTATTGTCTGCAGCGTTGCCAAATCATGATTATTTTCCCTACAGTTTTTATATATTTTTTTTTAATTTGATATGTGGGGTAGGGATTAAACTTGCTTTTTCTAATAGCCAAGTGCATCGACGTGATACTTTTACTGAACATTTTTCCAATGCTGATGTTTTTACTAGTATCTCGATCACCCAAACTCCGTCAGTGGCCAAGCGATGCTTCTCGGTTAAAACAGTCGGTTTTTCATACTTATAATAGCTGCCTTTTTAAATCTTAATTTTAAAGTTAGAACAAAAAAGCTTAGGTTTAACTACAGAATGAATTTTTTTCTAGGAAACATCATTCTGAATGGACACAAGAAGCTGGATTAGAAAAGTTTGCAGGACTAGATATAAGGTAAGAATTTTATTTTAAATGTTATTGTGGATCGATTATAGAAACAATGGTAAAACTATTATATTTATGTTTGTCATTGATTTATTTTGCTTTATTTTTTCACACATTATATACTTATATAGGTAACATCATTTTTTAAGAAATGTCCATTCGCAAGTTCTGAACGTTATATAGTACGTAACCTTAATTTTGCAATATATGTTTTTTATAATGGAAAGTACAGGGGTTAATCAAGTATGTAGCCAAACTCAAAAGAATATTCGTATACAAATACCTACTATAACTAAGCATAAAATACGTTTTTTTTTTCATAAAAAAATATATTTGGTCTACCTCCACCAGTGGCGTCCGTGCTGACATATCTTTGGATAGGTTTAACAAAAAAAAAATATACGTCACTGTTTTTTTTTTTCAAAATAAAAAATATTTTCATAAATACGCCTTATCAGCTTATCACTGAGCAACAATTGTTTCTAAACGCTTTTCATGTGATGAACGGTTCTCGATTCAAACAATAAAAGGAATTTATTTACATAAATCGCGCTGTGCGCCCATCAGAATTTGATAAAATTGCATTTACCTCCTAAAAGAAGCTGAAATTAAAAAAAATCAAAGGGTAGGTATTATACTTTGCATTAGACATTATCTGTACTGTCAAAAAGGAAAAAGGCAGTGGCGCATATACAGTGTTGCAGAAGTACGGTACGTAACTTAAGAGGGTGATTTCATATGAACATTTGTCCGGAGTTGCCTCGTTTTTGATATACAGGGTGTTAAAGTTTAAAAAAACATATTTTTTTTAAATATCCTTTTTTCGATTTTATTGAAATTTGGTATCCTTATTCATAATGGTATTGGGCTTAATTAGCCCTAACTAGATTAAATTTATTAAGTCCAGTGGCGTCCCGAGGAGCACCTTTACATATTATTATATTATTGACAAAAAAATGTACGCCACTGACTTTTTTTTAATTTTATTTTTTTTTTTGATTTATCAACTAATAATACAACTTTTTTGTTCCTTGAATTGTTTTTGTATCTCGCTTCGTTTTTGAGAGAAAAAATAAAACCACTTTTTCGCATGTACAGGGTTATCCAACCAAGACTGGACAAGGCGATTTTTTGACTTTTCCTGTACTTTTATGAAAAAACTGAAATAGCCATCTTAAGTCATTTTCTCCCGCGAATTCGAATATCTTCAGCAAAAAACAATTGAACATCAAACAAAAGTACTAGGGGTCACTTTGATATTTTGGGATGCCGTATTTTTAATGAGCTTATCCGATTTCTCATATAAATTTTGATCTAAAATGTTGGATTTTTAATTCAAAAAAGCCTTTTTTCTTCAGTTTTAAATTCGGAAAAATTAAAAAAATTAAAAAAATTAAAAAAAAAAAAAATTAAAAATTATTTAAATCCAACATTAGATCAAAATTTATATGAGAAATCGGATAAGCTCATTAAAAATACGGCATCCCATTTAAAAAAATATCAAAGTGACCCCTAGTACTTTTGTTTGATGTTCAATTGTTTTTTGCTGAAGATATTCGAATTCGCGGGAGAAAATGACTTAAGATGGCTATTTCAGTTTTTTTATAAAAGTACAGGAAAAGTCAAAAAATCGCCTTGTCTAGTCTTGGTTGGATAACCCTGTACAAAAAAATACCTATATGTATTTCAAAGTTAATTAAAACATTTAAATTAAAAATAAAATTATTTTTTTTGAATATGATTATGAATAACGGTATCAAATTTCAACAAAATCGGGAAAAGAATATTTAAAAAAATCATAAAAAAACGATTTTTTAAAAAAAATTTAACACTCGTATATCAATAACGGGGCTTTCCGGACACACCTTCATATAAACTTTTTCTCTTAGAATATCATAAGGACTCACCCCCTAAGTTACGTACCGTACTTCTGAAACACCTTGTGTACGCGTCTTTTGTTTTTCTGAAAAATTGTAACATCCTGTATCTCAGAAATAAAGCGGTTGCGGACCTATATGTTTAATAAGCTTCGTCTTAAAATATAGAGTACGGAGTTTCGATTAACACCCTGTATATTATATGTTATATATACTCATCTAAATATTCTTTAAATTTTTATTTGTTTTTTCGCTTTCTTTTACAAATAAAAAATATAATTATCTTCTGTATTGCCAAAAACAGAAAAAAAAAATGTTGGGCTTTCGCCGTACTAACCCAGAAATACATTTGGCATTTAAGGGTTTTGCTATAATGTTGGAACGTTGGAACGCCGAATTGATTACAAAAAAAATAATTAAGGGGAACTTCCATTTAAAGAAATAAAGTTCCTTACAGTATCACAGAAACGGTAAACCTGGCAACCTTGTGAAGATTACTATTGAATCAGGACTCACCAATAACCCTCGGGTTGTAAATTTTGTTTATTTGATGAGGTTACATACATAACGAACAACTCTGTATAATATATTGACTATAGTAATATTTCTTCGAAACATATCGCGTACACCATTAGGATAAATAGACTGATCTAAATTATTATTGGCATTTTTGTTATTACACAATTATTGTTTAAATTAACAAACAGATATTTTTAACGCTCATTCAGCCCTATGATCAAATAATATATTAATTATACAAGTTAACTTTTAACGCACCGTTTCCATGACAACAGAAAAAAGTCTACTTATTGTTATTGTTAATTTTTCACTGTGGTTGAAAAACAGTTAAGTTATTTGAAGTTAGCGTCTAGAGTTTACTTGTGTGTTTGATCATAGGGCTGATTAAAAGTTAGAGAGGTACCTAACTATGCAAAAAACTTTTTTTGAGAATCGTGTTTTCGAATTTTGGAGTAAAATACAATTTTTTCAAATGTAAATAAATATAAATGAATAATCCCTTTTATATAAGTAGTAAGGTATATTTTGTTTCTGCTATAAAACAAAAAAAAAAGTTTGTCCTAAATTATTTTATAGAATAGGATCAAATTTTAGTCAAAGTCAAAATATGTTTTTAACTGAAAGAAATATCTTTATCGACAAAGCTTTTTTAAAAATTTTAATTAACAATAAAATATCGTTATATAATATAGTAAACACAAAACAGATAAGACAGCAAAATTTAAAACATTAAAGGCTGTGAACCGAGAAGAGAGCCAAACAACTCTTCTGGCACAAAATTATAAATAGGTTTGGTTTCTGGGCTGTGGCTGTGAGGCCCAAACGTAAACAACCATTTGCCAAAAGCGATAGAGCTGCGTTCGAGATTTCACTCTACATGCGCTCTGTTCCCATTCCTAGTTTTTTTAGTTTGGATAATAAATGTCGAGTAAAAAGTATAAATTCGAAAAAGTGCTCACTCTACAAGCTGGAAGTTTCGTATCGTATTTTCGCAGCATGCATACGTATTCCCATTAGTGTTGTAGGACTTGTAGCGAGGCCGACGAGAAAGACAGGCCATGGCGCTAACGCACAATCGCGCAGTCACGTGACCAACTTAGTCCTATCGGTTCGGTTAGGTTATTAAACGGCCGCTTTGGAGATAAGGAAAGAAAACAAATTTCATGAACATATTTATTTTGTGTTCTTGGTTTAAAAGTAAATTTTATTCAGCGTAATGTAAAAGAATTTTCCTATATTAGATCATAGATAACTTTTTGCTTTTTTTGTCAGATATAATATATGTAGGTACAAACATAAATTAGATGAGGACTCCATAAATGAAACACTAATTCATTTTTTGAGTTTTTTTATTTTTCTCTCATTTTGTGATTTGCCTTTTGTCTTTAACAAACACTGAGAGTCATTTTGCTTTTTAACAAAATTATTTAACATTATTCTACAAGCAGTAAAATTAATAGTAACTAGTTTGTCGAATAAGCTCTCGTTGCAAATGCAAATTTCATGAATATCATGTTCTTGTATATATTTATCGAGAGCTATGCAACAAAGTTTGTGAAGTTTTGAGAGCTGATTATGACCACTTAAAAATTCGTTATATAATTTATCACATATTGTTTGTAGTGTATACCAAGCAATTGAAACGGATACTAATGCCATTTCGGATGGCAACAATAGTTTACCTCTATCTAGTTCTAGAGTTAAATCGGTGGGTATATCTACTTCAATTTCTTTATCAGATTGGAGCCAATCATTACAGAACTGGCAGTTCTTATTCCTTAATATTTTGCGTACAGCATACCCAGCAATATAAACTAAAATATTGAGTTTGTCTTTCGGGACACAATCTAAGGAAAATGAAAAATCATTAATCAACTCGTAAAATTTATCTATGTTTACTATTGTATCTTGAGATTGATCTTCACATGGAAGCAGCGTGTTTAAAGAAACATCTTTATTTGCACAAGTTAAAAGAATACTACTTTTAAATCTAATCTTTCTTTCACTTTCTAAAACTTGCATCAAACTAATGTAATAATTGGCCCCACTAAGTTGTCTGTAGTACCCAAAGCGACCTTCGAGCACATCATTTTGGAATTTACTTAATAATAGGTAATCGGTTTGATATTTGTCAAATATATATGGTATGAGTTGTAAAAATGTATCGGTAGTATGTTTTAAAGATTGAAAAGTTTGCGCTGAAAGTGATTGAGAAATAGGAACTGATAGCTTCCAATTTTCTAGCCAGTGAGACATTTTCTTTAAATAATCTATTTGTAATGTACTACTACATCTTATTGGTTCTCTATATTCATCGTTGAATCTTTTTCCTTCCCAAGCACTTTTTACATTGACAATCTTCCACCATTTAATAAAAATATCTAAGAACATGCAAGTTTCTTCACTATTACAAAATAAATCTACATGGTCTTTAGTAACGCATTTCAGTGCAGCAACATTTTTTTCATTAAATATATTTAAGAATAAGAGTTGCAGCACGTGGCTACATCTCGTGGCAACCACACGTATCAACCCAACCAGGACAGCGAGAATCCATATAGGTTCAAACGCTGGCAAGGCGGCCCATTGCGGGCAAACTACGTTGGGTGTCGCTGGAAGCCAGTGTATCGGTTCAGCCTACCGAAAGCATGTTTAAATTAAAAAACACAAACTTAAAATAAGTTTGTGTATAGAGTTGTCCCTTATCCTTTCCGTCAGACCCAATCCTTGGACGCGTTTCGCCGTTTACGGCTCCTCAGCAAGGCTCCGGGTCTGACGAAAAGGTAAGGGACCTCAAAGTGCTTTAACACAGAAATGCAAGTTGAAGAATAAGAGTTGCAGCACGTGGCTACATCTCGTGGCAACCACACGTATCAACCCAACCAGGACAGCGAGAATCCATATAGGTTCAAACGCTGGCAAGGCGGCCCATTGCGGGCAAACTACGTTGGGTGTCGCTGGAAGCCAGTGTATCGGTTCAGCCTACCGAAAGCATGTTTAAATTAAAAAACACAAACTTAAAATAAGTTTGTGTATAGAGTTGTCCCTTATCCTTTCCGTCAGACCCAATCCTTGGACGCGTTTCGCCGTTTACGGCTCCTCAGCAAGGCTCCGGGTCTGACGAAAAGGTAAGGGACCTCAAAGTGCTTTAACACAGAAATGCAAGTTGAAGAATAAGAGTTGCAGCACGTGGCTACATCTCGTGGCAACCACACGTATCAACCCAACCAGGACAGCGAGAATCCATATAGGTTCAAACGCTGGCAAGGCGGCCCATTGCGGGCAAACTGATGAGATGTAGCCACGTGCTGCAACTCTTATTCTTCAACTTGCATTTCTGTGTTAAAGCACTTTGAGGTCCCTTACCTTTTCGTCAGACCCGGAGCCTTGCTGAGGAGCCGTAAACGGCGAAACGCGTCCAAGGATTGGGTCTGACGGAAAGGATAAGGGACAACTCTATACACAAACTTATTTTAAGTTTGTGTTTTTTAATTTAAACATGCTTTCGGTAGGCTGAACCGATACACTGGCTTCCAGCGACACCCAACGTAGTTTGCCCGCAATGGGCCGCCTTGCCAGCGTTTGAACCTATATGGATTCTCGCTGTCCTGGTTGGGTTGATACGTGTGGTTGCCACGAGATGTAGCCACGTGCTGCAACTCTTATTCTTCAACTTGCATTTCTGTGTTAAAGCACTTTGAGGTCCCTTACCTTTTCGTCAGACCCGGAGCCTTGCTGAGGAGCCGTAAACGGCGAAACGCGTCCAAGGATTGGGTCTGACGGAAAGGATAAGGGACAACTCTATACACAAACTTATTTTAAGTTTGTGTTTTTTAATTTAAACATGCTTTCGGTAGGCTGAACCGATACACTGGCTTCCAGCGACACCCAACGTAGTTTGCCCGCAATGGGCCGCCTTGCCAGCGTTTGAACCTATATGGATTCTCGCTGTCCTGGTTGGGTTGATACGTGTGGTTGCCACGAGATGTAGCCACGTGCTGCAACTCTTATTCTTCAACTTGCATTTCTGTGTTAAAGCACTTTGAGGTCCCTTACCTTTTCGTCAGACCCGGAGCCTTGCTGAGGAGCCGTAAACGGCGAAACGCGTCCAAGGATTGGGTCTGACGGAAAGGATAAGGGACAACTCTATACACAAACTTATTTTAAGTTTGTGTTTTTTAATTTAAATATATTTAAAGCTAACGTCACATTTTGTTTCTGAATTGAAGATGGATAAAGTACTTTGTAAGATAGTAGGTGAGCTAATTTGACAAGCGAATTTTTTTCAATCTCATACAAATTTTCAAGGTGCTTAAATTGAGCCACAAATAACCTTTCTGTGTTAAGATCAAAATCTGGGAATACCATTTGACAGTTATCTGTTCTTGAGCTAATCCAGTTATTACGAATACATTTTATGATATAGACAACATCAAAAATCAAAAATATTAGTCTATGACTGTCTAACGGGTGGGTAATGCTGGGTTGTAAAATCAGATTTGGACAAAACAGTTCAAAGGCTTTTTTGTTGACAGCGTTGTTGTCAGATACAAAACTTATAACTATAAAACCAATATTTTCTAATTCTTGCAATACATTTATCATGAGGCTTTTTAATTGCATAGCTGTTAAATTACTTACAGGTATTAGGCTTACTACATCCCTATATTTGGAAAAAATACTTGACACCATGAAAACCTGTACTGTTTTTGCTAATTTTGTCGGATCGGTTTCACTACAACCAACAATATTATCCCCTTTAAAATTAAGCTCGGGACTAACATAAATTTCATCGAGATGAATGTTAACAACATGTTCATATTTTTTTAATAAGGGAAACTTACTTTTTAAATATTGAACACTACCCGTGAGATCAGATCCAAAAATCGAAAATTTACCAATCATTTTTTTTAAATTTCTGGGGTGGGGCAAGTAAATAAAATTACTGCTATATAGAGCAAAATATGATGCTGATGACTGGACAAATAGCGAAGTAGCCAGGATCATGGTAGATCCAATATATCTTCTTTTGTTGGGAGACTGTTGACATATTTGCAACTGTTCAATTAAAAAAGGAAGCTGCAAATTTTCTTCACTGCAATTAGCACTCACATCTGATAACAACTCTATTGCTTTACTTAGCTTGTTCTCTTCAATGGTTTTAACACTATTAGCACTTTCTCGAATAAAGCATAACAAATCTTCGAAAACATTGACCGAACTCAATACTGTCAGTTTTTTAGGTAGTTTTTTGACCGAAAATTCCTCACTTTTTACATAAATCACAAAATTCATGTTTTCACTAATCACCAATGAGCACAGGACGAATGGTGCGCCTTCATTCACATTTAGTAAGCATAAATGTATTTTTTGATTTTCATTGATTAAAATCCAGTCAGAAAGTTTATTGGAGTTGTAATAAAATGTCAATATATCATCCACATTGGAGAGTTTTCTTTCTTGTATATATTGTTTTTGTGTATCTAGGCTTTCCCTAATTGCCCGTTCAAAATTTTCTTCCTCAAGCTGCTCTAGCCGTTTAGGTTGTGAAGTACTTGGCACTGCACTTAAATATTTTGACACATTTTCAAAAATCGTTGGGGTAGCATCAGGCTTTAACTTTGGTATTTTTCTGGGATATTCTTTATACTCTCCTCCCACAATACATTTATGTACTTTAATTATTTCACTTTCTTGAAAATGTTTTATACACACATAAGGGCATTTTAGACCCGATAGATCTGTTGGAATTTGGCGAATCCATTTCTGGCGCAAATCTTCATCCCGGGGCAAAGCAAATGTTGTTATGGTTGCATTTTCTTTCTGGCTTTTGTAATTTGATTTACAACCTGCAACACTACAGTGTCGAGGCATCTTAATAGCCCTAAAAAATAGTAATTATATAAGTAATGTAACAAATAATTTAGGTATTTACTGTTTTATTAAAATAATACGTAATGAACATGATCACTGTTTTTGCAAATATCATCTTGATAATTTACAATTTATTTCTGTTATTTGTGTAATTTGCTTACAAAATAAGTAGGTATAACAACTGCCAACAAAAGCAGCAAACAAAGTTAGAAGTGAGTCATTTTTTAAGTGGAACAATTCCATTCAAAGAAAGAACTTTGGTATAATATATAAAATTTATTAATTTATAGTTTGAATCGAATATTAGCACATTTTTTGCCAAAAATATGGGAAAACTTTGAAACTGTAAACAAACCCTAATTAACGAAATAAAAATTATAACTCACCTTTCCTGTACAATATACACTAAAAATAATTAAATTGTCTATACTAAAAAGGCGTTTAAAGTCAATTTAACCACTTAATTCACTTAAAATAAAGTTAAACTTCTCAAAACACAAGCTGTCGGTTGAAGAAGTATACAAAAATGGCATGTAAACAACAAATGCAAATGGCCGACCGTAGGACTAAGTTGGTCACGTGATTTCCTTGCGCCATGGCCTGTCTTTCTCGTCGGCCTCGACTTGTAGGGGGTAGGGGCATACAAATTTTAGAGATTAGTGGCTCCTCTTACTTTTATGGATAGAGGTTAGGTTGCTCCTAACCTTTATTGTTCTGTGTGTTGCTCTTGTTTCTGAAAATTCACTCCTAATGTTCTGACGTTCAAACCACGAACTTAGGTTCCTAATTTCGTTGTTCAAACTTTCTAACACGTCGCCAAATCTCCGAACGTAGGTTTTAAAAAAATACAGTGGTCAGTGACGTGAGCAATCTAACCTAAAAGTTAGTTCACGTTTGTTTTTTTGAGTTTTTTGTAATTTTTGCTTGTTGGACCCCTACCAAAGTACTTCTTCTTGATTGCCAAATCGAAAGGAACAAGGAAGATAAGATAGTCACCCACTTATACAAATGTTATCTCGAATCAACTTTGTGGTCACTATTTTATTCAGAAATCAACAAAATAATTAAATCATACCTTATGTTAGAATCAAAACACTCGATTTGTAAATCCAGTTGAAAATTATGGAAAACGAGGTGGCAGTTCATTCCCTCACGGAGAGCCCTACGGCAGCATGGAAAGAAATTAGTAAGAGTCAAAAACTTCTTAAACTTACCGTAAAAATTCCTCAAAAACCAGTGGAACAAAACAAATTAAGATTTGTATGTATGAGTGACACCCATTCGTTGATAAGAAACATTATGTTTGATATACCTGAAGGAGATGTGTTCATTCATGCAGGTGATTTTACAAAATGTGGACAAAAGGATGAAGTTATATCATTTAATAAATGGTTAGGTATGTAGTTTCCATAGCTCTTTATAATCAGTTTTAATGTAAAGCCCCATGTTTAGGATCTTTGCCACACAAATATAAAATTGTAATTGCTGGCAATCATGAACTCAGCTTTGATGAGAAATTTTCAAACACATTTAAAAAGAAAATGCACTCTCGGGTAAAAGAAATAGAGGACGAAGTCCCAAACTATGGAAATACAACAGATAACATCAGCAATGCGGTGCATACAGAGAATATTAGACAGTATTTGACAAATTGTACGTACTTAGAAGATTCAGGGATAGAGATAGGTGGAATTAAAATATATGGAAGCCCATGGTAAGGGATATACTGATAACATGGGAAGCATCTGTCGATATCTAAATTTTTAGGCAGCCTGAATTTGGTAACTGGGGATTTAACCTACCCCGTGGAATAGAATGCCTGTCAAAATGGAATCTTATTCCAGAAGACACTGATGTGCTCGTAACCCATTCACCTCCATTAGGTCATGGCGATTTGGTGTGCTCTGGGGTCCGAGCCGGATGTGTAGAACTTTTGACTACAGTGCAAAAACGAGTGAGACCAAAATATCATGTCTTTGGACATATACACGAAGGTACATGATTTGTTTTTAATGAGGACTGCTGTAGTGTATTGATAAGGTGTGTTGTTTGTAGGATATGGGGTGACTTCTGATGGAAAAATTATTTTTGTCAATGCATCCACTTGCGACATAAACTACATACCAAGTAATTTGCCTGTTGTTTTTGATATGCTCATACCAGATGGTTATTCAAAAGATAGAATGAATTTTAGTGTGGGTTAAAGAATTAGTATTATGTTAAAACGTAATCGGGAGTGAAAATACAAAATTATATGCCAAGTCGATCTGCTTTTAGATCTATTTCATTTGTTCTAGTCACTTTTTATAATGGTAGGTATTTATTTTAATTAAGTGTACTACCCTATACCTACATATTTTTTGTACTTTTTATTATATACATGTTTAGCTTTCTTTTGTAAAGTTAATGTATTAAGTAATTTCTAGATTAACACCAAATACAAAACCTTAAAATAAACTAATCTTTTTTTAGTCACAGATTTTTTTACTAGATAACAACAGAATGTTGGCAGTTAGCCATAAAATAAAACTTCATTTACTTTAATACTAAAGTGTTTCTTATTACAGAAGGAACCTAATTTCGTTGTTCAAACTTTCTAACGTTGGCAATCCCCGAACGCAGCTTTTAATAAAATATATTTACTTCTGACAGTGACGCGAGCAATCTAACCTAAAAATGAGTGTACCTACTTCACTTTTGTTTTTTTGAGTTTTTTATAATTTTTTGCTTGTTGGACTCCTACCAAAGTACTTCTTCTTAATTGCCAAATCGAAAGGAACAAGGAAGATAAGATAGTCACCCACTTATACAAATGTTATCTCGAATCAACTTTAGGGTCACTATTTTATTCAGAAATCAACAAAATAATTTAAATCATACCTAATCAAAACATTCGATTTGTAAATCCAGTTGAAAATTATGGAAAACGAGGTGGCAGTTCATCCTCTCACGGAGAGCCCTACGGCAGCATGGGAAGAAATTAGTAAGAGTCAAAAACTTCTTGAACTTACCGTAAAAATTCCTCAAAAACCAGTGGAACAAAACAAATTAAGATTTGTATGTATGAGTGACACCCATTCGTTGATAAGAAACATTACGTTTGATATACCTGAAGGAGATGTGTTCATTCATGCAGGTGATTTTACAAAATGTGGAGAAAAGGATGAGGTTATATCATTTAATAAATGGTTAGGTATGTACCTAGTTTCCATAGCTCTTTATAATCAGTTTTAATGTAAAGCCCCATGTTTAGGATCTTTGCCACACAAATATAAAATTGTAATTGCTGGCAATCATGAACTCAGCTTTGATGAGAAATTTTCAAACTTGTTTAAAAAGAAAATGCACTCTCTGGCAAAAGAAATAGAGGATGAAGTCCCAAACTATGGAAATACAACAGATAACATCAGCAATGCGGTGCATACAGAGAATATTAGACAGTATTTGACCAATTGTACATACTTAGAAGATTCAGGGATAGAGATAGGTGGAATTAAAATATATGGAAGCCCATGGTAAGAGATATACTGATAACATAGGAAGCATCTGCCGATATCTAAATTTTTAGGCAGCCTGGATTTGGTAACTGGGGATTTAACTTACCCCGGGGAATAGGATGCCTGTCAATATGGAATCTTATTCCAGAAGACACTGATGTGCTCGTAACCCATTCACCTCCATTAGGTCATGGCGATTTGGTGTGCTCTGGGGTCCGAGCCGGATGTGTAGAACTTTTGACTACAGTGCAAAAACGAGTGAGACCAAAATATCATGTCTTTGGACATATACACGAAGGTACATGATTTGTTTTTAAATGAGGACTGCTGTAGTGTATTGATAAGGTGTGTTTGTAGGATATGGGGTGACTTCTGATGGAAAAATTATTTTTATCAATGCATCCACTTGTGACATAAACTACATACCAAGTAATTTGCCTGTTGTTTTTGATATGCTCATACCAGATGGTTATTCAAAAGATAGAATGAATTTTAGTGTGGGTTAAAGAATTAATATTATGTTAAAACACAATCGGGAGTGAAAATACAAAATTATATGCCAAGTCGATCTGCTTTTAGATCTATTTCATTTGTTCTAGTCACTTTTTATAATGGTAGGTATTTATTTTAATTAAGTGTACTACCCTATAACTACATATTTTTTGTACCTTTTATTATATACATGTTTAGCTTTCTTTTGTAAAGTTATTGTATTAAGTACTTTCTAGATTAACACCAAATACAAAACCTTAAAATAAACTAATCTTTTTTAGTCACAGATTTTTTTACTAGATAACAGAATGTTGGCAGTTAGCCATAAAATAAAAATTCATTTACTTTAATACTAAAGTGTTTTTTATTACAGAAGGAACCTAAGTAATTCAAAAAAGGTTATAACATGTAACAAAACTACTGAAACAATTTCACACTTAATTATCAACTGTTATACACACCATATTAGTGGAAATGTTGTCTTTAATTTAACAGTTCATGATTATATTTAGAAGTTTATTGTACTTATATTAGGTAATATCTTTTGTCTTGCATATTGGAATACTTGAAACTTTGGTATTTTTAAATACTTTTGTAAAATAACTACCTATTGCTTCTACAAATCAAACATTCAAAATAAAACTACACAATAGAGGGCACTTATTTGACCAAATAGCAAACACAATATTCACTTAATTACTAAAAATACTAACACAGGGTGCTTTTTCTGATGAACTTCGAGCAGTATTTATAGAAAAAAAAATGTCAAAGGAATCGTAATTTTTACTATGAGTACTGCTTTGCTTTTTTACTAATTTTTTGGTACGTTAAAATTGTGGACATTGATTTGTCACGATTTCTGAGGGGGTGTCTTCTCTTGCGAGGTGCCTAAAAGATTTGTCTTTACTTCTTTTAAGTCTAGGTTATGTTCCTTCATAGCTTTCTAAAGATAAAGAAAAAATGATATACTTAATTAATACCAATAACACAAAGGTATTAAGAAGCTAATTGGTAGTTTTGATTCTCTTAAATTCAGCCATATCTAAGTTCACAGACTTTTCAATAAATTTATTTTCCCATAGGTCTTAATATGCACACTGTTGTTCGTGATAAAGACACAAGAACAAGACTTATCGCAATATTAAATTAGTTAAAGCTACTGAAATTCAAAAATGATTTATTGTTAATTTATCCTTAGATCTGACTTCAGAGTTTCGTGGTATATATATATCTACTATTTGTCTTTAAGAGTACTCTTGTTTGTACTTACTTTAATACATTCCTGGTAGACCTTAAACAAAGGGGCACACACCGAATCGTTCGTTTTTCCTTTCAAAAACTGATCTGAAAACCAAGTATTGAAGCAGTCGTCGTATTCCCGCTTGAGATCGGTACAGGTTTCTCCTATACTATTCATTTTCCCTCGAATTTCGAAAACTTGTGCAATCTAATGCAAAATACTCGAGTAAAATTAATCGGGAATCACGATTATTTATGAAATAAATTTGTACTTTACTTAAAACTTTTGTAACTTAAGGTTTAGTTCAAATTCTTCTTCCTTCTTGCCACATAGCCACAACCTTTCGTTCGTTCCGTTCGACTGGGTGGGCTCAGCATCAGGGGCTTAGATCAGGGGCTATACGGCCGTTATCTTTATGCATTATGTGACGGCTACAACGTTCTGTGGCTACAACAGTATCCGTTGCCTAATGCCTAACATAACCTAGAAGTCTAGAAGTTTTTAAATACATACTGGCCAAAGTTATGTTATTTTGCTGCAAAAATGTTGGAAACTCTAGTTTCAGTGGTCAATTTTATAAGAACTGGATTTTACTGTGGGCTTTACATAAGTTTCCAAGCAGGATTTATTTTAGTGAATTCTTTAAACGCTATTTTCAAGTGCTGTGCATTGTTTATCAGTAACTTTTCAAGCTTTCTCTCGGTATTATGCGAATCTGTGCTGATTTTTATGCAAGATATCGTTCAATTAATTCAGCAAGGACTTGTCTTAGTGACTGCAGCTGTGGAAACTATATTCTCGAGTATTGCTACAGTGCTTCTGAAAATATCTTTGTTTATATCCAGTGTTGTGACTCTGATTTGTTCAGTATACAACGGTGTAGTGACGGGAACATTGACAATATACACCAGCATAGGCCAGGCGTTCACCTTTCTAAGGAACCTCCTGATTCTTTTTGGTTCTGGAGTATGGTTTTTAATAACTCTAGTACCATTTCTGCTCTACTATCTTTGTACGCTCTGCATCTCCTTTGTCCAAGGAATCTACAAGGAAATATGTGATATGTGCTTTAGTGGAGTATTTAATGTGAAAAAGCTGATTAAAAACATTGTACTCTTTATTTTCGATGTTCCTATTGAATCTCTGGCTGGTCTGATAGTGGCATTGAGTTTAGCCTATACTTTCAAACAATTTTACGTTTTGATTACTGCTTACCTAAAGCAACAATTAAGAAAAGTGAGGGATTGGGCCAGACAACACTGGCAAGTCACAGAGATGTTTTCTTATTACTTCAGGTCAGTGACAAGGCCGAGGCCAGTTCAAACACCCAGGCCTCGTCAAACTATTAGACAACAACCTGCGGCTGTTCCGCAACAAGTACAGGCTCAATCGCTTGTAAGAAGTAGACAGACAGTGCAAGAAAAAAAGAACAATTCGTTTTTAGAGGACAGGTACTGTGTCATATGCCAGGAGAGAGCCAGGTGTATTTTGCTGCTACCCTGTAGACATTTATGTCTTTGCTCCGAATGCACAGGAGAGTTAAGATATTACAATGAAGTGTGTCCAATTTGTAGAACAAATATAGAAAGTACAATGAAGATTTTTGTTTAGGGTCATAATTAATTTTTAGCAACTGAGAGTGAGAACTACCTGATATGAAGTAGCTCTAGGTTTCTTGCCAAAACCTTTTTAAACACTGTTACTTTACGCATTTAATGCATGCTTGCATATATATTATTGAGCAGTGATATTGAATGTGAAATCAGGGTTTCTTAAGATTTAGGGAAAGGGTACTGGAGATGCTTTATTTGCTATACTAAATTCTCAAGCTATAAGCCAAATTTTAGTGTAATGTTTTAAAAGTTGCTTTTTAATTCATTAATATAGAACTATTATATTTAAAAAGGAAGATAATTATTGTGTGATTTGTCTATGCTCAAAAGAACAAATTAAATGTTGCAGATATATTATGTATGTAATGATTAATTAAAAATATTTTGGTGAAGGCTTTAAAAAATTCTAGTTCTTTTTCGTATAAAACCGAAATTATATTATAGACTGATCTTTTTATATTATACTTGTCATTAGAATTTTACTAGGAATTTTATTATAAACGTCCTCTGGTATACAATATTGTATAGGTTAGTACTAAGCTATTGTCATGAAATACATTTTTTTAGTTTTTGATCTACTTTTGATTTATTTACAACTTATTTTAATTGGGGAATTTACAAGAGAATGAGACATGGTCTACGAATTTTTAAAGTGAGACCTGTATAAGACAAGCTAAAAAATACTAAGTTAGATAAACTGAACTACCCTAACTTTCTTAATACTTCATGAAGTTGATTCAAATTTTTGTAAAATGTAGCTCAATGGATTCTTGTTAGGTCGATCATAAGAGAATTTATCAGAATTTAAGGAAAAACTTTTTACGAATTTTTAAAGTGAAACCTGCATAAGCCAAAAAACTCTTAAGTTAGACGGTCCTAACTTTCTTAATACTTCAAGTAATCAATCGAAATTTTGGTAAGATGTAGTTTAATGAATTCTTGCTAGGTCGAGCATAAGAGAATTTATCACAATTTAAGGAGATATTTTGTATGAACTTTTAAAGATACCTGGTCCTGCATAAGCCAAACTAAAAAAAAACTTTAGTTAGATGGCCCTAACTTTTTTAATACTTCAAGAAATCGATCCAAAGTTTGGTAAGATGTAGTTTAATGGATTCTTGCTAGGTCGGTCATAAGAGAAAATATCAGAATGTAAGGATATTTTGGTTACGAATTTTTAAAGTAAGTTCTGCATAAGCTAATCTAAAAAAATACTCTTAAGTTAGTTAGACGGTCCTAACTTTCTTAATACTTTATAAAATCTATACAAATTTTGGTAATATATAGTTCAATGGATTCTTGCTAGGTTGATCATAAGAGAACTTATCAGAATTTAAGGAGACATTTTTTACAAATTTTTAAAGGGAGACCTGCATAAGCCAAGCTAAAAAAACTCTTTAGTTGGACGGCTCTAACTTCCTTAACACTTCATGAAATCGATTCAAATTTTGGTAAGATGTAGTTCAATCGATTGAATGTAGGTCAATCATAAGAGAATTTAGTTAGATGGTCCTAACTTTCTTAAAACTTCATGAAATTGTTCCAAAGTTTGGTAAGATGTAGTTTAATGGATTCTCGCTAGGTCGAACATTAGAGAACTTATCAGAATTTAAGGAGACATTTTTTACGAATTTTTAACGTGAGGTGCATACGCCAAGCTAGAAAAACTCTTTAGTTAGACGGCTCTAACTTCCTTAATACTTCATAAAATCGATTCAAAGTTTGGTAAGATGTAGTTTAATGGATTCTCGCTAGGTCGAACATTAGAGAACTTATCAGAATTTAAGGAGACATTTTTTACGAATTTTTAACGTGAGGTGCATACGCCAAGCTAAAAAACTCTTTAGTTAGACGGCTCTAACTTCCTTAATACTTCATAAAATCGATTCAAATTTTGGTAAGATGTAGTTTAATCGATTCTCGCTAGGTCGAACATTAGAGAACTTATCAGAATTTAAGGAGACATTTTTTACGAATTTTTAACGTGAGCTGCATACGCCAAGCTAAAAAACTCTTTAGTTAGACGGCTCTAACTTCCTTAATACTTCATAAAATCGATTCAAATTTTGGTAAGATGTAGTTTGATCGATTCTCGCTAGGTCGAACATTAGAGAACTTATCAGAATTTAAGGAGACATTTTTTACGAATTTTTAACGTGAGCTGCATACGCCAAGCTAAAAAACTCTTTAGTTCGACGGCTCTAACTTCCTTAACACTTCATGAAATCGATTCAAATTTTGGTAAGATGTAGTTCAATCGATTCTATCAGAATTTAAGGAGATATTTTTTATGAATTTTTAAAGTGAGACCTGCATAAGTTAAGCTAAAAAAACTCTTAAGTTAGACGGTCCTAACTTTTTTAATACTTCATGAAATCAATCCAAATTTTGGTAAGATGTAGTTCAACCGATTCTCGCTAGGTCGATCATAAAAGAATTTATCAGAATTTAAGGAGATATTATGTACGAATTTTTAAGGAGACCCGGACCTGCATAAGCCAAACTAAAAAAAAACTTCAAGTAAGATGGTCCTAACTTTCTTAATACTTCAAGTAATCAATCAAAATTTTGGTAAGATGTAGTTCAATGAATTCTTGCTAGGTCGAGCATAAGAGAATTTATCACAATTTAAGGAGATATTTTGTATGAACTTTTAAAGATACCTGGTCCTGCATAAGCCAAACTAAAAAGAAACTTTAAGTTAGATGGCCCTAACTTTTTTAATACTTCAAGAAATAGATCCAAAGTTTGGTAAGATGTAGTTTAATGGATTCTTGCTAGGTCGATCATAAGAGAAAATATCAGAATGTAAGGATATTTTGGTTACGAATTTTTAAAGTAAGCTCTGCATAAGCTAATCTAAAACAGTACTCATAAGTTAGTTAGACGGTCCTAACTTTTTTAATACTTCATGAAATCAATCCAAATTTTGGTAAGATGTAGTTCAACCGATTCTCGCTAGGTCGATCATAAGAGAATTTATCAGAATTTAAGGAGATATTATGTACGAATTTTTAAAGAGACCCGGACCTGCATAAGCCAAACTAAAAAAAAACTTCAAGTAAGATGGTCCTAACTTTCTTAATACTTCAAGTAATCAATCAAAATTTTGGTAAGATGTAGTTCAATGAATTCTTGCTAGGTCGAGCATAAGAGAATTTATCACAATTTAAGGAGATATTTTGTATGAACTTTTAAAGATACCTGGTCCTGCATAAGCCAAACTAAAAAGAAACTTTAAGTTAGATGGCCCTAACTTTTTTAATACTTCAAGAAATAGATCCAAAGTTTGGTAAGATGTAGTTTAATGGATTCTTGCTAGGTCGATCATAAGAGAAAATATCAGAATGTAAGGATATTTTGGTTACGAATTTTTAAAGTAAGCTCTGCATAAGCTAATCTAAAACAGTACTCTTAAGTTAGTTAGACGGTCCTAACTTTCTTAATACTTTATGAAATCGATCCAAATTTTGGTAAGATATAGTTCAATGGATTCTTGCTAGGTCGAGCATAAGAGAATTTATCACAATTTAAGGAGATATTTTGTATGAACTTTTAAAGATACCTGGTCCTGCATAAGCCAAACTAAAAAAAAAGCAAGTAAGATGGTCCTAACTTTCTTAATACATACTTCATGAAAACGATCCAAATTTTGGTAAGCTGAGTTCAATGGACTCTCGCTATTTCGATCTTAAGAGAATTTATCAAAATTTAAGGAGACTTTTTTACCAAATTTTAAAATGAGACCTGCATAAGCCAGGCTAAAAAATACTCATAAGTTAGACGGCTTAAACTTTCTTAATACTCCATGAAATCGAAGGTGTTTTTTTATATTAATTTTATGTTCATTTACTAATTTTCATGGATTTTGTATTTCTGAGGCTGGTTTAAATTTAATATAAACCGAAACGTTAACCCAAACCAAACTTTCATTTGTAAATGACCTACAAACCCAGAAAACTCAAAAATAAGAAAATTTTAATTAAACGGCCACGAAGAAAACTTACTGTTATAATTATAAACACATACACCAAATTATTTAACTTTCTTTATTACAAAAAAATGTTTCTATAATTTCGACATTTACTGATGATTATCATCATCAGCTGACAGCCGTTGTGAGAAAGGTCGTAGGTACGTTTAGGTTAGTGAAACTAGTTGCACAAAGACCTATTATTTTAAATAACTTTAAATCATAATATAGTATTTTCAAATTATTCTTGTTTATATAGATTTCCAAAATTCTTTTTGGACAATAAGATTGAGCTCTCCGCACTACGTATTACCAGTTAGAGAGTGGCTTAACTTCCCTTAAATCAACATATATTTAGGGTGGTTCGTTTTGAAATGAAAGGCTTGTATAGTGGCACTCGTGTCTGCAAGTCACTCATTATACAACATATTACTGCTCACATATAATAATAATAATACGATCTTTGGCAACTGGTTCTCATAAATAAATAGAGCTAAACAGGCTTAAACCGAATCAAAAATTCTATATATAACATATTTTACATTATAGTATGATTGCCAGTAGGTACATATATATAATAATAAATAATAAGCTAATGCCGATACAAGTAAAGTATAGTGACCGCAGTATACAACAAAGATATTAATTTTACAAAGTGTGTAGCGGGGATTTTACTGCACTAGTACAGTAAAGTACTTAACTGTGTGGTCATTTCTAGATGATATTGCATGACAATGACGAGCTTGCATGAAAACTTTCGGAAAAACTACCCCGCTATGAAAAGAACAAACAATTTTTTGTTCTATTTAACTATTTATGCCATTTAATAATGATAATAATTAAGCGGCACTTGCCTACCCTGACAGGCCGCCACTGGGTTGAGGAGAACACGCACGCATGGATATAAAATTAAACGTTTAAAGTGTAAAACAAAAAATTAGTAGTTGATCTAAGATCAGTTCTAATAATGCAAGCTCGTCGCTACTCACTAGTTCATCATTTTTAGGTTTTCGGGGCGCTCCAAAATAAGGAGATTTTTTGAAAGCGGTCACTATTCTTACCGGTAAGGGATCTCGTCGTGGCAGAAGGAGGAGGAGATTTCCAAACGCCATCACTCTTTTGTTTGCCTTCACTTAACTCCTGGGCGTCGACTAATCTCACCGTTGACGACATGGGCGACGCCGGCGCCCTTAACTCACCATCATCGTCTGTCGATTGCTTTTGCGACGTATCGCTCCACCTCGGATCTGACGATGATGGTGTTGTGTCATCATCTCCTTCAGACTTACAACTATAATTATTATTAATAATATTATTTACATTTCCTTTTGAAATAAATCGATGATTATCAATCTTTTCGGATGAGTTGTGACGATCGAATTTACGAATCGTCGTGGCGACGGTACGCGACGTATAAATCGACAGTCTTTTCAGGCCCTCTGACGAAGAAGACGAGAGGGGGGTCTTTGCTGCAAAAAAAAAAAAAAATAAAAGTTTTTCAATGGCTGTTACAGAACGTACAGATTTTACAAGAGGTTAAGGAAAAATTTTTTATGATTTTTTTAAGTGAGACCTGCATAAGCCAAACTAAAAAAAAAACTCTTGGCCTTAACTTTTTTATTACTTCATGACATCGATCCAAATATTGATAAGATATGGTTCAACGCATTCCTGCTAGGTAGATAATAACAGAATTAATCGGAAGCTAAGGAGAATTTTTGTACGAATTTTTAAAGCGAGACCTGCATAAGCCTAACTAAAAAACTTAGTTAGAAGCCCTAACTTTTCAATACTTCATGAAATCGACCCAAAATTTGATAAGATATGGTTCAATGCATTCCTGCTAGGTAGATAATAAAATAATTAATCGGAAGTTAAGGAGAATTTTTTAAGAATTTTTAAAGCGAGATCTGCATAAGCCTAACTAAAAAATTCTTAAGTTAGAAGCCCCTAACTTTTTTAATACTTCATGAAATCGATCCAAATTTTGGTGAGATATAGTTTAGCGCATTCCTGCTAGGTAGATTGTAAGAGAATTGACAGGAAGTTAGGGAGAATTTTTTTACGAATTTTCAAAGCGAGACCTGCATAAGCCTAACTAAAAGCTCTTAAGTTAGAAGCCCTTAACTTTTTTAATACTTCATGAAATCGACCCAACTTTTGGTGACATATGGTTCAACGCATTCCTGCTAAGTCGATCATAACAATATTAATCAGAAATTAAGGAAAATTTTTACGAATTTGTAACGTGAGACCTGCATAAGCCTAATTAAAAAATTCCTTAAGTTAGACGGCCCTTACTTCTTTAATACTTCATGAAATCGATCCAAATTTTGGTGAGATATAGTTTAGCGCATTGCTGCTAGGTAGATTATAAGAGAATTGACAGGAAGTTAAGGAGAATTTTTTTACGAATTTTTAAACGAGACCTGCATAAGCTTAACTAAAATACTCTTAAGTTAGAAGCCCCTAACTTTTTTAATACTTCATGAAATCGACCCAAATTTTGGTGAGATGTGGTTCAATGCATTCCTGCTAAGTCGATCATAAGAGAAATGTTTACGAATTTGTAACGTGAGACCGACATAAGCCTAATTAAAAAATTCCTTAAGTTAGACGGCCCTTACTTCTTTAATACTTCATGAAATCGATCCAAATTTTGGTGAGATATAGTTTAGCGCATTCCTGCTAGGTAGATTATAAGAGAATTGACAGGAAGTTAAGGAGAATTTTTTTACGAATTTTTAAACGAGACCTGCATAAGCTTAACTAAAATACTCTTAAGTTAGAAGCCCCTAACTTTTTTAATACTTATGAAATCGACCCAAATTTTGGTGAGATGTGGTTCAATGTATTCCTGCTAAGTCGATCATAAGAGAAATGTTTACGAATTTGTAACGTGAGACCGACATAAGCCTAATTAAAAAAATTCCTTAAGTTAGACGGCCCTTACTTCTTTAATACTTCATGAAATCGATCCAAATTTTGGTGAGATATAGTTTAACGCATTCCTGCTAGGTAGATTATAAGAGAATTGACAGGAAGTTAAGGAGAATTTTTTTACGAATTTTTAAACGAGACCTGCATAAGCTTAACTAAAATACTCTTAAGTTAGAAGCCCCTAACTTTTTTAATACTTCATGAAATCGACCCAAATTTTGGTGAGATGTGGTTCAATGCATTCCTGCTAAGTCGATCATAAGAGAAATGTTTACGAATTTGTAACGTGAGACCGACATAAGCCTTATTAAAAAAATTCCTTAAGTTAGACGGCCCTTACTTCTTTAATACTTCATGAAATCGATCCAAATTTTGGTGAGGTATAGTTTAACGCATTCCTGCTAGGTAGATTATAAGAGAATTGACAGGAAGTTAGGGAGAATTTTTTTACGAATTTTCAAAGCGAGACCTGCATAAGCCTAACTAAAAAACTCTTAAGTTAGAAGCCCTTAACTTTTTTAATACTTCATGAAATCGACCCAACTTTTGGTGACATATGGTTCAACGCATTCCTGCTAAGTCGATCATAACAATATTAATTAGAAATTAAGGAAAATTTTTACGAATTTGTAACGTGAGACCTGCATAAGCCTAATTAAAAAATTCCTTAAGTTAGACGGCCCTTACTTCTTTAATACTTCATGAAATCGATCCAAATTTTGGGGAGATATAGTTTAGCGCATTCCTGCTAGGTAGATTATAAGAGAATTGACAGGAAGTTAGGGAGAATTTTTTTACGAATTTTCAAAGCGAGACCTGCATAAGCCTAACTAAAAAACTCTTAAGTTAGAAGCCCTTAACTTTTTTAATACTTCATGAAATCGACCCAAATTTTGGTGAGATGTGGTTCAATGCATTCCTGCTAAGTCGATCATAAGAGAAATGTTTACGAATTTGTAACGTGAGACCGACATAAGCCTAATTAAAAAAATTCCTTAAGTTAGACGGCCCTTACTTCTTTAATACTTCATGAAATCGATCCAAATTTTGGTGAGATATAGTTTAGCGCATTCCTGCTAGGTAGATTATAAGAGAATTGACAGGAAGTTAGGGAGAATTTTTTTACGAATTTTCAAAGCGAGACCTGCATAAGCCTAACTAAAAAACTCTTAAGTTAGAAGCCCTTAACTTTTTTAATACTTCATGAAATCGACCCAACTTTTGGTGACATATGGTTCAACGCATTCCTGCTAAGTCGATCATAACAATATTAATCAGAAATTAAGGAAAATTTTTACGAATTTGTAACGTGAGACCTGCATAAGCCTAATTAAAAAATTCCTTAAGTTAGACGGCCCTTACTTCTTTAATACTTCATGAAATCGATCCAAATTTTGGTGAGATATAGTTTAACGCGTTCCTGCTAGGTAGATTATAAGAGAATTGACAGGAAGTTAAGGAGAATTTTTTTACGAATTTTTAAACGAGACCTGCATAAGCTTAACTAAAATACTCTTAAGTTAGAAGCCCCTAACTTTTTTAATACTTCATGAAATCGACCCAAATTTTGGTGAGATGTGGTTCAATGCATTCCTGCTAAGTCGATCATAAGAGAAATGTTTACGAATTTGTAACGTGAGACCGACATAAGCCTAATTAAAAAATTCCTTAAGTTAGACGGCCCTTACTTCTTTAATACTTCATGAAATCGATCCAAATTTTGGTGAGATATAGTTTAGCGCATTCCTGCTAGGTAGATTATAAGAGAATTGACAGGAAGTTAAGGAGAATTTTTTTACGAATTTTTAAACGAGACCTGCATAAGCTTAACTAAAATACTCTTAAGTTAGAAGCCCCTAACTTTTTTAATACTTATGAAATCGACCCAAATTTTGGTGAGATGTGGTTCAATGTATTCCTGCTAAGTCGATCATAAGAGAAATGTTTACGAATTTGTAACGTGAGACCGACATAAGCCTAATTAAAAAAATTCCTTAAGTTAGACGGCCCTTACTTCTTTAATACTTCATGAAATCGATCCAAATTTTGGTGAGATATAGTTTAACGCATTCCTGCTAGGTAGATTATAAGAGAATTGACAGGAAGTTAAGGAGAATTTTTTTACGAATTTTTAAACGAGACCTGCATAAGCTTAACTAAAATACTCTTAAGTTAGAAGCCCCTAACTTTTTTAATACTTTATGAAATCGACCCAAATTTTGGTGAGATGTGGTTCAATGCATTCCTGCTAAGTCGATCATAAGAGAAATGTTTACGAATTTGTAACGTGAGACCGACATAAGCCTTATTAAAAAAATTCCTTAAGTTAGACGGCCCTTACTTCTTTAATACTTCATGAAATCGATCCAAATTTTGGTGAGGTATAGTTTAACGCATTCCTGCTAGGTAGATTATAAGAGAATTGACAGGAAGTTAGGGAGAATTTTTTTACGAATTTTCAAAGCGAGACCTGCATAAGCCTAACTAAAAAACTCTTAAGTTAGAAGCCCTTAACTTTTTTAATACTTCATGAAATCGACCCAACTTTTGGTGACATATGGTTCAACGCATTCCTGCTAAGTCGATCATAACAATATTAATTAGAAATTAAGGAAAATTTTTACGAATTTGTAACGTGAGACCTGCATAAGCCTAATTAAAAAATTCCTTAAGTTAGACGGCCCTTACTTCTTTAATACTTCATGAAATCGATCCAAATTTTGGGGAGATATAGTTTAGCGCATTCCTGCTAGGTAGATTATAAGAGAATTGACAGGAAGTTAGGGAGAATTTTTTTACGAATTTTCAAAGCGAGACCTGCATAAGCCTAACTAAAAAACTCTTAAGTTAGAAGCCCTTAACTTTTTTAATACTTCATGAAATCGACCCAAATTTTGGTGAGATGTGGTTCAATGCATTCCTGCTAAGTCGATCATAAGAGAAATGTTTACGAATTTGTAACGTGAGACCGACATAAGCCTAATTAAAAAAATTCCTTAAGTTAGACGGCCCTTACTTCTTTAATACTTCATGAAATCGATCCAAATTTTGGTGAGATATAGTTTAGCGCATTCCTGCTAGGTAGATTATAAGAGAATTGACAGGAAGTTAGGGAGAATTTTTTTACGAATTTTCAAAGCGAGACCTGCATAAGCCTAACTAAAAAACTCTTAAGTTAGAAGCCCTTAACTTTTTTAATACTTCATGAAATCGACCCAACTTTTGGTGACATATGGTTCAACGCATTCCTGCTAAGTCGATCATAACAATATTAATCAGAAATTAAGGAAAATTTTTACGAATTTGTAACGTGAGACCTGCATAAGCCTAATTAAAAAATTCCTTAAGTTAGACGGCCCTTACTTCTTTAATACTTCATGAAATCGATCCAAATTTTGGTGAGATATAGTTTAACGCGTTCCTGCTAGGTAGATTATAAGAGAATTGACAGGAAGTTAAGGAGAATTTTTTTACGAATTTTTAAACGAGACCTGCATAAGCTTAACTAAAATACTCTTAAGTTAGAAGCCCCTAACTTTTTTAATACTTCATGAAATCGACCCAAATTTTGGTGAGATGTGGTTCAATGCATTCCTGCTAAGTCGATCATAAGAGAAATGTTTACGAATTTGTAACGTGAGACCGACATAAGCCTAATTAAAAAAATTCCTTAAGTTAGACGGCCCTTACTTCTTTAATACTTCATGAAATCGATCCAAATTTTGGTGAGATATAGTTTAACGCATTCCTGCTAGGTAGATTATAAGAGAATTGACAGGAAGTTAAGGAGAATTTTTTTACGAATTTTTAAACGAGACCTGCATAAGCTTAACTAAAATACTCTTAAATTAGAAGCCCCTAACTTTTTTAATACTTCATGAAATCGACCCAAATTTTGGTGAGATGTGGTTCAATGCATTCCTGCTAAGTCGATCATAAGAGAAATGTTTACGAATTTGTAACGTGAGACCGACATAAGCCTAATTAAAAAAATTCCTTAAGTTAGACGGCCCTTACTTCTTTAATACTTCATGAAATCGATCCAAATTTTGGGGAGATATAGTTTAACGCATTCCTGCTAGGTAGATTATAAGAGAATTTACAGAAAGTTAAGGAAAATTTTTTTACGAATTTTTAAAACGAGACCTGCATAAGCCTAAATAAAAAACTCTTAAATTAGACGCCTCTAACTTTTTTAGTACTTCATGAAAGTGGTCCAAATTTTGATAAGATACGGTTCAACGTATTCCTGCTAGGTAGATCATAACAGAATTTATCAGAAGTTAAGTATAAATTTTCTAGCAATTTTTTTTAAAGTGAGACCTGCATAAACCCAGCTAAAAAACTTTTTTAATACTTTATGAGCAGGTGCGCAGATGATCCATCCATTTTTACATTTTTGTCGAGTATTAAGGGCGCAAATTAAAAAAAAAAAAATTAGCAAAGCTACTCACTTTTACCAGCTGCCACAGCAGTAAAGCATTCAATCCTGCTCCCCAGTTTCCCGTTAGTTCTCTTATCGCCGCCTCCTATTCCAATCGCGCAAGTCCCGCGGGATCTTCTCTCGTTATTATCGCCACCGCTGAGCACGAAATTCCTCATGTATTTGTATTCGCCCTCTTCGTTGATGGGAAACTTGTTGCCGAGCAACGGCGTCGTGGCCACGACGTTTACCGAGCAGTCGCTAATTCCGCTGTCGCTGCGTTCGCTGCACGCACGCGCGTACACTTCCTTACCACGTGGCCGCTCAAGGTTTTCTTCCGTGTATTGTTCTTCGGGTATGTTTGTGGCAACACTGTCTTCTGCCATTTCTTCTGCATTCGAGTTTTCCTCTATGGACGACTGTTCTTCGGGTGTTTTTGTAATAATTAGTACTTGTGTTTCCTCGGCATTCACGTCATCCTCCAAAGTAGTAGGGACGTCACATTCTTCGTCGTCGTCATCGTAGCACGTCGTCTCTAGGTCCGGTTGGGATGCTGATTCGTCCGAGTGCGCTTCGGTTACCAAGTGTCCTAAAAATTCCTTTTCTTTCGTCTCTATGCTTTCTACTTGTTCGCTCGTGTGCTCCTCGGCTTCGTCGTTTTCATCGAACGAATCAACGACCATTTTCTTACTAAACGACGTTTCTGTATCCAAACTGGACATCCTCAGTAATCCCGATATCGAGGGACGCGGCGTGCTCGGGTTCGAGTTGGCGGAATTGCGTCTGCTCGCCGACAACGTTGCCATTCTGCCGAGAGCGCGGATAGCGTTGCCGGTTTTCTGTGTCGGAAAAAGCGGAGAAAAAAAACAAAAGCAAACATTATAAAATAAAAAAAACAAAGCAAAAAAGCAATACCTACTTATTTAGTTTTACTTGACGACATTTTTAAACACTTTGTTGACCAATCGAAAAATGCTAGTAGTTAATAAACTTAAAAATCAAATTCCCCACAAAAAAATGTATAAAAGACACGTCATCACACATCAAACAAACACCCCCCCAAAAAAAAAACGAACATGCGAGTCAAGGTGAACCCCCCCCCCCCCCGTACCGCAGGACTTACCTGCCATTTCCTGCGAATGATGAATTTTTTCAGTTTGTTCGTGGATAAAACGACCGTGTTTTGGTGATTTTTAGGATCCAACCACACATGTTTCAGACACTGCTCTGCCGACAATCTGTCTCTGCAAAAAAAGCAATATCATTACGTAACGTAAGTGGGGCAAAGTAGGTTTTTAGCGCACGCAAGCATATTACATATTACTATGCCTTCTTTTTTATCGACTGTTTGGGAAACACGTTCTCTAAACATCAGAGTCATAAATACAATTAATTAGTCACCGCCTGCCTTCCTAATTTCAACTGAGTTCTAGCATAACAACAGCTAATGATTTTTGATTGGTCCAACGAATCGCGCGCTGGTTTAAGGCTGACAGCGACTTCAGCGCGAGGAAGGCAAAAAAGAGTAGTGTCCAAGACTCGAGACAGGAAGCTGCTCCACGTGTTTTTCTGACACAAGGTATCACTCTAGTTTGATCACAGTGAAGTGATATTTTTCTAAAAGGTTTTCCTTCGGCCAAAAAGGCTAATTAATTACGTCGTGTGTGTTTGGATATGCAACGAGCTTCAATATCATAATTCTTTCTTAAAGGAGTTCCGTACGAGGATTGCAGTTTTCCGACGGCAGTGATTAGTTAGTCTGGCATCTTAGTAAAAGAAAGATTTTATAGCTTAGTTTTAGGAAATAACAATATACAAGTGTGTTGAGTTGAATCTATATTCCAATGTAAACAAAAGTGATTATTTACTCCAGCATCAAGGTAAAATACACGTTTTCGTTCAGTTCTAAGTTATGGTTGAAACAAAGACGTGTTGATTCGATTGTCTAATCCAGTGTTTCTCAACTTTTAACACGCACAATAAACCCAGAGTATTTGCCAATCATTGCCTTTGCACCGTCGCTGCAGATATTAATGCATTAGTTCCAATTAAGCTCCTTTTCAGTAATATAAGAATCGATCAAGTTGAAAATTTCCTCTTCGGTTGTATGAGTGTCTTCAGACGTTGGCAAAATAGCTTCATCATCATCAATCACTTATTTCATGAACTACCTAACTTATTTATTTGAAAGTGGCACCATCTTGATATAGTTACTAAACTTTTCGCCAGTCATGGTTTCAACAACATCTATTATGCTTGGTTTTATTAGAGATTCGCCATTACAGTACGTATAGAATAGAAAAGAGACAGAATTACGATACCTGCGTGCGAACGCGAATGAAGAAAATTAGAAAAATAAATCACTAGGGGAGTCCTACGAATATATTTTTCACATTTTTTTTATGGGGGGATACTCTTTACGACTATTTATGTTTTATTGACCTCTTGACGCGGAACTCCAACCCCCCCTTCTGCGGAACCCAGTTTGACAAACACTGGTCTAATCTAAATGGAACTAAATCTCAAGGGTAGTTGAATTGACCTCAGTTCCAAGGTGTCTTATGGTGGCTTTATACAGACAAATAACATAAAATAAAAATAAAACAAGAATTAAATGAAAGATTAGTTTACACATCCCTCCAAATACACATACCGACAAATAACATAAAATAAAAATAAGAAATGATCTTCAAGTTGGCTATCTTTTAACTTTTATTTTAAAATAATGTGTTTCATTAAATCAGACAATAATTCATGAACCATCCGTTACTGTCGAAGATACAGGAATATGTGAAGGCCGGTCAGAACACCTCACCCTATCATCGACTTATTATTATTATATATTATCCTCTTTGACGAGAATACGGGCGGCCGGGTGGCTAATATTTAAGTACTTACTCTTTTCTGTTGACTAAAAGCGCGCCAATGAAGTCTCTACCGTCCTGAGACACCGTGTCGAAGGCCTCGTCCTCGAAATCATAGTCCGCCCTGGTGATGTTGGCGAACGTTTCGGAGTCAGTGTCGCCCATGAAGGGCGAGAGCCCTGAAAGTCTAAAGAAACAAAATTATTATTGTAAGGGGTTTTCCTATTGGTGTATTGTTTCTTTGGAACTACTTACAGTACGTAACAGATCACTCCTAACGACCACATGTCCGACTGCACGCCAATCGGCTCGTAATTTATTATTTCCGGGGGGATGAATTCTGGCGTACCGAATAACACCCTCACGGGGACGGTTGGATCGATTTTTTGAGCCAACCTGTAGAAAAAAAATGATATAAATAAATCACGAATAATTTGGCAAAAAAACGTAGCAAACTACTTTTACTCACCACTATTTTTAGCGTGGTAAGTGTCACCTTATCGTACTAGTACGGTAAAGTTAGTGGCAATGCTTTCATGTTCAATACTTAATTTGATTGGCTTAGTGTAAATCTACGAGAAATTTTAAGGTGGCGCTTTTATTATAACTCGTACGGTCACTTATTGTCAGACTGACTAACCAACCAACTAAATGGCAACCGAACCCATGCAGGACTAACCTGAACTAAATATAGACACCACGAGCCAAGCAATGCCGCCCTGATTTAAAATATAGCCAATAGTGCTTTCCCATTGATTTATTTTGTTTTAGGCGCGCACAACTTGATTGCCCGTTACAGCATAATATTTTTTTTAAATATGATGAAAATGAATCAACAAAATGGTATACAGATGCCAGTTTTTGATTTATCTGCAATTTTTGTAATTATTTGACTACATTGTATAGCAAATGGGTCTGTCGCGAAGCGAATTTCCTTATTGTATTAAAATAATGTTTCATTTCTATTGCAAGAAATCAAAAAATATATAGCAAATAAATTCATAAAAGTAAGTATCTATGAGATTAGATTATTATTCGAGACGCTTAAATAATTTTACGACAAACTTATATGTTTAACACTATTTTTTCTATTCATTGAGTTATTTCCGAAAAGATCTGTGCTTTTGGCAATAAAAATATCTATTCGAATTCCACGAACTAATTCATATTACGTGCGAGTTCAACGCTCTAGAGGTGGTGGAGGAATGTCCGTTAAAATTTTAAAATAATTTACTTGGTTAAAGCAACCAGAAGCATCTTCTTCAAGTGGTCAAGGTTTGATCAGTAAATTGAATAGTTTAAAAGAAGTAAAATACTTTTATATTTTTTTTATAAAGCCAAAGCTAAAGCAGTAGGTACTGAAAAAGGACATGTTCCCTTTTAAATCATCAACCTCTCAAAGAAATATCCAAGTAAGGGTTTGAAACCCAGCCGACTGGAGTCGTAATCCACTGTGCGCTGTGAATAGAAAAGAGATATGAAACTACCTGTCTGCTATTTGTTATGTAAATTTAATTGCTCTGAAAATTGACTGTTAACTACCAAGTGTTTTAACATGAACCGTATTAGAATATATTTCGTAAAGAAAATATACAGAACAATTTAGAAACTATAACTTCTGAAGGATTATATTTCGTATAGTTGTATTTTGTCGTAACACATGAATATTAAAATCGTCGCTACCATATTTCTAGAGAAATAGTGGTTATATTATTAATGATGTTAAGAAATAACAGTTTATAAGTTCTTTTCTATCATTAAACACCCTGTATATTCCGTGCTATTACACAACAAATTAATTAATAATGTACTGCACACCCACTGATGACGTCTATATAAGGAGTAAAATTGTGATAGGCAACCTATCTCACTTGTTGAACACTCATCATGTCTTGACAATAAAAACAATCAGTCGACTGTTGTCAGTTCACACTCACCCGAAATCGATGATTTTAATCTCGTGCGAAATTCTCGTGTGACACATGATGTTCTCGGGCTTCAGATCCAGATGCACCACTTGCTGCGAATGCATGTAGGCCACGCCCTCGCATATGTGTCTCGTGAACAGGATGCAGTCCTTCTCTGTTAGAGTGAAGTCGTCGGCCACCACCCGTTCGAACAGTTCGCCGCAGGAGATGCTGAAAAGGAAACGCGGGGGGCAAATAAGAAAACCCGAAAAAAACAAAACATGAACTTACTACTCCATCACCATGACCATCTCTTTGGGATTCTCGAAGGCAGCGGCCAACTGCAACAGCTTCTGGTGTCGCAGCACGTTCATTATGTCGATTTCTTCTTGAACCTGCGACAAAACGACCAATTAAATAAGTAATTATGTAGGTATGTAGGTACTTAGGAGTCCATCACCGCAAGCCATGGCCGACAGGCAACCGACCATACAGCAATGTAAATTAAATGAGTTCGTTTCTTGCGCTCAGCTGTCAACGTATTTTGAGAAAACCGGTAAATTATTTAGCTTCGGTTAAGAGGATATTGACATGCAATCCTATTAGCGAGGTTTAACATTTTGCAGATTTTTTATTAAGGACTTACATGTGGAGAAAAGCATGCGTAAAGTTGCAATTCTAACAGCAATGAATATATTACTGCATACATTTCGAAAACGAAAGCCGAATAGAAAAATCTGCAACATGTTAAACCTCGCAAATAGAGTTGCCTTTCAATATCCTTTTAACCAAAGCTAAATAATTTACCAGTTTTCTCGAAATTCGTTGACAGCTGAAGAAACCCCATTTAATTTACATTGCTGTATGATTGGTTGCGTGCCGGTCAGGTCTTACGGTCTTATGGATTGTTTAATTTTGTTTCCACTCAACTGACCTTATCTTTGTCTTTTTGCGTGCGACATCTGATGAATTTGGCAGCCAATTTTTGATTGGTCGTTTTGTCGATCACTTTGTGCACCACTCCGAAACGTCCCTTTCCCAGTTCCTCCTGTACCTCGAATCTGGATTTGAATTCCGGACCAGGTTCGATTGCTACGAGTCGATGTTCGAAAGAAGATGATTCGTCTGCAACAAACGATAATAATCTATTTTCAGTAATCAGTAAATTAATATCGAAGTAAAGGATCAATGTGTCAGCGATGTGAAGATGACAAGTTCTAAAATGCAGGAAGTTTGTTTATTATTCTTTTCTCGAAAAGGGTCCATTTTATCGACAATAAACAAGAATACCTTTTTTTAGCCTAAGGTGCAATGGGCTACACAGATTTTTTTTTAAAGTTTTTATCATACTATATTTTATCAACTGTTAAACCAAATAACCACGAGTTAATACATTTTAAATCGTATTATAATTATAATTTCGATATCGATATCGACACCTGAACTATACTAATTCTACACTAAATGCTCGAAGTATACAACCGAGTATAGCGCAAAAAGCCGTAGGAACGATTAAGCCATTCGCCCATTCCTATTCCATGCATTCGCTGAGTACTGACAGCGCCACAAAACTTACAGCACATTTTCTCCATGAAGTAACCAATGGTGAAGTGAACCGAATATATACGACCGGGTTTGTTACAAAAGGCCGATTATATTGGGTTCAGTGCTGCAAATTATTTCAGTTCCGATTAGTTCTCGGTATTCATATCATCTAATGTTTATATTTTTCCTTGTCATTTGTTCTACTTATTGGCGGTTTTCGCGAGAAATGGAGGGTGCATTTAAATTAGCCAAGACTAAGTAGTAGCTAGAAACGGACAGAACGAGACCAGTGGTGCTGGTGGTGCTGTTTTACGATCTAACCCAGGTGGTGCAGGTGGTGCGTTTTACGATCTAACCCAAGTGGTGCTGGTGGTGCGTTTTATGATCTAACCCGGGTGGTTCGGTGGTGCGTTTTATGACCTAACCCGGATGGTTCGGTGGTGCTGTTTACAAAATAACCCGAAATTAAACCCGACTTTTTACGACCTAACCCGGATGCTTTCGCGAGGCGGCTTCTCATCTAACCCTAACTTGAACCTGAATATTTATGATCTGACCCGAGATAAAACCCGACTTTTTATGATTTAACCTTAGTGAAACGCCGCTGCTAAAGCGGGATAATTAAATCCCAATTTTTATAAGCCATCCTTAAACCCAACTTTTTACGATGCGACCTGAGCCATCCTTAAACCAGACTTTTTATTATTTCCCCTTAGTTGAAACGCCGCTGCTAAAGCGGGATAATTAAATCCCAATTTTTATAAGCCATCCTTAAACCCAACTTTTTACGATCCGACCTGAGCCCTCCTTAAACCAGACTTTTTATTATTTTCCCTTAGTTGAAACGCCGCTGTTAAAGCGGTATAGTAAAAAACATTATTTATTATTTCCCCTTAGTGAAACGCCGCTGGCGGGTAGTAAAGCGAAATAAATCCCTAATTTATATGGTCTAACAAGATAAGTATAATAAAGCGGTACATTTGTCACCCCACAATAATTATTTATACCTAAATGACCCTCTCAAACCCTCTGCCGACTCGATTTAAAAAGAAAGGGACATAAACCTTTATTTATTATTCCGAAGGATCCTCATTAAAATTCAGTAGCATATCTAATAATTGATTCCAATTTTTGCACCACTTATATAAAATACAATAAAATAATTACCATCTAGAACCATTAACTAGAGATTTCTTTGTACTGGAAATGGATAAATTATAGGACTATCTTGTAATGAGAACAGAGTAATAAAAAGTAAATAAAACTTAAATACGCATAAAATACCAAGCAGGTATAGGTACTATACAACTTGTGTTCGCCATCAGGTAAAAGCCCTCATAATGCTTTTATAAAAATTTCGGATAATATCATAATATAAGTAAATAGGCTACAATTTCAGGAAAAAAGTAAAAAAAATTAATTCACAGTGTAAAATTGTAGTTAAATGGATTGTAAATACGAAATAATATAAAAAGCTACCTTTTGTTTGCGATGATGTATGCACAATAACTCTATATTATTCGGTCCTTAAACTGAAAATACCCACTAGATAGGTATCATAAGCTGTATTTGTCATCAGGTAGAACCCCCAATAAAATTATGAATATTAGGCGTAGGCATCAAAGTAGCAATCTTAACTTATTTTCAACACGAGCATAAAAATATAGGGTTGTTAAATATTTTACAACCCTAATTCTCAATGGCAACAATAAGCAAATCACGTTGGTTTTTTAATTTATTATTAATCTGGCTAACTTAAGAAACTCACAATATAACGACCATCCAAAAAAAAATCATAATACATTACTGGGTGTGAAAGCAATTGCGCTGCAAAATATAGTGTATACCGACTCTGAGGTAGTTAATTAAAATCCCAATTAGCGCTAAAAAAAATCAATTAGATATTTACTTTAGATATTTTAATAAAAAAATTCAATATTATTAGCGTCACCTATCCGTTTATGGAACCTACATATAGGCTTAACAAGAATGACAAACTTTGGGAATATTATTTTACATGATTCTCTCGATTATCGCATCGCTATCACATTTCAATATTCTTGGCAACATTTAAGTTTTAAAATTAGCACAATATCAAATCCGTTACAATGAATTAAACAAACGCATACATAATTTTAAAATCTCATAATAAGAATATAAACTAAAATTATAATGCGTAGCAGGTCCAAAATCTAACAAGTTTCGACTAGTCAAATGACGTCAGTTTACATCTGCGAAGAATACCCAACTCTCGAACCATAAAAAATGGTCAAACTTTGTCGGCAAATACCCTTCTATAATGCAGGGGAAGGACAGGTAACTCGAGATGTTTATAAAGAAACGTTAAAGAACATTATTTGCTTATTTCTAGACTCTTAAAAATTACATGCAATCGAACAATAAATGTTTTCATCATGTATATTTATGAGTAACACATTACCTTCGACATACATAAATTCAAATTGATAATTACTCGCCTTAGTACTTTTTTAGAAGTTTGAATCATTGCATATAACCGTCTGAGGATACCCAAACTTCCCCTAACATATTTCTCCGCAACCGGGGAAAAAGAGGTATAAAAGCGGCTTTTGTTGTGGTATTCGCCACGTGGAAATCGGCTATAAAAAGCGCGATTTCACTGCGAATAGCCAGTCGGTGCAGAACCATAGAACAGTAAATAGCTAAAAGTGTTTGGAGCATTATTTCTGGGTTTTAAAATCTGCATAAGTCTTTTTCTTTGGACGACGTCACCATAAAATTTGCCAGTTGATCTTGGAGCTTCCGGAGACCTGGGTATGTCAGAAGGGCATACGTGAACCTGAAGATTAAAAGCAAGGCGTGCTGAAGAAGCACCGGCGAGAGAGACGCCGAGGTCGAGCCCGATACTGTGAGGAAACAGTGGTTCCTAGCCGTCTCAGAAGTTTGTACCTGGAATACGGACAGATTTTGCAAGCACCTAGGGGAAAGAGTCCGCTCACGATCGTCGGAGGAGGGCCAATCGTAGAAGCACCATTCCACCTAGAGAAATAGTGAATAAGAGGAAGTGTACGACGAGAACCGGTCATCGCCGACGTTGCCAAGCTTGGACACTCCGTGCCATAACCGTAGCAGCCGACGCCATCGCCAGGGAGGCGTGTACAGGAGTTCACCACCTGGGCATAACTTGCACCAGGTCGGCGAAGACGAAAAAACCTACGGCAAGTTACTTCGAAGCAGTGGAAATACAAAAATCCGATATAGCCGGCGCTGCCAGCATTGGACAGGCCGTGCCATAGCTGAAATAGCCGACGCCATCGTCGAGGAGGAGACTACATTAGTTTACCACCTGGGCATATCCTGCACCAGGTCGGCAAGACGCGAAAACTACGTGGCAAGTCCGATTAAAAAAGAAATACATCGAGAATCCGACAAAGCCGGCGTTGCCGACATTGTACGGACCGTGCCATACCTATAGAAGCTGACGCCATCGCCAGGAAGGCGTGTGCGAGTGAATACCACCTGGGCATAACCTGCACCAGGTCGGCGGAAGACGAAAACCACGTGGCAAACGTGGTATTTCGGTTAAATAGCGAAGAACAGGCGACGCCAAGAGCTGGACGGTGAGGCCTCACCTCCAGTACCTAGTGCCGACCCCCAGACACCGAGTACAAGGACCTACCACCTGGGCATAACCTGCCCCAGGTCGGCAGCGAAGAAGCCGAGTACGGCAAACACTGCAGTGACCGGAATAATGGCACTACACAGTGAAAACCCTCCAGCCCGGACGGCGGAGGACGAAGAAGAACACGACATGCTCTCAACTACCGAGGCCGACCCCAGGAAAGGACCTGGTGCGGTCTCAAACTGCCCTACACAGATCGCCGCCCCTGAGATATTGACTGAGCTGAGCCGCGGTGCCGTCAGGGATATGCCCCTCGAAGGAGGAAGCAAAGGCGAACTGTGCCAGGACATGGCGCCCAACTCGATGACTTACTCGAACATAAGGAGTAACAAAGAACCCTATGACGACGTTAGGCCCGCTGGCCTAAGCGATCGCAAATCATTTACCTACCTGCCCATGGAATGCCCAGCTTTTAATACAAGAGCAAAGCGCCGAATATGGGAGGAGAGATATGGAATAGACGTAGAAATTCGTAGCGGATCCGAGGAAGACTCGGATATCGACTCCGAAGACACGACAATAGATGAGGAGATACCCTGTAACCAGGAGGCTTCGTTTAGTGTAAAAGAGACTCGAACAAAATTGTCAGGAAAAGTTATGCCACCTGGAGATCGGCAGATGCCATCTGTTCTGGATGAAGAACGAGAAAGGCCAAGCTATGAGGACAAGCCTAGAGGTTCGGCGCTGCCACCGTTAAGTCGGCAAGTTCCGCCAACTCAAAGGGGAGTCCGGCAGAAGCCAGAGTATGAGAGAAAAATTAGAGGGATGGCATTGCCACCTCTACATGAGCAACCAACGGAGCCAGGACGGGATTGGCAAGCGATGAAGGCATTGAGGTGGAGAACGATGGAGGAATTAGCCCAATCCATAGGACAATTGGTGGATAAACCAAGAAGGACGATCTCAGCACCACCACCTAAGTTTGCAGGAACCGACACGGAGGACCCGGTGCTATTCTTAAAGCACATGCAGGCTTATTGCATAGACGTTGGAGCACCGGCGTACCAGTGGACGGACCTAGCAGTTGGGCAAATGACAGGACAGGCAGCTATACGAATGAAGATATACGCAGGAGGTCAGATTACATGGAGGCAGTTACAGGAAGCAGTACTAAGAGCTTACAATAATAGTGAGTGTATAAATCACTTACGTGCGGAACTGTATGGCCAGGATCAGATTAAAGGAGAAGGAGCAGAAGCCTTTTTGATTCGAAAAAGGCAGATTTGTCAGCGGATCAATCCAAGATGGCAGGAAGAAGAAGTGGTGCCACTGCTGTTGAGCAGATTAAACGGGCCATTGCGAGCTGCGCTACGGACTTGGAACTGTCAGAGCACAGAAGATCTGTTAAACGCTGCTATTACGGTGGAACGGGATTGGAAGACGTCCGAGGTGTACACCGCACCGAGAGCAAATGTTAACGCTCAAGATGGCAGAGTTGATGGTGGAAACAGACAGCCCCAGTACCAAGGCCGTTTACAATGCTATGGTTGTGGAGGCGCTCACCTACACAGAAACTGTAGGAACGAAGGAAGAAGGCCTCAGCAACAAGGAGGTCAGGCGCAGGCACCAAATAGACCCCAATATAGTAGAACATGGGAAAGACGGGATAATCCAAATCCAGACAGACAACAAGCGAATGTAGTTAAACCGAAAAAACCAAGGTTTATATTTCCGGATGGATCACCTGTAGAAATGCCTGGTACGAATAAGCATGGAGCGATGATTATGCGCGCCATGCAATACCAAATTGATCATCCTTCACAGGGAGCGGATTATAAGCAGCAAGCACTGGAAGATGGAATGTGGTACGCATTGCATGCAGACGATGACGACTATGACCAGGAACTCCTGCGTAAAGAATGTGGTATCCAAGAAGGAAGTGAAAATGAGGACATAGCGGATGAGGAAGAGGAAATAGAAGATCCAGAGAAGTTACTGATCAGTTTTCGAAATAATGATTATATTTCCTGTGTTGATGACCTAGCAGATCCGGACAACCGACACCCAGTCCAATCAACCAGCCAAACTGGCGGCAACTTACCAACGAGAGTGCCAGCCGCTATGGAAGTTGGTGAGGAGATAGTTAGTGATACTACTTCGACTGATAATGATACGGTGACGAATGAGGAATCGCCAATGACGGAGATTCGAAGAGACCGTCAACAGTACCGTCGAATAAGGCGGCTTAGGCAGCGTTATGCTTCACCCCCAACTTCAGATTCGGAGGAGGGTGTGAAGTTTAATAAAAGAACATGCATAGCACTGTTACGAGCAGAAGAAGAAGAATTCGCAGCGAATCAATTGTTGCAATTGGGGAAGCGAGCAAGAGTTGAAATTTTGGAGCCACCGGACGTGATCCAAGAAGATAAAGCAATTAAAGATGAAGTATTGGAACCACCAGACGTGATCCAAGAAGATAAAGCAATTAAAGATGAAGTATTGGAACCACCAGACGTGATCCAAGAAGATAAAGCAATTAGGGATGAAGTATTGGAACCACCAGACGTGGACCAAGAGGTCGAGGTCGATGTTATCTCGCCACCTCCGGATTTTGAAGACAAAATTGAAGTCAAAGAGGAAGAACTGTTCGACGCGACAGCCGCTACAGCTGCAGGGTTGGATCAACCAAGTGCAGAATTAGCAAAGCCAAAAGAACCGGCGTTGACAGACCTACAATTAAGAGTTGGGGAAGAAGACCGAAGGTCAAGAGAAGAGTATATAGGGTGGACGGTGGTCGCGGTGAAACGTACGCCACTACCGGCATCCAACCCCTTTGCAGCATTCGTGGAGCCACCTGTAACGGACTTGTACTTGTGTCCTCCAAGCTTGGAGACACAGCATGACCAGCAAGGAGTTCCCTGGAGATATGTGCCTATCAAAGTCCCCGCACAAATCCAGCTGCATAGCCAACCCCGTGAAGTCCCTGAAGTTCCGGCCCCTCAGCCCGAGGTCGCCGAGGTACCATTGAGGCAGCCTAATGAGAAGCCACCAGACGTGGAAGAAATTACGGCCCCTCAGCCCGAGGTCGCCGTACCAGCAATGAGGCAGCCGAGAGAGAAGCCACCTGAAGCCTCTAAGGAATCCCCCAGGTCGCCAGAGAACCGTCCACAGGAGGCCTATGCCAGGTCACCTGGAGAAGAACCACCTGCCGAAGCTAGAGCTACGGAGGTTGAGGAATCGCCTCGGACGAGAGAAAAGGAGAAATCATCTTATAAAAGAAAGTGATTTTAAAACCGTGTTTATTTTGAACTTAGTATTAGTGTTGTTGTTGTTATGGACTTAGTATTAGTTTTTATGGTTGTTTTTGGACTTAGATTTTTTGTTGATTTTAGATTTAAGTTATTTTTAAGTTGAATTATAAATAGAGTATAATTGTACCAGATGGGTACAGTTAAATAAACGCCCCATAATTAATGCTCTTAAGGGGGGGGGGGGGTGTTGTGGTATTCGCCACGTGGAAATCGGCTATAAAAAGCGCGATTTCACTGCGAATAGCCAGTCGGTGCAGAACCATAGAACAGTAAATAGCTAAAAGTGTTTGGAGCATTATTTCTGGGTTTTAAAATCTGCATAAGTCTTTTTCTTTGGACGACGTCACCATAAAATTTGCCAGTTGATCTTGGAGCTTCCGGAGACCTGGGTATGTCAGAAGGGCATACGTGAACCTGAAGATTAAAAGCAAGGCGTGCTGAAGAAGCACCGGCGAGAGAGACGCCGAGGTCGAGCCCGATACTGTGAGGAAACAGTGGTTCCTAGCCGTCTCAGAAGTTTGTACCTGGAATACGGACAGATTTTGCAAGCACCTAGGGGAAAGAGTCCGCTCACGATCGTCGGAGGAGGGCCAATCGTAGAAGCACCATTCCACCTAGAGAAATAGTGAATAAGAGGAAGTGTACGACGAGAACCGGTCATCGCCGACGTTGCCAAGCTTGGACACTCCGTGCCATAACCGTAGCAGCCGACGCCATCGCCAGGGAGGCGTGTACAGGAGTTCACCACCTGGGCATAACTTGCACCAGGTCGGCGAAGACGAAAAAACCTACGGCAAGTTACTTCGAAGCAGTGGAAATACAAAAATCCGATATAGCCGGCGCTGCCAGCATTGGACAGGCCGTGCCATAGCTGAAATAGCCGACGCCATCGTCGAGGAGGAGACTACATTAGTTTACCACCTGGGCATATCCTGCACCAGGTCGGCAAGACGCGAAAACTACGTGGCAAGTCCGATTAAAAAAGAAATACATCGAGAATCCGACAAAGCCGGCGTTGCCGACATTGTACGGACCGTGCCATACCTATAGAAGCTGACGCCATCGCCAGGAAGGCGTGTGCGAGTGAATACCACCTGGGCATAACCTGCACCAGGTCGGCGGAAGACGAAAACCACGTGGCAAACGTGGTATTTCGGTTAAATAGCGAAGAACAGGCGACGCCAAGAGCTGGACGGTGAGGCCTCACCTCCAGTACCTAGTGCCGACCCCCAGACACCGAGTACAAGGACCTACCACCTGGGCATAACCTGCCCCAGGTCGGCAGCGAAGAAGCCGAGTACGGCAAACACTGCAGTGACCGGAATAATGGCACTACACAGTGAAAACCCTCCAGCCCGGACGGCGGAGGACGAAGAAGAACACGACATGCTCTCAACTACCGAGGCCGACCCCAGGAAAGGACCTGGTGCGGTCTCAAACTGCCCTACACAGATCGCCGCCCCTGAGATATTGACTGAGCTGAGCCGCGGTGCCGTCAGGGATATGCCCCTCGAAGGAGGAAGCAAAGGCGAACTGTGCCAGGACACTTTGATGGGATGGAGATTTCAGTTCCAAGTTAAACTTGATACCGAAGCAACTTGTTAAAACTAAACTAACCTTACAAGATTAATAATTTCAAAGTAAATTTTGCTAACTTTTATTTTATTTCATTTACATTAAAATGGAATGTATTACATGTCATAAAAGTTATTCAACGCTGTCAGCTTTAAAAAGACATCAAAAACAGCAGCATTCAAGTAGTCAGAAGCAATTTAGTTGTCATTTATGTCCGCTAACTAGCAATAGAAAGGATACTTTTAAAAAACATCTTAAAACCCATGAAAGAAGTGAGGCAAAAAAAGCCGAAAAAGCTGCAACTTTAGCTAATAATGTAAATAATAAACAAAATAATAAGATAAATGATGGAGCCTCAACATCGTCATCTACCATTAGATGTCAGGAATGCCAGATAGATGTCAATAGAAAAAATATGAGCGCTCACTTAAAAACAATATTCCATAAAAAAAATTGTTGCATCGACATTGCTCCAAATGTTAAATTGATTAATTCAGCTTTTAAAAAAAACATTTGTACATATAGAATAAACAACGAGGGTGAAACACTACAAAATGTAAACGAGTTTATGACAGTAATTAAAGCAGATACCCTAAATTTAATAAAAAAAGAGCTTACCGAGCAAGAAAATGGCCTTAAAGTTAATTTTGAACTTTTTGCCTCATATATGCTATCGACGAAACAAAATGAAGATGGGAATGATGTGCAAAATGAAACAAAATCATTTAATAGCAAATATCGTATTGCAACAGTATCGTCGGATTTGGAAGACATGTATTCTGAATTTACAGAAATATTAAAAGTGAAAAGCGAAGAGTTCCAGGTAAGTTGTACAAATATTATTATTCGATTTCTTATATCTAAAAAAAATTTATTTTATTTTAGCAAAAAGATTCCGGATGGTCAATGCTCGCAATTTTATATTTAGAAGTAAATATGCTCAGATTTGAACCATTTCGAGGATCGTCTTATATACCACTCCCTAAAGATATAGAAAATAAAGAGGCTATTATCAATATTAAAAATACCGATAATAAGTGCTTTGCTTATAGTATTCTCTGCCATCTTCATCCTGCTGCCACTCATGTTGATAGAGTTAGCAATTATGAAAAACATTTGGATGAACTAAATTTTAATAATTTATCATTTCCTATGGAATTAAATAATGTTCAAAAATTTGAAAAACAAAACATGGATATAAGCGTCAACGTTTTTGGACTTAGTAAGAAAAAGGATAAACATATCGTTGTAGGACCTTTATATCATACTAAGCAACGAAAAAATAATCATGTGAATCTCCTATACATTGAAGATCCCGCAACGGGGGCATCACATTTTTGCTACATAAAAGATTTAAGCAGACTAATCTCAAAGCAAAGAACTAATCATGACGGAAGAGTTTATGTATGTGACGGCTGTCTAGTATCATTTCGGGCCGAAGATAAATTAAAAATGCATTTAGATCTAAATGACTGCCTAAAAGTTAGAACAGAGCTTCCAAATGCATTTAATAATATTCTCGAATTTAAGGATCATCATAAGGCATTTCCTATGCCGTTCTGCATATACGCAGATTTTGAAACTTTACTCGAGCCTATCCATATAGCAAATCCAGACCCATCCAAGAAATATACAGTGGATACGCATGTACACAAACCATTCAGTTTTGCCTATTTTGTGAAATGCGAACATGATAATTCACAATCATTTCTGAAACAATATAGAGGCTTGGATTGCGCCGAAGTTTTTGCAGAGTGGCTTATCCAAGATGTCAGAGAAATACATGAAACATATTATGCAAAGCCGAAGCCTATGAAAAAACTAACAGCTCGAGAACAAGAAAAATTTTCAAATGCAAAAAACTGCTTTTTATGCCAAGACATATTCCAACCTAATACTGAAGACGTCTCACTAAAAAAAGTGAGAGACCACTGTCATTTTTCAGGTTAGTAGATACTATTAATTTAAATAATTTTTAATTATGACAAACTATTTTAGTTATAAAATTTAATAATACATAGATGCTAATGAAATATTGTTGTTTTAGGTTTGTACAGAGGTGCAGCACATAGCAAGTGCAATTTAAAATATAGAACGCCACAGTTTATACCTATATTTTTCCATAACGGCTCACATTACGACTTTCACATATGTATCGAAGAACTATTAAGAAAATCCGAGTCCATAGAAGTCATCCCACAAAATAAAGAACTTTATATCGCATTTACAGCGAAAATTGCGCTAAGTCCGAGCGATGGCAAAAATTTGAATGCTGAAAGCGAGAAGAAAAGGTATTTTTACTTACGCTTCTTGGATTCGTTCCGCTTTATGCCTTCCAGCTTAGATAGCCTAGCGAAAACTTTAAATGAAAACCAACTAATTGAAACCAGAAGACTATTTACAGATGATGAGCAGTTTAATTTAATGCGACGAAAAGGAGTTTTCCCCTACGAGTTTGTGGATTCATATGATAAACTAGAATCTACACAAGAATTACCAGCAATGGCAGATTTTTACAGCACGTTATGTGAAGAAGCCATTAGCTTGGAAGACTACATGCACGCAGAAAAAGTTTGGCAACTATTTAATTGCGAGAACTTAGGCCAATATTCAGATTTATATTTAAAAACAGACGTGCTTTTATTGGCGGACATATTTGAATCATTCAGAAAGCTATTTCGATCTCTATACAATCTAGAAGCCTGCTTCTATTTCACCCTACCAGCGTTGGCATGGTCATGTATGCTGTCTTATACAAAGGTATGATGATTAACTTTCCATTTTTTCATCACAAGGTTTAATGCTTTATTTTTTTTTTTTAATTGCAGATAAAACTAGAACTTCTTACCGATCCAGATATGCTCCACCTAATTAGAAAGGGGATCCGAGGTGGCGTCGTACAATGTGCGCACCGTCATGCGGTAGCAAATAACCGTTACCTACCACATAACTTAGACGATGATTTCAATTATATAAAATATGATGCTTCTAAACCTACCTCATACATCACGTATCTGGATGCCAACAACTTATATGGACAAGCCCTTTCTCAGTACTTGCCTTTTGGTGGTTTTAGATGGCTTAAAGATGAAGAAGTTCAAAATTTTAATGTATTAACACAATGTTCAAACAATGAGAGTGCAATAGGTTATATTTTAGAAGTAGATTTAATTTATCCGGAAGAACTTCACGACTTACACAATGAGCTCCCTTTCTGTCCTGAAAATATAGTTGCACCTAATGGTAAAAGTCGTTTAGCTAAGCTAATACCTAATTTAAATGATAAAAAACGTTATGTAATTCATTATAGAAATTTATATCAGGCTCTACAACATGGACTAAAATTGGAAAAAATCCATAGAATTGTTGAATTCAGGCAGTCAGATTGGCTAAAAACATATGTTGATAAAAATACGGCGATGAGGCAAGCGGCTACAAATGATTTCGCTAAAGATATGTATAAATTAGCTAATAACGCAGTTTTTGGTAAATGTATGGAAGCTGTCGAAAACCGAAAAAGCGTCAAGTTGCTAAAACAATGGGAAAATATTCGTGAAAAAAAGGGTGCTCAAACTTTTATTTCACAATCTAAAATAGATAGCGTTAAAGTTTTTAATGAAAATTTTGTTGCCATTCAACTTAAAAAAGATAAAGTTCTTTTCAATAAACCTATATATGTAGGTTTTAGCGTTCTCGATATTTCCAAAACTGTGATGTTTGATTTTCACTATGATTTTGTAAAAGAAAAATATAAAGATAATGCAAAACTCTTATATACTGATACTGACTCATTAATATATAAAATTGATACTAAAGATTTTTATTCAGACATAAAAGAAAATCTCAATAAATTTGATACTTCCAATTATGACTTAAACAATCCATATTCAATACCATTAGTAAATAAAGCAGTGTTGGGAGTATTTAAAGACGAAGCGAAAGGTCTACCAATTCTTGAATTTGTCGGCCTTAGACCTAAATTATATGATTATGTTGTAGCCAAGCCTAAAAAAAGTAGTGGATACTATGGTGAAGTAATTAAAAAAGGAAAAGGAGTTAAAAAATCTGTTATTAAAAGACTTAAGCATAGTGCTTATAAAAATTGCCTCTTTAGCAAGAATATTGTCTTAGCTAGACAAAATGTATTTCGATCAATAAAACATGTCATACATACAGAAACGGTTAATAAGATAGCTTTATCTGTGAACGATGATAAGAGATACATTTTGCCTGATGGAATAAGCACTCTTGCGTGGGGTCATTATAAAATCGACTTTTTAAATGCTATACATGAAAGTTTTTAATATTTTTTTATTAATTATACTATATTTTTCAAAAATATTAACCATATGCTATTTTTCAAGTTGGGTATAATGCTAAAACCTGTCTAAACAAGAATAAACATGTTTCGACAAGTCTAAACCTATTTCAACTCGCCTAAAGCTGAAAGCTGTTTCGAGACGTTGAAAGCTGATTCATATTGCTGAAGGCTATTTCCATCGGTTGATATTTGATTCGACTTGTCCAAACTTGTTTGTAAACGAGGGTGGGATGGGTAGGGGGACTGTAACTATAAAAGAACTTAAAGCAGATGGTTTAAGCTATAGTAAGCCAAATGACCAAGTCGCTGCAACTACAACATCAAATTAAAAGTTTTTCTAAAAAAATCAGAAAACTGAAAAAAGATATTAAACAATACGAACAAAAGAAGCAGGTTATATATCTATTAAAGAAACTAAGATTATAACATGGCTAGTCAATCTTCTATGACTTCATCAGATTTCTGCTATCCTGAATATATAGATATGTTGCTACCAAATTATAGCGAAAAAATAGAGGAAGAAAAATATTTGATTAACGAGAGCATTATACATCTCCTCACAGTTCCCATACAAATTTCTACAGGCTTAAGTACTATGCAGGGCTTTCTACCGACAGTCAAGCTAACATATGTTGCTCCCTGCTCTAAGGATAGCATTTCTATATCATTCATGGATATAGATTGGCATGAACTATTTGAACATATGCTGAATATGTCTCCATTAGTTAATGTTGACGGAACACTGACTGAGAATGTAATGATTTTTCAGCAGTTTAAACTTACAAGTATACCATGTGAAGGGCAAACATTATTAAAATTGGAAAAATATAATAATATTTTATATTTTTGTAAAGAATGGCTTCAGGAAATTAAATTATATTCTCATGTTATTGACTATAAACTAAAAATTTTAAAAGAAATTGATTTCTCAAGTCATTATACTAGTATTTTATTATATGTAACCGATTATGATAGTGATGTAACATATTCCGAAAAAATTAAAAATGTATGTAGTTTACAGTTATCTATTCAGAATTATTGCATGTTAGAATATTTAGCTTTTAATTATCACCAAATATTATGTGATATTACGAAAATTTTGTATATGAAATGAATAACCTAAAAATAAAAAACAAAGTATTTAGTAAAAAAGTTGTTTTATTTACCTTTAAGCTACAAATACAAATATATGTAATAAGTTAGGTTAAGAATTAATAATACTATAATATAACATCAGTTTCATTAACCCATGTAGGTTTGGGAAATCCTAGCCAGCGAACTAAAACTTGCTTAACGCCATTTTTTGTTCGTTTTCTTATAATTTTCTCCACCAAATAAACATCAGGAAGTTTGGTTTTTTGTAGTTCTTGTTGATAAAAACAACCCTTTATCGGCTGACCATTCATATCTTCTAAAAGAAACGTTGGTGGATTGTTAATATTCACTTTAACTATTTTGAATAACTCTGGAGACCAGTTAATTTCAAATCCTTTACTGAATGCACCTTTATATTTGCTTATCCTGACAATATCGTCTATTTTTAGTATCTTTTTTCTAACAGCTATTTTTGGCACATTATATACGTTTAGCCGTGTATTAGGTTTTACATCGCAAGGCTTCATTCCTGTGGTACTATGCTTGCTATTATTGTAATCGTCTGTAATTTCTTGTAAAATATCGAACCAAATGTGAGTTCCGCGTAAAGAGAAATATTTGTATATTCGGTTTTTTAATGTGCGTATAACACGCTCGACAATTGCCGCTTTTTTATTACTATAGATAAAAAAATTATTTATTTTATATTTTTTCATTAAAGAATTAAAGTGTGAATTTTTAAATTCTGAGCCCATATCAGAACCTATATTTTTAGGTGAATATCCCGCTGATTCAAGTATATCTTTCATACTTTTAGTAACTTCGCTTCCAGTTTTCGATTTAAGCGGTCTAGTCCAAACAAATTTAGAAAAACAATTTATAACCACTAATACATAGCGAAAACCTCTATTAAGAAGCGAATATGGTTGAAACTCCATTAGGTCAATTTGAAAATAGTCATAATAATCTCGTATTACAGTTTTACGCCTAGAAAAATTTCGACGTGTAGGTTTATGGAGTTCTTCAACGACTTGTCTTTTTTCTTTAGAGATCATCTTGTAAATTGTTGACGTGACTAGAGTAGCTTGATAACTAGAAAGGTTTCCAATATACAGCGCGTTAAATTCATTTTTTATTTCAACATTATTTTTTAATCACCACTTTTGAATGTTTAGTATCTTTTATTTTTTCATTTATGATTCGCTCCATCTCTTTTGGGATATTACTTTTATCTAATAAATTGTTTATATGTTTATCTATGTATTCTGTAAGTAGTTTCTCCAGAGTCTCATTTTGCTCTTCAATCACCGTTTTATGAACATATGGTATAACATCATTGTTTATTATATTTGCAAGTTGTTTTCTAATCTCCTTTAGCGTTTTAGCTAAATCTTCTTCCATTTTTAAGCCAATATATGTACTTAGATTTTTGTTTATTCGTTCAGTGGTTTCAGATAGTTTATTTCCCATTTTTTCTTCTAATTCTTTAATTTTTTCAGTCAAATAATTCATTGTCGCAACATCATTTAGGTCAGTGGGTGGTGAAGCATTAGTTAAGCGTTTTCCTTGTAAATCATAATTTCCGTCGGAAGTTAGTTTGTAGGCGCTTATAGGGGTTTCTCGAAGTTTAAACTGAAATGTATCCCTCCATTTGCGTTTACGACCAAATTTATCTATTGTGTTAACACTCATCATTTTATGTATAAACTGAGATGAAAATTGGAATGTTACGTATTATAAGGCGTTTAATATATTATATCAGCTTCTCGTAGTTCTTCCAAAATGGATATAATTTCATTATCATGTGCCGTGCTTCCCGCTAGTTTAGAGGCCCAAAGGAGGCGGAGACGTTCGATCAATTCCTGGGGAGTATTCCAGTAAACAAATTCTTTATTTTTAAAGTTTAGTTGTTTGGTATTTAGCGGTAATCTTGCTATTGATTTTCCTTCTTTAAAAATAAGAGGTCTTATTAAGTATAAATATTTTTTTGATTTACTGCGGTTAAGTCCTTGAGTTGGATTATATTGATTAAAAATTACATTTGTTTTATGTAGAATTTCTTGATATATACCCTTTGTTTGCTCGCTTATAGCATCAGGATTTTCTAACGCTTTTGGATGTTTCAAAAAAAGTATATCCAAAAGTTCTGCAGATGCTGGATATGTTCCAATATTTGTACTACCGCGCCAAAAGGAAATCTCACTAGGAGGAAATCTAACCTCAGTGTTCCCCATGTGAAGTTTATTTTTTGAATCTACGCGAATTCCATATCTTACATCAAACCTGGATATATTACGTTTTATTTTTTCCACATAACTCATTGAAATTGAATGTGGACTAGCATGCGAGGAAAAGTCTATCTTTCTTGTTTTTAGCTGTTTATCATGTTTGATAATAGGAGGTGTATCACTTAAATCCGGTGTTGAGAAAATATCTTCTGCAGGTATTGTACTGATATGCGGTGAAACAGCGTCAGATGTCTCATCAAAGCTGTCATCATGAACATCGACATCATCAGACGAATAAGGCTGGCTAGTTGTTTTTACAATAGTGGTTTGGCTTTTGTTAGCTGAGGGAGGCTGCATATTAGATTTTTTTGATGCAACTTGAACAGCATCAGAAATAGATTTTAAACGAGTTGTAACAGGCTGATAAAATTCTTCAAGTCCACTCTTGTCTTCAAATTGCTTATTTTTAATGCTATAATATTTTTTACGCACAGCATCAGTTGCTTCAATCAGTTTGCGTTTAAGCTCAATTTCTGAAGTATCGTTCATTTTTTTTTTTTACTCCTCTCCCTTTACTGCCTCAATGTTAAATGATATAAAATTTTAAAAATAAATGTATTTATCAAATCCTATTCGATATCTGCCTCTCTTTAAATCGCTATCTTTATCAATAACTAGGAAACCATATTTTTCTTTCCAACACTCTGCACACATTTCTAGAAATTCAGAAAATGATATATCTGGAGAAACATGATCTAAATAAATGTGTTTAAGGTTTGTTTGATCTTGATTAAACAGAATAAGAAAATTTGCATTATCACGAATTAATTGTTTTGGAACTTTAGAATATGTCTGAGCTAAGTAGAAACAGTCAATGTTTTTATGTCTCCCCATACTAAAATATAAACGAATAGTATCTTGTCTTTCACAAATTACATCGTCAAATATAAAAACAGAATTAGGTTTAGCATCCGCGGGATTAACTATTGTCTCATTGGAAGCATAAGTATAGAAACCAATTTCCTTAATCGGCTTGAGTACTTTGCGAATATAATCATATTTTGCTTGATATAAGGACTTTGAATAAATATATATATTTTCAAAACAAAGTCCTTTAGGATGAGTTAGAAGGGTTATCATAGCATTTGTTTTCCCACAATTTGAAGGACCTATTAAAAGCGCTCTTATTGAATTTGGTAATAAAGGTCCATTCCTTTTAGTAGTCGGCAACCCTGCTCCAACGGTCTGATCCAGATTGTCAACTTCCAATTCATAACCTGATTTTTCAATAAACATATTGCTGTAAATATACGTTACTTGCACACTATATTTTATTTTAATGTCAGCCGCCAAACGATTAGGACGTATATCCTCTCGCTCCAGCAGCACCAAGGCGAGTGGTAAAGGCTTAGTTGATACTGTAATAAATAAGCTACCAATTGAATTACATTTACCTGGATATCAGTATTGCGGACCTGGAACAAAGTTAGAGAAAAGACTCACCCGCGGTGATCCTGGAATAAATTCATTAGATATTGCATGTAAAAAGCATGATATAGCCTATGCAAGACATAAAAAGTTAAGTGAACGACATAAAGCAGATTACGAACTTGAACAAAGTGCTTGGAAACGTGTAAAGTCGGCAAACTCTAGTTTTGGCGAAAAAACTGCAGCTTGGCTAGTAACGACTGGAATGAAAATAAAAAGAAAGCTTGGCATGGGATGTAAAAAAGCATTACCTAAACGTAAAAAGAGTATTAAAATAAATAAAAAACAGAAAAAAATAGTTTTTGGTAGCGGAATTATAAATAAAATTCGTAAAAATTTAAAGAAACGTTTAAATTTAGACCCGAAAAATTCTGATATACAAAAAATGGTAAAAATGGGAATAATAGTGGCGCAAAAAACATTAAAAGTTCACGGAGGTAAAAGAAAAATACAAACTCCGCGCATCATACCATTACCAAAGCAGGGAGGAATTTTACCTCTGATTCCTATATTTGCAGGACTTTCTGCTTTGGGTTCGTTAGCTGGCGGGGCCGCTGGAATTATAAGAGCGATAAAAACAGCTAAAGATGTTTCATCGGGAAAGCGTTATGATAAAAATATAGATGAAGGAAAAAAGGGTAATGGATTATATCTTAAGCCATATCGCAGTGGTTTGGGGCTATATCTAAAACCATATAAAAGTTCAAAAAACTAATAAAATCCCTACCTCCAAAAGCGCTTACAAATTTCGACTTGTCTAAGTATGCATTACAGCTAAATATTCCATATTTTAGAGGTGTATATATGAGAGATGCTATGCCAAAAACAGGTCCTAACAAGTTTGAAAGTGGAATTGTTAATTTGGATGATGCCGAGGGGGTAGGGACGCATTGGGTTGCATATAAGAAGAAAAATGATAAAACATATTATTACGATAGCTTCGGAGATTTACCTCCACCAAGTGAGTTAGTTAGTTATTTGTATACTGGGCGATATAAAACAGAAAATATCTTCTATAACTACATTCGCGAGCAAGATTTTGATACAGTCTGGTGTGGACATTTATGCTTAAAGTTTCTTGCTAAAAAAAGTTAAGAAATGGAGAATGATGCTATAAAAAAGATCTCTCAATCTATGCAAGTGTTTTTCAAATCGAGAAGCTTATTAAATATGACAAAGGAGGAGTTAGTTTATATGCCCAAAGAAGTTATTATAAATTGTGCATTTCGAGAAATCCCGTTTATTTGGTCTAAGCTTCCTAAACACTTACAGGAAGATCCAGATTTAAAAAACTATTTATTTTGTACTGAGCATGAGCAGGATGATAGTGAGGATGGAGATGTAAATGATGGTCCTCCGAAGCGAAAATTATTCTGTTGTTATTGTAAAATGAAGGATATAAATATAGCAACAGAAAATAAAATCGAGGTTTTACCATCGGATAAACGTTGTATATTACAATAAATATTGAAATACATCTAAATTTTTTGTAGTCATGTCGTACACGTTTACCTTATCAGATCATAGCAGCGTGTTGAGTGCTAATTTTTTTCCCTCGCTTGAGCTTGAGAAGAATTCAATATATGGTTTAGGATTGTTGGGATTTTACACTTATAATTCAATTTTTAACATAGATGAAAATAATAATTTACTTGGATTTGCCGAGCCTGATCAGAAAAAGTTTACTTACTTTAGAATTAAACCAGGTGCATATGAAATTGATGAAATCCATAAAGAAATTCAGAAAGAAATCAAGAAAAAGAAATATTTAGAAAATAATAATGAAATTGATGATATGAATAGAATATTTAGTTTGGAGGCTAATAACAACACTTTAAAGTGTCAGCTTAAATCTACATTGGATTTAGATTTTTCAATAAAATCCTCTTTAGGAAGAACGCTTGGATTTGCAGAGAAAGTGTTTAAAGCCAATAAGCTTCATGAATCCACTCTACCAGTGGATATAATGAAAGTTCGAATGATACGAGTTGACTGTAATATTATTTCTGGAGCATATCTGAATTCAACAAAATCTCATACTTTATTCGAATTTGATATTGACGTTGAACCTGGTTACAAACTTTCTAAGGAGCCCCATAATATAATATATATGCCCATACAACCTTTGGGTCGTCAGTTTATAGATAACATTACGTTGAGAATCTTGGACGATCAAGGAGACTTGGTTAATTTCCAAGGAGAGAAAATTATAATTAAATTAGAATTAAAGAAAATTACATAATGGGATTTCAATATAATTCTCAGATTTATAAATATCAAAAATCGTCTAAGATAATAAAAGATAATAAAAGCAGTAAACCTAAAACTATAGCACGCATTCTAAAAAGAAACGTTGATCTGAAAGGAAGTGATATAAGCATCGAAGATCGTGAATTTTTGAAATCCTTGGGTTTACAACTAAAAATTTAAGAAAATATGGCCACCATTTCAACAAGTGAAAAATTGGAGGTTTTCGATGATCCTGTATTTGATTATTCACTTGTCAGTTTAAATGAGCATACATATAAACCTTATGGGTCACCAACATATAGCAATTCTGATGAAATCCGTATACCAATTCATTTTCAAGATCTAATACTCAATATTGCAGATAGTTACATATATATTGAGGGCACATTTAATTCAAGTGATGCTACAAAAAAATGCTATTTGTCAAATAATTGTTTGGCATTTTTATTTGATGAAATTAGATATGAAATGGGTGGTGAACAAGTATCTATAGTCAGAAAACCTGGAATCACCACAGCGTTAAAGACAATGGTATCATTTAATCCACTGCATAGTAAAAACTTACTTACCACAGGATGGGGTTTAAATGAGGGATGTCAAGTTATTTTGGACAAAACAAGCCATATATTTAGCGGAAAGCTACCCTTAAAATATCTATTGGGTTTTGCAGAAGACTATTTGAAAGGAGTCCTTAATGTAAAGCAGGAATTAATAATGGTTTTATCTAGATCATATGTTAACTGCTACGTCGGCGAAGTAGAAGCAACTATTAATGTAAGCAAAATTGAATGGAAAGTTCGTCATATTGTTCCCGAAGATCGAGAAAAGCTTAAACTGCTTTCTCGTATAAATAAAGGTGGCAATAATGCTCAAGTAAATATAGCTTATAGAATGTGGGATCTATATGAGCTTCCAACACTACGAGAAACGACTTCAGATATATGGGCTTTAAAAACGAGTACCAATCTTGAAAAACCAAGATATCTTATTCTCAGCTTTATAAGCGCCGATAGTTTGGATAACTACAAAAAGAATGCGATAGATTTTATAAACGCGGGTATTCGAGATATTCGCGTGTATTTAAATAGCAACGTATTTCCTTATGAAAGATGGAACTTGGATTTTAGCAAAAAGCTTTGTGGTCCTGCATACTACGCATACGAAAATTTTCAGCGTAGTTACTATAATCGACAAGATTGTAGCCCCCTACTTGATTTAGATGAATTTTTCGCAAATCCGGTCTTTGTCATTGATTCCAGTCAGCAAGCGGATAATAACATAAAAAATTCGACAGTAGACATAAAAATTGAATTTGAAACGCGTAACAAATTTGCAAAAAACATTAAAGTTTTTGCATTGGTGTTACACGATGCATTTTTAAGCTATAATGCTTTAGATGGTTCTGTTCGAACCGGGTGTAATTTTTTGGGTAGATAAATTTATACTAAGTAATTAGTTTAGCTTAATAACATAGTTAAGAATTATAGTAGTATAGAACATAACATATTATGTAGTTTGTATAATCCTGAATTTTGAATAAATTATGATTAAATTATATTATGGATTTTATTTTACCTTAACTAATCGAATTTTGAATTAAGGTTTGAGCATACCATAAAAGGAAGGGTCATTTAGGTATAAATAATTATTGTGGTCGTAAATAATGTACCGCATTATTATACTTATCTTGTTAGACCATATAAATTAGGGTTTTATTTCGCTTTACTACCCGACAGCGGCGTTTCACTAAGTTAGAAAATATAGATAATGTTTTTTACTATACCGCTTTAACAGCGGCGTTTCAACTAAGGGAAAATAATAAAAAGTCTGGTTTAAGGATGGCTCAGGTCGGATCGTAAAAAGTTGGGTTTAAGGATGGCTTATAAAAATTGGGATTTAATTATCCCGCTTTAGCAGCGGCGTTTCAACTAAGGGGAAATAATAAAAAGTCTGGTTTAAGGATGGCTCAGGTCGCATCGTAAAAAGTTGGGTTTAAGGATGGCTTATAAAAATTGGGATTTAATTATCCCGCTTTAGCAGCGGCGTTTCACTAAGGTTAAATCATAAAAAGTCGGGTTTTATCTCGGGTCAGATCATAAATATTCAGGTTCAAGTTAGGGTTAGATAAGAAGCCGCCTCATGAAAGCATCCGGGTTAGGTTGTAAAAAGTCGGGTTTTATCTCGGGTCAGTTCATAAATATTCAGGTTCAAATTAGGGTTAGATGAGAAGCCGCCTCATGAAAGCATCCGGGTTAGGTCGTAAAAAGTCGGGTTTAATTTCGGGTTATTTGGTAAACAGCACCACCGAACCATCCGGGTTAGGTCATAAAACGCACCACCGAACCACCCGGGTTAGATCATAAAACGCACCACCAGCACCACTTGGGTTAGATCGTAAAACGCACCACCTGCACCACCTGGGTTAGATCGTAAAACAGCACCACCAGCACCACTGGTCTCGTTCTGTCCGTTTCTAGCTACTCTAAGTTTTACGAACTTGTAGTTGTGAAAAAGCATGGTCGGCCTATGCTCGATTTAAATATTGAAACTGCGGGTAAAAGTCCAGTTTAACAAGGACACCTGTTTAAAAAATAAGTGGATTAGTGGTCGTTCAGATAAAAACGTCTTGTTTTATTTTCCGTGTGTCTTGTTTGGGATTGATCGCGAGGAAAAGATATGGAGAGAGGCGGAGGTAAGGGATTTAGTGCATTTACGTGACAAACTAAAAAACGTGAACTAAGTAAAACTCACATTAACAATCAAATGCGATTCGCATTATTTGGCAACGTCAAGTCAATATGGATTCCGCTTATTGGATAAACATTCAAAAACATAACGAGGAGGTAACAAAAAACAGATATATAGAAGACTGTTTTCAATCAAAGGTTGCGGGGACATAATGAAACAGAAACATTTGAAGATCGTGGCTTAATACATTTTACGGCAGAACTTAACCAAACCCTTACAGATCATCTAGAAAGTGCATAAATAAAATTTTAGATTGCATAGTAAAAGTATATTATCAAGAAATATTGCATGAAATTTGCAAGATAAATGTTAATTTTATAAATAAAATATTAAGTATCAAAAAATCGTAAAAGTCCGATGTACTGCGCATGAGTAAAGCTTCCGTGAAAGGAATTTTCCAGGTGCATATTGAGGACATTTTTAGATTACCCGGCCATTGCTTTGTAGGTCAGTGCTGAGTGCAGTGGTGCAAATAGCAAAATTATACAGTGAGAACGTAAAGGTTGGAACAAATTCATTTAAAATTCATATGTTTTTTTTGTGCATTCTTTGATGCTTATTTGATGCATACAGGTTGTCCCAAAAACAAGTTATGACGGTTTACTTTCTTTTATATTTTTTTGGATTCTAAACATATTTCATGAAATATGTCATATACTTAAATTCAGCCGTTCAGCGAGAAAACTGCGTTTTAATTTAAAACATCAACACATTATTCATTAGCGAAAAGAAAAGAAAATTCAAAAGAAACTAAAGGTCACTTTATCAAATATTCGAAAATGACCTCCACCAACAGTCTGGCAGTACCCGAGACGATCTTCAAATTCTTGCAGAACGTTATTAACGACGTAAGATTCTATCAATCTTATTTCGCCTCCTATTCTGTTCTTTAAATCTTCAATATTGTTTGGTCGGTTTCGGTTAACATATACCTTAGACTTAAAATATCCCCACAAAAGAAATCTGAAGGGGTTAAATCTGGAGATCTGGAATCTGGCCGGCCATTCAATTGGACCTTGTTGGCCACTACATCGTTCGGGAAAAACTGCATTAAGGTACTCACGCACACGGCGCGGCGGGTGTAATAGGCCGGAGCTCCGTCTTGCTGATACCACAAAAAATTGTTCTGTGCCTCAGGATCTTCTGGATTAGGGTATAATATGCAGGGTACGGTACTAGATCATTTTCTAAAATTTCTAGATATGTTTCACCTGTCAAATTTCCGTCAATAAAAAAGGGTCCCAAAATTCTATTGTTCAACAATGCCGGCCCAAACATTAACTCTTTGAGGATATTGGGTGTAACATTCCATTCAACCAAACGTTTCCTCATCCGAAAATACAATTGGTTTCGAAAACTGTGGATGATTATTGCACATATTCATCACTATCTCGCAAAATTGGAATCTTCTGTCTGGATCATCTTCATTACGTTCATAACCCAATTGGACTTTGTAAGGATGGAATTTATTCTTGTCTAAAAACTTTAGGACGGATGTTTTGCAGATATGAATTTCCAAACAATAGTAAGTACTACTCGCCTTATGGTCGTCTTCTTGGACCGACAATAACACATTTAATTGTGTACATTCTTAATACCGCAGGCCGACCTTTCGTATAATTAAAAGAAAGAAGGTTGTCCCTTTTCTTTCCGTCAAACCCAAAACCCAATCCTTGGACGTGTTACACCTATTAGGGCTCCTCGGCAAGGCTATAGAGTCTGACGAAAAGGAAAGGGACCTTACAGTGCATTTCAACACATAATGTGAAGATACATATGCGAGATGTTGCACAAGGCGACATCTCGTGGCAATCGAGCTATCCATCCAATCAGACCAGCGATGAAACCTGCATAAGCAGGTATCTAATGTCAAGTGGCGCTGAAAGCCAATTGTCGGTAAAGTCCCTGTAGGGACTTTAATTATTGTCGGTTTCTGCGAACCGAAAACGCGATGTAAAAAAAGGATTGGGTCTGACAGAACTAACCTGAATTTGTTCCAACCTTTACGTTCTCACTATATATATTACGTTAAATAAATATATCTATTATAATAGTACATGTATATTTATAAGCATAATATGCCATTTCGACTACGATGCATTCCACTCCAATTAAATTATAGGGCAAGCTTTTTAAATTAAGTATTTGTTTATAGTTTACACTAATGTTTAGTTACTGTAGCACCCATGGCGATCCAAAATTTTAAAAACTTTCTTAGACTTAAGTGGGGCGGAATTTAATAAATATTGTTTCATGTTCTGATATAAAACAATGCACCAGTTATTATGTACGTACCGGTCATGCTTCTTTGTTAATAAAATTCGCAAGCGAAAATGAAATCCCGCCAATACGTGTGTATGTATGTTGAAGCACCCACTCCACTCACAAACTGACTGGCACGTAATAAAAGTGAATTTAATAAACTCCGGTTCAGGCACGTAAACCTTTTCAAACTAAACCAAACATTTTTTCTTGTTTTGTAAATATTTAACAATACCGTAAATGGGAAAAAGATTCAATTGCTTAGGGACGAGTTGCAGGATTACGTTAATCTATCGTTATTCGATTCTGAACGTTATACAGGCGGGTATTTCGAAAAAAGTCGTTGAAAAACGATAAGATTTACCCAATCGATCAATCAATCAATAATATTTATTTGTTGAATAACAAGATGTTTACATTTAAACATAATAAAAACAACAATCTCTGGAGAGATTTTTTGTAAATAACTATTTTTAATTTGTAATTACATTTAGACAATGACATTATTGATCAAATTACACGTGCTTAAAATTGTAACACACATATATTGAAAATTTAATACTGAATTATTCCTTTATCAGGATCATCAAAGAATTCATTAATGTTGTAAAAGGCCTTACTGACTAGACTAGATATTTTGTTAAGGTATATTGAGCTTATTGTAGTACTGAGTTAAGCAGCTAAAATACAACTTTTTTGTCTTTTGATATTTTTTCGCATCTTACTTAGTCGTAGATGGCGTCGTAAAACGAAATGTCTCTATTTTTTTTTTCCTAAAAGAGGAAGTTCATTAAAATAGCAACGAGATAAGAAAGCGGTAGTTAAACAACAAATTACTGTTAATTGTTCAAAGGTGTTCGTTTAAAAGGTTCAAGGCTGTTTTGAGTAAGTCGATCTTATTTACCGTCCAAGAACATCAGAGAGATGATGACAAGTTAAAAATGTATTTTCTTTTCATAGATACATACTATTTTAAAATTTTGTGTCGATTGTATATAACCGCAGAAACATTTAAATCTATTACTACTACTATTTCTAGACCACTTACTTTCCTTATAAATAAAATTTTTGCTTTTCTTATAAATAAAAATTTTAAAACAAGTCTGTAAGTATCCAGAAGTTTTAAAAATTCAATTCAAGTAAAATTAGTAATTATAGACCTATAACATTAATATCTTCGTTAGCTAAAGTCTTTAAAAACAATTTTAAAATATTCATTGGTAATTATTTAGAACAAAGAAATCGACGCAAGGTGTTATTTGCTATTAAACAGAACAAATAAACAATGCATTAGATAATAAAACACCTTGCATTTGTATTTTTCTGGATTTGGCAAAAGCTTTGATACGGTTCATTTCAAGTCATATTTACTATTAAAAAAATCGAAAATATTGGATTTAGAGGAAAGCAATTGGAATTAATTAAAAACTACCTTAAAGATGGACAAACTTAAGTTAAAATAGATAAAGAAGAAAGCTATTCAAAAGTATTTAAATATGGTGTTCCTCAAGGGACACTTATAGGACTATTATTTTTTAATATTTATATTAATGATTTATTTAGTATAAATTGCGATGGGAAAATTCATAGCCTTGCAGAGGATACTGCTCTTTCTTATAGCGATACAAATTGGAACAATTTAAATAAGAAATTTCAATAAATCAAATTATCTTCATTTTACTTTAAACCTAAATAATGTACTACAAAATATGAATAGTATCAATATAAGCGATGACATTCAAATTTTAAAAGTCAATCATGTAAAATATTTAGGAATAATTTTTGACAAGAAATTAAATTGGAATTCTCAAGTAGAATATTTGATTAAAAAATTAAGAGGTTTATTACCGATTTTAAAAGCATTAAAAATGTTTTGGATATAATAACATCTAGAATTATTATATTATGCATGAATTAAAACTCATTTAAATTACGGAATTTTAGGTTAGGAAGGAAAAACTAGAACTTTAGTTAAAAAATTAGTAGTATTACAAAAAGGATTTCTGAAAATTATATTTAATAAGGACTACTATCTTTATCCTTCAAAAGAATTATATTCAGAAACAAAAAAGATGAATGTTAGACAAATTTACATTTATAAAAACTTAATATATAAATATATTTAAAAATAAAAACCTCTTAAAGTTTAAAGACCATAACCAGAAAACACGTTATAAACATGAAATATCCATCAAACCTAAAATAAATAGCCCTTAAGACAAAAATCTCTTGAATACTTATGTTTTTTTTTAATGATTATTAACAGACAAAATTAAAAAAATTGTTTCATTAAAAAATAAAAACATTTATATTTGAAATATCTTTCGAAATGCTTGTTATTTAATATTATTGTAAATAGATATCATATAATTAATCTTTTTCATATTTGTAATATATCTATAGTAGAGATTATTTAAAAAGACCGAAAGGGCAATAAAACGTGCAACAAAGAAAGCTACAACTTTTAATCATCTTTCTCTCTTCTAAACAAATCATAAGCATGAAATTAGCAAGTACCTACCAACCCTTAATTACCTCTCTTCGTCAGGTGTGAGAAATTAAAGCGAAACAAAGAACCTTTTCCCAGATACCCAAACATTCAGGTACGGGCGGGGAATTTTGGAGTATACTCGACATTCGACTTGGTGCAAAATATTTTTAGGCTAATAGAGAAAAGCGTGCCCCAAAAACAAGGGATTTAACTAAGGCCAGGAAAACTCAAATAAGAAACCTAGTTTACAATATGATTGCCACGCATAAGTATGTCACACGGCAAAAGCTAAAAGAGGAATTGTATGCCAAACGCTATTGAATTAATTTAGGCCCAAAGCAAAACATTTTTAATAAACAAATTATTGGAAAAGACAGGAAAGATGAAAATGCCGTTTTGGATGTTTGGGTAGAGGCATTACAAGCCATTACCCCCGGAAATTGGTCTGATTGTGTTTGCCACACAAATAATATTATAAGGCAGCGGTTCTCAAACTTTTTTGGTGACGGAACCCTTTTGGGAAGCAAAATACTTGATGGAACCCTACAATAAAACAATAGTTTTTAAAAGTGTATTCTTTATTAATAAGCATAATAAAAGTACAATGTAACAGTTACTAATTATTACTTACTTTACCACATGGCAAGTACAATAATAGAAGATATTAAAAAAGAAAAAATCTAACTAATGGGAGGTATGAAACTGTTTTTTATTTTTCATCAATTGGTTGATATCAGGTTTGATAGAAGACAGTTGAAGTCTCATATCAGGTTCGGCGTCCAGTCTATTGCGATATTTTGTTTTCGTGGCTGCATAGGTTGAGAATCCTGTTTCGCACAAATATGTTGTTGGGAACGGGAGAAGAATATTCAGAGCCATTTTGCCAAGCATTGGATATTCATCACGGATTCTGCACCAAAAATCGTTGAGAGGCGTCGTTTTGAACAGTGACTCCATACTTGTGTCTGATGACATTTCTAAAAGAGATTCATATATCTCGTTTGACATACTTTCGGGCTTTTCCAAGTTGGGTAAAAAAGGATTATAAATCCATGAATTCAGTTTCATTTTTGTATTCTGTTCTTCGGGAAAATACTTTTCAAAAGATGCGCGCATCGAACTGAGATATTGGACCAATTCTTCAAACACATCATCTTGAAACATTCCTGAGTCGTTATCGCTAACAAACTCACTGAGTGACGTAAAGCTTTCTATTTCTTTCTTACCAACGCAAATAATCCAAAAATCTAATTTTCTTTTGAAGGCAGTTATTTTATTATTGGCCTGAAACACTGTTGTCTGTTTACCTTGCAATGATAAATTCAATTCGTTCAGTTTTTGAAAGATATCCGCCATAAAAGACAATCGGAACAACCAAGTTTTATCATACAAACGGTCCTTCAAATTAAAAGAAGTATCTGCTGAAAGAAACATTTGTAACTCGGCTCTAAGTTCAAATAGCCTTGTTAAAGTTTTACCCCGAGACAGCCATCGCACTTCTGTATGGAGCAGCAGTGTTTTATGTTTGCTGCCATAATCTTCACACAATAATGAGAACAATCGGGATTGTAGTGGTCGTGATTTGATAAAATTAATTATTTTTACCGCTTCATCCATAACTAATTTTAGATTTGACGGCATTTGCTTCATCGCAAGTGCTTGTCTATGCAGAATACAATGGCTGGAACTACAATTAGGCGCTTTATTTTTTATTCGTGACACTGCTCCTGCTGTTTTACCTGTCATCGCCTTGGCCCCATCTGTACCAATGTCAATGCAATTGTTCCAACTGAGATTATTTTCTTCAAAAAATATATTTATTTTATTAAAAATTTCTTCCCCGGTAGTGTTTGTGAGCAGTGGTGAACACATAAGCATGTCTTCTTCAAAAGAACTTTCATATGGATATCTCACGATAACCAGCAAGATAGCCAAACCAGCGACATCAGTTGACTCGTCCATTTGCAAGGCGAATCGTGTTTTTTGTAGACGTGTAACTAGTTCTTGTTTGACGTAGCTTGCCAGATCATGGATTCGCCGTGAAACAGTATCGTTTGATAGCGGCACAGTAAAAAGATGCTTTGCAGATTTTTCATCGAGCATACATTTTGTTATGTCTAATACACATGGCTTTATTAAATTCTCGGCGATAGTGTGCGCTTCACCTGCTTGTGCAATGCGATAGCTAACTAAATATGATGCCTCCGTGGCCTTTTCGTTGATAGTTTTTGTTACATGCATCATATTTTTTTGACTTTCCAATAACTGATCTTTTTTACGAACAAAAAATTCTTTATTCTTGTCTTTAGACTCGGGGTGTACAGTTTGTAAATGTCGGCGCAATTTGGCAGGTGCCATGGAACTATTAGGAAGCAATTTACTACATAGCATGCAGAGAGGTGAGCCGTTGGAATCAACAAATCCGAAACTGATATATGATTCATCATACTTCCTTTTTGTCGTCTTTGAAACCGTCGAGCTTGACGTCGTGGCATCATCGTCTGGATCGGTGATTGCTATATTCTCCGCGCGTACTGCTTTTGAACATTCAGCGTCATTAGAAGATGTTGTTGCAACACGTTTAACACCTTTAAGCCAACGTTCCATTCTTCTTTATTTATAATGTTACACGTCAGGATGATGGGGTCTAAATAATACACAATCGTTACTGCGTATAAGAGACTAAGTTTAGTACAATGAAGAAATGTATAAAACTGAAACAACAGAATACAGCAGGCAGTAGAACAATGAACACTAGTTTCTCGCTAGTGAGCTTGTAAGTAGGTAGGTAGGAACTTATCGCTCCGAACGCTAATCGTCAACTGACTGACGAGGCGCGACGCGCGATCGCCGCTTTTATACTTAGTCCTAGACTCGATCTCGAATATTCTCGAAAATACTCGAGTCGGCGCCTTTGATAAACAAAAAGCAAAAATAAAAAGAGAAATATAAAAATTGCGTTGTAAACAATTCAGAGGCGGCTTTTATCAAAGGGACTGCGCGCTCACAAGTATACAAGTATACATGTTGATACCAAACTTATGAGATATTGTACCAGCTATTGTAACACATGTTTATACAAATACAAATAAATAAATAAATATACCTACGCGCGGCCGCGGAGTCAAAACGTTCGACCAGAGAGAGGTGCTTTGATTTTTTTTCTAAATTCTTGAGGAACCCCTACAGAGGTATCGCGGAACCCTAGGGTTCCGCGGAACACACTTAGAGTATAGCTGATAAGGGATTATTGGCAAAAAGAACACATTCTGGATGTTCATTCAGATTAAGTCACTGATAATTCATGTGTCAGATTCTGAAAGTTACATTTCTTTATCTTCAGATTCAGATTAACTTTTTTGTATGTAGTTGTATGTTTATTTCTTTATTTTTTTATAAAAATGTTATAAATATAAATATGAAATATATTTTTGTATTATTCTTCTCTTTTTCTTTTTATTATATTTATATTTAAAAAGTATTTGAAGGGCGTCAACTGGATATTCCCTTTAATTTATCCTTGCTTTTGATTTGTATGAAAACAAAGAATACCCTGTAGCGTTCTTGGTTGCTAGTTTCATTGGGGTTTTGGTATTTTTAAATAATCTCTACTATAACATCAAGAAAGTAGCGTTTATTGTATTCTTGCTCCTTTTTATAAAAAAATGTCTTAAATACTTATAATTTTAAACACTTTTAAATAAATAAGATTTGCCCCTAAGAAGTACGTCTTCAGGGAATTTATGAATAATCAAGTTGATTGAAGAATAACATGTTAACATGTTTATTAGGTATATAATAAATACAGTAAGTGGCCCAAATAACTATGATGTCAATCTTTTGTCTGCAAAGAACAGACCTGGCGCCAGATTTCCATGTCGCAGACGATCCAATTTTAAAAGTGGCGTAGTAGTTGCGAATGCGGAAAATTTAATCCAATTTTGATTGGCTAGATCTCACGCCGAATTTAAGATAGAACCAACCAAAATTTGGGTTGCTTTTCCTCATTATTTCAATCAAAATTATTGTATCGACTTCGAAAATCCGGCCTGTTAAAAGGTAATCTGCGAAATAGCAATTTTATTAAACGCTCACAAGGTGGTAGAAATATTTATAATAGGTTTTATACTTTGTTGCTTAATGCGAGAGAGTAATAAAATGGAAATGCATACAAAAGAAAGACGAGTTCGGTGAATGAAAGTATTGTAACAGCGGCGTTACTACAGGTAGTTTATTAGAATAAAAGTATAATAATAATTATACTTGATTATAATTATACAGATAGGCAGATACTTGAAATATTAATTATTCTAATATTAAGTAGATAAAAACTTATATAGAAGTAAGAATAATATGAAAATAGATAAATTGGAATAAATATTAATATTTATAAAAAAAATTGACTATGCACAATACAACAACTTATTTATTATTAGAGATGCTTGATATTGTAAAATATCGATACAATCAACATTTTTTCTGCTTCCGCCCTTAATTCTGGAGGTGTACACATAATACTATCACTAACATTTTCTTTGCTCATTTTTTAAATAAAACGCAAAACTCGTGAAATCTGATGACATAAATGAACAAAAATTGACATTAATAAAGCCACCTGATAATACAACAAAATATTTTGCCAATTCCAAAGCGCAGGTAACTTGATTAAAAAATATACTTATACCTACCTATAATTTTTTATAATTATTAATACTATAAAGATAAATGTCTTATAAAAGTTTGTAGTAGTGGAAAAAATATTATAATAACCACGGTTTAGACAGCTTATAGTCCTCGCGTCTTAAATCCCTCGTCGCTCCGCTCCTCGTGATTTAAACTTGCCGCTCGGGCAATAATGATGGCTGTCTAAACCTTGGTTAATGCGCTCACACCAATATTATGGGGTTTAATTCACAGTGATATGGCGGAAGGCGAAGTACCGTTATATTTCGTTTTGAAGCGATTTCGTCGACAACAAATTTCGTACAAAGAGGTTTATTCAACTTTACAATCTCCAGTAGCTCCCTTTTCATCATATCTATATGAAAAGGTTTCTTATTTACAGTAAACCAATGAGTGATGTCATTTTTTTTCCAAGAAGACGTCGGTATTTTTTCGGATTTTCTTGAGTATTAGCTGGCATTATCCATCACTATAACAGACCCAGGAGGTATAAGATCTAGCATTTGCTGGTAGTATTCTTCAAAGACCTCAGCGTTCATGTCTTCATGATAGTCTGCAGTCCGTTTTGATCTAAATGCCAATAAGCCGCCATCGACAAATCCATTTTTGCCACCAATGTGAGTAATTATTAATCTTTTACCTTTTCCCGAGGGTGCTCTTATTCCAGTGGACCATCCTTCCATGAAAGCTTGCCTCGCGCTTTTTATATGTTTATTCTGCCATATTTTACCAACGGTATATCCTTCATTTAACCAAGATTCGTCCATATAATAGATATTCCTGTTTTCCCTTCGAAACTGTCTAACTGCCCTCAAATATCGTCGTCGCCAGCAGATGATTTCGTCTTTCTCTATTAATTAGTGATTTACTGTTTTGAATTTTTTTATAACAAAAATTAATTTCCTTCAAAGTTTTCCATGGTTTCTTCTTACCCATGGGTGGAATGAAATCATCCTTTTTCATTTCAGACATTATTTTGTCCAAGGTAGGTATTATTCTTTTTTTAGGTAAAACGAGTGTAACAGTCTTTTCATTCTCATTTATTACAGTTTTTGTTCTTCCTTTACTTCTCTTTGGTGACCTGATGCGGCCGCGTTTATCCTTGTGCACAAGTCGGCATATTGTTGACGGTCCGACTCCAGTAATATTCGAACACATTTCAACTATTTTTTTAACTCCAACTGTTATATGAAATAATAATTGGACTACGCCCATGGAATACGGCGAATACCACTGAGTTTTATACTTCAATAATGATGTATTACTCTCTCGCATTAAGAAACAGACATATAACGATTTAAAGGTCTTCTCACAAAAAATGGTTTTGATTTAATGACTGCAATAAACGTAAAGGGTCGATCCCAATCCTGCGGCAATAGATAAGCAAACCATAAAGTAAAGGGCCGGACTACAGAATACAAGTTACGATATTCGTATACTCAGTACTCTTTAATAATAATAAATTGATTTAATCAAACGAAGAAAACCCAAATAATATAAATTTTTAATTATTACCTACTTATATTTATTTATATACCTATATAGTAATGTAATTCTACATCTAGTTATATTTGGCTCTCGCTATCCTCATTTAAATTAATTATTATCTGAGGGAATCATTATAATCCGGCCCTGACAGTAAATACTGTAAATTTGAGGGTATTTACGACCACACTTAGCACCCATTTTATTGCAGTCATTAAATCAGAACCATTTTTCGTGCAAAGAACTTTAACCCCATGGAATGGCTACTTGATCCTCATTTATTACTCTCTCACAATATTAAACAGAGCATAGACCTACAATATTATAATTGAAGTTTATCAATTTTTAAGCTGTAATGTTTTTTTCCCTCACTCGCGATCTTTTTAGAGTAGAAATTGTAAAATGGTCGAAACGAAAAACAATGATTTAAGTGTAAAGTGGTAAAAAAATGTAAACTTACAACGATCCTCCAGCTGAATAATGTCCGATTCAACGCTCGGTCTACTGAGACCGTGCACGTTAAAGGCCCGCACCCTGAAGACGTATCTGCCTCCGGGTTGCAGCCCCCCGACCGTGTAACTCAGATAGGTACAGTCGTCCACGGCCGACGTCCAGATGTCGCTGCCGCAAAGCGAGTGCTCCACCTGGTAGCCGAGCACCTTTTTGCCTCTGTTCTTCGGGAAAATACTTTTCAAAAGATGCGCGCATCGAACTGAGATATTGGACCAATTCTTCAAACACATCATCTTGAAACATTCCTGAGTCGTTATCGCTAACAAACTCACTGAGTGACGTAAAGCTTTCTATTTCTTTCTTACCAACGCAAATAATCCAAAAATCTAATTTTCTTTTGAAGGCAGTTATTTTATTATTGGCCTGAAACACTGTTGTCTGTTTACCTTGCAATGATAAATTCAATTCGTTCAGTTTTTGAAAGATATCCGCCATAAAAGACAATCGGAACAACCAAGTTTTATCATACAAACGGTCCTTCAAATTAAAAGAAGTATCTGCTGAAAGAAACATTTGTAACTCGGCTCTAAGTTCAAATAGCCTTGTTAAAGTTTTACCCCGAGACAGCCATCGCACTTCTGTATGGAGCAGCAGTGTTTTATGTTTGCTGCCATAATCTTCACACAATAATGAGAACAATCGGGATTGTAGTGGTCGTGATTTGATAAAATTAATTATTTTTACCGCTTCATCCATAACTAATTTTAGATTTGACGGCATTTGCTTCATCGCAAGTGCTTGTCTATGCAGAATACAATGGCTGGAACTACAATTAGGCGCTTTATTTTTTATTCGTGACACTGCTCCTGCTGTTTTACCTGTCATCGCCTTGGCCCCATCTGTACCAATGTCAATGCAATTGTTCCAACTGAGATTATTTTCTTCAAAAAATATATTTATTTTATTAAAAATTTCTTCCCCGGTAGTGTTTGTGAGCAGTGGTGAACACATAAGCATGTCTTCTTCAAAAGAACTTTCATATGGATATCTCACGATAACCAGCAAGATAGCCAAACCAGCGACATCAGTTGACTCGTCCATTTGCAAGGCGAATCGTGTTTTTTGTAGACGTGTAACTAGTTCTTGTTTGACGTAGCTTGCCAGATCATGGATTCGCCGTGAAACAGTATCGTTTGATAGCGGCACAGTAAAAAGATGCTTTGCAGATTTTTCATCGAGCATACATTTTGTTATGTCTAATACACATGGCTTTATTAAATTCTCGGCGATAGTGTGCGCTTCACCTGCTTGTGCAATGCGATAGCTAACTAAATATGATGCCTCCGTGGCCTTTTCGTTGATAGTTTTTGTTACATGCATCATATTTTTTTGACTTTCCAATAACTGATCTTTTTTACGAACAAAAAATTCTTTATTCTTGTCTTTAGACTCGGGGTGTACAGTTTGTAAATGTCGGCGCAATTTGGCAGGTGCCATGGAACTATTAGGAAGCAATTTACTACATAGCATGCAGAGAGGTGAGCCGTTGGAATCAACAAATCCGAAACTGATATATGATTCATCATACTTCCTTTTTGTCGTCTTTGAAACCGTCGAGCTTGACGTCGTGGCATCATCGTCTGGATCGGTGATTGCTATATTCTCCGCGCGTACTGCTTTTGAACATTCAGCGTCATTAGAAGATGTTGTTGCAACACGTTTAACACCTTTAAGCCAACGTTCCATTCTTCTTTATTTATAATGTTACACGTCAGGATGATGGGGTCTAAATAATACACAATCGTTACTGCGTATAAGAGACTAAGTTTAGTACAATGAAGAAATGTATAAAACTGAAACAACAGAATACAGCAGGCAGTAGAACAATGAACACTAGTTTCTCGCTAGTGAGCTTGTAAGTAGGTAGGTAGGAACTTATCGCTCCGAACGCTAATCGTCAACTGACTGACGAGGCGCGACGCGCGATCGCCGCTTTTATACTTAGTCCTAGACTCGATCTCGAATATTCTCGAAAATACTCGAGTCGGCGCCTTTGATAAACAAAAAGCAAAAATAAAAAGAGAAATATAAAAATTGCGTTGTAAACAATTCAGAGGCGGCTTTTATCAAAGGGACTGCGCGCTCACAAGTATACAAGTATACATGTTGATACCAAACTTATGAGATATTGTACCAGCTATTGTAACACATGTTTATACAAATACAAATAAATAAATAAATATACCTACGCGCGGCCGCGGAGTCAAAACGTTCGACCAGAGAGAGGTGCTTTGATTTTTTTTCTAAATTCTTGAGGAACCCCTACAGAGGTATCGCGGAACCCTAGGGTTCCGCGGAACACACTTAGAGTATAGCTGTTATAAGGGATTATTGGCAAAAAGAACACATTCTGGATGTTCATTCAGATTAAGTCACTGATAATTCATGTGTCAGATTCTGAAAGTTACATTTCTTTATCTTCAGATTCAGATTAACTTTTTTGTATGTAGTTGTATGTTTATTTCTTTATTTTTTTATAAAAATGTTATAAATATAAATATGAAATATATTTTTGTATTATTCTTCTCTTTTTCTTTTTATTATATTTATATTTAAAAAGTATTTGAAGGGCGTCAACTGGATATTCCCTTTAATTTATCCTTGCTTTTGATTTGTATGAAAACAAAGAATACCCTGTAGCGTTCTTGGTTGCTAGTTTCATTGGGGTTTTGGTATTTTTAAATAATCTCTACTATAACATCAAGAAAGTAGCGTTTATTGTATTCTTGCTCCTTTTTATAAAAAAATGTCTTAAATACTTATAATTTTAAACACTTTTAAATAAATAAGATTTGCCCCTAAGAAGTACGTCTTCAGGGAATTTATGAATAATCAAGTTGATTGAAGAATAACATGTTAACATGTTTATTAGGTATATAATAAATACAGTAAGTGGCCCAAATAACTATGATGTCAATCTTTTGTCTGCAAAGAACAGACCTGGCGCCAGATTTCCATGTCGCAGACGATCCAATTTTAAAAGTGGCGTAGTAGTTGCGAATGCGGAAAATTTAATCCAATTTTGATTGGCTAGATCTCACGCCGAATTTAAGATAGAACCAACCAAAATTTGGGTTGCTTTTCCTCATTATTTCAATCAAAATTATTGTATCGACTTCGAAAATCCGGCCTGTTAAAAGGTAATCTGCGAAATAGCAATTTTATTAAACGCTCACAAGGTGGTAGAAATATTTATAATAGGTTTTATACTTTGTTGCTTAATGCGAGAGAGTAATAAAATGGAAATGCATACAAAAGAAAGACGAGTTCGGTGAATGAAAGTATTGTAACAGCGGCGTTACTACAGGTAGTTTATTAGAATAAAAGTATAATAATAATTATACTTGATTATAATTATACAGATAGGCAGATACTTGAAATATTAATTATTCTAATATTAAGTAGATAAAAACTTATATAGAAGTAAGAATAATATGAAAATAGATAAATTGGAATAAATATTAATATTTATAAAAAAAATTGACTATGCACAATACAACAACTTATTTATTATTAGAGATGCTTGATATTGTAAAATATCGATACAATCAACATTTTTTCTGCTTCCGCCCTTAATTCTGGAGGTGTACACATAATACTATCACTAACATTTTCTTTGCTCATTTTTTAAATAAAACGCAAAACTCGTGAAATCTGATGACATAAATGAACAAAAATTGACATTAATAAAGCCACCTGATAATACAACAAAATATTTTGCCAATTCCAAAGCGCAGGTAACTTGATTAAAAAATATACTTATACCTACCTATAATTTTTTATAATTATTAATACTATAAAGATAAATGTCTTATAAAAGTTTGTAGTAGTGGAAAAAATATTATAATAACCACGGTTTAGACAGCTTATAGTCCTCGCGTCTTAAATCCCTCGTCGCTCCGCTCCTCGTGATTTAAACTTGCCGCTCGGGCAATAATGATGGCTGTCTAAACCTTGGTTAATGCGCTCACACCAATATTATGGGGTTTAATTCACAGTGATATGGCGGAAGGCGAAGTACCGTTATATTTCGTTTTGAAGCGATTTCGTCGACAACAAATTTCGTACAAAGAGGTTTATTCAACTTTACAATCTCCAGTAGCTCCCTTTTCATCATATCTATATGAAAAGGTTTCTTATTTACAGTAAACCAATGAGTGATGTCATTTTTTTTCCAAGAAGACGTCGGTATTTTTTCGGATTTTCTTGAGTATTAGCTGGCATTATCCATCACTATAACAGACCCAGGAGGTATAAGATCTAGCATTTGCTGGTAGTATTCTTCAAAGACCTCAGCGTTCATGTCTTCATGATAGTCTGCAGTCCGTTTTGATCTAAATGCCAATAAGCCGCCATCGACAAATCCATTTTTGCCACCAATGTGAGTAATTATTAATCTTTTACCTTTTCCCGAGGGTGCTCTTATTCCAGTGGACCATCCTTCCATGAAAGCTTGCCTCGCGCTTTTTATATGTTTATTCTGCCATATTTTACCAACGGTATATCCTTCATTTAACCAAGATTCGTCCATATAATAGATATTCCTGTTTTCCCTTCGAAACTGTCTAACTGCCCTCAAATATCGTCGTCGCCAGCAGATGATTTCGTCTTTCTCTATTAATTAGTGATTTACTGTTTTGAATTTTTTTATAACAAAAATTAATTTCCTTCAAAGTTTTCCATGGTTTCTTCTTACCCATGGGTGGAATGAAATCATCCTTTTTCATTTCAGACATTATTTTGTCCAAGGTAGGTATTATTCTTTTTTTAGGTAAAACGAGTGTAACAGTCTTTTCATTCTCATTTATTACAGTTTTTGTTCTTCCTTTACTTCTCTTTGGTGACCTGATGCGGCCGCGTTTATCCTTGTGCACAAGTCGGCATATTGTTGACGGTCCGACTCCAGTAATATTCGAACACATTTCAACTATTTTTTTAACTCCAACTGTTATATGAAATAATAATTGGACTACGCCCATGGAATACGGCGAATACCACTGAGTTTTATACTTCAATAATGATGTATTACTCTCTCGCATTAAGAAACAGACATATAACGATTTAAAGGTCTTCTCACAAAAAATGGTTTTGATTTAATGACTGCAATAAACGTAAAGGGTCGATCCCAATCCTGCGGCAATAGATAAGCAAACCATAAAGTAAAGGGCCGGACTACAGAATACAAGTTACGATATTCGTATACTCAGTACTCTTTAATAATAATAAATTGATTTAATCAAACGAAGAAAACCCAAATAATATAAATTTTTAATTATTACCTACTTATATTTATTTATATACCTATATAGTAATGTAATTCTACATCTAGTTATATTTGGCTCTCGCTATCCTCATTTAAATTAATTATTATCTGAGGGAATCATTATAATCCGGCCCTGACAGTAAATACTGTAAATTTGAGGGTATTTACGACCACACTTAGCACCCATTTTATTGCAGTCATTAAATCAGAACCATTTTTCGTGCAAAGAACTTTAACCCCATGGAATGGCTACTTGATCCTCATTTATTACTCTCTCACAATATTAAACAGAGCATAGACCTACAATATTATAATTGAAGTTTATCAATTTTTAAGCTGTAATGTTTTTTTCCCTCACTCGCGATCTTTTTAGAGTAGAAATTGTAAAATGGTCGAAACGAAAAACAATGATTTAAGTGTAAAGTGGTAAAAAAATGTAAACTTACAACGATCCTCCAGCTGAATAATGTCCGATTCAACGCTCGGTCTACTGAGACCGTGCACGTTAAAGGCCCGCACCCTGAAGACGTATCTGCCTCCGGGTTGCAGCCCCCCGACCGTGTAACTCAGATAGGTACAGTCGTCCACGGCCGACGTCCAGATGTCGCTGCCGCAAAGCGAGTGCTCCACCTGGTAGCCGAGCACCTTTTTGCCTCCGTCATAGGGAGAGCTGCTCCACGCCACCGTCACCGTGCCCGTCAGGGCGGAAATGGTGGGGGTACCGCTGGGGGCATCTGGGGGACCTATAAGAACAGATTATAGTATTGTGTGAACCAAAAAATGGTAGGAATGCAACAATCAATACAGACATTGAACCAACCTTCAACGGATACCGAGGCAAATTGACAATCGGCGCCAAAGTCGTTTTCGACGCTGGCATCGTACTTGCCACTGTCGTCCGTGGTGATGTTCTGCAGGAGGAGGCAGGAAACGCCGTCTCCTGAGGTGATGCTGGTTCGTTCGTCGTTTCTGAGTTCTTTGCCCTGCACAAACAGAATGCACTGCGCTTTAGAAACGTAAAATAATCATGGTTTCTACTGTGCCAAAAGTACAGGCACCTAAGAACCAAACCAAACTTGTTCATATATTCTTCTTAAAACCTTAATTCCTTTATGACCTACCTTGGTGTTTTTAAAAAAGCCAGTGGCTGCTTTTCAAGGGCGGCAGTGCCGACCCAGTGTCAAACAGGCGATAGACAGCATATTATTATTTATCTACATCAATTTCTATTGCTAATGACTAGCGAATAGCCATTTCACTTTCTGAATCGCCCTTGTAACCCCGGACGTCATACCGTCATTACCTTTTTACATACAAGTTAAGAAAAAATTGTACCGAACTGCTTACCCCCCCAGATAAAGTAAGAATCAACTTATAATCTCAGGTAAATAGGTACAGCTTGTTTGTCTACTATACAAAATAATGAGAATAAGTGACACCCTCATAAAGCAAGTAATTAAATTACATATTAGGTGTATTAAGTTCTTTTTGTTTGCCTACGTCAATGCATACACTTATGTGCGGTCAGCTTTCTTTTCACAATAAATTGCTGGGTTATTAAATTACATCTGTCAGATGAGCGGCGAATCATTCTTGCTTCGCCGATTGTAACGTTAAAAAGTTTTTAAAATACAAATCACGATAATTATTACAATGAAAGTTACGAGAATATCATCGAACTGAATCAGATTTAAAATTATTATTATTATCGTCATCGTTAGTCATCGGAAAATATTATAAAAATGTTAATAAACGATTTCCGATAGACATGGACAGACATCCTGGCTAATTAAGAAGAAAGTATGTCTAATGACGAGGATCTCTTTTTAATGGTCGATCGGCAGGAATAATACGAAATATAAGACACTTTCTTAATATTGTCTAGTATTTTAATATTTTCATTGAACTGATGTATAATTTGAGTTTTCCCCTTAGCGGGTCAGGATCAGGGGCGCGCCAAGTATTTTCGGCGCCGTCGTGCGAAATAATGACAGGCTACGCTAACCGCTCTTGGCCCATTCTAGATCGTAAATAATTCTTAACTTAATCAACTTTAATTTAGAGAATGACCTCTCGGCTGTAGCTACAGAAACTGGAATGGTTAATAATATGCGCAATGCAATCGTAATGTTTGGAAATGAGTAGGTTAGGTTATTTATTGCAATGTAATTAAGTGTTTCTACTACAACAGACGTCGCGTTTTTGTCGCCATTTTGCAGAAATTGTAATTCGTGTAAAAGTTCTGTTCCGTCTATATTTTTCTCGTTTCGATCTTTGTCAGTTAAGGTTTCTTTCAGTTTTTTACAAAAATTAAATTGATCTTGGTCAGAATATTTGCCGAAATCCTCAACATTCCCCGAAAAATTAATAACATCAGAATGACACGATAATAGTTTAAATCTTTCATGTACGGATGGAAAAGTAATGTCTAGCATTCCAAAAAAGCAATTTACTTTAAATTTCATTTCTTGATTTTCAATCGGCTGGTCGTCACCTTCGTAAGTTTTTAATCTTTCGTGGCCTTAAAATTTCTGCGGATATAAATTTTGCATCAACTTCTAAGCAAGAAGCTAGTTCTTTGGCATCTACTAATAAGTCACTGAAGCTTTTGTCAGATCGATATTGTTTTACAAATTCATTGAGGTTATTTAAACTTTCGCAAGCCTGGGAAATATTAAATGTTCTTGATGGCAGAATCTTAGTAACAACATCCACTTTACTTAGAATCTTGTACCACAAGACTACCATACACACAAACTCATAATTATTATTTTTTTTACCTAGGGAGGTAGCTAGATGTTTTGTAGTATTGTCAAAATTATTTCGGGATAAAATTTCATAAAGAGCATCGTAAATTTCGCCCAACTGAAATTTTAGAGGGGTTATTGCATCAATTCTGCTAGACCATCTAGTATCTGACAAAGGCTTTAATGTCAGATTTGAAATGTTACTTTTCAAAACAGACCACCGATTGGTTGAGGCAGAAAAAAAATTATATAATTCTTGAACAGTTGAAATATACTAGAAATATTGGATTTCACCGCATCGTTTATGACAAGGTTCAAACTGTGGTTACAACAAGGTACAAACATTGCAAGTTTTTAGTGAAAAGTTGGTTAAACCTTCACCTGTTGTATCACTTATAGGACTTATGAGGAGTATAATCAAGTAATATAGAAAAATACTTTGCTTTTTTAACTTCGTTTAAAATATTATTTCTTATATTGTCACCTATTAATTTAATGGTTTCGTTTTGAATTTTATCTTCAAGGTAAAGTGGAATATTTTTTTGAGATCTATTAATATGTGCAGACATGACTGGATCAAATCTAAATCAATCTAAACAAAACAACGTTGTTGTCATTGTTAAGTCATATAGGAAGGTTTGGTTTACCAAATAAATCAATAATTGTCATTTTTGATTTGAAAATAAAATGTATAGTAGGGCCAACAAACCAGTTTAATTTTGGTTTCACTTTCCGTAAGCCATGCATATGTATAATACCAATTTTCTTAAAATTACCTATTACTCCCCTTGCCTCCAGTATTAATTAAATTCAACATTTTAGGGGTCGTTGGACACGACCATTGTTTTTTTTATTTTACTTTGTTTATCGAATGAAAGAGAAAAAATCACATTTTAAACTTAAAATATATTGAATAAGATCACTTTTTACTTCAGTTTCAGCTTGATGTTTCATGTCATTGTGTGGTACGCTTTTGTTAATAGAACCATTTCTTTACAAATCGTTGCTGCATTTTGCATTAAAATGCAGCAACAAGCGTTATGTCGCTGAATTAATAAAACTTTAAAATTAATTAAAGACTATCTAAAAAAGGCGTTATTGCGAATTTGCGTACATATTTTATTTTTATTATGGCACAACTTAAGTCTAATAAAATTATTATCCTACTATACTTAACAAAGTCATAAATTTTCACTATTATGGGCAGCAAGAACCAAACTTAGACAGTTAAACAGCGCGTGAACAGTCCAGACAAAAGAAAATGCGACACTACAATTTTTTATTAGTACTCCGAATTAAAATGTTCCAACTTCGGATTTCCATTTATCAGATAAATCTAAACTGAGTTATACCTTAAATTAATTTTACCATTAAACAGTAATGATTGACCCAAGATATGCGTCTTTTTATCAAGTGATATCACAAGATATCATATGCAAAAATCTGTCAAAGTTTATGGCTTCAATCATTAGAATATCACAACCAAAAACCGCACTTTTCGGCTAGCTGCAATATATCACTATATTATATACAGGGTGTACCAAATTAAGTGCGCACCATTGCTAACTTTTTTATTATTGGAGATACAAAGTCGGTTAAATTAGCAAAGTACCTAGTAGCATTTTTTCTGTTAATTAAAATGGTAACAGCAGAAAAACAATTGGACATAACGTTTCTGAATAAATGAGGAAAATGTATTTTTTTTTTAAATGACACACCCTGTATATTTTTTACCAAAACGTTTGCAAATCGTATACGGAATAAAAAAGTTCATATGTAATATTGGCCTAAAATTGAAAAAACATCAACACAGTCATGGAAATAAAAAATGGTTTGCCTTTGACGTTTTCATCGAGACTACTTAAGTTCGGCTCAATTTCGGTATCGGCCATAGGCGCAGGTAAACTTTATGCATTAAATTATTTATGATAACTAACCAAAAATTTTAGAGAATTAGGTTAACGGGTATTAGGATAAAATAGTATTGCTTGTAATATTAAAATTTCAAGTAATTGCGTAAGAGGATTAGAAAAGGTATGTTTTCTGGCCTGAAGTGTCAAAATCGAAATATTGTGTAGGCATTAGTTAGGTAGTAGATTATAAAGTTACGTTCTGCGTTTAACAGGTACCGAGTTTGGCTCTGGCCTCTTTGGCTGGATCATATAAATAGGTGGTAATTTGGAATAAACTTCATATATCGTGTGTGTGTATGACCTTAATAAGTACATTTGTTTAGTTTAACGCATCAGTATTTGCTGTTAAGCTGTATATAGTGTTCACAGTATTATAAGATTAGTAATAAAATGACGACATTCACACCAACAAAAAGATGTTCCAATAATTGTCCACTATCAGTGAGTGAAAGTGGAAGATATAGCAGAAAAACATAGTGTAACTATGCTGCGCACACCGCCATATCATTGCGAATTAGATCCTATAGAACTTATATGGGAGCAAGTAAAAGGATTTGTAGCAAGACACAACACGACATTCAAAATGAAAGACGTTAAGCTACTGTTTGATCAAGCCATTAACACGGAAGTGACACCAGAGAACTGGCGAAAAGCAGTCCATCATGTCATTAAAGAAGAGGAGAAAATGTGGGATCTTGATCGACCAGACCGTCGACCCGTTAATTATAATGTCAAGAGGAGATGACAGTTCCTCAGATGACGAAGAACATTATGATTTTTTATAATTTAATTTCTGTATAATGTAGGTATTTTTTATATTTTGTATTTTTTTAAAATGTTTAATAAAAAATAAGTGTAGCTAATACTATGTACATAATGCCTAATTTTTATTCTGTTTAAATAACATTCTTTCCTTTTTACGAATATCCTACCGGCACGCCTTTGTCACACCATTTTCAGCGTTTGTGAATGGATAACAATAGGCAAAACCCATAAATTGACCCAAACCCGGGTGGTACCACCTGCACTTGGTGAAAAGAAAGAACTTTGAAATGAAATCAATGCCAAATTATGAAAGTGGCTTAAAGATTAGTTGGGTTACTCTGTAGTACCTAATGAGCTTTTATTACTCTACACCTTTCTGAAATAGACTATATAAACATTTAAATAGTATTAAATACTATAAATATACATAGGTCGAGACATAATATGTCTCGTAGGTACTATGTATATGCGTATATTCGACAGTATATTGTTAAGAAAAATTCTCCAAATTTCCCATTTCCGAAATATTTTTATATTAAATTTTCCAAAATCCTTGAAAAATTTCTTATGAATTTCTGACAATATGTATACCTATTTTCTACCGTGAGACACCCCTCGGAAAAGGCCTTCGACAAAAGTAACTAAACTGACAATATTAGAAATCCATGTTCAGGTGAATGAGAAATAATTTGTATATATTATCGTTGATTTTCAAACAAAGGTATTATGAAACCTCCGAAATGGTTGAGGCCACAAAAGAATAGTTGTGAGAGAAGGGCAGCTGTCTCGTATAAATAAATGTATAATATGGATGGATGGTCATTGCTTTTGTACTTTTTATACATTATTTTTAAATTGAGAACAACCTGAGTTTAAATTAGTTTGACCGGAGATTTTCTGTTTAATTGCCGTAAAGAATTATTATTTTATTGTTAGTCTATTATATTTATGGTAAATAGGCAATAGAAAGGAAGAAAGGCGTAGTAGTAAATATACAGGGTGTCCATAAACTCTCTTGACAAACTTAAGGGGTGACTATTGCTAACTAACCGCTTTACTTTCGAGATACAGGGTGAATTTTTAAGCGGAACAAGAAATATGTACGCCACTGCCGTTCTCTCTTCTGATAGTACTGTTATGTAGGGAGTTTAATGGCTAATGCGAAGTACCTTTCGTATTTCTTTTGATTTCGGCTTTGTTTAGGTTTTAGGAGATAAATGCAATTTTATCAAACTCTGATTTGCAAACAAATGTCATTTTTTTTTATCGATAACCGTTGGCCGCACGAAGAAAAGTCTAGGGACAAAATTTGCTAAGTGTTAAAGCGCAATATTGAAAATAATATAATTTTAAAGAAAAACAGTGGCGTATCATTTTTTTCATTAAATATATCGAAATACATGTTAGCGCGGACGTAAAAGTAGAACAAAAAAATAACAGCTTTTTTCTTATTTATTATATGAATCCTTAAAGTTTGCCAAGAGAGGTTCTGGACACCCTGGATAGTCGTGTGGAACGGAACCAATTACCACACGCTCGAGAATAATGGCTCGCAATCTACTCACCGCTTTGGTCCATCTAACTTTGGGCTCCGGTCTCCCCACGTAGGTGGCCTTGAGCAGCACCCTATCTCCCACTAAAGCCGTCGTATCCTGGGGCCCTCTCACTAACGACGCCGCCGCCTCCTTACCGTCTTCCTCCTCCATGGAGTCACTTTTCTTCATATCATCACCGATCTTTGTCATTGATAAATCACTTTTCGCACTAACGGTGATGTCCCGCGAGTCATAACACTTGTTGTAAAACGCACCCGCCACCGACTTTACAAATTTTCTTCTTTTCGTTAACACAGACTCTGCCGATTTGTCCCGTTCGCCAATTAAATCCACCACAAATCCACCTAGATCACTAGATCTAACGCAGTCTCCCGTGAAATCCTCCACAAATTCACCTGGATCGCCCGATTTAACACCCTGTACGTCGCTGACTTCCCTAAGACCCATGGACACGGTGTCCACGAATCGGCGATCCACCACGGTCAGACAAGCGGTATCGCTTTCGTGGGTAACAGTTCGATCGCCCGACAGATACTGAGCGATGCATTTCACCGTGGCCGATTGCGAGCTCTCGCTGATGTGAAGGATGCCGGTGCAGACGGTGACGTTGTCATCCTGGGAAACTATTTCTTCCTCTAGCTGAAATCAAATTATTAAAGGAAGAGATGAGTGGCTTGTTTCAGGTTTCCGCTTCATCGCTACATAGTTAATACTAAATGATATCAAAATTCTACATAAATTATTACAGTGAGGGGCAAATATTGTTTCGCGCCATAACCACTACCTAAAGGTCCTGGCTTTTATATTTTTAGCTTATTCTCTCTACAGGGTGTTCCTTAATGATATGCGAATATTTAAGGGTGCGTGAGTGCGTGATAGTTTGCTTTATAATCTACACTGTGGCTCAAATTAAAGGAGTACACTTTTTAATTGTGAATATTTTTTTTCGTTTTGCACTGATTTAATTTATTTTTGGAGTAATGATGAACTGAAATCGTTTCAGTAAAATGTGTAATTTTTATCAAAATACTTTGAACAGGGCCAAATTGACAGGTTTTTTCAACAAACGTGCGCTTATGTTCGTTGCAAACGGAAACTGATTTATTTAAATTTCAGATGATACGTTTTTTTGGTAGTTTAACTATCGAAAATTCTTCAGTATAAGTATCATTGTGAAAGATTTGAAAATTCAAGAAATACAATTTATTTTGTTCAATCTTAATTAACAAATTTAATAATATTAACAATTAATGATATCAAGACTAACTATCACTTAAAATCGAAAGTAGTCTAAATATTTACAGGATAACATTATGAATATGACCACCATGATTTTCTATCACCGATTGCAGTCGCCTTCGCCATAGGTCAATAGCTGCATTGATTATGTCCTGGTTAAAATTATTCCAACAGAACTGTAACCTTTTCTTTAGCTCTTCGATGGTGTTAAACCTTTGACCATTGTGAACATTTGCCTCTAAAATTCCCCATATGAAATAGTCAACAGGGTTTAAGTCTGGACTATTGGGTGGCCCCATCTCCGGTTCGATGTAATCGGGGCATTGCTCAAACAAAAAAATTCTTGTACTTCGAGAGGTATGGGAAGGGGCACCGTCTTGTTGGAACACGTAATCGTCGCAGATTTCTTCAATTTCAGGAAGCAAGTGATGTAAAATTTGTTGTTGATACGCGTCCGAGTTGAGTTTTACGCCAGCATCTACAACAATGAGACTTGACTTCCCCAATTTGGAAACTGCCAGGTGAAAAGTGACTCCCGATTAAAAGATTTTCCAAAGGGATTTCCCTCTTTACTCGCACATTTGCGTATACCCGATTATTTTGTGTATTCCTTGACGGTCTCAAGTAAAACATCTTCTCATCTGAAAACCATATCTTTGCGATATTTCCCGAGAACGGAATCTTCGTAGTAATAGATTACATCTTTCTAATAGTTTCTTCTTTACATTGACATTAAGTTTCTGACAGTAAACTTCTTTAAAGACTTTAAGTTGGCAATCATTTTATATAATTCTTTGAACTGTAGAACGGTAAATTCTTGTTCTTTTCGCTATTTTTCTGGTACCTACAGATTCTTCAGGTCGTACATTTTCTATAATATTTCTTACCATGGTAATATTTCCTTGAGTTCTTGAAGTTTTCTTCCTTCCCTTCCAACTTTTACTTTTATGCATCCATTATTTTCTCTAAGATGTCTTAAAAACTTTCCAACTGTTTCAACATACCAATTTTTCCAGGAAACTCCTTTACAATTTTTCTTGCACCGTAATTATGTTTTTGTCGAAAATATTTGATAAGAATTCGATCCTCTTCACATAAGACTGCTATTGTGTACGGATTAGCTGTCACGAAGCGTACAAAACATCAAAAATAACATTGTTTATTATTTTAATAACAGTCATGGATGCTGCGATCATGGCTCAAACGACTTCAAATTTCCAAAATGATAACCGCAATGTTTTAGTACATCAATGAACAAAATAAATTGTATTTCTTGAATTTTAAAATCTTTCACAATAAGACCTATACTGGAGAATTTTTGATAGTAAACTACCAAAAAAACGTATTATCTGAAGTTTAAATAAATCAGTTTCGGTTTGCAACGAACATAAGGGCACGTTTGTTGAAAAAAAACTGACAATCCGGCCCTGTTCAAAATAATTTGATAAAAATTACACATTTTACTGAGACGATTTCAGTTCATCATCACTCCAAAAATAAATTAAATCAGTGCAAAATGAAAAAAAAATATTTACAATTAAAAAGTGTACTCCTTTAATTTGAGCAACAGTGTATAGTATAGTCCAAAAATGCTCCGGAGCGAAAATACGGGGTGTTAGTTTTAGGAAAAAAATGCAAATTAATTAATATCTTCGAAACTACTTCAGATATTTCAGTGATATTTAGGTACCTGGCGACACCTAATAAAGGTGCATATTTTTCAATACAAAAATATTTTTCAGCTTTAACAGTGGCGTGCCTACGGACACTGACTTCGATATTTTTGAGGAAAATAATGGTAGGCCAATGGTTTTTTCCCCAATAAAAAATATTTTTAAATTCTTTATTAACTGTCGCTCAGTACTAAGTATCACTGAAATATGTCAAGTAGTTTCGAAAATATTAATTAATTTCCATTTTCTTCCTAAAACTTTAACACCCCGTAACGGAACATTTTTGGACCATAGTTTATATAGATTCACACCCTTAAACGTTCGCATATTAGTGAGGAACGCCCTGTATAGTGTAGTTATTTTTTAATCTCTAATGAAATCGACCCAATAGCAATAAAATAAAATGGCAAATTTCACCATCAGAGGTCAACGCGAAACCCAAAGTACAACATAATATTTTATGGGCGCGAAAACAACGGCAAATGGCGCAACGTATTTTGACGAAATTTTGTCATGTCGCGGGCAATAAAAAATGTCTCATTTTTATTTTACGACCGCGGCATTTATTAAAATTCCCTACACCATTAACTATTTATTTATATTTCGACCATATGTCGCTGTCAACTGGCTCTGATGTCTTATTTAACCTATACAGGGTGTAAGTGAAAGCAATACATACTACAACATTAAAAAGTGCATCTTCTGCCTTGACGAGAATCAGGCTCATAGTATGTCGCTACAAATGTGTTTATTCTATTCTTTACCATGTACCTCCGAGTTTTGGTGTAGACGCGGAATCGTATACCATCTGCGTAAAGTCCGTCTATCTATCTTACAAACTCATTATAAATGCTAATCTCTAATGCCGATAAGACCCAGCGGGTGATCGAATGAAAGCAGGGACGCACTCGTTGCTGATAGATTAAAATGTTGCGCTGCTTTAAGATAATTATAGCCACAGTGTGTAAAAAGTCCCGGACCGGTCAATTATTTAGAAAATGGCGCACAATATAAAAAAACTTCCGGTATAAAAGTTGTAGGCCTTAAAAAAATCTATAAAACTAGGACACCTGTAATTATACAGGGTGCCTCAAACTAGGGTTACCACCTCGGTCGCGTCTCTCACCCGGCAAGTCATCGACGAGGGGGGTTTCTGTAGAAAGCGGGAAATTTAAATTTTCAATTTTATAATTCTTTATGCATTTTTACAAAATAAATATCATACATGTACAAATAGTTATTTTTTTTCCATTCATATTTTTCATTTGTGTTAGCTTTTCGCAGGAGTGGCCTTTGAGCTGGTTGATTAAAAAAAAAGTGAATTCTTCGCAACTCATGTGGAAATTCAATTTTGTCAAAAGCTCTGCCTTCACCAGTTCATCTCATTCGATTGCTCAAATCAGTCCAAACATTCTTCATAACTGAAAAAACTTTTTCCACGTAGGCATTGCTGATGGGGATTGATAAAATTTCGCCAACAATTAAGGGCAATTTGACAAATTCGTCAGAACTTTCGAAAATTTTCATCCATTTTACATCAACAGGGAGCTCAATTTCTTTGATTTTCGGGCTAATCTTCGATAAAGGAAGTTTAGTATACATTTGTATCATGATACTAAAACGACAATTTGTATGGTGTGTGTGTGTGTACTGTGTATTCGTTTTCATTTGACAAGGATGGCTTCCGATCCGACGCGTGAACGGTAAGAATGTCGTAACTCTGTACGCGGGAAATTTGAATTTACTATGGTCGCATGGAGGCCCGACAATGCCGGGCGACGCCCGTGCAAGTGGCAACCCTACCTCAGACAGTCATGGTAAACAAAACTTTGGTTTATTTATATGGAATGACCCCTTTTTAATCACGTTTTCTGATTCCTCTAAACATTCTAAACAACAATTATGAAACATGTCATATGGCAGAATATGGCTAAACCTAAGTTTAGGAAATAAATACAACAGGTAAGATATAACCTACATTTTGCATTTTTACAAGCTGGTACCAGAATGTTTTGCGTTAAAACTGTATAAAACACAAAAATTGTACTAAATGTACTCACGCAAGTTTTGTCAAAAATTTAATAACAATTAAATTAAATACATCATCTTTTTTAAATCATTAGTTCCCTGTACATCGCATATATTTTTCTACGAATTATATCGACATCCGTCGCGTCCAGTTTCTTAAAAGTAAAATAGTCTTTTATCTTTCTTCTCTCCACTATAGGTTTATTTACAACAAACCATCCTGTGCTCACTGGCCTGCGTGTCAAAGCTGCCGCTTCCTTCACTGCACCAAATTTTGAAAAACCACGTTCAAGAAGGGTGGTGTAAACGTCGAAGATTACTTTTTTTGTGTCAACTGATAAAATATCACGCTTTAATTGGTTTTTATCACGACCCGTAGATCCACTTGGCGTACTGGTTTCTTTCCACGGACGAAACATTCTTAGATATCAAATCAAATCAAATCAAATCGTTTATTTTCCCAAAAGACAATAATTATATAATAATTGTAGGGGAATAGTCAAGAAGAGCTAAACCTAAGATTTACAAGCTAAATAGAGTAAAATAAATAAATAAATAAAAAAGATACAACATATATCTATGTAAAAACACTTAACACACTTGACACTTTTATGACACACGACTTAAAAACTCATCTATGCTATAAAAACACTCAACAATTAGATAGGTCTTTAGCTTCTTTTTAAAATTCATAAGACTAGGAGAACTTCTTATATCCTCAGGCAAGTGATTAAATATCCTAACACCAAGATTACGAGGAGAATTGTATGATATAATACCTCTAGCATTTGGGATGCAAAAGTTATGTCTATTCCTTGTTGCGAAACCGTAAATGTCCTTATTCTGAGTACAGTACAACAAATAACTTCTTGTCTAAACCAGTACAAACATCTAACTGAATTTTAAATCCAAAAATCAGCATATTTAAATAACTAAAATAAACCTATTTTATTTTACTCTAATTACTTTAACTGAGAAAATATAATAATATAATAGTCTTTAAATAGATCCGTACCTGGAGTCCCCAGATCAGGCGGCCGAATTTTACACCTCACACAATAGGTTGTTATGACGGTAAGGGATTAGCATTTATAATGAATTTGTAAGATAGATAGACGGACTTTACTATCTGCGTGCCTACCTAATGAGTAATTGAAGATTAATAATTATTCGTCCTCTCTCTCTCGGCAGTTGTTAAAATTAAAATCAAAATTTATCAGCGACAAGCAAGCCAAATTAAATTAAAGCTTGCCGCCGGTCGCAGCCTAAAAAACCAAATTTCTCTTTTTTTCCAAATATGGTCGCGAATAACATCGTTGGATAATATAAATCCATTTTTAAATACTGCTGTTGTCAAATTCTTGTTTAATGAGAGATTGAAACATTTACTTTGGCAATAACAAACGAAAATTATCTTTTACATCTATATACAGGGTAGACCATTTGTGTGACAAAGTATTTAACATTTAAATCTCCCGCTTTTAAAGCTTAATTACTTTGGTACTGATTACCCTATTGCTAAAATCAAATACATCATTGTCAACTTGCGAAATGGAACACGTATTTGTTGTCGAATCCTCTGAAAAGTCCCATTTTAAAAATATATCACACTTATTACTTCTTTTGAAATGTTAATATTAAAAGCGAACTTTTTTTCAGGAGGACATACGCAAACCTATTATTATTTAAGGTAAGTACAGGGTGTCCAGTTTTCGATGGTTTTACGGGGTATCTCCGTTATAAGTAAAGATAGAAGGATACGGTTTTCGCAGCACTGTGCTACTTTTTTGTGAAACTAAAGATTTCCGCAATCAGAATTTTTCTAATCGTCCTTGTTTTTGATATACGGGATGTTTTTGAAAATATTACATTTTGGGACACCCCCCTATATTTAGGTTACCCTGTAGCTTAACAAAGAGAAAACAAATGTTCTTTTTGTAGTTTTTTACGTAGAATCCAGTGACGTACTCAGATTTTTTCTACATTCAATAGTTTTCGAGGAAAAAAAAACATATACTTGCTTTTTTTAAATGGGTCACTCTATATATTTTTTAATTATATAATTTAGTTTATAACAAGCTTCTCAGAAATATATAATACTTTTTTATTTCCCACGTTTTGCGGAAGTACCGCGGTTGTGTTCGCGCAAAGGTTGTATGGAATCTCTTTTTTTAAATAAATAAGAATTTTCTAAACTTATCAACAAAATTAATTTTAATACCAAATAAAAAATAAAATGATTAATTTTTATAATTCTTCTAAAATATGAGGCAAAGCCCCATAACATAACATAAGCTAACAAAAAATGAAGATAAGCCACTCTAAATTTTATAAAAAACTTTTCAACATTTTACATAAAAATTTTTTATTAAATAAAACCTATGATTTAAAAACAAGTTAAAAGAAAACTTCTCTCCTCCAGATGTCACAATCTGTCTTTATTTAAATTTAATATATGTTTTACTCATCTAAACTTAATCATACAAGCTTATTCTTATTCTTAATTTTAAAAAACCTTCCTTTAGACTTTTCCTATATTTTAATAAATACAATCTATACTTCAACTGCTTAACAAAATTAAAGAAAACTTCTCTCCTTCAGAGGTCATAATCTCTTATTATCCTACTTAAATGTGTTTCACTTATCTAAATTACAAAACTCAATCTTAACTTTACTTCTTATTCCATTTAATTAACCATCTAATACACCAAGTATACTCATTTATTTGAGACAACTTATTTCGATGTTAAACTCGATGTTGGTTTCCCCTGAAGATGAGTGCTTAAGTACTCGAAACATGTCGGGAGCTTAAAAAACCTTTTTTATGTTAACAATTAAACTGTGGAGGAAGACTGCATTGTTTTTGTTTTAAAAGTCAACTATGGTTCAGCCTTTAATACTTATTTTATTATTACTGTGTATCCGTAGGCTGAGTAGCTGGCTCGTGTGTAGATCTGTCGATTTAATAAAACACTGTATTTAATTCCAACAGCATTTTATTCGTAAGGTAGCACTAACGTTTTATTTACAATATTCACTTAATAACTTCCCACTATCTGAGAATACACTACATCAAATTACTAGTTACATTTCAAATTGCATTCACACATACGTTTCCATAATACTCAATACTTTCACATTGTATTAACTTGTTGAACTTTGTTTTTGTTAACTTTAACTACATAGTACAAGAAATTCAAGAAATGTGGACAATTTCCACTCGGTGACGTGCTTTACTTTTCAAAAGCAGTCGTGCGACATGCACCGCCGAACTTTCGGGGAACAGTCCCGTTGACAAACTTATATTTTATGCGTTTAGCCAAACTCTGCTTGGCGACCGTCTGGAGGCTGCGTTGCCTCATCCCTTCTCGCGTCTGTCTCCCTTCCTCACGCAGCTTGGTAGGTGATTATTTTTGGTGAAGCGCCTGATTACATATGACAACAATGCCGCGCTGTTACTATGTGGGTTTTATGATGAATCTTGGATATTTACGTATACGTGAGGAAAAGAGATGAACTAATAAAAACGCAGACAGCACAGCGTTTGTTATTGCATCGTGCGATAGCTACATAAGCGTTATATATACACTATATACATCAATTAGACTTCCAAGAATGCCATCAGTGGCGTACTTTGCTTTAACACTCAGCGTGTTCTCAACAGTTTTATTTTATATTTTATATATAATACTTTGTTTTTATTTTTAATATTAAGTACGAAATTTACGTTTTATTAAAAAAAGAAAAGAACGCAGTCATTTATGTCATATTAAAAACTTCTTTAGTTTCTGTCAGAGTATTCAGGTTCTCTAAGTTGTTTTAAAATATCTAATTAATAGTAAAAATCAGTTTGTCCTAATTATGGCAGAAAATGTAAACTTTGAAAATAATGAAAAATACGACATGTTCGTTTGGTATGTCCATTGTAATGAAAATGCAGATGAAACATTAGAAGTGTATTTCAATTTGTAGTATCTCTATGAAGATTTACTAGATTTCTTAAATTACTTGTAGATATTCCGAAAAATGACAGCCGGATAAAAGAATTTTTCTACGGATGAAATCAAATTTAGTTGAACATGGTTCATTTTCTAAACCTTGGCCTAAAATCTACAACAAGGAAAACCGCGAGACTGATAAAATAAATGTTTTAGCTTCAATTGAAACAAATCCAACTAAGTCTTGCAGAACAGTTGAAGGTTCGGTCGGAGTAGTTAAATCAAGAGTTCAAACAATCCTAAAAAAACACTATTTTAAGCCATATAAATTCCACCTAGTACTAGACTTACATCCTGGTGATGTACAGCGCCGTAGAGAGTTCTGTAATTGGTATTTAGAAAATATCAACAGGGAAAATAATTTTACAAGAACCGTTATATGGTCCAATGAGGCCAGTGCTGGTATATTTAATCGCCACAATACGAGGTTTTGGTCTCAGGAAAATCAGCATGTAATATTTGTACTCGGACGGCAAGGCAGGTTTGGCTTTAACGTTTCATGTTTTATACTAGGAAGCAAAATAATTTATAATATATTTGAAGGCAGTCTTAATTCAAATAAATATTTGGAAATTCTGGAAAACGTTGTGCCGGAAATAATAGAAGACGTGCCCTTAGCGGGTCTCAATTAATTGCATCTGCAACAAGATGGAGCACCCGCTCACAATGCGCTAATTATCAGTAGGATAATTTCCCAGGCCACTGAATTGGAACTAATGGACCCGTAAGATGGCCACCAATGTCATCCGACTTGTCGGTTTTGTATTTCTTCTTGTGGGGATACCTTGAAAATAAAATGTATTCTATTCAATACCAAACAATTGCAGATTCAAGAAATGCCACTGAAAGAGCATTTAGGGAGTTACAAACGCGGCCTTTTATTATTTTAAATTCATTAAGGCGAATAAGAACTATGTGTAAAACATGTCTAAGGCATAATGGAGAACAATTTGAGCAATATTTATGAAAAAGCTCTATACATTTTCAGCTTCTGTTTCCAATGTTTTAGCTCGATTTATCCATTGTTATTATTTTTACTGAAATATAACTGCTAATTAGATTAAGGAGTCCAAAATATATTTGTTCTGCAGTAATTATCATACCAGTAATAGTTTTTTAAAATGCCCATCATACGAATACAATACAATTTTAGGAGAATAGGCATGTTTAAGATTCTCAATTTAAAAACTTCCCCAATACACGCTCCTGGCTAAGGGATTGTCCCAATAACAATGGTAAATCCTCAAATATAACAACAGCTTGCGATAAATTCAGTGTGAACTTACCTAAAGAATGCTCATTATTTAGATCCTTTAATGTAAACACAATATATTTTGAGGGATGGTGTTTAAATTGTTCTTGATGCCCCGGTATGCGTTTTGCATATTTAATGAGGATTTATTACTTCGCGCCATTTAAAGATAGACTTTAATATCTTTTTTTCCAAAATTAAGTCTCTTTTTTTTCATGCCCACAAACGCCACTGGTGGAATTTCAAATATTCTACCGTGTCACAATTTCCTGATTCCACCCAAATTTTTCAAAAGCTATAATATGAGAGAGGTGAAAAGTGAGGCATATTGTATAGTAGAGCATATAATATTAGTTTGTCACACTATCACACTAATGGACTATCAAGTAGATACGTAGTAATACGTACTACCTATAGTTTTGTTTTTATGTAAAGACAACGATGATGAAAACAACGGCCTCTGTATATTTATACAGGGAGCTTTTTGAAAAGTATTCTGTATATACAGGGCTGCCCAAAAGTCCGGAATAAAATTAATATAGCCTTAACCTGTAACTTTTGGGGAAAATGCTCGGACACGTCAATTTAGTTTTATATCTGCTCACATTTTGACGTTATTCGTTTGTTTTTTTATAGACATTTTTCAAAGATATGACGACATCGATCTTTTTTTAAAATGGAAATACAGCTTGTGATACATCATTTGAAAGCTAATATCTCGTACAGTATGCTCATAAATTTCGACGTGATTCTGTCAAGCTATTTCAAAATGGCGACTGTTAAAAGTTTTAAAAAAATCCCTATTTAAATAAGCGGAAATAATAAATCATTGATGTTTTTTTTTACCTTTCAAAGTAAGAAATCTTCATTGTTTCACGTTCTGACATTTTGTGACATTGTGAACTTGTAAAATTAATTTGGGTATTTCCGAAGTATTATTTTACAATTTTCTAAACAAAAATGGGTTTGTCGGAAAGGCAGCGTATCGAAGTTTTGATATTGTTAGGATGTGGAGATAAAATAAGAAGTCAAAGTGAAGTGTGCACTTTATTTATATATAATGCTAAATATCCGGAAAATCAAATTTCACAGGGCACTGTTAGTAAAATATTCCACAAATTTGATAAACATGGCACAGTAAAGGACTTGCCCAGGAATTGACAGCTACGTGTTTTAGGCGACGATGAAAAATTGGATATTGCAGGATAATCCGCATGTTTCAACAGTTCCATTGGCTCAAAATCATGATACATCTAGCGGTACTATTAGAAGATTTTTGAAAGCACAAAAATACCACCCTTATAAAGTATGTCTTGTCCAAGAGCTTTAAGAAGATGACTATGATAGGCGTTTGCAATTTTGCGAAGAAATGATGAGACGGTGTGACGAGAATAAAAGGTTTCCACAGAACATATTATTTTCGGATTTAAATAAGCGGAAATGATAAATCATTGATGTTTTTTTTACCTTTCAAGGTAAGAAATCTTCATTGTTTCACGTTCTGACATTTTGTGACATTGTGACTTAACAATAGTTATGGTTCATTTGTTATTTATTTTGTCAAAAAAAATAAAAATGTAACGAAGCATAACAAAACACAACAAAAAGGTGGTTTACCGTGGCAAATGCTGGAAATGTCCTCCACCCTCTACTTGGCATGCTCCCAGACGATGGTAAAATCCGTCGTCGGAATTTCGAATGGCTTCAGCCGGTATGTTATGTGTCTCCAATCTAATTTTGTTTTTCAAATCTTCAATATTATTTGGCCTATTTTGGTAATTTTTTTCTTTTAAATATCCCCAAAGAAAATAGTCTATAGAGGCGTTAAGTCACGGAACCTCGGTGGCCAGTCAATTGTACCACGTCGTCCAATCCAGCGACCTGGAAATATCTGATCTAAATATCTTCTTACATTGATACCGAAATGCGGGGGAGCACCATCTTGCTGAAACCAAATTGTTTCATTAGGTATATCTGGATCTACTTCGTTGGGAAAAATTACAGCTAGAGCAGGCCTCAACTCGAAGGTTAGGAAATCCAGGTACCGTTCAGTTGTGAGGTTTCCTTCCAAAAAGAATTGCTCTAAATTCGGTTATCGTGGATTTTCTTGACTCCAGAAACGATAATTATGTCTGTTAACCACCCCGTTTAAATAGAAAGTAGCTTCATCCGAAAATAATATGTTCTGTGGAAACCTTTTATTCTCGTCACACCGTCTCATCATTTCTTCGCAAAATTGCAAACGCCTATCATAGTCATCTTCTTAAAGCTCTTGGACAAGACATACTTTATAAGGGTGGTATTTTTGTGCTTTCAAAAATCTTCTAATAGTACCGCTAGATGTATCATGATTTTGAGCCAATGGAACTGTTGAAACATGCGGATTATCCTGCAATATCCAATTTTTCATCGTCGCCTAAAACACGTAGCTGTCAATTCCTGGGCAAGTCCTTTACTGTGCCATGTTTATCAAATTTGTGGAATATTTTACTAACAGTGCCCTGTGAAATTTGATTTTCCGGATATTTAGCATTATATATAAATAAAGTGCACACTTCACTTTGACTTCTTATTTTATCTCCACATCCTAACAATATCAAAACTTCGATACGCTGCCTTTCCGACAAACCCATTTTTGTTTAGAAAATTGTAAAATAATACTTCGGAAATACCCAAATTAATTTTACAAGTTCACAATGTCACAAAATGTCAGAACGTGAAACAATGAAGATTTCTTACTTTGAAAGGTAAAAAAAAACATCAATGATTTATTATTTCCGCTTATTTAAATAGGGATTTTTTTAAAACTTTTAACAGTCGCCATTCTGAAATAGCTTGACAGAATCGCGACAAAATTTGTGAGCATACTGTACGAGATATTAGCTTTCAAATGATGTATCACAAGCTGTATGTTTTCATTTAAAAAAAAGATCGATGTCGTCATATCTTTGACAAATGTCTATAATAAAAGCCGTATTACAGTCACGCAACTAATTGCAGCAATAAATGGCAAGGTCAAAGTATTGCATGAAAGAAAGTTGCACAATGTAAAACAGCGTGCAAGTCCATGCAACTTTTTCTTAATTGCAACAAACCTTCTAACCTCAAACTTGTTATTGTTATTGTTTTATTTTGTGATTTTCTGGTGTTTGTGAAATATTTTGTGTTTGAAATGAAATAAATAAACAAAATAAATAAATTAAAGCGGAAAAAAGTACTCACTGCATCATTATACACCATTAATACTGTTGGTAACACAAAAGTAACTACTTTTCCCCCAGACTTGCACGAGCAATGCAATAAATATCGCGCCAGACCGATAAAATTTTCGTGCAACTTAGTTGCACCAAGGGATCAGCTGAGCTTCGACTGCGCATGCCTTTGGGCAATTCTTATTGCGTCTTGCATGGACTTGCATCGAGTTGCGTGACTGTAATACGGCTTTAATAAAAAAACAAACGAATAACGTCAAAATGTGAGCATATATAAAACTAAATTGACGTGTCCGAGCATTTTCCCCAAAAGTTACAGGTTAAGGCTATATTAATTTTATTCCGGACTTCTGGGCAGCCCTGTCTATATAGCCTATTATTAGGGTCTTTTAATAAAAAAAAAATAGATGGTAATGTCTGGAAAAAACACCCTGTAGTTTGGACACAAGAATAAATAACAACTATTCTTGTGGTTTGGAGGAAACACATAGCTGAGGTGATCACCCTGTGAAATATTTTAGTAGTGTACACGACATAACGATAAATATCAGCACAACACGAATAACAATAACACCAATACCTACAAACCTGGATGAATTATTATTGGTAATTTTTTCGAGCCCCTCTGTACGATTTCTTGATTTGTTTTTTTCAATTACATTTCACAACACCACGTAAAAGCAATTTTTCTGAAACCCGAACAATAGGTACCTAATACGCAAATTTATTATTAATATTGTTATTGTTATCGTTTATAATAAAGGTGCAGCTACCACATAAAATATTACTGTTGTACCCTTTAGACGACAAGAGTTAATAAATAAGTAAATTGTTCCGTCTCTCTCGATTTCTCATAATTCAGTACGCGGCGTCCTTTCCTCGCCATCAGGTCGATCAGATAAGATAAGATTTTAATTACTCACGGCGACAATAATTTAAATTAATTAACGAGTATCGTAATTTTATCACAATATACGAGGTAATCAAAAAACGTATCTTACGAAAAAACTCACCTTGTATTTTTCGGAAGGTTCAATTATTCGTCCGTCGATTTCCCAGAATATCCGAATGGCATCCGGACGCGGCGCTGAATGTCGCTTCACTTTGGCACAAAACGAGGCAATGGCGCCCTTAACGGCAATCAACGAACAAGGGCTCTTAATGAACTCCACTGCGGGTAAAAAGGCAAGTCAGAAAATTAATTTTGCGGATAAATAATCCATAAGAAATACTTACTTTCTTCCTCGTCTTTCACAATTTCTAATTTCATCGCGGTATACCCTGTCCCGTGTATATTTTCGGCAACGCACTTGTAGACTCCTCGATCCTCGAAATTGACCTCTTCGATTTCCAGGCATGCCACTGACCCGTCGTAGGCGAAGCCGTATTTTTCGCACTCTTCCAGTGGCACATCGTCTTTGTACCTGAAATATTTTCCGTCATTTTGTGGTTTATCCTATTTTTCTCTTGATTAAATATATGGGGTGCCCTCTGGGGACATTCACATCGATGTCTATTGCTTACCACCTGAACCCTTTCTCTTTAGAGAGGGATTTCATAAAAAGTTTAAAAAGAAAGCGGACATATTTGTCCTGAATATGAAAATAGTGAAGTGTATTGCGGATATAATTGTCAACGTGTAAGGGAGGAAGTGTTTCCGAACATTTGGAAATTGGCAAAAGTAATTCCTGTCTACATATCTTGTAGAAAGTGTAATGGAGGCATTTGCGAGTAAAAATTACTCCAGTTCCATCTTCTGTAACCTCAGTAAGGCATTCGAGTGTGAATCTCACAAACTACTGATCAACAAACTAAAAAACTATAATTTTCATGAAAGCACACAGAAAGCAAATTGTTGTACTGGAACGGGTGTCGTCAACAACTCCTACAATACAAGGACAAAGGGATCAAGCGAATTTTGCTAGGGCCGTCACGGTCCGGCGGCCGATCGACAAAGCCTTGTTGTTGAAGTGGAATATCAGATTATCCATAAATTCCTAGTTAGGTAGGATAGGTAAGCTTTGAAATAAGTTTTTTTTACGTAATTTGTTAATAGCTACGTTAACCTAGTTATTCATACAGCTTTGATATAATTTCACAACATTATTTAATTCGGATTATTTTGGAGTTAAATAAAAAAATATCAATAACAACTTTTAGAAAACGTGAAGTACCGCGGCGAAACGCTAAAGGCGAAGTGGCAACGTCACACCAGTTGACACTATCATTTTGGTAATTTACCGGCATTTGTCCTGGAAATTTGTTTCTGTCTTAGTGTAAAAATACAAAACATAGTGAAAATAGTGTGATAAATCATATTGGACCCATTTGTTGGTGTTTAAGTGTAAAAATACAGTGCATTATGGGTTTAAATAGTGTGAAATCATTTCCGACATAGTTGCTTGTGTTTTAGTGCAAAACAGCAGTGAATTATCGGTTTAAATAGTGTGATAAATCATTTTCGACAGATTTGTTGGCGTTTTAGTGTAAAAATATCGAAAAATACAGTGCATTATGGGTTTAAATAGTGTGATAAATCATTTCCGACATATTTGTTTGTGTTTTAGTGTAAAAGAGCAGTGAATTGTTTAAATAGTGTAATAAATCATTTTCGACAGATTTGTTGGCGTTTTAATGTAAAAATACTCAAAAATACAGTGCATTATGGGTTTAAATAGTGTGATAAATCATTTCCGACATATTTGTTTGTGTTTTAGTGTAAAAGAGCAGTGAATTATCGGTCTAAATAGTGTGATTAATCATTTTCGACAAATTTTTGGTGGTTTAGTGTAAAAATACCGAAAAATACAGTGCATTATGGGTTTAAATAGTGTGATAAATCATTTTGGAATGGCGTAATTACCTAAATAGCCCAACAGTGTGCGTGTGCCGTTTTCCAAAAAGTAAGGAATCCATCGTGACAATTTTATCTTTGGGGAGAATTAATAGCAGAGTATGTCGGTCTCATTTTACGAAGGAGAATTTTATCTGGCAGATTTCCCAACAGAACACGAAAACGGGTGAGATCGTTTCTGTAAATTTGTGAAAAAACTTAAAAGTAGACAATGATATTTTAGGGATTTGGGATTTTAGGGATTTTAGGACTGGAATTTATCTCCGAACAAATAAAATAAAGAACTTTGTCAAAAGAACGATACAGATATTTTTACTACAACTATGGTATTTTGTTCAATTGTATCAATTGAATGTATCAACCAGTTGTCAATAAGTCCTCATGCCTACAGATATAAGATGATATAGATGAGGTTGTTGGCAGGACGGGGGGCGCGCGGTCGCAGGCTAAGCGATGGTTTAGTGAGAATGGACTGACGAGATCAACTACATGATCTTCTCACTGCGAAACATTAGGCCTCTGCCCTTCGCGACTCAGAATATGGTCAAACTTCTTACATTTGAGTCTCATGTGGATTATGTTGCCAAAATCTTGAGGAGTAGTATTTTTGTCTCAAATGCTGTGATTGTATTGGGGAGAGCTGCACAGTGGTATAGAATCTTTGGTCTTCAGAAAAAAGCTCTCAGAATTTTAGCAAGCCTCGGTTATAGAGATGAATGTAAAAAACATTTTGTGAATATGATGGAAATAATGACAATCACATGTATATTTGTTTCCAAAAACCTAATTTGCGTACATCAAAATATAAATATATTCAAGACAAACGGGGAAATTCATGGATTCAATACTCGAAAAAAAAAATGGATTTGTCTGTGGCTCTGTGCCGGCTTAGGTGGTGTCAGAACGGCCCTAACTATTTATGTGTAAAATTTTTCAATAAATTACCTTGGGGAATTAGACAGCTCGACTTTAAATAGTTTAAGATAAAAATTCACAACTTTCTGAACAGAAATTCCTATTACTGTTATGTATGAGGAATTCCTAAATGCGGGTGATATTGCAGTCAAATTCTAACTAATATTCACTGATGTCTTGTTAAGTGTATGAACGTATAAATGTGGTATTGTGTCATTTACAATTTTATTGTACTTTTTAAATAAATACACTTTGAATGGTAATACTTAATTTATTCTAAATGTTTCTGTTCCTTCATTTAAAGTGTTTTTGTTTAATCTTTTGAATTTATTCTTAATATTTCTGTTCTTTTATATACCCAGCGTTATTTTTTTATCTTTTATGTAAATTTCATCTTTCTTTTATATACATTTTAAATGTTTTTACCTACTTTGACATGTGTAACTGTTATTTGTATTGATCTGATTTAATTGAATAATATTTTTAAACTGTTTGGTCATGAGGAGTCGAAGCAACTAGAAAAAAAGTATACGGGGGGGAATAGAATAGTACAAAAACTTACCATTTTAGGTGTGGCGTAGCAGCGGCCTTAATATCACAAAACAGCCTCGCTCTAGACCCGTATCTTGCCGAGGCGCTTAAATAGTTGCTCCTCGTGTATACGTCGGCCGGTTTCGGCGACAGACTTCGTGCCCGAATGCCTGATGCGCTGTGGGTTCTGTGCGCTATGACGTCGAGACGCGCAGATACCTCTACTCTGCCCACGTCGTTTTCCAACACTACCTGTAAAAATCCTTTTTTTTAACCTTAAAAATTATAATAAATAAATAGTTATAGTTATAGTGCTTTTGAATTGGGAAATAAATAATTTGATCGATTGATATTTTGTTGACTTTACCTTATATAAACCGGAATCGGCTGTGGTCACTTCTTTTATTTCCAACGTTCTCAAGTCTTCCTTTTCCGTAATTTTCAGTCTGCTGGAGGGGACGATTTCCTCGCCGTTTTTCAACCATTTCACCCACGGATCCGGGTGACCAGCAATCGCACACTGAAACCGAACCGTTTCACCTTCCTCGGCGACCTAACAAAGAAAAAAACGATTCATTCAAAACTATACAGGGTGTACGGGAAAATGTGAGAAATCTCTCGAATTCAGATAGAACATGAAAAAATAACGACTTAATGCTTAAATTTTTAACAATCCTTTGTAGCTTGCAGGAAGAGCCTATCAAAAAACAATTGCCCACTTGTAGGGTACGCAACTTAAACGCCTACACTCACCCTATTGTGTGGATTGGCGTAAAACTTGGGGGCTACAGCCCTTACGAGCCTTCTGCCTTTGGTTTCCTGTCCTGCGGGCAGCGTCGGTCGTTTCCTTGGCGACAAACTTCGGTCGGGACTAGTCCTGTTGGGCGTGGTCCGCGGGGTGGAAATGGGCGTGGAACCGCCGGAAAAAAGACTGGGAGGTCGTTTCAGTTGGGCGTTCAACAGAGTCCCTTTCTCTTCCGGCACTAGACAGAGAAAACACGTAAACGTCTACGTTAACTTATTTTTTTGCAATTTTAACTTACAATCCACTATGAGGCAAGCCGAAGTGACCGCTTTCCCGAGATTGTTGTAGGCGATGCAGGAATATTCGCCCTCGTCCTCCGGATAAACCTCATTTATGGTCAACGTGGCCCTTTCGCCTTCAAACTCAGCGCAAAAGTCGCCTCCGAGCCGGACGAGCTGAAAAACGGATCAATCAAAAATTTTCATTTCGACACAACTGTTTAGGTTAGTTCACTCATACCTTTCCATCCTTCTCCCACCTTACGTCCAAGGGCGGTTTGTTCTTGTCGAAACTGCATTGCATCGTTGTCGCGTCTCCGTCGCAGCACCGGATATCTTTCAGGTCTATAGCGACTCTAGGCACCTCTTGTACGTCACTGGAAATGAACGAATGCACGTATAAATACCAGAGCTGTGAGTAACTTGAAACAGTATGCTTTTTAGTATCTACTGACTTAAAGTAACTAGTTACTTAGTCACTAAAATGTAACTAAGATACCTCTGGATGAAGCAAAAATGCACACGTGTAGTTTTTTTTTTCCTTATACAGGGCGTTTTAAAAAAACATGTACCAACGCTCGTTTGGTGATTCCTTACACAAATATAAGACAAATAGTTCCCATCAACATAGGTCCGCAACCGCTTTAATTTTGAGATACAGGGTGTTGAAAATTAAAAAAAAAAACGGTTTTTCCTTAATATTTGTGAGACCGCTTTAGATATCATTTTAAATTTTAGTAGGTTCCAACTAGGCATAAAACACATTTATTTTATCAAAAAGGTTTGCTCTACTTCTACCAGTGGCGTCTACGCGAACATGTATTTTGATATTTTTAACGAATATAATAATACGCCACTGTTTTCCTTCAAAATAAATATTATTATCAAAATTGCGCCTTATTATTTAGCAAAAATGGTCCCTAGACTTTTTTTCATGTGACCAACGATTTTCGATTAAAAAAATAAATGATACTTATTTGCCTATCGCTATATGCCCATATCAGAGTTTGATAAAATTGCGTTTATTTCCTAAACAAAGCCAAAATCAAAAAATTATTAAAAAGTAATTCGCATTAGACATTAAATTGCCTACATAACTGTCGTATCTAAAGAGAAATTACCAGTGGCGTACATATTCTTTGCTCCGCTTAAAAATTGTACTATCCTGTATCTTGCAGACTTATGTTGATAGGAACTATTTGTCTTATCTTTGGGTAAGGACTAACCACACGAGCGATGGCACATGTTTCTTGAAACACCCTGTAGAAGTTTCTTGTTTATTTAGCTTCGTCACTTTATTTATGTTTATTTGATGGGTTTAGTTTAACAGTTCTTAATAAAAATTACATTTTAGGTTCTTTGTTATCTTTTCTTCTTCGTTTAAAATCATATTAAGATGTTTATAAAATGTGTTTCTAGTATTGTTTAAACCCAGCCATATTTACTATAGTCTAGCTTTAAATGGCGCGAAGTCGTAAATGCTCATTAAATATGCAAAACGCATACCGGGGTATCAAGAACAATTTAAACACCATTCCTTTCATTCTTTAGGTAGGTCCACCCTGAATTTATCGCAAGCTATTGTTATATTTGAGGATTTACCATTGTTATAGGAAAAATAAATTAAGCTTTTACATTTGGTGATCTAATGAAGTATTTAGAGAAACTAAATTACGCAGGTATAAAATCCAAAAAGAATAATAAAGCAAGGGTATATGTTATTTTCATAATGTTTTTATTGCACTACCTAATAATAGAAACATATAATAGTGGATTAAGGGCAAAACCTAAACCTAAATTATAAATGTTTATGAATTTGCTAACTGTTGTTACCTAATGAACACTAATTAATAATAATTTGACAAATTATATTCCACGCCGACATTAAAAAGTGTTATAATGACAATACGTTACAATTTTCAGTTCATTATTACCATTACAGCGATTATTCACTATCTGACGATGAAAACATTTCATTACTGTCGCTACTGCTGTCATCTGCAGGATTTATAATAATAGGTTCTACCATGACTTCAACGCGTACATCTAAGTCCCACATTTTTTTTTCTAAGCTCTCGACATGTAATACGCACTTATGCCAATCTGCTGCTTGTACATTCGCTATTGCCGTTTTTAACAGTTCTTTAACATCTTTTAATTTAAAAGTTTTATTTTCACGCGCCACTTCGCCTTTTATCTGTGCCCATATAAGCTCGATTGGATTTAGTTCACAATGGTAAGGCGGTAAACGTAATATTGTAACACCTCGTTCACGAGCCATTTCATCCACTACATATTTCGTATATTTTTTTTTGTGAAGTCTTGCAAGATCGAGCAACTGCACTTTTAGCATTTTTTCGCCAAATGCAATATTTTTTCTTCGAGCCAGTCAACAATCTTTTCTTTTCGCCACGCAGAAGTTGGCAAAGCTTCCACCCGACGGCTGTGGTATGGTGAATTATCCATCACGATTACCGACCCACGTTCCACGTTCAATACGCGGTAAGATGGATTTAAACCAATCTTCAAGCACTCCCGAGTTCATATCCTCATGATAATCACCGGTTTTACGAGATTCAAACATGTTAACCCACCTTCAAGAAAACCAGAATCACTCCCGATGTGGGTTATAATTAACCGACGACCTTTTCCTGAAGGAGCTTTCAATCCAGTGGACAGTCCATTGATAAAGGCGTTACGTGCACTTTCCGACGAATGGCTAACTTTGTTTGCTGATCAATAAAAATCGTTTTCCGTCCTCTTGTTTCCTTCTGATCGGACACTTTAGTATTCCTATTGTCCTTGATAGTTCTATAAACAGTACGGCAAGATGTCTTAGCCAATGTGGCACAAAGTTCTGCTGCATTAGTGAATGATATTCCACTGTGTGTGCATTTTTTACAATTGCACGCTCCCCAGGTTTTAAATGACGTCGTTTTGTAACTTGTTGGTTACTATCACTTGAAGAACTTGCCTGCATGCATTATAATATTTGCTGTTTTGAATAATCACCAAAATAATAAAACTGAATTGCTAATATCCTCTTGATTGAAACTTGTCTACGACACTGAACGTTGGTTAGAGGCGATATGAAAGCGTGCGAGCGCCTATGGGGTTTTCTTATCTGTGTTGCTAAATTGAGTAGACTTAGTAGACCAAGTACCGTAGGGTGTAAATGCCCTTAATGTCATGCCGATTTTGATACATTTTATGAGAATTTAAATGAAATATTTTAAAACCTGGCAACATGTAACGACTTATTAGTGCACAATCTTTCCAAACGGTTTTGAATGCTTTTATTTCACTTAAAAGAGTATGAATCGATGTTAATTATTTTCTCCGCACACCGTCAATGTTGATAAGAACAGTTTTGCCAATTATTTTGGGATCGTAGTATAGTTAGTTTTCTGAACTAGCTTTCACAACTCAATGTATCGCTTACCCTATCCTCTTGACCGCCCCGCCCCGTCCTCGGTCCATACTTAAAGCATCTGAAAATAAATTAAGATATAAAATTACTTAGTTGCCATAGCGCGGACGTTTTCGCGCACACAGGGCCTTACCTTTAACTTTAATCTGCAAAGATATGATGGCCTTGACGTCGCCGTGACAGTTTTTGGCGTACACTGTGTAAGTGCCCGTAAAGTCCAATTTGACGTTTGGAATTTCTAAGCGATACTCAGGGCCCGCCCCTACTCGATGGAAATGCGACGCGTCTTTGTAGTAATCCGGCTAAAAAAAATAAGGGATGATTAGACATCTGTTCATAATGGCTCTGCTCCTTGGGGCCTAAAATATTTTATGTATACATTTTCAAACAGAGACATTCCTTTAAATGTACTTATTAATTAATTAATTATAAATTAAATAATATAATCTTTTACTCCGGCAATGCCTGTAAACGTTCTGAAGATATCATAATGAGAAGCGCATTTCCACTAATTCAATATTATATACGGTAGAAAGAGACAAAACAATTATCAAGGTCCAGGTGATAAATTGTGGTGCAGGAATCCGCGCTGTATTAGACGTGGGTTACCAAACTTACCAAAATAAATGATTACTTTATTCAAAATTCATTAACAATGATTGTTTTAAAGTTATAAATGTTAATTCTTTGACGAGAACAGGTCCGATATTTCCAACAACTAAATAGCTTTGAATGTTTATTAAAAATTATTTTTAGAACAACTAACAGAGATAAAATCTAATTGTATCTGCTGATGTGTAGTGGATACGGTTTGTGTGCACCCAACGGACTTTTAAACCATTAATAACTATGATAATTTAGGGTTACCGATTGCAAAAATAACGGACTAAATTTCTTAATAATAAACCGCCTTGGTTTATTATAGTTTGTTCTTGCCATGCATCCATCCCTGACAAAGTAAAACAGATTAATTTATCAGAAAATAAAATCGCTCTATGCTTATTGAATAATTATATTTATCAAGTTCCATACACAAGGTAAAACTATTTTTATCTTTATTCATAAAGCGTATGTACCTGTAGGTACCATAAATCATAAATACGGTAAAAACGGCAATAATTAACGTTCAATTGCTGTTTAATTATGTTTTAATAAGGCCGCAGTTATTATGTTATTAACTCGGAATGTTACAGATATTTCGCTGTTATGCTGTAATTTATAAGATAATTAATTCAATCATATTAAGTAGGGCTGGCCATTTGTGGTGCCTTTCCATAGGCGTAGAGTACCGGATAATATGTTAGCATTAGTTGGAAAAACAATGAGGATAAATATATTTTCATTTAGCAGAAAATACGGATGGGTGGAAATTTTTAAAGTTTAAAAAAAATCGTTTGTTTATCAATATCTCAAAGATCCTTTCGCCGATTTTGATGAAATTCGGCAGTGCCGTTCGCTGTGATAAGACGCTTAGTTAGCACTGACTAGGTGATAAATTTGAGTTCCAGTGGCGTCCCGGAGGGCAGTCTCACAAATAATATTGACCAAAAAATGTACGCCACTGACTTGCTTAAAAATTTTTATATTGTTTTCGGGATAAGCAGCTAAAAATACAACTTCTTTGTCTCTTGATATTTTTTCGTATCTTACTTCGTTTTCGAGAAAAAAAATAAAAGCCACTTCATTGTATGTCGAAAAAATTTTTTTTAACGGATCAATCCTTTCAAAACTTCGTCGGTGCGGTAAACGTCGATTTGAAAATGTATCAGAATAGATTCTTTTCGCTTCCACAATTGTCGAGTGCTTGTCCATAAGTTAGATGCATGTGAGCATTAATGAGATGTATACAATAAGTATTTTGATACCTTGCCTAGAGTCCGTCTATCTATCTTACAAACTCATTATAAATGTTAATCCCTTACCGTCATAATAACCTATTGTGTGAGGTGTAAAAATCGGTAACCTGATCTGGGGACTTCAGGTACGGATCTATTTAAAGACTATTATATTATTATATTTTCTCAATAATTCTCTTAAAATAATCAGGGTAAAATAAAATAGGTTTATTTTAGTTATTGACATAGTTTTAGAAAAAATCACGGCCGTTCTACCGCTTTGGCTACGGTGTGTGACGATATTTTTCGAGCTTCTGATTCTGGAGAGATAACAGTTTTGGCACTGCTAGACTTTTCCAAAGCATTTGATACTCTAGACCACCGTTTGCTGTTAGCTATTCTTCATTACATTGGTCTCAGTGATCACGCTATTAATTTCTTTAAGTGTTTCTTTGACGGTCTAAAGCAGTATGTCAAACTGGAGGACAAAATATCTAACGAATTAATCATTACTACAGGTGTACCCCAGGGATCTATTATCAGTCCACTGCTGTATGCTGTATACTCTTCTTTCCTCCCAAACGTCATAAAAAAATGTAAGTCTCACCATTATGCTGACGACACCCAGGTATACTTCTCCTTTAAGAGAGACGATGTCGATTCTGGTTGTGAAGCTATTAACGCTGACCTCCAGAGTCTTCAATCGCTTTCTTTAAAACACTCGCTATATCTTAATCCAAAGAAATGCTGTATAATGATATTTGGGAGAAAGAATGATGTGGACAGCGTAAAAAACTTAATAAACATAAAAATCGAAAACTCAGTTTTACCAATTAAGGACAATGTCAAAAACTTGGGTGTCGCCTTTGATGGTGCATTACGATTTGATCGGCATGTATCCCATTGTATTCAGAGGGCTTATATTAGATTAAAATTTCTTTACAGTTATCCACACGAGTTGTCAACTAATCTGAAAATTCTACTGTGCGACTCCCTCGTCCTTTCCATATTTAATCATGGAGATGTTGTGTATGGAAACTGCTTGACCACCATTCAGAAAAAAAGAATTCAAAAAGTTCAGAATTCCTGCTTACGGCTCATATATGGAATTCGTAAGCGCGATAGAATATCTCACAAACTAATAGAGGCAAAATGGCTGAATATGGAGAGTAGGAGGAGGTTTCACGAGGCTTGAGTAGAGAGAAACGGACAGAACGAGATCAGGTGGTGCTGGTGGTGCTGGTGGTGCAACTAACCCAGGTGGTGCAGGTGGTGCGTTTTACGATCTAACCCAAGTGGTTCGGTGGTGCGTTTTATGATCTAACCCGGGTGGTTCGGTGGTGCGTTTTATAACCTAACCCGGGTGGTTCGGTGGTGCTGTTTACAAAATAACCCGAAATTAAACCCGACTTTTTACGACCTAACCCGGATGCTTTCGCGAGGCGGCTTCTCATCTAACCCTAACTTGAACCTGAATATTTATGAACTGACCCGAGATAAAACCCGACTTTTTACAACCTAACCCGGATGCTTTCATGAGGCGGCTTCTTATCTAACCCTAACTTGAACCTGAATATTTATGATCTGACCCGAGATAAAACCCGACTTTTTATGATTTAACCTTAGTGAAACGCCGCTGCTAAAGCGGGATAATTAAATCCCAATTTTTATAAGCCATCCTTAAACCCAACTTTTTACGATGCGACCTGAGTCATCCTTAAACCAGACTTTTTATGATTTAACCTTAGTGAAACGCCGCTGCTAAAGCGGGATAATTAAATCCCAATTTTTATAAGCCATCCTTAAACCCAACTTTTTACGATCCGACCTGAGCCATCCTTAAACCAGACTTTTTATTATTTTCCCTTAGTTGAAACGCCGCTGTTAAAGCGGTATAGTAAAAAACATTATTTATATTTTCTATCTTAGTGAAACGCCGCTGGTGGGTAGTAAAGCGAAATAAAACCCTAATTTATATGGTCTAACAAGATAAGTATATTAAGGCGGCACATTTGTCACCCCGCAATAATTATTTATACCTAAATAACCCTCTCAAACCCTCTGCCGACTCGATTTAAAAAGAAAGGGACATAAACCTTTATTTATTATTCCGAAGGACCCTCATTAAAATTCAGTAGCATATCTAATAATTGATTCCAATTTTTGCACCACTTATATAAAATACAATAAAATAATTACCATCTAGAACCATTAACTAGAGATTTCTTTGTACTGGAAATGGATAAATTATAGGACTATCTTGTAATGAGAACAGAGTAATAAAAAGTAAATAAAACTTAAATACGTATAAAATACCAAGCAGGTATAGGTACTATACAACTTGTGTTCGCCATCAGGTAAAAGCCCTCATAATGCTTTTATAAAAATTTCGGATAATATCATAATATAAGTAAATAGGCTACAATTTCAGGAAAAAAGTAAAAAAAATTAATTCACAGTGTAAAATTGTAGTTAAATGGATTGTAAATACGAAATAATATAAAAAGCTACCTTTTGTTTGCGATGATGTATGCACAATAACTCTATATTATTCGGCCCTTAAACTGAAAATACCCACTAGATAGGTATCATAAGCTGTATTTGTCATCAGGTAGAACCCCCAATAAAATTATGAATATTAGGCGTAGGCATCAAAGTAGCAAATCACGTTGGTTTTTTAATTTATTATTAATCTGGCTAACTTAAGAAACTCACAATATAACGACCATCCAAAAAAATCATAATACATTACTGGGTGTGAAAGCAATTGCGCTGCAAAATATAGTGTATACCGACTCTGAGGTAGTTAATTAAAATCCCAATTAGCGCTAAAAAAAAATCAATTAGATATTTACTTTAGATATTTTAATAAAAAAATTCAATATTCTCACCAACATTTAACTTTTGAAATTAGCATAATAACAAATCCTTTACAATGAATTAAACAAACGCATACATAATTTTAAAATCACATAATAAGAATATAAGCTAAAATCTAACAAGTTCGGACTTCTCGAATGACGTCAGTTTACATCTGTAGAGAATACACAACCCTCGAATCATAAAAAAATGGTCAAACTTTGTCGGCAAATACCCTTCTATGATGTAGGGGAAGGACAGGTAACTCGAGATGTTTATAAAGAACATTATTTGCTTATTTCCAGACTCTTAAAAATTAGATGCAATCGAACAATAAATGTTTTCATCATGTATATTTATCATTAACACATTACCTTCGACATACGTAAATTCAAATTGATAATTACTTGTCTTAGTGCTTTTTTAGAAGCTTGAATCATTGCATATAACCGTCTGAGGGTACCCAAACTTCCCCTAACATATTTCTCCGTAACCGGGGAAAAAGAGGTATAAAAAGTAAAATAACAACTCCAAGTGTCTTTGCGAACAATCGGCAATAAAATAGAGTATTTCAGTTTTTAATTTTTCGTAAATAAAAGTTGGTTAGATTAATAGTCTCTGTGAATATAATAACATAAACAAAGTGATATGCCGTAAATTTAGGAGTACAGTATAAATTATGCCTCTATTAAAATATACCGCAATAACTAACTACCAAAGGATTTTTGATATTTTGAATATATTTGATGCTCATAGCATTATCACATTTCCAAAGGCTCTAAATTTTAGAAAAATGTTCTAATAGAATATGTCTATCAATATAAAGTAAAGGCATTGTTAGGTTTTTTTAAAAAATACGACCTACAACAGTCTCTGCTACAGCATGGCTGACTCTGTAGAAACTTCTGTGAAACCATAATAATTATATCAATAATCGAGTTGTCCTTATGATAATATTTTCTTCCAATATCCGACTCCACTATCCATAAAAGTTATGTTAGAAAATTTATAATTGAGCGCATTGTAATTTTTTAAAAAGAAATTCACTTCACACACAAAGATGTAGCCATTCAATCCATGAAAATAATGCAAGTCAGTATGCGTATGTTATGGCTAACTGTTTAAATGTCTATTCCTTCCACGTTTATCGGAAGAAATACTTTTTTTATACTAGTATTTTAGTTGAAAATAAGATCATAAATCATCTATACAAAACAAGCGTCCCTTATGGATTTGAACGAAAATCATAGATTCGACTATTTTCATGAAAAATAAATCTAAGTACGGAATAATGCAGGAAGATTATCTATTTTCTTGGTTTAGAAAGTGATGTAGTTAAGATTTATAACTTAGGAATAAATAAATTATTATTAATCTTTTCGACCTATTTCTCTTGCATATTTAATTTCTTTGATAGTAAGAACTAATCTCTTTATTTCACAAAGTAAAAAAAAAAGCTAAAGATCGGCGTTGTCAGTCAGGTATAAGAACTGATTTAACACGATGGTTTTTGTACAAACGTTCAAATACAATTGTATGCTTTTTAACCGATTATGTCGGAAAAATGACGTTTTATAGATTAGATATTTAGACGAAGAGGTAGCCTTCTCAATAAAGTATTGATTATTGTCCTGATAGCTAGACAACACTTTTTATGTTAGTCAAAAAAAAATAATTTTTTTCGAACGCTATTACAGGTTTTATCGTTAACTAACAAGCATTAAGAGTGAAAAATTACCGTGCAAGATAAAATGTATAGGTTTACTTCATTTTTACATTATTTTACATTCGACAAAGAATAAACATCAATTTATTGTTTATTTTTTGAGGGAGTACTGGATGGTACAACTCTTCTGGTGGGAGAATTGTGCATTTAATTAAACCATCTATATTATTTAGGTTTAATTTGTTACACGCATCTCCTACATACACTTCTGAATGTGATAGTGGAAATTTAGAACTCTTACAGATGTACGGATAGAGGGAACAAACATCGGCGTATTTAATTTTTTCCGTATCTTTTATTTCATAGTATTCGCATGTATTTCCTGTTCGTCCTCCATAAAAAGCATCTCTTGGATTTAGTTTTGTCAAAATTTTATTGTAATGGGTATTAGTATAGGATTTTATCTCTGGATTATTTTTTAATAAATTTCTAAAATCACACTCCCACATTTCATTAACTAAAAACCGAAATCTTTTAGTCTCATAATTTTTGCCTTTGTGGTTTCATATCTTAAATTTAGCGTTTCTGAGGGGTCCTCGGAAAGAGGATCGTTCCTGCCGAACTTGTAGCATACAGTACATCCATGGAAATAACATCCTTGAAATTCAAATACCTCATTTGTTTCGGAGCAGTAACCATCAACTTTTACACCATTTAAAACAGCTTCTTTACCATTAGCAGCATGTAAGATGTTGATTTTTCTGTGATTCTCGATCCAAAGTAACCAATCTATGGCAATTTTGCTCTGCCTGTTTCTCCATCGGTATCCATTTTTTGGTATGATTCCTATAGTATTAGGCTTCAAAAAATTTCTTCTAAAAATTGTATTGCATGCTGAAGCAATAGTTGTAGCTTCAGTAAATGGACATACATTGATAGTTTGTATAAGTTGTTCTCTAAACTTTAAACATGATTGCGCAAGGATTTCGACATCCGATACGCAGTAGTCTACCAGATCTCTTTGCATATCGAAACCATCATTTTCATGTTCTACAAACCATTTAAGAAATTTGGCTCTGTCTTCTTCTTTCATACTATCTGAGGAGTAATATTCAATTGATGGTAGAGGTCCTATATAGTTTTCATTTGCCTTTGTATTAAATAGGTGCAGGAAGTAGCCTTTTTTAAAAATATCCTCAAGTCCAAATGCCTTTGGTAGTTTGGCTTAAGGCATAGGGAAATAGTTAAGTGAGTCGATAAATTTTACATTTTCAAGTTGCATCGTAATTATTTTGGTACCTCTCATGATTAACTCAGGTGTAAAATCTGTCTTTGTCATAATGTAGTTTAATATAAACTGGTGATCAAAAGCCTGACCATTATGGGCTATTACAATAATTTCTTTAAAGTTTTTCCTCATTTGTAACAAATGGTTAGTAAATGTTCCCGCTGGGTCTATACCTCTGACTTTTTGTAACTTTAGACCACATTTTTTTACAAGTATCTGCTTCAGAATCCATACACTCATCGCAGTATTGTTTGAAAACACAGAGATTGACTTGATGTAAAAAACGTTGAATTTTCCAATAGTTTGTCTTGGCTCGTCTCTAAATCGTAGAATACAAAAAAGATCATCTTTAATCTTAGGTTTTCCCTTATCAGGCCGAATATAACATAGATGATCCTCGGATGCATGTTTATTACAAATTTTACAGTAAATTTCACCACATGCATGTACTCTTTTGGCTTTAATGGTTTTTAAACAAATAGAACATAGTTTAATTTGTTCGCATACTGTAAATTTGCCTGACGAATAATCCTTTTTATGATTTTCGTAACAGTTTTGACTTCTAAAAAATCATAGACAGTCCTGGCATTTAATTTTTATTGCTATTTCACAAGCAGAGGCTTGCTGACATGCCTGACAGCTTCCACCACATCGGTGCTCATTTTTGTGATCATATGGGACGTAACACTTTTCACAAAAATAGTTAGAGCAAAAAGCTGCTGTCAGCGATGTAATTACATTAAAATGGCTTTTGTAATGTAATAAGTTCAGCCGTTTATTGCTTTCAGTTGAACCTTCAAATATAATATTTCGTCCTTTTGATCCATAGCTATAAACAACTAATTTATATTCTTTTAGATGATTTTGAAATTGTATTAACTCGGGAATTCCACCTCCTGCCTCAGGAATGCTAATTTTAGCTCTCTCCAACAATGATCTTGTTCTTTCGGTTTGAATTTTACTAATATCTCTTCTAACCTTACTGAATTCGGGATCTCTTTTATTATGGGCAATGGCGACTACCAAAGCACGTGGTAAACACAGGTTATCGGTATTTTTAATACTTATAATACCTCATCGCTTGTCGCATTCCTCGTGAAAGCTGTTATAATTTTTTCCTCTTCCCCCACCAACAGATAATCTAATAGTTGTCACACTAAGACAAAATGATTCTGTATTAAGACCTGCTGAGTTTGACTGATAAATGCCACTTATAACACTCCAAACATCTTAAAAGGTTATGTCTTTAGCTGCTTTGAAGCGAATCCAACCTTCTCCTCGGTTGAAGTCTTTAGAGCAAAAACTAAAAGCCACACGATCTAAGGGTTGTAGGCCTTCTGTAGCGTTTTGAATAATTTGATTAATTCCTTTTTCCACCCAACCAACTGGTTCAACTCCCTGTGGAACAGGTTTTAACTTAAACTCTAGAGTGCATCCTGTAAGGTTAAATTCTCGTAACTTTTTAACAACGTCTTTAACAATAATAAACTTCTCCATCTTTCTTTTTTTTTTGTTGTTTTATAGTCTACTATCTACCTACATAAAAAAAAAAAAAAACAAGTATATTTTCATATTTTTATCGGTCTTAAGTTCGATTTCAAAAGCACACTCCCACTTTTTGATAATTTCACAGTCTAAGCACATAGATCTTATATTTTTTATTTACGATCAATTCATCTTTATTCGCCAATCGTCTCAAACGAGTATGCTTTTGAAAGTAATATAGCCTTAGTGTTCAGAAAATATTAACGATATCGGAGCCTAAAACATCCTTAACACTAAAAAATCATTGTGTTTCCTAACAAAACCCATCATCTTGTCTATTTAGCTTGCTTTCCTATTGTTTAGCAGGTTAAATAAAATTATTATTTCGCTCTTTTTATCTGTACTGAATCGTTAGGGGAATACGATTCTAGTCCTATAAGAGAGACAGTTAAAATTTATGTAAGCAATCAGAAATCCTACACTATGAGCTACTTAGTTAAAATTTCATATTTCCTTCCTGGATCAGCTAAAATTTGTGTTGCGTCGGTCAAAATTTATAAAATACGAAAAAGATGCTAGATACATTTTTATCATGACTTTCTATCTAATACCATCTTATTTCAAGGTATAATTCGGTTGTCAAAATGAGAATCTAAAAAATCCTCGTGTTTCCTCACAAAACCCATCATCTTGCCTATTTAGCTTGCTTTTCTATTGTTTAGCAGGTTAAATAAAATTATTATTTCGCTCTTTTTGTCTGTACTGAATCGTTAGGGGGATACGTTTCTAGTTCTATAAGAGAGACAGTTAAAATTTATGTAAGCAATCAGAAATCCTACACTATGAGCTACTTAGTTAAAATTTCATATTTCCTTCCTGGGTCAGACAAAATTTGTGATGTGTCGGTCAAAATTTATAAAAATACGAAAAAAAATGCTGGATGCATTTTTAGCGTGACTTTCTATTTAATACCATCTTATTTCAAGGTATAATTCGGTTGTCAAAATGAGAATAAAATAATTTTCCCATGGTTTATGCCATCTTAAAAAAGTCAAAAGGTTATATTCTGTAGAGGGTCAGATACATTCAAATTTAAAAAATTTTCTCCAAGAAGAATTTTAAGATAGTATTATAGTAAATAAAAATTCTATACCTCCAATATTTCTTGGAAACATATCGTGTTCTAGCGACATAACCCAAAAGTACCTCTATTCAGAAACGCATCGTACTTTTCTTGTCAAACTTAACTTTGTTGTAATGTTGTATGCAGAGCACTTTGAAAACAAAAATTAGATTAGAAACCGCCGCCTCTTAAGGTATACTTTTTTAGGTCTTACATAGGGTACACTGGTATACAGAACAAATGTCATCTTTAATTGTCTCATTGTCCCATCCATAACATTATTATAATCTTAAAGCACCTGTTACCAGCATTATCTGTTTTTATGGTTTTCATAAAACATAGCGATTACCGATGAAAATTAAACGAAAACTTAATAAATAACTTTTTTTTTTCAACTGAAATAGACTGATTTTCGATGGAAAAATGTTACTTATAACTAAAAATGAATATAAGTCATATACGCAATGATATTTAGAATAAATCAATCTTTTCTAAAATTACTATGAAATATTCACAAAATCGTTTCGTTATAACCAAAGTAGCAAGGCTTGCAGATTTCGTTTAGAGTTCAAACGCGATACTGAGATAATCTTTTTTTTATATTTTTGTAGGATAATTCACCACTACGTTGTAAGTACTTGAGAGAGGACTTTCTTGAAAAATCCTCAAATTTCTCTGCAATTTTGTTCCTTCTAGAGTTAAATTCACACAGAAAACCCCGTATTCTTATCTTTCAGGTTGATATATTAAAAAGGGCTTATTAGTATGGTTTAGAAAACAAGCAATATTAATTAACGGATGTTTTTTCGTCGTATGAAGAGTTGAAAAATTTTTTTTTCCACTCCAATGGTTGCGATGCAGAGAGTCGGGTTTCATCATAATCTTTCAGGGTAGCTCAGGTTTGATTGCATGTAGAGAGTCGGGTTTCATCATAATCTTTCAGGGTAGCTCAGGTTTGATTGCATGTACTAAGGTTAGTGCTCCTTGCAATCGGTTTCAGGTTTGACGCGCCCCCCTCAGGTTTGTTCAGGTTTCTCAAGTGTTTGAGAAACCTGAACAAACCTGAGGGGGGCGCGTCAAACCTGAAACCGATTGCAAGGAGCACTAACCTTAGTACATGCAATCAAACCTGAGCTACCCTGAAAGATTATGATGAAACCCGACTCTCTACATGCAATCAAACCTGAGCTACCCTGAAAGATTATGATGAAACCCGACTCTCTGCATCGCAACCATTGGAGTGGAAAAAAAAATTTTTCAACTCTTCATACGACGAAAAAACATCCGTTAATTAATATTGCTTGTTTTCTAAACCATACTAATAAGCCCTTTTTAATATATCAACCTGAAAGATAAGAATACGGGGTTTTCTGTGTGAATTTAACTCTAGAAGGAACAAAATTGCAGAGAAATTTGAGGATTTTTCAAGAAAGTCCTCTCTCAAGTACTTACAACGTAGTGGTGAATTATCCTACAAAAATATAAAAAAAAGATTATCTCAGTATCGCGTTTGAACTCTAAACGAAATCTGCAAGCCTTGCTACTTTGGTTATAACGAAACGATTTTGTGAATATTTCATAGTAATTTTAGAAAAGATTGATTTATTCTAAATATCATTGCGTATATGACTTATATTCATTTTTAGTTATAAGTAACATTTTTCCATCGAAAATCAGTCTATTTCAGTTGAAAAAAAAAAGTTATTTATTAAGTTTTCGTTTAATTTTCATCGGTAATCGCTATGTTTTATGAAAACCATAAAAACAGATAATGCTGGTAACAGGTGCTTTAAGATTATAATAATGTTATGGATGGGACAATGAGACAATTAAAGATGACATTTGTTCTGTATACCAGTGTACCCTATGTAAGACCTAAAAAAGTATACCTTAAGAGGCGGCGGTTTCTAATCTAATTTTTGTTTTCAAAGTGCTCTGCATACAACATTACAACAAAGTTAAGTTTGACAAGAAAAGTACGATGCGTTTCTGAATAGAGGTACTTTTGGGTTATGTCGCTAGAACACGATATGTTTCCAAGAAATATTGGAGGTATAGAATTTTTATTTACTATAATACTATCTTAAAATTCTTCTTGGAGAAAATTTTTTAAATTTGAATGTATCTGACCCTCTACAGAATATAACCTTTTGACTTTTTTAAGATGGCATAAACCATGGGAAAATTATTTTATTCTCATTTTGACAACCGAATTATACCTTGAAATAAGATGGTATTAAATAGAAAGTCACGCTAAAAATGCATCCAGCATTTTTTTTCGTATTTTTATAAATTTTGACCGACACATCACAAATTTTGTCTGACCCAGGAAGGAAATATGAAATTTTAACTAAGTAGCTCATAGTGTAGGATTTCTGATTGCTTACATAAATTTTAACTGTCTCTCTTATAGAACTAGAAACGTATCCCCCTAACGATTCAGTACAGACAAAAAGAGCGAAATAATAATTTTATTTAACCTGCTAAACAATAGAAAAGCAAGCTAAATAGGCAAGATGATGGGTTTTGTGAGGAAACACGAGGATTTTTTAGATTCTCATTTTGACAACCGAATTATACCTTGAAATAAGATGGTATTAGATAGAAAGTCATGATAAAAATGTATCTAGCATCTTTTTCGTATTTTATAAATTTTGACCGACGCAACACAAATTTTAGCTGATCCAGGAAGGAAATATGAAATTTTAACTAAGTAGCTCATAGTGTAGGATTTCTGATTGCTTACATAAATTTTAACTGTCTCTCTTATAGGACTAGAATCGTATTCCCCTAACGATTCAGTACAGATAAAAAGAGCGAAATAATAATTTTATTTAACCTGCTAAACAATAGGAAAGCAAGCTAAATAGACAAGATGATGGGTTTTCTTAGGAAACACAATGATTTTTTAGTGTTAAGGATGTTTTAGGCTCCGATATCGTTAATATTTTCTGAATACTAAGGCTATATTACTTTCAAAAGCATACTCGTTTGAGACGATTGGCGAATAAAGATGAATTGATCGTAAATAAAAAATATAAGATCTATGTGCTTAGACTGTGAAATTATCAAAAAGTGGGAGTGTGCTTTTGAAATCGAACTTAAGACCGATAAAAATATGAAAATATACTTGTTTTTTTTTTTTTTATGTAGGTAGATAGTAGACTATAAAACAACAAAAAAAAAAGAAAGATGGAGAAGTTTATTATTGTTAAAGACGTTGTTAAAAAGTTACGAGAATTTAACCTTACAGGATGCACTCTAGAGTTTAAGTTAAAACCTGTTCCACAGGGAGTTGAACCAGTTGGTTGGGTGGAAAAAGGAATTAATCAAATTATTCAAAACGCTACAGAAGGCCTACAACCCTTAGATCGTGTGGCTTTTAGTTTTTGCTCTAAAGACTTCAACCGAGGAGAAGGTTGGATTCGCTTCAAAGCAGCTAAAGACATAACCTTTTAAGATGTTTGGAGTGTTATAAGTGGCATTTATCAGTCAAACTCAGCAGGTCTTAATACAGAATCATTTTGTCTTAGTGTGACAACTATTAGATTATCTGTTGGTGGGGGAAGAGGAAAAAATTATAACAGCTTTCACGAGGAATGCGACAAGCGATGAGGTATTATAAGTATTAAAAATACCGATAACCTGTGTTTACCACGTGCTTTGGTAGTCGCCATTGCCCATAATAAAAGAGATCCCGAATTCAGTAAGGTTAGAAGAGATATTAGTAAAATTCAAACCGAAAGAACAAGATCATTGTTGGAGAGAGCTAAAATTAGCATTCCTGAGGCAGGAGGTGGAATTCCCGAGTTAATACAATTTCAAAATCATCTAAAAGAATATAAATTAGTTGTTTATAGCTATGGATCAAAAGGACGAAATATTATATTTGAAGGTTCAACTGAAAGCAATAAACGGCTGAACTTATTACATTACAAAAGCCATTTTAATGTAATTACATCGCTGACAGCAGCTTTTTGCTCTAACTATTTTTGTGAAAAGTGTTACGTCCCATATGATCACAAAAATGAGCACCGATGTGGTGGAAGCTGTCAGGCATGTCAGCAAGCCTCTGCTTGTGAAATAGCAATAAAAATTAAATGCCAGGACTGTCTATGATTTTTTAGAAGTCAAAACTGTTACGAAAATCATAAAAAGGATTATTCGTCAGGCAAATTTACAGTATGCGAACAAATTAAACTATGTTCTATTTGTTTAAAAACCATTAAAGCCAAAAGAGTACATGCATGTGGTGAAATTTACTGTAAAATTTGTAATAAACATGCATCCGAGGATCATCTATGTTATATTCGGCCTGATAAGGGAAAACCTAAGATTAAAGATGATCTTTTTTGTATTCTACGATTTAGAGACGAGCCAAGACAAACTATTGGAAAATTCAACGTTTTTTACATCAAGTCAATCTCTGTGTTTTCAAACAATACTGCGATGAGTGTATGGATTCTGAAGCAGATACTTGTAAAAAAATGTGGTCTAAAGTTACAAAAAGTCAGAGGTATAGACCCAGCGGGAACATTTACTAACCATTTGTTACAAATGAGGAAAAACTTTAAAGAAATTATTGTAATAGCCCATAATGGTCAGGCTTTTGATCACCAGTTTATATTAAACTACATTATGACAAAGACAGATTTTACACCTGAGTTAATCATGAGAGGTACCAAAATAATTACGATGCAACTTGAAAATGTAAAATTTATCGACTCACTTAACTATTTCCCTATGCCTTAAGCCAAACTACCAAAGGCATTTGGACTTGAGGATATTTTTAAAAAAGGCTACTTCCTGCACCTATTTAATACAAAGGCAAATGAAAACTATATAGGACCTCTACCATCAATTGAATATTACTCCTCAGATAGTATGAAAGAAGAAGACAGAGCCAAATTTCTTAAATGGTTTGTAGAACATGAAAATGATGGTTTCGATATGCAAAGAGATCTGGTAGACTACTGCGTATCGGATGTCGAAATCCTTGCGCAATCATGTTTAAAGTTTAGAGAACAACTTATACAAACTATCAATGTATGTCCATTTACTGAAGCTACAACTATTGCTTCAGCATGCAATACAATTTTTAGAAGAAATTTTTTGAAGCCTAATACTATAGGAATCATACCAAAAAATGGATACCGATGGAGAAACAGGCAGAGCAAAATTGCCATAGATTGGTTACTTTGGATCGAGAATCACAGAAAAATCAACATCTTACATGCTGCTAATGGTAAAGAAGCTGTTTTAAATGGTGTAAAAGTTGATGGTTACTGCTCCGAAACAAATGAGGTATTTGAATTTCAAGGATGTTATTTCCATGGATGTACTGTATGCTACAAGTTCGGCAGGAACGATCCTCTTTCCGAGGACCCCTCAGAAACGCTAAATTTAAGATATGAAACCACAAAGGCAAAAATTATGAGACTAAAAGATTTCGGTTTTTAGTTAATGAAATGTGGGAGTGTGATTTTAGAAATTTATTAAAAAATAATCCAGAGATAAAATCCTATACTAATACCCATTACAATAAAATTTTGACAAAACTAAATCCAAGAGATGCTTTTTATGGAGGACGAACAGGAAATACATGCGAATACTATGAAATAAAAGATACGGAAAAAATTAAATACGCCGATGTTTGTTCCCTCTATCCGTACATCTGTAAGAGTTCTAAATTTCCACTATCACATTCAGAAGTGTATGTAGGAGATGCGTGTAACAAATTAAACCTAAATAATATAGATGGTTTAATTAAATGCACAATTCTCCCACCAGAAGAGTTGTACCATCCAGTACTCCCTCAAAAAATAAACAATAAATTGATGTTTATTCTTTGTCGAATGTAAAATAATGTAAAAATGAAGTAAACCTATACATTTTATCTTGCACGGTAATTTTTCACTCTTAATGCTTGTTAGTTAACGATAAAACCTGTAATAGCGTTCGAAAAAAATTATTTTTTTTTGACTAACATAAAAAGTGTTGTCTAGCTATCAGGACAATAATCAATACTTTATTGAGAAGGCTACCTCTTCGTCTAAATATCTAATCTATAAAACGTCATTTTTCCGACATAATCGGTTAAAAAGCATACAATTGTATTTGAACGTTTGTACAAAAACCATCGTGTTAAATCAGTTCTTATACCTGACTGACAACGCCGATCTTTAGCTTTTTTTTTTACTTTGTGAAATAAAGAGATTAGTTCTTACTATCAAAGAAATTAAATATGCAAGAGAAATAGGTCGAAAAGATTAATAATAATTTATTTATTCCTAAGTTATAAATCTTAACTACATCACTTTCTAAACCAAGAAAATAGATAATCTTCCTGCATTATTCCGTACTTAGATTTATTTTTCATGAAAATAGTCGAATCTATGATTTTCGTTCAAATCCATAAGGGACGCTTGTTTTGTATAGATGATTTATGATCTTATTTTCAACTAAAATACTAGTATAAAAAAAGTATTTCTTCCGATAAACGTGGAAGGAATAGACATTTAAACAGTTAGCCATAACATACGCATACTGACTTGCATTATTTTCATGGATTGAATGGCTACATCTTTGTGTGTGAAGTGAATTTCTTTTTAAAAAATTACAATGCGCTCAATTATGAATTTTCTAACATAACTTTTATGGATAGTGGAGTCGGATATTGGAAGAAAATATTATCATAAGGACAACTCGATTATTGATATAATTATTATGGTTTCACAGAAGTTTCTACAGAGTCAGCCATGCTGTAGCAGAGACTGTTGTAGGTCGTATTTTTTAAAAAAACCTAACAATGCCTTTACTTTATATTGATAGACATATTCTATTAGAACATTTTTCTAAAATTTAGAGCCTTTGGAAATGTGATAATGCTATGAGCATCAAATATATTCAAAATATCAAAAATCCTTTGGTAGTTAGTTATTGCGGTATATTTTAATAGAGGCATAATTTATACTGTACTCCTAAATTTACGGCATATCACTTTGTTTATGTTATTATATTCACAGAGACTATTAATCTAACCAACTTTTATTTACGAAAAATTAAAAACTGAAATACTCTATTTTATTGCCGATTGTTCGCAAAGACACTTGGAGTTGTTATTTTACTTTTTATACCTCTTTTTCCCCGGTTACGGAGAAATATGTTAGGGGAAGTTTGGGTACCCTCAGACGGTTATATGCAATGATTCAAGCTTCTAAAAAAGCACTAAGACAAGTAATTATCAATTTGAATTTACGTATGTCGAAGGTAATGTGTTAATGATAAATATACATGATGAAAACATTTATTGTTCGATTGCATCTAATTTTTAAGAGTCTGGAAATAAGCAAATAATGTTCTTTATAAACATCTCGAGTTACCTGTCCTTCCCCTACATCATAGAAGGGTATTTGCCGACAAAGTTTGACCATTTTTTTATGATTCGAGGGTTGTGTATTCTCTACAGATGTAAACTGACGTCATTCGAGAAGTCCGAACTTGTTAGATTTTAGCTTATATTCTTATTATGTGATTTTAAAATTATGTATGCGTTTGTTTAATTCATTGTAAAGGATTTGTTATTATGCTAATTTCAAAAGTTAAATGTTGGTGAGAATATTGAATTTTTTTATTAAAATATCTAAAGTAAATATCTAATTGATTTTTTTTTAGCGCTAATTGGGATTTTAATTAACTACCTCAGAGTCGGTATACACTATATTTTGCAGCGCAATTGCTTTCACACCCAGTAATGTATTATGATTTTTTTGGATGGTCGTTATATTGTGAGTTTCTTAAGTTAGCCAGATTAATAATAAATTAAAAAACCAACGTGATTTGCTACTTTGATGCCTACGCCTAATATTCATAATTTTATTGGGGGTTCTACCTGATGACAAATACAGCTTATGATACCTATCTAGTGGGTATTTTCAGTTTAAGGGCCGAATAATATAGAGTTATTGTGCATACATCATCGCAAACAAAAGGTAGCTTTTTATATTATTTCGTATTTACAATCCATTTAACTACAATTTTACACTGTGAATTAATTTTTTTTACTTTTTTCCTGAAATTGTAGCCTATTTACTTATATTATGATATTATCCGAAATTTTTATAAAAGCATTATGAGGGCTTTTACCTGATGGCGAACACAAGTTGTATAGTACCTATACCTGCTTGGTATTTTATACGTATTTAAGTTTTATTTACTTTTTATTACTCTGTTCTCATTACAAGATAGTCCTATAATTTATCCATTTCCAGTACAAAGAAATCTCTAGTTAATGGTTCTAGATGGTAATTATTTTATTGTATTTTATATAAGTGGTGCAAAAATTGGAATCAATTATTAGATATGCTACTGAATTTTAATGAGGGTCCTTCGGAATAATAAATAAAGGTTTATGTCCCTTTCTTTTTAAATCGAGTCGGCAGAGGGTTTGAGAGGGTTATTTAGGTATAAATAATTATTGCGGGGTGACAAATGTGCCGCCTTAATATACTTATCTTGTTAGACCATATAAATTAGGGTTTTATTTCGCTTTACTACCCACCAGCGGCGTTTCACTAAGATAGAAAATATAAATAATGTTTTTTACTATACCGCTTTAACAGCGGCGTTTCAACTAAGGGAAAATAATAAAAAGTCTGGTTTAAGGATGGCTCAGGTCGGATCGTAAAAAGTTGGGTTTAAGGATGGCTTATAAAAATTGGGATTTAATTATCCCGCTTTAGCAGCGGCGTTTCACTAAGGTTAAATCATAAAAAGTCTGGTTTAAGGATGACTCAGGTCGCATCGTAAAAAGTTGGGTTTAAGGATGGCTTATAAAAATTGGGATTTAATTATCCCGCTTTAGCAGCGGCGTTTCACTAAGGTTAAATCATAAAAAGTCGGGTTTTATCTCGGGTCAGATCATAAATATTCAGGTTCAAGTTAGGGTTAGATAAGAAGCCGCCTCATGAAAGCATCCGGGTTAGGTTGTAAAAAGTCGGGTTTTATCTCGGGTCAGTTCATAAATATTCAGGTTCAAGTTAGGGTTAGATGAGAAGCCGCCTCGCGAAAGCATCCGGGTTAGGTCGTAAAAAGTCGGGTTTAATTTCGGGTTATTTTGTAAACAGCACCACCGAACCACCCGGGTTAGGTTATAAAACGCACCACCGAACCACCCGGGTTAGATCATAAAACGCACCACCGAACCACTTGGGTTAGATCGTAAAACGCACCACCTGCACCACCTGGGTTAGTTGCACCACCAGCACCACCAGCACCACCTGATCTCGTTCTGTCCGTTTCTCTCTACTGGCTTGTTTCTATCACAAAATATTGTACTATAAAAGTCCCCAATATCTTTACAAAAAAATTATCTTCAGGTCTCATGTACAGGGTTATCCAACCAAGACTAGACAAGGCGATTTTTTGACTTTTCCTGTACTTTTATAAAAAAAACTGAAATAGCCATCTTAAGTCATTTTCTCCCGCGAATTCGAATATCTTCAGCAAAAAACAATTGAACATCAAACAAAAGTACTAGGGGTCACTTTGATATTTTTTAAATGGGATGCCGTATTTTTAATGAGCTTATCCGATTTCTCATATAAATTTTGATCTAAAATGTTGGATTTTTAATTCAAAAACGCCTTTTTTCTTCAGTTTTAAATTCGGAAAATGTTAAAAATAAAAAAAAAAAATAAATAAATAAATTAAAAATCCAACATTTTAGATCAAAATTTATATGAGAAATCGGATAAGCTCATTAAAAATACGGCATCCCATTTAAAAAAATATCAAAGTGACCCCTAGTACTTTTGTTTGATGTTCAATTGTTTTTTGCTGAAGATATTCGAATTCGCGGGAGAAAATGACTTAAGATGGCTATTTCAGTTTTTTTATAAAAGTACAGGAAAAGTCAAAAAATCGCCTTGTCTAGTCTTGGTTGGATAACCCTGTACATAACATAAATATACGATTTCGGGGTATGATAACTCCGCCCCTGCACAGGTCCTCCATGTTTGAACGCTGTTTTACATTTAACGCGGCTAGATTATACAACTCTCTTCCCGACTTCTTCAAGACTCTCACACCAGCCACTTTTAAACAAAATATTCTGAAACATCTCTCTTCTAGACAAGCCAACTTATAAACAAAGACGTGTTAGGCCTTTTCTTTCCTTTTCTTTTTCCTCTCTTATTTGCACTCTGTATATATATCATTAACAAAACTAGGTATATTTATGGTTTATTTATTAGTCGTCATATTAAATCAGCATTATTGTAATAATTACTTAGGTTAAGTTGATCAGGGTAGATTCCACGTAGGTGGCATTTACATCTGGACTTCGCCTTTTCTTATACTATGTATTTAGTATAGAAATAAAGACATTATTATTATTATTATTATTATTATTATTATTATTATATGTGGATTTTTGGTTTTAAAATTCAGTTAGATGTTTGTATTGGTTTAGACAAGAATTTATTTAATTCCAAAAGTTGTCAATTAAACGTGATAGTTAAGAATGTTTCGTCCGTGGGAAGAAACCAGTACGCTAAGTGGATCTACGGGTCGTGATAAAAACCAATTAAAGCGTGATCTTTTATCAGTTGACACAAAAAAGTAATCTTCGACGTTTACACCACCCTTCTTAAACGTGGTTTTTCAAAATTTGGTGCAGTGAAGGAAGCGGCAGCTTTGACACGCAGGCCAGTGAGCACAGTGTGGTTTGTTGTAAATAAACCTATAGTGGAGAGAAGAAAGACTCTTTTACTTTTAAGAAACTGGACGCGACGGATGTCGATATAATTCGTTGAAAAATATATGCCATGTACAGGGAACAAATGATCCCCATCTTAAAACCCCTATTGTAAAGATTAAAAGAAAGATGATACAGGAATAGGGTGTTGTCGTGAGACTCTAAGGAAATATATTTTAAGAAACGGTTTTAAAATGAAAAAAATTAACAAACGACAAGTAGTTATGGAATCGGTCCGGTAAAAAATATGGCGGATGGAATATGGATATAGACAGGATGGAAGGGATATTATTTATTTGGACGAGACGTAGTATGACACACCCGAAGCTCCAGATGAAGGTTGGGTAGATTTATCGAATCAATGCAGAACCAAAGCTCCATCAAATAAAGGTAAGCGTATATAACGATAATTCATGCTGGAACAAAAAACGGATTTATACAAAAGGCTTTGGCCTTATCAGCCAAAAATATAAAGGACTTTCTTGTTGATTATCACGATGACACTACGGCAGAACTATTTGAAGACTGGTTTAAAAACAAATTATTACCAAATATACTACCAAACAGTGTGATAGTGATGGATAATGCGAGCTACCACAGTCGTAGGTTAAATAAAGCTCCGTGTTCCAATGACACAAAAGTTTCCATCCAGGACTATATGATGGAAAATAATATGTATTTTGAGGAAAATTACATAAAAAGTAATTGCTCGAAATTTTAAAATCATTTTCAATAAGAAAGCAATATTATTGTGACACTTTGGCGACAGAAATGGGTCATACCGTGTTAAGACTTCCTCCTTATCATTGCATGTTCAACCCAATTAAACATACATGGCACCAGCTGAAAGCATCGGTTAGGAGGAATAATGTTTCGCCAACCTTAAATTCTTCTGTGGCAGCTTTAGTACAGTCAGAGATGCAAAATATTCCAAACAAAAGCTGGGAAAATTGTGTAGCGCATGTTCAAAAAGTAGAAAAATCATACGTAAATATAGACCTGTTGCCCAGAGAAAGAATTATTGTGAACTTGGATGACGACAGTGACAGTGAAATTTTTCTGACACGGTACCTTTTCGTAGGTATATGTATATTTTGTTTTAATTAATAACCGTCCTATATGTTATAATTTTAATTGTATTGTATCTTAAATACTGTTATATTATTATTTTATTATTATTACTTATTATTAAGTTACGTTTAAAATATTTTTTTGCGTTTTCTTTTCAATATAAAAAATCAGTACGACACTTTTGTTGCATACAGGTAGATGAAAAAAATATTTTTTCCCAAGCTTTTATATAAAGGGAGCACATATTTCTGAAGCAAAAATAAGGCGATTTAAAGCAACTTACCTGAGTCCGAAATTGCTCCGTTTCCGAGATACAGGGTGGTAAAGTTATAAAATAAGAATAGAATTTTTTAAAATTAATGAACATTTTGTAACGTATTACTTTAAAACTTGGTACCCGGGGTTTTTTTGGCATACGAAACCCGAATACGGACACCTTTTCACTGTGGCCATTAGAGGGCGCTTCACAATGCACTTCTTATGGTTTAGAATGGCCATAACTTTTTTATCAGTGTAGTTTTTCCTTTTTTTGTTAAGGAACTAATTGTTTAAACATTTTGAAACAAAAAAAGTACTCATGTGAAAATCCGCTAAAGTAAGCCATTCTTGAGATATTTCGGTTTTTAGTGTTCGATGCCGCACCGGAAATTCCGCTATCAGTAAATTTTCAGCAAGAAAAAATGTTTCACTTGGGTTAGTTACAGCAAGTTTTGCAGGAAGAATTTGAGTATGGATTTTTTTTTTAATTAAATGAGAAACAATTTTATTTTAAAAGTAAATTTAGTTAGCAAAAACTTTTAGTAATTGTTCAAAATTACCTCCGTTAACATAAGTACAAAGATTAATACGACGTAAAAACTTTAAATTTACTCTTTGCATCAATTCCGCATTGTCCTTTATTTAATATGTTGACTGCATTTTGAATTCTTTCCCACATTTCCTCTTCATTATTAATCGGTCTGGAGTATACCATCGTTTTTAAAGACCCCCATAAAAATAATCCAACGATCCGAGGATTTTTGGATGTCATACTCCAAAAAAGTATCTAAAGGAAATACATTTCCCACTGCTAATTCACTGACCACATTTCATCCTCAAAGATAACAGCAAACATTTTTTATTCAGAATAATTTAAATATTCCGGTGCGGCATCGAACACTAAAAACCGAAATATCTCAAAAACGGCTTACTTTAGCGGATTTTCACAAGAGTACCTTTTTTGTTTCAAAATGTTCAAAAAATTAGTTCGTTAACAAAAAAAAGAAAAAAACTACACTGATAAAACAGTTATGGCCATTCTAAACCATAAGAAGTGCATTGTGAAGCGCCCTTTAATGGTCACAGTGAAAAGGTGTCCGTATTCGGGTTTCGTATCCCAAGAAACCCCTGGGTACCACGTTTTAAAGTAATACGTTAAAAAATGTTCATTAATTTTAAAAAGTTCGATTTTTATTTTTTAACTTTACCACCCTGTATCTCGGAAACAGAGCAATTTCGGACTAAGGTAAGTTACTTTAAATCGCCTTATTTTGGCCTCGGGAATATGTGCTCAGATTTTGTACAGACCTTCTAGAGACACCCTGTATATTATTATCTTAAAGCAGTGCAACCTTTTATTCTATCACCAACGAGTGCGTCCCTGATTTCATTCGATCACACGCTGGATCTTATCGGAATTAGGGATTGGCATTTATAATGAGTTTGTAAGATAGATAGACAGACTTTACATTATACCTACTCCTTCAAATTTGACATCACTCCTTTAGTTACTTTATCCAATTCACCTAAATTATTTTATTTTATTGCACATTACCTATCAAGTATCTCGGCATCAATAACTGCCTTCCACCTCCATGAAGCGTTGAAACGTTTTTTTAAGCCACTCTAATTTGAACTTTTCATATTGTAGATGATAATTATTGTCGTAATAATGTTAAAAATGCTGAGAAATCGACACTCGCGATACTGTTGCACTGACTGAAAACTCGAGATTAATTAGTACTATTTCGTACTATGAAGTACGTACAACAACAAGAACGTATATGGTGCTTAGTTGACACAACAAGATGCCGCCGAAATAGTAATATTTGTAGGCGTAACTAAGAAGATCTGAGGGCTGCGAGAGAGAGAACCATATTTTTTACGTTAATTATTATTATTTATTTGAAATAATCCTTGCATCAACCATAAAAAATCTTACATTACTCTAAATTTAGAAAATAATGAATTTCCTTATAAAACGAAACGTTTTACTTCATTTGTGAAAGATGTTTGATCAGAGCAAACATCGATTTTATTTTGGCAAATTATAGTCAAGGACTGGTGAAAAATAAAAACAACTTTTTCCAAATAGTCTATTTTAAATTTTGCGAGAAATGGTGCCGCAGATCGACATAAAGCAAGAGAGGCTAAAATGGCGTGGCTAATTTTATAGCACAACGTTTTAAAAGGAAAGTAGAGCCGCGTAAGTGTTGAAGGCCGGCTTCAAATACATATTTTACAATTTAAAATTCAATGAAATATCAAATAAGTAAGTTGCATGCAACACAACGCCAGATACGGGCGTGGGAAAATTGAAAAACCAATGCTATCAATCGGAACGAACAAATAAAGTAGCTTTTCAAACTATTTAACAGCAGCCTTTAACTTTGTAGGCCGATTTTTAACAAGTAGTCGTAACGTACCATATAAGGCGCAGGCAGTATTTCATTCAGCACACACATATGTGAACTGTTGAAAAACGCGAGATTTAAAGCACTTTAAAAACCTATTGCATTTGAAATTTGTTTTCAAATGTTTGTGGCAGCAAATAAATAACATCCACAGTCACAGGATGTTTCTTAGTATAAAGGGACATTATTTTCGAAAAAAATGTATTAGGCATAATTTGTCCAGTTTTAGTAAATGCCGCAATTAGAATTTTTCTAGTCCTCCTGGTTTTTGATATATTAGATGTTTTTGAAAATTTTACATTTTAGGACACCCCCATATTTAGGTTAGCCTATAGGTTATCAAAGAGAAAACAAATGTTCTTTTTGTAGTTTTTTACGAAGAATCCAGTGACGTACTCAGACTCTTTCTACGTTCAATAGTTTCAATAGAAAGGAAACAAACTTGCTTTTTTTTTAAATGGGCCACCCTATATATTTTTTAATAATATAGGTTAGTTTATAACAAGCTTCTCAGAAATATATAATACCTTATTTTTATTTTTAATATTAAGCACGAAATTTACGTTTTATTAAAAAATATACATTTAGGCCATGACGGGTATTTAAAAAAGCACTTACTGGTATGATAATTACTGCAGAAGGAATATATTTTGGACTCCTTAATCTAATTAGCAGTTATACTTCAATAAAAATAATAACAAAGCTGAAAATTCATAGAACTTTCTCATAAATATTGCTCAAATTGTTCTCCATTATGCCTTAGATATGTTTCACACATAGTTCTTATTCGCCTTAATGGATTTAAAATAATAAAAGGCCGCGTTTGTAACTCCCTAAATGCTCTTTCAGTGGCATTTCTTAAATCTGCAATTGTTTGTTATTGAATAGAATAAATTTTATTTAAATCCCCACAAGAAGAAATTCAAAACCGACAAGTCGGGTGACCTTGGTGGCCATCTTACAGATCCATTAGTTCCAATCCAGTGAGTGGCCTGTGAAATTACTGTTTAAGTAGGCCCTGATAAATTAGCGCATTGTGAGCGGGTGCTCCATCTTGTTGCAGATGCAAGTTATTGAGACCCGCTAAGGGCACGTCTTCTATTATTCCCGGCACAACGTTTTCCAGAAATTCCAAATATTTATTTGCATTAAGGCTGCCTTCAAATATATTATAAATTTAAAGCCAAACCTGCCTTGCAGTTCGAGTGGAAATATTGCATGCTGATTTTCCTGAGACCAAAACCTCGTATTGTGCCGATTAAATATATCAGCACTGGTAAAATTAGCCTCATCGGACCATATAACGGTTCTTTCAAAATTATTTTCCCTGTTGATATTTTGTAAATACCAATTACAGAACTCTATACGGCGCTGTGCATCACCAGGATGTAAGTTTTGTACTAGGTGGAATTTATATGGCTTAAAATTGTGTCTTTTTTAGGATTGTTTGAACTCTTGATTTAACTACTCTGACCGAACCTTCAACCGTTCTGCAAGAACTAGTGGGATTTGTTTCAATTGAATCTAAAACATTTATTTCATCAGTCTCGCGGTTTTCCTTGTTGTAGATTTTAGGACGAGATTTAGAAAATGAACCGGGTTCAATTAACTTTGATTTCATCTTAAGAAAAAATTTTTATCCGGCTGTCGTCTTTGGGGATATCTACAAGTAGTTTAAGAAATTTAATAAATCTTCATAGAGATACTACAAAAAGCCGTATATTTACCTATTGAAATACACTTCTAATGCTTCATCTGCATTTTTATTACAATGTACAACTAAAGAAGTTTTTAATATGACATAAATGACTGGGTTCTTTTCTTTTTTTATATGGGACGTAGGTATACATTATAAAAATAGTTTCCTACAAAATCAAGATAATAGATATCCCATTCATATCAAAAATCACAGCCATAAAACAAACAAAAAAATAAAAAAAAATGGATTTCGATAATTTATTAAAATGATTCACGCAGCACTATACGAACATGTTACGTCATTAGAGGTCGTTTGGCTGCGAAAACCCATTTGGTTCATATAAGGAATACTTTGCTTTTTACAATTCGTCAGTCGCTCTCTGGTAGTTGTGCAATTTATTTTTATTACGCCACCACAGCAGCACGTCTAATTAGACGTTTTAATAACCAATTCAAATAGGATGAGGTGTAAATACCTTTTTCGCAATTAAAATTGCCGCCGGTAACTCGTCTATCATTTTGTTAACGTTGCCAAAAATCGAAAAATTAATGGTTAATGAGAAAGTTGTTTGCATGCCATATATGTAGCTAAAAATAGTTGTCTCTTGATATTTTTTCGTATCTTACTTCGTTTTCGAGAAAAAAAATAAACGCCACTTCATTGCATGTCGAAAAATTGTATTCTGGTGTCTGAACAATCAAGGTTTTACTAGCTTTCCGTCATTTGTGCACTATTCGCCAAGAAATAATATCTATTTCCTACATTTAAATTAGCACTGGTTGACAGGATTTTACAACACTTAACTTCTTAAATTGATGAATCTTTTAACGGTAGACACACACTTTCTGTGTCTGTGGGATTTACTTATTTATCACAATGAAAAACAGAAAAACACATCTTGCGTTACAATATACGACTAATTTTCGTAAACCGTCGGAAAAGGAATACTTTACTTTTTTACGGAAGTCTTTGCGTTATACACACGAGAATTTTGCCACTGCTTGGCAGGAGAGAAACAGCTTACTCGCTGACTAGCACTAATACAGAGCGGAGTAATAACACATTAACTGTGCCTTCAAAATATAATCGGTCCCGCGAAATCCGGGCGCGGAGCGAATTTCTCTGCTCAAGATGTTGTTAGCGAGTGCCGAATGTTACCGAGTCCCCACCTACCTTCTTTGATATTCTCGCGTGGGACACCAATTAAAAGTGTGGAATACCAGCCCATGTAGTCTGTCGTCGTGACTACCATCGCCGCCATGTTTATATACAAGCAATAAGCAAATAGGAGAACTTTTGCGAAAATATTATATTAGCATATTATAATTTCCAACAAAGGATTCTAAGTTATAAATAGATTTGCTTTAGAATATTGTACCTTTCCATAAATGAAAAATTCCTAGAATCGAACTTAGTATTTTAACGAAGAATATTCTTAAAATAGAGTTTGTTAGGGGAGAATTTCTTTGTCAACTGCCGCTTGCCTACGTAAAAAATATTGTTGAGGTTTAATTTAATTTAACAGAACATTTCTACTTTTTAGAAAAATAGAATTTTATGTCAAATATAGTTTAAACAATAAATGACAGAGAGAGGTGATACTCGAGAGCCTAGGTTGCATGGGGGCAGTTCTTTTATACTTAAGTATCTACTTACCGTTCAAATCGACAACAATTTACGAATTTATGTTGAAATAATCGAAAAATATTTCTTCTTACCTTCAGAAAATCGCGCAACCATACAACTTCCGGTTTTGGGTCCCCGATGACTTCGCAAAGGATCGTGACATTGTCGCCCTCGAACGCTTCCGTATTTAAGGGTTTCTTCAGGAATTTCGGTTCTCTCGAATAGCTGCAATAAAAAAAGTAAATAAATGTGGTGCTGGTGGTTGTGGACGAAATCAAAAAAAAAAATAAGTACGTACGGGACGTCTCTCTTTTCTGCTTCGTCTTCCTCTTTGATCAATCCGGTTCCCTCTCTCTCCGACACGTCTAAATCGGCGCTACTCTCGCACCTACCCACAATATTGCTGGCTTCACACGTGTACACTCCTTTGTCTTTTCTCGTGACACGACCTAAAGCCAGTTCCACACGTCCGTCGTAGGCCAGGGTCATGACAGCATTTCTAGATGGCCTCAAACGAACCTAGAATAAGACATACACACAATCATATACATAGCTTAAAGCGTTTCGGGGACATCCTGTAGGTAGGTAAGTATAACTTCTGCTTTCTCAGACGTAATACTCACTCCGTCTTTGTACCACGTGACGCCGACGCTCGGGTAAGCCTCGACTCTGGCCGAAAGCCTTACTTCTTCCCCCTCCCTAGCCCGACAACTCGAAGGTTCCAATTCGGTGTGAAACGTCGGCGTTATGTACGCTTTTATTCCCTTGTCGGTCACCAGGTGGCACTTGCACGAAACCGATCCGAATTTGTTCGTCGCTCGGACCGAGTACGTTCCGGAATCCTCTAGGGCGGTTCTGTCGATCTCCAGGGTGTGGAACGCGTCTTCGGAAGAGAAACATAAACGGGCTGAAACAACAAACAAATCAGTCACAGAGTTATGTGTGCTTGAAAGGCTCTTACCGCTAGCTGTCAGTTCCTCGCCGTCCTTGAACCATCTCACTTCCGGATCTGGACAGCCGGCTATTTGACAGGTAAGTCTGACAGGGTAAGTCATCTGCACTCGACGGTCTCTCAGCCGCATGGTAAAGTGTGGCGGTAAGTCGCGGCGACCGTCAAAGTCCGTCAAAAATCTGTCGAAGTTATAGAAGAAAGTATTTTATCGATCGATGAGTTAGGAGAATACTTACAATTTTATATTTTTATCTGCGAGTAAAACTTTGGAATTTGTGACGACACACAGACGGGCGAACGTTGAGACTCTCCCCGCCTTGTTAAGGGCCTCACACATGAAGCGTCCCGCGTCGCATTCCTGGACGTTGCTTATAGTCAGTGAGCTCTCCCCGTTTTTAGTTGTAGTCGTTGTGTATCTGTCGTTGTCTTCGGAGAAGATTTCCGAGGCGTCTTTAAGCCAACGGACGTCTGGCCGGGGCTGACCTTTCACCTACGTATATTTAATTTAATATTTTCTATGTGTCTATAACTATTATTGTTTTAAGATATGAAGCGATGAAAAAAATATATTCATTACCTCGCATTGAAGAGATATATCGGACCCAACGAGCACTTTCATTTGCCCGGGAAGGATTTTGGTAAACTCGGGCATTTCCGCCGGTTTTCCAACCACAAACGACGAGCTTTGAACGCTTTCGCCCCAACCGTACCTGCAAGAAAAATTATCCTGTCACATCCTTCCCTTCCAAATTTCCCTTGTCTGTGTCATACTAGTTTTACATCGGACATCCGATACTTTTACTGAAGGTGTATCAACACTCACCTGTTCCTAGGCGTCACGCGGAACTGATACTCCCCGCCGGGCACCAGGTTGAACGCGTCGAAACTTGTGAGGGCACAGATGCCCAAAGTCTTCCATTGGGCGCCCCCGTCCGACCCCTTGTGCCACACGTCCACCTTATAGGCCAAAACGGGGGCCAGGCTCGTCTGGTCGGGCTTGATCCAAGCGAGGGATACCCAATTTCTGCCCGAATCTTTGACGATGGGTTCCGAGGGAATGGCACTTGGAACATCTAAGTAAAAAAAGAAGTGTAAATAATGTTACCTACGTTACTGGTTGCAGTTCCACCTTTTCGATAAAGTCGCTCCCTGTAGGACGGTATGTCGTCCAAAATGGACTGCACCGGCTCCCTGTTTGGCGTGAGCGATCTGGCCCTCTCTCTCAATCTCACGGTGAAGAACGCTCTGTCGCATCCTATCTTGTTCTTGGCCATGATGCAATAGGTGCCCGAGTCGTCCACGGTCGCCCTTTTCAACGTGAGTCGGACGTAGTCGTCCGACGTCCATTTCATGGACCGCAAGCTGTCCGTGATGTCCGTCAGTCCTTTCATCCACGTTACTAAAACACGGGAATAATTAATAGTTATCACCGGGGTTTCGACATCGACCACAAACTTACTTTTCGGTTTGGGGTCTCCCGTGACCCTGAACGATACGCTTATATCTTCGCCGGTGGCTACTCTTAAATATCCGTCAGGCCTGGATAGGAACATTGCCGGTTTGCCGTCTCTCACGCTCGATGGATGGATCACTTTGACGTAAGCACACGTCTCTATCCTACCGTCGGCGTTCGACGCTCTGGGAACGAAACAGAAATTGAGAAGGCGACATATTGGCGCCACTTAATAATTTCTAAAACTAACCTGCACGTATATTTTCCGGCTTCGTATTCGTTAATGTCGGGAATGACCAGCGTGTGAACGGTTCTCTCCGTGAACGTCCGATGTCTTGGAGAAGATTGCGCCAACCTTTGGCTTCCCTTGAACCACGCGACCTCGGCAGGGGATCCCTTTACGTCCACCTGCAAAGCCATAACTCCACCGTACGGTACGAATGCATCTGTAAGAACTCCCGAGAAATACGGCCTTCTCGAGTAGGAGGAGGAAGAGGGGGAACGGTCGGTAAGTGATGCAGAGTAAGTGGTCCTAGGCGTATACCTTCACAAAGAAAAAAGTAGCATTAAAAACACATTTTCCATAGCGCGCGTCAACCCCACTCTAGATTAACAACAACCTTTAGCCGGATTACCTAGATGCGCTGCTAGTGTCTCTTGCAGAGGCCCTTTCTTCTTTCGCTCTGGCTCTAACATGGTCCTCTTTGGAAGTGAATCCAAAGTCGTACGAGACCTGGTCGCACCAATCGTTGCTTTCAGCTCGGCAAGTGTACCGTCCACTGTCCGACTTGTCCGGGCACATGATCGATAGTCTCGCGATACCGTCAGCTAGATAAGCGAGCAGGAATTTCGGTCCCGCTATGATTTCCTCGTCGTCTTTGTACCATTTTAAGGTCGGCGCTGGATGGCATCTTTAAAATAAATATATCACTATTTAACAGAGGAATTCTCCCTATGAAATGAATGAGTATTTTGTAAAACTTGGACCTGAATTTGTATACAATTGACCTGCAACTTAGCCTTAAACTTGATAGAAACGCTTTATAGGCAATAAACTGGTGACGCATTTATTACCTGCAGATAGCTATTCGTACTAGAATGTGCGTGTGGTGTGGTCGTTGTCGTTGTTGCCGTATCGAATCGACAAGCTTGCAATTTTTTTAAATTTCTTCAAAAACGGTTCGCGGTGGAACGATTAAACTTTCATAACAATTCAGCAACTATTTAGGCTATTTTGTGAGACAAAATTCGGGTCTACGGGGTGTTTCGAAAAACAGTTACATAACTTAAAAAAAAATTTACACGTGCCACGTGACGGCCGCACTACTTGGTATAATCGATTGAAACTTTTTGACGTTGTAGAGAAAATTTTACAATAAAAATGAGAGCAGATTGTAATTTATCACCCCACAAAACCCCCCCTAGGCGAATATTGTGACAATACAACAATTATTAAAAAAATTATTTATGAAAAACTAAAACCAAATTGAACTTTTGACACTCTGTATCTCCGAAATCATCCACTTTTGGACTGAGGTAAGTTGGGTTAGATCGTCATATTTAAACCTCAGAAAATTGTGGTAACATTTTTCCGCACCTTTTAGAGTGTACAAAATATTCAAATTTCTCTTTATTTTTTGGTTATTCAAATATTTTATAGAATATGTATATTTTTTTATTTTCATATTGGGTTTATTCAATGCTTCCATTATCTTTTAATAATTATCACTAAAAAAAATTAAAACTTTCTTAATAATATTACAGATATCTTAGTTTTTATGCCACGAAAACTGCCCAAAAATCTCGGATTATCAACATTATCATTTCGAAAAGACAGCCATGAAAAACACGTGCTTGTAAATTGAAAAATATTATCTGGACAGTAAACGTGAAATTGTCATAAAGTTCGAGTTTTAATTTAGTTATTGTGTTAACATAACATGGTGTTTGGTCTAATAGTATATTATGTTACAAGGACGAAAAATGCAGTATTTCGGACGTATTGCGGGAGATTACTGGACGAGGCAAAGCCGAGGCCAGTAACCCGCATAGTCCGAAATACATTTTTCGTCCGTATAACATACGTTATTTTTTATCCGATTGTGCTTTTGCTCGGATTATAAAATAATGTAAAAATTAAGAAAACCAATATATTTCATCTTGCATTGTAATTTTTTGTCCCTTGAATGTTTGAACAATGAAACCTGTAATATGCGTATCCATGGATCTAACAAATAATTAAATTAATATTATCAACTGACGTTTTATCAATCAGGCGATAGTTTTAACTAATCTTTCGTGTTCTGCTAGTTTTAAAACCTGAAAAACACAATTAAAAATGGAAATAGACGATGATCTTATAGAAGGTACACCACCTGACATTCAAGAAACTGCCAAGGAAGTAATGTTACATTTGTTGCCACAAAAATCTAAGGAAATATATGAAAGAGCTTATAAAAAATTTATGGATTATCGGCAAGAAAAAAATATACAGTCGTTCTCCGAAAACGTCTTCTTGGTCTATATGGCGGAATTATCGAAAACTATGAAGTCATCTACTCTGTGGTCGCAGTATTCTATGCTACGTGCAGTGGTAAATGTAAAACAGAATATTGATACATGAGATTACGAGCATTGTTGAAACAAAAAAGTGTTGGATATTGTCCAAAGAAATCAAGGATCCTAACTAGAGAAGAGGTTCACAAATTCCTTTGCCATGCTCCAGATGACAAATACTTAATGTTGAAGGTAAATGTAACTATATAATAGTATTTTAAATTTCTGACTAACAATTTTCTTAATTACAGGTTGCTTTTATTTTTGGAATCGCGGGCGCATGTCGTCGAGAAGAACTGGCTCATATGAAAATTGATGACATACAAGATTTGGGAACGGCTTTGTTAATAAACAAACCGAGATCATTTACGGTGACTGGAGAATATCTAAAGTATTATAGAAATTATCTGGCTTTACGTCCAACAAATATGAGTGATGGGCGATTTTTTGTGTCTTATCGCAATGGAAAATGCCATAAGCAAGTTGCCGGTATACACAAATTTGGCTCTATACCTCAGGAAATAGCATCTTACTTAAAACTGCCGAATGCCAAGGAATTCACGGGACATTGTTTCAGAAGAACATCGGCCACATTACTTGTAGATGCGGGAGCAGACATAACATCTCTAAAACGGCATGGAGGCTGGAAGTCTTCGGGAGTAGCCGAGGGCTACATAGATGATTCCTTAAGTAATAAGTTAGAGCTGACCAAGAAAATATTCAACATTCCACAATCTGACCTGCAGTCAGTCTCGACTCAGGTGTCGCAATCCGTCTCCCAATCGAGTTCAACATTGGAGAATAATATCATAACGGAGACCAAAAATAATAACACATCCTCAAAATCAAATTTACATCACCCCGTTCTTGTTCAAAATTGTTCTAATTGTACATTTAATATAAATATTGTAAATAATTGAATAAAATAAACTGTTGAAAATATTTTAGCGTCCGACAAAATGTTTTTCGGACTAGGACGACAAAGGTTGCCTAGCTACCAGCGCAATAATCAATACCTTATTGAAAATGTTACCTTTTCGTCCAAATATCTGATCTATAAAACGTCATTTTTTGACACAATCGGATAAAAAAAATGTTATATATGTATTTTAAAAAATCTATTCTGTGGGGATACTAATTTTTTACAAATAAGGGTATTTATTTCAAAAAATTTAACATGGTCACTTTTTAATACATAAAGTTTTAAATTACAGAGTGTTTTTACATGAAATGAATGAAATATTGTCATCTAAAATAGATACAATTTATTAGTATTTAATTCAAAAAAGTAATTATATCTTTAGCAGTACCAATCGATCATTCGTGGGAGACGACGGTGTTTTGTGACACTTACAACCCCAAGGAATATATTGAAAATAATTTAATTCTAAGAAAACCTCCACCCAATTTATCTAGAAGCGCTAAAAGGATATTTAGAGAAAGAAAGATTTCAAAAAGTTCGAAAAGATAATTCTAAACCAATAGACATTAAAGAAGAATCATAATGAATCACTGCCTTTCTGTAGCTATTATGTTAGCGCATATAAATGGTGAAAAAGAACTGATTGAATTTACAACAGATGAATTAAAATTGTTACCTCTTGAGTATCTACTAAAATATGCAAGACCTTATGAGCTTTTAACAATATTTAATAATCTACCCTTAGATTATCGAACCGATTAAGCAAAAACCGAATTTTAATAAATTAAAAATATTTTTAAAATTTTAAAAACCTTGATTGAAAACCTGAAAAAAAGTTTTAAAAACTTCGACAGTGTTATGGATTCTACCTGCCTGCACCCTCCCACCACTCCCCTGTACCTGCGTATAAAACAAAACAAAAACATACCTAATTCGGCACTCTAAATTCATCTCGTTGCTAGCAAGCTTATATCGCTCCCTTATGGCTCTCGTGAAAGTGGGCGCAACTGAACCCGTCTCCAGACTGTCTCTGACCGCCAGGATAGCGGACGTAGTGCTGACGCCATGTTCGTTCCTAGCCACGCAACAGTACTCGCCGCTGTCGTTAGCGGCAGCGACGTTCAATATTTCCAAAGTGGCAACGTTGTTATTGAACTCTGGAAAAATGCATTGTTTCGAAATGTTTAACTCACATAAATAAATAAAACGAACCAGAGAAATAATTGGAGTGTCCTTCGACAGATCGGCCATCCTTTAGCCAAGATACGACCATCTCACTTTCGCTGATGACGCTGCAAGTCATTTTTATTCGAGTATTCGGAGTGCAAGTTCGGTCCGACAGCGAGGTTGTAAAGATCGGTTTCTTCCCTAAAACAAAAATTGAATTAATCCCTTTTTATTTAAATAATCTATTATGACACTGACCCAAGTGCCTTGGTCCATGGTACGTTGTCGGTTTGTAAAGATCCTCGTCCACATCAAACGTGTCCTTTCCTTCAAAGCCCATAATGTCGGTCCTTGGCAGTGGCTTCTCGTATATTAACGTCGGATCAACATTGACATCTGACTTATATTCTCTTTTGTCTAAAACTGTTCAAATTAAAAACAAACAAAAACTAAACCTTACTTGTTAAAACTTACCACTTGTAAGCGCATCGTCTGCTTCGTCGTTTCGTTTTTTCAAACTTTCTTTAACCATAGCTTCAGCTTCTATTTTGGCCTTCTCCTCTGCTTTGTCCTTTTTGGCCTTTAATTTAAGCTCCTGGTCTTTCTTAGCTTTAGCTTCAGCTCCTATCTTGGCCCCTTTCTCTGCTTCGTCCTTTTCGGCCTTTAATTTAAGCTCCTGATCTTTCTTGGCTTTAGCTTCAGCTTCTATTTTGGCCTTTTGCTCTGCTTCGTCCTTTTCCGCTTTTAATTTAAGCTGCTCGTCTTTCTTAGCTTTAGCCTCAGCTTTTATTTTGGCCTTTTTCTCTGCTTCGTCTTTTTCGGCCTTTAATTTAAGCTCCTGGTCTTTCTTAGCTTTAGCTTCAGCTTCTATTTTGGCCTTTTGCTCTGCTTCGTCCTTTTCCGCTTTTAATTTAAGCTGCTCGTTTTTCTTAGCTTTAGCCTCAGCTTTTATTTTGGCCTTTTTCTCTGCTTCGTCTTTTTCGGCCTTGAATTTAAGCTCCTGGTCTTTCTTAGCTTTAGCTTCAGCTTCTATTTTGGCCTTTTGCTCTGCTTCGTCCTTTTTCGCTTTTAATTTAAGCTGCTCGTCTTTCTTAGCTTTAGCCTCAGCTTTTATTTTGGCCTTCTTCTCTGCTTCGTCCTTTTCGGCCTCTAATTTGAGCTCCTGCTCTTTCTTAGCCTTAGCTTCAGCTTCTATTTTGGTCCTTTTCTCTGCCTCGTCCTTTTCGGCCTTTAATTTAAGCTGCTGGTCTTTCTTAGCTTTAGCTTCAGCTTCTATTTTGGCCTTTTGCTCTGCTTCGTCCTTTTTCGCTTTTAATTTAAGCTGCTCGTCTTTCTTAGCTTTAGCCTCAGTTTTTATTTTGGCCTTTTTCTCTGCTTCGTCCTTTTCGGCCTCTAATTTGAGCTCCTGCTCTTTCTTAGCCTTAGCTTCAGCTTCTATTTTGGTCCTTTTCTCTGCCTCGTCCTTTTCGGCCTTTAATTTAAGCTCCTGGTCTTCCTTAGCTTTAGCTTCAGCTTCTATTTTGGCCTTTTGCTCTGCTTCGTCCTTTTCCGTCTTTATTTTAAGCTCCTGGTCTTTCTTAGCTTTAGCTTCAGCTTCTATTATGGCCTTTTGCTCTGCTTCGTCCTTTTCCGCTTTTAATTTAAGCTGCTCGTCTTTCTTAGCTTTAGCCTCAGCTTTTATTTTGGCCTTCTTCTCTGCTTCGTCCTTTTCGGCCTCTAATTTGAGCTCCTGCTCTTTCTTAGCCTTAGCTTCAGCTTCTATTTTGGTCCTTTTCTCTGCCTCGTCCTTTTCGGCCTTTAATTTAAGCTCCTGGTCTTCCTTAGCTTTAGCTTCAGCTTCTATTTTGGCCCTTTCCTCTGCTTCGTCTTTCTCGGCCTTTAATTTCATCTCCTGGTCTTTCTTAGCTTTAGCTTCAGCTTCTATTTGGGCCTTTTGCTCTGCTTCGTCCTTTTCCGCTTTTAATTTAAGCTCCTGGTCTTTCTTAGCTTTAGCTTCAGCTGCTATTTTGGCCTTTTGCTCTGCTTCGTCTTTGTCGGCCTTTAATTTAAGCTCCTGGTCTTTCTTGGCTTTAGCTTCAGCCTGTATTTTGTCCTTTTCCTCTGCCTCGTCTTTCTCGGCCTTTAATTTAAGCTCCTGGTCTTTCTTGGCTTTAGCTTCAGCTTCTATTTTGGCCTTTTGCTCTGCTTCGTCCTTTTCGGCCTTTAATTTAAGCTCCTGGTCTTTCTTGGCTTTAGCTTCAGCCTGTATTTTGTCCTTTTCCTCTGCCTCGTCTTTCTCGGCCTTTAATTTAAGCTCCTGGTCTTTCTTGGCTTTAGCTTCAGCTTCTATTTTGGCCTTTTGCTTTGCTTCGTCCTTTTCGGCTTTTAATTTAAGCTCCTGGTCTTTCTTGGCTTTAGCTTCAGCCTCCATTTTGGCCTTTTCCTCTGCTTCGTCTTTTTCCGCTTTTAATTTAAGCTCCTTGTCTTTCTTGGCCTTAGCTTTAGCTTCTATTTTGGCCCTTTTCTCTGCTTCGTCCTTTTCGGCCTTTAATTTCAGCTCCTGGTCTTTCTTAGCTTTAGCTTCAGCTTCTATTTTGGCCTTTTGCTCTGCTTCGTCCTTTTCGGCCTTTAATTTAAGCTCCTGGTCTTTCTTAGCTTTAGCTTCAGCCTCGATTTTGGCCTTTTCTTCTGCTTCGTCCTTTTCGGCCTTTAATTTAAGCTCCTGGTCTTCCCTAGCTTTATCTTCAGCTTCTATCTTGGCATTTTGCTCTGCTTCGTCCTTTTTCGCTTTTAATTTAAGCTCCTTGTCTTTTTTGGCCTTAGCTTTAGCTTCTATTTCGGCGTTTTTCTCTGCTTCGTCCTTTTCGGCCTTTAATTTAAGCTCCTGGTCTTTCTTGGCTTTAGCTTCAGCTTCTATTTTGGCCTTTTCCTCTGCTTCGTCTTTCTCGGCCTTTAACTTCAGCTCCTGGTCTTTCTTGGCTTTAGCTTCAGCTTCTATTTTGGCCACCTTTTCCTCTGCTTCGTCTTGCTCGGCCTTTAATTTCAGCTCCTGATCTTTTTTAGCTTTAGCTTCAGCTTCTATTTTGGCCTTTTCCTCTGCTTCGTCCTTCTCGGCCATTACCTTAAGCTCCTGGTCTTTCTTGGCTTTAGCTTCAGCCTCCATTTTGGCCTTTTCCTCTGCTTCGTCCTTTTTGGTCTTTAATTTAAGCTCCTGGTCTTTCTTAGCCTTATCTTCAGCTTTTATCTTGGCCTCTTGCTCTGCCTCGTCCTTTTCCGCTTTTAATTTAAGCTCCTTGTCTTTCTTGGCCTTAGCTTTAGTTCCTATTTTGGCCTTTTGCTCTGCTTCGTCCTTTTCGGCCTTTAATTTAAGCTCCTGGTCTTTCTTAGCTTTAGCTTCAGTCTCCATTTGGGCCTTTTCCTCTGCTTCGTCCTTTTCGGCTTTTAATTTAAGCTCCTGGTCTTTCTTGGCTTTAGCTTCAGCCTCCATTTTGGCCTTTTCCTCTGCTTCGTCCTTTTCGGCCTTTAATTTCAGCTCCTGATCTTTTTTAGCTTTAGCTTCAGCTTCTATTTTGGCCTTTTCCTCTGCTTCGTCCTTCTCGGCCGTTACCTTAAGCTCCTGGTCTTTCTGAGCTTCAGCTTCAGCTTCTATTTTGGCCGCCTGTTCCTCTGTTTCGTCTTTCTCGGCCTTTAATTTCAGCTCCTGATCTTTCTTAGCTTTAGCTTCAGCTTCTTCTTTGGCCTTTTCCTTTGCTTCGTCCTTTTCGGCCATTACCTTAAGCTCCTGGTCTTTCTTGGCTTTAGCTTCAGCCTCTATTTTGGCCTTTTCCTCTGCTTCGTCCTTTTCGGTCTTTAATTTAAGCTCCTGGTCTTTCTTAGCTTTATCTTCAGCTTCTATCTTGGCCTTTTCCTCTGCCTCGTCCTTTTCCGCTTTTAATTTAAGCTCCTTGTCTTTCTTGGCCTTAGCTTTAGTTCCTATTTTGGCCTTCTTCTCTGCTTCGTCCTTTTCGGCCTTTAATTTCAGCTCCTGGTCTTTCTTAGCTTCAGCTTCAGCTTCTATTTTGGCCTTTTCCTCTGTTTCGTCTTTCTCGGCCTTTACTTTCAGCTCCTGATCTTTCTTAGCTTTAGCTTCAGCTTCTTCTTTGACCTTTTCCTCTGCTTCGTCCTTTTCGGCCATTACCTTAAGCTCCTGGTCTTTCTTGACTTTAGCTTCAGCCTCCATTTTTACCTTTTCCTCTGCTTCGTCCTTTTCGGCCTTTAATTTCAGCTCCTGGTCTTTCTCAGCTTTAGCTTCAGCTTCTATTTTGGCCTTTTGCTCTGCTTCGTCCTTTTCGGCCTTTAATTTAAGCTCCTTGTCTTTCTTGGCTTTAGCTTCAGCCTCCATTTTGGCCTTTTCCTCTGCTTCGTCCTTTTCGGCCTTTAATTTCAGCTCCTGATCTTTCTTAGCTTTAGCTTCAGCTTCTTCTTTGGCGTTTTCCTCTGCTTCATCCTTTTCGGCCTTTACCTTAAGCTCCTGGTCTTTCTTGGCTTTAGCTTCAGCCTCCATTTTGGCCTTTTCCTCTGCTTCGTCTATTTCGGTCTTTAATTTAAGCTCCTGGTCTTTCTTAGCTTTATCTTCAGCTTCTATCTTGGCCTTTTGCTCTGCCTCGTCCTTTTCGGCCTTTACCTTAAGCTCCTTGTCTTTCTTGGCTTTAGCTTCAGCCTCCATTTTGGCCTTTTCCTCTGCTTCGTACTTTTCGGCCTTTAATTTCAGCTCCTGATCTTTCTTAGCTTTAGCTTCAGCTTCTTCTTTGGCTTTTTCCTCTGCTTCGTCCTTTTCGGCCTTTACCTTAAGCTCCTTGTCTTTCTTGGCCTTAGCTTTAGTTCCTATTTGGGCCTTCTTCTCTGCTTCGTCCTTTTCGGCCTTTAATTTCAGCTCCTGATCTTTCTTAGCTTCAGCTTCAGCTTCTATTTTGGCCTTTTCCTCTGTTTCGTCTTTCTCGGCCTTTATTTTCAGCTCCTGATCTTTCTTAGCTTTAGCTTCAGCTTCTTCTTTGGCCTTTTCCTCTGCTTCGTCCTTCTCCGCTTTTAATTTAAGCTTCTTGTCTTTCTTGGCCTTAACTTCAGTCTCTATTTTTGCCTTTTGATCTTCTTCGTTCTTTTCTATTTTTACTTTAAGCTTCTGTTCTTTTTTGGCTTTAGCTTCAGGTTCAGCCTCAATCTTTGCGTTTTGCTCTGCTTGGTCCTTTTCTATTTTTGGTTTAAGCTCCTGGTCTTCTTTGTCTTTAGCTTCAGCCTCTATTTTTGCCTTTTGCTTTGCTTCGTCCGTTTCTATTGTTGGTTTAAGCTCCTGGTCCTTTTTATCTTTAGCTTCAACCTCTATTTCTGCCTTTTGCTCTGCTTCGTCCCTTTCTATTTTTGGTTTAAGCTCTTGGTCTTCTTTTTCTTTAGCTTCAGCCTCAATTTTTGCCTTTTGCTCTGCTTCGTCCTTTTCTTGTTTTGGTTTAAGCTCTTGGTTTTCTTTATCTTTAGCTTCAGCCTCAATTTTTGCCTCTTGCTCTGCTTCGTCCTTTTCTATTTTTGGTTTAAGCTCTTGGTCTTTTTTGTCTTTAGCTTCAGCCTCTATTTTTGCTCTTTGCTCTGCTTCGTCCTTTTCTATTGTTGGTTTAAGCTCTTGGTTTTCCTTGTCTTTAGCTTCAGCCTCTATTTTTGCCTTTTGCTCTGCGTCGTCCTTTTCTTTAAGTTTTTCCGATACGTTTTCAGTTGTTTCTTCTTTTCTTTCTGCCTCACCACCAATCTTTAATTCGTTTTCTTCCAAGACCTCCTTAGTTTCTTTATCTTCATATAGCGGTTCGTTAATATCCGTATCTACTTCCTCCTCATTCTCTTCATGTTTTTCGCCATTTAACACCATCGTTTCTTCACCACCAGTATCAAGCGCAACTATATCGTCGGCAACATCCTTAAGGGTCTCCTTAAGAGTTTTAAGTGCACTGCTTACTGTACTCAGTACCGTTGAATCTTTGATTAGATCAATGCACTTGGTTAACTCTTTATCTACTTGTGCAAAATTGTTTTTTAAGTGCGGACGTTTTAGCATAACATCTTCCACGCTCTTGACGTGTCCTAGCAAATCTTTTAGAGATTCTAGCTCGTTTTGTAGCTGCAAAGTTTCAAAAACATTTTTATCTAAGTCCGATGGTAGGTTGTCTTTGGTAGATAGCAATGTTTTTCGAGAGCTGGATAAAACATGCGTTAGGTTAGTCAGCGGTTTCACAATCCTATATATAAGTGTGTCTCTGTAAACGTTGTCTTTAAGTTTCTTGGTACCCATTTCCAGAGATTTCGATAATCTGAAATCATATCGCTTTTCTATGGCTAGCGTGGATATTTCCTTTACCAATTCATCCAAATGAGAGTCAAACAATGCCAGAGACTGATTTAAAATCTCCATCTTTTCGTTGAGCGATACAGCGTTAGCAACTTGTTGAATGTTCTGCTTGGTATCTTTCAGACTTTCTACCATTTCCAACTCCTTGTTGGCTACAGCCTTAATGGAGCTCGGATCGTTTATAATATCCCCCAAGAAAAGCGACAAACTTGTAATCTTGTCACCACAAGAGTTAATGTTTCTGGAATAATCCACGGGAAAATCTGCTGTATTATCTCCTATGTCTTGGGCCAAAGCCAAATTATCCAAAAGCACGGTAACAGGCTCAATCAATCTCGAAAATTTCAATACAGCTCTTTCTCCTAAATCTTTGAAAATAGCTACACTGCCGCTCGCTTTTCCTAAAGTATTTCTGAAACCTTCGCAAGAATTTTTCAGGTTATATAGAGATTTAAAGTCGTTCCTCTCCTTATTAAACTCGGTCACTACCTTATTAAGCGAAGCCTTAACCAAATTTAAAGATTCTTCCATTCCGAGTGGACCAAATTTCAGCTGACCGTTGACGTACTCTATAAACTCAACAACATCCTTCAGCGTCTGCGTTATGGTGGGAGACTCTAGAGTTAGAATTTCAGGAGTCCCAAGTCCAGTTTTAATTGTCTCTAAAGTCTTTTGCATTTTTCCTAGAGGCTCCTTGCCGCATTTGATGAAGTCTTCAATGATCTCAGTCAGATGGGCATAGTCTAACTCTCCTGCTCGTTTAAGAAGAGTAATTGTATTCTGCAACGGTGCGTCTACATCCAATAGTTCAACAACAGGTCTTGAAGGATTTGTTTCGACGTTCTGTACTTCCTCATGGAGTAGTTGCAATTCTACGGAAATTTTAGCAAAAGGACTCAAGAGTAAATCGACTTTTTCGCGTTGATCTTTAATTAATGCCTCACCCAATTGTTTATCAAGGTTTTCTAGAACTTCATTAAAGTTTTGCAGCGGCAACAGGAGAGTTTCCAATAACTTTGTATCTACTGGAAGCAGCAGGACATATTGCAGATTTTCTTTCAGACTAGTAACAGCTCTCTTTAGATTTTTAACGTTAGCTTTTGATACATCCTCGTCTAATAAAGAATTAACTTTAACGTTTTCTATTAGCAAAACCTCCAAAGCAGGAACCAGGTCACCTAGTTTTTTGAATACTTGATCGGAAATTCGTTCGCTGACGCCCTTTTTGCACTGAGCTTCAATAAAATCAAGCGATTGACTAATCTCCAATAAAGGTTTACCAAAGTTAGTAAGAGAGGCTAGGCTTTCAGGTAAATTTGTTGTCTTGGACGCAATCAGACTGGTTTCGTCCATCAACTGGCTGAAAGGCAGTCGAAGGCTTCTTATGGTATCGAGGTATTTTTTGTCGGTATCAGATATTTGACTTTCTTCTTCTTTCTTAACATCTTCCTTTTCTTTGATTGAATCTACTCTGATATGTTTTTCTTCCTCGGCTTTCTGTTCGCCCTTTTCTGTTTTAGTTGTTGTATCTGATTGCAAGTCAGCAACTTTTTCCATTAGTCCCAAGGACGCAGATAAGCTCTTGAGGGATATTTCAAGAACTTTAGTACTTTGCGCATCTGAAGGAGCATGTATAATGTTTTCCACTGATTCTTTTAGACTGACGACCGCTTGTTTTTGCTGCTCTAATAACTCCGGCATTAAATCAGACTCCTTTGTTTGAATAAGCACAGCATTAAGATTCTCTAAAGGCCCTTGAAGATTAGAAAGTCGTTCTGCTTCCTCGTTGGTCATATCTTGAGTGATTTCAGAAATGTGTGCAACTTCTTCCAATGCAGCTTGCAAGAGAATAACAGAATCTTCAATTTGTGCCAAGCCAGATTGTTGTGGCAGTAGTGAAACATCTGTCGACTGTTGTTTCAACGTCTTTACTTCCTCGGCAACTTTCTTGACAGATTCTATTAACTGTTTCGCTGCAGCCACGTCCTTTCTTTCAGGTTTCTCATCTTTTTGCAAGGCAGCAACTTCTTCCATTTGTCCCAGGGAAGCAGATAAGCTCTTGAGAGATGTTTCAAGAACTTTAATACTTTGCGCATCTGAAGGAGCATGTATAATGTTTTCCACTGATTCCTTTAGACTGACGACCGCTTGTTTTATTTCGGATTTCTGCTGCTTCAATAATTCCGGTCTTAAAGCAGACTCCTTTGTGTGAACAATCACAGCATTGAGCTTCTCTAAAGGCTGCTGAAGATTACAAAGTCTTTCTGCCTCTTCGTTGGTCATATCTTGAGTGATTTCAGAAATGTGTGCAACTTCTTCCAATGCAGCTTGCAAGAGAATAACAGAATCTTCAATTTGTGCCAAGCCAGATTGTTGTGGCAGTAGTGAAACATCTGTCGACTGTTGTTTCAACGTCTTTACTTCCTGGGCAACTTTCTTGACAGATTCTATTAACTGTTTCGCTGCAGCCACGTCCTTTCTCTCAGGTTTCTCATCTTTTTGCAAGGCAGCAACTTCTTCGATTTGTCCCAGGGAAGCAGATAAGCTCTTAAGAGATGTTTCAAGAACTTTAATACTTTGCGCATCTGAAGGAGCATGTATAATGTTTTCCACTGATTCCTTTAGACTGACGACCGCTTGTTTTACTTCGGATTTTTGCTGCTCCAATAATTCCGGTCTTAAAGCAGACTCCTTTGTGTGAACAATCACAGCATTGAGCTTCTCTAAAGGCTCTTGAAGATTGAAAAGTCTTTCTGCTTCCTCGTTGGTCATGTCTGGAGTGATTTCAGAAATGTGTGCAACTTCTTCCAAGGCAGCTTGCAAGAGACTAATAGAATCCTCAATTTGTGTCAAGTCAGCTTGTTGTGGTAGTACTGAAATATCTGCTGACTGTTGTTTTAACGTATTTACTTCTTCGGCAACCTTCTTGACAGATTCTATTAACTGTTTCGCTGCAGCCACGTCCTTTCTCTCAGGTTTCTCATCTTTTTGCAAGGCAGCAACTTCTTCGATTTGTCCCAGGGAAGCAGATAAGCTCTTAAGAGATGTTTCAAGAACTTTAATACTTTGCGCATCTGAAGGAGCATGTATAATGTTTTCCACTGATTCCTTTAGACTGACGACCGCTTGTTTTATTTCGGATTTCTGCTGCTCCAATAATTCCGGTTTTAAAGCAGACTCCTTCGCTTGAACAATCACAGCATTGAGCTTCTCTAAAGGCTGCCGAAGATTAGAAAGTCTTTCTGCCTCTTCGTTGGTCATATCTTGAGTGATTTCAGAAATGTGTGCAACTTCTTCCAATGCAGCTTGCAAGAGACTAATAGAATCCTCAATTTGTGTCAAGTCAGCTTGTTGTGGTAGTACTGAAACATCTGCTGACTGTTGTTTTAACGTCTTTACTTCTTCGGCAACCTTCTTGACAGATTCTATTAACTGTTTCGCTGCAGCCACGTCCTTTCTCTCAGGTTTCTCATCTTTCTGCAAGGCAGCAACTTCTTCCATTTGTCCCAGGGAAGCAGATAAGCTCTTGAGAGATGTTTCAAGAACTTTAATACTTTGCGCATCTGAAGGAGCATGTATAATGTTTTCCACTGATTCTTTTAGACTGACGACCGCTTGTTTTACTTCGGATTTTTGCTGCTCCAATAATTCCGGTGTTAAAGCAGACTCTTTTGTTTGAACAAGCACAGCATTGAGCTTCTCTAAAGGCTGCTGAAGATTAAAAAGTCTTTCTGCTTCTTCGTCGGTCATATCTTGAGTGATTTCAGAAATGTGTGCAACTTCTTCCAAGGCAGCTTGCAAGAGACTAATAGAATCCTCAATTTGTGTCAAGTCAGCTTGTTGTGGTAGTACTGAAACATCTGCTGACTGTTGTTTTAACGTCTTTACTTCTTCGGCAACCTTCTTGACAGATTCTATTAACTGTTTCGCTGCAGCCACGTCATTTCTCTCAGGTTTCTCATCTTTCTGCAAGGCAGCAACTTCTTCCATTTGTCCCAGGGAAGCAGATAAGCTCTTGAGAGATGTTTCAAGAACTTTAATACTTTGCGCATCTGAAGGAGCATGTATAATGTTTTCCACTGATTCTTTTAGACTGACGACCGCTTGTTTTACTTCGGATTTTTGCTGCTCCAATAATTCCGGTGTTAAAGCAGACTCTTTTGTTTGAACAAGCACAGCATTGAGCTTCTCTAAAGGCTGCTGAAGATTGAAAAGTCTTTCTGCTTCTTCGTTGGTCATATCTTGAGTGATTTCAGAAATGTGTGCAACTTCTTCCAAGGCAGCTTGCAAGAGACTAATAGAATCCTCAATTTGTGTCAAGTCAGCTTGTTGTGGTAGTACTGAAACATCTGCTGACTGTTGTTTTAACGTCTTTACTTCTTCGGCAACCTTCTTGACAGATTCTATTAACTGTTTCGCTGCAGCCACGTCCTTTCTCTCAGGTTTCTCATCTCTCTGCAAGGCAGCAACTTCTTCCATTTGTCCCAGGGAAGCAGATAAGCTCTTGAGAGATGTTTCAAGAACTTTAATACTTTGCGCATCTGAAGGAGCATGTATAATGTTTTCCACTGATTCTTTTAGACTGACGACCGCTTGTTTTACTTCGGATTTTTGCTGCTCCAATAATTCCGGTGTTAAAGCAGACTCTTTTGTTTGAACAAGCACAGCATTGAGCTTCTCTAAAGGCTGCTGAAGATTGAAAAGTCTTTCTGCTTCTTCGTTGGTCATATCTTGAGTGATTTCAGAAATGTGTGCAACTTCTTCCAAGGCAGCTTGCAAGAGACTAATAGAATCCTCAATTTGTGTCAAGTCAGCTTGTTGTGGTAGTACTGAAACATCTGCTGACTGTTGTTTTAACGTCTTTACTTCTTCGGCAACCTTCTTGACAGATTCTATTAACTGTTTCGCTGCAGCCACGTCCTTTCTCTCAGGTTTCTCATCTTTCTGCAAGGCAGCAACTTCTTCCATTTGTCCCAGGGAAGCAGATAAGCTCTTGAGAGATGTTTCAAGAACTTTAATACTTTGCGCATCTGAAGGAGCATGTATAATGTTTTCCACTGATTCTTTTAGACTGACGACCGCTTGTTTTACTTCGGATTTTTGCTGCTCCAATAATTCCGGTGTTAAAGCAGACTCTTTTGTTTGAACAAGCACAGCATTGAGCTTCTCTAAAGGCTGCTGAAGATTGAAAAGTCTTTCTGCTTCTTCGTTGGTCATATCTTGAGTGATTTCAGAAATGTGTGCAACTTCTTCCAAGGCAGCTTGCAAGAGACTAATAGAATCCTCAATTTGTGTCAAGTCAGCTTGTTGTGGTAGTACTGAAACATCTGCTGACTGTTGTTTTAACGTCTTTACTTCTTCGGCAACCTTCTTGACAGATTCTATTAACTGTTTCGCTGCAGCCACGTCCTTTCTCTCAGGTTTCTCATCTTTCTGCAAGGCAGCAACTTCTTCCATTTGTCCCAGGGAAGCAGATAAGCTCTTGAGAGATGTTTCAAGAACTTTAATACTTTGCGCATCTGAAGGAGCATGTATAATGTTTTCCACTGATTCTTTTAGACTGACGACCGCTTGTTTTACTTCGGATTTTTGCTGCTCCAATAATTCCGGTCTTAAAGCAGACTCCTTTGTTTGAACAATCACAGCATTGAGCTTTTCTAAAGGCTGCTGAAGATTGGAAAGTCTTTCTGCTTCTTCGTCGGTCATATCTTGAGTGATTTCGGAAATGTGTGCAACTTCTTCCAAGGCAGCTTGCAAGAGATTAACTGAATCCTCAATTTGTGTCAAGTCAGCTTGTTGTGGTAGTACTGAAACATCTGCTGACTGTTGTTTTAACGTCTTTACTTCTTCGGCAACCTTCTTGACAGATTCTATTAACTGTTTCGCTGCAGCCACGTCCTTTCTCTCAGGTTTCTCATCTTTCTGCAAGGCAGCAACTTCTTCCATTTGTCCCAGGGAAGCAGATAAGCTCTTGAGAGATGTTTCAAGAACTTTAATACTTTGCGCATCTGAAGGAGCATGTATAATGTTTTCCACTGATTCTTTTAGACTGACGACCGCTTGTTTTACTTCGGATTTTTGCTGCTCCAATAATTCCGGTCTTAAAGCAGGCTCCTTTGTTTGAACAATGACAGCATTGAGCTTTTCTAAAGGCTGCTGAAGATTGGAAAGTCTTTCTGCCTCTTCGTTGGTCATATCTTGAGTGATTTCAGAAATGTGTGCAACTTCTTCCAAGGCAGCTTCCAAGAGACTAATAGAATCCTCAATTTGTGTCAAGTCAGCTTGTTGTGGTAGTACTGAAACATCTGCTGACTGTTGTTTTAACGTCTTTACTTCTTCGGCAACCTTCTTGACAGATTCTATTAACTGTTTCGCTGCAGCCACGTCCTTTCTCTCAGGTTTCTCATCTTTCTGCAAGGCAGCAACTTCTTCCATTTGTCCCAGAGAAGCAGATAAGCTCTTGAGAGATGTTTCAAGAACTTTAATACTTTGCGCATCTGAAGGAGCATGTATAATGTTTTCTACTGATTCTTTTAGACTGACGACCGCTTGTTTTACTTCGGATTTTTGCTGCTCCAATAATTCCGGTGTTAAAGCAGACTCTTTTGTTTGAACAAGCACAGCATTGAGCTTCTCTAAAGGCTGCTGAAGATTGAAAAGTCTTTCTGCTTCTTCGTTGGTCATATCTTGAGTGATTTCAGAAATGTGTGCAACTTCTTCCAAGGCAGCTTGCAAGAGACTAATAGAATCCTCAATTTGTGTCAAGTCAGCTTGTTGTGGTAGTACTGAAACATCTGCTGACTGTTGTTTTAACGTCTTTACTTCTTCGGCAACCTTCTTGACAGATTCTATTAACTGTTTCGCTGCAGCCACGTCCTTTCTCTCAGGTTTCTCATCTTTCTGCAAGGCAGCAACTTCTTCCATTTGTCCCAGGGAAGCAGATAAGCTCTTGAGAGATGTTTCAAGAACTTTAATACTTTGCGCATCTGAAGGAGCATGTATAATGTTTTCCACTGACTCTTTTAGACTGACGACCGCTTGTTTTACTTCGGATTTCTGCTGGTCCAATAATTCCGGTTTTAAAGCAGACTCCTTTGTTTGAACAATCACAGCATTGAGTTTCTCTAAAGGCTGCTGAAGATTGGAAAGTCTTTCTGCTTCTTCGTTGGTCATATCTTGAGTGATTTCGGAAATGTGTGCAACTTCTTCCAAGGCAGCTTGCAACAGACTAATAGAATCCTCAATTTGTGACAAGTCAGCTTGTTGTGGTAGTACTGAAACATCTGCTGACTGTTGTTTTAACGTCTTTACTTCTTCGGCAACCTTCTTGACAGATTCTATTAACTGTTTCGCTGCAGCCACGTCCTTTCTCTCAGGTTTCTCATCTTTCTGCAAGGCAGCAACTTCTTCCATTTGTCCCAGGGAAGCAGATAAGCTCTTGAGAGATGTTTCAAGAACATTAATACTTTGCGCATCTGAAGGAGCATGTATAATGTTTTCCACTGACTCTTTTAGACTGACGACCGCTTGTTTTACTTCGGATTTCTGCTGCTCCAATAATTCCGGTTTTAAAGCAGACTCCTTTGTTTGAACAATCACAGCATTGAGTTTCTCTAAAGGCTGCTGAAGATTGGAAAGTCTTTCTGCTTCTTCGTTGGTCATATCTTGAGTGATTCCGGAAATGTGTGCAACTTCTTCCAAGGCAGCTTGCAAGAGACTAATAGAATCCTCAATTTGTGACAAGTCAGCTTGTTGTGGTAGTACTGAAACATCTGCTGACTGTTGTTTTAACGTCTTTACTTCTTCGGCAACCTTCTTGACAGATTCTATTAACTGTTTCGCTGCAGCCACGTCCTTTCTCTCAGGTTTCTCATCTTTCTGCAAGGCAGCAACTTCTTCCATTTGTCCCAGGGAAGCAGATAAGCTCTTGAGAGATGTTTCAAGAACTTTAATACTTTGCGCATCTGAAGGAGCATGTATAATGTTTTCCACTGACTCTTTTAGACTGACGACCGCTTGTTTTACTTCGGATTTCTGCTGCTCCAATAATTCCGGTTTTAAAGCAGACTCCTTTGTTTGAACAATCACAGCATTGAGTTTCTCTAAAGGCTGCTGAAGATTGGAAAGTCTTTCTGCTTCTTCGTTGGTCATATCTTGAGTGATTTCGGAAATGTGTGCAACTTCTTCCAAGGCAGCTTGCAAGAGACTAATAGAATCCTCAATTTGTGACAAGTCAGCTTGTTGTGGTAGTACTGAAACATCTGCTGACTGTTGTTTTAACGTCTTTACTTCTTCGGCAACCTTCTTGACAGATTCTATTAACTGTTTCGCTGCAGCCACGTCCTTTCTCTCAGGTTTCTCATCTTTCTGCAAGGCAGCAACTTCTTCCATTTGTCCCAGGGAAGCAGATAAGCTCTTGAGAGATGTTTCAAGAACTTTAATACTTTGCGCATCTGAAGGAGCATGTATAATGTTTTCCACTGATTCTTTTAGACTGACGACCGCTTGTTTTACTTCGGATTTTTGCTGCTCCAATAATTCCGGTGTTAAAGCAGACTCTTTTGTTTGAACAAGCACAGCATTGAGCTTCTCTAAAGGCTCTTGAAGATTGAAAAGTCTTTCTGCTTCCTCGTTGGTCATGTCTGGAGTGATTTCAGAAATGTGTGCAACTTCTTCCAAGGCAGCTTGCAAGAGACTAATAGAATCCTCAATTTGTGTCAAGTCAGCTTGTTGTGGTAGTACTAAAACATCTGCCGACTGTTGTTTTAACGTCTTTACTTCTTCGGCAACCTTCTTGACAGATTCTATTAACTGTTTCGCTGCAGCCACGTCCTTTCTCTCAGGTTTCTCATCTTTCTGCAAGGCAGCAACTTCTTCCATTTGTCCCAGGGAAGCAGATAAGCTCTTGAGAGGTGTTTCAAGAGCTTTAATACTTTGCGCATCTGAAGGAGCATGTATAATGTTTTCCACTGATTCTTTTAGACTGACAACCGCTTGTTTTACTTCGTATTTTTGCTGTTCCAATAATTCCGGTTTTAAAGCAGACTCTTTTGTTTGAATAAGCACAGCATTGAGCTTCTCTAAAGGCTCTTGAAGACTAGAAAGTCGTTCTGCTTCCTCATTGGTCATATCTTGAGTGATTTCAGAAATGTGTGCAACGTCTTCCAAGGCAGCTTGCAAGAGATTAACAGAATCTTCAATTTGTGTCAAGCCAGCTTGTTGTGGTAAAACTGAAACATCTGCAACATCTGCTGATTGTTGTTTCAACGTCTTTACTTCTTCGACAACTTTATTGACAGAATCCATTATCTGTTTCGCTGCTGCTACATCCTTTCGTTCAGCTCTTTTATCTGTCTTTGGGTCAGTGCTAGAAAGTTTTTCTACGTTTTCACTGCTGATATCTTGCGTGATTTCAGAAATTTGGATAACTTCCGTTGGGGAAACTTGAAGGAGGTTTACAGAATCTTCAATGGGTGCTTGTTGTTGCGCAGGCTCACTTAAACCTTGACATATTTTCGTTTCTTTGGTATCGTACATCCCCTCAGTTGCACTTGGTTTAACGAAGTACCGAGTAACATTGGTAAGTGTTCGTGAAAAGTGTTTTAGGGGCTTCTGCAGATTAGCAAAGACGACCGACTTTGAGGAAACCGAAGTAACTTTATCTACGGCTTCTTTTAATGTAGCTACGGCATTTTGTAGATCGGGTTTTTGGACTTGCGAAACTTCCGGCTGTTCGCCCGTTTGAATTACTACCAAGCATAAACTTTCCAAAGGTTTTATCAAGCTAGCAATATTACTAAACTCTTCTTCGGTTAGTTCTGCTGTTTTCTCCACGTTATTATCAATTTCTTCAAAAGCTGCAGTTAGATGGCAAATACTATTTTCCATGTCTGTTACTAACGTAATGTCATCCTTTTCAGCCAAATCTGGACGTTTGTGGCCCAAAATCACAGCCTCAATATTTAATTTCTTGCTGAGTTCTGCAACAATTCCAAGAATCTGTTTTCCTTTGAGTTTCGACTTTAACCTTTCTTGTGTCTTGTTTTTTTGCTCGACTTCAGCTTTTTCTATTTCTTTTTCTACAACTTGATCTATTGTGTTTGCCTCATCAGATCGCTTGTCGTCCTTTTTAATATCTGTAATTGTGGTTAATTCGCCTTTACCTTCTTTCTTTGCTTCTTTATCACCTACTTCTTCAGTCTTCTCCAATTCATCTTTCTCTGAAGTTGCATAACTTCCTGACGATATTTCCGCGTCTTCTGGCTTCCTTCCCAGTACTTGATCTTGATCTGGCGTTTCCCCGTTGGCTTTTTCTGCATTAGCAACTTCTTTGGAAATTTTTAAAGTTTCAGCATCAACATTTGTTTCTGTTTTTAATTGTTCTTCTATATGGGATAACGTCGCTGTGAAGGCCGTAAGAGATACCTCAACAACTCGCAATTCCTTGGGCAATAATGGAGCTTGAATTATTCTTTCTGAGACTTCTTTCAGGGCTACAAGAGCGCTTTGTATTTGTGGCTTGATCACTTCCAATGTGGCTGCTTTATGCAATTCTTGTGACACTTGTCGAACCAAGATGGTTAATTTCTCAAGAGGAACGCTAATTTCCGATAATATTTTCGACTCATTCTCCAATCCTTGTTGTGAGTTAGCAGCTTCCTCTAGTGATGCTTGAAGATCAGCAACAGTCTCTGCAACCTCTATTATGGACAAAACGCCTTGTTGAGGAGATGTCTCTAACTCACTGCTAGTTTGCTTCAAAAGTTTAACCTCCTCAGCCAAAGTTTTCATTTGCTCTGCCATCAATTTCATACAGTCTCCTGACTGTTGTTTAGCAACCGCTGTTTCAGCGACTTCTTCAGTTGCTGATGATTTAACGTCATCAATAGCTTTTTCCTCGATTCTCTGTTCTTCTACTTGACTTACAACATCGGGAATTTCTAGACTGCCTTCTTCGGAAATCTTTAAAGTTTCGACATCAACAATTGTTTCTGTTTTTAATTGTTCTTCTATATGGGATAACGTAGCTGTGAGGGCTGTAAGAGATACCTCAACAACTCGCAATTCCTTGGGCAATAATGGACTTTGAATAATTCTCTCCAAGACTTCTTTTAGGGCTACAACAGCGCTTTGTATTTGTGGCTTAACCACTTCCAATGTGGTTGCTTTATGTAATTCTTGTGAGACTTGTCGAACCAAGATGGTTAATTTTTCAAGAGGAACACTAATTTCCGATAATATTTTCGACTCATTCTCCAATCCTTGTTGTGAGTTAGCAGCTTCCTCTAGTGATGTTTGAAGATCAGCAACAGTCTCTGCAACCTCTATTATGGACAGAACGCCTTGTTGAGGAGATATCTCTAACTCACTACTAGTTTGCTTTAAAAGTTTAACCTCTTCAGCCAACGTTTTCATTTGTTCTGCCAACAACTTTATACACTCTCCTGGCTCTTGTTTAGCAACCGCTGTTCCAGCAACTGCTTCAGTTGCTGATGATTTAACTTCATCAATAGCTTTTTTGTCGATTCTCTGTTCTTCTACTTGACTTACAACATCGGGAATTTCTAGAGTGCCTTCTTCGGAAATCTTTGAAGTTTCGGCATCAACAATTGTTTCTGTTTTTAATTGTTCTTCTATATGGGATAACGTAGCTGTGAGGGCTGTAAGAGATACCTCAACAACTCGCAATTCCTTGGGCAATAATGGACTTTGAATAATTCTCTCCAAGACTTCTTTTAGGGCTACAACAGCGCTTTGTATTTGTGGCTTAACCACTTCCAATGTGGTTGCTTTATGTAATTCTTGTGAGACTTGTCGAACCAAGATGGTTAATTTTTCAAGAGGAACACTAATTTCCGATAATATTTTCGACTCATTCTCCAATCCTTGTTGTGAGTTAGCAGCTTCCTCTAGTGATGTTTGAAGATCAGCAACAGTCTCTGCAACCTCTATTATGGACAGAACGCCTTGTTGAGGAGATATCTCTAACTCACTACTAGTTTGCTTCAAAAGTTTAACCTCTTCAGCCAACGTTTTCATTTGTTCTGCCAACAACTTCATACATTCTCCTGGTTGTTGTTTAGCAATTGCTGTCTCAGCGACTTCTTCCGGTGCAGATGATTTAACTTCGTCAATAATTTTCACGTCGATTATCTGCTTATCAACTTGACTTACGTTATCAGCAATTTCTAGAATGCATTCCTCGGAAATCTTTGAAGTTTCGGCATCAACAATTGTTTCTGTTTTTAATTGGTCTTCTATATGAGATAACGTAGCTGTGAGGGCCGTAAGAGAAACTTCAACAACTCGAAGTTCCTTGGGCAATAATTGCGTTTGAATAATTCTCTCCAATACTTCTTTCAGGGCTACAACAGCGCTTTGTATTTGTGGCTTAACCACTTCCAATGTGGTTGCTTTATGTAATTCTTGTGAGACTTGTCGAACCAAGATAGTTAATTTTTCAAGAGGGACGCTAATTTCCGATAATATGTTTGCCTCATTCTCCAATCCTTGTTGTGAGTTAGCAGCTTCCTCTAGTGATGATTGAAGATCAGCAACAGTCTGCGCAACCTCCATTATAGACAGAACGCCTTGTTGAGGAGATATCTCTAACTCACTGCTAGTTTGCTTCAAAAGTTTAACCTCCTCAGCCAACGTTTTCATTTGTTCTGCCAACAACTTTATACACTCTCCTGGCTCTTGTTTAGCAACCGCTGTTCCAGCAACTGCTTCAGTTGCTGATGATTTAACTTCATCAATAGCTTTTTTGTCGATTCTCTGTTCTTCTACTTGACTTACAACATCGGGAATTTCTAGAGTGCCTTCTTCGGAAATCTTTGAAGTTTCGGCATCAACAATTGTTTCTGTTTTTAATTGTTCTTCTATATGGGATAACGTAGCTGTGAGGGCTGTAAGAGATACCTCAACAACTCGCAATTCCTTGGGCAATAATGGACTTTGAATAATTCTCTCCAAGACTTCTTTTAGGGCTACAACAGCGCTTTGTATTTGTGGCTTAACCACTTCCAATGTGGTTGCTTTATGTAATTCTTGTGAGACTTGTCGAACCAAGATGGTTAATTTTTCAAGAGGAACACTAATTTCCGATAATATTTTCGACTCATTCTCCAATCCTTGTTGTGAGTTAGCAGCTTCCTCTAGTGATGTTTGAAGATCAGCAACAGTCTCTGCAACCTCTATTATGGACAGAACGCCTTGTTGAGGAGATATCTCTAACTCACTACTAGTTTGCTTCAAAAGTTTAACCTCTTCAGCCAACGTTTTCATTTGTTCTGCCAACAACTTCATACATTCTCCTGGTTGTTGTTTAGCAATTGCTGTCTCAGCGACTTCTTCCGGTGCAGATGATTTAACTTCGTCAATAATTTTCACGTCGATTATCTGCTTATCAACTTGACTTACGTTATCAGCAATTTCTAGAATGCCTTCCTCGGAAATCTTTGAAGTTTCGGCATCAACAATTGTTTCTGTTTTTAATTGGTCTTCTATACGAGATAACGTAGCTGTGAGGGCCGTAAGAGAAACCTCAACAACTCGAAATTCCTTGGGCAATAATTGCGTTTGAATAATTCTCTCCAATACTTCTTTCAGGGCTACAACAGCGCTTTGTATTTGTGGCTTAACCACTTCCAATGTGGTTGCTTTATGTAATTCTTGTGAGACTTGTCGAACCAAGATAGTTAATTTTTCAAGAGGGACGCTAATTTCCGATAATATGTTTGCCTCATTCTCCAATCCTTGTTGTGAGTTAGCAGCTTCCTCTAGTGATGATTGAAGATCAGCAACAGTCTGCGCAACCTCTATTATAGACAGAACGCCTTGTTGAGGAGATATCTCTAACTCACTGCTAGTTTGCTTCAAAAGTTTAACCTCCTCAGCCAACGTTTTCATTTGTTCTGCCAACAACTTTATACACTCTCCTGGCTCTTGTTTAGCAACCGCTGTTCCAGCAACTGCTTCAGTTGCTGATGATTTAACGTCATCAATAGCTTTTTTGTCGATTCTCTGTTCTTCTACTTGACTTACAACATCGGGAATTTCTAGAGTGCCTTCTTCGGAAATCTTTGAAGTTTCGGCATCAACAATTGTTTCTGTTTTTAATTGTTCTTCTATATGGGATAACGTAGCTGTGAGGGCTGTAAGAGATACCTCAACAACTCGCAATTCCTTGGGCAATAATGGACTTTGAATAATTCTCTCCAAGACTTCTTTCAGGGCTACAACAGCGCTTTGCATTTGTGGCTTAACCACTTCTAATGTGGTTGCTTTATGTAATTCTTGTGAGACTTGTCGAACCAAGATGGTTAATTTTTCAAGAGGAACACTAATTTCCGATAATATTTTCGACTCATTCTCCAATCCTTGTTGTGAGTTAGCAGCTTCCTCTAGTGATGCTTGAAGATCAGCAACAGTCTCCGCAACCTCTATTATAGACAGGACGCCTTGTTGAGGAGATATCTCTAACTCGATACTAGTTTGCTTCAGAAGCTTAACCTCTTCAGCCAACGTTTTTATTCGTTCTGCCAACAACTTCATACCCTCTTCTGACTGTTGTTTAGCAAGCGCGGTCTCAGCGACTTCTTTAGGTGCCGATGATTTAACTTCGTCTGGCTGTTTTTCGGTGACTTTTTTCACATCGATTTTCTCTTCCACTTGACTTAAAACAGCCGAAAAAACTGTTAAAGAATCCTCGGCAGTTTTAAGACCCTTGGATTCGGAGCAGACCTGAATGACATTTACAATCTCTGCTTTGACAGCTCGTATCGCTTCTTTGACTTCCGGTTCTCGAAGCTCTAAAATATCCGGCGTGTTCATTTGTTCCTTTACTTGGACGACGATAGCGGACAACTTTTGCAGGGGTTCCGCAATTTTCATAATATTTTCGTTGTCTTGGGTCGTTAGGTCTTCGGCTGCCAAAGCGTCACTCAGCTGGATAACAGAGCCTTGAAGCTCAATAAGAGACAAAACCCCCTGTTGACTAAGCTTAAGCTCGTCAGTTTTTTGTCGCAGCAACGTCAGCTGTTCTGCGAGTACCCTGAGAGGTTCTTTAACAGCGACATCTGACTTCCCGCTAAGCTTGCTCTGTATGAAATCGACTTTTAGCGCAAGTAGTTTTACAGGCTCCTGGATATATTCCAGAACGAGACTTTTGGAAGTAGCTATTTGTTGTGCAACGGTTTTTAGTAACTGCAATTCTGTGACAACTTTTTCCGTTGTCTTGTCTCCAGTACCGACTACATCCACAATCTGGAATAGACTTTTCATTCCCTCTGTAAGTGCATTTAAATTATCTTTATCGGCTTCTTTAAGTTCCTCTACCATATTGTTTGCTATCAAATTTAACAAGTTCTGTTGGCAATCTTGCAGATAGTCCAGGGGCTCAAGCAGTTCGAGCAACAACTCCAAATTTGAACCCTCTAAACATAGCTCCTTGACGAGTCCACACAATTTAGACGTTTCTATTTGATTGTTTTGCACAATTCCCAAATCATTAATGGTTTCCTTATGATTCTGGCTCACTTCTTCTGAAGTATCTTCAAACTCTTTTTGTACTTGTTCCACTTGAGCTGTCAGAGCCGCCAGCGGCTTCAACAAGGTGACGGTGCTTTTTAACTGAGGTTGGGCCTCTATTATCCGGATAACATCCCTGAAACCTTGTATCGCTTGTTGTAGTTCAGCTTTTTGCACGTCACTGATTACCGGCTTGTGCAGAGCGGCTTCAACCAAGAGGACGATCGCGGAGAGCTTCTCCAGCGAAACTTGCACCACGTTCATTGCATCGCGTCGTAATTGTTGTTCTTGCTCTGAAGCAGCATCTTCGATTTGTGCCATTTCTTGTTCTAGCAACTCAATAGGCTCTCTAAGCTCCAAAATAGAAATAACAGCTCTGCTAGGTGCGGGGTGTTCTTGCACTATAGCTGTACCCATGGTTTTCAGATTGGTCTTGATAGTTTGCAGGCGTTCTTGGACCAAGGGTTCCGCTTTCACTTGCACATCTGCAGGGATTATTTGCGACAATCCTGCCAGACAATCTGACAATTCGTATAGATGATTCATATTCAGATTTTGCTTCAGCAGATCCTCCAAAGATTTTTCTAGCTTTCCGAGCGCTGCTTTATCTTCCGCGCCTTGCAGTTCGGCTTTCACCTTCTTTGCCGAATCCGCAAGAGCTTGAATTTCCGTTTTAGACCGGTCCACGACCGTGGCGAGGTGCTCAAGATTTTCATTTCCTCGAAGCAATGCCGTAGAGAAAGTTTGCAAAGGTTCCACAATCTTCAAAAAAATCTTGTTTTTCTTGCCCTTTTTGCTTTTGATTCGGTCGCTCAGCGCTTTATTCAAGTTCACAATTTTATTTAAAGTATTTTTTAGAGCCGTTCTGGTCGATAGCTCCCGCTGCATCACGACAATGGCTTTAGAAACACTTTCTAAAGGTCCTACAAGCTTTTGCAGAACACTTTTCTCTTTATCAGCGACATAGACCGCTTTCATACATACGGCAATCAACTTGTTCTGAAGAGAATCTATTGGTTCTGCAAGATCGCCAATGTTTAGATTACACACAGACCACCCTTTGTGCTCGGTAATCTTCCTCAAGCAAATCGCTATGTCTTCTATCAAGCCCGTTTCTTGCTCCACAATCTCTGCGTCGAGGCTATCATTCACAACAATCTGCAGCTGCTTTAAAGGGCCCACGAACATTTCAAGCAAATTCATGTCGCCTTGCTGCGACCCATCGCTGATGGCAGCTGTGACAAAATTTAAAAAGCCTGCCAGGGATTCACTTAGCTCATTAAGAGGCGTCATTGGTTTCGTGGCTTGCAGCATTTCCTCGAGATGCTCGTGGATAGATTCGGCAAACGTCTGCTGGGTATCTGGTGCCTTAAGATCTCTGGCTTGTTCGTTCACTGAGATAATATCAGACACCTTGTCGTGAAGCACTTCTAAGTTGTCGCTGCCGACGCAGTCCATCGCTTCTGCGAGCTGTCGCAGGCTCTGCAGCTCTTCGTTACTCACACATTCCCTGCTAGATTCCTGTGAAATGGCCAGTACGATGGCGTCTAAAGGTCGTTGCAGGGCTGGACAAACTTTGGCGCTTAATTGTTCAGCTGATCTACTCAGTTGCTGCAAGACGTGCGACTTTCTCTCCCGTTCCTCTTGGCCAGCGAGAAGAGCCTTTTCCAAGGACTTTTCCACGCTCTTCAGAATGTCCTGCAAGGGATCTATAAAGTCCTTTATCGGCGACTCCTGATTGATGCAAGCGACGAGACTTTTGAGGCTATCGCGCGTTTCGTCGACCATGCAAATTTGATCGTTTGAGGTCCGGTATTCGAGGTCCTCGACCAGTTTTAGTACTTCGTTGACCACAACGTTGGTGGTCTTGAGAATGCTTAGATCGTCGGGGCCCAATCGTTCTTTTTTGTCCTCCAGAATGGTACTGGCGATGAACTGAAGTGTGGTGCAAGGTCTCTGCAGCTCGCCCACCAAAATTTTTCTGCTTTTATTGTCAGACATTGGCTCCGATACGGACAGGGATTCTTGCAAGTTCTGCAAGGAGTTCTGCAAAAACTGCAAAGGTTTGCACGGAACGCTCGGAGGAGGACTGTCGGGTTTCAATAAAGTTAAGATATTGTCCGTCAAAGCCTCCACAATCTCTCTCAGCGCCGTGACGTTGGATTCGCGTGGCGCACTCTGAACTGCCACTTGAAATTCCCTTGTTTTCTCCGATATGCTTTGACTCGGCGCTCTGCTTGTAGGTCTCTGAGCGAAAATCTCCACGTATTCCTTTGCTACTTCCAGACATTCGTTGGCAGAATCCACCACCTTTTGCTCAACATCAACATCCACCGTTAAATGCTCCAACGCCTCCAGGAATCTAGCACAGGTGCTGTCAATGCTCTCTAATACAGCGAGCTTGCTGTTACTCCACTTACCAGCCTTCAACTTGTGGACGCTCTGCTCCAGAGCTTTAATCGAAGCAGACAACGTGCGCTTGAAGTCTTTAGTTATCGCAATGGCTTCCATTAAATTTACAACGTTCTTCATTGTCTGCTCTAAAGGCTCGATAGATTCCCTCATTTTCGAGTCTTTGGGGGTCGCCACGACGGCCAATCGTAAATCTTCAATCATTTTTTTGGCGCTGTCTATGGAGGCCACAGGCTCACCACCTTGTTCTGATCCAATCATCAAACTATTTATTTCAGAAAGGACTTCCCCGGTGACAACCAAGGCGCTTTGTTCTTGCGGCGTCAGCTCGGCCACATTTAGGCTTTCCAGGGCGGCTTGCAGGTTGTGAGCATCTGCGGAGATGGCTTTTTCTAGTTCTTGGACTGCAGTACGTTTTTCGGTGGATAAAGGCTGTTGTTCTATGATGGTTATGGCGGATTTCAGGGACTGTAGGGAGGATAATACTGCGGAGTCCTCTTTTGTGAGAGTTTCCGCTGAAACAGTAATTTCCTGTGTTTGTCCAGCCATGTGATGATCTTCGTTTTGTTCGCCAAAAATTAGGACATTACTGTCTTCAGCAATTATTCTCTCTCCTTCTTCTGATACCTTGAGAGGAAACATTTCTTCTGCTTTAACTTGGCCGTAATGATCTTTGTCTTGTTCGTCAACAATTAGGATATTACTGTCTTCAGCAATTATTCTATCTCCTTCTTCTGATATCTTGAGAGGAACCATTTCTTCTGCTTTAACTTGGCCATGATGATCTTTGTCTTGTTCGCCAACAATTAGGACATTACTGTCTTCAGCAATTATTCTATCTTCTTCTTCTAATATCTTGAGAGTAACCATTTCTTCTGCTTTAACTTCGCCGTCCCCATGTGCTGTTATTATTATCTCGTTATTTTGTTCGAAAATTTGTAGGACAGTACGATCTCCTCCAGATATTATTTCAGATTCCTCTGATACTTTATCGGATATTATTTCTTCTATTTTATCTATACTTGATACTGCTTGTTTGGCATTTTCTGGTTTATCCCCAATAACTTGTTGTGATTCTTCCAAGTCCTTTTTCTTAAAATATTCGGCGACTCTTCTACAAATATCAAAAATATTCCTCGTTACGTTGACAACGGGGCCTTGCCTGCCTTTCAACTTCTCTTCCAGAGCTGCTATATCCGGCTCCATTTCAAAAGTCGCGTTTACCTCCATCAAACATTCCGCCGACTTCCTCAACAAAGCTCTAGAGTCTTGAATGATCTGGCGTTCTTCCTGCGAGAAGCAGACTTTCTCGTACGCATCCACGTTTCCTTCGACGGCGTCCAAAGCATCGGCGAGAACTTCGGGAGTGTCTGAGGTTGTTTCCAAGCAAACCTCTTGGACTGTACTGATAGGGGCCATTTCTATTTGTAGTTGTTCGGCCAAGACTGGTATTTGTTCCACTAAAGTATTTAACAAACCCGTAACAGTATTATGAAGGGGCGAGCTCTCGCTGACAATTGCGATCGATTCCTTTAAATTGGCCATTGAAATAACAATTTGCTCTTGTCGAACGCGGCTCGAATGGCACTCCTTGTCGGCAGCAAACGCAGCTACGCCCTCAAGTGCCTCAGACACGATTTTCAAGAACCCGAAGTCGTTCTCGGATAAATTGGCTTCCAGTAAATCGTTGATGGCCGTTTGCAAGGGATACAAGGACTTTTGCAAGCTTACATTGTCGACGTTCTTGTAGTTAATAGTGGCGATGCTCCTGGTTAACTTTTGAACTGAATCGGAGACCATCTGTACGTTGACCAACTTCAAATTATAATCGTAAACTTGCACGGTATTCGTCTTGATTTTACTTACAGCAAAGTCTTGAAGGGCGTCCAAACTGGGCCGAATCTCCACTAAAGGACTAACGGACGCCATGTTTGATCTTAGAGGTTTCATAATGGACTCTATCTCATCCAAACTCGTCTCTTGCAGAATTTGAAATAGAGCTTGCTTTAAACTGTCCAGATAACGTTGCAAAAGACTTTGGTCTTCTGCACTGTGCACGGTACAACCCGACAAGGCCGAGTATAGGCTTCCTAGCTCCGCCACTATGGGATGTTGTACTTGAGCGTTGCTCAGGGTGTCAAGGCAATCGACCAACTGATCTGTGGAGATTTTAAACGTATCCTTGGGTCGTATGGCCTCGGAAATGCTTGTGGAAACAGCCTGGACATTTGGTAAAACGAAACTGAGCTGAGGCGACAAAGTTACGTGTTCTAGTGCGATTCTTGCCCTTTCCAAGTCTTGTTTCACGTCGGTGACGCTCCTATTTTCACACATTGACTGCGTCAGCTCGGTGACGGTGTCCAAAACCACGTCGATCTGCGCTATATCCTCGGAGGTGTCTTCAAAAATGGCCTTTTGCACGTTTTCTATCAGATGAGCGATATTTTCGACCAAGGGCGTTTCTATGTCCGCCAATTCCAGCTCTATGACGTACGCTTTCGCCTTTTTTAATTTAACAAGTCTACCATCGCGTTTGAGCTTATCTGTGGCGACTTCGGATAACGTGGCAACCAGCGCTTCAACCGAACGCCTTTGAGCTTCAGACAGATTTAATTTACGCGTCGCCACATCAAGTTTGTCGATGATATCTTTAGGGTTTTCTGCGTTCCGAATAACGACCTCTGTTACAGCGCTCGCTATGTTCTCGATCGCACTTTCCACCTCAGCAACTTCGCCGGCGACGTCTTCTTGCACAGCCGTTAAAACGTTTTGCATATGTTCCATCAACGCAAGTTTTCTTGCCAGTAGAGGACCCATCTCCGTGATGACTTCGACAGTCTCCTTTAAGTTTTCGATATTTTTGGGTAGCCTACGGTCCTCCAGAGCGTTCAAAACGTCCATCAAAGGAGCTTCTAGCTTGTCTTTAAGATCACCGAGAGCTTGAACTTGTCGCTCGACTTCTTGAAGCTTGACATTGTCCGTACGGACTAACACGACATCTACTAAACCGCCCAAGATATCATTCAATTGCCCCAAGTCCTCGTCGCCAACTTGCAAAATCACCTCTTTCATCGAATGACTCAGGACCCCTAATTTAGCAGCCAATATTCCTTGTTCCGAGGTCTGGGCCAGCTCCACTGAAACTTGATCGATTCTTTTCAGATTTGTCATCACACCGCATTCCTTGCTGGCAGCTACAAATTCGCTCAAAGGTCGCTGCAGCGTCTCCCTCAACTGACCGGACAAATTTATCGCCGCTGACATTTGCAGATCCGACAAAGATCGGCGGATTTCTTCAGACGTCTTCGCATCCACATCAGAAGATAGAAACTCATCCGTAACGGCTTTGACGTCTTCCAAGACGAGTTGCAAGCTCCTGCAGCTCTCGAACTCGAGGTTATCCAGGTTTATCTCTCTGCAACAACTCGAAATATGACTCAACTGCTTTCCGACATTGCGATCATTCGCACTAACACTGTCGAAGACTTGTAGCAAATCATTGACACGCTCCACCACGTCTCTGTGCTCCAGGATCTCGGAGACGATTTTAAACAGGGTTATGGAGGCCCGTTGAACCGGTACGACCAGCTCGGGGACTAATCTGGTGGCGTCCAACGTCGATAAGTCCTCTGCCACAACTATAAGTTGTCCCTCCGGGACTTTGTCTCGATCGTTTTTGATCGCCACTTGAGCGGCTTCGTTGAGGTGTCTCAAGGCGTCGTCTATTGAAGCGATGTGTTCTTCGCGGACGTTTGCAGAGGCTTGGTGTACGGCTTTCAACACTTCAATTAGCTCCGTAAGCAGGGCTTGCTGTTCTGCTAGATGATGAGCTTCTCGGAGGTCCGAAATGGTTTCTCTCAGGGGTTCCACGCTCTCGAAGCACGGTTCTTCTTCGGCGATAGTTTCGTGTGCGTGCACACTGGATACTGAGGGCTCGTCTTCGATCGAAAACTGGCATGCGACTTGCGCCATAGAGTCGGCCAATTCCCTGACAGCGAACGCAATGTCTATAAGGCTGATGGGAAGCTCCAGTTCATCCAGGACGTGGATTAAACTGGCGTTGCTCCGTGTCAGATCTTCGGCCAAGTTACCGTCCCCTTCCAAGAAGCAGCGGAGCAATCCGTTCAACTCGTCCCCGATGACTTTCAGCGGCTCAAAGTCCTCAAAACGTATATCGAAGTTGTGCTGCTCCAGAGTGATTATCTCGATGGCATTTTGTAGGGGCGAGTGCAGGGTGAAGAGCTTGATCTTCAGATCTTCGGGCAGGTGTTCTAAAATTTCGGCAACGCGCACAAGCGGCTCTCGAATGGAAACGAACGCTTCGCGTCGTGATTCTTCGTCTACTCGAATGCGTTCGATGGTGGCTCCTAGTTTGGCCAGCGGTTCGGCAAGAGCGCGAACTTGCACGATGTCTTCGACGGTCACGATGTGGTCGTCGAGGCGAGGCATGAAAGGGGGGCACCCTTTGACTTGGTCGATGCGCTGGGTTACCTCGGAAGCGACCTAATAACAAACGAAACAACCGATCGATTTTTATGCAATAACCTAAACCGAAACTAACCTGGAACAATTCCGGAGGAACCTGATCCATTCCCTGCGACATGGCGACTTCGTACAGCGTCGCCAGACTTCGCTCCAAGTCCGAGATGTGTTCCACGACGACCCTGCAGGATTCGGGAGACGCCAAAAATTCCTGCGGAGGTATTTCCGACATTATGGGCAAATTCTGTATAGAAGCAATCGATTTTCTGAGGCCCTCCATGGAATAATCTGCTCCGTCTGAAAAACGAAACGTGTTTACTGGGCGGCCGTCACGCAGCGCCAACGGTTACTTACCGACGAGCTGAGTCTCGTCCATGACTTGCTGATGCATCACGGCAACGTTGTACTGCAACCGTTCGAGCAGATTCTTGAGCTCCGATCTGGCGGGAACCCCCGGCGTCAGCGTAACGAAATCCAAAATTTCGATGATCCGATCTTCGATCAGTTCCAGGGGCACCACGCAATGTTGCAATCGACTTCGGTCTTCTTCGGTGAGCTCCTCTCGCTTCGCCCTTAACATATCCTCGTTGGCGATTTCGTAGAGGGCGATGGCGTGCGGCAAAAGGGGTTCCAACACTAGTTGGGCGCTGGGCTCCACTGCCATCCTCTGCAGATCCGTTAAAATGCGTCTGGTGTCTTCCAGAATGGCTTCCGATACCTAAAAGAGGAAAACCCGAAGAACAATAATCTCTCTCCAAATAACCTTCCCGGTAACTTACCACAGTGTCGTACGTTTCATCCAAAACGACGACATTATCTTCAGAGGATCCGATGATTTCGTCACCGCCGCCCTGTTCGTTTTGTTCCATAAGGTGCCCCCTTACCGCTCCCACCCTCTCTCTCAAAGTAACGAATATCTCTCTCATCTCTCCTGCACACATAAGAAATATATTTATAACATTTCTTCGGCTGAGTCTGACACTCTGAAAATTTAGTGTAACATGTCAATCTAGATCTGAAGGGGGACAAGTTTAGAGGTATTTGTTTTTGTACAGGACACCTACCCCTAAAATATTAAATGGCAACTTCATTGTAGATAAGTGACATTGTTTCTGGGTAGCTTATTATCCGTAATGACAACTACGTCACCACTTTTATTATTTTCCTTTTCCTGCTACCATTTGCTTCGAGTTATGGAGTTGATATCCCAACCAACAAAGCTATTTTATAATTTAATGGTTATACTTTATAGGTATTTTATTAATACTTTCACGATCACATAAGAGCTGCAATAAACACTATTCTGTTGTAGGCAGCTAAAGTGTTATATAAATTTATCATCCTAACGTTTACATAACAGAATTATACAATATCTTATAAAACAATCATAAAGTTACTGCAGAAACGTTTCTGTGAACAACTTAAAAAACGTTTTAGCCTATAAAATACAATTATTTTATAGTGGCTTTATTGTACATTTCTGCGACATTTATAATTTCCTTATAAATATATTTTAAAATTGTTTTATAGTTGCCTCCTTGGACTTAAAAAAAAAACAGTTATAATAGAGTAATTCTAAAAATAATTAGCCTTTAAAAGTAAATTGTTATTTTAGCGATCACTTTATAACCACTTTTTAATATGGCAATTCTACTACAGTATAGAAACAAAAAGAAATTTCTTATAAAATTAAATTGTTCCCATAAATATAGGTACATTTGCTGTCACAAACTACATAATAAGACATATTTAAGACAACTAATTTTATACCATCACTGAGTCACCTGATGTTATGTTAGGCTAAGTTTTGGGTCCTAAACAAAAAATGTCGAATATGAAACAATGGAAAAAAATTAAGAAAAGTGGTGCCTTTCGAAGAAGATTAAAGATAATAAAACTGTTTTATAATGCTATAATATTGGTTACCTACTGAAGTATTTTATAAAATGGTGTCAGTTTTGCATATGTAGCTGTTGTAGAAACGCGTTGAAAACATTCCGAAGAGTACAGTTGTTTTATAAATTTTTTGTCGAAAACGTTTTCGCGACCATAATAAAATATCAAATTGCTGGTTGGGATATCTTCTCTAGAAGTTTTCCGCAAGCTACTGTCCATATTTCCACTGTTTTCTTATATCGTTTGGTTTGTGGAGCTTGACAATCCAATTAAAAAATGATTTGGTGTTAGACTTTCTGGTTCGTTAGGGTCTGGAGATACATAGGTTAACGAACGGCTATTAACGATATTTTCTGCTTTCTAATACTTCAGGTCTAAGACACTGTTATTTTAATCAATCCCCAAAAAACGATTAATCAATAAGGCTGATTCACAGACAGCTCCTTGTAAAGGTTTTTAGAAGATTTCGTGGAAACTTTGATAAGAGCCGCAAAGGATATTGCAGTCATTTTAAGAATGGAGATTTAACTAGCAAAATTTATACTGTTACACTTCCAAGAAAATGGTTAGATAATCATTATCCAGAGCAGTGGATTAGTAGAAGAGGACCTATTGAATGGCCACCTAGATCACCAGATCTGACACCATTCGATTTCTTTCTGTGGGGTCACTTGAAACCCATTGTGTTCAAAACACAACCAGTTTCAATTGAGCAAGCTATTTTACCTGAGACACATTGGAAGGAATGCAACTCCCCTAAAAGGTACGGTATTTCAATTTTAAATTTACTACATTTGCGCTTTTAGGCGTTTCGTGTGCGCTAACTGTCTAAAACTACATAAGAAATTCAAAAATGATGAATAAAGGGGGGGGGGGTTGCCCTTTAAGATTTAAGGGGTATAGGTACCCTGGAGGCAGAGGGTTGAATTTATTACAATAACAAATGCCTCTCCAGTTGTTCCCCTTCAGGTCTAAATTAACGTATTTCATCAAATTTTCATCAGCCGAAGAAATATTACATGATGCTCGTTTTCAAATTTATTGCGCCATTCTTACCCGCTTCCAAGGACGCTTCGTTAGCCACGGCACTGTCCTCCAAAATGCCCAGGACGCCGCGGCAATCTTCCAAAACGCCGACGCCACTGGACGGCGTCAGGTCGATGACAAATTTATTCAACAGATTGACCCCTTGGCCGAGATTTTCAAGCGCCGACACTGTAGCTTCGGTCACGTTATCTTCCGCCTAAATAAGTTACGAATTTATACTAATTCGATTCTACCCGAACTCTACTCACTTTAACGACCACTGTTGCCAGATCTTTCTGCAACGTCGCCAACTGCCTGAGGGCCTCCAACACTGCGGTATCGGCAATATCGCCCTGAGCCGTCTCGATGTTGTAGAGCAGATCGAGCACCGCCTGTTTGATGTCGGCGAACACGATCTGACTGACGTGCTCGAAGATGTCTTTGAAGACCGCGTCATCGTCGCCACGACGGCGCTCCGTCGGGCTCGTCACCTCGGAGGAGGATCCGCCGACGTTCGCCTGAATCCTGGTGAGGGAGGTGATGATGTCCTCCAGCGCGACGGCGAACGTCTCCAATACGTTCATGCAGATTACTCCCGAGTGCCTGTCTCCCGGTTCCTGATTTTTTATGACGTTGAGGCCCCGCGACAGTTCATCGACGGGCGTCGATATCGTATCGAGAATGGCTAGTCGCAGCTCTTGAGCTATCGATTTTTCGCCTGCGTAACGCATAGCCTGGAAAAATACATGTTACCGTATCGATATTTAAAACATTCTCTTTCTTACATTACCTGTTTTTCAGCCACTTTTGTCTCTTTTATCAGCGCCCTGATCGGTTGCGATAGCTTTTCCAAAATGGCTTCGCTCAAGCGCGAGTACATACGATCGGGGTCCTCGTACGCCACCGTACGTTCCAGACATTCCAAATGTTCTGGAAAAATTTTAGCAGTCAAGAAAGCAAAGTTATAATAATATAATGTTACCTTTGATAAGCAACGTGGAGTTGATGAACTTTGCCAGCACGTCGGCATCTTTGGAAGCCGACGACGGCTCAGAACCGCTCGAAACTGTGTCTCTGGCAAATTTACCCTCCTTTACGATTGACTGCGATTTTTCCAGTTGGCTTTTGATTTCCTTTAGGGTGACGCACACCTCCTGGGTGATCTTGGACGCTGGCACTCTTCCGGAGGCCTGCAACAATTATTATTTAAACGACGTCTACGGGTGGAGGAACGAGCTTGCAGTCCGTTCCGTTTGTTTATTTACCATGGTCCTGTCCAGCTCCTGTTCCAGCAACGCGATCATCTCGACCTTTTCCAGGCTCCTCGACAGGCAGTCGCTGGCGTTTTCCAGGATGGCGTTGCAGGTCTTCTGGATCAGCGTGTGTTCTCTGCCCTTCATCGCGACGCACTTTTCGACGACGCCCAGGCTCTTTTGCAGATCGAAAATGGGCGGCGCCAGCAGCGGAACTATGGAAATTTCCTAAAAAAAACAAAGCATTCTTATACATACAGGGTGGCGCAATAGTGCGACAAAGTATCATATCTCCCTTACATTTTATATTTTTAAAAAAAGTTCGCAGGAGGTCTACAATTTTAAAAATATTCTCAACTTTACAGGGAGTTTCACAAAAGCAAGACGCTAAAAATTACCTTTTTTTTTAACTGGGCATTTATTCCACAAATCGTTAAAAAAACATGGTCTTCTAGAACCTGCTATAACTTATAATAATCTACAGCAATTATAATAGCCAAAATTAAAGTCCATCCGAACATATTTTGTTTGACCTAATAACTGCAATAATAGTTTTATTATATTATAAACACCCAAAGAAACCCCGTTAAAGTCCGTTCACAGATTTAAGAGAATGACTTACCGACTAGTGTTGACGCCTGTTTAAAACGAGACTGGGGTCTACACAGGCCCGCACTGAATTGTATTTCAAGCATGGATGATTTGCCACAAATAATAAACAAATTTACATAGAATATATTATAATATAGACTGCAAATCAAGATATTGGGTCTTAGCGAAGTCCGATGGCCCGGCTCAGGAACACAAAAAACCAAACATGGCATCATATATTAGTCTGGCGGTGACGATCCCGATCACCGTTATGGGGTGGCCATCATGATCACGTCCGACTTAGAAAAATCTGTTGTGGACTTCATCCCGCTGGGAGACCGAGTCATGCTACTGAAGCTGAACACCTCTCATCGCGTCATGAACATTATACAGGCGTACGCACCAACAAACGATAAAACAGATGATATGGCTGAAGACTTCTATGCCAAGCTCGAAGAAGCCATGAAATTGACAAAAAATGGTGAAATTACAGTGATTCTTGGAGATTTTAATGCAAAGATTGGTGCGGGAACCGCTGACGGAGACTCTGTCGGAAAGTATGGTCTAGGAGAACGAAATACAAGAGGCGATCGACTGGCACAGTTTTGCTCCGAACAACGACTAAGTATTGCCAACACTTTTTTCAAGCTCCACATGCGACGTTTATATACTTGGCGTTCACCTGCTGATCGCGACGGACGTATTGTAAGAAATCAAATAGATTTCATTCTCATTAGACACGAATATAAAAAGTTTATTAAATCAGTCAAAACCTATCCCGGAGCAGACATCAACAGCGACCACAACCCAGTTGTGATAGACATCAAAATACGCCGCTTTGTCAAATACAAACCGGTCCCACGACAAAAACGCATTGACATAAGGAAACTCCAGAGTCCTGTAGAAAGAACACAAATCAGCCAAAAACTTGAGAACAGGCTGAAAGAATTAGAGAGCTCTAAGAACACTCAGCCAGGCGATGACATTGAGTCTTCATGGGAAGATCTGAAGGATACGTTAATTATGACCCAGGAGACCGACATTGGATTTGCAAATAACTTCAAAAAACAGGAGTGGATGACTGATGAAATCATAACACTAATGAACGAACGAAGAGAACAGAAATACAAAAATACAGTTAAATATGCCGAAATTAACAAGCTTATTCGTGCGAAATGCAGGGAAGCCAAAGAATCATGGCTGGCGGACAAATGTACGAAAATAGAAACCCTTCAGAAGAAACATGACCTCTTTAACTTACACAAGAATATCAAGGAGCTTACAGGTAGGCAGCAAGGGGGTCACAGCGGAATATTAAGAGGTTCCAACAACGAAATACTTATAGGAGTGGATGAGAAACTGAAGCGCTGGAAAGAATACACCGAAAATCTTTTTAATGACATGAGACCAGACTTACCCCCAGATCCAGACAAAACCAATGAAATGAGTCCCGAAATTACCAAGAAAGAAGTTAAACACGCAATTATATACTTAGATGAAACCTGGTTTGATACCCATGATACCCCATCAAAAAGTTGGGTTGATTCTAGTGACAGGTGTAGAACAAAGGCACCATCAAACAGAGGAAAAAGAATAACCATAGTACATGCAGGGTCCGAAGATGGTTGGGTACCAAATGCACTTGCATTGGCAGCCAACAATATAAATGACTCCTGTTTGGATTACCATAACGATACCACAGCGGAGTTATTTGAGGATTGGATCGTATATAAGTTAATTCCTAATGTTTCTCCAAACAGTGTGATTGTTATGGACAACGCAAGTTACCACAGTAGACAGTTAAACAAGCACCCTTGTTCAAAAGATACGAAAATGGCAATACAGGAATTTATGTATCAGAATGATATATATTTTCATGAAAGTTACACTAAAAGAAAGTTACTTGATGTGCTTAAATTTCTGAACCTAGAAAAGGAGTACTACTGCGACTGCTACGCTAAAAGTATGTATATTCTATCCCATAGAACACATATGGCATCAATTAAAATCTGCCGTTAGACGTAATAATGTATCACCCACTATAAACGCTAGTGTACTGGATATTATTATTACTGAAGTGGACAAAGTGCCTGTGAGTAGCTGGAAAAATTGTGTTTCGCATATTAAAACTGTTGAAAATTCATACATTCAAATTGGGAGTATTACAGAAAGATTTATTATTAACATAGGTGTTGATAGTGACAGTGAGAATGAATTAAATGAATAAACTGTAGTTGCACTAATTAATTATAATATATAATTATAATATTCTTCTTCTTATGACGCCGACTCCCTACGAAGGTTGGCGATCCAAATGGCTATTGTCGTACGAGAAACCGCGGCTCTGAAAATTTCTATAGACGTCTGTCCGAGCCATCTGCGCAAGTCTTTCAGCCATGAATTCTGTCTACGGCCGACCGACCGTTTTCCTTCGATCTTCCCTTCAATTATCAGGCGGAGAATCTCATATCGCTCGCCCCTCATGATATGTCCCAGGTATTGCAGCTTTCTCTCCTTGATTGTCGTGAGGAGTTCTTTATGTTTACCCATTTGCTGCAGGACCTCTATGTTTGTCTTATGTTCCGTCCAAGATATTCGCAGCATTCGCCTGTAGGCGTACATTTCGAACGCGTCGATTCTCCTTTCTGTGGCCGCATCCATGGTCCAACTCTCGCATCCGTACAAAAGAACGGGAAAGATGTAGCAGCGAAGTATTCTGGTCCGGAGTTCCAGGTTGAGGTTTCGGTTTGCCAGAAGTGTCCTCATGCTGTTCAGAGTTTTCCGCGCTTGCTCAATTCTTGATCTGATTTCGAGTTTTGGGTTGCATTGCTGGTTGATGAGCGTGCCCAGGTATCTTATAGATGGAACTTGTTCAATAATCTCCCCATGGAGCCTTAGGGTGGCGTTTCTTTGTGATTTTGAGAATACCAATAGTTTGGTTTTGGACGTATTCATATAAAGGCCGAATTGCTCGCTGTATTCCACAATAAGGTCCATAAGAGACTGAAGTTCTGGTAGGCTACTGGCTATTACCACGGTATCATCTGCGTAACGAAGGTTATTTATAATGTTTCCGTTGATCTTTATGCCTGCAGTTGTATTCTCGAGAGCTTCATTGAACACTGCCTCAGAGTAGAGGTTAAACAGCAGGGGAGACAATACACATCCTTGTCGCACGCCTCTTCTTATTGCTATCTCTTCTGATGTGGACCCTTTGATTTTGACTGTTGCTGTTTGGTGCCAATAAAGTCCGGTTATGATCTTTAGATCTTGTGCGTCTATCCCGGTAGATTTTAGGATGTTGATCATTTTTTGATGTGACACACAGTCAAAAGCTTTTTTATAGTCAATAAAGCATGCGAATATATCGGCATTCATGTCTCTACATCTCTGAGTTAGTACATTCAAAGAGAAAAGAGCTTCTCGGGTTCCCATTCCGTTTCTAAAGCCAAATTGCGAACGATCAATCAGGCTCTCACATTTTTTGTATATACGTGTATGAATGATCCGCAAGAATATCTTCAAGGCGTGGGACATCAAACTGATCATGCGGTATTCGTCACATTGTGATGCATTGTTCTTCTTTGGCAGAGCGACAAAAGTGGATCTCAGCCAGTCCAGGGTTTTTTTCCGACTCTGTACATTCGGTTGAATATTGTGGTAATGAGATTTAGACCAACCCCGTCCTCGGCAGCTGCGAGTTTAAAGGTTTCCGCGTGCACATTGTCAGGACCAACAGCTCTTCCGTTCTTTTGAATGCAAGTGCATTTGGTACCCAACCATCTTCGGACCCTGCATGTACTATGGTTATTCTTTTTCCTCTGTTTGATGGTGCCTTTGTTCTACACCTGTCACTAGAATCAACCCAACTTTTTGATGGGGTATCATGGGTATCAAACCAGGTTTCATCTAAGTATATAATAAGTCTGTTCTCACTTCTGTTCTGAGCGATTTTTGTTAAATATTCAAATTGCCATGCCTTAAGTCGTTGCGATTCCATGATAACTTGCCGTTTATCGACTTTTTTAAATTTAAAGCCGATTCGTTGAAGACACTTCCACAGCGAGCGTTGTCCTACCGCAATTGATATCCGTGTTATCTATCTCAAGCATTTTCAGTAAATTATCCAGTGTTGGTACCGTACATTCATACATCTTATACATTTTGCGTCGAACTAAATCTTCATCGCTGCGATCTAATTTTTTGCAAATCCCAGAATCTTTTCTTTTCCATACTGTTTTTTTCCGAAATTTCAGTCAATGTGGCTGCTTCTTTAGTACACTCCATTTTACTCAACTTTTCACGTTCTATGAGAGTTGTATATACATTTTTTATAATCTCTTTAGAATCTAAAGATAAATGTCTTCTTCCATTTTCATTTCCGCACTGTGGTTGTACCTGTACCCCCTCCGGCTGTTCTATACTAGATTCACCAATCCACGGACGCCACATAATTTGATAATCAAAGCTGCGTTTTTATTAGAGATGAAACGGATATCCGGAAACTATCCGGTATCCGGCCTAAATTTAATATCCATTTAATATCCGGCCGGATGCCGGATAGTAGCTTAATATCCGGCCGGATACCGGATATTCAATAATTACGACACAATTCGTGACAATTCCCTAAAATCAACTTTAATACATAAATCTTTTTGTGGTAAATAATAACAAAATGGCTTAGAATTATAACTTGCTTTTATTTAAAGCTGAAGAAGTTACAAAAAGTCACAAAGAACAAAAAATAACCTTCGGAAAACCTAAAATTATCTTAATTCTTAATACTCAAAATTAACAAGTGGTAAATTATGGTGAATAAAGACCAAATTTTCAGAGTTTGCAGGCAACAGGCGATTTCGCTTGTTTTTTTTGTACACCAAGCCAGCTTCGGAAAACAGTCTCTAGCTATAAACACTGCTGCAAGGAGCTGAAAGGTACACTTTGGCAAACTTGGTCAAATATGGATAGTGTTTCGAGTTAACTGACCACCAAGTGTAAGGGTCGCGGCTGCGATCAATTCGAACTGTCTTCAAATAGTAGTCGATCTCGTTTGCAATTAAGTTTTTTTTCCCTGATCGCGACATTGACTATTGTTTTCATTTGCTACTTCATCAAAACAATTCCAAAATGTGTCGTGAGATTCGCAAGTAACATTTGAATTAGTTTCATTTTCTCTAACTCTTTTAATAGGTATTGGAGACCCCGATGAACTACCGCTGTTAGAAGACTCGTCGCAAGTCATTTTTAGGTATTCCAATAAGATCTTCTGTCGCGCTCTTTCAGCTTTAACCGTTCCCAAATAGTTTGTTTTAAATCTGGGGTCTAAGAAAGTTGCAATAAGGTAAGTCGGATCTTCACTCAAGGAGCTAAAGCGAGATTCCAATTCAGCTTTTAAGGAGGCTCTCATTTGAGTTAAGTCAGCTGTTCGTTGCGCAGTATCATTGTTATCCAAGTATTTTTTTAATGCAGCTACATGTAGTATAACTTCGGATATGCGCTAGACGCTAGACGTTGGGCCGGATATTCGGCCGCCGGATATCCGGCCATCCGGCCTCGAAGCTCGCCGGATATCCGGTATCCGTTATCCGGCCAAACAACTATCCGTTTCATCTCTAGTTTTTATTTCACACGAACTAATAAAATGACTGGTTTCTCAACACTGATTTGTCTACTTATTTTTTTTCTCATTATTTAATAAGGCTTTGTAAACTAATTACGGCCAAGTACGATCCCTATTTTTTAAATAAGGTGGAAACATCACTGTAAAATTTTGTAATTTTATTTTCTTTTTTTTTTTCAGGTTCGTGTGCAATAAATCAATTCCAATGCAAGTCCGGCCAGAGTATTCCTCTCAACTGGCACTGCGACTCGCACATAGATAGAGATATAAGAGCAAGATTGTGGGGTAAGATATTTTTATTATTTTTGTTGTATCATTTCATTTATAACTATAAAGCCTGGTTTATTTAGACCAATTTAAATTTAATATCATATATAATTTTACGTTACATTTAATTTAGTGCAAGCTATATGTATACCAAGACAGGAGCCTTTGTACACAATTAAATTCCGTGCGAGTAAAAATTATTTTTATCGTGAAAAACGTAGGGCTTTATTTAAATCACAATTATACGGGGAGAGACTATAGAATAGACTATAGTATTAAAGTAAACAAGCCATAATTAAGAGTCAGAAAACAGAACACACACCTGATTAACTTCCTTCTGCTCCAAACTCTCGAAGACGGTCTGAATGTCCTTGATCGGTTGCGAGACGCTCCCGAGGACGTCCAGACTTTTGTCGGCCGCCGCCGACGTCGATTTCAAAGTCGACTGCACGAGAACGTCCTCCTGCACCAGTAGCAATCGTTCTTGAAGCTCGCCTAGGGTCCGCTTCAGCTGCGACACCACCTCCAGCTCTTCCCGTACCAGGTCCCGTTCTTTGGCCTCGCGAATTTCGTGATCTATCACCAGACCTAGAAGGAATAATTGACATAAAGGTCAATGGAAATTGGTGTGATGAGCAAAACTTACCGTCTCCCTCTTCTCCCTGCAGGTCCCTGTGAACGTCCGAATAGTCCATACCGTCTGTCTGTCGCAAAGTTCCTCGTTTCAAGCCGTCTTTGGACATTTCATCCGAGCTTTGAGACGACCTGTATAAAAAAAATATTTTAGAGGCCCGGGTGCGCAAACCGGCTATTTTCCGCATTCAGCTTGGTGATAGCAAAAGGAAAAATTTGTTAGTATTAATTTACCTTCTCCTGCCCCTTTTAATCTCCTGGCTCTCGCCGAGATTGACTCTGAGATCGGATCCGATTTCGTGAGTGGTTCTGGGTGTCAGGGGCCTCCTTGCTTCCTGCTGCTCTAACGCCTCTTCGTCCGGCAGGCTGGTGGTTTCTGTGATTGCAGCTACCTGCAACAGGAACAGTGTAATTTAGATATAAAGAAAGCAGGACAGTAGTTGGTGGTAGTGTGGTGAACGGCAATTTAAAAATATTATAACTAAATAAAACTCCGAAAAACTTTTCGTCGTTTTAGAAATAACGAATTTATTTTTATTATTATTCGAATTAAAAAAGAAAATAATAATTGTATTAAATTTATATTCAGTGCGAGAAGTCTTTAGGAAATGAAAAATATTTTATTTAAAAAAGTTTTGGGAAAAAATATTGAAAAATTAAAACAACTCCAAAATAAAATAAGAAACCTTTTTGAAAATTTCTAAAGATAAATTGGGCTTTAAAGATTTATCAGACCTAAAAGAAAACAAAAATAATTAAAATTTTTTAAATATTTTCGGATAAATTAAATAAATAAAATTTATAAGTCAACCAAGGACATAAGGGGGTTATCAACAGAACACATCACAAATTATCAAAATCATTTCAAACAGAATACATTAAAATTAAACGGAATTTGAATTTATTTTTCACTTCACTTTTTATTTCCGACTATTTATTCCGCCGAGCAAAAGGTACCGTACGAGAGAAACTGATGAAATTAGGCGCTGCTAAAGTTTAAATAATCTTTCTCCCACCTCGGAGAAGACGCGCTGGTACGATTCCTGATTGATCAAAACTCTGACTTAAACTAATTTTATCTGGATATATCGCGCAATGGGGACGGATCGCGATTGTGACAACAAGTAACACCTGCAGAACATCTGCCGTCCAGCTGCAGCTATTTTCTAGTACTTTTCAAATAAATTAAGATAATTGCCTTTGAAGAAAGCCAATATATTTTGTTTTTCTCGTACCGACAAAGGGATTCCAGAAACTGGAACACATCTGCGAGCACTTGCAGGTGTTGTTTTGATTAACTCTCCCCTATAAATAGGTAGGATTGCTATAGGAAAAGTTAGTTCATTTTTAACCGTCGTAATGTTCAAATACCTACAAAGTTAGTACCGTCGTCCGTCGAAAGTTGCCGTGCCGTTATAGTCAAGTGTGGTCGCGAAACGTTCAGTTCGGAAGTTGAAAGTGCGTTGACCCGAAGTCACACAGAGGTAGTAAAGTATCGTTGCGGCCGGTAGAAAACCTTTACTTCTTGACTTGGCACGGTAACGCGAAAAGTTTTATTGAATAAAGCGTAAAATAAGCGCGTTTCTAAAAGTCATTGTCGAAGTTAGGATTATGTAATGTAATTTAAGAAGTAAGTGAAAATATTTGTTTGTGAATTTAAATTCTATTGTTGGTGACTCTGATTAAAATTTAATAATATAATGAATAAGTGAAATTGATAGTGACTTTGTGGTTTTACTGCTAGAAATTAGAAGTAAACTCATTTACTGTACGATTAAATATTGCTCCCTTTCAACAATATATTGCTCTCTTTAAAAGAATAATATAAACTACTTCGATTCAACAACAATTTGGATGTATTTAGTGTAACACACTGGTACTGCAAACCCCGTTGAGGATTTTTGTAGCCGCCTTCAAGAAATAACATATAACAGGCATTCCAAAATAAACAAGGACGGTACAGTGCCCAAACTCCTAAACGCACGCCGGCACTCCTCCCCATAACCTAAGCCACTCATAACCCTTACAATAATCCTCTGCAGTTATTTTTTGTGTTCTCTAGAGCATATTTAATTGCCTCAAGGATAAAAAAACTAATTTCCAAAACCACGAAAATGTTAAAGAGTACCTCCTACATTACATACCTGGAATGCTGCATCGTCTTCCATCAGCTGATTTTTCTCCGAGCTCATGGCACTCTCAAAATCTCCGTAACTCTCGCTCTCCAACTCCGCGGCTCCAGCCAGACTCTCGTTGTTCGAATCCAACGAGATGTTCTTCGAGAGACTGTAGTAGGTGTTGTTGCTCTTTTGGGAGTCGCTCTTTCGGGGAGGTCGTCGGGGAGTTTCTCCAACGCCTACGCCGCCACCGCTGCTGGAGGTCACGTCGATTTTCAGTTTCTCCGAGGTGATCGACGAAAGGGGATGCCCTATTATTATGGACAAAACGTACACGCGTTAGAAGGGAGGCACTCAGCGCTCAAGAGTGCTTTGCTACTTGGCATCACATAATTTTACCTGTTTCATCGGTAATGGAGAAGATTTCCTCCACGTCCGCCTCGGTTCTCAAATCCTCGTCGGCGGTTACGAAATAGTCATCTGAAACGTCGACCAGAACCGCTTCCATCAACAGATTGCCTGACGTTGACGATTCCTTGACGAAACGTAGCGGTGGAAGTTCGACGATGTTATGCTCTGGAAAAATTACATTTTTTAATCATATTTAGGAAACACGCGCCCTCTGCGCGTACGGTTCATACCGGAAACGTGCTCGGAGAGTTGCTCGGCGTACATCTCGACGATTTGCAATGCTTCCTCCTCGGTAAGATCGGGAGTCTCGTAGAGAGACACGGACACTTCCTTTCCGTCGAATGAAAATGAGACTTCGCCGGTACCTGATCGAAAAAATCTCTGTATTGCGTTGCGGCTCTCACCAACGACGAAAGAAAATCAAGGGATCAAATTTGCTCAGAAATGAATGAAGATTTTAAAAATAATTTTTATTTAAGAAGAAATCAGTGGCGTACCATTATTTTCTCCAAAACTATTAAACGCAAAACTCGTACAGACGCCACTGGTAAAAATAATCAAATTGTTTGCACATCAGAAAATGCTCCTTAATGCATAGAAGATGTGTACCAAATTTCATAAAGATAGTATAATAGTATCACAGTTATTATTAAAAAATAGATTATTTTTTTGAAAACTTTAACACCCTGTATCTCAAAAGTTAAGACGTTTAGGATATACGTTCATATGAAGTTTTTTTCTTAAAATGTATCGAAAAATCACCTCCCTAAATATTAGCATGTCATTAAGGAACATTTGAACACTGTTTTTCGATCCGCCCTATTCTACAGATGTATCGGCAAGATAGCTCTTGTAACTTACCAATGGTCAAAGACTGATCGCCCGCAGTGTCGTACATCTGCGACGTCCGTTCCTCGTGTATGGTAGACAGAGACGGCTGCCGCGACAGCTCCGCTTTCTGTTGTTGTCTCGCTTTCTGATCTTCGAAGCCCAGGAGCGAGGCGGAACTGGCGACGATACCCATACAGTTGCGGGCCTCGCACGTGTAAGTGCCCAGGCAACAGGTGCCGTCTTCGCCGGACGTAATCCTGTGAATGTCGCCCGGTTTCAGTTCGGCACCGTCCTTGTACCATTTGAGCACCGGCTGCGGCACGCCTATGACTTTGCATTCCAAATTGACCGCTCCTTCCTATAGGGTAAAGAACGAATTTAACAAAAACAAGATTAACCGATAGGCGCTCGCTCACCTCGGAGAGCACGGCCCTGAGACACTCCAGAAATTTCGGCTTTTTAAAATGCTTCGGGACGGTCAGGCGCAAAAAGCAGGAAGTAACCGAGTGGCCAAACTCGTTGGTTGCCACGCATTTCCACTCAGCCTGATCGTCGAACTCCAGCTGTCTCACGTCCAGATGATAGACGCCCAAGTTTTCCCGCACGCTCGTGTACTTCTCGGGCTCGTGTTCGATGGGCTGGTCGTCTCGGAACCAAGACAGAGAGGGAAGGGGTGTGGTTACACTAACTAAAACGGCACAAGATCAGCCCCTTGTAACCCCCCGGTGATTCTCCACTTACCGTGAATTGTAAATCGATATGATTCATTAATTCTAGCCTCTGCGCTCTTCAGTCCGTGCAAGAACTTGGGAGCTTGACTGGCCGAAATCAGTTGCGACCGTTCCTCCTCGTTCAGTTGGCTTTCGATGTCTTCGACGGTCAGTTCGGCGGAGCTGCGGGCCTCGCCCATGCAGTTCTTGGCGATGCAACAGTAGGAACCTGAAATTTAAAGCCAAATTACCTATCAATCCGCTTGAAGATCGGCCGATCCGGCCTTACCCAACGAATTCGTTCCAGTCAATTGGTAAACATCTCCGGGCTTCAGTTCTTGGCCGTCTTTGAACCATCTGAGCAAAGGGGTAGGGGAACCCACCACCTTGCACTCGAACGACACCAGGCCTTCCTCGGTTAATACTGCTTTGAGGGTGTCTAAGAAGCGCGGCTTCTTGAAATGTTTCGGAACTGAAAACAAATTACATTTGCCTCGGAAGCTTGGATAGTTGAAGAAGCAATCAATCAACTATCATTACACTGGTCAACACATAATTTGGTGCCGGAAATTTTTTTACTGTTTCTAGGTAATTTGGGTCTGCTAAACCTATTCAGATTTGCTCCATCAGATCGTTTTCAAAAACTGGGGCCATCAGCTATATTTTCGACATTAAGGGTATTTTATATCGCATAATTACATATGTATTACTGCTTGCTACCACCAAAAAAACAACTCAGGAATGGAAGAAAAATGTTTTTTGTACACCACAAAAAATATAAAAATCATCTGTCAATAACATTAACAATATTAACTTAAGTTATTAATTTAAATTAACCTAAACTAATAAATTAAAATGAGATTAAAAAGGACAGTCTCATTGAAGACTCCAGCAGTAATCGGCCATCATGTGAATGTCCCATCTACCCTGATAATTTCTCTTCCATAGTTTTTATATCCTGGTTGAATTGTTCCAAGTGGCTGTGGAGATAATGAATCTTAATACTCATATTACACCCGTGTTGGTTAAAGTTGTTGAGCATATCTTCCACTATCTCTAGGTAATTTTCCGATTTCTTGTTTCCGAGAAAATTTTGCACAACTTTAACAAAAGAACACCATGTATTAAATTCAGTTTCGGTCATCGATTTTGTAAAATGTGAATCTTTTATCAGCTCTCTGATCTGAGGTCCATCAAATATTCCGGCTTTCAATTTCTCCTTGCTGGGTGCAGGAAATTTACTGGACAAGAATTCAAAACACGCACCATTCTGGTCTAAGGCCTTTACAAATTGTTTCATTAGTGCTAGTTTAATTTGCAAGGGAGGAAATATGATTTTTTTCTCGTTCAACCAACGCTTCATTAATTACGTTCGCTTCTTCTTGTACTAAAGCATGTCTACAAGGCCACTCTCTTCTAATACAGTGTTGATCCTTAGCCCTGCTATCCCAAAGACACAGGAAACAAGGATATTTTGTATAACCACCTTGCTGTCCCAGAAGAAAGTTCGCCATTTTTAAGTCAACACGGATTACCCACTGATGTTCGTCACATTTAATTTTTTTAAGCACTTACGATATTGTTTTATATTCTTCTTTTAATTTTGTCGAATACCAAATTGGAATACTTCCATAACGGGTGTTGCATCGTCGAGCGGGACATAGGAAATCCCATGTAATTTTAAATAGGGTCAATTATTGGCTTCCCTAATTATTTTAGAGAAAAATTCTATTTAGGTTTATTAAAGAGCACTAAAAACCAAATTCAAAAGAATAACTTTAGATATTTTTGATGAGCCCGTTTACGGGTTATCGCCGATTTCTTTTTAATTATTTATTTCTCCTTTATGGCCCCGTATTTGCGGGCACCAGTCAAGGTAAAAGATGACTGTCAAATAAAGTTGTCATTTTGAAATGTGTGCTTTATTGTTATAAAAACTCGTACATCGAAAATATTAAAGGTGTATTTATGAGTACAAATTAATCTGAATAAAACTAAAATAAAGTATCCAATTACAAGGTTAATTATGACATTTTACATGTTTCAATATTTTACTAATTAATAGGTAGGTACTATTAAATTGTTAGAACTTTAGGATTTAAGAAGATGTTCAAATATTCCTTAAAATGACAACTTTATTTGACAGTCATCTTTTACCTTGACTGGTGCCCGCAAATACGGAGCCATAAAAAGGAGAAATAGTTAAAAAGAAATCGGCGATAACCCGTAAACGGGCTCATCAAAAATATCTAAAGTTATTCTTTTGAATGTGGGTTTTAGTGCTCTTTAATAAACCTAAATAGAATTTTTCTCTAAAATAATTAGGGAAGCCAATAATTGACCCCATTTAAAAAAACATGGGATGTCCCGCTCGACGATGCAACACCCGGTATATGTTCCCGTTATGTAGAAGGACACACTTTAAACCTTGTTTGGAACTGTCGATAAAGAGGCAACAATGGTCTGGTGTGTACTCTGTTATATACCCATTTTCTTTAACAGACCTTTAATATCATTACAAAAAAACATATTATCCTCCTAAGAGAAAAATGGCAAAAGATCCTTTTCTCTGTTACGGTAGTACGTAATTTTGGTACCTGGATAAAGAAGAGTCTTTTCATTTAGTCTGGAGGCAAGTAACTCGGCAGACTTTTTTGGGAGGTTTAAATCTCTGACAGGGTCACTTAGCTCCTCCTGAGTAAAGCGTTCGGAACTTGTTAAATCTCCTGCAAAATCACTGTCCTCTTTTTCAAATCGATCACTCTTACCATCGGAACACTAAACTTTAAACACTTTCTTTGTCCTTTTGTCCATTGTCGCAGGTGTTCGACACAGGTTTTGCATACAACATGCGGAGTCCAGGGTTTATTTTGGTCTCCTAAGTGAACACCAAAATAGACCAAATAAGCTTTTTCACAAAGTCACAAATCACTCTTCTTTTAAAATGTACTCGCCACATATGTAGCAAAAAACGTCCGGATGGTTTACTCAACTACGCCTACTTGTGGAAGCCATGTTTAAATACGATTTTTTAAAAATCACACTCTTGCAGTGAAGCTCAAGTTTCAACTAAATGCATGCAGGCAATATTCCGCATAATATAATCCTCATATTATGGGGACTATATAGGTACTAATACCATATGACACAAGCCAAGTTAACGAATTAATTTATGAGGCTTACGGTATACAATTTCATTCACTTTTATTGCCTTCTATTGTATATTTCGTGCTAATTGCAAATACGAAAATAAGAAATCTGCAGGTGCAAAAAATTCCAGTAAAAATGATTTCTTATCTGTAATAATTATTATATGGCCTTTTGCCAATATAAGATTAGGTATTTCCAGTGATTTATGAATAAATAGGTATAATTAAAAAGGCATTAGTCTTGGAATTAGTGAAGTTTTTGGTAAAACGTATGACCATTAATTGTCAAATATATTAATATTACAATTTATTATGAGTAGGCTCTACCTCAAAAACTAGAGCTGATACGAAGAAAAGCTAAGTGTTTTTGGAATCACCGCATTCAAAATAACTAAAATCAGTTGTTTTTTCTTCGATACCAATACAAAAAAATTTTTTGTTGGGCTGTGTTATTAATGTTGGAGAAACGTGTGTTATTCTAAATAAAATCCAGACATAAAATTCTACTACTACAAAGTAGAAATATTCTAGACGACCGTTAAAATCGGTATATTTCACAAAATGGGGTTATTGGTCCTCCATCGAGTCTCCCTAGGTGGCGGATAGGGGAACGCCTCCTAGATATGGGAGATGGTCCGGTTCAGGAACATGTAAACACGAAAATGGTACCCTGGTGCGGATAAGGGCGAACCAAATGACAGGAATGGAGTTGGCTTTGTGGTGGCAAAACTGACAAAATATGTAGTTCTCATAAAGGATAGAATTCTACTTCTACAGCTGAGCGCAAGCCCTTTTAACATTAATTTACTTCAGAAGACTGCAAAGAGAAAATACGACAACCAGGTTGAATCCCTATATAGTCAAATAGATACAATATCAAGAACATTTAAGAGTAATTAAATCACATGCATCATTGGCGACCTTAACCGAAAAACAGGCGAGGGTAGCACATCTAACTAAGTGGTAGGAGAGTATGGATTGGGTGAAGGTAATGACAGACTCTTCAAATTTTGGAAAGACCCCAACATAGTTGTAAGAAACATTCTGTAAGAACTGACCAAGCTGAAAAGCAGAAATGAATGACAGCAGAGATATTACACCTAATGGAACAAAGACGTCAACACAAAGCAAGAAGCAGATCTAGACGAGACCCAGCTTGGAGTTAGAAACACTCTTGGAACTAGAAAGGCTTTATTCGCTCGAAATGACGTAAGAATCAAAGAAAACTTATATTGGCATCTGTTCCGATTGGCACAAAACCGCAAAAGGCTTACCAATGTTATTGTCAACGTCAGGGGAACCTGATATGGTACTCGAAGAAGTAATATTAAGTTTGGTTCTAGGAATTATTATTTCTCGAGTTAGAATCCTTTGTCAGATATTATAGTATGCTAATGAGGGACTTCGTGAAGCGTCGACACATCACAGTAGCAGCACTTGCTTTTACAGCTTACTCCGGCCGTGTATTACGACACCGGACTACGTTAGCCATGGTAGCGCCGAGAAAAGTAGGTTGGCCTCGATGAATTTTGGCAAAGACTCGCTAACAACATCTTGACGAGAGAAGTTCGCTTCGTGGCCGGCTTTCACACGGGACCGATTCTATTTTGAAGGCACAAGAAATGTGTTGTTTCTCCGCTTTCTAATAAGTTGAAAACACAAAGAAGATTCTGTATTTGAACAGTCTGGTTGCATGTTTGTTTGCGTGCGATTTGGTCAATGTATTTGTGTGTATTATACAGGGTGTAATGGACAAACGCTTACTTATCATCTTGACTTGGCAGGTAGAAATAGAGACGGCACCGTCTTCGCTCGTCGCGACAACCTTCCACTCGCCCTGGTCCTCTGCTTCTGTGGGGCGCACCTCCAGCATGTATCCCCCCACACCGTCCGCCATCGTTTTGTACCTGAAAGCGCCCGTACATTTAGATAACACGTTCTCGTACAACTATTGCGATTCAGCACAGAGAGAGAAAACGTATAATAATGCAATTTATAAGAGAAATTCGGTAATACTGACCTGCTGTTGGGCGAATGCTCATCGATTTTACCTTGGGAATTGTACCAACACATCGACTTTGGCCAGGGAGGTACCGAAACTAGAAAAAAAATGATAGGGGATCGTTTGGAATAAAAAAACAACAATCAAATTCTTACCTTGACAGGAACGGCATAGGGGGTCGCCAATTTTGATTTCTTCGTTTTGCAAATCTCGTGTGAATGTCGGCGGAGGTCCGCTTCGTATCGGACTAAAACACATCGAGTTTATAGATATATTTAAAAAAAAAGAAAATTACAAAATTATCCTTCAACATCTTAGCTAAAGATTTATTGTGTCAAGCATGTTGATTGGCGATCAATATTAACCACAACTAAAGGTAATGCGTTAAGAAAGTCAAGTTTCAATTCAACAGCCAGGAAAAAAACTATATGACCAACTTCTCGTGATTTGAGACTACTGCGAGAACTTGAAGTGTCATTGAGGGGGGTTCCATCCCCTCCTTCACCACAGGAATATTATTTATATTTATGTTTCCATACCTTCCCGAAACTTTCGTTTTCCCGGAATGTTCAACCACGTGCACCTGTGAGTATGACGACGCCACACCCATACAATTGGTGGCCTCACATACGTATGTCCCCAGGGACGTGGGGTCATCGTTGGGGTCGACAGTCAAAGCGAACACATCGCCTGGACGAATTTCTTTGCCATCCTTGAACCTGAAAAATCACCAGACACATTTCATTCCGTATTTCCCGACGCCGGACAAAAAAATGCTCACCATCGTAACAGGGGCGTCGGGACGCCGACGACCTTACACTCCAAGGCTACGGTCCCTTGATCAGTCAAAATCGCCTTGAGTTCCTCGATAAATTCCGGCGATTTGTAAGTTTTAGGTACTAGGAAAAAAAACGACACTTTATCTTTCTTACTATCTCGAACAAACCGAAAATTCGTATTTACCAAGGACGTTCAGATGGCAACCGGATGCGGCCACGCCCACGACGTTTCGAGCCTGACAGGTCCATCTTCCGGAATCGTCTGTGGTGACTGGGGCGACGTCGACGCAGTGGAAGGCCCCTTCGTTGACGAAGCGGTACCGCTCGCCTTCCGTCACGGTGTGGTCGTTGTGTAGCCATTTTATCTGCAAAGTTTTTGATTCTGTTTGAAAAATTAAAATATTGCCGGGACGCATCAAGATCTAAATATTTACAGGGTAGTGTCATTAAAACAAAGAAAGCAGCGATTTTCAGAGCACTCCGTGTGTTTATAGACGCATTGTTTGGCGTTAAAAACCCCAAACAGGATATTGAATCACCGCGTTATGTAAAATAATTTGGCATGGGTTTGTTGTGCCATTTAAAAATCAGCACACAGACACGCACGTTGCTGTTATCTCAATTCAAAATTAAACGATGACCGAAACCTTTTCGAATTTTTGAGGTTGCATAAATTAATTTTCAATTTTCTCGCTGTAGGTATAAAGTTACACACAACTGATATACAATTAGTAGAAATAATTCACTATGTTGTATTTCCTATTGTCTGATTGCAAGTAACCCTGCTAAATGCAAAATACAAATTTTGGGTTACAGAGTGAACATATTATTCCTAGACTGAAAGTAGGTATATCTTTCCAGTTACAATTCAAGGGAGGTCAAAATAAATTCTGATTTGTCATAGAAAGAAATATTCCTAAAATGCCCATTAACGGTTTGCAACTACACTCGTTCGGCCAAAATTTTGACAGGTGTCATTTACAGAGCTGAAAACAGATTTTTTAAATACTCTGGTCATTCCTTTTTAAAAAAGTACTCTACATTTGTTTCGATAAAGTTAGCCGTTTTCGAGGAAAATAAGATTTTGTATAACACGTTTAAGCATTGACTTTCGAAATTTATTTAATAATCAAGTTTATTACCTAAACACAGTACCTAACTAATCGAATAACAACATAACTAATAATTCGCATTGAAATAATAAAATTTGCCATTATTATATCTTATTAATTGCAAATACACGGCACCATTTAATCTGCTTTCAATAAAGAACGGTCCAATGAGATGATTCACAATAGTCCCCTCCCACATGTTAACCATGAATCTTTGTTAGTGCTTTGTCTGTACTGTCGCATGGTGATTTTCTTTATGTCAGATATGCAAATGTTGATAATTTATTACTCCATCTTGTGTAAAACCGGCTTCGTCCCTGAACAAAACAATACTAAAACATTTACTAAAGCTTTTCCAATTACAATTATTAAAAAAAATAATAGAAAATGTTGGGTTTCAAAGTGTATAAAAATAAGTTTTAAGAATTTACGTTCACTTCATTATATTAAAAAGTTTTTCCATCAAACAATTCATTCATTTCATATTTTAATATTTATAAAAACATTTATAGAAAACTAATTAAAAAAGCCAAGGAAAATTATTTTGCAAATCGTATTAGTAAATCATTAGATCCACGAAAAGAATGATTGAAAATTATTAATGATTTGAGAGGGAAAAACAACACAATACCTATAAATACTTCATTATCTTCTGACGAGCTGAACCATTTTTATTGTTCGATTGCTTTAAATCTTTCTGAAAATATTCATCCATGCATTGATCCACTTTCGTACATGAAGAATTTTAATATTAAGGATACATTTTTCTTTAGTCCAACCGATGTTCAAGAAATAAAATTAATCATTTTGGAGATAAAAAATAAAAATTCTGCTGGATGGGATATTTTTTCACAACTATCTATTCCTGCTTTAGAAGGTTTAGCGGAGGCAATAAATGTTTCTTAAAATGGAATATTTCCACAATGTCTTAAATCAGCTATTGTTATTCCAATTTATAAAGGAGGTGATTGTGAATCTGCTTCTAATTTTTGACCAATTTCTTTACTTCCAACACTTACACAAAATTATTGAAAAACTTGTTAAAAATAAAATGATTCCTTTTTTAAATAAAAACAATATTTTAAATACAAACCAATTTGCATTTAAAAAAAATAAAAATACTAGTGATGCTATTTTTTCATTTCTTGAACATGTTTATTTTAAATTAAATGAAGGAGATAAATGATTGAATTGTTGCCAATTTATTGCAGTATGGGTCATTTAATAAAGCAGTTGTTACTAGAAACAAATCATGTAATGAGGAAATTCAAAATAATGTGGCATTAGCTGTAACGGAGGACCCTACAACATCAGTTAAAAACATTGAGAAAGTAAGTGGAACACCAAAATCTACGGCATATTTTATTTTGCGTAAGAACAAATATCACCCGTACAAATTTCGAATCTGCCAAGGACTAAAACCGGGAGACGACATAAGACGAAGGGTATTTTGCGAATGGTACACTAGGCAATGTCAAAACGACGAAAATTTCGTCAATAAAATTTTATTTTCTGATGAAAGTATGATAACCGACAACGGAATCTGTAACAGAAGAAATACGCATTATTGGTCCACAGAAAATCCACGGTTGTACAAAATGGCTAGACACCAACATCGTTTTGGTTTCAACATGTGGGTAGGAATTTTGGGAACAAAGATAATTGGGCCAATTTTTTACCACGGAACACTAAATTCGGAGCGGTATCGAAATTTACTGCAGCATAATTTGGAAGAATGGTTCGATAACAACTTACCACTAGCAGAAATCAATAACTTTTGGTTTCAACAAGATGGGACCCCCGCTCATAATTCGAGAATTGTCCAAGAATATTTAACAGATAGATTTCCTGACAGATGGATAGGTACGCGTTCAGCTGTTTCTTGGCCTGCACGATCGCCTGATCTAACTCCTTTCGACTTTTATCTCTGGGGGTACATCAAAAACTATGTGTACCAACGTAATTTTCAAACGGAGGAAGAATTGCGTCAACTGGTTTTAGAAGCATTTCAAACGATTACCCAAGATGTATTTAACAATGTTTTGAATTCCACAGTTAGACGATGTTACCTATGCTTAGAAAATAATGGCCATTTGTTTGAACACTGTTTGTAATTAAATTCTAATTTGGTATTATGTTAATAAATGTTTTTCGAGCATTCAGTGCCGAACTATGGAGATTTTTCTGGAATATTTTTAAACGATAGCTAAAAAGCTGAAAATATGTTTAAACCAATGCAAGTGGTACATCACTTATTTTAGAGTTCAAAATAGCCTTCGATTAAAAAAAAACACAGGACCGTATTTAAAAAAAGAAAGTTGAGGATGTTTTTTCGAAAACGAAACGTCGTACTTAAAATCTGTAAACGCTATCTTGTTCAGCTTAAAAAGTGACAATGAAAAAGTATTTTTCATTTTTTTATATCTGTTAAAATAATGCAACAGGGCCTAGTGACACCTAAAGCACCGGTTCCCGTCAGATCACCGAAGTTAAGCGGTGTCGAGCGCGGTTAGTACTTGGATGGGTGACCGCTTGGGAAACACCGCGTGCTCTTGTCTTAGGGAAGAGTGTAAAATGAATCGACATCAAAACCATCCTATTCACGCAGGACAGGCCGGATGAGATCGGATATCTCGTAGGATGAAGGTGCCGTTTCACACTCCCCAGTCGGTAGACCGTACGGTCGATGACCGGTTCAAGATGGCCTCAGATACGCCGACGAACCGTAAAAAAGTAAAATAAAAAAAAATAAATAAATAAAAAATAATACAGCAAAAAATAATTTTTTAAAAAATATCGAAATCGGTTAAAGATAGTTTAATTTTGCAAACACCATGTAAAAGGTATTTAAATTGTGCAACTTTTTCCTAATATAACCAACATTGTAATTCCTACAGTTTCCAAGATTCCAATGCTATCCCATTCTTATCTTGGACACACTGTATATAAATGACCTTGCGTCAATTGTTACAAATGGTAAATTTACCATATTTAAAAGAGATGTCGCCACGTGTAACATCTCGCATATGTATTTACCATATTTGCTGATGATACAACAATACTTTGGCATAGTAAATATTGTATTGAATTAATTAAAATAATTAATGAAGATTTAATTAATGTTAAAAAGTGGTGTGACTCTAATCTACTCTCATTTAATATCACTAAAACAAATATATTAACTTTTAAATGTTCACTTAATAATATAATTTTTGACAATATCATAATTAATAACCCCAAATTTATAAAATTTTTAGGAATCTATATTATTCAAAATCTTTCTTTTAATGAACATATCAAAAAGTTATGTGGAAAATAAGCTTTAGGATGTTATGCCCTGAGAGTATTTTCTCATGAAATGAATATGGCGGTTCTTCGAAATGTTTATTTTGCTTTAATAGAATCTCTTTTGAGATATGGAATTTGTTTCTGGGGAAATTCAAGCTAGTAACTTCTAAATTCAATTTTTACTTTACAAAAAAGAGTAGATCTAGAGATTCTTGTAAAACTCTATTTATCTCACAAAAAATTTTAACACTAACTTCAATTTTTATATTGGAAAAAGTTTGTTTGATTCATAAAAAGCATAGAAATAGTATTAATTCACATACTTATAATACAAGACAAACCTTTAATATATGTTTACTTAATCCTTCTTCAAGTCTTGTGAAAAGAATCCATAATTTATGATTTAAAAAAAAAATTTAATTATCTTTTTTTTTGTTTTCAATGTTTTATTTTTTCGTTCATGTTGTATTCTTAAAAAAAAAATATGGTTTCTACCAGAACCATTGTAAGTTTCCTCTTAACATGTGTACAAACCAATCTTTAGATAAAAAAAATTAGTTCATTCAATGACCATTCTATCTCTATTTAAATAAGAAATAACTTTTGCCCAATCAAACTTTAAATCCTAATTTTTTCTTCAAACTAAAATACTTTTTTTCTCTTGTTACAGAATTTTCACATGCTTGCTCGTTCCTAGTGGATTCACGGAGGCTGAAGATGAGAGATTATGCTCTCGAAACATGTCCCAATTCTTCAACCTTGTTCAATAAATGAGGGGAGCAGACTTTGTGCTTTTGATTTATAAATATGGACTCCAAATTGAAATATGGACTACTTCTTCAAGATAAACTAAGTAAGTTGGAAATATTATACTATGAAATAAGGTACCTGTTGTTGTCACGCGTATGGTTTATTGCGGTTTTACGACTAATGACTCTTCGCTGGTCTGTCAACCATTAAGAAATAGAGTATAGTAAGTTCTTGAATTTTAAAAATGAATGTTCTTGAGCAATACATTTAAGATATACAGGGTGTTACTTAATAATAGGCCGTATCTCCACTTTTCTTAACTTTGACACCCTGTATCTTGAAAACCAGACTTTATATGAACTTTTCTACTTAAATTTGGCTCAGGAATGCGCCCTTGGAATTACGGCATATCATTAAGTAACGCCCAGTATAAGTATAAAAATTATAATTTTATTCGAGGAAACCTTATAATGAGACTTTTATTAATAATTAATGAATAAATAAAAACCAGGACACTGCGAGCCGTAATAATATCACAGTACTTACCGATACTTCGGATCCGCTTCTGATCTCCACTAAAAACCTCGTCCTAGTTCCAACTTTTACGGAGAGGTCATTCAAACGCCTTAGAAAAGCAGGCGGCTCGTCTTCTGAGCCCGAACCCTGGTTCACTCTGAGTTCGAGGTCTCGCGAAGCAGATCCAGTCGGAGATATGGCGGTCACCCTGTATAATTAATGTGCATGTTGGCAAAACGCTCTTAAAATACTTCTCATTTATCACGAGTAAGTATATTGTACAGGGTGTCCAGTTTTCGATGGTTTTACGGGGTAACTCCGTTATTAGTAAAGATAGAAGGATACGGTTTTCGCAGCATTGTGCTACTTTTTTGTGAAACAAAAGATGCCGCAATCAGAATTTTTCTAGTCCTCATTATTTTTGATATACGGGATGTTTTTGATTTTACATTTTGGGACAACCCCATATTTAGGTTACCCTGTAGCTTATCAAAGAGAAAATAAATGTTCTTTTTGTAGTTTTTTACGTAGAATCCAGTGCCGTACTCAGATCTTTTCTACGTTCAATCGTCTCCGAGAAAAAAACATACTTGCTTTTTTTAAATGGGTCACTCTATATATTTTTTAATTATATCATTTAGTTTATAACAAGCTTCTCAGAAATATAAAGGGTGTCCCAAAATTAACGCACATTTTTATTTGTTAACAAGACACATTTATTTCTTGAAATATGTCAAAACTTTACTGGGACTAGAAAGAATACATATCACGATTAAGCGTGAAACACAATATCCGACAAATGTCCACCGCGGCTTTGCTGGCAGGCCCTTGGCCTTTTGACGAAATTATTGATAACATTTTCACATATTTGTGGACGAATTTCATCAATGACGATAGATTTCACCAAGTACGAAACTTACATCCTTGTGATGCACAGCACAGCGCTGTATAGAGTTCTGTAATAGGTATTTACAAAATATCAACAGAGAAAATAATTTTGAAAGAACCGTTATATGGCCCGATGAGGCTCATTTTACCAGTGCTGATATATTGAATCGGCACAATACGAGGTTTTGCTCTCAGGAAAATCAGCATGTATTATTTCCATTCGAACGGCAAGGCAGGTTTGGTTTTAACGTTTCATGTTTTATACTAGGACGCATAGCAATTTATATTATATTTAAAGGCAGCCTTAATGCAAAATTGAAAATTCTGGAAAACCTTGTGCCGGAAATAATAGAAGACGTGCCCACAAAATTGTAAACTTTACAATCCTGTGACGTGCCCTTAGCGGGTCTCAATAACTTGCATCTGCAACAAGATGGAGCACCCGCTTACAATGCGCTAATTATCAGGGACTATTTAAACAATAATTTTCCAGGTCACTGGATTGGAACTAATGGACCTGTAAGATGGCCACCAAGGTCATCCGACTTGTCGGTTTTGGATTTGTTCTTGTGGAGATACCTTGTAAATAAAATGTATTCTATTCAATACCAAACAATTACAGATTTAAGAAATGCCACTGAAAGAGCATTTAGGGAGTTACAAACGCGGCCTTTTATTATTTTAAATTCATTAAGGCGAATAAGAAGTATGTGTGAAACATGTCTAAGGCATAATGGAGAACAATTTGAGCAATATTTATAAGAAAGTTCTATACATTTTCAGCTTTGTTATTATTTTTACTGAAATATAACTGCTAATTAGATTAAGGAGTCCAAAATATATTTCTTCTGCAGTAATTATCATACCAGTAATAGTTTTTTTTTAAATGCCCGTCATGGCCTACTAACAAAAAATGTATATTTTTTAATAAAACGTGAATTTCGCGCTTAATATTAAAAATAAAAATAAGGTATTATATATTTCTGAGAAGCTTGTTATAAACTAAATTATATTATTAAAAAATATATAGGGTGACCCATTTAAAAAAAAACAGTTTGCTTTTGTTCTCGAAAACTATTAAACGTAGAAAAAATCTAAGCAGGTCACTGGATTGTACGTAAAAAAACTATAAAAAGAACATTTGTTCTCTCTTTGATAGGCTACAGGGTAACCTAAATATGGAGGGTGTTCCAAAATGCAAAATTTTCAAAAGCATCCCGTATATCAAAAACAAGGACTAGACAAATTCTGATTGCGGCATCATCAGTACCACAGTGCTGCGAAAACCGTATCCTTCTATCTTTACTAATAACGGAGATACCCCGTAAAACCATCGAAAACTGAATACCCTGTACTGTAGGTAAAATATATGAATTGGTTTTGAAATTAAATACCCATACCGAGACTTATACAGTGCTCTACTTCTACCAGTGGCGTCCGCACTAACATGTATTTCGATATTTTTAACGAATAAATGATACGCCACTGTTTTTCTTTAAAATAAATATTATTTTTATAATTGGGCTTTATCACTTAATAAAAATGATACCTAGACTTTTCTTCGTGGGACCAACGGCTTTCGATTAAAAAAATAAATGACGTCTTGTTCGTACTAGAATGTTCGTGTGGTGCGGTAGTTGTTGACGTGTCATCCACAAATTTGGCGATATTTTCTAATTTCTTTAAAAACGGTTAGCGGTGGATCGATTACACTTTCTTAACAATTCGACAACTATTTATGCTATTTGGCGAGATAAAATTCAAATATACGGAGTGTATCAAAAAAGTTACACAACTTAAAAGAGAAAACATTACACGTGCACTGTAGCGGCCATACCACTCGGCATAATCGATTGAAATTTTCTGATTTTGTAGAGAGCGTCGACATACACGAAGCCTATTTCTGCGCGTTTGGAAAATGACAAGTATTTTTTTTTATCGATAGAAAATTAAAACAGGCCCCTTTTCGGAAATTAATAGCTTCGAATCGAAAAATCTGATCGAAATACGGTTCAAACCATTAAATTGTGCATCACAAATACTTTTTTTATAATACATCTTCCTATATCTAAAACATTTAGAAATTCTAGATTTTCGAGGAAAACTAAAAATCACAATTTTTCAATAAAACAGTTTTCAATTTTTTTTGGTTAAAAACATTTTGAATACTTCAATAGAAAGCGGGAATCTCAAAAGATATAAAATGTATACTTTCAAATCTTTTATATAGAGTGTGAAAAAAATTAAATAAACCAAAAATTTCTCTTTAAAATGAAATATTTTATGGGAAAAATATTTTTTTTACATTCGCATTCGATTTCCCCGTCTTTTTTTAACAACCTTCACTAAGATAAATTAAAAGTTTCTCACTAATATTACAAATTATAGGCTTTTATGCCACAGAAACTGCGAAAGAATCATGTATTTTAAAGGTTTTAAAACATTATCCGTTTCGCATAGTAGCCTATGATTTAAACTTGTGTTTGTATATTTGGCAAAGCTCAAGTTTACGATACGTCAAGATGTCAGAAAATTCGGGTTTTAATTTACTTTTAGTGGTAAAATTCATACTATTGGAGTTAAAAAATGTAATGTGTGTGTTTAAAAAAAAGTTTTCTTTTTAGTAAACATTGTTTTAGTATTTCATAAAATTTAATATTTCTAGTACCTAATTATATTTATATTTATATTTTTACATATTTTATGATAAAAATTAAAATTTATTGTTAGAGAAATGCTAATTCTATTGAAATACGAAAATATACATAATACAGGATATCCCAAATTGTCCTATGTTGTTATTGACCTATTTGTCTAATTCTTGGGTAAGGAATCACCACACTAGCGATGGCACATGCTTTTTGAAACACCCTGTCTACTGACCTATAGACGCCGGCGTCGGCGCACTGGACGCTATCCAGAGCGAGCTGGACATTGTTGCCGCTTATTTGGAGTCGTCGACGACGATCGGGAGCTATCGGAGCGCCATCTTTTGACCTAGAAAATAAAATATGGATTAGGGATAATACAAATTCAATTTACAAAATATTGAAATTACCCATATTCAGACTAGTAAAATTTGTCAAGTCGACACGAACACCCTGTAGGTATATTAAATTTAATGCCATCCTCTATAGCAACCTTAGTTCTTCGTACAGAAAAATTATTGGAAATCGCAATGATTTTTTAAAAAATTCATATTTTTCACAAATATAAAGATATCGAGGTGAACCAAAAACAAAAATGTTAAGAATAAATGTAACTTGATCATTAGAACTTAATTTAGAACAATATACTGTTTCGCCAATTCACAGAATGTCTTAAACCCATGGTGAAAAATATCTTTCTGTTTGAACCTGTATATTATAAACGTAGGTAAATTTTTAAAATGTGAGCGATTCTCCATTAATATATCTACAATATTCTTTGAAATTCATTTAAATCCGACATTAAATAAAAAAGTTATTTGCGATTTAATTTCATCGAAAATTTGCGTGGATCTATTATCTTGCCTGTGAGTGTTTATACAGGGTGTCCGGAAAATACGTGTACAACGTTAGACGACAGACTCCTGACGTCAAAATAGGTCGATCTAAGCCGACTTAGCTATATCCAAAATTGTCTCGTTTAGCCGGTAAAGGGCGTCAAAAATTTGTAAAAATATTGGTTTCTCCTAAATTACGTGAAAACCTGCTAATCGATTTTAATGATTTATAGTATGTATTGTAGACTAATATTATAAAATGACGTTTTCTAGTACTATAGTCACCGGCTGTAAATATGTGGAAGTGTTATAAAAGTGATATAATACGTAACATTTCTCCTGATTTTTTATATCAACGGCGTTATGACAACCCAGATACTTTTGTCGAGTGACTGGATGTATTTGGAAGCTATTTTACCTCTTCAATATTTTGCTGGATGAGCTGTTTTGCCAGAAAAAAAATATTTACAATTACCTGCATACATCAATTATTAACAGTAATAATAAAACAAAGTATAACAAAGTTGGAAGTATGTATTAAAAATATTGTAAGAAACTAAGTAAAACGAAAACATTACTTAAGTAAATGTGTAAAATGTCCGCCATCTTGCCGAATACACTTATTAACACTCCTTAAAAAATGATATTGCCCTATTTAATGTCTCGGGGTTATTAAAATGGTTGCCTGCGTTTAAAATCCGCGTCAATAAATCATGGCGTGTGTTTACCGGAGTCTTGTAAACTTCTGTTTTAATAGCGCCCCACAAAAAGAAGTCACACATATTTAACTCCGGAGAACGTGGTGGCCATTTTACTGGTGCATCATTGCCCCTTCCAATCCATCGGTTGGGATATTGATGGTGTAAGTATTGCCGAACGGCAACGGAAAAATGGGGCGGGGCACCATCATGCATATACCACATTTCCCTCCGAAGTAAAAGGGGCAAATTTTCCAGAAGAATTGGTAATGTGTCTTGCAAAAATTTAAATAAATATTTCCATCTAACCTGTCAGGAATAACAATAGGACCAATAAGGTAGCGATTAGTAATACCTGCCCAAACATTTAATTTAAATTGATGCTGATGATGTGCAACTTTAATGGCATGTGGATTTTCATCGGAATAAATATGTTCGTTGTGCGGATTGGTTACTCCAGATCTTGTAAAGCACGCCTCGTCAGTAAACAATATTTTTCTACAAAAATTTGGATCACGGATTCTTTTGTTTCTAATAAATTGACAAAATGTAAGCCGCATGGGGGATCAGTCGGTAAAAGTTCCTGGACTTCTTGCACGTGATATGGATGTAACAACTGTTCTTTTAAAACCTCATTCACAATCGTTTTAGGAACATGTAACTCACGTTCTACGCGACGGGTACTGGTACTTGGTTCTTCTTCAACTCTTTCTAGAATGTTCTCTTCTGTTTCCACCGTTCGAGTTGTTCGCATACGACCCCTGCCTTCAAATTTTTTCTTAAAGCTGCCCGCTTCCCGAAGATGACGCTCGATATTGGCAAATGTTTGGTGGTTTGGTATTCGACGGTTAGGAAATCTCTCCATGTAAACCCTAACACTCTGACGCCCATTTCCTTGACAAAACCCGTATACCAGGAGCATGTCAACCTTCTCAGAGTTCGTATAATTTTCCATGTTTAATGGTCAAATGAACTTGTAATTCAAGAATGTTGATCGTATACTTTAGTCAATTTCATAAACTGGTAACAATTTGTCAATAATTGTCAAATTATTAAATGCCATAGCAACAAGATCACTACAAAAATTATTGTTACAGGTAATTTGATTTTAATTTTATTACTAATGTCAATAAATTGATGTATGCAGGTAATTGTAAATATTCTTTTTCTTGCAAAACAGCTCATCCAACGAAAAATATTGAAGAGGTAAAATAGCTTCCAAATACATCCAGTCACTCGACAAAAATATCTAGGTTGTCATAACGCCGTTGATATAAAAAATCAGGAGAAATGTTGACGCATTATATCACTTTTATAACACTTCCACTTATTTACAGCTGGTGACTATGCTACTAGAAAACGTCATTTTATAGTATTAGTCTACATACTAAAAGTCATTAAAATCGATTAGCAGGTTTCACGTAATTTAGGAAAAACCAATATTTTCGACGCCCTTTACCGGCTAAACGAGACAATTTTGGATATAACTAAGTCGGCTTAGATCGACCTATTTTGACGTCAGAAGTCTGTCGTCAAACGTTGTACACGTATTTTCCGGACACCCTGTATACACAAAAATACCCTTCCTTATCAAATAGTAAGTCGAAGTCCTGCCCTCGTCCCTGAACTCAATTAAACATACAACACATCAATTACCTACATTTTCCTATTGGAATTTCGAAATAGCCGTTAAGAATTTCCCGACATCTGCGGCCAAAACAAACTTTCTCCGGATCATTTTCAGCTCGCAGGATTTTAATTTTCACACAAATCTATTTTGATTTCGACGCGGCACAGATAGTTTTAAAATTAGACCTTATTAACAACACTTTTAATTTTAATCCGCAGGATTTAGTTAAAACAACTTACATCGGTTTATTTTAACTCGTAGATGTATAATATGAATGCATTCGACAGTATCGTATTTATAGAATGATTTTTAAAAATATTTTCGTTTTGTTGAATTTTTAAGATCGTATTGTGTTGACATGGGCGCAAGCCTGATTCTCCAAAGTGAGGAATATATGGCTTTAATAACTCTTGTAAACAAGACCACTGATTGGGAAAGATTTAGATTCCACAACCAAAATACTGTTAACTTGAATATTAATTTGCGGACAACCAAGAACTGGCGTCATAATAACAAAATATAACAGACGAATAAACACTAAAATACTACATATTAAATTAACTGGCTATATAAAATTGCTAAAAATCCGAAGCACAATAAATAAATTTCAAATAATTAAAATAGTTCAGTCAATATTCTAAAATTTTGGGCAAACTATTACCACACTTAAGAAACAGTACAATATCACCCAAAGGTTACTACACACAGCATTATTAAAATTTCATCCAAAAGTAACAAAACGATGATAAAAAAAGTGAAATAAAGATAAGGAACACTGAGACAAGAGAAGCAGACTTCAGTACACTAGGAGCTATCACAGAAAAATTCTTCTACGGTATAATAAGCTTTAGAAACTAAGCGAGCCTTTACTTCTTCTCGAATTTTTGTAAGATTTTAGCTTTTTCTAATTTTTAGCGGAAGGTGATTAAATATTTTCTTACCGTTGTAGATTATAGAATTTTTGATTTGACTGGAATGGGGTATGGGTAAATGAATTTCAAATATTTGACGAGTGTTGCGTACTGGGGTTGAATTAATTTCACTCCTGATAAATTAAGCAAGATGTCTCCAACAAAAACAAACAGGCCAAAGTTAAAATTTTATGTGATAGAAATAGTGGTCGGATAGAGTCTCTAATTTTGGCTTTACACATATATTTAATGGCTCTTTTTTGCAAAACAAATATTACGTTAAATAAATGCTGGGAGCAGCAGCCCCAAAAAACTTATGCCATATCTTAAATGGAACTCAATTAGGGAGAAATATGCGGTCCTTGTAGCAGCGAAATTTAAGTTAGAAATTACCCTAATCGCAGTTGGAGGAGCCCAGTTTTTTGCTGAGGTTAATTATATGTGATTCAAATTTTAATTTATCATCCATGTATAATATTGTATAACCCTAAAAATCTATTTACTTTATCATTATTTATAACGAGGTCTCCAACTATAACTTCATTAAAATTGCATTTAAAAGTAAGAATGTTTGTTTTTGTTTCGTTGAGAGATAAAAAGTTGGCGTCTGTCCACTTTTTAACCATACGACAAGATTATTCTTGACACCTGACTCAAGTTCACTCAGATTTTTACCAGCCCAAAGTATTGTAGAATCATCAGCAAACAGAGTAAATTTACCTTTTATTTCAATATTTGTTAAATCATTAATATATATTAAAAACAATAGGGGACCGAGGACAGATCCCTGTGGCGCTCCTGAGCTAATTTCCAACTGATTGGAATATTTACTGTTGAAACTTACAGTTTGGAACTGTCCAACTAAATATGATTTAAACCTAAACCACTCCAATGCTCCTTCCCTTACTACATACTTTTCGAGCTTGAATAACAGAACTTTGTGATTAACATAGTCAAATGCCTTCGACAAATCGCAGAATACTGCCGCGGCTACCTCACTATCATTAAGATTTAAGTATAAGTTTTTAAGAAATGAAAAAATGGCGTCGTTTGTGCTTTTTGATTCCTGAAAACCAAATTATGCTCTGCGCAAATTAACTTATATTTAGGTAATAAGAAAGCAACCGATTCTTTACCATTTTTTCTATTATTTTCGAAAGAGTAGGCAGTAAAGATATTGGTCTAAAATTGGAAGGACAATTAGAGTCGCCCCCCTTATATAAGGTTAACACAGTTGCTATTTTTAAACACGGTGGGAAGATTCCTGATACGAATGATTGATTTATACAATCCACAAGTACTGCTAGAACATTATCTGGCAGATGCAAGAATACCTGCATAGCTCATCCCATCCTGTGGCTTTTTTATTATTTATGACAGAAAATATATTTTTAATTTCGGCAACATTTGTGGGTGCTAGAAAAAACGACTGGGGAACATTAATCGTGGTTTGAATTTATTTTAGAACTTAGATTTTTAGCCACGGAACAATAAAATTCATTAATTTTTTGACAATCTAAATCCGAGTTCACAGATGTAGTTTTGTTTTTACCTCTCAAATTGTTAACAATTTCCCAAACTTCCTTTTGTTTATTTCTAAAATTTTTTATTCGATCATTAAAATATTGTTGCTTAGCACTTTCAATCGTTTTCTTAAATATTTTACGATATTTATTAAAATAGAGCATAAACTAAGCTTCATCCAAAGCAAATTTTCTGATATAATGTAAGGGCGCGCATATTTCTCGATGATACTTTTAGACCTCTAGAAAACCATGGTTTTTTATTTTTACCCTTACATATACGATAGGCAAATAAATTATTAAAAATTTTGTACAAAAGGGAATGAAATTCTGTCATTGATCATGATGATGATGATGATTGATGATCATTTAGTACTTTAGGTTGACAGACTACATCGTAAACGTCTAATTGCCCCCCCCCCCTCTACCTCCTACACCACAATGCCCTAGGGTGTAGGTATCCCAATAATTAAAATTAACCTACAAATAATCACGTGATATTGAGGATGGGCTTACCCTTGGGAGCTGTTTTCGCAACAGGCTAGATGTCCTCCCTTGGACGAAGAACACTTGCAACAGCTGCTGACCTTTTGTCCCATGATTTAACGCACTAATGACGCTCGACCATTTACGCAATGATATCTTTCTCGTAAATTTTTCGCTTATTATCGTCGTTTAACGTCTGGTAAAATTTCATAGTTGATCATATTTTATAGCTATAAATTGTAAACAAACCCTATAGGCTAAGTCTGACTTCACATGCATCCGTGATCACGCATAGGTGAATTTGCGAATGGAGACGCGTGATGCGGACGTAAATAAAAATGTCAGATAGTTGCATCTAATCGTAAAATCAAATTTGTTGCATAACTCACCACAAATACCAAGAAAGAACAACTTAAAACTCTACACTGAACAGATACTTCAGAATCCTAACCAAACATTTTAAATACATACGTCAAAACACGGGAAACAGTGACTTTGACGGGCCGTCACCTTCTTAAACAGATATTTGATTGGCTACTTATGACCACGTAGTAACAACGGATCCGTGAGCACGGATGCATGTGGATTCAGACTAAAACTCATAGATCGGACGCCACTGGATTATTTAAGGTCCCTAATCTGACGATTTTTTTAATTAAGTATCTTAAAAGCAGAATCATTTCTTTTTCTCAAATTTTGTACAGCTAAAAGCGTTTGTTTCGGTGCAAAAAAAAATGTAATTTTGAGGCAATGATATCCATATTATTTTAGCAAAATAATATGGATATCAAATAAGATGCAGCAAACCACTGATATTTTCCATTTTGTTTGCGTCTTCATAGTCATCATTCAATCTCCGACACAAGATGCATTTTAGGCTGAGAAAATGCTATTTAATTAAAAATATGTTTAAGGTATTATTGAATGAGATTTACAAAAGCACAATAGTTGGACCATTTGATCTAATTTCGTAAAGAAAGATCCTAAAGTTATTATTTCACCATCAATTCTAGAGTTTTAAAAAGCTATTAGTTGTTAAACTCACTTACAAAACTTATGTTGCTTAGAAAAATATGTAGTTAAAGCTTGTCCAAAGATTTAAGAAAGTTACATTTTGCCTTTGAATGGGGTTATGCAAGTTTGGCCATAAACAAACAATGAATGAATAAATAAATGCAGATACATTATGGTCGTACTTAAAAATGCCTTAAAGTAAACTGCAAATCCGGAAGACGTAATTTCATTATTAAAATAATAGTTTGGTGATTTTAAACCGATTTTTACCTGATTCAAAATGAGAGGGTTAATCCCATAAAACAAATTATGTTCTAAAGACTGTATAAATAGCCACTCTAGTTAGTTTTAAGCATAGTAATTATTCTTACTTTGTGTGTAATACATCGTGTTGAGAACACGCCGAATGTTAAAATCAAGTACGCCACTGATGGCATTCTTGGAAGTCTAATTGATGTATATAGTGTACATACATAAAGCTTATGTAGCTACCGCACGAGGCAAGGACAACCCTGTGTTGTCTGCGTCTTTATCAGTTCGTCTCACTTTCTCACGTATCATTAAATATCCAAGATTTATCATAAAACCTTCCTGGTAACAGCGCGGCATTGTTGTCATATGTAATTAGGCGCTTCACCCAGAATAAACACCTACCAAGCTGCGTGAGAAAGGGAGAAAAACGCGAGAAGGGATAAGGCAACGCAGCCTCCAGACGGTCGCTAAGCAGAGTTTTGGCTAGACGCATTAAATATAGTTTTTAACTTTTACACTGTTCACCGAGAGTTCGATGGTATATGTCACGACTGTTTTAAAATGTAGAGCACGTCACCTGGGTGGAAAGTGTCCACATTTCTTCCGCTATGTAGGCAAAGTTAACCAAAACGAGTTCTAATAAGTTAATACAATGTAAAATTATTGAGTAATATGGAAACGTACGTGTAAGTACAACTTGAAGTGTAAATAGTAATTTGATGTAGTGTACTCTCAGATAATGGGAAGTCGTAAAGTGAATATTGTAAATAAAATGTTAGTGCTATTTTGCGAATAAAACGCTGCTGGAATTAAATACAGTGTTTTATTAAATCAACAGATCTACACACGAGCCAGCTATTCCAGCCTATGGATACACAGTAAAAATAAAATAAGTGTAAAGGCTGAACCATAGTTGACTTTATAACACAGCGTTTGTTTAATCGTGTGTGAGTCACGGAAAAGTGCGAGCGCAATGTATCTCAGGAGATTTGAGGAGATAACCCCGTCGAAAAGCAGAAAACACTTTTCTGTGGAAACTAAGAAAGTCATAAACAATTCCACCATCAACTGTATGGAAAATTGTAAATAATCCCATTTTAGCGAGGAAAAAAAGAACCGATACTGGCATTTTCTCGAAGGTAGATGGAAGTGATCAAGATAAAATACGGCGTAAAATTTACAAGTTATACGAGGAACAAAGCGTGCCTAAAAATTAGGATTTACAGAGATCAGCAAAGGCCGATTATTGAGTTGGATGAAACCTGGTTCGACACATATGATATTCCGGAAAAGGGTTGGGTTGACTCAAGCGGCATAAAACAAGCGCGCCATCAAAAAGAGATAAACGAATTACGATTTTGCATGCTGTATCTAAAGACGGATGGATTCCAAATGGACTTTCTCTGTCTGCAAAAAACATTAAAGATTCTTCTCTGGATTACCATGAGGACACCACTGCTGATTTATTTGAAGATTGGTTTAAAAACAAGCTAATTCCAAATATACCTCCGAATAGCGTAATTGTAATGGACAATGCAAGCTACCATAGTAGGCAGTTGACCAAGACTCCCTCCTTAAATGACACAAAAAAAAGCAACAATCCAAAACCACATGTATGATAATGACATTTATTTTCAGGAAGATCACACCATAAGGCAATTAATTGAGGTTTCACAAAGTTTAAAACTACAAAAGGAATACTTCTGTGATAACTATGCAAAAAATCTAGGGCATACAGTTTTAAGGCTTCCACCATACCATTGTATATGTTTTAGTCCCATCGAACATGATTGGCACCAACTGAAATCTGCCATTCGTCGTAACAATATTTGCCCTACTAATAACTCCAGTGTACTTGAGCTTATAGAAACTGAAGTTTTTAACATCCCTTCACAAAGTTGGGCAAATTCTGTTACACATGTTGAAAAAGTGGAAAAATCCTATATCCATATAAACAATATAGCACAAATAATAATTAGAACAGATGATGATAGCGATAGTGATTTTGATATATTAAGTGAATAATTATTATAAGTACCGAATAATTTGTATATTTTTTTAATCATAAATATAAATTTTAATAATAAATAAACTTGTAATTTCACGTTTAAACATAAATAAAATATTATTTAATGTCTTACTTTTTTTTATTACAAACCATGATTAAATTCTAAGCAAAATACGGACCTGTTCGGCCATATTTCAATTTTACAGCTGGCCTGGGTCTTTCCTAATAGGGAGCAGTTAGTCACTTTCTTATATCTCTGAACAGACTTTACCTTTAGGCACCTATTACGTACAATATAAACAAATGTTAAATAGAAAATATTCTGGGGTTACCTACTTAGGCAACACCCTGTATAGGCCTAAAAAATAAAGTTTAAAAAAATGTTCTAGTAATCCATGTAATCTGACGTGTGGGATTGACTTCAATGTCAACTATTTTTCGTTTGGGTGCGACCTATTTTTAAAAGTTTAGACATTTCCGAAATGTGTGTTTATTTTAATTTGCACGTTTGTTTGATGTTTTTCGATTTTGCAAAAACATCGGCTTGAAAGTTTTATGAGGACAAAATCTAACTAAACTAAACTTTAAAAAAAATTTAAGGAAGTATAATAAATATGAATAAATTTACAATTCAAGTCAAGTCACTACCAAGCAAATCGTCCACTTAGAATAACAAGGTTCTAACTACACTTTTTCCCAAATTCGATGTTTTAGCATAATATGCTTGCACTGCTATTTTCTGTCTAATATTAACAAAGTGGCGACATCTGACCATCGTAGGATGATTTAGAAAAAGTACAGAGTTCTATCTACAGTAAATATTCGTTATGTTATTTCACATAGTTGTATGTACAGGCATATAGAACTTTGTTATTCTGACCACAGCAGTTACACCCTTGTTATAGTAATACGGCAATCGGCTACGTGTTTCCTGTCAGTTCTGTTATAACCTTAAAATTAATCATTATAATTGGCTGCCAAAATTGTGAAGTTATAATGAAAAGAACAACTTTAATATTAAAATTGGGTAAGTATTAACTGCTTTAAAATATGGCTAACAAGGGCTTTATAAAATTTGAGAGATCTGGTTATATTAGTTTCATTATTTTTAGCTCGTGAGAAATGTCGTAACGAGATCCCAGTTCCCGGCAAAGACAATGATGATTGTGAAATTTTACCTATATCTCGGACGCCAGAAATCACTACGGGTAATGTAATCGAAACCGATACGTCCACACAAGATATGATAGCAAACGCGGAAATAATTATGGACTTTGGCGAAGCTGCTGCCTCTACGTTCATTGTTTCTAAACCTCTAGAGCGGGAAATTGTTATAGAAACGAATATAGTGCAAGAAGTAATAAAATAAATCTCAAACATAAAACCAAAAATTACAATTTTTTTATTTCTAGCTTAACGAATTGGAAATTCACAATATTGAAGAAATTACATTATTGGACTCTCCTCCTAAAATCATGCAAAATTCTGAACTTCCAGACCAACATGACCAACAATCTTTACATTTAGAAGAGATACCTCAAGCAGTCGATATTGAAACAAACATAATAAGTCAGGTAATAAGAACCTACATTTTCATAATGAAATTTAAAATAATCATATTTTTTTATTTTTAGCACAATGAAATTCAAAATACGGCACAAAATAAGAGATCCAAAAACGGTATGGAAGTTTTAGGGTCAGGAGATGAGAAAGAGGGCAAAATTAATATGCCAAAAAAAGAAAAAAAAGTACTCGTAAGAAAAAAAGTATCGAACCCAGCAACATGGAAAAACAATATTCGAAAAAACCTCTGCCAAACGGGTAAAGAATATATCAGCAGGAGAGGACAGCAGGTTAGCGCTAAAACGATAGTAAATAAAAAAGATTGTCTAAATCACTGCAAGTTCCAGTGCGCCAAAAAAATTGGGGAGAATGCTAGATACAATTTGTTTCAATACTACTATGAATTAAGTCAAAATGAAAAGTATGTGTTCCTTAGGCAAGTAACAGAAAAATATGTTAAAGGGCGCAAAACTACAAAAAGTATGTCTCGTCGTGCCTATTCATTCAAATACTTCTTTAAAGTTCAAGAGGAGAAAATACAAGTATGCAAAAAATTTTTTTTAGGCACACTGAATATTTCTCAAAAACCCGTATATACTGTACATTCTACTGATCACGAACTTCCGAAAAAAGATATGAGAGGAAAGATTGGCACTAGGAAATTAAGTGACGAGAAAAGGCAGATTGTTATTGACCACATTAAAAAATTTAATGTGGTCGAGTCTCATTACTGTAGACATAATAGCAAGAAAAACTATTTAGAAGCAACATTAACTATTCCAAAAATGTATGATTTATATCTTAAATATTGTGAAGAACATAACATAGAAAATCCAGTTATACTCTCAATGTACAGGTACATATTTTGTACCAATTTTAACTATAGCTTTCATAAGCCTAAAAAGGATGTTTGTGAGATCTGCGCCACCTACTATTTGAAGAAAAAGGAAAACAGTCTAGGCGACACTGAAGGGGAAGCTATGGAAAGGCATAGTACAGAAAAGGCAGCTATGAGACAAGAAAAGGAAAATGATAAGAATAGTGAAATTCCTGTTTTATGTTTCGACCTGGAAAATGTCATAACTTGTCCAAGGTCGTTTATTGGAAATTACTTTTATTTGCAAAAGTTGACTATGTATAATTTAACAGGTCATTTATCCACAACAAATAGAGCATATTGTGTATTGTGGATTGAAACTCTCCAAGGCCGAAGTGGGAATTGCCTGGCTAGTGCCTTTAGAAAAATTATTGAGAAGGTTTTAGAAGATAACCATTTCAATGAACTTATTACTTGGAGTGACAGCTGCGTCCCCCAAAATCGCAATTCCCACATATCTTTTTGCGTTTTAGATTTACTAAGAAATCACCCAGATCTTTACCGGTTAACTATGAAATACTCAATTCCTGGACATGGTGCTGTGCAGGAGGTAGACAATATTCATAGTCAAATTGAGCGACACATGTCACAAATAGAATTTTTTTCACCTCTGGGGTTTATAAAGGAACTTAAGCAGGTGAATAAGAAAAATCCGTTTATTATCATTCAGATGAAAGAATCAGACTTTATGAACTATGAGGAGTGTTCAAAACAACTGAAGTATGATAATGTACCATTTACGAAAGTCTGTGCTATGCAATTTGCTCAATCAGATTTGACTGAAATATGTTTTAAAAGAAGTCACACAGATAATGAATTTGTTGAAGTTTCGATTAGTCCTACTATTCCAGCTCTTCCACGCCGTCGAAGCAATAAAAATGCAGAAGTAAAAGCTCCACCTGAAATTAAAAATTTAATACCAAAAGTTCTATTAACCAAAAAAGAAATTTCCAAGGAAAAAATAACCGCAATCAAAAAAATGATGCCATCAATGCCGCACGTGGACCAAGAATTTTATAAGGCACTGTTACATTTATGATTTGACTATTTTTTTTTGTATTTCATTTGTTTTGATTTAGTAAATTAAATAAAACCTTTAAGTAATTTCACATAGAACTCTGTTTTATTACAATGATTAATTATACATAGACTCTCTAATTTAACAAAGTTGTAAGTGACAGTTAGAACTGTGTGTGATTAAATATTTCCAAAAAGGTAATTTAACAAGGTTGTATCTTCATTTATTACTTGCAAATTAGAGTATTAGATAAAGTTCTATCCCTATGAGTTTAGAATTAAATTTTATAATAAAAATAATTTAAAATATAAAAATTATCCCGATTTAATATTATTAATTTTACGGCGATTACCCGTAAATGCAAACTTTAACCCTTGATTTCTCAAAATGGCTGAATGTCCAGATACAACTTTATCATTCTAAGTGGACGAAATATTAACCATACGAAAAAGATAGTTCTTGATGCCGAGGGAGCGCAAAGGCTTGTTCACATGGACACGAAAGCGCTTTCTAATGACAGATAAACAACGCTTTAAACTTCAGTTGTCAAGCAGTTGAAGTTTAAAGCCTTTTGCCTGATATGCCAACAGGGCTTTAGCGAAAACTATTAAAGAATCACAGAGACGCGCCAGATTAGTGTTTTTTTTTTTAATTAGATTTTTCCATGACATATTTTGATACTTTAACAAAAAATCGAGAAAATTTACACAGAAATAATGTTGGTTGGGCCAAAAACAAGCGAAGTTATAAGTTGCCGCGGCGACCGATCGCGTCTGGACGACTGAGTAAAAATTTGAATGTTATAGTCCTCTTTCTGCGGCGCCGCGACGCCTTGCTTTCCGACGACGACGCTCGACATGTACTAGTCGGCGAAAATAAATTTTCATTTTCCTGTAACATGCCAAATGATTTCCGGGTTATGTGGCGTTCTATACAGACAAAAATCAAAGTGCAATTCGGAACTGTGGGTATACTGTATGTACTTACAAGGTGGCCAGGTATATACAGGGTGTCCCAGATAAGAATGCACTTTACAGGGATCTCGGTAAACCATTGGACATACAGAGATGATTAAATTAGGGAAAAGTTTCGCATTACTGAATTTTCAAATTTCTAAAATCTCGAAGATATTAGGGAAAACCGTTTTTATTGCTTTCTGATTCTATTTAAAGAAATATATCAAAATTAATTTTACATTCTTATTGTCACTTTTTATCCTCTACAACAAGGTTTGATTAAATTTACAATCCGACGCTTCGTTTATTCGCAACCATAATAAAAAAAAATATCTGTAAATGATGCGAAGTAATAAATCAATCAAAACCGTCTTCTCCATGGGCGTGCAAGATTTTTCGGCATCTATAGATTTAAATAGCCCTGAATTTTTAAATTTGTGAAGAACTAGTACAAGTATCGACATTAAATTTAAGTTTTGTCTTTAAATATAAATTTTAATACTAAATTTTTTAAGATTAAAATTATGTACATTTACCTGGAATTTTAGAAAGCAATTTTATCAAGACTAATTATTAGAGTTTAGGTAGTTATTCCGTTTCTGCTCTGATCATTTTATTCCTTATTTCTTGTACCTGTTTGCTAATTATGTGGTTATTATACCTTTATGGGTGCCTCTATTGGAATAATACACCTATGTATTTATATCCATAGATGCCTACCTTGGGTGTTTGTTTTTCAGCGAAACTAGTCAAAGTGTGAAGGGTCAGTGTTTTTTTTAATTAAATATGGAGAATTTTCAACAATTGCCTAAACGCCCTAGAGTCGGTCCATGCACAGTAAATGAAAAAAAATTAATTCTTAACTGTTACGATTCTATTAAAAATAGGAATGCTGATTTGAGTGTTGACAATGCAGTGCAATTTATAGCAGATATGCTTAACGTTTAACATCACAATTTATTGGCCGATTTAAACCAAATTTAGCACAGTTGTGTAAGAGGATCTGACGCACCGAATGACGATATTGGCGTTGTTGCGAGCTTTTTAGTTTGTCTGGAATTGGAACGAATTTTATATTTTTAAATGCAACACACTGTATATTTTTTCATTTATAGTTTTTACTTTAAATTTGTTACACTTTTGGTATAACATACTTTGTTTCTAATATCAGTAGTTTTCGAAATAACGAGTACAATTTAGAAAAAATATATTTTTTAAATTAAATGTTCAAACTGTTATCCCTGTACAGCTCGACAGTGTGCTAATTGAAAATAAATTTTTTTCAATTATGTTTGTGTGTGTGTATTAAGTCAATGGCTCTGGTTGAAACCAAATGGCCAGGATTAATTTTGTTGTAAATCATTTCTGGCGTTATTAATTCACATTCGTCCAAAATTCGACGCTGCAAATTGGCCAAATCTTGAGGTTTTGTGGTATAAACTCTGTTCTTCAAGTGTCCCCATAAAAAGTAGTCGTTAGGCGATAAATCAGGGGACCTAGGTGACCACTCGATTGTACCCCCTTTACCGATTCACCTATTCGGAAAAGTGTTGTTCAAAAATTCGCGCATGTTTTGACCAAAATGGGGAGGAGCTCCGTCCTGTTGGAAGAATGTACTAGCATAATTTGGACCCATCGCATAGTAGGCACTATTTGCTTTTCCAAGAGCTCAAGGTAAAGTTGTAATGTCAAATTTCCATCAATAAAAAATGGACCGATCTTGTGGTTACCCAGAAGCCCAGCCCACACATTCAATTTTCCAGGGCGTTGTGTATGACCTTCTCTCATCCAGTGGGGATTTTCATTTACCCAAATCCTACAGTTGTCTATTGACTTTACCATTTAACATAAATGTTCTTCGTCCGAAAATACTATAAATTTGAAAAATTGGTTATTTTGGTCAAACCTTGACATCATAATATCACAAAATTCAATTCTTCGCTCATAATCATCTTCTGATAACTCTTGAACTACATGTATTTTGAAAAGATGATATTTATGTTTTAATAAAACATTATGGACGGATTTGAAGCAGACGTCACTTACTTGAGAAAATTTTCTTAATGAAGAAACAGGAGTTTCAACAACATGTTGTAAAATTTCTAAACTTTTCTCTTCATCTACTACTGCTGGTCGTCCTGATCGTCGCCTAACTCTACAATTTCCAGTTTCTTCGAACCGCCGGACAGTTTTTGGAACAGTTGCTTTTGAAATTGGATTTCGGTTTGGAAATGCGTCATTAAATAGATGTTTAACCTAAGAAGAAAAAAATGTTGGCGTCAAACCTCTAAAAACTTTTCCAGGACGACCAAAACTTGAGCTGGATGACGTTTTAATACAGAGAATAAGGCAAAAAGTTCATAGTTTCTTTTAAAAAAAGAAATTCCTACGCTGGACAAAATTTTCCCCTCAATCCGAGAAGACCAGGACTACCCATTTATGTGTAGTAATACGCTTTGGAAATTATTTAAAAAAATGGGTTTCCAGTGGAACAAACATAATAGGCAATGGATTTTAATAGACAGAAACGATATTGTCTATTGGAGAAGAAATTACTTAAGAAGCATCCGAAAAGCCAAAGAAGAAAACAAAAAAATATTTTACCTAGGCGAAACATGGCTAAATGAAGGCCACACTGTGACTAAATTTTGGCAGGATGAAAATATTAAAAGTTCAAGGCAAGCTTTAGGATTAAGACCGCCATGCGCCATCTGGAAAATGACATCGACTTATCATAACCCAAATTAGAAGTTCTGAAGGCTTCGTTAAAGGTGGTCTACGATGTTCCAATCTAAAAATACAGGAGACTCCCTACTTAGCACTGCGAATTAAACTAGATCGAACTTATATGGGCTCAAATAAAGACAGACGTCGCCAGAAAAAACACGACTTATTAAATGGTGCATTTAAAAAGACTCTCTAATGAAGCTATGGGTAAAATCAGTGCGGAAAAGTGGAAAAAGTGTATCGATCATGTGATAGAAGAAGACGCCAAAATTTGGCAGATAGATATAATAGCCGAAGAAATGGTTGAACCGCTTATTATAAACGATGTTAATAAAAGTTCATCTTCCGAATCGGACTATGATTAAGCCATAACGACAAAGTATTATTCGATTTTTGAAAATGCTTTGTTAGTAAGATTCTATATTATATCTTGTTTTTGTAATTATATTATGTAAAATAGTACCACCCATTGTTATTTATTAGATAATACGATTTTTTAAAAGTATTCATATGTTATAAATACCTACGAATATAATATAATACAATTTTAGGAGAATAGGCATTTTTAAGATTTTTAATTTAAAAACTCCCCCAATGCACGCTTCTGGTTAAGGGATCTTTCCAATAACAATGGTAAATCCTCAAATATAACAATAGCTTGCTATAAAATCGGGGTGGACCTACCTAAAGAATGCTCATTATTTGGACCCTTTAATGTAAACACAATATATTTTAAGGGATGGTGTTTAAATTGTTCTTGATACCCTGGTAGGCGTTTTTCATATTTAATGAGCATTTATTACTTAGCGCCATTTACAGATAGACTATAATAGTAAGGGGATGGGAAAAATTATGGCCCCGCAATTGATGCGCGGTTATGATTAATAGGTACCTATATCAAAATGTAAATTTTTAGTTTCAAATCAATGAATCTAATCTGGCAAGCAGAGAGAGATCGGCGCGAGGCAAAAATAGCTTCTGGGCACAACACAAACATCAGTTTTAAAAATAAAACAAAACAAGCGATCAATTCGCGAAAACATTTTAAAATTGTGATCTGACGAGGTCGGTATGTTGTCGATATGCACACTTGTAGCGGAAAATTAGAAAAGCGCGTCCTCACTGAAAAAATATTCGTAACAAATGTTCGCAAACGTTTGCAAATGTTACCAAACGTTTGTTTGTGCCATCTTGTCATTTTTATACATTCGTGAATAACAAAGGTGTTTGCAAGGATTTGTCGCTGATCCATTTATTACAACCTATAAAATGTCAACCCTCTTCGATTTGGTCTTTTAAGTGTCTCATGAACCCCCCTATATAAACGGTTGAAAATACATATCAACAACTACAGTTTTTGAAATCGGATGGCGAAATGTAATTCTCTCCTGTGGTTATAGTTATATTATCATTTTCTTTGGTTATAGATGTGGGTTGCCAATTAAAAAAATTCAAAATGGCCTCGTATCTGTCACCTTTTGACACCTGTCGTATTTGATTATAGCGTAAATAGCTCGGGCACAGGAAATTATGTTATTGTGAAAAAAATTGGGGTTCCCAGCTTAAAAGGTCTATTTATAACGGCTAAAAATAAATATCAATAACTAATACACAGAGTGGCAAAAGAGTCGCGCATAATGCCTGTAACTTTTGAATTACCTCGTATACGAAAAAGTGACCTTTATGAAAGTTGTTCAGTAAATTATTCCCCACATTTCTACCTGCATGAATTTTTTCTGTCAATCCTAGTTTGGTTGCCATAGAGACCAACTTACTTTTTTTAAATGGAACACCCTGCATATGATTGCATATTTGGATTCTACTGGGAAAACTCTGAATTTTTTGTATTTTAAATTTTTACCTATCTGCAAGCATTTGCCAGATAATGACAGCTCAAAAATGAAAAACTTCCTAATTATACCTATTCCTACCTACCTAATACCCACCAGTTGAGTCAAGGTGCTTTCATGACAGCGACCTAAGAGGTGTCAATTCTGAGTTCCTGTTTAATTTTCTGTTGTCTGATTTCTAATTTGTTTAGGTACACTATGGTTCATCTGAATGAGAAACAACGAGTTGAAATTTTAATAATGAGCGGTTACGGAAATATGAAGAGATCGCAAGATCAGTTTTGTCAACTTTTCAATGAATTTTATCTAATAGGCCTCCAATAAATCAGTCAACGGTGTGTCTAGTGGTAAAGAAATTTCGAGAAACAGGCAGTGTTAGGGAAGCCGCTAGATCAGGTCGACCAAAAACAGCAACCGGGGGAGACAAAGCTTTGGATATCATGCTCTCAATACATGAAAATCCAACACTACCATCCAGGCCAATGACAATGGATTTTAATATGTCTCATCAGTCAGTGAAAAATTTGTTTAAGCAGGAGAGGTTGCATCCCTACAAGATAAAGTTGATGCACGAGTTAAACGAGGACGATTTTGATAAAAGAGCTGATGATGGAAAGATGCAATAACGATAATAACTTCGCAACAATTATCATTTTCTCGGATGAAGCTACTTTCCATTTAAATGGCATTGTTAAGACACAATTATCGTTATTGGCCTATTGAGAAGACGCACTGGTTCCAGGAAGGTCATACTCAGAGGCCCAAAAAGGTAATGTTTGGGCGGGCATAGTTGGTAGACATATTGTGGGACTTTTTTTCATGGATGGTAATTTGAATGGCGAAAAATATCTGGACCTCCTCAGGAATCACATAATTCCTTTTTGCAGAATGGTTGTACCGGGTGTAAATAATGGCATAAACGAACAGGTATGGTACCAGCGAGATGGAGCACCTGCGCATTATGCGGCAAATGTTAGACAATACATAAGCGAACAATTTCCAGGGCGTTGGATAGGCAGAAGAGGTGCTATTGACTGGCCAGTGCGATCCCCTGACTTAACCCCGCTCGACTTTTTTTGTGGGGACACTTTAAGAACAAAGTCTACTTTACCCGTCCAAATGACTTAGAATCTTTAAAAGTCAGAATTAGTGCTGAAATTCGGGCCATTTCAGAGGACTTCCTTTTAAACGTTGTAGAGGGTTCAGGGATCGATTGGCGCTCTGCTTAGCAGAAAATGGTGATCATTTTCTGCTAATTTACTGAAAAGCTGCCACTTGTTTATTATTCCGATGTTAATTTGTTCAATTTTCTAGCCTATTTATTTTGTTATTATAAAGTTTGTTACAATTTTAAATAAATAAAAATTTGAAATACAAAAAATTCGGAGTTTTCCCAGTAGAATCCAAATATGCAATCATATTCAGGGTGTGTTAGTTCCATTTAAAAAAAAGTAAGTTAGTCTCTATGGCAACCAAACCAGAAATGACAGAAAAAATTCATGCAGGTATAAATGTGGGGAATAATTTACTGAACAACTTTCATAAAGGTCACTTTTTCGTATACGAGGTAATTCAAAAGTTACAGGCATTATGCGCGACTCTTTTGCCACTCTGTGTATTAGTTATTGATATTTATTTTTAGCCGTTATAAATAGACCTTTTAAGCTGGGTCACTTTTTGCCACTCTGTATAGGTTTTTGAAATCGGATCGCGAAATGCAATTCACTCGTATGGTTATTAATAAGGGTGCCCGTTTAAAAAAAATCCAATATGGCGTCATATCTGTCAAATTTCTAAACCTATATGTTTCTTGACATTAAATTTGGCTTTCTTGCGAAAAATCATTGAGGGATGTGTAATTTGTTTTTTATTATAGCCAGCAGGAAAATTGCCAATCAGGTGATATACTTAAAAAAGTGTCCCTGTACATTTATATCTTCTTCTTATACAATAGTGGCCTACGCTCACATTATTGAATATTATAAATAGTTAACTAGAACTAGAGGAACGTGATGGTCGCGAATGCAATATTTTTTTTTTATGTAGGTGTAGGCATTTGCGATTTTGTGAATTATTTGGAGAAGTTCAGGATTTTTCGTTTGTACGCAGATAACTATATACAAAGGAGATTTTCTATTGTTTTGTTACATCATTTCTATTTTATAAGATGGATAATCCTGTTTATGATATAATTTGTTCTTTACATGAAACGCTATTTCATAGACTTTAATAGACTAAATTTCATTATTAAAAGATAGGCGCAATAACTTAATTTAAAGGAATTTTGAGTTATTGCATTTGCGTTTATTTAAATACAGGCATTGTTAATTTTATTGTTGATGTCTTGTACAATGTTTTAATTTTTATAAATCAATTTTTGATCTGCACTTCTAAGAATAATCCTATCCTATACTGGATGGGTATTGAAAAGGGTGTAGGGGACAAGGGATCCCTATTTTGCGGTACTTAAATTCCTGTGTTATTTATTAATGCCAAATTTAAAAAGAAGTTGTCAAAATTTGGGCGTGGTCCTAAAAAATTGTCGCCTACGGCGCAGGGGCATGTCACCAATATACGAGAGTAGGGCAACAAGCAATTTATGGGCAGTTCATGTCAGGGGGGCGGGAGGGTTTGACATATCTGCTAGTAACTTTTGGTTTTCTTATTTCGAGTTAAGATTTCATTAATAATCTTCGCTAATCGAATATTTTTAATAAGTTTTATTGATTTAATTGGATATGTAATTAATTTAAGTTCATACTATCATCATTTTCGGTTAAAATCTTACAAAAACATTAAAAAGCTAGTGTTTTTCTTTTTTTGCAACACTGATTTATTTTATGACAATGACAGTTTACTTCTCGTCTGGGTCTTCTGACGCGTTTGTGATTTTTTCCACGACTTTTTTCTTTATAAAATCGGTTTAATTTGATCTTGGAATAAATTAGTGGGGCTTTTTGGTAAGTTTATAGTGATATCTAAGTCCTTAGTTTATTTTTTCATGAGCAAGTAAGTTCCTTCTTGGGATATTTTTTAGCTGAAACTTCGCTGTCGACCATGCTTTGGGATTGATGATTTTTGGAAGTATATTTATTATTGTAAGTATTATGCTAAAGTAGGTATTTAATAATTATATTATATTTTTAGATTCACAACCTTCTTATAATGATCTTTTGAAGTGTGTCTGAGTAAAAATGTTATTAATTAGTTCCTTCCTTATTTTTCAAAACTGGCGAATCACTTCTGTTTACCTACCTTCCTTGCAGTTAAATTATGAATATTTTTACATATACCTACACCATCCCTTATGTTTAACAGCTTAATATATTTCTCTTCTCACTCTAATTGGGCAAGATATAAAAGTTTTCGTACCTATTGTACCTTATATTATCCTAATTGAAAAGAATTTTTTTTTCTGTTTCAGTCTAACCACACTCCTAGGCTTCCTTAGCTGTAATAATTATCAGTGAGAAAATCTAATTTCTTAAAAATATCATGACTTTAGTGTTGTATATTGTATTCTTAAATCATATGTAGGTATCTTTTTAATTTAAATATTCTAAATAAATATATTTTGATCATATTTTCTTTTATTATGATAATTCACTAGACATTGTTTTATAATTAAAAAAACAATAATAAAAACAACTAATGTGTAATAAATTTTAAGGTTGTGATTCAATTTGGTTGTAACATTACTATATAATTGTATTCCAAAAGATATATTTTTAAATTGGTTAGAAATTATCACAAGCTGCTCACATTTACTTATAAGGCGAGCAGCTTGTGTATTCCTGCCAAACATATATCTTATGAAATCCAACTGTAATGTTACAGTCAAATCGAATCAAAACTAAAATTTATTTAAAAATTATGATATATTTTCAAATATTCCCACGTATTTGTTCAGTCGGTATGTCAGATTTCTATAATGCCATCATCGGTAAAATATAATTCTATTTTGCCGGTGGGTTAGCCATGCAGTTGGTTCATAGATGGCCCATGTTTCGAAACTTTAACATTGTTGTAACATTTCTCTAACCTTTATTGTTCTGTGCTACGGCGCTTCTAGCCTACAGCAACCCCTACCCGCATATGTTGTGCAAAGTACTGTTTTAAATTATCAATTATTAAGTAATTGGGAAAAAAAAATTTTGAAAATATATTTACTCACCAATTAATTTCTGTATGTTTTCCGATGTCGTGTAATTCAGCTTTTAGGGTGGCAGTGGAGTTCTCGGGAAAACTGACGCACTGACAACTGTCGTCTCGAAATCGGGGGGGTAACAGCTCGGGGTTGGCTTCGCCTGAAATCAACATTGAATGTCTAATATGGATAAACCACTGGGATATACATATTATGAGGAACACATCCGGGGGGAAATCATTTTTTTGTGCGGAAGAGAGCAATAATACCTTCTAAAGACTAACTAATTTGCAAAATGCGTTAATTTAAATCAAATCATATTTTATGAGTTGGAACTTTTTGTCGGTCTCTGTACATTTAGCTAATAAGTCAAAACGTGGTAATGAGACGTAGGTTTCAACCACAACAACTTTTACTAATTGCTTTTTATCCTATCTTTACACATAAGGGTACTTTGTTCTTAGCTTTTTTCATATTTTTCTAAATTCTGAACACCCGGTATATAAATTTGAAAAAATAATATGCTTTTTGGTCGTTTGAAAACAAGCAGGAGTTTTTATAAAAAATAACTTTTTTTCATAAACCCACAAATAAAAAAGTTTTTCCTCTTTGATAGTCAATCCGTGGACACACTGTTTGTACCAGATAAAAACATAAACACTAAACACGCTAGTTTGCCATGCACTTCACACACACACGCCACACAAGTTAGGTTAGGTGTATGTGCTGCTGCTGGGTCAACCTCGGTGATCTCGATCCTTAGCCTAACCTTAGTCTTCATTGCTCGATATCCCACCGACAAAACCAATAAAACTCCCTTTGGTTGACCCGTTCACCGCATAACCGCAGAATGACGACTGACGCGATAGCAGAGGTCAATGCGAGTGCCATGCAAGATCTTTTACTCGTCTGCGATTGCGATGTTGCCAAAAATATTTTTTGAAAATAAATTGCGCGGAATATAATATGCACTTAAATTCAGTTCTTTCGGGAATTTCGGGACTGGCGCGAATCGTATTAAAACCATCAATAATACGCAGTCGAAAGTCTTCTTCAGTTTCAATAGGAGTAGTATAAACGAGTTGTTTAAGGTGACCCCAGAAATAAAAATCCAATGGATTCAGATCCGGCGAGGTGAGGATGGGTGAGGTCCTCCTCTACCTATCCAACGAGCAGAATATTGTTGATCTAAATAGTTTCTAACACGTACTGCAAAGTGAGAGGGAGCGCCGTCATGCATGAACCACATTAAAGTTCTCGTTCTTAATGGCACGACTGCTTCCATCAATTATGGCAATTCATCTCTAAGGAAGTTGTAATAGACATCACCAGTAAGTCGATTTGGAAAAAAATACGGTCCAACTAAGCTATCTCCAAAAATCTCTGCCCAAATATTAAAAGAAAATGTATACTGGTGATGTCCTTCGATGATAGCATGAGGATTATCTTCCGCCCAAATATGGTTGTTGTGAAAATGTATGATGCCTTGTCTGGAAATATTCGCTTAATCTGTAAATAGTATTTTTGCCGAAAAATGTGGGACCCTTAAAGAATTTTCTTGAAACCAGTTACAAAAATTAACTCGAGCTGGAAAGTCTCTAGGCAACAAAGCTTGCACTCTTTGTACGTGATAAGGATAAAGAAAATAGTCCTTTAAGATACTATCCATACTGTTTTGTAACTCACATTCAACTCGTTGCCGATTTTCCTCGTACTAGTGCCTGGAGATTCTTCCACCATGTTTAAGACTAAGACCTCTTCCTCAAGTTGTACGGTTCTAACTGTAAGTGGTCGGCCGCCTATTTTGTTTTTTGCAAAGCTACCTGTTTCCTCTAACCTGAGGTGCAATCTTGTAAATGTTTCCGAACACGGTACTTGTCTATTAGGAAAACGTTCTGCATATAAACGTCTCGCCTCTAGCGCATTTCCATTTGCCAAACCGTACATAAAATGAATTTGAGCCATTTCTTGATTGGTAAACTCAGCCATTATGAAAAGTATAAAGTATGTAATGTAGTACAAATAAATTCAAAAACAATTCAAAAGGATATTATTTGAAAGATGTTAAACAGGAGACAAATGTTACGGAGAAAATAAATGTGGTTGCCATGGAACGAAGCAAACCCAACTCGTATCATTTGACGCAACATAATGATAAAAATACGAAAAATAACTAAAAAATTAAGGTACTCTTTTACCCAGATCCCCGCCAATGAACTAATTGTAAAATTTAAAATTGACCCAAATAAAAGTGCTCTAATCCCTTATGTTTAACAAATAGCATTAGAATATCGTTTGGCATTAATTAATAAAATGAAAAAAAAAATACAATATTTTTTTTTAACACCCTTTATTTCGAAAACGAAGCGACATGCGAAAAACTTTTATACCACATTTTCGTCTTAAAATAAGGTGAGAATTCACCTCCTTCACTTTTCAGAGAGGTTAGGAAACACCCTGTATATGCCTTGTTTGCCTTTAAAATATGCATTTTCTTGACCAAATATGCATACTGGTATGCAATATTTCTTAATTTATTATGGTCAAATATGGTAAAGAAACACACTGGGTTCTAAAAAAGATGTTTATTTCAAAAAAAAAAAAAAAGAAAAATAAAAGTAAACAATTTCTTAACCTGAAATTGTATAAAAGGCATTTATTACTAAATATTTTTCAAAATTTTCAACTAAAAAGTATTGTCTTCTATCAGTAAAAATATGTTTATACAAAAAGAAGCTTCTTTCAACATCTACTAATGGTCATCGGGCAATACTGCAACTTCGGTAGTAAAGTAGTAGGCCAAGATACAACTTTGTTGGATGGTTTACCTTCATAAATGCTTTTTACTGCAGTTAAGTATTTAAATAATTATTAAATTTTAAATTTTAGTCATCACGTTCTAAATAGTCCGATGAAATATTGTCGTTGGGGCTCAGAGAAATAATAAGGAGCTCTCAGCTCTACAGTGTTTTCTAGCATGTTATCAGCTTCTCCCATTTTTTCTTCTATTTCAATCACATGTTCGACGCACTTACTTCATTTTTCACAATCCACTGTCTTTATTCCCTCTTGCAAGAGGTTTCCAACGTCTTTCATATTAAAAGTGGTGTTAGGCCTTGCTACAAACCCTTTTACTTGCGCCCACACCAATTATATGGGGTTGAATTCACAGTGATATAGCGGAAGGCAAAGTACCGTTATATTTCGTTTTAAAGCGATTTCGTCGACAACAAATTTCGTACCAAGAGGTTTACTCAACGTTACAATCTCCAGTAGCCCTTTTCAGCATATCTTTATGAAATGACTTCTTATTTAGTATTTAAAAGTATTTAAAAATTCTTTTTTACAGTTACATCTAATTTGTTCCTTACTTGACCTCCTACTTCCCATGCAGAGAATGTTGCTACATTTAGGGGAAAAAGTTTCAACAATACTAATTGAGTCTCTTAAACTTAAATTTCTACTCTCTAACGAGGATATTATGCCCTGTATGAAACTCAAATAAACCTTAATAAAAACAAGATCTTTAACTACACTTGCACTTTTAACAACTCAGTACTTTACACAACACACTGCGAATCGTCATCTAAATCCAAAGTTAGTTCTTTAATGGCTTCGAAATGTTCTGCGTAGAATATTGTGGCCTTAATACATGTTCCCCACCGGGTAATTACAGGTTCTGGAGGTAAACTAACTCCTGGTAATCTCTCCTTATACATCTTTACCCTTAGAGGTGCTTTTAGAGACACTTTTTTAACATTTGAAATTAGTTTATTTACTAAAGGATATTCAGTTCTGACGGTTTCTGCGACTCGGTTTATTCCATGTAAAATACAAGTCACATGTACCATACTGGGGTAAAAGATTCTTAAGTTTTGGCATACTTTTACCATATACGGAGCTGCATCAGACAAAAGCACTAAAAACTTCTCATCTGGGACTGGATTTGGTAAGAAAAAGCTCTATATAGGGACTGCTGAATAAATCCGGTTACGGTCACATTATTAGTTTTGTCTAGCTGCTTAGAAGCTATTAAATATGGGCTTGTTGCTTTATCTTCTTGAAGTCCTCCAATCATAAGATGTGCGATATATCTGCCACCAATAATAATGTAAAAAATTTTATCACCCAGTGAAGCTCTAATTTCTTCTAAAACGGTTTCGTATACTGATTGGACATACTTCTTTTTAAGCGTGGATTCGTCAAGAACGGTTTGTTGACTATATTTTTGCAAAAATCCTCTAAATTGCGGATTTTGCAATTTTTTTAAGGGTATGTTTGCTGCGACCAAAGCCTCGCATAAGTCTTCTTGAAAAATTTCCTTTTCAGATTTCGATTTTTCTCCAACATTTTGAAATACGTTTTTTATACTCAGCTGAACTGGTTCAGATTTTATTTTTTGTAACTTTGGTTTATGGGTGTTTTCAAATATTGATCGATTTGGAACTTCTTTTCACAAACAATAATTTTTGTACAAGCTTTACAGAAGACTTTTTCTCCACTAAACTCTAACTCTGGGAAATTTTCCATCCACAAAGACGTTTTTCGCCACTTTGGACACTTTGAACACAAATTTGAAACCACTAGTTTCACACTGGAAATAATGAAATTGTTCGACAAACTAAAACAGAAGTACGTATTACAACCCGATATAAATACAGTTTGTTATGCAGGTAATAATAAGGCCTTATTAAATGACAATAAACAACCACTAACAATATACCTGCAAACCCCGGAAACCCCCAATAAATACCTTGTGTATAACCAAAATGTAATTAATAATTAATATATAATTATCTTCAGATTGGAAAATCCCTAAAACAAGTGCCGGACTGGACATTAAACCTATGAGTCTACGAGTTTTCATGACCGGGCGTTTTTAATTTTCTGATAACGCGAAAACATAAAAATATGCATTTTATTATAAAATTGACAAGATATGCAAAAAATGCATATTATATACCTATGTACTTTGCATATATTCCGCCCTTAACTTATAATTCATTAATCATTATTCAATCTAAGATTATATGCTTATATCGGTACTGCTTAATAATATGATATGATTCGCCGTTTTACACCCTTAAACGATAAAAAAGTATTGCAAGGGATGTGCTAGTTGAACTAACCTATCACAAGTCAGTAGCCTTTTTCCCTATAAAATCGTATTATTTAAACCATGCATGGAACTTTTGTCGGTTCCAAATGGTCCATATATTATCACGTGTTAGATATTTTCACTTAAAATTGCTTATTTATAAAGCAAAAGGTACAAGTATGCATGGGTAAAAAGTGCGTACTTAGCATCCTTTTATAGATCTAGCATACGTATAGGTCCTGACCTTACCTACCTCTAACAAACTTAATCATTTTCAAACGACACTATAATATACTCTACGATATACGTGTTCAATTATTGGCGACGATAATTAAAATTCCGACGTTTCGGCAACGGTTTACCATAGACTTCAGGGTGGTGGAACGTTCGTGCAAACCGCGTATATAGACGTTAAACAATTACACGGATTTCATATCGGATCAACAAATATTTTTATCGGTATATTATAGTTTTAAATAAATCGGGAGCGTCGGTTAGACGTCGGGACGTGTTACTGGAGCACCGGGACGCCGCGACCGGTTGATTCTAAATGCGTACCAAACAGACGTCACGCAGATATCTGCGAGTATACAGGGGTGTTCGCTAATTATAGCGATCAAAATTATTTCACAGGAAAAACAGGCATTTATTAAAATATTAATAAATTAATATACAGGGTGTTTATCAAACATACGGCCAAAATTGAAGGGGTTATCCCTGGACTATTCTAAGAATAGAATTTCAAAGATACAGAGCGAGAAAACTTTTTGACAAAACCAATTTTATTATTTTTCAATTTTTTTTTTTTTTTTTTCTTTATTTTTTTAATTGACATTTGGCTGAACAGCCAGTCTCACACACGCTCCACGCCACTGGGGTCTGTCAGAGCGACTTTTGTTTTAAAAGACAAACAAGAGGACCACTCAAAAAGGGGAGAAAAACATAAGGAACCAATGTAGTCGAAATGAAAGTATGGCGTAATACACTAGGCTTACCGAGCTTACAAATCAGTTTAAACAAAGTGGGGGACCAGAAAGGTCAGTGACAGTAAGAACGGTAGGAGTGGAAGAGAATGTGCTGCGGACATGATATCCAGGTACTTCTACCTACTCTCGAGAAATTGCAATTACTTTGAATATAAGTAATGAAATTATTTGGAAAATCCTTAATGACTATTTGTTGTGCTCATGTCACATACAACGCGTTCAGGCACTTCTTCCTGCTGATTTTCTTCCACGGATTGCATTGGTTCAAATCCCTCAACACTGACGTTGATTCTTTTAACCGATTAATCAGCAGATCGCTGTATGGATTGGTCGAGGTGGACCTCACTTTATGGCCTGCTCGGTACCCGGACTATTTCCTATATAGGGCGATCTAAAGTCATTAATTTATACTACGCCAGTGGAAAATGTGGAAGATTTAAGAAATTAGATAATTGCTGGGTGTAAACTCAATATAAAGCGTTTTTGAAAGAGTTCGGCAATTAATGAGGAGAAGATTGGATCCTTGCATCCTATATTGGAGGTAGTCATTTTTACCAGTTCTTGTAGATTAAGAAACTTTACAAATATTTTTTGGTATCTAATAATAAAATGTTGTTATTGTCGAAAATTTTTCTCGCGGACAAAATATTCCTCAGGGCGAATAACCTCTTTAATTTTTGCCCTATATACGGTTTAATAAATACCCTGTATACCTACTTCTTGTAATGTGTAGAATATAGTACCTATAGTATAGGTATAGTCCGTAAAACCCATATTGCGAATATCGCATATATTATATTGTATAAACTAGTGAATATTGGGGAGTGCAGCAAATGAAAGAGTACTCTTTAAAGTTATTCCAAGCTTTCGGAAATCATATATTTCATTTCCATCCTCAGGGAGACTACAATTTATATAAATTAAGATTAGGAAACCTCATTAGAACAATAAATAAATGATTTTACTTACAACTTTTTTGAGATTGTTCATAAGGATGTTCATAGAATTAATATAGGACATGCGAGAAGAAAACGTGTTGAAACCCAAGTCAATTACAATTAAAATCAAAAATTGGAGACAATACTAAAAACATTGTATATGGACGTAGAAACACACAATTTAAAATAAAATCAAAATTTTGATGTTCACATTTTGAAAATTCGTTACTAATTTGAAAGTGCTGAATTGTGTGTTTCTACGTCCATATACAATGTTTTTAGTATTGTCTCCAATTTTTGATTTTAATTGTAATTGACTTGGGTTTCAACACGTTTTCTTCTCGCATGTCCTATATTAATTCTATGAACATCCTTATGAACAATCTCAAAAAAGTTGTAAGTAAAATCATTTATTTATTGTTCTAATGAGGTTTCCTAATCTTAATTTATATAAATTGTAGTCTCCCTGAGGATGGAAATGAAATATATGATTTCCGAAAGCTTGGAATAACTTTAAAGAGTACTCTTTCATTTGCTGCACTCCCCAATATTCACTAGTTTATCTCTTAACTAGTCAGCAACGACTACCCTCTCGATATTATATTGTAGATAGAGGGTCCAATAAAATACCCTCAATCTGTATAAATATATAAGAGTTTTATAAGTACTTTAAAGTACTTTAATTATTACTTTGTACATACTTTTAAAGTCTATATAAAATGGCGTTTCATGTAAAGAATACAAGTTTTATCTTGAACAGGATTGATTATCCATCCTATAAAATAGAAATGGTATATAATAATAAAATAGAAAATGACCTTTGTACTTATCTGTTTATAATAGAAAAATACAAATGAGCCTCAACTTCTTTTCATACCTAATTCACAAGATCACAAATGTCTAAAGTCTTTCGCGACCATTATGCACGTTCCTGACCGTTCCTGTAGTTCTATTTAACTATTTATATCTACTATTTAATAATCGACAAAATCCATCTTTTTTTCAAAAGACGCCTTTATAACATATTGGTTCGTGATGAAGCTGAGATCAGACCACATGACACTAAAATTTGTTTACGACACACCCTTTGAGATAAGTATTCAGAATCGAATCGTGTGGAAAAACAACGAACCAGATTTTCTGTCTGGAGCTCTGTGTGTGTTGTTTCTAATGTGTTGTGAAGATATCGAGCCTTTGTTTTTATATATTTTAGTTATAATACTTTAATTGGACCATAGTAATAAGGTCTGATGATGCCCGATTAGGGTGAAACGCGTAACCAATATAAAATTAGAACTTGAGACCGTGACTTTGTTTTTAGTGTAGTCACGTGCTGCAACTCTCATTTTGTTATTTGCATTTCTGTGTGAGAACACTTTGAGGTCCCTTACCTTTTCGTCAGACCCGGAGCCTTGCTGAAGAGCCGTAAACGGCGAAACGCGTCCAAGGATTGGGTCTGACGGAAAGGATAAGGGTCAATTCTATGCACGAACTTATTATAAGTTCGTGTTTTTTGAATTTACGGCTTTCGGTAGGCTGAACCGATACATTGGCTTCCAGCGACACCCAACGTAGTTTGTCCGCGATGGGCCGCCTTGCCAGCGTTTGAACCTATATGGATTCTCGCTGTCCTGGTTGGGTTGATACGTGTGGTTGCCACGAGATGTAGTCACGTGCTGCAACTCTCATTTTGTTATTTGCATTTCTGTGTGAGAACACTTTGAGGTCCCTTACCTTTTCGTCAGACCCGGAGCCTTGCTGAAGAGCCGTAAACGGCGAAACGCGTCCAAGGATTGGGTCTGACGGAAAGGATAAGGGACAATTCTATGCACGAACTTATTATAAGTTCGTGTTTTTTGAATTTACGGCTTTCGGTAGGCTGAACCGATACATTGGCTTCCAGCGACACCCAACGTAGTTTGTCCGCGATGGGCCGCCTTGCCAGCGTTTGAACCTATATAGATTCTCGCTGTCCTGGTTGGGTTGATACGTGTGGTTGCCACGAGATGTAGTCACGTGCTGCAACTCTCATTTTGTTATTTGTTTTTTGAGTTACTCTACAATTCTAAATTCAGGTCTCTTTGTGAACCATGAACGGATTCTTTGGATATTAAAACATTGCGTATTAAAACAATAACTTTCTGGGCGTTTAAAAAGTAAAGGTTACTACCTGCAAAATTTTTAAAATTTTGTATCATGTATACGTATAGTATGGAGCTTTAAGACGAAGAGAGAGAAGAAATGGAGGAGGTAGAGAAATGAAGCGCTGAAACATAGTTTACTTTCAACTGACTGATAATTCAATTTAAAAAAAAAATGTATTTCTGCCTACGCACAATCGCTAATACGGCATCAGACCTTCGTCTATCATCATACCGTGAAGAAATAACGTTAACGCGGTCGCTCGTCCACACATCCCCCTATTTTCGTTTGACAGGACATTAAATATGGCGTCGCAGACGTCAATCAAATGACTCATACTATTTATTTTCTGTAATTCTGTAGTATTATTTTTAGCTAGTTGATTAAAAATATGTAAATAAAGTAATTAGCAAGTTACTGTAAATTTAATTAGCGCTTTCCAATAAAAATTTCCGATACAGATGAGACCGAAATACGTTCACGGAGTTGTGTGTGGCTGTGTGTTAAAATTTCTTTAAAGTTATAATAAAAAGTCCTTTTGGTCTTCTAGTAAAGAAGAAGCGTTATGAGTGACCAAAGAGGTAGAAATTGATGGTTCTTATATGTCTACATTGAAAATCAGGTTGGTGAACTTATTCACATCAAAAGTTAGATGCTTAGACACTTTACACTGGCCCTTGTCTACTAGGATTACCAGGCTTCACAGCAAACCCGAAGATTAATAGCTTATATGTCTGTGTTTTTCAATATCGCGGCGCTTAAAACCTTTTAGTTTATAGGCTTTAAGCAGCTTTGCTGATTGCCTTTGGTCTTTGTTTAAAGCCTCTGGGATTTGCTTGCGTTTGTAGGTAAGTACCTAAATTATATTGTATTTTGTAGGTCCCCCAAAAAAATGCATTAAATAAAGCATTTTAAACATGGAATCTCCACCGTCGAGTTCTAGTTGGTCCCAACCATTTATTCTGAGCGACGATAGCGGGTTGTTGATGACCACTGGCTCGTTATCCAGTGGCAGCACTAGTTTTGAAAGTAAGAGTGGCAGGAGACATTTTCATTTTGAGGTGTGTACTCGTAGTGGACTTATTTCTTGAGCCTTAGATCCTTTGCTTATTGTTTTAACTTATCACAATATAAATATCACATTGTGTGGTGAACAAAAAGTAAAGCAACATATAGTGTGTTGCTTACAAAGGAACTGTATGAATCCGACATTCTATATTAGAGTTTGTACATAGTATCTTAAGAGGCATTTATGACAAAAAGTGTGTGGTACAGTGATTGTGATTGGAGTTTCAATGAGTAATGAAGGCAATATTGGTGGGATTATGAAAAATTAACGCATCTATCCAAGAGAAATTTAAGGGCATTTAGGTATGTGAAATTAAGGGGTATTTATGACAAAAAGGTGTACAGGGTGTCACTTAATGATAGGCCGTAATTCCAATGGCACATTCCTGAACCAAATTCAAGTAGAAAGTTCATATAAACATGTGTCTTAAAAAGTCTGGTTTTCAAGATACAGGGAGTAAAAGTGTAAAAAAAAATCTGTTTTTTATTAATATCTCAAAGATCCTTTTGCCGATTTTGGTGAAATTTGGCAGTGCTGTTCGTTGTGACGGTAAGTTAGCACTAACTAGATGATAATTATGAATTCCAGTGGCGGCCCGGGGGGCAGTGTCACAAATAATAAACTAACCTGACAAAAAAAATATACGGCTTTGTCTTGTTTAAAATTTTATATTGTTTTCGGGTTAAGCAGCTAAGAATACAACTTTTGTGTCTCTTGATATTTTTTCGTACCTTACTTCGTTTCCGAGAAAAAAAATACAAACCACACATTGCATGTGGAAAATTTTTTTTTCTCGAAAACGAAGTAAGATACGAAAAAATATCAAGAGACAAAAAAGTTGTATTTTAAGGCGCTTAACACGAGAACAATATAAAATCTTTAAACAAGTCAGTGGCGTACATTTTTTTGTCAATATTATTCGTGAGACTTCCCCCCGGGACGCCACTGGAACTCACAATTATCATCTAGTTAGTGCTAACTTAGCGTCTTATCACAACGACCAACACTGACAAGTTTCACCAAAATCGGCAAGAGGATCTTTGAGATATTAATAAAAAGCTGATTTTGTTTTTAAACTTTGACACCCTATATCTTGAAAACCAGACTTTTTAGGACACATGTTAATATTAACCTTTCTACTTGAATTTGGTTCAGGAATGCTCCCTTGGAATTACTGCCTAAGTAACCCCTAATTAGTGACAGGAGTTTAAAAGGGATATGAAGTCAATTTTGGTGAAATTAAGGGGGATTTGTAGCAATTTAAGAGGCATCTATGTAATTTTATGATAAAAAGAGAATTTTATTTGGAATTATTTTCTCCCTCGGCCATAGGTATAGGCCATCGTTTTAGTCTGTGTCTACCAAAACTATTTAAACAATGGGTGGAGAAAGATAGCACGCTCATGGATTGTGCCTGTTGAAGGAGCTAAACCTATGGCTTTGCTTGCCCCTTACGGATACCGCTTAGCTACAGACTGGAACGTACTTTGCCTATTCAGTGTAAGAAAAATATTTAAAAAAGTAGAATATATTTCTTTCTTCTCAGGACAGTGACTGTGAGGAACGCTCCCTCTCACAAGACGATTCCGACGTCATGTGCAGCGAAAACTTTAACACCCTGAAGAAGGGTCCCCATTGGTCGGAAGCGAAGCGATCCGCCTCCCCGATCGAACCTCCCCCCGAGTTCCAGGACACCCCCGAGGGCGCGGTCACCTCGCCAGTGGTAGAGTTTTTTTGCGACAAACTTACCGGCCAAATTTTGCGGAGAGCCCTGTTGGATTTTCGAAACGAGGAAATCTTTAAAACGGGGTACTTGAAAGATTTAGAAATTTTTTTCAAGTTTACAGTTTAATTATTTTTAATTGCAGGTGTTTCTCGCCTCAAAATCGCCGGTCAGCTTCGCCTCCGCCTCTGCCCTCGCGTACGCCTCTGTACAACCCGCCGCCAGTACGTCCTCTGCCCGAATTACCGACAATCACGAGATCGTCTTCTTATCTGTGTTACGCTTCACCTTATAGATCGTTACGCAACAAATCCCACGCCAGTTCGAATTTTGCCAGTTCCGCCTCCAATTTTGCCAGTTCCGCCTCCAATTTTGCCAGTTCGGCTTCCCCTTACGTAGGTCACGCCCCCCGTCCTCCCTCTCGCTCCTCGTTGGGTGGGTCTTCACGCCTAAGCTCTTCCCACAATTCGCTCTCTGTCGCGCACGCACGCAAAGTGGACGACTCTTCTTTTATCACGCAGGCCGTGTCTCACGACACCTTATCGTCCAATCAGATTAGCGATCTATACAACGTTCCGTTCGATAGTGACGTGTACGCGGTACCGGCTGACGTTGTGCAAAAACCATCCGTGGTCAAACCGAAACGGGGCGGGGCCTACAGCGAACTGAGCGGTAAAAAGAGACGGAGAAGTGGGAGGAGGAGGAATCAACAGAAGGGCGTGAGCAAAAGTGAACAACAATCTCATTGGATATTTCAACCGAAACGTCACAGCGTGGCGGGGACATCGACCAATCACGGCAACGAACCGATCCACATGACGCTGCAGGAAGTGCGGAACTATTTGCAGACGCTGTATTCGAGCGGATCGGAATCCGGTGACGCCAAAGAGAATAATCGAGGGAAAAAAAATGCGTGTGGCAACACTGCAGTGTTTGCAGTGCGCAATAATAACAATAATAATAATAACAATAAGTACCATTTGAGGAGTGTGTCGTCGTGCAATCAGGTGAGTGTTTTTCTATACAAAATTCTTTTACTAGTGATGATAAGTTTATATATTTTTTCCAGGTGTCGAGCAGGCCTAAAAAATCGACATTTTTGATAAACATCAAGAATAAAAAAGTGAAAGACAGCAGCTGTGATAATTCCAAGGCGCTCGCAATATCGCCGGCTAAAAAGGAGGAAAAAAAGAAGAAGATTTTCAACTTTAAGCAGGCGCTGTGCAACATATTCAGGTTCAGACGATTTTTGTCTGTCGAAGAGAAGACGGTAAGATTAAATACAATACTGTGCAAGATTTTACGGCCACTGCCACCATTAAAAAAAATGTATTTTTCAGGATAAAATTCAGAACGAAAAAATCCATTTCGAGATCGGATCCAATCTGGAGGACGATTTGCGCAATTCTTTGAGCGCCCGAGCTTTGCCGCCCCTGCCGAAAAGAGAGGAGGAAATCCGTTGCGATGCGGAACAGGCCTTAGACTTCGCCACCAGCATCCAAAGAGTGAAAGATGTAAGTTCAGACCTTTTATGTTGACATTTAATGGTATTATTGGGTGTGAAATAGTTTTTTGCCAAAATCTCGAAAACGGCTAATGCTACGACAAAAATTCTTATCGCCTATTTTATAGAGCGTAGCCTTCTCTATCATTCTTGTTTATAACATATTTCTGTAATATTAATATAAAGAGTTATGCAAAGTTTTCACTCTGCAGTTTTTGTTAAATTTATTTGTTTGTTTATGTTGTTAAACACAAAAAACGAAATCTTTGGCCCAAATATAAATACAGCAAAACTGAGGAAAACTATCTAAATTGTTAAAAACAGACTAATAGAGCTAAAACATGCATATCAACAGCAAGAAAAAACTATGAGCATAACCTATTAAACAACGACAAACGGATCTATGCATACATTAATTTGAGAATGTTTTCACCAAGGAAAAGGTATAAAATGCCATTGAATCTGTCAAACTAAACTCTAGCCCGGGTTTTGATGAAATCCCCCCAGTTTTTCTCAAAAATTGTGTACACACACTAAAAGATCCTCCTACTAACTGACTAAACAACGTCATGAGAACTGGAGAATTCCCCAAAACATGAAATTGGCACAATAGTGTAGTTTGAGGGACATCTATCATTCGAACAGCAACCCCAACCTCTGAGGACAGCAAAAAGCTACATAAGGAAAAATGCAACAAAATGCTTCGAAGAAACTCTCTGACCGACAATTGGAATGGCTTAATTAACGAGACTGTCACCTCCACAACCAAGAACCAGTTCAGAAATCGGTTAGATCAAGAAATAAAACATCGGGATCAAACATTTGTGTACTATTCACTATAGACTGACTAAAAGAACAATCTATGATAACCCGTATGATATTACTGATCTTGTGGTTGTGTTATGATTCTAATTTGGGCCTTAACAACAACATGATAACTGCTCTAATTTGGCTCAGAAGTTAGAAGGATTCTACGCCAATAATAATTTTTAGAGTAACTGTCTGTCAATCACAATGAAAAGGACAGATACTTAAGCTCTGCACTATGGCCTAGGGGGGTCATAGTGAACCATTTTATGAACCTACAGCGCCCGAAATATTAAACGGCTCAAACATCAACAATGACGCAGAGAGTCTAACTAGACATAGAATAGGGGTATTTCATATCAACGTGAGATCCCTTAGAAATAAAATAGACGAAGTTGAATCGTTTATTGCAGGCAAAAATGTTAGTGTTCTATGTATTACAGAGCATTGGTTAAGGAAAGACGAGCTGGACCACATTCATCTGGAAGGTTTTAAGTTAGCAGCATTTTCTACCAGAGACCATCATTCTGGTGGTGGAACTTTAATCTTTATAAAAGACTTCCTGCAAACATCTGCAGAAGTGAAGAATTCCTTAATAAATATTGATAAGTGTATTGAATATTGCTCAGTTTACATTAATTCCTTAAATGTCTATGTTTTAGTTTTTTACCGCTCACCATCTGGCAGTTTTGCCACCTTCCTAGAAGCAGTTGAGGAGATCTTGTCAGGTATTAAATCTAGTGCGAAGCTTATAGTTTGTGGTGATTTCAATATTAAATTAAATACAGAACAACCTGATACAGTAAACTTTTGTAACTCAATGGTAAGTTTTGGTCTTAAACAGACTATATTTGAGCCAACGCGGCAGGAGGCATGTCTGGATAATGTCTTCGTGGGTCATGGTATAGACCTGCATTCTGCAAGTGTGACTGAGATGAGTGTGTCTGATCATAAATGTCAAATGGTTGAATGCATAATATCGGAACCTGTAAACAAATTCGTAACATCTCACAAAGTTTGCAGACCAATTACACAGAGGGGCCTAAATATATTTTTTAACTTGATAGAAAATATTTCTTGGGATTTTATTCATAACAGCACTAATGCTGAAAAGGCATTTGAACAATTTTTGAGCATATTAGAGAATACATATAAAATTTCTTTTCCTGAAAAGACCTATACTATTAGATCCGACAACCACACAAATGTCACTTGGTTTAATAATGACCTCCGGGAGATGAGAGACCGTCTCAATCTTCTGGGGGCTCTGAAAAACCAATATCAATGTAATGACATCAGTCAAGAGTTTAAAAATTATAAAAAGCTGTACAAAGAGGCCATTAAAACAGCCAAAATAAGAGCGAATGACAACTTTATTCGTTCCTCAAACAACCAATCAAAGGCATTATGGAAAGTAATAAATAATAATAGATGCAAAAAAGACCAACATCCCAAAAATGTAAGTATAACCTCAAGTGATTTTAATGACTTCTTTTCCAGCATAGCAAAAAATATTGTACATACTATTCCCCAGTCTGCGAATAATCCACTTGACTTTCTAAAAACAAGAATGCAATTACCTAAAACGTCGTTCTCCTTCACAGAGGTGACATTCAATGAGGTAAGAGACATAATAGACAGTCTTAAAAATAAACAAAGCCGAGATCTTTATGGGTTTAACATTAAAATAATAAAAACTATTAAGAACCAACTAATTGTGCCTTTAACTAAACTAATAAACCTTTGTCTTAATCAAAATGTTTTCCCAACTAAGTTAAAAATAGCAGTGGTTATTCCTATCTTTAAAAAAGAAGATCCCACCATACCAGAAAACTATAGGCCCATATCACTTTTGCCTATAATGTCCAAGATCTATGAGAAATGTATGGCCATTCAAATAACCAAATATTTTGAAGTAAATTCACTTTTCTCTCAATGCCAGTTTGGCTTTAGAAAACAAAAAAATACAACTCTGGGAATTATCAACCTAATATCAGATATAATCGAGGGTTTTCATAACATGAAATATACTTCGGTCTTGTTTTGTGATCTGAGCAAGGCTTTTGACTGTGTCGACCATGGCATTCTTTTAAAAAAACTGGAGTTTTACAACTTCAGTGACCATAGCATTAAACTTGTCAGGTCATATCTACAGGATCGACAACAAGTGGTTAGCTGGGCTGGTGTGACATCGGCAAAGAGTGAAATAAATATCGGGGTTCCACAGGGGTCTGTTCTAGGCCCTATTCTATTTCTTATATATATAAACGATTTACCATTTAATGAGAATATAGCTGGATATACACTCTTTGCCGATGACACAACAATCATTTACTCGGCCGAAAGTTACCTCAAATCACTGGAGGGATCCATGGTGGCACAGGATAGAGCAGAAAACTGGTTTTGCTCGAATCGACTGCTATTAAATGCAAACAAAACAATTCGCATGCTTTTTACCTTGAGAGAATTTCCCAATAACGACATAAATCAACATGTGAGGTTCTTAGGGGTAGATCTTGACCCGAAATTACAATGGGGAAAACATGTTGACACTCTCTCAGCAAAACTAAATAAAGGACTCTATGTACTTAGAAATTTGAGAAATTGTGTTTCAAGGAATGTATTAAGAACAGCATATTATGCGATTATTCACTCACACCTCTCCTATGCTATTCTAGCATGGGGTCATGCAACTCAAACACATCGGATATTTGGCATGCAGAGAAAAGCTCTAAGAATAATGACAGGCTTAGGATATAGGGATGATTGTAAAAGTATGTATGTTGACATGCAACTGATGACTGTGCCTTGTGTATATATATTGGAATGTTTGCTGTTTGTTAAGCAGAATCTAGATCTGTATCGTACCCATGGAGATGTTCACTCATATAACACCCGCACTGGGTCTAAATTGGTGCCTGGATACTGGCGGCTGGGAAGGTGTCAGGATGGCCCGGGATATTGGGGGATAAAATTTTTTAATGCTGTACCTAACAGTGTAAGATCCTTGCCCATTAGTAAATTTAAACAAAAATTGAAAAAATACTTAATCAATAATGCATTTTATAAATATGAGCAATTCTTAACATCTGATTTTAATATGTTGTGACCTGTATCTTAAATTATAATTTTAGCTTGTCTATTGTGAAATGTTTATTGTAGAGTGTGATTATATGTAAGTACATTTATTTTAATAACTCTGATGTTGTAATTGAAATTTTATTAGAATTTACTGTCTATATTGTATTTTGACTTGTGTAAGCTTTGTTGACATTGACACCAATAAACAATTTGAATTTGAATTAATAAAAACCGGCGTAACCCTTTAAATACAAGATCACCATAAGAATTCAATTTTTTGCTTGCAGCACGGTTGGTATTGGGGCCCCATTTCCAGCGAGTCGGCCGAAAAAATCTTGTCGAACGAGCCCGACGGTTCGTTTATAGTGCGGGATAGCAGCGACGATCACTACATTTTTTCGCTCACCTTCAAGTTGAACAACAGCGTGAGGCACGTTAGGATAGAACACGACCAGGGTAAGTTCCAATCAAAAATATCTCACTCATTCTGTCTCTTTACTTAACCAACTTGTGTGTAAAGTTAATCCGAACATATTTCGTTTGACCTAATAACTGCAATAATAGTTTTATAATATTGTAAACACCTAAAGAAACCCCGTTACCTGTTCGATTGCCAAACCTACGTTTTTAAAGAATTTCTTGGTAAAATTACCCATATAGAACTGTCGATGAAATGAAATGAAATAAGGGGTAATTTTTATACTGATGTTTTTAATGGCAATTACTTAATATTAACTTGTTGCACACTATTTCAAGGTAAAATAGATCGGTACTAATCTATTTCGAATATTATGTTTACTATTTATATAAGCTATATAAACAGGTACCTGTAACTAAAAAGTTTTGAGAAATATCCTAATAATTAAGTTGTTTCTAGAAAACCTTAATTAGACAGTTTATTAATTTTGATAACAAATCAAGTAATGTAGGTACCTATCTATTGTTATTATAAACTGGCATTAAAAATAAATGTGGGTTAATACGTCTCTGCGAAAGCGAAAGCTGAGTTTATGAGGGGTTTTATTGCAGTCATTAAGCCAAACGAAATATGTTGGGAAGTACTTTACCTCTTGCACTTGTTCTAAAGATACACTGTGACGAGGCAAAATAATCTTTTACATTATTAAATGTTATAATTCCTGTATAGTTTATCAGCGTTGTAGATATTGTGGAATTAACACGGAATATATTAAGCTACAGTAAATCTCCGTTGAAATTGGCGCTCGTTAATCATAAAGTTACCGGTAGTCGAGATATAGGCCAGTCAATACTTACTCGCTTACTTAAAAAAAAATGTATGCATACCTTGGAGGACATTATCTCTATTCCATAACGCGTAATTCTTAAAGCATACGTTCTTACGGCTCAGCACTTAAATTTCCTAGATTCCAGAGAACCGATCGAGAGAACTGTGAAGAAAGTGGAGGTTGAATACTTAAAAATTACATCCCATAGTTTTTAAATGTAAAAGTTTTTCTTCTATCAGTTCAGTTTCATTTTTTTGATTTTCTATTCTCAACAAAATTTGACCAACCATTTAATTCAACCTCAGTCATCGAAGCTAAAAAATTGGTATCTTTCGTAACCTGTCTAATTTGGGGGCCATTCTAAATGCTACAAAGATCACACTTCTTGCAATGGTTTTACTTTTGCATGGGGGTTGGGGGTGGTTGTTTGCTTATTTTAAGGATATTTGTCGATAGTTATTTTCCCGACTCTGGAAGACTAGAAACACGCATTGTTTGTGCCATCGACAATTCTTGTCGCAGGAACGGCAGCATCACGAAAAGAATAGAAAAATATTTATTATGCAGTGAAAATAGTAAAGAATAAAAATTGTGGTAACATTACATAAAACGTAGCATTCTCTAGAAGTTCTTCCATGCTACCTGTACATAACTCATCTTATTTAACATTAAATCCAAAAGGCCTAACATACAAACATTTCTCATAAAATTAATTTATTGTAAACGCAAATTTTAGAATTATATACAGACTGGCAAAAAAGTCGCGCATAATGCCTGTAACTTTTGAATTACCTCATATACGAAAAAGTGACCTTTATGAAAGTTGTTCAGTAAATTATTCCCCACATTTTTACCTGCATGATTTTTCTCTGTCATTTTTGGTTTAGTTGCCATAGAGACCAACTTACTTTTTTTAAGTGGAACACCCTGCATATGATTGCATATTTGGATTCTACTGGGAAAACTCTGAATTTTTTTGTATTTCAAATTTTTATTTATTTAAAGTTGTAACAAACTTTATAATAACAAAATAAATCGTCTAGAAAATTGAACACTTAACATCGGAATAATGAATAAGTGAAACCTTTTCAGTAGATCAGGTGTTCAAAATGACCACCATTTTCTGCTAAGCAGAGCGCCAGTCGATTTCTGAACCCGTCTACAACGTTTAAAAGGAAGTCCTCTGGAATGGCCCGAATTTCAGCACAATTCTGACTTTTTTAAAGATTCTAAGTCATTTGGATGGTTAACGTAGACTTTGTTCTTTAAGTATCCCCACAAAAAGAAGTCGAGCGGGGTTAAGTCCGGGGATCGCGCTGGCCAGTCAATAGCACCTCTTCTGCCTATCCAACGTCCTGGAAATTGTTCGCTTATGTATTGTCTAACATTTGCCGCATGTAATGTTCTACATTTTTCGACGCTTGTAAAGAATTATGCGAGATGTATGTGTTTACTCTTTTGGAGAATGTTTAAGTCCTTGTGATTTTAGGCCTTATGATTTTAAATATATACTTTACTGACTTGTGTAAGTTCTGATTGTATGATGGCATTAATAGCTTATTTGTATTTGCATATTCACAAGATAAGACAAACATCCCTTTTAACCAATAATGACATTATCAATTAATTTCTATTATCTGCCAATATTATTTTCGAGTTTTGAATTATATTTTTGTAAAGTCTGTTTAGAGATATAAGAAAGTGACTAACTGATCTCTATTAAGAACGACCCGGGCCAGCTGTAAAATTGAAATATGGCCGAACAAGTCCGTATTTTGCTTAGAATTTAATCATGGTTTGTAACAAAAATAAGTGGGACAATAAATAATATTTTATTTATGTTTAAATGTGAAATTGCGAGTTATTTTATTATTAAAAATTATATACTATATATACAAATTATTCGGTACGTATAATAATTATTCACTTAATATATCAATATCACTATCGCTATCATCATCTGCTCTAATTGTTATTTGTGCTGTATTGTTGATATGGATATAGGATTTTTCAACATGTGTAACAGAATTTGCCCAACTTTAGGAAGGAATGTTAAAAACTTCAGTTTCTATAAGCTCAAGTACGCTGGAGTTAATAGTAGGGCAAATATTGTTACGACGAATGGCAGATTTCAGTTGGTACCAAACATGTTCAATGGGATTAAATATACATTGGTATGGTGGAAGCCTTAAAACTGTATGCCCTAGATTTTTTGCATAATTATCAATCAATCAATCAATCAATCATACTTTATTGTCTAAATATATGGTATTTGTTGACAACGTTAAATCGCTAAACCTAAGTTTCTTATAAGCATAGTCATAAATAAGTAATATATACAATACACATACAAAAAGCAACGTCAACAAAGTAGTAATTTAAGTCGGACAATAACGCGGAAATACAGAAACAAAACAAAATACAATAAACAATAATCAAATTTGTTGACAAAGCTAGTATAGAGATAGCTTATCACAGAAGTATTCCTGTTGTAGTTTCAAACTTTGTAAAACCTCAATTAATTGCCTTTTGGTGTAATCTTCCTGAAAATACATGTCATTATCATACATGTAGTTTTGTGTCATTTGAGGAGGGAGTTTTGGTCAACTGCCTACTATGGTAGCTTGCATTGCCCATTACAATTACGCTATTCGGAGGTATATTTGAAATCAGCTTGTTTTTAAACCAATCTTCAAATAAATCAGCAGTGGTGTTCTAATGGTAATCCAAAGAAGAATCTTTAATGTTTGTTGCAGACAGAGAAAGTCCATTTGGAATCCATCCGTCTTTAGATCCAGCATGCAAAATCGTAATTCGTTTACCTCTTTTTGATGGCGCGCTTGTTTTACACTTGCCCCTTGAGTCAACCCAACCCTTCTCTGGGGTATCATATATGTCGAACCAGGTTTTATCCAAGTAAATAATCGGCCTTTGCTGATCTCTGTAAATCCTGATTCGGATCGCCATTCCCGAATTCTACTGGATTCCATTAAAACTTGTCTTTTGTTAATTTTAATGTGACATATAAATATGTATACATGTGAGAACTTTGTTCTCTAGCCACTTGCTGAGACCTTATACAATAAGGATTAACTAAATTATGCTAAAACAGCTATTCTCTGGGCTACATGCCCCAACGAGCGCTGAATTAAATAGCACAATTTGGCGTATTTTGACTAACACTGTTAGTACTAAAATACAGATTCAGATTGCAGAAACTACCGGGAAAGAAAAGAATAAATCTTTATTTCCAATGATAGGTTGCTACGCTGCTGCTACCTGTAGACCGGTTTCGAACTCTTTGGTTCTCGTCAGTACAGGGCAAGCATGACAAGCGAGCACACCCATCATCACCCAAATTGTGCTATTTAATTCAGCGCTCGTTGGGGCATGTAGCCCAGAGAATAGCTGTTTTAGCATAATTTGGTTAATCCTTATTGTATAAGGTCTCAGCAAGTGGCTAGAGAACAAAGTTCTCACATGCATACATATTTATATGTCATATTATGATTACCACTTGCCAAGTAGTATTCTCTTACTATTATTTTGTTTAAATTTTTTAAATCTAAAACCCATGTGTTGGATACACTTCCATAACGTTGTTCTGCCACATTTAACGCCGGTTTCATATTTTTCAAGCCTTAATTAAATTATCTAATGTAGGCACGCTTTGTTCCTCGTATAACTTGTTAATTTTACGCCGTATTATATCTTGATCACTTCCATCTACCTTCGAGAAAATGCCAGTATCGGTTCTTTTTTTCCTCGCTAAAATGGGATTATTCACAATTTTCCATATAGTTGATGTTGGAATTTTTGTTAATGTGGCCGTTTCTTCTAACGCTGCTTGCTTGCTGACCGCACGTTCAATGAGAGTTGAATAAACATTGTTTATAACTTCCTTAGTTTCCACAGAAAAGTGTTTTCTGCTTTTCGACGGGATTATCTCCTGAGATACATTGGGCTCGCACATATTTTCCATGACTCGCACACGATTAAACAAACGCTGTATTACACACGAAGTAAGGCTTAAAACTAACTAGAGTGGCTATATATACGGTCTTTAGAACATAATTTGTTTTATGGTATTAACCCTCTCATTTTGAATCAGGTAAAAATCGGTTTAAAATCACCAAACTATTACTTTAATAATGAAATTACGTCTTCCGGATTTGCAGTTTATTTTAAGACATTTTTAAGTACGGACCATAATTTACCTGCATTTATTCATTCATTCATTGTTTGTTTATGGCCACCCTTGGATAATCCCATTCAAAGGCAAAGTGTAACTTTCTTATATCTCTGGACAGGCTTTACCTCCTCCCATGTTATTTCAAAATTTTGAAACTTTCGTAATTTTTCTTACTATAATGAGAGGCCTACTATATTTTATTTTTCCGCAGGTAATTTTAGTTTCGGCAGCTGTACAAAGTTCAAATCGCAAACGATCGTCGAGTTCATTGAGAACGCCGTGGAACATTCGCGCAGCGGTCGCTATTTGTTTTTTCTCCATCGCAGGCCCGTCATTGGTCCCGTCAGGGTGCAATTGTTGCACCCCGTGTCCCGTTTCAAGCAAGTGCAAAGTTTGCAGCATATGTGCAGGTCAGTATTAAGCAACATTTATTTCGGGGTAATTGGCGGCGAGCTTTCACTGTTGGAACTTTTGGAAAAGCTGTTGCAAAACTTTTTCAGTACTTTTCCCTAAAGTTCGCGAATCAATATGTATACAATAATATATTGCAGATTCGTGATCCACAAGAACGTACGTCGAGACTTGATCCCGGAGCTGCCGTTGCCAAGGCGCATGATTGATTACCTAAACACTCCCCATTACTATTCGGAACACTTCGTTGACAGCGACGAGGTTGTGGGAGAATCATCCCCCGCACCCCCGTCCACTGGCGACCTTGACTCGTTGCCGAGGAACGGCTTTCTTCCCACCAGGGCGCGAGGTACACCTCGCCTTAGCGTTAACGGTGATGCCTTGGATCGACCTGTCAACGAATATATCGTCTTTAACGGGCGATAATTTATGGCCCGTAAGTACGGCCCTGTTTAAAATTTTCGAACCGAATTTGAACGGCCACAGGCCTAGCGGTCCTCTAAAAATAAATTCGCAGCGTCCCCAACAGGGGAAGAGTTAAAAAAATGGGGTAAAATTATTCGTTTTATATCTGAAACCAGGGCTGTCCAACAAATTGCGGTTGTGAGGACCGCATGCCACTGGTAGAGGTAGAGCAAAACTTTTTTTATGAAATAAATACAGTGTGTGTATAAAGTCTGGAAACGGCTTAATAACATCACAATTTATTGGCCGATTTAAGCCAAATATGGGACAGTTGTGTAAGATGATCTGACGCACCGAATGACGATATTGGCGTTGTTGCCAGCTTTTTAGTTTGTCTGGAATTCGAACGAATTTTATATTTCTAAACTTAACACCCTGTATATTTTTTCATTTATAGTTTTTACTTTAAATTTGTTACACTTTTGGTATAACATACTTTGTTCCTAATATCAGTAGTTTTCGAAATAATAAGTACAATTTGGAAAAAATACATTTTTTATATTAAGTGTTCAAACTGTTTTCCCTGTACAGCTTGACAGTGTGCTAATTAAAAATAAAAGTTTTCAATTGTGTTGGAAATTATTTCTGGTTAGTTATTAATTCAAATTCGTCCAAAATTCGACGCTGCAAATCGGCCAAATCTTGAGTAGTCGTTAGGCGACAAATCAGGGGACCTAGGTGGCCACTCGATTGTACCCGCTCTACCGATCCAGCTATTCGGAAAAGTGTTGTTCAAAAATTCGCGCACGTTTCGACCAAAATGGGAAGAAGCTCCGTCCTGTTGGAAGAATGTACTTGCATAATTTGGACCCATCACATTTCTTATTGTAGGCACTATTTGCGTTTCCAAGAGCTCAAGGTAAAGTTGTGATGTCAAATTTCCATCAATAAAAAATGGACCGATCTTGTGGTTACCCAGAAGCCCAGCCCACACATTCAATTTTCCAGGGCGTTGTGTATGACCTTCTCTCATCCAGTGAATATTTTCATTTGCCCAAAGCCTACAGTTGTGTCTATTGACTTTACCATTTAACATAAATGTTGCTTCGTCCGAAAATACTATAAATTTGAAAAACTAGTTATTTTGGTCACAAAATTCAATTCTTCGCTCATAATCATCTTCTGATAACTCTTGAACTACATGTATTTTGAAAGGGTGATATAATTATGTTTTATTAAAACATTATGAACGGATTTGAAGCAGACGTCACTTACTTGAGAAATTTTTCTTAACATGTTGTAAAATTTCTAAACTTTTCTCTTCATCCACTACTGCTGGTCGTCCTGATCGTCGCCTATCTCTACAATTTCCAGTTTCTTCGAACCGTCGGACAGTTTTTAGAACAGTTGCTTTTGAAATTGGATTTCGGTTTGGAAATGGGTCATTAAATAGATTTTGCACCTCTTCGCAAGACCTGACCCTATCACCATATCCTCTCATCATGAGAATTGTCTTTCACTTTTAGTTAATGTAAAAATGACAGCTTTTATGACTTTACAATAAAACACAATTTGTTGATATTTTCAAGACACGCCGTTATTTCGAAAACTACTGATATTAGGAACAAAGTATGTTATCAAATAAAACGACTTCAGTCTACCTCCACATAGTTTTATTATTAAGATCGTTATCCAACATATTTCGGACATTTAAATGTCCATCTTCAGGGATACTAAAAGAAATTTCGCTATGTACTAAGTATACATAAAGAGAGGAGAAAAGGTACTTACCAGCAATTGATCTTGGTGGTTCAGTTTAGAAAATACGAAGTTCAAAAATGATAAGTCTTTGAGACTAAATCTAGACTTTGGTTCAAGGTGAAAAAGGTTAACATTATAAAATTAAATAAAGTAATGATGTTGAAGGTAGAAAAATATTAAAAATTGAACTGAGGAGAAAGAAAATTAAGTATGTTATACCAAAAGTATAACAAATTTAAAGTAAAAACTATAAATAAAAAAATATACAGGGTGTTACATTTAAAAATATAAAATTCGTTCGAATTCCAGACAAACTAAAAAGCTGGCAACAACGCCAATATCGTCATTCGGTGCGTCAGATCCTCTTACACAACTGTACCAAATTTGGTTTAAATCGGTCAATAAATTGTGATGTTATTAAGCCCTTTTCAGACTTTATACACCCACTGTATGTTTGTATGTATAAGTTCGCACCTTTTTTTTTAATTGTCATAAATAACGCGGTTGCGGACCTAGGTTCATTTCAAAGTTAAAGATTGTCAGCATAGTTTCTGGACATCCTGTATAGCGTCCGTTTGATGGAAAACCGGTTTAAGAAATATTTAGGGGGGATCGCGAAACAGGGCCGGGCTTAGATTTTTTCACTAACAGGAGCAACGTTTTTTGTTTCGGATGTTTCTATTCTTGCCAACGTTAGAGTCTGTTTCAGCCAAAGTCTTAATGGCCTACGATGGCGGCCACTAAAGCATTAGCTAAAACGGACTCTATATATTGCAAAAGCCACCGTCGATATAACGCAATGATGGCGACGGATATAATGTGACGTAGCGTAGGGACACGAGCCGTTTTTTATATAGGTAGTTGATAATTTTTAAAAAAAACCAAAGTTGTTATTGTGATCTTAACTTATTTTAAACTATTATGACAATTTCGTATAGTAAATTAATTTATAGGAGTACATGGCTAATAAAAGTAATTTACGTTCAACCCTGTAGTTTTGAAATGCCAGGTATTTTCTACTCCTGTTGCCAGGGTATGCAAACTTTCCTGCCTTATAAGGATTTTTGTTAACAGAAGCACAGAAACATGAGGAGTTTGCTTCAGGTCACTGCATAAAACCATTTAAAGAAAGAGTATTACAGGAAAGCAGATATGCGCAAAGGTATTTTCTGCTTCATATGCTAAATGGTGCAAGTTTTCTGAATTTTTAGGGACTTTACATATGAAAAAAAACACAAAATAAGAAAACATATTTTAATAAAAACAACCACTAGTGAACAAAATAAAACCAGACCTCAAAATACTGTTCCTTTTAAAATATACACCATCACAATCTCATTTTAACATATCAATTAACTTATTGTTTATGTAATTAGGGAATCCCGAGGGTTTTTCTAACTAGTTTTTCCGCAATACCATTGAATTCTTCCCTGTTCTCCCTCCACATTTTCGCAGCGTCTACATTGGCACCGCTTTCGTCATTTGGCTCTACAAGAAAAATGAAATATAAAAAAATACCTTAAAAATAAAAAAATCATTACTCACCTGCCAACATACTAACGACAGAGAGCAAAATTTTTTCCACACTCTGTACAGGAGACCATCTCTCCGCGCTGGACTCGTACCCCATCGGGTCGTCTCCAGGCGCGTGAAGAATCGAAATGCAAACCCTTCCATCTGAGTAAACTAAAAAAAAAAACAAATTGTGATGTACGACCTTAAAAAATGTCTTAAGAATTTACTATTCGGGTGAAACATGTCACAGGTAAACTGCATTTTGGGCGGACTCAACGGATAATCCGGTGGAAAGGTCAATTTAGTAGGAAAGACTCCGCCTTCGAAGCATGTACCTTCGGGGCCACTGAAATACAAAAAAAATTTTGAATTTAATGCATGCACGTGTCGAAGCTCCAGCATCTCCTCTTACGTGATCAGGGCTTCCCACTCGAAGAAGTTTTCTTCGTGCAGAGGCCCGGCTATGATGCCTTCCGGAGGGTTCAGTGTTAGTTCTGAAAAATGAATAAATTGGATTTAAAATGAAGGGAGATAAACCAACGTGAACGAACGTTTATACTCTGCCATTAGGCGACGTAGGGCTGATCCAGCCATTTCTAAACAGCGTTTTAACTAATTAAATAAACAAACTAATTTTAAAGTCAACTTCAACTTTAACCTTAAATGACAACGGCAACAAAAGATCTTAGGTTAGAGTAAGAGTCTTCGTCCTTCGTTGGTTTAGGTAAATAAATGCTGGTTGCAAATACAGAGCAATAAAGGTTAGTTGTTGCAAATGCTGTAATTCAGTATCCAGCCAGCCATAAGGTAAATAGGTTTGGTATAAAAACAGTTAACACGAGAACATCAACTCTTTTGTACAAATCCCAGCCTATGTTAGGTATCGTCTGCAGTCAGTCGGACAAGTGGCCATGGCAATTTGACAATATTTAAAAGAAGAATTCGTGGTTTATAAAAAAATCAGGTGGCCGTTTTTTCCACTGTTGATTCAGCTTGCTGAAACAAGTGAAAAAAAAAGATAATGGCGGTTTTTGGCGTGGTTTTACATTCTTACGTGATGGTTCGATATCGTTTTTTAGTTTCTTTAATGGGAAATATTACATAACCTGATTTAAAAGTAGCCCCAGAAATAAGGTGTTGTGAAGCCCTTTCTTTTATGTTTAGTTTGTTCGTCCCAAAATTCCGTTTGCTGTGCTTCCAGCGGAGGTAAGTTACAGTAAAATTAAATAGTTACTCTCTTTGATAAGATTTAGTGGATTTTTTTTAGAATTTAGGCCTTCCAGGGCTTTTCCTGGCGTTCCTTTTAAAAGGTCTCTTAAATTTTCGAATAAGATAAGAAATTAGATCAAGGAAAAGTCGCTTATATAATATATGTGTCCCTGTCATTCATGTCCCATCAGTCGCACACAGAGTGTGTATGTGTGTCTGATGATGGACGTTTTCAATGTGTAGTTAACTATAAACCATGGCCCAGCCATGTATCTATTTTACAACCTCTAATCACATTCAAACTGTCCTAATTTAACCGTAACCTGTGGATAGCTATATTAGAGTAGGTACTAGCATTTAAACCCAAGAGTAACATCACAAAGTTAATCTTTAATTGAGACTACAAGCTACACCTTAAAAAAGCCACCCTCTAGGTTAATAACCCAACGAACAAATGTAGGTAGGTAGGTACCTATTGCTGGCAAAGTAATTATACCTGATATTGGTGCTGTATGCTAGGTACTTGCATTGAATGCAAAATTTACAACTACACCAACTACAGTAATGCCCATAATAATACAGGTATTATTTGCTCATTACTGATAAGCAATAGTATTACCTATACCAAAATAAGCAATAAATCAAAATTGCTTCTTTTAAAGGCACACATCCATCAGGTTTATTAATCGTAATTAATTTGTGTGCATTACAATTCTATATGTAAAAGTTTACGAATAACGAGTACGAATTTTCTTTGTCAGACAGTATAATTACACTGGTATCATATTATATTTGCCCATTTGAGAAGCTGGTCAAAACAAATCCAAAATGTTTTGCTTGTAACCCCTAATATACTTATTAGTGTTGTCTCTTGTCCCTCTCATTATTAATTGCAATAGTATTCTGTCTGGGTTGGTTAATTTGTTTTAGAACAACCAAATAAAATTTGTTCTCGACTTAAGATCTTTCTCTTGATCCAATAGCTTTAAATATCTAGTACGAAGAGCTTTCGGGATTGGCTTAAAAGAATTATTCTTGTTCCAAATACGGGATTGGTTTTAATTTAAAATCTTTCAGTGCCAAGAGCTTTCGGACTTGGCTTAAAATAATTATTATTGTTCCAAATACGGGATTGGTTTTAATTTAAAATCTTTCTCTGAGTTCAATAGCTTTAAATATCTAGTACCAAGAGCTTTTGGGCTTGTCTTATAAGAATTATTCTTGTTCCAATTAATTTAAAATCTTTCTCTGGGTCCAATAGCATTAAATTACTAGTGCCAAGAGCTTTCGGACTTGGCTTAAAAGACACTGTTCTTGTTGCAAGAGGGTAGTTTACTACGTGTTGGCCTGTAGTAAAACCGTCCTCAGGCATTTTTTTTTTAATTTCAAAACAGATACCATAAAACGAAAAAAAAACTGATATTTAAAAAACCAATTTATTACAAAAATTGAAATTGAAGTGATGGCCATAGCAAATCCCATGTAAATTGGGCTTCCCTGATAGTTTTACAGCAGAATTGTATTAGACTTTTTTGAAAGTCCTTGTATGTTGGACTCGCATTCCATTATGTTTCATTGAGCTGTATGTAATTTTTTTTATCGATTTTACAAACTTTTCTAAATAACTTTTACTTGGTTTATATCAGAAAAAAAATACAATTATGTGTGCGAGTTAATCATGCCAGGACCTTCAAAAGAGTCCATCCAATTTTACTGTAAAATTACTAGGAGAGCCAATATTTGAAGGTAGCAATATTTACATGGGATTTCCTTCGGCCAGTCTGGCGGTGCTCCACCCGGTTTAGGCTACATTTTCAAATAAACGTTATCTCTATTAAACTTATTAAAAGATAATAAACAACCCTTCAAATTTCGACAGCAAATAGCCCAGATGGAACTGGTCTAAGACACAAATTGTGAGTTGTAGTGGGGATTGTTGTTCTTGTGCCAAAAGCGGCCGACTGGAAATCTGAACTTTTTCCTTTTTCTCTTGCATTAAATAAAACTTCACTTCTTAAAATCACGCGGTTTTTTCCCAACAGCGCCTAGGATTTTAAAGCAAAAGCTTTAGATATGAATTCAAAGCATTTATCTCTTGAATGGAATACTTAATTTCCGCGATTTTAAGACAAGAGCGTTGGATTTTGTCTGGATTAAAAAACGTCCAAGAGAAATTCGTTTTTGTTTCAAGAGAACCTTTTCTCTTGTTCCAATATAAATTATCTTAATTCAAATAACATTCGCTTAAAGCAAAATATTTTTTCTTGTCTACAAGAAGTGACGCTCAAAAGCAACCCAAGAGCGTTGGGGACTTTGGGCCAAAGCCCTCTATTTTTTCAGTGTACCTTAGTTCTTCCCCGGATTTCTGGTCGTATCTCTTAAACTGATTGAGGGAAAAACGCCAACTTTCCTTTTGTCCCATTTTTAACTAGTATAGTTTACACGCTTCCATTCTATGTTTAATTAGTTTCTATTTTTTTTACAGGCGGAAATTCAAATTCAAAATTTATCCCTGAAATTGGACGCAAGTCGACTCCGCATGCAGTAGCTCTGTCACACAGGGGCTGATGAGTGTCTCTGTTACATTTTATGCTAAAAGACCATCAAACGCTTAATCATACTCTTAAGTGATATGGTTGTTGACATATAGGACCGCGAAAAATATAATACTTTTAATAATAATAATGGACATTGCGTTGACCATATGGTTGACGTTGTCCCGTCCATTATAAGATTTTCTTTAACATTATACTGCGAAAAAGCAGTTCTGGGGCTATGGGCTCGTATGGGAGTCAGAGCGGTATTGAGGGCGGGTATAGAGGGCCATCACAGTGTACTGTTTGTGGGTTTGAACCGCAGGCTTCAAACCCATTTAGATAAAGATTGATATGGTATGTGGCGAGGATACCCTGTTAGGTGTACAAAGGACCTTTTAAGCTAGCACCTGCAAAACTTTTCCGAAACAGACAGGCCACGGAGGCGTTTCCGGGTTGTGCAGGCCGCGGTACAAAAGAGTGACCGTCCACGGGGGAATTGCATTGTTTTTGTTTGTAAAGTCAGAGGCACGACAAGCAAAAAGTGATCTGTATAAGCTAGAATGTAAAGTGCGGGCTGAGCCCTTCGGTTCTCCACATAATATGGTTCCGTAAGGGCCGGCATGTCGGGGGAGACTCCGGCGTCCACGGCATGCAAAGCGGCGGGCAGCTAAATTTACTACATTATATCAATATCAGTTCCAGAATTTCGTTTCGTCCGTCTTCCGTCTAATATATCTGGACTGATTGAACTCTGGGAGCATAGCATATCAGAAGAAAGCAGATGAGGGAATTACATGATTATACTTAAACAATATGTAAGTAGTACATTTAAACTTTGAAATCTTTAATCATTTTATGCTTCTACCTATCCATTCGTTTTAGCTTCTCAGAGTGGCAGCATCCAGGACAGGCTATACATATGGTGGAACTTTTGGGGGAACCACTGAAGACATTTTTTTTGGAACTTTTGAGGTTTGTTAGTATACTTTTTTCCAAGAGATGTAGCCACGTGCTGCAAGTCTCATCTGTATATTTGCATTGCTGTTTTAAAAGCACTTTTCCCGGAGCCTTGCTGATGAGCCGTAAACGGCGAAAGCTGACCTGCGACACCCAACGTAGTTTGCTCTCGATGGGCCGCCTTGCCAGCGTTTGAACCTGTATGGATGAATGCTCTCTTCTAACTTAGATACTGACATGATCCCGTCACTTCCGGATATTCAACTCTAGTTTTTTATTTATTTATTTATTTATTACGCTATTCATTGACACAACAATATACAACACTGTTATTGCATCACTATGCCAAAGGGCTATTGACCGAGGTCCTACTGCCCACATTTAGGTTTGAACAGTGGCGGCTCGTGGCCATTTGAAGTGGGAGGTCAGTAAAAAAAAATAGCGCGGCAGGCGAAAATTTTTTGGGTGCCACGCCCTTTTTTCAATGATGGTAATTTACCTGCTTTTCAATTAGGAAAAGTAAAAAACACAACACCAATCCTCAAGAAATTAACAAAAACAATCAGGTTCATTATATTATAGGTTAGGTTTTTGTCAGAACGACAGAGAGACAGGATATATATATAGGGATGTATCGTAATATCAATAATATCAAATGGATGATATTTTTCTTTGGACATGTTTTTAAATTTTTTAATTTTTATTCCGATATATCAGAGTATCAATAGAAAAAAGTAACTATACAGGTTAGAGGGGTACAACTGGCAACGCCGCATTTTTAAAGGCTAGAATTTTATGTCTTATATGCATTCTCAAAATTTCAAAAATATATTTCTATTAGTTCTCGAGATACTACTAATGTGCCATCGAGTTTGGGAGACCCTGTATATAGCGATATAGTTTTAACGATGAATGTATGTTCGTCAACGGCACCGCTCGCGCAGTGGTAGCGCAGTGACGCATGACGAAAAATCTGTAACGATATAATATTTTTTCGATATCAGAATCAACATCCCTATAAAGAACTACAGACTGCCGACTGCAGAAATCAACGGTCTTCTGTCTTTTTCCCATTCATTCTAAAAATTGCAACGTGCGTCTAAGCTCAATCAAAAAAAAAAACGGCTGACAGCCGAGAAAACCTCTTTTTCTTCGAATTTAATATAAGTGCGAGAGTGATAACATGCTATCTATTCCTCTCTTTACCCCCACAGGCTTTGTTGGGTGACGCTATTTTTCGTGGGCAAGCTCGATTTTGACCTGAAATTTTTGCGGGGACGCACAACAAGTAGCGTTAGGTCTAGTTTGTTTTGCTGCGTGTGCATTGCATTAATAAATACGAGGGATATTTTAGAGGTAATAGTATCCGAGCAGTAAAGTTTGGTTGATTGAATCAATTTTAATTTTAAAGTTAAATATTAATATGTTAGGTGGTTGGTGACTTGGCGTGGGAGGTCATTGCCCAAATGACCTTATGGTAGAGCCGCCACTGGGTTTGAAACATTAAGTTTCTAGTATTTTTAATATAACTGTTAATACTTGAAATTTAAGACAAGAAAGCTAAGGTAGCAGCTATAATGAATTATCTTTTAGGATGAAGAGCTGAACAACATTGTTGACATATGTATGGAATACATACAGAGGGCAAGAAATTCGCGCATAATGCCTGTAACTTTTGAATTACCTCATATACGAAATAGTGACCTCTATGAAAGTTGTTCAGCAAATTATTCCCCACATTTCTACCTGCATGCATTTTTTCTGTCATTTCTGGTTTGGTTGCCATAGAGACCAACTTACTTTTTTTTTAATGGAACACCCTCTATATGATTGCATATTTGGATTCTACTGGGAAAACTCTGAATTTTTTGTATTTCAAATTTTCACCTATCTGCAAGCGTTTTCGAGATAATGAGAGCTCAAAAATGAAAAACTTCCTAATTATAATTATTCCTACCTAATACCCACCAGCTGAGTCGAGGTGTTTTCATGACAGCGACCTAAGAGGTGTCAATTTTGAGTTCCTGTTTAATGTTCAGTTTGATTATTTATTTATTATGAGAATGACTTCCATTCAAAAAAGAAAATTGTATTACCTATGGTCTTACAGAAATGGTAATTAATAAAATTCAAACTCGAACGGTAAGGAGCATCACCTGCTTGAAGAATAGAAAATGCCGTGGACTCAATCACGCGTGTCTTGAATTATTCTCTTTCCATAGTCTATCTTTAAATGGCGCGAAGTAATGAATGCTCATTAAGTATGCAAAACGTGTACCAGGGCATCAAAAACAATTTAAACACCATCCCTTATAGTTAGAACCGCGGCGACAAAAATGCCTTGGAACTCCCAAACGGATGAGAAGCACGTTCTTGTATAGTTTGAGTGTCGTTCTCGAAATCCGTGTTGTCGAGTAGGGGTCTGGCGCTCGGCGGTGAGCGGCTATAATATTTTTTCCAAATTTTGACCAGCGGTTTAAAAAAACATTTCCCAAACGGATGAAAATTACTGGAGGGCATCTAGGCAACCCCCCAATTACCGGAAAAATATTTTCATCCGATTTGATCTTTGCAAAGAGCTCTTCCAGGAGCTCAAAAAAAATGGAAAAAAGGGGAAAAAAAATTTGCTCATTGGGCAGGGAGCTAGAGTTCGTGTCTGAGAATATGTAAAAAAAATTTTTTTGCTCCATGTGTCGCCATCGCTTTATAACAGTTTTTCAAAATTTAAATGGGCAAAATTTGATAAAGTTATTCCAACATGGATGAAAATTTGCACACAGATTCTTTGACACCTACCGAACATCGAAAAATTATTTTCATCCAAATTTATTGCGGCCAAGACCAGATCTTCCAGAACATGCATGAAAATTTTTACTGAATAGTCACTCAACATTTTACCGCCTCTCGGGAGCATTACATTTCCATCTAAATCTCGCAGAAAATTTACGGAGAACTCCGGGATCAAAATCACGCGTGCTGGCGAGGTTTTTTGTTATTTGGCATAGTTTAGCCAGGCTCATTTTGGATGAAAACTTTTTTTTTTTAATAACATAAATAATAACGATTCATTTTAGTCCGGCATGCGGCTGATTTTTTTTTTTAATTTCGGAGTTTGGGTCCATTTAATTGTACTGGAGGTTACGGCAAGGATCAAATCGGATGAAAATATTTTTCCGGAAATTGGGGGGTTGCCTAGATGCCCTCCAGTAATTTTCATCCGTTTGGGAAATGTTTTTTTAAACCGCTGCGCTGGTCAAAACTTGGAAAAAATATTATAGCCGCTCACCGCCGAGCGCCAGGACCTCTACTCGACAACACGGATTTCGAGAACGACACTCGAACTATACAAGAACGTGCTTCTCATCCGTTTGGGAGTTCCAAGGCATTTTTGTCACCGCGGCTCTTAACTTACCTATGGTGCTTATGTAACAATCGTACATAAAATATGTATATTGGGTTGCCTAGTATTTTACAGATTTGTGATGGTAAGATTTTTCAGCCTGTACGTGAAAACCTTTAAGCTTGTTTTATACCCAAAACTAACTGCAAACTGAAAATTTCGGTGGTTTAATAACTGTAAAAATGCTGCCCAATTATCTGAAAAACAATTAGCAAAAGAAAGAAATAGGGCGGACAAGTGGCCATTATAATTTATAAAAGTAGTATATGCCCAATCTATGATAAGAAGACGAGACGAGTGGGCATTGTAATTTTAGACAAGTGACCATTGTGACTTGATGTCTACTCTGTAATCACGTCAGAGTGGCCATTGTAATTTTATCTACTCTGTAGCTGCTTCCAAGTGGCCATTGTAATTTTATATATTCTTGACATAATGGCGAAGTTTTTTTTTAAATCGAGGTTGCAACAACAATAAATTCACCCTGAAAAATTAACAGTTTTAAAATGTTCCACTTTTCTATTAAAATCCCTTCGCCCTTCTGTCCAGAGATTCAGTATTGTGCAAAAATCGGTGATAAAATGATTTTGTGGCTTTTAGGATCAAAACTACTCCGAGGAATGAAGTACGCGGCAGTGCCAGAGCAAGCGGAAGTAGACGAAATGGAATATTCTTAAGAGAACTTTTAATTGTATACCCCTGCCACTGGCTCAGAAACAGGGGTCAAATGTAGTTTGCCTATGAGCAAGTGTTTGTATATATTTTATACATTGAATAAAGAATGTTTATTTAGATTTTGTGCGTTTTTTTGTTCTTTGAACGCCAAAGCCCGTCCCAATGCAATCATGGTGTATTTAAGAAAGTAATTATTAGGAGCAGCAATACGAGGCGGTATTTTCTACTCCTGATACAAATACCTTTAAAAATTGAGACTTTTGGGACAATCTGGCAACATCGCATATCAGGAGTATGAAACACCTCCTCGCGTTTATACTTTTGCCTTATTTCGCGTTTTCTGCATTTTTCAATTTTGTATCAGGAGCACAGAGACGCGAGGAGGTATTTTCTGCTCCTGATACAAATATCTTTGAAAATTGGGACTATTTGGGCAATCTGGCAACATCGCATAACAGGAGTATGAAACACCTTCTCGCATTTCTGCTCTCCTAATACTTTTGCCTTATTTTGCGTTTTCGGCATTTTTCAAATTTGTATCAGGATCACAGAGACGCGAGGAGGTATTTTCTACTCCTGATACAAATATCTGTAAAAATTGAGACTTTTTGGGCAATCTGGCAACATCGCATACCAGGAGTATGAAATACCTCCTCGCATTTCTGCTATCCTAATAATTTTTCCTAAAATCGAGATTTTGGCGTTTTCAGATTTTGTATCAGGAGCACAGAGACACGAGGAGGTATTTTCTACTCCTGATACAAATTTTTTGAAAATTTTGCACAATCTGGCAACACCGCGTATCAGGAGTATGATTTTACCTCCTCGCATTTCTGCTATCCTAATACTTTTGCCAAAATTCAGATTTTTAGTTTTAAAATATTGAAAACGCGAAACAGGGAAAAAGTATCAGGAGAGCAGAAATGCGAGGAGGTAAAACCATACTCCTGATACGCGGTGTTGCCAGATTGTGCAAAATTTTCAAAAAATTTTGTATCAGGAGCAGAAAATACCTCCTCGCGTTTCTGTACTCCTGATACAAAATCGTAAAATGCAAAAATTGCGATTTTAAGGAAAAATATTAGGAAAGCAGAAATGCGAGGAGGTAAATTCTACTCCTGGTATGCGATGTTGCCAGATTGCCCAAAAAGTCCCAATTTTCAAAGATATTTGTATCAGGAGTAGAAAATACCTCCTCGCGTCTCTGTGATCCTGATACAAATTTGAAAAATGCCGAAAACGCGAAATAAGGCAAAAGTATTAGGAGAGCAGAAATGCGAGGAGGTGTTTCATGCTCCTGATATGCGATGTTGCCAGATTGCCCAAAAAGTCCCAATTTTCAAAGATATTCGTATCAGGAGTAGAAAATACCTCCTCGCGTCTCTACGATCCTGACACAAATTCTAAATGCCGAAAACGTGAAATTGGGCAAAAGTATCAGGAAAGCAGAAACGCGAAGAGGTGTTTCATACTCCTGATATGCGATGTTGCCACATTGTCCCAAAAGTCTCAATTTTCAAGGGTATTTGTATCAGGAGCAGAAAATACTTCCTCGCGAATCTGTGATGTTGCCAGATTGCGCAAATTTACCTAATTTAAGGCGTCGGAATAAAACACATGTTGATTTCCTTATCATTTATTGCAGTATATATATACAAGGAGTAAAACAGATATTCTAATTCTTATAGAATCATTATAAAACTCAAAACAATTTACATATTAAATTTACAACACATATTTTTTCTTTCTTCTACATTATGTTACTTTACATTTGCCATATCTTAAATAAACAATCCTTGAGACTTGAGTTGTTTGCTGGTTCTACCACTTTGTCCGACAGCTTGCCTGTCTTCACCAGAAGATCGGAGTAAGTCAGCGCCATTTAAATCTGCAAAAATAAAATTATAATTAGAGACGCTGCATTGTCAGATACTACTAACCTAAGGTCAAGGATCAAATGGGTTATTGGCACATTTCTCCCGTACAAATCACCAGGACCAGGCGGGATTTATCCCGCGTCGCTCAAACACTTACAACAGGGAATCGGCCTTCTGATGCCGTATCTCTGCAGAATCTACCGCGCTTACATTGCCTTGTGCTACAACCCCAAGGCATGCAGAACTACTAATGCCGTGTGTTTATCCTTAAGCTAGGACGTGTTACATACACTTATAGACAGATATATCATAGTGGGACTCCTACACGAACATCAACCATCAGGTTGAGGGTCAAGACATTGTTACCTTCATTGATTTACAGGTGGCCCTGCGCTGCTACGATAACAGCTGCGAAGAGAATCCTGCAATGTCGGCAGGTTAAAGCCAGCTTACATGGAGACTCCACAAAGGCGAATGTGACTCAAGGAGGCGTCCTATCAGCCCTACTGTAGACCGTCTAAACGCCGAAGGATACGCAGACGATGTGGTAATACTCATACAAGGAACGACGACTCCGCTATTATAACAGAACTTATGCAAAGAATAATAGGGAATTAGCACAACCTAAGCATCTTTCGAGGGTAGATTAAAACAGTAAATAGGGTAAAATATCTAGGATTAACCCAAATTACTTAATGCCGAACTAACCTGGAACGAACCCTCCAACGTATGTACTCTCGGCTTGACGTGCCGGTAGGGCTTGCGAGCTTCCTTAACTCGAAGAGCTACACCAGCTGTAGCCTAGCTACTGGTAGGGTCTCCCATGCTAGACAGGTCTCTGTGGGTAGAAGCCAGACTAAGAGGAGTACAAACGCACGAGTAGTACCTACACACACTTCACCTTACCTAAGGTGTCATGCGACCCGTGATAAGAGGATGAATGGCGCCTGATTCAAAATCAGGCGTCATAAACGGAGCTTCTAGGATACTTTAGCCTTGCACTAGCAATTTGGGCGCTGCAGGTGTGGAGCCAGAGGAGTCATACGAGACCGACTGATGCCGCTTACAGTGGGGCTGCTAATGAATTAAGCTGACATGACGTTGAGCTGGAAGCAAGCGGACTTGGTCCAAGATAAAATTTTAGCGGTGCTTGATGAAACTCCATCACGGAGCAGGAATCCTCCGCAGTTTGACGGGACAAAGTACACGGGAGGGATTCTATGGATCACGTGTGCAAATGTCGAAACAAAAACATGGCTGCACCAGACAGTTGCAGGCCTAAGAGAATTATGGGAGGGGGGCGTTTTAACAGTGGTTGAGACAAAAGGACCTTCCAAACCAAAATGTGTTGCATGAGATGCAGAAGCTTGTTTGGGACAACCTGGTGTTGAATATGGATACTCTGGACATCACAACAGCCACCAGATTATACAGCTTACAAGTACTGGCATGCCTATGCATTACAGAAGCAATGAGAAGTGCTACACCTGCAGTCATGGAATTGGAAGATGGAAATGACCAGCTGTGAAACGAGGTCACACAAGGGCAGCGTGCGGCAATGTGTGTACAGACCACAAGAATACGATTTATTATTTCCGAAAACTATTCAGCATCTGATCTTTGGACGGACGCAACTCCTCCCTCACTGTGCGAGGGCCTTGTATGGTACACTGACTGGTTAAAAGTGGTAGATGGAATGGGTGCTGAAATATTTAGGGAGAGTCTAAGAATGAACATACACGCCACAGTATACCAGATCGAAACTCATCCCCTAGATACCAATTCTAGTTCAAATATAGACATTATTTCAAAAATTATTTAGAAAAAACAAAAATATAAATAAAACTTTAACACTCTGCATATCGAAACGAAGCATTTCTGGACATAGGTCAATCCTGAATTTTTTCGCAATATTGATGAAATGCCCTGTAGAACGGGGCCTACCACAACCAAATTTTACCGCTAGATGGCGTATTTTAAGGTCACAATCAAAATATGAGAATCTCTCTTAAAATCAATAGTGAAGGTAAGTTACGTGGAACGGCTTTGGACTCTCTTTAACACTCTAAAAATTATTTATTTGACATATTGGGGGAGGCTTGACTCGTGCTGCAGAAAATAAAACCTGAACCATCAGAGGGCGTCTTTTGACGGCTTTAGTAGTTTCCTTAATTTCCCATTAGAAGTTAAAGAAAAAGTTTTCATTTTACTAGTTTTATTACTCGTAAAATTGTCTAAAAAGTGGAGCAAACCAGTAGTCGATATAGTTTTTCAAACTTAAGTTATGGCCAAAAATATATTATTTTTTTAAATTTTTTATTTCAAAGCAACTTTCAGCAATATTTCGTAACATCCAGTATTAATCCACCAAAAACCAATTAAAACTGAAAAAGTATTGTCATCATAAGGTAGTTAGGAACTAGTAAAAAACTAAATAGACACCGTTACTTAAATACTTGGCTTTGTTCCAGAAAAAGGACAGCCACTTACAAAATTAATGTAATTATCAAATTCTGTAACAAAAATTGAGTGATTCTTTTTTGAACCCTTAAAGGAAAAAATGCATATTTTAAGAACTACTGCATATCTAAGAATGTTTTGGGATTTCTGTGTTCTTTCCTTACGTTTTATGGTCGCACGCCGCCGTGTCGCCTGTGCTGTCGGGGCTGAAGATGAGAGGGCAATAAATAGGCTAATAATAAAGTAATAAACTATTATTCTTCTATTGAGAAATTCCATTAGTGGGTGGGTATTTCTGACCAGATGATTTAACTACAATTTCTTTATCTACGCCTTCTATAATTATATATTTGCTCACATTTGTTACAGTTTGTCAGTATTATTGAGATTAGGGTCTTTTGTCGTAGACGCAGTTAGTATTGTAAACGCAAACAAAGTAAAAGTGAAAGCGGTGATTATGTCGAAAATACGATGTATCTCGTGGATTAAGCCTTACCCAGAACTTGCTTTGCTCAAAGAAATTTCAAATAGACCAACACATTAAGACGCCGTCTCACATTGCTAAGGTTAGCAAGATGAAGTCTGGTCCCATACAGTCAACGCTGAAGCAGTCATTTGAGATTTTTAAAAACGAAAATCATGACCAGTCAGACTTTAACGAAGATCTATGTAAAACGTTCTTGGCTGCTAATATTCCTTTAAACAAGTTAACCAACCCGCAAGTTAAGGCCTTTCTGCAAAAATATACAAAATGTAATGCTCCAGATGAATCAACATTAAGAAAAAATGTTGTTGGAAAGGTATTTGGTACCGTGCTAGATGAAATAAAGAAAGAAATTGGAGGTAACTATATGTATATTGTCGTCGACGAAACAACTGATTCGTGTGGTCGTTATATAGTTAATTTAATGATCGGAAAACTCATAGAAGAATAATCTGGAAAAGCTTACCTTAAGCCATAAAAAAAGTGGAAAAAAACAAACAACCTCACAGTTACACGTTTTATTCAAGAAACCTTAACACATTTCTTTTTGCCGAATTCAGTTCCTACAGATAAAATTCTTGTCCTGTTGTCCGATGGTGCGCCGTATATGATAAAGGCAGGACAGAATTTAAAAATATTTTATGAAAATTTGATTCATGTAACTTGGATTAAATAGGGTTGCGGAAACTATTAGAGTTTCCTTTCCGTTGGTCAATGACCTAATAGCAAATGTAAAAAAGATATTCATAAAGGCCCCATTAAGAGTACAATTTTACAAGAAGAATCTTCCCGGTTCGATAAAATCGGTTAACGTATTCGGGAGTTATTGAACTTCTTCTGCAAGCCTCCTTATCTTAGGAGATAGGAGAGAATGTCAAAGAAATAATTTTTAGAGAGTTAATAGGGGAGTCTAAAACCGTTCCACGTAACTTACATTCACTATTAATTTTAAGAGACATTATCATTTTTTGATTTTGACTTTAAAATACGCCATCTAGCGGTAATGTTTAACAGTGCAAAATAATTTTCGTATACTTCTAGGGGTAATTTTTTTCACGATTTTTTTCGAGATACAGCCGTCGGCCGACCTTAGCGGGACACCCCTACATACCGGGTGATGCATGGCTTAGTTCAACATAGGAAATCCCATGTAAATGTACATTTTAGAGAAAAATTGTATTATAATTTTTTGAAGAGGCCGATATAATAAACCCAGGTGCCAAGTTTGAATAAATTTTAAAAAGCCAATTCTAACTTATTCAATTAAATGTGATGGAAAAATTACAAAATTTTCATAGTTTCAAGACTTTTATTTCCCATTCATCAATTCACATCTAAGATCAGGATGTGTGCCTGAACGGCCTATCATCCAGAAAGAACCAAATCAAACTCAAATGGGCTTCTAGTCACTCGAGGATGGCAGGCAACGAAAAAACAGACAAGCTAGCCAGGACTAGAGCTGGCTGCTTAGAACTTCATACACTTGGCCAGAGACACACACAAGGGCTACAATAGGGAACCCATGAAATCCACAGACCATTATTGCATATATGCCATTTCTAAATCTATCTCTGAACATTTATCACCCTCGTGCAGCCTACTAAAAATTACTTCAATCTTAGGAAGAGGATATTTAACATCCTACTATCACTTTATAGTCTGCAGATAATCTTATAAACAGGTTAGGTAATCTTTCCAATTTATCCAGTTCCTCAAAAACTTTACTTTTATATGCAAAAGGCACATTTCTGTGTTTTATATTTACTATAGAATAAGCATAGTTACTAACATTATCCATAAATACCTCCGTGGAAACTCATCAGCCCAATCCAGTCACGACCAAGTAGTATGTATTGGATTTGTGGGTTTGCTCCCAATGCTGAATATCCCTCTGGCCCAAACGAAGCTCCATCATAACTTCTACTCCTTCTCGAGCCTAAACTTAGAAAAATACGTTGTTAGATAATATGTTTCTTACTGGAAGCACTGTAAGAGAAAAAATTCAAATTTTTTTGTATAAGCTCTTCTTCTTCTTACTTGACTGCTGGCATCTGCTCTTCTTCAGACAATTTGCCAGCTCAATGCTCTCGTAATATTATTCTGTGGCATAAATAGTTAATAAATTTATCTTGTTTGACGCTACTAAGGTTTCCTTTCCCCCAGACTATTTGCCTGATGTGACCACAGAAACAAGAACTTTTTTTATACGCCATTGTCGAAACCACAGAGTATTTTCGGTGATCGCCCGGTTATTTTGTGATGTCAATAATTGACATAACACGTTTTCACATTTTCTGACGTTGACAGTTACCAAAATTCCAGTCTTTGTTTACAAACAACTTAATTATAATAGAGTTTTCACCATTTTTCCAGCGAAATTAAACGCATTTCATGAAACAATACAAGATGGCAACTATACCGCACCCGAGCATAATAAAGCAGCCGTTGAAAGTCGTGGAAATACCGCTGGGCAAGTTCTCTGAAGAAGTGATTCCACATCACCAGAAAATTTTCGAAGAACACAAAGCAGTCATTAACAAAGTAAAGTCCACGTTGGAAGTGAATAGTCCTAATACTTACACGTAGCTAGGTTCTAGTTGGGACTATTCTCTTATATATATATATATATACCTATTTTTAGTTGATACAGTTAAACAATCTAGAGCAGCTAAGCAGAGAGACTAAAGACAAAAAGAGGATAGTAAAAATGTTAAGAGATTTGCTCTACGAGCTCGATACTCTTCGAACGCAAGTGGAAGATCATGATTTGGACGCCTTTGACACTAAGACCATGCAAATACGTAGTGCCATTTTAAAACTCACCAAGGCTTATCAAGGTACGTTCCTAAATACCTCTCAATTGAACGTAAATGCGTATAATATCACAATGTATGTAGACTTGGACAAAACGGCAGAAAAAATCATAAATCCACCACAACCACAACATGAAATTGAGCCAAACGAAAGGTTCAACCCATTTGAAGGGGCTGCTCCCATTCAATGTCAAGCGAATTTGCAGGAATTGAAGCTGAAACAGCAACAGGACAGGTATGTGTGTGTGTGTGTGTGTGTAGTTCATATTTGTTGCTATGAATTGGGAAAAATATGGGCTTTTCTTTTAGATTGGTCAGGCTAGACGAAGTGAGGCAAAACGCAGAGGATCTTAATACTATTCACAGGGACCTGCACACATTGGTTAAGGACCAGGGGCAGCAAGTCTGTCAAGTAAGTATAGTTATTATTGTTTATATTGGTGCTATCATCCCTACATCTTCAGGTCACAGACAATGTTACTTCTACAGAAGAAAATGTCAATGGAGGATTCAGAGACATAGTCAGAGCCAACAAGTAAGCATCAATAAATTAACCTGACTAACCCCACTCCCTGTGCACATCATTATTTACTAGGAAACCATTGTTCTTTCACAGATTAAATGCAGTAGCTTACCCGGCTACCGGCGCTCTGGTGGGTACCCTCTTTGGGGGCCCCATAGGCTTTTTTTTGGGCCTGAAGGTGGGCGGCGTCGCTGCGGTGGGCTGTGCGTTGGCGGGGTATGCAGGGGGAAAATTTATCAAGAACCAACGGGAGGAAGAGATTCACCAGGCCGATAATGAAAACAATGAGAATCATTCAGTGGTTGCTGAAAACGACGCCAAAAAGGATATATGACGGCGCCACTGTTCTTTGTGTTGATTTTAGCTAATTATTATCGAGTTAAAGTTTATTTTTAATTTTTTTTTCATGTAGAAACCTTTAGGGATTGTATAATAAATTTAATTATGTAATTATTTTTGTTTTACTGTTGACTAGCTTCATTCGCCAGTACTTTTTCTGTAACAACTGTAGAAATAAGACCCAAATTATCAATGTCCTGTTAGTGATATCAACAGTCACATAAACTCATGACAACAATTATTGTATCCTTCCAAGTTATCTTGTGGTTATAGTTAAGGGGATATTGATAATTGGGACCTCAGTTGTCTTGTGCTAGTTATAAACTAACCTAAGGCAAGTCTACAGCATTTTAAACAAAGTTATGACTGTAGTGAACAAACTGGTCATGTCAAACAAAACATCCACATTTTACCAAAAACTTTCTTAAACTTAAAAAATACATTTACTTACAAATTATATACAAAGCAAATACTCGAGAAAATGCTACACTTGCGGTTCCAAATGCTCTTTTCTCTTGTCCTTGCCCCTCAAAATGGCCTGTTTAAACAGCTGACAATACAGTTCTATAGCTGCAGGAGAATCATCGTTACCAGGTACAGGATAAGTTAACATATTCGGGTTACAATTGGAATCGACTATACCTATGGTGGCGATGCCCATTTTGGCAGAGTCCCGAACAGCAGTGTGTTGTATTAAAACAGTGTTTAATGTATTGAAAAATATGCACAAATCGGGTAAGCGAGTCACTGCCCCGAACTGCTTCTCGGAATTCGTGAAAATTCCGCCTCTCCAAAACCGGGTGTGAGCGAATTCACCACATTCCTTGGCAGTGCGTTCCACTAGATGAGCATTCTGGGCCCCACGCAGGAAAAACAGTATGATACCGTCCCTGTACGCCACATGGGCGGCGATATTGAGCGCGCCCCGTAAATATTCAGCGGTTTTATCCAGATCGAATATTAAGTGCCCCAATCTCGAACCGTAGATGTAAGGTAGCATCCGCTGATCCAGCGATCCTTCACGGTGTCCGTAGTGCACCCTCGCGTCGAACAGGTCTTTAACCGTGAATAAATTGTGCACTTTGAAGTAGTCGGGATACTTGAGAATGTCATCTTCCGAATACTGGAGTTGTTGGCCTGAAAACAGGTAAAAATGTTTAAAGTTTCTGATTAAACGCGGTTATAATGTATATACCTGTTTCAGGGGGTCTCTCGATATCTGCCGCTTGCGGAATGGCACCTGATAAGGATCGTACGCTCAACGAGAGACATTTTTCGGATATTTTACAGATTGTTTTAAATTTTAGCATCTCGTAACTCTTCTCACTGTCGAAATGTGAGGTTAGAATTTGACGCACAGGTACAGGAGCGTTCGATTTGTAACGCGGTTTGCTTCGGTATCCGACCAATATGTCGTGGGTACGTTCGGTAATAACCTCTTCTAATCAGTGGAATAGCGTACTCCTATGATCAAATGAACGAAGTATAAAGGGTTGCCACGCTCCAAAATTGAAATGGCCTACAAAATCTCCTGATTTGTACTCCACAGAGTTTTCTTAAGTCTTGATTTTTCAATTATTTGTTATGGGAAGATTTGCAAAATAGCAAAAGAAAACAAAAAGTCCAAGCACATATTTTAAATGCATTGCTTAACATTAATATATTTAAATATGTATTTATATTACAATGATTTTCTCTATACATATACATGCTCATCATTATACAAATATATTTCTACAGTAAGTTTTTCACAGGTTTTTTAAGATATATGTACCAAATATCAACCCTTGTTTTGAACTTTGGTTTTTTTGGCTACCTCCTATATACAAAATATCACATTTATTTTTTGCTTGAGAAATCGGAAATTTTAGTTTAATTGCACTTTTTTAAAGTATTGTGTCGCTGCTGGACAATCCAGCAGGTGGTAGTACTTACTGAAAAACAATACGAATTTTTTAAAACCCTATTTTTATACAATTCAACTTAAAATAGTATTGCAATTAAAAATGCGTCGGTCTGTACATAAAATCTTAAACAACCTGATCTCTAAGATATTAAAAAAAAAAACATAAAATTACTCGATACCGAGATACACTTGTTATAAAAACACCCTGTTAGTTTTTGTTTATATTCAAAAAAATAATTTAATTTCAATAATACCAAGAACTTAAAAAGAAAATACCAAACCTTATCAATAACTTTTATGATGAATGTATTGTACAGAATTGTTTACAGCACGCGAGAATTTCAAACATTTCTCACCAAACTTGGAGGGTTGCTTTTTATACTTATGATTACAGTGAAGTTGAAGCAGCCAGAATGTCAACAGCAGCAGATTTTTGTGCGAGAAAGCCCGTTTGCACCAACATATTTATAGGGAACACCTAACAGTTATGAACACCTGTATTTAAATAAAGGATTTATTTTATTTTCGCACCAGACTTTATTCTATGTTTCGTCAAACTGTTCCATAAATTATGGAGTGTAAATATATAACCTGCAATTTTAAATTTAACATTTACTATAATTTTGTTGAAAGTTGCAAAAGTGATATTGATTAGGCTGTAAAATTAAAAAAAAAAAATCACTAAAGATAGTGGGGTTGCTACTCTTCTAGTTAGCTTTCTGTCCTGTTGTCAATTAATAAAGCATTTCTTAATATCTTGGAGGGGGGGCGGGGGGCAATTGGTTTTAAATTAGCGACATCTTAACATTTAACACGCAACTGTTCTTTCCCTAGTGAAACTTTGGCGCAAACGGGCCTAAAAATAGAAAAACACAATATTCAGTCATACTACTCTTCTTAGGCCTCTCTCCTTAAAAAACACCAACCTAAAGATCTACCGACACAACAATTCTGCAACCAATACATTTTTTGCTTGTAGTATTTCTGAAATCACCAAAACCTTACTGTAAAAAATAAACGCTAAAAGACGACGCTCGCCATCTCCAGATTTTATTATCCTCTGGTCACTTGCACCCCACAACTCAGGCTTAGCCAAGGAAGCAATCCGGGGGCAGTCGATAGTAACACGTCTCACAGAGACGCATCACGTTAACTCGGAGTGAAAAGCGCCGCCTTAAGTAACTTACACGAGACATCGCGATATTCGTCATAAGTTTGGACCAAAAGTCTTAATATTTATTTCAGCCTTCGCACATTTTAAAAATTCCACTTTTGCGAAAGAAAAGAAAGTTTAGGTCACGTTTTCGTACCTTATAATTTTATAACTACAGGGTGTTAATATTGATAAAATTTGTGAAGAGTATTAGGTTTTAAAGGCTTTAAAGGTGACCTAAACGTTCGGTTCCAATCGTTCCTTGTTTATTTAGAGGCTAATAGAGAACAATAAAAATGTAGCCGCTAACTTTGAAACTGGCTGAAGAGGCGTACGATCAACAACAAATTTTCTTCTTCAATTATAAAATGCATTACTGAAAATCATAACTAATTCCTACAATAAAAAGTATCATTATAACATTGTAAAAAAGTGTGGGTAAGTAAGGATTACTCATAGATCATCGCTAAAAAAGGAGGCCTCAAGTCGATACTCCGCTTCGTTCTCCCCCGTAACAATTATTAAAGCTAAAAATCGACTTTTCTACACAATAATTATTTACAATCTTTTATAGTATCTACATTAAACGGCCATCGGCGGTGGGGGGAAACAAAGCAGAGTATTTTTCTCAAATATTAAGGGGGTTAACGAATTGGTTTAATACAAATTTTTTAATGCATCATGACCTGTGGGGCCTTTCAGTTTACCTGAAAGAATGTTAGGACAATTGGTTTTGTTTTATGTTTCTGACATACATATTATGCTTTCTGTGTGAGTGGTAGAGGTCGAGAACTATCGATCGATCTTTATTTATGTTGCAGTTAAGTGGAATCCAGCCATCACGGTAACCCTTGACTATCACGTAACCAACCATACAGCAACATAAATTAAATAAGGTTTCTTGCGCTCAGCTGTCAACGAATTTCGAGAAAACTGGTAAATTATTTAGCTTTGGTTAAAAGGATATTGAAAGGTAACTCTATTTGCGAGGTTTAACATATTGCAGATTTTTTATTAAGCACTTCCATGTGGAGAAAATCATGCGTAAAGATGCGATAAATATATTACTGCACACATTTCGAAAACGAAAGTCAAATAGAAAAATCTGCAACATGTTAAACCTCGTAAATAGAGTTGCCTTTCAGTATCCTTTCAACCAAAGCTAATTTTCTCGAAATTCGTCGACAGCTGGGCGCAAGAAACCCCCTTTAATTTACATTGCTGTATGGTCGGTTGCGTGCCGGTCAGGGGTTACCGTGACGGACTCTTAATTTATGTGTATTTCGGCCGCATCAGTAGAGAGGGAACGAAATTTCAGTGCAACTGCCCAAATTATACTTAAACCAGACATTGTAAACAAGTTGACATTTTTACATAAAAATATATTTTTAAGTTAGGTTAGGTGTTTAATTTCAAATACTTAAAATTGTTAGGGGTAAGTGCATTTTTTTCCCCAATTCGTTGATTTTATATTAAGTAGCTCCATCTGTGGGTTTAACACAATACTAAAGTCTATTTATTTCACAGATAGACTAAACCAAAACAACGCATGATGCGTCATCGTCCATCTGCAGGTGGACAGCGCGGTCCTTATTGGTCAATTCGGAGGAGACGGTTCGTGCTCAGTGGCACAAACCAATACAGTAGAGCGACAACCACGTGATTTTATTTACGCTTATAGTCTATACGTAAGATAAATGGATTTTAGATTGAACTAAAGTAGTTGCCGCCAAATTAAAACAAAATGATGCAGTTAGGCAATCCAAACCGGGTTATGTTTGCCCACCCGGTAATATTGGAGTCACAAAGTGCTTCCAATATGGCCGTCGACGGCAAACGTCAGAAAAACTAACCTTTATTTTTGCGTGTATGTCAATTTGACGTGTAAACCGCGATTTTGGTTTTGTGTATTTTATTAAGTTATTGTTGTTCAATATGTGGTTTTTCTGTTATTTATATTTAATGACACTTAAAGTTGATGATGTTATTGGAGATGTTAACAATGACAAGTGTATATCTACACACAGCACAGGACTCGACTGTAAACTAAGCATTGAATCCGTGTATATTTGCCTTCAACGGCAATTCTGAGTTGTTCGTTGAATGTTTTTGAATTCTGTAGAACGAATTCAATATGGCCGTGGGGGGCAAATCGGATACATCGTTGGATTGCCTAATGTCTTCTTTTTGTGACATTTAAACCTAACCTATTTTTGTGAACCCAATAAAACACTTTTACTTTTTCTTGAATTGATGTGTGGGAGTGTGGGTTTCTTCAATAACGCAGTTACCCCATGCAATTTAAAATATAACTAAGTAGAATCATTCTTCAGGTCAATAATGCCTCGAAAATATATAAGACAAACACAAAAAGGCAGCAGTTATACAAAGAAAGATTTAAATGTTGCATTAGAAGCAATACGAAATAAATTAATCAGTAAAAAAGAACATTTATTCTTAATAAAATTCCTCGGTAAACACTTTCGGACCCTCTTAGTGGGGGAAGAGGTATAAAAAGTCACAGTTTTGAAAGAAATACAGATATTCCAATTAAAAAAGAAAAGAAAATTGCAGAAAGTTAAAGGCCATGAAAGAGTGGGATTTGGACTTTGGCGTTTTGAAGTGTTAGAAAAAGCAAATGGCCTACAAACCAGATTTAAAAATGGAATTCCGGGAGATTGGTTTTCAAGCTTTAAGCTCAAGCTGTCGAGATCCATTTATAATCTACAGCTTGTTGATTTGCTAAAAACTTCACCGCTTTCGTTAAAAATCTCTAATAAACCAGAAAACATTTGGAATCTGGATGAAACCAGCTTTTCTGCAGATCCTTCAAAAACCAAAGTGGTTTGAGAAATAGATAGATAGGCAACAGGAGAAACGGCAACTCCTTTAATTATATTAAAAGGTAAGGATGTCTACTTACCCCCCACTCAAGTCTTATTCTTCAACCAGCTGTTTTTAAATCAATAAAAAACACCTGGGATGCAAAACTGGTTAAATGACAAAGAATGAACCCAGCAAGAAAATAAACAAAGAAAACTTTTTCCAAATTACTAAAAGATATTTGGCAGGAAACAACTCTAACTCAAAATGTATTTAGAAAAGCGGAACTTTATATCTCTTCGATAATACCGTGGTGTCATTAAAAAAACAACTTATGTATTTTTAGTTGTTAGTATCTAAGAAGTTCTAAAGTTTAAAAAAAAAAAGCAGTGGCATAACATCGATACCCTGTAAGAACCCAACATGCTTACCCGTATCTACGCTCATGGCAAAATCAAAAAGTTTTAAATAGTCTTAAAATGTATCACTTTAATCACCTTTTAGTTTTAGCAAATTTGAAAAAAATTAATATTTAAAGGGGAACCTAGTCAAATTATTGTATGCACTTACCCCAGCTCATCTTACTTAAAAATTAATTTTTTGTATTTTCCAATGAATTAAAAACTACTGATTTAATATCGACAGTCCGTAGATCACTATTGATAGTTCTCGACCTCTAGTGAGTGGTATAAAGATATGCACTGGACAGGAAAAGATCCAACAAAAACCTTGGAAACGCGGAACAAAAAACATCCTGATCGATTATAGTGTGTCAAAAATGTTCATCACTATCGGGGGTCAAGCCGAAGGAAGGCATTTTCATCCGCCCAAGGTTTTGTATAAACCACCATTAGTATCAGTACAGAAGAAAGGGAAGCATGGACTTCTCATAGAAATGCGCGGCAAATTTTCCTTGGCAATACAAAAAAAGCCCTGAAAAAGTAAAATCAGTGGAAAAAATGCAGAACATTTCAACGGAATATTAGTCTAAAAATCTGGCGACTTCAATATATTCGACCAAGTCATGGACAATAATTCATGTCCCCTGCAAAGGAGACTAATTAAACCAATTCGATAACGCTCCGCATGCATTAACCATTGAAATTGCAGCTCTCCCTCACCGGATACTTTTCGCGAGTCCGAGAGCTGCCATTTCGAATAAAATCAGTACATAAACGCACGGAAAGAACGGTCCTGTTTTCGATTGACAGAGAAAAAATAACCTAAAGTGTAGCTATCACAATGTAAAAAGGATCATATTAAAAAGGGAAAAAAGAACCGTTCGTTGCGAGCGAACACAGATAGAAACACTCAACGCTCACAGTGTTTTTTGTTTGGGACAGATTTATAAATAATATGTTTAAAATTTGTACCATCAAGTGTGTTTAATAGGAATTTGTTTAAGGTTTAAGTCGCTTAGACATCTTTGCACCCCAAAAGAAAACTTATATTGAGAAGAAGTCACACGGGCGTTGCCAAACAAATTAATCATGGTTAATACTACAGAGATTTCAAAATAAACGTTTATGTTTCAAGCAATTTTCAACACCGTGCTACTTCTCGTATAGTACGCAATGTCTTTGTGCCAGACTCTAGACGACTTCTCACCCTCAAAAACGAAACAAAATGGTAGGCAACCAAAATATGTTTTAAGCTTAACCCTATCTATACACGCCACTGTTCTTGACGTTCGCGAGCTCAAATGCCATTTTTATTTGAGCACGTAACGACATGGAATTTCCTCATTGTCCTGTGTAGGGTGATGGTAGTAGTAGCTTTGATCTTTATATGACTAGGATTGGTATACAACAACAATAATTGACTATTTTTTTTTAAGTTTTTCTACTTAAACTACAACAAATTTTGTTGTACGTACGACGCAGGTAGAAAATTTCATTAGCAACTTGGCGCTAAAAACACAAAAACACCATATGGCATTTAGGGTCAGCGTCAGGTTACGAACACAAGAGAATTACCACAGCCCCCTTTACTACAAGCCACGAATTATTCGGTTTTAATTGATATCTAACCAAAAGCTTAAGTGAAGTTATTGCTAAAGAACCCCTACTAAATATTAGTGATTATTTTTGTTTCTGTAATATCATTAATAGTGACAAATCAAGTGAACTGACGTTGCCAGCCTGTTTACCGTTCTCTTTATGGCGGCAGAATTTTGGATGATTTTTTGGTTTAAACGTTGTGTTTTTCGTATTTTGTGATTTTATTGTTTTGTGCCTACAGAATTTATTATATTCTATGTATGCGCTGTTTACTACAAGCCACGAATTATGCGGTTCTAATTGATATCTAACAAAACGTTTAAGTGAAGTGATTGCTAAAGAACCCCTACTAAATATTATTGATTATTTTTTATGCGGGGTTTCTGTAATATCATTAATAGTGATAAATCAAGTCAACTAACGTTGCCAGCCTGTTTACCATTCTCTTTATGGCGGCAGAATTTTGGATGTTTTTTTCGTTTAAACGTTGTTTTTCGTGTTTTGTGATTTTATTGTCTTGTGCCTACAGAATTTACATTTGGTTTAGTCATTTATCAACATGAGAGAAACAAGGAGCATCATGAGCGTAATCAAGCTTTCTAATAATCAATTTTATTAAAAGTTTTGAGGATCTCAGAAATTAGAATGTCAGAATTTTCGGAAGTAAAAATTATAAGTGCCTCAAAAATTTACGCGCAGATCCTTAGATTTTCATTGCCAGCTGATGCGCTGCTGCCAAGTGTCACTACGCGGCTTGTAGTAAAGGGGGCTGTGGTCGAAGCTTAAAGCTCCGCAGATACGCGATTCCAAGGACAGACCTTGCAGGTCACGAATTATTGACACACCAGTCAGGGGTAAATAGGGAACCAAGTGCATACGTGATCTCTTGTGTACCACATGATCATCAAAAGCTAATCAAACATTCCTCGACATACATACATAACCTCACATTTTTTGACAGTACAACAAAAATGTAAGTAGATATCCAACTCTGTTCGACAGGTGTGCGATTGGTTGCCAATGATCACGCATGCATGTGAATCCAGCTTAAGAGGAAACGAACTTACAACATAATTTTTAAATGCGTGTCAAATGGCACTGTTTCTGTCATCTGTCATGTAACGCGCGAAAATTCTTAATATCACAGACGATTGCGAAAACTTAGCGATAATATAACCAACAAGTACGAACAAAAAGACGTAAACAACATGGAAAAAAGCACGCCATAATTTATCAGATATCCGCGTATTTTGGTTGCCTACCGTTAATTTTTTCAAAAAAAAAGGAAATACAATAATGGGGCGGTAAAACAGTAAAAAATTCCACTTTCACCATTGGTCGCGTTCTGATGAACGCGACCGTATCGAAACGTCGGGCAGAACGACCCCACTAAATACAATCACATTTGTTTTTCGTGCAGTGGCGGACGACAAAAACGTCGTGACCGCTGAGCAACTTTTTCCCGTCCGCCACCGTACACATACATTATTTATAAAATAAAGAAAAATCACATTTGCATAAGCTTCTTCCACTATCTACAGTCGTTACGTCTTGTACACGTACATCAGCGAGGGTGTGATACAGACTTAAGTAAAAAGGCGAAGGAGGAGAGAGGCAGATGACAAAAGGAGTTTGGGTAAACGGGGTTTTAGAAATTCTTCGCCCATCTCCTTCTGGTCTATCCTTTTTCACCAACAATCCACCAGGTAATCCTCAATTTAAAACTCGTAACGGAACGTGTCGGGGGGACGCCGCTCCTTCAAAATGAGGGAGAAACGCAAATTTCATCCCACATTTTCAAGCAATCATCTCCCCCCGGACTCCGAGAGCACAATGGATTTCCCCCCCGAGAGGGGGACAAAAACAGGGCCCTACGAAGGGGCAAGGGGTCGTCACTATACCCTGAGCACATTTTTGTGGTAATTCCTATTGTAGTTCATGTTCCTGTAGAAAGGGGGGGCCATGGGGTAGGGGGGGCCGTCGCACCGGGGGTACATGGACCGGTGGTTGGGGTTGAAGTTGTTAAAGTTCATCTGGAACATGGATACGATGATGAATGACGGTGCATCCTGAATTAATTAATGAATATATTTATCAGCAGTTTATAAAATACCTACAGGCATTTCGATCAAAAACGGCCTAGGTTAATTATCTTCCCTCCTACACCCACTGCTATGACGTCACATGGCACTGAATTAAGACAGGCGCGATACCTTGAATGAATGAACGTCACACCTGTCCTCGCTCGAGTCGTGTGACGTCACATTAGGGCGTGTGTGGGGGTGGGGGATGAATTGGGGCCGGTACCTTAAGACACCTCCCACTTTCTCGATTCAAATTTTATGGTTTAAGATAAATAATTACCTATAACTATCGCCGTCTCTTCCGTAACGCTTAAAATTAAAATCCTGTGTACGTGTGTGTGTGACGTCAGACTAGTGTCGCACACTAAAAAAGACATACAAATATATGTGGGTAATGGTCGAAATATGCGACACAACACTGTAACCGAACAACTACTACTCGAGAGAATGAAAGAGATTCTACTGAGATCATGCATATTTTAAAAGACATGCCATTCAAAATAGAGGACACTATATACTTGTGCGATTAGATCGTACTACGCCACAGACTGAGCGAAGCGTACGTCAACTAGCATGCGTATCCCAGGCGTGGATCCAGAAATAAATTTAGGGAAGGGGGGACTCAAGGAGTGCCGAAGGTGTAAAAATAACGTCGTACGCGAAAATTCGGTGTTAGGTAAAGTTCTTTTCACGAAAAATGGTTCTGATTTAATGACTGCAATAAAATGGGTGCCAAGTGCGGTCATAAATACCCGTAAATTCCCAGTATTCTTTTGAGAGATTGAATGTCAGTCCTTATTTCTCACGGGAAGTGTTCAGTTGTATTGCAATATAATTTTACGAAATGTATTTATTATACGTATAAAACAGCATTATGTGGCGTCCGTGGAAAAACATGGAGAGAGCTTCTTTAAATGTTCCAGTGAAGAAAACGCTAGGAACACTGTAAAAACTGTTTATAGTTTTTTACTTAACAGGGAATTTAGCTAGTGCTGCTGCGAGTGAAACTAGTAATTTGACTACAGTGAAGAATCGAGTCAAATCCCATTAAATCAAGAAAGAGGCGTAAAGATGCCGGTTTCAATAGATGTTTCGACGAAGCCGACAAGGACTTGATAGGGCGGAAACTCTACACCATGTACGAAGAACAACGCGTACCTACATTAGAAACTCTGACGTAACGGCTCATGGGCTCACTAATGACAAAACCCAAATAAGCTGTAGCATCACTAGCCTTTGGAGAGTTTTGTTTAAATTGGGCTTCAGATATCATACAATTGACAAGAAGCAATCCCAGTGACTACAAAAATGGCGTCGTCAGTATATAACATCGATAAGAAAATATCGTTCTGAAAATCGTCCAATAATTTACCTCGATGAGACATGGTTTGACACGCATGACACACCATCCAAAGGATGGTCCGATTTTTCAGGCATGTGCAAAACAAGAGCTCCGTCAAATAAAGGGAAAAGAATAACCATTTTACCTTCTGGAGGAATGGTTTAAAAATTGTCTTTTACCAAACCTTCCCCAGAATAGCTTAATAGTAATGGACAATGCGAGCTTCACAGTCGCCAATTATATAAGGCTCCAGGTTCAAATAATACGAAATTGGAAAATCAAAACTAAATGGGTGGCGAACGATATATATTTTAAAGAATGTTATAAAAAAGTGATCTTTTAGAAGTTTTAAAGGCATTCTGTATAAAAAAAAAGTATATGCTTGTGACGCATTTGCAGAGGAAATGGGACATACTGTGCTACAGCTCCCACCTTATTATTGTATTTTTAATGCCATAGACCACATGTGGCACCAATTAAAATCAATTCAGAAAATACTTATCCGACTTTAAGTTATAGTGTTGTAGAATTAATAAAAAAATGTGTTAATGGTATTCACCCAGGTAGTAGGAAAAATACAACCCATCAAATAATTACTGTAGATTACTGTACCTTAATTTCCTTAGTCCGACCCTTTACTGCATCTTTATACTTTACATATTTATTGTCCACGCAGTGAAATCGACCCTCTGATTTTATTGCAGTTAAAAGGCCAAAACCATTTATTGTGAAAAGAACTTTATATATTATGTAGGTTATTCACAATAATAATATGTAATATCACATTTTTTGGGAGAAGGGGGGTTTTTTACCCCCCCCCCCCCTGGATCCGCGCCTAATTATATCCACAAGCTGTCTTCGAATGACGACGTTCATCGAGCAGCGAAATACTCGTTACTATTAGGAGTAAGTGCAGAGATGGGCACCATCGATTACAATGGGATCACGAAATACTCGTTATCCGGAAATAATATAGAATTGAATATTGAAGAGGAAAGAGAAATCCAAAATTCTTCACAAATATTTAATATCTTGCTCTACGCGTTTCGGTTTCTTAAATCATTTTCAAGAGCTGTCTAAAAAGTTCATTTATATAATAATCTCAATTTAAAATCAAAATATTAGGTATTACTTACATAATATATTCACAAACTTTCCATGAAGGACACAAACAACTTCACAATGGCGAACACAGGTTAACTAACTATATATAATTATTGATCAACGGTCTGGTGCTGGTCAGACAGGACGTAGTTTTAATACTAGAATAAAAGAACATTTAAACTCTCAGAAATCGCCTAATGACAAGAGATCAGCTTTTGGCCTACATTTAATAGAGAATTTACATACTTTTAATACTAAAGACAACTTTAAAATGCCACATAATGCGAATTAAGGCCATAAGCTGAATTTTTTAGAAAATATAGAAATAGCCAAATTAGAAATTAATAATCAGATTGAGTGTTTGAACGATCCTGTCAACGCCCACTACAGAGAAGCAGCGAGAATTGTGAATGAGTTTAAGTAGTGAATGTTTGTTTAAATAATCGTACCTCTTTTGTGCAACCTAGATGTCGCTCTGCTTCGGTATATTTTGTTTTATTTTTTAAAATTTTTTTTTGGGTTTGTCCCGTTGATTACTTGTTTGTGTCCTTAATGTAAAGTTTGTGATTATATTATGTAAGTAATACCTAATAATTTTGATTTTAAATTGAGATTATTATATAGGTAAATGAACTTTTTAGACAGCTCTTGAAAATGGTTTAAGAAACCGAAACGCGTAGAGCAAGATATTAAATATTTGTGACGAATTTTGGATTTCTCTTTCCTCTTCAATATGAATAATCTTCACCCCGGAGATATCTATGATTCAATAGAATTGAATTACACTTATTCCTGTAATCCCGAGATGTTGGATTACGGATTATTTTTCTTCCGTAATTGGCCAACAGGAAACATTTTTATAGCAAACTTTGTTAAAATCAGGTGATTGGAAAATGGTTGGCTAAATTTAATTCAAAAATTCTATAAATTCTCCAAACGCAAAACCAAGAAAAAGACAAATGTAACTTCCTGGGTTCCCTTTAATCAGTATTCCGGATAATTTGAAAAAATATCCCGAAAATTACGCCCATCTCTATCTACGCGTAACTTTATTTTATAACCAGGCAATAATTTTTTAAGTCGCACTTTTACTACCAGAGGCAAATTCTACCGAAATAAAAACAAAATAATACAACAGCAACCGACATACAGAACCCGCCGCGACTACGCCCATGCAGGGCGGGGCCTGTAGGTATCTACATAAAACTGGCTGAACTAATTTATAAGGCGGCTCAGAGGGCTCATCAGAAATTTGACAAAAATACATTTTTGCAGCATTAAGTAATTAATTACATTAATTAACTAATTAAATTAAAATATATCTTTAAAACGAAAACTTCTATTATTAATGCTTTTTTTTAAATCTCTTGACTACCCACGACCTCTCGAGCGAAATAAAAAAAACGAAACGTACCTCTCTGGGCGACTGTCTATTGTTCTGCCTGCCGCCGCCTCCGTTTCCCTGGAACCCCTGACTAGTCCTGAACTTGTTCAGGGGCGTGCCGTACTCAAAACCCTGGTATTGGGCGTTGCTGGGCGGAGACCTGCCCATCAGCGAGGGCCCGTTCGGGCTCCGGTTGGCGTGACCTTGCCGCCTACCCATCGGCTGGGGTCGCTCGTGGAAAAGGGGCGTGATTTGGGGCGGCGTCGGTGAGCGGGCGGGGCTCTGGGGGCGGGGCGAAGAGGAAGTGGACGAGGGATTGGAGGAGGAGGTCGATGAGGTCGTCGACGACGCGTCCGATTGGGGGAAAGATGCTAGGGTACAGTACGAACCTTCCGATTCGCCGAGTCTGCAAAAAAAAAATTGGTTAATAAGAAATTTTCTGCGGCTAACGTTGCTTTTAGCTGTTACAGCCGTCACTTGGTTTTAATGTAAATGACCCATTATTTCAAATACGCCATTTTGTTCCTCGAAAATCTGACGATGGATTTCAATAAGCTACCTCAAAAACCCCAATAAAACTACAACTTCCTATTACGTTTATTTTTTCGTGATTTAGGATAACCACCTGGACTATTAGATACGTACTTCCAAGCCGAACATGGCAAAGAAAATATTTATAATTTTTTTCCGAAAAACAGGAAAACTAGGGTAAAAATAGACGCGAGTTTATTTCAGAACGGGGCCACGCTCGCGAAAGCAAAACGCTTGAAACTTATTACGTTATTAACGTCCGTTCTTAAAGCTTAATAACTTTGGTGCTGATTATTATATTGCTAAAATCCATACAGTAGGTACAGGATTGTAGAATACCTGCCAAAAATTTGTTACTTACATACAGGGTGAAAATAGCCCTAATTTTTGTCATAGAAAAAAAATCCCAAAGTGCCCCTTAACAGAGATACAGAGCCCCAAAGGGGTAAAATCTCCATGCGACAGTACAGACAAAGCACTAACAAAGATTCATGGTTAACATGTGGGCGGGGATTATTGGAAATCATCTCATTGGACCGTTCCTTATTGAAGGCAGATTAAATGGTGCCATGTATTTGCAATATTAATATACTTGATTATTAAATAATATTCAACTCAATGTTTAAACGTGTTATACAAAGAATCCATTTTCTTCAAAAATTTTTCTGACAAGTACTTTTTTTTTAAATTGATCTTTAAAAATCAAAAAAAGTAACCAATTTCCCTAAACATAACGAGTTATTATTAATTATTTTGCTCAAGGGCGGCTGTGACCCAGTATACATAGTGTAGCAGTAGCGCGTAGATTAAATCATAGGGCGAATTGGCAAGAAAGCAGCGTTGTCACGTTGAAAACCTAAAATAATGTTTTTTGACGGTATGTAATATAAAATCCTGAGCTATCTTACTTTGAAAGCCTACTTTATATGGCCGCCTCCTACTTCTAGACACCTTCTGATGTTTCTTCTTACCCTCAGAGACACATTAACCAATACGTTTGGAGAATTATTAATTACGGCAATTTTTTCTGAAATCCTTCGTTTAAGATCATTTATATCCTCAATTGGTGTTCGATAAATGGAGTTTTTTATAAAAGGCCACAAGAAGAAATCGCAGGGTGTTAAATCGCAGGAACGAGGTGGCCATATTTGTTGCGTATTTCGGCTTATAACTCTGTTTTCAAAAAATTCACTTAAAAAATTTAGATTTTCTCTGGTAACATGAGGTTAGTTCAGGTTAGTTCAGGTTAGTAGATGGCGCTACATCTTGTTGGAAGTAACCTTCCCGCAATTCATCATCGTGAAGCTCATTAATAAATGTTGTCAGAATTTCGATCCGATATCTCTCAGCTGTAATTGTGCCATCAAAGTAAATTGGGCCTACTATTCTTCTAGAACTAATTGCTGCGCACACACCAACTTTTTGAGGATGAAGAGGTCTTTCTGCAAAAACATGCGGATTTTGCGTATTCCACATTCGCATATTTTGTGAATTAACATAGCCTGATAAATAAAAATAAGCCTCATCGGAAAAAATGTTTTTTCAAACGCACCACTATTTTCTTCTTGAAAATTGTTTAAAAACCATTCACAAAAATTAAGTCTTTGGGGAACGTCATTGGGAAGGAGTTCATGAATAGCCGTAACACGATAAGGGTATAGATGCAGATCCTTTTTCAAAAGTGTTTGACATGTACTGTAGCATAAATCCATTTGCTGAATTTGTTGAGATAAATACCTAATAGAAGTTGAAGGATTATTTTCCATAATTTGTCGCGCTTCTTCAATAACCTCATTCGATCGTTTCGTTGGTCTTCCAGCCCCTTTTTTATGTTGAACAGAACCAGTCTGACGAAATTTATCAATTAGGTATTGTGACCCAGTACGAAAATTATGAAAGGTCAGCAGTCATGCATAGAGTAATTCCACACACCGCCTATTTTGTTTCCATTTCTAAAAAAACTTTCAACAATAAAAATTTTTTGTGCTTCACTAAACATTTTTACTGTAGAACTTTCAATCCGGCAACAACGCTTCACCAAAACTTGATACGCTGAAAAATAAAAAATTAAATCATATCCTGCAAATAGCACTTTATAATAGTCAAAAGACGACTCCCCGGAGAAATATTAGTTAAAGCAATAGTAACCTACCTTCAAATAACTGCAAAAATTACAAAATTTCTCCAATTTTTAAACTTTACAAATACACAAATTCAAATAAGACGTAAATGTCATAAAACAATCATGTCATCTTATCTACGCAGTACGGCCATGATGCTTTTAAAATGCATGGCCTCCCTTGAGCAAAATAATTAAAAATCACTCGTTATACCTATTAAAAGAAATCAAGATATCTTAAGAACTAATTACACTAGAGCAGTGAGTTATATCTCACTTGAAAGGTCTTAAAAATACCTTTTAAATGAGATACCACTCAATGTAGGTGCTTTGAAAAAAAAATTAAAAATTTTCCAAAAAAAAAAAAAAATTGAAAATTTACAAAAAAGGATTTTTTTATTTTTTTCAAAAAATTATATTATTATTGTCAATATTTTAGCAAGACATTCATCAAATTTCGGGATGGAGACGTGATGGGTTCATAGGGAAAAAAATTAACAATTTGAAAACACAGCAAAAATTACAAAAGTGTTTTTCTCTTTTTAATTTTAAACACCATTATCAGAGTTTACCGAGGTGTCTACAAAGTTTGGTTAATTGTTAACTTCCTTTCGTGTTTTTAAAGTAAATCCTTAAAAGTTCAACAAGACACCTTGTTCCCATTATTTCTTCATCCTGAAATTTGGTGAATATCTTGCCAAAATATCCACAAAAATAATCAAATTTTTTGAAAAAAATAAAAAAATACTATTTTGAAATTTTTTTTTTAAACACCTACATTGAGTGGTACCTCATTTAAAAGGTATTTTCAAGATGAAATGAGATATAACTTACTGCTCTAGTGTAAGTAGTTCTTAAGATGTCTCGATTTCTCTTAGTTAGAGAAAATGGTAATTTCTTTAATTTTCAAAAATCAATTAAATCAATAAAATGATTAGAGCTGAAACGGAATAAATAACTAGACTCTAATTAGTTTTGATAAAATTGCTTTCGGAAATTTAATGTCGATATTATGTATTTGAATTTTAGCAATAGAATAATCAGCACTAAAGTTATTAGGCTTTAAAAACGGGCGATTTAAATGAGGCACCCTGTATATCTTTTTTCTATTTACCTATTAACATCTATGGCTACTTTTACTAAATTTCAAGGTAGGTTAGTGTTAGGACTGAAGGAACAGTTAGTAGAGAGTCGATTCGAACGAAATAATAAGCGTTGTTGTACGAACCATGCAATCTTATCGTGGGAGTCGCATTAAATTTCTCTTTGAAAGTATCACTGCAGCAGCGACAACAAACGAACCAGTAAATAAATACGACCACCACACCATATTTATTGCGTTCATGGCTGCCATTTGCATACAGGGTCAAACGTAATTTATTTTTACACGCCGCGGCATTTAATATTGCCATAAAACATGTCGCTTCGGAAACTATACAGGGTTAAATGCGGAGATCGGTTCGAAATATGAGGCGTAGTCGTTTCGCTACAAAAAGCAAATGTCAAAGGTGCAGCATTCCTTCTTAGCACCTCGTATACGACTTTCTACGGTTTCGTATAAAGAATCGACTCCGATTAGCCGATAACCCCGAATCGAGACTGTATATCGCGACCTGCTTAAACTTCGCGCTGTTGCCGTCATGGTAGAGGTTAACGCGACGTCGAATCTTACGAATAAAACCAAAAAAATTACTTTCTTGCTGCTTTTACAAATGACGCACAATCAACTGCTTTTGCAAACTTTGCAAATCTCTGCATTATCAGCATCTAAATGAGCACACACAGACATACGTTTCGCTGATAGGTTTAAGCATTTTCCACGTTGCAAAAAATTATCAACATCAACGGGGTTAAAGTCTGTTCAAACATACATCGCGTGACCAAACAACATTATCCAGTGGCACTGACAACTCGGCTTCGGGTATTCATTCGTCTCTCGTTAGGTTAACTAGAGTTAAAATCAACTAAGAACGCGTCTCCCGCTTTGACTTTAAAATATCGATAAATCCGTAGCGTAAGGCAAATGGCACAGTAGCCTCTTCTTGCTGATTCTAAGTCTATATAACCTATACTACGATCCCAAAATGATTGGCAAAACTGTTCTTATCACCATTGTCGATGTGCGGAGAAAATAATTAACATCGAACACTTTTAACTGAAATAAAAGCATTCAAAACCGCTTGGGAAGATTGTGCATTAATAAGTCGTTACATGTTGGCAGGTTTGAAAATATTTCATTTAAATTTTCATAGAATGTACCAAAATCGGTATGTCCTTAAGGGCTTTTTCACCCTACGGTACCTGTTTTACTTAATTTGGCAACGCAGGTAGAAAAAACCCATGTCTAAAGGCGCTCGCACGCTTTCTTATCGCCTCTAACCAACGTTCAGTGTCGTAGACAAGTTTCAATCAAGAGAATATTAGCAATTCAGTTTTATTATTTTGGTGGTTATTCAAAACAGCAAATATTATATTGCAGGCGAGTTTTTCAAGTGATAGTAACCAACAAGTTACAAAACGACGTCATTTAAAACCTGGGGAGCGTACAATGGTAAAAAATGTGTATGAGGGAATTCTAAGTACACACAGTGGAATATCATTTTCTGATGCAGCAGAACTTTGTGCCACATTGACTAAGACATCTTGCCGTACTGTTTATAGAACTATCAAGGACAATAGGAATACTAAAGTGTCCGATCAGAAGGAAACAAGAGGACGGAAAACGATTTTTATTGATCAGCAAACAAAGTTAGCCATTCGTCGGAAAGTGCACGTAACACCTTTATCAATGGACTGTCCACTGGATTGAAAGCTCCTTCAGGAAAAGGTCGTCGGTTAATTATATCCCACATCGGGAGTGATTCTGGTTTTCTTGAAGGTGGGTTAAAGGTGTTTGAATCTCGTAAAACCGGTGATTATCATAAGGATATGAACTCGGGAGTGTTTGAAGATTGGTTTAAATCCATCTTACCGCGTATTGAACGTGGGTCGGTAACCGTGGTGGATAATGCACCATACCACAGCCGTCGGGTGGAAGCTTTGCCAACTTCTGCGTGGCGAAAAGGAAAGATTGTTGACTGGCTCGAAGAAAGAAATATTGAATTTGGCGAAAAAATGCTAAAAGTGCAGTTGCTCGATCTTGCAAGACTTCACAAAAAAGATATACGAAATATGTAGTGGATGAAATGGCTCGTGAACGAGGTGTTACAATATTACGTTTCCGCCTTACCATTCTGAACTAAATCCAATCGAGCTTATATGGGCACAGATAAAAGGCGAAGTGGCGCGTGAAAATAAAACTTTTAAATTAAAACATGTTAAAGAACTGTTAAAAACGGCGATAGCGAATGTACAAGCAGCAGATTGGCATAAGTGCGTATTACTTGTAGAGGGCGTAGAAAAAAAAATGTGGGACTTAGATGTACGCGTTAAAGTTATGGTAGAACCTATTATTATAAATCCTGCAGATGACAGCAGTAGCGACAGTAATGAAATGTTTCCATAGTCAGATAGTGAATAATCGCTGTAATGGCAATAATGAATTTAAAATTGTAACGTATTGTCATTATAACACTTTTTAATGGCGGCGTGGAATACAATTTGTCAAATTATTATCAGTGTTCATTAGGTAATAGTTAGGACCAACGCCAACCTGCCGTTAGACCCAATACTTGACGCGTTTCGCCGTTGACGGCTCATCAGCAAGGCTCCGGGTCTGATGCCAAGACATATTACTATCCAAATTGACGAATTGATGAAGCCAAGGCAATCGAGTGTCCCGCCATGACTATATTGGGTTCTTCAACAATAACCTTTCTAGAAAAACTGCCGCCTGGGCTTTTTAGCGTTAAGCTACTTGGTTACTGTCACCCCAAGACAGAATTTCTTCCAGGTCATTGTTAAAACTGTGAAACCTCTTGCTGCCTATAGAGATGTAAAGTCCATCCGAACATATTTCGTTTGACCTAATAACTATAATTAATTTTTATTATAAGTACAAAACGAGTGTGAATAGTTTGCGTGTGAAAAAGGACAAATTTTTCTGTTAATCTTTCGGACTCCATAATAATTTGTCTCTTGTTTATTGTCTTATACTTAAATCCCATCTCTTGCAAAGCGCGGTGAAGACTTCTGCTACATGATATCGTTGTATCGTCAGTTGTTAACCGTGTTTTTAAATAATCTAACGTGGGCACAATATTATCGCGATACATTTGGTATATTTTCCTGCGAATAACATCTTTGTCACAATCGAGGGTGACGTTAGTCAGAGGTTTTACTGTATATGGTTTATCTAATTTTCTATCATCGTTTTAGTTATTAAATTTTTTAAATATAAAATTATTGTGTCGACCGTGCGCAACAATACGAACGCAACCCTGAGAAATTAATTTTGGAACGATAGTGGAACAACCTCCCAAACGAAGTAGTTAACTCAGTGTCTGTGAACAACTTCAAAAACAAACTAGACAATCTGTGAATCTAAAACAAACTGTGCAACAAACCAACGACCAATACTCAGTGCAACTTATCGGCTGTGCCGCCTGTTGCAACAAATAAATAATAATAATAATAATAATAATACCGGTCACCCGTCACTTTTATTATGACTGATAGTTTCAAATTAATTGTTAACCTACTAACATTCAGTCTTATGGAAAATCAGCTGTCCATATACCGCCATATTGGTTTTAATATTTTGAAACATTTTTAAAACCTCTGATTCTACTGATTTGATTCAGAAATCATATGCGCCTAGTGGAAGTCCACTTTACCTACTTTATTTTTTCCGATTCACTTTTTCCAAAAACGATCAGTTCAAAGTTTTGTTATCGCCTTTTTAAACTGTTTACTTCGCGTTCGAATAAATAACGATCAAATTTAATTTGCCGGGTATACCTAATTGGCCTGTTCCGATAAAAAGCAGCAAATCGACCGTAATTTGTTGAACTAAATAGCTATAATAATCGAGCACTACGTCTGTCTAACGCGCAATAAGTCGAGACTCTTACTTGCTCTTACTTCACAGTTTGAATACTTAAAAATACTTTGGGGGTGCGAATAGTTGAAGAAAACAATGTTTCGGATAGACTCACCTATAGCAAACTTCGCTGGGGTCAACCCACACGGTGAGTTCGGTGGGCAACTTGAGGTCCTTGTAGCGGAGACCGCATTTGAAGGCCGCCATTTCCAGGGTGAGATCGATGGGGCTGATGCCGTTCACGCGGATGCAGCGGTAACCCTGGCCCTTGCTCGGCAAGTCTGGGAACCAGTGCTTCTCAAACCTGGAACAAGACCGACGACACCATAACTATTTATTGATATTAACAGTTTTGAAGGAATTATTATGGAAATCAACACATCCCAAAATTTATTAGCAATAGTAGAGGAGATGTGCCATATATGGAATATCATTTTGTTTTTACCTTGTAATTTTTTTGTTTCTTAAAAGAACTTTTGTTTATTTTTTTTACACATGGTTTAGTGGTTTAGTTATCAGGTTTTAATTATAAAAATGAGAAAATTCGTATATCGGGAGCCTTAAAAAATAACCAGGATCCTAATATGGTATATACTATGATCCCAATATGGAATCGGGTAATGCTATTTAAAAGAAAAAAGTAAACGATTTTAAACTACATTTTTTATTTAAAAAAACATAATTAACAAAACAAATATTAATAATTCAACTTTGAACAAGAAAAATATAAAAAAATAATTTAAAAAAAAAATCAAATTAAGATTCTCAATTTTTAGAGTAGGAATAAGGTATCGGAACGTTTCGATACTCAAGAGATGAGTAGATATTGTCAAAACAAACTAATTGTCTTTGCAATACTCACAGATGAAAACATCAGTTTCACATCCCGAACAGTCAATATGACACCACTCTTTGCAGAAAATACATTCAATCCACTTCTCTCCTTTTCTATCCTCCAAAAACTGTCCATTACAATAGAAACAAGTAGCATTATCTTGCTGTGGTTTGTCTACTCCAAGGTCCTCCATGTCATCATCCTCACAAGAATTGTCTTTGAAATTAACGGATTCTGACTCTGAGGAGGAATCTTGAATGATCGCCTTCTTCTTTGAAGGATTTGCTTGACGAAGATGAAGGCCACTAGAGGATGGTCGATTTAGGGCATCTGATGATTCCGCTAACACTTTACGCTTCACTGTTTTGGCTTTTTTTGAAGAGACTGAATTTATTGAAGCTTCTAGGTCATCTTTAAATGGAGATGAAGTTATAATTGCGGCCTTTCCAGGCGCCCTTCCTCTTTGCGGCCCTTTTTTTGCCTTAAAGGTTGGCACCGGAGAAATATTCTCGGGTCCAATAAAGTCCCTTGCTTCTTCATTATTGTCGGTTATATTTTCACCTGCTGTGGCTCCTTCCTCAATATTTTGTTGTTCCTCGATATTTTCTTGTTCTGCAGCAAGGAAATCGCTATCTGTGAAAACATGACGATTTGGAGGAAATATTCCTGTTTTTTTAAAACCGTTAACGGCAATTGCCCCAGTTTGCACCTTTAGGTAAGCCTTTCCAAATAGTTCAGCAATGTCAAAATGTGTGACTGCTCTTTGATTCGATCTTAAAAATAATCTTAACTCCTCACTATAATGAGCTTTCAGAGGTCCCATCAACGTTTTATCTAATGGTTGCATGTGGTGTGTAGAATGAGGGGGCAAGCACACTATTTGAACAAAATTCTGCCTTGCCAAGTTTATCATTTCTAAATTGCGACAATGAGTATGGTGTCCGTCTAACACTAGCAACACAGGGTCGTTTTGTGATGGTTTCACCTTTTCAATAAAATGTTGGAACCACTGAGTGAAAATGTGGGTTTGAATCCACCCGCTAGAGTGACAAACAATTTTTGATCCAGGAGGAGCACCCTTTTCCAATAGAGCATTGGCATTTTTTCTAGGGAAGATTAGAAATGGTGGAACAAAACATCCTCCCGCACTCATACACAAGACTGCCGTAACTAAGGAACCTCTTTCTGCAGATGTTAAGGCTCCTACCTGCTTTGTTCCTCTAAGTGCAAGAACATATTGTACTTTGGACTGAACAATAGATAGGCCAGTCTCATCCACGTTGAATACTCTATCCGCTGGGTATTCGTATTTTTCGAATTCTGCCTCCAAAATATTAAAAAAGTGGGTAACGTTTTCTTTATTGAAGCCTTTGGCTCTATGGATGGATGTCCCAGTTGGCTTTCTGATAGAAATTCTGTCCTTATGTCGCCTCAGGAATAAATCCAACCATTTTCTTCCAGCGCTTTCATTATCTTTGGAAAATGGGTTTGGTAGTTTATTTAATGTAACCAGCTGATAGGCCATCCTTTTGACATCACTTCGTGTTAATCCATAAAACTTTTTTTCCATCAGAAGCAGATAATCTACCAATTTCTCCTCTAACAGCTGTGGTAAAACCGCGGATCTTCCTAATTTTGTTTCAACTGCCTGGGCTGGTGTTGCATCTCGCTTTGTTGATAGACGGAATAATGTAGTTCGTGGAACATTAAATGTATCTGACGCTTTTTTGTATCCCATCTCGTGACTTCGCACAGCTTCGATTGCACGAACCATGTCTTCTTTTCTCCATTTTTTACGACCCATGGTACTTTTCTGTAAAAAAAGGTTACATAATAATTAATTTTTGGATAGTCTTTTCATAAAGATTTTGCATTTTTTTTCACTAAATTTTAAAAAACGGTGTGTACGCAATATGGAATATTCCATAATTGAAACATCGATATGTTCCATATAAGGTACCCGGCCATCTTTCTTTTTGTTGACCAAACTCATGGGTTTACAAGAAGCTAATCTTAAATTGCAATATAAGAAACTTAAACTTATGTTATACAAACATACAAGACACAATCAAACATTCCCGTGTTTATTCTAACTAGGTGTATCAAAACTTCAAATACATACCTCCAATAAATTACAATGTCGGGTAAAAACAAATCGCACTCCGAAATAACGACAGGTACGTTCGGCGGTTTATAAACGACTCTCATAAGTCACATCTAGCAGGAAGAATATTATTGGTAATGCTGTTGCGGTGTTGCCACTTTTGGTTTGTGAAATTTTAGGGTATTCCATATAAAGAACATATTCCATATATGGCACATCTCCTCTATGATTAATTGGACAAACTTTAGCCCCTTTTTAATCAACCAGCGAGGAGTTGATAAACTGCTAAAACATTTTTTCAAACTTTGAAATTGTGTATAGAAAAAATGAAAAAAAAAAAAAAAAAAAAAATAAAATAAAAGTAAACAATTTTTTAACCTGAAATTGTATAAAAGGCATTTATTACTAAATATTTTTCAAAATTTTCAACTAAAAAGGATTGTTTTCTATCATTAAAAATATGTTTATACAAAGAGAAGCTTCTTTCAACATCTTCTGATGTAATCGGACAATACTGCAACTTAGGCAGTAAAGTATAAGGCCAAGATACAACTTTGTTGAATGGTTTACCTTTTAAAATGATTTTTACTGCAGTTAAGTATTTAAATCCTTCATTACTTTTTTTACATCCAATTTGTTCCTTACTTTACCGGGAATGTTGTTACATTTAGCGAAAAAGTTTCAACAATACTAATTGAGCCTCTATAATTTAAATTTCTACTCTCTAACGAGGATATTATGCCCGGTATAAAACTGAAATGAACCTTAATAAAAACAATATCTTTAACTACACTTGCACTTTTTAACAACTCTTTACTTTGCACAACACACTGCGAATCTAAACACAAAATTAGTTCTTTAATGGCTTCGAAATGTTCTGCGTAGAATATTGCGGCCTTAATCCATGTTCCCCATCGGGTAATTACAGGTTCTGGAGGTAAACTAACTCCTGGTAATCTCTTTTTGGACATCTACACTCTTAGAAATGCTTTTAGAAACATTTTCTTTTACATTTGAAATTAATTTATTTACTAAAGGATATTCAGTTCTGACGGTTTGGTCGATCTTGGCAAGATGAAAATAAAAGAAGTGTTAGATCTACTAAAGTCGATAGTAAAAGGTATTATGCAGTAAACAAATATATAAAGTATGGGAAATGTTTGTATATTTATCTTGTTTTTATGAAAAAAAAAAACTGTGTAATTCCCTCACTCGGATATTTTGGTTACAAGCTGGCAACACTGTCGATAACTGACGTCACTCGAAGGGTATGACGTGCATCGGTTTTTGTTTTGCATCAACTATAGATTCGTTTTTCTGGGGACATTTAAAATCGTTGGTATATCAGACTCCTATCTAGGCAGTCGAAGATTTGAGGAACAGAATTATAGTTTTGTGTGAAATAAATCGCAATACTTCTGGGATATTCGAGAGAGTTCGCCAGTCTATGAGACCCTGCATATTAGCAAAAGGACGTCATTTTCAGCAGTTGTCATAACGATGATAGATACGATAAAAATCTAGGGAATCAAAAAGAATGAGGAAGAGCGGGAAGTCAAAATATGATATCAGTATTTATACAGAGAACCCCAAAAAAATTCAGGACAGTGCAAGTGTTGGTAGCGCAATTATGACAATTTAGAAATTTGAAATAATTATCTCCGAAAAACGAAAAAAACTAAAGTTTTGACACACTGTATATTAAAAATGGAACCTTTTGACCGCATATTTATGAATATTTTTGTGCCCTGTATATCTCCAGATGTATTTAAACTGATCTGTGCTCTGGCTCGATCAAGTACAACGAACAGGTGACGATGAGCAATGCTTCGAGTTAATCGCCGAAATGACTATAAATGGAATTACGTTCTATTTGTACAGCGTTTGATAAATATGTATGAAAACTAAGGTAAATGACACGAGAACAACCATGAATTGTAAATTGAAAAAAATAACTGCCTCACCATTTTATTTCGCGTGAATATATTTCTAAATTTAACGATGATTTCGATAGATGTAGATTCTCTCCAATAACGTTTCGAAGTTGCCAAGTTTAATTTGTCCTGAGCCCCGAGGGAAAGCCATTTTCCATTTCCAATCGACATCCGAGGAAATTGTAAAAATAATTACACACGCTGGCAATCGGGTATTTGGCGAGAGGTTAGATGTTAAATTGTGAGCTAAAGGTCGAACCAGTATTTCGCAAATCAGTTGCAAAACAATGTTGCTACTATTTGTAAAAGCCGAGGACATTGTAAAAAACTCGATACACGCGATAAAAACTATTGCAATTTTTATCTTAATACTTGTAGCAAAAGTTTAACACAAGAGGATGTTGCACGATATTTTATCTTACTCACTCATTAGCAAAGATAGAGAACAAAGACAAAGTTTTATCAGCAAACAGATTTAAAGTCCGTCTATATATCTTACAAACTCATTATAAATGCTAATCCCTTACCGACACCGTCATAATACTGGCGTCTACAGACAGGAATATCACTCTTGCTTCCTGGCTTCCTGGCTTCCGCATGCGCACATAATGCTGTAACTAATAATTATAGACTTTATTGGTTAAACAGGCGCTAACACGGCATCTAATCCACCTTTTTGGTTGCAATTCGGTATATGGTAGATATAAAAAAATTGTAATAATTATAGACTTATATTGGTTAAACAGCGCTAACACGGCATCTAATCCACCTTTTTTGTTCATATTCGCCTTTTTCAAGTTCACCGGCCAATTATTTACCAGCCCTTTTTGAGTGGATCTACTTAAAAAAAAATAAAAGAGATAAAAAACTAAAAAAAAGTCATAAAGAAAAAGTGCCCGAAACGGGAATCGAACCCGGTACCTATGGCACCAAACCCAGATGCTATTTCCACAGCTCCACTGAATTGCTTACAGACTTTGGTTAATCTAGTAACCGTAGAATAAAAGCCAGCGTATCGAGCTAAATGCTTCCGAGGCTGTTACGCATGCGCATGCGGAAGCCAGGAAGCCAAGAAGCCAGGAAGCAAGAGTGATATTCCTGTCTCTAGACGCCAGTGTCATAATGACCTATTGTGTGAGGTGTTAAATTCGGACACCTGATCGGGGACTCTAGGTACGGATCTATTTAAAGACATTATATTATTATATTTTCTCAGTAATCCTCTTAAAATAATTAGGGTAAAATAAAAAAAAAAATCAAGGGTTTGCTTTTTCCTTCTGCCAGAACCATCCTCAGACGCGTTTCGCTGTATTACAGCTCGTCGGTGAGACTATAGGTTCTGACAAAAGGAAAAGCATAGGTGTCTGTTTTAAAACAGAAAAAACGGGATGAGACGGAGAATGAAGCCAGATGGCTCCATCTCGTGGTGCTGGTAAAGAACACCAATTCTTAAGCATACCTGCGCCCTCTGACATGGACTTACAAAGCCACAAATATCAGAGCATCTCCTGCAAAGACATTAAGTCACAATTGCAGGAGTCCTCGCTAGACAGCGCTATACCCAAGCTGGGCGCATGTTCAAAAAGTAGAAAAATCATACGTAAATGTAGATCTGTTGCCCAGAAAAAGAATTGTTGTGAACTTGGATGACGACAGTGACAGCGCAACTGACATGGGTTAAAATCTAATGATTATTTTTCTGACATGGTACTTTTTTGTAGATATGTATATTTTGTTTTAATTAATAACCGAATAACCGTCCTAATATGTTATAATTTAAATTGTATTGCATCTTATATACTAATACTTATATTATTATTTTATTATTATTACTTATTATTAAATTACGTTTAAAATATGTTTTTGTGTTTTGTTTCTAACATAAAAAATCAGTACGACACTTTTGTTGCATATAGTAGTAGTAGTAGTATCAGCAACGAGTGCGTCCCTGCTTTCATTCGATCACCGGCTGGGTCTTATCGGCATTACGGATTAGAATTTATAATGAGTTTGTAAGATAGATAGACGGACTCTAACTCTGTGACTGATACAAAACAATACAAAACAAGGCTCTTCACTTTTTAGGTTTTATGGTGGTCTGTTAATCAACACGTGAAACTGACTGACAAATTTCTGACCTTGGCCTTGACTATGTCTGGACCAAAACGGACCTAATTAGCTTCGGACTAAATCAGAACCGATACAGTTTAAATTATTTATTGTCAATTGCAAACAACCTATTTCTGTTTATCGCACGCCTTTATCTTAAAAACAATAAACACTTTTTCACGTTGTGGCATCACTTAGACAGAGTGACATTGAGCAAAGGATGTCGGATTTAATAATTACATCGGTGGTATTTTTATTATTATGAACAGGTATCTTAATCTTATCGTTAACAAATAATAAAACACATTATTCTACGTCAAATCGCCTGATATTATTATTATTAAAATAGGGTCAGTGCCAAATTTAATAGACACTTCAATTTGGGATGGATAACCGTCTATTCAATTAATACAAAATAGCATATTACGTTATAAGGGCGAAAACTTTAGTATTTCGGACGTAGTGCGGAAGATTACCCGCATAGTCTGAAAAACATTGCCAGTTATAAAATAATGTTAAAATAAAGTAAACCAATACATTTCATCTTTTCAATCAAATTTTATATTGTTTTCGGGTTAGGCATCTAAAAATACAACTTTTTTGCCTCTTGATATTTTTTCGTATCTTACTTCGTTTTCGAGAAAAAAATTTTTTCGACATGCAATAAAAGGGTTTTAAAAAAAAATATTGTGCGAGTAGTTTATAGACAGTAATTGTGTCATGGAAAAAAAAAATAGGACCAAAAATTCTTCTTTGGGAAACAGTCAACCAGATACCAACTTTTTGAGGGTGCAATACAAAACCGGATTAGAAAAAAATGTCAGGTTACAGAAACAGAAACAAAAACAAATTTAACGGTTAAGAATAGTCCTGCATTTTCCATAAGATCTTCCCACTTCTTGAATCAGGTGTCTCTCGTTTTGTTGGCGTATTTTGCGTTATTTCATGAACGTTTGCAACGATGGTCTTCCAACTCCTTTTTTATGTTGTATAGAACCTGTTTCCCTCAACATAGCCACGGCTCTTCTTAAGCAATGATAAAAATATCCAGCACCGCCAAATACGCTGATTGTATTGTCACTCACCATTTACCCTAATCCCGTTTCGAAAATACGCCTCAACTATGAATTTTTTGTACTGTTCCGTAAAACCCATTGCATGAATTGTTTAAGAAATTGGATACATTAGCGTTGAATCAAATGGCCTGTAACGACTGTTAAAGATGACGGAATAACTGATCGAGTAATAATGCGACGTTGCCAGGTTACTCAATTTTTCCTCAAATTTTCTCCGAAAAAATAATTTAAAACTATTACTAATGTAAACTAAAAAATAGAACTTTATGTATTCAAGTACCAGACCAAACTCCCATAAGAAATAACATAGGCCGAAAATCTGCATTTTTATCGGCATTTTAGGACGTGGCACTTTTCCCAGACAGACTGCTATTGTTGTGTTGATGTTCTGATGCTGTGGTGTTTGTATGTCTGTTTAAAACAGCCTTGTTTACAATAGTTTTGGGTTTTAATAATAATATTTAATTAACCTCACCTCAACAATCACGTTGCAGTAGATAACACAGTCGTGATTAGCACGGGTTATATTCAATTTTTTTTTTAAACTTCCTAAAATGAAGAAACTTTATTCTTTTTTAAATATATGGGGCATAGCTAATAATAAAACTAACTTTAATCATACATTTTTTTTAAACTTCACATAAAGGAAAATTTAAAAACTTTATAAATAAAAACCTTTCTCCCCCAATAATGTTATAATTCAATTTATTATCTTTTATCCATAATGTTTTCCAACTAATTACAATTTCACATTTATAATTAAAACTTCACTTATATGCGCATCTCAATACAATTAACATGACTAGTTAGTACACTAGGTTTTTAACTTTACTTTCCTTTTCCTGTTAAGTTCTACTCATTACCAAATTTGAGACAACTTACATTTACAGTTTCACTCAACTCGATCTTAGGTAAGTCCCACTTAAACTTTTACTTTATATTTATTCGTCGTTCTTAACTTTGTACAATCCTTTTTGGTATCCCCTGAGGATGAGCGATTAAGCGTTTGAAACATGTAGGGAAAGAGTTTTATTTGTTTTAACAATTATTATTAAACTGTGGAGGAACACTGCATTGTTTGTATTGGTAACATTTTAAAATTATTTTTTTGATATTTTAGGAAAAATTGAATAATCTGGCAACGCTGTATAAGTCGTCAAAAAAATATAGTGTATTTTATGTAAAATTTTATGCCGAATTCGATGAGATAAAAAGAAATGGGTGTAATGATTTAAAAATAGTATATTATTAACCAAGGTTTAGACAGCCATCATTATTGCCCGAGCGGCAAGTTTAAATCACGAGGAGCGGAGCGACGAGGGTTTTAGGACGCGAGGACTATAAGCTGTCTAAACCGTGGTTAATATAATATTTTTTCCACTACTACAAACTTTTATAAGACATTTATCTTTATAGTATTATTAATTATAAAAAATTATAGGTAGGTATAAGTATATTTTTTAATCAAGTTACCTGCGCTTTGGAATTCGCAAAATATTTTGTTGTTTTGTCAGGTGGCTTTGTGAATGTCAATTTTTGTTCATTTATGTTATCAGATTTCACGAGTTTTTCGTTCTTTTAAAAAATAAGCAAAGAAAATGTTAGTGATATTATTATTTGTACACCTCCAGAATTAAGGATGGAAGCAGAAAAAATGTTGATTGTATCGATATTTTACATATCAAGCATCTCTAATCATCTAATATGTATTGATAATTATCTGGTTGCCTAACTGTTTAAAATGTATATGAATTCATGTTGTCAAATCAAAAAATCAAGTCACCTGCTTTCAAATAGATTCTTGAAGATCGGTCAATAATGGATTTCAATGCGTTATTATTGACCATGGTCAATAATAACTTATAAGGTAGAGAAAAACGATTTCTAACGTTAATAGTCGGTCAATAATGGCGATGTTATAGGTTAGTAGTGGAAAAAAATTATTATCGTGATCCCCCGCTCTTTTGGCGTATATTTAATTAAGTTTAAAAAAAATTATTATAAAAATATTTTAAAATGTGCACTTTTCTTTATCCCACAATCTTTATATTTAATAATTTTCGATATATCTAACAACAACGCAGATATTGGGTTTCTCGCACTAATCAACTACCCTGTATTTGAGAGTTTAGGGGACCACGAGGAGTAATATTAACGTGACTCTAAGGCAGGGCGGGTCGTTCCTATCAAACGACCGGTTACGACGAAATCGAAACTAATTATTTGCAATACTCTTAACGACTTTAATAAAATAATAATAACAATATTTTTCAACGTTACACAACGTTGCGAAGTTGCGGAATAAAATCGACTTATTTCGGCCGCCTCGTTGTTACGCTGCTTTTATTTAGAAGCTAATTATTTAAATAATACATAAAATAACGTAATAACAAGAAAGTAGGTATATACCCATGCTATTCTACAGTGTATAGTCTATCTCAAGTAAATCTAAACGGACCCTGTTTTAGTTGGGTCGTTCAAATTTACAGGTAAAGTCTGTTCAGAGATATAAGAAAGTGATTAACTGATCCCTATTAGAAAATACCCGGGCCAGCTGTAAAATTGAAATATGGCCGAACAGGTCCGTATTTTGCTTAAATTTAATCATGGTTTGTAATAAAAATAAGTAAGACATTAAATAATATTATATTTATGTGTAACTGTGAAATTACTATCCTGGTTCATAAAAAAAAGGAAATGAAACCGACCCAAGAAACTACAGACTAAGCCTCTTGAGTCTATCAAAGTATTAAAGTTCTGATCCAAAAATATCATTCAGTACAATAAGCCTTTGGTTCTTGCTTTGGTTGCCTTCCGAATGGTCTTTGATACCGTCGAGTTAAATGCCGTTTTGGAAGCACTGAAACATGTCTAATGATTACAGATATTTAAAGTTGATAAACAATGCAACAATGACGGTAAATCTAAATCTACATGATAATACCGAAGAGGTATAACACAAGGGGATGCTGTCACCAAAATTGTTCATCACAGTCTTAGAGTACGCCTTCAAGCAGTTAAACTGGGAAATATGACGGTCAAAGTTTATATGTTGCAGGAACTTCAGGATGCATGTGCTAAGGTCGGCCTAATAATCAACTTCTCCAAAACAAAATTTATGCTGTGATAGAGCTGGTGGGGAAGTATATTTATTGGGGACGTGACAAAAGCTGGACGGACGATCTTAAGGCGTCACTATCAATTGGGTTCAATCAGGTAAAAATAGACAAAAGTGGAGGGTGCTGGGGAAGGCTAAGGGCTGGTTGATGACTATGATTAAAGGGCGGAATATATGCACTTAAATTCAGTCAAAATATGCGCAATTATGTGTCTTGTTTTCCTTTAAAATGTGCAGTTATATGCATCTTTTTGACCAAATATGCAAACTGGTATGCAATATTTCTTAATTTATTATAGTAAAATAGGGTAAAGAAACACACTGGGTTCTAAAAAAGATGTTTATTTAAAAAAAAAATGCAAAAAAAAACAAGGAAGAATAAAAGTAAACAATTTCTTAACGTGAAATTGTATAAAATGCATTTATTACTAGTGATAACCCTTTTGTTTGGTGGAGTAAACATAAGCTCCAATTTCCTTTGTTGCATGGCCAAGCTGTAAATTACTTGTCAGCGCCATCAGGTAGTGTCTTCAGTGAACAGATATTTTCAGAGGCAGGGAACATATGTCAACCAAGTAGAAATCGACTTGGGCCACAAGGGACTGAAACACTTATATTTCTGCATCACAATCTTAGAAAACTCAATTACAATTACTAGACATTTATGGTCAAAATTATTGTTTCTTAAACTTTTAAACAAAGAATACCTTTTTTATTATTTTTATTGTACATATTATCGACATACACATTGTATGATTTGAAAGTTCTGTTTTTTACTTTTGCCTCATTATGCAGGAAATTTTTGTACTTTTGATAATGTTTTGAAGCCTTAATAACAAAAATAAAATAGTTTATCTTGTTTTTTTTTAATTGAAAAACCATATCGGCATTTATATCGGCACTTTTTTGCCGATACGATATATCGGCAAAGATGCCGATATTGCCGATAACCGATATATATATCGGTATCGGTCGATCCCTATTTATTACTAAATATTTTTCAATATTTTCAACTAAAAAGGATTGTCTTCTCCAACATTTTGAAATGCGTTTTTTACACTCAGCTGAACTGGCTCAGATTTCATTTTTTGTAACTTTGATTTATGAAGCGGTGTTTTCAAATGTTGATCGATTAGGAACTTCTTTTCACAAGCAATACTTTTTGCAGAAGCTTTACAGAAGACTTTTTCTCCACTAAATTCTAACTCTAGGAAATCTCTTCTCCACAAAGACGTTTTCGCCACTTAAGACATTTTCAGCACAAATTTGAAATCACTAGTTTCACACTGAAAATACTGAAATCTTTCGACAAACCGAAACAGAAGTACGTATTACAACCCGATATAAATACAGTTTGTTAAGCATCAGGTAATAATAAGGCATTATTAAATGACAATAAATAACCCCTAACAATATACCTGCAAACCCCGGAAACCCCCAATAAATACCTTGTGTATAACCAAAATGTAAATATTAATTATTATATAATTATCTTCAGATTGAAAATTCAATTAAACAAGTGCCGGACTGGACATTAAACCTATAAGTGTAGGCTCATATGCATTTTATTATAAAATTGAAAAAAATGCATATATATATGCACTTTGCATATATTCCGCCCTTTAATGATGATGATTAGAGGGCAGCGAAACTAAAATGGTTCGTTTGTAGATGTTACAAAGGACGATGAAGATTTGCAATCCGAGGTGGTTCCAAATGAATCACAACTAATGCTCTGATTCTTATGTTGTTTCAATTGAATTTAGGCAAATGATAACGACAAAATTAGCAATATAATACACGACTGAAATTTTAGTTATTTTACGAGAACTGGGAAACAAACGGAAAACGGTTATCGTTTACATTTCAGCCACCGCAAGGCTGCCTTCAAGTTTGCCCAAACCAGGAAATAGACAAGATGGTGACGCTGACGTCCGTCCTTCGTATGAATTCTATTTATTAGTATTTACATTGGCACTTCCTAGAATGGACGGATTGTTGGAGCACGAATAAGGAGTTTTGCTTCTGATGCGACACGGGAGGAGTATTGGCTCATATTACCGTACCGGGTGTTATACGTTGTAAATAAGCCTGTTGTTCTTTTCAAATAATCATTACAGCAATCTTTGGATCACCATAAGCTGTATTTTTTCGTTTTCTTTGTTCAAAGTGAGTCAGGTTTCGTATTATTATTAAGAAAGCGGCCTACGTGATGGTTTACCGCTCCCAGCCCGAAATATCACTTGTTGAACAACAAAACGAATGTAATGCCAACGGCTGCGTTCGCGGTTAAGGAGAGAACGACCTGCATGCGCGATGACGAATTATACAGGGTGGCTCTAAAAGGTCTGCACAAAATCTGAGCACATATTCCTGAGGCCAAAAAAAGGCGATTTAAAGCAACTTACCTTAGTCCGAAATTTATCCGTTTCCGAGATACAGGGTGGCAAAGTTAAAAAATAAAAATAAAATTTTTTAAAATCAATGAACATTTTTTAACGTATTACTTTAAAACTCGGTACCCGGGGGTTTTTTGGGATGCGAAACCCGAATACGGACATATTTTCACTGTGGCCATTAGAGAGCGCTTCACAATGCACTTCTTATGGTTTAGAATGGCCATAACTTTTTATCAGTGTAGTTTTTTCCTTGTTTTGTTAAGGAACTAATTTTTTGAACATTTTGAAACAAAAAAGGTACTCTTGTGAAAATCCGCTAAAGTAAGCCGTTTTTGAGATATTTCGGTTTTTAGTGTTCGATGCCGCACCGGAATATTTAAATTATTCTGAATAAAAAATGTTTGCTGTTAAAGTCTGTGCGTTTTAAGAAGTCCACTAAGCCATAAAACCTCTTGAGCATTATGTCGGTGGCTCTCAAACAATAAATTATATTGAAGGTAATTTTGGATGTTGATGAATTACATTTTCTAAATAAAATAATTTAAAGTAAATAAAAAATTAGTTTAGGTAAAGAAAAATAATAATTTTTTAGCTTTTGTAGTAATCAGACAAATTAGTTTTACGAATTCTTTTTTATAAAGTTTTGGTTCTAAAAAGAACCGATTTTGTAGTCTTGCGACAGAACGTACCTACTTGTAGATAGATACTACTAAAAGTAGTCTTCCTCTGCATTTGAAATTTCACCCATGCTTCAAAATTTCAGCATCCATATTGCCGTGATAATCATCAGTTTTTTTTGTTTATGAAAATATCAAACTGGCATTTAAAACAAAACCTTCTTCATTACCAGCATGTAATATAATATACCTTTTTCCATTACTTGCACGGGTACTTGAATAACAATGCTTTGAGTCATCCTGCCAAGACGTTTTTGTTGAAGTTCCGTTTGCAAATACCCATGTTTTGTCAAGAAAAACAACTTTTCTTGAAAATTCCGATTTTTTGTTGTTTAAATAATCCCTTAAAAATTGCATATATATCATAAACAATATTCCTAATAGAGAGTTTTATCCCTTGGGATAAATCCAAGGTTTTTGAATGGAGTCGAACCCTTTTATGTGGTCTGTCCAAATCCTCTTCACTCTTTTTTCGAAGTCTTCTTAAGGTCTTCTCTGAAATGCCGCAAGCATCAGACCTTCTAACGGGCCCGAGTTATCTTTTTCTAAAGTAAAATAACGTTCCACTTGTAATACCAAACGGCCTTCACCTGGAGATAAATGCCTTCTAGGCGATGTGCCACCTTGCTGAACATTTTCCATAACTTTGCTTAATAACTGATTTTAATTCACACACAATGAGAAACAAACTAAAAGTGAAAAGCACAACTACTTATTTAAAATAAAGTAGAACATACCATCCCGCACTTCAGCAAATTTTAATTATTTCTTGGAAAATAGTAATTATTATGCAGATTTAATTATAATAATCCCAAAATAATGTCATTATCGGAAAAGTATATACCTGACAAAATCTTTAACATATTTAACCATCCCGCACTTGAGCAAATTTTAATTGGTTCTTGGAAAATAGCGATTATTATATAGATTTAACTATAATAATAGCAAAATAATTTAATTATCTATTTAATTATTATTTATGCTCAACGCGTAATTCTAAGATAATTTTGTTTTGAAACCTCTGATTTCGCCCAGTAATAGAATACAGTAAACCAGTGGCATGTTCGGTGTGATCAAGTATAGCGAAGGTGCGAAGATATTGTAACTTAACCGACTTACTGTTTTAAAAGCGATAACATCCCTTGGTGATTTAATCCGATATCGGACTTCTTAAAACGCACAGACTTTATCTTTGAGGATGAAATGTGGCCAGTGAATTAGCAGTGGAAAATGTATTTTTTTTTAGATACTTTTTTGGAGTGTCGCATCCAAAAATCCTTGGATTTTTTACCTGTTTGATGAACACCTTTAAAATTTTTTTTGCAACAGACTATAATTTAAATGTAAACATTTTTCGTGTTTTAAGAATTTTCGCTATCAGTCTATGTTGTTCACAGTAAGTGTTTCAGTAAGAATTTGCCAATGCGAGAATAAATAAAGTGTTTAAAACGTGTTAGTTAAATTTTAAATTGACTGTAAACATGGCTGAAGGATTTGGATTGTGAAGGAAATGGCCGCGAAAGTGTTAGGGTGTACAGGGAAAGATATCCAAATCGGCGCATACCAAACCATCAAACATTCGCTGCTATTGAGAGACGCCTTCGCGAAACCGGTAGCTTCACTCCTTTAACAGCCAATTATGGACGGCAACGTGCAATACGGACTTCTGAGGTTGAGGAACAAATTTTGGAAAGAATTACTGAAGATCCAAAATTAAACACCAGACGCTTAGGTTTAGAGGTAGGAGTATCCAAGGATGTAGTTTATAGAACATTAAAAGAACAGCAGCATCATCCATACCATATCCAAAAGGTACAAGACCTTTTGGCTCCGGATCTCGATCAACGATTGGACTTTTGTCGATTTATTACCGAACAAAGACAACAGGATGTGAATTTTGCTAAGCACATTTTATTTACTGACTAAGCATGATTTACAAGAAGTGGTGTAACCAACTTACATAGCGAACATGTTTATGCTGATGAAAACCCGCATGCCACGAAAGTAACTCATTATCAACATGAGTTTAGAATTAATGTGTGGGCAGGAATCATTGGCAATTTCATTATTGGTCCTGTCATTTTACCGCCACGACTAAATGGTGTGGATTATTTAGAACATTTACTAAATACGCTGCCAGATTTATTAGAAGATTTGCCATTACAACTTCGACGAGATATGTGGTTTATGCATGACGGTGCTCCACCACATTTTAGTTTAAATGTCCGCAATTATTTGCATCGACAGTATCCAAACAGATGGATCGGTAGAGGAAATGACGCCCCTGTAAAGGGCCGCCACGCTCACCGGATATGACTCCGTTGGATTATTTTTTTATGGGGGTCTTTAAAAACGATGGTATACTCCAGACCGATTAATAATGAAGAGGAATTGTGGGGAATAATTCAAAATGCAGTCAACATATTAAATAAAGAACGATGCGGAATTGATGCAAAGAGTAAATTTAAACTTTTTACGTCGTATTAATCTTTGTACTTATGTTAACGGAGGTCATTTTGAACAATTACTAAAAGTTTATGCTAATTAAATTTACTTTTAAAATAAAATTGTTCCTCATTTAATTAAAAAAAAATCCATACTCAAAATTTAAATCAAATCTCGATTTAAATATTCCGGTGCGGCATCGAACACTAAAAACCAAAATATCTCAAAAACGGCTAACTTTAGCGGATTTTCACAAGAGTACCTTTTTTGTTTCAAAATGTTCAAAAAATTAATTCCTTAACAAAAAAAGGAAAAAACTACACTGATAAAAGAGTTTTGGCCATTCTAAACCATAAGAAGTGAATTGTGAAGCGCCCCCTAATAGCCACAGTGAAAAGGTGTCCGTATTCGGGTTTCGCATCCCAAAAAACCCCCGCGTACCAAGTTTTAAAATAATACGTTAAAAAATGTTCATTAATTTTAAAAAATTATATTTTTATTTTTTAACTTTACCTGTATCTCGGAAACGGAGCAATTTCGGACTAAGGTAAGTTGCTTTAAATGGCCTTATTTTGGCTTCAGGAATATGTGCTCAGATTTTGTACAGCCCTATTAGACACCCTGTACATATAGGCGTACGTGAAACTCGCAGAGCACATCTTCAGATGGTTTTGTCACTGGGGCTTATAATACTTGCAACATTCTGTTACCAACAAATAATATCAATGGGTATATCGACGGGTAAAAGAGGAACGCAGTCTCCCGCGACCTCCTATCTCTCTGAGAGGCCAATAATAATTCTAATCCACACGCTAATAAATTGTTTACCACGCAGTTTAGAATTATTATTATGACGACTGACAGCATCGTAAAAAATAACGCTCGATACATCTGCGGTCGTTGACTGGAATTTTTGTTTGTTTTTCGTAAAAGCCTCCGAAAACCTAAATGCGGAATCGACTGATGTAGGTATTATCATGCGCATTAAGTAATAACCGAAAATGGTCGACAAAACACTCCTAGTTTCGTTGATTTTGGATAAGCCATACCTTGCTGCCTTGCTCAATCAACTGGCAACAAGTCAACAATCAACAGGGTCGCTTTGATGGTCTTCGTCTAAATACCTTCCCGACGACAGTTTTAATTGATTAAAGGTTCGACCCGTTCCCTCACAAAATGAGCCTGTAGATGGTCCAATTTCGGTCATCTTTCATATAGGTATCCCATCCCATCCCCACCGTACGTACAATCGACAATTTTATGCATTGAATGCGTAAGTATAATAAATTTTTCGTTGATAGACTAATGCACCTTTAGTTACACGTTTAACTGAAATGAATCTAGAACAATACTAAAAAAAATACTAGACAGGTATAATATACAGGGTGTTTCCTAACTACGGTACGAGACTTTAGAGGGTAAAGGTGGATTTTCATGCATACGAAATACGACGGTCCGATGATCCGAAAGTATTCCTATTGGTTGAATTGTTTTCGCGCCAATATTTGTCCGAATAATTTCAATTTTCATCCGACCGTCGGATGAGTTAAAATATTTTTAACTTTGTCCGACAATCGTATCAATTTTAACCTCACTATTTGACGTATTTTTGTGCGTTTTGTTGTTTTTATTTTAATATTTTAACATAAAACTAATATTAACGAAATAAATCAGTGTCATTAATTATAATATTATAATATCCTACCTGCTTATATTAAGAATGGAAAATAAACAAAAAAGAAAAGGATGGGGGAAAAATTAAGGCGCTTATCACAACCTGTTTCAAGAAATGAAATTAATAGATTCTGAAAAGTATTTCTTATTGTAAGTCCAAGATTATTAAAAACAATAAACGTACGTGGAGAAATATCAGAAATTGAAAGACTTGCAGTTACACTCAGGTCCTCAGCTCAGGTTCCTAAGCATAACTTTTTGTTTTGTGCACTCGGGTAAAATTAGGAGTGAATTGGATGACATTAAGCTGATAATGCTCGTCGTTGTCGCACATATATTGCTTAAATACGTAATGAAATCAAATGGGTAATTAAACGCTATAATTGAGAATACAAAAAGGACCAAAACAAAATTATAACCTATAACTGAAGCGTCAAATGTATGTCCATTGACAAAATTCGGAACAACAGAAACGGAGCCATTAATATTGGCAAGAATTTCGGACGAAATTAAAAGTCAGTTCGGATATCCTTAATACGTAAGGTCGCTTGGCTTCGTCTGCGAGAAAAAAAATAAAAATCACTTTAACTCATTCTAAAAGCTATCCATGGACAACATGAAATAACAACCAAAAATAAAAAATTTCGTCCTTACAGTAAATGAGCAAAATGTCCACCTTCTGATAAAATGCACGACTGCAATCGATTTGTCATTGATTGTCTGACACGTTCCAAAATACCTGGATTATTCCTAATGACATTGCAATTGTCAATTATCCGATTCCTCAACTCATTCACATCTAGTACAGGAGTTTTATAAACAAGAGCCTTCAGATGACCCCAAAAACAGAAATCTAGAGGATTAATATCAGGACTGCGAGCTGGCCAATTTTGAGGTCCTGCACGTCCAATCCAGCGATTAGGGTAATAGGTAATAATTACTAACTTAAGGATTTTTATGACCGTTTTTTCTTTTAAACTTCAACGACCTGTATCTCAAAAACGAAGCAGCTCCGGACATTCGTCATAGGAACTTTTTTTCTTACAACCTTACGTATCACCCTCTGCAGTTTCGTACCGCAGTTAGGAAACACCCTGTATATAAGTATATAGTATATCTTTAAATTATGCAAAGTAATAAATCAATCAAAACCGTGTTCTCCAAGGGCGTGCAAGATTTTTCGAACTTTTAAATTTGTGCAGAATTAGTACAAGTATCGACATCAAATTCAAGTTTTGTCTTTAAATATATATTTTAATACTTACTAAATTTTTTAAGCTTAAAATAATTATGTACAGCCGTACCATTTACCTGGAATTTTAGAAAGCAATTTTATCAAAACTAATTAGAGTCTAGGTACTTATTCCGTTTCTGCTCTAATAATTTTATTCCTTTTTTTTTGTACCTAATCCTGGTTACCTGTTTGCTAATTATGTGGTTATTATGCCTTTATGGGTGCTTTTATTGGAATAATACACCTATTTATATCTATACATATAATATATACTTGGGTGTTTGTTTCTCAATGAAACTAGTCAAAATGTGAAGTGTCAGAACTTTCAACAATTGCCTAAACGCCCTAGTCCATGTACAGGGTTGTTCCTTATATTTTGACAGCGTGTGGCGACTTTATGAAAAGAGATAGAATATAAGTTTAAATGTAAAAGTTGTAAAGCTTCACTTATATCGCAAGAATTTGTTAACTACAAAAACAAATAAAAATCGCAAAGCTGTCAAACACTCACAACTTCGGTTTTTTAAATTGAACACCGTGTATATTATTTTTTAAAATGAAGGAACTTTTTTTTCTGATTTCAAAAATATATAAGTTGTTGATATTTGTATAAGCCGTTTTCGAGATATTTAGGTATGAAATTAATTGATTTAAATATATTTTCACTTTAAATATATGTCAAAAGCTAGTATGTCAATTATAATTATTTGGGTGACAGTGACACAAACGCGACATAACTTCGTATTGTTGCGTATCTGCCGCGTTTATGTTACCAAAATGGGATATAGCGAAGCTGAAAAATTTGAAATTGTCCGGCTTTTTTATAAAAATAATAATAATGTTGTCGCAGCGCAAGAATAATATATTCGTTTACATCCTGGAAAGCCAGTTCCATGTCGGGGCACGTTATATTATGTTGAAAAATGTTTTAGAGAACGGAAAACTCTTCAAAGAAAAAAACGTATGGTCGCCAGTAATGAAGATGATGAATTACAAATACTGTTGTATTTTCAAGGTAAAATATTATGTGCAAGAGCATAATAACATAATAACAAACTAATATGTTTCCTCTTTAGAAAACCCAAGACAATCGACAGTGAATGCTAGTAAATATTTGGGACAAGATAGGAAAAAGGTTTTAACAATTATCCATAAATATAATTACCACCCATATAAAATAATGCCGGTGCAGAAACTTACAGAAAATCAAAAAATTCAAAGGGTAGCATATTGCAGACAAATGGTAAATATATATAACGAGGATAATCACTATTTTGAGAAGATTTTATGGAGTGATGAAGCTTCTTTTAGTACTGCAGGAATTTATAATCGCCGAAACACCCATATATGGAGCACTGAAAATCCTCATGGGTATTCAGAAGTTCAGTTTCAAGGACGCAGAACTACAAATATTTGGTGTGGGATTCTTAAAAATAAAATAATTGGTCCTATTTTCTATGAAGGATCCTTAACAGGCGCGAGATATATTTTTTTCCTAGAAAACAATATTGAAAATCTTTTGGACCATATACCACTAGCAGAATACGGAAATTTAGTATGGCATCAAGACGGGGCTCCACCTCATAACCGTAGCTCCAGTTACAAATTATTTAAATAATAAATTTAATTCATGGATTGGAAGATATGGACCAATAAGGTGGCCTGCCAACAGCCCGGACCTTACACCTTTGGATTCGTTTTTATGGGGTTTTATAAAGGAGCAAGTTTATAAAGAGCAGAGTGCTACTTTGAACGATTTAAAAATCAAAATAGAAGACTGCATAAACATTGTCAACAACGAGCATCCTGAATTTATCGTTCACACCGTTGAAAAAATATACGGGGACTATAGAAAATGTATAATTAATATCGGCGCACACATTGAACATTTGTAAAATATTGTTAAAATAAATTGAATCTTATAGCTTTTGACTTAAAAAGAAAAGAGATTTAAATCAATTTCAAACCTAAATATCTCGAAAACGGCTTATACAAATATCAACAACTTATATAGAAATAAAGGTCTGTCTTTACCACCAAATAACTTTATTTGCCCCTCTAGGGTAGAAAACAAGGGTTATAAAAATACATAAAATGACGATGAGTTAAAATAAATTTCTTAATGAATGTGTTGTACTAGTTTCGACTTTAGAGAAAGTCATCCTCAGCAACTAACCATTTAAGAGATTTTTATATGTAAAGAAGTTAAAACAGTTGGGGGAACAGAGAGGTGATTCAATAATACAATACAATATAATGCAGATTATGCAACCTTTGGAATCGACAGGAGTTTAGAATAAGAACGATGTATCTCCATGTAAAGGCAGGGGTTGATTTATACGCAAGTAGAATTAAGGATCCTAATCATAGTCGAGTAATTTAAGTAATGTTGAAGTAAAAACGTGTTGAAAAATAAGAATTGTAACATATCAATTCGTTTTCTTTTAAGTGAAACTAAATTGGCGAGGGGACATGATTAATGTTATGGTGGATTGTATATTTGTTAATGAAATTAAATGAACTTATTATTCTAAAAAGGGTGGTTGTCAAAATGAGACTATGTCATCTCAAATAAAATAGGAATGCATCAAGTGGTCACCATTCACTTGTTAAAAAATAAAATAAAAATAAAATTGAATTAATATTATTGGAACATTATTAAATTGACGACTTGTTTAATCTTAAAATTTATACGGTGTGCCGTTTAAAAAAAATGTAAATTTGTTGAAAAATGTAAATTTTGAGCTTCACATTGAAAACAGCTATAAAGTATTATATATTTTTAAAAAGCTGAATGATGAATAAACTGAATCATAATAGCTAAAAATATATAGGGTGTCCCATTTAAAAAAATGCAAGTTTGCTCTTTTGCTCGAAAACAATTAAACATAGAAAAAATCTGACCAAGCCACTGGATTCTATACGTGAAAAAAACTAATAAGTTTATTTTTTAACTTTTTGATAAGTTGCAGCGTAACCGAGATATGGGGGGGGGGGGGGTGTCCCAAAATGCAAAATTTTCAAAAACACCCCGTATCTAAAAAACTAAGGGGGGCTATGAAAATTCTGTTTGTGGCATCGTCTGTTTCTCAAAAAAGTAACACAGTGCCGCGAAAACCGCAACCTTCTATCTTTACTAATAACGCAGATAACCCGTAAAACATACGAAAACTGGACACCCTGTACATGAGACAGGCAGATCTATTGAAAGAATCAGCTGATCATTCAGTTTTTTTCGTTGTTGTAACTTTCTTGCAACAGCAAAAAACTTTTCTCAAGATTATGTTTCATTTCGGAATAATAATCGCTGCATTGTGTTGTTAATTGTTCTATACATATATCCAAAGTAAATAATGTTTTATCCTTATCATTAATATTGCTGATAATAACATAAAAATAGTTGTTATTATTATTATGTTGACGAGAAATATACGAATTGACATAAAACAGAACTGACTGAACAGTAATAATTTACGACACACTGTGGCTCTGCATGCATTGCCCAAGCGTTTAATATACACAGTGTGTAAAAAGTCCCGGACCGGTCAATTATTTAGACAATGGCGCACAATATAAAAAAAACTTCCGGTATAGAAGTTGTAGGCCTTAAAAAAATCTATAAAACCAGGACACCTGTAATTATACAGGGTGCCTCAAACAGTCATGGTAAACAAAACTTTGGTTTATTTAAATGGAATGACCTCATTTTTATCACGTTTTCTGATTCCTCTGAACATTCTAAACAACAATTATGAAACATGTCATATGGCTAAACCCATTAGTTTAAGAAATAATTTGAGTTAAAGGACATAAATACAACAGGTAAGATATTATCTACATTTGGCATTTTTACAAGCTGGTACCAGAATGTTTTGCGTTAAAACTGTAAAAAACATAAAAATTGCACCCAAGTTTTGTCAAAAATTTAATAACAATTAAGTTAAATACAAGCAGTAAAATTAATAACAAATTTCCAAGAACGAAAATAAATTTAAGTAAGTCGTTATTTAATTAAATGTTGAAAATGTCCCCTCCCCACAGTTTGACAATGAACTAGGTCAGTGTTTCCCAATTAAAATAGACGGCGGAACACTTACAAGCTGACACAAGAACGCCGGAACAGTACATCTTATTTTTCTGCATACCTACTTAAAATGACTGGATTTATTTACTTAAAATATTTATTACGATATTTCATTTATATAAAAATGAAATGAAAATAATTAGAAGCAAGTAATTTATAATACATTTTGTTTACAAATGTAAAATAACGAAAATTGTTAAAAAAAAAACTGAAAACATCACTAATCAACGCAGAAAGAGCTAATGAGAACAGTGTGATTTTTTTTTATTCTTACAGATTTTTTTTATATCAGGCTTAATGGTTGACAACTACTTTAAACGCAAATCAGGAGCAGCATTCATCCTATTTTTATATTTTGTCTTTGTAAAAACATAATGGGAAAATCCAGATTCGCACAGGTAGGTGGTGACAAAAGGCAACATCACAAGCATGGCACGTTTTGAAAGTTCTGGATATTCGTTTCCTAAATCTCCCCAGAAAGTAATAAGAGGAACTTCTTTAAACTTTTGTTTTAATTGGCTATCTGATCCTATTTCAATAAGTTCCTCAAAATTCAATCCAGAAAAGTCATTAGGTTTTTTTTCTACTTGAAAAGGATTTTGGTTAGTTAATCGGTACTTTTTTAGTATTTTAGTATCTAATACTTAAGATATTTGGCGGAACACCAAGCACGTCATCGCGGTACACTAGTGTACCGAGGAACACCATTTGGGAAACACTGGACTAGGTTATGATAAAAATTTGTCGATGACGTTTTGTAACATTTCTTGGTTAATAGATTCACATTCTTCAATAATTCTTCTTCTCAATTCGTTTTGATTTGTAGGTTTTGTCACATACACTTTATTTTTTAGTTGTCCCCAGAGAAAATAATCAAGGGGCGTTAGGTCTGGCAACCTAGCGGGCCATTCTATGGGGCCCCTTCGCCCTATCCAGCGGTTAGGAAAAGTATTATTTCAGTAAACTCTTATAGCTCGCCCAAAATGAGGAGGAGCTCCGTCCTGCTGAAACCACGTATGTCGTAATGGTGGTCCTGCTGTATTGGCTATTGCTGGCACAATTTGATTTTGCAGCATGTGGAGATAATATTCTGCATTCAAATTCTCCTCTATGAAGAAAGGTCCCACTAACCTATCGCCAATAATATCGGCCCACACATTTACTTTCTGGGGGTGTTGAGTGTGTGTTTCTCTCATCCAATGTGTGTTCTGATCAGCCCAGTAACGACAATTATGTCGATTGACATTCCCGTTTAACATGAATGTTGCCTTATCCGAAAAAAACTATTTGATTAAAAAAATTGTTATTTTCTTCCTGTTTTTGCATCATTCCTGGACTAAAGTTATTTTATAGGGGGAAAATTTTTTTAAAATAATTTTAACTTATTTTAAATAAGCATCAACTTAGGTAGCAGCTTTTCTCAACCACAAATGTGGATCCTGAACAAAATGAAGTAATGCCTCTAATATTTTTTCATCACTAGTTGCCGATTTTGGTCTTCCGGAACGAACTTTATCTCTGCAACACCCGGCTTCCTCGAATCTGTAAACTGTTCTCACAACTGTAGATTTTGGTATAGGCTGTCGGTTTGGAAAAGTTATATTGAAAAATTGCTTTGTTTCGGTAAATGATCTTTGTCGGTCTCCAAAACCTGATCATTAGTAAAGTTATACGATCCCTTTCGTCGAGGGACATTTTCAGAAATTAATATGATAGTGACGTAAAACATTCTGGTACCAGCTTGTAAAAATGCAAAATGTAGGTAATATCTTACCTGTTGTATTTATATCCTTTAACTCAAATTATTTCTTAAACTAATCAGAAAACGTGATTAAAAAGGGGTCATTCCATTTAAATAAACCAAAGTTTTGTTTACCATGACTGTTTGAGGCACCCTGTATAATTACAGGTGTCCTAGTTTTATATATTTTTTAAGGCCTACAACTTTTATACCGAAAGTTTTTTTTTATATTGTGCGCCATTTTTTCATTTTTTTTAGCATAGTGGTAATTTTTTTGCAGTAAAAATAATAATAATCCGAAAATCAAGCTCCTCCACTAGCCCAGTTGGTTCTTTCTCTCTGATGCATTTCAAAAAGCCCAGTCGTCGTCGTCGTCGTTGTCGGAACCAGGTTTCACGGTTCTCTGCCTCTTCGCGTCGTACCTTGCGTAAAATCTTTTGTTTTTTTTTTGTTGTATTTCGCAAAATCCACCAAGTCATCACAGTTAGCCATGGTTCGACCTTAGCTTTTCAAGGGAATTAGACGCAGAATTGGGTAACACCAGCGGTTACTACTTATCTTTTTTAAGGATTTGAATATTTTAATAATTTCAATGCTTGCGATTTTGCTTATTTATACTTAAAAAAAAAAAAAAATTATGTGAATCCTTTGTTTTATCTAACTTCAACTATTGTAGCACAGTTTGTGGTCCATATCTGACGGCCCTAGACTCTCAAAGAATACAAAAAATTCAAAACTACAACACATTTCCCATAAATTAAAATATGCGGGATGGCTCTCAATGAAAAAAACAAGACGTATCCATTGTGCAACTTTCTATTATAAAGTTTTAATTCTTTCAAATACACCATCATACCTTCACAGAAAGTTATAATGTTTAGATCTGACGTACACACTTTGAATTTGCGATTTCGAGATCTCCTGACACCTCCTCTTCATAGAACAACATTTTTTGAAAGATCATTCGCATATAACGTTCCGGCAATGTATAATAAAATCCCGAATAGTCCGAAAAGCTTGTCCCCAGTTGTATTTAAGAGGAAGCTTAAAAGTGTATTACTTATAGAATAGTTAATGAACTTTTCTTTCTGTTTTAAATTTGAAGAAGTAGTCCATACTTGCAGTGGAGTGTAGGTAATAAATTAAAACAACACTTCTGTCTTCCTCCACAAATAATATGTATTTTGGAAAAAAATTTTTAACGGTTGTCTCTACATGTTTCGACTATATTTACAGTCATCCTCAGGGGAACTAAAAAGGAATGTGTGAAAATACAAGAATAAAACAGGTACCATAAGAGACTTACCTATATCGTAAATTGGGGTCTAATATAGTTGTCTCAAATTAATGAGTATGTAGGTACAACATTTAAGATAATCATAGCAAGTGAAATTTGTTTAGTTGAAGACTAACTTGAGGTAACTCAGAGTTGTGGATATGTAAATCAGCACATTTTAGTTTATTTCAAATTTGTTAATAAAAGTGAGAAAATTTAGTTATTTTTAATGAGCAGGTATGAAATAAATTTTAATGATTAGTATATTTATATTTTTTTTTTATATAACTTGGTTTATGTGGAGAAACCAAAAAAAGAAAGAAATTTTTTTTTTTTTAAATATTTTATAAAAAAACTATGAAATTTCATGTTTTTGTTTAGTAATAAAATTAAATAAAGTTTTCTTTCTGTTTTAGTTCTGGTATACATACAGGGTGTTAATTAATGTCATGCAAATACTTCACGGGGTGATAGTACTCGTCAAAATAAGAAAAAAATGCAAATATATGCATGGCCTAAAACGCGTTATTTTCGTTATACAAGGTGGCAAAGTTTCAATTTTTTTTTCGTGTTTTGCGTTTTCTCTCTTATTTTTTGTGATAATTGTTTCAAATTTGGAACATCAACCATTTTTTAGAATCACTACAATAAAGTATCAAAATTGTCGGTCGCAGTAGGTATATAGGGTGTTACATTTTCTTGAATCGGCTACAATTTTATCTTTCAGAACTTTCTTTTGGAGCTTCCTGTATGAATTCCGGTATGAAATTTGAACTCTCTGTTCCCTTGTTTAGCGTTCTGGTCTTTTGCACTATTCTCGTATCTGTGACCGTTTTCGATTTATATGCAAAAATAGCCATCGATGGAAATTAAGTGTAGGCGAAATAGCGCAATAATAAATATGAGAAAAAAAATAGTAGGCTGAACATTTAATCTATGGACTTGCCGATGGCAATTGTTATGAAGCCAGACGACTATATGCACAAAGGTATCCAAATCGAATACTGCCTGACCTACGGACATTTGCAAATCTACATAATCGACTATGTGAAAATGGATCGTTCAAGAAATCCACTCATTTAGCAGGAGCAAACAGAACGGTTAGGACTCCTGAAGTCGAGGAAGCAGTCCTGAATGCAGTAGAAAATGACCCTGCTACTAGTGCGAGAAAAATTGCCGCAACACTTAACATTTCATTTGTGCTTGTCTGGGAAATTTTAATAGACAACCCAATGTATCCTTACCACATCCAAAGGGTTTAAGCTCTTCTCCCACGTGACTTTCCACTGCGTTTTAATTTTTGCCAATGGTTCCTACAAATGCTAGCCCAAAATCCGTTATTTGAAAACACGATCTTATTTAGCGATGAAGCAAGTTTCTCAAGGAATGCCATAAACAATTTTCACAACAACCATTTTTGGGCAGAAGAGAATCCGCATTCGATACGCGAAAATAATTTCCAAGAACAGTTTTCAGTAAATGTGTGAGCCGGCATTATTGGAGATTATTTGATAGGACCATTTTTCCTACCAGCAAGGCTAAACGGACAATATTATCGTCAATTTCTTGAAGAGGAACTCCCAGAGCTGCTAGAAGAGGTACCAATTCTTGTCAGAAACCAAATGTGGTTCATGCACGATGGTGCACCGCCGCACATCAGCATAGAGGTGAGAAACTTCAATCAAATTTGTAACAACCGTTGGATAGGTCGGGGGACCTCAGCCATGGCCCCCTAGATCCCCAGACCTAAATAGCCTGGATTTATTTTTCACACAGATACGAGAATAGTGCAAGAGACCAGAACGCTAAACAAAGGAACAGAGAGTTCAAATTTCATACCGGAATTCATGCAGGCAGCTCCAAAAAAAAGTTCTGAAAGATTACCTAAATTATAGCCGATTCAAGAAAATGTAACACCTTGTATACTGCGACCGACAATGTTGATACTTTATTGGAGAGATTCTAAAAAATGGTTGATGTTCCAAATTCGAAACAATAATTACCACAGAATATAAGAGAGAAAACGCAAAATACGAGAAAAAAATTGAAACTTTGCCACCCTGTATAACGAAAATAACGCGTTTTAGACCATGCATATTTTTCTTATTTTGACGAGCACTATCACCCCCTGAAATATCTGCATGACATTAATAAACACCCTGTATATTATTATTATATACTTTTTGCTGTTTTTCTTTATTATGTCATATAAATACTTACTACATTTAATTCCGTGATTAATGCTTTTTCGGGTGTACCGATTGTATATTTAGTCTTTATTTATTGTTTTTTTTTTACATTTTCTCTTATTTTGAGCATTTAAATGAGTAGAAGTGCTGTTTAGGTTTTTCTTTTCTCAGGTTAAGTGTAAGACCAACCTTTACCTCTAGCGCCTATTTAATACAGTACCTAACTATAAGTGACAGTTAATTTCTAACTTAACTTGTGCTGTTTTTGAATAAAGATTATTATAATTCCAAGGGGTATTCCTGAATCAAATTTAAGTACAAAAGTTCATATGCAGTTCAGTTTAAAAAAAAAATCAGTTTTTTATTAATAGCTCCAAGATCCTCTTGCCGACTTTAGTGAAACTTGGCAGTGTTGTTCGTTGTTATAAGACGCTATTATATAATTATGAGTTCCAGTGGCGACCCGGGGGGCAGTCTCACGAATAACATTGACAAAAAAATGTACGCCACTGACTTGTTTAAAAATTTTATATTGTTTTCGGGTTAAGCAGCTAAAAATACAACTTTTTTGTCTCTTGATATTTTTCGTATCTTACTTTGTTTTCGAGGAAAAAAATTTTTCGACATGCAATGAAGTGGCTCTTATATTTTTTTTTCTCGAAAACGAAGTAGGATACGAAAAAATATCAAGAGACAAAAAAGTTGTATTTTTAGCTGCTTAACCCGAAAACAACTCAGTGGCGTACATTTTTTTTTGTCAATATTATTCGTGAGACTGCCCCCGGGACGCCACTGGAACTAACAATTATGATATAGTTAGCGCTAACTTAGCGTCTTCTCACAACGAACACCTCTGCCAAATTTCACCAAAATCGGCTAAAGGATCTTTGAGATATTAATAAAAAACCGATTTTTTTTTAAACATTGACACCCTGTATCTTGAAAACCAGACTTCTTTAGACATATGTTTATATAAACGTTTCTACTTGAATTTGGCTCATGAATGCGTCCTTGGAATTACGGCCTATCATTGATATAGCAAATAATAAGTAAAAAAAAATTTTTTTTCTACGCAACGCTCATTTTTAACCCACGGCTAGCGGTAATTTAAAATTACGCAACGAAAATTACCGAGCGCGACACTCCTTTATGTTAATGCACCCTGTCTGTATAAGGCGTTTTACGCAGACCTTATTAAACTTAATTGCCGCCATGTGCAATCGACATTAAGGAGGAAAAGGTTAAAAAACTCTACTTTCCGCCAGCCTTGAATTAATCTAACATTTAGAGTTAGGGCATATCATATTGTTTCTTCGAGCCAATGAAAAATAATATATTATGAAGGATTATTACGATAGCAAATACATAAAATATTATAGTGAAACTAACGATTTAAGACAAAGAGATAGACAGACCCAAGCCAGTGGCGTAGCGCTAATGCTGCAAACGTCTGCCACCGCGGGGGGTTGAATATCTCCACTGTAAGCGCAATTTCAACAACAGTTAAGAAAAATAAATTATTAGAATCACCTTAAAACAAACGTTCTAATTCAAAGAAAGTTGTAAATGTGTGAAGATTGGATATAAGTTCTATCCGTGACACTATTTATGAAATGTACGAAACAAGTAAGTTGTATTATTTAAAAATTATAATACTTTACGGTTATTCATAAGCTGTAACTTTTTTAAGAGCATTTCAAGAAAATAGGCTTCGGATGGTAAAAAGATGAACTGAGGCGAGGGCTTACGGAGCTTTCAAACGACTGGTATTTTTTAAAGAATATACATATTAAAGAAAAAGAAGCATTCTTGTACCAATTCGTTTTCATTGATGAAACATGGATTTTTCAGAATGGTACCATTGGTTGTTTTTATAAAAAAAAAACTGTGCAATTCCCTCACTTGGATATTTTGGTTACCAGCTGGCAACACTGTCGATAACTGACGTCAAGGGTATGACGTGCATGGCATGCATAGGTTTTTGTTTTGCATAAACTATATAAAGATATTATCAAGGCACTTACAAAAATTAACATAAACAACAACTGAAAAAAGATAAGCGAGGTGAAATAGGCAGATTGTTAAAAGTAAAAGTCAATTGAAAATTTCGAATTAATAATGATTTCGACAATATTATGTTCAAAAATTTTGGAAGAGCCAGTTTATCGTCCCAAATTCTTCAAGAGCGAGAATTGGATTCAGCAAAAGCATCTGGATGTTTAAAGTCGGCTGTATCGGTTTCATGCGCTCAGCTGTTAACGAATTTCGAGAAAACTGGTAAATTATTTAGCTTTGGTTAAAAGGATATTGAAAGGTAACTCTATTTGCTAGATTTACCATGTTGCAAATTATTTATTAATGTGGAGAAAATCATGCGTAAATTGCAAAACAGCGATAAATATATTACTGCATACATCTCGAAAACGAAAGTCAAATAGAAAAATGTGCAACATGTTAAACCTCGCAAATAGAGTTTCCTTTCAATATCCTTTTAACCAAAGCTAAATAATTTACCAATTTTCTCGGAATTCGTTGACAGGGCTTACGGTGATGGATTCTTAACATAAACAAGGAAGCGGTTATCACTGCAAAATCATAGAATATAATTTTGGAATTTAAGGATAGAAGACAATGTAATCCAAAGAAATACTTTGATAACTAAGCAAGTAAGTAACTATATACAAACAAACTATGTTTTTTCCAGTCGAGAGAATTACTTTAAAATTAACGTAGATCACAAAAATTTTGATATCGTAATCAACCAGATTAGTAACCATTTTGAGGATATGAGTATGTCTCTAAATAAATTTATATTTCTATTCCCTGAATTTTTAATAACTATGTCTGAAGAGACGCTTGTTTCTTTTATTTTGTAAGGAAGCAAAAATCTGTTAAAACTGTATAATTTAGGGAGGCCTACATGAAGACTATTTTGAAAGATTTTCAGCCCGAACATTGCAGTCAAAACACCTTTCCAAAGATTGATCGGAGCCTAAAGGAAACAGGTAAAAGATAATTAGAAAGTAATTATTGAAGTTAACGAATTAATTCTAATTAATTATAAGTCATTTTTGACGCGACGTGGCGGTGAGGGACCTCCCAGGAGAGCACGAGATCCTCACGTAGAGGAACAAATTTTGCAAGATATTGCTGACAACCCTTCAAAACAATGTTACAAATGTTATTCAAAAAGTACACGCTATGTCTTCGGATGATTATCCAGCAAGACTTCAACACTACAACTGGTTTATACAGCAATATAATGTAAATCTAAATGTTTCTAACCTTATTTTGTTTACCGATTGAGCCGGTTTTACAAGAGATGTCATTAATTAACTGCAGTAAAAAGCATTTATGAAGGTAAACCATCCAACGAAGTTGTATCTTGGCCTTATACTTTACTACCGAAGTTGCAGTATTGTCCGATTACATCAGTAGATGTTGAAAGAAGCTTCTCTTTGTATAAACATATTTTTACTGATAGAAGACAATCCTTTTTAGTTGAAAATATTGAAAAATATTTAGTAATAAATGCCTTTTATACAATTTCACGTTAAAAAATTGTTTACTTTTATTTTTCTTTGTTTTTTTTTGCATTTTTTTTTTTAAATAAACATCTTCTTTAGAACCAGTGTTTCTTTGTCCTATTTTACTATAATAAATTAAGAGATATTGCATACCAGTACGCATATTTGGCAAAAAAATGCATATAACTGCATATTTTAAAGGCAAACCAGGCATATATATGCGCATATTTTGGCTATATTTAAGTGCATATCTTCCGCCCTTTAGTCATAATAAACTCACAGAATTTACATTTTTGGGCTGATAAAGGCCTCACGCCACAATTCAAAACAAACACCAACAAAGGTTTATGGTAAATGTGTGGGCTGGCATTATCGGAAATAACCTTATAAGTCCATTTGTTTTGGAAGAAAGACTTAATGGTGAGATATATTTACTATTTTTGCAGCAAACTTTGAATAATTTATTGGAAGACGTGCTTCTTGATAGAAGAATGCAAAAGTGGTAAAGCCTGTCCAGAGATATAAGAAAGTTACACTTTGCCTTTGAATGGGATTATCCAAGGGTGGTCATAAACAAACAATGAATGAATGAATAAATGCAGGTAAATTAAGGTCTGTACTTAAAAATGTCTTAAAGTAAACTGCAAATCCGGAAGACGTAATTTCATTATGAAAGTAATAGTTTGGTGATTTTAAACCGATTTTTACCTGATTCAAAATGAGAGGGTTAATTCCATAAAACCAATTATGTTCCAAAGACTGTATATATAGCCACTTTAGTTAGCTTTAAGCTTAGTAATTATTCTTACTTCGTGTGTAATACAGCGTTTGTTTAATCGTGTGTGAGTCATGGAAAATATGTGCGAGCACTGCGAGCCCAATGTATCTCAGGAGATAACCCCGTCGAAAAGCAAAAAACACTTTTCTGTGGAAACTAGGGAAGTTATAAACAATGTTTATTCAACTCTCACTAAACGTGCGGTCAGCAAGCAAGCAGCGTTAGAAGAAACGGCCACATTAACAAAAATTCCAACATCAACTGTATGGAAAATTGTAAATAATCCCATTTTAGCGAACAAAAAAAGAACCGATACTGGCATTCTCTCGAAGGTAGATGGAATTGATCAAGATATAATACAGCATAAAATTTACAAGTTATACGAGGAACAAAGCGTGCCTACATTAGATAATTTAATTAAGAGGCTTGAAAAACCGGCGTTAAATGTGGCAGAGCAACGTTATGGAAGTGTATCCAACACATGGGTTTTAGATTTAAAAATATTAACAAAAGACAAGTTTTAATAAAATCCAGTAGAATTCGGGAATGGAGATCCGAATATCTACAAAAAATTAAAATTTACAGAGATCAGCAAAGGCCGATTATTTACTTGGATGAAACCTGGTTCGACACATATGATACCCCGGAAAAGGGCTGGATTGACTCAAGCGGCAAGTGTAAAACAAGTGCGCCATCAAAAAGAGGAAAAATCCTATATCCACACTGATAAAAATGGGTGTCTTGACCCAATGTATTTGACTCTCTTGGCCAATTTTTTCCTATTACAAGAGACATTTCTTTGAAGCAAACGAAAATGTCTTGTCACTAGTGAACGGTGTCTCTTGCCATATTTTTTAAATTCTCTTGGTTTTAATTTCTCTTCGCGTAAGTCGAAATTTCTTGAACCAAAATATATAAAAAATAAACTCAAGCAATACCTTAAACCAAGAAAGTTTCTCTTCATGAGAAAGTTGCCAATTAGGGCAAATTAAGAGACTTTGGATGAAATCCTGCTGGGTCTTATAGAAAGAGAAACTTTCTTAAACGGTGAATTAAAAACTCTTGGCGGTCGCCCCAAGTTTCGGTTTGAAGTGAAGAGAATTTTCTCTTGCCTAAAGTCCGAACCGCGGCGACGCCGACGACGTGTGCTTAGGAAGGGGGTAAATCATATTTCTTTCCGCGGTACACCTTCATTTGTTTTTCGCTGCATTAGCGTTGCGGGCTTACTAGTTCCGTTGATTGTGCCAACGTGATAGTGTATAGGTATTATAGTACTATGATTAGTATGAGTGATGCGAATACCCTATTACAAACGTGGCGATTACACCACTTAGCGCCTGTGTTTGAAGGTAAGAATAGAGTAGGTAATTAATTTGTATTAAGAAGCTAGACGTTCTTTTAGATGGAAACAGCATTAAAAATTTCCTTTTCATGTAAGGGGATATTTATGACTAGGTATATAATACAGGTTATAATGTAAAAACTAAAACTTCATTTATATGTTGACACCGAAAGTTTGAGAAATTTAAGGTTTCTTAAAAGTATTTTTACATTTTGCAAAATGGCTGCAGTTATCCGTTGTTACACGTAGAACTGAATTAAAAGACTTTTTCTCTTAAAGTTCCTTGGGTCTTCCAATAAGAGATTAATGATTTGTAATAATAGCATAATATATGGTTGGAAGACCAACGTATTATGATAAAACCCTACGCTTTTAGGACAAAATATTAATAATTTGAGGGAAATGTTATATGTATTGATGGTAGTCAGTAATGGATATAGAAAAAAAAACGTTTTATTAAATCTTGGAACCTAATATTTTTAGTTTATTATGATTTACTATTACTTTATGAACAACTCAGTGATTGATTTTCAATTTTTTTAATAATTTTTTTTCTAAATCTAGTCCTTTTATCGTGTAGAAAAAGAAAATCATATATGTATATTATTAATAAATACAGGGTGTCCGGAAATTACATTGCCAAAGTTTAGCCATATTTCGGAAACACTGGGAATCGAAAGTCAGAGAAAAAAATTATTACTAAAGTGACCGTGAGAAGATCCTGGACAAAATTTGTTTTCCCTAAATTTCTATAGTAATTTTCAAGCTATGGCCGGTGGCCACCCTTAACGAAATACTATGTAGGTCTATAATAGATGTCCCAAAACGTATTCTATAGAGCCTTTTAATGATTGTGCCCACAGAAAGTGGAATTTCTTGAAGATTTTGTTAATTTCTATATGCAATAAACTGTTGTGTTGTGGCTTAGTTTATGATTCGTACATCACCTTTTATTATTTTTTTAGAACAGAAAATTGATCATTTCCTATAAAATTTCAAGTAATAAAGGATTTGTGATTGAAAGGAAATTTGGACCACGGAGTAAATTAAATCGAGACTGCAAAATATTGAGACTTAATTTTAGCATTGATGCTGTCAGTGTGCCTTGGGTGAGCAATAACAATATTTTATACAAAAAAGGTTTGCAATGCACTTTAGTTTACTACATAACATTATGTATGTACTAGTTATACGTTGTTATTGGAATTAAAAGTATATAAATGTTCAATACTTGAAATAATATATTTTCTGTTATTTATGTTGTTCAACTGACTTGTTTATGACATTATAAATCATGTAATGTAATGTAATATAAAACCAGAAAAAAAAGGTTTTTTTTTGTGTGTTAAGATTTTAGATGATGATATTGATAGTGTCAAGTCAATATGTCGTAATTCCAAAATTGACAACTTTTCCTACAATTACAATGCCTAAAGTTTCTATACGATAACTGTTACCTACTGAGTGTTATTTAAGGAATAACGAAACGAATAATAAGATGCTTGTTATTTTTTTACCTTTGTAATATTATTGCTATTCTTCTCATCTCAGGAAAAGTTGGACGTTCTGAATTATTCAACATATTGACTTGACATTATCGATATGCTGTATTCATATATTTATAGCTATTAATTTTAATTAATTTCGTCATATTATGATTTTAGTTTTTAAAAAGCCTTATTCACTGTTGATAAACCTTGCTGGGTACCTAATTTTAACGATCTAAAGAAAATATGAAAAAATATATTTTTCAATAGTTCCACTCGTATCTAAAAAATAATATTCGACCATTTTCCAAATATCACTGTTGAAACAATTATGTTTGACTTTTTACTGCTCTGTACTTAGTTCGTTGTTAATAATAATAATGATATTAATATGGTCGCCTAAAATTATAAAGTGACGAAGGCGCTGCTACGTATATATATAGTGGTTTCCTAAGAAATTCGCTCTTGAACAAAGAACATTAAAGCTCTTACCTAAAGTACTCTTTTAGTTGACTTAATGAAAAAAGTAATTGCACTAAAATATTTTAGGCATTAATCCAATAGCGTAGGTATTAAACCAAGATAATAGAATTGCGAATACTCTACTAGAAATCTAGCCTGCATTTAAACGAATAACGTTACACTCTTGCTCCAAAAGTATTTTTCGTTGATTCAATGTAAAAAGCAACAAAAAAAAAATGAATGAAGGGATTAACTCAAGATTGTGGGTCTTGAGCCAAATTTGCAAATGCGTTAGTGAAAGACGCTCTGGAATATATTTTTCTTAGTTCAAAGACTTTTTTTCTTGGACCAAGTGCGTTATTTTTTACCTAAAACCGAAGACCTTGGGGCAAAGGATTTTCGACATTGGCTTAAATACACCTCCGATGTTGCCTGCATTACACCATTACTAATCTGTCTTTAAGACCTTGCCTTAAACGCCATTGCTCTTGGCTAAAAGAAAAGTAACGTTGGTTAAAAAGAAACGAAAGAACTTATGACAAAAGAATTAAGGTTTTGAAGCAAGAGACCGCGCATTTGGACCTATTGAAAGGCGCGAGGCTTTTGAATGAATGTTATAGGCTTTTGGTTCAAAGTATCCTTTTTTTCAGTGCATATAAACAATATAGCACAAATAATAATTAGAACCGATGATGATAGCGATAGTGATATTGATATATTAAGTGAATAATTATTATAAGTACCGAATAATTTGTATATTTTTGTAATCATGAATACAATTTTTAATAATAAAATAACTTGTAATTTCACATTTAAACATAAACAAAATATTATTAAATGTCTTACTTATTTTTATTACAAACCATGATTAAATTCTAAGCAAAATACGGACCTGTTCGGCCATATTTCAATTTTACAGCTAATATCAGTTAGTCACTTTCTTATATCTCTGAACAGACTTTACATGCATGATGTTGCTCCACCTTATTATAACCATATAGTACGTCAACACTTAGGGGCCGGTTTTATAGCCACCAGAGTCTCCAGATCTAAATCCCTTAGACTTTTAGCTCTGGAAACAGTTGGGCGCTCCAGGTAGTAATATTTCGATATGACGTTGTTAAGTAGTCGTTTGGTCGTCAATCAACAAACACCCTGTCCAGTTTAAAGGGGTCTGAGGGTATTAAAAAAAAAACAGCTGATGCTTAAAACCCACTAGTATGTGGGAGAAAAAGCGAACATCACAGGGGGGCGAAACACATGTATAGAAATCCACAGGATATATCCTTGACATAACACGCATGTTATGGGGGCAGAATAGAGCCGACAGATTGGACTGTTACATCCTCTAGAAACACGGTTTGGCGTTTTTACAGAAAATGCCGCTTTTTAACACATAAAGTTTAAGAAAAATGATCACACGATGATAAACAAAAAAGTGCAAATTGGAAACGTCACTACGCGCCAATGTTAAAAAAACATTGGAATTTATAATTAGAAAATGTTGTTTTGGAAATGAATTTTCGATTTTCGTTTAACGCGAGGAACAAAAATAGGCGACAGCAGGCGAGATAATTATTTTTAATTTCATAGGTAACGTAAAATGATTGGTAAGAGTGTTTTTCACCCACCGATTTAGATGAAATGTTCACATTCAGTCGCGGAGAACGCTTTGTAACGAAAATAATTTTCTTTTACAGGATTTACGAACCATGCAAGACGTTATCTGTGTTCAAATTCGACGAGCAGCATTTTCTTTTTTTTTCAGTACAGCACACAATTCAATTAAACAGTCGGAAAGTGTGCCAGTGGCATAAAAAAACCGTAAAATTATATTTCATTTCGACAAGATAATTGTGCATTGTTTTTTTTCGTGCCTCAAGAACCGATTTGACCTGCAACATTAAAATCGAGCGCCATTGTTCATTATTTAAAACAGTCGCTAATTTAAATTAGTCGTTCAAGTGCTAGTATTTCAGTATTTCGTTTTAAACTCTCGCTTTCTCTCTGGTATAAGCGAGATGAAGATCATATATCTTTTGTAAAATATTTATACCCTTTTAATCAGTTTTTTATATACCGGGTGATGCATGGCTTAGTTGAGCATAGGAAATCCTATGTAAATTTTGAGGTGGCTAAATATTGGCTCCCCTGTACAGGGTATCCAGTTTTCGTATGTTTTACGGGTTATCTGCGTTATTAGTAAAGATAGCAGGTTGCGGTTTTCGCGGCACTGTGTTACTTTTTTGAGAAACAAACGATGCCATCAACATAATTTTCATAGCCCCCTTAGTTTTTTAGATACGGGGTGATTTTAAAAATTTTGCATTTTGGGACACCCCCCCCCCTCCCGTATCTCGGTTACGCTGCAACTCGTTAAAAAGGTAAAAAATGAACTTATTAGTTTTTTTCACGTAGAATCCTGTGGCTTAGTCAGGAGCAAACTTGCATTTTTTTAAATGGGACACATTAAGTATATATTTTTAGCTATTATGATTCAGTTTATCACAAACTTTTCAAAAATATATAATACTTTATACCTAGCTGTTTTCAATGTGAAGCTCAAAATTTACATTTTTTAACAAATTTAATTTTTTTTTAGTAGGCCATGACGGGTATTTAGGAAAACAAAAGATGACAGGCTTGTTATCTGAAAAAATCTTTATTTACTGTCAGAATAGGTTATCTATTTTCTGTTCTTTATTTCTATTCAGTTTCGATAAATAGCAGTTTTTTCTTAATTATGGCTGCGAATGCAAAATTCGAGAATTATGAAAAGTGTACGATATATTCGTTTCTTATATTCAGTGTAACGAAAATTCGGATGAAGCATTAGAAGTTTATTTTAACAGGTATGGGCATCTTTTTATATTTTTCATCGTATTTTAAAATTTATAAAAACGTAATATTAGCAGATAGCCGGATAAAAGAATATTTTTAAAAATAAAATCAAACTTAATTGAAGTCGGTTCATTTTCCAAACCCCGTATTTACAATAAGGAAAACCAGGACATTGATGAAGTAAACGTTTTGGCTTCAATTGAAACAAATCAAAATAGTTCTTGTAGAACAGTGGAAGGTTCTGTCGGTGTTACAAAATCAAGGGTTCAAACTATTCTAAAAAAACACAAGTTTAAGCCATAAAATGTCGTACAAAACTTACATCTCGGTGACGCAGAGCGCCGCGTAGAGTTTTGTAATTGGAATTGGTATTTACAAAATGTAAATAGAGAAAATCATTTTGAAAGAACGATTATATGGTCTGATGAGAGTCATTTTACCAGTGCCGGTATATTTAATCGGCAAAATACTAGGTTTTGGTGCCAGGAAAATCAACATGTTATATTTCCACGGGAACGGCAAGGCGTCTCATGCTTCATACTGGGAAGTAAAATTTTATATAATATATTTGAAGGCGGGGTCTTGCTGCAAATAAATATTCAGAAATTTTGGAAAACATTGTGTCCGAAATAGTAGAGAATGTGCCCCTAGCTCATCTTAATAGCTTATATTTGCAACAGGACGGAGCTCCCGCTCACAATGCTCAAATTGTAAGAGCATATCTTAACAATAATTTTCCTGGCCGCTGGATTGAAACACATGGACCTGTAAGATGGCCACCCAGGTCACCCGATTTAACGGTTTTGGATTTTTTTTTGTGGGGCAACCTAAAAAATAAAATTTATACCGTCCAGTACCAAACGATGGCAGATTTAAGGGACGCCACTGAAAGAGCCTTTAGGGAGTTACAGGCACGGCCTTTTATTATTTTAAATGCACTGGGGCGATCAGAACAATGTGTGAAACATGTCTTAGGCATAATGGAGAACAGTTTGAGCAATATTTATGAGACAGTTTCCTAAATCATCAAATAATTGTAGCTTTTAATTTTTGAACCAACACAACTGAGTTAATTGTTATTTATATTTATAAAAGTTATTGTTATAGGAATATATTTTTAAAATTAGTGTTTTATATTTGTGAGACGCTTGTGACAATTGTTTAATTTTAAAATTTATACGGTGTGCCGTTTAAAAAAATGTAAATTTGTTGAAAAATGTAAATTTTGAGCTTCACATTGAAAACAGCTATAAAGTATTATATATTTTTAAAAAGCTTGTGATAAACTAAATCATAATAGCTAAAAATATATAGGGTGTCCCATTTAAAAAAATGCAAGTTTGCTCTTTTTCTCGAAAACAATTAAACATAGTTTCATAGTTTCGAAGTCGCAAATCTATTGCAAAGCTACCGATTAACGGTTTTCGTAGACGTGAATTTAACATTATTTTTTAACGTATTTATGTTTACAGAAGACTTGATGTTTTCCAAGAATTAGAATACTTACAGGATAGAATACAAACGATATTTAATGACAGGCTAGACATTTTGCGGTTTTGCCAGTAAAATAGAATAAAAATATCTTGTTGCTACGCTACACTGAGAAAACTAAATTGGTTGATTCAACAGTCACATGACTGTCAACGACGAGATGTTTGTTTCAATTAAAAAACCATTGGGGTAATTATTTTTACGCGTTTAAAGCAACATTTTAAATTTGTTGAACTTTAACTATTGGAACAAGAATTAAATTTTTGATTCAATGATTACTTTTCCATATCATATACCTTGTTGAGTTTATGCTAGCGAAGATGTTGAGTGAAATACCTAATAACAACATTATCTAAAAATGTTAGTTGTTTAATTCAACAGTTCAGACTGTTACTTCTACCGCTGGCACTACTGGACGAGTGCCGCCCATCTTGTTTCACACTTGTCTTCTGTCGCTTGTCGACGTATGATGTGTGTACACGACGCCATTGCATTCTAGTGAAGTTTGGAATTTGAAAGCTGAGAGTGTTGTTATTAATTATTAGATACAATTATAAGGTAAGAAATATTAGCTGTTAACTTATTTACCATTAATTAATTTGCTTAAAATCATCCAAAACTCGTAAAAAAAAAATCAAGATTTAAATTATTATTTTAACGTAACTTTACTTTCAAAAGTTTTCTGCTTTAGGGTTAGCTGTGTTCATATATTCATATATGTACCTACCTAATCTACTTGTTCTAAGTTTTTTAGATACGCTATACCTAATATTTTGTGTTTACTTATATTCATAAGAATCAGAAGGGTTACGGGATTATCCTTTTTACTTAACTGGAAATTTAATTTAATTATGGGTTTATCCTATCAGTTATGCTGATACTTATACTAATGTAGGTTTTTCTAAATATCTATTACGCGTAATGTATGTACCTATATGTAGTGATGAAATTGCCAATAGCATGCTAAGTTGATATTTTCTTAGAGCATGACAGATGAAGAAGCCTTACTGCAGATTGCCGACCACAAAATCCTCTAAGGTCTAGTTCCAAAGAATAAAATTAGCTAATAAATTACTAAATTATTCAACAATAATGAAGTCTCAAGTAATATTTATAACTGAAAATAATGTAAGTTTATGTAAAACTGTTTATAATACAATATTTATATTACTAATAATTTGTTATTTTTTACTTTTGTACTTAAGTGTTTTTATATTACCATTTTCTAAGCTGTTAGAATTAAATAAGGTTCACCCATTTGTAAAGTATTGACACGAAAATGTACTTTTTGGTTTAAACTAAATAGGACTATAGTCTTGCAGAAATAGTGCGCTTTAAAAAAAAAATTAACTATAAAGGATCTATTAACATCTAAACGGATATGGAAGCAGGTAGGTACCAAAAAATAATATTATACCTACTGACATGAGTCGACCTTTCTTGAGGATTTTACGTAGGTATGTAGTTTTGGTTACAATTATGTCATTGTCATCATGCCAATTTTTATTTTCCACGCGTTTTACATTACGTACATTTCCAATATCCCCCGTACACAGACAGGCGGCGTTACGTGTGTACGGAACAGCTCGCGTATCTGGTTTAACCAGCACATTAAATTTTATTAACTTTTAATGACACGAATCCGGTTTTCGTCACAAACTTATGGTCGCCCATCCACCTAATTATTACTGTTAGCGTTTCTAATCGATCATGAAATTCGGTACCTACTTAACTCCATAAAACATATTTGTATAAAAGGTCCCTTGAAATTCGAACACCCTGTATTATAGAAATACAGTAATGACCGGCGATTAGGTAGTTTATTTCGCGATTATGTAAGGCCCGACTGACCTGCTTCACTTAAAGGTGATTTCTGAAAGGAGCCCAGTTTGGTAATCGACCCCCGGCCGCTGGCCAATTTTTTTACTGATAAAATTATCAATTGCGCAAAGCAAATATTGAAACAGTTTCGTTTCTAAGTGTATCAGCTCTTCCTGTGGCCCAAAATAATGAAATCTATACAAGTAATAAATGCGGAAAATAGCTAGAATATTGTTGTTTTCTTCCATACGTGATTATACAGGATGTAGGTATAGGTAATTATTATTCCATTAAACAATTTGTCGCTTAATAACATTCGATCAAAAATCAATTAAGTGGGTGTTTCTACGTTAAGAGGTATTATTGTCAATGACAAATTGATTTTTCAAAAGCTTTTAATAAATAGCGTAATACCCAACCTTAAAAAATATCTCTCCCCTGGCCCCTTCACTGTATTTTCAGTAAATCGATATTTTTAAACACATCTAATCCGTTAAAATAGTTAGTTCAATATTATTAATTTTATAGTCTAGAATAATAATTAATAATTGTAATCTAATTAGTAAAATTACTAAACATTGTCTTCTTCATAAAAAAAAAGCCGGGCCAATTTTGTCCCGCATATTTCGCCTCTCCTCCCATGGCATCTTCTAATCCTTTTAAGTGTTACTTAAGTACGTAGCCAAACTTTAAGGGGTGATTCTTTGAGTGATTCTAAGACGAAAACTTTATACAGCGTGTCCAGAAACCATCTTAACATATGGGAAACTTATTTATTTTTAACTTTACGAAAAAAAATTATTCTTCATAAAAAGTTCTGCTTGTTGATAAAATAACATTCAAATCAAAAGTTTTGAGCCAGCACATACGGGGTGTTCAGAAAGTCAATAATATTAATAGGTACCGTAAATAGAAAACTATATTTAATAATTTTAATTACAAAGTACAATAATGAAATACTACACTAAGCTTCAACATGACCACCGTTTTTTTCCATACAAACGGTTGTACGTCGTGAAAATTCCATTACTGCATTTCTAACCATCTGAGGGGAAATTTCTGGAACACATTCTCTGATAATTCTCTCTAAATGGTCTATGTTCTCGAAAGGTTTGTGGGTATACACTTTTTGTTTTAAAAATCCCCATACGAAAAAATCCAGAGGTGTTAGATCAGGTGACCTTGGTGGCCAAGCAAATTCTGATCTTCGTCCAATCCATTTCTGTAGAAATGTCCGGTTTAAGAATTCTGTCACTCTTGCAGAGCTGTGGCATGGAGCGCCGTCATATTGGAACCAAAGTGTTTGTCTTATATTCATTGGTAGTCCATGAAAAAATTCAAATAATTCCGTGTCCAAAAAGTTCAAGTAAATTTCACCGGTAATATTTTCTCGAAAAAAGTACAATTTGGTTCCTTAAAACGCCGCACCAAACATTTGTCTTGAAAGAATACTGGTCACGACACTCAATTACAAAATGGGGATTCTCATCACTCCACCACCTACAGTTTTGAGAACACACTACTCCATTTGAGGTGAACATCGCCTCATCTGAAAACAATATTTTTCTTGCGAATAGTGGGTCATCTTCTACCTCACCTTGAAACCAAGAGCAAAACAAAAATCGTGAATGAAAATCTCTAGGCTGCAGTTTGTGAAGAAATTTTGGCTTGTATGGGTAAAAATTATTTTTCCTTAAAATAACTTGGGCAGTGGACTTTGTAACAGGTCGTGGAACAGTTTGTGAAATATTTCTCAATGAGATTTTAGGATTTTCCACGACGGCTAGCAAAACATTCAATTGGGTATCTTCGTCCGTACGCCAAACCTGATGCTTGTCAGAGAATTTATTACTTGCAGATCCGGTATTTTTAAATGTATTAAAAATATCTCCAACCGTTACATGGCTAATAATTTTATTTGGATATCTTGCATTAAAAATTTGAGCAGCCTCTCTGTACGTCTTGTAGTGGTCTCCAACAATTAACACTATTTCAACTTTTTCCTCGATTGTAAATTTAAGCACCATATTTAATTAAAAGGAAACTGTCCGCCTTGACAAATAAAATAATTAGTTGTCATGGTTTCATTTAGTTTTCCAAGGCGTGCTGGACCTACTAAACGAGAATGAATACCGCTTCTTAAAATCTTGCTCGCCCTTTTCTGAAAAATTCCGTGAGATAATTAGAGAAACTATGGAATCAGGAAAAACAACAACATTACGCCACAGTATCTTTGTTTTAAGCTAAGTCGCCTTTCGAATGGCAACTTTAGACGATTTATTATATTTTTGACAATATCGAAAATTGTCATTAAAAAAAATTGATCAGAACCAAAAACCACGTTTAAATTACAATTAGGTAATGCAATGAAAAATTAGGTTTTATTATTTTTTACGAATTTTTCTACCACAATCAAAACATTTTCAATTTTCTCCTCAGAAGTTAATAACGCTACCATTTTTATGTTTTATAAATTTTAACGCGTTTTGACGGTTGCTGTCAAACATTTCTTGCTATCAACAATTAATTTGGATGTTACAACCATCCTAGATTACATGTAACTACAGTTAAATTTGCATTGTTATTGTAGACATACGTTTCAAAAAAGACGAAATAATTTTTTCAAGGTAAATGGGCGTAATTTCATATTTGACCGTGGTTTTTAGTTCTGATCAACTTTTTTTAATAACAATTTTCGATATTATCAAAAATAAAGGTACTTTACTTTTAAGCCAAATTCATATTTTTTGACTTACCTCGTATACGCCTGGGAGAATTTAATATCTGATAGTTGCATTTTAGGTTTTAGACCATGCAGAACTTTTTATGAAGAATCACTTTTTTTCGTAAAGTCTAAAATAAAAAAGTTTCCCATATGTTAAGATGGTTTCTGGACACGCTGTATAAACATATTTTAATAATCCTTTAGCCCATCTTGTTAAAATTTGGCAGTGTTATTTAGGGTAGTAAGGGGCTAGTTTAGCCCTAGCTAGATTAAAATTTTTAAGTCCAGTGGCGTCCCGGAAGACACCTTAACTAAAATCTTTGACAAAAAAAAGTGCACCACTGATTTTTTTGCAACTTTTGTATTGTTTTCGCATTAGGCAACTAAAACTATAATTGTTTTATTTGTAGCATTTCTTCCGCATTTTGCTTGGTTTTTGATTAAAAACATAAAAATTACTTTATTGCATGCCCTTGGGAGTCTTGGGAAAACATAATCAAAAATTCTTTTTTACAGGGAGTTAAAATATTTTAAAAAGTAACAAGACGCAAACTAACATGGCGTTAAAACTTGGTGACAGTTTTTAATGAATACATATGAATCTTTAAGTCTAGTAAGAAAACATTTAACAATAAATAACACGAAGCTTACATTAGTTGCTGAAAATGTCCTTGGGCTTGTAAACTGAACCATTTTGTAATATCAGTAACGAATTCTATAGCTTAAAACTCTTAAGCTGGATTTATAAACTCGAAGCCGGCGTCGGGCGTGGGCGCTGGGAGTTAAACAAGTGAATCGTAATAGAGTGATTTATAAACTTCGTCGGCGTTCGCGCTGGCGCCGGCTGGCGTTCAACATAAACCATCTTTATCTTTCCAGCGCCGGCGTTCATAGAAAATCCGTAGCGCCGCGTCATAACCAATGGGATTTTAGCATTTCTGTCAAGTCATCGTTGGCATCTGCCAAACTGTCAAAGGCCACTCGTCATTTTAATTTTACTACCCCTAAGACACCAAGTAACTTCTTCTGCCTTGCTAAATCCATTTATTTAACTCTTTCTTTTTGTTCTAATAACTGGCTAGAGAAAACACCACCAAGAGTATAAACTAAAAATGTCAGAACTGTCAGATTATGTTTTTGTTTGTCAACACTGCGAACGCCAAGTTTATAAATGCCCACTATGCATGTTTAAGACGAGCGCCGGCACATTGTTTTTATTGATTGCAATATAAAGTGATTTTAATGTTTTTCTCAAAAACAAAGCAAGATACGAACAAAATGCTAAAAATAAAAAAGTTGTAGTTTTAGTTGCCTAATGCGAAAAAAATACAAAAATTGCGCATTTTTTTTGTCAAAAATCTGAGGTAAAGTGCCTTCCGGGACGCCACTAGACTTAAACATTTTAATCTAGTTAGGGCTAAATTAGCCCCTTACTCCCCTAAATAATACTTCCAAATATCAACAAAATCGGCTAAAGGATTATTAAGATATTTTACGAAAAAACGATTTCTTTTAAAAAGTTTGACACCCGGTATCTTGAAAACGAAGTATTACCGGACCTATGTTTATATAAACTTTTCGTCTTAGAATCACCCCTTGAAGTTTGGCCACGTACTTAAATAACACCCTGTATACTTTCCGTTGCGAACTATACACTTGTATAAACTTGTTAATGGTAGGCAGTTGACGTGAACCCAATATCTATCCTGGTAAGTTTTAATTTGTAATTATTTATTATTTATCATGTCTGTGAAGTTGGCCCCCCAAATGTAAAATATGCTAAAAAATGAATGAGTTCCGGGTTCTAAATAAAGAGTTCTAGAGTTCTTTCTACTTTTTATTAATAGTTCTGGCTGTACAAAGAAATTAAACATGTTTTTCAAATGGGGGGCCAACTTCACACGCCCCCCATTTATTTCGAAAAAAATGTTTAACTACAGTTCCAGGTAGACCTAAAGGAGTTCTACACTACAGTTCTTTACCATTTTAAAAATCAGAACTCTTAAAAATGCCCAGGGATATGACTTTCTATTTTGTTAAAATATATAAACTAAGTTCTAAATGGAATAAAATATTTCTGTTTAGGTAGCCGTGTAGAACTATTGCAGAACTAACGAGAACTCATGAGTTCTAACCCAGAACTCCCATAATGCTGAAATTCGTCTATGGGCCATCCGGTAGAGTTCTGACTTTTAAAATGGTAAAGAACTGTAGAACTCCTTTAGGTCTACCTGGAACTGTAGTTAAAATTTTGTTTGGAATTAAATGGGGGACTGACTAAAATTGGTCGCCGGATGGCCCATAGACGAATTTCACCATTTTAGTCAGTAGCATACATTCTTTTTGTCAATATTATTTGGGTATTAAGGTGCTCCACGGGACGCCACTGGAAGTTTAATCTAGTTAGGGCTAATTAAGCCCCTTATCATTATGAATAACGGTACCAAATTTCAATAAAATCGGGAAGAGGATATTTAAAAGAATTATAAAAAAACGATTTTTTTTATCTTTAACACGCTGTATATCAAAAATGGGGCAACTCCGGTCCGGACACATGTTCATATGAACTTTCTCTCTTAGAATATCATAAGGAATCACCCCCTTAAGTTACGTACCGTACTTCTGAAACACCCAGTGCAGAGTGTGCAAAAATTTAAATTTATCTTATTTTTTTTTTAATTGAAATATTTTATAGGAAATTAATTTTTTTTAATTCATATTGGGTTAATTCGATTCCCCGATCTTTTTTTAGCAACCTTTACTAAAAAACTTTACAGATATATTAGCTGTTATGCCACGAAAATGTGCCAAAAAATCACCCTTTTCCGGGCACCATTGATATGCCAATTTATGTAGGGGCGGCCATGAAAACAGGTGTTTGGCAAAGCCTAAATTTACCAGAGACGTCAAGTTGTCAGAAAATGAGTGTTTTAATATAATTTTTACAGTAATTATACATGGTGTTAAGCTTAAAAAATGCGATATATGTGTTTTAAATAATGTTTTCTTTTAGTTGGTATACCTAATAATTTTTTCAAAAATAGACGTATCTATTTATTTCATAAAACCTACCATATTATATACCTAAAGAGTGAATACGTTTTTTTTCCCGTGATTCCCTATAAGTTTTAAAATATCGATTTAAGACGCGGACCTTTTTACTCCACTGCCGCCATACCATTGTAAATTAAATCCAATTGAGTTAATATGGGCACAAATGAAAGGCTATGTATATAGCAAGAAATAACACTACATTTAAAATAAAATATGAACGCGAGTTCTTGAAATATTCATTAACAATTATCAGGAAAGAAAATTGACATTGTTCTAATTTTCCGACCCTATTCTAAGATAAAATTACGGGTGTGTTGTCTATACAATATTAAAACTACCCGTATCGTAAGTGAAAAGATATATTTTCAGTCTAAAAATAATATGTTCACACTGTAACCCAAAATTTGTGTTTTGCACTGTGTTGCCTGACAGCAAGTACCCCTCATTATAACAATCATTGCAAAAGCAACGTAACCACGTGGTCACTATATCTAATGACACTTACCTTTCAATGAGAAGATCCGTCAGATGTTTCTCAAAGTTACTCAACTGCTCCCGTGGTACCTTTTCACTTTTCTCGAGGAAACAAGCGAAAAACCTGACGGCGGCGCATACCTCTTCCTTCATATTTTGCTTCTTCTCGTCGGTCGTTCTTCGTGTCGTCGTCGTCGTCTATATTTACATCGGTATCTCGGGAACGATGAGAGAAAATCGTCGGAAAAACGTCGGAAAATGATTAGGTCGGTATCCTGAAAAGTAAATAAGTAGGTGCATAGTTGTTTCCTACATAATAACCTCAGTAGCACCAAAAGTATACTTGGACAGAAATATAAGAAAACACTCTTTTCTGAAGGGATTCAAAATATTCAGTTAATGATAACGAAGTTCTGCATGAATATTGGTCTGCAAGTGGCCAAAACTTTATAAGTAAAAAACACCATGTGTTTCATATGACAAAAAAATGTGCTCCTGTAATAAGCTTATTGCACAATATTATACTAAGGAATGTCATTACCCATGCACCCATTTTGTATGGTTTAACTAACCTCTATTGAATCAACAAAAGACCATAGGCAAAAGCGAATTGGCTGCTATAGGTACCGATTTTATTTCTTATATACAATTTTGGCCACTAACACGCTTAACTCAAAACTATGGGGTAATCCTTTGTAAACTTAAGGGCAAAGAAAAACCAGTGGCAATTAAATAACAGGAATTGTTTAGTTTCCTCCTTAAGGACAAACAGGAGAACAATTTTTGTTTCTCAGTGGGGTTTCCTTTAAAAACCAGTTTTAATCGCCGACAATAACTACAAAATTTGAATAACTTTACCTGTGATATCCAGTTTAAGACGTGACAAATACATATATACAGCACATCAATATTGACTATTGACGTTACATTTAACAAACAAAAAATACCGAGAACTTACAGAATACATTAAAAATCGTTCCGTTAACGTTCATTATACATTGTCGGCTTGAATTTACAACAATACTTTTAGCTGATATAATTTTTAATTTCTAAGCCAAAAAATGGAAAAAGTCTGTATCTACACCGCTACATACAGATAGTACGTCTGGCCCCAAACAAAAATCTTAAAAGCACCTCCCAATAGAGTTTCTCTTGTAGAGGTTTCTCCAGCGCGAAACAAAAATAAATCGACGAGAAATCAGCTGCATACTTTCCAAAAAATAATCGTCCGACTTTGCATGCGAGATTCAAGAGTTAAAATTAAACACGCACGCCAAACATCGACCGAAACAAAACGTTTACAGACAAAATAAAAAAGGGTTTATCTGTTAAACGTTTATATGACGTTTGAAATTCAATCATTCATTACCCAACTTTGGAAAGAAAACTCTTGGGTTATGTTATAAAACATGATACCTACTCTATTCAAAAATAAGAGGCAGTAAAAACTATTTCGTGGCGACAGGAGCCCTTTGGGATTCACGTGCACTTATTTACGTTTACTGACTCCCGGTTTTGAATAGAGAACAAATGTAAAGGAATACTTTTCAAAATGTTAGTGCCTTAATGAGGTTAGTTGGTGCAGTGTACCTATCCACCATCCTTATTCCAGTTGAACCTCTATGATAACTATGAATGAATCCCCCAGAGCTCAAAATGTAGGTTTATTCCCTGTCATACCAAGTTTTAATCCATTTTGGGAAATCTCTCTTAAATAGAGGTAATGTCTTGAAGACGAAATTGTGATCTCAATGCTTATACCAGCTTAATCCAAATAAATTTAAACCAATTAAGGTCAGAACCTCGAATTAATTATCGACATAACGTATTTGTAAACAAAGAACCGTTTAGTGATTGCAGTGTATAAAGCATATTACGTTCCCAAAGGAATTTTTGGGGGTATTATTGGGTCCTGTGAGCTCCCCAAGTCTTAATTTCTATACTTGGGCTAGTTTCATTTTAAATGCACAAATTCTGCAACAGTCTCGAACAAAGTTGAGAAAAGCGGACACGCAGACAGAGACAAAGCAGTGTCGCAACCGCACTTGAAAGTCCCCCATATTTACCTCGATTTCTCGGCTGTATAAGCACTTTACAGCCATTTGAATAGTTTGTGACTTACCTTGGAGTGTTAGGAATCCGTAAATATCCTTAAGCAACAAAGAAAATCAAGAAAAACTAAAGAAAAGTCAAAAAGAAACACGAGGCACACAACACTCAGGAAAATAACAATGGCGCACGCACACTGACTAGTCGGAAGTGAGTCACAAACTGAAAAATCATCTGCTCGAACTTGTCAAAGCGCAGGCGATTTTTGAAGAGTTGGCGGTGGGGTTCTGACATGCGCTTGGACTATGTTCGGAGTAGAAATGAACAGCCAAATGTTTTTTTTCATGCTCGGTCGATAAATACGCAACATTTAACTTATCTAGAGAGAATATTGCCACTTAAATTGTAGCCCGCACAAAAGAAATAAATAATAATTATTTGTTAGTTTATTTCCAGCGACGGGTATTAAGGTTTTTAATATTTATATGTTAAGAACCGCGGTCTGTCATTGTTGTAGTAGACAACGAAACACGGGAAGTTGGCAACAGTGTGTGCAGGCAGGCGGCCATCTTTTGTCGTATTAGTTTTTGGTGGTGTATTTCTGTGTTGTATTTTCAATAGAATTGTGGTTTTTGCACCGAAATTGGGAAATTGCTGCCCAACAGTTTGTGATTTTTACGTTCCCTCAATGTAGTGTATGGTTAATTTGTGGATTTTAATTGTGCGCTAAACTCCTAGAAAAATCTATTGATTTTTAGAATTGTGAGCCCCAGCCGACCGCCATATTTGTTATTTTCCAGACTATTTTTAGGCGGATCATTGTGGGCTTTCTGATTAGGTATTTATTATTAATGGAACTTTAGAAACATCGTAAACTCCAAAGGTAAGTGAGCATTCCCCCGAGTGGTTCAAATTATCGTAATTCACGTACTTAGACCAGCTGTCATTCCTAGTTCCTAAAATTATCATTATTTTAAGCACACAAGGGTTTAGCACCCAAAAACATATTCCTCGCTGGTTCACTGATAGGCAATTAATGAATCCCTTAAATCCATACTTTATTTTATGGATAAGTCCCTGGTCATGCACAAAAAATATTGAATAATCTATTTCTATTTTTTAGATCTAAGAATGAACTCCGATACCTCTTGGTTTGAGGATGGCCAAGACCATTTAAAAAGCCAACCGTCAACCTCAGGAACTCAACGCGGCAGGCCTCCTGACGAGGAACCCAAAGAGACAAAGCCGGATGTGAGAAATATAATTGAATCAGTTTGCTTGAGTAAGTTGTGTTTTGGTTTTATCAATTGAATCATTTTTTTTATAATTATCAAGGGTAGAGAAAAGAGAAAACATTTCTTAATTTTGCATATAGGTACGCCCTATTCTAAGGTCACTGAACACTAATTAAGGTTTATTAGCACTGTTGATGCACTGGTCTCGAGAATTGATAGAATTTCTGTAGCAATGCATCGGTTTTAGTTTTAACTTTATTAAAATGAAAGGCATATTGTATTGTTTTTTGGTGAGTCAAGCTTAATGTAGTATCTTAAATAATTCATTTGCTTTTAATATTGTTAAAATAGTTTTCCTCACCTGACCTTGAGAATAGCCTATTAAACAGACAATAATTTCTGAAGCCACCTTATTCAAACCCTTCGTCTGAGTTCAAACCCAATATAACAAAACTGGTATTTGAGGAAAATCTAAAAAGCAAATTGAAAACAGTGTTAAATTGTTTCACCCAGTTTGCAAAGTTATTAAGGCATTAGAAAGCACTCAAGCTTCTATTGTAGGTGCAGCTGAAGAATGCATGAACTTGCAACTGCCAGAAGGTTTTGATAAATACATTCCATATGTAGAAAAACGCCAAAAGAACGCTTTAAATATCTTTTCATTGCCCGTTAACTTCTTGCATCCTGTTTATCGGGGCAGAATGTTCAGGGATGATCAAATATAAGATGTCAATGATTTCTTAATAGATAATTTAGATGCTGAAGGGTTGGACAGTCCTTCAGATTTTAGGCATAATTGCAATATATTTTACAAACTCTACTTCATGTTACATTATCCCCTCTAGCGATTAAGCTAAACATAATTCCTGTGCCATCAGCATAACTAGAAATGCTACTTTTAAATTGGTTTTTTGTTCATTCCCCAATTCCTAACAGGTTTACTTCTGAAAATTCAAAGATGCTGAAATATCTATCATCACCTGAAGGTTAGAGACCATAACAAATCTCAGGAGTACTTTTTTTTGTATATTCTTATTCTTTTTATTTTACTTAACAGTTACTTAATTAGTGTTTTCTTAGTGGTTACTTAAGCAATGATTTTATTGTTTCAGTTCAGGTTAGTTCATCTGTTATATTATTTTAGACATCTCAAAGATGTGGAAAATGAGTTAGTGTAGAAAGTAATTTTCTACCTACCCATCCCTGATTGTGGGTGCTCTTGTATAATAACCGATTTCTAATTGCTAGACTCAGTGAATTGGTATTTCGTATTTATGGAAATTATTAGCATTTAAAGGAATTTAACAGGCATTTATTTATTTATTCAGTATCAACAGGAATTTATAAAGTTTATAGACACTTTACAACTGCACGTGCATTCTAACCTATTATATACAGAGTGGCAAAAAAGTCGCGCATAATGCCTGTAACTTTTTAATTACCTCGTATGTGGAAAAGTGACCTTTATGAAAGTTACTTAGTGAGGTTAGCGACCCGCAGTACTATATCTTTCCAAGAAGTTTGGTTGGGATTTGGGTCAGAAAAACGAAGGAAAAAACTTTTTCCCATATGCCGACGTTTCGCTTTTATTGTAAAGCATCTTCATAGGCTCGAGAAGTAGTTTTCCAGAGTCAAAACTTAAAATTAAAAACACAAGAAACAGGTACAATACGTTTTTCCGTCTAAAAATTAAACAAAGGACGGTACACACACATTAAAATAAGTTAAAAACTTCAGGTTTACTCTTGGCAAATTCAACACTGAATCATTCAGTTTGTTTAATGTTTAGACGGAAAAACCTATTGTACCTATGTTTCTTGTGTTTTTTTATTTTAAGTTTTGACTCTAGAGAACTACTTCTCGAGCCTATGAAGATGCTTTAAAATAAAAGCGAAACGTCGGCATATGGGAAAAAGTTTTTTCCTTCGTTTTTCTGACCCAAATTCCAACAAAACTTTTTATGAAAGTTGTTCAGTAAATTATTCCCCACTGCATGAATTTTTTCTGTCATTTCTGGTTTGGTTGCCATAGAGGCCAACTTACTTTTTTTAAATGGAACACCCTGCATGTGATTGCATATTTGGATTCTACTGGGAAACTCTGAATTTTTTGTATTTTGAATTTTCACCTATCTGCGAGCGTTTCCAAGATAATGACAGCTCAAAAATGAAAAACCTCTTAATTATAATTATTATTCCTACCTAATATTCAAAATTCAAATTCAAAACATGCTTTAATGTCCAAAATACATGGTATTCATTGACAAAGCTGAACTATAACTATTTAAAAATGAAATACTCAATCTAAGATAAGACCAGACTCAACGATAACAAATAAAATAGTTAAAATCTTAAAACACTTAAGCAACTAATAGATACTACGTACCTAAAAAAAAAAAACTCCAAAATGAAATGAATCACCGAAACAAATGTCATCAGAATACATATCCTAGTCAATTTAAAAAAGAACAGAAAAAAAATAAAAATTTTATAACATTTAGATGTAAAAAATCCTAACTAACTCACTTAATGTCACAACTTGATTTATTTATTTATTTAAATCGTACATTTATTTACAATTTGAACTTTTAAAATATGTCATATCGTCGTTGATACTCCAAAAGGTCGAAAAAAAATAAAAATTTTATAACATTTAGATGTAAAAAATCCTAACTAACTCACTTAATGTCACAACTTGATTTATTTATTTATTTAAATCGTACATTTATTTACAATTTGAACTTTTAAAATATGTCATATCGTCGTTGATACTCCAAAAGGTCGAAAAAAAATAAAAATTTTATAACATTTAGATGTAAAAAATCCTAACTAACTCACTTAATGTCACAACTTGATTTATTTATTTATTTAAATCGTACATTTATTTACAATTTGAACTTTTAAAATATGTCATATCGTCGTTGATACTCCAAAAGGTCGTATGTCATAATTTTTTCATTTTCGGACTTTAATGGATATGCACTCAAAATAAACTACTTTATAGCCCAGAAAAATATCGTATGTCTCCGACAAATCAGGAAGGCCGTGTGTATGTATAGAAATTTGTCATATGTCGTTAATATGGTGAAATTGGCTAGAACGAATTAGTCGTATGTCATCCACATAAAGAATTCATAACGTGTTGTCAGTTTTGTAGGTGTTACATAAATATTTTGTCTTTATTGAGTAAATTAAAGGTAAGTTTAATAATGTCATTGTATTTTTAACATCAGTAACACACATTTATATAGTTACTTTCATATTTTTTGTTTATTATTGCAGTAATTCGTTCGTCTCTATTTCTTACCTCGAAATGTTTTTGATAATTTTTATTTTCGGCAACTACGTTATTAATAGCTGTTTGTTATATCTTAGAAATAACAAAATTATTCGATTATAATCGGGTAGTATTTTTATTTAGTGATAATAAACCGCGTTTAAAAAAAAAATTGACATACGACTTATTGTCGTATTATTATTATAATCTGTACTTACGGTTTAATGACATAAGACCTTTTTGGTTATTGTCACATTAAGTTCATTTAGTGTTAATTACTGTAATAATTATACAATAACTAACAGTTAAAAGTAAGTAAAGTAGTAAAGTTAAAGTATCATCCGTCAGTTATAATAATTTGGAGCGACGGATGCTCATATCAAAACCGAAACGTTAATATGTCAAATGGACTCTTCGAACTTGCTGTTGATAATGATTTAATTATAGAGCAAAAATATTTAGAAGTCGGTCATACCCAGATGGAAGTTGATTCCATCCATAGTGTAATTGAAAGAAAACTGGGCCGAAAGAGAGAAATAAACGTTCCAGCCGATTACGTTAATATAATAAAAAGTTCTAGGGAAAAGCCATCGCCCTATAAAGTTCTCTACTTGTCACATAATGACTTCCAGAAATACAATAGTGGAACTTTTTCGAGTATTAGACCTGGAAATGTAAAGGGAGATCCTTGTGTTACAGACATTTGCTGCCTTCAGTATTTGCCAGCGGGAATTATTAATTACAAACTGAAATTTTCAAATTCATGGGCTTAGTTACCTCGCAGACCGACAAGAAATTTAAATACTCCAATGAGTCACAATTTACTTTATTCTTCACCCCGCTCAATTGAAGATGCAAAGTTTGTTCATCTTCAAGAGTTAAAATCTATTATTAGCGCTGACTACCATGAATTTTATAACAATTTAAAACACAGCTGCAACTCTAAAGAACACTGTGGCCACATTAAACCCTAAAAATGTGTTGTTAGTTATAAATATCGCCCTATAAAACTTTTCGTTTCATTATTATTTCTAAATTTCTTTTTGAATTTGTGTTTTAGTTGGTTTATCTTAAAAAAGTATTATTAGCTTTAGGACGTTTTATAAATACCTCAAAGTGGCTTAAATAAAAATGTTTATTGAATAGTTTGATTTTCAATCGAGTTCTGATCGTCGTATGTGACTCTGTTGAAGCCAATAACTCAAAATCAATACGTTCTATGTGTTAATAATTGATCTTATGTCATTAAATTGTAGCCAGATAATAATTCCAATAGGTCGTATGTCACACAAAGTCTAAAATAACAGTGCAACTTGAAAAATATTTAGCAATGCGGTACTACAGTATAACATTATTCTACCCACACAATTTCAGAGACAAAAGTTAATTATCAACCTTTCAGTAAACGTTTCTAACTTTCGCATAATTCTTGAAATCGTTTTTCTGTTATACTGGAATTTTAATATTGGCGACATACGACCTTTTGTAGTATCAACGACGATATATAGTATTTTGTAAGCTAAGTCCGGTTTTTGAATGGTACCTAAGTAATATAATTACTTGTATGTACCAAAAATATTAAATACATTTTTCTGTATAAATTATAAATTTTATATTTATATGTACATATTTTCCCTTAATTTAGTTTTAAGAATGAATAAAGAACAATTATTTAAAAATATTCTCAAAAGTTCTAAAATTTTGTGATATGTAATTTCTACATTCTCTTTTAAATTTGTATATATTTATTATTTTTTTTACTTTAGCAGGATTCATGTTATATAACTTGGGTCCTAAATAGGCAACACTCTTCATATTAATGTTATTAAAATTTATGGGAATAAGCACGTCTTTATTCATTCTTGCGCGGGTATGGTAACAGTGGCTAACAACATTATCATGGGATCTAGTTTTGTGAATAAATGATGTTACTGTCACCATATATAGAGTTCTAACATTACAAACATTAGCCGAAAAAAGTAATTGAGTCGGATATAGTCGGTTTTTCTTATACATTACTTTTACAATATGCTTTTGGGTAATATTCAGTCTGTAAAGAGCAGTCTCATATAGACCACCCCAGACCAGAATTCCATAGCGAATTAAAGACGCTACAAGGCTCTTGTAAATCATAATCAGTGTTTTTTCAGTTAAAATCTTTCTAAGAATATAGAATTTGTGAATCAAGACGCGAATTTTGTTAGAGAGGTATTCAATATGCGGGGACCATTTTAAGAATAATTCGTCTACTATTATTCCAAGGTATTTTATTTGTGGAACTTCGGTTATTTGTTGATCATTAACTAAGATATTTATGAAATCAGGTCTATTTGCATTTGTTAAGGAATATGCCATGTAATTAGTTTTAGTTAAATTAAGCGATAATTTAAAACTCTCCAACCATGATTTAGTTGTATTTAGTCCATTTATCATTTTTTCTTTTACTTCTTGCCACTTGCTGCCGTTGAAAACCAGTACGGTATCATCTGCATAGGATATTACTGACCCATTTATGTTACGCGACAGTAAGTCGTTTATGTATGTTATGAACAAAATAGGGCCCAGAACCGTACCCTGGGATACCCCAATCTTTACTTCATGTTTATCACTGAGAACGTTATTAATTTTTACGACCTGTTGTCTCCCTGCAAGATAGTTTTTTAACAATAGGTTCGCTGTTCCCCTGACTCCGTAATGCCATAAGACATCAAGAAGTCTGTCATGGGGAACCGTATCAAATGCTTTTGCCAAGTCTATAAATATTGCAGCACACTTTTTTCCATTATTTAAGGTCTTTATGATTTCTGATGTTAATCTATACAAGGCATCTTCTGTACTACTACCCGGCAAGAAACCGTACTGATTTTCTGACAAAATATTATTATTTTCAAAAAATGCTTTTGTAACAGGAACAGTACCTTCTCATTTTAAAATATCAGTAATAACTCCAATTTATAAAAGTGGCCCTAAATCATTAATCAGTAACTATAGACCTATAAGTTTGATCAGCAATTTTGCAAAATTGTTCGAAAAGTGTGTGAAAGAAAGACTCTTTTCACACACTTTTCGAACAATTTTGCAAAATTGCTGATCAAACTTATAGGTCTATAGTTACTGATTAATGATTTAGAGCCACTTTAATAAATTGGAGTTATTACTGATATTTTAAAATGAGAAGGTACTGTTCCTGTTACAAAAGCTTTGTTTATTATATGAAGCAGTGGTTTTATGATTTGGCTGTGAGTTTGTTTAATCAATTTCGATGAGATACCGTTCAGACCTGGCGAACTTGTACTTTTTAAGGATGAAATGTGTTTTACTAATTCATTTTCATTAACGGGAGATAAGAACATAGAGTTTTGCAATGTCATCAATGTCAATCAAATCCGCCATATTATTTCCGATATTTGCGAAGTAATTATTACAGTGGTCGGCCATTTTTAAATCACTATCGAAATCGATACCTTGGTTATTTTTGATTTTTAATGTGTTTATATTGGATTGATTTTCATTGGTTGCATGCTTAATAATTTCGTAAATTTTTTTCATACTACCTTTATTATTGTTCATTTTATTTGTACAAAATTCGCGTTTTCTTTTTTCAATTATTTTATTTAAATCGTTTCGATATTTTTTATATATAGTTTCCAATTGTTCATTATGATTTTGTAACAGTCTCCTTTTCATCTTATCTCTATGCTTAATAGATGTTATAATTCCGTTTGTAATCCATTCCTTGATCTTTCTATGTTGCTTAAATTTCACCGTGTATTCAAAAGTTGCTTTAAGTTTTAATTCATTATAAGTTATAATAAAATTAGAAGTTGCGGATTCTGGATCCGAGTCATTTAATATGTGAGACCAATCCTGCACCTTTAAAGAGGCTATAAATTTTTCGAGATCGAGCTTGCTTTTTTTTACTTCAGTAGGACAATTTGAATTTTTATTTATACTTTTTGAGCCTATATTAAGCATTACCGGTCCATGATCTGTCATGTGTGTGTCTAAAATAAATGACTTCAACTCCATTCTCTCCGTTTTCAACCTTAGATTTACGAAAATGTGATCAAGGCATGAATCACTGTCAAATCGAGTTACTGAATTCACACATATGATTGAAAACCTAATTGTGACATTATTGTTAGATAGTTATGACTGATCCTCAAAACTCAGTAACAGTATAATAGGCCTTCCGTACAAGCGATCTCTTGGTTACCCTCTCAAATTCAGATATATTCTGAATACATCTTATATTCAAAGAATCCGTCCATGGTTCACAAAGAGACCTGAATTAAGTATTAAGAGAGTTACTCTACATCTTATATTCATCGGAAGATGATTGAACATTCTCTTGGCAGTATATAAAATGATCTTTTTATCTGGCTTGTTGCTGGAATCGGTAGAGGGATGTTGTAAATTTGTCGAGTATTATATGGACCCTCAATAATGGTGTGTTTATACTTCTTAAAGATCAGGTATGCACTTTCTGCTATATATAGACATGGAAGGGTCATTATACCCTCTCTTATAAAAAAGGGCCTACAAGAATCTCTTCCTCGCATTCCAAACATAAAACGCATAGCTCTCTTTTGCAAGACAAACACCGAGTTAAACAAATACTCACTGCAGCTGCCCCAAAAAGGAACCCCATACCTTAGGTGAGACTCAATGAGAGCAAAATAGACCATTCTACTAGCAGATGAGTCTAGTTCCTTTGCCACAGATCTTAAGGCATAACAACCAGAGGACAATTTTGCAGTAAGCTTTTCAATGTCTGTTGCAAAAGTTAGTGCCCTATCAACATGAACGCCCAGGAATCTAACACTATCTAGGTTGTTAATATTTAGTGTCCCAAGGTGGATGTCATTTAAGGTACATTTAAATGTCAAAAGATTTGTTTTCTTAATATTGAAGGTCAACAAATTACTATCAAACCAGTCCTTAATCTTTATTAAATCTGCAGTAATCAGCTGATTTAGAGATTCATGCCAATGGTGGTGTCGTCAGCAAAGAGTGTAAATTTGCCCCTAATACCCACCAGTTGATTGAAGGTGTTTTCATGACAGGGACTCAAGAGGGGTCAATTTTGAGTTCCTGGCCTAGGCCTCCAATAAATCAGTCAAGGATGTGTTGAGTGGTAAAGAAATTTCGAGAAACAGACAGTGTTAGGGAAGCTGCTAGATCAGGTCGACCCAAAACAGCAACCAGGGGAGACAAAGCTTTGGATATCATGCTCTCAATACATGAAAATCCAGCACAATCATCCAGGCCAATGGCAATGGATTTTAATGTGTCTCATCAGTTAGTGGAAAATTTGTTTAAGCAGGAGAAGTTGCATCCCTACAAGATAAAGTTGGTGCACGAGTTAAACGAGGATGATTTTGATAGAAGAGCTAAATTTTGTGAGCTGATGATGGAAAGATGCAATAACGATAATAACTTCGCAACACATCATTTTCTCGGATGAAGCTACTTTCCATTTAAATGGCATTATTAATAGACACAATTATCGTTATTGGTCTGCTGAGAATACTCACTGGTTCCAGGAAGGTCATACTCAGAGGCCCGAAAAAGTTAATGTTTGGGCGGGCATAGTTGGTAGACATATCTGGACCTCCTCAGGAATCACATAATTCCTTCTTGCAGAATGGTTTTACCAGGTGTAAATAATGGCATAAACGAACAGATACGGTTTCAGCAAAATGGAGCACCTGCGCATTATGCGGCAAATGTTAGACATTACATAAGCGAACAATTTCCAGGACGTTGGATAGGCAGAAGAAGTGCTATTGACTGGCCAACGCGATCCCCGGACTTAACCCCGCTCGACTTCTTTTTGTGGGGACACTTAAGAACAAAGTCTACGTTAACCGTCCAAATGACTTAGAATCTTTAAAAGTCAGAATTAGTGCTGAAATTCTGGCCATTTCAGAGGACTTCCTTTTAAACGTTGTAGGCGGGTTCAGGGATCGACTGGCGCTCTGCTTAGCAGAAGATGGTGGTCATTTTGAACACCCGATCCACTGAAAGGGTTTCACTTGTTTATTATTCCGATGTAAAGTTGTTCAATTTTCTAAGCTATTTATTTTGTTATTATAAAGTTTGTTACAATTTTAAATAAATAAAAATTTGAAATACAAAAAGTTCAGAGTTTTCCCAGTAGAATCCAAATATGCAATCATATGCAGGGTGTTCCATTTAAAAAAAAGTAAGTTAGTCTCTATGGCAACAGCACCAGAAATGACAGAAAAAATTCATGCAGGTAGAAATGTGGGGAAAAATTTACTGAACAATTTTCATAAAGGTCACTTTTTGTATACGAGTTACAGGCATTATGCGCGACTTTTTTGCCACTCTGTATAATAATTGCTGTTAGTGAATACCCTTCCTGGGTTTGTCCCATTGTGTATTCCTTAGAATAAATAAATAAACCTTGGTTAATTATGATTATTAAATATTTTTTGAGTTGAGACCCTGACTTGTTATTTGCTTCTCTTAAAAAAGAATTATAGTTAAGAAATCGATTTTTTGTTAGTTGATGATGAGGATGACGCGGAGGAAGCTGTGAACGCTTTCCACCACATGACCAGGAAAAAACTCCTTCTGCCCTTTACCGGCGTCGAGATACAAGAGGAATTCAAATTTCTGGAGGCAATAAAACAGTTCAAAATGTAAGTTTGGGGTGTTTCAAAAAACTGATGTTTATATTCCCAAATTTTGATTTTCAAGGGTTTTGGAGGAGAAAGTGGAAGTCTTGACCTCAAGACAAAACCTGAAGGAGTTCCTGTACAAGTACTTGGTTTTTTTTGCCAGTAATTACAGCAGAATCGCAGTCCTCTACCAGGAGCAATACTTGGACGTCATGGAGGATATTCTGCTGTTCTACTGTGACGTCATCAAGGAGTTTTTCAGGGATCAAAAGAGGAGAGATAAGGTAATTAACAATGATGATCCTCTTTGGAATATTGTAACTTTTATTCTTAAAAGTATTTAGTTTTAAGAATTTTGTAATTTTTCCCTATAGAAAATGAACGTAGTTCAGGAAGCAAGACGAATCAAGATTTTGTTCAGGGACTGTCTGCTGACACGGATGGACAGGATTCTGCACGTACTGTTAAAAGTGCGGCTGGCGCCCGAAATAGAGGAATGCCGAATGTTTTGGGGCGACGTCTACATGTAAGCAGTGCTTTAGAAATTAAAATAATTGACAGTAGTACAGTCCGGATTTTTCTCTTACAGGTATTTTTTAACCAAAGTCCGGTACTTGTACAGCGATGACGACATCCTACGTGGCTTCGTCGCCTTTCAGAAATTCAAAACCATCAGGGCCAAGTCGGAGGCGGCCATGATCGATCAGGTACGTTTCAAGGATAAATCTAATGGTTGGTATTTGCAACTTCGGTTAACAACGGTTCTAATTACAGCTCATGTATTCCGTGTACACGAAAACTACCGCCGAGTTGAGGAGGATCCCGTGCCTGGGGGAAATGATGGACAGGATGAAAGGGGACAGATTGTACACCGTCTGGGACATGGTGACGCGCTACATGAGGTATTTATTTATTTAGTTTCTTTCTTTGTGTAAAAATAATAAGTTTTTTCAAATATTTATAATACAGTGGCAAAAAAGTCGCGCATAATGCCTGTAACTTTTGAATTACCTCGTATACGAAAAAGTGACCTTTATGAAAGTTGTTCAGTAAATTATTCCCCGCATTTCTACCTGCATGAATTTTTTCTGTCATTTCTGATTTGGTTGCCATAGAGACAAACTTACTTTTTTTAAATGGAACATGATTGCATAATTGGATTCTACTGGGAAAACTCTGAATTTTTTGTATTTCAAATTTTCACCTATCTGCAAGCGTTTCTGAGATAATGACAGCTTCCTATAATTATAATTATTCCTACACGTCTCGGGAAATTTTTGAATAGGTTTATTGAAGAATTACATATTAGCATCTTTATTATATTATAACTATTTTAAATAAACTTATTATTATTACTTTTGTATAACAAATAAAATATACTAAATTTAAAAACTTGAAAATAAGTAGAAAATTAAGTATCATTAGGGTACATCTTTTTTAAGTTTTCTGTTCCTTCTTCATTTCTTATTTGAATTATCTTCTCTTCTTCATTTTTTCTCACAAATTCTTTAGCTGTTCCAGGTAAAAATTTGTTTCTAGTTGTTAAATGTTCATTTATATAAATACTTGTTTCTGGTCCTGGTAGTTTAAAACCGATACTTGTGATTTTTCCCAGGGTTGAAAGGATTTAAATCAATTGATTTAAATCACTTGATTTTTTCAATTTAAATCATGATTAAAATCAAAGTTTTTGATAAGTTATAATTAAGAGCAAATAAAAACTTTCAGTTTTAATTAATGGTTTATTATATCAAAAAAATAAAACCACTGTACCTAAATAATGTACTGCTTGTACAAAAAAACTAATTTTGCAGCTTTTTCCGCTCCTAATCAATTTCTAAGTTTGGAATGGACTAAACCAAATATTGAGAAAAATCTCTCGATTGATGCGGAAGAAGCAGCAGCACAAAGTAATTGTCTAATTATGAAGAACTCTTTTTGAATAATGGGTATATTTTGTTGCGACTTTCACCAATCTATGGGTTTTACATTCTGAAGAGTATCATCATGAAACATAATATCAGTGAAAGGTTCTGATCTGGCAAGAAAGTTGACTATGAGTGGTAGTAAACCACTATTTGGATCTAATTCTTTTAAAGCAACATTTTTTTCACTCTCTGTTAGTGTTTGCTGAGTTTTTGTTGAGTCAAGAAGATATGCCAACAAATGATATGGGGTTATACACTGTTCATAACGCCTCTTAAATTTTTGCAGTTGATTTAAAGTTATGTCCGTTTTGTCAAAATCAGTTAGGGCGGACGCATCTTCATTAAAATTTGAAGAACGGTGGGAATAAAATCAAAGCGTGTTGAAAATAGCAACTTATTTATAGGAAAAAATAGATAAAAATAAAAATCGAAAAAATAAAAAAAAAATCGCAATTTTGATGTTTTTCAAAAAAATCATGATTTTTTTCAACTCTGATTTTTCTATTTTTGCATATGCAATTATTTAACCCCCAGTATTATTTATAGGTATTACCAAGAAAAAAGAGGTCGCGCCGAGCGTTGTTTCGAAATGGAGGATTTCGACGAGGACACTGAGGATTCCCGCGCGAACGACATGCGTCGCTTGGATTTGTCCGGCAGGTCCCCCGTCCGTACCATGCCCGCACGCAGGCGAGGTCTCAGGAAAACGGTTCTGGATTTGGTAAGGCCTGGTCTTTTTTTACCTCAAATTGTGCCTAATACGCTAATTCCCGGCATTCTTGTACAATTCACGCTTAAGCCCGAGTTCAGCAAAACTGAGGTGCGGCTTAAACCGCTACTTCAATTCATCGAGCGTTGTACAAGGTGGCCAACTAAGAATGGGAGGTACTGTATCTGGGAAACTATCCATCGTAGAGGCTTGCGGCAAAAAAATTATTACTAAAACGGCCAATAGAAAAACCTGGAAAATATTTTCAAGTTTCTGAAATGGCCGCTAGGGGGCGTAACTGCAATCTTGAATCTAAAAAAGTGATGTTTCTGTAAATTCCGCTATATTACCCTAATAAAAAATATTTTCAAGTTTCTGAAATGGCCGCTAGGGGCGTAACTGCAATCTTGAATCTAAAAAAGTGATGTTTCTGTAAATTCCGCTATATTAACCTAATAAAAAAAACCTGATCTTTAAAGTCGGGGATAATCTGAACCTTTTTTGTTTGACACTTTTTGCAGTATCTCTAAAAATAAAGTGGTGGGGTATTTAAACGTTTCCGTAAATAACATCCTATATCTTCGAAACGGCTAAGCCGATTTGAACAAACTTGGGCTCGTTAAAAGGAGCTATTCTTGGGCTACAAACATCATTATATTTGAAGTTTTGTAAGTTTCACATATCGCCGCTAGAGGGCTTTTTTCGACATTCCAACAGAAATGGTTAATTTTCTCAACAAAAATAAAATGCATTGGTATGATTTTTTTTTTCATGAAAAAGTAGCTAAATGATGCCTAAACTAGCTCGCGAAAACCGCATCTCGATATCTTGTTCCTAACCCAAAATATCGACAATAGAAAATTTTATACGAAAATCCCTTAAATTTTCATTTTATTGTAACTATACTTTTCTGGAATTCTTTCTATTATGTAAGTTGTGGCCCTAAAAAGGACCGATTTATAAAAGGAAGATTTTTAATGCCCCCGCAAATGCTCGAAATGCTGACCATCACGTTCTATGCATTGCTGAAGCCATGGGTAGACAAAACTGCACTTTCAATTTCGGCTCTCGGTATGTTACGTATTGCATTACGAATCCGGTTTTTCAAATCTTCTCTGGTCGCAGGTTGAGCCTGAAACACGATGTCCTTTAACCGCCCCCATAAATAAAAATCCAGGCAAGTTAGGTCTGGTGATCGCGGAGGCCATGGAAACAGACTTCCTCTTCCAATCCACCGCTGTTGAAATACTGCATTAATATGCTTTCGCACATTAACGGCAAAATGTGCTGGGCAACCATCCAACTGCAAAAACAAGTTTTGCCTTGTTTCCAAAGGCACATCTTCCAACAACAACGGTAATTGATTGGCCAAAAAGTCAAGAAAGACATTGCCATTTAGGGATTGCTTAAAAAAATATGGCCCAATAATTGTGCCTTTCAGTATGCCACAACACACATTTAAACTCCAACGTCCTTGGTGCTGAACTTCACGCAACCAATGCGGATTTTTTGCAGACCAATAGTGCATATTATGTAGATTGACTCTCCCGTCACTACTAAAGGTGGCTTCATCGGTCCAAAGAATTTGAAATAAAAATTCTCTATATTGGCGTATCATACCTAACATCCAATGGCAATAGTTCAACCTCCTATCAAAATCTTCCCCTTTCAAGGCCTGATGCAAAACGACATGATATGGGTGCATTCTAAAAGTAATTAAAAAAAGTTTAAACGAATACCTAACTTTGATGGCCATTAGAACTTACCTATGGTCCTTCAAAATATTTTGAACCGTTGTTCGTGATATGTCCAACTCAAGGGATAATGCTCTTGTGCCAACATGAGGATTTCCTTCAATATACCCCAGTACGTAGTTAATATTTTCTTGTGTTCTTCCAGTTCTTTGCCGTTGAATGTTAGGCCGAAAACAACCATTGGCTCGTAAACTCGCCACTAATCGGGGAAAAACTCTCACATCGCAAGGACGCCGATTTGGATATCGATCGGCGTAAACTCTTTTAGCTACTGCGACATTCTGAAGACATTTAAAATAAACGGCAAGCATATCAACAGCTTCATCATTCGTAAAATGCATTTTGTAAACACAAAAATTACTCAAAGTAACGCAAAACTTTGACAACTATTGACAATTTGGATTATTTATGTTTTGATTAGGTATTTGTTTTGTTTCCATGGCCTGCTTCTATTAATTGTCTAAAATCTTCCTTTTATAAATCGGTCCTTTTTAGGGCCACAACTTACATAATAGAAATATAGCGAAATTTACAGAAACATCACTTTTTTAGATTCAAGATTGCAGTTACGCCCCCTAGCGGCCATTTCAGAAGCTTGAAAATATTTTCCAGGTTTTTCTCTTGGCCGTTTTGGTAATATTTTTTTTTGCTGCAAGCCTCTATGATGGATAGTTTCTCAGATACAATACCTCGCATTCTTAGTTGGCCACCCTGTACAATTCACGCTTAAGCCCGAGTTCAGCAAAACTGAGGTGCGGCTTAAACCGCTACTTCAATTCATCGAGCGTTGTACATAGAAGCTTAATTGAACTTGACTTTCTTGAATAATGTTTAGTCCACAAATTCGCAACGTTGGACTAGAGTACCGACCTACTATATCAAGTAATTCTAGAAACTCCTCATCGTCAGTAATATTTTCGAAATGATCCAAATCAATTTTAAATGAAAGAAAACTTTTTATCATAAACGTCAAGCTTGACTTTTCAGGTCAAGCACGTATCCAGGGGGGGGGCCGCCCCCCCCCCCCCCGAAATCCCGAAATTTGAAAAATTTTCCATTTGAGAAGTCTTCAGTATAGAACTTTCTGTTATTTGAAATTTAAGTTTTTAGTCGACGGAAAACAATCGGCGTCAATCCAACGTATCCCTATATTTTTGAATTATGAAAAGCCTGCCATGTTCAGTAATACAACTTTTTATATCTCACATGTGGCAGCATTGAACATTATTGTTCATTTGTCACATAATGATTTAAGTTTTAATGTGTGATTCGCTTTGCTCTGAATTAATTAAAATAAGTCCACATTTTTGAATGATTTTCGTCCTTGAGCCCCCCCCCCCCCCCCCCCCGAAACGAATTTCTGGATACGGGCCTGTTTCAGGTTATTTGTTTTTAAAACTTGGCTTGGCCATAATTGTACAACAGTATATTTAGCTTATTTAGATTTAAATCATGATTTAAATCGCAATTTAAATCATTTGATTTTTTCAATTTAAATCATGTTCAATAGCGAATTCCATTGGTAAAAAAAGTTCGGCACGAGTGCAAAATTTGAAAACCATTGGATATTTCAGTGCAAGTATTTGTAAACCATTGAAAGACCGGTGCAACAAGTGTTTTTAATTAAAAAGAAATCGGTTTTCTACTAATATCTCACAAATCCTTTTGCCGATTGTGATGATAATTAGTGATCGACCGATACCGATATATCGGCTATATCGGCCGAGAGCCGATTATCGGTATCGGCCGATAGATGTAAATATATATCGGCTATATCGGCCGATGTATAAAAACAACCATAGCAGCTTAAAACATTTTTTTTATATTTAAATTTAAAGTAATATTTTAAATAAATACTTTTTCCATCCATTTCGCTACTTTGCACTCCACCAAACTCCAATAGGATTATTATTAACTATTAATATTATGTCTTTGTTAAAGATTAACTAAATTACGCCAAGAAATAATCGAACTTAAAACGATCTGCTTTAAGAATGCAATACTGAATGCACGGCAATAAACGCACGGGATTCACCGAGAAATTCAAATTAAGGGGATTCACCAATGACTTGGCGCTGAGCCACATAAATTACCGCCTGTTGCTGTGTTGCCAAAGTGCAATTTTGTTTTTATTTTTGTGATTTTAAATTGAACAGTAAAGAATTATAAATTATATTACAGAATATTCAGATTTTAGACATTAATAATGTTATCAATTAAAAAAGGCCGATATGCCGATATATATCGTTATCGGCCAAGACATTATCGGTATCGGCTAAAAAAGTCATATCGGTCGATCACTAATGATAATTATGAGTTCCAGTGGCGTCCCGGGGGGCAGCCTCACGAATTATATTGTCAAAAAAACTTCAATCGTTGATACGAAAAAATATCAAGACACAAAAAAGTTGTATTTTTAGCTGCTTAACCCGAAAACAATATAAAAATTTGAAACAAGTCAGTGTCGTACATTTTTTTTGTCAATATTATTCGTGAGACTGCCCCCCGGGACGCCACTGGAACTCATAATTGCCATCTAGTCAGTGCTAACTTAGCGCCTTATCACAACAAACAACACTACCAGATTTCACCAAATTCGGCAAAAGGATCTTTGATTGAAAACCAGACTCTTTAGGTCACATGTTTATATGAACTTTTTTACTTAAATTTGGTTCAGGAACGCGCCCTTGGAATTACGGCGTATCATTAAGTAACACCCTGTATATAGTATACATACAGGGTGTTATAAAAATAAGTGATCTAGAAGAAATGCTACAACTTTTCACAAACGCCCACGTGTCTTTCAGGCCGACGATCCCCAGAACCAACTCGACGAATGCAACGTCGAGTTTAGTCTTTTCGGTGAGGACATTGGCAAACAAGAGGCGCCCGACGATGCCGTCGTCGTGCTGGACGACGACGACGATGATGACGTCATCGTTGTTTGTGACGATCTTAAGGTAGGATAAAAAAATTACAATTTTTTGAGATTGTTGCACAGAAAAATAACTTTTTTCCAGACTGTGATTACGATCGATGACGACGACGACGAGGTGGAGGAGGAGCGCCCGGCCCAAATCCAACCGCCCAAATCGCCACCGCCCCGAGAAGTACCCTCGCCGGAAAAAGTGTTACGAGCGGTCGCACAAGTAGCTGCTCCTCCGCCCGGGGAACCGTCACCTGAAAAATTCAACATTTCTCCATCGAAAACACAAAGACAAGTGAAACGCGTAGATAATTCGCTGAGGATTACCATAAATTCGTTTGTGCCGTCCGAGAGAAGCGTAGAAGATGCCTCGACTGTCGTACATAATGTGAACAATGTCAGCGACAATGTGGACTTGCAACAAGTAGCTCCGCCCTGTATACCGTCGTCACGTCTGACCTTAGATGTAAACAAGGACAGCGACGGGGCGGAGATTCAACGCCTAGCTCCGCTTAATTTTCTATCACGTGATAAAATAGAGATTCCGGCCACCTTGGATGTGAACAAGGAGAGCGAGCGAGTGGAAGACAGACAACAAATACAAAGCACCGTTATAGCAAAAGAGAAAGAAGATGGAGCAGCTTCAGAAGCGCCTACAACACACCTGAACCAGTCACAGTATAATCAACCAATGGAAACTGAAGAAGTGCCTAATATAATGCCTATAGATCAATCAGCGTCGCAGAAGGAGTTATCTTCTGGCTCAGATGAGGGAATAATGCACATGGACTCCCCAGATGTCTCAAACTCCTGCACGTTGTCCGCTAACCTCATGAACCCGGCTGAAGGGATAGGTATGTTACCCTCCATACCCTCCAATATAATCCCCAGCGACCTGGAGGACTCTCCCGAGAAGCCCATGTCGCCGCCTTCAACAGCGAAGGGTGTGCTACCCTCCAGTAAAGTATCCAGCGACCTGGAGAACTCTTCTGAGAAGCCCATGACGCCGCCTTCAACAGCGAAACAATTGGGTGTGCTACCCTCCAGTAAAATTCCCAGCGATCTGAAGGACTCTCCCGAGAAGCCCATAACGCCGCCTTCAACAGCGAAGGGTGTGCTACCCTCCAGTAAAGTATCCAGCGACCTGGAGAACTCTTCTGAGAAGCCCATGACGCCGCCTTCAACAGCGAAACAATTGGGTGTGCTACCCTCCAGTAAAATTCCCAGCGATCTGGAGGACTCTCCCGAGAAGCCCATAACGCCGCCTTCAACAGTGAAAGGTGTGCTACCCTCCAGTAAATTATCCAGCGACCTGGAGAACTCTTCTGAGACGCCCATGTCGCCGCCTTCAACAGCGAAACGATTGGGTGTGCTACCCTCTAGTAAAATTCCTAGCGACCTGGAGCCTTTAACAGCGAGACGAGTAGGTGTCCTACCTTCCAGTAGGATTCCCAGTGACCTGGAGAGCTCACCCGAGAAGCCCATGACGCCGCCTTTAACAGCAAAAAGAATAGGTGTGCTCCCCTCCAGTAAAATTCCCAGCGACCTGGAGAGCTCTCCTGAGAAGCCGGTGACGCCGCCTTTAACAGCCAGGCAAATAGGCGTCCTATCTTCCAGTAGGATCTCCAATAACCTGGAGGACTCTCCCGAGAAGCCCATGACGCCGCCTTCAACAGCGAAACGAGTAGGTGTCCTACCTTCCAGTAGGATGCCCAGTGACCTAGAGAGCTCTCCCGAGAAGTCCATGACGCCGCCTTTAACAGCAAAAAGAATAGGTGTGCTACCCTCTAGTAAAATACCCAGCGACCTGGAGGACTCCCCTGAGAAGATGGCACCCTCAAGTTTCCACCTCGAGAGCGAGGCGAGCAATATCAGCTCGCCATCGTTCGAGAGCATCGACAGAACGGAAGTGAGAGAGTATTTCGAAAGCAGGACGTGTGAAGCCGCCGTGGTACACGCATCAGGGGGGTCGTCTCCAGAAGACGGTGCTCCGGTTCGTAAGTCGCGGAACTACTCGAATTTGACCGAGTGTTTCACAAAGTTCACGGAAGAACTGTGCGTGGAAGACATTCTGACGTCGCAACCGGAAGATCTAGGCACCGCAGACCTGATTGATTTAGTGCCCACGACCGACACCGCTGGCGACGTCATCGTGGTCAAGTGTCGGCCAATAGAGCCGCTGAAGGATGAAGAGAATACGGTTTCAGGCGCTGAAACCTTAGCCTTTTCAGCCGATGAGGTTCTAGCCCCCTCCAGCGAGACTATAGCCTTGCTGGTGACGTATCCTCTCGTGTGCGAATCCCTGGGAAGTGACATTTCGGACTCTCAGCACCAGGACGGATTGACTCTGTCCGGTTCTCAACCTTACACGCCCCAGAGTTCTCCGAGTACCCGCATCGAAGCTGTGAAATCAGATGTGAGCATTGAGACTCTAGATTCTTGCTTCAATCACTCTGAGATTATTGATGCCTCAAACAATCAGTCGGAAAAGCCAAGTGCCTTGAGAGCTCCGTCACCGGGAAGCTGTGTTGTCGCTCCCAAAAACACCCCGGAAGGCTTTAGGGAGGACTTGTCGCACTCTGTGACGTCAGCGACGCCAGTGACGCCACAAGAAGTGGACAAAATAGCGCAGCTGCCCTTCAGGTATTCGCAGCCGGGATGGGGACAGCCACAGACGTCATCACAGCAAAATGGTGCCACGGAACCGAACGCCGGGATATCACGTAGAACTGCTGAACCAGACAACGTGACGTGTTCTGCGAGCTTCGCGGAAGAAAAACTACACGCACTGTATGTTAAAGAGTACGGACACAATTTATCACAGCCAGCTAGTCGACTATCACCGCCTCAAGAAGCACCATCACAAAAGACGATATCACAGCAAAAGCTACCGAAGTCGTCAGGTATATCACAGCAACAATCAGATAATGCAGGGCACGGACTCAATTTATCACAGTCAGCTAGTCTTTTATCATCACAGCCGGTTCGTCGATTATCACAGCCGAAAAGGAGGGAGTCTCAAGAAGCGCCACCCGTGAAGATTTACACCAGAGATAAACCGACTAAGAGCATGTCACAGAGTAAAGACCGTGTCGATATGTCGCTAAAGTCGTACAAGGCGCTCATTAAAGACGCGTCGAAGAAGAGATCGCAAAAGGAGGAAGAAATATCACAGTTGCACGGAAAGTGTGCGCGAACCTCGGCTGATATATCACGGCAAGCCAACGTTTACGATCACAGCGAGCTTTTCAACAACGGCATGGAAGGTCCGATAGGGAAGCCAGTGGCGGGCCTGGATGTCGACGACAATTTCTTTTGGAACAACGATGATAACAGTGATATCACGAAGGAGGACGCGTATAACGGGACTATCTTCGTGAAGCCGGATTGGCAGCTGTACAGGAAGAGGGTTCCTGCTAATCCGCCGAAGAACGTGAAAAGTGCCTCAGCCAAAGTGGACAGTGTTGCCGGTTCCGTTGAAAAAAGTGCCGAGAAGAAAAAGGCGGTCAACACTAAGGCGGCGTTGTATGTAAGTAATTTTTCTTTACTTATGTATTTTTTTTAGGCTGGTTTAAGTCCAGATATTTTGTATTTTGGTAAGTAAAAATTTGGCGCAATCGATTTTTTTTTGGCAACAAAAACTGGCAACATGAAATTTTTATGATCTGTAAACCTCCATAACTTTTTTGTTTTTGAACCGATTTTAATGGTGCCATGCAGGGTTGAGATGATTAAAATCATGATTTTAATCAGTATGATTTTTTTAAAAAAAAATCGTGAATAATTTAAAAAAGAGTTAAAATTTTAACACTTAAAATGTATTTGTTCATACAAAAAATAAAACCCAGACGCATTTTTATGTGGTGTTATTTATTATTTTATTATAATAATCGAAGAGAATAACTGGTTATTACAAAAATAAAACTTTAAAAAAATTAAAACTAAAAAAACCTTTTTAATACAAAAAAATACTTAATTTAAACAAAAAAAAATATAAAAAAACCTAAGTGTTATAATGCTTAAATAGAAATACTAGTTTAGCTGCTTTGTCACTGCCAAGTCTGTTTTTTATATCTGAATGTACGAATACATAAGTAGAAAACATCCTTTCAATATCAGCAGACGATGCACAGGCACACAAAACAGAAATTACTATAAGGAGCACTTGCTTAATTTCTGAAACATCTTCTTGAGATCTCCACCACTGTACTGCTGTTACATTTTCGATTATTTCCTCTGAAATCAGAGTTTTGTGAAAAGGGTCCGACTTAGCTTCCAACTTAATTAGTAATGGTAATAATCCTGTGTCTGCAAAATATTTGGAAACAATGTGTAGAGCATCTCTCTTTTCTTCAGCTAGTAATGGATATTCTTCTTTGTTTATTGTGGGATCCAAAATATACGCCAAAAAGTAAAAGGGGGTTAGAGCTTGAACATATCTGTTCTTAAATAATTGATATTGACGCAAGCTTCTTTTTTCTTCAATAAAAATGCACCTTTTTGTTGCATTGCATCCAGTGCTATAGAAATTGGTTTTAGCAACTGTAGAAAATCTTCAGCCATTCTTTTAATACAGATATCTGAAACTTTTTTAAAAATCACTGGATCAATTTGATCTTTATGCTCTTCACATATTAATAACAATTTTGGCCACCCATTTACATAGATCTCAAGACAATCTGAAAGTGCATTCCATCGAACATCCTGAGGTAAGACAAATTTCTTGCCCCCTTTTTCTTTATACCAAGCATTTGGCAAATGGGTATTTCTGAAGTATTTCACAATATGTACTATATGTTCTTTTATCTGCGATGCTTCTAAATCTTTGGAGAGCAAACTAAGTAAGTGTGCCGAACAACCATATGTAATTATGGGTAATAATTATAGGGTAATTGGACGACTCGGTAATTTTTTTCTTTATACTGACCATGTTGCTCGCATTATCTGTAACAATACTGGTAACTTTACAGTTGTATTTATTTTTGCACTTATTAATGAGTTAATAGCCAATTCGGCAAGATAGTCAGCTGTATGGGGATGACCAGATGTATCTATGCTTTCTAAAAGAACACTGTTTCCATTCCAGGCTGTGACTGACAATCACCATGCAGAGTTTCAAGACCACTGCTGTTATCACTAGTTTCACTTTAGGTTTTCCAATGACTTTTTAGTCTGTCCGCTAGACCTTGCAATTCTTTACCACACTTTTTACATACTGCTCTACAACCTAGTTTGCCCACCACTTTCTTTTTTATAAAATGCTGCCAAACACTAAAATTCCTTTCTGCCCCGGCTTGTCAAGGGTTCAAATGTTTTGATAGATTAACCCCTAAAGCAAAAATATTACTGATAACTAAAATAAGTGCGTATCGTTTATATAGCCGGGCGTTTTCTGCCAGTTATTACAAGTTTCGACAAAGCGGCAAACTTGCAATACTGCGCGGACGAAATTTTCACGTTAATACAAGTTTCGACAAAGGCGCAAACTTGCAAAAACTACGCGAACGAAATTTGCATGTTAAAACTTCTCCAGTTTTGCTTCGTATCTGTACTATTCCTGCCTAAAAATATTTGTTTACTTAACAAAACGTATATAAATATAAGCAGAAATATTTAAAAATAATATTATTTGTAAAAGCTGGTAAATTTTTTTAAAAAATCAAAAAATCATCGATTTAAAAAAAAAATCATTGATTTTTGATTTATTTTAAAAAATCATGATTTTTATCAACCCTGCTTTGAACACCCGCCGTCAAGGATACTTTTTGTCTTAAGGTACTTTCGAATCACCCCGTATAATCGCTTTTCCGCCACAGGTAAAAATAGCCCCTATTGACATAGACGCGCATCAGCGCGATTTAGCCCGAAAAATCCAGCAGGCCAACGAGCTGAAACTGAGGCAACAGAGACAGATCAAGTTGGCGCTGGAGATGCGAGAGAAGCAGCTGCAATCGCTGCGACGCGATCAGATTCTGATTCAGATTTACAGCGACAAATCGGCCGATTCTGATTGGTTCTCGCGAGCCAGAGCTAGTGTTACGACGGCGAAAAGTAAGTACCAAGCCCTATCTTACGCTAATCGTCATGTTTTCCATTTCAGACCAATCACGAAGCAGCGCAGGAGAAACAACAACCCAACTATTTCGATTATAGTTTAAATAATAATAGTAATTTAATTGCCTCCACTCAAGCCAATCTAGAGCTTTCTCCAAGTAACTATTACCCCAGTTTAACTTACCCCAATCAATATCTCGCTAATAGTCAATTTTTGTCTTCGAACAAGCTCGAAATCGATCCCAATTTGCTGCACAACAACGAAGACTTTGGCAGAAGCCCCGAAGATGTTCTTTTGGAGCACCACTACGCCGAAGAAGTACCGTTTCTCAGCTTGTCCAATGCTTTGATCGGCAACAGCAGCGGCATTTTGTTCAACGACAACAACCCTTTTATAGGGCAAGATGCAGGGAGCCCGGCGACCCCACCTGCTGCTTCCCCTGTTTACAGGCCTAACCCAGCACCGGCACCTCAAAGTACAGACGATGCTACTTTAATTGTTGAACCCGTACAGCCTGCAGCGTCACAAGAGCGACTACCCGATATAAGCACTCTGAAGGACCCCAGGCGAAAGAATCGTCAACATTTCGGTGAAAATGACCTACATTTTATGCCCAACGTCGATATGATGCCTCAGAGTCAAGTTTCCCCCGCTGTACAGCAGTCGAGCGACGCTGAGGTCGCTCCCAAAGTGGAGGACGCTTGCGCGAACGAAGCGCTCCAGAAACCATTGCTTCCTCCTAAAAAGCGCAAGCTCACGGAGGACGAGGAGCTCGCGATTTACATTCAAAAGTTCAAAGAGGAGAAGGAGCGACAGAAGAAGCTGGAGGAGAACATTTCGTACCCTGCGCAACGCCAGATGTCCATAGCGGATTTGCAACGGGATTTCCCCAAAGTTAAGACCCTGGCGGCGAGGAAATTGTACCCTGAAGGCACCGGGTACTACGATTACCCCCAGGGGTACGAGCAGTACGACGACTTCAACAACAAACGGTCCATAATGAACGTCTATATCAACGGCGTGAGAGAATGTTCGGCCAATTATCCGCTCTGTCTGATGATTGGGACCGTTCACACCTGCGTGAATCAGCAGAGCAATGGTCAGGAAGCCGACAGTCCTGCGCAGTCTGAGATGCCTCAGTACGCTGAACTAACCGCGCCAGCTCAGAACCAGCACAATAATAATATGCATAAGGCAGTGGTGCCGGAGGTGGTGGTGCCTCAAGTGGCAGAAGTGGCCCAGGTCAGGCCGAAGCGTGGCAGAAAGGCCGGGGTGGTCTGTAGTGGGGAGGCTCCGCCCGCCAAGAGGGGCAGGGGCAGGCCGAGGAAGATTGTGAACTGAGGATGAGGGAGTGTAGAATAGAATTCTACGAAGAAACAAGCTGAAGAAGACGGAAGAAACGAGAATTTTGCTGTTCTTTTCAGTAACGATAAAAATATTGTATTCGTATTTTTTTACGTTTCAACTACCAGTATTAATTTATTATTTAATTAAGTAATTAATGGCTGTGCCTATTCAGGATTTATTATTATTTAACTTGTTGACTTTACTTTAATTTTAAAATAATTAAACATTACCAGACCGGCATACTGACAGGTAAAAGAAAATCGAAGAGAGAAGAAAGAAGAGCACATCTTGACGATTTCATTTTCTTGGTTTTTATACTATAAATGTGTTTTTATTTGACAAAATTCTTCATTGTTCACCAAAATAGTTCATAATAATTCATGTTCCTCAATTCCAAACAAGCACGTAATTCTACGCATAACTGTAATTTGAAGAATCATCACACATTTTGGCAACACTGTAGCCCAGTCGAATTTTTCTGCTGCCACGAAAATGACCGATTTTTCTTTTTAAGGCAAAGACCAGTCGAATCACAGTAACAACGGTCACAAGGCGACAGAAAAGCGGAAATACAGTAAGTTTTCACTTCTAAATACAAGAGAGTCTTCAATTAATTTTTTTTTTATTGTTTTTAAGGAGACTTTTCTCCAGACACCGATGAGGCGATACCCAGGAAGAAAACCGGTTAGTTTTTATTTTTTTTTTACGAGGGCGTCCCAGATAAGAATGTACAGGGTGTTCGCGTACATTTTGTGTGACAGTTTTTTGACGATTTGACAAGTGACAGTTTTTTCAAATGGAATACCCCTATTTTTTCATTGTATCAGTTTAAGAATTTTATCCTCTTTTTAAATATATAGTTGTTGGGGTGATTTTTTATCGTTTTGGAATTATACGAAGTAGTTTTTAAAATTCTGAAACTGCATAAATTCCACGACTTTAAATTCAGAAAAGTTCAAAAATTAACAGAACAGAAGCAAGGACGTTTGAAGTTTTGACGTCATCCTCAACAATAACGCCAATTTGTTTGAGAACATTCTATGAAACTTCTTTTAATACGGCTTCAGCTCCAAATCCCAAAAACAAACATTTCTGGGCATCGCAGAATCCGCATCTTACAGTTGAAGTGATACGTTCTGAGTGGGTATCAGTAAATGTGTTTTTTTTTTTTTTTTTTTTTTTATTTATTTATTTATTTTATTCAACACACTATTATACATTTTGTCTTATTACCTAATCATCAATAAACAAATAAAAATTGGGTGTGATATAAGCTTAAATAAAGATTCAACAATAATAATCAGAATTGAAATTCTTTAGAATTTTATTTTTTAATGTACCAGAAACAGAAAAAAGTAGTTTAGAATGTACCGAAATTTACAAAGCCAAAGGCTTGACTGCACATCTCGGTATATTAATCCTACAGTGTGCTTATGGTGAGTGAATAATGTATTCTAGATAAATGATAAATGAAAGATGTTATCATAATAGACTTAAATTAAGCAATTTGTATGTTCGACAAGTCGAGAAAGAAAGAAAACTGAAGACTGAAAGGAGAAGCTGAGAAAAGGCAAAAAAGAGAATTTGAGATAGACAATAAATGAAGTTCCTATTTCCAAACTTGAGAATCCCGCTAGAATCTGTAAGTTAATTTTGTTTACAACGAGTCATCGAGTGTCGTTGTATATTTATTTAATTTATATTTTTGTGTTTTTAATAAGTTTTTAACAATATATAATTTATACTTATTATGTAGGTCTACAATCAAACAAAAATTTATAATATTTTAGGTGAGTATTCGATTAGCCATTCAGACATTACTTTTTTAAATCTTTTGTTATGAATAATATTTTTCAGGTGTAGAGGCAGTAAATTGTATATTTTTTGTCCTAAATACAGAAAGCTGCGTTGCCCGATCGCTCTATTTGAGCGAGGTAAAATTAAGTTCTGATTTTCTCTATATCTTGTATGGTGAATAATTACGTCGTTATCTGTCTGCATTGCATCATGTCTTATTGACTGCATAATAGCATCTTTGTAATAGAGATTTCTGACACTGAGAAAGTTGCAGTGTTTAAATAATAAGTTTGAAGGGTAGCGGATGTTTAATTTGTAAATAAGTTTTATGATTCTTTTTTGTGCTACAATCAAAGGATTCAAGACATTATCATAAGCTGCGCCCCATCCTATAATGCCGTAAGACAAAATAGACTGGACAAGAGCAAAATAGATTTTACGAAGGTTTTGTAAGTCAATAATTTTTCTGATTTGTTTAAAAATATGCAATAGTGATCTTATCCTTTTTGTTAGCATTTGGATTTGATAGTCCCATTTAAGATGATTGTCTAGTATTATGCCCAAATATTCCGCATGGTCAGTACGGTGGAGAGTCCAAGTTTTATTTTTTCTGAAGGGTAGGAAGATTTCGATTGTTGGATCCCTTGGGAGACGAGTTTTATTGTTTGAAAATGGTAAATATTTAGTTTTATTTAAGTTTATAGTTAGTAGATTCTTATCAAACCATTTCGTTATTGTAGTAAGATCCGAGGAAATATTTTCTTGAACTTCAGCCCACGTATTTCCCTCCACAAACAATACCGTATCGTCCGCAAAGGAGATCACCGTGCCCTTATATTTTTGCATTAGCAATTGATTTAGATATAGGATAAATAAGATGGGTCCCATTACAGTTCCCTGGGGGACACCGTACTTAATTAGCTTTTCAACACTCAGCGTCTGATTTATTTGGACCTTTTGTACCCGTGTCTGGAGATAGCTCTTGATTAACTGCAGTGCCGGCCCTCGAATGCCAACATCTTCCAGTTTAGAGAACAGAATTTTGTGACTAACCGTGTCGAATGCTTTGGCCAAATCCACAAAAATCGCCGCACAAGGTCGACTTGAATCAAGACTATTGGTAATTTTATTTAGTAATAGCGAAATGGCATCGTTTGTTGACTTGCCATTTTGAAATCCAAATTGATATCTTGAATAAGTTTTATTTTTCACTAAAAAATTAACAAGTCTGGTTTTAAGAGCTTTCTCGAAAATTTTGCAAACATTTGAAATAAGACTTATGGGCCTATAGTTTTCAATTTCAGTTTTTTTTCCCTTTTTAAAGATAGGCTTTACTATGGCTATTTTAAATGTTGTGGGACATATGCCTTGCGAAAATATTAGATTCATTAAAAAACATAAAGGTTTAGCTAGGACATCTTTATTCTGCTTTAGGATTTTATTCGTTATTCCGTCTAAGCCTGGGCACGAGTCATCCTTAAGGGAATGAATTATATTTTTTATCTCTACTTCACAGACCGGTCTTAAAAAAATTGAGGTATTACTAATTGATTCTTTCAAGAGTTCCTGTTGTTCGATAAAGCTATTGTCAAGGTTATTTTTAATGTCGTTGGCCAATCTTTCTCCTAATGTAGTATAATGGGTGTTGAACAGTTCACTTACCTTGGTTGGGTCTCCTTCAATTTTATTTTCTTCATTCCGAACGTGGAAGGAGGATACAGCAGTGTTTTTTTTCTTTTTACCTGTAAAGTCATTAAACGTTTGCCATATTTTTCTGCTGTTATTCTGATTATTTAAAAACATATTTTTGTAGTAGTTCTCCTTCTGGATTCTAATTATTGCCGTTATCCTATTTCTATAAGTTTTGTAAGCCCGAAAGTTTTGTTCCGTTTTATTCCTTATGTATTGTCTATAGAGCTTATCCCTGTTTTCCATAGACTTTATTAGACCCTGAGATATCCAAGGTTTCTTTTTGGCGGCAACTATTTTTAAAAACTTAGATTTATCGACAGTATCAGACAGTGTCTTTATTAACTTATTTGTAACAATCTCTGGGTCGTTCAAAGAGTAAAGAAACTCAAAATTTGTTTGCATTAATAATGTTTTTACTCGGTTATAATTTATGAATACTTTCCTCGTGTTGTCGTAACCGTCGTTTTTATTTGCATCGAACTGTAAAATGGTGGGATAGTGATCTGTAATTTTAGAATTTAAGACTATAGGAACCAGAGAGTTGTATTTGTCCTGTGCGCTACGAAAAAATATATGATCCAGACAGCTTTCTGTATTTTTGTCCACCCTTGTACATTTATTTATCGTTGAAATAAAACCATTTTCATAAAGTATGTTTAAGTATTCATGACTCTCAGGAGAGGTCATATCGAGGATATTTATATTAATATCACCTAGAAATATTTCGGTATCAGAAAATTTTTGCGTTTTGAAGAAGTTGGAGAGCTCAGTGTTAAAAACATCTATATTTATGGACGGTGACTTATATATCGCTGTAATAGAAATTGTTTTATTGGTGGGTCTAAGATATATTTGGCTTCTTATACATCTAACACCAGCAATGTCGACCAGAGCAACATCAAAATCATAACCATTTCTAACATAGAGAAGCACTCCGTCGTTCTGGTTAACATCGCCGTCGTTATACGTTAAAGAATAATTTGGAATGTTATATAAGTCTACATTGGGTATTCGCCATGTTTCAGTAAGTATTAATACATCGTGAATCCCCTTAAATTGTTCCAGCATGATCTCAAGTTCGGCGAAATTTTTGGAAATACTTCTTATATTTGTGTGGAAAACTGTGAAGTTATTCCTATTTTCACTCAGACATTCTAGTGTATTTTCAACGCTATCTATCTCAAGGGTTTGTATTTCTTGTAAATCAATATTTGTTATGTAATCATTCATTATTCAAATTCAAAAAAGAAAAAGAAAAAAATCCAAAGTATCGAGTAATTAATTACTTATTGCTAGTTATATATAAATTTAATAAATTACGGGAATTTATAAACGCGTATTGTTATCTTATTGATAAAATATAATGTGGTAAAATATGCACAATTAAAAAGGAATTCTTACTTTTTGCTATTTCTGGTAACCTTTGGACTATATTGGTATACTGTCTTTCTCCTTTTACTTTTTTGCACGGGAACGAAAACTCTTTCCGCCAACGGTTGAATATGTTGTTCTTTGGTGTGCTGATTTTGAACTGCTTTATTTTCTGTATCTCTTAGCTCGGGAAGATCTTCAGGTCCAGTGCTTTCCACGTCACTATCGTCTGTGTATATTTCCTGGGATCTTTCCTTTTCGATAGTTTCTAGATCTTCAACACTGTATTCCTGTTTGTTAATGATAATTTTTTGTCCTACTATTTTAGCTTCAAGTTTTTGAGATCTAGCAATTTTTAGGTGTTTTCTTAATTTACCCTGAACTTCCCTGTCCTCTGGGCAGAGATCGTTTGATATCGCTATTCCACGGGATTTCAGATTTCTCAGCTTGTCACTGTTCTTGAATAGCTTTATCTTCTGAAGATAAGACAAAAACTCGAGGACCACTGGAGGTTTCTCTGACCTACCCACAGGATAGTAGTTGTTTATGTCCCTTTCCGTTATATCGGTGTCCAAGAGGGAGTTTAATAGGTCCAGTATATCCTGCAATGATTCCTCAGAGCGTTTAAAGTTCTGCAAGCCAAAAATAATCACGTTGTTTTTCCTTGTTTTTCTTTCTAGATGAATATGGTTACGTTTCACTTTCTCAAGGTATCTGCCTATCTCTTCAATTTTTGACGTGGTTTGTTGAAATTCTAGTTTTATTTCTTCGGTTTGTTTATTATTAACTTTGACTAATAGTTTATACAGCTGTTGTTGTTCTACAGGCAGTGCTAATACATCCATAATCGAATGGAGATATGGGTGGAGTCTGATGGCTAATAAGTTTTAAACGTTGGTGATATACACTTTCGTCTGAGTATACACTATAGTACCGTATCGGAATTTGAGCCCTATATTCACTTTAAATAAGTAACTTCAGGATATTTTATTTGTTTTTGACCGTAATGACGATAGATTAGATTAATTTAATTTGTCACTGTTGTTCTATGACACTACCGAAACTCTATGCTCACTTTTGAAGATTTTTCTGTGGTTATTTACCAGAAATTTAGGCCTATTTCACTGAGAGCACACGATAGCGTGTTTGCATGACCTTTCACGACTTTTGCTGTATTGAATTGTGTGGTGCGGCATAGTGCAAAGCGGAATCATCAGTCCAGTTTTCATTGAGGATATTCTTGAAACCTTTTCTCTAAATGCCGCAAGGAATTTTATATGGCAGCAAGATGGTGCTCCATGTCATAGTGTTCTTCCAGTTAGAGAATACCTCAATCAGAATTATGACATTTGGATTGGTTGTGGAGGGAAGATTGCATGGCCTTCCAATAGTCCCGACTTAACACCATTAGACACATTTCTTTGGGGCCACCTCAAAGACAAGATATCTGCATCCAGACCAAATAGTGTTGCCGATTTGCAGGAACAAATCCAAATTGAAATTGACTTTCTCAACTTCGGTGGGCCAGATATGAGTGCTAATGCAATTGAAACACTAAAAGAGGGTTACCAATCCTGCATTTTAATGAACGGTGGCCATTTTGAGCAATTATAAAAATAGTATGTATGTTGTGTTGTTTTAATTTTGTGCCAAAACGGTAAGAAATAACCCCAACAACCACTATATATTTAAAAAGAGGATAAAATTCTTTAACTGATACAATGAAAAAATAGGGGTATTCCTTTAAAAAATCTGTCATTTGTCAAAAAAACTGTCACTTCCGCTACTCAGTTGTTTTTGTTCATTTCATTTTCTGAAGGTTCGGTGAAAATGCTATAACTTTGCTAATTTAACAATTTCTCTAAAACCAATAATAATGGAGATATCTATTGGGCAAAATATACGCAAACACCCTGTACTCTTACAGGGATCTCGTAAACCATCGAACATACAGAGAAAAGTTGCCCATTACTAAACCCTAAAACGTCATTTTTCAAATTTCAAAAATTTCGAATATTTTTGAAGATATTAGGAACAACCCGAATTTTTGCCATTTCGTTCTTATTGTTTCTTGGTCCTATTCGAAGAGATTTGTCAAAATACATTTTACATTTTTATTGCTTTTTCTTCTCTACAACAAGGTTTAATTAAATCTTCAATCCGACGTTTCGTTTTTTTGGCAACCATCATCAACTTTGTTTTTTTAAACAGTCCATGAATTTTATTTTACGCTTTATCAATCAATTTTTTTTTCGATATCCAACGACATACCGAACTTATTTTTTGTTAGACGTTTCGTACTAAAAAACTCATCATCAATGCAAATGAGCACCTTAATTGATTTTGTTTTGTTTTTATTGTATTTGAAAACTATTTTTTTATTTTACATTATTTACCATAATATTAGATTAATTTGCTGCCATCATCCACGAACCGAAAACGCAGAAACCGATAAATTGGCTTGACGTAAATACCTGGTAATGCGGGTTCCATTTCAGCGTTTGGTTTTCTCCAAGACCTCGCTGGTGTGTATTGCTCGATTGCCGCGAGATGTTACCACGTGCAACATCTCGCCCAAGTACCGTTACATTTTGTGTTGACATGCATTGTGACGTCCATTTCCTTTTCGTCTCTAGCTTTGCCGATGAGCCGTAATACGGCGAAACGCGTCCAAGGATTGGGCCTGACGGAAAGAAAAGGGACAAACTTCTTTAAACCTCTTTATGATCTAATGTTATTGTAAATAATGTAAAATTAAAAAATTGTTTTTAAAGCCAACTAGAGTTTAAATAAAACAATAAAACAAAAAAAATAAAATAAGGTGCACTTTGCATTGATGATGAACTCTTCAGTCCAAAACGTCAAACAAAAAATAAGTGTGATACGTAATTGGATTCAGAATAAAAAGTGGAGTTTATTAAACGTAAAATAAAATTTTTGGACTATTAAAAAAAAACAAGGGTGATGATGGTTGCGAAAAAACGAAACGTTGTAGACCTTGTTGTAGAAGATAGAAAGTGGCAATGTGAATCTAAAATTTATTTTGATATATCTTTAAATATAGAATCTAAAAACAATAAGAACAATATCGCAAAAATTCGGATTTTCCCGAATATCTTCGGAATTTTTGAAATTTAAAAACATGACGGTTCAGACTTTAGCATTGCGCAACTTTTCTCTAAGTTAATCATCCCTGCATGTCCGATGGTTTACGAGATCCCTCCTGTAGAAGTACATTCTTATTCTTATTATTAATATTTTATTATTATTTTTTTTAATTATTTTCAGCTTTAGCCACTAATTTGTTGGAGAAGAAACACAAAAATTCCACTGGTAAGTCACATTTCTATGTACAGGGTTATCCAACCAAGACTAGACAAGGCGATTTTTTGACTTTTCCTGTACTTTTATAAAAAAACTGAAATAGCCATCTCATTTTCTCCCGCGAATTCGAATATCTTCAGCAAAAAACAATTGAACATCAAACAAAAGTACTAGGGGTCACTTTGATATTTTTTTAAATGGGATGCCGTATTTTTAATGAGCTTATCCGATTTCTTATATAAATTTTGATCTAAAATGTTGGATTTTTAATTCAAAAACGCCTTTTTTCTTCAGTTTTAAATTCGGAAAATGTTCGTCTACCGTAAGATTAATACCTGATAGATGGATACCCGTTTCACCTGTTCACCCTTTAACCTGCTTTAAAGCGTCCGTCAGTTAGACAAAATAATCAAGTTTCAAATTTCTATATATTTTTCACGAATTAATTACAAATAATGAAATATTCTTTAGAAGAACGGCTAAATGTAATAAAATTATATTACAAAAGTGGAGAGAATGCTCGACAAACACAAAGAACATTTTTTGAGAGTTTCCAGAGACACATTTCAGTGGATACAATTCTCAGAATTAAGACCCTATTTGAAGAAAGTAAGACATTGAAAGATAAGCCAAGAAAGATGAAAAGACGAAATATAAGGGATTGAGCTATTGTTCAATATTTTACTATAAATCCGAAGAGTTCTATTCCGCAAGCGGTACGAGAAGTAAGGTATGGTCCAGGGCTCCGGAGAGTAAGCTATGGAACAGTTCACAGAACTTTAAAAAAATGTGGTCTAAAACCATATTGCATCCTTCCCGTTCAATACTTAACACAGCTTCAAAAAGAACTGCGATTTCGATTTGTTGCTTCAATGCTGATGAGAGAGCAAGACGAAGATTATAATTTATATAATAAAATTCTATGGAGTGACGAAGCGTCATTTACAACATCGGGGGTATACAATCGGAAAAATACAAGATACTGGGCAGCAGTTAACCCTCATAGATATGAAATGATAAAGTTTCAAGGTTGGAGCTCACTTAATGTTTGGTGTGGGATGTTAGAAAATCGAATTATTGGACCACTATTTTATCGTGGCTCTTTAACAGGCCAAAGATACCTCCATTTTCTTCATAACGATATCGAGGATTTCTTGGAGGTTGCCATTGCAAGCCTACAACAATATCATTTGGCAGCAGGATGGTGCTCCGCCTCATGCAGTTCGAGAAGTGGTAACATACCTAAACGAGCGTTACAATCAGTGGATTGGCCGTAACGGAACAATTCATTGGCCACCAAATAGCCCCGATATCACGCCAATGGATACATTTTTATGGGGTCATTTAAAAAATGTAGTTTATCAACGACCCAACAGAAGTCTGGAGGACATTCAGCAAAAAATTATAAATGAAATTAATAGACTTAACCAGGACCAAAATATTGTAAGAGATTCTTTGGAGAGATTGAAAAGGGGGCATCGGTCATGTTTTGAAAATAATGGAGGACACATAGAACAATTATATTATTGAGATTAAAGTTATTCACTTGAGTTTATAGTTTTTTCTAATATGTCATACTTTTTTTATACGTAAGCAATAATAGATTTGCAAAAACTACTAAATTTGTAATTAATTCGTGAAAAATATATAGAAATTTGAAACTTGATTATTTTGTCTAACTGACGGACGCTTTAAAGCAGGTTAAAGGGTGAACAGGTGAAACGGGTATCCATCTATCAGGTATTAATCTTACGGTAGACGAACATTTTCCGAATTTAAAACTGAAGAAAAAAGGCGTTTTTAAATTAAAAATCCAACATTTTAGATCAAAATTTATATGAGAAATCGGATAAGCTCATTAAAAATACGGCATCCCATTTAAAAAAATATCAAAGTGACCCCTAGTACTTTTGTTTGATGTTCAATTGTTTTTTGCTGAAGATATTCGAATTCGCGGGAGAAAATGACTTAAGATGGCTATTTCAGTTTTTTTATAAAAGTACAGGAAAAGTCAAAAAATCGCCTTGTCCAGTCTTGGTTGGATAACCCTGTACAGAGTCATATTGATATACATATTTTTTTGGGGGAAGTTACCCTTTAAAATCTAAATTACTTACTGTTATTTTTAGCTCCGAAACGAAAGACTCTTAAAGTAAGCCAGCATCCCCCAGTATCCTCAAAGAGTGTCGGTAAGTTTACATCTTGTTTTTCAAAATTATCCTCTTCAAAGAATTGCCGTTCTTTCCAAAAAGTATCCATTTATCCAAAAATGTGTTAATTTTTTTCACAAATGTTCTACTTTCATTCAATTTTTTCTAATTTGTGCAGAATTAGTACAAGTATCGACATTCAATTCAAGTTTTGTCTTCAAATAAATATTTTAATATTAAATTTTTTTAGCTTAAAATTATGTACAGCCGTACCATTTACCTGGAATTTTAGAAAGCCATTTTATCAAAACTAATTAGAATCTAGGTACTTATTCCGTTTCTGCTCTAATCATTTTATTCCTTTTTTTTTGTACTGTTGCCTTTATGGGTGCCTCTATTGGAATAATACACCTATTTATGTCTATACATACCTCTACTTTCGGTCTTTGTTTCTCAGTGAAACTAGTCAAAGTGTGAAGTGTCAGTGTTTTTTTTATTAAATATGGAGAATTTTCAACAATTGCCTACAGTAAATGAAAAAAAATTAATTCTTAACTGTTACGATCCTATTAAAAGGAAGAATGCGGATTTGAGTGTTGACAATGCAGTGCAATTTACAGCAGAGATATGCTTAACGTTGGGAAAACAACAATATATAAACTTTTAAAAGAAGACAAAAGTGTTAGCGTCAAACCTCCAAAAACTTCTCCAGGACGACCAAAACTTGACCTGGATGACGTTTTAATGCAGAGAATAAGGTGAAAAGTTCATAGTTTCTTTTTAAAAAAAGAAATTCCCAAACTGGACAAAATTTTGTCCTCAATCCGAGAAGACCAGGATTACTCATTTATGTGTAGAAATACGCTTTGGAAATTATTTAAAAAAATGGGTGTTCGGTGGAAAAAACATAATAGGCGATCGATTTTAATAGACAGAAGCGATATCGTCTGTTGGAGAAGAAATTACTTAAGAAGCATCAGAAAAGAAAACAAAAAAATATTTTACCTAGACGAAACATGGATAAATGAAGGCTACACTGTGACTACATTTTGGCAGGATGAAAGTATTAAAAGTTGAAGACAAGCTTTTTTGGAAGGATTGTCCACAAGATTAAGACCGCCATTTGTAAAAGGACATTGACTTATCATAACTTATATTGGAAGTTCTGAAGGCTTCGTTAAAGGTGGTCTACTGATGCTCCAATCTAAAAATACAGGAGACTATCACGAAGATATGAATGCCGATGTCTTTGAAGAATGTTTCGAGCAAATGTTGGATCTTATACCAAAAGATGCAATAATTGTATTGGATAATGCAAGTTATCACTTTAGGCTGACGGAAAAATTACCGACAAGTGCGTGGCGTAAAAGTGAAAAAACAGAATGGCTAAGTTTAAGACAAATAGAATTTCCATTACATTCCTTAAAAGAAGAACGATTGGTTCTAGCCAATTTACATAAAAATGCATTCAAAAAATATGTATTCGATGAAATGGCAAAGTTACGAAGAATATCTGTGCTCAGACTCCCTCCTTACCACTGCGAATTAAACCCGATCGAACTTATATGGGCCCAAATAAAGACAGATGTCGCCAGAAAGAACACGACTTCTAAAATGGTGGATTTAAAAAGACTCTTTAAATAAATAATAAATAAATGAATGTTTATTAACGGTTTCCCATATTCAAATTACAATTCTGTGGGCGGCGCTTAAAAGGACATAAGTCAATTTTTGACAGCGGGTAAATCAAGGTTAAATATTTTAGGTTATTGCAGCACTTGCCTTGCGTTGAGTTTTATGACCTAGGTATTTGTGAGGTATTTCTATATTAACCGAAGTTACGAGAATGATGCTAAACATATATAATATTTACAAGAAAAACATCAAGTTATTTCCTTTTAATCAACGAAAGCCAATATCTTATTTAACATTTTTCATTTCTATAACTTATGCTTTTAAAGGCTATTTTAAAAAATATTTGGAGGAAAAATATATGATAAATGGATATATTAGGTTAAAGATTTTCGATTATTTGGTTCATATAGCTAAAAATGTCAATTTACAAAAAAATATAACAGAAAATAATTTTAATATATAACAAAATACTTTTTTATTAGAAAATCACTATTCCAACCTCTTAAGGGATAACTTAAAGGAGCTCAATGTAACATTGAAGAAGTCCTTACTATCACAGTAACCATTCGCATGTCTGCGCAACTCTCGTTAGAGGACTAAACATACCATAATTAGTGCGATGAAATTGAACAAAAAATACTTCATGAGCACGCATCGTACCTGAGGTACATGCAATGACACCTGACTTAATAACTAATTAATTTAATTAAGCTATGGGTAAATTCGGTGCGAAAAAGTGGAAAAAGTGTATCGATCATGTGATAGAAGAAGAAGCGAAAATGTGGCAGGTAGATATAATAATCGAAGAAATGGTTGAACCGCTTATTATAAACGATGTTAAAAAAGTTCATCTTCCGAATCGGACTGTGATTAGGCCATTACGACAAAGTATTATTCGATTTTTGAAAATGCTTTGTTTACAAGATTCTATATTATATCTTGTTTTTGTAATTATATTATGTAAAATAGTACCACCCATTATTATTATTATTTATTTGTTATAAATAATGTAATATAATACAATTTTAGAAGAATAGGCATGATTAGGATTTTTAATTCAAAAACTTCCGCATTACACGCTCCTGGCTAGGGGATTTTCCCAATAACAATGGTAACTCTCAAGTATAACAATAGCTTGTGATAAATACCACGGTATGCGTTTTGCATATTTAATGAGCATTTATTAGTTCGCGCCATTTAAAGATAGACCATAATAAGTTTACCCCTTTTTCAAAAACTTTAAAAATTACCCCTTTATTCCAGCAACAGATGAGGTCGACACAGACGAAGGCCCGTCCAGCCCGATCAAGATGACCAAGAGTGGTCGCGTGTGCAAAAAACCGCGCACCGACTATAGTGACGTCATCAAGAGTCACGTGCACAGACCTGCGAAGAACAAAGTGAAAAAACGCGTCAGGTTTGAGCTTTGATCAATGTGTGTGTCGTGGTAAAGGGTGGGTGGGAGGGGAGGCGGACTCTTACATAGATCATTCAGACTCATCGGACATTTGATGTGCCGTAATGGTTTCCCTGGGTGCAATATAAAATAGGAGGCATTAATGGCGGTTTGCACCGTTGCGTTTGAGTAAGACTTAAAGCCGAGTTCAGCTTTCCGACGGTTGAAACTGGCCTAAAAGGCCTTTCGGGCTGTGATGTTTCAACTCGTAGTCAAACTACGAGGGCTGTTAGTTATTCAATCTTGTATGTTTTTTCTTTAAAGTAAGCCCAAAAGAATTGTTGCCATGGTGTGATTTTTTTTTAAAGAGTCCTTCATTATTGCCGTTAAAATATTGAAAGTAGTAAAAGTTCCATTAGACTGATTGTATTATTCACTTATCGTTGTACATACATAAACGTCATTGTCATCAACTTTCTACTCAAATGAGTTTTTTACTTTCAAATGGTTCTGTATATTTTTATTTATTTTAGGATTTAACTGATTTGTTTTGTACCTTTTCTTCTATTGTTATATAAGAGATTTTTATTGTGATTGTGTATTTTATCTTTAAATAAAGTGTTTTAAGGAAAACCTTTTTTTATTGGGCGTCAATAACTTATTTGGGTATAGGCAACCAAACAAACAAAACATTAAATATAAAAATATTTCCTTTTATCAGAACCTATAGCTTCACTGACGAGCTGACAGCGAAACGCGTCTGGGGATGGTTCTGGCAGAAGCAAACCCGTTTTCGGATAAGCGACCTTTGGCAGTCGAAGTGGGCTGCAAAAATGGCGTTTGTGGTCGCTACTAGCAGTTGCCATTTGACAATAACGCAAAGAGCGTTAACTGGCGACATTTTTGACTGTAAAAAAGGAGCTCGTCTGAAAGCGGCCTTAGGAAAGGCTGACAGTATAGGGAGCCGTACAAACAGCAATAAAAATCAAATGCATGGTCGTAGCATAGGCAACAAACATTACAATAAATTTCAATAAAAGGGTGAGTGATAAGGGTAGTAGTAGAGTGGAATAATAGAAAAGGGAAGGATCTAATTTATTGGCCGAGGGTTTAAAAACTGTCGATCTTTACCAAACTTGAGACATTTATTGTGGACAGTAAGCTTTACCATTTACTAAAATTTCAACTGACCAGCCCCTTAAATAAGGGTACTTTACCCTTGACATTTTCCACAAGCCGTTAACCGAGGGTTTAAAAACTGCCTATCTGCACCAAACTTTGAACATTTATTTTAGACACTAAGCTCTATCATTTACTAAAACTTCAACTCGCCAACCCCTTTAATAAGGGTACTTTACCCTTGACATTTTTCGCAAAAAGCCCTTAACGAAGGGTTTAAAAACCGTCGATCTGTACCATACTTGGAACATTTATTGTGGACAGTAAGCTTTATCATTTACCAAAATTTCAACTCGTCAACCCCTTTAATAGGCGTACTTTACCCTTGACATTTTTCACAAAAAAACTTAAGCGGGGGTTTAAAAACTGCCTATCTGCATAAAACTTGGAACATTTATATTAGACACTAAGTTTTATCATTTACTAAAATTTCAACTGACCAGCCCCTTAAATAAGGGTACTTTACCCTTGACATTTTCCACAAGAAGCCGGTAACCGAGGGTTTAAAAACTGCCTATCTGCACCAAACTTGGAACATTTATCTTAGACACTAAGTTTTATATCATTTACTAAAATTTCAACTGACCAGCCCCTTAATAAAGGGTACTTTACCCTTGACATTTTCCACAAAAAGCCGTTAACCGAGGGTTTAAAAACTGCCTATCTGCACCAAACTTGGAACATTTATCTTAGACACTAAGTTTTGTCACTTACTAAAATTTCAACTGACCAGCCCCTTAAATAAGGGTACTTTACCCTTGACATTTTCCACAAGAAGCCGTTAACCGAGGGTTTAAAAACTGCCTATCTGCACCAAACTTGGAACATTTATCTTAGACACTAAGTTTTATCATTTACTAAAATTTCAACTCGCCAACCCCTTAAATAAGGGTACTTTATTACTCTTGACACTTTTCACAAAAAGCCCTTATATAACGAAGGGTTTAAAAACTGTCGATCTGTACCATACTTGAAACATTTACTGTGGACAGTAAGCTTTATCATTTACCAAAATTTCAACTCGTCAACCCCTTTAATAAGGGTACTTTACCCTTGACATTTTTCACAAAAACCTCTTGAGCGGGGGTTTAAAAACTGCCTATGTGCATAAAACTTGGAACATTTATTTTAGACACTAAGTTTTATCATTTACTAAAACTTCAACTCGCCAACCCCTAAAATAATTAAGGGTATTTTACCCTTGATATTTTTCACAAAGAGCCCTTAACAAAGGGCTTAAAAACTGCCGATCTGCAGCAAACTCGGAACGTTTATTGTAGACAGTAAGCTTGATCATGAACTAATATTTCAACTCGCCAACCCCTTAAATAAGGGTACTTTACCCTTGACATTTTTCACAGAAAATCATTGACCAAGGGTTTAAAACCTTCTGTAAATTTTAATATAGGTACGGCAATTGATTTATTCAGGCACAGAGACCTATATAATTTGTTGATATCCTTAGACAAGGAATCTATAATTAAGGCGAGTTTATTCTATTACAAAAATGTTTTCCCACCAAGCCACCAGAGGGCACTTCACCTGAAAACCATATTTTATTTTTCACATATCTTTCATAGAAAAAAGAAACAAATCTTTTTTGCTTTGACAGATATTACAAAACCAAATATGTCGTGCTAATGGTATATTATGAACCAAAAGACTAAAGTGACCATCCAAGATATTGTACTTTCGGGAACAGTAGTACTAAAATTAGGTAATAGGTATGTAGGTATAAATATAAAAGCACCTGATAATGTCACAATTTAATGCAAGTACCAGTTGAATATTTTATTAGTCTACTTTGAAAGACAAAAGTCACTTAGTTACAGTATAAATAAAACTTGAACCTTTTTTTTAAATTGTATGTTGCTAGAGTGCATTTTAGTCCCTCGGGATTAATAATAACCCACTTTAGTCCCCGCTGGGCGTGACTGAAGTACCTACTTTAGTCCCGAAAGTACAATAAAATAATGGGTGTAAAAATCAAGTTACTATTTTAATCAATTAGGTGACTTACTATAGGTAGGGGAGACCAGGGAGGCTTGAGACGAAAAATGAATTTTATTTCCTAGAATTTTCACTATGTATAATTTAAAGGCAGTATATATTGCAAGTGAAATATGTACCTTTTATTTAATCTCTCCATAATTTTTCATATCTCCAAAATATGATTTTAATTGTTTACGCTAATTTAAACAAAATGGTGTATGTTGTCTCAACGCTCCCTAGATAAGGGAGCATTGAGACACATGATGGGGAGCATTGAGACGTAGTAAACTTATAAAACATATATATTAAGCATCATCAATAAAGGTTTAATACGGCGCAAATCAACGAAAATTAGTATAATAACGAAAGTTTAAACCAAATGTCAAAGTGGATTTCATCCTTTTTGTGCCACTAATACTCTGCGGAGAGGGTAATTTCAAAATAATATCTTGTTCTTGAACTGTAGATATATCTTCTACTAATGGATAAGTAAATTTCCAAGTAGTTCCATGACGACGCAAAAATTTGATTTCGTAGGTATCATATTCCTTTTTTACCACTTGACCCACATAATGCATTATTGAAGATTTTGTGGGAAACTTAACCAACACAAAGTCTCCTGCTTGGAGTGTCTTGACATCCTCGAGAGCTTTCATTTGAAGCTGTTCCATCTCGTAGCTTTCAATATCGGAAACATCTTCGCTGCTTCCGCCTGACAGGCTAGGTTCATCTTCATCGCTTGAAGAAGACTGAGGGGGGGATGCAAGCTTCTGTACGGATTTACATTTTTTTGACAAAAGACCGCCATGCTTCAATGGAACAATAATTTTCTTTATCTTTCGAGCACTTGCTTCCGCCTCTATAGCGTCTTTTTCTGGCGTGTCGGTAAGAATTCTAGAAGAACCACGTTTTCGCCTTATAAGCTGCTTTCGTGCACCTGCCTTTGGAAATGGTCGCAAAATTTCAGGACTAACAAAATTGTCTTTAGTGTTCAAATTGTTCTCGTCCAGCACTTGGTCTTTCAATGTTGGTGCTTTCAAGATTTCCGGTGGCCCACCAGTTTTTGACGTTGATGCTTCACCTTCTAGAGCGGTACTTGTAATTTCTAGTGGCCTATCAGTCACTGAGCTAGCCATAAAATCAAGGTCCGTAAATACGTCACGATTAAATGGGCTGATGCCTGTCGATGAAAAACCCGATACAATATTTTTCGGTATAAAAGCTAATTCAAAGGCTCGGCTAGCTAAACAGGCAATATTATAAATGGATAAAGTTTGACCTGGATTTGCAACCATCCATGATGCACACTGCGAATTATAGAAATTTTTAAAGGGGAAGTAAACTGATACATCCAACGGCTGCATTTTATGACTGCAGTGTGGCGGTAAGGTGAGCATCACGATCCCATTTTCTTTGGCTTTTCTCAGGGAATCAACGGAAATATGGCTCTCGTGGTTATCCAAAAGGAGCAATATTTTTTTTTCCATGGAACAACCCGTGTGCTTTATGAAGTGGTCCAGAAAAACAACAAAATTGTCCGAAGACATCCATCCACTGGGATGAGCAGCCCCAGCACTTCCTGGAAAAGCACCACTTAACATATATTCCTTAAAATTTACTCTTGGGAAGATAAAAAACGGTGGGATAAATCTCCCTCCAGCAGAAATACCACAACAGGCAGTAACTAATGTGCCTCGTTCAGCGGAAGTGACGTTTCCAACTTGTTTAACACCTTTGGCTGCCAGGACTTTTGGTGATTTGTGTACGGTTGTAAGCCCTGTTTCATCAATATTCCATATTTGATGGGGTTCAAATTTTTCGCGCTTGAGAACCGTTTCTAAATTATTAAAAAAATTGGTAACATTTGTGCGGTTAAAACCTGTGCATCGTGATAAACTGGTTGACTCTGGAGTCCTCAGCGATAACTCGGGATGGCGATACCTAAAGCCGCGGTACCAGTCGTAGCCAGCAATAGATTGTTCATCCCATTTTTTTGGATATTGTTTATGGTTAGCCTTGGCAAATTGGAAAGCCAGTTGACGTGCACATGTTAGTGTTAAGCCATGATGCATTTGCGAAGCACGTACTAGATAGTCTGATAGGAGGGTTTCCTCTTCAAGGGTAAACACCAATGCAGTTTTAAAATCCGGTGAATAAGAAATGCTACCTGGAGCAGTATTTAGAGTCTTATTTTTATATCTGTTAAGTGTTTGCTTGTCTATATCGTATTTTTTAGCGGTTGCGCGTAATTTTGCTCCTCCTAGAACTTCCTCCACTGCTGTTCGCATAACATCAGGTGGAGGGACTACGCGCTTTGTCTTTTTATTCCAAAAATGGGGCATGTTGAATCTAAAACAATATTATTAATGAGTTTTGGATTGTCTGAAAATACAAAATAGGGAGGGTTGAGACGTCTCATGTCTCCCTAAAACAATTGTCTCATGTCTCCCTATGTAAAGTTTGACAAAATAATGTAACCTAAAATTATTGTTTAACATTTAATTCATTTAATAACTACATGCCTAATTCAAAACATACCTGCGGTCAATATGCTAGAAGAATCAACTCGATTTTGGACTTTTATCTATAACAAAACTACAACAAACCAAAAAATAAAATTTTACTTTCAGTATAAATTTTGCACCTGTACTAACAAGAACGTTTTACGAACGAATGTCGCCACTTTGCTGATATGGTAATAGTATGTTCGCCTAAGGAAATGAGTCACTCATCAACAGGTGGCGCTACTTAACCGATTTTAGAAAATAAATACACCGTCTCATTCCTCCCTTGTCTCAAGCCTCCCTGGTCTCCCCTACCTTATTTTATCACGTAGAATCACCTGTTCAAATATCCAAACAAATTTTCCCATCAACCCTGTCCAACCAGTCCTGTAAAGAAAAGAAAAGAAATATAGTTATTATGCAATAAAGGAACAAAAAAAAAATAAAAGAAGATTGTCAACAATCACTGTACAGGGTGTCCAGTTTTCTATGGTTTTACACGGGGTATATCTTCGTTATTAGTAAAGATGGAAGGATACGGTTTTCGCAGCACTGTGCTACTTTTTTGTGAAACAAAAGATGCCGCAATCAGAATCTTCTAATCCTCCTTGTTTTTGATATACGGGATGTTTTTGAAAATTTTACATTTTGGGACACCCTTAATATTTAGGTTACCTTGTAGCTTATCAAAGAGACAACGAATGTTCTTTTTGTAGTGTTTTTTACGTAGAATCCAGTGACGTACTCCGATTTTTTCTACGTTCAATATAGTTTCCGAAAAAAAAAACTTGCTTTTTTTAAAATGGGTCACCCTATATATTTTTTAATGATATAATTTCGTTTACAACAAGCTTCTCAGAAATATATAATACCTTATTTTTATTTTTAATATTAAGCACGAAATTTACGTTTTATTAAAAAATATACATTTTTTGTTAGATAAGGCCATGACGGGTATTTCAAAAAAGATAAGAACACAGTCATTCATGTCATATTAACTTTAGTTTCTGTCAGAGTATTCAAAGTTGTTTTAAAAAATCAGTTTGTCCTAATTATGGCAGAAAATGTAAACTTTGAAAGTAATGAAAAATACGACATGCTCGTTTGTTGTCCCTTGTAGTAAAAATGTAGATGAAGCATTTTATTTCAATAGGTAAATAGACAGGGTTCCAATAAAAACTCCCAGGCCAATTATTTTGAGAACTATATGTGATATGTAAATTCTGTAAACGCCAGTTTTTAGCTTCTATGACTGGCTTCACAACTGTGTAAAAAATGTGTTTAAATAATACGAGATGTAGGTGGCGCCATGGTGCAAAGAATTTTTTCAATGACAGGAACTTTTAAATGTTGTGGGTCTTAAAGATAATTAATTTTTGATCAAATTATGTCTCATAAAAATTTTTGATAAATCCAACATGAACGGAGATATTTGGGGTTAAGGGTAAAGTTTTTTATTAAAATAATTTTAACGAGTATTTTAATTATAAATATATTTAATATCCTTTAGCAGATTTTAATTTAATTTTGGTAATGATAATTTTAGTGATAAAACGCTCATGTAGCGCTAAATTATTACGTCCAGTGACGTCTCAGGGGACGCCTTAACAAATAATATTGGCAAAAATAAGACGCCACTGAGTTTTTGGTAATTTTTATATTTTTTTCGGATTAAATTGTTTTCATATTCGTTTTCAAGCAAGATACTTGGTAACCATGATACTAGTATATTGTAGTATCATGTTTGGCAACAGTGTGTGCAGGCAGACGGCCATCTTTTGTCGTATTTGTTTTTGGTGTATTTCTGTGTTGTATTTTAGAATTGTGGTTTTTGCACCGAAATTGGGAAATTGCTGCCCAACAGTTTGTGATTTTTACGTTCCCTTAATGTAGTGTATGGTTAATTTGTGGATTTTAATTGTGCGCTAAACTCCTAGATTGTGAGCCCCAGCCGACCGCCATATTTGTTATTTTCCAGACTATTTTTAGGCGGATCATTGTGGGCTTTCTGATTAGGTATTTATTATTAATGGAACTTTAGAAACATCGTAAACTCCAAAGGTAAGTGAGCATTCCCCCGAGTGGTTCAAGTTATCGTAATTCACGTACTTAGACCAGCTGTCATTCCTAGTTCCTAAAATTATCATTATTTTAAGCACACAAGGGTTTAGCACCCAAAAACATATTCCTCGCTGGTTCACTGATAGGCAATTAATGAATCCCTTAACTCCATACTTTATTTTATGGATAAGTCCCTGGTCATGCACAAAAAAATATTGAATAATCTATTTCTATTTTTTAGATCTAAGAATGAACTCCGATACCTCCGGCAGGCCTCCTGATGAGGAACCCAAAGAAACAAAGCCAGATGTGAGAAATATAATTGAATCAGTTTGCTTGAGTAAGTTGTGTTTTGGTTTTATCAATGGAATCATTTTTTTCATAATTATCAAGGATAGAGAAAACATTTCTCAATTTTGCATATAGGTACGCCCTATTCTAAGGTCACTGAACACTAATTAAGGTTTTTTAGCACTGTTGATGCACTGGTCTCGAGAATTGATAGAATTTCTGTAGCAATGCATCGGTTTTAGTTTTAACTTTATTAAAATGAAAGGCATATTGTATTGTTTTTTGGTGAGTCAAGCTTAATGTAGTCTCTTAAATAATTCGTTTGCTTTTAATATTGTTAAAATAGTTTTCCTCACCTGACCTTGAGAATAGCCTATTAAACAGACAATAATTGCTGAAGCCACCTTATTCAAACCCTTCGTCTCAGTTCAAACCCAATATAACAAAACTGGTATTTGAGGAAAATCTAAAAAGCAAATTGAAAACAGTGTTAAATTGTTTCACCCAGTTTGCAAAATTATTAAGGCATTAGAAAGCACTCGAGCTTCTATTGTAGGTGCAGCTGAAGAATGCATGAACTTGCAACTGCAAGAAGGTTTTGATAAATACATTCCATATGTAGAAAAACGCCAAAAGAACGCTTTAAATATCTTTTCATTGCCCGTTAACTTCTTGCATCCTGTTTATCGAGGCAGAATGTTCAGGGATGATCAAATATAAGATGTCAATGATTTCTTAATAGATAATTTAGATGCTGAAGGGTTGGACAGTCCTTAAGATTTTAGGCATAATTGCAATATATTTTACAAACTCGACTTCATGTTACATTATCCCCTCTAGCGATTAAGCTAAACATAATTCCTGTGCCATCAGCATAACTAGAAATGCTACTTTTAAATTGGTTTTTTGTTCATTCCCCAATCCCTAACAGGTTTACTGCTGAAAATTCAAAGATGCTGAAATACCTAAATATCTATCATCACCTGAAGGTTAGAGACCATAACAAATCTCAGGAGTACTTTTTTTGTATATTCTTATTCTTTTTATTTTACTTAACAGTTACTTAATTAGTGTTTTCTTAGTGGTTAGTAGTACTGTATGTTTCCAAGAAGTTTTGTTGGAATTTGGGTCAGAAAACGAAGGAAAAAAACTTTTTCACATATGCCGACGTTTCGCTTTTATTTTAAAGCATCTTCATAGGCTCGAGAAGTAGTTTTCCAGAGTAAAAACTTAAAATTAAAAAACACAATAAACATAGGTATGTACAATAGGTTTTTCCATCTAAACATTAAACAAAGGACGGTACACAGTGAGACATCCACAATAAAATAAGTTAAAAAATTCAGGTTCACTCCTGGCAAATTCAACACTGAATCATTCAGTTTGTTTAATGTTTAGACGGAAAAACCTATTGTACCTATGTTTCTTGTGTTTTTTTATTTTAAGCTTTGACTCTGGAGAACTACTTCTCGAGGCTATGAAGATGCTTTAAAATAAAAGCGAAACGTCGGCATATGGGAAAAAGTTTTTTCCTTCGTTTTTCTGACCCAAATCCCAACAAAACTTTTTATGAAAGTTGTTCAGTAAATTATTCCCCACATTTCTACCTGCATGAATTTTTTCTGTCATTTCTGGTTTGGTTGCCATAGAGGCCAACACTTTTTTTAAATGGAACAACACCCTGCATGTGATTGCATATTTGGATTCTACTGGGAAACTCTGAATTTTTTGTATTTTGAATTTTCACCTATCTGCGAGCGTTTCAGAGATAATGACAGGTCAAAAACGAAAAACCTCTTAATTATAATTATTCCTACCTAATACTCACCAGTTGATTCAAGGTGTTTTCATGACAGCGACCTAAGAGGTGTCAATTTTGAGTTCCTGGCCTAGGCCTTTAATAAATCAGTCAAGGATGTGTTGAGTGGTAAAGAAATTTCAAGAAACAGACAGTGTTAGGGAAGCTGCTAGATCAGGTCGACCCAAAACAGCAACCAGGGGAGACAAAGCTTTGGATATCATGCTCTCAATACATGAAAATCCAGCACAATCATCCAGGCCAATGACAATAGATTTTAATGTGTCTCATCAGTCAGTGGAAAATTTGTTTAAGCAGGAGAAGTTGCATCCCTACAAGATAAAGTTGGTGCACGAGTTAAACGAGGACAATTTTGATAGAAGAGCTAAATTTTGTGAGCTGATGATGGAAAGATGCATAACGATAATAACTTCACAACAAATATCATTTTCTCGGATGAAGCTACTTTCCATTTAAATGGCATTGTTAATAGACACAATTATCGTTATTGGTCTGCTGAGAATACTCACTGGTTCCAGGAAGGTCATACTCAGAGGCCCGAAAAAGTTAATGTTTGGGCAAAGAGTAGCATAACCAATAATGCTACTCTTTGGTTTGGGCGGGCATAATTCAAATTCAAAATATGCTTTATTGTCTAAATACCGCGTATTTGTTGACAAAGCCAGTATTAGTCTAAGTTCTTACAACTATAAAAATAAAATAATAGTAATAACACAATCTTAAATTATCCTCAGATACAGTAGATGCAAAAAGGATACAAACAAAACAATTAAAAACTATCACAGTAAAATTCGTTTAGGTCATAATACGCCTTAGTCACTAAAAGTTTCTTAACTTTCCTTTTAAAGAGTCTCAGAGAAGGAATGTTTGATAGGTTATCAGGTAAGCAATTATAGATCTTAATGCTTTCATAAATAATAGATCCTTTAACTAAAGTAGAATGGGGTATGGGCAGTTTTAAGCTAGAAGCGTTTCGCGTGATATAATGAGCTTCGTGGGAGGCGAATCTATGCCGGTATTTGTGAATCAGTGATACAGTCTCCAGGATAAAAAGACTGAACAGAGTCAAAATTTTTTTTTCTTCTAAATAGGGGCCTGCAATGATCTATTTTCCCAGCACCACAGATATACCTAATAGCCCGTTTCTGCAAAATGACAACAGAGTTCATCAGGGTCTGGCCACTCAACCCCTAAAAACAGATGCCATATCTCACTCTTGACTCTATAAGGGCAAAATAGACGGATCTGGACACGGCATGTCCCAGTTCAACGGCCGACAGTCTCACAGCAAAACACCCAGATGAAATTCTCTTTGAAAGGCTATGGATGTGAGATTTAAATACCAATCCATTGTCGACAATAACTCCCAGGAAATTAGTCTCTGGCTGACATTCAATGAAAACATTGTGAACCTTGGGTAATTGTAGATCATTCCCAAATGACAAGATATTTGTCTTGGACAAATTTAGCCGTAGTAGGTTGTAATCGCACCAGGATCTGAGCTTCTGAAGATCGGCGAGAATACTTTCTTTTAGTGTGATTAGGTCAGTACTGTGCCATAGAACCGTGGTATCATCTGCAAACAGAGTAAATTTCCCAGCAATGGTAAGTGATGTGAGGTCGTTTATAAAAATCAGGAATAAGACAGGTTCCAGAACAGACCCTTGAGGAACGCCACAATTGTTCTCCAAAATTTCGGATTTAGATGACCCAAAATAGACCCTCTGACAACGACCGGACAAATAGGACTCGAACCATGCAAGGGACACCCCCCTAAAGCCATAGTGAAATAGCTTTTGTAGCAGAATGCGGTGATTGACGCAATCAAAAGCTTTAGATAAGTCGCAAAAAGCCGCTGCGCTTACTCCACCACTGTTAATCCCTGAGTAAAGACCTTCCAAAAACTGGAAGATAGCATCATTTGTATTGCGATTTTCCTGAAAGCCAAATTGAAGGGGACTAAGTATATTATTTGAGCTAAGGAAGGAGATCATCCTGCTTTTTACCAATTTTTCCACAATTTTAGACAAATTAGAGAGTAGCGATATAGGTCTATAATTAGAAGGATCCTCCAAATCTCCCCCTTTGTGAAGAGAAATCACCTTTGCCAGTTTAAGGCATGAGGAAAATACTCCCAAGAAAAGTTTATGGTCCAAACCAAGGCATGCAGAGCATGGTCAGGCAGATTTGAAAATATTTTTATAGATAGGCCATAGTTGGTAGACATATCTGGACCTCCTCAGGAATCCCATAATTCCTTCTTGCAGAATGGTTTTACCGGGTGTAAATATTGGCATAAACGAACAGGTATGGTTTCAGCAAAATGGAGCACCTGCGCATTATGCGGCAAATGTTAGACAATACATAAGCGAACAATTTGCAGGACGTTGGATAGGCAGAAGAAGTGCTATTGACTGGCTAGCGCGATCCCCGGACTTAACCCCGCTCGACTTCTTTTGAAAGTCAGAATTAGTGCTGAAATCCAAGCCATTCCAGAGGACTTTCTTTTAAACGTTGTAGACGGGTTCAGGGATCGACTGGCGCCCTGCTTAGCAGAAAATGGTGGTCATTTTGAACACCTGATCCACTGAAAAGGTTTTACTTGTTTATTATTCTGATGTTAAGTTGTTCAATTTTTTAGGCTATGCATTTTGTTATTATAAAGTTTGTTACAATTTTAAATAAATAAAAATTTGAAATACAAAAAATTCAGAGTTTTCCCAGTAGAATCCAAACATGCAATCATATTATGCAGGGTGTTCCATTTAAAAAAGTAAGTTGGTCTCTATGGCAACCAAACCAGAAATGACAGAAATAATTCATACAGGCAGAAATATGGGGAATAATTCACTGAACAACTTTCATATAGGTCACTTTTTCGTATGCGAGGTAATTCAAAAGTTGCAGGCACTATGCGCGATTTTTTCGCCACTCTGTATAATAATTTCTGTTAATGAATACCCATCCTTCCTTAGAGAAATAAATAAATCTTGGTTAATTATGATTATTAAATATTTTTTGGATTAAGACCCTGACTTGTTATTTGCTTCTCTTAAAACAGAATTGTAGTTAAAAAATTAATTTTTTTGTTAGTTGATGATGAGGATGACGCGGAGGAGGCAGTGAACGCCTTCCACCATATGACCAGGAAAAAACTCCTGCCCTTTACCGGCGTCGAAATACAAGAGGAATTCAAATTCTTGAAGGCAATAAAACAGTTCAAAATGTAAGTTTGGGGTGTTTCAAAAAACTGATCTTTATATTCCCAATTTTTGATTTTCAAGGGTTTTGGAGGAGAAAGTGGAAGTCTTGACCTCAAGACAAAACCTGAAGGAGTTCCTGTACAAGTACTTGGTTTTTTTTGCAAGTAATTACAGCAGAATCGCAGTCCTCTACCAGGAGCAATACTTGGACGTCATGGAGGATATTCTGCTGTTTTACTGTGACGTCATCAAGGAGTTTTTCAGGGATCAAAAGAGGAAAGATAAGGTAATTAACAATGATGATCCTCTTTGGAATATTGTAACTTTTATTCTTAAAAGTATTTAGTTTTAAGAATTTTGTAATTTTTCCCTATAGAAAATGAACGTAGTTCAGGAAGCAAGACGAATCAAGATTTTGTTCAGGGACTGTCTGCTGACACGGATGGACAGGATTCTGCACGTACTGTTAAAAGTGCGGCTGGCGCCCGAAATAGAGGAATGCCGAATGTTTTGGGGCGACGTCTACATGTAAGCACTGCTTTAGAAATTAAAATAATTGACAGTAGTACAGTCCGGATTTTTCTCTTACAGGTATTTTTTAACCAAAGTCCGGTACTTGTACAGCGATGACGACATCCTACGTGGCTTCGTCGCCTTTCAGAAATTCAAAACCATCAGGGCCAAGTCGGAGGCGGCCATGATCGATCAGGTACGTTTCAAGGATAAATCTAATGGTTGGTATTTGCAACTTCGGTTAACAACGGTTCTAATTACAGCTCATGTATTCCGTGTACACGAAAACTACTGCCGAGTTGAGGAGGATCCCGTGCCTGGGGGAAATGATGGACAGGATGAAAGGGGACAGATTGTACACCGTCTGGGACATGGTGACGCGCTACATGAGGTATTTATTTACTTAGTTTCTTCGCAGGCAAGAAGACTTAATTATGAAAGATTTCTAGCTCAGACATTGTTAAGTCCAAGAACCTTGTTCAAAATGAAGGGTTGCAGAATTTCATTAATCATGGTTATGTTACCTGCGATAACATAAGTAAAAAATTGCAAATTCCTATAAGTAACAATAATCTTAACTTAAATATGTAACTTATATTGATCCTAAGGTTTATAATATGTTGTCAAATTTATACAAAGTTATCTGACAGAGCGAACTCAGCATGTAAGAGTGGGTACAGAGGTGTCAATGGAACTTGAAGTTACAAAAGGTGTTCCCCAGGGTTCTATATTGGGACCTATTTTATTTACACTCTACACATTTAACTTTAAAAATTTTCTTAGGCATTGTGACTCTCATTACTATGCTGATGATACGCAGCTGTACTTATCTTTTCCTTCCACTGAAAGAGCCTTGGCGGTTAACAAAATTAACTCAGACTTACAATCATTACTTAAAACATCCACGGATCACTCACTTATGATAAACTCAAAAAAATCATACATTATTTTATTTGGCCCCAAAAAATCAAGATCTGATTGTTTAGATGATTTTAAAATAACCTTAAACAATGAATCGCTTAAGGTTGTTAATGAGGTTAGGAACTTGGGAATGATATTAGATTCGACTCTTCGATTTACTTCACATATATCTGCAGCCCTTAAGAAGGCTTTTTTAAATTTAAAGTTAATATATGTAAATAGGAAACTATTTAATCAAAATATTAAAAAACTTCTATGTGATACACTTGTACTCAGTCATTTAAATTATGGTGATATTGTATATAATTCCTGTCTAACACAATATGATATTCAGCGTATCCAAAGAATGCAAAATAATTGTTTAAGACTTATTTTTGGAATTAAAAGGTATGACAGAGTTACACATAAGCTTAAGAACTGTGGATGGCTCTCAATGGCCCAGCGGCGATTTTGTCATAGTTGTGTTTTGTATCACAAAATAATATTAAATAAACGGCCCAAATATTTATTTAGGAAAATTAGGTTTCAGAGAGAAGTTAACCAGCGAAGCACAAGACATGCTTCTCTTATATATCCACCAAAACATAAAACTGCGCTCTTTAAAAGAGGGTTTACCTTCTCAATTTATAAAGTTTATAATAAGTTGCCAGATGAGCTTAAAAAATTAAATACAAATTCATTTAAAAAACGAATAAAGCAAGTGCCATTTTCTGAAAACTTACTAGGGTAGGTAACCCTACAGTTGCAATTATTGTACCTGGTGCACAACAACACATCAGTTACTTCCTGATATTAGTTACTTCCTGCCACTTCACATTGTTGTCTTACCTGTTTAGTTCTTGTTTTAGTTCTTGTTAAATTGCTTACATTCATTTGGTGTTAAATTGCTTACATTTACTTGTGTTGATTTATTAAAATATATTGTTATTTATTTTATTATAAACTAGATTTTTAACTATTATTATTTTCTATTATATTATTGTTTAATCAAATATTAGAGATCCGTATTTATTTTATGGTTAGGTGTTAGGGTACTACCAGTGCCTAAGAGTGGAACCACTAGTTTCGCTAGTGGAGTCCAAACCTCGCCATTTGGCATACTAGGTTGCATATTGTTTTCGCCACTGGATGTATTTTTGTTTGCTAATTATTATTGTATATTGTATACTGTATGCCAATAAAGACAAATAAATAAATAAATAACATTAAAAAGGTAAGAAGCAGGAAAAGGTTTGCTAACCTAAGCAGGGAATTTATTTTTGAAAATTATAAACAATTTGAAGGTTTTTTTACTTTACTTTACTTTAAAATCCTTTATTGCCAGCAAAATTTACAGTGAAAAAAAAAAAGCAACGTCACAATGTGTAGGCCAAAAAATTGCCTTAAATAATGCGTCCTTATGCAATAAATATATCTAAATCATTATCATCCTAGGAACAGTTTAAAACAATCAAAATCATCAAAACAGTCCAAAATACAATACAACAGTATAAAATACATTAAAATAATTTAAAATACACAAAGTAGATACCCTGATTATGCAGTATTCCTGTTAAAAATTAAACGTATAAAAACAAATGTCCTTGGGATACCTAATAACGCACTTTCGAAAAGTTTTAGTGCTTTCCAACTGCCTTATAGCATCTGGTAGTGTGCGATATGCTTGAATGTCCCTGTATGAAGGACCATTCTCATAAAAGGATGAACTATGCGCTGGAACCCTTAATTCGTTCCTGCCCCTAGTAACAATGCCCATATCCGCGGTGTAAAATTCGCGATTCAATGTAAAACGCTCTGGATTCTTTCTAACCAACATAACCAGTGACAGAAAGTACAGAGAGGGAACAGACATTATGTCCAATTCTTTAAAGTAGTCTCTACAGGATGTTTGAGGATGCAGACCCAGCAGACACCTAATAATTCGCTTCTGCGCGATAAAGATCCTCATGGCATGTTTTGATGACCCCCAAAAACAAATCCCATAACTTAAAATTGACTGCACATGGGCAAAATAGTATATACGCATGCACTTCAAAGAGATGACGCTCTTTAATCTGCGAATTACGGCACAGGCACTACTCAATTTGGAATTCAATTGGTTGATATGTTTTTCCCAACCCAAGCGTGAATCAAGCGTAACCCCCAGGAATTTCACCGAGTCGGTGACAGGAATAGATTTGTGACCCAGTTTGGCAAATAGTGATTCCTGGGCCTCCCGTTTAGAAAAAACTAAGAGACCGGTTTTGCCAGCATTGAGTTGTAAGGAGTTATCCTTACACCACTGAGCCATCTCCGTTGCCGCGCCCGAGCAGCTCTCCGACAAGCCCAAGAGAGAGGAGTCCGCCCGTAGTACCGACGTGTCGTCTGCATACTGGCAAACTAACCCCCGATCGAACCCATCAAAAAGGTCATTCACGAACAATATGAAGAGGAGCGGACCCAAGATTGAACCCTGGGGCACACCCTGTCTGATCGTTACCGTGCCGGAGTAGGCGTTTTTATTATCTTTGGCTATACAGACGGTTTGAGTTCTATTTTCCAGATAGGATTCTATCAAATGAGCGCATCTTCCACGAATTCCATAGCTCTGAAGTTTTTGAAGAAGCAGTGAATGGTCCAAAGTATCGAAAGCCTTTGAGAGGTCAAAGTATAGGCCCGCCACCTTGTAGTTTTTATCGACATTTTCATATATACAGGGTGTTATAAAAATGACTTATTATAGTTTAAGGGGCCACTCCTGAGGTGGTCTAGAGTTACACTTGATAGTTTTTTTTTCTAAAATCGGAAGTATTTTGAATTTTGTAAAATACCTTAAAACCGGACTATGTGCGCCTTCCATGATAGTTCAATGCCCCTGAACACATGTGTTTTTGACAAGACAAACTGCTGGAATGGTAATTGTTTAGTTTAGTGCAATTAATGTTGAATTTTGTGCTAAAATTTCGTATATAGACTAATTGAGGGTAGCTGATCACAATTTTCCTTTTGCGTTTTTACGGCAAATGCACTGGTTTTGAGAAAAAAAAATGTTAAAGTTTTTCACTTACAGGTTAGGGTATTCTTTGGGTGTCGCGTTTCAATTTCCTAGATTTTATGGTTTTCCCTTCAAAATATGTGATAAAACTTTCACCAAACTATCTGTTCATAAAATAAGAACAACATTTTAGCAAAAAAACAATGGAAAAGGCACAAATTTAATTAAATTCGTTGTTAATACGCCGACAAAATAGAAACGTCTCTTTTCAGATTCATTGCACTCACGTTGCCAGATTGTTCTTCTTTTTCTTGTAATTATTAATGGCTTCCATCCAGGAGAATGATATGCTAGCTCGAGCCAATAGGATTCATTCAATTAATAAAAATGAATTGAAAGTATAGGCAATTTATAATACACTAACAATCTGACAACATGGGTCGTGCAGTTTGCTTCTGCTTTTTTGGCCAGCTGTCAGTGAGCTGTCTCCCATCTTTTTCCAGATAACGTAGAGTTTTCTGTTCGCTTACAAGTTATCCCGTTTTTCAGAGTTTCCTTGTGGCATATTTCGTTTATTTCAACTCAGAAGTGTATACTATGACTCCGGCAAGTAATATTTTATTGAAAATAGCAACATTTTAGGATTACATGCAAAATAACATACCGGTGAGTTAGAAAAACTTTAACATTTTTTTTCTCAAAACCAGTGCATTTGCCGCCTAAACGCAAAAGGAAAATTGTGATCAGCTACCCTTAATTAGCCTATATACGAAATTTTAGCGAAAAATTCAACATTTGTACTAAAGTAAACAATTACCCAAATCAGCTGTTTGGGTCATTGGCGCGTAGGTGTTTTGGACCTAAATTTTTGAAGGCATTTTTCTCGAATTTCTAGCTTCAAGCGCCATTTATAGCAATTTTTCCCCAATTCGTCTCGACCTATATATTTACGGGTTAAAAAATAATAAGTCATTTCCATAACACCCTGTATATGCAAGTGCATGAAAAATGGCCAATTCGGTTGATTTAGATTGTCTAAATCCGAACTGTTTATCATTTAAAATCTTGTGCACAGTGAAGAATTGAACTAATCTGTTATAAATTGCCCTCTCAAAGACCTTCGACACCGAGGACAGGAGCGAGATGGGACGATAATTGTTACAAATCTGTCTATCACCCTTCTTAAAGACGGGTATGATTTTAGCTTTTTTAAGCCCATCTGGAAATATTGATATTGTGCATGAATTTTCACTGGAATATTTTTTTTTCTTGAGTGTTTTGGTTGTTTTTAATGTTTTTATTACTTTTACGTACCTTTGACTTTAATGTTTATTACTTTTAGGTACCTTTGACTTTAATGTTTTAATACTTTCGAATATTTTAAACATACTTTGTTCTTCAGATTAGTTTGTTGACGCATACAGCTATTTGATTAGCTAGGCGTCTTTTATCTAAAGTTATTTTGAACACTTAATTAAGTTCTCAATTTTTTATGTAAAAATGCTGTCAATAATGTATTTAGCTAAAGTAATAAATAATAATAATAATCTAAAAAAATGTCAAACACAGTATTCTAAAAGTCTGGAATCATTTACCAAGCATTTGATAAGGTTAGCCATAATTTACTATTAAAAACAAATTGAAAATATTGGTACAGGAAAGCAATAATTAAAATTAATTAAAAACTATCTTAAAGATAGACCAAATTATGTTAAAATTGATAAACAAGAAAGCTATTCAAAAGTATTTAAATATGATGTTCCTGAAGGGACAATGTTAGGACCATTATTTTTTAATATTTATTTAGATGATTTATTTAGTATAAATTGCGATGGGACAATTCATAGTTTTGCAGATGATACTGCTATTTTTATTGCGATACAAATTGGGACACTTTAAATAAGAAAATTAAAAAAAAAATAAATAAATTATAAAAAATTGGTTTGATAATAATTTATTACAATTAATTTTATTAAGAACTGATTTTTGAATTGAAAAGTTTACTATTTTGCCATCACATTTAATTGAATAAGTTAGGATTGGCTTATTAAAATTTATTCCAACTTGGCACATGGGTTTATTATATCGGCCCCTTTAAAAAATTGTAATACAATTTTTCTCTAAAATGTACAGGGGAGCCAATATTTAGCCATCTTAAAATTTACATGTGATTTCCTGTTCAACTAAGCCATGGATCATCCGGTATAATTTTCTCAATTCTTTAGCTTTTCCAAGTAAAAATTTGTTTCTAGTTGTTAAATGTTCATTTTTATAAATACTTGTTTCTGATCCCGATAGTTTAAAATCGATACTTGTGATTTTTCCGTTTTTGCATATGGAATTATGTAACGCCCCGTATTATTTATAGTTATTATTACCAAGCAAAAAGTGGTCGCGCCGAGCGTTGTTTCGAAATGGAGGATTTCGACGAGGACACGGAGGATTCCCGCGCGAACGACTTGCGTCGCCTGGATTTGTCCAGCAGGTCCCCCGTCCGTACCATGCCCGCGCGCAGGCGAGGTCTCAGGAAAACGGTTCTGGATTTGGTAAGGCCTGGTCTTTTTTTTACCTGAAATTGTGCCTAATACGCTAATTCCCGGCATTCTTGTACAATTCACGCTTAAGCCCGAGTTCAGCAAAACTGAGGTGCGGCTTAAACCGCCACTTCAATTCATCGAGCGTTGTACATAGAAGCGTAATTGAACTTGACTTTCTTGAATAATGTTTAGTCCACAGATTCGCAACGTTGGACTAGAGTACCGACCTACTATATCAAGTAATTCCTCATCGTCAGTAATATTTTCGAAACAGTGGCGTATAAACCGCCCCCGCAGGCCCCGCATTGCGGGGGGGGGGGGGGCGCAGCAAAGCCAGGGGCGCCCTCAAGTCCCTTGATGAAAATAAATCAAATGAAAATCGACGAAAATAATAGTTTCATTATCACAATATTAAAGTTTAAAATAAACAATAATAAATGTTGGAGATTGACCCTGTAGATAACAGTGGGACCAGTTGGAATTGAGATTGTAATTGTCATTGTCAATATAGTTTTGAAATAAATAGTTTTTTAAACAGTAAATATAATTTGAGCTATCGAAATATATAGAAATAGTTAATAGAAATCACAATGAATAAGAAATAATGTAATATGAGTCGATATAAAATAAGGGTAACGTACTAAAGACTTTGTTTTCTTATCTCAGTGAGTACACAACTTTTATGTCTTTTAATTATCGCATTGTTTTTTTTTAATTGCAGTACATTATTTTAAAATTTCATTATTTTTACAACAAAAAATTGTTCTTTGTTCTCTACAATACTTTATATCCTTCTATATTAAACAACGCTTACAAATGACAATATTTTTTACTATAGTGTAAGTGTGAAGGATTCAGACAGGTGCAAAATAGCAGGGCGCTTTCAAAATTTTGCGGGGGGGCACACATGCCCTTAGTTACGCCACTGTTTCGAAATGATCCAAATCAATTTTAAATGAATGAAAACTTTGTATCATAAACGTCAAACTTGACTTTTCAGGTTATTTGTTTCTAAAACTTGGCTTGGCCATAATTGTACAGGGTTATCCAACCAAGACTGGACAAGGCGATTTTTTGACTTTTCCTGTACTTTTATAAAAAAACTGAAATAGCCATCTTAAGTCATTTTCTCCCGCGAATTCGAATATCTTCAGCAAAAAACAATTGAACATCAAACAAAAGTACTAGGGGTCACTTTGATATTTTTTTAAATGGGATGCCGTATTTTTAATGAGCTCATCCGATTTCTCATATAAATTTTGATCTAAAATGTTGGATTTTTAATTCAAAAACGCCTTTTTTCTTCAGTTTTAAGGTCGATTTATAAAACTTTTCGTCGCTGTTCCCGTTCGTTGTCACTGCTCCTGCTCGTCGCCGCCGTTGGATAGGTATTTATAAAAAAGTCGAACTACGAACTGCGCCGCAATAACAAAAGAAGGTTTGAGGTTAGAAAAACAAAGTAAAGAATTGTATTTTCTTTTAAAAAGCGTGATGTAAGTACCTTATTATATGATATTAATGTTCTTTTTGTAGTAAAATCCACAAAACAGCAAAACACTCTAAGTACTCTAACCCTAAAATCGCTTCCTTCAAAACTTCAAACCATATGGTCGAAAATTTATTTCTTCCCATTGGCCAGAAGTGGGAACGACGAACGACCAAGGTCAGCGGGAACGACGCGATTTAAAAATTGGCCAATTCAGAACTACCAACGGGAGCGGTGGCGGCTTTTCTGAACGTATACGCTGTTTCCCCTTAGGTTAAATTGCGACGGGAACGGCGGCGACGAGCGGGAACAGCGACGAAAAGTTTTATGAATCGGCCTTTAAATTCGGAAAATGTTCGTCTACCGTAAGATTAATACCTGATAGATGGATACCCGTTTCACCTGTTCACCCTTTAACCTGCTTTAAAGCGTCCGTCAGTTAGACAAAATAATCAAGTTTCAAATTTCTATATATTTTTCACGAATTAATTACAAATTTAGTAGTTTTTGCAAATCCATTATTGCTTACGTATAAAAAAAGTATGACATATTAGAAAAAACTATAAACTAAAGTGAATAACTTTAATCTCAATAATATAATTGTTCTATGTGTCCTCCATTATTTTCAAAACATGACCGATGCCCCCTTTTCAATCTCTCCAAAGAATCTCTTACAATATTTTGGTCCTGGTTAAGTCTATTAATTTCATTTATAATTTTTTGCTGAATGTCCTCCAGACTTCTGTTGGGTCGTTGATAAACTACATTTTTTAAATGACCCCATAAAAATGTATCCATTGGCGTGATATCGGGGCTATTTGGTGGCCAATGAATTGTTCCGTTACGGCCAATCCACTGATTGTAACGCTCGTTTAGGTATGTTACCACTTCTCGAACTGCATGAGGCGGAGCACCATCCTGCTGCCAAATGATAATGTTGTAGGCTTGCAATGGCAACCTTTCCAAGAAATCCTCGATATCGTTATGAAGACAATGGAGGTATCTTTGGCCTGTTAAAGAGCCACGATAAAATAGTGGTCCAATAATTCGATTTTCTAACATCCCACACCAAACATTAAGTGAGCTCCAACCTTGAAACTTTATCATTTCATATCTATGAGGGTTAACTGCTGCCCAGTATCTTGTATTTTTCCGATTTAGAATTTTATTATATAAATTATAATCTTCGTCTTGCTCTCTCATCAGCATTGAAGCAACAAATCGAAATCGCAGTTCTTTTTGAAGCTGTGTTAAGTATTGAACGGGAAGGATGCAATATGGTTTTAGACCACATTTTTTTAAAGTTCTGTGAACTGTTCCATAGCTTACTCTCCGGAGCCCTGGACCATACCTTACTTCTCGTACCGCTTGCGGAATAGAACTCTTCGGATTTATAGTAAAATATTGAACAATAGCTCGATCCCTTATATTCCGTCTTTTCATCTTTCTTGGCTTATCTTTCAATGTCTTACTTTCTTCAAATAGGGTCTTAATTCTGAGAATTGTATCCACTGAAATGTGTCTCTGGAAACTCTCAAAAAATGTTCTTTGTGTTTGTCGAGCATTCTCTCCACTTTTGTAATATAATTTTATTACATTTAGCCGTTCTTCTAAAGAATATTTCAATATTTGTAATTAATACGTGAAAAATATATAGAAATTTGAAACTTGATTATTTTGTCTAACTGACGGACGCTTTAAAGCAGAGGTTAAAGGGTGAACAGGTGAAACGGGTATCCATCTATCAGGTATTAATCTTACGGTAGACGAACATTTTCCGAATTTAAAACTGAAGAAAAAAGGCGTTTTTGAATTAAAAATCCAACATTTTAGATCAAAATTTATATGAGAAATCGGATGAGCTCATTAAAAATACGGCATCCCATTTAAAAAAATATCAAAGTGACCCCTAGTACTTTTGTTTGATGTTCAATTGTTTTTTGCTGAAGATATTCGAATTCGCGGGAGAAAATGACTTAAGATGGCTATTTCAGTTTTTTTATAAAAGTACAGGAAAAGTCAAAAAATCGCCTTGTCTAGTCTTGGTTGGATAACCCTGTACAACAGTATAAGCTAGCTTATTTAGATTTAAATCATGATTTTGGTTTTGAGGAAACATGTCGTAGGTATTTTATTAAAAAATTTAAAAAATCCAGGTCTGTATTTAAGAAAGTGAAACAGATGATGGTTCCAGGAAAATAAAACGTTGTTTGGTAAAACTAGTTAGGGATTCTAAAAGAGAATAGAGAGTTGCCTCATTATTTTTATTTATAAGTTCTTTATTGGTTTCCCAACAGGCCATCGACCTAAGGTCCTTCAGCCTATAATATTTACAATATGCCTCTCATTTTATCTTATTACCTATTACAAAATAACACTCAATATATTGTATCTTTTCCCTATCTTACAAAAAAAAATAATATACATCCTCTTGTTCCCATAAACAAACAACTCCCATCCAGGTTAAAGTTAAAATTAAATAACCCTAATCAGACCCCATAAACTCATTGTTAACAAAACAAAAGACTGAATTTCAACTCAAATTAAAATTAACGTACACTAGCAGACTCCACCAAGATTATTCTTCTTGTCCCCTGGCTGCTAGGAACCATTCCCATAATGTTTCGGATGGAAATTTGTATTTTGGCATCACTTCTCTGTTCCGTGTTCTGCAGACTGTTTCCAGTAGTTCGTAGTTTTTTGGTTTGTTCGCGAACCTGTATTTTTTATATAATTTTCTTCTTAGCAATTGCTGTCTGTTGGTTAAGGTTTAGCTTCGAATCGAAAGGTATGCCAAGGTATTTTGCAGATGGTATTGGTTGGACATTAACATTATCGATTTGTATTTAAATAAATAAATAAAAAAATTTGTGGTGATACTGCGGATATGTTGTGATTGAATATTACGAACTGTGATTTGATAGGATTGACTCTCAGTCTCCACTTTCTGAACCAGTTAATGATATGATTCGTCTGTTGCTGCAGTTGTTCTACTGTTCCTATGATTGACTTCCCATGTGCTATCAGTGCTGTATCATCCGCGAATTGTAGTATGTATAAGTTAAGGTTCTCTGCAGCCTTGAGATCGGAGCAGTGAATATTGTACAATAGCGGCGATAGTGCAGAGCCTTGCGGCACTCCTTGTTCTGGGTGGAATTTTTCCGATAGGTTATTGTTGATTTTTACGCAGAGGTTTCAGTGTTCTAGGAAGTCTTTGATCATCCATATTAGATTATCGGACACTTCTAATTTTTTCATTTTATACGAAATCCCCCTATGCCAGACACTATCAAAAGCCTTTTTTATGTCTAAAAAGAGTGCTGCCGATTTGAAGTTTTTGAGCTTTTCTGTTTGTATATTTGATATTAGAGAAAACATAGAGTGCAAGGTTGAGCTGCCTGGTTTAAATCCGTATTGGTGTATTGGTATTTTGTTCTCTACTTCTAGTTGTATTTCATTTCGTATTAGTTTTTCGAATAATTTTCCTAGAACCGGTAGTAGGGTGATGGGACGATAATTCTTTGGACAATGATGATCTGTATTGGGTTTTGGAATATTGATAATGGAGAGTTGCCCCAATAAAGTGTCATTTGTTTTCTTTTATGTTTTACAGTTAAAGCGTAAACTGAAAAAGTCTTGTTTGACAATATTTCGATTTCTTTCGAATATCGCCTGAAGTATTCGGATTCTAAGTGTTTTCTTTCTGGATTATTACTAAGCAACTTTGCCCCCATTTAACCGTCTTCGGTCTACGGTTTACGATATCCCTGTAGTGATACACGAATTTGTTACCCTATAATCTATATATATATATTCCATGTAAGTGGATAGTAAAGAATATGATTATTTTTATTATTATAATTGCCATCTAGTTAGTGCTAACTTAGCGCCTTATCACAACAAACAACACTACCAGATTTCACCAAATTCGGCAAAAGGATCTTTGATTGAAAACCAGACTCTTTAGGTCTGTTTTATATGAACTTTTTTACTTAAATTTGGTTCAGGAACGCGCCCTTGGAATTACGGCGTATCATTAAGTAACACCCTGTATATAGTATACATTCAGGGTGTTCTAAAAATAAGTGATCTAGAAGCAATGCTACAACTTTTCACAAACGCTCACGTGTCTTTCAGGCCGACGATCCCCAGAACCAATTCGACGAATGCAACGTCGAGTTTAGTCTTTTCGGTGAGGACATTGACAAACAAGAGGCGCCCGACGATGCCGTCATCGTTGTTTGTGACGATCTTAAGGTAGGATAAAAAAATTACAATTTTTTAAGATTGTTGCACAGTAAAATACTTTTTTCCAGACTGTGATTACGATCGATGACGACGACGACGAGGTGGAGGAGGAGCGCCCGGCCCAAATCCAACCGCCCAAATCGCCACCGCCCCGAGAAGCACCCTCGCCGGAAAAAGTGTTACGAGCGGTCGCACAAGTAGCTGCTCCTCCGCCCGGGGAACCGTCGTTGGTTCCGGTACCGTCACCTGAAAAATTGAACATTTCTCCATCGAAAACAAGACGACAAGTGAAACGCGTAGATAATTCGCTGAGGATTACCATAATCTCGTTTGTGCCGTCCGAGAGAAGCGCAGAAGATGCCTCGACTGTCGTACATAATGTGAACAATCTCAGCGAGAATGTAGACTTGCAACAAGTAGCTCCGCCCTGTACACCGTCGTCACGTCTCACCTTGGATGTGAACAAGGAGAGCGAGCGAGTCGAAGACAGACAACAAATACAAAGCACCGTTATAGCAAAAGAGAAAGATACCGATGAAAAGATGGAGGAAGGAGATGGAGCAGCTTCAGAAGCGCCTACAACACACCTGAACCAGTCACAGTATAATCAACCAATGGAAACTGAAGAAGTGCCTAATATAATGCCTATAGATCAATCAGCGTCGCAGAAGGAGTTATCTTCTGGCTCAGATGAGGGAATAATACACGTGGACTCGCCAGATGTCTCAAACTCCTCCACGTGGTCCGCTAACCCCATGAACCCGGCTGAACGGATAGGTGTGTTACCCTCCAGTAAAATTCCCAGCGACCTGGAGGACTCTCCCGAGAAGCCCATGACGCCGCCTTCAACAGCAGAACGATTGGGTGTGCTACCCTCTAGTAAAATTCCTAGCGACCTAGAGGACTCTCCCGAGAAGCTCGTGACGCCGCCTTTAACAGCGAGACGAGTAGGTGTCCTACCTTCCAGTAGGATTCCCAGTGACCTGCAGAGCTCGCCCGAGAAGCCCATGACGCCGCCTTTAACAGCAAAAAGAATAGGTGTGCTCCCCTCCAGTAAAATTCCCAGCGACCTGGAGGACTCTCCCGAGAAGCCGATGACGCCGCCTTTAACAGCCAGGCAAATAGGCGTCCTACCTTCCAGTAGGATCCCCAATGACCTGGAGGACTCTCCCGGGAAGGTACATATTTTTGTCAATATTATTCGTGAGACTGCCCCTCCGGCACGCCACTGGAACTCATAATTATCATCTAGTTAGTGCTAACTTAGCGTCTTATCACAACGAACAACACTGCCAAATTTCACCAAAATTGACAAAAGGATCTTTGAGGTATTAAAAAAAAAACGATTTTTTTTTTAAACTTGGACACCCTGTATCTTAAAAACCAAACTTTTAGGACACATGTTTATATGAACTTTTCTACTTGAATTTGGTTCAGGAATGCTGCCTTGGAACTACGGCCTGTCATTAGGAAACACCCTGCATAATAAATTATGTCTTTTTCCAATAAATGTTGGGCAAGCCACTGACAGTAATTCCTTCGTCTTTCAATATCTGCAGCTCGTATTTTTTGGAATACTTGCACTTTGTAAGGAAACACATTTAAGTGTTTTTTAGGAGTAGTCCTGCGTCCTGCATGTTAAGATCTTGCCACACTGTGTTTTGCATTATTTATAAAATAGACTCAAGTCGCCAACCTGCCTTCGATGTTCAAGGCTTTCCAGGTTGTTTGTCAGGCTATGGTAACCGATCAAGCGAATGGCTCTTCTTTGAATGGAATCTAGCAATCTCAGGGTATGTTTAGCAGCAGAGCCCCAAATATGCGAACAGTACTCCAGCGATGGTCGAATTTGGGCTTTATAGAGCATCAAAAGTTGTTGGGGTGTATAGAGGTTCTATGTTCGGAAAAGTACTCCAAGCTTCTGCGAGGCTGCCTTAGCAATGGCCGCAACGTGGATATGCCAAGACTTATGACTATCCAAATTAACGCCCAATAAATGAATTGATGAAGCCAAGGGAATGGAATGTCTAGTGATGCCGCGAGACGAGACGAGACGAGAATTGGCCCATTCTCGTCTCGTCTCGTGAGGCGAGAATTTTTTTTTATCTCGTCTCGACGAGAAACGCGTTTTTCTCGCTCGAGAGTGCCATTGTCTTGTCTCGTCTCGTCTCGTTTTTTCTCGTGAGTAGGGAATCATAAAAAATATTTTTTTATACGAATCTTAAAGGGGGTAAACATTTAAAAGTATCTGATCGTCTCGCAAAAGGGTTTAATATAAGTCGGTTTGTTAGGCATGTGACTTAGAAACTATTTTTTTTAGATCAACAAAATATTGCAAGCGGCCATAAGACATAATTCACGTAATGTAATAGGCTTGGCACCGAGGTATTTTCAGTCCAAAATATACGGGGTGGTAAAAGATACAGAATGGAGAACGATTTATAATAATAATTTGATTCATAATGGAGCTACCCTTCTTTTATTATTTATTTTTTGGCATAATTCGGGGCGTAATTAACTGCAATAGTTTGGAAAATATTCGACTAAATAAAGGGATCAGCCCAGAATGTCATCCGGGGAAAAACCTTAATTTTTTTATTACATTAATAGAAAGTGCAAGAGAAAGAACTTAAAAAAGTATTTCCGAAAATGCTCTATTTGACATATCAATCTCTCATAGTTTATGAAATATTCGGACTAAATCGCGGTAACATTAGATAATTATTGTGTCCTTCTTTTACATATGAGTTATACAATGTAAACTGTAATTGGTTTAAGATCACCGCCGCTACAACGTTTTCAATCGAAAATGCTTTCTTTCAGATTTGGTTAATTATTTAAAAATGTCAACTACTAACCATAGACAGAAGAAAGAGGCTAGACAATTTGATTCTGTTCTCTTGAATATCTCTTTTAAGGTAAATGCCTTCACAATACGATAGAGTGAGAACGTTAAACACATTATTTTTCTGTCTATATATTAGGAGATACCTAAAATTCAGTGTTCTAACAAACGAGAAAAAAACGAGAAATTTCTCGACGAGAAACGGTCTTCTCTCGTCTTGTGACTTCTCTCGAGAAAAAAATTTCACTCTCGTCTCGTCGAGACGAGACGAGACGAGACACGAGAATTTCTCGTCTCGGCGGCATCACTAGGAATGTCCCGCCATAACTATATCCGGTTCTTCAACATTAACTTTTTTTTAGAAAAAACTGCCGCCTGGGTCTTTTTAGCGTTAAATTCTACTTGGTTACTGTCACCCTAAGACAGAATTTCTTCCAGGTCTTTGTTGAGATGTGAGACCTCTTGCTGCCTGTAGAGATGTGCATTAGCAGCCGATATCCGAGCATCCAAAGTAAAAGATGAAACAAGTGTGCTGTCATCAGCGAAGCTATATATAGGATTTTTAGTTTTTTCCAAAAGATCGTTAATGCATAGTAAGAAAAGGGTGGGCGACGATATAGAACCTTGAGGGACTCCGGCGTTGATGTTAAATGTGTCTGAAAGAAATCCGTCCATCGCCACTCGCAGAGAACGGTCTTTAAGAAAGCTCGACAGCCATGAAAAAAAATTGATCCGGCATTCTGTATGCTCTCACTTTAGTTAGGAGCCCCTCATGCCATACTCGGTCAAAAGCCTTGGAAATTTCCAGTGCTACCGCCCGGGACTCCCCATGATGTTCTATTGCGTTGTTCCAAATATGAGTAACATAAGCGAGAAGGTCTCCTGTTGATCTAGACTTACGGAATCCATACTGGCGGTCACTAATAATGTTGAAGCCTTCCAGGTATTTTAATAATTTTTCATTGATAGCCTTCTCCATAACTTTTGATACAACCGAAAGCAATGCGACTGGACGATAGTTGTTTGGCAAGGTCTTCTTGCCTTTTTTGGGTATGGGCTGGACTCGCGCAGTTTTTCAGCAAGAAGGAAAGATTCCTTTTTTGTAGGATAAGTTAAAAAGCCTACAAAATACCGGTGTCAGTTCGTCAGCGCATGTCTTAATTACAATGACTGGAATATCGTCAGGACCAGAAGCCTTTTTAGTGTCAAGGCTCCTCAAGATTCGTTTAACATGGCGGTGGCGAAAACAAATCTCAGGCATTCTCGATTCTACAGGGGGAATGTTCGGTGGAGTACTTCCCTGAAAATTTACCGTTGAATGTGAAGAGAATAGTTCCGCCAGTAGGTTTGCTTTTTTCTGTGCTTTGGTCGCAATGGTGCCATTAGAACGTGTTAGAGGTGGAATGGTTGACTTGGTAAAGTTCTGACTGACGGCCTTAGCTACCGACCAAAATGATCTCGAGCCGTTAGGACATTCAAGAAGTCTGTCTTCGATCCTCTGGTTGTGTGCTTCTTTGCTATGGTTTATCGTTTGCTTGCATTGGTTTCGAGCGTCAACAAAGATGGTACGATTTTCGGCGGTAGGCTTTTTACGCCATTGTCGGTAGAAATAATTTTTTGATTTAACAGCTCGTTCGCAATTTTTGGTAAACCAAGGCTTGCCGTCAGAAGGGCACTTTTTTGAGAAAGGGATGAAGGCTTCCATGCCAGTAAGGATAACCTCCAATATTTCTGTTGCACAGATGGATGGATCATCAGAGGTAAAACAAACGTCCCGCCAAGGAAACGTTCGAAAATGTCCCTTAGGTCATCCCACTTAGCTGATGAATAATGCCATACCTTGCGTGGTTTAGGAGGCTCTTCGGAACTAATTGGTAGTGTGTTCAGTGCCGAAATAAGGTTGTGGTCAGACGTTCCTAGCGGCGGCTTCACGGTGACAGTGTACAAGTCGGGGTTTGAAGTTAAAAAAAGATCCAACAAACTAGCAAAATCACCATCTCTGTCTGGAATCCGAGTTGGTTCACCCACAAGCTGGGCGAGGCCAGAGTTGATGGCAAAGGATTCGGCTTCACGACCTTGTTCGTCGGTCATGTTTGAGTATTTGAGCCAGTTGACATTATGAACGTTGAAGTCGCCAAGGATGACAACTTCGGAATTTTGATGGTGGGTTTGCAAAAAGTCGATAGTATTAGCAAGAGAGGAGAACAAGTATCTATAATGGGAATCGCTTGGCGGCCGGTAAAGGCAGCAGATAAATTTAGTAATTCTCTGCGTTGATATTTTAAACCACATTACATCAAAGTCGTTAGGCTCGAGTGTCTCCTCTCGTTGACAAGAAATATCACTCCGGACAAAGAGACAAAGGCCAAAATTCCGCCTAAATCGGTGATGGAAGTCGTCCCCAGGATATAAATAGCTGACCGTACTAATCGATGATCTGACTTTGGTTTCGGTTAGTGCAAGTACATGAGGCTTGGTAGATTGTAGATGTAGATGTTGATGGACTGCATTGATGTTCAAGTAAATTTTACAAATATGCTTGAATTTGAACAAAGATGTGTGAAATTGATTTGATTTTGATTAATTTATGAAAATCTTTAGGGTGAATATAAAAGAATTTTTTTTTTTTGGGGAATTATTGTTTTCAAAAAAAAATATTTTTTTATTTTAGATCACGTTTTCGAATCTATGCATAACTTTTAATTCTAAACAACTTTTCTTAATAACATTTTGCTGGATTTTCTGAAATAGGGGTACTTTATTCTTGTACAAGGTTTATATATTACCCTGTACGCCGTTTGACCATTTCAAGTTTTCTGAGAAATCGGTAATAAAAAAAATTCCCATATGTTGCACACTTAAATGATCACACTGTATAATTATATAATATTAATATTATTATTATATTAATATTAAAACGATAATTCCCAATAAACTTAAAGGTTTTCCTTACGAGATATAGGGCGTTCGAAATTTAAAAATATTCATGCTCATGATTTGTCAAAAAACCACAAAGAAACCTTTTTGGAGGAATTAACCCAATGCGCCATCACTAAGATTTTGATGATTCAGCATAAACCTGAACACTTTTGTGTTTAAATTTGTTTCTTCCTCTTATAGTTTTAGGCAGGGTTGAGATGATTAAAATCACGATTAAAATCATGATTTTAATCAGTATGTTTTTTTTTTTTAAATCATGATTAATTTAAAAAAGAGTTTTAAAATGTTAACACTTAAAATGTATTTGTCCATACAAAAAATAAAACCCAGACGCATTTTTATGTGCTGTTATTTATTATTTTATTATAGTAATCGAAGAGAACAGCTGGTTATTACAAAAATAAAACTTAAAAAAAATTCAAAAATTAAAACTAAAAAAACCTTGTTAATACAAAAAATACTTAATTGAAAGAAAAAAAATATATAAAAAAAACCTAAGTGTTATAATGCTTAAATAGAAATACTAGTTCAGCTGCTTTGTCACTGCCAAGTCTGTTTCTTATATCTGAATGTACGAATCCATAAGTAGAAAACATCCTTTCGATATCAGCAGACGATGCACAGGCACACAAAACAGAAATTACTGTAGGGAGCACTTGCTTAATTTCTGAAACATCTTCTTGAGATCTCCACCACTGTACTGCTGTTACATTTTTGATTATTTCCTTTGAAAACAGAGCTTTGTGAAAAGGGTCCGACTTAGCTTCCAACTTAATTAGTAATGGTAATAATCCTGTGTCTGCAAAATATTTGAAATTAATGTGTAGAGCATCTCTCTTTTTTTTTCAGCTAGTAATAGACATTCTTCTTTGTTTATTGTAGGATCCAAAATATACGCCAAAAAGTGAAAGGGGGTTAGAGCTTGAACATATCTGTTCTTAAATAATTGATATTGACGCAAGCTTCTTTCTTCTTCAAATTCAAAACTGTCAAAAATAGCCAGTAACTTTTTCCATATATAAACTGCTTGAGATAAAATGCACCTTTTTGTTGCATTGCATCCAGTGCTATAGAAATTGGTTTTAGCAACTGTAGAAAATCTTCAGCCATCCTTTTAATACAGATATCTGAAACTTTTTTAAAAATCACTGGATCAATGATCTTTATGCTCTTCACATATTAATAACAATTTTGGTCACTCATTTACATAGATCTCAAGACAATCTGAAAATGTATTCCATCGAACATCCTGAGGTAAGACCAATTTCTTGCCCCCTCTTTCTTTATACCAAGCATTTGGCAAATGGGTATTTCTGAAGTATTTCACAATATGTACTATATGTTCTTTTATCTGCGACTCGGTAATTTTTTTCTTCATACTGACCATGTTGCTCGCATTATCTGTAACAATACTGGTAACTTTACAGTTATATTCATTTTTGCACTTATTTATTGAGTTAATAGCCAATTCGGCAAGATAGTCAGCTGTATGGGGATGACCAGATGCATCTATGCTTTCTAAAACAACACTGTTTCCATCCTCTGCAGTCAAAACGACACAGATTATCGGCTCATTATGTATATTGGACTATCCATCTAAGGACATGCAAACAGATTGTCCAGATAACTTGTTAAAACAATTAGATTTTTCTTCAAATATATCATTCAAGAGCGTTGATGATAACTGAAATCTAGATGGTGGAAGGTAACCAGGTCTTAGCATTTCTATGGCATTTCGAACCTCTTTATTTTCTATAGCTCTAAAACTGCAATTTGTTGCGTAAACGGCTTTGGCTATTTGTCTGTCCAATTATTTTTTCTTATCTTGTCCAGTTCGCACAACAAAAGAATCCAAATGACCGCTACTTCCAGTATTTTCACGTCCACCTACACTTCCCATTTCACAGTTATCGCTTTTCTGTTTCTTTGCATGGATAATTTCACTCTGGCTAGTTCCAGGCTGTGACTGACAATCACCATGCAGAGTTTCAAGATCACTGCTGATATCACTAGTTTCACTTTTGCAGGTTTTCCAATGACTTTTTAGTCTGTCCACTAGACCTTGCAATTCTTTACAACACTTTTTACATACTGCTCTGCAACCTAGTTTGTCCACCACTTTCTTTTTTATAAAATGCTGCCAAACACTAAATTCCTTTCTGCCCCGGCTTGTCATGAGTTCAAATGTTTTGATAGATTAACCCCTAAAGCAAAAATATTACTGATAACTAAAATAAGTGCGTATCGTTTATATAGCCGGGCGTTTTCTGCCAGTTATTACAAGTTTCGACAAAGCGGCAAACTTGCAATACCGCGCGGACGACATTTTCACGTTAATACAAGTTTCGACAAAGGCGCAAACTTGCAAAAACTACGCGAACGAAATTTGCATGTTAAAACTTCTCCAGTTTTGCTTCGTATCTGTACTATTCCTGCCTAAAAATATTTGTTTACTTAACAAAACGTATATAAATATAAGCAGAAATATTTAAAAATAATATTATTTGTAAAAGCTGGTAAATTTTTTTAAAAAATCAAAAAAATCATCGATTTTTTAAAAAAATCATTGATTTTTAATTTTTTTAAAAAATCATGATTTTTATCAACCCTTTGAACACCCGCCGTCAAGGACACTTTTTGTCTTAAGGTACTTTCGAATCACCCCGTATAAATCGCTTTTCCGCCACAGGTAAAAATAGCCCCTATTGACATATACGCGCATCAGCGCGAATTAGCCAGAATAATCCAGCAGGCCAACGAGCTGAAACTGAGGCAACAGAGACGGATCAAGTTGGCGCTGGAGATGCGAGAGAAGCAGCTGCAATCGCTGCGACGCGATCAGAGTCTGATTCATTCGGCCGATTTTGTTTGGTTCTTGCGAGCCAGAGTTAGTGTTACGACGGCGAAAAGTAAGTGCCAAGCCCTATCTTACTCTAATCCTCATGTTTTCCATTTCAGACCAATCACGAAGCAGCGCAGGAGAAACAACAACCCAACTATTTCGATTATAGTTTAAATAATAATAGTAATTTAATTGCCTCCTCTCAAGCCAATCTAGAGCTTTCTCCAAGTAACTATTACCCCAATCAATATCTCGCTAATAGTCAATTTTTGTCTTCGAACAAGCTCGAAATCGATCCCAATTTGCTGCACAACAACGAAGACTTTGGCAGATGCCCCGAAGATGTTCTTTTGGAGCACCACTACGCCGAAGAAGTACAGTTTCTCAGCTTGTCCAATGCTTTGATCGGCAACAGCAGCGGCATTTTGTTCAACGACAACAACCCTTTTATAGGGCAAGATGCAGGGAGCCCGGCGACCCCACCTGCTGCTTCCCCTGTTTACAGGCCTAACCCAGCACCGGCACCTCAAGGTACAGACGATGCTGCTTTAATTGTTAAACCCGTACATCCTGCAGAGTCACAAGAGCGACTACCCGATATAAGCACTCTGAATGACCCCAGGCGAAAGAATCGTCAACATTTCGGTGAAAAAGACCTACATTTTATGCCCAACGTCGATATGATGCCTCAGAGTCAAGTTTCCCCCGCTGTACAGCAGTTGAGCGACGCTGAGGTCGCTCCCAAAGTGGAGGACGATTGCGCGAACGAGGCACTTCAGAAACCGTTGCTTCCCCCTAAGAAGCGCAAGCTCACCGAGGACGAGGAGCTCGCGATCTACATTCAAAAGTTCAAAGAGGAGAAGGAGCGACAGAAGAAGCTGGAGAACATTTCGTACCCTGCGCAACGTCAGATGTCCATAGCGGATTTGCAACGGGATTTTCCCAAAGTTAAGACCCTGGCGGCAAGGAAATTGTACCCTGAAGGCACCGGGTACTACGATTACCCCCAGGGGTACGAGCAGTACGACGACTTTAACAACAAACGGTCCATAATGAACGGAACGTCTATATCAACGGCGTGAGAGAATGTTCGGCCAATTATCCGCTCTGTCTGATGATTGGGACCGTTCACACCTGCGTGAATCAGCAAAGCAATGGGCAGGAAGCCGACAGTCCTGCGCAGCCTGAGATGCCTCAGTTCGCTGAACTAACCGCGCCAGCTCAGAATCAGCACAATAATAATATGCAGAAAGCAGTGGTGCCGGAGGTGGTGGTGCCTCAAATGGCAGAAGTGGCCCAGGTCAGGCCGAAGCGTGGCAGAAAGGCCGGGGTGGTCTGTAGTGGGGAGGCTCCGCCCGCCAAGAGGGGCAGGGGCAGGCCGAGGAAGATTGTGAACTGAGGATGAGGGAGTGTAGAATAGAATTCTACGAAGAAACAAGCTGAAGAAGACGGAAGAAATGAGAATTTTGCTGTTCTTTTCAGTAACGATAAAAATATTGTATTCGTATTTTTTTACGTTTCAACTACCAGTATTAACTTATTATTTAATTAAGTAATTAATGGCTGTGCCTATTCAGGATTTATTATTATTTAACTTGTTGACCTTACTTTAATTTTAAAATAATTAAACATTACCAGACCGGCTTACTGACAAGGAAAAGAAAATCGAAGAAAGAAGAGCACATCTTGACGATTTCATTTTCTTGATTTTTATACTATAAATGTGTTTTTATTTAACAAAATTCTTCATTGTTCACCAAAATAGTTCATAATAATTAATGTTCCTCAATTCCAAACAAGCACGTAATTCCATGCATAACTGTAATTTGAAGAATCATCACACATTTTGGCGACACTGTAGCCCAGTCGAATTTTTCTGCTGTCACAAAAATGACCGATTTTTCTTTTTAAGGCGAAGACCAGTCGAATCACAGGAACAACGGTCACAAGGCGACAGAAAAGCGGAAATACAGTAAGTTTTCACTTCTAAATACAAGAGAGTCTTCAATTAATTTTTTTTATTGTTTTTAAGGAGACTTTTCTCCAGACACCGATGAGGCGATACCCAGGAAGAAAATCGGTTAGTTTTTATTATTTTTTATACAAGGCGTCCCAGATGAGAATGTACAGGGTGTTCGCGTATATTTTGTGTGCCAGTTTTTTGACAATTTGACAAGTGGCAGTTTCTTCAAATGGAATACCCCCTATTTTTTCATTGTATCAGTTAAAGAATTTTATCCTCTTTTTAAATATGTAGTTGTTGTTGGGGTTATTTTTTACCGTTTTGGAATTATACGAAAATATAAGAGAATTATCATTAATCCTCATTAAAGTTTTGTAAATGGCTTATGTTACTCAAAGCAATACCTGTCACCTTGACTAAATTGCTCTTGGCGACTTCTGTCTTCTTGACAAATGTTAATAAGCGTTATCAAAATCAGGGTCTAAATGGGACACTCTGAAGAGCAAAAGCGAAATTCTTAACGCGAATTCAGAAGGCGACATCCACATTTAGTAATTTCTAGCGAAAACACTTTCCGAAATGTATCTCGTCAATTTAACGATAAGGAACTGTGCAAGATGTCTTGGCAAATGTTGCACAGTAGTTTTTAAAATTCTGAAACGGCATGAATTCCACGACTTTAAATTCAGAGAAGTTCAAAAATTAACAGAATAGAAGCAAGGACGTTTGGAGTTTTGACATCACTTGACAAACATCCTCAACAATAACGCTAATTTGTTGGAGAACATTCTATGAAACTTCTTTTAATACGGCTTCAGCTCCAAATCCCAAAAACAAACATTTCTGGGCATCGCAGAATCCGCATCTTACAGTTGAAAGTGATACGTTCTGGGTGGGTATCAGTAAATGTGTGGTGCGGCATAGTGCAAAACAGAATCATCAGTCCAGTTTTCATTGATGGATCTTTAAATGGAGTTAGATATCGTGAAATGTTTGCATATGAAATAGAGGATATTCTTGAAACTTTTCCTTTAAACACCGCAAGGAATTTTAAATGGCAGCAAGATGGTGCTCCATGTCATAGTGTTCTTCCAGTTAGAGAATACCTCAATGAGAATTATGACATTTGGATTGGTTATGGAGGGAAGATTGCATGGCCTCCCAATAGTCCCGACTTAACACCATTAGACACATTTCTTTGGGGCCACCTCAAAGACAAGATATCTGCATCCAGACCAAATAGTGTTGCCGATTTGCAGGAACAAATCCAAATTGAAATTGACTTTCTCAACTTCGGTAGGCCAGATATGACTGCTAATGCAATTGAAACACTAAAAGAGGGTTACCAATCCTGCATTTTAATGAGTTTTTGAGCAATTATAAAAATAATATATAAGTTTTAATTTCGTTCCAAAACGGTCAAAAATACCCAACAAACACTATATATACAGTGTTTGTATAAAGTCTGGAAACGGCTTATTAACATCACAATTTATTGGCCGATTTAAACCAAATTTCGTACAGTTGTGTAAGAGGATCTGACGCACCGAATGACGATATTGGCGTTGTTGCCATCTTATTAGTTTGTCTGGAATTCGAACGAATTTTATATTTTTAAACGTAACACCCTGTATATTTTTTCATTTATAGTTTTTACTTTAAATTTGTTACACTTTTGGTTAACACAATTTGTTCCTAATAGTACAGCAGTCGAGCGCCATCGAGGTCGCTCCCAAAGTGGAGGACGCTTGCGCGAACGAGGCACTCCAGAAACCGTTGCTTCCCCCTAAGAAGCGCAAGCTTACCGAGGACGAGGAGCTCGCGATCTACATTCAAAAGTTTAAAGAAGAGAAGGAGCGGCGGGCGAAGCCGGAGGAGAACATTTCGTACCCTGCGCAACGCCAGATGTCCATAGCGGATTTGCAACGGGATTTAAGAAGTTAAGACCCTGGCGGCGAGGAAATTGTACCCTGAAGGCACCGGGTACTACGATTACCCCCAGGGGTACGAGCAGTACGACGACTTCGACAACAAACGGTCCATAATGAACGTCTATATCAACGGCGTGAGAATGTTCGGCCAATTACCCGCTCTGTCTGATGATTGGGACCGTTCACACCTGCGTAAATCAGCAGAGCAATGGTCAGGAAGCCGACAGTCCTGCGCAGCCTGAGATGCCTCAGTACGCTGAACTAACCGCGCCAGCTCAGAACCTCAAGTGGCAGAAGTGGGGAGGCTCCGCCCGCCAAGAGGGGCAGGGGCAGGCCGAGGAAGATTGTGAACTGAGGATGAGGGAGTGTAGAATAGAATTCTACCAAGAAACAAGCTGAAGAAGACGGAAGAAATGAGAATTTTGCTGTCAACGGTCAAAAATACCCAACAACCACTATATACAGTGTGTGTATAAAGTCTGGAAACGGCTTAATAACATCACAATTTATTGGCCGATTTAAACCAAATTTCGTACAGTTGTGTAAGAGGATCTGACGCACCGAATGATGATATTGGCGTTGTTGACATCTTTTTAGTTTGTCTGAAATTCGAACGAATTTTATATTTTTAAACGTAACACCCAGTATATTTTTTCATTTATAGTTTTTACTTCAAATTTGTTACACTTTTGGTATAACATAATTTGTTCCTAATATCAGTAGCTTTTGAAGTAACGCCGTGTTTTAAAAATATCAATAAATTGTGTTTTATTTATTAATAAATAAAACACCAGTTCAGTTTTGATGTAAAGTCATAAAAGCTGTCATTTTACATGCAAAAATGTCTTTAATGTTATATTAACTGCATTTATCCAGCGTTACAGTAAAACTAAAGTATAAATATCTTCCTTTTAAAACAGTCTATTTACTACCAAAATTATATTTTACATACATGACAGAATACATCAAAATTAATAACAACACTAATTTTTTACTAGCACTACTAGATATTATAATTAAAGGTAATTAGATACCTACAGAATATGATTAAAGGTAAAGCATTACCATTTAGAATATACCTTACGTGATTTAATAATCACAACACCCTCTCTTAATGCTTTTCCTCTTTTCAATCAATTCTGAAAATCTTGTCACTGTACCACATTTATATACCTACCAAAATTACAATGTCCTATAAAAAATATAATAATCTTTTTATCCCCTCTCTTGTTCCTAAACCTAATCCTTCAAAATTTGAATAAAATTGAACTCTAGGTATTCCTTTTCTTAAAATATCCGCCAATTGAAATTTTGTATTTGGGTGATTGTATGAATACTGAGTAATATTGAGTTACTTTTATGCCCTTAAGAAGAAGTTCACCTTAGTTTTGTAAACCCGCATTTTTTTCTCTAATGATGGTAGTAAACCATTTGCAACTAGTTAATACTTTAAAATTTTTCTATTTTCGGTAAAATAACGTTTTTCTAAAAATATTCATCCACGGGAATTACCAAATGGTCATGGGAATGATTAAAACACGCATTAAGTTCAAAAAATATATATTATAATAAGTAGGTATATATTTTAAACAAAAGTTTACATTTAAAAATATAATTAAAAGAAACACGTTTTTTTATTTTAAACATTGGTCGAAATTGTTTGTCACATCTTTGCACTAACAGCAACAAAAATTGGCTTATACTAAAGCAATAACATCTTAAAAGTTTAATGAGGAACACATTTTATTTTTAGTTTAAGTGGATTCAAAAATATTAATTTGTTTTTTAAATTTATAATATATTCGGTTACCTTTTACTACTAAACTTGGTTCTGAAAGAACTTCTAAAATTTGTTCCTGTTTTATGTAACTTAATTCTTCCTCTGACTCAAGCTTAAATAAACTACTATTTTCACCATCACATACTCTTAAAAATGCAACTTTTATTTCTCCATCATCCTCAAAGTTTGATCTACATACTGCAACATATCTGTAATTAATATTTTTAAGAGATGACAGTGATACTAGTAAATATGTGCCCGTGTGAACGTTTGAGGGCGGTTTTGAACTAGTTGGTTGTTCATCTTCACTGTAAATGTCATCCACTGATAATTTTTGGTTTTGTGATAAACATGCCAATGGATTGCTTTTTAAAACTCGGGAAAGAGGTAAATCATCTTCAGACTCTGAAGAAGATGAAGAATGATTAAATTGAAGAGGTTCATATGTGAGAGTTCCCAAATGAAAATGTTTACAGTATTCCAAACATTCATAGCATGATAAGCTGCGTAATCAGAGTTTGTTCGTGTTACTAATAGAAGTTACCTGATGAACAGTCATTGTCCCTTTAAAGGGTAAAATGGGAATATTTGACAAAATGTTTGTAAAATGCTCAATATCTTGGAGCGAAACGATAAAAAAATGTACACCTGGACAAGCCTTAATGAGAATATTAAAAAGGGTGATCAAATCTGGAATATCTTTGCCTTGAGCCACTACCTTATCAGCTGTTCTTTTGCAAACTCCCCCTATGCCATCAGGGGCCCCTTTGCCATGCCCGGCCTCATGATAATTCCAAAACACAGATTTTAACTGGGGGTAACATTTCATAAGCTTGTTAGTCAAATAGGAAAACATAGTTTTGTTACGGTACTGAGTTGCCGGACTGTCACTTAAAAAACTAATTTTTGTTATACCCTTTTTAACATATTCATCAATTATGGGGTTCAAATGAGCCCATATACCCCCTACTCCATGTTGTAAAGATTCAGACAAAGTACAGTAACTTTTGGGCTTAACTGCCCCCTCTATCTTTTCATAGACCACCACAGTATGCAAAGATATTTGCTGTCTAGAGCCTCCAAAATGAAAAGCCTGTGTTTCCTCAGCGTATTTCAAGGCATAGTTTTCACTAAAGTCGCAATGAATAAGAATTTCAGAATCAGTAAGACCTTTTTTAAAATTTGTCATGGTGGTGTGCTGATGTAGAATTTTAGCTTCATGGTCCATAAATTTTTTTATCTTTTCATTAAAAATTTTTAAAAGGTCAACGGTTTTAATTTGTTGAGGTTGCTTTGATATTTTATGGGCTTCTTTGAAAGAATTTGACTTTTTATCAAAATATTTTTGCTTTACATTAATCCATTGAAAGTACTGAATAGAATCATTTTTATTAAATTCGTTTACATGAGGCCTAGACAAAGTACAAATTTCGCATTGCCTTAACAAACACTTTTCATTTTTGTTGCTGCAGCAAATATCTTTAACAATATCTGAGGAAGTTTTCCCTAGAAGTATGTTGTTAGTGTAAAGGCTTTGAACCATAAGCTCCATGTTGGCATGAGTTAAACATTTGCACGTGTCTCTGTCAGCTAGTTTCATTGCTTGAATCCAAAAAGGCCGAGAAGTACAAAAAAATTTATAACTTACTTTAATGACTGGATTTTCTTTTAAAAATTGTTGATACAAACTTAGTAATGTATCAGAAAGATATCGCTTTTGCATAGTTACTTTTTTATTTGTTACAAATTCTTTTTTTCCGGGACAGACTCTACTATTATTTTCTAATTCAAGAAAGTCTTGAATTTTCTTTCTTAAAGTCAAAGCAAGTTTCTGTCTAGAGCTAGTTTTTCTTTCAAAAATTGTTACATCTCTTTTAAACATAGGAGATTTTCTATACTTAATGGCAGAAGAGAGTTTGGTTTCCATTTTGTATTTTTTAATAACCTTTCCATGCAACAGTTTTTTAAAAACCTGCTTTGACTTGTCAGTTTTTAATGTTTTATAGCTTTCTACAAGTTGTTTCTGAACAACTTCTCCAAAGAGAAGGTCGCGTTTAACCTCCTCAGCCTTTTTAGGATTAGACTTACTTTGTTCCAACAAATTGTTAATTTTGGTAGTAGGACTGTCATTTACATTTGTGCTTCTGCAGCTATATTTTTGTAATTTTTCCTGTAACCGCTTACACCTCTTTTTGTAACGATGTAGCCTTTTTTTCATAGTTTGGTGTTTTTGTTCTTCACTTCGTTTTTTTCTAAATCTCCTTACCCTGTTTCGCTGCGCCACACGTCTACCAGCCTCTAGTTTTCTTGATATTCTTCTTACCGGAATTTCTTCATCAGACTGTGGAGGAGTGTTATCATTTAAAACCCTTTCAAGTTCTCTTTTAGCTTCCTTTTTCTTTGCACGATGCACCATAGAGTTTTCCTTCCACCTTTTTCGTTGATTTCGTTGTTCACGAGGGGTCATTTCATTGATACTTTTTTTCATTTTCGCCTCTTTCTGCCGCAAGTACTTCTGCCTTTCCTTTTCTTTTTGTTGTTCCCTTTTAACAGGGTCTTCACGAGTTTCTTTTCTTCTTTTTCTTTCACGTTCCCTCTTATCTCTTAAAACTTCCTCCCTGGATTTTTTTGGACCCATTCTTCTGGCCTGAAACAAAAATATAATAATACTTAAAGAAATTCGTCATTCCCGTTGCTATGTGTCATTCCCGTGTCATAAAATTCACACGGGAATGCTGACACGGGAATGATGATTTTAGCTTATTTTTAACTTTTCGTAAATATAAACTTTTAAAATTTATACAATCTAACTCTAGTTGAAAAATGTTCATGTCAAATTACAATAAAAATATAGAAAACTAAAATTAGCTAAAGAACAAAAATACTTTTTACTTACCACGGGAATGCCTCTCGAACCTGTTACAGCTTGCAAAATCAAATATTCTTAGGTTAATACGTATAACATACCCTTGCGAAAGCTCAGTTGATACTGACTAAGGTGCGGCCAAATCAATACCAGCTCAACAGAGTCGAATTATTATCCCCACCAGTTTAATGGTGCGATAAGTGACGACATGGGAATGACGCACAAACGGGGAGGACAATTTTTATTGCAAAATATTCAAACTTTGTATGAAGTTTTAATTTAAAATTATAATTGATTTATGTACACAAATGTAAACAAATTATTTTAGAAGGTTCATTATAAAATAAAATTGATTTTAGGTCGATTATTTTGACCTAGAGTACAATGACACGTAGTGGGGGACCTACACGGGAATGATGTTTATGACAATTTTTATTTGGTTTTTTATAATTATCATTTTTAAAAATGGTTGCTTAAAAAAACCGCCCGGAGCGTATCTTAATAATAAAAACATCTATCTAAAAATAATAATGTAGGATCATATTTAAATTTATTTTTCTTTTTCTGACCTGGGGACATTAAATTACTCAGTATTCGTACAATCACCCATTTATATATTCTATAGTGATATTATTTGTTTTAACATTATCAGTAATAAAATCATATTTCAAGTCGATCAATATGTTTTACTCGTTTATTATTTTCAGGATTTCTAATCAAATTTATACACCTTTGATTGTCTTCGAATACTTTAAAATTTTTAATTTGTATCTGCATATCACATAACAATCTTTTAAACCACATACAATCTTGCACAGCAGCACATAAAGCAATCAACTCTGCTTCTGTACTAGATAACGCTACACAATTCTGTTTTCTAGTCGCCCAGCCCAGGACACTGTATTTCCGAACACTTTTACTATATATATATATCCTGATACTGATTTTCTATCATTTATATATATCTCTTACCCAATCTGAATCTACGTAACACATCAATGGCATTTCATTTCAATTTCTTTTATATATTAAATCCATATCAATAGTTCCTTTTAAATATCTTAGTAATCTTTACAAACATATCCATACAGAATTCATACTTCTATCTTGAAATCTGCTAAGATAATTAATGGTAAAACTTATATCTGGACGAGATCCCAACATCAAACAACCAACCAACTCTCTGACTGGCTTCTTTTTTCATTTTCTTCTATTTTAATTTTGGATCAATAGGCGTTGAACATGATCGATTGATTAGAATATACCTTACGTGATTTAATAATTACAACATTTAATTGAAAGTGAAATAATTACAATTCTTATGATGAGAGGATATAATATGGCGATAGGGTCAGGTCTTACGAAGAGGTTAGAAATCTATTTAATGACGCATTTCCAAACCGAAATCCAATTTCAAAAGCAACTGTTCTAAAAACTGTCCGACGGTTCGAAGAAACTGGAAATTGTAGAGATAGGCGACGACCAGCAGTAGTAGATGAAGAGAAAAGTTTAGAAATTTTACAACATGTTGTTGAAACCCCTGTTTCTTCATTAAGAAAAATTTGTCAAGTAAGTGACGTCTGCTTCAAATCCGTCCATAATGTTTTATTAAAACATAAATATCATCCTTTCAAAATACATGTAGTTCAAAAGTTATCAGAAGATGATTATGAGGGAAAAATTGAATTTTGTGATATGACGTCAAGGTTTGACCAAAATAACCAGTTTTTCAAATTTATAGTATTTTCGGACGAAGCAACATTTATGTTAAATGGTAAAGTCAATAGACACAACTGTAGGTTTTGGGCAAATGAAAATCCCCACTGGATGAGAGAAGGTCATACACAACGCCCTGGATGTGTGGGCTGGGCTTCTGGGTAACCACAAGATCGGTCCATTTTTTATTGATGTAAATTTGACATCACAGCTTTACCTTGAGCTCTTGGAAACGCAAGTAGTACTTACCCGCTATACGAAATGTGGTGGGTCCAAATTATGCAAGTACCTACAGGGACATTTTTTTAAGTGTCTCACCCGATTGGCGATTTTCCTGCTGACTATCATAAAAAACAAATTACATATTTCTGAATGATTTTCGATAAGGAAGCCGAATTTAATGTCAAAAAATACATAGATTTACAAATTTGACAGATGAGACGCCATTTTGAATTTTCTTAAATGGCAACCCCCATAAATAACCACACGATTGGATTGCATTTGGCGATCCGATTCTAAAACTTTATAGTTGCATGTTGACACTTATTTTCAGCCGTTTCGGAAATACGGGCGTTCCTAATTTGCCTCCATCGATTTTGTCTTTTAAGTGTCTCACCCCTTTAATAAATAGACCTTCTAAGCTGAACACCCTAATTTTTTTCACAGTGACATAATTTCCCGTTAGCAAGCGATCTACGCTATATAGTTATGGAGGGCTCTCCATAGCTATATAGTCAAATCCGACAGATGTCAAAAAGTGACAGATACGACGCCATTTTGAATTTTTTTAAATGGCAACCCTCATAAATAACTAGACGATTCAATTGCATTTGGCGATCCGATTAAAAATTAAGGTGTTCAGCTTAGAAGATCTATTTATTAAAGGGGTGAGACATAAAAGACAAAATCGATGGAGGCAAATTAGGAACGCTCGTATTTCCGAAACGGCTGAATAAAGTGTCAACAACTATATAGTTTTACAAAACGTCATTTTTTCAAATTTCAAAAATGTCGAAGATATTCGGAAAAATCCAAATTTTTATGATTTCGTTCTTATTGTTTTCTGGTTCTATTTGAAGAGATATGCCAAAATAAATTTAGCATTTTTATTGCCACTTTTTATCCTCTACAACAAGGTTTAATTAAATCTTCAATCCGACGTTTCGTTTTTTGGCAACCATCATCAGCTTTGTTTTTTTAAACAGTCTATGAATTTTATTTTGCGCTTTACCAACCAATTTTTTTTTCTATATCCAGCGACATATAGGTATCTAACTTATTCTTTGTTAGACGTTTCGGACTAAAAAACTCATCATCAATGCAAATGAGCACCTTATTTGATTTTGTTTTGTTTTTATTGCTGTATTTCAAAACTATTTTTTTATTTTACATTATTTACCATAATATTAGATTAATTTGCTGCCATCATCCACGAACCGAAAACGCAGAAACCGATAAATTGGCTTGACGTAAATACCTGGTAATGCGGGTTCCATTTCAGCGTTTGGTTTTCTCCAAGACCTCGCTGGTGTGTATTGCTCGATTGCCGCGAGATGTTACCACGTGCAACATCTCGCCCAAGTACCGTTACATTTTGTGTTGACATGCATTGTGACGTCCATTTCCTTTTCGTCTCTAGCTTTGCCGATGAGCCGTAATACGGCGAAACGCGTCCAAGGATTGGGCCTGACGGAAAGAAAAGGGACAAACTTCTTTAAACCTCTTTATGATCTAATGTTATTGTAAATAATGTAAAATTAAAAAATTGTTTTTAAAGCCAACTAGAGTTTAAATAAAACAATAAAACAAAAAAAATAAAATAAGGTGCACTTTGCATTGATGATGAACTCTTCAGTCCAAAACGTCAAACAAAAAATAAGTGTGATACGTAATTGGATTCAGAATAAAAAGTGGACTTTATCAAACGTAAAATAAAATTTTTGGACTATTAAAAAAAAATAAGGGTGATGATGGTTGTGAAAAAACGCAACGTCGCCGTCGGATTGAAAATTTAATTAAACCTTGTTGTAGAATTAATTGTAGAGGATAGAAAGTGGCAATGACAGTCTAACAATAAGAACAATGCCGCAAAAATGAGAAATTTCTATAAACTTTCAGCTTTTGTTTCTAATGTTTTGCGTACTAAAACACAACTCAATTTATGCATTGTAATTATCTTTACTGAAATATAACTGCTAATTAGATTAAGGAGTCCAAAATATATTTCTTCTGCTGTAATTATCATACCAGTAATAGTTTTTTTAAATACCCGTCATGGCCTACTAACAAAAAATGTATATTTTTTTAATAAAACGTAAATTTGGTGCTTAATATTAAAAATAAAGATAAGGTATTATATATTTCTAAGAAGCGTGTTATAAACTAAATTATATTAATAAAAAATATATAGGCTGACCCATTTAAAATCAAGTTTGTTTTCTTTTCTTGGAAACTATTGAACGTAGAAAAAATCTGAGTACATCACTGGATTTTGTACATAAAAAACTACAAAAAGAACATTTATTTTCTCTTGGATAAGCCACAGGGTAACCTGAATATTAGGGTGGATCGATCTATATAAGGAAAAAAATAAAGTGTGAGATCTCAATTACCCTGGGTGCTAGAAAGTTGTCACTACTATTGTTGATCATTCATGCAAAGTTTCGGCTCTGACAAGCGCCATTTCAGGTGCCTAGTTCGCTTCGAATTTTCCACAAAGCGTACTACTGAAATATGCAGCTCTTCGCTTATTTCACTCAATAAAAATTGAATGAAATAACCCAGAACTCACCACGTGGAGGTGGCTGCATGTCGAGTTCTTCCCCGCCTCCCTCCCGACCTTCGTCTTATTAATGAGTATTATCAATTTATTGATCTAAAGCCTTTAAAAATTGCTGTTTTGTCTCAGTTTTCGGAATTTTTTTTCTGGAGGCAATCCGAGTTCGAATCAAGCCATATCTTGATTCTGTTCCGCTTACTAAAACAGAGGCTTCAGTGACTGTCCTAATACATCTTTCAACAGATTGTGTGTGACAAGGGTATTTCAAAATTTCGATGTCGTCAGGAACTGTTAGAATCATCTCTTGCAATGCAGTATCTGAAATTGTTCTTGTGAGTGGTGGTTCAGTTACGCTAACTGACTGCCAGTTTATCAATTCAGTGTAGTCTTGAGCGTCAAAATTCAGTTTTGGGACTTTGAACTCTCTGATTTTGCTATTCTGAAGACTCATTACTCTACATTTCAGAATTCTTCTTAGCGCAAGTTCTCTAATAGGCTTTCGAAAATCTCTAAGCATTGTCAATAGAATATTTTCTGGATGAGCTAAAAATGCATTCCTCTGTATGACCGGATCAATCACATCTTTAACTGTACTTGGCATATATCTCGATCTTGTTATCAGAGAGAACAAATGTCTGGAGCCTTCAGTACACGATGATCTGATTTTAATATCGAACCAAACAGGAGCATAAACTTTTAATTTAAATTCGGTTATTGTTTTCAATTAATTCGAAGGTTTTTCTGAAGCTACATAAAGTCTTAAAATCCTATTTGCCGTTGTCAGCCATCTTGAGTGTGACATTTTTCCAGGATCACGATTTGATAAATTTGAGGGGACATCACCTCTTGCGATTGCCGAACACATTTGATACAAATAAACTTGATCGGTACTGGTGTCATTTAGTCTGGTAGTTCCCCATCAATTTTTCGAATTTAACTATTGGAAGGTTCTGACATGTTGGAAGAAGCTTTCCAATCGTTCCTGAGAATCCTCTTGGGTCGTTAGTTTTACCATCCATTTTCTCAATCAAATGGCGAAGTGGAAGTTCATTGGCTTGCAGTAGGCAAATCAACCATTGTAAGGAGTGTCCAATTGCTACTTCTAATTGCTTAACAACTCCATTCTTGAAACCTGTATTTACAACAGTTCCGTCACAGCCAACAGCAGCAAGTTCTTCAACAGGTCCCAAGTTACTGATTAGAAAATCGAAAATACTTGATTTGATGTCTTTAGCATTTCCTGAAGTAGGAGTTTACATGTCCGAGATAAACAGACCCAGGTTCTGCAATAAGAACAATATGTTCCTCCAAAACGTATCTCTTATGATGCTGATTAAGTGCTTCCTTTTTTCTCCGTCAGTAGTGTTCTGTCCTTTCTACCGTCAAAATAGATCCCTGTAGTTTTCAAATTTCCTGTTGATTCCTTTTTTTAGTTCCGTTCTTCGTCTCTTTCGTTCTCTCCGCAATTTACTACGGTTTAATAATTTTGAAGGGCCGTTTCTACTGACAACGCCAAGATCTTGCAGAACAGCATTCGCTAAAAAAGAAGCACATCTATCCGAAACTCCTGTTCGATCGCAAGCCTCTGCTAAATTTCTGAAATCCACCCCTCGAAGGTCTGTTCTTGCTTTTGAAGTTGATGGACTATCTAATTGAAGTTTAAACTCGCTTGTTGTAGAACTTTCACCCAGAAACACACTTTCTTCCAGTGGGGAGGAAGTTGTTTCTAGAACATTCACTTTTCTTACATTTTTCAATTGCTCTAGGCGGCTTTGGTCCTCTAGTTGTTTTTTTGCTTTAAATTTTCTTTGCATACGTTTTTCGAAAACCCTTGTCAATTTAATGTCAACATTTCCAATAAACATTCTTCTTTCTGTTCTTTGGTCTCGTAAAAATTCTTGTTCTGTTTTAAGCACTTTAATTTTGCATTTGCATGAGTCAAAATCTTTACACTTGCACGTCGATATATCAAAAAGTTTCTCACTTGATTGTCTGAATTTTTCTAGCTTCTCTAAACACTTTTTATTATGTACGGACCCAATGTTTTTTTTTAAACTTCACAACATAGTCTTTAATCAATCGATAAATCTCTTGTTCACTCACCACTTGTAAAGAAGCATTTTGCCAAATGTTTTTCAATACAGATATATATAACTTTTTTAGAAACATCACTTACACTAGGGTCTTTGCCATTGTTCTGGTCTTTTATTAATTGCGTGTGCCACAAATCGTCGTCAATATCACGAAATGTCGTATCTCAGTTTCACCAATTTTACAGGAGAGTCATTTAAAGATTTGCACTGATTTTACATGGACACTCTAATATAACTAATTAATAAATTTGTTTGATTTTTTGGGTAGTGAGAAATGTATGTTTATGAATGTTGGAAGTGTGATAATTTTACAAAAAAAATAATTATATGTATTTTTTTTTTAGTGCAAAATTAAGTTACGACCATTCGTGAAATTGAAAAATAATATATCAAAGCATTAACAATAGTTACGTCGGTAGTGAATTTTGGCAATCTTAGAATTTAAACGGCAATAAATTAAAAATAATAGTTTATTAAAGTGTACATAATACCAGAAAAGTTATTCTTACAAATATAAAAAAACTAACTAACAGTATTAATGAATATTGTTTGAGTAACTTAAAATTAAGCAGTATTCACTGATCAAAACCAAAAGAATGTATTCTAAATTTTATAATTTAATAATAAGGAATATTCAAATAAAAATTTTGAAATGTGACCTTAAATCCTCAAATTGTTCTTTGCTTATTTTTCTAGCATCTGGGTTTAATGGCTGTAAAGGTAAATATAGTAAATTTAAGGTTTGCCTTTTTAAATTAATAGTATCGTAGCAGTCCTGAAGGTGACTGGTTTTATAAAATATTTTTGTTGGCTCGTTTTTTTTAACTTTAAGCTTCATCATGTCACTCCATTTTACAGGATTTCCAGATTCAGATGTTTTAATCGATAAAACTCGAAGATCTTGGGATAGGGTCTTGAAATCATAAAAATCGTTATATTGTAGAGGATACACGTTATATGGCTGTTTTCGCCTTGAAAGTCGTATTATGGGATATAGCTGAGACGGGATAGAAGTTCACCTGAACATGATATGGCTGTGGATATGGCACTATGTGCGCTATCGCCTTCATTCTGCCTATGAAATGATTCGAAAAATTTTAGTGAAATCTCTTCAATGTTGGAACTGTTAACGACAGAATAAAGCATCATAACAGGAGTAATTGAATTTTTATTCTGGCCACTGCATCCATCTGAAAAAGGTTAACGAATTTCGCTCGTTTTTCATTGTGGTAAATTTGTAAAGCCTTGTAAACGCAGGAACTTATTTTTGACGATCCTCTTTTGCTGCTAGTTTCATCCTAAACGAAACAAGAACAATCCTTTGAAGCAATGTCATAAAAAGTAAAGTTGTAATTTGACAAACGTCGTTTATAAAAAATAGCGCTTTCTTTAGATTGGGGCAAGTATATCACCTGTTGCAAGTCAAAACTTGCACAAACTATGTCACTATTCATTTGGGCTTCTTGTTTTATATTTTCTTTAATCTCTCCGATTTTTTTTTCTCTTCAATATGCTGATCATAACGTTCTTTTAATTTTTCTTTTGTTGCATCATCACCTTCACGGTAACTAAGGCATAATGAACATTGGTCTTTTTTAGCTCTGTGAAATGCTAAATTAAGAGATCTAAATATTTTGCGGTACAAATCAATACAAGGTTCTTCGTCATTTTTTGGTTGTAGTTCTTCCAGAAACATAGCGTACATTTTGGAAACAGTTAATTCTGGATGGAGGTACTGGCGGGTGAAACTGGATCGACAGTAATGGGACTCCATATTTGGAAACCTTTCGATGTGTTTCATAATGGCGCTACGGATTTTAGTGTCGCGTTCAATTACGGCAGCAGATTGACGCCCTCCTCTTTGTTCATCTATTATAACTCCACTTGAATTCAGCTTTTTTAAAGCTGTTCTTGTCATTCGGTCAGTGATACCAAGTGTGTTCAAAAAAAATATTTTGCATACCAAGTACTCTTTATTGTCAAGAGTTAAATAATACTTATTAGTATGTTTCCTGCGAGAAATCTCTTCTTTTGTAGTTCATTGGCTAGTTTCTGATGTTTTACATGTCTAGCAATAAAATCACGTTGACGTGTAAGGTTTCCTAATTCATAAAAATAATTAAAAATTTTAGTTCGCTCTTCTTCATTAAATAAAATACATTGGCGGCTTTGTTTTTTACATTTTTCACTATTACATCGCTGCTTCAATTTGCGTTCGTTTACAGTTTTTCCTGTTTTTGGACTAACGTATTCTTTGCCTAAGTCTTTTAAAGATTTTGCCAATTTCTGCTTATTAGTTTTTTTCTTTTTAACAACTACTTCGTGTTCTTTTTCTTCGCCCTCAACTATAAAATCTTCTGGCTTCGATATAGATGAAACTGAAATTACGGATGAGCTTTTTATCTCTTTTATTTTACGTTTCTTCTTATTACTTACTAATGATAAATGTATACTAACAGTAAATTCAGAGACAATGCAATATTATTGAAAGGAAAGATAGACAAGTATTAACACGAAAAGTTGAGATACGCCATAATAAAACCAAAGAAGTATTCAGTGCGACAATTTCACGAACTGTCGTAACTTTATTTACGTCAGTTCGTGAAATTCTCTTTTCGGCTACAATAGCATACGACACCGATTAATATTGCCGTATATTTAGTACCAATGGAAATTGAGTTACGACGCTTCGTGATATTGTAGAGAAGGTTATTTTATATACATAGACGACATATCTCAAAATTCAATTTTCTTGAGTTACGACACTTCGTGATATTGACGACGAAATATGCTCTCATAACATCGCTATAAGTCGGAAGTATGTTGCACTTAAGTTCTGTTGGTGCTCCAAATACCTCGCATTCAATGTCTTTACGTGTATTCGGCATTTTCACACAAATAAACAATTACGCGTTCACTAAAAAAAGTAAATATAAGTTAATAAGACGTTGACTCTTTGAATGCGTCGAGACAACTAATCTTGTCGGTACAGGAAAGGCAGACTTGCGGCGGCGTACGTGATATTGATATAGCTGCGCGACACTACTTGCGCATTTGCACGGTTGAGCTCAGATGTATATGTTTCGATGAATTTATGAGTTTATTAGTGGCAATTTTTTTATCAACACAGCTATATAGAGGAGAAAGTCAAGATAAATCACTCATTTAAAGTTTATGAATATTTTCATAATTTTCCCAAATTTGACCTCAAGTAGGCACCTGAAGATGTTATCCCAGAAAGCCCAAATTTTGTATCATAAATACTATATCAAGTTGACAACTTTTGGTTACCCAGGACATATCACATTCGAGAAAAAAAAATTCGGCCCACCCTACTGAATATGGGGGGTGTCCCAAAATGTAAAATTTTCAAAAGCATCCCGTATATCAAAAACAAGGAGGACTAGAAAAATTCTGATTGCGGCATCTTTTGTTTCACGAAAAGTAGTACGGTGCCGCGAAAACCGTATCCTTCTACCTTTACTAATAACGAAGATACCCGTCAAACCATCGAAAACTGGACACCCTGTACATTAAATAAGGCGCAAAGAAAAGTGATTCGCTCGACTCCCTAGTTTTAAAACTCATATTTTTCAAATGACGAAGAAAGAATTTATTAAAATGTCTGTGCTATATCCAAAATACTTAATCACAGATATCACCACACTGTGCCGGAACAGCCAGCAATCGCGCCCCCTTTAATTAAAGTCGAAAGTTTCCAGTGTTAATCCAGAAATTCCAGAGATCTTTGATTGCCGACGCCGGGATCCTTGTTCCCGTTTCCTGGACCGATTGTAAACTTTAAGCTCAAAATTATCCCTCCGGGGAGAGATTTGTGAAATGGGGAAAACACTTATATACGAGGGTTGAGGTTTCTTACTGATAATTCCAAAAACATGGGAATCTTTTAACTGGGTGTTACCTAATAGTATACAGGGTGTTAATGAATGTCACGTAGATATAGTGCTCGCCAAAATAGAAAAAAAAAATACTCATAAACATGCGGTCAAAAGGCTTCATTTCTTATATACAGGGAGTCAAAACTTTTATTTTTTTTTTACTTTTTTCGTTTTTCTCCCATATTTTCCGAGATAATTCTTTCAAATTTGGTACATTTATTATCTCTCTTGCTTTTCTAAATTTTCAGAGGAAGTATACAGAGTGTTACATTTTTTGCTCTACCAACACTCACTCTCCTGAACTTTTTTTTGTGTTACCCGGTATATTTTTTTGATATTATATTTTGACTCACCGTTCTTCTATCATTGCTTTTGATCCCCTACATTTTTATTGTTTCTCTCATCGTTTTCTAGTTATTGGCGAAAATAGCCGTCGATGCAAACCCAGTACTATACTCTGTCGCTTAATGCGAGAGAGTAATAAAATGTAAATTTGTAATGACAGGACCCATTAAACAGGGTGGACAACTTAAAGGTTGCATTGTAAATTTCAGGCAAATTGCAATAATTAGTTTTTAAAAATTCCATATTTCAGATATTTAATACGTACACACCCCGAATCGGTCCTAAATTAGGGGTCACCCTAATTAGCATACGATAGAAAGACGAGTTTGGTGAATGAAAGTAATGTGACAGAGGAGTTACTGCAGGTAGTTTATTACAGTAATAAGTATAATAATAATTATACTTGATTATAATTATAGAGATAGGCAGATAATTGAGATATTAATTATTCTAATATTAAGTAGATATTAATTGTGGAGGAAGACAAAAGTGTTGTTTTAATTTACATTACCTACACTCCACTGCAAGTATGGACTACTTCTCCAAATTTAAATTGAAAATGTTTATATATTTCCTAACTATTGTTACCTATAATGAACACTAATTGATAATAATTTGACAAATTATATTCCACGCCGACATTAAAAAGTGTTATACTGACAATACGTTACAATTTCAAATTCATTATTACTAGTACAGCGATTATTCACTATCTGACGATGAAAACATTTCATTACTGTCGCTACTGCTGTCATCTGCAGGATTTAAAATAATAGGTTCTACCATGACTTCAACGCGTACATCTAAGTCCCACATTTTTTGTTTCTACGCCCTCGACATGTAATATGCACTTATGCCAATCTGCTGCTTGTACATTCGCTATTGCCGTTTAAACAGTTCTTTAACATCTTTTAATTTAAAAGTTTTATTTTCACGCGCCACTTCGCCTTTTATCTGTGCCCATATAAGCTTGAATGGATTTAGTTCACAATGGTAAGGCGGTAAACGTAATATTGTAACACCTCGTTCACGAGCCATTTCATCCACTACATATTTCGTATATTTTTATTTGTGAAGTCTTGCAAGATCAAGCAACTGCACTTTTAGCATTATTTCGCCAAATGCAATATTTTTTTCTTCGAACCAGTCAACAATCTTTCCTTTTCGCCACGCAGAAGTTGGCAAAGCTTCCACCCGACGGCTGTGGTATGGTGCATTATCCATCACGAATACCGACTCACGTTCAATACAGAATTCCCTCATACACATTCTTTACCATTGTACGCTCCCCAGGTTTTAAATGACGTCGTTTTGTATCTTGAAGAACTCGCCTCAGGAGCGTGCGGTCCATGGAAGCGATGGAAGCACTGCTTCCCCTACCGCTTTCATAAGACATAAGACAAAACAAATTTTATATTAATCTATACCTATCCATACAATTAAAATACCCAAGTATTTATTTCTATCTAATTTCCAAATTAAATCCGGCCCTGTATGCATCCCTGACCAACGCAATATTAAATGTATCGAAGAATCGAAGTGATCTCAATACGTGTATACTACACTCTATACGCGTATACGAGTAATAATTAATATGGTCTGCCGTGCCAAGTAAAGGGTAAATCGTTAGACTTCGGTATTTCCTTCGCCGCGATGCGACGCCGGAACGAAGCCGCCAAAATATTTAGTTTCCACGTGTTTGTACTCGGCAGTTACGATTGTTTGTCGCGATTTTTCGCCAGGAATACGCGGTACACGGTAGAGGATCTGTCTGACTTGACTTTGTTTATCTTACTTCTTGATTTATTTTGTCATGGAGCAACCAATTGCCGGCCCATCGAGTTCGGGAAATGTAAAGTGTATCTGTTCTGTATGCGAGTTATTGGAAAAAGGATTTTCAACGCTTTTCTTTGATGAAAAAAGGAATATTATTGCAACAGGTAGGCCTACACCAGATTTTAATTTAAAGACAGAAATGAAGGCGGCTAAAAAATCCGTTTAAAATTAAATCAAACTGTGAATTCAAAGTAAAAATGTATAGATAGTTTTCTGTATTAGTTTCTGTTATGAAATTTTGTTAACTTGTTTTTAACGACTCTTAGGCAGGGTTGGGTCACTAAAGAATTGGTTTTCGACGGGCAAATTACGTAAAAATTAATAAAAAAAAACATAGGTACCTAGCCATTTAGAAAATAGAAGAAATATTAAAAAATCATAGGTACATAATCACACATTTTCGACAGTACCTACATGACAGTATTCTACCTGTATTTAAACGTCGAAAAATTGCCAATATTTGGGCGTGGTACTCAAAAAATTTTTCGCCTCCGGCGGGCCTCCCAGCGGTGCTTCCCCTTCTTCTCTTCATAACTCACCACACGCCCCTGACTCGCCTGCATTATAATATTTGCTGTTTTGAACAACCACCAAAATAACACCAAAATAATAAAACTGAATTGCTAATATCCTCTTGATTGAAAGTTGTCTACGACACTGAACGTTGGTTAGAGGCGATAAGAAAGCGTGCGAGCGCCTTTAGACATGGGTTTTCCTACCTGCGTTGCCAAATTAAGTAAAACAGGTACCGTAGAGTGAAAAGGCCTTTAATGACATGCCGATTTTGGTACATTTTATGGGAATTTAAGTGAAATATTTTAAAACCTGACAACATGTAACGACTTATTAATGCACAATCTTCCCAATGCTTTTATTTCAGTTTAAAGTGAGTGAGTCGATGTTAATTATTTTCTCCGCGCACCGTCAATGGTGATAAGAACAGTTTTGCCAATTATTTTGGGATTGTAGTATAGTTATCGTCCATATTTTGCTACGTCGGCGATTTTCGCAACGGAATGAAGCCCTATGAGGGCTCAACTTATTTCAGCCATGGATCGTGCTGTTTACGTATAATAATGGTAGTATAGGTTAATAAAGAAATGTTTTATATGATTTGATTACTTTGGTAGATGCTCACAATAATTTTAAAAAACTGTGCTAAATGTCTTTACACAATGTCTTAGGTATATTAATTATAAAAAGAAACAACCGAAATTAATATCTACAATATGACATTTTTCATTATCCAGTTAAAATATACCTAATTATTAAAAAAATGCTTGGATTAGTTTTAAAAAATTAAATGTGCCTATTTTATCGACACCCCAAAAATAGCCTCCGGTAGCCCCCCTGTAGAATAGGCCAGGAGCCGCCACTGGGCCCGACAGATTTGCAAACGCAATTTATATCATGAATTACTCTTTCAATATTTGCCTTGGGTGTTAAATCCGGTCCATCAGTGGTTTTAATTGCAACGAACATCGATTCTTTGATCCATTCCAATGGTCGCTTATAGTATATTTGCAATTATTTCAGCTTTCTATACATTAAATAGAGTTTTGTTACAGACAGGCGGACGAGCGGACAGACATGACATGCGTACACCGCCCACTTCATATACAAACGACGAGTCTTTTTAACGGTTCCCTTGTAAGTATAAGCTTGTTTCGTACCCTCCCACTTATCGGGGGACTCAATATTATCCCCCCCTCCCTCGACGTACCCCGTTTCTCCAAACCTTATCCCCCCAATCTCGTCCTGCTTGTCGTCGAACACCCGTTTGGGCGGCGATTCTCCCGTAACCATAGTAACTGACGGCAGAAATCGGGAATCAACGTTTCCATACTATATTCAGTTACAGACTGATTTTTGATACAATTCCCATAAACATTATATTGTAGCCAACGGGGATTTATACAGGGTGTATCTCCTATGTAGGTATGCACGGCCCGTAAGTTCAGAGTGTAGTCCCCTAATTCTTTACGATATCCAGACAATTTTTTTTTCTACAAGGTAGAAATATTTGGCTAAATTAAATAAAATCTCACCAGGCGGCAATAATTGACAAAGAAATTCGACAAACCCTATTCTCAACAACAAAATCAGGCTAACGATTTCAGAAGACCGTTAAAATCGGCATAGTACAGAAAATAAACCACCAATACTATATAAATTCGGTTCTAGGAATTATTCATGTCTCGAGTTAAGAAAAAATAGTTTAATACTTTAAAATAAATATATTTATAACTTTGTTGAATATTATTAAATGCTAATGAGGTTCTTTGTAAGGTGCCGAAACACCGCAGTAGAGACATATTCTCGTATAAGTTGCCCTAATTTCTGATTGGTTGTGTATAAGATGGCGGCGATGGCAGTCACGACAACGGACTACGTAGGTCGCTATTTTTAGTCGTTTTAATTTGGCACCCCGCAACTCGGTTACACTCGGAACTCTCACGTATGATCTTGGGGAGCTTGGTGACAACTTTCTAGTCTTCCAAAAGTGGCTAGTATAGCCAATAGCATACTTTTGCAGACAGAAAACCCTGATGATAACTCCTGGACTAAAGTTATTTTATAAGGGTAAAAATTACTGTTTTTTTAAATAATTTCAACTGATTTAAAACCAGATCAACTTGGGTAGCAGCTTTTCTCAACGACAAATGTGGATCCTGAACAAAACGAAGTAATGTCTCTAATTTTTTCTCATCACTAGTTGCCGTATCTTTATCTTTGAACTGTTCTCACAACTGTAGATTCTGATATAGGCTGTCGGTTTGGAAAAGTTATATTGAAAAATTGCTTTGTTTGGGGTAAATGATCTTTGTCGGTCTCCAAAACCTCTGATCATTAGTTAAGTTATACGCTCCCTTTCGTTGAGAGACATTTTCAGAAATTAATATGACAGTGACGCAAAACATTCTAGTACCAGCTCGTAAAAATGCAAAATGTAGGTAATATCTTACCTGTTGTATTTATGTCCTTTAACTGAAATTATATCTTAAACTAATGGGTTTAGCCATATGTCATGTTTCATAACTGTTGTTTAGAATGTTTAGAGGAATCGAAAAAACGTGATTAAAAGGGGGTCATTCCATTTAAATAAACCAAAGTTTTGTTTACCATGACTGTTTGAGGCACCCTGTATAACTACAGGTGTCCTAGTTTTATAGATTTTTTTTAAGGCCTATAACTTTTATAACGGAAGTTTTTTAATATTTTGTGCCATTTTCTAAATAATTTACCGATCCGGGACTTTTTACACACTGTGTATTGTGGATTATGTTTAGCCATTTCACTATAAAACTATAAAAGAATAAGACGATTTTACAGTTATAAGAGATATGGTGTCAGTTTATACTGATTTATAATTTTATTAATATCCGGATAAAAAGACAGTTTTAGGCGAAAAAAGTCTACAAGTATAGATACATACATTTATAGAATGTATATCAACTGAATGCTGATGTGAAGAGAATACCCGCGCTTTTCCCTTCTTTTTTTATTAATATTTATTGGTTATTAGTCCCGCAGTTCGTGTGCACGTCGGCTCCTTTGCTTGCAGACCTGGGCGTTACCTGATGGTAGTTTTTATGAATTATGTTACAAGACCTATTTGGTCTGGGGGACGCTTAATTGGTTTTTAATTTTGACGATGAGGTCGTTCGTAAAGCAAACGGGCGGAAGATTGGCTTGTTGGTTTTCGTAACGGCGATAATATATTTGACAAAGCCTGCCCGTCTGCCAGATTTAGGGTATATAGAGCCTAAGTGCAGAGATTCGTTCAAGGCCCGTGTTGTTACCAAAAAACATATGCGTGATGGCAGTTAAGGCCAGTCAGTACTCATAGCAACCATCAGAACTTGAAAAAATCTGTTATAATCATTTTCATCATTAAATGGATGATTATTATTAAAATAATAATATTTCCGTGGCCTGGCGCAATTTATTCCTAGCGACAATAAAAAAATGCTATATGAAAGCCGGATTTATGTGTAATACAGATAATATTGACGGCTTCGAAGAAGAAGATAATATTCCGCTTGCACAACTGTTTCCTAACATTAAGGGCACATTTGTGAACTTGAAATAATTTGCCTCTATTGATAACGATTTGACAGGTGCATTTGAATTGAAAGTACAGAATTGACTACCATCAAGTGTATGAAGAGATCCAAGAAACGGATGAAACTACTTTCAACTTTGAGACAAAGGAAGAGGAACCTGAACTTACTCCAATGTCGAAAATATTAAGCATATCTGAAGCCTGCATAAGTTTGAGAGACTTAGAACACTTTTTTAATAATGTTAATTCTAATGTTGACAATGCAGTGCAATTTACAGCAGATATGCTTAACGTTGGGAAAACATCAATATATAAACTTTTAAAAGAAGAAAAAAGTGTTGGCGTCAAACCTCAAAAAACTTCTCCAGGAGCCAGGACGACCAAAACTTGAGCTGGATGACGTTTTAATGCAGAGAATAAGGCGAAAAGCTCATAGCTTCTTCTAAAAAAAAGGGATTCCCGCGCTGGACAAAACTTTTGTGCTCAATCCGAGAAGACCAGGATTACCCAGTTATGTGTCGAAATACGCTTTGGAAATTATTAAAAAAAAAATGGGTTTTCGGTGGAAAAAACATAATAGGCAATCGTTTTTAACAGACAGAAGCGATATCGTATGTTGAAAAAGGAATGTCTTAAGAAGCATTTGAAAAGCCAGAGAAGAAAACAAAAAAATAATTTACCTAGACAAAATATGGCTAAATGAAGGCCACACTGTGACTAAATTTTGACAGAATGAAAATATTAAAAGTTCAAGGCAAGCTTTTTTGGAAGGATTGTCCACAGGATGAAGACCGCCATCTGGAAAAGGACATCGACTCAACATAACCCAGATTGGAAGATCTGAAGGCTTCGTTAAAGATAGTCTAGGCGGGCGTGGTGTAAAAGTGAAATAACAGAATGGCTAAGCTTAAGACACATAGAATTTTCATTAGATTCCTTAAAAAAAAAACAATTGGTACTAGCCAATTTATATAAAAATGCATTCAAAAAATATGTAGTCGATGGCAAAGTTACGAAGAATATCTATGCTCAGACTCTCTTCTTACCACTGTGAATTAAACCCGATCGAACTTATATGGGCTGAAATAAAGACAGATGTCGCCAGAAAGAACACGACTTATAAAATAGTGGATTTAAAAAGACTCAATAAAAATAATCAGTAATAATCAGTGTGGAAAAAGTGTATCGATCATGTGATAGAAGAAGAAGCCAAAATGTGGCAGGTGGATATAATAATCGAAGAAATAGTTGAACCGCTTATTATAAACGATGTTAATAAAAGTTCATCTTCCGAATCGGACTATGATTAAGCCATAAGGACAAAGTATTATTCGATTTTTGAAAATGCTTTGTTTGTTAGATTCTATATTATATCTTGTTTTTGTAATTATATTATGTAAAATAGTACCACCCATTGTTATTTATTAGTTAATACGTTTTTTAAATGTTTTCATATGCTTTAAATACCTACGAATATAATATAATACAATTTTAGGAGAATAGGCATGTTAAAGATTTTTATTTTAAAAACTTCCCAATACACACGCTCCTGGCTAAGGGAGTTTCCTAATAACAATGGTAAATCCTCAAATACAACAATAGCTTGCGATAAATTCAGGGTGGACCTACCTAAAGAATGCTAATTATTTGGATCCTTTAATGTAAACACAATAGATGTTAAGGGATGGTGTTTAAATTGTTCTTGATACCCCTGTATGAGTTTTGCATATTTAATGAGCATTTATTACTTCGCGCTATTTAAAGATAGACTATAGTGCATGTATGGTGTTAATGTTTCTTGATGATCGTGTTTTTACCATTCCGTATTATGTTTAGTTTGCGGGACTTAACAATAATTAGGGAAATAGCCTGTTTAAGATTTTCCAATAACGAAAAAAATTGTATTAACGAAAAAGCAAAAACCAAGAGTGGTATATTTTTTATAATGGGTGGCGCCAACTGCGGCGGGTGCAAGTAAATAGTAAAAAAATACTCGCACACACATGCATGCTCGATGCGAAGAGCTCATTAAAAGAAATGGGAGGTTCCTCCTTTATAAATCATTTAGAAGGGAGATGAAGGATTTGACTACCTGTTTTATGGTTTATTAGTTTTTCATGATTTATGTGGGTGGGGAACGTTTACAAAGTAATACTGTTGTTGTTAAATACAATTTAGAGGCGTCTTTTGCAGTGCATGGGCACCTATAACGTCTTTTTTTAAATTTTGATAAGTATATAAAACCAAAACTAAATATGCGACCTTTTTAATAAGTATACATAGTATACAAGTATACATATATGAAAGTCTGATTATACGGGATAAGGATTTTAAAGTGTTACAATGCAAAATCCGATAAACGACTGGAAATATTTTATTCAAATTTTAGGACGCCTACTTCTTAACATTGCGCAATTCTTTTTGACCTAAGTTTCCTAGTGTGGTCGGTGGTATAACCATAACTTTATCTTTTATACAACCCCACCAAAAAAAATCTAATAATGGGGTTAAATCCGGCGACCTTGCAGGCCAGTTCACAGGACCACCACGACCATTCCATCTGTTTCCAAACATTTCATTTAGTGCAGTGTTTTTCAACCTGGGCTTCGCGGAACCCCAGGGTTCCGCCGAGGGGAGTTTGGGGTTACGCGTCACGAGGTCAATAAAACATAAATACGGTAAAACTTCTGGATAGCGACCACACTCGGGGATTCAAATGTTGGTCGGTTAATAGAGAGAAGTTAAAACAACTGGTCTGCATTTTATAGTGTTTGTTTATTAATAAGTATCTACATATACAGGGTTATGATAAAGAAACGGATCAGCCTTTTATATGGAAAACCGCCCAAACTTTAGTTTTTTTAATTAAACATATTGTACATTTTACATTTTTATATTCTACAATCAATTCTAGGCATTTTTCATTAATCATGCCCTATACTTATCTTCAGCCGTTTACGAAATATTAACACTTTAATGCTGGTATGCACCATTGGTATTTTTCTCGACATAGCAACGTCCTGAACTTAAGTCACAATCTTTTGACTATGACAATTTCTTATTTAAGTCTGAGACGTCAAAAACTGACAGTGAATGTTAATTAAATTTGAATTTTGCTCTGCTGATATTTCATCAAAATGCGCCTCGCCGAAGATGAGCGCAGTGAAATTTTGATTATGTTGGGTGGTGGAGATAAAAGTAGAAGTCATCGGGAAGTCCGTGATATGTTTAATTGAGAATACCCAAATCGCCCGCCTATTGGTCAATCAACAGTGTCTAGGGTAGCAAGTAAGTGGAGAACTTCCCGAACTATTAAAGATAGTGTTAAAAGTGGTCGTCCTGGTATATCCGAGGAGAAAAAAAATAAACATATTATTATCACTACAGAAAGATTCTCATGGCTCAAGCACACAACTTGGACGGGACTACGATATTCACCAAACCACCGTATCTAAATTTTTACAAAAAGAGAAGTTTCATCGATACAAACCAGTATTTGTACAAGGGTTATTGGACGATGATCCTGATAGGCGAGACCAATTTTGTGCAATAATGATTGAGCTAACAGATAATAACGCAAGATTTGTCCAAAGAATTTGTTTTTCAGATGAAGCTACGTTTTGTTTAAATGGTCAGGTTAATAGACAAAACTACAGATACTGGGCACAGGAAAATCCTAACTGGTTCATAGAAAATCACACCCTGTATAATGAAAAGGTTAATGTTTGGGCGGGCATTGTTGAAAATAGGATAATCGGACCATTTTTCTTTGATGGGAGTCTCACTGGAGAAAGATATCTAAATTTCCTTCAAAATGATCTGGTTCCAGCTCTTGCCACTCTATTTCCAGATGATAATGATCCTGATTTACCAACTTTAACCTTATGGTTTCAACAGGATGGTGCTCCCCCGTATTATGCTGTTCATGTAAGGGAGTAGGTACCTAAATACAATTTTTCCGGGGCGGTGGATAGATAGACGGGTTCAATAAAGTGGCCACCCAGATTGCCTGATCTTAATCCACTGGACTTTTTTATGGGGCTACGTCAAAAATTTAGTTTATAAATCTAAATCCATCTCGGTAGATACACTGAAGGAGTCTATTCGACGAGTAATAAGAGAAATATCTTCACAAGTAGTACTAAATGTACAACAGGAATTTCTTGATCGATTGATCTACTGCAGAACAGTTGGTGGAGGACATTTTCAACATCTTATAAAATAGTTTATTTTCATTCTTTGTTGTTTGTTTATTTTGTTTTAAAAATGTTAAAAAATTTAAAATTGTTAATATTTCGTAAACGGCTGAAGATAAGTATAGGGCCATGATTAACTGTATGTTTGCTTTAAAATTATTATTTTTTAAAAAAATCAGAAATTAAATGATTGCTTTATATTTTTTATTTTATTTTTATAAAATTCAAAGTCACATTTTAATAGCAATCGAGAAATATTTGTAGACTTGTCAAAATTGTTAACATTATTAAAAAAGCTTTCTAAGCGATGAAACTACTCTCAACTCTAAGACAGAGGAAGAGGAAATTGAGCTTGGTCCAGTGTCGAAAATATCAAGCCTGTCTGAAGTCTGCGCAAGTTTGAGTCTATAAATATATCTCAATTGCTATTAAGATGTGAAGCTGAATTTTATAAAAATAAAATTAAGAATATGAAGCAATCATTAATTTCTGATTATTTTAAAAAATAAGAACTTCAAAGCAAACATAGAGTACATTGTATAATATATATGTTAGTATGCACGTGCAGTATATACATATTGATAAATTGGCTTCGTCTCATTTAATTTAGTTCTGATAAATTTAGACAAAAATATTTAAACTTATTTAAGTACAGGGTCTTCCAACGAGGACTGAACAGGGGCTCATTTTTGAGCTTCCTTGTATTTAAAGAAAAATCCAAAATAGCCAATCGATGTACTTTTTCCTGCAGAATTCAAAAATGAAACCAAAAATTTATTTGAACCAGAAACAAAAGAGTTACGCTATGGATAAGGTGTTTTTTAAATGGAACATAGCTTTTTTTATACGATTTTTGGAACGAGTGATTTTTTTTTTGTCCGTTCTGATTAAAATATTTAATATTGTGACAGCTATTTTTATTAAATTTTAATGTTTTATCCAGTATAATTTAACTTTAACCTGTTTGAAACATACACTAGGTAATAAAGGTATAATCACCTTTGAATCCTTCAAAGTCAAAAAATTTGACAAATTTACTATAATATTGCCGAAATGAAATATTCATTAGATGAGAGATTGCAGATTGTTATCTTGTTCTACAAATGCCAAGAAAATGCAAGAGAAGCAAGGAGAAGATTTATTGCAAATTTTCACAGAAATATATCCGTAAGTACTATTCTAAGGATAAAGAACCTATTTGAGAAAAATAAAACATTACATGACAGAAAAAGAAATCCAGAAAGGAATAGAAATCGAGACCGTGCCATTGTGAATTATTTTCGACTGAATCCAACCAAATGAATTTCGGACGCAGTTCGGGACGTTCAATACGGCGGCGGTGTAAGACGCAGAAGAGTTACCCAAGGAACTGTTCACAGGACTTTAAGAAATCATAAATTTAAGTCTTATCATATCCTTCCACTTCAACATCTAACACCGGCACAAAAAGAACTTCGCTTCCAATTTGTTTTCCAAATTGTGATTCGGAAAGAAAACGAAGACCCTAATTTATTCAGAAATATCTTATGGACTGACGAAGCCACATTCACAACATCGGGGGTTTTCAATAGACATAATAATCATCACTGGGCCGTTGGAAATCCAAGAAAATTTCAGACAATTAAATTTCAAGGAAGGACTTCAATCCATGTTTGGTGTGGCATAAAAAATAATAGAATTTTGGGACCAATATTTTTTAACGGGACTTTAAATGGACAGAGATACTACGAGTTCTTAGAAAACGAAATTGATAACTTTTTGGAAGATTTACCATTGGAAGAATATCAAAATTTAATTTGGCAACATGATGGGGCCCCTCCGCATGCCGTGCGTGAGGTTACTCAATATTTAAACGGACGCCATGAAGAATGGATTGGTAGAAATGGAACCTATGCTTGGCCACCCAATAGGCCCGATTTGTCAATATTAGACACATTTCTTTGGGGCCATTTAAAGAACGTGGTATACAAGCAGCGAAACCACGATATTGAAGAGATCATGCAGAAAATTGTGAATGAAATAAATCGCTTTAACCAGGAAAATCACAGTATAACAGCAAGTTTGGAAAGGCTACAAAGAGGTTATCGCACATGTTTCGAGAACAACGGAGGTCACATTGAACAATTAAATTATTAATGTTTTTTTTTTAATTAGTATAGAGTTGGATTTCTTTTTCTGTCATGTAATGTTTTATTTTCCTCAAATAGGTTCTTTATCCTTAGAATAGTATTGACGGATATATTTCTGTGAAAATTTGCAATAAATCTTCTCCTTGCTTCTCTTGCATTTTCTTGGCATTTGTAGAACAAGATAACAATCTGCAATCTCTCATCTAATGAATATTTCATTTCGGCAATATTATAGTAAATTTGTCAAATTTTTTGACTTTGAAGGATTCAAAGGTGATTATACCTTTATTACCTAGTGTATGTTTGAAACAGGTTAAAGTTAAATTATACTGGATAAAACATAAATATTTTAATCAGAACGGACAAAAAAAAATCACTCGTTCCAAAAATCGTAAAAAAAAAGCTATGTTCCATTTAAAAAACACCTTATCCATAGCGTAACTCTTTTGTTTCTGGTTCAAATAAATTTTTGGTTTCATTTTTGAATTCTGCAGGAAAAAGTACATCGATTGGCTATTTTGGATTTTTCTTTAAATACAAGGAAGCTCAAAAATGAGCCCCTGTTCAGTCCTCGTTGGAAGACCCTGTACATACCGGGTGTTTCTCAAAAGACTCTCACCCCTATAACTTTTTTATATTTATAGATATTAAAATGAAATTTTGGAATTGTGCATAAGAGATGAGTCTGCATTTATTGGCATCATTTTTGATTTGTTAGCACTTCCGGTTTAACCGGAAGTGACCTTGACTTTGGTATTTTAAATGGGACACCCTGTATATTTTTACTTATTTGGATTCAGCATGATATTCTGAGTAAAATGACATCCCACTTATCATTTTTTGACGTGTTATAACATTTTTATTGTCATTTTTTTGTATTGAATCTAGAGGGCCATGAATCAATTAAATAGGTTAATTTATAGTCAAGTAGTTTACGAAAAATAAAACTATGTCATATTAATTGACTTTCTAAGTTTCACAAGCGTTTAAAGAATGAAATGACGTTTACTCCATTTTTCCAAATGGAACGATAGTGGTTCACTAGGATACTTGAAACGAGCATTTTTTTCCCAACAATTTGATACCATACACACTCCTATGATATTTTAAAACTTACGCAGTTGTTAAGAAATTGATCTAGGCAACTAGGCTTAATTAAAACTAAACTAAAAGAACTAAACAGTTAACTAATTCATTCTCAACAAACAACTAATAGTAGATAGTAATTGTTTATCATTATTAATAAATCAATCTAGGACTTTAATATTATAATACCAATTATCATCGCTCTAAATGTTCGAAATGTCGTTCCTGTTGATGAAAACAATTTTCCACTTTTTCGACAGTTGCCCTCATTACATTTCTCAACCGGTTTACATTCATTTCTTGAATTGCTGTTCTCATTTTATTTTCAAGTTCTGCACGGGTGACTGGTGGAACGTTGTAGACTTTGTTTTTGAGGGTTCCCAATGCGAAAAAAGTCCAACGGAGTTAGGTCGGGGAATCCAATTTAGAAAATAAAAATGTTAAAGGATGAAAAGACATACCTACCAAAAAGCTTAATACCTTGCTGGCCATCTTATCGGTCCGTTAGTGCCAATCCAATTTTCCCCATACGTGTTATGAAGGTATTCCCTAACAGCACGAGAATTATGTGGTGAAGCCCCGTCTTGTTGAAAAATAATAGCCATTTGTTCAACTACAGGCAAATTTTCAAGAAATTGTTCTATTTCTACTTGCAAGAAACCTAAATATCTTTCGCCGGTAAGGTGACCATCAAAAATAATTGGTCCCACAATTCTATCTCCAATGATACCTAACCAGCAATTGAATCAAAATCGCTCTTAAAAATTGCCTTCTTACATTAAGTGTAGGTTATCTTGTGACCAATAACGCTTGTTGTTTCTATTAAACATGCCCAAATTTGTGAATCGACTCTCATCCGAATAAAGAATTTTCGACGGAAATGTTGGATCTTGTTGATGTCTTTGTAAAAACCAGTTACAGTATTCAAGCCTTCGGGCATGGTCATTTTGATAGAAATGTTGATGAATCTGGTATTTGTATGCATGATATTTATATTTATGTAAGATCCTCCATTCTTAGGAGCTACTAATATCACATTTAACAGCAATTTCTCTAACTGAGGCAGTAATATTTATGTTAACTAATAATAGTACGTCAATTTCTTTCTCTTTACTTACAACATAGTTATTGACCGCATCCTCATTGGGTTCTGTACGCATTTTTTGTTCCAGTTTTGAAAAATAATGCCGGAATTGTTTCTAGTCTCCAAAAATTAAGAGCATATCAATTTCATTTCTAGTAAAACTAACCATTTTATCTAATTTACAATCTAAGTTTTATAAACGAATGACATTTGAACAACTTTTAATTAGAGCCATATTGGTTTTGATATTCAATTCAATTGTTTTTCAAAGCCGCCTTTATATTTCTTTTCTTTAGAAAGGACAGGGCGGCAATAATAATACATAACGCTTTTAAATATGTGATTGGGATTTAAGGCAAATTTTTTCGTGTTAATTTTAAAATAACATAGGAGCGTATAGTATCAAATTGTTGAGAAAAAAATGCTCGTTTCAAGTATCCTAGTGAACCACTATCGGTTCATTTGGAAAAATGGAGTAAACGTCATTTCATTTTTTAAACGCGCTTGTGAAACTTAGAAAGTCAATTAATATGACATAATTTTATTTTTCGTAAGCTACTTGACTATAAATTAACCTATTTAATTGATTCATGGCCCCCCAGATTCAATACGAGAATAAAAATGTTATAACACGTCAAAATATGTCAAGTGGGATGTCATTTTACTCAGAATATCATGCTGAATCGAAATAAGTAAAAATATACAGGGCGTCCCATTTAAAATACCAAAGTCAAGGTCACTTTTGGTTAAACCGGAAGTGCTAACAAATCAAAAATTATGCCAATAAATGCAGACTCATCTCTTATGCACAATTCCAAAATTTCATTTTAATATCTATAAATACAAAAAAGTTATAGGGGTGACCGTCTTTTGAGAAACACCCGGTATATGTAAATACTTATTAATAAACAAAAACTGTGAAATGCAGACCAGTTGTTTCAATTCTTCTGTATTAACCGACCACCTCTAACTAACCGACCAACATGTGATTCCCCGAGGATGGTCGATTTTAAGAGATTTTGTTGTATATTAATATACGATACAATTTTCTCACTGTAACTAAAATAACTATAGTTCACATAACCAAAAACGGTACACATTACACTGGTTAAACTTATCAAACCAAACTTTTCCAAATATATAAATAGGAGGAATTTTAGAGGTCCGTCAGATTCCCAGACCTAAACCCTTTAGAGTTTTATTGGTGGAGCAGTTTAAAGTACGAAGTTTTTCAAAAATGAAGATCTAAAGGCTAGAATTAAGTTAATATTTGTTAAGTTCGATGGGATACTGTGAGCAAGCTTCTTCTTCTTGTAATAAAACCAATAAGAATTGGAAAAGAAAATATTCGAGTAAAGCACCAAGCCACCAATAACAATTAAATGGAGTTTGTAAGTATGTTAAATCGAGTGCACCATCAACTTTTTGTAATAAACAAATCACCAACGTCCAGTAGAAATACGCCCAGAAAAAAATCGTTTTAATTGTTCTTATTTATTATCGAACGGTGGCACAGAAGTATCGATCCGATTTAATTGTGTCCCGCGGTTATTTTGAATATAAGCAAGCCTGCAATCGACCCTGCTCGCCGTCATATCGTTTATATTGGTTGTAATTGGCCTCAGGATATTTGTTTTAATTTTTTTTGCGGTATTCCAAGCCATAGTAATAATTGTCCCTACACTTTATTATACCTCTGCGTAAGGGATTTCTAAAAAGTTATATAACTTTAAAGTGACAATATAACATAAGCGGGGCCCCCAAAAAGCCATCCCCCTGCAACCGCCAGGGGTTAAGACATTTAATAATTTAATTACGCCGACAATCCGGCATCCCCGTAATCACATAACCATATCAATTGATGCCTAATAACATCCTTCGTTACTGCAGCGAGATAATCACTCGGTGGGGTAGGAAGAACAGGGATGGATCGGTCTTGAGTGGCAAGCCTTTCTTGGGGCAAACTATACTTTTATCTAGAATTATTACAAGCAGGTTTTCATGCACCCCGCTTGTTATACGTCGTGTTCGGACTAGAATGTTTGTGTGGTGTGGTCGTACTTGTAATCGACAGACAAAACGGTTCGCGGTGGAACTAATAAAGGGGGCATTCCGATACGGGAGACCGCGACAAGCGACCGAGACAGAGCGACAAGCGACCAAAGGTCGCATGTCGCTGCGGCGACCAGTAGCATACAAATACAGACGACGCGACGTGGCGACTTTGGCTAGGTCCATTTTGTTTAATTTAGTAATTGTGTACGTTTCAGAAGACCATGTCTAACAATCTTAAAGTAAGAAAACATTCACTAAAACGTTTATTGGAAGACGAGGACGAAGATATACCGCAAGAAAAAAGACAAAAAATTGATTCAATATACACATCAAGATCAAATGAGGGGTGCTTCCAACTGCTTATAAAAAGACATTTAAATTATAAGGATGAAAAGTTTAGGAAATATTGTAGACTAAATCAAAAACAGTTTCATTTTGTACTCAGTTTAATATATGAAGACATTGTGAATAATATTCCACTGTGTGTACTTAGAATTTCCTCATACACATTTTTTACAATTGTACGCTCCCCAGGTTTTAAATGACGTCGTTTTGTAACTTGTTGTTAAGTATCACTTAAAGATCTCGCCTGCATTATAATATTTGCTGTTTTGAATAACCACCAAAATAACACCAAATTGAATTGCTAATATCCTCTTGATTGAAACTTGTCTACGACACTGAACGTTGGTTAGAGGCGATAAGAAAGCTTGCGAGCGCCTTTAGACATGGGTTTTTCCTACCTGCGTTGCCAAATTAGGTAAAACAGGTAGCGTAGGGTGAAAAGGCCCTTAATGACATGCCGATTTTGGTACATTTTATAAGAATTTAAATGAAATATTTTAAAACCTGGCAACATGTAACGACTTATTAATGCACAATCTTCCCAATGCTTTTATTTCAGTTAAAAGTGAGTGAATTGATGTTAATTATTTTCACCGCACACCGTCAATGGTGATAAGAAGAAGAAAGATATAGTTAATACACTAGGTCTTCCATTTTACATTCCTTATGCTGTTAAGTTGCACTCAGTAATTTGAGACAACTTACATTAACAGTTTCACTCAACTCGATGTTAATATCCCCTGAGGATGAACGCTTAAGTGTTCGAAACATGTAGAGAACTATTTATTTTGTTCTTACGTTTATTAAATTGTTGAGGAAGACTGCATTGATTTATTTACAATTAAAAATATATATATATTAAAGTATGTTAGTACGTCCCTGCTTTGCACTGATCGACATTTGTCCGACTATTGTACCCGGGGGGGCGCAAATTACACCCTCTTGCGTTCGGCGGGGCGGAAGGGGGCCGGGCCGTGTTGTGACAGTCTTGATTCCTGTAATTTGCTTATCGTGTCTCTATTCATGCTCGTCAGGGCTCCGTCGGCGTCGCGGCGGTTGTTATCGCTGGACACGGACATCATCCCTCCGGTTTTTATTTTTTATTCCAGAATAAATTATTGGATTTACGTGAGGGAGATGGAAACGCACAGATACTGTTTGTTTGTTTGCTGATGCTTGTTTCAATTAGCCTTTTAGAAACTCTATATATATATATATTAATTTTTTGCATTTCCCAAAAAAACTGGCACTTAACTTCTGGACAAATTCCTACTATGGTAAAACAATTTTTTATATCCTTTTGTCTTGTTGGTTAATTTTGGTCAGGTGGCATTTTGGAGCCAAAATATTTTTATTTGTTTATTTATTCAGTACGCGCACTTACAGAGAACAAAACTCCAAATAGTAGAGTAAAAAATTAATCAACCACTAACAGTACATAGGGTGTCCTATTTGCGACATATTTATAGGGTATCTCCGTAATTGTTAGTGCTATCACTATCAAAGAAGTAATATAGTGGCATGTGCTCTTTTTGGGTGAAACTTAAAATGGTAAAATCAAAATTTGAAAATTTTTGCTAGCTTAAGAGATACAGGGGAAAATCAAAAAATTGACAATTTGAAAATTACCCTATATTCTCTTAGTTAAAAGAGATACAGAAAAATGTTTTATACAAAAGCTTCTTTATAATGATTGTTGAATAATCTGCCGTTTCAGAATAAGTGTACGGGGGCAAGCAAAAAAGTTATCGGACCTAACCTCATTTTTTTAAATAGAACACCCTGTATATTTTAAACTAAAAAGATCGCATTTTAAATTCTCTTTACAAATATATAACACATTATACGTGATATTGGTTTCCTAGGCGATTTATTTAAACTTTATTACTTTGTTGTTTTCAATGCACTCTTGGCACCTTTTTTGAACGGATTTTAAGGCATTCATGATGTGTAATGATTTTATTTCCGCAAAGGCTTCATGAATTCTTTGATCAAGTTGTTCTCGGGTTAAAATGACTTCTTTATACATTTTTATTTTCCAACACTCTCCAAAGAGAAAAATCTGGAGGTGTTAGATCGGGAGATCGTGATGGCCACATTATATGTCCATGTGTTCCTATCCAACGGTTTCTAAAGTGAGTATTTAAACAGCGTTATGGGTACAGGCGCCATATTGTTGAAAGCAAATATCTATTACTTCATTTAAAGGAAGATCATTAAGGATATCGAAAAGGTTTGATTGGAGTCAGGGACGTATATAAGGGGGAGGGGGGGGGTTAGGGGTTCACCCCCCCCCCCTTCGACGAGAGTTCGACCAATTTTAAATTTCCAATTTCGAAATAAATTAATTAAACGTAAAATGTCGAAAACAAAAATGTAGGTAGATACCCAACTCTGCTTTTAGGTGAATTATTGGCAATATTTGGGCGTGGCTCCTAAAAAATTTTCCCCTGCGGCGCTTTGCCTCCGACAGACCTACCGACAGTATTTTCTCATATCTATAAGTGACTGCAGACCCCCCCCCCATTGAAAAGCTATAGATACGTCCCTGATGGGAGTATGTCCAGATATCTGTCTGCATTTAGATTTTCTTCAAAAAAGCGATACACCAGTTTGTTCTGAAACAAGAAACAACTTATATTTACCCCAAATCGACCTTGTTGGCGAACAGCTCGTACCATGTATAGGGATTTGTGGAGTTCCAATATCTTTCATTATGTCGGTTATGAATATCGCAACTTGTAATTCGACATTCATCTGACCAGATTATTTTTTGGTGAAAAGAACGATCCTCGTTAGATTTATTTAAAAACCAGTGACAAAATTCCAATTGTCTCACATCATCACCACGATGCAAATATTGGGTAATTTTAACAACATAGAAAAAATATTTATTGGACATCAAAGTTCTTTGCGCCTTAGATTTTGCAATTCCAGTTTCAGTTTCTACGTTTCTGACGGACGTAGATTTTTGTTCCTAAAATTACAAAGTGATGAACACCTCACCAAGACGAGATTCTCTATTAACCTTTCACAATCTAACATCCGCAAATCTCAAATTCAAGACGATAAAAGAATCTATCCATAAAAAGCAAATACACTATGCATTTGTTCATATTTTAGTATCTTGGTTTTTCCCCGACTGCATCATGACATACTATTCAAAGCTATCACAGGATATATTACCTGATTATTGGCCTCGACAAATTCTAACACGCTTATTTCTACATTTTCCTTGTTTTCTTTATTATCAGTTTTTGATCTCGGCATCGTAAAAGAGTCGTATGTACATTATATTGATAAATTGACTTTATCTCATTTCATATTAGTTCTGATAATTTTAAACAAAAATGTTTAAAATTGTTTACATATATGTAGATACTTATTAATAAACAAACACTGTAAAATGCAGACCCGTTGTTTTAATTTTTCTCTTATAACCGAACATCCCCAATTCCCTAAGAGTGGTCGCTATTGAGAGATTTTACTATATATATTTGTCTATTTTAGGAATATAAAGTATTTCACCATTTTAATATACAATATCTTAAATTTTGGAATACTTTATCTAAAATATGTGTATTGTTATTTAGAATATACTTTATGGCTATCCCAAATAGACACATACAATATATCTAAAATAAATATAAATATTTTAAAACTTTTTCTCAGTGTACTTTACTAAGTACCATAATAAATCCATCATAAATATTCACAGCGTATATATTTGACAGTGATCATAGATAAGCCGAAGGCAGAAAAGTGCAGGCTCTGGTATTACAGACATATAACCGAATTATCCGAGTTACATTCGTATTCAGTTGAGTCTCGTCCGAATACGCTTGAAATATTCGAAATTCGTTTTCGGGTATTCGTTGGATTTTGTATGATTTCGTTACGAGGTTGTTTGGCAAGAGGATATATCGGTAATATTAATGGGAGTATCTTTTGTTTGGGGAGTTTTGGGGAGCGGAATAATTCGATTTTCTTTGCCGTGCATCGGTTAGGGTGGAGATTTTGGAAACAAAATTTTATTTTAAAATCCGTAAAATATAAAATATGTTGGGAATCCCTTTATTTAAAATCCACCAAGATGGACGTTGGTAAAGTGTATTCACAAATATAAGAAACTGACCAAATGACTCTTATTTATTTCTACCTAAATAGGGGTATTGACACAATGCCGACTGAGCTAGGACCGTCTTAGAAAATACATAGTATTGAAATATTTAATTTAGCAGCAAATAAATATGAAACTGATGTTTATTTAAGTTTATTAAATACAAAATATAAAAATAGAATTATGGTCTTACACTTACACTTATAATGCTAAATTATTATATTAATTAATAAATTACTCAACTAAATCTACTTCACTATCGCTATCATCATCTAATCTAAAGTAATAAAAAACATTTCTGTTGCATTCCTAATACAAATGTAACTTTCTTCTACTTTCCTTTCATGTTGTACGCAGTTTTTCCAGTTCACCTCAGAGTATTTTTTAGTTTCATCATGAATTAGAGTTAATACACTAGAATTAAGTGTGGGTGAAATATTATTGCGACGAACTCCAGCTTTAAGTTGGTGCCATATTTGTTCAATAGCTTTTAATATACAGTGGTAAGGCGGTAGCCGCAATACTATGTGCCCCATGCTTTTCGCAAGTTCATCGCAGTAATATTATTTTTGAATAGACACACTTCTAAGCACTTCTAATAACTCTTTATTTCTATAGTTTTCATGAAAATATATATCATTATCAAACATATATTCTTGAATTTTGGCTTTAGTATCTTTTAAAGAAGGAGCTTTGTTTAATTGTCTACTATAATAACTACAGCGTTATCCATAACAATGACACTATTTGGTGAAATGTTTTAGTTTCAAACCAATTTTCAAATAACTCCGCTGTTGTGTCTTCATGATAGTGAACACATGATTTACTAATATTTTTAGCCGAGAGAGATAGACCATTCGGCACCCACCCATCTTCAGAACCAGCATGTAAGATTGTTATTCTTTTTCCACGGTTTGACGGGGCACGTGTCACACATTTGCCGCTAGAATCGACCCAACCACTTGACGGGGTATCAAACCACGTTTCATCTAAATAAATGATCGGCCTACCTTCAGTTCTGTATTCATTTACTTTTGTTAGATATTCCCACCGCCATTCTTGAAGACGCTTGGACTACATCAAAATCTGCTTTTTATTAATCCTTTTGAATTTAAAGCCCATGTGTTGAAGGCGCTTCCACAATGTCGTTCTTGAGCATTTAATTTCTGTTTCATCTGTTGTCAGCCTTTTCATTAAATTGTCCAACGTTGGTACACTTTGCTCTTCATACATTTTATAAATTTTTCGTCGTATAAGTTCCTCGTCCCCTTGGTCCAACGTTCTTGAATTTCCAATATCACTTCTTTTTCTGCGTTCCAAAATTGGCCCTTGTGTAATTATCCAAACTGTGGAAAGGATTTTTCTGTAAGTAAAGCCGTTCCCTTTACAAATTCTTTAGGGCACAAATTTCCGCGCGACATTAATGTCAAGAACACAAATTCTTTATAATCTGTTTGGCATCTGTTGATAAATGCACTGTTATTTACTTCAGTTCATTGCTTTCACAAATCTCACTAGAACACCAAAGACGAAACATTTTCAAAAAACAAACTAAACTCAACAGTGTACGTTGACAGACTAAAATCAAAAAGGACTCTGGTTTATCCGCATTTTTATTTACCTGAGTACGGTACTTAAAATTTATTACGCCCATATCATTTCACAGAACTGGTTTATTGTTGTTTATTATATTTTGAATACCCTAATAATAGCAGTCATTTAGATCGGTTTCTTATATTTGTGAACACACTTTACTTGTAAAACTCGTGGCCCACAGACTGGGTTGGGCAATAATCTCCATCCTGGTATATTAACCAGGGTTGAATCGGTATTTCCTGATAGCCATGTTTCTGTAACCATTACAACTTCATAATCATTATCCTGAACAAAGACATTAGAACTACTAGTACTACTAGTAGTTCTAATGTCTTTGATCCTGAACTATATTAACGAAATCGTTAAAGCCTGTAAAGAGTAATCTAACATTGATATGGGAAATTTTTATAATACTATTACCACTATAGTGAACAGATTCGTATGTTAGCCACAGTTAATATTTGTCTTAATTATATCAACCTGTCGTTTGTAATTAGAGCATTCCCAACTGCTACCTTGGTGTCGTGTATCATAGTTGCTTTTAAACTTACATTCTTTGCATTCGAAAACTTGACTTTGACAGTCTTTAGCCTCGTTTTATTTGTCGCAAGCTATTGTTATATTTGGGGATTTACCATTGTTATTGGGAAAATCCCTTAGCCAGGAGAGTGTGGCCTTCATTTAGCCGTGTTCCGTCTAGGTAAAATATTTTTTTCTTTTCTTCTCTGGCTTTTCGAATGCTTCTTAAGTAGTTTCTTCTCCAACAGACGATATCGCTTCTGTCTATTAAAATCGATTGACTATTATATTTTTTCCACCGAAGACCAATTTTTTTTTAATAATTTCCAAAACGTATTTTTACACATAAATGGGTAGTCCTGGTATTCTCGAATTGAGGACAAAGTTTTGTCCAGCGCGAGAATTCCTTTTTTTAAAAAGAATTTTTTGCCTTATTCTCTGCATTAAAAAGTCATCCAGCTCAAGTTATGGTCATCATGGAAAAGTTTCTGGAGGTTTGACGTCAACACTTTTTTCTTCTTTTAAAGGTTTATATATTGTTGTTTTCCCAACATTAAGCATATCTGCTGTAAATTGGACTGCATTGTTAACACACAAATCCGCATTCTTCCTTTTAATAGAATCGTAACAGTAAAGAATTTTTTTTTTTCATTTACTGTAAAGTGTTTTTTAAATGGAACATAGCTTTTTTTATACGATTTTTGCAACGAGTGATTTTTTTTTTGTCCGTTCTGATTAAAATATTTAATATTGTGACAGCTATTTTTATTAAATTTTAATGTTTTATCCAGTATAATTTAACTTTAACCTGTTTGAAACATACACTAGGTAATAAAGGTATAATCACCTTTGAATCCTTCAAAGTCAAAAAATTTGACAAATTTACTATAATATCCTTGCTTCTCTTGCATTTTCTTAGCATTTGTAAAACAAGATAACAATCTGCAATCTCTCATCTAATGAATATTTCATTTCGGCAATATTATAGTAAATTTGTCAAATTTTTTGACTTTGAAGGATTCAAAGGTGATTATACCTTTATTACCTAGTGTATGTTTCAAACAGGTTAAAGTTAAATTATACTGGATAAAACATTAAAATTTAATAAAAATAGCTGTCACAATATTAAATATTTTAATCAGAACGGACAAAAAAAAAATAACTCGTTCCAAAATTCGTATAAAAAAAGCTATGTTCCATTTAAAAAACACCTTATCCATAGCGTAACTCTTTTGTTTCTGGTTCAAATAAATTTTTGGTTTCATTTTTGAATTCTGCAGGAAAAAGTACATCGATTGGCTATTTTGGATTTTTCTTTAAATACAAGGAAGCTCAAAAATGAGCCCCTGTTCAGTCCTCGTTGGAAGACCCTGTACATGGACCGACTAGGGCGTTTAGGCAATTGTTGAAAATTCTCCATATGTAATTAAAAAACACTGACACTTTACACTTTGACTAGTTTCACTGAGAAGCAAACACCCAAGGTAGGCATGTATAGATATAAATAGGTGTATTATTCCAATAGAGGCACCCACAAAGGCATAATAACCACATAATTAGCAAACAGGCAACCAGGATTAGGTACAAAAATAAAGGAATAAAATGATTAGAGCAGAAACGGAATAAGTACCTAGGCTCTAATTAGTTTTGATAAAATTGCTTTCTAAAATTCCAGGTAAATGGTACGCCTGTACATATTCAAATTCAAATACAGGGTGTAACTAAATAAGTGTTAAACATTTAAGGGGCTGATTCCTCATCGAAAAAAAGATAGGATCTTTCATATAAACAAACTTTATTAGAGCATCCCTTATTAAGATGCAGCCCCTTAAAAGGGGTACATAAAATTTGTTTAACAATTTTTTCACAAGCACTAAAAAAGTTACAATATTGAAATTAACCTGACATTTTCTACTACCAAAAAGACACTTAGCCAGTAATTTATTTGGTTTACCCCATGGTTGTAAGGGGTGGAAAACGCAACCCCTAAAATTTATTTCCAATGCAACTTTTTGCCTTATTATTTGTTTACCATTTAAAAATTAATTTCCGATAGCCTGTTTCATTCTAAACAAAAAATGTCTCTTGAATTTTTTGCCCAAAATAAACCAGTTCGCAGCAAAAAATTATTTTACGACCAAGACACATATCGCCATAAAACGAAAATACGAAACTAATTTATCTAGTAGGCCGCTATTAGCGATAGTGACAATTAAATTGGTATCAAGCTGTCAGTTTGTAAATTTTGTTGTAACTTTTTTAGTGCTTGTGAAAAAAATTGTTAAACAAATTTTATGTACCCCCTTTAAGGGGCTGTATCTTAATAAGGGATGCTCCAATAAAGTTTGTTTATATGAAAGATCCTATCTTTTTTTCGATGAGGAATCACCCCCTTAAATGTTTTACACTTATTTAGTTACACCCTGTATATTACGGATATATAATACAAAAAAAATATCTTTCCGACGTCAATAAATTAAAACACTGTTAACAATGACATTAAGTAAAGCTAATTTAGAACAATGTAAAAATGACATCAAATAAAAACTAAACAAACTACATGTATTTTTATTTAATTTAATATACTACAGCATTACAAGATGTTAATGGAACTATCTACAGATACAGTCAAAATTACACCTAACAGAGAGTAAGTTACGCTTAGTTCCTTAGTGGCACAGGCATTATTATATTGCAGTTTTATGTTTCTAATAAAACTATCCATAGGTAGACTTTTAAAATGCATAGGAAGTTTATTGTAAAGCTTTGGGCTGTAATAATTTATTGATATTCTAGACCTCTCGAGCCTATGATGATCCACTCTTTTAAGAGGTTCCCCTGCCTAGTAGAATAGACATGGTAAAAATTGTTAGTATTATAGGCAAATGTATTTTTGTGACAATAGATAACACATTCATAAACATAGCGGCAAGGTATAGTCATTATATTTAAATCTCTGAAGGAGTCTTTAGTATCGGCTCTATATTGCAATCCGGCAATGACCCTGACCGCTCACCTCTGCATTTCGAAAATCTGCGCAGCGTGTGCTGAGTGTCCCCAAGCCATAACAAGCCACAGACTGAAATACGAAATACACCATGAAATGCCTGTAACAGGCGGAGTTCAGTTAGCACCCTTTTGAGATTATTTAGGAGAAATATGCTTTTAGAAAGGCGCTCTGCCATATGGTCTATATGCTTATCGAATTTTAGGGTTGGATCCAAGTAGATTCCCAAGAATTCACAGCATCAACATTTTCCCCCTCTATGTTTCTCAACCCAAACATGATACGCTCAGTCTTTGCCTCATTCAAGGCCAACCTATTTGCCCCAAACCAGTCCTTTAAACCTTCCTCCGATATCCTCATATGTTCGCTCAACCTATCTCTGCAAGTGCACGACTTTATAATGGATGTATCATCCGCGAACAGAAAAACCTGCGAGGATGGAACGGAGACGTTCATATTGTTGATGTATATGAGAAATAGCAACGGGCCCAGCACTGAGCCCTGTGGTACCCCGAACCCCATCTCAGCCTCGCCCGACCTTAGATTCCCAAACTCGGTCACCTGTCTCTTATTCTGTAGATAACTACCCAAAAGATCCAGACTAGCCCCCTTCACGCCATACCTCTTCAGCTTACCAAGTAGGATGTCATGGGAGACACAATCGAAGGCCTTTGAGAGGTCGCAACACGTAGAACTCACATATTCGCCCTCTTCAAAAGCCCCCGTTATGCATCTCATCAGCTCCGTAATTGCCAGTGTTGTTGACCTACCAGCCCTGAACCCGAATTGGTTATCCGAAAATAGACCGTTTGACTCGAAGTATTAGCACAGCTGCTCCTTCAGTACACCGTCAAAAACCTTAGATAGTACGGGCACTAGTAATATTGGACGATACTTTCCCATCCCATAATTTGATCTTAAAAAATTTAATATTAAATAATATATTTGAAGACAAAACTTGAATTTAATGACGATACTTGTACAAATTCTGCACGAATTTAAAAATTCAGGCCTATTTAAATCTATACATGCCGAAGAATCTTGTCCGCCCATGGAGAAGACGGTTTTAATTGATTTATTACTTCGCACCATTTAAAGATAGACTAAAGCGACGTATCAATACTTAACCGCTCTAAAAATTAAACCCCGTATAAAAAATGTTCAACGCAACCCTTTTGCGCAAAAATAAAAGAAAAACTAAAAAGGCCCAGTTGATTAGAAGAATTACACCGAAGCCGGGACAAAGCACAATAAGGGATCAAAAATAAGCGGGAAATACTGCGAAAATAAGAAGACTCAATAAAAAGAGAGTTTGCATCAAACGCACGCAGCAATGGGGGGACGGATAAAAATGGGGGAAAGCACGTAATTGGTCGTGAATTTTAAAAAGGCGCAAATTGACAAAAGAACGGAACTACCTCGACCGGATAAACTGATCAGCAATTTAAATGTAGACAGACCACTCGTTTTTGGGGATCGTCTTTTTTTTAGGACGAAAATAAACGAGTTACCTTTGTGCAAGATAAGGATGCCGATAACTAAACGCTCTGAAATGACATTGCATTATGTACGGTTAATATTTTCCTAGTTAGAACAGGGCATTAGGTGATGTAATACATCGATCAGTCAAACGAATCGTTCATCCATCATTTAACAGTAGAAAATACGTGATGTACCGTAACTGTGGTTTACAAACGGTAAAAACTAATTTTTTTGAAACAGACGTAACATAGTGGGTTGTCAAAAAGTCATGCATATAAAGTCCATCCGAACATATTTCGTTTGACCTAATAACTGCAATAATCGTTTTATTATATTGTAAACACCCAATGAAACCCCGTTACCTGTTGGATTACCAAACCTACGTTTTTAAAGAATTTCTTGGTAAAATTACATTTAAAACTGTTGATGAGCGTGCCAACCAGCGAAATCTACCTGGCCTCAGCTGGCTGCTACACTGCGACTAAGACTAGGTGTGCTATTTACAGCTCTAATTTTCGATTTAATTTGATGCCACATATGTTCAACAGGGTTAAAAATGCAATAATAGGGTGACAGTCGCAACACAGTGTGACCCATTTCTTCCGCCATTTTATCACACACATACTCTTTTTTAATACTAAATGCCTTTAACAGTTCTAACAGCTGTTTTTTACTATACGTTTCGTTTCCTCGAAGTACAAATCATTTTTTAACATGAACTCCTTTATTGCAGATTTTGTGCTCGATGCATTCGGTACGTTTTCCAGTTGCCGGCTGTGGTCCATCACAACAATACTGTGTTTTGGTACATTTGAAAGCAAACTGTCTTTAAACCAGCTTTTAAAAAGAGCGGCGTTGGTATCTTAATGATAGTCTTGAATAGTCTAGACTTGAATCCTTTATATTTTTTGCCGACTGTAATAAACAATTAGGGATCCATCCATTCTTCCAACCTGCATAAATTATTGTTATTTTTATTTGAAGGGACTGAATTTTTCAGTTAAATCAACCCATCCCTTTTTGACAGTCTCATGAGTGTCAAACCACGTTTCATCCAGATAAACTTTTGAACGTTTTTCGGATCTAAACTTTTTTATTTCCCTAAGGTACATAGAAATCTTATTTTTCTTAATCTTTCGGACTCGATAATAATTTGTCTCTTGTTTATTGTCTTATACTTAAATCCCATCTCTTACAAAGCGCGGTGAAGACTTGTCCTGCCACATGATATCCTTGTATCGCCAGTTGTTAACCGTGTTTTTAAAGAACTTACCGTATAGGCATAACATTTTCTCGATACATTTGGTATATTCCCTGCGAATAACATCTTTGTCACAATCATCTACGCACTTCATTTTTCCGGTATCCTTGCGAACTTTTCTTTTAAAATGTCATTTTAGCATAATGACTCGTACCGTCGATAATGGAACTTTCGTCATTTTACTGGTATTTTTAATGGAAATTACTTTAGGGTGGCCGCTCTTTATTAACGATTCACATACATTTTTCAGGATCACTTTGGCGTCAGAAGATACATACTTCCTGAAATGTTTAGGGTAGCTAGATATCTCATTAGCTGAAGATTCCCAAGGTCTCCACATACTTTTATTATTAACTTGTTGCACACTGTTTCAAAGTAAAATAGATAGGTACTAATCATCTATTTCGAATATCATGTTTATTATTTATATAAGCTATATAAACAGGTACCTGTAACTAAAAAGTTTTGAGAAATATCCTAAAAGTTGTTTCTAAAAACCTTAATTAGACAGTTTATTAATTTTGATAACAAATCAAGTAATGTACCTATCTATTGTTATTATAAACTGGCATTAAAAATAAATGTGGGTTAATACGTCTTTGCGAAAGCGAAAGCCAAGTTTATGAGGGATTTTATTACATTCATTAAGCCAAACAAAATATGTTGGGAAGTACTTTACTTCATTAGTTTTCTATACTTAACTTAGTTTTAAGAAAAACGCTGAAATTCGGAAATTGTATATCAAGCACGGGGCAACTCCGGACCCATGTTCATATGAACTTTTTCTCTTAAAATATCATAAGGAATCGGCCCCTTAAGTTAGGTACCGTACTTCTGAAACACCCTGTATAGCTGATGGTATTAAAATAATATATGCTTCAGCCCTTTCCTCTCTCAAGAATAGTGGCGTATTTAGGGGGGGTCCGGGGATCTAGACCCCTCCCCGTGGGCTCGATAGTAGAGAAAACTAAATTAATTACATTTATTCATTTGCAACATTATTTCAAATTTTCTAGATCGATTTCATTTCTACGTAGGCGTAGAAGGGCCCCATAAAATGATAAAATAAAAATTTCCTAAAATTTCGTCTTATAACACAAACTTTTACTTTAAAATTTAGACTTATATCTCGAAATTTTATGAATTTCGTTTTATAAGTCGAAAATTTGAAGTAATATTTCGTGTTATAAAACGAAATTTTCAAACTTCGACTTATAACTCGAAATTTTAAAGTAAAATTGTGTGTTTTGAAAATTTCGACAAATAACTCAAAATCTAAGTAAAATTTCATGTTATAAGACGAAATTTTAAAATTTTGAGTTATAACCCGAAATTTTAAAGTAAAATTTCGTGTTATAAGACGAAATTTTAAAAATTTCTTGTTATAAGTCGAAATTTTAAGAAAATTTTATTTTAATATTTAATGTTCTACCCAGAAAACCAATAGTTTATAGTCTTCTGTGCCTTCTACGCCCTCGTACATTTCAATTTAACATAAACCCAAAAAAGATGATATTAGTATGGCATTATTGAAGTATTGATCCTGGACTGTGGTGTAAATAAGATGTTTGGGGATTCCCGCAGTTGCTGCAATTGTTGAATTTTATTGTTTGTTCCATGTTTTCTACTTCAGGGGGTAAAATAATATGCGCTATACATACCTTCAAAAATCTAATACTTAAAATAGAAATACTGGCGTTTAAATTTAAAAATTTCTTTATTTTTACGTTTTTTCGGGTCGGGCTATCGAAACGTAGAAGTTTTAAAAAAGAACGTGGCACCAAAATTTTTTTGCCTGCGGCACATTTTTAAGAATGATAGGAAATTGCCCCCCCCCCCCCCCTGGTGTGACAATCCTAAATAGGCCACTGCTCAAAAAGGTAAACACAAGAAACCTTTCTGGCAACAAATATTTATAAAAGTAAATAAAATTGAAGCAAATTTCAATTCGCAGACTAAATTCTAAGATCTAAATACAGTGAGCTCAAAAAGGTTGGAATAAATTCACTGATAAAACTGTGCTCCCTTAATCAAATAATCTGATTTATTTGGTGAATAATTATTGGTAATAAATAAATGTGATTTTAATTAACTAAATTTGATTTAACTGAAATAAATAAGAGTATTTTGTTTTATTTGCAAAGTTATTTGACTGTTGGTTGATTTGTGACAAATCATAGAACCCTTCAAACAAATATCTTACCAAAAAACCACTAAAATAACAAAATCTAAATAACTAATTATTTAATCGAACTAATTTTTATTTAGGAACTAAATCCCGTTAATCGCTAGTTAAATCACCCAATAGAGAACTATTTAAATGTCTAGGTCATTTAAACTAAATAATTATGTATTTACATTAAATCGTTAATATAAAACAACCAAATATTTACAAATAACTAATTATTTAATCGAAGTACATTTCAAGTTAAGAACTAAATACGTTTAACTTTAATTTAAATCATTCATTGCCGAACTTTTCAAATAATTTGGTCATCCAAACTAATAATTCAGTATTTAAATGAACTCCTGTCGCCTACTTTGGGCTTTGAGTAATTTGATTGGTGGCCTGAGCATTGCGTTTTGGTCATTGGTGTTCGATTTTGTCTTGTAGAAATTTATGAGTGAGAGTGAAATCTTCTTTGTTAGTGGCACAGAAGTTAGTGGTTCCATCAAAAATTAAAACGAAAATATGGGGAATAAACGTAATATGAATAATTATTTAGAAGATTGGGGTATATCGAGGGGTATATCCCATATGTTAGATACTTTTCAAGGTAGGAAACTATATTTGAGTATTTTAGTTACGCATGAAACGAGTTAAAAAAGTAAGATAAGAAGCAAAGAAAAGATACTTCTAATACCTAATTTGAAATTTCGAACACAAAATCTTTTTAGAAAAATGTAGCCAGGTATTTATAAATCATGGCTACCTAGGTTACAAATAAGACAGTTTTTCTCAATTTTCACCATAATTCAATACCTATCAAACCTCCTAACGTAAAAAATATAATATAATTAATATAATATTAATATAATTATTGTACCTAATATTTGCAAATTTGACTTTATTTAATTTTTTATCAAAGTTATTAACTTCTCTATAATGTTTTATTGACGTATATTTTAAGGGGAACAACAACTAATGGTCGGTTTATACAGCAAGATAACATAACATAAAAATAAAATAAGAGTTGAATCTACAGATCTGCCATAGGACGTTTATAGAAACACATAACATAACATAAAAATAAGAAATAAAATAAGAGATGGTTATCTTTTAAATTTTATGTTATTTTTATGTAAAAATAGTTGTGCGCGTGCGCGTAATTTGTCATAACCTTTATTTTCGGCAAAAATGTGTTTTTTTCTGTTGGTTTGCCTTATTATTTGAACACTATAAACAATTTGATAAGGTTTGTGATTATTATGGTATAGGTACTGATTAAACCATATTCAATAGCAACATTTCAATATTTCTTATTTTTATGTGACGTCTGTATAAACACGTACTTGGATCAAATAAGAACTGATTTGAATGAACATTCTGATCTATTGAAAATTAAAAAAAGGTATTTAAACCAAATAAATTTATATTTGATCTAAATAAATATAAAAGACAAGTTAAACAATTATGTACTTGAATAAAAAAACAATCACTTTGATGGAAATCACCGGTTTATTTAAATCAAATCACTTAAATTGTTTAATTAAATAACGTTGTTGTTACGGCAAATACATGTAAAACAAAAGTAAAATAAATATGTACTTGATAAAATATATATTATAAATATCAATCAAATAAACATTTTGTTAACTTAACTTATAACCTATTTACCTTAAGTCATTGAAACGGCTTATTTAAGTTAGGTTAGTGTTAAGGAAATAAATATTTGCTTGAATTTTGTATTCAGTGATTAGTTCCAAATAAAAAGTAGTTTGTATCAAATCAGATGATACTAATTGAGGCAAATAATCCCTTGGTATTTTTCAAATACATATTTGTTTGGCTAATAGGAAACAAATATTTATTTGAGTCAACGGTAAATTTTTTTAACTCAAATAATTAATTTTATCAGTGTTCGTTTAAAATTCAGGTGATTATTTTCTGGAAAAACGCTTGGACATGTCAATTATTATTTTTAATTGCGAATTCTTTGACATAAGAAATGTGTATACAGGTTGTCTCAAGAAGAACATATACCGTCAACATTATTTTTTTTAAAAAGAACACCCTGTATATTATATTATTCTTAAATTCTACGATACATTCTAAACACTTTTTGTATAACATACCATATCTCCAAAATCAACGGTTTTCGATATATTGACATTTTAATATTTTTCTGAAAAAATGCTCAGATCCGTGGATTTTTAGTTTTAATTGCGCATTTCTTTATTATTATTGTAACCTGTTACCTGAATTAATTTATTTTGACACAGACATTTACTTCTTGTCAAAAATTCTTCAAATTGTGTAGATCTATCTAACTTCAAGTAATTCTGTAAAAATGGCGCGGTTAACTGAAAAAGATAGGATAGAGGTACTAATGATGCTTGGCTATGCGAACCCAAACAGAAGTGTGTGAGTTATTTAACAATAAGTACCCAAACCGAGCACCAATGCCACCAATATCTCAATCTGTTGTTAGTATAATTGTAAAAAAATATAGGGATTTGGGGCATGTTAGAGACAATTATATTCAAGGTCGACCTAGGATTTCAGAAGATGGGCAGTTAAATGTCCTCTTAGCTGTCCAAGAAAACCACCATAGTGTTACTCGCGGTATTGCCACGGAAAATAATATTTGTCAAGCAAACGTATTGAATTATTTACACAAAAATAAATGGCATCCCTATAGGGTACAGTGGGTTCATGAACTTAATGAAGATGACCCGGATAGAAGAACAGAATTTTGCGAAATAATGATGAACAGATACATTGAAGATCCTCAAATTTTAAAAAGAATTGTGTTCTCTGATGAAGCAACGTTTACTCTTAATAGGCATGTGAATCGCCAAAACTGTCGATATTGGGCTAAGGAAAATCCGCACTGGATTATTGAGTCCCACACACAATACCTGCAAAAAGTGAATGTTTGGGCTGGAATTGTTGATAACCGGATTTTAGGTCCTTTCTTTTTTGATGGTACGTTAAATGGCGAACTGTATCTAGAATTTTTAGAATTTGAGTTATTACCCACATTTGCTGTACTCTATCCAAATCCAGATGAGCCAGACATTCCCAACAATAACTTATGGTATCAGCAAGACGGAGCACCAGCCCATTACACACGCCCGGTGCGTGAGTACTTGGATACAGTCTTTCTTGGCAAGTGGATTGGTCGACGGGGTCCAATAGAATGGCCGGCAAGGTCACCAGATTTGACCCCGCTGGATTTTTTTCTGTGTAGCTATTTAAAATCTAAAGTATACTTTAACAGACCTAACAATATTGATGAACTTAAAGCATGAATAAGGCATGAGGTTAGATTAATAGAGCCCCAGGTAATCCATAACGTTTTGGAAGAATCCAAAGATCGACTTGCATATTGCCAGGAAGTTGGTGGCGGTCAATTTCAACATTTATTAAAATAAAATTTTATATAGTCTATGTAAATATTATAGACTAAATAGATGTAAAGAGTTCATTTTTAATTATTGTATAGTTTTCGTACCAGAAAAAATGTCAATATATCGAAAACCGTTGATTTTGGAGATATGGTATGTTATACAAAAAGTGTTTAGAATGTATCGTAGAATTTAAAAATAATATAATATACAGGGTGTTCAATTAAAAAAAAAATAATGTTGACGGTATAGGTATGTTCTTTTTGAGACAACCTGTATACACATTTCTTATGTCAAAAAATTCGCAATTAAAAATAATAACCGACATGTACAAGCGTTTTTCCAGAAAATAATCACCTGCATTTTGAACGAATTTATTCCAACCTTTTTGAGCTCACTGTATAAATAGAAGTCCCTGATTGTGCGTTTTAAGAAGTCCGATATCGGATTAAATCACCAAGGGATGTTATCGCTTTTAAAACAGTAAGTCGGTTAAGTTACAATATCTTCGCACCTTCGCTATACTTGATCACACCGAACATCCCACTGGTTTATTGTATTCTATTACTGAGCGAAATAGATAGATAGATTACCTTATTTTGGTATCTACTCTTTATCAAAAACCCTCCCTGCCCTTAGAAATTAAAACCGAACCAATATAGCGAAGATTTATCGCCTAGCGCGCCAGTACGGACATAAAAAATAGGAAATAAGGCCCCGAGAAATTGATTAAGATTTTAAAAAACACGAGCGATCCTACGCGCGGGAAATTTACATTTAAACGAAGTTCTCGTTATAATCTGTTAATAAAAATTCATAAACGGGCCGTTAAAACAAACATAGGTAAAGGGAAGAAATACGACCGATTCTCTTAAGACTTTTTAATGCGGATAGATAATTTCTTTTTCTCATCGGGCCGCATCTGTGTGATGGAATTCACAGTTACAGAATGATTTATGCCAAATGAGATTCTCAGGATTTAATTATTATTTCGAAATGCTGTTATACAGGGTGTTTTGACTTCAACAAGATTCCTTAATAATAAAACCAAAATACTTAATGCTCACGCATATCCGGGAACAATCGTCGAACACAACAGATGCGTGTAAAAGGATTTGATCCTTTTTACTGGATTACAATTAAGACGCGGCCTTACACATGTTCCTGGTCGCGTAATTATACGCAGAGGGAAAATCGGGATTTCACCACCCTTTGTTTGTACTATTCGTTATACGTTATGGTGGCGACGCAACGAAAGAGGGAAGAGGGAGTCCGGAGTGACGCATTTTGACGTTTCCTTGTGAGTTTTTAGCTATTACACAATTACACAATTTTGAGATGACCCAATAATATAACCACAAAATATTGCCACAGGTTAAAAAATTCTGATAAGACAGAATGTATGTGGGCAATCGAAATCGGCATAGAGGGAGGTTCTAATATTATTGCTGAAAGTATAATCAACATTTATTATCTATCGTTCCCGACCTCCTTAATAATTTAATTGATACACCTTTTACTTGTGACCTAATGAGAAACGAAAACTCGATGTATTTAACGCCTGTATCACCAGAAGAAATTTGTGGTTTTTCATTTCATATTTGGAAATCTAATCTGTTTCATTAAGTTTCTTAGGGTGTACGGCGTTCTTTCCACAGTGAAACTGAGGCTATATAGGCAAGTCGTAAATTTACTGAATTGTGGATTTGGAAAAATATAGGTTTATCCCATTTCTTTTATCAGGGGTGGCAGCTAAATGACCAGGGTGAAATCTATATACTGAAATTTCTAAAGTTTCCTTCGAGATTCGCCAACGAAGTGTTCTCCCGTCCTTTGTTAATTATATTTTCAATGATTTTTTTTTACCAAAATGAACCTTACAAAAGTTTTCTGACAAAATGGCCTAGAACAAATTATCCCGGGTTTTATATTTAGACAAAGGAAACTACGAGAGATAACTATTTGAATAAACTAAACTACACTCTACGCACTCCCCGACACAAAATTTTGGCTAAGTTTGATGTCTTATAACTTTTTCATTTTTAATCCGATTTTTACCCAAACTATTAAAAACAAGCATAGCAGTGGTATAGATCAAGTCCTGACTAGCATTGTAAAATTGTCAGTTTGTGAATTAAAAGAAGTATTAGCATGCCTATATTATAAATAACTCATTTGAGGTAGGCATTTTCCCGGATAATCTAAAAATAGCACTCATTAAACCATTGTATAAAAAAGGTTTTCGAAATTATTTGAATTAGTCGTGAGCAAAAGATTAATTAGTTTTATGAAATAATGTAAATTGTTTAATGAGTGTCAACATGGTTTTATTCAGGGAAGGTCCACACAGACTGCTGTTTTTCAATTTTTTCAATCAATAATACAACACATTGCGAGGGGTGAGTTTGCACTAGGGATGTTTCTTGATTTATCCAAGGCGTATGATTGTCTAGATAGAAAGATACTTATAGATAAACTTGAAATATATGGAGTCCGGGGAAATGTATCATCATATATTTGCGACCGACGACAAACTGTAACAATTACAAAGGAGACAGAAACTGGTAGATCACGGGTATTAAATAGTGAAGTTGGAATAGCACAGGAAAGCATCCTGAGCCCGCTTCTTTTTGTTGTACTTGTCAATGACTTGGTTTCTGTAATGCATGAAGAGAGTCAAGAATATTGTTAAATACGCAGACGAAACTAATTTAATTATTGGTAGCTCAAACTAACATGACCTTGTAATTAAAGCTATGCATTTTTTTAATCTTGTTACAGATTGGTGTAATAAAAATAGATTAATCTTACACAAAGGTAGAACAAACATAGTACTTTTTAGAACTAAACAGACCATAACTGAGCGACCCTCAACTATCGAAATAGATAATCAAGACATACAGATATCTAAAAATGTAAAATTTCTGGGTGTTCACCTTAATGAATGCTTTGGTTGGTCAGGGCATGTAAATAATCTGACAACAAAACTTAACTCTGTCTGTTGTGGAATCCGTGTTGTTGGGAGGTATAGTATAATATGAAGAAGGAAGATGTAAGGATTATGTATTTCGCTAACTTTGAATTATTATTAAAATATGGAATTACCTTTTGGGGGAAATACGGCTCAGTACATGATAATTTTGTGACTCAAAGGCGGGTAATACGAATTGTCAAAAAACTGGTATATAACAAAACCTGTAGAACTGCTTTAAAAGTATGAAACCGATGACAGTGTATGCTATTCATATTTATGAATGTTTGATGTTTTTCTTTAAGCATAAAGCATTTTTTGATTTAAAAATAACTCATAATTAGAGGACAAGAACAATGGACGTTAACTTTCCAATACACGAAGATAACGCCCCATTATATGTGTATAAAACTCTTTAATGCTCAGCCAAACAAAATTAAAAAAATAAATACAGAAAATTTTTACAAAAACATTAATTCATTAAATGTTCAAACAACTCTCCATTAACAGCTAAGCAACATGCTAACCGATCATAAAATTCATTTCTAACATTACTGAGTTGATGTTGAGAAATTCTGTCAGATTCTGACGAAATACAAAGTCAAAGTCAAAGTCAAAATACGCTTTATTGTTAAAGGAAATTATTCTTATTCACAAAGCCTTCTTAAAAAATAATCGACCAAGTAGATGGTAATATAAAATATTTTACAAACATTTGATTTTCAATCCTAAATTTAAACTAACTGAAGTAAATATAAAACAATATAAATAAACAAACAATGGGACATTCCTAACAAAATCATCAGGAAGAAGTAGCAGAAACAAAAACACAGGCAAAATTATACATACACAAGCCCTCATTCAAACGTTACCAACTAGTGATTAACTATCATTATAAAACTCCCGAAGGCTATAATATGGTCTGGCAACTAGATGTTCTTTTATAGTTCGCTTAAACCTTTTACCATCCAGTATCTGTCGAAAATTTTGGGGTAAATGATTATATACCTTAATGCTCTCAAATATCAGAGAATGCTTACTGAGAGATGTCGTCGGAATAGGAAGGGGTATATCATTTCTGTTGCGCGTATTATATAAGCTATTGTTGGTGTGGCCTTTAAATTTTTTATGAATAAGACAAACAGTTTCTAAAATAAAAATATTTATAACAGTCAAAATTTTTTCTCTAACAAATAGAGGTTTACAGTGCTCTCGCAAATTAACACCACAAAAATACCTATAATGGCCCTTTTCTGTAAAACTAGTATGGAGTTCAATAACTCCTGACTGCAGAAGCCCCAAAAGGCAATGCCATATTTTAAATGACTTTCAACAAGAGAAAAATATACAATACGACCCATATGTTTCCCTAATTCTTTGGACACAACCCTCACTGCGTAACAACCCGAAGCTAGTTTTTTATTTAACGTCAATATATGGTCTTTAAATTTAAGTCTGTCATCAATTTGAACACCCAAGAACCTCGCAACATTTCCGTTGTGAACAAAACCACTGTCCAATATTAAACTACTAAAAGAAAACTTAAATGTTAGAATACTAGTCTTATCAACATTAAAACACAGAAGATTGGAATCGCACCAATGCTTAACACGCAATAAGTCGCGCTGTACAATTTTTTTCAAATCCTCTGAGTTCTTACCTCGCCACAAAATAGTGGTGTCATCAGCAAACATGGTGAATGTACCCTGAATGTCTAGGTGTGCCAAATCGTTAATGTACAACAAAAACAAGACTGGTCCAAGCACAGAGCCCTGAGGTACTCCGCTAACTACATTCATCATGTCAGAATCAAACAACCTCCCCCTAACCAATTGCTGTCTTGCAGAAAGATATGAGGAAAACCAGTTTAAGGCAATGCCTCGTACACCATACCGTTCAAGTTTGGCAAGCAGTATTCTGTGATTAACGCAATCGAATGCTTTAGAAATATCGCAGAACACTGCAGCCGCAACCTCGCCATCATTTAAACCACTATAAAGATTTTCTAAGAAGACAAATATGGCATCGTTAGTCGATTTATTTGCCTGGAAGCCAAATTGACACTCAACTAAAATATTATTTTTTGATAAAAATCCGATAAATCTTTTTTTTACAAGTTTTTCGATTATTTTGGACAAGGTCGGAAGCAGCGAAATAGGGCGAAAATTTACAGGATCATCCAGACCATACAGTTCTTAAGCTGGTCTAGATTTTAGTAGTTTAGGTTATACAGCAAACACCACCAAATTATTATTTGGCATTGACAAAACCAAAAGTTGCGTCAGTGACAACATTTTCATTGAAGGCGTTTTAATTATAGCTATATATGAGCTATTCCATTATTAAGGAAAAAGTAATTATGATTAAGTGGTATTATACAGGAAACAGTTTAAGAGCAGTGTCTGAAATGTTTTCAGTTCAATTCCCTGATAAGCCTATTCCTTCAATTTTTATTAATTAAACTTATTATTGAAGAAAAAATTAATTTCTTGACCTCCCCCATTTTTTAAAGCACCATATTTCTCCATTTCTGAATTGACGTTTCCAAAATATGGAGCGTTTCTTTTCATTATCATCAGAGAAGCTTGTTACGGCTCTGCTTTGGCCAGCCAGGTCTCCTGACCTTTTGCCAAACGAGTTCTTAGAGCCCCTTTAGGGTTCTGTATCTCCGTTGAACTATACCCACCTACGCTCCGGGACACCCTGTATAAAGAAGAGAGAGACTGAGATTCCTTTCATCCTTCTGCTTGACTCTCATTATTAAAACCAACCAGTCAGTATGTAACTTTGCACTTATTAATATTGTCAACATAATTCATGGCATCGGTTGTTACAACCTCCGGACTACGCCTGTGGCCTGTGGAATTCCAAATTGCTGTTGATGCATATCAAACATCAGCACCTTTCGTGTATAAAACTCCCTAACAAACGCTGGAGGCTGATGGGAGACGACACCTTCAACCTTCAAGCTGCATAAGTTGGCGTACACTGGTGCTCCTTCAAGCAAAATTTTTATTGGCTATGAAGGTCCTGGATATTTATTGCATTTGTTTCTTTTATGACTTATTGGAGCCATAAATTATCCGTTATTGATCGGTTCTTGTACCATTGCACTGTTAAAAATAAATCAATTTCCAAACAAAAAAATCGAATATTTCAGGTACCGTATAATATTGTATAAAATAGATGTTACACAACCCGTCGTACCAAGCAAGACAAAACAATTAAAAAATATTGTTCGCTACACGGCTATCTGCGATTTGTTTTGAAGGAACGAAACAAATGAGCTCATTTATCTTAGAAACGAACGAAACCTTACAAATCATTCAAATTATTTCAAAGTAATCGATCTCGAATGGATCGAGTAGAAAGTGTACTAACTGTTTATACAGATTGGTTCTATTTTTTAATCAATTTTGAATTATATTGATTAATGGGCTGCAGATTGCGATATATACTTACAGGGTGTCCCAAGCCATCACAAACTGTAATGCGTCTATGCCTATATGGCTTTTGCTACCATACGTCTAGCGTTAAATTATGCAAAGTAATAAATCAATCAAAACCGTCTTCTCCATGGGCGTGCAAGTTTTTTCGGCATGTATAGATTTAAATAGGCCTGAATCTTTAAATTTGTGCAGAATTAGTACAAGTATCGACATTAAATTCAAGTTTTGTATCAAATATATATTTTAATGTAAAATTTTTTAAGCTGAAAATTATGTACAGCCGTATCATCTCCCGGAATATTATCAAACAATTTTATCAATTGAAACTAATAAGAGTCTTGGTATTTATTCCGTTTCTGCTCTAATCATTTTATTCCTTCTTTTTGTACCCAATCCTGGTTACCTGTTTGCTAATTATGTGGTTATTATGCCTTTATGGGTGCCCCTATTGGAATAATACACCTATCTATATCTATACATAAAGTCTGTTCAGAGATATAAGAAAATGACTAACTGATCCCTATTAGGAAAGACCCGGGTCAGCTGTAAAGTCGAAATATGGCCGAACAGATCCGTATTTTGCTTAGAATGTATTCATGGTTTGTAACAAAAATAAGTAAGACATTAAATAATATTTTATTTACGTTTAAATGTAAAATTACAAGTTATTTTATTCTTAAAAATTATATTTATGATTACAAAAATATACAAATTATTCGGTACTTATAATAATTATTCACTAAATATATCAATATCACTATCGCTATCATCATCTGATGTAATTATTATTTGTGATATATTGTTAATATGGATATAGGATGTTTCCACTTTTTCAACATGTGTAACAGAATTTGCCCAACATTGTGAAGGGATGTTAAAAACTTCAGTTTCTATAAGCTCAAGTACACTGGAGTTAATAGTAGGGAAAATATTGTTACGACGAATGGCAGATTTCAGTTGGTGTCAAACATGTTCGATGGGATTAAACAATGACGATAATCCTTGCTTTATCGTCATTGGGATTAAATATACAATGGTATGGTGGAAGCCTTAAAACTGTATGCCCTAGATTTTTTGCATAATTATCACAGAAGTACTCCTTTTGTAGTTTTAAACTTTGTAAAACCTCAATTAATTGCCTTTTGGTGTAATCTTCCTGAAAATAAATGTCATTATCATACATGCAGTTTTGGATTGTTGCTTTTGTGTCATTTGAGGAGGGAGTCTTGGTCAACTGCCTACTATGGTAGCTTGCATTGTCCATTACAATTACGCTATTCGGAGGTATATTTGGAATTAGCTTGCTTTTAAACCAATCTTCAAATAAATCAGCAGTGGTGTCCTCATGGTAATCCAGAGAAGAGTATTTAATGTTTTATGCAGACAGAGAAAGTCCAATTGGAATCCATCCGTCTTTAGATCCAGCATGCAAAATTGTAATTCGTTTACCATATGTGTCGAACCAGGTTTCATCCAAGTAAATAATCGGCCTTTGCTGATCTCTGTAAATCCTAATTTTTTGTAGACATTCGGATAGCCATTCCCGAATTTTACTGGATTCCATTAAAACTTGTCTTTTGTTAATTTTTCTAAATCTAAAACCCATGTGTTGGATACACTTCCATAACGTTGTTCTGCCACATTTAACGCCGGTCTCATCTTTTCAAGCCTCTTAATAAAATTATCTAATGAAGGCCGTTTCTTCTAACGTTGCTTGCTTGCTGACCGTACGTTAAATGAGAGTTGAATAAACATTGTTTATAACTTCCTTAGTTTCCACAGAAAAGTGTTTTCTGCTTTTCGACAGGGTTATCTCCTGAGATGCATTGGGCTCGCACATATTTTCCATGACTCACACACGATTAAACAAACGCTGTATTACACACGAAGTAAGAATAATTACTAAGCTTAAAACTAACTAGAGTGGCTATATATAAAGTCTTTAGAACATAATTTGTTTTATGGGATTAAACCTCTCATTTTAAATCAGGTAAAAATCGGTTTAAAATCACCAAACTATTACTTTAATAATGAAATTACGTCTCCCGGATTTGCAGTTTAGTTTAAGACATTCTTAAGTACGGACCATAATTTACCTGCATTTACTCATTCATTCATTGTTTGTTTATGACCACCCTTGGATAATCCCATTCAAGGCAAAGTGTAACTTTTTTATATCTCTGGACAGGTTTTACCTACCTTGGATAATTGTTTCTTAGTGATTCTAGTCAAAGTATGAAGCGTCGGTGTTTTTTTAATTAAATATGGAGAGTTTTCAACAATTGCCTATACGCCCTAGAGTCGGTCCATGCACAGTAAATGAAAAAAAAATTATTTGCTAACTGTTACGATTCTATTAAAAGAAGAATGCGGACTTGAGTGTTGACAATGCAGTGCAATTTACAGCAGATATGCTTAACTTTGGGGAAACAACAATATATAAACTTTTAAAAGAAGAAAAAAGTGTTGGCGTCAAACCTCCAAAAACTTCTCCAGGACGACCAAAACTTGAGCTGGATGACGTTTTTGCAGAGAATAAGGCAAAAAGTTCGTAGTTTCTATTTAAAAAAAGAAATTCCCACGCTGGACAAAATTTTGTCCTCAATCCAAGATGACCAGGACTACCCATTTATGTGTAGAAATACGCCTTGGAATTTATTAAAAAATAATGGGTTTTCGGTGAAAAAAATATAATAAGCAATCGATTTTAATAAACAGAAGCGATATCGTCTGTTGGAGAAGATATTACTTAAGAAGCATCCGAAAAGTAGGAGAATAAAACAAAAAATATTTTACCTAGACGAAACATGGCTAAATGAAGGCCACACTGTGACTAAATTTTGACAGGATGAAAATATTAAAACTTCAAGGTAAGCTTATTTGGAAGGATTGTCCACAGGATTAAGACCGCCATCTGGAAGAGGACATCGACTTATCATAACCCATATTGGAAGTTCTGAAGGCTTCATTAAAGGTGGTCTACTGATGCTCCAATCTAAAAATACAGGAGACTATCACGAAGATATGAATGCCGATGTCTTTGAATAATGACTCGAGCAAATGTTGGATTTTATATCAAAAGATGCAATACTTGTATTGGAGAATGCAAGTTATCACTCTAGGCTGACGGAAAAGTTACCGACAAGTACGTGGCGTAAAAGTGAAATAACAGAATGGCTAAGTTTAAGACAAATAGAACTTCCATTAGATTCCTTAAAAAAAGAACTATTGGTACTAGCCAATTTACATAAAAATGCATTAAAAAAATTGATGAAATGGCAAAGTTACGAGGAATATCTGTGCTCAAACTCCCTCCTTGCCATGCACTGCGAATTAAACCCGATCGAACTTATATGGGCTCAAATGAAGACAGATGTCGCCAGAAAAAACACGACTTATAAAATGGCGGATTTAAAAAGACTCTTTAATGAAGCTATGGGTAAAATCAGTGCGGAAAAGTGGAAAAAGTGTATCGATCATGTGATAGAAGAAGAAGCCAAAATGTGGCAGGTAGATATAATAATCGAAGAAATGGTTGAACCGCTTATTATATAAACGATGTTAATAAAAGTTCATCTTCCGAATCGGACTATGATTAAGCCATAACGACAAAGTATTATTCGATTTTTGAAAATGCTTTGTTTGTAAGATTCTATATTATATCTTGTTTTTGTAATTGTATTATGTAAAATAGTACCACCTATTGTTATTTATTAGTTAATACGATTTTTTAAATGTTTCATACGTTATAAATACCTACGAATATAATATAATACAATTTTAGGAGAATAGGCATGTTTAATATTTTTAATTTAAAAACTTCCCCAATACACGCTCCTGGCTAAGTGATTTTCCCAATAACAATGGTAAATCATCAAATATAACAATAGCTTGCGATAAATTCAGGGTGGACCTACCTAAAGAGTGCTCATTATTTGGATCCTTTAATGTAAACACAATAGATTTTAAGGGATGGGCTTAAATTGTTCTTGATACCCCGGTATTTTGCATATTTCTTCGCGCCATTGAAAGATAGACTATATAAGTGATTCTTAAACAGGACAAGACTTATTCAAACTTCAACGTCCAATTCTTGCAATTACCGAGGACAAACACTGGCAAATTCCCGAATTGTAATCGAAATTGAATTAAGCCGGATTCACATCGGCCGGGCCGAGTGCAATGAAGTGCGAAACAGGGGCTGCAGGAACGTTTGTTCTCCGTAACTGCATTGTCCGGACGGCTGGGCAGGACGTCGCAGGATAATCCACTTACACAGACCTTTACAAGTCTTGTTACGATCCCGTCGGCATCGGCCAGGGAAGGGGAATTAATTTCGTTATCACTTGGTAACCGTTTATTAGAGGTAAGGCCAAAAATCGTTTTTCAAAAATTTTGCAAATAAAACTGCAGAGTTTTTGCAGGCCCTGTACAGGGTGTCCAGTTTTCGTGTGTTTTTGTGAAACTGAGAGCGCTATGGAAATTTAGTTTGCGGCAATGGAACTTTCATAAAATAATAGAACAGTAAGCCGCAAACCCCATATTTCTATCTTTTATAATAAGGGAGCTGGTATATGAAAACACACGAAAACTGGACATCCTGTACAGTAGTAAGCCTCAAAGAATTTTATTATTGATAGAGGAGGGGGTCACTTTTCGGTCGAAATTATTTACAAAAAATTAAAAAAATGATGGCGTGACCGACAAATGCACATCGAGTTTATAAGGCGGAATATAAAATTTTTCTTTTACGATGCTTCTAAATGAGACGCAATTTCAGTCGTATACCGTGTGATTATCATTAGATGGGGAACATTTCGGCTCGAAATGGATCCGAAATAAAAGTTTTATGGTTTTTGCGGAATAATGAGAACGCAACAATGTTACTGCTTATTACTTTTTGTTATAGGTATACCATGCCATGAGAAGGAAAACATTTTACTGCTAAAACTACAAGGTATGTTTACCAGCAACATGAGAAGCCTAGGTATGTGTTCAAAAACGACCGAAAAGTACGTAGAGTCCAATTTTGCACTCAAAGTAAACGTTTGGTAAAGGTGAGAATAAAGGCGTACCAAAAAGAAGTGAACGTGTAGTACAGAGAGGAATAATTCTGGTCATATATGCGCCTCAATTAAGAATTGATGTGGAAAGATTGACCGAATTTTCCCACAAGAGCTTAGGGTCTGACCAGTCGTCAGAATTTAATCTGACCGAATGACACCGATGACAGTTTTTAGTCAAACTCAAGAGTCCACCGACAAAGCCACAGCGAGTAAACCATATTTGAGAGAATATAATCCTGAAATGAAAAGCGCTTTTGCTCACAACGTTACACTATAATATCGGACCTTATATCAGGGGCGTGTGGTGGCTTAGCAGAATAAAGAAGCGCTGTCAGTAGGCCCGCCGAAGGCAAGCGAATTTTTTTTTGCAGCCTTGCCCAAATATTGCCAATAATTCACCTAAGAGCAGAACTGGATACCTACCTATATTTTTGTTGTCGACATATAGAAAAGGTTTTTTGACGTTTTACGTTTTCGCCAGTCTCATTATATAGTCTATAATTAAGTTTTAATTGAATGTCCAAAAAAGGATACTGCATGTCTGTCAAAAAATGTGAGGGTTTGTATCCAATCTTGTTAAAAATCTTAGAGCATATTTAAAAAAATCAATTATATAAATACCTCGAAGAAAATAACAGACCAATTTGGCTTTAGAACAAACAGCTCAACAACTCATGTCATACTGGATTTGTTGGAGTACACTGCGGGGGCCTTTAGCCAATGGACCTGGTAAACATAGCCCAAGCTACACTGGAAAGAGGTTGCTTTCCAGACACTTGGAAAAGGGCCAAGGTCGCATTAATTCCGAAAACTAGGAAAGATCTGACGTCGGCTGCCAGCTACAGACCAATAAGTATGCTATCATGTTTAGGCAAGGTTGTTGAAAAATTGATATTAAATCGGATAACCGATTTTGTATCAAACAACAACGTATTACCACCAGAGGAGTTCGGTTTTCGAGCTGCTTCTTGCACGGTGCGCCAGACAACACGACTGGCCTCCAACATCCTAAGAGGATTTAGTTGTCGCAGGTCAAGCGGAGCAGTATTTTTTGACGTTTCTAAAGCTTTTGACAAAGTCTGGCACGACGAACTAGTACTAAAATTAATAAGGGCAGGCATGCCTGATTACCTTATCAGGCTAATTATATCATACCTTGAGGACAGGACGTTTGCAGTATCGTCTGAAAATACAATTTCAACGATTAGAAAAATCAGAGCAGGGGTCCCACAAGGGTCACCCCTAGCGGCGATTCTTTATAACATTTACACAGCAGACATTCCGCACAGCAATCAGACAGAACTATATCTGTTTGGGGACGATACTGCAATAACTGACACCTCAGGAGTGCCCAGGAGAGTGGTCGAGAGTTTGCAACAGCATGTACTTGTGCTGCAAAAATGGCTTGAAGCCTGGAGATTAAGGCTCAATGAGGAGAAAACGCAGGCAATATTCTTCTCGAAGGCAAGGCTAAGACTACCTGAAACAAGGGTTAGAGTTAATATTAAACCAATTATATGGGCAAGCAAAGTAAAGTATCTTGGTCTTCTCTTCGATAAGAAACTAACCTGGAACGAAAACGTGGACGAAAAAGTCGCAAAGGCACAGAGACAATTGGATGCAGTGTACCCGTTAATTTGTAAAAACAGCAATATCACAAACAAGACGAAAATGTCAATATACAGGACAATTATCAGACCAGTACTAACATACGGAATACCATCATGGTGTACAGCAAACAAGACAAGACTCAAAAAACTACAAATCTTACAAAACAGGACAATTAGAATCGCACTAAACGTACAAAGACACGTACCACTTAGAATACTACATGACAAAATGAAAATTGAAATGATTGAACAATGCATAACAAAGACAATTACGAACCACCACAGACGGACAGACGTATCAACAAATAATCTAATAACAAATTCACACATAGGACCACAGCCACAGCACACATACAAAATGCCGAAAGACTGGCTCCCACCCTGAATGCTAAAATTATCATGAAAAATATCAAAAAGTTAAAATAAAAAAAACTGGAAAAGAACAACGACTTTCAAAAGAAAGAATAATGAAAAAAGAAAACAGCAATGAAAAAAGAACAAACAAAAAAGCTTCAAAAAAAGTATTCGAAAAGAAAAGTCTGCAGCAAATAGAAACTTAAGAAGCCAACAGTACAAAAAGAAAACGTCTCTCATTTTAAAAGTGGTGTTGTGCCTTGCTACAAACCCTTTTACTTGCGCCCACACCAGTTCTATGGGGTTTAATTCACAGTGATATGGCGGAAGGCAAAGTACCGTTATATTTCGTTTTGAAACGATTTCGTCGACAACAAACTTCGTACAAAGAGGTTTATTTATCTTTATAATCTTCAGTAGCTCCTCTTCCAGCATATCTTAATGAAATGGCTTCTTCTTTACAGCAAGCCAATGAATGATTTAGCATTTGCTGGAAGTATTCTTCAAAGACATCAGCGTTTATGTCTTCATGATAGTCTCCAGTCCGTCTTGATTTAAATACTAGTAAGCCACCATCGCCATCGACAAATCCATTTTTGCTACCAATGTGAGTAATTATCAATCTTTTACCTTTTCCCGAGGGTGCTTTTATTCCGGTGGACCATCCTTCCATGGAAGCTTGCCTCGCACTTTATATATGTTTATCCTGCCATATTTTATCCACAGTATATCCTTAATTTAACCAAGCTTCGTCAATATAGGTAATAGATATTCCTGTTTTCCCTTTGAAACTGTCTAACTTAAAGTGATTTTCTGTTTTGAATTTTTTCATAACAAAAATTCATTTCCTTCAAAGTTTTCCATAGTTTCTTCTTACCCATAGGTGGAATGAAATGAAATCATCCTTTTTCATTTCAGACATTATTTTGTCTAAGGTAGGTATTTCTTTTTTTAAGTAAAATCAGTGTATGATTCTTCTGATGCCAGTCTTTTCATCCTCATTTATTACAGATTATTTTCTTCCTGTACTTCTCTTTAAAGACCTGATGGGGCCACGTTTATCCTCGTGCACAAGTCGGTATATCGTTGACTGTCCGACTCCAGTCATATTCGAACACATAGTGAAAGCGCAGTTTTACTAATCAGTTTTTCAAATTCAGAAACACCAGCCATTTTCAAGAACGAAGTTTTCCAACAACTGCCGGAAAGTAGTAACTAGACATTGCAAATTTTTGAAACAGTGAGGCATAGGTAGGTAAACTACCTGTGCCTCTACCTACCCGATTTCGGGACCCCTAACAATAATCATAATAATGATTTATCTCTCGCATTAAGCAACAGACTATAGGTAGAACTCGTTTATCTGTGAGATATTACGCGACACTGTTGTATAAACTGTCACACACAAAGCATCACAAAATAATAAAGAAAATCTCAAAGAAAAAGTAAACAAACTCTCACAAAATTCACTAACACAAAAACAATAAACTCTCGTGGAAGCCGTGTTTCATAAACCGAAAAATCGCTATGGACTCCCGAATTCATGGACTCACACACCAAATTTTATTAATTTCTATTCAGTCAAAAGTTATTTATTTATTTCGTCAAACCAGTGGCGTATCTACGAATTTCTTTAGAAACATGTTAGCAAAATTACTAGAAAAAAAAACAAACATATTTTTATGACTTTCTCTTATAGTAAAACTTCTCGTACATGCCCTCAGATTTATACAAGGCGTTTAAAAAATCCCATACACCGATGCCGATGTTGCCATTGTCAGTTTCTCACGCCAAGGCTCCCCTTTTTCCGCCTGAGGCTCCACCATAGGTGCGACCCCACACAATACGTAAATAGAGCTCGCAGGGGGCTCGATATATCTATCAGCCAGAGTGTAACTAATTCGAGGCGCCTCTCGCACGGAGCTTGAGACGCGTGATTCCCGATATAGACACATTGAGAGTTAATGCGACGTTTCGCAGGGTCACGTGTCGCTTTTTAGTTACTCTCCATTGATAATTGCTCTCCTCGATGTGATCTCTGTGATTGAGCGGTGTATGGTCGTTAGAAAAATATAATTTACCTATAAGAAACGCTTTTCACGCGGCATCAGGTCAACATTGGGGTTTGGTTTTAGACTGGGCTGCATAATCTCCTGACTTAAACCCCACATAGAAAACCTATGCGAAAAACGCAGAGCTATGACGAACAAAATTACAGAGGTTAGGAAAAATATATGCCAGGCTATAGGGTATAAAACTCGTTAACCATTTTTGATGTCATTCTTGATCATTTTATCCAGTTTTTAGTAATTGTTTGCTATTGTCAATTAACAAATTGCACTTAATAATAGTCGCAATTAAGTGTATTCAATTATTTACTGTGCAAGTATAGTTGTCTCGGTTCCTGTAGAAGCATTTGTTGTTTTGCTCTTCGTAAAAACTCACAACACAACTAAGGAATAGAAATATTGACGGATGTGAAGCCATACGCAATACTCATAGAATTTTCGAAAGAGTTCGTCACTCGACGAGAAGAAGAGCCGCAGCCTGCATGGAAGCGGAAGGTAGTAATTTCCAACATTTTTTGTGAATATTTTGTTAAATTGTTATTACTTTTCATTTGTTAGATTTTAAAAAATGTAGTATGGTATAATGATATAGTATGATAATATCATAGCAAAAAAAAATTATTGTGCAACAAGCTGTGATTATGGAAAGAAATTATCATAGAAGTAGATTTTAATGTGTAACGAACTTTGATTATGGAGGGGAATTATCGCAGATAAATAATTTAATGTGCAGCAAACTTTCATTATGGAAAAAAATTATCATAGAAATAGATTTTCTAATGTCTAACGAACTTTAAATATTGAGGGGAATTATCACAGAAATATAATTTTATGTGCAACAAACTTTGATTTACGAGGAAATGATCATTAGATTTTAATGTGAAACAAACTTCGATTATGGAAGGGAATTATCATAGAAAGAGAATTGAATGTGCAGCAAACTTTGATTTTCGAGGAAATGATAATATAGATTTTAATGTGAAACAAACTTCGATTATGGAAGCGAATTATCATATAAATAGATTTTAATGTATATCGTACCTTGATTGTGAAGGGGAATTTTCATAGAAACAAAATTGAATGCACAACAAACTTTAAATATTGAGGGACATTATCATAGAAATATAATTTAATGTGCAATAAACTTTGATTAGATATGGGGAGAAATTATGATAGAAATATATTTTAATGTGTAACCAACTTTGAATATTGAGGGAAATTATCATAGAAATATAATTTAGTGTGTAACAGACGATCATATATATTTTAATGTGAAACAAATTTAGATTATGGACGGGAATTATCATAGAAAAATAATTTAATGTGCAACAAACTTTGATTATGTAAAGAAATTATCATAGAAATATATTTTAATGTGAAACGAACTTTGAATATTGAGGGAAATTATCATAGAAATATAATTTAATGTGTAACAGACTTTGATTTTCGAGGAAATGATAATATATATTTTAATGTGAAACAAACTTAGATTATGGAAGGGAATTATCATAGAAAAATAATTTAATGTGCTACAATCTTTGATTATGGAAAGAAATTATCATAGAAATATATTTTAATGTGTAACGAACTTTGAATATTGAGGGAAATTATCATAGAAATATAATTTAATGTGTAACAGACTTTGATTTTCGAGGAAATGCTCATATATATTTTAATGTAAAACAAACTTCGGTTATGGAGGGGAATTATCATAAAAAAATAATTTAATGTGCAACAAACTTTGATTATGTAAAGAAATTATCATAGAAATATATTTTAATGTGTAACGAACTTTGAATATTGAGGGAAATTATCATAGAAATATAATTTAATGTGTAACAGACTTTGATTTTCGAGGAAATGATCATATATATTTTAATGTGAAACAAACTTCGGTTATGGAGGGGAGTTATCATAAAAAAATAATTTAATGTGCAACAAACTTTGATTATGTAAAGAAATTATCATAGAAATATATTTTAATGTGTAACGAGCTTTGAATATTGAGGGAATTTATCATAGAAATATAATTTATTGTGCAACAAACTCTGATTTTCGAGGAAATGATCATATATATTTTAATGAGAAACAAACTTAGATTATGGAAGGGAACTTTGATTGTGGACATCGACATTTCTGGGTACCCCTTAGGGGCTCTTCTGCTTCTCCGTTAAGAAGCACTTTAGCTACAGGGGCTTTCATTTACCGATAAGGATTAGATATTATCTTTCTTTTAGTATGTGAACTAAAATAGAAAAGGATATATACAAGAGCCAGACAAAAGAAGGATTGATTTAAAAAAAAATTTTGGTTGCTAACTGAAATATAAAATTAACAAACAAACATATAAATTTAGATTAAAGAACTTGTTAATAATACTAAATGATTGTAAATGAATGGCTTAAATTATTTATTAATTTTTTGTTGAACCATGCAGTGCATATTTCTGATACTTCCTTCAAAAGGTCTATCATCAATGTTTATTACCCATTAAGTATCACGGACAAGTTTACTGCACGAATATCTAAATCCCGGCCCATAATTAAACCACTCTACTCTTCATAAAATCGACTTTAAACTTCCATGCACATCGAGGCACAGCCCTCGAAAAATCTTTACAAACCCTATTACCGAAAAGCAAACAAAAACAATTGGAAGATCGACCTTTCACAGGCCGTGCGGGCGGGGCTTTACCTCCCGACCCCGCCCAAATGGAGAGTTGTATGGGGAAATGTCGGCCAATGAAAAGGCCGCATTCTAAACAGATGAATCAGGGACACCTGGGGGACTGGGATTTTTTAGACATCCAGTTGTTCCGTAGATTTGTTGTTGTGATGGTCTAGATTTTTCGGGGTTCTGGGGACACTGTCTGGGCTTTCGTCGAAGTATTGGAGGAAATGTGCGAGGATCGGTTGGGGGACAACTTTGGGGGGCTTCTTAGGAACTACCGTAACTATAGTGAATTGAATAAGTGAGTTTTTTCGAACTTTTCCTTGGACAATCCGTACTTTACTTTTGTGCAATATTTTTCAACGGTATGGATGTGTGTGCTAGAAATAAAGACTGCTTGGAGGTGTTGGAGGACAGAGAAATGAAGGTAAAAAGCAATTTTTTTTAAAGTATTGTACATATTGGGGGGCATTTATCCACGAACACCAATGGTGGTTTTTAAATTCGATGATATTACAAGAGCATTTTTTGAGAAAAGCACAGCTCGTGTGGGGGTTTCTTGGCTTTCTGACTGTTCATGTCTTTTTCAAATTTTAAACCGAGTTTCTCGCCTTACCGACTGTTCACGTCACTACGCCTTAAGTAAAATCTAACGACAATACAAGGCGAGGTGCGAGGTTATGCAAAAAGTTGCGTGTCTCCCATGCACCTCTGTATACAGGGTGTTTCCTAATGATATGCGAATATTTAAGGATGTGAATCTACATGAAAAATTAATGATAGCTTGCCTTATAATCTATGGTCCAAAAATGCTCCGTTGCGGAAATACGAAAATATTTCCGAAAGTACTTGAGATATTTCAGTGATATTTAGTACTTAGCGACAGTTAATGAAGGTGCATATTTTTCAATACGAACAATAATAACAGTGGTCTGCCTACTAACACTGACTTCAATATTTTTGAGGAAAAATATGGTAAAGTCCGCCTATATATAGTACAAACTTATTATAAATGCTAATGCCTAATGCCGATAAGACCCAGCGGGTGATCGAAGAAAAGCAGGGACGCACTCGTTGCTGATAGAATAAAAGGTTGCGCTGCTTTAAGATAATAAAAGCGTGGAAAAAAATATTTTTTTTTATCTACCTTTGAGCAACAAACGTGTCGTACTGATTTTTTATGTTAGAAGGAGAACGCAAAAACATATTTTAAACGTAATTTAATAATAAGTAATAATAATATAACAGTATATAAGATACAATACAATTAAAATTATAACATATAGGACGGTAATTAATTAAAACATAATATACATATACCTACAAAAAAGTACCGTGTCAGAAAAATAATTATTACATTTTAACCCAAGTCAGTTTCACTGTCACTGTCGCCATCTCAGTTCCCAATAATTCTTTCTCTGGGCAACATTTACGTATGATTTTTCTACTTTTTGAACATGCGCTACACAATTTTCCCAGCTTTTGTTTGGAATATTTTGCATCTCTGACTGTACTAAAGCTGTCACAGAACGATTTAAGCTTGACGAAATATTATTCCTCCTTACCAATGCTTTCAGCTGGTGCCATATATGTTCAATTGGGTTGAACATGCAATGATAAGGAGGAAGTCTTAACATGGTATGACCCATTTCTGCTGCCAAACTGTCACAATAATATTGCCTTTTATTGAAAATGATTTTAAAATTTTGAGCAATTGCTTTTTTGTGTAATTTTTGTTTGTGTCATACCACGTCTCGTCCAAATAAATAATATCCCTTCTATCCTGTCTATATCCATGGTCTACAATTAGGTATTCCATCCTCCATCTTTTTAACGGGGCCAATTCCATAATTACTTATATATTTTGTATATTTATTTTGTATATTTATTTACATACATTTACATATTATTCTTAAATAATAAATTTACATAATTGGTTTGGTATCAGTAGCAAAACTAAATAATAGACACCTAGGTGCGAAACACCTGTCTGTGTCGAGATCTAAAAGTAGACTTATGTTTATAGTATTTTATATATATATTTTTTTAATTTTTTTTTTATTTACTTAAAATGTACCTCTATGTGACACACATTACTGAAACACGCGTACAATCCTCAATGATTAAATGACTCAATCAAACAATATTAAAAACTTTTCTATATTTCGGTAAACATATTGATTACACCGTTTACTAAAGGTTTTTATGTTTGTTATTGATGTTATGTTCTTGGGGAGTAAATTAAATGATTTGGGTTCTAAGTAATCTATAAAATTTTTATTTGCATTTGTTAGATTTTTTGGCAATTTAAGTTTATTATTAGATTTAGTCCTTGTTTCAATATTGTGATCAACACGTTTTAGTTTCGACTTACATCGATATACAAAATTGCATATACAATTAATATATAAATTTCTAATATTTACAGTATCTTCCGAAAACAATGAGTTGGTGGAAAATCTTTTATGTTTTTTAAATATAATTTTAAGAATATATTTTTGTGTTATATTTAACTTATTAAGTATTGTGGCGTACGTACCACCCCAAACAATTATCCCGTATCGTATTAGCAATAATTTTAATTTAATAATTTTTTTCATTTTAAAACCGTTTCTTAAAATACATTTCCTTAGAGTCTCACGACAACACTCCATTCCTGTATCATTTTTTTTAAATCTTTGCAATGGGGGTTTTAAAGTGGGGATCATTTATTCCCTGTACATGGCATATATTTTTCTACGAATTATATCGACATCCATCGCGCCCACTTTCCTAAAAGTAAAAGAGTTTTTCCTCTTTCTTCTCTCCACTATAAGTGTATTTATAACAAACCACACTGCGTGCTCACTAGCCGGCGTGTCAAAGCTGCCGCTTCCTTAACTGCATCAAATTTTGAAAAACCATGTTCAAGAAGGGTGGTGTAAACGTCGAAGATTACTTTTTTTGTGTCAACTAATAAAATATCACGCTTTAATTGGTTTTTATCACGACCCGTAGATCCACTTGGCGTACTGGTTTTTTCCCACAAACGAAACATTCTTAGATATCACGTTTAATTGGCAACAAATAACTTCTTGTCTAAACCAATACAAACATCTTACTGAATTTTAAAACCGAAAATCAGCATAGTTAAATAACTAAAATAAACCTATTTTATTTTACCCTAATTATTTTAAGAGGATTACTGAGAAAATATAATTAAATAGATCCGTACCTGGAGTCCCCAGATCAGGTGGCCGAATTTACACCTCACACAATAGGTTATTATGACGGTAAGGGATTAGTATTTATAATGAGTTTGTAAGATAGATAGACTCTACGCCAATGTTTTTTTCCCAAATAAAAAATATTTTTAAATTCACCATTCAATTTATTAATTAACTCATACAGAATAACTCTACGGAGAGTTGGGTAGATTTGATTTGCGAAAGCTAATGGAGTATGAACAAGGCTAACTTATGTACAGAATCTTAAATAAGAGACAAATATCCAATATAAATGTTCTATTCAATAGCAATATGCATTTATATATAGAACTAGATCGTGTGATAGAATATATTTAGATAATGTAAATACAAATAAATACTTAGGTATGTAATCCGATTTTACAAGCATCGATGGTGTATAATAATTTATTTCATACTGTATTGTAAAACACACCTTTACATATTTAAATTTAGTCCAGAAAATAAGGTTTTACAGCAATAATTTCCGGTAAAATTTTTTTACCGGACTGAAATTTGTAAATTTTAGTTTAATCAATGTCAAACACACAATGTTTCCACCAGTAAACATAAGCACTTTTCAAATATACGACGCAGAATAAAACTTCAATATAATTTCAAAACATAATTATAACTTTCAACAGAACAGTATGAAATAAAATATTGTACGTCATTCGTCCGGCAAATCCTTTACAGTATTCGTTTCAAAATTCCAGGCTCGGCTCCTTCGTCGCCTCGTCTCGAAACATTTCACTCCTAATGTAAAAGTTGATTTACCGGACTTATAACGTAAATATCTATTACCTGTAAATATTAAAAATAATAGAACGGGAAGTAGGTTTATTAGGGAATTTAAATTGCATTATACCCACTAGCGGCAGAAACTTTTTGTTTGTTTTTAAATTATTTGTATGATTTTTATAATTAACATAATTTACAGTGTTGCTTTAAAAGCGAGGAAACCTTGAGACCGGAGTGTTACAGTACTGATTAGAGGGTGTAAGCTAAGATAAAATTTAAATTTTTGTAATTTTGACTTTAAAATATATTATACAGGGTGTCCAGTTTTCGACGGTTTTACGGGGTATAAAAAAAACATTTCTTGTTACTAGGCCATGACGGGTATTTAAAAAAAGAAAAGAACACAGTCATTTATGTCATATTAAAAACTTCTTTAGTTTCTTTCAGAGTATTCAGGTTCTCTAAGTTGTTTTAAAATATCTAATTAATATAGTAAAAAATCAGTTTTGTCCTAATTATGACAGAAAATGTAAACTTTGAAAATAATGAAAAATACGACATGTTCGTTTGTTATGTCCATTGTAATGAAAATGCAGATGAAACATTAGAAGTGTATTTCAATTTGCAATATCTCTATGAAGATTTACTAAATTTTTTAAATTAGGTACTTGTTGATATCCCAAAAGACGGCAGCCGGATAAAATAATTTTTCTAGGGATGAAATCAAATTTAATTGAACACGGTTCATTTTCTAAACATCGGCCTAAAATCTACAACAAGAGAAACTGCGAGACTGATGAAATAAATGTTTTAGCTTCAATTGAAACAAATCCAACTAGTTCTTGCAGAACGATTGAAGGTTCGGTCGAAGTAGTTAAATCAACAGTTCAAAGAATCCCAAAAAAACACAATTTTAAGCCATATAAATTCCACCTAGTACAAAACTTACATAATATAATGGTTATATGGTGCGATGAGGCTCATTTTACCAGTGCTGGTATGTTTAATCCACACAATACGAGGTTTTGTTCTCAGGAAAATCAAAATGTATCAGGTTTGGTTTTAACGTTTTATGTTTTATACTAGGAAGCAAAATAATTTATAATATATTTGAAGGCAGCCTTAATGCAAATAAATGTTTGGAAATTCTGGAAAACGTTGTACCGGAAATAATAGAAGACGTGCCCTTAGCGGGTCTTAATGACTTGCATCTGCAACAAGATGGAGCACCCGCTCACAATGCGCTAATTATCAAGGCCTACTTAAACAATAATTTCCCAGGCCACTGAATTGGAACTAATGGACCTGTAAGATGGCCACCAAGGTCACCCGACTTGTCAGTTTTGGGTTTATTCTTGTGGGGATACCTTGAAAATAAAATTTATTCTATTCAATATCAAACAATTGCAGATTTAAGAAATGTCACTAAAAGAGCATTAATACAAACGCGGCCTTTTATTATTTTAAGTTCATTAAAGCGAATAGGAACTATGTGTGAAACATGTCTAAGGCATAATAGAGAACAATTTGAGCAATATTTATAAGGAATTGCTATAAATTTTCAGCTTTTGCTTCTAATGTTTTACGTAGTAATACACAACGCGATTTGTTGATATTATTTTTACAAAAATATAACTGCTAATTAGATTAAGGAGTCCAAAATATATTTCTTCTGCAGTAAATATCATACCAGTAATAGTTTTTTTAAATACCCGTCATACCCTACTAACAAAAAATGTATATTTTTTAATAAAACGTAAATTTCGTGCTTAATATTACAAATAAAAATAAGGTATTATATATTTATGAGAGCTAGTTATAAACTAAATTATATTATTAAAAAATATATAGGGTGACCCATTTAAAAAGAAGCAAGTTTGTATTTTCCTCGGATACTACTAAACGTAGAAAGAATCTGAGTACGTCACTGGATTCTACGTAAAAAAACTAAAAAAAGAACATTTATTTCCTCCTTGATAAGCTACAGGGTAACCTAAATATGGGGGGTGTCCCAAAATGGAATTTGATTTTCAGCATCTTCGTGGTTATTGCCACAATAGCCAAAGTATTAATATGATCTGCAAAAATTGCTATATTGTATATATATGATATATATCATTGGTCCACTGCATCATTTTGAAATTAAAATAGTATCTTGCGATACGTCGTTGGAAAGATAATTTGATTTTAACGCAGAGGAGTATCTTCTGACCAAATTAACACTTGCGACAAGCCCGAAATAGCTGGTATATTCCACAAAATGAGGCTTTATGTCATCGGTTGTGCATTTTATCGCTTCATAATTAAAAATCACACCTCGTCGGGAGAAGAAAAATCCGATATACATAAATCCGGGCCGCGGAGAGGGCGATCGACCGAAAACCGGGCTCCCGAACAAAAGCCGAGGAATTTCGAAGACCATTTATCAAAAAAAGTGTTCGACGCGCGGCAACTTTGGTCCTCCTTACTTTATATCTTTTACCAGACATTATATTTCTCAAATTCGTATATATTACTTTGTTCTTGCGAGGTATTATTGTGGCTTAAGTGATTTATAGTTGATATATGAGTGGTAAAACGCGCCTTCTTGGTTCTTTTCTCTCTTATTATATCTACGGCGATTTACAATAAGTCTCAGGGTTCTTTATATGCCATCGCATTTATTGTCTGACGATTCACGCTGCAATGCCGACATTAAAAATATCAAAATGGTTTTTTAACCTTTACCGACGGCCAACTAAGTTTGCCATATACGTCTGTTTTAATTCAAACGGAGATAGATAGAGATGAGAAAACGAATTTATCACATCATTTGAAATAAGACCACGCACTACGCAGTGTACCTCCTCAAGTATCAACCGAAACAAGCATCGCTCTTTGTTCCATAGTATAACCGCATACATCGCACGTTTCGACGTGTTATGTCGACCTATACAGCATGTAACAGAAGTATGGAACGCTTTAAATATCTTTTTCCACTACTAACCTATAACATCGTCATTATTGACCGATTATTAACGTTAGAAATCGTTTTTCTCTACCTTATAAGTTATTATTGACCATGGTCAATAATAAGGCATTGAAATCCATTATTGACCGATCTTCAAGAATTTATTTGAACGCAGGTAACTTGATTTAAAAAAAAAAAACGGAAAACTCGTGAAATCTGATGACATAAATGAACAAAAATTGACATTGACATTGACAAAATATTTTGCCAATTCCAAAGCGCAGGTAACTTGATTAAAAAATATACTTACACCTACCTATAATTTTTTATAATTATTAATACTATAAAGATAAATGTCTTATAAAAGTTTGTAGTAGTGGAAAAAATATTATATTAACCACGGTTTATACAGCTTATAGCCCTCGCGTCCTAAATCCCTCGTCGCTGCGCTCCTCGTGATTTAACCTTGCCGCTCGGGCAATAATGATGGCTGTCTAAACCTTGGTTAATAATATACTATTATATAAGTTACTTAATGTCTAAATCTAGCCTTTTTTTTTGATATTGGGGTTTAAATATCATAAGAACTTCTTAGCCAAGAAAACTGATAGAGATATAAGTAGGTCTTGGAAATTTGTGACACAATTAAATTCTGACAGCGACATTGACAAACTTTTCCGAAGGTATTTGTGCTTCATAATTTATCAGTTTTAATAATTCTTAAAATGGATTTAATAACGGAAACACTGCGAATAGAAATATTAATGATATTGGGTTACGGGGATCGAAGGCGAACACAGCAGGAGGTTGCTGAGATTTCTAATGATAAGTATCCCAACCGAAATCCAATAGCACGGTCCACAGTAAGCAAAATTTTAAAGAAATGTGACGAAACTGGCCATTTAAAAGACATTTCAAAATCTGGGCGTCCAAAAACTGCGACAAGCGGCGATAAAGCTTTAGATATTTTGCTTAGCATAGAGGAAAATCCACACCTCTCTACTTGAATTATTGGCCTCGATTACAGCACATCGCACATGTCGGTAGATCGCGTATTAAAGTGTGAGAAGTTCCACCCATACAAAATTCACCTGGTTCAAGAACTCTCTGAAGATGACTTTGACAGGCGTTTAAAATTCAGTGAGCAAATGATGGATTTGTGTAATGCTAATCCAAATTTTCTTAATAAAATAATGTTTTCCGATGAATCGACGTTCTGTCTTAATGGAAATATTAACCGGCATAATATTTGTTATTGGTCCAAAGAAAATCCTCATTGGATTCGAGAACAGCACACCCAATTTCCGCAAAAAATTAATGTTTGGGCAGGCATTATAGGACAAAGGATAATTGGTCCATTGTTTATGGATTATAATTTAAATGGCGATAGATATTTGCAGCTCTTAAGAAATGAAATTGTTCCTGCTCTTGCGATCCTATTTCCAAATCCTCGTAAGTTAGTTTCATTAAAGTAAATTAAAACTGATTATCAATAAACAAAATTTTAGACAACGTTGCGGGATTAAATAACGAAGTATGGCTGCAACAAGACGGTGCACCACCACATTACGCCAGACAAGTACGGGAGTATCTAAATGAAGTATTTTTTGAAAGATGGATAGGGAGACGGGGTACAATTGAGTGGCCAGCTCGGTCACCAGATCTGACTCCACTCGATTATTTCTTGTGGGGGCATTTAAAAAATGACAAGACAAAGCCACATGATATAGAAGACCTAAAACAAAGAATTGAAGTTGAGGGCCGACGAATCGAAGAAAATGGAAGGCACTTTAAACATCTAATTTAATTTCTTTATTCTGTAATAAGTAAGTTTAAACAATAATTACCTTACAATAATGTTTCAATAAATTCTCAATTTTCGAGCTCGAATATTAAAAAAATGGCTAGATTTAGACATTAAGTAACTTATATAAAAGTTATTTAGAATTTGTTGCGGAATCATTTTTTTGAATAATGTATAAAAAAAATATTATTTCAAATTACTAAAAAACTGTAAATTTGGCAACATTGCAAATGTCACTAGCAGCTTCGCGATAACTTCTTATATACGGATACCGAATTTTAGCTAAATCGGACAAACGGTATTAAAGACATTTAAAGCGTTCCATACTTCTGTTACACGCTGTATGTGTATACGATTCAAAAAATACTTTATGATGATCTATCTACTTCCACGACATCCTGCTGGTCGTCTCAAGTGGCCACAGGAGCGTATATAGGGATTGGCTTTTAGGTCAGTTGGAGTGTTATAGTCTATCTTTAAATGATGTGAAGTAATAAATCAATCAAATCCGTCTTCTCAATGGGCGTGCAAGATTTTTCGGCATGTATATATTTAAATAGGCCTGAGCAGTGAAACCTCCAGAAACTTCTCCAGGACGACCAAAATTTGAGCTGGATGACGTTTTAATGCAGAGAATAAGGCGAAAAGTTCATAGTTTCTTTAAAAAAATTAAATTCCCAGGCTGGACAACATAGGCGTAGCTAAGGGGGGGCTCTGACAAATTCTACCTTCTATTTTTATTATATTATTTTTTGAAATCAAATTGAGCCTTGAGACTTGACATTGAAGAAAACTCAAATAGAAATTCGATTGAAGCAGTTGGACTTTTATCTAGTATGTCAAAAGGAACATTTATTATTAACTTGTTTATTCTTAATGATGTTCTTCATCTTACGAATATTCCTGGTAAACACTTGCAATGGAAGGAATGTACATTGGCCAAATCTACTGGAGTTATAAATGGGACAATTTCATCTTTAGAGCAAAAACGAAACGAGAAGTCTTTCCTATCTTTATGGGAAGAGATTGAAAAAAAATAGCAAACAAGCATGATATTAGCCTAGAATCACTGCGATCTCTAAACGAAAAAAAAACAGAATCCACATTACTGGAAGGTTTTGCTATTTTGTCAACGATTGGCGCCGACCAAAATGAACTTGCCATTGACATAGAAACACCAGAGTCAGGTTTGGATATAAAAAGTCATTTCTGGTTAATAAATGCTTATTATCGTATTCTGGATAGCATAATTAACCATATGAAAATTCGTTTTTCACCAGAGAGCCAACAGTTTGCATTGTCTGTCGACAACTTTTTTAAATTAGATTTTGAAGAAAGTAGTCTATTTATTCGTCATTATTTAGATTCATTTGCTATAAACAAAGATGTGTTAAAAGCGGAAATGCTAGTTGCAAAAAATTGTCTAAAATCTGATATTTCTGAGTAGAGTTTGAGTGATATACGAACAACTGTACAAAAAGAGACTTTTCCAAATTTATATAAATTAATGCAAGTAGCATTGACAATACCAATCAGTTCTGCGACATGCGAAAGATCTTTTTCAACGATGAGAAGAATAAAAAATTGGTTACGGAGTCGTATGTCGCAGGATCGATTTTCAAATGTACCTATCCTTAATTAACATAGAAATTGAAATGATGAGTAATTTGAATTTAGAAGATATTCTTAAGCAGTTTGTCGGGCAAAAAAATCGCAAAGTAGACCTTAGTGTTTAGTCCCAATTTCAATATATTTACTGTTTTTAAGTTTATCAAGAGTAATGATTATTTTTGTTAGTACCTAGCTATTTTTACCCAATTGATGGTAGCTTTTTTCAGATTTTTTAGTATGTTATTGTAATCCTAATACTGTTTATGTTGTTGTTTTACCGACGTTTTTAATATTTTTCCGCTATAATAATAATTAAAATACACCTAGCTGCTTAGATTAAAAATTTCTTTTTCCTGGCTTTCGTTTTTTTTTATAGGTTTAAGCAAATTATTAGTAAAAAAAAACTAGTTTGGTTAAATCTTGGTAAAATTAGGTCGTGGCCCTGAAATTTTTTCGCCTGCGGCGCTTCCCGTTCGACGCTTGTTACGATTCTTTCAGGGGCTTAAGCCCCCCTACACAAAGTAGGCTAGCTACGCCTATGCTGGACAAAGTCTTGTCCTCAATCCGAGAAGACCAGGACTACCTATTTATGTGTAGAAATACGCTTTGGAAATTATTTTAAAAAATGGGTTTTCGGTGGAGAAAACATAATAGGCAATCGATTTTAATAGACAGAAGCGATATCGTCTGTTGGAAAAGGAATTACTTAAGAAACATCTGAAAAGCCAGAGAAGAAAACAAAAAATATTTTACTTAGACGAAACATGGCTAAATGAAGGCCACACTGTGACTAAATTTTGTCAGGATGAAAATATTAAAAGTTCAAGGCAAGTTTTTTTGGAAGGATTGTCCACAGGATTAAGACCGCCATCAGGAAAAGGACATCGAATTATCATAACCCATAATGGAAGTTCTGAACGCTTCGTTAAAGGTGAATGAATGCCTATGTCTTTGAAGAATGGTTCGAGCAAATGTTGGATCTTATACCAAAAGATGCAATAATTATATTGGATAATGCAAGTTATTACTTTAGGCTGACGGAAAAATTACAGACAAGTGCGTGGCGTAAAAGTGAAATAACAGAATGGCTAAGTTTAAGACAAATAGAATTTCCATTAGATTCCTTAAAAAAAGAACTATTGGTACTAGCCAATTTACATAAAAATGCATTAAAAAAATATGTAGTCGATGAGATGGTAAAGTTATGATCAATATCTGTGCTCAGACTCCCTCCAAATTAAACCCGATGTCGCCAGAAAGAACACGACTTATAAAATGGTGGATTCAAAAAGACTCTTTAATGAAGTTATGGGTAAAATCAGTGCGAAAAAGTGGAAAAAGTGTATCGATCACGTGATAGAAGAAGAAGCCAAATGTGGCAGTTAGACATAATAATCGAAGAAATTGTTGAACTGCTTATTATAAACGATATTATGATTAACCCATGACGACAAAGTATTATTCGATGTTTGAAAATGCTTTGTTTGTAAGATTCTATATTTTAGCTTGTTTTTGTAATTATGTTCTGTAAAATAGTACCACCTATTGTTATTTATTAGTTAATACGATTTTTTAAAGGTTTTAATATGTTATAAATACCAACGGATACAGGCCCGTAGCCAGAGTTGTATTTTAAGGGGGGCACAGATATTTTTAGGGGGGGCTAAAAGTTAAGATACTCAGACACATGTATTTTTATAATGTTAAAAATATATAACGCCAACATACCTACTTACGGATAAATGGATATTATCCTTATGCAGCATTGGCATTGGTACAATATCTAGATACTAATTTAAAAAATTAATTGATTTTTGTTGTTATTCTGCACGCTGTGATGTGAAGTGATCACATTTTAAAAATTATACATTTTGTATAATAAGAATCTGTTTTTGAGACAAAAAATAATTCATTAAATAAATGAAATTTTTAATGAATGACAATATTTCAGTGGGTGGACAAGAAAGGCCAGGGGGGGGGCAACAAGTAAGGCCAGGGTGGGCTAAGCCCCCCCTGCCCCCCTTCTGGCTACGGGCTTAAACGGATATAATATAATACAATATTAAGAGAATGGGCATGTTTAAGATTTTTAATTTAAAAACCACCTCAATACACGCTCCTGGCTAAGGGATTTTCCCAATAACAATGATAAATCCTGAAATATAACAATAGCTTGCAATAAATTTAGGGTGGGCCTACCTAAAGAATGCTCATTATTTAGATCATTTAATGTAAACACAATAGAATTTAAGAGATGGTGTTTAAATTGTTCTTGATACCCCGGTATGCGTTGACAAACTGAGCTCGATTGGCCTCCGCTATGACCCGATCTATATTTATTCCATTGCTACTGTTTAACGTTTCAAGCAAACGCTTGAACCAACAAGAATCGTCTCATCAGGGCAATAATTGGACTCCGCGACCACCCGATCTAACCGCCATCGATTCATTTTATTCCGGATCTCGTCCCTTTTAATCCGTATACGACGACTCGTATGGTAATCAACGGCAACGGATCGCGTTTCATACTTAGTATGCACGATAGGGTAAAACGTAACTCATTTTAATGTCAAACACTCCGGCGCGACGTCGCGGGAGCCACGCCCGCGAGCAAATCGAGCGCGGTGGAGTTTTATTTCAAAGGGGCTCGTTAGTTTTGCGGCCCTTTTTGCATATCGCATTATGCTAAATAGATTCGAATTTACCCGTAATGAACTGAAGAGGTTGAGGAATGGGTTTTGCGTGAATTTTTAAGGATTTCTTTAAGTTATGCGTCAAGGGCAAATCCAATCCTGTAAGGAGTTATCTACATATTATATTATACGTATCTTTAGAATTATCAAAAAATTATTTGCTTTTTTATTATTGATTATTTAAATTTCCTTTCACTGCTGGGGATTTGTATCATTGCCTGAGAAGAACCGTGGCTCTGTTTAGAGCAACAGATTCTATACAACATAAAAAAGGAGCTGGAAGACAATCAGTAAGAACAGAAGAACTTATTGCAAACGTTCGTGAAATAATGCAAAATATACTAACAAAATGTGTGAGACGCCTGCCTCAAGAAGTGAGAAGATCTTATGGAACTTGCAGGACTATTCTTAAAAAGACAGTTAAATTTGTTTCCTTATAAAGTGCAAATATTCCAAAAAATACGAGCTGCAGACTTTGAAAGACACAGGAATTACTGTCAGTAATTTATTCCATTTCCCATTTTAATTAAGAACCGTTTTATCGTTGTTTTAAACAATCTTAAATTTGTGATGCATTTTAAATGAGTTGGTAGGTTATTTAAAAATTCCAGACAGGCATAACTTTGACTTTTCTCGGTCAGTGTTAATCTGTGTATTGGGTAATTCACACTAATTGTTCTTGTATTATATTTATAACGCATTTGAGGTTCAAACATATATCTATGTTAAAAAAAATATCAGACATTCATATAGATATACAGTGTGTCCGCTTAAGTTCTGTACATAATGGGAAGCTTTTTTAATATTAATTTTACGAAAAAAAGTTACTCTTTAGAAAAAGTTCTGCTTACTGAAAAAATAATATTAGACTATTCAAACTTGAGATAGTATAAGTATAGTAGCAAAATGGAATAAGAAAATGTTAATTGGCATTAAAAATTATATCTGTTTCTACTCTTAGTAGACTATTATTGAAAATAAACTTAAAAATTTAAATCTTAATTCTTAATGGCATGCCCATTATCTTGCCACCATTTCCCACCTGAATTTGAATTTTAACTGTCAACTATGTTATTTGTCTGAAACATCAGTTTGAATATTTTAATTAGATAAATATGCCGTTGAAATTAAAACCAAAATTTATACATACCTTGAAGCCATGTGATTTTGAGCGACGCTTAGAATTTTGTTTTTTTAATACAAGGAGAGTTAGAAGATAACCCTTTCATGACAAGAGATATAATTTTACCGACGAAGCAATCTTTACCTCGAACGGGACTGTAAGTTCACAAAATGGTCCTTGGTGGAGTGACGTTAATCCAAATTTCACTATACAGACACGTGATCAGTACTCATTTAAAACAAATGGGTGGTGCAGAATTTACAAAAATAGAATAATAGGACCTTTTTTTTTTTCGACAAAATTTAAATGGTGAACGTTACTTGCATTTTTTAAATAATCATTTGTTTAATTTTATTCATGGACTTCACATACCCGATAGACTACGGATATGGTACCAACAAGATGGTGCATCATGCCACAGTACAAGGAATGTAAGACAATACTTAAATACCCTTTTTAATGGAAAAGTTATCGATAGATATTCTGACCTTTTTTGGCCCGCTAGGTCTCCGGACTTGAGCCCCCTCGATTATTTCTTGTGGGGGCTACTTAAAACAGAATGTATACCTACAAAGGCCATTTCAAAATTTTGACCATTTAGAAAGGGTAATTAGAGAGACAATTACAAATATAACTCCTGCCATGATTAGAAATGTTTTAAGAGAATTTTCTGCAAGAACGGCAAAATGTATTGAAATGGAAGGAGGATATGTCGAGGCAAATGTACAGTGAGGGAAAGTTAATGAATATTTTTATTTAAATTCATATTTGAATGTTTATTATTATAATTGTATTTTTCCCAAATTAATTATCATGTTTCTATTAATTATTTAAATGCGTAATAAAATCACTACAAAACAGGAATAAAGAATCAAAGGTTACGTTTTGAATAAAAATAATTGATAAATGTTTATTAGCTTGAATTGCATAATAAATACAATTATTAATTATAAATCATTTCAAAAAATGATATTTTTTGAAATGAGTAGAAACAGATATAATTTTTAATGCCAATCAACATTTTCTTATTCCATTTTGCTCTAAAATTAAAATTAAGGGTACTTTTCTCGTAGGTCAATTTTGATTTTTTTACTTTTTGATCATCCTGTACATACTATCTCAAGTTTAAATAGTCTAGTATCATTTTTCAGTAAGCAGAACTTTTTATAAAGAGTAACTTTTTTTCGTAAAATTAATATTAAAAAAGCTTCCCATATGTACAGAACTTAAGCGGACACACTGTATATAAAGTCCAAATATGCAGATACCACTCTTAAAACACGTTTTTGGGTAACAAATAATCTCTCCATCAAACTATTACTACCCCAAAACATAATGCCATAATTTATGATGGATTCAAAGTTTGCATAATATATTATCTTTTGACGTTTTTCATTTATATAATTGGAAACTCCATAGCAGACCAAATTTAGTCTTTTAGAAAAAAAGTTAGGTGATGTGATCAGTCCAAAAACTAATCCAAATGGACTCCAAGGAACTTCGTTTGCTTGACAAGCTCTATATTATCATTATTTACTTTCAATGCCACAGGTTCTATCTACATAGTTTAGTTCTAAACAACAAAAGTTTAGTCTTATCTTGATTAAGTTTATTTTCTGAGAACCAGTTGTTTGCCCTTTTAAATAGATGTCGACCCATAGCTGCTAGTTCTACAATACATATTTCACCAATTATGAGGTTGGTGTCATCAGCATAGCAGGTTACTCTTTAAGTGAGGTTATTATAAAGTTAAGGTCATTCAAAAAAAGCACAAACAAAATGGGTCCCGCTACACTGCCTTGTGTTATTCCTACATGATTTTCCAATGATTCCGACAAATAAGCCTTCCCATTTTTTGTCTGATGTAGGTATCTGATGCCTTTTTAATAAATATGAATTGAATAAACTGATAGCGTTTCCCCTTAGTCGTATAACTCTAGCTCCTTTAACAACAATTGAGTCATGATTTGTTGCCTGAAAAATTAAAGCGACATTATACACTCAATTGAAGAAATGATGTAAAGAAAAAAAAGTCGTTAAAGTTACTGAACATGTCAAGCTGGCTTATTTTAAGGAAAAATCAGAACACAATAAGGTATCAAAGTTGTGGGCAAGCTACTCAAAGTTGAAATCAACTATTTTACTGAAAGAAAATATCGACATTTCGAAGTACTTTAAAGTAGTAGCATTTTTGAAAAAGAAAAATGTCGCCTATAAACCTAAAAAATCACGTGTATTCTCGAAAGAAGAAATTGATATATGTTTAAATGAAGCCCCTGATGATGAATCTTTATCAAAAAAGGTATGGATTTTATTATACTCATTTTTTGTCCTGCTTTAATAAGCTCTAAATTCTAGGCTATTGTAATAATTGGCGTAGCCGGTGCTTGCAGAACAGACGAACTTTGCAATATGGTTCTTGGTGATGTAGACATCCGAGATGGCATTATTGTGATAAGTACTCTTAACTCAAAAAATGGATCATCCAGGAGACTTGTCGTTGTCGAACCGCAATGGATTATCGTCGTAAAAAAATACTTGGGTAGCCGGCCGACCGACATTAAAAAACTATTTGTTTTATACCGCAAAGGTAAACATCATAGACAAAACATTGGGCACAATACTATTAGTAAAGTACCATATGTTATGGCTCAATTTCTGAAATTACAACATCCTGAGTGTTACACTTCTAGAAGAAAATGGAGGAGACCTACTAAGCCTAAAAAGTATAAAAACTGATCTTATCCAATAAAAATTTATGTATACCCTTCACTTCTTTCGCACTTCAAGATGGTCTGGCAGAAAACTTACAGACTGATGAGTTAGTATCAAGTGTTAATGAACGTTCGCAAATTATCGAAAATATTCATAATACCGAAGTAAATTTACCTATAATAAATAATGGTAATTCTGTTTCATTTTCTTTACAAAGATAAAAAATCTTCATTATTAACCTAGGTAAATAATAAATCATCATTATTTACCTAGGTTAATATTGAACTACTTCTCATTAGACAAATGAGGTAGATAATAGGGTTTTTCCACTACTAACCCATAACATCGCCATTATTGACCGATTATTAACGTTAGAAATTGTTTTTCTCTACCTTATAAGTTATTATTGACCATGGTCAATAATAAGGCATTGAAATCCATTATTGACCGATCTTCAAGAATCTATTTGAATGCAGGTAACTTGATTTTGTGATTCTACAACATGAATTCATAAAGGTGATTTCTTGTGGTTAGGCAACCAGATAATTATGAATATACATATTAGATTATTACAGATGCTATTGTAAAATATCGATACATTCAACATTTTTCCTGCTTCCATCCTTAATTCTGGAGGTGTACACATAATAATATCACTAACATTTTCTTCGCTCATTTTTTAAAAAAACGGAAAACTCGTGAAATCTAATGACATCAATGAACAAAAATTGGCATTAACAAAGCCACCTGACAAAACAACAAAATATTTTGCCAATTCCAAAGCGCAGGTAACTTGATTAAAAAATATACTTATACCTACCTATAATTTTTTATAATTATTAATACTATAAAGATAAATGTCTTATAAAAGTTTGTAGTAGTGGAAAAAATATTATATTAACCACGGTTTAGACAGCTTATAGCCCTCGCGTCTTAAATCCCTCGTCGCTTCGCTCCTCGTGATTTAAACTCGCCGCTTGGGTAATAATGATGGCTGTCTAAACCTTGGTTAATAATATACTATTTCTCATGTTAGTAGTAGAAACCCGTCTTTATGTCACCTGAACGTGGCCGATATACTGTTATAATCAAAATATTACTTCCATTAAGGATAGTTTCAATGGCCACAAATTCAAACTCATTTTTTAAAAAATAGTATATTATTAACCAAGGCTTAGACAGCCATCATTACTGCACGAGCGGCAAGTTTAAATCACGAGGAGCGGAGCGACGAGGGATTTAAGACGCGAGGGCTATAAGCTGTCTAAACCGTGGTTAATATAATATTTTTTCCACTACTACAAACTTTTATAAGACATTTATCTTTATAGTATTAATAATTATAAAAAATTATAGGTAGGTATAAGTATATTTTTTAATAAAGTTACCTGCGCTTTGGAATTGGCAAAATATTTTGTTGTTTTGTCAGGTGGCTTTGTTAATGTCAATTTATGTTCATTTATGTCATCAGATTTCACGAGTTTTCCGTTTTTTTAAAAATTGAGCGAAGAAAATGTTAGTGATATTATTATGTGTGCACCTCCAGAATTAAGGATGGAAGCAGAAAAAATGTTGATTGTATCGATATTTTGCAATATCAAGCATCTCTAACAATCTAATATGTATTGATAATTATCTGGTTGCCTAACCACAAGTTGTAGAATCAAAAAATCAAGTAACCTGCGTTCAAATAGATTCTTGAAGATCGGTCAATAATGGATTTCAATGCCTTTATTAATGACCTGATAATATTACTTCCATTAAGGACAGTTTCAATGGCCACAAATTCAAACTCATTTTTTTAAAAATAGTATATTATTAACCAAGGCTTAGACAGCCATCATTAGATACTGCCCGAGCGGCAAGTTTAAATCACGAGGAGCGGAGCGACGAGGGATTTAAGACGCGAGGGCTATAAGCTGTCTAAACCGTGGTTAATATAATATTTTTTCCACTACTACAAACTTTTATAAGACATTTATCTTTATAGTATTAATAATTATAAAAAATTATAGGTAGGTATAAGTATATTTTTTAATAAAGTTACCTGCGCTTTGGAATTGGCAAAATATTTTGTTGTTTTGTCAGGTGGCTTTGTTAATGTCAATTTTTGTTCATTTATGTCATCAGATTTCACGAGTTTTCCGTTTTTTTAAAAAATGAGCGAAAAAAATGTTAGTGATATTATTATGTGTGCACCTCCAGAATTAAGGATGGAAGCAGAAAAAATGTTGATTGTATCGATATTTTACAATATCAAGCATCTCTAACAATCTAATATGTATTGACAATTATCTGGTTGCCTAACCACAAGTTGTAGAATCAAAACATCAAGTTACCTGCGTTCAAATAGATTCTTGAAGATCGGTCAATAATGGATTTCAATGCCTTTATTATTGACCATGGTCAATAATAACTTATAAGGTAGAGAAAAACGATTTCTAACGTTAATAATCTGTCAATAATGGCGATGTTATAGGTTAGTAGTGGAAAAAAATATTTTTATATCCCCCCCCCCTTAAGGTTCAGGTCTGAGTACGCCACTGTTTTAGACTATGATAGTTGGTAGTATTATTAAGTTTTGGTTAGGTTGGATATTATCAGGTTGCCCTTAAAGAACTCCCTATGCACAGCCATTGTTTCTTTCGTCGAAGCTTTAAATAGTACCATATCGAATTGCCCACATTTAAAAACAAAAAAAATAATTGTAAACCTATTAGAAGGGCGTGGCCCGTGACATAAGAATCGGCCGTTTTACATATTTATGAATCGTATTAAGAAGTTAGGACACCGATTCCAGCGCGCGCGAGACTCTGAAACAAAAGGATTGTCGTAGACAAGGATTAAAAATTTACAAACAATAATGTCGTACACGCCTACCTACACAATGTATTTGACACCGAATACGTCCAAAAACAGTCACATTGAATATAAAACAGCGAAATATCAATCCTTTTTATTTCCCGAACAAAAAATCTAGAGATGTCGAATCAGGTAAACGACGCGGTCAAAGAAGATATTCAACACTGTAACAAACGATTCAACGAAAATATTCATTAAAAAACGATGAACACATCAAAAATGCCAAATAAAAGACTTCTTTGTGCATGCAAAGAGTTGAATTTTAAAATATACAGAGTCACAATGAAAATCTGTCAGTGAGTTGAAGAATGGGCATTCTAGGACCCATATGGGTTCCTCGCCCAGATTGACGTCTCATATAAATGACGTGAAATAGTTGTGTTGGTTCTTTTTCTTTGAATGGATGATGGCGTTGTGGGAATTTAGTGGTGCGTTTTTTTACTTACAACGATATATTATAGTGATAATCACACGCGGATTTAGGTCCGGAAATCGAGGCGTCTCGATATCCAAGCTGATGTTCCATGCCATTTAGTAACAACGACCATATAAGAGCAATATTTTATCGTGTTTGAGTTCTATGAGGCGAGACTACAACAATTCAATTATCTTTAAAATAACCCAAAGAAGGTACTTAAAAACTACCTTCCACCAAATAAATATTTACCAAACGAGCTGGTGCTGATGCTGTCCGAGTCGTTTCTGTTAATCCGGTTCGAGTATTTATCTAACTTTTTATTGTTCATATCAAATTGTGTTTATACATGGTTTTTTTGTTGTTTTTTTGTGGGCATGACGTAAAAAACGGTTGAAGTGACGGCGAGGTATGTCACGTATGTATACAAAATAAATTATTTTTAAATGATGCGTGGGAATTTTTATTCGGGAAATACATTTTCGCGACTAGCGATTATACAGGGTGTTAATGAATGTCACGTAAATAATTAAGGGCGTCATAGTGCTTGTCAACACAGGAAAAAAATTATTATAAACACGCCGTCAAAAATGCTTAATTTTTTGTACGACCAACACTTTCACTCTCCTGAACTTCTTTTTGGGATACCCCGTATAAATACTGCGAAAACTTTAAACATTTCATCTGTGCTATAGTCGATCTTTAAATGATCAATCAAAACAGTCTTCTTCATGGGCGTGCAAGACTTTTCGGCAGGAATAGATTTAAATAGGCCTGAATTTTTTTGGGCAGAATTAGTACAACTATCGACATTAAATTCAAGTTTTGTCTTCAAATTTATATTTTAATATTAAATTTGTTAAGCTTAAAATTATGTGCAGCCGTATCATTAACCTGGAATTTTAGAAAGCAAATTTTTCAAAACTAATTAGATTCTAGGTAGATACTTATTCCGTTTCTGCTCTAATCATTTTATTCCTTTTTCTTTTACCTAATTCTGGTTACCTGTTTGCTAATTATCTGGTTATTATGCCTTTATGGGCACCTCTATTGGAATAATACACCTATTTATATCTGTACATACCTACCTTGGGTGTTTGTTTCTCAGTGAAACTAGTGAAAGTGTAAAGTGTCAGTGTTTTTTAAATTAAATAAGGAGAATTTTCAACAATCGCCTAAACGCCCTAGAGTCGGTCCATGTACAGTAAATGAAAATAAATTAATTCTTAACTATTACGATTCTATTAAAAAGGAGAATGCGGATTTGAGTGTTGACAATGCAGGGTAATTTACAGCAGATATGCTTAACGTTGGGGAAACAACAATATATAAACTTTTAAAAGAAGAAAAAAGTGTTGGCGTCAAACCTTCGAAAACTTCTCCAGGACGACCAAAACTTGAGCTGGGTGACGTTTTAATGCAGAGAATTATTCGAAAAGTTCATAGTTTCATTTTAAAAAAAGAAATTCCCACGCTGGACAAAATTTTGTCCTCAATCCGAGAGGACCAGGACTATTCATTTATGTGTAGAAATACGCTTTGGAAATTATTAAAAAAAATGGATTTTCGGTGGAAAAAACATAATAGGCAATCGATTTTAATAGACAGAAGCGATATCGTCTGTTGTAGAAGAAATTACTTAAGAAGCATCCGAAAAGCCAGAGAAGAAAACAAGAATTACCTAGACGAAACATGGCTGAATGAAGGTCATAATGTGACTCAGTTTTGGCCGGATGAAAATATAGTTCAAGGCAAGATTTTTGGAAGGATTGTCCACAGGATTAAGACCGCCATCTGGAAACGGACATTGACTTATAATAACCCATATTGGAAGTTCTGAAGGCTTCGTTAAAGGTGGTCTACTGATGTTCCAATCTAAAAATACTATCACGAATATATGAATGCCGATGTCTTTGAAGAATGGTTCGAGCAAATGTTAGATCTTATACCAAAAGATGCAATAATAGTATTGGATAATGCAAGTTATCACTCTAGGACTCTAGGCTGACGGAAAAAGTGAGTAAAGTGAAATAACAGAATGGCTAAGTTTAAGACACATAGAATTTTCATTAGATTTCTTAAAAAGAGAAACTATTGGTACTAGCCAACTTACATAAAAATGCATTCAAAAAATATGTAGTCGATGAAATGGCAAAGTTACGAGAAATATCTGTGCTCAGACTCCTTCCTTACCACTGCGAATTAAACCCGATCGAACTTATATGGGCTCAAATAAAGACAGATGTCGCCAGAAAGAACACGACTTATAAAATGGTGGATTCAAAAAGACTCTTTAATGAAGCTATGGGTAAAATCAGTGCGGAAAAGTAGAAAAAGTGTATTGATCATATGATAGAAGAAGAAGCCAAAATGTGTCAGGTAGATATAATAATGGTTAAACCGTTTATTATTAACGATGTTAATAAAAGTTCATCTTCCGAATAGGACTATGATTAAGCAATAACGACAAAGTATTTTCGCTTTTTGAAAATATTTTGTTTTTAAGATTCTATATTCTTATTTTTGTAATTATGTTATGTAAAATAGTACCACCCATTGTTATTTCTTAGTTAATATGATTTTTTAATTGTTTTCATATGTTATATGGGTGCCCGAAATTGGTGCTGACAGTATTGCGATCTCGGAAACTAGAAGAGATAGAAAGGCGGTTAAATGGGGAAAGTTTTAGGCAATTATATAAGTAGTTTATTGGTTCTTACGGATCAATTCTGGTTCTTTTGGGTTTTGAGATATTTTGAATAAACCAAAATGTTGCATTTTCTTAGATCGGTAGTAACTTTTTTATTACCCAATATTTTGTAAATCCGAAAACACATTTTCATTGCCACTTTTTACATAGAAGATGCCTACCTGATCATATTTTGGTTACAACGTTTCGGTTTCCTGGAACCATCATCAACTTTCTTTTCTCTTATGATCGCCATATTGGAATTTTTACTCATCGAAAAGTACCTAATTTTTCCTATACTATGATATCAAATACTAATACAAAATAAACTCAAAATAACAAAAACATCATATTTACGAACATATTTGGCAACACCGACATATCGGAAAGTTCTTTTGCTTAAGAATTAAAGTTAATTAAGTAAAATATACAAAGGTTCAAAATGTCGACAATTTTTTTCAACGCATCGCTGACATTTTTTTTTACAGATCTAGTTACACGATTAATGGTATTACGGCTAATATGACTAAAAATATTTCTAGTTCGCTGCTCAAAAACTTGGCAAGTTTCAGGGGAATTAAATTCGTATACCTCATTTTTAACAAATCCCCATAAATAAAAGTCCAATGGGGTAAGGTCCGGAGACCTAGCAGGCCAGCGCACAGGACCACTGGTAGATATTACCTTTTTACCAAAAGTCTCTGATAAAAATGTTTGTACTTGTCTGGAATTATGCGCGGGACAACCATCTTGCTGCAGCCACACGTTATTAAATTGATCATTGGGAACAACTTCTTGAAGTGCAGGAATAATTTGATTTTGCAACATTGCAAGGTATCTTGGACCGGTCAATGTTTGGTCATAAATAAAAGGACCAATTAGCTGATTTTCTAAAAATAATAAAAATTATGCAAAAGATCCATCGTAATTATTATAATATTGCTAAATAAATTGTGAAGATAAATAATTCAAGCATTTTTTGCAGTTAATTTAAATCAAAATAAAATATTTCTTACTTTCCACACCGTACTTGCAATCTGCGTGGTTCGAGTAATTGCGGGTTTTCAAAAGCCCAGTGATGGTGATTCTTTTTATTAAAGATTCCACAGTTGGTGAAATGTGTTTCATCTGTCCATAAAACATTATCCGAAAATGTGAGATTTTCTCGACATTTACCAAGATACCAATTACAAAAAATTACTCTCCTATCAAAATCACCTTCTTGAAGTCCTTGTACAATTGTTGGCTTGTAAGGATGATATTTAGCAACTTTTAATACATCGTGAACGGTGGATTTTGGAATTCCAAGCTGTGTGTTAGCGATTCTTGTAGATGAAGTCGGATATTCATTAAAATGTTCTAAAATTATTCTATTACGATTTTCGTTATCTATTCCATATTCTTTGTGACGAGGCTTTTCAAAACTGCCAAATTCTAGTAAGTTTCTAGTCAGTTTAGAAAAATACGCCCTTCGCATTTCTGTCATTTTTTATATCACACGCTAACATATCAAACTTCTCTTCGATAGAATAATTTAACGCCATTGTTAATGATGTATTACAACGTAGAAAAATTATTTGACACATTAAAAAATTTCATTTGTTTAAAGTTCAAAACCTTCTAAACAAAAATGTTACAATAAAAAAATTATCGCAATAGGTATCTATTAGATAGGTACCTAGTAGATTTTTATGATTTTTAAAAAAGTTATTACATTTTAACTTTAATTTAAAGTAGTATCAACTTATATTGTTAATTAATTAACTTTATTCTTAAGGAAAATAACTATCCGATATGTCGGTGTTGCCAAATATGTTCGAAAATAAAATTTCTTGTTATTTTGAGGTTATAAATTTTTATTTTGTATTAGTGTTTAGTATCATAGTATAGGAAAAATTAAGTGCTTTTCGATGAGTAAAAAATCCAATATGGCTATTATAAGAGAAAATAAAGTTGATGATGGTTACAGGAAACCGAAACGTTGTAACCAAAATATGATCTGGTAGGCATCTTCTATGTAAAAAGTGGCAATAAAAATGTGTTTTCGGATTTAAAAAATATTGGGTAATAAAAAAGTTACTGCCGATCCAAGAAAATGCAACATTTTGGTTTATTTAAAATATCTCAAAACCCAAAAGAACCAGAATCGATCCGTAAGCACCAATAAACTACTTACATAATTGCCTAAAACTCTCCCCATTTAACCGTCTTTTTATCTCTTCTAGTTTCCGAGATCGCAATACTGTCAGCACCAATTTCGGGCACCCTGTATACCTACGAATATAATATAATACAATTTTAGGAGAACAGGCATGTTTAAGATTTTTGATTTAAAAACTTCCCCGATACACGCTTCTCGATTTTTCCCAATAACAATGGTAAATCCTCAAATATAACAATAGCTTGCGATAAATTCAGGGTGAACCTACCTAACAAATGCTCATTATTTGCATCCTTTAATGTAAACACAATAGATTTAAGGGGTGGTGTTTAAATTGTTCTTGATACCCCAGTATGCGTTTTGCATATTTGATGAGCATTCCGAGATAGGTTATAGACATCTTATTGTAGATATCCCAAAAACTAATAAGCGTACCAAGTTTAAAATAATTATTTCGGGAAATATGGGAGAAAAACGAGAAAGAAATTGGAGCTTTGACAACCTGTATATCAAAAATGAAGCCTTTTTTATGCCGCTTGTTTATGAGGATTTATTTTCTATTTTAACGATTTTCACTCCCTTACATATCTACGTGACATTCATTCACACCCTGTAGAGAAATGTGTCACTTCTAACACTTTTATTGGTTAGTATATACTACATTGTGAACACGCAAAATCCCAAGACCCAGCGTAAAAAAGCCTCACAAAGAAGAAAATACCACAAATAAAACAAATCCTATGACAAGACGTGTACACCGTACACGCCCAAAACAATAGACTCTGCGCGCCAGTTCCGGAGACCTATAGACCCACAAGGGTAAGTTGTACCTCCGTTAATGTGATAAATATACAGTCGCAGGGCTCACACCCTTGTAAAGTCAATATGTTCAAAGTGCAAAATAATGGAGTGGGCTCGAACAATGGGTCAATAGGTGTCATGTCGGGACGATATAACATGCGTTTCGCTTCGCATACATTCCCTCTCGCTATTTTTATGGTTTGCCACACAATAAGGGGCCACGCATCATTACACATCAACGGATTTTCGGTGATTTTTATTTCGTACAGGGTGTTGCGGGAGATGTGGTTTGATTTTTCTGTTTTGCACGCGATTTTCCCTTGGAAAATAGATTTCTTATCGTCATTTTTAATGCTAAAATATTCAAAGCTTTTGTCTGCCTAGTTTGCCATAGAGACCAACTTAGTTTTTTTAAATAGAATACCCTGCATATGATTGCATATTTGGATTCTACTGGAAAAACTCTGAATTTTCATTTATTTAAAATTGTAACAAACTTTATAATAACAAAATAAATAGCCTAGAAAATTGAACAACCTAACATCGGAATAATAAACAAATGAAACCTTTTCAGTAGATCAGGTGTCCAAAATGACCACCACTTTCTGCTAAGCAGAGCGCCAGTCGATCCCTGAACCCGTCTACAACTATTAAAAGGAAGTCCTCTAGAATGGCCCGAATTTTAGCACTAATTCTGACTTTTAAAGATTCTAAATCATTTGGACGGTTAACGTAGACTTTGTTCTTTAAGTGTCCCCACAAAAAGAAGTCGAGCGGGGTTAAGTCCGGGGATCGCGCTGGCCAGTCAATAGACCCTCTTCTGCCCATCCAACGTCCTGAAAATTGTTCGCTTATATATTGCCTAACTTTTGCCGCATAATGCGCAGGTGTTCCATCTTGCTGGAACCATACCTGTTCGTTTATGCCATTATTTACACCCGGTAAAACCATTCTGCAAGAAGGAATTATGTGATTCCTGAGGAGGTCCACATATTTTTCGCCATTCAAATTACCATCTATGAAAAAAGGTCCCACAATATGTCTACCAACTATGCCCGCCTAAACATTAACTTTATCGGACCTCTGAGTATGAACTTCCAGTGAGTATTCTCAGTAGACCAATAACGATAATTGTGTCTATTAACAATGCCATTTAAATGGAAAGTAGCTTCATCCGAGAAAATTATATTTGTTGCGAAGTTATTATCGTTATTGCATCTTTCCATCATCAGCTCACAAAATTCAGCCCTTCTATCAAAATCGTCCTCGCTTAACTCGTGCATCAACTTTATCTTGTAGGGATGCAACTTCTCCTGCTTAAACAAGTTTTTCACTGACTGATGAGACACATTAAAATCCACTGCCATTGGCCTGGATGATTGTGTTGGATTTTCATATATTGAGAGCAAGATATCCCAAGCTTTGTCTCCCCCGGTTGCTGTTTTAGGTTGACCTGATCTAGCGGCTTCCCTAACACTGCCTGTTTCTCGAAATTTCAACTCGTTGTTTCTCATTTAGATGAACCATAGTGTAAACAAATTAGAAAACAAACAACAGAAAATTAAACAGGAACTCAAAATTGACACCTCTTAGGTCGCTGTCATGAAAACACCTTGGCTCAACTGGTGGGTATTAGGTAGGAATAATTATAGTTAGGAAGTTTTTTATTTTGAAATTTCTATCTCGGAAACGCTTGCAGATAGGTAAAAATTTAAAATACAAAAAAGTCAGAGTTTTCCCAGTAAAATCCAAATATGCAATTATATGCAGGATGTTCCATTTAAAAAAAGTAAATTAGTCTCTATAGCAACCAAACCAGAAATGAGAGAAAAAATTCATAAAGGTAGAAATGTGGGGAATAATTTACTAAACAACTTTCATAAAAGTCGATTTTTCGTATCCGAAGTAATTCAAAAGTTATAGGAATTGTGCGTGACTTTTTTGCCACTCTGTATAATTAATACTGCGCGGAGATAAAGTACTAAGATTTCATGACAAATAACTTCAGTACTTTTCTTTTTCCACTTACCTTTTATACGTGGCGCTGCTGCCTGGAACTGTAGGCATGGTTTCCCAACAAATTCATGGGGGGATTCGTAAAATTCCTGAAATAAGAAAAATTTCTAAAATTTTCAGACCTGTGATTTTGTTTGTTAATATTTGTTTTTTAATATTAATCATATTTCCTAATTAAAGTTAATTTAAAAAATGTTTCATTTAAATTCAAGAAACATTTTAAAATATGATACCTATATAGTAAGTCTCTAAAATCCAATCGTTTAAAAATTTTCGAGTTAAAATCATTTAAATAACTTGTTAGTGGGTAATGGACCAAATAACACACAACAAAACATATCTATCTACCAAGCGAAAGAACCTTATAAAATTAACACGTATACCAGAATCAGTTTACCATACACAATAAATATCACCATCAGGACTTTAAATCCCACAAAATCCACTTAAAACCCACCATAACCCGATTTATTTCTATTTAAAAACGTTTTTAAATCTCTTAGAAGGGTCATTGTTCAATGAACACCTTTTCCTAAAGTCAAGGACCGATCATCGCATATATATTATTCAAAAAAGGACAATAAGGACCTAAGAGGATACAATGAGGACAAAAGAAACAACTATCGAGCCCTGTGTAAGTTACAAATATCGGTTATTTTTCACAAATTCGGCAAATCCGGACACGCTTTGGCAAACAAGAAGCGATTGTGAGTGTGAGTTTGAGGGTCAAAAAATAAGATAATGGGTAATTTTACAGTTAGATATTTTATGCAATTCTGTTTACGTATGTACTAAAAATGTTTCCGTAAGCACTAAAAAAGTTTTTGCTTTAACTGCCCTGCTTGGGCTTGGATGTTCGGTGGCGTAGTTGTGTCATCTGGATAATCAACCCCCCCCCCCCCCCCCCCGTGGTCTCGATAGTAGAGAAAACTCATAATCACATCCATTTATTTGCAATAAACAGCATAAAACATTATTTCAAATTTTCCAGATACCAGATCGATTTCATTTCTACAAAGGAGTAGAAGGGCCACATAAAATAATAAAATAAAAATTTCCTCTAATTTCGTCTTATAGCACGAAATTTTTGAAATTTCGAGATATAACTCAAAATTATAAAGTAAAATTTCGTGTTATGAAACGATATTTTAAAATTTCGAGTTATAACTTACTTCATATTAAAAACGGGAAAATATACAGAACTGTTTTTTTTTGCATATTAATAATGATTATGTATGGCAGAGAAGGGTCAATTCTCTTGAAATACTAAAATTCACCTATACAGGATGTCCTAAGAAGTCGTTTTTTAATTTATGTGGCTCAAAAGCTACTTCTCAATAATTGTCTTGATTTTTTTAAAAACAGGTAATTATTGATAAAAAAGAATGGAAGAGTTTCTTTGAAAATATTTCGTTACGTTTTTGAGTGACTTGTGTACCGGATGTCTCAAAATATATGTAAGTTTAGCAAAATTCATCATATTAATTGGAAAATAAATGAAGAGCTACCTTTTTGGATATATCCTAACAAAAACGAAAATTTGTTGGTAGAAAAAGGCGAATTCTATTGAAATACGAAATTTTACATTATACAGGATGTCCCAAAAACGAGTTTTTTGTAGCACAAGGTCTCAGGGTGTGAAAACTTTATTCTTCTTACATTTCTTTAGTCTTTTCGTGCCTTTTTGGTGTGTTCATTTTATACAGGGTTAAAAGAAGTCATGTAAAAATTTAAAAAATTTAGTCAATTTTTCATAATAATGAAATACTAGGAGGTAATGGAAATAGCAAATAATAATAGGGATTTTTTGAGAAATATTTGCTTTACCGATGAATGTACATTTACCCTCAACAACGAACCAAATGTTTAAAATTGCCGGTATTGGAGCCAAGAAAATGAACATTGTCTTGTTCATACGCAATATCCACAAAAAATAAATGTGTGGGCGGAAATTGTAGGACATCACATTATTGGATCATTTTTTATGGAAGGCAATCTTACAGCGGTAACCTATTTGGACTTACTACAAAATCGAATTGAACCTGCACTAGAAGAAGTTGTACACGAAAATCATGAGATCTGTTATCAAAAAATGGATAGTTGTCCTGCCAATAATTCTCTTATGCACGGAAAAAAAAATTATAAAAATAACCAAAAATATAATAGAAGTAACTATATTTAATAGTTTTATATAGGACAGCCATATGGTATATTAAGGAAGACTATAAAATAATAGTAAAAACGAGTTAATATTTTTAATAGTTACCACAAAAATATATAGGGAAAAAAAAATTATTACAGTAAAAACTATTAAACAGGAGTGCAAATAATATAAAAGTATGTTGTTGTTTTTTCTAGCTTCTATTGTTACGATTGTAATAATTATTTGTAAAAACTACCAAGCAGTTTAGCACATTTTACTAATGAATATTGTAAACTTTTTAATATTTTTTCGTAAATTCTATTAATTTTAGTTCAATTTCTACCACCAACTTTTGTTATACTAGTTAAATATTTTTGTAACATTTTTTATTTGCTTTTGCACAGGATTTCTTTCTTGGTCGAAACTATAAGTCTTCCAGATTTTATTCTGCTAATAAATCCGCCAAACTCCACATAACAGCACCATAATACCATAAAACACAAAATCAGAGACAAAATTGACCAGTTTGAACTAAAAACACATAAGAGTAAGAGTTAGAGGTACGAATCCTTTGATGGCATAACTGTAAATGCGACAGTGCGGTGACGGCGGACTATTCCTGTAAATTATTTAGGAGTTTCTACTATATTCATTTAGTAAAATACGAATTTTCCTACGAAAATATTATAAGCGCTTCTATATTTTTTGATATTTTGCAAATATAGTGTTATAAAAATTCAAATAGTTTATTGTTAAACAGTCCTACTATAATTACGCCCTTCTAAATTCTATTATAAATTTTAGTAAAAAAATTTAGTAATTTTTAATAATTTTTCGTTATAACCATTTTTTATACTTGTCTCTTCATGTAATAAAAAATTATTAAAGCCACAAAAGGATTTACTAAAATTCACAAGAGTTTCTTACTTTTACCTAAAAAAAAATGGTTATTCAATTTAACCAAAACGCATTTGTAAAATGTAATATATACTTTAGTAGTGGCATAATTATACTATGTTATATAAAAAAGCTAACCATATTTCTTTATAAATTTAGTTTACAATTTTATTGTGGTAAAGACTGGTATACAGATTTATAGTTACTAAGAGGTTTTATAAAAAAATATACTATAAAATTCTTACTAAACTAAATTTACAATACTGTTTTTTCCGTGTGGCGAGGGAATATTTGTAAAATATTTTTAACGCAAATATTATTGGCCCACGGCTATGGAGAACTTTAAGGAAGGAGGCCGATCGCAATACATCGATTCCGGTCCCACTTTTGCATCGGTAATTCAGCTTCAAAAACTGCCGCCAGGATCGCATTGTCCCATTAGCGGTGCAAATTTCATGGGTTCTTATGGGAGAATTAACTGTTTTATCGAAATTAGTTAATTTAAACAGTCTACAGACCGAGATATGTGTGAGAGGCGGGTGCGGGATACTCCCTAGATACATAATTCTAGCATGTAAAAGGGTGTATTGCATTTTAAGACCCTGTATTATTATTGCCAGGAGGATAAATTTTTTCAAATACTGGCGGTCTTTCTAGACACTCAAACAACTTTTTATTTGGAAAGGAAATAATTACACAATCTGCACGTTACTATACAGGGTGTTTTTTAATTGAGTGCCGATACTTAAGGATGTGAATCCTTGGGTGATTTTAAGAAGAAAAGTTAATATTAACACATGTCCTAAACCTCTTCATTTTTGAGCTACAGGATGTTAAAATTTTTAAAAAAATATAACTTTTTTATCATAATTATTATATCACTCTTAGATATTTTTATGAAATTTTGTATACATCTTTTATTCATTAAGGAGCACTTTTTGACTTAAAAGATTTTTTAAAATTATTACCAGTGACGTCCGTACGAGGTTTGAACTGAATATTTTTTAAGAAAAAAATGGTACGCCACTGATTTGTATAAAAACCAAACTTATATTTAAAATCCTCATTTATTTTTGAGCAAATTTGGTCCATAGACTTACTTTCGTACGATGCACCGTTTTCGCATAAAAACAAAAAAACTTTTTTTCCTTCGGTTCATTGAGACTTTCTTTCGATATTTTGTTGAAATTTGGTAAACAGCCACCATAAGTGGTAACACTTTTTTTGGTTTTTATTTTTTTATGCCAGAACGGTGCCTCGTACGAAAGTAAGTCTATGGACCAAATTTGCTCAAAAATAAATGAGGATTTTAAATATAAGTTTGGTTTTTATACAAATCAGTGGCGTACCATTTTTTTCTTAAAAAATATTCAGTTCAAACCTCGTACGGACGTCACTGGTAATAATTTTAAAAAATCTTTTAAGTCAAAAAGTGCTCCTTAATGAATAAAAGATGTATACAAAATTTCATAAAAATATCTAAGAGTGATATAATAATTATGATAAAAAAGTTATATTTTTCTTAAAATGTTAACACCCTGTAGCTCAAAAATGAAGAGGTTTAGGACATATGTCCATATGAACTTTTTATCTTAGAATCATTCATAGATTATCACCCTTAAGTATCGGCACTCAATTAAATTACACCCTGTATACATTTTTTATTTAAATTCAAACTAAAAATAAATTAACATATGTTCATTATAGGTAGTACGTACACCTTTTAACAGACCTGAAAAGAAGAAGATTCTTAACTTATTTATTTCCCAACTAACTTATATAGATTATAAATGGGGATTTTAAAATTAAGTTTACAATACTCTGAATTCTATTAATGGTGCCATCAGGTAGTTTAGTTTCGTAAAAACGCAAAATATTCTCTTCTGGAAAGTGCAACGAACAAACGGCATCCTTTACACCGAATATTTTGTCTGCTCTAGAAATAATAATTATTCGCCACTTTTCAAATGTTTCAGGATTCTAATAAGAAGACATTATTAATAAATAATATTGTGAACCTTTTGTGGTTTTTGCCTACCTTAGGGGCTTGAAAGAGACTCGGATTTTTCTCACCACGATTTTACCTGAGCTTTCTATCAGACGAATATCCAGCTTTACACCCCGGCACGAAGCAAACGCTACTTGTAAAACATTGTACGCCACTCATTGCTTATATTAATAACGCAAAAAAAATGATTCCAAAGCTTATTTTTCAAGATATTCGAAAAAAATACCGCACTCGCCTATCAAAACCTGCAAAAGGGGAGCTGTGGGAATCAACTTTTAATTTTAACTCCCAACATTAAACGGTGAGGCTTTTTTCTTTGAGTTAGGTTATTTCACTGGTTCGTTTTATACACTGCGCAACTTATTTAACGCACAATCAAAAATTTGTCTCAACTTTGATCTTATGTATTTTCGTCATTTTTTGTTCGTTTTTATTGATTTTTTTGTTAAATTGTAGGTTTTTCTATTGAGAGTGTCACTGCGTTAGTTGTTTTGGTTAAAAAAGTTGTTGTGGTATCATACCGGGTGATAAGAAAATGTTATTTTTTTTTTGGAAAATTGCAGACACCCTGTAGGGTATATTAGCTATTGCGAGTTATTCCAATTATAGCTAAATTGAAGCCTCTAGTTTTGTTTACATTTTCTTTTTTTATTTTTTTGTTTATCTCTGATACTTTATGAAATACACTGTTTTGAAACACCACGTGCTGTTATTACCTGAAATGCATTTATCGGAAACCTTAAACAGCTAGGAGGCTATGGAAAATCAAGTGACAACTGAAATGCATTTAGAAGGCTATGGAAAATAAAGTGAAATCTGTGTTATCGGTTTTTTGTTGACAGTCCAGCAAGAATTAGTTAATAATGGAACGGCAAAACAGAAATTTAACACGTGATGAATGTGTTCAGGCGGTTACATTACATGGTGAAGGGTGGAGTTACAACCGCATAGCTGGTAGGTTGGGAGTGTGGCACACAACTGTAGCGAGGGTAATTGAAAGGTTCGCAGAAACAGGAGAGCATTCCAGGCGGACCGGTCAAGGTAGACGTCGTGTTACAACTCCTAACCAGGATCGTTTTCTAAGAGTAAGCGCTGTACGACAAAGATTTACAACTGCAAGAAATTTAAGATCAGAACTTCAAGGTGCAGGTGGTCCACTCATATGTGTTCAAACTGTGCGTCGACGACTAAGAGAAGAAAATTTAAGACCCAGGATTGCTGCTCGAGGACCCGCATTAACAGTAGCTCATCGAAGAGCCAGATTAAATTTTGCTAATGAGCATGTTAATTGGTTGGAAGCAGATTGGGAACGTGTTCTCTGGACTGATGAGTCGAGGTTTAACTTGTATAACTGTGACAGACGTATCCGCGTCTACCGCAGACCAGGTGAGCGATACAGTCAATGCAATTTTTTGCACACAACTTTATATGGAGGTGGATCCGTCATGGTATGGGGTGGAATATCTTTGACGGGGCGAACACAGTTGGCAATTGTAAATGGAAATCTTAATTCTGAAAGATATATCACAGATATTCTTGAAGAACATGTTGTGCCTTATGCACCCTATATAGGGCCTAATTTTTTGCTCATGCACGACAATGCGCGTCCCCACACGGCTCGTATCGTAAGAAATTATCTTGCAGAAATTGGAATAAATTACATAGAATGGCCAGCCCGTAGCCCCGACCTAAATCCCATCGAAAATTTTTGGGACTATATTGGTCGGCGGTTACGAAGTGAAGGACGACAACCACAAAATTTACAAGAATTGGCCGAACGTCTAGTCGAATTATGGGATGGCTTAGATCAAAACGTAATAAGAAACTTCATTTTAAGTATGAATAACAGATGTCGGGAGGTCATTCGCGGAAGGGGTGGAAACACCAGATACTGATTCTGTAATGAATTTGTTTTTTTTTGTTAAGTTATTTATTGTTGTTTCCTTAATTATTAAAGCAATTCGTACATTTTAGGTTGTTTTTTTTTAGTTTTTTTTAGCAATAATTACAGAGATAAACAAAAAATATCTATAATTCTTGCTGGACTGCCAACAAAAAACCGATAACACAGATTTCACTTTATTTTCCATAGCTTTCTAAAGTGTATTTCAGGTAATAACAGCACGTGGTGTTTCAAAACAGTGTATTTCATAAAGTATCAGAGATAAACAAAAAAATAAAAAAAGAAAATGTAAACAAAACTAGAGGCTTCAATTTAGCTATAATTGGAATAACTCGCAATAGCTAATATACCCTACAGGGTGTCTGCAATTTTCCAAAAAAAAAATAACATTTTCTTATCACCCGGTATGATACCACAACAACTTTTTTAACCAAAACAACTAACGCAGTGACACTCTCAATAGAAAAACCTATAATTTAACATAAAAATCAATAAAAATGAACAAAAAATGACGAAAATACATAAGATCAAAGTTGAGACAAATTTTTGATTGTGCGTTAAATAAGTTGCGCAGTGTATATTGGTTAATTGAATTAAACAGTTAGATCCCATTTAATTTGGCGTTTATTTATCCAATTCGGCACTTGTTTACACAATAACACTTTAATACATGATTAAATACTAACTTATAACATTAATAACTTTTTATAACCTTACTACACTTATTACTTGATGCTTTTATTTCAGCCAATGCTATTTTATCATGTCCGTCGGACGATGACCCACTTTAAATATTGACGTACGTATTGACCTTTCAAGGGTTTAATTCGCAGTGGCTCTCGAGAGAACGTAAGTGTCCTCTTGTCGCCAGAAACTGTCAGACTGGCCAATTAGAAGGCCACATATTTCGCACGTTCTGTTCTCATTGGCTATTTATTGTTCCGCCATGTTTTCGTAGGATTAATTGTTATTGTTCCGTTTTTGTCAACCGCGGTGAACTTAATTTTCTAGCGGCAAGATGTGTCAGATAATATACATTTTAACATTTTTTTGCTTAAATAACCGTTTTAGGATAATATTTGCAAATTTGGGCGACAATATTATTTGTTCTGAAAACATTAAATGCATTTTATTTCGTTGTTTCTCTGACCGTTGAGGAATTGTGTTGCTAATGGAATATTTATTTTATCTAGACAAAGAGTAGTATTGATTCTGAAAACATTAGTTGCATTAAATTTCATTATTTTTATTGCATTTGAGCAATCGTTTCCCCAACAAGGAGCCAATATTTAGCCACCTCAAAATATACATGTGATCTCCTATGTTCAACTATGCCATGCATCACCCGGTATATGTTGCGCACGAAAATAAAAATATTTATTTCGTTATTTTTAGAAAATAATAATGCTTAAACTAATAAATAATAGACGCTTTTGCACTTTTTTGTTTAAAAAATTTGAAAAATATCCGCACGTAAGAATAACGTTAAAGGTGCGTGGACGTAGGCCTCGCACAGTTACTCCAAGTAAGTAATAAGCTACGCATTAAAATTACACTTCTTACTAGACTAAAAACCCGATTGTTTCCAAATCAAAGTCCGCAGGAGTGTGACAAAAAATACAGGGAGTTAGTGAATAAGTGCGACAAACTTCAGGGGGTGATTCTACATGAAAAAATAATGATAGTTTGCTATATAACTTTTGTCCGCAAATTCTTTGATTTCCGAGATACAGGGATACAGTTTTTATTACAAAGTGACGATTTATTTATTGCTCTAAAACCTATCGAGATATGCAAATGAAATTTGGTAGGTTTTAAGAGGTAGTTATTGCGCATTTTCTGACATGCAACTAAGAATTTTATGTTCATCATTGGCGCGCATAAGGGTAATAATCTCAATTTTTTTAAAGAAAAAAATGATACGCCACTGAGATATATCAAACTAAAAACAATTTTTGAATTTCTTATTCAATTTGTGACAAAAAATCTCTCTTGCCTTTTTTTCGTATTGGGCGCCGTTTTTATGCAAAAAAATAAAACATCTTAACGCGTATTTTTCATTTCTTTAATACATTATTAAAAACTATCTAATACAATAACATTAAACCAGAACAATAACAAAAAATAACACTAATAAATAAATAGGCGCAAAGCTACAACAAATGTTGAAAATGACCTCCCTCAGACGTGATACAAGATTCAACTCTTCGCCTCATTGATTGTCGTATTCGCGCAAATATTCCTGGTGTATTTCTTATTGTCTCACAGCCGGCTATAATTCGATTCCTCAGGTCTTCAACATTTTCGACGGGAGTGGAATAAACTAACGACTTAAGAAAACCCCAAATGCAAAAATCTAGAGAATTTAAATCCGGCGATCGAGCAGGCCAATTTTCCGTACCTCCCCTACCTATCCAACGATTTGGATATACTGTATCTAAGTGATTACGTACATTAATGCTAAAATGAGCTGGTGCGCCATCATGCATGAACCAGAAGTGTTGTCTCAGCTGTAGAGGGATTTCTTCTAAAAGAGCAGGTAGCTCTTCCTGTAGGAAATTAAGGTAAGAGTCGCCTGTTAGTCGTTGTGGAAGGAAATATGGACCGACTAAATGATCATCAATTACCCCAAGCCATACATTTACTGAAAATGAGCTTCACAGATTCCATGTGGATTTTCCTCAGCCCATAAGTGATTGTTATGGAAATTTCGTATACACTGTCGTCCAAAATTAGCCTCGTCAGTAAACAAAACGCCATTTAAAAAATTAGGAATTTGAGCGATTTGATGAAGAATCCAATGGCAAAAAACTAGGCGCGGAAAAAAGTCTCTAGGTAGTAGAGCTTGCACACTTTGAATGTGAAACGGATACAATTGCTGTTCTTTAAGAATTTTAAATACAGTGAGGTTGCTTACATTCAATATGTTGGCAATTTTTCGAATACTTGTTTCAGGTGACTCCGCAATTAACTCGAGAACTGCTTCCTCTAGTTGCACAGTTCGTACTTCTCGAGGGCGTCCGCAGTCAGCCGTTCGTTTCTTAAATGTACCATTTTCGCGCAAACGTTGGGCAGACGAGCAAATATTGTATGATGGGGTACTCTACGTCCTGGATACAACTCAGCATACAATCGTCGAGCTTGCCGACCATAGACAAAATGCATGTCTGACAATTCCGCATTTGTATAATTTTCCATTCTTTTCGATAAAAGAAAAATTAATTACTTATTAACATTAATGCTATACCAAACTAAAAGCTTAAAAATGAAGAAACTCTAATATAACTTGACATTTCGTTGAAATATTCGTATTTAACAGAATGTTGCCAGTAGCCTACTAGATGATGTATTAAAAAAATGAAAAATACGCGTTAAGATGTTTTATTTTTTTGCATAAAAACAGCGCCCAATACGAAAAAAAGGCAAGAGAGATTTTTTGTCACAAATTGAATGAGAAATTCAAAAATTGTTTTTAGTTTGATATATCTCAGTGACGTATCATTTTTTTCTTAAAAAAAAATTGAGATTATTACCCTTATGCGCGCCAATGATAAACATAAAATTCTTAATTGCATGTCAGAAAATGCGCAATAACTACCTCTTAAAACCTACCAAATTCCATTTGCATATCTCGATGGGTTTCAGAGCAATAAATAAATCTTCACTATTTAATAAAAACTTTAACACCCTGTATCTCGGAAATCAAAGCATTTGCGGACAAAAGTTATATAGCAAACTATCATTATTTCTTCATGTAGAATCACCCCCTGAAGTTTGTCGCACTTATTCACTAACATTTACGTTAGTAACATTTTTCTATTTATTTATTAAATTAACAATGTTTATTTTATTTGAATTTTTTAATGCATTCCACGTTTGGTCGTAGAGGGAACGCGATTGCATCTACTAGTTTAATGGAAAATCCAGGTGTTTTACGACATGTGTATCCAGAACAAAACGTCCTTTTATTTTGTAGCTTTGAATCGACATTCTTATACCATATCGGTTATGGCAGAAACAAAACACACGAAAGCATCAACTGCCGGAGGTATCATATGTATTGGCTGAAAGGGGCTGCGGAGCCCCCTTCTAAACAAACCCATGGGGCGGGACAACAGGGAACTGGAACGGGGTATAGCCGAACAATGTTTTGACGAATTGACTACAAAATATGAGAATATAAAAACTAAATGATTAACAATAAAAGTAAAATTAGATCCTCTAGAATCTAGAAGTAAACCGCTCCTGGTGCATTTCAAAATTTAATTTATTCAATTTATATTGGCAACGCGGCGAAAGAAAAACAATGGACGTCGTGGCCGTCCGAAGCCATAACCATATTTTTGCATCAAGTTATCAGTGGGAAGTCCGGACGACACGCAGGGGTTACCTGGGAGTTAATTAGCTAATTTATAACTGCTGCAGCAGGGACGCCGCGCCGTGCGAAAATTGAGGCTTTATGGTTTCCGGGTACATCCTCGTTTTTTTTTTTTTATTAATTATAATGCTTCTGCGTGTATCTTAAAACTGTCAAAACAAAACCGTGGTTCCTATACCAAGAGTCTTGCCTTAATTTACGTCAATTGACCAACCAATCGTCCGTGGTCCAATACCTATTAGGTGGTCTAATAATATAATTAGGATTTTTAATGATAATTATTATAATAATTATTGAGAAGCATCACAGTAAAAAATTGATGTTAAATTTAACACTCAATGGTGGTACATATAGGACCACACTCATTAGGGTATATTAATCAATCAGTATATCTTGTAAAAAAGACATTTTTGAATGGTTTTTTTACTTTTTGATGATTGTTAATTCTTCTAATTTATATTTAAGTGTAAATTAAACTAGCAGGTGGTAAACCTATCCTTCTAGGGTGTAAATGAAATAATGAGAGATGTAAGTAAACCATTTTTTAATGATACTTTGTGATTAATTAGTGTAAACATCATATTATTGTAGTGTAAATTTTATTTTATTTGGGTGATACCTTACTATAGTGAGTGTAATAAAATAATCTACCCAGAGCTAGAATACTTTCCACATTGTTTAAGTCATTTATTCCCGTATCAAACTAACCGGGCGTTTATAATTAAAATGTAAAAAATTATGCATTCAAGATGTTTTACATTATTAACCTTTGCTTAGTTTGATACATGATTGAATGACTTAATCAAAGCCAAGAGTAGTAGCCCCTAATATATAAAAATCTTCAGATCGCTTGGAAAAGGTACGTTTGTTAAATGAATGAAAATGTTGAGTATTATTTATCGTTTATTTATAAATTGAAATGATAGTTACAACAGAACTGGAATACCCTGTGATCTTTTTTACACTTATTATTATAACTAGTTGAACAAAATGACACACCTATTATATAGTTTAACAATTTAGTAAAATAAACATATTTATATATCTACGTTTATGTACATCATTGTTAAGCTTAACAAAACAAATAACATAATAAATATAAAATATATGTATACTTAGATTAGAACACTAAACAACTAAATAAAAGTATGCTTTGGAACAATATAAAAGAATGAAAATGACGAGTATTATACTAATCGTATATTTATTTAGAGCTCTATGAAGTAAATTATGTAGGTAGGTACTTAAGTACTTATATAAAAAAGGAATATATATAAGCTTATATCAGAATAATTTAAAAGCTAAAGGGAAAACTGTAACAATGTAAATACCTACTTAGTTTCTTAAAAATGGCGTATTAGTAAGGTTTCTATTAAATTTCGTTAATATATGCTTACCCAATTTAACAAGATCCTCATAAGAGACACTTTACAGAACTTTGCTTTGTTTCCATATTTTAAATTAAATATAACATTATTCTATATCACGTTCAAAGAGCACAATCAGACTGACTTGAAAGTTGAATTTGCATGTACCGTCGGCGTCATGTGTCAATTCCTAGAATTTCACACCACTTGTTGCCGCCTGTCTTTTCGGTAACACGGGTTTAGGTTTTTTTACCCGGGCTGTATAGTGAGACGATTGCAATCGTGCGTTTTATCAGAAAGTGGCCATTTTCAACATTTGCTTTCATTAACTATAGTTTTTTTTTGTATCAATATTTAAAAAAATAACTTTATTTTTTTTAAAATGTTTTCATTAACTTTGAAATACACAGGTATTTTTTGTACATGCAATAAAGTGATTTTAATTTTTTTTCTCAAAAACGAAGCACAAGATACGAAAACATTTCAAGGAACAAAAAAGTTGTATTATTAGTTGGTAAATCAAAATTAGAAAAAAGTCAGTCAATATTCGTTAAGGTGCTCCCGGGATGCCACTGAACATAATAAATTTAATCTAGTTAGGGCTAATTAAGCCCCTTATCATTATGAGTAACGGTAACAAATTTCAACAAATTGGGAATGAATATTTAAAAAATGGTAAAAAAACTATTTTTTTTTTAAACTTTAACACCCTGTATATCAAAAAACGGGGCAACTCCGGATACATGTTCATATGAGCTTTTTGTTTTAAAGAAATCCCCCTTAGGTTTCGTACTATACTTCTGAAACACCTTGGTACAAGTATTGAACACTGGAAGAATATGGGAATTAGTGGGTTTATTTTGCTGAATATTTTCGACTCTAATAATTTTATTTACTTCGCAATATTAATATTTATGCGTCAAGTTTGACAGTTCAATATTACTTCATTTCCATAGTTACAAAACAAATATTTCATGACATCCTTTATTTGTGAATAAAATTAATAATGCTTATTTCAAAGTTGATCGTATACTTTCGATCGTGATGTCCATTGAATAATTTTCGATTTTCGGAAAAATAGTATATATATACAGTGGCGTAGCCACAGGTAGGAGAAGAAGGGCGATCGCCCTCGTTGGCCTGGCGCCCCTTCACTAGTTAAATAATAATTCTTAAAAAACAAAATCGGTCTTATTTTATTTTTAGTAAAGAAGATCAAGGGGAATAAACTTAATAAAATCGTTGGATTATCACTTTGTTTGGGGCCAGACTCCTGTTCCCAAGGAAGCATAAGAAAGGTGAATCCCTACGAAATTTGGGCGTGGTCTACACCCCCGCCGCAAAATGCTAGCTACGCCACTGTATGTATACCTCGTAGGAAAGCCATATTCCAGGACGACTGTAGAGATTGGCACCACCCATTGATTGGGTTACTCTTTGATGAACGGTACAAAATATTTTAATGCAAAATAAACTAAACGAAAAAAATCCGACGATCCCTAATCAACAACCCAAAACAGACATGAAATTACAAATTTACAATTAATCGCTATAATAGGTTTATTTGGCAACATCAAAAATTAATACAGAACAACCATTCCGGGTGTTATCCTAATCGGATCGCACTCAAAACAAAAATAAAAAAAGAAGTAGACCTTACGGTACACACACGCACGCCGACGTGAATAGAACATAGAGAAAAAAACAACGGTCTAACAATGGCACGAACAGCGCCATAATTGGCCAACACTGGCCGCGCTGTAATAAAATTATCATTGCTAGCTGGGAGTTCGCGGGGGGGCCAGATTGAAACATCAATGAAGGCGGCGAAAAACAAAGGGGCCTGCCCCGGGGTGCCCCCGTCTATCCCGAAGATCAAACTCGGAGATACGGCCCCATTAAGATATAGTAATTAAAAGGTGTTAGATCGGGGGAGAGCGATGGACAAACGACGACTTGACAGAGTATTTAGACTATATTTTTTTCAAATGAAAACTTGTATAATTTTAAATTCTGATTTAAAAAAGTTTCTTGTTATTTGGTATTTACATTCATATTTTTGCCATTTATTGTCAACTCACTGTTGTTATGTGTTCGATATTCTAGTACTTCTAACCCTTGTTAGCCGAACAAATATTTTTGTTCATTGGCGATAGATTCGGACACATGTAATTAAAGTTTCTACATGTCTTGCCTAATTTTATCACATTCCGATAAACAAACTCACTAATTATCTCACCACCTCAGTAACCAAGTTACAAGAAAGCCAGCCTGTGAACTGTCAATTCAGCACACTCCCAGAGTATGAAGTTCCGTTATTTCACTAGAATTGTGTTTAAATATAGGTTTCAAAGACTTGCTCATAAAAATCGCAAAGACACATAATATGAGAATGTATGACACACACTGACTAAAAAATGAACATGATTATTCTTTCAAGTACCTAATCGAAATAACTGTATATTTAGACCACTCTGTATATTGCAACTAAGCCTTGCCCACAGCGTAATAATCCTCTGAGGATTGTCTAAAATTTCAGTGCCTTAAAGGGTAAAAATAGTGCTCAATAGGGTAAAAATAAAAGTCACGTTTTTCGAAAAAAAAAAAATTAATATTAATTTACAGAAACGTTCAGGAGGAAAAAATCCAGGGGGTTCAGATCGGGAGAACGCGCGGGCCAGTTCACGGGACCTTCTTTTTCTGGCGCACGTTCGGTATGTTTTTAGGACACCCTGTACAAGCAGGTATAAGTGGACGTTTCTATACATGAAAAATATCCATCCAGCCGAAGAAAAAATCGTCGTTCCTGGCCAAAGGAAAAGAATCGGACAAGTGGTGGCCTCCGCAGCGCTCAATAATAAACACGATAAGTCACAGCTTTGGGTGAATGACAGGTGTTGTGTATAATATTATTGTACAAATACAATATGAGTATATTTTGATAAATGGTCGCAGGGACGGGTGGAGGCGTCCTGCGGACATTCCTACCGGCCTTTTTGCCGCGATAATGACGTCGATTTATCTACTTAATCAATTATTATGAGAAAACACGTAAATGTTTACAGGGCGACGAGACAGGAGAGGAAAAGTCGCTGGTATTCAAGTCCGGCGGGCCAACAAGCTATTTCACTGTATAGTTTAATCGATTCACCGTGTATGTATAATGCATACATATATACCTCCGTTTGATAATCCCAACGTTCTAAACGGCTTACGATATTTTTTGTTTGGTTTGTCGAGGAGACGAGGCGTCCATTGGAAGTGTCAAGTCATTATTTTCTTTAAAAATAATATAAGTACACCAAGGATTAGAAATGTTCCTGGTGAAACATAAATCAAAATACTTATGTATGCTTATGAACAAAAATCTTCTTTTGCTGACCAATACTACCATATTAAACCATTATGCAGTTATAGGTACTTTTTTTCTAACTAATTGCTTTATTCAAGCTACCTTTTCAACAGTGTCTCGAAATTGATTAGAACAGAGTGATATACCATCAGACATGTAAGTATATTTTTGAAAACAGAACATTACGCTCCATCTAAATGTTTATTTATACAGGGTGTCCCGAAATTAAGGGGCAATACTTTACCACCATATTATCCGGCTAAAAATAATAGAATTTTTTCATATGGACATAAGTGTACAAATGCTTGTTAAGGGAATGAGGAACCCTGAAATCGTTGTTTTTTTTTAATATTTTCGAACCCGTTCACAATTAGATTTTGAAATTAGGCATTGGTATAAACTTTTAACGATAAATCTGTTTCTGAAATAACCCCATTTTCTCAACCAGTCGTTTTTTTTTTATTATTCTCTTAATAATTATGAAATTTCAAAGTATTCTGCGTAATAAAGGTACCCTTAGTTCACCTTGATAGGACTTGCAGATTTTGAGTAAAATAGTTTTAAAGAAAATCACGTCTATAAAGGAGATAATTAATAAGAATAATAATCAAAGTGAAATTTGTGTATAGAAGGCCATGTATTAAAATTGTTTCCTTTGACTAGTGTTGTAAAATTAGACATAATAAATAAGAAAATGCAAAATTTTTCAAACCACGAGCTTACCGATATCCATTTTGTATGCGGATATTATAATGGACGTTCCTTTGCTGCGGTACAGGATTATCGCAGACGTTTTCCGCAACGGAAACTCCCTGGACGCAAATTATTTGAGAGGGTTCATAGAAATTTGATGGAGAATGGTTCGTTTGAACGCCTTCGTGGACAAGGACGACCTAGGGGGGGGGGAACTATGATTTGGAAAATGCACTTCAACAAATAGTAGATAATCCTCAAGTTGAACTCAGACCAATGGTCTGCAGAAGTCAACATTCCGAAATCAACTGTAACGCGTTTTACTTTACCAAATTGCTTTCCATAATCATAACGAATATTTATTTTAGATAAAGTGTTTAATACTCGTAACACTCGCTTTTAGCACGATGAAAATCCAAGAGCAGTCCGAAGAACTAATTGTCAATATAGATTCTCCGTCAATTTGTGGGCCGGAATAATTGGAAATCAGTTAATTGGTCCAATTGAAATGCCCAATAATTTAGATATTTGGCCTTTCTTAAAAATCAGTTAGCAGGACTGTTGGACGAAGTACCCTTAAGGTCCAGGTTGGGGAAGTATTTCCAACCCGACGGTGCCCCTTCCCATTTTGGACGGCCTGTTCGTAACTGGTTAGATGAGAATTATCCTGAAAGGTGGATAGGCTGAGGTGGACCAGTATCCTGGCCAGCGAGATCGCCGGACTTAAATCCACTCGATTATTATTTTTATGCGCAACATAGTTTATGCAACGGAGGTGGATACCCGTGAGGATCTGCTTCAGCGAATTTTTCAAGCTGGAAATGAAATAAGAAGAAATCCTTTTCAGATTCTTCGGGCATCTCACAACATTCGCCGTAGAGCTGGACTTTGTGTCAGAGAAAATGGGGGTCTATTTGAACACCTTCTCAAGGAGTAGTGCTTGGTTTAAATTTAAATTTTATTCTTCAAAAAAATTTTTGTTAAACAACCCTATTTCAAGTCGCATTATACTCTCTAAATAAGTTGTCATATTTATTTCCTTTTCAATTTATTTAGTTTCGTAAAAGGCGGAGAGGCGTAAGAGCTGACTGCGTATATTTCAAAAGCATTTACTTTCATTAATTTTGTAGTTTTTAGTACATTTTTAATATAAAAGCTTTAGGAATAATTTTATTAATTAACTTCTTTATGGACGTGATTTTCTTTAAAACGATTTTACTCAAAAACTGTAAGTCCTATCAAGGTAAACTAAAGGTACCTTTTTTACGCAAAATACTTTAAAATTTCATAATTATTAAGAAAATTCCCATTCAAGGGGGCTCCATTAGCAAGCATTTCTCCACTTATGCCCATATGAAAATATTCTATTATTTTTAGCCGGATAATATGGTGGTAAAGTATTGCACCTTAATTTCGGGACACCCTGTATATAGCATTCTTATCTGGTACACCCTGTATGTGCACACGTACTAATGGGGGAAAAATCCTTTACTTACAGTTAAAAAATATAAAAATAAGGCAAGGCGAGTCCTATAAACATGTCGTGCACTCACTTATATCCGCGGCAGATAATTCAAACGACAATGGCCCTTAAACAACTCTCGACTTTGCATATTGTGGGGTGTGTATGCTCTCTTCAAAAGTTATTGTGCGTTTAATCTCCAATAAATACCAGGATTATAATAATACCTATATTATACTCGCATATCGACTTTGTTATACGGGGTCAATGGAGAAAATCATGGTACTGATAAAAATACGGACTGGGTGTTTCATATGAAAATCAAAGTTATCAAAATATTCCACAAAACACCTAACACATTATTTTGCTGAAATTAACAATATAGACTGTATTACCTGAGTGGAAACAAAGTTAAGGGAGGACACTACAGTAGTACTAACCAACGGTCATAAACTACAGCAAAAAGGAAATATTGTAAATACTAACATAAATTCATTAGTTTAAACAAACCCAAAGATCAAGCTAGGCAACAGATGTTTACATTTTACCATACCTTTCCATAAAGACAAGCTACATATTTTTTTGACCTATATTCATCCCACATCACCTATAGGAGAGACTATTTTCACTAAAGCAACATTATATAAATATTCTATAATCTAGATGTCAGGAAAAGACAGCAAATTATCAAGAATATATCAAGTGACCAGGTACATTTTTTTAAGTATCTCACCCAATTGACGATTTTCCTGCTGACTATAATGAAAAACAAATCTCACATATTTCTCAATGATTTTCGATAAGGAAGCCGAATTTAATGTCAAAAAATACATAGATTTACAAATTTGACAGATGAGACGCCATTTTGAATTTTCTTAAATGGCAACCCCCATAAATAACAAGACGATTGAATTGCATATGGCGATCCGATTCTAAAACTATATAGTTGTTGATATTTATTTTCAGCCGTTACGAACATACGAGGGTTCCTAATTTGCCTCCATCGATTTTGTCTTTTAAGTGTCTCACCCCTTTAATAAATTAACTTTCTAAGCGGAACACCTTAATTTTTTTCACACTGACATAATTTCCGGTGAGCAAGCGATCTACGCTATAGTCAAATCCGACAAATGTCAAAAAGTGACAGATACGACGGTCTATTTATTAAAGGGATGAGACACTTAAAAGACAAAATCGATGGAGGCAAATTAGGAACCCTCGTATTTTCGTAACGGCTGAAAATAAATATCAACAACTATATAGTTTTAAAATCGGATCGCCAAATGCCATTCAATCGTGTGGTTATTTATGAGGGTTGCCATTTAAAAAAATTCAAAATGACGTCGTATCTGTCACTTTTTAACATGTGTCGGATTTGACTATAGCGTAGATCGCTCGCTCACGGGAAATTATGCCAGTGTGAAGAAAATGAAGGTGTTCCGCTTAGAAGGTCTATTTATTAAAGGGGCGAGACACTTAAAAGACAAAATCGATAGAGGCAAAATAGGAACCACCGTATTTCCGAAACGGCTAGAAATAAATATCAACAACTATAGGTTTTTGAAATTGGATCGCCAAGACCAATTTACTCGTGTGGTTATTTATGGGGGTTGCCATTTAAGAAAATTCAAAATGGCGTCGCATCTGTCAAATTTGTAAATCTATGTATTTTTTTACATTAAATTCGGCTTTCTTATCGAAAATCATTGAGAAATATGTGATTTGTTTTTTATTATAGTCAGCAGGAAAATCGCTAATCGAGTGAGACACTTAAAAAAATGTCCCTGTACATTTAAGATATTCTTATGCACCCGAAATATTGTAAAAAATATTAAAGGCCTTACCCCAGAACATAGGTGTACTAGAGACGTAAAAAATAATATAATCTGATAAAGTGCATTATGAAGATAGTAAAACGTAAAATTTTGGATTTTGTGCCGAAAAAAATTAAGAAATTAGCGAATCGTTTATTGACAAGTTTCATGAGAAGGTAACCGAACTGGTTCAAAAGAATTCGCCGAACTTAAAAAATACGGTTTTTAATAATTATGAACTTCCGCCATTTTTGTAGGTAACATTAATTAAAAGGAAGAGACCGTTATACAGACAGCAGATGAAACAAAACGATAATAATGTGATGTTAAAAAGGCAATTTAATGAGGTAAATAAAAATATACATAAATTTATTAACGGCTTTAAAGACAGCAAATGAGTTAAGTGTTGCAATAATATAAACAGAATGCAAGGATAAAAACTACTGGTCAGAAATAAAAAAACGAACAAAATATAAAACATCTACGCTATCAATACCGCCACTGAATAATATGTTATACGATTGTGACCAGGATAAAGCTAATGTGCTTTTCCTCATATTTTGAGAACTTGTATAAGAACATCCAAGAACATTGCAGACGAACAAACTCAAATAGTGAACAATTGGTTTGCAGTTCTTTCAAATAGAACAACAAAATAATATAGAAATTGAAGAAGACGAATATTTCCTCTGACCAAAACACATCACCTGGATGTGACAACATTAACAGAGATATTTTAAGAAATCTTAGTAATTAATTCCATAAAAAGATCAAAGGGGTGTAGTTTTTGTCTGAGCAACAGCTTATTTTCAGAAGCTTGGAAAAAAGGGGTACTATAAGAACTACCGTCCCATTACACTTTTACCGGTAATGGGAAAAACTTTGAAATAATTATACCCAATCGAACAACCAAAGAAGTGGAACATAAAATACCTAAAATCAATTTTACCCTCTTACTATTCTACCATCAAACATCCAATCCGCAAACATAATGGTTTTTTAGATATTTATTTGACAGCGTCTGACATAACGGCATTTTCTTGAGATATTATCAACTTCAGTGTCCAGTAACCCCTTTACTCTGGATTGTCAAGCATTTTTTGGAAAACGGCATATGTTGTTAAAGTAAATGGAGTTTCTTCAATACCATTTTTTTATGAGCAGGAAACACGTCAGGGCTCACCACTATCATCCCTATCACTGCAGGAAATACCATATTTAATACAGTTTGCCGATGATACTTCAATGATAGATCACCATAAGAATGCAGCAAAAGCAGAGCAAGCACTACAAATTGCACTTAATGCCTTTGGTTTCGAAAATGGAAATTGGAATCCAGAAAAACACAGTTTATAATTTTTCACCATAAAATTAAAAATTTTTCGTCAACTATAGAAGTTCTGAACTACCAAATAAACCCACAGACGCATTGGACGCCTATTTTGATCACAAACTAAATTTTAAACATCATCTAACAATTATAACAAAGAAGATGAAAACCAGAAGTAAACATTTTAGATGTCTTACTTATAAAAATGAAGGAATTAATTTAATAATTACTTACGTATATGTAAAATGTTGACTCGACCAATTGTGGAGTATAGACAAATAATTTCCAGCTCTTGTAGAAGACCTGCTGGTAATATTATAGAAGTAGACGAAAGGACAGGTCTTCGCAAAATTACAAAGATGAGACACCCTGTCAATCCACTGCACAATTCATCTAATAAATGCCTATATGAAAAGACAAAAGTTGAACCAATTATCCAGAGATTTCACCGACTTATTGAAAAATTTACCAGTGAGGGACTCAATATTAATATAATAGAGCCATTCATTATGAACTTTCCCAATCACTAGACCAGAAAAAGACAATTCCCAGAAAGAACGGTTTCTGAGATACTGACCAACTAGTTTTTTTTTGTACATAACTTTATTTGAGCCCATATAAGCTCGCTCAGGTTTAATTCGTAGTGGTAAGGAGGGAGAAATTAGGGATAATAATAATTAATATGGAAAATTAGGCCATTTTTTAAAACATTAATTAATCAATTAAATCTCTGGTTTAACAAAAGATATCACGTTGCGGTTTTCAGTTCCTTATAGTAACTTTTCCTCCTCTACAAGCTGATGGGGTTAGTTTTTTAATCCGACGTTTCGGATTCGAGCGACCATCATCAACTTTTTTATTTTAAATACGGACCTGGATTTTTTATTCCACTATTTAATAGCCTTTATAAGCCTAAAATAAAATATGATGAAAAAGTCATATTTTATTTATATATCATTTGATTTTTTTGAGAAAATCCTTATTCATTGAGGAATTACGGAAAAACGACATCTGGTGGCCACCATCAGAATCAATATAGTATAGTTAATAGATCTACGTGTAGAGGAAAAAAAGGGCTTTTTTTCAAGACCAAGTTGAATAATATCGGTTTATACAAAGCAGAGATATCAGCGTTTGAAAGAAAAAAAGTTTGACCTTCTCCCACCACTTTATTATTGAAAATAGAAAAAAACAGTTCCCAACATAAAGTTGCATAATTTTATGAAGAATACAATGCTTATATTTTTAACATATTTTTATTAAGAAAAATTAAGAGAAAATCGGCATTTCTATTTGGAAAGTTCTCTTACGCCCCCTACCGGTCATTTTTCGAACTTGAAAATAACTTCTAGAAATTTCTCTTGGCCGCTTTTATCGATATATATTTTTTCCCAAAGTCCTAGTGTTATTACTTTCTGAGATATAGCTGATTACCTCCTTAGGTTGAACACCCGGTACATAATTTTAAGCTTAAAAAATTGAATATTAAAATATATATTTGAAGACAAAACTTGAATTTAATGTCGATACTTGTACTAATTCTGCACGAATTTAAAAATTCAGGCCTATTTAAATCTATACATGCCGAGAAATCTTGCACGTCCATGGAGCAGACGGTTTTGATTGATTTATTAATTCGCATCATTTAAAGATCCACTATAATAAAGATATTTTAATAAAAATATTCCGCATTTTTGGGAACAAGATTAAAAAAGTCATTCAAACTGCTTGATAAACACTTCAAACAGGTAACTGTTGTATAGAGGGAATGGAGGTGTCAATATGACAATATACGAGGAAAACCCATATTTAGAATCCGTAGTTTTGCCGTAAACCCCAAACTGATGCGACAATGAAAAAAGGCGCGTGGTCGCCGTAGACGTTACAAATCATCCGCACAAAAGAAGTAACAGACAGTGGATTGTGGGCAGTTGGAGGATAAACCGACATAAATCGCCATGTACGATGTTCTTTCTTTTTCTTTCTTTTATTTTCCATCATCTTTCCAGCTTTTTGTAGTAGCCGTAAACCAGTCTCGCACAATGCGTCGCCATGCATGATGAACTGCGCGGCTTGTCCACGTGCTAAAAGAGGCGCGTCCGAGGTTTGTTCGAATGAAAAATGCACCGTGACTAATACTGTGTGCTAATAAGCTTGCAAAAAAACGTATTGTTAGGACAAACATCTATTTTCCCCAACAGCATTTATTAATACTTTATTTACTTATCTGTTTCTGATCCTAGTTTCTTTAATAACAGTTTTTTTCGGAAGAATCAACCTTATAGTGGTCATAATTCTCGATATTGGGCTGATCAGAATCCTCATTCAATGCGCGAAGTATAGTAAAGTTTACATTATATCGTTGACCATTACTGCAATAAATCAACTATACTACGATCCCAAAATAATTGGCAAAACTCTTCTTATCACCATTGACTGTGTGCGGAGAAAATAATTAACATCGATTCACACACTTTTGACTGAAATAAAAGTATTTAAAACCGCTTGGGAAGATTGTGCATCGTGCATTAATAAGTAGTTACATGTTGCCAGATTTTAAAATATTTCATTTAAATTCTCATAAAATGTACCAAAATCAGCATGTCATTAAGGGCCCTTACACCCTACGGTACTTGGTCTACTCAATTTGGCAACCCAGGTAAGAAAAACCCATGTCTAAAGGCGCTCGCACGCTTTCTTATCGCCTCTAACCAACGTTCAGTGTCGTAGACAGTTTCAATTAAGAGGATATTAGCAATTCAGTTTTATTATTTTGTTGTTATTTTAGTGGTTATTCAAAACAGCAAATATTATAATGCAGGCGAGTTCTTCAAGTGATAGTAACCAACAAGTTACAAAGCGACGTCATTTAAAACCTGGGGAGCGTACAATGATAAAAAATGTGTATGAGGGAATTCTAAGTACACACAGTGGAATATCATTCACTGATGCAGCAGAACTTTGTGCTACATTGACTAAGACATCTTGCCGTACTGTTAATAGAACTATCAAGGACAATAGGAATACTAAAGTGTTCGATCAGAAGGAAACAAGACCACGGAAAAAGATTTTTATTGATCAGCAAACAAAGTTAGGCATTCGTCGGAAAGTGCACGTAACACCTTTATCAATGGACTGTCCACTGGATTGAAAGCTCCTTTAGGAAAAGATCGTCGGTTAATTATAACCCACATCGGGAGTGATTCTGGTTATCTTGAAGGTGGGTTAAACGTGTTTGAATCTCGTAAAACCGGTGATTATCATGAGGATATGAACTCGGGAGTGTTTGAAGATTGGTTTAAATCCATCTTACCGCGTATTGAACGTGGATCGGTAATCGTGATGGATAATGCACCATACCACAGCCGTCGGGTGGAACTTTGCCAACTTCTGCGTGGCGAAAAGAAAAGATTGTTGACTGGCTTGAAGAAAAAATATTGCATTTGGCGAAAAAATGCTAAAAGTGCCGTTGCTCGATCTTGCAAGACTTCACAAAAAAAAAATAGACGAAATATGTAGTGGATGAAATGGCTCGTGAACGAGGTGTTACAATATTACGTTTACCGCCTTACCATTGTGAACTAAATCCAATCGAGCTTATATGGGCACAGATAAAAGGCGAAGTGGCGCGTGAAAATAAAACTTTTAAATTAAAAGACGTTAAAGAACTGTTAAAAGCGGCAATAGCGAATGTACAAGCAGCAGATTGGCATAAGTGCGTATTACATGTCGAGGGCTGAGAAAAAAAAATGTGGGACTTAGATGTACGCGTTAAAGTCATGGTGGAACCTATTATTATAAATCCTGCAGATGACAGCAGTAGCGACAGTAATGAAATGTTTTCATCGTCAGATAGTGAATAATCGCTGTAATGGTAATAATGAATTTGAAATTGTAACGTATTGTCATTATAACACTTTTTTAATGTCGGCGTGGAATATAATTTGTCAAATTCTTATCAGTTAGTGTTCATTAGGTAACAATAGTTAGAAAATTTATAAACATTTATAATTTAGGTTTAGGTTTTGCCCTTAATTCACTATTATATGTTTCTATTATTATGTAGTTTAATAAAAACAATATGAAAATAATATATACCGTTGCTTTATTATCCTTTTTGGATTTTACACCTGTCACCAAATGTAAAAGCTTAATTAATTTTTCAGTTCAATTAATAATATTATGTTTATTAAAGTATATGTAAATATATTATAATAATAAACAAAAAATTAATTTATTTTTTGAATTATTATTGTTTAGAATGACACGCCTCTGGAATTGGCGTTTCCCTTACGTCTTGCACACCCCGGTAAAAATGAGTCACTGCCAATTATTTTGGTACCGGAATATACACATATTGATTTATTTTTATTTTGAATTAAATAATAATAATAATAATAAATGTCTTTTATTTCAGCAAAAAAAAGAAAATACATTTTTATACAAAATTAATGAATATGACGGCGAGATCTAGCAACTGCTACTCCATCTAACCGTCCAACCTAAATAAATACCTATAGTTATCTTATCTATAAAGTTATATAATCTCAGATACAAAAATAATATTTTAATTATAAAATTAATATGAAACATGTGATGGGTAGTGATGGTGAACTTAAGAAGAAAAAGAAAAGAAAGAAAAAAAAAATATATTCTACGTTCAATCCTATTGCATATGTATAGAAAACTCAAATTCTTTTATTTAAAATAAAGCTTTTAACAGCCTTCTTAAAGTTTGTTACGGCATTAAAGAGACATTTTAAACCATGAAATGTAAGTCAAGATCAATTATATGTACATTTTGGTGGGAATCTGCTATGTTTTTAGCTAAAAGCAACAGACGGTTCGGAACAAATCCATTTCGTGAACCTGCGTGTATTATTATTAATCTTTTGTCTTTATTTGAAGCTTGGTTTGACATTATTTTGAAAATCATTCCAACCTTTTTTGCAGTGTCATGTGTATCGAACCATGTTTCATCAAGGTAGATAATTGGTCGATTTTCTGCTCTATATTATTTAATAGCCGTTACATATTTATGACGCTATTCCCGTAAAAGTTGAGATTTGTGTGATATTTAAAACCCACTTTAAGCAATATTTTTCTTAGACTTGAAATGAAACAACAAATGTTTGTTTCGTCTTTGGAAAACCAGATTGTTCAGCATACATTTGATAAATTTTCCTTCTTAATAAATTCAAATCATTCTCCTCAATACTTTTAAATGTGCACAGTGACTTCGATTTTTTCTGGGAACGATAGGTTTCAGTACTGTATCCTTTACCGAAGATAAAGAAATACTTGTTAAAGCAGACGTCTCAGCTAAAGCATCACTTGAATTAAATTCTCTTTTCAGCAAAGATTGGTATACATTTTTAATTGTTTCTTTTGCATCGGAAGATAAATGTTTTCTTCTACAAGTAACACTATAAGATGCCCTACTCTCAGCACAAGCCCATGGACGCCACATTCTAACGCTAATACAACAAAAAATATCACGCACCGGTAAACCAAACACTAATATAACATTATTCACTCGTCGGAAAACCAATTGGAACTAAAATTAATAAAAATGAATTTGCTATTTATATATTGTTAGGTATTTATACCTACTTAAAATGAAATAGCAATAAGGGATGCAGGTAATTTGTACTCCGCCTCTGCCCGCAAAGATGTAAAGTTTGGGGGGCATTTTATGGCAGCCAAAAGATCAATGGCATAATGTAAACTTTACTATACCTAAGTCATGGTGGGTTTTAAGGGGTGAAAATAGACGAATTCCTTAAATGGTCATACCAAATCAGGTGTGTAGTAAACACCCAATTAACATTTTAAATTCCGTTTAGTTTTGTGCAAGTTTTATATTGGTTTTATTATTGCGAAAATTAAAATTTTTAGCTTTAAGGCTCTAAAAACAAGTTGTAGCAGCGCTGTAACAACTAAAATATAAATCCAATTACCTACCTTATATTGAATAATCTTAAGACGCCTTTAAGAGAAAGAATAAAACGTATGATTAAACCCTGATAGTTTTATCAGAGACTTAAGATCTAAAAAGCTTTAATGTAGCTAAAAAAGAGGCATACAGCTTTAAGTAGATAATTAAATGTGTGGGATAAAGCTATTAAAAAGCTGTAGGTATTTTATGAGGGGATATAAAGCTTTAAAGGAAGCTTTAACAAAACTGTGTTTTCTCCTGATATTCTTATAAGTCTTCTTTAAACCTTAATAAAGCAAATGAAATGTGATATATAAATTAGTTTAAATAAATAATTTAAAATTTTGGTAAAAAAAAATATTAGTATGTTATCACGCATTTATTCTAAAATAAAAATCGATATTATTTAACTTTGTCAATGTGTAGTTTAATGGAAAAGTAGATAAAAATTAAAAGATGAGGTAATTTCAAACGGTAATTAAAAAAAAATTATGTAGCACTTCAAAAATTATCCTTTAATAGACATTAGCTTACTAATGGCACCAGAAGAATCAACTGAGAATATCTACCAACTTCCCCAAATCAGATTGAATGTGATAAATGTGAGGACTCGATAGTTCACAGGAGCAATTGGTTATTAGAACTAGATGGGGATGAGCAGTGGCGGATCCAGGAACCTTTTTTGGGGGCGGGAAATTAGACTTAACTTTTACCTTTGGGTGTAATTCCATTGCGAGCCAACTTACCAAGATCTATGAATTCTGAGGTTCTAGGAGGGGGGATTTCCCTGACTCCCCCCTCCCTCCCCGATGGATCCGCCACTGGGGATGACACACCGCTCCGCTAAAATTGTCTTAAACATATGTGGTTTGATATATTGACTTCTGACAGTCTTACAGCTTCCAAGAATCATTGGCGGCTCGTTTAAGGGCATAGGGTTTTAATAAAGTTTTAATGAATATTTTTAGTTCACGCAAATGAAATTTTAAATGCAAATGGAACTAACATAATACATTCTTTTTAATTAAATAATATTTTCTGTGCTATTAGGCTGCTGAAGTAGGTAGATGGATTTAAAGAGGCTTTAAGCAACGGTTTTATGATTTTTTTTCAAATAGCTACAAATCCTTCTCTTAGATACCCGTTAGGCTTTAAGACAAGTTTTAAAAAAGCTGTAACAGACATTTTAAGGGTCGGCCCTTTGGATTTTATGAATGATTTAACAGACTTTTATAGCAATATTTCCTAACCTGAACTAACTAGCATTATCATAAGACTTTATATATGGTTCTACACCTACTTTTAGCACTTTCTTAAATCCAAAAATGTTACTTGGGCAGTAAACTAAGTAAAATTAGCTATAAGTAATGCTAATAAAATATTGGATTGTGGACAAAGTTCTCAAAATTGAATGCATGGTCTGCCAATTTTGAATCTGTGGTAAAAACTGGCACAGTCAAAATATGTTTGTTACAGAAAAAAGGGAAACTATAATTGATAAAGGTTAAATATCTACCGTATACAAGTTAAAAAGATACTCAAGTCTGTTTTGCTTCGAACAGAGAAAAACGATGACACCGTATAATTAATGGACGCGGTGTCAGAGGTCGCATATCTTCTTGTGCGGCAAACGCCGATCAAAACTTTTTGTGTTCGATATAAAAAACGATATAAAGTGAAGGACTCCGCATAGAGATGCCCGCGACGGATACCCGAAAGTAAGGTTTCTGATGCTGTGAATATACGCTTAATCACGGGAGGATCTTGATAAAAATTACCATTGTGCGTACTTCTTGATTGATTATCGATACTTTTTGTCATTGGATCACAATATTGATTCAAAGTTCTTCGTGTGTGAGAAAGAGAAAGAGTTTCTTGCGCGGATGAATCTTTGACTAATTCTAAGATAAATAGTTCATATGAACATGGGTCCGCTGGGTCCGCAACGGCTTGGTTCTTGAGATACAGGGCGCAAGAAAAATCCCTATTTGGTTTTTTAATTATATTTTTGTTCAGCAACATGGCAATTTGACGAAATTCGGGATACTGAGAGCATTGATGATGAGAAACTCAATTGCTTACTTATTGTTCTGTTTAACGTTAGATGGCACCATATACAGTGTTGTACCTGTGTTTAAATAACCATAACTTCTTTGTGTCACACTATATGTAATTTTTAACTAAATAGACTTATTCTTCATTCAATTTTACATACAATAGGCACCCTTACCATTTGTCGCTAAAGCAACCGTTTTGGAAAAAAATCGGGTTTAAAGTTAAAACTGCATTGGAATTTTGTAAGTTGAATCATTATTAGTTTTTGAAATTTAAGCGAAAAAATGTGTCTTTTATTGATTGTGTTGTGATGTGACAAAGTTAGACCATTTACAAGACTAAGACTAAACTACTTCTACAAATAAGTTAATAACATTTACAGTTACAATCATTGCTGAAAATGGCCGCTGCCTACTGCATTATTAACATTGATTGACGAACTCTTTCGAATACACCTGGTGTCTGATTAATAATGGCACACGATTTAAATATCCTGTTTCTTAGATCATTTTCATTTTAGACTGGAATTGTGTAAACTAGTGACTTTAAGTGACCTCACAGAGCACAATCCAAAGGATTCAAATCAGGTGATCTGGGAAGCCAGGCTTGCGGTACCTCTCTTCCTATCCAACGGTTAGGGTAATTCTCGTTCATAATTTGACGCGCAACCAAACTGTGGTGCTTCATCGTGCTTCAAAAACTTCGGTACCATTTGCCAGTAAGTCTTTGTGGAAGAATGCAAGGTCGGATAAGGTGATCACCGAGATAATTCCAACCCAAGTATTTAAAGAAAGTTGAACTTGAAGATAATTTTCTAGGATAACATTGGAATTATCCTCAGTTAATGATGGCATTTCGAGAAAACGAAGCTTCATCTGTGAAAAGAACATGGCTTAAGAAATTCGGAGTTCTTAATAATCTATTACGCAACCAAATGCATAAATCTATTCTAAGGGGAAGTCTCTAGGTAATAGAGCCTCACACGTTGCATATGATAAGTATCAAGTGGTTCGGATCTTAAAATTTGTCACACCATTGTGTGTGTAATATTCAACTGACGAGAGACTGTCCTTGCACTAATTTGCGGGTCTTCTTCAATTCTATTTAACATAGCTTCTTCAATCTCAACTGTTCGAACTCTCACAGGCATTTCTGGGATATCGTAAATATTAATAAAAAATTGGACGTGTGGAACCATCCGTTGGGAAAATCGCTCCTGATACATTCGTCTAGCGGCTTGCGAATTACCGTGAGCCATTCCATAGATGAAATGAATATCTGCCATTTTTTCGTTGGTATACTGGTACATTTTGAACACAACACACAATAAATTATTACTTATGACATCAAAATGACAGAAAACCACTCTCTGTTTTTTAAATCAACTGTTATGATGTGCCATCTAACATTAAACAAAAAACTAAGTAAATAATTGAGTTTCTCATCATCCACACTCCCAGTATCCGGAAATTCATCAAATTCCCATGTTACTGAACAACAATATAATCAAAAAACCAAATAAAGATTTTTTTTTTACGCCCTGTATCTCAAGAACCAAGCCAATGCGGACCCATGTTCATATAGTATGGTACGGGTACGAGTACACCCTGTACATAAATTATTATAAATTATTGTAGACATTGTTTAGTAATAATAATTAGGTTACAACCAGACAGGAAACAATAGTGCTGATGTGTGATATCGGTTCACCGGGCAACTTGTACCTAAATTGTTTAAATTGAATATAGATATGTGTTAAAGTCAACAGCGTTTCAATTAGCCAATTATTAATGTATACAAGGAGATGAGAAAGTAAAATCTTTACATTCATATGAACTTATCGTCTTAACATTAGTCAAAGATTCACCCTTTAAAGTTTGTACAAATACTTTAGGTGGACGGATCAGAAAATGAAAATAAATTATTCTTTTAACTCTAAAAGTCCAAACCATGCACTCAGAAATTATTTGTTGCAGACTGAATATCGACTGTGCTCGGCTTGCAGCGAACCAATCAGCGACAAGTTCCTGCTGGAAGTGTCGGGGCGCACTTGGCACGCGAGGTGCCTGCGATGCTGCGTGTGTCAGTTGCAACTGGATCGTCAACCATCCTGTTTTATCCGGGATCGGGCGATTTATTGCAAATCGGACTACGCCAAGTAAGTACCTATGTTAACAAACTATTTGTTCACCCTGTATGATTTCGATGATGTTTAAAAATCACTTTGTATGTATAGATATAATATTTGTTACTGTTAAAACCCGAATTGAGTTAAAATCCGTTTTCCCTATATAGGTGTCTCTAATAAAAACTAGATTTGAACACAAATACTTTTGTAACAACTATTGTCCCCTAATAAAAACCAGATTTGATTGCATACACTTTTGTTACAACTAGTTTTCCCTGGTAGAAACCAGATTTGGCCACAAACACTTTTGTAACAACTATTGATCCCTAATAAACGCCAGATTTTATCGCATACACTTTTGTAACAACTAGTTTTCCCTGGTAGAAACCAGATTTGGCCACAAACACTTATGTTACAACCATAGTTTTCTTTACTGAAAATCAGATTTGATCACAAACACTTTAGTTACAACTAGATGGCTCTAATAAAAACTAGATTTGATCACAAATACTTTTGTAACAACTGTTGTTCCCTATTATAAACCAGATTTGATCGCATACACTTTTGTTACAACTAGTTTTCCCTGGTAGAAAACAGATTTGGCCATAAGCACTTTTGTTACAACTTTAGTTCTCCTTGCTAAAAGTCAGATTTGGTCACAGACACTTTAGTTACACCTAGATGTCTCTAATAAAAACTAGATTTGACCACAAATACTTCTGTAACAACTATGGTTCCCTAATAAAAACCAGATTTGATCGCATACACTTTTGTTACAACTAGTTTTCCCTGATAGAAACCAAATTGGGCCACAAACACTTATGTTACAACCATAGTTTTCCTTACTGAAAATCAGATTTGGTCACAAACACTTTAGTTACAACTAGATGTCTCTAATAAAAACTAGATTTGACCACAAATACTTTTGTAACAACTATTGTCCCCTAATAAAAACCAGATTTGATTGCATACACTTTTGTTACAACTAGTTTTCTCTGATAGAAACCAAATTGGGCCACAAACACTTATGTTACAACCATAGTTTTCCTTACTGAAAATCAGATATGGTCACAAACACTTTAGTTACAACTAGATGTCTCTAATAAAAACTAGATTTTACCACAAATACTTTTGTAACAACCAGGGCCGCGCCAACCACGTGTGCAATGGGTGCACCGTACACGGGCGGCAAGTCTAAAAGGGCGGCGCGCGACGGCCGCCACCCGATAAAATGTTTTGTCTATATAATATAGCAATATCCCGGCGTCAATAAAAATAAAAATAACACCGGAAAATCAAGTAACTACTTATTTTATAAAGGCCGCGCCGCGATTGCCTCTCATCGTTTTTATTACTTTTCTAGGAATACATAATATAGTAGGTATGGTTTGGTAGGGTTTGTTCCAAATTGTCTGTTGCTTTCAGCTAAAAACATAGCAGATTCTTCTTTAGATTACCATTAAGATACCGACGCACAACTTTTTGAAGATTGGTTTAAACATAAACTCCTTAAAAATATACCTGAAAATAGCGTCATTGTAATGGACAATGCTAGTTATCATAGTCGGCAAGCAAAAATCATTCCCAATCCTAATAATACAAAAGCAGAAATTCAAAATTTTATGATTGAAAATGATTTATATTTTGAAGAAATTTACAAAAAACGAGAACTGCTAGAAGTATTAAAAGCACTAAATGCATCTGTAGTAGAATTAATTAAAAACGAAGTAAGAAAAATTTCTGCAGACAGCTTTATCTATTTCTATATGGTATGACATACTAACGAAAATCAATGTTGTAAGTAAATTATTACAGAAAACCGATATCCATATGAAAGACTGTTTAAATGAGCTTAAAAATTTACATTCATATTTTATGGAAAAAAGATCTGATGCTGAATTTGAAATTTATTTAGATAATGCTACAAAAATCGCTAAAGATTTAGATTTGGATCCGGTATTTAATGAAAATAGACCCTTAAGGAAAAGAACAAAAAAGAGGCAGTTTGGCTATGAAGGCGAAGATGAGCCCATAGTTGATCAAAAAATGAATTTTAAAGTAAATTTTTACTATGCCATTCTTGATACCACTATAGCATCAATAAGTGAAAGATTTACATTAATAAAAGAACATACCACTGTATTTGGCTTTTTGTATGACTTCACAAAATTAAAATGTGTTGATAAAGAAAATCTTATAAAATATTGTGCTGATTTAAGTCTAAAATTACGTGATGAATCTAGAGGTGAAAATGATATTGATGCTCTTGAACTGTGTGATGAATTATTGTCAATTTTTCCTTTTTGAGAGAATGAAAAATGCCCTTTAAAAGTTTTGCAATATATTTTTAAAAATTACTTATTTGACCTTTCCCTAATATTTCGATTTCTTTAAGAATCCTATTAACCCTTCCAATATCAGTTGCAAGCGGAGAAAGATCATTTTCAAAGCTAAAGCTGATTAAAAATTACTTAAGATCCTCGATGAACCAGGAGAGACTTAATAATTTGGCATTCATTTCGATTGAATCCGAGTTATGGCAAGGCAAGTGCCTTTTCTATAAATACCTACGTTTTATGCATAATATTTTATTTTAATTTCTCGGAGTTGTTATTTTATTGTTTTAATTATATAATATATTACTTTTCAGTTGCTTAAGTTTAATATTTTGTTTAAGGTTTTTTTTTTATGCGTTATTTTATTTGTGCTGTAAAAATGTAATACACAATTTTATAGTTTTTTATTAAAACTTAAAAGTATAAACGTCCCTATAGGGGTAATAGGGGGCGACCACTTATCGTTTGCACACGGCGGCAGAAACACCTGGCGCGGCCCTGGTAACAACTATTGTTCCCTAATAAAAACCAGATTTGATCGCATACACTTTTGTCATAACTAGCTTCCCTGGCAGAAAACAGATTTAACCACAAATACTTTTGTAACAACTATTGTTCCCTAATAAACGCCAGATTTTATCGCATACACTTTTGTAACAACTAGTTTTTCCTGGTAGAAACCAGATTTGGCCCCAAGCACTTATATTACAACCATAGTTTTCCTTACTGAAAATCAGATTTGGTCACAAACACTTTAGTTACAACCAGATGTCTCTAATAAAAACTAGATTTGACCACAAATACTTTTGTAACAACTATTGTTCCCTAATAAAAACCAGATTTGATTGCATACACTTTTATTACAACTAGATTTCCCTCGTAGAAAACCGATTTGGTCACAAACACTTATGTTACAACGATAGTTTTCCTTACTGGAAATCACGGTGCTTCTCAGGCAATGACAAAAATCCCCAGCAGTAAAATCGTTCATGCACAAGCGCTGATTGTAATGCCACTCACCATTTACCCTAACTCTGTTTGGAGGATACGCTTTGACCATGAATTCTTTGTGCTACTCTGCTGGTCGTTTATTGGTTCATTTTATATGTCAAATTACTCTTGTCAAAAAGCATATGAGATGAATTAACGACTTGGAAAAATCGCAAAGCTTACTGCGTGGTAGTTTTCTCTTTTATCTTTCCTTATAACATGGATAAAAATATTAAAATTAAATGCAATTACGCCGTAAATTATACCTTTTCTAAGTTAAACTGACCAACAGCGGCGGAAAATAACATTTTAATCGAAAAAACGAGAATTAATTTGCAGACACAAAGCGATTGAAATCCGGCGACAAATCAATTCATTATACGACTATAATTACTGTATCAGCTCATTAAAATTTTAATTACGAGAAATAAACAATTAATTTATTACGTTATCCGTATCTCGCTATACCTATGACGAGTTAAATTTCAGAACGAAGAAGAAAGCAAGTAAAAATGCTAAATTCAAATACCAAAGAAGGGTTTTCCAGTAAAAAGAACCTTTACATTAAACTACACGGCAAAAATTGAAGGGGTTATGGAGCCGCTTTGTTTCGAAGACGAAGATACAGGGCAAATACAAATTTCGACAATAACAACATTTTATTACCAAAAATTACATGAGAAGTTTCTTAATCTACAAGAACTGTCGAAAATGACTAGATACCTCCAGCTAGGATGCAAGAATCCAATCTTCTCCTCATTGACTACCGAATTCTTTCAAAAACACCAGGGTCTAAACTAATGACTTTAGATGGCCCCATAGGAAATAATCAAAGGGGTTTAAGTCCGGGGATCGAGCAGGCCAAAGTGAGGTCCACCTCGACCAATCCAGCGATCTCCTTATGTTACTGTTAAAAACTCACAAGCAACCACACTGATGGCACACTGGGTTAATCCCTAGTGGTTACATTATGGCTTTTTATATTGTTTCCCTAACTATCACTTGAAAGTACATCACAAAAAAGCGCCCCGGTATCGTAGGAAGTTCAATTTCGTACGTCAGATAACGCGGAATCGCTAGCTGCTTAGTTCTACTTAAAAAGAAACCATTAATTGCCCAAAAAGGAATTAAATTCGTGAAGCGCACGTAAAAGTATTAGCTTCACGGAGCCATGGAGCCATCTTGGAAGACTGCTTAATTGCCCAAGAAGACTTTCAATTCGTGGAGCACACGGAACAGCACTCGCTTCACGGAGCCATCGTGGAAGACTGATTCTCTTCCCGTTTGCGCCGTGCTTCTTGTCTCTCGATCGACTGGCGCGCGATGCGACCCAACCTATTTTTCGCCCAAGAGGAAGCTCGCGTCGCAATGACGTTTTACAAGTACCGTCACGACGCGTTTTTGACTAGCTACGTGACTGAACGCCAATAACTGCTTGAACAAATTATAACCAGTGTTGCCACCCTCGCTTGTAACAAATTCGGTAGATGCTTCGCAGAAAATCGGTAGATTTCGACATTTTTCGGTAGAATTTTAAAATAGTGTATTATTTACTGCAAGTGCAACTGGTAGTTAACATAATTATATATTTAACTAAAAAATCACACCTACCTTTAAATAGTTTGCGACTATAATCAGATTATATAAAACAAATTTGGGTTACACTGTTAGGTACACGATTTTATTTTGTCACAAAAGAAACAAATAATTATAAATGAGGTTTAATGTAGTGTAAGTAAAATTGTAATTTCGTCCCTTTTATAAGTTTACGTCGGGGATTCACCGCGGGATTTCACATGAAAGAGTGTCGGAGGTTTACAGCAGCGGGATTTCAAATAAAAGCGGTAATCCCCGAGAGTTGAAATCAATGTCGTGCCATCTCGTGTGTTCTTATAAGACTAGACGTTCTATTTTCTATTGTTCTATAGTATTAATGTTGCCTACCATTGATAGGCAACCTTTAATACAAACAAGAAACAAGTTTAAATTGAAAAGTGTAGTTAATGTTTAGCCATCTCGTGTGTTCTAATAGGACTAGGGCGTTCTCTTGTTCTCTAGTCTCTAGTATACTCAACTAAGTTGACAATGACATGTTGACAACAACTTAAATCGTAAAATTAGGTATAATTCAATGTGCTTTCGGTAGATCGGTAAATTGAGGTGAAAATCGGTAGATCTACCGAAAAATCGGTAGGAGAGGCAACACTGATTATAACCCTTTTAGAAATAGCAGAGATTGAAACGCATGCACACAGCATTTACAAACCTATTATCTTTGACGTGTTGATAAACGTTTCCCCAACACACACTAAACTGCACTTTTACACCATCGTGCATAAACTACATTGCATTTCTTGTTACCAATAGTACACAGAAAAAAAGTCGGTGTTAAATTTAACACTCAATGGTAGGACCACACTCAATAAACATTTTTGAATGGTTTTTTTACTTTTTGATGAGTGTTTAATTCTTCTAATTTATGGGTAGGTACATTTACACTATCGAGTGTAAATTAAACTCACAGATTGTAAACATATCCTTCTAGGGTGTAAAAGAAATAATGAGAGGTGTAAGTAAACCATTTTTTAATGGTAATTTGTGATTAATTAGTGTAAATATCATATTATTGTACTGTAAATTATTTTATTTGGGTGTGACTTTACTATAGTGAGTGTAATAAAATAATATACCCAGGGCTAGGCTAGAGTACTTTCCACTTCGTTTAAGTCATTTAAACCCGTATCAAACTAACCGGGCGTTTATAATTAAAATGTAAAAAATTATGCATTCAAGATGTTTTACATTATTAACCTCTGCTTAGTTTGATACATAATTGAATGACTTAATCAAAGCCGAAAGTAGTAGCCCCTAATATATATAAATCTTCAGATCGCTTGGAAAAGGTTTGGTAAATGAATGAAAATGTTGGGTATTATTTATCGTTTATTTATAAACGAAATGATAGTTAAAACAGAACTGGAAAACCCTGCGATTTTTTTTACACTTATTATTATAACTAGTTGAACAAAATTACACACCTATTGTATACTTTAACAATTTAGTAAATTAAACAAATGTATATCTACGTTTAATGTACCTCATTGTTAATGTTAAGCTTAACAAAACAAATAACATAATAAACATGTGTATACTTAGAACACTAAACAACTAAATAAAAGTATACTTTGGAACAATATAAAATAATGAAAATGGCGAGTACTTATTATATTAATCGTATATTTATTTAGAGATCTATGAAGTAAAATATGTAGGTAGGTACCTAAGTGTTTATATAAAAAAGGAATACATTTATATTATAAGCTTATATCAGAATAATTTGAAAGCTAAAGGGAAAACTCTAACAATGTAAATACCTGTTAGTTTCTTAAAAAATGGCGTACTTATTAGTAAGGTTTCTATAAAATTTCGTTAATATGCTTACCCAATTTAACAAGATCCTCATAAGAAGCACTATCATTTGGCACTTTACAGAACTTTGCTTTGTTTCTATATTTTAATTTAAATATAACATTATTCTATATCACGTTTAAAGAGCACAATCAGACTGACTTGAAAGTTAAATTTGCATGTAGCGTCGGCGTCATGTGTCTATTCCTAGAATTTCACACCACTTGTTGCCGCCTGTCTTTTCGGTAACACGGGTTTAGGTATTTTTACCCGGGGCCATGTAAAAAAACGATTAATGAATAAGTTTTACACTCGATGTGTTAAAATAACCTTCTAGCGGGGTTTATTAACAGGCTAATATGGTGTTATTAATTGTCATTGTATTTAAATCTCCTGATAGAGTGTACAATGGAATAAATAACACCCATTCAACAAATTTTCTAAAAAGTTAAATTCATGGGCAAATTTAATACAACCACTTTGTAAGTTGGGATACTCCTCGCCGGTAGGTCTTCCTGATTAACAACAACTGCATGATGTTGAAAACGAACTTCTAGACCTGTGGATTTTCTTCAGCCCATACATGGTTGTTGTGAAAATTCTTTATTGCTTTTCTTGAGAAACTTGATTTATCGGTAAAAAAAAATCAGCGTCAGTAGTTGAGGAATTTGAAGCGGCTTTTCAAAAATCATTAAAGCACAAAATATTCTTAGAATAGTCCAAGAAATAACCCCTTCGATTTTTGTCGAATGTCTAATAAACACATTGTATATTTATAATAATGATAAATAGTAAATACCAATGAATAAGTAGGTAAGCATTTATCTTAGATAGACACGAGAAAGAAGAAACAAGGCCGCGCGTTAGCGTTTACGAATTTTCGCCTTGAAAGTGGATTCATCAAAAAGATTGATTGTTTGGAGAGGCATCATTGACATATTAAACCAAAAGAAAAAAGACGGGTCTATGTAATATGCAATGTACTCACGTGTAGGTATACGATCGTAAAAAATTCGATTATCAAAGCCGTATCTGTGTGTTTTTATAAAAAAGAATTAACAATAGATTTATTCATTGATCGTGATTTAAAGGTGTTCCGATGCGGCGAGATTTATTTGTTAAAATACTGATAAGGCCATCGGTTAGGATTCTTTTGGCAGCAGGACTTTCCAAATACTGGACGTCATCAGGATGACATTCGCACGTCAAAATAATTAAAATAGGCCCTGCCGAGAATATCAGACGCCGGATTCCAACATCGTCGTCACAACGACGCGCGACGATCCAATTTTAAAGCTGTTATTGTATATGCGAATGAGGAAAGGTAAACTAAATTTTGGTTGGCTATATCTTAAGTTTGGCGTGAGCGCGTGATACACCAAGCCAATCAAAATTAGATTATCTGATTATCTTCACCAAATTCGCAACTGCACCAGCTTTAAAACTGGATCGTCGCGTCGTCTCAGACTCCGGCCATAGGTCTAATATTTTACTTTCTATATGGGCCCAAATAGCGATTAAATGTGTGCAAAAATATAAGAACTAAAACGTATTTATGTTCATAAACGAATACGTTTATAATAAAATTTATATAATTATAAACTGTTGCGCATTCTATACAGTGTGTCCACGGATGGACTTAACTATACATGTAAAAAACATTATTTTCAGTTTTTCGAAAAAAGTCACCCTTAATAATAAAAATAGGCCTAAAACAGAATTTTTAAAACTAATAATTGTTGCCAGAAAAAATCAAAATTGATTTTAGTTAATACATTGAGATAAATGACAAACAGTAACGTTTTATTCAACATGAAATCCTCCAACGTCAACATATTTCTCCATTCTTTTTCGAAATTCGTAATAAACATTGTGAATAATATCTGGTGTCACTATAGCAATGGCGTCATGCAGTGATTCTGTTTTTTAAAATATCAACAATATTTTGCATGTCAGTAGCATAAACACAGGAAATAATCCATTGCGGTGAGGTCCGGAGACCGCGCTGGCCAGTGTATCGGTCCATGCGGCGGCCCATCCATTTTTCGGGGAAATGTTCGTTATAAGCAGTGTATACTATGCGCTGAGCAGCCATCTTGCTGGAATATCACCTTCCTTCTAAATTCCAAATTTTCTTCCTCCAATTGAGGAAAAAAGTATTCACTAAGAATTTCCTAATAATAATTTGCGTTTAGCCCTCTTTCCAGGAAAAATGGACTTTATTGAACGTTAACGCACACCATACGTTAACTTTCTTAAATTTCTAACTGTTTGTGCAAAGCTTAAAGTAGGGGTTTTCGGTCGCCCAAAAGCGACAATTTTGACTAGAAATTATACAATTTGTTGTGAACGTAGATTCGTCACTGAATATGATATAATGGTGAAAATGACGGCTTGCCAGTATACGTTCACCCATTAGTGAGGAAAATTCTAGTCGGTATGTATCACCGCTTTCTTGAAGTTTGTGGATATAGGTTGGTTTGAATGCGTGAAACTTATTTGTGGACAGAATATTGTGCACGTGACTTTTAGATATACCACCCACCTCATTGGCTCTTGCCCTCAAAGGAAGTCGGGGATTATTGTGAGCTGATTCTAAGACTAAAATTGTTGCAGCGTCATTTTCATCTAAATTCTTTTTTGTCTTTTTCACATCTTTAACATCACCATAAACGTCGAATTTACGTACCAAATTTCTTAAAGCATTAACAGAAACGTATACACCTGGAAATTTTCGGTTGAAAATTTGAATTGCGTGTTTATAGGACACTTCTCCAATACCATAACACTTGATCAAGTAAATGCGCTGTTCTAGGGTAAGCATCTTTCTGAAGATGTTAGTTGATAGATGACAATTAATGTAGGAATAACAGCTAGACATATGTGAAAACAACAATCTTGATTTATGTTCACAAAATGAGGTAGCAGTGAACTTCTCAAAATAATACGAAGTTAATTCATTTTTTAATTTCAAATAGTATCTTAGTAACCATAACTTCTATGAAAAAACTTTATTTGCCTTTTCGATACCTCCTTCTAAGTTCTTTCATTCTGATGTTTCAAAAAAGTTTGATTAAAAAATTTTTGATTTTGCAAATCTACATTTTTGTATTTTTTGCGCACTCTGTACAAGAAAATAAAAGTTTCTCAACGTGAATGGTATTTATAGAACAAGCAAGAGAAATTATGAAGAATGTTTTTTTTCCGAAAAACTGAATATAGAAGTTTTTACAAGTGTAGTTAGGTCAATCCGTGGACACACTGTATATACAGAGTGGCAAAAAAGTCGCGCATAATGTCTGTAACTTTTAAATTACCTCGTATACAAAAAAGTGATCTTTATGACAGTTGTTTAGTAAATTATTCCCCACATTTCTACCTGCATGAGTTTTTTCTGTCATGAAAAATATCTTAAAATTCGACAATCTGATACGTAATGATACCCAGTACATAAAACTAAGCAACAACCGGAGAAAAAGCTACAACTACATTTAAAACCGACAAAAAAAAAAAGAACGAATAAATTTCTACACGCACTAAATCTTGGCTGTAAGACGCGCAACCGGTGGGTAATCTTCGTTTCCTTCGTGCCTACGCAATCTTCGCTTGTATCTTTTAATGAGCGACCTAATTCGACGATTTTTATTCAGAATACGCCGATGAAACACGACACACCGGCCACCGGTTACACCGAACTTCAATTTGGAACGGTTCGGAAGGTCCGAAATCATGTCAGAAGCCCGGGACAGGTCTTAAAGTATGCCCAGACGGTGTTTTTTTCGCTTAATTAACGACGCTGCGGCGTGTGGGCGCCATTTTAATTGCTTTTCGAACCAGGACGTGTTGATTTTTTTTTATCACTTTCACCGTAAAATAAAGGGGCATATATAGGTATATCTATTTTGTATTTATTTTTTTTTGCGTAGTAACTATAACTTACTTTTGAACTAGTACGCGTTAAATTGGTGTTGAGAACATTCGCCAAAGAATTCGATTTTTTATGCCACACAGAGAAAAAGTAATTATAACCCTTATAGGAATTTTTATGACCATTATAAGAATATATGATCAAACACACAAGTTAACTTTAGACGCTAACTTCAAAATTACCTGTTTTTAACCACAGTGAAAAATTAACAAGTGGTAAGTAGGTTGTTGTCATGGAAACGGTAGGTTAAATGTTAACTCCATATATGTATTAGTACTATATGGCGCCTTGCCCATTTAACCAATGTAATAATGTAAACGAAGTGAAGCCGAGGTTCCTTGTCCCGCCAGGGTCATTTCGCGCAGTGCGCATGCGCGAGATGACGTTTGTTTTAACAGGAAAAAAATGAGGTTATCACATTTGACTTTGACAACTGGACAGAAATTTGTAAACAAACATTAAAGTTCTTGATTTGTTTAGGATTTTGTATAGTATTTCGACTGAAAAAAGAAAAAAACGCAGGTAAATATATCAATAAAACTTTTATTAGATATTTTACATTCATTTTTAGAGTTCAACAGGTAAAATAATAGGTTTTAATAGGATTTTTTGGAGTACATGCAATTTTCGGTAAAAATAGGTACCTAGGTACCTAATTATATCAACAGCAGCAAAGGAAATTATAATCTTTAGGAAATGGACTACCTAGTTATTGTTCCCTCACGAAATTAACGTAAGTAAGTTAATAGAAAGAAACATTCGATCTGGGTACATACCTGTAGCACGATAATTGTTCAAGCTTCTACGCCTGTTTAAAATAATGTAAAATATTCCGTTTTGCCTCGGCATCGTCACAAAATGGTCACAGTTCACACACACAATCAAAATTTGCAGAAAAGTAAAGATAAACAGTACACAAAAGCCGTTAATAATAACAAATCTACTCGCTGAAGCGAGCTGTCAACCAAATTAACATTTGCTAAAGATTTCGAGGTTATGTCGAGCAAAAATGAGACGTTGTCACCCTCTAGTCATATGAAATTGTTATTTGACGCGTTTTAGTTTAGAAATGGAAACAAATAATCTGAAAACACTTGGAAGTACGGACTTAATGCTTATTTTGCAATTCTTTAGCAAGATTTTTGGTAATTCTGTCATTGCTCTAATTTTCTAAGACTCACTCTTCTGCCCTATTCTAAAGAAATAAAAGCATATTTGGCAATACCCTGACGGCGCATGCGCACAAGTCGAAATGACCCTGGATCTGCTATCTCTGTTGTTGCTTCAAGATTTTCAGGGTAATAGCCATATAGTACTAATACATATATGGTTAACTCGTGTGTTTAATCATGGGGCTAAATAACAGTTAAAGTACTTCCCAACACATTTCGTTTGGCTTAATGACTGCAATAAAACCCCTCATAAACTCGGCTTTCGCTTTCGCAGAGACGTATTAATCCACATTTATTTTTAATGCCAGTTTATAATAACAATAGATAGGTACTTCGATTAATTAAAAACACGGTTAACAACTGACGATACAACGATATCATGTAGCAGGACAAATCTTCGCCGCGCTTTGCAGGAGATGGGATTTAAGTATAAGACAATAAGAGTAATAAGAGACAAATTATTATGTAGTCTGAAAGATTAAGAAAAATGAGATTTCTGTACCTTAGGGAAATAAAAAAGTTTAGATCCGAAAAACGTTCAATAGTTTATCTGGATGAAACGTGATTCGACACTCATGAGACTGTCAAAAAGGGATGGGTTGATTTAACTGAAAAATGCCAAAATAAAGCTCCTTTAAATAAAGAAAAACGAATAACAATAATTCATGCAGGTTGGGAGAATGGATAGGTCCCTAATTGTTTATTACTGTCGGCAAAAAATATAAAGAATTCAAGTCTGGACTATCATGAAGATACCAACGCCGCTCTTTTTGAAAGCTGGTTTAAAGACAGTGTGCTTTCAAATGCACCAGAACACAGTGTTATTGTGATGGACAATGCAAGTACAACAGCCGGCAACTGGAAAAAGTACCGAATACATCGAGCACAGAATCCGCAAAAAAGGAGTTCATGGAGGAAACGTATAGTAAAAAACAGCTGTTAAAAGTGTTAAAGGCAATCAGTATTAAAAAAGAGTATGTGTGTGATAAAATCGCGGAAGAAATGGGTAACTGTGTTGCGACTACCACCGTATTATTGCATTTTAAACCTATTGAATACATGTGGCATCAAATTAAATCGAAAATGAGAACTGAAAATAGCACACCTACTCTTAGTGGCAGTGTAATACTTCGAGCACGTGCTCGAAGGTGTAATAGAGCTAATAAAGAAAGTTTTCGGTGAAATTCCTGATGAAAGTTGGAAAAATTCGGTTAACCATGTCTTAAAAATTGAAGACTCTTATATAACTATACAACGAAACGAAATACGTCTTCTCTCTTTTAGATGAAAATATTGAAAAATATTTAGTAATAGGTAAATGCCTTCTATACAATTTCAGGTTGAAAAATTGTTTACTTTTATTTTTCCTTGTTTTTTTTTGCATTTTTTTTTTAATGAACATATTTTTTAGAACCCAGTGTGTTTCTTATGTACCCTATTTTACTATAATTAATTATAAAATATTGCACGCCAGTATGCATATTTGGTCAAAAAAAAATGCGTATAACTGCAAATTTTCAAGGCAAACAAGGCATTTATATGCGCATATTTTGGCTGAATTTAAGTGCATGTATTCCGCCCTTTAGTCATTATTCGCTTTAAATTAACCTCAGTTCAACAATCACGTTGCAGTAGCTAACACGGTTGTGATTATCACAGGTTATATTCAATTTTCATGACCACCTATACCCTTTTTAGTATCCCCTGAGGATAAACGCTTAAGCGTTCGAAACATAAGGGGAACCATTTATTTGATTTTACAATTATTAAATTGTGGAGGAAGACTCGTTTAATAGTGGTTATTAAAAATGTTGCTACTGGTATAAGATTATTTTTAATAATTCTATTTAATTAGTCGATTTCCCTTGTGCAGAGTTAAGAAATACAAAGACATATATCTAGGTACCGATTTCCAACCAACCGAAATAATTCGAAGGACTCGCAATAGAAATATTAGGACCGCAGAGATACGATCGGAATGGACTTTTCCCGTTGCATACTCCGTCGATTACGAGATATTTAGCTAAAACAAAAGCCTATCGATATCGGGCGGTCGGATCTTTTTGTCCGTTCAACATTTGTTGCGGAACATAGTGACTTGCGGTAATCCGTCGGCGTTTTAGAACGAGAAAGACCTCCGCGGCGTTCGCGAGAACAATCGACCATCGCACACACGTGAGAAAGACGATTTTGTTTTTAACCAAGTGCTGTAATTAATCATTATATCATTCCGGTCAATGTAAAGAATATTCCAGCACTCAATGAGCTCTGTAGACCGTCAACAGCCGTCTCGAATTTGACCAATCTGAAATGTTATTTGTCTGGTGATAACAAGAACTTCTTATGTGTTAAAATTTGGCGACAATTTTTTGAAACACCCTGTACATACGTGTTAGGTATACCACACACATGTAACTGAAAGTATGTCTATATATACGCGATCACATTGTGCCCCAATGACAAGGCGTTTCTCGATTTTCATTTGTCATCCGATCGAAACAACGCAGTGACATTTGACCACATCATCTTTGAAAGATTATTCAGCTTTTACCCGTACGTATAGCTCTGTTGCGTTTAGAGATATCGGGGGCCCCACGAACAATTCCCATGATTCTCTTGAGAGAAGGCTTTTCAAGCGATGTTTTTTTTTATAAGCATCCTTTATGGCGCTCTGCGGTTGGATAATCTAAGAGGTTCTAGGCTAGGGTTGCCAACTTTCGAATATCAAATTAAAGGACAATCTAGGGCCGTAGCCGACGACCAAAAATTTGTTTCTGGTCTCTGAAAAGTGATATGCAATAGTATGCATGCCGATCCAATTAACAGGTTAGCTGGTTAGGGACGAAAATGGTCAAATCGAGCAATAACTCGATAAATATTAAAAATATTGAAAATTCTTAAAAATACAATATTATAGAGAATTTTATTCCCAACCATTTTACTATCTTCACTTTTCGTCGCAGAATCAACAGGAACCGAGCTACGCGTGAAAAGCAGTTTCAACCCCTTCGAAAATGGTCGAATCGAGCAATAACTTGCTAAATACTAAAAATATTGAAAATTATTAAAAGTACAATATTGCAGAGAATTTTATTCCCAACTATTTTACTATCTTTACTTTTCGTCGCGAAGTCAACAGGAACCAAGCTACACGTAAAAAGCATTTTCAATCCCTTCCAAAATGTTCAAATCGAGCAATAACTCGATGAATAAAAAAAATATCCGAAAATCTTAAAAGGGCAATATTATAGAGAATTTTAATCCCAACCATTTTACTATCCTCACTTTTCGTCGCGAACTCAACAGAAACCGTGCTACGCGTGAAAAGCATTCTTACCCCCTTCGAAAATGGTCAAATCGATCAATAACTCGATGAATACTAAAAATATCGAAAATTTCTTAAAGTATATTATTATAAAGAATTTTATTCCCAATCATATTACTATCTTCACTTTTCTTCGCGAAATCAACATGAACTTAGCTACGCGTGAAAAGCAATTTGAACCCCTTCGAAAATGGTCAAATCGAGCAATAACTCGATGAATACTAAAAATATCGAAAATTTTTGCAAGTACAATATCATAAGGAATTCTATTTCCAACTATTTTACAATTTTCACTTATTGTGGCGAAATCAACAGGAACCGAGGTACACGTGAAAAGCATTTTTTCCCCCTCGAAAATGGTCAAATCGAAGAATAACTCGCCAAATATTAAAAATATTGAAAATTCTTAAACGTACAATATTATAGAGAATTTTATTCCCAACCATTTCACTATCTTTACATTTCTTCGCAGAATTAACAGGACCCGAGCTACACGTGGAAAGCATTATCACCCCCTTCCAAAATGGTAAAATCGAGCTATAACTCGATAAATATTAAAAATATTGAATGTTATTAAAAATACAATATTATAGAGAACTTTATTCCCAACCATTTCACTATCTTTACTTTTCGTCGTGAAATCAACAGGAACCGAGCTACACGTGAAAAGCATTTTCAACCCCTTCGAAAGTAATCAAATTGAGCAATAACTCGATAAACATTAAAAATATTGAAAACTCTTAAAAGCACAATAGCATAGAGAATCTTATTCCCAACCATTTTACTATCTTCACTTTTCTTCAAGAAATCTACAGGAACCGAGCTACACGTGAAAAGCAATTTAGCCCCTTCAAAAATGGTCAAATCGAGCAATAACCCGATGAATAATAAAAATATCGAAAATTCTTTAAATTACAATATTATAGAGAATTTTATTCAACCCCCTCGAAAATGATCAAATCGAGCAATAACTCGATGAATAATAAAAATATCGAAAAAATTTTAAAATACAATATTATAGAGAATTTTATTCCCACCCATTTTACTATCTTCACTTTTCGTCGCAAACTCAACAGGAACCAAGCTACACATGGAAAGCATTTTTACCCCCTAACTATATGATAGACCATAATAAAGAAAAACTTAAAAACAAAGTACAAAAGTAAACAAACTCACAAAATTCACTAGCCCAAAAACAATAAACTTTCGTGGAAATCGCGATATACTTCCGAATCCAGGAGGAGTAAACTTGATATTTCGTCGGTATAATCATAATATAAAAGGCGCGTGATAGGGCGGTTAGCCGAATGTAGCCAGACCCAGCGCTGCAGACCGATGACCATCTCGAAACTCGATAGATTACGTGTACATACGGCTAAAAAGATGACTTCACTCGGCAAATCAGAGGACAGTATTTTTAATGTAAGAAACTTTGTAGTGAGCTGGTCAGAGAGGCATACAGGGCCGGATTTGGTTTGAAGATTAGAAATAAATAGGTATCATGAATTTCGATTGGGATAGATTAAATTAATTTTAATAAAAAATTTGGTTTCTTATGAAAGAGAAGATGCGTGATGAGTTTTTAAACGATCTAATTTAAAATAACGTCTGATTATTTTTTCTGTTCCATCTAGGAGTTTCGGGGCGAAATGCTCGATCTGCTTGCGAGGCATCTCGTCCTCCGATTGGGTAAGGAAGGCACGTGACCACGTCTACCACCTAGCCTGCTTCGCGTGCGCCGCCTGTCATAGACAGCTGTCAACCGGAGAGGAGTTCGCGCTGCACGAGGATAGGGTGTTGTGCAAGGCCCACTATCTGGAGACGCTGGACGGAGGAACGACCTCTTCTGATGGCAAGTACTTATCTTGTATCCTATATCGTAGGCCTGAAAATCGTTACAAAAAGTTGCTAATTATCTCGCGAACCGCCCCAACCAACAAAGTTATTTTATAATTCAATGGTTATACAACTATTTATTTATTTTATTAACATAAAAAATTTTTAAATAACTAAAATGTGCTGACTCACATATCCACAACTCTGAGTTACCTTAAGTTAGTCTTCAACTACACAAATTTCACTTGCTATGATATTAAATGTTGTACTCATTAATTTGAGACAACTATTGGATCCAATTTTACACTCGATATAGGTAAGTCTCTTATGGTGCCTGTTATTGTCTTTGTATTCTCACACATTCCTTTTAGTTCCCCTGAAGATGACTGTATATATAGTCGAAACATGTAGGGACAATCGTTAAATTTTCAAAAATATATATTATTTGTGGAGGAGGACAGAAGTGTTGTTTTAATTTGTTATTTAATTGTTTCAAAAGTACAATATGCAAGTATATTTTATACTGCAATATGAAAAGCTTTATAAAAACTGTTTTATAATGCTGGTATTGAAATTTGTTGCAGAAATGTTTATAAAATTGTTATGTAGTGTTTACAAAACGCTTTACAAAATAATAATGGTTACTGAAGTATTTTATAAAATGGTGCCAAATTTTCATTTATAACTGTTGTAGAAACGCATTAAAAACATTCCTGAGAGTACAATTGTTTCATAATTTTTTTGTCGTAAACGTTTTCGCGGCCATAATAAAATATCAAATTGCTGGTTGGGGCTGATGCTACAGTCGAAATACTATAGTAATAACATTTATTGTATTAGAGCAATCAATTATACAGGGTTTTTCATTAAGGTTGGCCACCTGCCATATCTTGGAAACTACTGGACATAGAAATTCAGAGGGAAAAAAATCATTACTAAAAGTGATCATGAAAAAATCCTGGAAATTATTTTGAGTTCCTCATTTTGCCGCAAGGCAGCACGATTGAAAAGTGAATATTATAATTATTAATTTCTTCGAAGATTCCACATTAAGGTATGGTAACATCATTAAAAAGCTTGAACAACTTTATATAATTTTGTTGAAAGTATAATCATTTAATTCGCTGTAACTTCTAAACGACTTATCCGATCTTAGTAAACTTAAGCTTGTTTGGAAGAGAAACGTAAGTACTCTGGTACACGGCAGTCTCTAATAAAATTGCTAGAGGGCGCAATTTGCAATAATAACAGTTTTCTTGATCAATCATCTACGCACTTCATTTTTCCGGTATCTTTGCGAACTTTTCTTTTAAAATGTCCTTTTAGCATAATATCTCGTGCCGTCGATAATGGAACTTTCGTCATTTCACTGGTATTTTTAATGACAATTACTTTAGGGTGACCGCACTTTAATAACGATTCACATACATTTTTCACGATCACTTTGGCGTCAGAAGATAAATGCTTCCTGGAATGTTTAGGGTAGCTAGATATGCATTAGCTGAAGATTCCCAAGGTCTCCACATACTTTTAATATTAACTTGTTGCACACTGTTTCAAAGTAAAATAGATAGGTACTAATCTATTTGGAATATTATGTTTATTATTTATAAGCTATATAAACAGGTACCTGTAACTAAAAAGTTTTGAGAAATATCCTAATAATTAAGTTGTTTCTAGAAAACCTTAATTAGACAGTTTATTCATTTTGATAACAAATCAAGTAATGTACTTATCTATTGTTATTATAAACTGGCATTAAAAATAAATGTGGGTAATACGTCTCTGCGAAAGCGAAAGCCGAGTTTATGAGGGGTTTTATTGCAGTCATTAAGCCAAACGAAATATGTTGGGAAGTACTTTAAACATGACAAAAACTATTATGAAAGTTTATGGTTAAGTAATAAAATTTGCTTCCCTGGATTTCTTTGTCTAGTAGTTTCCGAGATATGGCCGGTGGCCGACCTTAACGAAATTCCCTGTATTAGGAGCTACAACTTAATTAGTGTAGATATTACTTTTGTAGAACAAAAACCGTTTCCAATTATTTTTTGGGTCACATTACATACAGGCAACTTTTTGAATTTTTTGTTAAGACATCACTCAATCAAACATAACCATTCCAGACGGTTGCGACGCTGACGGTTACCACAAAAACAAGGCGAAACGCGTTCGCACCACCTTCACCGAGGAGCAGCTCCAGGTCCTCCAGGCGAATTTCCAGCTGGACTCGAACCCCGACGGGCAGGACCTCGAACGGATAGCGCAGATCACGGGGCTCAGCAAGCGGGTGACGCAGGTGTGGTTCCAGAACTCCAGGGCGCGGCAGAAGAAACACATGCACACGGGCAAAGTCAAAACTCAACGTGAGTGAGACGGATTGGGTGTCTTGGGGATGTGCCAAGGGCTTTTGATTGCGCGAATTGCGTAAATCGAGCCGGTTTTACTTGTGTTAAGTTTTTAAACGCCTTTTCTTGTTTATTTTTAGTGCATAATGGCAGCCGAGAGGAGAACGGATTCGGACGACACATAAATCTACATCTGACGTATTCGTTTCAACAACAAAATAAAAACAGCATCTTTTCACAACCAGGTGAGGCTCGAACGTTAACGGTATTTGTTTAACGTTACGATTTTTTATTTCCATTACTTCCGGTTATACGTAGATTTATAATTTTTTTCTAAATGATTATAATTATTCAAAAACAGCTTGAAATAGGAACATATATAGATTATTAGCAATTAAATAGGAAGTTTCATTATCCTTTTATTGATAAATTAAAATATAGATCATTCCATTTGAAAAAAATTAACTTCCGTGTGTTTATGCTTTATACCAATAAAATTTGATTGTAGAAACACCCTTTATTAAAAATATCTCAATTTGTAATGAAACTACCCAGGCAGCAGAAAGACGTCGTATCGACGTCTTAGTAACGTCAGGACCAACCAAAATGACGTCTATAATGACGTTGCATGACGTCCTACTGACGGGAGAAAGTCTCGTCGAGTGACGTTAATAATTACGTGTAATTACGTCATCATTGACAATATACTGGACCTAACATTGACGTCCTAATTGCGAATTATGACGTAAATTGAACGTTGCAGAATCATACTTTAATAAGGGAAGCTTCCATAATTATGTGTTGTCGGCTTAACGGAACGTGTAAAATTACAGCGACTATTCCACTCATTATAATTTGAACCAATCAAAATGTAGTAATTTTAGATATTTACCTGTTTTTAATCGTAAAAACCACTACCTTCATAATTTTGCCGACCCCACTGACCAATCAGAATTTCAGAAAATAGCTAGCAACATAGTTTTTAATCGGCAAAATTTTGTTACCTTAGTTACATTCACTGTTAAGATTAGTAATTAATGACTGACAGTAGATTGTCACTGTTACTTTTGAAAGGTTGTAATCTCACGTAAATTTATCTATCTTCTTTTGGAATAAAATTAATTTATAATTTACCCATATGCCTAGTTTTATTATTATTCGTGAAATAGTCTTGACGAATACCACTCAAGAAAAAATTTTTTAGGTAAAATTTTCTCTCTTGTGGTATTATACCGGGTGTTGCATCGTCGAGCGGGACATAGGAAATCCCATGTAATTTTAAATGGGGTCAATTATTGGCTTCCCTAATTATTTTAGAGAAAAATTCTATTTAGGTTTATTAAAGAGCACTAAAACCCACATTCAAAAGAATAACTTTAGATATTTTTGATGAGACCGTTTACGGGTTATCGCCGATTTCTTTTTAACTATTTCTCCTTTTTATGGCCCCGTATTTGCGGGCACCAGTCAAGGTAAAAGATGACTGTCAAATAAAGTTGTCATTTTGAGGAATATTTGAACATCTTCTTAAATCCTAAAGTTCTAACAATTTAATAGTACCTACCTATTAATTAGTAAAATATTGAAACATGTAAAATGTCATAATTAACCTTGTAATTGGATACTTTATTTTAGTTTTATTCAGATTAATTTGTACTCATAAATACACCTTTAATATTTTCGATGTACGAGTTTTTATATCAATAAAGCACACATTTCAAAATGACAACTTTATTTGACAGTCATCTTTTACCTTGACTGGTGCCCGCAAATACGGGGCCATAAAAAGGAGAAATAGTTAAAAAGAAATCGGCGATAACCCATAAACGGGCTCATCAAAAATATCTAAAGTTATTCTTTTGAATGTGGGTTTTAGTGCTCTTTAATAAACCTAAATAGAATTTTTCTCTAAAATAATTAGGGAAGCCAATAATTGACCCCATTTAAAATTACATGGGATTTCCTATGTCCCACTCGACGATGCAACACCCGGTATACGACAAAATTTTAATATCTGATCGAAATAAATTTTGTTACCATGGTTCAATTAATTATTTAAAATTCCATTGTAATATTTCTTGTTAACAAACGTCAGATTAGTTCAGTTCAAAAATGAGTGCTTCTGAAGAAAAAAACAGATTTGGAATACAATCCATTACAGAAATTAAAAAGGCAGTCTCGGGGAATATACCTCCAAATACGCGTATTTCCAAAACTTCCACTTGGCGACAGTTTTTATTGATAAGAGATTATAAGCTTGAAAAGCATACTCCAGCCGAAGAATTAGCAAAAATTATGGAAGATTATGCTTACATCATGAAAAAACTAAACGGAGAGGACTACAAAGAGTCAAGTATCAAAAGCATATGAAACACCACGGCGCAGATGCTACAAGAAAAGTACTAGCAAGAATTTAATATAAAAATAGACCCATTTACCGACATTGTTTTTAAATCAGCCCGTTTGGCAAAGGACTTAAAACGAAAACAACTTGAAGGTAGCCAAGGAAAAAGAAAAGAAAGTTCGAAAGCCCTTACAACACAAGAATTATTGGAAATGATAAAAATTCATGACGAAGACACCCCAGACGGCCTACAGAAAAAAATATTTCACTTATTCTCTTTTGAACTTGCCTGGCGAGGCAACGAAGCAGTGAACTGCAAAGTACATTATTTCCAACAATTTTCAAAGACCACACAAGGAGGCGCAAAAGCCTTGGCCAGTAACAAATGGTTAGTAAGAAACAACACTAACAAAAATCTTTGTCCTATTCGTATGTTTTTAAAATTATTTGAAAGAAGAAATACCAATCCAGAAATTACAAGTGACAGGCGATTTTTGACAGTTAATCCAAATTGGAAAAAAGGAATTTGGTACAAAAACATGCCTATTGGAATCAACAGCATGTCAAAATGGACCAAACTCTCAGCAGAAAAATCGGCGTAAATACCAAAACATTTAAAGTAACAAACCATTCACATCGCTCTTCCGCTATTTCTGCCCTTGCAAAAAATGGCGTTGGTGAGCAAGAAATGATCAAATTAACAGGACATTCCCATGCCAATTCTTTGAAGCCTTATTTGCAGTTAGACTCTGAACATCATTTAAAATTAATTGAAAACTTAAGAAAAAAGCACAAGATCAAGTAATATGATCAAATCAAAATCAATCAAATAATGCACAAACATTTAATTATCACAACTGTAACTTTTATATAAATAAATAAGTTATTTTTTTGTTTTATTCTTAAATAAAAGCTCTCTAATTTTATTGTTCTTTGTCTTTTTTCTCGTGAAATAGTCATGTCGAATACCACTCGAGAAAAAATTGTGTAAGCGAAATTGTTCTTAAGGTTTTATTCAACTTTGTTGCTTTTCGGCAATTTCCAAGCAACAAACTTTCATACCTTTCGAAAATTTTGCCGACAAAATTTTTTCTCATGTGATATTATATTATATATTATATTATATTATATATGAAACTAGTCAAAGTGTAAAGTGTCAGTGTTCTTTTTAATTAAATATGAAAATTTTTTAACAATTGCCTAAACGCCCTAGAGTCGGTCTATATACAGTAAATGAAAAAAATTAATTCTTAACGGGTACGATTCCATTAAAAGTAAAAATGCGGATTTAAGTGTTGACAATGCAGTGCAATTTACAGCAGATATGCTTAACGTTGGGAAAACAACAATATAGAGACTTTTAAAAGAAGAAAAAAAGTGTTGGCGTCAAACCTCCAAAAACTTCTCCAGGACGACCAAAACTTGAGCTGGATGACGTTTTAATGCAGAGAATAAGGCGAGAAGTTCATAGTTCCTTTTTAAAAAAAGAAATTCCCACGCTGAACAAAATTTTGTCCTCAATCCGGGAAGACTAGAACTACCTATTTATGTGTAGAAATACGCTTTGGAAATTATTAAAAAAAATAGGTCTTCGGTGTGAAAAACATAATAGGCATATTATACTTGTTTTAAGATAGACTTGATAATACTTGTTTAAAGATAGACTATAGGTAGATATCAATTTTGGTCAAAATATCGACAGAATTGAAAAAAAAAATGTAGAAAAAAAAATAACAAACGCAGCATTTCCGGACATAGGTCTATAGCAACCAAAGACATTAGAACTATGTCTTTGATAGCAACCTTTTTTCATATTCTTCGCTTCGCTCACGACATCACACTTATTGCATCTTTAACTTTTAATGCTCTTACTTCGAACAGCGACTGCCAATGCACATTTCTGTTGACCGTAAGACCCGGAGGTAATTCTGTCTTGGGGTGACAGTAACCAAGTAGAATTTAACGCTGAAAATCGGTTAATCTGCTATTTTTAAACTTTGGTATACCTAGGTGAAAAGCCCGTCACAGGCGAATTTTTTTGGCAACGCCCAAATTTTCATAGTTTACTTACTTTACGTCCGTCGTATCAATAAATGCGCTTAAAAATTAATTTTTTAAAAAAGTGATTTTCCTTGTATTATTACCTACTTTTAATTTATCAAATACGGCCTTGCACTTAATGCGCTAAAACTACAAGAGAACTCCCATTTAAAATAATATCAACATAAATAACACACAACTGTAAATCAAACCATAATATGATAAATCTCTGCTAATCCGTTTACGTTTTTATGGAGTGTGAAAAGATTTTAAAGGACTTTACCTTTGGAGAATCGAATAATATACGACTAAAGTATTTAAATTAATCTTTAAGTTATTAACCAAGCATAATAATATGCATTTGGTATATTATAGATGCAAGTACAGGATGTCAGGTAATAATTGATGGTATACCTCTACCTATGCAAGCAATTTCACACATTCGATACTTATATAATAGAAATATTAGTATTTAACCAAACTTACACTATTTAGTTCAAAAGATCAAATGAAATAATTGAGATAAACCTGAGTAATTTAATCGCAAATACAGTTAATAAAAAATTAAATGAGATGAAGCCAATTTACCAATATGTATATACTGCACGTGCATACTAAGATATACGGAGTATCAAAAAAGTCGCGCATAATGCCTGTAACTTTTTAATTACCTCGTATAAAAAAAGTGACCTTCATGAAAGTTGCTCAGTACTCACTTCGTTCGTTCCGCAAAAATCTCACGCGTTACACAAAATTAGGCATTTCGTAACTGATGGCATAAATAGCTATTTAAGGGCTACAACTTTTATACCGAAAGTTTTTTATATTGTGTGCCATTTTCTAAATTATTGACCGGTCCGGGACTTTTTACACACTGTGTATATAATATACAGGGCTGCCCAGAAGTCCGGAATAAAATTAATATAGCCTTAACCTGTAACTTTTGGGGAAAATGCTTGGACACGTCAATTTAGTTTTATATATGCTCACATTTTGACGTTATTGGTTTGTTTTTTTATAGACATTTGTCATTGTCATTTTTTAAATGGAAACATACAGCTTGTGATACATCATTTGAAAGCTAATATCTCATACAGTATGCTCAAAAAGTTTGGCGCGATTCTGCATGTGCCATGTTCATCAAATTTGTGAAATATTTTACTAACAGTGCCCTGTGAAATTTGATTTTCCGGATATTTAGCATTAAATAAAGTGCACACTTCACTTTGACTTCTTATTTTATCTCCACATTCTAACAATATCAAGACTTCGTTACGCTGCCTTTCCGACAAAACCATTTTTGTTAGAAAATTGTAAAATAATACTTCGGAAATTAATCTTACAAGTTCACAATGTCACAAAATTTCAGAAGGTGAAACAATGAAGATTTCTTACCTTGAAAGGTAAAAAAAAACATCAATGATTTATCATTTCCGCTTATTTAAATAGGGATTTTTTTTAAACTTTTAACAGTCGCCACTTTGAAATAGCTTGACAGAATCGCGCCAAAATTGATAAGCATACTGTACGAGATATTAGCTTTCAAATGATGTATCATAAGCTGTATGTTCATTACATCACTCAGTACGATAATATAGTATAGGTATTACATAACGCAAAGAGGCTAAAATGGGTTATGTAATAAGCTCTTTTCGTGTGGGTCTTATATAAAACATATTATCGAATTTATTTAACTAGAATAGATAAAACTTCTACGACCTGAAAGATTTGACACTGACCAGAACTCTCCCAAAGCTACTCAAGAATGGACTTATTGGAAAGAAACATAATAATATGACAATTTATTATCACCTATCAAAAACATAGACGATGATGGTAAACTCAAATTTTTAATTAACTTTATCATGAAGTCATACAACCTACGATTTTATTAAGTATCTATTGTAAAACGTATGAAGAAGCTGTTAAAACTTTGGATTTTATTTTAATCAAGCCCAAAAACGAGGTATTTTCCAAACACTGTTTGGCTATTCGAGAACAACAGCCTGGTGAGACAATAAGTAAGTAAATATTTGGAAGAATTAAAACAACTTAGTAACGACTGCAATTTTAACGCTGGAAGGTGCACAGTCAAGCTTTATAAATTTTGTGACGTCTGGAAGTACAGAAACATGGGAAAAACTTTCAAAGGGATAACTATTATCTCTTTGGTGTTTTTACGTAAATATCTGATATTAATAAAGTTTCTCACCATATCAGCAACGTTGTTATTAGTTCCTTTTATTCTCCCAAAATATATTAACTTTAATTCAGAATTTTCGCGCTTCGAACTTTTCCACCACAGTTAGAGGCACGAAAATTTGAATTCAAAGTTATCCGTCACTGCTACATTTAGTTCTTCAACCAGTCGCGTATGGCGCTATTGGGGAACCAACTTAGTATGTTAAGTTGCTTATCTATCCCTCCCGTAAGCGCATAACTCAGGGAAGTCTTCACCCCACAAAGCTATGTGAAAAAAATTCTATTTCGGCAAAAAAAATTGTCAGAATAGATGTCTGCATATAGGATATTTTATTTATGATTTATCGGTGCCCCGACTCGAGATTTTTGTCTGAATCCGCCCCTGCCTATCAATGCAAGGTGTATATCCATGTTTTTAATTTCTTCTGCATTTTTTTTTTAGAATCTTCCCTGGACGAGCTATCTCAAGATTCAACTCTGCATTGTATGCAGAGCGAAGTATAAATAAATATAATCGTTATACATATTCGTGATGTCTGCAATGTATTTTTCTTGTAAATAATAAAATATATGTATAGTCTTTTATTACGTCTACAGGTACTTATTTATTTTGTTGTTAAAAAATTATTTTAATTAAATTCTTGTATCAAATACAAAACCCAGGATTTTTTGTGCATGATGTACTTACTACTATAGCTATGTATCGCGTAAAAATCGAGAATAGGTAGTTGTACGGTACATGTTAAACCCCAAGTTATGTATTTATTGTTATATAGAATAAGAGAAATAAATTACTTTAAAGAATTGATTACAACTGTTTTAATTATTATTATTATCTTCCAAATGTATTAATTAAGTACTGCTGACGACAAAATTATCGTTGGCTGTTAACACAGAAAACTAGGTATCCTGTTCATTTTGAGTAGTTTTTTTTTTTAACAGAATGGCCTGCATATCAACCTTTATTCTGAACGCATGATAAAAAAAAGCTCATGTAAATAAACAATTTTTTTCTCAAATAAGTCCAGTGACGATAGGCAACCATTTGTATACCATGACGTAAGAAGCGAGTGCAAATTAAGTTGGAAAATTTTTTTCCTTCTCTCCTGAGATATTTACAAAAAAAACAAAAATATACAATCAATAAAGGACAAGATAACCTAAATTATGTGACCTTATCGCAAGATTTCTATTCTTGTGAGAGACCTGCTTATGCATAGGCAACCACTAAGGACTCACACGGGTTTTCCATCATATTATATTTTAAATTTATTTGGTAGATTATTAATTATTCTTGCTTTAATGCCTTTTAGAGATACAGGATCAATACACACAATAATCACGTAAATAAAAGTGCTTCTGTTAACTAGTTGCACACGGCCATAACAGCAAAAAAAATTGTAGTGATATTTGAGCAATATTCGGGTTGTAAAGAGAAAATTTAGTTTTAAAAATATCTGACCTTGTTACTGCAAGCTTTTTCTATCTTGTGCAGGCCATTTGAACGAATAAATCACTGTTTTTTCTGTAAAATATACCACTAACTTTAAAACACGATTTTAAAATTTGCGCTGCTTCACAACTAAATTCTCGGTGAGACGTGATTGGCCACACCGGAGCGTCCTATTTCGCAGAGCACGCGCAGACGCTCCCTTTCAATACCAACGCCAACTTTGCTTGCGCCAACTTTCGATACGACCGACGCGCCGGCCTCGCCATCTCTGGTTTCCCAAAATAGATGCTGCTGCACCGAAATACGCCCTCACACGACATTTTTTGAGTTACTAAGGTGAGCTTTGATATGTGATTTTCCGGGTTTCCTCGAAAATTTCCAGTGAAACTCTTTGCTGTAGCATGTCCTCCGGTTCTTTCCCTTTATTTTAATGGGTCACTTGTCAGTGTTAAGTGCGTGAAACCGTGATAAAATGGTGAATTTCGATGGCGACGACGTGCAGTCAACCATTTTGGTGATATTGATGACAGCGCCATACGTGCTAATTTTTGAAATTTTTGTTGAAAGGCCCCCTACAATCGGAAAAGGAAATGTGTACCTTGAAAATTAAAACGTACTTATTTAAAGTAATCAAAATTATCTCGATTAATTTCAATATTACCTGTAAAAAACGGGGGCTCCCGAGGTCGATAGCCCTGCAGCTGCCTATTAACACCAAAAATGGCGACTGTCAAACTTCCATTGTATGGGAATTCGTGCAGTTTTTTGGACCCCGATTTATGGAGGGAACCAAATTTGAATTTTAAAATGAAAATTCAATATTTAAGGCGTATTTTTAAATGTTAAAAAACTCCCTTTGCTTTGTAGGGTCGCTGTGCTTGTCTTTGTTGTTACATAACGGTTCTTTGGCCCAATTTTCTTCACTTTGGGGCCTCCTAAGAGCCTAACAGAAAACACAGAAGGAATATGCATGTAGGTAGGTACCTATTATTATATTCGAGCATAGTATATGGTACTGTTAATAGGAAAAATGTCAGGGTGTTGTGTTTTAACACAAAATATAGTTTTTTGTTTGGGTTTGTAGTTAGAATTTAAAGTAAGATATTGCAAGGGGGCTCCTTGACATCTATAAACTCTCACTCATATGTAGCTCTTAATTACCAATCAAGACCTGTGTATTTAAATTTTTAGATATGCATGCTCTTGAATAGCCGACGAGAAATATAAAAGCTACACCGAAATGACGACCCAGTTCGTGGAGAGCGCCGTCAAGCTGGAAGACGGCGTCGAGAATGTCACGGAAATCCAGTCCTATCTGGCGGGATTTCAGAAGGAAATCGGGGACAGCCACGGGCAACCAAACACTCGTAAGTTCTTTTGTATTATAGTTATTTATTAAAACTTAATGATGGGACACTGATTACCAATGCATGATACCGAACGGTTATCCTGCCGCCTACAGGTTCAGTCTAAATGCTTTTTATTTTTTGTTAAATGCTGCATGTTACTTATACAGTCTGTTTAAAAATATCTTCTTAATACAGAAATTAGCTTAGTTTAAATAGGAGAGCCTGTATTTTATTTTACCTTTATGGGGAGAATTCCATTTAATTTCTGCTAATGCTAAATTGTGTTTCTAGTTAAAGGGGATTAAATATAAAAGACAATAAGAATTAACCAAACTTTATTCAAAACTTGAAAATGAATTGTTGTCATTGAGGCGGATTAAAAATCTCTGATGTACTTTTCTTCTTTTTCAATACTTTAAATTCCTCAGAAAGTACTTCGTCCGCCTGCTTTTTGTTGAGAAAAACCTCGAAAAAAGGCACTTCGAAGAACACACCCTTTCTATCCTCGATAAGAAACTTGGGTTTGATCGTACGCTCGGACATTTGAATATTGCGCAAGATTCCACGTTTAAAACGGCCGTTTCTTCGGAAACTAATCTGACTCTCCAGCATATTTTCAAAGTACATGAGTATGTTCTGCCTGGGGACGTCCAGCACGTCCTTGCTCCGGAAAAAATGGACACGGAACCCTGGGATCAGTTGACCCGGACCGATTATGGCCGCCGGCCACAATTGGTTCTTGTATTTCCTCGCGAACACCAGCTGAAACGGTTCGAAACTGATTTCGATTAGACGGTAGATAAAAATATTAATAAACTACCCTTCTGACGAACCGTGTGGTCGTCGGGGTGTTCGCACTTACCATTTAGGATTGGGGTATTCAAAATTGTCGTCATCATCATCAGAACTTGACTCCTTATTTGGTGGAAACGGCTTGAACAACATTCTATGTGTAAAAGACGTTTTCTGTTTGGGTGTTGCAATATATGCTAGTTCCGGGTTTTTATTCTCCTATTGTAACAGCTAAAAAATAAGGAACATGTTTCAACATGGTCTTTCAAACGATACTGCGTTTCTGGAAAACTTAAATTTCAATGCTCCAATCCATAATACCAGAAACCCAGTTATTTTTTACATGCATGTAGCGCACAAGCCCCACAACAACCGTCAGCTAGGGTCACCATTGTATACTATATTGTATAATATACATTAACTTTTTTTTATATTTTAAAGCAGGGACACTTAATTATCCTGAATTTTTTCGCAATATTATGTAGTATTTATATTACTATACTAACTATACAACAGGATAATGTGGATTTATTCTGTATGAAATATGCTAAGTTTAAAGCAGTACAAATAATACTTTACTACTTTGTTTACTGTTGTACTTTAGTAATTGACGATTTTCAAACACGTGGCTTTGACAGGTCGGCCATTTTGCCTGGAGGACAAACAAAGGGTTATAACCGTTTATGCTAATGGCTTATTAGACTCTTTCGGTTTAATTTAATAAGCTTTCAAGTAATTTTAGGATTCATTTGTGATAATTTCTAAGATGTATCTATACCTGTGCTACCTGTACTTAAATAGTTTTTCGCGTTTTAACTGTATTCCTATCATAATACTTATTTGAACTCCCTTGTGTGTGCTTCGATCTTTTGTTTACATTCTGTAGTGTCCAATTTAAATTTTCAAAACATGGAAATAACTGAATATTTAAAGACTCTTAGTGGCGATGTTAAATGTGGATACGATGTAAAACTTAAAATTATTGGTGACATTGAACCTTATCTGCTCGGAGAGATTTTGGAAATTTAATGTCTGCCAGAAGTAGCAAGGATGGACTTGATAAACTACCTTATATCAAAGAGGTTATATTAACGCGTAGTTTTTACACTGATCAGCAGCTGAAGGCGTACAAAGGCTTGCAAGCATTCAAATTTTATGACGGAAGTAAATCCCAATGCTTCTGTTGTAGGTTGTAGTCGGCAAGGTAAGATTAAGCTATAATAAGGTTTGGGTTTCGGATAGCTCTGTCACCATTTCATTGGGGCCTAAACCCACAGTAACAATTTATATTAAATGAAGTTCATCATAGGGCAAAAATTTGTCAGACGAGTAGAAAGCTTTTAATACCAGAAAATGTTTTACTCTTTCCTCTACCTCACTGGTAGATCCTGTACTGTCTTAGAGAGAGAAATATGCATGCATAAATAAAAAATCACAATAAGTAGATAGAGTTTTTATTTATTTCACATTTTTTTAACCGCTTCTCCAAACTATAATACATTCTAACAGTGGTATTAGTACAGTCTTCGAAAAGTTTGCATGAATCGTTTATACTTATATCACTCTGTGTGGCAACAGTTTTCATTAATTTCTACTACTTCCCATAGTATCTTCGTCAGGTGCTTCAATCTGTTAGTCTATTCACAAAAATATATTACTTAATAAAAAATAACTTCAACCTAAATCAACACTATGTCTACTTCATAATACAATTAATCCTACTACTTACAACAATACACCTATCTAATACTTTGCTCATTTGCATTCCTGCACTCTCTCATTTCTGTTATCTTGGGCTTTAGTTGCTTCCTTTGGAAAAAGTACCCCATATTTTAATAAGGTACCCAGTCAGGGTTGTCTTTGTTTGCTACTTCTGCTGGAGCTCCTAGAAATGTTTATATGAGATCATTTTATTAGGTCGTTATACCAAAAATTAAATATTACCACCTATAAAATGTCTGGAGCAAATTCTTCCATACTTTAATTGTCCGTCACTTAAAGGGCCCCCTTTTAAAGCTCTTATCCACATGTCACGCCGTTCTTGTGAGAGTCTACTAAGGTTTTCTCCAGCGTTTTGAAGAACTGCAGGAATTCTAAAAGATTGTACATTGTCTCTATTTCCCCTCATCCTACAATTTACCACTGAACAAATGGACGGCATTTTTATTTAGGGCACTTTAATTATTAGCACAACGAACAGAGGTCTCAAGATTCAAGGAAAACTGTAAAGAAACCTTGAATGTGTAACCCAAATGCTTGGGTTTATTTACTTTGTTTGTCCTTCGAGCAAAATGGCCGCCGACCCTCTGACGTCATATGAAAATGATCACTAGATCTGTCAACTACAATAAACAAATCAATGTAAATACAGTTCTGATCACAATAAATCTCGATCAAATTCAATGTTCAGTAACTTTCTTATTTTTGTACAAATTATACGAGTTTGTCCCTAGCTTTGCAATGTTAATAAGAATGTTACAAGAAAGAAGAAACAAATGTTTTAAACTTGAGCACCTTATTGTGTAGAAATTGAGTACTTAATACAATGTTGCCGCCTGTTCCTAGTATATTTTTACACACACTTGCACAAAAATACCTTGATGTTTAATAAACCGAATTTTCTTCCGGCTCTAAAGTCGTTCTTTCAGCGGCGCCAGACGACCCGGAGGGCGACACCGAAGAGGGTACTTACTTCGTGGACCAGGCGGGACACTACTACTTCCAAGCCAAGGGCGACTCGCAGCCCGTAATGACGGTTATGTCCACCCTTCCGCAGCCGGGGAATGCCGAGGAAGACGAGGAGTTTATAATCAACCAGGAGAGCGAGGAAAACGACGCCACGGAGGAGGCAGAAGAGGTATAATGTTTATAGCACTTACTGTACTTTTTTGGGTTTTCTTTGGGTTTCACTTGAAAATTTCGACTTTGCTCCTTGAAGCGTGACATTATGGAGTTGTGACAGTGTCACAATTTGAAGGTGGGTACGTTCCGTAACTTCAAAGGATCGTACTCGGGAATTCAGGGCCGTTTCTCATTTTTTTAAAACTGTTGCTAACATTTCAGGCCTCCCCGATTGCCCAAAACAATTCGTCCAATCAGATCCTGATCAATTCAGGCAACGCGTTCCAACGGGTCACCGTTGTCCCGGCCGACACCAATTCGGGCGAGTTGAGCTACGTGCTGATCGTCCAGGACCCGGACATGAAGGACGGCGAACAGAACGAGGACGACGAACAAGGCATGGCAGGTAATGTCGCTAATTTTAGAGAATAACCCGCGGGGACCGTTCTTCCGTCAATTTTCAAATAACGACCCGTTTTAGTGTACGACTTCGACGATCAGGACGGCAGCGTCCAGTTGGACTCGGACATCGAGGACGACAAATCGAAAATCGTGAAGGTGGTGCCTAGGAAATCGACCCAAACAGTCGCCCAGGCGCACATGTGCAACTACTGCAATTATACCAGTTCGAAGCGGTACCTCTTGTCGCGACACATGAAGTCCCATTCGGAGGAGCGACCTCACAAATGCAGCGTGTGCGAGCGGGGCTTCAAAACGATCGCTTCGCTGCAGAATCACGTGAACACGCACACCGGGACCAAGCCGCACGCTTGCAAGTACTGCGAAGCCGCCTTTACTACTTCGGGTGAGTACGCACATTACATCGCGTCGCCGAGTCATATCTTAACTTGTTTTTCTCTGCTTAGGCGAGTTGGTACGTCACGTGCGCTACCGACACACCCACGAAAAGCCGCACAAGTGCACGGAGTGCGACTACGCAAGCGTGGAACTGTCGAAATTGAAACGTCACATTCGGTGTCACACCGGCGAGAGGCCCTATCAGTGTCCGCACTGCACCTACGCCAGTCCGGACACGTTCAAGCTGAAGAGGCATCTGAGGATCCACACGGGCGAGAAACCGTACGAGTGCGAGGTGTGCACGGCCAGGTTTACGCAGAGCAACAGTTTGAAGGCCCACAGGTTGACGCATAACAGTTAGTATTTTTTTTTTTAATCAAATCATATATATTTATTTTGTTTACACTCGTCATTTCAAAGTATAAATGTTGCAGACACAATCTAACACCTTAAAAATGCCATTAAAGTATTAAAATCAACTGAACATATTAACAATACAAAGCATATTAAAATTATAAAGACATATCAAAGTTGAGCCTTAGGAACGGCTAAGTTTAGTCATTGAGAACTCCGGTCTGCTCTGACACTTTCCCAGTGTATAGTGTGTTGTGACATACTCCTCTTTGTTTCATGCCGAGAAGAACCAACATACGAGAAGCGACAAAATCCCGAGTTTAGCATTGATTAAATGGGTACCAAATTATATAAAGCACTAAAACGATGAAGAAAATGATTTACACTGAAATAAAAAATGTGGGTACCTAGTAAGAAGTAATTTTTTCATGATTATCTTCTGTGTTTCATGTAATTGGTTTTCCAGCAAATTTCGTAAAATCAAGAAAAAATTAAATAAAATAAAAATATTTTTGAAATTATTAATTGTGCGTTACTTACTGATAGTACATTTTAGTTTAGAAAGGAAATGAAATAGTATATTACATACCAAGAGTGGTAAAGAAGCCTATTACACACGATTTCGAAAATTACGGTACGAGCGTTAGCGAAAATTGTCCTTGTTAATGCAGACATTATAATATTACGTAACTGGTCTTACGCACAGCTTGGCTTCCCTCAATATAGTGTGTGTAATTAAAGTTTTACGAATAAAGTAGACAGTGCGTAAGTAGGTTCTTACTAATAAAGGAATAGAAAAACAGTATTTTCTTATGTATCCCTTTATTTCTTTTTAAATATTGAACAGCAGTTTTGTTACCGTTTCTTATATTTTTAATCAACAATCCTAAAACTAAAATAAACAATGTTATATCTAGGTGTATTTATTTATTTATTTTTTTTGTTTTTTTATTTATTTATTTCATATTCCATATTCATAAAGCTTACAATATTACTATTCATATGAATAAATCGACCAATTATAAAAAACTTAGTTAAAAAGAAATATCAATAATAATTTATGCTTAATTTGCAAATATACTATACACTAATAAACACTATACACTAATAAACATAAAGGTACATAACTTATTCACAGTTAATTATCAAGAAAAGAAAAAAAAATAGCACCTAGCTTGAGTGAACAGCTGTATGTGCTAGGAGCAGAGTGGGTATAACTACAAGCCACAACTATTGGTCCTTAAATTTACGTAACAAGTAAGGGTCATAATTTAAAAGGTTTATTGTGATATGTTTATTATAATTATAAATTTCTGGATTACTATTAGGCACTGCGTTAAATTTAAGTAAGTGCCTTTTAAATTATTTTTTAGCATTCTGATCCATTATGCGGCTTTAATTTGATATGTATGCAGGTAGAAATTGTTTCTTAGCCCACTCCTATAATGCTACAAACCATTTTCTTTTTGTAAAGAGTATGTTGGATATTTTTTACAGGTATCTGCTATTTTTCAATTCTTCGATAGGTACAAGGACAATAATTATAGGTACTTAGAATTTAAACGGTAGGGAGATAATATGATATTTTATTTTGTTTAAACAAAATAAGTTGTAAGTTTCGGAAAAACCCTATGATTTTTTTATAACGTATCTAGTACTACTTACTCTTTACTTATTTTACCTGATCTACCCGTAGAAATATGATATTATTCGATAAAAACTACTAAATGAAAATAAGTACTTGTGCTTTCAGGAATATTTTTTAAAAAAACACAATATCTGTTAGGAAAATAAAAACATGTTCTTTTAGATTAGTTTGATATTTTTTCCTTCCCGTTGCCTTTCCTTAAAAAGGTACTGGTTTTTATACATTTAATATCAACTTCACTTGAATAACATAATAAATAATGGTAGGTCTTTTCCATGTACTTTTCACGTAATAAAATATGACAGATAAATACAACAAAACAAATATATCATAGCGGTGCAAATGTACTTACTGTTCAGGATCCTTTGGAAATGAAAACATGCTTATTCATTGACCTTCTTTTGAGTGACACCCTCGAAACGCACAGGTATTACCAGTCATAGTTTTATATTAGCACAGCACTCACAAATATAAACAGTTAAACGATACACTTCTTTCAACAAAAAGACAACTAAACTCGATAACGATAATTCATCGACTACCGGACTAACGGGCCGGCTTAAACTTATGATAGTTTTCCGGGTTACCTCCCACTACATTGATTTCGCCAAATGTCATATCGTCGCTTCTCGTTTGTTGGCTCTTCTCGGGTTTCGTGCGTCATGTCCATGCATGTACTGCAGTGTTGCCAGAGTGGTAAAGCCAAAAATCGCCACAACCTGTTGTGAAAAATCGCTACTTTGGCGCTACTTCCTTCTGCATAACATCTTGAAATAAAACACATTATTATTGCGTCTTTTACAGAATGGGATTTTTTTGAATTTGAATTGAATCGTACAATAAATAATAATAGAATTTACAATAATTTCGTTTCTGGGAATCTCGCCGGCTGCTATAGTCTATCTTTAAATGATGCCAAGTAACAAATCAATCAAAACCGTCTTCTTCATGGGCGTGCAAGATTTTTCGGCATGTATTGATTTAAATAGGCCTGAATTTTTAAATTTTTGCAGAATTAGTACAAGTATTGACATTAAATTTAAAAGAAGAAAAACGTGTTGGCGTCAAACCTCCAAAAACTTCTTCAGGATGACCCAAACTTGAGCTGGATGACGTTTTAATGCAGAGAACAAGGCGAAAGGCTCATAGTTCCTTTTTAAAAAAAGAAATTCACACGCTGGACAAAATTTTGTCCTTAATCGGAGAAGGCCAGGACCCATTTATGTTTAAAAATACACTTTGGAAATAATTAAAAAAAAAATGGGTTTTCGGTGGAAAAAACATAATAGGCAATCGATTTTAATAGACAGAAGCAATATCGTCTGTTTGAGAAGAAATTACTTAAGAAGCATCGGATAAGCCAGAGTGTGACTAAACTTTGGCATGATGAGAATATTAAAAGCTCAAGGCAAGCTTTTTTGGAAGGATTATCGAAAGGATTAAGACTGCCATCTGGAAAAGGACCCATATTGGAAGTTCTGAAGGCCTCGTTAAATGGTCCAACCTAAAAATACAGGAAACTATCACAAAGATAGGAATGTCGATGTCTTTAAAGAATGGTTCGAGCAAATGTTGGGTCTTATACCAAAAGATGCAATATGTAATTGTATTGGATAATGCAAGTTATCATTCTAGGCCGACGCAAAAAGTACCAACAGTGCGTGGCGTAAAAGTGAAATAACAAAATGGCTACGTTTAAGGCAAATAGAATTTCCATTAGATTCCTTAAAAAAAGAACTATTGGTACTAGCCAATTTACATTAAAATGCATTAAAAAAATATGTAGTCGATGAAATGGCAAAGTTACGATAAATATCTGCTCAGACTCCCTCCTTACCACAGCGAATTAAGCCCGATCGAACTTATATGGGCTCAAATAAAGACAGATGTCGTAATGAAGCTATGGGTAAAATCAGTGCGGAAAAGTGGAAAAAGTGCATCGATCATGTGATAGAAGAAGAAGCCAAAATGTGGCAGGTAGATATAATAATCGAAGAAATGGTTGAACCGCTTATTATAAACGATGTTAATAAAAGTTCATCTTCCGAATCGGACTATGATTAAGCCATAACGACAAAGTATTATTCGATTTTTGAAAATGCTTTGTTTGTAAGATTCTATATTATATCTTGTTTTTGTAATTATATTATGTGAAATAATAATAATAATAATAATAATAATAATAATAAATCGTCTTTATTAGACATGTACAAATCAGGCGAAGTTTAGCTACAATAGCTACTCCTAGCACTTAACCTAATTAGTACGTAGAAATCAATATAAATTTCTGAAATATAATATATAAAGTAAGATTTTAAAATTATACCAATGACAACCGTAACAATGAAAATTAAATAAAAGAGAAAACATTTCGTAGGTATAATAATATAAAGATAATACATACAACCCATTACCTATTTCTAAACGATTTTATCCTTTACATATTTTTTAATATGGTATTTAAAAGAATCAAATGTTAAATTAAAAAACTTAATTATATGACTATAAAAAAATTTCGGTGCGCAATAAGAAAATGATAAAAAAAAAAAAAAAAAAAAACTGTTCTATGACGAGGAATATGCATATAATGTCTGGATCGGATATTGGCATTATGAAGAGAGCTGCGTTGAGTTAATTTATTATTAAGTTTTTAGTTTTTTTTGTGGTTAAAATTTTATGGACAAAGCAACAAAAATGTACATGGCGTCTTTCTTCCATGGTTAACCAATTTAACTCAACTATCTTCGCAGATATGTGATCATATTTCCGAAGACTGAACACGAATCTGGCACAATAATTCTGAATTTTTTGTATTCTGTGTTGTTGAAACCTGTCTAAAAATGTTCCGTATAGGGAGTCACAATAGTTAAAACGTGAAAGGACCAACGATTCAGTGAGTATTTTTTTTTAGTGAATTGCAGAGAACATGTCTTTGAGAATATAATATAGTATATAATATAGTATAAAATAGTACCACTTATTGTTCCCCAGCATTAAGCTTTTGATCATCGATGAATTCCCAAGAGAAACCTTCTACAGTGTGAAAGAAGAATTCTGTTTAAAACATAAGTTTATTGTTTTTGTTGGGGGCCCTACAATTAATTCTCTTATCGTTTTTACAATGGTGACATTCAGCCCAAAAACATCTCTAGCATCTTTATTTTTAAGGTTCCTGATAACACTGATAAACCTGATTTCAGTTGGTGATAAGCCGATCTTCCAGTGCGAGCTGTGCCCCACCACTTGCGGCCGGAAAACCGACCTGCGGATCCACGTGCAGAAGTTGCACACGTCCGACAAGCCGCTGAAGTGCAAAAGGTGCGGAAAATCGTTTCCCGACCGATACAGCTATAAAGTAAGTGGCTCCGCCCTCGCCTCTGATGAATTGTTGTAATTTTTTTCAGCGTTTTACTCGATTTTACAAAATCCTTGAACTTTCAGCTGCACAGCAAATCGCACGAGGGCGAGAAATGTTTCAAGTGCGATCTATGCCCTTACGCCTCGATCTCTGCAAGACACCTTGAGTCTCACATGCTCATACACACCGATCAGAAGCCTTACGAGTGTGAGATGTGCGATCAGTCCTTTAGGTAAACTTTTCGATCGATTTATTTAACGGTTCTAATTTAATCTTCTTTCTGTAGGCAAAAGCAACTGTTAAAGAGGCATCAGAATTTATACCACAATCCCGAGTACATTCCGCCTCAGCCTAAAGAGAAGACTCACGAGTGTCCTGAGTGCTCGAGAACGTTCAGGCATAAAGGTTCGTTAATTAAACACGAATTAAACTAATTAATTGTAAGTAAAGAAACTCCAATTTGTCCAGGTAACTTGATAAGACACATGGCAGCTCACGATCCGGATCCCACCATTCAACGGAAGCAGCTGGAACTAAAGTTGGGCAGACAGAAGAAAATCCAAATGATCGACGGACAGCAGGTGGAGGTGTTGGGTCCAGGTCTGGGCTCGGACGACGAGGAGGAGATCGACATGATGGCGGTGGAAGGTTCGGACGGTCAACAGTACGTCGTGCTGGAAGTGATCCAACTAGCCGACGGCGAGGAGCAGGCCATGGTGGTGGAGGGCACCGACAGCGGGGGCGAAGGCGGGACCATCATGGGCATGGACGGGGTTATGCAGAACGGAGGTGAGAAATTCCGACCGACGGGGAAGTCGCCCGGTCGCTAATTCGTCGATTGTTTTTTGTAGAACTCGACGAAGACGTGATCAAAGCCCTCCAGTCGGCGCGGAGGATCGAAAAGCAAGAGGAGGAGGACGAGAAAAAGCCGATCGTGCTCAGTCCCGAGAACGACATGCAGAATTGCTTCGGATTCGACGTAAGCATCCATATTACTTTATTGTTGTGGGTCGTTTGATTTCCAGACTAGTCTGGAGTAGTTAGAGTGGGTTAGGAGCAGAATAAGTCTGAATCCACCTGCATACGTGATAAGGCATATCCGTATGCGTATTACGGATACAGTCGGAAGAATTTCAAAGCACAAAAACGTTCAAGAACAAATTAAGGTTGACAACGACCGTACTTTAAAGACTACCCGGACCTTTGTCCCCCGAAAACAGCTTGGCTGTTATTGGTGGGAGACCTACCTTCAACCGGGGGCGTAGACATTAAGTTTTGCTACAGGCTCTGCATGTGGATTCAGATAGCGTTGGTTAAGGTGTGCATTTTACTCTTAGAGTGTCTAAGGAAGAGTTAGAGTGCGTTTGGTAACAATTATATTCTGAACGAGTTGCTTTTATATTTCAGGAAGAGGAGGAGGACGAGCAGAGAGATACTCTGACCCTGCTCTCGAGCATCGACTGAGCACTTGTATTTTAAAGACTTTTAATGGCGCGACATACGTAATGGTATCGTAATTTTAAAGAAATGAATTTAGTACAATTTTTAAAACGGACTTTGGTACAATAATTGTACCGAGTATCCTCTGTGACCAATGGCAGGTCTCTGCTTTTTGCAGGGTGAAGAATGATGTATTTTACTTGCGATAGGTACTTTTACATCACCCTGCAGTTAAGTATTAATTTTTTTAATTTTCACTTTATTTTTCTTTTTTTTTTTGAAGCACACTAACCTGTAAATTGATTGTATATAAAGCTTCTTTAGCACCATACATTTTTTTTCTTTTATTTAAGAATTTTTTTGTACATAATCTAGAAAAAGGTGTAATATATCGAGATGACAAATGAAACCAAGCGTTTGTTTTTAAATAACCACTTTATTATTCTATTAACAATTATTATTTTTTAAGCTTCCCAATACTAAGTACAAAAAATATAGAGTGCAAAAACTATATTAAAACTTTAAAATCTCACACAAACAACCTTAACAAATAGAACTAAACATAAACAAATATAGAGTGGCGCTCTGTCTAACTTATTACAAGGACAAGGTAAAAAGTCCTCGGCCTATTATTATGCTTATTAATGACATTTTTGTTTTTTGTGACGTTGGTACAGTCTATACGAAGCCAATTCGAACCTAAATGCCTGAAAATGGTCTGTTTCACTGTAGAACCCTCCGTTTTTTACCTGTTGCCACTGACAGTGGTGTGGCTTAATTATTAAAATAGAAGGAATTAAATTTAGTTCATTCTTCCTTATTGGAAATTTTAGCGAGTCTTAAGAGTTAAGTTATTTTGTTGCTGTTGTTGTCGCTGTTGTTATTGCTGTTGTTATTAATTAAATATTTAATCAAGATGGCGTTGTGGACATCTTTTGATGTTTCTCATAATGAAACGGACAATGTGGAAGCTGATTCCATGGCGGAGCCGTCGGAACTTTGTAATAGAGACTTACAACAAACCCAGAGACATATTTTAAATATATACACTTGCTTAAAAAGTGAAAGTGGTGGGGTCTCACAAAACGAAATTTAAAAAAAAAGACTCCAACTATAATAATAATTTTACGAAGAAAACAAAGTCCCTACATTAAAAATGATACAGGACAAGTTACGGGAGTATCCAGATTTTATGGATATAAATCTCTGGACACCTTAGAAATTTAATAAAATAATGGTTATAATGGAATCTTCTCGTGTACGCCGCGTGGCAACAAGAACTATTACGTAAAATTAAGAAATATCGCCAATTAAAAAGGGAGAGTGTACCTTGACGAAATTTGGTTCGACACACAGGATCTTATTAAGTATGGTTCTCGCGGTGAACGAGTTATCATACATTCAAGCAGTAATAAGGGTTTTGTTCCTAAAGCTTTATTATTGTCCGTTAAAGATATATCCCAAGGAAATAATTTAAAAATGTCTCAATTTAATTTTTACAGAATTCCATATTATTATGCGTTTTCCTTATCTGCTTTTTCTTAAAACAATATATTGTATAAATATATTCATATCAAAGAATGTTCTAATAAATATAACATAAAGAAAACATCAATCATCCAACACAATAAAGGCATTTTAAGCGATCGAAACTACTGAAATCAGCATTAATATTTCCCATGTAGGTGGCCCATATGACCACGGCGAAGGTGTTTTAAATCTTTGCATGGACGCTTTAGCTCCATTTAAAGGCAGCACCTACAATTCTGATTAAAGTACGAAGTTTAAGGCACGGATGAAGCGTGGTGTGTTAAAACGAGATCGAGGAAGATGTCTCAGCGTAATTCGTCAGTGTGTCAGGTGTCGTGTCGCAGGTTACAGGGCTTTTACGGGTTTGTTGTTTATAATATTTTTATCTTGTTTATTAATAGAGTTTAATTAATTCACAATTAATTGTCCCGTATATTTTACTAGTACATACTTATATTTTTTATGATGACGTGTTAAATGCATTTGTAAAGAAAGATCCGTCGTATTGAACTGATTTATATAATCTGTTTAATTAGAAACCTAAAAAGACATTTCCTAAGTAATAAATTTTACTTCTTTTTTGCCTACCCTGTTTACAACGTCACTGCACTCATCCGCTGACTACCATAAAGATATGAGCGCCAGTCTATTCCAAAAGTGGTTTATTGAACAATTGCTGCCAAACCTATCCCCAAGTGTGTCATTGTTATGGACAACGCATCCTATCATTCACGTCTACACAACAAAGTGGTAAAAGAAGTGACGTTCAAGTTTGTATGCTATTCCAATTGACTTCGTATAAACTTTGCTTGTGCCACAATAACGAACGTCAAGTTTCAACTAGATCTGTCAAATAGCTTGCTTTAGGTCCAAATTACAGGAGCAAATAAAACTCCATACGTTGCCAATACAAACTGCCTTTATTAAAAAAAAATCCACTAAAAACAGGAAAACACTGTCGTCAGCGACACTCATCTGACCAATCAGAAGCAACTTATGGAATACCCCAAACCCCTTCACAAAACAATTATGACAACAAGAACTAGTAAAATTGACATTAACAGTTCTCAGCAGAACTGATTTGTTTTGTGTATGAGTTGAAAAGTGTTGTGGCGACACTACGAAGCTCTGAGAACTAGGTTTGAGACAGAGAAACACCTGTTTTGAATGATTTTGTTATTGGCAACGTTCGAACGCTCTAAGCACTAACTACAAGATAACTTCCAAGGATACAATTGTTCTCATGGAAATTATGTGGCTGCAATCACTCCAGGATATTGATACTTTGGGCAGTGCAATAGTACCTATTTCACTGCCACCCCGAGAATTTTTCACCTTGGCCCGTACAGCAACAGTTGCAAAATATATTTTTTTAACACATCCTGATAACAAAAAATCCAAAGAAGAAAAATATGGGTCAATTTAAATGTTTAATAACTTTGTAAATCCAAGACCGATATTCATGAAATTTTGGGCAAAACAAGGACGGATTCATTGCCTATGCGCGATGCAGTCCAGCTCTCGTAAAATACTCAACATTCATCTCAATATCTCTTTCCTCAACAAAACTAGAAATTTTTAACTTTTTGACTTTAACGATTTAACCATGTCTCATTTCATTTAATGTTGTTGTACTCTTGTGTTCTGTTTGTTATCACCTTGCTACCCTTGTACATTATACCTTCGTCAACAAGATAGATATTCTTTGGACAATAAAGGATTTTTTGATTTGATTAAAAGAAGTCCTCCGATTAGCCCTGACCTAGTACTCGTCGAACAATGGTGCCGTGACCGCTGTTCGCTCCATTTAAGTTCACATTGCTTAGATGTGAACGATTTGAATAACGAAAATAAAGGAGATGATGAGTACAAGTTATTTGAACGTGTATATATTTGCAGAGATTTATTCTTGGACTGGTGATATCGTGATATCCAGATGAATCAAAAACGAGAGTTTTGAGAAAAGACGGGGCTTCAAAATAGGACACGCCAGAATATTATCCCTTGGTCCAACTCATCCACAGGGCGTTTGAAAGCCGGGTTTAAAGACATTAGTTTTGTTTCTCCCTGTATAATGGCCAGATGATGAGTATTTTACGAAAACTGGAATGCAAGGTAAACAGGCAACGAAACTGTCTTTGCTTTGCCGAAAGTTTCATCAAAATTGGTCTTAGCTTTAAAAAGTTATTGAACTTTGAACTTAACCCACATTTTTATTGTCAGGTTTTTTTCCATATAAAAAAAATTTGTTAGCCAACGTAAGAACGCTTTTTAAATCTATTCACAGCAGAATTTGTGTATGTACAATTTTTCATTTCAGTCGATTACAGTGCCGTTCGTACACTCGTCTCTACAGGGTAAAACAAGAAGTAAGAAAAAAAAGTTCATGCCACCGAAAATTTAAATTCTGTGAGCGTTTTTTGTAATCCGGATTGGTGCAATGGGAGCAAAATCTGGAGAGTCAGAAGGCCAATGTGTTGCTCGCGTTTTCAATCATCTGCATTTTGATCAGTTGCTTCAAGTTTTTTTTTTAATACGAATACCATTGCGTGCCCGCACGCCCCTTGTGAAGCAATGCAATTTTTGTTTACACTAAAATATCCCCTCTTATGGGCAGTCTTAATCCCTCAAAGTTTAAGGAACAGAAAACGTTGCTTTTTCAAGAAATATCAACTGTTTTTTCATGAGAACAGGTTAGTTAACACCCTGTAGAGGAAAGTGCGTCAGACCCACCGATTGACAGCTGAAGCCGTACTGTCAACGCACTTTCGCGAGCGTACGAACCCGGCCTATGATTGTTTCACAGCGCCTACTTGCCTTAAATAATTACATACATACAAGCCCTCAAAATTGAGTCGATTAAGAGTTTAATAAGCAACTCTGAAGTAGGCCATATTCGCTGTCAAATTGGCGACTTGTATCAAATGGCACTTGTCAAAATTTGCAGTGACAAGTGACGTTTCACTTGACTATACTTTCTCTGTACATATCTTACTAAATGCAGAGCCAAATTTTATGAACCGAAGATAATATAGTTACAGTGTTTCCAAAAAAAATATGCGGCGAGTTATATACAGGGTGTTTCGAAAAATTTTGTGATGCTATTATGAGCTAATTTTAAGCATAAAAGCTGTATTTAAACATAATTTCGATTATCCTTAGTTTTAAAGTAACAAAGAGTTTTTTAAATGTATATTATTTGTTTTTAAAGATAATTAAGTCAAATTTGGTGCACGTAACAATTTTTGCATTTCTCACAAAACAAATAGAATATTATGTGCAATAATCTACAGGGGTCAAGATTTGAACCCCTCGATTTTTTTTTTCAGGGCGCCACTGCCTTAATTTGATTGTTTGGTCGATTGTACCATCTCGTTGTAAAACTTTTTTGTCTCTTGAGTTTCCCTCTAAAAAGTGATAGTTTTTGCACAAAAAAATAAAACGCGGTCAGATGCATTTCCAAATAAACTATTGCTCTTGAGATTTTATTGTTTTGCGCAAAAACTATCGCCTTTTAGAGGGAAGCTAAGGGGACAAAAAAGTCTGACAATAAGACGGTGAAACCGGATAAGTTATCAAAATAACCGGAAAAAACTATCACTCTGTAGATTAATGCACATAATAAGAAATACGCTTTGTGGGAATTGCAAAAATTGTTCCGCGTACCAAATTTGAACTAATTATTTTTAAAAACAAACAAGAAAAATTGAAAAAAGTGATAAACTTTGACACCTTGTATTATCGAAGGTAACTTTTATGCTTAAAATGGTTCTTTTCCCCATTTATCGTGCACTTTTTTTTGGAACACATTTCACCGGAACAACAAACAAAACGCGTACAAAAACTGATACAGCATCATGACGAACACCCTCTGCACAAGCGTAACGCGAATCTTTGGCTCCGGCACCGTCAGCTAGCGTTACGGGGCCCGGGGATCGCTGCAGTAAGCGTTATCGGTCCGCAGCGCGCTTGAAACGGAACTAAGCGCGTAAAACACCATAATACCTGAAAGAAAAGGAACATTTAGACACGCGTCTCCAAAAGAGCGCCACGAACAACTTACCCAACACCAAAGAGAGAAAGAACTGGCACATCTGCAGATATTGTGTTCGTTTCAACGATCTGCTCAACTCCGCTTGGTTCTGACTGATCTGGGTCATAGCGGATGTCAACTTCGACAGTTGGCCGTCACTGTCACCGGCAGGATGGGCGTGGTTTACCACCACGTTGCCGTTACGAGTCACCTCGCCGCTTTGCACACAACGTAGCCGAATCTGGTAGACTTTTCTGGTCGACGTATTCTGTGAACAAGTATTACTTCAGTGCACAAGTGGCTTTAAAGAACGGATATCTCTTACCTTCCACAAATCAGAGACGTCCAAGGTGGGCAGCTCTTTATCGTCGAGCACGGAGCTCATAACCAAAAATTTATCTTTGGAAAGGCCCCCCAATTGGAAGCCGGGCAGCAGGGTAACGGTGATGGTATCCTTGGCTCCCGGTTTCAGGCATCCCGTGCTGGGCTTCACGCGGAACTTTTCGGGCGACGTTGTTTTCAACTGAAAAACGTTGTTGCCGAGTATCTCGAAAAACGAGCGTCTACGAAAATATTCCTACCTTGAACGATACTTGGGCCGATGGGTCGGTGTTGAAGAGTTCCACGGTACTGACCAGCTCCGTTCCTTCCCTGACGAAGGTGATGATGCCTGGCGGATTGACGCGGAGAGGACCATCTGCACGCGTAAAGAAAATGGTGACGTAACAAAACATGCGACCAGAACGGGGCCTTAAGCTGGCGGCTGACCGGTTACATGTGCCCCTTTCGAATATGCTACTTGCTTAGGCTCTGTGACATTACGTACACACGCCGTCAGCTTTCCGATCTGGACTCTAGAAGCCTAGTTTACATGGGTCGAGTAGCCGTTCAATTTACTTGAACAAGTAACTAGAATCAAGTACAAGTACATCTAGTAGTTGTATTTAAACACCGGTACATAGCACGACCTCTCGATAAGAAATCCTTTGAAGTTAATAAGTAAGGTTTCATACACTTCGATCATATTTCTAGTGCATTAGCACCGATATTGCAAACGAAACAGTGGGAGCTGGCTACCCAGCTCCGGACTTATACTGTTTTAGGAGATTATATTATTATTATGGTTATATGAAGACATTTCGGTGGATAATGCAATTTTATTGTCAAGTATTAGTTTTATTTAATGTCTAGAGCGAGGTCTGGAGAACTTAAATACATAGGCAAGGGTATTTTCAGTGTTTTGAAGATGAGGTGGACTGAGGTGGCAACATTGAAATTTCTCGAGTTTTACGAGGAAAATACATGGCTTAGAAATAAACAAATGAGAGATTCTGCTATTAATAAAATAATAGATGTAATAAACATAGAAGATTTTGGTCCTCAAGATGTAAAGAATAAGATTAAAAAGAATAGTATAGGATCCCTCACAACAGCTTGTGAGCGCTGTATGTACTCTCATGCACATCTCGAGTTCTTTTGGATGTTCTAATGCGAGTTCAGAGAGAAGCAAAGCTGACCCTCCATGAGTGTATCTTCGTTGTAACCACAATCATATTTTCTAACTTATCGCACAAAACAAATGTGAACTTTCGAACAATATTTCGCCAAATAGTACGACGGTTTTTTTGGATCATTTCTCAGTTCCTTGTACCGGAATTTAAATACAACTACTAGATGTACTTGCACTTAAATAAATTTAAACGTTTACTTGAGTGCCTCTTAAACTTGAATACTTGATTCTAGATATTTGGTCAAGTAAATCAAAACGACTATACGACCCGTGAAACTAGCTTGCGCAAGTACTTGATCAATGTAAACTGTGTTTCAGGTACTTGCTCAACTGCTTGTACAAGAAGTTTTGTTGATCGGTAGTCTACTTTTCATGCGTGCTAGAACTTGTACAACAGTAGTAGTTGAGAGAGAAAATGGCGGTGAGTTGATAGTCGGACGAAGCAATCCTAAAGGTTTTTATATATATACCGGCTAGCATGGCTTAGTTAAACATAGGAAATCCCATGTAAATTTGTAGGTGGCTAAATATTGGCTCCCCTGTACATTTTAGTGACAAATTGAATTATAATTTTTGAAGAGTCCGATATAATAAACCCATGTGCCAAGTTTGAATAAATTTTAATAAGCCAATCCTTACTTATTCAATTAAATGTGATGGTAAAATTATGAAATTTTCATAGTTTAGGTTATACAGTAAACACCAGCAAACTATTGTGAGAACATTTTGATTGAAGGCGCTTTAATTGTAGCTAAATATGTGCTATTCTATTAAGGAAAAAGTAACTATGATTAAGTGGTATTATACAGGAAACAGTTTAAGAGCAGTGTCTGAAATGTTTTTAGTTTAACTCCCTGATAAGCCTACCCCTTCCATTTCATTAATTGTAAATTTTAGTCCAAAGGTTTTTGCTTACTTGCGTGCGTGCGTGAAGATACCATCAATATTTTTTTGTGAAAATATGTGATACGCCACTGATTTTCTTTAACTCTGGTGCATTTTTATGCTTTATCGCCACAAGCTGAACAAAAGTTGTCTCTACTATGTTTTTGAAAAAAAAAACAGTAGTTTTAACGAAAATGGAAAAAACTGTAAAATTGTAAAAAAATCGCTTGATTCGACTTTTTTAAATAGATCACCCTATACCTTAAAATGCTTTTAGATTATACATAAAATAACAATTATTTTTTAATAAGTTCACTATAGGTCTAAACTTAATAGTTTTCGAGATATCGACTATTGAAAAATATGACATTTTTGAACTTTGACAGCTTCTAGCATTCTAACGGTACGTCTTAGAGCAAAACGGCTTACATGTCCCTATCTTACTTTTTTACTATCTTCCCAAAAATGTTAACTTCCGGTCAAACCTGATGTAACTCGAAAGCCGGAAATGTAGTACTTCCGGTTTAACCTGAAACTGACATTTTTAGGAAAATAATGAAAAAGTAAAATAGGACATGTAAGCCATTTTGCTCTAAGACGTGCCGTTAGAGACCTAGAAGCTGTCAAAGTTCAAAAATGTCATTTTTCAAAAGTCGATATCTCGGAAACTATTAAGTTTAGCCTTATGGTGAATTTATTAAAAAATAATTTTTATTCTATGCGAAGTATTGTAAGATATAAGGTGTTCTATAAATAAAACTATATTAAAATAAAAATTTCTTTACAATCAATTAATTTTTCCTTCAAACTTTTTTTTATAACTCTTACAGTTTCCGAGAAAAAATACTGGGCCATCTTACGTGAACCACCCTGTACCCTACTATCACAGAATTACCCAACCTCACATTTTCGCTGACATATGTGCTACAAAAAACTGCGCCAGCCCTAATCAAAAATATTTGAAAAGAAGACATAAACCGTGCAACATAAATAGCTAAAATAATCAATAGGAAAACATTCATTACTATTAATACCATGGGTTAATATACACACAAACACACAAGTTATTAATAGCAGGAAAAAAGACGGAAATAACACTTAAATAAGAAGCCATTTTAAATACAAATTTATTAGGTAAAAGGGGGAAGATTTACATGCAAAAGACCATATCCTTACCTTCTTTCGGGTCCGTGGAAGGTTGTTCAGACATGGGCGACCCGTCGACAAAGTGGACCTGAGAGCGAGAGGTTATCGATTAGATTCTGCGTTTTCTTCGGTCCGTCTTGTGAGTCGGCTCGTTTGGGGAATTGATACCGGGGAGGATTGGGAAGTTTCGGGACGGGGATTAGGGTCGATTCGGATGGTCCTGGAGGAACGTAAGAATACCTATGTATAAATATATTCCTTATATTAACGTGTCCCAAAATTGTTGAAGTTTCTTCTCCGGTTTTTTAAAATTGTTTTAAAAACGGAATGGTTTTCTTGTCTCAAACTTTGATCTATTATCCGGCATGTTTTAGGGTTAAAATAAATTTGAGGGTTCTACCAAGGGCGTGCGTGTACGCAATGGTATCCGTATTATTAAAAAAAGAAGGAGCACGCCACTGATATTTTTAATTTTGTCAATACTTTTTGTAATCCTCCTTTAATCCCCGACATAAGATGCCCTCTACAATGTATCTAAGTGGAGCTTCCTTTAGGAGAAAAATGCCATTTTATTAACGCAAAATTAATAAACCTATTTTACACTTGGCCCCCCAAATATCCAGATTTTGCTCTCATTGAACTAATCCAAAACAACTAATCAGAATGACGACAGATGGTTGACAAACACATTGGCCTCCCGAACCCCCAGTTTTTGCTTCCGTTGAACTAACCCGAAACAATTAAAGATAACCCAGTAACCAATATTTTTCTCCTCCTTAGATAAGCTTGAAACGGAAATGGTTATGTTACAAAAGTACCCGCAAAATTGCAAATACCAGTGGCGTGCCTGTTTTTGGCAGATCTCTTATGACATAATATGGTCTATTTTGATTTAAATCTGTTTTCTCGTGACACTAGCAGGGAGATATGGGTGGCGATTAGGGTCTTAGAGTTAAGGATTGTCCTAGAGAGGAACGTAACATTTCCACTCAAATCAAATAAAATTAATTTTAATTAAAAATCGGATCAAACAAAAAAAGAAAATTATGGCCCTAAAAGGTCATTTTCAAAATGTCACACTAAATAACTCACTCACCTTTTTCACATTTACATTGTTTAATTCAGGTACGGATTTTTCAGTCTCTGATTTCTCTTCGGGTATGAAGCTGAACACGTAATCGCTCTCCCCGCCCCAGCACTTGAGCGCCTCGCTTCTCGGAACGAACGTAAAAACGTCCTTTTTCCCTACCATCTTCAGTTTCTCTATCGCTTTTTCCGGAAGCCATGTTTTGATTATTTTGAAAGCCGCTAAAATATAAGGTTTCAGTGCATTTAAGCTTCGCTTGTGACGGGTCATACGAAGAGAACGTTTTTAAATCTCCCTCGTATCGTTGAATATCAAATTTAGGACTCAAAAATACATTTCAAGGATTATTAAACGGGTTCAAATTAAAATCTACAGTTATTGATAAGAATACGCATTAAACCAAGGGCATTTGTTTAGGAAACCAAAGTTCGACTTATACAACACTAATAATATAGTATTTTTATTATAGATCTTTACGTTTATGCCGGGTGTTTCCTAAGTATGGTCCGTAACATTAGGTTCAAACAAACAAAGATTATTCTCTTAAATACTTCAAAAATTAGTCTATCACTGGCACAGTCTGATAGTTCGCGATGTGAACGCAAATTGATAGAGAATGATAAGCTGCTATGGAAAGATCATTATAAACATATTGAAAACAAACCTGTACCCATGGTAGGAGCGCTATATAGATGTAGACAACATCTAAATTTTAAAACATTATATCAAATCTATATTGCAAACTTTTTATCAACATTTTGCTATTTAATTACAATTTGGGGAACATGTGGAATAACAATATCCAATAAAGCCCAAAGATTACAAAATAAAATTGTAAAGACATTATATGGGATTCACTGGGAAACCCCAACTGAAGACATATGAAAGAACAGGTCTTTTAAAATTGTCTGATATCTTAAAAATTGAACAGAATAAATATATGTTTAAAACTGTAGAAAGGGAACATCCGAACTGAGTTCACAAATCAAGTACACAGTCATGGCACTAGAAACTTTAATAAGATTTATCGAAGAAATGTCCGTCAGTAAAAATAATCCTTTAAACCAATGTACCTATAACCTATAAGTCTTCCTGAGCAATTCATAACAACTACCACCCCAAACTTGTTTAAAAAGAAAATGAACCAACATAAGTTCTAGATTCAAGGTGTCTCTTTTAATTGTAATGTGTGTAAATTGTGTTGTTGTATTGTAAATTTATAAATTATAACCTTTTGATAAAGACATTCCAAGACCATGACTCACAGTCAAATAATTCAATCCCTTACTTAGGTCATTACTCAATATACTTTGTTGTCCAAGAAAATACAATATTATTGACAAAGCATTCCAAAAACAGTGTAACTAGTACCATAGACCAAGGTAGGTTGGTCTATGCTAGTACTAAGTGTTTGCAGAAATGATATATCACAAAAAAAACAATAAGGAATTAAAGATGTTCCCTTTTTATTGAAGAAAATTAGAAATTACTTACCACTAAGCACCCAGGCCATCTCATATATAATAATATAATTCAGAAAATAGGGGTAATACTCTTTAAACAGGCTGATGATATATTTTGTAAAGTCCATATCCATGTTACTCAAGCCACACCCTTCCATATCGAAAAATATGCTAATTTGTTCTCCCTTTGTCATCCTGAAAATAAAACGCACATCACACTTTACAAAAATGATGTCATGCAAAAACGACCCCCTCTAACAATAAGACACAGTTCACACTTTGCTGATGCTTTGTGCCTCTTACAAACCTTTCCACCCTCTCGAACCAGTAAACGACACAACGTTTCAACTCTTCAGCGTCCACGGCACTCTTGTTGTGCATTTTACTTTTAAAAATCACAATATGTTTCCCGTCAATGTCTGTGCCGTGCGGAAAAAAGGCCCCTTTAATGATCACGTCCATTTTGATGTTACTTTCGTTGATATCTGGAATTCAATACAAACACTTACAGCAAGAGCAAGACAAATAAATATTCCTTTTTCTAATTACCATTGACTTGGAATTCTTTTCTCCATGTGAGCGACGTCCACATTAGTTTTATGGCACCAGGAATGTTGTTATCGTTGTGAGCGATGAATCTTCGCAACCAGTGGTCGTCAGTTTTGAGTCTATTCTGGTCTTTCGGATGGATACCTTTACAAAATAATGAAGGAAATATGGTGGGTGGGCTTTAAAACTAGTACTAACAAGATCTGGAGCCCTAAACAAGTTGTGTCGTTCAGTAGGAAAATATAATGAGAGCTGGAATGCCAAAACACCTGTTGAATACTCATTGTATACTTACAATCTGGTCCTTTTTCCGCGACCTCTTTTAAAAAGGTGCTTCTCAGCTGATCCACAAGACTCTGGGGCACCGCATTCACGGCCATCTTTCACGATATATTAAACACAATGATAAATATAAAAATATGTTATGTGTGACAAACAAAACATGAAAGATGTATGGTATTTACCAAGAACAAAAGGATCTAATACGAATCCACCTTGAACAACACGTGATTACATAAACAATAAGTACTTTCAAACGCTCATACTATAATATGCAAAGTCCAAGTTTTTTTATCACACAATTTTTTGCCACCAAGTACTTAGCAATAGTTTTGTTATAATCTGTTTGAATAATTCTGTATTTTTATCCATGACACTGACACTGACACTGACAGAGGGTAGCAAAAAAAAAAATGACAATCTAAACGGGTTTGTTCTTTGCTCCTTTCAAAAGACTAAACATTAAAAACTGAAATGCTTGAACGTCGAAGAATAATTGTGTCATTGTAATATAGCATAATGACATAATTACGAATTAAAATATATATTGCATGGTAATTAACAATGTTTAGAGTTCTGTAATCTTTTGCTTAAAACACAGGAAAATAAAGGCTCAGGATATCGAACTTTAACCTTCAACCACAGTAGGGGAAACGCCTTTTATTATGTCCTCTATCTCTTTTTATCGTATGGCACGACGGCAATATTCCTTGGACGTGTGTCGTTGATTGGGTCATTGGGTCATTATTATTTAAGTATAGAGTAAAATTTGTTGTGACACAAAATTCTATTTTTTAACCAGTTTTAATTAGGTTTAACGTTTAAGCGTTATTTAGTACGTGCCAAAATGTTTTTTGCCATCATAGGAATAGGAGTCGTGCTTTATGGGTGTTTTTATACGTTAGCAGCGACGATCTTGGACTGCGACGTTCAATTGGGTTTTCTGGACAAATTTGGCAAAAGTCCACGTAAGTAGTGCCTTATTTACATTAAATAAAGTTTTTCAATAAGTAAACTAATAGAATTATCAATATTTTAATAAGAAAGAACTGGGAAATAAGTAGTTGATTGATATCCTGGGTTTGAACTTTTGAAAAATATATTTTCCTTCGGGCCCCTTTTGCTGTGCCTTACACGCTTTTAAGGACCTTGCTGGCTTCATGCATGTTTTTATCTTATAGGCAGACTGAAAGGAAAGGTAGTTTTTATTACTGGTGCGTCCAGTGGCATTGGCGAGCACACAGCATACGCCTTGGCAAAAGCAGGAGCAAAACTGATCCTAACAGCTAGAAGAAACTTCGAGCTACAAAGGGTTAAGCAACAATGTATAGGTACGATTATTATTTATCCTTTAAGAACCTTGTTAGAATCGGCTTGCACTAAATGCATTTTTCTATGGGCTTCCTAGCTTTGTCAAATGGTCAATTAGAGGACAAGGACGTTCTGGTCATTCCCATGGACCTGCTGGATCTGAACTCCCACAAAATGCACTTCCAACACGCATTGAGACACTTTGGCACTGTCGATGTATTAGTTAACAATGCAGGTAAACATTGAGGTAGTTGCCCTACCAAAGTATGGTTTAGGGTGGAAATTTTAAATGAGTTTTCTTTTCAGGAAGATCTCAAAGGGCGCTTTGGGACAATATTGACCTTGCTGTCGACAAACAAATGTTCGAACTGAACGTGTTCTCTGTGGTGAATCTGTCCAGGGTGGCCTTGGATCACTTTAACAAGAAAGGAGGGGGACACATAGCCGTGGTCACCAGCTTAGCGGGGGTAATCGGGGTACCGTTTTCCGGAACATACACCGGAAGTAAACATGCGGTGCATGTAAGAACTTCTTTGCTATAATGATTGACCTTTATTGTTTTGTTGCATGTGTGTTCTTTGAATTGACCTTAATGATTTATTTTAGGGCTACTTCAACGCTCTAAGAACGGAAAAAATTGGCAAGAACGTTCAAGTGACGCTACTGTGTCCGGGGCCCACATTTTCGAACTTTTTAGCTGAAGCGTTCACTGATAAAGACGGCCAGGTATGTTATTTTGCTGTTATGAATATTTCAGTATTTGTATGGTATTAATAAATATTCGAAAATGTCTCTTTTCCAAAAAAAATAATTTTCAGTTTTTTTGAATTTGCTTTAAAAGTTAAAATATGTTGTTTTTTTAAACCATGAACGATTAAACTGCTTATTAAAGGGCATATTTGAGCGTTAACTAAAATATAATGGCTTCACCAGGTGCGTGCGTGAATGCAATTGTATCCATATTATTTAAAAAAAATACGTGCACACCACTGATGTTTTTAATTTTGCGTGTATTTTTCTAATCCTCGTTCAATACCCGGTATAAGATGCCTCTTGTCTTTTTTTTGTCCGGAGCTTCTTATAGGAGAGAATTGTCATTTTATAAAAAATAACCCAAGATTTATTTTAAAATTCACAACCTATAATAATGTTTTTCTCCTAAAATGAGCTTAAAGTGAAACAAACTCAAGAGACCTCTTCTTATGTCGGGTATTGAATAAGAATTGCAAAAGTACTGGCAAAATTAAAAACATCAGAGGCGTGTCTCCATTTTTCTAATAATAAAGTCACTCAAAATCAAAATATGGTTTATTGTTTGAATTTATTAATTATTTTTATTTATCATAATTTTAGCATAGCTCATAGAATAACATAAAAATGGACTTACAATATATTGACTTGTGTAAATACATAATGTGTATATTAACATAAATAAACTATTGATTTTGATTTTGATTTATATAAATATCATTGTGGTCATAGTAAAATTTGAAATAATAGAACAAAAAATGCAAATAATTATTTATAACAGATTATCATCAAAATAATATGTATTTATGGTATAATAAACTTTCTTCAATAATAAATTTTTGACAGTTTTTGTAAACATTTTAAAATTTTACATTTTTTTAATATAAATGGATATGATACATGGCGTCTGTAAAAGGTCTTTATAAAAACCTAACACATATTCTTCAGACCAAAATAAGCCCATTTAAGTAAACTTACCTTAGTACAATGTTGCTTAGTTTGGGCTCAGTCCATGGGCGTGGGGTTTTTACTAATTGCTAGTTCCAGATTTCTACGCCAATGGAACAAGGGGGGTTTGGGCACAAAATTCAGATGAACCAACCCATTTGCTACAAAAAGGGTACTCTTGATAATAGTGATCGGCCGATACGGACTTTTTTTGCCGATACCGATAATCGGCCGATACCGATATTTTAGTTGCCGATACCGATATAATATCGGTATCGGCACCACATTTTTAAAAGATCTGTTACTATTAAACATATGTGGATTAAGTAAAAATTGTCAATAGTGGCAACATTGTAAAGCATCTTTAGGTCAAATACTGGCACTAACGCGGACGTAACGTGGACAAATTTCGGTAATTCCCCGACCGCCCGATTCCAAATCCAAATACCAGTGGTGATTATCCATTTTACGGAAAGTGTAGTGCTCCCGCGTTGCTGCAATCTTTATCTGTTTAATCTGTTTTGTGCTGCAATCGTTGTTTAGTTCTTGGATCAAATTAGTACATTGTATATTGCTACTTCGGATATCGATCGTGTCGTGCAATATTTTCATTTTTTGCAATACCTAGTAATTTTAATGTAATTTTAAGTTAACTACAACTTGTACTTGTGGTTTACTTTGGTTAAAAAAGTGTTGTTTTTATTGACCAACATATGCCTTATTTAATTTTGTCATATGCCATATTATGTAAATAACCTAAAATTAATAAGATTAATGTTAGAAATAATTTAGTTGTTTTTTATTAGAAAAATTATAAATGGGTTTTCACTTACAATTAATAAAATAGTTAATCTTAATTATGCCGATATTTATCGGCAAAATATTGCCGATACCGATTATCGGCAAAATTTGCCGATATGCGGATACGATACCGGCGATGCACCGATATTTATATCGGTATCGGCCGATCACTACTTGATAAGGACTCGATTCTTCTGACGGTTTTCGAGAAATTTGCATTTTATTACTTAATACCTAGTAGTAGTAGTAGTTTTTACCACTAGTACTTGGGTTTTGTTGAATAGAAATAGAATTATAGGCTAGGTAGGGAAATAGGAGTGTCCAAAGATATTGTTCATGAAGTACTTCAAGAATAGTTGCTATATCCATAAGATGCCAGTTCAAGATCTTTTACCTAATGATCCTGAAATGCGCCTGGTTTTTAGTCGGCTTGTTCATAGGCAGAGAGAAGAGAATCCCAACTTTGCCTACAATATTTTGTTTACTGATGAAGCATGTTTCACAAGAAGAGGGATTACAAATACTCATAATGAACATGTTTATGCGGATGAAAATCCTGCGTGGGCTGGAATAATGGTTGATCCTGTCATTATTTCACAAAGATTAACCCGGGAAATTTATTTGCAACATCTACAAAATACGCTGCCAGATTTTCTAGAAGATTTACCTTTACAACTTCGGAGAGATATGTGGTTTATGCACGATGGAGCTCCACCACATGTTGCATTAAATGTTAGAAACTTTTTGAATCAGCAGTACCCAAATAAATGGATTGGTAGAGGTAGTGCCCCTGTAAATTGGCCACCACGATCTCCGGACTTAAATCAATTGGATTATTTCTTATGGGGGCATCTTAAGACAGTGGTTTACAGGACAACCTCAGATAACGCAGAACAACTATGGCAACGTATTAAAGATTAATTTTCTTCGACGTATAAATCTTTGTATTCATGAAAATGGTGGACATTTTGAGCAATTTTTATGATATTTCTATTTATTTCTGTTTATGATTTTTTTCTTTTTTTGTAAAAACTAACACGTATTAAGTAATAAAATGCAAATTTCACGAAAACCGTTAGAGGAATCGAGTATTATCAAGAGTACCTTTTTTGTAGCAAATGAGTTGATTCATCTGAATTTTGTGCCCAAATCCCTCTTGTCCCATTGGCATAGAAATCTTAAACAAGCAATTAGTATAAAAACCCGGGTTCTACGCCCATGGACTGATATTAATCAAAATTGTGACATGGGTTTTTTTGCCCCATAAAACTAACCTGAACTAACCCACGTACCAAATTTCGGCAAAATAGTATGAGCAGTTTTTGAATTAACCCAGAAAAACGATTTAAAAATTGTCATTTCAGCGCCGTCTAGCGCCCAAACTAAGCAACTTTGTACTAAGGTAAGTTTACTTAAATCGGCTAATTTTAGTCTGAAGAATATGTGGTAGGTTTTTGTGAAGACCTTTTACAGACACCCTGTATATTAAAATATTGTCTTGTATTTACGTAGGTAAATTAGTATCATTTCTATGATTTTTTTTAATAAAAACAAACTGTTTCCAATATAAAAATGGAAGTTAGCGTTAAAATTTTTCGTTAGGTAAACAAAGGTTTACAATAATTTATAGACCTTAGTTTGCACAAATACCTGATAGCTCTTTTAATAATAATAATAATAATAATAATGTCTTTATTGTAATTTAAGAAAAAGAAAATTACAAAAGGCGAAGTTGAAGCAAAGCTTCCTCACTTAACCTAATATTCTATAATATAATATCTATAACCTAATATTCTATGACGTAAGTAGTAATCGCTAAGAGAACAATAAATTGACTGAATTTATAAGACATAGACTAACATTTTTTTATACATTTGTAAAATGAAAATAGAATTAAAAAGATATTGACATGAATTTCCCCAGAAGCAAATTCCATGTCTCAAAAGGGATTCTATTAAAGCAAAATAAACATTTAATTCATGAGAAAGTACGCTCAGGGCATAGGAGCGTATAGGGGACGTCAAGACATCCCTAATTTGTCATAGAAAAAAATTCCTAAAGTGCCCTGTAACGGAGACATATACCCCAAAGGGGTACCCATCTGCTTACCTTTTGGGCTCTAACTTTCGAAGCGACATGTATATTTTAGTGAAATTTTAATATTCTATGTAGGCCATAAAGACCCATAAAACCATACTACAATAGATGTTTTACGTCGTCAGGGAAGTCAGGAACGGACTTACCACTACACTCGTTGGGCCAAAATTTTGACAGGCGTCATTTTACAGTGCTGTATATAGATCTTTTAAATACTCTGGTCATTTCTCTTTAAAAAAGGTACTCTACATTTATTTCGATAAAATGGGCCCTTGTCCAAGAAAATACATTTTTTGTATAATACCTTTAAGCATTGACTTTCGAAATTTATTCAATAATCAAGTTTATTAACATAAGTTATTTAAACACTGTCGAATAACCATAACTAATAATTAAAATTAGTCATTATTACATCTCATTAATGCTCACATGCATCTAACTTATGGATAAGCACTCGGCAATTGTGTGGATGCAGGAAGAATTTATTTTGATACATTTCCAAATCGAAATGTTTCGCATAAGGCGACCATTGAAATGGTGTGTTATTCTTTCTATCAGATCTTCCTTGGTGTGAACTGGTGTCGAATATACAAGCCTAAAATAAATTTCCTCATAAAAAGAAATACAATGGAGTTTTGCCGGGCGACCTCGGTGGCCATAAAATAGAGCGGTCCAATGAGATGATTCCCAATAATCCCCGCCCACATGTTAACCATGAACCTTTGTTGGTGCTTTGTTTGTATTGTTGCATGGGGATTTTCTTCATGGCAGATATGTAAATTATGGCAATTTATTACTTTGATGGTCATTTAAATTGTATGACTATGATTTAATAAAGAACATTAAGTAAGTGTTACTTCGTCTCTGGTGAATCCGGCTTCGTCCGTGAACAAGACAATACTGGTAAAATTATGTTTGTGCCTCAATTTTGGACGTGATTAGGATGTAGCGTGCAGTTGTTCTCGAAGGGTCTTATCAATTAACTCACTTTCTCCTTGATTCCTTGATCTTTTTGACGGCCCTCCTCCACCACGATGCGGCAAAAAAACTTTCTAAAATGAATTACCAAAAGATTAAGCTACTTTAAGCATTTTTTTATATCGCTTGACTTTGTTTAATAAATTCTTCTCGCCTCCACACAATGGCCGAGTGCTTGCCCATAAATTAGATGCGTGTCAGCATATTCACTATTTCAATAACGTGTTATACAAAAAATTTATTTTCTTCGACAACGGCTAATTTCCTCGAAACAAGAGGAATGACCAGAGTATTTAAAAAATCAGTTTTCACCTCTGTAAAATGACACCTGCCAATATTTTGACCCAACGAGTATGGTGGCAAGTCCGTTCCTGACTTCCCTGACTGTAATATGGTTTTATGAGTCTTTCATTTATTATACATGTCGATTCGAAAGCTAGAGCCGCAAAAAAATTAATTTCGATTTTTTTATATTGTTCGTAGAAATTTAACGGTTCTGTGCAACCGACAGACAGACGGATGACCGCGGAACGGTGCGGGCACCTGAACGCGGTCGCCATAGCGAACAAAGTGGGCGAGGCCTGGATGGGACTTTTCCCGGTGGTTCCCCTCACCTACATAGCCGTCTATTTCCCTGTTCTTTTTAAAATGTAAGTTTGGAATGCCGTAATTTTGTGATTTTTGCTAATTTTAACGTGTAGACACGCTCTGGACAGTGTCTACTTTGAGAATATTGATTTAATTTTCTTTACAGAGGTTTGAAAACTTTGGGACCCACAAAGTTGTTCAAAATAAGAGACAGCAAAGAATTTAACCCCACCGAGGTACGAGTGGTGTGACTATATTGTTTGTCTGCCTTCGTCAGCGCTTGTTGTGATGTTTGTTTACGTTTTATTATGGCTGCTGTGTTTTTGGAGGGGGAATCCTTTTTTTCTGTAGCATTTTGCAAGAACATCGATTTTGCGGTCCCCGCACCAGGAACTGAACTTTGGAAAGGGAAAAGGGTTCCCCCCCAGTTGTTATTAATTTTTTGCTGCAAGAATGCAAATTATATTTATGCTTGTTATTGTTGCTTTGTAGGCTAATGTAATACAGGGTGTTTCATTAATATTGCGGATGAGTTTCCTTGCTTAAAAATGTGAAAAAAGTTCCTATAAATCTATGTTCGGAAATGCTTGGCTTCGGAGATACAGGGTGTTACAATTTCTAAGCGGAACAAAAAATGTGTACGCCACTGCCGTTTTCTTTTTTGATGACACTGTTATGTAGGCAGCTTAATGGGTAATGCGAAGTACCTTTTCATAATTTTTTGATTTCGGCTTTGTTTAGGAGATACAGGCAATTTTATCAAACTCTGCGATATACAAATAAATGTCATTTATTTTTCTATTATTCTTTTTCTCGAGAACGGTTGATCGTAGCGATTTCTATCAAGTATACCTTTTTCACGTAGAACTGATGAAGAAATCTATTTCTTTGCTTATAAATGTAATACAAGCACGTATAAAAAAGTTACGACTCCTCAAAGATTAAAAAGGCATGTCGGTGGCGCCCTCTATAAGTGGGAGCCATACTAACATCAGATTCGAATTTCGCATTTCAAAAAGCCCCTAGATACCAATTTTAGTTCAAATATCGACATTATTTTAAAAATTATTTAGAAAAAACAAGAATAGAAATATAACTTTAATTTCCGAAACGAAGCATTTCCGGGTATATGTTTATAGGAACTTTTTTTCATATTTTAAGGTAGGCAAACTCATCCTAAATTTTTCGCACTATATTAATGAAACACCCAGTATATGCTTCGTTTTAAATGCTTATTTTATTGACTAGTGCCAAAGCTGCTGTGAATTTAAAAGACGCTGTGGATCTTGTGCTTCATCTGTTTGTCTAATTTACTATAATATAGAGGCATGCAATGTTGAGACGCATCCTGTAGATATTTTAACATCCGATATTTATTTTTAGAATCAAAAAACGGAGTGAGTAGCTGGGGGTTCGCACTGATCTAACAGGTGTTGGTGTGCCAAATAAAATAACGATTTAGAGTAGTTTCTTTTTACCACTGCATTCTTCTTTAGATTTCATTAACCCTCTTTCTTTTTCTTACACTTTTTCTCTTCTTTCACCACTGTTAGTTGGTTCATAATACAGTCTTATTTAATAGCGAATTCCATTGGTAAAAGTGCGGCACCGGTATGTCAGTAAAACTGCACCAGTGCACAAAAAGTGTTGCAGTATTTGAGTACCAATGGTTTTCAGATTAGAACTTGAGTGCATTTTTCCAACAAAGTTGATGATAATACTCGTCAATCCTCAATGATTTTACTTGCCACTGGACAGAATAGAATTTAAAAGATCGAAAAAATCAAAACACTGTGTTTTTTGACATTTTCATCCAGTTTCGGTGCAGCACGGTCTCCAAGAGCACGTGCGGAACTGATGCACCGGTATCCCAATGGTTTACAACAATGAAGACTAAGGTTTACAAATACTTGCATTGGAATGTCCAATGGTTTTCAAATTTTGCACTCGTTCCGCACTTTTTTACCAATGGAATTCGCTATAAGAGTCCATCACCGCAAGCCATGGGCGACAGGCAACCGGCTATACAGCAATGTAAATCAAATGGGGTTTCTTGCGCTCAGCTGTCAACGAATTTCGAGGAAACTGGTAAATTATTTAGCTTTGGTTAAAAGGATATTGAAAGACAATCCTATTTGCGAGGTTTAACATTTTGCAGATTTTTTATTAAGGACTTATATATGTGGAGAAAAGCATGCGTAAAGTTGCAATTCTAACAGCGATAGCAAAACGGAAGCCAAATAAAAAAATCTGCAACATGTTAAACCTCGCAAATAGAGTTGCCTTTCAATATCCTTTTAACCAAAGCTAAATAATTTACCAGTTTTCTCGAAATTCGCTGACAGCTGAGCACAAGTAACCCCATTTAATTTACATTGCTGTATGGTTGGTTGCGTGCCGGTCAGGGATTACGGTGATGCACTCTTAACCTCTTAACCATTTTTAAAAACTGGTTTTCGTGATAGATATAATTCAGTGCCTTATATAAGGATATTACATGTAACAGGCTGTTAAATGAAATTTGACATAAAAAAGATCAACTTAAACATACAAATTAGGTGTTTTTTTTATGAATATATATATTGTAAATTGTAATAAAGTTTTCTTAAGCCAAATTCTATGGAGTTATTCATTTGTTACCTCATTTTCTGTCTTCAGGAAACCGATAATTTATTTGTATTGGGATCGCCAAGCGTTCCGCTTTTGGTACCCAATGTCAGGAGAATGGCATAGTTATTTATTAAACAATTAATGGGTGCCTGGTTCAGTAACAGAAGTCCAGGGTTCAAGGGGAAAAAATGGGAAGGCGTCAAATGACTGCCACATGGGAATCACCCAAATGATAAAATGTGGACCGACAAATTTACTGTACGTCCTTATCAAACTTTAGACAACCATGTATACACTCCATTGCTGCTGTCAGATTCGTTGTTTTGAGGTTAAGTTTATATTTTTGTTTGAGCCGGATAAAATAAATATGTACGAAAGTGTAGGACCGCCGCCTAAAAGACTGAAAACTAGCATTGAAAAAGGTAATATGACACACAGGAAACCTTAAAGTTGTTTTTTTATATCACAGTAATATTATTTCAGGTCCCCCAAAGCTGGAGATTAAAACAGAGCCCCCTTTCGAATCCACTCAACAAGGTGAGTGATTTTCTCTGTGCCTCGGCCAAGTTTCTTACGTTTTCCGTGGTATTTCAGGCTCGAGAGCACCGAGACTTTGCCCCTACTTGGACACAATCAACCGGCAATACTTGGATTTTGATTTTGAAAAACTATGCTCAGTCTCCTTAACGAGGATAAATGTGTACTGTTGCCTGGTTTGCGGCAAGTATTTCCAAGGCAGGGGCACTAACACCCACGCTTACACTCATTCGGTCGCCGAGGGGCATCACGTATATCTAAATTTGCACACGTTGAAGTTCTATTGTCTTCCTGACAACTATGAAATCATTGGTAAGTTTTTCAGGGTTGATTAAAGGCCATTTTCGTAATAATTTCGTTGCAGATTCGTCGCTGGACGACATTAAATACGTGCTAAATCCGACCTTTACAGAGCAGCATATTAAAAATTTAGATTGCAGCACAAAACTGTCCAGGGCCATCGATGGGTCACTTTACGTGCCTGGCATTGTAGGGCTTAACAATATTAAGGCTAATGATTATTGCAACGTGGTATTGCAGTCTTTGTCTCATGTAAACCCATTGCGAAACTACTTCCTGCGAGAGGAAAATTATGCCAAAGTCAAGAGGCCCCCAGGGGACTCCTCCTACCTCCTGGTTCAACGTTTCGGCGAGTTAATGCGTAAACTGTGGAACCCCAGGAACTTCAAAGCGCACGTGTCGCCCCACGAAATGCTCCAGGCCGTTGTGTTGTGGAGCAAAAAGACGTTTCAGTTCACGCAACAGGGGGATCCTATAGATTTCCTGTCCTGGTTTCTGAACGCCCTGCACAAGGCTCTGAACGGCACGAAGAAACGGGACAGTTCTATCGTGTACAAGTCGTTTTTAGGCAACATGAAGATTTACACGAGAAAGATTCCTCCAATAGATATGGACGAGAAGCAGAAGAAGTCGCTATTGATGACGTATGAATATCAGGAGACTGTTACTGAGTCTACGTTTTTGTATTTGACGTGCGACTTGCCCCCTCCGCCGCTGTTTATTGACGAGTTTAAGGAGAATATTATTCCGCAGGCAAGTTTAACTACAGTCTCCCTCCATACTAAATTTATGTAATTTTTTTTAAAAACGTCTGCAAGTTCAATCTGCAATAGCAACTGCACCATAATGGTGCTTTGTTTTCCAAGGAATTCTAGAGGTATTGAACTAGACTTAAAACAGCTCTTTAAACATTTGATAGCTCATATCTTAAAAACGCTATAGACAAACTATACAGGGTGTCCAAAATATAGTGGGCCAATATTGCTATCTATATCTCGGTCGTTCAAATTAGAGAAAAGTTGCCTTTTGTAGTGATCATTTATAATGTGCTTACAGTGTTGCCAAATAATTTTTAGCTTTAGATATAATAAAGGGAATGCGAAAATTCCTCAATTTTTTTTTCCAAATACGTCAAACACCACTGATTTCATCAAAAATTGTTTAATACAAAAAATGTATCGTTTTTCATTCTCTAGTAAACACACTTAACCTATACTTACAAAGGGTTGAAATATAATCGAAAATCCTGTACATGTATTTTAGGTGAACCTTTATCAACTTTTGGCAAAGTTTAACGGTCAATCGGAAAAAGAGTACAAAACATACAAGGAGAATTTCATGAAGAGGTTCGAAATCACCAGGCTACCGCCCTATTTGATCCTCTATATTAAAAGATTCACAAAGAATACGTTTTTCGTCGAAAAGAATCCGACAATTGTGAATTTTCCCGTCAAGTAAGTACAAATGTTGTAGCCTGTATAAACAAAAAATCCTTAAATACTCTACTACTATGTTATTAAGTTTATGTATTTCATCCACTAGGCGCCATTTTGTTTTTTCGTAAATTGGCTCTAACTTCGCCATTGTGAAAGTAAATGCCAACTTGTTGTATGTCATTGAGAAGGTAATTTTGAGAAGAATTCGATTATGCGATAAAAATAACAGGTTGTCACTAAAAAGCAAAAGTTGACGTAGTTTCCCGTTCTTATGAAGATCCATTGTTGCCGGTGGATCAGCATCATCCAGCACTGGTGGTAAGAGCGAGTTATGAGTTTGCCTGGTTCGAATGCAAGCAGATTGAAAATACAAAAGGAAATTTTCTATTGATGTATAACTTAATACAGAAACAAAGCTGGGAGATCCTCTATGACTGTACTGGAGTGAATGAGGTGTTGACTAGATTTTATCACATATTATTACAAAACATATTTGTTCAAAGTCGACTCGAACACGTTTCCTTACGTTTACACATGTGTATGTGCATGAATCCTTAAATAAAAAAGGCCAAGTAGATGTTACTATGTTTGATAAGGTTAATCATAACGTCAACAAAATGAATATAACAGAGAGTATGATAGCGTTAATTAGGTCATACTTAACAAATAGAAAGCAATATGTTGAAATAAAGGGAGCTAAATCCTGTGTATATTAAACTCAAACTCAAACTCAAATATGCTTTATTGTCTCAAAATTTGAAATTTCATTGACAAAGCGTTGACAAAAAAATGTACATAGTAATAAAAAATATTGATCATATTATATTAGTTTAAAGCCCTAAATGTACTATAATAAGATTTGGCACCCAAAATCAGGACATCATAAACAGACTATCTGTCAAAAAAGTCAGTCAAAATATTATATAAAGAGAAAAAAAAACAGAAAAATAACACTCAACAATTATGGAATATGAAACAGACAATAAATTAAGTTTGGGAACAAACGACATAAAAATAACACTTTTCATCTTCCTCCTTGCATTCTTCTCTCTCTCTCTTCCCTTTAAAGCGTGTCCTCATAGTACTCTTGGAGGTTGTAATATGCTTTACTTGCTAGTATTTTTGTAACTAATTTTTTAAATAAACTTAATTTGGCCACATTTCTGTAAGTCTGTGGTAAATGGTTATAAATTTTGATGCTCTCGTAAATTATCGAATTTTTTACAAGCGTTGTCGTAGGGATGGGTAGCGAAAGCCTTCCGGACTGTCGCGTCTGATATGACTCAAGTGTATCAGAAACATCTCGAGACCGTCTTTTATGGACAATACATGCGGTTTCCAGTATCAATAAACACGGTAAGGTTAAAATATCCAATGATAAGAACAAAGGTCTACAGTGATCCCTAGGTTTCGCCCCGCGCAGATATCTAATAGCTCGCTTCTGAAGCACGAAAACAGGGTTAAAAAGCTGTTTACTGCAGAGGCCCCAAAAAACGATTCCGTATCTCAGCCTAGAATCTATCAATGAGCAATACACCATTCTTGCGGATGACACACCCAACTCACCAGAGACCACCCGCACAGCATAACACGCAGAAGCTAATTTTGAATTAAGGTTAACTATGTGTTCCTGAAACTTCAGCCTGTCATCCAATGTGATACCCAAGAACTTAATATAAGGTGCACTGTGCACTATTTGGTCGTTAATAGTAAGCGAAGCCAATGATGACTTGAATGACATTATGTTAGTCTTTTTTATATTAAAGCATAGGGAGTTAGAATCACACCACTCCTTTATACGCTGAATATCGCGAGAGATGATGTTTCTCATATCCTCAGTCTCCCTCCCCCGCCAGAAAATCGTTGTATCATCGGCAAACAATGTAAATTTACCCGAAATGCTAAGAGAAGCCAGATCATTTATGTAAATAAGAAACAATAAAGGACCCAACACGGATCCTGGAGGGACTCCTCGGGCAATATCCCGAATGGCCGATCGCACCTGATTGCACTGCACCAGCTGCTGCCTTCCGGAAAGGTAGGACGCGAACCACGCCAGCGTTCTACCACGGAACCCATAACGCTCTAGTTTTTGCAGCAGCGTCTGGTGATTGACACAATCGAAGGCTTTCGAATAAAAGTACCTCTGGGGTTCCCCAAGGGTGAAATTTGGGGCCACTACTTGCCTTAGTGGCAATTAATGGAATTGATCAAGTTGTAAAACATTCCAAGGCTCTGTTCGCAGATGGTTTTAAGTTGTTTTTCGATATATCTAGCTGGGAAGATTGTGAACCTTTGCAAAGTGACTTGAATGCTGTGTCTGAATGGTGTACCACTAATATGACTTTACTCTTAATGCAAATAAATGTTCTATTATGACTTTTTCCTTAAGAACGAACACTATGAATGAGAAATAGAGTATAAATGGCTCTCCTTCAAATAAACTGTCAGTGCAAAAAGAATTTTTTTTTGATATAGTTCTCTGAACTTCACTGATCACATAATAGCAAAAATAAATGATGCCCACACAGGGCAATGGGATTTATTATCAGGTTCGCAAAAAGTTTTAATGTCAGTGTTTCTCTCAATTTGCTTGATAGTCTGGGGTTGCCAGGGTTATACTTTGTTGCTTAATGCGAGAAAGTAATAAAATTTAATTTGCAATGACAGGACCCATTAACCAGGGTGGACGGTCCTTAATTAGGGTCACCCTAATTTGCATAGAAAAGAAAGACGAGTTTGGTGAATGAAAGTATTGTAACAGCGGCGTTACAGGTAGTTTATTAGAATAACAGTATAATAATAATTATACTTGATTTTAATTATAGAGATAGGCGAATAATTGAGATATTAAGTAGATAAAACCTATTTCTAAAAAAATCTGACCATGAATTGGCAGTAAAAATAAGATCAACAGAAGATCTAACCCCTACCAAGTAAAAGCACTAACAAAAACATAAAATACTCTAAAAGAATGCGTGATAAAAACTGCAACTCCAGAAATGGAAATAAACAGTATTATGGACGATTACAAAGCCCAGGATTCATTCGTGTGTAGTGATATGTCGGAAATAAACTTTTTTGACAACTATCAAAGCAACATAAGTGTGATACATGTTAATATAAGGAGTGTATACCAAAACTTTGACCACTTCCTGGTATTCTTAGAGTCATTACAAAAGACTTTTGATGTGATTGTTATGTCTGAAACCCATTTTGTACATAATATCAAGGATTTCACCATACCAGGGTACAGCACCACATTCAACGAGAGCAATATAAACAGGTGCGATGGATGCATTGTGTATGTAAAGCAGGACATATTCCTAAGACATGAGATACTAATGGAGGATCAGCTCAAAATCGCAAAAGTAATACTACATAAAAATAATTTACTGATTAACATCCTGGCAACATACAGGGGCTTTGGTATATCACCAGATAGTTTTGTAAATAACTTAAACAATATAATACAAAAGGAAATCCATGATCATAACCAAATATGCATCTTTGTGGGAGATACAAATATAGACTTACTAATAATGGAAGAGGATACAACTAATAATTACCTAACAATGATGCAAAGTCATGGATTTGTTAGTGTGATAAATAAGCCCACTAGAAGGACTGTCGACTCAGCATCATGCCTGGACCATTTTTTTGTAAAATGTAAGGAACAATTTTTTAATCAAATCAATACTGTTGTCCTTAATCATGACTTTACGGATCACGATCCCATTCTGCTCAGCCTGCGCACAAGCATCAACACACATGACTCTAATAAAAACAATACATATCAGAAAATTAACTATAATAAGTTAAAAAGCAGCCTGCAGGTGGCAGATTGGGATGGTGTACTCAATTCATGGGACGCTAACACATGTTCCGATAATTTCATTAATAGGCTTATGGACATAGTATCAAGCTGCACAAAAACAATAGTAATTAATTGTAAAAATAAAGTAATTAAACCTTGGATAACTAAGGGGATCCTAGTATCTATCAGAAATAGGAACAGATTAAAAAAGGAATGTACACTGAATAATAATAATTTAGCTTTGTTACTGAGATATAAAAAATACAGATCAGTGGTATCAAAATTGATTAAAAATGCTAAATATTCTTTTTACAAAAAACTTGCGGAAAAAAATTCAAAAGACCCAAAAAAGCTGTGGAAAGTAATTAGGGAAGCCACAAATGATCATTACACGGGAACTGAGATAAAAAGTATAGTCAATTCTGATAACATTGAGCTCACAAGTAAAAAGCTAATAGCTAAGGAGTTTAATGACTATTTTTCAAAAGTAGGAAAAAATCTTGCACAAAACATAAAAAATGCTGGGCCGGAGGAGGGAAGACTAGGGGCTATTGAGGTGGCACAATCTTGCTTCTTGAGTCCAATTTCTGACATAGAGCTGGTTAGGGTGATAGATGATCTGAAAAACAATGTAAGGGGAGGTAGGGACTGTATTAGTTCGGATATTATAAAGAAATATAAAGATTACTTAAAACGGCCATTGTTGCACTTAGTCAATGTGGTTTTTACTGCTGGAATCTTCCCTGATTGTTTTAAAACGGCAACTATAATTCCAATATATAAACAGGGTGACAAAAAAAGTACAAACAACTATAGACCTATAGCCCTAACGAGCTCTATAAGTAAACTACTTGAAAAATGTATCAAATTAAGAATGATATCTTTTCTGGAAAAAAATAACCTGCTACATGAAAATCAATTTGCATTTAGGGAGGGTTCAAGCACGGAAAATGCACTCTGCAGAGTTACTGAAACAATTTTAAAAAAATTGGACCAAGGGAAAAAAGTTATAGGTGTCTTCCTGGACCTTCGGAAAGCATTTGACACTGTGGCACACCGAATACTGCTGAAACGACTAAATAGAATGGGGATCAGGGGAACGCCGAATAATCTAATAAAATCATATTTAAAAAGAAAGCATAATACAAAAATAGCGGAGGAAGTTAGCGATGAGATGGATGTAGAATTCGGTGTGCCACAGGGGACGGTTCTCTCAACATTGTTATTTAATGTATATATTGATGGACTAATGCGAGTTCTGGCGGAGAATGGAGTGGCGTTCTGTTTCGCTGATGACTCGAGTATATTGATCTGGAGTGATGACTGGGAGAATGCGATACATTTAGCAGAGAAGGCCATGCAAAAAATAAAAAGTTGGCTAGACAACAGCCTACTATCTCTAAATGTTGACAAAACGAAATGGGTGGCCTTTTCACTGTCCTCACGTTCTCTGCCGGATTTCCAAAACTTGAAAATCCACAACTTTGATTGTGATTTGAGCCCGGACTGTATATGCAATGAACTAATAGAAAGAGTAAAATTTGTGAAGTATTTGGGGATATACATTGATCAAAACTTTGTATGGAAGGAGCAAGTTAAGTACGTAACAGGTAAAATAAGGAAATTAATATATAAATTCTATGAGCTGCGAAATGTTTTATGCTTAAGCTCATTAAAAATGGTATACTATGCTCTGGTTGAATCAATTTTGAATTATGGGATGGTGGCTTGGGGTAGTGCCGGAGTGACAATTTTAAATAAACTTCAAGTTGCACAAAAATATATTATAAAAATCATGCTATTTAAAAATAAAAGGTTTCCTACTGAATCTCTTTTCAGAGAAAGCCAACTATTAGATATCAGACAATTACACTTAAAAGCTGTAATTAGATTCATGATAAAAGTACCATACTATAAAGAACCAATCATTCATGGAATAAACACTAGAAATGCAGCACAAAACAGTGTCGCGCGTCAAAACCCTAAGCATACCGCGTGCCAAAACCACATTTACTGTCTGGGTCCAAAGGTTTTCAACTGCATCCCTAACAACATTAAATTAAAACCATACTACAAATGTAAAAAAGAAATAAAACAATGGATTCTTGAAAGTAATTATATAATTAGGTATGTAGTCTAAATTAGATGCATTCTGTACATGCACTCCTACACTTACACTAAAGCATAAGAACTCAAATATTATATTACATATTTCACTAACACTAACAGGTACAATATTAATATGCCATAAACATATAGTCTGATTACTATTATTCTTATCATATAAGGTTAACGTATAAACTACTGTAAAAAGGTTTAAGAAAATTAGTGCACACACAGTACTTTAAGTATCATTGTGCACTAAAGTAGAAGTTTTGCATATTTTAGTAGCAAATTTAAGTTAGGCTAAAACTTTAAGTGTTTTATATACTTATATATATATATATTATTGAGAATTATAACCTTGTTAATTGATAGACATTTATGCCTTGTTATAATGTATTGTATGAACTGTAAATGTAAACTACTACAAATAAATAAATAAATAAATAAATATATAGAAGTAAGAATAATATGAAAATACAACTTAATTTTTAAATTTTATTCATCATGTTCCGAGTAGTCCGATAAACTATCGTCCTTGGGGTCCAGAGAAATAATAAGGGGCTCTACAGTGTTTTCTAGCATGTAATCAGCTTCCCACATTCTTCTATTTCAATCACATGTTCGATGCACTTACTCCTTTTTTCACAATTCACTGTCTTTATTCCCTCTTGCAAGAGGTTTCCAACGTCTTTCATTTTAAAAGTGCTAAAAACCCTTTTACTTGCACCCACACAGTGATATGGCGGAAATTTCGTACAAAGAGGTTTGGTTAACTTTACAATCTCCAGTAGCTCCTTTTTTAGCATGTCTTTATGAAATGGCTTCTTATTTACAGTAAGCCATTGAATGATGCCAATTTTTTTCCAAAAAGACGTTGGTATTTTTTCGGATTTTCTTGAGTGGTAGCTGTCACTATCTATGACTATAACAGACCCAGGAGGAATAAGATCTAGAATGTGCTGGAAGTATTCTTCAAAGACATCAGCGTTCATGTCTTCATGATAGTCTCCAGTCCGTTTCGATTCAAATCCTAGTAGGCCGCCATGGACAAATCCATTTTTGCTACCAATGTGAGTAATTATTAATCTTTTTACCTTTTCCCGAGGGTGCTTTTATTCCATCCTTGCACGAAAGCTTGGCTCGCGCTTTTTATATGTTTATCTTTATTTAACCAACATTTTACCAAAGGTATAACCTTCATTTAACCAAGTTTCGTCCATATAATAGACATTCCTGTTTTCCCTTCGAAACTGTCTAACTGCCCTCAAATATCGTCGTCGCCAGCAGATGATTTCGTCTTTCTCTATTAAAAGTGATTTTCTGTTTTGAATTTTTTCATAACAAAGCTTTCCATAGTTTCTTACGCGTGGGTGGAATGAAATCATCCTTTTTCATATCAGACATTATTTTGTCCAAAGTAGGTATTTCTTTTTTTAAGTAAAACGAGTGTATGATTCTTCTGATAGCAGTATTTTCATCCTCATTTATTACAGTTTCTTTTCTTCCTGTACTCCTCTTTGGTGACAAACACATTTCAACTAATTTTGCAACTCCCAATGTTTGGGGCTCATGTCCCGAGTACCTTTTCAATATGGTGTTCGTATTGCAAAAAAGGGCCTTGCGTTTTATGTTTGGAGTTAAACCCGGAGAATCATGTAGGGCACTGTTTATTCAGCATAATATCCTAACACTTGCATGTGTGCTTATTCTGGAAACTGCCTGTCTAATCCACTCAAAGTTTCAGTCACAGATTCACTCGGCCGGAGTGCGCTCTACACGTTCGGCTTGTCTTACGGAACTTCCTATTCCTACCTCTGCACTTACTTATAAATCACTTATATTTAAAAGCAGAAAAATTTTTAACGCCCTTCCTTTACACATGAGGAAAATAGTTAGCTATAGAAAATTCAGAAAAGATGTAAAAAAATTATTGATTGAAAAGGCTATATTCTGTGACAGATTACTTTAACGATCGCGGTGGTTCGAGTTAGGTAATGTGTGTTTTGTACTTGAACATGTTTGGTTTTATTAGTGTATTAGTAGTATCGGTAAGTCTTATTAGTTTTATGTGCTTTGTCAATGAAATTGTAAAGATTTTTTTTTGTGACAATAAAGCTATATTTTGATTGATTGATATATAAAATAATAATTGGACTACGCCTATGGAATACGGCAAAGACCACTGAGTTTTATAGTTCAATAATGATTTATTACTCTCTCGCATTAAGAAACAGACTATGGAATAAGGTGGTTCAATTTGGTCACCCTTTTGGAGTAAATCAATTCAGAGGATGCATCGTAGGTTTTCAAAATGTATGTTTATTAAACAATTTGGCTTTTATCCCCAACAGAACCATGATCACTTTAGATTGTTAAGGCTATTATTTAATAGATTACCACTTGAAAACAGACACAGACCTGTTTACTCTATTTAGGAATACAAAATTTTAACTAATCAGATTTACTGTCCCGATGTTTTATCACAGCCTACCTTTCTAATTAAATGTGTTAACAGGAAACAGAAAAAAAAAGTTTTATCTGGAATTTCCTAGGACCAGTTTGTATAAGAATTCCCCTGTTTATGGATGTGTAATTTGTTTGACACAAACCTTAATGTTCTTTTTGATATATGCGACTTTTGCAGGAACGTAGATTTTGGGGAATTTCTCTCACCGGAAGTGAAAGCCCAACACAAAAACACCATTTACGATTTGGTAGCGAACATAGTGCACGACGGGGAACCGGGTAAGGGCACGTACAGAGTGCACATCCTGCAGAAATCGACGGGCCAGTGGTATGAAATGCAAGATTTGCACGTCACTGATATACTACCACAAATGATCACCTTGACCGAGGCCTACATACAGATTTACGAGCTTAGAACATAGGTAATATATATTTTGTGAGAAACTCTAGTGTTTTGTTTGTTTTGAAAAAAAAAACCAAAAAATAGTAAAAAAACTTTTATTAAAAATTTGGTACAATGCGAATCTGTACAAGTCAACAAACTACAAAATACCGTTAGGTTATCGGGCCCCTAAATTACAATAAAACACAACCCTATTTTGGAATGAACGAACCCAGAGTATTTAACGTTTAACGTTCCCTTGCTCAGTGAATAGGTAATTAATAACGTTTTAAAAAGCCACTGTTTTAACGTTTAAATGCATGCACGCCTCTGGCGTCTGGTAAGCCACTGAGGTAACCAATTATTGCTACAACTTTGACATTGATTAGGCTGTTAAATAAACAGAAAAAGAACTTTGACATTGACAATCCGTTGTAAACCTAACGTCCAATTGTCAAGGCGGCCGTCAAATCAAAAACGGAATGTTCAAGCGATTAAAATGCGTCACTGGACTGTCAAAAAAACGACGAAATACAAAAATAAACTTTTAAAACTTCTTAGAAATTAACATGATGTATTTTAATAATCTCGCTGCCAACGTTACCGCAGTCACCAGATTTAGACAATACCGTGACGTCTTGCAGTGTCAAAATTAGTTGATTGGACGCCGTCAGATGGCGCGAGGATTAGACCAACACACAAATAGCGGTACGGCATTGTCCTGATGATGATCCACGCTTAGAATTTTAATTAGGCGAATTAAATAATAAATTATGTCAGATATAGATAGCTTCACAAATATCACATGTCCAGCCTCTTGGCCTTGCGCTTTCTTGCTTTGCCGGGTTCGTCCGCGTTCTCGGACTTCTCGCTGCCCTCGGATTCGCTGGAGACGCGGTCGCTCTCCGAATTCACCTCCTGATCGACCAAATCATCTTTGATATCTTCGTCGTTCTGAAATAAAACTGTCACTTACAAAAGGATGGAATTTAAAATAGCAATCAAAACTTACGAGTTCATCGTCGCTGTCTTTGTCTCCCTTGCTGTCCCCGGATCTGATTCCAGAATGAGCTGATTTTTGCGGAAAAACAAGATCTATAGCGCACACGAGAATCTGGAAAGAACAAGAAAAAATGCAAATTCTATGCCTCGAGTAACAATACTCAGTATAATTGTCGCCTAGATGCTCCGTCTGGAGCGAAACATTAAAACACTTACCAATCCCAGACAGGCACCCAAGATAATGGTGGCAATGGCGAAAATCAAATACGACGCAATTGTAGGCAGCCCATACTCGTTGGTAAACTTATTGTGAATTTGCTGCAAAAGACAACAATTGGGGATGAAATTTACACACATATACCTGAAGAAGTCAAAGACTTACCCTGAGAGTTTGGGACAGTTTGAAAAAGGATGCAATGACGCTCATCTGCAACGAATCAGGCGATTTCCAGCTAGAAACAGGTTCAACACTTTCCCACTTTCTCTCCTCTACGAAAAGACTGAATGAATCAGTGTCCCTGGAGCCCTTGTATTGCCTGAACTGACCTTCAAGAACGCTGAAAATTTTAAATTATACAACAACAATGAGGAACAGGCTTATCTACCGTACTTACTGGAATATGGTTGGTAGAGCGGTCACTATGAATCTTCCACTCAGTCCTGGGGAAGTGGTGACATCCACTGCACCAACTTTGATGCCCAGGGCGGGTCCTGACCTAGCAAACTCCTTCCATCGTGGTTCTAGGGCCTTGCATGCAGGGCACCAGGGTGCATAGCTAAACAAGTGCAAATTTGGTTTTAAATTTGACCAAAAGTAAAAATGCCTCAAACAGTAACTAAATTTAGTGTTTGTTTGTTGCTAGATTTTGTGTTTTTGATTAGTAATGGTAACAAAACATGTACAAAACAAGTCTAAAAATAAAATTTTGTGTGGGCATGACTTCATCTGTTGATAGCATGGCAATAAAACCTAGTGAAAACTTACAATTCCACCATCCATTCGCCTTTGAGAATTTGCGACCAATTGTCCTCGTCCAATTCGATCACATTTTGTCCGTTCGCACTGAAAAAGGCACCGAAAACCACGAAAATTGTAAGAAAGGTCACTTGGCACGCCATTTTCACTCACTAGTTTAGCCGGCGTTGTCGTGGAAACTAAACGAGATGTAGAATTATCTATCGAAAAACTAAATCGAATGCTGCAAGATCTATTTAAAGGGCATCATTAAAGGAAATTGCACTTTGTGTTCGGGTGTTTATTTTGAGCCCGAAATTACAACCCTTTTCTTCCTATAAACTATATAGGAAAGGTCAAAAACCACAGAACTTCAAAAACCGAGTGAAGTTTGACTTTACTGCATTTTCTTTTAGGCCAAATAAACAATAAACATACACTTTTGGTCATCTACCGGGTAATAGCCCAACCATTAATTAGATGGTGTGAGTGACGTTAGCAACACCACCCCGCTCTGACGGATGACAATTGCCGCCGTGTTGTTTGCCGTGACATTCTTGTCAAAAAGATAAAAATTTTGCCACATTTCATCATTTGCACAGAAAATTAAGTTTCTTTTCCTGCAACTGTATTGTCCAGGTATGCAGCTTCCGCATAAAAACTTGTGATGAATTATTGAACGGACTTCCGCAATCCGCAGAGAGTGAAAACGTGCCAGTGCTTTTTGAAACGTTAAACTGTATCCTTACCCAGCAACGTTACAATGGGTTTGACCATTTCCTCTGTGTTCACGCGACTGTTTAGCAAAAAACCCATGAGAATTCTCATGGTCGGACTGGACGCCGCCGGTAAAACAACCATACTTTACAAACTTAAGCTCGGAGAGATTGTGACAACAATACCCACCATCGGCTTCAATGTTGAAACCGTAGAATACAAAAACATTTCCTTCACTGTGTGGGACGTGGGTGGCCAGACCAAGATCCGCAAGCTGTGGAGGCACTATTTCGCCAACACGGACGGTATTATTTTTGTGATAGACTCCAACGATAGGGAAAGAGTGGTGGAGGCAGAGCAAGAGCTCCACAACATGTTAGATGAAGAGGAATTGAGGAATTCGTTTTTGTTAGTGTTCGCCAACAAGCAGGACTTGCCCAATTCAATGTCCACCGCGGAATTAACGGATAAACTCAAATTGAACACGATGAAGAACAGAAAATGGTATATTCAAGCCACTTGCGCCACTCAAGGTACTGGGTTGTACGAAGGACTGGACTGGTTATCAAATGAACTAGCTAGTAGATAGATGCGTCATGTGTATTATTTTTCGGCACTATTTTTTTAATGTAATTTAGTTTTCTTAAGTTATCTACATTTATAAATTGTACTAGTAAGATTTTGTCCATATTATTAGTTTAAATTAATCAAATAAAGGATCTAAACACTATGAAGGGTTTGTGTTCTTTTCAACGCATTTTAAAGTACTTTCTAGATCACTTTACCATTTGAAACATGAAGGGGAACATCACTATGACACACATTTTTTTTACTACTTACTAAATTATTCAAAGGACACTTTAAAGTATTCTAATAGAAATTTTCATTGGAAAATAACAATCAACAAAGATAGGTATGTAAAACAGCGTCGGTTAGTAAAATATTCTATCAAATATCTCCAATGAAAGCAATCAGGAGATGTTAGATCAGGAGAACACAGTGGCCAACCGAATTTAGGAAATTATTTTTGCTCAGATTGATTCTCTGGGGCTGTGTGTGCAGTTACAATAATCGTGACGATATTATCACTCAAAAAAATAAGCATCAATCGCACATTTGGCTGTAACGCCATATCAAACCTAGTTTGAGAAGATGTAGCCCTTGAAAATAGACAACTCTTGAGATTTTCATTGCCGCCGAAATCTGGTGTTGGTTGAAGAATTCATTTAAATAGATTATGGACTCGGATGACTCACCAAAAAGAATAATTATGTATAGTAATAAAGGCGAGTTATTAATGAAAGTTTCCTGTTCTGTCATTTAATTGCTTTTTATCAAAGGAAAAAAACGTTGCCATGTATTTTCAAGATAAACGCCACTTTCTCCATTAAAACCCAGCAATGAAAGTTGAAAGTATCATTTTATATTCAGTTTTTAAACAATAATAGGTATTTAACAATTTTACCTATTTTTTTTTTTATTTTACAAAATTTTATAAAAATAATAAATTAATCAATTAATTATAATAGGGACTAACTAAAAGGGATCAACTTAAAAATAAATACAATTAGATATATCTACTTTACTTACAAACTTTTTAATCTTTTGAGTTTTTGTCTAAAGTCAATAGTTCTTGGACCAAAAAATAAAATTTTAAGAACAGCGACTTGTTTGGAAATGCGCATCTGAACATATTTAATTTTTTTATGCGAACACTATGGACTTTTAGAGGAAAACTCAAGAGACAAAAAAGATTCACAATGAAATGGGGAAACGCGCCATATTATTGAAATGAGCCAGGTGAATCCCTTAAATAATATTTAAGGGGTAAAATGTTATATGACCCAGAAAAAAGTGGCACTCTGTAGATTATTTCACTTTGATCTATGTGAAATGCAAAAACTCGCCTAAGCCAACATTTCCTTGCATCAGAAGCACAGTAAGATGAGGTTAACCCTAAAGATTCCGACATTTTGCACGCTTTAGCAATGCCGCTCAAGAAGAACCTTTGTGCACTAGGTGCCTCACCTTATTTTATCAACTCCTTGGGCTCATCTTCCCAACCACCAACCTCCCATAGGCCTAACATAAAACTTAACCTGTCCACCAAAAAAAAACACCCTACATTTTCCCCTAAAACACCCGGTCCTGATAACCACTGTCCTGCACAGCCGAGGTGGTAGGCCTGGGCATCGAGTGGTGCCTGCTGATTTGGGTAGCCCGTCGCGCCGGTGCCAAAAACTCGAACATGCTCTGCGTGTGATTGCCCAGCATCTTGCCCAACTCGCAGGGCATTGGATCAGTCCAGAAAAAGTCGTGATTTAAAGCTGTGTCTGCGTCCGCGCGTTTCGACGGGTCTAACGCCAGCAGTTTGTCGAGAAGATCGATGGCATAGGGGTCTTTCATGTAGGGTTTCAAGCGTTCTTTAACCTGAAATTAAAAGGGGGAATTTGGGGCTCAACGTGTATGATTTATTTGATGATAGGGGCAAATAATTTTACATGACAAAGAAAATGTGATAAAATTCAATTATGTCACTTGTTTATTTATATAGAGATTTCAATAAAAAAGACAACAAATTTTAGTTTATTATATTCTGATTATCCTGCAATTTCAGATGTTAATATAATATATACACACAGAAATATGATACAGACAGGGGAAAACAAAACAGTGGTTTTATACTGTAACTTTAAAACACCCTGTAGAACTATTGAGAGGTCAATGAAATTCATGGTCAATCTAACCTTACAGTCTCAACCTTTCCCAACATTTCTTTTTTTTATTCACTTCAAGATCATTTTCCTATAAATCAATAACCTCAAAATTGACTTTGCTCTAAGATCTAAAATAGTCTTACCTTCCGTTTTTGTTCTTGTGGCAACTCCATCTTTTTGAACAGCTCCAAATTTTCTACTCCCGGCCAACTCTGAGGATTGATAGACCCACAAAGTTGGGATATCAGTGTCAACTGTTGTTGTTCACTGTTTCCCTAAAAAATTAATTCTTGACCATGCCATGCTTGAACCAAACTGTTGAACCTGTCTCTTTTACCTGCATAATGGGGCTCCTCGTCCACATTTCCGCCATGATGCAGCCGGCGCCCCACAGGTCCACCGGGGGTCCATAATTTCGCTCACCCAGAAGTAATTCAGGTGGTCTGTACCATAAAGTTACCACTCTATTTGTAAACCTTAAAATATTGAAATTAAGTAGTTTTTTGAGCCCTAATAAGTGAATAGGGAACCTACCTATTGGGTAGTCCATTTTTATTAGTACTAAAAGCCCTGGCTAATCCAAAGTCGGCTAATTTTAGCACGCCGTTTTTCGTTATCAGCACGTTGGCGGCCTTCATGTCTCTGTGCAGGATCTTGTTGTAATGAATGTAGTATAGTCCATTCAGCAACTGCTGAAGCACTTTCTTAATCTCGCCTAAACTAAATTTCACGTTAACGTTCGATAGAAGTCCCGCTAGATCATGCTCACAAAAGTCAAACACTAAGTAGAAAGTAGACCTGTATCTGTTGGCAGCCGAAGCCTTGGTCCTACAGATTTCTATTAAATTCACCACGTTGTCGTGTTTCAGCAGTTGTAAAATGCGAATTTCTCTCAGGGCTGTTATGGGAAAGCCCTCTTTTTCGTTGTCCATTAGAACCTTCTTCATAGCAACAAATTTCTTGGGGTTGCTTATGTCCCTGGCTTTGAAGACTTCTCCGAAAGTTCCCTGCCCAATTTTGGCGACTTTTTGGTATTTCGAGGCCTCCTCGCAGAAAGGAAAATTGAAATTTTCGATGTACTTTTCCTTCTCGCGCATATTCATGGCTACGGAGTTGGGGTGACCTGAATGGTGATTATTCTGCATTTTGATAGCGTTTGCACTTATTACCTTACAAGGAAATTACGTAGGAACACATTATAATGAAATTAAATTTTAATAATTAGACTGCTAGATTTGAAGCAAGAACTTTTTTAATATTGTGAAATGTTTAAGAAAAAAATCACAGGGAAAAGACAAAAGCTTATATAAACATAACCAAACTTTCTCTGGTTCTGTCACTGTCAAAGAACGTGACGTCATCAAGAAAAGATGGAAGGGAATTTCGGTTAAATAGGCGTGTTTGTTTCATTGTTTGCAATAAAATTAATTTTAAAACATTCAGAGCACAAAACAGATAAAATTCAGAGGTAGGAGCCATAGAAAAAAGAAACAAAGTTTTCTTTTTTTTATGGTAGGAGCTCAGTTTGAACTTGTAAAGTAAATAGTAAGTATTATTTAAAACCATATTTTACGATGTTCTATAAATGTTCATGTTTTAATTTGTTTGGTTCACAACCAGACGTATACCGAACCTACCCAGTGTCGACCGGTGACCATGACAGTTTCACCACAAAATTGTAAACTTGTATAGTTTACAATCCTGTGGTTTCACCGTTACATTAACGTACGTAACTTTTTCGATATTTTACTTCTTCATCTTTCTCATTTTGCACATTTGCACCCATCGTAGTGTCGGAAACCCCATCCTGAAACTTCCAGGAGTACATACCATAGAAAAAAGAAAAACTTTGTTTCTTTTTTCTATGGTACATACCACTACCACCGTAAACGGTGGTAGTGTACATACTCGCCAAGCTGGAGGCTTCGCGGAATGAGCTGGCAAATTGCCTAGTTGCAGCGCCAATTAAACGAACAAGCAAGCAATTTTGGTTTTGAAAATATTGTGAATATTTTCTTTTGTAAGCGTTACGAAATGAGTTGGATCTTGTTGATTCACATAGGGCAACAGAGTAAGTAGAAGCCGTATTTCATTTAAACGATGTAGATTTCAATCCAGAAAATTTCAATCTTTAGGAAGACTAATCCAAAAACTTCAAGGAGCAGAAGTTCTGGAAAATATCGAGGCTGCAACGGAGGTACAACCCGAAGTAATGCAGGCTCAGGCCTTACCCGAAGCAACAACGGAGGTAACACCCCAAGGCGGCAACGGAGGTACAACCCGAGGAAGTCGTGCAAGAACCCACCTCTAGAGCCGAGAGATTTTATATAGGTACATTAGAAAGAAATGGCAAACCTTACAAATGAGTGATTGTGACTTGTTAATGTTAATAATCAGTAACAAAAAAAGGAAATTAATTGAGCTTTTTAAAGATGGATGGAATGGAAAAAAGGTATACCTAAACATTTTTAGGTTTAGTATAAAATAGATATAATTGTAGCTACCAGTAGCCTGTGAATCATTTTCATAAACAAATCCTTATGAATATTTAATGTTAATATTTTTTTAATTCTAAAATCTCTCAAAAATGGCTAGTAGTGTCAATGTTAGTTCTGTCCCTAATATATATAGTAGAGTACCAATGCAAGCTGTCTCTCTTTCTCCCCACCAATCATCTACTTATGATATGCAATGAATAACTCTTAAAATAATATATAATAAACCTTTTATATCATTTTCATTTTTTAAAATAAATAGATTATAATACATCTTTTCTAATATCCAAGAGTTGTGTGATTTATCTATTCCTAACTATTTTACATAAACTTTATTATTTTTTCTTCTTAAAATTTCTTCAACAAGGTTTATGTCAGGGTATTGAACCTTCTGTAACCCTTCTGTGTAAAAACTCCCTGAAATATCTTCTTTTTCATCATCTTTTAATAAGTATGTTGTAAGGTAAGACCAGTCAATTTTACATCTGTAATTTGAAATACTTCATTCGACCAGTTTGGTGTATATCCCTTTCGAAAAGCTTATAGGTACTTTTTTTAAATTTTGAAATATTAGGATCAACAGTTTTTATATGCTTGTAAGCTGATTTGCAAACATTTTTTTCATTTATATCTATGGGTTTTAACTTTGTGTTGCTATGTTTAGTACAATATCCTTTAGGATATTTACCCATTTATAATTTTCTTGCAAGCTAAACTGTTTCCACATAATTGTCTTTAAAGTTCTATTAATTCTTTCAACAATACTTGCTTTTAAATTGGATAATATACTATAGAGATTTATTTTGTAGTCCTCCATTAATTTTTTAAATTCCTTGTTATAAAATTCTTTACCTAAAATTTTCTTCATTGTTGGGGTTACATCTTTACCAGTTTTTGTTTTTACAGGTAATGCCTATCTATAGTTTCTGTTTAATTTAGGCTGATATATTCTTTTAAATGACAGTAAGGTATAAAACACTAGTTTTGATAAAAAATGTTTACTTTATAACATAACACATTTATATACAAGTGTAAAGTATCTATATCAACAAAATATAGTTCTAATGTATTTACATAAGTGTAACAATTATAAAAACCTTGCGTGATTAGTAGTTCCTATGGTTCCTTTGCCCAATGAGGCCAAGTTTTGATGTCTTCGTACAGAGCAGCTCCCGGGCTTTCAGTGCCCGCTAATTGCCTAGCGGCCAGCAATTTATAGTCTTTTTTTATGTATCCCAACTCGACGCCCTTCAGTATCAATTTCTTCGCGGCAAGTATTTGGATTTCCGGAGGCTTGATGCTGATAAAGGTGCCTATGAAGCCTATACCGATACTTTTAGAGTTGTACCTGAAATTGACATGTGTTGTTATTCCGGATTCTTATGATTTAGGATTTTCTCTTACCCGAAAGCGTGGGCCCCTTCCACGGTCCATCCTCGGCCTTCGTATGCGGCTCCGTCGCCTCCGACCAGAAAGTTGTAGCCGATATCGTAAAATCCCTTGCTGTCTATGTGAAATGTCTGGATAAGTCTGCAAAAAAAAACAAGGTAACAACCTGAAGTAATGTAATAATTTAGGTTCTTCATCTAACTTATGAGTAATAAAATCCATGCTTTGCTATTGAACTCGGTATATTGTCTGTTCATTCAACTTGCAATTTTCTGTTGTACTTTTATGAAATAGTAGGAGTCAGCAAGTTGATCGTATGCTGATTCCTAGTTTACTTTACTATTATTAAATGATGCATAATTTATTGTATTATTATACAGGGTGTCTTTGTACCATATTACAGTAATCCAACCAAAAGTTCTTTTACCTGACGTGAAGCACACATTGACCGATGGAAGAGCAATTTTCGGTGGCGGTGTGATGAATTATAACGTACTGCACTGGAGTCGGCAGGGGCGTGGTGGTATTAATCGGCGGCTGGGCCACCCATTCAATGCGGGTCACCATGCGTAGTTTGTTTTTGAGTTGGCTTGTCGTCGTGATGTCTAGAGAAAAATGTAAATTTACAATTTTTTTTTTAAACAACAATGGAATCGCTCAGAAATCTTACCTGAATCGTATTCGAGAGGTTTGATCTCGTCTTGCTCGTCGGTGTCGTAAGTTAACCGGGTCGCAGTCGACCGTCTGAGGAGCAACACCGTCGCCAAGATAACCACCAGAAAGAGTATCAGGATTCCCAGAAAAAGGCCTAATTGAACTAGTTTGTGATTTGTTAGAGTTTGCAACCATATGAGGCCTGGAATGAAAAGAAAGGGTAACTTTGTTATACTGCCATATGATTTTGTTCCGTTAACACACTGTAAAAAGTCTTTACAAGAACCTACCACATATTCTTCAGACCGAAATTAGCCGATTTAAGTAAACTTACCTTAGTACAAAGTTGTTTAGTTTGGGCGCTAGACGGTGCTGAAGTGACAATTTTTAAATCGTTTTTCTGGATTAATTCAAAAACTGCTCATACTATTTTGCCGAAATTTAGTACGTTTATGGGACAAAAAAACCCATATCACAATTCTAATTAATATCAGTCTATGGGCGTAAAACCTGGGTTTTTTACTAATTGCTTGTTTCAGATTTCTATGCCAATGGAACAAAAGGGGTTTGGGCACAAAATTCAGATGAACCAACTCATTTGCTACAAAAAAGGTACTATTGATAAGACTCGATTCCTCTGACAGTTTTTGAGAAATTTGCATTTTATTATTTAATACGTAGTAGCTTTTACAAAAAAAAAAAATAACTAAATCATAAACGGAAATAAATAGAAGTATCATAAAAATTGCTCAAAATGTCCACCATTTTCATGAATACAAAGATTTATACGTCGAAGAAATTTAAAACACACTCTTTGCAGAACTTGTTCATCGCCCTTAAGTATATTTATTGCATTTTGAATACGTTGCCATAGTTGTTCTGCGTTATCTGGAGTTGTCCTGTAAACCACTGTCTTAAGATGCCCCCATAAGAAATAATCCAATTGATTTAAGTCCGGAGATCGTAGTGGCCAATTTACAGGGGCATTACCTCTACCAATCCATTTATTTGGGTACTGCTGATTCAAAAAGTTTCTAACATTTAATGCAAAATGTGGTGGAGCTCCATCGTGCATAAACCGAAGTTGTAAAGGTAAATCTTCTAGCAAATCTAGCAGCCTATTTTGTAGATGTTGCAAATAAGTTTCCCCGGTTAATCTTTGTGGAATAATGACAGGACCAACAATGTGATTACCAATTATTCCAGCCCACAGATTAATTCTAAACTCATTTTGAAAATGTTTTACCTTGATAGCATGTGGATTTTCATCCGCATTAACATGTTCATTATGAAAATTTGTAATCCCTCTTCTTGTGAAACATGCTTCATCGGTAAACAATATATTGTTGGCAAAGTTGGGATTCTCTTCTCTTTGCCTATGAACAAGCTGACTAAAAACCAGGCGCATTTCAGGATCATTATCAACGTTAGCAACAATATTAAATGTTACAAATTTGACAATAATCTTATGTTGTCAGATGAAACTAATAATAACCAACAATAACAATCGTTTGTGAGGTGTAAGGTCGTGTTGTACAGGGTGATCGCGTATAATGTTACCCCCCTTTAACTTCTTTGTTTCGCAATTAAGAAAAAACTGTTAAATACAAAAGTCGTAGATTTAATGTAAACTTTTTGCAAAATATATTTTCGTAGATACAGGGTGTTGCATAAAAGCGTGACAGATCAAAATTATATTTTTTTAAATGGAATACCCTGTATATTGTTGCATTATTGGATTCTACGGACAATTCTAAACATAATTTATATATAACGCTATATATCTAAATTTATCCGTTTTCGACTTATTAATGTTTGAAAATTACTATATAATAATATAAGAAATAAGATCATGCAAGTCAAGATAAGTTTCCATGGATAACAATATTAACAATGTTAACTTGGTAAATTTCGTAACATGAATTGTCAATTTTGATAAACAGTAAAAATTTTTATTAAAAAATGCCTTATTCTATTCAAGAAAAGCAGACTATTTTAATTGCTTATATTAAAATTATTAAAAATAATAATAATGTGAAAATGGCACAGCAAGAACTACGAAGAAATAATGCGCGTATGCACATTCCCTGTAAACAGACAATTAGAAAAATATTTATTAAATTTCAAGAGGATTCAAACTTAAATCGAACGAAAAGACGTATTCCACAAGACGAGGATACTGAACTGAACATTTTAATTGCTATTCAAGAAAATTCTAATACATCAATTAGAACCATTTCAACCATAGATTTCAACCACTTAAGACAAATGCAGGATAACCTGAGAAATACATCATATGGAAAAATTCAAAAAACACTTAAATTAGCTGGCTACAAACCTTTCAAAATTAGACCCACACCAAAATTGACTGTCCGGCAAAGAGAAAAAAAGAGTAGAATTTTGCCGTGAAATGCTGGGAATAATAAATAACAATAATAACTTTACAAACAATTCTTTGGACAGATGAGTCAACCCTTTCTACCAATGACATGATAAACAGGAAAAATAAGTGGCATTGGGCAACAGAAAATCCCCACAGTTACCGAGAATTCCAGTATCAGGATCGTCAATCTGTAAATATGTGGTGCGGCATACTTGATAATAAAATCATTAGGGCACATTTATTTGAAGGCATGTTAAATGGAAATATATATTTGCGATTTCTTCAAAATGAATTAGGAGACTTTCTGGATGATTTGCCACTAGCAGGTTTAAACCAACTTACGTTTCAGCAAGACGGCGCCCCGCCGCACAACGTAATTGGAGTAACGAACTATCTCACTCAAATATTTGGAAACTGGATCGGACGGAATGGTCCGATTAAATGGCCGCCTAACAGTCCGGACCTCACACCCTTAGATGCTTTCTTGTGGGGCACACTGAAAGATAGAATTAGTGCGAATAATATAGATAATCTTAAACATCTTAAACTACTCATAAAAAATGAAATAAATCTAATAAATACTAATTATCCTGAGTCGATCAGAAACTTCTTGGAAAAATTACGAAGAGCCTTAATAAAGTGCATTGAAGTTAATGGAGGTCCGGTCGAACAACTCTATGTTTAGAATACCTATATTTCTGCTCTATAGTCTGTAATAAAAGTTTTGCTTTGTTTTATTTAGTTTGTTTAATTACACATGTTCATCATTTTGTGCTTGATTTAAAGCTATAAGATCTTATACTATTTGAGATTTTTTTTTAATAGCGTGCAAAATATTCAGTTCAGTATGGTCATCCTGTTATCCATGGAAACGATTACATCTTGACTTGCATGAACTTATTTCTTATATATAGTAATTTTCAAACATCAATAAGTCGAAAACGGATCAACTATTTAGATATATAGTATTATATATAAATTATGTTTAGAATTGTCCGTAGAATCCAATAATGCAACAATATACAGGGTATTCCATTTAAAAAAATATAACTTTGATCTGTCACGCTTTTATGCATGTATCTACGAAAATATATTTTGCAAAAAGTTTACATTAAATCCTACGACTTTTGTATTTAACAGTTTTTTCTTAATTGCGAAACAAAGAAGTTACGGGGGGGGGGTAACATTATACGCGATCACCCTGTACATACCTGAAAAATACGGTGCGAACAAAAAGCAGATGATAAGAAAACTGTTTAAACAGGTTTTTTGTGGTAAATAAGTTGGTTTAATCTAAATTTTAAACTTAAACCTCTTATCTTCCATTGGCGTAGAAATCAAAAACAGAAAAATTCTATAAAACCCAAGTACTACGTGGTAAAAACTACTACGTATCAAGTAATAAAATGCAAATTTCTCGAAAACCGTCAAAGGAATCGAGTCTTATCAAGAGTACCTTTTTTGTAGCAAATGAGTTGGTTCATCTGAATTTTGTGCCCAAACCCCTCTTGTTCCATTGGCATAGAAATCTGAAACAAGCAATTAGTAAAAAACCCAGGTTCTACGCCGATGGACTGATGTTAATCAGAATTTTGGCATGGTTTTTTTGCCCCAAACGTACCAAATTTCGGCAAAATAGTATGAGCAGTTTTTGAATTAATCCAGAAAAACGATTTAAAAATTGTCACTTCAGCGCCGTCTAGCGCCTAAATTAAGCAACTTTGTACTAAGGTAAGTTTACTTAAATCGGCTAATTTTAGTCTGAAGAATATGTGGTAGGTTTTTGTAAAGACCTTTTACAGACACCCTGTATATTATACATAATGTGGTTAGATAGACTTAAAGTTATGTTATTTTGAATAAATAGTTATTAAACTACTGTAATCTATTTAAACAACTCCTTTCTACCCAATTCTCTTTAAATTAAACCATAACACCAACCTTTTCTGAGAAGAGGCGCATCCTTCTCTGCACCTACACCGCGAGCATCGTTTTTATCACAGTTTATATCACCAGGCTTGGCACCGTCCTTGCAGTTAGCACCTGCATCACCAAGAACGTCATCTTCGAACCCCAGGTTCTCTCTACACCCCGATTTGTCTGCAACATCACCGTTGGTAATAACAGGCGTTCCATTAGCGTAGACGATCTGTCTTATCGTCACCGGACCTTGGTAGATGTTTTTGTCGCCAAAATGAACGTCCGAGGAGTTTTCAATCGACACCTGTTCGTTGTAAGGAAAGAAAATTGCTTATTTTTGATGCTTGTGTGGGAAATAATTAAAATCGTCACCTGTCCAAATTGTGGAGGTACGGCGTCACCTCCAGGGTAGCCCAGGCTCTGTACCAAGGAGCCCACCTTACGATAGTTTTGTACGGTGGTGACGTCGTCGTCGCTGCATCGCGATTGGCTGTCGGAATCGTCATCGACTATGTTTGTAGCTAGGATTGTTGGAGGAGATGATGCTACTAAGGTCATAGCCTGCCACCTCTCATACTGTTACCATGGTTATTGTTTATTAGCTTTTTTCTGTTCCACCACTTCGCGCGCCAGTGATTAACACGCGTCACGATTTCGCTGCACTTTGCACACGACCCTCAATTGTTTTCCTTTATTTGTTTCTTGCCCTTATGGCCGATCGATTTTCTTTTGTTTATCGACGCGTACCCCTTGAATATGTCGCACATTTGTCGAATGACTAGATTTTGTCAGAATTACGTACATGGAAAAACCCAGCATATATCTGCGTGGTACGGTACCTCTGCTGATTGCGAGGTCACAGACTGACTGTGGTTTAACTGGTTGTTGATCGTTTCGTTATCCTTTTTATTTTTATATTTATTTGTTAATGTTAAACAAATTGCTTAGCATTACGGGCGCGCGCAATTATAAGAGATTTTTTGTTTTCATTTAATTACCTAGTTTTAAATTTACAAGTATATTCATTTTCGTTGTGATTACGTTTGTAGTCCGGGCGATGTAAAGAAAACTGTAAATATTTGTTGACAATAATTGTCGAGTTAACACACTAATAAAGTACGAAGTGTGGCCTCGTATATGGGGTGCCGCACTATAGCACTACCAGGGCCGACGAGGGGGGGGGGGCAGACGGGACAAATTCCCGGGGCCTGGAGTTAATTGATCCGCATTAGAAATATACCTACTACAAGCACGGTAAAAAATATATTTAAATATATATTTTAAATTTAAATGAAAGGCAAAAAAAGTGGCATGCGGCACTATCTGCTTAAAAAGCAAGCACTATCATCAAAATAGGGCGTGGCACCCAAAAATTTTTCGCCTGCGACGCTATTTTTTTACCGCCTACGGCGCATACCTAGCAACACTGGAGGCTGTCCAGTCCCAGGGCCCGTGTCGGCTCTCCGGCGGCCCTGAGCACTACCACCCGGTGGTAGTGACTATAGAGCAACGCTCCTTTATTTTAGATTTTTTAAGACTAGCCACACAGTGTACAAAGCTATTTAAAAATAAGAAATGAATCTGAAATACAATTTTATTATACTTATAGTTTACAGTTTTGTATTTTCTTTAAATAATGGTTATTGCTGCTGTAAACTCAACTAGTCCATATAGTTTTGTTGTTTTTTTTTGGTAGTAATTATCAAGATTATGAAATCATTATTGATGTAGACTTAACCCTCATAGAAAATGTTTAATTTTAAAAATAAACGCTCTTCAAGACCTGAATTTATAAATTTGCAATTATTTTTAAAACGGCTGGAAATAACATAATTATTTTATCACACAAAAAAAAATTGTTTACGTCACACTAATCAATAAAAGCATACAAAAAATGCGACAAAAATAACTATAATAATATTTCATACTTTCGATCCGAGAAGAGCCAACAAACGAGAAGCGACAATATGACATTTAGCGAAATTAATGTAGTGGGAGGTAACCCGGACAAATGTCATAAGTTTAAGCCTGTCCCTTTAGTCGATGAGTTATCGTTATCGAGTTTAATTGTCTTTTTTGTTTAAAGAGGTCTATTGTTTAACTGTTTATTTCTGTGAGTGCTATGCTATTATAAAATTATGACTGGTAGGTAATATACCTGTGCGTTTCGAGGGTGTCACTCAAAAGAAAAGAAAGGAATATTTTTCAAAAAAACACGATCTGGAAAATAAAAACATGTTCTTTCAGATTAGTTTGATATATTTTCCTTCCCGTCGCCTTTCCTTAAAAAGGTAGGTACAGGGTCTTCCAACGAGGACTGAACAGGGGCTCATTTTTGAGCTTCCTTGTATTTAAAGAAAAATCCAAAATAGCCAATCGATGTACTTTTTCCTGCAGAATTCAAAAATGAAACCAAAAATTTATTTGAACCAGAAACAAAAGAGTTACGCTATGGATAAGGTGTTTTTTAAATGGAACATAGCTTTTTTTATTCGATTTTTGGAACGAGTGATTTTTTTTTGTCCGTTCTGATTAAAATATTTAATATTGTGACAGCTATTTTTATTAAATTTTAATGTTTTATCCAGTATAATTTAACTTTAACTTGTTTGAAACATACACTAGGTAATAAAGGTATAATCACCTTTGAATCCTTCAAAGTCAAAAAATTTGACAAATTTACTATAATATTGCCGAAATTAAATATTCATTAGATGAGAGATTGCAGATTGTTATCTTGTTCTACAAAGCCCTCCATAACTCCAATTATACCTTTCACGTAATAAGCAGTGGCGTAGGGGGCGAACTATTGGAGGTGCGCAAATCGCGGAGCTAAAGCGCCGCAGGCAAAAAATTTTTGAGACCACGCCCAAATTTTGTAGGAATTCACCTTTATGCTCCCTAGGGAACAGGGGTCTGGCCCCAAATGAAGTTAAAATCCGCTATATATAAATAAGTAAATTTATTGTGATGAGACGCTGTCAATACCGGTCTTATTAAGTTTATTACTATCACTCTTCTTTACTAAAAATAAAATAAGACCAATCTTGTTTTTTAAGAATTATTTTTTAAGTAGTAAAAGGGCGCCAGGCCAAGGGTGGCGGGGAGGGGGGGCGATCACCCCTTTTCGCCCCCCTGTGGCTACGCCACTGGTAATAAGATACAGCTGACAAATAGAACAAAACAAATGTATCATAGCGGTACAAATGTACTTACTGTTCAGGATACTTTGGAAATGAAAACATGCCTATTCCTTGACCTTCTTTTGAGTGACACCCTCGAAACGCGCAGGTATTACCAGTCATAGTTTTATAATAGCACTCACAAAAATAAACAGTTAAACAATACACTTCTTTCAACAAAAAAGACAACTAAACTCGATAACGATAACCCATCGACTACCGGACTAACGGGCCGGCTTAAAATTATGATAGTTGTCCGGGTTACCTCTCACTACATTGATTTCGCCAAATGTCATATTGTCGCTTCTCGTTTGTTGGCTCTTCTCGGACCCTGAAAAAATCAGATCAGAACAACACATTTGTCCGCAGTAGCTTCTTAGTATATACTGGCGGAGTACTGCATAGTAATATTTGTATCCGTACTTCTTTCGTAAATCAGGTTGTTGCAAACCAGATTAGCTTGAGATTTTAAATTAGTGGGACAGAAGTTATTAGATATCGCATTTATTATTAGCCTAGGTATTGCTACTGCCCAATAGATGGCCCGGTCCATAGCGTGCAGTGGGACGTGCAGTATATCTTTGCCTTGTTCCTTTCTGAACGCAGCCTGGAATTGTCAAAAATTTGGGTCATCTGTTGACGTTTCACCGCCTGGTTTCTTTCGTGCTATTTTGAGACAATGTAATTATTTTTCAAAAAGTTCTAGTTTTTATGGACAGTTTACTAATTAAGTGATGGAAGTATGGGGGAACGCGGTATTTTTGTGCCATCAAATGTGATTTATTAGGTAACTCGCTACATACATACATATTAGGCACCCCAAAAATAAAATCGTGTGAATTATAACCTTTCAAATGAAAGCCTTTTTTCTGTTACTCATTTACATATATTGTTTACCAAATTATATAACTGTACAATAACAATGTCTTTGCGTTAATCACTTCCCATGTCGCGCCTACATAGGGAAACCTGCATCATGAATTTTAAATAATGCCCTCTGCCTCATAAAATCAATATGTACTTAGTATACTTTCCTAAATTTTCCTAGTAGTTTGAAGAATAAACAAGTAAATATAAGGTAAAAGAAGCAACATGAGGTTTAATAAGCAAGAATTAGTGACTTTGGCTATGCAGCCGTCAACCAAATTTGAAAAGGAAGGCATTTTATACATACGAGAAAGACAAGAAGGATTTTTCCGGAAGTCTGAAAGTAAGTTATTTGTTATTATCTATTTTCTATGCAGTCGCAATGGTAGGTAAGTAGGTGAACATTTTTTTGCTGGTCAGTTCAAGATAAACAGCTTGTGGCTTTCAGGGGGTACATCACTGAATTTTGGGAATTTTTTATAATAATTTAAGTTATGTCAAGTTAAGTTGGCGCAATAATATATGAATATCAAGATATTTCTAGAACTGTATGCCTGGTATGAAGTAACATGGTGGTATGTGCAGAATAATTATTCTCCCAACTGGGGACTGGATCCTATTATCAACAGAACCATTATTTCCCACGTTAAGGGAATAAACAACTTCCCATGTTAAAATAAACATTCCTTTAATATAAATAGTAATGACATGGACACCTACTTACCAGATTTGTGCCTCAGTGTTTATTTTGTAAAAAAGCATGTAAAAACAATCTTTATGTGTTTATATCTCTAACATAACAATTATGTTTTGCATGGTTGATCCAGACGGATGTTTTCCATTCATTTTTAACAGTTACAGGTTCATATTTATTCATTTGACTTCATAGCCTGTTATTTGTGACAATCCATTTGAGTATCGCGGCTGCTAATATTTGGTAAGGGTTATATTAGGTTGGTTTTCTAACATCATTCATAACTTTACTAATTTGGTTGAAAGATAATAATGAAGTACAAGAGAGCTTGACCATGTGTCCTAATTAGCCCACAAAACTTATTTTAATTTTAAATAATAGGGCAAAAACCCATCGCCATAATGTCAAATGAATAAATATGTCTCTGTACTTGTACATCTTGCTTAATACCTTTCAATATACAAAATCTCTCTTTTCAACATTTGTATTTATGTATATTTTATTGTTTTACCTATTTTTTATTTATTTATTTCCCCTATTTTTTTGTTTTGATCGTGCCATTGTAGGAAGCAAGAAAAGCAAGCTGGAAAAACATGAAAAAAGGCTTCGAAACTTGAGTTGTGTGGGGGGAATATCTAAAGGTATTAAAAATGGCACTTACTCGCTTTTTACTTACCAGTTTACTTAATGTTGACTAGATCTAAACCTCGAGAATTTATGAAAATCACTACCAAGTATCTGGAGGTTTAAAGCTTAATATTTCTAACAGAAAGATTTAAAAGGCAGTTCTAATGAAAAGGAGATCTTGCACAATGTTAAAATTGCCTAATTTAGATATTTGTTTATTGGTACATTATGTATCTGAATTTTGTACTGGGTGTCAGGTTATATTCTATCACCATCCTTAACCCCCTTGATTTGAATAAAAGTAAAAGGTGTAAGGGCATTTCATTAAAAATGTTTTTCCAGATGTATTCAGAAAAAAATAGAATAACTTGACACCATACAACAACCAAACCATTGACTTAAGTCATGCAATGTATACAGTCCCACTTTGTATCCCTTTTTGTTGTAAGTAAACTGGTAAAAATATCATTAACACTGTCTAACACCATACTCTTGATACCAAGCTTAACAATACTAACAATTTAACTTTTCACCGCTTTTTATTGTTGACCTGGGACGGATGTTATGTTCAGTGTCCAATTTTCTATATGTAGCACACTTTTTCGAGCACACACAAATAATTAGAACATTCTATAGAACGTCACCTGATATTATTGGGTCTTTGTTGTATTGAATGGTCGATAATTTGCTTAAGAATAAGGGAAGAACTTGCTTTTAGACAAAATATTGTCCATCCTTCTTTGAAATATATCTGATAAGCATAATATGGCATACTCAGGGGAGGTCCAGATATCCCTAATTTGTCATGCTCTGTATCTCCGTTAAGAGGCACTTTAGGATTCTTTTTCCTATGACAAATTAGGGATATTTTTGACCTCTCCTAACGGTCCCGAGAGTATGCCATATAATTACCGGACACCTTGTATAGGCGGTGTATTGATCAGCTATCCCTAATCAATATAAATTGTAGCCCAAACATGTATTTTCACTGAGACCTAATGTAAAAGAAAAGCATCTATCACATATTTATATATACACCACATTGAGGGTTTGTTGCAATTGCATGTTTTCAGTATTTTGTTGAACCTCGTATGTCCATTGTGTTTATAGTCAGAAATATGACTGTATTCATGGGTTACATGAATTTATTACGATTCGGTGTTTAATTGGCGTTCTGGTACAGGGGTCACTGCTTTTATGTAATGGCATGTGAAACACACATATAGTTGATGCAAAACAAAAACCGATGCACGTTATGCCCTTCGAGTGACGTCAGTTATCGATAGTGTTGAGTTTGAGTTTGAGTTGAGATAAATATACAAAAATTTCCCATAGTTTATATATTTGTTTACTGCATAATAACTTTTACCATCAACTTTAGTAGATCTAACACCTTTTTTATTTTCATCTTGCCAAGATCGATCAATGGTACCATTCTGAAAAATCCATGTTTCATCCAAGAAAACGAATTGGTACAAGAATGCTTCAAATCAAAATATGCTTTATTGTCTAAAAAGTAAACTTTCGTTGACAAAGCCTAGAAGAAACAGTAAATAAATGATACAAAATAAAGGTACAATTACACTATAAATACTATGATAACCAACAACGTCAACAATTAAAAATCTCAGCATTACACAAACAAAAAAAAAAAAATGAGGATGAAAGAATTAAAAGCCCCCCCAAAGAGTTCTCACTAAAAATGCCAGTGTCAGGTGCATCCCAAATCAGGAAAAGTAAAGACGGTTCTATCAATTATAAAAAATTGCAGTCACAGACAACAACTCGATAACAATAATACTTTTTATGATAATGCCCACCCAATGCAGTACCCGTCAAACAAATCACGACGTCATTCAGAACAGGCCCGGCAGAAAAATTAAAAAAAATTTGACTTTCTTTCCCCTTTTCCCTATATTTCAACTCCACTTAAATTAAAGGAAAGATAGTAAACAACACAAAAAACTCATCACATCATCAAATCAGAAAACATCATTCAAAAATTCCTCAATTGAATAGTAAGCTTTATGGCCAGTAGTGCTTTGACCTCTGTTCTAAACTTTCTTTCGCCATTTATTCCCCGGACATGCACAGGAAGATGATTAAACAACTTCTTACCACTAAAAACAATTGGACCCCTGACTTGACTAGATGTAGGAATAGGCAAGTTAGTACTATATTTCTGACGCGTATTGTATACTGACACTGAGTTAATCTCATCCCTGAATTTTCTGAATATCAGACAACAAGTCTCTAACAAAAACAAACATGGTAATGTCAATATTTTATGCGATAAAAAGTATGGTTTACTAGAATCTTTAATTTTTAATTTAGAAATAGATTTTATTGCCATTTTTTGTAAAACAAATAGAATATTAAACAGGTACTTCGGACAACTTCCCCCAGAAACATATTCCATACCGCGGATGAGATTCTATCAGTGAAAAATATACACTCTTTCTTATCTCCAAGTCTAAATTCTTAGATATAACCCTAATTGCGTAACAATTGGAAGCCAGTTTTTTGCTCAGATATAGAACGTGTGCCTCAAACTTTAACTTGTCTATATATATACACCCAAAAACTTATTTTCCGATTTCCTGTTTAAACTCTGAGTCCCCATATTAATATCCCCAACAGAACATTTAAATGTAATTATATTTGTTTTGGAAATGTTTAGTGATAGAGAATTTGCATCTGTCCACTCCTTAACTTTAGCCAGGTCCCTGTTTATATCAGCTTCAAGTTCATTGGCACTTTTATTTATCCAAAGAATGGTTGAATCGTCCGCGAACAGTCCCTTAATCTTAATATGAGTTAGGTCATTAATATATAGCAAAAAAAGTAATGGTCCAAGAACAGACCCCTGCGGTACTCCAGATCGAATCTCTAGCAGTTGAGAAGACTTCTTATTAAAATTTACCCTTTGTTTACGACCAGTCAGATACGAATCAAACCATTTCAAGGCATTTCCCCTTATTCCATACCTCTCCAGTTTCTGCAGCAGTATTCCGTGGTTGACACAGTCAAATGCTTTTGACAGATCACAGAAAAAGTCTTCTTTTTCTTTAATAATATATTCTTTCAAAAATACCAGTTGAAAGCTACATGGGAAAGTTCCATAAGCCCTCGCCTCAGTTTATCTTTTTACCATCTGAAGCTTATTTTTTTTTAAGAGGCTTTTTAAAGAGTTAAGACAACCATCAAACAGTTCTCTGTCTTTTAATTTCTAACTTAAAGTTATCAAAGTTACATAATGTTCTAAGAAAAATTACAGCTTAATGAACCTATGTTTTAAATAATACAACTTCATACATTCCATAAATTAATAGTGTCACGGATAGAACTTATATCCAATCTTCACACATTTACAACCCTCTTTGAATTAGAACGTTTGTTTTAAGGTGATTCTAATAATTTATTTTCCTTGACTGTTGTTGAAATTGCTCTTACAGTGGAGATATTCAAATTTAGGGCAGCTGCTACACGCTCTTAGAGAAGCTATTAGCTCTTTGCACCGACTATTGAAATGCTTCGGCATTTTTCACAAATAGTAAACAACGTAATCGACAGAGATATGTATGTGCACTTTTGTTTCTCTTAATAGAACAGTTTTTTAATGCTATTTATGACAAGATCTGGAGTTTTTGTTAAAAAACAGACGCACAGCAACACGGAACCACGAACAATTAAGGTTAGTTTTGCATGAAACGTCAAACCAAGCCAACGAGCGAGCTGGCGCCACCGCACCGTTTACAGTTGTGTTGCCAACTATCGGCTAATAAAATTTAAATTATATTAATTTTTATAAGCTTAAATTAACAAAATATTTGCTATAAGTGGGTTCGTATCGAAGAAGAATACTTTAAGTTTGCAGTAAATTCAATATCGCATAAAGTTTTAATACTTTTTGCCCAAATTTAATCTCCTCGGGTTTTCTTACGGGTTTACAACTATCAGTAGATTGATGACATGCATCGGTTTTTGTTTTGCATCAACTATAGATGCGAGTCACGAATTGCGAATAATGCTCTGATTGGTCAATTTAATAATTTACGAATATTCGTAACGCGACTTTTACGTACCTATTGTGTTTACTGTCGTTGCTATAAATAAGTCAAAGTCGAAGTATTTATTTGTTCTTTGTATAAAGAGAATCATTATGGGCATAGAACATGTCAAGAAAAAATTTCAGATACATCTCAGTCCATCACGGTAAGCCCTGATCGGCACGTAACCGACCATACAGCAGTGTAAATTAAATGGGGTTTCTTGCGCTCAGCTGTCAACGAATTTCGAGAAAACTGGTAAATTATTTAGCTTTGGTTAAAAGGATGTTGAAAGGCAACTCTATTTGCGACCAGCTGTCATGGCCTGCGGTGATGGACTCTTAAACCAGTTAAAGTACAAAGTGTTACAAGTTCAACTGTGTTTACTACATGGTCATTCCATTTATGTTTTACTAGTGGCCCTATCCTATAGCTTATATCAAAAACTTACAATATTGTCACCGAAAGTAGAAAATCCACTGATTTCAATAACAATATCAAAGTCATTGGAATCATCCTGAAAAAATGATACAGTTTCAACAGAAATTTAAAATCTAAATAAAATTACAGTCTTATAATATTATCTTCACAATCTATAGGTGGACTTACGCACTGTAATTTTACTTTACATTTAATTAACTGCAAGTTAAATGACATAAGAGAGATTATACAGAATTTCCTAAATTAAATTATGTACAAAAACACTACTATTTTTGAGTGTACCTCTAAACTGCACTAAATTAAATGTCAAGCAGAATTAAAATGAAACTGTTCTACACAGGCCCAGCTTATGTTTTAAGAAACTTCTTCAAGTCTCCTTTTACACAAAATAATCTGAATTTATAACGACTTATGGCGGTTCTTTGTCTTTAAATGTAAATACAATATTATGAAGTTTTGTGGACGTTACTCCGGCGGCTTTGTCTAGCAGATAGATTCGAAATAAGTAACCCATTATCTTTCAGTTAACCTTGAGAGGTGGTGCAGGCTCAGAGGGAACCTGCTGTTTTATTTTAAAAGCAAGGACCCTTTGTCTGAACCCTTGGGAGTGGTCGTGCTGGAACAGTGCCAGGTTAGGATAGATCCGCCTATGGCATCACCCCCTTTGACGACAGATGGACACTACCCTTTTTATTTAGGTAAAAGTACTACCTTTGCATGCTCCTGCTCGGCAACCTCAAAGACCCTCTTATTCTTCTTCCAGTTTTTGACGGCGGTCTGTGCCAGGCGTTGGCCTCCACTTCGGAAACGGAACGGTCCAGCTGGATGGACGCCATTCGCAACGCGAGCTACGAGGGAGTGAGAGCGGAGCTCAACGCTTTGCGGCAGTGCGTCGAACGACGACGCAATCACAAACCGAACGTCGATTTGCAGACGTGGAGGTTGCAGCAGACACATACATTCGGTGGGTGTTCTTCTGCGCTGTCTGGACATTTATTAACTGGGTACTTCGTACCTTCTAAAGGGTCACAGAGTCTCACAGATAAACCTTCTTTCGCAGACATCTCTGAGGTGCCAATGTACGAGATATCCATGGCGTGTGACAACTTGCTCTGCGACGGGCATGGTAGACCTCCCAACCCCACTTTGGTGGTCGACGTGTACATGCCGGCGCAGAGAACATGGGTGCAATACGGTAGAACGGAAATTATAGAGGTAATGTAAGGTTATATGAGAAAATAACAATTTCTATAAAATGTGACCAAAACATACTTGTTAATATTGTTTTTATTTTCAGAATATTGTCTAGAATTGAGTTGGCGAATTCTAAAGACGTGTTTCCATTGTGCATAAGGGTGCGACGAGCTATGCGTCAATCCATGTTATAAAAAGAGAGGCTCACTATGCAATCTTTCCTATAACATGGATTACGCAGTCGCCAGTACCTGTCATGTCAGTAGACAGTGACGTGCCAGTTGAATGGGCACAGTCGCTTCTTCTTTTTCAAGTGGCTGTCCTCTGAAGCATTTCTGAGCCTTGCACACTCCAACCAAACAAAGTTTCTCTTGCGCCAATACTGTCCCTGAAACCGAAATTGTCTGTCACCAATCTTCTTTTCAGGAGTTTTCCTGAAGGAGCTTTCAATCCAGTGGACAGATAAAGGCGTTACGTGCATTTTTAATGTTGAGATCTTGCCAAATGTAATTCACAGTATGCCCTTCATTTAACCATGTATCGTCCGTAAAGTAAATTCTTTTTCTTGCACAGCGATATTGTTGTATTTCTTCCAGATACTTTTTAGGCCACAATACGATTTCTTCCTTTTTCACCAAAAGACTTTTGCGATTTCGTTTTAAGAATCGAAAATTCAATTCTCGTAGTGTACGCATTAGAACTCTTCGTGAGATTTTTTGCATATTCGCATCCCTTTCAATTTCGGCAGAAATTTGTTTGAAATTCGGAAGTTCATTTCGAGAAAAAAATTCATGCACTTTCCGACCAATGGGTAACTTTGTTTGCTGATCAATAAAAAATCTTTTTCCGTCCTCTTGTTTCCTTCTGATCGGACACTTTAGTATTCCTATTGACCTTGATAGTTTTATAAACAGTACGGCAAGATGTCTTAGTCAATGTGGCACAAAGTTCTGCTGCATCAGTAAATGATATTCCTCTGTGTGTACTTAGAATTTCCTCATACACATTTTTTACCATTGTACGCTCCCCAGGTTTTAGATGACGTCGTTTTGTAACTTGTTGGTTACTATCACTTGAAGAACTCGCCTGCATTATAATATTTGCTGTTTTGAATAACCACCAAAATAATAAAACTGAAATGCTAATATCCTCTTGATTGAAACTTGTCTACGACACTGAACGTGGGTTAGAGGCGATAAGAAAGCGTGCGAGCGCCTTTAGACATGGGTTTTTCCTACCTGCGTTGCCAAATTAAGTAAAACAGGTACCGTAGGGTGAAAAGGTCCTTAATGACATGCCGCTTTTGGTACATTTTATGAGAATTTAAATGAAATATTTTAAAATCTGCCAACATGTAACGACTTATTAATGCACAATCTTCCCAAGCGGTTTTGAATGCTTTTATTTCAGTTAAAAGTGTGTGAATCATCGATGTTAATTATTTTCTCCGCACACCGTCACTGATGATAAGCACAGTTTTGCCAATTATTTTGGAATCGTAGTATAGGTGTGTCACTGAATTGAAGGAGAATTTCTGCGGAGATCCTGCATCTTTATTGTTTATAGTTATGGGCTCTTCGCATTCAGCATCGAGATATTTTTAAATATAGTTGACTTATGATTGTTTATAAGTAGTATTTTCTAATGATATAAATTTATCGATTTTCTCTGTTTCTAGAAAAGTAGCAATCCCCAGTTTCTCAGCACAGTCAGTTTTCGTTCTTCCGACAGTTTGACCGGCGATTCGCGGGTGAGATTTACAGTTTTCGATGTGCAAGAGCGGGTGTCGCACACTGCCGTTCCCATGGGGTCCTCCTGTGTACTGCTCGGCGCCATGCAGGATTCCACCAGGTAAAAATGTAATTCCAAGGGCCTACACTCAATTGAAACCATGATGACAATTAAAAACAAAAGTATAACCTAAGAAATTGCACTTCCAGGTTAAGAATACCTCTGCTGTCGAGAGAAAATAATACTGCGGGATTTTTGACAGTTTGCGCCTGGTCTCTGGAAGCCGAAGACAGAGGGAGTTCCACGGAGCACACGCCATCTAGGATGCCTAGTGTTAATGCCAACCATTCGCAGGTAAGATTGTTTTAATGCATGTATTATCGACTGCCAATGCACATCTTTATAGGCAGCAAAAGGTCTCACATCTCAACAAAGTATACTTGAATCATGGATATCTCCAAGGTGAAGATTATTCATATTGAAGAGAAAAGAAAGATCCAAAATTCTTCACAAATATTTAATATCTTGCTCTACGCGTTTCGTTTTCTTAAACCGTTTTCAAGAGCTGTCTAAAAAGTTTATTTATATAATAATCTCAATTCAAAATCAAAATTATTAGGTATTACTTACATAATATAATAACAAACTTTTTCCACTACTAACCTATAACATCGCCATTATTGACCGATTATTAACGTTAGAAATCGTTTTTCTCTACCTTATAAGTTATTATTGACCATGGTCAATAATAAGGCATTGAAATCCATTATTGACCGATCTTCAAGAATCTATTTGAAGGCAGGTAACTTGATTTTTTGATTCTACAACATGAATTCATAAACATGAATGTGGTTAGGCAACCAGATAATTATCAATACATATTAGATTACTTGATATTGTAAAATATCGATACAATCAACATTTTTTCTGCTTTCATCCTTAATTGTGGAGGTGTACACATAATAATATCACTAACATTTTCTTCGCTCATTTTTTAAAAAAACGGAAAACTTGTAAAGTCTGATGACATAAATGAACAAAAATTGACATTAACAAAGCCACCTGACAAAACAACAAAATATTTTGCCAATTCCAAAGCGCAGGTAACTTGATTAAAAAATATACTTATACCTACCTATAATTTTTTATAATTATTAATACTATAAAGATAAATGTCATATAAAAGTTTGTAGTAGTGGAAAAAATAATATATTAACCACGGTTTAGACAGCTTATTATAGCCCTTGCGTCCTAAATCCCTCGTCGCTTCGCTCCTCGTGATTTAAACTCGCCGCTCGGGCAATAATGATGGCTGTCTAAACCTTGGTTAATAATATACTATTACATTAAGAACGCAAAGAAGCTCACAATGGCGAACACAGGTTAACTAACTATACGGGGTGTTTCAGAATAAGATGCTGATCCTGAACTAACCTATCAACTTTTGAACTACAGGGCGTTAAAGTTTTTAGAAAAAAATCGTTTTTCTATCATAACTTTAACAACTTTTTAGCTATTTTTATGAATTTTTCACACATGCCCTCTAAGCATCAATAGCCGTTTTTTGGTGTAGAAAAATTTTAAAATTTTTTAACCAGTGGCGTCCTGAAAGGGTTTGGACTAGACATTTTGGAAAAATATTATGTACGCCACTACATTTTCTCAAAATAAAAATTATTTTTAAAATACTCATTCATTTTAGGTCAAATTTAATATCTTGCCTTTTTATCGTCCGACAAACAGTTTCCGACAAAAAAAATAAAAAGCATTAAATGCGCATTCGCTATGTGCCTACGGTTTCTGACAAGTAGGCTATGAACTTTGTTAAGGAAACAATGTAAATAACGAAATATTTAATGCCAAATAGTTTTGACAGCTATTTATTTATATACACGGCTTTCCACTTAACTTAAATTTTAAAAACGTAATACTTTTTAAACGTATAAGTATCATGGTAAATTTTACAAATAATGTCGAGTTTGCGGATATGCATTACCTGTGCGGGCTTGCTGGCGGCAATGCATTCGAAGCCAGACGATTATACCAAGAGCGTTATCCAAATAGAATAGTTCCGGATGCACGAACGATTTCAGGAACTCACAGAAAGTTATGTGAAACGGGATCTTTTGAAACAAAAAACTACTTAAAAGGGGCACACCAAACTACACGAACACCGAAGAAGCTGTTTTAAATTTAGTGGAACAAAACCCTAATATAAGTAGGTACCAGAAAAATTGGGAATATTTTAAATATTACTCATGTCCTAGTCTGGAGAATTCTTTAAAGTTATTTGTTATATCCGTACCATATTCAACGGGTCTAGGCCCTACTTCCTAGGGATTTGCCATTACGCATCAATTTCTGCCAATGGTTTATTCAAATGGTTACCGAAAATCCCCAATTTGATGCCAGAATTTTGTTCACGGCCGAAGCTAATTTTTCCAGGAACGCCATACAAAATTTTCATAACAATCACTTCTGGGCAGAAGAAAACCCACATGCCATTACGGAATCCCACCACCAAGAGCAATTTTCTGTAAATGTTTGGGCTGGAATTATTGGTGATTAATTAATTGGGCCTTATTTTTTACCAGCCAGATTGAACGGAATCAATTATCGCCAATTTCTTGAACACACTTTACCAAATTTGCTAGACGACGTCCCTATTTTAACCCGACATCGTATGTGGTTTATGCACGATGGTGCACCTGCCCATTTCAGTCTCTTAGCACAAGAATTTTTAAATCAACATTATAGTAATCGATGGATAGGGCGCAGAGGAACACAATCGTGGCCACCTAGATCCCCTGATCTAAACTGCAGTCTAGATTTTTTCCTGTGGGGACATCTGAAAACGTTGGTTTACAGCATCCCAACAAATACTGAAGAGGAGTCGAGAAACCGCATAATAGTTTGTTTCGACACTATCAGGAGTACTCCAGGAATTTTTCAAAGGGTACGAGACTCAATGAGGAGAAGAGCTGAGGCACTTTCAACAGCTAATCTAAATTATTTTCGTTTTTGTTCACACGTTATTTAATGTTAGTTGTTTTAATTTAATGTTAAAAAATAAACCATAGGCACATAGCGAATGCGCATTTAATGATTTTTATTTTTTTGTCGGAAACTGTTTGTCGGACGATAAAAAGGCAAGATATTAAATTTGGCCTAAAATGAATGAGTATTTTAAAAATAATTTTTATCTTGAGAAAAAGGAGTGGCGTACATAATATTTCTCCAAAATGTCTAGTCCAAACCCTTTCAGGACGCCACTGGTTAAAAAATTTTGAAATTTTTCTACATCAAAAAAATGGCTATTGATGCTTAGAGGGCATGTGTGAAAAATTCATAAAAATAGCTAGAAAGTTGTTAAAGTTATGATAGAAAAACGATTTTTTTCTTAAAACTTTAACGCCCTGTAGTTCGAAAGTTGATAGGTTAAGGATATAAGTTAATTTGAACTTTTCTTCTTAAAATTACCGTTAAGGATCAGCATCTTATTCTGAAACACCCTGTATAAAATTGATCAATGGGATAAACCCAAAAAACATTTAAAAATCCGTATTTTTTTCTTGAATGTTCTTAAATCATGTTCTTCATATTATATCCAAAAGTTTTCCAAATCGGTTGTAAAAATAATAAGTTTATTAAGCTTAGTACAATCAATTTTTCCACAGTCTATCATTGTAGTAAATAATAATAATTATATAGTAATATAGTACTTCGCATTCCACACAAGTGGCGTAGTAAAGAATTGCATTGATAATTCCGCAGCAATTCCGGTTGGACAGGCATTGAAATTAAAGCTTTACGTTACAGCCAACACTTTTGAAAAGAACGGTAAATACAATATGTCCAAGAATGTATGCAACATATGGGAAACTTCTTTATTATTGGTTTCTCAGAAAATTTTATTCTTGATAAAAGCTGGTGCTTGTCTTGAAACAATAAATGAGTATTTTAGATTTCATGTATGGCTTTTAGTGCCGGAGCAAATGTCATTTTCCGAAATCGCGCCACGAGTAAAGTACCTGAATTTATAAAGATACAGCAAGATCTTATAAGAAAAAGTTATTCCAAATAAAGAAAATAATCTAAATATAAAGTTTGAGTTAAGTACCTCAACTTTCAATTTTTTTCTCGATTTTTTCCTAAATATAATATACCTAAACTAGCTCTTATCTCTGGAAAAACCGAAACATTTGGCAACTATGTAACTAATTTTTATCTTAAATAAATTTTCAAGTTACTTATTGGCAAGTATATTAATAACAAAGAACAAAACGTTTTAGGAAAAAATCAAGAGAAAAATTGAAAGTTGAGGTACTTAACCCAAATTTAATATTTAGATTATTTTTTTAATTTGGGATAACTTTTTCTTATAAGATTTTGCTGTATCTTTATAAGTTGAGGTACTTTACTCTTGACGCGATTTCGGAAAATGACATTTGCTCCCGCACTAAAAGCGATACGTGAAATCTAAAATACGCATTTATTGTTTCAAGGCAAGCACCAACTTTTATCAAGAATAAAATTTTCTGAGAAACCAATAATAAAGAAGTTCCCATATGTTGCATACTTTTTTGGACACCCTGTATATTAAAACTAAAAAACAATGAAATTATTTTTTTATTATATTTAAACTTTACAATAATATACATTTTAATTGGGTGATAATTTTTCATTACTTAAAAACCAAGCAATCCAATCAAATTATGAATGTCCTGTTAAGTCTAACTTCTAAGGATACCAATGTTGTCATGGAAGTTACGTGGGTGTTGCCACTAATAGGACATTAATAATATGGGCCTTATGTCAGGGAGCTTGCACCAAGCGTCAAAAATGTCAATGCTTGAAGATATTTTAAACTGAATAAAAGAAAATTTAATTTAACTGTCTTTGAACTCTTGTATTTCGCGTTCCTTTAAAAATTCCGATATAACGCCACTAAGAACATCATCCAGTACATCTTCAAGGGACTCGTTCTCATCACCGTCCTGGAATGACCTCTTTGTCCTCCTCATTTGAAACATGCCCGTCACAGAGTTGTACAAAGAATTTAGGTTCTTCTTTGCCGAGTTCATTAGAGAATCGAGGCTCCAACCTTTCTTTCGGGATGATTTTTTCTTTTTGCTTTTTTTCGGTTTTTTGATGTTCTCACTACTCGTAATCGTCTCTGTGATCGGTATTTTGTTCTTTTTTGATGGTTTCTTGGTGGCCGTTGGCAGTAATCCCAAGAGTCCGTCCCAGGCGTCCCGGAAGAAGCCGCCTACGCTCTCTACGTACGTGGTTATACCCGATTCTTGTTTCTTCTTTTTGCCTTCTAGTGACTAGAATAGAAAGTGTTACCATTAGTACGCGTGCAAAGACAGTGTTGGTTAAAAGTAGCGCAACTCAAATTTACTGAGGATTTCCTGGTATGGCCCGATTCAATGGTGATATAGGCGACGTTGCCCAGTTTATCGCTTTTTCCCTAGATAACTAGCAAACGAAACACCTGCTATATATTGTGGCATGGTCAATGGTCAAATATTGTCTATTTAATAATGCAGTAGGCCCTGATTATTAACTTAAAAACAGTCGAATTGTTGACAAGCTTGCAAAATTTGTGTATGGTCTTCTCGCTCGCCAGATTTGAGTCCCCTTAATTTTTTTCTCTTTGGGGTCAGCAAAGAGCTAAACTTGTGCAATAACATCACAATGCCTCATGTTTCATCGAACAATAATCCTTGAAGATTAGGGCATTTTGCATAATCTAGCAAGGTTGTATACCAGGCTACGATTTGTCTGTGACCAGGCGCAGAAAATACCTCTTGCATACATCTTTTTTAAAGTGGTGTTTTCTGCATTTCAGAATCTTTTTGTGCAACCTCTCAGTTTTTGGTGAAAAGCAAAAAAGTCCAGGGAAATCAAATCTGGCTAGCGAGACGACCATAAACAAATTTGACAAACGGTCAACGATAATGAGTTCAATTTTTTGTTGATGATAGTCAAAACCTAGCACATTATTATACAATGGCGCTACATTTCAGTATAACATAAAATGTTTGCAGATTATGTATCCAAGAAAAAACTATTAACTTGGCAACATTACCCATATCACCATTATTTTAGGAGTGTTCCACCTAAGGAGGTAATCGGCTAAATCTCAGAAAGTAATAACACTAGGACTTTGGGAAAAAATATTTATCGATAAAAGCGGCCAAGAGAAATTGCTGGAAATTATTTTCAAGTTCGAAAAGTGACCGCTAGTGGGCGTAACAGAACTTTCAAAATAGAAATGCCGATTTTCTCTTGATTTTTCTTAATAAAAATATAAGCATTGTATTCTTCATAAAATTATGCAACTTTATGTTAGAAATCGTTTTTTTCTATTTTCAATAATAAAGTGGTGGGAGAAGGTAAAACTTTTTTTCTTTCAAACGCTGATATCTCTGCTTTGGATAAACCGATTTTATTCAACTTGGTCTTGAAAACAAGCCCTTCTTTTCTTCTACATGTAGATCTATTAACTATACCATATTGATTCTGATGGTGGCCACTAGATGGCGTTTTTCCGTAATTCCTCAATGAATAAGGATTTTCTCAAAAAAATCAAATGTTATGATATGACTTTTTCATCATATTTTATTTTAGGCTTATAAAGTATATTAAATAGTGGAATAAAAAATCCAGGTCCGTATTTAAAATAAAAAAGTTGATGATGGTCGCTCGAATCCGAAACGGATTAAGAAACTAACCCCATCAGCTTGTAGAGGAGGAAAAGTTACTACAAGGAACTGAAAACCGCAACGTGATATCTTTTGTTAAACTAGAGAAATTAGGGATAATAATAAATGGCCTATTTTTCCATATTAATTATTATTATTTTATTATTTATTCCACTATTTAATAGCCTTTATAAGCCTAAAATAAAATATGATGAAAAAGTCATATCATAACATTTGATTTTTTTGAGAAAATCCTTATTCATTGAGGAATTACGGAAAAACGCCATCTGGTGGCCACCATCAAAATCAATATGGTATAGTTAATAGATCGACGTGTAGAGGAAAAGAAGGGCTTTTTTTCAAGACCAAGTTGAATAAAATCGGTTTATCCAAAGCAGAGATATCAGCGTTTGAAAGAAAAAAAGTTTGACCTTCTCCCACCACTTTATTATTGAAAATAGAAAAAAACGATTCCTAACATAAAGTTGCATAATTCTATGAAGAATACAATGCTTATATTTTTAACATATTTTTATTAAGAAAAATCAAGAGAAAATCGGCATTTCTATTTTGAAAGTTCTAGCGGTCATTTTTCGAACTTGAAAATATTTTCCAGCAATTTCTCTTGGCCGCTTTTATCGATATATATTTTTTCCCAAAGTCCTAGTGTTATTACTTTCTGAGATATAGCCGATTACCTCCTTAGGTGTGACACCCGGTACTTCTATTTCAATGTCATTATTTAGGGTCATTGTTAGGTCATCAAAATATGTAAAATAACTGGTTCTTCTTTCTTGCTCACTCGTTTCACAAAGGTAAGTCGAGTCGGTCAGCGTCATATGTCATATAGACATCGCGAGAAAAACGGAGCACACACGCCTACGCCTGGTTTACATTGGCATCTGTTTCAAATTAAAACTTTTGACAAATTTGTGGCCAAATTATGCGTGAGGGTTTTTTTGAATCGGGTTTTGTTTTGACTGACTGACCTGAAAATGCAAACAATGCCAGATTGGTTCTCACAGCAACATCGTGGTACTCAACCTGTTAGAGATATAATAGGAAAAATTATATATTTGCTTTTGTATTCAAATTTTCGTTCTAAATTTCACCGATTATGCTGGTCATCACTGCACATCAACGCCCAGATAAATATCGCAAAGTATGTCATTAGTGTTTATGTATGATAATTTATTTGATGATGATTAAGTTGTTGATGGTACAAATTAGGTAGTACCGTTCTAGAGTAAATAGGGGCCTACATTATGTGCTAACCGATATGCTTTGTCAATAGAGTAGCGCAGATTATGCGATTCTTCCGATGGCTCACCCTTAAGCTCGTTTCCATATCAGGTCTGCTCTACCGTCAATTGTAGAATTTAGAATGTAAAATTTAAAGAAATTTGTATACAGGGTGTTTCATTAATAGTGCGAAAAAATTCAGGACCAGTATCCGTGCTTATAAATCTGAAAAAGAGTTTCTGGAAAAGCTTTGTGTCGGAGATACAGGGTGTTTGTTTTTTCTCAATAATTTTTGAAATAATGTCGATATTTGAACTAAAATTCGTATCTAGGGGTTTTTTGAAATGCTGAATTCGAATTTGATGGTAGTATGGCTCCCACTTGTAGAGGGCGCCACCTACATCACTTGTTACCCTTTAAGGAGTCATAACGTTTTTATACGTACTTTTATTGCAGTTTTAGGTGAAAAAATAGATTTCTCTATCATTTTTACGTGAAAAATACATACTTGGTGAAAATCGCTACGAGCAAGCGTTCTCGAGAAAAAGACTAATGAAAAATAAATGACATTTATTTGTACAGGGTTCCCCATAATAGACTACCCATTTTATATTATTAATAAATTCCCTACGAGATAACTTTGGGATTTAAGTAAATTATTAATCAAGTAGGCGCCTGTCAAATAAATTTTAAATTAATAATTTCGTGGAACGTCATTTTTCTACGAGAAGTTTGTTAGTTTTCATCAATAATTATTTAATTTTTTTGCTTTGAGACATTATTTCAACATCCGTTTGAACTTTCATGGATTACTCAGTCCAACAACGTGTGTTTTGTGTAGAAACTTACATAAGAAGCAATTCGATAGAAGAAGTTAGGCGTGCATTCCGGCGCCAGTTTAATAACAACAATAGGGGTCACGCGCCAAATCGTAAAACTGTTAAGTTATGGGTTCGTCATTGGCGTGAAAATGGTTCTGTACAAAATTGGAAGAAGCCTGGACGTCGAAGAACAGTTCGTACACCAGAAAATATTGAACGAGAATTGCGTTTACGAGAAGTCCTAAAAGTCTGCTAATCGACAAACCCTTATCCTAGGAATATCGAAGGGAAGCTTAGATCGAATTCTTCAAAGGGATTTAAAATTTCATCCCTATAAATACCAAATAGCACAGCACCTTAGCAATCAAGATAAAGAAGCAAGGTTAGCATTTTGTCAAGAATTTTTGGATTTACATCAAGGAGCAATTCACAGTCTCCTAATGACCGACGAAGCAAATTTTTATTTGAACGGCATGGTCAATAAACAGAATTTTAGATACTGGTCAAATGAAAATCCTCGTGAAATCTTTACACAGAATCTCCATAATCCAAAAGTTGTTGTGCGGTGTGGAGTAGGATCTTTTGGTATTATTGGCCCTTATTTTTTTGAGGATGAAAATAACCGCGCTGTAACAGTAACATCCGAGCGCTACGTTAATATGCTAGAGACATTTCTCATTCCAGAATTAAATAGATGAAGATTACTAAACAATGCCTTACTATTCCAATAAGATGGGGCAACAGCTCATACCGCCAGAAACTGAATGAGGGTCCTGCGAGAAATGTTTAATGGGCGACTCATTTCTCGATTCGGAGATTTGCCTTGGCCTTCGAGGTCCCCCGACTTAACGGCACCCGATTTTTTCCTGTGGGGATATTTAAAAGCCAAAGTGTTTTGCGAGTCGTCCAGGTACAATCGAAGAAAAGTCAAAATTCGTGAAGAAGTTGAAGGAATAGACGAAGGTTTGCTACGCCGTGTAATGAACCACTTTTTATCTAATATTGAAAAATGTGTTGAAGTTGGTGAAGGTCATTTAGAAGACGTGATTTTTAAAAGTTAGAATTAAATTAGCCAAATATTTATAAGTTATCATAAATCCCAAAGAGTTAGCTGTAATTTAGTAAAATAAAAAGTTTGTTTTGTTAACTAAATAATTTTAATTTAAATATTAAAATGGGTAGTCTATTATGGGGAACCCTGTATATCGCAGAGTTGATAAAATTGCACTTATCTCCTAAACAAAGCCGAAATCAACAAAGTATCAAAAGGTACTTTGTATTAGCCATTAAACGTTCTACATAACAGTATTATCAAAAGAGGAAACGGCAGTGGCATACATATTTTTTATTCCGCCGCTTAAAAATTAGAACACCCTGTATCTCCGAGACGAAGCATTTGCGAACATAGGTTTATAGAAACCTGTTTTCATATTGAAGAAGCAGTAAAAACAATGTTCCGTAGTACTCATCCCCCAAAGTGTTAGGGGATGTTTTTGTAAATTGTCGCAGGGGTTTTAAGGTGCCTGTTTTCATCATTCATTAATTTATTAAAGAAATACACTTTTGACAACCATAACTTTTGAGCTACCCTGTATATCCGAATGGAGAAATGTATATCAGGATGGAGTTTACCTCTTTTTGAAACTTTCTCGTCCAACTCTTATTTTGCGATGAATATTACGCATGTTTGATTTTCTGCAATATCTCTTGAACTATTTGGGTTGGACACATAAACTTATCCCATAATTTTCAGCAGGACCAAAAATCGCAGTAAAAAATGGGGCAACTTTTTATGTCGACAATTTAGCGGGAAAATTGTTTGCTTCTCCGAAACCTACTACACACGCTTTACAGTTAGAACCAGCATTTCCTAGTTAAACCTAGATTTGACTAAATACTTTTATTACCTAGTGAAAACGAACAAATATTCTAACACAAGCCTTAAGTAATGTTTATATCAAACAATTACCTGAATAAGTAACAAAAACACTAAAAGAAATCCAATTTTAACAACCATCTTCGCCTGGTAAGTTCACCGATGGTGGCGCACAAACTTTTATCACATCAACTACCTTGAACTCCGTTTCGAGATTAAATGAAAATGAGAAATCGAATTAGGGAAAAATTCAAAACGCACGAAGAAATTAAAGAGTTTTCGTAACACTAGCCAAACAATTTAACGTTGTTATTACTACCGCTTTGCTTTCGATCTTTCGGTCATGTTTGTATGCTCCTGTGAATGTTTACGTTAATATAACGCGACGCTAAACTGCCTTATTATGGTACCTACACAAAAATAAAGTACCCAGAACAATTAAATATAACTGTGTTTGTTCCACTATTGAAAATAAAGTATGCAACAGATGTTAAACGCGAGATCTTCGCCGCTGGCTGAGGAAGGCATCTTAACCGATTAATTTCGTGTGGTTTTGTTCTTTTAACAAAAGGGAAACACTTATGTACACGCAAATCTAAGATTACTTCTAACGAAACGGATGTGGTATGTTCAATTCCTAAACGAAAACGATAATAAATGTACGTGGTAATTTGTAAGGAATTTGCAGCAATACAGGAACTATTTTTGGTTAGCTTGACACTGTTCCCGAAACTTCATATCTTGAATTTGAATTTCCCATGTAACACCCTCGTCTGTTATTATATTCTTCGCTATGAGTATCTTTTCTTTCCTTACATATTATACTCTATTTCTTAATGGTTTAATGGCAATGGCAATAAACTATAGGCGTGACAATAACAAGTGCCTGGTCTTAAATTACACAGGTACTTTATTTCATGGTGAATCACTCAATCCTAAAATACAAATTATATTCTTACGTAGTGAGGGGACAGTCTTATGATTGTATATCCTTCTACCTAAGTGATAGGCAGCAGAGGGTAGTCCTGAGAGCGGGGAGTATGCTTCTGAGCCTTTGAATGTAGATATGGGAGTCCCACAGGGAAGTGTCCTGGGACCGCTTCTTCTTCTTGTATTCATAAATAATATCAGGGATTGTAAGATACATCAAGTGGAACGTCTCACAATCTTTGCAGACGATATATCTGCTATAGTACCCTCGTTGGATGTGGATCATTTAAGTTATAAGGCTAGTGATTGTGCTTTGAATATGCAGTTGTTCAGTGACGTCAGTTATGCACTTGCCATGAAAATATTTGTAAAATAGACTCGAGACGCCAACCCGTTTTCGATGTTCAAGGCTTTCCAGGTTGTTTGTCAGATTATGGTCTTCGATCAAGCTAATGGCTCTTCTTTGAATAGAATCTAGCAATATCAGGGTTTGTTTAGGGGCAGAGCCCCATATTTGCGAACGTGTTGTCACTTTCTCATGCCATACTCGGTTAAAGAGAATGTTACTTTAGCCTACTAATAAAATGGAAAACTGGCTTAATGAAACAGATGGAGTGCTCTAAGTTTTTGGGGTTTGAAATTGGACTTAGTACTTCGTGGAATAATAGTGTTAATGATATCTTGACAAAAATGTTCCGTTGTTTATTTGTATTATGGCGTTAGGGATCATGTGTTAATAGACCCATACTTTTGTCCAAATATTATGCCATTGTAACTCGACACTGTCTTAGGGAATGGTATGTTGGGGTAATAGCAAAAGGCTCAATGAGGTTTAAAAATAATAAGATCAATTATGTCAATTGTTTAAAGATCTTAACATTCTTACTGTAATATCAATATACATATACTCTTTGCAAAACAAAAGCCGATGCACGTCATACCCATCGAGTGAAGTCAGTTATCGACAGTGTCGCCAGCTTGTAACCAAAATATCGGAGTTTTTTCTTTTATAAAAACAAGATAAATATACAAACATTTCCCATAGTTTATATATTTGTTTACTGCATAATACCTTTTACCATCAACTTTAGCAGATCTAACACTTCTTTTATTTTCATCTTGCCAAGATCGACCAATGGCACCATTCTGAAAAATCCTTGTTTCATCCAAGAAAACGAAATGGTACAAGAATGATTCTTTTTCTTTAATATATTCTTTCAAAAATACCAGGCGTTTGAAAGATACGTGAAAAAGTTCCATAAATCCTCGCACGAGTTCATCTTTTTACCATCCGAAGCCAATTTTCTGGAAGAGGCTTTTTAAAGAGTTAAGACAGTTCTCTGTAATTTTTAACTTAAAGTTGTCAAAGTTACATGATGTTCTAAAATAGTTACAGCTTATGAATAACCGATGTAAAATATTATAATTTTTAAATAATACAACTTACTTGTTTCGTGCGTTCCATAAATAGTGTCACGGATAGAACTTATACCCAATCTTCAGACATTTACAGCTCTCTTTGAATTAGAAAGTTTGTTTTAAGGCGATTCTAATAATTTATTTTCCTTAACTGTTGTTGAAATTGCGCTTACAGTGGAGATATTCAAATTTAGGGCAGCTGCTACGCGCTAAAAATTAGTAAAGTAGAAATAAAATATCTAGACCTTAACATACTCCTTAAATTTATTTTTCTGTACTGCTGTCAAGGGTAACAATAGGCCGTTGTTGTTAAGTTCTTCCTGAAAATAGCTTCTTAGAGAAGCCATTAGCTCTTTGCACCGACTATTTAAATGCTTCGGCATTTTTCACAAATAGTAAACAACGTAATCGGCAGATATGTATGTGCACTTTTGTTTCTCTTGACAGAACAGTTTTTTAATGCTATTTATAAAAAAGATCTGGAGTTTTTGTTAAAAAATAGACGCACAGCAACACGGAACCACAAAATAATTAAGGTTTTGTTATTGCACCTAGACAACTAAATGTATAAGTTGGCGCCGCCGATATATGCTTGCGCCACACATAAATTGTTTACTTTCTCATAGGTTTCATGGTTCAAAATATGTCAGTTGAAATAAAAGACTTTCTTCTCACACTAAATATATGTATTTACTTCTGGTTTTTCATTTGCTCATCCTCACATCCGTTCTGCGTAGGACCCAATGCTTTTTACTTTTACAACTTAGTATGGTAACTACTTACTGCATTAAAACAGCTGTACATTTTTACATCACTAAACAAACAATAATATCGGGATACAATACTATAGTCTTAAACTATCGAGACTTTATCGCATCTACGAACTTGAGACTGCTTTTTACAACAGATAAACAGGACTCGTGTCGTGGTATAATAACTACGTTATTCTACCTTCGGGCATTCACCGCGAATTGACCACGTTATTTCAACAGATAAACAGAACTTGAGTTGGGGTGCAATAATCACATTAGTTACACCTTCGCGATACTACTGCGAATTTTCCAACCTATTTCATGGCTTAAATACCATAAAATCAACTAAAAACGCGCAAAATGCCGCGAGGAGACCCGTGTGCTTTCTACAAAGGCTTGTACGTCTCTTTACTTTAAGTATGGATATAGTAATCACATTATTATATCTTCGTGATAACACCGCGAACTGACCGACTTAATTACTTAGCTTGAGTGCCATCCAAAAACTAAAAACTCGCGTAAACACGTCAAGTCTTACTTGCGATATATCACCCTCTTTCTTGTACACAGTAACATTCTGTCATGCTGTTTCAACCCCGGCTTTTTGTCACGTAGGCTCATTCCGCCTTCAGCGATGCTAGATGCTTGCTTTACTTCGCTGATTCTGGGAATTTAGTCTGGGTATTGTAGACGACGAATATTCTAGGAAATTGTTATTGGTTGTACGTTTTAGACCTCAACTGTCTTGTCTTGTTTCCATGCGGATTTTTCGCCTCGATGCAAATTAAAAGATTGGAAACAGCGACGCTGCCGTACTTTCTTTGCTTTGAATTTATACTTGTTTTCGTCATTAAATTATACAACTAGATTACTAAACCTTTCTCCAACAGTATGTATGTGCAATAGATTAAACTTTTCATTCATTAAGTATCCCTGATTGTAGTATGTATCATACCCGAAAGAGGAATTGAAAAATACTATATAAGATGCTTTTTTTCAGGTTTGGTCCCATAGAAGATCTCAATCTCTCCCGCCACGTCTCGGGGTCAAAATGCGTCTTCCTAGTCAGGCCGATCTAAAGCTCTTGTTCGCTTCCATCCACTTGCAGACGTACAGGTTTCATTCTGGATTGGGTGGGGATATTTCTGTGCACGAATACATGGCGGAAAGCAGGCTTTGTTTTAGTTTCCCGCATCAATTGCTGTGAGTATATTGGGGTGGTACTTAAAGGGGATGGTAATAACAAAATTTGTTTTTACGATTTAGAGACGTGTGGATCCAACAAGAAAAGGAATTGTTGCAAGAAGTCGCGGGAATGGGAGAGCTCCGTGAACCTTGGCATTCGCGACAAGTGGAACTCTTAGACAGACATCTGCATCTATTAAGGCTTTATTCACAGGTAAACAACCCCTCCCCTTTCTATTAATTTGTATGCAACATGACCCTTCTCCGATCCCTTTTAGGCCCGCGAGAACCTCCAAGCACACAAAGGCGCCTACTTCAAGAAAAGCTCCCGCAAATCGGATCGCAGCCTGGAATTCGTACCGAACAACATGCATCTGCAACGCATGTGGGTGCACAACGACACCCTCAACAAATCGGGGTTCTACGATTGGCTGACCGTGGGCGCGTTCACCGCCCACTCTCACCGATCGAAGAACGGCGGTCTGATCAGGTTGGTGCAGCAGCTGAAGGAGTCGCCGATGAAGTCCGGCACGAACTATCAGATCTCCACCAAGATTTCCATGGCGAACGATGCGATACAGGCAATTAAACAGCTCCGCAAAGAAGTGGTCGAGGCGATGAAGACGCTGATGCGATTGGCCAAAGAAAAGCAAACGAACGGCATGCTACCGATCTGCGAGGACATGATCAGCAAGACGCGGATACTGCTCAGCCTGTGGGACCCGGGCTTGGTGGAGGAGGCGCTCAACTTCATCGAGGAGCACAAATTGGTCGTGGCCGATGACTCTGGAGTCTGCGAGGACCTCAGTTTAGACAGCGGTGAGTGAGAGAGTAAGCGTTTCCGATTTGACACGTACAGTCTTAATATTTCAGTTAGTAGTCGTCCCAGCTTGCTCCTGTCCCCCTTCAAACGGATAACGCAACAGCTGACGTCGCTGGACCTTAAAAGCCCGGAGCTCGAGGACTTCGCCACTCCCTGCGTCCAGAAGACCATGGAGGATATTTGGAGGGTGCCCGGACGCGAAGAGAACAAGCATAATCTACTGAATACCAGCGACGGACTCAGAAGTTTGTGTTCCGATATGAAGACGCCGGACGAGACGAATTTCGTGCTTTTTCCTGATGTCGAGGACCCAGTGAATCTCGAGGTGAGACAGGTCTGCCAAAATTCCCATTGTATTTCTCTAATCACAAATCGCACTTAAATATTTAGATATCAATAGACAGCGCCCAACCAGAGAGTCTCTTATCCTGTACGAACGGGGATCCCAAGTCGCTGGAAGCAGACACGGGGACTCGTTTGTTCCTGGATACCACGGCGATGTGTAACTCGCCCTCCGCGAACTACTACAAGCCCACGGATGAGCCAGAGCCGTGGGATATTACCCAGCTAAATATAGAAGCCAGTGTGATGTGTCTGGTTAGTAAGGTTAAGGTACGTTGCTCATTGGACACACCTCTGTAATGTCACAGAGACACACTTCGATTGGTGCAAGTGATATTTTTTTTTTAGTTTTTATGTGGGAGATGTGGCAGCCCGGCTGTAAGACTGAAGCAGCAACCGAACAGTAGGAAAATTATCGTCACTGCCCAGCCGATTAGCAAAAATGTTAAGGCGCAAGCGGACGATATTACTAAGGTTGTTAATAAGGTGAGTCATGAGGAGATCCAGACAAAAACTAAGGGGGGGATGGCTTGAAGGTTCCTCCGCCACAGTGGGTCTTATAAGTGTGTTCCTATCTCTTCCATAGGTTGTGAGAAATGGCAATAAATTCACCGACGGTCTCGACCTGACGAAAATCAGCGACTGGGCCGGCGAATTGCGACCGAGCATGCGTAAATTGCGTCAGGCGATGGACGGACTGTTGAAGACCGCCAGGCTGACCCATTCGGTGTTCAGGGTGCAGGAGGACCCCAAGGCGGCGCAGAGGGTGTGCAACGTGCGGTACAGGAGGGACGTATGCTTTTCACAAGCCGTAAGTATTTGTGTGGTCAGGGTAGAAGGGATTTTCCAGCATTGTAATGTTTTTTTTACACAGCTTACAGGGTTAGTGACGGGCCTAATGACCCGTCTGTGGTGCCACAGGCCAGACCCCGCCTTTGTCACGACCCTCAGCCAATTGGGGCCGCTGGCGCACTTCGAGGGCCTTCTCAGTTACTACGGCAACGAGATAGACATGTGGGGCGACATGTCCGTTGCCGTGGAGGACTTGAGGACGGTTCTATTTGTCCTGGTTAGATGTCCGAGTCCGTCTGTCGAACCTGTGCCTATGCCTAGGTAAGTGAACTGAATGTTGTTAATTGACATACTTTAGTGCCCCATTTTATCTTCTATTTACAGAGTTTCGGGTACCAGAAACAGTCTTACAGTATCCTTACCAGTACCTGATAACCTGTACAGTATGTTGCCATCGAAACAAACCGTTAGCTTTCATGTGACGCCAGTATTTTTTAATATAGGTAAGTCACAAAGTTATATTTTTGTACATCTGTGCGCAACGACATTGTTTTTCCCCAGGTATAAACGAGATGGCGTCGATCGCCGAGAGTATAGGCGCCACCAAACCCCAGGAGCGCGCCAACATCGACAACTTCGGCCGCTTCTACGAGTACTTCCTCCGATACAGGAAGATCAACCGGTGCGATCATCCACGGTGTTCTAGCGGAGGTTCCCAGACGCGCTCCCTGGCGGAGCAACTGGAAGATCTGAGGAACGAGGTGCATTCGGGGAAACCGAAGAACGTCGAGGTATTGCGATTGTCGGCGAGAATTTGCAGACAGATGAAAGGTATACGATTTACGAGTTGCAAAAGTGCCAAAGATAGGACGGGCATGTCCGTTACCCTGGAACAATGTAGGATATTGGGGGAGGAGTATCACCTTGCCCAGCACGAATTTCAAAAGGCTTTGGACTGCATGAGGAGGTAAAGTATAAAATTATAACCCGCTGCCGCTGAGTACTAACTTATTTAATTTGCAGTGAGGGATGCAGGCGAGAAAACACCTTTAAAAACATAGGAGTGAAAAAGTACGCATTTAATTCCATGCAGTTGCTAGCGTTTCCCAAGTATTACAAGCCCCCTCCAGGTACCTACGGCTCGGCTCAATCTTAGAATCCGAGACTTGTTATGAAACCAAACGAATTTCTTCTCCAGGTGCCAATAATTTTGATTGCTTGTAGATTTTTTGATAGAAAATGTTTGGTACAAATAACACCCTTTGTGAGAAATGTTGTAATACCGCATTACGGGAACTCATCATATCGTATGTCGATAACTGGAGCCGACTATCGTTTGTCATGTACCGGTAATCGACATATGCTTATACTGACCCTACTCCTTGTGTGGTATGAGGGTACAGAGGAAATTTCTATCAAAAAGTTGTAACAGCAGTCAAAAACTGAGGTTAGTCACTGATAATATACCATATTGTTATACTTTACAAAGTTGATTTCTAGTTAACTTATTTCTAGTGATAATGTATACAGTTTTATTTATTTTTTTATTTTATACTGTAATAACTTGTCAATATAAAGTATAGGACAATCTATGTTTTATTCTAAATAAAGAATTATTTTAACTCAAGAATTTTCGATTTATTCCCTATTCCAGGTCCTGCAATTTTCTTATAATAAATAAATTCCTTGGTAGTTGCACTGCTCCTGTATAGAAAACTTATCTGTTCCCTTTTAATCGAGAATATTGCCAACATCCGTATCCTATAAATGCAAAGGCTAGAACGTCGATACCTTTCTAAACAGGGAGCGATCGCTAACAACAAATCGGAAAGGATACCGTAATCTCACGACATGACAAGCGTTAAGTCAGAATCAAAACAAAACCTAGGCAGCAAATTTAATAAAGACAAAAGTGGGTTTCTAAAAGCTATTTGATATGTCTGAAGACAAGGAGTACATAGTTAAGAAGACCTTATACGCTGGCACTGCTTCGATACCTGTCAAGGATGGCACCAAGGTAAAATATCCTTTCATCCCCAAAAGAAAACCTTGGGTGTTTAGCAATTTATGTGTGCCTCTCTGCATTTACAGATATTTTTCCACTTTCAAACCAGATTATGTGACGAGAAGAAGACACTACTGGACGATTCCAGAAAAATGGGCAAAGGCGAGCCCCTGCATATCGTTCTAGGCAAAAAATTTAAGCTTGAAGTGTGGGAGGCTATTTTGCAAAAAATGGCCCTCAATGAAGTGGCCCAGTTTACTGTGGATAAATCTGTAAGTAAGCGTGTAAAGTTCAGGCCATCTAACGATAGTTTATGACGATTTTCAGTTGATAATGCAGTACCCCTTTGTGTCAAAAACACTACGGGACATGCACCGACCGAAAGATGAAAGGAAACAGACCCACACATGTGCCATGACACTACAGACTGAAGGTGTAGGGTACGACGACCTAAATGACTTCTTAAAACAGCCTTATGACCTGGAATTTACCATGGGTAAGTCACTGTTGCATATGCAGGTACTCTGTCTTACTGTATCCTTTAATAGAAATTGTCCAAGTACAACAACCAGACGAGTATGAGAAAGAAACTTGGCAGTTGGATGAGGTGGAAAGAATAGAAATAGTACCCAAGTTGAAGATCAAAGGCAATGAGGAATACAACAAGAAAGATTACAAGAGAGCTTCTGAATCCTATGCAAAAGCAATTGGCATATTGGAGACACTAATGTTAAAGTAACTTATATGAAATATTTCATTTACATGGTAAAAAGTTTGTTTTTTTTAGAGAAAAACCTCATGATATTGAATGGAACCAATTAAATGAACAAAAACTGCCAATTTTATTGAATTTTGCACAGTGTAAGTTGCAAGAAGAGGACTATTATCCAGTGATACTTCATTGCACAGATGTTTTAAAGTTTGATAAAGGTATTTTAACATTGATTTAGAAATTTTGTTTTTCATATATACCTTCTCTTCCATTGCAGACAATGTAAAGGCATATTTTAGAAGGGCAAAAGCTCATATAGCAGCATGGAATCCCAAAGAGGCAAAAGAAGATCTAGAGAAAGTAATGGAGTTAGATAAATCATTGGTTTCTCTAGCGAAAAAGGAACTTTTAAGACTGGAAGAACTACAGAGGATCAAAGATTCCGAAGATAAAGAAAAGTTAAAGAATATGTTTGTCTAGAGCAGTGCAAAGGCGCGAGCCAAAAATATTTATACTAGGCTACTTTTGTACTATATTCAGGTATTTTATATTTATTTATTCTTGTGACTAATTATTAACTTTGTTTTAAATAAAATGGGACCAGTTGAGCTAGGAAGATTTATTTGATCAAAACCCATGTTATTTTACTTTGTGCTACGCGTCAAATCATACATCCATTTAAAATGTGTCACTGGCGCGACAAAAGACGAGCATATAAGGAGGGGAGGAAACTATTACTGACTGTGATACGTTGGACAGGGTGATTCAAATGGGAACTAGGGTTTTAACTGCATTTCATATGAATATTCGTAGCATTAAAAAAAATTTTAATGAGCTAGTGAGCTTTCTCGAGGGACATAATCTTAAATATTTCGACATAATTATTCTTACTGAAACTTGGCAACTTGACTCTTGTGGGGACAATTTCTGTATCGATGGATATACCATGTACTATAATAATGCGGAATTTAACAAAAATGATGGCACAGTGGTCTATATTAAATCCAATTTGGAACATACGGTAACGCACAAAAGGCTCAACTTGTCCAAGGTTACTCTGACTAATGTTGAAATTAGTCTACACGATCTTTCTGTTAGGGTGTCTTGTGTGTATAGACCGCCGTCTGCAAGCACGCCTCTTTTTCTCTCAGATATTGAAAATTATTTCTCCGACCCTTTTACTGGTCAGGTCGATGTTCTTTTGGGGGATATAAATCTTAACTTGCTTGATGCTAACAACAATGAAATCATGACCTATAATGCACTATTGAACCATGTTGGTTTTGTTTCTGCTATTAATTCGCCCACCAGGGTTACAACCGACTCTGCCACTGTCTTGGATCACATATTTTTTAAAAGAAATTCAAGAACCAATCTTAAGTACTCATCGTTTATCATTCACTCAGCAATTACTGACCATTATCCAACTATGTTTAATATAAGCACTCCTGACAAAACGCAAACAAACGATGATGAGCCGGATACGCATACTGTCACCAAAATTGATTACGTGTTATTAAAAAACCAAATTGAAAATCATAACTTTGAAGATGTTTATAGAATGCAAGACCCGGACGCGGCTTTAGTAATGCTGAGTGACATAATATCTGATGCCCTAACTCATGCAAGGTCTCAAAAATCATATTCTCAAAATAAATTCAAAAAACTCAAACCTTGGATTACAAACGGGATAATTACTAGCATAAAAAAAAGGGACAAACTTAAAAAAACACTACTTCTACATTCCACGTTAGAAAATAAAATAGCCTTTACAGAATATCGTAACAACTTAAACAGATTAATTCAAAAATGTAAACATGATTTTTACAAAACTAAAATTTTGAATTGTGGTACTGACATTAGAAAAATTTATAAAATTGTAAATGAAGCATCGGACTCAACAAATGTTAATAATGACCTTACCCTTAATATATCCCATAATAATACTAAATTTGATGACATTTCGCAAATGGCTAATTATTGTAATGAGTTTTTTGTTAACATTGGCTATAACATGTATAAATAAATAAAAGTACCCAAAAACCCAATACAAATAAAATCAACAGCACCATACTCTATGTTCCTGAGACCAACAAATAGGAACGAAATAATAAAACAAATATCCTCATTAAAAAATAGATGTGCTCCTGGTGCTGACGGTATTACCTCTACAATTGTTAAACACCTTCACTTGCACATTGCCTCTCCACTTGCCCACATCATAAATTTAGTTTTTCGAACAGCTAAAGTGCCAAAGTCCTTTAAAATAGCAATTGTTAAACCCATTCACAAATCTGGGGACCGTTCAAATATTGGCAACTACCGCCCCATAAGCATCATTAATACTTTTTCAAAGATTTTTGAAAAATGCCTGAAGGATCGTCTGATGGACTTTTTTAATCAAAATAAAATATTATCTGAACGGCAGTTTGGCTTTAGGAGTGGAATTAGTACAACGGACGCGGTTTGTGAATTATGTCAACAAATCACAAACGGTCTGGACAAGGGCAAAAAGTGTCTCGCTGTTTTTCTAGATCTTGCAAAAGCATTTGACACGGTGCCCCACGATTTGCTCCTTCAGGTCTTGGAATCTTACGGAGTTAGAGGTTCTGTGCTGGAGGTCTTCCGTAATTATTTGAGTGACAGAACACAGACAGTTATGGTGGGACATACTGTAAGTGACCACCTTAATATCAAGATAGGCATTCCACAAGGTACTGTACTGGGGCCTATACTTTTTATAGCATATATCAATTCACTGACTAATATACCAATGCAGAATGGATCAGTTATATCATATGCTGATGACACTGCTATTGTCTTTACTGGGGAAACGTGGAACTCTGTGAGGGGTTATGCAGTTGATGGCATAAATAAAATAAAACTCTGGTTGGATTCTTTTAAATTATCACTTAATATTTCTAAAACAAATTACATTGCATTTTCTCTTACATCTAAAAACCGTCCTGAGTTTGACAACCTTTTTATTGATAGTTTTGACAGTCGGTTGGCCCAAGTTAACAGCACAAAATATTTAGGAATTGTAATTGACAAGCATTTGAGATGGGATCAACATATCCTCAGGTTAACAAAGACCATCAGAAAGTTGATATTTAAGTTTTACACAATTAGAGAAATTTTAGATAAACAGCTCTTAATCATGGTATATAGGGGAATTGTCGAGTCTTTGCTTAGGTATGGCGTGGTTGTGTGGGGTGGTCTGTATCAGTGCACGTTATCCTCTCTTAACATTGTTCAGAATTATATTCTAAAAATAATTTTTAGGAAAAGTAAACGTTTTTCGACTGCTATGCTCTATTCAAGAGATATTTTTGACGTCCGTTCACTGTATTGTCTCTCTGTTTGCATTTTTGTCCACAAATCTGCTAAATTTAAATCGTATATAAACCATCATTACCAAACTAGAATAAATGTTGATAGCCACTTAGTTACTCCAATTGCTTCTACAACAAAAAAATTAAGATCAATAACTTATCTTGCACCAAAATTGTATAACTTATTACCTCCACCTATAAGGATTTTAAATAATTTAAAAAGATTTTGTTTGGAATGCAGGGATTACATTTATGCAAATTGTGAGGATTTCAAGAGCATCTTTGCTTAGTCGTTTATATGTTTTGATTGGGACTGCCATATCTTACTGTTTCTTACTTTTATTTTTTTGCTAACTATCATTTTTATTTTTTTCATTTTTTTTGTTTATTTTAATCTATAAAATTTCCCTTAACTGGGCATTCTATCTTGAGTTATTTTTTTTTCCATATTCTGTTACTTTTTTGTATTCATAAATGTATTGTATTTTTAGTACTCTGCACATGCAGGTATTTAGTTACCTAGGTGCAGTATCAATATCTTAGAGACCTTATTATTTATTCATGTAGTACTCATATATATATTGTATATTGAATTGTAACATATAATGTGTGTAATATATTGTATTGTATTGTATTGTATAATAAGCACTATTTTCTATATTCTTTCGGGTTGTCAACATGTCCGCCAGTTTGAAATAAAAGTGTTAAGGACTTTATAGATTCACCCCATAAGGACGTTTGTATATATATAAAAATATTCAAGGTTAAACTGCAACCTAGAAAGTAATCCCAACACATAATCGTATAACCTTTTGAACAACCCCGGTAACGGTGGTGCAAATGAACTACTGTTTTACGGGGGGTAATCGATAAAATGCGAATGATATTGGTTGGGTTAGTTCAGAATGTACCAGAGCCAGCCTTCATAAATAGGTTTTAGTGGTATTACTACGTTGCTGTTCAGGCCCATGGGGTAAGAAAAATACCATTTGTTATCTTTTTCAAGCCATAGTGGTATTTAGTTTACTTTAAATACATAATAATAAACGTTTGTATTGGTACTTTTTTTAAAACTATCCATCTTTCTCCAATGCTAACGAAGGGCAATCCGCTCATATCACTTGAGGACACACACAGAAAGAAAACTAAATACAACTGACAGAATCAATATATAAAGGCACAGTCTATTTTTAACATTAATAAAAATTATAATGATATAAAATTATATATAGTACCGATCGCTAAGCATCTAAAATATATTATACATATTATAATATAAATAATTACAGTGTGAAAAAACACAAAATTACCTTAGAAACCTCATTTCCAATAAACGAGTCAACAAAAGTTAGATCAGGTCATCCATTAGCCCAAAGGGTTTGTTACAAGCTTACCCAAAACACTTAAAATATCAAAAAGTGGGAATAGGTTCAAGGCCGGACGTCCATTGGATGCGTAGTAATACGACATTCTGGTCGTACGTAGTTGTTCTGTCCGTATAGGTCCGACTCATCCCGAAACATTGAATAGCATTACCCAAACTTTGGTCATATGCAATGGACCTAGGTGTTGGGGAATTAGTCGGACGATTACATCAGATCTTCTGGTCCACATCAAACGTCCTACCCTGGGATTGGTTAAATCAATAGTTATTATTGTATATCTTCAATATCTGATGACTTAAAACGTTTAGAGACGCAATATCTTATCTCTAACCCCTTAAACTGCGGCCGCAACTCCCTTGGCATCTTCCTCAAACTCGTCATCTTCTGCAGCGTCATCTGCCACCTCCGGGTCGTGATCCGATTTAGTATGCATTTTTTCCACGTGATTTGACAACTGAATTTGGCGAATGAACCCTTTGCCGCAAATTTGACATTTGCACGGCTTTTCCATGGAATGGGTCAGTAGGTGTCGGTTCAGGACGTCGATCCGGCCGAACTTTTTGTTGCAAATTTCGCACTGGAACGGTTTCACGTGCAGGTGCGTCAAAAGGTGCTTGCTGAGGTTGTGGGACTGTTGGAACCGTTTGTGGCAGATGTTGCATTCGGACGGTTTTTCGCCGGTGTGGACGCGGGTGTGACGTTCGATGTCGCATAATTTGGCGAATTCTTTCGAGCAAATGTCGCAACGAAATCTAAAAAAAAAAGAAAAAATTTAATTTTTTCAGATATGAATAGTTACTTTTCCAAACCATTTTCAAACCGTAAACAATACAGAAAAAACTCAAGGGACAAAAAAGATGTGAAAAAGAACAAGCATTCTAAATGTGTCATTAGAAAAGTTCAGTGTCGTCGCAAAAAAAAGTTATACGGAGTTTTGACCTATCACATGCAAAATTTGAGCCCATTATCTCAAGAACAGTCGGGGAAATCCGCAAGTCAAAGTCCCAAGAGAAAAATCATAACACCCTGTATTTCAACAGTCGTCAATTACGATTGCAATTAGTGCAACCTACCTTTTGGGAGGAGTGGGGCCCTTCTTCAAAATATGAACTGGTACATGCTCGTCCAGTTCCTCTTTGTTTGCGAATCCTTTATCACATTTTCTACATTGATACGGATCTTTTCCTACAAATATTCAGATAAGCATACACAGTATTATTAATTGAGGTTAACAAAGAGTGAAAAAAACACTGATACAGGACTTGTATGATGAAATAAACATTTTTCGGGTGGCGGACTTTAAGATGCTTACCCTGATGAACTCTTATGTGGGCCATAAGAGTCTCCACGTCTTTAAACCTCTCGTTGCATTGCTTGCATTCATAGGGGTTTGGAATATTTTGATGTTCCACCTGAAAACCATGAAAAATTGAAATCTTCAGCTTTTCCACTACCAAGACTCACTCACTTTGTGTTTACTAAGTTTATAGTAATTGGAAAACACAGCACAACAAATTTTACACTTGTACCATTGTATTCTCTTCATTTTATTCATCTTGTGCTTCATTTTATAGTCTGCATAGTCTTGTGGCATCCACTCATCCCTACTCTCTTCATCTGATTCATCTAAAAAATATCAGAAAAAAATATACTATGCCCAGGTGTACCTGTGTGAAGTCTAATAATATTAAGGACTTACCCTGTTCTTTTTCCATTTTACAATTGGCTGGCGACTCCTTAAAGCTTCCCTCTTTCCTATCCCTTCCTAAATCATTATGTTCAAGGGCCCTATGCTTCCTTACACCATAATAACTACTGAACTGTAGCCCACAGAATTTACAGGTAAACATTTTACCCTGGTGTCTCAAACTGTGTTGCTGTCTGTATTCTGCATATTCCACTGGAACCCATTCACCACGACTGTCCTCTGTGTCATATTCTAAAAATGGACAAACAAAACTACTTATTTGACACTCATTTATTGTACAAGTTATATTTACCCTCTACAATGGATGTATCTTTCTCACTTGCTCTTTCCTCTTCTCCCTCAACATCCTCCACTTCAGTTTTTACCTTCTTCACCAACATCACAGGAACTTTTGCCTTTCTCTTAACAGTTTTTTGTTTACCCTTCATAGTTTGTTGATTCTCTTCTCCCTGTCTACCCGTGAACATGTTCTGTAGGTCCTCTTCAACTCTATCCAAGGCCCTGGTGTGTTCTTCAGCGTCATCTAGTAATTCTTGAAGGTTTAAGTCTCTGCTATTATCCAAAGGTACACTGGTAAGTTCAGTATACTAAAAACGGATTAAGAACTGGAGCTTCCTACTATAAATAATATCCAACACCAAGATACCTACTTACCTTTTTCTTGTTTGTTGGAGATTTAAATGAACTTTCTTCTTCAGAGTTATAACCTTCTGGCCCAGACTGCCGGTTCTCTCCTCCAGAATATTTTCTAGGTCTTCCTCTAGGTCTCTTTGGCACTGTGTCTATTTTCTTTGGACTACTACTAGTAGACTCTAGAGTCTCGATACATTCCCTTTCTGCAACAGTTGCTTTTTGCTGAGATCTCTCCAACTTCTCACTGCTTCTACTTGTTCTTTTGGGAATCTTCTGTATAGATTCCTCTTCTTCCTTCCATTTGGAAGAACCAGCTTCAACATTTAATTTCTGAGATATCTTTTGAGGCTTTTTCTCTCCCTTTCTGACAGGGCCTTTTGGCGTTTTGAATGGCGACTCTTTGCCCAAAACTGGTACAGGTTCTTTAGCAACATGAGATATCGCAATGTTCACTTGCCCCTGAGAACCACCAGGTGATTCAAGCAGAATTGACCCTGGTACCACCGCTTTAATATTGGGCTTATTGTAAAAAACAATTTCTTGAATGATTGAGGGCTTGTCATCCTCCGAATTTGCTGTGTCCATTACTGAGCCTTTTCTTCACAGATGTATCTACATAAACATTAGCTAAAAAACCCAGTTGTGTTCCTTTACTGTTTTACTACTTTCCAAACGCCATTTATACACTAGCATAGAAATCTTTTTGAGGTCAATATAACTGTTTTAGCAACATTATTCATGTTACATGTACTTTATTCATATAACTTTAAAGTACTTTCCCAATGATATTTTTTCATAAAATTACACTTGTTGCACCACCTAAATCAAGAACATTTCACGACACCAAGGAGGAAGATAATTAAAACCAAAATGGCGCAGGAGCCAGTTACAAATGGTGGAGTCGACTTTTTGGTGGCTTGTTCTAGTAGGAATGGAGCTTAGCGCTGCATCGATGCAGCCACAATTACCATTTTAGATTTATTTTTGTCGGACCGTCGGAAGATCCATTTTTGTCTGAAAAAACTTGACTTCGATTGGATGTCTCCAAAAATGAATTTCGAAAATACCTTTTGCCTCCCAATTAATTTCATTTCAGCTAAATAATTTTTTGTATATCGATGCTACGAAATATCGATACTTAAGTCACTGAATTTATTGTGTTTGTGTGACGTCATTTGATGTTTGCTGGGGGCTGGGGGTATGTTACTGTATTGTTTTGGAATCAACGAAAACTTAAGAGGGTTTTCAAAAATCTACTTTTGACCATTTGTCAAAAAAAAAAGAAATTCCAAATTGTTCATTATCTAGAGATTTCCTGAAAAAACCAATATAACTTAAAGCCGTATTACAGTCGGCAAGTCTATCGGCAAGTCGCAATTCTCTTGCTTATAAGCATGCGCAGTTGAAAACAGCTGATCGGATTTGGCAATTCTATTGCTATTGCCAAAAGATCGGTCGGGATCGATTTTTGTTGCAAGTGCGTTTGCAATTCTGGTGGTTTTCTAGTGACTTTCTTGGTTAGAGGTTAGAAAGTTTATTAACATTTCGCATAAAGTTCTAGAGGTTGGTGTTGGTACTCATATTCCCCCTATGAACCTTTATCTATGCTCATATTGCAATTTTAAAAACATGGACTTGCACCACGACTTGCAGGTTGTATTACAGTCCTGCAATTGAATTGCAGCAATAGAGTTGCAAGGTCAAAGTATTGCTGCAATTCGTTGCCGACTGTAATACGGCTTTTAGAACGCGAGCTGTCAAAGCGACGTTCAACCACAGAACAATAAAGGGTTAGAGAAATGTTACAACAATGTTAAAGTTTCGAAACATGGGCCATCTATGAACCAACTGCATGGCTAACCCACCGGCAAAATAGAATTATATTTTACCGATGTCATGATGGCATTATAGAAATCTGACATACCGACTGAAGAAATAAATGCGCGGGAATATTTAAAAATATATTATAATTTTTAAATAAGTTTTAGTTTTGATTCGATTTGACTGTAACATTACAGTTGGATTTCAAAAGATATATGTTTGGCAGGAATACACAAGCTGCTCGCCTTATAAGTAAATGTGAGCAGCTTGTGATAATTTCTAACCAATTTAAAAATATATCTTCTGAAATACAATTATATAGTAATGTTACAACCAAATTGAATCAAAACCTTAAAATTTATTACACATTAATAATTGTTTTTATTACTGTTTTTTTAATTATAAAACAATGTCTAGTGAATTATCATAATAAAAGAAAATATGATCAAAATATATTTATTTTGAATACTATTTAAATTAAAAAGATACCTACATTATGATTTAAGAATATAATATACAACACTAAAGTCATGATATTTTTAAGAAATTAGATTTTCTCACTGATAATTATTACAGCTAAGGAAGCCTAGGAGTGTGGTTAGACTGAAACAGAAAAAAAAATTCTTTTCAATAAGGATATAAGGTACAATAGGTACGAAAACTTTTATATTTTGCCCAATTAGAGTGAGGAGAGAAACATTGGCCAGTTAAATTGCATAGCAGATGCAATGTAGTAATGCTGGTATCAGCTGTATATACGCTCCCCGAGACACATGTAAAAGCTTACACTCTCAAGGACTGCATTCGAGGACACTGTATATTCTACTGTATAACCCCATACTGTACGAAAACAAGTAAAACCCAATTAAAGGAACATATTCCAGTAAATACTCTTCATACCTATCACTAAATTTGCAAACAAATCCATGGAAAAAATATAATACCTATGTTATTCTTCCTATATTGGATTTTAATTTATTAAATGTCATTTTTTTATTAACTCATTAATGCCCAGGTTTATAGGTTATAGTTAACTTCATTCTCCAGTTCATCTCAGGCTAAACTGTGTTTTTGAAAATAAACCGAACTAACCTAAACATAAGTAGACTAAAGAATATCAATAACGGTATACATATATCCAATGTTTAACTACAAACAAAATGTTTGTCCTGTACCTAGACACAGACTAATTTAATAGTATTTATACCAAAAACATTTTCTAAACTTGTATTTTATAGAAGGCAATGCAGTAAGTACTTAAGTGAGATACATACCTATAAGTATTTATTTCAGTTAGTGGCCGACTATATTATGCAAGTGATATCAGTATATTGATACATTCACATACTTACAGTTATTAGTAACTACAAGCTACAGAAAAATAAAGATTACTACAAGCTGTTAAACATAAGGGATGGTGTAGGTATATGTAAAAATATTCATAATTTAACTGCAAGGAAGGTAGGTAAACAGAAGTGATTCACCAGTTTTGAAAAATAAGGAAGGAACTAATTAATAACATTTTTACCCAGACACACTTCAAAAGATCATTATTAGAAAGTTGTGAATCTAAAACTATACTTATCAACTTACTTTAGTATAATACTTACAATAAATATACTTCCAAAAATCATCAATCCCAAAGCATGGTCGACAGCGAAGTTTCAGCTAAAAAATATCCCAAGAAGGAACTTACTTGCTCATGAAAAAATAAACTAAGGACTTAGATATCACTATAAACTTACCAAAAAGCCCCACTAGTTCATTCCAAGATTAAATTAAACCCATTTTATAAAGAAAAAAGTCGTGGAAAGAATCACAAACGCGTCAGAAGACCAGACGAGAAGTAAACTGTCATTGTCATAAAATAAATCAGTGTTGCAAAAAAAAAAACACTAGCTTTTAAATGTTTTTGTAAGATTTTAACCGAAAATGATGATAGTATGAACTTAAATTAATTACATATCCAATTAAATCATTAAAACTTATTAAAAATATTCGATTAGCGAAGATTATTAATGAAATCTTAACTTAAAATAAGAAAACCAAAAGTTACTAGTAGATATGTCAAACCCTCCCGCCCCCCTGACATGAACTGCCCATAAATTGCTTGTTGCCCTACTCTCGTATTTTAGTGACACCCCCCTGCGTTCAACCCTAGTGCGAGTGTGCATGGTTGCCTATTCGTCTTCGTGGTCACCGTCACCAGTCGCCAGCTTTGTTTGGTTCTTGTCTTGTGGCGTCTAAAAAAACAGTCTTTTTTTACCTGTGCTGCACGCGTTATTTTCTTGAATTTCCACCAAAATGAAGCGTAAAAGTTCGAGAAGAAGCGCTAAGGCCGAGGAAGAAGATAATGGGCTGGAAGAGGCTCAGGAAAACGGGGACAATGAAGAGCCAAGCGTCAAGAAAGGGAGGAAAAGCAAAGTGAAAGGAGGAAAAAAATCAAAACATGAAACCGAGAGTGAGGAAAGTGAAGATGAAATAGTCCGCAAATCGCAGGTTAGCTATATTATTTATACCCCTTGCCATTTATTTACAATCATTTTTATGTGGTCCTTTTTTTTAAGATAATTGTTTACATATCACCAATGACCAAAAATTGATGAACTTGTAGCCATTTTTTTTTTTTTTTTGGTGGAATGCATTTTGACTGTAGCCTCAGATTAAAAATAATCTCACTGTGATACCAAGGCAGTTTATTAGCTAAACCCCCAAATGTAAATTCACAAACATGATAATCTTGTTTGTAAGTCCATATTATAGAATGGAGAATGTTTGTGATGTTGCATTTTATTTTGCACCCACTTGTGAAGCCCAAGCAAACTTTTGGCGCGCTTTCTAAATATTGCTCCTACTTTGCATCATTAGAAAGTTACAGTAACTACTGTTGATTTGATAAAGAAGAACCCTAATCTTTTCACCAGGTTACCTCTCTGATGGTTCAAAAGCAATAAAAAAATATTTTATTTTCCCTTTGAATAGGTACTTCTGAATTTTTATACAGGATCTGAGGTGTAAAGTTCATTTTAACATCTCATTATTAGAATTATTAGTATGTATACCTATCTGTGGAAGCCTCCCAGGCTTGTGAATAAATACGTTTGTTTGATTTATTTTGCATGTATCAGAAGAGGAAAGGTGTTAAAGATGAAGATGAAGCCCAGGAAAATGGGGGCAGCAACGAGGGAAGCTCCAAGAAAGGCAGGAAAGGGAAAGGAAAAAAATCGAAACATGACCAGCATAGTGAAGATGAGGCTGATCCACCACAGGTAGGTCAAATATTTAAGTTAAACTTGTCAATTACCTTTGTTATTTTTTAGTCCACTAAAGAAACAGATCCTTTAGATCCATTGGCTGGAGATGATGATGATGATGAGGCACAGTATGAGGTAAATATCAATATAATAAAATGTATGTTGTTATACACAGCTGATGTCTCCATTTTGCTTAGGTGGAAGCCATCCTGGATGAGAAAATGGTGAAAGGGGTCCGCCACTTTCTTATAAGATGGAAGGGATACACAGAGGAGAGCGACACATGGGAACCGGAAGATACCCTGGAATGTGCTGATCTTATAAAAGATTTCAAAGAAAATGCCAAGAAAAACAAAAAGAAAGATGGCAAGAAGAAGTCTGGTAAAGTGAAGAAAGACGAAGATGAAGCATCAGAAAAGTGGGATGAAAATGAAGATTTTGAGGTATAGTATATAATTTCACATTATAGCAATTTACACCCATCACAATATTTTAGAGTTTCCACAAAATGATCTAATTTTAAAATGAAGAATACTACTGTAATATTTATAAATAAATCATTACAGAAATTAGCAGCTTTACTGTCAACTACAAAAGACTCATTGTTATTCACAATAATTAACCTTTCATTCTTATTACTGGATGTTCAGTGGTGGCATATTTTGGTAGAATCTCTGTGGTTGTTATAATTTTCTTGAGAGGATTCCTATATTTTTTATATTGTTCTTCAGTGTGAATGTTGTATCTCTGTAATAGTTTCTTTTAATTACCTCTAAAATTTGTGGAATTAATTATAAACAAGGTTTTCTATGGTTTGATATTTTTACATGTCTTTTAATATTTTTTATTGTTGTTCCTCAACACATATCTGCATTTTAGCAATAAACTCGTCTGTAGCAAATTCTGGATTGTTATGTCCCATGCAGTGTTCATTTTTAAAAGTTTTCTGATAGAATGATAAAATAACACATTTATTTACAATCAAATACAAGTTGTTATCTAGTGACCATTTAACATCACTGTCTAAAACGAGGCAATCATCAATTATTGTTTTAATTTGAAAATATAATTAAAGGTCATCTGCAAAAAGTAAGCACACACAGTTGGAAAAATGAATTTGATTTATGGCCTTTAACAGTGACAACATGTATGTGGGTGTAAAGGCATGCCTTCAAAAAATCTGCTAAATTGGTGTGAAATCGAAATTCCTTTTCCACCTTGTCCAATAAAATTCTAAATGAGACCTTGTCAAACGCCTTTTTAAAATCAATATAGATAATGTCATACAACTTGCGTAACTGTTAACAAATGATTTAGTAACAAGAACTAATGACTTAAAAATAAGAGACTCAAATATCTTGGAGGGTGTAGAAAGTACTGCAAATGGGTCAGAACCAACTGCTTTTCCCTCCTTTAAGTTTTTTAAAGCATCAGTTATTTTATCTTATATGGATATCCTCGTTTCTAATTTATCTAATTTGCCAATATCAGATTTATGGACTACTGATTATTACTGTCCGACGCATCATTTCCAATACTGGAGTTTTTAGAATTAATGTTTACAATAACATCTCCAACTAGCACAAATTTTCCAGCCTCCACGTCCCACTCTTTATATCCATTGCTTTTCTGGTTCTATTATGAATATAAACTGTTGAACCAACACTTTACCATGCCACAATTCATATGGTGTTTTAAATTTTTTAGAACTTTAGTTGGACTTACATTAATTAAAAATGTTGCAGTAAGAACAGCCTCACCCCAAAAGACGTTTTCCAAATTTGCACCAAAAATAATAGAATGAGCTTAGATATCCATATTGTTTAATATCACTTTGGGAGCATTTAAATTTTTAGTTATATTAGGGTTGTGACCTGCATCCTCGAAGTACACACTGTCAAAGGCATTAGAAGTATCACCTCCATTCATTGCTAAATTCTATATTATCTAAAATCATTTTATCAGGTATAATGAGTAGGGATGTAACGGGTAGCCCTTTTTAGGATCCGGCCAAACCGGGTACCCGGTCAATTAAGACCCGGCAAAACCGGGTACCCGGTCTTGCGGAATATTACAGGAAGCTATAGGCCGCGCGTGCTATCCGTTCCGGGGAAGTCCCATATTATAACACAGGTCTTTGGGCAATAGAACTGTGTGCTTCTAATGTTCTAGCTCCTATTATTCACTATTCTGTGTGTTTAAACGCAACACGAAACCATTAATCTACGTACGTATTGTGTCAAAAAGAAAAGAAAAATAATGAGTCAGGTTGGAAGCGACTCTTTGCCCAAAACTGGTACAGGTTCTTTAGCAACATGAGATATCGCAATGTTCACTTGCCCCTGAGAACCACCAGGTGATTCAAGCAGAATTGACCCTGGTACCACCGCTTTAATATTGGGCTTATTGTAAAAAACAATTTCTTGAATGATTGAGGGCTTGTCATCCTCCGAATTTGCTGTGTCCATTACTGAGCCTTTTCTTCACAGATGTATCTACATAAACATTAGCTAAAAAACCCAGTTGTGTTCCTTTACTGTTTTACTACTTTCCAAACGCCATTTATACACTAGCATAGAAATCTTTTTGAGGTCAATATAACTGTTTTAGCAACATTATTCATGTTACATGTACTTTATTCATATAACTTTAAAGTACTTTCCCAATGATATTTTTTCATAAAATTACACTTGTTGCACCACCTAAATCAAGAACATTTCACGACACCAAGGAGGAAGATAATTAAAACCAAAATGGCGCAGGAGCCAGTTACAAATGGTGGAGTCGACTTTTTGGTGGCTTGTTCTAGTAGGAATGGAGCTTAGCGCTGCATCGATGCAGCCACAATTACCATTTTAGATTTATTTTTGTCGGACCGTCGGAAGATCCATTTTTGTCTGAAAAAACTTGACTTCGATTGGATGTCTCCAAAAATGAAATTCAAAAATACCTTTTGCCTCCCAATTAATTTCATTTCAGCTAAATAATTTTTTGTATATCGATGCTACAAGTACACACTGTCAAAGGCATTAGAAGTATCACCTCCATTCATTGCTAAATTCTATATTATCTAAAATCATTTTATCAGGTATAATGAGTAGGGATGTAACGGGTAGCCCTTTTTAGGATCCGGCCAAACCGGGTACCCGGTCAATTAAGACCCGGCAAAACCGGGTACCCGGTCTTGCGGAATATTACAGGAAGCTATAGGCCGCGCGTGCTATCCGTTCCGGGGAAGTCCCATATTATAACACAGGTCTTTGGGCAATAGAACTGTGTGCTTCTAATGTTCTAGCTCCTATTATTCACTATTCTGTGTGTTTAAACGCAACACGAAACCATTAATCTACGTACGTATTGTGTCAAAAAGAAAAGAAAAATAATGAGTCAGGTTGGAAGCATTTTTTATCTTGACGAAGACGATGAATCAAAGGCAAGAATATGTAATATATGCAATACTAAATTGGTACGAGGTATCGGAAAACAGGCGAGCACATCATCTTTGTGGAAGCATTTAAAATATAAACATTCCCATATTTTAACAAGTTCAGAACGTTAGGAACAGCCTATTTTGCCATTTTTCAAACGCATATATCTTATGCAATCCTTGCTTGGGGACATTCGGCTAAGGTACACAGGATCTTTGGTCTGCAAAGAAGGGCTGTGAGGATACTGTCGGGTCTGGCATATAGGGATGACTGCAGGCAGGCCTATGTGCATCTGAGATTCTTGACTGTGCCGTGTTTGTATGTGCTTGAATGCCTAATGTATGTAAAACAGAACTCGGACATGTTTCTAACCCATGAAGATGTGCATAACTATAGTACTCGAGCTAGACAGGATCTGATCCCTGATTACTGGAGGTTGAGAAGGTGTCAGGATGGCCCAAGTTATTGGGCGATCAAATTTTACAATGTATTACCGACTCATGTCAAGAATTTGCCTTTAAAGCAATATAAAACTAAAATCCAAAATTTTCTGATAGGAAATGCATTTTATTCCCTGGACGAATACCTAAATTCTAATTTTAATTTGTTGTAAATGTTTAACTTCAGTCTGTGTCTGAGAAATGTAATTGGGACTGTATAGTTTTAATAATACACCTATTGAATTTGCATTTTAGCATTTTTAGTTTAAATGTATAGGCTAGGAACTTTTAAATTTTTATATTGACATGTGTAAGCTATAATGTATTGACATGAATAAAGTTTTGAATTTTGAATTTTGAACGTGGACAAACTGAGGCATCTTCAAGCTCTTCACGGAATTTGAGACATCTTATGGAAGGATTAAGTCAAAGGTTTTCGAATATCGAAACCAACAATAATTATCTGATTGCAACGTTCGTAGACCCGCGGTTTAGAGATGCATTTTGTACTGAGACAGATAATTTGAAGAAAAAAATAGTAAAATATATCCATGAAGCAAATTTGTTAATCCAAAATAATGAAGTTAATTTGTCATCCAATTCAGATTCAGATGACGATGTTCCTCTCAGTTTCTATACAGATAATCCATCCTCATCAAAAAGACCTAGAGAAGATAAACGCTCAGTTTGGGATGTGTTTACCAGTATTGCCAACAGGCGAGATACAAATAGAAAATCATCTGCTAAAGCACCAAACATACAACAGGACGTGGAGGTTGAAATAAGTTCATATTTGGCGTTGCCGTTAATTGATAGACAATTAAGCCCATTTTCGTGGCGGAAAATAAATTCAGAGAGATTCCCTAATCTAGCAAAGCTTGCTAAAAAGTTTCTTTCAGCACCTGCCTCAACAATATTTAGTGAACGGTAGTTTTCAGAAGCGGGTAATATTTATGAAGAAACCCGAAACCGACTATCCTCTGAGAATGTTGAAATGTTAATTTATCTTCCTCACAATTTGCCATTAATTGATTTTAGATATTATATGTTTCATTTAACAAAGTTTGTTGTTATAACCTTTTAAAATCTGTTTTTTTTATGTATTTTTTATCATCACAGAAATACACTGTTTCAGTTCTTTTATGTTTTATTTTACCAAAAACAGAAAACAAAATAAAAACCCGGGTACCCGGCGAAACCGGGTATCCGGCCTACCCGGCCGGGTACCCGGTTTTGGCCGGGTAGACCGGGTACCCGTTACATCCCTAATAATGAGCTTCTCTTATTGTTTACATAGGACCAAAAAAAATATTGTGAGTCTACACCAATATTGCGTTGAACTGATTAGATGGCCCATATCGAGTTGCATCCCGAAAAAGGTATTCTTACCTCGGTCGAAAAAGGTCACAACCGAGTTGCATCCCTTGTAGATAAAGCTCTACATGTGTTTGATAGCCAGTTATGGATGGAGAATTGAAGCAACGTTGCCAAGTTTATAAAAGAATGGTTTATTGGAATAATAATTCGTCAATCACAAATCATATTATAAAAGAATTATAGACTTATATTGGTTAAACAGCGCTAACACGGCATCTAATCCACCTTTTTGGGTCCAATTCGCCTTTTTCAAGTTCACCGGGGAATATTATTATTAATTGTTTGCCCCTTTTATAGACTTATATTGGTTAAACAGCGCTAACACGGCATCTAATCCACCTTTTTGGTTCAATTCGCATTACCTGCAAATTATCAATTTTAATTTAATCCTCTGATTCTTTTTAATCCTCTACTTCTTTTTAATCCTTAAAGCTCGGCAACACTGCAAGAATAATTTCAATTTTATCTTAAAAATCAAGTTTAGCTCGGGGATGCAATTCGGTTGTGGCCGGGATGCAACTCGATTGTCAAATTCTCTACCTACCTTCTGCGGGATGCAACTCGATTTGGCCGGATTAGATATGAATCCTTTGGGCAATTTTTATGTATGAATGTTAAATATGGTATTATTGATGTGATGTATACATTTTTGACAGTATATTTTCTGCATGTAAATTTGTATGTACATACATATAGGGTGTTACATAATGATACGCCGTAATTCTAAGGGCGCATTCCTGAACCAAATTCAAGGGCAGTCTCACGAATAATATTGACAAGAGAAATGTACGCCACTGACCTGTTTAAAAATTTTATATTGTTTTCGGGTTAAGCAGCTAAAAATACAACTTTTTGGTCTCTTGATATTTTTTTGTATCTTACTTCGTTTTCGAGAAATAAAAATATTTTGACATGCAATGAAGTACCTTTTTTTTTTCTCGAAAACAAAGTAAGATACGAAAAAATTGAGAATTGATGTTATTGTAAACATTAATTCTAATGACTGATTGGTGTTGTAAAGATATTTTATACAATGTATTAGCCAAGCAGTGCTTTTGACTAGCTTCTGTCTGAAATCGTCTTTTGCTTACTCCTGCGTTATTGCGTTTCTATATTTCCAATAAATAAATTATTGTGTACCCAGAAAGTTTAACGTCATCAAGTTATTATTTTTTAAGGTGGACCGCATTGTGGACGTTTACTTTCACAAAAGCGGAAAGCGGGACTTCCTGGTTTCTTGGAAGGGCTTTCCAGCGGCCGAAAATACATGGGAGCCCGAGGATAACATGGACTGCAAAGATCTTATCCAGAAATTCATGCTAAAAGTGGAGGCAGCCAGAAATGTTGACGTAAGTTTGTTTACATTCAGGTTAAAATTATTAAGCCGAACTAAAATATATAGTCAACACCGAGTGTCTCCATCTACGTGGTGTTGTTAAAACACACTTTTCTTAAGCATACCTGCGCCCATATACAAAGTCACAAATATCAGTTTCTTTGTTTTAAAAACAGACTCCTTTGCTTTTTCCTTTTGTCAGATTCTATAGCCTCGCTGACGAGTCGCTATACGGCGAAACGCGTCTGCGGACGGATCTGGCAGAAGAGATAAGCAAGCTGTGGAGCTGATAGGAGCCTTTTAAACACTTGCCACGGTATTGCTGTTGAGTTGGTTTAGAATGTTTATATTTGCAGGCCGTCGAAACAAAGTTAAGGGTCGTTCGCAAGCAAGTGAACAGATTGGCTTATTCGATGCATGAGCATGACAGAAGATTGAGTCGAAGGCATAGAGGCAAAGAACGGTAATTCACATACAATGCTTGCTGTTAATATTTTTGCAAAATATTATTTCTTTTTTCCAGGGTTAGATACTTCGACGCAGAATAATATATTTTCATCATACTACCATATTATTTCCTTCATCTTGTATTTTTTGGCATTATATATAAGCACGATGTTTTTGCCCCCTGTCATATCCTGCCCCTAAAGTTTTGCTGAACAACATCGCTGCCTCATTATTGTGTCAAGCCATTAAAGAATGCGGACAGTGCTGTACTGTACTGTCCATGCCTTTAAATTTCTTGTTAGATGAGGCATCTATTGCGTATTTGCTTACAAAATTTACAGTTTTTAATCAAACCTTTAGATTCAGTTGTAGCCAAGGCAAAAGTTACTACCGAAAAGTTGTAGGGTTGAAAGTTCCATGTGCCACCCCTAGAACTTTTGGGTTGTTATAAGACCCTCAGTGGCGTGCTGGGCAGTTGAAGGTTAGAAAATGGGTTAAAGCCACAAACGTGCTTGTTTTTATTGCAGTACTAAAATTCTTATTTCGTTTTTGTCATTACTAATAATCTTTTAGGATTTGATTTAGTTTTAAATTAAAAATTGTTTTGTTGTTTTCCCTGCACAACATCCGTTGAAGAATCCCAAATTTGTGCTATTTTGTTTGGTTATTGATGCCCCCACAACTAAAATCTGACCATTTAAAATGTGTTTTTTTTAATTGATCGTTAAAAATGCAGGTTACGATTCTTTGGCTAAAGGTTCCTGTCCGAAACTGTTTAGTTTTCAAAAAATGGCACCGCTGAGTTGGCAACCGGTATTTTTTATTGCGCAATCGATTTCTATTCAAAATTAGCTTTTGAACGATATACAACAAGTTGACATTTGCTTTGAAAATGGCGGCGTTGCAGCAAAAAAACGTTTTTTTTCTGTTTTTTTTCTCGAGTATTGGAAAAAAGGGATATTTTTTGTTTATTTACAACAACAATACACTACGGAAATAACATTCCAAATGATATGATATAATGTACCGTGTGGTCCACTTATCGTGTCCACATTTTAATTTGATATTATAACGTTGCCTCAAGAGTTAAAGAAAAAAGTTAAATACATAAATTTCTTGCATTGACGTAAAATTTTTATCTGTTAATTTTTTATATATACAGGGTGTTTCGTTTTCCCCGTCCAGGCATCAACTTTCTTATTTTAAATGGAACACCCTGTATATTGATAGGTATTTAGATTCTCTTTAAAATTGTATGTGAATTTTGTATAACCTTTAATATTCTATGTCTTATCGTTTAGCCAATATTTATTTGTTAATAATTTAATGGATATTTATTCGAGCAAAAATATTACAGTTACAACTACAAATATTTACATAAATTGTTGACAATGACCTCCATTATTTTCAATGCAACGATGGGTTGCTCTCAAGAAAAAATTCTTTACATTTACGAATACTTCAGGTGTTTCTCGTAAATCGTTTACCACTCTTCTAACATTAAGTATAATCTCATTCAAATCACTGCATGGAGTTTTATATACCTCGTTTTTAATGTGATCCCAAAAAAAGTAGTCCATTGGAGCAATATCAGGACTGTTTGAAGGCTACAGGATTGTGCCATTCCTTCCAATTCATTCGATGTAATTTTGGTTCAAATAATCGCTAACTTGCCGAATATTATACGGGGGAGCCCCATCCTGCTGCCACACAATAGCTGCTGCCTCGTTTAAAGAAAGATTTTCCATTAAAGTATCTATATCATTTTGAAAAAAATTAAGATATCTAGGGCCACTTAATGAGCCTCTATAAAATAACGGTCCAATTATTTTAGAACCAAAAAACCCACACCAGACATTTATAGACTGCCATCCTTGGTGTCTAACTTCTCGTATCACATGTGGATTTTCTATGGACCAGTGACGAGTATTTTGTCTATGGTGTATGCGACGCGTTGAAGAGCAGCTCTCATCAGTCCATAAAATATTATTAAGAAATTGGGGATTTTCTTCGATTTTACCCAACAAATCTCTGCAGAATTAAAGACGTCTTGGGAAATGTCGTTGCTGCAATTTTTGAACGGCTTATGCCCCAAAACTTATAAAATAGCATTTGGAGTGCATATTCTTTTACCCAAAACTAAACGATAAGAAATAGGCATATAAAAGGTTATACAAAATTCACATAAAATTTTAAAGGGAATCTATATACCTGTCAATATACAGGGTGTTCCATTTAAAATAAGAAAGTTGATGCCTGGACGGGGAAAACGAAATACCCTGTATATATAAAAAATGAACAGATAAGAATTTTACTTTAATGTATTTAACTTTTTTCTTTAGCTGGATTTATAGTTTGACAGTGGCTGGTACCGGTCGACGTTTGACGGTGGCAGGTAGAGATAAACAAAGTGCTTTCCGTTATACGATTTATAGATTTCTGTTCCGGTGCTGTTTGACGGTGGCTTGACGGTCGAGATGGTCAACTTTTAACTTTTTTCGGTGGCTGTTCGGAATTTAACCAATCCTGTCGTAGAATGATGTCACGTGGCTCAACAGCTGGACGTACGTCACGTCACAATAGTTTGGTATTGTGCCGGTAGGGGCTGGGTAGCAGAGCAAACATAGTTAGCGACTTTTTCTCCATATTGCTTTCACTTTCTTTTCACAAATACAACTACAAAGTACAAAATATCACACACTAAAATCAAAATTATCGTAACCTTAAAACAACCTTTCCAAACGTCAATTGTCAATTTTAAAAATACGAATAATGCGCATGCCCAACGGTGATGCGACCGTCAAATTATAAATCCACTTTTTCACCGGCCACCAGCAACAGACCGTCAAACGTCGACCAGTACCAGCCACAGTCAAACTATAAATCCACCTTATAACTCTTATAGCAACGTTATAATATCAAACTAAAATGTGGATCGCACGGTACATATATGAGCAAAAATTACATAAATATATATTTTTCCAGTATCTTTAAGTAATTTAAATAAAAAGCAAAACATCCGCTCTCTGTTAACAGAAAAAGTAAAAACAACAACAAATACAAAATACAGGAAAAATTATTTAGCCGAGGCCAAACTCGATACACTTAAAGGCATTTCATCGTCAATGTTCGAATCTGATTCTTCGGCTTCAGAGGAATCATTTGATTCAGATTCTACAGCATCATATTGCTCTTCGTCATCCTGGACATATTCAGTCTCCATATCATCCTGTTCTAATAGCAGCATTATAAACAAATATGTCATTTTCATCTAAATGTAAATTAGATTGAATAGCAACAAGTTTTTGAACTTTTGTAAATCTATTTCTTTTACACCATGTAACGAGGCGATGCCATCATATAACATGCTTACGCATTCCCATATAGAATCCCTATTTATCAAATCCTGTTCCTGTTCTAAAGTGGGCTAAATTCGCCACAACTTTCCCTACGTCTAAATTTGATAAACGAGCTATAAGATCAATCAATTTGGGTTTACAACAAAATTTGAGGCGCTCTTAAGTTTTCTCTAAGATTTCTTTTAATGTGTTGTATGTAATGACCCACGTGCCGACTGTACCTTCCATGTTAACTATACTAGATTTTGAAATAATCTACCAGAAGCTATTTTTATTGGGTCCCTGAGGCTCCAACAATGAGTAAATAAAGCCAGCACAAATCCATTATCTTTCCAAATTAAACCTTCAACTTGAAAGTTGAGTAGTTTATCCCGTGCAAGAACTTTTAGTCTTAAGATGAGCCCCGAACTTACCCCTTAGATACAGGGTGTTTTATTAATATTGCAAAAATAAGTTTCCCTGCTAAAAATATGAAAAAAAGTTCATATAAACCTATGTCCGGAGATACAGACGGTGTTACAATTTTTAAGCGGAACAAGAAATATGTACGCCACTGCCGTTTTCTCTTTTGATAGCAGTGTTAGGTAAGCAGTTTATTGGCTAATGCAAAGTACCTTTTGATTTGGACTTTGTTAAAATAATAGTGTAAAAATAAAGACAAACTAACACTGAAGCACATATTTTCTTAAAAACAGTCCAAGGCTAAAAAGTGGTTGAGAAATGTAAATTTTAACATTTTTTTTTTTTAAATGATACAGTACTTTTTATTTTTCTTCTTATGTTGACAGGCTTAACCACACTGCTCTCTGCAGTGAAGGCAAGTCTGTAATACGGTACTCTAAGGTCATTTCCATTTCTTAAAGGGTAAACATCTTGAGCATCTCCCGAACAAACAAACTTATCTAAAATTTTTCTTACATAATTTACACACTCTAATATACAGGGTGTTACTTAGTGATAGGCCGTAATTCCACGGGTGCATTCCTGAACCAAATTCAAGTAGAAAAGTTCATATAAACATGTGTCCTAAAAAGTCTGGTTTTCAAAATACAGAAATTAAAAAAAAAATCGTTTTTTTTATTAATATCTCAACGAACCTTTTGCCGATTTTGGTGAAATTTGGCAGTGTTGTTCGTTGCGATAAGATGCTAAGTTAGCACTGACTAGATGATAATTATGACTTCCAGTGGCATCCCGGGGGGCAGTTTCACGAATAAAATTGACAAAAAAAATGTACGCTCCGACTTGTTTAAAAATTTTATATTGTTTTGGGGTTAAGTAGCTAAAAATACATCTTTTTTGTCTCTTGATATTTTTTCGAATTTACTTCGTTTTAGAGAAAAAAATAAAAACCACTTCATTGCATGTTGAAATTTTTTTTTTTCTCGAAAACGCAGTAAGTTACGAAAAAATATTAAGAGACAAAAAAGTTGTATTTTTAGCTGCTTAACCCGAGAACAATATAAAATTTTTAAACAAGTCAGTAGCGTACATTTTTTTTGCCAATTTAAATGGTGAGATTGTCCCCCGGGACGCCACTGGAACTCATGATTATCATCTAGTTGGTGCTAACTTGGCGTCTTATCACAACGAACAACACTGCCAAATCTCACCAAAATCGGCAAAAGGATTTTTGAGATATTAATAAAAAAACGATTTTTTTTTTAACTTTGACACCCTGTATCTTAAAAACCAGATTTTTTAGGACACGTTTTTATAAACTTTTCTACTTGAATTTGGTTCAGGAATGCGCCCTTGGAATTACGGCTATCATTAAGTAACACCCTGTATATAGAGACGTTACTGTCAGTATGCCCAATTCTTTAAACAGTTCACGGCATGAATGTCCTCTGTCCCTGACACAGATCGTTCTAATGATCTTTTGTGCGATTAGAACTTCGCCAATTCGCTGAGCGTTGCCCCAACCCACGATACCATATAGACAGTAGCACAGGTCTATTTGTAAACTGTCTTAAGTTTCCACACAACAAAACAAGTGTTTAGCCAGCCTTCCCAGGATAGAGTATATCTGAAAATTCCAAGATAACTGGGAATCCACATGTAATCCCAAAAGTTTTAGGCTCTCACCCTACTTTATCGAAGGGCCATTCATGCGCACTTAAATAGAGCAATCAATTCCACTGGCAGAAAACATCATACACTGAGTCTTAGAAAAATCGAGAGAAAGACCATAATGCATGAACCTTACACTGTCTTCAGCCCCGGTACACAAACCAGAAATGCTTTTAGATGCGACCACAGCAGTCATGTCATCTGCATACATAGTGAGGCTATTAGCAGGATTGTTCCTAGTTACATCACTTGCAAAAATTAAAAACAGTGGGGGTAGCTCCCCAGAATAAAATTTCCGACCACCCACATTCAACTTGACCCTCCGAGTTTTATCACGAAGGTAAGAGGACAGCCATCTCAAGGGCAGTCCGCTAGAGCTGCTATTCAAAGTACCAGAATGCTTGAGGTTACATCCAAGGCCATTTATCAATTTTTCTACAGGTGGGAGCCATTCAAATACTTTCTTACTTTTTTCATATTTTTTAACAGGGAAATTCGTCCTGAATTATTTCGAGATATTAATGCAACACCGTGTATGTTCGGCCACGGAGACAATTTAATAAACCCAGAACCGAGAGAAATGGTTTTTCCCTTAAAATGAGATATTCGCGTTAAAAATGATTGTTTTGGTGGGAATGCAATATTGAATTATCTTGTTTTTTTTTTATTATTGAACTTATCTTAGAGGTAAATTAGGTTTAAGTATAGGTTATTGATGTATGTGTTTGGTAGGTTTCGTGCATAAAATAAAAGCATTAAAATATAACCAGTTTTTATTATTTAAATACCTACACTACAAATAAGATCGCGTCCCGAAAGGAAACAAGTCCGTATTCTGAGTCAAATCGTCCTCCTCACTATCTTCCTCCTCAAAATCAAACACAAACTCCTCTGCCCCTTTGCCCCTGGAACTTTTATTTTGAAGCCTTTTGGAATTTTTCTCGCCTTCCACAGTCAAAAACCCATCCTGAGAGACATCATTGAAATCTTCCTTTTCTGCGAGTTGGGAGCTAGCTGACGCTTCCGCTTGGGCAAAATTGGACGCCGCCTCGTTGCCCGATTGTTCGTTTGTCGACGTCGAACTTACAGGCTCTTGTTTTCCGAAAATACTGGGAGATTTGAGTTTGGTCAGATACCTAAAGGTTTCCGGAGGTTTGTTGGGGCCGTCGCTCCGTTCCTTCTCGCCGTCGTCAAACATAAAGTTGTTGAATCGCTCCTGAATGATGGTGGAGCCCAGCTCTTCGTAGTCCTGCTTTGTAACCAGGTTGCTCTTGAAGTCGTGGGTCCGTAACAGGGCGCTTCCTCCCCTCCAAGCATAGCTTACCGGATCGTCTGGTTGAAAAACGACGACGTTCCAAATATCTGGCAGGAGACTGCGTAGTTCGGCAAAGAGTCGATCTTTAAAGCCGGGGAACTTACAGTTGCCTCCGACGATAATTAAATGTCTCGCCAGCGACTTCCGATTCTCTATGGGGCAACTGTATATCGCTCTGACGGCTGCCTCCGCGATTCCCATGCTTTTCATCCCGATGTCGGAGGGCTGGAACAGTATTTCTGGCACTACAAAACGTTCGTTGTTCAGTCTTAGAATTTGACAGCTTTCTTCCAGGTCAACCTGCCCCTCTTTGCCAGGTTCTTGAATGTAGCCCCTGCGAATGCTGTTGAAGTCTGGCAAAACGTAATTCCTCACAATGCTGTTTGCATTCAGGGGTTTGGATGCTTCAGCAAGTTCCTTTTTTACATCTGGACACACATAGCAAGTGTCTTCTTTGACCTGGTTTATAACATAGGTCTCCTCCATAACGTTGTACTGTCTATAAGAAATAATGTCTTTTAAATGGTTGGTTAGCAGTTTGCCTCCGACGTTTAGTCTGCGACAAGCCCTCAAGAATTTATTTCCCTTAATATAAGGTATTATGTGTGTGAAACTGAATCCACTGTCGATAACCAGGCAAGCATCATTCTTGGTCAATCTATGAGCCCTAGCGTAGTTCAGATAAGCCAAATCGGTGGGGTTACAGCGAATCAAGGCGGGAACTTCATACTCTTCAAAAAAAATCTCGTCAATGCAATCCTGTATCGACTTAAAGTTAAACATGGGTTGCGTTAAAATCACAGGGTTCTCTTCGACGGGGCACACGTTTCTACTAAACACGTGGTCCCACACGGGCTTCTGTACCTCCCAATGAGTGATGTAGCCTCTTTCGCACGGAAGCAGAAAATAAAGCCCCGAACAATCCCTGCATTCGTCAACCTGCCGTCCTATAAAAAGCCTTTTTCTTTCGGACTTGGCTTTCATGATGCAGTTGGGTACGATTTGGGGCTCCTCATCCTTGGAATAGCCTATTTTTATGGTGTAAGCCCCATTATCGACGACCAATGCTTTTGGAGCGGGGCTTTTTGGTAATTTTGTGGGTGTTTCTTTGCTGCTACTGCTCCGTCTCTTGCTGGTTCTTGGTTTCGGGTGCCACTCAGTCATTTTTGTAATTTGTACAAGAGTGTTTGTTTACTAGATCAAAACAATAGCCATAACCTATAACCTCACTTTTCTTATCGACTTTTATTTTTCTATTGTTGACAACACTGCGACTCGGTAGGCTGAATCACTTTGTGGCTTGTGTTGGCAACATTGCCAGAGAAGTTTGGGCGGTGCTTTTAAAACATTGATCCGAGTCTTCATCATAATTTTTTTCTGTTTTAAATTGAGAACATTTCTTGAACGAAAACACAAAAGTTTATTATAAAAATGGCTCTTTATTAAAAAAAAAACTTTCAGACGTTAAAAATACCTTCATAAAATTAAATATAGGTTGCTTTATCACAATTGGGTTAAAATACAGATTTTTTTGAAATTATTAAACTATTACAGTTATCGTATCCTCGTCTGTAACACAATAATAATCGATTTCCTTCGTCTCGTCCTCCAAGGGCACCTCGAAATTGTCCTCATTCCTGCACACTAAATCAGGCTGCTCTTTAAGCTTAAACAATTTTTGTATTAATATTTGCAGTTTTTGTACTGACATGGTGGGAGATATTTTCTTGGTTATCGTTCGATCTTGGTACACCAATTTAACATTTATTAACGTATTTTTCAATAAAGTTTCTGGTACTTTTAATTCCTCAGCTTCAAGCTCACCATATACTGAAAATATTCAATTAAAAAATATACTATATCTTTATTAATTACCGAGATGTTTGGCAGGAAAAAGTAGTCTGCTTGTTCTTCAGGAATGTATTAATATAAAGGGACGAAATTTTTGTAGGACAATGTGACTTACAATTTATAAGTTCCACGTAGCGGTTGTGATCTTTCAAAAATTCGGTCCGGTTTGAGGTGTCCTTCACTCGCAACCATTCCATACCGTACTTCTTGATGTAGTCGTACTCTGAACTTCTTCTATCTTGCTCGTTGAATATTCTACCATTATATACCTGAAAAGTTAACACAGAGAAATTGGTACCCGCAAAATTATAAGTATTTGAATACACTTACTTTTAAATTTCCGATTTTTGCTAAAACTATGTCACTTGCAGTCTGCGGTGTCTCAGTGCCTAAAATGGGATTGTACAAGAATCTCAGCTCTTCTAAGTTGGGTAATTTGTTTAATTCGCTCACAGACCTCCACTGAAAAATACAAATGTATTAAGGGTCACGGGCCTAACTAAAAATCCTAAATAAAATGGAACTTACATCATTTATCAAATTATTGGTGATGCATAGCTTGGTCAAATTTTCAAAATAGTCCAATGTCTTTTCTTCAGTCTTAAAATCGATTATTTCTAAGTCAGTTCCGCCTACAGCCAAATTCTGCAAACTCTTTATGTTTCTCAATTTAATAACTTCATCCCAGTACTTTATATTGTTTTCTTCCAAGTCCAAAATCTTCAAATTGTTGAAGTTGTTTTTTTCCTCTGTTGTTAAGTCAGTGATATTATTGTTGTTTGCTCTTAATTCATTGATATTCGGGAATATTTCAGAGAGCTTTTTAATGTCTTCCCATGTTAGGTTCATGTAACCACACACAAACACTGTTATTTTAGGGAAGACTTGTGTACACTCTTCAGGAAAAGACAATATATTTTCACTGAAAATAATATAGGGTATAAACCATTTAATATTAGTTAGGTACTTTCAAGGATATTTTAGGGAGCATTTGAACAATAATAACTATAAACTACTCCAGCAACATTAGCTTTTTTTCTGGAGTAGCTGGGTGAATACTTCAAAAACTTAAAATATTCTAGTTACCTTACTGTAAGCCAGTATAACTGATCCAGCTGCGCACAGATGTTAAAAACATCCTTCCAGGATGTTATCAGGTTCCTGGATACATCTATTTCTCTAATATTGGGAAAATAATTTTTTAGTTCATATGGCTCACCAATTGTGCTCACATTTTGAAGCATCACACTTACTACAGTCAGCGATTCAAAATTACTAAGAAAAAAAAAATTAGGTCACCTCACAAGCTATAAATATGAAATTTGGCTACTTTAGTAGTTTTATTTTATAGTATGGAGACTCACTACGAAGGGATTTTTCCAAATCCAACCCCTTTACATAGAGGGTAGTTTTAGTATCTCCTATCTGTATTTTATTATCCCAATTTGATATTTACCTCTGTTTTGTGCTAACTTTATCAAATCCCACAAACTCAACAAAGGGTGCTTTAATAGATTTTTGGAAATTCATGATTTGCTGCTCCTTAATCTTCTTAACTATGTCGCTCTCTTGGCCACCGTATTTCGCCATAATGGCCTCAATCAGGGACTTGCCAAAGTTGATTCTTTCTCTTCTCACAAACGAACCGGAGGTGGCATGCCTACCCATTACAACAACAAACCAAAATTTACAAATCTACCTGCGTGTATACTGTATTAACTTACCTAGTTTCAAAATACTGTACCCCGTTCACAGTACCATTGTGCTTTCCTCTCGTTGGGTTGTCCCACTCAATTCCGTACCAAATTCCCAGATGGTCTGGAAGATTTCCTATGAACCTAACCGTGCCGATGAAGCCGGCGGACTCTACTCTGCTCCCTACGGCCTCTTTGGGGTTTAAATTTTCACTGGAAACCATGGCGATTTCAGTTTTCATGGGAAACTCGAAGTGGATACAAACTAAAACTCTAGGTTAACGTTCTGTCAAGGGATCTGGAACGAATTTAGCGCAAAGCGACTACTGCATTGTTGAACTTTGTAATAACCTACACGAAATCATAAAATTCGCCGGTTTTTTTGTGTTTTTTTCGTTAAACTAAGCAGACCGTCGAACGGTTTATTTTTAGAAGAAACGTCACTTTGACAGATGAACACTAAAATTTTGGCAACAATGATTTTGTTTAACCATCAATGTTGCCAATCTAAAATCCACACGACAATGGCTTGACAGCAAGCGTCAAGAGTTGACGTCTAGTCGTTGACACCTGACACTTGCAGTAATACAAAAAGAGTTTTGGGTTTGGGGTCTTCTTCCAGCATATTTTTCAAGATAAACTAGGAAAAAAGGTAACAATTTTGATTAAATTACTACATACACTTATTCATTTAATAAGCTAAATTGCACTTAATGGTTTAGAGGGGCTTTCGATGCGAAAAAGTAGCGATAGTAGCGTTCATGTAGAATAAATTATAGTAGATCAAACCTGATAAATATTGAAAAGGTTATTTTAGGTCGTTTTTATTGATAAAATATAGTGGGAAAGGCTTCGCAATGGGTGGTGCGGTACTTATGGTAGCTAATTCTATAATGTCAATGCAGTGGATATTTATGGTAAAACAATATTTTACTGTTATCTGTTCTGTAGTAATGTACCTTTAGTACTGATCATTGTGGGATATGTAGTCCTGCAAAGAACTTCAAAGGTTTTTAATGTATCATTAAAGTCGAGCATGTCTCTAAAAGAATTCCGTTTTCGGATAGGGCTATTCAAGAAGGTGGTACCAAACTTTCAATGCTTATCAAGTAATGGAAAGAGTAATGTTTTTTTACTTTACATTATTACTAAAGTTACACCCACTTTTTACTATTATTGTTGATTGCCATGAGATAATGAATGATTTATGAGTTTTTTCTTTTCTTACTTTTTGGGGCCCACATAGTGTGGGTATTTTAAACATTTAAAGTGGCTCTAAACCAGCATATGATGTCAAATAACAGAAAATACATAATAGCTAATAAATAGTAACCTTTGAATTAAGATGTACAGGGTGGCCCCACATAAAATGACCCCATAGGAAGATGGTTAGATGCACTCCCCAACCTATCTTTTTTTATGGCGATATCTACAGGGTGTTTAGGAATAGTGGGACTTGACTTTTAAGTGCAGATTGTTAAGACTCAAAATAAACAAAATATAATTACCATTTGACAACTACTGTATAAAAAAGAATTAATTTGTCAGTTTCTTAAGTAGATTATACAGGATGAGTTTATCTGCTTAAAAATATGAAAATAGTTCCTATAAACCTAGGTTCATACAGGGTGTTAAATTTTTATTTTTGTTTTTTCTAAATAATTTTTGAAATAATGTAGATATTTGAACTAAAATTGGTATTTAGGGGTTTTTTAAAATGCGAAATTCGAATTTAATGTTAGTATGGCTCCCACTTGTAGAGGGCGCCACCTACGTGCCTTCTTACCGTTTTGAAGAGTCATAACTTTTTTATATGTGCTTGTATTACATTTTTAGGCAAAAAAATAGATTTCTCTATCGTTTTTACTTTTACAACTTTAACACCCTGTAACTCCGAAACGAAGCATTTCCGGGCATGGGTTTATAGAAACTTTTTTTATATTTTTAAGCAGGGAAATTAATCCTGAATATTAATGTATTGTCGCATCATCTGAATGCATGGAAATTATTACTTTACAAAAATTGTGAATTTTTAAGAAAATATGACAATGTTTCTGGGAATCTTACGTGGGTCACCCTGTACGTCAACATTTATAGCTTAAACAGTTTCTTAGATACAATGGTTGAGGCATTACTTTTCCAGGTATAATGGTTAAACGGTGATGGTGACTCAACAATCATGGGGGACATGGTTATTTGCACCCCTTAAGGAACCCTCAAAATAACACAATTTTCAACAACATTAGAATAAGTTCTTTTCTCACTACTTACTAGAATACCTCCTATAGTTTGGTGATTGGGATACACTTTTTGGATCATGTAACATTTCTCCTTCTACACCCATTACTTTAGTTTGAAGTACTTATCGCTAGAAAAACCCATGTAGACTCCATACTTCTTCCATATTATTAGTACCTGCACATATTCAAGGCTTCCAGAAATCTAACACTTAAAATATCTGCATGCTATATAACAATGAAAAAATCCACGACAGTTAGCACAATCAAAACTAAGAAATTGGGCAGGGGAAAGATCCAGGAACGCAAATACGAATGTAAAGTATGCAAGAAAAAATTCCTGAGCTCCAACGACTTGAGGAAGCACATAAGGACTCACACGGACGAGCGACCGTACGTGTGCAATGAGTGTGAGCAGGCCTTCAGCCAGGCGGGTTCGCTGAAAAGGCACATTGCATGCAAACACTCGGCGCTCACTGAGCTTTTCAGTTGCCAGATTTGCGCCAAAACATTTCCGTTAAAAGACCGTTTGAAATTGCACCTTCGAATTCACACCGGCGAGAAACCTTACAGATGCAAGCTTTGCAAGAAAACGTTCGCCCGAGGCGGCCAGCTGACTCAGCACATGCGAGTACACGACGGAACAAAACCGTTTACCTGTAAAATATGCGACGCCAAGTACACGTGTAAGTACAACCTGCAGCTGCATCAAAATCGCCACTTGGGGTTGAGACCTTACACGTGTGACGTGTGCGGCAAGAGTTTCACCCGCTGCGACAGCTTGAAGAAGCATCTGAGAAACTTGCACGCCAACATCAAAGCGTTCCACTGTCACATATGCAAGAAGGACCTCAAAGGGCATTTGCCTCAACACCTGAGGACCCACACCAAGACCAAACCGCACGAATGTGGCCACTGCGGCACGCGCTTCGCCCAGAGATCTCAGCTCATTGTGCATCAACGCAGACATTCCGGTGACAGGCCTTATCGCTGTCGCGTTTGCTGGAAAGGCTTCACCAACTCCACCGTGCTGAAGCTCCACCAAAGACGACATACCGGGGAAAGGCCTTTCATTTGCGTGTTGTGTTGCAAAGGCTTTGGCCAGGTTCAACATTTAAAGAACCACCTGCTGCGCATTCACAAGATTAACAAGCCGTACCATTGTGATTGGTGCAAGAGCTTCTACAGCACCAAAAAAGACCTTGAGAAGCACACGGAGTGTTGTACAGAGAAGCATATCAAAGAAGAAAGCACCGAGGAGAAGTATAATTGTAAAGATGCCTATGAGACTACTCCTATGTCTTTAAGCAAGATGCGGCTTCTCCTGGCGATTCTGCTCAAGAAGATTTCCACTTCTGAGCGATTGAAGCAGCTGGGGTTTAACAAACGTCCTATAGAAGAGGTATTGATTGCTTCCATATTACACTCGGGCAGGTTGCCTTGTGAAGACAAAGAGTTGAGTCCCGCGCTGAGGCTGAAGCAAAATATACAGCTGTTGATTGAATGGACGGTGCCCGCTCAGTTCTTGGCGAAGTTCAGGAACGAGCAGAGGTCTGTCGAAGAGCTGTTGGAGGAATTGACATCCTAACAGCGGAGATTTCTTCTTAGTTTTGTTGTAGGATAATTTTCCGGTTACTTCTGCTAAAAGGCTCAAAGTTTCAATGTCCTATTAGTAATAACTTCCAGGACAACAATCATATCTTTCACTTATCATTTATTAGACAACTTATTAATGTCCTGTTAGTGATAAAAGCCACATAATAATTTGCTTAGTTATCTTATAGTAAGCGTTAATGGGGCATTGACAATTTGAGCCTTACTGTAGTTGACAGGATTTGATTAAGTTATTAGGTCTATCAAATACATATTTTTTGAATATACACTCTGTATATTTACACACACAAATGATTGCATAATAAGGAGTACTATATTACAAATGCAAATTTGAGGGTTGTCATTTTTTGTTGTTACTGATATCGTTTTGGATTATACAGGTCTTTACAAAAACCTACCACATATTCTTCAGACCAAGATTAGCCGATTTAAGTAAATTTACCTTAGTACAAAGTTGCTTAGTTTGGGCGCTAGACGGCGCTGAAGTGACAATTTTTAAATCGTTTTTCTGGATTAATTCAAAAACTGCTCATACTATTTTGCCGAAATTTGGTACGTTGGCATAACTTTATGGGGCAAAAAAACCCATGTCACACTTCTGATTAATATCAGTCCATGGGCGTAGAACCTGGGTTTTTTTACTAATTGCTTGTTTCAGATTTCTATGCCAATGGAACAAGAGGGATTTGGGCACAAAATTCAGATGAACCAACTCATCTGCTACAAAAAAGGTACTCTTGATAAGACTGGATTCCTCTGACGGTTTTCGAGAAATTTGCATTTTATTACTTAATAGGTATTAGTTTTTACAAAAAAATCATAAACAGTAATAAATAGAAATATCATAAAAATTGCTAAAAATGTCCACCATTTTCATGAATACAAAGATTTATACGTCGAAGAAAATTAAAACACACTCTTTGCAGAACTTGTTCATCGCCCTTAAGAATATTTATTGCATCTTGAATACGTTGCCATAGTTGTTCTGCGTTATCTGGAGTTGTCCTGTAAACCACTGTCTTAAGATGCCCCCATAAGAAATAATCCAATGGATTTAAGTCCGGAGATCGTGGTGGCCAATTTACAGGGGCAATACTTCTACCAATCCATTTATTTGGGTACTGCTGATTCAAAAATTTTCTGACATTTAATGCAAAATGTGGTGGAGCTCCATCGTGCAAATAAATTTCCCCGGTTAATTTTTGTGGAATAATGACAGGACCAACAATGTGATTGCCAATTATTCCAGCCCACACATTAATTCTAAACTCATTGTGAAAATGTTTTACCTTGATAGAATGTGGATTTTCATCCGCATAAACGTGTTCATTATGAAAATTTGTAATACCTCTTCTTGTGAAACATGCTTCATCGGCAAACAAAATATTGTTGGCGAAGTTGGGTTCTCTTCTCTCTGCCTATGAACAAGCCGACTAAAAACCAGGCGCATTTCAGGATCATTAGGTAAAAGATCTTGAACTGGTATCTTATGGTATGGATATAACAACTGTTCTTGAAGTACTTCATGAACAATATCTTTGGACACTCCTATAACACGTTCTAAAATGTCTTCGTCGACTTCAGGAACCCTTACAAAACGCTGTCTTCCATTATCAATGGTTTAGGAGTAAATTGGCCGTTTTCTGCAGGCGTCTTTCAACAGCAGCAAACGTCGGGTGGCTTGGTATACGACGATTTGTAAACCTTTCGAAGTAGACTCTGACACATTCTCGACCATTTCCTTGGCAATACCCAAATACCAATATCATATCGGTATATTCTGCATTAGTGTATTGCACCGCCATGATAATTGACGACAATTAAAGTTTTCTAATAACTAATGCAAGCAGATAAAATTATTAAACGTTAGCAACAATATTAAATGTTACAAATTTGACAATAATCTTATGTTGTCAGATTAAACTAATAATAACCAACAATAACAATCGTTTGTGAGGTGTAAGGTCGTGTTGTATATACCTGAAAAATACCGTGCGAACATAAAGCAGATGATAAGAAAACTGTTCAAGAGGTTTTTTGTAGTAAATAAGTTGGTTTAATCTAAAATTTAAATTTAAACCTCTTATCTTCCATTGGCGTAAAAATCAAAAACAGAAAAATTCTTTAAAATCCAAGTACTTTGTGGTAAAAACTACTACGTATTAAGTAATAAAATGCAAATTTCTCGAAAACCGTCACTCGCTTATCAAGAGTACCTTTTTTGTAGCAAATGAGTTGGTTCATCTGAATTTTGTGCCCAAACCCCTCTTGTTTCATTGGCATAGAAATCTGAAACAAGCAATTAGTAAAAAACCCAGGTTCTACGCCCATGGACTGATATTAATCAGAATTGTGACATAGGTTTTTTTAGCCCATAAAGCTATGCCAACGTACCAAATTTCAGTAAAATAGTATGAGCAGTTTTTGAATTAATCCAGAAAAACGATTTAAAAATTGTCACTTCAGCGCCGTCTAGCGCCCAAACTAAGCAACCTAAGGTAAGTTTACTTAAATCGGCTAATCTTGGTCGGAAGAATATATGGTGGGTTTTTGTAAAGGACCTTTTACAGACACCCTGTATAAGACTAGATATATTTCTATTTAAAAAATGTAACAATTTGTACAACACGAATTTTATATGAGGGATATGTGCCAGTTTAGCAAGTAAGGTATTTATTTTTAAGAGAAACTTCTGTATGTACTACGAATATTTGCAAGATTTACATAACTTTTAACATAAAATGCCATTGTTACCACTTTATTCTTGCCATACGTCATACCAAATCCTTATACCAATGTTTAGTTTTTAGTTTAAACCAAAGCCTTTAGTTTAGTAGTTTTTGTTTTACATGGGTTGGAGTGGCTTGAAAAATCGTAATATCCTTCAGAAAATCAAAGATTGATGGGTCCCACTGGCCCTGAGTTACTAGCAAGCCAGTCCAACACTGCCTTTGCTTTTAAGCAGAGAAATTTACCAAATATCATGGTGTTTATTGTTCACACTCAATATATTACTATCGTTACCTACTTTTTTAAATTAATTTTTTTTTTGTAGCCAAAGAAAATTTTTAGGCTTCAGTGGCAAATCTAGCACAAAAAATCAATCGTAGATTCGCCCTGAAGTGCTTGCAGGTTTTTTTTAGAAGGTATACAGGGCGTCCCAAAATTAAAGTGTTATACTTATAGGGCGTCGCAAAATAATCATGTTTTTCTCTATAAACGTATATCGACAAACGCAAATGGAGTAACCTGGTGATGGTTTCCTTTAGTCTGGGGCATATAGAGAACGTACTGTATACAGGGAGACCTTAGGCCTACAATTTAAAATGATTTTAAATTATACAGGGTCTCCCAAATAGTCGGGGCATGTCAAACATACTTTTTTTTAAACGGAACACCCTATATCTTACATTACTTTTGAATTCTACATAAAATTTCAATTATTTTTTAGTGAGTGCAATATAAGTCTAAATTTAATAGTTTCTGAAATATCGAGTCTTGAAAAATGACATTTCTGAACTTTGACAGCGTCTAGCTTTCTAACGATACGCCATATAGCAAAACGGTTTACATGTCCCTATCTTACTTTTTTATTATCTTTCCAAAAATGCAAACTTCCAGTACTATATTTCCGGCTTTTGAGGTACATCCGGTTTAACCGGAAGTTGGCACTTTAAGAAAGATTGTAGAAAAGTAAGATAGGGACATGCAAGCCGTTTTGCTCTAAGACGTACCGTTAGAAAGCTAGAAGCTGTCAAAGTTCAAAAATGTAATTTTTCAAAACTCGATATCACAGAAACTATTAGGTTTAGACTTATGATGCACTTACTAAAAAATAATTGTTATTATATGTAGAATCCAAAAATATTGTAAGATATAGGGTGTTCAATTTAAAAAAATATAACTTTGCTATGGATCTTTTTTTTGGGACATCCGGTATATTTGAAAATAATTTTAAACTGTAGGCCTAATGTCTCCCTATGACCCTGTTTTTGAAAAATATTAAAAAGTTGAGTAGTTTAGATGCTATGAAATCCTGCGTTAAGACTGGGGCTACCCAGTATATGGCAGCTTATTTTTGGGACACCCTATATTTATGTTCTTCGACATTTCCTAATATGTGTTATTTTTTTCAGAATGTTTTCTTTTTTTTTAGTGCCGTTGTTTTTAGTTTGATGTGAAAATGTTTACGAAATAAAGCATAGTTTATACTTTTTCAAAACGATTTTGTCTTGGTGTCCTTCAGTGCGCCGCAAACGCAAATAAAACAACCAGTTCCAGGTAAAGTTAAACATATATTCCTAAAATACTTGTCAAACATAGCAGTTCTATAAAATCCGAGTACACAGAGCAAAAATTAGGTTTGCTGCCTAATTTTGTAGGGCAACACCTCTTTAAATATCACATAAGATTTAGTTTATCGTATCATCTAAACTTTGGAACATTAATATATAATTACTCTAACACTTATAAAGATTTTTTTGGACGAAGTGCGTTTCTCTAGCATTAAAAGGTGCGAAAGAGATCAAAATGGGTTATCCCTACATTCAAATTTGGCCACATTTTTGCCTACATCTAACTTACTTACAGTAAAAAAGCTAAAGTAACAGATAGAGACAAAGGGGTTAATTAGAGAATAAAATAATCTAAATGAAAGACCTCTTGCTCTTATTCTTAATATTAAATTTAATCAGCGTTCGAAACAAAATTTGGCACGTTATTTTAATCAGACACAATTTAGGCAACATCATATTCGATATTTTAAAAAATTTCGTTTTATACTCTGTAGGGTATACTAGCAACTGTAATATATCACAATTGTTATGAGACTGTATGTCTATAGGAGATATACGTTTGTATAATTAAATAAACATAACTGTATCATTTCTGTTTGCTTTGATAAATGCAAACAATATTAAGAAGTCACTAATTAACTAACCTGGATTCAATTAAGAAATAAAAATTACAATAAGGACAACCATATACATTAAAAATGCTTTTCGCGATTTCTCGGTTCCTTTTGATTTCGCGACGAAAAGTCAAGAGAGTAAATTGTTTGAGAATAAAATTCTCTATAATATTGTACTTTTAAGAATTTTCGATATATTTATTCTTTATCGGTTATTGCTCGATTTGACAATTTTCAAAAGGGTCGGAAATGCTTTTCACGAAAAACTCTGTTCCTTTTGATTTCGGCAGGAAAAGTGGAGAGAGTAATTGGTTGAGAATAAAATTCTCTATAATTTTGTAATTTTAAGAATTTCCAATTTTCTTATTATTTATCAAGTTATTGCTGGATTTGACAAGTTTCGAAAGGATTGAAAATGCTTTTCGCGAACAACTCGGTTCCTTTCGATTTCGCGGCGAAAGGTGAAGAGAGCAAATTATTTTTGCCTAAAATTCTCTAGTATTTTGTACTTTTAAAAGTTTTCGATATTTTTATCGTATATCGAGTTATTGCTCGATTTGACAATTTTCGAATGGGGTAAAAAATGTTTCTTGCGAATAATTTGTCTCCTTTTGATTTTGCAACAAAAGGTGAAGAGAGTTATATGATTGGGAATAAAATTCTCTATTATTTTGTACTGTTAAAAATTTTCGATATTTTTATTATATATCGAGTTATTGCTCGATTTGACAATTTTCGAAAGAGTTGAAAATGCTTTTCGCGAATAACTCTGCTCCCTTTGATTTTGCGACGAAAAGTGAAAAGAGTAATATGATTGGGAATAAAATTTTCTATAATTTTGTACTTTAAGAATTTTCGATATTTTTATTGTTTGTAGAGTTATTGCTCGATTTAATCATTTCCGAAAAACATACCGAGTTATAAAATGGTGTATATCATCTAATCTAATCTAACTTCAACTGCGATATATCTTACGGTGGCTAGTTTACACCACAGGGTGATACGAATTTATAGGTACAAGCGTTATAACACGAAAATTATCAAAAATAACGAACACAATGCCATTGTCAAGGATCCAACATACAGCAACATAAAATTATGTTGCGTTAGCTTGTCCGCTATGTAAGGCCTAAATTAAACTGTTAGCTTGTCCGCTATGTAAGGCCTAAATTAAACTATTTCTTTAAAATCTTATCAGAGTAGTGGTAAAATGATCACAGAATTCCTTAAGTAAAACCAGAGACAGCTAGCTAAAAGTTTAAGAATCTGCGTCATCGTTCTTATTTTATAACTACAAACGAAGTCCAAATCTATAAAGTCCGACTTGATTTTAAGTCTGGATCGGACAATGAAGAGTAAAAGAAAATGGACGAAGTTATTGCAACACTGAACAAAAATCGGTTTTTCAATTGGCTCAGTAAAACTGATTGATTATCAATGGACTTTAGACTCTTATTATATGATTGTTCCATTACATTTGCTAAGCGTAAATTACTAAAATATATACCAGCAAGATTGTTATTCATTTAATTGATTCAATATGTTCAGTATGTTAGTGTATCGACTATTTTCGACGGCGCTTTACAACTAATTTTCTTTGGTAACTTATGACCTTAAGTTATATAAAATGGACACACCAAGAATAAAATTCCCAAAGGGTAACTTTCAAAACGTATCTACTAAGGCTTTAAGGGGCTTTGTTTACTTCCAAGAGACCACGACAGGTTTTTCAAACGGTATATCGAGGTTGTCGATGATTAAGTACTGTAAAAGAAATATTGGCTTAATTATTTTTTGGACACCTTATACATAACGAATAACTTACCTTGTGAATGGTGTCAAACTTGAAAGCATGCGACACATTGTTCACCATAACCTGAGTCACAAACTTATCAACTCCCAAAACGGTAACTGAGCCTAAGTTCGGGGGAAACTGCGCCGCCCAATTGGCATTTTCACTTCTTAACGCCCCCTCTTCCAGACTGAAATTGATCAGCGAATAGCGCATTTCCTGTACAGTGTCTAAAATACAAATTTAGTGCGAACAGCCATATAAACAAACAAAACAAGAACTTACTTAAAGAATCCCCATCGTCCCAAAACAGCTCGCCAAACGCTTCGCCATTCTCGTCAGGAGCCACCAACAGCTTGATCTTTGTTTTCCTGCTTTCGGTTGTCGTTTGTTTGGCGTCTTGTTGGGGTAGGATGCTTCCGCCTCTTACCAGCACTGGAATGGTGTCCAAGGGAGCACTTAAATTGAGGTATTCACCCTTGCTCTCGATGTAGTACTTTGTATAGTAATCGTACCAAATGGCTTCTGGAAGATATGCCATTACTGAGGTAGCCCCTTCCTATACAAAGTAGAGAAAAACAAAAAAATAGGGTGTGAAATGAATTTTGAGGAAAACTAAGTAGTTACCTCCAGGACGGGAACAATTAACAAACTGGAACCCCACAGGAACTCCGTGTCTATGGCGTAAGTTTCATTGTCTTTGTAGAATCTGAAATTGTAATTTTAAATTAAACAATGCATAGAAGCATCTCGATAGCTTAGGTGCTAAATAGAGATCCATATATGCCAAATATTGAATATAGAATAATGGATACTTCTGACAATGTTTTAGCACCAGCAATAGTTTGCTTACCTCGATTTTTTGCCCACCCTGTACATTGAATAACGATTTTAACCTATCAGTCGCGTCGAGGCTAAACTAGATCTTGTATATGCGATATATATTATACTGTATATTAAATGGTTGAAAAAAAAATAAGGGGTAAGCAATATTTTGCTTACCTCAATTTTTTGCTCACCCTGTACATTGAATAGTGATTTTAAGCTTTTAGTAGCTTCGGGGCTAAGCCAAAGCTCGTATGTGCGACAATTGTAATACTGTTTGTTATTATATAGTACAAAAAAAAGTAAGGGTACACATAATTTTGCTTACCTCAATTTTTTGCTCACCCTGTACATTAAATAGTCATTTTAACCTTTCAGTAGCTTTGGGGCTAAGCCAAGTCTCGTATGTGCGACATTTCTAATACTGTCTATTATTAAATAGTTCAAAGAAAATATTAAGGGTACGCATAATTTTGCTTACCTCCATTTTTCATTCACCCTGTACATTGAATAGTGATTTTAACCTATCAGTCGCGTCGGGGCTAAACTAGATCTTGTATATGCGACATTTATAATACTGTATATTGAATAGTTGAAAAGAAAATTAGGGGTAAGCAATATTTTGCTTAACTCAATTTTTTGCTCACCCTGTACATTGAATAGTGATTTTAAGCTTTTAGTAGCTTCGGGGCTAAGCCAAAGCTCGTATGTGCGACAATTGTAATACTGTTTGTTATTATATAAGTAGTACAAAAAAAATTAAGGGTACACATAATTTTGCTTACCTCAATTTTTTGCCCACCCTGTACATTGAATAGTGATTTTAACCTTTCAGTAGCTTTGGGGCAAAGCCAAGTCTCGTATGTGCGACATTTCTAATACTGTATATTATTAAATAGTTCAAAGAAAAAATTAAGGGTACGCATAATTTTGCTTACCTCAATTTTTTGCCCACCCTGTACATTGAATAGCGAATTTACCCTTTCAGTCGCGTTGTGGCCAAGTCAGTGCGACATTTGTAATACTGTATGTTAAATAGTTCAAAAAAAAAATTAAGGGTAAGCAATAATTTGCTTACCTCCATCTTGCGCGCCCCCTATACATAGTAGGACAGTAAATCTTTGTACTGACGTGGAAACCTATTAAAATTCTTTTAATAATCCTAGGAAGTAAGCTGGACTTACTCTTTGTGCACACCTAAATTAAAAGACAACTTACTCAAAAAACAAAGGCCTCGAAACAGTGTCCCCAAAGACATGAGCCTTATAAAACAAGGTATATAGGTAAGGCAGAAGGGCGTATCTGACTTCATACGCTTTCTTGGTGGATCTTACCACCAATTCACCCATAGAAACCGGATCTTGAGGCTAAAAATCATCGTAAACCGTTAAAACACCAGTTATAAAAGGCCTGTAATACTCACAATTCCATCATCGGTATTGTGGTTCCTTGAGAATGGATAAAAGGCGCCCAATTGCTGCCATCTGTTGCATAACGAGGCAGTTGTGTTGCCGTTGAAACCGCAAATGTCTGCACCCATCAGGGGTACTCCGTAGAGGCTGAAACTCAGAAGATCTGTAAAAGAAAAACGCAGATTAAGATATGTGAGGGGATATGGATTAACAGAGAACTTACGAGGCACGCTTTGCTTAAGACCATCCCAGGTGGAATAAACATCTCCACTCCAATGTCCAGCGTAATGCCCGTGACCACTAAACGTTGATCTTGAAATTACCATGGGTCTCTTGCCTCGAATTTCCGCCAAGGCACTGAAAAAAATTGTTTTCGCTTTTTTGCATTTATTAAACATATCATAAATACACTTACAAACTGGTTATAATAGCTTCGGTGAACCCATACAAATTATGAACGTCGTAGTGTATTCCCGCGTAATGCTTCGCAGTCATGCACATGGTTTTATAATTCAAAGCGCCTCCATCAACTGCGGGGAGATACGGTGGACTTTCTAAATTAGATTTAGGACACCCGTTGAAAGACCCGGACAGGAAGTTCGAAGGTTCGTTCATGTCGATCCAGGCGCCGTCAAAGGGGACCTCCTGGTGGAACTTCTTCAGCATCAGAGTCCAGTAGTCCACGGTGGTTGGATGTGTAAAGTCCGGCCATACCGTCGAGTGAGAATTCCATACCTAAAGTTATTAATGTCAGTATAGCGCAAAGAAATAAAACTACTAAGCTTACTTTTCCGATAAAAGGCTGACCAGTAGAGTTCTTCACAAAGATATTCATCTCAATGCCCTTGTCATAAGGCCAATAACTTCCCAATTTCTCCCCAGCGCTGACGCCAGGGTCCACTAGGGGGATGTAATGCATTCCTCTCTTGTGCAGGTCGTCGACAAAGGCTGGTAAGCCCCTGTAGTTATCCTTGTCGTACGTAAAATCGTTGCTGTTGTTCATATAGTCCAAATCGTTCCACTGGGTGTCCTAGAAAATACGTAATTTAGTATAAGTGTACTCTTCAGAGACACTGTTCATCTCCTTATACGCCTTTCGTCCGCCTTACGTTCTTCAACACAATTTTGCGTACTCCTTATTCTTGTCAAAAATATTTAAATTAATTTGGTTTATAATAGTCATACACTAAGCCTGCGACTATGTCTGCGTCCCTGCAAAGATTTACTGTTCTACTACGTATGGGATAAGCACAAAGTACAGGTAAGCAAAATTTTGCTTACCATAAAATATTTATTAAACTATTTAATGTACAGGGGTTAATAAACGTAACAGAAAAAAACTTTAAATACAAAAGTTGCATATTTTTCCCGTGTTATCTCTCGGATTTGTCAAAAGAACATAGGCGCATAGCAAAGTTGAAAAACAATTGCAAGTTTTCTTTTTTTAAATGGGACACCTTATATATTTTTCACCAAGGCAAAAGATCTCTTTCCTTATATTTCAAAAATATATAGCATGTCAAAATTTATTTCAGTGCTTTTTGAACTATTTCAGTTTACAATTTTGATATAAACTGAAGCGATGATAATCGAGTTGTCGAGGCGTTCCGCATACTTCAACGTAACATATTTGTCGCTTTATGTTAAATTGGCACATTCAGTAAGGAATGGCCGGCTGATAGCCCTGATCTAAGTCGGTTAGATTTTTTTCGGTGGGGATTTCTAAAAAATCGAATTTATTATGACATACCTCAAAATATACAAGTGTTGAGACAAAAGATTGAACAAGAAATATTCATGCTCAATACAGATCTAGAAAATGTGTCAGAAGTCGTGGCGGATATACAGAAAATATATAGTCATTTACTTCACTATATATCATGAAAATGAAGTAAAGCGACAAATATGTCACGTTGAAGTATGCGGCACGCCTCGATAACTCAATTATCATCAATTCAATATATCAAGATTGTAAACTCAAATATTTCAAAAACGGCTCAACTAAATGTTAACATGTCTTATATTTTTGAAATCAGGGGAAAGAGATCTTTCGTTCTGGTGAAAATATATAGGGTGTTCCATTTAAAAAAAGAAAACTTATTTTTCAACTTTGTGATGAGCCTATGTTTTTTTTTGACAACACAGGAGAAATTATGCAACTTTTGTACTGAAACTTTTTTTCTGTCAGTTATATTAACCTCTATAACCCTGTACAGTGTTACAAGCGTAGCACATATTTTATGAGCCCTAGTTTAGCGCCGAAGTTACTACAATGTTAACTCAAGAGTTATATACACAGGGTATGCAAAAAAAACGAGGTAAGCAAACTACTGTTTACCCTGTAATACTGTTCAATCTGCGGGATGGTAACATCACAATATTATAGCCAAAATATACTAAGAATTACATGTTCCTTTGAGGCCGAAACAGAAAGAACAATGTTCTCCATCCTCGCTCTATTTCCACATAAACAATATCTTGCTTACCCCTCATTCTTGTCAAAATTATTTAATGGATTTGGTTTATATTAGTCATGCACTAACCCTGCTACTATGTCTGCGTCCCTGCAAAGATTTACTGTTCTACTATGTATGGGAGAAGCACAAAGTACAGGTAAGCAAAATATTGCTTACCATAAAATATTTTTTGAACTACTTACTGTACAGTATTACAAATGTGGCACTTATGAGCCCCATCTTAGCGCCGACGTTAGTACAAAGATAAGTCACAAATATATATACAGGGTATACAAAAAAAATCGAGGTAAGCAAAATATTGTTTACTCTAAATTATTATTGGAATATTTTAACATCCTGTATTATTTGGCACTGATTTAGCGCCCAAATTACTGATAACTCTCTTGTATGCCCAATGTGTAGCATAATTGTAGCCTTTGTAGTGCTACTTACTGATAAGTAAATAAGGCGATCAAAACGCGTCTAGTTGATGGTAAGACTGAACTGATTTCATATAGACTACATATTATATGCTGAAATAACTTACAAGAAATATCCCAGCTTTGATATTTTTCTCCATAATGTCCCTTGTATTGTTCAGAGTCTTGTATCCGAATCTGCACAAATGGAAACCCAAACCCCAATAAGGCGGCATGTAGGGACGGCCAATCAAATCGGTGTATTGCTCAACCACGTCACCGGGTGTGGGGCCCATAAAAAAGTAGAAATCCAATACCCCGCCAATGGTCCTGAACGTTATGGCTGGTGTAGGTTGCAGCAAGATGTCTGTAAATAGGAAAAATGTATTTAAGAAAATCTTTGGTTAGTTGTCAGTGAACACACATACCCATGGCATTGCTGTTAAGAAGAAAAACTCCATGGCTGTTGCTGGAATTCTCTATTGCAAGATAAAAAGGGTGGGAGCCATACAAGTTTTTCTAAAAACACAAAGAGAAGAAAATTCATGATAACAAGGCCAAAAATAAAACTTACATTTAGTGTAGGCGGCATATCATGATTCCACAAGGTGTATCTGCTCCACTCAGTACTAAGAAGCAAATTTGAGGTGTGCTCTCCTATCCCGTATATGTATTTTGAAGGCAGCTTGGTGCTCATTTGCAAAAACTGATTTGAAAAAGTCAAACCAAGGAAATTGTTGGAATCAAACCTGGAATAGCAGGATTCTTTTTAACAAAATAAAGTAAAAAATTATAGTTCTACTTACAGTGTAGTATTATCAGCTTTTCTGATTACTTTAAATCCAGGTCTAAATGTATCCAGTTCAAATATATAATTAAGATTTTGAGCAGCTCTATCGACAATGGGTATTTCTGGATAGGAAGGTTCATATCTAAACTTAACCGGATCTACAAACTATACACAAGCAAAATAAAATTGCATCAAACACAGGAAGATTTTTACTTTACCTTGACATGCAGTCTGTTCTTAGTTTCGTATTTTACTATCATTTTAATAACTTCAACATCATTAGGGTAAGCAGTCCGGTAAGTCCTTTTTAAAAACGCTACCATTCCAAAGGCAGTTTCGGTTACATTGAGAAATTTGTAAGTATCGTAATTTGGCGGGTAGAAGCAGTAAGGAACGTTTAGAGGCACAGTCTTGAATCCTAAATTTACACCGTTGTTAAAGCCAACAAAAGGTAAAGCACTTAACACTTACTTTTTGGCTTGTTTTTGGCAGGTATCCAACAGCAACCTCTTGCTTCGCAACTCTTTTGGCTGGCACCATTCTCAGGAAAGCAGTCAAATCTATCTGCATTTTTGAGCAGTTTACATTGCCCATAGTCCGGCTTTGGTGGTGGAGGCAAAGTCTTTGGTATGTAAAACTCTGCAGGGTCAAGGTCATGGTGGTCCTATAAAAAAGTTTAATTATGTTATGAAATAGTATAGGTTTAACATAGAAATTTACTTACCGATTGTTGAACAATTGGGTTGTGCTTCAAATTGTGGTGTTCATATATTATGTCAAAGCAATTTAGTAAGTATATGATTGGAAGGATTAGAAACACAGCCGATAACACTATAAAAAGCAACACTGTTGCTAAACTGGGACGGGATGAGCTGATATCTATATCTGTCTCACGTGCAAATCTCTTATAGTCAGAAGCCTGAAAGAAAAATGGAATATTAAGTATTTTCATTAAAGCATGAAAGCAGCTAAGCTTACCTTCATTTTTACCGGCGAAATATCGAAAGAATCGTTTAGAGACGACTCTTTCAATCGAGGATACCTTTCAGTGGGTACATCATTACAGAAGTCCTCAAAATTAACATCTGAGAGGGTAAGTCTTCTGGCCCTTCGCGTCCTAAAGGACGTTATAATGTTGCGTATTTTCATTGTGAACTTTCTCAACAAATATACCAATTGCACTACCTTTTTGCAGACTAGTCCATTGTTAAGCCCAATTTATAAACTTAGTTAGTTACGCTACGCTCAGTTGAGTTCAGTTCCGCCGATGATCGTTCGACTTCAACAAACGAAAACATATGAAACCATTTATAAACTTTACGTTCGTACGTTACGCTACGCTGCGCTCCGCCGAAGATGACCAAGTTTTATCTTTTTACGTTGTCATTCGTTGCAGTTCGACTTGTAACCAATGGGCGCCGAAAGTTTAGTCACGTGGGTTTGTTTTGACGTATGACGTATGCCATTGACCAATAAAATGCAGAACGACATGCGACACGGAACGTAAGTTTATAAATTGGAAAGCCTTTGCGGCGCACCGTAACTGAGAGCGAAGCGGAACTGAACTGAGCGTAGCGTAACTACAAAGTTTATAAATTGGGCTTTATGCTTCAAAAATAAACACAAAAGCTTTGTTTAATTTTGATTATTATACTCTTTTATCCGTCTATTCTAATTTATGGAATGTAATCAACAGTAACAGTGTTTGCAACGTTATCTACATTAAAACAAATATGTTTTTATCATTAAAATTTGTCACCATTTCACTTTAAATGACCTTTGACATAATATTAATTATTGTGAATTCCTATGCATTTTTAGCGTTTTCCTGTTGACAACATTGATATTAAAATGTCAAAAGCAACTGTTACCAACCCACCGTGACCCTGCCGATCAAACGTCAAACGGGACTAGTAACAGTGACAGTGTGTTCAAGTTGTTTTTCTTCATAACCCATAGTTTTTCTCCCAATTATCCGTTATTTTACAGCCAAAAACATATAAAATATGGAAAAGTAAGTAGTCTTTTACTATGTAAATAGTTTTTAGGTTTCTTCGGTAGCTTTAAACTTGCTAAAATGAATATCCTTTCTAATGATACACGTTTATGGTGATTATCCATCTTTCATAAAAATTGGTTTGTTGCTTATTGAAGAAACCCAAGCAAAATAATTTTTTAATTTAAATTATTTAATTAAATCCGTATTTCGTTAGGCTCGAGAAGAAACACACATTAACTAATTCGCTAAAGGACAATGAGGCCCCCCCTAAGAAAAAACACAAAAAGGAGCACAAGCATAAACATAAAAAGCATACTTCTGAAAAAGTTGAAAAGCCTAAAAAGCACAAAAAACACAAGAAACATAAACACAAGAGTCGTGAAATTTCGCCTGAACATAGCGATGCGTATACCCCTGAACGGTCTTCCAAGGAAAAGGAGAAAGACATTGTTAATGGCAAGGAAACTACAGAAAAAGCGAAAAAAGCACCTACCAAGGATGTACTAAAGACTTTAGATATTGATGATGTAGCAGAATTTATTACAGAGGGCTTAACAGAGAAGCCTTTGTCCTTAGATGCTATTTCTTCAGAGGAAAACAGTATGGATGTGCCTGAACAAGATTGTGATTCTGATGCCATTGATATGAGCGTTATCGAAGCCGATATGGATCTGGAAGAACTTATGAAGCAAAAGGAACTGCTTCAAGCGCAGTTAGCTGGTGCTTTGGTAGAAGATCCTGAGGTGTCAGGGAAAGTAAGCAAAATTGAAGCCAAAGATGATGACATTGAGGAAGATGAAATTATAACATTGCTTGACTCTGATGAAGAGGCTGACAAAAAGAAAGCAAAAAGGAATGTTGTTGTTTCAAAAGAAAGGATGAGGGAGAAAGAAAGGTGAATATTGTACTTCTCTAATACTATGTGGGTATATTTATTAATGTAATTTTTTCTACATAATTTTAGGCGTATCAAAGAACTTTTAGAAAAGGATAGACAACGTGAGCGTGAAAAAGAACGCCAACGTGAAAAAGACCGGGAAAAAGCTCGAGAACAGGAAAAGTCGCGCGACTCACGCCACTCTCTTGATCGATCACGCAGCGACCGTGACCGTGATAGCTACCACAGGGAGATTCGTGACTATCACAAGTACCGTGACACTCACAGCCGCGATTCGAGGAACCGCGACAGCTATAACCGTGATAATTATGGTAAACTAGATAAGGACAGGAGGAGTAATGACAACAGGAAAGATAGAGATAGATCAAGAGATCGGGATAGAAGGCATCATGACAAGCATCATAGAAAAGGGAAGGAACAGGATAAATTTAAGGTAAGTTATTTTATTTATAGAGTTTTGTCACAGTTACTAGTTTATCTATATTAATAAGTAAACAATTTTCTTTATTGCTTGGGTTTGATCACAGTTAATTACTGTTATCACATCTGGTGAAATACATGTTCTAGTTAACTGGTGAAACTGTCATTTCTTGTGAATTAATTACTATTAATTATAGGATTAATTAATATCACAGTTGTTTGGATTTTATTTTCAGGGGTCGCTTAGTGAAGGCCAGATTAAAAATAAAGATGACTCCTCAGATTCAGATGTTCAAATACAGCTGGATATAGATATAGATGATGAGGATGAGGAGGAAATAATTGAAAAGAGGAGGAAACAGAGGGAAGATCTACTAAAAGTAAGAGACATAAACTGTTATGAAGCAAAACAATAAGCCTTTTTTTAATGTAATTTTAGCGCCTGGGTGCAGGAAATGACGATTCAAACACAGCCACTTCTTTACCAGCTAGTCCCAAAACGGAGCTATTAACTATGGAGGAAAATAATGTGGAAAGAAGGTCAAGTGATGGGAATGCCAATACGAATAATAATGGAAAGCCTATGGCTGTAGAGGATGGTAAGGTAACTTAGTATTTTGGTAAACAGTTGTTAAAAACTTATTCATTTTCAGATAAATCAAATGATCATCATGAAGAGGAGTCCTTGACTCCCCCCCTGTTGCCTAACATGAAAGCCAAGGAGAGTGATAAGAAGCTGGATAAAAACGCGAAAAATATCAAGAAAGCTGAGTGGGACATGTTCGCTGAGCAGGATGTTTTTAAGACTAATACCAGTGTAAGTTTTTTTGTCTTGCTCAAGTTAGTTGAATGAATATTACCCAAGATTTCTAAACTTTTTAGAGAGATATTTATGATGTAATATGTTTGATTTTTTTTTAGTCCCCCAGTGCAATTATTAAAGCCAAAGGCTCTGGTGCTGAAAATCCGGCTCTTACAGATAACTGGGATGATGCCGAGGGATATTACCGGTAAGATTTTGGTGTAATTTAATATTGTTGTCCTGGAAATTTTAGGTAATTTTTATCACTTTGCATGGTCGGTTTTTTGAATTTTTTTTGCTCCCTGCATATCCTATTTAAAATTCGCTGATGTTAAAAGTGCTGGTGCTTCAGGCACCAGGTTTTCTTAAGAGTAAAATTTTCTGACAAAGTTATTATAAAAGAGTTTGAGCTTAATTTTGGACATTCAGCTTTTTGTCTCTTTGTATAGTTTTATTTTTATATTTTTCTCGCTTCCTGTATATCCTATTTAAAATCGGCTGATGTCTAAAGTACCAGTGTCTCAGGCACCAGGTTTTATCAAGAGTAAAATTTTCTGACACATGGTCACATTATATGGTTGTATTTGTATATTTTTCTCGCTCCCTGTATTTCCTATTTAAAATCTGCTGATGTTAAAAGTATCAGTGTCTTATGTACCAGGTTTTATCAAGAGTAAAATTTTCTGGGAAGGTTATAATAATTAAGTTTAAACTTATTTTTGGGCACTTTACTTTTTGTCACATTGTATCGTTGTATTTTTATATTTTTCTCGCTCCCTGTATATCCTATTTAAAATTGGCTGATGTTAAAAGTGCTGGTGCTTTAGGCACCAGGTTTTCTTAAGAGTAAAATTTTCTGACAAAGTTATTATAAAAGAGTTTGAACTTATTTTTGGACATTCAACTTTTTGTGTCTTTGTATGGTCTTATGTTTATATTTTTCTCGCTTCCTGTATATCCTATTTAAAATCGACTGATGTCAAAAGTACCAGTGCCTTATATACCAGGTTTTATCAAGAGTAAAATTTTCTGGGAAGGTTATAATAATTAAGATTAAACTTATTTTTCTACACTTAGACTTTTTGTCACATTATATGGTTGTATTTTTATATTTTTCTCGCTTCCTGTATATCCTATTTAAAATCGACTGATGTCAAAAGTACCAGTGCCCTATGTACCAGGTTTTATCAAGAGTAAAATTTTCTGGGAAGGTAATAATAATTAAGTTAAAACTTATTTTTGGGCAATTCGACTTTTTGTCACATTATATGGTTGTATTTTTATATTTTTCTCGCTTCCTGTATATCCTATTTAAAATCGACTGATGTCAAAAGTACCAGTGCCTTATGTACCAGGTTTTATCAAGAGTAAAATTTTCTGGGAAGGTTATAATAATTAAGTTTAAACTTATTTTTTGACACTTCGACTTTTTGTCACATTATATGGTTGTATTTTTATATTTTTCTCGCTCCCTGTATATCCTATATTAAATTAGTTGATATCAAAAGTACCAGTGCCTTATGTATCAGGTTTTATCAAGAGTAAAATTTTCTGGGAAGGTTATAATAATTAAGTTTAAACCTATTTTTGGGCACTTCGACTTTTTGTCACATTGTTGTATTTTTATATTTTTCCCGCTCCCTGTATATCCTATATTAAATTTGCTGATGTCAAAAGTACTAGTGCTTCAGGCACCAGGTCTTATCAAGAGTAAAATATTTTGAGAAAGTTATAATAATAGAGTTAGAACTTTTTTGGGTCCGTCAGTTTTTGTCACTTTGTGTGATCTTATTTTTATATTTTTCTCGCTCCCTGTTTATCCTATTTAAAATTGGTTGATGTCAAAAGTACTGGTGCTTCAGGTACCAAGTTTTGTCAAGAGTAGGATTTTCTGAGAAAGTTATAATAGAAGAGTTTCAATTTATTTTTGGACATTCAGTTTTCTGTCACTTTGTATGGTCTTATTTTTATACTTTTCCCGCTTCCTGTATATCCTATTTAAAATCGGCTGATGTCAAAAGTACCAGTGCTTTAGGCACTAGGTTTTATCAAGAGTAAAATTTTCTGACAAAGTTGTAATAAAATAGTTTGAACTTATTTTTGGACATTCAGCTTTTTGTCTGTTTGTATGGTCCTATTTTTATATTTTTCTCGATTCCTGTATATCCTATTTAAAATCGGCTAATGTCAAAAGTACGAGTGCCTCACGTACCAGGTTTTATCAAGAGTAAAATTTTCTGAGAAAGTTATAATAATTAAGTCTGAACTTATTTTTGAGCACTTCGGCTTTTTGTCAAATTGTGTGGTTGTATTTTTATATTTTTCTCGCTCCCTGTATATCCTGTTTAAAATCGGCTGATGTCAAAAGTACCAGTGCTTCAGGCACCAGGTTTTATCAAAAATAAAATTTTCTGAAAAGTTATTATAAATTCTGGGAAAATATAATATACTGTTTTTTCATTTTTAGAGTAAGGGTGGGCGAAATCTTGGACAGCCGCTATATGGTCTACGGGTATACGGGACAGGGTGTGTTCAGCAATGTTGTCAGAGCCAGAGACCAAGCCAGGGGCAGCCAAGATGTTGCTGTAAAAATTATTAGAAATAACGAGATAATGTAAGTAGATTCCAAGAAATGTTTATTGCTTATTTGCTTATTGCTTTATTGGTATCAGCTTCCCTTGTACTCTGTTACGAAGCCCCGTGTGTTGTCAACGTTTTGTTTTTTGATTCATCCCGATAGCTGAAGTTTTGTAGAAGATACACAAGTTTTACTGATAACAGTGCATACATGTATTATAACGAGTCAAAAAACAGAATGTTAAGAATAGATGGGGCTTGGTACAAGAGAACCTGACCAAACCACAAAGTAGTTTTTGATATATTTATCTTTCTTTACAGGCATAAAACGGGCCTGAAAGAACTTGAAATCCTCAAGAAACTGAACGACGCTGACCCCGAAGATAAAATGCACTGTCTCCGGCTGATTCGTCACTTCTTCCACAAGCAACATCTGTGCATGGTATTCGAACCTCTGGCGATGAACTTGAGGGAGGTCCTGAAGAAATACGGAAAGAACGTCGGGCTTCATATTAAGGCAGTACGAAGCTACACGCAGCAGTTGCTGTTGGCCTTGAAGTTGTTGAAGAAAACGGAAATATTACATGCGGGTGAGTTAAATAATAATTGTTCAATACTGTTCATTGATTTTTTTATCGTATTTATGTACTGACAAACATTTCTGTCACATTGCCGTTGAGAATCACTATCTGAAGCGCCTCTTTGTTTAAGATCAAACGGTATAATGTAAGTTTCATCATACATGTCAAAGTAACTTTAAAATCCTCTTTTAGACATCAAGCCGGACAACATTCTGGTAAACGAAAGCAAACTCGTCCTCAAACTCTGCGACTTCGGCTCGGCCTCGAAAATAAACGAGAACGAGATAACGCCCTTGTTGGTGTCCCGGTTCTACAGAGCGCCCGAAATCATCCTGGGGATCCCCTACGACTACGCCATAGACATGTGGAGCGCCGCCTGCACCATCTACGAGCTCTACACCGGCAGGATACTGTTTTCTGGACAGTCGAACAATCAGATGCTGAAGTTTTTCATGGACTTGAAGGGGAAGTTTCCGAACAAGGTGATAAGGAGGGGGTTGTTTAGGGAGGAGCACTTCGACAGCACCTGCAACTTTCTGTATCATGAGATCGACAAGGTTACGGAGAGGGTGAGTGTTTTTATTGAACATTTTTTGCGTTTTTGTGGCCTAACAATATAATAATGGAAACAGTCGCTATACAGATGGTTGTAATAAGTAAGGCCGGCCACTACTAATAAGTGTTAATGTCCGGTTTCAATTGATAATGGACGGGGTTGGGTTGATTTATATCACCATTAAAATCATGATTTAATTGAAACTATTTTTTTTATTCAGCGCAATATAACAACATAATATAAACTTTATGTTTCTGCATTTTTGTTTTCGTTATATAGTTTGAACAAAAATACTAGTTTTTCTCCTTTTTCTATACACATCCTGTTCCTAATATCCGAGTGTACAAAGCCAAAAGTGCTGAACACTCGTTCTACTGAGGTTGAGGAAGCAGTTGCGCACAGGAACTGTTTGATTATTGGCAGCTGTTTTGCGATTTCCAGCTCATCCCTTTGTGATACCCACATGATTTTATTATTTCGTCCGAAAACATAATATGTTTGAATGGACTACTGCCGGCATTAAACTTTATTGCTCATTGGTAACAGTTCGATGTTTCCATGTAACTCATTAATTGTTTCTAAAGCCAGATTCTTTTCTTTCGGTGTTAACTGGTATTTTTGCTTTTGTGCTTGCTTATATGGACATTGAAATTGTTGTGTTTTTTGTGAAAATAATTCTACAATATCCTCGAAGATATACCAGGTGATGCAGGACTTAGTAGTTGAACATAGGAAATCTCATGTAAATTTTGAGGTGGCTAAAGATTGGCTTCCCTGTACGTTTTAGAGAAAAATTGTATTATAATTTTTTGAAGAGGCCGATATAATAAACTTTTGTGCAAAGTTTGAATAAATTTTAATAAACCAATTGTAACTTATTCAATTAAATGTGAGTGCAAAATTACGAAATTTTGATAGTTAGGTAATACAGCAAAAACCAGCAAATAATTTTTATGACGCTATTGTCAAAAATTGAGGTAAAGCTGGACGTGACGAATAAAGATTATTTCACATTAAAAACACATTTTCGTTTCACCAATCCGGCAATCACACATCCAAAATAAAAGACACCATTATGTTTTTCTTACTAAGCCTTTAATTTAACAATATCCTAACCGATCATAAGATTCATTTCTCCACGACCATTACTGAATGCAATAATTCCAAAATCATTTTTGATAATAGAATGTAAAAATTCTCGCTCTTGAGTTGGAATATTTATTCTGAAACACTTGCTTCTTATGCGTTTTGCGTGTATTTTCATTTCATAACAAGATACGAAATGAATATTCTGTAATTGATCTAAACGGCATAGGTTGCCATGAATTTCGAAACTGTCAGTGTCAGATAAAAAGGTCCGCGTTGTAATAATTATTTTCAGACAAATTTTAGTTCAAGTCAAAAAATGAGTGAAAAATCGGATGAATCAGATATGGAACTGGATAATACTCCACCTGAAATTACGAATATTGCGAATAAATAACTTAATTGCTTTGTACAGATTTTATTTGTTTTTATTCGTACTTTTTGGTCGTGGAGAAAATATAGTCTGCTACTCGGTTAGAATGAAAATTCGATCCGAGTGGAAGATTCCGAACGCGAGCGTAGCGAGCAGAGCAGTTATAACTTATTATAAGTCCGTTTTTTCTCATGAGGGTTGTCTGTCACAAAAGATTTCAAATATTCTGAAGTATGAGGTTTTCCCGAAGTATAAATACTTTCGTAAAGAAGCACTCGACCATCTTTAGTTGCTATTGTTGTACATATTACTGGCTCGTTGTGGACGTTTGACCACACATTAAGGGACATATTCACACACTGTCCTGACAGAGAAGATAAACATTTTGCTTTTTCCTCCTCATAAGTTTCATCTAATAGGCTTGTTGTTACCGTTTTTCGTGATGACGGCGTATAACCAGGTCTTAATAACTGAATAGCTTTTTTTACCTCTCGAGTTTTCAATGCATCTAAAGCTCGAATTGGTAGCACAAATTGCCTTTGCTATTTGTTTGTCAATCTTATGTGTTTCAGCTGTTGATTTCCGCTTTACGAAACCATTCATAGTAGGATTTTCAAACTCAAAAGTCGTAGGTGTTACTGTTGGCGGGCATTTTCTAAAATCTGAGCAGTCTGTCATGAATGTCATGGAACTCGAGGCAGACGATTTCGTAACAAAACTTACAGAACTGTCGAGCGACATTTGAGTGCCCGAAAAGAAAAACAAACATAATTTATACCAAATGCCTATTTTTGTTAATAAACTAAGAACACGCCCGATTTTTCTTTCAAAATTAGCAAAATGTTGAATGATGAACAATTTTTTTTGCCAAAATTAGTTTTTTTTATACAGTTTACTTTGAAAATGAAATATACTTTTACCCGTATTCGTTTCTTGCTGCTTATTACAAATAGCATAGTTTTAAGTAGTCCATGGTCTGTGGTTATGTATTTTAAAGGGAAATGAAAGTCTGTCTTTACCACCAAAATTTTTTTAATATATTAACGACACTACACCCTAGATTTGGGTATCGAGGGCATATATATGGGAGGGATTCACCATATGAGTTAGATGTTCAATATACATTCAAGTTTGAAAATTGAGTCGGACTAGTTTCGACCTTAGAAAAGATCATCATCAGCAACTCTATATAATTATAATGTAAACAAGGTAAAACACAGTAGTGGATAGTTCAATGAATGTGTGTGCCTGCCTATGGACTTGGGGGTTGAAATAAAGAGTTATTATATAAAATTGATCAACGGGATAAACCCAAAAAACATTTAAAAAAATAAAACAAAATATACCGAACCAGAGCGACATCTAGGTTGCACAAAAGGAGGTACTATTATTTAAACAAACATTCACTACTTAAACTCGTTCACAATTCTCGCTGCTTCTCTATAGTGGGCGTTGACAGGATCGTTCAAACACTCAATTTGATTATTTATCTCTAATTTGGCCATTTCTATATTTTCTAAAAAATTCAGCTTATGGCCTTTATTTGCATTATGTAGCATTTTAAAGTTGTCTTTAGTATTAAAATTATGTAAATTCTCTCTTAAATGTAGGCCAAAAGCTGATCTCTTGTCATTAGGCGATTTCTGAGAGTTTAAATGTTCTTTTATTCTAATATTAAAACTACGTCCTGTCTGACCAGCATATTTAGCTGTGCAAGAGTTACAGGACAACAAATATACCCCACTTTTGTCAAGCTCCTTAACTGACTCCTTTACTCTCGAGAATAAGCTATGTAAATTGTTTACTGATTTGTAAGCTATTTTAAAATTGTTGTTGAAGGACTTCAATACATTACCCACCCTCAGAGAAACAGCGCCTAAAAAAGTTAGTCTTATATACCTAGGAGGTTAAAAAGATGTTATGGTCTTATCCAAGGGGTCAGTCAACACCTTCCTAAGTATGCCACTAAATTTTTTTCTTATTGAATTATTGATTAATGATATCTTGTATCCGTTGTTATAAGCATTTTGAAAGATGATGTTCTTTTCCCTCTTAATAGCCAAATTAGAGACAAATAATATATTTCTTTTGCTCTCTTCTGTACTGCTTTATACTTCTCAAGTATTTTCATCCAGCAAACAATTTCATCGCTTTCCAGTAAAAGTCATTTACGGTTATGCTTTTCCCAGACAAAACCCATATTTTTTAAAGTGGTCCATAAAAGTTTTCTAGTTATAAACGGAAAACTGTCATCCTGGCTAAGCTCCATTAGAGGTGGGTATTTCTTTTTTAAAATAAAAAGAGTGAACTTTTGTTCGAACTACAGTTTTGGTGTCTTCATCCAGGACTTTTACTGGATTTTTCTTGGGAGGTTCCAGTTGACCTGCTGTCTTTCTCTGCCGCAATAATTTAAAAACGGTGGACTTTCCAACTCCAGTCATTCGGGAACATCGGTCGACAGTTTCTTGTACAGTAAAATTCGGATAATCGTATTTTATGCAATCATGTACATTTAAAATAATAACTTTTTCACTCACTGATAGTGGAGAATTATTAGAACATCTTTTTGTTGGTGTGAATGTCGCCATTTTATTACTAATCTTATAATACTGTGAACACTATATACGGCTTAACAGCAAATACTGATGCGTTAAACTAAACAAATATACTTATTAAGGTCATGCACAAACGATATATGAAGTTTATTCCAAATTACCATCTATTTATATGATTCAGCCAACAAGTTAAACGCAAAACGTAACTTTATAATCTACTACCTAACTAATCCCTACACAATATTTCGATTTTGACACTTCAGGCCAGAAAACATACTTTTTCTAATCATCTTACGCAATTACTTGAAATTTTAATATTACAAACCATACCATTTTATCTTAATACCCGTTAACCTAATTCTCTAAAATTTTTGGTTAGTTATCATAAATAATTTAATGCACAAAGTTTACCTGCGCCTATGGCTGACACCGAAATTGAGCCAAACTGGACGGAATTTTCCATTTTATTACTCTACACCTTTTTGAAATAGACTATAAATTTTTTATTAACATCAAAATAAATCATGATTTTTTTAATAAAAATCAAATTTTGCCCAACCCTGATAATGCAGGACAATTTTTAATGATATCCTTTCTCTGACCCTCTAGGAAAAGGTCGTAGTTATGACAGTAGTAAAGGTAAATCGAGACCTTCAATCCGAACTGGTGGCAGGTCAGGCCTTACCTCCGGATCAGCTGAGAAAGGTCACCCAACTAAAAGACCTTCTGGAGAAAGCCCTGGCCATTGATCCTGCCAAACGCATAAGCCTGAACAACGCATTGACTCACCCGTTCATCCAGGACAAGATTTGATGAGGCGGCGTTGGAGGTTATGTTATGGGGGCTTTCCTGTAGTTACAACGACTGTTGAGAATGTAATTATAAGGAGGTAAACCAACGCGCGGAGGATTTATATAAAAAGCATTTGGCAATTGAATTTTAACTTATTTTTTAGTGACAGACAGAGACACTCTAAAAATATGTTGTATATATTTTAGTAAAATGTAAAGTTGTAACGGTGGAAGAGAGAGCTCCGTTGATTTTATTTTAAGCTGCGTATACAGCGAGCGTACTTAGGGTAACTGTTGTATTATTGCTTCTTCAGAAAATTTTATTCTTAATAAAGGTTGACGCGTAAGTAATCTTTAAGTAGGGTATACGGAGAGCGCGATCTTTCGCCGTTCCAACTGTATGATAGGATTAATCTGGACTTTAGTGAATTATTTATATGTTCTAGTGGGTGTTCACAATAAAAAAGTTGAAAGAAACTACTTTAAGCTTATTCATTTGTTCCCTTTTCACTAATGTTTTTACTATTGTTATTTTTTTCTTGCAGAATGGACGGATCGGAGGGCGACAGAGCCGAAATTCCCGCAAAAACTGGCTTTGACTTGAAAGGTAGTTTAAAAATGGACACACACACAGTGGCTTTTTAATGGTTTCTTTTGTAGTTTTCGTTTGCCTAAAAAGAACCTTATACCGAGTCGACGTGTGTTGAACAAAGACGTGCAACGACAGAGAAGACTATCCCGGAAGGCAATGTACATAGCACCAGCACAGCGGTATGTTAAAAGATATTTTGTTCACATTTACTGCTATGTTTCAGGGGATCTTAATTTTAACCTAAAACCGATTGACAACCTGTATTTTTTATTGCACAAACAGATTCTTCTCAAAATTACCTTTTCAATGATATACAACAAGTTGACATTTGCTTTTAAAATGGCGGCGTAACAGCCATTTTACAAAAAAAAAAATGGCGTCGATTAAACAACGTATTATGCAAGTGACAAGGGAAAAGTTTGATTAAATTGAGCCCTTTTACTATTCTTTAAGCACTGACATTCAGATTTTTTCCTTCAGTTTCTGAACAAATCGATTTTTTTTATTAATAATAATTAATTCTAGTTTACATCGTTTACATAATTTTTTAAATGGTATGATATAATTTTTATTATTTAATATCAAAGTCTAAGGTACTCTCAATCATCTAAAGGCGTTTTGGAAATCATAATGGGTTTTGGGCCAGTTTTAAACCGGAAAATGAAATGAGGTGATAATTACTTAAAAACATAATTTGTATTAAATCATGTTTCAAATTGAAGCAAAAGCATTAAGATTTCTCAGATGCCTTTAGAAGGTTAAGGACGCCTTAGACTTCGATATTAAATACTGCAACGTAAATCACAGGGTTTTAAAAATTCTGCGAACTGGAGTTCAAGTTTTTTTTTAAATAAAAATATCGATTTCTTCAATAATTGAGGGGAAAAAATCAATTGCAGTGCTTAAGGAATTGTATAATGGCCCAATTCAACAGATTTGATCACTACTTTCCCCATGTCGATGGCATCCGTTCTTTTACCGACGCCATTCTGTTTTTTTTAATGGCTCTAGCGCTGCCATTTTGAAAGCAAATGTCAACTTGTTGTATGTCATTGAAAAGGTAATTTTGAGAAGAATTCGAACGTGCAATAAAAGATTGTCATAAAAATCACAAAGTGACGTTTTTTCGTTAAAAATTAATATCTCACTCAAGCATAGCAATAGCCCAGTAAATGTGAATAAATTATCTTTTAACATATCGCTGTGCTATGCACAATGATTTCGTTCACACCCGTTATACTCTTTATTTGTCCTTTTACATGCAATTGAAAAGACTCGGTACAATGTTTTTTATAGTTCGCAATGTGAAGAATTCAACTAATTGCATTATTCTGTTCTTTTTTCAGAGGTTTTGAAACGCTGCGTCGTTCAAAAGTGGTCATAGATTTCGTACAAGCCAATGTCGATGAAATCTGACTGCATTGAAGAAACAGGATAAGTATACAGGAAAGTTTTACGCCTTGTGGTAAAATTGCTCTGTTTTAGACACATTGAGGGCTTCGCGCAGAGAGTAAAGAACCGTTTTAGGCTCTCACGGTCGAAGAACAGTGGAAATTTTAAAAGTAACTCGGGAAGGTAAGTGATCGTGAACATATTTTAAGTATCTTAGCTATTTTAAGTTTTGTAACACTGAAGGGAATAAAGGAGGATTTTTGATTGTCACCAACGCAATAAGTGTCTTAATTTTTAACACCACCGTGATCACCAAACTTTCTCTATACAGTGTGTGTATAAAGTCTGGAAACGGCTTAATAACATCACAATTTATTGGCCGATTTAAACCAAATTTGGTACAGTTGTGTAAGAGGATCTGACGCACCGAATGACGATATTGGCGTTGTTGCCAGCTTTTTAGTTTGTCTGGAATTCAAACGAGTTTTTTAAACGTAACACCCTGTATATTTTTTTATTTATAGTTTTTACTTTAAATTTGTTACACTTTTGGTATAACATACTTTGTTCCTAATATTAATAGTTTTCGAAATAACGAGTACAATTTAGAAAAAATATATTTTTTATATTGAATGTTCAAACTGTTTACCCTGTACAGCTTGACAGTGTGCTAATTGAAAATAAAATTTTTCAATTGTGTTTTAAATCATTTCTGGCGTTATTTATTCAAATTCGTCCAAAATTCGACGCTGCAAATCGGCCAAATCTTGAGGTTTTGTGGTATAAATTCCGTTCAAGTGTCCCCATAAAAAGTAGTCGTTAGGCGACAAATCGGGGGGACTTAGTTTAGTTTCTTTATTGGTAAAGTACTACACAAATGTGCTTTTACAGGTCAAGAAATAGTAATACAGATAGCATAATAAGGCTTCTTAAGTGACAATAACAGCTTAAAATTCATTAAATGTAAAAATACCAAACATAATTTAAAGACAACATAGAGTACATTAGTGAGGCAAACATTAACAGTTAATAATATTTTACATTCAGAGGTTGAAATCACTTTCTAAGTACTCCTCGGTGGAATAGAAGGCATTTTTTATAAGGTAGTTTCTCACTCTAGACTTAAAATGAGCCAAATCCAGACCCTTGACTTCCATAGGCAGGGCATTAAAAAATTTAATGCCATAGTAGTCGGTACCCCTCCTAGTACGGTGCAGTCTGTGGTAGCTGAGAACTAAGTTCTCTCTGTTCCTGGTTGGATAGGAATGATTATCACTATGCACTCTAAAATCGTCTATGTTTTGCCTCATATAGATCAGGCAGTGAAAAATAAAGGTGCAAGGGAAGGTAAGGAGTCTCAGTTTAGTAAAAACATCTCTACAACAATCGCGATACTTTATGCCTTCAATTATTCTAACACAGCGTCGTTGTAACTTAAAGATTTGTGCAGAAATAGGAGAATGACCCCAGTTTAAAATTGCATAGGATAAGTTAGAGTTAAAGTATTTATGGTATGCCATAAGTAGCGTGCCCTGGGATACAATTTTTGATAGACTTCTTATCAGGAAGGTAATTTTTGATAGTTTGAGGCTTAGGTGATTGACATGTGCCTCCCACGTCAACCCAGGATCTAGGTTAGTTGAATCCTGATTCGGAAGGTTTGATGTTGAAGTTTGCAGAGTAAAATTCATATTCTGAGTCTTGTCATTATTGAGACTGAGTTTATTAGCCAGAAACCAGTTTTTGATTTGTTCCTCTTCAAGTAAAGTCCACTGCAAAATAGGGTCCGAGGGTTCAGAAAGTAAGTAAGTAAGTTTATGATATTAGAGAAGTTTGGCAAATAATTTATGTATATGAGGAACAACAGAGGACCCAGCACAGAGCCCTGAGGGACACCATGCTGGATCCTCTGTCTTTCTAATTGCTGATTACCAAAAATAACATACTGCTCCCTTTCCTCCAAGTATGACCTGATAAGGGTCACACTACTTTGGTGAAAATTGTAGTGGATTAGTTTTTTATAGAGGATCTGAAAAGAAATGCAGTCAAACGCCTTAGTCAGGTCCAGGAAAGTAGCATAAGTGTTTTGCCTACCCTCAAACCCTTCGGCCACATACTCAGTCAGTCGATTTATTGCCAGAGTGGTGCTTCTTTTTTTTACGGAAGCCAAACTGGTTTGGTCCAAAAATGCTGTTTTGTTCAAAATAATTGTTCATTTGATCTTTTAGTAGTGATTCATAGACTTTTGAAACTATTGGTAACAATGATATCGGTCGGTAGTTTGTTTGATCCTCGGGATCACCCTTATTCTTGAAAATAGGTATAACTTTTGCTAACTTGAGAGAAGTTGAGAATTTACTGACTCGAATACAGTGATTAAACATGTCGGTTAAAGGTTTCCTTATTATATCTTTAAGGTGTTTGATGATTTTAGTGTTGATGTCTCTTAGGTGGCCACTCGATTGTACCCCCTCTACCGATCCACTTATTCGGAAAAGTGTTATTCAAAAATTCGCGCACGGTTCGACTAAAATGGGGAGGAACTCCGTCCTGTTGGAAGAATGTACTTGCATAATTTGGACTCATCACATTTCGTATAGTAGGCACTATTTGCGTTTCCAAGCGCTCAAGGTAAAGTTGTGATGTCAAATTTCCATCAATAAAAAATGGACCGATCTTGTGGTTACCCAGAAGCCCAGCCCACACATTCAATTTTTCAGGGCATTGTGTATGACCTTCTCTCATCCAGTGGGGATTTTCATTTGCCCAAATCCTACAGTTGTGTCTATTGACTTTACCATTTAACATAGAGAAATTTTTCTTAATGAAGAAACAACATGTTGTAAAATTTCTAAAATTTTCTCTTCATCTACTACTGCTGGTCGTCCTGATCGTCGCCTATCTGAACCGTCGGACAGTTTTTAGAATAGTTGCTTTTGAAATTGGATTTCGGTTTGGAAATGCGTCATTAAATAGATTTTTAACCTCTTCGTAAGACCTGACCCTATTGCCATATCCTCTCATTATAGGAATTGTAATTCTTTCACTTTCAGTTAACGACATTTTTGCATGTAAAAATTACAGCTTTTATGACTTTACATCAAAACTGAACTGGTGTTTTATTTATTAATAAATAAAACACAATTTGTTGATATTTTCAAAACACGTCGTTATTTCGAAAACTACTGAACTAGGAACAAAGTATGTTATGCCAAAAGTGTAACAAATTTAAGTTAAAAACTATAAATGAAAATATATACAGGGTGTAACATTTAAAAATATAAAATTCGTTCGAATTCCAGACAAACTAAAAAGCTGACAACAACGCCAGTATCGTCATTCGGTGCATCAGATCCTCTTACACAACTGTACCAAATTTGGTTTAAATCGGCCAATAAACTGTGATGTTATTAAGCCGGTTCCAGACTTTATACAACACTGTATGGTTTCCTTAAATTGTATTATTTTTGTCGGTTTTTATCGGCAAAACGGCAACGCTGCGTTAGATGTTGGTGTTCGTACAGGGTGTCTAAAAATGTGTGCACTACATGATCTGCGAAACTTTTTATTCTTGTAAAGCAATTATAACATACATTAGACTTGTAGGCTTTTCTTTAGTCCCTTTCAGGATAATACTGGGTTAGGTTCTCTGCCAGTTGCTCTGCTAGTTCTCTAGAACTCGCTGCAAGTACTCGTCTAGACAGTCTGTCAAGCTAAAAGAAAAATACAGTGAAAAGACTGACATTGTTAAACTTTGAATATCTTCATTCTTGTACTGTTAAAAGACCTCGGGCTTTTTATTTTTATTATTTATTTACGTAACAACATTTTCAAGATATAAAACATTTACAAATGACAAAATTAAATAAACTAACCTAACCTAGGATAGCTCTTTTGGCAAGAATTTTATATTTATCATCAGACTAATTAAAGAAATGTAAGGAACCATAAAATATATTGACATTTGTCGACATCCTGTTAATAGGACTATGTGCCAGATAATTTGTTCTGCGAAATGGATGCAGGAGGGAAGGATTACGAGTCTGGTAACTAGGAACATGAATGTAAAAAGTTTCCAAACATTCAGGGCTCTTAATAATATTGTTCAGTACTTTGAAGAAGGCAAAGCAGACATCGCAGTACTCCGTTCGGTGGGAAAGCGTTGTCAGATTTAGATAAGTCATAGCCTGGTGGTCGGTTAAGTTGATTCCAGAGTTAAGAAGAATATGTCTGGAAAACTTGATGAACTTTTCTGAACATTTTCCAGCCTATTGATATGAATATCATAGTACGGCGACTAAATTATGCTTGAGCACTCCAATATGGATCTGTCAAAGTAAATATATAATGTTTTTAGAGCTGTTCGCCTTGGACGTTATTTTTTCAAAGTGTTCAGAAAATGTTAACTATGTGTCCAAGTACACGCCAAGATCTTTAACCACAGTCACTTCTTAGAACAACATTATTGATGACTACTGATGAGGGAACAATTTTCTCAATCTGCTGAACCTCATAAAGCAACATTTGTCGATATTCAGTGACATGCCATTGAGTTGACACCAGGAAAACACAGTGCTGATATGGTTTTGCAACGAGATGACATCTTGAAGAGATGTTACTTGGGTGAAAACTTTCAAATCGTAAGTGGTGAGAGGTCAACATACCACCCGAGTCATTAATAAAGAGATTAAATAAGAGGGGCTTCCAGGTGAGATCCCTGGGGAACTCTCGAGGTAACTTTAAATGGCTCCGATAAATAATCGTCGATCTTAACCTGTTGTTCTTTGTCAGAGAGGTATGATTGCAGCCAAGAGAGTAATATGCCGGTAATCCCTTAATTAATTGGACAGCTTAAAGAGCAGAATGGTATGATTCACCTTGTCGAAGACCTTGCTTAAGTCTGTATAGATAGCATGTGTCTCAGCACCCTTATCAAAAGCATTATTAATACGATTAATAAAAAGAAACAAATTTGTATCAATAGAGCGACCAGAGGTAAATCCATGCTGATTACTGACCACTATTTGCTGGAAGGCATTGGTTAGAACAGTTTCAATGCAGTGCTCAAATAGTTTAGGTATGAATACTGAATGGTCGGTAGCTCTTAACGTCAATTTTATTACTTGATTTATGAATAGGTCAGACATATGACAATTTCCAGACACTGGGAAAGATTCCAGAAGTAAGAGATTTTGAAAAGATATGATACAATGGAAGGAAGAGTGCGAACAATATTTTAAAATTGAATCATAGATATCTCCGGGGTAAAGATTATTCATATTGAAGAGGAAAGAAAAATCCAAAATTCTTCACAATTATTTAATATTTTGCTCTACGCATTTCGGTTTCTTACCATTTTCAAGAGCTGTCTAAAAAGTTCATGTATATAATAATCTCAATTCAAAATCAAAATTATTAGGTATAAATATTTTAAAACCCTATTAGGAATGCAGTCCGGGCATTTCCTCAGGAAAGGCACCTTGATTGGATTTAGATTTAGAGCGAATGAAGTTCCAAAAGAAATTAGAAATGCTATTTATAGTGTCTTCTGCATGGGTTATGTAATAACTGTAACATTCCTTAGAAAGTGATTTACATTGCGTACGTGAGAGATAAAAGTTAATGTAATCAGCCTCGCTGTTTGATCGTTTGTATCTTTTGTGGGCAATTTTTTTACTAAATATGAGATTTTTAAGGTAATGTGAGAACGAGACTGGGAATATATTGCCAGATTGTATAAAAAGTATGTAACATTACATCAATATTAGTATCTACAATTGACAGCCAGTCAGGACTTGAAGAAGTTGTGAATTAGAACAAAATTCGCTTGATTAAAGTCATAATAAGAGTAGTTTGCACAGTCCATATATTTAGAATTCTTGGAACATAGTGACACCTCAAGAGGTGGGTGATTATTGCCCCTGTAATAATTTAGGTTCCTCATCTAACTAATCAGTAATAAAAACCATGCTTTGCTATTAAACTCTGTATATTCTCTGTTCATTCAACTTATAATTTCCTGTTGTACTTCTATGAAATAGTCGGAGTCAGCAAGTTAATCTTATGCTGATTCGTAGTTTACTTTACTATTATTAGATGATGCATAATTCATTGTGTTATTAAACAGGGTGTCTTCGTACCATATTACACCCCCAATTTCCCAAAAACAATAAAAATAAATTGTACCTGCCCTCCAGCGGGGTCAATGACAACTCCCCCAGCTTCAGCGACTAGTAATTCGCCTGCCGCAAAGTCCCAGATGTGTAATCCGAATTCGTAGTGGGCATCTGTACATCCGCAAGCGACCATGGCTAGATTTAAGGCTGCTGAACCCAATGCTCTCAACCTAAAATGGGTTGTTAGCTGCATTTGTAAGGAAGAGGACACTTTTACACGCTAAACTCACCCATTGATTTGAGGCATCAGAATTTCCTGATTTTCCAACATGATTCGTCTCTTCTCTGGATCTTTGCTCGATCCAAATTCCATGCTGACCAAGGCATCTTCCAGGTTCCCTGTCTTGGAGACGCTGATCTTCTCTCCGTTCAAATAGGCGCCCTTGCCTTTTTTAGCTGTAAAGAGCTGCTCGAGCACAGGGTTGTATATGATCCCTATCGCAGGGAGTTTATCGATGAACAAAGCTATGGAGATGCAGGAGTGTGGAAAGGAGTGGATGAAGTTCATGGTTCCGTCCACTGGGTCGATGATCCAGGTTGGGGCGTCGGTGAGGTCGCATTGGGCTCCGCTGGAGACGCTTTCCTCGCCGATGAACTTGTGCCCGGGGAATGCTTGGGAGAGGCCATCGACAAGGAGCCGCTCTACTTCCTGGTCCGTTTCGGTGACGAAATCTGTTATTCCAGATTTGGTTTCGATTTTTTTTGTTCGGGAAGTGTATCGTTGTTTTATCAACTGCAAGGGAAATTACTTTAAGTGAAAAAGGCCTTTACATTTTGTAATGTTGGCGAGGGAGGAACATCAGGTAAATACTATATTGCCCAGTAACCTATGGTACCTTTTTTTACTTTGAAAAGCCTTAATTAAGTCGTTTTTATGCCTTGGATAATGACTGAGTGCTGAAGGAATCCAGGTTGCAAAAGCCTTCCCGCAGTCATCCCTGTACTGGAGACCTGCCACGACCCTAATTGCTCTCTGTACTTAAAAATACGAGGTTTACGAGGTCATGTACACTGTAGCTCAAATTAAAAGAGTACACTTTTTAATTGTGAATATTTTTTTTCATTTTGCACTGATTTAATTAATTTTTTCTCCTCCCTATATTGCAAACAACGCATTTTGACACTGTTTTAAAGGACGTAAGTAACAATTACCAAAAATGTATCGATTGCCCTTGACGACGGGTTGTAAGTCAACTTACCACCCTTGGGTGGTAATAATTTATGCCATATAAAAACAATGATTTATAAAAATTAAGTAATATTAAGTGATATAAATATTAATAGTACAATTATTACAATTATGAACATTATTTACAAAATTCGGATAAATGTTTTCTCGTTTTTTCTCAATTTGTATGAAATGTTCTGACTCCATAATTTCTCAATGTTTTAGTAGGTACATCAATGAACAAAATAAATTGTATTTCTTGAATTTTAAAATCTTTCACAATGAGACCTATACTGGAGAATTTTCGATAGTTAAACTACCAAAAAAACGTGTCATCTGAAATTTAAATAAATCAGTTTCCATTTGCAACGAAAATAAGCGCACGGTTGAAAAGAACCTGTCAATCCGGTCCTGTTCAAGATATTTTGATAAACATTACACATTTTTCTGAGACGATTTCAGTTCATCATCACTCCAAAAATAAATAAAATCAGTGCAAAATGAAAAAAAAATATTCACAATTAAAAAGTGTACTCCTTTAATTTGAGCCACAGTGTATATATTTTATATTTATATTAGTCCTGAAATGAGCCAAGAGAATCGTGTCACCCAATTAAAAAAGCTTTCGGATAGCAGGTCTCCGCAAATTAATGACGAGCAAAAAACCTAGGGGACGATTTTGTTCCTCCATAATGTACCTACCAGTTCACATTACATTTTACACAAAAATGTCGGGTGTTAAAATTTTTATTTTTTTTTTAATTTATTTTCTTGATAACTCTTTTGCTAGCCAGTTCGCTGATTATCTTTAAATTTGACAGATTTATACAGGGTGTTTAGGATTCCCGGACATAGGTTTATAGGAACTTTTTTCATATTTTTAAGCAGTAGGGAAAAACATCCTGAATTTTTTCGCAATATTAATGAAACACCCTGTATATTGTTGTTCCAAATTCGATGTAGATCCGTTAATTTCAAGGGGCTTATGCTCCTATACGTTTGTGTAATAAGGTTTTTATAAATTCGACTAGAAAAGGCAATGGTTTTCGTATTTTTGCTCAACATTTTTGGACACCCTGTACCCTAAATTAAATTAACTAAATTTTATCAATTTACTTACAGTAAATAAGTATCTTAATAACGACCACCCTCCGGGAATCACTGGTCTGCATTTTACAGTGTTTGTTTATTAATAAGTGTCTACATATATGTACATATTTTTGTTTAAATTTATCAGAACTAAAATTAAATGAGATGAAGCCAATTTACCAATATGTATATACTGCACGTGCATACTAACATATATATTATACAATGTATTGTATGTTTGCCTTGAAATTCTTATTTTTTAAAATAACCAGATAATGTACTCATGTATTCATATTTTATTTTTATAAAATTCATATTTACATTTTAATAGCAATTGAGAAATATTTGTAGACTTTTGCTAACACTTTTAAAAAAATCTCTGAAACTTGCGCAGGTTTCAGAAAGCCTCTTAATGAGGTAGCTTCTGTAGAGCATTTTAAAATTCTGAATAATGCCTTGGTTCAAAGGTTGGCAATGTGAGGTAGTATTGGGTGGACGAAAAATAAGTTTGACATTATCCAGTGTAACTTTGGGATGAGACGTTGCATTTGCAGAAACAATGCCACTCTTGTATTCTGCTTCTTCATCTTGGTACCGAACTTCTTGAAACACATTTCTAACTTCTGCCTTATTTTGAAGCAACATAGTCAGTTGGGTCTTATCCACTTTACATTTTTAAGCCAATTCCCTGGTACTTAAACCAGTTTTTTTACTTTCCTCGGTTATTTCAATTTTTTCGCTTAAATAAAGGCATTTCCTTTTTTCCGCCATCTTCAAATATTCACGTTAGTCCAAAAACACACAAAAACTATTCGAAACAAAACTAATGTTAACAACCGATTTATCAGCCTTTAACGCAAATTTAATGGGTCCGCCCGCAATAAAGTAATTAGTGTATGTACCTATATTGCTTAAGAATTCCGATGATGAGTGCCCGCGGTCGTTTAACAGATGGATCGGTAAAGAGGAGTATAAAATAATGGGATTTCCCGGTTTTAAAACTTTTGTCGTGCGAAAACGGTTTAATCAATTTGACTGAATTTTTCGGATTTTTTTAAGATTGTTTCTCCTTTAAGCAGCAGCAGTTTATATCGTTCACCTAAAGAACCGTGTCATAGATATACAGAATGGTAAAGAAAGTAATGTGAAAATTAATATTTTCAGCTAAGCAATATTTCTTTTAAGCGTTCCTGATAAAGGTGTTTTATGGTCCTAATTAAAATCTCTGGACAATTTGGGCCATTTTCTGATTAGCGTCTACAACAAGAATTACAGACTTTTCTAAAAAACAGCTGTTTTCGACATGGTAAATTTTTAATTTTTACATTACTTTCTTTACCACCCTGTATATAATTAACGCGATTCTTTAGGTCAAAGATATAAACCGCTGCTGGTTTAAGAAGAAACAATATTTAAAAATCCTAAGAACTGAATCAAATTGATTACATCGTCTTGGCACTACAGGGGTTTAAAAATAGACAATGACGAGGTCCCGATCTTTTTGACGGGCACTTTAGTTTAGTATACCTGTCCACAGTTTTTGATCAGTTTTAGCACCACATCATAAAAATCGTTGATGTCTTTTTCTTGCACAGACATTATTTTTATTCAAAATTGTTTTCTTGACGGAGAAATCAGTTTTAGGACTACTCCTATGTTTTCTATTGAATTTGTTATCTCTTAATTGGTTTGACCTTGTATTTTTTTTGCAAGTCACTGTATTATATAAAACAGATACCTACAGGGATTCCACTGATTTTTTGAATTAATCTATTTTGAAGCCTTAAAATAGAAGGAGAAATGGAATAGCAATATTTAATATTAAAAATTTACTTTTAGTATCAAATATCTTAGAAAACATGACTTCTGTGACAAAACGTTATTTGGCTTTTCGATTTCTCCTTCTAAGCTCTGCCATTCTAATGCTTGGACAAAGTTCGATTCAAAAATTTATTATTTTGTGGATCTACATTTTGATATTTTTTGCGCACCCTGTACTAAAAAAATCTATGTTTCTCAACGTCAATCGTATTTATATAACGAGGAAAAGAAATTACGAGGAATGATTTTGGGTCGAAAATTGAAAATTACAGTGTCTAATCATAATTCAATCCAATCTCCTTTTGTTTCAACATTAACCGGTTTTAAAACCAATAACTAAGTGTTTATATTCATTTGTTTACTTGATGAAATTCGTTTATAGTTATTAAGAACCGCGTCTCTTTAATTACAACAGAGCATACAAGCTGTAATTATCAAAAATCAACATTTATTCAGAATTAGTTGTGTAATAAAGACAAAGCGTACATATTTGCGAAATACATTGTATATTTGGATCTGTTGACTCTGTACAGGAACCACGTATTTACATTATTTCTCACTGGAATACATAAATAAATATCAGGAAATTAAGTACAACATAAATTCGTTCAGGTTAATAATAAGTAATATCTTTGGTTTCATTACACCTCGCTTCCACATAAGTTTTCAACAAATATCTAATCCCTTCCTGGATCCAACTGGACTAGTTCTTTGGCCAGCTGATCCGCCAATTCTTGAGAACCCGCCCCCAGGACTCTCCTGGACAAACGGTCCACCTACAAGTAAAAATAAATAATTCAAAAGGTGGCAAAAACATTTTGGAGATGCTAAGACTAAGACCTTACCTCTCCTCCTGCCGGGTCTATGACAACTCCACCGGCTTCGGTGATCAACAATTCTCCAGCTGCAATGTCCCAGATGTGGATTCCGAACTCAAAATAGGCGTCGGCGGCCCCGCAAGCGACCATAGCCATATTCAAAGCCGCCGAACCCAGGGCTCGTAATCTAAAATAAATAAATGTCAAAATACATTTTCACAAGAACATTTAAAGGTCTCACCCATGCACTTGAGGCATCAACTTTTGCTGATTCTCCAAAATAACCCGTCGCTTCTCCGGTTCTCTACTCGTTCCAAACTCCATCATCAGAAGCGCATCCTCCAACTTTTTTGTACCCGACACGCTGATCTTCTCTCCGTTTAAATAGGCCCCCTCGCCTTTTCTCGCTGTAAAGAGCTGCCCGAGCATGGGGTTGTACACAAGTCCAATTACTGGCAGTTTATTGATGAACAAAGCTATGGAGATGCAGGAGTGTGGAAAAGAATGGACGAAATTCATGGTTCCATCGATGGGGTCTATGATCCAGGTTGGGGCGTCGGTGAGGTCGCATTGGGCCCCGCTGGAGACGCTTTCCTCGCCGATGAACTTGTGCTCGGGGAATGCTTGCGAGAGGCCTTCGACGAGGAGCCGCTCTACTTCCTGGTCCGTTTCAGTAACGAAATCTATGGCTCCTGATTTGGTCTCGACCTTTTTTGTTCGTGAAGAGGTTCGCTCTTTTATTAACTGAAAGAATATTGATTATTTTGGTAAAAAATCTTTAATTTGAATTGCTTAATATTTGATACTTGTTAAAGTGAGTAAATTCTGCAAAACCTTGAAGGAAAAAATTCTGACAGTGTAGCCAGGCAAATGATGGTTAACCTCAGAGTCTTAGTAATACTGGGCTTTTGAAATTATACACAGATATCCATCTACACCGTCAAAACACCTGGAAACATCAATTTCCTATCCCAAACAAACCACTCCATAGTCAAATACCACTAAACTGGGCACGGATGTAGCTTTTGATTTCGCAGGTGGAGTCCTTTTGCATGCTTATGAAATTTATGTAGACTAGACCGTCTTCAACCACATAGAGCAGCAGATACGCTTCGAACAAGTTGGAAAAAATCAAGCAGAAGGGATGGGTTTTAGGTAGTTCCAGAGTCAAGTGCACTTTTTGCAGATATCAAAGAAAGTATATTAGGAAAACAAGAAGCTGGCTGGATGATGTGAAGCAGGACACAGACCGAGAATGGGGCCATTGTATAGGTACAAAAGTTGTATAACCCAGAACAAAAACCTAATCTAATCTAATCTAAACAAATTACATAACCTCACTCATCACACTTTTGCGGACCTTATTTAAAAGCTTCAAAACGCTCACCTGGCCGCAGTGTTTCGTCAGTTTAAGCAACACATTGTAAAATTCGTCTGTATCGTGCTTTTTCTCAGCCCCAGTCGACATTTTCTTCACCAAATCGGGATCTGTCGAGTGGGAAATAAGTGTACTTCCAAAACTGTGCTTCTGCTGATGAAATGTCCTTGTCTTTGTAAGATTTCCCGATAAATCGTTTGCGTTTGTCCAGGCTTCACTGCGCAAACCGGAATGGGCTTTTAAAATCGAAGTAAACAGTATTTTAAAAACATTTCGTGATAGGAGCATTTTAAATTTATAAGATAAAGATTAAACTTGCGTATTAGTTTTGAAGCCTTTTGAAGTACATTTGTTGAACCTTTCCAGGTCGGAAAAGCAAATATTTATGGAGATTTTAAACTGGAAATAAACACGAACTTTAAATGCATACCAGTTAAAGAAATTATTATTATTTAGTTTCAATTTAATTTTTAGTGGAAGTTTGAAATTGCGCGCTTCCGGTGTGACGCTGTGACGCCCAGTGTTACCAATGGTAGAACTAGAAAAATATGGCCTTCCAATCGATAAAATGGCGGCTTCCTCCTAAATTCTCGCGCTATCTCTCTCCGACGCACCGTGAATGAGGATTATATCCTTGTTTAACGCCAACAAACCTAAGCAGAGAGTGGTAGAAGGTGTTCGTCCGCGTCTTAAGTGATACCACAAATGTTTTGACACGGAGAATTTTGGAAAAACTCTAATTTTCATGTCGAAATTGAAGAAAATCCTCAGTATGAACGATTCCAAAGTGGAATACATTTACGAGGATGAAAACGGGCAGGAATTTTCGACCCAGGAGCACCATTTACAGGAGGAAGACATGATGGAGCAGCATGGGGCGACCGAGGAGGACGTGCACGAAGTAATGATTGTGGATCAGAGCGGCGAGCTGCAGCCGCAGGAAGGCGAGACCAGCTTGATTCACGATGAAAATAAGGAAAGGGATCCGGATTGCAGACGAAAAGGTAAGTTGCAATAAGCTATAGTCTTTGGAAACTTTACAAACTTGGATATTTGCATGTACAAAGGTGTGTTACTTTAACAAGTAGGATTAGTGCGGCGCCTGAGTTGTCAATTCCGTCACTCTCTTTTACATTGGACCGAGTCTAAACGTATGTCGTGAATCAACGCCGGTTTGATGTACAATCTGTTGCTAAAGTAATGTGACTATGGGTTAGTTTACGGGGTAAGAACAATAATTTGTTTGACGCAACGAACGCCAGTGACGTCACGCGGCATGATGTAAGACGTGCTTTCCTACTTGTAAACCTATTGATAATGATAATGCAACTTTACATCAAAGAAATGAATGACAATGGCGAACAATATGCGTCGATTTCTCTCGTTTACATAGTCTTTATTTCTTGTTCCAGATTCTCACCATTGTTGGGGTATCCAGCAATCGCTGAAATTAATACAAACAATGACATCGTTTAAAGACGAGCTCGCCAATTCATCGAATCGTCGAGAGACCTGGCAGAAGATCCAACAAGACGTGTGCAGCAAAGGTCTGTCCGTCAGCGTCCAGGAGTGCCAAAATAAATGGAAGAATCTGATCCGAAGCTACAAAGAGTGCAGCAAGATGAAGAATAAGAGCAACATGAGGTTCCGGTACTACAAGGAAATGTCAGATTACTTCGGTGGGGAGAGATTTCTGAATTTGGATCACGACTACAACAAAACGAAGTTGACGTTGATGCCGTTGTTGAGTGCGGGAGCCCCGGGCTCGGCTACGTCACACGGAACCCCCACGGTGACGTTCCCCCCAATATGCTTTACCGACCGACAGTTTATCGAGTATACAAACATGAAACGAGAGGAGTACTCGGCGAGACAAAAGCGACACGAAGAAGAGCTGGCGCTGCGCAAGCAGGAATTAGAAGTACAAAAGAAGAAATTGGAAGTTATGAAAAAAGCGGCGATGGCCAATTTGCAGGGAAACAAGAACGTCAATTTCGGTAAAAAGAATTCTAGAGCTAATAGTAGTAGCATTAATAAAATTGTAAAGGTCGAGGACGCGATTGAAGGCGTTGGATATCCTTCGAACATTGAGATTTTGACCAATCTGGCCTTTTAGGAGTCTTTATTTTTGTGAGTTGGGGTTGAATTTTACTAGTTCTGTGGGTGTTTTTTTTTAAGAGGTGCTTACCGGGTGGCATGTTGGCACTTTAATATCTTTATCCTTTGATGATATTAAGACAAAAAGTTCATATCAATATAGGCCCGCAGCCGCTTTAATTTTGAGATACAGGTGTTGAAAATTAAAAAAAAAACGGTTTTTCCTTAATATTTTTGAGACCGCTTTAGATATTATTTTGAATTTAAGTAGGTACTAACTAGGCATAAAAACGCGTCTTTTTCACTGAAAAAATTTGCTCTGCTGCTGCCAGTGGCGTCCGCGTTAAAATATATTTTGATATTTTTAACGAAAAAAATGCTACGCTACTGTTTTTCTTCAAAATTAATATTATTATTATATAATAATATTGCATTAATTTCCTAAACGAAGCAGAAATCAAAAAATTATCAAAAGGCACTTTGCATTAAACATTGATTGCTCCAAATTAGTCAACAATTGTTTAATTGAGTTTTTGAATTGTTTTTGGCTTGAAATACTATTCATGTTACTGGTCAAATGGTTGAAAAATCTACCAATGGTTTCCTTCAGTAGTAACATAAACATAAAAAAAAATAACGCAGTCCAACAAACATGACAAACGTTTTTTACAATCTCCTCAGTGCTGAAAGAGTAATTTTAAATATATCACAGTTGGAAAAATTGGCGTTGTAATTATTAAGCATTCTCTCCACAAAGGCGTTACGGCCATAGTTTGTTCTATGTGTAGCAGATATTTTGCGAACTTATTTTGTACCCTTTCTAGTCTATTTATGTGACATTGATAGTAAGGATTCCATATTACAGAGCAATATTCCAGGATACCAATACATATGCAAGATATGTTTGCATTGCACAAGGTGTTCGGTATTTAAAAAAGAACAGAACTTTCCATTTAAATGGCATTGTTAATAGACATAATTATCGTTATTGGAGAATACTCACTGGTTGTAGGAAGGTCATACTCAGAGAGACCTTTCTTCATAGATGGTCATTTGAATGGCGAAAAATATCTGGACCTCCTCAGGTGGCAGAAGAGGTGCTATTGACTGGCCAGTGCGATCCCCGGACTTAACCCCGCTCGACTTCTTTTTGTGGGGACACTTAAAGAACAAAGTCTACGTTAACCGTCCAAATGACTTAGAATCTTTAAAAGTCAGGTTAGTGCTGAAATTCGGGCCATTCCAGAGAATTTCCTTTTAAACGTTGTGGACGGGTTCAGGGATCGACTGGCGCTCTGCTTAGCAGAAAATGGTGGCCATTTTGAACACCTGATCCACTGAAAAGGTTTCGCTTGTTTATTATTCCGATGTTAAGTGTTCAATTTTCTAATTTGTTATTATAAAGTTTGTTACAATTTTAAATAAATAGAAATTTGGAATACAAAAAATTCAGAGTTTTCCCAGTAGAATCCAAATATGCAATCATATGCAGGGTGTTCCATTTAAAAGTAAGTTGGTCTATGGCAACCAAACCAGAAATGACAGAAAAAATTCAGGCAGGTAAAAATGTGGTGAATAATTTACTGAACAACTTCGATAAAGGTCACTTTTTCGTATACGAGGTAATTCAAGAGTTACAGGTTACCAACTAGAGCCAAAAAAGTTGGGGCTCTGTATCTCGGTTAATAAGGGGCACTGTAGGATTTTTTTTTCAATGACAAATTAGGTTTATTTTGACCTCTGTATGCTCCCCAGAAATTAGGAGGTACTTACCCAACACCCAAATATGAATACAATTGTTGTGGTGCTATCTATATACAATATTGTAGAATAAATATAGCTCTAAAATATTAACAAGCTGTTGTACTTTTAATAAAGGAAAAACACCGACAGAACTAAAACCTCAACAAAACCCAAAAGTCCGGACGTTCCTTAAAATCCACGTATATCGTTTTTAGATTTTCCTTGTCGTTGGCCAGATGAAGCGACCACCCTTCTGATATCCATAATTCGACGTAGAAAATATGAGATCGCTGACAGAGATCAGACTAAAAAGCCGGCTCTATGGAACGAGATCATGCAGGAAATGATCGACAGTGGGTATCCGGTCACCGTCAAAGAAATTAAATCCAAATGGAGGAACCTTATCCGGACTTATAATCTTAGATGCAAAAACCAAAGGCAAAAGGGTTTCAAATTCAAGTTTTTCAATGATATTCAGGACTTTTTTAAAGAGACGGAGTCCCTGGGCATCGATCCTGTTGTGTTTGAGGTTTACGCAGTGGAATAATTTTGTAATTTACGTTCGATTAAATTACAAATTGTTTCACCGCGTTAAGTCAAATTTAACTTAGTTTTTATGGTTTTGAAGTTTGTATATGTCTGATCTATTTATTTCTTAAGCCTTTTATATCAGAACAATGTTAAAAACGTTTAAAATAATAAGGAAGTTATTCAGTAGCAGTAGGTTGTTTACCTTTTTAATCAGCATTTAGTTTTTTTAACTGACTGGCGAGGGGAAAAGGAGAACCTTTACTAGGTTAATTAGTTTTTTTCTTGGATTGGACAATAATTCATAAACTAATAAAACTGCTTGTTCCAGTCATTATATTTTGAATTAGGGCGCGAAATAGGGTTCAGGCTCACCAACACAACGCCGTTCCAGAAATTGGATTTTACTGCAACCAGTTATACTCTCTGCTAAACACCTACATTTTTCGTCTATTGGCAACACTGATTGTTTGACAACCATACCTTACATAACCAAAGTTTTTCAGTCGGCGAGCTTTCGTTTGATTTGAACTGCAAAATGAAATAGTTTTTATAAATCCTTTCAAGATGCGGTAAGTCTCGAATTAAAGCTTGGCTGTTGGGCATTACTTTCAATTGTCGATTTTTTTTTAGATTAAGCGTGGACGGTCTTATAGTGTATTTTCCCTATGAATACATATATCCTGAGCAATATGCCTATATGTGCGAGCTTAAAAAAGCCCTGGACGCCAAAGTAAGTATCCAACATCCAACTACAAAGGCCTAGTTTCAAACCTGATATTTCTATTGTGTTTATTACTGGGCAAACTAATTTTAGGGGCACTGCTTACTTGAAATGCCTTCAGGTACCGGGAAGACCACCACTCTTTTATCACTGATAGTTGCATACATGATAGAGCATCCCCTCGATGTCAGAAAACTCATTTACTGTTCTCGTACTGTGCCTGAAATAGAGAAAGTAATAGAGGAGTTGAAAAGGTTATTGGAATACTATGAAAAACACGATGGCCAGTATCCTAGTTTAGTTGGATTAGTGTTAAGTTCTAGAAAGAATTTGTGCATCCATCCCCAAGTAAGTTTTTAGTATGTATACATGATTTTTGTTGTCTTCTGTGCATGTAATAATAGCTATTGCCTTCCTTGTAGGTAAGCACAGAGAAGGAAGGAAAAATTGTAGATGGTAAATGTCACAGTTTGACAGCTAGTTACGTCCGTGAAAGACATAACATAGATGATACAACTCCTGTGTGTCAATATTTTGAAGGTTTTGCCTTAGATGGAAAAGAAAGCAATCTTCCTTATGGTGTTTATGGCTTGGATGAGCTTAAGCAGTATGGAAGAGATAGGAATTGGTGCCCCTATTTTTTGGCAAGGTTCGCTGTAAGTTGTCTCAATGACCCACCTCTTTGAAACATTTATAATAATATTTCCCTTTAGATAATCCATGCAAACATAGTTGTCTACAGCTATCATTACTTGTTAGATCCGAAAATAGCAGATGTAGTGTCAAAGGAACTAGCCAAGGAGTCTGTGGTGATATTTGATGAAGCCCACAATATTGATAATGTGTGCATCGACTCAATGAGTGTGAAAATACACAGAAGAACTATAGAAAGGGCGACAGTGAATTTAGGAACATTAGAAAAACATGTATCAGAGTAAGCGAAAGTTTGTACACATTCTGCAGAATTAAATAGACAAATCCTGAGAAAGTGCGCCTAGTATTGTAGATCTGCAGAGGTTCTGTAAAAGTTCTACAGGTATTGTAGAAGTCATTCTGCAAAAGTCTTATAGAATATTACTGTAGGTACTGCAAGGTATATTGTAAAGTGCTGCAGTTAGATTTATGTTCCAGCTTCTTCAAAAATATTTATATTTAACAGGATGAGAGAGGAAGACCACAGAAAATTGCAACAAGAGTATCAGAGACTTGTGGAAGGATTGAGAGATGCCAGCGTTGCCAGAGACACAGACCTAATTCTCTCAAATCCCATATTACCAGATGAGGTTCTTAAAGAGGCTGTTCCTGGTAATATAAGGAATGCCGAACACTTCGTAGCGTTCCTCAAAAGATTTGTTGAATATTTAAAGACAAGGTTGGTTAGTTCATTCTTATTTATGAGTCAGCATATCAAAGCTTGGGGTTTTCTTGCAGACTGAGGGTTCAACACGTAGTCCAAGAATCCCCAATAGGCTTCCTCAAAGATGTGCAACAAAAAGTCTGTATCGAACGTAAGCCACTGCGTTTCTGTCACGAACGATTGGCATCGCTGCTGAGAACGCTAGAAATCACGGATATGACTGAATTTGGACCCATTACGCTCATTACACATCTGGCAACTTTGGTGTCCACTTACACCAAAGGATTTACCATAATAGTGGAGCCGTTTGACGATAAAACCCCGACAGTAGCGAACCCTATATTGCATTTCAGGTATGTATTAGTTGTTAATGGCCATTGGAACCTCCTGCAGCTTATGTAACTCTTTAGCATTTCTTATTTATTTAATGACTTGATTGGGGACTTTGTCTAAACCAAGGTTTTTTTTAGTTGCTTGGATTCGTCCATAGCTATGAAACCGGTGTTCGATAGATTCCAAACTGTTGTTATTACATCAGGGACTCTGTCACCTTTAGATATGTATCCAAAAATTCTAGATTTTCATCCTGTAATAATGTCTTCATTTACCATGACTTTGGCCAGACCTTGTTTGTTACCTATGGTATGTTTTTAAAACTTGTTGTTTATTTTTAACTGGTATGATGAATTTTTTGTAGATCATTTCCAAAGGTAACGACCAAGTTGCTATATCATCAAAATTTGAAACTAGAGAAGACAATGCTGTAATAAGGAACTATGGTCAGTTATTAGTAGAGGTAATTAATTAATTGTTTTGTACTTAATATCAGGTTAAATAGTTTAGGCCCATTTTATTAATGTAGTGTTAAGGATAACAGTCATATTAATTCATCAATAATCAATGCTATCCCTTAGGTAATGTGTTAACAGGACATTTATAAAATGGCCCTTAAAGAACTTCTTCGCAGGTATATAATTATTGTTGGGGTATTTTTGTTAGGTAGCGGCGAACGTACCGGATGGTATAGTCTGCTTCTTTACCTCGTACTTGTACCTTGAATCGGTGGTAACGGCGTGGTACGACCAAGGAGTCATCGACAGTCTGCAAAGGTATAAGCTGCTCTTCATCGAGACGCAAGATTCAGCTGAAACTAGTTTCGCGTTGATGTATTATATTAAGGTATGTTTTAAACTATTTGTTCGTCTGAGGTTTTAAAGAACAAAACGGTATGCATTCTTCATCCTCGCTCTCCTCCTAGACGTATTTCGGCGTTTTTTCGTTAGAAGTTTAATAAATTTGATCCATACTGAGCGTACACTAAGGCTGCGTCAATGCAAAGATTAATTTTCCCACTATGTATAGGGTGCTCACAAGGTAAGAGTGAGCAAAATGTTTCTTTTCTTCTTCTTATTTATTTATTTCCAATATATTTTTTGAAGTGTGTAATGTACAGGATTTTAAATATTTCATATATTATGAGCCCTACTTATTGCCGTAGTTACCACAGAGTCGGGTCCCGATTCTATACACAAAAATCGAGGTAAGAAGAATATTGCTTACTTCCTATTACTGTCAAAAATATTTTAATTAATATAGTTTCTGGTGGTCACACCCCAAGCCTGACACTTTTTCTTTGTCACTACAAAGATTTACTTCTCTACTATATATAGGGTGCGCACAAAGTAGAGGTAAGCAAAATATTGCTTACCCTAAAATATTTTTTTAAGTATTTAATGTACATTAATTAAAATGTAGCAAGTATGTGCTCTAGCTTCGCGCCGAGCTTGCCACAGAGTTAGATCACAGTTCTATGTACAGGGTATCAAAAAAAATCGAGGTAAGCAAAATATTGTTTATATCTTATTGTCAAAAATCTTGTAATAAATATTATTCCTAGTGGTCAGACACCAAGCGCGACACTTTTTCTAAGTTGCTACGAAGACTCGCTCGCCTACTATATATAGGGTGCGCACAAAGTAGAGGTAAGCAAAATAGTGCTTACTCTAAAATATTTTTGAAAATATTTAATGTACAAGATTTTGAATGTTTCACGTATGAGCCCTAACTTATCGTCGAAGTTCCCACAGAGTTAGGTCTCGATTCTATATATAGGCTATGCAAAAAAATCGAGGTAAGCAAAATATCGTTTGCCCTGAAATATTATTAAAAATATTTAATATTTTATGTATTGAATTAATGTACAAGACACGGAGAAAGCATAGTTCTGTACAGTCTCACCAGTTGCAATGCATATGGCTATGTTTAATTTAATAACTTATCATTGCAGGCTTGTGAATCTGGCAGAGGTGCCGTATTACTCTCCGTGGCGAGAGGCAAAGTTTCGGAAGGTGTAGATTTCGACCATCACCTGGGGCGGGCGGTGTTGATGTTTGGTATCCCATATGTATATACGCAGTCTAGAATTTTAAAGGCTCGCTTGGATTACTTACGAGATCAATTTCAGGTTAGTATTGCTTAAAAGTATTGAACTTTTGGACACACTATATGAGATTATTTGCAGATTCGTGAAAACGATTTTTTGACGTTCGATGCCATGAGACACGCTGCCCAGTGCGTAGGACGAGCTATAAGAGGCAAAACTGACTACGGTATAATGATATTTGCTGATAAAAGATTCTCCAGGGCCGACAAACGTTCTAAATTACCCAAGTGGATTCAGGAGCACCTTACAGATAGCCTATGTAATTTATCCACGGAGGAAGGTGTCCAGGTTAGTTGTACACACTTAAATATTAGCTGAAAAGCCCCCTTTCATTATTTCATCTTGCTTACCCTCTATAGCTGTCAGAAATATTTTATTAAATTTGGTTTCTATTGGTCACACACCAAGCCTGACACTTTTTCTACGTCACTGCAAAGATTTACTTTTCCATTATATATAGGGTTCGCACAAAGTAGAGGTAAGCAAATATTGCTTACCTTAAAATATTTTTTACAGTATGTAATGCACAGTAATTCAAATATAGCAAATATGAGCTCTAGCTTTTATGTACAGAGTGACGAGCATCTAGTCGCGTGAGACGTCTAAGGCACAGAAGTTACTGTGTGGCGACGCAGAGTTTAAATCCTGTCTTAAAATTAAAAACAATCGGTCGACCTTGTGTCCCATAATGTCGTACTTCGTTCACGCTCGTCTCAAAGCATACCTACATATTTTAAATGGTACAGTCACAACAACAACCCAGATGCATACTGCGTGTGATTATAAGGACTTAAAGTACTTTGAAGGGCTGGACACTTCTTGTCTTTTAATGTAAGTCTTTTTTATTGTATTTAGATTGCTAAGAGATGGTTGAGACAGATGGCGCAACCGTTCACAAGGGAAGATCAACTTGGCGTTTCTCTGTTAACATTGGAACAGCTTCAAGAATTGGATGAAAAGAAGCAAAAAGAACAATCGCAACAGAAAGTGATTTCGTGAGAATAGTGTTGTTTAGCTGTTAGTTAGTGTTATAGTTTAGGTTAGGCGCAAGATTTATGTAAAAAAATAGATGCATGGGATGTATACACAAAAACTAAGGCTACTCAAGCTCTTTCTGTAGTATTGTGGAGCGACTTTATTATAAATTGAATAAAAATTACTTTTAAATAGCGTGTGTTACTTTATTTGTCTTTAATTCCTCCCCAACTTAAAGAAACGATTTTAAGGGGAAAGTATTGCTAGAGAAAAAATGAGAGGAGATATTCAACCCTACGCTTAACGGTGGTAAATCCTTAATAATACAGAAATCATGCACAATTTGGCAACATTGCGCGAGAAAATTAAAAAAAAATACCTCGTGTTTCTGTGCTCCTGATACAAATATCCTTGAAAATTGGGACATTTTGCACAATCTGGCAACATTGGATACCAGGAGTAGAATACCTCTTCGCATTTCTGCCCTCCTAATATTTTCCTTAAAATCGCAAATTTCTGCATTTTTCGATTTTGTATCAGGAGCACAGAAACACGAGGAGGTATTTTCTACTCCTGATACAAATATCCTTGAAAAATAGGACATTTTGCACAATCTGGCAACATTGGATACCAGGAGTAGAATATACCTCTTCGCATTTCTGCTCTCCTAATATTTTTCCTTAAAATCGCAAATTTCTGCATTTTTCGATTTTGTATCAGGAGCACAGAAACACGAGGAGGTATTTGCTGCTCCTGATACAAAAATCCTTGAAAATTGTGATATTTTAAACAATCTGACAACGTTTGTATCGGGCGTACAAAATTATAAAATACCTCCTCGCGTTTCTGTGCTCCTGATACAAAATCGAAAAATGCAGAAATTTGCTATTTTAAGGAAAAATATTAGGAGAGCAGAAATGCGAAGAGGTATATTGTACTCCTGGTATCCAATGTTGCCAGATTGTGCAAAATGTCCTATTTTTCAAGGATATTTGTATCAGGAGTAGAAAATACCTCCTCGTGTTTCTGTGCTCCTGATACAAAATCAAAAAATGCAGGAATTTGCGATTTTAAGGAAAAATATTAGGAGAGCAGAAATGCGAAGAGGTATATTCTACTCCTGGTATCCAATGTTGCCAGATTGTTTAAAATGTCCTATTTTTTAAGGATATTTCTATCAGGAGTAGAAATATTCTACTTCTGGTATCCAATGTTGCCAGATTGTGCAAAATGTCCAATTTTTCAAGGATATTTTTATCAGGAGCACAGAAACACGAGGTATTTTTTTTTTAATTTTCTCGCGCAATGTTGCCAGATTGTGCATGATTTCTAAATTTTTACCTCTTTATGTTTCTGTGCTCCTGTTATCAATAGGATGAAATTAAAAATTTTGCAAATATTATCAGGAGCACAGAAACGTGAGGAGGTATGTTCTGCTTTTGAGTGCACTTATTCGCAGTTCTGTTCTGCTAGTAAGGGAAATAATGCAACAACTTTTAGTATTAAAAATGTAACTTTATTAAAACTAAATAACAGTCTTTGTAACATATCATTTAAACGATTATTCTGAACGTGAACGAATCCAGACGGTCGATAACAAATATGGCCCAGACAATTTGATGCCCTGTGTAAGTAAAATATAATAAAAAATGTTAAGAGACCAACTGCATCTCGGATCCAGCCGGTATCGTGATTCCGCCCTTATCCACAGTCTCTTCGATTTGGACTTCAGTGTTCAGGAAGCAACTTTGAGTCTCCTCGTCCATCTGAAAAGAATTTAAAATAAAAAGTACATACAGTTTGAGAACTAATTAACAAAGTAACTCTGAATTCCTTGGCTGCATATTATATATTTAACATACCTGTAAGTCAGTCTCAGTTCTTCTCTCCGTTTCAGTGGCGCTGGTCTCTTCCATTCTGGCACCTAAAACATGTAAAAACATCAGGCTCGGATCAAAGAGAATAGTTTACACCATGCGCATCACCTTCTGTCGATGAAATGTCGTGGTTCTTCTCGTGTGAACGCAAAAACATCGGATTGATGGTGGTATACGAACAGTGCTTGCAACACAAGGGCCCGCTCCTCCCCTCGTGTTTATGTATCAAATGGCTTTTGATGGACCCTGCCTGTATACACCTGTAGGGGCAGTAGGGGCACTGATACGTAGTAGCCTGCAAAAAAAACGCTTTTAGGGAAAACTGTAACCGATAACGTTTCTGTGTCTGTACTTACCCCAACATGCTTCATCATATGTTTCCTTAGACAGTTAGGATCCCCCGTTTTGTACACGCAATAATCACATTTATATGGCTTGGACCCTGTATGCTGTCTTAAATGAAGCTGAAAAATCAGTTGAGGAGCCCTAGTGCTAAAGCTTTTATGACGAATAATGTGATAGAACTATGAAATGTTTACCTCTAACATGGATTTTCTCGATGTCTTGTGTCCACAAATGTTGCAAATGAAAGGCTTGAAACGTTCATGGACAGCCTGTATATGCGACTTTAACGACTTGGAATTTGCGAAGAATCCTTGGCATTTATCACATTTTTTCACCCTGCACCACGTCGGCATCTGAAAAAAATACATTGTTAAGTAGTTTAACGGCCAACGGTGTTTCAGTTAGAAATATTCAAGACATTCTTACGACTGTCTGGGCTTATACTTGGCTCAATTTGGAAACATCAAAAAGTAATCGCATGGCAGACACTTACGTGTGTAAACAGTCCCGGACCGGTCAATTATTTAGAAAATGGCGCACCCTATAAAAAAAACTTCCGGTATAAAAGTTGTAGGCCTTAAAAAATCTATGAAACTAGAACACCTGTAATTATACAGGGTGTCTCAAACAGTCATGGTAAACAAAACTTTGGTTTATTTAAATGGGATGACCCCTTGTTAATCACGTTTTCTGACTCCTCTAAACATTCTAAACAACAATTATGAAACATGTCATATGGCTAAACCCATTAGTCTCATGTCATGCTTATAGAGTGTTTGGGCTGCAGAGAAAGGCTTTAAGAACAATAGCTGGGCTATCATTCAGAGAGGACTGTAGAGATGCCTTTCGAGAACATCGGATAATGACTTTTCCATCGGTCTACATCCTCGAAAACCTCTTGTATATCAGGAATAATGAGAATAGATATAGAACCCATTGTGACCTGCACAGCTACAATACACGTTATAAAGAAAATTTAGCAATTAATTATTGTCCACTAAAAAGATGTCAAACTGGTCCCGAGTTTATAAGAATCAAATTGTTTAACAAGCTTATATTAGGGTTCTTGACACCAAAAATTTTAAATCTAGAATTAAGGAATTTTTTATTAAGAATGCATTTTACTCTGTGGAGGAGTTTGTAAACTGTGACGCGTCTGATATTTGAAATTTTCTTTTTTTTTAATACTGTTCCAATATTGGGATATTTTAATGTGTTGTAGTGTTTTTTATGAAACTTCTAGGATTAAGTAACATATTGTACAATTGTATCTAATATTAAGATATTTTAATGTGTTGTAGTGTTTTTTATTGAAATTTCTAGGAATAAGTAACTATTATACCTACAATTGTATCTATGACTTATACTACTATATATTGACTTGTGTAAACGACTGTTGTGTTGTATTGACATTAATAATAAATTTTTTCATTTTTTTCGTTTAAGAAATAATTTGAGTTAAAGGACATAAATACAACAGATAAGATATTACCTACATTTTGCATTTTTACAAGCTGGTATCAGAATGTTTTGGGTCACTGTCATATTAATTTCTGAAAATGTCTCTCAACGAAAGGGAACGTATAGCTTTACTAATGATCAGAGGTTTTGGACACCGACAAAGATCATTTACCGAAACAAAGCAATTTTTCAATATAACTTTTCCAAACCGACAGCCTATATTAAAATCTACAGTTGTGAGAACAGATCAAAGATTCGAGGAAACCGGGTGTTGCAGAGATAAAGTTCGTTTCGGAAGACCAACATCGGCAACTATTGATGAAAAAAAAATTAGAGAGATTACTTCATTTTGTTCAGGATCCACATTGATAAAAAGCTGCTACCCAAGTTGATGTATGTTTTAAATCAGTTGAAATTATTTTAAAAAACAGTAAATTTTACCCCTATAAAATAACTTTAGTGCAGGAATTATCAGAAGACGATTTCGAACGTAGAATGGAATTTTGCGAAGTAATGATTGATGCAAAAACAGGAAGAAAATAACAATTTCCTTTAATCAAATAGCTTTTTCGGATGAGGTAACATTCATGTTAAACGGGAATGTCAATCGACATAATTGTCGTTACTGGGCTGATCAGAACCCACATTGGATGAGAGAAACACACACTCAACACCCCCAGAAAGTAAATGTGTGGGCCAGTATTGTTGGCAATAGATTAGTGGGACCTTTCTTTATAGAGGGGAATTTGAATGCAGAATATTATCTCCACATGCTGCAAAATCAAATTGTGCCAGCAATAACCAATACAGTAGGGCCACTATTACGACTAGAGATGTAAAATTCTCGGTAATAATCTTTTGGAGAATATTCTCAAGTTAGAGAATTTTCTGAGATTGGTAAGAAAATCGCTAGAAATGGCAATAAAAAGAAATAAAATTTTTACATTACATTACAGTACATTTCTTGTATTAAAATATTTCCAAACGTTACCTTTTGGTTTTGTGATACCCTTTAATTTATTTTGCTCCATGTTTCAATACTTATAGACGGTCTAAACTAAGCCGAACGGAACGCCAAAATAAAACTAGTCTATACGTTCGCGCTTCTAGGGGATTTCCCTGAATTACTGTTATACTCGGATTCCCCTAGAAGCGCCGACGTAAAACACTGTTACCAGAGTTATAGAAAAGGTTAGAGAAGTTCAAAATTTGAAAAATCATTGCAAAATTTTTCAGAGTAGATTATGTAGAAAAACTTCTCTAGAGAATATTCTCGGGAGAGTTTTCTTACAGAGAATATTCTCCTCTCACATCTCTAATTACGACATACGTGGTTTTAGCAGGACGGAGCTCCTCCTCATTTTGGGCGAGCTGTAAGAGTTTACAATAATACTTTTCCTGACCGCTGGATAGGGCGAAGGGGCCCCATAGAATGGGCCCGCTAGGTCGCCAGACTTAACGCTCCTTAATTATTTTCTCTGGGGACAACTAAAAAATAAAGTGTATGTGACAAAACCTGCAGATCTGAACGAATTGAGAAGAAGAATTATTGAAGAATGTGAATCTATTAACCCAAGAAATGTTACAAAACGTCATCGACAAATTTTATTATAACCTAGCCCATTGATCATTTTTATTTTATTTATTTATTTCAATAGCATCAACAGTTTAACACCAATTACAGATACTATATTCTTAAAATTAAAGAAAAACAAGAATTTCAATTCTTAACATAAACTTTTAAAACCTTATTTATATTTTTAGGATTAAGTGTAAAAATATCTAGATTTTTTAAATAATTATTTGCCAGCTCACATATGCGATAAACAGGACTATTTTTATATAGGTTTGTCCTAGAGGCGTGTAGATAAAAGAGGTCTCTAGATCTAGTGTTTATAACATTACTTATTCTGAAAGGCAGCAAAGAAAGAAAATTCTTACAGTCTATTAAGTAGGCAATTACTTTTATCAATATAGAGAGACATATCCGAACTCTCCTGATATAAAGGCTGTCGAAACAGAACATTTTAAGTAGTTCTTCGTGATTAAAATTAAAACCCCTATATGGGTATATGCCAAATTTAAGGATGACATCGCTGGGGGGCAAATTTGACAAATTTAGGTTAAAGTTTATGTCAAAGCCATGAAATTACCATTACATATTTGACAACGGCCATATTTGCTGGGGGGCAAAGTGACAAGTTTAGGTTATACTTCTTGTCAAAATCATATGTTCTAAAATGGTCTATTGTCAAACTGTGGAAGGGGGACATTTTCAACATTTAATTAAATAACGACTTACTTAAATTTATTTTTGTTCTTATAAATTTGTTATTAATTTTACTGCTTGAATTTAATTTAATTGTTATTAAATTTTTGACAAAACTTGCGTGGGTACATTTAGTACAATTTTTATGTTTTTTTACAGTTTTAACGCAAAACATTCTGGTACCAGCTTGTAAAAATGCAGAATGTAGGTAATATCTTACCTGTTGTATTTATGTCCTTTAACTCAAATTATTTCTTAAACTAATGGGTTTAGCCATATGACATGTTTCATAATTAATTGTTGTTTAGAATGTTTAGAGGAATCAGAAAAAAAAAGTTGAAGAGTTTTATAAAACCTATCAGAAAAAATAATGTGCCATTTAAAAAACTTGATATTTTTTAATTTAAATAAGTCGAAATGTATAAATTTATTTTAGCACCTATCTCAAATTTCGTTACATGTTTTTTTTGTCATCCCAATAGAACGTTTGTACCAAATATGAGTATTCCACCTTCAGGAACAATGGCAACAACTGTCAATTTTTTATAAGAATAAAAACTAATATTTCTCTAGAAAAATTAAAATATTAGAACAACTACTAGGTTTAGGTATATAACACTATCAACAAAAAAGGTATAGAATTTCATGCAGAATCTAAAAATAAATTAAAGATAGGGCAGGGCGTTCAATTTAAAAAAACTTATGTTATTTTCGCCACGCTTTTTTGAACCACCCTGTATACTTAGAAATAATTGCAAACTGTGCATCTTAACATTTTTTAAAACTTTTGTAATTAACGTTTTTTTGTAATTCCCGAAACAAATGAGATAATGAACTTCACTCTATGGTTGACTCACCCTATACAATATTTTAAACGGTTATCATATGATCCCTTATTGCTGACATTGCCACAGAGTTAGGTCGCAGTTCTGGGTATCCAAAAAGTCTAGGTAAGCAAAATACTGTTTATATCCTATTATCAAAAATCTTTTAATAAAAATGATTTCTAGTGGTCACACACTAAGTCTGATAGTTTTTCCAAGTTACTACAAAGACTCACTTGCCTACTATTAATAGGGTACGCACGAAGTAGAGGTAACCAAAATATTGCTTACCTTAAAATATTTCGTATTTAATGTAAAGGATTTGAGAAGACAAAGTTGGGTCACAATTCTATTTACAGGGTTGCTAAAAAGTCGAGAAGTTATAACTGAAGGATGAATCGTAAATTCTCAATAAAAATGACAAAGAAACGCAACTAGTAGCGAATGAAAAATTAAAAATGGAAGTAATACATGTGAAAATGGTGGTGATTTCAATAACTGACAAAAACAAGAAATAACTTACATCTTCTGGTGTTTTATGCAGAACTTCGTGATTTTTCAATTGCACCAGTTGCTTATATGATTTTCCGCATTCCTGGCACACAAAGGGCTTCTCTTCGGAGTGAATAACCATATGCCCCAATATTTTCCCTGAGAAAAACAAAATCAATCATTAATATACCGAAATTAATCAGTTTAGAACACATGTTCTCTTACCTGCTTTATAACTCTTATACCCTCCACACATAGGACAGACAATCATTCCAAAATCGAGATCATGCTCTTTGTACATGTGACTCCTGACTATTCGCCACATATGAAAAGTCTCTTCACATTCAAGACACTTAAAATGACTCTTTTTCTCTCCAATGTGAAGTTTGACGTGAGTATTGCAAAGTTCATCTGTGGGAAAGCTGGCGAGACATCCTGATACTGTACACCTAAAAGGAAGGATACGGAATAAATACAAACAAAAAATGTGCCTGCCCACACAACAAAAAATAAACTTACTTTACTTTTTGCATAGCTTTCTCTTGCTTTTTAACTAGACTAATATTCACGTCGCTTAAAACTGTAGTTTTCTGATAAGTAGCCTTGGTTAATTCAGTTTTCTCTTTGGGTTTGGTGGCAGGTGCTTTTGCTTCCATAATCAGATTGTGTATCTACAAGTTGTAGTTCTCTAGTCAATACACATGGCAAAATAATTCAAATTGAGTTACCTGGATCATATGCTGTTTGAGATCATCTTTATCTGCGCATACACCATGGCATTCACTGCAAACAAACACTATAAACTCTTTTTTCACCTCACTGGACTGCGGATCTTTTTTTTTAGCATTGGACAGTAATAAGGAAACACCACTTGATATTCCATTGTGGGTAAAAAGCTTAAAAAAAATCATTATAATTATAGCCCCTAATATTGCCAAATAAATAATACTTACAAATTCCGGATGCTTTTCACCTATATGTCTTTTAATCTGCTTCAAATCTTCACATAGAAATGCACAAATCTTGCACTTATTCGCTATCACAGTAGAGAATAAGTCATTTACACTTTTAGTTTTCTTCCGACTCAAAGGTGGTGTGGTCTGAACAACCGGTACATTTTCCTGATTTAAAACAGAACCCATAGTTGGAAGTGGCGTCTTATCCCTAGTGACAAGCTTTACAATTTTAGTTCCACTATGCTCATTACTTCCATATAGCAGAATATATTTTTCTTGGGGTTTCAATTGGCCTACATCTTTTGTATGAAGCTGTAAGTCCTCTGTGACTCCCACTTTATTATCACTTGAATTTTCATTTAACTGTAAACAATTATTGTCAAGTTCCATGTGATCTTCATTGAGCTGAACATTATTTTGCTCCTGAAGTAGCAAACCATCATTATTTAATTTCAAAGAACTTGCATTCAACTGCACATTTTTACTAGGCTGTATTTCAATTATGTTTTGAACTTCAAGGATTTTATTATCTATGGAGTTTTCAGCACTACTCCCTTGCAAATTATTTTCTCTGCTATCTAAACTTGCATGTTGAGCCACCACAATGTTTTTGTCTGAACCCTGAGACTGGGTATCTTCAGTTGAATCTAAAATAAGATCCGATTCAGTGATTTGGTAAATAACAATTCACTACATCTTACCTTCCGTTATCAAAGAATTAGTAAGCAATAAGGGAAAGCCCTCTTGTGGCCAGTCGGTTGCTTCCATCTCTGTGAAAATGGGCTCGACTGAAAAAAGTCCCACCTCATTGTTCCCCAATAAATATGTGTTTGGGGTGTCTGAATCATTAAGGTATTTTAAATAAGAGTTCGGTTCGTCTTTACCGTCCATTCTATAGTTTGTTTAAGGATAAGGACAAAAGTTAGGTTAGAATATTAAGAAAATTTCTTCAGAGTGCTGGAAAGTCTGCTGTTGTGTTGAGGAAAGAATTATCACTACATTTAAAATGCACTGTAGCTGAGCACAACACGTATTTATCTGGAAGAACAAGTCGTTATTTTCTTCAGTATGTAATAATTACTACAAAAAACTTACTGCCACTTACAAGTCTAGTATGTCATGAATTGGAAGCACAAAATTAAGGATTAGGTTATCACAAATTTATTGTAGGATTCATTAATCGTTATCTACTACTACCAAGAGATGGCCAGAACCCAGTTTATCTACTTCTCAACAGAGGGCCAGATCTCAGTTCGTCTACTGCTCAGCAGATGGCCAAAACTCAGTTTATCTACTGCTCAACAGATGGCCAGAACCTAGTTTGGCTACTGCTCAATAGATGGCCGAAACCCAGTTTGTCTACTGCTCAACAGATGGCCAATACTGTTTGTCTGGTTGCCTAAAATATGTAAACATGTTTTGCCCTTTAACTATGAACAGACATAAAAACCAAGTTTTGTGAGAACAGTATTTTTTTAAAAAACATTATACTATGAAAACCTAAATGTGTACGAGAAAGTACACATTTCTGCATGCACGTAGAAAAAAAGCTATTATGACTAAAAAAAATCTGTCAACAAGAGGAAAAATATAATAATAAGAGGTTTATGGAGATTTAAAATAAGCCATAAAAATAATATCTTATCAAGAAAATTCGGTATCATTGTATACGTAAATATAAGGATGCCTCTCCACTTGTACGACGTCTTTTTCGATCTGCTTCAACTCTGCTTCAAGCTTTGACTTCCGTATTTTTTTGGGAATGGTATCAGTTAGTATTGGAAGTCCCTGGTACTGTTTTTGAAGCTGTTCCCAATTTTGTTTTAAACCCTAGAAATTAATTTCGTATATTTTACTATAACTTTCAGCACTAGTGCGGAAAAGTGTAACTTTTAGCACAAATATATAAATGCGGGAAATAGCCACGTAAAAAAAGATTAATTACACTTAAAAGTTCTTCTCTCTCGTCTCTCCTAATGTATCTGCATTTGGGTTGTTGTTTTCCAGAAGCGTCTTTACGCATCTGGTATTCTTTTTCTTTAATTTGGTTAAACCTAAAAGATTAAAACATTCGCGGTAAATGATAAATGGGGGTGAGCAATGGGGAGTGGAAGTGAGGCTACAGCTGTAGCAAATTCTCTGCTAAGGTTTAAAATATAATACAACTTACCTTAACACTAATTCTGTGAGTTACAACTTTGGGTTAATGTTTGTAAGATATTTGTTGATACAAAAAAATGACAACAATGGGCTTATTACCTTAGAAGATACTGCGGCGTTTTTCCAAATCTAACTTTTTTTATGTAAATGGGTTCCAAACCCTGGGCTTCGGGGTGTATGGTGGTACCAACTCTATCTATAACCAGCTTACGGTCTGGTTCTTTGGCCTTCATTCTCTTAGCAGTCTTTACGTTTTGCTTTATAAAATCTTTGGTGGACAGAACCTCTTTCTCATGCTGCAATTAACGGAAGTACTGTCGATGTCGTCAAGAACGTAACTGTCTTAACTTACCTTTTTAGCGGCCTCAATGAGATCCTTACACAACGGCGTCTCCCCTTTCCGCTGAAAAGCAGCCTTCCTAGACGTCCTCTCTTCCTTACTGGGTTTATCGACGGTATAACTGGGCTTCCCAGTGTGCTTCTTCAAAAACTTATGGGGATCAGGCAATTCTTCTTCGGCCAGCCCCATCGTAGCATGGTTTTTAACAATAATCTTAGAATAGATATGACCGAGTTTGTGGTTCTTTTCGCGAAATTTGCTCTTGTACTTTGGTGATTTATGTTGTAGATCGGTCTGCGTCTTCGTGATGTTGTAGATGTTTTCGTCGTGGTGCGTTATAAAAATCAGCGACATTGTCGCGTGCGAAGCTGGTCGATTTTAATGGAGAACGTTCGTCACTGAATGTATGAATGTTTATGTCAATAAGACAGCTTTTGGTTGTTGACATGGTAACCGATTGTGTCTGGTTATTGATTAAACAATTTATACAGGTATTGGTTTAAGGTAAAAGGAGGTGGGGAGACGAAACCGAACTAACCTAATGGGGAATGGCCGTTCAAAAAATAATGCTGTATAGGAAAAATCGGTTGTATTTTAAAATATGAACTTAAATATTTCTGTAACAGTTGGATAGTATTGCACTCTATGATACCCTCTCATATACAGCATTGGCAAAGTGTTTTTATTAATACAATCAGCAGCATATTACGGGAAAAATAGAGAATATCAATCAATCAATCAAAATAGCTTTATGGTCATTAAAAAAATGTGTACACTTCTATGTGGGAACAAGGGCTGGAAAAACAAGACATTATGGTTATAAAATGGCAGACAATAGATAAAACATATACAACAAGTGTAGACCTCGATCATCCTTTAATACATAAATACATTCACTAAAGTTATAATAAATAGTAAAAATAATAATTTTACACTTTATTTTTACGACTTATTATTACTTTAGTAATAATGGATTTCCACCACGTAATCAATTCCATAAATACATGTCTATAGCCTAATCTAATCAGTAGCACATAGTCAAATATACACAGTGTGTAAAAAGTTCCGGACCGGTCAATTATTTAGAAAATGGAGCACAATATAAAAAAACTTCCAGTATAAAAGTTGTAGGCCTTAAAAAAATCTATAAAACTTGAAAACCTGTAATTATACAGGGTGCCTCAAACAGTCGTGGTAAACAAAACTTTGGATTATTTAAATGGAATTGCCCCTTTTTAATCGCGCTTTCTGATTCCTCTAAACTCTAAACATTCTAAACAACAATTATGAAACATGTCATATGGCTTGATTTCACTTAAAGAAGATTTAAGGTTAATAATATTTGTTTTAGATATATTTAAGGATAGACAATGTGTATCAGTCCATTAAGTTCACAGTTAAGTCGAAAGGAGTGAATTCACCCCCAATTGCAATATTTGCTAAGCCAATAATATAGATTAGGAAAAGCAATGGGCCCAGAACAGACCCCTGCGGTACCTCAGATGGAATTTCCAGGTGCTTAGAGAGTTTATTAAAATTTACCCTTTGAAGCTAAGACCAAAGCTTTTCCCCTTACCCCATACAGTTCTAGCTTTCTCAGCAGTATACTGTGATTGACAGAGTCAAACGCCGTTGCCGATCGTAAAACATCGCCGCGGTCACCTCCCCATCGTTAATACCTAGATATAACTTCTCGAGGAACACAAAAATTGCATCATTTGTGCTCCTCGATTCTCGACAGCCAAACTAAGTAAATTGTGCTTGTCCAAGAAAGTTTGCAACAAAGATATGGGTCTGAAATTTGAGGGGGATTCAGTGTCACCCCCTTCGTGCAGTGGTATATCTGTTGCAGCCCTTAAATTTATAATGCCACAGCTATAAGTTAAATAAAGAGAGCCAGGTTAGTTCAGGTCAAGGCTTTTTATTTAACTTGTAACTGGTGCATTGCATTCCCCTTTTATGTTCCCGTTTTAAGCGGCTGATTGTAATAACTATTTGCCAAGCCTGTATATCCTTTAAAGTTGTCCTACTTCATGGATGTACGCAGCCAATAGTTTAGTCTAAAACAACACATTCTTTTGCAAATGTTTGACGATATGTTTTATTTACAGATAATTTTTCATTTCGTCTGTGGGTCTTTTACAGTTTTAGTTTATCTACAGGATGCACCAAACAAAGTGGCCTATTAGTCCTCCATAGGCCACTTTATTTGATGCATTCTGTACACAGGGCATTGTTAATGAATGCCATCAACTTACAGGGTACCGCAATATCCTAGAATTTACAAAAAAACTCACCCCTTCAATATAATTCCTAGCGTTGATCTTTTCATTGTCAGCGTGAGCCCCATCGTCCGAAGCTCCAATCGGCAGAATCAAGACGTTCTTTCCAGTAGCTCTTTGAAGCATTAGGGTCACTGGAACGGTGCCGCCCTCTCGCGTTAGATCCGGCTCTACTCCGTAGACATATTGAGTGGCTCGGGCTGCTACTTTGTAGTGAGGGTGGTCGGAGTTTTCGGTCCAATGGGGGCCGCTGTGGCTCATGTAAACCTTTAACCATATAAAGACTGCGTATAAGGCTAGGGTTTGACAGGTTGTAAGAGTAGAGTCATGGGGACCTGGGTGTAACCTTTGATGAATCCCTGAGCTCCACCAATCATATAAAGGCTAAAATTACTGAAGCATATTGTAGGACTATGGGCTTCATCAAACGGTTTTCGCGCCCATCTGATGTTGATGTGTGTCTTAGATTGTATGATGTTCTTGTCTTGCCTAAACTAGAGTACAGTTGTGTTATTTGGTCACCTCAATACATAACCTGGAGTAAGTCTCTTGAAGGAGTACATCGAAAGTTTTAAAAATATATTATGTACTATAAGAGGTTCGGCTTATATCCTCAAAGGGGTTTTGATCATCAGGTATTACTACATATTTTCAATAGAGTGGCTCTTGAGAACAGACGAATCAGAACATGCTTGGTTTATCTTTTTAAAGGTATAAATGGGAGTGTGCACAGTCTAGATATGCTAGCTCAGTGAATAGGACATGAAAAAACGTTGTATCTGGAGTTTCCCAGAACAAATCTCTATAAAAATTCTCCATTATACTGTATGTGTGAATTATTTAACAAGTTTACAAGTGAATTAGATGCTGCCTCTATATTAGACGCCTAGGGAATTTACGGAACTTATCAATATGAAACTTTTAAACCACTATACTTTTCATTTAAATAGTCTACAACGCATTTTGCAACCGTCTCCGCTTCTTGATTTGGTACTATTCTGATAGAGAATTTGCCAGTCACCTTTGCGGGAATCACCGTTTTGGATCCTGGCTCACTAAAGGCACCATGGACGCCTATAAAAAGTGATCTCCCAAATCCAAAGTGTTTTTATGACTTCTACAGTGCTTACCATGAATTGACAACGAGGGTTGCCTCCACCTGTGCATCAAAGTGTCCTCTTTGTTGTCGAAAATCAGTTCGTTGCATCCCACCTCCGCCCTATACTGATCAATATCAAAGTCGATTTTTTGGTACAAGAGTTCTTCTTTGTCAGTTACCCGCGCCACATCCCGGTAGACATTAGGCACTAGGATCTTACCGTCTTTGTCCACTAGCTGGTTGAGGAGGTACACCAAGTCAGTCATGGCTTCCGGCCTAGAAGTAACCGGTGATATTTTTAGAGCGTTTATATTTCAACAACATAATTACACAACTACTTACACAGATCCCCCCATAACGCCGCTATGTAAGTCCTTGGCGGCGCACTGGACTTCCAAAAAGAAATAGCACACTCCCCTTAAACCATAGGTAAGACAGGGTTTGGTGGGGCCCAACCATCTGCTATCCGTTATGACGACATAGTCCACGTCACTAAGAAACCGGTCTTTCTCATTTTCAAGCAATTGGTCAAGTCCTATATACATTGGGCCATAAGTACGGTCGTCAACCACCCCTCAAATTACTCACCAATACTTCCGGATTCCTCCATTCCTTCGAATACAAACTTGATATTGATGGGAAGATCGATATCTAGCTCTCTGTAACACTGAATGGCGTGTAGCCACCCTAAGGCGGGCCCCTTGTCGTCGGAAGACCCTCTCCCGTACAACTTACCATCCACTTCCGTCAAAGTAAAAGGTTCCGAGTCCCAACCGTCCTCTTTCAAAGCTGGTTGGACGTCCAGATGGCAATACACCAAAACGGTCTTGAGTCTCTTCGCATTGGCACTTTGTATATGACCGAATAAAACGGGCGGTAAAGGTATTTCTAGACCTGCATCGAGCTTTTGACTGCCGATGTCTTTAAAGTCGACTGTTGCGCCTAGATCTTTTAGTTTCTCAGAGGCCCATTCTAGCATGCGGGTGCATTCTAAGCGGTTCTGAGGCCAGGCGGAGACCGATGGGATGGCGACTGCCTCGGAGAGATTCTGTATGAATTCGGACTTGTGTTGGTCTACTTTGCTAAAAAAATATTCGTTGGCAGATGAATTGTTTTTTCTTTGCTGCAATTCTGATAAACTCCCCCAGAGTTGCCAGTGCCGTTAGTCACTAGTATTTGCATGTGAAGAAGTCAGAGTATCGTCCGAGGAACCCCGTTTGCCAGAATCTGAGTCCCAGTCAGCAAATGTAGTCATCACCTTTGCTCTACTAGCCTGAACAATTATGACCTTCCGACTTCAGGTGGTTACTACTGCACTGGCACATAACTATTAAGAGAAGTTCATCGATATACTTACCTAAACAAATTTATTAATTGTTCTGGTACCATTTTGTGGATTTGTGTGGTTAGTTTGGGTACTTAAAACCAATTAAGCAAATTATGTAGTTTATCTATTTGGTATAAATACTTGTAAATGTTAAGTAGTGTGTTTATTAGGCTCTTGTAATTAATTGTAAATACATTGAATCAAAGTGTGTTGGTTGACCTAAAAATAGCTTCATAATCACTGCTATCTTTTAAGTTCGGATTAATATAACAAAAGGAAATTATTTACATTGTAAATAGTCTGTGGCCCAGGGCTTCTACAATATTATCGTAAAGAACTTCTAAATAGGGGTTTTCCAAATATAAAATGCAGGCTGTCCAAAAAAAATTTTAGTAAGGGCAAATATCTTAGGTATTAGTAAAGATGGAGCCACCAAATTTGAGGCATATCTACAGTTTAAAGGGTTAATTTTATCGCAAACCCGATTGGGTAAAGTGAATTCACTGAATGGCCACCTCGTTCTCCAGACTTTGCCTCTTTTGATTTTTTCCTTAAAAGAACGAGTCTACCTGACAAGGCCAAGGAGAAAATTTGGATGTGTTACGCCAACGAATAATTGTCAAGCTCTGTCGTGAAATAACATCTGCCATTCTAGAAAATGTGAGAATTACGTTTGAAAACCTCCTTATTAGGATATATCAAGGTTTTTTCACGGTGTTTAGTTCAGGTTTACAATTTTTCCAACTGAATTAAGATAGTTGTCGGGCTTGCGGTAGTCTTTTAAAATAGATAGATAGATAGATAGATAGATATTTATTTGTGTCATTAATCAATACAAATTTTACACACGTCAAATAAGTTTACAATACAATAAAAAAAAAAAATACGAACAAACAAACCATAAGAACATCAGTACACATTATGGGCATAGAGTTGCATCCATACTTTTGGACCTCAATCCCCTCCTTCCACGACTAATCCCAGGTCTAACCACAGAGCTAAATATTAATAAGGAATAATCAACAGATGTCAAAGGAGTTTCTCCTGACGTAAAGAAACATTGAAGAACCTAGTTATTTGGCACATGTATCAAATGCATTTGGCACTACCAGTAAACGCAATGCAGGCCTTGGCGAGGACAATAAAAGCTTCCTTCCAAACAGAAACTTTTCCTTCCTGCCTAAAAAGGCTGTGGTTGTTCCACTTCCCAAGGGAGGCCACCAGAACGGCCCCTCAAGCTTTCGATCAATTGCACTGCTCCCCACCTAGTCCAAGATAGTGGAAAAACTTGTTAAAACTAGAATAGTTTCCTTCCTGACTAAACACGACCTTATGAGCACACAACAGTTTGGATTTCAGGCTGCGAAGCAAGCCATTTTACATGCACGAAATATATTTTTTAGACTATTTCCTGAATGAAAAACTCATCATTTTGATAAATTGACGCGAAATTGTCAAAGCAGAAATTTCGACTTGTTGTGACAGTGACGGTTATTCTCGTAGGTAACCAACAATGAAAAACCAGAAGAGTGCAATTTTCAGCTCAATCGCGACCGAGGGCTGATTTTCACCGAAAATCAAGTGAAAAGCGCATTGTAGTTACAGTATATGAGGGAAATAGTCTTTACAATTGAAAGCAAAGAAAAAGTTAGCAGCTTTAGAAGAAGAAAGATTTCAAAAGCAACAGGCCATAGAAGAAGAAATATTCCAGCGACAGAAGCAAATTATCGAAATGGAATTAAAACTGAAATTAAGTGAGACTGGTTCCTCTATAAGTAGTGAATTGGAAGTTCAATTAGAAAAACCTAAAGAGGTAAATTGCCACAGTTATTTAGAGTCTATAAATGAGGAGAACTATATACAAAACAGTTAATTCCTGGTTAAACAAACATACATTTGGGAACCAAGAAAATGGCCTTAAATCAATAGCTACTAGTCGACTTGATAAAAAAATAGATATTTCAGTTGAAGCAGGAAAGAGTAGATATGAAGACAAACTTGAGAACATCCTGTTAAGACAAACTACAGATAAAGAATTACCGTTTTCTCCGGAAATGTTAAAGATTGACCCAATTTTTATAGTCAGTATACAAAAATACTTGCCTTATCAGAGGAAGAAAATGTATGTAGATTACGAAAATGCTTGAAAGGTGATTCACGAGGATCCATAGGTCGCTGGTTCAGATCCGGCTCGAAGGACCACTAATTTCTACAGATTTCGATAACTCAAATTATATTTACTGTTCAAAAAACTATTTACTCAAAAACATATATTGACAATGACAATTAAAATCGTGATTCCAACTGGTCCCACAGTTGTATGTGTATTAATGTTGAAGATTGACTCAGAAGAACGGTGAAATCAGTTATTCACAAATGTCTTTATTGTAGAATTAGAAAAGCAAAACCATGGATACCATTTTATTTTTGTGGAGTAGATTATTTGGGCCCAATGAATGTAAAAATTGGAAGGAGAGAAAAAATATATGGTGTATTATTTGCCTGTTTATCAATTCGTGCAATATACATTGAAATAGCTGAATCTTTAACTACAGACAGAAGAGGGCAGCCACACATAATTTAAGACAATAAAGGATTTTTGAATTTGAATGACGAAATGAAGTCCAGAAGTGTCCAGGACGTCGTGAGACGTCTGATGGCTCGAATTATGCACAAGCTGAACATTGGCCAAGAAAACAAGATATTTATCCTATTAAAAGAAGAAGAGTTGACCACACCTCAAATTCGACGGCTCTCTCTTTACTAGTCGCCTTGTCGGACACTCGTTACAGGTACGTAATATTCCTTTACACAACCAGTGAATAATGTTAAATTAAAAATAATCGTTTATAGGAATAAGAGAATCCACAATATGCAGCATTGAAAAAAAAGTACCATTATATAAATAATTAACTAGAAATTGTCCTATAAGTCCCTCAAAACTATTCGGGAACTATTTTTATCCACGCCTCCTCCTCGTCCCCGTGTTCGTTGGGAATCCTCACTTTTACTAACTGCACCGGCCCATCGGGAGTCTCTATGATTTGCGTTTCGCTACTCGATATGGCCTCGGACGACAGGATTTCTTCGTAATCCCCGTCGTCGGTCGTCACAATCTGTTTACAGATACAAAAAATATAAATCAACGGGGGTTAAATCGGGAATAAAAGACTCACCTGCTCGATTTCATCAATAACTTCTCCGTCGTCATTGTCGGAGCTGTCATCGGCAAACGTCAACTTCTGGCCGTCGATTATGATATGATCGCTGCCATGTTCTGCAATTGAACAACATACACAAATTCATAATTACACCCCCTAAGGGACACAAACATACCTCCTGCGATGAATAATTTGGACTCTCCGCCCTCGCCTACCTCCTCCACTGATATCAGGTGGCTCTCTGAGTCCATTGATATTTTGTCATCTGAAAACAGCAGAAAATATCGTTAATGACCGCGTCAAAGGCCTCACACAAATCAATAAGAGCCTCACCTACGGTTAGCCTCGGCTGGTTGACCACTATGGTGTCGTTCAGGTGCCCCTGAGACTGCATGTGCTGATACAAGAGCGGCTTCCTCATAAAGCCGGTCCCACACACCAGGCATTCGTACGGCTTCTTGTCGGAGTGGACGAATCGATGGGCGTTGCGGTTGTCGCGTGAATTAAAGGCCTTGCCACACACCTAAGGGAGAGAGCGTTAAAACTATCGGGAAAATATGGTCATTCTTCTTGTGTACCTCGCACATATACGGTTTTTCGCCAGTGTGTATCCGTCTGTGCTTCTTGAAATGCTCCGGATAGACGAAGGTGGCTTCACACGTTTCGCATTTGAAAGGTCGTTCGCCGGTGTGCGCCGCTTTTATGTGGTAGTCCAATAGGCGTCTGCGTTTGAAACCTTTGCCGCAATCCTATAAAAATCGAAATTCTTTATGACAGACTGCAAGACACTGCGTGGTGTAGACAAGGACTTGTTGAATGTCGGGGTCAGGTTGATTCAAGCAGCACAGATTTTAGTAAGGCCTTCGATAGAATCAATATTTCTACTCTCATTAAAAAACTAGAAGCCTTAGGGGTAACTGGAAGTTTGTTGCAGTGGATAAAAAGCTTGTTAATCGAAAGAGTTCAATTGGTAAAAATAAAAACACACACACACACCACAAGGAGGACATCTCTCGCCATTGTTGTTTAACTGCTATATAAATGATGTGGTAGATTTTATTCATTATAGTGAGATATTGTTATATGCGGATGATTTAAAGTTGTATAAATCAATTTTAACATTAAAAGACTGTAAAAAATTGCAAGCAGATCTCACTTGTTTTGCACTTTGGTGTAGAATTAATGACTTGGATTTGAATCTTAATAAGTACAGGGTTATATCTTTCTTTAAAATTCATGTAATCATATTATATCCATACTTATTGCTTGGTCACACCCTAGAGAGAGTGAACTCTTTGAAAGATTTAGGAGTAACTTTTAATCAAGATCTCACTTTTAATCTTCACATCGAAAATATTTGCAATAGAGCATTAAAACTCCTTGGCTTTGTGGTTCGCACTATGAAAGAGTTTACTAATATTTTTACATTGAAAAATGTTTACTGTTCAGTGGTAAGATCCATTCTTGAGTATGCCTGCCCTGTCTGGTCTCCAAATTATAATGTTTACTATCCTTGCTCGAAAAGGTACAAAGACGTTTTCTTAGACATATTGCCTACAGGTTAAAAATTCCAGTTGAAGACATAAATTATGAGGAACTTTCAATATTGTTGAATCTTCCTAAACTAGAAATTCGTAGGAGAAATCTTGGCATATGTTTTATGTACAAAATTGTTAATGGTTTAATTGACTGTCCTCCTCTTTTGGGTACTATCAATATTCATGTTCCTATAAGAAGAACAAGGAATATAGAACTATTCGATATATTATACCATAGTACAAATTATGGCTATTTTAGTCCTATATCAAGAATTTGTAGGGATGCCAATTAATTGCCTAGAGATATAGATTTCTTTAATATGTCTTTACAAAGCTTAAAAACCCGTTTACAACGGCATATTTAGTATTAAGTCTAGTTACGTGTCACCTATCTGGAACTTTATTCTTATTTGTAAATCATGTTACTATAGATAACTATATCTTTTTTTTATTTTATTATTTTTGTTTATTTAATTTATATTATAGATTTTGTTTAATCATGTGTTGATTTTGTAATGGCTGGTCCGTCAATAAAGAAATTTTAAATTAAAAATTAAACTTACTTCACATCTATACCGCTTGTCGTCATAGTGAGTTGCCCTTTTGTGCGACTGCAAATTGGACCTGAAAGAAGGGAAAATACGCCAATAAGAGCTGAAGCTTTGGAAACACTTACAGACTTACCTCTGGCTGAACGTGGCTCCGCAGAATTCGCATTGGTAAGGCCTCTCCCCCGTGTGCGTCCTCTCGTGGTCGCGGATTTCCGCTTTTCTAGCGAAAGCCTTACCGCACAGTCCGCAAATATAGGGCTTATACCCGGTGTGGACTATCGAATGAACCTATAAATATACAGGGTGCTTTCTAAATAATCTAAAATATTTCAGAGCACGCATTATCCTTAGATCTTGACTGACAAAATTGTGCGGCAGTATAGTTGTAAAATGTTTTTTTCAAGACAATCATTTTGGAAACCCATCTTAATCTCCTTGAATATTTTTACCTTACCCTGTACATTAAATCGAATCAATCAAAGCAAATTTACGTGTCATTTTCACCTAATAATCACTTAATTACCCAAAGTAACTATGATTAAGTGGTATTATACAGGAAACAGTTTAAGAGAAGTGTCTGAAATGTTTTTAGTTCAATTTGCTGGTGTCTGCTAAATTACCTAAACTATAAAAATTTCGGAATTTTGCCATCACATTTAAGTGAATAAGTTAGGATTGGCTTATTAAAATTTATTGAAAACTTGGCAGATGGGTTTATTATATCCGCCTCTTCAAATAATCGTAAAACAATTTTTCTTTTAAATGTACAGGGAAGCCAATATTTAGCCCCCTCAAAATTCACATGGGATTTCCTATGTTCAACTAACCCATGCATCACCCGGTTTAGTTGCTTTAGGTTTAAAAATTTGCTTTCCCGAAATAGTATAAGCTATATTATATAAGAGAAAACAAGGTCAGTCTATACCATGGTATAGACAGACCTTGTTTTCTTTCATAATCTCGCCACAGAAAATGGACTACTTCTTGAAGCTATATTATATGTTTTTGGGCTGTGCATGGACTGGTTAACACTGTCTTTGATGCATTTCTCCAGACAATTATTGCATAATTTACCGTTTTTAGCGTTTTGACAGGTCAGATGTTTCTGTGACAGTCAATATGATTTTTCCAATTTACATTCTTCTAGGTGCTGAATTACGGACAATGAAAGGTCACAAACTTTGTCTTTTCTACATTTACTGATAGCAAACTATGGTTCAGCCAATTTTTTATTTTTGAGGCAGCAATTTCAGCTCTTCTAATGGCAAGGTCTCATGATTCGTCCTGTACTATTATAGCTGTGTCGTCAGCAAAGCAGAACACCGCCCACTCAACAATAATTGACAAAATGTCATTTGTGTAAACATTGAATAATAGTGGAGGTTGTATTTTTGTGTTGCTGACTGAAATTGTTTTTGAGTTTTAAATTAAGTAAAGTATGATAATGATCCGTGAAATCTTATTCTAACACTAGAGAGTTCATTTTATTATAATCTTCATCTCTACACTTTATAAAAATGTGGTCCATTCTTTGTCTTTCTGGTTACTCCATTTATTAAGCTTGTATAACCAAATTTATGCATCACAGTTATAGTTATTAATTTTTTCACAGGTGTTATCTACAATATTTAAGTTTGTGTCACTAGTAAATTGAATAAAATATCTGTTACCATAACGCTGTGTTGCTCTGTACCATAATTTTGCTTACACCCAGAATATTTTAAATGCATTTTTGTCCTAAAATAAGCTCTTAATGAAAAACTTCCAAGAGACATCTTGTGTATGTCAGATATTAAATGAGCTTTGTGAAAAATCCCGACAAATCAGTGAAGTTTTTGAACATAGACGTTAAAAAGCAGGAACTGTACAGAAAACGAGTTATTTTTACCTCCAAATTGTGAGCGGAGCCAAACTGTCGACTACACAGGTGACACTGATACTCCTTAATGCCTGTATGGGTTCTCTCGTGCTGCGTGAGATTTTGTTGACTTAAAAACGACTTAGCGCACTCGTCACACCTGCAAAGGTTCACCAGTTGAACAAATCTCCTCGCAGACTAGTCATAATAACAACAAAATGAATGTAATTGAAAAAAAAACTCACTTGAAAGGCCTTGGTCTGCTCTCGTGGGTTTTCTCGTGGGCCTTAAACGTGTATTTACTGGCGAAATCCTTGCCGCAGGTGCCGCACACATAAGGCCTGACACCCAGGTGGGTGTTGACGTGTTCGTCCAGCAAGTTCTTGCTGCTGTATCTCTTGCCGCAGGTTGAACAAATCCATGCTTTCGCTTGGGGTAAGTGCATCCTAAAAGTTGAGAACTCATTACTAAGGTTTATTAATATTAAAATGACGTCCCCCTACCTTCTATGTATCCTAAACAGTCTTAAGTTGGTAAATATCCTGTTGCAGACCTCACACTGGAAATCTCCTTCCTCATTCGCCACGTGCTCATCCACGTGAGCTGAAAGCAGGTTCCTCTTGCGAAAATCAAGTCCGCAGACGTCACAAATGTACAACCGCGTCTGGTGCATATCTTTGATGTGCTCGATTATCGCTTTTGCCTCTCCTGCCACCTAAAAGTAACAAATAATCTGTTATGTAAGTCAAGTAAGTACTGCAAGAATTAATACAAGTCCTGCAGGTATTTAAAGTCATGAAAAACAACAACCACTCACAGTTTCGTCCCCAACACACAATAAACAGGTGTACATGATACCATCTCTGGTAACAATGGGGGCAAGGGATTCATCATCTGTATTTTTAAACTTATCCATGGGCTGCTGAATTATAATGTTGTCAGAATATGAAATGCCATTCAGAGCTTTTCTTTTCAATATATTTGGCTTGTTGGAATCAGACAAACCAGAGCTGGACTGGGTGGACGTCGCGGACTCGTCTCTCCCTTGTGGTTCCATTTTAACATCAACAAATTTAATTCTTTTCTCTGCAATTGAAGATCAAATATCACTAAGACTATTCTTAAAAATATTCAGGATTATGAGCTTATTTTATATTCAATAAAGGTACCTGGAACACCTGTTAGAGGCTCCAAGTCTTCTGAATCGGAATTGGCAAAAGAATTAAAAGACTGGCTCCCTGTTTCTACGTCCATGTCATGGTTATCATCACCATCTTCATGAATTTTAACTAGGGCCATTTCTATATCTTCCAAAGACTGCAGAGGCTTGTCTGCAACCTAACATTAATAACAAATAGTGTTGCCTTGCATCCGAGTAAGTTCTGTTGAAAATAACTTACCTGACTTGATTCATCATCACTAGAAGGTATATCCAGAATTTTCTTGGGCAACTCATTGCTCTGTATAACACTGCTCTGATTGATTTTTTCCAAATGTATCTCCTTTTTGTTGTTGGCCTGAGTCAGTCCTAAATTTTCAGCAGTTTGTGGGTTTTCCTTTTTGTTCACAGTGTTCTTGTAGTTTTCACTAATTTCTTGTTTAATTTCAGCGACTCTGCTTTGTAACTCATCAAATTCATCAGTTAGTTTGAAGCATTTCTTGCATAAAATCTGAGAGTGAACTGAACTTTCGTTTATTTCTATTTCCAGGATTTGTTCCAGAGCTGTTGGAAGGTTTATTTCATTGGGAACCGAGTTCTAAAAGAGATTAAGGGAATTTTGTATGCCCTTTAAAAAAAGATTTATTTTAGCAATACATACATCTTGGTTGAATATCTGAAAGGAGTTCCGGGCTGAAGAACAGCTTGCATTGCATATCAGACAAAAGTTGGCCGATGCATTGACTGCCATCTGTAAATAATATGGTATTTCAGGTAGGGATAGTAACTTTATAAAAATATTCGCTACAAGCCTAAGACCATCTATTGACATTTTTAATACACCTTAATACCTACCTGTTATCGTTATATAAAAAGCAATGGGTTTATGTGAGATATAGGTAAACTTAAGCATTTTTCCAAATTTTGATAGTTTAGGTATTTATCACATAAAACGAAAACTTATTCTCACCTTTAGTTTTGCTCTGGGTAATTCGATACAGCATGCTTATCAATACAATATAGCCAGTCTTTAATACTACTTACTCGAGTATGAGAAAGTTTCTTCTAAATTTAAAAAAAAATGCAAAATATGCATACTTAAATGGAAATATGAGCTATTTTTAATTAATCAAGAGGCACTATCAAATGACACGACAATGTAACACTTTCACTTGATAAATATGGCCCTTGATATCCTGCCCAGGCATTTTTAAAAACCAATAATAGTGTGCAATAATATGAACCCTGAAAAAAAGTAAACATTTTACCTTTTAAATATTGTCAAATATTCTAGGGGACATTCGTTTCGACACAAAAACAGGGCTCCCAACACGTCTTCCAAATAAATGCTGCCAAAATGACGGCCAAGAGGCGTCATGGATTCGCAATCGGTTACTTTTAAAACTCAACCGGGACTAGTAGCGTGCTGCACGATTGGTTCAACTAAGTCACGTGTAAACGGAATGGGGTCCCAGGTGAGGCGAGCTCATTTTGAAAAGAACGGAAGACAATAAACAACTTAGTTCTAGACGAATCAGAAGTCACTAGAAGGACAGCTAGATGGGATTCCTATTTGTCTTCTCTCTCCCTAGAGTTTTTGCGATGTTTGCAACCCGCTGTCATCAGCAATCCCTCTTTCTCTCTCTCACACACATTGAATAGGCCTGTTGACAAAAAGAGATGCCCTTCCTTGTGTTTGAAAAGATACTAGACTCGTAAAACTATTATTTTTTCGTATGTTTAAATGCTAATAAAACCGATTTATTGCTTTCAAAACAGGAACGTTTCAAATAAGCCCATTTATATATGAATAACACTTTCAAATTCATACCCAATAATAATAATTCCACAACTCAGGCAGCCAAACATACAGCTCAGTGATCTGTAAACATTAAAATTTTAATTAATAATACTCCACCATTTTGACAAGAAAATAGTTTAAACTCCTTACGCTTCGTAAAAGCCAGAGGGGGATGCAATAGAAAAATAGTCATGCATTTATACAGCCTAAGGGAAGACATCACATCAAGCCATCTATCCAGATGTCCGATGTAACCTCAAAAACCCAAAGATTTACAATTTTCTAAATTTTTATTAAAAATACTTCACCATTCAGTCAAGAAAATATACAGCCACCATCTTACATATCCTCAGTGCTCCACTTATAATTCTCTTCAATGCTTGCCATTCTAGAATTTTGCACCTCGAACCACTTTTTCTCGTAACCACTTGACCTATCAACTCCGTCCCATCTGTAGCCAGGCCTTATTCCAAATCTGTTGGGTGGTGCATCACCTTCATACTGTTGGATAGCTGGAGTTCCAGCAACCACTGCCTTTTTCCTTTTCTTCTGTCTGATATAGGCCAACATAGGATCACCCTCTCTCTCCTGGTCTTTAAGATGCTTCTCCAGATCTTCATCATCGGCATATCTTGCTAGAGGCTTGCTCATTTCATGCAGGTCACTTTTAATCCTCTCGTTGACATCTTCAACTTGTTTAAGTCCTTTTCCCCACCTGTTATACTTTTCCTTATTTTCCTCTTCGACCTTGCGTCTCATCTCCTCCTCTTCAGGATCTACTTCCTTATTTTTTCTTCTCACAATTGTCGCTGCATTGGCTCCTGACACATCCACACTCAACTTTTTAAACAATTCATCTTCTCTCTTTTTCAGTTCTGCAGTCTCTTTAACTAAATCCGCTGCATTTTGCAGGCCTGCTGTTTTTCCATCCAGGGTTTTTTCCATTTTTTCACTAGTGTCCTCACTGTCATCAGCCCATCTAGATTTTTTTCGGGGTGGGGGACTATCTCTTCGTCTTCTTGGAGGTGAACTATCAACATTTTTCTCAATCTTAATTTTTCTAGGGGGGGAAATGTCCCTCTGTGCACCTTTAACCTTTCTTGGAGGCGACAAATCCATGTTGGATTTGGCTCTGCTTCTTCTGGGTGGCGAGGAATCACCGTCATTATCTCCATGTCGTCTTGAAGAAGAGGTGTCTTCACTTCCATATTGCCTTGAGGGTGACGAATCGGTTGAAGAAGCAATATTGTTTTTGGAAATGTCCCTCTCTCCACCTCTAGCCTTTCTTGGAGGCGACAGATCCATGTTAGATTTGGCTCTGTGTCTTCTAGGTGGCGAGGAATCACCGTCATTATCCCTATGTCGTCTTGGAGAAGAGGTATCTTCACTTCCATATTGCCTTGAGGGTGATGAATCAGTTAAAGAAGCAATATTGTTTTTTCTTTCTTCTCTATTCAACTCCTTGTACATTCCTTTTGATACAAAAGGCTGTTTAGTTCTCAGCTTTACTAAGGCCATGTTTCCCTTAAATTCTATGCTTTTTTCAGTTTGCTCGGGCTCATCAGGAGCCCCTATAGGCTTCCACAACTTGCTATGAGTTTCCTCATCTATTCTTAGCGAAGGAGGTCTGTCATCTATAACTGAAACGATTTGTGGGGCTTCTTCGTTATCAGCAGTCAGGTCTACTTTAATTTCTTCGTCTAGGCGGACATCTACATCATCGTCAACGATTTTAAGCCTAAAAAAACGACACACTGTTATTCTTCTCTTTACTCTGCCATTACTAAGGAGGACTGAAGACTGCTACATACCCACTGCCTAATTTTCTGGATTTCTTTTTTCTCTTCTTGTCACCAGTACCTTTGCCAATGCCTAAATACTTTTTTAAATATTCTTTTTGATTTATTCCACTCATTTTGCAATAAAAAAGGCTTTGAATAAAGTTAGGTTATAACAATGCACTATTTGACAGCTTCACAAGGTTGGACTTTTATATTTTAATATTATATTGTTACTAAGCGTATATCTTTAAAGGCAGGACTGGCACAATACTTTTAAATATTGTGACAGTTTGATTGAGGACAGAGCCGTAACGTAGATTAATTTATTAAAAATTATTATTAATTAATTAATAAAGAGAATCCAACAATCAATGCAAAGCGGCTTAAAAATGGTTACAATAACTTTAACTAGTATAACTTTTGGGGCCTGGAATGTGGGCAAAGGAATTTTCATTTTGAAATTGAAACACAGTTTCATAAATAACTTTTTCTTTTGATTAGGTAGGTACTTATAAGTTAGACAGCTATTAGAAAAGTAATGAGGAACATAACAGAACGTACAGTGGTTGAAGGGTCACAAACTCACAATTACAAGAGAAGTTAAGAGATCTAATTTTTATATTACTTATTACAGGATATGTCAAAAGCGTAAAGAGTTGTTATTGACTAAAGTGCAAGGGAGCGGAGTTGTTACTAAACCCGACGCGAGCGCTTGCGAAATACATATTTTTGTAGAGTTGGGCTTTCAAGTTAGGATCCCATGCATCCAATTATCCGACGACGTTCCATCGAGTCATCGTATGGGCAGAAATCCTTATAAGTAATTTTGAAATGACTAATATAACAGTGACTCTTATTTTAAATTACATGTCTTCGACTGTAACAGCTTTAGGCAATAATATACCGCGTGACATCGTGACATCTATATAGAAGGAAGTAGAGTTTTGATATTTGAAAGGAAACGAGGTTAGATTTTAAGTTTTTACCAAGTAGAATGACGTCTTCGTTGCAAAAAGTGTTTATGTTTAAGAAATTAGAGCAATCCCGATAACATCTACATTCAAATATATATAACTATTTATATATTTCTGTGTGGGCTAGGTACAATCAAAAATTAGGATTCCAATCATTAGATTTACTGCCCGTGAGCGACGCTAGTAGAACCTTGCACCTAGCCTATACCTACTCTATTCAACAGTAAGTAAAATGAAGTGTCAAATTCTTCACATATTTTCAGCCGTCCCAAAGAGCCGTGTAGTAGGCGAGCTGGCAACGCCGTACAAGGGCCGGCGCTGTCTTAACAAACCTGTGTTTGGTTATGTTGTTACACATTTTATTCGTCTCAAACTAATTATTATATGAGGAAGTTCATTCTTTTGTATAAAAGTACACAATTTTTATAAATCTTAAAATAAATGGGTGTACTAGTGTTCCACGTAAATAAGATTAATCGGCCTTCATGCGACGTTGCCTTTCTTACTTGATTACTCGTTAGATGAAGATGGCTTTAATACCAGTTGTATATTTACAATCTACTAATCTACTCATTGAATACTCTACAGTGTGTCCAATAAGGTACAGACACATACCCTGCTTTTTGACATTTACCTATGAAGAGTATTGAAGAGGTATCGGTAAATAAATGTTATTCATTTAAATACAAAAATAATTTTAATCTCTAAAAGAGGGTTCACCTTGATACTACTGGCGTTTTGGTCACTTAAAATAGACTCTATATTTACAATTATTTATCTAGCTAAAAGTTAAAACATCGGGATAACCGAATTACACTTCTTCAAATGGGGTAATTGGAATTGACAAGTTCACAGGTCTGCATGGGTAAAGTCAGATAAATGAAAAATTAACTTACCAAGTAAATTGACTTAGAAATCGCCTTTAGCTATTTTGGGGCTAAAAATTCTTCCTACTACCAAAGCAAAAAAAAAGGAAACTTCACAATACCGCAACAGTTCCGAGGGTTTGTCTATAGCATAGCGAAATCCGTCTGTAATTATACAGAACTGAAAGACCAAAGAGAGCTGAGTTGTAGAAATACATTGCTTCGTTACCCGTACTTTAAAGAATGAGGTTTTTTTTTCTAAATAATTTTTTAAATAATTTCGATACTTAAACTAAAATTGGTATTTAAGGGTACGTATTGTTAAGCTTTCGATAACGGAACTTCTACCAATGTTATGTTACATTATAAATAATTCAATGAAATATTCAATTTTTCCAGATCAACTAAAATTGGCTTTGATAAAACCATTATATAAAAATAGTGTAGTTGATGGATTGCCTCTTTCTTTCATTCTGTGTATGAACATGATGGAGGCTCCAACAACTGCACTGCTCAGGAGCGCAGATCATACTTCTGTAATGCATATATTACCAAGGATGAAGTAAAAGATGCCATTAATGGGATTCAGGGTAATAGGGCCATTGGACATGAGGGTGTGCCCGGTTATGTTGTTAAGGGCTGTCGCGATTACCTATCAGAACCTTTACAAATTATCTTTAATCAGTGTTTACAGACATCCACTTATCCCAACAAGTGGAAAATATCCAAAGTAATACCCGTATATAAAAATGGTCCTAGAGATGAGGTAAAGAATTATCGCCCAATTAGCATTCTGCCTGCATTCTCGAAGGTCTTTGAGACTTTATTTTTTAATCGTATTTATGAAACTGTTGCCTCTAAAATTACCATTATGCAACATGGTTTCTTACCAAAAAGATCGGTTTTTACCAACTTAGCATGTTTTTCTCAGTATGTCCATGAATCTCTCAAGCGAAAAAGTCAAGTAGATGTGATCTATACTGATATGGAGAAGGCCTTTGATAGGATAAGACACTGTACTATCCTGAAAGCGCTATCTGATATGAATGTCACTCCTAACCTTGTATATCTTATAGAATCCTATCTGACAAACCGAATCCAGTATGTGGAAATTATGGGTCATAGATCTGTTACCTATAAAAGTCCTTCAGGGGTGCCACAGGGATCAAATCTGGGACCATTACTTTTTATAGTAGCTATTAATGGGATTGTTGATGTTGTGCAGCACTCAAGGGCTTTACTTTTCGCAGATGATTTTAAGTTGTTTTTAAATATTGACTCCATGAATGACTGTGATGAGTTACAGTCCGACTTCTGTGATGTAGCCAACTGGTGTGGGATAAATGGTTTTAAATTGAATGTAAGTAAGTGTTCTTGTATGTCCTTTACTCTTAACCACAATGTTTTAGATTACACTTATAAGGTTTATGACAAAGACTTGAATAGGGTGAATAACCAGAAAGATTTGGGAGTAGTGTTCAACTCGAATATGTCTTTTACGACCGATATGGCTAGGAGGATTCAAGATGCATTGAGGGTAATGGGGTTCGTGGTCAGAAATTCTAAACACTTCAGTGTTGAGGTTAGTTTTAAACTATTTGATGCATTAGTGCTGCCGAAGATCGAATATGGTAGTGCAATCTGGTCCCCCCAGTACAGTGTATGGGTGGACTGTGTTGAGGGGGTTCAGCGCAGGTTTATGAAACATATGTTCTTTAAAAAATATGGATACTACCCTCAACGTGGGTGTGATAATGCATATTTGTTGGGTATTTTTAATCGCATGTCCTTGAAAGATCGCAGAATACAAATCTGTTTGTGTACTTTATTTAAAATACTTAAAAGTGGTACTGATGCGCCTGAGATTTTGGGACAACTGCCCTTTGCAGTGCAACAGGTAAATGTCAGATCCAGGAGGGTCTTTTATCTGGACTTCCCGAGGACAAATTTGTACAAGGGCAGCCCTATATATCGGATGTGTCAGCTCTTCAACAGGTATGCATCTGATATAGACATTGACACTACGAGTCTTCAAACTTTTAGGAAAATAGTAATAAGCAAGCTCATGCATGTGTAAATGGAATGATTTTAATTTTATTTCATATCTTCGTCTCTTTGATATAAATAGTACATCGTTCATAGTTCTAGGTTAAGAGAGTATCTGTAATTGGCAATATTTGCTGTTGATACTGTGAATGAATAAATAAATAAAGGGAAACCCACAAGATCTTGATAACTACAGGCATATAAGTCTACTACTGGCTTTCTCAAACATTTTTGAATTAGTAATGTGTTCAAGGTTGCTAAATTTTATAAATATGTGTCAACTGTTGTTCTTTCTTCCCAGCATGGATATTTGAGAGGTAGATCAACCCATACAGCAATATATCAATTTACAAATGCTATACATCAGTTGGAGAATAAAAATTTAGCCCTAGGACTCTCAATCATGAATATCTTTTATTAAAACTAGAAAAATACGGTATTAGAGACCGAGCAAATAAATGGATAAAATCGTACCTCTCCAATAGACGGCAACAAGTTCTTGTAAATAGTAAGAAAAAAGATATAAAATCAAATATTTCAGTTACTAGCACAGGGAAGTATTGTTGGTCCAATTTTATTTATAATTTATATAAATGGCCTGAGCAGGGCTCTAAATAACTACTCAATATCAAGCAACGCGGATGACACCAATCTCTTAATTTCAGGGAGAGATCTACCAGAAATAATTGAAAATGCAAAAATTGGTTTCTCGGAAACAAATAAACAAATTAATTATAAATAATTAAAAAACTAATTTAATTTTATTCCGAACCAAGCAATCCTAAATTAATCAACGTCACCTACCACCTATAATTTTCTCTCTACTGCTAATACTAACAGCAACATTCCTTTTGTCTCCTGAGGATGAAGGTCACTACCTTCGAAACATGTAGACTTATAAATATGAAAAAATTGAGCTGTCTTTTATTAAATTAGTGGAGAAAGACTTTTTTGACTTTCTTTCCTTTCCTATAATATCAACTCCACTTTGAGAATGGACTATTTCTTTAAAATAAAAAAAAGTATTAATCGAATTAGAAACATATTCCTTAGCGGATGACATAGATTGCAAGAAATGTAAAATTTTGTACATTGAGGTCATTTCACTTGAAATTCGAATTTCGCATTTTAAAAAATCCCTAGATACCAATTTTAGTTCAAATATCGACATTATTTCAAAAATTATTTAGAAAAAACGAAAATAAAAATGTGTTAAAATTTCACCCTTATCTCCGAAACAAAGCCTTTCCGGACATAGGTTTACATGAACTTTTTTTTCATATTTTCAAGCAAGGAAACACAATATTAATGAAACACCCTGTCCAAAATGTCGATATTTTAAGTATTAGTTATAAGAAGTCGATTAAATTAAATTCCTTGATTTTTTTGTAGCGCAGTACGTCGGTAAAGCGCAATATGAAACACCCTGTATAATCGATACTTTTCATGAAGGCAATTAAACCAAAAAAAGGTAAATTTTGCAGACCTGTGATTAGTAATTATTTTGGTTTATTTCGTGGAATGTTAGGAGAGCGAAACATAACTAGAAATAAATTATTAAATATCAATGAAAATGACACAGATGAGATTGCGCTCGTCAACGCAGCCAAGGCTAAAAATATACTGACGTTGTTCAGCTACAATCAGACTTAGATATTAAAATTGAGCACCAATTTTATCACAATTTCCCTTAAGTTAAATGGACAAATCCGGTCTACTTGTCAGCAAAAGTCAATACAAATCCTGGAACTATTAAAACCGGCCTTTGAGCAAAATCTCGAGATAATTTGACGCATTGACTTTCGCCTTTTACAAACCGAACGCCTCACCAAATATTAAACATACCACTGGTAGCGTTCACTTCACTGATGGCACTCTTCGGGTCAGGAGCCAGGCTACTCCAATGAGTGCCTTGGCAGTTCACCCCACAAACACTGCCCTCCTTCAAATCCGTCTCCGCGCAAACCTCATCTATTGCATAAAACACACTAACTAGACTATCTATCCACTCTAGCAGGGCCGGGCCCGCTTTCTGAGAATTCTCCAGAGCTTTTTGCTCTAGCACCGCTTTCTGTGAGGAGTTCGGTAGGAACTTGGCATACGAGTCTCCGTAACTAGAGCTGTAGGTTAGTCCCGAGTGAAGAAATGAAATTTCCACGCTCCCCACAGCGTTGCCGAACAGATACTGGAGGGGCGTGATGAGAAAGGTTACTTGAGCCAAGAGGGCATCCTTGTAGATCAGTTTCACTTTCCATATACCTGTAAACCGTGCTTCAGTACTAGTACCTAATTTTTTCAGTATACAGTGTGGTCATTTAAGTGTGCAACATATGGGAATTTTTTTTATTACCGATTTCTCAGAAAATTTTATTCTTGATAAAAGTTGGTGCATGTTCGATAATCATATTAGGTGCACTTGGAATAGTTGCAAGTCAAACGGCGTACAGGGTAGGTCAAAAAATATAAAACTTGTACAAGAATAAAGTACCCCTATTTCACAGAATTCAGCAAAATGTTATTAAGAAAAGTTGTTTAGAATTAAAAGGTATGCATAGATTCGAAAACGTGACCTCTCAAAATAAAAAAAATATTTTCTTTTGAAAACATTAATAATTTTCCAAAATGTGTTTTTTATATTTACTCTAAAGGCATTCATAAATTAATCAAAATCAAATCAATTTCACACATCTTTGTTCAAATTCAAGCATATTTGTAAAATTAACTTGAATTTTTAATTTGTTAAGGAATCACAAACTTCATGGTTGTTGCAACTTGCAACGACATTAAGCACAACTTTAAAATATCCTAAGAATTCTTTTTAACAAGATAAAACATTAGTAATGATAATATGCAAATTAAAAAACTCTCATTTAAAGTGCAAAAATTTGAGAAAAAGGCGAACATTTCATGTATGTGATCAATTTTTATATCTTTATTCGATATTGCTGTATAAGCGATCGGAAAAAGGTGCTTTTTTACAAACTTGAAATTTCAAGAATTTTTTTTTCGAAAAATCTGTGCATCACATTAAAATAAAAAAATACGTGTCAAATATTTTTGACTGCTAAACCGTAAAAAAAATTGTTCGTGGGAAAAAAATTTTGAGTTGCAAATTTTGTGTGGAATGCCCCATATACATAATGCATATACATTGTTTTGTTAATAATGCCACCAAACTGTCATAATATTTTAGTAGGATTTCATGTTTGTCGATTAATTTGTACAGTTTTTTAATAAATATTTAAAATAAAAATTTCGCACTTTAAATGCGAGTTTTTTAATTTGCATAATATTATCATTACTAATGTTTTATCTTGTTAAAAAGAATTTTTAGGATATTTTAAAGTTGTGTTTAATGTCTTGAATTTGCACAAAGATATGTGAAATTGATTTGATTTTGATTAATTTATTTAAGGTGAATATAAAAAAACAATTTTTCTTGGGGAAATTATTTAAATTTTCGAATTTATGCATAATTTTTAATTCTAAACAACTTTTCTTAATATGTAATATTTTGCTGAATTTTCTGAAATAGGGGCACTTTATTCTTCCACAAGTTTTATATTTTTTGACCTACACTGTACGCCGTTTGATTTGCAACCATTCCAAGTGCACCTAATATGATTATCGAACATGCACCAACTTTAATAAAGAATAAAATGTTCTGAGAAATCGGTAATAAAAAAAATTCCCATATGTTGCACACTTAAATGACCACACTGTATTATATACTTACCCGGCAAATGCGGTTGCTTCAGACTAGGCTTAACTTGCCCAATCAAACTCGCCTCGTCAACGGAAAGCCCCGAGACGTCACGTAGAGCCCCGGCAGGATCGATCCACAGACAGGTCAAGTTATATTGCTTAGGCGATTTAAGATTGTTAAATTTGTACATCATCACTGGCTCGGAATACGACGATAGAGTTCGCAGAAAGTTCCGAGTTATCTGCTCTTTCTGATCGTAGTCCGAGCTTACCATGAAAGTAACCAAGTGTTCCATCAACCGATCAGGTTTGATCACGACCAATTTATTAAGCGGTCGTACAGCGACCTCTATGTTAGACGGCGAACTGTCGAAATAAAAAACGCCGTATCTAAAGTTCTCGTTAAAATGAAAGCTGTGCACTTGCAAGAGACTTTTAGTGGCTAGATTGCACTTGGAAGAGTTGGAGAGTGTTTTAAGCGATTTTCTTGATATGCTATTGGCTAGGGTCATTAAGGAATCATCGAAGGTGACCCCCAGGTCGTGGTGGTGATAGATGCTTTGCCAGTAGGAGTGCAGGTTTTGTACCTGGAATGGAAATAACTGAAATCAAAATCGAATTGTGTAACTAAACCAATATTACACATTAAAATCAAAACTTAAAAATTCATTGATGCTGTAAAAAGTATTTTCATAAAGGAAGCCACAAGTTCTTCCTTTAAAATTATGAAATGGGAGATTCTTCATCTCCTCTGGCAATTTGTTAAAATACTTTATGGCCCAGTATCCAGACGCGCCCTGACACTTTCCTAGACGCCAAAAGTCTGGCACAATGTCGCCTCTATTTCGCGTCTCATATTGATGAATATTTTCGTGAGTTCTGTAGAGATGCAGGATGGAAGGGTGAGTAAACCCAGATCCACGAAGGAATGCCTACAGTCCTCCCAAATCCCAAACCCGCCAAAATTGGAATAGCTCTTCCCCAAGGTTGGTAAATGCTGTGTGCGTACGACTTCAACCCCTGCTATTTTTGTTTGTAAATTACATAGGGGTTATACTTTGTTCCCGCAGTTATAACGTCATTATTGGAACGCTAATTTCCTATTGGGCAAAATATGTGGTCAGATCGCATCGCGCGCCGGTCGATCGAGAGATAAGAAGCACCTGCGCAACCATAGACTCTATTGATTCCTCCAGTGTATCCGCATTGACACACACTGTTGTGTCATCGGCGAAAAGCGTGAAATTAAAGACTGGATCAGCTGTTGGAAGATCATTAATTAATAATGAGAAATAATATTGGGCCCAGGGTAGAACCTTGTGGCGCCCCAACAGTAATCTTACCTCCCGCCGATGTCACCCCGGAGTGACTACCCCTCAGGAAGAACTAATAAGTTTAAGGCTGTTTGATGAGAATTGATATGATTCTAATTACCTTAGAAGAATCTCGTGTTTGACACAGTCAAAGGCCTTGCTTAAATCGCAAAATAAGACTGCGTGCTGTACTGAAATTTATTAAATGCTTCCAAGATATTTGAAATTAGGGTCAGAACACCCTGCACAGTATTTTTACCTTTTCTGAATCCAAATTGACTTGGCACTGAACAGGTTATTACTTTCAAAAAAATGTAAAACTTGTTTCACCCTATATTTCTCAACTATTTTCAATTGGCAACAGGGATATTGTGCGGTAGTTTTCGAACCGTTTCGGATCACCCTTCTTAAATAGAGGAACAACGAGTGATTCCTTTAGTATAGATAAGAACATAGTTTTCTTAAGGCATACGTTGATGAGTCTAGGACTTAGCAAAGATTGTCTTATTTGCTGATGATACCACCTATTATCAAAGTTATCATCCTATTGATGTGAATGGTATGGGCTTTGAGCGTGTCGGGGCAGGTTTGTTGCAATGGTTTTTGTCCAATAGGCTTTCACTGAATGGCTCCAAGTCTCAGGCTATGAACTTCACACTGAGAAATACAATACCAGATCATCCCCTTTTGGCGGAATGCGTGGATGAAGTCAAGTTTCTTGTGGTCCATCTGGATCCAGGCCTGACCTGGGAAGGCCATGTGGTTCACCTCTCTAAGAAATTGGCGAAATGTCTTTTTCTCCTTAGAAACCTTGTCAAGATCACCTCCCAAAAAACTGTCCTTACAGCATATCATGGTTACTTTCACTCCAAACTATCTTATGCTATCTTATCGTGGGGCCATTCTTGTCATATAGATAAAATCTTTGGCCTTCAACGTAAGTGTGTTCGCATTATTAGCGGCTTGGGTTTTAGAGATGACTGCCGTCAGTGTTTTGTGGATCTGAAGATCTTGACTGTACCATGTGTATATATATTTCAATGTCTGTTGCATATCAAACAAAACATAAATCTTTATCAGGCTCACTTTGACCTGCATAATTATCCAACTAGGAATAATAACAACTTAGTACCAGACTTCAGCCGTCTCGAGAGAACTAGAAATGGCACCAGGTATCTTGCTATAAAGTTCTTTAACTTGATTCCTACAAATATTAAGGTCCTCGGTATCAGCCAGTTCAAAATAAAAGTAAAAAAGTATTTAATGGCAAATGCCTTTTATTCTTATAAGGAGTATTTCATATCAAATTTTAGCATGTAATTTTATCTTATGATTTTAAACTTAATTTAATGTGCAATGTTTTAATTTGTAAATAATCTTGGTAAAGTAAATCTTGTGATTTTTATAATAAAATAATTTTTATAATTTCACAATCTACAAAACTTTTTAGAAAAATTTGTCTGTAAGAGTTTTATAGTATCAATTGTGTGATATATGTTGATGTTCCTTGTATTCATGTATTATACACTAAATATTTAGTTTTTATTTGACTTGTAAAAATACTTTGTATGCTATTACCAATAAATTACTCTACTCTACTCTACTCTACTCTACTCTAGTCAAAGGGATTAAAATCATATTTTTGACACTTTTTATAATTTTAACATTGAAACCCAGAAAATACAGCTATTTTTGTTTTTTAAATTGGTAATGCACTGAACATGTATATCAAAAACGGGGCAACTCCGGACACATGTTCATATGAACTTTTTCTCTTAGAATATCATAAGGAATCCCCCCCTTAAGTTACGTACCGTACTTCTTAAACACCCTGTATATTTTAATGTGTTTACTTTTAATTTTATATTTTTTTCTTCAATTATTGTTTTGTACATTGTACATTTTAATTGAAGGAATAAACGTTTGAGTTTGATACGTTAAAGTCGGAAGGGGTGGGTTGTCGTTTCAGATGCACACCACTGGGCTGGATGCTGTGAAGTAGATCATTGTAACCCCAGTTTAGGACGACAACTTTCTGCTGGCGCTTATATTTACGTGGTTCAGGTTGTTAACACATACATACCTCCTTCGAGGGCTTTTCCAAATTATACAACCACAACTCGAGCTGCAAAATCACAGCCTGGTTCACAACTGGCTCGAATTTCCTCGCGAAATACAATGGCCTGAAATTAAAAAGTATATAAATCGTCAGACTAGGATGAGCCACAAAACCAATTACCTGGACAGGGTATTCAGAACCTTAGGCCAATCGTCAGGCCTAAAATCGTTGGGACTGCATCCACACCAGTCCACCACGTGCTTATACTGGCACTTGCAGCCCAACTTCCTCTTCCAGTTGGTCACGTGCAAGTTATTATCGACGTAAGTCCCACAGAACTTCGAATTTCTCAGCACGGTGTGGAAAAATGTTTCGGCGGGCAAAAGCGTGTGTTGAAAAACTTTCAGTAAACCTAAAATATTATTTGTATAAACGTAAATTATGTTTCTTCTGTTGATTTAACACACCTATCACTAGATTATCCGGTGCTGGATTGGCGACGTACTGCACAAAAGGTCGGGAGAGAGCTATCCAATCGCTGCCCCCGTCAATTTGTATGCCAAAGGGCAATTTGCGATTGCCCACTCGCCACATGCGGTACTCGCACTCGACGAACGTCTTGTCCAGGCCCTGCTTCTGGATGAACCTTTGCACCTAGAAAAATCAGAAATGTTCCCGACGCGCTGTAAAAATCAACAACAAGGTACTTGCCTCTCTACCGTGCGATTTGACAAAGTTTCTATCGCGATTCGCGCTTAAAAACTGTGTCAGTTTTTCCACTCTTTTAACAGGAAAATCGGATTCGCTCAGGTTCAAAATAAACTCCCAATTCCAATCGGGCATGTTGATCAATTCGAGCATGCACGAGCGTAACATTTCCAGCAGTGATGCGCCACCCCATATGGTGGCAAAACGTTTTCTTGTAACCCGTATGTTCGGGAATTTTTCCAAAGCGAGAAGCTCACGAAACAAATAGTCTTGCCTCTAAAAACGGTTAATTAATGCGGATGATGAAACACTAGTCATATCTTCTTCTATACATATCACTGGGGAACAGCAAAAATGTTTCCGAGACCAAAATCGCAAAATCTTACTTATTTTATTATACTAACTAACAATCTGTCTTGCAAAAGTCTCAGTTGGCTCCGGTTTTATGGATCCATGCTAATTATAATAATTACCTACCTGCCTGTAATGTATGGGAAAATTCGACTATTAAATGAGAAGTACCTGGATTTATTATACCAGGTGTACTTTATAAGGGGTTAAAATACATATAACATAAATCCTAAATTGTTAGTTAGTTGTATTTTAACCACCAGCTGATTGAGAGCTGTTGGTATTTAAGAAATTAGAGAGTTTTGAGCAACATGTCGCAAGTTTGTTTGAATAAGCCGGATCATTTCTGTTATATATGTGGTGAAGTGACTTGTGTGAAACAAAAACGTACACTAAGCCCTTTAAAACAAAAGGCTTACCACTTGTATTTTGGCTGTAAAATTGGAGACCAGGATAAAAATTGGGCTCCCCATATCTGCTGCTACAAATGTGCGTCCAACATTCCGGCTTGTGAGAACCGAAAGACCACGTTACTGACTGTTACTTTTGTCTGACACCTTCCATCAAAAAAGGCTTTTCGGATAAAAAAATAAGGTCTGCGATACGGTGTCTCATAGTGACGAGTTGCCTGTACCTAATCCATCTCAGGACTATAGCCTTGATTCTGATGATGATCCAATGGATTCAAACGATAGTGTACTGGAAAATGCCGCCGGCACATCAACCTCGCAAGATTCCGATTTTGTCTGTGAACTTCCCAGTAAAAAGCCTCACAAAATAAATCGAAGTGAATTAAGTGACCTTATAAGGGATTTGGAATTGCCTAAGAAAAAATCCGAACTATTGGCCTCTCGATTGCGATAATGGAACTTACTTCAAGATGAAGTAAACGTTTCTGTGTACCGAAGCCGTCAGAAAAACCTAACACCATTTTTTAACATGGAAGACAATTTGGTGGCCTGTAGGGACAGTGAGGGATTAATGGCAGCTTTAAATCTTGACTATGATCTAAAAGCCTGGAGACTTTTCATTGATTCCTCAAAAGTAAGTCTTAAAGCTGTGTTACTCCATAATGGAAACAAGTTGCCTTCAGTCCCAATTGTTCAGGTTAGTTCAGGTTAGCAATTTGAAATTGTTACTGGAGACCATACAATATGAAAGATATAATTGGCAAATTTGTGGGGATTTTAAAGTTGTGGCGATTTTGCTTGGAATGCAGCTATGTCATACGAAACACTGCAGTTTCCTCTGCAAATGGGACAGTCGAGCACGATCGGATCACTCATAAAGAAAATTTGGTCACCGAGAGACTTTTGAGCCAGGAAAGAATAATGTAGCCAGCGCGCCATTTAGTTTCCCCAGAAAAGATTTTACTACCGCCACTTCATATAAAATTGGGACTTATGAAAAATTTTGTGAAGGCCATGGACAAAGAAGGCCGTGCTTTCAGTTATTTAAAAGAAAAGTTCCATAGAATCAGTGACACTAAAATTAAAGAGGGAAAATTTGTGGGTCCCCAGATTAGGAAACTTTTCGGAGATGCGCAATTCGATTCCATACTTGAAGGTAAGGAAAAGGACGCTTGGAATGCCTTTAAAATGATTGCAGCAAATTTTTTGGGAAACATAAAAGCAAAAAACTATAAAGACCTGGTTGCCCAACATCTTTTATTTTATCAAAACCTAGGGTTTAATATGTCGTTGAAAATTAATTTCCTGGATTCTCATCTGGATTACTTTTCGGAAAATGGTGGTGCTGTAAGTGACGAGCCCGGTGAGAGGTTCCACCAGGATATTTCAAACATGGAAAGAAGGTATCAGGAAAAATGGAACTGTGAGATGTTAGCCGACTACTATTGGACTATTACGAGAGATGCCTCCGAGACTGCTTTAAAAAGACAAGCTAAGAAGCGTAAAATGAGTGTCTAAACTTTAGACTCACTGATAAAAATGTGCTATTTAATTGCTATTGTTGAACCAACAACATATTGTTTGTATGTTCATCGTAAATGCCTATAAATTAAAATGTTCATTGTATACGGAGTGTTAAACAAATATTATTTCTCAATACAATGACTATCATATATAAAATAAAACACAGTTTACTTCCTGAACATCTATTGAGAAACACCAGGTACATAACAGATGTACATAGCTATCCAACCCAAGCCAGAGAAGACTTCTATATTTCAACGGTTACCAGTAACTACAGTCAGAATGATCTTTTCCACAGCGGACTTATTCAATACAATAATCTACCCCAAAGTGTAAAGAACTCAAATTCAGTTAAAATATTTAAAAGAAAATGTATCATATTCTGTAAAGATAATATAGGCTTATAGTTACAATATGCTATTCTCAGAACTACTTAATTGAAAATTTAAGTTTGCTTAAAATTATTATTGCATTATATTGTTCACAATTGTTTGTAAACTGTTAGTGTAAGCTATTAATCATTAATAAATAAATATCCTATAAATTAAAATTTTGTAACAAACAATCCAGATTTTTTTTGGGAGCTAACTAAAACCTTTAATAGGTATTTTTTAGTTACTTGGGTGTAGTTCAATAAAAAAAAAAAATAGGATTTGTTCAGGAAACAAAAAAAAAGTTGAAATTTTTTTCCCAGTGTAATTAGCCCAAAATTCCAAATACTTACACTCCTTTAAAATTATTGTGGAGAATATTTCAGAAAATATATATTAACTTTATGTTGTTAATATTTTGGTTGATTTATCCAGCCTGCACATTAAAACAAATCTAGATATATATGAATAGTAATAATATAGCACTTACCACATCTACATGAATGTAATAATAATGATCTGTATGATACAGAATTTTTATTAGTCTTTTTGCTTGTCTTAAAGCTCTACCATTTAGTGTCAATAAAAATACTATTTTTACAGGCTTTCCATCTGTCATGGTATCGTTGGCAACTTGGGGAATAAATTCTAAAAAATTAGTAAAAGATTGACTAAAACAGTTAAAAATCCTCTGTAAATATTTACATGTTATCTAATCCTTACTTGTTATTCCAGTTTGGTAAATATTGATTGTGTAATACCCTCCACAAGTGGCATGTGGTTCCCCTGGACATTTCATATTACAGGAAGAATCTGGAACTTTAGAACTCAAAGGCGGCTCATCTGATCCACAGAAGCACTCTTGCCTACCAAAACATGTCCAAATGAATTTTCAAACATCAAACATGATTTTAGGTATACATACCCATATTGCACACCTGCATATGGAAACCCTGATTGCAAACAAAGATTCATACAGTATTTAGGGGAATTCTCATTCTTATTTACTCCAAAATACCCATTTAAAAGCCTGAAATTCTTTTCGTCTTTGAAACAACCCAATTCTTTGCCTGATACAAAACTTCCTGCTGGACAACTTGACTTCAGCTCTACAGGATACAACATATTTTCTGAGGAAAGGCAAGATATGTTGGCTACAAGCTGCTTGCACTTTTGAGTTTTTGCCCTGTTTATTGCAGATAAAGCTTGCTTCTCCGTAATGTGACATGGTAAATCGAAATTAAGATCTTCGATTTTAAGCAGTATAGTATTATTGCCAGCCTTCTTCGTCTGCGGAGCTAACAGGTTTGTTTCTTCATCGTCACTTCTTCGAGCTGAATTTAAAGCTTCGTTATTCGATCCCGAGTCTCTTTCAGAGTCGGAAGGCTCCCACTTCTCAGGTTCAATTGTGCTCTTGTTTTGGGCCAAGAAGTTCGCCACCAAAAGGATTTGAAAGGACAAAATTACAATTCCTATAATGAAACATGTCCTATATCTGCGTAGATACTTGTTTTTGGAGCTGCCTTTAACCATTTCACCGGTTTGTTGCAGTTTTAGGGGCGTTTAAAATTTGTTCCTAACATAATCACTGGATTAATAGTAGTTTATTTGATATCTGCTACACCATTATTGCTAAGGGGATTAACGTGACGACTTAGAACCAATCTAATCACATTTTATCGCGGATTTCGCTAGCTTTAGTGAAAATAACAGCAAGAATACGAAACTTGGATAAAAAAAACATCATAAACCAATAAATCTGGTGTCACTGTCAAGATTCAAGCGTGGCTACCTGATAGTTCGACCGGAGTTTTCGAGTTGTTACTTAAAGATACTTAAGCTAGGCCAGTTCATACACTCTATGTACGCGAATCGGCGACATTCACATTGGCCAGCGCGATGCCTTGATTTAACCCCTTTGGATTTCTTTGTTTTGGCTGTCTCTAAGGCAGCAAGTAAGGGGTACTATATTTACTGATACTAGAAATTGTATAAGCAAACTTAAATGTCGTCAATCTTCTGATGCACCTGTACACAACAAAAAACAATCGCACTATAATAATAATACTATGCTATTATATCTATACACAATGTAATGACAGCTTTTCTATAAGATCCTGATTCGACATATTATATAGACGAACTTTTCTGTTCATTTTTGTCCTACTTAATGGTAGAACGGACCACTGTGCGACGCCCTCGGACGGCGACAACTCCGGGTAGAGCAGTTGATTCCGGGACGTCGCCCGGGATAGATTTGGGCGGTTGCGTGCGTAAAATACTTTCCGGCTTCGAATAAATCGTACGAAATGACAAGAATGTGATTCAATTCATCTATCTATCATCTTTTTAGGTATGGAAAATGTATTTTCATTTATTGGTGTATTTGGTGTGGGAAAACGTACGGCGCCCTTTTTCGATATATAATTTAATAAAAATTGCAATATGAATATATTATTCACGTGACAATTTTAATTCCAAACCATTTCTTTTTAAATTTAAGAAATATGAAGATTTTTTAAAGGGCACTATTACTATTAATTTTCCATATAATAAACGACGAGGTCTTAAAGTATGAAATAAATTCGTAAAAAAGAACCGCTTCCACTACTTAATGAAAAAACGACGTCAATTACGTTTTTATTTTTTAAGTCCTATAAGTATTGCAGTACCTAAGTAGGTACCTATATAAAGTGATTTAAAACATAATATGTCAGAAATCTGTATGCCAATTTGGTAATCCATTAAAATTATATTTAATTGCACACAAACAGAAAAGCCATTAAGTAAATACAACATATGAATAGCATAAAACTAGGAATAGTTTATTACACGCTTGATTGAATTGTTTGTTTTAAAATTTTATAAGTTTATGAATTACAGAATGACCTCTTTTATAGTGTTGTTATTTATACCTCCGTTGCAATATCTACAGGTTGAATATAAATTGGAACAACCGATATACAGGGTGCTTTTTAATAAGTGTCCGATATTTTGCAGTACAACTTTCTCAAATAACAAGTTCATAAAAAAATGTGGACAAAAACGCTTTGTTTTATGCCATAGCTCTGAAAAACCCATCGCCCTGTAGCTCATATTAAACAGTAAGAAAAGACAGTGTTGTAGATATTGTAACAATTATTGTGTTTCGCTTTTCTAAACAGATAAGAGAGACAGATCTAAAAAATGTAATTAAAATATTTTTATATGAATCTTTTATCTTAGAAATAATTGAGGAGTTGCCAGTGAAATATCGGACACTCATTAAAAAATGCCCCCATTATTGTACCTATATGTATTACAGAGGGCTATCTAAAAGGTCTGGCAAATTCCTCAGTCTAAAATATACAATACCTTAGTTTAAAAGTTGATCGTTTATATCCTACTTTATTTATTTACTACTATTTATATATACAGGGTATCCAGGAAAATGTTCTATTCTGTTCCTATATAATTTTTGAAGAACACCGTTGGAACTCGGTTTTTCTTAAATAACTTTCGAAGTACTTAATATAATTTAGTAAAAATTTAATGTGATATAGACTAGTAAAGACCTCTTAAAACAGTGTGCGTAAAACATATTTAGCTTTTTTAGTTTACAAGGGGCGGACTAAGCTTTGCAACTTAATGCTTTAATTTTTAACACCCTGTATGATAAAGACGTTAAAAAAATAAATCTGGGTAGCTTGCTCCCTAGACTAAAAAAAAGGTACTCTTGTTTATTGCCGATAAAATGGACCGTTTTCGTGAAAAATAATAATCAACGAATAGTGGTAGAAGACCTATGTTCGCAAAAAATGTGCGTTTTATTTATTTTTTGTACAACTGTCAAAAAAAGTTGACATTTTTTCATCGCTATCGATACGTAAACCTTTTGTTTTTTTAACAGTGAAAAAAAGACTTTTTTTCACGGTGAAAAAAAGACTTTTTTTAACTGGAAAAATGATTTACAAAAAAATAGTTATTTACCTAACAAGTGCGGAAAGTGGTCCTTTACCGCACGCGACGGCAGTTGCACGAACGACGCGAAGCGGAGTTCGGGCAAGCCGTTAAGGGCGGTAAAGACACTTTACGCACGTGGTAGGTACACAATTTTTCCTTCGAGCAATAATATTTGGAACAAAAATCAAATTTAAAAGAAAAAATTTATAAAAAGTAACAAATATTAATTGTTAAAAGCTATAAATATTTTTATATTATGCATTGCGCGAATGCAAGTACATCAATTGCATTTTTTGAATAAAATTAATACAGTGCGGTAAAGAATCTTTACAGCACTGAGTGCGGTAAAGAATCTTTACCGCACCGGTAAAAAAAAGAAGTATATTACAAAATTAATACAAAAAGAAACAATATTTTTTAAAAATATTTATTACATACAAACATTATAATATAAAAATATAGCTAACGATAAATATTAAAATTAAATGTACAATTTGTAGCGCAATGCAAATTAAGTGCTGAGCGAGCTTGATTTTGTTCATCAGATGTAGTTGAGCAGTTTTTGTAAATTACAGAAGCGTTATTTTCTTGCGCCATGCATGGTACAGTAGATTGTTGTGACCTGAAAATTGCTAAAGGTGTAGGCGTTGGGTTGTTTCGTGTTGATAGACCAGGAGCATCCTCTAAAGTCTCTGTCACTGCTACTGACGTTGATGTTAAAGTTGAACACTGCTCAGTGCTTCTATTTGGGGTACTAAAGCTTTGCAGAATGTTTTGAGCAATCCTTTTTTTATTTTGCAAGGAATCTTCTATGTACGACTCTGCTACAGAGGTGGATTTCCATCCACCGTGCCTCTTAATGTTTGTTATGTTGCTGCCAGATTCTGCAAGCATAGTTGCCGATGATCTTCTAAAGCAGTGCCCGGTATACATCTCTGGATTGGATAGATGTAAAAATCCAGCAATATTTGCTGGCATTTTTCCGATAGTGTTAATGCCCACGCATTGTTGTGAGCATTTTCCAGCTTTATATTGTATAAAAAAACGTCTATGCGGGGTGGCACCAGGGCGCAAAGCTACATATTTTCTGAATAAGCCTAGGTAACTTATTCTTATATTTCCAGGATCGCAGACGACAAATTTTCGTGAAATATTTGTCTTTGTCGCCTTTATTGATACAACCAGCAAATCTTCTTTATCTTCAACGTCATCAACCGTTAATTTCATTAATTCTTCACGGCGACAGGCGCCTGCAATACCGAAAATGGCAGCTACCTTAATCATAAGGTAAACTTCATTGGGTGCTTCGATTAGAAACTGCTCTGTCTGTTCTTTTTCCAAAACCTTGGATTTTTTAGGCTTATAACCTACATTTAGTCGCTTTATGTATGACGTTAACTTATAGAATCTTTGAATATCAATGTTTTCCTTTACTTGTAACGTTAGTTTTAACATAGAAAACTTTGACCATAAGCTTGAAGGTGAATATTTTTTCGATATTTTATAAAAATATGCCAAAAGTACCTCTTCGTTAATTCCTGACGCTTTTTTTTCTTTGCACCATGTTTGTAATTGTTCATATTCTTTATTGTACCGGTCCTGGGACTTTTGTGGAATTAAAGAGCCGATTGCTGCATTCGCTGCTTCAGATATTTCTTCATCGGAGCTCTCCATCTCTCAAGAATAAACGTTATACCACAGCTTTATATTAGAAAATGAAAAATTTGAACCACGAAACACGCGAAATTAACTGAACTGTTTAGATGGTATCTACAGACGCGAAATATAATAATGAGTTGTTGCTATGGGAATACAATGCAATGCAGTCGAGCAGATTTTGACTAATACCATCTAGATCAGACGTTTAATCAAATTCCTGTCATAAAAATTATGACATAAAATTATTTATAATATTTTAGGTACAGGGTGTTTCATTATATAAGTAGAGAAGAAACGTATAAAAGTATGAGACCAAAAATAGGTACCTAGTAAAAATATTCGTAATGATGTGATACTTATCGCCGTTAGTTGTGGTTAGCATCATAATGTAGTAAATTAAATAGAACATATTACGCATATAATAAAATTTATAAGAGTGCGGTAAAGAAATTTTACCGCACTGAGTGCGGTAAAGTACTACTTACGACACGAAAATGAGTGCTGTAAAGTGTACTTTACCGCACGCGAGTAGGAAAACGATAAAACATTACTTTTTAAAAAATTTATTGAATTTTTTTGTACAAATTTACTAATTAATTACCAACTACCAAAAAATCTCATTTGTTACAATAATAATTGATGGTGAAGTTCGAACAATTGCTTCCAATATTAATTCCCGAAGCTAGTCCACCTTGCTGCTGATCAGAAACGCTAGATATTCCTTGAAAAGTTGAGTCCACAATTGTATCAGTTATATTGATTTGTTTGGAAGTAGAGGAACAATTTAATTTATTAGAAATATCAATTTTATTACTCAAACTATCTTCTATATATCCTTCTGCTATGGCGGCAGATTTCCAACCACCGTGGCGTTTTATAGATGTCATGTTACCCCCTGCATTGGCTAAGAGAGTTGCAGAACTCCTCCTAAAACAGTGACCTGTGTAGCTCTTATGCAATTCTTTTCCCAGCCATTTTGCAATCAAGCTAGGAATTTCCCCTATTTTATTTATTCCCACATGTTGGTCAACACATTTTCCTCTTGAATATTTTAAAAATAATCTCTTTTTGTGTGTATGGGACGGCCTTAGTACTCTATACTTGCGATATATCTCAATATAATCAGAATTTGAAACGGTAAACATTCTTGGGCAATAGGTCTTTGTATCCGGTATTTTAACAATCAATATAGACCCGGTATCTTCAATGTCATCAATAGTTACCTTCAATAATTCTTCACGGCGACAAGCACCGCTGATTCCCAAAATTAACGCAACCTACAATTAAAAAAATATTGAAATTACTGAAATAATACAAAATTTTGATCATCTGTACCTTATAAAGTAAATTTGTTTCATCATCAGCTTCTTGAATGAATTTATTAATATCGTCTCTCGATAAAACTTTAGATTTCTTCCCTCGGTATCCGACGTTTTTGTTCTTAATAAAAGGCACCAATTTTGAAAACTTCTTTATATCAATATTTTCTTTAACATTCAATGTACTCTTCAACATTGAGTAGACACTTCATAAACTAGAAGGTTTTACAGTTTTTGATTTCTCCTCAAAATAGCATATAAGTACCTTTTCAGACACTTTTTGTATATTTTTCTTGCCGCACCATTCACGGAATTGGTTATAATTTTTCTCGTATATAAATTTTGATTTCGCCGGTAACATGTTAGCTATAGCCGAATTTGCTATATCGGCTATATCTGAAGGAATCTCGCTATCACTATCGTAATCTACATCCATTTTAAGTACTTATACTATTTATTTAAAAAATTGCAATAAATATGAACAGCTATCAACGTATGACAACAAAACAAGCAACGTGCCAACAAACCATTTCTATAGTAACGACAGGGCTGTTAACTTGATTATGTGAAATTATATGGTAAAATTTTTATTATAATATACAATTTTACCGATTAATTCAAACTTTCAGTTGTACAAAAAATGTTGTTTGTATTTCGTTTGTGAAATTCGTGTTTTAATGGCACATTCGAGAGAATTTTTCGCCTCGACCTGCGGTCTCGGCAAAAAATTGACACTCTCATATGCCATTAAAAAAACACTCACTTCACGCACTTAATACAAAAATAACTATATCCTCACCAAAAAAACATATTGTTGTTGAAAACCTTACTATGGTACGAAATAAATAATATATCCTGCATTTTAGAACTTGTCATCTCTGACACATTGCTCCTTTACTTCGATATTAATTTACTGATTTTTGGATTTCGTGGTAAATTTAATTGTGAAATAATTCGAACTATTATTGACTTTCTTCATAATTTTAGAAAAGTTTGAAAAAATTAGTGCTCATGCTGGTCTGAGAAGAACCGTACGTACGCCGCAATTAGAGGAAAATATTTTAAATGCTGTTGATGACACTTCATCAACGAGCACCCGAAAATTATCAGCAGAGTTTAATACATCGAGAACAATAGTAGGTACATGAAGTTCTTCAAGAACAGCTGTTATATCCATATCATTTACAAAAAGTACATGAACTGATTCCTGAAGATTTTCCTCGTAGAATACAGTTTGCAAACTGGATATTGGATCAGCAACGAAATAATGTAAACTTCATTAGCATTAAGGTGGATTTATAAACTTGACGTTGGGTATTCTGTTTGACGGTGGCCGTGACGTGTGCCGTCTGCCGGTCGTAGCGACACAATTAACCTTTTATAAACTTGACGTTACTCCGTCGCTCTGCCGTTCGTCTTCTTCTTTTCTACTAGCAGAAACAGTACATAACCACAATATTCATAGTGTTATTTTTTTTAATCATTTGTTTTTTGTTGTTGCTAAAATGGACGATGAGACGGCCTATTTACTTGCTCTGTGTTCACATGCAATACTAAAAATAAGAAAGGGCCAAAAAACACACAAAGTCACTGTCAATATCACGTGAGAGTCATAAACGGATTTGATTGGCTCTTGAGCATTACTACGAGTATTGCTACGACCGGCCGCCGGAAAAAGATAAAATTGGTTTATGTTGACCGGCACCCACCGGCATGCGTCACCGTCACCGGCAACTATGAATGGTCTTACGCACTTCAATGTTTTTAACTCTACCAGCCACCGTCACCGGCACCGGCAAAACGGAACGTCAAGTTTATAAATCCACCTTTATTCTTTTCACCGATGAAGCCAAGTTTATCAAAAATGGTATCACCAATTTACACAACACACATGTATGGACTGATGAACGTCCTCATGCCACTATTGTTTCGCATCATCAACATCAGTTCCGATCAATTAATATCTGGGCAGGAATCATTGGGAATTTTTTGGTTGGACCATTCGTATTGCCGGAACGCTAGAATGGACAACTTTATTTGGAGTTCCTCCAGAACGCTTTTCAGGATTTAATAGAGCACTTACCACTGGAAACCCGCCGAAACATGTACATCATGCACGATGGGGCAGCACCTCATTTCAGCATTGGTGTGCGGGAGCACCTGAATAAAGTCTATTAAAACCGTTGGATAGGTAGAGGAGGACCTACTACCTGGCCTCCTCGATCTCCCGACCTAACGCCGTTGAATTTTTACTTGTGGGGACGCCTGGAAAACTTGATGTATTCCACTACGGTCGGCACTAGGGAGGAGCTACGCCACTGCGTTTTTTATTTTAACTTTTGTATTTTTTCGGATGAACCAGCTTAAAATGAAACTTTTCTGTTGTTTGAATGATTTCGTATTATATTATCGTATTAAAAATAAACCATGAATTCGTTTATTATTCTTTTTCTCGAAAACGGTTCACTTTATCGACAATAAACAAAAGTACCTTCCTTTTAGTCTAAGGTACAAGCTACCCCGATTTATTTTTTTTAAGTCTTAATTATACAGGGTGTTACAAATTTAAGCATTAAGTTGTAAGCTTAGTCCGTCCCTGGTAAACTAAAAAAGCTAAATGTGTTTCAAGGACACTATTTTAAGAGGTTCTTACTAGTGTCCATCACATGAAATTTTTATTAAATTATATTAAGTATTTTAAAAGTTATTCAAGAAAAACCGATGTCCAGTGGCGTCCTTCAAAAATATTTATAGGAACTTGTCATCTTATTTTTTCATGTTCTATCTGAATCCGAGAGATTTCCCACATTTTCCCGGACACCCGGTATACATGCAGTGCGAGTTTGTAACTTGGGATAAGTTCAGTAAGTCCAGTATGTTTTTTTTTTCACTTTTTTGTGCACTATAGAAAATGTTTCTATTTTTCATGGAGGGGTTACGAAGTTTTTTGACCAATCGCCTTCTTTTAATATACCTTGTAAGTAATGTATTTTAAATTATTTTTAGAATATTACCAGTTGCTTAACGTTTTAAAACTATAAGTTTTTTCGTGTAAATATTTTATTATTCTTTGACCTAGAGATGTATTGCCGTTTCTATTTTTACCAAAAAGCTTTTATCATCAAAGTACGAATATTAAACCAGTCTACGCTTGAGCCTTAATGCAAAAGGGTAAGGTACCTTTGAAAATACTTATATAAAGGGTGAGTCTAGTTCTGCAAGGTATTACCTTTTATAATGGGATTAAATAAGACTAAAGGCAATTAATCTTTAATTTTATTCATATAAAAATATCCATGCATAGTAAAATTTTTTATTAAACTCAAATTCGATTTTTCGATAATTCAAACCTAATAAATAATACATCAATAACAAAAATACAGAGTTAGGAACATAAAGAATTTCAAATTCAGATCTATATAAAACTCATATCAATCGATAAATACTCAAGTGGGTAAACAAAAATATACGGAATAAAGTTAATATTATTTATATAAACTTAATAAACGAGAAAATATATATAAATAAGTACAAATTTGCTATTAAATTAACGATTATAGGGGAGACCGAGGATACATTGGACACGAGGATATAAGCAACATATTTTTTAAGAGGAAATGGAAAGACACTAGCAGAACACTAACACACTCCTTAAAAGACCATAGACAGTTAGCCTTCCAGTTCGCAGTGAGAAATTCAATTTCAATTCCAGGATCACGGAGAACACAAGAGATGGCAGGTGAAAAATGGTTTTCAGGATTTTTGAATAGAAATGTAAGACTCTCGGAGGACACATCTCTTGCACGTATGACTGCTTTTAACAGAACTGTTGTTCTGTTGTAGTTGAGCTTTTTGATAAGCTTGATGAGACTGCCGTTATTACGGTACCTCGTCTTCAAAAGATTGTGGGAAGAAACGGGAGAAAAACGGAAGTTACATTCAGAAGAACGAGGTGAACTGTTAACACAAATTGGTATTATATGTGCAAATGGAAAGGCTTTGCCTCCTGTATGGATTTTTCGCAGGAAGTCTTGCCATATCTCCATACACGTCCAACAATTAAGTTACAACCCATATATCGGTCTGTATGAAACTATACATATTACAATTTATTCATTGCCTGAACTATGTTCCAAAGCTTAGCATCTTTTCGCTACCCGGGAAAATATAAAGTCCGGTTTTCGTAAAAGCGGGATTTTCCCATTTGATAGAAATATTTTTCAGGATTACGAATTTCTATTCTCTTGTTTCGGAACGACCACCTTCAGAAATTCATGAAAACCCAGCCGAAGAAAACCCAATCCAAATCGTCAACAGAGTGCTGGCGAAGTAAGTACCTACGGACAATTCTATAGCAGTAACGCTTCAACTCCTAGAATGAAAGTAGCAAAAATTCTACTTTTATTTCTTCAAATGAAATATGTCCTTATCTAAACAAAAAAAAACTACGACGAAAGGAAAGAAAAGAAAGCGAGGAGAATATACAGGGTGTCTGTAAAAGGTCTTTACAAAAACCTACCACATATTCTTCAGACCAAAATTAGCCGATTTAAGTAAACTTACCTTAGTACAAAGTTGCTTAGTTTGGGAGCTAGACGGCGCTGAAGTGACAATTTTTAAATGGTTTTTCTGGATTAATTCAAAAACTGCTCATACTATTTTGCCGAAATTTGGTACGTTGGCATAGCTTTATGGGGCAAAAAAAACCATGTCACAATTCTGATTAATATCAGTCCATGGGCGTAGAACCTGGGTTTTTTTACTAATTGCTTGTTTCAGATTCCTATGCCAATGGAACAATAGGGGTTTAGGCACAAAATTCAGATGAACCAACTCATCTGCTACAAAAAAGGTACTCTTGATAAGACTCGATTCCTCTGACGGTTTTCGAGAAATTTGCATTTTATTACTTAATACGTAGTAGTTTTTACCACATAGTACTTGGGTTTTATAAAATTTTTCTGTTTTTGATTTTTACGCCAATGGAAGATAAGAGGTTTAAGTTTAAAATTTAGATTAAACCAACTTATTTACTACAAAAAACCTCTTGAACAGTTTTCTTATCATCTGCTTTTTGTTCGCACGGTATTTTTCAAGTATGTACAACACGACCTTACACCTCACAAACGATTGTTATTGTTGGTTATTATTAGTTTCATCTGACAACATAAGATTATTGTCAAATTTGTAACATTTAATATTGCTGCTAACGTTCAATCATTTTATCTGCTTGCATTAATTATTAGAAAACTTTAATTGTCGTGAATTATCATGGCGGTGCAATACACTAATGCAGAATATACCGATATGATATTGGTATTTGGGTATTGCCCAGGAAATGGTCGAGAATGTGTCAGAGTCTACTCCGAAAGGTTTCCAAATCGTCGTATACCAAGCCACCCGACGTTTGCTGCTGTTGAAAGACGCCTGCGGGAAAACGGCCAATTTACTCCTAACCTAAAGCCATTGATAATGGAAGACAGGGTTTTGTAAGGGTTCCTGATGTTGATGATAAGTCGAGGAAGACATTTTGGAACGTGTCGCAGAAGATCCAGAAATAAGCACCAGGAGGCTAGGTAGGGAAATAGGAGTGTCCAAAGATATTGTTCATGAAGTACTTTAAGAATAGTTGCTATATCCATACCATAAGATGCCAGTTCAAGATCTTTTACCTAATGATCCTGAAGTGCGCCTGGTTTTTAGCCGGCTTGTTCATAGGCAGAGAGAAGAGAATCCCAACTTTGCCAACAATATTTTGTTTACCGATGAAGCATGTTTCACAAGAAGAGGGATTACAAATTTTCATATAGAACATGTTTATGCGGATGAAAATCCACATGTTATCAAGGAAAAACATTTTCAAAATGAGTTTAGAATTAATGTGTGGGCTGGAATAATTGGTAATCACATTGTTGGTCCTGTCATTCCACAAAGATTAACCGGGGAAATTTATTTCCAACATCTACAAAATACGCTGCCAGATTTGCTAGAATATTTACCTTTACAACTTCGGAGAGATATGTGGTTTATGCACAATGGAGCTCCACCACATTTTGCATTAAATGTTAGAAACTTTTTGAATCAGCAGTACCCAAATAAATGGATTGGTAGAGGTAATGCCCCTGTAAATTGGCCACCACGATCTCCGGACTTAAATCCATTGGATTATTTCTTATGGGGGCATCTTAAGACAGTGGTTTACAGGACAACTCCAGATAACGCAGAATAACTATGGCAACACATTCAAGATGCAATAAATATTCTTAAGGGCGATGAACAAGTGCTGCAAGGAGTGTGTTTTAATTTTCTTCGACGTCTAAATCTTTGTATTCATGAAAATGGTGGACATTTTGAGCAATTTTTATGATACTTCTATTTATTTCTGTTTATGATTTAGTTTTTTTTTTTTTTTGTATAAACTAATACGTATTAAGTAATAAAATGCAAATTTCTCAAAAACCGTCAGAGGAATCGAGTCTTATCAAGAGTACCTTTTTTTGTAGCAAATGAGTTGGTTCATCTGAATTTTGTGCCCAAACCCCTCTTGTTCCATTGGCATAGAAATCTGAAACAAGTAATTAGTAAAAAACCCAGGTTCTACCCCCATAGACTGATATTAATCAGAATTGTGGCATGGGCTTTTTGCCCCATAAAGCTATGCCAACGTATCAAATTTCGGCAAAATAGTATGAGCAGTTTTTGAATTAATCGAGAAAAACGATTTAAAAATTGTCACTTCAGCGCCGTCTAGCGCACAAACTAAGCAACTTTGTACTAAAGTAAGTTTACTTAAATCGACTAATTTTGGTCTGAAGAATATGTGGTAGGTTTTTGTAAAGACCTTTTACAGACACCCTGTATAATTGCCACAGACACCCCAGAAAAGGAGGAATTGGAAAAGAAGCAGACTCAAAAAAACTAAAAATTGCAAATAGGAAGGTCTTGGTTAAAAATGATTCTACTGATAAAGAGGAAAATGAAAAAATTTCACACGAGTCTTCAACAGACTGGGAAGACGAAGAAGAAAAATGGCAAAAGCGCTGTAAAAGCCAACTTTCTGGAAAATCACCAACATGTGGAATTATGTCGCTTGCGCAGAACGTAAACTTTAAGATGGATTTGAATTTCGTTTTTACAAAAGGCTGAATCCATGAAATTGCTTTTAGATAACAGAAGAGGAAACTTCGGATATAAAATTCGAAGAAATGGTTTTGATGCTGCCAAGAGCAATTGAAGATAGGCGTCTCCGTTCAAAAAATATGATTTATAATATGACATATATAAATATGTATATACGTGAGAACTTTGTTGTCTAGCCACTTGCACACATTATGATTACCACCACTTGCCAAGTAGTATTCTTTTGCTATTTAAATATGATTTACTTCAACATGGACTCAACTGCATTTAGTTTACCTTAATAAAATATCCTACTTTGTGTTAAAAATAGAATGTATGTATTCATTATACTTCTTTTAAATGAATAGTTTTTTTTAGCACAGTGTATTTTCAAATATGTCCAATATATCCCGGCTATTTCTCATTCTTACCTCAGACCTGAGGATATAATGGACGACAAGTGCAGTACAGTGTTTTAAAGTTCCTTGAAAAAAAAAAACAGGAAAATTATAAAGCTAAGGAATCAGAAAAAGCATGACGCAATACTTGTAAGGGCAAAAAAACTTGTGGAACAAAAAAGTCAAAAATTGTCCAATGTATTCACGGTCTCCCCTACTAAACAATCAATAAGTTAAAATAAAACATTTCTCTTTAATAATACTAATAATGCCATCTTTTCCAAGGGACTAAACACGGATGAACACTGTCAGGGGGAGGGGTGGGAATGGTATTTACCATTGGAATAAGAGGTGTCCCTTCTATTCTATGGTATTTACTTCTAATTAGAACCTATACTGTAATGAGACAACAAACCAAAACGTTAGAGAGGAATAGGTTGCTTAAGGAGTGAGACAAATAGCAAAAGTCAGAAGATCATTGGCTAAATGAAGGCTAAATATATAAAGCGTTGTTGCCGGACATAAAAATCCGTCAGATAATTTGGGAAAACAATTTTGAAAACGAGGAATAAATCGATAGGTGTATACTTGTTTATAGAAGCCTAATAAACAACATGCTGGGCTTATTAAAAGAAAACTATATTTCGCATAAACAAACGATGTTCATCTGTGATTTTCCCCTTAATATAAAGCACATACAAGTCAAGAAATTAAATATTATCACTAAAAGAAAATAGACGAGATAAGTTCAAATATTGTCGCATTATTTATGCAAACTTCTTAATTTTTTGCGCATGTAAGTAATTATTTTAAATTAATGTGTTATGTAGTTTTTCCCTACTACAATCAGTAGCATTTCAGAATATACCTACACAATAACACGCGGTATTTATAAAAACGGAGCAATAATTATAAACCTTTCGAAATTCAGATCTATACCTAATCCTATGAAACCTTATAAATGTAAGTCAACAAACATAAATATTCATAACTTTTATAAACTTCTCTTAAATGGAAAACAAATATTCTTGAGTTTACATACATGCCTCAATTTTGACTAGTTAATCGTATCAGCTCCTTGCTCACCCACAACCAGCAAATCTTGTCTGGATTCACTTACACTGAGCGGCTTCTTCAAACATACAACGGCAATTGCTCCCATCAAAAGAGAGCCTCCGCACACATACGTCAAAATATCCCTATAGTACCAAGTGTTGCTCTCATCTTTATGCCGGTCCTGGATAATTTCCACCACGACACCATTCGCCAGCTTATCCACAAAGCTCATAATACCGTAAACAAAAGCGCCAGAGTTTGTCCTGGTGCCGATCAAATCAGTTGTAACGCCTAGACTGGAAACCAGCACTATAGAGCTGGCGGAGCCTAATAACGAAGCCACTATGTAGATCAGGTACTTGGAGTACAACTCCCCTCTGCCCCAGTGAATAAAGCAACACGCGGAAAGACCGATCATGGCTCCGAAGATGTAGGTAATTTTTCTGCCAACGCTTTGGTTGATTGGTCCCACGGCAAAGGACGTGGCCAAACTGGCGATGTACATGGTCAAAGGAACAACAGCCAGTGCACTGGAAACCATATCCAGCGCTTCGTGGAGATATAGAGTTATGAAGACTTGTGTGAGGTTGATAAACAGCCTGGAGCACATGTAATTGATTGCTCCTTGGTACACTTGGATGTCGGTGAAGAGTTCCTTGAAGTCGGTTCGAATCTTGGTTCCCCGAACATCGTGTAACCCTCCATTACCTCCTTCCTCTTTTACCCATAGATGGAACAGAAACGTGCATATGACGCCTAGCGTCATTACGCTCCAGACAATGTGTTGAAACTTCTTTGCATCGCTGGAGCTTATTTTATTGGTATCATTCCCTGAAATGTGAAGGACAGCCCAGGTGATGATGTACACAGACACGTTAGCTATGACAGTGAATCCGTAACGCACTGCTGTGAGCTTGGTCCTGTCTTGTTCGTTTGGACTGATCTCGGGGATCAACGACAAGTGGGAAATCTGAACGGCAGCCCATCCAAACTGAAATATGATGATGAACATTGAATAGTAGATCATCTGGCTCCATTTAGAGGCGTCCTCGCATCTCACGCAAGGCGAGAAAATGAATGGGAACGCTAAAATCACACAGACCGTTCCCAACAAGTGCCACACTTTCCGTTTTCCATATCGGCAGATCCAGAAGTTGTCTCCTTGATCTGAATGGTAACCCACAAAGGGAGTTGACAAGGCATCGGCCACTTGGCCGACCAACATCAAAGTGCCCGCTTGGGTGTTGCTGAAGTTGAGCACTAGGTGGTAGTATACTAGCAGGTATGTGAACCACATAGAAGCACAAACGTCGTTGAGGACGTGGCCCATGCCGTAGGCAAAATATACACGTAAAGGTAGCCTCTGGTACACTTCTGAGTAATCATCGATTTGATCCATCTTGCTTATATAATCTATCTTATTTCAAATTTATTTGGTAACTGATGGCGACGTGGACGTCTTCTTCAAGTGTCACATGTCGCCTTGTGGACTAGTCTATAAAGAATAAAAAAAAGGCTATACCTACGAAAGCGCTCTGATAAAAAAAAAGCAACTTTACTATGCATTACATTAAGTTGACGATTTATTGAACTGTTTTGGGGTTAATTTAATGCATCGTATACACGAGAGAGGAAATTCTGAAGGTATAAGTAATTGCATTTGCGTGTACGTGTTTCGTAGTTTTTAATTATTGGTACTTAAAATGTCGCGTAGAAAAAGAACTGCAGCAGCTGCTGTTGTTTTGGCACTAATGAAATTGGATATGGAATCTTTAAATCAACATTTCATAGCTCCAGGAATTTTTAAAACCCATCAATCAATGCAAACAAGTCTGTTAAGGTGGCATTTTCCATGGCTGCCATACAGAAATTAGGCCTAAATAAAACGTGTCCACCTTTATACTCCGGTACCAAAATAATTGGCAGAGACTCATTTTTACCAGGGTGTGCAAGACGTAAGGGGAACGCCAATTCCAGAGGCGTGTCATTTTAAACAATAATAATTCAAAAAATATATGAATATTTTGTTTATTATTATAATATATATACATTTACTATAATATAATATTATAAATTAAACTGAAAAATAAAATAAGCTTTTACATTTGGTGATATAATGAAGTAATTAGAGAAACTAAATTACACAGGAATAAAATCCAAAAAGAATAATAAAGCAACGGTAGGTATATGTTATTTTCATAATGTTTTTATTATACTACATAATAATAGAAACATATAATAGTGGACCAAGGGCAAAACCTAAACCTAAATTATAAATGTTTATAAATTTCCTAACTATTGTTACCTAATGAACACAAACTATTAATAATTTGACAAATTATATTCCACGTCGACATTAAAAAGTGCTATAATGACAATACGTCACCATTTTAAATTCATTATTACCATTACAGCGATTATTCACTATCGGACAATGAAAACGCGTACCTAAGTCCCACATTTTTTTCTACGCCCTCGACATCTAATACGCACTTATGCCAATCTGCTGCTTCTACATTCGCTATTGCCGTTTTTAACAGTTCTTTAACATCCTTTAATTTAAAAGTTTTATTTTTACGTGCCACTTCGCCTTTTATCTGTGCCTATATAAGCTCGATTGGATTTAGTTTACAATGGTAAGGCGGTAAACGTAATATTGTAACACCTCGTTCACGAGTCATCATTTATTTTTTTCTTCGAGCCAGTCAACAATCTTTCCTTTCCGCCACGCAGAAGTTGGCAAAGCTTCCACCCGACGTGCATCTTTAATGTTGAGATCTTGCCAAATGTAATTCACAGTATGTCCTTCATTTAACCATGTCTCGTCCGTAAAGTAAATTCTTTTCCCTGTACAGCGATATTGTTGTATTTCTTCTAGATACTTTCTACGCCACAATACGATTTCTTCCTTTTCCACCAAAAGACTTTTGCGATTTCGTTTTAAGAATCGAAAATTCAATTCTCGTAGTGTACGCATTAGAACTTTTCGTGAAATTTTTTGCATATTTTCATCCCTTTCAATTTCGGCAGAAATTTTTTTAAAATTCGGTTAAGTTCTTTAAAAAAAAATGCATGCACTTTCCGAGGAATGGCTAACTTTGTTTGCTGATCAATAAAAATCTTTTTCCGTCCTCTTGTTTCATTCTGATCGGACACTTTAGTATTCCTATTGTCCTTGATAGTTCTATAAACAGTACGGCAAGATGTCTTAGTCAATGTGGCACAAAGTTCTGCTGCATCAGTGAATGATATTATTATTCCACTGTGTGTACTTAGAATTCCCCCATACACATTTTTTACCATTGTACGCTCCCCAGGTTTTAAATGACGTCGTTTTGTTTGTTGGTTACTATCATTTGAAGAACTCGCCTGCATTATAATATTTGCTGTTTTAAATAATCACCAAAATAACACCAAAATAATAAAACTGAATTGCTAATATCCTCTTGATTGAAACTTGTCTACGACACTGAACGTTGGTTAGAGGCGGTAAGAAAGCGTGCGAGCGCCTTTAGACATGGGTTTTTCCTACCTGCGTTGCCAAATTAAGTAAAACAGGTACCGTAGGGTGAAAAGGCCCTTAATGACATGCCGATTTCGGTAAAAGCCGTATTACAGTCACGCAACTAATTGCAGCAATAAATGGCAAGGTCAAAGTATTGAATGAAAGAAAGTTGCACAATGTAAAACAGCGTGCAAGTCCATGCAACTTTTTCTTAATTGCAACAAACCTTCTAACCTCAAACTTGTTATTGTTATTGTTTTATTTTGTGATTTTCTGGTGTTTGTGAAATATTTTGTGTTTGAAATGAAATAAATAAACAAAATAAATAAATTAAAGCGGAAAAAAGTACTCACTGCATCATTATACACCATTAATACTGTTGGTAACACAAAAGTAACTACTTTTCCCCCAGACTTGCACGAGCAATGCAATAAATATCGCGCCAGACCGATAAAATTTTCGTGCAACTTAGTTGCACCAAGGGATCAGCTGAGCTTCGACTGCGCATGCCTTTGGGCAATTCTTATTGCGTCTTGCATGGACTTGCATCGAGTTGCGTGGCTGTAATACGGCTTTAAATTTTATGGAAATTTCAGTGAAATCTATTAAAACTTGGCAACATGTAATGACCTAGTTATGCACTTATTCTTCTCAAGCGGGTTGGATTGCTTTTATTTGACTTAAAAAAGGGCGAATCAATGTTAGTTATTTTCGCCGCACACCGTTAATGGTTATATAAACAGTTTTGCCAATTATTTTGGGATCGTAGTACCCATGGGTACCAATTAATCGAACAAAAATGAAAACTATTCTTTTAAATTTAGAGGATTAAGCAAGAAAGGAAAGACACACATAACAGTGGTATTTTTTGCCTAAAAACACACGAAATACGTTTTTAGTTACGAAAATAAACTCCAAGTTTGAACCACCAACAGGTATAGAGGCTTGACGTGATACCATATTATGATTAGACATTTAAGCAGAACTGCCTATATAGCAGGGTTATTAAAAGAAAGAACGGCAGTGGCGTACATATTTATTGTTCCGCTTAAAAATTGTAACACCCTGGATGTATCTCCGAATCGAAGCATTTCCTGACATAGGTTTATGGAAACGTTTTTCGTTTTTCATATTTTTAAGCAGTGAGACTCATACTGAATTTTCTCGCAATATTAATGAAACACCCTGTATATTTCGTTGAGTTCTCAAAAGGTGATTTTCCCATAAATTTGTCCTTACTAATAAAAAAACATGAACATTATTACATCTAATCAAATGAATAATTTTCTTATCACACGTTCAGCGCTCTAGATATTTCCGAATTTTGTGTAACAATTGAGTAATAATAAGTCCATTGTATTGATAACAACCTGATGTAATGTATGTATGAGTAACATATAATAGAACTGATATTTTCAAATTACTTTGAAATTATTGTCATTTTTATCCATAAAGAATTTGAAATCGCCTTAAAATTTTGAGTTGCTTCTCCCTGTCCCTTACATATAGATTTCCTCACGAGTCATCCCTGTCCCTGTCTAATTAATTAAATACCTACCTGTGTACCTGTTTCACCTCCCACCCACTTGGAACAGATGATATATTTACCTATGATGTGTTTGTAAAGCAATATAGGGAGTTGTAATTCGTGCTAATTTTAGCTAATTTATGTATGTAAATTAAAGACAACAAAATAATATTTAGAAGTACACGTAACAACACCAAAAACAAAATAATAAAATCCTAACCTAAAACGTGTGATCGGACACAAGTTTGTTCTCCGTAAAGTTGCAATACCCTTTAACCTTTTGCACACAAAACAAAATAACTTACACTGTATGGTAATTGTCACTTCTGCACATTAACCAAGCTGTCATGGTAGAAGTCGCGCAAAAACAAAAGAAAACGATAGAAAAACGGGCATGGTTTACCACACATAAATTATCAACCTCACGATTGTCTTCGTCTTCTGATATTATGACAGCACACAGAAACAATGCATACGCGTATCTGGCCGGTGTTGCCAAGTTTAAAAGTTAATATTCGTGGACACCAACGTCCCGTTGGCATTAAACTTTAGGGGTGCGACGATTCTATCATAACTTATTCTCTGTGGGAGAAAAAAGGCGATAGGGTTGTGTCCGGGGATAGGTAGAAAATTGCAAAGGTCTTCTAAAATAAAACGGCATAGGTCTTCTCATTATAAGGTAACAGCTGGTAACGTGAGAATTTAATTATTCATATGAAAGTTATTTAAATTACAGCTTTTAAGAAAGGTCGTTTTGATACGCCAGACGATAGTTAAACGCCAACAGACTTTTAATACGAAGTTTTTGGTATTGATTTGGGGAATTTTCTAAAGCGCAAATATATGATACGTAGTTGGTTTATAGTGTATAATAGCTTTATTATATATATTTTCTTTCAGAGTATAGAGGTGCCCTAAGAGCTCAAAGGGATTCAAATACTATTTACACAGAGCAACAAAGACGATTGCGTGTTTTTAAAACCCTCTGCATATCGGCAACACTTACAATCTTCCAATTATTTATGCAAAACACCCCTTTGAGTAATTTATGATCCACGTATAGCATGGCAAAAAATTTAATACCTAGTGCATGTTGCAAAAATTCGCAATGCATGCACGAACCTTTAATAGTATATTAAAGTACATGTTTTATAAAGCATCATCTTATAGCACGCGTCCATGTTAAAAAACGAGCCGCTTGCGGCGAGTTTTTTAACGGGACAAGTGCTCTAACTGCTTTATAAAACACGTACTTTATACTATTTTTTCTATTTTGTATTTTTTTCAATAAGAAAATACATATTTAAAAAGAAAATCAACCCTTCAAATTTTGTAAATTTGTGTGTCTAAATTCTATGTTGGTAATACTCTAAATTTCTTTTTATCATAGTAGCCTGGACAATAAATAATATTTTCTTTGTGTCATTGTCACGAAATTTGTGATTTAATATTTCATAGAGTTGTTCATAATTATAATTAAAAAAATATGGAGCATGATAATCTAAGTTTAACTCCCCCTGAGTTAAGGGATATTGCTAATAAAACGATAAATCAACTTTTACCAGAGAAATCCCGAAAACTTTCTTTTCTCATGGATAACAATAACAGGAAACGTCAGACGTCAACAGAATAAAACATTTAAATATAACCAATGCCAACTTTTAAAAAATAAAATTCGGAGTTCGAAATGGATATATTTCGAACTCGCTAGCGCGTTCGAAATATCTATTTTTCGAGACAAAATTAGAAAAAAATTGTTATAACACGCCTGAGACCATTACAGCGTAAGTATACTAAAGGCCTAGCGAGTCCCTATGCAATTCGACTTTTAAAATCGTATTGTCGCACTATAGAGGTACAGAGGTACCAAAATAAATAGGTAACATAACATAAAAGAAAGTTGCGGTGTCATTGAACCCGTTGACCATATTCATACTCTTAGTTACCAGCCATTTTGGTAGCGAATCCTGACGAGGGAGGAACCCACGAAACTTTTATAGTCATCAATTCCGTTCCGTCGAGCAGTGTACGTACAAAATTTCCCGTCGCCATGGCGACGAGCGAATCGATGTTCCGGATGAGTCAACAGCCACACATATTCCAATACTTGCGTGCCTCGAACTCCATCAGCTGACGGGGATTCCAGGCTGCCTACAGCGTTGCCGGCGCTTGGATTTGATCTGGAACAATTCGAATAACAATATTATTTTTCCAAACAGGTGTCCTCTGGAATGGTCTCGAACATGAGCCATGCATTTCCAACCGAAGAGGTTTCACCCGTGACCTTGAACGATCACTGGTCCAGACTGGCCCGGCTCATTCTTCTGGCTTCCATGTCGGCCGTTGGAAGTGTCGGCAACGTGTTTATGATCAGCGCTGTTATGATCGAAGATTATCTGAGGAAAAGAGGTTGGTACACTTACGTTTAAGATTATAAATATATAATCTAGGATTAGATTTTTGCAAAAAGATTCCCAAGTTCTGGGGAAAATATTTAAAGTACGGCAACGCTGCTTTGGAATTTTTAGTGGAAAAACTTTTTTAACATTTCTAATACTATAAGCAGTAAAAAATATTGGCGGCTTTTCAGAGGCGGCAGCGTCCAACAGACAACAGACAGTATATTATATTATTTATCTATTATCAATGTGCATTTTAGTGACTCTCAAACTGCCAGCGAATAACCGCTCCAGTTTTTAAATCGCCCCCGTCAGTGATGAAGGCTAAGAATTTCAGGCTTGAAAGTAGGCAACCAAACATACACCATGTATCCAAGTTAAAGCCCAGGGTCGGCCACTTCGTACCTACCGCTAACTTTAAAGTGGGGTTATGGTTACGTCTAATGCTCTTTATTGACAGGAAAGAATGTTTTGTCAATTTTGTACATCGATTGTTTGGACATTGAAAAATTGAGGGTAACGTACGCAACGACATGAAAAACCAAGTTAAAACTGAGGTAAAGAGTGATCTTATTCAATATATTTTAAGTTTAAGAATACTATTAACTGAAACAATAGATAAAATAATGTTAAAATAATAATTTCACAATGATCAAAAGAATGTGCCACTACATAAAATAATTATCATGAATAAAAAATATGTAAATTACATTTTCTCAAACAAACCTTTTGACATAAAAAGCGTATATTCTAGATTTAGTGGTCAAACCATATAGGCGTCAACAAAAGCTTTAAAACACTATTTTCTGATTTTTAATCGTATTTGTTCCAATTGATTTGCCCCTCACTGTATAAATATAAAAACCATTTTCATCTTATCTTCTCTTTAATCGGCGACGATACTACTACAACCCCGATTAAAGTAATTTACGTTAACATATTGTTCGCGTGTGTAACATGACATGCATACCACAAAATAGTATAGTTAAAGATCGAGTTACGATGGTGAAGGTGATAAAATACTTTTACACCCCCTGCAAATTAGTTTTAACATTTAGGTTTACAGCCTTGTAAACGAGATACTTCATATATATTTTTATATAGGTACATATAATACCTATGTACATCAATGCAAATGCTATACAATGTATATTATACAGGTTTAATGGGGAGTAACAAAAATTGCTTAATTTGGCCTGGACTGAGTATCAATTTGTCATTTCATATTTCAAACGCTTCTTAAACAAACCATAAGAACCAAAACTCAATGATCCTATAAGTATATCAACTTCCAAACTAAACTTTTCGCGACTACACTTGACTATTACGGCACGGCAACTTTCGACGGACGACGCTACTTGCTTTGTAGGTATTTGAACATTACGACGGTTAAAAATGAATTAACTTTTCCTCTAGCAATCCCACCTATTTATAGGGGAAAATTGATCAAAACAACAACTGCAAGTGCTCGCATATGTTTACACAAGTGTTCCAGTTTCTGGAATCCCTTTGTCGGTACGAGAAAAACAAAATATTTCGGCTTTTTACAAAGGCAATTATCTTAATTTATTTGACAGTTACTAGAAAACAGTTGCAGCTGGACGGCAGATGTTCTGCAGGTGTTACTTGTTGACACCAACGCGATCCGTCCCCATTCCACGATCTAACCAGATAAAACTAGTTTAAGTTAGAGTTCTGACCAATCAGAAATCGTACTATATAGCGCGTCTTCTCCGACGTGGGAGAGAGATTATTTAAACTTTAGCAGCGCCTAATTTCATCAGTTTCTCTCGTACGGTACCTTTTGCTATAGTATTATAATTTAATCTAATTATCCACATTTGGCAACAGGTCAACGCGACTAGCTTAAGGCAGTGGATCAGAACAAGTAAATTAATTGACTTAGGTTTCAGGTAACCAAAAAATATTTGGTGTGCTGTGCATCTGAGAAGCGTCAGGCGTGTACTGATTGTTCGTTATTAGCGTAGCATTGCGTAAATGCGATTTTTAAATTGAATGTGTATACGCGTTACTCGGTAATTCTTTCATGTTTAGAAAAGTTCACTCACGTATGACACGCCGCTTAAAACTCCATATCTATGGCTTTTATTTCCCCTTTCTCTTCATACGTCGTATTGCTAGCCTCGTACGGCGGAGTAATACTTACCTCCGTATAAGGTGTTCTCTCGGGCTAAAACAAAAATCAAAGTTAAAAGGAAAGTTATTGACCTTACAGGGCCGTAGCTAGGCATTTTCCATGAGAAGGGGGCGGTAAGTGTAAAAATAGCGCCCCAGGCGAAAATCTTTCGAAGCCACGTCCGAATTTCGTTTTTGTCTGTTGTTTTAATATTTGCATTAAACATAGGTAAGAATAAAACCGTCCCAATTTTAAAACATGCTTTTTCTTATTAAAATTTCATCAGGTCATAGAAAATATGAAGTTATCTTTGAACGATAGGAAAAATATGCCAAAAATGTATTACAATTGTCAAAGAAATAGTGCAAGGACTGCGGAAATATACTTTGATTATAACACAGAATATCCCCAAACACATCGCTGTCCTTTTCAAAAACTCGATTATAACATAAGCCATTGTGGTTCGTTTCTAAAGGGCCGAAATAAATACGGAAGTCATGTAACTAACCAAGAAAGGGCTCAAATCATTACAAACAATTACAAACCTATTAAAATAAGTATCTCACAGAAACTCCATCCAGGCGACCCAAAAAGACAAATGAACTTTTGCGTGTGGCTTCAAGATCACATAAATTTAAATCCCGATTTCTTTAAACTGTATTATTCGGTCAGACCAAACTAAATTTACCGATTGTGGAATATTCAACAGACGATATGAACATATTTGGAGCATTGAAAATCCTATGGAAAGCAGTGAAAAGTTAAATTTCTTCTTCTTAAACAAACCATAAGAACCAAAACTCAATGATCCTATAAGTATATCAACTTCCAAACTAAACTTTTCGCGACTACACTTGACTATTACGGCACGGCAACTTTCGACGGACGACGCTACTTGCTTTGTAGGTATTTGAACATTACGACGGTTAAAAATGAATTAACTTTTCCTCTAGCAATCCCACCTATTTATAGGGGAAAATTGATCAAAACAACAACTGCAAGTGCTCGCATATGTTTACACAAGTGTTCCAGTTTCTGGAATCCCTTTGTCGGTACGAGAAAAACAAAATATTTCGGCTTTTTACAAAGGCAATTATCTTAATTTATTTGACAGTTACTAGAAAACAGTTGCAGCTGGACGGCAGATGTTCTGCAGGTGTTACTTGTTGACACCAACGCGATCCGTCCCCATTCCACGATCTAACCAGATAAAACTAGTTTAAGTTAGAGTTCTGACCAATCAGAAATCGTACTATATAGCGCGTCTTCTCCGACGTGGGAGAGAGATTATTTAAACTTTAGCAGCGCCTAATTTCATCAGTTTCTCTCGTACGGTACCTTTTGCTATAGTATTATAATTTAATCTAATTATCCACATTTGGCAACAGGTCAACGCGACTAGCTTAAGGCAGTGGATCAGAACAAGTAAATTAATTGACTTAGGTTTCAGGTAACCAAAAAATATTTGGTGTGCTGTGCATCTGAGAAGCGTCAGGCGTGTACTGATTGTTCGTTATTAGCGTAGCATTGCGTAAATGCGATTTTTAAATTGAATGTGTATACGCGTTACTCGGTAATTCTTTCATGTTTAGAAAAGTTCACTCACGTATGACACGCCGCTTAAAACTCCATATCTATGGCTTTTATTTCCCCTTTCTCTTCATACGTCGTATTGCTAGCCTCGTACGGCGGAGTAATACTTACCTCCGTATAAGGTGTTCTCTCGGGCTAAAACAAAAATCAAAGTTAAAAGGAAAGTTATTGACCTTACAGGGCCGTAGCTAGGCATTTTCCATGAGAAGGGGGCGGTAAGTGTAAAAATAGCGCCCCAGGCGAAAATCTTTCGAAGCCACGTCCGAATTTCGTTTTTGTCTGTTGTTTTAATATTTGCATTAAACATAGGTAAGAATAAAACCGTCCCAATTTTAAAACATGCTTTTTCTTATTAAAATTTCATCAGGTCATAGAAAATATGAAGTTATCTTTGAACGATAGGAAAAATATGCCAAAAATGTATTACAATTGTCAAAGAAATAGTGCAAGGACTGCGGAAATATACTTTGATTATAACACAGAATATCCCCAAACACATCGCTGTCCTTTTCAAAAACTCGATTATAACATAAGCCATTGTGGTTCGTTTCTAAAGGGCCGAAATAAATACGGAAGTCATGTAACTAACCAAGAAAGGGCTCAAATCATTACAAACAATTACAAACCTATTAAAATAAGTATCTCACAGAAACTCCATCCAGGCGACCCAAAAAGACAAATGAACTTTTGCGTGTGGCTTCAAGATCACATAAATTTAAATCCCGATTTCTTTAAACTGTATTATTCGGTCAGACCAAACTAAATTTACCGATTGTGGAATATTCAACAGACGATATGAACATATTTGGAGCATTGAAAATCCTATGGAAAGCAGTGAAAAGTTAAATTTAGCGTTATTGTATGGACAGGGATGCGTGGTAATACAATATGAGGACCATACATTTTTAATGAAAATTTAAATGGAGAAAGGTAAAGTCCATCCGAACATATTTCGTTTGACCTAATAACTGCAATAATAGTTTTATTATATTGTAAACACCCAAAGAAACCCCGTTACCTGTTTGATTGCCAAACCTACGTTTTTAAAGAATTTCTTGGTAAAATTACCCATATAAAACTGTCGATGAGCGTGCCAACCAGCGAAATCTACCTGGCCCCAGCTGGCATCTCTGTTTATATTAATGAAATGAAATGAAATCAGGGGTACTGCTTTGCACAGGAACGGATTTTGTAGTTAAATGAAAATAATAGTAATACCTTATAGTAGCAATGTTTATTATGTTAATTTTTACCATTACTTGTATTATATGTATATTAATTTATTAAACACGTACATACAAAACGTATATTTTTCGGCGAATAACATCTTTGTCACAATCATCTACGCACTTCATTTTTCCGGTATCTTGTATCTTTGCGAACTTTTCTTTTAAAATGTCCTTTTAGCATAATATCTCGTACCGTCGATAACAGAACTTTCGTCATTTCACTGGTATTTTTAATGGCAGTTACAATTCACATACATTTTTCACGATTTGGCGTCAAAAGATAAATGCTTCCTGGAATGTTTAGGGTAGCTAGATATCGCATTAGCTGAAGATTCCCAAGGTCTCCACATGCTTTTAATATTAACTTGTTGCACACTGTTTCAAAGTGAAATAGATAGGTACTAATCTATTTCGAATATTATGTTTACTATTTATAAAAGCTCTATAAACAGGTACCTGTAACTAAAGAGTTTTGAGAAATATCCTAATAATTAAGTTGTTTCTAGAAAACCTTAATTAGACAGTTTATTAATTTTGATAACAAATCAAGTAATGTTATTATAAACTGGCATTAAAAATAAATGTGGGTTAATACGTCTCTGCGAAAGCGAAAGTCGAGTTTATGAGGGGTTTTATTGCAGTCATTAAGCCACACGAAATATGTTGGGAAGTACTTTTACATTCAGTTTTTAAGTAGGTACAGATTTTCAAAAATATTTAGCTGAAATCCCTATGGCGCTGTTTCAAAATTTGGGGTTCCAGCAAGATGGGGCTCCTCCCCCTAATACCCTTAGAGTAAGAGATTTTCTAAATAACGAGTTTCATCAATAATTGATAAGAAATAGAGGTGCTGTAGACTGACCAGCAAGATCTCCGGATATGTCGCCACTTGATTTATATTTGGGGGGGGGGGCTCTAAAAAACACCATTTACAAATCAGAAACGAATTCTATAGAAGCATTAATTATAAAAATTAGGCGTAGATCTATTCAAAGAGCAATTGATAAGGTTAGGGAAAAAATGCCACAATGTATTGCTGCTCAGGGATATATTTTTTAACATCTAATTAATAATTAAATTATTCTTTTTTATTTTGGTCTGTTAACAGTGTATTTTTATTTTATTACTACATTTCTTATAATGGTGTAATTTTAGTATTATGAAATATGGCTTATTATAATAAAAACATCATTAGCAAGGATTTTTGTTAATTAGGTCATCATTTTTAGCATTAGTTTTTGTTATTACAGAAAAGAATAAGTGGTTATTAAAAAGAAAAGATAATTTTATGTGTAAGACAAAACCATTAACCTTTTAACTCCAAAAGGCGCAAACTGAAAAGTATATTTGACAATCTTTCGGTTTCGTCTTCGTATCCCTTACCCTTACGGTTTACGATAGTAGTGCTAAACGAATTTGTTACACCCTGTATATTTCGCATCCTATTTAATATCTATATGAATTTTATGGGGTCTCATAAATCCCACACACAACATGCCCATTAAAACATGCACATAAGCGAATACATAAAGCCTCCCGCGCGACTTATCATCCGAAAACCCATTACCTACTTTACAAGGGAATAATCATAAAATCTATAACATGGCGCCCCGTTGAGGCTAGCTATTATTGGGGCCGCCCTTTTTGTTGTAGTCGCTCCGATAAAGGTCCTGCGACCTTTATTTGAATAAGGGTATGTCGTCAAACAAAGAGAAAGGCGTATGAACCCTTAATTACATGCTTAACGCTAAAAATATAATATCTTTTTCGAGGTGATCGGCTATACTACAACCAGTGGTCAGGAACATAAAAATGACATTGAAAAATGGATGTAAATTCAAATATAGTAAAAATCACTTTGAATAGGTATTTAGGCATTTCTATTTTTACGGACAAAACCAACACTTGTCCATATAAAAATTTAATTATGTGAATAAATATTAGGTGAATCGTTTCCAATTATCTTTAGCTTCACCCGAGTGGTTTTCATTCAATCCAATCAACGGAATTTGATTATTTAGCTAATTGGATGGGGACGTAATCGACAACAATTGCCTCAGTTTTTTAGGTTATCTAGGTAATAGGTTTTTAATACACTTAGTTTTTTTTTTAATGTGAATATTTGCGCTTAAACATAATTGTTTCTGTTGGACAGAGTTGACCTAAATCCGATGACAGTATTTATCTCTATAACAATTGCTAAAGACCGGGTTTTATGCACTTTTTGCATATTTTGTGATTTTAAAGGAAAAATAAATGCATATTTTAAAAACTATTGCGTATCTAAGAATGTTTTGGGATTTCTGTGTTCTTTTCTTACGTTTTATGGTCGCACGCCGCCGTGTCGCCTGTGCTGTCGGGGTCTGAAGATAAGAGGGCGTCAAATGCTTAGTAATAAAGTAATAAACGAATTAAATAAACTATTATTCTTCTATTGAGAAATTCCATTAGTGGGTAAGTACTTCTGACCAGATGTTTTAACTCGAATTTCTTTATCTACACCTTCTATAATTATTTATTTGCTCACATTTGTTACAGTTTGTCAGTATTTCTGAGGTTGTCGTTTGTCGTAGCCGCAGTTAGTATTGTAAACGCAAACAAAGTGAACGTGAAAGCGGTGATTATGTCGAAAAATATGATGTATTTCGTGGATTAAGCCTTACCCAGAACTGGCTTTGGACGGCGACCATGTTTTTTGCAAGTCTTGTTCACAAATTGTTTCCTGCTCAAAAAAATTTCAAATAGACCAACACATTAAGACGCCGTCTCACATTGCTAAGGTTAGCAAGATGAAGTCTGGTCCCATACAGTCAACGCTGAAGCAGTCATTTGAGATTTTTAAAAACGGAAACCATGACCAGTCAGAATTTAACGAAGATCTATGTAAAAGGTTCTTAGCTGCTAATATTCCTTTAAACAAGTTAACCAACCGCAAGTTAAGGCCTTTCTGCAAAAATATACAAAATGTAATGCTCCAGATGAATCAACATTAAGAAAAATGTCGTTGGAAAGGTATTTGGTACCGTGCTGGATGAAATAAAGAAAGAAATTGGAGGTAACTATATGTGTTTTGTCGTCGACGAAACAACTGATTCGTGTGGTCGTTATATAGTTAATTTAATGATCGGAAAACTCACAGAAGAAGAACCTGGAAAAGCTTACCTTATAGCCATAAAAGAAGTGGGAAAAAACAAACAACCTCACAGTTACACGTTTTATTCAAGAAACCTTAACACATTTATTTTTGCCGAATTCAGTTCCTACACATAAAATTCTTGTCCTGTTGTCCGATGCTGCGCCGTATATGATAAAGGCAGGACAGAATTTAAAAATATTTTATAAAGATTTGATTCATGTAACTTGTCTAGCTCACGGATTAAATAGGGTTGCGGAAACTATTAGAGTTTCCTTTCCGTTGGTCAATGACCTAATAGCAAATGTAAAAAAGATATTCATAAAGGCCCCATGAAGAGTACAATTTTACAAGGAGAATTTTCCCGGAGTACCATTACAACCTGAAGTTGTCGTGACCAGATGGGGCACCTGGATTCGTGCGGCAATATTTTATGCAGATAATTTCCAAAAATTGAAAGACTTAATTTCACAAATGTCTGGTGATGATTTACAGTGCATCCTAAAGTCTAAAGAAATATTTCAAAGTGCTAAAGTGGAACAACAATTAATGTATATTAAGTGTAACTATGCATTTATAGCAGACAGTATTTTGCAACTAGAGGAATCGTGTACAAGTCTACCAGAGTCGATGGATAAAATAGAAACATGTGTACAAAATTGCAAACAGATACGAGGTGAGGTAGGAAAAACAGTAGTAGCAAAATTAAAAAATTTAATAAAAAAAAACACAGGTTTCAAGACTTTAAGGCAGGTTGTAAATATAATGTCAGGTAAAACTGTAAATAATTTAGCTATTGAACCTGCCTTAGTTCCGAAATTAAAATTTTGCCCTATAACTTCAGTCGCTGTGGAAAGATCGTTTCCTTTTTACAAACATGTCCTTAGTGATAGACGCCACAATTTTTTAGTTCAAAACCTTAAAGCACACATAATAACTGGTGCGTTTCATAATTTTTCAAATTAATATCAGCATAAGTTTGATATAAAAAACTGTATTAGGCGTTAACTGATTTAATAAAGTATATTATAACTTGAATTTATCTTTATTCAATCTCAATCCCCTACTTAAATGAAAATTTAATTTAGAATATTAAAATTTAGTTGTTTTATTACCGCATATTCATTGCATATTTACGTCTTTTTTGCATATATCCTGCATAAATATTAAAAGATATGTGCATATATATGCGCATATTCTTAAGGTTTTTGGTTGCATATAATCCGGTCTTTACTAACAATTCCACACACAACCATACAACAATGGCATCGGTCAAGGTCTACACTTTTTTGGATTTTGCGCGAAACGACAACCTACCACCTTGAAACTCAAACCTAAAATATGCTTTATTGCCAGAGAAGACGTTCTCATTGGCAAAGCTAAAATAGTATATAAGGACCCAAATATAAAGAAATACAAACAATAATAATTACAAACAACTAAAATTAGACAAAGATAAACATGATGCCTACCAGAGGCGCAGCCAGGGATAGGTTCTGGGGGGGGGGGGGGGGGGGGGAGCGCGCCTGCTGGTCCTTTGTTTATGTTGTGGCATTACAGTAGGTATTTTAATTGTTTCAGAGATATCACGGTTGAAGCGGAACCTGCAGAAGATCTGGTATTATGTATGCCTCTGTGATTTTAGCTTTCTTATTAATTACTTACAAATACAAGTCTGGCAAATAATGGAGTATTACAATCAGCCCCTTAATAAGAAGAGAAATGAAATATACCATAATGCAACAACGTCAATGTGTCAATGTGAAAACTTCCCACCCTTAATATCTTTCTTGCAGTTAAAAATATAAAAAATCGGAAAGACACGTCAATTTCATTTATAAGGGGGACACTTTAAATGAATAGTTTAAGCCTTCTTGTTTCAACCCCCTAGGAGGGGTAGATGTCACCCTTAGAATCTTAAATGGGAATGGGGGTCAAGTGGCACATCGTTTAAAAAATCGTTCAATTCTCTTTTCAGTGGTATCCCACTTTGTTGCTTTTTGTTCAGAGGTGTACGAATAATCGCGTTTCAAAGTTGCAGAAACAATTAAGCTTGCCTGGCATTGAGATTTTGGTTTTCAGGTTAGTGTTTACACAAAAATTATTGCATTGGGACTCCTTGTAGTACAAATGATTAGATATTAGGTGGCAGGAATATTATTGTTAATTCGCTTTTGCTTGTTGGGCTGTTCAGTGATAACTTTTATTAAGCATAAAGTGTGAGAATGGTTTATTCTCTGCAAGAGAGAACTGAAATTATTTTCATTTATGGAGAGGTTGGAAAGTGCGCACGAAGGACGGCAATGGTTTTCAATGAAAGAAATCGAAATCGTGAAGTAAGTCACAGATATGTGCTGGATTTGGTGGCAAAGTTCTCCGAAACTGGTTCGGCGAGTAATAGAAAAATAAATAACCTACGAGTGATGAATGAAGGAGCTCAAATTGAGGTTTTGGGGTTATTTGCTGCAGAGTCCACCAGCTCCTTGCGGACAGTAGCAGAACAGACAGGAATATCACACGAGACTGTAAGAAAAGCACTGAAAATGCATAAACTCCATCCATACAAAATGCAGAATACTTCAAGAACTCTATGACGATGATTTTGATAGAAGAATAGAGTTTTGTGAATTCATGAGTCGTCAAGTCAACGCCATCCCTAATATTCTGTCGAATATCTGTTTCAGCGATGAATGTTAATTTTTTCTAAATAGAAATGTTAACAAACAAAATTGTCAATATTGGAGTGACGAAAACCCGCATATTTTTCGAGAAGGACATACACAATATCCCCAAAAAGTTTATGTTTGGGCTGGTATTCTTGGAAATGCCATTATTGGTCCTTTATTTATTGAAGGAAACTTGACGGGTGATCTGTACTTTAATATGCTTGAAGAGACTATTGATCCTCTTATCACCCATGAGCTACAAACTCAAATTGATGCAGAGGGTAATTCAGTTTTACAAGAGGATTTGATAACATTCCAGCAGGACGGTGCTCCACCTCATTATTTTCTTCCGGTCCGACAGTGGTTAAACGAGAGATTCCCGGATAGATGGCTTGGCAGAAGGGGACCAATTGAATGGCCTCCAAGATCACCGGATTTAACACCCTTAGACTTCTTTCTTTGGGGACATCTTAAATCCATTGTTTATAAAACACAACCTGCTGATATTGATGATCTTAAAAGGTGAATTGCAGCAGAATGCAGGTCAATTCCCGGTGAAGTTTTCCGAAATGTTAGGGAGGAGTTCGAAAATAGACTTTATTATTATTTACAGGAAAATGGACAACAATTTGAACAACTTATAAGATAGTGCGTAAGTAGATCCCATGTGTTTTATTGTAGAAATTTCTCTTCTGCAATAAAAAGTTATTTTTGTCGAAGTAAAATAATCAATAAGTAAGAAATCAATTGTTTAAACTAGATTTTCTTCCTGTTATTCAACGATTTTAACGCCTAATCCTCTAATCATTTGTACTACAAGGAGACCCAATGCAATAATTTTTGTGTAAACACTAACCTGAAAACCAAAATCTCAATGCCAGGCAAGCTTAATTGTTTCTGCAACTTTGAAACGCGATTATTCGTACACCTCTGGACAAAAAGCAACAAAGTAGGATACCACTGAAAAGAGAACTGAACGCCCTTTAAAACGATGTGCCACTTGACCCCATTCCCATTTAAGATTCTAAGGGTGACATCTACCCCTCCTAGGGAGTTGAAACAAGAAGGCTAAAACTATTCATTTAAAGTGTCCCCCTTATAAATGAAATTGACGTGTCTTTCCGATTTTTCATATTTTTAACTGCCAGAAAGATAGTAAGGGTGAGAAGTTTTTAAATTGACACCCTGTATATTATGTGGATAAGCGGTGAGGAATGTAGGGAGAAGCTTGCAGGTCGGTTTAGCGGTCAAAGTCGGGGAAGTGAAGGGGCAGCGATTGCCTGTAGACCATGTGCTCTCTTTGCTTCCAGTTAAGCGGCTGATTGTAATAATCGACGACTTAAAAGAAGCATATTATGCCAAACCTGTTATTATTATAATACTTAGAGAATCTTAGAAGAATATAAGCAGTAATATGTAGAATCAACAGGATATAGACCATAGCCATAGAGGGTTTAAAAAGCTCGTATTATTGTCAGTAGTTTTTCTAGTAATTAGTTTTCTAAATCCTAAAGTAAAATTGAATAACCAAGAATATAGTAAAGTCCCTAGGCCCTAGAGAGTAATTTGAGAAAATTGTCCATGACTTAGTGCAAGATGTCTTCTTCCGTAGATACCAGCAATTCCCAACCAGGGGTACGCGATAAGTTCTTTAGGGGTAGAGCTGGTAAGGGTATACGCAAGAAATAAATATCTATAACCAATTGAAAGTTCATTTAAATTACTATTGAATTGAACATTTAAAATAATTAAAATGACAGGAATACTCCAAGGTAGATAATTTGTCAATAAAGGAAAAAGAGAAGTTGATTAAGCTTTCCGTTGATACCACTTTAAAATCCCAATTTAAAGCAAATTGTGTTCTTAAGTTTTGGACAGAGATTAGCAAATAATTCGTGCTGCTTGTACAAACAGAGCTTTCTCTTCGTTTTTCATTTGAGGGAATTACCAGTGGGTACGCTAATCAAAAAGGGTTGGGAACACTGAACTCCCACCAGCAGAAAAACAAAGCTATCTAAAAATGTCCCCGGCATGCACAATTTCGCGGACGCGTAATTCATGCGCTGTACGTCGGATTTCTACAATTTTCTGATATTTGACGTTTGTGTTGCCCAGGGCCGGTCGTCTCTTTATTCTTTATTTACACAGTGTTTGGCGTATGTATTGTGAGATTTGTGAGTGTTATTTTCAGTGGTCTTCAATTCTTTATTGTGAAACTTTCGTTTAAAACTTATTACTAGGTTGGACTTTTATAAATAGTTTAGGTTTATTTAGGTTATAGTGCAGTGTCTTTTAGTGTAAAGTGTTAGTTCGTGATAAGAAACCCAAACCTGAATTCAGTTCTACAGGTACCTACCTACATAAAATAATTTTAAAATTGTATTCCCGCATAGCATTTACCTTTCTTTCCATGTACTTATTTAGGTAAGTGTTTTTTTTTTGGGAATGTTTAAGCTATCGATTGTTGCTACTATAACGTTCAAGTACTTTATAATAATTTATTCAATTTGAAACTCGACAGAGAGTTTAAACTAGGGATAATAATATGTTATTTGTGGCTAACTTGTTTACTTATTTTTGACAAATTAGTGAAATATTTTAAAATATTTTTCTCTTCTCGCCACCCTAACAAAATAATTCACAGTATATCAATATTATGTGTTTCGTCAATACGGCTGCTACTATGTTGATGTGATGATTTCTGTTAGAGGGCTTTGTAGACTCATTATTAGGAAACAGAAGAATAGTTTTGTAAATCAACGATATAATAATAAAGTTCATGTACAAAAGAATATTTGCCGAACTTTGAGACAAAAAATAAAATTAAATGACTTAGTATTGGGAAAGGCAGACAAGGGCAATTGTTTGGTAATTATGGAAAAACAACAATATTTCAATAGGGTCCAAAACTTTTTGGATAATAATAATATGATTATCGAACTTAAGAAAGATCCGAATCCGTCTTACACTACAGAACTCAAAAGATTGATTAATGGCCAAAATTTTTATGATGAACTTAAGATGAATAAACCTATAATTCCTATGAATTCCAGTACCCCTTTATTATACGGTATGGTCAAAATTCACAAAAATGATATGCCAATTAGGCCTGTTGTTGTTGGTTTTGTATCTTCATCGGCATATTTTTTAGCAAAATGGCTAGACATATGTTTGAGAAACCTCTTGAATTATCAAAATGAATACAGTATTAAGAACACCAATGAATTAATTCAAGATTTAAAAAGTATTAACTTACTAAATGATTGCCTTTTGGTTTCTTTTGATGTGGTCAATCTGTTTCCAAGTATCCCTCGGCCTCTGGTGGTAAATATCGTGGAATGTTTGCTTGGAAAGAACTCATCTCTGCCTGATAATATATTGAATAAATTTTTAGGTTTACATTTTTTTAGATTTAATGACAAGTTTTTTAAAATAACAGATGGTTTACCGATGGGTTCAGCGCTTTCCCCCTTTTTAGCTGAAATCTTTATGGATGATTTTAAAAATAAGTTGTTTAATTCAAATTTTTACCTTCTAGATAAGATTTTATTATGGCGCAGATATGTTGATGACACTTTTATTGTCCGGACAGGAACAGGGAATGAATTGGAAACTTTTTTCAATTTTTTAAATTCTTTAAACAACCACATCAAATTTACAAAAGAAATAGGATCTGAATGATGTCTGAACATATATTCATTGTCTTTCCTACAAAATGCCAAGGCAAGACAATTTCACATGTTTCTCAAGTCTACTATTAAACATTTAAAACCTCCGTTTTGACTTGCTTTTAATCTGTTAAAAAAAAACAGTAACTTTTGTGCAACTTTAGTCGTATATTGTATAGAAAATGATAGAAGGAGACCAGGCGACAAAAGGCACCTGTTACAGTGTTAAGAAAAACCACTGACGGACCTGACATACACGCGAACTGCGCAGACGCAACGCTTCCGGAAAACGCCGCATGCTGGGGACATTTCTGTAACATGATATTAGAAATATATTGGTTATATATATATATGGTTGGGAACCGCTGCCATAGCCAGTTGCTAGTGTTAACTTCTACGTATAGATGTTCCTTTACTCTATTTACCCATTTATGGATGTCTATATACTCAAATTGCTTTTTTTGTTTTAGGAAACACTTTCCTAGTGAACGTAGGACTTGCAGATCTTCTAGTGACTGGCCTAGTGATCCCGGCTTCGGCTGTGGTGATTCTGGCTGGACTCAAAGACAACCTAACCGTCTGCCAATTTCAGTGGTTCTTGGCTGTATGGTGTTTTCTGGTGACGGTGTTGTCGCTGGCAGCTGTAGCATGGGAGAACTATTTCAGACTGTGTTATTCTATAGATGTCTATCAGAAGCTTACCAGGAGGTAAATGAACTAACACTTTTTGGTTGTTATTTGACTAATCTTATGTTTTCAGAAAAATCACATGTCTATTGATGGCCATATGGACTGTCTGCGGCTGCATATCAGGAATGCAGTTTTACTCAGATCTCTCCTTTGACTATTGCACCAGGAATGATCTGGGGCTGATCCCGTATCAGGCGACTATTTGCGTCATCTTCGTCATCTTCCCATTGTCAGTTGCACTAGTCTGTTACATTAGAACTGGATACCAAGTCAGAAGGTCAGTATGTCCGATGTGTGGACTTCACCGGTCTAAGCATGATTCTTTTTATTTTAGGTTTAAATCCAGGCCCAACTTCAAGGCTCCGATAACTTTCAGTTGGGACTACGCCCTCACCCAGGCCAACATGTACAGTTTTGTAATATTCCTGGTGTTCTGGGTCCCTTTTGGAGTCGTGCTGGCGGTGGACAACGTCAACAAGGTCTCCGGAAAAGTATTCTACAACCTGGCTTGGCTAGCCATCAGCAAATCGTGCATCAGCAGCATAGTGTACGGGATATTGAATCGACACTTTAGAGGAGCCTACGTCAATCTTTTTCAGGTGAGATATGTTCACGTTTTGCCTTGTGCCACAATCTGCAATAACTAATTTTTTTTTAGTACTGTTGTTGCAAGACCACAGTGTCGTTTTCAAGAAGGCAAAGACCCGAAGGCGTGAGACCATCGGGGGATGTCCGGGTTCACATTATACCCGGTTACAACATGTACTGTAGTCCGCAAAGAGCGAATGAAGGGAGCAGAGGCAAAAGATTCACCGAAAGGTATGCCAAAGATTCGGTATTGTGAAGTTGGCGTGACAGGAATAGTACAAGCAGTGATCTACTTTTAGATGTACATCTTCACGAGCAAACGGCAGAGAGGTCTACGAGTTATGATGAGGCGATATGGCAACGATGGTCGGTTCGACCTCTGCAGACGGAAGGGGGGTGTCCCACCAGGGGGTCTGGATATAGAAATAGTTCCTTTTGGTCTTGGCCAAGAGTGGTTTAAGTTCGGTAGCTTCTCGACATCCAAATATCCAATAATTGTTAAGACTGCAGTTTTTCTTTTGACTGCAATCGAATGAAATGTTTTTTACGTTTGTTAGAATAATTGAAAACAGATCAAGATAACTTGGATTTACTTATTAAAAAGAAACGCCTTTTTTAAAGCTTTAATATATTACTAATAAATTTATATATTATAGGAAAAGAAAACGCACGAAGACAAATTTCTAATTCTAAATCACATTCAGCTCGTACAGTTTTTCAAGCAATAAGTATTAAAATAACACCATCCTGTTTAAAATTAGAACGTTACCACCCCTACTCTTTAAAAAAGAAAAGAGATAAAAGTAGCAAAAGCAAGTTGAAATAACCCCCATCCCTATCATGATAGTCCAAACGTTTTTTTAAGATATTGCATTTTGTAGCACACTTAGACGGAGTGGCCATATTGAAGCGCGCATATACAGGGTGTCCCAGAATATGTTGGCAATCTCCCGGATTCAGATAGAACACATAAAAATAACAAGTTCCTATACATATTTTTTTCCTACGGCACCCCTACGGCGATACGGGCCCATAAAGCACGCCACTGGAAATCGTTTGGTTTTAAATAACTTTTTTTATTTATTTATTTATTCAACAATACAATACACTACAGAACACAGTTCCAAATGGTATATTCTAAAAGAAACAGTACTTACATATATATACAGTACTTACATATATACACAGTCTTCCCTTTTTTTTGGCTCATGGGCCTAGCAGTAAGTAAAATATTTTTGATGAACTATTATTCCGTGGGATTAGCCAGTTTGTTCCTGTTTACCGTTTGAAAAATCCAAAATTTCCCAAATGGTACACTAATGAACTGAAAAATCTAATTTTTGAAAAAAATAAATGCCATAAAAATACAAGCAAACCAACTTGTGGTGTCATTACGAAAGGTTCACTTTGTTGAGGTCACAAATTAATGTTTTAAAGCGAAGTTGCTATCTTGAATACATAAATAATGTCGAAAATAATTTAACTGACAACGCGAAAGAATTTTGAAACTTTGTGAATTCACAAAGAGGAGGCAATTGTGTACCTAACTATATACATTTGGACGGGCAGACGGGAACGGACGGGCAATCGATTGTAGATGTCTTTAAGACGCACTTTCAAAATGTGTACAAATCTGATGTTGATTTTGATGACACATTACACCTAAATAGTGAGTCATCGTTACACCTAAGTAATTTCTCACTAACCCTAGGAGAGGTGTTTGATGATATTTTAAAGCTCAACCAAAATAAGGGACCTGGCCCTGATGGCATACCTCCTAATTTCTTAGCAAACTGTGTATACTCTTTGTCCAAACCTATTTATTTGCTTTTTAAACTGTCTCTGGAAACTGGTGTTTTTCCTGAGGAGTGGAAATACAGTTTTATCACGCCCATATTTAAATCTGGGTCTCAGTCAGATGCTAGAAACTATAGACCAATTTCAATTTTAAGTACAATACCTAAACTTTTTGAAAATATCGTATGTGATCATATTAAAGGTTTCATTATGAGGGATATCAATCAGGAGCAGCATGGCTTTTGTAAGGGTAGATCAACAACCACAAATATGGTGATTTTTACTCAGACTGTTTTGAGTGCTTTGGAAAGTGGGTGCCAAATTGATGCCATCTATACAGATTTTAGTAAGGCATTTGACACCGTGAATTATCATATTTTGGCACAAAAGCTGCAGTGCTTTGGCTTTGCTGGGATTTTACTTAAGTGGATAATATCATATATTAGTAATAGAAAACAGCTTGTAAGGGTAAAGGGTTTTGTGTCACAGGAAATATGTGTCACTTCTGGTGTGCCACAGGGAAGCCATTTAGGTCCTTATTTATTCGACATCTTTATTAACGACCTTTCACGGGTGGTCCTGTTCTCACGGCCTTTACTTTTTGCTGATGATTTGAAATTGATTCTAAAGGTTAATTCTCATGATGATGCTGTGAGACTACAGGATGACTTGAATAGGGTGAATGAGTGGTGTGTTATCAATAAAATGGATTTAAACATTACAAAATGCAAAATAATGTAATTCTATCGCATAAAGCACCCAATTGTTTTCGATTATAGTCTTAATGATCATGTTTTGGAAAGAGGTACCACAGTCCTTGACTTGGGTTTGTGCTTGGATGTCAAATTGGACTTTCATGGTCATTATGAATACATTGTTAACAAGGCGTTTAAGATGTTAGGTTTTATTTGTCGTAATGCAAAAGATTTTCGGAGAATGAGTAGTTTAAATAATTTAAAGAAATAGTCCATTCTCGAAGTGGAGTTGAAATATAGGGAAAGGGGAAAAAAAGTCAAAAAGTCTTTCTCCACTAATTTAATAGTGAGCTATTAAAGGCTCAATTTTAAAATTAAATTGTCTCTACATGTTTCAAAGGTAGTAACCTTTATCTTCAGGAGACCAAAGTAGTGCTGCAGTTATTATTAGCAGTAGAGAGAAAACTGTTGGTGGAAAATGACGTTGATGGAGCTTTTTTTTTATTTAAAAATATTTTGACAAGATATTAATAATTGAATGTAATCAGCATGCTAAAATTGGAATTGAAAGTGGAATGTTATATTTAAATCAAAGTTTATGAAAAGACACTGTCAATCTGTGGTCGAATTTAAAAAGGGAAGATATTCGTTATTTGAAAATCATACGTCAGGATATATAAAAAGGATCTTTTGGACATTCTAGATCTTGTTAGAGAAAGATTTTTGTTTGTGATTTGTTTTATGAGAAATTCTGTAATAAGAAAGAAATTTGTAATTAGTAATGAAATAAAATTATTAATAATGTCTGTACTTACATAATGTTGAAATTTCATTTGTAAAATTAGTACAGACATTATTAATAATTTTATTTCATTACTAATTACAAATTTCTTTCTTATTACAGAATTTCTCATAAAACAAATCACAAACAAAAATCTTTCTCTAACAAGATCTAGAATGTCCAAAAGATCCTTTTTATATATCCTGACGTATGATTTTCAGATAACGAATATCTTCCCTTTTTAAATTCGACCACAGATTGACAGTGTCTTTTCATAAACTTTGATTTAAATATAACATTCCACTTTCAATTCCAATTTTAGCATGCTGATTACATTCAATTATTAATATCTTGTCAAAATATTTTTAAATAAAAAAAAAGCTCCATCAACGTCATTTTCCACCAACAGTTTTCTCTCTACTGCTAATAATAACTGCAGCACTACTTTGGTCTCCTGAAGATGAAGGTTACTACCTTTGAAACATGTAGAGACAATTTAATTTTAAAATTGAGCCTTTAATAGCTCACTATTAAATTAGTGGAGAAAGACTTTTTGACTTTTTTTCCCCTTTCCCTAGTTTAAATAATGTTTATAAAACTCTTGTTAGGTCAAGTTTGGAATATCTCTCTTGTGTATGGTCACCAATGTATTTAGTACATATTCAAAGCATAAAAAAGGTTCAAAGGATATATTCCAGATATATTTCTTTTAAATTTAAGTTGCCTCCACAATCTTATGACGGTTTGAGGCGGAGACTGGGTTTGGATTCGTTATCCGGGCGTAGAGTGAAATCTGATATTTATTTTTTATTTAAATTAGTAAATGGAATAATTGATTGTCCAGATTTGTTATAAATGATAAACTTTCGCGTCCCATCAAGGAGTACAAGGGATCATTCCCTCTTTGCTGTTGATCGTCATAGGTGCAACTACGGGATATCTTCTCCTGTTACTAGAATGGTTAATGGTGGCAATATGATTGAATATGACTTTTTTAATTCCTCCTTTGCTTCCTTTAAGAGAAGAGTATCCGAACTTTCACTTTGATATTCCTGTTCTTAGATTGATTTTAAGGAGACTTACCTAGTTAAATACCATCATATTAGAAAATTATTAAATTACACCTGGTACTTTAAAAGTAATTTAAAAACAAACGATTTCCAGGGGCGTCCTTAATGGGCCCATATCTCTGTAGGGGGGGGGGACCATAGGAAAAAAATGTATAGGCGCTTGTCAAATTATTTTTATGTGTTCTATCGAAATCCGGAAGATTGCACACATATTCTGGGACGCCCTGTAGACAGAGCTAGAAGGAGTACGCTGTGGCCCATGGCTAAATCATATTTGCCCAGACTTTATCTATGTATTTGCATTTGTATGGAACCATCTGTATGTCCCCAAGTTCTGTTGGAAATCAGAAGCAATATACCACACAAGTTCCTATAAGTCATAATATGTCCTCCCTATCAATGATAATTTCCAAAACTCATCATGATAGGCCAAACGCTCACGCTTTATTTAAGTATACTGTTGAAATAAACTATGATTTAAAATCAGTAGCAATACCCCACCGTTTCTTTGAATATCAATCTTTTTGTAAAAGTTTCAAAGCGATTCATATAGTTTAACAAAAAAAAAACAGGGCTTTCGTCCGTCCGTACAAATGCTGTCCTTTCTTAACTGTTTGATTTTTAATAATTATTAATTATAAGCAATGAAAAATTATACCCAGATATATTTTGAGCCAAGGTAACTTGATTTGTTTATGGTTACAAATGGGGTAAGGCTGCAATAGGAAGCCCCAAAATATCTACTGGCTGAGATAGTTTATGAATTTTCGAGAAACCCTAGACAATACTGACTATCAAAAATTGTATTTGGTTAGAGGTTAGTTGTATTGCACCAAAAATATTTACATGCTCTGTGTGCGTACTATATATTTGTAGAATTTAATAAAATACATGAAGTACAATAAATACGTTGTATAGGGTGTGATTCAAATCAAAATAGTTTTTATTTCATTTTTAACCTTATAAGGCATCTTTGAAACACCCTGTATAATACCTAAACAACTATATTTTTAATATGTAATAGATTGTTTATATATATACCATAATATAATATCACCATGTATATCATGTCGCTGTCTGTGTTATATGTCTATATACTAATCAATGTATGTTAAATTACATATTGTAAGTCAACATTTCAACAAAAGTCGCAACAACAAAACTATTATATTAAGCTACTCTAATCCGTCACATTGCTCGTAAGAAAATACATAGCTGCACAAAAACATAAAAAAAGAACGTCGTAATATCGTGTAACCATATTTTTGCTTGTTATGTATGTATGGCACGCCTCTATTCAATGATACAAATACATAGTTGACAAAAAAGGCAATGAATAAGATCCAACTATGACAACTACTATACCTATACCTGGTGTATTAATACCATATCATATTCTTCTTTAATTTAACTTTAACATGAACTTGTTAATTTTTTTTCAAATTTACTTCACTAAACTAATTTAAATTTAACAAGGTGACCAATACGATACTTGTTAACTTGTAAAACTTACTGTAAACTAAATTATTTTGTTTGACAAGTTGACAATCATTTATCTTTTAAGTCTGAGGAGTTGACAAGCACTTGCTATAACTATATGGTCAAACTTACTAAACTGAACTACGCAATTATATTTGACGAACACTTTATTTGCAAGCACTTATTTTAACTTGTAACATTTCCTATACACTAAACTATTTTAAGTTTGACAAGTTGACAAGCACTTGTTATAACTATGTTGTCAAACTTACCAAACTAAACTCCACATTTATGTTTGACAAACACTTTATTTAAGTTTGACAAGTTTACAAGCACTTATTATAACTATGTGGTCAAACTTACCAAACTAAACTACGAAATTATATTTGACGAACACTTTATTTAAGTTTGACAAGTTTACAAACACTTATTTTAACTTGTAAAATTTCCTATACACTAAACTATTTTAAGTTTGACAAGTTGACAAGCACTTGTTATAACTATGTGGTCAAACTTACCAAACTAAACTCCACATTTATGTTTGACAAACACTTTATTTAAGTTTGACAAGTTTACAAGCACTTATTTTAACTTGTAAAATTTCCTATACACTAAACTATTTTAAGTTTGACAAGTTAACAAGCACTTGTTATAATAACTATGTGGTCAAACTTATCAAACTAAACTCCATATTTATGTTTGACAAACACTTTATTTAAGTTTGACAAGTTTACAAGCACTTGTTATAACTATGTGGTCAAACTTATCAAACTAAACTACGCAATTATATTTGACGAACACTTTATTTAAGTCTGACAAGTTTGCAAGCACTTATTTTAACTTGTAAAATTTCCTATAAACTAAACTATTTTAAGTTTGACAAGTTGACAAGCACTTGTTATGACTATGTGGTCAAACTTACTAAACTGAACTACGCAATTATACTTGACGAACACTTTATTTAAGTTTGACAAGTTTACAGGCACTTATTTTAACTTGTGAAATTTCCAAACACTAAACTATTTTAAGTTTGACAAGTTGACAAGCACTTGTTATAATAACTATGTGGTCAAACTTACTAAACTGAACTCCGCATTTATGTTTGACAAACACTTTATTTAAGTTTGACTAGCACTTTACTTGGGTTTGTTAAGTTTACAAGCACTTATTTAACTGGTCAAATTTCCTAGATATTAAACTATCTTAAGTTTGACAAATTTACAAGCACTTATTTTACCTTTTCAAATTTCCTAGACACTGATTTATTGTAAGTTCGACAAGTTTAGAAGCACTTATTGTCAAAGTTAATGTAAAGAAAGCCATTACTCGTATAATATACAGCTGAAGTAGTCGACTATAGTGCTTTCGAGTTGGAGTTACAAAGCATTGGATATGTCGAATCCAATGGATCTAGTGCATTGCCTTCACAAATATATAAACACGTTGACAAGTAGTGTTTGTAATGTTTAAAGTGTCGCCTTTTCCAAACTGTGATGTCTTAATAAACGAAGAAATTCAATGTGATAGGGGACCATTGAGGTTTACATATATTTTTTGTAAATACACTAAATGTGCTTATATAGTTTTATTTATTGGCCATTTTTCTATGAGCTTAGAAATTTTGTTCGGTAGCATTGTTTGTATTAACCAATGATATATCATCTGCGCAGAGCACAGATCCAGAAAAGCCACTAGAGACTAAATCAGGATTATATTGGACTGTCAGACAGTTGACAGGTCAATGATATGTGTCATAAGTGCTGTCCGCATGCATGTAAGGAGGTAAAATGCAAACCCTGTATAATATAATATATGTATAATAAATAAATGTTGTGATAATAAAAATAGCTAGGTTTAAGCAAGGATAATTTAATAACTTAGTTGAATTGGTTTTTTGAACATTGATAACCTGATGTATTTTCAATTTATCATTCCCATGTAATGTGTTGATTATTTTATAAGAATTTGTTTTTAATGTTTTTAAACTGAAAATTCCTACTTAAAAGATACATCTACAAAGTGTAAAAGTGTAGATTTTCTAAGTTGTAATAAAAACGTGGAAAATCAGATGATCTTGTTTCATTTCCCCCAACATCTTGCTGGCTATGTAAACCGGCCCTAAACCCAGAATTGAAAACGTTGTCAACCTCTAAACTATTGTCAAAATATGAGTGTCAAGAAGTGAAACAGAAAAATTAAATATTACAACTATTTAACATGCATTTGGTAAGATACTTTGGACTTTATATTTATTTGATCCATCCGCTGAAGTTTATTCTAGGACTCGACATATCCAACAGCAGTATTTTGCATTATAGCGACAGAATTTTGCGAACGATTTTCGTTCTGTGGATTAAGAAGTAAGTATTTGATAAAGAGGCACTGACCCTAGCGCAAGAAATCTTGCAACACAGCAGTGCAAGTTCAATTCTTTCTAGTCTCTTTGAATGAAGCTTGTCTAGAGATATAAGAAATATAATAATGCAGGTAAATTATGGTCCGTACTTAAAAATGTCTTAAAGTAAACCGCAAGTCTGGAAGACGTAATTTCATTATTAAAGTAATAGTTTGGTGACTTAAAACCGATTTTTACCACCAGATTCAAAATGAGAGGGTTAATCCCATAAAACAAATTATGTTCTAAAGACTGTATATACAGGGTTGTTGGTATGTATGGAAACGGTCGATTATTTCTTAAAGTATGACAGTAAGCAAAAAATATTTGAGATAAAAGTTTTAGGGTTTTTTAGGGTGTATTAGAATTTTAAAAAAATAAGTATACAGGATGAGTCAAAAAACCGTACGGAAGCAAAGTTACATTTTTTTAAATGGAACACCCTATATCCTCGAATATTTTTGGATTTAGCATAAAATAACAATTATTTTTAATAAGTGCATTATAAGTCTAAACCTAATAGTTTCCGAGATATCGACTTTTGAAAACTTACATTTTTAATCTTTGACAGCTTCTAGCTTTCTAACGGTACGTTTTAGAGTAAAACGGCTTGCATGTCCCTATCTTACTTTTTTATGATCTACCCAAAAATATTAACTTCCGGTTAAACCCGAAGTACTGTATTTCCGGCTTTTGAGTTACATCCGGTTTAACCGGAAGTTGATGTTTTTGGGAAGACAATAAAAAAGTAAGATAGGGGCATGAAAGCCGTTTTATTCTAAAAGGTACCGTTAGAAAGCTAGAAGCTGTCAAAGTTCAAAAATGTAATTTTTCAAAAGTCGATATCTCGGAAACTATTAAGTTTAGACTTGTAATGCACGTATTAAAAAATAATTGTTATTTTATGTAAAATCCAAAAATGTTCGAAGATATAGCGTGTTCTATTTAAAAAAAAGTAACTTTGTTCCTCTACGGTTTTCTGACTGAACCTGTATACTTATTTTTTTTAAATTCTAATACACATTAAAAAACCCTAAAACTTTTATCTGAAATATTTTTTGCTGACTGTTTTACTTTAAGAAATAATCGACCGTTTCCATACATACCAACGACCCTGTATAGCCACTCTAGTTAGTTTTAAGCTTAGTAATTATTCTTACTTCGTGTGTAATACAGCGTTTGTTTCATCGTGTGCGAGTCAAGAAAAATATGTGCGAGCCCAATGTATCTCAGGAGATAACCCCGTCGAAAAGCAGAAAACGCTTTTCTGTGGAAACTAAGGAAGGTATAAACAATGTTTATTCAAGTCTCATTGAATGTGCGGCCAGCAAGCAAGCAGCGTTAGAAAAAAGAGGTAAACAAATTACGATTTTGCATGCTGGATCTAAAGACGGATGATTCCAAATAGACTTTCTCTGTCTGCAAAAAACATTAAAGATTCTTCTCTGGATTACCATAAGGACACCACTGCTGATTTATTTGAAGATTGGTTTAAAAACAAGTTAATTCCAAATATACCTCCGAATAGCGTAATTGTAATGGACAATGCAAGCTACCATAGTAGGCAGTTGACCAAGACTCCCTCCTCAAATGACACAAATGCAACAATCCAAAACTACATGTATGATAATGACATTTATTTTCAGGAAGATTACACCAAAAGGCAATTAATTGAGGTTTTACAAAGTTTAAAACTACAAAAGGAATACTTCTGTGATAATTATGCAAAAAATCTGGGGCATACAGTTTTAAGGCTTCCACCTTACCATTGTATATTTAATCCCATCGAACATGTTTGGCACCAACTGAAATCTGCCATTTGTCGTAACAATATTTGCCCTACTATTAACTCCAGTGTACTTGAGCTTATAGAAACTGAAGTTTTTAACATCCCTTCACAAAGTTGGGCGAATTCTGTTACACATGTTGACAAAGTGGAAAAATCCTATATTCATATAAACAATATAGCGCAAATAATAGTTACATTAGATGATGATAGCGATAGTGATATTAATATATTAAGTGAATAATTATTATAAGTACCGAATAATTTGTCTATTTTTTTAATCATAAATATAATTTTTAATAATAAAATAACTTGTAATTTCATATTTAAACATAAATAAAATATTATTTAATGTCTTACTTATTTTTATTACAAACCATGATTAAATTCTAAGCCAAATACGGACCTGTTCGGCCATATTTCAATTTTACAGCTGGTCCGGGTCTTTCCTAATAGGGATCAGTTGGTCACTTTCTTATATCTCTAAACAGACTTTACCCATTTAGGGATTGCGCTATAGCATTCACAAATCAGTTCTGGAGTTGCCACACAGTAATGCAGAGCAACAGTTCTTGCTAGCTTGTGAAAGTACCTTTTATAATGATGAACAGCCAGCAGTAAACAAATTAATTTTCAGCGATACTGTCTCTGTACCTACGAAATATCCTGCTTTTTTCTGAGGACGCCGCAACTGTGATATATCACGTATTTATCATGGTTTGTTATATCGTACCAGTGGTTGGCGCGATATGTGCTGATAGTTATTTCGGAAGATACAGGTATGTATATACAGTGATGGGCTAAAATATGGAAATTGTTTGAATGGTTCGGTAAACAGACACAATTTTCGGTATTGGAGTACAAATAGTTGGATGAGAGAACAGCACACGCAAAACCCACAAAAAGTAAATGTTTGGGCAGGGATATTAAATGATAGAATTATTGGACCTTTTTCTTCGATGGAAATCTTACAGGAGACCGGTATTTACAATTTCTTCAAAATGAATTAATTCCCACACTAGCAGCGGATTTTCCAAATCCGAATCAGCCTAATCTACCAGAAGCGTCTATCTGGTTTCAGCAGGATGGTGCTCCGCCTCATTTTGCTCGACAAGTACGAGAGTATTTGAATACTGTATTTCCCGCACGATGGATAATAAGAGGACCCATAGAATGGCCTGCAAGATCTTCCGATCTTACACCAATGGATTTCTTTCTTTGGGGTTATTTGAAATCAAAAGTGTATAAGGATAATCCACAAAATTTGGAAGACTTTTTTTATTTTTCTATTTAACGGTTCGTCGGCGTATCTGAGGCCATCTTGAACCGGTCATCGACCGTACGGTTTTTAATCGTGCGGTCTACCGACTGGGGAGTGTGAAACGGCACCTTCATCCTACCAGATATCCGATCTCATCCGGCCTGTCCGGCGTGAATAGGATGGTTTTGATGTCGATTCATTTTACACTCTTCCCTAAGACAAGAGCACGCGAAGTTTCCCAAGCAGTCACCCATCCAAGTACTAACCGCGCTCGACACCGCTTAACTTCGGTGGTCTGACGGGAACCCTCGTATGTTCGTAACGGCTGAAAATAAATATCAACAACTATATAGTTTTAGAATCGGATCGCCAAATGCAATTCAATCGTGTGGTTATTTATGAGGGTTGCCGTTTAAAAAAATTCAAAATGGCGTCGTATCTGTCACTTTTTGACATCTGTCGAATTTGACTATAGCGGAAATCGCTTGCTTACGAGAAATTATGTCACTGTGAAAAAAATTAGGGTGTTTGGCTTAAAAGGTCTATTTATTAAAGGGGTGAGACACTTAAAAGACAAAATCGATGGAGGCAAATTAGGGACCCCCGTATTTCCGAAACGGCTGAAAATAAGTATCAACAACTATATAGTTTTAGAATCGGATCGCCAAATGCAATTCAATCCTGTAGTTATTTATGGGGGTTGCCATTTAAGAAAATTCAAAATGGCGTCTCATTTGTAAATCTATGTATTTTTTTACATTAAATTCGGCTTCCTTATCGAAAATCATTGAGAAATATGTAATTTGTTTTTTATTATAGTCAGCAGGAAAATCGCCAATCGGGTGAGACACTTAAAAAAATGTCCCTGTACAAATACAGCGAGTAGCCCAATTGACAAGGAGATCTCGAATTTCTCTAACTTTAATTAATTCCAGCATTAGTGACTTTATTTTCGAATCCATTGGACCCAGACTCTTCTGACAAAGAACTGATGTTCAACAAGATGGTGCTCCTTCGCACTGTGTTGCCACTGTGCCTACATTTTTGGATGAAACCTTTCCCAATCGGTGGATAGGAAGAAGAGGACCTATCGAATGCCCTGCTAGGTCGCCAAACCTAACTCCGCTGGACTTTTTTTCGTGGGGTTAACCTAAATCGAAAGTATTTGTTGACAGGCTAAACAATCTGCAGGAGTTGAAAGAGAGGATTCGCAGAGAAGAGCGTGTCATAACTCCAGAAATAGATGAAAACGTGCAAAACAGTATCAATCGTTTTCGATAACTGTTGAGTTTAGGTATAGGACATGGTACAAGAAACATACTAAGAATTAGATGCAAGATTAAAAAATGAAATAAAAAATAGATGTTTTCGTTTCAAAAAATGAAGTTGTTGGTCGTAACTTAATTTTGGGCTACCCTGTATATATGAATTTACCATAAAAAAATATTAAGAAATAAAAATCGACGGCCCGAGCATTTTCCAAAAAACACACCGTTGAATTTTAAATGAATTCAGACATTACTTCTGGGACTTACTGTATATTTGTAGTGTTGGTACGGTGAGTTTGAACTAATATACCTACTTGTTTACTTCTAGCACCATCAGAACCTTTTCCTTAATCTATCTCATCGGAAATCTGTTGATGTGCATCGCAGCCATTCCAGTGTTGGACCACGATCCAATGTAAGGCGCACCGAAAAAGTTGTGATGCTTCATATAAAAATGCCGACTTACTTTTTTAGCTTGATGTCAGCTTTAGGCTTAATTCTTATTGCTATTGGCACAGGGGGCTTGAAACCATGCGTAGCAGCGTTTGGAGCTGAACAGTTTCATCTGCCAGGGCAAAGCGAACTTCTGAGGTAAAAGCATCATTACACAGGTGATGGGTTTAAAAACCGTTTGTGTCGGATTTTCAGATATTTTTTCTCCATATTTTACTTCACCATAAATCTGGGGGGATTTGTGGGGATGATTTTAACGCCGATTGTGAGAAAAGCTGTGGCATGTTTTGGCGACGACACTTGTTATGCTTTGGGGTTCGGTTTTCCGGCTGCCCTGATGATGGTGTCGCTATGTAAGCAGGTATCCAGTTGGTATTGCTTAATTTTGATTATCCCGTTGATTTTTTAAGTGCTGTTCATAATGGGGAAAAGCTTCTACAAGCTGAAAACGCCGAAACAGAACGTTATCTTGGAGTTCCTTAAATGCTCATCGGTATGTATCGTTGCGGTTTAAAGTGCAGAAGGTAACAATAATTAAAATTATAGATATCTCTGTTACTATTAATAATAGTATGCTTTAGCCAAGAAGTGCGAAAAATCCAACGGCATACGTCACGACCACTGGCTAGATCACTCGAGGGGAAAATTCGACTGGAAACTGATCAGAGAAATGAAGATAGTGTTCGCTATTTTGCTGCTGTTTGTGCCGTTGCCCATGTTTTGGTCGCTCTTCGATCAGCAAGGTTCCAGGTGGACGTTCCAGGTAAGCATCTGATTCCTTTTTTTGATTCCGCACTGACACGTTATTTTCTAGGCCTCCCACATGGACGGTAACATCCTAGGAATCCAGATAGTCCCCGATCAGATGCAAGTCATCAATCCTGCCATGGTGTTGGTCCTCATTCCGATATTCGATAAGATATTCTATCCTTGCTGCGAGAAACTTCATCTGTTGAAGAATTCATTACATCGCATGGCTATTGGAGGTCTGCTAGCTGGATTAGCATTTGTTGCAGGTTCGTTCGAAGAAGTCACTCGATCAAAACGTAATTTCTGTGCATTTTTAGCAGGTATTTTGGAATTGGTGCTGGAGAAAACCTATCCGGAACTTCCGGAGAGCAGTCATGGTACTGTCAATGTCATCAATACTCTTCCATGTACTATAAGTATTACGAATCCATTTACAGGAATGCAAATCATAGACGCAGCAAAAATTTTCAGGTATTATACCTAGCAGTAGAGTATGGTAGCCTATATGGCTCGCCTAACTCCCTTTTTTTTATCCAGCGTTAAAGTTTTCAGATTTAAAAATATTAAGTGCCACAATCGTACCAGCTACAAGATGGCTATTGAGGCGCCATCTAGCTGTGAAAAAATTCGGTTAAACAAAGAGTATTTCGATGTAACCACGGTCTTGCAAGAAACGCAGGTTGGTAAAGTACTCCCCAACATATTTCGTTTGACTTAACGACTGCAATAAACTCGGCTTTCGCAGAGACGTAATAACCCACATTTATTTTTAATGCCAGTTTATAATAACAATAGATAGGTATATTACTTGATTTGTTATTAAAATTATTAAACTGTCTAATTAAGGTTTTCTAGAAACAACTTAATTATTAGGATATTTCTCAAAACTTTTTAGTTATATAGCTTATATAAATAGTAAACATAATATTCGAAATAAATTAGTACCTACCTATTTTACTTTGAAACAGTGTGCAACAAGTTAATATTAAAAGTATGTGGAGACCTTGGGAATCTTCAGCTAATGCGATATAGCTACCCTAAACATTCCAGGAAGCATTTATCTTCTGACGCCAAAGTGATCGTGAAAAATGTATGTGAATCGTTATTAAAGAGCGGCCACCCTAAAGTAATTGCTATTAAAAATACCAGTGAAATGACGAAAGTTCCATTGTCGATGGTACGAGATATTATGCTAAAAGGACATTTTAAAAGAAAAGTTTGCAAAGATACCGGAAAACGCTGCTCTTTTTGAAAGCTGGTTTAAAGACAGTTTGCTTTCAAATGTACCAGAACACAGTGTTATTGTGATGGACAATGCAAGCTACCACAGCCGGCAACTGGAAAAGTACCGAATGCATCGAGCACAGAATCCGCAAAAAACAGCTCTTAGAAGTGTTAAAGGCATTTAGTATTTAAAAAAAGTATGTGTGTAATAAAATGGCGGAAGAAATGGGTCACACTCTGTTGCGACTGCCACCCTATTATTGCATTTTTAACCCTATTGAACATATTGATACCGTAGTTCAATAGTGTAACATGTTCAAAAATGTAATTGCTGGAAAATGAATAAAATAAAAAATTGTATCATTAATTTTTGAATTAATATCCTCACTGTTAAATAAATGTGAATATTCTCTAAACATAATTTCTTACGACGCGTTAGTAATAAAACGGTCATCTTGTTTTTAATTTTAAACTTTAGCCTTGTCAGAATTTTGAAATTTGATTAAGTTGTTACACTATTGAATTCAATTTTTGGAAATTTCCGAAATACATTTTGAAATAAATCGAGTCGTTACATTATTGAATTACATTTTTGGAAATTTGCGAATTAAATAAAGCTCTAACAAATTTAAGAACCCTTTGATTTCTTAAATAAAACAAATATAATAGCTGCCAAAATGACATTTTATTTAAATTTAAACATTGCTTACAATACAAATGGTTTATAATATTGCTAACAATAGGATAATAATAGTTATTAAACTTTTTTTTGAAACTTATAAACACTTAAAATTTATCTAAATAAATCAACGGTATACTAGAGGTTTCTTTAGATAGTTAAAAATAATCGAAAATATAGTTCTACATTTACTCTGATTCAGAACTATTTGAAATTTCGGTATCTGTCTCCTGCTCTCTGTCTTTTATATTATTATTATCTGACAAGATTTCATAAAAGGGCCAATAGACTGGTTTGATTGCATTTTCTTTGCAAAGATCCAGTAAATCTTTCTTTTTTTTACAGTCTATAGGCGGAGCTTTTTTATAAGCGGGTACAAGCTCAAAATTAAATAATGTTTGCTCTTGGTTCCTGAGACGCTTGGCGTATTGTCACGTCAATTGATTTAAAATCACTTTGCGCGTAAGATGTTTTATAAAATATTATGTTGGGCTGCGTTTTTTCTACTTTCACAATCTTAACATCATTCCAACTAAATATTTCTTTATGATCAAACAGAAAAATTAATTATGACATTTTGCACAAAAAGGTATAATTATTACCAGTAACGTACCAAAGTTAAGCCCTTGGACTCATGTATCTCTGATGAATTCTTAGAATTACAAGGATTCTCTTCGGTTCTTAGCAAATCGTAGTTTCTGTCTGCTACAGTGTCATATAAAATGCTGGAATTGGCAGATATGGGAGGCGAGTCCTAAAGGAAAATTATTTTTTTATGGCTAAAATACCTATGTTTACGAATTGCATTATTGGTTTAAATGTAACTTGTACTAATACAATACGTACTTAAATCGAAAATTATTTCAATTTAAATGTATTTTACAAACCAACAGAAAATAAAATGAATTAGAAATTGAGGTTATGTCTTAGTAGAATAACTAAAACAACTTACCATAACATTAATACTTGTTTTCTGCACATCAGCTTTCGCCAGTCGCAATAGAAAATTGCTACGCGTCTCACCAATATTTTTACTTGGTTTATTAAAACAAAAATCACTCATTATTGTTGATTAATTACAGAGAAGTCGGCGTAACAATCACAACACGCCAGAGCATAAACAACTGAAGACGAAGTTCAATACTGATATTTCTATAGTGTAACTAGTGACATCTAGCGGCTAGATTTGCAAGTTAGAGTTGTTTCTTTATGGAACTCGGTAAAAGTCAATGTTTGCTTTTATGCTATGGGTTTAACTCAAAAGTGACAAATTTTGAGTTGTTACACTATTGAACTACGGTATCGATATGTGGCATCAAATTAAATCGAAAATGAGAACTGAAAATGGCACACCTACTCTTAGTGGCAGTGTAATAGAGCTAATAAAGAAAGTTTTCGGTGAAATTCCAGATGAAAGTTGGAAAAATTCGGTTAACCATGTCTTAAAAATTGAAGACTCTTAGATAACTACACAACAAAACGAAATACATCCCCTTATTATATATGTGGATGATAGTGATAGCGAGACTGAATTAGGAATAGATTAAAACGTTTTATACTTTTTTTTGTTATTTACTATTTTTTACGGTCGTCGGCGTATCAGAGACCATCTTGAACCGGTCATCGACCGTACGGTTCTTAATCGTGCGGTCTACCGACTGGGGAGTGTGAAACGGCATCTTCATCCTACGAGATATCCGATCTCATCCGGCCTGTCCGGCGTGAATAGGATGGTTTTGATGTCGATTCATTTTACACTCTTCCCTTAGACAAGAGTACGCGGTGTTTCCCAAGCGGTCACCCATCCAAGTACTAACCGCGCTCGACACTGTTTAACTTCGGTGATCTGACGGTAACCATTTTAAAATTATTTATTGTCCTATTGCTCTCTATAATAGTACTTTGATAACTAACTTAATCTAGCTTATCCTAATACATAATACTAAAACTAACTAAACTAAGTACAGAGTTGGGCGCATACGGACCGTAAGCATACGGCCCGAAATGCGCCCAAAAACCAGGCCTTGAGCCTGGCGGCCGATGTTGTTAAGGTTATTATTACTATTTAAAATAATTCACTGTGTCACACGCGTTCCGGCGGTGCCTTACCGGTGTATTGCAAGGGTTATGTTACTCCAAGGAGTTTAATATTAAAATTCCAAGAAAATAGTGAAGCGGTAAACTGTATTCCAACAGCAGAGCATTCTGGGAAAACTTTCAAAAAACCCAGTAAATTTAGAATATCACAGACATTTTATGTTCGCCTACAGCGGACAATTTGATTGCAATGTAGCACAACCATCTCGCTCCGTCACCTCCCACAGCGGAGAGTGGCCATGTTTATTGTGAGTGGGGAATGTTGTAATTGATATGTATAAAATTTGTCAGAAAGGTCACGTATATGTGTTATTATGTCGTCTGTTGCTACCATATGATGCAGGTCTCGGATTGTGACATATCTGTCCGATGACGTCACACATCTCAAGATCCTATTTTCGAGCCTCAGAAGCCGTTGCATCTGAGTGTTCGAAGCACTGCACCATACGGGAGCACCGTATGTTAGTATAGGTCTAATAATTTGTTTGTAAATCAGGTTTTTGTTGGGAGGGGAGAGGTGGGATCGTGGGGCATGAAGGAAAGTCTTTCGTCAATTGTAATTCCAAGGTATTTAAAACGTCTTTGTGGTTGTATGTAAGTATCGTTTATTTTTAATGGTACTATTGAATTTGAATTTGAATGGTGACAGTACCGTTTCCTTGACGGTAACCGGTGCTTTAAGTGTCGCTAGGCCCTTGCCGTTTTATACTTACTATTAAACCTTCTGTGTATATATGTAAATATATTTTTTTAAGTAGGTATATTAATTGGTATTATTACTTTAACCTAAATGCGCGCGAAAAGTTGCCCTTTTCCGCACGCAAGCTTCTCACACTTGTTTTGTACTTATAATAAATTAATATACATATAATACAAGTAATGGTAAAAATAAACATAATAAGCATAGCTACTATAAGGTATTACTATGGCTTTTCATTTAACTACAAAATCCGTTACTGTGCAAAGCAGTACCCCTTATTTCATTTCATTTCAGTAATATAAACAGTGATGCCAGCTGGAGCTGGGACCAGGTAGATTTCGCTGGTTGGCACGCTCATCGACAGTTTTATATGGGTAATTTTACTAAGAAATTCTTTAAAAACGTAGATTTGGCAATCGAACAGGTAACGGGGGTTCTTTGGGTTTTTACAATATAATAAAACTATTATTGCAGTTATTAGGTCAAACAAAATATGTTCGGATGGACTTTACCTACTAAATGTTAACGTTATTTATTGCAGGAAGATACTCTAATCATAGGTGTAAATGAAAACCATGAAATTCAGGGATATATGACAGACCCTGTCGATTTCAGAAAGTCGGTCAGTGGAGCCCCCAAATTTAGGTATTCTTCGATAATTTTGTTTTTCAAAAATACGTCCAATAAAGAGAGTCTTTTTAGGATAGACTTTGTGATTAACACAAAGGTTCTGCAAAACATATCAGTCACGGTGACAAGTTCTTCTGGACTACAAGACGTGTATTTTGTCGGTGTGATTAACGAAAGGCCTGAAATTATTGTCTCGCCTTATATAGAAGTTCCACAAGGAGTGTGAGTATATCGTAAGATCAAAAACAAACGCATTTAAAATATGCTGTGCAATCAACCTCGCATATCTTGAAGTGTTACTTTTGGAGGTAAGGGTGGATGAAAAATAGAACCGTTGCTATTTTTAAGAAAACTTCACACCTTACTTTTTAAGCCAATTTTTGTTACCTTAGCAACCCAAAAATGTTTCGGAAATTTGTATCCCCCAGCGAAATAAACTATAGTCTACTTTTAAATGATGCAAAGTAATAAATCAATCAAAACCGTCTTCTCCATGGGCGTGCAAGATTTCTCGGCATGTTTAGATTTAAATAGGCTTGAATTTTTAAATTTATGCAGAATTAGTACAAGTATCGACATTAAATTCAAGTCTTGTCTTCAAATATATATTTTAATATTAAATTTTTTAAGCTACAGCCGTATCATTTACCTGAAATTTTAGAAAGCAATTTTATCAAAACTAATTAGAGTCTAGGTACTTATTCCATTTCTGCTCTAATAATTTTATTCTTTTTTTTGTACCTAATCCTGGTTACCTGCTTGCTAATTATGTGGTTATTATGCCTTTATGGATGCTTTTATTGGAATAATACACCTATTTATATTTGGGTGTTTGTTTTTCAGTGAAACTAGTCAAAGTGTGAAGTGTCAGTGTTTTTTTTTTAATTAAATATGGAGAACTTTCAACAATTGCCTAAACGCCCTAGAGTCGATCCATGTACAGTAAATGGAAAAAAATAATTCTTAACTGATACAATTCTATTAAAAGTAAGAATGGGGATTTGAGTGTTCAGTGCAATTTACAGCAGATATGCTTAACGTTGGGAAAGCAACAATATATAAACTTTTAAAAGAAGAAAAAAGTGTTGGCGTCTAACCTCCAAAAACTTCTCCAGGACGACCAAAACTTGAGCTGGGTGACGTTCTAATGCAGAGAATAAGGCGAAAGGGTCATAGCTTCTTTAAAAAAAAAAGAAATTTCCACACTAGACCAAATTCTGTCCTCAATCCGAGAAGACCAGGACTACCTATTTATGTGTAGAAATACGCTTCGGAAATTATGAAACAAAATGGGTTTTCGGTGGAAAAAAACATAATAGACAATCGATTGTAATAGACAGAAGCGATATCGTCTGTTGAAGAAGAAATTACTTAAGAAGCATCCGAAAAGCCAGAGAAGAAAATAAAAAAATATTTTACCTAGACGAAACATGGCTAAATGAAGGCCACACTGTGACTAAATTTTGGCAGAATAAAAATATTAAAAGTTCAAGGCAAGCTTTTTTAAAAGGATTAACACCGCCATCTGGAAAAGAACATCGACCTATCATAACCCATATTGGAAGTTCGTTAAAGGTGGTCTACTGATGTTCCAATCTAAAAATACTGGAGATTATCACGAAGATATGAATGCCGATGTCTTTGAAGAATGGTTCGAGCAAATGTTGGATCTTATACCAAAAGATGCAATAATTGTTTTGGATAATGCAAGTTATCACTCTAGGCAGACGAAAAAATTACCGACAAGTGCGTGGCGTAAAAGTAAAATACCAGAATGGCTAAGTTTAAGACAAATAGAATTTCCATTAGATTTCTTAAAAATAGAACTATTGGTACTAGCCAATTTACATAAAAATGCATTCAAAAAATATGTAGTCGATGAAATGGCAAAGTTACGAGAAATATCTGTGCTCAGACTCCCTCCTTACCACTGCGAATTAAACCCGATCGAACTTATATGGGCTCAAATAAAGACAGATGTGAATTTAAAAAGACCCTTTAATAAAGCTATTGGTAAAATCAGTGCGGAAATATGGAAAAAGTGTATCGATCATGTGATAGAAAAAGAAGCCATGCATAATGTGGCAGGTAGATATAATAATCGAAAAAATGGTTGAACCGCTTAATATAAACGATGTTAATAAAAGTTCATCTTCCGAATCGGACTGTAATTAAACCATAACGACAATGTATTATTCGATTCTTGAAAATGCTTTGTTTGTAAGATTCTATATTATATCTTGTTTTTGTAATTATATTATGTAAAATAGTACCACCCATTGTTAATTATTAGTTAGTACGATACCTACTAATATAATATAATACAATTTTGTGACTAACTGTGAAATGTAAATGTGAAGTTCTGAATATTGAAATTTTTAGATATGAATGTCGAATAAGTAGCCTAGGAAACAAACTATTGTTCGAAAAGCATTTTCACTTTGCTCTTGGAGGGGTGTATTCTTTAGTTATAAGGGAAAATCAAGGAAAAATCAAGGTACCCAACCTGCTTATTTCGATTCAACTTTCATCGAATTTTGATTCCCCTTTAGTGAGGGATCCGTGCGCCACTGTATTGAGCAGCATATTATGCTAAACACCGATTTTTCTCTTTTAGTTCGTGAAACTCTACACGATGTCAGACCCCAATTCTGTCAACATTTTGTGGCAGGCCCCTCAATACTTTCTTATTTCAATCGCTGAAATTATGTTTGGAGTGGCAGGCTTGGAATTTTCATTCACACAGGTACCTGCTTGCACTTATTACAATAAACCTGCTTCATCATTGATACAATGTGTTTAATAAAAATAAAAATTGAAAATCTTTATGAGAGTGTCAGCACTTCAAATGTAACAAAACATCTTGTAAACGATAATTTTATCCCTACTGTTTTACGAAAGGTTTCCAATTTCACTGTGCGAACGCTCAAAATTGTAATTTTCCACACGGGACTATTTTATTGTAAAATTAGATTCGTTTTAGGCACCTAGAAGTATGAAGACTGTCACAATAGCAGGATGGTACCTGTCCACGGCGGTAGGAAACCTCTTGGTTATAATCATAACCCAATTGAATCTGTTTAAAAGTCAGGTAACAACACTGCCCGACACGATTTTTGTAGCACACTTCATTTTCGCAATGGTAATACCTCTAATAATAGAAAAAATATTCATAAAGTTATCTTTATCCCCTTATTTGATATGAATGAAAAATTTACGCGTCAGGTTGCTGGAATATTCAATGAAAGGCATCAGGATCGAGCACCGATTACTCACGATACCGTTGCCAAAATCAACAGATTGTTCGCAAGGACTGGAGCGGTTTTCAAGACAAGACCAAGGAGATACAATTTACATCAAATACATTATTCAGACGACGAACGTATCTTAGCAAAATTTCGAAACAACCCAAATGGTAGTATAAGGGTAGTTGCGAGGATACTGAATTTAACGAAAAACAAAGTATGAAGGTGTTTAAAACGCAATAGGATTAGGGCATTTAAACCAAAATTTCTACACACTTTGTTAAATGGTGATTTTGAACGGCGGCGGCGGTTTGAATTTTGCTTAAGGTTGCAAGGTAACTATCTTAACGACAGACTTTTTCTAAAGAACATTATGTTTACTGACGAGGCAACGTTTACGACAAACGGTGTGGTATCCAGTCAAATTTTTTTACTCAATGATTTTTATGATTTTCTCATGGAATTGCCTTTAGGACAGAGACAAAACTTAATCTTTCAGTTAAATGGTGCCCCCGCACATTATTCTATGATAGTTAGGAACTTTTTAAATGCAACTTTCCCTATGAAGTGGATAGGTAGAAATTTTCCTTTAGAACCATGGCCCCCCAGATCGCCGGATATTACCCCTTGTGACTTTTTCTGTGGGGGCACTTGAAAAATAAAGTGTATGCTACTCGGCCGCGTAATAGAGAGGAACTTTGCATTAGAATTAGGCAAGCGTGTCAGGAAATTACTCACCAAGATTTAAGAAAAGTGAATGTACGTTTAAGAAGAATTGTTGAAAAGTGTATTGTTTTAGAAGAATCTAAAATAACGTAATTTTGTTAGCACATTTACAAATAAAGAATTTATTAAAACACGACTTTTTTTCTGCTAAAATCAGCTCTCGAGATTTTAAAAATATGAATTAAGGGGTTTTTGGGGATGCTGACTCTAAATCTGATAGAAACAGTTATCCAAAATAAGTCCTAATATCCTTTTCCAAAAAAAAAGCCTTTTTTACCCCACCAACACCGCACGCCAATGGTAAATAAAAATGTTCACTATGCCAAATACTTTATTGTTCCAACATACAATTACCACCAAAATTTCAAGAAAATCTCATTATTAATAACCGAGATATTAGGATGTATTCATGAAAAGCGGGACACACTGTATACTTTCATAATACGCTGTAAGGTCACCACCGGAAAGTTGTCAGCTATCTTCATTAGTTGTAAATATGCGCCACTACCTAGGCCAAACCGTAGATTAAGTACATATGTAGATACATTTGATTATGAAAATAAATTAATTTAAAAACAAGAAAGAGTAAAATAGGACAGGCCACAGCGACTTCTGGAAGCATATGAAATGTGCGGATCTATCAGCGAATCATGAAAATATCCCGCCGGATACAAAGGATCAGCAAAAAAGTATTAACACGAATTAGAAACAAGAAATGGAAATAATAACTGATATAAAATGCAGGAAATAATTTACAACTTTTACAGGAAAATAGAAGATAAAAGATCTGCAGGCAAAACACATCGTAGCCGGACAAGTAAACTTAACTTTTTATGGACGTCTCCGCAGAAGATTCGTGGGAAAAACGCCCAATAAAACGATAAGATTTTTGTTTAGAGACGAGAACAATTAATTTTTTCGTTATCTTAATCAGCGAAGGCAACAGATTATATTATTAATAATAATAAAACATATCCAATCTAAATTCCTTAATGATAGACTAAGTTCTGTTTTAATCCGCCGATTTTCATCAATCATTTATTTATAATAGGTTTCTTTTTGCCACCAAGGACGATTTTTATGATGCAATATAAATCCTGCATTTAAAATTGGTGCATTTTAAATGAATATCCATAAATTAATTGACACAAGCAGGTCTTCAACGAAACATTAATACAGTCGCATCATTGCCCAAGAAGAACGACCGTCTCCTCGGTCATTACTTCAATAATCTTCATTTAGTTTTGTGTGTAAATAATCCTTAGACTGCAAAAATAATATTGATCGGTGATAAAACTCTCATTTACGTGGGTCCAGACGACTCAATATTTAAGTACCTTGATTGTACAATCTTAAGAGTGTTATACTTTGGCCTTGAGTATTTTTAGCATTTTACATCAGCTTTTTTATATATTATAAAAATTTCGTAATCTCTAAACGTTTTTCGTCAGAATCATGGGGGGCCCTCCAGCACCGTCATTGGACAGAGGGTTACCATAAAACGAGGTGAATAGGAACTGGAGGAGGAATAGAAATTGAAATAGAGGCGAGAGAGAAAGAGCAGCCACCATATACAATAAAAAATATCCACCTGGTAAAAATCATTTCAGGACTGGTAAAAAAAGTAGTGTTAATGTTAACACCCGGATCAACATAATTTACCACAATTTTACACTCCTATGGGACCAAAGTTGTTGTATTAAATTCGCCTATAAAAAGTTAATTTTGTTGAATGGGTGTTATTTATTCTATATCAAGAAAATTAAATACAATGACAATTAATAACAACATATTAGCGTGTAAAGAAACCCCGCTAGAAGGTTATTTTAATACATTGAGTGTAAAACTTATTCTTTAGTCGTTTTTTTACACGGCCCCGGATAAAAATACCTAAACCCGTGTTACCGAAAAGACAGGCGGCAACAAGTGGTGTGAAATTCTAGGAATTGACAGATGCCGCCGACGCTACGTGCAAATTCAACTTTCAAGTCAGTCTGATTGTGCTCTTTGAACGTGATATAGAATAATGTTATATATTATATTCTATAATATTTATAATTTTAAATAATTTTAAATAAATAAGATTTGCATCTCACAAGCACGTCTTCCGGGAAGAATATCAACATGTATACTATATCTATTCTAACTATTTGAAATAAACTTATTATTATTATTATTATTATCATTATTTAAATTGAAATATAGAAACAAAGCAAAGGTCTGTAAAGTGCCAAATGAGGGTGCCTCTTATGAGGATCTTGTTAAATCGGGTAAGCATATTAACGAAATTTAATAGAAACCTTACTAATAAGTACGCCATTTTAAGAAACTTAGTAGGTATTTACATTGCTACACTTTTCCCTTTATCTTTTAAATTATTCTGATATAAGCTTTTATAATATAAATGTATTCCTTTTTTATATAAATACGTACCTACCTACATATTTTACTTCATAGGTCTCTAAATAAATATACGTTTAATATAATACTTGTCATTTTCATTATTTTATATTGTTTCAAAGCATACTTTTATTTAGTTGTTTAGTGTTCTAAGTACACATATATTAATTATTTTATTTGTTTTGTTAAGCCTAACAATGAGGTCATTAAACGTAGATATATATACAGGGTCGTTGGTATGTATGCAAACGGTCGATTATTTCTTAAAGTAAAACAGTCAGTAAAAAATATTTTAAATAAAAGTTTTAGAGTTTTTTAAGGTGTATTAGAATTTTAAAAAAATAAGTATACAGGTTGAGTCAGAAAACCGTAGAGGAACAAAGTTACTTTTTTTTAAATAGAACACCCTATATCTTAGAATATTTTTGGATTTTACATAAAATAACAATTATTTTTTAATACGTGCATTATAAGTCTAAACTTAATAGTTTCCGAGATATCGACTTTTGAAAAATGAAATTTTTGAACTTTGACAGCTTCTAGCTTTCTAACGGTACGTCTTAGAGTAAAACGGTTTACATGTCCCTATCTTAGTTTCTTTTTATCTTCCTAAAAGTCTCAACTTCCGGTTAAACCGGATGTAACTCAAAAGGCGGAAATACAGTACTTCCGGTTTAACCGGAAGTTGATGTTTTTGGGAAGATAATAAAAAAGTAAGATAGGGACATGTAAGCCGTTTTACTCTAAAATGTATCGTTAGAAGGCTGGAAGCTGTCAAAGTTCAAAAATTTCATTTTTCAAAAGTCGATATCTCGGAAACTATTCGGTTTAGACTTATAATGCACTTATTAAAAAATAATTGTTATTTTATGTTAAATCCAAAAATATTCGAAGATATAAGGTGTTCCATTTAAAAAAAGGTAACTTTGCTTCCCTACGGTTTTCTGACTCATCCTGTATACTTATTTTTTCAAAATTCTTATACACCTTAAAAAACCCTAAAACTCTTATCTAAAATACTTTTTGCTAACTGTTATACTTTAAGAAATAATCGACCGTTTCCATACATACCAACGACCCTGTATATGTTTCATTTACTAAATTGTAAACTATATAATGGGTGTGTCAGTTTGTTCAACTAGTTATAATAATAAGTGTAAAAAAAATCACAGGGTTTTCCAGTTCTGTTGTAACCATCATTTTGTTTATAAATAAACGATAAATAACACTCCGTATTTTCATTCATTTTCCAAGCGATCTAAAGATTTATATATATTAGGGGCTACTACTTTCGGCTTTGGTTAGGTCATTCAATCATGTATCAAACTAAGCAGAGGTTAATAATGTAAAACATCTTGAATGCATAATTTTTTACATTTTAATTATAAACGGGCGTTAGTTTCATACGGGATTAAATGACTTAAGCAAAGTGAAAAGTATTCTAGCCCTGGGTAGATTATTTTATTACACTCACTATAGTAAAGTCACACCCAAATAAAATCACAAATTACCATTAAAAAATGGTTTACTTACACCTCTCATTATGTCTCTTACACCCTAGAAGGATACAATCTGTGAGTTTAATTTACACTCGATAGTGTAAATGTACCTACCCATAAATAAGAAGAATTAACACTCATCTAAAAGTAAAAAAAACATTCAAAAATATCTTTTTTACCAGATATACTGATTGGTTAATATACCCTATTGAGTGTGATCCTATATGTACCACCATTAAGTGTTAAATTTAACACTCCCTTTTTTACTGTGTACCAAAAGATCGATTTTCCCACTTTATAAGAGAGTTGGAATGGAGGAAATATTAAGTCTGGCCTTCGAAAATGTGGGATTTACCCTCTGGACCGAAAGCAATCCATTGAGATATTTTGATATACTTGTACAACGAAAAGCGGAAAGAAGATCGATGTGGTAGCTGGAAAGTGTAACTGGAGCAGATTTTCGTGATGAAGAAAGTGGAAAAGAAAGTTTTGATTCAGGTTGATAAAATGCTAAAGACGAGGAAGATAACACAGCGCTTGAATTAAATGAAGACGACGAGGGGGTGCTTGGATTAGGTAAAGTTGAATAATTGTCTAAATCAGAATAATCATGATGATAATAATGAAATGAATGTCCCTTTAGCGCAGATTGCTGCAACTCACGCCAAGCATGAAGCATTAAAGGAAGAAGCCTTAAACATGTTTTTGCAGTTACCAAGGAATCTATCCAAATATCAGATTGGCTGCTGATTGCTTCTTATTTAATTAAAAAAAAAAACGACAAATTCTAATTTTATTGGAGGTGTTAAAGAACCTTAATAGAGAAGATGACATTGGTGGAATTGTTTTGAGACATCATACAGGATACATTTATGGGTTCACTTTGGAACCGCACATTACATTTGCTATTTCTCCTATGATCAAGTTGTTGGAGGGGATTAACCGTCTGATGGTGACATCGTGTTCTCAGGTGGTTCAAACAGGAAGACTTTTAAATATTCCATCAACCAAAGTAACCCTAATTAATCCTGCCAAAGATTCGGCAGCAATAATTAATTTTCGTCATTTGAAGAACAATATTTTTAAAACACCAGTTGAAAATTTAAAACAGCTACAAGAAAGGATTTCCGTTTCTAGAAAAGGTCTCTCTTAAAAGCTTTTGGTAATTAAAGTCTCTACAAGGAATTCCACGATCTAATTGATTTTATGTGCGGTTCAACGCTCTAAAAGTAGTGGAGGAATCGGCTACAAAATGGTCAAATTTAGTATTTCTCAATTTCGACGGAATTATGTAAATACTGCTGCATCAAGTAAATGTTGACTTAATCCTATTTTTTTTAGGCTCATGAATTTTTCCTTTTCGCCGTTCTTATTGTGGCAGTAATGGTAATTTTCATGGAAATGGCGTCAAAATACCAATTTGTACAGTTGGATGTGGAAAGTTCTATTGCCATTTTAGAACCTCTTGCTGCTGAAGTGGAACAAAATGACGAAAGCTAAGCAAAATATTGCTTGTCAGAAATGGAGCCATATTCTAGAGTGGAAGAAATGGAAGAAAAGTTTATTGTCGCATTGTTTGTCTTATCCAGTATAAAAATACCATTGTCAGAGCAATATTAAGACACGTATAATAAAGTTAATTTTAATTTTAAGATCAATTAATTATTACATAGGTACGCAGCATAACATTTTATGGTCTCCTACCATATACATTAACGACGCCGACGTCTTGGAAAAGACGGCATTAAATAACAAATTAGATTAAAAAATATGAACTTACGCCAGGTTTGGCAGATTAGGCTGACGATATACAGGGTGTTTTATTAATATTACGAAAAAAATTCAAGATGAATTCCTATAAAGTACACTTGTTATTTCATCTTTTACCTTGGATGCTCGAGCATCGACTGTCAATGCAGATCTCTAAAGGTTATGTTGTGTGTGTTTAGAGCTGTTATGTGCGAGTGGTATATGTGTACACAGTACAAAGAGGCTTCCCACTTGTATCCGTGATCTCCAGGCTACACACCATTGCCAATGTTGTGTGCGTAATGCTTTTATTTCGTGTAGGTATTCTTCCCCCCAACAGCTTTTCACGCTCGATATTCAACAATCGCAGGAATACTGCTCACACATTTGGGGCATTTGCTGCATTACTGTTCAAGTAAGTTCCAGTGAATTTCTTCCTTCGCACAAGCAGTGCATGATCAACAAACAAATTCTTGCCTGGCAGCCGTATCCAGCTCAAAACCAAAGGTGGGAGGGCATCTTCATGAATGGGACCTCTTTTACGGAGGGGGGCATGCAACAATATGCAGCTTCCCCCCCCCCCCCTGGATTCGCCTTTGTACCCTTGTAAGTGTATAGAACATCGAAGACAAGTTGATGGCTTGAGTGCTGAGCCTCTTATTTTACATATACAGGGTGTTTATTAAACATACGGCAAAAATTGGAGGGGACTATACTAAGAATATTTTATCCTCCTGCAAAATTTACTAAATTTAATTTTTCGACCGGTACGTTTGACGTTTTGTTTGATTGTTCCAGTGGCAGATCTTGAGCATCCCAAATAGGCCTCTCCCATCATTTTTAACTCATTATTTTTGTTCTTTCTCTACTCATCTTCAGTTTTATTTCTATTTTCATTTGATTCCTCATTTTCTTCACTCAGTACCTCATTTGCAACTATTCCATCGTCATTTAAATTCGCTTTTTGGTGTCTGTTAACAAATGAGATGAACCATTCTGGATCATCAGCATCATCTTCTCGAGAAGTTATTTCTTTTTGAAAACGTTTGGCTTGGCCTTTATCTACTAAATTTTCCGACAAAGCAAGACCTGGAATATGTTATACCGCAGTTCTTACTTCCCTAGTGTCCTCAAGGATATTTGTGTCATCTAAAGCAATGGTTCAACTTTGGCAAATCATTATATTGCAGTACTATAGGGCTTTTAGGAGACAAAACGGTAATGGCATTTGACTTATCAAAAATTATTGGTAACAGCTTTAGCCGTTGATGATTTTCAAAAAGCCATTTTGTTTGGAAGTTACAGGGCGACAAATATTTTCGACAATACTTTTTTAATCTACAAGAAATGTTGAAAATTACTACCTCAAGCTAGGATGAAAGAATTTAATCTTTTTCTCATTGACTGTCGAGCTATTTCAAAAATACCAGGGTAGCCCCAAAAAAATGTGTCTAATGGTGTTAAGTCAGGACTATTGGAAGGCCATGCAATCGTCCCTCCACGACCACTCCAAATGTCATAATTCTCATTGAGGTATTCTCTAACTGGAAGAACACTATGACATGGAGCACCATCTTGCTGCCATATAAAATTCCTTGCGGCGTTTAGAGGAAAAGTTTCAAGGATATCCTCTATTTTATGTGCAAGCATTTCACGATATCTAACTCCATTTAAAGATCCATCAATGAAAATTGACCGATGATTCTGTTTTGTACTATGCCGCACCACACATTTACTGATACCCACCCAGAACGCCAGAACGTATCACTTTAACTGTAAGATGCGGATTCTGCGATGCCCAGAAGTGTGTGTTTTGGGATTAGGAGCTGAAGCCGTATTAAAAGAAGATTCATCGGTCCATATAATGTTCTCAAACAAATTGGCGTTATTGTGGAGGATGTTTGTCATGTGACGGAAAAACTTCAAACGTCTCTGCTTCTGTTCTTCTGTTAATTTTTGAACTTTTCTGAATTTAAAGTCGTGGAATTTATGCCGTTTCAGAATTTTAAAAACTACTATGCAACATTTGTCAAGATATCTTGCACAGTCCCTTATCGAATTTTGTGGAAACAAATTAAGCTTCTAAATGATACGAAATGATACGATAAAAGCAAATAAATATTACCTTGAAAATATAAAAGAACAGCTAGTTCTTCATCCTCAAGTATCCGACAATGCCTTTTCTTTCTTTGTAATGTTTTTCGTTCAGAAAATTGATGAAACACATTTCGAAAAGTGTTTTCGCTAGAAATTACTAAATGTGGATGTCGTCTTCTGAATTCGAGTTGCGCTTATCGCTTGTTGTGTCCACATTTGATATATATTTTAAGAATTTCGAACTTTTGCTCTTCAGAGTGTCCCCCATTTAGACCCTGATTTTAACAACGTTTATTAAGATTTGTCAAGAAGACAGAAGTTGCCAAAAGCAATTTAGTCAAGGTGACAGGTATTGCTATGAGTAACATGAGCCATTTACAAAACTTTAATGAGGATAATGATAAATATATTATTTCGTATAATTCTAAAACGGTAAAAAATAACCCCAACAACCACTATACAGGGTGATTCAAAAGTACTTCGACAAACTTCGGGAGGTAATTGCCGGCAATATTTCAAGATGAAAAGTTCTTATAAACAGTGGTCCCTGGCGACTTCGTTACGGAGATACAGGGTGTTGAAATGTTAGAAGGAATGGTAATAATTTTTAAATAACTCCTTAACGAGTAATTTTTTTTTTATGAAATTTGGTGAATTAAATAAGCATCTCAGGACACTTATTTTCAAAGTAAAACACATTCGTAAATTTAACCAGTGGCGTCGGTACAAAATGTGGCTATCATATTTTTTGTGAAAACTATGCCTAACCTAACCACACCACTGACTTATTTGATTTTAACTTTTTTTTTATGAATCCCCCATTCAATTACAACAAAAAAGTTCACGTGTGTTATTTTGCTACGAGGGCCAGTTTAATGTCAAATGATTATTTTATTTGACTATACACAAATATTAAAAAATATGTTTTAAATTCAAAGATTTATTATGTAAGGGGTAAGGTATAACATTTAATTTAATTATAATTAAATAAGTGCGTTGCAAAAATTAAATGATTTTTAAATAAATTGTTCAAAATGTCCACCTTCAGCCAAGATGCAGGCATCTAATCTCCTTTGCATGGAATCTCGTACGCGTGCTAAGATATCTGGTCTGTTTCTTATTGCCTCAAAACCATCGATTATTCGGTTTCTTAGCACTTCTGCATTTTCGACTGGCGTCTTGTAAACGATTGACTTCAAATGTCCCCACAAATAAAAATCAAGAGGATTTAAATCTGGGGACCTTGGTGGCCACGGTTGATTTCCTTCCTCAACTCCCCTACCTATCCATCGATTTGGATAAATTTGATTAAGATGGGTCCTGGCCACTATGCTGAAATGGGCGGGAGCTCCGTCATGCATAAACCATATACGTCTTCGAGTTTCTAAGGGCACATCATCCAGTAAGGGAGGAAGTTCATTTTCCAAAAAATGTCGGTACGTCTCGCCATTAAGCCGAAGTGGAAGAAAAAAAGGTCCTATTAAGTAATCGCCAACTATTCCCCCCCCCCCCCCCCACACGTTTAATGAAAATTGGTATTGAAAATTTCGTTCACTAACGGCGTGGGGATTTTCCAAAGACCAGATATGGTTATTGTGAAAGTTTGTAATCGCACTCTGAGAAAAATTTGCCTCGTCCGTAAAAAGTACATAATTTAAAAATTGGGGATTTTCAGCAAATTTTTCCAAAAACCACTGACACAAATTAATGCGCTGAGGAAAGTCCCTGAGTAAAAGAGCTTGTACCCTTTGAATATGGTACGGATACAACTGCTCATCGTGCAGAATTCTCCAAACTGTGGCTTGGGTGGAATTGAGAGCATCAGCAATTATTCGAGTGCTTGTATCTGGATTTTCCACTACAGCATTTAAAACAGCTTCTTCTAATTCTGGAGTTCGGGCTGTTCGCGGTCTTCCAGGAATGTCACGTGACCTCGCAAAACTCCCTGTTTCAGCTAAACGTCGGTGAAGATTTGAAAATGTTTCAGCAACAGGCAGTACTCTGTTAGGATATCGCTCTTGATAGATTCGTCTAGCTGCTCGTGCATTTCCATCGGCAAGGCCATATACAAAATGCATGTCAGCTAAATGCGCATTATTTCTTAAGTAATCCATACCTTTTAAACAATACTATTAATATTCAATGAAAATGACAAAACTGAGAAATAAACCACATAAGCAACTAACTGTCAAATATGTTTTAATTCACGACAAATGCATTTCCAAAGCCGCCTTATCAAAATACAAAATATCAAAAAAGTATTTCCAAAGCCGCCTTGTCAAAATAGAAAATATTAGAAAATAACATACTATTCATACTAATAAATAAATATGCATGTCACTGAGAACATGTTATACTTAAATAGGCATTCTCAGATGCCTTCCTTTGGCATATACCTACATATTTGTTTATTGTAAGTATGTATAGATCTTAGTTCTGTTAATATACTTAAATTAATATTTGAGTGTTTGATCAATTATTTAAAACATATTTTTTAATATTTGTGTATAGTCAAATAAAATAATCATTTGACATTAAACTGGCCCTCGTAGCAAAATAACACACGTGAACTTTTTTGTTGTAATTGAATGGGGGATTCATAAAAAAAAAGTTAAAATCAAATAAGTCAGTGGTGTGGTTAGGTTAGGCATAGTTTCCACAAAAAATATGATAGCCACATTTTGTACCGACGCCACTGGTTAAATTTACGAATGTGTTTTACTTTGAAAATAAGTGTCCTGAGATGCTTATTTAATTCACCAAATTTCATAAAAAAAAAATTACTCGTTAAGGAGTTATTTAAAAATTATTACCATTCCTTCTAACATTTCAACACCCTGTATCTCCGTAACGAAGTCGCCAGGGACCACTGTTTATAAGAACTTTTCATCTTGAAATATTGCCGGCAATTACCTCCCGAAGTTTGTCGAAGTGCTTTTGAATCACCCTGTATATTTAAAAAGAGGATAAAAGTCGGATACAATGAAAAAATAAGGAGTATTCCATTTGCAAAAAACTGTCACTTCCGATACTCAGTTGTTTTTGTTCATTTCATGTTCTGAAGGTTCGGTGAAACCTTTGCTAATTTAACCATTTCTCTAAAACCAATAATAATGGAGATATCTATTGGGCAAAATATACGCAAAGACTCTGTATAACTGCCTAGCTGGTAATGAATTACCATCAGCAAGTAAATAAAATGCATATCAGTCATCTCGGCGTTCGTATAGCGATTACAATACAATACAAAATACAATACGATACAAGAATTTAACTATTAAAGACAGAAAATATACGTCGAACAACAAAACGTCAAACAATCTAAACAAATTCGACACATACAAAATGATCAATTACGAGACGTAATCAAATAAAATCCACGTTTTGCTTAAACGGTAACAACGCATTTTAAAAAAGAAATTATACTTGGTAAGCCCAGTGTAGTACACCATACCTTTGTTTTCACTACACCATAATAATTTGAAAAATATCAAAATTGGTTTTGTCAAAGAACAAAATATTCTCCAAGGAACAACCCCTACAATTTTTGGGGGGACAGCGTTATGAATTGAGCAATTGAGCATCTTTCCCGGAGGGGGGGCATGCAATAATATGCAGATCTCCCCCCTCCCCTACCCTTATTTGTACTAACTTTTATTAGGCATTAGAATCTGCCTGAAGTCAATGAAACATTCAAATTTCTACACAAAGCATATTGTATATAATAAACCGAGTTATCAGGAAGATATAAGTACCTCAGATTACTAATAAGGTGTCTACTTTGATTAGAACTAAATAAAAATATAGAATAAATTGTAAAGTGACACAAACACAAATCTGCTTCGATCTGATAAGACTTTCCGGGATTTAGAAAGACAAAAGTGTACCTTTTAATTACCTATTGTTAGTTGTGTGCGAGCATTTTTCGAGGGTGCACACGAGAGATCGCTCATTTCAGCCGTTTTTGAGATAAAAGTGGGGAAAATGACGGGCTCTGGAGGTAAGAGTATCGCTCAAGACGAACGTATAGTTTTTAGATTAAGGCGTAGTTTAATGGACTGGACAACACGTTTATAAAGTAAATAAGTTCAAATTATTGCTCTCAATTTCTTCGCTTTCGCTCCTGCTAAAAATACTAGGCCATATCAATTTGCTTGTCTGCCACAAGAGACCACATGGAGCATTGCTTGTGACGTTACGTCTGCCCGAAGTAGGTTGCTGCACGCGATGTACCAAAACGGCATTAAAAAATGACTCATTGTGCATGAAATTGTATTATCGATGCCAAATCACGAAGTACTTCAGGCGAAGGAATTTAAAAAAATTTTCCGTACATAGAACGTTTCGACACAAGTACATATTTTCAAGTGGCTGATGAAAAAAAACCTTTGTATTGTTAAGCATAAATACATAGTCATGTAATATTAATATCAAAATATCTATTGTATTATTACTATGGGTAATATAGTAAATGATATGTTTGACTCGCTGAGAAAAGTCGTAAGATTTTAAATCATTATTGTTACCTAATATTGTAATTGGCATATTGGCAGGGGCGGCTCAAGGCCCGGGTAACTGTCCAGAGCGCCGCGTCTAGAGGGGGTGCTAAAAGTTCAAACGTATAAAATAATGTTCTCATTACAACGATTATTACGTAGTAATAAGATTAAGTACCTGTTACGGTAGTCAAAATTATTTACCGTGTGGTCGTGCGAAGAGTCACTGTTTTGTTTGGGAAGTTCCCTTACGCTCGCGTCGTCGCCAAAAATATTTAGATGGAAGTTGCTCGAGAGGCCTGGGCGCTGTGTATATACAGGGTGTTCCAAAACAAATACGAAAAACTTAAGGGGGCTATTCCTTGTGTAAAATAAAGGGTAGTTGGGTCAAGAGTCAACCATTAGGGAGATATCGCGGTAACATAATGTTTTTATTTTTTATCTTAAAAACGAACAACGATAGAATAATGAAATTCTGTGGACGTATGACTATTATAAAAACACACTTTCTGCATATTTGTTCACTTTTTTAAAATGAGTGGAAGGGGTTGCAATAGACTACCCCTATCATTATTGTTAACTAAATTTAAAGAAAAACTTACGCAACGACTTGGAAAAAAATAAATTTGGATAGTCTGGTTTATTTAGGAACTTTTTATCTCTTGCGTTTTTTTCATTAAACTTACCGATTTGAAATAAAAAAATAAAATGTAAAGCATTACATGTCGGGACGGAGTGATTTTTTAGAAAAAAAATCTAACAGTGACATTTTAAAAATAATTTATTAACAAACATTTTTGAAACTAACCTATCTTCTATTAATGCATAAACCACATGATGCAATTATGCGATTTCTCCTCAAGCCTTCGATATCTTGTACAGGGGTAGTGTAAACTAATTCTTTCAGATATCCCCAGATACAATAATCCAAAGGATTTAAAGCTGGGGATCGAGGCGGCCAAAGATGAGGCCCACTACTTCCTATCCAGCAATTTTCATAGGTAAGATTTAAATACCTTCGCACATTTAAGCTGAAATGTGCTCTTTTAGTTCTAGTTGAATATATGACTCACCAGTTAATCTTAAAGGTCAAAAATGTGGGCCAATTAAATGTTCATGGACAATTTCTATCCAACCTAACTGATATTGATGTCTAGATTCTGTTACTGAATGTGGATTATCTTCAGACCATGCATGCTTGTTATGATAGTTTTGAATATCATCTCTTGAGAAACTAGATTCGTCCGAAAAGAGAATTCTTGAACAAAATAAAAGGATTATCGGTGTTCACTCGAAGAAACCATTGGGTAAAAATCATTCTCGGTTGGAAATCTCTTGGTAAGAGAGCTTGTACCCTCTATACATGGTAAGGATATAACTGTTGTTCTTTTAATATCCTTCCTACAGTAGATGCATTCCGCTGCAATTTTCCTGGTACTTGTCTCAGGTTGCGCTTCAATAATATTTAGGACATTTATCGGCCGGTATCATAACTGCTTTTTTCGAAAGTTCCAGATTCATGTAGCCTTTGATGAAGCCTGGTAAACATGCTGTGATGAGGAGGTCTACGATTAGGATACGCTTGTGTATAAAGACGACAAGCTTCAAAAGAAAATTCCGTTTGCACGCCCGTACATAAAATGCACATCTGCCCTTTCTGCATCAGTGTAATTAACCATTATTGTTCTATTGATTTAGTTGAAACTCTTATTACCGCACAATTAAACAGATCAGATAACGTCCTAAAAAGTGACAGCGGCGAACTAGATTTTTTTTCTGTTTTGAAACACCCTGTATAAATAGCTGGAGCGCGCATCTTAGGCGTCTTGAATATAACGATGCGAATAGAAAGCGATGTACGAAAAGTGGACATACTATTTCATAATTTTAGACTGTACACCTGATGTCAGCCCCACCGAAACTGTAGTAATTCGGTATGTCTGTTGTGAACCAGAAAATGAATCCAGCATTAAAGAACATTTTTTAGGATTTATTCCTGTTGAATTTTCTACACGAAAAGCCTTGACAGCGATCCTGTTGTCACAACTTGAAGACTTAAAATTACCTTTGACTAATATGCGAGATCAAGAGTAAGACAATGGAGCTAATATGCAAAACAGAATTTTAAGCACGGGCATTTTTCGTTCCATTACAAGAAATATATAAATTTTTCTCTGCGTCCACTTATAGATAGTCAGTGTTAAAAGAACATGTTCCATCGTTGACTTTGACGCCCTTAAGCGACACCAGATGGGAAAGTCGTATTAATGCTGTCAATCCTTTTCGTTATCAGACTGGAGAAATATACAATGCATTACTTGAGATATCAGGAGATTCTAGAACTGATGCATATAGAAACAACGCTGCTCCTTGAATGGCTTGTAAAATAAAAAACTTCAAGTTTGTTTGTTGCCTAATTATTCAGTACAAACAAATACTCCTCAGGATAAATCTTATCAGCCAACAACTTCATAAAGCAAAGACAAATATTTCAACAGCAAGTCAGATGATTGAGAAAGTGCAATGTCATTTTAAGGAAATTCGAACTGAAGAATTTGCACGAAGAAAAATCAAACGTCATTTTGACTATGAATCTGATGATGGATGAAGCAATTTCGCACCCCAATGCTTTTAGAAGTAGCTTCTACTGTTACGTAGTAGACTGTGCTCTGTGCTCAATTCAATGAAGGAACGTTTTTCCCAAATTAACAGTCACAATAATATTTTTGGATTCACGTATGACGACATAAGATCTAGCTACGCAATATTTTCTGTGTCTGAGGATAAAACTACCTTGTTAAAAAAATTGTTCCGATTTACTTACAATTAGCACTAACGGACAGAGACCACTCTGACATCGAAGGTTGCCAACTTTATCAAGAACTATTGGGGCTCATCCATAAGACATCAACCAAGAGACATATCATTCTACATTGCAACAAGAAGAAATCTGAGTGATAACTTGCCCAATATCTTGGTTGCTACACTATTACTATTACTACACTAATATTCGATCAACGCTTCCAGTTAGTACGTTTTTTGGTTTCAAGGGGGGGGGGGGGGAGCCAAATTACCCGCTCGCCCGAGTAAAAATTTCACCTTGAGCCGGCCCTGCATATTGGCAACTATAACCCAAAGCATCCAATTTTTTAAAAAGCTTTCTCTAATTTCCAATCAAATTTAATTAACTACATTTATCACACGTAATATTTTTTTATAGTTGCGTTGATTTAAAGGGCTTTAGATAATCTCCAATAAAATAGATCAAAAGAGATTTTAATTTCGAGGCTAGAAATCTATTTTATTTTGATGACACGCGGAAAATATTTTTGCAAAATTGTTTTATGATTGAAGAGGTAAAAATCCGACAATTACTATTGTAAATTACGTGATGGTAAATATCATAAGCCAGGAGATTTAGTAATGTGAATAATTACTTGTAATAAATTAAACATAGGAATCATGCATGTATGTATACACCGAGTGGCAAAAAAGTCGCGCATAATGCCTGTAACTTTTGAATTACTTCGTATACTAAAAAGTGACCTTTATGAAAGTTGTTCAGTAAATTATTCCCCGCATTTTTATCTGCATGAATTTTTTCTGTCATTTCTGGTTTGGTTGCCATAAAGACCTACTTACTTTTTTTAAATGGAACACCCTGCATATATGATTGCATATTTGGATTCTACTGGGAAAATTCTGAATTTTTTATAATTCAAATTTTTATTTATTTGAAATTGTAACAAACTTCATAACAACAAAATAAATAGCCTAGGCCTAGCGACACCTAAAGCACCGGTTCCCGTCAGATCACCGAAGTTAAGCGGTGTCGAGCGCGGCTAGTACTTGGATGGGTGACCGCTTGGGAAACACCGCGTGCTCTTGTCTTAGGGAAGAGTGTAAAATGAATCGACATCAAAACCATCCTATTCACGCCGGACAGGCCGGATGAGATCGGATATCTCGTAGGATGAAGGTGCCGTTTCACACTCCCCAGTCGGTAGACCGCACGATTAAAAACCGTACGGTCGATGACCGGTTCTAGATGGCCTCAGATACGCCGACGAACCGTAAAAAAGTAAAATAAAAAAAAAAAAAAATAGCCTAGAGAATTGAACTTAACATCGGAATAATAAACAAGTGAACCCCTTTCAGTGGATCAGGTATTCAAAATTACCACCATTTTCTGCTAAGCATTGGGGGCCCTGTACTTCAATTCCTGTTGACTTTAGCCATACAACATGTTATATGAAACTTGTCTAGAGTTTAGAGAGGAATCTGAATATTGGAGAAAAAAAGGGGTGTTCTATTTGAAAAAGTGAAGTTGACACTTGCCTAGCGTTTTTGGCGCATCCGGTATAATATTGAAGAACGTCAAAAAATTTCAAAGAATAAAAAAAAATCGAGGGGTCCGAGCGTTTTTCGAAAAACTTTTGCGTTTTCAAGAAAAATCGATTATTCCAGACTTTATCAGCACCCTGTATAATACGCTAAGTATAAAAAATATTGAATTTTTGTTTAACACATACCAAGTCGAAATGATTATTATTAAATGAACTTGGTTCACTTGTGCTCTGAAACCTCCATAATATGTTCTCGTACTTGGTAAAACTAGTTGCTTTGACCCTTGGACAGTGACAGAACCATCTATATTTAGATAGACATAAAAACGATATAAAATAACTAACCACGAGTAATTGTAATATTTTGTATTGTTACCCACATTCAAATTTATAAAAGGATTACTTGAGGATTATTATATCTTGACGGTATTGAAAGTAAGGATTCTTATGAGATTTAAAAAAATCCTAATCATAATACATTATCCATTTAAACCTGATTAGTGATTAAACAATCTGTATGTCAAAATATGTCGACGTACCCTTGGATTTGTGTTACCATGTTGGTGCTCCCCCAAAAAGTACAATCTCTAAAGATTTAAGACCAATGCGAATCACTTCCTTCGCATACGCACAGTTTGCAGAGCACCATAAAGGGTCTGTACTTGCAGTACAGTTGTCTGATTATTGAAAATCTAAGGGACCGACATATGAAAGAAAGGTAAATGTTTCAGAGAGAGAGAATGAACAAGTTTATGTTCGGAACAGGTGTTATTGCCTTTTGCCTCCCTTACTATCTTGAATCAGACTTACTCAAATTAGTCCAACCCAAAACGCAAGAGTTCATTAATCTCTTCTTTTGTTTTTGACTCTCAAATTGATACAAATTAATGCGAATTCGCGTGAAGCAAGTCACTAGGTCAAGCCTCAATTAATATATTTAGCAAATAAAATCAATGAAAGTGTTTATACATTTTATGTCTAAATTAATTTTAATCTGTCATTGACCGATATTTTCGCAAAAAAAATCCAAGTCAAGACAGTCTTTTTTATTGCATGATTTGTTGTGGATACACGATACAGGGTGTTGCTTAGTAAGGAGATCAAGCTGCGGAATTTTGATTACCATCAGTGGACGATCAAGTCAAGTTTATATGCAAACCTGGTATGCTTCATTGGCTTTCACTCGTTACGGTTTCGGAGCACTAAACTAGGTAACCTTTCAAACAGGTCTATCTTGAATAATTATTATAAAATTCAAAATAAAACTATATAATATTTCAACCTACACTGCTTATAAAATTCTTCCTAAAAAGCAATAGATGAAGAAATGGACTTGTATAAGACGCCCATTTTTTAAACTCGTATCTATATTTTGCATGATTCGAATTTGAAGATGATATACAGGGTGATTCCTTAAGCCTGTTTTTCAACAAAAATAATTTTGATATTTTTAAAACTATACCGGTAAGTATTGGTATACTCTCGGGACCAAACAGGGGAGGTCAAAATAACCCTAACTTGTCACAGAAAAGAATTCTTAAAGTATCCCTTAACGGAGATACGGAGCCCTTACTTAAAACATTCCAGGATTGTCTCAAATTTCGTTGAAATGGTGTGGTATTATTTCTATCAGATCTTCTCTGGGGTGAGCTGGCGTCGAATATACAAACCTCTGTAAATTTTCCCATAAAAAGAAATCCAATGGAGTCATGTCGGGCGAGCTCGGTGACCATAAGATAGGCCCATCTCGACCTATACATGGATTACCAAAACTATTTGTTAATTGCAATAAAACAAGTCTTCATCCACAAAATTTTAATTACAAAAAGAATAATTATGTTCCCTACATGCTTAAATTAATTATTATATCATGGATCATGTCTCCAAAAGGTTTTAATTAATTTTCTTTCTTCACAATTTAAGAATTCCTCTTTAAACCATTATGAAATACTCAATGAAATCTAAAATGTCTTAATTTCCACAAATTTTTTATTCGAACTAAAATGCTTCTATAACTATACGATCAACATGACACTTTTTATAATTTATTTGCAAGTTTACCCTGTTTTCGAATTTTGACGTTCCTACTCATATCTAGTTGTACTCATTAATTTGAGGCAACTCTAAATAATTATATTCGACTCGATTTTGGGTAAGTTTCATTCTATTTTAACTGGTCGTTTCAATAAATATGTAATCCCTTCTAGTATCCCCTGAAGGTGGACATCTAGACGCCCGAAACATATAGGGAACATAACCGTCCTTTTCGATCGTAATTACTAAAGCGTAATTTTGATGGCGCGCTTGTTTTACACTTGCCGCTTGAGTCAACCCAACCCTTTTCCGGGGTATCATATGTGTCGAACCAGGTTTCATCGTAAATCCTAATTTTTTGTAGATATTCGGATCGCCATTCCCGAATTCTACTGGATTCCATTAAAACTTGTCTTTTGTTAATTTTTTTAAATCTAAAACCCATGTGTTGGATACACTTCCATAACGTTGTTCTGCCACATTTAACGCCGGTTTCATCTTTTTCAAGCCTCTTAATTAAATAATTAATGTAGGCACGCTTTGTTTCTCGTATAACTTGCAAATTTTACGCCGTATTATATCTAGATCACTTCCATCTACCTTCGAGAAAATGCCAGTATCGGTTCTTCTTTTCCTCGCTAAAATTCACAATTTTCCATACAGTTGATGTTGGAATTTTTGTTAATGTGACCGTTTCTTCTAACGCTGCTTGCTTGCTGACCGCTCGTTCAATGAGAGTTGAATAAACATTGTTTATAACTTCCTTAGTTTCCACAGAAAAGTGTTTTCTGCTTTTCGACGGGGTTATCTCCTGAGATACATTGGGCTCGCACATATTTTCCATGACTCACACACGATTAAACAAACGCGGTATTACACACGAAGTAAGAATAATTACTAAGCTTAAAACTAACTAGAGTGGCTATATATACAGGCTTTAGAACATAATTTGTTTTATGGGATTAACCCTCTCATTTTCAATCAGGTAAAAATCGGTTTAAAATCACCAAACTATTACTTTAATTCATTCAGTGTTTGTTTATGGCCATCCTTGGATAATCTTAGTCAAAGGCAAAGTGTACCTTTCTTATATCTCTGGACAGGCTTTACTGTTCTGGATCTACAGAGTTCAAAAATTGTCTTGAACTTTGCTTTAAGCGCAACATACGAAGATTGCTGGATTGGTCAAGGGGTGACCTTACTTATAGCCTGCTCGTACCCTCCGGACTTAAATCCCTTGGATTTTTTCTGAAGGCGTTAGTTGACACTATCTCCAGCAGAGCGGAAAATGAAGAAGATTTGAGAAATCGGACAATCCTGGTATTTTTGGAGCTGGCAGTCAATGAATGAGGAGAAGATTGCAGTCATGCATCTTACCTGGTTGTAGCCATTTTCAGCTTTACTCTAATAGGGGTTTCGTGAAAACCTGTAGCTCTTCGTTATTTTTCCTAGTTTGTTTTGTGTACCCTGTGCATACCAGACTTTTAATGGCAGGTGTGTTACCTGCGTGGCCTATTAATAATTTGAACACAGCTTATACAATATATACATGTTGTAGATATTTAGATAAGATTTCGGTGTACTTACGTCAGACCTTAATATTGTACACAAAAAAATAACGGTGTCATTTTAAAACAAAAGGAAGTTGAGACCATTATTGTCTGATGAGCAGTTCCTACAAATGGTAAATATTATGTCTGTAGTTTATTTTCTTGTTCGTTTAGATCAAAACAAATTAATCATTTTATTTTGAGTTCCTGCAAATGAAATGATAAAATATTTACTTGTAATCAATACATTGAAGAGGTGCATACTTGACACACGAATTTAAAGTCTCCTTTTAATCATACAGAGGTTAACATACGAAAAGTGCAAAATAAATAAACGCAGTGTTTATTTGATACTTGCTTGTAGGAGCACCAATCTAAACTCGTTAATATATTATATGCTATCTTTGTTTTCTTCTTTGTATTGCTATATGCTTTATCGGTTTCTTTTATCGAATTAAACCGTTGGAGGTTAGTCTAGACTAGACTCTAGATCATATCCTTGTATACATATATCTGCTCTCTTACTTCGTGTATAGTTTTTTGTATGTTTTTCTAAATGAATTCTAAGAAATCGGATCTAGTATCTCCGCATCAATGTTTTTGCACCCTAAATTCTAACGGGGCTCTTGAAAACACAATATAAATGATTAAAACACTTAATAGGCTGATTAGATATAATATAATTATTATCTTTAGACCCACAGGTAAATTACGCGACATATCACTTTGCATACATGTACATATTAATGAGTCTGGCTTTTTATGACTCCTAATAATATATTTTGAAATTTCGTTACCTATATTTATACTTGCAAAAATTATTTTCATTCAGGAGAGCTTGAACTGAAAAATCTAGGGCTTGGTATAGATCGCACTTATAAGGGGACGACATATCTAACCAAATCTAGGTTAAAATTGTGTCAAATTCATATTATGACATGACATGCCAAGCTAATGAATATTAAAATAAGTAAAGAAATACAATAGTTATTTACATTACTAGATGCGAAAGTTAATTTTTTGGTGTGAGGAGGCTCTTGAATAGCCGAGGCGAAGCCGAGGTGATTTAATACCCCCGAACATCAAAAAAGGCTTTCGCATCGTGTGATGTATTAAATTTTGTCTACTACTGTTTTCTGATCAATATATTATTAAGTAATGAACTTGAAACCACTCAAATACGCTCCCCCTGAATCCGTATTTGAGGAGCTTCAGCAGGAGTATCCGGTGACTCACGCAGTCAAATGATTTTGCCAAGTCACAGAATACAGCGGCGGAAACGCCACCCCGATTAATACCCTAAACTAAACATGGCATTGTTAGTACATTTTTTGTTACTTTGAAAACCAAACAGCCTCTTAACTTTTGAACTACAGGGTGTTTAAAAAGAAATATTTTTTTTTATAATTTTTAAAGATATTTTTGTGAAATTTGGTACATACCTTCAATGTACCAAGAGATTTTCTGATGTCTAACAGTTTTCCTTATTTCTGCCAGTGGCGCGCGTCTGCGTTTTTAGCTCAAAACTTTTGACGAACAAATTGGTACGCCATTGCCTTCTTGAAATAAAAATCATTTTTTGAATCCTTATTCAATTCTGAGCAAATCCGGTCTCTTGAGCTTCTACTGTCGGACGCACAGTTTTTGCGTAAAATAATATATTGTGTATCTTAGTAGAAAAAATGATATATTATCCTCGGACGAGGATGCAAATGCAAGCGTCCGAGGACGAGAATATGATTTTCCTACGAGGTGCAACATACTATTTTTTCTGCGATCGAAAATGAAACGGAATAAATTTAAATTTAGTTGTATCTTTATTATATAGGGTGTTACTTAATAATAGGCCGTAATTCCAAGCACGCATAAACATGTGTCCTAAAAGTCTAGTTTTCAAGATACAGGCTTTCTGGCTATTCCGAATTCAGATAAGGGTTATTCAGCAATCTAATGGGCATCATATATTATTTTATTGATATTTTTTTTCTAATACCTACAATAAGGTATAGTTATAGGGATTATTACATCATCTAATAAAAATCTTTCCATTGTGATAGCATCAATCATTATAATAACAGAAAAATTAAATGTATAACGCTCTATTAGACGAGCATTTTGGCAGCAATTAGGTCAATCAATAGTATGTAGAATTTAATAGCCTGAATCTTCTTAGTGCACATCCTGAAATATTAATTAATTCTTCAATTTATTAAAATTTTCGCCTGTTTCAGATCCTTCGACTATAGAAACAGACACACACGCAAAACCTCACGACGATCAAATAAGTGTCAAAGATGAAGAATCAAAATTGGAGGTAAGCTACGATATATGCGCTGAACCACCATATTTAAAATACACAGAAATATTGTTCTTGTACCCTTGCCAATTGAGCTGTGACTACTTCAGAAGGTTATCGATCAACAAGTCTTCTTCTGTAATGATTTAAATACTTTTCCCTTTAAAAGCCCTTCACAAACTTAACTCAATGGCAACGGGGTTTAAGAGGCTCCTATTGCATATTGCAAGTAACTCTCACTATAAATGTAAAATACAAATTTTGGGTTACAGTGTGAACATATTATTTTTAGACTTTGTCAGTTACAATACAGGTAGTTTTAACATTGTAAGATCGATGCCCCCGTAATTTTATCATTCACAATAGAGTCGGGAAATTATAACAATAGAGCTAACCGATAATTTAGGATAAATCCTATGACAGTGGTGGACGTTTGTTTTTCTATAAATACGAATGCAATTTTATTGGTGTACCGGGCGAGTCAACGATTGTGCGGAGTAATTGTATGCCTTGAAGATAAGATTTGTCAATAATAAGCTTTCGTATTAAGGTATGGTTGGATATCTGTCACATTTAAAAAATATTTTGATCATAAAGTTACATTTTTTTAAATGGAACACCCTATATCTTAGAATGTTTTTGGATTTTACATAAAATTACAATTATTTTTCATTAAGTGCATTATAGGTCTACCCCTAATAGCTCTCGAGATATCGACTCTCGGAAAATTACATTTTTGAACTTTGACAACGTCTAGCTTTCTAACGACACGCCATAGAGCAAAACGGCTGACATGTCCCTATCCTCCTTTTTTTATTATCTTCCCAAAATACCAACTTCTGGTTAAATCGGACGTACTATATATTTCCGGATTTTGAGATACATTCGGTTTAACCGGAAGTTGACAATTTTAGAAAGATAGTTGAAAACTAAGATAGAGACATGTAAGCCGTTTTACTCTAAGACGTACCGTTAGAAAGCTAAAAGCTGTCAAAATTCAAAAATGTCATTTTTCAAAAGTTGATATCTCGGAAACTATTAGGTTTAGACTTATGCACTTAATAAAAAATAATTCTAATTTTATGCAAAATCCAAAAATATTCTAAGATATAGGGTGTCCTATTTAAAAAAAATGTAACAATATGACCCCCGAATTTTTGGGCGCATCCTGTATAATTCAAAATATTTTTAAAATGTGGCAGATATCCAACCATACCTTAATACAAAAGCTTATTATCAAATCTTATCTTCAAGGCATAAAATTACTCCGCGCAATCGTCGACTCACCTGGTACAAGAAAATGCTTTAAGGGTGTTTCAGAAGTACGGTACGCAACTTAAGGGGGCCATTCCTCATGATATTCTTAGAGAAAAAGTTCATATGAACATGTGTCCGGAGTTACCCCGTTTTGTGATATACTGGGTGTTAAAGTTTTTTAAAAACAATAGTCTTTTTTTATATTTTTTTTAAATATCCTTTTCTCGATTTTATTGAAACTTGGTACCGTTATTTATAATGACAAAGGGCTTAATTAGCCCTAACTAGATTAAAATTAAAAAGTTCAGTGGCGTCTCGGGGAACACCTTAACGAATATTATTGACAAAAAAGTGACTTTTTTCTAATTTTGATGTTTCTCTTCGGATTTACCAACTAATAATACAACTCTTAAGTTCCTTGAATTGTTTACGTATCTTATTTCGTTTTCGCTTTGCACTTCATTGCATAATATTATTGTATTTCAAAATTAATACAAAAAAAAATGTAACAGTTAATCAAAGCAAATGTTGAAAATGGCCACATTCTGATAAAACGCACGATTGCAATCGTCTCACCATTGATTCTCTTACACGTTAACGACCGATTATAAATTCCCCATATTTAAAAATGGAAATCCCATTATTTTATACTTCTCCTTACCGACCCATCTGTTGAACGACCGCGGGCGCTCATCATCGGAATTTTTAGTAAACATTAATGCTAAAAACACCCTCCATTAAGGGCAGTAAAACCCGACCCAACAATTCTTAAGAAATATAGGTACAGGGTTATTGGTTATAAATGTCACCCCACTCTAGTCTCTTCATTTTTTAAGATAGAAAGCCGATTTTTTTACCGAATTGTAGGGCATTATCTAAATTTTTTTAACGATAATAGAAATATAATACAGGGTGTTCCACAAAAACGCACCGAATCAAATTTATATATTTTTTAATAGAACGCCCTATATATTATTGCATATTCGGATTCTGCACAAAATTCTGATCATAACTCATGTAACATGTCCTATACCTAAATGTAACTGTTTTCCAACTAAAGGCAATCAAAAATTGACTTTAAAATTACCTCAATGACACTCCTTTTACCCTATAATATAATTTGTCTAAGTTGGCCATGATTTTAAATGAAGCAAAGATATTGACACTGACGTTATTCGCAATTAAATTTGCTTATGTGAGTATAAGTATAAAAATATAGTATACCTAAATGTCTTATTAAAAGAATGAAAAACGCGAAATTTTCGAACTTTATATCAAAAATGTTTATAATGCCAAACTTGCCGTACGGGAATATCGAAGACTTTATGAAGGCGTTAGGAGAATTCCTACCAATAAAACATTTTTAAGAGTCGATCAGAAAGCTTCACATGAAGCATCTTTCAAACGAAAGAGGAGAACAATACAGCCAAATGAACAAAATGAAAATGACGAATTAGATATCCTTCTCTATGTTCAAGGTATTTTTTACACAATTTGAATGTTTGTTCTTGTTAATAATTAATAAATTATTATTTTAGAAAATCCTTTTGCTTCAATTCCAAATGCTGTTGATATTCTAGGCAAAACATACTATAAGATACAGAGAACTTTGTCAAAATATAATTTCCATGCCTATAAAATTTTACCGGTTCAAGCGTTGAGCCAAGATAATAAAGCCGCGCGCTTACGCTTTTGTCAAGAAATGATGGAACGTTTGAATCAACAACATCAATTTTTCAATAAAATTATCTGAACAGATGAAGCAGCGTTTTGAACCTCCGGAAGATTTAATAGGGAAAATGTGCACTATTGGGCTCCTGAAAATCCTTACGCTATTCGGGAAATACGGCTTTCTGGTCGAAATTCCGTGCACGTATGGTGTGGGATTCTTAAGAATCAAATTTTAGGGCCAATATTTTATAATGGAAATCTGAACGGTCGTAATTATTAGAGAACTTTGTCAAAATATAATTTCCATGCCTATAAAATTTTACCCGTTCAAGCGTTGAGCCAAGATAATAAAGCCGCGCGCTTACGCTTTTGTCAAGAAATGATGGAACGCTTGAATCAACAACATCAATTTTTCAATAAAATTATCTGGACAGATGAAGCAGCGTTTTGAACCTCCGTAAGATTTAATAGGGAAAATGTGCACTATTGGGCTCCTGAAAATCCTTACGCTATTCGGGAAATAAGGCATTCTGGTCGAAATTCCGTGCACGTATGGTGTGGGATTCTTAACAATCAAATTTTAGGGCCAATATTTTATAATGGAAATCTGAACGGGCGTAATTATTTGAGAACGTTGTCAAAATATAATTTCCATGCCTATAAAATTTTACCCGTTCAAGCGTTGAGCCAAGATAATAAAGCCGCGCGCTTACGCTTTTGTCAAGAAATGATGGAACGCTTAAATCAACAACATCAATTTTTCAATAAAATTATCTGAACAGATGAAGCAGCGTTTTGAACCTCCGGAAGATTTAATAGGGAAAATGTGCACTATTGGGCTCCTGAAAATCCTTACGCTATTCGGGAAATACGGCTTTCTGGTCGAAATTCCGTGCACGTATGGTGTGGGATTCTTAACAATCAAATTTTAGGGCCAATATTTTATAATGGAAATCTGAACGGTCGTAATTATTAGAGAACTTTGTCAAAATATAATTTCCACGCCTATAAAATTTTACCCGTTCAAGCGTTGAGCCAAGATAATAAAGCCGCGCGCTTACGCTTTTGTCAAGAAATGATGGAACGCTTGAATCAACAACATCAATTTTTCAATAAAATTATCTGGACAGATGAAGCAGCATTTTGAACCTCCGTAAGATTTAATAGGGAAAATGTGCACTATTGGGCTCCTGAAAATCCTTACGCTATTCGGGAAATACGGCATTCTGGTCGAAATTCCGTGCACGTATGGTGTGGGATTCTTAACAATCAAATTTTAGGGCCAATATTTTATAATGGAAATCTGAACGGGCGTAATTATTTAGAGTTAATAAGACCAGTAATTCAAAATTTGGTCGAACATCATAATGATATATTTTGGCAACAAGATGGCGCTCCAGTCCACAACATTGCTACCGTTACGGAATTTTTAAACGAACATTTTCCGTTTTGGATAGGCAGGTTTGGCCAGATGAGGTGGCCACCAAATAGCCCAGACTTGACCGTAAGGGATTCCTTTTTGTGGAGCTTTTTAAAAGAAAAGTTGGGCGAAAAAAGACGTCCGCTAACCGTTAATATTATAAGAGAAAGAATAACCCAACAAGTTGAAACACTAAACCATTGCAATCAGGGAATTATTTTGGCAGTTATCAAAAGACAGAAGAGAATTTATAGGAAATGCATTGAGCAAAATGGGGAGCATGTGGAACATTTAATTAAATAATTTGGTTTTTATTACTTTTAACTTTAAAACTTTCAAAAACTATACCTATCCTACTAGTGATTTCATAAAAAAAAGTAAATAGCCAATTTTCGATTGCTTTTAGTTGGAAAACAGTTACATTTAGGTATAGGACATGTTACATGGGTTTATGCAGAACCCGAATATGCAATAATATATAGGACGTTCTATTAAAAAATATATCAATTTGATTTGGTGCGTTTTTGTGGAACCTCCTGTATTATATTTCTATTATCGTTAAAAAACTTCAGACGATGCCCTACAATTCAGTAAAAAAATCAGCTTTCTATCTTAAAAAATGAAGAGGCTAGAGTGGGGTGACATTTATAACCAATAACCCTGTACACTGTACATACACTATAATTACTTTATTACAGACAAATCCATTAAATTTGCTTTAAAGGCTGATAAATCGGTCGTTAACATTAGTCTTGTTTTGAACAGTTTTTGTGTGTTTTGGGACTAACGTAAATATTGATGGCGGGAAAAAGGAAATGTCTTTCTTTAAGCGAAAAAATATATAATATAACAAACACTGTAAAATGCAGACCAGTTGTTTTAATTTTTCTCTATTAACCGACAACCCCTGTTAATCGAACAACATTTGACTCCTCGAGGGTGGTCGGCTATTGAGAGGTTTTACTGCATTTACATTGCTTTTGTTATTCTTGAATTTATACTAAACCCTTGCCGAAAATTTAAAAATATTTCCGCGGCGTATTGTTTCGCCGTGCACCAGAGAGTCGTTATCCCGTTATTTGAGGAATAGAGAGAGATCAGCTTTCTTGCGCTAGAGACCTGTTAACAGAACCATATTTTCTGCACCTGAGCTTGTCTAGCAAAGGAACCTTCAGCTAAAACGGGTCTTATCACAGATATTAACCTGTATACCCCTATAAACAAAAACAACAACGTGTTACTTCATCGCACAACTTGTTACCTTCACCACAATCGTTTTCAGCAGTAATTGTGTTGTATTTGAAAGCGAATTTCAATGAACAGTCGCTCGAGATCTCGCGATTGCTATACACGTCAACAAACGCGTATTAATTATTCAATACGACGACATGGATCCGAGTGACATAAATTTCCATTGAAAAAAATGCGGAAGAGAAAATTGCCGCCTTTAAGAGAATTATCGTTGTTTGTTTTCTATGTGGCTTTATTGAGTTGATTACCTGCTTAAAAAAGGCGTATTTACTTAGACTCTTCTCTACGTATTGATGTTTAATGTGATTTAACTGTGATATTTTTTACTCCTGTAAACGAAATAAAGTAAAATGGATTGCGAAAAACAGAGACAGGTCAGTATAGAGACACCTATACAGCTTAAAAGCCCTTTTCTCTAGAAATTCCTGGCTATACAGACAGAAATAAAATTCTTACAAATAAACTAATGAATTTTTCGAAAAAATGTTTTCAGCCAAAGGACTTTCTCTAAAACTTTATTATTTTTCAAGTGTCCTGAAATTAAGAGGCGTAATGTAATAATGGTTTTTCCTATAAACGTATATCGAGAAATGCCGTCTAAGGAAGCTAAATGGTTTTCTTTAAAAATCGACGAAACTGTTCATGGTACACACTTAAAATTTTAGTATGTTATTCAACTTTATGTGCTTAATCTGATTCAAAACTCAAAATTGTTAAAATGTAGTCAGAGGCGTAACGTTCGGGGACATAGAGAAATAAACTAGTCATAACTTTTTTGTGTATAGATTCGAAACGTTTCCTCAACCACATTTGAAAACTTTAATACTTTTAGGTGAAAAAAGGTATTCTTAGTCCATGTAGCTAGGGTACACTGTTTTTGAGAAAAATGTATTTAAAAATTACGCTGCATACCAGAATAATGTCAAATATTCGTTCTCTTATCCAAATCAGGACAAAAAATATGTTTAATAATACTAACTTGAGAAATCCCCATTATTTACTCCAGTTCTCTAATGATAAGTAAAATGTCTCTACCTACAGGGTGTCCCACCGGGAACTGCATCGATCGATTATGGAAAAACTATAATTAGGAAAAATCTGAAATTTTGGTGGCTTACTAATGCCTATGGGGGGCATTCGTCTAAAATATTTTTAAGAATCTGACACTTCCGGTTATTTTAAATGGGACACCCTATATATTAATTCATTTTGAGATTCCTCGTAAAATTCCAATTACTTTTCATGTATAATGTTCTATACCTAGGTCTAACCGTTTTTGACATATTTCCAATTTTTCGTCAAAAATGACGTTTGCAGACTAAAAAATAGTTATTAATTTTTCCTGTACGGAAGCCTTTATTATTTAATTTGGGTTGTTTTTTTTTTGTAGAAAGAGGTCTACTTTAGCACACTTCGTATGATATTTTGATAATTATTAATACAGGGTGTTCAAAAAAGAATAGTAAAAATGAAATCGAAAAACATGTCAAAAGTTCATTTTTCCAAATAGAAACTACCCATTTTTATAATTTTATCATATTCAGCTTAAAAATAAGAGTAACTTTGTATAAGGTTGCCTATTTAGAAAATTAATAGTTCCCGAAATATTGGCAATTTAATATTTTTCTATTGTAAAAATGCCACGGCTTTTCAGTTCAGTAACAAAACTATCAGTTGGCCATGATGGCAGTAGAAAACAATCAAATGGTAACTAAATGTCACTGACACTTAAAAAGTATCAAGAATTATGTCGGGACGCTTAAATAATTCAAACGAAGAAAACTTAAATTTGTTTATTATTTATGGAGAATGTGATAAAGTAATATCAAGAACGTGTGATACATTTGCTACTCGATATCCACAAAAACAGAAACTAACACAAAACACCCTTAAACAACTTATAGAGAACTTCAAAAACTTTGAAAAGCACTAGCAGTTAATAGTTCATTAAAAAAAATTGTTAGGAGGAAAAAAACGCAATAACAATTATTATTAGTGAACACAACATTTTAAAGAAATTATTATTTGAGTAAATGTTCAAATTGACGTCCTTGAACTTCCAGACATTTTTCACATCTTAATAATAATTCTTCATGGGTCGCTTTCCTTACTGATTCAGGATCTAAACTGTCAAACTCATTCCTTACTCGCTGCATGCAGTCTTCCATGGTTGTTACTGGAGTGGCGTAAACTCGATTTTTAATTGTACCTCAAATAAAAAAATCAAGCACTGTCAGATCTGGGGAGCGGGGTGGCCAAAAAAAAAGGACCATTGTTGGCTATCCATTGGTCATAAAAAACTTCTTGTAGAAAATTGTTAACTAAGTGGCCACCATGTGGGGGTGCGCCATCATGTTGGTAGAACAGGTTCCTGTGATCAGCCAGTGGCAAATTGTCCAAATAATCCTCTTGAAAATCGTGCAGGATGTTCAGATAACCTTCGCCTATAAGTTAATAAACGCGATTTATACATACCCAAATGTTTTTAAAAATATCCAACTCACCATTCAAATTTTCTTGGTAAAAGTGTAGTGCCACGACGCCATCATTTCTAATTGCACAATAGACATTAAACTGCCAGGGTTGTTGAAAATGTTGTTCTCTGAACACATGCAAATTTGAATCACTCCAAGAATGGGAATTGTGCCGATTAAAAATGCAATTTTTTGTAAATTTAGCTTCATCCGTCCAAATGATATTATCCAAAAAAAAATTGTTTCCTTGCGACCAAGTTAATATAAATTCACAGAATGACATTCTTCTGGGAAAATCAGTTTCTTTTAGGTGATGAACTATGGTGAATACGTATGGATGAAATTTATGTTTACATAATATTCTATGTATTGATGATTTGGATAATCCTGATTCCAATGCAGCTTGTCTTACAGATAATGTTGGATTTGCGAAAAAATATCCCAAAATAGCTATTTCTATATTTTCATTATTTACAACAGGTTTATTTCTCTGCACTCTTGCCTTGACCGATCCAAAGTTTTTGAAGTTCTCTATAATTCGTTTAAGGGTGTTTTGTGTTGGTTTCTGTTTTTGTGGATATCGAACAGCAAATGTATCACACGTTCTTGATATTACTTTATCATATTCTCCATAAATAACAAACAAATTTAAGTAATCTTCGTTTGAATAATTTATGCGTCCCGGCATGATTCTTGATACTTTTTAAGTGTCAGTGACATTTAGTTACCATTTGATTGTTTTCTACTGCCATCATGGCCAACTGATAGTTACTGAACTGAAAAGCCGTGGCATTTTTACAATAGAAAAATATTAAATTGCCAATATTTCGGGAACTATTAATTTTCTAAATAGGCAACCTTATACAAAGTTACTCTTATTTTGAATGCTGAATAAGATAAAATGATAAAAATGGGTAGTATCCATTTGAAAAAATGAACTTTTGACAGGTTTTTCGATTTCATTTTTACTATTCTTTTTTGAACACCCTGTATTAATAATTATTAAAATATCATACGAAGTGTGCTAAAGTAGACCTCTTTCTACAAAAAAGCAACCCAAATTAAATAATAAAGGCTTCCGTACAGAAAAAATTAATAATTATTTTTTAGTCTGCAAACGTCATTTTTCACGAAAAATTTGAAATATGTCAAAAACGGTTAGACCTAGGTATAGAACATTATACATGAAAAGTAATTGGAAGTTTACGAGGAATCTAAAAATGAAATAATATATAGGGTGTACCATTTAGAATAAGCACGTTGACATCTACTTCCGGTATATCCGGAAGTGTCAGATTCTTAAAAATAGTTTAGACGAATGTCCCCCATCGGCATTAGTAAGCCACCAAAATTTCAGATTTTTCCATAATCGATCGATGCAGTTCCCGGTGGGACACCCTATAGGTACCTAAATAATAAAAAACGTTGGTGTAAAAGTGTAATGTGGTTAAGTTACATACGATTTTAGCATGCCTACTCACCGTTTCTGTAACATAGCGCTGTTGGTTTTGAGCCGTGACTAACCATTGTAAATGAAGAAATCCCCGAAAATAGCATGAAATTTTCAATAAAACAGAAAGTTTTATAATAAATTGGAAGATATTTCAAAAGGCACATTCAAAAATGTCTACACGACCACAACACAACACAAACTGACATGTAAAATCGCATTTCTTTAGTTTTGTTTTTATGTGTGACAAGCAAAATCCCAAGGCTACTTGATTTTTAAGCTATTTTAAAAATTAGGAGGAAATGGCTAATATAAAGATCTAAACGAATTAAATATGTAATAATGTATATTATGTAAATATTTTTTCTAATACTCACTTGAGAAATCCCCATTATTTACTGTTCGATAAGTAAAATGTCTCTACCTATAGGTTAATAATGAAAAACTTTCGGTGTAATGAGGTTAAGTTAGGTACATACGATTATAGCATTCTTACTTACCGTTTCTTTAACATATTGCTGTTGGTCTTGAGCCTTGACTAACCATTGCAAATGAAGAAATCCCCGAAAATAGTATTCAACTTTCAATAAAACATGAAGTTTTACAATAAATTGGAAGATATTTCAAAAAGAAACTGGTAAAAATGTCCACACGACCACAACACAACACAAACTGACATGTAAAATCGCATTTCTTTAGTTTTGTTTTTATGTGTGACAAGCGAAATCCCAGGCTACTTGATTTTTAAGCTATTTTAAAAATTAGGAGGAAATGGCTAATATAAAGATCTAAACGAATTAAATATGTAATAATGTATATTATGTAAATACTTTTTCTAATACTAACTTGAGAAATCCCCATTATTTACTGTTCGATAAGTAAAATGTCTGTACCTATAGGAATAATGAAAAACTTTCGGTGTAATGAGGTTAAGTTAGGTACATACGATTATAGCATTCTTACTCACCGTTTCTTTAACATATTGATGTTGGTCTTGAGCCTTGACTAACCATTGCAAATGAAGAAATCCCCGAAAATAGTATTTAACTTTCAATAAAACATGAAGTTTTACAATAAATTGGAAGATATTTCAAAAAGAAACTGGTAAAAATGTCCACACGACCACAACACAACACAAACTGACATGTAAAATCGCATTTCTTTAGTTTTGTTTCACGTGTGACAAGCGAAATCCCAGGCTACTTGATTTTTAAGCTATTTTAAAAATTAGGAGGAAATGGCTAATATAAAGATCTAAACGAATTAAATATGTAATAATGTATATTATGTAAATATTTTTTCTAATACTAACTTGAGAAATCCCCATTATTTACTCCAGTTCTCTAATGATAAGTAAAATTTCTCTACTTATGAAAAACTTTCGGTGTAATGAGGTTAAGTTACATACGATTATAGCATTCTTACTCACCGTTTCTTTAACATGTTAATGTTGGTCTTGAGCAAAGACAGAATAGTTCTAATGTCTTTGGTCTTGAGCCTTGACTAACCATTGTAAATGAAGAAATCCCCGAAAATAGCATCAAATTTTCAATAAAACATGAAGTTTTCAATAGTAATATGTTAAGTGCATGTAAAATTGCTGAAAATCATGCATGAAGGTTTGTTGCCCTAGAAACAGCTTGAATGCATTTTTATTGTTATTTACCAAAAAGTGCCCGACCGAAGGGAGGGCACTTTTTAAGGTAAATAACAATAAAAATGCATAAAAGCTGTTTCTATAGGGCAACAAATCTGAGTGCATGATTATCAAGCCATTTTACATGCACGAAATATATTTTTTAGACTATTTCCTGAATCATTTTGATAAATTGACGCGAAATTGTCAAAGCAGAAATTTCAACTTGTTGTGACAGTGACGGTTATTCTCGTAGGTAACCAACAATGAAAAACCAGAAGAGTGCAATTTTCAGCTCAATCGCGACCGAGGGCTGATTTTCACCGAAAATCAAGTGAAAAGCGCATTGTAGTTACAGTATATGAGGGAAATAGTCACTTATATTATCACAAGAGCTTAAATTATTTCCGGAAATTTTCTTGAGGGCACGAATATTTTGAAAATTATCCCGAGTCGCGAAGCGAAATTTTATTATTTTATGTAGGCTATAAAGACTCATAAAACCATACATACAGTAGATGTTTTACATCGTCAGGGATGCCAGGAACGGACTTGCCATTACACTCGTTGGGCCATCATTTTGACAGGTGTCATTTTAAGAATAAATTTTCCTCACCTCCACAGAATTGCCGAGTGCTTGTCCATAAGTTAGATGCATGTCAGGATATTTACCATAGGAATCATCCTCCATTACTTAAGAGTCCATCACCGAAAGCCCTGACCGGTACGCAACCGACTATATAGCAATGTAAACTAAATGGGGTTTCTCGCGCTTAGCTATGAACGAATTTCGAGAAAACTGGTAAATTATTTAGCTTTGGTTAAAACGACAAAATGTTTTTATTTTCTTCGAAAACTGGTAATTTTATCGCAACAAATGTAGAGTACTGTCTTGAAGGAGGTTTGACCAGAGTATTTAAACAATCAGTTTTGAGGTCTTTAAAATGACACCTGTCAAAATTTTGGCCCAACAAGTGTGGTGGCACTGCCATGACGATGTAATACATCTAATGTAGTATGGTTTTATGAGAGGGCCTACATAAAATATTAAAATTTCAATTTTTAAATGTTATACCTTAATTTATTATCTGAATCTCAATACAATTAATATGTTAATATGATCAGTTCTTACACCAAGTCTTCAGCTTTACATTTCTCATCCTGTGGAGTTGTACTTATTAATTTGAGACAACTTACATTACATTTCCGATAAACTCGATGTTAGTATCCCCTGATGATGAGTGCTTAAGCATTCGAAACGTTCCCAATAGTGAACCAAGAGTACTTTGTTTGTTAAAAAGTATCAAATTTTCCAAATTTGGTTGAAAGAGTTTCAAAAACTGAAAATACGCCCATATTATGTTATGAAGCCCGCGATATTAAATATTCTTGACACAAATAATAATTATTGTCGATTCTAAAACGTAAACGATGTTTTTTTGGATAAAGCCTCCGGATTTCTTTCGGTGAATGGAAATAAATTAGAATATGATATGCTAGAGTCAAATACATACAGAGTGGCAAAAAAGTTGCGCATAATGCCTGTAACTTTTGAATTACCTCGTATACGAAAAAGTATATATATATATATATATATTATGAAACTGGTTCAGTAAATTATTTCCCAAATTTCTACCTGCATGAATTTTTTCTGTCATTTCTGGTTTGGTTGCCATAGAGACTAACTTACTTTCCTTAAATGGAACACCCTGCATATGATTGCATATTTGGATTCTACTGGGAAAACTATGAATTTTTTGTATTTCAAATTTTCACCTAACTGCAAGCGTTTCCGAGATAATGACAGCTCAAAAATGAAAAACTTCCCAATTATAATTATACCTACCTAATACCCACGTTGAGTTAAGGTGTTTGTTTTCATGACAGCGACCTAAGAGGTGTCAATTTTGAGTTCCTGTTTAGTTTTTAGTTGTCTGATTTCTAATTTGTTTACAGTATGGTTCATCTGAATGAGAAACAACGAGCTGAAATATTAATAATGAGCGGTTACGGAAATATGAAGAGATCGCAAGATCAGGTTTGTCAACTTTTCCATGAATTATATCCAATAAATCAGTCAACGGTATGTTGAGTGGTAAAAAAATTACTAGAAACAGGCAGTGTTAGGGAAGCCGCTAGATCAGGTCGACCTAAAACAGCAACCGGGGGAGACAAAGCTTTGGATATCATGCTCTCAATACATGAAAATCCAACACAATCATCCAGGCCAATGGCAATGGATTTTAATGTGTCTTATCAGTCAGTGAAAAATTTGTTTAAGCAGGAAAAGTTGCATCCCTACAAGATAAAGTTGGTGCACGAGTTAAACGAGGACGATTTTAATAGAAGAGCTGAATTTTGTGAGCTGATGATGGAAAGATGCAATAACGATAATAATTTCGCAACAAATATCATTTTCTCGGATGAAGCTACTTTTCATTTAAATGGCATTGTTAATAAACACAATTATCGTTATTGGTCTGCTGAAAATACTCATTGGTTCCAGGAAGGTCATACTCAAAGGCCCCAAAAAGTTAATGTTTGGGCGGGCATAGTTGGTATTGCAGAATAGTTTTACGGGGTGTAAATAATGGCATTAACGAACAGGTATGGTTCCAGAAACATGAAGCACCTGCGCATTATGCGGCAAATGCTAGACAATACATAAGCGAGCAATTTTTCAGGACGTTGGATAGGCAGAAGAGGTGCTATCGACTGGCCAGCGCGATCCCCGGACTTAACCCCGCTCGACTTCTTTTTGTGGGGACACTTAAAAAACAAAGTCTACGTTTACCGTCCAAATGACTTAGAATCTTTAAAAGTGCTGATATTCGGGCCATTCCAGAGGACTTCCTATCAAACGTTAAAGACGGGTTTAGGGATCGACTGGCGCTCCACTTAGCAGAAAATGGTGGTCAATTTGAACACCTGATCCACTGAAAAGGTTTCACTGGTTTATTATCCCGATGTTAAGTTGTTTGATTTTCTAGGCTACTTATTTTGTTAAGGTTGTTAAAATTTTAAATAAATAAAAATTTGAAATACAAAAAGTTCAGAGTTTTCCCAGTAGAATCTAAATATGCAATTATATGCAGGGTGTTCCATTTAAAAAAAGTAAGTTAGTCTCTGTGGCAACCAGACCAGAGATGACAGAAAAAATTCATGCAGGTAGAAATGTGGGGAATAATTTTCTGAACAACTTTCATGAAGGTCACTTTTTCGTATAAGAGTTGATTCAAAAGTTACAGGCGTTATGCGCGACTTTTTTGCCACTCTGTACAGTTTCTTCGTTATTATAAAAATCACTAAATACCTTGGATAAATGCAAATTGATTTGTCGACTAACGCATATTTTGTTTCTAATTCATATAGTCTCCTATTTGAGATTTACGTTTATTTTTTAGGATCTTGAGCACAATATAATTAAAAGTGAATTGATAATTATAGAAAATTTTATACATGTGCTACTCTGTCATTTGTTTTAATGTTACATAACACACTTCCATCGATATTTTACGTTTCGTATCGTTGCAAGGATCGACGAATTCCTAAAAACAATTTTTAATTATTGCTTGGACTAATAATTTTTCATTTAATTATACCATTTGATTCCCACAGCCTTTGAATTAGCAATTTCTTGTTATAGGTCTATTCAAGGTCAATATTAAGCGTTAACATAGCAAATAGAATATAATCACACATCAATTTTTTGGCCCCATTTCTTAGAACATCACTTAAATATTTTTTTTTATTCCAGAAATTGCCATACCCAAAATCAGTATTCTTTATTGTCAGCAATGAGTTCTGCGAACGATTCTCCTTCTATGGAATGCGAAGTAAGTGGTACTTAGACAAAATTGTTAAAAAAAAAATAACCGGACAAAAACAGCGACGTAAAATAGCACGAAAAAAATCAGCACATAAAGAACATGATGACGAGCGATTCGTGGTGCCTCTTCGTCTGTTTTTGATATAATCCTTTTTAAAACGAATTTTTCTGTCTACAGCAATCCTCATCCTATACCTGACGGACATCCTGAAATACACCGAATCAGACGCGAAAATTCTCTATCACACCTTCACGATGCTCGTATACTTCTTCCCGTTGTTGGGGGCGATCCTGTCGGACAGCTGGCTGGGCAAATTCAGGACGATTTTGTACGTGTCCATGATCTACGCCTCGGGAAGCATCCTTTTGGCTCTGTCCGCCACCGACCCCTTGAACATTCCCCAGAAGGCATTTTCGATGTTGGCGTTACTTCTGATCGCTGTCGGGACGGGCGGGATCAAGCCCTGTGTTGCAGCTTTTGGTGGGGACCAATTTACCCTTCCTCAAGTAAGTACCTGAAGGCTAAAGCTGCCCATACACACTGAAACAAATGTAATCAATGTGGTTCAGTTTTCTCCCATATAAATCCTTTATCTATGGTTCAGTGAACGTTCAAACCTCTTACCAATGATGTTATTGCGACCGTACACCACAAATTTGAAAGAAAGAAACATCTACATGGGAAACAATCCCACAGGTTTGGAAAGTAGCATGTATCACCCCAATGCACAAGGAAGGAAGCAGAACTGACTGTCAAAACTACCGCTGTATATCTGTTAAAGTACTTCCCAACATATTTCGTTTGGCTTAATGACTGCAATACAACCCCTCATAAACTCGGCTTTCGCTCTCGCAGAGACGTATTAACCCACATTTATTTTTAATGCCAGTTTATAAAAACAATAGATAGGTACATTACTTGATTTGTTATCAAAATTAATAAACTGTCTAAGTAAGGTTTTCTAGAAACAACTTAAATATTAGGATATTTCTCAAAACTTTTTAGTTACAGGTTAATATAGCTTATATAAATAATAAAACATAATATTCGAAATAGATTAGTACCTATCTATTTTACTTTGAAACACTGTGCAACAAGTTAATATTAAAAGTATGTGGAGACCTTGGGAATCTTCAGCTAATGCGATATCTAGCTACCCTGAACATTCCAGGAAGCATTTATCTTCTGACACCAAAGTGATCGTGAAAAATGTATGTGAATCGTTATTAAAGAGCGGCCACCCTAAAGTAATTGCCATTAAAAATACCAGTGAAATGACGAAAGTTCCATTATCGACGGTACGAGATATTATGCTAAAAGGACATTTTAAAAGAAAAGTTCGCAAAGATACCGGAAAAATGAAGTGCGTAGACGATTGTGACAAAGATGTTATTCGCATTATTTCATTACATTTCAGTAATATAAACAGTGAGGTCAGCTGAGGCCAGGTAGATTTCGCTGGTTGGCACGCTCATCGGCAGTTTTATAGGGGTAATTTTACCAAGAAATTCTTTAAAAACGTAGGTTTGGAAATCGAATAGGTAACGAGGTTTCTTCGGGTGTTTACAATATAATAAAACCATTATTGCAGTTATTAGGTCAAACGAAATATGTTCGGATGGACTTTACCAGTACCCTAAGTAGAGTCTATGGCAAAATCCTAAGAAACATAATGGAGGATGAATGAAACCCCCACGAAATTGAGCAACAGTCGGGTTTAGAGCTGGTAAATCATGCTTAAATAACATATTTAGCCTTATCTAATTGAATGAGAAAAAGACGCCAATCAACAAAGCATGCTTCTATGGCAAATACTAAAAGTATCTCCCATCAATCCCAATAAAAGATCTATATAATCAGTCATACTATAGAATAAAACTGGTAACATATGTCTCGGATAGCTTCCTCGTAACAACAGGAGTCAGACAAGGATGTTGCTTATCCCCCACATGGTTTAAATTTTATTTGATTAAGGCACTAAAGAGGGAGGGAAGAACACGTGGAGGAATGGAAATACAACTGATAGACGATACAACACTCTACACTTTCCCGACTAAAAGTAGTGATTGCACAGGATAAGTAAGACCTCATTTTGTATGTGTTGTGTCGAGACTGATTAACATTTTGTGGTTGGACCTGTATTTTCTGTCTTTAATGGTTAAACTTTTGTTAGTGAAGTCCTCTATCATAAATCGCTATACGAACGCCGATATGACTGCCATGCATTTCATTCATGGACTAGCTGATGGCAAGTTTCTGATAGAAACACCTTCCAAAGTATTTATTAACGTCTTCATGAAACAGGCACATTGTAACGAAGTGGGGGACAAGGAAGCCAACAGCAAGAACAGTAAAGGTGGAAGTGAATGTGCCGGACATGATAGAGGAAGATCCAGGTACTTTTACTCGAAAAATTGCAAATACTTTGAAGGTAAGTAATGGGGCTGTTTGGAAAATCCTTAGTGACCCATTCCACATACAACGCGTTCAGGAATTTCTTCCTGTTGATATTCCTCCACGGATTGCATTCTGTCATTGGCTTTTGCACATATTGGTTCAAATCCCTCTACTGACACTGTTTATTTTTACCGATGCAATAAGGAATTTTCACAACTATGTGTGGGCTGAAGAAAATCCACATAAGATACTTGAAGATCGCTTTCGACATCAGTCCTCGTTGAACCTTTGGGTTGGAGTGGTTGGTTGTGGGTGACTTGGCTAATTGGACCGGGATTTCTACCAAGAAGACTTACCGGCCTATAAAAATACTAAATATCTGTGCATAGGAGGACAGCAAGAAAATCTTACTTTAAATACTGGTGAAGTTATTGATGGTTGTGAGGAATATGTATATCTAGGAACAAAAATGGGAAAAGAAGATAGAATAAATAAGGGGAGGGCGATAATATGTCACCTCAACTATGGTCAAGAACCATATCGCTTAAAAGAAAACATTATATCTATGATGCGGTGCTCAATAGCATTGTACTCTATGGTTGTGAATCCTCGCAGATGACTAAGCGCTTATATAGAACAAAAACATCTGGAGTCAGATATGAACGAATAAGGAAAATGATGAAAGTTTTTAGTTTTAGAAGAAATACAGCAAAAACAACTCGGTTGCTATGGGCACGTGAAACGAATTGCGGAACTTTGAATCCTAAAACTAATTCTGCGATGGACCCCAGCAGAAAAACGAAGAAGAGGGAGGCCAAAAGCAATGAGAGGGCTATATCGGAAAGAAACTTAAGACTGGGAACATAGAAGAGGATGGATATAGATAGAATATATTTAAAACGAGTATTCATTCATGCATTTTGGTTACTGACTTGCGTGTATATTATTATTGTGTCTTTATTTATGTTATTTGGATTCCGCTATCGGCAAAATCAATGACGATAAAATTATCCTCATTGGGCAAAATAATGTATTACCAATAAAAAGGTCGCAATATAGTATAAAAGTAAAAATGCATACATATTTGTCTACTCCAACTTTGCTGGCTCATCAGAGCGCCCATGTGTCCCGGAATGGCATTCTTGAACGTTGGCAAGCCTACTTAAAGTAATCTTATGCAATATATCCATGATAACCGCCGTTTCCTTAGTGCCTATAATAGCTGTATTAATTGCTATATTAAATTTTTAGCAAGAACTTCAGTTGGCGATGTTCTTCTCTCTGTTCTATTTTTCGATAAATGCTGGAAGTTTGATCTCTACCTTCTTAACTCCCATTCTAAGAAACGATGTTCACTGCTTCGATAATACCAGTTGTTACCCACTGGCTTTTGCAGTACCTGGTGTTTTAATGATCGTGTCTATAGGTATTTAAAGACGTTTTATTATGTCATTGATATAAGCTATTAGTATTTACTGGTTTTAGGTATTTTTGCTGTGGGGAAACCCATGTATAAAATCAAGAAACCAAAGGGGAATGTTTTTGTTAATGTTGTACGGTGCATATCGGTAAGTATGGTACAGGAAATGCGAGAATTGTAAATACAGGTTTACTATGTTTTAGTATTCAGTTTCACATATCAGACAACAAAATCCTGGGAATCACTGGCTAGACCGATCGGAAAGAAAATACGGGGCGCAGCTCGTTGGAGATATCAAGATTTTACTCAAAGTCCTGGTTTTATTCATTCCTCTGCCCATCTTTTGGGCATTATACGACCAACAAGGGTCTGGATGGACCTTCCAGGCCGTCAGAATGAACGGGGACATCGGATTTTATACAATTTTACCAGATCAAATGCAGGTAAAACGCAGAGGGCGTTTAAAAGAAACATATGACATAAAACTTACCCTATTTTAGGTGGTTAACCCCCTCTTAATTCTTGCCTTTATCCCCATGTTCACCTACGGAGTGTACCCCCTTCTCGCCAAGTGTCGCTTATTGAAAACGCCCCTTCAAAGGATGTGCTGTGGAGGTTTCCTGGCGGCTGCGGCATTCGCAGTATCCGCATGCATATCCATAGCATTAGAAAATACTTATCCCGTCTTACCATCCTCGGGTGAAGCTCAAGTGCGCATCTACGATACTACAAATTGCCAATATAGGTAAGAGAAGAGTATTTAATGTTAATGAAAGTTTACTTACCATTTGATACAGTTCAAGCCAAAAATATGGGGTCGAGCACATTAATCCTATAACAAATGATTCTCTAGAAATATGGTAGCAACGATTTCAAATTTCAATATTCATGTGTTACGACAAAATACAATTTAAAAAATTATCCTTTATAATTTATAGTCTCTCTAAATTGTTCAGCATCCTTTTCTTATGGAATATATTACGGTTCATGTTAAAACACAACAGTTAAGAGTTCAGAGCAATTAAAACTTACATAACAAATAGCAGACTGGTAGTTTCATCTCTCTCATCTATAACAGTCGGCTGGCTTTCGAACCCTTAATTGGATTTATCTTTCGAAGGCTGATGACTTAAAAGTGTGCCTTTTTCAGTACTGCTTTAGCACACTTATGATTATTTTGACTTTATCACAAAAATATTAAATTATTTTACTTATTTTGAACTATTTAATTTATTGCTCAAACCGGGTTCTTGTCCACTTGTAAGAAGATGCTATTTTACTTAAAAAAAAGGCATTTTAAATTATTTTAAAATAATTTAACAGGCAACGGTCAAACAGCAAATCTCAGAAATTGTAAAAACAAAAGGCTCCGATTTTCTCGCGTTTGGCCTTTTTATAGCCAATTCCTCCACCACTTTTAGAGCATTGAACTCGCACGTAAAATCAATTAGGTCAGGGAATTACTTTTAGAGATTTTTATTACCGAAAGCTTTTAAGCGAGATATTTTCTAGGAACGACGTCTCTCCATATTTTCGAAAGCGTTGACCAGCATCTGGAGAAATGTTACTACATTCTTGCAAATCTTTTCTTGTAATTGTTGTAATTGGGTCAATCGAGCATTTTAAGATTGAGATCCAAATGAAATTGTATCTGCCATGACGACTGTTGAACGCGCCAAGAATGAAAACTGCTGAAATAATTAAACACAATATTAAAAATAGATACTCAAAACACTGGCAGCCTACCTTTAAAATACGCTTATTGTTAACATTGCACTTGCCGATCTTGAATTGCTCGGTTGCCTCGATGTAGTAAACTAGTGATATGTAAATTATTTCTTAAAACATACCCCATGCACAGGTCAAAAATCGGGTGATCTTGGAGGCCATAAATGAAGATCAAATTTCACCAGGTTTTCAATACAGTAAAAATATACGAGGTAGTTAATTTGAAACGATATACTTATACCTACTTTTAGAATTCACCTGCAACTATTTGGTCATACCGTTAAAAGTCTTAGAGATAGTAAAAACCGGTTAATACACAATGTAATATAGAAATAGTAGCAATAGTAATCAAATGCCTTGATTTCTTGCAGTATTTCAGCTTCAACTATTCCCACAACTCCAATCAATGGTTACTATTTGGTCAGCTCTGTTAAAATACCAAATAAAGTTGAAACTGTAAGTATCAGAGACGCCCATCTAATTAATTTTAACTTTCATTATAGGCAGCAACGCAATGGCAGATAAGCAGTGTGATACTAAACATCAACTAGTTGACAAGTGAACCCTAAAGCACTGTTTATCCGTCATTGCATTGTCACGGTCAAGTGAACCAACGAAAATAATAATCAAATCACCCTCACCAATCATATTTTTGCAGTTCGATTTTCGCTTTTCTTCCGACTCCACCGACGATTCTTGTGTGCCAAGGAATGTCAGTTTTGAAGTAGAAGAAGAAACGGCGTATGGGCTTTACATTAACAATGCTGAAGCTGACTTTTATGTTGACAACGTTGAGAAGAGTGAAGATGGGTACCCTCTAGTAAGGTAGGTGACACACGCACCCCCACTGGTGATGGTGCTACAGCGCGTTATAAGGTTCCAAAAAGGTCAAACACTTTTTTTTCCCTTAGGACTGTCCTTATCCGGGCTAAACGCTTATCTCAAAGGGTGCGTCGTAAACAAATTTTGGTGTCATGTGGTCTGTTCTCATCTTCACCTCCGGTACATGTGTTATTTCTTCTATAAGTTCGTGACCTACCTGGCAATATCATCTGAAGGCGGCCGAGGCCCATTCTCGCCTGTTCGTCAAATGAAGAGGAGGGAGGTCAAGAAGGCGCTCCATCGCTGCAGAAGGGGTCGACTTCATTCATTGCCCTTGTTATGCAGGCCAGTCTCTGAAGACTTTCTAGCTTCAGTATAAAGGTCATCTGCAGAACTTTTAACCACCAGACCACGGATGCATAAGTTATTGAGGGTATCACCACTATGGTGTATATCCAGTGCACCATCTTGGGCGATAAACCCCATTTCTTGCCGTACATTATTCTTGTTAGTGCAAGAGTAATTTTAGATTTACGGATAATTTTCTCTATGTGGCTATTCCAAGTAAGTCCCCCTAGGATGACCCCCAGCCCGCTGCAACGTTTCTCCTTGGAGGATTAGGGGTCTCTTACAGTGGTGTTAAATCTTCCTTGTGTCGTGATGACCAGATCATCACCATAACTCAAGGTTGAGTGGCCTGCCATACTGATTTCCCTCAAGACAAGGTTCCAGAGCAGGGGAGAGAACTCCCCCTGCCACTAGAACTGCCCAGAGGAGAGGTGAACACAACCCTGCCCCTAAACATGTTATATGCAGCAGGTTTCTTCCAGTCCTGTGTTTGTGGTTGCTTTTGTAACGGAGGTAAAGAAAATGTTATCAAACGCTCCCTTAATGACCAGGAATGCTCCCAGCATGACCTCGCCATTGTCTAACGTTCCTTAACTCTGTTTACTAATTGGTGAAATGCCGTTTCTGTTGAGCTTCCTGTTCTGTAGGCATGCTGGTCTTGATGGAATGGTCCGTCGCCCATCACATCATCCCTTATTTGTCTATCAGATACAATATTTACAATTTCTTTAGGACTCTTGTGTACGACCCATCAGTCGCAGTCACGTATACCCATGTCAAACGAGATAAATCAAAGATCATCGAAGCTGGAAACATCAACCTTACCTCTATGGACTACGTAGGAACTTACAAAATCGACATCGTGAACAAAGAGGTCGAATTTAAACTGGGAGGTACTTACACTGTCGTGCTTAATCAGGTAAGTCACATTTACGCCTGCAACGTCGAAAAACGTCAAGTCGATAGGGATCGAATCGGAAGATTGTGCAGTCCAAAGCGCATTTTTAAAAATCGTTAAATTTTTAGGTACAAAGTACGATAAATACAATTATAGTGACTGAACCCAACAGTGTCCATATATTATGGCTCCTACCGCAGTACTTTATAATCACAGCAGCAGAAATCATGTTCTCCATTACTGGCTTGGAGTTCTCCTATTCCCAGGCGCCGGTTGCAATGAAATCGGTGGTGCAGGCCTGCTTTTTATTGACTAGTGCTTTTGGCAACTTGCTTATCGTTCTGATTGAATCAGCGAAGATATTCACATTGCAGGTATGTTTAGTTATTACAAAATATTAATAATAATATTTTACCAATTGCCTACTCTACGAGCATTTAAACCTGGGGTCATGTATACCAAAAAATGTCGCTGTATTGCACGCAGGCAAGGGTAAAGACACACGCAGAACTATTCTAGTAGATAATGAGAGTTCTACGCCTGTCTTCCCCCGGGGGAGTTTATTACCTTAATATCTCTGATGATTTCTGTAGATTTTCGTTCACAATTTTACTTGTAATATTTGAACACCCATTGCTTGTTTATATTTCAGTCGAATGACTTTTTCCTGTACACCGGTCTTATGGTAGTGGACATGTTGATCTTCATGTGGCTAGCCATTAGGTACACGTACGAGACAGACGAAAATAGCAGCCAAGTCGAAGAAATGGCGCCACCGAAAAAGAAAATATCAAACGGTATAGACAATCCCAGTTTCGATAAGAACAATTAATTTTGGGTGCTTCTCCAAGGGTATTTTACACACATTTTCTTTAACCACATGAAATTATGACAATACTTGACACAAATATATTATTTGATGATTGACAAGCATATTTGGGTAAACAGCAAGGCTCGCGGGTTTGAGGTTGTTTGACGAGCATTTTTTAAAGCTTTAATAACGAAATTAATTATTTAAAATTAGAATTTAATCAAAGTCTCGGTGAGACAAGACCTTTAAATCCTGCTCAGCAAAGGCCCAAGTATTATATGACTGTTTAATTTTGTTTCACGACAGAATTCACCAAAAAGGTTTAAATTTAGACATATATATTTAAGAAACGGTGCTATAATTTTCCATAGCAACACGTTAAACCTTTTTGGTAAATTGTCACAGGAGTTAATGTGTCGTCGTCGTTGGGTAGTATCGTCTGTAACACGTTTCTCCAGAAGAAATTTGTCTTTGTTTAAACCAATGAACACAAGGCATGGACGGAGGTAACACATTTCATCTGACATACTTTGAGGTTATGTTTGTGTGTAGAACCCAAAAGTGCACACAACAAAAAGAGCGAAATATTTGCCTTTTGTTCAAGGGTCAAGCAGGTTAGCTTGCCAAGTATTTAGGTGAAGGACAAAAGGAGGTATTAGATCATATTATAACCTTACGCATTAGTACTTTTATACATGCATCTTTACCTTCTTAGTTCTTTACCTCAACACACATCTCACTACAAACTTGGCAACATTCCACATATTATTCTACAAAATCATTAATAGTGAAGAAGGGTCCACATAAACATATGCACAATATATTCCAGTTAGCAAATATAATCTTAAATAATTTGTACCACAAGATCTACATCATGCAGACTCCAGAAAAGCACCACAGCATCCAAAAAAACACACAGCAGGTGTTTTGTTGTGTACTGATTGGGATCACGTTTTGTCAGAACACGTTTTTTGTGTCCATGGGTAGAATAAGGGAGAAAAGTAACACGAAGTAAGTTCGTCTTTATAATTTTTTTAGCCTATGCTATCTCAACTGACGAGTGGGTATCCCCGGAAGTAAATGATGACGACACTACCGTAAATAGGTTTTAGGCCTAACAATTGTTTTTTATTTAGTATTAAGCGTAATTATTATACATTTTTATTTAATTTTATTGTTTTTAATAAAAATCCAACAAACAACGTTTTTGCTTCTTATTTATTTATAACGAAATCTATGAAGGTAACTTAAAACATTAAAAATCAACAATAACCTTAATTTATTGTTTAACTTTGCCACGACGACGTAATTTCTTCAGCTTTTTTTCCTTGTTCACGTGTCTTGCTCGTTTGTGTCTTATCACTTTGTTTTTATTTACGTCCTTATAGTCACAGAGCTCACATTCATATACTCTGCTCGTTACCGATTCGAGTAATTCGGTGTCGTCTGTATTACGTTTGACTATGTGGGCGTCTAGACTGGTTTTTTCATTGAAATGTTTGTTGCACGCTACAAGACAACGATATAAATTAAAAATCCGGATATTTCCGTCATTTTAAAGACTCGCTCGAAGTATTTGTCAAGATTCCCAAGTCTTTGTAAAGTATTTTAAGTCCTTGTAAAGACCCCAAGTATTTGTGAAGACGTTCAAGCCTTTGTAAAGACTCCCAAGTCTTCCAAAGGTCTTTAAGGTAAGGACTCCAAAGTATTTCTAAAGACCCCCAAAGTGTTTGTAAAGACTATCAAGTGTTTTTAAAGACTCCCAAGTCTCTGTAAAGACTTGCAAGAGTCTTTACGATAAATACTCTCAAAAGTCTTTAAGATAAGGATTTCTAAGTATTTCTAAAGACCCCCAAGTGGATTTAAAGACCCTTTAAAAACCCCAAGTTTTTGTGAAGACTTCCAAGTTGAACGAAAAATTAAAGCTTGCAAGTATTTCTAAGGACGACTCGCAAGTCACTGTAAACACTTTCAAAAGTCTTTAAGGTGATGGCTCCCAACTATTTCTAACGGCCCCCAAGTGTTTGAAAAACTTCCAAGTCTCTGTAAAGACTTGCAAGTTTTTAAGGTAAGTATTCCCAAAAGTATTTAAGGTAAGGACCAAGTGTTTCTAAAGACCCTCAAGTATTTGAAAAGACTCTAAGTATTCCTAAAGACCCCCAAGTAGTTTTAAAGACCCCTAAGAGCTTGTAAAGACTCCCAAAAGTCTTTAAGGTAAGGACTCCCAAGTATTTCCAAAGACCCTCGAGTTTTTGTAAAGACTCTTAAGTATTTCTAAAAAACCCCAAGTGGTTTTAAAGACCCCCATGTGTTTGTTAAGACTTCCAAGTCTTTGAAAAGACTTTTAAGTCCTTGTGAAAACCTCAAGTATTTGTGAAGACTTCTAAGCCTTTGCAAAGACTCCCAAGTCTTCCAAAGATCTTTACGTAAGGACTCCCAAGTATTTGTAAAGACTGTATGACTTCCAAGTATTTCTAAAGGCCCCCAAATAATACTTCCAAGTTAAACAAAAAGTTGAGGTTTGCAAGTCTTTCTAAAGACTCGCAAGTCACTGTAAACACCATAGGCATCGTTAGTTACGATGTCTATGGTAAACACTTTCAAAAGTCTTTCAGGTAAAGACTCGCATGTATTTCTAAAGACCCCCAAGTATTTGTGAAGACTCTCAAGTAATTGTAAAGACTCTCAAGTGTTTGCAAAGACTCGCAAGTCTCTGTGAAGACTTGCAAGAGTCTTTAAGGTAAATACTCCCAAAAGTCTTAACGGTAAGGACTTCCAAGTATTTCTTAAGGCCCCCAAGTGTTTATAAAGACACGCAAGTATTTGTAAAGACTCCTTAGTATTTCTAAAGACCCCCAAGTGGTTTTAAAGAGCCCCAAGTATTTGTAAAGATTCTTAAGTGTTTGTAAAGACTCCCAAGTCTCTGTGAAAACTTGCAAGAGTCTTTAAGGTAAGCACTCCTAAGTATTTCTATAGATCCCCGAGTGTTTATAAATAGTCTCAAGTTTTAGTAAAGATTCTTAAGTGTTTGTAAAGACTACCAAGTCTTTGTGAAGACTCGCAAGAGTCTTTAGGGTAAAGACTGCCAAATGACTTTAAGTTAAAGACTCCTAAGTATTTATAAAGATCCCCAAGTGTTTGTAAATAGTCTCAAGTGTTTGTAAAGATTCCCAAGTCTCTGTGAAGACTTGCAACAGCCTTTAAGGTAAAGACCAAAAGTATTTAAAGTAAGAACTCTTAAGTATTTCTAAAGACCCCAAGTGCTTGTAAAGACTCGCAAGTGTTTGTAAAGACTCGCAAAAATTTGTAAAGACTCCCAAGTATTTCTAAAGACCTCGAAGGAAGACACATATAACAGGCAAAGAGGTGAATAAGAATAAATACAGTTCAAACTGATTACGGATGGCGTACCTTTACAGCAATGCGGCAATAGCCTATTCTCTCTATGCAGTCTCAAATGTTTGATTATGGACCCTTTGTCTTTGGTTGTGTAGGGACAATGCAAACAGTCGTACTTAGCCCTTGACAAGGCCTTTTTCAAATCGTGTTTTGATTGAGGTCCATCAACCACCCTAAAAAAAATCGCTCAGCAAATATTTGTTTATAGTATTCCTATAGTTAAAATGCTTGCCATTTTGTCTCCAGCTGCGTTCTCAGCCTACTCTCTCCATGAGTGATCAAATGCCTGCTTAAATTACACCTTTTAAGCGTTTTATAGCAGCAAAAAGTGCACTCGAAAATGGTTCTGCGGATATGATCGATGGCACCCTCGACATCGGCGTGGTTCCTCAAAACGTGGCAGTCCACAGCAAAGGGTTCCTTAAAGTTGTCCTTACCACAGAAGGAACAGGGGTGCTTGATAAAAGAATGTACCTACGTGTAAAGGGGTTGTTATTGTTTGCATTGGTAGACAACCCAACAACTTACCCGTTGTATATGTCTTCTCACAAATTTCCTTGTACCAGAGTACGAACAGTTGGGACATCGCGTTAAACGGACACTTTTTGTCTTATGATTCTGTACTTGTTTGCCACTTTCTGCTACCTCTACCAAGGATTTCCCCTCAGTATCGATAGTCCTCTGCTTAATGTTCAAATTCTGGACCGTGTCAGCGTCGGCAGCTGGCTCATCTTCCTCAGACTGTCATAAATCATAAATTTATTTGTGCCAAATATCACATTCCAGGTATTTAAAAATTTCAAAAAATTAGGTACCTAATACTAAAATATAATTCTGCAAAAAATATAAGAGTGTTTTGGTACGAGGGTGGTTTAACGAGTAACTTGACTCGCTTACACTTGAACAGGAAGGGTAAAAGTGAAGGAAATTCATAAGGAATGTGAGACTTATTCCTTTACTACGAGGCTATAGGAATTTGGGGTCGTAGCACGTCCTGGGGCTCCAAAATCTACTGTGACTCCAGAAAACATTGGCATTGACAGGCGGGTGAAATTGCGTGAGTTAGCAGAAGACACAGGCATCTCAACTGACAGAATACAGTTGTTTTTGCATGATGAATTTGCTTATTCCGGAGCAGGAACGAAATAGCATGCGAACTACTCTCAAATGTTTGCAACTGTTCCAGAAGAATCCAGCGGCGTTTTGCAACAATAACAACAAAACTTGTATTCTTCGCCAGGCAACAACACAATAAAATCAATGGACTATACGAGGAGAACCCACCCTGATATACTAAAACAGTAACTGTGAAAAGCATTTTTAGCAAGGAGACTTTGAATTTTCCCTCTAAAACGGTGATCGTCCTTTAACATCTGCCAATTTATTAAAAGACTTTGCCATCTATCAGTATCCAAGTCCGCCCTGACACCTCCTTGAACGCCAGAGTAGGTTTCGATACAACAAAGCCACAGAACTCAAGTAGAGTCGCCGTTGCTCTCCTAGAAAATTAGTACTCTGAACATCTGTAACCTGGGAAATCATCTCAAGGCCATTCCCTACGTTATCGCAATCATAAAGATCCTTTCAATGATGGCTCTAGACTAACACACACCGTTGTGTCATCGGCAAAAAGTGTAAATCATTGACCATTTCTGTACTAACCTAAAGGATCAGGTGATTTCTGTTAAGAGTAACCACATTGCTCTAAGCGACCATGAGACGACAATAAGAAAACTCTCACTAAAAAACTTTAAACCTAACAACCTTAGACTTGAAGTAGACTCTCAAGAACTTACTGATCCACATGACGTTGTTTACCACCTAAATGACTATTACGCTAATATAGCACGAGTTACCACGAGGAATATTAATTGTAATGATAGGACACACTTTTCTCATTTTCTTAATTAACTTAAATGAAACTTGCCTAATAGTTTTTACTTAGCACCGACCTCTGCTCCGGAGGTAATCGATATTGTCAAAACAAAGCATCTACTGGCTTGGATGAGGTTGCAGCGAGAGTTGTGAAGGAACTCCCAAGAAGTGCTTACGAAAAACTTGTTAAAATTATGAATTGGTCTTTTTTCAAGGCCATCTTTCCTAGTAGCCTGATTGTTCCGATTGATAAGGACGGAGAAGTTAAAAATGCCTCCAACTTCCGATCTATGTCCCTTTTATCAGTATTTTCAAAGATTGTGGAGTCTGTGGTAAGCGTGCGTGTTACATCGTATTTGGATAGGTTCCGTATTTCGTCTTCGACTCAATGTGGGTTCCAGTCCAAAAAAGGTACGAGGGATGCTGTCTATGGATTTTTAAATAATATATACAGGGTGTCACTTAATGATAGTAATTCCAATGGCGCATTCCTGAACCAAATTCAAATAAAAGTTCATATAAGCATGTGTTCTAAAAAGTCTGGTTTTCAAGATACGGGGTGTCAAAGTTTAAAAAAAATTCGGTTTTTTATTAATATCTCAAAGATCCTTTTGCCGATTCTGGCGAGATTTGGCAGTGTTGTTCGTTGTGATAAGATGCTAAGTTAGCACTAATTAGATGATAATTATGAGTTCCAGTGGCGTCCGGGGGGGCAGTCTCACGACTAATATTGACAAAAAATGTACCCCACTGACTTGTTTAAAAATGTTATTATTGTTTTTCGGGTTAAGCAGCTAAAAATAAAACCTTTTTGTCTCTTGATATTTGATCGCATCTTACTTCGTTTTTGAGAAAAAAAATATAAGCCACTTAATAGCAGGTCGAAATTTTTTTTTCTCGAAAACGAATTGAGATACAAAAAAATATGAAGAGACAAAAAAGTTGTATTTTCAGCTGCTTAATCCGAAAACAATATAAAATTTTTAAACAAGTCAGTGGCGCACATTTGTTTTGTCAATATTATTCGTGAAACTGCCCCCTGCGACGCCACTGGAACTCATAATTATCATCTAGCTAGTGCTAACTTAGCGTTTTATCACAACGAACAACACTGCCAAATTTCTCCAAAATCGGCAAAAGGATCTTCGAGATATTAATAAAAATCAGATTTTCTCTTAAACTTTGACACCCCGTATCTTGAAAACCACCAGACTTTTTGGAACACATGTTTATATGTATATGAACTTTTCTACTTGAATTTGGTTGAGGAATGCTCCCATGGAATTGCGGCTTATCATTAAGCAACACCCTGTATAGTGGTCTCATTGACGGAGACGTCACTGCGGCAGTGTTCTTTGACCTTGCAAAAGCGTTTGATTGTGGGAACCAAGACATAATCTTGGAAAAACTTACGTTTTATGTACTTCGAGGTATTGCACAAACTACCCAAATACGAACATTTGCTTACAATAAAAGGAGCAAAACGGTGCAGAAAAGAATTTTTTATCTTATTTACTAAAGGCATCAAAAAACATGTTTTAAAATTTAAATAAGATATCATTTTTTTAATGTACCTATAATGGTCAAATGTAAATAATGTAGGTAATTAATAACCGATTTTTAGGAAAAACTTATTTGGGTTAGTTTTACCCTCGGTTTTACCTTAACAAAATGAACAAACCCCTACTTTTTTATTACGCTGGGATTCAGTTTTTGAAGACCTCTTCATGTGACCTAGGTTGCTGTAAGGACTAAAAATATTACAGAAAGATGAACAACAATTTAAATAAATTTCCCTGTTTCAGTGTTTTTCTTAAAGTATTTTTGATATTATATAGATGTAGATTAGCAGGCATATATAAGTATATAATTCGTAAATTAGTCAAAACACTTTTTTAACAAGCTTCATGTTTAAAAAACAACGTAATTTTATTAAATAATTTCAGCTTACCTTCACGTTACACGGGGTAAGTTCGGCGTTTACATCGTCCAGATATTCCTCGAAAAACGGATCGGGCTTGATGAGGGGAACCACAGAATATCCGTTCTTACCTCGTATAAACCGCAATACCAAACTTTTTGCAAGATTATATTCTGGCTCTCCACTTTCAAAACTATCGTCGTCGTCGGATTCGTTTTTGGGCTCTTTTTTTATGTTCAAAATCAAACTGGAAGACGGGAAATCACAATCGACCAATTTTTCCATGTCGACCACAAAACATTAAAGGTTAGGTTATGTTCATAGACTCTGTGTACTGTGGGTTATGTTGACACGGATAAATTAAAAATAGGCCATAAAACGTGAAATATTAAAACTCGGTTATTTCAAAAAGACGGCTCGATTTTTGACAATTCAAAAAAGGACCGCCAAGTCAATGTCATTTTTTGAGTGAACTGCAGTTTTTGCTTGAATTTATTTGACACAAACAATCTGGATTTTTTTTTGGTAATATTTGTAGATATACGATCTGTTATTATTTTATCAGAAAATGTCAGGGGAGTACATAATTTTTTTTCTGTGGGATAAAGAATCGCAAGAATGTGAGACCCAAATGGGAGAAAGCGAAGCAGAAGAATGACAGCTGACAGCTGTCACAAAGCTACACTGCAGAAAAAATCGCCATACTCTTTGACATTTCTCATGTTATTCTTTTTTACAATGTGTTATTTAAAGTTGGTCTGAATTTTATTTTACGCACATTTTTATTAACCACATGAAATTATGACAAGCGAGGCGAGGGTTGGTGTTGTTTGACGAGCATTTTTTAAAGCTTTAATAACGAAATTAATTATTTAAAATTAAAATTTAACCAAAGTCTCGGTGAGACAAGACACCCTTAAATCCTGCTCAGCAAAGGCCCAAGTATTATATGACTGTTTAATTTTGTTTCACGCCAGAATTCACCATAAAGGTTTAAATTTAGACATATATTTAAGAAACGGTGCTATAATTTTCCATAGCAACTTAAACACGTTAAACCTTTTTGGTAAATTGTCACAGGAGTTAATGTGTCGTCGTCGTTGGGTAGTATCGTCTGTGACGCGTTTCTCCAGAAGAAATTTGTCTTTGTTTAAACCAATGGACGGAGGTAACACATTTTATCTGACATACTTTGAGGTTATGTTTGTGTGTAGAACCCAAAAGTGCACACAACAAAAAGAGCGAAATAAATATTTGCCTTTTGTTTAAGGGTCAAGCCGGTTAGCTTGCCAAGTATTTAGGTGAAGGACAAAAGGAAGTATTAAATCATATTAAAATTATAGCCTTACGCATTAGTACTTTTATACATGCATCTTTACCTTCTTAGTTATTTACCTCAACACACATCTTACTAGAAACTTGGCAACATTCCACATATTATTCTACAAAATCATTAATTGTGAAGAAGGGCCCACATAAACATATCCCCAATATGTTCCAGTTAGCAAATATAGTCTTAAATAATTTGTACCACAAGATCTACATCATGCAGACTCCAGAAAAGCACCACAGCATCCAAAAAAACACACAGCAGGTGTTTTGTTGTGTACTGATTGGGATCACGTTTTGTCAGAACACGTTTTTTGTGTCCATGGGTAGAATAAGGGAGAAAAGTAACACGAAGTAAGTTCGTCTTTATAATTTTTTTAGCCTATGCTATCTCAACTGACGAGTGGGTATCCCCGGAAGTAAATGATGACGACACTACCGTAAATAGGTTTTAGGCCTAACATTGTTTTTCATTTAGTATTAAGCGTAATTATTATACATTTTTATTTAATTTTATTGTTTTTAATAAAAATCCAACAAACAACGTTTCTGCTTCTTATTTATTTATAACAAAATCTATATAGGTAACTCAAAACATCAAAAATCAACAATAATCCTAAAAAAAAAACCTAATCCCATAAGGTATACATCTAGCACCTTAGTTTATTGTTTAGTAATTGTTAACCCAACTTTGCCACGACGACGTAATTTCTTCAGCTTTTTCTCCTTTTTCACGTGTCTCGCTCGTTTGTGTCTTATCACTTTGTTTTTATTTACGTCCTTATAGTCACAGAGCTCACATTCATATACTCTGCTCGTTACCGACTCGAGTAGTTCGGTGTTGTCTATATGACGTTTAACTATGTGGGCGTCTAGACTGGTTTTTTCATTGAAATGTTTGTTGCACGCTACAAGACAACGATATAAATTAAAAATTCGGCTTTTTACGTCATTTTAAAGACTCCCTTCAAGTATTTGTAAAGATTCCGAAGTCTTTGTAAGGCTAGCAAGTCTGTAAAGACTCCTAAGTGTTTGTTAAGTTCCAAAGTTTTTGTAGAGACTTCTAAGTCCTTGTAAAGACCCCGTTTTTGTAGAGACTTCTAAGTCCTTGTAAAGACCCCAAGTATTTGTAAAGAAGTCCAAGCCTTTGTAAATACTCCCAAGTCTTCCAAAGGTCTTTAGGTAAGGACTCCCAAGTATTTGTAAAGAATGTATGACTTCCAAGTATTTCTAAAGACCCCCCAAGTGCTTGTTAATACTCCCAAGTTAAACGAAAAGTTGAGGCTTGCAAGCCTTTCAAAAAATTCGCAAGTCAATGTAAACACTTCCAAAGGTCTTTAAGGTAAGGACTCCCAAGTATTTCTAAAGACCCCCCCCCCCAAGTGGTTTTAAAAACCCCCAAGTGTTTGTAAAGACTCCCAAGTCTGTGTAAAAACTTGCAAGGGTCTTTAAGGTAAAGAATCCCAGAAGTCTTTAAGGTAAGGACTCTTAAGTATTTCTAAAGACCCCCCAAGTTCTTGTAAAGACTCTCAAGTGTTTGTAAATACTCCCAAGTCTCTGTAAAGACTTGCAATAGTCTTTAGGGTAAAGACTTCCAAAAGTCTTTAAGGTAAGGACTCCCAAGTATTTCCAAAGACCCTCGAGTTTTTGTAAAGACTCGCAAGTATTTCTAAAAAAACCCCAAGTGGTTATAAAGACTCCCAAGTGTTTGTTAAGACTTCCAAGTCTTTGAAAAGACTTCTAAGTCCTTGTAAAACCCCCAAGTTTTTGTGAAGGCTTCCAAGCCTTTGTAAAGACTCCCAAGTCTTCCAAAGGTCTTTAGGTAAGGACCCCCAAGTATTTGTAAAGACTGTATGACTCCCAAGTATTTCTAAAGACCCCCAAGTGTTTGTAAATACTTCCAAGTTGAACGAAAAGTTGAAGCTTGCAAGTCTTTCTAAAGACCCCCAAGTGCTTGTAAAGACTCGCAAGTAGTTGTAAAGACTCAAGTATTTCAAAAGACCCCCAAGAGGTTTTGAAGACCCCCAAGTGTTTGTAAAGACTCCCAAAGTTTTTAAGGTAAGGACGCCCAAGTATTTTTAAAGACCCCCAATTATTTGTAAAGACTCGCAAGTGTTTGTAAAGACTCGCAAGACTTTATAAAGACTCCCAAGTCTTTGTAAAGACTTTCAAAAGGCTTTAAGGAAAAGACTCCCAAAAGTCTTTGAGGTAGACTCCCAAGTTTTTGTAGAGACTACCAAGTATTTTTAAAGACCCTGAGGGAAGACACATATAACATGCAAAGAGGTGGATAAGAATAATGACAGTTCCCTGAAGGAAGACACATATAACAGGCAAAGAGGTGGATAAGAATAAGGACAGTTCAAACTGATTACGGATGGCGTACCTTTACAGCAATGCGGCAATAGGCTATTCTCTCTGTGCAGTCTCAAATGCTTGATTATGGACCCTTTGTCTTTGGTTGTGTAGGGACAATGCAAACAGTCATACTTAGCCCTTGACAAGGCCTTTTTCAAATCGTATTTTGATTGAGGTCCATCAACCAGCCTAAAAAAAAATCGCTCAGCAAATATTTGTTTATAGTATTCCAATGGTTAAAACGCTTGCCATTTTGTCTCCAGCTGCCTTCTGAGCCTACTCTCTCCATGAGTGATCAAATGCCTGCTTAAATTACACCTTTTAAGCGTTTTATAGCAACAAAAAGTGCACTCGAAAATGGTTCTGCGGATATGATCGATGGCACCCTCGACATCGGCGTGGTTCCTCAAAACGTGGCAGTCCAGAGCAAAGGGTTCCTTAAAGTTGTCCTTACCACAGAAGGAACAGGGATGTCTGATAAAAGAATGTACCTATGTGTAAAGGTGTTGTTATTGTTTGTTCTGATAGCCAACCCAACAACTTACCCGTTGCATATGTCTTCTCACATATTTTTTTGTACTAGAGTACGAACAGTTGGGACATCGCGTTAAACGGACATTTTTTGTCTTATGATTCTGTACTTGTTTGTCACTTTCTGCTACCTCTACCAAGTATTTCTCCTCAGTATCGATAGTATCCTGCTTAATGCTTAAATTCTGAGCCGTGTCGGCGTCGGCAGCTGGCTTATCTTCCTCAGACTGTCATAAATTATAAATTTATATATGCCAAATATCACATTCAAGCAATTTACAATAGGTATTTTAAAATTTCAAAAAATTAGGTAATTCTAAAATATAATTCTGCAAAAAATGCTGTGACTCCAGAAAACATTGACATTGACAGGGTGAAATTGCGTGAGTTAGCAGAAGACACAGGCATCTCAACTGACAGAATGCATTGGTTCTTGCATGATGAATTTGCTTTTTCCGGAGCAGGAACGAAATAGCATCCGAACTACTCTCAAATGTTTGCAACTGTTCAAGAAGAATCCAGCGGCGTTTTGCAACAATAACAACAAAACTTGGATTCATCGCCAGGGAACAACACAACAAAATCAATGGACTACACGAGGAGAACCCACCCTGGTATACTAAAACAGTAACTGTGAAAAGCATTTTTAGCAAGGAGACTTTGAATTTTCCCTCTAAAACGGTGATCGTAATTTAACATCTGCCAATTTATTAAAAGACTTTGCCATCCATCAGTATCCAAGTCCGCCCTGACACCTCCTTGAACGCCAGAGTAGGTTTCGATACAACAAAGCCACAGAACTCAAGTAGAGTCGCCGTTTATGCTCTCCTAGAAATTTAGTGCTCTGAACATCTGTAACCTGGGAAATCATCTCAAGGCCGTTCCCTACGTAATCGCAATCATAAAGATCCTTTCAATGATGCCTCTAGACTAACACACACCGTTGTGTCATCGGCAAAAAGTGTAAATCATTGACTATTTCTGTACTAACCTAAAGGATCAGGTGATTTCTGTTAAGACTAACCACAGTGCTCTAAGCGACCATGAGACGACAATAGGAAAACTCTCACTAAAAAACTTTAAACCTAACAACCTTAGACTTGAAGTAGACTCTCAAGAACTTACTGATCCACATGACGTTGTTTACCACCTAAATGACTATTACGCTAATATAGCACGAGTTACCACGAGGAATATTAATTGTAATGATAGGACACGCTTTTCTCATTTTCTTAATTAACTTAAACGAAACTTGCCTAATAGTTTTTACTTAGCACCCACCTCTGCTCCGGAGGTAATCGATATTGTCAAAACAAAGCATCTACTGGCTTGGATGAGGTTGCAGTGAGAGTTGTGAAGGAACTCCCAAGAAGTGCTTACGAAAAACTTGTTGAAATTATGAATTGGTCTTTTACCAAGGGCATCTTTCCTAGTAGCCTTGAGAACTCAGTAATTGTTCCGATTGATAAGGACGGAAAAATTAAAAATGCCTCCAACATCCGATCTATATCCCTTTTATCAGTATTTTCAAAGATTGTGAAGTCTGTGGTAAGCGTGCGTGTTACATCGTATTTGGATAGGTTCCGTATTTCGTCTTCGACTCAACTTGGGTTCCAGCCAAAAAAGGTACAAGGGATGCTGTCTATGGATTTTTAAGTAATATATACAGGGTGTCGCTTAATGAAAGGCCGTAATTACAAGGGCACATTCCTGAACCAAATTTAAGTAGAAAGGTTCATATAAACATGTGTCCTAAAAAGTCTCTTATTAAATATAAGCCATTTCATTGCAGGTCGAAAATTTTTTTTCTCGAAAACGAAGGGAGATACGAAAAGATATGAAGATATAAAAAAGTTGTACTTTCAGCTGCTTAACCCGAAAATAATATAAAATTTTTAAACAAGTCACTGGCGTACATTTGTTTTGTCAATATTATTCGTTAAACTGCCCCCTGCGACGCCACTGGAACTCATAATTATCATCTAGCTAGTGCTAACTTAGCGTTTTATCGCGACGAACAACACTGCCAAATTTCATCAAAATCGACAAAAGGATCTTTGAGATATTAATAAAAATCAGATTTTCTCTTAAACTTTGACACCCTGTATCTTGAAAACCACCAGACTTTTTGGGACACATGTTTATATGAACTTTTCTACTTGAATTTGGTTCAGGAATGCTCCCTTGGAATTGTGGCCTATCATGAAGCAACACCCTATATAGTGGTCTCATTGACGGAGACGTCACTGCGGCAGTGTTCTTCGACCTTGCAAAAGCGTTTGATTGTGTGAACCAAGACATACTTTTGGTAAAGCTTACGTTTTATGGACTTAGAGGTAACGCACAAACTACCCAAATACTAACATTTGCTTGCAATAAAAGGAGCAAAACGGTGCAAAAAAGAATTTTTTATTTTATTTACTAAATGCATAAAAAAAACACGTTTTAAAATTTGAATAAGGTATAATTTTTTAAATGTAATGTTCAAATGTAAATAATGTAGGTAATTAATAACCGATTTTTAGGAAAAACTTATTTGGGTTGGTTTTACCGTAACGAAATGAACAAACCCCTACTTTTTTATTACGCTTTGAAGACCTTTTCATGTGACTTAGGTTGCTATAAGGACTAAAAACATTACAGAAAGATGAACAACAATTTAAATAAATTTCCCTGTTTCAGCGTTTTTCTTAAAGTACTTTTGATATATAGATATAGATTAGCAGGCATAATATATAAATATTTAATTCGTAAATTAGTCAAAACACTTTTTTAACAAGCTTAATATTTAAAAAACAACGTAATTTTATCAAATAAGTTTAGCTTCATAGGTATCGTATTTAGCTTACCTTCACGTTACACGGGGTAAGTTCGGTTTTTACATCGTCCAGATATTCCTCGAAAAACGGATCGGGCTTGATGAGGGGAACCACAGAATATCCATTCTTATCTCGTATAAACCGCAATACCAAACTTTTTGCAACATTATATTCTGGCTCTCCACTTTCAAAACTATCGTCGTCGTCGGATTCGTTTTTGGGCTCTTTCTTAATGTTCAAAATCAAACTGGAAGACGGGAAATCACGATCGACCAATTCTTCCATGTCGACACACGGATAAATTAAAAATAGGCCATAAAACGTAAAATATTAAAACTCCGTTGATATTTCAAAAAGACGGCTCGATTTTTGACAATTCAACAAAGGACCGCCAAGTCAATGTCATTTTTTTGCTGTAACCAGAGTGAATTGCATTTTTTGCTTGAACATCTTATTTGACACAAACAATCTGGATTTTTTTTAGTAATATTTGCAGATAGTAGTATATCTGTGTTATTAATTTATCAGAAAATGCCAGGGAAATAGATAATCTTTTTTTTTTCAAAATGTAGATAATTGTTATGGTTTTAATTAATTTTATTCAATTTTCAAAAAGTACAGTTTACATGTTGAAATATACAGGAAAATATAAAAGTATATTTTTTCTCTTAAGTTTGTAACACTCTGTAGAGTAATCCTGCAATGTAAACTACACTGGAAATGCTTTTCTGCAGAGTTTGATTTATTTTTAACATTTTACTGTTTTATTCTTCTCGGTATCGTTATCGGTTTAAGAGATATGAATTTTTGAAATAAACATTACACTTTTTGCAACAATTATTGAAAACACTGTTGATTTTTTTGTTGGCGAGGTTGAGGTTCAGTTGGTGTTGGAAATAGGAGTTCAATTTAAACTAAAGGGAACACTCAGTTCCATTTATACACTCGTTCATGTTGTTCATGTAAAGCTCATGTAAGGTTCGCAAACTTCCCGGGTAGTTCGAGATAACCAATTTTTATGCTCGGAGTTCGGAAAATTAAACCTCACAAACTTGATCATAGCTTCAACCTCACCAACTTTTCGAGTTTATAAATCCAGCTTTACGTTTATTCCAACTTCTTCTAAATATTGGGCCACTATTCTGGCAGTAAGTGGACGAGCATTGTCATGCATGAAAACGAATTCATTACCGATAAATTGTGCAAAAACAACACGTTCTTCCAGAATTCCTTCAATGTACAGGGTTTTCTTTTATATTTAGACCCCTATTTAGAGGAAAAACTATAAGAGATAGAAAAAAACTTTAAATATGAAAGTTTTATGATTTTTACTGAATCATCAGAATATTAGCAAAAAATTATTAAAATACTATTACAATGCCGAAAAATATAAGCAACTTATGTTTTTTTAAATGGAACACCCTGTATTTATTTCATTAAAATTATAGATCTTTTTTTCCTGATTACAAAAATATAGGGTTTGTCTATATTAACTCCAACCAGTTTTAAGATATAAACGATCAAAATTTTAAGAAGTTGTATTTAGTTTCTAGTCTAGAATGCTTTGGAAATAAAAAATGATAAAGGTCTGTCGCCATTGAAAACACATGTTATTATGACATTTTTGTCGTTGTTTGCTTGTATTAAACGAACATTTTGCTACGTACTTAAAACAATAACATGGGATATTCTACAGCAGAAAAATTCGATATTATCCATCTATATTATTCTAATAATAGAAATCCATCTACAACTCTTAATGAGTACCACAGGATATTTCCCAATAGAATTTTACCTTCCAAAAGCACTATTAAATATGTTGTGAAAAAATTTGAAGAGACCATGACAAATGTTGTATTACAGAAAATCCTGAAAATTCTATACCAGATGCGGCAGGCCATTTTAATAAATCCCTATCAAAAATACACGAAATTTTGAAAAAATACGGATATCATCCATATAAATTTTTACCAGTCCAAAACTTAACAGAAGATCACAAGAGACAGCGGCTAGAATTTTGTTTGGATGTTTTAAGAAGGCGTGAAATTGATGGGAATCTTTTAAACAAAATTTTATTTACCGACGAGGCAAATTTCAGCACAGCTGGTATGTTTAACCGAAAAAATAAACATTTTTGGGCAACTTCAAATCCCCACAAAATTCAGCCTGTTAGAATTCAGGGTCGTAGGTCTATAAATGTGTGGTGTGGCATTATAGGAAATAGGGTCATTGGTCCAATAATTTATAATGGGAGTTTAACTGGTCCAAGATATATGGAATTTCTTGAAAATGAGATTGAAAACATTTTGGAAGAGCTTCCTCTCAACCAATACGCTACGCTCATTTGGCAACAGGACGGTGCCCCACCCCATAATGTTGTCCCTGTTACAAGATACTTAAATGAAAAATATAATACGTGGATTGGAAGAAACGGACCAATAAGGTGGCCGGCAAACAGCCCTGACTTGACGGTTCTGGACATTTTTCTTTGGGGCTATTTAAAAAATAAAATTTATTACAATAGGCCAGAAAACGTTCAAGTTCTGGAACAAAGAATTCACGAAGAAATTTTGGTGCTAAATAGGGACTTTCCAGTGTTCATTATGAACGCAATAAATCATAAGTTATTAGGAAACATTCAAAAATGTATATTAAATGAAGGGGGTTATGTTGAAAATCAATAATTTTCTATGGTTCTGCATTTTTTCTTTATTTTGTATTAAATATATTTTAAAATTTCATAAAAGAAAGTATTTTTAATTTTTATTTTATATCGCTAATATCTTAAAACTGGTTGGAGTTAATATAGACAAACCCTATATTTTTGTAATCAGGAAAAAAAGATCTATAATTTTAATGAAATAAATACAGGGTGTTCCATTTAAAAAAACATAAGTTGCTTATATTTTTCGGCATTGTAATAGTATTTTAATAATTTTTTGCTAATATTCTGATGATTCAGTAAAAATCATAAAACTTTCATATTTAAAGTTTTTTTCTATCTCTTATAGTTTTTCCTCTAAATAGGGGTCTAAATATAAAAGAAAACCCTGTACCTTCGAGCAGTTACAGTTTTTCTGTCAAAAAGAACAAGTTCTGTTCGAGCGTCAAATGAAATACCGCCCCACACCATAATGGATCCACCACCTAACCCTTTCGCTAAAATTACATTGGGCGAATCTCTACCCTTGTCTCCATACTCTTTCTTGTCCGTCAGGAGACCTCAAGCAAAATCTGGACTCGTCTGAAAATAGAACTTGCCTCCACTCTTGAAGGTTCCAGTCAATGCGGTCTTGCGAAAAAAGAAGTTTATTAACTCGATGGTGTCTGAGGCGCTCTGGTCCAGTTGCTGGTCTTCTGGCCCGTAAATTGACTTCATTAAGTCTTCTTCTTACTGTTATTTCATTGACAGCAACTCTTAAAACTGAGACTCTAATGAAGCAATCATCAAGGGCGGAAGTAGCAGTAGCAGTAGATTTTGTAAAACCTAGCATATCCGCCACTTCTCTATAGGAATAATCAATATCATGAAGAGCAACGGCTCCAGCTGAAACTTCGGATGACAAAGGCATCGTGAAATAAAAAATAAATTCGGAATTCACTCACGAAACGTTTTAAATGCTCGAAATGTCTGATAAAACTGTTTGACAAATGCAAGGAAACCTAAACATTCCGAAAAAAATCAACAGTGTTTTCAATAATTGTTGCAAAAAGTGTAATGTTTATTTAAAAAATGCATATCTCTTAAACCGATAACGATACCGAGAAGAATAAAACAGCAAAATGTTAAAATTGAGTTAAACTCTGCAGAAAAGCATATCCGGTGTAGTTTACATTGCAAAATTACTCTACAGAGTGTTACAAACTTAAGAGAAAAAACATACTTTTTACTTTCCTGTATATTTCAACATGTAAACTGTATTTTTAAAAATTGAATAAAATTAATTAAAACCGAAACAATTATCTACATTTTGAAAAAAAAAGGATTAAAATCGGACTATGAAAGGAAAAGTTATCATACATTAAATTTGATCTAAATTTTGGTTGTCCCGAACTTTATGTCGGTGAGTGTATTTACATTATTGTAGGGTACGATCGCATCCAAAATAAAAAGCTGAGATCAATATACAATAATAAAATTTATTATTATGTACATCAATGTAAAATTTTGACTCTTCTTGCGTATTCCTGATAAATATTTCTAAGCTACAACATTGCAAGCCTTTAAAAATATTTAAGTTTGTTACCGTATTATTGTATCGCTATTCGCTTGGTAACTTCACTGTAAAACTATTGGCTACTGTAAAACCATTGGCTGATCAAAAATCTCGCACACATACACACACTAAATTATCCCATCCAATTCACCGGTATTTAATATTTATAATAACGGTAACAAACCGAACATTTTCTTACATAAATTTGTGATATTTTGTTACCAGTCCTGATTGGTACAAATGGTCCTTCCTAAATTTCTCGTGATATTATCTTTCCCCGTACAATGTAAAGATTCTAAAAATATACAAGGTGTTTTGATTACTACCTGCCATGAGTTTTTATTGGTTTTCTAACATCAACTCGAATTACGAGATAAAAAAATACATTTAAAAAACGTATTATAGAACATGAACCGTGACCTAAAAAACAAAAGTTGATGCACCCACTTTTGACATAAACATCCTTTATTAATGTGTGAAATTCACACAAGACACAAAAAAATATTTGATGTTTAATAAATAATTCCGAATAGACTATCAGGTGATGTACCGTCAGACTGGCCATAGAAAATCCCATGTAAGTTTTGCTTAGCGTAATTATCATCGTACAAGCTGTGAAAATATGATTAAGGGTTGTTTATTAACCATTTTACCGGGTAGTGCACTGCCAGCCATAGGAAATCCCAAGTAAATTTTGCTACCCTCAAATATTGGGTGCCCTATTAATTTTATATCAATATTGTATGGGACTTTTTTAAAGGTCCTTGAATAATGGACTCGCACACCAAATTTTATTATTTCTAATAAGCTAATTAGAAGTTATTTAGAAAACATTCTTCGTAAAATTCTCTACAGACCTCAATGAAACCACCAGTAATACCTATGATAATGTCAAATGTCAGACTAAAATTCAAACTAGAAAGGAAACGTCACCAACAACACCGACAATACAAGGACTCGGTGCCCCCGCGTAAGGTCACCGCAGACAGGTGGCCAACAACTCCTACAATTCAAGGACAAACTGCTCAAGCGAATTTTGCTAGAAACGACACGTTCCGGCGGCCGACATGTTATTTGGTTTGGCCGGCTTTAGAGGATTGTTGTTGAAGCGGAATGTCAGATTATCCATAAATTCCTAGTTAGGTTTGAAATAAGTTCTCTTTATGTAATTTGTTTATAACTGCGTTAACTTAGTTATTCGCACAGGTCTAATATAATTTCATATCAATAACATTTTTTTGAAAACGTGAAGTACCGCGGCGGAACGCTAAAGGCGAACTGGCAACGTTGCACGAGCTGACGCCATTATTTCTTGTATTTTTCCTGGGAATTTGTTTCTGTTTTAGTGTAAAAATATAGTACATTTTCGGTTTAAATAGTGGAAATAGTGTGATAAATCATTTACGACAGATTTGTTGGTGTTTTAGTGTAAAAATATCGAAAAATACAGTGCATTATGAGTTTAAATAGTGTGCTAAATCATTTGCGACATATTTGGTTGTGTTTTAGTGTAAAAGTACAGTGAATTATCGGTTTAGATAGTGTTAGACGTAAATTAAAGACTTGTTACTAAAAATACCGTTTTGTTAAAGACTTGTTTTGCCTGTGGTGAGGTCGCGCGAGAGCATCCAGTCCTTGTATTGTCGGTGTTGTTGGTGACGCTCCTGCACCAATTCTAGTTTGAAGTTTAGTCTAATGTTTGACATTATCATAATTATTACTGGTGGTGGTAGTTTCATTGAGGTATGTATCAAAGCCGAACTTAATTTTTAAAAACTTTACGAAGTTTTTTCTAAATAACTTTTAATTGGCTAATTAGAAAATAACAAAATTTGGTGTGCGAGTCCATCATACCAGGACCTTCAAAAAAGTCGAATGCATTTTTCATGCCAAATTAATAGGGCACCCAATATTTGAGGGTAGCAAAATTTACATAGGGTTTTCTTGGCTGGCAGTGCACGACCCGGTATAATGGTTTAGACAACCCTTAATCATATTTCACCGCTTATACGATGACAATTACGCTGCCACTGCTATCAGGAAGAGACGGGTCGAAGGCAACAGCGTTGCCATTTTTGGTCGTGCAAATCTGACAAATCGCTTTTAACAAATAAATAGACTTGATGTGACAGAAAACAAGTTAGGTTATGTGGATCTATGACAGTTGACAGCGAGTGCATCCCTTTATTTTTGTGCTCGGTAGATTTGACGAGAATTTATTAAACCATCAGAATATTCGAGAAATCCTAACAGAAAAACACCTAGTATACCTGCAAAGTATATTTCACTAGGGCGGGCTTATTTTTAACTACAAGACAATAAGTATTTATACCCTTTCATGCTTTAAAATGCGCATCCCTCTGTATACGCTAATTAAGCAAAATGTCCCATTGTCAAAATTAGTATTGGTTTATTATACACCTTTGCCGAGAATAATTTGTTTGGGGAACTCGACAGTAAGTTTGGATAAATTCAAAAACCATTTTACGGGCACAGTGTAGTGCAGAGATATATTGTTTAGGGTTTCCTATAGCAAATACAAAAAAACGTACATCAATGAAAAAAAGGAAACAACACAATCTGACAGGAAAAATTAATAAATTCAGTTTTTTAAACGGAGCACCCTATTCTTTTATTTTGATAAAAGATCATTCTTCCCTGATCCCAAAAATATATACTCGTCTACCTGCGCTCAAACTGTTTTTAAGATATAAGCGATCACATTTTGAAAAAGCTGTATTCATTTTAGTTTAATTCGTTTAGAATGCATTGGAAAACAAATACTAATAATATTCTATCAAGCAATTATTATTTTAAACTGGCAACAGTGTGTTATTGTAACAAAATTATAACCGTTGTGTTATTTATTTCCTGTGTTATAATGAATTTTCATCAAATAAGGGCTACTTAAATAGAACATCATTATTTGTTTTTTAAGAAATGCTTCAATCCAACACCTACTATACTCTATTTCGTAATGGTTTAAAGCATACCAAAGGGTTATTAGTCGCAAAAACCGCGATAAACTATAGACGTAGTCTTAAATTACACAGGTACCTTATTTCATAGTAGAATAGAAACTACCTACGATTTCTTAAAAAAAAAGGATATTATAAATTGAATATCTGGACACTGACTTAAAAACCGAAGAAGAAAGACCTTTCATAAAAATATACAGGGTCTGCTGTAAAAAAAACAACAAATTTGTTAATTTGTCCTGCCTTTCAGATCTCTTTTATTTAATATTATAGCGATTCAAATAAAACCCTCTACATTTAAAGCTTTTTTGCATCTCCTATAAGAAACCTTGCAGATACAGCAGTCGCCAAATTTAAGTCAATAATTAAAAACAACCCCGCCCTCTTTTTACGAACAAAAAACGCTAAACCGTCAACACGCGACATAACAAAAACTTACCAATTAATATGTTCATATTATACTGTCTAAATAAAATAAAAATAACTTTTAACGCTTATTATACATGAAATAAAATGGATCCTACCTAGAATTTTATGTACACAAAATAAAAATGTCTTTGGTAATATATAAATTTAGTAGAAAAAAAAAAACAGTTCAACTCACGATAAACTTTTGATAAAATCATTCTCTTAAATTATTAACGACTAATAATAATTTTATTTAATAATAATTCTTCTAGCAGTATCAAAATTAAAAATAAATCAACTAGAACCTTTTTTTAGTGCCTACAATTACATTAAAAAAAAAACATGTTTGATTTTAATTTCTAGAAAAACTCTTGGATAGATTATAAAGTAACCAGCATGATTCGCACTCCATAGGAAACCTTGTATATATGGCACAAAATATCTCTGAAGTACTTTGAATTAAATGTAATAAAAGTTCAGAATAGAAAACCAGACAAAATTCGTTAAAGTACAATAATTAAAATTTGTTTATTATTTTGCCAAGCAATTACAAGGGATCGGACGGGGTGGGCTAGTACCTTGGCCTCCGCGGTCCCCAGGTCTAAATCCCCTAGATTCTTTTTCATGGGAATATTGAAGAAACGAAGCAGAATAAAAATTGTCAAGTGTATTGCGGAAATAAATGTAATACCACTTACAAATAATAAACCAATGTGCAAGGGAGGGAGTGTTTCCGAACATTTGGAATGTGGCAAGGTAAGTCCTGTCTACAAAAGCGGCTGCGCAGAGGATATGTCGAACAACATGTCAATCTAGCTGCTACCGGTGTTTTCCAAGGTGATTGACAGGTGTACAACTGGTTGAATATATGGAATCAAACAGATTACTCTGTTACTCCCAGTTTGGTTTCCGTAGGGGCTTTAGTACTACCTGTGGTATACTGGATTCTGTGGAGAGTGTGATGGAGGCATTTGAGAGTGGACATTATTCCAGTTCCATCTTCTGTGACCTCAGTGAGGCATTTGATTGGTTTATTATACTATAATTTTTATGAAACTAGTATAAAATTGTTGCAATCATACCTAACACACAGAAAGCAAATTGTTGTACTGGAGGAGGTGTCGTCGGGGAAGAGAGATACACTGTGATGTACCACAGGGGTCCATTCTTAGGGCCTTTGTCATTTCTAATATTTATAAATGACTTGCCATCAAACACCACAGAGGGCAACTATATTCTCTTGGCCGATGACACGGCCATCTCCGTGCAGCACGAGAACCTGGATGAGGTTGTTGGAGCGATGGTTTAGGGAGAACGGACTAGTAATGATTGATAGCAGGACCAACTACATGATCCTCTCATTGAGCCTCTACCCTTCGAGACTCAAAATATGCTAAAGTTCTGGGAATTTACCTTCACTCAAAACTTGCATTTGAATCTCATGAGTATTGTGTTGCTAAAAACTATTCATTTTTCAATAAATTAACTTTGGAAATCAGAGAGATCGACTTGTAAACAGTTTAAGGGAAAAATTCACAACTTTCTCAACAGAAATACCTATTACTGTTTTGAAGAATTTCCAAATGTGCGTGATATTTCAGCCAAATTGACAATTTTATTGTAGTTTTGTTACGTACTTGTAAAAGGTGATGTTTATCTTTTATATAAAATCTTTCTTTTTTTCTTTTATACAAATTTTAAATGTTTTTACCTACTTTGACCTGTGTAATATACGATTTGATTTGAGAAGCACATCCTATACAACAAACAAGTAAATAGACTTTAATCTCGTTTTTTGTTGAACTTTTCTTACATTTTCGGATAAGTTGTGAAACACCCTTTTAGGAATTATTTGATGAAACGCTCAAAAACCATCGGATAGGTGGAGGCCTCAGCTCTACTTCCACACACTTTAATTTTATGGGGCAGTGTATTAAAAAAGTTTACCGTATGGAGTGGGAAATCTGCCAGTCACTGTACAGGGTGTCATCAAAGAATGGTACAAATTAAGATATTGTTAACCGTAAAGGCCAGAGTACATTCCTATGCACAGGGTGTTTTTAAATTGATGCCCAAAAATGCTCATGTTACGATTAAACGAGAAGGTCATGTACATGACTAGTTATTGTACCAAATATCTCTTCAACCATATGCAATATGAAAAAAACTCAAGAAAAGAAGTTTCGGAGAAAGACAACCATTCTATTATGCACATTTCTAGCCATCAATTTATATAAGGAACCCCACAATTATGCCCCCAACACATTCCCTAAGATCATACGAAATCGTGTACTAACACAGTAAAAATGCACCTTTCCCTATGTGTCTACACCTCTTACCTTCCTAACCGTACATTTTAACTTAAAACCTTGGGTTTTACGCGACACCACCGCATCCTAGGGGATGCCAAGTGAAGTGCGAAGAAGCACATTGACAAGAACCCGGATAAATTAATTTAGACGTTAAAAAACCGAATAAAATCACATCCACACCAGATCCTTACAGCCACGAAGGGCGCGACATTGAGTCATACGGTTGCCGCATGGCAAGGGCAGGGTGGTACCCAGGAGGATACGCCCCCGGAGCCCCCAACAGTCCTTGATTCAGCACCCCCGCTTGCAAGTAGTGCTGGTACAACTGAGAGCTGGTGTCCATCAGCTGCGCCTGCGCCGAGGGCGGTATGAACGGACCGCCCAACGGATACGCGGGCGTTCTGCTCTGATGGGCGGGATTCAAGAACGACGGGTACGTCTGAGAAGCCCCTCCCGATTGGCCGCCCTTGCCCGAGGTCGCGCCTTCAGGCGTCGAGCGGTGATGCGCCGCCGCCGCGGCCATGTAAAAGTTCGGCGCCGTCCGGAAGTCCTCGAGGAAGTTCGAGTAAGTGTCTTTGTCGCCGTACAGACCGGTACCCAAGCCGAGCGCGCCCGAAGCGGCCGGACCGAAATTGAACGCGCTGCCAGGCACCACGCTGGACGTTTTCAGCGATATGGCGCCCGGTTCGAGGGCGGGACCCGAAAGATTGGGCGCGGCCGAAGCGGCGGGCGGTCCTTTTAGACCCGCGTACGACTGGAAGCCCTGGGCGGAGCCCGAAGCCGTCGAAGAGGAGTTGGCTTGCAGGGATTCACCAGAGACGGGACCTGAAACAACGAGTTTTATTTATTTAGAAATGGAGTGATTACGACGTCCATTTGGAGCCCTTGCTGTTTCGTTATAAACTTATATAAATCACTGGGACCCTTGTGCCGACTTATTCTGTTTACAGATGATACTACTGCTACTAGAACTTTTGCGCCTAGATCTGAGTTTTTCAGTTGTTGAGGAAAACCCTTTTTTTTATATTCCAACACTCTGTATTTTAAAAGCGAAGCCGTTTTGGACCTAGTTTCTATGACCTTTTTGTCTTAAAATTCAGTAAGGAATAACACTATGGCGTTTGGCCACAAACTTAAATAACACTCTGTGTACCACGATGATTGGGTCCGAAAAAGATATTTTATCATAGCTCATGGGTCTCAGTATACCAACGCAACGTAGAAATAATGCTAGCAACGTAGAAATAATGCTAAAACCTGAATCTGAAAGCAAAAACAGGTCTGGTACACTCTAAAATCTAAAGTGGTCCAACAAAATCAATTGCCATTTATCGACAACCCCCCGTAAAGCAGTAGTTCATTTGCACCATCGCTACCAGGGTTGTTCGGAAAGTATATATGTTGAAATTAAGAGTTAATGCCGGATATAGTTGGGGTCAAGCAAATATTTGACGCGTGACACTTCCATATTGTCATGGGTGTCAAATACGGCAGGCCACTCATAATATAAAAGTTACTAATGGCTAATTTATATTATAATAATTACCACCCACTCCAAGTATTTGTATCTTTATCCTTTTATATGACTAAAAAGAGATATACATAAACCGAGTTACCTTCTCGTCGATTTGGTCAAATCATATGGGCTGCAGACCCGCATTTTATTTATTAATTTAATCGTTATACACTACTACGATTGCTTTTGTTAAGACCTGTGATATTAATGGTCAATCCTGAATCCCACCATTATAATGCACAGAATTTATCAAAACAAATTTATTTATATTATAATTCATATTCTTAGACCAATTTCCCAGCAATCATTTTCTGCAAAGGTTTATAAATAACAATATTCGTCAGTCCGGCCCTGACTAAGTATCAGCTGTAATAAAGTTGGTGAAATCGAAATAACCTAGTATTGGACAAATATGACAAGATGGAAGTGTCACGCGTCAAATATTTGCTTGACTCCAACTATATTATAAGTCCGGATTACTTTCAAGGTTACAGTTTAACCTAAGAATTCGCCAATAACTATACCCTATAATATCGGGCATCATAATGCTGGTATTTCTTTGCGAATTAATTAATCTTCATAACTTTCTCTAACGTACAGTTAAAATCAACTAAGAAGAGGCCACGGCGTCAACAGCATGCAAGCGTTCTATCTCTCTTTGACTTTAAAATCCGTGACCCCACATTTTTGACAGTACATAACCGTTAAAATAACAACATAGTCAACGACCATTGTCCGGCAATAATAGCTTAAAATTGACACAAGTTCTTACCGGTCTTGGCGCCGCTCCTCTTCTTCCTATTCTTGCGATCCTGGGCCACAGCCTGCGCGCTCGACTTGAGCTCAGGATGAGCCTGCGCCGTTGCCGCCTGGGCGGCCTCGTTAATCTGTCTGTTGTACATCGAGGCAGCCGACTGCGTGTAACTGCTCATCGCCGCCATGTTGGCCTGGCTGAAGATCTGCGACGCCGAGGACATGGTTTTGTTGAACATGTGGGAAGTGCCCAAGCCTGCAACAGTATTAGGTCGTCAAAAAAGGGTTGGTTGCACAGAACCCAAAATACCTTTATCTGTGTAGAAGGGGTTCGAGGAAGACTGCAGACCGGCCATCATTCTCTGCTCGTTGCTGTATCGATCGACAATGTTCGGCAGGTTGGATATGTTCCTGCTCAAACCCAACGCTTGGTCCAGATCCAACGTGGAGGAATTATAGTTGCCTCTCGACGAGGCCATATCCGGCTTGTAACTAAGGAGAAATGAGACAATATTAAACAGTCAGGGTAGGGAAATAAAAATACACTTACGCTGACGCAGCCTCTTGTTGCGCCTGCGCGGCCAGCCTCTCGGCCACCGAATCGACGGATCGATTCGATTGGTAGTTGCCACTGTGAGCTTGCTGCTGATTGGTCGCTTGTTTCTGGTAACCCGGCAATGAGCTCGCGCTGGACGCCGACGGCTGGCTGACAGTTAACGACTGCGAATCTAGAGAAGCAATACGCAATGAAAACAATTGTAGTTAAAAACCAAACGACTGAAACATACTTAGCAGCTGTGATGCCTGCGAAATGGCCGATTGAACCGTTGTTCTTGTGTAACTAAGTTCCGGGCGTCCGTATTGTTGCTGCAGAGCCCTGGAGTAATTTACTTCGGGTCCCGTATAGCCTAAGGAATAAATATACGTTGAGACATGATGTGATGACTTGGAAAAAATGATAGTTCACAACCCGAAAGGTAAAAACATGCTCTCACCCATGTTGGTAAACTTGGACATGTCCAGTTTCGGCTGATGCTGTTGCATCGAATGCGCCGAGGGTATATTCAGGGGGAAAGCATCCCTGTTTGTGTAGCTCGAACTGTACGGGTTCGATTGTGACGTAACCGGAGGATAAGACATGTTTCGTATACTAGCAGAGGTCGACTCGGGGTTACCTAAAATTAGACCATCGCAGATATATTATAATACACACACTTTGTTACTTATTTATTTATTTATTTGTACTTAACAGATCTAATACAAGAATAAATCCTATTATAAAGTACAAGTAGTAGGTACAGTACATAGTAAAGTCTTTAGAGCATTTCCCTAATCACTGTTTTAAAGTCATTGTATTTCATATAGAATAAATCCACATTATCCTGTGGAATACGGTTAAAAATTCTACAAATATTATGCAATGGTGATCCTAGTTGGCGGTTATTGTGGGCTACATCAGGTATGTAAAAAGATATTGGGTTTCTGGTATTGTGGACTGGAGCATTGAAATTTAAATTTCCCAGAAATGCAGTATCGTTTGAATGTCCATTCACTGCTTTGTGCAAATAGAGCATCCATGCTACCTCTCTACGTTTTGTTAGAGATTCGAAACCATATCTATTACAGAGTGTTGATGAGGATATAGAAAAATCATAGATGCCCACCTCTTTGAAATAAAGGTATCGGGCCATTTTATTTTGTACCCTTTCTATAGAGTGCTTGTGACACTCATAATATGGGCTCCAAATTATACAGGCATACTCTAATATGGTCCTGACAAATGAGAAGTACAACTGCCTGATGCACTGGAGGTTTTTAAAATCTTTGGTGTTTCTTACTATGAAGCCATACATTTTACAAGCCCTATTTGCCACATCTGCTACATGAACATTGAAAAATAATTTGGAATCAAAAACAACACCTAAATCTTTTATTTGCGTTACTCGGGAAAGTGTAGAGTTATTGATTGTATACTTAAATTGTATAGGGCTTGGTTTCCTAGTAAAGGTAAGACACACACATTTTTTAACATTGAAATGAAGTTTATTTTCCAATGACCACATGGTAACGCCGTCGATATCGGACTGCAAAGTTATGCAATCTTGCAAGGTTTCGATTTAACAATAGATCTTCAAGTCATTCGCGAACAGCAGGCATGAAGCATTCTTTACAACCTCAGTAACACTGTTTATGTACATTAGAAACAACAGTGGACCCAGGTTAGATCCCTGCGGTATGTCTGAGGTTGGATTGAATGGATATGACATATAGCCTTTTATGGATACTATGTGCTGACGATCATAAAGATATGTTTGCAGAAAATTTGTCAAGTTAGGATGAAAACCAAACTCTTTATCTAGTTTGTCGAGTAATATTACAAAATTTATTTTATCGAAAGCTTTCTCGAAGTCCGCATAGACAACATCCACCCGGCCACGCCTATTCAAAACATCCGATATATACTGAGTTATTGACAATAGATTACTCGTGGTTGATCTTTGCTTCATAAATCCGTGTTGATACATTGATATATTGTGTCGCACGGATGAGTAAGTGTACTTAAAAATAATTGATTCGAAAATCTTAGCGGGAGTTGACAGTACTGAAATTGGACGATAATTGGTAATATCTGTTTTATCACCTTTTTTAAGAATTGGGACATATTTTAGCCTTCTTCCATTGATCAGGAAACATGCCAGTCCTGAGACTTAAATTAAATATGGTTAATAATGGCTGTGCTATAATATCTTGAAAGCCTTTGAATATAAACCACTTACTATGTGCCGGAACTTGCTGCTGACTCCTTTGCCCTTGCTGCTGACTAAGCGCCTGCTGCTGCTGATTGAGCAACTGCTGTTGACTTACGGAAGGTTGCTGATTTTGCTGCTGTAGAGGCGGCGACGGAGTTGTGAGAGAACTACCTGAAGATTTCGTAAACATCGACGCTTGTTGCTGCAACAACTGCTGATGCTGGGCCTTGTGCAGCTGCTGTTGCTGGCCGTTTTGAATCTGCTGTTGTTGCACATGCTGCTGACTTTTCTGCAACTGTTGCTGACTTTTCTGTTGCTGCTGCTGCAGCTGAGCGTGTTGCTGGAGATGTGCTTGTTGCAACAACTGCTGGCTCTTCTGCTGTTGCAGCTGCGCCTGTTGCAATATGTGGTCCTGCACTTGCTGCTGGTGCTTTTGAATCTGCTGCTGCTGCTGCAGAAGATGGTGCTGCTGAGTTTGCAAGGGCTGTTTCGCATCGGCGGCGTCCGGTCTTGCGGTGGGATGGTTCAACGTTAATTGATGGCCCATCTGGAGATTTCTGTTGACCAATTCGTCTTGTAATGCCGCGAACTGGGAAAGATCGCTGTCCAGAAAAGCCCGTTTCTTGACGGGGAATATCTATAATGAGGAAAACATTAACAGATTCTAGTAAGGCAATAAAATGTGTAGTTCTCACCGGTTGATTCTGTTGCCCCTTGCCATCCCCACTACCACTATTCGAGCCATCCTCCTGCTGAGAATGAAAATGTTCCACCGCGCTGGGCGGATTGATCGGAGAATTCACTTGAGCCGTGCGAGGCGAATTTACACCCATAGGCGAGTGCAGCCCGGAGGAATTTACTTGTGGCGATACCACACTCATCTGAGGCGACATCACGCTCATTTGAGGCGACATCACGCTCATTTGAGGCGACATCACACTCATTTGAGGCGACATCACGCTCATTTGAGGCGACATCACGCTCATTTGAGGCGACACCACGCTCATTTGAGGCGACATGACACTCATTTGGGGAGACATCGCGCTCATCTGAGGCGAGTGCAATCCGGGATTCGGGCTCTGCAACTGGGGCGAGTTGACACTGGGAGAATGCTGAGAGTGGACGCTGGGAGAATGCATGGAGGGGGAGTGGACGCTGGGGGAATGCATAGAGGGAGAGTGCATCGAGGGGGAATGCACGCTGGACTGTTGCGAATGAAGACTGGGGGACGTCTGGGAATGGATGATGGGAGAATGGGGGGACAGTTGAGGTTGGGGGGCCGGAGATGGTTGGCTGCTCGCTGGCGAGTTGGCCGTATAGTTCTGCGACGGTTTCGACTGAAAATAACGTTAAATTAAACAAAATAATGAAAATGTTCCGTTTTTTATGGTACCCACCTGGTACTGGTCGGCCCCCACTTTACTTGTATCATAATAAGCGCTGCTGCTCCCGTCCATATTGTAAGGAGGCGTCGGATTGGTGCTGCTGTAGTTGGGCGCGTGCGTATAGTACGGCGCGTTGGCGTACGAGTAAATAGTGCTCTGGGTGGTGTTGGGGGCGTAGACGTGATCGCCCGGGGGGTAGTACGGGGTGCTCTGCGGGTTGTCGCGCGGACTGCACGACTTGTCCGGACTGCTCTTGTTCGAGACGGTGTCCTGGTAGAAGCCGACGCGCATTTGGCCGTTGAAGGGGTAGGCGGCGGAGCGGGGAGAGATGTCCGGCCGGGGGGAAGCGGTGACGGGGGAAGCGCCGCTCGGAGACCTGGAATGACACGATAAAGTACGAACGTGCACGCCGAACAGCGTTAAACCACTCACCTGTGCAACGGAGAAGGGTACGGAGCGGGATACGCTCCTCTCTCGTCGATACCGACGCGCGGAGAGTCCAGATCCTGGCTGAACGACGACCTGGAAAAGATAACCGATAGTACAACAGAGTGATGACGTAATGTAATATGGTACGAAGACACCCTGTAGAGCAACACAATAAATTATGCATCATTTAATAACACTAAAATAAACTAGGAATCCAGCATGGCAGCAACTTGCTGACTCCTACTATTTCGTAAAAGAACAACAGAAAATTGTAAGTTGAATGAACAGAGAATATACAGAGTTCACTAATAAAGCATGGATTTTATTAATCATTAGTTAGATGAGAAACCTAAATTATTACAGTAACTATACCAGCAGGCAAAATAACCGGGCAAAAAAAATTCTGTTCAAATTCAATCTTAAATAGCTTTTTAACCTTTGCATCAATTTTAATATTTTTTTTTTCAAGTTGTAGGTACTTTGATTGTTATCATTCTCGACTGTCGATTTTGCAAATAGCTTGAAAATATTTGTTGTTATACAGGTTATAACTAAAATGTTGGTATTCAAGTACTAGACTGGCCGCCAAGGAGTCCGAACCTTAACCCCATAGAGCATGTATGGGACAAATTAGGAAGAAGGCTTACGCAGAACTATGGAGAATTTCAAACTGTGGTGGCGTTTCACACAGGTGCTGGTAAATGAATGGGAGCAAACACCCCTAGACGCAGTTGCTGGTTTGATCAAGTCTATGCCAGAAAGGATGAGAGCTGTTATTCAAGCCCGAGAAGGAAATTTTTTTAATTGAATTGTTTATGCATGCGAATCGCATGGTTTTCTTTAAAAATGTGTTTTTTCTTTAAGAATACAGATATTGGTATGAATTAAAAGAAGAACTGTACAGAAAAGATTAAGCTAAAAAATCTCGTGCGAATCAGCATTATTCAGTAGTCAAATTTTTCCACAAGGTGTTCACAAATTTAGGGCAAAATGCACCTTTAAGTTAAACCCAGTATAACAACAAACCTTTTCGAACTTTTTGAAAAATCGACAGTCGAGAATGATAACAACAAAAGTACCTACAACTCGACAAAACAATTATCGAAATTGATGCAAAGGTCAGAAACTTATTTAACATTGAATTTTGCGTGCCCAGTTAATTTGGCACGCCAGTTCCAAATATTTTGAATGCAAGGAAAAAACTCACCTCTCGGACATGCTGCTTCCCGTACTGATCCTTCGTTGCCTGGCAACGGGCTGAGGACTATCAAGGCTCGGGGAGGGATCAGGTACTGGTACCCGTTCCGATTTGGCGGTCGACTCTTCGTCCTTCGCTTCCGGCTTGCTGTTTTCGGGTTTCTTTTGCGGCGGGGGAGCCTGAGAAACAAGCAGAGACGAAATAACATAAAATCTATACAGGCGGTAAAGGGTTTTGTCACTAACCTTTGGAGCCCCGAAAGCCTTGAACCAGGCACTTAAGTTGGGCGTCGGTCCCCCGGGACTGGGCTCTTCGGCGGGCTTCGCTTCGTTCACATCCTGAAAAAATACCCGGTTAACTCCCACGATAAAATAAACAGAATCGATCTTACTTTCTCCACCTTGGCGGTCACCTCCGACGTTGCCTTCTTCTCGTCCTTCCCCTCCTCCACGGCGGCAGGTTCCGCTTTCGGTTCCTCGTTAACCTTCACCGGAACGACCTTCGCCTCGTCCCCCTCCTCGTCCTTTTTCGGGTCGTCCACGAACTTGTGCTTCCCGAAACTGTCCAGGACCGAACCGAGGCTTAATTTCGGGGCGTTCGTGTCCGTTTTGACAATGAGCGAGTTTTTCGTGTCCTTGTTCTTGGACAGCGGTCCCAGAGGAAAGATTTCGTCGGGTTTTGTCACGTTCTGGACGTTCGTTATCAGATTCCCTTTGCCCTTTCCTAATGTAAAACAATTATTATTATTAACAAACGGTTTGGAAGACCTTAAACTAGTTTCAAGCGATTTTGAAGTATTTTTACCTGGTTGTAGCCGGTCTATAGTCCTTTGCACCTCCCTTCTCTTGTTGAAAAACTTCGACGGATCCCTGAAAGGCTTTTTCTTGGCTTCCTTCGCCGTGGGAACGCCAATACCTCCGTCCTTCCTCGTCCCCGGAGAGGCTGCAGTCACGGCTGGCATTCCCGGAGCACCCGATTTCTCCACCTGTCGGTTAAAAACGAGCATTACAACCACCATGCACCGGTAATATCAATACTAACCTTTTTAGGTTCGGGCTTGGGGATTCCCAGCAAATCGAAATCGTCCAGCGCCAGATACGACGGCGAATTGCTGGCCGAGCTGAAATCGGCGAACTTCGGCGTGTCGTCCAGCCACTTGTTGATGTCCTTCAACGTCTGCTCCGTGGCCAAACTAAGGGCGTCGTAGTTCGACTGTTTCGGAGGCTTCGCCAGCACCGGCGCCGGCGGCTCTTGCGCTTTGGCTTGCTGCTCCTTCTTCTTGCCGGATTTCTTGGTCTGTTCAGACTGCGAGGCGTTGCCGTCCTCCGGGTCCTCCTGCGACTTCTTGGATTTGTTCAGAGGCTTGTCTTTGGCTTTGTGTCGCCCTATAACACGGTTAAAGTATTACACAACTGCGCACACACACACTGACTCCTACCTTTTTCCTCCCGCTCGTTCTTCTTATTCTTGTCCTTGTTCTCCTTCAAATGGTCGTCGGCCTCGAAGATGTACACCGGCGTTTGAAGCCGGGAAATCTCGCTTTTCGCCTTCAGCTTCTCAATAGTTTCCCGCAGCTTGTTGTGCTTGTCTTTCGCCGGTTTAAACGCGAAAGGTAGAGCAGGATACGTGAGGAGATCCTGATCCGCGGCATCGACGATTTCCTTCTCCGAAGGGCTGCCGGGTGGCGGTTCCTCCGTGAAATAGGGGTTGGTCTCCCACAGGTGGGGTTTTTTGGCGTGAGGAACATTTTCCGGCGCGAGTTTCTTCGTTTCACGGACAGAATCCGCGCAATCGGGGCTGGAAGGGGGCGGTGTACTCAAAACACTCCTCACGGGGCTGGGGCTGGGGCTCCTGGTGCTGAAGCTCTTACTCCTGCTCCTCTCGGGAGTAATTCGTTTCTTTTTGCGTCCTAAAGGGAATTTAGGTATAGTCGGGTATAATATAGTTAGAAAATAAAAATACTTACCTCGTTTTTTTGGCTTGCTATCCTTTTCTTTCACTTTGATTTCCTTTTTCGATTTGGAGTTTTTATTTTGTTTCTTGGATCTTGCTTCTTCTTCGGTCCTCTTGCTCTCCTTGTCCTCCTTTTTGTTTTCCTTCCATTCTTTCTCGCCTCTTTTGCTCTCCTTTACGTCTTTATCGCTCCTATTACTTTCCTTTATATCTTTTTGGCTCCTTGTACTCCCCTTTATATCTCTCTCGCTCCTTTTGCTCTCCTTTGTATCTTTCTCGCTCCTCTTACTCTCCTTTGTATCTTTCTCGCTCCTTTTGCTCTCCTTTGTATCTTTCTCGCTCCTTCGATTCTCCTTTATTTCTTTTTCGGTCTTCTTGTTTTCCTTTACTTCTTTGTCAAGCTTCTTGCTCTCCTTTACATCTCTGTCGCTCTTTTTGTTGTCCTTGGCATCTCTCTCAGATTTCTTGTTTTCCTTGGCCTCCTTCTCGCTATTCTTGCCCCCTTTGACCTCTTTCTCGCTCCTCCGGCTTTCCTTCATCTCCTTCTCGCCTTTCCTGCTTTCTTTGTCGTTCTTGTCCTTGACGTCTCTCTCACTCTTTTTACTTTCCTTCTTGTCCTTCTCCACCTTTTTAGACTGTTTAATCACCTTCTTTGATTCTTTCTCCTGCTTTTTCGACTTCTTCACTTTGTCTTCTATGATCTCTTTCAAAGTAGTTTCTTCGGGCTCTTCAGATAACGACCTGCAAGCAAGCACAGTTATTAACATAATTGCTCTAGCACTCGATTTAAACACATACCTTGCTCTCTTTTTCCCTTGAGCCGCCAAGGCCGGCTTTCTCCCCCTGTTCGACGTCTGAGGGGGCGACTCGGACCGTTTCTTCTTCTTAGAATGCTTCAGGGTTTTCGCGTCCGCAGTGTTCGACTCGGAATTGAGATTCTCCACCGCGATCTCTTCGTCTGAAGATGATATTTGGTCCAGATACCTCTCTGTCGCTTTCTCGAATACCTTAAGCAGGTTATCCACCATCTCCGTATATTCTAGAATTTAATTTATTTATTTGAATACCAATATATCAACATTTATAAATTCTTACCATTTTCTACACCATTATACAATCTACAATTATTTACAATCAGCTGAAAATCGGTCTTGAACTTCTCAAAGGTTTTATAGGAACCCTGGTCCAGCCTGTCCTCCATTCTTGTCAGATCCATGGGCCTGAAATAGTGTGAACTTATGTCAAATTGAATGTGGCGAATTGCAAACAACATCGCCGGTGGAAATAATAAACTCCCCTGGCTACGCGTGAACGTTATTACCTTCTGATGATGGAATAATAATTCGGGGCATATTCCTCCTCGACCGGATCGACGAACGGCCAAGCATCTTCGTGGTTTTTCACAAAATCCAGGATCTTGTGCATGCCCACCTGCAGGTCCTCGTCGGTCTGTTGGAACCTGGGAACGGAACAACTCCTATTGTAGTCTTTTTATAGTCTGTCCTTGCAACAGCCGAAATTAAGACAATCAAGTTAAATTGGGACTGATGACAGACAACTTGTAGATAGATAGATGTTACACATAGGTTCAGATGATGTTTACACACGTCATTTATTAAAAAAAAAAACGTGCTAAAATGACATTTTACATATTAAAATAATTGGTTGTATACCAGACCTATTTTGTTAATTTTATCCTAGACTTTTCGAACAGCACCGGTAACGATGGTGTAAATGAACTACTCATTTACGGGGGATAGTCGATAAGAGGCTGGTAATTTTGGTTGGGTTAATTTAGATTTTAAAATGTAACAGACCTATTTTAGCCATGCTATTTAGATTTTGGCGCTAGTACAACTACATACTACTACAAGATAAATGGGCGTACATTTCCTCCTGTCACCTGTAATGGTCTACAGCTATCATTATGATAAGACAGTCATACTTCTACAGGGAACTGTTCTCCGAATATGACCTGGACAAGCAAGGGTTTTCTGTCAAGTTGTGAAACTATTAAACTCGTTGGTGTCGTCGACGATGTACCAATATTCTTGCTAAAGCATGTGACAACACACATAGCCGGTCCATAAACAATTGCCTTGCCTCGGGAATGGTTCCAAACAAACTTAAAATTGCAAAAATAGTTCCAGTATCCAAAAAATAAAAATATACGGATATAAAAAACTGCCGCCCAATCTCTATTCTTTCTGCTGTGTCAAAGGTCTTCGAGAGGATTATATATGAGAGAATGTTTGGAATGGAGTTTGTTGTTTCCGATAGGCTCTTGTCTGTCTCAAATTCAATGTTGAAAAACAAACTTAATCACGTTTAAACAAGCGGGACTTCCTGATGCTCCTGGATATGTTCGTCTCGGTGGCAAATCCCTTAAATAAACCAACCAAACTAAGTTTATGGGACTCAATATTGACCCCAATTTAAATTGGAGTACAGAAATACAATAAACTCTAGTTAGTATAAACAGCCATTGGGCTGCTATACTGCGGCTAAGGAATAATCTAAGCATTGACAGCATCAAATCGTTCCATTATGCATCCGTACAATCTGTAATACCTTATGGTGTGCTATTCTGAGGAGCAGCGTCAGGCACAGAGAAAGTCTTTAGAGCTTAGAAATTTTAACTCCTTCAGCACTCTATTTTAAATCTTTTGTCATTTTTGTGAAACAAACACCAGGAATTGTTTTCAAGTAATAGGGACAATGCATCCGAGGCAGCTATAAACACAAGAGGCAGATATGATCTCCATAACCCCACATAACTCAACATTTCTTAAAAGATGACCATACTATAGGGCAATAAAAGCATATCACATGATCCCAAAGTCAATCAGAGATATCACAAGTGTTATACGTTTCAGAAAGGAGAAGGGAAATTATGTGTTGGAAAAGCAATAATACTCCTTCAACTCTCTTTTTTGATTTGTGAATTTTTGTACATTAGTATGTTTACAGACTTTCGTGATTTTACTAAGTAAGTTGTTTTTTGACCTATATTTCTAAAGGATCTTTTTTGACGTTGCTCTTGTATTGTAAAGTGATTTGATGGCAACAAAGACAAACTAAACTTCAACAATAATTCGGTAACTTTGTGAGGTTTTCAACTACTGCTGTCAACTGCAAAGTCAGTTTTTACCTGAATGAATCGACTGTCTAATTACTATTCCGCGCCTATGACACATTGCTGAGAAAAGGCTGAATAATAACTTTAAAATCCCACAGACTGTGACATAAAAGTATTTTAGTGGTGTAAAATGGGTTCCTGTCATCAACCTCAAATTAAAATAGTCCAGAGAATAGTTCAGCCACACTAGTTAAAGAACAAACACTTACACTTGGGAGGTTTTCAATTTTTTTTTTGAGGTTGTAGTGGCCGCTGCAGGTTGAATAACAATCTGTCCATCAGCTGCCGAGAGAGAATTATTCGTTTGGCGTCCCACCGCCGCAGGCTTGGCCGCTTTCGGAGGCTCTTCATGCTCCGAGGGCCTGGACTTTTTCCTCTTTGTGGGACTTATTTCTAGAAGAAATAAACGCAAATATATAAAAATATATATGGATGGTTGTGTTATAAAAGCATATACCTTTGCTATTATCACTGGAATCAGTCGACGCTTTTCTTTGACCGCCTCGTCCCCGCTTTTTCGCAGCCATTTCATGCCGTTCCTCCTCCTCTCGGTCAGAATGACTCTCCTCACTCTCTTGTCTGAGTTTTGAGCGTCTCTCGTACGACTCCTTCCGCCTGCAACAGAAATTCAAATATCTACAACTGCTCACATCCCTATCCCGCTTGAATCCCACCTATTTTCCTGCTCCTTTCTTTTCTTGGTCGACTCTCCTTCAAGATCCTGCTTGTCTTCTATAAGTTTAATCTCTTCAGTTTCCTGTCTCTCACTAGTGTCAATATCCTGTGAATGATCAATACACAGTTAAATAGGAGTGTGAAGGATGAAATTAGGGGGTATTTACCAATTTTCTGATCCTATCCGAAGTCCGCCTGGGCTGATTCTCCAACAGACGACGTCTGGCCTGTCGTTCCTTCTCCTTAAACAGCCGCGGCAGCTCGGGCAGGAAATTCTTGCTTAACGTGTGATAGAGGGCGCTCTCCGACTTTGAAGTCGAACTTTTAAATTTCTTGGTTAACTGCAAGCGGTAATAAATATTTAGTTTAGTGCAGTTTAAAGTTGCAGAAGACTTACCTGAAACCAGTCGTCTTCTGTGAAACAAATAACTTGCCAAATCGACTTCTTTTTGTTGTTTTTCTTTTGAAAGTCCTCACGGTACAAGCGCGTACCGTAAAAGTACCAGTAAGCGGAGTCGTTGCTGTCGTAACCCAATGGTTCCACCCGCAAACTGTCCGCTTCTAGGTTTTTTAGCTGGTCTAAAACGTCTTCTGCATCTAAACAAAATGTAAGACGGAATATTGTCAGATGTATGTATATTGTCAGATGTATGTATATTGCAAACTTTTTAGGCGTTCATCCCTAGAGATTTTGATATCATTATAATGTCGGAAACCAATAACGCATTTAAGGCCCAATGTCCTGTTAACTCTCTACAAGATAACTCCTCAGGGTAAAGCCTGTCCAGAGATATAAGAAAGTTACACTTTGCCTTTCAAATCAAATCAAATCAAATATACTTTATTGTCCAAAGAATACAAAATTCTCATTGACAAAGTCTATCCACATAATACATATATATCTATATCATTTAATAATAACAATAATATACATTAATAACATTTAAAAAAAAAAAACAAAAAACAAGGGTAGGCATTAAAATTTGGTTATTTACAGTATGTCAACAATTATCTAAAGATATCAAATAAAACCCTTAAACAAACCTCGGAACATCGGAATAATATTCCTCCAAGCAATAGTAAGCCTTCTCCAACAACATCCGCGTCACAGACCTTCTAAATAATTTAAGTGACTGTAGGTCCTTTAAGTAATTAGGTAAATGATTATATATTTTTACACTTTCATATACAACCGATTTTTTTGTAAGGGTTGAGGATGGTATTGGCAAAGGCAGATTACGATATTGTCGTGTCGTGTAGGAGGAGTCAGTATTCAAAAACCTATATCTCATCTTAAATATTAAAGTGACAGTCTCCAAAATAAACAATGATGTTAGTGTTAATATTCTTTTCTGCACGAACAATGGTCTGCATGAGTTTCTGGGTTTCGCCCGACAAATGCATCTCACTGCGCGTTTCTGCAGAACAAACAGAACACCGAGCAGTTGCTGACTAGAGAACCCCCAAAATGCAACTCCATATCTCAGATGAGATTCTATTAGCGCGTGGTAAACTGATTTCGCAATATTTGAACCAAGTTCATTAACTACCACTTTGACTGCAAAACATGCCGAAGCCAATTTCCTGCTCAGTGCCCTGATATGACTCTCAAATTTAAGGCCACTATCAATGACAAGGCCCAAAAACTTAGTACTAGGGCAATTCACAAGGGGTGAGTCACCAATGACCAAGCCCTCCATAGAACACTTAAAACCAACTACATTTGTTTTTTCGACGTTTAGAGACAGCAGGTTTGAATCACACCATTCTTTGACCCTAACCAAATCTGAGGCAATAATGTCTTTTAACATAAGAGCATTGTTAGAGTGCCATAATATTGTAGTATCGTCAGCGAAAAGTGTGAACTCTCCCCCAATGTCGATAGACGTCAAATCGTTAATATATAAAAGAAATAGAACTGGTCCAGGCACTGAACCCTGAAGGACTCCCCAGTCAATCACTCGGCTCTCAGAACAAACAGAACCCCTGAAAACCTTTTGACTTCTGTCCCCAAGATAGGATTCAAACCAGTTCAATGTTTTTCCCCTGAAACCATAGCGACTGAGCTTCCGCAGCAGTATCCCATTGAATGGGATTATCCAAGAATGGCCATAAACAAACAATGGAATGAATGAATAATTGCAGGCAAATTATGGTCCCTACTTAAAAATGTCTTAAAGTAAACTGCAAATCCGGAAGACGTAATTTCATTATTAAAGTAATAGTTTGGTGATTTTAAACCGATTTTTACCTGATTCAAAATGAGAGGGTTAATCCCATAAAACAAATTATGTTCAAAAGACTGTATATATAGCCACTCTAGTTAGTTTTAATTAAGCTTAGTAATTATTCTTACTTCGTGTGTAATACAGCGTTTGTTTAATCGTGTGTGAGTCATGGAAAATATGTGTAAGCCCAATGTATCTCAGGGGATAACCCCGTCGAAAAGCAGAAAACACTTTTCTGTGGAATCTAAGGAAGTTATAAACAATGTTTATTCAACTCTCATTGAACGTGCGGTCAGCAAGCAAGCAGCGTTAGGAGAAACGGCCACATTAACAAAAATTCCAACATCAACTGTATTGAAAATTGTGAATAATCCCATTTTATCGAGGAAAAAAAGAACCGATACTGGCATTTTCTCGAAGGTAGATGGAAGTGATCAAGATATAATCGGGCGTAATATTTACAAGATATATGAGGAACAAAGCGTGCCTACATTAGATAATTTAATTAAGAGGCTTAAAAAAGATGAAACCAGCGTTAAGTGTGGCAGAACAACGTTATGGAAGTGTATCCAACACATGGGTTTTAGATTTAAAAAAGTTATTGAGGTTTTACAAAGTTTAAAACTACAAAAGGAATACTTCTATGATAATTATGCAAATAATCTAGGGCATACAGTTTTAAGGCTTCCACCATACCATTGTATATTTAATCCCATCGAACATGTTCGGCACCAACTGAAATCTGCCATTCGTCGTAACAATATTTGCCCTACTATTAACACCAGTGTACTTGGTTTTATAGAAACTGAAGTTTTTAACATCCCTTCACCACAAAGTTGGACAAATTCTGTTACACATGTTGAAAAAGTTGAAAAATTCTGTATCCAAATAAACAATATAGCACAAATAATAATTAGAACAGATGATGATAGCGATAATGATATTGATATATTAAGTGAATAATTATTATAAGTAGGTACCGAATAATTTGTATATTTTTGTAATCATAAATAAATTTTTTAATAATAAAATAACTTGTAATTTCATATTTAACCATACTTACTTATATAAAATATTATTTAATGTCTTACTTATTTTTATTACAAACCATGATTAAATTCTAAGCAAAATACGGACCTGTTTGGCCATATTATTTGTGTTATTGTTTTAAAATTAGTTTAAAATTTTGCTTTGTTGTTACGCTGGTGTATTTTGTAAAATGGCATTGCGGTAAATAAATAAAAAAAAAATAAAAAAATATTTCAATTTTACAGCTGGCCCTGGTCTTACCTAATAGGAATCAGTTAGTCACTTTCTTATATATATCTCTGAACAGACTTTACCATTGTTTTATAAAAGTTATGTTATCGGACATTGCGATATGATATTTTCTTTAATAATTATTGTAGGTTAATCCTAATGCTACATTATTAGTTATTTGTGAAATTAAGGATTTTTGTTTTCTTTGTAAACTTTCTTAAGGACCTTTCATTTTGCTTTGTTAGCTCCACATTTGTGTTTATCAATGTAATTGTGAAATAAAGATTAAATAAATAAATAAAAATTTACAAGGGGAACTTGTTACCACTGAACACTTAGGAGTGATTCCACAACTGATTTTAAAGGCTCATTTACTTTTACCTATATATCAATGTAGTATTTCATTTATTTAAACATATCATGAGAAAATGGTACAAACAAATATGATTCTTTGTTTATTTAGGTATTTCTTTTTTCTGCTTTTGTCCCAACAACTTGTTAACTTGGTCCCAAATAATGTAGTAAAAGTATTTAGAAGTTGGTGAACACACTGTATAAAAACAAATTTACCTTTACAAGAGTAATCTATACATGTACAAACTTCATTACAACACGCAGTCCCATCAATAATACCCTATTTAACATTAACATACATAACACACATATTATTGTCCAAAAACATTGCCCTCACCCTTACATTAAACCAACTCCTTCATCAACAATTTATTGAATTGAATCTACCTTAAGGATATTGTTTTAATTTGATTTTAGATCTGTTAGTGTTTCCTATATTTTGTATATCTATTGGCAGAGAGTACAAGATGAATTGAAATGAGTTGAAAGCGAATTCAATATCTAAATCTAAACTCCTAATTCATTTCACTTGAACATGTTAAACCCCTAACTCATTTCACTTAAACATGTAAATTTAATGGATTCAGAGTTTAAACACGTTTAACTCCTTAATTCGCTGTAATACTCTGTAGATATATTCATTACAGCTTATCCAGAGTGAAATAGCTTCACGCTTGTTTACTGATGTTGACTCAAACTTTTGCTAAGTAAATCATTGAACTGCTGCTCACTTATCTGCAGCAAAACTTTTATAATTCTTTACATCTTCCAACTTAAGTTTACATAAGAGGTTATTTGAGGGATCAAAAAATAAATAAAACACTTCACTTACCCAAACGAAAATCACAAAGCGCATGTAAAATATCCACTTTAGTCCTTAATGGAAGCAAAGTAAAATCACAATCAGTATTAAACGGATTATATCTATCGTGTTCTTGGCATTTTTGGCGAAAAAGACGCCTCAAGAACATCTGGTAGTTGAAAGTAGAGATTTCATTGTTTGGCAAGCAACCACTTAGCAAACGAACTATTAATTCTTGTAACCAAGAAGATTCCTCTGTGCCATCAGTTAAAAGGGCTTCTTCCAGGTCCTAAAAACGTTTAAAGCATGAAGCAACAGTCTACAATATCCCATCATTTCTTCCTTTCAAGACACTAATAATATTATCAGTGAACTTAAGTCAAACAGGTTAACTAAAAAAGTTTTATTAGCTTATAATAGAACTTTTAAAAGCCAATTTGAATGTGATTTACCTCAATGTCAAAATCTAACAAATTAAATGCAGTTCGGAACAAAGAGCAAAAGTGAGCAATGCTGGGTACCTCCCACCATGACTGAATATCTAAAACATAAAGGAAAAAGGGTGAAAACGGCCCAACTATTTAATATATTGGAATTGTTGGAATAAAAACAAACACAAACACACCTAGAATGCTTATGAAAGTTGGAAACATAACCTGGTTCTGGATCAATACATTCAACAACGTAAATTCCGCTTCGTTTGCATTTAGCGCACTACTCTATCATAATTGCAACAAATTTTAAATGTTTTTTACGATAATTTTACGACTTATTGAAAATATTTTCACTATTGTCAAAAATATTCCCATTCTTCGAGCCCAAACAAGCCTTCTGACTTTGACAGGTTTCACACCACTCTAGTCGTATTTGCACTTGATTCATATCCTTTTTCAAAGGCGTTTTATTTATTATATCATTGATAAAACACATACAAAACACTCTTAATTAATGTTTTAACTGTTTACGATTAATTATGGGACAGAACCAAAAATATTTATTCACAAATTATGAAGCTGCGCATCACAGAACAAGAAATGCGCACCGGAAACTATCAATTTGTATATTGGATTTGACTAGTTGACTTCTTTAAGACCCACGTGACTCGGTTTTGACAAATCAACAATTAAGCTGAAATGATTGACCAATCACGAAAAAGGTGAACAAACTCAAGGACGTCATTATACAGACAGCAAAGATCAAGTTATTCATTTCACAGCGTTACATCATAGAATATTTCTGTCCTTTGCGTTGTACTGTGGGTAGGAAAGAGATGCTGATATATTTGGAGAGGAAAGGCTCGTACGCAATGATAATCATAGAAGTCGTTTTGAGTAATTGGTTGGTTGATAACCAGGTGAACAAACCAATATAATGTCTACGAACAGACCTGGATCAAATGTATCCTAACCTAACTTTTGTGGTGTTTAAAAAGTAATCAAATTCTTTATATTCTAAGAAAAGTAATAAGTATAGGAGTGAAAAAATTAGTATTCTTCATACCCACGTTCTCGTTCTCCAATGTCAAAATTTTCTATTTACTGGTGCTGGTCCAAAACCTAGAAAATGACTTCTTCAAAGAATAACGACTTCCCTTTGGAGGCCCTCAAAGTTCATGGACCAAACTATCTAAAGCAAGCCCTTACCAGTTGCACAGATCCACTAAAGGCAATTGAAGAATTTCAGGTAAACCGGAAGACATCCAAGCACATTTTACATAGGTAACTATAGTTTATGTCCTATAGGTTACAAATGGAATTCTTCTGCCCTCTTTACGTCCCATGTTACCACTGCTTGATCTTCATGGAGTAAGAAGGTTGGATTTTCACATGTCTGTTGTTGAGGTACCTACTTAACATTTAAATATATATTTTTTTAATTTATAATTGTCCATGTTCTTCCCAGGAACTTCGTGAGAAACTTATTCATCACATAAATGAGATAGGGAAGCAAGAAGGAAAGGAAAGGGATCAAAAATTGAAGGAATTATTGCAGAAGAGCTTCCCTGTTATCAAAGTTAAAGCTATGAGGCCCATAGTAATGGCAATATTAAAGAATATACCTCAGATTGATGATCACTTTCTTAAGGTTTTGGTCAGAGATAGAGAGTTGTATAGTGATACAGGTTATGAATGTCAAAATAAAGTTAATATTACTTAATATGTTTATATTAACATTAGCATAACCCTTTTAGATACTGAAGTAAAAAGACAAATTTGGAAAGATAACCAGTCACTTTTTGGAGATGAGGTGTCCCCACTTTTAAGTCAATACATTACTGAAAAAGAAAATGTACTGTTTGATCATACAAATTTGAGTACACAATTTTTTGGACCTTCCCCTAAGGTAAGTTTCTACCATTTTAGTTTTCTCATCATCATAAAATCAGTATTTTGACTGCTCTAGGTGCGTAGACAAGGAGAAGTGGTCCAGAAACTAGCCCATATGATAGGAAACAGTGTAAAGCTTTACGACATGGTGCTTCAATTTCTTAGAACTCTGTTTCTCAGGACCCGCATAGTGCACTATTGCACCTTGAGAGCGGAGCTCCTTATGGCCCTCCACGACCTGGAAGTCCAGGACATCATTTCCATTGATCCTTGTCACAAGTTCACCTGGTGTTTGGATGCTTGTATCAGGGAAAAAAACGTTGATATAAAAAGGTACTTACAGACACAACACGTTGTGTAAGCTACAAATGTAATATTTATCATTTTCTAGGTCTAGAGAGTTACAAGGCTTTCTGGACAATGTCAAGAGAGGACAAGAACAAGTTTTGGGCGATCTGTCCATGACTTTATGTGATCCCTATGCCATCAACTTTCTGGCTTCATCAGCAATTAAAATACTGCAGCATTTAATTCATAATGAAAGCATGCCCAGGGTGAGCAACTACCTGGAGTTTATAAGACTTTGTAGAGCATACTGATATAAAACGTCACTTTTAGGATAATACTATATTAATACTTCTTCTAAGGATGTTGGCTCTCGGCCTGAGCGCCTGGGTAATGATAGATTCTCAGGACTTTAAAGAGCCTAAGTTGGACAGCCAAGTTGTGACCAAATTTTTGCCTGCTTTGATGAGCCTTATGGTGGACGATCAAGTAAGTAACACGATTATTTATCAGCAAGAAAATAAGTTATAGTCAAAGTGTTGCAGAACTTACTCTAGGTTGACACTTGCAGGTTAGACAACTGTCAGGTAAACTTCCCCCAGATGAACGTGAGGCTGCCATCACTGTAATTGAGCATGCAGGGCCTCTGCCTGATGCTGTGGAAGCCTATATACAAGACAGCAGCGTTGCCAGCATCCTAGCAATGTATTACACACTGCATGTTGCCAGATTTAAGGACAGAGTGGGTCTGTTGAGAATTTTGACTGTCCTGGCCAACTGCAAGGACGACAGGGCGTTCGAGGATCCGTTTTTGCATTCGTTTGTGAGTAGTCTATATAGATTTTTCGTCAAACTACTAAAAATGCGTACGTTTTTGTTACAATTTAAGGTGGGGTTGCTGATAAGTAATCCTGATGAGTTTCAAGCTGAAGATTTTTGTACAGCGCTCTTCGACGAGTTTTTCTCAGCCGGTTTGCAGAGGGACAACGTCACAAGACATCTTCTGAAATTGTTGTGGTAAGAACAAGCAGATTTTCCCATTTCGATTGCGGTAATTTTGTGCAAAATTTTCAGGTATGTCCACCACAAGCTTCCTGCTAGCAGGCTTCACTCGCTGTTGAAAACGGTCCAGCCCACGCATCAGCACAGCGAGAAAGTGCACAACCTCTACAAGCTCCTGCAAGAAAAAATCCATTCTCAGGAAGAAACTTCTCTACCCTCCGAAATGGACATTGATATCAACTCGCCACTTATGAGCGTACCTACTCCGGCACCGTATCATCACATTATTTAAAAAACAACCCTCTTTTGGTGATACAAAAAATGAGTGTACTTGTGAAACGAATCATTTGATGGAAGTAATGTTATGAATGGTGAGAGTTTTTTAAATTGTTATAATTCGAATCTTAAAAATTGTGTTAATGTAGGTCTAAGAATAAAAGTTGGAGCATGAAGCAACCGTAACTTTGTGTTAAAATTTAGGGAGATTTGAACCCTTTTGTGGAAACAACTTGCTACAAACCGGAACTTTTTAATATGTGGTGTCCCAGAAAATTTTATTCTTGGAGAAAGTTGGGGCATGCAGCAATAGTAACTATGTTATATGCAAATTTCAATTTGAATATACAGGCGGCGCAAAAAATACCAAAATTCTTTGCAAAAAGAGAACTGTCTACATGTTGGTATTTTTCGCACGTACTATATTTCTTGGTACGACTTCAATATTGCCAAAAGCAGTAATGCATCACCAGGCAACTTTTATTAAGAATAAAATTCTCTGAGAAACTGCAAGTAAACAAGTTTAGGTATGTTGCACCCTTCAAATGGAAACTTTTTAATTTGCCGTTTCTCAGAAAATTTTATTGTTGATAAAAGTTGAGGCATAAAGCAATAGTAACTTTGTTACATGCAAATTTCAACTTGGATATACAGGGGGTCAAAAAATGCAAAAATATTACTTTGCAGAAAGACTAGTCTCAAATTTGGTATTCTTCGCACACCCTGTATATCATAGTATAACTCCACTTTTGCCAAAAGTAGTAATGCTTCCAGTGTCAACTTTTATGAAGAATAAAATTTTCTGAGAAACTACAAGTAAAAAAGTTTAGGAGATTTGGACCTTTTTTTGGAAACCAACTTGCTACAAACCAGAACTTTTTACCTTGTGATGTCTCAGAATAATGTATTCTTACAAAAAGTTAGGGCATGAAGCAATAGTAACTCTGTTACATGCGAAATTCAATTTAGATATACAAGTGGCGCAAAAAATTCCAAAATATTTTTTTTCAAGAAGACAACTGCCCACAGTTTGGTGTTTTTCGCTCATCCTGTGTGCCTTGGTACAACTTCGCTTTTGCCAAAAGTAGTAATACTTCCAGTGTCATATATAAAGAATAAATGTTTCCTTGCTACAAACTAAAACTTTTAAATTTTACATTTTTCATTCAGAAAACTTAATTCTTTATAAAAGTGGGGGCATAAAACAATAGTAACTTCGTTGCATGCAAATTTTAATTTGGATATACAGGGGGCACACAAAAATACCAAAATATTACTTTGTGAAACTAACTAACTTAAATTTTAGTATTTTTCGCACACACTGTATATCCTCGTGCAATTTCGACATTGCCTCGCGCGTCAACTTTTTTCAAGAATAAAATTTTGTGAGAGGTTACAAATAAAAAAGTTTATGAAGGTAGGAATACATACTATTAAAAAGCACTATAACTACTAGCGAGTTATTATAAGAAGAATATATAAGAATAAGACTTCTAGAGGAAAGAACTTTGCTGGAAAATAAAACACAGTTTAACAATCCATTTAGTAAAAATGAAAAATTCAGATTTTCTTGTATATTTGGTGGTAACTAAACACTGTTTGATTGTAAAAAATGTCTGCACTATCAGGTCTAATATAAGATCCACATATCGAGGGTCCGAGGGTCTAAAGTAGTAACTCCTCATAAATGTTTAAAAATGATAAAATCATCAAATAACTCTAACAAACAATAAAAACCCTAAAATTGAGGCACGAAAATATTTTTTAAACAGGCGAGAACTCGTTTTTCTGAAGCACCGTCCGTATCACTGCTAGATTCCAGCACGGTCAAATGACAAGCCGCAGAAAACAGCTCTGTTGACTGTTCAGGTACTAATCTCTCCAGGACCTTGTGCATGTGCATTTTGAATACGTCCAGGTAGAGATTGAGGATGTCCTCTAGGTGTTGGAGATCGTTTTTGGACAGCAACGTCGTGAGGTGACCCAAAGATAAACATATCTGAAAAAAACGTGGTGATTAAGCAAAATCCAGCTTATTATTAGACATTGGGACTTTCAGGCATGTACAGTGTACACTTGGGGCAATTTCAGACGTACAAAACAATGAGCCAAAAAAAGTAAGTATAACTTACTTGGTCAACCAAATGATCCCTGTGCTTGTACTCTGAAAAATCTTCCATATTCTCGGAGTTTTCCAAGGCTTTGAACAGGGCCGTCCAAACGGGGATGAAATAAGGACCGTAGTGCTCTCTACAGGCAGGTGATGAAAGGGCCACCGCCGCATTGATCCTAACCTAATTGAAAGAACAGTGTACAAGGTTAGTCGAACTTTATAGGATTTACAACCAAAACACCTAGCGGATTATTACCTTGAAGTTTTTGAATCCGACCACCAAACCAGATAGCTTGTTAAACACTGACGCTTGCCATAGATTTGCGTCCAAATTATCGTATAGAGCTGAATTATTAAGGGCAATTCCTAAGGCGTAGCAAGCATTCCATCGGACCTAAAATTTAAGAACCGATTTTTGGTCACCCTGTATAAAATTGTACAAATTATAACGTCACAAGTAACAGAACACTCCTACATGTCAATAAAATACAATGGTAACTGACAATTGATGTAAAACTCGCGTTTCTTATAAACCTCGTACGAGTCATTTGAACTACTGCGTGCAGGCGAGTATAAAGTCGCTCTTAACTTCTGACCAAAGCTATATAGAAAGCTGAAATTTTGATATGTTGCATAACAACTAGAATGCCACTTTTTAAATTAAATTCGTGATTTACCCTTTAAAGATGGCGGCGGGAAGCCATTCTAAAAATGGCAAGTTCTACCTCATTTGATAATGTTCCAAGTATAATTTATCAGTGTTCTAACCCAAAAACATACGCCTACCTTCATATTTGTCCCTGTAGTGCTTGCTTTAACCAATGCACTTAAGGCTTGTTCACATGCGTTCTTAAAGTCGTCTCCTTGTAGTAAACGCGAGTCCACCAACTTGACCAAATTCCCAATGGCCCTCACGACGTTCATTTTGATTTTGTCGCTGTCCGCAGAGCTTTTAATGCTGGCTTGAAGCAGCTTTAGCAGCACTTTCTCGGGCAGTTTGTCTTCTGGAACTTCATCGGATTTACTAAACAAAAGACCAAATGAGAATGTGGCAATCCAACCACAGGGGTAAATGATTATTATTATTATTATTATACCTATTTAAAACTAATCCAACGCTCAAGTTCCCCAAAGACCATGAAGCTTTAACTCTCACTGTTAAATTTTCGTCTTTTAACGCTTCCAAGATGGATTCCGCCGTGTCCACTACGAATCCTGGGTCTTCTCTCAGAGATGGGTACAGGACACATATCGCTAGACCACGTACAGCAGCCCCCTAAGAAAAAAAAATACTGCTTCAAATACGTCGGTCTCTTACCGAGCGAGCAATACTTGAAGCAGGGTTGAGCTTTGTAAAATCTTACCCTAACAGTAGCCTCTTCGTCTTTGGTCCGGGCAAACAGCAGCGTAATGCACAAAATTTGCTTGTCTCTTGGTAACTGCTGGAAAATATGGGGACCTGGAAATGTATATAACCGATTTTTAACATATTTTGTTGAAACCCTGGCAAAACATACCTATGCTCGCTAGACAATCGCAGCCTGTAGCTCTTATCGTGGCATGCTGCTCGTTTTGTAATAAAGATACGAGGGGACCGTTCAACAATGTCTGCCAAAAGTTCAAGCACGATGCAGAGCCTAAAATCACTATACGTCCTTTACCATTATTACCATCCATCATAAAACATAAAGTGTTTTGTTACCCTTATTTTCCACAATCTTAGCCATAGCTTGCCCAAAAGAATCCACCGCTCGGCCTGCATGCAATCTGAGATCAGCATATTTATTTGTTAAGGAAGTATCCAGAGCCTTAACAATATAGTTGAGATGGGGAATCAAAGACTCAAAGTAGTTCCTGGTCATTGCCGACAGTACCTGAAGGGATTCCAACTTGACTGGCGCTGGCACTATTTTTGTTAAACCTGCCTGAAATATGTCGGTAATCAATAATTGATGAATAACAAGCGAGTTTCGTATCTTACCTTTGTCACTGTATCATCAAAAGTAACTCCCAAGTTGCTGAGACATTTCTGCAACAGCCACGGCATCGAATCTACTTCTATCACAGCTTCCACGTCCTCCTCGTCTGAAGAGAATTGGGCGTAGTCGAAATTATCACAGTCTAGAGATTCGTTCGGTGATTTTCGATCTTGAACATCTACAGTTACCTAAAAACAAACGGATTCTCGAAGAAACCGAAAATTAAGAACTTAAATCTCACCATTTTATCAGCGACTTCTTCATCTTTCTGCACCTTTATCATCACTTGTCTGATCTCCGGAATGGCTGGTTCGAATGCCAGAATGCAACCGGTCACTATCAGCGCGGTCACCTGAACGGACGCATCTAAACAATAAGGTAAAAAATATCGTCAGGCGCACCAGTCAGTATACAGTTGTACTGTATTGTTACGACAGCGACACTTGACGACATCTGGTGGTTACACGCGGAAATAGGTAGTGCACCCTTTATCCATCGATAACAGATAGCGCTCAAATCGCGTCAAACCTCATTGGTTCGAGAAGGTTCTGGTGTATTGCGCTCACTTCTAGATGGTAGTAATAGAAGTATAAAAAGGCTAGCGGCGCGACCGCGAGTCAGTCCACCTAGGGAACGCGAATCTGTGTGTTGTAAATAGTAGTACATAACTCCTTAAAACGTGTTTGTGCGTGTTTAAAAGACATCTTCGTAACAGTATTTTGATTTGACTTGTTCTTTTGTGTGAACTTTCAATATTTCGTAATTGAGTCCAATAAGAAGGCGCTTGATTTGCAATGAAACCATAGCCGTTCTCAAAGAATATACCATTAAACGTCAATATAAAACAAAACATTTTAAAAATTACTCAAAATATACTGGAAGTTTGTGGACAGAAAATTTGAAGCTTTGAAGCGCGGATTGAAATCGCAGCAAACTTCGTTTACGAAACTCAATACTGAACAAGAGGCTGCAACTTGTGCCAGCTTTCGTGTGGCTCTTAAAATTACCAGACACCTTGTATATCTCCAGGTTTGTACTTTTAGTTCGCGCTTCATATCATATCCTACATGATCCTACCTTTATGATAAACGAGCCCCTTAACATTCCTGATAATTTTGGTGATCAGTCCGTTTCCCATGCGATGGTACGGCGTCGCCTGCACAAGGGCAGCCAGACATTTCAAGACCTGTGTTAGAACAGGCACAGACGATAGGGCCAGACAGAGGGTTTTGTGAAGCTCTGTCAGGGCGAGGCCTAGCGCTGTGCAGAACGGCGTGAAACTCGACGTTTTCTCGCTAAAACAAACGATAATTTGGTGAATTTATGAAGATGTTTAGACCTACAATATGGTGAGACATTGTCAAGTCGGTATCACCTTGATTCTGCTTGTGTCAGATACATCTTCGAACTGGTCAGCAGTAGTAACAGAACGTTTAGAGCGCACATTTTCCCTCTTATTGAAGGTTCCTTCAGGATACAAGTAGCCAAGTTGTGTTTTCCTGATGATGGACTCTCGGGAACGAAACTGGACCAGTAGAGAAATATTGTCGATTTTTCCGTATGCTAAAATTCATATTTTGTTCAGGTTAGTCAATATACACAGGGAGATATTCAACTAGACTTACTTTAATTACATTGTAGAATAAATTGAGTGATGCCTGTCTCACTTTATTACAACAATGACCGAGCTTCACCAGTCTTCCCCCTTCAGTATCGGAGAAATCGGAATCTGACGTTTTTAATCGAGAAGTGCTGAAACAGAATTAATAATAATGATGTTTTTATTGCCAATATAATCTAAATCATTAAAATGACAAAGCAACATTAGAAAGTGGATGATCGACAATAACAAACATATCCTTAACAATATTAAATGGTAAATATCAGTATTTATCACAATTTAAATTAAATAAGTAAAATCAAACAAACAATAAGTAACCTTAACACATCAAAAATCAAGTTAGTAAAATAAAATTAAATGAGTCCATGGTTCCATTAAAACTTTCGTAAAGTACTTCCCAACATATTTCGTTTGGCTTAATGACTGCAATAAAACCCCTCATAAACTCGGCTTTCGCTTTCGCAGAGACGTATTAACCCACATTTATTTTTAATGCCAGTTTATAATAACAATAGATAGGTACATTAGTTGATTTGTTATCAAAATTAATAAACTGTCTAATTAAGGTTTTCTAGAAACAACTTAATTATTAGGATATTTCTCAAAACTTTTTAGTTACAGGTACCTGTTTATATAGCTTATATAAATAGTAAACACAATATTCGAAATAGATTAGTACATATTTATTTTACTTTGAAACAGTGTGCAACAAGTTAATAAAGTATGTGGAGACCTTGGGAATCTTCAGCTAATGCGATATCTAGCTACCCTAAACATTCCAGGAAGCATTTATCTTCTGACGCCAAAGTGATCGTGAAAAATGTATGTGAATCGTTATTAAAGAGCGGCCACCCTAAAGTAATTGCCATTAAAAATACCAGTGAAATGACGAAAGTTTCATTATCGACGGGCCGAGATATTATGCTAAAAGGACATTTTAAAAGAAAAGTTGGCAAATATACCGGAAAAATGAAGTGCGTAGATGATTGTGACAAAGATGTTATTCGCAGAAAAATATACCAAATGTATCGAGAAAATGTTGTGCCCACGTTAGATTCTTTAAAAACACGGTTAACAACTGCCGATACAACGATATCATGTAGCAGGACAAGTCTTCACCGCGCTTTGCAGGAGATGGGATGTAAGTATAAGACAATAAACAAGAGCCAAATTATTATGGAGTCCGAAAGATTAAGAAAAATGAGATTTCTGTACCTTAGGGAAATAAAAAAGTTTAGATCATTTAACTACAAAATCCGTTCCTGTGCAAAGCAGTACCCCTTATTTCATTTCATTTCAGTAATATAAACAGTGATGCCAGCTGGGGCCAGGTAGATTTCGCTGGTTGGCACGCTCATCGACAGTTTTATATGGGTAATTTTATCAAGAAATTCTTTAAAAACGTAGGTTTGGCAATCGAACAAGTAACGGGGTTTCTTTGGATGTTTACAATATAATAAAACTATTATTTCAGTTATTAGGTCAAACGAAATATGTTGGGATGGACTTTACCAACTGATTCAATTTACAAAAACCTGTAGCATTGTTAGAGTTTAGAGTTTAGGTAGGCCAAAAAAGTTGTATTTTTAGCTGCTTAACCTGAAAACAATATAAAACTTGTAAACAACTGCCTATTGAATACCCCAGCAAGACATTTTAAATCCGTCACAAGGTGGTTGAAAAAGCTGTTATTATTAAAATTATAGATAATTTTATTCTCAAAAATATTACTCTCTTCTTTTTTCGTCGTTTAACCAGACTCACTACCTGTGGTACTCGAAATACTGAAATGCAAAGTGTTTTACTTAAAATATGAAACTTACTGCCCCAATCCACTATCCGAGTTATAATCTAAACTGGCAGTGGCTGGAACATATCCACTGCTGCTCCTACTATCCAAAGATAAATCTTCAATGTTTCTCCTATCCTTTTTCTTACTGTTTGAACCTGGTGCTCTGTGTTTTCTCTGTCTGGTAACCTAAAACACAAACCATAGTTTATAGTGCACTAATGTTGTACTGTTAGTAGTCGCTTAGGTACCTTTCCGCCCGTTTTTTCCCTAGCAGGAGTACTGGATACCTCTGGAACACTTAGAGTTGAAGGCAGCAACCTTTCAGGATATACAAAGTCAATTTGCTTTACATTATAAAGCATGTAAGTCTTAATTATTCCTAAAATAAGTCCCAGATCCTTTCGCAAGTATGCTGGATGTATATTGATCACATTTTGGAGCCCCAAAAGACAAGTTTCTAAACATTTGGTTTGTGCAGGTGATTTATAGATGCATTCGTTGACGCACAGCAACGAAACGAATACTTGAGCACAATTCTCAAAATGTGGGAGGAAGCTGCCAAAATCCGAAGACTTCAACTCGTTGGAAAAGGTGGTGGTTGCTACTAAACACTGTAGCGCTTGCAGCAAGACGTCTTGTGTTGCTTGGCTTTGTTTAGTAGCACTGTTTGCTTCCTGAATTTGGCATTTCAGATCATTGATTACCCTATCTAACAGCTAAAAATGTTGAAATTGAATTATTGTGGGTGGAAATTTTCTTCTGGAATTAAAAATAATAACTTGATGTGAGTAAGAATTAGACCTAGTTTTAGTAAAATGGTAACATTTTGGGAAATTTTAAGTTATTATTATTAAATTCCTTTTTTAACAAATAGATGACTAAAGCTATGTGCAAGGGTCTAATAGCGCCGCTTAAGGACAATAGTATAAAGGTGGATTCATAGTTTCCGTAACGTAAGCCGTCAGACGTAACGTTAAGACGTAAGAAAAATAAACATGTGATTATAAATGCATGCATTCATAGTCGCCGTAACGTAAGACGTAAGCCGTAAGCCGTAACAAGAAATGGTTTATTTTTATTTCTTAACTCTTACGTCTTACGTATTCGGTCGGGATCGGCCGTACTCGTGCATAACCAGCGTGATATTTCAAAATTTGACAGTCGACCGCAGGCGGGAGATTGTTTTGTTGATTTCATTTTCACAAAATTTTGTAGAGTCCGTCCGTATTTCAATATTCCTTTTTATTAATAATAATACTATATACATACAACAAATCTGTAATAAAAAGCGACAAAATAAATTCGGTTCAAAATCAAAACAATGGAATTATTTGACAAATATCATAACCTACAATTTCGCAATTTCTTACGTCTTAACTTGAACTCTGAATGGGTATGTTTTCTCTTACGTCTTATCGACTACGGCTTACGTCTTACGGCTTACGTTACGGCAACTATGAATCCACCTTAATGATTGGAACCCTGATTGCAGCCTAGGGAGAACTATATGAAGTTACATATAGTTCAATATAGCTGTGAATTACAGTACTTAAAAATAATCTATTAATAAAACTTACTGAAGGAATGTTGTGGTAATTATTTCTAAGCAAAGCTTCCAAAGCTTTTAAAAGGTCCAATACAATAATCCTATCATTGACTTTGATGCCTTGGCAACACCACTACAAGAGACAAGAATAAAAAGCATTAGAACTAACATTCTCCAGCTTTGCAGAGTGGTATTTTTAAAACAGAAACGATATTGTGAATAAATGGGAAGAATAATGAAATGAAATCTTGACACCTACAGATAAAAATAAGGATCTAGATGATGCTTACCTGAACAGCCATCGACAATGTTCGGCCTTTTATGACTACATCTTGACTGTTTACTAGGTTTACCACTAACTGGGCACATTTGGGCACCAAAATATCATCATCAGGGGGTATGAAGCTGCAGCACTGTGTAACCAACAGCACCGCTTTCTAAAATATAAAACAGTCAAAATGCTATTTAACCAAGTAAGGAAGATAAGATTTATTGCTCTTAAATCACGAAGAACCCCAAAAAAAAACAATATGTAGGGATAAGTTTTCTAACCTAAACACACTTACTGTGGGGTTTTTTATAAACGGATAATGATAGTTTAGAGAATTTAGGTCGTCCAAAGTTTTAGAAATCACATTTCGATCGCCCTGGGTCCTTCTGAAAAGAGACTGCCCTATTTTTGAACACAGGTGGTCAAAAGCCTCAGTTATATCTACTTCCATTCTGACCACATTGGTTTTGACACTTTTAACTGTCACCACACTGCTTTGACAACCATTACAGATGATTGTCAAATTATTTGTTTTCACGGGGGTACATCGGATATGTTTATCTTTGTTTAACGCATGGAAATAGTTAAAGAGCGCCGATTTATGTTTGTTCGTCTGAGGCGCCGATGCAGGAAATAAAAACAAATTGCTGCCTGATTGACAACAGCATCAGCTGTTCTTGGGCGATTTGGTATTTCATTTTAAAGTTGTATTAAACATTTAAACAATAAGAAAAATAGTCGTGTGTGCCACAGAACAATAAAGGTGTGTGTCTGTGTATTAGTGAAGTTGGGTTTCCTCTCTTGTCTGTTACTGGGTAAAGTTCAGTAAATATTAAGAATTCGAAACATTTTTCCACAAGTAGTGCCCCTTTAAAGGCCTAAACCACAAGAATAAATTTTCTATTCTTGTGGCCTGAACTATCAATGTTCTGTTGTGATAACGTCCATGACAATTCTAACAATGGTATCCTTAAAGTTAACAGCACATTGATAATTTGGACCTCAAGATGTCAACATATTGTTGTTAAATAATGTTAATATTCTAAAACATGGTGAATTTACAGGTGACTGACTATGTAATGGATCGCCCCACTGTTCCAGGCCAAACGGGCTATCTTACATTGAATGCTGAGGGTGCAGTACTTGCCAGTGGAGGTGATCTCGATAATGACGAAAAGACTGCTGGGATACTGCAGGGCTTATTAGGTCTAGCTAATGACAGGTATGATACTACCTCATTTTTTACAGTGAATGTGCGGTGATTACATTGAACTCAATTGAATGAAATTCAAGACTAAAATAAACCCATCTGGCATTAATTGTGTAAATATTGACATATTGAAAGAAAAAGCAGCGAATGTGATGATTACATTAGTAATCCTGGAGAAATCTACAGTCATGTTTGTTTATTCTTTGTTTTCAACCTAGAATGCCTAATTTTACAATCTTTCGGCTCAAGCCAAGTCCACAACTGTACCAACATTCATAATAATTAAATTCTATGTACTTAAGAACAGCTGATAGGGATGAACTTTCTACTAACTCTGTTAAACTTCAAAAATAAAAAGGCCTGTAGTAGTTTCGATGACATTCCCATTTTTGCCTTGATTACTATCTGGAAATATGTGAAATATCCTCTTTTAATCTCCATAACTATAGGTATTCTCCCCCATGCTCTAAACTGGGTGAAACCACTCGGCTATTAGAACAAGGGGACCCAGAGCCAACTGAGAATTACAGAGCCATAACAGGGCTTACCCCTCTAAACTTTTTGAAAAAGTGGTTACCAACCCCATTGAATCCTTTCTTTTAAGCGCAAGACTATTAACTTCCCACACAACATTTCTCCACTATCTAATTACTATACTATAGCTCTATTTTTCGATTTAGAATAGAACAGAAAAATATTTATTATGCTGCAAGTTATAAAAATAGTAAAAAATAATAACATTACATAAAAAGTAGCATTCTCTAGTTGTTCCATGCTACCTGTACACTGTACATACCTCATCTAATTTAACATTGAATCTAAAGGGACTAACATACAAACATTTGACACAAAATCAATTTATTGTTTTAAAATTATTATTCTATAAAAGGTCCCTAGGAAAGTTGTCTTAACTTTAACTGGAGCCTTGATTTTCAGAATCACTCATTATTCAAACAGTTTTTTAACCCACTCATTTTTTCTGCTGAAATTGCACATCCTTATCAGAAGCCAGCATATCCCACAATCTCAAAATTGCATAATTGACATAAAATAATATAGGTGGTTTATTATTATTATTATATGTTGGTCATATGTTGGTCGCTATTTGAAGGCTTTCTCAATCTCCAGTCCTTAAACATTCATTTTTCATTATTGTAGATTGGACCCCAAAGCATTTGATCAAGGATTCAAGCGACTTACAGTAAGCTATGATGATCATGCCTATGTTGTTTGTCTAAGCAACAGAAAGGTAAGAAGACACTTTGTTTTTTAATTTAATGTGCTCTAATTTGTACTTCTTTTGTCAGATCTACATAATCAAACGTCAAATTGAAGCAGGAACAGAATAGGCTACTTCATCAATATAGACCAATTCCCACCAACAATGCTTTTTATAATTTATCTTACCAATCAGAAATTCATGCAAGTTATAATTCTAATGGGAGGAATCACTTTTTCAATGTATCAACTGTACGAGTTGATTCAAGAATTGGAGTCAACAACTTCTATGCCACCAAATTTAAGTGCACAACTCTAATTAATACGTTTTGTATAAGTGTAAATATGAAATAATTTTAAGAGACACATTTATATATAGGCCTCTGTCACTGTAGATGCCTATGAACATCTTATTTGTGACAAGAAGGTTAAGGGTAGTTTAATTTGGATACTTATAAGGATATTATTTTTTTCTATATAATATAAACCTCATATTTCACATGTATTAGTGTCTTTTACTTGTAAGTGTTCCTTATTTTTGTACATACCTACTTTAAACAACCCCCCTTAATTATCTAAGAATTTAATTTTCATTAAAACATGTTTCAAATTGATGCAAAAGGCACTATGATTTTCAAGATGGCTCTAGTAATTAAAGGGCCAGTATTCATCTGAAGAGGACTGGTGACGAACCAAAACACATCTGTCTCTAACCTTTAAACAACTAATAAATTAATGTTATAAAAACACAAATAACATTGAGCCATACCTATTTATTGTGACAAAAAACTAAACACAGTCAACATTAAAAATGAGAACACAATCTCTGACAACTAATATATTTAATTAAAGGCACAATCATATAAAATTATTTATTGTACAGTCCTCTACTAACTAACAATTTTGCTGTGATTACGTAAACTGCATTTTTCATTAAAATTTACTTGGTTGAACGAAAATGTAACAAGAAACACCATCTTGACTGTATGACGACCCGCTCAGAAACCGTGAACTTTCAGTTGGTCAGGTTTGGCCAGACCAGCCTTGGTCAGCCACTGGCAAATGTTCTCCCTTTGGTCTCCTTGAAGCTGAAGGACTTCTCCGTATTCAGGGTGTTCTATCACAGTACCATTGCAGGCAAACTCCTACAAAACAGTGTAAATAACTCCACTGTCTTTTTAACGGCGGCGACTAAATTAACACGACAAGAAGAGAAAAAGTTGGGTTTACGGAGGATACATACCTTTTTACATGCTCGTACAATTTTTTTCAAGTCATACTCGGAGGAAAGGCCCTGAACAGTGGTTAAAGTCTTGCGACCATTTCGTTGCTGAATTCTTATATGTACAAGCCCGTCTTGCACATCATCATCAGCACCCTTACTTGCATCAGCAAAGGGGTCTAAAAAGATGTACCAATCATTAGAAATTTGTTTTTTTTGTTAGAGCAGACCGAGGTTTGGAATTAGGTCATGACATGATCAATACTCAATACTAATGAATAGTTTAGTGAATTAAGTGGGTTTCTTATGATAATCTAGGCAAAAATACAGCGTACAGCAGATTTGACCTCAAATAGTTGTTAAAATTAATACTTTGGAAAAAATTAAAAACTGATTTTTAGAATGATTCATCAAGTTGCCATGGTTTGGTTGTGATTTTATTGATAAAAGTCGTTGGAAATTTTAACTATAAGGTTGAAGAGCGTTCGTCTAACGTTTTGTATCAAGAAATATGGCAATTTTCAGTTTTCATTACCACAAAATAAGGAAAAATAAAGACGCCATGTTTTCTTGCAGACACCAAAAATCTTACACGGCTTGAAGCTGATATGTGGCACTACTTACCGAATGTATTGAGATTCTGGATGGACATACGATATTCAAAAAACGAACTTGAAAAGAAATATCTGCAAACTGCACTAATTAGTAAATTTGGCTGAAAATTCGCGAGTTTTCAATCTCTTGCAAATTAGTCCAAAAATTCAAGAATGAAATGCGGACGTTTGACGTACGTGACGTGTGACGAAGCGCAGAGTTGCCAACAAAAAGAACACAGAAAAGAGAAGTTAAAAATTTGTACTAAACATTAAAAACAAGAAAAACCCGTAGTTCTCGGCCCGCAGTCTGTTTTTAAAATAATAAACAATAAGAACAAACCTGAAGATTAATTTCACAATACAAATAGACTGTTTAATCGAGGTTTAATCAAATTCCTGCTCACAGGGCAGAGAATGCGCTGCCATTGGTCGTGACGTCACATCGCATGAAAGCTTCCCAGGTTTGTCTTGACTGAACAACTCCTGGGAATTTAAATAATTGTACCTATATCTCATTATTGTAGATAGTAGATATGAATAGCATAACTACCTACTTTTCACTTTTAAATAAAACAGAGAGCTTTGCTGTATCTATATCCTTTCTGGCTAAGTTAACATTAAATTGTAATTGTTTTGTTTTTTAAGATAGGTTAGATGACTTTGCTTAAATATAACTTTTTTAACATGCTTATGCAATAAAAAGAATATGCAAGCAAGTTTCCCTTATTAACAGCTTTTGTTTATTTATTTTCAAAAGGTAGAGCAAATTTAAAAAATAATATTATCTGCATTGTCTACTACTGCCTCATCCCAGGGTCCATAAATATTGTCTTTATGAGCCTGGTATCTCACAAACAAACCAGGACAAATTAAATTTATCAAAATAACACTGAAAACAAACAGCACGGAAACTAAAATTGATATTTTAAACAATAAATACAGGTCTAACATAAGCACTATCACAGTAATTCCCAGAGAATTGTTTAATAGTTCCTTACATATTGTCGGAAACAACACAAACATCTGGGTGGCAATGGTTAGCAAAACGAAGGCCTCACTGGCTGAAGAAAGTCTTGAAGCAAGGCATATCGAAGCGAATATAGCAGCACTCAGCGACAAGCTTTTTGAGACCAAAGCCGCACCGACTCCATAGTCGAAAAATATAAGATGAATTAGCATCATTAGAAAGGCTGTTGTATGGATTGTATCGGTACTTATCGTGTCCGTGAGAGTGTGAAGTACCGGAGAGAATAATTGGCCAAAAGCTATGAAGGTGAGGACTGTTCTTACATCTTGACCAACTTTATATTTAGTGGAAATATCTAAAATATAGATTGAAGTTAAATAATTACAATAAAAACAGCTCTCGATTAACTTACATTTATATCGATATAAGACGAAGCCCAACAGACTGGCTCCACTAATACTATACAGTGTACTCCATGGTTCGATCCACTTATTAACAATATAAAAATACACTAAGGCAAATAAAGTAACAGTGCAAAATTTTTGTAGCAATAAATTGGCACCGACAAAGGCCTCAAAAAAACCAACCGCCCTAAAATCTATGTTCTTCTTAAGGTCTTTTAAAAATACTTTTTGGTCCGTGTAATTATCTGGGTAATCTTGTTTCTCGTAGAGAACCTTTCTCCATGGCTTTTTTGGGGATTCCTTATTTGGAGTGAGGTCTGCCATTGTTTCTACATGATTTTTGTGTGGGCTATTTAATCAGAAAAATCTTTGCTAATCTACAATTTTCCCGGAAAATAGTTCTGTGATGATTGATGAAAATACTCAAATCATAACCTTAAATCCTTGAAATGTTAAATCTGTCAAACACACCTTCCTTATATACAGTGACATCTGGTAGTCAGTAGAGAAAGTGTCATTGAATTAAAATCAATTACACTTGGGTAGGTAGGTCGTAATCCTTCTCTGTTTAATTTTGATAAGTGGAGAGAGAGCTCTATACTATTCACGTTGACTTGAATAGTTTATTCACATTTTCAGGGAATCAGCTGTATTCTGAGAATCGGGTTTGTTTTTTGACAGATCTCGTCCAAATGCCAGGTGCTCGGTGGTCGTTCGTCCTTTCTTGAGGTAATTTCTTTTAATTAATTAAAAATGTTGCTTTAAAATGCCTTCACACCTCTATCCAAGACCCATATTAAATTTATATAATCGTATTTTGATATTATATAGGAAAACTAGCCAAGATTTTCGTACAAAAGTTCACTACAACTTTTCTGTAACTAGTTCACATTATGTATTTTTACTCCTTATTTACTTATTGTGATTATTTAAATGAGATGATCTTTATGATACTCGAGGAGTTGTTTTTTCAAAGTTGTTTACTGCAAACGCTGTGTGGTTGTTTATTTCCACGCTGCCAGGCACATGCTGTTAAAATAATTATTATAAAAGTTAGCAGTACAGTGGTTGCCAATAAAAACTGTCGCTCAGCCTAGTCTATTGTGGTCGAAAAATTCAGTAGGAACTTAGGTATTCAATAATTTTATTCTTATTATGATAGAAGGGGGAATTAGTTCAGGTTAGTTGTATATTTATACACTGAATATTTTTCATCTAATAATAGTACAAGAAATTTTGACTACATAGGTGCACTGTACCAATATTGATTACATTTTTTTTCAGGTTTAGACTCAGTAGATCACCGACATGTTTTTCCTCTACACCAACGCCTTCAGCATATCAACCCATCCACGGTTTTAAACGCTCAAATCTCTTTTTTTGTATGTTTGGATTTTTTTGTTGCGTAAGTTTCTCGTTTTTCGTTAAGGCCATGTCGCACCACCAGGAGAACTTGTTTGAGAAGCTCGAGTCGAACAACAAGGAGGTTGTGGAGAGTATCAAACACAGCATCAGGGAACAGTTTTCTAAAGGTAGGGTAAAATGTTATAATATTGTTTTAGCAAACAAGGTCCTGTTTTATTGTAGTGACAAATTACCATAGTGTTCCTTGTTATACTTGATTTTATTTGTAGTTCATGAGCCCTGGCTAATAAGTGGCTTATATGACTATTACCTAAGTACAAATTCTGTAAGATGCATGGAAATGCTAATTACTTTAAGGGAACCACACCAGCAGCATCTTTTTGACAAGTAAGAATAGAATAGGATGTGATTTAGTTCACAAAATACTAATGCATTTATTTTTCAGATTATGTGAATCAATTAAGAATTCAAAAACTGAATTAACTGTCCGTGTACAAGCCCTGACTTTATTGGGACACATCGCCAGAAGTCAGCCTACCTGGCTACACAAACTGCCTGAACACCCTCTTTTTAGGGAAATTTTGAAATTTTTAACTGTAAGTTTGCCTCAACGAATATTAATAAAACATTTATTTGTACTGTATTTTAGATGGAAGTGGAACTTCTTCCTCTCATTAGCGCCCTGCTAGTTCTCATTGTTTTGTTGCCCATGTTTCCTTCATCCATTGGCGAGCACTATTTGGACGATGTTTTCGACATTTTTCGGTATGTTGACGCACAAACATATAACAAAAACGAGGATATTTAAAAAAAACGTTGGTTCTTTTAGCCGACTGGCAGCATGGAACTCTCATGTACCCGGCAAGCTTGTAGAAGACCAAATGATTCATTTGCAAGTGGCTTTGTATGCTCTGTTTTTGAGACTGTACGGCATGTATCCCTGCAACTTTTTGTCATATTTAAGGAGTCATTTCAAGGATAAAAACAATCCGGTGTTCTGTCACACTATCAAGGTAAATTTGTAATTTTCTATTTTGAATACAAAAATATCTTTAATTATTTGCTCTTACTACAGCCCATGATGGACACAGTCAAAATGCATCCCTCTCTAGTGACAACATCAAAGGAGAATGAAACCACCACAGAAAGGTATGTTGACAGTAGGAATTGCTCATTTTTCTGATTGATTTTAGTGTGTAAAATACATTTGTTGTTTATTTTTTAGATGGAAGAAGATGGGTGTCCACGACGTCATAGTGGAATGCGAACGCTTCAGCTTGGACATCACCGACAGATGCCCGCACGAAACCTGTCAAAATACTACAGAATTTCGATCAAGATCTGGCACTATGAATTCTACAGTGGGCGGCGGTGCCAATATAAGCGGTAAGTAATAATAATGCTTTAAAGAATGTTGACAATGCCATTGTCATACATGATCACAAATCAGATAAACGTAAGAAAGTACCACCTAGGTGTCCCCTATTCTCTTTAACATCTACCGCCATGATATTATATATAACTCTCTGCACAACTAATCCAATGATACCTTCCTTATTTATTGAAGTAAACTTACAAGTTGAAGGAAATCAATTGTTTGGAGACATTCAACAGCCCCTTATAAAGTCTTTAGCCTAAAACTCTACTCATTGTCTGCTTGTTGTAAAAAAATAATACTGTAAATCAAACAGCAGGCATCAAAATAGATCATAAGTTGATTTTTAAGCAAACATACTTATTACATAACTTATGACCAGTAGTAAACAATCCTTTACATACACAAGCTATCCTCCAACTATCAACTCTATGACTAGATATTCTGTTTTGCATGTACTATGTAACATAAACATAACACAAAACAAAAGATTTTATCCAGAAACACCACTGTATCATAAATTTATTGCCACATAAACCTGATTCTTTTTGTTAGGGTTTAAATTCCCAGATGATGTGGTAGTTAATATTAATAACCTTACCACCTCAAGATTATTTATCAAAAAAAAAAACACATGTTTCGTCACAGGCATTGTTTAGATAAGCTAAGCATAGACGTCAAGGTATTTAAATATGCTTTAGAGTCTTCATACCATCAACAGAACATCAGGAGCTTGGCATCCCTGCAAATGCTGGGGAATGAGGGAAACTTCTTTTCTCCCAGTCAGATTTTTCAAGTGCAAACACCTCCTATATCCGAGTCGACGGGAATTTCACACCGCCACATACAGGTAATTGAGGTAGGACTTAGGTAACTGCTTTTTTTTTTATTTATTTTTCCGATTTTTTGACCAAAGTTTTAATTTCCTCACCTAAAATCATTAACATAGCCGACAGTTCTGCACAGCTATCCATAAAACATAGCGTTTCCCTTGAGTAGTTCAAATGCACCATAAAGAAAATCTCTGTTAATGACCAGCTGTCCATAAAGCAGCATTCCCCTTGAGTAGTTCAAATCCACCACAAAAAAAAACTGTTAGTGACCACAAATGTGGCGTTTGTATATATTAAATAAGATGTTGTACTTTTTCTAGGGAGTTATTAATAGAGGTATTTACCCCTCCAGTCAGGAAGGCTCTCCCCCAGAAGCAGCTATTGAAGCGACTCCCGAAACGACCCCCATAAGGGTAAGTGTTCTCTGGTGCTTTTGTGTTTAGGTTGGTGATGATAATAATTGATAAATAACAGTTAACCAAAGCAGACTTATAATTTTACAGATAATTTGGTTGAAGTTCTCAAAATTGATTTGACTAACTTCTAATTCAATGGTGACATTTGGTTTGTGTGTGTGTGTATGTCTCTCCTGTTTGTTGGTTTGGTATTGTATTGGTTAATGTTCTGCACTATTTCATAAATCAATTTGCAACTGTTACCAATACCACATTGTCACATTTTTATGCTTCTCCCATTTCGGTGGCTTGCAGAGTTAGGCAAAGAGACCTTCCAGCAAAAGGGTTTAAACCTTCCTACTTTTAAGAGGCGTTAAAACTCTTCCGCTCGATTGTCGGGACCTTCATTGCTCAGTTCTGGTCGCTTGCCTAAGTACAGTCATCCGCTTGCGCTTGCAGGACTTCACCGCGACGCCAGTAATCCCTCTGACCTCGAAAACGAACGTCGCCCGCGCCCTAACGTCGTTTCGCACCAACTCGAGCGGGTTCATAGTGAGCGGTACCCCCACAAACAGCGTGCCTTCCTCGCCGATGAGGAAGGAACCTTCGCCGTTCATTTTTCCGACGAGGGCCGAGGCGATACCGAACAGCTTGGCGGATACTTCGAGGACTCTGAGTCAACATTTGGCTTACAGGTTGAGTCAGGAACGGCAGCTGGTGCAGGTGAGTGGGGGCATGCTTACATTCGGGGGTGTTTCAATAAACATATTATATTTAAATGCTTTGGGACCGCTTGTGATTCCGTTTGTGGGCTGCTTCGATTCTTTAGGCACTTCTATAATAACTTGTGTGTCCTTATTAGACCTCGGAAATACAGCTGAGCAGCTCGAAGCCCTCTCCCTCTAGTCCGCTGAAGATCGTGAATTCCGAGTCGGGGCATCGGCAACGAGTGGAGTCCCCAATGAGTCAAGAGGACGAGGAGGTCTCCTCCATATCGGTGTCGGCTGGCAAGTCGGACGTCGTCAAGAAGAGAGTCGCCAGGGCATGTGATAGCGTGTTGCCTGATTTGGACGACTGTAAGTGTTTATTTGAGGGCAGGATTCTTTACACTTAAGTAAATTCTTATTTCTTTGGTTTGTAGCCGATCACACAAGGGAAGGTGAAGAGTTGGAGCACGGCTCGCCTTGCACGGCAGGTGGATTGCATATGCCCAACTCAAAGTCCATTAATAATTTTAAAAAGAGAATAAGGAGGTTCAGGTATCACAGTCAATGTAATCCGGAACCCGAGAGGATAGAAATGTCTACGGGAAGCAGCCCGGGAAACGGTAGGTAGTGCTAGGGCGTGAGCTAAGGGCGTATGCGTTATTTTGGCCGGTTTTCGTTCGCAGGACTACCATTTTCTGGAACTTCGACTGTGAGGAGAGCCAACTCCTGTCCGGACATGAAGAAGAGTCCGCTGGCACCGTTGAAAGACAACAAAACCAAACCGTTCTACGAGACTGACGAGGAGACCGTTTCGGAGGATCAGGTGTCTAATGCGTCTAATGGCGTTGATGCCAGGCTCAGAAAACAAGTAAGTTATTGTCAATAAGTTGTTCTTATTTCACTAATATACAACCACAAATACTAGAATCCAAAAGGTACATCAAAAACAATAAAGTAGACATTAAAGGTCAATACAAATATAAATCTCAGATGTCCTAATAATCTAGCTAGCAGGAATACATTGGACTATATCTCACCGAAATTTGAATAAATTTCATTAAGAATTAAGAAAGTTAGGGCCATTTATAAAAGTCGTGTAAAAAAACTTAACATTTAAAAAAAAAATTCTCTTTATTTCTGATAGATTACCTCATGATCTACCCAGCAGGAATGCATTGAACTATATCTCGCCAAAATTTGAATGGATTTCAAGAAGTATTAAGAATGTTAGGGTTCATTTATAAAGTCGTGTAAAAAAACTGGATTTAAAAAAAAAATATTTTACAGGTTTTCCCTTAACCTATGATAGATTACCTTTTGATCCACCCAGCAGGAATGCATTGAACTATATCTCACCAAAATTTAAATGGATTTTAATAAGTATTAAGTAAGTTAGGGCCATTAATAAAGTTGTGTAGAAAAACTTTAACATTTAAAAAAATATTTTAATGGTAGGTCGCAGTTTAAAATTCGTAAAAAAGTTTCTCTTAACTTCTGGTAGATTACCTCTGGATCTAGCCAGCAGGAATGCATTGAACTATAACTCACCAAAAAATTTGAATGGATTTCAATAAGTATTAAGAAAGTTAGGGTCCATTTATAAAGTCGTGTAAAAAACCTTGACTTAAAAAAAAAATATTTTACAGGTTTTCCCTTAACTTCTTATAGATTACCTTATGATTCACCCAGCAGGAATGCATTGAACTAGATCTCACCAAAATTTAAATGGATTTTAATAAGTATTAAGAAAGTTAGGGCCATTTATAAAGTCGTGTAAAAAAACTTGATTAAAAACGAAATATTTTACAGGTTTTCCCCCAACTTCTGATAACCTGGACTAACGTAACTTCTGATAAAACAACTTATAATCTACGGAGCAGGAATGCATTGAGCTATATCCATATAAGCAAAAGTTGAACAGATTTCATTAAGCATTAAAAAAGCAATTACCATAGAAATTTGAAATTGTATTTTTACTATGTTTGAAACCTGTAGAGGCTCGATAGAATTATGTCTTGAAGGCGCCAATAGAAATTTTTAAGGAGCTTTGTCAACATTGTTGTATTCCCCCCCCCCCCCCAATACCAGATCACAATTAAAGTGGTTTGTGCATATGACATGACGCCAAATTGATTTTTCTTACAGAAATTCGTACCAGTATGTTCGTCGACACAGACCGACGTTTTTTGGCCCATGCCTTATGAGCATCTGTTCCTCAACATTTTCCCATCTTTAAAGGAAGAAACGACCGAAATTAAACAGAGTCCCGCGCCCAGTCCAGCCCCCGCTTTAAATCAGGCCATCGAACAGTACAAGCCATCTTTGTACGACATCCTAGACAAGTTAGTATTACACTCTGGTCGAAGGATATGTTCTTATAAAACCCCATTTGTTTTTGTAGATACATTGAAAAATGTGTAACCACTGCCGATAATAACTCGTTGCGAGACCAATTGCAACTGGTACACCAGCAACTCTTGTTCGAGCGACACCGTAGAGAGACGCACGCTTATAGAAACAGGAGACTATTGTCCGACGCGAAGAGCACTCGGTTATTAGAAGAATACAATTCTGCACTGGTAATTTTTAGGAAATAAATCGTTTTCAACGGGGCATGATATTAAATGCGTTTTTCAGAGGGACCAAGTTCAGCTGGAGCAGAAGGAAATAGACGATCTCAGGAAGCAGTTGGAACAGTACAGGAGAGAGGGGACAGACGACCAGCGACAGCTCAGTAGTACAATACAGTTATTGCAAGATAAGGTAAGAATTGAAGAATAAAGCGATATTATTGGTTTGCATAGTTGAGGCACTGCCATTGGCTGCGATTTAACGGTCATGATAGTGTTCGTTTGTATTTCAGTGCAAGCGTTTGACAGAGGACAACAACATCTTTACAGAATTGAACAAAAAGTTGGAGTCGGACATGGTCAGTTACAAGTCAAAGTGTAACAGTTTAGACAAGGAACGACAACAGGCTGAAGCTGCTCTCTTGGATGCATTGGCTGAAGGAAAAGTAAGTACTTAGAAAAATCGTTATATGACAATAAAATATCCAGCTCTTTAACCACATTACACGTTTATCTGTTAGGTCGCCAGAGAACAAGCGTTGGCGGGGGAGAAAGTAAAGCAGGAACTGCAAAGAGTGAATAGGGAGCTGCTTCTGATGGGCGAGCTCCATGTGAAGTACAGGGCGCGTTTGGAGCGGCTGCCATCTATGAGACAATGCGACGAAGAGATGAGATATGTCGCGGATGCGTACCGGGATGAGCTCAAGAGTAAGTAGTTACTGTGATATAATTAGGAGACTTGGTTCTGTTCTTTGTCGGGAAGCCCCACCCCATTCTTAATATTTATTTATTTATTTATTTATTTATTTGTCTACGTATTACAACATTAACAAGATACAGGCATAAATTACAATATACAGTTAATTAACTTAAGATAACCCTTTTAGCTGTAATTTTAAATTGTACTGGTGTAGTGTTAAAGAAGCTCAGCCTACTGTAATATTTATTAACATTTGCAGAAATTCTGTTCACAGGACTATGTAGTAAGTAATTAGCTCGACAGTTAGGTATGTGCAAAAGAGAGTGACCACGAGTCTGATAGCTTGGGATATGAATGCTAAAAACTTCGAGGCATTCAGGACTTTTGATAACATTATTAAAAATTTTATAAGCAAAGCAGACGTCGTAGTACTCCCTTCTGCAGGCAAGAGTGGAGTGGTTCAAATAAACCCTGACTTGGTCAATGGTTAAATTAATTCTTGATTGATACAGCACATGCCTGGCAAATTTAAGGAATTTCTCTTGAATATTTTCCAATCTGTTTATGTGCACCTGATAGTAAGGTGACCAAACTAAGTTAGAACACTCTAAAAGAGATCTGACCAAGGAGATATATAAAGTATTAACAGCAGTCACGTTTTTAAAGTCCCTGCATGTCCTCTTCACAAACCCCAGCATACGGTTAGCTCTACAAGTCAACCTCTCAAAGTGCTCTGTGAATGATAGATGAGTATCCAAGTACACACCAAGATCCTTCACAACAGACACCTCTCCCAGAGCAATATTGTTGATGAAATACTGATGGGGGAACAAAGCCTTTGATCTACTGAACCTTATAAGGCAACATTTGTCGATATTGAGTGACATGTCGTTAATTTGACACCAATGGAAAACCTGGTCAATATCGTTCTGCAAAGCGATAATATCCTGGAATGATGTTATTCGTGTGAACAATTTCATGTCGTCAGCGAATAGTAAATGATTAGTGCTCAACATACCGCTCAAGTCATTGATGAACAAGTTAAATAGAAGTGGCCCCAGGTGAGAACCCTGGGGAACTCCTGAAGTAGCTTTGAAAGTCGTGTGATATATACCACCCAGCACTGGAATTTCAACTAATCTGTGATAACCGGTCAGATCAAATGCTCTATGATTATTATTATTATAATTTCAACTTAGCTGATTATCGGGAGATTAATTTCTATTTATCATTGGTAAATTGGGGGTTTGTTGTAGAGATATGTGATGTAAATGAAGCTTTAGAAGCATTTTATGAGAACATTTATTTTATTATAGATTGCTGTGTGCCTAAGGTTAGATCTAGGTCTCCAAAATTTCCTAAATGGTTTAATAACACACTTAAAGACCTTATTATATCAAAAAAGGCTGCTCACAAACAATTTAAATTATCTGGCTCGCCTGTTGATTATCAATACTTTTCATTTTTACGGTCCAAATGTAGGAACTACTCCATTATAAGCCATGATGAATACATTGAATCTTTAGAAAATCATATTCGGAACCAACGGGAATTTTGGAGGTACATTAACTCAAAAAGGGGAAATCTTGATCTCCCTAATGCTATGCAACTGGATGGGAAAATCGCTGATTGTCCTAATGATATAGCTCAGCTCTTTGCTGAACATTTTTCATCGCTTTATATAGAAAGTAACTCCACCGACACTAACTGTGAGATTAGTTATGACCTATCTGTAAACATAAGTACTTGTAGCACTGACACTATTGATGTTTTTAACTGTATTGAAAGTCTAGATGATAGACTGGGGTGTGGCCCTGATGGCATTCCGGTCGAATTTTTAAAACGAACGAAGTGTATTTTATCTGAAGTTCTAGCTAAATTGTTCAATAAATCCTTGAATTCTGGCATATTCCCGAATGAATGGAAGCGCAGCTATATAATGCCCATTCATAAGGAGGGAGATCGTGGTAGTGTTGTGAACTATCGTGCGGTATCTAGGATTTCAATTATACCAAAAATATTAGAATCTTTAGTCACAAGCTACATAACACCGAATTTTAAAAATATTATAACTGACAAGCAGCATGGCTTCATTAAGGGCAAATCGACGGTATCAAACCTTTTGGAATATCAGCAGACTCTGTTGGGGGCATTGGAGGATCATTATCAAGTGGATGTGGTGTACACAGATTTCACCAAGGCCTTTGACAGAGTCAGTCATGCTATCCTCATTAAGAAGCTTAATTTATTGGGAATTCATGGACCTCTGTTGAGATGGCTGGAGAGCTACCTCTCGGAAAGAAAACAAGTAGTTAAAATTAAAAATTTCCTTTCTTCCGAAATATCAGTATCTTCCGGGGTGCCACAGGGTGCGCACCTATCGCCCTTGCTATTCAATTGTTTCATTAATGATTTAAAGGTATGCTTTGAGAATTGTGATATTTTATTATATGCTGATGATTTAAAAATCTATAAGGTTGTAACATCTCATCATGATTGTATAGAACTGCAACATGACCTTGACACATTTTCCCAGTGGTGTATTTTGAATAATTTACATCTTAATATTAAGAAATGCAAAATAATGAGCTTCTATCACATAAGAAACCCTTTCATCTTTGATTATCATTTAAACAATGAATTTCTGGACCGAGTGGATAAAATCAAGGATTTGGGTATTATAATGGACAGAAAGATGTCGTTTATTAATCACATTGAATTTATATCAAATAAAGCCATGAAACTGTTGGGATTTGTGCTAAGGTCACTAAATGATTTTAATAGCATTTATGCATTAAGGGATGTTTATTGTGCGGTAGTTAGATCAACAGTGGAATATGCTTGCCCTGTGTGGTCTCCCTACTATCGAATACATGTGGATACCCTAGAAAGAATACAAAGAAAATTTCTTAGGCACATAGCCTATAGGCTTAATATTCCTTATGAGCAGGTTGACTATGATGAATTAAATTTGCTGCTGGGTCTTAATACCTTAGAGAAACGTAGAACTTATTTTGATCTTTGTATGTTGTTTAAAATTCTTAACGGAATTATAGATTCGTCAGCTTTGCTGCAACTTGTGAACTTTCATGTACCAACAAGAGCAACAAGACGATTTCAACTATTTAATGTTGACTTCCACAGGGTTAACTATACGTATTATAGTCCGATAAGTAGATTCTGCCGTAAAGCTGATGAACTGCCCGAGTGTGTTGACTTTTTCAATTTGACACTATCGGAATTTAAAAAGAAATTAAAAACATATCTGTCTGATGGGACAATCCATTAATTTAAAATGCAATCATTGTGTTATTGTTTTTTGTTTTGTTGGATGCTCTTTTAAGCTTTCCAAATTTTTAATTTTGTATCAGAAAGTAGGTAGTAATATTTATAACATTGTAAAACATTGTAAAAATGGCCTAGTCCGTAAATAAACTTTTAAAGGTGTAGATAAATAGCCATCAATTTTAACCTGTTGTTCTCTGTCGGATAGGTAAGAACTTAGCCACGACAGCAGTATTCCTGAAATTCCATAATTGGAAAGCTTCCAAAGTAGGGTGGCATGATTTACCTTATCAAAAGCCTTGCTAAAATCTGTGTATATTGCGTGGGTCTCAACCCCCTTTTCAAAGGATTTATTGATGAAATCTGTATAAACGAATAAGTTAGTATCCACTGAACGGCCAGAGCTAAAGCCGTGCTGATGACTCACTATTATTTGTTGAAAGGTCCTAGTTAGGACTATTTCAATACAGTGCTCGAAGAGTTTTGGTATTGCCGAAAGAATAGTGATTGGCCTATAGTTCCCAATATCGTTCCTGCTGCCCGATTTGTGAATAGGACATACATAAGACACCTTCCAGATTTTGGGAAAGATTCCAGAGGTTAGTGACTTGAGAAATATGTGATACAATGGAAGGTAAAGAGAGTGTGAACAGTATTTTAACACTCTATTAGGAACCCCATCTGGACCCGCGCTCTTATTAACATCTAGCTCTGCTAAGGCTTTTTCAATAGTAGTGGCACTGATACTGATATTAGAAATAGATTCAAATTTATGAGAAGGGGTATGATGAGCATTGCAGAAGCCTTGGGGGTTGAAAACTGACGAAAAGTACTGGGCAAAGAGGTTCGCAATGTCGGTACCATTATCAGCCTTGACAGTGTTAAGGTACATCTCTTTTGGAACAGCGCCCTGATTGCATTTTGAGCGAACAAAGTGCCAAAAGAAGTTAGAATTATCGTTTATAGCATTTTCAGCGTTGGATATGTAATGGCGATAACAATCTTTAGTAAGAGACTTACATTGTATGCGTAGTGAACGAAAGGTATTATAATCCGCCTCGTTGTTAGATTGCTTGTACCTCTTGTGGGTAATTTTCTTTTGGACTATAAGGTTTTTAAGGTCATTTGTAAACCAAGCTGGAAATCTGCTACCAGATTGGGACCGCTTCAAAGGTACAAACATTTCAAAACAGCTATAAATTACAGTATAAAAGTTATTCAACATTACATCTAGATTATCGTCCAAAATGGATAGCCAGTCGTAAGTTTGAAAAAAATTGTCAATAAGAAAAAAGTTTGCTTGTTTAAAGTCATAGTATGAGTATTTTCCACAATCAAGATATTTTAAACTCTTACAGGATATAGACAGTTCTAATGCTGGGTGATACGGGTCACAATTGACCAACCCATCACACTTCACAATTGACTCAATTTCGAAGTTAGCAAAACAGAGATCCAGGGTAGAATTATGACCGTTAATAACTTCGTTAAACTGGGATAGGCCCAAAAATGTGGTAGTGTCACATAGCAAGATTTCATTTGCTGATTTTACATTACCGGGTAAAAGGCCCACACAATCATCACCAGGCAGCCATGTTATATTAGACAGGTTATAGTCTCCCATAACTAACACATACTTAAACGCATCGCATGCACTATTCACATATAATAATATGATCCCCATATCTAATTTTTTGGGGTGAACTCGAAATTTACGTTGCATTGTTGCCTTCAGGACCTCTGTGTGGATCATGTCAATGAGAGAAGGAGCTGGAAAACCCCTTCCTGCAATTGTGACATCTTTGCAGGTGATTTCCTCTGATATTTGTGACGAGCATTTTCCGTTGATAAGTTGTGTTCTACGGTGTTACCTCCAATAACACTTGTATCTTTACATCCTCAACCAATCTACCCTGTCGGGTGTAGTAAGGCTTTGGACGAGTTGGGCTGGCTGTGTTGTCCACCTCTTCCTATCTTGGGTGCCCTCTATAGGCAGGGTGCTTGACTTCTAACGTCGAGGCGGCCAGCATTGTGCACACACACCTTTCGCAAACCTTCAATAGAGCGCGCCATGGTAAAGAAAAAGGGAAAACAAAATCCAAACCCACTGCATCACATTTAAAAAAAAGAAGCTGAATTGAGCAATCGAAGAAGAAGAAAAGTGAAATGCAAAGGCCTAAATTTCCCATAACTTATTATGTAGCTTTATTTTCGGTTCTCTAAAAGTTCTTACAAATCTCTAGAGCTTATTCTCCTTTTTCCTTTCCTTCTGTTCATTCTTTACATACATTCACCAGTAGTGCTACTCCGGTTTCTATATCTCTCGATTTTTTCCAAGTTGTTCTTTCTTTTTAGGTCTGCAGCACTTAATTGAAGCCAAGACGGCCACCATAGAGGCCTACAGGACGCGTATAATCGAACTGGAACATACAGTCAGCGCTAAAGAAGAAATTGTGGGGTCGCAGAAACGGACACTGGCTTCGGTGAATGAAGAACGGGAGGCGCTGTTAGAGGTAACAAAAAAATAACACAGGTTGGTTTTGTTAACAGTAAATCAAATGAACTTGTACAACAATGTATTTTTCTTGAGTAGTTCAAATGCACCACCATAAATATATGTTATTTCACCTAAGGATTGACCCTGTTGTAGATTTTAGATTATTCACCATAATATGCATATCTTATAGGCTGTGGAGAGTAAGTACCAAACGCAACTAGCGATCAACCGGACGCTGGAGGAAAAGATCCTGGAGTTGCGTCAAAAGTTGGAGGTGGAGGCGACGAGGAGGAAGATGCACTCGCCGGACACCTCCAGCTGTCACGAGGTCCAGGTGACCACGACGGCGGGCCTGAGCCCGCACTCGTCCCCCCTCTCGGCTTCTCTGGCGAGTTCAGAAGGTAGCGCGGCGTTCCAGGAACGGGAAGTGAGGAATTTACAGGTTAGGTCGTTGTTTTTGCGTATCACACATACGAGGGTGGTTCGACATGAGAGTCTGACAAAAGCAGCAGGTTTTGGAACCCCATGTTTGTCCTGCCGAATCACAGATGTCGCTGTCCTCTTGGTATGCGCACCACCCTTTTACAATCAAATTGCCTTTTAATTGTTGCCGAGGTTGTTTTACATTTTCGGTTATTTTATAGGTGTATGTTGACCAAGAAGCATCGTCTAAAGGATATTCAGAAGGACAGCTGGATCATTCCAGCAAAAACGACTGACTTTTTACACTATTATTACTATAGTATAAGTATATTATTTAGTCCTTTAAGCGAAAAATAATCGGGACAGGTAATAATCCTGATCCAATCTGAAAGGTGAGACCTAACCCGTGGTGGCCAAGAAGGTTGCAACACGCGGTATTTTTTACCTGCTGTACGAAAATGTATGTCCTGTATAGTGTATACTATACAGTTTCTGGCAATTTACAATAGGCTGCCTAACCTGGAAGAAATGAGAACGTAATGCATGTGGACGGAGTCGGAGAAGACATTGCATTGGTGCGTTATGTTCTCTTTTCTTCCCGTTAGGCGGCTGATTGTAATCACTATTTGCCAAACCTGTATGTTATTTTATCTGAAAGGAAATTAATGGTTTCCGATTGTTGCGCGCTTTTTTGACTATCGCGCGAGTGAAATGAAAATGTGATTTATCTAATCTGCTTTCTCTGGAAAAGTGTCCGATTTTCGTACAAAATTGTGAGTTTTAGGTCTAAAACGAGTCAATCTTTGGCAAAATATGTTGCTGTGGCTATATTATATTGTTAAACAAACTGATTTCAAGATGATTTTTATTAAATGTGTTTAAATATTTTCTTCGTTGTTTGATCTTCCTTTCCTACTTGTATTTTATTTATTTATAAATTGGTAATCTTACACATTTGTCGCAGACAGTAGAGACAGCTGTTTTTGATGTTCTTTAAGAGATTATTGTTTTGGATCTGCCTAAGGTAATTACTGCGGTAAAGCTGGATGTGCATGGGGTGAGAGGGCCATCACTGGACTGGTCAGAGAGTGGTGGTATGCTGCACACCTCCGAATGGGCAGTATAACGGGCTCACTACTTTTTATGTTGCCGGTAATATTAGACCAAAACACACATCTAGTCCACTTTGCTGATGACACCAATATATCTTGGCACTGAATGAGCTTCTCGGCATTTCTGGTGACTGCCTGAACAGATCCCGGGAATATCAAATGCTGCGAGTGTTACCATAGTCAAGCGACATGAGGGTGGCACAGTAAGGACAGAAGACTTTACCATTAACAAGTTTATGCAAGAACAATACCTTTTGAATATTTCTACGTTTTTCCAAACTAAACCTAGCCAAAACGACATTATTATCTATACCGATTTGTGGGTATATCCCATCCGTTTTAAGACCAAATATTTCATGAACCTTCTCTGAACCTGTTCCACAGCTATCACATATTTATTGTAAACAGGTGCCCATATAAGTGACCCATACTCAAGCCTGCTTCTCACCAACGTTAGATATCTCTAAAAGAGTTACAATTTCGAATGATAAAACCATGAATTTGCATAGCTTCTGAAACTGCCTTAGTAATGTAATCATTGAAATTCAGTTTTGAATCCACAATGACGCCCAAGTCTTTGACATTCTCCACTCTTTTCAATCTCCCCCCATCAATGACGTAGTAAAAATTCAATGGTGATGTTCTCCGACTAATCGTCAATATGGCGCATTTTTTAACATTGAGTAAGAGTTCATTACCAACACACCAGTTATTAATTGCATTGACATTATTCTGCAATTTTTCGCAGTCAGAGTAAGACCTAACTATTGCAGCGGCGGCGTTTTGTGATTTGTCCAAAGCTTTTGACTGTGTTGATCACGAGACGCTGCTGTGCAAACTTGAGACTTATGGTTTTAGGGGTAGAAGTTTGGACTGGTTTCGCTCGTATTTGTCTTGTCGCAGTCAAAGGGTAACCTTGAATAGTGAACTCTCAAATGAATGTCAATTGCAGACCGGTGTACCGCAGGGCTCTGTATTGGGTCCCTTATTGTTTCTGTTGTATGTTAATGATTTGTCATTTGTCCCAATAAGCGGCAAATTTACTATATTTGCAGATGACATCACTATCCTTTGGCATCATAAAGACAGATCTATAATGCAAAATTGTATCTTGAATGACTTGAAAATGCTAAAGGGGTGGTGCGATACAAACTCTCTCTCACTGAATATTTCGAAAACAAATATAATGTCGTTTAAGTGTGACTTGGATCAGGTTCTTTTGGAACAAATATAGTAAATAATTGTATAGAAACTAGATTCTTGGGATTGTTCATTGATAAAAGGTTAAAGTTTGAAAAACATATATTACAATTAAATAAGAAGCTCGCAGCAAACTGTTATGCTGTCAGAATAATTTCGAATAACTTGGATATTACAACTTCACGAGACGCATATTTCTCTTTGATTGAATCTCACTTGAGGTATGGGATTTGTTTTTGGGGCAACTGTTCTCAGGGCTTGCTTACTAGTGTTTTTATTCTTCAGAAGAGGGCGTTAAGATATATGTGCAAGGCTAAAGCTACAACGTCATGTAAACCTTTGTTTTTGGCACAAAGAGTCCTAACACTGACTTGTATTTACATCTTAGAAACGGCTTGTCTAGTAAAAGAGAAATTTCAAGCAGACATAAACAATGAATCAATGCATTTTACTAGGCAAAGCACTACGATATCTCTCCCCATACCCTCTTCAACTATGACTAAAAAATCTGTTATTTATGATAGTAAAAGGATATTTAACCATTTACCGCACACCTTGAGAGTAATAAATAATGCTAAAAAGTTCAGGAGGGAACTAAAACGAATATTGGTGGGAAAGGCGTATTACACATTAAATGAATTCCTGGGTGACACACTTTAAAAGCTGTAAGTCGGTTGGTTGTGTCGAATTCAGATTTTTACTTCGATTCATCGGACTACAGATATATCTAAGTTGGGTAGGTGGGTACTTGATTATCCTTATGGGGAGCTGTCTCTATACTGGCTTTGTCAACAAATTTGATTATTGTTTATTGTATTTTGTTTTGTTTCTGTATTTCCGCCTTATTGTCCGACTTAAATTACTACTTTGTTGACATTGATTTTTGTATGTATATTGTGTATTTTACTTATTTATGACTATGTTTGTAAGAGATACTTAGGCTTAGCGATTTAACTTTGTCAACGGATACCATGCATTTAGACAATAAAGTATGATTGATTGATTATAATGATATCTTGTGACTTGTGTTGATTGTCTGACAGCGGGGTTTGTCTTTCAAAACGTTAATTTTCCTCCATGACAGCTTGTAGTTCTCTATGTTGTACTTTTCTTTTCTATTTGCAAATTTTTATTATTTTCATGCACTATTGTGTTTATTGTTTTTGGTGTTTTAATGTAATGACCTAATTTAGATTTGTAAGTTCTGATTGCTTTGTAAATGAGATCTTGTATCTTTGTACAATAAAGCTTATTTTGACTTTGACTTTGACTATATGTTATTAAAAAAAAGAACGTCGCTTGTGCTTTCTACTCATCAGTTTCCTGTAAATAAAACTCGCTGAGACATCCAACAAGAAGACAGGTTCAGTACAAAGAAATTAATTTATTCATTAAAAAATAGTGACAAAAATGCTTTGTAACTTAACCTAATTCCTATTTAACAGGCACAAACTGAACTAGTCTCTTAATTTTTCTCAACAGCGCTTCGACGAAGCCTTTATCAGACTCAGATCGGTCCTAAAAAAAAAACCGTGTCCAAAAAACCACAATATACGAAAAACTCATAAAGAAACTAACCTGCGACGTTTCCAATAACTGCTTACTAAAACTATCGTTAAACAAGGATACTAATCCCTGCTTCAAGTTGCTGATCACTTCCGTCGATACCTTCCACGTGGCTTCTGAAGACATGGGCAATGTTGCTGAAAACATTCCTAATGTACCACTCGAAAAAGATTTTTCAAGACACCGACTTACCATCCATATTGGTGAGGTCGCGACTGGGATGGATGTATGTAGCGTTCCTTGGGTTCGGGATGGCCTTCAACATAAAATAGTCCAAATGCGCCCATATGAGGTACAGTGCGTTTTCGATAATGAACGCGCAATACTCCATTTCTTTTCTCTGAAAACCAAGACAACACTAGTTATTAGTGGTTCATTTGAACTACTGAGGAAAACTAGCTTTTCCTTGGGTTGTGTATTCAGTGCATGTGTATTTGAACTACGATGTATGTTGCGTGTTGAACTTACCTTTTTACTTAACTTATCCGACACCACTTCGTATGCTCGCTCCCTCTTTACGACCAAATCGCTCATTTCCATGTTCTCATGGATGAAAGCCCTTAAATCCATGGAGTTCATATCAGGAATTTCCTTGAGCTTTCTCTCCAACAGGTCGAAAGTGACCTTCTCTTGATGCTGGTAATTCACCGTACTCAACAGTTGCTGCACGACGATCCCTTTAAACAAAACGAGGAAATATAGAGCCGACTTCGGTCACAGTTTTAAAAGTCTCACCTAAACTTGTCTCCTGTTCGTTTGACTGGCCCACTGTCCTATTCTGGAACGTGTGCAGCTTGGGGTCGCTCAAGGTGGGGTAAAAAATTACCCCTACTCCTCCGTGTTCGACGTCGTGATTGGCCACGATGTTACGCGCGTAGCTTTGCAGATTGGAGGCGATTTGCATGGCGTACAAGAGACGGTCTGAAGTTTGAAACGAGTTCTGTTCTATGCTCGAATGACTGAGTAATCTGTAAGAATGTTTTGAGCTCATTATACAGGGTGTCTGTAAAAATTGAAGGGGTCATGCTCCATCCCCGGACTTAAACCCCCTGGATTATTTCATATTAATATTGTAATATTGCAAATAAAGACGTTTAATAAAAAAAACTAATTATCTTTACCTTTTTACCGTGTCTTCCGTCAAAACAAACTTTTGCATGAGAGCCAACATCAATTTTTGTATCCGGTACAATTGAGCCCTGTTGCTTTGCACAATATTGGGATTTTCCAGGATGTTTATCAAGTTATTGTTGGCAGTTCTGGATATGAGCGACGTAAGCAGAGCCAATTCTTTCAGAGACATCGGAGACAGGTCTGTGTGGCCCGATCTGAAGGAAGGAGACACATTTGTACGACATCAAAAATAAAATAAATATAACGTGTCGTACCTGAGAATAAGCTCGACCACATCCAAATGACTGAACAAGAAGTACATAATCTGCACGACGGCCGACTGGTTTTCGGTTCCTAAAGTAGTCAAGATGGCGTTGCATATCTCCAAGGTGGGCATCCATATTTGGAGGTACTGCTGCTCGACGGAAGGCAGGAAGTCCTCCAGCACGTCCTCCCCCTGCCACATCTTGGATATCTCCGGGTGACATCCGAAGACCGACATGTTACTGAACACGCCAAGTAGTTTTTGTTCCAGAATCATCTCGGCACCCACTCTGGAGCCTAAACAAAAGTGGGGGGAAAGGCAATTATGGACTTATAAGAACGTAATTCGAAAACTCACCTGCCAATCTGACCAATAACAGTATTTTCGCCAGGTATAAATACAAAGGCTTAATGCTCTCACTTCCCGGCTCAAGCATGCCTTTCAGCTCCTGGTCGCCGTCCATGATGCTTTGGATGATGTGCTTCAGGTATCCGTGCCCCGACAGATATATCGCCCAGTTGCCGTTTCCGGTCAAAGCCATCAGATGGCTGAAGCTGGACATGGCGAGGATCTTGCAAATTTCCTGACCTTAACGCGACATTACTGACTTTAGTACTGTACTCAATTGAAGCCGCTTTTCGCACTTACCGCCTATACAATCGTGGCACAGCACGTCCATCAACTTCTCGCCGAAATTGGCCACGATGTCCGTGGAAAACTTCAGCTGTCTCTCCTTCCCCTCCGTGCTGTACCTCGAGCCGTCCAATCTGCTGATGTACAGGCTGCTGTTCGCGTCCACGATGTCGTCGTGGCCGGGCTCGGTGTTCGCGAGCTGCAGGAACGTGACCAGGGCCGCGTACAAGTTGATCCGTAGTTCACCGTCTATCACGTCCGATGTCATGATCCATTCTACCAGCGATTCTAAGATTTCTTTTAGCGAGCTGGAAGCAAATTGGTTAAACAATCGTCTGCAGCGTATTAGAGCCAATTTTAGGAGAAGCTCATTTGAACTACTATCAACAAAAATACTATGTTTTACTGTACCCACCTAAAATAATACGACATTACGTTAAACAGTCCACTGTCCGAGTCGGGGTTCACTTTCCTGAATTTCTGCTCCCTGAAATAATACCTGCAAGCACACACAACCATTTATTCTAAATGCCAAGAGTATTTTTACAGTTACCACCTCTTAATGTTGTCCATCATAAGCAAAACGGATCCGGACAATAGCCTGGACACTTCGGGCAACAGCTGAGCCTTTACCACCTTCTTCAGCAGGCTCAGGAGCAACGTGATGCTGATTACCTGTTGCTCGTTAGAATCCAAAATTTCCAGAGGCATAAAACTGACCAAGACTTCTGCCACCTGCCTCCAAGCGTCCACCAGGTCTATGACGGACTCGCACGCTTCGGCACGCTTGTTCAAATTGAGTGCGTACTTCAGTACTTTGGGGATTTCGTGGTTGATCGCTTGGATTTGACCGATTGCTGCCGTACCTAAATAATAATAATTATGACGAAAAGGTCTAAAGTTTGTTTAAAATTGCAGTGTTTTGAATTAACCTCTTTTAATGGCGTAATTTACCTTGCAAATTCTTCAATTCATCATACAAAATCTGGTGCAACTTCTTCAAATCGATCAACTTCAAGGTGGACTTTTTCTGACACTGTTGCAAGATCTGGTTCAAGGCGTTGTTGTCGAAAAACTCCCAGGACGGCGTGTCGACGGGGGGCGCCCTAAACTCGAAGTGATCGATAAACGACGTCATAAAATTCTCCAATTTTACATCGTCCGACGTGATGATCTTGCTTTCGAGGAGGTTCTTCTGGACGAGAGAGAAAATGTCCTCTTGGCCCTCACTGTGAGACGGAACGTTCACCAAAAAGCTGGTGAGCTGCTTCAGGTAGGTGACTTGTTTCGTATTGCTGGCCACCTTCAATTCAATGGCCAGGGTCTTCATCAGCCAGGAAATCTGGTTGGGGTCTTGCGAGCCTACAAAAGTGAAAGCAAGGGTTATAAGGAAAACGGTCGGTTGTGGCTTCGGTTCTTACCCAAATTCCTCTGGCACTCCCTCAAATGATTCCTAAAGAACGCCTTGTTCATTCTGATGAACCGCAAAAATGGTCCGCTTGTTCTGTAATTCGAGGCCAACAAATACAGCAAGTGGTATCCGGACTCCACCAAATCGGGAGGAGGGGACTCCACCGTTGTGGATATCACGCTGTCCAATAATGACAGTAGGGAGTGCAGGCAAGTCCTGGGGAAGTTCATCACTCCAGGATATTGGAACTCAGTTTTGGACACGTCCCGTTTCAAATCGAAGCCCAAGAGGAAATGCGACAAGTTGGGAGAGTTGTAGACCAAGCATTGCTTTAATAACCTGTAAAATTTATTTGTTTATGAGTCAGTTACAACAGTAAACCAATAAATTGTAATAATAAGAATAAAATATAAAAATACATTAATATAATTGCTCTTTATCTTCCTCTAGAAAACGGGAGGGTTCCCAGGGCTATGGAAACTATCATGACATGTATTTATTTATTTATTAGTAGCAGTAGCAGTAGCAGTCATTACAATTGTGCCCTTTAACATTCAATAAACATAATACTTAACTTAAAACTAAAGTTTCTTTAGTTTTAAGTTTGAGATCTAGCAATTACAATACATATCTTTACAGTACATACAATAGAACAGCATGTAATGAAATAGCGTCACCTCAACTTTTATTCCTTCCTATTATTATTCTTCTACTATTAGTTATTCTACATACGAAAATAATTTTCCAGCCTGTAAGATTCTAGATTTACTAAGAGTTGCTTTGCTTTCCGTTTGAATTGATTTAAGTTATCAAGCATTTTTATATTGTAAGGCAATTTATTGAATATTCTTATGCACATATACGATGGATTTTTCTCTGTCATAGACAACCTGTGAATGGGATAATGTATATCCAACGTTCTAGTATCACATGTTGTGCTTTTAGTGTTTTTTAAGAAGTCGTTCTTGTTTTTACACAGGTACAGTGAGCATTCGAATAAATATATGCCACACACACTCAATAGTCCTTTTGCCTTAAAAACCCCTCTACAGTTATCCCTGAAGTTCATTTTAAGGATTATCCTTAATACCCTTTTTTGTATTTTAACAATTATGTCTGCATCAGAACCGATTGCCCAAAAAATGATACCATATAAGCGACTGCATAGTACATGATTTTTAGGACATTATCATCTAAGTATTTGCTTGTGGCTCTAATAACATAACATATTTGATTTAATGTTTGTGACAGTTTTTCAATATGTTGAGACCACTTTAGGAATTCATTAATAGTAACACCCAAAAATTTTCTGTTACAGTTTTAACATCCTTATCATTGATGCATATGTTTGCCGAATTTTCTTTAGCCGTTTTTGTACTGAACGTAATAATGTTGTTTCCTTCATCATTTACAACTAATCTATATTTCTTAAACCACTGTTTTGCTTTTGAATACAAACTTTTACTATCATGGATCGCTTCTTCAACATTTTGTTTTCCTACCAATAAAGTTGTATCATCTGCAAAACTCATGATTGCATTATCTTTATTGTTAATATTTGAATTTAAATCGTTAATATATATTAAAAATAATAGTGGTCTTATAACACTACCTCGAGAAATTCCTACAACATTATTTAGTGAGTTCGCTTAAAAATCCTTGCCCTCTTTATGGATCAATATCATTTTTTTTTATTTATTCTATATAATTTCAAGGTATGAAACATTACAACGTCAAACATCTATAATATATAATAAACTATATCTAGGTATTAACATAACATAACATACTATTATTAAGATAGCTGTAACGCAAAACACTCTATTTCATTCATAGCCCATCCTCACACCTACCGTAATTAAGGAAGTGTATAAAACATTATTATCCAATAGATGACAACATTACAAAATTGCATACAGGTAAAGTCCACCCGAACATATTTCGTTTGACCAAATAACTGCAATAATAGTTTTATTATATTGTAAACACCCAAAGAAACCCCCTTACCTGTTCGATTGCCAAACCTACGTTTTTAAAGAATTTCTTGGTAAAATTACCCATATAAAACTGTCGATAAGCGTGCCAACCAGCGAAATCTACCTGGCCCCAGCTGGCATCACTGTTTACATGAACTTCTTTATTGCGGATTTTGTGCTCAATGCATTCGGTACTTTTTCCAGTTGCCGGCTGTGGTAGCTTGTATTGTCCATCACAGCAACACTGTGTTCTGGTACATTTGAAAGCAAACTGTCTTAAACAAGCTTTCAAAAAGAGCGGCGTTGGTATCTTCATGATAGTCCAGACTTGAATCTTTTATATTTTTTGCCAAAAGTAATAAACAATTAGGGATCCATCCATTCTCCCAACCTGCATGAATTATTGTTATTCGTTTTCCTTTATTTGAAGGAGGTTTATTTTGGCATTTTTGAGTTAAATTAATCCATCCCTTTTTGACAGTCTTATGAGTGTCAAACCACGTTTCATCCAAATAAACTATTGAACGTTTTTCGGATCTAAACTTTTTTATTTCCCTAAGGTACAAAAATCTCATTTTTCTTAATCTTTCGGACTCCATAATAATTTGTCTCTTGTTTATTGTCTAATACTTAAATCCCATCGCATTAGCTAAAGATTCCCAAGATCTCCACATACTTTCAATATTAACTTGTCGCACACTGTTTCAGAGTAAAACAGATAGGTACTAATCTATTTCGAATATTATGTTTACTATTTATATAAGCTATATAAACAAGTACCTGTAACTAAAAGGTTTTGAGAAATATCTTAATAATTAAGTTGTTTTTAGAAAACCTTAATTCGACAGTTTATTAATTTTGATAACAAATCAAGTAAGGTACCTATCTATTGTTATTATAAACTGGCATTAAAAATAAATGTGGGTTAATACGTCTCTGCGAAAGCGAAAGCCGAGTTTATGAGGGGTTTTATTGCAGTCATTAAGGCAAACGAAATATGTTGGGAAGTACTTTATCTTTTAAAGTAGAGCAGCTAGTAACAAAGAGAGAAAAGTAAATATATGGCAACGAAGATAAACATATAAATAATAAGTCTTCTTTGCATCCCCTTCAAAGTCTTTAATTCGTTATATAAACCAAAAGAAAACAAGAACAAACAAACAAGAGTTCGATTAGCAGCACAGGGTACGGTAAAAATTGAAGGGATTATTCACTCACCTCAGAATCTCCTTCTTCGTAGCATTGCTGGTCTCCGCATCGTCGTTATTAGAGTCCAAACACTCGAAGAAGCCGCTCTTGATCACCTTCTGCGAGTCCTCGCTGTACAACAGAATGTTCATGAATTGATTGTGGCCGACGGCGGTGCTAGTAATGTGACCCAGGATCTTCACTGCAACCAGACTATGCTTGGGAAGGTACTGCTGGTAGGTGACGTATTTGGCAATGTTGATGCAGTGATCCCTGCGACCGGATTTCCGATTGACGGTGAGGAGCAGTTTGTTGATGCTGGTGAGGATTATGCTCGCCGAGGACACGGCCAAAGTACTGAAGAATTTCGGCTGTAAAACCAGGGCTCGATGCAGGATGTTTAAACAGGCCAGCGAGCACTGTCGCACCTTTTCCTGGCCTTGAAAGGAGACGTACGCGTCGAAATACCGATTACCCTCGTCGATTATGTCCAAGATTACGTTTAAGGTTTCGGTTTTACTATTCAGCTGCAGCATGAGATGGTAGCCCGGAGGGCTGTTAAACTCAGTGGAGAAGCTCTGGGGGAAATCGCCGACCTATGTTATAAAAAAATCGTTTTTATTGAGTTTTCAAGAATTTTGAAGTGTATTACCTTTGGATCAAACTGCGTTAAAAACTTCTCGAACAATTTCAGACAGAGGAAGGCTACATCCCATTTTTCAGCAGCATCTCTGTATGATCTAAAACATACGGAAAGCATAAAAAAACTACTGCCAATATCAATATGCATTATACGAATTTTACCTTGAATTGTACTTGAGAAAGACTGAATTGACTATAAACGACAAATAGGGGTCGAAACCGGGTTTTCTAGGGCCGGCACCCAGTGTTCTAGGTATCCCGAAATTGGTCAGCGTGTCCAGGAGCTTTAAGAGAGCCTTCGTCAGAGGATACTCCTCCATTCTGGATTCGATTTCTTCTAATTCCGTTTGGATGCCCCTAAAAGACGTCTGGGATATAATAAGTTCAAGCATATTAAATTGAGGTCCGGTCCTACCTTGGCGCATAACTGGACGTGGTCGGGATCGTGACCAAGATCTGGGACGCTTCCAAGTTTTCCCACATTTGACTGGCGTTTTCGCTGGATTTTGACAGCGATGCCAGCGTCAGAAGGAGATCGGCCTTTAGAGGAATTGGAATGGAACAACTGACAAGCCCTAAATTTAAAAAAAAATCATGGAGAAATATCGATATGGATAAAACTTTATTAGCCATGCCACAGTCCAGATACAAAAGCACTTCCGCAAAGGTATACACAGTGTTTAAAAAATAGGCTACATACCCAGGAGTATTGTTAAAGGAGACCACCCGGGATGTTCGCAGAGAGCCAGTCTCGCGAACTCATCGTATTCTGCTACCGTGCGTATCAGTAAAAGAACCGCATGCAGACCTAAAGGAAATTACACAAGATAAATATGGTACAGGCAAAAACGCATATAGTATTGATTCCACATAATGCATACCTTCTAATTCTTGTGGACTAACTCCCTTGTGATAACCGGGCCTGATCCTGTACACGGTGTCTGCTTGCGGCGGCACCTCCTGCCTTAAATTGTTGTAATACTGAGCGAAAGAAATGAAGAAGTGGTCCCAACTCAATGTTGGCGAGAGATGGACTCCTGAAACGGGCAATTTATAAAATCTGACAACTTCTTCACACTGAGTAAGTTTTGCAGGTTTGTAGGGACATTAAGTTCCTTAATTTTCGGGGAACCTCCTCTAAACGCGTTCCGATACAATTAAATAATTACACGAATGGAATTTGAAAAAATGTTGAACTTCTTTGTTCATATCTTGTTTAATAATCGACTTGAAAGAAAGACCACATTAACTTTTTTGTAGGTAATTTTATTCTCTACAAAATTGCCCTTAACACTTTTATTGCCAAAATCAATAATAAACAAGATGTTTATTATTGATTTTGTTAAATGTTAATAAAGCTCGTCACGGACTTACCAGCTTGCTTCAACATGTTAAAGCACTGTCTAGCGGTCTGAGGGGACGTCGACAAGCCGCTGACCATCTTTATGAAAGGAACAAACAGAGTTGAGGGCAGCATGTCACCTGAAAATTCGCTCGGAATAAAGACAAAGCAACATTGATTAAAATCGACATAAACCCAACCTGCAAGTCTAATGAACTTAAACAGAGACACTGCTCTGGGCGGGGCCCTCACGTTTGACGTCTGATTGGGATTAAGCTCCGTGGGGCTCCACCACGCCAGCGTATACTCTGCATCCAGAACGTTATTTGAGTAAAATTTGGCTATGCTCAGGAGTAAATATTCAAAATATCTGAAATATAAAGGGGTCAAAATATACTAGTTATTAATACAGACGTAAGACGGCTGACCTGGGTAAGTTGGCTGGGGGCTCCAGTCCTTCTCTGACATAAACTTGCAAAGTTCTGGACACTTCGTTGGCTTTCATACGTAAATCCTTAACTTTTGGGTACATGTATACGATGAAGTCAGTTAGAAGATTGTGCATTCTTTTGAACAGGAATTGTTCCTAAAAATAATCAATAACGTTTATAAATAAATCACTTAAATAAGGCAACAACAAACTCTACCTTAAATATGGTTTGATTTTCTAACAATACATTATGGATAAACGTAAAAACATCCATTTCTATGGACGTATCAATCAAAGTGTCTTCTTTATTGATGGACTCTTGGTACAAGTAGTTTTGTGGAACCACCCTCAAGGATGCCAAGCAAACTGACAAAGCAAACGTTGAGAGAGATTGTAAGCCTTAAAAAAATAAATATTATGTATTAAGGGGCCTTCTTAAAGACATATACATACAAACCTTCACAAACCCATTTGGGCTTATTAGGTAGAAACTCATTTACAATGGCTGATACATAGCTGTTGTCTGACAGAATCGGTAATGATTGTACAGCTTCCTCTCCATCTTCTCTCGAATGCAAAATACTCAAGTCAAATGCAGATAGCAAAGCCATCTACAAGAGTAAAGAAATGACACTAGTTTTCCCAATTTCATATATAATTTAAGTTATTACTTACCTGAAGATAAAGATTGATGTCGTCTATAACCCCAGTTGCTTCAGAATCAATTTTCACTTCTCTTAAGTAATTAATCAGAGCTATGGTAGGATCTTTTGGAAGGCCACATTGTGTGGACCATGAAAATACTATATCTGCCAAAATGCTTTTAATATCATTAAACAATTCTGTTACTTGTCGCCTGTGCTTTGGGCCTCCTAAAGTTGTGAACAAAAAGGAGACATTTAAAACAAATAAGCTTCCTACTAAGAATTCTTATGTTAATATATGTATATTACTTACCTAGTGCCAAATTTTGCTGGAGTCTTTCAATTTCTTTGCTTAAATCCAAAGATCTAAGGAGTTCAAATATTCTGTAAAATATACCTCCCTCCATAAGTTGATCTGTATAATCTGTTATAAACCTTCCTAATTCTGGTTTCACATTAACACTCCACTGAATACCACTTCTTGCCTAAAAGGTAATAATTGTAAATATTGGGCTGTTATTATACTTATTTAATTTATTTTTCTCTTTTAATTATTTGTAACAAAAATATAAAGACACATAATAATATATGTATAAATTCCAGGAAAAAATTAATGCAATATCATAAATTGGCTACACTCTACACATTTCCTTTTGCATTAATTCTGCTCACAAATTTGTACAATATTATTTAGTTTAACATTACCTGAACTAGATAAAGTAGAGTAGTTACTAATGCCTTTCTTCCATCATAATACAGTAAAACTGCCACCAAGCCTCTAGGCAATCCTTTGGGAAATGATCAGTATTAGGTAAGTAAGTAAAAAATTAAAAACAAACAAGGGTTTTCCAAAATTCCATATTAAGTCACCTGACTGAATATAGCTACCTATTGTATATAGTGTTTAATATTATTTTTCTTTGTTCTGTCCTTTTGAAATTTATCTTCATTTTTAATAAAGTCTTTAATTATTTATCTATTTGTACACATACCTGGGTAGTAAGGCATCTGTATCTGAGCAGTGCATAGCAAATCTAACGCTACAAACTCATTAATTTCAAACATGTCAGACAAAATAATCGTTTCTTGATATAGTTCCCTTGATAACACTTGATGGCCGATGCCTTTAACATTAATCCCTTCAACCATGCCATTTTTTAATTCTTCTCGGTTTTTTGGGTTCTTTGGCTGTAAATTAAGTCAAATGAAAAAGGGAAAATAGGTGCAGATGGATGCAGAATTGATTAATGTCTAGGCACAAGTATTTAAACATAATAAATTTAGTGTGGAAAAAGAAATGTATAACTAACCTACCAAATGAGTGTCAAGTTTATACAGGACAACAGAGAATAAGGTTCAAACATGTGAGGTAAGAGAACGACCATGAGTTTCTAAGAATGATAAGAGTTCCTGAAATACTAAAACAAAGCAGGGAAACACGGGAAGACGCAAGAATTCTAACCAGAGACTGAACGAAGTGGCGAGACTTTGTAGAAGAATAAGGGGAAGATACCTTCACACCTACGAGTAAAAAAAGGATGTAGATGAGCTCTTACACAGCTTCAATGATTTAAAATATTTGTGGTTAGGATTATTATTCAAAAAAATTCCGAAAAAGGCCTATGATGATAAGGTATAGTACATAGTACATAGTCTTACCGGGTTGTGCAATAGAGCGAAAAAGCTTTGTTTGTGCCTTCTTAAAACATTTTCAAATTCAGCAGACGGCAAGTCCGATTCGGGACTCTGATTTAAATACTTCCATACGGTCCCTTTGAGCTCCTTATAAGAATTCCATAAGTCTTCTACTGGACTTAAGGCCATTTCTAATAGATTTTCTCGCTGAACGTGAACAAATTATCTATGTTTTTCATAAAACAATCTTGACGAACAACAAATTATTTCACAAAATAAATATGAGGTTAGGTTTTATGATGACAGTTGGACTTAGCAACATTCAACAAAAAGAAGCTTCATTGTTTACTTGGTGGCATAGCCAAAGAGGACAGGGTATAGCCCCTGATGCTGAGGCCACTCACGAACGAAAGAATAAGAGTAAGGGAACTAACCTCCTTATGTTCTTTGACAGCAAAAGAGAAAATATTCAAAAATTATGTAGTTTTTTTTTTTAATTTAAGGATTAAGCAAATTTGTTATTGAAGAAATTTTATTCAAAGATGGAACACTTTGTCGCCTTTCTCAAATCGACAAAAATATTCTTGGTAAGCACCTACTAACTTACTAAATTTCTTTAATTAGGATATGAATGTAAACGCAAGATATTGGTTCTTATTAATATCGGCTGTTTTCTAGAAGACAATTTCGTCAGAATCAAAGTCTATTCACGTTACATTAGGAAATGAATCCTGCGACTTGGATTCCTTAATATCTTCCTTAATCTTTGGGTATTTTTTGGCAAAACAAGACTCCACTTTAACAGTCATTCCAGTTCTAAATGTGCCTCGAGAGAATTTTTTTCTTCGTACTGAAAATTGCTTTGTGCTCAAAGAAGCCGGGGTATCCCTTGAAAATTTGGTATTTCGGTAAGTGAAAGAGTTTTCAAGTTTTACACGATTTCAAAACATCTTTTATTGATAGCGATCAAATAAATTTCCAAGAGCTGATATCAAAAAATACAGTGACCGCATCTCTAGTCGATCACCATATTCTTTCGAAAAACGATGAAATTCTATCAACATGTGTAAGAGAAATTTTTGATCATCGGCCTTTGGACTCGAGCTTTAAGTGGGACCAAAAAAAAGTTAAAATAAGGATAGAACCGGTTGGTTCATGTTGCACACTTATTGCTGATGAAATTTTAAAGAAAAATGGGGCAATTTTAAGTAAACCTTTGGCTTATTTTCTCTACGGTAAGTAATTTTATTTTTAGTTATTTGATTGAATTGAATCTCAAATCTCTACAATTATTTTGTTTTAGAAACCATAATTTATGACACCATTGCCTTGAATCCAGAGCATGGCAAGGCCAAACCTCTGGACATTGACATTGGCTCACAGCTGGAAACAAAATACAACTTTGCTGAAAATCGTCAAGTGCTTTTCGACAGGCTGTGGGCGGCGCACAATGACGTGTCCCTTTTAACAGCCAAACAGTTGCTCTATAAGGATTTAAAAGTAGTGGAGGATGTTTATATTCCTGGCTTACCTATGCTAGTCGAAGATTGGTTAAAGAAAGAGGGTGTTTATGAAGCTGTCGTTGCATTTGCCTGTGAACATAAGGTAAGTCTATATTATATATATATGGTTTCTTCTTTGCAGTTCAGGAATTCCTGTTTCAGGTGACTTGTGTCCTGCTTGTAGGCCTAGATGCTTCCTCTGGTTCTGTTAAAAGGGACTTGGCAATATATTCAAAAACTGCAGAAGACAACTTAAGAACATCTATGTTGCATGTTTTCAATACAAGTAAGGAGTATGATTTTCAATTTGAGAAAAGAACAACTCCATTTAGTGAGAACATAGAGCTGTTGCATATACACAACACCAAGTTGTCTAGAAAGCAGTTGGTGCCTTTGGTGAAGCAGGCCTGCCACGATTTAAATAAGAATAAAAGTGATTAATAAAAACACATTTTTAAAGCTTGTAGGTATCTTTTTTATTTGGTTATTTAGCACACATTGTTTGAGATCTCTTCTATAAATTTATGTGCGAGAGGAAATGTTTGCGCTAGGAGAAAAAATTAGTATTTTTTTCAAAAATCCTTTCAATATGCATAAAAAATGCCCTTAACGGAGATACAGAGCCCCGAAGCGATTTACTTTTTTGGCTCTAACTTTTGAACCGACTTGTATAATTCAATGAAATTTTAATTGGATTTAATGTGGATAAAATGGATGAGAAAACGCTGAGATCAATTATTAAAAGCACTCTAGTTGAGCTGATCAGTGTGTTTAAACGACACTACCACATTTTTGGGCCTATCCCAGTTTAACGAAGTTATTAACGGTCATAATTCTACCCTGGATCTCTGTTTTGCTAACTTCGAAATTGAGTCAATTGTGAAGTGTGATGGGTTGGTCAATTGTGACCCGTATCACCCAGCATTAGAACTGTCTATATCCTGTAAGAGTTTAAAATATCTTGATTGTGGAAAATACTCATACTATGACTTTAAACAAGCAAACTTTTTTCTTATTGACAATTTTTTTCAAACTTACGACTGGCTATCCATTTTGGACGATAATCTAGATGTAATGTTGAATAACTTTTATACTGTAATTTATAGCTGTTTTGAAATGTTTGTACCTTTGAAGCGGTCCCAATCTGGTAGCAGATTTCCAGCTTGGTTTACAAATGACCTTAAAAACCTTATAGTCCAAAAGAAAATTACCCACAAGAGGTACAAGCAATCTAACAACGAGGCGGATTATAATACCTTTCGTTCACTACGCATACAATGTAAGTCTCTTACTAAAGATTGTTATCGCCATTACATATCCAACGCTGAAAATGCTATAAACGATAATTCTAACTTCTTTTGGCACTTTGTTCGCTCAAAATGCAATCAGGGCGCTGTTCCTAAAGAGATGTACCTTAACACTGTCAAGGCTGATAATGGTACCGACATTGCGAACCTCTTTGCCCAGTACTTTTCGTCAGTTTTCAACCCCCAAGGCTTCTGCAATGCTCATCATACCCCTTCTCATAAATTTGAATCTATTTCTAATATCAGTATCAGTGCCACTACTATTGAAAAAGCCTTAGCAGAGCTAGATGTTAATAAGAGCGCGGGTCCAGATGGGGTTCCCAATAGAGTGTTAAAATACTGTTCACACTCTCTTTACCTTCCATTGTATCACATATTTCTCAAGTCACTAACCTCTGGAATCTTTCCCAAAATCTGGAAGGTGTCTTATGTATGTCCTATTCACAAATCGGGCAGCAGGAACGATATTGGGAACTATAGGCCAATCACTATTCTTTCGGCAATACCAAAACTCTTCGAGCACTGTATTGAAATAGTCCTAACTAGGACCTTTCAACAAATAATAGTGAGTCATCAGCACGGCTTTAGCTCTGGCCGTTCAGTGGATACTAACTTATTCGTCTATACAGATTTCATCAATAAATCCTTTGAAAAGGGGGTTGAGACCCACGCAATATACACAGATTTTAGCAAGGCTTTTGATAAGGTAAATCATGCCACCCTACTTTGGAAGCTTTCCAATTATGGAATTTCAGGAATACTGCTGTCGTGGCTAAGTTCTTACCTATCCGACAGAGAACAACAGGTTAAAATTGATGGCTATTTATCTACACCTTTCAAAGCTACTTCAGGAGTTCCCCAGGGTTCTCACCTGGGGCCACTTCTATTTAACTTGTTCATCAATGACTTGAGCGGTATGTTGAGCACTAATCATTTACTATTCGCTGACGACATGAAATTGTTCACACGAATAACATCATTCCAGGATATTATCGCTTTGCAGAACGATATTGACCAGGTTTTCCATTGGTGTCAAATTAACGACATGTCACTCAATATCGACAAATGTTGCCTTATAAGGTTCAGTAGATCAAAGGCTTTGTTCCCCCATCAGTATTTCATCAACAATATTGCTCTGGGAGAGGTGTCTGTTGTGAAGGATCTTGGTGTGTACTTGGATACTCATCTATCATTCACAGAGCACTTTGAGAGGTTGACTTGTAGAGCTAACCGTATGCTGGGGTTTGTGAAGAGGACATGCAGGGACTTTAAAAACGTGACTGCTGTTAATACTTTATATATCTCCTTGGTCAGATCTCTTTTAGAATGTTCTAACTTAGTTTGGTCACCTTACTATCAGGTGCACATAAACAGATTGGAAAATATTCAAGAGAAATTCCTTAAATTTGCCAGGCATGTGCTGTATCAATCAAGAATTAATTTAACCATTGACCAAGTCAGGGTTTATTTGAACCACTCCACTCTTGCCTGCAGAAGGGAGTACTACGACGTCTGCTTTGCTTATAAAATTTTTAATAATGTTATCAAAAGTCCTGAATGCCTCGAAGTTTTTAGCATTCATATCCCAAGCTATCAGACTCGTGGTCACTCTCTTTTGCACATACCTAACTGTCGAGCTAATTACTTACTACATTGTCCTGTGAACAGAATTTCTGCAAATGTTAATAAATATTACAGTAGGCTGAGCTTCTTTAACACTACACCAGTACAATTTAAAATTACAGCTAAAAGGGTTATCTTAAGTTAATTAACTGTATATTGTAATTTATGCCTGTATCTTGTTAATGTTGTAATACGTAGACAAATAAATAAATAAAAATAAATAAATAAATAAATAAAAAAGATGTGGAGAAAAACATGGCGGACATAAAAACCTCTATACAATTCATGTCCGATTCCTTCGAAGAACAGAAAAGCTCATATGAGGAGGCACTTAAGGAAATTAAAACACTGAAAAAGGAAAACACTGACCTGAAAAACAAAGTGCTATTGCTCGAGACCAAATTTGATGGATGGGAACAGAGAGAAAAGGCCAATAACATAATTATTGTTGGTGTGCCTAAACAAACTGAATTATTAAACACAATCGAAATAACAAAGAAAATATTTCAGTCCATGCAAATAGTCATAAATGAAAATGACATCCAAGACAGCTATCGAGTAAACAAACAAGAAAACAGCATGATCCTGGCTGGTTAAACTTGCAAAAATTGAAAAAAAGCGAGAAATCTTTAGAAGAATCAAGGAAATGAAAGGCATAACATTAAAGGAGTGCAGACTGGAAGGTAAAGATCAGAAAATCTATCTAAATGATGACATGACCACATTAAAAAGAAGGTTATTTCAGAAAGTACGGAGTATACAGAGTTTAATGATGTTTCATTGTCCAATAGATACTGAATTACAAAAAGCACTTAAAATAAATGCTCTAGGGCTAGAGGATACGTACAGAAAAACCCTGTACATGGCTTTACATCCAGAAAATGTGACAACAGTGGCATGGGATTGACAGTGACAAAAAGAGTCAAGAGAATGGCAGATGTAAGGCATTTTACTTATTTTTTAAACATACATTTTGAGTGGAATATGTTTAATAGGCTCCGTGCCTACCGCCTTGCAGCAAAATGTTGAGTGATGTTTATCTTTATTTTAGGAAAAAATACCATATCCCAAAGCAGTATTTTTTATTGTCAGCAATGAGTTCTGTGAACGGTTTTGCTACTATGGAATGCGCAGTAAGTGTCCAGACATACCAGGGGACATATATATTTCCCACTAAGTATCTCTTTTTTACAGCAATTCTCGTTCTTTACCTTTCTGACCAACTGAAATTCAAAGAATCGAACGCAAAAATGACCTACCACGCTTTCACCATGATGGTGTACTTCTTTCCACTTATAGGCGCCATAATCTCGGACACCTGGCTGGGAAAGTTCAAAACGATCCTGTACATTTCCATGATTTACGCCTCCGGGTGTGTCCTATTGTCTCTGAGTGGCGTCAAGCCTTTGAAGTTGCCTCAGAAGGCATGCTCACTTATGGGATTGTTTTTGATCGCTACTGGGACGGGGGGTATCAAACCCTGTGTGTCCTCGTTCGGTGGTGATCAATTCACTCTACCTCAAGTAAGTGCAAACAATTTAGTTTCTACACTTCATAGTCGAGTCAAAAAACAGATACAAATTACGACGACTGTAAAAATGGGAACCACATTCAAAGTTCAGTAAACCGAAAAGCAACACACAACGGACGGTACCTGAACTACACATTAGTCACTGCAATAATCATATTATGCAGTAAGCACAGGGTATCAGGACACTAACAAAAAAATACACTAAGGCCGTCTTGGCACTCCTGGTAGTGGCCTAAGTAACTCTGGCAAGTTATCAGCAGTGGAGGCGGCCAGTGGTTAAGAACTTTGGTACTTTTTCACCCACTTTGATAAATTAAAAACGACTTGCTTATTGTTTACTGTCAACACTTGGAAAACCTCCACGGTGATTTCTGTTTTTGAGGGTTTAGAACTAAAAACTCTAATTAACTCAACTATAAAAGGACATAGAATCCACTGAACACTGTATATTATACAGGGTGGAACACCCTGTATAGGATTGAACTGGTGAATTAATATTTTTAGCACGAAAATCAATTAGCAAAGTTTTTTTCTCTCTTTTACTTTGCCATAAATGCCGGAAGTTTAATGTCTACATTCATCACTCCGATTCTGCGAAACGACGTCCATTGTTTCAAGCAACACAGCTGTTATCCATTGGCATTTGCATTGCCCGGTATGATGATGATTTTGGCTATAGGTGAGTTCGACATATGTAATTTATGGCCGCCGATTGGCCAACCAACATCAAGTCGTTACATTTCAGACCAATCGGCGACCTGGAGGGTGTGGCTAACGGAAACGAACCCGCGCAGAGTGGTAAACGTGAAATACTGCGCATTTAAAGAGTTTTTGTCGATTTTCAGTGATTTTTGCCTTGGGCAGACCTTTGTATAAGGTCAACAAACCAGAGGGGAATATTTTGGTCAATGTAGTGAAGTGTATATGCGTAAGTATAAAAAGAAATGAATAATAATTGTATTTTTATCGCTAGTCGTTTCTAGCATGCCATTGTCCACCGAAAAACAGAAAATCCCGGAAACCATTGGTTAGACCGCTCACAACCAAAATTCGGTGCGCAATTAGTCGACGATGTAAAAATTTTACTAAAAATCCTGGTTATATTCATTCCGCTGCCCGTTTTTTGGGCATTATTCGATCAGCAGGCATCCGGATGGACTTTTCTTGCAGTCAGAATGAACGGGGACATTGGATTTTATACGATTCTACCAGATCAAATGATGGTAATAATACCGAACCAACCAATGATCTAATAACTATAGATACAACAATAACAAATAAAGGTATTGGCATCGACGTATTTCAGTTCCATCTTGAGTTTCGAGTGTTTACCGATTGTGTGAAATTATTACTTTGTTTTTAGTGTTTTGTGATATTTTTATTTAGAGACTAATTAAAATGAATCGCAAGTGTCAAATATGCGACAAATCGGAGTAGGTACCTATAATAAACATGCAGTTACTTTTCATAGGTGAGTAAACAGAAAGCTGGGTTAGAGGTTAGGTTTAGCATTGTCACATTCTAAGATGAATGTCTTGTGATATCTATGGTTATTAGATCATTGGAACCAACGCACTCCTGCCACACTTAAAATTTTGATATATTTTTAGTTAACCAATCCTCTCTTGATTCTCATTTTCATCCCCATTTTTACCTACGTGGTGTACCCCGTCTTCGCTAAGTGTCACTTGCTAAAAAGGCCCCTCCAAAGACTTTGCGCTGGGATGATAATGGCGGCCCTTTCGTTCGCGATGTCGGCCTTTCTTGCGATAGCCCTCGAAAAGACTTACCCCCTCTTACCACAAGCGGGCGAAGCTCAACTTCGCATCTACGACACTACCAACTGTCAATATAGGTAAGTTAGGCTGGTGCCGTTTGGTTGATACATTGACAATAATTATTAATATTATTTTATTAGTGAGAACTAGCCTAAACTAAAATGTTAGGTTAGAATTTGTCTTATCTCTCATTTTTCTCCAATCACTCCACAAGAAGCGAATGAAACTATTAAAATCATGAAAAATAAGAAGGCGTTTGGTGAATTTCCCTAAAAATACTGGCGCTACTGCCAGAAGATGCCAATTATTATCTTGTGCCTCGTTTGTAACAGAGATTTTTCCACCAAGCCTAAAAGCTGCCAAGGGCATCCCTCTGTATAAAGGTGGAGATCAGGGTTTTCCCTCTAATTACAGGCAGTGTTTTGTGACTTATCGAAGGCTTTTGATTGCGTGAGCCATGAAATACTGCTGCAGAAACTCTCAGTTTATTACTTTCGTGAAATTGCTTCTGAATCTTTTTTCACGGAACATGATCAGTTTGTTTCTTTGAGCGGAATGTCATCCAGTAAACAACGCATCTCATGCGGTGTGCCTCAATGTCTTGGGTCCAACTTTATATCTCATCTATATCAATGATCTTTACATATCTGACTCCATCTCGGCTTAGATAAAGCGTCTGTGGCATGGGGAAATCGAGATGAAAGCCAACTATTGGCTGATATATCGTCTGACCTCTCTGATATCAAATCGTCTCTAGGTTTCTTGGGTTAATTTTGGACGACAGTATCTTTTCCAGTCTCTCTTCATACTCCAGAAAAGAGCTATAAGGTACTTATGCAATGCCCATCATAGAGCTCATTGCAAGCCACTTTCATCTCCAGTAATATACTAACCTTGGCCTGCTTCTTTATGTTAGAAACTGCATACCTTATTTAGGTTCTATCTTCGGGTTCCTCGAACGACTGTATGTCTCCTTAAACACTGGGGAGTCTGCTGCAGCGGTGTTCTGTGATTTACCAAAAGCCTTTGACTGCGTGAATCACAGAATACTGCTGATGTTGGAGGCTTATGGATTTAGAGGTGTGGATCCGTTCTTGGCCCTCTCCTTTTCCTCATCAACATTAACGATACGCCCCATCTTGATATAGCGGGGACGTTCACCATTTTCGCCGATGACACGACCATCCTTTGGCATCACACGGTTGCCGATAGGCTTTCCTTGAATGTAAAGAATGATTTATGCAAAATCAAGGAGTGGTGTTATGCGAATTTGCTATCTTTTAATATTTCGAAGACTAACATACTAAAAGGTACCTAAATTTAACATAAAACAAACCTTTAGTTCTATCTGACATCTAAAATGTTATATTAAAAAATAAAAAAATTAACCCACCTTAATTTAAAAAGTCTATTCCATAAAGAATACCATGACAAATTTAAAATCTTAATCCTTTTCTCTCAATAATAAATTTAATGAAAATAAATAAAATCATTTCCCTACTAGCATGGGTCAAGAGAAAAAACAAACTTGTTTAAGACCTATTTCTCCTACTATTTACAGTTATTAGCTTTCGTCAAATAAATATAAAACCTATACACTCAATACTCATCAAGTGCTTCAATTAACCCCTTATTCTTAACCTATTTGTGTAGCCAAAGGGACGTTCCCAGCCAAGTCCATGGGCAGGAACACACATTCATTGAACCATCCACTACTGTGTTTTACCTTGTATACATTATAATTATATAGAGTTGCTGATGATGATCTTTTCTAAGGTCGAAACTAGTCCGACTCAATTTTCAAACTTGAATGTATATTGAACATCTAACTCATATGGTGAATCCCTCCCATATATATGCCCTCGATACCCAAATCTAGGGTGTAGTGTAGTTAATATAAAAAATTTTGGTGGTAAAGACAGACTTTCATTTCCCTTTAACATACTGGGATTTCGCTGTGGTCTGGATAATGTTTATCTGGAGGACGAGGCAATCTCTATGCCTGATGCTAGTAAATTTTTGTGACTGTACATGGACACCAATCTTAAATTTGACAACCACATAGTAAGTTTGTGTCAAAAGCTATCTTCTGGTTGCAATGCCATTAGGAATCTTTTGGCAAAAGACTCGTATTATGCTCTGATTGAATCCCATGTTCGTTATGGTATTTGTTCTTGGGGATCTTATGCGCAGTACTTGTTCCAATCTGTCTTTGTGTGGCAAAAAGGGACGGACAGTCAGATATGTGTGTGGTGCTAAGGTTCGTGCTTCTAGTCGTCCTTTGTTTCTTAACAACCCAATTTTACCTCTTTGTTGTATCTTTGTCCTGGAAACTGTTTTCTTAATGCTTAAAAAATATCAAAGTGACCTGTCTATCACTTCAACTATTTGTGCGTGTCTAGTAGCTAGCCGAAGCAGTAAAGCATCGAACTAAACGCTTTAAGCAGTGCTTCAACCGTCAATACATGTCATAAAAAGAATTAGGTTCGCCGCCACTCTTTTTAATACCATGTATTACGTGAGGCCCTGGTTAGCGCGTAATTCGACGCTCAAACAGTCAATATTCATTTTAGTTTTTCAACCGCGGATGATCAAGTACCTGGTGCAGAAATTGGCGGTTATTATTTGCATACTTCCATTACAATACCGAATGAGGTTCAAACGGTAAGTACCACTATATTGGGACCATTGGTTGGATTTTGGTGTAAACCAGTCGTTAACCAATCGCGAAGCGAGAAGCTTAGAAGCCCTTTATAAACAATTTAAGATACTAACGAAGGGCATTTACTTGTAGGTTAGTTTCAATTTTACTCCAAAAGGAAACGGAAGCAATTGTGAACCAAGAGAAATAACAATAGGCATGAAGGAAAAGACAGAATACGGGATTTACCTTAATAATGATGGCGTGAGCTACTTTATAGACGAAGCTAAAAAGAGCGAAGATGGGTATCCGTTATTAAGGTGAGAGAGAGAGAGAGAGAGAGGGGGGGAAGAGGAAATGAGCTATATGTAACTTAAATAATCGGCGTAAACTAAGCATCAATTGGGATTGTTTACGCATTTTTAGAACTCTTACCAGCAATTCCTCCACGACAGTCACCTATACTCACATTAACAAAGGGAAAGATCAGACAATTACAGGCGGAGACACTAGTCTTGTAACAGTTGAGTATGTAGGAGCTCATTTGGTCAACCATAACAAGATCGAGTTTAAGTTGGGCGGCACCTATACTGTCATAATCAATGAGGTTAGTTCAAACTGTCAAATACAATCAATCAGTTGTAGGACCTTAACAAGGCATACTTTGGTCTACATGCATCTGGTATATAGACTCTTATTTTGTTTTAAAACTAGTCCCAGACTGCTGGTTGGAACAAGCCTAATATATTCAATTTGACATAAACAGACAGACAATGAAAAATGAACATGAAAGACACATCCTCCGTCTAACTTGAAGTATGATCGCAAGTTCGTAGATGCGATAAAGTCTCGATAGTTTAAGACTATATTATTGTATCCCGATAGTATTGTTTGTTTAGTGATGTAAACTGTATAGGTGATTCAGTGAAGTAAGTAGTTACCATACTAAGTTGTAAAAGTAAAAAACATGTGCTGCTACGCAAAACGGATGTGAAGATGAGTAAATGACATACCAGAAGTAAATAGATATATTTTGCGTGAGAAAAAAAAACATTAATTTCAACTGACATATTTTGAACCAAGCAACCTATGAGAAATACAGTAATCAATTTATGTTTGGCGCAAGCATATAACGGCGGCGTCAACATATAGTAAAACACGACTTTCTTCTTCACCTGAACAGCATCATACTAAAATTAAGCTTACAATGGAAACTGCCTTGCTTAGATGTCATTGTGCGTAAAAACGGGAACCACATCCAAAGTTCAGTAAACCGAAAACCAACACACAACGGACGGAACCTAAACTACACATCAATCACTCCAATAATACAAAATAAGGCATTATGAACCGAGTTTTCACCATAATATGCAGTTCGGACGAAACACTTTAACACGAAATCAACTACCTACATCACAGCTATCTCAAGAAAAATGGATACGCAACACACCTAGTGAAGCAAGTCTTGGCAAGCCCCAAGGAAGCGAGGTGATGAAAACCAACACCAACAAACCATCAACATCCTAAGCAGAGCCACAATATCAGAACAGTTTTTAGTTCCACTAGCTCTCTAGGGAGTTTGCCAGGACCAAAGCAGCAACCAGAAGAACGAAAAGAAAGAATCAGACACCGGGCTCGCGAGAAAGAACATTCAAAGAAGCCGCAACAATACATTAGAATCCGGGTTGATTTAGCAAACCATCATGAAAACCTTTATCGACTACATGTTAGCTGAGGCTAAGACACTAAACGGATGACTACATCCATCAGGGTACAGTACTGTAATAATTCCAATATAGCCCCGAAACTTATTCAGTATAGATTGGCAATGGAAGTCCACAACACACCTTTAATTCATCTTACATTATCATATACCACCTTCAAGCCAACAGTAACAAGTCCTGTTCATCCTTCCAAAGAGTAGCCTAGGAGAAAACAACACTTCAACTCTTCTATACACTCTTTGGCGTCTGTGTCACAGTCATCTGTGAAGAGAACCCAAATTTTAACCACTGCCTTCGATGATCTGGGTCCAACATTTGTTCTCGCAATCTTCTTTGTACAGTATTGCATGACGAAAAAAGAGGAGTCAAAGAAAATTATCATCATCTGCATTTGTTGCTCTTCGTCTTCCCTGTTCAAGTCTTCTTAAGTAAGAATCAGCTGCTCTGAATGTTTGTATTGCATCAGATACTTTACTTTGAGGAATGCGAACGAAGAACCTTGTTATTTGTTAACTTCATTGGTATAACCACAGCAATACAACACGCCTCAATAGTTCCACAGGGAACATTTGAAACAAACACAATTTTAATCTCATCAATATTTAGTTACTTTTGAATGCATTTACCTTTCAGGAATTGAACACACTGAGGACTATCGTAGTGACGGAGCCGAACAGTATGCACATACTATGGCTTCTGCCCCAATATATCGTCATAACAGCAGCAGAAGTAATGTTTTCCATCACCGGCTTAGAGTTTGCTTACTCACAAGCGCCCATCTCCATGAAGGCGGTGCTGCAAGCATGCTATTTATTGAATAACTCCATCGGCAATTTGTTGGTCGTCGTCATCGAGGCTATGAAGATATCCGATTTATATGTACGTATAGAGTACGTCACAAAGGGGGTGCATATATCCAGAATACGCAAAACATCGATTAGTAGTGATTGACGGAAACCCCACCTAGACTTAGCACAGGTTCCTTCCTCATCGGTTGCCTAGGCGTGTAAATAAGGCACATCTCTTAAGGTATAGGGCAACTGATGAGGGTGGAGCCTAGGTGGGGGCTCCGCCAACCAAAAAGTGGTGGGCGGGGAGTAAAAGTCTCTTTACATGATATGAAAAAAAATCTAATAATGACGAAGATAGAAAGCTGTATGAGAACTGAATCTTCAGTCTCTTTGTGTTTAAATATTTCCTACGTCTGGAGATATATGACTGGACTGGACTAATCAAGTGTTTTACAATAGTATATTTTTTTCAGTCATGGAACTCGCTTCTTTACTGTGGACTAATGGTGGCCGACATGTTATTATTCACGTTTTTGGCAGTCAGATACAAGTATGTGGATCCCACAGCTCAACTGCCAAATGAGTGAATATATTAAGCCAATTATATATTTAAATCAATAAAAAGTACCGATAAAAAATCAAGGGGTTTATTTTATCTTAAATCACTATGCATTGATTCGGCGATTTAGTATTTCAGTTATATCTGTCTCAGTTATCTTACAGGTATACAGGGTGTTTCAACAAAACATGCGCCATTAATTGTGGGGTGATTTGTTACAAGAATAATACACATAGTTACCAATTTTTATTTTATTTTACCTTTAGGCATCCCATTTGGAATATGTTATTATTCCGTAATATATTATTATGAAATAAATAGTTTTGTGGACAAGCCAACAAATATTAGAGTTAACAGGGCATTGATAATTGGAACCTTAGTGGTTATTTTATTGCAGGCAGACTGTGGGCGTGTTTGAATGGATATAATAAACCAACCCAATGAAAAAGGTAACGCATGTATTTCTTTTACTAATTACAAATTTGTACAAACAATGCTAAAAATATTTCCTTATAACATACAAAATTCTGATGAGTCATAACAATAGTTTACAGCCATGATAGTACGAGGTAAGCACAGGGTATCAGGACACCAACAAAAAAATACACTAAGGCCGTTTTGGCACTCCTGCTAGTGTCCAAAGTAACTCTGACAAGTTACCAGCAATGGAGGCGGCCAGTGGTTAAGAACTTTGGTACTTTTTCACCCACTTTGATAAATTAAAAAAAAAATGAAAATCTGAAAAAGTCCAGGTAGCCGACTTTTTTGCCGGTGTATTGATACGCATAAGAAGCAACTCGACTTAAAGCCTAGTTTACCTTCGCCGTACAAAGTCGCAGGATGCGATAACGTCGCTTAAAATTAAATAATAAATTAAAAAAATAAAAATTTACCTAGAGTAGTTCAAGTGGCGGCGACGCCGTCTGGCGGTATGGAACCCGTGATTGGCGCAGCCGTACCGCACGAATCTTGTCTTAGTTTCTTTCGGGGTAGTACCGGAGATTTTCCCTTGCTGTCCGTACCAGATTCATTGTCAGAACTGAAAAATAAAGGATGTTGCACACTCAAATGTTTACAACCCTCATATTACACATCACACACGAATTCCTTGTTAAATTACCTTTGGAATGATGCGTCACATATGGTACATCCCGCAGTAAAAAGGGTGTAGCTCTGGTAAAGGGGGGCTAACAACCCTCAACACAAATGCTTCAAAATAAGCCCCCCCCCTTGAAATATAATCAAATTATTCTCAAGTTAACTTGAGGCGGATAGTTTTTGTGTATTTTAAAGAAATGTAAACCTAACCACAAAATTTGACTTAAGAGCACATGTTATATGCCCAACTCATCGACTCGCGCATATCCCATGTATACCAGCATTGTCTACTAATTGTTTCGTGACAAGGCAATTATCATCAGACAATATATACTCACCAACTGACACTGCTCGTTCTTCCTTTGCCTCCGCCGTCGCTCTCCGACGCACTCTTACTCTTTCTCCTCTGCCTACTGGGCTGATTGAGAAATAAACTCAGCTGGTGGTATCTGTGTTCCCAGAAGAGGTTCTGCCTTTGGGCGAGGTCGGCGTGTTTCGCTAGGAAGTCGTGGTCCGTCGGCAGGGACAGTTCCCACCCTTTGTTGTGCGTTCTAAGTTTCGAAATGCCCGCGAAAATCTCCTTTACTTCCTCGGCCGGTATTTTCAGAAGGGAAGACACCTTTTTTCTCTCCACGTATTGTTGTTTGGTGAACAAATACAGCTGAAATCGAACGGAAAATATTCAAATACGCTTCACACCCCATAAGATTTATTTCCTTACAATGTAGTCTCTGGCTCTACACATCAGCTCCGCTGGCACGCCGCTGATTGCAGAGAAACTATTATCCGGATATAATACCTCAGATTTTACCACCCAGTTTCCTAAAAACCATTAAAAATGCTGCAATTACAGACTGCTCAGTCATACACATACACATCTCATACCTCTAACTAATACAGCAACCTTTTGTAGACTCTTCAATAAAAAGTCAGCAGTTACACCTTCTACACTGGCCAGTAACAACATAACTTGCTGGAACTGTATAATTTGAGCTAAAAAAACAGCAATAATCATTTTTGGTTGATTCTAAGATATGACTTGAAGGTTACCATCTTTCAGCAGTAATCTGCATTGCTCCTGCAACGGCAGTCCTCTTAACGCATGCAAAGACAGTACATGGCTAGGCAATGTAGGCTCTAACGGCGTTTCCTCCTTGTCCTCTGGCACCAGTAGTTTCATATATTCTTCCTTGCTCAGGTTCTGAGCCTGGCCTGTTTCAAATGTATTGTCTGAGATCAATTTTAGTCTTTCAACCTACAAAAGACAACAGATTCCATCAGATCACTCTCTTGCCTTTTTTAGTCAAGTTAACTACTCTCTTACATTGCTTAAAGTGCTATTTTCATCATGCCACTGGCACTCAATCCAAGGTTCCTGATTCCTCCTCGCCTGAAGGGCATGGTACGTCATTTCCTGCATTGGTTTCTTATCAGGATCCTGAGCTTGTTTAAATTTTACAGTCACCTAAAATTTAAAAGTTTCCCAAATAAAAACAATACAAAACAACCCTTATTTAATTAACTGGTTACCTGCTGGGCATTGCTAGGTCCAGCTTCATCATCATCAGAATCCATATTGTTCAGTACTTCTTTTTTTCTCTTTAGTCCCTTGTCGAGGTATGGAAAATGAGGCCTCAATTGGAACACATCTAAAAATCTGCATTTACTACCCTGTAGCTTACCAATCTTCTTTATAATGATTTACCTTTAATTGCAGTCAAATGTATCTCTCTTCCATTATAAGCAGCAACGGCATAGTTTTGTGCATCTTTCACGCATCTGCTTGACTTTAGGAACACTTTATCAACTAATTCGTTTTCAAAATATACGTTTTTATTGTTTTTTGAATTGATATCGCCATCTATTTCGTGAGCTATAAGCTCGGCTCGACCTAAGGCAGAAAAACAACCATATTTTGTAAGGCATCAACATTAGTCTGTTGATTTACCTGTATCAAAGTTAGGTGACTCGGTATTTATAGCCATTTCCAACATGACTTCCTTGTTTTCTGGTTTGAATAGGCACTTTTTGACTTTGGCTTCATTTGTGCACTGTTTCTTTTTAAATGGGAATTGAAAAAGGTACAGCACATCTTCTAGTTTTTTCGAGTGGATTATTGGGATCTATACACCAAAATTAACAATGGCTAAATTTACAAGTGGGCATGCGGGGCAGTTCTATAGGACCATTTTTTTAAATATTTATTTCTTATTTCTAAACTGAATTTTAATACTGAGGGGAAAGGATACATATCGCTATGATAGGATAAGTCGCCAGAAACGACATATCAAGAGTACAGACCTCCAAGCAGTCTTAAAATTACACAATATGCAGGCATGGTACATCATCTTAACCTATATGAACCATTAAATTTTCAAGTGGTGTATGATAAACGCAGTTACCTCTCGAACAACCGGATCATCATCCTCAGGGGCATCGGATTTACTGCTAGGACCGGGTTCATCCATTTTAAATTGACTAAAATTTATAAAAAAACGTTCATTCCAACACAATTTTGTCAACTAACCAAAATCAAAACTTAAGTGAAGTTGGCTGCGATCTGTAATAAAAGAAGACGAGAATTCCTGGTTGTCGACCTCCGGATTCTCAGAGGTTTAATGGTAAGTTTGCAGTGGCTTGATTTTTACAAATTTCACAAAACCTAAGTTTTGTGGTTTCCAGATTTGTTTGGGTTTATAAATAAGTTTTCATCTGGGTTATTACGTGTTTATTATAAAGCAAAATACAATTAAAACTATATAAAGGTATATGTAGACTATTGTAGACCTAAAGATCCAGCCAACTCTGGATATGTTGCTCAACTTCCACTCTAGCTGCCTTAAGCTGGGGTAGGTCGTCGTTTCTAGCTGGGTACATATTGGCGCAGTGAGCAGTACCTTAAAAGAAATAACAACAATAATTGTCAAAATTATGCGTCGGCTGTGACGTAGGGGTATACTTACCCTTAATATAGATGGCAGGAGCATTTTGGCTGAGAGTTGAAGTAATGCCCAAAGCATGCCAGGGGTCTACAGAGCCATGCACAAATACCACATTGGTAATCTAGAATGGAAGGTATATAAAATTACTATCTAACAGTGTACAGTGTGTCTAAAAAATGGGCAACGTACCTCAATGTCCAGAGCCCCATAAATGGTATTGGTTCTATCTGTAGCTGCGTCCAGGTACTTTCCATTGAATTTAGGCCCAAAAATGTCCACGCATTGTTGAACGGAGAAATCCAGAGGAAATTTGTCGCCGAATATCTGAGGTTTCTTGTCCGAGGTCTGGTAGAAACCAAATTCGTTGCATGTCTGGAAAGTCCATTGGCGTCCTATGTGGAAAATACATTTTATTCGCTTAAGTAAAGTTGATTAACGCGACTCTACCTCCTTCTGCAGTTGAAGCATCCCAACTGACATTTTTCATTGAACTAATCATATTAGCATATTTAAAATCCAGACAGGTCTGATTGGTCGCTTCCAATAACAAGGCGTTGAGGTTGGCCAATCGCGTGATTTCTCTACCCTTTGACTTGTCCACCATTATGCCACAGAGTGTATCCAAAGTAATGTTGCCCAATAGGGTGCCCTTAGTACTTAAACGGTTATCTTTGTTATACTGAGCAATACCTGTAAGCATGCAGGGTGTATGTTAAAACATATTATATCAAATTTTAATACTATGCATACAGACATGTACCTGCAAAATTTCCTGCTAAAGTACTATACAAATTCGAAATGTCGTTTTTATTCGCGATACTCTCCTCTAGAGGGTCACAAAGTTGAAACAGCTTGGTCACAGTTCTTTGGCCAACTTTATGTGACAGAAACAGGTCGAATTGAGCTGTTCCCATCTTCACAGCGGTATAACAATCCTCGTTTATCGCACGCAGATCGTCACTTACTACTTTGAAATAGTCTGAAAGTCATAATATTTGAATGTAAAGGATATATAAGATTAAGACATGTATATCAACACAGTGGAAGGAAGGAAATGTAATAAAAAAAAGATGAATTGCTTATCTTTAAACATGATGAATACCTTGAAAATCTGGTATGGCCAACAAAGGTCCACTACTACTGATAGCCCCATGAATGAGATGGGGGTATTTCAGTCTAGCCCAGGCTGCCAAAGAGCCTGGGTAGGACCCACCAAATGCTATCCATTTCACCTGAAAGATACCATCAATAAAAATAGTTTCTCTTGGGATTTAAATAAAAAAATCTAGCACTTCACTTGAACAAGTTAATTAATTTAATTATTGCTTACCTCTGGTGATAAATTATACTCCTTATTCATAGCAGCGACAAAAATTGCCAAATCGGTCAGAGCCTGTTCACTGGTCAAGTATTTTAGATTTTCAACACTTAAGTCTTCAGTTGGATGACTTTTTCCATAAAACCGGTGCTCCAGTTGGAATAATATGGCATTACTCTTCTTTGCATAGTCCACCCAGGCTCCCATGGTCATCCAGACATCAGAGGCTTCTCCTTCACCACCAATCTGGAGAAAAGCGACATTTCTTTGTTCTTGGTCCAAGTACTCATCATTTACAAAGTACCGCTGAAAATGCAGAATAATTTAAGGAAAATACACATTAGCTATACTTCTACTACCTACTTCACTGATGTACAAAAAATCTATATAGGAAGTGATTTACTGAATTAAGAACAAATGGATAAACATGCAAATGGTTTCAGCTTCTGAGAATTCAAAAATAAAACGGCATATTCTGGTTACTCTATAAAGATTTCTCTAAGGCTAGATTTATAAAAAGCTATTAGATTTAAAATTATTTACAAATAAAAGATACACAAGTATGGAATGGGTGTTTTTTAATAAACAGTTTATATTTATTAAGGTAGGTAAAAAGAAAGATGTTTTATTTTGCTTCTTATTTTATATGGCCTATTGGTATGGTATCTACCTACCTGCTGCCAAGTATTCAAGTTTCCTACATCAAAATGGTCCAAATTCTGTGTAAACCACCTGGTAAAATTCTTTGGTTCATCAGTTAACTCACGTCCTTGTGGGATTCCAAGATTGCCTCCTTGCACTCTTCCATTATGAAAAAACCTCCAGCAATACACAGGAGGGAAAGCGAGAGAAAAAAAGGAGCAAATTAAGAAAGCTTTCATAATTACCAGGTTGTTCACTTAGAGGTTTATATCAGAAGTACAGAGGCTCTATTATCACAGATAATTAATTTCTTAAAGGGTAAACAAAATAATAACTAGCAGATCTTTGTTCTCAAGCACTGGCCGCACATATTTGTTATTTAGAAGATATTATTTCTCATTATCAGTCGTCCGGTGACGTCAATCGTACGCATAGCACGGACTAAATATATATCACAACAATCTTATTTATATTTTAAAATTAACTTTTACCACAGTTGTTGGAGAAAAATAATTCAAATATTTGAGGTTATGTTATGCTATGTTTACTGTCACTGTCACACGATGACAACAAACATACTAGTTTTCAATTAAAAAGATTTCTTGAATTTAGGATAATCATTTGCAAATAATCCAGAACTGTCCCATTTCAAGGTCACAACTGCGCATGCGCAATACGACCATCACGAAACGTCAAAATCGACAGTAACAGCTGCACAGAGAGAAATTATTTTTGATTATAATTTAACTTATTTTTTTAAAGAAAATACACCAAAAAGCTTTAATAAAAATTGTAGTGCAGTTTAAAAAGTGCTTACAACTGTATTGTTTATAAAGTGCAACCCATTGTTTGACCATGTATTGGTAAATACTCCCGAAATGACATTGATTTGACGTAAAAGGTTATAGAAGGTAAATAACTTTAGAATTTTTTATATTTATTGCTTAAAAGCATAGTTAAAAGCAACAAAAGCTTTTATTTTTGGATATAAAACAATGCACGGTTTCCTCTCCAAAATGCGCGAGACCGTCAGATATGTTTTACTAGTTTTCTGGGTTTTATGCACATCTGCATTTTATAAATGTTTGAACCATTTTTTGATTAAAGTTTAAATCAATTAAATGAATGCTTTTCAATTCATTCAATTGCATTATTTCATGTGGTTTTATGTGGAATTAAACAAGTTATAAAATCGCCTTTGCTTTCAGACAAAAACCAACCATGGCTGTTAAACAGAAAAATGTAGTGGGGCCAGTAGCACAGTCCCCAGAGCTCCGATTACAAATAATTCTACGGGCCCTTCAAGACATTCAAGCCCAAGATGGAAACGAAGTTAATTTATATGCCCAGATTGTTATTGCCCTTGGTAATGCACTTGCTATTTAATTATCATATAACTATATTTATGCCTTTTTGTTTTATTTACTAGGTACTATCACAGTTCCTAATGATCCAGCAGCTTATATGAAATTCATTGAAGACATAAAGAGTGTTCAAAATGTTTTGATGAAAGAATGTGCCAATGAAAATAAAGAAGTAATTTTTGTCACTCTAAAAGCTCTTTATGATGAGATCTCTAATCCGAATAAAAGTCCCAGCCCTGTTATGTCTATTGTATTACAGTTGATCAGTATTGAAGCTTTACCAGGTAAATTTAGGTTATTTTAGTAATTAAAAGAAGCTTTTGACACATTAATATAACAAAAAATAAAATATCTGTACTACCCAGATAAGCAATAAGCCTATTTCTTTTAGGAGCAGTAAAATTCATCCTGAGCTCGGGCTATCCAGACCAGAACTTGGAAAGAGCACTTCACACGTTATGCACATGGCTGACCAAATGGACCTGGACCGACAACTTAGGTCCCCTTGTCCTCGCCTTCATGAAAGGCCTTGAGCAAGAGCATTTTTACGACATTCTCGTTGACGTGACCCTAAACACCATTGAACCCTTGTTCAAATTGACCATTCTTCCATTTAGTAGACGCTGCTTATTTCCTGTAGTCCATCACATGCTTACAAGGGTCCAGCACAGCCCCCAGGCGTTTCATAAGATAATCCCCCATGCTCCCAATGTCATAAAGATGCTGGCACAAGATGAATCTGGCAAACCATATCTCGTGCAGTTGATTAACTTGTTCGCGGCCCTTATGGATCACTTCTCAGGGTACGACGAGCTGTACGAACCTCTCCGTGAATCTCTCAACCCGTTTTGTGTTGGCAATAACTACAAAAAACCTCTTAATTGCCAAAGCTGGTCGAACAACGCTACTATACCATTACCTTTGCGGCCTTCTGTAGGAAAGGTGGGCCTGTACAACCTAGGGAACACTTGCTATATGAACAGCGTTCTTCAGGCTCTCTTCATGACCAAATCGTTTCGCAATCGGGCGCTTTTGTATGATAAAACATTGTTACCGCCGCTTTTTACCAAACTTCAAACGTTGTTTGCTTTGCTGCAGCACTCGAAAAAGTTTTGTCTTTCCCCGAACGACATTTTGACTCTGCTAAGGCCACCGGGGTTTGTTGTGGGGCACCAGCATGACAGTTCGGAGTTTTTGGGGTACCTTTTGGACACGCTGCACGAACAGGAAAAATGCGTTGGAGGTGGGGACGCTAGTAGTGTAAATGGTAAGTTTGTAAGTCCATTTTCTGAGAATCAGTGTATTTAATCATGTGCTAATTTAATAGTTGAAGGTGCCGCATCCGCAGACATACACCCCACAGTGGTGCAAGAATCGTTCGGCGGCAAGACGGTGACGGTGTCCCACTGCGAGGAATGCGGTACGAAGAGCGAGAAAGTGGATCATTTTCGCGAGTTGCAACTGTCGTTTCCACAGAACGCGGACAACCAAAGCGTTCAGAATCTCCTGGACTACTACTTGCAGGCGGAGAAGCTGTGCGGCGATAATCAATATCGATGTGACGTCTGTGATAAGTTGACAGGTGAGTAGCTTTTTTAATATGCAGTAAAGGGCACTTATGAAAGTAAAAAAATGTATAATCACCTCCTTCTCCTTATTATTTAATCATTAAAGACATATAAAAGAAGGCTTAAAGGCCCATTAGTCATAAAGCCTACTATAACCTGCAGGAATGCTACAATAATAGTTTTTGATTAAGGTTTTTATAATCATTTGTTTTGCTTACTGGTCTGGTCAGTCCAATTCCAATTTTATTCTGTGATGAGTGAATGCTTTGATTTGTGTAGGCATATTTAAATGTTGAAGTTATTTTATGTACCTATGTGGATGTTTAAATTGTAGTAGTAATTTATTTATTTATTTTATTAAATATGCAGCCATAAAAATTTTCAATGTAAACTGCTGACAAGGTCAAGAATTCAACAATAACTCTAACGGATTCTGGTAGTGTAACAATATTTTTGATTGTTCCAACTTAATTAATTGGAATGGGCCAATTTAAGCACTCATTATCCTTAATAATTCAATTAAATATTAACAGTTCACTGGCCCGGCCCTTTCGTGCCATAATAGGTGCCGCAGATTGATTTTATCGACGTATTGGTTCGCGCGCCAGTTCTCGGGTGAGATTTCTACGCATGCCAGGTGATCTGACGTCAGAGAGAGGAAACAAAACTGTCGTTCGCGGTCGGTGCTAGCCCTTTGGCACGTAGTGTTCCCTTGAAGCCAGGTTTAAATGGCGTGAGAAATCACATTGGTAAATAAAAGGCATCATGTGTGTCGCAGACTTTTCTGGATTAATTTTTACCAAGTGGTGAAGAGTTACACCCATTTATTTTCTCTCATTTTATATTATCCTATTCTATCTAAGTCTATTTTATTCCACCTTACTTCATTTAATTTCACTCTATTTTCATGGAAACATTTTTTTTTCTTTTTTTTTTAGTTAAGGCCTACACTTAAAAGGTAGCTTTCGTTTTACAGATTTACACTTAATAATATGTGAACTTTCCTTCTCGCTGGAAAACTACCTAAACTATGAAAATTTCGTAATTTTGGCATCCCATTTAATTGAATAAGATGGGATTGGCTTATTAAAATTTATTGAAACTTGGCACATGGGCTTATTATATCGGCCTCTTCAAAAAATTACAATATAATTTTTCTCTAAAATGTACAGGGGAGCCAATATATTTAGCCACCTTAAAAGTTACATGGGATTTCCTATGTTCAACTAAGCCATGCATCACCTGGTATATATTATGCTGCCATATCTTTTGCACTGGATGACCCTATTTAATACCAAATTTGTTTTTGCTCTTGTATCATAGTCATTACTGTACATAATATGTATATCATAATGCATTGTATGCAACTGCAGGTACTTTTTTCTGACATGCAATAGGTTTTCCAATATAAATCACTAAATCCCATCTCTTTTCAGACGGAGAAAGAATAACGAAAATCGTATCATCCCCAACTCACTTAGTCTTAACCCTGAAGCACTTCCGGTACGACCCCAGCTCGCAAACCCGCACCAAATTACTCCAGCGCGTCAACCTGGACAATCGAATCTGCCTCGAGGGAGTCTTCTTTGACCTCTACGCCGCAGTTGTCCACTACGGCTCCAGCGTAGACTCGGGCCACTACTACACCTTCGCGAGAGACTCCACCGGTTGGTACAAATTCAACGACAGTTCCGTGAGCAAAGCTACCGAGGAAAGTTTGCACCTGTTGAAACCACCGGAGACCCCTTACATACTGTTCTACGCGAGGGAGGACCTGATGGAGCCAGAGAACCTGCCTTGCTTGGCGCTTTCCACGGCGTTGCAAACGATCGTTGCGAAGGACCATTCGGAAAGTGATCTGAACGAAAAAGTCGCAGTGAGCAGGGGTAGTTTAGTGAATAGACAGAGAAAGAACGATGACCCGCCTCCTCCTGGGTGCGGAGGAGGTGGGTTTACCAGTCCCTCGGGTAACATGTTTGTCTGTTAGGAATGTGAGGTTGCAGTGGCGCTTTATTATCGCACATGGTCGCCCGATCCGGACTGGACAGGGCCTCTAAAAACAAGCAACAATATGTCGTGTATTGTGTATTTTCTCCCTTTAAATCGAAAAAACTCATTTTTTATGTCACGGTTCTTTCAAACATGATCTGTTTGTTTTATATTAATAGTAGAGCTAAAATTAGAGGCCCGATCAGTACTCGTTGTCCTTGCACTTGTACAATAACAAACAAAATATCTGAACCTAGTCAACCAATCAAACAGAAATTGGAAATAGTAAGTCATACAAGTTTGGCAAATGCGATGACTCTTAATTCAACCAATACGATTTGGTTAAAATATAAAAAAAGTATATTTTCAAACCAAGTCGAGACCCAGTGCGATTTTGTTTGGCTGTTAAGAGATTGTTTGGGTTTGTGTTAAAATACAAGTAATGACGACGTTCACAGGTATACATATATTTATTTTGTTGAAATAAATATTGTTAGCTTGATTTCGCCTATCTTGTATTGGCGACTCGTTTTACTCCGAACGAACGAAACGAGCCGAACGCGCACAAACGAGCATACTTTGAGAAAGCTTGTACTTCAGGACTCTTAGAATATTGCAAAATATCAATTGCGAGGCGCATGATTTTTTAAGGGCAGTGGTGGGGTGCTTTAGAAGCCTAAATTCAAAAAATGTACAACCAACTTCTTGTGGCATATTGCATTAGTGAAGACAGTAATATAGGTGGGAATAAAATTTTCTATAATTTTGTCCTCTTAAGAGTTTTCGATATTTTTATTATTTATCAAGTTATTGCTAGATTTGACAATTTTCGAAAGGGTTGAAAATGCTTTTCGCGAATATCTCAGTTTCATTTGATTTCGCGATAAAAAGTGAAGAGAGTAAATTGTTTGGGAATAAAGTTTTCTATTATTTCGTATTGCTAAGAATTTTCAATATTTTTATTATTTATCGAGTTATTGCTCGATTTGACAATTTTCGAAAGAGCTGATAGTGCTTTTCGCGAATATCTCGGTTCCATTTGATTTCGCGACTAAAAGTGAAGAGAGTAAATTGTTTGGGAATCAAATTTTCTATTGATTTGAACTTTTAAGAATTTTTGATATTTTTATTATTTATCGAGTTATTTGCTCAATTTGACTTTGACAATTTCCGAAAGGGTTGAAACTGCTTTTCGCGAATAACTCTGTTGTTTTCAATTTTGGGGCGAAAAGTTAAGAAAGTAAATTCTTTTGAAATCAAATTCTGTATTATTATGTACTTTTAGGAATTTTCGATGTTTTTATTATTTATCGAGTTATTGCTTGATTTGATAATTTTCGAAAGGGTTGAAAATGCTTCTCGCGAATAACTCGGTTCCTTTTGATTTTGCGACGAAAATTGAAAAGAGTAAATTGTTTGAGAATAAAATTCTCTATTATTTTGTAATTTTAGGAATTTTTGATATTTTTATTATTTATCGAGTTATTGCTCGATTTGACAATTTTCGAAGGGGTTGAAAATGATTTTTACGAATAACTCGGTTTCTTTTGATTTCGCGACAAAAAGTGAAGAGAGTAAATTGTTTAAGAATAAAATTATCTATTATTTTGTACTTTTAAGAATTTTTGATATTTTTATTGTTTATCGAGTTATTGCTTGATTTGACAATTTTTGAAAGGGTTAAACATGCTTTTTGCACAAAATAATAGAGAATTTTATTCCTAAACAATTTATTCTCTTTAGTTTTCGTCGCGAAATCAAAAAGAACCGAGTTATTCGCGAAAAGCATTCTCAATCCTTTCGAAAATTGTGAAATCGAGCAATAACTCGATAAATAATAAAAATATCGAAAATTCTTTAAAGTACAAAATAATAGAGAATCTTATTCCCAAACAATTTACAATCTTCGCTTTTCGTCGCGAAATCAAAAGGGACCGAGATATTCGCGAAAAGCATTTTCAACCCTTTTGGAAATAATTGTCAAATTGAGCAATAACTCGATAAATTATAAAAATATCGAAAATTCTTAGAAGTACAAAATAATAGAGAATTTTATTCTCAACGAATTTCCTCTCTTCACTTTTTGTCGCGAAATCGAGAAGAACCGAGTTATCCGCGAAAAGCATTCTCAACCCTTTCAAAAATTGTTAATTCCAGCAAATATCGAAGATTCTTAAAGAGGACAAACTTATAGAGAATTTTATTCCGAACCATATTACCGTTCGTCCTCGAATTAATATTTTACTTTGCTAAAAGTCCTGGATTGTTGTGATACATATTTGTTTATGCTCCTTCTATTCACTGTGTTCAATGTGGTGGCTGCTGAAACTTTTTCTTCATGCAAGTGCTTTTATAAACACACGGCAAAAATTAAGCGGGTAATTTCAAGAATATTGTGTCCTGTTAATAAAATATTCTATCAAATATCTCCAACGAAAAGCAATCAGGAGATGTTAGATCAGCAGAGCACGGTGGCCAACCGAACTTTAGGAAATTATTCTTGCTTCAATTGATTGAGAGGTTTCTTATCTTTATTACACTCCTTAACTGTCCAATTTCTGAAATCTCCATTCTTAATTACAAACAAACAAAACCTACCACGCCAACTTGTTGCTGAATACACAGGCTGCAAAATAGGCTGCATTGTGTCCTGTCCTCAACAAAACCCCTTTTTCAACTATTTATTAATGCACTAATTACTTATTTGTTTCCTGATAAGTAATCGTATCCATTATTAGGGTACCCATTACTTCATGTATTTGCGACCAATCAGCGCACACAAAATATTGTATTTATGTGGTAAATTGATAATAATTAGGTAATTAATTTCTTTTGATATTGGCAAGGTAAGATTTTTTAATTTTTGCATTACTTCACCCAGGTTCTCGCAAGTTGGAAGTAATTGTAATGTAATAGACAAGGTAACAGTTTGTTGACATTGTCAACTTGACAAGTTTACATTGACAGCAGGAAATGAAGATTTTTGTGACACTGATATGACTTATATAGTTGATAGATGGTTAGCATACGAAAAAGAGCTTCAAAAATTTCCTTATTCCCTCACCGCGAGCGCCATAATCGTAAAAGCTTTAGCTCCACTCATTGGCACACAGTAATCACATAAAGCTATAATTATCAAAAAATTATGGTGAATAATACACACACATTTAAAAAATATTTTCGACAGTATTCTAGGTGTATTTTAGATGGCGTTTCATTTTACTTAATAAAAACTTTACATCCTGTAAATATGTACAAATTCATTTGTCAGTAAAGTATCAATATTGCAGCTGAAAAATACGCATCACATTCGTCACAGTGTGTTCAAAATAGTGGCACGCTTTTTTGGGCACACTGTATATTTGTGCCGCAGTATTATCAATAAAAATATTTAACATAATCTCTGCGCAAAAAGGTAACAAACATTTTACACGTATTGGCATTAAAATGTGATAGACTTAGGCTGGAGTCACATATCTCCGATCCTGCGTTTCCATTGCCCAATGGGGATGTCGTCTGATGCGTGCGACTCCGGCTTTATTGTATATAATATCAAAAAACTAGTTTTGGTGTAAATATTATTTCGTATTAACACAGTGTAATTAGGTAGTTTATTTTATAGTTTTTAGGTGATTATACATACATATAACAAATATAATATGGTATTTTTTGTCCTAAGTTATTCTATTAAATAGATAATAATAAAGATAACGTTCATACCCTTGAGAAACTACGTGTGTTTTTTTCGTTGTTTCTTGTAGTGCCACCTAAATATTGATTAGCTTCAGCAATCACATAAAGGCTAAAATTACCAAAGCATATATGGACTTCATTTTAAATTAAATATCAAGAAGTGTTTCTGTATGTCGTTCAGTTTGAAGAAGAGCACCATTAAAAGAGATTCCTGTATAAATAACAACATTCTTGAAAGAGCAGCCACTCGTGGGGACCTGGGTGTAACCTTTGATGAATCCCGAATCCCTGAGCTTCACCAATAGTATAAGGGCTAAAATAATCAATATTACAGTATTTTTTACTTCTTTTGCAATTTTTGGAAGAACAACTATTAGCAAATTTGGTGGTCAAAATCCCGAAGAAAGACGTCTATCCTCGGGACTGCTTTAATGTCTCGGGCTCGGGGATTTCGAAAATGCATTTTTTTTTATAAAAATGATACTAAACCAAAATATCGCTGTATTATCTTAATATACACCACATTATTCAAGCTGATAAGAACTCGCGACAGTTATCAAGGTTTAAACATGGGTTTCTCTAATTTGCCCTCCGTTCATTCATAATGCTAAAAAATCCCTTATTATAGTACTACGCATTCCACACAAGGTCGTTTTACCAAGAATCCCATAGAAAAATGCAGGGATTGGCCAATGAGCTTGAACATCCTGGGTGCCCGAGAGAAATACAATATTGCAGACCCTCCCCGATTACATGCTTTCTCGCTCTTTCTTTATCCATTGAAAAAAGATGGCGCAACGAAATTATGAATGGAGATCAAAGTTCCTCCCTCAGACTTCCTTCTTTTCCTAGATGGCGCCGAGTCACTAGGCCGAAGCAGAGCACCCGCAACGGCAAGGCAACGCTGTAATCTGTCAAATATTTCAAAGATGGTTGACGGTTGCGAATGTTTTCTAGTATTTTGGTGTCTTTTTAAGTGTTTTAATGTGTTTTTAGTGAATTATTGGACACATTTTGGCAAGAAAGGCCGAGGAAGATGTCGACAAGTGCTTTTAGGCGATATTTAATTGTAAGTACAAGTATATTCGCATAAAAATTGCATGCATAGGGGCTAGCAGGTTCTATGTTTATATGCTTCTACAAATATAGATAACATTTTTTAAAAGAAATAAAAACGCAAGGAACAATACGCTCCATTATATCTTTAGTTGGCAATGCTACGACAATAAGATTGTGAATGTAAAAAGCAATAAGAAGTACAACGTCAGTCCCGAAATGAGTTTTTTAACAGTTAAATTATAAACCTGACAAACTTTTGGTAGATACAGACTCGTTAGTCATACTGTAGGTAGATAAGATACATACAATATGTAATTACTAGCTAATTAGCTAGTCAAATTAGCCAGCTAAATTAGCTTTTAGTTTGTTTTATTTTATTGCCTCGATCCATCTATAGATAGAACCTCGGGTAGAACAAAGAAAGGTTTTGTTCGTTTTTCTTAAGCCAAAGAAGGTATAATAAAGTAATTCCTCTCCAGAAGGGACATGAAAATAGGGAATGAATAACAACAGTAGCTTACACTTTATAATTGGTTTCAGTGCGTCTAAAGGGCCCCTGTGTAACCAAAATTTGTAGTTATGCCAATGATTAGCAATATGTCTGCAGTTTCTAACGCTATGGACACACTTTGTTCAGCGCTGTATATCTTAGTAAATAAGCTGGTCTATGGTAAATAGAAATATCAAATATAAAAAGTAGGAACCAAGTACCAAGTTTACCATTCTTGGACAGAACACTTATTGTAAACGATCATAAGCACTGAAAATGTCTGCAATTTGACTTTCAAACAGAGAATTTGCTCAATATTTCTGTTGTTTCAGTTGACTTAAGATATATTATACACACCTGTACTGAATATAAAAAAATTAAACCACCTAACTAAAAAATATACCATATATTACTTATACTAATAACAAAAACATTAGCAACAATGACTAAACTAATTTTTAGTCAATCTTCAACATTATCTATACAACTTTCAAACATTAGCAAATAATATTACAAATGTGTTGAATATATTATATATTATATGACTCAAGTTATTAAGAAAATTACCTAATTACAGGGTTGTCAGTATTTTATTAATAAAAAGTCGGACGTATTTTTTTCTACAAGCGAAAATGACCCGTTTTGTAAATAAAAAGTGCTTTCTAACGCTCCAACCTTCAACACAAATGTGGCAACCGCGTCATAAAACTATTTTTATAGAATATATACAGTCGGAAATTGCTCGGCGGTGTTTCATAAGATTGGAAGCCTATTAAAAAGCCACTAAACCAAAATATACCTATAGTCCGTTCGCAATAAGACCGCAATTCTCACACGGCTCAAAAGTAAAAAATTAACCTAATTACGGTAGGTTACTGATTTATCTTAAAACAATGCGATGTTGCTACAAATTACTTCCATCTTCTCTATTAAATAGGCGTTAATACAATCTTAATTGACGCCCTGACGATACGCCACTGCTTTAAATGATTTATGGCGCAATTATTGAAAAATGCCCCATTAATAAAGTAGATGTAAGCGTATGGCGTAAATGAATATTTAAAATTAGCTATGACCAGCCATTGCAAAACGACTGTACGGTTCGGTAATTTAAACACTTGATCACTTCGGCTGGCATTAAATTGTGTAAAAAATACTGTTATATTTATATTTTGTAGTTGTGCAATGCTTGTTTACATGTGTGTACCCGGCGACCACAAAAAATGAATAAAGATCTGTATTTGTCTACCAACGAGAAGCAACCAAAGATAAACTTGACATCGTGATCCAAAGCGTTTAGAAAAACATTAAGGACCGATGTTTCTCGCTGGGTGCACTCCACAAATTTAAGCCAAATCGAAAATCTAAACTTTTTTGTACCCCCTGTATGCATGGCTTATTAAATCGATGTATTTTGTACTGTATATAGGTGGATTTGTTAGGAATGCTTTTTGTGAGTTGAATACCGGACCAACAAAAATGTTTTGTTTTCGATAATTTGTGAAGTGGGACAAATGAAGAGCTATATGAATCTTATAATTAATTAATGAGTAACGTGGTTTAGGCGTACGTGAAATATAAAGCTTTAGACAGGGTTATTCAAAAGTCTTGCATAAAATTTATATTTTTTAGAAAAGCGCCGAAACATGGAAATTGATTTAAACTGTTCTTCATCTATCTGTGATATTTTTAAGTCCCCTCCCTTCAACCCCATAACCTCTAGCTATCCCAACTTATTTTTTTCGTTACCAACCCAAATAAGTTTGTCCCAAAAATACCTACCAAAGAGATACCTTATTCAAATTGTCAAACATGTGTTTTATTATATATTTTAGTATATTTTTAGATAGATAGATGGAATTTATTTGCAATACTACACAAGTGCTTTTACACGTTATAAAAAATATACCGGGTGCATGGCTTAGTTAAACATAGGATGAAATCCCATGTAAATTTTGAGGTGGCTATATATTGGCTCCCCTGTACATATTAGAGAAAAATTGTATTATCATTTTTTGAAGAGACCGATATAACAAACACATGTGCTAAGTTTGAATAAATTTTAATAAGCCAATCCTATCTTATTCAATTAAATGTAAATTACGAAATTTTCATGGTTTAGGTATGTAATACAGCAAACACCAGCAAATTATTATTTGGCATTGACAAAACGAAAAGTAGCGTCAGTGACAACATTTTCATTGAAGGCGCTTTAATTATAGCTAAATGTGAGCTATTCCATTAAGGAAAAAGTAACTATGATTAAGTGGTATTATACAGGAAACAGTTTAAGAACAGTGTCTAAAATGTTTTCAGTTCAATTCCCTGATAAGCCTATCCCTTCCATTTCATTAATTAAACTTATCATTAGTAAATTTGAGCTCAAAGGCACTGTAATAAATAACTTTAAATGATCAACTCAGAATGTCAATAGAGCTGAAGAAAGGGATACCAGAGATCTTGATATTTTACTGCATGTGGAGGAAAATAAAATGATTAGCACGAGGATTCTTGGGCAAGCCGTAGGAAAACATCAAAACACAGTGTTGCGCACTTCAAAAAACCATAAATATTTTCCTTACAAGTATCAAAAACATCAAGAGATACTGCAAGGTGATAAAGAACGCAGAATGGTATTCTGTTTTGATGTAATGGGTTTATTATATCGGCCTCTTCAAAAAATTATAATACAATTTTTCTCTCAAATGTACAGGGAAGCCAATTATTAGCCACCTCAAAATTTACCTGGGATTTCCTATGTTCAACTGAGTCGTGCATCACCCGGTATATATATTATATAAGTTTACATTGAAACAGTTAAAAACAAGTTTCTAAGCTCTGTGCCATTAGGACGCACGATACTGTGGATAAAATATTATAATGTTTGCATCAAAACGGTGTAAAATAAATTTCTTTATTACTTACATAACATTACAGATTACACTGTTAATGTGATAAAATAAAATGTCACACAACAACAAATTACAACACCAAACAGAATAAAATAGAATTGTTAAAATCACATTAGGTCATCAAAGCTATTATTGAGGTAGTCATCAACTGAATAAAAAGCCTTTTGCAGCAGATAGCTTTTAATTTCTTTAAAGGACTGTTTTTCATCACTTCTCTAATTTCCAAGGGAAGTACATTAAAAATTTTTACACAATGGTAGTCAGTATCTCTTCTGATTCTCAAAAGTCTGTGAAAGTCTGGGAGTGTGATGATGATGAGCATGATAAGCTGCCATCAGTATCGAAGTAGAGACAACATCGTGACAGCACCCTTATTGAATAAATTATTTTAGATAGTTGACTACACAACTATGTTACATGCTCCTCCCAGGTAAGTTTAGGATCAAGGACAACCCCCAGAAACTTTACATGAGGGACAGCCTAAGAGTAAAGTTCAAATTTTGGGTTTTTGATCTGTTCAGACTTAGCCGGTTTGTCAAAAACCAGCTCATTAAATTTGCCTGCGTGGCACCTTTTTTTGTATCATCAGCAATAAGTATTAGTGTCGAATTGCTTTGAGATTTTGACAAGTCATATGAGAAACAGTAGAGGACCCAGAACCGACCCCTGGGGTACTCCATGTTTTATTTGCAACTTCTGTGACGTATTGTGGTTGTAAAATACATACTGAGAGCTTTCAGAAAAATAAGATTTGATCAATAGGATGCTTTTTTGATCGAAATTGTAGTATTGTAATTTCTGAAGTAGGATGTCATGTGATACGCAATCAAAAGCTTTAATTAGGTCATAAAAGGATGCATAGGTGTCCAGATCCTCTTCCATAGCTTCAGTAATGTAAATGTTAAGCCAGTAATTCTGTTTATTGCAAGTGTTCTCGATTTTTTGTTCCGGAAGCCAAGCTGACCCTAAAAAAACAAGTTAGGTCTTTCGAAAAAATCGCTAATTTGATCCTTGATGATAGACTCAAATATTTTGGAAAAAATCGGTAATAAAGAGATCATCTGAAGACCCCTTGTTTTTAGATATTGGAACAACCTTTGCATCCTTCAGGGCTGAAGGAAAACTTCCAGATTTAATACAGCCATTTGTTAACTTTGTCAGGGGTGATATTAAATGATTCTTTAACGTTTGGACAATTAGTAAATAAAATAAAAACATATTTTTGCACCATTTTGTTCCCATCATCTCGTATTGTAAGCAAATGTTGGCACTTGGGTAGTTGAGTTCCCTATCGTTCAGGTTAGGGTTTTTGAGTTGAGTGCGCTTTTAGAAAAGCATAGCGTATTGAAATGTTAATATTTATGGGTTGCGGAGACAAGGTATGGACTACCTAAAAGTGGCCGGTCATCCGGCTTAACTAAAGATAAAAAACTTGATATATTCCTATCAGTAATTGAAAGTCCGCATTCTTCAACTAATACCTTAGTGCTTAATAACGACATTACTAGAGCATCCGTACAGAGACTTTTAAAAAGCGAGGAGTATCACCCATACAAAGTGAATGTTGTACAGGAACTTCTCGAAGACGATTACGATAGAAGAAGAAGAAAATGTTACTTGGGCTTGTTTTACAGGTGCTTTGGTAGCATGGTATCCAGTTTTTGAAGACCCTTTCGTGACCTAGAATGCCATTAAAAAAAAGACAGTTGGGATAGCTACTGGTTGAAGTGTTAGTTCAGGTTAAATCAATTTCTGTGGTTCAGTTTTAGTCAGATTTTATGAGGGACTTTTGAACAACACAGTATGTGTATCGCTAAAGTTCATTGCAGTGAAATATTAACAATAATTATATTATTATACAGAATTCAAGTTTAGAGTTATACACCGATTTCTATCATTGTTATTGGCAACAAAATTACACCGTAACTTTGTGACGAACCTTCGCCAAGTTCTTTTATTTTCCTTGAAACCAAAATCGTGTCGGGTCGCTTATAGCTCTATTTCTTGTAAGTTCCTAGGTACACGTCACAATTTGGACACGTATGGTTTACATCCATACATTGATCCATACAGCATGGTATTAAACAGCATCCGCAGAAACACCTGTAACAACAAAAGTAGCCTAATGAGCACTCCCCATTATTTTTCTCAGTAAGGTGTACAAAAATGCTTCTTTATCATCAATATAATTATTATGAGAGAACTTACCCAATTAAACACAAAACAGCACTGGCGATGTAGGCCTTGATACCTGGTTTTGACTTTGTGCTTGTGTCAATTTCTGCTCCGCAATGTGGACATACCATATGGGTTGAGTTGGGACCTACCACGGGTACTATAGTCGTCAGGATTTCTGGACCTTTACGTACTGAAACAGAGAACATATTGGTATTGAACGAAGTTAGTGTCCAGCATTTTTTTATTGATATTTTTTACCCTTTTCAATGTTTATTTATTTATTTATTTATTTATCAACGAGCAATAGCCCAATTAAAATACAGAGTAAAAAAGAAATCAATACTAACCTAACCTAATCTGGATAATATACAAAACAAAAACAAATATAAACAATTTTAGAGAACAATAAACAATAAAATAGCACATAACAAAGCAATATAGTATATAATAATACTGCAGATAACACAGATAAGGTAAGGCAACCTTCAAGGGACATCAAAACATCACTTACACGATTTAAGCTGGGACCTAAAGACTCCTTGATTATTGAAACAATCCAACTGGTCAGAATACTGGTTAGCAAGTCTAATAGACCTTGATAGGAAAGAATTATAACCATAGTTAGTACGATGATGGCCAATATGGAAGGGTTGATTGAGCCTTGTTTGCCTCGAAGGGACATGAATATCTATTTTCCTCAACAGCTCAGGACCAAAGCTACATGAGTGCAGTATATTATAGAAAAGGGCAAGGTCCCTATGCATGCGTCTGATCTGAAGAGTGGTTATATTTAGGGAATTCTCGACATTAGAGTAAATGATGTTTTCAACTCCAATATGTTCCTTAAATGCAATAAACCTTAAGAACTTGTGTTGAACTCTCTCAATGGCCTGGATATGTACGTTGTAGTGTGGTGACCAGACACATGAACAATATTCCAAATGGGGCCTCACAAGTGAACAGAATAATATTTTAATGGAAGCCATACTGAGAAAATCCTCGGAGCATCGCTTCACAAAGCCCAGTAATTGCAGCGATTTCGAGACCACCATCGATATGTGAGGTCTGTATGATAAGGTGGGATCGAGGATAACACCTAGATCTTTAATCAGGGACACCGTTTCCAATGGGCAACCATTTATACTATATATGTGATTTATGGGATTTCTGCCGCGAGTAAATACCATTAGATGACATTTTTTAACATTTAACTCCATTCCATTGATTTCACACCAGTGGCTCAGGCGGTCCAGATCGGACTGCAGTCCTATGCTGTCCGTACTATTGTTGATTCTCATATATAATTTTAAGTCATCAGCAAACATTAGGAAGAACGCAGAGGCAAAACAAGATGCAATGTCATTCACATATAGGTTAAAAAGAAGAGGGCCCAGGTGAGAACCCTGTGGCACACCCGATGGGACCTCAAATCCGGCAGACTGGAAGTCTTGAATGCGCACCATCTGCATTCTTTCTGTAAGGTAAGAAGATATCCATTTCAGAAGTTCCCCCTGAATTCCCAGACCTTGAAGTTTGTCTATCAAAACTCGATGATTAACCCGATCAAATGCCTTTGCAAAATCTGTGTACACAGCATGAACCTGGGAACCCCCCTCCATGGATTCCAAGAGATACTCGGTAAATGTTAGCAGGTTGAGCTCAGCGGAGCGATGAGAAATGAATCCAAACTGCTGGTCGACAAAACAGCCCCTCAGGGAAGAGGTCAAATAATCACAAACAAGGCCCTCAAATACTTTAGGAATACAACTCAATATGCTAATAGGTCTATAATTGTCAACCTGAGAGTTATCTCCAGACTTCAATATAGGGGTAATAAAACTTGTTTTCCAATAGGCAGGGAAAGTCCCGCTTTTCAAGGAAAGATTGAAGATATGGAAAAGAGGTCTAGAGAACAAAAAGCTACAATGTTTAATAAAGCTTGGAGGAAGGCCATCCGGACCTGGTCCTTTATTGCCATCCAATCCGGATAGTTTCTCGTAGATAGAGTTGATATGTTAAGTTGAGACAAATTGATGTCCCCAGAAGGCAGAGTATCACGCAGGACACAAACTCCATTGCTATAAGTTTTGGAGAAATATTCAGCAAACAAATTCACAATCATTGTGCCAGAAGATCCAGTAACATTATTGTAGTGCACGATAGACGGTACATTACTTTTGCCTTTCCGGCTATTTATAAATTTCCAGAAATTTTTAACATTCTCCCTGAGAGACGATTCCGTGAACAGAACATAATTTTGATAACATTGCCTTTTTAGGGTTTTGCAGTGAGCCCGTAATAAGGAAAACTCCCTATAATCACTTAATGATTTGCTACTTAAATATTTTTTATGCAATTTCTTTTTCTCAATTATCATCTGCTTTAATTCCAGGGAAAACCAGACGGGAAACTTCCTTGCTGAATACTTCTTCAAGGAAACAAATATATCGATTGTCAGGTATACAATGTCATAAAAGATATTAACCATATTCTCAAGCGACTTGTTCATAAGTAAGTCATCCCAATTAAACTGAGAAAGAAAACTTGTCATTTCCCGCACATTAACTGATTGAAAATCTCTATAAAAACCTTCCCCTCTCAGTCCCGAGTCACCGAAACAGTGTAAATCAACCCCTAGCTCAAATGACAGTGGAGGGTGATGACCATCTACCGGAAGCAAGGCATCATTCGCAGAAAGTATTATGGCCTCACTTTCATGCATGAAAACTAGATCAAGTAATGTGTTGTTTATATTTGTAATTGAGTTAATTTGATAAAGGTTATGATAAGAGCACAAAAAAGAAAGGGTTTGTATGGACTCGACCTCACCCGGAGTAGCCCCAGCCAATGGTTCTGCAATCGAAGCTAACCCATCATTAATCCATAGAGAGTGCGGAAGGTTAAAATCTCCCAGAATACACAACTTATGTTCTGGATATTCTTCAGATAGGTTATCCACACTGTCGGCGAACTCGACATACTTTTGAGGTTCACTTCGGGGTGGAAAATAAGCTGTTGCTAGGATAAATTTGGAGTTCTCGAATAGGACTTCAACAAATAGTTGCTCAATCACACTGCAGTCGACAAAACCCTGCTGGTCATAGTTTTACGGACAGCTATAAGCAAGTTGGTAAAATATTATATGACCCAACGTGTTCCTTTAAATTGAATTGGTCCTGGGTATTAAAATCCGCAAATTTGTTACGGAAATACTTTAAAATAATAATTTATTTAAAAGACCAGTTATTTCGTTTGGAATCGAAATTTGGATCATTAACAAATTTTCCATGTCGAACATAGTAATTAGTTTATAGGAATATTTTCTTATTATGATTAATTGTTAATACGCAAAGTTCATTTCCAAAGCAGGGACGGTATTTACTTACGCACGTCACGTACAGGGTTTTCCCGTATAGTTTGCCACTCACCTACAGGGGTTATTATAAAAGATGCAAAAAAAAAATGGTAAATATAAACATTTAATACTTTTTCTCAAATAGTCTGATTGGAAATTAAAAGAATGTCATGTCGCAAATATCAAAATTTGACAGCAGGTCGGTTTTTTTTTAAGTGCCCCGTTAACGGAGATACAGAGCCCCAAGCTAACTTAAAACATTTAAATTAAAAATAAAATAATTTTCTTAAATAATGATCAAAAAACAATTGAAGCAATTGTTGAAAATGGCTACCTTCTCAACTTTAACACCCTGAATATCAAAAACGGGGCAACTCCGGAGACATGTTCATATGAAGTTTTTTTCTTAGAATATCATAGGGAATCACCCCCTTAACTTAAGTACCGCACCCTGTATATACAGGTTGGCCAAAGAAATCTCCAACATGAAATTGACAACTACTATAATAGTCGTTGGGCGAAGTTTGTAAGAATAAAGTCAAAGTCTGCTTGTTAACTACATTTATTGCAACTCTCAAACTACAGAAACAATTGTCCTGAAATCTTGTACATTTAAAAGCGCGCACAAAATGTTGTTTTTTCTTGTTCAATATCGCTGTGACCTTTGATAGGTCGAAAATTGTCATCTTATATAATTCGAGATTGTAGGCTCCGCATTGCCTTGATATGACCGCCTAGTTCAAATGCCAAGGTATGTCTGTCATATAGTAGTTTTGAATTTTGAACAGTTATCGGTATTTGGTTGGTATACACACAATTATGATTAAAAAAAACTGCTATGACAGCATATCCTCGTTGCCAAATAACAACTTTAAGAGACATTACGAAAGTGAAATACTTATGGCTAAAACGAGGGCTACTGATAATCTAATACGTTCTTCTGCTAACCCCAGCAACAGCGTAGTAAAGTCAGTAATAGCTTAGATAGTTCTTTGCCATCACCTAACGAACGTAATTAATTTTGAAGAAATAGTCCATAGTTTCTTAAACATCTAAGAAACTCCTTCAATAATGTTATACTCAATTTTCTTCAAATAATCTTTCATCCATAATGTTTCTTCATCAAATAAAAATTCACATTTATAATTAAAATTTCATCTATATTTAAATCTTAATACAATTAATATGTTAACATAATTAATATGATTAGTTAGTATACTACGTCTTTAATTTTATATTCCTCAACCTGTTAAGGTGTACTCGTTAATTTGAAACAACCGTACCCTAACAGTTTCACTCAACTTGATGCTATATACAGGGTTTTTCACTTAAAACTCCGCACGCCAATATCTCGAAAACGAATATGAATATTTAGTTTCTGTAAAAAGTAGTCAATGTATGGGGTCAAGTAGATATTTTTCAAAGCTTAAAAAATTCGACGCCTACTAAGAGCTAAGCGTCGCGACGCGTCGAAACTATAAATCGATTGCATTGACTTTGAAATTACGCGCATGCGAAAGTACATGTTATTTATAAACTTTTTTGTTATTTACTCGAACTTATTTATTTTACTCATTTCTGAGTTATACCGGTTTATAGTAAACATTTCTTGATTGACAAAAAATGCAATTACGGATGATTTTAGCAAGAATGAATGAATATTAGTTACTATCGCAACCATTTTTATCGCAATTGTTTTAAGTGCAATTACAAGCGACATATGTTGTCACTGTTGTCAGTACTGCGTCAAAGATAATATATTGTCACATTTTGTCACAAGAAATATTCAAACTTGTTCGGTTTAAACAAAACTAACAATAATTATATGTTATATGAAAATGGTTCAACTTAGCAATGAGGAAAAAGAAGACATGTTACTGGTGTTTGGAGAATGCAGGTCCAAATGTAGAGAAGCAAAAAGAGTTTACGCACAGCGTTATCCGCGTAGAAGAGTCCCCGATGCAAAAACCTTTCCAAGTTTATGTAAAAACTTAAGAGAATATGGCAGTTTCGTAAAACCTAAGAGAAATAGAGAAAAGACGACTACAAATGATGAAAATACTGCTGCTGTAATTCAGCAGGTTGATAATAACCCCAATAAATCCCTATCAAAAATAAAAAAAAATACCGGTGTTTCCATAAGTTCATCGTCGAGAATTCTAAATAGAAACTCTTTTCGCCCTTACAAAACTAAACTAGTGCATAAATTAGAACTAGGTGATCCCGCTAGAAGAATGGATTTTTTAGCAAGATTTGCCGATTTGTATATTGAACATTCTATGGAGCGACGAAAGTCGATTCCATAATAATGGAATTGTGAACAGACACAATTGTCGTTTTTGGTCCGAAAACCATCCTCGTTGGATTACAGAAAGAGGTAATCAGCGAATTTTTGGCATCAATGTTTGGTGCGGCATAATAAACGGATTCCTTATTGGACCTCACTTTTACGAAGGCACTTTAAATGCAGATCGCTATTTAAGATTTCTTCAAACTACACTTCCGGAACTGTTAGAAGAAGTGCCCTCTGAGACTAGAATGAATATGTGGCTACAGCAGGATGGAGCGCCTGCACATAATGCCGTAATTGTAACGAGGTATTTAGACAGAGAATACCCCAATAGATGGTTTGGTACTAATGGACCGGTAAGGTGGCCGGCGAGGTCCCCGGACCTTACACCACCAGATTATTTTCTTTGGGGGTCACCTAAAGGACGTTGTCTATGAAGAACCTATCGAAGATATGGCTGATCTTATTAACAAAATTAGTGCAGCAAAAAATATCTACTTGACCCCCATACATACTAGTGAAGTGTCAGTGTTGTTTTAATTAAATATGGAGAATTTTTGACAATTGCCTAATTGCCCTAGAGTCGGTCCATCTACAGTAAATGAAAAAAAATTAATTCTTAACTGTTACGATTCTATTAAAAGTAAGAATGGGGATTTGAGTGTTGACAATGCAGTGCAATTTACAGCAGATATGCTTAACGTTCGAAAAACAACAATATATAAACTTTTAAAAGAAGAAAAAAGTGTTGGCGTCAAACCTCCAAAAACTTCTCCAGGACGACCAAAACTTGAGCTGGATGACGTTTTAATGCAGATAATAAGGCGAAAAGTCTATAGTTTCTTTTTTAAAAAAGAAATTCCCACGCTGGACAAAGTTTTGTTCTCAATCCGAGAAGACTAGGACTACCCATTTATGTGTAGAAATTCGCTTTTGAAATTATTTAAAAAAATGGGGGTTCGGTGGAAAAACATAACTGGCAATCGATGTTAATAGACAGAAGCGATATCGTCTGTTGGAGAAGAAATGACTTAAGAAGCATCCGAAAAGCCAGAGAAGAAAACAAAGAAATATTTTACCTAGACGAAACATGGCTAAATGAAGGCCACACTGTGACTATATTGTGGCAGGATGCAAATATTAAAAGTTCAACGCAAGCTTTTTTGGAAGGATTGTCCACAGGATTAAGACCGCCATCTGAAAAAGGACATCGACTTATCATAACCCATATTAGAGGTTCTGAAGGCTTCGTTAAAGGTGGTCTACTGATTTTCCAATCTAAAAATACAGGAGACTATCACCAAGATATGAATGTCGATGTCTATGAAGAATGATTCGAGCAAATGTTGGATCTTATACGGCTTATAACAAAAGATGCAATAATTGTGTTGGATAATGCAAGTATCACTCTAGGCTGACGGAAAAATTACCGACAAGTGCGTGGCGTAAAAATATTGACAAAATATGTAGTCGATAGAATGGCAAAGTTACGAGGAATATCTGTGCTCAACTCTCTCCTTACCACTGCGAATTATACCCGATCGAACTTATATGGGCTCAAATAAGGACAGATGTCGCTAGAAAAAACACGACTTATAAAATGGTGGATTTAAAAAGACTCTTTAATAAAGCTATGGGTAAAATCAGTGCGGAAAAGTGTATCGATCATGTGATAGAAGCAGAAGTAAAAATGTGACAGGTAGATATAATTATCGAAGCGCTTATTATAAACGATGTTAATAAAAGTTCATCTTCCGAATCGGTGTACCACATTTGAAATACTTATCTCGGAATATATGAGAGAAACGAAAAAAGAAACAGAAAATAGAAGATATTTCATTTATGTAATAAAATTTTAGGACAAATAAATACATATCTAGAATTTCATCCGCTTTCCGCCCTTTAATGATAAGACCATCACGCTGTCACAACCACCGCGCCCCTTCCTGTTACAAATAAAAATCGCAATATTCGACAGAGCCAAAAATATCTTGAGCCAAGCCTTTGAGTTGGATACACGCCACCGAAGATAGGAGGCTTTGTTTTATCAATTAACATAAAAGTATAATGAGTTAGATGACACATTCCAATAACACCGTAGCTAAATTAGGTTTTAATTAATTGCCTATTTAATTTTGCACTGTTGAACAACAACAAAATCGACAAAACAAAGATATCCTTGGCTAATTTTTTTTGTAGAGTTCGCAGTCGTTGATCCAAGACTAAATATCATTTCTTGTGTTATTTATAGGAATAGGAATAGAAAATAACAACAGTAAACACATAACAATGCAATAAATATTTTTAACTCCTATTGTTTTATTGGATTTTGATACACAGATTATGGTCATGGTCAAGTTATTATTGAATTTAAACTGTTTACCGAAAAAATCAAAATTCATTGGAAAGAAACTAATAAACAAACACCTAATATATTTTAAAGTGAGGGGACCCGATCTGAGATCTTGTAACTATGTTGTTTTTAAAGCTTTTGGATAGAATCTGTTTATGGCAAACTTTGATTGGCGGCTATAATGACACACACTATTAAATGTTGCACAAATAGGTACTTAGGTGTTCAAATTAATTACTTTAATCATCCATAATGTGAAACAGTTATAAAAGCAACAGACAGTTATTTAAGTATGTAATAATTATAAATCAATTATTTGTGATTCAACCACCTTGGTAGGGTTCAAATGAATTGGTGCTCTTCGATCAAAGACTGAATTGAAGGTTAAATTGAATTAATAGAATCAAGGCAGCGTTGCGTCAATTAAGCGCTGTTTACCCCCTGCTTCACAGGCGGAGTAGATAGAAGATACAAGTTCCCTACAGACTGGCTTCCGCTCTAACACTGTGCAAAACAAGATAGAAGCAGTTCTAAGAAAACCAGTATCTTCTAAACTGTAATTCCCAGAAATCACCGAACCTAAAACAATTTTACCAATTTTCAATCAACCCACAAGAATCCAATTAGTCAACATCGCAATGATCCAATCCAAGATGAGAAAAATAATTAATAAGTTTTAATAAAACTATCTCAAAAAGCTATCTATACAGGCGCCAAGAACTATGCAGCTTTTCAACTTTCCTAAACGACACATTTTATTTTAATTTATTAACATTTAATAAGACAATCCTAACTTATTCAATTAAATGTGATGGCAAAATTACGGAAGTTGATTAAGATTGGCTTATTAAACTTTATTCACACTTGGCACAGGGGTTTATTATATCGGCCTCTTCAAAAAATTATAATACAATTATTCTCTAAAATGTACAGGGGAGCCAATATTTAGCCACCTCAAAATTTACATGGGATTTCGGGGTATATACTTTCAGCACCCTGTATACGGGTGTAAAGTATCTTTTTGCATATCCGATGGGCAATGGTCAAACTCTCGAGGCTTTCTCTTATTTTGTGCTGGATTCAAGTTCCGAAAAATAGAAAACTATCAAATTTAATTCATTTATGTGACGTATGCTGGGCGATGACTCTTTTATTACCTGCTGTTACTGCAAACAACTGAAATAACTTAACGTCAAAGTAGCTCTTACATCATTCGATAGATCACATTTTAAACTAGGTCACATATACTGTTATGCGCTTCTGTTCTGTCTCGCGTATTTGTACCTACACACGGTAGATACTGCACTACTGGGCATTTTGTCTTGTTGTTGGGTGTGCCCAACCCCAACAGCAACTTAATAGTAGATTACCAGTGACAAGAGACAAGTGTTAGCCTGGAATCGTTCTTTGAGAAAAGCGAACATCTTTGCAGACGCCTTTTATACGAACAGTTCACACTGAACAAATTTCAAAACGGAAATCCAGACATAGAGAGCAGAATAACAAGAACAATACGAACTTCAACCCCGCAGAACAACATCTTCGCACCACCAGCGGAGATAAAAAAAATTATTAATTCAAGACTAAACAAAAAAGCACCAGGACACAGCGACATAATAAAGAGGAATTACCAGAGTATTTAAAAAATTAGTTTTCAAACATCCACTGTAGTATGGTTTAATGACTCTATGGCTTCTATAAAATATTAAAATTTCATTAAATTGTACCGGTCGGTTCGAAAGTTAGAGCCAAAAATGTAAATTGCTGGGTAAAGCCTGTCCAGAGATATAAGAAAGTTACACTTTGCCTTTGAATGGGATTATCCAAGGGTGGCCATAAACAAACAATGAATGAATGAATAAATGCAGGTAAATTATGGTCCGTACTTAAAAATGTCTTAAAATAAACTGCAAATCCGGAAGACGTAAATTCATTATTAAAGTAATAGTTTGGTGATTTTAAACCGATTTTTACCTGATTCAAAATGAGAGGGTTAATCCCATAAAACAAATTATGTTCTAAATAATGTACATATAGCCACTCTAGTTAGTTTTAAGCTTAGTAATTATTCTTACTTCGTGTGTAATACAGCGTTTGTTTAATCGTGTGTGAGTCATGAAAAATATGTGCGAGCCCAATGTATCTCAGCAGATAACCCAGTCGAAAAGCAGAAAACACTTTTCTGTGGAAACTAAGGAAGTTATAATAGTTATTAATGATACTAGTTCGATATGAACACTATAATGAAACGTGTGCAACGTTAAACCACGAGGCGTTAGCCGAGTGGTTTAATTGCACAAGTTTCATTAACAAAGTTCATATCGAACGTGTATCATTCAAAATTTAATCTACGACAGTGCAAATAGATTTTATTCGTCTAAATTTCATTAATATCAGATACGTTTTCGTAATTTTTAAAATTTTCAGGTGTTCATAATAGTCGTTATCATGGTAACCGCATTTTTGAGAAAAAAAACAGTGGATGGGGTATTAGATTAGACGCTTATGGACCAAAAAAGTATGCGTTTTTTATATTATACCGGGTGTTGCATCGTCGAGCGGGACATAGGAAATGTAATTTTAAATGGGGTCAATTATTGGCTTCCCTAATTATTTTAGAGAAAAATTCTGTTTAGGTTTATTAAAGAGCACTAAAACCCACATTCAAAAGAATAACTTTAGATATTTTTGGTGAGCCCGTTTACGGGTTATCGCTGATTTCTTTTTAACTATTTCTCCTTTTTATGGCCCCGTATTTGCGGGCACCAGTCAAGGTAAAAGATGACTGTCAAATAAAGTTGTCATTTTGAAATGTGTGCTTTATTGTTATAAAAACTCGTACTTAGTACTTAGGCTAATAGAGAAAAGCGCGCCTCAAAAACAAGGAATTTAATTGAGGCAAGGAAAACTCTTTTTTTTTTGAGACAATATACAGGAAACTTGTTATCAGAAACTCCGTTAGAAGTGGTTCAATTTCGATTTTGACAACGTCATTATTGCCGTCTAATTTTCTATTGTATGCAAAGTGTTGGCCAAAAATAATTTAAATATGGGAGATTCTGAATCCGAAAGTGTCCCTTCGGATGTCGAAAATATCGCGCAAAGCGTAATAGATTCCCTACTTCCCGAATAGTCAAGGCAGGTGTACGAACAGACCTCCGTAAAATATGAACATTTGGATGTTATTATGAATTCATAATGGCACTGAGTGCTATTATGAAGGTCATAATGACATCCAAATGATAATGCTAAATACGTCATAATGGCACTGTCGTAGATTAACAATGTTTATTCAACTCTCATTGAACGTGCGGTCAGCAAGCAAGCAGCTTTAGAAGAAACGGCCACATTAACAAAAATTCCAACATCAACTGTATGAAAAATTGTGAATAATCTCATTTTAGCGAGGAAAAGAAGAACCGATACTGGCACTTTCTCGAAGGTAGATGGAAGTGATCAAGATATAATACGGCGTAAAATTTACAAGTTATACGAGGAACAAAGCGTGCCTACATTAAATAATTTAATTAAGATGCTTGACAAAGATGAAACCGGCGTTAAATGTGGCAGAACAACGTTATGGAAGAAGTGTATCCAACACATGGGTTTTAGATTTAAAAAAATTAACGAAAGACAAGTTTTAATGGAATCCAGTAGAAGTCGGGAATGGCGGTCCGAATATCTACAAAAAATTATGATTTACAGAGATCAGAAAAGGCCGATTATTTACTTGGATGAAACCTGGTTCGACACATATGATACCCCGGAAAAGGGTTGAGTTGACTCAAGCGGCAAGTGTAAAACAAGCGCGCCATCAAAAAGATGTAAACGAATTACGATTTTGCATGCTGGATCTAAAGACGGATGGATTCCAAATGGACTTTCTCTGTCTGCAAAAAACATTAAAGATTCTTCTCTGGATTACCATGAGGACATTACCGCTAATATATATTTGAAGATTGGTTTAAAAACAAGCTAATTCCAAATATACCTCCAAATAGCGTAATTGTAATGGACAATGCACGCTACCATAGTAGGCAGTTGACCAAAACTCCCTCCTCAAATGACACAAAAGCAACAATCCAAAACTACATGTATGATAATGACATGTATTTTCAGGAAGATTACAACAAAAGGCAATTAATTGAGGTTTTACAAAGTTTAAAACTACAAAAGGAATACTTCTGTGATAATTATGCAAAAAATCTAGGGCATACAGTTTTAAGGCTTCCACCATACCATTGTATATTTAATCCCATCGAACATGTTTGGCACCAACTGAAATCTGCCATTCGTCGTAACAATATTTGCCCTACTATTAACTCCAGTGTACTTGAGCTTATAGAAGCTGAAGTTTTACTTATTAACATCCCTTCACAAAGTTGGGCAAATTCTGTTACACATGTTGAAAAAGTGGAAAAATCCTATATCCATATAAACAATATAGCACAAATAATAATTAGAACATATGATGATAGCGATAGTGATATTGATATATTAGGTAAATAATTATTATAAGTACCGAATAATTTGTATATTATTGTAATCATAAATATAATTTTTAATAATAAAATAACTTGTAATTTCACATTTAAACATAAATAAAATATTATTTAATGTCTTACTTATTTTTATTACAAACCATGATTAAATTCTAAGCAAAATACGGACCTGTTCGGCCATATTTCAATTTTACAGCTAGCCCGGATTTTTTCTAATAGGGATCAGTTAGTCACTTTCTTATATCTCTGACCAGACTTTACCCCTTGGCTCTGTGTCTCCGTTAAGAAACACTTTGGGAATTTTTTTCTATGACAAATTAGGGTTATTTTGACCTCCTCTGTGTGCTGCCGAGAAATTAGGGGGTACCTACTTACCGGTAACCCTGTATATTCCTTATACCTTTGATCCGTACTTTCACTTTTTTCACTGAATTTACGTCTAGAGAAGAGAAAGTATTGTTTACTATCGTCAATAGCAAGCAACTCACATTGGGTTACCAAAGAACTAGCATCGCTTTCTCATAGACAAATTTAAAAGTATTTTTTTCGAATTCAAAGATCATTTGGAACCTGTCGGGCTTTTTCAATTGTATGTTGGATAGAAATCGACAACATAAACATTATTTATTGATTGATAGAGAAAAACCCTGGAGGTTCTGCTATTTATACTTTATTTCTTAATTGTTGACAGCGCAGCGAAGGTTCATTAGTCGTACAACTGCCATAAACCATACGCGTGACAATAACAGGCGCCTGGTCTTAAATTACACAAGTACCTTATTTCATAGTAGAATGTTTCCAACTCACTTAGTTTAGTTTTCAACGTGTTATGCTTGACGTAAAGTAAAAACAATAGTTTTAAATGTACATGACACACTTGTATATCAAACTAAGGACACCTGTACAAATTGATGAGGATGTGAAAAGTATCATAAGAAGAAAAGTTCATACCGGTTATTTCAATATGGAGGTCCCAACATTGGATAAAATTTTTAATGTTATAAGAGATGAGAATTTACCCAACCTAGGAAGAGAAATTTATTTATACAATTGGAGGCCTTGTTTTATAAAAGAAACTTTCTTAATATTACTATTTTATATCATGTAGTTCTTACGAATGTTACCATTGTAAGTCGTTTCAAAAATCATTATTTTGTGGAAAAAATATTTTTGTCATTGTACCAGTGCCCCACAATGTTTAATTTAAAAAAATATACGCCAATCTCTCAACCTGATGAGAATTATGATTTAGCAATTAAATAATATTTAAAAATACTTAATTAACACACCCTGTATGTCGTTGTAGAGGGGTCACGTTGAGTGCACTAGCCAGACATGAAGCATATTATTTGACGTCAGCGCCGAAAGAAGATTTTAACACATATCTGTGAATGCCCAAAACTTCTAAACAGAACCCGTTACATCTGTTAGTTTACTAAATATATACCGGAACTTTGCAGTGGCGTATCCAGCATATGCTCTTGGGGGGGGGGGGGGCGGGGGGCAAAGTGCTTACTAAAAGTGGTTGAAAAATACTTTTTATCGTCATTTGTTAGTCCTTGGTACTACGATTCACAAAATTACCAATTTCTGTATATTAATAAAATCAATTTAATCTAAATTTATTTAATAGCTCGCTTAAGAGCTTTTAACAAAGTTAAACAAAAATTAGAAAACATAAGTTAGAAAGTATTTCTTAATATAGGTAAGAGGTAAACAGTAAATAAATAACAAATAAATGCTGATGCAACAAAAATAAACAAATACTAAATACAACCTACAACTTTGGCTAAAACAGGAACTACTAATTAATTTAAAAAAAGAAAAACAACATAAGAATATGTCAATATACATCCTAAATAACAATATGCAAGACACTCAAGATAGACAAGATAATCACGAGATAAAACATAATCAAATAAAATTTCTAAATATTCTTATAATATCTAATATAGTCTAATCAAAACCAAGTTGAAAGAAAGGAACAAAAAACACCAAATTCAAACATAGAGTAGATTGACTTTCTGACACTCTTAGGGTGTGTTCCGTTTGTGCTACTCTTTAATAAAATTGTTCTGGGGGGGGCAATTGCCCCCTTTGCCCCCCCCTGGATACGGCACTGGAACTTTGTTAGATATAGAGTCCACTAGCGGCTTTGTCTATGCAACACATTTAGCCATTTAGTAAACACTCGCGTTTAAAACAGAAATTAACGAATTTAACAGCGGTACCATTGAGTTGTATGTATAAATATATTGATTTACATAATTTTATTTTATAATAATGCTAATCATTTTTGAATTTTGCGCATGGTTGCATAGATACGTAGGTACACACGACTACATAAGTATAAGTATTTTCATTAATGCGTATTTTTTTAACCAGTTTTCCGGTATCTACGCAGTGCGTAATTGTTTTTTAACTGGTGTCATGGGATTCGCAGCCATTCATCATGCGAGACATAAAGCGCTCGAGTAGAGGTAAATCATTTTTACTCCTACTCAGCGAGTAGGGATGAGAAGCACCCGATATAAAGGGTTTTTCGTTAGTATTGGGAAATATTAGATATAAAGGTTTTTTCTATACTCTGTTGCTTAATGCTAGAGAGTAATAAATTGTAAATTTGCAATGACAGGACCGATTAAGTAGGGTGAACAACTTAAAAGTTGCATTGTAAATTTCAGGTTAACTGCAATGCTAGTTTTTGAAAATTCTGTATTTCAGACCTACACAATTTGCATACAATAGACAGACGCGTTTGGTGAATAAAAGTAATGTGACAGGTAGTTTATTAAAATAAGAAGTATAATAATAATTATACTTGATTATAATTATAAAGGCAGATAATTGAGATATTATTTATTCTAATATTAAGTAGATAAAAACTTATATAGAAGTAAGAATAATATGAAAATAGATAAATTGAAATAAATATTAATATTTATAAAAAAATCTACTATGTACAATACAACAACTTAATTCTTCATCATGTTCCGAGTAGTCCGATGAACTATCGTCGTTGGTGTCCAGAGAAACAATAACAAAAATTCATTTTCTTCAAAGTTTTCCATAGTTTCTTCTTTTCCATGGGTGAAATGAATTTATCCTTTTTCATTTCAGACATTATTTTGTCCAAGATAGGTGCATCTCTCTCATTACTCTCTCGCATTAAGAAACATACTATAGTACGAAACAGAATGTTGCATCATTGTTGTTTTAGTGTTATAAATGTATACTAGCTCATTTTTGTATTGCCTCTGGTCTAATGATCGTGTGACATTTTTAATTTTTTGAAATTCGCATGCATCCATTGACATTAATCTACTCTTGATGAAAAATCAGTCGGAAAAAGTGCCTGTAAAGGGTATAACAGATTGTTCTTTAAAATTCTGAAGACTGTAGAAGAACTTACATTCACGTTTAAAGCAATCATTCTGGTACTTGTTTTAGGAGTTTCCTCAATGTCATAAAGCACGTGGTCGCCCGTTTCCAGCGGTTTGTTTTTGAAAATTTCCAGTTTAACTAAGACGCTGAAGGTGAGACTATTAAACATCGTATAATTAGGGTATTTTTCCTCATTAAGGCGCCTGGCTGCTAATGAATTACCATTGCCAGGTCATAAACGAAATACATTCGCACATTTTGAAAATCTTGACAATTTGACACCTAAACATTACTTAAATATTACTAATTAACAACAAATGAATGCGATGCCTTCTCTCCAAAAATTTAAAAAATTACTGAATATATCTTTTTAGAAATTGGCACGTCGATATAATTTGAAACGACACATCTTGGAAGGATAAAACCGTGTCTGTAACTATACAGGGTTGGTCAGAAAGAATACCAAGTTTATAATTTTAAATAGAACGTCCTATATATTTTTGAGATTCAAATTGCTCCCCAAAACACATTAAATGATATAGGGTTTAGTGAATTAATTTGTCAAAATGGCATATTTTATGATCACAAATTTTAAATAAATGAACAAGCACATGGTGAAAATAAGAAATACCTAACAATTTAACAAACACTATTTTAAAATGTCCATCATTGTTTGGTATCTTGTTGTGTGTCTCATTTATTAGGCACTTATTAGAGTTTATTCCAGCATAGTCAGGGAAACTATTGCTTTAAACTGTTAAAATGTGTTCAATATGCTCATTTTTTAGTTAAAGAGGGAGACACATTCATAGCTGAGCTGGAGTACGAACTTTTTTCTCGATCCCTATACCATGTATAGTAAAAATGATAGAGAAATCTATTTTTTTGCTTAAGAATGTAATACCTACACGCAAGTATAAAAAAGTTATGACTTCTCAAAAGAGTAAAAAGACATGTAGGTGGTGCCCTCTACAAGTGGGAGCCATACTAACTACAAATTCGAATTTCGCATCTCAAAGAACCTCTAGATACCAATTTTAGTTGGAATAAACCGACATTATTTCAAAAATTATTTAGAAAAAGCAGAAATAAAACTTTAACACCCTGTATCATCGAAACGAAGCATTTCCGGACGTAGGTTTATAGGAACTTTTTTCATATTTTTAACCAGGGCAACTCATCCTGAATTTTTTCGCAATATTAAAGCACAACTGTAAACGTATTTTTAAATAGGATATCAACAGTTCTGTTAATATTCAAACGTTGTAAATAAATTGTTCTAAGTGACCTCCAAATTAAGCCTCTAATAATATCAAACAGTTTTGGCTAGAAAGCCCCACTAAAAGTAATCTAAAGGGGACATATCGGGACTTCGCGCTGGCCATTTAAACGTCCAAAAACGGCCAGTTAGGAGACATCACCAGTTCATCGGATTTTAACACTTCTTTGATGAGCACCAAAATTAATAACTATGATTTATAAAGTAATTGTAATTAATTGATCATTACCTACTTAAGTAGGATTTAAGTCCTTTACGGTTACTAAATTATGCATTATTCCATGCAACTTTTGACTCAGTAAGAGGCAGTTTTAAACGTATCGATGAAATTATGTAAAAACATTTTTTTGGCTGTATCAAACGCTTAGATAAATCAATCATTTTAACGCTCAAAACCTACGCTATAGTACGTCATTCATTCAGTTTAGATTGCAAAATAATTTGACATCCAAATAGAGAAACTATAGGCATACACACTACATACATAGAAATTTTAAAGGTCTAGGCACCCTCTTAAAATTAGTGGCCACCTTTAGATTTTGTGACACTTACTGTGATAAGTAGGAATGTACGGGGCTGTGGGGGGAACCCCCCCGACTGCCTGGGCATAGCTGGGGGGTGCTGCCGGCGGAGGACCATACGGAGGCGGCACGTCATATCCTTTACTCATTTTTTTTTTGAGTTCTTGGAGACTCGGATAAAAAAAAACTGGCGAAAAACGATTTTTTTTAAAGCTGGCCCACACGATTTGTTTCGCGTAAAAACAAACACATCAATAGCCGCTGCGGCGCAAGGCTACTCGAAACTAATAAGCAGGCAAGCTTTCAGCGGGCGTTTCTCGTTCGTTTCACGTTCTAAATCTGGTAGGCCGAGGTCAACTTTTCATCTAAGGCGACTGGGCGAAAATAAAAGCAGCTTCGTAGTGCGCGGCTACTTTGGTCTTTTTTCCCTGCCAGCGTGCCGTATGGACAGGTAAACTTAAAAAAGCTCCGTAGTCCAGTCAATCCAGAATTCGTTCGGGGTAGTTCAGACTGGCGCTGTCGTCGGATGATGATAACATTGATAACCAATAAAAATCAACAAAGCACAAAGTAAGGGCAGTGGCGACTCTTCCGTAAGGGCTGCAGCCCCCGCAGCACAACGAACGCACAACGGGAAAATGAAATGTACATCCCTATTTATAAATATATTCAACAATCACGTTGCGGTAGACACCACGGTTGTGATTAAGCACAGATAGCCCCATATCACCATGTTAGTTAATAACACTAACAGTTAATACAATTTTTTTTAACAACTAAAGTAATATTGTTAATCCTTTAAGATCTAAAAACTTTATAAAAATCTAAAAACTCTCATAATTAAAATAAGAAAGAAAATCTTTCTCCTTCAAATGTTTTAACTTAATTTATTATCTTATCCACAATGTTTATTCACATTTATATTCAAAACTTCATTTATATCTAAATTTCAATTCAATTAATCTGGTAATATGACCAGTCCGTACACCATTTACATTTATGATCCTGTGAGTTGTACTCATTAATTTGAGACAACTTACATTACATTTCCACTAAACTCGATGTTGGTATCCCCTGATGATGAGTGCTTAAGCGCTCGAAACATGTAGGAAGCTTTTCATTTACTTCTATAATCAATAAACTGTGAAGGAAGACTGCATTGTTTCATTTACATAAGTTAACTGCTTTAACTCGGTTGTTTTATGTTATTTGTAACAATCATAATTTGTAAGTCCGTCAGTCCGTCCCTGATGACCACTTTAGGTCGACGATTTTTGCAACGGAATGAAGCCTTAGAAGGGCTCGTCGTTCACTACTAGTAGCAGGATGTTAGATCGTGGTCTATTATTCATATTCACGCCGACGTACCACCGAATCCCTCACCCTACTGAAAATTCTTAGGTTAGTTACTTGTTTTTATCTGTAATGTATATAACGTGTCTGTGTTCTTTTTAATTTCTAAAAAAATTTTGTTGTGAATGTTAGGTAAATTAGAGTTTTAAAAGCTCTAATTCAAAACTAGTCTGGAGATATCGTCTCTCACCCAACAAGGCTACTGATGTGGATGCCCGGGCATGAAATAGCTGACTTACTTGTAGAGGAGGGTGCACCGATACCGGTCACCTTTAATATGAACTTAATCTACGAAAAAAAAGTTTTCGGGAGAATTCCTCCAGGACAAAGAGAGGCGAAGAAATTCATTTGATGCTCGCCTTTTCTAAATATATTAGAAAGCTCCTTGAGCTACAACTACCAGACCCTGTTGGGTTTTTTTTGCGAAACGTACCTCCAAATCCAGAGTACCATCTCAGAACAATCTTCCTCTTTTTATAAGAATCAGTACATTTACTTAGATTCATTTCATCATTTCATCTCGCCATATTTTTGACCTATTTATCACTCTGTATATTAAGGAGTTGTTTGTTTTGGTATTAGTATGACATAATAGGTCGTGCATGCTACGATCCCTACTAGCAAGCAACCAACAATATACGTCACTAGAAATTCTTGACAGAAAGGCGAATGAAATTGAATTTGCAGTTTTTCCGTTGTTTTTTTTTGCCGTAGATGTGGCGTTTTCTGATGACACCGCGTACGTTCTGTCCTCAACGCATGAAATCCAAATTTGTACGCCAATTTGGCGTACCTAATATTCTTAGCTTTCCGGTTAGTCCGTCTTGCCAGACCTTGTCAAATGCTTTCGATACATCAAAAAAGACTGCCCCCATCAGGGCCGGCCCCAGGGTAGGGCGATCCGGGCGGCCGCCCGGAGCGCAATGATCTAGGGGCGCCTAAATCATGGAAAATGAAAATAAACTGATAAAAAAATTAAGTCACAGGCTTTTATAAAATGCACTAAAAAGTAAAGAATATTTTTTTATTATTCTGATATATCAATAAATTATTTTTCATAATATTGCATTGTCATCAGACCCTTGTAAGTATACCAAATTTCATTGAAATCGGTTCACGGGAATTTTCTCAAAAACGCGTTGCAAGATTTGACTGATAGTTGACAAGATTAAGAGGCGGCAGGCGGAATTTATCATTTTTATTTCTAAGCACATAATTCAAATAATATAATATATTTAAACATTAAGGCAAAATCTAGTTGAATTCAATTCAACATGACAAAACCACTCAACCACCGCCTTGGCAAGTTTTTCGGCCCGTGGCAACACGACTGTACAGGAAACAACAATTTTGAAACAAAGCGAAACAAGATCTAACAGCCCTTTTTAACTGCATATAAAAAGGAAATAGACTTAAAACAATGCATTATTTGCCACTAGACTTCGGCTGGTGCGAAATAAAATAGTTTGTTTAATATGTCACAAGCTATTGATATGCTTAGCAACTGCAAACTCTTCTTTGAAAACCTGAGATCAGATGAAGCTTTTGAAAGCATCATTTTAGAAGCAACCGAGCTTGCTTCAGAGATTGACGTGGAAGCTAATTTCGAAACCACCACGCCACGTCATCGTGTCAGACGCAAAACAAGAACGTTTTTCTATGAGGGCCCGGATGAACCCGTTCAAGACCTCAAACAAAAATATAAAATAGATTTTTTTTTCACACTATAGATCAAGCAATAAATGCCTTGGAAACCAGATATAATTTGCTAAATACTCACAGTAATTATTTCAGCTTTTTGTATAATATTTTTGGTCTAAAAGACATGCCCAGAAATGAGCTACTGGCTCATTGCAAAGATTTGGAAGTAGGTAGTTTTAACTGATGGAAATTCAAGCGATCTTAACGCCCTGGAACTAGCCGATGAAATAAACATTGTTTCGTCATTATTAACAAAAAAGGAAACCCCTGTTGAAGTTCTCAAGTTTATCGCTACACTTAAATTCGCACCAAACCTCAGCATAGCATTAAGAATCCTACTTACATTGCCAGTCACTGTGGCTTCAGGGGAAAGAAGCTTTTCAAAACTAAAAATAATAAAAAATGATCACGATGCAGACGCAAAATCGTCTCAATGGATTGGCAATGATAGCTATAGAACACCAAATTAGTGACAAATTAGACTTGAAATCACTGGTTCGTGAGTTTGCCGAAAGAAAAGTTAGAAAAAGGGCATTTTAATTACTTTGGTTAGTTAGAATTTATTTATAATATGGGATATTAGTTTAGTTAGTATTACTACATTTTAATTTTTGTTATTTTGCCTTAAGTGCTAAATTGCTTATCTTGTTATCTGATGATTGAGTTTTTAATAAAACGTTTTTTTTTATTCTTTTTTTCAATGTTTTCTTGACTTTCTGATATGGTCGCATGAGATTTACTTTAAAAAAAAACGGGGGGGGGGGGGGGGCGCAAAATTAAGGTTTTGCCCGGAGCGCCAAAATGTCTAGGGCCGGCCCTGCCCCCATTGATGCGGCGGTTATAACCTCTTAAAGCCTGTTTACATTAGGTGCAAAAAATGTCATGAAAGTATTGCTTCTGCAAAGAATTGCATTGCGTAACCGTTTACATATCATGCAAGTAAAGGATGAAAGCATTTTAATAACCAGTTGTACTAATTACTAAGCACGTTTGCAAATAACGAAATATATTAGTTTATCTTGGCTTGGCTTTGCTCGGCATGGATCAATGGATGAATTGATTTTTTTATGTTGGTACCTGTGATTTCACACAAAAATTGCATGCCATGTGACATAAAAATAGCGCGTGTTCTAATTTGATGCAATGCAAAGAAAATTGCAACAGCTGATTGCAAAGTCCCAAGTGCGCATGCCTACAGGCAATTTTTTATTGCATTGCACGTGCAATTTCCTAATGTAAACAGGCTTTTAGTACATTGGTTGCTAATCGTGTTGTCTGGCTCACCGTGCAATGAGCAGCTCGAAATCCGAACTGCTCCGGTCTTAAAATGTCGTTGTCTAATACAATATCGGTTATGTTATATTTTTGACTGATAAAGCCAAAGCGTAAATCCACCCAAGCTTTATCTGGAACTTCTTTTGTGTCATACCACGTCTCGTCCAAATAAATAATATCCCTTCCATACTGTCTATATCCAAGGACTGCAATTAGGTATTCCATCCTCCATCTTTTTAACCGGGCCGATTTTTCATTTCATTTCCTTAGAGTCTCACGACAACACTCTATTCCTGTATCATCTTTTTTTAATCTTTGCAATAGGGTTTTTAAAGTGGTGATCATTTGTTCCCTGTACATGGCATATATTTTTCTACGAATTATATCGACATCCGTCGCGTCCAGTTTCCTAAAAGTAAAAGAGCCTTTCCTCTTTCTTCTCTCCACTATAGGTTTACTTACAACAAACAAACCACACTGTGCTCACTGGCTTGCGTGTCAAAGCTGCCGCTTGCTTCACTGCACCAAATTTTGAAAAACCATGTTCAAAAAGGGTAGTGTAAACGTCGAAGATTACTTTTTTTGTGTCAACTGATAAAATGTCACGCTTTAATTGGTTTTTATCACGACCCGTAGATCCACCCGTAGATACACCAATACGAACATCTAACTGAATTTTAAAACCAAAAATCAGCATATTTAAATAACTAAAATAAACTTATTTTATTTTATCATAATTATTTTAAGAGGATTACTGAGAAAATATATTAATATAATAGTCTTTAAATAAATAAAAAGGGCCCACTTTAAAAAATATATCGATTCTATAAGAGTTCTAAAGAAGTTACATACCACACTTTTAGAGCAATTTAATGCAACAACTATAAAATAGTTTTGTAGTGTGTATTTGGTGATATTTATATAACATATTATATAGTGATTGTTTGTATAATGCAGTGGTAATATAGCAATTTAAGGAGATATTTAATTTTTTAGTGCAGAATTTTAGAACCAAATTATTTTAAAAGGGGCGTATAACAACGGAGATTATAAATATTTACCTACTAAGTGAGAAATTTCTTTTGGTACCTACCTAAAATTTAATTTCATACAAGATACTGTTTTACATTTTTATTACTTCGGATTGACTTTAATTCAAAGATTTATTTCACTGCCCACGATGGTATATAAGGGTTAATGTGAAAAACAATAAAGGTATACCGGGTGTTGCATCGTCGAGCGGGACATAGGAAATCCCATGTAATTTTAAATGGGGTCAATTATTGGCTTCCCTAATTATTTTAGAGAAAAAGTCTATTTAGGTTTATTAAAGAGCACTAAAACCCACATTCAAAAGAATAACTTTAGATATTTTTGATGAGCCCGTTTACGGGTTATCGCCGATTTCTTTTTAACTATTTCTCCTTTTTATGGCCCCGTATTTGCGGGCACCAGTCAAGGTAAAAGATGACTGTCAAATAAAGTTGTCATTTTGAAATGTGTGCTTTATTGTTATTAAAACTCGTACATCGAAAATATTAAAGGTGTATTTATGAGTACAAATTGATCTGAATAAAACTAAAATAAAGTATCCAATTACAAGGTTAATTATGACATTTTACATGTTTCAATATTTTACTAATTAATAGGTAATTAATAATTCTTGCATCTCTTCTTTGTTCCTGCCTTTCTTCACATCTGCAGTTATTTATTACAGTGCCTTTTGTCTCAAATTTCTTGATAATCCTTTCGACTGTAGATTTTGCAGGTATCGGTCTATTCGGATACAGAGCAGCAAACATGTCTGACACATTTTGATAACTATTTCCTTGACAATACCATTTAATCATCAATATTTTTTCTTCAGAAGTGTAATTCATGGCTAATATTTTCGATGTACGAGTTTTTATAACAATAAAGCACACATTTCAAAATGACAACTTTATTTGACAGTCATCTTTTACCTTGACTGGTGCTCGCAAATACGGGGCCATAAAAAGGAGAAATAGTTAAAAAGAAATCGGCGATAACCCGTAAACGGGCTCATCAAAAATATCTAAAGTTATTCTTTTGAATGTGGGTTTTAGTGCTCTTTAATAAACCTAAATAGAATTTTTCTCTAAAATAATTAGGGAAGCCAATAATTGACCCCATTTAAAATTACATGGGATTTCCTATGTCCCGCTCGACGATGCAACACCCGGTATAGCTTAACTATGTTGTTACGGGGTACCTGCCGAAAGGTTGCCTCGGTCGCGACACTAGTAAATGTTTTAACAAATGTAGTTCTTTATGAAAAAATTGATTTGTAGTTGTAGTAAAAAATGAAACACTATAAATAGTGGTGTAAATTATACAGTGGGTGCAACGTGAAAAAAACTGTTAAGTATCTGTATCCCGTAGTACAGGGCGAAAAAGTAAAAAAAAAACTGATGAAAGCTGTGCCGTAGTTGGCGAGTGTACGAGTTGAACTATTTTTCCTGACTGTCCGGGTGGATCTCTGTATTGTAACTCTTTTAAAAGTTTGACCCTCTGGTCATAATAGGTATCATAAAAATAATACATCTCATGCCAAAGGCTTATAAGTTTTAAAATTATTAAAAGTTATAAAATTATTTATAACGGGGATTTCCTTTTATTATACTTAGTTCAAACAAAATATTATAATAATATGATCTTTTACAACAGGGATGTTTTACAATGCCCTGATACTAGCATGAGAAAGAATAATGAGAGTAATGAGAGACATTGAATTTTGGTTATATAGCCACTTAATTGCTGCATTAATCAAAACCACAATAAACTCATTAAGGTTTTTTGAGGATTTTAAATCTTTTAAGTTTTGTGGTAGACATCTATAAATTTTTGGGTTTTACGGGAGTTTCAAAATATGGTTTTTAAGTACTCCTTACGATCAAGCGATAAAACGAATAACTCTTAAGTAGTCTTACCCTTAATATATGTTATCATAAATACTATTTACTTTGGACGATAATTGGTAAAGGCTCCTTGAAACCTAATAGTTTTTTGGTAGCTTTAGTAAGCTAAGTTAAAACCTTTTATTAAAAGTAGGTATGAAAGCTAAGACTTTCAGTCTTTTTATCTTTTAAAAATTGATTGTATATCATACGAGTAAAAGTATGAATACACCTTTTTGAACGCCTGCGCCGCCCATGTGTAGAAATATGTCATGGAACATGCCCATTCGCGCCATTCTGCAAATAATCCAATATTACACTTACTTAAGGTAAAATAAACCAATAATACACTTATTATAGGTATTTAATATCATAACAAAACTGTTTAAAATATACTTACTTGTATTTTTTTCAATTTTGCTTGCTTACAGTGCTTACACACACGAAATCACGAAATAAATGTTTTTTTAGGTTATGTTATCTAAGTACAAGTGTTTTAAAGAAGAGTATTAAGGCTGGGTAAAGTCTTACAGGTTTTAAAATTGTAATATAGTGGAGAAATTGGAATTTAACAAAACCTTTTGCTTTATAAAAATATTTCACAAACCCTCCTAATGGGGCATTCTATTAAAATAAACGGTTTTATTAATTTTCCAGCCATGTTTTTTCCCGTTAACTACAGCAGACATGTTTAAACAAAGTTAGGGCAACAGTGTTTGGTTATATTTTTATTTATTCTAACTGTTTACATTTAGCCTGCAATTATCAAAAATATGTTAATATGTTATATAAACCCCTAAATAGTCCAAAATCATACTGATTAAGCTAAAACTAGGTTTAGAATTTTTTTTATTAATTGTAAATAATAATGAATAAGCTAACAAATGGAAGGCGCGTGATTTTTTTAAAAGTTTTTTTATATACTTTATCAATAAAGTGGCCGGGGTTGACAATTTTTTATTACTAGGTTGTTTATTAATATCAAATTATAAAATGTTAGCACATGCAGATATTTCAATCGAGGCAGACATATTTAACTATACTTGGTGACATTTTTTGATATTGACGATTTAAGTGCAACAAGTCTTTGACAAAGAATTATTAAAGACACAATAATAATAAAATTATTTATGATGGTTTTAAATCACGCATAAAATTTGATTGCAAGTACTAGCGGTTTTAAGAAGGCTTTATAAAATGTTTTGTGGTAAACTTAAAAACATCTTGCAGATTTAGGTTCAAAAGTACTGTTACTTTTATTGACAGTTTTAAGGAAGATATTTATAACCTTTACAAAAGGTCCTGTTTGGTTTTATGCCGAGTTTATTGGAGCTTTGAAGAGGTTATCTAGTATAAACAGTTTAACGATCAGTTTTACTACTCTTGTAGATTGTGATAAACCTTAAAATGTTACTTGGGTTGTGCTGAGAAAATGGTTAAAATTTCCTTTTGTAGATATAAGTAACCAGTTTCCCAAAATAGCTATATACCTGTATTAAGAAGCGCACAGTAATACTTTATCGCTCTTGAGAGAATAGTGGGCGATTTCTCAAAAGCGACAAAAGGCACTTGCGCTCGAATTATACAAAAGAAACAATCTCTGACAACAAATGCAATTGAGAGAAAGTGTCAAAAACACAATTTTTTGGAGGGGGGGACGAGTTTCCCTAAATCCGCCTCTGTGATACTTCAGCACTCAACAAAAACCACGAAATCAAATAATTTCGCTCACTGAGCGGTAAAGTAAAACCCCTCAGGAGGCGCTAAATCGTACTTTGCGCCCGATTGTAGAAAAGCGATATTATACGGTAATTCTCTGTACGCAAAACGCAAAACCGATCATTCCCAAACCTATCTTTTCTCTGAATCCGCGGCTAACTTGATATTTTCACTTTCAAACAGCTTTCAGTGTAGATGCAAGCTAGCCGCGACTGAGCTTACTCGGCCACCTAAGTTTTTTTCGTAATCGAGAAGGCCTACGAGACAACGTGCGGTGGTTGGCTAGCGTATAGTCTTTGAATTGTTCAGTAATAGTCTGCTCGAGGGAGGGTTTATAGCCCTCAGCGGCCAAAAGATGACGTACTAGAGATCATTTCTATTTCGAATAAAAAAATGCGGTTCTTAATCACTTTAATCCTGTTTTGCGTCCTGTTTTTGTACGAAATCCAGGGGCAGAGAAGGAATTTTTCGGGGTTGAAGTGCCCCAAGGAGTGCTATTGTTTCAGAAAAACCGTGAGATGCATGAAACGGGAATTGACCGAGATCCCTAGGGTGTCGGATCGAACAGTAACTCTGTAAGTATCCTTAGTTTGTTTTTAATAGTTAAAGGGTAGTTTACAGGTCTAGATTTGGTCCTATAGATTTGTTAGATAGGGTCTGAAGTTGTTCCTTTCGGAGCGAAACGTATAAATACAAATAGTTTATTAATATAAACAGGTCTACGTCTACTTGAGCTAGGGATGCCAATCCCGAAAAAAAAATGTTAAAAACATATTACTTGTAAAGTAACATCCGGGATTGGCACCCCTGCTATGAGCACAATGCACAATTGTTTTTTTTAAGGAGGCGCTTGTTCAAGTTAGTCCTGTTAAAGCGTGTTGTAATAATATGCTTCAGGCTCGACATACACGACATATAAGTATAGCAAAGTAACGTCAACAGACCTAAAAAATCGCTTTGGCCAGTATTAAACCAAGTTACGCCTATGCGGCCTATGGCAATTTTTTGATCTGACCCTTAAACAAGATGCAAAATTTTGCATCAATGCAGAACAGGTTTATAATGAAACTGCGCATATGAATTGCATAGAGGTTTACAATTTTCGTGTCCAAAAATATGTTCTTTACAACACATTCATCTCGAAAGCTTTATTATAATGGACGACTCGTAAAAACTATTTATCGTTCAAGCCGCGGGGTGTGGTCGAAATAATAAAACAAGCAATAAAGTCACTAAAAACCTATTTAGAATGTAGATGTGGTGCCTAATAGACAAGACCACTTTGTTCAGAGCTCGAAACGATATATATACAGGGTGAGCAGTGTAGGCCTAACTTTAAGTGACCTTAGAGAAAAAATTCTAAGGGTGTTAAATCTGGTGACCTTGCTGGCCATGTTCAAATCGCCCTTAACAATTTCAGCAGCCTGCTGCAGCCACTTCTAATTGACTAGTTGAATATTATGCCTTATGTTATGATCAGCCCCAAATGATAGGAATGCAACACTTGAAACCCTTTGTCACATGATTGACCAAATAGTGTTAACTGTAAAATTAGTTGTGTAAAAGTTTATACATATAGGTATCTATATTTGAGACATTCATCGGGTTTTTTAGGCTTTGTTGTGCCCAAAAATACTAATTCCAGATGCTAAAACATGTGATATGCCGGCAGTATATTTTGAGCGCCTATATGTACATTAGCAATAAAGAAAACCGTAAAAAATCGATGTAATGTTGTTAATAATCAAATTGAAATACCTTCAGGTGCCAATCTAATACTTAATAGTCTAATTAGGATAAATATACAATAAACACTGTCAATAATTATGAACGAAAAAACTCATAATTATACACACAATATAATTTTCTTAATTCTATTACTTAGATGTAAATACCTCTATAATCACACTGTAACTTAGTAGTACCTTTGGCCAATACCTGAAAATTAAGGACCAAAATAACCCATAATCTGTCTGTCAATTCACTTCATCTCCCTAATTTTATTTTAATGACATGTTGACATGTTTACCATTACTATTACTTAGATATTAACTTTGTAACTACACGTAGAATTTAGTATTGTCTTGTACTCCTTCGATAATGATCCGCAAGGGTCGAAACACGTGTCAGGTAACTGAATTATAATTGTTAAATATAACAAGTAAAGCTGGATTTATAAACTCGAAAAGTTGGCGAGGTTGAGGTTCAGTTGGTGTTGGAAACAGGATTTTAATTTAAACTAAAGGGAACACTTAGTTCCATTTATACACTCGTTCATGTTGTTGCTGTAAAGCTCATGTAAGGTTCGAAATCTTCCCGGGTAGTTCGAGATAACCAATTTTTATGCTCGGAGTTCGGAATATCTAACCTCACAAACTTGATCATAATTTTTAATTAATAATTAATTTCCTCTACCATGGAATATCCATTTCACCAAGCATGTAGCCCATCACAAATCGATTAAATATGATTTTATTAGACTTAACACGCCAAATTTCATTGGACTTAGGCATTAGAAAAACCACAGTGGAAAATATTACAAAATAATATATTTTTATTTCTTCTTGGCTTTTCATGGGAATATTTTTTTTTTCGAGTAGAAGTACCTGGATCTTTCTTTATTATGTCCAGCACATTCTCTTCCACTTCTACCATTCTTACTGTCATTGGCCTTCCCCACTTCGTTTACTTTGGAAAGTTTTTCTATCAGGAACAGTACTAACTTGTAACGAATTGCCATCAGCAAGACCGTAAATGAAATGAATGTCAGTCCTCTCGGTGTTCGTACAGCGATTCATGATAGAGGACTTCACTAACACAAGTTAAACTATTAAAGACAGAAAATACACGTCAAACAACAATAACTTTGTGATAAACGATTCCCGAGATATTGTGGGCGTCTATTCTTCTTTGGCCACCCGGTGCATTTCAAGAGAATTAAAAGATACTTTTCGTCAAAAAGTCTAATTTTATCATTTGAAATGATGAATAGAATACACCCATAAAAACTGAAACCATCGCTCACGTTAGTTAACCACCCTGTAAGCGTTACATCTACCTACGAAGAAAATTCCTTACACCTGACTTCTTGAGGTACGCTAATAGCGGTCTAAAAGATATGCTTTTAAGATGTGGATGAACTATGACGCTTCTGTTTCTTTTCTGTATCGAAGCCAGATGCAGCAAGAACAACAATTCAGATGCGTCCTCTTGAATTATCACGATTATATGCATTTCCGTTTACTCGATATACTTGAGCTGCTTGAAATTATTTTACTGGGTTGTTCCTAAGTCCTGCATATAGTTCATATTCATAGAGCTCCCATCTACAGCGTCTCTTTCTATAGCGGGACATTTAATAATTTCGTGGTTAGCTTCTTGTTTCTTCTTTATTTTCTTAATCAGTACCCTAAACATTTTCCTTCCTTTGTCCATAGTTTCCTCTAGCAGGATCCGAGTTTTGAAATTTTGCTGTACTGACACAGCCCTTTATCCTTTATCAAAATTCTTTAGACTCATGTCACATCCATGAACTTGTTTTTAAAATGTTTTTTTACCCCACCTAAGTTTCAGGCTGCTTGGAATTTTGACAGTTAGTAAGAGTAACGGGTTTGATGTATTTATCTTTTTGTCTAATGCTTCTACTCTTGCCACTAAATTACTAACACTACCTACATGAAAATTTAATAATTCCGTCAAAATCACCTTCTCTTATATAATAATATAATAAAATTCTTTATTGTAGGACAAGCCTAATATACAAAACATTAATAATATTAATCTCAACATAAATATCTGCCAACATTACAACAAACGGCATAACTGCACACTAATTGAAACAATTACCATAAACACAACATTAGGTTAAGTTACAAATTGCCTTATATCATCATAATTCACTATCAATATCACAATACAACAGGGCAAAACATTTATAAACCTCAAAGAAAATCACTACATTTACAGGAATTACCATCCATTCAGAACCAATCACACTCGATCCCTGATGTGTTTTTTGAGTCTTTGCTTAAATTGACCAACGCTAATTGACTCTTTAATAAAATGAGGCAACTTGTTAAATTCATTCAAGCCCTTGTGAAATAAACTATTCATTCCAAACCTTGTATTTGTTCTTGTTATATGAAAATTCGCATGTCTTCTAACATTATAATTGTGTATATCATGATTTCTTACTACAAAATCTCCAAAATAATCGGGCAGTAATCCCTTACTCAGCCTATAAATAAATCCTTGGAATTGCCTGAATTTTGGACCGCAACTCTAGCGTTTTTGAAATCAAATCGACATTTTTAGGATGTAACATTATACTTCCCACTGCTTCTAATGCTTAAAAATGGGTTTTTTACACACATTTTTACGTAAAATCCAATGACATGGCTCTGATTTTCCAAATGACTGCTTTTCTAACGATGGAGTGTCTTAAATTTCTAATTAGTGTTGTTTGTCATGCCTTTGGACACAATAGACGAGTGCTTTAAGGGATTTACCTAAATTAAATCCAGTTTAAGGTCCTGACATTAAGCAACGCTCCGGTTTTAAAAGGGCACAGCTTGGCCTTTAAAGTTAAAATTTAAAATATAATATGCACAATTGAACATAATATGCAATTAAGATGTTTTTGGCAAACATGAATTCTTTTGCTATTTTAAAATTTATAACCACATTCATTATACAATGTATACAGCTTTTGATAAATATTTACCCGAAAAATCTTAATTTAGTGAATGTACGCATCAGACATGCACCAGATGCAGTTTTTGCAGTTTACATTGCAGGGAGATAATTCAGGGAATTTATTGTAAAATATAGGGAAATTTATAGACTTTTTGACTTAAATTAACTTATATTTTATGTATTTGGCTGATACCAACTTCCTTTTTTAAATGAATCACCATATTTTTTTAATTCTACGCATCTTTTCAAGTATATTTTCTTCGTGCATAATATGCTACAAAATTTCTAAATGGTTTTTTCAGTAAATCTAGTTATTTCTTCAAAAGCCGACAATTTCTGCTCCAATTATAATTGTATTCTGTCACTATTACAAAATTTCTCGCATCGACTTTCTGGTTGAGAAACACAAAATGCACGAATTATTCTCAATATGCTGCCTATTTTTAGTGACTTTTGTCAGCAAGAGGTTTCTGTTATGTAAATAAACACGACAAGGCTTTATGCAGATATCGTGAAAAATTTACGGGTTCCGCAAACGAACTTAATTAAAAAGGAAAATATAACATCAGTTAAATCTGTCAATATGCGTAATGAGGTAGATAAAGAACGCTACGATCTCTTGGAATATATCTATAAAACAATATATTATAATTACTATACTATACCTAGCTATATTTTTTCATTAAATTCGAGCTTTTGCACTGCTATCTTACTCTACTATTTAAGGAGGCGTAATATTTACTGCTTTGCTCTTTGCATTATTTATAATATGGTATTAAATAATGGAAAATTATTTAATACCAAATAACAGCTCTGCAAAGTTAATATTATATGTAGGTGATGCAACAGTAGTCATATCTGCTTCTACACTTTATCAACTACTCGAAATAGCTTATAAAATTCTGCTTAGACTTTCTGTTCGGTGCCAAACAAATAACCTATAGTCTATCTTTAAATGGCACGAAGTAATAAATGCTTAGTAAATATGCAAAACGCGTACCGGGGTATCAAGAACAATTTAAACACCATCCCTAAAATCTATTGTGTTTACATTAAAGGATCCAATTAATAAGCATTCTTTAGGTAGGTCCACTCTGAATTTATCGCAAGCTATTGTTATAATTGAGGATTTACTATTGTTATTGGGAAAATCCCTTAGCTAGGAGCGTGTATTGGGGAAGTTTTTAAATTAAAAACCTTAAACATGCCTTGACATTCTCCTAAAATTGTATTATATTACATTCGTAGGTATTTATAACATATTATGAAAACATTTAAAAAATCGTATTAACTAATAAATAATAATGGGTAGTACTATTTTACAGAATATAATTACAAAAACAAGATATAATATAGAATCTTACAAGCAAAGCATTTTCAAAAATCGAATAATACTTTGTCGTTATGGCTTAATCATAGTCTGATTCGGAAAATAGACTTTTATTAACATCGTTTATAATAAGCGGTTCAACCATTTCTTCGATTATTATATCTACCTGCATCATTTTGGCTTCTTCTTCTATCACATGATCTATACACTTTTCCGCACTGATTTTACCCATAGCAACAGACGATATCGCTTCTGTCTATTGAAATCGACTGCGTATTATGTTTTTTCCACCGAAAAACCTTTTTTTTTTAATAATTTCCAAAGTCCTGGTCTCTATGAACTTTTCGCCTTATTATCTGCATTAAAACGTCATCCAACTCAAGTTTTGGTCGTCCTGGAGAAGCTTGTGAAGGTTTGACGCCAACACTGTTTTCTTCTTTTAAAAGTTTATATATTGTTGTTTTCCCAACGTTAAGCATATCTGCTGTAAATTGCACTGATTTGTCAACACTCAAATTCGCATTCTTATTTTTAATAGAATCGTAACAATCAAGATTTTTTTTTTTTTTCATTTACTGTACATTGACCGACTCTAGGGCGTTTAGGCAATTGTTGAAAATTCTCCATATTTAATTAAAAAAAAAACACTGACACCTCACACAAACACCCAAGGTAGGTATGTATAGATATAAATAGGAGTATTATTCCAATAAAGGCACCCATGAAGGCATAATAACCACGTAATTAGCAAACAGCTAACCAGGATTAGGTACAAACAAAAAGGAATAAAATGATTAGAGCAGAAACGGAATAAGTACCTAGACTCTAATTAGTTTTGGTAAAATTGTTTTCTAAAATTCCAGGTGAATGGTACGGCTGTACATAATTTTAAGCTTATAAAAAATTTAATATGAAAATATATGTTTGAAGACAAAACTTGAATTTAATGTCGATACTTGTACTAATTCTGCACAAATTTAAAAATTCAGGCCTATTTAAATCTATACATGCCGGAAAAACTTGCACGCCCATGGAGAAGACGGTTTTAATTGATTTCTTACATCGCATCATTTAAAGATAGACTATAGTTGTTAATACAAATCAAACCCATTGCATGACATTCTACAAGAAGCGACAGCACCCTGTGCTAAACTTAGAATTAAATAATAATTCTATTACAACAGTAGAACAATGCAAGTTTCCGGATCTTCACATACATAGACTCACAACTAAAGTGGACAGCCCATGTAGACAATGTTGCTGTAAAACCAAACTTGGCTTATTATGCCATTGTCAACTTAGAAACCTTTATGAACCCCAAAGAATTATTAAATATGTAATATGCTTTGACCTACAACCACTTAAGCTTTATTGCGCTTCTTCTACAAAACAGAAATATTCGTAGAATCTACCCCTTGAGTCATATAGAGAAACCCTTCAACAGTATAAGATTACCACCCTTCCTAGTAATCTGATTCTTAGTGCACTGATGATTGTTAAAAGTTTCAATATACTTCAGATATACATGACCGTAACACTAGAAACTCTACTGCACTACCACAGTCTCTTAGAGAAATTTCTCAAGTGAAAAAGTGCTATCTTCTTGACAAATTTTTTTACGACATACATGAATACCATAACATTATTCTCCAACACCTTATGATGTATCACTTTAAATCTCCTATTATTGAATTCTTGACGTTGTCAACAGTTTACAATGTAAATTTAAATGGTTGTAAATAAATATATATTTTTTTTAACATGCGGACAGTTATAAAGTAAACAAATCCTAAATTATATAGTAATTAGTGCGAAATAAATTTATAAAGGAATAATTAAACTTGATTTATCGTACATTAAATTATGCAAACATTGCAGTGCCAATGATACAACTTGTCAAAGTAGAAATATCAAATAGTTATAGATAGTTCTTGTGGTGATAACTAAATATTTGTTAATCTACAGGGTGGTGGGGAAAGATTCCCTGCCAAGTAATTAAAGACCGTTCTCTACTCTACGATTGTCAATGGAAGGATTTCCTTTACTGATACCTCGAAGCTCGACATTGTCTCTCTCTCCTTTTAGAAAAAAAAATACAGACTCCAAACTATCCAGAGTGCCGAAGATAAGGAGGGCCACTAAACTGAAATTTTGGATTTTTAACTTAATTTTTTTCCCGCGTTAATATTAAAGATAGAGAGAGAAAAACTGCAGAAGCTTTTTCGCAGCAACTTTTAATGAACTTGCATCACAATTTTTTTTATGACGGTTCGTTGCCAAGCCATCATTATCACCTTTATTTTTTCTATTACAGCCCCGATTTAATTTTTTTTAAGAGAATAATTTTTTATTATTATTTATTTCACATTACGTTTCGAGCCTTTTTAACCATGTTTCTGAAATTTTCAAGATACGGACCTAAATCCTAGGGCGTTGCACAGGGCCGTAACTAGGTGATATTCTACTATAGACAAGGTGTCTTTTTTGCGCCCCCTAGAGAAATGCGCTGCAGTAGGGAGGGGGGGGGGGGGATACTTTAACATTTTTTTGAAAGAACACACAAAATTTATATGTATAACTTTTTTTACTTTTTATTAAATATGTTATAAGTTTATTAATATTCTTTGGTTTAAAATGTCTTTTTTATCAATTAATTATTAACCTTACTTAATAGTAAGAAAATATTATATTATATGTATTGTACAACTAAAAAAAATAAATAAAATAAAAAATGGAAATATTGGAAATGTGTAGGTATATATAAAACACTTACATATTATAGACTCTACGCTCTACTTCAATATTTGATTAGGAAGATAATTTTACAAACAATATTTTCTGGCTTTTTGTGTTGCGAACTCTGATATATTATGTTTATCAAAAGAAATTGATTCTGCAATAATACTTTCTGTGGATAATATGGCAGTATTAGATAATCTTTCTTGGGACATGGTCGATCTTAAATAATTTTTTATAACTTTCAATTTTGAAAAAGATTTGTCACAAAAAGCACTGGTGACTGGAATTGTAAGAAAAATTTGTAATGCTGTAGCACAATTGGGATACTCTGCCAGTAGCTCAAATTAATGTAGATTTTGGTACATTTCCAATGCGGATTGACACTGGAAATCAAAAAGTTCTTGCGCTTGAAATTTAAAACTTTCTGCTTCCTGAATAAATTCGTTACAATTGAAGTCGTTTGAATATTTAGCGCACAAATCTTTAATGAATTTTTCAGTATCAGAAATACTCATTTTGGAAAGAATTGCTCCATTAAGAAAACTGAAATCACTGCAAATCTCATGTAAATTACGGCCTAACATTAGGTAACACCCTGTATAATATTGAGTTTGTATATTTCGTCCACTGTTTGTATTCGTTAAATGAAAAAATTTTCAGCTTTTTTGGCCATTTTATGATTTTAAAATTAATATAAACTGTCCAAAGAAAGCTGAAAAACTCTTCATCTATATAATATGTTGCGTTAGGGCGTTAGGGCCGGCCTCCACGAGTCCAAATTGTAAACTAGAAGCAACAATCGACCATGCCTCGTATAGCGTTAAACTATTGTCGGGTAATAATACGTAAGAGGACAAGCGTCAGTGTTCTGTAATAATTTCGGTCAATTAATTACAGATAAAAAATTATCTCATGGGGCCAATTATCGTTACGGAGTAATTGATGGAGTAAATTTTGCAATTGGGCTCTTGTTTTGACAGTACTAATTAATTCGGGTCGAGGACACCGCTTTTGAATCATAAATCAAGTAAAAAACTTGCAAACGCGGCTCTTAAGTGCAAATGTAGCATCAGTCAATATAACGAGAAAGGTCCGGACATTTACGAAGTGAGTTGTTTTGAGTATATAGTCCGTCTATCTATCTTAGAAACTCATTATACATGCTTATCCCTAATGCCGATAAGACCCAGCAGGTGATCGAATGAAAGCAGAGACGCACTCGTTGCTGATAGAATAGAAGGTTGAAGCGTGGAAAAAATATTTTTTTATCTACCTGTATGTAACAAAAGTGTGGTATTGATTTTTTTATGTTAGAAAGAAAACACAAAAACATATTTTAAACGTAATTTAATAATAAGTAATAATAATAAAATAATAATATAACAGTATATAAGATACAATACAATTAAAATTATAACATATAGGACGGTTATTAATTAAAACAAAATATACATATACCTACAAAGAAGTACCGTGTCAGAAAAATAATTATTACATTTTAACCCAAGTCAGTTTCACTGTCACTGTCGTCATCCAAGTTCACAATAATTCTTTACCTGGGCAACAGATCTATATTTACGTATGATTTTTCTACTTTTTGAACATGTGCTACACAATTTTTCCAACTTTTGTTTGGAATATTTTGCATCTCTGATTGTACTAAAGCTGTCACAGAAGAATTTAAGGTGGGCGAAACATTATTCCTCCTTACCGATGCTTTCAGCTGGTGCCATATATGTTCAATTGGGTTGAACATGCAATGATAAGGAGGAAGTCTTAACACGGTATGACCCATTTCTGCCGCCAACGTGTCACAATAATATTGCTTCTTATTGAAAATGATTTTAAAATTTCGAGCAATTGCTATTTTGTGTAATTTTCCTCAAAATACATATTATTTTCCATCATATAATCCTGGATGGTAACTTTTGTGTCATTGGAACACGGAACTCTATTTAACCTACGACTAAGGTAGCTCGCATTATCCATCACTATCACACTATTTGGTGGTATATTTGGTAATAATTTGTTTTTAAACCAGTCTTCAAATAGTTCTGCCGTAGTATCATCGTGATAATCAAGAAGGGAGTCCTTTATATTTTTGGCTGATAAGTATAAATTGGTATAAATCCGTTTTTTGTCCCTTTATTTGATGGAGCTTTTGTTCTGTATTGACCCGATAAATCTACCCAACCTTTATCTGGAACTTCGTGTGTGTTATACGGACCACGTCTCGTCCAAATAAATAATATCCCGTCCATCCTGTCTATATCCATGGACTGTAATTAGGTATTCCATCATCCATTCTTAAAATAACATTTTCTTAGAGTCTCACAACAACACTCTATTCCTGTATCATCTTTTTTTAATCTTTGCAATAGGGTTTTTAAAGTGGGAATCATTTGTTCCCTGTACATGGTATATATTGTTCTACGAATTATATCGACATCCGTCGCGTCCAGTTTCTTAAAAGTAAAAGAGTCTTTCTTCTCTCCACTATAGGTTTACTTACAACAAACCACACTGTGCTCACTGGCCTGCGTGTCAAAGCTGCCGCTTCCTTCACTGCGCCAAATTTTGAAAAACCACGTTCAAAAAGGGTTGAAGATTACTTTTTTTGTGTCAACTGATAAAATATCACGCTTTAATTGGTTTTTATCACGACCCGTTGATCCACTTGGCGTACTGGTTTCTTCTCACGGACGAAACATTCTTAGATATCACGTTTAATTGGCAACAAATAACTTCTTGTCTAACCCAATACCAGCATCTAACTGAATTTTAAAACCAAAAATCAGCATATTTAAATAACTAAAATAAACCTGTTTTAAACAAATAAAACAACGGCAGTCTACCTCCACAATATGTATTTAAATGTTTATGTTTATATCCTACATGTTTCGGACATAGAAATGTCCATCATCAGGGATACTAAAAGAAATTTACAGCGTGAGTTAAAAGTTTTAAGTAAATTAAGAGGACTTACCAGTAGTCGATTACGATAGCTCTATCTTGCATAAGCGACGATCAAAAGTTATGTTAAAATTGAAATTGTAGGTTCTAATGAATGTTCAAGACTGAATGAGATGTGATATTTGAAATTTTGGTCAAGGTATCTTTGAAGAAGGGGGTTCCCAGTCTGTAGCCACTGAGACAGGTGAGAACCCCCTTCTTCAAAGATACCTTGACCAAAATTTCAAATATCACATCTCATTCAGTCTTGAACATTCATTGGAACCTACAATTTCAATTTTAACATAACTTTTGATCGTCGCTTATGCAAGATAGAGCTATCGTAATCGACTACTGGTAAGACCTCTCAATTTACTTAAAACTTTTAACTCACGCTGTAAATTTCTTTTAGTATCCCTGATGATGGACATTTCTATGTCCGAAACATGTAGGATATAAACATAAACATTTAAATACATATTGTGGAGGTAGACTGCCGTTGTTTTATTTGATCATATCAACTCCACTGTAATGGACTACTTCTTCAAACCTATTTTATTTTACCCTAATTATTTTAAGAGGATTACTGAAAAAATGATGTTTTTGCTGTCCTGCATCCACGCCGTCACTGCACTGGTACCGAACCCAAAAAATCGAATACCAAGGTTCCTTGTTTGGAGCTATGACATAATACTGTATCGTACCCAATTTCAAATCACCACTCAACCATTAAAATACCCATTAAAGGGCGCTATTCGACCTTCTGACCAGTTTTACTGATTAAATCGTTTCAATTTAAGTATGTATGTATTAAATAACCCATGAAAAGTGGTTTATTTATGAATGATGTCTATCAACTAATAATGTCGATAAATCAAATAGTTTTGTAGATACAAAGTTGTTTGTTGAATTGAGTTTCTGGTTTATATTAACTTTTTCTATGCTATGATATAATAGATATACAGTATGTCTCCGTAAGTTCGCACCATATTGAAAACTTTTTTATTATTAATTTTACGAAAAAAAGTTATTCTTTATAAAAAGCTCTGCATGGTCTAAAACCTAAAATGCCACTATCAGATATTAAATTTTCCCAGGCATATACGGGGTTTGTCAAAAAATATGAATTTTGCCCAAGAGTAAACTACCTTTATTTTTGACAATATCGAAAATTGTTATTAAAAAAAGTTGATCAGAACTAAAAACCACGTTTAAATATGCAATTACACCCATTTACGATAAAAAATATAGGTTTTGTTATTTTTTTATAATTTTTATATTGCAAATAAGAAAACACATACAAATAATAAATTGTAACAATAATAATAATAGATATAAATATAAATTAAATTTTCACCCATTCCACTAATGCCTCAACATATCCACCCTCTCGTTCAATACATTTCATCGTTCTATTGGCAAATTTCCTTAATGCTTTCCTTATCATTTCTGAAGAAATTTCCCGGCATGATTGTGTAATTATCCTCTCCAAATGATTAACATCATGAAAAGGCCATTGCTGATAAACTTTTTGTTTTAAGTAACCCCATAAGAAGTAATCTAGAGGAGTTAGGTCAGGGGATCTAGCAGGCCAAAAAATATCTGAAAATCTATGCATAACTTTTCCATTGAACAAATGTTCAAGATATGCCCTAACATTTAATGTACTGTGGCATATTGCACCGTTCTGTTGGAACCAAATACATTGACGTTCTTGTAAAGGTAGTTCATCCATAAAGTCACTGATCTGATTTTGCAAAAATTGTAAATAACGTTCGGCAGTCATAGATTGGTGAAAAAATACGGTCCTATTAATCTGTCCTTGTAAATACCACACCACACGTTCGTTTTAAATAAATATTGGTCACGAGACTTTATTGTAAAATTGGGATTTTCATCAAACCACCAGCGACAATGTTGTGACGAGACAGTTCCATTTGAAGAAAATGTTGCCTCATCGGAAAAAATTATACGTCTCGGAAAAAAACGGTCCTCTTCTAACTCTCCTTGGATGAGAGAGCAAAAATCAAAGCGCCTATCATAGTCCCTTTCTTTCAATGTGTGAACGATTTTTGGTTTGAATGGTCTGAAATTATTTCATTTTAAAATTCTTCCCACTGTATCTTTACTTACATTTTGTTGTATTAACGACTTTCTTTTGCGCAATGACACTTTTGGATGTTCTACAATAGACAGCATTACTTCTAACTGCGTGTTCTCATTAGCAACCAGTTTTTGGCGTTTTCCATTAAAGTTATTGTTTAAACTTCCAGTAGTCTTAAATTTATTCATTATTCTTGTAACAGTTAAATGATCAATCTTTTTATTGGGATGTCTATCATTAAACATAATTGCTGCTTCTCTATGCGTTTTATAGTTTTCTCCCAGAATTAAAACAATTTTAATTTTTTCTTCACAACTTAATAACACCATTTTTATGTACTTTATAAATTTTAACGCGTTTGGACGGTCGCTGTCAAACATTTCTTGCTATCAACAATTCATTTGTATGTCAGAGCACCCTAGATTACATGTAACTACAGTTAATTAAATTTGCATTATTATTGTAAACATACGTTTCAAAAAAGAAAAAATATTTTTTTCATTGTAAATGGGTGTAATTGCATATTTAAACGTGATTTATGATGATTAGTTCTGATCAACTTTTTTTAATAACAATTTTCGATATTGTCAAAAATAAAGGTAGTTTACTCTTGGGCAAAATTCATATTTTTTGACAAACCCCGTATATGCCTGTGAAAATTTAATATCTGATAGTGGCATTTTAGGTTTTAGACCATGCAGAGCTTTTTATAAAGAATAACTTTTTTTCGTAAAATTAATAATAAAAAAGTTTTCCATATGGTGCGAACTTACGGAGACATACTGTATATACAGGGTGTCCAGTAAGTATATGGCATACTCTCTGGAGGTCAAAATAACCCTAATTTGTTATAGAAATGAATCCTAACTATCTAACTTTTGAAACGACATGTATAATTTAATGGAATTTTAATATTTTATGTAGGCCATAAAGACGCATAAAACCATACTACAGTAGATGTTTTACATAGTCAGGGAAGGCAGAAACGGACTTGCCACCACGTTCGTTGGGCCAAAATTTTGACAGGTGTCATTTTACTGAGCTGAAATCTTATTTTTTAAACACCCTGATCATTCCCCTTTAAAAAAGGTACCCTACATTTGTTTCGATAAAATTAGCCCTTTTCGAAGAAAATACAATTTTTGTATAACACGCTTAAGCATTGACTTTTGAAATTTATTTAATAATCAAGTTTATTATCAAGTTATTTAAACACAGTAACTAATCGATTAACAACATAACCAATAGTTCGCATTAAAATAATTAAATTTCTCATTATTACATCTTATTAATGCTCACATGCTTCTAACTTATGGACAAACACTCGGCAATTGTGTCGATGCAAGAAGAATTTATTTTAATACATTTCTAAATCGAAGTATGCCGCATAAAGGAGCCATTGAACTCGAATTTCGTTGAAATGGTGTGTTATTCTTTCTATCAGATCTTCCCTGGTGTGAACTGGCGTCGAATATACAAGCCTGTTTTCCCCATAAAAATAAATCGAATGGTGTCATGTCGAGCGACCTCGGTGGCCATAAAATACCTCGACCTATCCATCGATTACCAGAAGTATTTGATAAGTGCTGAGGAACTAAATTGCTAAAATGTGCACCGTCGTGCATATACCACAACTGATTTCTAATTGTTAAGGGTACATTTTCTAATAAACTGTTTAAGTTTTGTTGCAAGAATTGCAAATACATGGCACCATTTAATATCTGCCTTTAATAAAGAACGGTCCAAGGAGATGTTTTCCAATAATCCCCGACCACATGTTAACCATGAACCTTTGTTTGTGCTTTGTCTGTACTGTTGCATGGAGATTTTCTTCATTATTACTCCTTGTGTAGTTGACTTCTGCAGGATAATCAGCGTTAGATATGGTATGTACCTTTTGGACGACATGATAAGAATGTAGCAGTTGTTCTCAAAGGGTCTTATGAACATTCCACGTTGTCGCATGAACTTGGACACTATTAGAGGATTTTTCAGCAATCTCATCCAGAATTTCCTCCGCCAACTGAGGGTTCCTTGCTCTTCTTGGAGGCCCTTCTCCATGATGCGGCAAAAAACTTTTTACCTGTTTCTCTTAAGCTACGATCAATCCTTTCAGAAGTTCTCGGTGCGGTAACGTCGATTTGGAAATGTATCAGAATAAATTATTCTCGCCTCAATAGAATTGCCGAGTGTTTGTCCATAAGTTAGATGCATGCCAGCATATTCGCTATAAGAATAATCCTCCATTACTTAAGTACTTAGACAAAACTAATAATGTGACCGTAACCCGATATATTCAGCAGCTCTATCGAGCTTTTTCTTACCAAATCCAGTTCCGGATGAGAAGTTTTTAGTGCTTTTGCAATGCAATAAACCGAGTCGTAGAAACGGTCAAAACTGAATATCCTTTAGTTAATAAATGAATTTCAAATGTAAAAAAAGTGTTTCTAAAAGCTCTTCTAAGAGTGCAGATGTATAAGAAGAGATTACCAGGAGTTAGGTTACCTCCAGAACCTGTAATTACCCGGTGGGGAACATGGATAAGGCCGCAATATTGTATGCAAAACATTTCGAAGCCATTAAAGAACTAATTTTGGATTTAGATGACGATTCGCAGTGTGCTGTGCAAAGTAAAGAGTTGTTAAAAAGTGCAAGTGTATTTAAAAAGATCTTGTTTTTATTAAGGTTAATTTCAGTTTTATACTGGACATAATATCCTCACAAGAGAGCAGAAATCTTAAGTTTAAGAGAGTAATTTAGTATTGTTGAAGCTTTTTGCGCTAAATGTAACAACATTCCTGGTAAAGTAGGAGGTCAAGTAAGGAACAAATTGGATGTAAGTGTAAAAAAGAACGAAGGATTTAAATGCTTAACTGCAGTAAGAAGCATTTAGGAAGGTAAACCATCCAACGAAGTTTTATCTTGGCCCTATACTTTACTACCTAAGTTGCAGTATTGTCCGATTACCTACATCAGTAGATGTTGAAAAAAGCTTCTCTTTGTATAAACATATTTTTACTAATATAAGAATTTTTAGTTGAAAATTTTGAAAAATATTTAGTAATAAATGCCTTTTATACAATTTCAGGTTAAAAAATTGTTTACTTTTATTTTTCCTTGTTTTTTTTGCATTTTTTTTTTAAATAAACATCTTTTTTAGAACCCAGTGGGGTTCTTTCCCTATTTTACTATAATAAGTTAAGAAATATTGCATACCAGTATGCATATTTGGTCTAAAAAATGCATATAACTGTATATTTTAAAGGTAAGCAAGGCATATATACAGCGTCGTTGGTATGTATGGAAACGGTCGATTATTTCTTAAAGTAAAACAGCTAACAAAAAACATTCAAGACAAAAGTTTTATGGTTTTGTAAAGTCTATTAGAATTAAAAATAGATAAGTATACAGGATGAGTCAGAAAGCCGTACAAAAACAAAGTTACTTTTTTTTTAATAGAACACCCTTTATCTTACAACATTTTTGAATTCTACATAAAATTTTAATTATTTGTTAACAATAGCTTTATAAGTATAAACTTAATAGTTTCCGAGATATCGACTTTTGAAGGGTATTTCATTAAAAAAAAGTAACTTTACTTCTCTACGGCTTTCTGACTCGTCCTGTATACTTAATCTTTTTAAATTCTAACAGACTAGTTATGGTTGCATACGTCTTCTGTATTATTTTAGTTTTATATATTGACATTTGTTTAGGACAGTGGCGGATCCACGGGGGGGGGGGGGGGGAGTTTTGAGTCGAGACCCCCCCTTGGGCGAAATCGAAGTTTTCAGATTGTGTTTGTGTCGGTTTGTGATCAACAAGAATATTGTTCTTCAGACATATACTTACGGGACAACCCTGTATATGAATTTTATAGATGGCATCTTTGTACTGTATATAAATCTATTTATGTAGGTACGAAAATAATGTATATACATAATACATAATTTTAAGAAATAAGTACTGATACGTGTTTTAAAATAATTTTATATGTGAGAAATGAGATCATTCGGCTATTAAAGTTGAATGGTTAGAAAACATGTGCCAATAGTCAGTTAAAAACACGATAAAAGTAATACTATATGTCAAACTATGTAGAAATTTTATGTATTCATCGCATTAACAGAGATGTTCCCTCGTGTACAGAGTGAAACGAGTCTCACCAAAATTTCCGAAAAATTTGTTAAAAATAACGTTTGTTGTATGTTTAACACGTTTAATTGGCAACAAATAACTTCTTGTCTAACCCAATACAAGCATCTAACTGAATTTTAAAACCAAAAATCAGCATATTATATAGCATACAGCATATAACTAAAATAAACCTATTTTATTTTACCCTAATTATTTGAAGAGGATTACTGAGAAAATATAATAATATAACAGTCTTTAAATAGATCCGTACCTGGAGTCCTCAGATCAGGTGGCCGAATTTTACACCTCACACAATAGGTTGTTATGACGGTAAGGGTTTAGCATTTATAATGAGTTTGTAAGATAGATAGACGGACTTTATCACCTAGAGAAGTTGGTGGCGGCACGATGAGGGGGTTATGATGATTTTTGGTACCTCTTTCTTGGAGGTATTGAGAAAGGGGGTGTGTTTGATATCTTTGTATAGATTTATTTACGTTACGAATGAACCATGGAACGTCCATGTCATGATTGATTGAATGAGGAGAAGTGTGTTTTTGTGGCATAGGGTGTTGGCGGTTGAGGAGGGGGTATAGCTGGCTGTAGAATAGCCTAGATTTTAAATAGGGGGGCGCCAGTGGAGGGTTTTGTCGAGAGTGATACTGTGTTGCACCACGGGACATCGCGTCCATCCAGGTTGATCTCGTCAAAGGGTGGTTGCCTTCTATGAGCAAACTAGATGATTTGGGTTTTATCGGGGTTGAGAGTTTATGCAGTAACTGAAGAATTCGTTGGCTGCCTCTTGCAGCTTTCGCGTGGACGCGGTGACCTTACGACGAAGGCGATATCATCGGCGTAGAGGAGTGTTATTTGGGGCTTTGGAGATGCCGTGGGTGTAGATGTTAAAGAGGTGTGGGGAGAGGACGGCGCCCTGGGGGATACCTGCGGACGCAGATCTTGCGTCGGAATAGTTATGGTTGGATTAGAAGGACGAGATTGGAGAGATAACCCTGGGATATTATCTTGTAAATCAGTTTATCGTGCCGAAGGCTTTGTCAATGTCGAATAGGATCATACCAACGTACTGATTCCAGTTCAGTCCCTGGGTTTTGGTGAGTCTAAGAACTTGGTGTTCAGTATTGAGATTTTTCCGAAAGCTTGGGGACCATGATCACGGTGGAAAACCTTTTGGGGAAATAGGTGAGGCGTTGGCGAGAGTTGCCAGTGTGGCAATGCCTCTGCATGGGAGGAATTTGAGGATTTTGTATGGTATGTTGTCGGGGCCAGGGGCTTTTTTTGATTTGCGTGAGGGTATGATTTCTGCGGTTTCACTGAGAATTTCTTCAGTTTCGAGGGAGCGTCTGATTAGTCTGGCGGTTTGCTCCACCAGTTCTTCGTGATCGGGGTCAATGTCGTCATTGTCGTTTACCCTGCTGTGCCTTTCGTATATGTCAACAAAGGATTTTGGGGGTAGTCGTTGTTCGTAGAGCTTTTTGCATTTGCCAGATTCTGTTGTCTTGGGGATTGAGATCGTGGAGTCTGTCGGCCTACTGGGTTTGTTTATGTTCACGGAGGGCTGTCGTGGTTTGTCTGTTTAGGACGTTGTGTATGCGTGTTTGTCATGAGGTTTTCGCGAGTATTGAAAGAGTCTGCGCGGGCTCTGTGTTTGTCATATATTAGGTGTTGGAGATGGGCTGGATGGGTGTTGTGGCATGGGGTTTGGTTTGGGGGAGGCTCTTTTGTCTGCATGGTGCTTGCCTATTTATATTCACAGTCTCCCTTGTGAAAAATAGCGTTGCTTGGCGCGCGGTGAGTTCATGTGTGCCAACTTCTCGGAATTTGGCCTGGACGACCCGTTTCCGCGCTTAAGATAGTCAAACTTACACTTTCCGATTGTTTTAACTGCTGTTTAAATTTGTATTAAATGTATGCAAATAATATAATTTATTATAAATACATATTTACAGACAATTTCTTTGCTAACTACTAGACCCAGGGTTGGGACGTTTTAATATGTTGTATAAAAACAATTTATAAGTCGCTTTGTGTAGGGGTTAGTTCATATTCTACAATATCTATATAGGAACCTAAACTATTTATTGCGTTTGAAGATTAATGAATGAAATCCTTATAAGCAAGCACACATGAATCATATCATGAAAATATTAATATTTTCTGCCCATAGTTTATCACTAAAAAAATTATGAAACCTGCAATATTGGTATTATAGGGGAACGAAGGGGAATTGGAGCATTAAACGAAAAAGCATTACGAACTTTTGATTGTATAAACACAAAATAACTGTATGTGTAAAATCTGTAAAATGACTGTAAATACAGAAATATATCCATAAACTCAATACTTATATAAAGATTTATTAGTTTTGGCTAGACTTTAAAAATCGGGGGCAGGTTGCTGTGAATCCTGATAAATGTTTGTTCATTTACATGAGAAATAAATATGGGCTCTGATAAAAGCGAGATTGTTTTAGGCTTTTTTATTTGTCACACGTTGTGGTCGTAATTTCTTTTACAATACACAGTTTGAAATTAATTCTTTAAGACTTATTATTTATCATAATCTACTTCTAAAACTTTTCGCCCGGTATATAAATCAAACTAAAGTAAAAGGCGAAACAACAACCATACTTAAACTCCAAGCCGCACCCTGAGAAGAAAGAACCTGTTCGAACGCGATCCCGAATAGATCCAATCAAACCCAGATTGGATTAATCAGGTTCATATTTTAGCAGGTTCTACATCGTCAGGGTGTGGCTCTGAAGTGACTTCATCTCAAGTAGCGGTTACACTACTTTTTTCACTGAGTACTGCTGTGCAAGAACCATTAGTTCACATAAAAAATGTTATGATATTTATAAAAATCGAGTTTTAAAACACCGATTTGAGACCAAAACTTTGTATTTTTTTCCGTTAGATGTAAAACAGACTTAAGGATGTTTTTAACTTGTGTGACAGAGTGACGTGGTGGTGATAGACTTGGTTTAGAGAACGTGGTAGCGTGGAGACCAAGTAATTATCATTCCGCACAATTTAACAGAAACGTTTCCCTATCTATCCTATAATCTGAATCGGGGCAAAAGCACTCTTGGAGAATCTGGAAGATCATACTGAATAATCGACATGCGTCTAATGAAAATCCCCAATAAAAAGAAATAAAGAAATAGCACAGAATGTACTACCAGATGGGTCACATCTTACCCAAGACACTGATTAATAAACGATAAGAGATTAAATTGACCTTTATAAAGTTAAGAAAAGGATCACTTTACACGAGAATTAGTAAGTCGACCAGAGAGTTCGGTAAGAATCTCGGAACTCCATAAAATTAAGAAAAGGATCACTTAACACGAGAATTAGTAAGTCGACCAGAGAGTTCGGTAAAAATCTCGGAACTGATTTTACTGCGTTTTCGAAAGAGAACTTAAGAGCATAGCACCACACCCCTTGGCTCTCAAAATCCCAACCTTTTAACTTTAAACCAATTAAAAATTCCCAAAACAAGTAATGGTCGTTCCCGCGTCCCATGACTGATGCTACTTGACCAATTACAAGTGTAATTGCACTTATATCTTTTTAAACCCTCATTGACCATCCCCTTAATATTCTTAGGCTGTTCGTTGATAGATGGCTCACCTAGTCCACGGAAAGGATATAATTGAAAATTTTGATTTCCTCTCATAGAAAATGACTTAAACCTATAATTTATACACAACAACAAAGTCCTAATCTAATTATTACCTAAAAAGAGTTAGAAATGTAAAAAAAACCTACAAAGTCGTTTTTGCTTGTTTCTTGTGTTTTTCAGGTTTTAGATCTAAAACTTTTGTACAAGGTGTATAGGGCAGATACCGGTTTCAGTCTCAAAGTCGCAGCTTTATCTATTTTCCTTTTATTATCAAAATATATGATTAAATTCTCGCACATTCTTTGTTTTCGAGAACCGTTGCATATTGTGATAATAAAACCCATGTGTTCTCCAACTTTCTAAACTAAACCCTAGTAGGTAAGGGTACTTTCTAAGAAAGGTACTTTTTCTGGCAGGTTTATGTTTTAAGTATCCATAGAGAATATTTTTTAAATACAAAACTTGTCAATTAGAGATATTTACTGTTATTGCTTTTAGTCAGGAAGTACTCTAGTACAACTCTTTCGAACGCACTAGCTTAGGTTTAGGCTAATCGTTTTAGCTGCCTTAGAAGCTCCAAGACAAGTATTTGCTGTGTTCAAAACTACATTATGTTTTCGTAGTGCTCCCATTACCCGCTGGTTACGATTACCCCCTGCTTCCCCAACTTATTCACGTACAAAATGTGACTGGCCCCAAAAATGACGCCCACGCGACTCTCACGAACAATATCCCATAAATTGTGTCAATGTAAACAAACAATAACAAGCGTTCAGCTTGACTAATGACTTATTAATGAATTTTTGAATTTATTTTGGTCAAGACAGACATTAATCGTGCGTAATGACAAGCAGCCGATTAAAAATAAGTCAATTTTGCCAATTGAGCTTAACTGGAACACACCAATTTGGACGAAGCTCGTAAAAATGTATTTATTTTTGTTTTAGGGACTTGAGGTTCAATAGAATCAGAGAAATACCACTGGGGACCTTCAAAACGCATCATGGCTTGGTCTCATTGCTGCTTAACAACAACTTTTTGACCAGTTTGAGGAACGACACATTCGAGGGCTTGTACAATGTGCAGAATTTGTACTTGTACAAGAACAGAATTAAGTTTGTCGACAGTGGAACATTCCAACATATGGCGAGATTGGAAAGATTGTAAGTATTTTTTAAGGTGACAGCTATACTCTGTTGCTTAATGCCAGAAAGTAATAAAATGTAAATTTGCAATGACAGGACCCATTAACCTGGGTGACAACTTAAAGGTTGTATTGTAAATTTCAGGTAAATTGCAATGAAAGTTTTTAAAAATTCCGTATTTCAGACCTACACAGTCACTACACACCCCGAATCGGTCCTAAATTAGGGTCACCCTAACCAAAGAAAGACGAGTTTGCTGAATAAAATTAAGGTGACAACGGCGTTACTTCAGGTAGTTTATTAGAATAAAAAGTATAATAATAATTTTATTATACTTGATTATAATAATTGAGATATTAATTATTCTAATATTAAGTAGATAAAAACTTATAGTCAGTAAATTATTCCTCACATTTCTTTTTTTTTTTTATTTACTGTTTTTTACGGTCGTCGGCGTATCGGAGGCCATCTTGAACCGGTCATCGACCGTACGGTTTTTAATCGTGCGGTCTACTGACTGGGGAGTGTGAAACGGCACCTTCATCCTACGAGATATCCGATCTCATCCGGCCTGTGCGGCGTGAATAGGATGGTTTTGATGTCGATTCATTTTACACTCTTCCCTAAGACAAGAGCACGCGGTGTTTCCCAAGCGGTCACCCATCCAAGTACTAGCCGCGCTCGACACCGCTTAACTTCGGTGATCTGACGGGAACCGGTGCTTTAAGTGTCGCTAGGCCCTTGCCACCTCACATTTCTATCTGCATGAATTTTTTCTGTCATTTCTGGTTTTGTTGCCATAGAGACTAACTTACTTTTGTTAAATGGAACACCCTGCATATAATTGCATATTTGGATTCTACTGGGAAAACTCTGATTTTTTTGTATTTCAAATCTTCACCTATCTGCAAGCGTTTCCGAGATAATGACAGCTCAAAAATGAAAAACTTCCTAATTATAACTATTCCTACCTAATACCCACCAGTTGAGTCGAGATGTTTCCATGACAGCTACCTAAGAGGTGTCAATTTTGAGTTCCTGTTTATTATTCTGTTGTCTAATTTCTAATTTGTTTACACTTTGGTTCATCCGAATGAGAAACAACGAGTTGAAATTTTAATAATGAGCGGTTACGGAAATATGAAGAGATCGCAAGATCAGGTTTGTCAACTTTTCAATGAATTATATCCAAATAGGCCTCCAATAAATCAGTCAACGGTGTGTCGAGTGGTAAAGACATTTCGAGACCAATAATTCTTGTTGACGATAGTGATCACGGTTTCATCAACATTAAAGATACGAGTTGGTGAAAACTTAAATTTCTCCTTGATATCCTCTAAATTCTTTAAAAACCTTCCTATTTCTTTCTTGTTGCTTCAGCTGAGTTCTGGATGTTTCCTTCTAAATCCGTACATCCAATCTTTGCCTGGTTCTTGTTTTTCTCGGTTAAATTTGTGAGATATAGACAACTTTTCAGCAAACGAAAAAAAAAACGTCTTAAGTAGTAGACACGATTAGAGGTGACGAAAAAGCATCTTTAAGAATCTTATTTTACGAAATAATAGATAATATCGTAACACAAATAGAAGGAAGATTCGCAAATATGTCACAATTATTATATTTTTCTTTAGCAGATCATTTAAAATTTAGAAAAAACCGTAAAGAGATTCCAGTTAATTTAATAACTACAAAAATTGATTAATCAGTTAGGGGTCATTTATCAGGACGAACAATTTTCTGAACTAAATACGAACATGATATGTGTTAAATATTTTCGTTAATAATGATTATTGTCAAATTTTTTCAGAGGTGCTGAGAGAAACTTTTAGTGTTGAAACTTTTATTGCAATTGCATACAATGTTTTAATTTTTATAAATCAATTTTTGATCTGTCATTCTAAGAATAAGATACTTATAATGGATGGGTATTGCAAAGGGTGTGGGGGAGAAGGGATACCTTTCCAAATTTGTCAAAATTTGGGAATGGTGTGACCTTTAAAAAGATCCGCCGTGTTGTGTACGCCACTGCTGTCTAATGTGCATGCCTTCAAACCATTGGCTGTTACGTTTTATTATAATATGTATATTCATCGCATATATAAATACCGACTATTTCTAGCAGCTGCCTAACATTTTTTAACCCCAATGTTTATTTATCCAAGACATACGATTTCTTCAAAGTAAATAATCCAGCTTTTCGAAGTCGTTGATTTTTTTAAGCTCACGGTTTATTTACACTAATTCGCAAAGAAAATGTTTGTTCTAGTTATTTTAAAGAGCAGTGTTGGGTGCACCGATTCCAGGGGCTTCAAATCAAATAATATTAATACTAAATATTTATACAGGGTGAGTCGGGAGGAATGGGCCTAACTCTAAGGGTGTAATCTATGCATTAAAATAATAAGAAAAAACTCAAATGTTGTTATCCAATATTCATTTGTTTTCAAGTTACAGCGTTAAATAAAATAATAATATTGTTAAACCAAAATATCCAACATTAACATTGTTTTAAATATATCATTGGTTTAGTAAATTTTCAAAAATACCGCCATTGACTTCCAAACATTTCCTGCTTCGTTTACGAAGAACGCGAGTGGAACTTCTAATTGATTCGTGCCTTTCTTTAATAATGAGTACAGCATTTCTAATGCGTCTAATTAATGCATCCCTAGTATCCACTTTCAGTTTGTAAACCTCAGTTTTTAACCAACCTAACTAACAACCTAACAACAACTAATAGAACCACCGCGACCGATCCAAACCCCTGGAAACCTTTGGTCTAAATATTGCTTGACCCGACGATCGAAATGGGCTCCGTCGTGTTGATAATAATTTCAATTCTGTTGTTTAAAGGAATCTCCTTCAGTAGTCCTTGCAATTCATTTTGTAAAAAACTTAAGCAGTGATCCCCTGTAAGGCTATTTTCCAAAAGAAAAGGGCCAATTAAATTATTATCGATCATGCCGCACCTCACGTTTTCTGAAAACCTGTGTTGAAAATTACTTTCGACTATTGCGTGAGGATTTTCGTCCGATCATACATGGGAGTTTCGATTATTATTGATGCCGTCACGGGTGAATGTAGCTTCGTCAGTAAAAAGTATGTGCGGTACAAGATGACGATTATTAATTATCCACTCACAAAATTGCATACGCTTGGCGTAGTCTCCAGGTTGAAGATTCTGTACACGCTGTACATGGTACGGGTATAAGCCTTGCTCGTGAAGCGTATTGATCACTCTTTTTTGGGGAATCCCCAACTGAATTCCAATTCTTCGTGAGCTTGTCGTCGCATCTTCTGCTAGAGCTAGAATATTTTCTATTTCTTCTAAATCCTGTTGAATGGCTCGTTCGGATGTTACATTAGCACTTGGAAGCGTTCCTGTCTCGCAGAGTTTGTTGAAAACTCTGATATAGGCCTTTCTGTTCAGTGTTCTTTCATGTGGAAATCGTTCACGATATTCTTCAGCAGCCGCTGTAGCATTCCCATTACACAAACCATAAATAGAAACAATATTGGCGTATTCGAGATGTGAATAAATGTGTGGCATTTTATAAAATTAAAACGATACAAATACGAAAGTTAACGGTGAATCAATGTAACATTTTATACTGACACTAATAGGATAGTGACAGCACAACAATCAAAAGCAAACAATAATAACATTTATTACAGGAAAGCTAAATTAATGCAATATTTTGTTTTTGCCTTATAACTTGAAAACAAATGAATATTGGATAACAACATTTGAGTTTTTTCTTATTATTTTGATGCATAGATTACACCCTTAGAGTTAGGCCCATTCCTCCCGACTCACCCTGTATTATAGTATTCAGGGTGTTTCAGAAGTACGGTACGTAACTTAAGGGGGCGAGTCCTTATGATATTCTAAGAGAAAAAGTTCATATGAACTTGTGTCCGGAGTTGCCTCGTTTTTGATATACAGGGTGTTAAAGTTTTCTAAAGAAAATAGTTTTTTTTATAATTTTTTTAAATACCCTTTTTCCGATTTTATTACAATTTGGTATCGTTATTCATAATGATAAGGGGCCTTATTAGCCCTAATTAGATTAAATTTATTAGGTCCAGTGGCGTCCGGGGAGCACCTTAACGAATACTATTGACAAAAAATGTGCGCCACTGACGGGTCAATTTATGGGTTTTGCCTATTGTTATCCATTCACAAACACTGAAAATGGTGTTACAAAGGCGTGCCGGTAGGATATTCGTAAAAAGGAAAGAATTTTATTTTAACAGAATAAAAATTAGGCATTATGTACATTGTATTAGCTACACTTATTTTTTATTAAACATTTTTAAAAAAATACATTATACAGAAATTAAATTATACTCGTAAAAATTATAATAAATTAAATTATACTCGTAAAAAGGAAAGAATTTTATTTTAACAGAATAAAATTTAGGCATTATGTACATAGTATTAGGTACACTTATTTTTTATTAAACATTATAAAAAAAATACAAAATACAATATACAGAAATTAATTATAAAAAATCATAATATTCTTTGTCATCTCAGGAACTGTCATCTCGTCTTAACGTTATAATTAACGGGTCGACGCCGACGGTCCGATCGATCAGGTGGTCAAGATCCCACATTTTCTCCTCTTCTTTAATGACATGATGGACTGCTTTTCGCCAGTTCTCTGGTGTTACTTCTTTAAGGCTTGATCAAACAGTAGCTTAACGTCTTTCATCTTGAATTTCGTGTTGTGTCTTGCTACAAATCCTTTCACTTGCGCCCATATAGGTTCTATAGGATTTAATTCGAAATGATATGGCGGTGTGCGCAGCACAGTTACACTATGTTTTTCTGCTATATCTTTCACGGCATATTTTATAAAACGATGTTTGTGTAAATTTTCTATAGCTAATAGTTCCTTCTTTATTAAATTATCTTCAAATTCAATACTTTTGGTGGTTAACCAGTCGATAATTTCTTCCAAGATGAAGTTGGAGTCTTCTCTGTGCATAGCTTGCGTTATCCATAACTACTACTGAATCAGCTGGAAGATATTTTGTCATTTCACCAAAATAGTCCTCAAAAACATGCGAATTCATGTCTTCGTGGTAATCTCCCGTATTGAACGACTGAAAGGTTAGCAAACCTTCTTTTAAAAATCTCCTCTTCGCTTCCAATATGGACGATTGTTAGTCTCTTCCCTTTACCTGAATGCACCTTAATACTCGTTGACAGGCCTTTCATGAAAGCTTGGCGAGCACTGGTTATATTTTTGTCTTGTCACAATTTTGGTACTATATAACCTTCATTAATCCACGTCTCATCAAGATAAAAGATTTTCTTCTGCTCTCTTCTGTACTGCTTTATACTTCTCAAGTATTTTCGTCGCCAGCAAACAATTTCATCGCTTTCCAGTAAAAGTGATTTACGGTTATGCTTTTTCCAGACAAAATCCATATTTTTTAAAGTGGTCCATAAAAGTTTTCTAGTTATGAACGGAATACTGTCATCCTGGCCAAGCTCCATTAGAATCTTATCTAGGGTGGCTATTTCTTTTTTAAAATAAAATTAGTGAACTTTTCTTCGAACTACACTTTTGGTGTCTTCATCAAGGACTTTTACTGGTCTGCCTGAACTTTTCTTGGGAAGTTCCACTTGACTTGCAGTCTTTCTCTCCCGCAATAATTTAAAAACGATGGGCTTTCCAACTGCAGTCATTCGGGAACATCGGTCTACAGTTTCTTATACAGTAAAATTCGGATAATCGTATTTTATGCAATCATTTACATTTAAAATAATAACTTTTTCACTCACTGATAGTGGAGAATTATTGGAACATGTTGTTGGTGTGAATGTCGCCATTTTATTACTAATCTTATAATACTGTGAACACTATATACGGTTTAACAGCAAATACTGATACGTTAAACTAAACAAATATACTTATTAAGGTCATACACACACACGATATATTAAGTTTATTCCAAATTACCACCTATTTATATGATCCAGCCAAAGAGGCCAGAGCCAAACTCGGTACCTGATAAACGGTACCTGTTAAACGCAAAACGTAACTGTATAATCTACTACCTAACTAATCCCTACACAATATTTCGATTTTGACACTTCAGGCCAGAAAACATACCTTTCCTAATCCTCTTACGCAATTACTTGAAATTTTAATATTACAAACAATACTATTTTATCTTAATACCCGTTAACCTAATTCTCTAAAATTTCTGGTTAGTTATCATAAATAATTTAATGCACAAAGTTTACCTGCGCATATGGCCGACACCGAAATTGAGCCGAACTGGACGGAATTTCCCATTTTATTACTCTACACCTTTGTGAAATAGACTATAGTTCACCGCCATACATACCATTGTCACTTTTTCGTCATGTTACATGTTATGTAGTTAAGAAGCAAAAATGCTCGGTGTATTTTTATTCTTAATATTTCCGTTGGGGTACGCCCATGGGATATAACAATATAGGTTATACAATCTATTGTAAAGTAACAAAGTGTTTATTTTAAAGAAACATATACCAACAATCCAACGCTTTATGATAATAATATTTTGTCTGGTCTACTTAGTAAAATAATTTATATTACAGTTATTCCTCAATTGCAACATTTTTTCATATTTTAAGAAAAGTCCATGGAAACAAAAATTACCAGGTTGTCGCATTTTCAAAAAATATATAATATCGTACAGAGTGTCCGGGAAACTGTGGGAATACTCTCAGATTCAGATAGAACATGAAAAAGTAAGATGACAAGTTCCTATAATTTTTTTTCTTACGGAGATATTGTGCCCCTGAAGGACGGCGCTGATTTTTCTAGTATAACTTTTAAAGTTTTTAATGTAATTTATTAAAACTTTAGTGTGAAGGACACTAGTAAGAACCTCTTAAAATAGTGTCCTTAAAACATATTTAGCTTTTTTAGTTTACCAGGGTCGGACTAAGCTTTACAACTTAATGCTTAAATTTTTAACACCTTGTATGATAAAGACTTAAAAAAAATAAATCTGAGTAGGTTGCACGTTAGACTACAAAAAAGGTACTCTTGTTTATTGTCGATAAAATAAACCGTTTTCGAAAAAAGTAATAATAAACGAATTCATGTTTTATTTTTAATATAAAGGACCATACATAATTTCTATTTTGCTTCTCGACAATAAAGTGTGATATGAAAGTCATTTAAACAACAGAAAAGTTTAATTTTAATGTTTCATGTTCTATCTGAATCCAAGAGATTTCCCACATTTTCCCGGATACCCTGTATAAAACACCTTTTTAAGATTCCATTACGTATTGATTGATACTATTTTTTTTTCCATATTGTCAGGTAAATACATAGCTATTATTTTTCAGATATCTTCACGCCAATGAATTGCAAGAATTTAAAGCGTGGACGTTTTCAAAATTGCCGTCCCTAGATCGACTGTAAGTATATTTAGATTTCAGTAAGGCATTTAGTGCGTGTTTGCGATTGTCTCCGGCCTTTACTTCTGCCCCCATCTTAAAATAATGCTCTGCGTCATGGGAAATAATATAAGTGTGAAATCCTCGTAAATGAATGATAATTTAAGTCCCCAGGTCAAAAGGAATAAAGGAAAGGAGATATCATAGGAATAAGAGGCGTGAAAAAAAATTTAATGTTGTGTTTTAGAACGAAATTAATAATTACAGAAAGTAAAGTCTGTTCAGAGATATAAGAAAGTGACTAACTGATCCCTATTAGGAAAGACCCGGGTCAGGTGTAAAATTGAAATATGGCCGAACAGGTCCGTATTTTGCTTAGAATTTAATCATAGTTTGTAATAAAAATAAGTAAGACATTAAATAATATTTTATTTATGTTTAAATGTGAAATTACAAGTTATTTTATTATTAAAAATTATATTTATGATTACAAAAATATACAAATTATTCGGTACTTATAATATTCATTATTCACTTAATATATCAATATCACTATCGCTATCATCATCTGTTCTAATTATTATTTGTGCTATATTGTTTATATGGATATAGGATTTTTCCACTTTTCAACATGTGTAACAGAATTTGCCCAACTTTGTGAAGGGATGTGAAAAACTTCAGTTTCTATAAGCTCAAGTGCACTGGAGTTAATAGTAGGGCAAATATTGTTACGACGAATGGCAGATTTCAGTTGGTGCCAAACATGTTCGATGGGATTAAATATACAATAGTATGGTGGAAGCCTTAAAACTGTTATGATCTAGATTTTTTGCATAATTATCACAGTGGTGGATACACTTCCATAACGTTGTTCTGCCACATTTAACGCCGGTTTCATCTTTTTCAAGCCTCTTAATTAAATTATCTAATGTAGGCACGCTTTGTTCCTCGTATAACTTGTAAATTTTACGCCGTATTATATCTTGATCACTTCCATCTACCTTCGAGAAAATGCCAGTTTCGGTTCTTTTTTTCCTCGCTAAAATGGGATTATTCGCAATTTTCCATACAGTTGATGTTAGAATTTCTGTTAATGTGGCCGTTTCTTCTAACGCTGCTTGCTTGCTGACTGCAGGTTCAATGATAGTTGAATAATAGTATATTATTAACCAAGGTCTAGACAGCCATCATTATTGCCCGAGCGGCAAGTTTAAATCACGAGTAGCGAAGCGACGAGGGATTTAAGACGCGAGGGCTATAAGCTGTCTAAACCGTGGTTAATATAATATTTTTTCCACTACTATACAAACTTTTATAAGACATTTATCTTTATAGTATTATTAATTATAAAAAATTATAGGTAGGTATAAGTATATTTTTTAATCAAGTTACCTGCGCTTTGGAATTGGCAAAATATTGTGTTGTTTTGTTAGGTGGCTTTGTGAATGTCAATTTTTGTTCATTTATGTCATTAGATTTTACGAATTTTCCGTTTTTTAAAAAATTAGCCAAGAAAATGTTAGTGATATTATTATGTGTACACCTCCAGAATTAAGGATGGAAGCAGAAAAAATGTTGATTGTATCGATATTTTACATATCAAGAATCTCTAATAATCTAATAGGTATGTATTGATAATTATCTGGTTGCCTAACTGTTTAAAATGTTTATGAATTCATGTTGTCAAATCAAAAAATCAAGTAACCTGCGTTCAAATAGATTCTTGAAGATCGGTCAATAATGGATTTCAATGTCTTATTATTGACCATGGTCAATAATAACTTATTAGGTAGAGAAAAACGATTTATAACGTTAATAATCGGTCAATAATGGCGATGTTATAGGTTAGTAGTGGAAAATAGTATATTATTAACCAAGGTTTAGACAGCCATCATTATTGCCCGAGCGGCGAGTTTAAATCACGAGGAGCGAAGCGATTACGTCTTCCGGATTGCAGTTTACTTTAAGACATTTTTAAGTACGGACCATAATTTGCCTGCATTTATTCATTCATTCATTGTTTGTTTATGGCCACCCTTGGATAATCCCATTCAAAGGCAAAGTGTAACTTTCTTATATCTCTGGACAGGCTTTACAGGGCGTTTTTCCAACTCGAGTCATAGGATTTTGCTTGGTAAATTTTCATTTTGAATTGTTTGTTTACCGGTTTTAAAGGAACCGTTGTTCTCGATGATCAGATTTTAGCTTTCGTAGAACGGGTTGAAAGTTTAACTCATGAGGTCATATTGTGTGCCGGGTTTAAAATAAAAGCTCCCTGACTGTTAGCATTCCTATCTCTGTCGCACTCTCTTAGAACGCTATCTCAAGAAAAAAATACGGAAATGAATTTTTTCAGTAAACGTTTTTATCAAAAGTATTCGATTACTGACAATGAGAACAATAAATCAAAATGCTAAGCTCCATAAAACTTTAAAATAATTACGATAAGCTTGGTGTGACCCTCGGGGTCATTATCAATATTACTTTACAGTTATGTAAGATTTCACTCTTTCCCTAATCTCTGCGTTGGGAACGCTACCACACAACCCAATCGGTTTTACTTCTAAAAAGTACAGAAGCATGCTGTTATACCCGAGAAGAGCCAACAAAGAGAAGCGACAAAATCCCGAGTTTAGCATTGATTAAATGGGGACCAAATTATATGTCCTTCACCTTGAAATTTTGACAGTTATCCGGGTTATTACACTAAAAGAAGCACTAAAACAATAAAGAAAATGCTTTACACTGAAATAAAAAAAATGTGGGTACCTAGTCAGAAGTAACTTTTTAAGTATGTTCTTACTAATATAGAAGTAGAAAAACAGTACTATTGTATGTTTAACATTTGTAAAAATCTTAAATTACTGGGTTCCTTAATTACTCTTGAGGGTGAACCTACCTAGAAAAAGGGTCAGTATACCTCCATTCTGAACCATTATGCGGCTTTAATTCGATATGTATGGAGGTAGAAATTGTTTCTTAGTCCACTCGTTGATTTCTCGACTGCAATAAAATTTAAATGACAACTCTCAGTCGTAATCCCAACCATACATAAGTTGCCTATTGAGTAGGCACCGGACCTTTTGAAAGGGTATAGGTCCTGATTACCTACTAATTTCAATAGTTTAGGTTAGCTATTTTCAACAAAACAACAAATATAAAATAATAGGTAAGTATCTTTATTTTAATCATGTAATTAAATAGCTATTAATATTTCTACAAAAATACTAATCTACAATATTATAATAATACAATTTTTAACTTAACCTACTCTATATTTAGCTTTGTTTCACTATCACTATCGTCTTCATCTATGCCTAAACTAATTATTAAGGGCCTTACGTTACTATTAATTATTGGATGGATGGGTTTGGTCATTATATCTTTTACTGTTGTTAATGCAACTTTGGTCAAAATACTCGTTTCACTAAAACTTGCACTCTGGTCATACCCTTTTTCTAAAAGGGTACAGTAAACGTTCTTTATGATGTTTTTGGCATCAAGTGATAAATGTTTTTTCTTCGTTACACCATAACTTCCGGAAGCAATATTATCTGAAGTTTCACACAGATCTGACATATTTTGGATGCTCGATAACACACACGAAAATACCTTTAACGCACAGCTTGACAAACACCAAACGACTGATGAACTAAGATGAAAAGACTCTGCTTTATATTGAACACCTGCAATTTGCCATTAACCTACCTAATATACCAATATAATAACATAATTAATAGTAACGTAAGGCCCTTAATAATTAGTTTAGGCATAGATGATATTATAATATTGTAGATTAGTATTTTTGTATAAATATTAATAGCTATTTAATTACATGATTAAAATAAAGATACTTACCTATTATTTTATATTTGTTGTTTTGTTGAAAATAGCTAACCTAAACTATTGAAATTAGTAGGTAATCAGGGCCTGTACCCTTTCAGAAGGCACTTATTTATGGCTGGGATTAAATTTTATTGCGGTCGAGAAATCAACGAATAATTGTGGAATGGAGCATACTTAGAATTTAAACGGTAGGGAGATAATGTGATATTTTATTTTATTTAAACAAAATAAGTTGTAACTTTTGGAAAACCCTATGATTTTTTTATAATGTATCTATTACTACTTAATCTTTACTAATTTTACCTGATCTACGCGTAGAACTATGATATTATTCGATAAAAACTACTAAATGAGAATAAGTACTTGTGCTTTCAGGAATATTTTTCAAAAAAACACAAGATCTGTTAGGAAAATAAAACATGTTCTTTTAGATTAGTTTAATAATTTTTCCTTCCCGTCGCCTATCCCTATAAAGGTACTTGTTTTTATACATTTAATACCAACTTCACTTGATAACATACTAAATAATGCTAGGTCTTTTCTATATCTTTCACGTAATAAAATACAGCAGATAAATACAACAAAACAAATATAAACAAATGTATCATAGCGGTGCAAATGTACTTACGGTATTAGCATTTATGACAGTTGTCTGGGTTACCTCCCCCTCCCACTACATTGATTTCGCCAAATGTCATATTGTCGCTTCTCGTTTGTTGGCTCTTCTCGGACTATACTCTATTTCTTAATGGGATTATTCACAATTTTTACAGGCAACACAGCGAATTGTCGCGAGTCGTAAAACCGTAATAAACCATAGGCGTGACCTGGTCTGAAATTACACAGGCATCTTATTTCATGGTAGAATATTTAGAATGACGAATTATTATTCCCCAGTGTTTTGTAAGGGCGTGCTTAAAGTAAAAGCAAATACAATAGTTTTAAATGTACAGGGTTATCCAACCAACATGGGATTATTCACAATTTTTACAGGCAACACAGCGAATTGTCGCGAGTCGTAAAACCGTAATAAACCATAGGCGTGACCTGGTCTGAAATTACACAGGCATCTTATTTCATGGTAGAATATTTAGAATGACGAATTATTATTCCCCAGTGTTTTGTAAGGGCGTGCTTAAAGTAAAAGCAAATACAATAGTTTTAAATGTACAGGGTTATCCAACCAAGACTAGACAAGGCGATTTTTTGACTTTTCCTGTACTTTTATAAAAAAACTGAAATAGCCATCTTAAGTAATTTTCTCCCGCGAATTCGAATATCTTCAGCAAAAAACAATTGAACATCAAACAAAAGTACTAGGGGTCACTTTGATATTTTTTTAAATGGGATGCCGTATTTTTAATGAGCTTATCCGATTTCTCATATAAATTTTGATCTAAAATGTTGGATTTTTAATTCAAAAACGCCTTTTTTCTTCAGTTTTAAATTCGGAAAATGTTCGTCTACCGTAAGATTAATACCTGATAGATGGATACCCGTTTCACCTGTTCACCCTTTAACCTGCTTTAAAGCGTCCGTCAGTTAGACAAAATAATCAAGTTTCAAATTTCTATATATTTTTCACGAATTAATTACAAATAACGAAATATTCTTTAGAAGAACGGCTAAATGTAATAAAATTATATTACAAAAGTGGAGAGAATGCTCGACAAACACAAAGAACATTTTTTGAGAGTTTCCAGAGACACATTTCAGTAGATACAATTCTCAGAATTAAGACCCTATTTGAAGAAAGTAAGACATTGAAAGATAAGCCAAGAAAGATGAAAAGACGGAATATAAGGGATCGAGCTATTGTTCAATATTTTACTATAAATCCGAAGAGTTCTATTCCGCAAGCGGTACGAGAAGTAAGGTATGGTCCAGGGCTCCGGAGAGTAAGCTATGGAACAGTTCACAGAACTTTAAAAAAATGTGGTCTAAAACCATATTGCATTCTTCCCGTTCAATACTTAACACAGCTTCAAAAAGAACTGCGATTTCGATTTGTTGCTTCAATGCTGATGAGAGAGCAAGACGAAGATTATAATTTATATAATAAAATTCTATGGAGTGACGAAGCGTCATTTACAACATCGGGGGTATACAATCGGAAAAATACAAGATACTGGGCAGCAGTTAACCCTCATAGATATGAAATGATAAAGTTTCAAGGTTGGAGCTTACTTAATGTTTGGTGTGGGATGTTAGAAAATCGAATTATTGGACCACTATTTTATCGTGGCTCTTTAACAGGCCAAAGATACCTCCATTTTCTTCATAACGATATCGAGGATTTCTTGGAAAGGTTGCCATTGCAAGCCTACAACAATATCATTTGGCAGCAGGATGGTGCTCCGCCTCATGCAGTTCGAGAAGTGGTAACATACCTAAACGAGCGTTACAATCAGTGGATTGGCCGTAACGGAACAATTCATTGGCCACCAAATAGCCCCGATATCACGCCAATGGATACATTTTTATGGGGTCATTTAAAAAATGTAGTTTATCAACGACCCAACAGAAGTCTGGGGACATTCAGCAAAAAATTATAAATGAAATTAATAGACTTAACCAGGACCAAAATATTGTAAGAGATTCTTTGGAGAGATTGAAAAGGGGGCATCGGTCATGTTTTGAAAATAATGGAGGACACATAGAACAATTATATTATTGAGATTAAAGTTATTCACTTTAGTTTATAGTTTTTTCTAATATGTCATACTTTTTTTATACGTAAGCAATAATAGATTTGCAAAAACTACTAAATTTGTAATTAATTCGTGAAAAATATATAGAAATTTGAAACTTGATTATTTTGTCTAACTGACGGACGCTTTAAGATGGCTATTTCAGTTTTTTTATAAAAGTACAGGAAAAGTCAAAAAATCGCCTTGTGCAGTCTTGGTTGGATAACCCTGTACATGACGTACTTGTACACCAAACACTCTCTAGTGCTGTTCGAAACCTAGTGTCAATATGACGGGAAGAAAATAATTGTGGCAAATTTTACATTAATTTAATTTTTTGGCCATACAGGTCTGCTTTTTCGCCAAACGACTTCTTTCTGTGGGGTCACTTAAAAGATTTTATTTATAAAGATGTAGAATTTGAAAATCTAGACCACTTAAAAAACTGTATTTCGTTAGAATGTGACAGAATTTCTCAATATCAATTCAGTAATGTTAGAATTGAATTTTATGACCGGTTAGGATATTGTTTAGCTGTTAATGGAGGGTTGTTTGAACATTTAATTAATTAATGTTTTTGTGAAAATCTGTAGTCTTAGGTATGTTATGTTAAGTTAAAGGCTTAGTAAGAAAAACATAATGGTGCCTTTTATTTTGTGTCCAGCTTTACGTCAATTTTTGACAATAGCATCATAAAATTTATTTGCTGGTGTTTGCTGTATTACCTAAACCCTAAACTATGAAAAATTGGTAATTTTGCCACCACATTTAATTGAATAAGTTAGGATTGGCTTATTAAAATTTATTCAAACTTGGCACATGTGTTTATTATATCGGCTTCTTCAAAAAATTATAACACATTTTTTCTCTAAAATGTACAGGGGAGCCAATATTTAGCCACCTCAAAATTTACATGGGATTTCCTATGTTCAACTAAGCCAGCATCACCCGGTAGATATACGGCGTTATCTCGGGTGTTGCATAGAATAAGAGGCGCCGTGGTAGCGCGCCCGGCAATTTTCATTAACGTTAGAAACGTGATACCTATATGGTGGATTTTAGTTTTATAAAACAATAATGGTATTTTCCCATACACCATAACATTTCATGCATACTATGCAGCAATGAACAGACAAGTTCGACATGTTAATGTGATTTGAAAATTATACATGGCTCCGTGGGATTATTTTATAAATGATAATTACCACCAAGTCCGTTATTATACAGGGTGGCTCAATAGTTCGCTGAACTAGCTTGACATATACACGAAAATGACAAATACTTCATATAACCCACCGCTTTATTCTTGAGATACAGGGTGTTAAAATCTTCAAACGGAACAAAAAATATGTACGCCACTGTCTTTTTTCTTTTTGATGTAGTCTATCTTTAAATGATGCGAAGTAATAAGTCAATCAAAACCGTCTTCTCCATGGTTGTGCATGATTTTTCGGCATGTATAAATTTAAATAGGCCTGAATTTTTAAATTAGTGCAGAATTAGTACAAGTATCGACATTAAATTCAAGTTTTGTCTTCAAATATATATTTGAATATTAAATTTTTTAGGCTTAAAATTATGTTAGAAAGCAATTTTATCAAAACTAATTAGATAGTCTATACTCCGGTACCAAAATAATTGGCAGTGAGTAATTTTTACCTACCGGGGTGTGCAAAACGTAAGGGGAACGCCAATTCCAGAGGCGTGTCATTTTAAACAAGAATAATTTAAAAAATATATGAATTTTTTGTTTATTATTAAAATATATTTACGTTTACTATAATAAATAATATTATAAATTAAACTGAAAAAATAAATTAAGCTTTTACATTTGGTGATCTAATGAAGTAATTAGAGAACCTAAATTACGCAGGTATAAAATCCAAAAAGAATATAATAAAGTAACGGTATATGTTATTTTCATAATGTTTTTATAATACTACATAATAATAGAAACATATAATAGTGGATTAAGGGCAAAACCTAAACCTAAATTATAAATTTCCCAACTATTGTTACCTAATTGATAATAATTTGACAAATTATATTCCACGCCGCCATTAAAAAGTGTTATAATGACAATACGTTACAATTTTAAATTCATTATTAGGTACCATTACAGCGATTATTCACTATCTGACGATGAAAACATTTCATTACTGTCGCTACTGCTGTCATCTGCAGGATTTATAATAATAAGTTCTACCATGACTTCAACGCGTACATCTAAGTCCCACATTTTTTTTTCTACGCCCTCAACATGTAATAGGTACGCACTTATGCCAATCTGCTGCTTGTACATTCGCTATTGCCGTTTTTAACAGTTCTTTAACATCTTTTAATTTAAAAGCTTTATTTTCACGCGCCACTTCGCCTTTTATCTGTGCCCATATAAGCTCGATTGGATTTAGTTCACAATGGTAAGGCGGTAAACGTAATATTGTAACACCTCGTTCACGAGCCATTTCATCCACTACATATTTCGTATATTTTTTTGCAATGCAATATTTTTTTTTTGAGCCAGTTAACAATCTTTCCTTTTCGCCACGCAGAAGTTGGCAAGGCTTCCACCCGACGGCTGTGGTATGGTGCATTATCCATCACGATGATTAACGACCCACGATGGATTTAAACCAATCTTTAAACACTCCCGAGTTCATATCCTCATGATAATCACCGGTTTTACGAGATTCAAACACGTTTAACCCACCTTCAAGAAAACCAGAATCACTCCCGATGTGGGTTATAATTAACCGACGACCTTTTCCTGAAGGAGCTTTCAATCCAGTGGACAGTCCATTGATAAAGGCGTTACGTGCATCTTTAATGTTGAGATCTTTCCAAATGTAATTCACAGTATGTCCTTCTTTTAACCATGTCTCGTCCGTAAATTAAATTATTTTCCCTGCACAGCGATATTGTTGTATTTCTCCTAGATACTTTCTACGCCACAATACGATTTCTTCCTTTTTCGCCAAAAGACTTTTGCGATTTCGTTTTAAGAATCGAAAATTCAATTCTCGTAGTGTACGCATTAGAACTCTTCCTGAAATTTTTTGCATATTTTCATCCCTTTCGATTTCGGCAGAAATTTTTTTTAAATTCGGAAATTCACTTCGAAAAAAAATGCATGCACTTTCTGACGAATGGCTGGCTAACTTTGTTTGCTGATCAATAAAAATATTTTTCCTTCCTCTTGCTTCTGATCGGACACTTTAGGATCCCTATTGTCCTTGATAGTTCTATAAACAGTACGGCAGGATGTCTTAGTCAATGTGGCACAAACTTCTGCTGCATCAGTGAATGATATTTCACTGTGTGTACTTAGAATTCCCTCATACACATGTTTTAGGTACCATTGTACGCTCCCCAGGTTTTAGATGACGTCGTTTTGTAACTTGTTGGTTACTATCACTTGAAGAACTCGCATGCATTATAAGATTTGCTGTTTTGAACAACCACCAAAATAATAAAACTGAATTGCTAATATCCTCTTGATTGAAACTTGTCTACGACACTGAGTGTTGGTTAGAGGCGATAAGAAAGCGTGCAAGCGCCTTTAGACATGGGTTTTCCTACCTGCGTTGCCAAATTAAGTAAAACAGGTACAGTAGGGTGAAAAGGCCCTTATGCCTCTATTGGAATAATACACCTATTTATATCTATACATACTTACCTCGGACAAAGTGTGAAGTGTCAGTATCAGTAATAAAGCCAAAAATAAATTAATTACAGGTAATATATATTCTATTCTTTTGTCCTATTTGTTCGCAGCTATCTCTACAATAACAACATCAAAGTGATACCAAAAGGGGCCTTCCAAAACCTGCCCAAGCTAAAAAGGCTGCGCCTCGACCACAACGCTCTCATTTGCGACTGCAAACTGGCATGGCTGTCAAAAATGTTGACCAATCACAATTCGGTGCTGCAAGCCTCTGCCAACTGCGCCCAACCCTCCGAAATGCACGGAAAAAGTCTGATCGGAATGGACCATACGCACTTCCATTGTGGTTGGTATCTAGTTCGTATTTACCTCTGTAAGGCATTTGATCCAAAAAAGGCTAATTTCAGAGCCTCCGAGAATCATCGAGAATCCCCGAGACGTCCAGATAACCCTCGGTGGTACCGCCACCTTTACTTGTACGGTCCAAAGCGACGAGGAACCGTCCATCGTGTGGATGAAGGAAAACGAGGAACTAATTCCGGACAATGGCAAGTACAAGATGATGGACAACGGAACGCTGATGATACAAAACACGGACGAAGCGGACGATGGGTTTTACGAGTGTCTGGCTAAAAATCCAGAGGGAGAGGTGAGGTCCAGACCCGCACGAATGATCGTTTACAGCAACCAGAATGAAGACGGAGGATTTTACGGTAATAATGACAGTAATGATGACTTAACAGAACGTACCACATGACGTCTTTTACAGGTATGCCAAAGCTGGCCACCGTACCGCAATCGGTCTCGGTAACCCCCGGCACCCTCCAAGTGACGTTGGAGTGCAGAGCGATAGGTTACCCCCCTCCGGAGATCACGTGGTCCCACAACGGGCGCCGATTGGCGCCCTCCGCTCGCCACGTGATCCTGCCCGAAGGACCGTTGGTGATCAGATCCGTCGAGGGTTCGGATCACGGGACGTACAGATGCGAAGCCTCCAATTACAACGGGAGGGTCTCTGCAGAAGCCAATGTCCTGATTAAGGGTGAGTTTAGGTGTATTGCGCGCCACAATGGGACTTATGGTTTTTTTTTATTTTAGTTGCCCCTATATTTACTGTTCAGCCTGACAACATCGACGCGATAACCGGAAATACCATAAAACTGGAATGCGTAGCTTCTGGTACCCCAGCGCCGGAAATAACCTGGTTCAAGGACGACTTGGAGGTACATATTAATAATACAAAACCTTTCGCCATATTTTTAAAAGAGAATATAAAACGGGGTAGGTGGTTATAAAAACCTCAATATAACCTGTGCTAATCACAACCGTGTTAACTACTGCAACGTGATTGTTGAAGTGAGGTTAATTTAAAGAGAATAATAACATTAAAGGCGTATTTATGCCAGTACAGCACAAGTTTTTGTTATCTTAGCCTCTGCCGCCGATTCCTAAATGAACGGAGATGGCGTCATCTTAGTCTAAAATGCATTGATTCTAATAGTTGGTTGTATTCATCGGCATAGGTTCGATTCAGCGTAATTTTCTTCCAAGACTATTAAGTGGGAGAGTGGCCCAATGTTGAATTGCTTCAAATATGTTTAATCTACTGCCAGCCAACGCATCGCAGTTGTAGGACGACTTCCCCCTCTTCACCCCATAGTCCGCATTCTATGGCCGCGGCATAAATACCAATCCTCTGCAGGCGTTTTTGCAAGGGACATTGGTCTATGACTTGTTTTTATCTGAGTTCGTGTTAATTGCAGCATGTCAGTTATTGTTAATTTCTTTGAGGGGTTTCCTATTGTAGCCCTTGCGTGTCTCTGACCAGGTATAGTGGTTCACCGGTTCAGATGTTGTTGTAGGGACCTCGCCACCTGTTTGGACACGCCTAGGGCGGGTTCAGGACCCCTGAAGTTCTGAGCAGCTCCAGTCCTTGCTAGTCTGTCTGCTTTTTTATTGCCTGTTATCTCAGGGTGACCAGGAACCCATATGAGTGCGATTTTATATTTCTGGATGATAGGTCGTGCAGGCACTCCATCGTGATCTTAGATGCAAATTGATGGGAATTTAGAGCCTTAAAGACACCTTGGTTGTCTGACAGAATATATATATTTTGGTTGTGGTAGTCCCGTTTAATATTCAGTTGGATACATGCTTGTCTTGCATGGCCTGGTATACTGTGGCGTGGATTCCTAGGGGGATACTTATGTTCTTTCTTGGTCTCTCTCCAAAGATTCCAGCACCCACTCCATCTCCAGTATAGGTCGTTTTCGTGTGGTCTGTACACATTGCCAAGAGATTGTCGTTGATAATGTCCGCTGTTCTTGTGTGACCTAGTCTCATAGCGGATCGTTTCCGTTCCCCAGTGGTTTTCATTCGATAGGCGCTGTTGCGGGCCTCTGTTTTGATGTGTATATCTAGGAGTGTGAGTTCTAGTATCATTTCATTTCCATGGCTACGACTGGAGTGCGTCTCATTGCTCCGGTAATGCATAGGCACGCCTAACTTTGTAAGCTGTTCTATCTGGTGGCTGTTGTGATTTGGTGCGTTTTCGTCCGCTTTACTTGAGCGTTATATGATATTAAGGGTTTGATGACTGTGGCGTTATAATCAGAGTACCATCTTCAGGCTCAGGCCCCAGGTTTTCCCAAACAAGCTTCTGCATCTCATGAAGCACATTTTTCCAGATATTTTACCTCACTAACTGTTTTAATCTGTTCTCCAAAGATGCTTAGGTTGTGGTAGTTTCCTTAGGTTCTTCGTTTGGTGAACGGTAGTATTGCAGCATTGACTTTGAGATTGACTGCAGATGCATAAGCTCTGGTATAATGGTGAAGTGGGTTCCAGGTATGAGTATTACCACATGTGTGTAGAAACCTTCTCGACTGAGACGCGTTAGTAGCTCGTTTACCACTAAGTTCCATAAGAGAGGTGACAGAACTCCTTCTCGAGTCACATCCGCTTCTATGGAGTCTCTATGTAAGTTGACCTGCCGACATTGTAGCATGTTGTGAATCCAACTACGGGTGGTACCACCGATTCCATGTCTCTCGGAAGCTGTTATCATAACAGCGCCGGAGGCATTGTCAAATGCCCCCTGTATATCAATGAAGGCACACAGGGCTATTTCCTTGTGATTTAGCGACGTCTTGGCCGTCATGGTAAGGTTGTGCAAAGCAAGATCATATTATTTCCCTGATTGATATGCATGTTGATGTTCGTGTAGGGGTGAGGTTATTTATTTATTTATTTATTTATTTAATAATTCACGGGCTGTAGCCCATTTCCATAAAAAAATTTTAGTAACAAGACTTAAAACTAAGAAAAATTAAAATTACAAAAGTAATAATTTAAAATAGCTAAAATATAACATATAATAACATATTAGGTACATCTCAACATAAAGTTTTTTATATATTTATATTTATGAGCCATTATGCTTTGCCTGTCTACGAGCCTTTCCAGCGACTTCAGTAAGAAAGAGGAAAGACTTATTGGTCGATATGTCTTGACTTCGGTGTATGTAACACATCCAGGCTTGGGTATAAACACGTCAGTAGCCTTAGGCGTGTAGCCCATAGTGGTAAATTCTGCAATTTCCTTCAAAGATCGAGTATATCCCATCACGTTTAGAGGCAATATTGTCACGGGGGCTTGATTAAAAGATGGTCATCATAATTATTGCAGCTTTTTATTAATGTTAAAATCACTTATAAACACATGAATTATTAGGTTACCCTGTCCTACCTTATTTTTCCCTTGCCGTCACGGGGGAAGTGTCTCGAAGCGTAGGTTGTAGTTTGGGGCGCTGCTTGCTCGCTTCTCCCCGTCGTTCTCCAAGTTCAATCTTTGAGCCCCCAGCTCGGTGGGTCGGTCGACACGCACGACCGCTGCACCCCACTTCCGCCCTGCCATGGGCTCTCTCTGAACGTGCAGAGGCAGTGCCGTGCGTATGGGAAAAAGTACCTCGTGACAATATTTTAACGTGCCATTGGTGTTTTAACTCGATATATCTTATAGGTGCTACCAAATGACGAGCGAGTCTTTTACAACAGCGACAAAACATTGCTAGAAATCAAAAAAGCCCGCGACGCAGACTCGGGATTGTACATTTGCGAAGCCAGAAATGAGCTGGGATCGCGCGAAGTAAGCGCCAGAGTCAAGGTAACTTCTATTGCAATTCAATCTGTTTATTGATTGACGCAGCCTAAACCTACAGGTGTCCGGTTTCGATACGAAACCTCCCAAGCTGGTCTACAAGCCCTATAATATAGAGGCCCTTATAGGGAGCACCATAGAGCTACCGTGCAAAGCTACGGGGGATCCTAACCCCGGGATAACTTGGCAGAAGGATGGCGCTCGTATGCAGAGAACGGGACGGTTCAAAATAAGCCTAACGGGAAATTTATATATTTATAAGGTAAGTACGGTCAATAGCATGGCGGAAGGTATTTCCTCTTTTTTTTTTAATGTTGCGCAGGTGGCGCCAGAAGACCAAGGTCGCTACGAATGTCTGGCTATCAACGAGCACGGGCGCGAGTCCGCCTCGGGCTACGTCACAGTTAAAGAGGACTCGATCGTCCATACCGGAGCGGTGAGCAACATCGGCGACAAATTCATCAAGATAGCCTTTACGGAAGCGTCGCAGGAGATCGACAAGGCCATCAACAACACGATCGACAGTTTCCTTCATAACAAGAACCCGACATCGGCGGAACTGTTCAGGATTATCAGGTTGGTGCGCGCGTCGCTTTCGCAGCAGAGCCCCTTTTAAGTCTTGTTTTATAGGTATCCAGATGCGCCTGCCCGCGAATTGGCCAGGGCCGCTGAGGTGTACGAGAGGACGCTGTCGAATATAAGGAAGCATATTAATAAGGGACACGTGTCGATGAATAACACTCAGGATTTCAATTATCGTGAGATTTTAACTCCGGACAAGCTCGATTTAGTGGCCAGACTATCTGGTATGTCAACATTTTCTACTACATAATATCACAATGCCTTTAAATGTCACTTAATGTCTTATTGAAGAGGAAAGAAAAATCCAAAATTTTTCACAAATATTTGATATTTTGCTCTGCGCATTTCGGTTTCTTAAACCATTTTCAAGAGCTGTCTAAAAAGTTCATTTATATAATAATCTCAATTCAAAATCAAAATTATTAGGTATTACTTACATAATATAATCACAAACTTTACATTAAGAACACAAACAAGCTCACCACGGCGAACACAGGTTAACTAACTATATCAACCATGCTTAGCGGCATCTAGGTTGCACAAAAAGAGGTACGATTATTCACAATTTTCGCTGCTTCTCTGTAGTGGGCGTTGACAGGATCGTTCAAACTCTCAATTTAATTATGAGACTCTAATTTGGCTATTTCTATATTTTCTAAAAAATTCAGCTTATGGCCTTTATTCGCATTATGTAGCATTTTAAAGTTGTCTTTAGTATTAAAATTATAAAAAAAAATAAACTACGTTTACTGATGTGTAAGCTATTTTAAAATTGTTGTTTAAGGACTTTAATACATTGCCCACCCTCAGAGAAATAGCGCCGAAAAAAGTTAGTCTTATATACCTAGGTGGTTGAAAAGATGTTAAATAAGTCAACACCTTCCTAAGCATGCCATTAAATTTTTTTCGTATTAAATTATTGATTAATGATATCTTGTATCCGTTGTTATAAGCAATCTGAAAGATTATGTTTTTTTCCCTCTCAAATTCCAAAGGTAAGAGTGGGATGGTAAACAAACGATGGATCAAAGAGTTAAACGCTGCCATTTTATGAGCTAAACAATGATTGGAGTTAGCTGGTATAACATTGTCCGTATCTGTGTTTTTCCGATAAATAGCATACTCAAAAAAGTTATTCGCCCTCTTTATTGTTAAATCTAAAAAATTCGGACAACATTCAGATTCTATTTCTTTTGTAAATTTAATGTGGTTGTTTAAAGAATTTAAAAAATTGAAAAAAAATTCCAATTCATTCTCTGTTCCTGCCCAGACAATAAAAGTATCATCAACATATCGGCGCCATAATAAAATCTTATCTAGAAGGAAAAAATTTGAATTAAACAACTTATTTTCAAAATTACCCATAAAAATTTCAGCTAAAAAGGGGGAAAGACCTGAACCCATGGATGGGTAAACCATCTGTCATTTTAAAAAACTTGACATTAAATCTAAAAAATTCCAAACCTAGACATTTATTCAAAAGGGAGATTATACCCCTGCGTACATTATCAGACAGAGATGGGTTCTTTCCAAGCAAACATTCCACGATATTTACCACCAGTTGTGGGGGGATACTTGGAAGCAGATTGACCACATCAAAAGAAACCAAAAGGCAATCATTTGGTAAGTTAATACTTTTTAAATCTTGAATTAATTCATTGGTGTTCTTAATACTGTATTTATTTTGATAATTCAAGAGGTTTCTCAAACATGTGTCTAGCCATTTTGCTAAAAATATGCCGATGAAGATACAAAACTAACAACAGATCTAATTGGCATATCATTTTTGTGAATTTTGACCATACCGTATAATAAAGGGGTACTGGAATTCATAGGAATTACAGGTTTATTTATTTTAAGTTCATCATAAAAATTTTGGCCATTAATCAATCTTTTTAGTTCTGTAGTGTAAGACGGATTCGGATCTTTCTTAAGTTCGATAATCATATTATTATTATCCAAAAAGTTTTGGACCCTATTGAAATATTGTTGTTTTTCCATAATTACCAAACAATTGCCCTTGTCTGCCTTTCCCAATCTAAGTCATTTAATTTTATTTTTTGTCTCAAAGTTCGGCAAATATTCTTTTGTACATGAACTTTATTATTATATCGTTAATTTACAAAATTATTCTTCTGTTTCCTAATAATGTGTCTACAAAACCCTCTAACAGAATTCATCACATCAACATCACAAAACTTTAAAGCCATTTCTATATCAGCCAAGAAAGAAGTCACATCCTTCTCCCCTATGCCCAAATTATTGTGTTCGCCATGGTGATCTTGTTGGTGTCCTTAATGTAAAGTTTGTGATTATATTATGTAAGTAATACCTAATAATTTTGATTTTGAATTAAGATTATTATATAAATGAACTTTTTAGACAGCTCTTGAAAATGGTGTAAGAAACCGAAACGCGGAGATATCTATGATTCAACTTAATGTCTTAATTTAACAAGTTACATTACACAATAACAAAGATATCCTAAAATGGATTGTTTATAACATTAAACTTATTCTCTTATTCAGTCTTCTTTTGAGTTTCGAATTGAGTGGTTCTGTGTAGTTATATGTGTTACAGTGCTATATGTGATGATGACGTAACAACGAATCCAATTTTAGGTTGTATGGCACATAGACATATGAAAAACTGTTCGGACATGTGCTTCCATTCGAAATATCGCAGCATAGACGGCACTTGCAACAATCTACAGAACCCGACGTGGGGCGCCAGCCTCACAGGGTTCAGACGGGTGCTGAAACCGATTTACGAGGATGGCTTCGGAAAACCCATCGGTTGGGACAAGGAGAGACTATACAATGGGTTCAGGAAGCCTTCGTCTCGAAAAGTAAGTCTTAGGAACGCTCGGGTTCACTACCACCAGAGGTCGTCTTTCTTTGCAGGTGTCCACCACGTTGATATCGACCTCGAAAATTACTCCCGACGAAGAAATAACTCACATGGTCATGCAGTGGGGTCAGTTCTTGGACCACGACCTGGACCACGCCACGCCCAGCGTAAGTTCCGAGAGTTGGGACGGGATTGACTGCAAGAAGTCCTGCGATTACGCTGCGCCGTGTTATCCCATGGACGTGCCTGAGGATGATCCCAGAATAACGAACAGGTTAGAAACGTTGATGGACGACATGTCTTTTTTTGAGTGCGTTCCTTATCTCCCAAATTTTCAGACGCTGCATAGATTTCTTTAGATCCAGCGCTATCTGCGGATCTGGAATGACATCGATATTTTTCGATTCCGTACAACACAGGGAGCAAATTAATCAACTCACGTCCTATATTGACGGGTCCATGGTAAGTGCCGACAATCTGTCAGAGGTCTGTGTGTAGTAAACACCGCATCTTCCAGATCTATGGATTCTCCGACGAGCTGGCCCGAGAGATAAGGGACCTGGACGCCCCCCTGGGGCGTCTCAAAGAGGGCCCCGTTTTCCAGGACCGGAAGGCCCTTCTACCGTACGCCGGAGGCCAAGGAATGGATTGCAGGCGGAACCTGTCGGAGAGCGACGTTAGTTGTTTCTTGGCCGGTGACATTAGGGCCAACGAGCAAAGTGGACTCACCGCCATGCACACGTTGTGGATGAGGGAGCACAACAGGCTTACCAAAGAATTGAGGTAAGTACTTACTGGGGAAGCGTTCCAGACGACCATAAACAACAATGTTTTCTAGGTATCTGAATCCACACTGGGACAGCGACATGTTGTACCACGAAGCCAGGAAGATTGTGGGAGCGGCAATCCAACATATTACCTACAAGCACTGGATGCCCTTCATCGTGGGTCCTGAAGGCATGAGACAATTGGGAAAGTACGACGAGTACGATCCCCAACTGTATCCAAGTATCTCCAATGTGTTTGCAACTGCGGCCTTGAGATTCGGACACACACTAATCAACCCCATCCTCACTAGGTATGTAGCAAGCCAGTTCGACAGAAACACAATGCTGACCATTTATATTAACTCGTAGGCTCGGCTGGGACTTTAAACCAATCAAGGAAGGCCATTTGCCCTTGCACAAGGCCTTCTTCTCGCCCTGGAGGATAGTGGAAGAAGGGGGCATAGACCCCCTTCTTAGAGGTATGTTCATGGTGGCGGCAAAGAAGAAAATGCCCACGGAGAACTTGAACACCGACCTCACCGAACAGCTGTTCAAAACGGCGCACGCAGTGGCCCTCGACCTGGCAGCCATGAACATTCACAGGTAATATTATTGAGGCTCTGTCATTTCACGTGACGTGAGCCTGTCATTATTTCAGGTCACGCGACCACGCACTACCAGGCTACGTGGCGTTCCGCGACTTCTGCAACATGTCCCCGGTTTCGACCTTCGACGACCTCGCCTCGGACATATCGGATCCGGGCGTCAGACGCAAAATGATGGAGCTGTACGGCCACCCTGGCAACGTGGACGTCTTCGTCGGGGGTATTCTGGAAGACCCCGTGGAAGGGGGGCGGGTGGGGCCGCTCTTTAGGTGTCTTTTGCTAGAGCAATTCAAGAGGTTGAGGGACGGAGATCGATTTTGGTAAGGCTAATTGCGTTTTGACGTTAAATCCCAGTGGATTAAACAGTTAAACAGTTTTAACTCTCAATTTTAGGTATGAGAACCCGTCAGTTTTCAAACCCGAGCAGCTGGTGCAAATAAAGCAGTACACTTTAGCCGGGGTACTCTGCGACAACGGCGACAACATCACCAGGGTGACCAAGGACGTGTTCACGCTCGAAGGGCTTCAGGGCGGTCTGAAAAGTTGCGGGGAACTACCCAAAGTGGACCTGAGGCTATGGAGCGAGTGTTGTACAGATTGCAGATACACGGGTCAGCTTAATACAATTAGCAGACTGAATGCCAGGAGTAGAAGGAACGCGGACGGCGAGAAAAAACACGATAAAGAACTGCACAGTTTGAAGAGGAGAGTTGCCGAACTCGAGGAGAAACTAGAGCTGGCCTTGGAGAATTTCAGGTCACTGTAAAATTGCGAACCAACAATTTTGAATTGGTGGAAAACTAACGCGCTAAGAAGCTGCTGCCAAACATGTAACGGACAATAAAATGTCTTCGGCACATGTGTTTGGGCAGCGTTAATGTATAGCCTTCTTTTTGTTGTCAATTATTACCTGCTGTAGATTGTGCCTTGAGTATATTTAGTAACAGTGCACAGAACCTCATGTAAGGCTGAAGGAGAATAAACCTTAAAGGGGCGTTTACACGATGCGTAAACTCGTGCTGGCCGCGGAGCTTTTGTTTTGCCCACTCTCTTATCCAACAAGGACCTTATTGATTTAGGTGGGTAACTTTTAATGAAGGTATGATATTAATGGGTTAAATGTGAAGCGAATTAAAATAACCAGTATTTAAATTTTGCTGTCTCTTCCTGAATTGATAAATCTATGCCTAAAATATAGCGCCTTTCCTGTCTCGTCTTAAGTTAGCCCCAGTATTTATTTGAATTTAATTAATTAATAAAGCCGAAACTGCTCTCCAGAAGGGACATGTTTAATGAGGGATAAATAAGAATGGAAAAGTCCTATCACCTTCTTTATTTAAAATTTTTATTCCTACGCGTTTCGATCAATAGACCATCCTCAGGGCGAGTGGTCTGTAAGTGTGTAACCTGTAAGTACTTCCACAAGATTGTATAATGTACGTTTAATTATAACTAGTTCACATTGCTTACAGACGGCTCGCCCTGAGGATGATCTATTGATCGAAGCGCGTAGGAATAGAATTTTTAAAGAAAGAAGGTGAAAGGACTTTCCCATTCTTATTTATCCCTCATTAATTAATTAATGTAATCTCATTTACTTTTCACACATATCTGGTTTGAAAGCGAGCAAAAGAGGATACGTATTTTTGCTTACGAATTCTGTTGATCAAGCAAGACACACCAAAAAGAACTTGCATACTGTTATTTCTTAACGTCATATTAGTACTATAAAGAATATTTCTTTACAAGTATGGTAGCAGCGATTTCAATATTCATGTGTTACGACAAAATACAATTTCAAAAAAAATCCGTTATAATTTATAGTCTAAATTGTTCTGCATATTTTCCTTACCGAATATATTCTAGTACGGTTCATGTTAAAACACTGGTTTTCGAACCCCTAATTGGATTTATCTTTGGGATGTTGATGACTTAAAAGCCTTATCAGAAAAATAATAAATTATTTTACTTAGGTTGTGGAATTCCTTTTAGAGGTGGTTATTACCAAAAGCTTAAAAAAACGAAACACCTTTCAGGGCGTCCTGGATCTTGTTCTGGCGTGATTGAAGCATTCAATGAGAAGCAGTATTACTAGTTTTATTTTGCGACCTGAGCAAAGCTTTCGACTGCGTCGTCCACGACGTCCTTCTTTACTTTTTACCATTAAATACAAAAAATTCACCAATTCGAATTTTTAAAAATAGATTGAAGAAATAGGATTTTTATTTTAATTATGTCAACATTTTTATCATATTGACGTGTGGTCTGACTTAAAATAAAGTATCCTGGTATAATGGGAATACAGTTTTTTGCTTAAAATACATTAAAAATTCTCACCAAGTTTTAACTTTTCTATTCCTATCCTAGAAAGTAGCGATGAAGCTTGTAGGCAGGAAATATGTGAAATGAACGAAATTCGTCAATGTGTATATATGTGCGTCAGAAGAAAGCTAAAGGTAAAATTCTTATTTTGGGTGATAACTTGGCTTCTAGTTTGAGACATTATATTGGACAGGCATTTAAATAAAGCTTTTTATGTAGGGTGTTATTTAATAAGTGTCCGATATTTTACAGGACGATTCCTCAGTTACTTATAAAGTGACAAGTTCATAATATAAGCATGGGTCCGCAAACCCTTCATTTTTGAGATACAGGGTGTTAAATCGTTCTCGAGAAAAAGAATAGTAAAGAAATAAATGGCATTTATTTGCATATCGCTATGCCCCTATCAGTTTGATTAAATGGTATTTATTTCCTAAACAAAGCCGAAATCAAAAAATTATGAAAATGTACTTTGCAAATAAAGTGCTTACATAATAGTGTTATCAAAAGAGAAAGCGACAGTGGCGTACATATTTTTTGGTCCTGTTAAAAATTGTAACACACTGTATCTCAAAAATGAAGGGCTTGCCGACCCGTGCTTATATGAACTTTTCACCTTATAAATAACTAAGGAATCGTCCTGTAAAATATCGGACACTTATTAAATAACACCCTGTATAACAACAATAAGTTAAACTGATGAATGATTATCCTGGACTTAACCAATGACTGACAAAGAGTATTGAGAATTCTTCAAAATTTATTCATGGTCTGGTGGGTTACACGTTACACGTTAAATTAGAAATACTTAAGGCCACTTCTACAATGTGCAGTTGACTTTAAACCATGGTTTGTTCAAACATACAAATATGTATTTACATGTGAATATTTTGAGTCAATTTAACTATGTTAAAATTCTTATTATATTGAACCTATTAACGGGTAACACATTGTGGCATGAGTAAAGTATTGAGCGTGCTAGTGAATCGGGAGTATCCTGTTTAGTTTCATGCACTATGGAGTCTGTTGGTATGGTGTGCTCTTTGTCGGATCTCTGTCATGCAAACAGCCCGATTTTACGCATCGTGTAAACGCCGCTTTACCTTTAATACGATTTTTGCTGGGCTATCTTTTAGGTAAATAAAGCCCTATACTGTAGTGCAAGGCAGGGCCATCGTTTTGGAACTTACAGCTTTAATTATTGTAATTTTACATGGTTTTAGCAGTTTTTTGCTTTAATAAAGCATTCTAGTTGTAATTTTAAATTTCTATTTTAGCATTTTCGTTGTGATATTCTACTTTTAGGTCCCGTTTTAGATTTTATATTGGTGCCATTTTTCGCCTCTAATTATTGTACTAATAAGCTTTCCTTTGTGTACTAAAATAAAGTCCATTTTTTAATAGAAAATAAACTGATTGGTTGACCTTGGTTTTTTTTCCTGTGGTATTCAACCAAAAGGGTGTTTTTGTGTTTACCATCTCATATTTTAATGATTTTTGGTACAGTTGTTCTTCTCCTGGTAAAACTTAATGAACAAAAGTATGTCATGTGATACCTCATATAAAAGATCATTTAAGGACTTTCGAAATGAGGCCACCACCAATTTTCCTAGTAAAACTAGTTCTCGAGATATTTGGAGGTTTTTAAGTGAGTACAACAACAAAATTGGTGAAAGAAACTGGTAGTTGATTCGACGTGAATTATTGACCCTTAATAAAAACGCGGATACAGAAAACCCGTATATTTATTGAAAGAATTTTAATTTACAAATAAAAACAATCTAAAACGTGTGATTCAAATTCTGTTTGGCCAAGTCAGGATTGAACTGAGAGTTGTACTTCTGCCTGGGCTGTCTGCTTGTAAGCTCCTTGCCAGGGTCATCTGGCTTGCCTTGTATTTTTGCCAGGAGCTCGTCACTCCTCCTCTTTTCTATCCTCTCTCTGTTTAGCCTCTGCGCCCTTAATAACTCCAACTTCTTTTGCTTCTCTGCTTTTTGTATACTTTCATCTTCTGAGCTTAGAACTTCTGGTTCCTTAGTTAAACCAGTTTTTTCACCAGTGTCACTAGTCTCAGATGTAGAAGAGTCACCAGATTGATCTATGTGCCCCTTCTTCTTATTCTTATTTCTCTTTTTGTCCTTTTTATGGTGTTTTCTTTTAATGCTATGCCTATCTTTACTGTGTTTTCGCTTTCTACTGGGTTCTTCACTAATTTTATAATTTTTATGTAGGACAGACTTGTATTGCTCAAATTTGTGAATAGATTTATAACTATTGTCTATCTTCTTACCGGTTTCTGTCATTTTCTTAATCACAACCAAAGGATCTTCCCTTACTTTGCTTTTCATGTTAACCTCCACTTTTTCCTCGTTATCTCGGTTGGGCCACACTTCATACCAACTTTTCTTCCCTAAAGCCTCATTTGTGTCCTGTCCAAGGTATGTTAGATACCCAATTTGTTTTTCATACTTTTCCTTCTCTTCCTTTACCTCTTTATCATGTTCTTTGTTGCCCTGTTTTAACTCTGCCGTTCCTTCTTCTAGTTCTGCGAAAAAATTCACATGCTCTAATGAAGAAGGTGTCTCGGACGTAATAGTTTCCTTCTCAGTCTCGACAGATCCTTTTTCTGTGGTTCCAAGTTTATGTCTCGACTTTTCAAGGAGTAATTGGCGCCGGGCCTCTCGTTCCTACAAATTAGGGTGTTATGTCTTTTTGAAAATGTAAAAATAAGCAAGAACGAGAGTGTCTGATAATAATGCTTACTGCTAATTTGGCTCTCTCTTGCCTTCCCTTTTCTTCTTCTGCAGCTTGAGCCTCATCTCTTCGAACTCTTGCAATGTTATCTTTTGTACGAACATGCCACCTGCAAAAGAACATACACCATTGGTACTATGTTACATATTGTTAATTAAACCTAATCTTACCTCTTCTTTGGTAAAATATTCATGTTTAATTTTCTTTATACAACATCAGCAAAACAAAGAACTTATAACCTCAAATTTTGGCAGTAGTATTCTTCGTCTTCTTATCAATGGCTTTCATCCATGGGTAGATATGCCAGCTTGGGCCTATAAGCATTGCACGGATTTACCGTTCATGAATCAAAACTACTTTTCGGATAACATATTTGTAGCTATCTTAACGCATATTACGAAACGTCAAACGGTTATTAAACGTCAGTTTCTTTTAATTGACGGGATGTTTCAGACAAAAAAAATGTTTATTTAGTGTTTTTAAGGTGGTTTCCGGGTTATTCTTATCGAAATTATGCAAAATAGCAGCTGAACATGAGCGTTTTTGGCGATTTCCAACAAGTGTGGCTGCAGAGGTTCCCCGAAAGCCCCCTTCCGGGTGCTTGGGAGGAGGACGTGAGAGCGAATCTATCAAAACACAAGCATAAAGTCGCCTTGTTAAAGGAGGAATTGGAAAAGGAGCAATTTTACGTTGAGTATCTGGAAAGGTTGTTGTCGGATGTGGAACAGCACAAGCAAAAATTAGCCAGGGAAAAGGCTATCAGTGAGGAAACCCATTCTGAGGGATTGGGTGTTGACTTAAGTTTAGGTGGGGAGGACTCCTTATCAAAGGTAAATATTTATATTTTGTTGGTTTGGTGAGCACAGTTCTATTGCTAATGCTATTTTACGCAATGGTTTAGCGATTTAGTCACTGTGACTAAATGGAGAAACTTCTTGAATATTTAAAATTATGGGCGTAACTGATACAAAATGATTAAGGCTTATATATTATATTAGACCAAGATTTCTTTATTTGGCAACAAATTTTTGTCTTACAAATTTAGACACTTATACACACCATTCCTGCCTTCAATATTCCCTTATTTAATACAAGAAATGTCTTGGTGATTATTTACCAAAATTGCACAAGCCCATAAATGTTTACAAGAAATTTATTCATTCATTGCTTTAATGTGTGTAGTGTGTAGTGTGTAGATACCTGCATTTATTAAATTCTTGCATATTGTATTCAGTTTCTTGAACAATAATTACTTAAGTACCTAATTATAGATAAGCAAGTTCTAAGAAAATGTTTATCTAGCAAGGTTTATGATTCAGTAAGTAAACATTACTCTGCCTATGAGTCTGGGGTACCGAAAGAAACCCAGTGAATTTATATAGAACACACAGGACAATCCAGTGTTTATTCAGATTTTGAATTGTTCAGGTGTTTAGGTATGTTATTTTGGGAGTTTCCTATATTTTTAATAACACTTACATCAGATTCCCAAATTATATGCTTAGTTGCAAAGGCATTACAATTACATTGCATAGTTGAGTTAAAACAAGTCTGCTCTTATTTAAATTCAAATTTACCTTTAAAAAATACTTTTATGGCAAAAAACAGCTTGGTTCTTACAGTTTCTAAAGCTTTTATTTCTTACTGAACCCAAGCGATGCAGGGTTACCTTTCTAGCTGATATAATATTATATTGGGTGTACTTTACCATTCATGATTGGTTTTTAATATATTAGTATTAGAGGTAGGAAGATTTCAAGATTGACTTAATTTAAATTGCAAATTTTATGTAAATTCATAGAGTAGCTTGGTTACATAATTTATGTGCTGGGAATTTTTAATGTGTTTTTTACCTATTTGGAGGCAATGATCTATTAAAACAGTATAGGTGTCTCTTAATGAGGTATAATTAGGGACAGTTTGTGTTATAGTAGAATGGAAATATTACAATACATTAAGCATATTATGATATATATATTATATTATTAGTAGATTTGTGACTTATTAAATTATTTCACTAAGAGGCATTTCTGTTAGAGGAAATGTAATTAATTTATTAGTCTAAAGGTCACACAGGTCAAATATAAGTAATGTTAGAAATAAATACCTAATAATTAGGTATATAAAAAACTGGTTCATCTTAGTGTATAGAAGGCATTGCCAACTAATACTGTTTATGTCATTACCTAAATTGAAACTTCCTAAATTCCCCAAAGTTGCCAGGTTTGAAGATACGGAAGCCACAAGCCTTACTGTCAGCTTTAGGCAAGCTAGTTAATTAAATTTTGCTACCTCGCTACCTATACTCCTTATGGTGCAGATAAACTTATCAGATTTTTGTGACTTTTCTGTAATACCTATTTAATATTTTAATTATTTTCTTGCAAATGGTAAATTTTACGTAAAAAATGAAAGAGTCGTTTTTTGTTTAGAATTGAATGATTATCAATAAAAAGGGTCAAAAGATATCAATTCAACCAGACAATTGTTTTGACCTTCTCCGATTTGGATGATTTTTGGTACACTCATTCTCTACTCATGGAAAAAACTCGGAAATCCAAAATTTCATATTTTTTGGATGACTACTTCTTGTTTTATTGACTTTTGAAAATCGCAGAATTGACCAATCTTGTTTCTGCAGGTACTTACAAAAATATCAATATCTTCAAGACTACTTGCACTACATAAATGAATGATGGCTTATTTTAAAAGTACTTCTAAGGCCTTTCGAAAGATGTCACACAGGATATACTTTATTTTTAATTTTTTTTTTAATCTTTTAAAAAAAAATTTTTTTTGAAAAATCTCAAAAACACTATTTTTGATTTTTTTGAAAAAAACATATTATTTTCCTTACTGTCTTCCTAAGATGTGTACCAAATTTTAGGATGGATAAATGATGGGTTCAAGGTCAAAAATTTGTTAGAGAATTTTATTACATTTTATGTAAAAAATCAGGGTTGGGCTGATTTAAATCAAGTGAAATGTTGGAAAATTATTAATGATTTGAGAGGGAAAAACAACATAATACCTATAAATACTTCATCATCTTCTGACGAGCTGAACGATTTTTACTGTTCGATTGCTTTAGATCTTTCTAGATATTGATCCACTTTCGTACATAAAGAATTTTAAAATTAAGGATACATTTTTCTTTAGTCCAACCGATGTTCAAGAAATAAAATTAATCATTTTGGAAATAAAAAATAAAAATTCTACTGGATAGGATAATTTATCAATAAAAATTTTTTCACAATTATTGTCTATTTCTGCTTTAGAAGCTTTAGCGAAGGCAATAAATGTTTCTTTTAAAATGGAATATTTCCACAATGCCTTAAATCAGCTATTGTTATTCCAATTCATAAAGGAGGTGATTGTGAATCTGCTTCTAATTTTCGACCAATTTCTTTACTTCCAACACTTTCTAAAATTATTGAAAAACTTGTTAAAAATAGAATGATTTATTTTTAAAATAAAAACAATATTTTAAATACAAACCAATTTGCATTTCAAAAAAATAAAAATACTAGTGATGCTATTTTTTCATTTCTTGAACATCTTTATTTTAAATTAAATGAAGGAGATTTTGCTGCAGCAATATTTTGTGATATTTCTAAAGCTTTTGATTGTGTTAACCATGATATATTATTAAAGAAGCTTGAGCTTTATGGCTTTAGAGGTATATCGTTTAAATGGTTTAAATCATATTTATCTGAAAGATCTCAAGTAGTATTGTTAAATGGTAAGAAATCAAAAAGTAATAAAATTGATCGTGGAGTACCTCAAGGTTCAGTTCTTGGTCCATTACTATTTTTAATATATATATAAATGACCTTGCGTCAATTTTTATAAATGGTAAATTTACCATATTTGCTGATGATACAACAATACTTTGGCATAGTAAATATTGTAATGAATTAATTAAAATAATTTATGAAGATTTAATAAATGTTAAAAAGTGGTGTGAGTCTAATCTACTCTCATTTAATATCACTAAAACAAATATATTAACTTTTAAGTGTACACTTAATAATATAATTTTTGACGATCTAATAATTAATAACCCCAATTTTATAAAAATTTTAGGAATCTATATTACTTAAAATCTTTCTTTTAATGAACATATCAAAAAGTCATGTAGAAAATTAGCTTCATGTATGTTATGCCCTGAGAGTACTTTCTCATGAAATGAATATGGTGGTTCTTCGAAATGTTTATTTTGCTTTAATAGAATCTCTTTTGAGATATGGAATTTGTTTCTGGGGAAATTCAAGCCAATATCTTCTAAATTCAATTTTTATTTTACAAAAAAGAGCTTTCAGATATTTGTGCAAAGCTAGATCTAGGGATTCTTGTAAAACTCTTATTTATCTCACAAAAAATTTTAACACTAACTTCAATTTTTATATTGGAAACAGTTTAATTCATATAAAGCATAGAAATAGTATTAATTCACATACTTATAATACAAGAGAAACCTTTAATATATGTTTACCTATTCCTTCTTCAAGTCTTGTAAAAAAATCCATAATTTATGATTCTAAAAAAAAATTTAATTTCCTTCCAGTTTTTATTAAGAAAATGTCAAATTTTAAAATTTTTAAAAAAAATGTTAAAAATATATTATTGGAAAAAGCTTATTATACTCTAGAAGAATATTTTGGTGATACTCTGTCATAATTATTTGCATTTTTTTTTGTTTATTCCGATACTTTAAGTTTTACTATATTATTATATTTTATTGTTAATTTAATTTTAAAAAAGGCTTTGTCGATAAAAATAATACTTTATGACAATAAAGCATATTTTGATTTGATTTGATTTGATTTATGAAAATATCTACTTAAATAATAGATAAAATTATAAAAAAAAATTCTTAAAAGCTATCTACCTACATATTACGTGAATTTACAATTTTATTGCAGATGTAATGTTCAAATGTTCAAAAACCTTTAAAACAACCAACAAAACAAACTATGTTCTCTATATTAAAATTTTAGGGGTAAATTTCACCCCTCTCGTTCGGGGGCGTGTTACACAAAAAGCGAACGGGCCGGAAAGTGCCTCATTTAAATAAAAAAAAAATTATGTATTCGGTGGATTCTTTAAAAAACCTCTTTTTTTTTGGGGACACACTATTACAGTAAATTGTAAATGCATATGCTTTCCTAAGCAAGGTGTTTTTGATTTTTTTTTTGACATGGAAGCCATCATTTCTCCATCCTAAAATTTGGTACATATCTTAGATATACAGTGAGGAAAAAAATATTTTTATTTGAAAAAAATCAAAAACAGTGTTTTTGAGATTTTTCAAAAAAAAAAAAATTTATTTTCAAAGATTAAAAAAAAATTGTCAAAATAAAGTATGTCGTGTGTGACATCTTTAGAAAGGTCTTAGAAATACCTTTAAAATAAGCTATTATTCATTTATGTAGTGGAAGTAGTTTTCAAGATATTGGCATTCTTGTGAGTACCTGCAGGAGCAAAATAGGTCAATTTTGCGATTCTCAAAAATCAATATTCGGTTGAAATTGATTGCAGTGGTTAAACAACAAGTCTTTCTATCAAAATAATATATGCAAAAATTTTGTTTAATATCTCAAATTGTGTCTGTGATATTTCCTACAATTTGGAATAAAATAGAAACTTTAACGCCCTGTATATCGAAAACCAATCCTTTTAGGACACACAATGTTTATATGAACTCTTCGACTTAAAATGGGACTTGGGACAGTTTGTAGAACTTTAGTGTTTCAGATTCAAATTTGATTGTAATTTTTACTGTACTGAATTATGCAGAACTGTTTTGTATTTTATCCTAGTATAGTTAGTTATTGTTTTATTTTTATTGTACAATTTGCGAAATAAATTAAATTATTTTCTAGCGAGCATCAATTGACTTGTCACTTCTCTCACAAGAGACCCAAGCGAATAATGAATCGTTCTCTGCCAATATGTGCATTAACGAAATTTCGAAACAGCTTCGAAAGTCCTACTCGGACGCATCAGACAAGGCGGTCTCGGAAACGGAAGCGTCGTCGCACGCTCAAGATCACGAAGCCACTTTTGTGACTGTCATCGAAGTAAATGGACTGAACAAGAAGGAAGCTGCATCTCCTCTGTCAGCCAAAAGACCTCCTAAGTACGTTAGGTTAGTACCTAAGTATTCTTTAGAATAATTTGTTTTTTGTGGTTTATAGGATCCCAGCTAGACCAGATTCGCTGAAAAGCCAAAATTTCGATACGCAACGCAGCAATAGCGACTCCGTCTCGTCGAGTTCCGAGATTCTTAACAATCCCGACGAACCCTACTATGACATAGTTGCCCCAGAAGAGGACTACTTGACAAGGAGCGACCACTCTAGCACCGAAAATGTCTTCGGATCGAGTAGTACGCTCCCTTTGGACCTCAAGACGCAGCAGTCTGTTGAACCTCAGAGTCCTGGGACTTCGAATTATGTTAATATTGAATATTTTATACAGTGAGTATGGATTTTTTTTAGGGTAATATTTGGTGTTAATTGAGATTATTTTCTTTGTAAGATCGACCAAGAAAAATGGGAATGATGCTAGTAGTAGTGAAGATGAACAGGAAGAACCAGCGGAACTGACTAGGCAAACGAATGATAATAGTTCATATGCTAGCTCTAGTTCTTTGGAATCTAACACCCCTAGTACGAGGAGAAAGTTTAGTCATGTAAGTCCATTGTATTTAGTAATACATAGGAGTAGGCCATAAGGACTTAAAAAACCATATTACAGTAGATGTTTTACATCGTCAGGGAGGTCAGGAACAGACTTGCCGCCACACGCTTTGGGCCAAAATTTTGAGAGCTGTCATTTTACTGAGCTGAAAACTGTTTTTTTAAATCCTCCGGTTCCTCTTTAAAAACGGTACTCTACATTTGTTTCGATAAAATTAGCCGTTTTCGAAGGAAATAATTTTTTGTATAACACGTTTAAGAGAATTGACTTTCGAAATTAAATACCTACTACTATAATTATACAAGTCGGTTCAAAAGTTAGAGTCGAAAAGGTATGTCGCTGGGTACCCCCTATCTTGATATTCAACCTCAAAACTGGAAACGATTTCAATACGGGCTTTCATGCAATATTCAAAACGAAAAGTGTATTTAAATCGATTTCAATTCATCATGAAAACGTAGTAAATAATAATATGTCTTTGTAGGGTGGAGAATCTGAGTCTGAAAAGATGTATAGGAGCATTTTGTGCAATATTATTGACAGCGAAACAAACTACGTGGAATGGTTAAGTGTACTTTTAAAGGTAAGTCCTCGTAGGAGGCTATAAGGCGATAACATTCATATATTTTAATTTCAGTACATGAAGGCGATTCAAGCAACAATCGGCACATCTCAACCGATAGTGAACGAGGGCGAGTTTAACACGATTTTTTACAAAATACCGGAACTGTACAATTTGCACGCAAACTTTTTGGAATCGCTGAAGAGGCACTCACAAAAATGGGACACCAAAATCGGGGACAGCTTTAAAATTATGGTAAGGACACTAACATCTTGCATAACTGACACGGCAGTTGTCACCCATAAATCGATTTTTTCAGGCATCTAACTTATCACTGTACGGAGCGTTTTTGAGCAATTACGGACAAGCTTTGGACACAGTGAGAAAATGCAGCGCTAACAATTCACAATTCGCGCATATCACGAGGAATATCACGTGCAAACACCTTTCAGATCAGGCCATAAGCCTGGAGGATCTCTTGCATAAGCCAGTGGCCAGGTAATAAATATACAGTGTGTTCCATATCTATAGCCTTTTAGCTGTACGTAATAGATTCGGGTTAATCCAGGTTTCTTATTTTAGGGTGCAAAAGAACGCTCTGGTCTTGCACGACCTGCTAAAGCACGTGCCCCAGAATCATGCGGATCACTTCAGCCTCTCCGAGGCCCTGAACATGACCCAGAACTTCCTGGATCAGTTCAATATGATCCAGACGAAGTCCATGTTTCCCGTAAGTGATTCTTAATACCGCAGTAAGATAAGTGCGCCTAATTTCGATTTCTCATTGTTTTCAGGCCACTGATAGGGCTCAGAGAAGGCTGGTGAAGAACTCTTTTATCGTCGAGTATGTGGACGGGCATAGGAAACTAAGGCATTTGTTTTTGTTTAACGACGTCATAGCGTGCGCGAAATACAAGGTAAAGAACCGATTTGCTTAGCAAGCACTGTGTATCATGCGAGTAACAATTTATTGTTTCTGATTTTAGTCTTCGGGTAGGAATGAAAAGTACACGTTCGAACTGAAATGGTTCATTCCGGTGGAAGATATATTAATTTTAGAAGAAACGACGGCCAATTTACACGAAACGTCGCAGTCGAACATTGTAGCGTTGAAATCGCAAGCCAGCAATGTCAGGGACCAGCTGAGGCAAGAAGAGAAACTTACTGGGGAAAAGGTAAGTTTTTACAATACTGTTTACATACAGGTACGGCAAAGAATAATTTGGATCTTATACATCGCCCGGTACTCGAGTTATTGTGTAGTCTGTATAGTCTGTCAATTATCATTTTTTAATCAGTCACTGATTTCCACTTGTAAAATACCTGTGAGTCTGTTGTAAATATTAAATTTTACCTTCAAATTTTGTTCATTAATTTCAAAAGGCAAGACTATCTACTTTGGGATTCATAGAAATTCTTTGCAAAGCGACTTCATCAGTTAATTCGCGAAACATTCGCTGTGAAATAAACACTAGCATTATACCCAATATTCTAAGTTATGGGTAACGGTTCAACTGTAACCTCGAAAGTAATCCGAAACTAAAATATCCGGCATTAACTGTTAATTTTCACATAGACTTTTCGAGCAACCCTGGTATCGATGGTGCAAATGAACTACTGCTTTACGGGGGTAGTCGATAAAAGGCGATTGATTTTGGTTGGCTTATTTTGGATTTTAGAGTATACTTGACCTATTTTAACCTTCATGTTTAGGTGTTAGCGTTATTACGATGCGTTGTTATATTGAGGTCTGTGAGGTAAAAAAAAATATCATTTTTTAAAGCCATAGTTTATTTTAAATATATATTTTTGAATTTCGCCTTTGATATTGTTTGACACTTACTTTAAAATCATCCCGGTAAGTATATGGCAAACTCTTAGGAGCATATTAGGTCATAGAAAAAAATCCTTAAGTGCCCCAAAGAGGTGCCTAGCGACTTACCTTTTCGGCTATAACTTTTGAACCGACATTTAATATTCTATGTAGATCATAAAGAATAAGATGTTTAGTTTTGTTTATAGTAATTACCATCGACAGTTGTCCACCACTACCTCTTAATGGTTTACAAATATGTCCGATGGTTTACAAATTTTGCACTTTTATCGCACTTCTTTTACCAATGGAAGTCCCTATAAATTTTCACTGTGTGGATGCGTGTCAGGATAGGATCAACCATGAGAACTGCCTACTTCTCTATTTTCCATATGTTATATGGCGTGATACGTGGGGGCGCCTATAGAGTATTCAAGCTTCAATGAAGAGTGATCGGGATAATGAGTGGTTTGGGACACAGGGAGGACTGCAGGGGTGCTTTTGTCAGATTGGGGGTTCTTACTTTTCCTTCACTATATATACTGGAGAGCTTGTTACTGATAAAACACAACGAAAATCTCATTACACACCAGGACGTGCATGAACATGACACACAAAACAAAGAGGACTATCTATGTCCCAACACACTGTAGACTGGGAAAGTGTCGGAGCAGCCTGGTGTTCTCAGTGATTGCACTTTTTAACAAATTGCCACGAGCAAAGAAGGACGTCCCACTGTCAAAATAAAGAAAAAGAAGCTCTTAAGTAATTTTTAACAGAAAACGCACTCTACACACAACTTTGATGTTTTGATAAGTTTAATATGTTTTAACTTTATAATGTTAATGTGTTCATTCGATTTTAATGCCATTTTTAATGTGTTAGATTGTGTCTGTAACATTTATACTTTGATATGACGAGTGTAAACAAAATTTGTGATTGTAAATATATTTGATTTGATTTGACTAAACCGAACCATTACAATTGACTTACATTTTAGTGGAGACCCTAACATTAGGCTTCACTTTGCTAAGTAGCACAACTATAGTCTATCTTTAAATGGCGGGAAGTAATAAATGCTCATTAAAAATGCAAAATGCATACCGAGGTATCAAGAACAATTTAGACGGCATCCCTTAAAATCTATTGTGTTTACATTAAAGGATCCAAATAATGAGCATTCTTTAGGTAGGTCCACCCTGAATTTATCGCCAGCTAATGTTATATTTGAGGATTTACCATTGTTTTTGGGAAAATCTCTTAGCGTGCATTGGGGAAGTTTTTAGATTAACAAAATTAGGTTTAGGCAATTGTTGAAACTTCATATTTAATCAAAAAAAACACTGACACTTCACACTTTGCCTGATTTCATTGAGAAACAAATACCCAAGGTATCAGTGGCGTGCAGTGACGTTGGAAACAGGGTAGGCAAAAAAGATAAAGTAAAATTTATTACTTAGGAAATGTCTTTTTAGGTTTCGAATTAAACAGATTAGTTTTTATAAATCAGTCCAATACGACGGTCTTTCTTTAAAAATGCATTTAACACGTGATCATAAAAAATACAAGTAAGTAGGTACTATGTAAACTATACGGGACAATTAATTGTAAATTAATTAAACTCTATTGATAAACAGGATAACCGTAAAAGCCCTGTAACCTGCGACACGACACCTGACACAATGACGAATTACGCTAAGACATCTTCCAATCGCTCGATCTCGTTTTAACACACGACGCTACATCCGTGCCTTTAAATGCAGCTAAAGCGTCCATACAAAGATGTAAAACAGCTTCGCCGTGGTCATATGGGCCACCTACTTGAAAAATATTAATGCTGATTTCAGTAGTTTCGATCGCTTAAAATGTCTTTGTTGTGTTGAATGATTGATGTTTTGCTTTGTTATATTTATTGGAACATTCTTTGATATGAGGATATATACAATATATTGTTTTAAGAAAAAGCAGATAAGGAAAACGCATAATAATATGGATATTAAATTCAGACATTTTTAAATTATTTCGTATATTTTACGTTTTTGTCAGGGTAGGCAATGCCTTTTTTGCCTACACTGTCTGCACGCCACTGGTATGTATAGATATAAATGGGTATATTATTCCAATAGAGGCACCCATAAAGGCATAATACCTACATAATTAGCAAACAGGTAACCAGGATTAGGTACAACAAAAAAAGAATAAAATGATTTGAGCAGAAACGGAATAAGTACCTAGACTCTAATTAGTTTTTGTTGAGAACACGCTGAGTGTTAAAGCAAAGTACACCACTGATGGCATTCTTGGAAGTCTAATTGATGTATATAGTGTATATATAACGCTTATGTAGCTATCGCACGATGCAATAACAAACGCTGTGCTGTCTACGTTTTTATTAGTTCATCTCTTTTCCTCACGTATACGTAAATATCCAAGATTCATCATAAAACCCACATAGTAACAGCGCGGCATTGTTGTCATATGTAATCAGGCGCTTCACCAAAAATAATCACCTACCAAGCTGCGTGAGGAAGGGAGACAGACGCGAGAAGGGATGAGGCAACGCAGCCTCCAGACGGTCGCCAAGCAGAGTTTGGCTAAACGCATAAAATATAAGTTTATCAAGGGGACTGTTCCCCGAAAGTTCGGCGGTGCATGTCGCACGACTGCTTTTAAAAAGTAAAGCACGTCACCGAGTGGAAATTGTCCACATTTCTTATACTATGTAGTTAAAGTTAACAAAAACAAAGTTCAACAAGTTAATACAATGTGAAAGTATTGAGTATTATGGAAACGTATGTGTGAATGCAATTTGAAGTGTAACTAGTAATTTGATGTAGTGTATTCTCAGATAGTGGGAAGTTATTAAGTGAATATTGTAAATAAAACGTTAGTGCTACCTTACGAATAAAATGCTGTTGGAATTAAATACAGTGTTTTATTAAATCGACAGATCTACACCAGAGCCAGCTACTCAGCCTACGGATACACAGTAATAACAAAATAAGTATTAAAGGCTGAACCATAGTTGCTTTTAAAACAGTTTTGATAAAATTGCTTCCTAAAATTCCAGGTAAATGGTACGGCTGTACATAACTTTAAGCTTAAAAAATTTAATATTAAAATATATATTTAAAGACAAAACTTGAATTTAATGTCGATACTTGTACTAATTCTGCACAAATTTAAAAATCCAGGCCTGTTTAAACCTATACATGCCGAAAAATCTTGCACGCCCATGGAGAAGACGGTTTTCATTCATTTATTACTTCGCATCATTTAAAGATACTTAAGTATTACAATTTACAGAAATTTTTGTTGCCAAATTGTTTAATTTTTGTCATTTATGTTTTGAATACTTTTTATTGCTGACTTTGACTTTCAGAATCACCGCCCCAAACTGAGCAGAGGCTCGGACAAATTCCGCAAAAGACTGATAGAGTTAGAGAGCCAATTGGTCCTCGTGTCCCCCAACTTGGTATATAGGATTAAGAATAAAAGCACTGGGCGCACCTACATGTTCTTCTTGTCGAGCGATTTCGAGCGAACCCAGTGGATCGAAGCGATCCAAACCTTGCAAGTAATAACACACTAGTGCTCGTGAAACCACGAACGCTGTAACCTATCGTATGATCTTTCCAGAGAACGGAGCGAACTGGGAAGCAGCCGAGCAACGCCTCACACTTCAGCATGTTCGAGCTGCAGACGTGGATCACCGCGTGCAGGCAGTTCTTGAAGACCAACATGGGCTCGTACTTGCTGAGAAGCGGCAACGATGAAAGTCTTCTCGTCGGTGACTTACACCTGCATATATATGATCTGAGCGGATTGGAATTCTCTTGTGGTAAGTCGTTATTGATTTGTGTGTTTGCTGCAATTATTGTGGTTACTAGAGAAGTTTAATTATATTTACTTTCCTCCTTTTGTAAATAGAAAACCAATTATGAATATATTACTAGTAATGAATGTGAATATAAATTAATAACATACCAGATTTAAATATATACTATAAATAGTATCACATGTTTATAATGTAATAAATAATGAAAAGGTCGGAAATTTTTAAAAGTACAATATTATAAAGAATTTTATTCCCAACCATTTTACTATCTTCACTTTTCTTCGCGAAATTAACAGGAACCGAGCTACATATAAAAAACATTTTCAACCCCTTCGAAAAAGTTCAAATCGAGCAATAACTCAATAAATAATGAAAATATAAAAAATTCTTAAAAGTACAATATTATAGAGAATTTTATACCTAACCATTTTACTATCCTCACTTTTCGTCGCGAAATCAACAAGATTGAGCTACACGTGAAAAGCATTTTCAACCCCTTCGAGAATGGTCAAATCGAGCTATAAATGCATGCCACTCTAACGTAATTGGCCGAATTCGGGGATTCACCGGTATATTTTAACTATTGCCAAAACGCAAAATATAAACGTCGAAAAAAAAAGGAGTACTACATGTTTAATCGAAGCGTTAGATGGGTAGGTAGGTGTAACATGTTTCTATTTTGTTAAATGTTAAGTTTTTTTAAGGTACTTAGGTACTAGATAAATCGTTTGGACATTTACCGCCCCTTGACACCTTATTAAAGTATAAAGGACTTTATTTCGAAATAAATAGAGGATTCTTGGCAAGCCTACTCTGTAGTGTTATCTAAGATCTTTGAAAAGTGGATGGCACGTCAGGTAGTAGAGTCAGTTTGGTTTTCGAGAGACGCACACTCTGCTCTTAATATACTATATGTGGTGGTTTCTGTTTCAACCTTCCTTGATAGCAAAGAGTACTCGGACACTGAACAGGATGCAGGCTTATTTCTTTAGCCCAGACAGTGTTTATTAGTTCATATCCCTCAGGCCAAAAAGCAACCAGTAAGGGTAGATGGAGGAACATCATCTTTTGAGTCCCTGAAGGATCTGTTCTAGGACCAATTTGTTCTTAATTTTCATTAGCGACCTGCCAATGATGGGTGCCTCAGCCACATTTACCCTATTTGCGGATGACACGACAGTTAATGTTGCTGTTGAAGGTGCAATTGGTAGGTCAGCCGAACCGCAGGAGGGGACAGAGATATGGTTCAATTGAAATGGGTTGCTTATAGGGGTAAGGTTCTTGGGTGTCCACCCCTTGCCTGCAAGAGAGCTTAGCAATATGCTGCGGAACCTCTGGTTGCTTGTCTCTCAGGCAACTTTGAGTACTGACTATTTTAGTGTGTCGTATATTTATTTGAACTATCTGCACTGCTGCCCGGGGCAATTTAAAGGTCATGCCAAGAAATTACTAGTATAGTCGGACATTCACGAATAACATACCTTTCAGATCTCTATGTTTGCGTCGAAGTAGACTTCTACGGTCATTTCTTCCAAAAAGCCAAAACAAAATCGTCCAAACACACCCAGAATCCCCACTGGAACGAGAGCTTCGTCATCGACCTGGAGGGATGCGAAAATTTGAGGATTCTAGTCTACAGAGAGTCTAGCAGTCAAGACAGTTTGTTCGGAAAGCATACCATGAAGCTGAGCAGAAAATGGTTAAACGAGCAACAAACCATCGACAGACAATTGACGGTAAGAAGCAAGAGGGTATATGACATCAATTGTCGATAATAATTCTTCATTGATGTTTCTAGATAAACGGATGCACTCTGAGAATGGGCCTGCGATACGTACCCTGTGAAGTGAGCCTTAGGAGAGTGCCGGCGGGCAAAGTAGGCTCCCTCTTTGGGGAGAAAATTCATGTTGTATGCAAGTAAGTTGCGCGGTGCGCGATGCTAGATTAATTCTCATTATTTGTTCGATTTTAGGCGGCAGAAACGAAACATTCCATTTATTATAACCGCGTGCATCAGGGAGGTGGAACGGAGGGGGATGTCCGAGATTGGAGTGTACAGGGTGTCCGGCTCACAGTCGGATATAACCAAGTTGAAGAAATCATTCGAAACAAGTGAGTTTTCAATTTTTTAGTGAGAATACACTTCTAGGGAAATTAATATTTGTTCAGATTCGTATGAAGCAGAACAGCTCCTGAAAGAGGTGGACATTCACTCGGTCACCGGCATCCTGAAGCTCTATTTACGGGAGCTGCCCGAAGCCCTGTTCACAGATCAGCTTTACCCCGAGTTACTGGAGGCGTTCAACCAAAGCAATGGCAACCTCATCAGGCGCACCGAATTGCTCAAGGGTTGTTTCGATAAGTTGCCGCCGCCGAACAAGGAGAGCATCAAATGTATCTTGGATCATCTTATGAGGTAATTATATATTTGGGGTAATACTTTTGTCACATTAAATAAATAAATTTCTATTTTTGCCAGGGTCCACGCCTACGAGGACGACAACAAAATGTCCCTGCACAACTTGGCGACCGTTTTTGGTCCGACGCTGTTGCGACCTGCCGCGTCCAGATTCGACAACACGAAAAAGGACGGCCAGAAGCAAAGGGAGAGCTTGGCCACCGGCACAGTGGACGTGATGGCTCAGGCGGGGATCTTGTACTGTTACCTGCAGGACTTGAACGGAGCGCAGAAGGCGAGCAGGAGGTAGTTTTGCGAGTCAGTTTCAAGTCGTTAGTAACGTGGTGGTTGTCGACATTCGCTGGACCCTGTGAAAGAAACCGGTGGCTGGCTTAAAACTAGCCGGGGAAGCACTCCTGTTGGTCTGCCCTGTGTAAGAAAGATTAATACCTATTTTATAATGGAGACTTCTTGAATTTAAGGGTGAGTTCATTTTTTTGATAATATCTCCGTAAATTTTGCAGTTATGATAAAGTAAGTGCGTCAATTTTGTCGAGAATTAAATTCTCTATAAATTTCCACTCTTGATAATTTTTGATATTTTTAATATTTATAGAGATACGGGTGGTTTAAAATAAAGTATAGAAGTATTACGATGGCTTGAAACAGATACAACTAATGTTGCCTCATGGGCCTCAATATATCAACGCAACACTGAAATATGAAGGCTAAAAGTGGCCTGGTACACTAAAATCCAAAGTAGCCCAACCAAAATCAATTGTCATTTATCAACTACCCCCCGTAAAGCAGCAGTTCATTTGCACCATCGTTACCAGGGTTGTGCGAAAAGTTTTATGCTAAAATTAACAGTTATGCCGGATATTATAGATTCAGATTACTTTCAAGGTTACAGGTTGACCTGAAGATTAAAGTTTCACTGAGAATTTCTTCGCGAATTGATTCATGAAGTCGCCTCGCGAAGAAATTTTCTAAAGCCATCATTACACTTGTAAATTTCTTCATTCTTCATTTACTTTGACAACATAAAACGCTTAGTTTGATGTCGATAAATAATAGAAATACCGAAAATTATCAAGAGTGAAAATTTAAAGCGAATTTGATTCTCGACAAAATTGATGCGATCGTTTTACTGTAACAGCAAATTTGACCGAGTATATTATGCCTTCTAGTGGAAGAATACTTATTTGACATACCTGTTTGCTTCTACTGACCAAACAGTTCTTTAGTTTCGTTTTTCATCCATCGGTGAACCACCTGGCACATCTGGGTGCGCCCTTCATTTATTCCTATCTGTTTGGTATTACCAACTCAGTGTAGCTGTGTGGGACCATGCATAGGCTAGACTCTGAACTTCACCCACAAGTATGTTACCATTATGTAGAACCTTTGGTGATAATCCCCAGGTACACCGGAAGACTCAGTTGCATCTCACGAGCCTTTTTACTTTGATCCCAACTTTATATTCAAGATGGGTTGTTTTTCTCACATTTTTTAAGCCTAACCTACAGAACCATTGCTCATCTATACAGGGTGGTTTTTAAGCAAGAGGATGGCTGATTTTAAGGCTGAAAGTTTGTAGTTGCAAGGGTTGAAAAGGAACAATAACTTTTAATATCTTAACAACCTCTGCCAGGTTTGTTTGATGACTATGACGACATTAACATAATGTAAGTCTGTGACTGTACCTTTTTTTAGCGTAAGTAGTATTGTTTTCGGACTGAGACGCCGCAGGCGTCAGAGAACCTTAAAAGATTCCGATTAGTTCTTAAGCGTTCGACGTTTGAAAAGGGTGTTTAACGCCGTATTTTAAAAAATAAGTGCAACTTTTATTAGTCCTTCTTCTAGATTATTAAAACAAGAAAAGCCAAGCTTTCAGATAACTTCTTCTAGTCAAACTTTTACAGAGTAGCGTTGTGTTAAACACCTTTTTAAAAAAAAATGACGCCCCCCATACCAGTTTTTATGTTTAGGATGTAAAAAATAGACTTTATATAAGGCATTACGTATCGTACATTCTAAGCTTTTCAAAATAGTCTGTAGTAAAGCGATGCCTTTTACACATACATACATACCACTTAGGGGACTTCCATGAATTACGTCACGCAAAATTGCAACTTGTTTCTTGCTTGGCTGTAATGCTTGATGAAGTTTTGAGGGATGTTTGGCACGTACGATTGCTACATTACCTCATTTATTTTTATTCTGCCCTTGAGGGAACCATGTTTATTCACATTGAAGTGTCGTTGTACCTGAACATTGCAGCTAGATTTTCATCGCTTGCACTTATGCCAATGCTTCCATGACTGTGCCAATATTTGTTACAATACAATACAATACATACACAGTAGTGGTCCTTGTGGAACACTCATTCACTATTGTGCGGATTTCTCTGTCGCCTATTGATGTTGAAGGTTAGGCCCATGTATCAAGCCTTATCAAAGGCTTGACTGAGTGAGGGCTCTGTGTCTGGGTCACAATTTGTTCTTTGCAGCAGTATTTTAGAGAAAATTGGTAATATACTTTACAATTAAAAATAAACTAGCCTGAAGTAATCTGTTACCTGAGTGAATTAGCTGTCCAGATCTTGCGTAGTTTGCATTTCAAAGGAAAGAGGAACCCTAAGTCCCATCATCCTTCAAGCTTGTGCATCCACTGTTGAATATAGATATCCTTCAACATCTTTCACTGTCTTGGTCGTTATTTATCTAGGTTTCTGCATGCCTTCGTATGCCGTCGCTTCATCTTGTTGGTGGTTTGCCTCGGTGTGTTTTCTCTAGGTCTCCATTCTATCAGCCCCTTGGTCCACCTATTGTGGTTCAAACGGACTATGATGATGATGATGATGATGATGTGCACATATCCCTTCTTGTTATTCCCAACATTCAGTTCATTTGATATGATAATTTATTTGGAGACTTTTTGGCACGGACTAAACCTTACCTAGCTACCTATAGGAAACCTTGTAGATATGGCACATAATAACTCTGAAAACAGAACTTGTTGTACCAACTTACAAAAGAAATGTGTTACTTACTTGAAGGACAAGTGATGGAAGGGATATAGAACTAGCTTTCTCTGTCCAATTTAAAGTCCAACTGTCAATAATTGTAAATCGCGAAATTTAAATTTACATAGCCACTGATGCCTTTGCTATTTTGATGTTTTACCAACTTTTAAGCGAAGTTTTTATTGGTTTTTAGAATATTGATAATTTGGACTCTAAGCAAAAGCTGATCTCCCGCCCCTGTCTTAATCATATCTAGGATGTGGTGTGTGGTCAGTTCAGTTTTATGTTTTGTTTCCCATTTAGAGGCAGTAGTTCAAATGCACTATCTTCTCGGGATCATAAATAGACGCTCAAAACGATGTAAAGGATGTTTCCTAAGTAGTCTATGAAACATCTCGAAGGCCTGTTATTCTCGAAAAGCATTTTCTTAGAAATACAAAATAATAGGGAATTTTATTCCCAATCCTCTCTTCACTTTTCGTCGCGACATCAAAAGGAACCGAGTTACTGGCGAAAAGCATTTTTAACCCTTTCAAAAATTCAAAAATTGACAAATCGAGCAATAACTCAATAAATAATAAAAATCGAAAATTCTTATAAATACAAAATAATAGAGAATTAGGTTCCGAGACTATTTACTCTCTTTACTTTTCGTCGCGACATCAACAGGAACCGAGTTATTCGCGAAAAGCATTTTCAACCCTTTCGAAAATTGTCAACCCGAGCAATAACTCGATAAATAATAAAAATATCGAAAATTCTTAAAAATACAAAATATTAAAGAATTTGATTCCCAAACTATTTACTCTCTTCACTTTTCGTTGCAAAATCAAAAGAAACCGAGTTATTCGCAAAAAGCATATTCAACCCTTTCGAAAATTGTCAAATCGAGCATTAACTCGATAAATAATAAGAATATCAAAAATTCTTTAAACTACAAAATAATAGAAAATTTGATTCCCAAACTATTTACTCTCTTCACTTTTCGTTGCAAAATCAAAAGAAACCGAGTTATTCGCGAAAAGCATTTTCAACCCTTTCGAAAATTGTCAACCCGAGCAATAACTCGATAAATAATAAAAATATCGAAAATTCTTAAAAATACAAAATATTAAAGAATTTGATTCCCAAACTATTTACTCTCTTTGCTCATCGCTAAATCAGTAAAAATGCATAATTTCTTCCCTGGCACCCCCTTTTGAAAAAGTGTGACGTAATTCATTGGTGGCCCTTTTAAGACTCAAATTATCAAGGCCCTGTTAGTGATCAGCCACATACAGGGTGGTGTACCGCCAGAATGCCCATAGGAAGGCTCATGTAAACTTTGCTACTCTCAAATTTTGACTCGCCTATTAATTTGACATCTAAATTGTATTAGATGTTTTTGAAGGTCATTGTATGATAGACTGGCACGCCAAATTTTATCAGTTTCTAATAAGCCAATTAAGAGTTTATATAATATTTGAGGGTAGCGAAATTTACATGGGATTTCCTATAGCCAGTCTGACGGTGCACCACCCGGTATATAACTTCCATGACATGATGAGGACGTTGATATTCTGGGTCTTATATTTTTGGTTGATTTTTTTTTGTGAGGATACATAAGGCTAGTTAATCATCTTCTTGAATAAAAGGATTGATGTTTGGAGAACCGACATGACTTTATGGGCGAGTTCTTTCGTTGCACGGCAGCCCCCATGACTTAAGTTATGTATCCCTCAAATTAAATGTCAATTTAAATCATGCTATGCTCTGTTATCACAGAGTGTGATAAATAATCAAGGTATTTTACATTGATATACTTAGATAATAGACCATTTACGATTAGGAAGTAATAAAACAATTTTTGGCCGATAGTTATAGACCTCCGCGTGTGCTTGTGCGCATTAGAAAAGAGTAACTAGAAATTCGCACGTCTTGTATATATTTTTAATTTTGAAAAATAGCGAGCGCTTGGCTTGGTGTATTTTTTGTAAATGTCAGTGTGAGTGTTTGTATTTATTATACCGCAATTTTCGATGTATCCAATTTTGGAGCTGGACCTATATTTTATATATACATTTGTAAACTATTTGCAATAAAAGTACAGTAAATAAATGTTTTTATATGTCGGTTCCGACTTTTATTATTCCGATTACGGTGCAATAGCAGATTCAAACGAAATTCTTGGGAACCAGTTCCATTTGACATCTTCTCAGTTTAATGAATCTTATTACTTCTCTTTGGGGATGGGGTCCAGGTAGCTCTCACCTAAACCAAACCTCAGCTTCTCGTTGATCCATTATTTTGTTTCGTGGCAGAGTCGGTCCCAAACTGTTGCACTCCTCTGTAGGCGTCCTGTTTCTAGGCCTTCCTCCGCTCTAGAAGCAAAGGGCTGCATAGTGCTCTCGTAGATTAGTTCTGTCCACCAAAGCCTTGATTTTCTCCTGAGCGGCCTGGCTTTTCTCGAAATTCTCGTCTTTTCTAATAAGGGATTCTATTTAATATCTGTTGAGTACTATATTATGACTGCTATTACCCTAAACAAATTTTGACTGGTTCAACATGTACATTACCAATAAGTAATGGGCATCCGAATCTGATTCGGATCGCAGATCTAGTAGTTTTTCTATTATACGAAGTTTAAATACTTATTTTACTAAAAACGGTTCATCTATGATTGAACAGACTGTATCATCATTATTGAGCTGCTCTGCGTTCCATCTTGCTTGGCCTAAGTGTGAACTTTAATTGAAGAACAGAACATAACCTCAAAAGTTTGACAGCTTTGATTATATAAATCGTACTTTGTGTTTATATGTGTGTTTTTGGCCTTTCCATTATAAATAACCAACCGATATTGGATATGTTTGATTCACAAAACCATGTAAGTAAGTGTATATTTACTAAGAAAAATATGTAGTCTATTTTCCGCTTGTACTTTATAATACATACGGAACACTCACGTTTTAGTAGTGGGTCTTTTCCGTACAAGAATCGCTTAGGCATTATCAAAAGTGGTTGTGCTACTTTTTGGCATTATTAGATAGAATTTGGTGCGATACACCCTAATTTTGGATTTTGTCTCCATAATATGTTATATTATTTGAAAAATGAATCATTTTTATTTCATAGGGTATTCCATATTACAATCATAGAAATTACTAAACTAAGGCCCATATTATCCATGCCCTATATATCAGCCACATATCTTCCACGGTAACAATTGTTTGAACACTGGTATCCTTGTAAATTATCTCTATAGTTGGTGTCAAGTGTTAACTGGATATTGATAAAATGGGCCCACATAATATAATATTAGCAATAACCAAAAACCGAATAAAAAGGGAACAATTTAAATACACAAGGCATTTTACGAAGCAAATAGTAGTCCTAATTCTCGTCTTTGTTCTCTATGCGTGTGCAGTGTCAATAGTTAAATTATAAAAAGTTCAGAAAAAATTAAAACTATTATTAATTGCCTTCGCCATTTTGTCAAGATATAGTGATGCCGATCTGTCAAATTCAGCTGATCTAGTAAATAGAGAGAGTGTGCGTTGGGTTAAGTAAAAACCGTAAGAAGTAAAACGAGTAGTAGGCACCGGGTTCAGTCAGTTAGATAAGTGGCCATTGTAATTTAAAAGAACAGCTGTTTTAAACAAAAAACAAATTGTAGTTTTTTCCACAGTTTTGTCGACTTGCTGAAACGAATGAAAAAATGTAATGGCGGTTTTTAACATCGTTTCGACTTTTTTAGTGGTTGATCGTTTCGATACCTTTTTCTAGTTTTTTCAATGGAGTATTCTTCGGAAGGAATATTTACGTCCATTTGTCCCTATGATAAGCTTCAAGCAGAGATAAAGTGTCGTGTGCCGGTTTCTTTTTAAATGGTTTGTTTGTTCGTCCCAAAATTCCGTTTGCTGTGCTCCCAGCAGAGGTAAGTTACAGTGAATTCAAAAAGTAACTCTCTGATAATATTTAGTGGATTTTTTTAGCATTTAGGCCTTCCTGGGCTTTTCCTAGCTTTCCTTTTAAAGGGTAACGTAAAATATCGAATAAGGTAAGAAATTAGATCGCTTAGATATTTGTCCCCGTCATTCATAGGTATCTAGTCACAGACAAAGTGTGTGGAGTGTGGGTATGATTATGGATTTGGCCATCCTTAGGGTGACTTTTCAATGTGCAGTCAACTATAAACCATGGTCCAACTATGTACCCATTTTACAACCTCTGAATTACCTCCAAACTGCCTTAATGTAACCGTAACCTGTGGATAGCTAGACTAAAGTACTGCCATTTAAACCAAAGAGTAACATGACGAAGTTAATCTTTGATTTAAACTGCTGATTAGATAAACTACACCCTGAAAAAGCCACCTTATAGGTAAATAACCCAACTAACAAATGCAGGTGTTGCTGGCAAAGTAATTATATTCACTTGATATCTGTGCTGTAGGTACTAGCAATTAACTGCAAAATATACAACTACAGTAATGCCTATGATAATATAAGTATTATTAGTCCATTACCTGAAGATAAGCAATGCTATATACCTACCAAAATTAGCAATAAATAAATATTGCTTCTTTCAAAGGCACACATTAATCAGATTTATAAATCATTGTAATTAATTGTATATGAACTTTTCTGAACTTGAAATTGGTCCAGGAATCACCCATTAAAATAAGTACATCTGTGTTTAAACATTTTCTAAAAGTGTTTAACAAATAAAATATTTTGTTTGTCCAAGTGAGGTTGGTGAATCTTTTTAATATATTATAGGTATAACAGTACGCCAAGGTGCGTACGCATCAACTTTAAATTCTTAAACAAATCAGTATTATGATAGAATAAACTTTATACAGACTCTATTAAATCTAATCTGGTTGATTGCGCTTTTAATTTCTTTATATATTATAGATTTTAGGTCCTAGGTAACTAACAAACCTCAAATTGGCATTATTGTAATTAGTAGGAATTTGTATATTTCTGTCCATTCTGTTACGGGTGCCATAAGCATGTTCGATACTGTTCCACATACTTCCTCTTTCTCAGAAATAAACCAACGGTGAAAATATATATGGTACCTACATCATATTATATTCTTTCCGAAAAAAGCAAGTGAGATAGATATAATCTTTGTTTTTCATAAATAATTTTTAGTGTAAACTTTTGAATTACATTTAATTTGTTGAGGCAGTTATTGTATAAGCCACCCCACATCAAGATACTATACCATATTAGCTGTTCGACATAGGTCCTATATAGATCAACTCGATAACTGACCTACTTAGGAATTTCCTTAAGAGATAGGATCTATGTATAAGTATTCGTATATGTTATTTGACAGGTAATCTATATGTGGCTCCCACTTTAAGTATTTATCCAATACGATTCCAAGGTATTTCGTATGAGGTACTTCCTTTATTTCTTGCCCACATATCTCAGTACTCGAAAAAGAAGGTCTGTTCGCAGCTGTTGGCGAAAAAGCTACATAATTAGTTTTTGATAGATTTAATATCAATTTATAGGTCTGCAGCCAACTTTCTTATTGCTTTAATTTTTACATCATTAATCCATCTCTCACCACTAAAGACAAGAACAGTGTTATTATAATATACGTAATGAATAATATGGGACCCAATATTGTGCCCTGCGGAACACCAATTCTTATCTCCAACTTATCACTCAACACTTTATTGACCCTGACAATTTGACGTTTTTATTAGCTCTAGTATCGTTCCTCCGACTCCACTACATTCCATTTCAGTAGTCTATCGTGAGGAACAGTGTCAAAACCTTTTGCCAAGTCGATAAAAATGCCCATACATACAATACAAATACACATACAATTCAAATTTTTAACAACCTCCTAGATTAGAGTAAATATTGCATGAGTGGTTCTATAACCCTCTATAAAACCGTATTAATTGGGTGGGGGAGATAATTGAGTTTGCAGCAAGAAACTCAACTAGCCTATCCTTCAAGCTCTTCTCAAAAACTTTTGCAAAATTGCTAATCAAACTGTAGTTTCCAACACTAGAAACTGTACCAGATTTGTGGATTGGTGCCACAGTTGATGATTTAAAGGAACTCGGCACTGTACCCATGTTTCCCTGCCCTGTGCCACGTGGAACCACCTCTTTCCCGCTTGTTTCTTGGCATTATCAAGATATCTTTGTTGTGGTCTCCCTGCACTACGCTTTGTTTGTCTTGGTCGCCAGTGAGCTATTCTCGATATCCATCTGTCTTGATCCTGCCTGGCCACATGACGACATGACCTACCTGTTGCCATTTAAGTTCTGCAAAATGCTTTATTATATCTTCTGCGTTAGTTCTTCGCCGGATTTCTGGTCCTATCTCTCAAGCTGATTTCTGGTATAGCAGGGACTGTTCCGTGAATACACTTGAGGGAAAAACGCTACATTTTCTTTTGTCCTATTTGCCACTAGTTTAGTTCACACACTTTCATTCCGTGTTTAATTCTTTTCTATATTTCTTTTGCAGGCGGAAATCCAAATTCAAAATGTATCCCTGAAATTGGACGCAAGTCGACTCCACATGCAGTAGCTCTGTCACACAGGGGCTGATGAGTGTCCCTGTTACATTTTACGCTGAAAGGACCATCAAAGTGCTTGAATCATACTCTTAAGTGATATGGTTGTTGATATATAGGACGCGAACAATATAATAATATTAATACCTAATAATAATAATAATGGACATTGCGTTGACCATATGGTTGACGTTGGCCCGTCCATTATTTCTTCTTTGTTAACATTGTACTGCGAAAAAGCAGGTCTGGGGCTATGGGCTCGTATAGGGAGTCAGGGGTATCGAGGGCGGGCATCGAGGGCCATCACAGTGTACTGTTTGTGGGTTTGAACCGCAGGCTCCAAACCCACTTAGCTAAATATTGATATATAGTATGTGGCGAGGATACTCTGGTAGATGTACAAAGGACCTTTTAAGCTAGCACCTGCAAAACTTTCCGAAACAGACAGGCCACGGAGGCGTTTCCGGGTTGTGCAGGCCGCGGTACGAAAGAGTGATCGTCCACGGGGAATTGCATTGCTTTGTTTCTAATGTCAGAGGCTACGCAAGTGAACATGATCTGTATAAGCGAGAATGTAAAGTGCGGACTGAGCCCTTCGGTTCTCCACATAATATGGTTCCGTAAGGGCCGGCATGTTGGGGAAGACTCCGGCGTCCACGGCGTGCAAAGCGGCGGGTAGCTAAATTTATTAAATTATATCGATATCAGTGCCAGAATTTCGTCGTCCGTTTAGTATATCTGGACTGATTCAACTCTGGGAGCACAGCATATCGGAAGAAAGCAGATGAGGGACTCCATTTTTACACTTAAATAATATGTAAGTACATTTAAACTTTGTAATCTTTAATCATTTTATGCTTCTACCTATCCAGTCTTTTTAGCTTCTCATAGCACAGTACAAATATATACAGAGTGGCAAAAAAGTCGCGCATAATGCCTGTAACTTTTGAATTACCTCGTATACGAAAAAGTGACCTTTATGAAAGTTGTTCAGTAAATTATTCCCCACATTTCCACATGCATGAATTTTTTCTGTCATTTCTGGTTTGGTTGCCATAGAGATTAACTTACTTTTTTTAAATGGAACACCCTGCATACAATTTCATATTGGGATTCTACTGGGAAAACTCTGCAGTTCTTGTATTTCAAATTTTTATTTATTTAAAATTGTAACAAACTTTATAATAACAAAATAAATAGCCTAGAAAATTGAACAACTTAACATCGGACTAATAAACAAGTGAACCCCTTTCAGTGGATCAGGTGTTCAAAATTACCACCATTTTCTGCTAAGCAGAGCGCCAATCGATCTCAGAACCCGTCTACAACGTTTAAAAGGAAGTCCTCTGGAACGGCCCGAATTTCAGCACTAATTTTGACTTTTAAAGATTTGGACGGTTAACGTAGACTTTGTTCTTTAAGTGTCCCCACAAAAAGAAGTCGAGCGGGGTTAATTAAGTCCGGGAATCGCGCTGGCCAGTCAATAGCACCTCTTCTGTCTATCCAACGTCCTGGAAATTGTTCGCTTATGTATTGTCTAACATTTGGCGCATAATGCGCAGGTGCTCCATCTTGCTGGAACCATACCTGTTCGTTGATGCCATTATTTACACCCGGTAAAACCATTCTGTAAAAACGAATTATGTGATTCCTGAGAAGGTCCAGATATTTTTCGCCATTCAAATTACTATCTATGACAAGAGGTCCCACAATATGTCTACCAACTATGCCCGCCCAAACATTAACTTTTTCGGGCCTCTGATTATGACCTTCCTGGAACCAGTGAGTATTCTCAGCAGACCAATATCGATAATTATGTCTATTAACAATGCCATTTAAATGGAAAGTAGCTTCATCCGAGAAAATGATATTTGTTGCGAAGTTATTATCGTTATTGCATCTTTCCATCATCAACTCACCAAATTTAGCTCTTCTATCAAAATTGTCCTCGTTTAACTCGTGCACCAACTTTATCTTGTAGGGATGCAGCTTTTCCTGCTTAAACAAATTTTTCACTGACTGATGAGACACAATAAAATCCACTGCCATTGGCCTGGATAATTGTGTTGGAGTTTTATGTATTGAGAGCATGATATCCAAAGCTTTGTCTCCCCCGGTTGCTGTTTTAGGTCGACCTGATCTAGCGGCTTCGCTAACACTGCCTTTTTTTCGAAATTTCTTTACCACTCGACACACCGTTGACTGATTAATTGGAGGCCAATTTGGATATAATTCATTGAAAAGTTGACAAACCTGATCTTGCGATCTCTTCATATTTCCGTAACCGCTCATTATTAAAATTTCATTTAAAAAAGTAAGTTAGTCTCTATGGCAACCAAACCAAAAATGACACAAAAAATTCATGCAGGTAGAAATGTGGGGAATAATTTACTGAACATCCATCTTTCATGAAGGTCACTTTTTGTATACGAGGTAATTCAAAAGTTACAGGCATTATGCGCGACTTTTTTGCCACTGTATAAATACTGACGAGTGGCAGCATCCAGGGGCGCGTTCATAGTTTTCACCAAAAGGTAAAATTTAACCGACGTCCATCCAGTTGCTATCTACGAAACAAAAAGATCTACTCATTGTGAACGGCTCGGGCATGCGCCGAGAGCAACCCGAACAAACGTCAAACTTGTCAAATTATATTTTGAAATGCGACAGCAACAAAACTCTTTTGAGCAAATTGTGGGTATCTTTTGAAATCGACATTCTCAAAAAGTTTTGGCGCGCCCAAAAAACTTTATTTTAAAAACAACTTTTAACTTTCAGGTGTTTCACCATAAACAATAAACAATACATTTGCGCATGCCGGACAAACTTTATCCGTCTCCCGACTTGGTTAAAAAATTGTTTCGTTCGGTAAAAGTTATCCACAACCGTGAACGAGTATAAATTTTACCCGGTACAACCGTAAACGAATTTTCCTATCGCCGTGTGCAATCGGTGCGCACCCGACGAACGTCCGACGTCAATCGTGAATGCGCCCCAGGACACGCTATACATATGGTGGAACTTTTGGGAGAACTACTGCAAAATATTTTTTTTGAACTGTCGGGACTTCCAACTGAAATATTAATATGTTCCTGTCACTTCCCGGTTATACAACTTTAGTTTTTTAAATACGTGTTTTTTTTTTATTATATGATGAGGTGTCCGGCGACCTACAGATAATTTCGGGAGTCCCACGAGGCTCTGTCATCAGCCCCCTACTGTGTGTGATATACACTTTATGCCTACCAAACGCCCTCGAAAATTGCAAGTCACAGTAGTATGCTGACGACACCCAGGTCCGTAAAAAAACACGAGGAAATTAAATTTTGTCAAACAGTATTAAAACTTTATGCCATATTGAATTTACTACAAACTTAAAGTATTCTTCTTTGATACGAACCCACTTATAGCAAATATTTTGTTTATTTCAACTTGTGGAAATTAATAAAGTTTATTGGCCGATAGATGGCAAGACAACTGTAAACGGGGCGGTGGCGCCAGCTCGTTCTTTGGTTTAGTTTGACGTTTCATTTAAACTGTGTGTCTATTTTTTAACAAAAACTCCAGATTTTTTCATAAATAGCATTAAAAAACGGTTCTATTAAGAGAAACAAAAGTGAATATACATATCTCTGTCGATTACGTTGTTTACTATTTGTGAAAAATGCCGAAGCATTTAAATAGTCGGTGCGAAGAGCTAATAGCTTCTCTACGAAGCTATTTTTAGAAAGAACTTAACAACAATGGCCTATTGTTACCTTTAACAGCAGTACAGAGAAGTAAATTTAAAGAGTATGTTAAGGTGTAGATATTTTATTTCTACTTTACTAATTTTTAGCTTGTAGCAGCTGCCCTAAATTTGAATATCTCCACTGTAAGCGCAATTTTAACAACAGTTAAGGAAAATAAATTATTAGAATCACCTTAAAACTAACGTTCTAATTCAAAGTAGGTTGTAAATGTGTGAAGATTGGATATAAGTTCTATCCGTGACACTATTTATGAAATGTACGAAACAAGTAAGTTGTATTATTTAAAAATTATAGTATTTTACATCGATTATTCATAAGCTGTAACTTTTTTTAGAACATAATGTAACTTTGACAACTGTAAGTTAGAAATTAAAAACTATGGGACATATTGTATATTTATCTTGTTTTTATGAAAAAAAGAACTGTGTAATTCCCTCACGCCGATGTTTTGGCTACAAGCTGGCAACACTGTCGATAACTGACGTCACTCGAAGGGTATGACGTGCATCGGTTTTTGTTTTGCATTAAGTATATACTTATCTTTTAAAAGCTAAGGATGCCAAGCTATCAGCGGGGATCTCAACAGGTTTCAAACAGTTTCTTCAGAACCCTCACTGTACTTAAATCCAAGAAAATGCTTTGAAAAATTGAAGTTGATGTGAGTATCTAAAAATCGAAACGTCGCGTCGTATCAGAAAAATAAAATTGCTGCAAGAAAGTGCTCTTGGTTTTTCGAAATCATCAGTAATAAAGTTATAAAAAAAATAAAAAAGAAAATTGATATTTTTCGGGTTTTCTCGGATATCTCCGGAAGTACACGGAATTTTTTAAATTTCTTTTTAAGAGTTTATTCAGCGTTAAAATACTCAACTTTGTCTTCATTTAACCAACTCTCTATCTCTTTTGGATACTGAGATAACAATGCTAATGCATCGAATTTGTAACACCCCTTATTATACTTTTTCTGTTAACATTTGAAGGTTAAGATAAAAAAAGCTGACTTAGGTAGTAGCTATAATGAATTTTCTTTTAGGATGAAGAGCTGAACAACATTCTACATGTTCGGGACACAAGTTGGACCAGATGTACAAATAGTGAGAGCCGAATTCCAGTCCAAAGAACACTCATCTCACAAGAAAAACGAAAAAGCAATGAAGTAAAGATGATTATATCTAACTTGCCTGTCAATCTAAGTCTTCTCCAGAGAGAAGAAGATCAGGTAAGATTGTTACTTTAAATGTTTTGGGTCCGTTATAGAAAATATGGTTAAATTTCAAACATCTTTTTGTTGCAATGTATGAAAACGGTCTTATGTTTCATAACTGACTGACTTTCATTAAAAAATAAATGAAGTTACTGATAATCTCACAAAAATGATAAACTTGACAGCATTAAGTAGATATTACATTACTAATAACTAAAGGGCGAAATATATGCAAAGTGCATATATATGCATTTTTGGCATATTTTGTCAATTTCGTAACATTTTGGTTAGACATAAGGTATTTTATTGGGGGTTTCCGGGGTTTGCAGGTACCTATATTGTTAGGGGTTATTTATTGTCATTTAATAATGCCTTATTATTACCTGCTTAACAAACTGTATTTATATCGGGTTGTAATACGTACTTCTGTTTTAGTTTGTCGAAAGATTTCAGTATTTTCAGTGTGAAACTTGTGATTTCAAATTTGTGTTCAACATGTCTAAAGTGGCGAAAACGTCTTCGTGGATTAAAAAATTCCCATAGTTAAAGTTTAGTGGAGAATAAGTCTTCTGTAAAGCTTGTGCAAAAATTATTGTTTTGAAAAGAAGTTCCAAATCGATCAACATTTAAAAATACCGTATCTTGGCTTAATACTTTACTACCTACGTTGCAGTATTGTCCGATTACATCAGTAGATGTTCTAAGAAGCTTCTCTTTGTATAAACATATTTTTTTAGTTGAAAATTTTGAAAAATATTTAGTAGTAAAGGCCTTTTATACAATTTCAGGTTAAAAAATTGTTTACTTTTATTTTTCTTTGTTTTTTTTGCATTTTTTTTTTAAATAAACATCTTTTTTAGAACTCAGTGTGTTTCTTTACCTTATTTTACTATAATAAATTAAGAAATATTGCATACCAGTATGCATATTTAGTCAACAAAATGCATATAACTGCATATTTTAAAGGCAAACAAGGCATATTTTGGCTGAATTTAAGTGCATATATTCCGCCCTTTACTAATAACCTTCAGGTAGTACATTTTGTATTTTTTTTTAATGTCGGTTCTGAGATATTTATTAGACTGTTTCCATTCATAACGACAACCCTGTAGAAATGTTGACTATTGGTTTCTGAAATATTTCATGTTTCTTTGAAGTATATCGCGGTATCCATGAAGTAATCACAATATTCGTTTTTTGTCAGTTACTTAGCATTTCGGATGCAAATTTGTCTTCAAAATGGTACGATTTCTTAAGTAGAGGTCAAACATCCAGGGATGTATTCTATGGTCAAAAATAAGGTAGGATCTTAGGGCAGTCGTTGTCGAGCTACAGGGAGTAAAAAAAACCGACAAGCGATTATATTCGACTTATACTGGATGTTTCTAAAAAGTGGCTCGTCCCGAACTTTCTTGTTTTTATATACAGAGTGTCAATGTGATCATGTTACAAACTTCTAGGGTAGATAGTACACAGAAAAAGAAAAATAAAGTTCACATGAACATGGGTCCGGAAACGCTTTCTTAGGGAGCTAAAGCCCTTTGAAGATGGTGTTCATAAACTAGTTTTCGTTTTGTAGCTCCGGAACTACTTCAGCTACCGCAACCAAGGTTGGGACATAAATTACTGTTAGTAAGTTCATCTATTTGAGCCCATTGGACAATGTTAATTTTAACAAGGGGCGTGCGAGCCAGGGAGGTATTAGGGTAAATTTGACCTCATTCCCCTAAGGCTTCAGTTTCTTGCCGTTTTGACATCATATTATAATTTTCCTATGCCTTTTACATAAAAAGGGTACTCTATGTAAAAGTCGCTAAATGTCGCCGTTTCTTCGGAAATTGGCTGAAAAAAAGTTAAGATACAGAAATCAATTTTTAAAGTCCTAAAGAAATTAGATCAAAAGAGCAATACAGACATGCTATTAATTTATGCGAAAGTTCGATGTAATGGTAGAGCTGCTTCTTGGCTACATGAAGAGCGGTTTCCTGAAAAACGAATCCCAGCTCATTACCAATGGTTTACAGATTTAACCCTAGAGTCCATTTTTCCAATTAGCGAAGGATAATATTTCTCATCACTATCAGTACTACAGGCTACTGGTCCAAATAGTAGTTAAAATATACAAAACCTTGTATATTTGATGTACTCATCCAGTTTTCGGTGCCGCACGACTTTCAGGAGCACGTGCGGAACTGATTGTACCCGATGCAAGAAATGTTGCACCGATTTCTCAATGGTTTACAAGTTTTGCACTCGTGCCGCACTTCTTTTACCAATTGAATTCGCTATGAGTGTGTGAGGTCATTTATATTTGTTAGGTTAGGTATGTCCAGATAATGTTAAAATTAAATTAAATATATATTGAATTTGAGTAGAATTAACTTTAACATAATAAATAAAAATTAACTCTCATCGTTAACTCGTTAACGCTGGGAAATTATTAATTATAAATTTTTGATATATTTTTACTTCTTAGGGATTAATGAATAAACATTGATGTATTTGTATTTCTTCTTTATAATTTTTTTAATATCTAGTATATTTTATTATGCGATTTTTCCCATACGTGCTTTGACACATATCAAAGACAAGCCCTAAATTTACTTGGGGTCAAAAGTGGGTCTCTGTCACTTCGTGATTTAGTGACAGTGTCTTTGTTTATCCTAGGCGCCAGGCTTGTTGGGTGTAATATAGTAACATAAAGTTTAACAATTCCTGATGTCGCGGCGATGCTCTGCATTAACCCGATTTGTTAATTGTTTATTAAACTACCTTCACCATCGGGTCAAGAAAATATAATATATTTAAATTACAATGGTCACTTGTCCGTTTTTCTTTTTTTTCTTTCGGTATTAGACACACTTGGAGCAGACAGTTACTATCCTAAATTGCAATGGTCACTTGTCTACAATAAAGTGGACGAGCGGCCATCGTAATTTTATGTCTACTCTAATCACAGCCAAGTGGCCATTGTTATCTGATATCTATTCTACGATCACGGTCAAGTAGCCATTGTAATTTGATGTCTACTCTGCGATCATGATCCGGTGGCCATTGTAACTAGATATCTACTCTGTGATCACTGTCAAGTGGCCATTGTAATTTTATATTCTCTTGACATAATGGCGAAGTTTTTTTTTAATAATCAGGTTTTTTGACAAGTAATGAGATTAGTCTAAAATTTCAGAATCTTCCAGTTTATTATTAAAAATCCTTCGCCATTCTGTCCAGAAAATAAAAATGATGCTAAAATCGTTTATGATTTTGTGGCTTTCAGGATCAAAACCACTACGAGAAATGAAGACGACTGTACGCTGCAGTGCCGGGACAGGCGGAAGTAGACGATAGGGAATATTCTTAGGAGAAATTTACTGTAATTTTAACTGGGCCAGAAATAGGAGCCAAATTTAGTTTGCTTATGAGCAAGTGTTTGTTTGTATTTAGAAATTTAATAAAGATGTTAATTCAGATTTTGTTCGTCTTTTTGTTCTTTGAACGCTAAATCCCATCCCAAGGCTAGTTCAGCCTCTGTGGTTGATGCAACATTTTAGAACAGAAACACGAAGAGGTATTTACTCCTCTTCGAAAATTAAGATGTTTTGCACAATCTGGCAACACCGCATAACAGGAGTATGCAACCACCACCTCGCATTTCTGTTTTTCTAATATTCTTGCCTTAATGCGCTTCTTGGGCATTTTACGATTTTGTATTAGGGCCACAGAGACGCGAGAAGGTATTTTCTACTCCTGATACAAATATCCTTGAAAATTGGGACTTTTTGAACAATCTGGCAACATCGCATACCAGGAGTATGAAATACCTCCTCGCATTTCTGCTATCCTAATACTTTTTCCTTAAATCGAGATTTTGGCATTTTCAGACTTTGTATCAGGATCACAGAGACGCGAGGAGGTATTTTCTACTCCTGATACAAAATTTTTTGAAAATTTTGCACAATCTGGCAACACCGCGCGTATCAGGAGTATGATTTTTACCTCCTCGCATTTCTGCTCTCCTAATACTTTTCACAAAATTTTTGTTTTGGGATTTTGTCAAATGTCGAAAACGCGATTTTCAGCAAAAGTATTAGGAGAGCAGAAATGCGAGGAGGTGTTTCGTACTCCTGGTATGCGATGTTGCCAGATTGTTCAAAAAGTCCCAATTTTCAAGGATATTTGTATCAGGAGTAGAAAATACCTCCTCGCGTCTCTGTGATCCTGATACAAAATTTTAAAATGTTCAAAACGCGAAATAGTGCAAAAGTATTAGGAGAGCAGAAATGCGAGGAGGTGTTTCGTACTCCTGGTATGCGATGTTGCCAGATTGTGCAAAAAGTCCCAATTTTCAAGGATATTTGTGTCAGGAGTAGAAAATACCTCCTCGCGTCTCTGTGATCCTGATACAAAATTTTAAAATGTTCAAAACGCGAAATAGTGCAAAAGTATTAGGAGAGCAGAAATGCGAGGAGGTGTTTCGTACTCCTGGTATGCAATGTTGCCAGATTGTGCAAAAAGTCCCAATTTTCAAGGATATTTGTATCAGGAGTAGAAAATACCTCCTCGCGTCTCTGTGATCCTGATACAAAATTTTAAAATGTTCAAAACGCGAAATAGTGCAAAAGTATTAGGAGAGCAGAAATGCGAGGAGGTGTTTCGTACTCCTGGTATGCGATGTTGCCAGATTGTGCAAAAAGTCCCAATTTTCAAGGATATTTGTATCAGGAGTAGAAAATACCTCCTCGCGTCTCTGTGATCCTGATACATAATTTTATAATGTTCAAAACGCGAAATAGTGCAAAAGTATTAGGAGAGCAGAAATGCGAGGAGGTGTTTCGTACTCCTGGTATGCGATGTTGCCAGATTGTGCAAAAAGTCCCAATTTTCAAGGATATTTGTATCAGGAGTAGAAAATACCTCCTCGCGTCTCTGTGATCCTGATACAAAATTTTAAAATGTTCAAAACGCGAAATAGTGCAAAAGTATTAGGAGAGCAGAAATGCGAGGAGGTGTTTCGTACTCCTGTTATGCGATGTTGCCAGATCGTGCAAATTTTCCATTTTGCAAGGGTTTTTGTATCAGGAGTAGAAAACACCTCCTGGCATGTTAGCTAGCTAATTCGGTTTTCCTTTGTAAATAAAACACAGTATTTATTAGTAACAAATTTTATTAATCTTAAATCAATATAATATATAAGTCAGATTACTGTCGGTACGAGCTCAGGTCATTCACGTGAAGCCGTTATGGGTCTCGATCCTTTAGGCGGGGAGTTGTGCCTCCTCAGGAGTGAAAATATTAAATAAACATTATGGTACGTTCGCCATTCTGTCAAGACAATCGTGTGCAGCAAGCCTCATAACGCCATCAGACGTGCTGTGTTGAAGTTGGTGATGCTATCAACAAAAACAATTATTATAAGTAAGTGATATGGTTCCAAAAGTTAAAAATACGCCTAGAACCACGAGCACGGAGGGGTTAAAAGGAAAAACTAAAAATACAATGTAAATATTCATAGAAACTACTGAACTAAATAAGTATATAGCCAAATAAAAAAGGAAAACAATATAAATAAATGAAGCATTTTACAAAACTAGCGATAAGCATCTATCTAGTATTGTCTATGCCTGTTGACTGACAGCTAAGTTTTTACAAAAAGTGTATGAAAAATTATTATAAAAATACGTTCGCCATTCTGTCAAGGTATTAGATGGATGCCACCTTTGTCGGTTTGTCAAAATCAGCTGCTTTAGTAAGTTATAGGTTAGGGTATCGTTACGCCTTTTATGCTGTTTAGTCTTTTTCTTTGTATCTATTATCTATCTAAAAGTATTTATTCTTTTAAAAACCGCAATATTTAGAAGTTACTGGTGTTTTTACAATTTTATTTATATAAATCCATGTTTTTAATCTAAAGATAGCAGTGGTTTAGAAAGTAAATAGGAATACCGCCACGTAAATAAGTTTGTTAATACACTCTTTTGTTGTTATCAATAAATAACAAAGGTAGGTAAATAAAATAAAACCTTTATTGATTAAGTATTTTATTTAATCTTTGTTAATACCACTTATCTTCAATACTACCAGAGGAAAGTAAAAAGTTTGTAGTCGATTATAGTTAAGAGATCAGTTTTAAGGCCCAAATTATGAATGTCCAGGCATCTTTAACTAAAAGATAACTTCTAAGGATACCATTGTTATAGATATTAATAGGCTTGTTCCAACCAACAGTCCGGAACTAGTTTTTAATCAATAGTGTAGCAAATTAATATTTCATGCAGAACCCAGAATGCCTTGTAAGCCCTACAACTGGTCGATTCTATTTGACAGTTTGAAACTGTTGGGGACTGATGGTTGGCACAGACCCATTGATATCACTTACAAGACATTCATAAGTTGGGGCTTAGCAAGGTAAAATTATTATCTATTTATTATAGGTAAAAGTATCTATTTCTGACCTGATTTACTAAGAATCTGTCAAATATGGTACTGTACTTTGGGGAAAATTTCCTAATATACTTGATAACTACCCTTTCATACTTCATAGCAAGTGCATAAAATATTGCATTAGCAAATTACATGTTCTTTATTAAAACCCTTAAAGTGCCTTGGGTATTATTAGAGGATAAAGTTAATTATTTTGTAATTCTCCCCTGTATTAGTAGCAATAGATAAAAAAAATCCCCACTTATATTTAATCAAACCTAGGCAACAGCAGTTGCATTTGATTTTTCAATTTAAGACTTGTCCTGCCCGAACTGATTGTATAACAAGGACAAAAATGAGCCCACCAGAGCCTTTGCAGAGATTATTCAAGTAAGTTCTCATAAATAGACGTACCTTTATATTTTCAGTTCATCATTCCATCTTCCTCGGTCTTGTGCCTGGTTTTCATTGATGTTACTTGCACTAAACGCTTTTCCTACACCCAGCTTCCAACTTTGTCATGTCTCTTTATATATAACCATTACTCCCTGATTCCTGTATCCCCATTTGACATTTGCTGGTACCTCTTCTAGATATTCTTAGTGCATCCATCTTTACTTTTAACTCATTTTCTTGTGTAATTCTTCTGTATTCTGTCCCATGGCTTTATGTATATTGAACATGCGTTTTGTTGGTCCATTTCCTTCCTTCATAGAATTTCTGTAAGGCATGCTATGAGCCTTTGAATTATCCTAGATTGGGTATTTTATTGATCAGATCCAGATTGGTTTGTACTTACTACTTTAGCATATTCTCCCATCAGTTTTATCATCATACACTCAAAGTGCTTATGCCAGGGAATTTTCGGAGAAATTTCCAATAAATAATATCAACCTTATTGCAGAAAAATAGACGAGAACAAGCAAAAATACATCCAGACCCTCAAAGAAGCCGTCGCTATCAAATCGGTATCGGCATGGCACCAGAGCCGACCAGAAGTAAAAAAAATGATGGAGTGGTGTGAGAAGAAACTTCAGGCCTTGGGAACAACTACTGAGCTCCGGGATATTGGTACTCAGAAGATAGCAGACGGCTCAGAAATTCCCCTGCCTCCAGTCTTGTTTGGTAACAGAAGCCCTTTTGTGGCTCCCAAAATTTAGACTATAATATGTCCTGTACTATTTGTTGTAGGTGTTCTGGGTTCTGACCCAAAGAAAAAGACCGTTTTGTTGTATGGGCACTTGGACGTTCAACCGGCGCTTAAGGAAGATGGATGGGACACTGAACCGTTCCAGCTAACTGAGAAGGATGGTAAATTGTACGGGCGCGGTTCATCAGACGATAAAGGGCCAGTTTTAGGTTGGGTTCATGCCTTGGAAGCTTACAAAGCTATTGGAGTCGATGTTCCGGTAAAGAATTTCGCCTTAACTTAAATTTATTAAATTCATATCACAGTTGGTACCCTCACATAAAAATTCTTCAATGCTTTGCGAGTGTCTTGTTTCAGGTGAACATTAAATTCGTATTTGAAGGAATGGAAGAATCCGGTAGTCTGGGATTGGACGAACTGCTTTACAGCGAGGCCGATAAGTTTTTAAAAGGGGTGGACTACGTATGCATTTCCGACAATTACTGGTTGGGAACCGAGAAGCCTTGCATAACGTACGGTTTAAGGGGCATTTGCTATTTCCACGTGGAGGTGGAGTGTGCCGCTAAAGATTTGCATAGCGGAGTTTACGGTGGAACTGTGTAAGTAGTTCTACAGTGCGTTCCGTTTATAATCAACAACGCGCATACAAACATAAGGGAGCGTCCGAAAAAGCAGCCCTTCACGCATGTAATAAAAAGAGTGAGGCTCAACGTCTCCCTCTTTCTGTTACATGCATTGACCCTCTTTATGCTCTACTATGTATGAGGACAGGGGAAATTATCATACATGCACAATTGTATTCTAGGCACGAGGCCATGACTGACTTAGTTTACATTCTGGGCACTCTCGTGAACAAGAACGGAGAAATATTGATCCCCGATATAAGCAAGGAAGTGGCCGTTTTGACCAAGGAAGAGGAAGAGTTATACGAAAAGATATACTTCAACGTGTCCGAGTATAAAGCGGACGTTGGATCGAAGCAGTTGTTGCACAACGAAAACAAGGAGAAAATATTGATGCACAGATGGCGGTATCCTTCCTTGTCCATTCATGGTAAGAAATCATGTACTTGCTCTGGGTGGGCGTGGGATTGTTTTCGATATAAATATTTTAACAAGTGCCCAACATCAGATACACAAAACAGCTGTTTACTACAACGTTCCACGGTAGAATTTCCCAAAGGTCAATGCCATGTTGCCATAGAAAGTACTGTCGTGTCAGTGTTATTATCACAACTGGCCTCCAAGATCAACTGATTTTAATTCATCTGATTTTTTAACTTGTATGTTTAAAGAAAGTCTAATGTAGTAAGATCAGGTGATCTTAGAGGCCAATTCCGATATCAGTAACATGACACTGCATGGCACACCGACTAAAATATTTTAGTTGGGTAGAGCATGTTCTTCTATGCAAAACCACACACTTTTCACCCGTTTATTAACGTTTTTAGGGATTGAAGGGGCTTTTAGTGAGCCTGGTCAAAAGACTGTTATTCCCAGGAAAGTCGTCGGGAAGTTTTCCATTCGGATTGTGCCCAATCAAGTTCCGGAACAGATTGGAAAGTACGTCGTCGACTATGTCAATGGCAAATGGAAAGCGTATGGTAGCCCGAATGAAATGAAAGTAAGGAAATTAACTTGAAAATAATTACATTACGTTTTGTTTTCTATAGTTTAGCGTTGAACCTTTTTTGAGCGCTCTGTAGATATTTACATTACTTTGTGGTCTGTTTAAGGTATATTTGGCTCATGGCGGTCGGCCTTGGATGGAGGATCCGTCTCATCCACACTATAATGCAGGTAAAAAAAAAATCATGTGTAATACATACTTTGAATAAAGCCCTGTATACAGGGTGTGGTTTTATTGGCCTTACTGACTCAATTTAGAACAATAAATTGGAAAGTAAAGTCGTCGCGAAGTCTCGGCTTCAAACTATTTGTATTCGTATGGTGCCAGTAATCGTTCATTGTCCTACAAACGTTCAGAGAACTACAATAAATCTGTAACACCCTGTAGACATCTCAAAAGCTGGAAAGTTTTGGAATTATGGAAGTTATCCGAAACTCTAGACGAGACATACTTTTTGAACAATCCTGGTAACGATGGTGCAAATGAACTACTGTTTTACGGGGGGTAGTCGATAAATTGATTTTGGTTGTTTAGGTTAGGGAAAAGCAGAAGGGTCTGAGAGACAATAAAACTAGATGGTTCTATATCCTGATGATCCTAAGAAACATCCCCGTTTGAAAATAGTCCATAATAGTCCGTTTTTTTTTTATATTATAGGAATTAAGGCGACGAAATACGTATACGGAGTGGAGCCAGATATGACCAGGGAAGGCGGCTCCATTCCTGTTACGTTGACTCTGCAAAAGGCCACTGGGAAAAACGTGATTTTGCTGCCACTGGGGTGCGGAGACGACGGGGCTCACTCGCAGAACGAGAAAATCGACGTCAGGAACTACATCGAAGGGGTAATGGCGTTTTTAAAAGGGGGCGAGGGCTTCACCTAATTGCTTTTAACGTTTTTCTTTTTCAGACCAAACTGTTGGGCGCCTATTTGTACGAAGTTTCCCAGCTGTAATTAAAACAACTGTACCTACAAAGACATATTTATTAATTATAAATATATATTTACAAAAGCCTATTTTTATATATTTGTGAATTGTTCGGAAACCTGTTTTATACGAATAAAAAGATTAATTTAAGAGTTGTGATTTAAAAACAAACAAGGAATCCCTCAAATTTGCGTTAATTTACACCCAATAATTGTTATGTTTACGCCTAGCATTTATAAAATTACAAAAAAAAAAGAACTAACTTAAGTCTTGCAAGATACTTGCAACTAAAACACTACCGAAGGTTTCTACACCGATAAACTTTGACAGGTTGACGAACATCACTGCCCCTGGAAGTGTTTCCGTCTCCTCGGACAGCAAAGGATGGAAATACTCTTGGCGACACTTCAACATCCTCCCACAATATAAAAACGGAAAGCCTTACAATAAACCAATTAAAATAAACATTAACAATGTCCTGTTGCTCCCACCCTTAGATCAACTCTGTGGTACTCCTCAAAGCCCAATAGGGTGCTAATTGTAACCTTGACGCGGAAAATATTTGAAACTGTAAGTCAGTGGTTTTGATTTTAGGGTCATTTTATAAGTGTGTCCAAAAAAAAAAAACAGTCTGAAATTTTTCTCTTTTGGACACAGGTCATTTAAAACCAACCCCAGAATCTCTAGTATAGCACACGTTGCGAGTTTATTTTCTCTGTTTAAAACACTAATAAAACTAGCGCTGGAGATACCTAAGGTAAAATCTTACTTCGAGAGTAAACTTAACTTGTACGTCTGAAAAAAAACAAGCGTTGAATTAAAAATGTGTTTAAATTGGTACGTTAAGAGGACTTACTTCAATTTGCTTAGAGAAATTCTTGATATGGTCCGTGAGATCACATGTAGATGAATTGGAACCTGAAAAAAATTAATAAGTGACAACTTTTTTAAGGTTTTATCAAGACACAAAGCGGTAGGCCAGTCGAACATGTGAGTAGACCTGTGCGTCGTTAGTATAGTCTCAAACAGGCAGTATATATTATATATATACCACTGTCACTACTATACAGCGTGTCCAGAAAAGTTCTAGACATACCGGGTGTTGCATCGTCGAACGGGACATAGGAAATCCCATGTAATTTTAAATGGGGTCAATTATTGGCTTCCCTAATTATTTTAGAGAAAAATTCTATTTAGGTTTATTAAAGAGCACTAAAACCCACATTCAAAAGAATAACTTTAGATATTTTTGATGAGCCCGTTTACGGGTTATCGCCGATTTCTTTTTAACTATTTCTCCTTTTTATGGCCCCGTATTTGCGGGCACCAGTCAAGGTAAAAGATGACTGTCAAATAAAGTTGTCATTTTGAAATGTGTGCTTTATTGTTATAAAAACTCGTAAATCGAAAATATTAAAGGTGTATTTATGAGTACAAATTAATCTGAATAAAACTAAAATAAAGTATCCAATTACAAGGTTAATTATGACATTTTACATGTTTCAATATTTTACTAATTAATAGGTAGGTACTATTAAATTGTTAGAACTTTAGGATTTAAGATGTTCAAATATTCCTCAAAATGACAACTTTATTTGACAGTCATCTTTTACCTTGACTGGTGCCCGCAAATACGGGGCCATAAAATGGAGAAATAGTTAAAAAGAAATCGGCGATAACCCGTAAACGGGCTCATCAAAAATATCTAAAGTTATTCTATTGAATGTGGGTTTTAGTGCTCTTTAATAAACCTAAATAGAATTTTTCTCTAAAATAATTAGGGAAGCCAATAATTGACCCCATTTAAAATTACATGGGATTTCCTATGTCCCGCTCGACGATGCAACACCCGGTATGGTAATTTTCTTTATTGTTGATTTTATGAAAGACAGTTATTCTTTATAAAAAGTTCTGCTTGATGCGCAAATAATATTGACATATCAAAACTTACGATATCATGTACAGTATTGTACAGGGCGGCAAAAAAATATAAAAACACAGAATTACGTTAAGAGGGAAGTACCCTCAATTTTTATTTTAGAGCAAATTGTTATAAGAAAACTTTACTAAGGACTACAAAACGTGGTCAGATACAATTTTTCGTTGAAATATTTTAATTTACAGGGTACCATCAAAAAGCCTTTAGAAAATATTTTTTTATTTTATTTCTTTAACAGTTACCTGCAACAATTTTGCAACAACTATATATGATATTTTAAGATTTGATATGTAAATATTATTCGCGCGTCAAGCAGAACTTTTTATAAAGAATAACTTTTTTTCGTAAAATCAACAATAAAGAAAATTCCCATATGTCTAGAACTTTTCTGGGCACGCTGTATATTTGAAGATTTCAGTCAGAAACGACAAAAATAGATTTGCCGCTCAATTTAAAGTTTGTTCCAACCCGACCAAAAACCGGACCAGTACAGTCCCCCGAACGGTCGTACAACTAATTTACCACTGCAACAGTCGATTCGATGATCGTTCGGGCTTAGAATAGCGGGTTGGAACAAACCTTTAAAGAAAGTAAGGTATGGTTAGTTATTGCTGTTATTCGTTTGTTATTAGTCTTGAAAGAAAAAGACTGAATTAGCGTAAAATGAGTTGAAAAACAAAACTTTCGGCTTAGTTTACAGGTTTGTCGACTATATAATTACCTGCATAAAGCCTGGGGCAAGGATGAAATTATGGGGCCGTAGCCTTGAGAATTGTCATAGAGTTCAAACAGGGGTGCTGCCACTAGCTTGTAGTTCTTCGGTACGGCGAACAGAGCTAAAAATCAAGAGATTTTAGAACTTGTACGGGACAATGTGGGAATTCAAGTATATACAAAGAAATCAGTTCATTTGATGATACAAAATGGTTATAAATTTCTTAAAATTAACAGTTCGTACAGATTAACAATATACAGGCTGTCTAGGTTAGAAGTCACACTTCTGAGCTAACGAAAAATTGAAAAGAGTTTAGTGGGACCATTCTACAAGAGACAACCCGCATATTAAGCAAATATTTGAACCAAACAAATATGGTAAGAGATTTCCGATATTCTTAGCATTAAAGAAATTAGATTAGATAGATATCTATATTATTTTTTACATAAAGGTACAATCCGATAATTTAAACACAAAAAAACGGAACAAAGATTGTCAATATAAGGAAAATTCTATGGTTACTTTCTTTAAGTAAATACAGCTATGGTAGATTCAATACAATGTCAAGAACAAAATTTAGTCCCTAATAAAATATTACCTGAACACATTAAATTCAAATTTACACTCATTTGTCCCTTTATTCCAAAACATTGGGTAAAAACTATAAAAAGTATACAGGGTAGTCCGTAGTTACGTCGAATAATATTCCAAAAAACTTTGCAACTCCGGATTCAATTACAAGGTTGAAGACGCATCGAAAAAACTGTTCAAACGCCCGAATAAGTCTTCAGAGCACCTAAAATCAGGTAAAATATATCTGGCGAACTATAAGTTAATCCTTGTAAGTGAACCCAGGGTTCGATTTCATGTCGAGAAGAATTTATCATCAAAGAGTAAAAAGGACATCATTTAAATGAGTTAATCAATAGGGTGTTATTTAATAAGTGTCCCATATTTCACAGAACACTTTCTCAATTATTTCTAAGATAAAAAGTTCATATAAAAATGTGGCTTCGTTTTCAAGATACAGTGTGTTAAAATTTTATTTTTATTTTCATTGTTTAGATTTGTCTTTCTCATTTTTTTAACACAAGTGAACGAAATTTGGTATGTTTATATAATTGTTACCATACACAGCCTTATTACTGTTTAATATGATATACAGGGCGACGCTTTTAAACCACATCTTTATATGAACTTGTTTTATCTGAGAAATACGCGAGGGATTGTCCTGTTAAATATCGGACACCTATTAAAAACCACCCTGTATGTAAATTAATGCATGCCAGTTGATTTAAAAGCTATTTTCCAACCATTTTGTAGGTAGTGAATTAAGAGAAATTAACGGAATGTTTGTTTAAATAAGTTATACAACACCATATCACATTAAACCTTTAAAGTACTTGTAGCAGAAACAATTCATTCGGTTCAAAGAAAAAATGTCAAAAAATAAACGGTAAAACAACAAAATTAAACAACACTTTGTTTCAATTAAATACAGGATGTTCCTTAATGATATGCCAATATTTCAGGGTGCGATTCGTGGGACCATTCTAAGAAAAAACCTTCACATTCATTAGCCTCAACTTTTCAACTACAGGGTATTAAAGTTTTAAGAAAAAAAAATTGTTTTATAATAGCTTTAATACGGCCACAGATTTGTGTAATGTGGGACATCTATATATCAATACGCATTTTCTTCTCAATGCATTCTTCATCCAAGGAATAAAAGGATTTACCTCGGATATTTTTAATTAGTTTTAAATTTTGTTAACACTTTGACAGAGAGCGGCAATAGGTTAAGTTCTAAGTTGAGACCTGTGGCTGACTTCTTATTACAAAGGAGTGAACACGTTTTTACTATATCCGAGACAGCTTTGGGACTACTGATGTATAGTGTATACGGAATCAATTGAAATAACTAACTCGGATTATAGGTGGCATCTTCTTTATAAATCCTGGGCACCCTCCCAAGAACAACAGCAACAACAAAGTTTAAAATATCTTACCTTAAAACTTTTAACACTCTGTAAGTCAAAAGTTAAGAGGCTTATGGTATATGAAGGTTATGAAATATTAGAACGATATAATGATTTGTCAATGTCTCAACTGGGTTGCTTCTGCTAACAGTACTATTACTACTAACACAGTCCCAGCTAAAAGTATTTTGAGGATCAACAAAGTTAGAGAAAACTGTATAACCCGTACAAAATCACAATTTATTCAACGCAAAATATAAAATTTGTTGATCCAAAGAAAAAATGCTTTCTACTAAGCATCCTAAAATTAAGTAGAGGACGCTTGGTACAAAGTTGAAAATGATAATTATGCAGATTAATAATTACACCAGAATATACAAATTCATATACAGGGTGTTCCAAATCTATTTATACACGAAATATATTCTCCCCTATACATACAAGGTTTTTATTTCAAAACCAACCATCGTAAATATCTGTTTATTTTAAGGGAGATGTTTTACTGTATTCTAGCAGTAGTAAGATAAGTACTAATGAGTTGACATGCACTAGGTTTAAAACCAAGGAATTTTAGGACTGCCAGAAGTATTTCATAATTCAACCTTCGAAAGCCTTAGAGTAGTCAAACAAAATTAACTCTGTAAATGTGTAATTAAACTATTAAACTTCCTCTCGATATTAAAATTGCACTGTTTTATTCAAATTTTATTCCTTTAAAATCAAGAGGTATTTAGGGTAGTTCGTTCTGAAATGAAAGCCCTGTATGATGATAAAAAAAAAGCTATAACTTTTTTTAGAACTTCATGTAACTTTAACAACTTTAAGTTAGAAATTAAAAGACAGAGAACTGTTCGATGGTTGTCTCAACTCCTTAAGAAGCCTCTTCAAGAAAATAGGCTTCGGATGATAAAAAGATGAACTGAGGCGAGGGCTTATGGAACTTTCCCATGTAGCCTTCAAACGACTGGTATTTTTGAAAGAATATATTAAAGAAGAAGAAGCATTCTTGTACAAATTCGTTTTCTTGGATGAAACATGGATTTTTCAGAATGGTACCATTGATTGATCTTCGCAAGATGAAAATAAAAGAAGTGCTGGATCTACTAAAGTTGATAGTAAAAGGTATTATGCAGTAAACAAATATGTATATAAACTATGGGAAATATATATTTATCTTGTTTTTATGAAAAAAAAAACTGTGTAATTCCCTCACTCGGATATTTTGTTACAAGCTGGCAACACTGTCGACAAGTGACGTCACTCGAAGGGTATGACGTGCATCGGTTTTTGTTTTGCAAAGAGTATATTTGCCTATTATTGCTCGCTTTCGAGACATTGACCAAAAAAAAGAAATCCGAGAAAGAAAGAGATTCGCGTCCTTATAACTTCTACAGAAATGCCTCTAAGTACCCATTTTAAATGCTCCCACAAATAAAAATCTAAAGGTGGTAAGTCAGGCGACCCTGCTGGCCACTTCGGATTCCCAATCCAATTTTTACATAACCTGGGAGTTTCATCGTGTTGAAGCCACAAAAGCGACAGTAAGACCTCGCTAAATACCGCTTAATGACCTTCATAAAAGTGTGCATGATCCAATTAATCGTCCAACCGTTGCTACAAGTGCGATGACATTTATACACCTTGTATATTAAAAATAATACTCCTATTAAAAGTACTTTTTTAAACCAAGAACTATTTTTCTAAAAACCTTTCTTTATATCGTGTACAGGGGAAGGAAATATTTCGTGAATAAATATAGTTAGAACATCCTGTGGACGCGAATATACGATGACAGATAAACAATGCTTTAAACGTCAGTTGTCAAACGTTAAAGGCATGCACCAGTCATCGCCAAGTCGCGCTTTCGCGAGCTTATAAACGCGCCCCATAAGCAATTGAATGTCTTTGTTTATAATTGATCATAATAAAATTTGTTACAAGTACATTAGATTGCCGAGGGCGCTAAAATAAACAAATAAAAACGAAAAATAATACAGTCTTCTTTCTCTGATTCGAAAAAATCATACAGATACTACAAAATGACAAGAATACAATACCCTTTTCTTGCAGTTGCACCAAAAATAGCCGTTTGTGTTCCTTCGGCTTTGTAATGTGCGGCGGAATATACGGGTACTGTGGGGGCTCGAAGTTAGGGCGCCACCAGTTACCTATGATGTCCTCGACGTGCCATTCCTGTTTAACGCCGTCTAGACGGCCTAGGGTCTGTAACATGCCATAGAAAATGTGCGGAACCGTGAGATTTTGCTCGTTCTACATTTTTCCGGGATTTTTTACATTTTACGTTTATAAAACTAGGGAATTTTTAAAGCTTCGGTAATAGTACGCAGGCCTGCCACAGTGTACTTTGAAATTCAAGGAAAGGCAATTGAATCTAAGAGTCTGTTTCAGCTATTTGGAGTGTCGAGCATTGACAGGAGACGGCGCAATAAAAAAATTATAAATGTGATACATGACAGCAAGTCTATTATACAGGGTGTTTCCTAAGTAAGTACAACAAATGTAAGAGCATATTCTTAAACTAATTTTATGAAAAAAAGTTCATATAAACATGTAATCTAAAAGGCCTCGTCCTTAAAAGCCATCAATTACACTACCACAGTATAAAGAGACGAGCAGGCGCTCTCGAAAAGAAATCCACTTTAGCAGATATTGAATCTATAATAAAAATTATTTAGGCTATGGACTGGGTTTACTTTATATTAATAAATAAACACTACCATAAGCATAAGCTTTATTTTACAAAAAGCTAACAATTATGTTTTAATAAACAATAATGTAAACAACACTAACATAACCTCAAACTTATTCAGACAGTCACAAAAATATTTTCAGGTTAGTTACCTCTATCTGTGGGTGTAAATGGGTCAACTATATCACCAAAAATATAAATAATTTGAAGAAATTGCTCATTTGTCGCTTATAAACGTGTGCCAAGGCTTGCAAAAATCTCTTATGGGATTGTCAATGAACTACATCTGACAACTACTAACATCAAAAACTACCTCTTGTATTTTTTGATGAACATAACCGTTTTTAGAGGGAGATAGAACTTGGTTGTCACAAGCTCTCTCATTCTTGACGATTACCTTAAGTACAAATTGTCTATGGCTGAAACGGACTCTAATTAAGGGTTATGGACTAAGGAGTTAATGGCAACCCTGCGTATTATTAATTACAAGGATCAAAATTTGTATCAAATATTTTGTACAATTATAATCTTGGTTCATAAAGTGATTGTGATTACAAGATTAAGCTCATAATAATATGTTAACTAAACATAGGAAAGAAACATTTTTACAAAATTTGGGCGAAATTCAGTTAATAATAAAATTGAAGTAAACCGAGTCCTTAGAATAATATTTTACAGTACTTAGTATTATTTCTTTTAAGACAAACCATGGTTTACATGGTAAGTTTTCGACCCCATTTCAGGCACAGGAAACAAACAAAATTTTGGGTATAAGAATACCTTAAGATATTAATATTAACAGTGCTGCTAGAAGAAGAAATAGGATAAAGTGGGGATAGATACCATGTGCAAGGGGGCGGAACTGATACTAAATCCGACGAAAGCACTTGGGGTGGGCATATTTACTAATTTTGGAACTATAAATAAATAATAATCTTTATTGTATAATGCCAAATCATATTAATAGTGTCAGAAAGATCAGTCCGGGATGATAGTAAATAAATTTGAAGGTCGTCAGTGATCCTTAGTAGTGCTGTAGCACAGCTATAAAGTGATCCAAAACCTGACTGAAATTTTGGAAGTATGTTCATCACAAAGAGAAAGGATTTCAAGGATCTTGAAAGCAGCAGGCATTATGCTTATTGGCTTCAATTCATTTACCTTTGGCAGCGGAGTAACAAGAGCCATCTTCCAGATAACTGGGACTGTACCAGATTGAAGAGAGAAGTTTATTATGTTAACTAGAGGCTTTAAACAGTATGGTAAACTCACTTTTAACATCTTTACAGAGATCTGTAAGTGTGTTTTACATTTTTACTGATTAAGGCATTGCTAACACATGAATCCCAATCTTGAGTTAAAGATTTGAATGTGCCTAAAATGGGGTAGAAAATTTACCAAATAAAACCGCATGGCCCGTCTTCAAAGAAATTAGATAGGTGGTGGTGTGCCGAATACGTCTACAGGTAGACCCGACTAATTTAAGTTTTATGACACAACAGAAACTTGGTTATTTTTGTTTTTGACAAATATTACCGCATATCGTTTTAACATCTTGTTTACAGGACTATTCAATATTCGCTTATGATTTTATAGCTGATTAATTTGAGTTTATAGAATACACGAACATGGATTTGAATGCAAAAGTGATAAACGCTTCTATAATACAGCGTGTAACAGAAGTATGGAACGCTTTAAATATCTTTAATACCGCTTGTCTGATTTAGCTAAAATTTGGTATCCGTATATAAGAGGTTATCGCGGAGCTGCTAGTGACATTTGCAATGTTGCCAAATTTACAGTTTTTTAGCAATTTAAAATATTTTATTTTTAAATGGAACACATTATATATTACAATATTTTTGGATTCTACATAAAATCACAATTATTTATTAGTAACCGCATTATAAGTCTAAACTTAATAGTTTCAGAGATATCGAATATTGAAAAATGACATTTTTGAACTTTGACAGCTTCTAGCTTTCTAACGGTACGTCTTAGAGCAAAACGGCTTGCATGTCCCTATCTTACTTTTCTACTATCTTTCTAAAAGTGTCAAGTTCTGGTTAAACCGGATGTAGCTCAAAAGCCGGAAATATAATAAAAAAGTAAGATAGGGACATGTAAGCCGTTTTGCTATATGGCGTATCGTTAGAAAGCTAGACGCTGTCAAAGTTCAAAAATATCATTTCTCAAAACTCGATATCTCAAAAACTATTAAGTTTAGACTTATAATGCACTTATTAAAAAATAATTGTAATTTTATGTAGAATCCAAAAATATTGTAATATATAGGGTGTTTCCATTTAAAAAAAAAAATATTTTAAATTGCTAAAAAACTGTAATTTTGGTAACATTGCAAATATCACTAGCAGCTCCGCGATAACCTCCTATATACGAATACCGAATTTTAGCTAAATCGGACAAACGGTATTAAAGATATTTAAAGCGTTCCATACTTCTGTTACACGCTGTATGTGGACGTGGACAAGACAAAGCTTAATTAAAAAGGGCATCACTTGTGCACCCAATATCCAGGTATGATATAAAAAGGAATCTAATGTTAGGTAGGAGATGACTGAAATACTATAAAATACAAATCATGAAAAATATTAAAGAATGGTTTTTTATGGATCTTTTACTACACCATGAACATTGTCTTGGGTACAACAGGGTGATGGACCATTATGTCCCACCCCCTCCTTCACTGTTTTTATTTTCCATATACTAGGTAGAAATAAAAAATATTAGCATGTAGGGTATTGGAATGTCTTTTGATGGTTGGATTCTACCTAAAATTCTATATACATATTTCATGTAACATACAATATAACATAACAACAATCTCAATCGATGGTTTCGAACCAACAGACCAATAAGATGACCAGCAAGGTCACCAGATATAACACCCTTAGATTTTGTTCTTTGAAATCACTTAAAGGGTAATGTCTACAAAACACCAGTTGAAGATACAGCGGCATGTACTGCTATTACATAAAAGTTACCTACAGCAAACTTTTAAAAAACTTTGACAGTTGTTTTCGCGCAGGAGCAATGAATTTTAAACAAATTTGACTGAATTATTATTAAGTAGAAAATTATTTTAGTTTTACTACTGAAAATTAACAAATTGCATTGATTTTATCTTCAAAAAATGCAAACAAATCAAAATATATCTATTGGTTTTCAAGCTATAGACCCTTAGAGTTTTAAGTGAAACACCCTGCATCCTAAGAAGAAACGTATTTCAGCAGGAAGAGGCGCCACCAATGGATTGGAAGCAATGGACCAGGAAATGGCCAGCTAATAGTCCAGACCTTAATCCACTGGATGCGTTTCTTTAGGATTATAGATAAAATACGTAAAAACAACATAGAAAATGCTAATAACCTTAGGGAACTCATTCCAAACGAGATTATAGATTTATAGGAAAAAAAATTGGATTTTATCACAAATGCTGTAGAAAAATTAAGAACACATTTAATGAAATGGGGGCCCAGTAAAACATTTTTATATATAAAAATTACCTTATCATTAAATAATGTTAAAATGTGTCATAAAATTATTTTTAAAATGTTGTGCTCCTTGCAGAAAAATTTTACCAGGTGCATACAAATTAATGGGAATATTTTCCCTTTTAAATATGAGAATATTTTAAAACCCCTTGAGTTAAGGTATATCCTATGTATATTACATGTAATACACATTTAGAATTCTAGGTAGCATCAAAAACTTCGATAATAATTTAAGAAAATATAATTTTATGCAACTAAGGAAATTTGTGGACACCCTTCCAAATACCCTACATTACCTAGCATAAAAAATAAGTTAGTTATGGGGGTGGGTTATAGGTGAATCATCTTGTACCTCCCAAAAAATAATTTTTAGGGTGTACAGTCATTGTCCATTCTGTAAAATTTTTTCTGAAAAATTATGTACATCAAAGCCAGCAATTCTAAAAATGAATACTATATTTCATAAGTTACCTGCCCAGTTATAAACCCTTAGAAGACAAAAAGGTACCTAGAAAACTTTACAAAACAAGACATTAATGATAAAGTTAAACACTGCCCAAAATAAACAAACAATTTAAAAAGAAGGCAAACATTTTTCAATTCCTATTGAAACATAACACTACAGACAACTTCAGATGGTGCTAACTGGTTAGACCAAAAGTTCCAACAAAGAGGCTGCTTATATTATTATTATCCAACAAATTTAATTTTAAAATCTTGAGACATTACAAATTATTTAAAATTTACTACTTTTTAACACACTTTATCTGTGTAAGAAAGTCTGCAAAATCCTAATAATTTATTAGTACTTTTTGTCTTAAAATAATACCAGCAATCACCTCCCATTTGTCTCAGTTCTTTTGAATCAACCTGTATAAGATTTATTTTTACATAATGTTAAGTATACAGTGAAATTTTTTTAACTTCGGTCATAAATTTCCCATGTTAAATTTTCAACCCTATGCTAGAGCCTGCCATAAACTTTATTTGAACACTAACAAATTATGGATAGATACCTATTAGATTTGGATTTTTTGTTACATACTTCTCTCTTTATTTATAATTCCTTAATTAAGTAGTAAATATAAACATTTTTTATATAATATGTTAGTATAGTTTAGTTAGTTGGTGGTCTGTTATTAGATTAATACTTTATAATTTATAGTGTATCAAAACCCTTCTAGAAATTGCTGAAATCAACCACTCATGCTTAACACAAAGGCCATTTAGAACAATTTTTTTAAAATTTGAGTAAAAAACATAAAATAAAAAATCAAAGACAGTTACATTTTATAAACCTTGAATAAATGTGGGAAAATTTGACATCTCCTCCACCTGCTAGATGTGTACTGTGTACATTACTAGATGCATGGCTTTAAAAGATACTTTTTATCAAAAACTAATTGCATTTCACACTTTTCTCTGAAGGGCATTTATAATTCTGAACTTTCTTTTAAGCTTCGGCTGTATCGGCACACTGGAAGAAGCCCCAACAAGAGATTGAAAGTTTAGCAAGTGAAATCCCGTCACCCGAGTTAGAAAAACACACTGTAGAAGGACTTTACATTGTCAATTTTCTTTATATTCATTTGCTGATTAAAAACATTATTTTTTTTATTCCCTACAAACTTTACAAGTATATTATTACAGGGAATCTTTATAAATGGTAATTTACAGGACTAAGTTGAACAACTTTCTATCAAAATTAACTGAATATAAGTATTCCACTCCTTTCAAATGTGAAAAGTATTATTAAATTTAGACATATCACAGTTTATGGGTCGCAAAATAAGCCATAAAGTACAGAACAAATTTTACAATACAGAAACTGCAGTAATTCTATGAGCAAAAAAGATTTTCATGGCTCAAAAACCTATATAACAACTAGGTATGTACATAAATGTTAAGCGCTTACAAAATGTTTACTTTTTACCTTACTATTAGATTCACATGAAGGAAAAATTACAAGAAAACACAAACACATACAAAACACAATTTAATGTGAAAAATTCCACTTACCTCTGTCAGCAATCGTTTCAGGCCCTCTACTTCATCCTCTCCAGAGTTCAGCTCACCTCCAGGCAACTTAAAAAAAGTGGTACCCAACTGCAGGAGTAAAACATGCGGTAATCCGTGTTCGTGAACCAAAAGTACCCCTTCGACGCTCCGTCTCATTCCTATTCTGTCGAATTCATCGCGCATACGTTGAAAACGTGCTGGGACAGAGGGATCCTTTTCAAAAAGGGGCTCCTTCGTACCGAAAATGTAGTTTGTAAGGGGGTATCTACAAAGTAAAGATAATTTAAGGCGGTTCGCTGACGACGCTGCTTTATGAAAACCAGCCCTAAGCTACTTCTAAGTATACAAAGGTAAATTATTGTATTAACTTACAAATTAATAATCCTATTAATGGCAGCCGGACTTGGTGTAAACTTTTCAACTGCATTTGTGTTAGCCTGATTTGAACTTTGCGAGTTTCTTCTGGGCCAGCCGGTTCCTCCGGGACCGGCCATGTTATTTTGTTGTTGCTGTTGCAAGTGTTGGGCTTTGACTTGGGATGAATTCATAGCCATCTTTAGCTTTAGTCAAGGCAAACTTATTGAGAAAATGCTTCAGGAACGACCAAGGAAGACACCTGAGGTGGTTTGAATTGTATTTTAAGGAAGAAAATACGATAAATTGGATTGTAAAGCACGCACCACACAAAACACAAACGAATCAATGGCGTGATTTTGTCAATTGTCAAAGCACAGCAGCGCCACCGCCCACCACAGAAAAATAAAGGTTAGTTCAGAGCGCCACCACACAGGCCAAACGACTATTTGGTTAGTTTTCCTACCGGTTAAGAGATAGCACTGATGGCAGTGTGATTTAGGGTTTTTGGACATCGACATGAGAAACCGTGTTGTATCGCACATCCCTACTATAATAGACAGTTGCCATAACCTTACTTTAAAAGAAATAAAAAAAAAATATATTGATCATATTTTTAAAATGATAAATTATGAATTAATGCTGCTCCTTCGCGTAATGCCCAAGGTAAACAGAGAGTGTATTGGATTTTAATCATTGTTACTCAGGGATCTTATTTTTAGCCTGAACTTAAAGAAGTACTGAAAAGAGCTGCCGAGCAAATTTTCGATAAAGGAGGCATAATTCGAAAATTAGAACACTTAGGGACAAGAGACATGCCTTACAAAACCAGCGTACATGGTGTGGTCTATAAACAAGCTAGGTAATACATTGAGTTCATCCAAACAGAATACTTTTTATTTTTGCCTTTGCAGTTATTTTCTGTTCGAATTCAACGCTCCGCCAAGTTCGCTATACAATCTACTAGACGAGTACCTTCGTGACGTAGACGTCATTAGACGGTCCATATATAAAAAGCGAGAATCGGAAGTGTTTGAGTGTACACTGCAAGAAGAAATGCAACCAGCCCCTTACAGAAAAGATGTTCAAGACTTGATTGAACAGGCTAGAAAGCTGGATAAACCCAAATTTGAATATAGATCAGGCCTGGACTACTACCCTTTCCAAAGATAGTCTTGTAGCAGTCAGTATTTAGTAGATATTTTGAATTAATGCAGGTGAAACAATGGAGGTAATGAAAAAGCAAAAAACCTTTAAAATACAGTGATGTGAAGTTGTATTTATGTTTCATGTTCCATTGCTAAGCCAATAAAATTAAAATAATTTTTATTCTGTTTTTTTTTCATCCGTGTTTCTTGGAATGTGCACTTAAATCAAATCTTGAAGACCCTGTATTTTAGAAAATAAGACATTTTTGGACGTATATAACGTTAATAATATGTAGTATTTTTCATTAAAAGACCTAAGAAATAGCTACCTGAAATATTTTAGATTCCTTAGGAAACACCCTATATAATTTTGGGGCGAAAATTAAGACACTAGGGAGTTTGTTTTTAATTTATTTAGAAAATTATACAAAGAACAAATAAAAAATACTTTGACTTTGACTTTGAATCCTATATTTTACAAAATAAATGTAATAAATATGATAAATAGGGAACTAACAAAAATAACACAAATATTTCAAGAAAACATTATCTAATTATTTAATCACTTGATAAATAAACATAGTACACTTTTTTGTTATACAGCCACTCCGAAAATTAAAATTAATCAATTTATACCACAATTATTAGGACTTTTAGCAACTGAAGGGGGACCTTTTTTAGTTGGGGAGAGGTCAGGGAAAGGATAGAAATGGATAAAAAGTCAGGGAATTCACAATATTAACCAGGAAAATTTGTTCAATAAGACTTAAGCGCAATATTATATTTAAAAATATTAACTTTATCTTTGTTCCCAAAAAAATGCTCTCGTCACATATATAACCAGTGACTTTGTTCAATACCCCCGTAGTTAACTTGCGTACTTTTAGATCTATTCTCATAGCTTTTAGATAGGATAGGCGAGGAAGCAGTATAGTTAAAGTAACCCGAGGACTGTGACACCTGAGCTGCCATGTAAATCCTGGAAAAGTCTGGGAATGTAAAAAATTAAAGTCCCTATATAAGAACCCCGATGATGAAGCAATTAAAAAAAAAATTAAAGATTATTATGTATTGTATAATAGGCATTTTAAAAATATTTCTTTTAAGGACATGTATTATAGTAATTTAACAACAAATAAATTCTAACAGTTGCAAGGAAAAAAAAAATAAGTAAAGTAACTTTAATCTCTTGGTCAAAATCTCACTCCAATTATTTGATCCCTGGGCTTCTTAAAAGGATTTTTATGTTAAGTTTGTAAAGTTAAAAGTGGAACTTTTATGGGTTAGAATGATAGAAATACTTTTTTAAATTTACAGCAAGAATTAAAGTACTTTAAAACAAAATAAAACGTTTTACAGACCAAATACTACTTTCCTAGTGAACTAGGACTTTCTAGATCCACATATAGAGGATTTATTTTAAAATTTCCACTTAAATACAAGAGTAGGTTACTCTACAAATGGATAAAACTTCACTATTGGTTAAATTTTAAATCAAGAGATTTTTAATGCAAGGTGAATGTTAAAAAAAGCATCTCATTTCCTTTATTAGCCTCAGCAGTAAAGATTAAAAACAAAGGTGGCTTTTTCAATATGTGTTTTAAACCAGAGTTTAATCCTAAGATTATCAAGTTGAGGAGAATACAAATTCGTTTTTCTTTAATTTCTTAAGGTAATATGTACATACTTTCAAGCATATTATTTATAAGTTACAGTTAACTTAACTTCACATCTTCAGTTTACCCATTGGAATGGGCATGGTTATTGGCCAAACCTAAGTTTTTCCTTTCAAATATAATTTTTTTTTTCATTATACCAAGAACAATACTCTTGAAATATTGATGGAAACGCTTGTTGCAAGTAAAAAGTCAGATAATGAATTGCAAAATGGTTGATAAACATAAGATTAAACTCAGATTTAAATTAAACAACAAGTTAACTACATATTGTAAAAGCCACCATTTACTTATTTAAATACCTCAGATTTAATATACACATTAACTTCTTGCCATGTCCTTATATTAATAAACATTATAATTATTATATTTTTTCCAAATTAATCACTTTAGACAACGATCAAAGTAAATACCTCCAACATATCCTCCTCGAATTGCTTTTTGAACATTTTGCTCAAATACCCTCCGGTTGTTAGTTAAAACTTCTGCAGCCTCTTTATTTAAAGGATCTTCAGGGTTTGGCTCTAAAAACAAGTACTGCAAACCATATACGATACTGTTGATAGTTAAAACGGGTTTCCAATCCTCTCGAAGAATGTTAAGACATACATTTCCTTGTTGATCGATATTGGGGTGATAAACTTGAGTTTCACATTTTACTTTCGGGGGTTCATGAGGGTAATTTGGGCCGACTTTAAAGCTAAATACAAACCTACCTCCTTTGTAAAAACCCTAAAATATGGACCGATACTTAGTTGAAAAGTAATGAAGGAAGAGATCCACTTACCTCATCTGGGGATATCACAAGCTTAAAAGTCAGCAAATCATCAGGATCTGGAAACTCTGTGCCGCAAGTTTTGGGCAGGTTCAACTCGTTTATATCTAGAAACAATAAATATTTAACCTTGTTTAATAACGTTTCTTTATTCTATAAAAAACCTTTAGTTATCCTTAGCTGGGCTGCAGAAGCTTTTTTTTGGTTTCCAGTCCGTGGAGTGGCTTCACCGTCCTTTTTCTGTTGCTTTAAAGAAAAGAGTTTTATCATTTTTAGGTAGATATAGTCCCTAAACTAATTTAGTATCTTGTTTTGTACATAAAAATAATGAAAATGTGAAGTAAAAGTTGCTATTCTGCGATTTCTTTTTGTGATGGTTGATTCTGTCAAAAGGTTTTGTATGACAAACTTGTGTCAAAAAGTTAAGGCGATTTTAGCAGCAAGTCTGGTACAGTTTGTTGCTAGCTTAGCAATAGCAACAATAGAAAAATTGTGTAATTTTTACTTTTAATAATACACGAGAGATTATTCGTTGTTCCTCCGAAATGTCCTATACCTATATAGCTAGGAATAACTTGTATTTTCTTTAATTTATTTAGGAGAATTTTATATGACGTCATAAATATTAACCGAATAATTAACACATATGTTTGACAGCCAATCCAAAACTCCTTACTTTTTGAGGCTATGACATGGTAAACAAGATAAACAACAAATAAATGTTATATCCAAAATTCTTAATTTTTAACTCCTATGGACTATTACAAAGAAGGCTTTGCTCAAAATCGACTAGAAAAAGGTATTTACAAACATGCTTCAAGATTTCACCCAACTCAGGTAAATTAATACGTTATTTTCAGCACAAAATGGAAAAGTGTAGTGGGTCTCGAAGTGCATGCACAAATTCAGTCGGAAAGCAAACTCTTTTCGGGAGCTGCGACTAAGTTTTCCAATCCAGTAAACACAAATGTAGCCCCATTTGATATAGCAACGCCAGGAACCTTACCAGTCCTTAATAAACGATGTGTAGAAGCTGGCATCTTAACAGCTCTTGCATTGAACTGCAAAGTAAATCCTGTGTCCTATTTCGATAGAAAACATTATTTTTATGCGGACATGCCATCAGGTTATCAAATTACGCAACAGAGAGCCCCATTGGCTTCCAGTGGACGGTTGGAATTTCACGTATTTACACCTGGAGTACAAAAGAGTCCTTACAAGACTAGTGTGCAAATAAAGCAGGTAGACATTTATTTAAGCTTTGACCTAAGCTAGTTTTGAATTTTTTGCTGCTTTCAGCTTCAACTAGAACAAGATAGTGGTAAAAGTTTGCATGATTTTGATAGAAGTTTAGTAGATTTAAATAGGGCTGGGGTTCCCCTAATGGAACTGGTGTTTGAACCAGATCTGACAGATGGAGAAGAAGCTGCTGCTGTTATTAAAGAACTGTCAATTATTTTACAAAGGATACAGACTTGTACTTGCAAAATGGAAGGTAAAAATACTTACATGAACCATAATATTTTGACTTGAACTTTGTGAATTTAGACTGGCCGATAAAGTTTCTGATGTTTCATCTATTGTTTCGAATTTTGAGTCACAAACCTCCATAATATTTCAATTTTTGAGGTCAGTTTACTAACAATCATAATTTTGACAATTGTTTGTCGTGTGTCATTCTAGTTCCAACCTTTACATATTTTACTTGTGTATAGGATTAGTAAAAGTTGTTACCTCTTTTAGAGGGAGCTCTTAGGGTTGATGCAAACGTTTCCATACATAAAGAAGGGGAGCCTATGGGAACTAGAGCGGAAGTAAAAAATATTGGTTCCGTTAGGGGAGTAGCAGCGGCAGTTAAATATGAAATCGAAAGGCAAATTAAAATACGGGAGGCCAATGGAACGATAATGAACGAAACAAGGGCTTGGGACGCTGAGAATAAAATTACAGTGCCCATGAGGGACAAGGAAGTTCAACAGGTATGTGATTTGAACTTGCACCCAATACAATTTTTTTTAAAGTGACTATTTCCAGGACTATAGATTTATGCCTGAACCAAATCTGCCCCCTCTGCTTATTGCAATGGGGCCCATCGACAACGGTTGGGTAAACGCAGATAAAATAAGGGAGACAATTCCGGAGTTGCCTGAGCAGAGCCGAGTAAGGTTACAGGAAGATTTTGGGCTCAGTTCGGAACAAAGCATTATTTTAGTGGTGAGTTTTTAAAAGACGATTTTATCGACACACATAAACGGAAAACAAACATGAGTTTTATATTTCAGAATGACTATTACCTCTTTGACATGTTTGAAGGGGTATTGAAAAATAGGGCTTCAGTTAATCCTAAAATGCTGGCCAATTTTTTAACTAATGAATTAAACAATGCCCTAAACAAATTAAATCTGGATGTACATGATCTGTGAGTAGAAATTTTATATGTTATGATTTTTTTATATGAAATTAACTTTAATGTTATTAAAAAAGCCAATTTTACATTGGGTTTGAAATATATCATATAAGAAGTAGTTACTACAGTGGGTATGTCTTAATTTGCTGATCTATTCAAACATTGCCCCCAACTAATTGCACTGAACTAGTTTAAACATATACAGGGTGTTAGAGATTTATTTTTATTTTGGTTTTTTTGTAAATAATTTTTTAAATAATGTCTATATTTGGATGAAAATTGGTACTTGGGGATTTTTTAATATGAGAAATTCAAATTTGATCTTAGTTTGGCCCTTAAATGTAGGGGGCGCCACCTACAGGTATTTTTCTCTTTTGGGCCCCCTAGATCACCAGACCTTAACAGTTTGGATTTTTTTCTTTGGGGACATAGTTTACTAGACACCCATCCAAAATGAAGAAGAATTAAGAAATCGATTAATTAACTTGTAGAACGATTCAAACTACTCCAGGAATCTTCTAAGAGTGCGCGAATCAATGAGAAGGAGATTGGATGCGTACATACAACAGGGAGGTGGACATTTCCAACATTTATAGTGATTTTGATTTAATTTTATATCTAGTGTTTCGTTGTTTATTGTTGTTTAAAAATTACCGTTTGAAATGTTTCTATGTTGATTAAAAAAAAAGTTTTTAAAATTGTTTCACTCTTTAACAAACACAGGCATTGATTAATTTAAATCAAAATATCTCGAAAACGGCTGCTTGTAGGGACTGTTGACAAGCGTACCATTTTCACGTAGAAATGATAGAGGAATCGATTTCTCTTCTAGAAAAATGTGATACATACATGCACGAAAAGTTGTGACTCCCCAAAAGAGAGAAAGACCTGTAGGTGGCGCCTCCTACAATTAAGGGCCAAACTAAGATCAAATTTGAATTTCTCATATTAGAAAATCCTTAAATACCAATTTTCGTCCAAATATAGGCATTATTTCAAAAATTATTTACGAAAACCAAAAATAAAAATAAATGTTTAACACCCTGTATCTCAAAAATGGAGGGCTTGCGGACATGCGGACCCATGCTTGATTTTGGTAATGGAATGGAAATGGTCCCTTGGAATTACGGCCTATCATTAGGTAACACCCTGTATACTTACGGAACTAAAACATAGGCTAAGATATTGTAAAATTTACAAATATGATAGGCTGACGGACCAGGGTCAATGGCCCTTTGGGAAACCAATAAAGTAGTTGTAAATAAAAGAAAATAAACAATTTTGTTGCTGGCAATGTTTTTATTTAGATCAGCAAATTAGAGATATCTAGGTTGGGTCAATCTACATCGTTGCTGAAGAAGGTTCCATTCGCAATTATTCCAAAAACTTATCATAACTTTTTATTTCTTAGCAAATTTAGTCCTCATCATTTGGGCGAAATTGTAGAACTCCTTCAAGGCGCTGTAATTAGCAGAAAAACCGGCAAGTTAGTTCTACAAGAAATGTTAAATGGAAATCCCAACAGTCCCTTAAAGGTAGGCAGAAGGGTTGCTGATATGTATCGAAACAGTTGATTATAACCGAGTAACTTTTCAGATTGTTGAAGATAATACTTGGAAGCAAATCACCGATGAAACTGAATTGACAGAGATTTGCGAGAGCGTCCTAAAGCAAAACGAGAGAGCTGTGAATGACTACTTGTCTGGAAAACCCCAAGTGCTTAAGGCTCTTTTGGGAGCCTTGGCCAACGCGACCCAAAACCGCGCCGACATGGCCAAGTGCAACGTCATATTGAAAAAACTATTGTTGAAACGTTTAAAATAAATAAATTTACAAAAAATCATTTGTAATGACTGATTTTAGACCTAAACCGCTTCTTATCATTACAAGCTACGTAGATCCGTTAAACAGCGAACTTGTGAACTATTCAACTAAATTTGAAAACACGAAAAGTGAGCTGAGCTACTGCTCAAAACCCAAAGCCATTGATTAGCAAAGGAAGAAGAACACCCTATAACCTAATATCTCTAGCCTTTTAAACTTTTATTGTTTCCGGACTTCTTGAGCTCATTTCCTAAAGCCCCTGTGTTTAAAAACATGTCGGTACAAGATGACGAGGAGCCCCAGTTATCAGCAAGCACTTTTGCAGCCCTACAGGAGTTTTACAAAGAACAAGAGGACCGGGAATTGAAGCAGAACAATGTTAAGGAGATTGCTGTAAATGGAGATATAGTTTTTGATGAAGATTGGGTACGTCGACGCCTAATTGCTTATTTACAGCTTGGTTCAAACTGTAGCAGTTGTAATATTTCAGCAACTAAGTCAATTTTGGTACGATGAATGTACAATTAACAGCTTGGTAGAGCTCACGCTGAAAACTGTAGGGTCTGATGCTAAAATAGCCCTAATTTCTTGCCCTACACTATATAAAAGGATGAAGGAAGCAGCAGGAACAAACGCTGAAAGTAAGCATTCAGTATTAAGTTTAAAGGGAATATTAGCAATTTTTTTTTAGTTACGTTATTTGAATTCGACCAAAGATTTGCCGCGTATGGTAACGATTTTACTTTGTATGATTACAAGTCCCCCTTAAGTATACCCAGAGAAAAGAGCAGTTATTATGATATAGTGATAGCAGATCCACCATTTTTATCAGAAGAATGTTTGACGAAAACGGCTGTTACCATTAAATATCTAACTAAAGCAAAGATTATACTGTGTACAGGTAAATATTTGTGCAATTGCGACAATTCAAAGCCCTTAGTTCATATCTTTCAGGTGCTACAATGGCTGATCTAGCACAGAGACTTTTAGACCTCAAAAAGACCAGCTTCGAACCCAAACATAAAAACAACCTGGCGAATGAATTCTGGTGCTTCTCGAATTTTAACCTTAATACATCATAGTAAATAAACATTTTGGTAATTGTATAACACTATTTATTTTAAAACGTGATATGTTCACATGACATGTGATCCCATTCTTAAACAAGAACATTTATGTAAAACTAAAAATATTTTTCCACTGACAATTAAAGTTTTATTTATTTGGTGTCTATCCTTAGGGTACTTTTTTTCTAAAGCAACCGGGAAAGTGAAACCAGAATATTTGGTCCCATCTAAAGTATAACAAAACTCTCTTGTATTATTGCTCTGTATGCTGTACATCTCACATTATAATTCACAAAGTGCAAACTTAACAATACATCCTAATAGTTATCAAGCCCTAAACATCTCTCTACAATATTTAATATACAGGGTGTCTTGTTCATGCATGGCAACAAATATTAGGGGGTCAACTAGTAAGAAAATAAATGAAATATAGAAGTTATGCCCTTTGAATTTAAAATATCTAAGAAAAGCGTCGATTTTGTAGTTAAACGCATTTAATTTGTTCTTTAGAAAATAAAACTCAAAGCCAAAAGTAATTAAAAAGTTATGTAATGTTGATCATGCACAAACAGTAGCCTTAAGAATAGTTGCTGCAATATTCATTTCTATTTAGTAAACAAATTGATGTTGTGTTGCACTTGAAATTATAACATCCCAAAAACAATTAATTTTTCCGTTAAACTCTTAATATTGGTTCAACATATGTTTACAAAATATGAATCTCCTGAAAAAGGATTAAAAAATAACAGTTTCCCATAGGCCGGATAACTTGAATAAAAAGATTATCAAAAATAAGCTGGCTTTTAATTATTACAATTCCCTATAAGTTGATGTCATTAAAAAATAGTTTTTTATGATATTACGACATTTAAGTAAAAATACGGGATGTTTCATAATTGCGTGTTTATATTTAAAGGTGTTAATCATTTTAATTATCAATATTCTGTAACTCTAACTACAAGATCTCTTCTATGGATAAGGATACGATTGTTGAATCAGTCGTCTCGTAGTTTTAATTCTTCTAAACCGAATTAGACTTCTAAGCCAACATACCAAGCATCGTGGGAATAGACAGGGATCTGTTGGGTCCAATATTAATATTATTAACCTGTAATCTACCAGATGACCTGAAATCTTTCATATCAATGTTTGCAGACGACACTAAAATATACAATAACCCCTTCACTCATTATGGCACACTTGAAAGAGACCTCATCAAAATAAAGCAATGGTGCAGGAAATGGCAATTACAGCTGAATGAAAAAAAGTGTTCTGTCCTCCACGTGGGCTATAAGAAAAAAATTTAGGTATTATAGTAATCAAAGACCTCAAATGGCAATGCATGTGGAAAATATTATTAAAAAAAGCTAACTCAATATCATATTTAGTCCTTGTCCAGAACTCCTCGAAAAAATATACAAACCCCTACTTCAGCAAAGATTCCATGCTCTTGAACAAACACAGAAAAATTACAAAAGGGATAGCCTCAGTATATCAGACTTGCCATGTGAAGAAAGGCTGACAAAATTAAATCTAACAACACTCCAGCAAAGAAGACAACACTTTAAACGGCAATGTCGCCTACACTTTAACCAAGAATAATAATAATAATAATTAGCCTCATAATAAATAGCGTATAAAGAATATATTTGATACACGAGCCCACACAGCCATATTTCAGTTCCTCCAATTTATCATAGATCATCTTCAAAAGCATATGATTGTCAAGATAGAGAAATGCTAATTAAAAAACTAGAAATGTATGATCCTCCAGGGGGATTGCAAAAAAATGGTTCGAGTCCTATGTGCATAACAGAAGACAGACAGTATCAGTTACAAAAAATGGGAAAACTTGTAACTCCGAAATTTCGTATAATAACATTGGTATAGCACAAGGAAGCATCTTGGGGCCAATTCTCTTTATAATATTTGTCAACGATCTTGCGTGTATAACAGATAAAACTTATGAACATATAGCCAAATACGCGGATGATACTAACCTTATCGTAAATAGCAAGGATGTCGAGGATCTGTTCACGAAAGCCAAAACTCTTTTCGCTATTGTAACAGATTGGTTTACAAGGAATAAACTTATTTTAAATAAAGATAAAACAAACAATGTTATTTAGAAGGAAACAATCAACCACAGAAAAATCAACAACTATATAGAACTAGAAAATACCAAAATAAATTTCTCACACGACATAAAATTTTTAGGTATCTATATCAAAGAATTCATTGATTGGACATACCATATAAATATCGTGGGAGAAAATTAAATTGATTATGCTACAGTTTAAGGGTCATTGACAAATATATGGGATAAAAAAATGCTTAGAATGCTATATTTTGCCTGAGTTTTGAGATATGGGATTGTCTTCTGGGGAAAGCACAGCTCGACCCAGGACATCTTGTGGCTCAAAAGCGAGTAGTGAGAACTTTAAGAAACATAGAATACAGGGAAAGTTGTAGAGGCGTTTTTAGAAATTTAGGCATAATGACTGTATACGCGATTTATATATACGAATATCTAATGTTTTTCTTTAAGCATAAAGGAATGTTTAAGCTAACAGTGGCTCATGAGTATAAGATCAGGACAATGGATGTTCCATATCCGGTACACCGACTAACATTAACAGAAAAATGTCCGCACTACATGTGCTTAAGGTTCTTCAATGCTTTGCCAAATAAAATTAAACAAATAAATTCGCAAATAGATTTAAACTAAAAATTAAGAGACTTTGATTTTTGCACGTAGCTTAAGTGTTTTGTTTGACCTCATTTCTTTTATGTACATTGTGCATGATTCAAAATAAAGTAATTTATTATTATTATTGTTATTATTAATATTATGATGGTCAGGTTAGTTCAGGTTAGTTTTTTTTAAGAAGAACTTGTCAATCACTGTCCCTACAATCTCCTATTACTGATTATAAAACTATAATTAGTCCACATCTGAGTATTGTCCAATAATAATGTTATATGTGCTGAATGATAAAGATAAATCACATGTTTTACAAAATAAATCCATTTTAATTTTTGACAGATATACTAGGAAATCTGATATGCTATCTACGTTGTAATTTATCATCCACCAAAGACTGGTAGCATTAAATATGTTTTGTTTACTCATTGTTTTTTGAAGGGTGCACCTATAATTTAAGAGAGTTTAGGAGATTAGTAATAAGATTAGTAAAAGAAAACTATTGATTCCAAGTAGTGTTAAGAGTGTATTTCTATTAAGTTTGGATAGTTTGTAAATTGTTATTTATAGCACAAGTTGCTAATAAAATCATTTCATTTGACGAAAATGAAATTATCTCCCTTATCAAAACTTTAAAAGAAAATAGTTCTCCCGGATTTGATCAAATAACATCGAAATTAGTAAAAAAATATCACAACTTTTTCTTAACACCTCTTGTTCACATTATTAATCTAATATTTCAAAGTGGAGAAATCCCAGAACAACTCAAAATATCAATAATTTCTCCAATATATAAAAATGGTAATAAAACCCACATAGCGAACTATCGACCCATCAGTCTTATAAATACCACAACAAAAATCTTTGAGAAATGTTTAAAAGTAAGATTGAATGATTATTTAACAAAACATAATATACTAAGTGAAAACCAATATGGGTTTAAACAAAACACGAGCACATGTGATGCAATGTTTGAACTGGTAAATCAAATTAAAATCAACTTAGATAAAGGCAACAAATGTGCAGCAGTGTTTCTTGATCTGGCAAAGGCTTTTGACACGGTACCTCATGAGACTCTTTTAAATGTCCTTGAACATTATGGAGTGAGGGGTATTGTGCTGAAACTTTTAAAGAATTATCTATTTCAAAGAAAACAAATGGTTAAAATAAAAAATACTCTAAGTGACCCAGAGGAAGTAAAGATGGGCGTCCCCCAAGGAACTGTTCTTGGACCAATCTTGTTCTTAGTATATATAAACTCATTATTAAAAACTAAAGTTGATGGAACAGTAATTTCATACGCAGATGACACTGTTATAATTTTTAATGACAACACTTGGGAAGATGTAAAGATCAAAGCACAACAGGGCATTAGTAGAGTGAAAAATTGGTTAGATTATCATAAACTTTCCTTAAATATTAGCAAAACAACGTTTATAGCATTCTCAATAACAAACATTAATCGACCAAAATTTAACTTACAAATAAATAATAACTTTGAAATAAACATGTCTGAAAAAACGAAATATCTAGGAATCATAATTGACCAAAATCTCAAATGGAATGAACAAATACAATCTCTTATAACTAAATTACGAAGATTTATACACAAATTTTATGAATTAAGAAAGTTTATGAACCATAAACAACTTATAATGATTTATAAATAAATCTGGCATAGTTGTTTGGGGGGCTGCATATGATGCAACCTTACAGCCTCTTAGAGTTATACAAAATCGCATTGTTAAAACTATATTCAGAAAACCATCACTTTATCCGACAGCTCTCCTTTACAACAGTGAAATACTGAACATAAGAACACTGTATTTATTCTTGTGTTGTATTTTCATATATGGAAAGCCACTTTTAAGAACCACTGCTGAACATTCTTATAACACAAGAGCTAGATCAAATAACCGCTTGATGACACCAACGTGTCAGCGTGATGCCAGCCAACGATATGTTACCACAGTTGCTCCCAAAATTCATAACAAGCTCCCGAGGAACATAACAAATATAACCACAGTACATAAATTTCGATCAAGAGCTAAACAATATATCGCTGGAAATTTGGATTTATTTAGGGATATTCTGTAACAAATGGAACACATTTTAATAATTTTAATAATTAATTAATTTATTCACCAAATGTCATACTGTGATTATATAGATATATTTTGGTTATTTTTATATTGTAGCACTTACAGGTGCATGCACCTAGGTGCTCAGTCATCATTCATTATCTGTAAATTATTAGTAACTTTAATGTTAAACTGTAAATGTATAATATATAAATATAAAATAAAAAAATAAAAAAAATTTCAAGGATTAAGCGCCACGCAATCGTAAAACACCCTGTATATTAACTTTGATGAACTTTTTAATTGCTGCTCTATTTACAACATTAGTTGCTACAGTGTGTATAAAGTATAAAATTTTTAAATAATGTCTCAAAATTAAACTAGATTTTAAACATCATAAATTACTAGAATAATGTTTTTGTGTGCACTTTATACACCCCAGAAATTTCCCTTACATTTATATTAAAGCGTAGAAAGGTCATTGAAAAGACAGGCACGAGATGTACCTTGACGCTTCATTACTACCCAACTTGTCTTTGGTTTTTAAAACTTTTCAATAAATGGAATAGAACCTTTCCAAGCTTTCAATGCCTAACAGCAACCTCATTTACTACAAAGTATCATCCAAATATCCTATACTCTCTACCAACCCAGTCTCATTTAGGGCCCGCATAGTTAATCTGTCTATTTCGTTCAACAAAAACTGAGTGTCAGTGTCAATAGTGTCACACTCTGAGTGAATTGAATTCTGAACACTGTCCCATTCCAAGCTGTTCGCAGAGGACGACACCCTTGACCAATCAGACTCTGTTATGTTGGCAGCGGCGCCGTTTGGAACGGGGCTTTCGTTCGGGAGGGTCGTCAGAGTGTCCTCCGGTAAAACGGAAGTTGTCCTATTTATGTATCAAAGTATTATTACTATGAAACACAATATCTTGCCTGTGAGTAGAGTTTACTCAAAGTCTTGCTATTCTAATTAAGATTTAGAGAAAATTTAGGTAGGTACCTAAAGCAGGGTGGCCAAAAGGGTAGATAAGATCAGCACAGGCAAGTCATACTGATCCCTGGAAATACAGGTTTGGTGGCAACTGTGTATTATTCCAGTCAAACAATATAATGTAACAGTTTAAAAACTTACCATGAACTTCCAGATGGTACGTGAACCATTGAAGTGGGCACAGTCTCATGTTCCCATTCTAGATCCAGGGAATTTTCTGGGGTTGATGTATTGGTTCTTCCTAGCAGAGCCTTGGCATCTAAGTAATGTAACTGGATGTCTCTGCTGGTGTACAAGCTGAAAAACAGTATCTTTTATATTTCCAAACTATTGCCATGAAGATTTGCTGTTTTTTTTTTCAGTTTGGTAGTTGGGGGTCAAGGCTAAAAAAGCTTACCTTTGAGAAGACACTTTTTGTGATTCGGGGAGTCTGTTGTATGAAAGTTGCGGATTTAACAATCCTTCGACCATCCCCATTGACTGCTTCTAAAAGACATAATTTCAGTATTTTGGCACATAACAAGGAACAAATATGGATTATAATTGGTTTTACCTTTTGCCTTTCTTTTCGTCCTTCGAGAATTCTTGATAAAAAACTCCTAAGTTGCATAAAATTAAAAACACATACTTTTATTGTAGCAGTTGTAATTTAAAACAGTTCTAACAGGAAATTGTGTTTATATAAATAGAACTTTGTTTACCTTTTCTCTGGTTCCCCAACAGATCTCTAAAAATTAAAGACATACTTTATTTTCACACAGGTAGGTACTTGTCTAATATTCCAGACTATTCCAGAGATGTTTTTGTAAATAATACTCTACACTGAATAAATTAAACCAAAGCTCTTACCTCTTCAACGAGAAATGTAAAATCATTCCTAGAACTCGAGAGCATGTTAAAGTTGCACAGGGCTCCGCTGTTTCTGCACGCAGGCAAGCAACTGGTAAAGCAGTTTCCCATTGTTTTGGCAGCCCCCAAAGGACTGCATTGATGTTAACCCCCATTTGGGGCTAATGCACACCGAACATCCGTGATTACTACTGAATAGTCTCCGATTTGGCTGGCTATTTCTTTCTTCCAGTATTTTCAGAAATAAACTATGATGTTTTAGCAATCCGCCCCTTAAAAATACATTTTAAAAAATATTTCGTGGGAAAACGTCAAAGTCAAAAGCGACACTTCTAAAAATAATAAAATATATTTTTTTTACTATTGGCGACACTGAGTGTTACCAACTTAACACCCTACCTTTTTCAAGGTCTCCAGAATCTCGAGCTGGCATATCATTCCCCTGGATGAAAGACATTGATAAGAAGAAGAGGGTCTTCTGCAGAAGCCAACCATCAAGTAAAGAAGAAACAGTAAGGTTATTATTTAGGTCAAAAGGGAACCAAATGACAAAAAATGATGAATTTATCGAGAAATATTGAAAAAATAGCATTTAGAACATTTGAAAAGCAAATTGTAGCGTCGTATTCTACCCCACAACAAAGCAAGAGAGGTATGAAACCCTAAATTATCCCTAAAACTTCGTTTTTTAACCTCTGTTCTGTTTTTTATAGACGAGTTTCTACCGTTGAACCTGAAAAATGTTAAAAACCAGGGTTTTCAAAGACGACCGCCAAGACGGGCGGTTGTATATCCACTCAGGTAACAAATAATAAAAATTTAAAACAAACTAAACAATAACTTTGTCCCCTTATCTAGAAGGAACCAAATGCCTGTAGATCAAGATTGGGGTAGCGTATGGCCGGGTCCTAGGACTTTTCAACCTGCAACAGTCCCTCTACCTGTGAGACAGGGTTATGTCGAAAAGGGGGCGCCGCCCGACAAGCATGCCAATGCTGAGCTAATGAAAATACCAAATTTCCTGCATTTGACGCCACCAGTAATCAAAAGACAATGCGAAGCATTGAAGAAATTCTGTACGCCCTGGCCAAAGGGTTTAGAAAGCTCTGAAAAGATAGAAAAGTTGTTTCCCATTGAGGTAACATCAAGTGACTATTGTCATAGTAGCCCAACAATAAGAGATCCTATGGCTAGAATTGTTACTATAAGATTTAAGTTGTCTGCACTTGGACTTGATAATAGAGCAAAAGATAAGTTTTTAAGGTAAGTAGAACTATGGTTTTCTATGTCCTAAGGTGTTTATTTCTTAATTATTATTTTTAAAGGTTGGTGGCAGATAGACACAATGAAGAAAATGATACTGTTACCATAGTAACAGATAGATGTCCCTTAAAAATGCAAAACTATGACTATGCCATGTACTTACTAACGGCATTGTACCACGAGTCAAGGGTAAGTCCCAAATTGTGTTTCTGAAGCCTAATGGACTAAATACAGTGTTTTAAATTCAATTATAGAAAGTTGAACCTTGGGAAGAACTGAAATCTGAGGCGGATATGGAGTATTATGACTGGGAGAAAAACGCGTCCAAACAAAACATTGAAGCCTTATTTGGCACCAAAACCGAGAATATTCCTGATGTTGGCATTTATTCAGAAGCAGTCTTAAATTATATGAATGAAGGTTAGTACATATATTGTGGACTGCCAAAATTCAATCTCCATTTTTCTCTCTCTTCTTTATTCATACAATATGTCCAAGGATATTTAGAAGTATAGGTAGGTACTCTGTGTGTGGGGTTGTCAACTTTCAAATATAAAATTAAAGGACAATTCACAACCGCAGCCCACGCCCAAAAATCTGTTTCTGATCTCTTATAAATTGTATGCATGCCAAAGGTTAGTTGGTTGGGGATGAAAATGGTAAAATCGAGCAATAACTCTATAAAAAATAAAAATATTGAAAATTTTTAAAAGTACAATATTATAGAGAATTTTATTCCCAGCCTTTTTACTATCTTCACTTTTCGCCGCGAAATCATCAGGAATCGAGTTACAAGTGAAAAACATTTTTAACCCCTTCAAAAATGGTCAAATCGAGCGATAACTCTGAATAATAAAAATATCGAAAATTTCTAAAAGTACAATATTATAGAGAATTTTATTCTCAGTCTCTTCACTACCTTCACTTTTCGTCGTGAAATCATCAGGAATCGAGTTACAAGTGAAAAACATTTTTAACCCCTTCAACGATACAAGTTTGTTAGTAAATGGTTCAAGAATGGCTGAAATATCTGAAAATGTAAATAACCTATTCTCGCAGGCAGAGATGTGGTTTGAAAGAAATAAGTTGTGTTTAAATAAAGAAAAAACCAATGCCGTACTTTTTAGAACTAAACAAAACAAAATTGCTAAACAGGAATCTGTTCATGTTGGCAGCACTGAGCTCAAACTTCAAAACAATACTAAGTTCTTAGGTATCTATATCAATGAATCTTTCGATTGGTCCTGTCACATTGAGCACCTTAGTGAAAAGCTGAATAAAATTTGTTACTGTATTCGTACTATTGGTAAATATTTAAATGAAACGGCTAGAAGAACGCTGTACTTTGCAAATTTTGAAGGCACTGCACGATACGGAATAATTTTCTGGGCTGCACACTTTAGGGCTCAGAATATTTTCATAATTCAAAAACGGCTTTGAGAATTATCTACAAAATGTCTCCACTGCAGTCTTGTAGAGGAATCTTTAAATCCAAGGCCATATTGACAATATATGGTTTATATATTTATGACATACTTTTATTTGTTTTTAAAAACAAGGATAAGTTTGAAAATATTTTTCATAATAATTGCACAACTCGAAGAAGCAATTTAATATATCCAAGACATAAACTAACCTTATACGAAAAAAGTCCCTATTACATTGGCCTTAAATGCTACAATAAATTAGATAATAGTTTAAAATGTATATCAGTGGAGAAAATATTTAAACGGAAACTGAAAGAATATTTGATAAATTTGGAGCCCTACAGTGTGAATGATTTTTTGGGTGGATGAATGGATGTACCAGCATATATTGTATACTTGTAGAAATATGGGCTACATTAGCCATTTTGACGTAATTTCATTTTATGTTTTTTGTATAAACTATGTAATTTGAAATATAAATAAAATAAATAAAAAAAAAATAAAAAAAAAAAATGGTCAAATCGAGCGATAACTCTATGAATAATAAAAATATCGAAAATTTCTAAAAGTACGATATGATAGAGAATTTTATTCTCAGTCTCTTCACTACCTTCACTTTTCGTCGTGAAATCATTAGGAATCGAGTTACAAGTGAAAAACATTTTTAACCCCTTCAAAAATGGTAAAATCGAGCGATAACTCATGAATAATAAAAATATCGAAAATTTCTAAAAGTACAATATTATAGAGAATTTTATTCTCAGTCTTTTCACTACCTTTACTTTTCGCATGAAATCACCAGGAATCGAGTTACACGTGAAAAGCACTTTTAACCCCTTCAAAAATGGTAAAATTGAGCAATAACTTGATAAATAATAAGAATATGGAAAAATTTTAAAAGTACAATTTTACAGAGAATTTTATTCCCCAGCACTTTAATATCTTCACTTTTCGTCGCGAAATCAACAGGAACCGAGCTACACGTGAAAAGCATTTTCAACCCCTTTGAAAATGATCGAGCAATAAAATTTACCGTTAAATAATTTTCTGAGGAATAAATAATAACCATGTTTACCACACAAGGCTTGAATTGTGCACCTTACTTCATATTATCCATTTTACTTTTTTTTAGGTGAAAATGACTATACCATTAAAAAATACGGAGATGCTGTAAAAAAGATATTGAACTTGTCCTGGAATAGTTAATATGATGTTATAGCTTAAGATTTACCTTCAGTGTTTTCTATGATCAGTTTGTAAATAAACTATATAAATACCCCAAGTTTTATTATCTTCTGCTGTTAAATCCTTTACCTTATTATTGAACCTTCTGCTTTAAAACTAGAGAACATCCCGTGGTTGAAGATCAGGGGCTCTTAAAAAAAAACCTTGCGTTGTAATTTCAAGTTTATTTTAATAAATTCCGAACAAAGTCGTCACAGGCGACATCTACAGCAGAGCACCCTTCGGCATCTAAAACGTCCAACTTAGCGCCTCTGCCTACAAGTAACTTGACGATGTCTTGATGACCACAGCTCGCTGCGTAATGCAAGGCGGTTTGACCTTCGGAATCCTGAAAATTACTCGTCAGAACTAGCAAAACGAATTTCTCGCTCCGTACTGTACCTGCAAATTAGCAGCTAAACCGTTATCCAACAACATCTGCAAAATTTTGACGTTTCCAATGTCAGCCGCGTAGTGCAAGAGTCCCATGCCACTATCGTCCAATGCGTTCTTATTGTTTCCACCGGACTTTAAATAATCAGTCACCTTTTTGATGTCGCCGTTTCGTATGTGGTCGCATATATTTTTATCCAGTGTACAGTGCTCTTGGACTAATGATGACACTCTCACCTAAATAATTTTGAGGGTTACTATGTTGTAAACCAAAGTAACATTACTGAATAATAACAAATTATGTTAACGAGGACTAATAAACATTATACAGTAAAGCCCGTAGTAAAGAAATATAAACGTATTTAATAATAATTGGCGTGTTGAGGGTCGTCTTGTTAGTAACAAAACTCTAATCCACAGTACCAAACGCCCTAGACAGATCAAAGAACACTCCGACCGTGGATCGACCACTATCCATAGGGTTAAAAATTGTTTGTATAAACTAGCAGTCTCGGTAGAATATTTCTGTCTAAACCCATGCTGCGCGTTAAGACAAGTTATATTTATTTAAAAACAAAACCTTTGGCAAAGTTTTACTTAGGTCAACCTCTATTTACAGCGACGCATGGAATTGCGCTTGTAGTCACGTAGAACAAGTTATAAATTAATAAAAAAAACATTTATTTTTTATTTTTGTTGTAAAAAAATTTAGTTTTTAAATTTCTATCACTAAAAACAGGAATTATCCAGTCAATTTATTGTTCATTACGACCTTACCCAGCTGTCCGATTTACTTCCGGCCTCGTCAAAACTAAAATCAGGGCTCAATTCCAAAACCAACTCGATATACTTATTTTTAGCCTCATTTTTGCCCATGTCTCCCAAAGACTTCCACGCCTCCCACTTGGCCTTGCCCCTTCTATCGTACCAACTCGGTTTCGGAGTGTTGCAAGCGCCCACTAGACTCTGCTTATATAAACTATAGCATTTGAGCAGACTCTCGTTCTCCAGATTGCCTAAAAACATTTTACGTACGTATTGATCGGCCCCCGTAACAGCGGTTCATTTGAACTACCGATTACCAGGATCGTTCAAAAAGTGAACACAAAGGGGTGATTCATTCACGTATTAACTGACCTGCAATGCACTGGATATGCTTCACACTCTTGTCAAATTTGACAGTTAGCTCGTCCCCTTCGTTAACATCAATCCCCAGCTCGGTCAGGTCACTGTAGTCATCTGCAGGAGACTCGGCCATAATATTAACTAGCTTTTAAATATTAATTGAAAAAATTGTATCGTAAATACCGGTAACTAAGAACTATTATATTACTACAAAAATCACTACACTGTAAATATCTATTAGTCGCTGCTATTATCTGTGTTTGCCGGTTGCACGTTCAAAGAATTCCCCTCTAACTTGTGTTGCTGAGCAGATAGTGTGTTATCAAAGCCTTCCTTGTTCCCAAACAACACAAAGCCGAAATTTCTTGAAAGGCCTGTGCTCTTGTCAAATACTACAGTGGCCAAATTGACAGGGCCGAATTTGCTGAAATATTGGCGCAGTTCCGTGTGCCCAACTGTCCAGGGAATGTTGCTTATATAGAGTTTGTATAGTCTGTTCTAAAAACAATTTTTTTGGGTTAAAAACATAACTGTCCCTGCAGAAAACAAAAACAACTTACAGCATTATTGGCCATTTCAAGCTTTCCTATAGATTTCAAGCAAATGTATGCTGTGCCCGCCTATAATCTCGTGAATATCAATACCGCTTTGCGCACCCAAAGTGCCGATGTTGTGAACTTTGCAATTAAGACTCCACTTGTCAAGTAGGTGCTCAATTGACCAATCGCTACTTCGTTCTTGATAGGTGCAAATGAATTTGGCACCTAAATTGGTGTCTAAGAGAAAGGCTATGGTAACTATGATATCTTCAAAAGTAGTTGGCTCAAAAAAACAGTCAGAACCTGTAATTAAAAAGGTTGTTGGGGGCCATTTTCTCATACAAACACAGGGGTTAGTTCATATCAAATGAACCATATCTGATTTTGATGTTTTTTGGTACAGTAATTGTTCTACCTATCAAAAAACTCAGAAATCCAAATGAGAGATGCTGAAACCAACTTTTTTGGTTGACTTGTGTGAATATGAATTGACCCCTTATCAAAAACCAAATTGGTTACCTAAAATCAGATCTATAGGTCCAATGCTATCCAAATTGCTCAAGAACAACCCCCACGTCAACCCAATAACTTTAATCTGCTCGTTCACAACCAAATTGTTCAAGTGACAACTTCGTCTGGTATGAGTTAAGCTCTTTGGCAAAGTAGCAGAGTCGCTTAGAGTCACGTAAGCACCACACTTAGCCGCTAGGATGCCTGGCAATGCCGTGCCTGAGCCTATTTCAAGAACTCTTTTACCTACAAGATCAGAGCGGTTCTCCCAAAGAAACCAAGCTAGCACGGGAGCTGAGGGCCAGGTGTAGAATGAATAGCTTGCCTGAAGCAGCTAAAAATAAATATGGTTGGTATGAGTTTTAGTTAATCATTCTTCCTTGGTCAGATATCCTACAGTTATTTGGATCCCATTACCGATTAGAACTTATCTACAAACTACTGTTAGCATGCCAAGATTTCTATTTAGATAGTTTTAGTTTCTGCCTACAATAATAAAAAATTGTTTAACCAGTAAGGTACCTCAGGAATAAAGATTTCCAGAATTTCTTCTTCAGAGTTGTTGGAGGTAAAAACAAACTTTTTTATTTGCTCTGTAGGATGATCTGACATTGGAATATTGTATGGGTGGGAGGGTGTTTAAACATTACCTAGAAAATTAAATACTCATTCAAGAGAATGGAAGAGAAATTAAATAATCACTGCAAGAAAAATCACAACACGTGAAAGAAAAAAAGATCCACAAAATTTCGCTGACATTGACAGCAGCAGCCGGCAGCCACTAATAACCTGATAAAAATAAAAATAACCTTTAAGTACTGTTACCAATAGTAGAAAAAATATATTGACAGTGCAGTCTTTTGACATTGACAGTCAGCTGATAAAAGTTTACCAACGCTGGCATATTGGTTAAGAATAGTTTTTCAAACAAATATCCTTAAAAAAGAGTTAAGTAATTAAGTTCAATCTGCTAAATAGCAACTTTTCCATTAAATAATGCATACAAAATAGAAATCGTGTTACTTTCAGTATAATTTCTTACAGGTTAGTTGTCACTTTTTTGCTTATGAGTACATTACTAAAAGTGTGTCAAAATTTCTGTGAACCTAAAATTACCATGAGACAGGGACGTGGGACGCCCCTCATCTTATTTCCCATAATGTTGCAGGTGAAACCAACCTAAAAGTATGTCTTACCAAAAACATCGTGGCGTTAGGGGTCGGGGCAAATCTTCTGGCCTTTATTACCCGAGAGACAACCACAAAGATAATGTGGAAGAAAGGCCCCAAACCCAAAATTTTGCTAATCGTTCTGAGCAACTGAAACAATTTCGGAACATATCCAAACATGACAATAACTGTTGCAGAGAAATAGGTATTAGTTTAGCCTTAAGCGAAGAAGACGATAGGTTTTTCCAGGAATTGAAGAGTATGTACCAAATGTGTAAGTATACAGTGTGTTAAGAATATTTGACGTGTATTACTACAAACTCTTCAAATCCTTTCAGTAAAAAAGAGCCCCCAAGTGGAATCTAAACTAGAAACATATTTTAACAACTGCCAAAATCCCTACAAACACTTTTTGGGACTTCTTTACTATTGCCAGGATTTTTACAGCGCAAAGAGCAAATCTTTGCCGCTCTTTTTGATTGAAGAATTCAAAAAATGGTCAACTACTTACCGCAATAAAATCGGATCGCTATTAACATATGATCTGAAGCTGGACGCTTTTAAAATTATCACCAAGCAGAACCTTCAGTCTGTTACAAAATTTATTTTTGAGATTTTTGAAATGGCTCAAGATCGTGATATTTTTATAGATAGTATTAACTGCTTAATAGAGAAAAGACAGTACAAAGAGGTAAGCAAATAGTAATTACAGTTATTCCTGCATATAACTACATTGTCATTGTTTTCAGGCTTGTCAGTATGCAGCTATGCTAAACCTCCACGACAAGTTTTCAATTGAAGAATTTTTAGTTCCTCTAGTTTTACAAGATAAACTTCATAATGTGGACGATTTCTTGAATGGAAGTAAAAGACACCAAACAGAACTGGTTGAGTTTTTAGACTCCGTACTGAGTAATTCATCAGTGCGAGACGCCATGAGGGAGTATATTGAGTAAGAACACCTTATTTGCCTAAAAAATTGCTTAATATCCATAAATCCGTGTTTTTCCAGTAATCGCAACATACCGGAAGTCAGATATGACAAAGTCCAGGCCAAACCATGGAAGAAATTGATCGCCAGGATGGTCAAAATGTTCAAGTTGTCTTCGGACTTGACACCAAACCTAAATAAAAGGAGGAATGAAGGTGCCCTACAATTTTTGTTGCATAAAAGATTCATTGAAAATAGTTTTGGTGAGTTCTTATATTAACTGATTTTTTTACATATCATATTGTGCCTTGTTTTTAGTTTTAACATATTTGCGTAAAGATTGTCTCTTGCCTCTATTTTTTTTTTACCTAACCATTACTATTTTTTACTTAATTGTAGCTATTTTTTTTAGAAAGGTATTTTTACACAACTATTATTTTTTGCCTGATGGTCTCTTGTCTGTATTTTTTACATAGCAAATGCCATTTTTTTACATATTATTTATACTAATTACATACATAAACATATTTTTTCTTATCTGTTTGTTTTACTATTCCTATATTTTTTTGCAATAAGATATTTTTTTTTTTTTAATAATAATTTATTATTGATCTCAAAACAGTTTACAATAAAACTGGCACCGAGGCCTACAAATTGTATGGTATAATTATTAACATTCAAATAAAGTTATTCCGAAAGGCAAACAAATGTAGTTTATATTTCTTTATCCTGCCACTTAAATGTCTCTATACTCTATTTTCCTTTATATATTTCTTAATATTGCACGTCAGTTTCTTGGTATTTCCATGGAGTATTCTTTGTGGAATCCTATTATATTCCTGTATACTTCTATATATTGGTGAGTCCTGTCCCTTTTTAGTTCTAGCATATGAATTTCTTAATTCATGGTTTGTTCTTGTGTTGTATGTGTAGAATTGTCTGTTATTTTGTAGTTTTATACTGGTTTTAAGTTTATTATTTTGTATATCATGTATTAGTTTGGTTTGTTCAAATATTTTCAATTGATTTATTTTCAAGTATGTCACTTTTTTTATATATTTCCTCACTGGGCGTGTAGTAATTCATCCCGAATATCACTTTAATCGCTTTATTTTGTAGTCTTTGGAGCTGATCCATGTATGTTTTTTACCTAACCATTGCTAATTTTGCAACTGGTATTTTTTACATAACCATTATTGCTATTGTTTACATAATGATCTGTTATGTAAAGATATTATCTCTTGTCTCTATTTTTTACATGCCGATTAGCTATTTTTTTACACAAGAACTGATATTCTTTACATATTTGCCTCTTTTATTAATATATTGCCTCTTGTCTTTATTTGTTACATAACAATCGTTATTTTTACAAAACGGTTGCTATTTAAGGCGACGAAAGTTGGAAGGAAATGGTCCAGGAGGCAATAGGAGACAATACGAATTTACAAAGAGAATTGGTCGTCTGGATCGCCCAATACGGGGAATTCGCGGAGGCCCTGAGATGGGCGCATTTTTACCAAGTCGACAGGAATGATTGGCCCTACAACGTGCGGATGCTGGAAGAGAATAGGTAGATACTTTCTTGTGTTGCTTTGCCATATTTTTATATGAATATATTTACAGACTACGTCCTCTGGAAGAGACGCAGTTACCGTCAACAGATAGCTGGGATGAGACGACAAGTAAAACTGAGTACCACAAGTATCCGCTACCAATAGATACCCTGAAATTGGTGGACAACCAGATTAAGTTTGAGGACTTCTTGGATACAGGATTGCAGGTAAGTTATGAGGATAGCCAAGCTAAAGTACAAAATAACATATAAATAAATTCGGTTGTATTCTGCCTGTATTTTGTTTTTAATTGCATATTGTGAGAATTTTGGTGGTAAAAATTTGCCAAATATGAATTTATTTCTGAAAAATTGTAATTGTTCAGTAAAACCTGTTACTAAACCAATATTTTATAAATAGATATCACATTATTGATTATATCCATAAATGATTTAAATCCAGGCTAGAATCAAGCTTAAAACATTATTTTCTTTAATATTCTTGTAGTTCATTTATTAATACTAAAAAAAATACTATTATAGGACAAAGTCGTTTCCCAAAGAATCTCATAAAAATACATTGCATAAGATAGTATAGTTATATAACATCTAATGTGCCAAAGAGAGATACAATATTGGCCGCCACCCTCGATTATTTTCTTTGTTCATGTTGTCCCTCTATTTCTTTATGCATTGGAAAAAGACGCAACAATGACGTTATGAACGGAAATAAATGCTCCTCCTCCTCCGCGATGGCGTCGAGACTTGTCCTATCCTCTTTGGTCGAGACCCAGGACTGGCAGAGCAACTGGCAACCGCGCAATTTCAATTCTGTCAAAATTATTCAAAGATAGTTGACCGTTGTGAATGTTTTCTTTTAATTTGGAGTTTTTTTTTTAGGTGTTTTAACGTGTTTTTTTGGTGAATTATTGGACACGTCTAGGCAAGAAAGTGTTACTACAGGTATATTTGCGTATAGATTGCGTTTTTCTGTGATGCGTAAGGGCTGATGATAAGGTAACAGTGGTTAAAGTTTAAAATGTGTATTTTTTTGATTTATTATAAAATTGCTTGCCTTCTATTGAAATACAGTTCACTAGAATCGAAACGGCAACTCGAACTTTCACTAAGTCGATATTTGTAAAAAAATGCAGTCTTTTATTCTTTTCTATGTATTATTGAGGCATTGTGTGCGGATGCTTTGGCAAAAATTGTGAAGGTAGCACATAAATTGACCTTTCCAAATCTGCCTTGGGATTTAAAATCCGTTTAATAGTTTTAAAGTTACCAAGCATCAAATATGACCTAAAATTCTCAACTTTGATCTCGTTAATTTTTAAAATAAAACCATATTTTTATATTAACAAAATAAAATGCCCATTGTCTATCTATCTCATGTCTAATTCTACACAAAACTTTAATTTAAACCCTAACAACAGACTCGTTAAGTATCCTGAAGAGACGAGCATTGATTAACGAAACGTCGTCAGTCATAAACACCTTAAATAATATCTTCTTTCCAGTTATTGTCTTTTTACTTATCAAAAAAACCTGTATTTTACAAATCAATTATATGTTTTGTAATATGGTATGAAGACACCCTGTATATTAAAACAATAAATTATGCATCATTTAATAATAGTAAAGTAAACTACGAATCAGCATACGATCAACTTGCTGACTCTTACTATTTCACAAAGGTGCAACAGGGAATTGTAAGTTGAATGAGGAGAGAATATCCAGAGTTCAATAGCAAAGCAAATTATTACAGTTTATTAGTTGAAGACAACATGCATCACCCAAATAAACATAAAACAAAGAAATACATTTCACAAACAGACAAAAAGGGTGCAGTATAAGTCGTTTGATTCCAAATTATGTGCTACAAACAATTATTCCTATTGCATTTATATGAAAAGAACCATATAAAGTAAAATCCGTGTGTTAAACACCTACCTAAAAACTCTTTCAACCACTGATAGGTACCTACTACTAACCTTAATCAAACTATTGCAATCTGTACTGCAGGTAGATTTGCAATGAGATGACCATACTACTTGTGTTTTTCTCTTCATATTTTATTTTTGCTTATTTATTCACATTATCTACACCCAACCATAAATGATAGGTATCTGAATGATCTAATACAGAATTATCTATCTAGGAGGTAGACGTGGTGGGCATCGATTGCGAGTGGAAGCCAAGCTTCGGAGGTCAACCCAGCGAGCTGGCTTTGATGCAGATCGCCACCAGAAAATCGGTGTTCGTCATCGACATAGTGAACCTAGGCAATCAGTCTCCACATCTGTGGCAAGAATTGGGCAAATTTCTGTTTAATAATTGTGATATTTTAAAGTTAGGTAAGTTTTATAGGCGGCGATTTATTAAGGTCAGTTCGATGGGGTTTTCAACTACCTCTTTTCTTCTATTTTTTACTTCTGGTTCAACCTGGATGGTTTTTGCTGCTATTTTGTAAACTATGATTTTAAATTTAGTTTTCAGCAAAGGGTTTCTTCTTAGACAGTTTCGGATTTTTATTAATATCTATAAAAATAGACTAGCGAATATTGGGGAGTGCAGCAAATGAAAGAATACTCTTTAAAGTTATTCCAAGCTTTCGGAAATCATATATTTCATTTCCATCCTCAGGGAGACTACAAATTAAATTTATATAAAAATTAAGATTAGGAAAATTGTTGTGATTAATAATCATAGGGTTGACTTACAACTTTCTTGAGATTGTTCATAAAGATGTTCGTATAAAATAAGAGACTTCGTCCATATACAATGGTTTTAATGGTATGTCCAGACGTTAGCTTTAATTGCAATTGACTTTGATTTTCAACACGTTTTCTTCTCACATGTCTCTTATTTTATACGAACATCTTATGATTAACCTATGAGTCTACGAGTTTTCATGACCGGGCGTTTTTAATAACGCCGAAAACATGAAAATATGCTTATAAAACAATAGTTTTGGAAAAATATGCAAAAAATGTATGTATATGCACTTTGCACATATTCCGCCCTTTACAGATAATACAGGTTAGTTCAGGTTAAACCTGTATAGTCTCTGATTGTATCTTCTATCAAGACATTAATGAAAACGTTTGACAACTTATTAATTACAAGGGGGATAAAAGTACACTTTTATCAAATAACAAAAACGTCGTTAAAGATTCATTACATTTTATAGCTAAATTTAAAGATGCTTCAAACGGGGTGAAAAGTATAACCACTATAACTGCGACCCCTTGTAAATTATAAACTAAACACTTTATTTTCTCAACAGGATTTAGTCTTTCGAGTGATATCCACATGATAAGGCAATCACTGCCCAACCTAAATTTCAACGCCAAACAGCTCGGCTTTCTGGATTTGTGTTGCTTGTGCAAGCAAATGGACAAATATCCGAAAATTCGTCTTCCCTATGAAGGTAATGACAGCGATGTAATATTGTTTTTATTGAGCAACATCAATATATTGTCAATAACTCGATATTATGTTGATAGAACCTGACAGGATTGTGGTGCAGATTTGCGTATCGAAATAAAAAAAAAATGTATTTTGGATAAATTGAGGAAAATATTGCGCGCAAAATTGTCAATATGAATAACCATTGATTCCACCAAAGACTAAAGTGTCATTTTTTCGACGTATTGATCATACTATCATACTGATCATACCCATGATACAAAGATCAATGTATCATGGATCATACCCAAGTCCAAGTCAAATTTTTAATTGATGGCGGAGGGTGCCTTCACTTTCACAAACAACCTTTCTTTTTAAATTTTCTTAGGAGGGGGCGTCTTTGGTTCAAAGCCAAAAAACAGCCCCACGTTGACAAAAATTGTGTGCTGGGTATGTCTTGATTTCCATACCCCACGCGTCCCGAAAGACGCGCATGCCACCAAGGGGCAAGCACCCTTTTTGTGGATTGGTACTGGCACGGATTATTTCACCGGTAAACGCTGTTATACAGAGGCAGGTCGGGCGCGCTACCGCCATCTGCCTTTAGGCTGACAAAGCGTCACGGTACGTCAAGCAAAATATACGGGGGGGTTTCAAAAATGTATGCGGTTTTCTAGTACTTGTACGGGAATTAATACAGGGATGAGTAAAACGATGTGTGATGATTAGTAATTAAAAATATACATCAGGTTAGTTGCATAATAAATATTTTTACAATAAGACATTGTTTATTAAAAAAAGAGTTACACAATAACGAGCTGTTTACATCACTAGTGATGTGTCATAGGTTCATTGCCTCGCTCAGGGACGTATCTATAGCTTTCCAATGGGGGGGTCTGCAGTCACGTATAGATATGAGAAAATACAGCCGGTAGGCCCGCCGGAGGCAAAGCGCCGCAGGGGAAAATTTTTTTCGACATTTTACGTTTAATGAATTTAAATTTCGAACTTGGAATTTAAAATTGGTCGAACTCTCGTCGAATAAGGGGGGGGGGGTTGAACCCCCTAACCCCCCCTTATATACGTCCCTGGCCTCGCTAGTGCAGTAATTGATGTGATTATGCAACTGAAACCACCCAAGATGAATGACGTAATAAGAACTTCCCTATAGCGGTCGTAGTTAGAATTATAAATTGCTCTTACAGTGGAGATTTTCAAATTTAGGGCAGCTGCTACACGCTCAAAATTAGTAAAGTAGAAATATAATATCTAGACCTTAACATGCTCTTTAAATTTACTTCTCTGTACTGCTGTGAATGGTAACAATAGGTCATTGTTGTTAAGTTCTTCCTGAAAATAGCTTATTAGAAAAGCTATTACCTCTTTGCACCGACTATTTAAATGCTTCGGCATTTTTCACAAATAGTAAACAACATAATCGACAGAGATATGTATGTGCACTTTTGTTTCTCTTAATAGAACCGTTTTTTAATGCTATTTATGAAAAGATCTGGAGTTTTTGTTAAAAAATAGACGCACAGCAATACGGAACCACGAACAATTAAGGTTAATTTTGCATGAAACATCAAACGAAGGCCACGAACGAGCTGGCGCCACCGCACCGTTTACGGTTGTGTTGCCAACTATCGGCCAATAAAATTCAAATCTATCATCTGATTGATGACGTGTATCGGTTTTTGTTTTGCATCAACTATAGTAGCTAATGAAAATAGATCTTTTAAAAGTTTGACGTTTTAATGACGGTTACGTGACAGCCGTGGCCTACTAAACAAAATTTAAAGCCACATTACATGATTAGAAGGAGAAGGTAAACAAATGCCAGAGCAGTGAATGATGATTATTGTGTGCGTTTCCCCAACTTCAAAGATTCATAAATCCCACAGGCCCTCCTTGTGGAGCGCCTGGAAGAATTATTCCTGTAATGCTGTGCTTGCTCATAAACAAAATGTACTGCTAGTCTAGGAGCTTATACAGGTTTGGCAAATATTTATTACAATCAACCGCGTAATACACCAGTGTTGTTGCTGTTTTCCCCTTCCACTATCAGTCGGTTGGATGTGCGGGGCAATGTAGGCGCCGAGCTGGCGATCAAACTTATAGCTGGCTCATTCTGTTTTCTTTTCTTCCCTTAAGTAGCGGCTGATTGTAATATAAAATTGCCAAACCAGTATATCGTCATAAATAGGGGAACAAAGACGAATTTGGTGTGTTTTTTAGTCAAGACGGGCGGTCCCAGTCTAAGCACCCTGGTTCACCAGTGTTTAGGACACCCCTTGGATAAATCCGAGCAATTTTCCAATTGGGAAAAGAGACCGTTGCGCGATACCCAGATCTACTATGCAGGGTTGGATGCGTATTGTCTCATACAGGTAATGCGGCACATCGTTTTTCATTCGTGACCTTAATTTTTTTACGTACCTGCAGGCCTACGATGTACTTCGAAGATGCTTCGAAGAAGCAAACTGCCCCTTCGATGATCTGTGTTATATGCTGGTGCAACACGATAAATCCCCTAAAAAGAAGCCGAAAAAGGGGCCCCACAGACGGAAACACACCGAGGAAGAAGTCGCGCAACCTCCCAGTCCGCACCTGGAATCTGTGCAGGTAAGTTTCCTTTACTTTTTGAACCGGCTGGGTTTTAACTGAATTTGTTTACGTCGCTTGTAGGCTCACGAACTGAAAGTGGTTTGTGACACGATGCTGCAGGGTCTGGGGAAGAACTTGAGGAGGTGCGGCATCGACACGGTCATCTTGGAAAATCATCAGGATCACAAACAATGTGTAAAATACGCCATGGATGAGAAGCGATATATTTTGACGAGAAAAGGCACTTTTAGAATGGTAATTTCCATCTGTAAATCATTTTTAAGGGACAGCAAGGGGGTTGAGTTGGTAACATTGCTTTTATTGTCAAATTTTGACGCCTGTCACTTCAAAAGTGACAGTATCTCTGAAACCAGGACCTGATGTACCCACTTAAACACAAGTGAAAGAAGGGGTATAGAACTAGATTACATACCTACTGATGCGTTTGCCATTTTGATTTTTTACAACTTTTAAGGCAAAGACACTACTTATCAATGAAACGAAATTTGTATTGCTTTTCAAAACATTGACAATTTCGACTCTAGGCAAGAGTTGATCTCCCACCCCTGTCTTGGCCCTATTAACGATGTAGTGTCTGTGCAGTTTCATGTTTATGACAAGTTGCTTTGTTGCCTATTTAGAGACAGTAGTTCAAATGCACCATCTTCTCGGGATCAGAAATAGACGCTCAAAACGATTTAAAGGGTGTTTCCCAAGTAATCTGTGAAATTCTCAACATGTCGAAGGTCTCTATGCAAGCGTTGCTTCTGTCAAGGTTTAAGACGTACGTTTCTCGCAGTTCAATTTCACCCGGTACCTTCCACACGAGAAAGCATTATTAGCCCTTTTGAGATTTGTCAAATCGAGCAATAACTCCATAAATAATAAAAATATCGAAAATTCTTAAAAATACAAAATAATAGAGAATTTGATTCCTAAACAATTTACTCTCTTCACTTTTCGTCGCGAAATTAAAAGGAACCGAGTTATCTGGAAAAAGCAGTTTCAACCCTTTCGATAATGGTTAAATCGAGCAATAACTCTATAAATAATAAAAATATCGAAAATTCTTAAAAGTACAAAATAATAGAGAACTTTATTTCCAACCATTTCAATATCTTTACTTTTCGTCGCGAAATTAATAGGAACCGAGCTACACATGAAAATCATTTTCAACCCCTTCAAAAATGGCCAAATCGAGCAATAACTCTATAAACAATAGAAATATAGAAAATTTTTAAAAGTACAATGTTATAGAGAATTTTATTTCCAACCATTTTACTATCTTCACTTTTCGTCGCGAAATCAACAGGAACCGAGCTACACATGAAAAGCATTTTCAACCCCTTTGAAAATGTTCAAATCGAGCAATAACTCGATAAATAATGAAAATATCGAAAATTTTTACAAGTACAATATTATAGAGAATTTAATTTCCAACCATTTTACTCTCTTCACTTTTCGTCGCGAAATCAAAAGGAACGGAGTAATTCGCGAAAAGCATTTCAACCCTTTTGGAAATAATCAAATCAAGTAGTAACTCGATAAATAATAAAAATATCGAATATTCTTAAAAGTACAAAATAATAGAGAATTTGATTCCCAAACAATTTACTCTCTTCACTTTTCGTCGCAAAATCAAATGGAACCGAGTCATTCGCGAAAATCTAAATCCACCCTTAAATGCAAAATGGCGCCAGTGCCACAGGGGGTTTGTTGTACATTTTAAGAGTCCTGGAGCAAGAACAACGATGCAACTTGAACATACACGGGCGGGGGTGTCAACATGCTTAACAGAGATGTTGCTGAAAAGCATATTGTGGATATAATGATTCAAGTTTTTTAAACGCGTACTTCAAGAACAAACAACAGGTATTTTTCTTTTACAAAAACGTCAAACTTGCAGGGGAAGCAACAATAAGACCACGAAATGGCCATATCTCTGATAGGTTATTAGGTAAGACATAAAATAAAATTTATGGCGACATGTTGTTGTTTTTAGCTAAACGGATATGTCTCCGCTGGACACTGTTTAAAAATAGTATCAGACCAAGTGGACGAACAGCTCCAGGAAGTTTTGGACTACTACAAAGTGATAGTCACAAAAAGTCACGTGTTCAGTAGATGCCAGGTGAGTGGTCGTCGGAACGTTAAGTGTAATTCGAGCCAACAAATTTTGTGGTTTCTTAGACCTGCAACGGAAACAACTTCGTCAAGATACCTCGGGACACCATGCTGGTGCTATACAAGCTGACGATGACTCCGAAATACGGCCCGCCGTGCGATTACGAGGACGAGGAGGCCAGCGGATTTACTAGCGAGGAAGATGTGGACGATTACGAAGCCCTCGGTCCTCCTGTAGGGCGTTCCAGGGCCGGACAGTCGAATGACAGGAAATGGGAATTGTGTAAGTAATAATTGCGGTTGGTTCATGTCGATGTTGACCGGTGGAGTGGAAGATGCCTCTACCTTGGTCTAAATTTTAGATACCGACGATAAGATCGACGTGGGGCTCTGCCAGACAAAACTAGGGGCTTCAATAAAGGTCCAACAAGTGCCCCTGTCAGTGATAAACAGCCATGACTTTTTCTACATCTGTGAAGAGTGCGGGAAGGTCTACTACGACGGCAGCCATTTCGAAAGGGTGCTCAGCGGCAGGCTACAGGGAATCGTTCAGTAATTCCCTACAATAATTTAATTCGGTGATTATTTTTTAACTCCTTGATAACCCTTTAATTTGTAATTCCATATTTTTTATTTTCCCTTGAAAATGGTTTTTATTAAATTGGTTCTAACAACGGAAGTGTGTTTGATTTTTCTCCCATATTTTTGGAGATAATTATTTAAAATTTGGTACACTTGTTAGTTCCTGGAATCTCTACAATAAAATGTCTAAATTATCAGAGGCAGTATACAGAGTATTGAAGAGGAAAAGTTCTCCATGGCGAACACAGGTTAACTAACTATATAAAATTGATCAACTGGATAAACCCAAAAAACGTTTAAGTAATATCGTGGAATGTTTGCTTGGAAAGAACTCATCTCTGTCTGATAATGTACGGAGGGGTATAATGCCCCTTTTGAATAAATTTCTAGGTTTAGATTTTTTTTAGATTTAATGACAAGTTTTTTAAAATGACGGATGGTTTATCCATGGGTTCAGGTCTTTCCCCCTTTTTGGCTGCAATTTTTATTGGTGATTTTGAAAACAAGTTGTTTAATTCGAATTTTTACCTTCTAGATAAGATTTTATTATGGCGCAGATATGTTGATGATACTTTTATTGTCGACAGGAACAGGGAATGAATTGGAAATTTTTTTCAATTCTTTAAACAACCACATCAAATTTACAAAAGAAATAGAATCTGAATGTTGTCTGAATTTTTAAGACTTAACAATAAAGAGGGTGAATAACTTTTTTGAGTATGCTATTTATCGGAAAAACACACATACAGACAATGTTATATCAGCTGACTCAAATCATTGTTTAGCTCATAAAATGGCAGCTTTTAACTCCTTGATCCATCGTTTGTTCACCATCCCACTCTTACCTTTGGAATTTGAGAGGGAAAAGAACATCATCTTTCAAATTGCTTATAACAACGGATACAAGATATCATTAATCAATAATTTAATAAGAAAAATATTTAATGACATGCTTAGGAAGGTGTCGACTGACCCCTTAGATAACACCATAACGTCTTTTCAACCACCTAGGTATATAAGACTAACTTTCTTGGGCGCTGTTTCTCTGAGGGTGGGTAATGTTTTGAAGTCCTTAAACAACAATTTTAAAATAGCTTACAAATCAGTAAACAATTTACGTAGCTTATTGTCGAGAGTAAAGGATTCAATTAACGTGCTTGACAAAAGTGGGGTATATTTGTTGTCCTGTAACTCATGCGCAGCTAAATATGCTGGACGGAGAGGACGTAGTTTTAATATTAGAATAAAAGAAGATTTAAATTCTCAGAAATCACCTAATGACAAGAGATCAGCTTTTGGCCTACATTTAAGAGAAAATTTACATAATTTTAATACTAAAGACAACTTTAAAATGCTACATAATGCGAATAAAGGCCATAAACTGAATTTTTTAGAAAATATAAATAGCCAAATTACAGATTAATAATCAGATTGAGTGTTTAAACGATCCCGTCAACGCCCACTACAGAGAAGCAGCGAAAATTGTGAATGAGTTTAAGTAGTGAATGTTTGTTTAAATAATCGTACCTCTTTTTGTGCAACCTAGGTTCGGTATATCCTGTTTTATTTTTTAAATGTTTTTTGGGTTTATCCCGTTGATTAATTCTATATAGTTAACCTGTGTTCGCCATGGTGAACTTGTTTGTGTCCTTAATGTAAAGTTTGCGATCATATCATGTGAGTAATACCTAATAATTTTGATTTTGAATTCAGATTATTATATAAATGAACTTTTTTAAACAGCTCTTGAAAATGGTTTAAGAAACCGAAACGCGTAGAGCAAAATATTAAATATTTGTGAAGAAATTTGGATTTTTCTTTCCTCTTCAATATGAATAATCCTCACTCCGGAGATATCTATGATTCAAGTATACAGAGTGTTACATTTTTTGCGCTACCAACACTTTCACTATCCTGAACATTTTTTTGGGATACCCTGTATAAATACTGATGTCATATTTTTACTCCCCGTTCTTTTCTCATTCTTTTTTATTTCCTACATTTTACCGTATCTGACATCGTTTTCTAGTTTACTATGTGTAGTTTTTTATTATCTCAATTTTGAAAAGGGCAGATTTCTGGACGTTGTCAGATCAACATTTCCCTAAAAATAGGGAAATATACGCCGCCTTAATTGTGACGTTACCCGACAAACTAAAAAAATTATAAGAACTGCTGAAAATGAGGAGTATTCGAATTATTTCACATGAATACATATACATGAAGAAATAGCGTAAAAATAGGAATAACTGTCACACTAAACAATTATTTGTTTGTTGTTTTATTATTTGTTTACCTATTATACAGGGTGTTAATGTGATCATGTTACAAATTTGTAGGGTAGATAGAACACATAAAAAAAATAAGTTCATATGAACATGAGTACAGAAACGCTTCATTCAATTCAATGTAATTCAATCAATTGAAATTAGGTCAAAAGAACAATGAGGTTCAGTACAGACATGCTATTAATTTATGGGGAAGTTCGATGTAATGGCAGAGCCGCTTCTCGGCTACATGAAGAGCGGTCTCCTGAAAGGCGAATCCCAGCTCACACACTGTTTGAAAGGGTCAATCAACGGCCAAGGGAAACTGGCTCAGGAAAAATAAAATGGTTGGATAATGGCGCGCAAAGGACCATGCGAACCCCGGATTTTGAGGAAGGGATGCTTCGGCGACTTGAAAAGAATCCTTGTGTAAGTACCCAAGCAGTCGCAGATGCCATGCATGTAAATCATGTGGAGTGTATGGGAGGTTGTTCATGAACAGCTTCGTCGCCCTTACCATCTTCAAAAAGTGCAAGCATTGACCAAATGATTTCATGCACCGCGTAGAATTTTGTCAGTGATTTCTTGACCGGTGTACAGAAGAACCTCAATTTCCATAATATGTACTTTTTGCTGACGAGGCTGTGTTTACAATAGAAGCCATTTTTAATTCGCGAAATAGTCATGTGTGGGCTGAGGAAACCCTCATGATGTTCACATAAGGGGGTATCAATATAGGTTCTTAGAGAACGAACAATTGGACCGATCACGTTTAATTGGTACTATTACAGAATTGTTACATGATTTGCCCCTAAGTATACGACAGAACTTATGGCTCCAACATGATGGAGCGCCAGTTCATTTTTCACTTCTTGTCTGCGAGCACCTAAATGAAAATTTAAGAAGACATTTGATTGGCCGCGGAGGCCCTGTCACCTGGCCAGCGCGCTCCCCAGATCTAACACCTTTAGATTTGTTTTTTGGGTATATCTCGGTCTCGTTTATGAAACTCCAGTCGAGTCAGAAGAATATTTGGTGGCTAGAATTTCCGCTGCGGCTAAAAATATATTATAAGAGTTATACAGGGTGTCTGTAAAAACCTACCACATATTTTTCAGACCAAAATTAGCCGATTTAAGTAAACTTACCTTAGTACAAAGTTGCTTAGTTTGGGCCTTAGACGGCCCTGAAGTGACAATTTTTAAATCGTTTGTCCGGTTGTATTGCAGAGAAAATGTTTGGAGCAATCTTGTTGTTCTAGAAGGAACTCTAAAGATTAATAGACCAAATAGGTCAGGGTAATCTATATGGTCTGTGATAACTGCGTGGCCTTTTCAATGATTCCAGACCTAAAGTATTTAAACACTTATTCTGTCGCTTTTTCAATTTTTAATTTAAAAAGTAAAAAGTTGGCAAACTTTATTTGAACTTATTCAATTCTGGCAATGTGGGTTCTGAGCCATACGATGCTACAATAGTTAAGATAATTTCTGACCAAAGAGAAGATTGATTAAAATAATTGATGAAGAATGATCTAAGAACTTCGATATTCCTAAATTCACCAATTGCCTCATGATAAAACCTGCCATTATAAACGCCCTAGAAATCACCCAGTCACTATGCTGTATAACCCTCAGCTCACTGTCGAACAAAACATCAAGATCAATTACTGTTGTTACGCGTGTTAGCTCACAGTTTCGAATTAAGTAGTTATGTAACACTGGGGGTCTTTTTTTCTTGTAAATGAAATAGCCTTGTACTTTTTCATGTTTAGTTGCATTCGATTTTGAGTACACCATAGATTTAAGCGCGTGATATCAGAGTGAAAAAAAAATACCATCGTTGGCGTTATTGATTACCCAGTAAATTTCAAGGTCATCTGCAAAAAAAAAAACATGTATCTGTCAAATAATTACAAAAACTAGTAAACTTAAATATACCTATATGTGAAATAATATGTTGTATTTATAAAACACTAAAAGTTGACGGCTATTTCCGGTATAACCGGAAGTGACAGACGCATGTCAATCTTTTAGCTGAAGAGAGCATGTCGACAAACCTAAATCTCCAAAAAATATTTTCAGTAATTCTCCCACAAGTTTTTGTACAATCATTGTATGGTTATTATGCGTGGATGTGTTATGTGTAGGATTATCGCAATTATGTTAAGTGCCTTTTACTTGTTTGTAAGTTATACACCTTTAATTGATCAAAACCGTTATGGGGTATCATGTAATGTATTGGATCAATAAATTGAACAAAATTATTGGTATATACTCTCTGTAATAAGATAAAACACTTAGCGCTCAAGTAGTAAGTTGTCGTCGACGTGGGAATGTGCCAGGAAAACATATTACCACTGTTTTTTTACATAACTTTATTTTTACACCATGATATTACACGATCAAAAATAGTTAACAAATTCTAAGCCTAATATCACCCACGTGTGCACTTTTCACTGTTAGAATCTATTAGTTTTTTCGGTTTTGGCATACTTTATCACCAACTTTTGCATTGGACTTGGTAAAACATTATAGGACTTTATAGGTATTCCGGGTGTAAACAAAATCATTGTACAATTGACATGGGAAAATCAGAATTATAAAAGACAGTGATTTCGGTTACACTCGCTATAGGGAGCGTTTAAGAATACAGAATCATTCACGGTAAGTGGCCTATGAAACAACACCTACTGATGTAATACGAAAATTGGTTTAATTGCATTTTTTTTTAATGGAACACCCCGTATTTTTTTACCAATAAGTGCCCTAACGCGCACGTTTCTAATCTGAATCCTTTTTTTATTGAAACATTTTCTAGTAAGTCTGACACAGTATTGAAAACTATGTCCCATCTTTTATATAACCCCATAAAAAAAGTCAAGCGGGGTCATATCCGGTGACCTGGCAGGCCATTCAATTGCCATCCGGCGTCCCACATATCCAGTACACGTCATTTCATCAAAAAAATACAATTTTTTCGTTTTATGGATTGTTTACAACCCTGTATGATTATTAACCCGTTTTATTTTCTACAAATAAGTACTAATTGGTGATGCGTAATCTTCATTCATTCATCAAAAACATATCTCAAATTTGGTGTCTTTCCCTTATGCATATTATCCGAAAACGGTTAGATTTAGGTGCTATTTCTTTGGAATAAAATATCGATTAATATACAGGGTGTTATATTAAAAAAAGGACACTTTGTTTTGCCAATGACTTTGTGACCAATCCTGGTATAATTAATTTTGCTCCCTTGCGACCCTGCTTAGTATTATGCGCTAGCAGGAAATAATATACCGGTTCTTTACACATCAGCAACCCTGTATAATCATTGACATTGGAAACAGCAAAATAAATCCCTGGACGAAATTGCAGCAACATCATTTTTTGATGCTGTTGATTCTTTTTACCGGGTGTAAGAAATATATTGCTACTTTCGAAAGTTCGTATCACCCTGTGGGATATACTAGCAGCTATAATATTGGCATCACACTGTAGCTCCATCTTTCCTTAACATTGCCATTTTTGGTTTACTTCATTATCTCCAGGATTTCAGGAGATACACTGTTTTTAGCTCGGTATGGTTTTATAATAGTATATGAAAGCACAAGTTTACACAACATCATATTAGCGCATGGGTCCATATTCTAACGGTGATGGATTTTAATGTGATGTTAATATCGTGTAATGCTCACATCTCCTTCGAATTAATAGGTGTACGATTTCGAACCTGTGCATCTATGAGACTTAAATCGGGTATAAAAGGTGGCGATTTCATCAACGAAATAACTACAGCCTACTTACTTGCAGATAATTTTAAAATTACCGTATATAATATAAAGCTTATCCAATCCTGGAGATAATAGAGTGAACCAAAAATGAGAATGTTACGGAAATATGGAGCTAACTAAGAAATGTGTTGTCCAAGAGTTTATGTCCTACTAAAGTTTTGCTTTTCCATTGACACGTTATACAGAGATTAGATAAAATAATTTAGACTAAACCTAAAACGGTTTGCGCAAGCCACAAATAGGAAGGCTAACACCATATTCCAGAGCACGGCTTTCTGAAAGGCTAAGCCGCCTGGAAATAACAAAAAAATAAATATAAAAGCTGATGGCAAAATATTACAATAAAAATTGAAGCTGGAAGAGTTATAAGCTTGCCGTATTGGATCTGATATGTGTGTTTAATATTTAAACTATCTTGAATGTACAGTGTATCCAGAACTGTGCAATTTAGTACTTCCATGCAATTCTATTATTCATGAAAGTTAGTAGTACAGCTTAAGGAGATTCATATTTTTAAAGTGTATAATGAGTAGAATGCTTATTAAGTCTCCCAAATTACATGCACGAGGAACAACCAAAGTATTTCGCTTACAAACTACTGTCTATCCTAACACTAATATTTGAAAATGACTAGAAAAACTCTCACGCCTAAATTTGATTGAATATCCAAATCAGTTGCTTATTGTCCAAATTTCTAATATCCATTTAAACTATTCCTAAAAAATTCTTCACTATACGCAACCAGTAATGTTTGGTAACGTTGGCTTCCATAAAACAATGCCTAAAGTCCAAAAATTATTCAGTTGGCAGCATTTGAAATATCATAGACTATTAACATTATTGTCAGTATTCGATACTGACAGTATTTCATCACCATTTCGAAAATATAGCGTGCAAGACTTCATCTAATTTAATGAACTTAAAGCCTTTCTACACGACAAGGACATTAACGTCATATGCCTAAGTGAACCCATTAGAATATAATAACTCGTGGACTTCTTTATTGAAGAACAACCCCATGGAGTTTAATAGATCTAATGTCCCATAAAAGACTACTACAAAAACTAAAATCATTTGGAGCAACACTGACTTTATTCTTACCGATAGAAGCAGCATATTCAGAATAGATAATGCTGCTTCACAGACATTTAAAGTCACATCAGGTGTATCACAAGGGTCAGTCCTGACATTATGGTATGCTAGCATAAGACCTGAAGACAGTCGAACAGTGGTGTGGCAAGTGTCAAGACGTCTCAACAATGAAAAATGCACAGTCTTTCACATAGGCAACCATAATCCACCGGAAAGATCCTGAAATCATCAGTGATTAGGCAGTTCACCTTGGTAACATCATCAAAAAAACCCAATGCAGTTGCTCACAAAACAGACACGAGACCAACCTTAGAATATGCAGCCCTAGTCTGGAACCCCTATTTTGTATACTCGAAGAAGAATCACAAAGCTTGCTCCCTCAATGCATAGTCTGAGCTCCACCTCACAACACTTCATGACAGATGAATAGGAGGGGATTTAATAGAAACCTACAAAGTTCTGCACGGTCACTAGAATATCAATTTGAACTTCTTTATCTTAATCTAAGATTTAAGACTATGAGGCCACTACGCTTACAGTAGACAGCACTTCCTACCCAACCGCCAATGGAACTCTCGAAAGCAAATATGACGACTGAAAAACCTACTGGTGAGCGAAAGAACTAACTAAATCAATGTGACAAACCAAGTTTAAATGGCGATACTGACTCTTAATAATAATAAATGTTGCCAACTGAATTCTCCCGTTTGTAGACATTCTTTATAGAAAAAAAGCCTTTGGACGTATCGTTCAATCACATAATATATATTTTTTAATATACTACTTGCATTATCTACTATTAACTCTACTAAACATGTTTGAGCTCGAACAGGTTTGTTTAAAATAAATTGAGCACGTTTTGACTAAAACAATTAAACTGTATACAGTATGTGCAAGGATGGAATTTATAAAAGATGTAATGGACCAAAAAGTTCATATTTAAAAAAAAAATTGTTTTTGCCAAAAGCTGTTGTTTCTTAAAAAAACAAGATTCACGGTAAAAAAAATTTGATGGTCGCTCGAATCCGAAACGTCGGATTAAAAAAACTAGCCCCATCAGCTTGTAGAGGAGAAAAAGTTACTATAAGGAACTGAAAACCGCAACGTAATATCTTTTGTTAAACTAGAGAAATTAGGGATAATAATAATTAATATGGAAAAATAGGCCATTTTTTAAAACATTAATTAATCAATTAAATCTCTGGTTTAACAAAAGATATCACGTTGCGGTTTTCAGTTTCTTATAGTAACTTTTCCTCCTCTACAAGCTGATGGGGTTAGTTTTTTAATCCGACGTTTCGGATTCGAGCGACCATCATCAACTTTTTTATTTTAAATACGGACCTGGATTTTCTATTCCACTATTTAATAGCCTTTATAAGCCTAGAATAAAATATGATGAAAAAGTCATATCATAATATTTGATTTTTTTGAGAAAATCCTTATTCATTGAGGAATTACGGAAAAACGCCATCTAGTGGCCACCATCAGAATCAATATGGTATAGTTAATATATCTACGTGTAGAGGAAAAGAAGGGCTTTTTTTCAAGACCAAGTTGAATAAAATCGGTTTATCCAAAGCAGAGTATCAGCGTTTGAAAGAAAAAAAGTTTGACCTTCTCCCACCACTTTATTATTGAAAATAGAAAAAAACGATCCCTAACATAAAGTTGCATAATTTTATGAAGAATACAATGCTTATATTTTTAACATATTTTTATTAAGAAAAATCGAGAGAAAATCGGCATTTCTATTTTGAAAGTTCTCTTACGCCCCCTAGCGGTCATTTTTCGAACTTGATAATAATTTCCAGCAATTTCTCTTGGCCGCTTTTATCGATATATATTTTTTCCCAAAGTCCTAGTGTTATTACTTTCTGAGATATAGCCGATTACCTCCTTAGGTAAATTGTAAACTTTTTTCTGATAACCAGCATGGATATATTTCAAAGCGGTCGACACAAACCGCAATTTATCAATTTACTCATGCAGTTCTGAACCAGCTGGAAGGGGGCAACATTGCACTTGGGTTGTTTTTAGATCTGTCGAAGGCATTTGATTGTCTGGATAGAGATATATTATTTCGAAAGGTATGGCTGTATGGAGTTAGAGGATGTGCCCTGGATTGGTTTAAGTCTTATTTGAGCGAAAGAACTCAGCGAGTTGTTGTAAACGCAAATGGTATAACTTATAAATCAGAGATATTGCAAAGTACGGTAGGTGTTCCACAGGGCAGTATACTGGGACCAATTTTGTTTATAGTATTTTTAAATGATATCAATCTTGAAATTAATAATGACAAGTATTTTTTGACACAGTATGCTGACGATACAAGTTTGTTAGTAAATGGTTCAAGAATGGCTGAAATATCTGAAAATGTAAATAACCTATTCTCACAGGCAGAGATGTGGTTTGAAAGAAATAAGTTGTGTTTAAATAAAGCAAAAACCAATGCCGTACTTTTTAGAACTAAACAAAACAAAATTGCTAAACAGGAATCTGTTCATGTTGGCAGCACTGAGCTCAAACTTCAAAACAATACTAAGTTCTTAGGTATCTATATCAATGAATCTTTCGATTGGTCCTGTCACATTGAGCACCTTAGTGAAAAGCTGAATAAAATTTGTTACTGTATTTGTACTATTGGTAAATATTTAAATGAAACGGCTAGAAGAACGCTGTACTTTGCAAATTTTGAAGGCACTGCACGATACGGAATAATTTTCTGGGCTGCACACTTTAGGGCTCAGAATATTTTCATAATTCAAAAACGGCTATTGAGAATTATCTACAAAATGTCTCCACTGCAGTCTTGTAGAGGAATCTTTAAATCCAAGGCCATATTGACAATATATGGTTTATATATTTATGACATACTTTTATTTGTTTTTAAAAACAAGGATAAGTTTGAAAATATTTTTCATAATAATTGCACAACTCGAAGAAGCAATTTAATATATCCAAGACATAAACTAACCTTATACGAAAAAAGTCCCTATTACATTGGCCTTAAATGCTACAATAAATTAGATAATAGTTTAAAATGTATATCAGTGGAGAAAATATTTAAACGGAAACTGAAAGAATATTTGATAAATTTGGAGCCCTACAGTGTGAATGATTTTTTGGGTGGATGAATGGATGTACCAGCATATATTGTATACTTGTAGAAATATGGGCTACATTAGCCATTTTGACGTAATTTCATTTTATGTTTTTTGTATAAACTATGTAATTTGAAATATAAATAAAATAAATAAATAAAAAAATAGGTGAAACACCCGGTACATATAAAAAAAAATTTCAACGTGAACCTTGTGTTTTTAAAAAGCAGAAGCGTTTGGCAAAAACAACTTTTTTGAAATGTGAAATTTTTGGTCCATTACATGTATTGTAAAGGCCATCCCTGGACATACTGTAGATACTATTGAAGGCGGCAAAACTATTTTTGTATACTTGATGTTTCGTAAGTAATCTAAAATATTTCAGCTCTTAAATAATTTAACGTTCGCCTATTGTTTAAACGCCACAGATATTATATACAATTGTGTACTGTATTTTTCGTAATCTTTACTCAATACCTAACAAAGAACGCCCCTTGGAATTTATTCATTTAATATCTATTTCAGGAGAAAAACGTTCAGACTTTGAGTTACTTTAAAAAAGCATTTTTCTCCTATAATGAGCTTCAAACGAAAAAATTCTGAGCGGCATCCTTTGTTAGGTATTGAATGAGGATTACCAAAAATGCAATACAAATTTAACAAGACCAGTAAGGTGCACGTTTTTTAAATACTATGAACACAAATGCCTACCTGTACGCCGCTGCCAAAGCAATTACATTTTTGTTTGCCCGAAAACATGCCCATAGATTAGATTACTACATGACATTGTTCCATATAAACAATATGTATATCTTTGAGAAACACAACAAGAACCGAAACAGCTTTAAAAATCAACATCATATTACATTGCAGCCAGTTTGACAGTTAGAGACACCTGTCAAAGACCATTTTAAGCTTCCTCCGGCTCCAACAAATGCTGGGCCTCGATGTAATTTTGAAAAGTTTGAGGAAACCGCTTGTTGAGAGCCGCAGTGGTCGTGATGCTTTGCTGCCTTTTTATCATCATAAGAGTAAAAACTACCGCTAAGCTTACTAATATTAACGCTAGAACGACGCCACCTACTGCAAAAGAGAGGAACTAGAATTAGTGAGTGGATAAGTGACTGCAAGAGTTCTAAACTTAGTGGCTGTCTCGCAAGCTTACCTGAAATCATTATGACAGTTCCGACAGTGTAGTTGCCCCCAGCGCCGACCAAAATTTGCTGAGCTGGCAACGTTGTACCGTTGTTTTTGACCGGGGCGATTTCCAAAATCCCGCAGAATAAGTTGAAGAGGTCCACTGTATGGAACGGGTTTACTTTGGTTTGTTTTTTGATTTTGGGGCCTATAGCCATGAAAAAAGGTCGCATGTCTGTCACGTTGTAGTCGTAGCCGTGGACTCCGAACTCTGAGGTATTTGTAACTGTAAAAGATCAGCATATCAGGTTATGCTGATTGAAAATTTCAATGCTTACTAGCTCGCGAACTATTGATTCTACAACAAAAATAGTAAACTCTATTCCACAATAATTCGTTATCGTGATTTCTCGACCGCAATAAAATTTAAATGACAACCCTCAGTCGTAATCCCAACCATAAATAAGCTTCCTGACAAATATCTATTGTGTAGGCACCGGACCTTTTGAAAGGGTACAGGTCCCGATTACCTAATAATTTAAATAGTTTAGGTTAGCTATTTTCAATAAAAAAACAAAAAAACAACAAATATAAAATAATAGGTAAGTATCTTTATTTTAATTATGACATTTTTTTTACTTTCTCTGTAAAATGTAAACATTAGAATTTTAACTATTACTTTTACCATTTAAGGAATTTGTTAAAAATGTATTGTTATTATATATATAGGCCTTATTACCAGATTTATCTGTTTCGAGGTCAGTAATAAATATAAAAAAAAAAAATTAAATAGCTATTAATATTTATACAAAAATACTAATAATAATACAATATTTAACCTAACCTACTCTATATTTAGCTCTGTTTTACTATCACTATCTTCTTCTTGTAGGAATCTTCGACTTGGATCACGTGTCTCACAGAATTTTTCCAACTTTCTACTGGGATATTATTTACACATTTTTTAATTAATTCTATAACAGAACTACTTAGTGTAGGAGATGTCTTTTCTCTTCTAATCATCGTCTTTAACTGGCTCCATATATGTTCTATTGGGTTAAAAATACAGTAATACGGCACTTTACTTAGTTGGCGACTGTGGTAACTAGCGTTGTCCATCACAATAACACTATTTTTGGGCACATTCGAAAGCAGACGATTCTGAAACCAATCTTCAAGCATTGTAGCATCCGTGTGATCCGTTTTAGCTTTAGTTTGACATTTGATTGTTGAATCGCTCCAACCTTTTTTAGGAGTGTCGTGGGTATCAAACCAAGTTTCGTCCAAGTATAAAATTGAACGATTTTCTTCCCTATATTGTCTGATAAGATTCAAATAATCTCTACGCCATACTTGTAAACGCTGCGATTCCATTAGTACTTGTCGTTTGTCAATGGTACGATATTTAAAACTCATTGCTTTTACTATTCTCCAAAGGCTTGTCCTGCCACATGAAATGTCGGTTTCGTCTGCTGTAAGTACCTTTTTTAGCGTATCTATTGTTGGGACTATTTGTTTACTGTACATGTCATAAATTTTCCTCCGAATCAAGTCTTTATCAGCTTTTTCGATGCTTCTCAATTTTCCGCTGTCACACCGTTTTTTCCTTGGCTGGATGGGTTTGGTCACTATATCTTTTACTGTCGTTAATGCAACTTTGGTCAAAATACTCGTTTCACTAAAACTTGCACTCCGGTCATACCCTTTTTCTAAAAGGGTACAGTAAACGTTCTTTATGATGTTTTTGGCATCAAGTGATAAATGTTTTTTCTTCATTACACCATAACTTCCGGAAGCAATATTATCTGAAGTTTCACACAGATCTGACATATCTTGGATGCTCGATAACACACACGAAAATACCTTTAACGCACAGCTTGACAAACACCAAACGACTGATGAACTAAGATGAAAAGACTCTGCTTTATATTAAACACCTGCAATTTGCCATTAACCTACCTAATATACCAATATAATAACATAATTAATAGTGACGTAAGGCCCTTAATAATTAGTTTAGGCATAGATGATATTATAATATTGTAGATTAGTATTTTCGTATAAATATTAATAGCTATTTAATTACATGATTAAAATAAAGATACTTACCTATTATTTCATATTTGTTGTTTTGTTGAAAATAGCCAACCTAAACTATCGAAATTAGTAGGTAATCAGGACCTGTACCCTTTCAAAAGGCACTTATTTATGACTGGGTTTAAATTTTATTGCGGTCGGGAAATCAACGAATTTTTGTGGAATGGAGTATACATGGACATTTTTGTGGCACTGACCGTTCTTGAGTTCGGGCGCATCAAAGTTTTTGCGAATTATTCCACACGTTATAGGTTTAAATATCAATCTTGTGAATCATTATATTCCTTGCAACTTCTGTCACAGACGCTGTTTCGTAAGATTAACAGTTTGTAAGCCACAGCGTGTCAAAGATTGCAAAAAATCTAACATAACATTAATTAAGTATTTATCTGACCCCCTGAGCCCTAAAAGAATGTAATTGTAAACTTGCACAGCCTTACATTCTCATCCTTCATCCCCTTGTTGATTTTACTATAGTAAACAATATAAAACAATAACAAAAATATGAGTTAGGGACCTTACAATGAAGGGCAACTCTGACCTCACAAAGAAATTTATTGATAAAATTCAATTATCAGTAACTTCTTTATTAATGAATCGATTTCAATAAAAAAATACTACAATTATACAGGGTGTCCGGTAACCCTAATTTATCATGAGAAAAAAATCCTAGGCTGCCCCTTAACGGGGATACAGAGCCCCGAAGGGGTACCCAGTGACTTACCTTTTGGCTTTAACTTTTGAACAGACATGTATAACTTAATGAAAGCCTAATGTTTTATGTAGGTCACAAAGACTCATAAAACAATACTACAGGAGCTGTTTTACATCGTCAGGAAAGTCAGGAACGAACTTGCCACCACACTCGTAGGGCCAAAATTATGACAGTTGTCATTTTACAGAGTTGAAAACTGACTTTTTAAATACTCTGGTCATTCCTCTTTGAAAAAGGTACTCTACATTTGTTTCGATAAGATTAGCCGTTTTCGAAGAAAATACATTTTTTTGTATAACAAGCTAGTTTTACACTAGGTGAAACAAAATAGTGTTCTAGTACTATAACTTGGGTAATATCTCGGTTTAGAAAAAACATTTCAAAAAGAATAAAAAAGTAAAACGTTGCGAAAGGCTGCTTCTTTAATGTGGGCTTGAACAAAACGTTCCTTCACGCCCCAATAATTCCACAGGATCTCTCAAAGTTGTGGTACAAAAACACTGTTTTGTTTCCCCTTGTGTTAAACTGAATTTCTTTATATTTTAATAATCAATCGGATCAATAATAAAAAAATTACTAATAATTAAATTTTATCAAAAATTTTCTTATAAAAGTCATTTTTGCAATGTGTACTTACGGGTGAAGTTATACTTTTTCGCATACAAAGGTGCCCCAATAATAAGGTCATCCAAAGCATAGCCCACCTCAGCCATTACTAAAATAGCAGGAGATCTACGATTGTTTCTATAGTGCCATCTTTCTAAATACTCAGATTTTTTGTAGACCCTAAAATGCCCATTTTTTTCAGAGCCCGCTTGTAAGGCTTCATAAATGGAGTCTTCATAACCTAAAACAACAATAAAAAAATTTAATTCAAACAAGAAAATCTCCAAATAAACAAGTTTAACCTTCATGTGGATGAATTTGTATTGATGGGCTTGCACCAGACCATTCGTAAGTCCCATTGGTCATGTATTGGGTTATATTCACAAAACGGGGTGGTGTCACAGCTATCATACCATGGTCACTCAGATGAATGACATTTACTTTATCAGTTAGGCCTTGATTGCCAAGTTGTTGCTGAAAACATTAACAACATTTATTATTTTTAAGTCATTTTACTTAAGAGAGGTACACTTACATGTAAATAGCCAGTTATGTTGTCCAGTTTGTGTAGTAGATTCTTGACAGTTTCAGAATTAGGCCCAAAAGCATGCCCATGCGTATCTGGTTCCTCAAAGTACAACATCACCAAGTTTGCTGGCTTTTTTGGATCAGTTATCCAAGAAATCGACTGAAAAAGTTAAAAATATCAAATCTTACACTTGTGGATATTGAAATGCATATAAGAGTCAGAATGTAAACTTACTTGGTCCACCCTCTTGTGCCAATCATAACCAAATTGGTATGGCATTGCATAGGTAATAGTTTTGTTCTGGTAGGAGAACTCCCCACCTGGCCACATGAAAGACCCTGAATATCTTCCATCCCCTATATCTTCATTTAACCTCTACATTATAAAAACAAAACAAATATGGTTTTACATTTTCACACAATGTTAAATCAAGCTTATCTGGCTGGTTAATCTTTGCTCAAAGACATTATCTTTGTTTGATTTTAGATTGGCCAACTAGCTGAGGATATTGTTGTTTATGTACACGAATAAATAAGATATTAATATAATGATTATATGAGGTGCTTACCCATATAGGCTTTACGTCGTCATTGTAATGGTACATTTCAGGACTCATTTTTATAATTCTCTTGTATTCCGGATCATAAAAAGTGTTTCCAATAACCCCATGTACTTCTGGATACAAACCAGTGGCTATTGAGTGGTGATTTGGAAATGTTTTCGTTGGAAACACATTCGTTAGATATTCGGCGTAAGTGCCTTTATGCCTTATCAGTTCCATGTATGGTAAGTTTTCGGTATCGAAGAAGTTGTATCGAAAAGCATCGTAAGACACTACAATTAAAATAGGATGTTTGGATATTGAAAGGGCCGACGGAATTAAAAACAGTAGACACGAAAAGCATAAATATTGAGCAATGTTAGTTCGTAAAAACATTGCAAAAGTTTATTATTATTTTAGAAGGGACCACAACACAAATAATGGCTTGACTGATGAATGCAGTAAAAAGTCAAGGACGTACACGTTAAAAACAGCTGGTTTTGTAACGGAGCCCTCAGTCTTGCCACCAGCAGATAATGAAAATTATTTTATTGCCAACATCAAGAACAGGGTTCTCTGAAGTTTCCTAACCTCCAATTGCCATCTGTCTAAAAATTCTTTAAAATGTCAGTATTTCGCGAATAGTAGGTAAAGTTTTATTTATCAAGAATTTTAGAAATAATGCTTAAAATACTCGAATTTTTTAAGATAAACCAGTGCACCGTCATTACTAAACGGATTTTTACATCGTTCAAACAGAATTAGGCCTGGAAAAATGGTCGTAGCTCGAAGGGGCCAACAACTGCTCAAAACCGGTCAAAGAGTGACGTTTCCGAAAAATTTTCCCTTTGGACCTTCTAATAATACATTTGGCTTCAAAAACTACTCGAGTTTTTGTCTGAATTCGGTGCCTGAGAAGAGAGAAACCTTAGTGAGGTTATGGCTCGATGTTCGAGGACTGCACTTCACTAAAGAGACCCCCAGATCTGTACTGACTAAGTTATCACCACAAGAGGTAAGAATTTGATATTTAAATTACTGTGTTTGCACCCAGATAATAACAGAAGCGACATAAAGCCTTGGGCAAAGATATTCATCTGGGATTATATGTAACGTGTTGGTAGAGCTGTTTTTTGGAAACGTTTTTATTGTTTGGTATTAGCTTCTCGATAACACCAATGTAAAGACATATGTAATAAAGGTCGTAAATTACCTCTAATCTACAGTATTGTGTGCTTTTAAATCTGGTATTTTCAGTCACTTTAGTCTCGCTATGAACTTATGCATGTTCTCAGTTTTAAATGTCCTTAGTCCTTAACTAAGTTTTCAACAGTAATTGAAAATTCAGCTTCTACATAAACAAAGTCCCAAGTGCAAATTATGAAAACTACAATGCTCGTGTTGAGTAGTAGTGTATGCTCTTAAACGATTCAAGAAAACCAATTTGCACAACTGACTGAAAACGAATTACTACAGATCGTAGGTACAGGGAATTGATCAGAGTGTAGCCAGGAAAGTAGAGGATAAACATCTTTCTACCTTGGTGCTTGTTAGAAACAATAAATAGGCCAATTGATAAGTAATAGTGTCAATGTCAACAAAGACTAGGATCCTATATCTGTAGTAAAGGTCAGGCCAAAAATTTATGAGAGTAGGATTTACCAGTCAGATAATAAAAATTGTATGTGGTGTACCTATACCGGGTGTTAATAAGTCATTGTACTTACAGAGCACCACAGTGATATGTTAGGTAATAGATATGTTTTATTCAAATTTACTGGAATGCTGCTGTGTTTGGATCTTAGTCTCTTTTCCTAAAAGCCAAATAAATATCTCTCCCGGTTCCCTGTAATTTAGATACCGTGCCAATTTTTGTTAATGGCAACCTGTAAAATCCGGGGAGAGGGTGATAAGTTTTGGGGTTTCGCAGGGTTCGGTACTTGAACCACTACTTTTCCTAATATACATAAATGACCTACCCTATGCAGATACCTCTTAACACTATATATGGGGAAACCTCAACTATAAAACAAACAGTCAATGGGGTACCACAAGGGACAGTACTAGGGCCTACACTCTTTATTATGTATATAAATGATATTATTAAAGTTGTTCATAATTGTAAAATTCAACTATTTGCTGTTGATACCATCATATATGTAACTGGGGATAGGATAGATGAAATAATACACACTCTGAATTTTGAACTTAATAATACATTTGAATGGCTAAATAATAACTATCTTCAACTAAATATAAGCAAAACAAAAATGATGATCATTAGAAATAAACATATTAGGGTAGATATTGATGCAAACACAACTGTAAATATTAATAATCAGGTAATTGACATAGTAGATTGTTTCACTTATCTAGGCTGTGTAATAGATGAACATTTAACCTTTTCTAAACACTATATGTATATTACGAAAAAAAATTCAAAGAAAATCAATATATTGGGACGTATGTCAAAAGACCTTAGTGCTTGGGCGAAATTAACTATATATAAAACAATCATAGCACCGCGTTTTTACTTCTGTTCAACATTGTTGTTTTTGATGAATAATTCTGAAATTGACACTTTACAAAAAAACAAAACAGGGCTCTAAGAATTATACTAGGATGTAATAAATATATTAGACGCTCTGATATGTTGCATTCTACAAACCTCTTAAGTGTAAGACAAACTGTAACATATAATGCAATGATATTTATATACAAAATTTTAAATAAATTAGTACCCCAACATCTTTTAAATAACTGCAAACTTGTTAGGGATATACACGAACACAATACACGTTCAATGAATAATTTTTACCTAGATAGAGTTAAAACTAGCTTTGCTCAAAATAGTTTATTTTACAAAGGGCTAAGGCTATATAATGAGCTGCCTGACCATATAAGGGATTGTAATAGTCTGCTAGGTTTTAAGAAATCATGTTTATTATATATAAGGCAGAATATTGGAATATGACTTATTACAGAGACACTGTATTTTTGATATTGTCGTTGGAGTTTGTTTTGTTGCTCTGCATGATGTGGCGCGCACATGAATTTGTATTTTTGTTTAAATTTTTAATAGATGTGATAATGTAACATAATGTAATGATGCTAGCCATGTGCTATTAATAAAGCTATTTATTATTTAACACTACACTGTCTTCGCGGATGATACCACCATGTCCTTTACATCTGCAGATAAGACCTTATTTTATGAAGCTGTCAACATTTTTAATGCTCTGCTTGAACACCTCAAGTCCTCCAAATTTTCGTTCCTTTAACAATAAATACCTAGCAAATAAGTAGATTTTACATGATGTCACAAAATTCTACCATATTGTATTATGCAATTTTGATATAACCATAGTACTATATTTCCTATTGTCTGACAGCAAGTAGGTAACCTTCATTATAAATGCAAAAAACAAACTTTGGGATAGTGTGAACAAAAAAAAAAAATAAAAAAAAAGGAAAATTTGAAAAGGGTATTATATCTTATTTACAAAATAAAAATATACTTCCCGAATACCAGTTTGGTTTCAAGGGTGGTTGTAGCACTGAAGATTCGGGAGGTAACGGATCATATAGCCCATTGCTTCAATAGTGGAACAAAAATCAATAGTGGTATTTCTGGATCTGGCGAAGGCTTTTGACTCGGTGTCACATCCTATACTGCTGGAGGTGCTGCATTCAACTATACTGTATTACTATTTTCGGGTACTACAAGGGAAACTGTATTTAGTGAAGCTGAAAGAGGTCTACAACATGTTAAGAGATAGTTAAGATCATTTAAACTTACTTTTTCTTCTGGATCTCTCTCTCTCTCTTCCAAGTCAGGCATTGCCTTCAATTTCTATTGGCCATTGGGGCCTTATTATTATTAACACTGTTATTAAATGATGAAAGTGTATATTCAGTCTTAACTGAATATTTCTAACACTTTCTTAAGTTTCCTTCCAAGACAATAGTTTCTTAAATGAAACAACGACGACTATCTTAACTGAAGAATTTTGAAGTTAAAATATTCTTGACTGAAGTTCTTAAAAGAAAAATTCTTCATTTATGAATACGAAAACGTCTTGGATGACACCTGTGGATTTCTTCCGGTGAATCAAATTAAACAAGAATATAATACGCTATAGTAAAGAATTTTTCTTCGTTATAGGTATATACAAATCACTAAATATCTTTGATGAATGCAAATTGAGTGAAGCATACTTGTTTTCCGTGTAGTGGCCTCTGGTATTCGTGTTGTTTTCCTCTGTACTTTCCAGAAGTTTCTAAACTCACTTAAAAAATTAAAAACAAACACAGCAGTGGGCGATGATGATAAATGAACCAATATTAAAGTCCTGCTAAATTTATTTATTTATTGAACAAATACACTACAGGGCAGGCCCCAAATGGTACAAATCAATTTTACAGACATTAAAATTATACAAGAAAAACAAAATAAAACACCAATACAAAGATATTCACAATATGGTACGCTTAATGGAAAATAGAAAGAACCTCGTCCTAATATCGATTGCCGAACACGTTGAAATATTCCCGGCGTATGTCTTATCTGATCACATGAAACCCGTATCCGTTGGATTAATTATTTTTCAGTGTTGTTGACGTCGCCTGTATTTGCTTGCGCATATTTGTTCGTCTGAGGCTTGCGCCAAACATAAATTGTTTACTGTATTTCTCATAGGTTGCGTGGTTCAAAATATGTCAGTTAACTTATAAGGCCTTTTTCTTACACAATATATATCTATTTGCTTCTGGTATTTCATTTACTCATCTTCACATCCGTTCTGAGTAGCAGCAAATGATTTTTACTTTTACAACTTAGTATGGTAACTACTTACTGCATTAAAACAGCTATACATTTTTACATCACTAAACAAACAATATTATCGGGATACGCTACTGTACTCTTAAAACTTCGAGACTTTATCGTATCTACGAACTTGAGACTGCTTTTTACAATAGATAAACAGAATTTGAGTCGTGGTATAATAACAACCTTCGGGTATTCACCGCGAATTGACCTGGTTATTTCAACAGAAAAACGGAACTACAGTTGGGATGTATTAATCACATTAATATTAATCACATTAATACACCTTCGGAATAGAACTCCGCAAATTTTTCAACTTATTTCATTGCTTGAATACCATAAAATCAACTAAAACCGCGCAAAATTCCGCGAGAAGCCCGTGTGCTTTTCACAACCACTGATACAGATCTCTACTAACCGCCCGAAAAACTCAAACACGTCAAGTCTTACTTGCGATATATCACCCTCTTTCTCGCACCCAGTAACATTTTGTCATGCTGTTTTAACCCCTTTGCTCAGCCACGTAAGCTTAACACGTCGTTGCCTGGCAGACTGCTCGTTTTGTAGATGGCGGATCTTTTCTACTAGATTAGTTGTAAACAGCAACGTTGCTGTACTTTCAATGCTTTGAATTTATATTTGTTTGTATTATTAAATTAAGCAAATAGACAACTGAACCTTTGTCCAACAAGTGTTGACTGGAGTTTTACAAACGAGGCAGTTTAAATGTCCCCAAAGGAAAAAATCAAAGGAATTTAAATCCGGTGACCTGAGTGGCCATGACTGTGAACCTGCGCGATCGATCCACTTTTCTTTATAAGTTGCATTCAGAAATTGACGGGCTACTATGCTAAAGTGAGGTGAGGCTCAACAATAAAAACAGTTTTCAATTATTTATAAAATAAAAAAAATTTTTTATTGATTGCAATAAAGTGATTTTTGTGCTTTTTCTCAAAAACGAAGCAAGATACGAAAAAAATCCTAAAAATAAAAAAGTTGTAGCTTTAGTTGCCTAATGCGAGAAAAACTCAAAAACTACAAACAAAAACAGTGGCGCACATTTTTTCAGTCAATAATCTTAGTAAGGTACCTTCCGGGACGCCACTGGACTTAAAAATTTTAATCTAGTCAGGGTGCCCCTTACTACCGTAAATAACACTGCCAAATTTCAACAAAATCGGCTAAAGGATTATTAAGATATTTACGAGAAGAACGTGTTAAGCAAATAAAATAATGACCAATAATAGCGTGCTTTATATTTTATCGCCCCATGGTACAGTAGGTTTCCTTAAGTCTGGTCTAGGTTTTTAAAATGTAATTAAATAGGGATGAAATGAAGTCACTCTTTTAACAGCCTTGTGCCTTTAATATATTAATATTTTAAGGCAGTAGCCCATTAAATTAATTTTTTTATATCGCAATAAATAACTGGTATTTTTATTTTTAAATATTGATTTGCAGTAAAATTTTTACTTCTTATTACCTAATAAAAAATAAATCGTCAATACCCAACAGAATAATACATTAAATGCTGTAAATCAAACGTTTTCCGAATATGTAAGTGACTCTTTGCGAATGTAATTAAAAATTACCTCGGTTTACAATACTAAAAATAGAAAAACTATGAACCTGCAGGAATCTACAGTGTTGATATTGCTGTTTATAGCGGTAAGCACAAAACATCAAATTACGTATGCTGTAAATGTATTGTTATTGAAGAGGCTTCCAAGGTTTTTATCTGTTTTAGACCGTTCTTTTTAGCGTTTTTGCCGCCTCATCGCCAACCATAACATCAAACATAACCAGCAGCACCGTCCAAACCATTACCGAGACTTTAGAAACAGTTCAAATCAACGGCGGCAACCCATTGCTCATATATATTCGTGAGGTATGGATATTGAATCTTATGATGCTTTGTGAGAAGCTCATTGGTTGGATACATATCAAGGCGTTACCCATGGTGTATATTCCGCTGCTGATACTGCATATTATCTTGTTGATACTGAATGGTACATTACTTACTCTTACTGATATATATTCTGATAACCCAAAAGGTCCATATAGTGTTCTGAACGAATTCATGGCTAGTTGGTTTAGGTTTATTAGATCGTTGTCCCTGTTTTGATTTGTTAAATTGCATGGTCGATTATATAAAGTATGTGTGTGTTATTTTAGTGTTGTTCGTTTTATTTCTAACCCACTAAGCCCCCCCCCCCCCCCAAGTAGCTGATTTTAACGTTTTACGCTTTCGACAGTCTAACCGGGACTCGTTATGTAGTCTATAATTAAGTTTTAATTGAATGTCCCAAAGGGGTACCTAGCGATTTACTTTTTTGGCTCTAACTTTTGAACCGACTTGTATAATGTAATGAAATTTTAATATTTTATAGAGGCCATAAAGAGTTATTAAACCATACCACAGTAGATGTTTTACACCGTCGGGGAATATAGCTATCTGATTTTGAATTAAAGATGCATTTTAAAAAAAATTACAAAAGTGGATAAAAGATTAAATATAACCTGTGTTTAATCACAACCGTGGTATCTTCTGCAACGTGATTGTTGTTTGTTGTCATTTCAACTTCAAAGGTTTGAATGGTAACACCAAAAATACTCATATTTTTTCAGGCTGATTACTAAACTCGCTTTGCGCATGCTGGCAATAAGAATCTTGCAATTATTTATTGCAGCAATAAAAAAATCCCATCTGTAATGCGGCCTTTAGGCTACAAGAAATGTTTGTTTCGTCGTTGGTAAGCCTCTTTTTTAGGGAAACCGGGGTAGGTACGGATTGTTCTTCTCGTCGTCGATACTTCTAAATGTGCTACAGTTCACTCGCTTCTTTCTGGGAATGATAGGTTTCAGTACTATACAGAGTGGCAAAAAAGTCGCGCATAATGCCTGTAACTTTTGAATTACCTCGTATACGGAAAAGTGACCTGTATGAAAGTTGTTCAGTAAATTATTCCCCACATTTCTACCTGCATGAATTTTTTCTGTCATTCCTGGTTTGGTTGCCATAGAAACCAACTTACTTTTTTTAAATGGAACACCCTCCATATGATTGCATAATATTTGGATTCTACTGGGAAAACTCTGAATTTTTTGTATTTCAAATTTTCACCTGTCAAGCAAGCGTTTCCGAGATAATGACAGCTCAATAATAAAAAACTTTCTAATTATAATTATTCCTACCTAATACCCACCAGTTGAGTCAAGGTGTTTTCATGACAGCGACCTAAGAGGTGTCGATTTTGAGTTCCTGTTTATTTTCTGTTGTTTGATTTCTAATTTGTTTACACTATGGTTCATTTGAATGAGAAACAACGAGTTGAAATTTTAATAAAAGCCGTTACGGAAATATGAAAAGATCGCAAGATCAGGTTTGTCAACTTTTCAATGAATTATATCCAAATAGACCTCCAATAAATCAGTCAACGGTGTGTCAAGTGGTAAAGAAATTTCGAGAAACAGTGTTAGGGACGCCGCTAGATCAGGTCGACCTAAAACAGCAACCGGGGGAGAGAACGCTTTGGATATCATGCTCTCAATACATGAAAATCCAACACAATCATTCAGGCCAGTGGCAATAGATTTTAATGTGTCTCATCAGTCAGTGAGAAATTTGTTTAAGCACGAGAAGTTGCATCCCTACAAGGTAAAGCTGGTGCACGAGTTAAACGAGGACGATTTTGATAGAAGAACTGAATTTTGTGAGCTGATGATGGAAAGATGCAATAACGATTATAACTTCGCAACAAATATCATTTTCTTGGATAAAGCTACTTTCCATTTAAATGGCATTGTTAACGATTGGTCTGCTGAGAATACTCACTGGTTCCAGGAAGGTCATACTCAGAGGCCCGAAAAAGTTAATGTTTGGGCGGGCATAGTTGGTAGACATATTGTGGGACCTTTCTTCACAGATGGTAATTTGAACAGCGAAAGATATCTGGACCTCCTCAGGAATCACATAATCCCTTCTTGCAGAATGGTTTTACCGACTGTAAATAATGGCATAAACGAACAGGTATGGTTCCAGCAAGATGGAGCACCTGCGCATTATGCGGCAAATGTTAGACGATACATAAGCGAGCAATCTCCAGGAAGTTGGATAAGCAGAGAAGGAGCTATTGACTGGCCAGCGCGATCCCCGGACTTAACCTCTATCTATCTACCTCGCTTGACTTCTTTTCGTGGAATACTTAAAGAACAAAATCTACGTTAACCGTCCAAATCTTTAAAAGTCAGAATGAGTGCTGAAATTCAGGCCATTCCAGAGGACTTCCTTTTAAACGTTGTAGACGGGGTCAGGGATCCACTGGCGCTCTGCTTAGCAGAAAATGGTGGTAATTTTGAATTCGAGTTTGATTCCTAGCACTAAACGGAACATTTTTGGACCTTAGTTTATAAAGCAAACTGTCATTAATTTTTCATGTAGATTCACGCCCCTAAATATTTGCATACCATTAAGGAACACCCTGTATACCGTCTGTTTGACACTAGGTCGGCGCCTGCCGACCCTGCAGCCACTGCAAGCAGTTTGTATAAATAAAATTAACAACATTAATTTATTGATATAATTTAATTAATTTTGGTTCGAGTTTTTGTGCTCTGTACAATTTTTAAACCATGAGGAGAATGGTACATGCGCATTTTACCAAAATTTTAGTAGCCTGTAAATGCCTAAGCTCGCTAGCGTCATTATGTTATGCTCCATCAAAATTTTAAATTCTTCTCCATTTTCCTGCAAAGCTTCCCTTATTGGAGCGAATTCAAGAGTCGCTATAGATCTCACTACACCGCTTACGAAAACCACAAAACATCTTGAGATCAGTATCGCCCACTTTAGGGAAGGAAAATAGGAGATATATCCCGCCAACATCAGATCATCGAGAGCTTTCTCCGCGGGTTTTAACAAATCGCGATCTACAGCCAGCAAGGTGTCCGTCCATATCGACGGATATGGTATTGCTCTTGTCTCAGTGGCAGGGAGTGTGGCGACGGCTGTCTTCGTCAGTTCATTGGATGCCTTGAGTAGGGGTGTAGTAGCTTTGAGGCTTGATATCAGTAACATCTGGAAAATAACATAGACATTGTAAGGCAGGACATATTGTTGACTGTCCGACTCCAGTCATATTCGAACACATTTCAACTATTTTTGCAATTCCGAAAATTTTGGTGGCGAAGAGCGTTGAACACATTGAGAATAATAATTTTCTCATAATAATAATAATTGGACTACGCCTATGGAATACGGCGAAGACCACTTGGTTTTATAGTTTGATAATGATTTATTACTCTCTCGCATTAAGCAACAGACTATAACATACGTTAACACATGTAAAAAAATACCTACACAATAAAATAAAAAATATTTATTCAAAAATCTTTATTTTCAATTCTATTTTAATTGAATTTCTTATATACAACGCCCTGTATAATTTTAACAATGAAGAGCTTAAAATGTGGCAAGACCTTGAAACAGATTCAGCTTCATTCATGACCCATCTGGTTACGAATTTATCAACATTTGTAAACTTACCGAATATATGATTAAAATGCTGATGGTACTGGATGCCATTTTTGGTTCTTCTAAATTGACCCTGTCTGGAAAAAACGTTCTAATTCCAAAATGTATACGGGAATTGAATGCAAAAGTGATTTCGATTAAAAAAGCCATTTAACAACCCATAAAATATCAAAGTAGCTTTGGTAAGGCATAGGCGGAACAGGTTTAAAAAATACAATTTTTGCTTAAATTAGTCAGACGGCTGGTGAATTAATTGTTCCAGCCCATGAGGGTTGTGGAAATTGTTGATTCCATCTTTTGCAAATGTAGCTTCGTCACAAAAAAAGGGTTCTTGAAAGAGTCTATATAGATAATTGCTCCACCATTCACAAAGATGACCTCTTTGGGGAAGATCCGTGGGGAGAAGTTCTTGTGCCGGTTGGTAATGATAGGGATGCAGTGCGTTTTCTCGCAAAGTGTCTTGCACAGCCGTTCTACTTTGTCTAGTAAGTACAGAAACTCTTCTCGTGCTAGTACCGCAGGATCATTTTCAACTAGCTAAATCACTTCTGCAGCATTGTTTCTTCGCATACCTAAGTTCTCTTTCACAAATGGCGGTGGCCAAGTAATGGACCTATCCATCCATTTGGATACTGTTCATTGAGGAAATTAGTGTCACCTCTTCCATAATGGAGCACATCATTCTTCTGATTTGAAGAGGAATGTCCTCAAGTAGTAGAGGTAGATCGTGATCCAAAAAAGCCGGGTACATTTCGCCGTTCAAATTTCCGTCGGAGAAATGTGGTCTGTTAACTTCATTATTAATTATTCCAGCCCAAACGTTTACGGAGATTCTTCTCTGGAAATGGGTCTCTCGAATAGCATGTGAGTTTTCGATTGCACACACACATGTTTATACGCGGAACAAAGCGTGCCTACATTAGATAATTTAATTAAGAGGCTTGAAAAAGATGAAACCGGCGTTAAATGTGACAGAACAACGTTATGGAAGTGTATCCAACACATGGGTTTTAGATTTAAAAAAATTAACAAAAGACAAGTTTTAATGGAATCCAGTAGAATTCGGGAATGGCGATCCGAATATCTACAAAAAATTAGGATTTACAGAGATCAGCAAAGGCCGATTATTTTTTACTTGGATGAAACCTGGTTCGACACATGATTCCCCAGAAAAGGGTTGGGTTGACTCAAGCGGCAAGTGTAAAACAAGCGCGCCATCAAAAAGAGGTAAACGAATTACGATTTTGCATGCTGGATCTGAAGACGGATGGATTCCAAATGGACTTTCTCTGTCTGCAAAAAAACATTAAAGATTCTTCTCTGGATTACCATGAGGACACCACTGCTGATTTATTTGAAGATTGGTTTAAAAACAAGCTAATTCCAAATATACCTCCGAATAGCGTAATTGTAATGGACAATGCAAGCTATCATAGTAGGCATTGACCAAGACTCCCTCCTCAAATGACACAAAAGCAACAATCCAAAACTACATGTATGATAATGACATTAATTTTCAGGAAGATTACACCAAAAGGCAATTAATTGAGGTTTTACAAAGTTTAAAACTACAAAAGAAATACTTCTGTGATAATTATGCAAAAAATCTAGGGCATACAGTTTTAAGGCTTTCACAAGTTTTTAACATCCCTTCACAAAGTGATTCTGTATTCTCTGTATGTCCTAAACTTAAGGTGTGCTAACTTGAGAGCCACATACTTTACATTTGCTGATGACACGGTATTAGTATATTCGGGAACTAATGAACAAATATTAAATGAAGAAGTAAATATTGATCTCAAAAAATACAATCAGTGGCTGTATTTCAATAAACTTAAAATAAATATTGACAAAACAAAATTCCTGCTTTTTAAACAAAAAAACAAAATAGTGCGTGAAATGACAATACAAATAAATGATCTTATCTTGGAAAGGGTCGCAACTGTAAGGTATTTGGGATTGATGGTGGATGATAGGCTGAATTGGAGGGAACATGTCACCAAGCTTACTGAAAAGATTCTCCCTATGATTCCTTATATATTTAAGATTAGAAATTACATTACGGACAAAACTAAGAGACTGGTATACAATGCCTTTTTCTTGTCACACCTTCGATACCTTATAACAGTATGGGGGATGTGTGGAAAGGGTGTGTTTGAGAGTATGCAGATTGTACAAAACAAAATATTAAAAATATTATTTAATTTTGACAGGCTTACTCACACAGACACCTTATACAGTACATTGAAAATAGCTAGATTACCCGAAATTTTGGCTTTTGAGCAATGCAAATTAATGCATAAAATAATGTATGGGCAACAAAAGACAAATTCTCAATTCTCAGTCACAAATGAAATACATAATTACCCAACAAGAACACAAAACAACATCTATCACATACAAAACAGAACATGTATAGGTACTAACAATCCTTTTTTTAAGCTGTCGTATGTATTTAATCATCTTCCAATAGAAATTAAAGAAATTGTGATATATACATTGTTTATTAGGAAACTAAAAACATATTGTAACATCGTGTAAGCTGATTTAAATTTAAGACTTATAATGTAATATTTTAGTGTAAAAATATGCTTCTATGCTGTGTTTAAAATTGTATTCTCGAGGCCAGTGCTCAAGGCACTGATTAGAGTACATTTTGTTTTACTTTTGTAATTGTTTATCTTACAAGAAATATATTTTTTTTTTCAAAAAAAAAAAAGTCGGGAAATTCTGTTACACATGATGAAAAAGTGGAAAAATCCTATATCCATATAAACAATAGGTATAGCACAAATAATAATTAGAACAGATGATGATAGCGATAGTGATATTGATATATTAAGTGAATAATTATTATAAGTACCGAATAATTTGTATATTTTTTTAATCATAAATATAATTTTTAATAATAAAATAGCTTGTAATTTCACATTTAAACATAAATAAAATATTATTTAATGTCTTACTTATTTTTATTACAAACCATGATTAAATTCTAAGCAAAATACGGACCTGTTCGGCCATATTTTAATTTTACAGCTGTATCGGGTATTTCCTAATAGGGATCAGTTAGTCACTTTCTTATATCTCTAAACAGACTTTAGTGCAGACTACTCTTAAATAATTACATACACGTACTGTGCAGTGATTTCATCAGGGGCATCTTGACTTTAGTGCATGCTCCAGATGTAATTGGCTTTATTTCTGAAGAATGCTCATAACCTTAAAAATCGATTTCTTTAATATAATTTGTTTTCTCAAAGGTTTTTATGATTGTGTGTATGTTTATGGTGCTCCCGTTATTAATAAGCAATAATTAGGTCATTTTTTTTAAAGAGTTTTGGACCTTTATTATAATTTGTCAGGGAGCCAATGAAATTAATTTTTTATATTGCAATAAAAATAATTGTTCTTTTTGCCCAATGTCGATAAAATAATTTTTTAGTTAAATTATTACCTAATAAAAAAAACCATCAACGCCTTGGTATAAATCAAGCTTTTTTACGATAAAATAAAAGCTTATTAAATCATACATCAAAAAATAAAAAATAATACCCTATAATAAAATTTAACATTGTTTCCTACATGATCTGCAATAGATCCTGATATTTTTGAACTCTTGAGATATTAAAGTACTGACATTTGGTTGGGACTTAGGCAATACCAGGACGCTTTTTACGTTATGGCCAAAACTTTGTTGCATTTTACGGGGTGGTCTAGAAATACAGTTACTTTGGTTATTTGAGAAAAATGTCTAAAAGTTGATTTTTTTGAAATTAAATATTATGCACTGATTTAAAAAAGCTGCTCAAATTTGTTCTTTATTTATGTATACTCTGGCGGAAAATTAAGTCGGAAAAGTGTCTCTTTCAAAATTTTAAAGTCAGAAATGTCAACATTACGTATAGGCATAAGGCACCCAATTCCAAAACTGCTTTAATAATAATAATATTATAATAAAATAAATAATTAAAAACAGTGTGTTTCTTTAAAATAAAGAAGTTCTCTTTATTTAACAACTCAAGTTTAGTGTTCTCAGTAAATAAATATTTCTGAAAGCAATTAGTTCTTTGGAACAAGACTTCATTTTTTTTGTGTGTACTGGAGAATAATGTCTTGAGACTTATTAGTCTATCTTTAAATGAGGCGAAATAATCAATCAATCAAAACCGTCTTCTCCATGGGCGTGCAAGATTTTTCGGCATGTATAGATATAAATAGGCCTGAATTTTTAAATTCGTACAGAATTAGTAGGTACAAGGATCGACATTAAATTCAAGTTTTGTCTTGAAATATACATTTTAATATTAAACTTTTTAAGCTTAACATTATGTACAGCCGTACCATTTACCTGGAGTTTTAGAAAGCAATTTTATCAAAAGTAATTATAGTCTAGGTACTTATTCCGTTTCTCTAATCATTTTATTCCTTTTTTTTTTGTACCTAATCCTGGTTACCTGTTTGCTAATTATGTGGTTATTATGCCTTTATGGGTGCCTCTATTGGAATAGTACACCTATTTATATCTATACATACCTAAAGTCTGTGCGTTTTAAGAAGTCCGATATCGGATTAAATCACCAAGGGATGTTATCGCTTTTAAAACAGTAAGTCGGTTAAGTTACAATATCTTCGCACCTTCGCTATACTTGATCACACCGAACATCCCACTGGTTTACTGTATTCTATTACTGGGCGAAATCAGAGGTTTCAAAACAAAATTATCTTAGAATTACGCGTTGAGCATAAATAATAATTAAATAGATAATTAAATTATTTTGCTATTATTATAGTTAAATCTATATAATAATCGCTATTTTCCAAGAACCAATTAAAATTTGCTCAAGTGCGGGATGGTTAAATATGTTAAAGATTTTGTCAGGTATATACTTTTCCGATAATGACATTATTTTGGGATTATTATAATTAAATCGTCATAATAATTACTATTTTCCAAGAAATAATTAAAATTTGCTGAAGTGCGGGATGGTATGTTCTACTTTATTTTAAATAAGTAGTTGTGCTTTTCACTTTTAGTTTGTTTCTCATTGTGTGTGAATTAAAATCAGTTATTAAGCAAAGTTATGGAAAATGCTCAGCAAGGTGGCACATCGCCTAGAAGGCATTTATCTCCAGGTGAACGCCGTTTGGTATTACAAGTGGAACGTTATTTTACTTTAGAAAAGGATAACTCGGGCCCGTTAGAGTCTGTTTTGGCAGTGCAAAAACGAACGTCTGATGCTTGCGGCATTTCAGAGAAGACCTTAAGAAGACTTCGAAAAAAGAGTGAAGAGGATTTGGACAGACCATATAAAAGGGTTCGACTCCATTCAAAAACCTTGGATTTATCCCAAGGGATAAAACTCTCTATTAGGAATATTGTTTATGATATGTATAAAGCCAAGGAATATGTTACCCTCAAAGCTATTCTTGAAAAGATAAAGCATTGTTATTCAAGTACCCGTGCAAGTAATGGAAAAAGGTATATTATATTACATGCTGGTAATGAAGAAGGTTTTGTTTTAAATGCCAGTTTGATATTTTCATCAACAAAAAAAACTGATGATTATCACGGCAATATGGATGCTGAAATTTTTGAGCATTGGTTCGAGGAAAAACTTTTGAAAAGTTTAGAAAAACCTTCCTTAATTGTTTTAGACAATGCCTCTTACCATACGAGACTCGAAGAGAAATTCCCTACAAGCAGCTGGAAAAAGGAAGAAATAAAAGAGTGGTTGTCAAAGAAAAACATAAACCATGAAAATTTATATTTAAAAAGTGAACTTTTAAGCAAGTGTAAAGAGCAGTCATTTAAAAAAAAGTATGTTGTTGACGAATTAGCCCTCAAATATGGACATCAAGTTTTGAGATTGCCGCCCTACCATTGTCATTACAACGCAATTGAATTGGTATGGGGTATTAGCAAGAACTATTATGACAAACATGCCTGTAAAAATATCGGTAAGCCTAGCGTTATAAAGTTATGGGAGGAGGCGCTTAGCCAAGCGGGCAAAGAAGAATGGCGGAAATGCATTAAACACACAGAAAAAATTATTTTTGAATCTTATGAGACAGAACAGGTTATAGACGAAGTAAGACCGTTAATTATTACGAATGATGATGATGATGACGATGATGTTGATTCTGATGAGTCTGAAAGCATGGGTGAAATTTCAAATGCAGAGGAAGACTACTTTTAGTAGTACCTATCTACAAGTAGGTACGTTCTGTCGCAAGACTACAAAATCGGTTCTTTTTAGAACCAAAACTTTATAAAAAATAATTCGTAAAACTAATTTGTCTGAATACTACAAAAGCTAAAAAATTATTATTTTTCTTTGCCTAAACTAATTTTTTATTTACTTTAAATTATTTTATTTAGAAAATGTAATTCATCAACATCCAAAATTACCTTCAATATAATTTATTGTTTGAGAGCCACCGACATAATGCTCAAGAGGTTTTATGGCTTAGCGGACTTCTTAAAACGCACAGACTTTACCTTGAATGTTTGTTTCTGAACCTAGTCAAAGTGTGAAGTGTCAGTGTTTTTTTAATTAAAAATTTACAGTCCTTTACAAAGATGCAACCGGGGAAGACATTGAAAATGCCGAAGCAGAGTGCAACGCTTGTGACTATTGTGAGATTTGAGATCTGCGAAAACTCATAGATTTGAATGTAATATTTAGGTAGTTGATATAAGTTTTATTGATTCATAATATAAAAAATAGTAAAATAAAGGTTATAAACTCTAACGCGCCTCTAACTCTCGACTTGGTCTGATCCCGTCGTCCTTCGTCTCTTCTCCTTTCCCCGTCATCATCGGGCCACCGGCTCGGCGGCGGCGGTTCGCGTAGTTCCGCTTGTGGATAATTTTAATTCGGTGTCGTATGGGACAAATGCAACACAAGAATTTCGTTGAATTCCGTACCCATACTAACGTGCCCGTGTGATAATATAAACATTTTCAATGTTAATATGCAGAATTTTCAACAATTGCCTAAACGCCCTAGAGTCGGTCCATGTACAGTTAATGAAACAAATTTTATTCTTAACTGTTACGATTCTATTAAAAGTAAACATGCGGATTTGAGTGTTGACAATGCAGTGAGATTTACAGCAGATATGCTTAACGTTGGGAAAATCACAATACAGAGGGTGTAACTAAATAAGTGTAAAACATTTAAGGGGGTGATTCTTCATCGAAAAAAAGATAGGATCTTTCATATAAACAAACTTTATTGGAGCATCCCTTATTAAGATCCAGCCCCTTAAAGGGGGTACATAAAATTTGTCTAACATTTTTTTTCACAAGCACTAAAAAAGTTACAATATTGAAATTAACCTGACATTTTCTACTACCAAAAAGACACTTAGCCAGTAATTTATTTGGTTTACCCCATGGTTGTAAGGGGTGGAAAACGCAACCCCTAAAATTTATTTCCAATGCAACTTTTTGCCTTATTATTTGTTTACCATTTAAAAATTAATTTCCGATAGCCTGTTTCATTCTAAACAAAAAATGTCTCTTGAATTTTTTGCCCAAAATAAACCAGTTCGCAGCAAAAAATTATTTTACGAACAACTACAGAGATACATCGTCATAAATGCGAACTGGGTTTATTGTTATTTTGTAGTTACTACCTGCATTAAATGATAAAAGGGGAACAAACAAAACTAATTTATTAATAACAAAACATACAACATGTAGAAATCATAGTAAATGTTCAATATGTCTACCTCCAGACATGTAGCAGCCTATCATTGGAGATAAAGATTCATTCTTTTCTTTCCCGGTAGTTTTTGCAATCTGAGTCTGTATTTTAGTACTAACAGTGTTAGTCAAAATACGCCAAATTGTGCTATTTAATTCAGCGCTCGTTGGGGCATGTAGCCCAGAGAATAGCTGTTTTAGCATAATTTGGTTAATCCTTATTGTATAAGGTCTCAGCAAGTGGCTTGAGAACAAAGTTCTCACATGTATACATATTTATATGTCATATTATGATTACCACTTGCCAAGTAGTATTCTCTTACTATTTATTATGTTTTCATATATTGTCATAAATATCTACGAATAGGCATGTTTAAGATTTTTGGTTTAAAAACTTCCCCAATACACGCTCCTGGTTAAGGGATTTTCCCAATAACAATGGTAAATCCTCAAATATAACAATAGCTTGCGATAAATTCAGGGTGGACCTACCTAAAGAATGCTCCTTATTTGGATCCTTTAATGTAAACACAATCGATTTTAGAGGATGGTGTTTAAATTGTTCTCGATACCCCGGTATGCGTTTTGCATTTATTACTTAACGCCATTTAAAGATAAGACTATAGTATCCGGATCAAAACCGGAAATAAACAACCAATGTATATTGTGCTGCACTGGGTTTGTTTGCAAAAATTATGGCTTTTAAACATGTTCCGCCCATGTCTTGCCAAAGCTGCTTTAAACTTATTATTTTTTAAATTGCTTTTAAATTATTTTTTTTATCGAATTCACTTTTGTGTTTTATTATTGAGTAAAATTCCGCAAGCGATTTTTACTGGCTGTGGCCGTTTTAAAAGAACCAAAAATGGCGTCAAGTATCATCAGAATGTTGATTGTGATATATTTGGTAAGTTTATAAAAGTACACAAATATATTCATGCCAATGAGTTTCGGTCATATAACCACCGTCATGCATGTACAGGGTGTTTCCTCAAATTTTGACAGCTTCTAGCGACTTTATTATTCCAGATAGAAATAAATTGTTGAGATAAAAATTGTAGAGTATCATCCAAACCGCCCGAATTTACTACTTAAAGAAACAATTCAGCATCACTGGTGAACTTTTTGACTTATTGTATACTTTTTTTAATGGAACACCCTATATATTACGTGTTTATTGGATAGCGCTTAAAATTCTCTTTTCAAAAATATATAGGTTGCCTATAATTACTTCAACCATTGTTGAATTATCCGCTATTAAAAAATCAAATATTACTAATTTACTATATAAAATAAATCACAGTAACCATTGAAATAATTAACAATTTTAATATCAAAAACAATACAAAATTTGATTTAACATTAACAATATAAAGTTTTTACAAATTTTCTATATGCCCGCCATTATTATTTAGGCACTTTGTGTAATCATCTTCTATTTTACCAATAGCATTCATACTAAAATGCGACTTTTCCTCGACTAAATTATTTATGCAATTTTTAATTTTAATTCTTAACTCCTCCAACGATGCGCTTCCTTCTTTATAAACTGTGTTTTTTACGTAACCCCAAAAGAAAGAATCTAAAATTGTTAAATCAGGGCTATTGGGTGGCCATCCAATGCTGCCATTTCTACCGATCCATAACGGATATCGATTGTCGAGAAAATTGCGGACAACCAAGACATTATGGGGTGCGCTCCATCTTGATGCCCGATTATGTCATTATACTGACGAATAGGCAAATTTTCCAAATAATTTTCTATCTCGTTGTCAAAGAGCTCTAAATATCTTTCACCATTTAAATTAAATTCGTAAAAAATAGGACCTATAACTTGAGTGTTGAGAATGCCGCACCAGACATGAACTGCTCTTCGGCCTTGGAATTTAATTTCACACATTCCGCGGGGGTTTTCTAATGCCCATAAATGACTATTTCGCCTGTTAAACATCCCAGCCGTGGTAAAAGTAGCTTCATTGCTCCATAATATCTTTTTAAAGAAATCGTTTTCCCTTACTTTCCTTTCAAGCATGTCTCTGCAGAAATTTTGCCTACTAACTTTTTGTTCCTCCGTCAACTTCTGAACAGGTAAAATTTTGTATGGATGATATCCATATTTACGAAGGGTAGTACTAATTTTCCTTTTAAAACGTAAATATAACCCTTTTAAAATACATGTAGTTCAAGAGTTATCAGAAGATGATTATGAGCGAAGAATTGAATTTTGTGATATTATGATGTCAAGGTTTGACCAAAATAACCAGTTTTTCAAATTTATAGTATTTTCGGACGAAGCAACATTTAGTAGGTTTTGGAAAATGAAAATCCACACTGAATGAGAGAAGGTGATACACAACGCCCTGGAAAATTAAATGTGTGGGCTGGGCTTCTGGGTACCCACAAGATCGGTCCATTTTTTATTGATGGAAATTTGACATCACAACTTTACCTTGAGCTCTTGGAAACGCAAATAGTGCCTAGGTACTATACGAAATGTGATGGGTTCAAATGTCTGTATGTGAGATACGTTTATTTGGCTCTGGATTTAACCAACTGGCCAGCTTATATTTTATTTATTCTTTTTATCTTTAGCATATTTACACAAATTGTCCCTACATATTGTAATCATATTCATATCTTCCTTCATTCAAACTGGACTTATTCTTGAAACCCTTTTTTTTTGTTTTTGTTTTTTTTTTTATTTTAATAATTTTTTTTTTTAATTTTGATATAACTTATGCAAGTACATTCTTCCAACAGGACGGAGCTCCTCCCCATTTTGATCGAGACGCGCGAATTTTTGAACAACACTTTTCCAAATAGGTGGATTGGTAGAGGGGGTACAATCGAGTGGCCACCTAGGTCCCCTGATTTGTCGCCTAACGACTACTTTTTATGGGGACAGAACAGAGTTTATTCCACAAAACCTCAAGATTTGACCGATTTGCAGCGTCGAATTTTGGACGATATTGAATTAATAACGCCAGAAATGATTTACAACACAATTAAAAAGTTTTATTTTCAATTAGCACACTGTCAAGCTGTTCAGGGAAAATAGAACAAAGTATGTTATAAAAAATTTAAAGTAAAAACTATAAATGAAAAATATACAGGGCGTTACATTTAAAAATATAAAATTCGTTCGAATTTCAGACAAACTAAAAAGCTGGCAACAACGCGAATATCGTCATTCGATGCGTCAGATCCTCTTACACAACTGTACACATTTTGGTTTAAATCTACCAATAAATTGTGATGTTATTAAGCTGTTTGCAGACTTTATATACACACTGTATATTTTTGAAAAGAGTATTTTAAGCGCTATCCAATAAAAACATAATTCATAGGGTGTTCCATTAAAAAAAGGTATACAATAAGTCAAAAAGTTCACCAGTTTGGATGATACCCTACAATTTTTATGTGAACAATTTTCTTCTATCTGGAATAAAATCGCTAGAAGCTGTCAAAATTTGAGGAACCACCCTGTATAAATTAAAACAACATAATTAAAATTAGGTGCATTGTCATTGTTCCAGTTTTTTCTTATATCGACCCTCGATGCCAAGGAACTGGAGACTAGAGCCGCCGCCCCTCACAAAAAGGGCAAATCTGCTGCGAGAACACAAATTGGCATCGGCGTTTCTAATGATTTGAAACAAGTATTGTTGGCTCTTGATAGCGAATTGATACAATCCACGCGAAGATTCCTCGAAGGTCTGATGTTGACGGAACATGTTTCCTATTTTCCTTCCATAAGGTGTGCGTTGCTGGTCTTAAGAGGTTTTGTAATTCTCATCAGCAGTGTAGTGAGAGCTATAGCGACCCTTGAATTTACTCCAGTACAGGAAGCTATGCAGGAAATTGCAAAGCAATTGAAAAATTATAGAATTTTACAGAACTTTAGTGTAATATAGTTGCTAAATGGGTCATTATTTCTTTTAAAATATAGTTTTCCCAATGAATTGTTGTTGTTATTTACCTTTTTAATATCCCGGAGATATAGCGCATTTCTTAATGTGTAAGGGCGAATGTTCATAAATCAGTGCAAATAAGTAAGACACGCGCGATGGTCAAAACGTGCAATTTTCAGACACAACTCTGACAGTGATTCAGAGAAGCAATTTATACTCTGTTTCTTAATGCCAGAGAGCAATAAAATGTAAAATTTCAGGTAAATTGCAATGATAGTTTTAAAAAATTCCGTATTTCAGACCTAGACACCCCGAATCGGCCCTAAATTAGAGTCACTCTTATTTGCATACAAAAAAAAAGACGACTTTGGTGAATAAAATTAAGGCGACAGCGGCGTTACTTCAGGTAGTTTATTAGAATAAAAAGTATAATAACTTGATTATAATTATAGAGATAGAGGCAGATAATTGAGATACACTAATAAAATTAATTATTTGAATTAAAAAAATTTTCCATTGACTCAAATAACAATTTGTTTCCTATAGCCAAACAAATATGCATTTGAAAAATACCAAGGGATTATTTGCCTCAATTAGTATTATCTCATTTGATACAAATTACTGTTTATTTGGAATTAATCACTGAATACAAAGTTCAAGCAAATATTTATTTCCTTAATACTAACCTAACTTAAATAAGCCGCTTCAATGACTTAAAGTAAATAGGGTGTTTTACATGTATTTGCCGTAACAACAACGTTATTTAATTAAACAATTTAAATAATTGGATTTAATTAAACCGGTAATTTCCATCAAAGTCGTTGTTTTTTTTATTCAAGTACATAATTGTTTAACTTGTCTTTTATACTTATTTAGACCAAGTATGATTTTATTTGGTTTAAATACCTTTTTTTAATTTTAAATAGATCAGAAAGTTCATTCAAATCAGTTCTTATTTTATCCAAATAAGCAGATTAAATCCCCTATTGCTATTGAATATGGTTTAATCAGTACCTATACCATAATAATCACAAACCTTATCAACAAACACCTTACAAATTACGCGCACGCGCACAACGATTTTCACATATAAATAACATAAAAGTTAAAAGATAACCATCTCTTATTTTATTTTTATGTCATGTTATTTTGCTGTATAAACCCACCATTAGTTGTTGTCCCCCTTAAAATATACGTCAATAAAACGTTATAGAGAAGTTAATTACTTCTAGCTACTGTTTTGAATTTGAAAATGTTTTGATTGTAAGATTCTACATTATATCTTGTTTTTGTAATTATATTATGTAAAATATTACCACACATTGTTATTTATTAGTTAATAAAAATTTTTAAATGGTTTTATATGTTATAAATGCCTACGAATATAATCTAATATAATTTTGGGAGAATAGGCATGTTTAAAATTTTAATTTCAAAAACTTCCCCAATACACCCTCCTGACTAAGGGATTTTCCTAATAACAATGGTAAATCCTCAAATATAACATAAGCTTGCGATAAATTCAGGCTGGACCTACCTAAAGAATGCTCATTATTTGGATCCTTTAATGTAAATACAATAGATTTTAAGGGATGGTGTTTAAATTGTTCTTGATACCCCGGTATACGTTTTACATATTTAATGAGCATTTATTACTTCTTGCTACATCTCATTGCATGTGGACTATGAGGTGGCGCTTCCTTCATTTATTTCTGGTCAAAGTCAGGGGATGAGAGCATCGCAAAGTTTCATAATAAATAATAATTAAACTGACAAGTCCACAGTCGAGTCTGAGATACCTATATAAGACTATAAGACTACATACAATAAATAACTTTTTTGTTGCGTCAAAATTTCTTGAAATTTTAATTTTTGATTCAAGAGAAATGTTAATCCTTTTTGTTTGTCTGTCATCCATTGTTCAAAATGTAAACAGACGCGTATGGTTATAAAACGCATAGTTTTCCGCAAAATACGTTGTAGCTGTTTTTCATTTGTCGCTGAAGTGAATAGGTGAAAAACATGGCGGCAGTTGGCAATATACTTCTTGTACTGGTAAGTATTTTTGTATACATTAAGAACCTCTAACATTAAATAAATTCTGTATGGTCACTTTGGTAGATCACGGACACACGGAAGTAATATTTTTTAATGCGCATTATATGAACTAAAATACGCGTAACAAGGTGTTTTTAATTTTACTATAAGTAGAAAAAAAAATTACACACATAAAAATAATGTTTTAACGTAAAGCCATTGGTTTCTAATTAGGACATTTCATATGTGGAGAAGAAATGGGATATGAAAGTGACAAAAAAATGTTTTTGTATTTGTGCACTTAGAATAAAAGAAAATATCAGAAATTCAAAAAACGGGTCTTCAACGATTATGACGCCTACTCCGTCTGAGACGAGAGGTCAAGTTTCGGACTGACGTATGTTACTTGACGTTTATTACCAATGCCGAGCTTCTGATTCCCGAGAATATCAAGCACTTTTGGTCCTACGTCATGAATTTGGGGGGGGGGGGGGGTTGTCCGGTCTCCCAATTGGTATGCAGTACGGCGATCTTACCCTTAGTGAACCCACGGACATTGCTATTGCCTTCGCTACTCATTTTCAGTCTTGCTACTCGGATCACTCCAACTCGATCAGTTCTGGTGCTTTGCCTACTGAATTCTCATCCATTTTATCTTCTCACATTTTTACTATCAAAGAAATTAGGGATAAGATAATGTCTCTTGACGTTTCTAAGGGGGCTGGTCCGGACGGTATACCCCCTTTACTCCTGTTAAATTGCTGCAGCTCACTCCTGGACCCCTTAAGAACTCTCTTTCAGAGATCTATCAACACCGGCTGCTTTCCTTTTTCATGGAAACATTCTAATTTGATTCCCGTTTTCAAATCGGGTAACAAGACGAAGATAGTTAACTATTGTGGAATCACTCTGCTCTCTTTACTACAAAATCAATTTAATTTCTGTATAAAATTAATTAAAATTCTCATAATGCCTTGGAAAAAGAGGACCAATAGAGTGACTCCCAGACCTGTCATCTCTGTATTGCTTTTTATGGGGTTATTTACACATAGAACTTCACGTTTTGAGCGTTTAATTTACTGATCTGGACGCAGAATCTTCAATCATTTGTCGATTCGCATTAATTCATCAACAACATCAGACTAGTTAGAGTTTTAGGGCCATACTAAAGGGAACATTTCGATGACAGGTTGAACTTCACCCGTCTATACTATAGCAATTTGACAGGTCTAAGCATTAGGCAATCCAACGATGTATCAAATTACGATTTGCCTGCCACGGCCGTATTGAATTCGTCCCACAGAGCTCAAAAACATTCAACGAACAATTCAATATGGTCGTGGAGGGCAAATATACACGGATTCAATGCTTAGTTTACAGTCGAATCCTGTGCTGTGTGTAGATATACACTTGCCATTGTTAACATCTCCAATAACATCATCAACTTTAAGTGTTATTAAATATAAATAACAGAAAAAAAAACACAAATTGAACAACAATAACTTAATAAAATACACAAAACCAAAATCGCTGTTTAAACTGACACTGACGTTCACACAAAAATAAAGGTTAGTTTTTCTGACGTTTGCCGTCGACGGCCATATTGGAAGCACTTTGTGACTCTAATATGACCGTGGCATGCAAACATAACTGGTTTGGATTGCCTAATTCTTCAAATAAAATATTTAGTGGCTATCGAATGTATGCAGTAAATTTGCCTCTCCCTTTATAGCTATTATTATTATTATTCCTTAATGATATGAGAATATTTAGGCGTGTGAATCTACCGTTCTCTACTCTATGAAAGTCTCGATAAATATTGAATGTGTGGTACATATTTGATATTTTCACATATCACGCTCTTGGACGAGTTTGTACTAAAAAATGTCAGATGTAAAAAGCATGTGAGATATTCATTGGCAACTAAATTTATTGCAAAATTGTATTCTTCAATAATTAGATTAATTTTCTCGGACTATACAACGGTTTTTATTTTTTTACTCAAAAGCGGCGCATTGCGGGAAAACAACTCAGGAGAGCTCTTATGATTTAAATTGAGGGGTGAATTCAAAAATATTTTTTATTTGGAAAATACCATTGGCGTACAATTTTTTACCTCAAAAGTATCGAAGGCAGTGCCCGTAGGTACGCCACTGTTAAAGCTAAAAATTATTTTTGTATTGAAAAGGATGCACCTTTATTAACTGTTGCTAAGCACTAAATATCACTGAGATATCTCAAGTAGTTTCGAAAATATTATTTAATTTCCATTTTTCCCCAAAACTTCAACACGCCCTATTTTCGTAACATTTTTGGACCATAGTTCATTAAGCAAACTATCATTAATTTTCATGTAGATGCGCACCCTTAAATATTCGCATACCATTAAGGTATAATTAATTTGGACAGGTCTAGTTAAATCGCACAAACCCATGTTTTGAATATTGTAGTATGCATTTTTTTTTTCGCATTTTATACTGGCACTGACCGGGACGGGTAGTTACTAGAGTAGGCAACTGTATACACAAAAAAAGACTACGCCTATCTCATGTTTATACCTGCACCATTCGACAAAAGTAGAGCAACAAAGTGCTTTTATTTCTTTGAATTTAAAGAAATAATTATATGATTGTGATCCCCAGCTAATTTTAATGAAATATTATCCCCACAATATTAGTAATATTTTACAATATAGAAATACTTATAATTATAAAAATCGACGAAATAAAGTGCGACAAAAGTAAAGCAACAAATTGTGTCAACAGTATTCTATTTTACATATTACGATAAAAAAAGCATTAAACACATTTAATAATTACAGTAGCTAGAAGTATTATATTAGTAGTTAATAGAATGTCCATTATTTTTCATTACTTGCCGACAACGTCGCGGCATTGAGGCAATCAATTTTTGAACCGTATTTTCGGGAAGATTTGTCCAAACTTCATTGATTTTATTTGCCAATGACTGTTTATTTGGAAATAATTGTGTACGAATTCCACGTTCAACTTCTTCCCATAGATTTTCAATGGGGTTAAGGTCTGGGGATTGTGCCGGCCTCTGCAAGACCCGAACGTTATTTTCTTGAAACCACTCTTGAACGATTTGTGAAGAGTGTTTTGGATTGTTATCCTGTTGGAAAATTAAACGCAACGGCATTTCCCACTCTGCATAAGGCAACATTACATTTTGCATTATATCTCTATAGACAAATCAATCCATGGTGTCATTGATGAAGTTTAAAGGACCCATCCCATTTCATGAGAAACAACCCCATAGAAAACCACTGCCTTTGCCATGTTTAACTGTGGGTGTAACGTATTTGGATTTAACCTTGTGTTGATTGGCCGTCTTACACGCTTCATTCCATCAGAATTGAAAATTTTATAACGCGTTTCATCGCTAAATAAAACTTTTTTCTACTCGTCTACTGTCCAATGTAAATGTCGACTTGCAAATTCAAGCCTATCCACTCTATTTCTTGCCGAAATAAGGGACTTTTTAGCCGGGTGTCTACTAAATAACTTTGCATCTACCAGCCTTCTTTGAACTGTCCGTGGACTAACCATAATTTCGGGAATTTCAGCAATAATTCTAGGTGCAGACATCCAAGGATCGTTTTCAGAAATTCTTTTAATGCGTCTGTCTGTTCAAATTGTTGTTTTTCTCGGCCTTTCCGATTTCGGTAGATTCTCTAAATGTCCCCTTTGAATGAAACTATTTTGGATACGCCGTATCTTGGGAAAACAAACCGTCTTGAAATTGTGGCTTGTGTTGTACCTTCCAAGTGTGCATTCACTACTCTCTGCTTTAATTCTTTCGAAAAAAAAACTCTTGGCTTGATTAATCCAGCACAGAAATATTAATTAAACATAAAATAAACTCGGCAAAAATATTTTATCCTTTACTTTCACTAAAACCTTTCTTTTTTAGGAAAATATTAAAATGTTGCTTTACTTTTGACGCATTACAATACTGTATTTGAAAGTTTACGTCAATATCAGTTCATTTGTTTTGATTGTTGGAAAAAGCTGTTGCCGCCGATAACAGCAGCCTACTTTGATATTTAAGACACGATATATTTAAATACGATAGCATGCATTTAATATTACAAAATCGAGATTACTTTAATTTTTCGAAAGTGTTGCTTTACTTTTGTCCGATAGTGTATACCATTGCCTTTGACGCTTAATAATAATTTGTAGTGCACAAAACATAAAAGGTATAATAGGCATAATGACTAAAACAAAAGTTAACGAGGTCATCGTTTTAAAATATATGGGGGGTTAAGTAAGGTCATAATTAGTGCCATTAAAACTCAATTTGACAGATAGATTTTGTTATGCTCGTGAAGCAAGTCAATGGAGATGTTTAGTAAGGAATTTTTGATATAAAATGCGAACAAATATTAAGTCTTTAACCAAACTGTGGGTTTTACCGAATTATAAGTATTTTTCTTCGACTCAAATTTTTTAATCTCATCACTTCAAGGCCTGTCGAAATTAAGTAAAAACAACTTTAGTATTTCCAGCGATGTAGTAAGTAAATATGACATTTTTCTAGTGCCTCTTGGTCCCGCTCAACCAAGTGCGCTCCGATGGTTTCCTTACCAGAGACAAGGGCTTTGAACACTCCCCACGCTTAGCCCTTAAAAATGTTGCCGCCCAAATAAGGAATACCGACATTCGCGGCGAAGCAGTCAAGATGGTTTTGAGAAATACCGAGGATACATTTGCCAGACTGGACGATCTATTGGCGACCAAGGGAAACCCGGAAGTCCGCGAAGTCCTGGACGTTTTCAACAGGAATTTTGGAGTGCCACTGCTGGTGGTGAACGCAGAAGACGTTCAGATCGATGTCAGCGCGTATCAGAGCTTTTTGTCCACTCAAGCTAAGTCCTTGGTGAGGAGCGTCTTCCCTAAAGATGTATTACGACAGTTGATGATGTACGGGGTATTGGACCAGCAGATTCAGCGAACTTGCCAAGCCATACAGCCCGAGATCGAAAGCAAGACAGTGCCTGTAGAGCAGATGACTGCCCTTATATCTTCCAGAGTACCTGGAGTTTTACAGAGATCTGTTTGGTCAACCCTACTTACTTCAGTGGAGCTAGCAGTCTGCGATACCGTAGTCGACTTCGCCTTTGGCAAACTGAACTCCACTCTTACGTCAATAACCACCTTTTTAGATTCGATCACGCTCAGCAGCGGCAGCAACATCATGCTAACTTTAGCATCCTTTGTATTAGACTACGTGGAAGAACTGATCGAGAGCTTCCGCGAGATCGCAGCATCCTTCACCGACAGCATTTGCGGCGACCTGTTCAGTTCGTCCTCTAGGAAGCGGCGGGACGTGGTGGACACCGCGATGGCAGATTTAGGTACACGTGCCGTGCTTACAAGGAACGCGTTCACTTCCATATTGAGTGCTGTGTGGAGTCTGATCGCTTCTGCTTTCAATGCCACTTTCAAGTATCTGTGGGACGCCCTGGTCACGACTTTGGAGAGTTATTTTGCCACGTTTTTGGAAGGGACGGTGACCGACTGGATTTATAGTTTAATCGATTCTGTATTCTCCTAAGTGATTTTCTTCCAGATCCCTAACCTTGTATAATAATTATGTTTGTATATATTGTAGAGATCAACACATAGACATAGGTACTCGTATGTCAGTGTATCTCGGATTTTAAATGTCAAAATAAGATTATGCCTCGTCTATGTTTTCACTAATATGGGTTTGCTTCATTTTTTTGACAAGGTTAATACTAATACTGATTCGCACATTATTTTTTAACTTAATAAAGGTTTAGTTATTCAACTGTTGTTTTATTTACCGTCGTTTTGTTGTATGGCATATAATATGTATATTTGTGAGAAATTTTGTTCTCTAGTCGCTTGTTGAGACCTAATACAATAAGGATTAACCAAATTATGCTAAAACAGGTATTCTTAGGGCTATATGCCCCAACGAGCGCTGAATTATAACGCACAATTTGGCAGTGGCGGCTCGTAGGTTGCCAGCCAGGGTCGGCAATTCGGTACAGGCGTGGATCCAGAAAAAAATGTTAGAGAGGGTTAAGGAGCGTCGAAGGTTTGAGAAAATGTAAATCAAACACTCTTTCTTCATGATAATATTATGTAGTATCATATGGGGGAGGGGGGGGGGTCACACCTACCTCCCTCCCCCCTGGATCCGCGCCAGCGTCGGTATATTATTTTTATTTCTTTAGATAACATAACTACTAATAAAATAAATATAGAGTTATGTGATATTTTAATAAGCATAACTTTCTTTAAATGTTTGTTCCAAGTTCCATTCCATTATTTTATGCCCGAACGATTATTTCCAGCCTGTCAATTAAACGTTGAACTTGCCAATAGACTGTTGCAGTGGCAAATTATTTGTGCGACCGTTTGGAGGACTGTATTGATATGGTTTTTGGTCGGTTTAAAACAAACCTTTAATTTAGCACTGCCGACCCTGAAAAGCCGTCACTGCAATTTGAGGTATTTTGACTAACACTATTGGTACTAAAATACAAACTCAGATTGCAGAAACTACCGGAAAGAAAGGAATTAATCTCTATTTCCAATGGTGGGATGCGTCACTGCTGCTACCTGTAGACCGGTTTCGAGCTCTTTAGTTCTCGTCAGTACAGGGCAAGCATGGCAAGTGAGCACCTGGAAGATGACGCTGCCTTTAATATACGGTCACACGCAGATCAATATTGTAACTATAAGGTGTTTCGATTTTCCAATGGTCGGTATGCTCGCTTGCCATGCTTTCCCTGTACTGACGAGAACCAAAGAGTTCGAAACTGGTCTACAGTTATTTATTTATTTATTGCATCAACAACTTTACAAAAAGTCAATAACAGATACAATATTAATCCTAACTAAACCTAAAGCCCTAAAATTCTTAAAAACTATAGAAAAAAGAATCATTAGACACCTATTTATTGCAACTGCCTGCTTAATTCATCTTTTGTTTGTTTTTTTAAACATTGCATAAGTTGTATTAAATATATCTATGTTGCCGCCATATTCATTTACATAGGAACAAAGTCTTATAAGTGGGGAATTTTTATAAAGATTAGTCCTAGGTGCGCGAATATAAAACGTATCTGTAGATCTACTGTTAACTCGACCAATTCTAAATGGAAGCTGTTCTAAGAACTCCTTATTATCAATATTATTAGTGACCATTTTATGTATGAAAGCCATACCTGCCTCAATACGCAGCTGTTTCAAGCTGGGAAAATGCAATAAATTACACAAGAGCTTTTGATCAGTCCCTCTTCGTGGGTATACTGAAAACCTTTTCAAATGTAGAAATTTTAAAAATCTTCTTTGGACAACTTCCACACTGTACATCTTATTTGCATACTGTGGATCCCAAATAATACATGCATACTGAAGTTTTGAAATAACTAAAGACTTATATAACGCAATAATTGCATTAATGCTACTAAAATGTTTACAATTTCTTATGATAAATCCGAGAATTTTTATAGCACTGGCAGCAACACTTTCAATATGTGCAGTAAAATTTAATTTAGTGTCAAAATAAACGCCAAGATCCTTGTGTACTTCTGTTCTCTGTAGTTGCATATTGTCTATAGAGTAGTTAAAAACAATTTTATCCGTTTTACATGTAAAGGACATTACTGCGCATTTATTAATATTTATATTTAATTTATGTTCCCTACACCAACGCACAACCGCATTCAAGTCCTCTTGCAGGGCAAGAGCATCTGATTCATCCTTAATAGCATAAAAAAGTTTATAATCGTCAGCAAAAATAAGGCCTTTGGCGAAATTACGATTCCTGCCAATACTATTAATAACTAATAGAAATAAAAGTGGTCCAAGATTGGAACCCTGTGGCACTCCCGATGTCGGTGTATAGTTTTGAGACCTATAACCCTTATGCTCCACAAATAAAGTTCGGTTATGTAAGTACGACGACAACAATGAAATAATATTGTGATCTATGGAAAAATCTTGCAAGGACTTTGTTATTTCACCAAGGTCCACCCTATCAAATGCTTTTTCTAAGTCGTTAAAAATTACATCAACTTGGCAGCCGTCTTTAAGGGAATCCTGAATATATTGAGAAAAGTTTACTAAATTTGTAACAGTTGAACGAAGGGGCAAGAAACCATGTTGTTGGTCTGAAATTTGATGCTTAATATCATTGTATATTCTATTGCAAAGAACCAACTCAAAAACTTTGGAGCAAGCTGAGACTATACTGATAGACCTGTAGTTATAAATCTCATTTTTATCACCACTTTTAAATATTGGCATGACCTTACTTTCCTTCCATTTTGCAGGATAAATACCTTGTTTTAAGCAAATGTTAAAAATATATTTTAGAGGTTTTACAAAAGAATCAACACAACCCCTAATAACATAGGCAGGCACATTATCAGTTGCTACTGATCTATTTACTTTTAATTTTTTAATCGCCTCTATAATTTCTACTTCTGTAATTTCCAAAAAGCCAAAGCTTTTAAAAGCAGTGAAAATTCTTGCATCTGGCTGGTCATCGCCAAAGTTAGCAGCAGTGGAGCCTGGATCGTCCTACCATTGAAAACAGAGATTCATTCCTTTCTTTCTTGTAGTTTCTGCAATCTGAGTTCGTATTTTAGTACTATGTTAGTCAAAATGCGCTCAATTGTGCTTTATAATTCAGCGCTCGTTCGGGGTATAAAGCACAGAAAGTAGCCGTTTTAGCATACTTTGGTTAATCCTTATTGTATAAGGTCTCAACAGGTGGTTAGAGAACAAAGTTTTTCACATATACTGATATTTATATGTCATATTATGATTCCTACTTTTAAGTAGTATTCATTTGCTATTGTGATTATAATCAAGAAAAATTCAGCAAAAAAAGAAATATTCTATGCTAGTTTTCTTAGAATGTATCCGATGGTTAAAACGTTAATTGTGTCGACGATAGGTATAGACATCACAAGATAGCCTAGAAAGAGTCCTATTCTATGTAAAAAAAAATCTTTCCGAATCCCAATAAAAATAGATCGTTTATAATGTTTCTTTTGCAGGTTGACAGTATAATAAGAGCTAACGAGTACACGCATGACTTTAAGGAGGGCTCCGTAAAATCATACGACTCGAATCAGCTGCCGTCCAATAATCCCATCGAGGATACCAGATCGGAGGCATCATGTCTTCTTACCACAGGTAACTCTTGCTCTTTGAGGTTCCGTTACGCCACAATACAATGGGGTAATGCTTTTCTGTATTCCACAAGTTAAAATTTTTTCAGGGTTCCTCGTAGGGGTCTTTGACGGGCACGGTGGTGGCGCATGCGCACAAGTAATAGCCAAAAGACTGTTCAACTACATAACCGCGTGTCTGCTGCCGCACGAAAGTCTCCTGCAATACGTCATTTCGCTGAACGAGCCCAAGCCGCCTGATTTGGTTCAATGCTACAATGACAAGGTGCAGTTCGTTGATGATGTCCGAGACATTTATAGGGATAGCTTCGCGGAGTTTGTCAAGGATCTTTCTGAGGTATTAGACAAATTTCTTCTTGCTGTTGTTAGAGTCTTCTCGATATTTTCATCTAAAAAGTTTTAGGAAGGCTACAGACAGAACTTCGACATGAGCAAGGCCATCGAAAGAGCTTTTTTGAGGCTGGACGCCGACCTCAGCAAAGAAGCAATGCCCGTGGACGGCAAGCTAAACATGAAGACCCTGTCGGTTGCCATGAGCGGTGCCGTAAGTTGCGTGGCGCATGTAGACGGGCCCCATCTGCATGTAGCCAACGTGGGAGATTGTTCCGCTGTTCTGGGTTAGTACGGTGTTGTTTTGCAGTATGTGTAGACTTGTTCTGTTGGGCTTTGTAGGGTCGCTCACGGATACCAACTCCTGGACGGCGAGAAAATTCAACGAGGAACACAACACGTACAACTTGGCTGAAGTCGATAGGATTTTGGCCGAACATCCCGCGCAAGAGAAGCCAACTGTGATCAAAATGGATAGGTTGCTGGGGCAACTGGCACCCTTAAGAGCCATGGGTGATTTTAGGTTTAAGTGGAGTAAGGTAAGGGTTAGGAAGGTTGCACCTCTGCATGGGGGGTTGAACATATTTTAATTTCAGGAGATAATGACGGAGTTGGTGGTGAGGAATTTAGGCGAACATATGATGCCGCCGAATTATCACACTCCTCCGTACTTGACTGCCACCCCTGAAGTGAGTTATCACAGGCTGACGCCGAGGGACAAGTTCCTTATCGTCGCCACGGATGGCTTGTGGGACTGTCTCACTCCCTTAGAGGTAATAATGGTGTTTTAGGGTTCCGAGCAGCATTTATCTCAAAAGCTATTCACCTTGCAGGCTGTCAGACTGATCGGAGAGCACATGAAGGGCAAAGTGACCCTTAACCCCCTCAAACTGCCCAGGAAAAACATGAAATTGAGCGAGATCAACGACCTGCTGCTTCAGCGCAAGGAAGGATTGAAAATCAAACCTAAAGACTCCAATGCCGCCACGCACATCATCCGTAACGCCTTGGGAGGGACGGAGTACGGTATAGACCATCTGAAAATATCGCAGTTGCTCACGTTACCCGAAGACGTAGTGAGGTTGTTTAGGGACGATATCACCGTCACCGTGATCTACTTCGATACGGAGTTTTTAAGGCACTGTCCCGCATAGTACCCGGGTTAACGTAGCAGTGTAATTTTCTTTTGCCTTTTTGGGTTTGTAATAGAAGAGTTGCGACTTTGACGGTTGTTGTTTCTTGTTCTGGTGCCTTTAAGACGTCAAAGTTTTGACGTTCGTTCTGTCAAGTGTCGAATGTTGGCGGCATCCTGAAGACAAGTCGTTTTTTCGCGGTAATCTGTGTTAGTAGATATTCTATAGTTGATGCAAAACAAAAACCGATGCAAGTCATACCCTTCGAGTGACGTCAGTTATCGACAGTGGTGCCAGCTTGTAACCAAAATATCCGAGTGAGGGAATTATACAATTATTACAAATATAAAAAAATGTCCCATAGTTTATATATTTTTTTACTGCCATAATACCTTTTACCATCAACTTTAGTAGATCTAACACTTCTTTTATTTTCATCTTGCCAAGATCGACCAATAGTACCATTCTGAAAAATCCATGTTTCATCCAAGAAAACGAATTGGTACATGAATGCTTCTTTTTTTTTTAATATAGTCGTTTGAAAGCATCATGGGAAAGTTCCATAAGCCCTCGCCTCAGTTCATCTTTTTACCATCCGAAGCCTATTTTCTTGAAGAGGCTTCTTAAAGAGTTAAGACAACCATCAAACAGTTCTCTGTCTTTTAATTTCTAACTTAAAGTTATCAAAGTTACACGATGCTCTAAAAAAAGTTATAGCTTATGAATGACCGATGTAAAATATTATAATTTTTAAATTACAACTTACTTGTTTCGTACATTCCATAAATAGTGTCACGGATAGAACGTATATCCAATCTTCACACATTTACAACTCTCTCTGAATTATAACCTTTGTTTTAAGGTTGTTCTAATAATTTATCTTCCTTAACTGTTGTTGAAATTGCGCTTACAGTGGAGATATTTAAATTTAGGGCAGCTGCTACAAGCTAAACATTAGTAAAGTAGAAATAAAATATCTAGACCTTAACATACTCTTTAAATTTACTGCTGTCAATAGGTCATTGTTGTTAAGTTCTTCCCGAAAATAGCTTCTTAGCTTTTCATCAATAGCTCTTTGCACCGACTATTTAAATGCTTCGGCATTTTTCACAAATAATAAACAACGTAATCGACAGAGATATTATGTATGTGCACTTTTGTTTCTCTTAATAAAACAGTTTGTTAATGCTATTTATGAAAAGATCTGGAGTTTTTGTTAAAAAATAGACGCACAGCAAAACTATCGGCCAATAAAATTCAAATTATATTAATTTTTTCAAGCTTAAATAAACAAAATATTTGCTATAAGTGGGTTCGTATCTGTGTAGTAAATTCAATATCGCATAAGGTTCTAATACTTCTTGCCCAAATTTAATTTCCTCTTGTTTTCTTACGGATTTACAATTATCAGCTGATTGATGACGTGCATCGGTTTTTGTTTTGCATCAACTGTATAAGGTTAGCATACTCTGGTTGAGATGGGTCAAATCTCAAGTCATCTACTGCACCACCAATCAATTTGTAAGAAGGATCCTCCAGAGTATGTTGACAGTGTTCAAATCCGTAAGATCCGTGTGACAAGTAGGGTTTTACCGCACACAAAGTTAGGTTTGCATTCGCTAAAAGCAGTTACGACATTAAACCTTTAATCTACCAGTGCCAGCACTGCCAACTCACTTACTGCTTACTTTTTTTGCTTAAAAATTGTCTCGATGTGGTAAAAAATTCACAACGAATGTCGCTCAATACGAAATCATTGTCACTTTACCGCACTAGTGCGGTAGAATCCAATTTGGCGCACTGAAAATAGTGGCAAGCCAAAGGTATTGCCACTATAAGAAACGTAGGAATATTCCAATGTTGCCAAAATTATATTATGCACTTAAAATAGCGTGCAATGTCTAGAAGTCGTGGTTCAAGTTTTGTTGACAGATTTATTGCACAAGAGCGCCAATTTGTACATATTTTGTTGAAACGGTGAGACTTATTTGAGTTTTGATCTTCCAAACTTCGTAACGCTTTAGACACTGTGATTTTTCGTAAATATGTAGTGTCAATCAATTATATAAATTCAGGAATGTAAAAAGCGCTTAATAATGATCTTTTTTCTTAATTTTCTGTTCACAAATGCCTTTTTGTTATTGGGTAATTTTCGTGGGATATTGGCAATCGATTTTTTTACATCTAGTGTGCTTCCTTCCTTACAGAACTAAGTGATACGGATTAGTAAGGAGTTTTTTTCATGCCCGTTTTTAAATTTCTTTATTTAATGCAATTAAGTTCCTATGGAAAGAAGTTCAACCATTCTTATAGTTTTAAAAAATATTCAGTTCGTCCATATTTATTTGCGTTTGTGTTCAAAGTTTTCTGTATAAAAACTTGTAAATATATTTTTAAATTTGAAGTTTTGTGTTTTATTTTGTTCATCAATACCTCAACTGATAATAATAAACATATAGGGTGTTTCAAAAGTACGTATAACTTAAAGGGATGAGTCCGGTTTTTATAATTTTTTTAAATATCCTTTTCCCGATTTTATTGAAACTTGGTATCGTTATTTATAATGATAAGGGGCGTAATTAGCCCTAACTAGATTAAATTTATTAAGTCCAGTGGCGTCCCGGGGATCACCTAAACGAATATTATTGGCAAAAAAGTGTACGCCACTGCCTTTTTTCAAACTTTGATATTTTTTTCGGATTTACCAACTAATAATACAACTTTTTGATTCCTTAAATTGTTTTCGTATCTTGCTTCTGATAAACCCCACCATTTAAAAAAAAAAAACTTTAGCACCCTGTATATCACAAACGGGGCAACTCCGGACACATGTTCACATGAACTTTTTCTCTTAGAACTAACTAACGTAAACAATACGTTTCGGTGGGCCTTCCAAAAAAATACCAAAAGTCGCCTCTTTGAAATGAAACAGAAGTATAACGTGTTCCTATACATATGTTCAATCATTTTTGACTTGTTGGGGAAAGGTTCAGTTATCTACTTGCATAATTTAATAACAAAAACAAGTATCAATTCAAAGCAAAGAAAGTACGGCAACGTCGCCGTCTACAATATTTTAATTTATCTTCGGTGCATTGAAACTACAAGTTCATATTATGGAAATAAGTAATAAAAAGTCAGTTAACCTTAGTTAAATTCTAAAACGTAGTTTCAACCGCCAAGAATAATTTCCGAGAATATTCGCCGAAATAAAGCAAGCAAAAAAGCGCAAAACCAAGACGGATCTTATGTGCATCAACAAACGAGCGGCCGCCCATGAAACGAAGTGTTGGAGCGAACGTGACTCGAAGAAGGGTTTGAAACAGATATATGTTTTCAAGGGAATAGTACAACCGAGGTAAATTCATTTTTAGAAGGGTTAATTATTGTTAGGCAACTAGATACCTATACTTACGTGTTAATTGAAACGGCATGACAGGATGCTACTGTGTGTACGAGAAAGAGGGATGATATATCACAAATAAGACTTAACATGTTTTAACCTGTCGGATTGACACTTCAGATTCGATCAGCCTTTGTAAGAAGCAGACGGTCTCACTCGCGGCATCTTACGCGAGTTTGGTTGATTTTGCGGCATCCAAGCCATGAAATAAGTCGGTCAATTCGCAAAGTTAAATCTCGAAGATGTAATAATGTAATTATTATATCCCGACTCGCGAGTCCCGTTTATCTTTTGTAAAAAGCAGTCGGAAATTTGTGGAATTTATGCGATAAACTCTCGAAGGTGTAAGAATGAAGTATTGTATCCCGATATTATTGTTTGTTATTAGTAATGTAAAATGTGTAGCTGCTTTAATGAAGTAAGTAGTTACCATACTAAGATGTAACAGTAAAACCGCATAATATCTACGCAGACCAAGTATGACGATGAGTAACCGAAATAACAGAAGTAAATAAATATGTTTTGTGGTAGAAAAAGCATTTTATTTCAACTGACATATTTTGAACCATGCAACCTATGGAACTACAGTAAACAATTTATGTTTGGCCAAAGCAAATAAAGGCAGCGGCCAACATGACTTATAAGGGTTTCTATTGATAAGAAATTAATGTTCCCTACTAAAATTTTTAAAAGGTTGCCCTGACACCATGACAGGTTGGTTTCAGAAACAAAAAACATACACAAGTAGGTATTTTCGTAGTGTACCTCTAATATAAAAGTGATTCAAATGGAGAACAGTTACAGCAATGAAGTTATTTTAAATTTATTTTATATTCACGTAGTGCCAAAAACTTGCAGGAGATTTAATGAACTCCATCCAAATTTACCTTCAATGAATCTGCGGAAACTTGGAAGGATTAAATTTAATTATATTAATTTTGCAATAAATACTGCTTCAAGAAATACAAAACAACCAGATCCAGACCCACCAAAACGTCTAGATTGTTGCGAAATGATACTATATAACTCGGACCTATAAAGATCTCGACTTTCTCTAAAAAATTATTTGGTCTGACGAATCCAAATTATCACGTAAGGGTGTATTTAACAGGCGCAACAATCACTTTTCGGCTCAGGAAAATCCACATTAAATTAAAAAAACACGATGTTATCAGCAAAAATTTAGTTTTAATGTGTTTTGTTTGCTTTCAGTTTACATTTATGACGAAAATTTAATGTCACAAAAATATCTGGAAATTTTAACAACTGTTTCATTTTTTAGTACTCAGTTCTTGCTTATTTTAGTAATTTAAACTGTTCTTGTGTATAGCGATGTAGGATGTAGATTACTATGAATTACAAGGATTACTTCATACTATGTATATTTAGATTTAGTACCTTTACACCTGTCAGGTTTTTAAATTTTTATAGTACCGAATATTAATTTTCTAATCAGTAAAAATCCTTGTAAGTCAAAAACGATTAAACATAGGTATTATAGGAACATGTTATACTGATACATTGGGAATTTTCTGTCCTATCATCTGTTTTAATAATATATTTGAGAAAAGTGACTTTTTGGAAAGGCCCATCGAAACATGTTTTTTGGGCACCCTGTATAAAATATTTTCCAAGTTTGTTATTCAACCGAAATATCTGTATATTGTTTAAATATTTCGAAAATTTAAGATAGTTACATCCATATATATTTATCTACGATATTTGATTTTTTGTTACTCACGTTTTGACGGTAAAAAATAACCAAATAATTAATATCTGAGGAACAATGGGAGATATAGGACTAACCCAACTTCGTGCACGTCTTAACCAAACACAAAGAATATAGTCTATTTAACTGCAAAATTCACGATACGTTTAAAAGAATTGTAACCTGTGTTACCGGGCACGCGTCCCTAAAATATCACCTACTTTAACATTAGAAAATCACTTTACCTGACACACATGTCAGATCAAAACACGTGCTATGATTGTTTTAGCCACGTAGAGCATCTGCTTGCTTTGAAGTCTAACAGGACACACTTGTTTATGGTGCTACAGCGCTCTAGTCTGGGACGTCCACCAATCACATGTGGTCACGTGGACCCTATTGACCAACCAGCGAAGCATTCAAGTGATGTTTGCCGTTTAAAGAATCACAGAACCCACCTTACATACTCCCGAAGCCTCAAACCTATTGCAAAGCTACCGATTAGCGGTTTTCGTAGACCTCAATTTAATATTATTTAGTTTAGAATATTGCACGTTTTTATGTTTACAGAAGACTTGACGTTTTCCGAGAGTTCTAAAACTTTAACACTCTGTATTTTCGCAACGGAACATAGTTTATAAAGCAAACTATCATTGACTTTTCATGTAGATTCACACCCTGTATACTCGCGCCCAATATACCAATCAAATAACAAGTCAAATTTGTTAAGTAGTATCACTTTTATTTAAATACAAATATAAACTGTTCTTACCTATGAATATAATAAAATAAAACTAATAAGGCATTGTGTAATAAACGGTTTAAATCATAAAAGAGGTCGTTTCGTAACTACCAAAGCAACAATTTTATAAATCTATCTAGAGTAGGTATACTAAGTTCTGGCGATCAAATTTATACAAAATCTCAAAAGCATATACTCTCAGTTCAAGAGCTCCGGACAACAGTCTCGCTAGATCTTAAACTGAAAGAACCTTTTTTGTTAAACACTTAAGTAGCCGTACATTCAGCAATAACACCTAAATATAACAAACGAAATGTACAATATTTTTAGTTTCAAATGCGTTTAGCGACGGAATTAAACGATTGTTAACCTTCTTGACCAAAATCGTTCATGAATTTTTCTAGTTTGACCAAATCCTCGTCGTTTACCGTCGGCTTTGAAGTGGCCAACGATCTCAGCATATCGTTCTAAAAAAAGTTAAAGTGAATACATGCAAGTCAACAACACCTACAATACAAGGACAAAGTTGTGGTTCGTAGGCCGATCGTCGTTAACAGGTGTTTTGGTATGACTTGCTTAACAGTCTTGTCGTTGATGCGACATTGCCAGATTATCTATAATTTCCTTTGAAATAAGTTTTCTTTAAGTAATGAGTTTCGTTTATATCTACGTTAAAATTTATTTTCTTCGAAAACGGCGAACTTTATCGAAACACGTACCTTTTTTAAAGAGGAATGATCAGAGTATTTAAAAAATCAATTTCCAACTCTGTAAAATGACACCTGTCAAAATTTTGGCCCAATGTGTGTAGTGGCAAGCCCATTCCTGACTTCCCTGACGATGTAACACCATCCCAACATACAGGGTGTCGAGTTTAAAAAAAAAAATCGGTTTTGTCCTTTTGCCGATTTTGGGGAAATTTGGCAGTGTTGTTCGTTGTGATAAGTTAGCACTAACTAGATGATAATTATAAGTTCCAGTGGCGTCCCGGTAGGCAGTCTCACAAATAATATTGACAAAAAAATATACGCCACTGACTTGTTTAAAAATTTTATATTGTTTTTGGGTTAAGCGGCTAAAAATACAATTTTGTTTATCTCCTGATATTTTTTCGTATCTTACTTCGTGTTCGAAAAAAAAATAAAAGCCACTTCATTGAATGTCGAAAGTTTTTTTTTTTTCGACAACGAAGTAAGATACGAAAAAATATCAAGAAACAGAAAAGTTGTATTTTTTGCTGCTTAATCCGAAAATAATATAAAAATTTGAAACAAGTCAGTGGCGTACATTTTTTTGTCAATATTATTGAGGCTGCCCCCCGGAACGCCACTGGAACTCATAATTATCATCTAGTTAGTGCTAACTTAGCGTCCTATAACAACGAACACACTGCCAAATTTCACCAAAATCGGCAAAAGGATCTTTGAGATCTTAATAAAAAAACGATTTTTTTTTTAAACTCTGACACCCTGTATCTTGAAGACCAGACTTTTTAGGACACAGGAATTACGGCCTATCATTAAGTAACGCCTTGTATAGCCATCAACTGTGACACACCCTGTATACTAATTAAAAATATCTAATGGCAGATTCACATCCTAACTTTGATCAAGAAAAAATTTTCCCGAGAAGACAATAATAACAACAAAGTTACGACACACACAGTGTAAACTAATTGACCACTTACCATGGTAACGGGAGGTTCGGCCAACTTCTCTCCCTCCACCTCCATCCAGGACATCTCGATTGCTCCGGGATCGCCGGGGGAGCAAGGAATCAACAAATCGTCCACAATCACATTGGGGTCTTTGGGGCTGGGCCCCCGTATATGCTTAAAGTGTGTGGCAGTTTGTACTTTGCGCACTGGCTGCATTAAAGCATCTCTCACAACTATACTTATATCTGCTCCCGAGTATCTGAAATTTATAATTATATAATACAAATCACAATTCCATTTGGGCTAACAACTAAAGCATTAAGGGAAGACGTTGCTCTTACCCTTCGGTTTTTCTCCCCAACTCCTTTATATCTTCTTCGGTGAGTTCGGTGCGCGTGTTACCCAAGTGAATCTTGAACATGGTGACGCGGGCATGTTCTTCGGGTAGAGGTATATAGATACGTTTCTCGAAACGTCTCCTGATGGCGGCGTCCAAGACCCACGGAATGTTGGTGGCGCCCAGAACCAGGATACCTTCTGAATCATGTCCAACGCCTGGAAAACATAATGTTGTATTAATAACAATAAACGCATTCAGCCCCAAGGATAAAATAGAATAAATAAACGGTAGATCCACCCTACCCCCATATTTTTAATTTCGCAGACACCGTTCGAATTCGAAGCGAAACCAGTTTTAACCGGTTAAAGGCTAGTGGGAGCACTAATCTGGGACTTTTCGCTTAATGAGGGACAGCTTGAAAATTATTCTGTTTAAGTGGTCGCGTCTGATGAAAATATCTATTTAGAGTGCTACGCTACAATGGTAATTTATTGTTCGGTTGTTGATATTCTCAATTCCAGTAATACTAATAAAAAAAAATTAATTGTCATTTCTCTGCCTACAAAAATGTTAAGAATTATTTTGGATGAAAATATTCCATTATTTATTTATCTAAACACATCTTCTAAAAGAATTTAGATATTTTGTGCTGAACGGCATTTTAAAAATATTATAAAATAATTTTATTATATTTATATTCAGTGCGGAGGGGTCTTTCAGAAACGAAAAATATTTTATTTAAAATAAGTTTTGGGAAAAATATTGAAAATTAAAATAATTCCAAAATAAAAATAAGAAACCTTTTTGAAAATATTTAAAGTAAAATTGAAAAGATTTATCAGAGGAACTTAAAATAAAATAAAAATATTTAAAATATTTTAATTATTTTCGGATCAATTAAATAAATAAAATCTATAAGTTAAATATCAACAAAGTTAATTTTATAAAAATTCAAGAAAATCAAATTAATTAAAAATATTTGGAAAACTCACGTTTATAAAATAAAATAATCCAATAAGGGATTTTTAAACAGAACACATCACAAATTAACAAAAATATTTCAACAGAATAAATTAAAATTGAATAAAATTTTAATTTATTTTTCACTTCACTTTTCTTTTCCGACTGATTATTTGGCCGAGCAAAAGGTACCGTACGCGAGAAACTGATGAAATTAGGCGCTGCTAAAGTTTAAACAATCTCTCTCCCACCTCGGAGAAGACGCGCTAGTACGATTCCTGATTGGTCAAAACTCTAACTCAAACTAGTTTTATTTGGTTAGATCGTGGAATGGGGACGGATCGCGTTGGTGTCAACAAGTAACACCTGCAGAACATCTGCCGTCCAGCTGCAACTCTTTTCTAATAACTGTCAAATAAATTAAGAAAATTGCCTTTGTAAAAAGCCGAAACTGGAACACTTGTGGAATCATCTGAGAGCATTTGCAGATGTTATTTTGATCAATTTTCCCCTACAATAGGTGGGATTGCTAGAGGAAAAGTTAGTTCATTTTTAACGGTCGCAATGTTCAAATACCTACAAAGTTAGTACCGTCGTCCGTCGAAAGTTGCCGTGCCGTAATAGTCAAGTGTAGTCGCGAAAAGTTTAGTTCAGAAGTTGAAAGTGCGTTTACCCGAAGTCACACGGAGGTAGTAAAGTATCGTCGCGGCGGTAGGAAACCTTCTTGACTTGGCAGGGTAACGAGAAAAGTTTTATTGAATAAAGCGTAAAGTGAGCGCATTTTTAACAGTCAGTGTCGACGTCAGGTTTATATGTAATTTAAAGGGTAAGTGAAGAGATTTGGTTATGAATTTAAATTTTATTGTTGGTGGCTCCAATTGAAATTTAATAGTTTAATAAATCCGTGAAACTGATAGTGACTTTGTGGTTTTACTGCTAAAAACTAGAAGTAAACTCATTTAATTTACGATTAAATATTGCTTCCTTTCAACAATATATTGTTCCCTTTAAAAGCAAAATATAAACTACTTCAATTCAACAACTATTTGGATATATTTGGTATAACACACTGCGGTACTGCGAACCCCATTGAGGATTTTTGTCGCCGCCTTCAAGGAATGAGGTCATAAAACAATAAGTACCCATTTGAGGATATATAACCTTATTGAAGCAGTAACTGTCAAAATTTGTTACAACAGATATTCATATTATCCGATTTTTAATATAAAATTAGCTCAAGTGAACCCTAATTAGGGACACCTACTCCACCTAAACCTATTAAGCAACATCCCTCTATACTCTATAGTGTAAGATGACAAAACATAGTGGTATATTTTTACGTGACTTTCCTTTCCACGCTGTATGAAATCAACACAACAATGGGTCAAAAAGATTAAATGAATCTATGAAAAACGTAAACAACCAAAAAATCGGCATCACATAATTTATTATGTAGTAAATCTCTTTTTAAACAATCCTAAGTTTTAATAACTATTTAATGATAAGCAAATACACATGAATACTATTCACATTAAGAAAAATCGCTTTTCCTAAATAAACCGTAATAAAATAGTTGCTCATTAGTATAAAAAATTGGCTTGGTTAAAGGTTTTTATTTTATAAGTACATGACTTTTTTCCACCCTGCATAAAATCAACACACATAAAAGAAGAGAAACGAGCTTTTTAAACCTCGAAACTTTGACTCACATAAATTAAAACGCGACGCTTTCTTTGTACATCCTGTATATTTTATGTACATTTTTTTATTTCATGAGAATTAATTAACCTTTTTCTACAAAAACATTCCCATAAATACCTGGGTGAAATATAAAGGTTATAATAACTAGACCAAACGGTTGACCATGTTTCGACTTTAGTGAAGGTCATCCTCAGCATTTGAATAAACACTTATAGTACCAGAAGTAAGCTGTGACATAGAGAAGCAATCTACAGGAAGGCTATTTATAGAAGTGATAGGTTATACATATTAAAAGGCATAAAAATCTATATTTCTGTAATACCTATTAGTGAGAAATTAAAAAAAAATTTTTTAGTTTAAGTTGTTCAAAAATTACGGGAGAATCGAATAAGCCCAATATGGATGTAAAAAAATACATTTTCTATTAAATATTTCAATTCAAATTCAAATAAAGAGAAATTTCATATTTTTAAGAAATTTGAAATATACATTTTATGTCTTTTGAGGAGCCCTTGATGAGGTATTTAAAATTTTGATAAATTCTTGTTTTAATCTAAATTAAATATAAAAACTGTTTTATTTCTCTAAAAATTTAAAAATCCAAGAAAGCATTGCAAAAAAATAAATTTTAAAAAGAAAAACCCATACAAAATTTAAAAAAGCAACTTACCCTGCATTTGCACCAAAAATTCAGTTTTAATTCGTCTGGCGCTCTCGGACTCATTATCCGATCTTGAAGAACACAATGAGTCGACTTCATCTATGAATATAATACTGGGTTTATGAGTTCGAGCCAGCTCAAACAGATTTCTGACTAGCTTTTCCGACTCTCCCAGCCATTTGGAGACAAGATCAGAAGAAGACACTGAGAAAAACGTGGAATTGTTCGCTTCTGTAGCTACAGCCTTAGCTAAGTATGATTTACCAGTACCAGGGGGCTAAAAAAATGGAATGTGTTAGTTATACAAAATGTCCCAAGAAATGCTAATAGCTTTTTTATTATTATCTAGGTATCTATCTATCTATCTCATGTTGACAATCATAGTAAATAAAGCCTCCTGCCTGTATGTAAAGGGTGAGCTTCAACTCTTTCAGTTGTGATATTTCATCAGAGTCCAAAGAGCAGGAAAGAAATTCTTTTAATCTCAAAAACATCTGTTTATTCCTCAATTCATTTCTGTATTGATATCTTATCATAGAAGATACATGTAGGTAAACCTATGACCTAAATACCGAAATTATGAAGTTCTCTCCTAATAACCTTTTTCAACCTACTCTATGACTCTATAAGTTAGATTAAACAGAAAGCCCAACCATATGTATTAAAATAGAGCCCAAGGCTCGGGGAGAATTTTAATGTGGATTGTTAAGTTGCATTCTCAATCTAATCTAAATTGTCTTTTACTTACCCCAAACAGAAGAATTCCTTTCCACGGCACCCGCTTTCCACTAAACAAATGGGGAAATCGAATAGGTAAAATAACAGCCTCTTTTAAAGCTTCTTTTGCAGCATCTAGACCAGCAACATCATTCCATTTGACCTTGGGCTTTTCTACCACAATGGCACCTTCTAGCTTCGCTTGGAGCTTCTTTTTTTCTGGGTCCTCGTCATCATCGTCATCAGAACTGCTTTTCTTTCCATCCCTTAAAAATATCAGTAAATACTAACTGTGAAAATGCAAAATTATGCAACTTACTTTGAACCCCCATCCAACACAGGCTTCTTCTTTCCTTTTTTAACAGATTCCTTGAGCTCTTCAGCTCTCTCTAAATACTTAACACACTTGGCTCTGATACTTTCTTTCGCTTTTTCTCCTTGGGCTTCATCTGCAGGAAAAAAACAATATTTGTAAGAACATTACTAATTTGTTTAATATAATTGGTATTCTTGTTTAAAACCTACTTTAGTATAATATACTTACACTTGATAGCATGTAAGAAATACTCAACACCATGTTCATACAATCGTAGCGCTTCTTCATAGTTTTTGTTTCGATCCTCCTCTGTGGCTTTAGTAACTAAATCAATGGCCTTTTGTAAAGTAGTTCCAGATGCCATTGTAATACGTTAAACTTAACCAAAATTTCAGATAAGTATAATCACAGTACAGGGATCTGGTGAATCACCTTTTAATTAGAATTTATTATAAACCAAAGGTATTTTGGGGTAGTGGAGACCCACACAGAAATTTTAGAGAGGGTGTGGAAACTAATAGGCCGCCAGTTAGTACACTGTTTCTTTTAGTTTATAGTCATTATACTGAAATCAATTATTCATTTACTTATTTTTGGAGATTATTCCAAACACGAAGGAAAAATGACGAATGGAACTCAACAGCAAATTGAACAAACGTCAGATCTGACACTGGCTGTCACCGAACGGACTTTTATCAATTTTTTAAATAGTACGTGCCTTTTATTAGCGACGTTCATTGAGTCGCGGATGCATTGAATCTCTACGCATTTTATAAGGGTGATTCAAAAAGTTTTTCGGGACTGGGATTTAAATACAGCTAAACTTGTTAACATCAACTTTATTTCACAGATAATATGGTTCTTTTTGATACATTTTCGCCAGCTTATTGGTTTTACAATAATTAATTATCAAATAATTATTACACTTTATTGTGTAACGATGTTTAACCTGTGACGTAACCAGTTAATTCTATTATAAAGTAGAGATGTTTAACAATTTGATAATTGCGCGCTAATTTTGTCGCAAAATGGTCAGCCCCAGCCATCTCGAACCCCCATTTGCACGTCAACTATTTAAGCTTGGTCTAGCTAAGCTGCACTTAGACTGTGCCTTTAAACCAATGCATGCGGGAACATAGAAAGCATTCTAAGCGTAGCTTAGCCGTAATTGTTGCGGTGCAAACAGGAGAAAATTATTGTTGCCTTATGCATTGCTAATTTGGTTACGTCACAGATCTTTGGGCTGCAAGAGAACGGTACATATGCTATAGTGATCGATATACAGGGTGTCCGGTAAGTATATGGAGGTATAAGGGAGATCAAAATAATTTCAATTTGTCATAGAAAAAAAATCGTAAAGTGTCCCTTAACGGAGATACAGAGCCCCAAGGGAGTACCCAGCGACGTAGCTTTTCGGCTTCAAGTTTTGAACCGACATGGATAATTTAATGACATTTTATGTGGGCCATATAGATTGATAAAACCATACTATAGTATAGTTTTACATCGTCAGGGAAGTCAGGAACGGACTTGACACCACACTCGTTGAGCCAAAATTTTGTCAGGTGTCATTTTACAGAGCTGAAAACTGATTTTTAAATACTCTGGTCATTCCTCTTTAAAAAGGGTACTCTACATTTGTCTGTGTAAGAAAACTGTCGGTTCAAGTTCTTGCGATAAAGTGGGTTGCCTAGAATACGCCGTCTACAACGCCCAGACTAAACTTCCAGAAGGCGTCGAAGTAAAGCAAGCATCTAGCTTCGCTGAAGGCTGAATAAGCCTACGTGACTGAGCGCAGGGTTTGAAACAGCATGACAGAATGTTACTGTGTACGAGAAAGAGGGATGATATATCGCAAGGTTCGTCTGAGATCGCAAGTAAGATTTAACGTGTTTTAGCTTTTCAGCCGGGACAGCAGAGTTCCGTATCACGCCTTGCAGAAAGCAGACGGTCTCCTCGTGGCACTTTGCGCGGGTCTAGTTGATTCTATGGTATTTAAGCCATGAAATAAATAGGAGAATTCGCAGTATTGTATTTCGAAGGAGTAACTAATGTGATTATTACATCCCAACTCTAGTTCCGTTTATCTGTTGAAATAACTTGGTCACTTCGCGATGTTAATGCCCGAAGGTAGAATAACGTAGTTATTATACCACGACACAAGTCCCGTTTATCTGTTGCAAAAAGCAGTCTTAAGTTCGTAGATACGATAAATTCTCGAAAGTTTAAGAATACAGTAGTGTATCCCAGTATCCCGATATTATTGTTTGTTTAGTGATGTAAAAATGTTTACTTGTGTTAAAGTGTTTGCTGCTACGCAGAACGGATGTGAAGATAAGTAAATGAAATACCAGAAGTAAATAGATATATTTTATGTGAGAAAAAAGCCTTTTATTTTAACTGACATATTTTGAACCACGCAACCTATGAGAAATACAGTTAACAACTTATGTTTGGTCTCAGCATAGGTATAAAGGCGGCGCCAACAGTACCCCTTTGGGGCTCTGTATCTTCGTTAGGAGGCACTTTAGGAAGTCTTTTTCTATGACAAATTGGAAATATTCTGACCTCCCCTCCATGCCATATACTTACCGAACATGCTAAATAGTGAGGGGCAATTGTATAGAGCATTTCTCCCATAAATTTAGGTAGCAAAAGTCGATGTAACGTTGATTTTTTAAATAAAAACCTTGATTTTCTATTTTAGTTGTGAATTCCACACAAATTCCATAGTAATTTCGGACATATTCACAACGCTAGGTTGAAAAATGGAAAACAAATTCAAAAATTAAAAATATAGTACGAGCGATTTCTGCAAAAATTATTAGTTGATTTATATGATACACTTGTCCCTCACTGTGAATTCAACAAGATTGAAATATATTTTTCACCATTAGGTATACCACAACAATTTAAGCTTGGTTTAGCAAAGGCGCCTTAGAAAGATTCTAAGCTCAGCTTAGTTGAACTAAGCTTAATAATGTAATTAGCTCTTCTAAAGAGTCAAAGTTAAGAAGAACAACAACTTACACCTATATTTTTCTTTAAAAAGTTTAACAATAATATCAAAAATTAATACTAAATTATTGCCTCATTGTAAAATTTTATAAAAACTCATAAATTATGTAAAAATAATAAATTAGGTACCTTTTCAAGAGTAACATTAACGATATGTACATTTTATAATAAAGAGGGTTGTTTATACAGTGCAATTTACGGTGGATAGACGATCAAATTAGGGTACTTGCGACCCTAGCCGGCTAAAATATTTTAGTTGGGTAGAGCTATCTTAAGCAGAAAACCAAATTTCTTTAAACTTCTAATACGCCATCCACTGGTGAATCACCCTGTATACAGGGTGTTTCAAAAGTATGGTACGTAACTTAAGGGAGTGATTTTTTATGATACTCTAAGAGAAAAACTTCATATGAACATGTGTCCGGAGTTGCCCCGTTTTTGATTTACAGGGTGTTAAAGTTCGTTATTAATTATTGAAATCGGTTTTCTATATTTTTTTAAAATATCCTTTCTCCGATCTTATTGAAATCTGGCACCGTTATTCATAATGATAAGGGGCTAAAACTACATTAAATTTATTAAGTCCAGTGGCGTCCCGGGAACAGCTTAACGAATATTATTGACAAGAAAATGTACGACACTGACTTTTTTCTAATTTTGATATTCTTTTTCGGATTTATCAACTTAATATACAACTTTCTTGCCCCTTGAATTATTTTTGTATCTTGCTTCATTTTCGAGAGAAAAAATAAAACCATGCATGTACAAAAAAAATACCTATGTATTTCAAAGTTAATTATAATATGAGGTAAAGGTAAGTTTTTATGTCTAATTTACCTGTTTTGTCAATAACGAGTCAAAAGTGAATAACTTTAGTAACGCTGAAATTGCCCAGATGCATTTCAGTTATGGCCCAGCAAATAGAATGCTGAAGAAGCTCAGCGAATTTATTAGGAACGTTATCCAAACAGAGTACTGTCATGTGCCAAAACATTTAGATAGCTCCATGCAAGATTGAGTGATACTGGGGTTTTAAACGTAGTACGGAACTTCCTGGCAGACCTGCAACGGTAGCCACGCCTGAGTTAGAAGAGGCTATACTTCGAAAGATAGAAGATGATCCTTTAACTATATAGTGCCAGGAAGGAAGCAGTGCAACTTCAAACAAGTGCATTAACTCTTTGGAGGGTTTTGCATCTTTATCAACTATACCCATACCATATTCAACGTGTGCAAGCTCTGATGATCTTCAGCCAAGGCTTGTAGGTCGGTATTCATAACGAACATATTTGGGCGGACGATAATCCTCACAAAATTAGAGGTGATTTTCAGCAACAATTTTCGGTGAATGTATGGGCAGGGATCATTGGCGACTTTTTACTACCTCGATTGAATGGAAATTCCAATACGCAGTTTCTATCTGAAGAACTTGACGTTTTGTTAGAAGACGTACCTCTACAAATAAGAACTAATATGTGGTTCATGCACGACGGCGCCCCAGCTCAATTTAGCCTAGTTGCTCGTCATATACCTCGACAACACTTTTCCCAATTGCTGGATTGGGCACGCAGGTCCCCAAGGTTGGCCAGCTCGCAGTCCCGACTTGAATTCTCTAGACTCTAGACTATTATTTATGGCATGGGGTCACCTAAAGTCTTTTGTATACAAGGCGCCTGTACTAGATGAAGACGACTTAAGAATTTGATTTATTGAAAGTTAAAATGCGATTCGAAATAATGCAGGCATTTTTGAACGTGTAAGAGAATTAATGGTAAGACGATTGCAATCGTGAGTTTTATCACAAGGTGGCCATTTTTAACATTTGGTTTAATTAACTTTCAAATACGTACATGGTACATGCAAAGTGGTTTTTATTTTTTCTCTCGAAAACGAAGCAAGATACGAAAACAATTCAAGGAGCAAAAAAGTTGTATAATTAGTTGGTAAATCCGAAAAAAATATCAAAATTAGAAAAGAGACAGTGGCGTACATATTTTTGTCAATAATATTCGTTAAGGTGCTTCCCGGGACGCCACTGGACCCAATAAATTTAATCTAGTTAGGGCTAATTAAGCCCCTTATCATTATGAATAACGGTACCAAAGTTGAGTAAAATCGGGAAGAGGATACTATTTAAAAAAATTATAAAAAAAAAAAAAAATTTGTCAGTTTAACACCCTGTATATCAAAGACGGGGCAACTCCGGACACATATTTGTATGAACTTTTTTTCTCTTAGAATATCATAAGGAATCACCCCCTTAAGTTACGTGCCGTACTTCTGAAACACCCTGTACAAAAGCCAAAATATCTGAAAAACTGAAACCGAATTTAGTTTACCGATATTTTGTCCTTTTTATTTACAGAAATAACCCGTGAAATAAGTAAATAAAAATTCTTAAAACGTAGTTTTTGATTGGTCGCGAATTACATCAATAATATAGGCTCCTTATACATAATTATGTACATAAATTGTTTTATTTATAGTAAATTGTATTGATTTGTTAATTCTAATAATACTTACACAAAAATATTATCAAAACTTGAACTTAAAAAAAAAGATCTGCAATTACAGCTTAGGAGTCATTTAAAAAACACAATGACTACTTTATGAAACTGAAATTTTATATTTTAATAGTTGATAATCATATGATTTATCAAATGTTTTATTCTGTTGACGGCAAGTTATTGTGACCAATAATAAAATCTCCTTTTTTAGTTAAGCATACTTGGTTGCATAAAAACGGAGAATAAAATAATTTGTTTCCTTAATTATATGCGAATATTTAGGGGTGTGACTCTACATGAAAAATTAATGACATTTTTCTTTATAAAGAATGTTCCATTACGAAAATACGGGCTGTTAAAGTTTTAGAAAAAAAATGGAAATTAATTAATATTTTCGAAACTATCATTAATTTTTCATGTAGATTCACACCCTCAAATATGTAAACTTGTACTTTAATGATAAAACGATATTAAATAGATTACGCTTTGTCATTCATTAGAGGTCAGATTTCTGCTCCCAAATTAAACTTTAGACTGCCGAGTTTCGAACGACCCCATGCATACTTATTACAAAAACTTTTACAATTTGGATCCAAAGATAAGCCGCATCCTGGAAAGTTTATAAATTAAATTGTTAAAAAATGTATGGATAATTTTGCTAATCTGTAAATGCAATCCCTTTTGCTACTCACCCCACCCCTATAAAAATATATTGCTTTTTATTTTACAAATGGTGGTGCAATACAAGTACATATTACACTGATACAATTACTGATGTAGAAGACTAAATATTTGGTGTTGTTTTTTCATGCTGGTCTATAAAGTTTCCTTAATTAAGTATGTATAAATAGAAGTATCCCAGGCAATACATATTTTCCATTTACAATCACCCAAGCAGATAGAGATAGTAACTCATAAGCGAAAAGTCAACTGACATATTGTGTTGGCTGGGATGCCTCGATAAAATTCACAATAAATTATCACTTACCTATACAGGGTATGCCATCGCTTCTGTGGCGATTCCTTGCCCAAAAATAAGACAAATACTTAGTTCCTATCAACATAGGTCCCAACAACAACTCCTACAATACAAGGACAAATTGCTTAAGCGAATTTTGCTAGTGACGTCACGGTCTGGCGGCCTACCGCGGTCAACATGTAGGTATTTGACTTTAGAGCCGTGTCCTTGAGTTTTCTCTATGTAATTTGTTTATAACTGCGTTAACTTAGTTATTTACACAGGGCTAATATAATGTCATAACACTGTTTAATTAAGAGCATTGTGGAGTTAAATAAAAAAGTAACACTATCAATCAGCAATTTAGAAAATATGTAGTAGTTAGGTGAAACGATAAAGGCAACGTCCCATCTGTCACGGGCTATTTTCATGCAAATCAACAGATTTGTCTGTGTTTAAGTGTAAAAATCTGGTGCATTATCGGTTTTAAACAGTATAAACAGTGTCTTAATCATTTTTTTTGTGGGGATCGTGTCAACATAAGCTCCCTCGATAGATTTCCTTGTGCTTTAGTGTAAAAAGCAGTGCATTATCGGTTTAAATAGTGTCATAAATCATTTTCTTCGTGGGAATCGTGTCAACATTATCTCTCTCGAGAAATTTATTTGTGTTTTAGTGTAAAAATATAGTGCATTAGCGTTTTAAATGGTGTAATAAATCATTTTAAAATGCCAAATAAGCGTTGTGTTGTCGGTTGTAAAGGTAACTACGTAAATAACCCAAGAGTGCGCGTGTATCGTTTTCCAAAAAGTGGCAAATGTCGCCTAAGATCCATCGTGGCAATTATATCCCTGGGAAAAATAACAGAGTATGTGAGTCTCATCTTACGGAGGAGGATTTTGTCTCGCAGATTCCCCAACAGGACACGAAAACTGTAAAATTAAATCTCTCAATTAAAAGAAGACAGCGTACGTAGTAAATTCCCCAATTGTCCAAAATACTTATCAAAAACTTTAAAGGCAGAGACAAAAAGCTTAAAGAACTAGACGAAATACAAAAAGGTATTAAACAAAGCAAGCCTGACATTTTAACACATGTAGAACTTACTAACTATGAATTTTTCGGAAAACTTAATAATTCGTTTAAAACGTTTTGTATAAAGGAAGGGTGGTTTACCATTGATGAAAAATTTTCTAAAACTCTTTTTCAGATTAAGCATACTCCGGAGCTTTTAACTAAGTAGGCTGTTCAAATCAATAATAAGTCAAGTAGTTTGGACAAATTGCGAAATTTACTGGATGCCATTAATTGTTTGATGAATATTCTTCCTTTGATTCCGAACCAGACAATACCTCTGAGAATATTCTCGATTCTGACCATGACCTTAATATGACAACAGAAACAATTACACTGATATGTCAAAAATTAATAAAATTTTGAAGTTTGTGTCAGATGTATTAGAAAACCTAAAAGTAAACAATGACATTTTAGCAGAAGGACTGCAATTTATCTCAGAACCAGTGGCGTATCTAGCAGTGTTCCATGTGTTCCGGGAACACAGGCCGGTGCCCCGTAGGGGCCCGGCCCTCGCTAATGTCATAAAGTATTTTAGAAACGAAGCGGTTAGCAAGAGACCGTTCAGGGCCATGCACAAAAAAAAAAAAACAGAAAGACCTAGGTAAGTATTATTATTATTTTTGGCGTGTAAAATATACACGTCACAGTTTTGTAAATAAACCATATAAATCTGTGCAATACCTTCCAATTAAACTCTCGCATGCAGGTCTTAATGCGTGTTGTTGATGTAACTTTAACATTAGCGTCTTCTAATTTGCCTTTTCGAGGTCATGATGGAAGCCTAGACTCGAAAAATCCTGGAGTTTATTTATCAATAATTACTTTACTGTCAAAATATGATCAAGTTTTAAAGACTTTGTTAGAAAACAAGAAGAAAAATTCTGTAACCTATTTAAGTTCAACTATTCAAAACGAAATTATTCAAATATTGGGGAATGCTGTTAAAAAGAATACATATAATTAAAAAAATTAAAAATACTTCTTTTTTCCGTTAGTTTAGTACAGTATAATTTATTATTTTGTTTTGTTTTTTATTTAGGTATTTATTTACTCTTACAAATACTTACATTTAAAATGTAATTAAAAGCATCAGTGTATTTGTATCTTGACTTTTTAATAATATAAAGATTACGTAAATTAAAAAACGAAAAAAAACGGTTTCTGTTTATTTAATCTTTATAAAAAATCCCTTCATACAATAGGAGGGGGTGGCGCAGTAGCGCAACCAGGGGGGGCTGCTGGACTGCAGCCCCCCCCCCCCCGAGCGAGCTTAGCTCGGGTCGTCTAACTACCTGTTTACAAGAAAAATAAACTCATCACTACCTAAGGTAGGAAAAATTACACAAAAATTGAAACGAGTCTGGCTGTTTTCGTGATTTTCTGTTGTGTCTTTATTTTTCTTACTTAAAAACCAAGCATCATCAATGAAAAAAGGGCGTGGCACCTAAAAATTTTTTGCCTGCGGCGCTATTTTCTTACAACCCCTCGCGAACTCATTTTCTGATTGCGCCACTGGGGGCCCGACTGAGATTTTGGAACACAGGCCCGGGGCTGGGTTAATACGCCACTGCTCAGAACAATTAAAATTAAGAACTTTGCCAAAAGAACGATACAGATATTCCACTACAACTATGGTATTGTGTTCAATTGTAAAGGGTGTCTCAAAATGTACGCACATTTTAAATATTGTGGCATTTTCGTTTTTGTCATAGTAGGCTTCTGAAAATTGGATAGCTGTCATGTAATTTATTGCAGTTAATAGCCATGGAACGCTACACGGTAGAACAGTGTGCGTTGTTATCGTGAAAACGTATTATAAATGTGGAGTATATGTTATGCGGAAACAGTTTGCATTAGATATTGTACTGCCTAAATAACTGTGCTATCAAAAAGAAAAAAAGACAGTGGCGTACATACTCTTTCGCTCCCCTTAAAAATTGTAACACCCTTTATCTCAATAATACAGCATATGCGAACCCATGATAATAGGAACTATTTGTCTTATTTCTGGGTAAGGAATCACCACACAAACGATGGCACCTGCGTTTTGAAACACCCTGTATATGACAGGGATTTTTGAACGCAATAAATTAAAAACTCCGATTTCGAAAAAGATGGGCCACCCTATAGTGGACACTCAATAAGAACTAACTAACACCGATTTCACTGCAAAACGCACGAGCCACTGTTATTGTTCCTTCGCCAATTCAACGGAGAATTGTGCGAGTTGCTCGTATCTCCGCAACTGTACGTCTTAGTCCTCATTATCATCAAGTCAGTTCTTATGCTTGGTCTTCGTACGTTTGGTGCCACCACGCCGCAGGCATCGCTCAAACGCCGTTTGACCGACAGATGGTACTTCTTCGAGAGGTGGGAGGGGGTGGGGGGTGGAAGGGGGCAGGGCGCCCCGAAGCTGGCGCTGATCTAGAAGCGAAAGACATTTTGATAAAGGCAGAAAAATTGTTTTTTTTTGTTGTTTGTACAATTTGTTTACTTTTTTAAAGTCAGACACCCCTTAATATACAGTCCTAAGAAGTTCGGAGGATGATTGTCCTCGCAAGTCATTTTATGATCACACACATAATATAATATATCTTATAGTGCAATAATAGCACTCTATTTAGGAACTGGTCATTATTAAGGGTGACTGCTAAGGACACCGTAAGAAATGCACATAAATATAAAACCAACAAGATGCCGAAATTTTTTTGGAAGAGAAAAATAGATGAAGAAAAACAGAAGGAACAGAAACAGTTTGAGGAAAATTTAGAAGAACCAATTTTGGTGTACTCACTAAGACTGCAGTTAAGTTGTATAGTAATTAGAAAATAATTTGCTGAGAACTTAACACCTCATTGAAAAACTACCTCGGTACAAATCTACCTGCAGTAGGTATAACTTGCCATACCTACAGGACTGGTATAAATATTCTACATAACCAACCTGTAGCATCCACAGGATTTCTGCAGTATTAACAATACTTGTGCTATACTTGAAGGCCTTGTAGGTACTTCATATAAAGTTCTATAGTAGCTGTGTACAAAGGTAGGCATTATATAGGTGTTTACTTCAAATAGCTCGTAGTTCATCAATTTGACGACTTAACAACTTATTCTGCACTCTTTTTGTCTGTTTGTGTAATGTTTTTCTTTGTTTTATGTTTATTTGTGTGCGATGCAAAAATCCATGTAGTCTTTCTGATGAACATAATGTAAGTATTGATATGTAAAATACAGTTTTTTTTATAAGCAGACACACATTTCGATTAAAAGTGGGTGTATATTACTGTCTACGTTTCCCTTCTTTAGGATAATTAAAACGCGTCTATTATTAGAGTTTGAATTGTAGTTTGGTTTGGTGTTTGACATGAGAATTATAGGCAATCGGCATATTATTGCCCTGGCAATACAAAAATACTAGACCAAAATTGAAACGAAACAGCAAGAATTTGAAGTCATATTTAATGCCTATTGTAAAATTAAAATTAATGAACGGTTTTAAAGCCCAATGCAGCTTTAGAAAGATGAATTCTTGGACTATTTGCAGAAACTTTCTGAAATCATTCGTACATACCTAAATCATCAATAACACAGGGTAAAAATGAAAGTCTCGACTAGTGAACCATATTTAAATAGCAGATAAGCAATTTTACAATAAATCAAGCTACTATTACAAAAAAATAGATATTTTAACTCTCAAACACCGCGACTTTAAAACATAACCCCTGACGCATTACAGAAAAATGCGATTTTTATGCAAATATACGTGTACTTACAATTAAATATCGCCTAAAAACACTTGGTAACATCTGCCTCTAGCTTTCCTTGCCAATATGTGTCCGATATTCACCAAAAACACCTTAAAATAGTTTAAAAAGCCTAGAAACTACCAGAAACACTCACAACGGTCAACCATGTTTAAAAATTTTTGACAACTTCAGTATCGGAGTTTCCGGTGTTCTACTTCGGCGTTGTCCGTGTTTTGCCGCAGTGTCATCTAGGAAGAGGAGGAGCTTATATTTCCATTCATGATTTCCTTGGGGCATTTTTTCCAATGAATAAAGAAAGAGCAGGACAACATGATAACAAAAGAATAGTCGGGAGGGTGGGCAAATATTGCATCTCTCTTTGGCACATTAGAAGTTCCCGCAGCATTCCATCTTATGTAATTTTTTTTTTCGGTGATTCGTTATGCAACGACCTTGTATGGAATGCGTAGTACTACGTTATTCTTTAGGCGTTTTAAAGGGATTAGCTCAGACGAACTTGTTCGTCTGAGGGGATTAGAGAGGTACCTACATGTTTTAAAGCTTTATAAAATAAATGTCTTAATTCTTATCATTAAATATTTTGGTAGTAGAAGGTGGTATCTATTTAGAAAATAGAGCTTAAAATATTGGGTTTTACTAAACAATAAAATTGCACTTTTTCAGAAAAAAAATATTTTTCCGTAATCCTTGCAGATAATAAAAAAATCCAATTACGTTCCGAGGGAAGATGCCCTCCTATAGGATTCTTATGACTAAAATTTCCAAAAATTGTTATTTCAAAATTGATTGATGATTGAAAGAAATACGTACGCAATGCAGACCCTCCCTTTTTACCCTGCATTATTGAGCCTCTATACGTGATTGCCCCCAATCCAAAAACTAGTGTAGATAGTCCACCAATTAGTCTTTCCAAATTTACCTTGTGTTTTAAGATCCGTTTGTTAGTTTTAAAGTTACAAGACATTAAAGATGACTTAAAAATTGTCCTTGTATAAATAGGTAGTTTTTTTAATGCGTCTTCGTATGAAAGAAAAATGTTCCAGTACATTGCTTGTGTGAAAGAAAAAACACTAAGGGAGAAAAACACCTAGAAAAACATATACAAACATCCAGGTGGGCACCCTTTACTCACCATGAAACAAGTTCTTCTGCATCAAAAAATATTACAAAACATTAGTAAAAACTCATAGAAACATATCTCTACTATGTAAATATTTCGTTAACAACAAATTATTCTAAGATTTTTATTAAAAATTCTACTCGATTATCAAAAGCTTCAACAGTTTGTTATAAAAGTTTGAGAACCAGCATTGTATAATTTCATTCATCTAATCTATAGTATATTTCAGAAAGGTGTAGAGTAATTGGGAAACTCCGTCCAGTTCGGCTCAATTTCGGTGTCGGCCATACGCGCAGGTAAACATTGTGCATTAAATTATTTATGATAACCATAGACCAATGGTCTATGTGATAACTAATTAAAAATTTTAGAGAATTAGGTTAACGAGTATTAAGATAAAATAGTATTGTTTGTAATATTAAAATTTCAAGTAATTGCATAAGAGGATTAGGAAAGGTATGTTTTTTGGCCTGAAGTATCAAAATCGAAATATTGTGTAGGGATTAGTTAGGTAGTAGATTATAAAGTTACGTTGTGCGTTTAACAGGTACCATTTAACAGGTACCGAGTTTGGCTCTGGCCTCTTTGGCTGTTTGGCTGGGTCATATAAATAGGTGGTAATTTGGAATAAACTTCGTATATCGTGTGTGTTTGACCTTAATAAGTATATTTGTTTAGTTTAACGCATCAGTATTTGCTGTTAAGCCGGGTATAGTGTTCACAGTATTATAAAATTAGTAATAAAATGGCGGCATTCACACCAACAAAAAGATGTTCCAATAATTCTCCACAATCAGTGAGTCAAAAAGTTATTATTTTAAATGTACATGATTGCATAAAATATGATTATCCGAATTTTACGAATGACTGGAGTTGGAAAGTCCACCGTTATTAAATTATTGCGGGAGAGAAATACAGCAGGTCAAGTGGAACCTCCCAAGAAAAGTCCAGGCAGACCAGTAAAAGTCCTTGATGAAGACATTAAAAGTGTATCTCGAAGAAAAGTCCACTCTTTTTATTTTAAAAAAGAAATACCCACCCTAGATAAGATTCTAATGGAGCTTGGCCAGGATGACAGTATTCCGTTTATAATTAGAAAACTTTTATGGACCACTTTAAAAAATAAGGATTTTGTCTGGGAAAAGCATAACCGTAAATCACTTTTAGTATAGTTTAATTTCTGTATAATGTATTTTTTAAAAATGTTTAATAAAAAATTAGTGTAGCTAATACTATGTACATAATGCCTAATTTTTATTTTGTTAAAATAAAATTCTTTCCTTTTTACGAATATCCTACCGGCACGCCTTTGTCACACCATTTCAGTGTTTGTGAATGGATAACAATGGGCAAAACCCATAAATTGACCAAACCCGGGTGGTACTACCTACACTTGATGAGAAGAAAGAATTTTGCAATGAAATCAATGCCAAATTATGAAAGTGGCTTAAATATTCGTTGGGCCACTCTGTAGTCCCTTTGCATACCTAATAAGCTTTTATTACTCTACACCTTTCTGAAATAGACTATAATCTGGATTCACAAAAGTGTGTAGTTCGAAGCGTGAGACTTGCCCTATAAAAGAATGAGAATAAAAAAGTGTAAAATTGCTGATTTGACTAGCACACGTTTTAACAAAGAACATCTAAGTATTTATTTATATTATACTAGGTATACAGGGTGTCCGGTAAGTATATGGCCTACTTTAGGGAGCGTAAAGTGCCCCTTAACGGAGATACGGAGTACCCTGTGACTTACTTTTTCGACCCTAACTTTTGAACCGAAACATGTAGAATTTAATGAAACTTTAATATCTTACAAATTACAAAATTATTCAATCAGTCTATTACTTAATGAAGAAATAATTATGATTTCTGTCTTGGAAGATCTTGATAAATTATAATTGAATCTATAATTATTCAAATCTAGCACCAGGTCACGAGTTGGAGGCAGTGGGCCAGAAAAAGTAATTTAATTGATTCAGGTTTCACATAAGCAAAAAATACTTGGTGTGCTGTGTATCTGAAAAGCGTCAGGCGTGTGCTGGTTGTTCGTCATTAGCCTAGCATTATAAATGCGAATTTTTAAATTAGTCATTGTAATTCCAGCCATGTTTATAAATTTACGAGGTCCAGTTAACTTTACAATTTAACAAAAGCTTGCAGTTAACTGAAACCTATACAAGTAGATACGTATTTAAGCTGTCAATCATAGGAACTTGCTCAACTCTTTTTATAACACCCTGTATACTATAGGAAGGAATATACGGCTGTTTGAATGTTCTAAACCTAGATGAATATAATGTCGTATTTTAATGAGTGAAACCTCTAATTAACAATAATCTACACCTACCCTTTTGTGGTGATTTGGAGCCATTTCACCAGGCAAGTTGGCCACGGCGAAGAGCTGATAGAACACTTCGTCCACTTGAAAGTTCTTTTTGGCCGACGTCTCCACGAATAAGCAAAGCGAGTCTTGGGTATCGCAATAGGCCTGGACCTCGTCGGACGACACCGTCCTATGCAAGAGTAAAAAGTTTCTTTTTATGTCCGTTTTCTAGTGTAGTCTGTAGTGGAGACAAGTAGGTACAGTGTGTATACTTTTTATACAGGGTGTGTCATGTAAGAGTGGCCAATACTAACTTTCTTATTTTAAATGCAATATCCTATATATTATCCAATTTTTGGATTCTTCAGAAAATTTTAGACATATTTCATGTACAATATCCTATACCTATCTTCAACTGTTTCGGAAATATTAAGTGTTTTCAGACTTATTGCAAAAATTAACACACTAAAAAACTAATAAATAATACTGTTTATTTCTTGATAATGTAAAAAACAAAAAAAAAAAACATTAATGTAGGGGATGTTGAAAATGCTCGCAGCAAACGTCTTGGCAACTTCCTAATCCTAAATAGAAATTTCTTCTAACGTTACTGAACTACTTAAGTCAGCTAAGTCGAGGGGTTTAGTTTTGTATACAATATTCTCGACATAACCCCATAAGAGGAAGTCTAATGGCGTCAGATCAGGGGATCGTGCTGGCCATTCCATCGATCCACGCCTCCCTATCCACCGATTTGGAAATAGTCGATTGAGGTACTGCTGGACATTGATTTGGTAATGGGGCGATGCTCCATCTTGCTGAAACCATATCATATTCGCTGGAAGTTGTGGGTTTGCTGGATCAGGATATAAGTTTGTCAAAGTTGGCAAGACATTATTGTGAAGCAGTGCTAAATAATTATCGCCATTTAAATTGCCATTAATGAAAAAGGGACCTATGATATGATCTCCAACAATTCCTTCAAACTCGTCTTCCATGAGCTCATGAGTAGGTATCATTTTATAGGGATACATTTTATTTCCTTGTAATGTTCGAATAATCGATGAATGGCAAACATCGAACATTGGGGCTGTTTTTCGACTAGAAGTATGTGGGTTTTCCTGAAACTCAAGCATAATATCTAATTTGGTATCATCACTTATTGCGTTGGCAGCTACTTTTTTTTATCTGCTTTACATGTCCAAGCTGGCGAAACTGCTTTTCTATTTTACTAATTGTCCCTTGAGTTATAGGCGGCAAATTTGGAAATTTTTCATGAAATAAGCGAGCAACTTCCATTTGTGTCCGTGTTTTATATCCATAACCAATCATCTGTAGAATTATTGTTATTTTGTGCATTTCTGTTAAATTAACCATTTTTCTGATATGCAGTTAACGACTATAACACTGAAAACTACTGTCATGCAGACAGACAACAATTTGCGAAGGTCAGGCGTTTTAAACAAAAGTAAACAAAACTATTTATACCTTTTTTTTTATTTCACGTCAGTAAAAATATTTTTTCTACGAGTGACCGCAAAGAAGCTACTTTGCGCACACTTTTGCATACGCAAAGTAGCACTTTCCCGCACACTGTGCGGGAAATTTTTTTTCCCGCACACTTATTTTAAAGCAAAATTACCATATTATAGACGCGTTTTTTTCTTATATTTTATAATTTTTTTAGATATTTATACAAAAATATTGTAACAAGACAAAGTTGACAGGTGGTTTATGTGTTGCCTTATAAACTATACCGAAGTATTGTGCCGTGCGGCTCAAAATTTTTTTAAAATCTGCATTATTATATTTTCCTCTAATTTTGTTCAAGTTAAAAAAAATCAAGTATTTTTGTGTCAAATGCGGTTTGTTCCCTTAGCAACCAAAATACATTGTCATACAACGCTTTCATGTCAGTTTAGAGGTCTTCTTCAAAATTTTCACTAGCATTTTCACCTATTTAAAATAAAAAAAACTGTTTTAAAAATGGATATCACTGAAGAAGAACTTCCAGAAGATGTCCTAGAAGCCGCCAACATGGCTAGTTTGCAATTGCTGCCTGCCAAATCGCGAGAAAAATACGAGAAACAGTACGAGTTGTTTTCCAAATGGTGCGAACAAAGGGGGATATAGTTGTTTTTGATGTCAATAAAAATTTAAAATTAAAAAAATATATAGTTTTTTCACTCGTAGAAAAAATATTGTTCCTAACACGTGCGCAAAGTAGTTTTCCCGCACTTAAAGCTTATCCGAACTCCGCTTCGCGTCGTTCGTCTAACTGCTTTCGCGTGCGGGAAAACATAACTTTGCGCACTGAATAGGAAAACTACTATTAACATCAATTTTCAACATCTCCTATATTAATGTTTTTTTTTTTTTGTTTTTTACATTATCAAGAAATAAACAGTATTACTTATTAGTTTTTAGTGTGTTGTTAATTTTTGCAATAAATCTGAAAACACTTAATATTTCCGAAACAGTTGAAGATAGGTATAGGATATTGTACATGAAATATATCTAAAATTTTCTGATGAATCCAAAAATTAAATAATATACATTTAAAATAAGAAAGGTAGTATTGGCCACTGTTACATGACACACCCTGTATAAAAAGTTTTTATTAAAAAAAAATGCTTCATTCAGAAATACCATCCTTGGAACTTATATTGTAGTTAGTGTCAACAGGACATTGAAAACTTGGTCCTTAATGGGGAAAGTTTCCTTTATCCTTCTAAATTAAAAACATTAAAGTTTCATGTTATAGCTAAACTATTATTCATGGGAAAGTCCATTTAATTTGGCTTCAACTAAAATTACAATAGGTAAAACTAAATGGAAATTTACCAAACTTTTAATAGTTTTTAGAACTGACGCGTACCTTGTGATTTAATGGCGAAATAGATTTTAAATTACGATCGATTTTGGAAATTTGATTTTCAGCCTTATCGAAAAAGATCCTCCTCCGGGAATAGATGATTTAGTACACTAAGCTTTGTACACAGTCAAACAGGTCTGTTGGGAAAACGTGTATCAACGCGTCAAAGAGAATAGATTGGTAACTGCTGTGTGCGTGCGATTTTAATCTCTGCTATTTTTGGTTGTAAATTAAACCACCCGAACATATTTCGTTTGACCTAATAACTGCAATAATAGTTTTATTATATTGTAAACACCCAAAGAAACCCCGCTACCTGTTCGATTGTCAAACCTACGGTTTTAAAGAATTTCTTGGTAAAATTACCCATATAAAACTGTCGATGAGTGTGCCAACCAGCGAAATCTACCTGGCCCCAGCTGGCATCACTGTTTATATTACTGAAATGAAATGAAATAAGGGGTACTGCTTTGCACAGGAACGGATTTTGTAGTTAAATGAAAAGCCATAGTAATACCTTATAGTAGCAATTTTTATTATGTTTATTTTTACCATTACTTGTATTATATGTATGTATATTAATTTATTATAAGTACAAAACAAGTCTGAAAAGTTTGCGTGCGTAAAAGGTCAACTTTTCGCACGCATTTAGGTAAAAGTAATTTATACAGACGTACATTTGACTTAACATATTTAGCTCCAGAAGAAGTAGAGGACTGTTTTGTATTTGTAAAAATTCACACAACGGCAAAAATTAAGTTGGCATTTTTAGAAAAAATATATTAAAATATACAAACCATACATTCATTGCATTTTCATTTCATAAATGATCCAAAATACAAAATATCATAAAAAAGTTTAAATGGTGCAAAAATTACAATGTTATAGTATTAGACTGTTGAGGCCGAAAATGCCTGTAATAAAGACATGACCCTTCCATCCCGGAGCCGAAAGTTCCTGTCAAAATCTGGTTGCTACCTGGCCAGGGCCGTAATTGCCTACGCCCAAAAATTGTACACTTGTTAATAAAAACCCAAACGTCCACCACTGTCGTAAAATTTATCCTAAATTATCTATTGTGGAAGATAAAATTTGTATTTTGCATTTATAATAAGGGTTACTGGCTGTCAGCCAATAGGAAACACTGTATACGATATTTTATGGTTTTTCGGTCAGTCTCAAGGATTTTACCTAATTGCGGCCCTAAATATAATGATGGTTTGAACACTTAAAATAAGGTTGTATTAAGGTTCTTGATTAAAAAAAGCCCTGTCGAGTTTAGGGGTAATTTTATTTCGCATTAGCCTCTATGAGCTATTTAACCATCCTAAATAAACAAAAGTAAATGGCGGACCTCGCACGGTTGAACGAAAACAAAGGTCCAGCTCGGAATTCTAATGATCTCATATAAAAATAAAGCCGAGGAAAGAATCAAAAAAAGTATACCAGCCAACATATTTTTTATTGGACCAAAGATATACAAGGTGGCTAAACATAATATTCTAGGGGGGTATTCTGTACGTAAATATAAGTCAAAGGGTGTGAAAAGTTTTAATTTAAATCTATTGTCTTTGCTCTTATGTTAAGCAGACCCTTACAAAACACTGGCGAATAATTATTAGCCTCTATTATCTTACAAAAAGGGAATATTTCCTTCTTGCTGGAAAACTGCGCGAGTCCTGCTCATACCCAAAAAAGGCAAGAAGACCCTGCCAAACAACTATCGTCCAGTCGCATTGCTTTCGGTTATATCAAAAGTTATGGAGAAGGCTATCAACGAAAATTGTTAAAGTACCTGAAAGGCTTTACCATTATTAGTGACCACCAGTATGGATTCCGTAAGTCTAGATCAACAGGAGACCTTCTCGCTTATGTTACTCATGTTTGGAACAATGCCATAGAACATCATGGGGAGTCTCGGGCGGTAGCACTGGACATTTCCCAGGCCTTTGATCGAGTATGGCATGAGGGGCTCCTAACTAAAGTCAGAGCATACGGAGTATCGGTTCAATTTTGTTCATGGCTGTCAAGTATTCTCAAAGACCGTTCTCTGCGAGTGGCGATGGCCGGATTTCCTTCAGACACATTGAACATGAACGCCGAAGTTCCTTAAGGTTCTATATTGTCGCCTACCCTCTATTTACTACTGGTATACATTAACGATCTTTTGAAAGAAATTAAAAATGTCCCATAACTTATGGGCCGTAGAGCAACTAGAGATACCTGACATCAAACTAGACCGATTAAGTCATATAAGTTTTTTCGAAATGTTACTCGTTCTAGAAATACAGGGTGTTGAAAGTGAACGTTTATTTTCGAAAATAAGCCATAATTTCAAAACGGTTCAATGAATCGAATTGAAAGTTGGCAGTATTATGTTTTTATGAGTAAGAAATAAGAATTTGTAGAAATTTTTAAGTTTCACACTAGAGGGCGCTAGTTACATACACTGGGTTTCATAAATCTTTGATTTTTTTTCTTACCTGTGATATTAGGTGTGTTTGAATTAAAGTTTCTCAAAGAAGGGCAAATTTTTAGCTAAAAAGGTAAACTTGCTTGATCTTAATATCTCTTACCGTTTTCGAGATATTTCCGTTTAAACATCACAAAGCATAAAAAAACAAAGTACCTAATTAAATTCATATTTTAATTATCACAACGCAATAAATTAAAAACCATGCAACAATAACAAGAAGCTCACTTTAGTAAGTGTTAAAAGTGGCCACCGTTGACCTCAATACACTTTATTAAACTTTTAACGAAGTGACATCTCACTTTTGGGAAAGTGTCTTGCTTGTTTTTAATCATATTAGCGGCTTCCCCAATTTTTTGTAAAAGTTCATCGCGTGCATTAATTTCGTCCTTATAAACTAATGACTTCATGTGTCCCCACAAATAGAAATCAAGAGGATTAATATCTGGGCTACGAGGGGGCCAAGGAAAGTCACTACCGCGACCAATCCACCGATGTGGAAAGCGTTGATTCAGGTGATTGCGAACTACAAGTGAAAAGTGAGGTGGTGCCCCATCTTGCATAAACCACATACCTAGTCTTATGTTTAAAGGCACATCATCTAATAAATTAAATAAGGACCTTCAAAAAAGTCTTTTTATCTTTTTAACGCAAATATAATTACAATTACATTGTAATCGCAGCCGGTGAAATATGGAATTACAATACTAATCTGAACCAACCTGCAATATTATTAAATTAGAGCAATGACAACATTTCTAGTAGTAAAGTAATTGGCAATACTACTATAAACAAGCGAAAACTCCCTCTAACCCAGGATAAATATTGTTTCACGAACAGTATAAAATACACCTCCTTTTAAAAAAGCTTTTCAATATTTGTTTCCCCAAAACATGTTTATGAAACTCGATTTTCGCTACACATACAATAATTTCAAAACTTGTTAAATTCGAGAACAAAATAAAATTGCTTAATTTATCCGCTGGGTTTAATGTAAATGTCAGGCACGTTTTCCCGGCAAGTTTAATTTTAAGCTCGTATCGACGAGCAATATTTTCGACTACAAATAAATTTGTCCATATTTCATTTTTCCTTTCTGATCTGGAGAACTATATTAGTAAATACTTACGTCGTTGGCTAAAATTGTTTGGTATATTTCAAAATGGGTTTGTTGGGGAAACATGCATACGCATTTCAAGACTAATTAACATAATTCAAACTCATAATATTGCTTAATAACTGGACCAAAACCATGATCGCATTTTAGTAAAAAGTTAATAATCCGCATTTGGGTTATGTTCTACTATTCTAAAGAAATAAATAAAACTCATCTATTGAAATATTATAAAAATTTAACTACGAATTTACGCCGCATTTAATAATCCTCTCAGTAAAATAATACAATAGAAAACCCTTAATAACAAAAACAGCTTGTTTACGTTTTTATAGACCCTTAACTTGCGTTTAGCCGACAAGCAGTAAATATATGGCTATTCGGTTCGATTGAAGAGCGGTAAAGATCAGTGTTCGGCGAGGCTTTTCCAATTATGACAAACGGCGACCGTTAAAGACGTTGCGTACGTGTTAAAAAAGCCAGTGAGTAAAGTTTAGAATTCTCTCCGGGGCGGAAGTCTGCCGTGATTGAAATCGCCACGTATATTCGGGCCATCAGCGCCTAGTGTTTTTAAACAGTGAGTCGAATTACAGATTCTTTTCGTGGCGGAACGTCTTCTCCCTACGGATCTCTCGGGCCATCAGCGCCTAAGTAGTCGTCAGTTGTCATCCTTTTGCAAAAATTGTTGAAGTAAAAGTATAATAGTTTGTTGCGGGTTACATAAACCCCCTTAAGTGTGATTAGTCAATGTGGCCATTGATTAGTTAATCGATAACAAGTCATGTGAAGTAGTAGTATGATTTCACAAATTATGTAAAAACCTGACAGTATCTGTTCCAAAGGCATAGTTTGGTAGAATAAAGAAATGCTTTTGTGAAGAAAAGTGTTTTCTTGAGAGTGAAAGTAGAAACAAGAATCAGTGAATCACCCTATGGAGAAATAACATTTTTTGTTGCTGAGAGTGGGATTTTAAAACCCATGCTCGCACAGGGTTGTTTATCCTATGACTGCAATGTAATTAACAATTACAATTACAACCTGTAAGCATTTTGTTGTGCTTGTCCACTACTGAATGCCTAGTGAACGGTCAGCCCAAAGGGCAAATGTATAATTTGGGACAGACCATAGTCTCTATCTTTCCATTTAATATTCCTTACACGCATCGCATACAACGTAAATTACTTCACTTATTCAATCCAAGTGTTTTACCGAGGGAAAACATCGGGAACGTGATATACCATTTTTTTATTGTCGGCAATGAATATTTTTTGCTGCAAAATAAACCGTGCTGTTCAAACCTAATTAAACTAAATACAGGGTGTCCTGTAAGTATATGGCATACTCTCGGAGAGGTCACAATAAACCTAATTAGTCATAGAAAAAAAAAAATCCTAAGGTGCCCCTTAACAACAACTAAGAACTAACTTTCACCAGCCATTTCGAACTACGTTTTAAATTTTTCTTCGTTAATAACATTTTTCTAAATTGTCTGAATGGTTGAGTACATAAGACTTAAGTAATGGAGAATTATTCCTATAGTGAATATGTGTCTGTAGTCAAAGTAACAAATTTCCGTCCTATAAGCGTCCTATAAACGTAAACTATTGGTGGTGTCAGGATATCCAATTTAAGGTTTGCTGACGATACAACCCTTATTGCTGCTTCTCAAGGCGAGCTGTTAACTCTACTTAACATCTTGGAACAACAGAGTGAAGCATATGGTCTTAGTATCAACTACAAAAAGACCAAAGTTATGATCGTGGACAGAGAACATGATAATCACCCTGCAATAACATCAGTAGGCCGCTGTCAGGTAGTCCAAAGTTTTGTATACCTTGGTTCTTCGATCGATAACTCGGGGGGTTGTGAGGTTGAAATCCGACGGCGCATTCAACAAGCACGGTCAGCTATGACTAAACTGACTAGAATATGGCGTGATAATAATGTCACCAAAGCCACCAAAATGTCGCTGGTTCAGTCTCTTGTCTTTTCCATATTTATGTATGGCTCTGAAATTTGGACTGTGAGAAAGGCAGACCGCCACCGCATAGATGCTTTCGAAATGTGGACTTGGAGAAGAATGCTAAGAGTTCCTTATACAGCCCACCGAACTAATGTTTCTATATTGAGTGAACTCGGAAATCCAAAGCGACTATCTTCCATTGTCTTGACGCGTATCCTGACGTTCTTCGGCCATATCCATAGAAGTGATAATATGGAAAAACTTGTTGTCCAGGGTCATGCTCCGGGAGGACGGCGTCGTGGCCGTTCTCCTGCACGCTGGGTGGATGCGACAAAACAATTGCTAAATACTAGCGTCACAAGAGCGACCGAATTGACAAATAATCGTGAAAGATGGCGAAATACAATTTCTAGAGCAATTGACAACCTTCGTTTCGGCAACCCTCCAGCTCTGACTTAGAACATTTCATTTTACGAGTTCACAACATGTCTGCTAAGACATTGTGACTATGATGATGATGAAGCGTAATCAATATCTTCGCTAAAGTATTTGAACGATGTTTAAGGGATAGGCTCCTTGGCTACTTGACAGGTGAGGGCATTCCCTCTTGGAATCAGTACGGTTTTTGCTGACTAAGAATATAACCGATAACATTGATAGTGGCAAGAAATGCCTGAATGTCTTCCTGGACCTTGCGAAGGCCTTTAATACCGTGCCATACGACTTATGACAGTCTTGTCAACAAATGGAGTAAGGGGCACAGTACTCCAGGTTTTCAGGTTAGTTCAGGTTAGTTGGCTACCTTGAGGAAAGAAAACAAATTGTGAAAATACAAGAAGTTTACAGTGACCCTTCAACTGTGAAGATAGGTATCCCATCTATTTATCATATACAGGGTAGGGTGTTCATTTGAAAACTTCGCACCGCGGATTTATCGAAAACCACTGATTAAAAGAGAAAACGCCGAGACACGTCAAAAGATTTGCCGAAGGGGACAACTTTTTAACCAAAAACTACTTCACCGCCTTTTACCCTCTGCCCCCCGGGGTCATCCCCTTAAAGATTTTAAAGGACAAGGGGTATCAAGTAATAGCTTGTTTGAAAGGTCTTTCAAAGTGCTTTATTTTGACGTGTGATTTTTTAAAATCGGTCAATTCGTTTTCGAGAAAAGTAGAAAAATCTTTATTTATCTTAATTTGTTCAGATAGAAAAAAAAACACACGAAAATATCACTTTTTATTTCAATAAGTGTTCAAAATGTTGCCCGTTATTGGCCAAACAATGATATAGGCGATGTTCAAATTCCTGACGGACATTTTCAAAAACATGTTGTGGGAGATCATGGAAGCTTTTGATGATGCGTTGACGAAGTTCATCCAAACTTTCAGGTTGGGGAGTGAACACAATAGATTTCAAATGGCCTCATAGAAAAAAGTCTAATGGCGTCAAGTCAGGAGACCTAGCAGGCCATTCTATAGGCCCTCTTCGCCCTATCCATTTATCTGGAAACTCGTCGTCTAGCCATTGCCGAACCGGAAGAACATAGTGAGGAGGAGCGCCGTCTTGCTGGAAATATATTTCAGCCTCATCAAGTATAGGGTTTCCATCGTCTTCGATTTGGTTTTCAATGGTTTCAGTGATAAGCGGATTGATGGTATTTTCCAACATATCTAAATAAATGCCTCTATTTAAATTCCCATTAATAAACAATGGCCCAATCACTTTGTTTCCTAAAATGCCTGCCCATACATAACTTTTTTGGGGGTACTGAGTATGCCCTTCTACAAAAGCATGAGGATTTTCATTGCTCCAATACCTGCAGTTATGCTTATTAACGAATCCATTTAGATAAAATGTGCATTCATCACTGAAGCAGATATTCTTTACATGAATGGTATTATCATTAATCGCTGCAGTCATTTGTTCACAAAACTCAACTCGCCTATGGAAATCATCTTCGGTTAACTCTTGCAATATTTTCATTTTGAATGGATGAAATTTATGTAATTTAGTAACTGTGTGTACAGAGCCTAATGAAATACCAGTCGCATCAACAATTTTGCGTAATGAAGTATTAGGATTTATGCCAAAATGACCCAAAACTTCAACTTGAGCGGGCGGCTTCATCCAAAACTCTACGATGATTACGTTTTTTATTTGCAACAGCTCCAGTTTGAGTAAATTTAGTAACAAGGTCCAAATCATACATATGCGAAGTTATCTTTTCCAGATGCCTGGCGTTAAATGTGACGGCAGTTTGCCGAGCACATTGATTTTGGGCACCATAAATTAGAATCATTTCCACTCTTTCGGCTAGTATGTAAACCATTTTGGAAGTAAAATATGAATCAATAAATTAATTTTCACTATCCCAAGATTGTCACAAAGGTAACTGACAGCAAATTAAATTATTTCTTTTCCTTAGCAACTATAAAAAACTAAACAGGTATAAGAATAAATACAATTCGCCCATGTTATCTGTGTTTATAAGTAGATGGCTGAAAAAAAGTCGGGTTGCTATTTGGTTGCTGCCACGTCTAAACTTCCGAATTGCTGTTTATGTTGGTTTTTGAACACTTATTGAAATAAAAAGTGATATGTTCGTGTGTTTTTTTTCTATGTGAACAAATTAAGATAAATAGAGATTTTTCTACTTTTCTCGAAAACGAATCGACCGATTTTAAAAAATCAAACGTCAAAATAAAGCACTTTGAAACACCTTTCAAACAAGCTATTACTTGATACCCCTTGTCATTTAAAATTTTTAAGGGGATGACCCCGGGGGGTAGAGGGTAAAAGGGGGTGAAGTAGTTTTCAGTTAAAAAGTTGTCCCCTTTGGCAAATCTTTTGACGTGTCTCGGCGTTTTTTTTTTTAATCAGTGGTTTTCGATAAATCCGTGGTGGGAGGTTTTCAAATGAACACCCTGTATATGAACTCATTGACAGAAGTTAATATTGAAAATGGTTCATTGCTCTCATATGCTTATGATACGGTTAAAGTTTTTAGGAAAATGACTTAGGAGGGGGTTAGAGACTCCATGAGAAATGGTATGTACAAAATTAAGAACTGGTATTGTAATAGAGGGTTTCGAGTCTGAAATAAGTTAGGTGAATAGTACAATTGACAAACACCTAAAATGGAAGGAACATGTCTCGAGACTGGCAACATTAGAGCTAATTTGAAAGTTTTATATACTACAGAGATTTTACCAAACTCACTTCTTATATGCGCTTATAGGGCATTTGCGGAATCTCTGCTGAGATATGGAATAATTTCATGGGGTGGGCTGTATTATAATTGCTTAAAATAATTATACGTAATTCAGAAATATATTTTGAAAATCATTAAAAAAAAATAGAAGATATCCAACACAAATGCTTTTCAATGATGAAGTAGTCTCAGTTGGATCTCTGTATATATTTAAACCTGTGTGTATGCACATAAGAAGGAACACTAAAGAAATTATGTAAATCACAACTACGAAACCAAAAGTTGTATCAGTGAAGACTTAAAAATTCCTTCCAGTAATACGGGTATTTACTTAAGATTCCTTAACTACCTCGCTCCTAAAATATACAATATCCTTCTTGTAGAGGTAAGATCCATAACTAGTTATAAAAGGTTTGCTAAGGTGTGTAGGGCCCTTACTTCTAGCAATTTGCCCCGATTTATTCTTCCATTCTAGAATTGTGTCGTTCACTTTCTCTTGTTCTTTCTATGATATTAGGTCTCATAATGCAGTGATTATAAAGGTACATTACACTGCCATGTATTGTCTTTATTTCTTTGTTTTCTTATTCTCTATGAATACATTGTATGTAGCACATGCAGCTGTTGAATAAGCTAGGTGCAAAAAAATACAAGCAGAGAACAAATAAATCATCCTTATTTTTAATTAGATATAAGCCATTATAACGTGTTACTTATATCTCAATTTCTATTGTAGGGCTTATATTTCATTAGTTGATTTTCAACAACAATTAATTAATTTATGAAGTTGTTTTATAAATAAGTAAATAAAAATAAATAAAATCTTTATGGCCTACATAAAATATAAAATTTTCATTAAATTATATATGTCGGTTCAAAGGTTTGGGGGCACTTTGGGATTTTTTTTTATAAAGAATTAGGATTATTTTGACGTACCCTATATGTTCCCGAGGGTATGCCATATACTTACAGGATACCTTACGATATATTATTGCATAGTGTAAGACTTTTTCAAGGCATAAATAGAACTAAATAAATGTTTAATTTGTTAAATATCATCAGCATTTCATCAATTTGTCGTTAACGAACGGTTCACGGCTTACGAGTTTTAATATATTTACGAACAAAACCATTTCGAACGAAAGGAGCTGCAAAGGGAACTAGACAAAATCGAATTTGCTCTCTAAGTGCAAGGTAATATTCCCCTATAGAAACGTGTGTTCCCTTTTATCGCGGCGTGAGATCCGCTTACTGTGATACTGCTTTTATTTGGAGTGTATCCCCATTTGGAGCGTGACAATGTTTTCAGCACAATCTTTTAAAGTTCGACCCGCACTTCTTTGATCACAACATAATATGTTAAGGTACGATTGTTTCTGACAATTTAATGTTACTGACGGAATAAATAAATTGAGTTTTAAAGCGCTTTGCTCAGCTTATGCGAACTATTGTCTACCTCAATCTGGACAGCTTTAACACTAAATAAACCCTATTTAAAGCGTGACAATATTTTCAGCACAATATTTTAAAGTTCGACCTGCACTTCTTTGATGACGACATAATTTGTTAAGGTACGATTGATTGTGATAATTTAATGTTACTGACAGACTAATTAAATTGAGCTTTAAAGCGCTTTGCTAAGCTTATGCGAACTATTGTCTACCTCAATCTGGACAGCTTTAATACCAAATAAACTATCTATCGGCACTTACTTCATTTCCTTGTCGTTCTTATTGCCAGCGAATATCATCGGTATTCTAGGCAGGACTTTTTTTCTTGTGAGACCGCCGCTGCTCCCAGATGCACCGGCGTTTATTTTAGTCTCGATTATTTGCTCTCGAAGTCTTATTGCCTCCTCGAAAGTCTCCCGGCTGTCCATGCTGAAGACTATTACGAAAAGATCGCCTGGAAATAAAAATCATGATATTGCTCGTTATTGGAGAAGAAAAAACGCTATAAGGCTTTATTTGTACCGTGTGCTTTGCATCTAAGGCCGTACTGCTTGGCGGTAGAGTTTAACACCTTTTGGGTGTCAGTAAGGAGGTGGGCTAAGTCAAATGACACGGTCAGGTCACGATCGTAATGAAAATGACAGTCACGTCACATTGCATTGTGACATCAAAATGACGACTTGTCATATTGCCGCCAGATATTAAAATGACAACGGTCATTTTCATTATGGCGTCCACAAACTAGTTTGACTATGTAAAGAGGCGGGAACGCGTAAAATAGTCATTCTTCAACGCCCGTAGAGGAAACTGTGTATTGTTTGAGGTATTATATGATTTAAACTAAGTGGTAGTAGTTTAGTAGAAGATAGAAGATATTAATCTTATTATATTTCATCAATCATTATTGTATAGCGGTAAAATGAATTATTATGACCGTAATGAGTCGTATGCCATAAATTTCAAATGACGGTCATTTCACATCCCTAGGTGTCAGTAAATATCAGCATTGTCCGTCATCTTTAACAGTCGTTAATAGTTATTTATATTACTAGTACGGTATGAGCTTCATTGCAGTAACGAGTGGGAAATATTGCTACGACGAGGTCGTAGACCAAGTCGTAGTAACCACACGAGTGCTGTAATGAGCCTTACCGTAAGTGTGATATACAACATTTTATATAAGACCCAGAATTTTGGTTTTCTTATGTATTCAAAATGATTTTCATATTATGAAAGTGACCTTACACAAAAGATACTGCCGAAACAGAAAAAATCAAAGTAGCATGTAATTTTGGTTACTATGCCCACGAAGTATATTGTCAAATATTTCAACAAGCAATTCCACGACGCGACGTGTCATTTTCGAAGAAGCAAAATTAAGAAAAAGACTACTGAAAATGAGTGAAACTGATCTTCCATCAGACATAATATAAGAAATTGCCCAATCCGCTATATAGTGTAGCTGCAGGTTATATAGATACCTCCAAGGAAAACAAAAAAAAAGTGGCGAAGAAGATACTTGGGGTTGGGGAAAAAATGTGTGAAATTGTTTCCTTAACAAGTAGTTCAAGCAACGTTGCAAGCACTTCTTTTAATGTACAAAACATTCAAAAGACAGACCAGGTGCTGTCATCAGCTTCAGGTATTAATTTTACTTTTAATATTTATAATAAATATACATTTTTTTGGAATAAATAAATTGTAAGAAATTGCTTTATGATTTTTTTATGTATTCAAACTAACCTGAACAAAAAAATCATAGTTTGATTAAAAATGAGTAATGTAATAGGTTCATTACATCACTGAGTGATGTAATGAGTTCATTACATCACTCAGTACGATAATATAGTATATTACATAACGCAAACAGGCTAAAATGGGTTATGTAATAAGCCCTTTAAAAGTAATATCATTCATCGCTAATTTATCCAATTTCTTGACTAATTCACGCAATGGAACAGCACAAAAATTCATGGTTGAAGCGTATTTCGAAACGGGGTTAGATTAAATGGTAAGTGGCAATACAATCAGCGTTTGTGCTGCTGGAGATTTTTATCATTACCTGTGAAAAACCCTAGCTCTGCTTAGGGAAGCATACAATAGAAAGACGAGTTTGGTGAATGAAAGTACGGTGACAGCGGCGTTACTACAGGTAGTTTATTAGAATAATAAGTATAATAATAATTATACTTGATTATAATAATTATGGAGATAGGCAGATAGTTGAAATATTAATTAGTCTATTCGTAAGTAGATAAAAACTTATATAAAAGTAAGAATAATGTAAAAATAGATCAATTGGAATAAATACTAATATTTATAAAAAAAATCGACTATGTACTATATATTTTTAAATTTTAGTCATTATTTTCGGAGTAGTCCGATGAACTATCCTCGTTGGGGTCCAAAGAAATAATAAGGGGCTTTACAGTATTTTCTAGCATGTTATCAGCTTCCACATTCTTTCTTCTATTTCAATCACATGTTTGACGCACTTACATCACTTATTTATTCCTTCTTGCAAGAGGTTTCCAACGCTTCGCATTTTAAAAGTGGTGTTATGCCTTGCTACAAACCCTTCTACTGGGGCCCACGCCAATTCTATGGGGTTTAATTCACAGTGATATGGCGGAAGGTGAGGTACCGTTATATTTCGTTTTGAAGTGATTTCGTCAACAACAAATTTTGAACAAAGAGGTTTATTCAACTTAACAATCTCCAGTAGCTCCTTTTTCAGCATATCATTATGAAATGGCTTCTTATTTACAGTAAGCGAATGAACGATGCCATTTTTTTTCCAAGAAGACGAGGGTATTTTTTCGGATTTGCTTGAGTTGTAGCTAGCATTATCCATGACTATAATAACAGACCCAGGAGGAATAAGATTAGCATTTGCTGGAAGGACTACTCAAAGACATCAGCGTTCATGTCTTCTTGATAATCTCCAGTCCGTTTTGATTTACATGCTAGTAAGCCGCCATCGACAAATCCATTGTTGCTACCAATGTAAGTAATTATTAATCTTTTACCTTTTCTCGAAGGTGGTTTTATTCCAGTGAACCATCCTTCTATGAAAGCTTGCCTCGCGCATTTTATGTGTTTATCCTGCCATATTTTACCAACGGTATAATCTTTATTTAACCAAGTTTCGTCCGTAAAATAGATATTCCTGTTTTCCCTTCGAAACTGTCTAACTGTCGTATATATATACGGGGTCTTGATTGGGGTTTTACGTCAGGAATATCCTTTGACATCTGTTGTCTCATCGAAAACTTTTTGGGTCTTGTGGCTTAATTTTGAATTTTGATTCGGCTACTGCTGCTTTATTGGATGAATGCTGGAAAGCTGCATAGTTCTTAGCGCCTGCTGCATGCCTGTTAGACGATCATGGTAGTGCTTCTCTACTGTATAATCATAGTGCTTCTCTACTGTTAGAGATTTATGCCAACGGGGAGCCAATCTTTCGGCAGTTTGTATGTAGAGTTTGGTCTGGCCGTCGTATGTGAGTCCGTTATTAGTATATTGGTCGATACGTCCGTACGTCTGTAATAGTCTGTGATTATTTTTAAAAAGAATTCGTTGATTGTCGGTATTCGAAAGTCCTGATGCAAAACACGGTTCATGGTATATCTTGGAGCATTTGCGATGAGTTTCAGCGCCTTGTTTTGAATCACCTGGAACTTATTCAGCTCGGACTTACTTATATTGCACCAAGATGCTGCTCCATAAGTAAGTACCGGCCTGACCAACACCTTATAGAGGTTAACTTTGGTTCGATTACTAAGTCTACTCCGCCTGTGAAGCAGGGGGTAGATTGAGCTTAATTGACGCAATGCTGCCTTGATTCTATTAATAGAATTTAACCTCCAATTCAGTCTTTGATCGAAGATAAGTCCCAGGTACTTCACTTCCTGGCACCAATTCACTTGAACCCCACCGACTCTGAGCCTCGTTTCGGGCCGTCTAACGCGACTTTTGGTGAAAAATATGACTTTTGTCTTGGAAGGATTTAAACGAATCTTCCAATTAGAAAGCCATTTTTCCAATTGGTTTACATGGCGCTGCATACGTGTGACGACTAGCCGCGGTTCTTTAGAAGTGGAAGTTATTGCAGTGTCGTCAGCGAATAGATAAAGCTGCGTTTGCCTATCTCGCGGAATGTCATGCGTATAAATGTTATACAGCATCGGGGAGAGAGGTGAGCCTTGCGGCACTCCCGCCCTGATGTGTTTATTCAAAGAGAGTGCGTTCTCCGACGAGACTGCAAAACTTCTATTCTCTAGAAAAGAGCCTACTACCTTGATGAGGTAGTTCGGAGCTCCGAGTCTTATTAATTTCAGCAAGAGACCATTATGCCAGACCTTGTCAAATGCTTTGCTAACGTCAAGGAAGACCGCCCCCGTGTGTTCCCTTTTATTGAAACCCATTATTATGTTGGCCGTGAGCCTCGTTGTCTGCCTAACTGTGCAATGTTCGCTTCTAAAGCCGAACTGTTCGTTAGGCAGAACGTTGTGCTCGAACACAAAACTATTTATTCGAGCTAAAATCAATTTTTCTGTAATTTTTCCAAGGCTTGATAACAGACTGATAGGCCTGTAGCTTGAGGGTACAGTAGGGTCTTCGCCCTTTTTGTGAATTAGAATCACCTTTGCCCTTTTCCAGACGCTCGGGAAATGGCCTTCTTTGATAATTGCCTGAGATAGATTCACTATATTCCCCAAAGCTCTGTCAGGTAGATTTCGCAACGCCGCATTTCTCAGACCGTCAAAACCCGGGGCTTTCCTGATATTGAGATTGCTAACCAGCGTTTTTACCTCGTCCAGCGTGACCTCAGCAAAGTTTTGCTGCGGGTGAACCATGGTTTTGTATATATGTATCGTTCTGGAGACCCTCTCATCACGTAGCAGGTCAGTGGTGGGATTTTCGCTGAATTGCTCGCAAAGCTTGTCTGCGAGCAATTCGGCTTTATCTTTAGCGTTTGTGAAAGTTTCACCTGTGCCCTGGTCTTTCAGGTATGACATAGGGGCTTTAGCACCTCTTGTCAGAGTTCTGGACATGTGGAAAATTGAGTTGTCCTCAATCGACAGACTTTGGACTTTGTCGTCCCAAAGATTAGACTGCCTCTCGATGAGAAGAAGTCTAATCGCTTCGGCTTCTCTGTTTGCCTCCGCTTTGATTTGAGGATCTCCAGTACGATACGCTCTGTTTTTGAGCCTGTTTTTGATTTTAATACGCTGTCTAATCTCATCAGTCAAAGCCCCGTATTTTGAATATTGGGACACCTTTGTAATCGATGATTGAGCAAGAGCCTCATTTATGTCATCTGTGATCTTGCTCACCGCGTTCTCAATGTCAACCGAATTGCGAAGTAGGTGTAAAGGCTCAACGGTTTTGAGGATATTATTATATCTAGGCCAGTTGGTGCTAGTCCTAGTTATAAAACCTCGGCCTCTTTCAAGTGGATTGCCCACTTCGATCACAACCGGCACATGATCAGAGCTAAGATCACATATGACAATTGGCTGTGAAATTCGAACAGAGTTCTTAATCACAAAAATGTCCAAAATATCCGGAAGACCATGCCCAAACATGTGAGTGTGTTCCTCCGGCGGCAGAATATGATAGTTTAAAGCCTCCGAATACTCATATAAAGTGCGACCTCGGGGATTTGTAGCTCTGCAACCCCAGACTGTGTTCTTTGCGTTAAGATCGCCCCCTATAATTGTACTATTAACATTACCGAAAATTTTTCTAAGGCAGTTGCCTGAGAAACCTACCGACGGACTACAGTAAACTGATCCCAGGTAAACGCGTTTATTATCTTTAAAATTTATTGAAATGAATGTCCCCTCGATGTGGGGACAATTATCAGGACCTGGCACAACTTGAGCCGAGATGTGCTTCTTGACCATGATCATGGTGCCCCCCCCTCGTCTGCCTAGGCGATCGTTCCTGAACACCATGTAATTCGGGAAGGAGAACCTCTCTCCCTTAAGCCATGTTTCTTGGACAAGAAGCACATCCAACTCATTTCTTTCAACAAAATCAATAAGCTCGATTCTCCGATGCTTTATACTATTAATATTAATAGTAGCTAATTTGAAAAAAGCCGTCTCCGTTTGCACTACCATTTAACCAATTGGTTTTCCAAAAGTATTCATGATGGTTCTCATCTGGGTCTCCATGATCTTTGTGAATTGATTCAGGAAGCTCTACATAGTTGTTTGCATCGCGGCCTCCATTGCATTGGGCGCAGTTGTACTTAGACCCTGTGTCGAGTTCTTGTTAATAGTATTCTTCTCAGTGCCACCGCTGGCCAATTTGCTGTTGTCCTGCTCACCCCAGCGGAAATTGTTTCTAGGAATGTAGTTTCTGTTGTTATTTACTACATTTGCAACTTTTTTGCGCAAATTGTTGGGGTGACGCTCACACCCCATGTAATTAGCAGGGTGGTCACCCCCACAATTTGCGCATTTCGCTTTTTCCTCCCTGGGTTTAGGGCATTCGTACGAATAATGCTCATTTGCGCATTTTAAGCATTTTACTGGAGCTGTACACTTGAATTGGGAGTGGCCATATAATTGACAGCGGTGGCACTGCGAGATTGTAGCACGTGCCCGTTGCGCCTCCACTCGGATAGACATACTATCTAAGGCCCTAAGGTCGTAAATAGTTTTTTCCGTACGTGGTAAAAACACTAGTACGAGGGGCAATGGAGACCCGCTGCGGCTATGCCAGCGGATTACTCTAGAGGGATTAAAACCTAAATCAACAAGATCTTTTTTGATTTTTTCCTCCGTCCAGGTTTCGAGGACGCCCCTTAGAACCACGTGTAGTTCTTTCTCGTCCTGAAACCTGAACGAATGATGGTACAATTTGTTTGTTGTTAAAAACTTAATAATTTTATTGTAGTCTGCCGGAGTTGGCGGATGGATTTTAACTCCCTCCGAAATGGTGACTGCACGACCGTAGTCTACCTTGACAGACCGCAAATGCCCGGTGATATCATTAAACTTGTGTTTATCACGTATGACGATTGGGGGGACTCTAATTTTAGGTGGTTCCGAGTTCACAACAGTAAGGGTTTTAGCATTATTAAGTGCTACGCGCTCTTGTGTTGGAGGTTCTGCCTGGCTTATAACAGCTTGTTTGTCTTGGGAGACTTTTTGAGCCAGATAACTTTCCAATACCTTGTTGTTAGTCTTAGGGAGATTGGGCCAAGCAGAATCCCCAGCAACTTTTTTGATATTGTCCTTATTAGTCGAATCTGTCATCTGACGTTTGCGATTTTTTCTTGAATTTCGCTGCGTGGACCACTGTTCGTCCTCACCAGACTCAGATATGGAGTCATACTCCATATCAGAGCCGGGCTTGTCTATTTCAATAGCGTTTACGTTAACTTGTAAGCTATTTAAATTATTTGCTGTTTTTTTGTTCGTGCTGTCAGAAGTGATGTCATTGATTGTAGGAATTTTTACAGATTTATTTGAATTTAGATTGGATGTATTGTCATTATTTAAAGCAATCATTTCATTGTATTTACCTAGTTGGGCCTTTAACTCTCCGATGGTCTTATTTAAATCTTCGATTTCCATTATTCTTATAAAGCCTTCCTCCTCGACTTGTCGCATTTTACTTAACCACTCGGTCTCCTTCTCGCTCAATAACTTGCGCCATCTGGCCTCCATACGTTCCTCGATTTCTCTTATTCTTTCCTCCATAGTCTGCACGACTTGTGGGGACATTGACTCATCTTCTGATGCTGGCAGCTGAACTTCATTAGGGCGGGAGGCATCCCCCCCGCTTTGGACTTCCATGTAGTTGAAAAAAATTAATTAAAATATTTGTTTATGACTTTGACAAAACAAAACTTATTTGAATTTTTTTGATGTTTTAACGGGAGCAAAACAATGTCACTGTCAGACAACCTCTCTCTACGGCTGTCGAAGCGTGACTTCTAACTGTCGTATTGTCGTCGCCAGCATTTGATTTCGTCTTTCTCTATAGAAGTAATTTTCTGTTTTGAATTTTTTCATAACAAAAATTCATTTCCTTCAAAGTTTTCCATTTCTTTTTACCCATGGATGGAATAAAATCATCCTTTTTCATTTCAGACATTATTTTGTCCAAGGTAGGTTTTTCTTTTTTCAAGTAAAACGAATGTATGATTCTTCTGATTTTCATCCTCATTTATTACAGTTTATTTTCTTCCTGTAGTTCTTTTTGGTGACCTGATGGGGTCGCGTTTATCCTCGTGCACAAGTCGGTATATGGTTGACTGTCCGACTCCAGTCATATGATTGCGTTGAACACATTGAGAATAATAATTTTCTCATTTCTAGAAAGCGCAGTTTTACTAATCTGTTTCTCGGCAACAAATTCAGAAACACTAGCCATTTTCAAGAACGAAGCTTCCAAGAACTGCCGGAAAGTAGCTAAACATTTCAAATTTTTGAAACAGTGAGGCACAGGTAGGTAAACTACTAAAATAATTTTTGCTCGCACGATATTTCATCTGATGGTATATTGGTAAATTAATTTCCTTTTGTGTCTGTCTTATTCAGTTGAATCAGTTGGCCTTTTAAAAGTTTGTCTGTTGCCGAGCGAGGATTTATTTTAAACATTAAATAAAACGAACTCAGAAAATGTTGCACGAATTGCCTTCAATCCCTTGTCCCAGACATACAATGTGTTCTTAGGCTTTGTGTATGAAGCCCATGCATTTCCTTTTTCAAAATCCATTGTTAGTAAAATAGGGTGCGACAGGTAACATGGAAAGTCTCTTTTATGGTGTAATAATCGTGGTAAAGCAGTATAGCAGAGCAGTAGGCTAATCTTGGCTTATGGGCATTGAGCTCTTCGCACTAAGAAAATATAAAGTCGTTTGTGAATCCAGCAAACATTATCAAAGCCCTTTCGACATGTGCAGATTTAAACAGGCCTACACTTTTAAACTTGTACAGAAAGCGTACACCTAAGTACATTAAATTCAAGTTCTGTCTTAAAATATATACATTTTAAATTAATTTATTCTAAAATTATGTTTGACCGTACCATTTTCCTGTAATTTATCAGTGGCGGCTCGTCGTATAAAGCAACTGAGGCCGGGCCTCACATGTAAAATTAATAAATTATTTATTTAAATATAAAACGTTTTTTAACTAATTTCCAATCATTAAATGTATCAAAACAATAGAACATTGAATTACCATCAAAGTTCAACATATTATCTTTTGAATTTAGCGCGCACCCCATCCAACATTAATTTTAAAAACTGAAATCGTTGCCTGACCGCATAAAAAGAAAAATGTAATCCCAAAAACTTGAGCTTCCTTTACGTCACAAACGCTATGCTCTCCAACCCGGCACCTCCACCGCATTAATTGCGCAGAACAGGAAGAATAGGCAAATTTTGTAGGCGAGTGAGGCCCACTTTTTTGGGCCTATATATCGTATTATTTTTACAGTAGCTTGCAATGGCTTGCATGTTGCCAAATGTTTATTGAACAAGGACACTTATTGACTTATTTACTTATTATTTAAATGTTTTATTTTTAAAAACATAAAAAAATAAGTTAGAAATGATTGATAAATGTTTTCATTGTTCTATAAGATATTATTAGTAAATATGCAATTAAATCCCAATAACAAAAAACAGATAAAAATTAAAGATTATAGGTGGGTGCCTAGTGCCTATTTGAAACTTGGCAATGTTTTATTGTTAACAGGCTCATATATCTTTTCTTCTCGTAGGATCAGGTGTCGGGTTATTAGATTTAATTAGTGCCATTCGTTTATGATTGTTAACCTATCGTGATTTTAGATTTTCGAGGCAGGTCTGCGGGTTAAAATACTGACACCTAATTAATTTGTTTTCTTGTTGTGTTGGTGCACATACCGACTCCTAGAGTCGGTTGTGGTTGGTGATAGGAGGTAAGGTAAGGCAAGAGTCCTTTACATCAGGTGAGTAAGCCGATTTGCTTTTTATTTTAATAATTAATACAGTATTGCTATTGCCAAGGTCCAAGGTTTCGTTACATAAAATTATTTTTTTTGTGCTTTGTGCCTATTTTAATTTAAATTATGAATCCCTCTCACGATATTGTTTTGTCTTTGCTTGAAACCCCTTTCTCGCGACGACCTGAAATGGAAAAACGGCAAATTTTGGAGAGTCGACCAACACCATAAATAACGGCAGTTTTTAGCGAAAAGAGGGTGGGTCGGGAAAGTTCGCGATCATTTCAAACTTCATAATATGATAGTTACAAATGGCTTTGCGGGAGTTCATATAAACAAAGTTTGTATTGCTGGCCGTGTATTTTATTAGGCAGCGTAAAAAACAATTGGAGTTCAGGGGGTGGGTATTCTGATTTAAAAAAATTTTCACGGGCGGTAAAATCACACGAAAGGTCCAAAGAACATATTAAGAATTCTGTGGCGCTTACGAGAGTAGAGCAAAATGGAGACACAATAGCGGATGCACTGAGAGAAATTGACCCTGACCTTGCAAATTGAATATTTTTCTCGTGAAACCTAGTATTTCAAAATAATTATATTGCTGGTTGAATTCCTTACTACTCATTTTAAGCCAATGACCTTGAAATCGCGAAAAATTTTCTCCTGCGGCGCTATTTTCTAGCCTCTCCCCATTATACACCCACGAGCCGCCACTGTAATTTATAAAAGCAATTTTCTCAAAAACTTATTAGAGTGTACTGATTCCGTCTTTGCTCTAATCCTTTTATTACTATTTAAACCTAATCCGGTTTACCTGTTTGCTAATTATGTCTTTATGGATGCCTTTATTGGAACAATATACCTGTTTATATCCATACATACCTACCCTGAGGCCTTGTTTCTCAGTGAAACTAGTTAAAGTAAGAAGTGTTAGTGTTTTTTAATTGAGTATGAAGACTTTTCAATAATCGCCCACCGTCTATGTTCAGCAAGTGAGAAATTAAAAGATTCTTATGGTAGAGTTCACATTATACCGTTGATCTTTACAAACATTTTTTGCCTAAGAAATTGCTTAAAATGGGTTTTATACAGGGTGTTTCAGAAGTACGGTACGTTACTTAAGAGGGTAACTACTTATGATATTTTAAGAGAAAAAGTTCATATGAACATGTGTCCGGAGTTGCTCCGTTTTGGATATACAGGGTGTTAAAGCTTTTTAAAAAAATAGTTTTTTAAAAAATTTTTAAATATCCTTTTTCCGATTTTATTGAAATTTGGTACCGATATTCATAATGATAAGGAGCTTAATTAGCCCTAACTAGGGTAAATTTATTAAGTCCAGTGGCGTCTGGGAGAGCTCCTTAACAAAGGTTATTGACAAAACATTGACAAAACAATGTACGCCACTGACTTTTTCTAATTTTGATATTTTTTTCGAATTAACCAACTAATAATACAACTTTTTTATTTCCATTTTTTTTGGAGAATTGTCCACAGGATTAAGACCGCCATCTGGAAAAGGACATCGACTTGTCATAACCAATATTGGAAGTTCTGAAGGCTCCGTTAAAGGTGTTCTACTGATGTTCCAATCTAAAAATACAGGAGACTATCACGAATATATGAATGCCGATATCTTTAAAGAACGGTTCGAGCAAATGTTGGATCTTATGTTAAAAGATGCAATAATTGTATTGGATAATGCAAGTTATCACTCTAGGCTGACGGAAAAATTACCGACAAGTGCGTGGCGTAAAGATGAAATAACAGAATGGCTAACTTTAAGACAAATTAGATTCTTTACAAGAAAAATTAATTTGATAGTCTGTGTTGCTTCATTCAGTGTAGAAAAGACATTGCTGCCTGCCGCCGCTAGAAAGAAATATTACCAAATTGTAAAGAAACCCCTATAAAACCAAGAAAACTATTAAAACAGTAATAATTTTAGGGTTGCTATACAAAGATACTGCATAATATATGCGCCCCAGTCAAAAGGCGCTCTTCCCTTTTGCGGCCAAGCTGGTTTAGCGTTTAGATAAGGCCCAGATGTAGCAAAACCCTTATAAATATTTAATTCACCGATATGTTGAAAGAAACCGCAGGGCTGTTGTAAATTGTTGTAAACAAAATCAAGTTAAAAAGTCAATATAAGATGCTTGGGATTCTGTTGTGTTTTTTTATGAATAATAATTCATGATTGACTGATATGTCACCATCAAATTGTGTATACAGAGCGGTAAAAAAGTCGCGCATAATGCCTGTAACTTTTGAATTACCCCGTATACGAAAAAGTGACCTTTATGAAAGTTGTTCAGTAAATTATTCCCCACACGTATGAATTTTTTTCTGTCATTTCTGGTTTGGTTGCCATAGAGAGACTAACTTACTTTTTTTAAATGGAACACCCTGCAAATGATTGCATATTTGGATTCTACTGGGAAAACTCTGAATTTCTTGTATTTTAAATTTTCACCTATCGCGCTGACCAGTCAACAGCACCTCTTCTGCCTATCCAACGTTCTGGAAATTGTTCGCTTATGTATTGTCTAACATTTGTCGCATAATGCGCAGGTGCTCCATCTTGCTGGAATCATACCTGTTCGTTTATGCCATTATTTACACCCGGTATAACCATTCTGCAAGAAGGAATTATGTGACTCCTGAGGAGGTCCACATATTTTTCGTTATTCAAATTATCATCTATGAAAGAAGGTCCCATAATATGTCTACCAACTATGCCCGCCCAAATATTAACTTTTCTGGGCCTCTAAGTATGACCTTCCTGGAACCAGTAAGTATTCTCAGCAGATCAATAACGATAATTGTGTCTATTAACAATGCCATTTAAATGGAAAGTAGCTTCATCCGAGAAAATGATATTCGTTGAGAAGTTATTATTGTTATTGCATCTTTCTAGTTTAACTCGTGCACCAACTATATCTTGAAGGGATGCAGCTTCTCTTGCTCAAACAAATTTTTCACTGACTAATGAGACAAATTAAAATCCATTGCCATTGACCTGGATGATTGTGTTGGGTTTTCATATATTGAGAGCATGACATCCAAAGCTTTGTCTCCCCCGGTTGCTGTTTTAGGTCGACCTGATCTAGCGGCTTCCCTAACACTGCCTGTTTCTCGAAATTTCTTTACCACTCGACACACCGCTCATTATTAAAATTTCAACTCGTTTTTTCTCATTTAGATGAACCATAGTGTAAACAAATTAGAAATCAGACAACAGAGAATTAAACAGGAACTCAAAATTAACACCTCTTAGGTCGCTGTCATGAAAACACCTCGACTCAACTGGTGGGTATTAGGTAGGAACAATTATTATTAGGAAGTTTTTCATTTTTGATTTGTCATTATCTCGGAAACGTTTGCAGATAGGTGAAAATTTAAAATGCAAAAATTTCAGAGTTTTCCCAGTAGAATCTAAATATGCAATCATATACAGGGTGTTCCATTTAAAAAAAGTAAGTTAGTCTCTATGGCAACCAAACAGGAAATGACAGAAAAAATTCATGCAGGTAGAAAGGTGGGGAATAATTTACTGAACAACTTTTATAAGGGTCACACGTATACGAGGAAATTCAAAAGTTACAGGCATTATGCGCGACTTTTTTGCCACTCTGTATAAAAAGCTTGCGAGGTCTGATCATGGTGTTTTTTATGAATAATAATTCATCATTGGCTGATATGTCACCATCAAATATAGGGTGTAAATAGGGCTTTCATTTCAAAACGAATCACCCTAAATATTTCTTCTTTAATTACACATTTGATAGAATTTTACTATTGACTTCCACACCTCCAACCACTTCCCTTTAAAATGTCAAATGTCACAATCGAGTGATATATCGTTGCAAAGGGTATTAAAATGCTGATCCAGCAAGTCAACTTGAGAGGTGAAGAAATGTAATAGTAATGCAACTAATTTCGTTCAGTTTGAACAAATTATTTTATTAAGTGTTCAAAATGTGCTCCGTTATTGGCTAAAATTTCAAAACTCCTTTCGGATATTGAGGAAAGTTTGTCTGATGATGCACATGCATTTAAGTGTTATTATATTTTTCAGATCTTCAATACTTTCAGACAGACAGGGTTCTATAAACTTGAGTTTTCCAGTGGTCTTAAGAAAAAATTAAAAGGTCTCAAGTCGGTAGATCTTGCTGGCCACTCTATTGCACCTCGTATACGAATCTATTTGCCGGGGAACACGAACCCAATGAAGACTATTACGATAGTAGGGTCGAATTTTATTAATTAATGTGCCATAGGCCGACGAAATGTGACGAAATTATTGGCAAATATTTCTAGAAGAAATTTGTCGTTACAAATATTGCCTTGACGCTCAGTTGACATAATCAGATCCCTTAAAACTCGTGTTTCACTTCAAACTTTTTTTAAATTTGTCGATTTAAACTCTAGCTGTCTTGGTTTTACCGATGGAACTTTTAAATAAAATGAAATAAACATGCGAAAACACGGGCTTTATACTATATTATATAAACTTGTCTCTCAAAAGGTTTTGGGGTATGAGCTATATTTGCTAGAATCATGAATGTCGCTAGAAAGTTATTTATCACCGGCGGAAAAGTCTACTTTTTGTATACAGGGCTGCCCAGAAGTCCGGAATAAAATTAATATAGCCTTAACTTGTAACTTTTGGGGAAAATGCTTGGACACGGCAATTTAGTTTTATATATGCTCACATTTTGACGTTATTCCTTTGTTCTTTTATGGACATTTGTCAAAGATATGACGACATCGATCTTTTTTTTTAATGGAAACATACAGCTTGCGATACATCATTTGAAAGCTAATATCTCGTACAGTGTGCTCATAAATTTTGGCGCGATTCTGTCAAGCTATTTCAAAATGGCGACTGTTAAAAGTTTTAAAAAAATTCCTATTTAAATAAGCGGAAATGATAAATCATTGATGTTTTTTTTTTACCCCTGAAAGTAAGAAATCTTCATTGTCTCACGTTCTGACATTTTCTGCAGAGTTTAATTCATTTTTAATATTTTGCTGTTTTATTTTTCTCGGTATCGTTATCGGTTTAAAAGATATGAATTTTTGAAATAAATTTTACACTTCTTGATCAAGTCTATTTTTAATTGAAACATAAAAGTAGGGATTTTAAAAGTTATTACCTAACAGCTACTAAACGTCGATTCATTCCTCTAATCAGGTTATAAGAGACTTAAGAGAAAAAATATACAAGTAATATTGTCAAAAGAAATGTACGCCAATGCCTAAAAATTTTATATGGTTTTCGGGTTAAGCGGCTAACAATACAATTTTTCTAGCTCTTGATATTTTTACGTATCTTACTTCGTTTTCGAGAAAAAAGAAATTTTCGACATGCAATGAAGTGGTTTTATTTTTTTCTCGACAACGAAGAAAAATACGAAAGAATATCAAGAGATAAAAAAGTTGTACTTTTAGCTGCTTATCCCGAAAACACTATAAAATTTGAAATGAAGTCGCTGGCGTACACTTTTTCTGTCATTATTATTCGTGAGACTGCCCCCGGGACGCCACTGGAACTCATAATTGAAATTTAGTTAGTACTAACTAGCGTCTTATTACAGTTAAAATATTATTGTTTCTTATATTGTTTGAGAACCATGGTTTAAAATAAGTTAAATCCAAAAACAAAGTCCAATTTTTTAGGACATAAGATATTATGCTAATTTAAATAAAACTTCAACCAATTTCAATACCCAGTATCGCTAAGCACTAGGGAAATCACTTTGGCATAATAATTTTTAGTTTAAAAATTATGGTAAAAAAAATGGGGGAAAAAAAGCGGTAACAATAAGTATAAGGATGACTTCAATTTAATCATATTTTTCGCCATATTTTCCAGGTACGTGACGTTGCTACTCGACAATAGAAAACAAGAAATCCCCATTGAAAGAAACTAGGACAGTCCTACCGCCGCAGGCTAAACGTGCACGCCAAGCCTTTCATGCATTAGGGTTTCCGCCCTGGAGAGTTTTACAACGGGGATGAAGTAGTTTAAAATGAGAATTATGGGCTAAACAACAGTGCTCAAATGTTGTGTTCTAGAGTTGTCAAAACACAAATAGTTTTCACTTTGCAGGAAATTTGATTCCTGCTCTCCTAAACATACTATGAGACTTATTTCATTCAAATAAGGGCTATTTACTTGATCGGTAACAATGAACTGAAAAACAATCTGAAAAATAGGTTGGTGATCTAAGCCTCTTCTACAGATATTTTCATGACTGATATTTGTTCCATTTAAAGTGGGCAAACTTTAATGAGTTAATAACGCAATGCCTAAAAGAAAATAACCTCCCTGGTTTTCCTGCGATATTATAATAGTTATTTACTTGACAACTAGGATATGTATATTATTAATACAGGGCGGAATATATGCAAGGTGTATATATATATATGCATTTTTTGCATATTTTGTCAATTTTATAATAAAACGCATATTTTTCCCAAACTGTTATTTTATGAGCATTTTTTTATGTTTTCGGCGTTATAGAAAAATTAAAAAAGCCCGGTCATGAAAGTTCGTAGACTTATAGGTTTAATGTCCAGTCCGGCACTTGTTTCAGGGATTTTCCAATCTGAAGATAATTATATAATAATTAATATTTACATTTTGGTTATACACAAGGTATTTATTGAGAGTTACTTCAGGTTAGTTTAGGTTAGTTTCCGGGATTTGCAGGTATATTACTAGGGGTTATTTATTGTCATTTAATAATGCCTTATTATTACCAGCTTAACAAACTGTATTTATATCGGGTTGTAATACGTACTGCTGTTTTGGTTTGTCGAAAGATTTCAGTATTTTTAGTGTGAAACTAATAGTTTCAAATTTGTCTTTAAAATTATTTACTTTTATTTTTTTTTTGTTTTTTTTGCCTTTTTTTTTTAATAAACATCGTTTTTAGAACCAAGTAGGGTTTTTTACCCTATTTTACTATAATAAATTAAGAAATATTGCATACCAGTATGCATATTTGGTCAAAAAAATGCATATAACTGCATATTTTAAAGGCAAACAAGGCATATAAATGCGCAGATTTTGACTGAATTTAAGTGCATTTATTTCGCCCTTTACTCATTACCTACTAGAATAGTACCCTACGTGTTACGTACAAAATTGTATATACAACTATAACTATTATTATTATTATAATAATCATTTGAGTAAAAATAATTAGTTTAAAAATTGAATACAGAATACAAATCATAAAAATTTCAATTACCCTAATAACAGGCATACGATTGTCACCAAATTGTGTCTCTCAGTCATTGTCACAGTTGAGTCTTTAAATAAATTTAAATAAATAAATAAATAAATTGCTTAATTTTAGGAGCTATAACTTAGTTCGGAAAACGTCATCACTCTGAAGCAACCTTTCTCAGATCTTGTTCTCCAACGAATACATCGTTCAATGAATCAAGATCAAAGTGAATCACCTCTAATGATTTTTCGGGTTTGTAATGTAAATGTAAGGTTTAATATAATACTAACTATCAAATATTAATTTTGGACGAGCATGTTCCATTCCCACGGAAATATAACACTAAAATAATGTGGCAAATATTATTTTAGTATTACCTGATGTTACTGTTATTGTAAATGTTACATGAACCCAGCGGCGTTATAAAAGAAATATTGTTAACACACACAATATTAATTAGTACTAATGTATACACTATTTTAAACAAAAGATGTGCAGATAAAGAAATGCATGTTTACTGAGAAGGCTGACACTCAGACTCATCGATAATTTTGTTAATGTTTGTAGTATAGTTTGATACAGCCATTCAAATACAATTATCCAAATGATCTGAAAGACGATTGCGGTATTTGTTCTTAACAAACTTCATGTTGGAGAAGGAAGATTCACTCAAACAGGTTGAACTAAATATCGCTTTAATTTTTAAGGCAACACGACATAGAACTGAATGTTTGTCTTTACTTACTATAGGCCAGATACATTTTGTACTTGAGACTAACGATTTTAAGGCTAAATCATTTTGAAACGCAATTACTTCAATTTCTGTTGCAACGATGTCTTCGCCAAATTTCTGCATAACTTAAGTGTTGGATATCAATTTCCATAAAGGGTGAAACAACAAACTAAAGTAATTTCGTTGAAATCCTTAAATCAATTTTTGAAGTTATCCTTGAAACTATTTCTACTTGATATTTACTGTCATGGAATCCAATGGATTTTGAGATATCTTTTCTGAAAGAATAAGAAAATGCTTGGCATCGCGGATGATTATATTTTTGTTCCCGTAACTCAAGCTTTTTGATCAATGCTTTTATATCAGAAATCATTTCCGCTGTTTCTTTGTCTCGCCCCTAAAGCTGCAAATTAAGTTTCTTTAATTCTTCTGTAATGTCCACAAGAAAACCAAAATCTCTAAGCCAGATTGAATCTTTCAGTTCCCGAATCGGTTCATCGCGTTGTTCTAAAAATTGAACTATGGCAGATAGGACATCATTAAAACGTTTTAACACTCATCCTCTACTTAACCATTGGACTTTAGAGTGAAGAAATAGCTCCCCGTATTGACAGTCAATTTCATCGGCCAAGGTTTTGAAAAATCTTTCTTGTAACGCTTTAGTTTTAGAAAATGTCCACACAATGCTTACTGATGAATAATGCAGTGGTAATAGAGAAACTGCGGAAAACTTTCATCTTTACGACATAACTCCACCAGACGCTTATTAGAACTTAACATGGCGCCAACGGTTGTCAAGCCTACCATTTTCAATATTGGAATGTTCTCAGAAAAAATAATATTTTTGATATGAGAAAACACCTCCTGCCGTGGGCAGACGACAGTTTATTAGATTTTTCCATTTATGATGAACATATCTAATCAAAAGATAATTATTCATAAAATCTATTGCTTAAGCCCACTTAAGTCATGAGGAGAAACCTTTTGACAGTATTAGATTCTCACACTGGTTTTCTGATTTTTAGTGCAATGATGTTTGTTAAAAAACACTCCTACAAGTTTCAATATATTTCAGATATACATGACTGTTACACTAGAAACTCAAATAAAATCTATATGTCAGGCTACAAAACATCATCATATCGGAAAAGCCTTTCCTGCTTTTAAATGTCTCAAGTAAGAAAGTTTTAAAAAAGGGCACTATCTTCTTAAGAACAATTTTTACGACATACGTGAATACCACAACACTATCCTTTACGCCTTATGATGTATTACTTAAGATCTCCTATTATTGAATTCTTGATGTTGTCAGCAGTTTACATTGCAAATTTATATGGCTTTACACTTAATAAATAAATTAACAAAACTGATATGTTGTTTTTTGATTCGTATAGGAATGTTTTATGGCTTGCAATCATTTATGTAATATTGTTACAATTTATGCATAATCAATTGAATTTATATTATAAATAAAAATGTACATTAAGTCGTACTTGTTATATTTTACAATTTAATTCAGTTTCCTGACACGTATTTCAACCCTTGCGGATCATTATCAAAGGCATAAGACAATAATAAATTCTACATGTCATTAAAATAAAAATAAAAATTGACAGACGATGGGTTATTTTGGTCCTTAATTTGCAGGTATTGGCCAAAGGTATATAATTATGGGTTTTTTCGTTCGTAATTATTGACAGTGTTTATTGCATATTTATCTTAAGTTATTAGGCTATTAAGTATTATATTGGCACCTGAAGGTATTTCAATTTGATTGTTAACAAAAATATTGTGCTGACATTGCAGATTTTGAGAAAATATAGCTACTCACAGGTGTGACCCTCAATGCACGCCTATGCTTGTCAATAACTGGTTGATCTAAACCCACTTCCTATTGTATTTAGGTTGGGTTTTACAGGATGAGGTAGGCAAATAAAGAAAGAAAGTTTCTGATATGCTATGTAAATCGTTATAGAACGATATTTTTACCACCTTGTCAGTGTTTTTATACGAGGTGTTTCAGAAGTACGCTACGTAACTTAAGAGGGGGATTCCTTATGATATTCTAAGAGAAAAAGTTCCTATGAACATGTGTCCGAAATTGCCCCGTTCTTAATATACTGAGTGTTAAAGTTTAAAAAAAATATTTTCTTTATAATTTTTTTAAATATCCTTTTCTCGATTTTATTGAAATTTGGTACTGTTATTCATAATGATAAGGGCTTAATTAGCCTTAACTAGATTAAGTTTATTAAGTCCAGTGGCATCCCGGGGAGCACCTTAATGAATATTATTGACAAGAAAATTAACGCCACTGACTTTTTTCTAATTTTGATATTTTTTCTCGGATTTGCCAAGTATCTTGCTTCGTTTTCTAGAGAAAAAATTAAAGCTACTTGATTGCATGTACAAAAAAAATACCTATGTGTTTCAAAGTTAATTAAAACATTTAAATTAAAAATAAAATTATTTTTTTAAACAGTGATACAAAAAAATGCAACAGTTAATCAAAGCAAACGTTGAAAACGGCCAATTTCTGATAAAGCGCACGATTGCAATCGTCTCACCATTGATCCTCTTACACGTTTAAAAATACCTATCGCATTGCAACTTTCAATAATTCGAATTCTTAAGTCGTTCTCATCTAGTACAGGGATCTTGTATACAAGAAACTTTAGGTAATATTCGTTAAGGTGCTCCCCAGGACGATATTGGACTTAATAAATTTAATCTAGTTAGGGCTAATTAAGCCCCTTATCATTTTGAATAACGGTACCAGATTTCCAAAAAGTCGGGAAAAGGATATTTTAAAAAACTGATTTTTTAAAAAAAACTTTACCACCCTGTATATCAAAAACGGAGCAATTCTCTTAGAATATCATAAGGAATCACCACCTTAAGTTACGTACCGTACTTCTAAAACACCCTGTATATTAATAAGGGTTTAATTACTATCTCCCAATCTCTAACTGAGTATAGATGCATGAAAACTCGAAAACAATGACGTGTTAATCATATCACATACAATTATGAGAAGGTAGTTATTGGAATTTTGTTGAAAGGTATTTTAATATCGATTTCGAACTTGTTGGTGATTCTCTGTTAAACTCTGACGCTATCATTGACAAGTTTCGTGGGTTTCATCGTATTTTATTCATTGAAAGTTATAAATAAGGAATAACGAATATTATTTTGGGGCTCTAATAAATAAATAATAAACATCAGAAATGTGTAATTTTAACGTTTTGATAACAGAGCTGCTAAAATATACTTGTTTTCGCAACCAATCCAGTTATGTTGAATTACATTTTAAAAACCGTCGTTTTTCTTCTAAGCCCGGCTAAAATTTTTCCTTACCCTTAAAAACACCAGTTCTGTTTACTCTCCAAGATTAAAAACCTTTTACCGACATGAAGGCTTAAAAAAATCGATGTTGAACACAACACCCGGTAAGCTTTAGTGGCTAACACGCGGATATAAATTAATTTAAAAATTGCCGTTTAGAGCGAGAGGTAGATATCGTTTTATTATGATCGCTGGATCAATCCTTTATGGCGCTCTGCGAGGGGTGCGTGTGCGCAGAAAGCGACTCACGTTAGCCTTGAGTCTTTGGATATTATCGATACATGAGCTTAAGTTGGATGCTTTTCGTTCTCTTTAACTTGCGCAGTAATATTTACGTTCACAAATGTACTAAAATCAATACCTTTCTAGGAAGGCAGAAGATCCTTAAAACAAGAGAAGAAAAGAGACGTAATAGAGCTTGAACAGTGGGACAAACACTTCTCTAAACTACTAAGGGAAGACAGGGCCGAAATTCAAGAACAACAAGATCAAAACGTTCAAATGCTAGCATCACCTATTAGAATAACCACAAACGAAGTAACAAGAAGTTGCAAAGCCCTAAAAAATACAAAGACACCAGGTCCTGGAAACATAGCTGCGGAACTAATAAATAATGGAACAAATAAGCTTTACCAACATCTCACAAATCTATTCCAAAGAAGTATAAATGGAATGACGGTATCCAAAGAATGGAGAACATCATTAATATCAACCATCCACAAGAAGGGAAAGCGGAATGACTGCGATAACTACAGAGGCATTGCCGTCACTAGTATCCTAAGTCGAGTTTATGGGAAGATTATAAAGGAAAAGATTGAACTGGAATATCCGGACATGGAAGCCAAAGAACAGGCAGGATTCCGAGCGGGAAGATCCACCACAGACCACCTATTTTGCGTCACCCAACTGACAGAGAAAAAGCTCGCGTTTAACCAAGAACAGCAGCTTTTGTATGTGGACTTTAAAAAAGCCTATGACAGTGTACCCCAGGACCAGTTATGGAAGGCCCTCGAACAAACAAATATTAGCGTAACCCTTATAAAAGCCGTAAAAAACCTTTACGAGGAAAACAGGGCACAGGTTAAAATGCTTAGAGGCTATTAAATATGGGGTTGTTGCTTTATCTTCTTGAAGTGCCCCAATCATAAGATGTGCGATATATCTGCCACAAGCATCTGTGTTTCAATCAACAATAATGTAAAACAATTTATCACCTAGTGAAGTTCTAATTTCTTCTAAAACGGATATACTGAATGGACATTCTTCTTTCTAAGCGAGGATTCGTCAGGAATGGTTTGCTGACAATATTTTTGCAAAAATTCTCTAAATTGCGGATGTTGCAATGTTTTTAAGGGTATGTTTGCTGCGACCAAAACCTTGCATAAGTCTTCTTGAAAAATTTCCTTTTCAGATTTCGATTTTTCTCCCACATTTTGAAATGCATTTTTTACACTCAGCTGAACTGGCTCAGATTTCATTTTTTGTAACTTTGATCTGTTGAAGACAATCCTATGACGTCCCTTAGAAATCGTGTTACTCAGTTGGAAGTTGTGAATAAAAGTCAAATTCAGAAGATCCTTAAAGCAAATAAATTGTATCCGTATAAACCGCACTTTAATCAAAGATTGGAAGAGGGAGATGACGCGAAACGACTTGATTTTTGCTTGCGGATAGGAGACAAGATTTTAAGTGGAAATGTTGATTTTTATAAATGTATCATGTTTTCTGATGAAAGTACATATTCTACCAATGGAACCGTTGCAACCCAGCACGTTAGGTACTGGTCTTTAGAAAATCCCGAATTCAGAATTATGATGAGAAGACAATATTTCACAAAAGTGAACGTGTGGTGCGCGATATCCATCCATGGCATCATAGGGCCATATTTTTTTGATAACACGTGCAATAGATTATCATATTTAGAAATGCTGGATACATTTTTTAATGATGAACTCGAAAATCTACCATTAAATCTTCGACAAAATATGTATTTTCAGCAAGATGGTTCTCCAGTCCATTTCGCTCGTGAGGTTAGAGAATGGTTTGACCGCAGATTTGGTCCAAGGTGGATTGGCAGGAATGGCCCAGTTTTGTGGCCCCCAAGAAACCCCGACTTAACCTTGGCGGATATGTTTTTCTGGGGCCGTTTAAAACAAATTGTTTTTGCTACCGCAGTACCAAATGATATTGAAGTGCTGAAGGGCAGAATTATTCAGGCTTTCCAATCGATATCTCAGGAAGAAATCAGAAATTCTTTCACTTATTTGAGAAAGCAATTAGAAACATGTGTCGAGTATGGGGGTGGAGCTTTTGAATTATGAAATCGTTATCGTATTCTTTTCATGTTAATAAAAATGTTCGTATTATTATTATAATTACGTCATTAAATAAAGACATTGACAACAAGTATCACCTATTCATTATTTAAGTAAAAACGTTTATTAAGAGTGACTTTTTTTCGTATCTTTCAAAATAAAGTATGTTTACTCTTTAGCAAAATAACATTTTTGCAGTTTTTACCCACCCTGTATAAAAAAATTGAAGTTTCCTATGATGAATCGTATTTTCTAGACAAGCAAAAACGTTTATTAAGAGTGACTTTTTCGAATCTTTCAATTTTTAGTCCATTTGTCCTCTTGTAAACCCCATCCGTGGACATACTGTATAAATATTTATATTCAAGTTGCCCCGCTTTCATGAATTACCCTGTATGCCTAAAAATAATTTGCAAAGATAGCGCCCTATCTTAGATATTGTCATGTCCCATAACGAAGTATGTATCTGTATTAGAATAGATTTATGTTTTTCATGCTAGGTAAAAATTAAAAAAAAAAGCTTGAACTGTATTTCAAATACTTTTTTAGGCGTTCCCATAAATTCTCTTAGTCGCTTCATATCCGGGATATCGCATAAAGATGTATTTTCTTATATGGGACAAATGCCGTTTTCGTACTTGTAAAGTTTTAATGCCATCAGGTAAGTACGTTGTAAATCTTGGGGACTAAGAAATTTCTGGTTCTATGATAAAGTAACAGATAATTTGTGACAAATTTAACTTAGGTTGAAAATATTGCATAGATAAAAGACATTTACCAAATTTTTGACCAAAGTAAAACAATCAACAGATTGTTTTCACCAACTCTGTAATAAAATATAAATAATGTTGAATAGTACGTATATTTCTATAGACTTTTCCTTGACATTTCTCAGGTATTTAATTATGTAAAGTGGAAATTATTATTTCTAATACTTAGGATCGATTACACCGAGGAATCCTTGACGTTCTAAATATGTATAGTTGTTTGTTATGCCTCTTGTTCTCTAATATTTCTCTTAAAAATGCCCACTTGTATCATAATAACAATTACTAAAATACCGGCCCGTATCCCAACGAACTACCAAATATTTGCACACAACCCGAAGCTTATTTAACTTTAAATAGAGTTTGGGTGCACATGTTAACTTCTATTATACAACCGTTACAAGACGGTAAGTTTATTCCCTAGGTGTTTTCGAACTTAGATTGGTTTGATCGTGATCTATATCAATCTAAACAATTTATATTATACGATACGTAAAAACCTGCTCCAAGATTCAACTATAATGCTTCAGTCAGTCAAACAAGCTCTAATAATTATGATTATCTATAAGGTATTTAATGTAATCTTATACCGAGTATTCAAAAAATTGTGCTGTATACACAAACTTAAGGTATGTGATAGTTTATCCAATAATATGACTCTTGACGATAAGTGCTTCAACAATATAGTATCTTTCGTCTTACGTACAAAATTCTTTGAACAACTATAACTATTATTATTATTATAATGATTATTTGAGTAAAAATAATTAGTTTTAGAATTGAATACAGAATTCAGGTAATAAGAATTTGTATTACCGTAGCAACAGGCACAAGCACGATTGTCACTAAATTGCTTCACTCAATCATTGTCACAGTGTCTGAAAATTGCACATTTCAAGTTCAAGGAATGATCTGCTATTCGATATTAAGAACGAAGCTTTCAATGCTATTTCGAATCTTGTGCCAGATAAATCACGGAAGAAATACCAAGACGCTTTTGATCTGTACGAGAAATGGTGCAGTGAAAAAAAGATATTCAACATAACAAGCGAGAAAGGATTATAAGTATATTTCAACGAATCAAGTAAAACACAGAAGCTCTTATCTCCTTGGTTCCATTACTTGATGTTAAAAACCTAAATATAATCGTATACCGGGTAATGCATGACTTAGTTGAACATATGAAATTCCATGTGAATCTTGAGTTGACTAAATACTGGCTCTCCTGTACATTTTAATTAATTAAAGAAAAATTGAACAATTTCTTGAAGAGGCCGATATAATAAACCCATATGCCATGTTTCAATAAATTTTAATAAGCCAATTCTAACTTATTCAATTAAATGTGTTAGTACGGTAAGATTTTCATTCACATCACTAGATGTACCCTTTCGTTGTTAGATTTTCTAAAAGTGATATCGCTTAGCCGCGAGAGACCGACACGTTAAGCCACCAAGAACCTGTTTTATTTTAGATCTATCAAAATGTCGTCAAGAGCAAGAAAAATATTAGAAATGATAAGAACTGACAAATGTACCATTATTGTCGACTTAAGTCTTCCTGTAATCAGGTACTAGCAGCGACATAGACAATACTGCTGTGGAAAATATTTCTATAGGCACCTGATATAGCCGACTTAGAGAGTATTGGGTTTGGTACAGATAATAACGGAAAACAAGTGTTTGTCGTTAAAAATGTCTTAGAAAATGATCACGGTGATTATAAATCTAAGAATAATAAAGCAGATTAATCATGTATCATTAATACTTATTTCGAGACGGAGTATCCAACCTCTATTCCCAGGGAAAAGAGTCAAGAGAATAGTGCACTTGTTGCAGTAAATCAGGGAAGCTATATTGCAAGTAGTATTGAAAATCCGCATGATGTTGAAAATAATGACCAAAACATACCTAAATAGTGAAATAGAAATTTTCTTACTTTTATGGTCGCACGCCGCCGTGTCGCCTGTGCTGTCGGGGTCTGTGCAGTCACGAAATTTTCATAGTTTAGGTAATACAGCAAACACCAGCAAATTATTATTTGGCATTGACAAAACGAAAAGTAGCGCCAGTGACAACGTTTCATTGAAGACGCTTTTGTTATAGCTAAATATGAGCTATTCTATTAGGGAAAAAGTAACTATGAGTAAGTGGTATTATACAGGAAACTGTTTAGGAACAGTGTGTGAAATATTTTTAGTTCAATTCCCTGATAAGCCTATCCCTTCCATTTCATTAATTAAACCTATTATTAGTAAGCTTGAGTCTAAAGGCACTGTAATAAATAACTGTAAATGCTCAACTTAGAATGTCAATAGAGCTAAAGAAAGGGAAAATAGAGGTCTTTATATTTTACTGCACGGACCCAGAGGGTTACATTTGATGGGGTTAAGTCGGTCAAAATCAAGCAAGTTTCTGGGGGTACATATTGACAATGGATTGAAATTCGAGTCCCATATAATTTGCTTGTCCAAAAAGGCATCATCTGGATGTTATGCAATTAGAGAAATTTCCAATAAGCTAGATTTTAAAATGACAAAAAGCGCGTACTTTGCGCTTATCGAATCCCAATTGCGCTATGGAATATGTTTCTGGGGATTTTGTTCACTGTCTCTCTTCAATATGTTGTTTGTGCTGCAGAAGAGGGCAATTAGGTATATGTTTAAGATAAGATTACGAGACTCTTATAGACCATTGTTTCTACAACATAAGATACTTACATTGCCCGGTCTTTTTTTATTAGAGACTTCATGTCTCGTTCATAAAAAGTATAAAGAGAACATATTTAGGGTGTCATCTATATATTTAACCAGACAGACACACACTGTTGACCTTCCCATTCCCTCTACTACACAAACAAAAAATTCAATCATTAATCAAAGTAAAAAGATTTTTAACCATCTTCCACTGGATCTGAGGCAAACAGTATTTGCTGAGAAATTCAGGAGAGATCTTAAGAGGCTTTTGGTCTCAAGGGCATATTACAGTATTGAAGAGTTTTTTCGAGATGCATTTGTATAAGTTTTTATATAGATATACCGGGTGTTGCATCGTCGAGCGGGACATAGGAAATCCCATGTAATTTTAAAAGGGGTAAATTATTGGCTTCCCTAATTATTTTAGAGAAAAATTCTATTTAGGTTTATTAAAGAGCACTAAAACCCACATTCAAAAGAATAACTTTAGATATTTTTGATGAGTCCGTTTACGGGTTATCGCCGATTTCTTTTTAACTATTTCTCCTTTTTATGGCCCCGTATTTGCGGGCACCAGTCAAGGTAAAAGATGACTGTCAAATAAAGTTGTCATTTTGAAATGTGTGCTTTATTGTTATAAAAACTCGTACATCGAAAATATTAGCCATGAATTACACTTCTGAAGAAAAAATATTGATGATTAAATGGTATTATCAAGGAAATAGTTATCAAAATGTGTCAGACCTGTTTGCTGCTCTGTATCCGAATAGACCGATACCTGCAAAATCTACAGTCGAAAGGACTATCAAGAAATTTGAGACAAAAGGCACTGTAATAAATAACTGCAGATGTGAAGAAAGGCAGGAACAAAGAAGAGATGCAAGAAATGATAGGGACTTGCAAGTTTTATTGTGCGTGGAAGAAAATGATGGGAAGATCAGCACAAGGAAACTTGAGGATGACATAGGATTAGATCACACCACAGCGTTACGAGCTTTGAAACGACATAAATATTATTCATACAAATATGAAAAGCACCAAGAGCTAAGAGATAGGGACGAAATACGACGACAGGAGTTTTGTTTTGGTATGATGGAAAGAGCAAACATGGATAGGGAATTTTTAAAAAACATTTGTTTCACTGACGAATGCACATTTACCTTAAACAATGAACCCAATGTTCAAAATTATCGATATTGGAGCAAAGAAAACCAACACAGGTTTGTGGAAACAAGGACGCAATATCCACAAAAAGTTAATGTATGGGCTGGGATTTTCGGAGAAAATATTATCGGGCCATTATTTCTTACACGAAATTTAAATGCAGAATATTTTTTGGAACTACTTGAAGATCATATTTTACCTACTTTACATGATGCCGCCAGGGAAAATCAGGAAGTTTGGTACCAAATGGATGGCTGCCCGGCACATAGTACCCTGGCTGTCCGGGAATATTTAAACCGTGCTTTTAATGGAAATGTTATTGGCTTAAATCATACAGTAAATTGGCCAGCCAGGTCTCCTGATTTATCGCCAAATGATTTCTTTCTCTGGGGCCATTTAAAAAACAGGATATACAAAGATAAAAAATACCCAAATCTAGACGAGTTAAAAAATGCTATTTCTGCCGAATGCAATAGAATTTCAGTTTACCAACTAGCGAATGTAAGAAGAGAATTTTATGATCGCCTCGGTTATTGTCTAGCAGTCAATGGAGGAATATTTGAACATCTTCTTAAATCCTAAAGTTCTAACATTTTAATAGTACCTATCTATTAATTAGTAAAATATTGAAACATGTAAAATGTCATAATTAACCTTGTAATTGGATACCTTATTTTAGTTTTATTCAGATTAATTTGTACTCATAAATACACCTTTAATATTTTCGATGTACCTACGAGTTTTTATAACAATAAAGCACACATTTCAAAATGACAACTTTATTTGACAGTCATCTTTTACCTTGACTGGTGCCCGCAAATACGGGGCCATAAAAAGGAGAAATAGTTAAAAAGAAATCGGCGATAACCCGTAAACGGGCTCATCAAAAATATCTAAAGTTATTCTTCTGAATGTGGGTTTTAGTGCTCTTTAATAAACCTAAATAGAATTTTTCTCTAAAATAATTAGGGAAGCCAATAATTGACCCCATTTAAAATTACATGGGATTTCCTATGTCCCGCTCGACGATGCAACACCCGGTATATGTTTTGTATATTATTTATTGACGCCTGGTTTATGGGTACCTACCTGCCTAAATTGAAATTAATAAATTTTTATTGTTTTTGTAGTATTTGTATGTCAATATCCTGTTTTAATTATATTAACTATAGTTTAACAACATTTTATGTATTTTTTAATATGTTAAGTAGCCGTAAGATAATATTTAGAATAATATGGCTTTGTCAATAAGAAATTTTGTTCTTGGACAATGAAGCGTTTTGAGTTTGAGTTTGCACATGGAGGAAAATAAAATGATTAGCACGAGGATTCTTGGGCAAGCCGTAGGAAAACATCAAACCACCAAATATTTTCCGTACAAGTATGAAAAACATCAAGAGCTACGGCAAGGTGATGAAGAACGGAGAATGGTATTCGGTTTTGAGGTAATGGAAAGAGCAAAAAATAATAGGGTTTTTTTGAGAAATATTTGTTTTACAGAGAATGTGCATTCACCCTCAACAACCAACTAAATGTTCAAAATTACCGGTATTGGAGCCAAGAAAATAAACATCGTCTTGTTCATACTCGGAGGAAATATCCACAAAAAATTAATGTTTGGGCGGGAGTGTAGGACATCACATTATTGGATCATTTTTTTATGGAAGGGAACCTTACAGCAGTTATCTATTTGGACTTTGTACCAAATCGAATTGAAGCCGCACTAGAAGAAGTTGTACGCGAAAATCAGGAGATCTGGTATCAAAGGGATGGTTGTCCTGTCCATAATTCTCTCATGGTTAGGGAATACTTGCAAAATATTTTTATTGGAAATATTATTGGCCCATGGCATCTAATCCTTTGGCCAGCCAGGTCTCCTGACCTTTCGCCAAACGAGTTCTATCTGTAGGGTCACATAAAAAAAAATATTTATTATTATGTAAAATTTTAAAATCTAGGCCAGCTAAAGAACTGTATTTCGTTAGAATGTGACAGAATTTCTCAATATCAATTCAGTAATGTTAGAAATGAATTTTATGATCAGTTAGGATATTGTTTAGCTGTTAATGGAGGGTTGTTTGAACATTTAATTAATTATTTTTTTTGTGAAAATCTGTAGTCTTAGGTATGTTATGCTAAATTGAAGGTTTAGTAAGAAAAACATAATAGTGTCTTTCATTTTGAATGTGTGATTGCCGGATTGGTGAAACGAAAATGTGAAATAATCTTTATTCGTTATGTCCAGCTTTATGTCAATTTTTGACAGTAGCGTCATAGAAATTATTTGCTGGTGTTTGCTGTATTAGCTAAACTATGAAAATTTCGTAATTTTGCCATCACATCGAATTGAATAAGTTAGGATTGGCTTATTAAAATTTATTTAAACGTGGCACATGCGTTTATTATATCAGCCTCTTCAATAAATGTACAGGGTAGCCAATATTAAGCCACCTCAAAAATTACATGGGATTTCCTATTTTCTACTCAGCCATCCATCACCTGGTATTATATATGACTCTGACAACAGTTAATTAAATAAAATTATAGTGGAGGAAATTAAAGTAGTACTTGTTATATTTCACAATTTATTTCAGTTTCCTGACACGTGTTTCAACCCTTGCGGGTCATTATCAAAGGCATTATGAGACAATAATAAATTCTACATGTCATTAAAATAAAAATTGACAGATGATAGGTTATTTTGGTCCTTAATTTACAGGTATTGGCCAAAGGTACAACTAAATTACAGGTGTGATTATAGAGGTATTTACATCTAAGTAATAAAATTAAGAAAATGATATTGTGTATAATAATTATGGGTTTTTTCGTTGGTAATTATTGACAGTGTTTATTGCATATATATCTTAAGTTATTATGCTATTAAGTATTATATTGGCACCTGAAGGTATTTCAATTTGATTGTTAACAACATTACATCGATCTTTTAAGGCTTTTTTGATTGCTAATGTTTCTAATAAGTTGAGTCTTCTACCCTTGTGTTAAATATATATCGATTTTATTTTGTTGGATATTGAGTGGTTATTTATTATATAGTGGTCCGCTATTCCTGTTTTTTTTTTATTTTTTTTTAAATGGATGTTTTATGTCCTTATTAAGCCTAGTTTAAAAGTTTCTACCTGTTTTACCTATATAGATTGCATCGCAGTCATCACATTGTATTTGGTAGACCCCGCTATGTGTTAATTTGTCTTTATTTTCAATTTTTGAATTCGCTATATATTTACCTAGGTTATTTTTTATTGACTTGTATGGGGATAAGTTCATGATTCTTGAGTTTTTTGGAGATTTTTTGGCTTGTATGACCTGTATATCTGATTGAAGTGTATTTCGCGTTTGATGGAAGGGGACGTCCACGGTAGAGTAGTTTTTGTGTTTTTTGTCTCAGTTTTTTCTTTAGTATTTTGTTTATGAATATCGTTGGATAGCCGTTGTTTAAGGCTATAGTTTGTATTATGTCTAATTCTTTATTATATGAAGTTTCTGAAAGTGGGATGTTAACTAATCTGTGGATCATGCTATTGAACGCAGCTAGTTTGATTTGTTGGGGATGTTTTGAGTCTGATGGTATACCAATATCGGTTGTGGTTGGTTTTCTATAGATTTGGTAGGTTAATTGGTTGTTTTGATTTATTATTGTAAGGTCCAAGAAATTGATTGAGTGGTCAGTTTCCCTTTCTATGGTAAATTGAATTTTAGTGTTTAAGCCATTTAGAAGGTTTAGAAATTGTTCTAGTTGTCGCTCTGTTCCTGTCCAAACGCAGAACATATCATCTACGTATCTGCGCCAGAAATGTATATTTTTTATTAATGGATTTTTTAAATTAAATATGTGATATTCAAAGTTCTTCATGAATAATTCCGCTGACAATGGTGACAAAGGAGAGCCCATTGGTAGTCCTTCTTTTTGTATAAAGAATTTATCGTTAAATCTAAAGTAGCATGCACAGGTTGTTGAGAGCAATTATCTCATGTATATTAATCGTAGTACGGCTATTGTTAAGTTCTTTATGTATAATATCTTTTAGTTCTGTCGTTGGTATAGAGGTAAATAGACTTTTAACATCGAATGATATTAGGGTGGCATTATTGGGTATTGTTAAATTTTTAGTTTGTTTTATGAATTCAAAAGTGTTGTTGACTGCATATTTGGAGGTACACTTGATAATTTTAGGGAGGTAGTTGTTAAGAAATTGACACAAGTTGTATGTGGGGGCGTTAATGTAAGATACTACAGGTCGTATGGGTATGTCAGTTTTGTGTATTTTAGGTTGTCTGTACAGAATTGGAGCTGTAGGGTTTATGATTTTAAGTCTATACGTTTCATTGTTGGGTATTAAGTATTAATGTTTTTTATTTCGTTAATAATTTGGTTTTGATATTTTGGTGTGGGACCTTTTTTAAGTTCAATAAATTCATTTCCAGAAATAAAATCATTGACTTTTTGGATATATATAATAAATAACCAAATAACCACTCAATATCCAACAAAATAAAATCGATATATATATTCAACACGACGGTAGAAAACTCAACCTATTAGAAACATTAGCAATTAAAAAAGCCTTAGAAAATCGATGTAATGTTGTTAACAATTAAATTGAAATACCCTCAGGTGCCAATCTAATACTTAATAGCCTAATAACTTAAGATAAATATGCAATAAACACTGTCAATAAGTACCAACGAAAAATCCCATAATTATTATACACAATATCATTTTCTTAATTTTATTACTTAAATGTAAATACCCCTATAATCACCCCTGTAATTTAGTACCTTTGGCCAATACCTGTAAATTAAGGACCAAAATTTTCATTTTAATTTCAATTTTTATTTTAATGACATGTAGAATTTATTATTGTCTCATAATGCCTTTGATAATGACCCGCAAGGGTTGAAACACGTGTCAGGAAACTGAAATAAATTGTGAAATATAACAAGTACTACTTTAATTTCCTCTACTATGGAATATCCATTTCACCAAGCATGTAGCCCATCACATATGAATAATTAAATAAAATTATATTCATGATATTCAATTCATTTTGTTTGTGAGTCGGTCGGTGTCGGGGTTTAAGGGCAATCTACACTACAATGCAAATATTTACATTGTAAGGTATATCATCAGATATGCACGTTTCTCTTGTTTACATTTGAAGCATAATCGCTACACTACACGTCATCCGCAAATTTGTTGTGTTTGAATGGCCTCAAATTACCGCTGACCCCAAAATTTAACGTTTTATATAAACCTGGACGTTGGTAAATTTTCCTCCTTTAAAGGCTTAGAGTTGGGAAACCCAAACGGGGCTCTTTGTAGTCTTTGATTGGATTGGAGATTAATTTGATAAATTTAGTAGTAAATTAGACCTGCACAACAGTGGGACTAAATCATAATAACCTGGTCAAAATCGAAAAATGGTATTTTTTTTTTAAAGCAAAAAGGGTCCATTGAGTTATTTTATGTTGTTGAAAAAAAGGGGTGTGTGGAGCAGATTTTGAAAGTTAGTCTTTATCAGCCTCGCGTATTGAACACTTAAGGTGCCGTAAAACATCCTAGAATGAAAAAGCGCATTCAAAAATAAAATGTTCACTACTTTTCCCTGATAAAATCGGATTCTTATTCATTAGTTTTGTAACATTGTTACTTTCGGGTCTATTATTTTATTGTATCTGTCGTAAAAGCGCAAGTCTGTGTCTCTATACATCCTTGTGCGATACCGCTTTTCACTTAAGGCTGTGTCGGCCCTAATTTTTGTTATTCTGTGTTGCATTCAATTGCCTTGTTTTTTTACAAATTTAAAATATATATCCGTATCCAGGTTCAACCAACAAAGTTATTTTATAATTTATTGATTACACAATTATTTTATATTAATACATACTATTCTGTTTTATAAATTTATCATCATGACGTTTATATAACAGAATTATGATAGCTATTTATACAACAACTTACGAAATAAGGGTCTTTTAGGCACGCGACGTGCGTCAGAGTGACTAAAAGACATTGTTTCATAACGAATGGTATACAATATTTTTTCTACGGGCGTTTTATAATGAGAAACTTAGTTTATTATACTAAACATTTTATTACCTGTATTTCATTTACACCTTTTATGTCAAAAAAATTGACACTTGTCAAAAAATTCAAATTCAAATTCGAAATAATTTTTTTGTCATAAACTGCGACAAATATTAAGTAAAAAATGTGTGATTTAGAAGACTCAGACGTTGAAAATGCCGCAAATGAGGTAATGGTGAACCTTGTTCCATAATAATACTAGTGGCATGGGTTTCATTGATATTGCTGTTGCAGATTCATGTTCTATTTCTAGTTCAAATTCCTCATCTATTTTACAAAGAGAAATATCTCAACGTACTGTTTCAGGTTACCCAAGCATTAATTTTAATAATATAAGTAACCGTACCTTTAATATTTATAATAAATAGGTAAAATTATAGTCTGTGTTTAGTTTTTAATTGTAAATAATTACTTTTAGGCACGGCGTGCTTAAAAAACTTTTTTCTACTAGCGTGAGGAAAAACGCATTTTCCGCACATGTTTTAGTGCGGAAAATCCACTTTTCCGCACCGTGCGGCAAAGATTTTTCCGCACTGTTATATTTTGAAATTAAATTTAATTAAATTAAATGCTGTACGATTTGAAGTCACTGTTCATCATATTACCTTTGAAATATCTTAGTTGCTATGGTGTATATAACCAGTTGTTGATTTGTATGTCACTGTCAACAGAATATTATAAATTTAAACTAGTTTATCAGTTTTTCTACTGGAGTTTTGCTGAATTCTTCGGCACGCAAAATGATTTCCGATGAAGAGATGAACGAATTAATATTGTAAAATTTTGTTCATTGTAATAAAAATTTAAAAAAAAACTCCGTTTTTTAAATTATTTTCAATTTGTTTCCTCACGCTAGTAGAAAAACTATTGTTCCTAACACGTGCAGAAACCTATTTTTCCGCACTTGAATGCTTGACACCACTCCGCTACGCGTCGTGCTGTCAACGGCATTTGCGTGCGGAAAAATCGATTTTCTGCACTTGTTAGGAAAATAGCTATTTTGTACAACTTTTAATAACAGTCAACAGTGTCAAAAGTGATTGTTTACGTGGAAGCGTGTTAAAAATTGGACAAGAACGCAATTATTTAAATGACAGCATCTTTTTTTTATTTGTAAACAAGCATTTTGAAGGTTAATGTCATTCCAAATTCCCCTATTTTATTATCGAAATTGGGCAGTTATACAAAAAACATTGTATGATATTTGTGTTAAAAGTAATTTTATTTTGTGAGTGAAAAAGTTTGTGAAATGAGCGGAGCGTAGCGGATTTTCAATGTCTGAGTCTTCTAAATCACTCATTTTTTATTTAATATTTGCCGCAGTTTTTGACAAAAAAATTATTTCGAATTTTTTTTAACAAGTGTTAATTTTCTTGACATGAAAGGTGTAAATGAAACACAGGTAACAAAATGTTTGGTAAAATAAATTAATTCTTTTATTATAAGCCGCCCGTAGAAAAAATATTGGATACCATTCGTTACGAAACAATGTCTTTTAGTCACTCTGACGTGTTGTCCAATTCGGCTTCGCCTCGTAGGACAATTTTCATGTCGCGTGCTTAAAAGACCCTTATTTTGTAACTTGTTGTATAAATAGCTATTATTTTTTTTTTTTTTTTTATTTTACTTTTTTACGGTTCGTCGGCGTATCTGAGGCCATCTAGAACCGGTCATCGACCGTACGGTTTTTAATCGTGCGGTCTACCGACTGGGGAGTGTGAAACGGCACCTTCATCCTACGAGATATCCGATCTCATCCGGCCTGTCCGGCGTGAATAGGATGGTTTTGATGTCGATTCATTTTACACTCTTCCCTAAGACAACAGCACGCGGTGTTTCCCAAGCGGTCACCCATCCAAGTACTAGCCGCGCTCGACACCGCTTAACTTCGGTGATCTGACGGGAACCGGTGCTTTAGGTGTCGCTAGGCCCTTGCCCAAAATAGCTATTATAAAACTCTTATTTAATTGTTTCAAAAAATACAATATGCAAGTATAGTGTATAGTGCAATATGAAAAGCTTTAATAGAACTGTTTTATAATGATGATATTGAAATTTTTTAAGAGTTGCAGAAATGTTTATAAAATTTTTATGGAGTGTTTGCAAAAGGCAAAATAATAATGTTTACTGAAGTATTGTATGAAATGGTGCCAATGTTGCATTTATAGCTGTTGTAGAAACGCATTAACGACATTCCTGAGAGTTCAGTTGTTTTATAATTTTCTTATCCAAAACGTTTACGGGCCCATAATAAATTACACTAAAAACTTAATGATATATTAAGTTACGTGCACCAGATCACCTTTTGGAAAAATCGCCCGCCATATTGGATTTGCTATTTTGTTTTTAAAATATTTGATTTGATAATAATCAGTGACCCTTAATGTTGAAAATACGCGGTATTTTGTCCAGAGTTTTTGGACTTCGTTACGGTTTACGGTATGCATAAAATAACCACTAGCTCAGTTAGACTAGCGAATTTGGGATGCTTGACACAACTTTTACCTATAGCAAAAAATCCTTGCACTTTTTACCGCTGTCACCAATAAATTTACAACTTCAATCCATCTAATATGACCTTTGACATTTCAATTTATTCTAAAAATCTAATATCATTCAAAACACTTCTTTAGGCAGTTTAAATAAACTTCGGGAATACACTTCTTCCACGTTCCAATTAATTTTTTGCTTGATTTTCTTTGAAAGCTTCGGGAAGTGCGAGAGGACTTTTTACATGTGTATGTGTTTTAAAGCAGGTATAGAAGGTCATTTATTTATTGAATTAGAGTAAGGACGGCCAGACAGATATAAACTTCTTACCGTTTAAAATGGGCGTCGTACACCACTTCTGAAAAGCGTTTAACTACCTCAATAACTCTTGGTAAAGTCCATCCGAACATATTTCGTTTGGCCTAATAACTGCAATTATAGTTTTATTATATTGTAAACACCCAAAGAAACTCCGTTACCTGTTCGATTGCCAAACCTACGTTTTTAAGGAATTTCTTGGTAAAATTACCCATATAAAACTGTCGATGAGCGTGCCAACCAGCGAAATCTACATGGCCCCAGCTGGCATCACTGTTTATATTACTGAAATGAGATGAAGAAAGAAGTACTGCCTTGCACAGGAACGGATTTTGTAGTTAAATGAAAAGCCATAGTAACACCTTATAGTAGCAATATTTATTATGTTTATTTTTACCATTACTTGTATTATATGTCTATTAATTTATTATAAGTACAAAACAAGTGTAAAAAGTTTGCGCGCGGAAAAGGGCAACTTCTCGCACGCATTTAGGTAAAAGTAATAATAACAATTAATATACCTACTTAAAAAAATATATTTACATACAGGATGTTTCAATAAAAACTCCCAGACCAATTATTTCGAAAACTATATGTGACATGTAAATTCTGTAAACGCCATATATACACAGAAGGTTTAATTGTAATTATAAAACGTTTTAATCTATTCCTAATTCAGTCTCGCTATCACTATCATCCACATTTATAATATGAGGATGAATTTCGTTTTGTTGTGTAGTTATATAAGAGTCTTCGATTTTTAAGACATGGTTAACCGAATTTTTCCAACTTTAATCTGGACTTTCACTGAAAACTTTCTTTATTAGCTCTATTACACTGCAACTAAGAGTAGGTGTGCTATTTTCAGTTCTCATTTTCGATTTAATTTGATGCCACATGTGTTCAACAGGGTAATTTTGGCGTCAGAAGATAAATGCTTCCTGGAATGTTTAGGGTAGCTAGATATCGCATTAGCTGAAGATTCCCAAGGTATCCACATACTTATAATATTAACTTGTAGCACATTGTTTCAAAGTGAAATAGATAGGCACTAATCTATTTTGAATATTATGTTTACTATTTATATAAGCTACATAAACAGGTACCTGTAACTAAAAAGTTTTGAGAAATATCCTAATAATTAAGTTGTTTCTAGAAAATCTTAATTAGACAGTTTATTAATTTGATAACAAATCAAGTGATGTACCTATATATTGTTATTATAAACTGGCATTAAAAATATATGTGGGGGAATAATACGTCTCTGCGAAAGCAAAATCCGAGTTTATGAGAGGTTTTATTGCAGTCATTAAGCCGATGTATATGGGGCAACGAAATATGTTGAGAAGTACTTTACGAACTAAATTGTGTTGTGGAAAAATAAAATTCTACCTGTTAAGAACGACAGCCGTCTCATGGCAGGAAACGGGTGATTTCCGGAAGTATCCAAGATGTCCAATTGATAAATTTCCCCCCGTATCCTGTATAGTTTCCGGTGAAAATCTTCAATGGTTGGCGTGTAATTTTCGTGAAATTTCCCACCTAGAAATCGGGAAACTAGACATGTCTTCCCTGTTCTAGCCGAGCCTAGAATAAAGACAGAGTTATTTTATTAGCAGTCGTGTAGGGTGTTTATTTATTTATTTATTCAGTACATGCACTTACAGAGAAGAAACTCCAAGTAGTATCGCAAAAAATTAATTAGCCACTAACAGTACACGACAATCAGTACACTAATATAGTATGACGCCCTAAGATTAGCTCAAAACAGAATCTCTTTAATTTTACACTTAAAAAACTGCAATACTATGTCTAAATATTTATGTCGCCAAAGTAGTTATTGTGAATGCCCATATGCATTGCGTTCCATAGTTTTGTTCTGTGGTAAAGGTTATAGAAAAGATCTCGTAAACCTCTGTGGTATTCGAAAATGTACCATAGAGAAAAGCTGTTCTAGCATTCTTTCTAAGGCGCTGAAGTCTTCCCAAGTATGGCATGTAGAAGACCATGGTATGAGAATCTTAATATACAGGGTGATTTCTAACTACGGTACGAAACTTCGGAGGGTGATGCGTAAGGTCGTTTTAAGAAAAAAAGTTCCTATGAACATATGTCCGGATTTGCTTTGTTTCTGAGATACAGGGCGTTGAAGTTTAAAAAAAAGGTCATAAATATCCTTAAACTGATTTGGTTGAAATTTGGTTGACTTATTTCAAGTAATAAGGCGCTTATTTAGCCCTAACTAGATTGAAATTATTAGGTCCAGTGGCGTCTCAGTGGGCACCACAGCCAATTATTATTGAGAAGAAAAAGTACTCCACTGCCTTTTTTTTAACTTTTTTATTTGTTCAGATTAAGCAACTACAGTTCTCTCTGAAGTTTCGTACTGTAGTTAGGAAATACGCTGTATACAGTAAAAATTAAAGAAATGTCTAGTTTTTAAATGCTGAACATGACAGTTGTATAAAGAACTCCATATAAAACAATTATGTTCTAAAGTATTACGCGCAAGGCAAATATAAAGAAACTCAATATCCCAAAAATTTAAACACATACGTCGCAAGAAACCATAGGCATCGTAACTATAGATCCGACACGCCATTCATGAATGCTATAAAATTGTGATGCCAAAATCGTTTGGTGGCGAGACGCTGTGAGGAGCTAGGTGGGGTCGGGAGTGGGGATTACGCTGACTTTACATATGCATGCGACAAAACCACAGAACAATAAAGGTTAGGTTGACAAAACTCCAGAAAAACCCACAGAAAAACGCTGTCACAAATGAAATGGAACATCCGCTATGCCGAGTATTGCCGAGTCGATGCGGATGGCCACGTAAATGATGGGATCTGGGCGGATTCTTTTTTGCTGCGTTGCCATACTACACATTTTTTACAAGGTTTTAGGCAATGTTATATAATTCCCACATCATGTTATTCTAGTAAATCATAGAAGTTAATACTTTTAACAGAGTAAGCCCAGAAAACTACGTTTTTTGTGGCGGAAATCTGGCAAACCGAGTGGAGGGGAGCAGCTTGAATGTTGATTTACTTTACACTGGAATACAATGATGACAACACGTTTATTTGTTATTGTTCGGTCTAATAGTTACGATGTCTATGCAAGAAACCAAACATATTAGCAGCCTTCAGCGTTATAGTCTATGTGTTTGCCAAAACTTAAGTCGTCACTAAAAATAACACCCAGATCATTAAAGTTTTGTAGAATACAATACTGGAATTCTTACGGAGCTCTACATTTATGAAATCTTAGAATATTACATTCAAATTACAATAAAACCATCCAAATCCGTCTGTAACTCTCTACAATCATCGATTGAATTTACAATATTAAACATTTTGAGCTATTAAAGTACAGTAAATACAGAACGGGTCCCAAATGAGATCCCTGTGGCACACCAGGAGAAACGTTTATTTCGCGAGAAGTCACTTTTCCAATTCTGACACACTGTTTCGAGACTCCATCGAATGCTTGTGTAAGGTCCGTGTAAATCACATTCACTTGATTTCCATTCTCCACCCCATTCACCAAGTAATCCTGAAACACCCCCAGATTTGTAGCTGTTGATCTGCTCTTAAAGAATTCATGTTGCTTTGGTGATATGCAGTACTTAAGGGTTTCAAAAATCTCGTCAGTTATGATGGATTCAAATACTTTTGCAGTGACGGACAAGAGCGAGATGTCTCTGTGCTGATTAATGCTCTTTTTTAAATCAGATTTGAAGAAAGGAACAAGCCAAGAGTACTTCCAGATGGATGGAAAGCTATCCCCATTAAATGATAGATAATGAATGTAGCAGAAAGGTTCGAATACTGATTCGCTGCAATTTCTTAAAAACACCGAAGGTATTCCATCAGAAGCGGTGCTTTTATTTTTGTCAAGTAACTTTAGACAACAGATGATCAAGTTGCTGTGACGTCTGCAATTTCTCTTGGGGTTCCCTTACGTTCGATATTAAATTCCATGGTTTTAGGAATACCTTTATCCCTGTTGGGGACACGTGTATCAACACGTCAAAGAGAGTAGTAGGTTGGTAAGTGATGTGTGCGTGCGATTTCAATCTCTGCTATTTTTGTTTGTAAGTTAACGCAGTTATTGGCATTCAGTCAAGTAGCTAGTAAAAAGCGCGCCTCGACGGTACTTGTAAAACGTCATTGGGACGCGAGCTTCCTATCCTAAGATGGCTCGGTGATGCAAGCGGTGCTACGTACGCTTACGATTTTAAGGCCTTTTTGGGCAATTAAGAGTCTGTTTCCAAGATATAGAATCCGACGAAGGAAAGCAACTATAAAGAGTCTACTTGACCCTGAAAGATGGATGAGTAATGGCAGATGTAGCCTTTAAGCGACATCTAGTGGCAATCAAATGCATCACCTGGCCCGTCTAACAAAAATCAGTCAGAAATGGAGAAGCAAACTCCTGATAATGATTGCCACTAGATGTCGCTTAAAGGCTACATCTGCCATTACTGTTTCCAAGATGTCTCCGTGAAGAAAGGTGCTCTTAAGCATTAAGAATTTAGCCTTTTTGCGCAGCCTAGAGTTTTAGACATAGTTGCTGGTGGATTTCAAGGAGTTATAATTTTGATATGCTCTGTTTTTCCTTTCTAAAACTTTTTGTTAAAATATTTCTTACGTTAGATAGATGTTGGAAAGAAAGTTCTTAATGTTTATTATTTTCATTTTATTAATTGACACCTAGTCTACAAAGTATGCTATTTAAATAACTAATATTTTGCTTTTGCTTCCCAAAAAACCCAAAACAATTTCTTTCTTTGCTCGTAATTCGGTTATAAAAAAAACGGAAATAAAATGTCGCCCCTTGAGGGGCTTATTATGCGTAACTTGGGAATATCCGAGCATTTCAATCTATCTTTTTACGTGTTCCAAGGGAATATTGATTCCAAATGTCGTTTTCCGAAGATTTTTTGTGTTTTTAGGGATCTTCGTGATATTAGTTCAAACGTCGCGTCTCGAGCTGGCCATAAAAAAGTCATAAAGACGAAACATTCAAAAGTATCTTTATTGTGCTTGTTGGTTATTGACATAAAATTGAAATCAAAGTTTACAGAATTAATGTTCTGTAAACTTTGATTTAACTGTTTATTAAGCTGCTCTTGTACGTGTATAGCCAATGCCGGTTGAAGGTGCGACATTTAACTAGCAGGGACTGTTTGTTTTGGTAGCAACAACCTATGACAAAGCAAGGAAATGATATGAAATTACTTGAGGGCACTCTCACGAATAACATTGACAAAAAAATGTACGCCACTGACTTGCACAATATTTATTAATAAGCCATTTTTTAAAATGAAGCAAATGAAAAGTAAAAACAATTTAACAGAATATTAACAAGAAATCTTGGAAATGACCACCTTCCATAAGTGTTACGTATGGTTTCACATCCCTCAATAATTCTATTCCTTAGTTGTTCTACTGTCTCAATTGGTGTAACATAAACTAATGATTTTAGGTGCCCCCACAAATAAAAATCTAGGCTGTTCAAGCCAGGCGATCTAGGCGGCCAGAATTGTGATCCTCCACGACCTATCCAACGATTTTGGTAAGCTCTAGTCAAGTACTCACGAGCCAATATGCTAAAGTGGGCTGGGGCACCATCATGCATAAACCAATGTTGTTGCCGTTACTGAAGATGGACATCTTTAAGAAGTAAAGGCAAATCATTTTGCAGAAAACTACTGTCCGTTAGGGTCTTCTGGTAAAAACAATGGTCCAATCAAATAGTCACCTATGATACCGATCCAACCGTTGATAGACAACTTTTCCAGAAAATGTGTTATAATAGCATGAGGATTTTCATAGCCCTAGTTATGATTATTATGGAAATTAAATATTGCATTTCTGGAAAAATGTGCTTCGTCTGTATACATAATGATGGAATCCAAGTGAGGATTTTCTGCAAGTCTTTGAAGATACCATCTACAAAATTGCGTTGCGCGGTTCCATATCTCCTGGAAGAAGTGCCTGAATTCTTTGTTAATGGTCCGAATCAGAATAATTATTTACCATTTTTTTAATAGCACAATCTACCTTTCCAGCAGAGGAAAAATAATAACAAACTGTCACGGAAAGTCAAAAACATTATGTTCATAACAACAGCACACAATTTCCTACCAACGATCAAAGTTAATCTGATTACATTTTATCAATTTTTCGACATACAATGAAGTGACTTTAATTTTTTTTCTCAAAGGTGAAGTAAGATTAAACAAGCCAGTGGCGTACATCTTTCTTGTAAATATTATTCGTGAGATTGCCTCCCGGGACGACACTGGAACTTATAACTATCATCTAGTTAGTGCTAACTTAGCGTCTTATCACAACGAAGAACACTGCCAAATTTTACAAAAATTGGTAGAAGGATCTTTGAGATGTTAATAAAAAAATGACACATCTAATAGTTAATTCAACATTTTCAGCAATATCTTTAAAACATCGAAAATATTGCGATTTTCAAAATCACAGTTATCTAGTTGCATAATTTAATAACAAAACAAGTATCAATTCAAAGTAAAGAAAGTACGCAACATCGCCGTCTAGAATATTTTAATTTATCTTCGGTGCATTGAAACGACAAATTCATATGGAAAAAAAGTCAGTTAACTTTAGTTAAATTCTAAAACTTAGGTTCAACCGCCAAGAATAATTTCCGAGAATATTCGCCGAAATAAAGCAAGCAAAAAAGCGAAAAACCAAGATGGCATCGAGCTTCGGTGAAGACGGCATCTTATGTACATCAACAAACGAGCGGCCGCCCATGAAACGAGGTGTTAGAGCGTACGTGACTGAAAGAAGGGGTTATTGTTAGGCAACTAGATATACTTACGTGTTAATTGAAACGGCATGACAAGATGCTACTGTGTGTACGAGAAAGAGGGATTATATATGACAAATAAGTCTTAACATGTTTGGACAATTCAGATTGGTATGAGCTTTTGTAAGAAGCAGACGGTCTCACTCGCGGTATTTGCGCGAGTTTCGTTGATTTTACGGCATCCAAGCCATGAAATAAGTCGGTCAATTTGCGTAGTTATATCTGGAAGATGTAATAATGTAATTATTATTTCCCGACTTAATTCAGGTTCATATCAGCCTTTGTAAGAAGCAGACGGTCTCAATTCGCGGAGTTAAATCCCGAAGATGTTTAATAATGTAATTACTATATCACGACTCGAGTCTAGTTGAGCTTTTGTAAAAAGCAGTCGGAAATTCGTGGAGTTTATTGGAGGGGAAATTTATTAAAAGTTCTAGGAGTTTTATCTTTTTTTTATATATTTTAAAATATCGCCATTAAATCCGAATTAATCATTTTCCGGAATCAAACGTTAACACAATAATTTAAATATTTATAAAATTATTCATTCTGACAAGAGTATATATTCTAAACAAAAGACTTACTTTTCACTTTCTGGATCAGAAGGAACTTATTAGAAACTAGAAGGTACTTGAAAATGTCTCTTTTCTGCATCACTTCGCGAGTGTTTAAAGCATAAATTGGGCCCGATCACAGACTTCGTTAATTGTCGTAAGTGAACACTTGCATCTAATAAATCAGATTTATAGTGACTCATCTGAATCTTGCGGTTAACTACGTGGCGCAGCCACCCTTTCGTCTACCTCGTTTATAGGTAGGGATTCTCGAAATGTTTTTATATCTTAAATATGGATTTTCATAAGAGGTATCCAAGAATTGTTAAAATCGATTGTTTGAGCTTTTCTAATATATCCATATTGGTCGACACGTGTTATTTCTTTGCGCGTTTATCGTTTAATTACGTGAGAGACAGGGACCCATAAGTGTGTAAATGTATCAGAAAAAAAAAATAAAAATATACCTTCGCGTTAGGAGCTGCTAGTAGCACAAAAATGAAATAGGTTACCTATCTTGCAAATTGCTAAGGTTTTTTAGGTGTTTTCCGTCGACATATCTCTCAATTAAAACATCCTCGTAGTGATTCGTGGAAAACTCTGGAGTTTACTTTTCAATCTGCGAGAAAACCCACATTCTCGTTCTGGCTTTGTCCCGGATAGTTGTTGTGTATTATTGGAGAATGCATGCCTAGTAATTAGAACTTTACTGATTTGATGGGTTTGTAATAGATGAAATTCATTTTTATAAAATCGCGGCACAAAATAGGATAATAGAGATGAAAATTTTATAAATTTATTTTAACCAATTAGAAGGCTCCTTTTACATACTCCATACAATATGTAATATTTTTCTAAAATCATCGAAAATAATTTTTCTTAAGCTTTAGTTGAAACTATATACATAATTTCAGATGTTATGGTTGAAAACGAATTAATGTTTTTAATGTTCCTGAAATTTTAGTAATAAACCTTAGTTACTAACAAGTAAAATCAACTTCTATTGTAAAAATATAGTGCGTCATTTTTAACTAAACTCATCGGAAATATGTTTTTTTAAGTTTCATTTGAAACTATGTAGACATGTAAAAACTCCAATTAACGAAATTTTCTTACCGAATCTCCCACGCAGCAGAATTAATTCCCGATAATTCTGCTGCTAGGGAGATTATAAGTGATAATAACTAGTTGCAACGCGCACTTCAATTGTTTTTTTTTGTTGATTGGAAATAAAATAAAAAAAAAATTTTATTTAATTTATTTAAAACAAAAAGGATGGTGTACTTTTCAGCGATGCTATGATGAGCACCGCTGAACAAGCAAAACCGTAGTAAGCGGGCTGTTAAAAAGGAAGGGAAAACAAATTTAATTAATTAAATTAATGATCAATAAAAAAATAAATTAATAGAAGTGGTGGCCAGAGAACACGCACAGAACCAGCCGTGGAGAACGCGTGCCAGTTGCCTTAGCTCGGAGTAGCTCGCGGAAGGGGGTTTAACAAGCTCCACCAGCTTTACTACAGGTCTGGTCTCCCAGCTCCTTCTTTATGTTGTATAGAACCTGTTTCTCTAAACAGAGCCACGGTTTTTCTCAGGCAATGATAAAAATCCTCAGCGAAGTTAGGAAAATTTTCGCGAAAATCGTTCATGCACAAACGCTGATTGTATTGCCACCCACCATTTACTCTAACCCCGTTTCGAAAACACGCTTCAACCATATATTCTTTGTGCTGTTCCGTAAAACTCATTGCGTGAATTAATCAAGAAATTGGTTAAATTAGCGATGAATCAAATCACTTGTATGCTGACTGATTAAAAATGCTGGTATTTACTGACACCCAACAGCCCTACCGCTAAGCAGTACGGCCCTAGATACAAGGCACACTTTGATGATAATAACCTTTGATCGCATGGCATAAATATAGGTCCTCAACCGCTTTATTTTTGATATACAGGGTATCGAAAAAAACGGAAACTATAAACTTTTGGACGACAATCTGTATATTCATCGTAGATAAAAATATGTAGTTTAGAATTAGGGATAAAGTATATTCAAGAAGGTGAAATTTACTGCCCATTATCTCGGGCCTGCCACACCAGCTCCCCACTCCTCTTTAAATGACAACCCTAATTTGTTTTTTATTGTTCTTTTAAATTTACAAATTGCTTCTCCTTTCTCCAAAACTGTACTTTCCTTAAGTAGTTATTAAATAATGCTGCCAGCGTTGTGTTTTGTTGCATAATGAAATTTAAATTAGGAGCTCGTGAAAGCCCCCAAAAGCCAGCGACTTTTATTTCTTTCGATAAATGCTTTTACGCTTTTCATTTATTTAGATTAATTAATATATTATTTTGTTTTCAGACTAATTTATTGTAATGGGCAAGTCACTCTTTGTAAATAGAGTTCCGAAGCGTAGTCTAGGAGCATTCCTTCATGACTTTACAAATTTCAGCCATTAATTAAGCAAATGCACTCTTCAATTACATTTTACGATGAAAGGCGAAATATGCTTCGGTGTAGTTGCTAAATTTTGTTCCGTATTTTTAGTTTTCTGCTGCATATTTAAAAGTAATGCTGGTGACGCAATATACAGTGTGTATCAGCTAAATGGAGTCAATTCGATAATAAATACATGGTGGCGTGTCCGAAAAAATGCTCGGACACGTTGATTGGCATTTCTAGTTGCGCATATTTTTCAATAAAAACTTTTTATACAGGATGTGTCATGTAACAGTTGTCAATACTAACTTTCTTATTTTAAATACAAATTTTGGATTTTTCAGAAAATTTTAGACATATTCCATGTACAATATCCTATACCTATCTTCAACTGTTTCGGAAATATTAATTGCTTCCAGATTTATTGCAAAAATCAAGACCACACTAAAAAACTAATAAGTAATACTGTTTATTTCTTGATAATGTAGAAAACAGAAAAAAAACATTATTGTAGGAGATGTCGAAAATTGATGTTAAAATGTTTTTGTTTAAAACGCCTGACCTTAGCAAATTGTTATCTGTCTGCATGACAGTAGTTGTCAGTGTTATAGTCGTTTGAATTTCGTTAACTGCATATCAGAAAAATGGTTTATTTAACAGAAATGCACAAAATAACAATTCTACAGATGATTGGTTATGGAGATAACCCACGGACACAAATGAAAGTTGCTCGCTTATTTAATGAAAAATTTGCAAATTTGCCGCCTATAACTCAAGGGACAATTAGTAAAATAGGATAGCAGTTTCGCCAGCTTGGACATGTAAAGCAGATAAAAAAGTAGCTGCCAATGCAATAAGTGATGATACCAAATTAGATATTATGCTTGAGTTTCAGGAAAACCCGATTATTCGAATATTACAAAAAAATAAAATGTATCCCTATAAAATGATAATAGGGTAATTACCCCCCCCCCCCATGAATTTAGAATTTTAAGCAACATCATTGAAAAAAGGGCGTGGCACCCAAAAATTTTTCGTCTGCGGGGCTATTTTTTTTCTGACCCCCCCTTCCAAACTTATTTTCTGGTTACTTTTTTAAAAAAAAAATTCGGATTTCAAATTACCCCCCCCATGTTGAAAAGCTAAAACCGCCCTTGCTTCACGGTCATGCTAATCGTCAGAATTGCCGCTATTGGTATAGGGAAAATCCTCACTGGATAAGAGAAGAACATACGCAATATCCTGAAAAGGTTAATGTTTGGGCAGGTATTGTTGGAGATCATATCATAAGTCCCTTTTTCATTAAGGGCAATTTAAATGGCGATAATTATTTAGCATTGCTCCAAAATAATGTCTTGCCAACTTTGACAAACTTATATCCTGATCCAGCAAACCCACAACTTCCAGCGAATATGATATGGTTTTAGCAAGACGGAGCACCGCCCCATTACCAAATCAAACCGAGTATTTCCAAATCGGTGGATAGGGAAGCGTGGATCGATGGAATGGCCAGCACGATCCCCTGATCTGACGCCATTAGACTTCTTGGATCTTGAGCCGTTAGGAGATTCAAGAAGATTGTGCTTAGACGAGCATTGCTCGAAAAGGTAGTAGACATTAATGCTACTATAATTAATACACCCTGTACATTTGCTTGCTTTAAAAGTACTTTCGTTCCCACAATGGACCGTAAAAGAAGCCGCACAAAAAACTCTCTAAAATGATTTTATTACATTCATAAATCACCTTTTCAATATAATTTTTTCGTAGCATCCCTGAAATATACAAAGTAAAGTCAACACTCTTTAGAAATGGCTCGAACGCAGCGGCTTTTCCGATATTATCAGTTGGGAGGACGGCCTAAGGCTGTGTTCACCATCTGCTGGCGCTTTTGAATTAAATGATATCGGGACGCAAAATTTATAGCTACAGTGACATTTCTTGTAGGTCCCCGGTAATAAATCATTTAGAAACTAGCGGTTAAAATATTGATATTAGGAAAATTAAGAAAACTTTATTAAAAAAGGTAAATTTTATGCGTCCCAATCAAATTCTTTCTTTATTATTAGTGTTAATCAAACCTGATATGTCACGTAGCTTCAGGTATGTTGTTAAACAAGGACCGAGAAGATTTGTTTGGGGCGCAAAATTTATCAAGTAACTTATTGGGATATTATTTTAAACCCAACACATGTAATGCATAAAAGAAAATATAGCTATTTACATATCTATGCTGATAAGGAAAAATGAAGTAATCCATAACCGTAAAACAAAGTGATCTGGGTGGGAACTCAATGTCTGTTCGAAAAGTGATTAATCTGTCGTCGAAAAAATTGCGTAAAGTTCATCCGAATATATTTGGTTTGACCTTATAACTGCAATAAAAGTTTTATTATATTGTAAACACCCAAAGAAACCCCGTTACCTGTTCGATTGCCAAACCAACGTTTTTAAAGAATTTCTTGGTAAAATGACCCATATATAACTGTCGATGAGCGTGCCAACCAGCGAAATCTACCTGGCCCCAGCTGGCATCACTGTTTATATTACTGAAATGAAATGAAATAAGGGGTAGTGCTTTGCACAGGAACGGGGTTTGTAGTTAAATGAAGAGCCATAGTAATACCTTATAGTAGCAATGTTTATTATGTTTATTTTTACCATTACTTGTATTATATGTATATTAATCTATTATAAGTACAAAACCAGTGTGAAAAGTTTGCGTGCGGAAAAGGGCAACTTCTCGCACGCATTTTAGTAAAAGTAATAATAACAATTAATACCTACTTAAAAAAATATATTTACATATACCGGGTGACAATGGAACTACTACCCAGGCTGGCGTTTCAAAACGACTTTAGATAAAAATTTGAAATTTTGGTCGAAGTCTGGGTTAAGTAATGTGCATATTTTAAGCAAAAAAACAAATGACAATCACTTCCGGTTTCACCGGAAACGATTAAAATTTTGATATTTTGAATTGCAACCCCCGTATATTTTTGCATATTTGAATGCTGCGAAAAATTCTAAACATTTTTTATGTAGCATGTCCTATACCTAAACTTAACAGATTTGAGAATATGATTATTTTAATTTTAGTAAAAAGAGCATAAAACGTCCAGCTGGTTCAAAAATAATATCCGTTGTTTGAAAATGAAAACTGAGAATATAAATGGATAGAAGATAAAAAAGTAAGATAGGGTAGTGAAAGTCCTATGGCTGTAAGTTAAACCGTTTTCATACAAAAATGGATCAAAAACTGAAAAACGTCTTGTCGAAAATATCGATTTTTTAAAATTGCTAGCATCAGTATTTTTATTCTACTATCCTAGAATGCCTTTAATGAAGTACGAATTGCACCGTTTGTTTTGGTCGTAGCGCTCTTCGTTTTTTTGGAAAAATGAATTAAATGTTAAAATAGTTCAAACTTTAAAGCCCCATAAGTCAAAATCTGTTAAGTTTAGGTATAGGACATGCTACATAAAAAATGTTTAGAATTTTTCGCAGCATCCAAATATGCAAAAATATACGGGGGTTGCAATTTAAAATATCAAAATTTTAATCGTTTCCGCTGAAACCGGAAGTGATTGTCATTTGTTTTTTTTGCTTAAAATATGCACATTACTTAACCCAGACGTCGACCAAAATTTCAAATTTTTATCTAAAGTCGTTTTGAAACGCCAGCCTGGGTAGTAGTTCCATTGTCACCCGTATACACAGAAGGTTTAATTGTAATTCTAAAACGTTTTAATCTATTTCTAATTCAGTCTTGCTATCACTATCATCGACATTTATAATAAGAGTCTTAGTATGGGTAAATCACGTACCTTGCTTTTGTGATTTATAAACAATGTAAACTGAATACTTTGTGTTGAAAATATTCTACTATTAAATAAGGTACCTGTGTAATTTAAGACCAGGTAGCTGTAATTGTTACGCCTATAGTTTATTGCGGGTTTTACAACTAATGACCCTTAGCTGTTCTGTCAATTGTAAAAGAGAAACTTACCTAACATAATCAATCTGAAACAGTTCTTTGACGGTGGAACGACGTCATCGCACGAACTAGAGCTGGCTGGGCTTGGTCCCGGGCCGGTCGTTACGACCGCTTGGTACTCGTTGGTGCTGGGGTGGTTGTTATCGACCGGTTTTTCTTGTTCGCCCTTCGAACAAAGCCAGCTGGTGCAAGAGCTGAAATTCATGGTGGACGGGAGTGGTCTTGCTAGCGTTTGACATTACGGATTGTTTTAAACTGAAAAAACAGAATAAACGAATTGATGTATGATGTAGCTAAGACCTAAAAATGGTAAATACAGCAACTTCTAATTCAATGGGCTTATTATACCCTTTTATTCTAAGCAGGTTGTAAATTTTATAAGGGGAATATATTGAAACATCAGTCATCTCTTCTAAAAGATCTAAAACCAATTTAAATTAAGTGATAAGTGCGTGCAACGCTTTGGATGACCACCTTGTATCGCTAAAGCCTTTTAAAGTAATATTTATTGTATTTTCCAATTTACTCCAGCTTACCGTGGAATGCGCAAGAAAATTAAATAAATTTTGAATAATTCCAAAAAAAGGTTATTACTTCGGGACTAACTGAAGCACTGTGTAATGCCACTAAATTTAAACTATGTGCAGAGCATGGCACGAATCTTGCAGTAGGATTTTCTTGCAATATCCTAGCTTGTACGCCTTGATATTGACCTGCCATGTTAGAGCCATTGTCATAGGTATGTCCCCTAATATTTTGAATATTAAGATCTAATGCCTTCAATACTATTTCAAGGATATTGGCCAATGCATAACCACTTTCTTCTTTTACCTCAATAAACATCAGAAATCTTTCTTCAATTAAACATGTTATCGCATTTTTCTTTACATATCTTACTACTAATGACAATTGTTCTGATTCCGATACATCAGTGGTTGTATCCAATATAACCGTAAAATATTATTACCAGTATTGCAATAAGTTCGTTTTAGAGCTTTGGTGAAAAGTATTTTTTTTGATTTCCGGAGTCTATATGCTGCTTAAGTATAGGGTCGCAATGACTTATTAACTGTAATGTTTGCAAAATTTTACCCGAATTTGGATTTTTTTCTACAGATCCACGCAAAGCTTCGTTGATTTTGACGCAGAATAAAATTGCATCTAAGATACATTTTAAAGTATGTTTCCATCTTTCAGTCTCACACATTTTTTAAATTTCATCATCAGAAATGTTCTTAAATCAATAACACATTTTTTATGGATCATCGAATTGGATCTATTCTAAAAGAAGTTTTTATATTTTGGCCAGATAGATCTATTCTAATAATAGTATATTATCAACCAAGGTTTAGACAGTCATCATTATTGCCCGAGCGGCAAGTTTAAATTACGAGGAGCGGAGCGACGAGGGATTTAAGACGCGAGGGCTATAAGCTGTCTAAACCGTGGTTAATATAATATTTTTCAACTACTACAAACTTCTCTCTATCTTTATATTATTAATAATAATTATAAAAAATTATAGGTAGGTATAAGTATATTTTTTAATCAAGTTTTGTCAGGTGGCTTTGTTAATGTCAATTTTTGTTCATTTATGTCATCAGATTTCACGAGTTTTCCGTTTCTTTTTTAAATGAGCGAAGAAAATGTTAGTGATATTATTTTGTGTACACCTCCAGAATTAAGGATGGAAGCAGAAAAAATGGTGGTTGTATCGACATCTAATACGTATTGATAATTATCTGGTTGCCTAACCACAAGAAATCACCTTTCAGGTTATTCATGTTTATGAATTCATGTTGTAGAATCAAAAAATCAAGTTACCTGCGTTCAAATAGATTCTTGAAGATCGGTCAATAATGGATTTCAATGCCTTATTATTGACCATGGTCAATAATAACTTATAAGGTAGAGAAAAACGATTTCTAACGTTAATAATCGGTCAATAATGGCGATGTTATGAGTTAGTAGTGGAAAAATATTTTATATTTATCATTATTCAGAATAATTTTATTTATGATTTTCGCGCCCATAGGCATGGGCCTGCTCTGCCTATACTTAATTACGACCCTGGGTATGCCACTTGCAGTTCCAATGGTATAGCCACCAATTATTTTGACGATTGCTATTTTTGCATGACAAAGACTGAAGGTTATTCCAATAAAGAAAAGCGCAATATCGAATATTCGAATTTATCTTCTGCGATAAGACCTGTTCCTCACAATGCAGTTGCAGACTTACCAGTACCGGCTAGGCTTCTAGATTTGCAAGATGTGGGAGGTAATAACGCATCATCAGGCAGCTCTGAAAAACAGTGTACCGACCCAACTTTTACTCCAGGTCCCAGTTTCCGCGAGCCACATTTTATTGCGGCGAGCCGAAAACGCGATATAAAAAAAAGATGTTTTGTTATAGTATCTAATTACCCTCGTTGGGTGTTATGAAAAATTTCTCTTTCATGTTGTATATCTAAAATTCGATTTCAGGGTTTTTTTGGTAGTGGCTAAAAGTCCGAGTACAAACTAGAGTACTAGTTTTCTTTGGTTGCAACTGCCTGGATGCGGGATGTGCCAGTTGCCGTAAAATATAGTTACAGTTTATTATTATAAAGTAAATATTCTTGTTTCCCGGCTAAAGGCCATTTGTTTCTTCTAAATTTAACACTTGTAACTTTGAAATTTTCACTTATCTATGCCCGAGTGGCTAGTATGCTTATTGAGTAACTACAGGTATACTCGTAAGATTTTGTATTGTACTTTAAGAATGCTCTTATGGTAGATTTAGTTAGTTGTGAGAGGTTCTTGCACAGACCTTGCGGAAATTCCAAGTCTGAGGCAATGTCCTGGAAGTAGGTCTATGTGGCTGCCAGATCAGACTAAACAGTCGTTTTTTTTTTTACAGTGTAGGTCTGACAGTTGCCGTCTTGTGCAAGACCCTGTCAAGCAGGGTTTGACTGTTTGCTTTATTTTATTGATAACTTTGTAAATTTAAACCTTCAGAACTTTTATTGTCAAACCCAGTACTATCACTTTAATATTTCATTTCACTTATTTATCTTTTAACTTTAAGTACCTATTGTACACCAAAGTAAGAGGAGCTTGCATTTATAAATCCAAGTAGCCAAGGGCTTAACACGACTTTAAGAATAAATATCTGTATTGGCCTCTGCGAAAATTTGGCTTTTATTTTAAATAGAGTGACTTTGAGGGACTTGAGCGAATGAGAGCTTATAAGAAGCTAATGTATACCGATTGTGACATAAGTGTTTTTTTTCCTAGTATGTTTTTTTCTGAGGCCAAACACTAGAACCTTTAAAGGCTTTTAAGTAAAATAAAACTAAGGTGACGCCTTTAGGATTTGACTATAACTTACTTATAAGAGTGCTAGACCACTCAAACTAGAAACAAAATAGCGAACCCACCCTGAGTTGAGCTAGCTAAGGAGTGAACTTTCAGGCAGCACAACACAGGTCATTTTTAGGGACTGTTGTCTAAAGTACATCCTCCAGGGCGTAGGGTTGCCAGAGTAAGGGTGGATAGGTTGCCTTGTCGCAGTATACTTTAGGTTACCCTAAGGCAGGGATGCACAGACTTATAGGGAACAGGTGCCACTCGGGAAACATATAAGCCAAGGACGGGTCACTACAAACAATACTCATTAACACAAAATTTTTTATTTCTAAATAGTATGAAATACAACGATAAAAATAAAAGAACCTTCAAAAATGTTTGTTGTAATTATGTAATCGTAAGGTAATCCAATCATTACAATGTAATATTTCATGTTTTATTATTTTTATGCATGACATTACATTGAACTAACAAGTTTTTTTATATTTGGCTTCACATTACTTGTCGCCACACGTAAAATTGCTTTCAAATTTTCATTTGCCAGACGGTTTCGGTTTTTCGTTTTGTTTAGTTTCATCACTGAAAACGTTTGTTCACAAATATACGTCGATCTAAATAAGCTTGCATGCATTTATTCGCAACTCTTTATAAGCGTTTTTATCAACGCAACGATAGAAGTTGAGTAAATTACTTTTATAAAATTTGTTTCGTAAACTATCATCATTTTGCATGTCTATTAATTCCAGCTGCATTGATTCCGGCGCATTTTCGGGTGAAATGTTGAAAGGATTGCTGAAAATGTCCAATAGAGGTTTAACTTTTTGAAGTCTACAAAACGATTTTGAAAAGCTTGTATCAAAATATCAATTTTTTCAACATGAGCGAAATTGACGTCAGTTTTATTGACTTTCTCCATAATTTTTTTGTAGTTCGGAAAATGGCTGTAATTGGCTGAATTGATTTGTGTCCTGAAAATACTCAATTTGCATTGAAAGGACGAAACATGAGAGTGTAACTGTGAAATCAATTGATCTTTGCCTTGGAGTCGCGTATCTAAGACATTCAAGTGATTTGTGATGTCTACAACAAACGCTAAGTCACACAGCCAATCAGGGTTGTCGAGTTCGGGGACGTCGTTTTTCTTTTCCGCCAGAAATAATTGGATTTCTTCAATCAAGTTAAGAAACCGCTGTAGTGTCAACCCACGACTTACCACCTTACTTCAGTGTAAAACAGGAGATCACCATATTCGCTTTCAATATCCTCGAGAAATTGTTTGAATTGTCGGTGATTGAGACCTCGTGATTAATTCCTTGGTATTTATGTTTTTAGTTTGTAAATATTTTTTTAACATAGTTACTATCCCAGATGTACTTCCAACCATTGAAGGTGCTCCATCAGTCGTAATTCCAGATATTTTCGTTAAATCCAAATCCATTATAGAACATTTTTCCAGAAGAGCTTTGAGCATGTCACTCCCCTTGGTTTGACTTATTAAAGAACTCGTACCAATCAGTTCTTCACTCACTTTAAAATTTTGCGTTACACCTCGTAAAAATATTAAGAGTGGAGCAGTGGAACTTATATCTGTAGATTCGTCGAGTGCTATAGAAAAATACTCAAAACTTCTCGATTTCGTAGCTAATATATTAGCTGCTTATGCGGTAATTCTTTTTTGAACAGTCATTCGATTTAACTGAATTTTTTCAAACTTCTTTACATTTTCCGGACAATTTTTTTTTGTGGCGATATCTAAACATTGCTTAACAAACTCACCATCTTTAAAAGGCCGACAAGTTTTCGCTATTATTCGAGATATTTCAAAGCTAACTTCAGTAGCTGTTTCAGCATCTTGAATTGGTTTTGTAAACATAGCTTGCTGGTCAGTTGCATGCTAGATGCTGGGCTTCATAGTGCCTTTTCACATTATATTCCTTCGGAATAGAAACACTACTCTTGCATATTAAAGAGACAATTTTGTTATGCGATAAAATAAAAAATTTTTTCGGTCCAAATATCTTGAAACTGTCGATTTTCATCTTCAACATTACGACTACGTTTCTTACTGGGGCCTGGTTTATCCATATCAAAATTAATATTATATTGTTACGTAGTTAGAAGCCAAGTTCGAACGACGAAATATTTACTCGTCACAGATTACAGTTCTCAATCAGTATAACGTTCGCTTATCCGTAGTTAAAACTTAACTGCCCCGGTAGCTGGCGATGCGTCGTATTTATACGAGTTACCAAACATCGAGAACCTTCCACTTTGTTCGGGGATTCTACCGACGTGTTTCGCGAATCTTAAAGTAATCTAGTTGATGCGACAGATTTCTAGTCTCGTAACAATATGCTTAGACCGGAGCGCGGCGAGTAGAATACTTTTAAAATTCGTTGGCAGGCCGCATAAATATCGCTTTTAAAATTCGTTGGCGGGCCGCCTAAATATCGACAGCGGGCCGCGGTATGTGCATCCCTGCCCTAAGGTGAATACTGGCGCCCGATAATTGTTTCAGGGCGTAAGGTTATTTTTATTATTATTAACAGTTTGTCCCTTTTCTTTCCGTCAGACCCAATCCTTGGACGCGTTTCGCCATATTACGACTCCTCGGCAAGGCTATAGTTGCCACGAGATGTCGCCACGTGCCCAAGGATTGAGTCTGGCGGAAAGAAAAGGGGCAAACATCTTTCTTTTGTATAATACATTGTTTTTGACCCTCATTTAATTTATGCAAAACTGCTTCAAGTCACAAAAGAGAAGATTCTAGAATAAAAACAAACACAAAGAAAGAAACTCTACTATAATATTATTGAAATACCTACTGTCCCTTTTCTAGACAACAAGTGTCGAATGAAGGTCCAGAGATTTGAAACATTTAAATAAAAACCTTATCTTGCGTAACATTCTAAATGAATTAAAAGGGGACTCTTTTAAATAAAACTCCATAGGCATCAGATGAAAAAAAAATCAGGTAATTAACATACTTCTTTTAAAAATCTCTTAGATGTTAATAACTTTTAAAAATAAACATCACTTAGCCGCTTCTGTTTTACTTGTGGCCTCCGAGTCGTCTGCATAATGGTCTGTAATCCAAAAGTTGATCAAAGAAGTAATTTGGGGCGGATAAAGACTCAATCGATGCCTTAAAAGATTAAGAGACGTAAGAAAACCGAATTTCCGTCGTTATTTGCTGACAAGGTAATTACTATTATTTGATCGCTCTAAGTATTTTGGAAAGACGAGGCTGGCAAAAAATGACTCACTTAATTTTTAAAGCAAATTTTCGGTGTGAAGAGGAGTTATTGGTAATGTACTTCTAACATTAACTCATTATTCTTTTTTATACTGATGTCAGGATGAGTCTGTCATTACACGTTGTACATCTATTTTCCACAAACTGCATATTATTACAGGTAGATATTTGTATCTGGTCTGGGTACGTACATATAATATGTTTTTTTAGTCTATATTAAAACAAATATACACTGTGGCTCAAATTAAAGCAGTACACTTTTTAATTGTGAATATTTTTTTTCATTTTGCAACAGGGCTGGATTGACAGGTTTTTTTCAACAAACGTGCGCTTATGTTCGTTGCAAACAAAAACTGATTTATTTAAATTTCAGACAATACGCTTTTTTGGTAGTTTAACTATCGAAAATTCTCGAGTATAGTTCTCATTGTGAAAGATTTTGAAATTCATGAAATACAATTTATTTTGTTCAATCTTAGTTAACAAATTTAATAATATTAGCAATTAATAATATCAAGACGAATTATCACTTAAAATCGAAAGAAGTATAAATATTTACAGGATAACATTATGAATATGACCACCATGACTTTCTATCACCAATTGCAGTCGCCTTCGCCATAGGTCAATAGCTGCATTGATTATGTCCTGATTAAAATTATTACAATAGAACTGTAACCATTTCTTTAGCTCTTCGATGGTGTTAAACCTTTGACCATTGTTGAACATTTGCCTCTAAAATTACCCATATGGAATAGTCAACAGGGTTTAAGTCTGGACTATTGGGTGGCCACATCTCCGGTTCGATGTAATCGGGGCATTGCTCAAACAAAAACATTCTTTTTTATGGAAGTAGTCCATCTCACAGTGGAGTAATATTTTAAGTGAGGAATGAAACACAAAGTCTGCTCCACTAATTTAATAAAAATTAAATTAGTGGAGCAGACTTTGTGTTTCATTCCTCACTTAAAAACATTCTTGTACTCCGGGAGGTATGGGAAGAAGCACCGTCTTGTTGGAACACGTAATCGTCGCAGATTGCTTCAATTTCATGAAGCAAGTGATGAAAAATTTGTTGTTGATACGCATCCGAGTTGAGTTTAACTCCGGCATCTACAACAATGAGACTTGACTTCCCCAATTTGGAAACTGCCACAGAGACCATTACTACAGGTGAAAAGTGACTTCTCTCGATTAAAGGATTTTCCAAAGAGATTTCTCTCTTTACTCGCACACTTGCATATACCCGATTATTTTGTTATTATTCTTTGGCGGCCTTAAGTAAAACATCTTCTCATCAATATCTTTGCGGTATTTTCCCGAGAACGGAATCTTCGTAGTAATATATTACATCTTTCTAATAGTTTCTCCTTCATATTGGCATTAAGTTTTTGACAGTAAACTTTTTTAAAGACTTTAAGTTGGCAATCATTCTTTATAATTCTTTGAACTGTAAAACGGTGAATTCTTGTTCTTTTCGCTATTTTTCTGGTACCTACAGGTAGTACATTTTCTATAATATTTCTTACCATGGTAATATTTCCTTGAGTTCTTGAAGTTTTCTTCCTTCCCCTACCAACTTTTATTTTTATGGATCCGTTATTTTCTCTAAGATGTCCTAAAAACTTTCCAACTGTTCCAACATACTAATCTTTTTCAGGAAACTCCTTTACAAATTTTCTTGCACCGTAATTATGTTTTTGTCGAAAATATTTGATAAGAATTCGATCCTCTTCACTTAAGACTGCCATTGTGTACGGATTAGCTGTCATGAAGCGTACAAACCATCAAAAATAACATTGTTAATTATTTTAATAACAGTCATGATTTTTAATAACGGACATGGATACTGCGATAATAGTTCAAACGGCTTCAAATTTCCAAAATGATAACCGCAATGTTTTAGTAACAAAATAAATTGTATTTCTTGAATTTTAAAATCTTTCACAATAAAACCGACACTGGAGAATTTTCGATAGCTAAACTACCAAAAAAGCGTATTGTCTGAAATTTAAATAAATTAGTTTTTGTTTGCAACGAACATAAGCGCACGTTTGTTGAAAAAAACCTGTCAATCCAGCCCTGTTGCAAAATGAAAAAAAATATGTACAATTAAAAAGTGTACTTCCTTAATTTGAGCCACAGTGTAGAATAAGTACCGTTAAGTAAAAGATTTATTTATTTAATCACTAACTAAATACCTACGAAGTTATATCCAATTAACTTTGTTTTTATTCGAAAAAGCTAAGACCCTTTTGAACAAATATCTGCTGCGAAAGTTTTACTTACTGCTGAACTTTTTTTTGTCTTTAAAGAGATAAAAATAAAAAAGGTCCGGACATATTTATAAAGATATTTGGGGAATTTAAAACCTATATAAAAAGTTCGCAGGATTTCATTATTTAAAAGCTTTTCGGCGAGTAGTCTTTCAAAAATTCAAATGATTGACAAATTTGCTGAATTGTAAACTTAACAAGTCGGTATATTACAAAATATTTCAAACTGATTGATTGATTGAGGATTTCTGTGGCCTCTTGCTGTCCAGCATTAGGCCTAATATTTCAAATTTAGGAGAAGTAAATAGAAACAATGCAATTCTTTTTTATTAACCGTCGAGTTTCTAATCCTTCTACTTACTAAGTTAAATTGTTCACGATTTTTTAATGATCCTAAGCCAATAAAAGTTCGCTAAGTTGAACAAACTTTATACTTTTGTTGCTGTAACAAGATTTATTAACAATAAATCCCAATTAAGGCCCTGCAAACAAAGTACGAGCAAACAAAATGAAAAGGGATCTTTTGCAACTTCAAAAGTAAGAAAGCTCAGAAATTAAACCAGAGAAAAGCAAAATCGTCTCGTTTCAAATTTGTTTTTTTTCCCCAACAACATTGGAAATTGTTACTGAAATAAAACCTACAAAAATTTCATTACTTTACTTCAAAGTTATTGATGAATTTTGTAAAAAAACTAACGAGATCCTTTGTCTTTTGGTATCTTTTTGTTCTTAGTTTCTCCCTTTAGTGAGACACTCAATTTTGAAGGTTTTTTCTCAAGGGAAACCCTAATTTACTGTGGATGCTTTATGAGGTTAAAGGTGGTAAAGGAAATGTTTGTCCAATAAAATTGAGAAAAGGCTTCTAAAAATAATATTATAATGATATTTTTCACTTGTCTTCGTTAATTTGCTCTGGCCTATATTGCTCTATACGTTGCTTAATTAAAATAGCGAAATTTACCTGAAGTCACAATAATTTTGCTTTGTATGCCGAAAGAGAAAATATGGTATATCAAATCTAAACATATTATTTTAAACGGTAAATCATATTTTCTTATATTATGCAAAATTATTAAATTTATTGAACGAATAGGTTTTTTTCAGGGGAAACCCTAAGTTACCGTGGCTACTTTATGAGGTGAAAGGCGGTTAAGGAAGTGTTTCTCCATAAAAATTGAGAAAACGCTTCTAAAAATAATATTATGTTGATATTTTTCACTTGTCTACGGTAATTTGCTCTGGCTTATGTTGCTTTATAGGTTACCTAATTGAAATAGCGAAATTTGCCTAAATTCATAATCATTTTGCTTTGAATGCTAAAGGTAGATATTATGGTATATCATATCTAAATAAATTATGAACTACAGCAAATCATATTTTCTTATATTATGAAGTATTAACTTAATGAATAGGTTTTTACAGTTAATTTCTCCAAGATCCGTTTCATTTTGACGAGATTTCCGTCCATATATTTTAACAGGATCCTTTAAGGGTCCTTTACAAGGTTAGTCCTCACGAAATTAAATAATGACGTTATAGTAATTTAGATGTAGGCTGTAGGGTCTAATTTATTCTACGGGCGAACTATAAGTTTAAATTTTCACGGCAATTAAATCAAGCCCGAGTCTAGTTTTGCCGGGACTTAGTGAATAAAAAGTGGGTAAATTTGTTGCCTACAATATGGAGAAGGTTAAAATTCATTGGGATTGGTATTTAATCGAATTTCTCAATTCAAGTTTTAAGCAAAAATCAACCTGAAAAGGAAGCAGATAGCTTTAAAAATGTGAGCTTGGTCCTGGTTTGTTTACCTGTCCTGTTTCCAGTTATATTCGAACATTTGAACGTGGAAATGTCTCACACTTTTTTTTGTCCTTGTTCTTGTATTATTTATTTACTTGTGGTTTGTATTGGATAGCCTGCCAAACGTTTTACTTGGTATTAAATATTTTAGTATTTCTTGGTAAACGCACGAATGTCGCTTTTCATATGGCCAAAACGCGTATAAATTCATACTGCCGCCGCATGAGCGAAACCCATTTCCTAATATCCAAGCCGAGGCAATATTATTTCTAGGGAGCCATGAAACCTAATGGGCTACGAAATTAGCACACTATAATCAGCATTAAACTCCAATCATATTACGGTTTACTGGAGACCTTAATTCAGAAGTGGGATATGTATAAAAACAAAAATGTAAGTAAAAATGTTGCTTGCCTTTATTATACAGGGTGTGATTCTTGCGTTCATTACAAGTTTTCCTAACTTTTAAATTACAGGTTGTTAAAGTTTTATACAAACAATATTTTTTTATAAAAACTCTACTACGGATGCAGATATTTTTGTGAAATTTGGTAAACACCTTGTAAAAATGAACAGGCATTTTCTGATGTATAATATTTTTTTTATTTCTACCAGTGGCGTCCGGGTGGGGTTTTAGCTTAATACTATTAAGTTAATATGTTACGCTACCACTTCTCTTGAAATAGAAATCACTGTTTGGATCCTGATTCACTTGAGCCAATCCGGTCTCTTGACTTTCTTTTATCGGACTCACCAGTCTCGTGTAAGAATAATTCACGAACAAATCCGGAAAAAATAATTTCCTGTCGTGTTGCGTACACTATTTTTTGGCAACCCTGTGGAATAACAAATAAATAAAGCACATTTCTTAATAATATTAGTTTGTAGAGCAGAATTAGGAACATTCTAATTTTTGTTTACATTAATATTTATATTGAAATTCTAACAATTGCCAATACTAAAGAGATTCAATTTGTTTGAAATGCTTGGTATATTTAAATGCCTGTTGTTGAAGTCAGAACATGAAGGTAAGGTATCCGATTCATGTCAATTGTCGCAAACAGATTGTAATTACTTCAACGCAATTACAATTACATCTGCTAAGGCCCATAAATCTTCTGGCAAAAATGGCCTGATACTTTCAAGATCCGTTTAAATGACACAGGCCATCTTTTTCTCAAAAACATATGAGTCAGATTACCAGAGATCCGAGTCAAAGTAAACGACAAGGAAATACCTTGGAAAAATAAAGTCAAATATCTTGCGCACAAACTCAATGGTGTACAATGTACCCTTTAATATGTAAGAACAGTATAATAGATAACAGAACCAAGACAAGCATTTACAAGATAATAATTAGACCAATACTGGCATACGGTATACCGACCTGGTGTACCGTAAACAAGACAAAGTACGAAAAGTTGAAAATTTTAAAAACATAGTTTTACGGATAATAACAAATGCACCAAAAGATGTACACCCACAAGAGCACTGCACATAGACACACCAAACCAGTTTTTCGATAAAATGATCACAAAACACTACGCACGGACAGACGTATCGGTAAATATACTAATAACACACTCACATACACATGCGCCCCACCAGGCAACATACAGAGATGGCTCACACCCTGAAGATGATAACCAAGACACCCTGAAACTTTTAAAACTCAAAACCACTCTTCAAGCTAAAGCATACCATCAAATTAGAAAAGTCGAATAACAACTCTACCTCAAGATATTTCAAAAAAAGAAGAACGATAAAGAAAAGAAGTAAAGAACATTGTTCACAGTGGCGGCTCGTGGCCTATTCTACAGGGGAGTTACTGGGAGGGTATTTTTGAGATGTCGATAAAAATAAACATATTAAATTGTTTAAAACTTATCCAAGCATTTTTGCGAGGCATTCTTGTGTAAATTAGGTAAAGTCTGTTCAGAGATATAAGAAAGTGACTAACTGATCCCTATTAGGAAATACCCGGGTCAGCTGTAAAATTGAAATATTGCCGAACAGGTCCGTATTTTGCTTTGAATTTAATCATGGTTTGTAATAAAAATAAGTAATACATTAAATAATATCTTATTTAGGTATGTTTAAATCTGAAACTACAAGTTATTTTATTACTAAAAATTATATTTATGATTACAAAAATATACAATTTATTCGGCACTTATAATAATTATTCACTTAATATATCAATGTCACTATCGCTATCATCATCTGTTCTAATTATTATTTGTGCTATATTGTTTTTATGGATATAGGATTTTTCCACTTTTTTAACATGTGTAACAGAATTTGCCCAACTTTGTGAAGGGATGTTAAAAACTTCAGTTTCTATAAGCTCAAGTACACTGGAGTTAATAGTAGGGCAAATATTGTTACGACGAATGGCAGATTTCAGTTGGTGCCAAGCATGGTCGATGGGATTAAATGTACAATGGTATGGTGGAAGCCTTAAAACTGTATGCCCTAGATTTTTTGCATAATTATCACAGAAGTATTCCTTTTGTAGTTTTAAACTTTGTAAAGCCTTAATTAATTGCCTTTTGGTGTAATCTTCCTGAAAATAAATGTCAATATCATACATGTAGTTTTGGATTGTTGTTTTTGTGTCACTTGAGGAGTTAGTCTTGGTCAACTGCCTACTATGGCAGCTTGCATTGTCCAGTACAATTACGCTATTCGGAGGTATATTTGGAGTTAGCTTGTTTTTAAACCAATCTTCAAATAAATCAGCAGTAGTGTCCTAATGGTAATCCAGAGAAGAATCTTTAATGTTTTTTGCAGACATAGAAAGTCCATTTGGAATATATCCGTCTTTAGATCCAGCATGCAAAAATGTAATTCATTTACCTCTCTTTGATGGCGCGCTTGTTTTACACTTGTCGCTTGAGTCAACCCAACTCTTCTCCGGGGGTATCATATGTATCGAGCCAGGTTTCATCCAAGTAAATAATCGGCCTTTGCTGATCTATGTAAATCCTAATTTTTTGTACATATTCGATTCGCCATTCCCAAATGCTACCGGATTCCATTAAAACTTCTGTTTTGTTAATTTTTTTAAATCTAGGACTCATGTGTTGGATACACTTCCATAACGTTGTTCTGCCACATTTAACGCCGTCTTCATTTTTTTCAAGCCTCTTAATTAAATTATCTAATGTAGGCACGCTTTGTTCCTCGTATAACTTGTAAATTTTACGCCGTAATATATCTTGATCACCTTACCTTCGAGAAAATGCCAGTATGGGTTCTTTTTTCCTCGCTAAAATGAGATTATTCACAATATTCCATACAGTTGATGTTGGAATTTTTGTTAAGGTGGCCGTTTCTTCTAACGCTGCTTGCTTGCTGACCGCACGTTCAATGAGAGTTGAATAAATATTGTTTATAACTTCCACAAAATAGTAGATTCTGTAACGAGGTTGGAATGAAAATTCGATCCGAGTGAAAGATTCCGAACGCGAGCGTAGCGAGCGTGAGGAACCACGAGTATCGAATTTTCATTCTAACCGAGTAGCAGACTATATTTTCTCCACGACCAAAAAGTACGAATAAAAACAAATAAAATCTGTAGAAAGCAATTAAGTTATTTATTCGCAATATTCGTAATTTCAGGTGGAGTATTATCCAGTTCCATATCTGATTCATCCGATTTTTCACTCATTTTTTGACTTGCACTAAAATTTGTCTGAAAATAATTATTACAACGTGGCCATTTTTATCTGACACTGACAGTTTCGAAATTCATGGCAACCTATGTCGTTTAGATCAATTACAGAATATTCATTCCGTATCTTGTTATGGAATGAAAATACACGCAAAACGCATAAGAAGCAAGTGTTTCAGAATAAATATTCCAACCCAAGAGCGAGAATTTTTACATTCTATTATCAAAAATGATTTTGGAATTATTGCATTCAGTAATGGTCGTGGAGAAAAGTGTTTTCTGCTCTTCGACGGGGTAATCGCCTGAGATACATTGGGCTCGCACATATTTTCTATGACTCACACACGATTAAACAAACGCAGTATTACACACGTAGTAAGAATAATTACTAAGCTTAGAGTGGCTATATATACAGTCTTTAGAACATAATTTATTAACCTTCTCATTTTGAATCAGGTAAAAATCGGTTTAAAATCACCAAACTATTACCTTAATAATGAAATTAGGTCTTCCGGATTTGCAGTTTACTTTAAGACATTTTTAAGTACGGACCATAATTTACCTCCATTTATTCATTCATTTATTGTTTGTTTATGGTCACCCTTGGAGAATCCCATTCAAAGGCAAAGTGTAACTTTCATATATCTCTTGACAAGCTTTATATCTTAACTTGATAATGAAAAATGTCATATTTGCGCATTGCGTATTAGTTTCGGTTATTTCTTTTTATAATTAATGTATTTAAGGTATTATGTAAAGACATTCTTAATTATTAACCTATACTATCATTAGTATACGTAAATAGCGCAAAACCCTTATCTTCTCAAGCGTGTCAGCTGACTGCCGGCTGAAATTTCGGCAGCCCTCAGTACTCAGTAGCATTAAAATTGCATAAAGCGAGGATGACCGGCGCCGCACGATCTGGCGCTCGTTTCGTGTAAATTTATGGCTGAAATAAGTTGAGCCCTTATAAGGCATAAGGCCTCATTCCGTTGCGATAATCGCCGATGTAGAGTCAAAGAGTAACATAATGTTACTCTTTGGTAGAGTGGTCGCCACTCGCCAGGGACGGACTGACGGAATTTCAAATTATGATTGTTACAAATATAAAACAACCGAGTTAAATATGGTCATGGTCACTAATGTATTTATAAATAGTGTAGTCCTTACGAAAGAGCCGCCACTGATTGTTCAACTTGAAGAATAAATATGTTAACGAGAATTACATGAAATATAATTACAATTACATTGTAATCGAAACTGTTGAAATATGGAATTATAATTTGCGCAAGTCGCAATATTAATAAATCATTAGAGCAATAAGGAGATTTCATGAAGTTCGCCACACTGCTGGTGAGCTACCAAATGAATCCGAACAAATAACTTTACATTGTTGGCGTACTTCTCTCTATAAATTTCACATTGCAAATTATAAACGCCTAATATAATTTAGTATATTCTAAAAGCAGTAAGTATAAAATGTTTTGTTAAATTTGCCAACCCAAGCCGAAATCAAGCAATTAGGGAGATTTCTGTCCCTTATTAATGATTAAAGAGGAAAGAAAAATCCAAAATTCTTTACAAATATTTAATATTTTGCTCTAGGCGTTTCGGTTTCTTAAACCATTTTCAAGAGCTGTCTAAAAAGTTCATTTATTTAATAATCTCAATTCAAAATGAAAATTATTAGGTATTACTTACTTTATATAATCACAAACTTTACATTAAGGACACAAACAAGTTCACCATGGCGAACACAGGTTAACTAACTATATAAAATTGATCAACGGGATATACCCAAAAAACATTTAAAAAAATAAAACAAAATATACCGAACCAGAGCGGCATCTAGGTCGCACAAAAAGAGGTAAGATTATTGAAACAAACATTCACTACTTAAACTCATTTACAATTTTCGCTGCTTCTCTGTAGTGGGCGTTGACAGGATCGTTCAAACCCTCAATCTGATTATTAATCCCTAATTTGGCTATTTCTATATTTTCTAAAAAATTCAGCTTATGGCCTTTATTCGCATTATGTCGCATTTTAAAGTTGTCTTTAGTATTAAAATTATGTAAATTCTCTCTTAACTGTAGGCCAAAAGCTGATCTCTTGTCATTAGGCGATTTCCGAGAGTTTAAATGTTTACGTAAATTGTTTACTGATTTGTAAGCTATTTTAAAATTGTTGTTTAAGGACATCAATACATTACCCACCCTCAGAGAAACAGCGCCTAAAAAAGTTAGTTTTTTATACCTAGGTGGTTGAAAAGATGTTATGGTGTTATCCAAGGGGTCAGTCAACACCTTCCTAAGCATGCCATTAAATTTTTTTCTTATTAAATTATTCATTAATGATATCTTGTATCCGTTGTTATAAGCAATTTGAAAGATGATGTTTTTTTCTCTCTCCAACTCCAAAGGTAAGAGTGGGATGGTGAACAAACGATGGATCAAAGAGTTAAACGCTGCCATTTTATAAGCTAAACAATGATTGGGGTCAGCTGGTATAACATTGTCTGTATGTGTTTCTTTCCGATAAATAGCATACTCAAAAAAGTTATTCACCCTCTTTATTGTTAAATCTAAAAAATTCAGGCAACATTCAGATTTTATTTCTTTTGTATATCTTTTTAATCCCTATTAATGAGTTTGTCTCTTTTTATCGTATACAATATTCAATTAGTGGGGATACAAAGCACATCTTCACACTTTTAAAAACTTTACAGGTATTGCTGGAATTTAAATCTTATAGGTACCAAAATAATAAAGATAACTATGATTTTTCGCCTACGTACCACTACACCATTGGCTAAAACGAGTGTAAAGTAATATTCAAATTTAGTAAATGTTAGTTTTCACTAGGTAAAACTGGTAATTCATTAGGGAGAACGGATTTGACTCAGTTTTTCATCGAGAATAATTCAAAAATTGAAAATATAGAGTTTCGTTTGAAATATCAAAATCGGTGCCTTCCCGGCATCACTAGAACTTGTCCACATTTGTTTTTTGTATTTTAAATGTTCCTCTCATCAATACTTAATTAACAATGCTTAATTTTTTTTTTTCGTTTTTACGTCGCTAATATTTTAAATTAACCATAAACTTCCTATTTCGTAATTATTTTCTATAAAAAACTTACCATTTAGCTAAATAAAAAATATTCAACAAGAGAACAAAGAAAGTCTCTTTACACAGATGTTTTGCTGTCCGATTTAAACATATTTCACATACCCCTCAAACTACGATTTTTTAAAATATATTTTCCAATATTTACGTTTTTTTTTTTGAATAACTTATCTATGTAAAAAAACGATCGTATATTTAATTCTCTCGTAATTCCGGTTCGACAGCAGTGCGTCGCCCAGCGTCGCGGCGCTGTGAATGCTTTTCACATTTTGCGCTCGTTGAAACCGCGTTATTTTCACCCCTCTCTCTTTGGAAAATCGATGTGTGTCCAGTTGATGGCAAAACAGGAATCTGTTATTTTATCAACGACAAAATTTTACTTTAAAATCGATGTATACCATTAGTCAAAGTCGTCAAAGAGATCGACAAGAAGTGGGCCTAGGAAAAGAACTTAACAATTACTAAACAATTGCGTTCTGACTGAAAACTAATCAAAATGATGGTGTGAATGGTGTGATGAACCCATCACTTCATGGGTTTGCGACCAGTCAACCCACATAATTTCAAAACAACACCATACCCATGCAACACCAATTAAAATTGCTGTAAAATATAAGTAGGTATAATTTCAATAACAACACCATAATATTACGTTTAATGCAATTTCCATGTGGTTGTAGGACCAATTAAAATTGTTGTAAAATTATAGGTATAATATACAGACAGGGTGTTTCAGAAGTACGGTACGTAACTTAAGGGGTGATTTCTTATGATATTTTAAGAGAAAATGTTCGTACGAAGATGTGTTAAAATTTTTAAAAGAAAATCGATTTTTTATAATTTTTTTAAAAATATCCTCTTCCCGATTTTATTGAAATTTGGTAATGTTATTCATAATGATAAGGGCCTTAATAGGCCTTAACTATAGTCTATCTTTGAAAGTTGTAGAGTAATAAAATGGGAAATTCCGTCCAGTTCGGCTCACTTTCGGTATCGGTCATAGGCGCAGGTAAACTTTGTGTATTAAATTATTTATGATAACTAACCAAAAGTTTTAGAGAATTAGGTTAACGGGTATTAAGATAAAATAGTATTGTTTGTAATATTAAAATTTTAAGTAATTGCGTAAGAGGATTAGGAAACGTATGTTTTCTGGACTGAAGTGTTAAAATCGAAATATTGTGTAGGGATTAGTTAGGTAATAAATTATAAAGTTACGTTTTACGTTTAATAGGTACCATTTAACAGGTACCGAGTTTGACTCTGGCCTCTTTGGCTGGGTCATATAAATAGATGGTAATTTGGACTTCATATATCGTGTGTGTGTATGACCTTAATAAGTATATTTGTTTAGTTCAATGCATTCGTATTTGCTGTTAAGCCGTATATAGTGTTTACAGTTTTATAAGGCTAGTGATAAAATGGCGACATTCACACCAACAAAAAGATGTTCCAATAATTCTCCACTTTCAGTGAGTGAAAAAGTTATTATTTTAAATGTACCTACATGATTGCATAAAATACGATTATCCAAATTTTACTGTACAAGAAACTGTCGACAGATGTTCCCGAATGACTGGAGTTGGAAAGTGTAGTTCGAAAAGAAGTTCACTCTTTTTATTTTAAAAAAGTAATACTCACCCTAGATAAGATTCTAATGGAGCTTGGCCAGGATGACAGTATTCCGTTTATAACTAGAAAACTTTTATGGACCACTTTAAAAAATATGGTTTTTGTCTGGGAAAAGCATAACCGCAAATCGCTTTTACTAGAAAGCGATGAAATTGTTTGCTGGCGACGAAAATACTTGAGAAGTATTAAGCAGTACAGAAGAGAGCAGAATAATAGTATATTATTAACCAAGGTTTAGACAGCCATCATTATTGCCCGAGCGGCGAGTTTAAATCACGAGGAGCGAAGCGACGAGGGATTTAAGACGCGAGGGCTATAATAAGCTGTCTAAACCGTGGTTAGTATAATATTTTTTCCACTACTACAAACTTTTATATGAGATTTATCTTTATAGTATTAATAATTATAAAAAATTATAGGTAGGTATAAGTATATTTTTTAATCAAGTTACCTGCGCTTTGGAATTGGCAAAATATTTTGTTGTTTTGTCGGATTTCACGAGTTTTGCGTTTTTTTAAAAAATGAGCGAAGAAAATGTTAGTGATAATATTATGTGTACACCTCCCGAATTAAGGATGGAAGCAGAAAAAATGTTGATTGTATCGATATTTTACAATATCAAGTAATCTAATATGTATTGATAATTATCTGGTTGCCTAACCACAATGAATTGATGTTGTAGAATTAAAAAATCAAGTTACCTGCGTTCAAACAAAATTCGGTTAAGGTCAAAGATCGGTCAATAATGGATTTCAATGGCTTATTATTGACCATGGTCAATAATGACTTATAATGTAGAGAAAAACGATTTCTAGCGTTAATAATCGGTCAATAATGGCGATGTTATAGGTTAGTAGTGGAAAAAATATGTTATCTTGATGAGACGTGGATTAATGAAGGTTATATAGTACCAAAATTGTGGCAAGACAAAAATATAACCAGTGCTCGCCAAGCTTTCATGGAAGGCCTGTCAGCGGGTATTAAGGTGCCTTCAGGTAAAGGGAAGATACTAATAATAGTCCATATTGGAAGCGAAGAGGGATTTTTAAAAGAAGGTTTGCTAACATTTCAGTCGTTCAAAACGGGAGATTACCACGAGGACATGAATTCGATTGTTTTTGAGGACTATTTTGGTGAAATGATAAAATATCTTCCAGCTGATTTAGTAGTAGTTATGGATAACGCAAGCTATCATTGACGGCGCACAGAGAAGACCCCAACTTCATCTTGGAGAAAACAAGAAATTATCGACTGGTTAACCACCAAAAGTATTGAATTTGAAGATAATTTGATAAAGAAGGAACTATTAGCTATAGCAAATTTACACAAACATCGTTTTATGAAATATGCCGTGGAAGATATCTATAGCAGAAAAACATAGTGTAACTGTGCCGCGCACACCGCCATATCATTGCGAACTAAATCCTCTAGAACTTATATGGGCGCAAGTGAAAGGATTTGTATGTAGCAAGACACAACACGACATTCAAAATGGAAGACGTTAAGCTACTGTTTGATCAAGCCATTAAGGAATAAGGAAGTGACACCAGAGAACTGGCGAAAACCAGTCCATCATGTCATTAAAGAAGAGGAGAAAATATGGGATCTTGACCACCTGATCGATCGGACCGTCGATCCGTTAATTATAACGTCAAGAGGAAATGACAGTTCCTCAGACGACGAAGAATATTATGATTTTTTATAATTTAATTTCTGTATAATGTATTTTTTCTATTTTGTATTTTTTTTATAATGTTTAATGAAAAATAAGTGTACCTAATACTATGGCCTAATGCCTAAATTTTATTCTGTTAAAGTAAAAATCCTTTCCTTTTTACGAATATCCTACCGGCACGCCTTTGTCACACCATTTTCAGTGTTTGTGAATGGATAACAGTAGACAAAACTCATAAATTGATCCAAACCCGGGTGGTACTACCTGTACTTGATGAAAAGAAAGAACATTGCAATGAAATCAATGCCAAATTATGAAAGTGGCTTAAATATTGGTTGGGTCACTCTGTAGTCCCTTAGCATACCTAAAAATGTACGCCACTGACTTTTCTCTAATAATCTAATTATACCCTTCAAAAACAATGAGTTTTGTGTTCCGCTCTTTTTAACCATTGGAAAATATATATTTGAAGATGTTCTTGTATTATATGTGAGTATGTTATTCACAAATTCGAGTATTTTACTCATATAATTAGGCAACATACTATGAACAATCTTATAAATAAACAACAAATGTAATGATAACCGTCGTTGATGCATATAGACATAAATTGCAACATCGGTAACATATCAGATATCCTAGTATATCTGTTAACTCTTAATTATGGGACATTTCCCAGGCCTTGGACTGAGTATGGCATGAGGGGCTCCTAAATAAAGTAAGAGCATACGAAATGCCTGTTCTACGTAATGCCTGTTCAATTTTGTTCATGTCTCTCAAACTTTCTCAAAGACCGTTCTCTGCAAGTGGCGATGGACGGATTTCTTTCCGACACGTTTAACATCAATGCCGGAGTCCCTCATATGTCTTAGCATAGTCACGTTGCGGCCATCGCTAAGGCAGCTTCGCAGAAGCTTGAAATACTTTTCCGAATTAAGAACCTTTATACACTCCAACAACTTTTGATGCTCTATAAAGTCCAAATTCGACCATGGCTAAAATACCGTTTGCATATTTGGGGCTCTACTCCTAAACATACCCTAAGATTACTGGATTCCGTTCAAAGAAGAGTCATTCGTTTGATCGGTGACCTTCTTGTCTCGATTAGTGCTTCTAAGTATACGCAGAGCTTGTAGTGTACCTTTCGCTTTAATTAAATGAAATTAGTTTGAAATCCTGTCGATAATTTCGTTTTTGCTTCTCATGAGAACCGGAATATTTACGGTGTAAGTCAATCGCGTGGCAATTTGTATGTGCGAGGGAAGGGGGAGCGTGTATGGGGTTGTGTGATTAGGGTGTTGTTTAAGAGGTCTGTGGTTTTATAGTAGCTTGTAAGGAGTTTGTGTAGGTGAGATTGTATTGTGTCTATTTTAGGTCTCTGAGCAAAAGTCTTGTTGGGGTAAAAAGGGCGCATTGGTGATCAGTCTGAGAATTTTGTTTTGGAATATTTGATATTTTTTGTGATTAGTCATAGACATTGTGCACCACGTGGGTGCAACAGGCCTGTTCATAGTTTTGTAAAGGTTAAGTTTAGCTTTTAGCCTAAATTTTCTGTTTCTATTAAAGAGGGAATACAGCGCAGCTGTTTGTGCGTTCGCGCTATTCAGTCTATGGGTGGCATTGAGACTCCAGTTCATCTTTTTGTCAAAAAGTAACCCTAGATATTTAATATTGTCATTCCATTTTATGGGTGTATTTTTGACATTGACCCCAGTATTTGGGAGGTTTGTTCTAGCCTTTGCCTTTTTTTTAGCTCATAAACCATTTTATCGATTGCACCCTCACTAGCTACATCATTTACAGAGATACATGTATCATCTGCAAACCAGTTCAACAGTGTACCACTATCAAAGCAAGCATTAATGCCATTAATATAAACAAAAAACAATTATGGCCCCAGTATTGTTCTCTGTGGCACACCAAAATAAATTTGTCTTTATTTAGAAATTGAATCGCAAATTTTTGTGTGTTGATATACAGGGTGTTTCCTAACCTCTCGAAAAATGAAGGAGGTGGATCCTCATCTTATTTTAAGACGAAAATGCGGTATAAAAGTTTTTCTCGTGTCGCTTCTTTTTCGAAATAAAGGGTGTTAAAAAAAATTAGTAAAGCAATAATAATAATTTTAATAATTGATTCAAAACTTTTAATAATGAACTCTCATGAACATAAGTCGAATAAATTGCTGAAAATGTCCTCCATGAGTCAGTAAACACCCATGTACACGACGAGCTAAATTGTCTCTTACGTGTTGGAAAATTTCGGGACTGGCGCGAATCGTATTAAAACCATCAATAATACGCAGTCGAGTCTTCTTCAGCTTTAATAGGTGTAGTATAAACAAGTTGTTTAAGGTGACCCCAGAAATAAAAATCCAATGGATTCAGATCCGGCGAACGGGGTGGCCATGGGTGAGGTCCTCCTCTACCTATCCAACGAGCAGGATATTGTTGATCTAAATAGTTTCTAACACGTAATGTAAAGTGAGGGGAGCGCCGTCATGCATGAACCACATTAAAGTTCTCGTTCTTAATGGCACTGCTTCCATCAATTCTGGCAATTTATCTCTAAGGAAGTTGTAATAGATATCACCAGTAAGTCGATTTGGAAAAAAATACGGTCCAACTAAGCTATCTCCAATAATCCCTGCCCAAATATGGTCGTTGTGAAATTTATGATGCCTTGTCTGGAAAAATTCGCTTCATCTGTAAATAGTATTTTTGCCCAAAAATGTGGGACCCTTAAAGAATTTTCTTGAAACCAGTTACAAAAATTAACTCGAGCTGGAAAGTCTCTAGGCAACAAAGCTTGCACTCTTTGTATGAATGTAAATAAATAAATAAAAATAAAGATAAAGTAAATAGTCCTTTAATATACTCCATACTGTTTTGTAACTCACATTCAACTCGTTCCCGATTTTCCTCGTACTAGTGCCTGGAGATTCTTCCACCATGTTTAAAACCTCTTCCTCCTGTACGGTACTGTAAGTGGTCGGCCGCCTATTTTGCTTTTTGCAAACTACCTGTTTCCTCTAACCTGAGGTGCAATCTTGTAAATGTTTCCGAACACGGTACTCGTCTATTAGGAAAACGTTCTGCATATAAACGTCTCGCCTCTAGCGCATTTCCATTTGTTAAACCGTACATAAAATGAATTTCAGCCATTTCTTGATTGGTAAACTCAGCCATTATGAAAAGTATGTAATGTAGTAGAAATAAATTCAAAAACAATTCAAAAGGATATTATTTGAAAGATGTTAAACAGGAGACAAATGTTACGAAGAAAACAAATGTGGTTGCCATGGAACGAAGCAAAGCCTACTCGTATCATTTGACGCAACGCAACGTACATAATGATAAAAATACGAAAAATAGCTAAAAAATTAAGGTACTCTATTACCCAGATCAACAAAATAAACCTTGTTTAAAATAACTCCCACATAACCACTTATGACTATCGTACCATTGAGTATTAAAATGATCGCGAAAAATTATGTACTTGAGTAGTATTGAGGAATGGCGTAGGGCGACCTTTATTTATTACATCTCTCTGGTCATCATCTCTAAGCCTAAGCTCCATGTAGAGAACAAATTATTAGCCGTATGATCAAACACATAAGTTAACTTTTAACGTACTGTTTCCATGACAACAACCAAAAAAAGCCTACTACTTGTTAATTTTTCACTGTGGTTGAAAAACAGTTAATTTTGAAGTTAGCGTCTAGAGTTAACTTGTGAGTTTGATCATAGGGCTGAATTCCTGTTAAATACAAGGCGTTGGGAAATAACTTTATCTACGACTATTTAATAATAGAAGCATAATGTGTTTGTTAGTACATATATAATGTGGTTCATATTACCATAGTTACTCATATTCCACAGCCGTGGAATATGAGATTTCATATTCCACGGTCCCAACAAAACAAAGTTACCTGAATTACGATAAAAACGCACCAGATCTAGTTTAAGCAGGCGTGAATGGTATTAATACCATAGCAACCGATTGACAAGTAAACGAATCATTTTTTTCCTCAGTCATTTAAGTTTCGCTGTGACATTTTGTTGTTGATTTCAAAGTAAAATATCATGATTTCGGATGACGAAAACGAAATCCAAAGTACCCCTCTTTAATTATGGTTAACATCGTTGAATTGTATTTTTTAGTTAAGAAATACCATTAATAATAATCCTATTGTAATAAAATGTGTTGCTCTGAATCCATTTTCTAACATCTTGAATACTGAATAGTCGTAGATAAAGTATAGTATTTGACTCGCGTATAATGGCTATATTACACGAGATTTTAAAACACGAGCCTTCGGCTCGTGTTTTAAAATCTCGTGTAATATAGCCTTCATTATACGCTCGTTAAATAATGTACTATTATTACCGTGTTCTTTTCAGAAAACCCCGGTATTTTCAGTGAACGATACACCCAAAAGTATATGAGTCAAGCTTAGACAAACGCGAAGGTACGGACAGATATTCAGCAATACAGCTGAGAAAGAGACCGAGCCATCTGCCTTTCTAATTGATAGACTTTTGTGACGAAAAACAATACATTCGTCATCTTGTGACGTTTAAACGTCAAAACGTCAAAGAAACAGACCCAAAAAGGGGAAAGAAAGCTGCAAAATTAAAACTTTGTGTAAAAAAATTAATTTGGGGTCGAGCTCTAGTCCTTATTTTAAAGAATAGGAAAAGCACTGCTTTATTCATCGATTGCACCACCTTACGTCACGTTGTAGTCGATTTACAACCATTTAAAAATTGTTGAATGAAAGTGAGCAGGGTTTAAAGGTCGGAATTTTACTGATCATTTGGTAGTTTCGTGACGTAAAATTGCAATTTATCAGTTGCAACCGCTATTTTGTGATCGATTGTGGGTTTTCATGGCTTTCCACACCAATGACGCAAGGTCTGTGACGTACAGCTCTTTTATCAAGTAAAAATCCAAGGTAGGTTTCCTCTTGCAGTGTCAGAGTAGTTTCCAAAGGAAGTTGTTTGTTGTGTTATCTTTGGAAATTACCCATGAACTTTAAGGCATTTTGTTTGTGATATAGATAGTTAATGTTTACAGAGGTGTTCACTCATTTAAGTGATAAAGACAAAAATATTAGTAAATAAATAGGAAAGAATCGTTTTCTGACAAGGGACCCATCCCAATTCTATAATATATTGTAAATAATCTACTGCTACCACAAACTTGTACTTTATTGAATGGTGTAAATAAGGAGGAAGGTATGAAGTTGATTTAACAATTTATCAATACTTGAAGCTTAAAGAAAAGCAGTGATTTTGCTGCACCTGAAGAAACTTTTTGAATAAATAGGTTGCAAATTTCAGGACAACATAGATTCAACAGCAGCAGGAACAATGACCCCACCAAATAACTCACAGGAGCAGCAAGAGGTTCGTAAGCGAACCGCATCAGATTACATTTTTGGAAAAGTCATTGGTGAAGGCAGTTTCAGTACTGTCTTTCTCGCAAAGGATGTGCATACGAACAAGGAATTTGCCAGTAAGTTGAATTTATTTTAGTTTCCAATTTGAATGAATGCCGAGTATATAACTCATCTTAAAAAATGCCTTTGAAAGTTTGTAGTCAATCCATTGAACATTGTTGACTATGAGTTAAAAATGTCTATCCCCAAAGTAAGTTTTAAAGTTGATGAAGACTGTATCTCAAAAACCGGTCAATTGATCATTATAAAATTTATACAGTGTGCTTAATCGAATGATTTTAATTATTCAGCTTGCCCTTTTATATTACTATATTTTTTTATTTATATACAGGATGATGCATGGCGGTGGGCCATAGTGCAAAAGCCTTTGGGCATTGTCTAATTCGCAACCAAATTTCAGGTCTTTAGCATCTCAGAATTCAAAAATAGCAGCTGTTTTTGGGGGCCATGTTGTCTGAAAAAGAAAAAAAAATGGAATTTAATTAATACCTCAAAAATGACAATGGATAGGTGTAGGAAAATAAGGAGAGTTGTTAAGAAACTAATAGGGATTGCGAAAATAGGTTTATATACAAGGTGTAGAGCATGTCTTTTTATGCAAAAAAGCAAGCGTCATTTACAATTAATTCTGAATAACAAATCAAAAACACCTTTTTTACTTTGTGACTGTCTATATCTAACCCCAGGGTTTACTGCTATTCACTTAACATATAATGTATGTACATACATACATTATATACATGGTTACATCATAACATTTTTTTTTATAGTATAATTGTCTTTTTATGACCTTATTTACCATTAAAAACAAAAGTATGTTTCTTCTTGGAAGTACCTCAGGCTAAAAATAGATTGTTGCTATAAATAGCAGCAATCAAACAAATATTTTCTTGTTTATTGTTTACCATGTTTACTATGCAAGGCATGGAGTCAGGTAATGGTCTAGAGAGCCCCAGATAAAGATTGCAAACATTTTTATAGCGGCATAAACAAAAAACAAAAAATAAAGTAATGAAAGATAAACCAAATTTTCAACTGTATAATAATATGGTTTGATTAGATTAGATCTGAATAACAAGAAGTGATTCCGGATTTTGAGTGTGTTTTCTTTGCTGCAAATAGCGAAATAAAACGGACACAAATACAGAACTTGTTGTTGTCGTCGTTTTGGGTTGGGTGACGCATTTCCTATACCTTTGTTTTCTTTTTGAATAACGGCATTGGTATGAATCACAAACATACATGTTAGAGGGAGAGGCTTAGGGTTGTGACACCATGAAATAAAAACGTACAGATCAAAATTAACTCGACTGAGGAATACTTTTAAAACTTGCTTACCTTACATCCCTTTGTCGACCCAAACTGCCTGTAGGGAGATCAAACGTCATTTTTATGTGATTCAGAGGGAACCTGAAAGGACATGGGTTACAAATTATTGCAAGCGCCACTCACATAATTTACATTTCTTAAGGTTCTGTTCTGTTCGCCAGATTCATCCCGTCCTCGTCCTTGTCAGTGAGGCTAGGATCTGACGAAAGAGGAAATATCACAAAGCGCATGCACGCATAAAGCGACATCTCGCGACACTCGAACGTTTCACCTGACCCAAACCAACAGTTTGTTTAAGTTTCTGTTGTCAAAGTCAAAGTCAAAATATGCTTTATTGTAAGAAGAACAAAGATCTTGTTTACAACATATATCATATATGGTTTACAAAGCCGGATACTTAAACTTAAAGAAGAGAATAAAACTAACAATAAAAATAAAAATACCTGTCAGAAGATAAAATATGAGACTAGCACAAAATAAAATAAAGAATAACTAAAATATACATAATTATAGACTATCATCAAAATATTCCTCCAAGGTGTAATAATACCTTGTAGTCGAAACTCTTTTTACCCTCCTCCGAAACTGCGAGTTTGGCAACCGTCTGTATTCCGTGCTCAAATGGTTATAGATCAATAGATCCTAAGCCTTTCAAGAGATTTTTTAGTACGGGTTAGTCTGGGTATAGGGAGGTACAGATTCTGGTCCATATTTATCCGCCGCAGCCACATCCCCACAATTTAGACGAGTGTAGAGAGTCTTCAAGAGAGAAAAGATTGCATCATTAGTGTTTTTAAATTCTTGGAAACTAAATTGAAACCAGCTTCTCAACCACCTTCGACAGGGTGACGAGAAGCAATAAAGGACGGAAATTAGAAGGATCTGCGCAACTACCCCCCTTATACAAAAGGATCACAATTGCTTGTTTCAAGCAGGAAGCTCATGTCGACTTTGCCAGAACATGAAGTCTATTTGCCTCTTGGTTCATTAATGATAGACCAGTTTTCTCTTGTTTTATTCCTGGCCTTTGAGAGACGATGTTTATAATATAAGTCTTTGGCATTCTTAATCGTTTTTCTGTAAATCCGTCTATATAAATTGAAACAAGACACGAAGAAGTTGTTATCAATATTAGACGTACGAATATAGTGAAGACATCGTTGGCTTGGGCTTCGCGAGAAGTTGCTTTATGCTAAATCCTCATAAGTCCATCTGCCATTTGCAGGAAAGTGTAGTGAAATTGGGACAAAAATAGATAAGTTACTGAAGATTGAATTTTACTATCAGTTTCTTTCCTCATATACATAAGACTTAAGTAATGAAGGATTATTCCTATAGTGAATATGCTAACATGCATCTAATTCATGGACAAGCACTCGACAGTTGTGTGGAAGTTTTTTGCAGCATCATGGTGCAGAAGGGCCTCCAAGAAAAACAACGAACCCTCAGTTAGAGAGGAAAATTTTGCATGAGATTGCTAAAAATCCCTCTAATACTGTAAGAGAACTATCTGTCCATGTTCATGCGACCCGTCGAGAACAACTAGTATATTCTTATCACGTCCAAAAAGTGCATGCCATGTCTTCCGCTGATTATCCCGCAAGAGGCAACTACGAGACGGAGTAAAACATTACCATAATTTACTAAAGATGAAATCAAATTTAGTTGAACACGGTTCATTTTCTAAACCGCGGTCTAAACTTTACAACAAGGAAATCCGCGAGACTGATGAAATAAATGTTTTAGCTTTAATTGAAACGAATCCAATTAGTTCTTGCAGAACGGTTGAATGTTCGGTCGGAGTAGTTAAATCAAGAGTTCAAACAATCCTAAAAATACACAATTTTAAGCCATATAAATTCCACCCAGTACAAAACTTACATCCTGGTAATGCACAGCGCCGTATAGAGTTCTGTAATTGTTATTTATAAGATATCAACAGGAAAAATAATTTTAAAAGACCGTTATATGGTTCGATGAGGCTCATTTTACCAGTGCTGGTATATTTAATCGGCACAATACGAGGTTTTGGTCTCAGGAAAATCAGCATGTAATATTTCCACTCGAACGGCAAGGCAGGTTTGGCTCTAACGTTTCATGTTTAATACTAATACTAGGAAGCAAAATAATTTATAATATATTTGAAGGCAGATTAAGGCTGTAAATAATTATTTGGAAATTCTGGAAAACGTTGTGCCGGAAATAATAGAAGACGCGCCCTTAGCGGGTCTCAATAACTTGCATCTGCAACAAGATGAAGCATCCGCTCACAATGCGCTAATTATCAGGGCCTACTTAAACAATAATTTCCCAGGCCACTGGATTAAAACTAATGGACCTGTAAGATGGCCACCAAGGTCGCCCGACTTGTCGGTCTTGTATTTCTTCTTGCGGGATACCTTGAAAATAAAATTTATTGTTGTTATTTTTACTGAAATATAACTGCTAATTAGATTAAGGAGTCCAAAATATATTTCTTCTGCACTAATTATCATACCAGTAATAGTTTTTTTAAATACTCGTCGTGCCCTATATAAAAAAGCATGTGTTTACTTTCTGATGTCTAAGAAACCTTGTAGACATTTTATAATGATTGTTTGAGCCGGTTTTAAATAGCGATATTTTCAACACGATTTCTGCAGAAAGATTGCTTTGTAAGTAATAAAAAAATTGTTTTTTTAGTTAAAGTGCTCGAAAAATCACACATCATCAAAGAGAAAAAGACGGAATACGTAATGCGCGAGAAAGAAGTCTTGCGAATTCTGGGCGGCTTGTGTCAGTACTTCGTACACCTCTACAGCACTTTTCAAGACTCCGAAAGACTGTACTTTGTGCTCACATACGCGAAAAACGGCGAACTTCTGAAACACATCAATTTGCACAAAAGTTTTAATTTTGAATGCACCAGGTAAGTTGTAATTATTGGTTTACTTGTCGTTAATATGTCTCTTTCTCTTCGCTTCTGTTATTGGGGAGGTTCAATTTTTTTTTTGTAGGTATTATGCGGCAGAGCTGGTCCTTGCCCTTGAGTACCTTAATTCGAAGAAAATTGTGCACCGTGACTTAAAACCCGAAAACATTCTGTTCGATCATAATTTTCACGTCCTCATCACCGATTTTGGCAGCGCCAAAATTGAAAAACACGAAGAAAGTATCGAAACCAATGGTGAGTCAATTAATATTAAAAAAAAAAACGCTTATACAGGTTTGGCAAAAGCTGCCGTGATGGCCCTAGTAAAAGTTCTCTCCAACCTCCAACTATATATTATATTGTTTACATAATTAAAAAAACTCGTGAGTACCAATCAAAGATCGGACAAGCATAAAATAAAAGAGTTGAAAATACCACCAGCTAATAGTAAACAGTTTTTCGTATATTTACTAGCGATGCATTTAAATTGCTGTAAAAGATGTGAAACCAAATTTTTTTGATAATCCAAGTATAATTGTATGTTTCGTAAATATCTGTAGGCCTATAGCAGGTCCCCCGATTCATATTTGCTCTTAACCTTAGACAGATTCTCTTATAACCTACCTAGCAGGAATGCATTGAACTATATCTCATCAATATTTGCATGGATTTTGAGAAGTATTAAGAAAGTTAGGGGTGTCTATAGTATGGTAAAAAACTTCATGTTTTGAAACATATAAGGGCACTTAGTATTTTAACAATTTATACAAAATTTCCTCTTAACTTTTGACAAATTCTCTGATAATCTACCTAGTAGGAATGCATTGAACTATATCTCATCAAAATTTTATTGGATTTTGAGAAGTATTAAGAAAGTTGGGGGTGTCTATAGGATGATAAAAACTTCATGTTTTGAAAAATATAGGGGCACTTAGTATTTTAACATTTTATACAAAATTTCCTCTGAATTTCTGACAGATTCTCTAATAATCTACCTAGTAGTAATACATTGAACTATATCTCACCAAAATTTGAATCGATTTTGAGAAGTATTAAGAAAGTTAGGGGTGTCTATAGTACGGTAAAAAAACTTCATGTTTTGAAAAATATAGGGCACTTAGTATTTTAACAATTTATTTTCGACAAATTCTCTGATAACCTACCTAGTAGGAATGCATTGAACTATATCTCACCAAAATTTGAATCGATTTTGAGAAGTATTAAGAAAGTTAGGGGTGTCTATAGTACGGTAAAAAAACTTCATGTTTTGAAAAATATAGGGCACTTAGTATTTTAACAATTTATTTTTGACAAATTCTCTGATAACCTACCTAGTAGGAATGCATTGAACTATATCTCATCAAAATTTGAATCGATTTTGAGAAGTATTAAGAAAGTTAGGGGTGTCTATAGTATGGTAAAAAAACTTCATGTTTTAAAAAATATAGGGGCACTTAGTATGTTAACATTTTATACAAAATTTCCTCTTAACTTGTGACAAATTCTTTGATAATGTACCTAGCAGGAATGCATTAAGCTATCTCATCAAAGTTCGAATGGATTTTGAAAAGTATTAAAAAAGTTAGCGATGTCTATATTATGGTAAAATAACTTGATGTTTTCAAAAATATAGGGCACTTAGTATTTTAACAATTTATTTTTGACAAATTCTCTGATAACCTACCTAGTAGGAATGCATTGAACTATTTCTTATCAAAATTTGAATCGATTTTGAGAAGTATTAAGAAAGTTAGGGGTGTCTATAGTATGGTAAAAAAACTTCATGTTTTAAAAAATATAGGGGCACTTAGTATTTTAACATTTTATACAAAATTTCCTCTTAACTTGTGACAAATTCTTGGATAATGTACCTAGCAGGAATGCATTCAGCTATCTCATCAAAGTTTGAATGGATTTTGAAAAGTATTAAAAAAGTTAGCGATGTCTATAGTATGGTAAAATAACTTGATGTTTTCAAAAATATAGGCCACTTAGTATTTTAACAATTTATTTTTGACAAATTCTCTGATAACCTACCTAGTAGGAATGCATTGAACTATTTCTCATCAAAATTTGAATCGATTTTGAGAAGTATTAAGAAAGTTAGGGGTGTCTATAGTATGGTAAAAAAACTTCATGTTTTAAAAAATATAGGGGCACTTAGTATTTTAACATTTTATACAAAATTTCCTCTTAACTTGTGACAAATTCTTTGATAATCTACCTAGCAGGAATGCATTGAGCTATCTCATCAAAGTTTGAATGGATTTTGAGAAGTATTAAAAAAGTTAGCGATGTCTATAGTATGGTAAAATAACTTGATGTTTTCAAAAATATATGGCATGCACCAAGTATTTTAAAAATGCATACAAGAATTTCTCATAACTTCTGACAAGACTCTCTGATAATCTACCTAGCAGGAATGCATTGAACTATATCTCACCAAAATTTGAATGGATCTTGAGAAGTATTAAGGAAGTTAGCGATGTCTATAGTATGGTCAAATAACTTGATGTTTTCAAGAATAAATGGCATGCGCTAAGTATTTTAAAAATGTACACACAAATTCCTCTGAACTTCTGACAGATTCTCTGATAATCTACCTAGCAGAAATACATTTGACCTGAATAGATTCCAAGAAGTATTAAAAAAGTTAGGGCCCTCTATAAAGCATAAAACAGTTTTTATACGAATATGAATTATAGTTGACGAGGGTCATGGTGTTGCCGATTTGTCTTCTATGAAAGTTTTTTTTTTAAAGGTGATACCAGCCTAAGTGTTCAGACACCCCGTAAAAGACGCAACAGCTTTGTGGGCACCGCTCAGTTTGTCAGCCCTGAGATGCTGCAAGAGTCCAAGTCTTCGGCAGCGTCGGATTTGTGGGCACTTGGATGCATAGGTACAGTGGCTTCTCAATTAATCCAGTTATTGAATTTTTACCGATGTTTTTCAATACGTTAAAAATGTTTTACTCGGCTTTTCTTTCAGTCTTTCAAATGGCCTCCGGACATATGCCCTTTGTAGGTGGCAGCGAATATCTAATTTTTCAGAAAATTTTGAGATTGGAATACAAATTCCCTGAAAATTTTGAAGAGAGAGTAAAAGACTTTGTAGAAAAATTGTTACTGTTAGAGCCCAGTCGGCGTTTAGGTAAGTGACCAAAATGATTAAATTTTCAGGGTTTCTGATTTTTCAAAATAAATAAATAAAATAACTAGGATTTTTTTAAAAATTGAATTTTATAAATTGTTAGACTTTTTAAATGAGATATTTGATGCTAGATGAATTGGGCAAACGGGCCATTAAGATGGCCTGCCCGATCACCAGACTTACACTCTCGATTTTTTTCTATGAGGATATGTAACTGCAGAAAATAATTTAAATGTCATTGCTTAGAGAATTATAAAAGTGCCGAATTTAACAGATTTTATCACTATTTTTCCCATGTCACTTGCATGCGTTGTTTTACAGACGTCTTTTTGTTTTTTTTTTGCAAAAGGGTTCTTACGCCGCCAACTTGTTGTATGTCAAAAAACAAAACTTAAAATAAGCTCGGGTATAGGATTGTCCCGCGTTTCGCCGTTTGACGGCTCATCAGCAAGGCACAGACGATAATTGCAGAGTGTCATAAGAAAAATAACAAATTGGCGGTGTGGCTTTTATTCGGTTGTTGGGTAAAAGTGTTTTACGTCATTAAACATGACCACAAACATTTTCTTTTTTTGACAGGGGCTTTAGATGTTATTCCTTACACGAGCCTACGCGAACATGAGCTGTTTGAGGGGGTGAATTGGATCGATTTGGGGCCACCCCCCGCTTTATCCGACAGGATGTACATTTTTAATTCTAGCAACAGCGAAAGTGACATTTTGGAGGGCCTGGAGCCGGGACTGGATCCCGAGAAAGTTTCTAGGTGTGTAGCGACATGAACGCCATACAGATTAACACAATTTTGGTAATCCTGTCTTTCTTGCAGGTTAGTTTTAAAAGACATGCTGCCAGACTCCGGAGTGGTAATTCCGATAGTTCGCAAGATAACGGACGTATCTCAAGAGGAAATCGATAAAAGACTGCAAGCCCAACTGGGCAACCCCTATAACGACTTTGTCGAGGGCAATCTTATACTTAAACAGGGTAAGATTCTAATATTGCATTTTTCCTATACTTTCTTGCTTAATAAATCATTATTTACAATTTTGTTTTACAAGGCATCTTAGGCAAACGAAAACTTGTTGCATTTATTTTCCAACACCTCCTAGACGTTGTTATTACGTGGCTTTTGTTTGCCCAGGCATTCTAGATGTATTAAACTGCAATGAATACAATTGTTTCATAATTTGATCGCTTATTTTTTAAAAAACGGTTTGAGCTACTATACAGGGTGTTACTTAATGATAGGCCGTAATTCCAAGGGCGCATTCCTGAACCAAATTCAAGAAGAAAAGTTCTAATAAACGTGTGTCCTAAAAACTCTGGTTTTTAAGATACAGGGTGTCAAAGTTTAAAGAAAAAATCGTTTTTTTATTAATACAGCGTTGTTCGTTGTTGTGATAAGACGCCAAGTTAGCACTAACTAGATGATAATTATGAGTTCTAGTGGTGTCTCGGGGGGCAATCTCAGGAATAATATTGACAAAAAAAATGTATGCCACTGACTTGTTTAAAAAATTTATATTGTTTTCGGGTTAAGCAGCTAAAAATACAACTTTTTTGTATCCTGATATTTTTTCGTATCTTACCTCGTTTTCGAGAAAAAAGATTTTTTGACATGCGATGAAGTGACTTTTATTTTTTTTCTCGAAAACGAAGTAAGATACGAAAAAATATCAAGAGACAAAGAAGTTGTATTTTTAGCTGCTTAACCCGAATACAATATAAATTTTTTAAACAAGTCAGTGGCATACATTTTTTTTGTCAATATTATTCCTGAGATTGCCCCCCGAGACACCACTAGAACTCATAATTATCATCTAGTTAGTGCTAACTTGGCGTCTTATCACAACGAATAACACTGCTAAGTTTCACCAAAATCGGCAAAACAATCCTTGAGATATTAATAAAAAATCTAGTTTGTTCCATGTACTATAATAAATATAATATTATAAATTAAACTGAAAAATAAATGAAGCTTTTACATTTGGGGATTTAATGAAGTAATTAGAGAAACTATATAAATTACGCAGGTATAAAATCCAAAAAGAATAATAAATAATAATTTTTATTATATTACATAATAATAGAAACATATAATAGTGGATTAAGGGCAAAACCTAAACCTAAATTATGAATGTTTATAAATTTCCTAACTATTGTTACCTAATGAACACTAATTGATAATAATTTGACAAATTATATTCCACGCCGACATTAAAAAGTGTTATAATGACAATACGTTACAATTTTAAATTCATTATTACCATTACAGCGATTATTCACTATCTGACTATGAAAACATTTCATTACTGTCGCTACTGCTGTCATCTGCAGGATTTATAATAATAGGTTCTACCATGATTTCAACGCGTACATCTATGTCATGTAATACGCACTTATGCCAATCTGCTGCTTGTACATTCGCTATTGCCGTTTTTAACAGTTCTTTAACATTTTTTAATTTAAAAGTTTTATTCTCACGCGCCACTTCGCCTTTTATCTGTGCCCATATAAGCTCGATTGGATTTAGTTCACAATGGTCAGGCGGTAAACGTAATATTGTAACACCTCGTGCCAAATACAATATTTTTTTCTTCGAGCCAGTCAACAATCTTTCCTTTTCGCCACGCAGAAGTTGGCAAAGCTGTGGTATGGTGCATTATCCATCACGATTACCGACCCACGTGCAATACGCGGTAAGATGGATTTAAACCAATCTTCAAACACTCCCGAGTTCATATCCTCATGATAATCACCGGTTTTACGAGATTCAAACACGCTTAACCCACCTTCAAGAAAACCAGAATCATTCCCGATGTGGGTTATAATTAACTGACGACCTTTTCCTGAAGGAGCTTTCAATCCAGTGGACAGTCCATTGATGAACGCGTTACGTGCACTTTCCGACGAATGGCTAACTTTGTTTGCTCTTCCGTCCTCTTGTTTCCTTCTGATCGGACACTTTAGTATTCCTGTTGTCCTTGATAGTTCTATAAACAGTACGGCAAGATATCTTAGTCAACGTGGTACAAAGTTCTGCTGCATCAGTGAATGATATTCCACTGTGTGTACTTAGAATTCCCTCATACACATTTTTTACAATTGTACGCTCCCCAGGTTTTAAATTACGTCGTTTTGTAACTTGTTGGTTAACATCACTTGAAGAACTCGCCTGTATTATAATATTTGCTGTTTTGAATAACCACCAAGATAATAAAACTGAATTGCTAATATCCTCTTGATTGAAACTTGTCTACGACACTGAACGTTGGTTAGAGGCGATAAGAAAGCGTGCGAGCGCCTTTAGACATGGGTTTTTCTTACCTGTGTTGCCAAATTGAGTAGACCAAGTACCGTAGGGTGTAAAGGCCCTTAATGACATGCTGGTTTTGGCACATTTTATGACAATTTAAATGAAATATTTTAAAACCTAGCCACATGTAAGGACTTATTAATGCACAATCTTCCCAAGCGGTTTTGAATGCTTTTATTTCAGTTAAAAGTGTGTGAATCGATGTTAATTATTTTCTCCGCACACCGTCAATGGTGATAAGAACAGTTTTGCCAATTTTTTTGGGATCCTAGTATAGTTGGCTTTAAGAACATTTTTTTTATTTTACATTATTTACAATAATATTAGTTTAATTTTCAAATGCATAGATATTAGACATGATTGCACATAATAAGTACAGGGTCATTCCTCATATATCGACACCCCATCTACAGCAGTTATTTGGCGGGTTGCAAAAAAATTCTAGAGGCAAAAGATTTATGTTTAACTCTATATTTTTAGAATTCACTATCAGAAAAGACAATGGCACATCGGAAATGTAATATTTCTGCATAACTATCATTTTTTTAAATGGAACACCCTGTATATTATTCGATATTTGGGTAGAGCTTTTTTTTCTGATTTCAAAAATATATAGTTTGTCTATGTTTGGTTAAGAGGTTTTTGAGATATTGGGACTAAAAATAAAATAAATAGGGAAGTAGGAAAACCGAATTTATTGATAAATAACGTATTTACAACTGCTCAATATGACCTCCATTTCTATTGATGCACTCTCTATAATCTTCTTCTATTTTATTTATAGCATTAACGATAAACTGACTCTGATTTTCATTTGTATCATTATTGTAAAGCAGAAGTCTTTCTCGCATTTCTTCAATATTTTCACTACGATGTTCATAAACTTTATTTTTTAAAACTCCCCACAAAAATGAATCAAGGGGCGTCAAATCTGGGCTGTTTGGAGGCCATTGAATGGGTCCATTACGGCCAATCCATGTTTCATACTTTTCATTTAAATAGTTCACTACAGGCAAAACGTTGTGTGGTGGGGCTCCATCCTGATGCCAGATAAGTTCTTGGTATTGCCGTAATGGTAAGTTTTCAATAAAATTTTCAACTTCATTTGTCAATATATTAAGGTATCTTTCGCCAGTCAAGTTCCCATCATATATAATTGGGCCGATAATTTTATTATTTAAGATGCCACACCACACATGTAATGATTTTCGGCCTTGAAATTGTATTTCTCTGAATGCATGGGGGTTCTCGGTAGCCCAAAACCGAACGTTTTTTCGATTATAAACGCCTGAAGTAGTGAAGGTGCTTTCATCAGACCACAAAATTTTCCTAAAAAGCATGTTGTCTTCCTCTTTCCGTTGTAACATTTCCTGACAAAACATCATACGGCTATTTTTCTGAGCCTCTGTTAACTTCTGCACAGGCAATATTTTATATGGATGATAACCATTTTTTTTTAATGTCGTTAGAATTTTTTTTGCAGATTTTCCGAAATAATTTTTTGCGTCTTCTGCCGATCTATGTGGGTTTTCTAAAAACAAATATTCTTATTTCTAGACTTGTAATGTAACAACAAACTATCAATCTTACCTACAAAATACAACAAAATGTTTAATTCTTCCTCTTCATTACCATTCACTGTTCGCTTCTTCCTTTTAAGATCTTTTCGTTCCCTGAATCCCCTTTCAATGGTTTTAAAAGTACTTCGCGCTGGTACTGCTCTTAGCGGAAATATTTGCCTATGTTCTGCTCTCGCTGCTGATGCGTTATTATTATTTTTGTAAAATAAACTAAGAATATCACATTTTTCCTCAACCGTGTAAGGCATTTTGACAATGACATGAATGAAAATATTGACAAGCAACAATAAATTCACTTGTTTTTAAAATCTAGACGACGCGACACGGCAATGAATTATGATTCATGGCCAACTATCGTTTTTTTTTATTCAATAACGTTTTAAAGACTTTAGGGCCCAATATCTCAAAAACCTCTTAACCAAACATAGGCAAACTATATATTTTTGAAATCAGAAAAAAAAGCTCCACCCAAATATCGAATAATATACAGGGTGTTCCATTTAAAAAAATGATAGTTATGCAGAAATATTACATTTCCGATGTGCCATTGTTTTTTCTGATAGTGAATTCTAAAAATATAGAGTTAAACACAAATATTTTGCCTTTAGAATTTTTTTGCAACCCGTCAAATAACTGCTGTAGATGGGGTGTCGATATATGAGGAATGACCCTGTACCTAGGTATTAATTTATTTACTTTTTTTTTTAAACATTTTTATAATTGAAATTATTTTCCAAATGTTCATTTGCATTTATGAAGAGTTTTTTAGTCCGAAACGTCGTAACAAAAAATATCTGTGATACGTCCTTGGATTCAGAGTAAAAAATAGAGTATATAAAGCTTAAAATAAAATTTTTGTACTATTTAAAAAAACGAAATTGATGACGGTTGCGAGAAAACGAAACGTCGGATTGAAAATTTAATTAAACCTTGTTGTAGAGGATAAAGAGTGGCAATGAGAATGTCAAATTTATTTTGACATATCTCTTCAAATAGAATCAGAAAACAGTATCGTCGGGTATTCTCGAATACCTTTGGAAATATTCGGAATTTTTGAAATTTGAAAACATGACATTCATATCTGGGACACCCTGTATATGGCACAAAATATCTCTGAAAACCCTGTAGACTGGACCAAATTCATATGTCTTGTTACTTTCAGGTCTTATAGATAAACGTAAAGGTCTCTTCGCTCGAAAGCGGATGTTTTTGCTCACCCTGGGGCCCCACTTGTACTATGTGGACCCTGTAACGATGACGTACAAGGGCGAGATACCTTGGAGCAAGGATCTGAGAACTGAGGCGAAGAATTTCAAGACTTTTTTCATTCACACAGTAAGTTCTGTTCGATTTAGGTGATTTTTTCGTATTTTTCAGCCTTTTCGTGTGTTTTGTTTTAGCCAAACCGTAAGTATTACCTGGAAGATACCGAGGGATACGCGTTGGAATGGTGCAAGACCATCGATCAAGTCAAAGAACACTATTATCCCGAGCAGGTCCTCGGGAACAACTAGTTAAATTTTACAATGATATTTAGTACAATAATTGTCGTGTTACAGTGGCCCAGAAGAACTCGCAACAACCCCCGAACGATTTTCTTTTGTGAATATTTCGGTGGTCCAGAGGAAACTGTCAGAACCTATGACGTCATAACTTTTACACTACCATGTTTTGATGGATTCCTACCACAAAAACAATTGATACTACTACTGACGCGACATGAGACAGAAGTTTCGAATTGGGCGTTCATTATTTATTTTTTAACTTTGGATATGTTTTAATATCTTGAATACATTATTTAGTTTCTTGATCAAATGGGTTCTTTTGGGCTAAAGCGTTAGAACGTTAGTAAAATCAAGTGTGCTTCGACGTCCACATGTTGTGTTGGCAACAGAAACACGGATAATATTCATAGGGAAAGGTTGCCATGGAATTACATACTTAACTTTTTCATCTTTGTTCTATTGTTGTTGTAGTTTGAAAAGGACGAAGATATTTGATTCACAATAAGGCTTGCCATGACATTACATACCAGTTAACTTGTCTTTTTCATCTTTGTCCTATTGTTGCAATATGACAAGGGTGATATGATTTTCCTCTATATCAGCTGTTTGCTATGGCAACGCCATCTTCCTTAATGTCGCCCTCCATTTATTATTAATTCCAGGCCTAGATTAACAGTAAAGGTAAACACCTAATTTCTTTGTAAATAAATCTGTGATATGTGGTCTTTTAAACTAAAAGAAGCTAAAATTGTCGTGGATGTCCAAACACTCTTTTAATTTGTGTTTTGTCGGCATCATATTATTGTAAATTTAGTCTAATGTCTTATTTATGTACCTAGCAGAATTTTTTCAATTTTGTCTTATTGTTTATATAAAGCTGAATCCGTATTTATTTGTTGTTTTAGAGTTAAATTTATGTAAAGTAAACCTTTTTTTTGTATTTTTCCCGTATTTTAAAGTTCATTCGAAAATAAAAACCTTCCCAAATAAATATCACAGTTGTTTTATTTTTCAAAGGTTGGTAGCAAACGTCACAGATGGCAACACTGCACACAGCTGTGTCAGCTGTCGCTTTTCAACATGTCGTGTATTGGGTTGGTGTGTTGACATCTGATTTATAAAACTTGTTTTCTTCTATTAAATAAACAATAAACTGATCGTTTTCGGACTATATTCGACCAGTGCTGGAAAAGTTAAAAGTGTGGTGTCCCAGGTATGCCGCAGTTTTCCTACAGGTAAGCTGCAATTAAGGTGTTTTTGTTACGTTTTATTTTTGTCCACCCACGTAGTTTTTTGCCTATCCTAAGTATCCCAACACATGATACTTTGGCTTGTTTTATCCGAATTATCGACGGAATTAGGTAATTTTTGAGGTGATTTTCCTTAACATAAGGTTGGGAATATAAGGAGAGGGTCATTTTCCGCTTTGCCGGTGTTTATTTAAGCAAAATGCCAGTTGTCAAAAATTAACAAGTTTTTTGTCTTTTTTTGATTCCAAAACCCTGTATTTTGGGTCGTACAGGGTTCAGAAACCTTCTATAAATAACGCCCTTTGTTCATGTACACTTCTAGGTGTTACCATGCATAATAATAAACTTACACCAACATAATCAAGAATAAATTATCTAACTTGTTTTTGTTGTTGATAATCCTTTACATAAGTATAAACAAATTGCTTATACCAGGTGGCCTAAAATATTACTTAGCAGTTTTTGTTAATATTTCTCAGTGTGTTTATGCTATGGGCATACACAAGTAGGTACTTTTCATTTGCGCTTCGGTTTTACAAGCGATCTACCTATATCTTAAGGCCAAATATGCATTTTTTAATTAGGAAATGCTGTGAAGTATAGTATGGGGTAATATTTTGCCACAATATTCTTTTTACCCTGGCTTCACACTGGTGTACCTAAATGATATTTGTTAACTCAACGAGTATTTATTTACGACTTTGCACATGTTCGATGGGATTAAATATACAATTGTTACTGGACTGTCTAGGAACACTGAAGGTAAAGACATACTTGCATATCTGGAATCCAAATCCCATGATATAAACAGTATTTCATGTGAAAAAATGAGGACAACCAAGCAGCAGGTGAGCTCCTTTAAACTTGGGGTACCACACAACCTCAAAGATGTCTTCCTTGATCCCAACCTGTGGCCAAATGGGATTACTGTGAACCATTTTTTAAATCTACAACGCCTGCAAAAATCATCCACTTACCAGAAGAGGTAGGAAGCCGCAAGGGTCTAATTAATAAAAACTTTAGTATACTTTCCGCTAATGTACAAGGTATTAGGGACAAAATCTCAGAGTTTGAATTGCTTCTCGATGAATCGAAGGCTGACTGCTTTTGCACAAGTGAACATTGGCTACGACCGGGTGAGTTTTCTCAAATAAAAATAAAGGGATATAATGCTATAACTAGCTTCTGTAGAACTGATAGAATCCATGGGGGTGTGGGCATCTATCTTAAAGATAACCTAGACTGCCAAGAGCTTAACTTGGTAGATTTCTCAAGAGAATTACAGTGTGAGGTAGCTGGGATCTATGTTCCCTCTATAAAAACCAACGTCTTGTCGGTTTATAGATCCCCAAAGGGAGAACTAAATAAATACTTAGATATTATGTCTCAGGTCTTGGAAAGAATAGACTCTACAAACCATACTATAATAGCTGGTGACTTTAATGTGCATTATGAACTGCACAACTGTAAGGAGGCTGAGTATCTTAACTTCTTCTTTAGCTCCTATGACTTACATCCAACTGTAAATTTCAAAACTAGGGATAACGCTATTCTGGACAACATATACATAAATTTCAACGGGTCCAACCTAGATATTTCCCCAGTTGCCTTGGAGGGTGTCTCAGATCACTCTGGAATAAAATTTAACACACCTTTAAAATTTTCTTATAACCAAAGCACCAGAGTCACTTTTAGACCCGTTACTGAGGAATGTCTTACTGATTTGTATAATCAACTGATAATGTATGATTGGTTGTCTGTGGCGGGAGCTGGTGAGGATGTGGATGATCAGCACTGCAAATTCTTTACACTTTTAACCAATGCTATTGATAAAAATATACCACTTAAATCAAAGGTAGTTCAGGAAAATCAGCAGGTCCAAAAAATCAACTGGTTTAATGATAATCTTAGAAATATGAGGGGCAGACTACAAACACTCAGTCTCCTTAATAAACAAAATCCAATTCTGGTTCCTAAAAACATGGTAAGTAACTACAAAAAACAATATAGGAAAGAGATAGCCAAGTCCAAAAAAGCTGCCCATGATAAATTCATTAGCAATGCACCAAATAGGTCTTTAGCAATGTGGAATATCATAAAATCAAACAGCAACTCTGTTTCTGCCCCTGAAGCCACTCGGCTTAATGCTCAGATTTTCAATAATTTCTTTATAACAGTAGCAGATGATATAATTAAAAATCTTCCTCCTACTAACTGTTCCTACTCTGACTATCTAACAAAACAATACACAGGTAATAGCTTTAAGTTTCATGAAGTGACTCAAAGAATGGTTTTTGATAAAATCTGTGACCTCAAAAACAGTGGTAGCAAAGACTGTTATGACATCAACACTAAAATCATCAAACACCTTAAAGATATAATAAGCAAACCTTTAACCGACATGTTTAATCACTGTATTCGAGTCAGTAAATTCCCATCTTCTCTCAAGTTAGCAAAAGTTATACCTATTTTCAAGAATAAGGGTGATCCCGAGGATCAAACAAACTACCGACCGATATCATTGCTACCAATAGTTTCAAAAGTCTATGAATCACTACTAAAAGATCAAATGAACAATTACTTTGAACAAAACAGCATTTTCACACCAAACCAGTTTGGCTTCCGTAACAAAAGAAGCACCACTCTGGCAATAAATCGACTGACTGAGTATGTGGCCGAAGGGTTTGAGGGTAGGCAAAACACTTATGCTACTTTCCTGGACCTGAGCAAGGCGTTTGACTGCATTTCTTTTCAGATCCTCTATAAAAAACTAATCCACTACAATTTTCACCAAAGCAGTGTGACCCTTATCAGGTCATACTTGGAGGAAAGGGAGCAGTATGTTCTTTTTGGTAATCAGCAATCGGAAAGACAGAGGATCCAGCATGGTGTCCCTCAGGGCTCTGTGCTGGGTCCTCTGTTGTTCCTCATATACATAAATGATTTGCCAAACTTCTCTAATATCATAAACTTACTCATTATCTTGTTTGCTGATGACACCACCACATTGCTGCGTTACCACCCCTCGGACCCAATTTTGCAGTGGACTTTACTTGAAGAGGAACAAATCAAAAACTGGTTTCTGGCTAATAAACTCAGTCTCAATAATGACAAGACTCAGAATATGAATTTTACCCTGCAGACTTCAACATCAAACCTTCAGAATCAGGATTCAGTCAAATTCCTGGGGGTCTACCTAGATCCTGGGTTGACGTGGGAGGCACATGTCAATCACCTAAGCCTCAAACTATCAAAAATTACCTTCCTGATAAGAGGTCTATCAAAAATTGTATCCCAGAGCACGCTACTTATGGCATACCATGGATACTTTAACTCTAACTTATCCTATGCAATTTTAAACTGGGGTCATTCTCCTATTTCTGCACAAATCTTTAAATTACAACGACGCTGTGTTAGAATAATTGCAGGCATAAAGTATCGCGATTGTTGTAGAGATGTTTTTACTAAACTGAGACTCCTTACATTCCCTTGCACCTTTATTTTTCACTGCCTAATCTATATGAGGCAAAACCTAGACGATTTTAGAGTGCACAGTGATAATCATTCCTATCCAACCAGGAACAGAGAGAACTTAGTTCTCAGCTACCACAGACTGCACCGTACTAGGAGGGGTACCGACTACTATGGCATTAAATTTTTTAATGCCCTGCCTATGGAAGTCAAGGGTCTGGATTTGGCTCATCTTAAGTCTAGAGTGAGAAACTACCTTATAAAAAATGCCTTCTATTCCACCGAGGAGTACTTAGAAAGTGATTTCGACCTCTGAATGTAAAATATTATTAACTGTTAATGTTTGCCTCACTAATGTACTCTCTGTTGTCTTTATATTATGTTTGGTATTTTTACATTTAATGAATTTTAAGCTGTTATTGTCACTAATGTACCCTATGTTGTCTTTATATTATGTTTGGTATTTTTACATTTAATGAATTTTAAGCTGTTATTGTCACTAATGTACCCTATGTTGTCTTTATATTATGTTTGGTATTTTTACATTTAATGAATTTTAAGCTGTTATTGTCACTTAAGAAGTCTTATTATGCTATCTGTATTACTATTTCTTGACCTGTAAAAGCACATTTGTGTAGTACTTTACCAATAAAGAAACTAAACTAAACTAACTAAACTACAATGGTATGGTGGGAGCCTTAAAACTGTATGCCCCAGATTTTTTGCATAATTATCACAGAAGTATTCCTTTTGTAGTTTTAAACTTTGTAAAACCTCAATTAATTGCCTTTTGGTGTAATCTTCCTGAAAATAAATGTCATTATCATACATGTAGTTTTGGATTGTTGCTTTTGTGTCATTTGAGGAGGGAGTCTTGGTCAACTGCCTACTATGGTAGCTTGCATTGTCCATTACAATTACGCTATTCGGAGGTATATTTGGAATTAGCTTGTTTTTAAACCAATCTTCAAATAAATCAGCAGTGGTATCCTCATGGTAATCCAGAGAAGAATCTTTAATGTTTTTTGCAGACAGAGAAAGTCCATTTGGAATCCATCCGTCTTTAGATCCAGCATGCAGAATCGTAATTCGTTTACCTCTTTTTGATGGCGCGCTTGTTTTACACTTGTCGATTGAGTCAACCCAACTCTTTTTCGGGGTATCTTATGTGTCGAACCAGGTTTTATCCAGGTAAATAATCGGCCTTTGCTGATCTCTGTAAATCCTAATTTTTTGTAGATATTCGGATCGCCATTCCCGAATTCTACTGGACTCCATTAAAACTTGTCTTTTGTTGTTGATTTAATCTTCAAAGATTCAAGACCAACGTGAATCGTTTCCTGCGCACACGCACCGCTCCCAGAGCGCCATAAAGGATTTATCCTGCAGTGCTGTGTCTTATCATAAAAAAAAAATAAATAAATAAAACTTGTCTTTTGTTAGTTTTTTTAAATCTAAAACCCATGTGTTGGATACACTTCCATAACGTTGTTCTGCCACATTTAACGCCGGTTTAATCTTTTTCAAGCATCCTAATTAAATTATCTAATGTAGGCATATTATATCTTAATCACTTTCATCTACCTTTGAGAAAATGCCAGTATCGGTTCTTTTTTTCCTCGCTAAAATGGGATTATTCACAATTTTCCATACAGTTGATGTTGGAATTTTTGTTAATGTGTCCGTTTCTTCTAACGCTGCTTGATGGCTGACCGCACGTTCAATAAGAGTTGAATAAACATTGTTTATAACTTCCTTAGTTTTCACAGAAAAGTGTTTTCTGCTTTTCGACGGGGTTATCTCGTGAGTCGTGAGATACATTGGGTTCGCACATATTTTCCATGGCTCACACACGATTAAACAAACGCTGTATTACACACGAAGTAAGAATAATTACTAAGCTTAAAACTAACCAGAGTGGCATATATACAGTCTTTAGAACATAATTTGTTTTATGGGATTAACCCTCTCATTTTGAATAAGGGAAAAATCGGTTTAAAATCACCAAACTATTACTTTAGTAATAAAATTGCGTCTTTCGGATTTGCAGTTTACTTTAAGACATTTTTAAGTAGGGACCATAATTTACCTGCATTTATTCATTCATTCATTGTTTGTTTATGGCCACCCTTGGATAATCCCATTCAAAGGTAAAGTGTAACTTTCTTATATCTCTGGACAGGCTTTAACATTCTTTATTGTTTGATTTTGTATGGGGGTCGAAGAGTTGTAGAAAAATTATTTGTATGTCAAAAAAAAGTTTTAAGAATTATGTTGGATTTAAACTTCAGGGAATCATGTAAGGGTAAATTCAGGGAAAATAAATTGCTAACTGTAACTACCATTTATATACAGGAGTGCATAATATTTATTTATAAAAATACTCATTTGTACAGTCTTACAACATCTGAAAAAGTGCATATTACAACTGAATAAAGTTTTTCAATCATTTTTCGGCAAATCTAAAAACGATTAATAATGTTAATGGATTGAAAAGGGCAATAATTAATTTATTAATAACAATAAAACCTTACAATGTTAGTGAATATTTTGATTTTGTGAGAAATTTATTGAAATTACACTATTGCTGTGATCTTGTTTCTTTTGATGTTGTTACATTTTATGTTTCATATAATGTGTCTTGAGATCTTTTTTTCTTTGGCAAATATGGCATCTACTCGATGTTCTTTGGCGTTGTTTGACAGTCTCAGATTGGCATGGTATTGAATCATTTGTAATATCAGAAATTCTTCTTCGTACACTAAGACGAACTTTGGGTGTCGGAACGCTCAGACACGTGGTCTGCTTCGTCTGCGCCTGAGTCTGTATCTATAAATGGCTCTTCTCTCTCCGTATTTGAGTCTAGCGCGTCCGCGTACGCCCACAACTTTAGAAATTCCTGTTGTTCTGCTTCGAAATCGCCCATCTGGAAAGAATTAAACAAAGCGATTCATATTTCTTATTATAACTTGTTTTTTCCAAGAAATCAAAACAAATTTATCATTAAAAGATTACAAGAAACGGCGAAATTCCAAGCAAAAATAGCGACTTACCTCTCTCAACTGTACTCTCAATATTTTTGTGAATTCATTCACCCATTTCTTCGTGAATTCCTTCTTAAAATTGCTTAATTTTGTGACGTTTGCAACAGTCCAACCAACGATACTTTGGAGGCGCTAAATTGATCGCCTGCCTTTGCGGATTTCCCATTTTCAGCGAGTATTATTGAAGCAAGGCTCTGGCTTTGCAGGAAAAATGATTGAATATGCATATACCGGGTGATGCATGGCTTAGTTGAACTTAGGAAACCCCATGTAAATTTTGAGGTGGCTAAATATTGACTCCCCTTTACGTTTTAGCGAAAAATTGTATTATAATTTTTTGAAGAGACCGATATAATAAACCCATGTGCCAAGTTTTAATCAATTTTAATAAGCCAATCCTAACTTCTTATATTAAATGTGATGGCAAAATTACGAAATTTTCATAGTTTATGTAATACAGCAAACTCCAGCAAATTATTATTTGGTATTGACAAAACGAAAAGTAGCATCAGTGACAACATTGAAGGCGCTTTCATTATACCTAGATATGAGCTATTCCATTAAGGAAAAGGTAACTATGATTAAGTGGTATTATACAGGAAACCGTTTAAAGCAGTGTCTGAAATATTTTCAGTTCAATTTCAACACCTTAAAATTTACATGGGATTTATTATGTTCAACTAAGCCATGCATCACCACAGCACATACAGGGTGACAATTTGAAAACGAACAGCATTTAATATTGCCTCTACCAATAATAGTATGAACATTTGGCGAAACACGTCAATTGATATATCAAGGGGGATATTTTTTAAGGCATTTGTTGTCGTGTTACTTTCAACCCCCTGACCCCCAGGGCACCTACCCCTAAAATTTTAAATGGCAACCCCTATTTCTTTTGCAATTTTTGTGTTCCTTATAAAATTCTACATAAACTGTATTGTTTTTTTTTTTCAAAATTGTGATTATTAACCTCACAAATTAATGAAATGTATTTAAATAAACATTTAAATAATGCAACTCCTTGAGAAATTATGATAATGATAATGAAATACTGGAAAGCTCACCTTTCCTACTTTATGAATTGTTCAAAATGGGTTCCATTCTTCTCCAAGCACAAGTACCGCCGGCCGGTATTTAAACTGGTTTCGGACGTTTTCAAGAGTTTCAGGTGAAATAGCTCTACACTCCTGTACAATTCTTTGTTGTAATTGTTCAATGGAATCTGGTTGAGTTTCAAATACAACGGATTTCAAGTGACCCCATAAGAAAAAATCCAGCGGTGTCAGATCTGGTGACCGATAGGTGGCCATTCTATAGGACCCCTCCTACCAATCCACTGCTCTGGGTAATGATTATCCAACCACTCTCTTACTGGGCGTACATAATGCGGAGGCGCTCCGTCCTGTTGGAAGTGGAGCAAATGTTCATCTAGAGCAACATTTCCATTGGCGTCCCTTTGATTTTCCACCTCACGAATTATAAGAGGTTCTATAGCTGTTTCTAACATTCCTGCATAAATTTCACCATTTAGATTTCCATTGATAAAGAGGGGACCGATGATACTATTGCCTAATATACCCGCCCAAACATTTATTTTTTGAGGGTATTGCGTATGCCCCTCTCTAATAATGTGCGGATTGAGGTCGCTCCAATAACGACAGTTTTGTTTGTTGACCTTGCCATTTAAGTAAAAAGTGCATTCGTCACTGAAACAGATATTCTTTATTAACCTGGGCTGAGTAATAATCTTATCCGTCATAATTTCGCAAAGCTCAATACGTCTGTTCGGGTCATCGTCCCCTAATTCTTGAGTAATAAGGAGTTTGTATGGATGAAATTTGTGAAGCTTCAATACTTTCCTGACTGACTCACGCGACAGTCCAGTTTGATCTGCAACTTTACGAAGGGACGTAGTGGGAGCCATAGCAACTTCACCAAGAACCTCAATCTGAGCGGCCTCATTGAGCAGTCTTGGCTCATTCCTTTTCTTATTGCAAACAGATCCTGTTTCTTTAAATTTAGCTGCTAACTCACGGATGTACTTGTGTCCAACATTTCTTTCGAGATGTCTTTCGTTGAATACGGCCGCCGTTCTTACAAAGCAAAGATTTTCAGCTCCGTAAATGAAAATCATTTCTACGCGTTCAGCAATATTGTAAATCATTTTAAGAAACGACACTAATAATTAAATACTATTGAAATGTTTATGAAATTAACTTTTACAGCTTATTTCACTGATTCTAGAAGAACATGAAATAAATAATGAACACCAGGAGTCGGAAAATAAAGTACCTACTAAGTACTTATCATTTGTTTAAAATATCAGGAATAAGCAAATCGAGAATCTTGTTTTGTCGAAAACGGCAAAAAAATTAAATTATTTAATGTTTTCTAGTGGCGATATCGAAGACGAAATGTAAATAAATAAAGGAATTTGGAATGTAACTATTGGTAGGTACAAACAGTTTTAAACGAAGTGCTATGAGGCGGTGAATGCAATCCGTTTTAAAATTCGAGATTAAATACATTTCATTAATTTGTGAGGTTAATAATCACAATTTTGAAAAAAAAATAATACAGTTTATGTAGAATTTTATAAGGAACACAAAAATGGCAAAAGAAATAGGGGTTGCCATTTAAAATTTTAGGGGTAGGTGCCCTGGGGGTCAGGGGGTTGAAAGTAACACGACAGCAAATGCCTTAAAAAATTTCCCCCTTGATATATCAATTGACGTGTTTCGCCAAATTTTCATACTATCATTGGTAGAGGCAATATTAAATGCTGTTCGTTTTCAAATTGTCACCCTGTATAACAATAATATTATTACTTAAATATGAATTTGGGTTACTGTTACTGGGAAATATTACAAGGGGAATGCCTTGGGATAAAGTAAGGGTAGGCGGCGCCTACCTAGCCTACCCCGACGGGCCACGACTGCTTAACATTCGCAAGCACAACCTTTTCGCCACCTTTTAGTTAGCTGGTTAGTTTCACGGAAACACTAATCCGCAAAAAACTTCGGGAATTACCTCATGGATCTATGGTGACACCAAAAAAAGAGTTTTACATTTTCACATTTTATTGTGAAGTGATTTCATGAATAAATTCACAAGTGTAATACTAGCGTAAGAGAACGATGGTTTTGTAGTGCACCCACTGTTAATTGTGTATTTTTGCTTATGCGTGCGCCACTGCGTAACAAAAATAACCACAAAAAAGTATTTTTAAAATTCCTATTACATACATTTTTTAATTAATTCGAATGTTACATTTCTTACCCATGACAACTTAAAACCGTATTTTGGCGTTTTTATTAAAATTTTTTCATTTTTAGAATTGTGTAATGCATTATAATAAATTAATGTTTCAAAATTTCACTGGGTCTAATAATACCTGGTCAGCCAAAGACGAGTTTAGTTTCTATATTTATTAAAAATAGGTTAAAATTTTTACACTTCTCTTTGGACGCGTACCAAAAAACTAAAGTCCGAGTGTGTCGCTCAGTTTTTGTCTAATTTTCTTTTTTTATTTTTAAAAGACTGTATTTTGAAATGTTTTAAATTATCCCATATACAGTGCGTTTTTTTAACTCTGGTCATGGGATTTTCCGTGCTACAGTTTTTGAAACACTATATTGCTGCAAGTCACAAGATAGTTGCAAGCAATATTTCTTGCAAAGCCTTTTACAGATGGCAATTTAGACCAAAGATATACATATTCATGGATTTCGACAAGTTTCGCCAAGTTTTGACTAGATCTGTGGCTTTGATTAGTGAAAGAGGAACTAACCTAACCTGAACCAGCAATATAATACTGACATGTGACCTGCATACGTTCCCTTGTAAACTTAGAAACATAGGTACTTAAAATAAGTGCGTGTATAGAGTTGTCCCTTATACTTTCCGTCAGAACCAATCCTTGGGCGCGTTTCGCCGTTTGACGGCTCATCAGCAAGTTGTAACTTTAGCGTGTAGCCGATACCTACCTAGCTATGAGATGAAATCATTGCTTCGGCGTTTTCTATATTATGCACAAGATCAGACAAACATCCCTTTTAATTGGTAGTCACATTATCAATTAATTTTTATTGTCTGCTAATATTTTCTTGGCGTTTTGAATTATGTCGAGCGGGTTTTTGGGATTTGGTCCCACTGTACATCAGTTTCAGAATTGCCGACAGATGACAGAGCAGGGGTCTCCAAACTCTCCAGCCTTAGGGCCATACTGATTACTCCAGTAAGTTCCAAGGGCCAACACCGTTTTAATTTTCCTGCCATTATCTATAATTTCTAGACTAGTCGCCGAGTACGCGCCCTGAGCGAGCATACGCTTGCTAAATTCGTTAGTTCAATTACTATTGTGTTGTACTGTATTGTTACGACCGCGACACTTGACATCTGGTGGTTACACGCGGAAATAATCGTCGAACCTCGTTGGTTCGAGAAAGTTCTGGTGTATTTCACTCACTTCTAGATGGCAGTAATTGGAGTATCAAAAGGCTAGCGGCGCGACCGCGAGTCAGTCCACCTAGGGAACGCGAAGGAAGCAAATCTGTGTGTTGTGAAATAAAGTAGTGCGTAACTCCTTAAAACGTGTTTAAAAGATATCTTCGTAACAGTATTTTGATTTGACTTGTTGTTTTTGTGTGTGATTTGCTAGTATGGAAAAGAAGCGAAAAATACTCAGTGAATGCAGAACATTCAAAGATCAATGGAACTTTTAATATTTCGTAATTGAGTCCAGTAAGAAGGCGCTATGTTTGATTTGCAATGAAACCATAGACGTCCTCAAAGAATATATCATTAAACGTCATTTTTAAAATCACTCAAAATATACTGGAAGTTTGCGGACAGAAAAATTTAAAGGTTTGAAGTGCGAATTGAAATCGCAGCAATCTTCGTTTACGAAACTCAATACTGAACAAGAGGCTGCAACTCGTGCGAGCTTTCGTGTGACTCTTGAAATCGCAAAATGGAAATTATTGATGTACAGTGCAGTGATATAATTAAGAACAGATTAATTAAATCTCTTTTAAATAATAATGTGAGCACAACCCCCTGATTTTGAATAGGGATGAGGGGTGTTGCGATACCTCATTTTGAAGATCTTATCGAGTACTATCTGACCCTAAAATTTCGCTTCAAAATTTTTATCTTTAACGAAATGACAGCTAAAATAGTGGAAGACTACTTACTTTTGTGATTAGTTTATGAAATGCTGAAAATGACCACCATTCACTTCCATGCAGTAAAATAAATTTTGCTTAAAACGTTCACGTACATTACTCAACATTTCTGGTGTAATTTAACGGCATTCATTAATGATCCGAAATCGCAAATCATTCAGTGACTCAGGCTGGGTAGCATAAATCTTAGATTTCAGGTGACCCCATAGAAAAAGTCCAGTGGAGCCAGATCAGGTGATCTGGGTGGCCACTCAATATGTCCCCTTCTTCCAATCCAGGCCTGAGGAACATTTTCATCTAAGAACTGACGCACAGGTTGAGCGAAATGACGTGGTGCGCCATCTTGTTGAAAAATGATCGTTACATGGTCTTCTTCATTCTCCAATACTTGAACGAGGGCTGGATAAATAGCGTTCTCTAATAGTTCTAAATAAATTTGGCCAGTGAGATTACCGGGTATATAAGAAAAGGGCCGATTATGTGATTTCCATAAATACCCGCCCAAACATTTAACTTTTGGGGATGCTGAGTATGCACTTCACGAAATAATCTTGGATTTTCATCTGACCAATACCGACAGTTATGCCTGTTTACAATGCCATTAAGGTAAAATGAACACTCATCCGAGAAACAGATATTGAACATGTAGTTAGGATTATTGTTAATAATTCCACTGACCACTTCACAGAACTGGAGTCGGCGATCGAAATCATCCTCATTCAGTTCCTGAACCAGTCGTATCTTAAAAGGATGGAACTTATGTTGTTTAAGGATTCTCATGATTGTTGTGCGTGAAACACCAGATACATCGGACAATTTCCTAGTACTAAGGGTCGGATCCATTGCTACTTGACCTAAGACAGCCACTTCCCTCGCTTCGTCTCTTTCATACGCCCTCTTTTTGTTTCCGACTGAACCAGTAGCGTCAAATTTGGCAACCAGTTGCACAACGTAAGCAGCGGATACATTTTTTTCAGGATGTCGTTCATTAAATAAAGCCGCTGTTACTCGCGCAGAGTCGTTATTTCTAAAAAATAATTTTATCATTTCCACCCTTTCGTCTACGGAATACACCATTTTAATTCTACTACAAAGTTACAATCGCTTTGACACAGTTTTAACGTTCTTAAAAATTCACAATAGACTAAGGTAAATCAAAAACATGGCCCGTCTACTTTTTTGGGCAAAAAAATTAACAAATAAATAAATAATTGAAATGCGTCTGATAAGAGTAATATCCTCGAGGTAAATTCCACATTCTCTACTCATACACCAGCGTTCTTTACTGCATGCAAGTGAATGGTGGCCATTTTCAGCATTTAATAAACTAATCACAAAATTAAGTAGTCTTCCACTATTTTAGCTGTCATTTCCTTAAAGATGAAAATTTTGAAGCGAAATTTTAGGGTCAGATAGTACTCGATAAGATCTTCAAAATGAGGTATCGCAACACCCCTCATACCGATTCAAAATCAGGGGGTTGTGCTCACCCCCGTTCGGGGTTGAAGTTACGGAGATGAAAAAAGCGGAAACGTTATTCCCCCTCGAATCAGAAATCGACGGGTCCGAGCGATTTTCCACATTTTCATTTTAAAGCAGGAAAATCGAGGTGTGAAGTTTTCGTTGGACCACCCTGTATATGTTTATAAAGTTAATTGGATTAATTTTAATTATTTGTTAGTATTATACTTAAGTTAAATTTCCTGCGTATTATACTTGTCATTAAGCTTAACCTAGCAAGTAAATAAAACCGAGTTATTATCATTCTGTGTTTTTTTTTTATCCAACTTATCACAACAACAATAACAACAATAAGCCATTAGCTGTCGCGGGCCGGATTGAGGACACTGGCGGGCTGGATTTGGCCCGCGGGCCGTAGTTTTTAGACCCCTGTCCTAGACGATCAGAACTAGAAGCGACAAACCACTTGAGTCGACACTCGAACGGGATTTAAAAAAGTTAATATATTTAAAAGAAGAGGTGCTGGAAGGCTCTGATGATTTTTCATAATATGTTGCGTCCTCTTTTCGTACGCCATGTAAACGGGAAAAAAGTGAAACAAAAAATATCGTGATTCAATTTATGTGAAATAAGCAAAAGCGTATGTTTTTTCAAAAATAGCTTCAAGGTGATAGAAAACATAACAATGGATCAAAGTTATCATTGGCTTAGATATACTGGATGTTCCATTAAAAGAGTATTCAATTTTTTGAATTTACAAGTAAAGTTAGCCTATATTGCAACGCCACAAGGCCAGTTTTATGTCGTGTCTAATACCTCGTATCTTTAACATGTTTTAAAACTTTATACTCTCTGTTTGAGATTAAGAGAGAGTAATAAAAGGTGGTAAAAATAATTTTAATAGGTTCTATGTCTATTTACATTGCATATTTCTTTCTGTATTTGCCTACCTCACCCTATGAAAGGCCCAAATACAACAGAAAGTGGGTTTTGATAAGCCATTGGCAGACATAGGCGTGCCTTCGGGGTCAGACCTTTGAGTAGCTATATTTCCCTAAAATCTGCATTAAATGAAAAACATAACTAAAGATTATCAGCACAATATTTTTATTTATTAAAAATAAAACTTTAAAAAAATTAAAAAATTGAAACTAAAAAAACCTAAGTGTTATAATGCTTAAATAGAAATACTAGTTTAGCTGCTTTGTTACTGCCAAGTCTGTTTGTTATATCTGAATGTACGAATCCATAAGTAGAAAACATCCTTTCGATATCAGCAGACGATGCACAGGCACACAAAACAGAAATTACTATAGGGAGCACTTGCTTAATTTCTGAAACATCTTCTTGAGATCTCCACCACTGTACTGCTGTTACATTTTTGATTATTTCCTCTGAAAACAGAGTTTTTTGAATAGGGTCCGACTTAGCTTCCAACTTAATTAGTAATGGTAATAATCCTGTGTCTGCAAAATATTTGGAAACAATGTGTAGATCATCTCTCTTTTCTTTAGCTAGTAATGGATATTCTTTTTTGTTTATTGTAGGATCCAAAATATACACCAAAAAGTGAAAGGGGGTTAGAGCTTGAACATATCTGTTCTTAAATAATTGATATTGACGCAAGCTTCTTTCTTCTTCAAATTCAAAACTGTCAAAAATAGCCAGTAACTTTTTCCATATGTAAACTGCTTGAGATAAAAATGCACCTTTTTGCTGCATTGCATCCAGTGCTATAGAAATTGGTTTTAGCAACTGTAGAAAATCTTCAGCCATCCTTTTAATACAGATATCTGAAATTTTTTAAAAAATCACTGGATCAATTTGATCTTTAGATCTCAAGACAATCTGAAAGTGTATTCCATCGAACATCCTGAGGTAAGACCAATTTCTTGCCCCCTTTTTCTTTATACCAAGCATTTGGCAAATGGGTATTTCTGAAGTATTTCACAATATGTACTATATGTTCTTTTATCTGCGATGCTTCTAAATCTTTGGAGAGCAAACTAAATAAGTGTGCCGAACAACCATATGTAATTATAGGGTAATTGGACGACTCGGTAATTTTTTTCTTCATACTGACCATGTTGCTCGCATTATCTGTAACAATACTGGTAACTTTACAGTTATATTCATTTTTGCACTTATTTATTGAGTTAATAGCCAATTCGGCAAGATAGTCAGCTGTATGGGGATGACTAGATGTATCTATGCTTTCTAAAAGAACACTGTTTCCATCCTCTGCAGTCAAAACGACACAGATTATTTATTATTAATTAGATTTTTCTTCTTCAAATACTTTATTCAAGAGAGTTGATGATAACTGTAATCTAGATGGTGGAAGGTAACCAGGTCTTAGCATTTCTATGGCCTTTCGAACCTCTTTATTTTCTATAGCTCTAAAACTGCAATTTGTTGCGTAAACGGCTTTGGCTATTTGTCTGTCCAATTATTTTTTCTTATCTTGTCCAGTTCGCACAACAAAAGAATCCAAATGACCGCTACTTCCACTATTTTCACGTCCACCTACACTTCACTTTTCACAGTTATCGCTTTTCTGTTTCTTTGTCAACTGGATAATTTCACTCTGGCTAGTTCCTGGCTGTGACTGACAATCACCATGCAGAGTTTCAAGACGCTGATATCACTAGTTTCACTTTTGCAGGTTTCCCAATGACTTTTTAGTCTGTCCACTAGACCTTTCAACTCTTTACCACACTTTTTACATACTGCTCTATAACCTAGTTTGCCCACCACTTTCTTTTTTATAAAATGCTGCCAAACACTATAAATTCCTTTCTGCCCCGGCTTGTCATGAGTTCAAATGTTTTGATAGATTACCCCCTAAAGCAAAAATATTACTGATAACTAAAATAAGTGCGTATCGTTTATATAGCCGGGCGTTTCTGCCAGTTATTACAAGTTTCGACAAAGGCGCAAACTTGCAAAAACTACGCGAACGAAATTTGCATGTTAAAACTTCTTCAGTTTTGCTTCGAATCTGTACTATTCCTGCCTAAAAATATTTGTTTAATTAACAAAACAAAATATAAGCAGTTAGAAATATTTAAAAAATATGATATTTGTAAAAGCTGGTAATTTTTTTTTAAAAATCAAAAGAATCATGATTTCTTTAAAAAAATCATGATTTTTATCAACCCTGCCGATATCGGTATTGGTCGATCCTTAGTGTTGAGCGGTGTTATTTGTTAATGGAAGTTTTGCAGCTTCAAGAACTTGAATGTCTGTTTTGTGTATTGTTTCTGCTCAAAAAGTTCAAAGGATATGAAAATGTGTTCCCTTCATTTCTTTTCTAGCATTGTATATGAACTGATTATCTGTTATTAAAAAGCATTTTTTTGGATTTACGAGACAACACGGCAACATCGTTTTTCGTGCGTCCATTTTATCTACCGTAATGTCCACTAAATGTTTATTTAAAAAATCCTCGTAGTCCATCGACCGTTCCCGTCTTAAACCGAAGCGCACATGCCGACGTCGGCGCCGCGACGCCTCAGTAAGTCGGTCGTGCACCGCGACGCCACTTATTGCACCGACCGTCGAAGATAAGAGACTTTTACCACAATATTTCCAAGATTTTGTCACGAACTGTGTATTTGTGTGAGAATGTGACGTTACTGTAGTGACTTGCCGCATGGATAACTCTGTAGCCCATCATTCCCGGAACGAGCGTCGCTCCACCAAATGCCATCTGCTACTTTAAGCCTGTTTTACACTAGACGTTGCGTCAAAATGCCCGTTTTTACCCGCGACGCGTCCCTTTACTACGATCAACAAGTGCGCGGGTCTGAGTCGGGGGCGCTTGGAGTGACGATCGAGCGATATGCCGTGCTCTGAGCGCCCGGGGATCAGAAGAGATGCCCGTGAGCACGGGGGTGACGTCATTTCATCAGGGCTCAGCAGGCTTGGATCCTCCCCGAGCCAAACGGTGCAAACTTTGCGACGGTAGGGAGTGTTCTGAGTGTATTGTGGCTTAGGGAAATTACGAGCTTTTTTGTGTGATGTTTTGTGGGCCACGTTAAGCTTTTTGTGGCTGAATGCATTGGCTTTTTGTGTTGCGTTTTTATAGGAGTTAAGTGAGGATTGGTCAGTCCCGTTTTCAGAAATTACAACAGACAACAGGTCAGTTTTTTTTAGAGCGGGGTTTGTTTTTAGAAGAAGACCTGTCTTTTCGAACTGAGCCTGTTTCATCAAATATGGCATGTTTTTTAGAACTAGATTCTATACCGGGTGATGCATGGCTTAGTTGAACATCCCAGGTAAATTTTGAGGTGGCTAAATATTGGCTCTCCTGCACATTTTAGAGAAAAATTGTATTGTAATTTTTTGAAGAGGACGATATAATAAACCTATGTGCCATACATACATCCCTAAATACCAAATATAATTAATTTTTTAGAACTTTTTAGCTTTAAAAAGTTTTGCTAAAGATCTCTCCTCAGAATGTGACATTTTATTAAAGAGTGATAATACAACTGTTGCTCTCATAAAAAAAAAAAAAAAAAAAAAAAAATGGGTAGCTCAAGACATTCTCAAGCGAAATAACTTTGGCATATATCTTTAAAACAAAATATCATCGCTGATATTGAATCTCGGATTACCAATGTTTAAACTGAATATGCAGTATGTAATAAGAGTTCTGTACAATTGTTAAGATTTTTGGAAAGCCCAAGGAAATGTGGTAGATACGCCTCTTGGAAACCGGACCCCGGGTCTTTTGCCGTTAACGCTTTCTCCTCGTCTTGGTCATCCTTCTTTTTCTCCACCATTCTTCATAATTGGAAGGCCACTTAATAAGATTATTTGTGACCAGGCTGAGGGTATGGTGGTTATTCTATATTGGATCACCCAATCTTGATATACATTTTTTCTCAAACTTTTAGTTTCAGAAATTGTCTTGCTTTCTCCTAGAGTTAACATTTGTCCCCTTCTAGGGAGAGTCACCTGCTCTGTAACAAGCTAATATCCTGGCAGTGGGCTATGGAATGTGTTTCAGTACGGTTAAGGTCATTAAGTGACAATTCTCTTAAACAATATAATTCCCCTTTTTTCGAAGTGGTGAATAAATTTTAATAAGCCAATCCTAACTTATTTAATTAAATGTGATGGCAAAATTACGAAATTTTCATAGTTTAGGTAATACAGCAAACACCAGCAAATTATTATTTGGCATTGACAAAACGAAAAGTAGCGTCAGTGACAACATTTTCATTGAAGGCGTAGTTTTATTGATGTTGATGAAATGAATTATTCTTCTTGGATATGGTTAGTGGACTGTATTTTAATTTTATTACTGATTAACAAAATAACAATTTTACAATATTAACAACATGACAACACATTTTTTATGACAGTGACACTTTTTCTTTTTTACAACAACATATAACTGGTATTCGACTGTTCATATAACGGGTGACAAAGATATACCACGACAGAGTCGTAACATTCCGCCCGACCTTGAAATGTCTCATTTCAATACAATACTCAAACAACACGGAACATTAATATTATTTAAGTATTTTTAGTCCTGTATAGGTAAAACGCATAGTTTAGTTATTGCCCGTTTTATTAGTCCGGAATTTGTACGCACATTTGCAACGCGCACTCGGTTGTCGGTTCCAGTGAAAGTCTCTACCACTCGTCCTAATACCCATTGATTGGAAGGTAAACCTTCCTCTCGAATCAAAACTAAAGTTCCAGGCTTCAATGCGGGTGAATCTGAAGAACTAGTTTTCCATTTATTACGAGCTTGTAGCGAACTCAAATAATCTTGCGACCATTTCTTCCAAAATTGTTGAGCTAACTGAGTTAACAACTCATATCGTCTAAGACGGTTTGGATTTTCCATAATTGTGTTTTGAGGTAGTGCAGCAAGTGAAGACCCAATTAGAAAGTGAGCAGGGGTTAATGCTTGGATATCACTGGGATCTTCGGTTAACGGGAGTAAAGGACGGGAGTTTAAACAGGACTCTACCTGGGTGAAAACGGTATATAATTCTTCGTATGTCAAAACGGTATTTCCTACTACTCGCTCAACATGATATTTAGCACTCTTAACAGCACTTTCCCACAGACCACCAAAGTGTGGGGACCTAGGGGGAATAAATTTCCAGGAAATATTTAAGTTAGTTAAATATTCCATAAGGCGAGTTTTTGTATTCTGATTGTTAAACATTTCATATATATTTTGTAAATCATTATTAGCTCCCACATAGTTAGTACCATTATCTGAATAAATTTTGGAACATAGTCCGCGCCGTGAAATAAATCTCTTAAAACAGTTTAAAAACGAGTCGGTACTAAGGTCACTCACCAGTTCTATATGAACGGCCTTTGTCACAAAACATACAAAAATACACATGTATGCTTTAAGAATCTTAGAATTCCGAAGGCTAGAAGCCTTAATTTTAAAAGGCCCAGCAAAATCGGTGCCGCAAATGCTAAACGGTCTGCATGGGGTAATTCGATCTGCTGGTAATTCACCCATTATTTCATTTAAAGATTTAGGTTTATTTCTGAAACAGACAATACATTTTATAAGAACCTTTCGAATAGTATTTCTCCCAGAAATAGGCCAGTAACGTAAACGTATGATAGCTAAAAGAGCCTGTGACCCTGAGTGTAAGTATTGATAGTGATAGTGAAGAATGATAAGTTTAGTTAAAACATGATCTTTCGGAAGTATAATTGGATGTTTTTGATCATAACTTAGATTAGAGTTTTCCAAACGACCGCCTACGCGCAATACACCTTTAGAATCGAGACCGGGATTTAAAGCCAACAGTTTACTCGAATGAGGTAGACATTTTGAATTTTTAATACATTTTATTTCATTTGCAAATTCAGAAAGCTGACACATTTTAATCAATAAACTCAAAGAATCATTCAATTCAATTATTGTCAAACAATCTTTATTTTTATTAAGTAAATTTCCCTTACAGTTACTTACAAATCTTAGTATATATGCTAACACTCTTTGAAGTTTTTGTAGCGATGAATATCTTGTAAATAAATCTGTAAATAAATTATTTTGAATAACAATAGGATATGCCTTGAGGTTATCCGAAACGTTTCTTTTTTCTGGTACATTCAAATTATTATGTTCTAGCGATTTACCAGATGGCCATTGACAATCTGGATTTGTCATCCATTCTGGCCCATTCCACCAAAGTCTACAGGCACTCAATTGCTCCGGATTTAAGCCTCTACTGATTACGTCCGCGGGGTTGTTTTCACCAAGAATATGGCTCCATCTATATTCTGATGTAAGTCGTTGAACTTCTGACACTCGGTTTCCAACAAAAGTTTTCCATTGATATGGTTCCGCTGCTATCCAGGAAAGGACAATAGTGGAGTCCGTCCAAAATCTAACTGCATCAAAATTTAATTGAAGTGATTTAATAACTCTTGCTGCCAATTGACTAACAAGTACCGCACCACAAAGTTCCAGTCTGGGTAAAGACCTTTGTTCAATCGGAGCCACTCGGGATTTGGCGCAAAGCAATTGAACTGTTATTTTATTTGCTGTATTACTTGCTCTTATATATATGCAACCACCATATGCTTGCTCTGAAGCGTCACAAAAACAATGTAGTTCCAATTTGACCATATTAGTTGGATCAAATACTAGCCTTGGAATTTGAATTTCATTTAGTGTAGGTAGTTGCTGATTAATTTGTATCCATGAAGTGTGAATATCCATCGGTAATGACTCATCCCAACTTATTTTAAGTTTAAATAACTGTTGTAATAGAATCTTAGCCTTGATTATTGTCGGTCCAACTAATCCAAGTGGATCAAATATCTGGGATATTGCTGAGAGTATTACTCTTTTGGTAGGTTTATTTGTTTGTAATGGCTTAACTGAATAGTTGAATGTATCCTGTTTAGAATCCCAAGTTAAGCCTAGTGTTTTTGTAGTTGTATCCTCTTGAATAAAGTATGTAGAATCTTGAGACTGTATATTAGCTAAGATGTCCGGGCAATTAGATATCCATTTGCGTAAATTCAAACCGTAATCCTTTAAAATAGTTATAAGGTCGACTTGTAATTTCTTAGCCCTTTCAACAGAATTTTCTCCTGTTAGTACGTCATCCATATAGAAATCAGTCATTAGAACCTTACTACATTCTGGATAAATTGATTTAGCTTCCATTCCAATTTGTTTTAAACATCGTACTGCCAAAAATGGAGCCGAAGCTGTTCCATAAGTGATAGTGTTTAACTGAAATATTTCAACAGGTTCGTCTACATTGCTTCTCCAAAGTATTCGTTGTAAAGCTCTTTGTTCGGGGTTTACATTGATTTGCCGATACATTTTTTCAACGTCGGCAACCATGGCATATTTATTTTTTCTAAACCCTAACAATATCTCAAATAAATCTTTTTGAATTTTGGGTCCAACCATTAGCTTATCATTCAGTGATACGCCGTTTGCTGTAGATGCGCTGGCGTCAAAGACGACTCTTAAGCGTGTTGTGGTCGACTCCTTAAAGATGCCATGATGTGGAATGTAATAGTTTTCTTGCTCAATATCTTCTGTCTCCAAATCTATCTTTGTCATATGTCCGAGTGTTTCATATTCTTCCATGAAATCTACATATAATTTCTTAAAGTCTGAGTTTTTTGCAAATTTCCTTTCTAAACCTTCAAATCTTAGTTTAGCTGTATTGAATGAATCTCCCAGTCTTGGTAGGTCCTTTTTTATGGGTAGGTTGACACAAAATCTTCCTTTGTTATTTCTAGTTGTAGTGTCCTGAAATATGTCTTCGCAGCCTTTTTCTTCGTTAGACAACAGCTCGTCGTCGTTTATGGTTTCTTCGATCTTCCAGAACCGTTCCATTTGCTGATGTACATCGTTAACTGATAAATGACATCGACTTGGTTGGTTTAAACACTGAGGAGACACTGGACCAACTATAACCCAACCTAACATTGTTTTTTGTAGACATGGTTCGCCCTTGTTAAGTTTTATTTGACCGACCGAGAGCAATTCCCAAAAAAGAATAGCTCCAATTAATACATCGATTTTATTCGGAATGTGATATGTAGGATCAGCTAACATCAGTTCTTGTGGAATACTTAAGCGTCCCGTGTTTATTTTGCAAGATGGTAAATCTCCGGTTATGTTTTTAACAACCAAGAACTTAGTTTTCGCAACATATGCGGATATTCGTGATGAAATAGTTGTTTCCGACATACTCGATATACTTGTAATTGATTGACCTATACCTACTACTGGTATACTGATTTTTGTTTGATTTAGTTTTAACCGAGCGCATAATTCTTGAGTCATAAAATTTGACTGGGACCCTGAGTCCAAAAGTGCTCTACATTCCACTGGTTTTCCAAATTTATCCATAATATAAATAATAGCCGTAGAAAGTAATACTTCTGAACTATTCTCTGTATTTAAACTTTGCGAGGACATTGTTTGTTGACTAGGAAATATTGGTGATTGATTCATAGTTGGATCTGGTATTTGATCTGATATATTAATATCACCATGTAAATGTTGAAACCTTGAATATCTTGCATTCTCAGATATTTCTGGATTTTGCATAACATTTGGCAACATTGGCGCACTGCCTTGTATATTATTTCTATTGAATTGTTGAATTGTATTCATGTTTGGGGAAATACTCGTATTTTGACTAGCATGTTGTGTAGTATATTGCCTAGCATTTGTGTTTGATTCATTTGCAATAAAGTTTGTGTTTAAGATTTCTGTGTTTTGATTTTGCATAGTATTTATATTTTGCGCAAATAAATTGTGTTGTCTGTTTGGATTAACGTGTAGATTTCTGTTTGTATTTATTTGCGATGAATTCTGTCTTAATTGTGATTGACCATGTGCTTGATTGATTTGTGCTTGCCTTTGATTGTATGTTTGCCTCGCATGTATGTTTGACTGATCTGTGTTTGAGTTTCTTGTTACATTTTCAAACTCTAAATGTAACAGTGAATTGTGTTTCTTATCGCATTTTTTACAATTAGTGCCATAACATTCTTGAGTTGTATGATTGGATCTTAGACAATTTAAACAAAGATTACATTTTTTTGCTTCGTTGATTCTTGCCTGTATGGATAAATTTAGAAATTTGTTACAATAAAATGGCAAATGTGTTTCTCCGCAAAAAGGACATGCAAAACCTGGTTTTGTGACTACAGGAAATGAATGTTTTTGATATGATTTTACGCCTGATTTTTGAACCGAACTCGGTCCTGTATTTACCTTATTTTGGTCTAACGTTTCTAATAACGAACATCTTTTTTGTAGAATGTCAAAGAAATTATCTAACGTTGCTTGGTTATTGTTATTCTGTAAAAACAACTCCCATTCACGCCTAGTACCAGCTTCTAATTTATTGGATAATAAAAATAGCAAAATTGTGTCCCACGATTTGATTGGGTGTTGTAAAATCTCCAAAATTCTTAAAATCTTTTTTGATTTATCTAACAATTGCCTAAGCTGTGAATGAGATTCGCTGGTTACCGCAGGTAGATCAAAAAGTTCTTTTAAATATGTATCTGTTATTAGCTTTTTATTTTCAAACCGATCTTTTAACAACTGCCATGCAACTATATAATTTTGATCACTAATAGGCAACGAATGAATTACCAAGGCGGCCTCGTTAGTTAAAGAAGCTTTTAAATAATGGAATTTCTGTATGTTTGATAGCGATTGATTGCTGTGAATAAGTGAATTGAACGTGTCATAAAATGTTACCCACTGCTCGTACGATCCATTGAATTTTGGAACCTCAATTAAAGGAAGCCTTGCTTGTACTGACTGTACTGCAGAACCGACACTCTGTGACATGTTACTGATATTATTTGTTACTAATGTAGACTGGGTTATGTGGTTCGCTACTAATGATTTACCAAGCGTTATAACTTCAAAAAACTCATCCTCAAATGTCGCTCTTTCCCCTTTTTCGACCTCTAATTCCGATTCATCGTCAAGTAACGCCTCTATTTTATTTTGAATTTCCTCAAAATTATCCCATAACTCGCTACACTTTTTAACCCGGTCTGGTAACTGCTGTTTTTTATTTATATCAAAATTTTCAAAAAATATCTTAAAACGCCCCAACTGACTTATCAAAGCGTTTCTCTTACGGATATTATCCGTCAAATCTATACCTCTACGTTTTGGATTAACCATTTTTCTATAAATTCTTTAATATGTCACCGTTTTAACTACTTAACAAAGCAACAAATATTCGACCGTTTCACACAGGCAAGCCTGCAAATCGTATAGGAAAAGGAAAGGGATAGGATTACTCACTGATTTGACTTTTTGGGTTTTCTGCTTGGGTTTTCGGCAATTTTTTGTTGATCAATATCCTTCTCGATGGACCAATAGTTTTATTGATGTTGATGAAATGAATTATTCTTCTTGGATATGGTTAGTGGACTGTATTTTAATTTTATTACTGATTAACAAAATAACAATTTTACAATATTAACAACATGACAACACATTTTTTATGACAGTGACACTTTTTCTTTTTTACAACAACATATAACTGGTATTCGACTGTTCATATAACGGGTGACAAAGATATACCACGACAGAGTCGTAACAAGGCGCTTTAATTATAGCTAAATGTGAGCTATTCCATTAAGGAAAAAGTAACTATGATTAAGTGGTAATATACAGTAAACAGTTTAAGAGTAGTGTCTGAAATGTTGTCAGCTCAATTCCCTGATAAGCCTATCCCTTCCATTTCAATAATTAAACTTATAATTAGTAAATTTGAGTCCAAAGGCACTGTAATAAATAACTGTAAATGCTCAACTCAGAATGTCAATAGAATTGAAGAAAGGGATAATGGGGTCTTCATATTTTACTGCACGTGGAGGAAAATAAAATGATTAGCACAAGGATTCTTGGGCAAGCCGTAGGAAACCATCAAACCACAGTGTTGCGCACTTTAAAAGACATAAATATTTTCCTTACAAGTATGAGAAACATCAAGAGGTTTTTTGAGAAATATTTGTTTTACCGATGAATGTACAGGGTGATTGTTTATATTTTACTAGATGGATATCTCGGTTAATATTAGTCTTACAAATAGGTTTAAATTAGCAATTTTGAGATATTTTTAACGGGTAATCAGAATCCGTTATCAAAAAAACAAAAAAGCATCATAAACTTAAAATTTTTAAGTTACCTGGTATTTTTGAATGAAACCAGGGTTAAGATGATTAAAATCAATTGAATAAAATCATGATTTTAATCAGTATGATTTTTTTTTTCATGATTAATTTAAAAAAGAGTTTTAAAATTTTAACACTTAAAATGTTCATACAAAAAATAAAACCCAGACGCATTTTGATGTGGTGTTATTTATTATTTTATTATAATAATCGAAGAGAACAGCTGGTTATTACAAAAGTAATACTTTAAAAAAATTAAAAAGTTAAAACTAAAAAAACCTTTTTAATACAAAAACATACTTAATTTAAACAAAAAAAAATATAAAAAAACCTAAGTGTGATAATGCTTAAATAGAAATACTGGTTTAGCTGCTTTGTTACTGCCAAGTCTGTTTCTTATATCTGAATGTACGAATCCTTAATAGAAAACATCCTTTCGATATCAGCAGACGATGCACGGGCACACAAAACAGAAATTACTATAGGGAGCACTTGCTTAATTTCTGAAACATCTTCTTGAGATCTCCACCACTGTACTGCTGTTACATTTTTGATTATTTCCTCTGAAAACAGAGTTTTGTGAAAAGGGTCCGACTTAGCTTCCAACTTAATTAGTAATGGTAATAACCCTGTGTCTGCAAAATATTTGGAAACAATGTGTAGAGCATCTCTCTTTTCTTCAGCTAGTAATGGATATTCTTCTTTGTTTATTGTAGGATCCAAAATATACGCCAAAAAGTGAAAGGGGGTTAGAGCTTGAACATATCTGTTCTTAAATAATTGATATTGAAGCAAGCTTCTTTCTTCTTCAAATTCAAAACTGTCAAAAATAGCCAGTAACTTTTTCCATGTGTAAACTGCTTGAGATAAAAATGCACCTTTTTGTTGCATTGCATCCAGTGCTATAGAAATTGGTTTTAGCAACTGTAAAAAATCTTCAGCAATCCTTTTAATACAGATATCTGAAACTTTTTTAAAAATCACTTGATCAATTTGGTCTTTATGCTCTTCACATATTATTAACAATTTTGGCCACTCATTTACATAGATCTCAAGACAATCTGAAAGTGTATTCCATCGAACATCCTGAGATAAGACCAATTTCTTGCCCCCTTTTTCTTTATACCAAGCATTTGGCAAATGGGTATTTCTGAAGTATTTCACAATAAGTACTATATGTTCCTTTATCTGCGATGCTTCTAAATCTTTGGAGAGCAAACTAAGTAAGTGTGCCGAGCAACCATATGTAATTATAGGGTAATTGGACGACTCGGTAATTTTTTTCTTCATACTAACCGTGTTGCTAGCATTATCTGTAACAATACTGTTAACTTTAGAGTTATATTCATTTTTGCACTTATTTATTGAGTTAATAGCCAATTCGGCAAGACAGACAGCTGTATGGGGATGACCAGATGTATCTATGCTTTCTAAAAGAACACTGCTTCCATCCTCTGCAGTCAAAACGACACAGATTATCGGCTCATGATGTATATTGGACCATCCATCTAAGGACATGCAAACAGATTGTCCAGATAACTTGTTAAAACAATTAGATTTTTCTTCTTCAAATATTTCATTTAAGAGCGTTGATGATAACTGAAATCTAGATGGCGGTCTTAGCATTTCTATGGCCTTTTGAACCTCTTTATTTTCTATAGCACTAAAACTGCAATTTGTTGCGTAAACGGCTTTGGCTATTTGTCTGTCCAATTCTTTTTTCTTATCTTGTCCAGTTCGCACAACAAAATAATCCAAATGACCGCTACTTCCACTATTTTCACATCTTTAAGAATTTTATGATCGGTTAGGATATTGTTTAGCTATTAATGGAGGGTTGTTTGAATCAATGTTTTTGTGTCTTAGGTATGTTATGTTTAAGTAAATGCTTGGTAATAAAAACATAATGGTGTCTTTTATTTTGGATGTGTGATTGCTGGATTGATGAAACAAAAATGTGTTTTTAATGTGAAATAATCTTTATTCGTTATGTCCAGCTTTACGTCAATTTTGGACAATAGCGCCATAGAAATTATTTGCTGGTGTTTGATGTATTATCTAAACTATGAAAATTTCGTAATTTTGCCATCACATTTAATTGAATAAGTTAGGATTGGCTTATTAAAATTTGTTCAAACTTTGCACATGGGTTTATTATATCGGGCTCTTCAAAAAATTATAATACAATTTTTCTGTAGAATGTACAGGGGAGCCAATATTTAGGCACCTCAAAATTTACATCATCCGGTATTAGATATATAAAAAATAATGGCTACTTATATTGATAGAAACTCAAATATAAAAAAATAATAACCAATTTTCTAAACAAAACCATTTGTTTTTATGAATCAATAGTAAATTCATTTCCAACATTCTGCAATACACGAGTACTATTTTATTACTAATTCAATCGATGCATATTTTTGGGATGACATAATTGGAATTTGTGTATTGTAGTTAGTGGCCTATTCGGAGTTCCGCATCGAAGTGCGATACATTATTTTATTTAATACTTTCATATAATGCATACAAAGGTATTAAGCTGCTCATAACTCACTAGTGAGTTATACGTATATAGGGTGTTTCATTAATAGAGCGAGTTTTCCTGCTTAGAAGAAAAACGTTACAGGGTGTTTAAGTTTTATTTTTATTTTTGTGTTTTCTAAATAGTTTTTTAAATAATGTCGATATTTGAACTAAATTTGGTATAGAGGGCGCCACCTACATGTCTTTTTATTATTTTGAGGAGTCATAACTTTTTTATACGTGCTTAATTATAATACATTTTTAAGTAAGAAAATAGATTTCTCTATCATTATTACGTGAAACAGGCACTTCGCGCTTGCCATTAAACTGCCTACATAACTATGTTAAATAACAGTGTTATAAAAGGAGAAAACTGCAGTGGCGTACATATTTTGGTCTTACCTTTGGTAAACGAACTTTTTTATTAGCTTCCAGCAAAAATTGTTCAATGTGTTCTTTTTCCAAAGTTTTACACTTTTTGGGCTTAAAATTTTTTGATTTGGACTTAGAAAAAGCTATCAGTTTCCCCCACCCCTTAATTTTATACACGCACTTAAGAAACACCATGTGTAAAAGAGTTGTTATTAAATAAATTATTACGTAGGTATTTTTGTGTTCTGTTTTTCCAATGTTTGGAAAATAAGTTCGACACCAATTTAAAAACTTTTCCAGTCGTAAGTTATTGACAATTATTCTTTTAGTGTTGCCGTTGCCAAATAGGATTAGCCGATGAAAAATGCTTCGACGTCGTAACAATTTTTTTTTGCAACGAATCGGCCTTTAAAATAAATTTTAAAATGTATTTTGGTATTTTCTCGTCTGTCATCTATGTGAGAAAAATATGTGTTTATATATTAGTGGAAAATTCCGATTCTTAGGAGAATTATGCTCCCTTTGGGCATTTAGTACGAATTATAGGGTATAGTCTTTAAATAATGCGAAGTGATAAATCAATCAAAACCGCCTTCTCCATGGGCGTGCGGGATTTTTCGGTATGTCTAGATTTAAATAGATCTGAATTTTTAAATTTGTGCAGAATTAGTACAAGTATCGATATTCACAAATTCAAGTTTTGTTTTCAAATATATATTTTAAAACTAAATTTTTTAAGCTTGGAATTATGTACAGCAGCTGTACCATTTGCCTGACGTTTTAGAAAGCAATTTTATCAAAACTAATTAGAGTCTAGGTACTTATTCCGTTCATTTTATTCCTTTTTTTTTGTACCTAATCCTGGTTACCTGTTTGCTAATTATGTGGTGATTATGCCTTTATGAGTGCCTCTATTGGACCTATTTATATCTATACATACCTACCTTGGGTGTTTGTTTCTCAGTGAAACTAGTCAAAGTGTGAAGTGTGAGTGTTTCTTTAATTAAATATGGAGAATTTTCAACAATTGCATAAACGCCCTAGAGTCGATCCATGTACAGGGTCATTTCGTATATTTAGACAGCGTCTGCTGCGTTTGTTATAAGAGATAGAAAAAAAATTTAAATACAAAAGTTGTAGGGTTTATCCTAAATCGCCAGAAAATGTTACGCAAAATAACAAATGACTATCACAAAGTTAGGAAAAAACACAAACTTGGTAACTCTTTAATGGGTCGCCCTGTATATTGAAACAAAAATTAATAGATCTTTTTTCCCTGAATTCAAAAATATATGATATGTTGACATTTGGTTTAGTCGTTTTCGAAATATTTGCATTTTAACAACGTGCATGATTATATCGTTTAAATTGTTTGAATTATTTTCAAGAAACAAAATAGAGCCGAAAAATTAAAAATATATTTTTTAATAAAATAATTTATGAAAATTCACAAGTGTTAAATGTGACCGCCGTTATTTTCAATACATTTTCTGTAATCTTCCTCTAATTTAGATAAAGCATTGTCAATATACTCCGGATGTTCTTCATTTAATGAATCTATACTGCTTTGAATTCTTTGCCTTAAGTCCTCTAAACTTTGACTTCTTTCTTTGTATACTTCATTTTTTAGATAGCCCCATAAAGAATTGTCCAAAGGGGTCAGGTCAGGACTATTAGGTGGCCAGTTAATGGTCCCAATGCGTTCCAATCCACTCGTTAAACCGATTATTTAAAAAATTTCTTAGGAGCATTGTGTTATGAGCCGGCGCGCCGTCCTGGTGCCATATTATGTTGTTATATCCCTAATAGGAAGCTCTTCTAAGAAACCTTTAATGTCATTTAAAAACTGGATGTATCTATCTTCTGTTAACGAGCCCTCAAATATAACTGGAGCAATTATTCGGTTCTTAAGAAACGCGGAAAAGTATCACTTTGCGCACTTGTTAGGAAAATAACTATTTCATACGCGCTTTATTGGTATGGAATTCATAACCAGGGCGCAGCGTCAATCATTGGAGGCTGTGATCATCGTATTTTGACAGTTCAAAACATCAGAAAAACTCGCGTTTTGTTGTAATAAAGAATATTGTGCAGCCAGTAAGACCAACAAAATTTGTTGTTTTTAAAATGAATCGGTTTGAAAATCTTACTATATGCAAAATATGCGTGAAATTGTCTGATGTAATGATCAATCATCGTGCGATGACTTATTTACCCGCATTAATAAAGGATTGTGGCTCCTACTTGAAGAAAGAAAATTTGTTTCGAATTGTTCACGAATATTTGCATTTTTAAACTATTCAAAATTCAAAGTGCTAAATGGAAAAAAGGTGAATAGAATAGTGTCTAAATATTATACCGGGTGTTGCATCGTCGAGCGGGACATAGGAAATCCCATGTAATTTTAAATGGGGTCAATTATTGGCTTCCCTAATTATTTTAGAGAAAAATTCTATTTAGGTTTATTAAAGAGCACTAAAACCCACATTCAAAAGAATAACTTTACATATTTTTGATGAGCCCGTTTACGGGTTATCGCCGATTTCTTTTTAACTATTTCTCCTTTTTATGGCCCCGTATTTGCGGGCACCAGTCAAGGTAAAAGATGACTGTCAAATAAAGTTGTCATTTTGAAATGTGTGCTTTATTGTTATAAAAACTCGTACATCGAAAATATTAAAGGTGTATTTATGAGTACAAATTAATCTGAATAAAACTAAAATAAAGTATCCAATTACAAGGTTAATTATGACATTTTACATGTTTCAATATTTTACTAATTAATAGGTAGGTACTATTAAATTGTTAGAACTTTAGGATTTAAGAAGATGTTCAAATATTCCTCCATTGACTGCTAGACAATAACCGAGGCGATCATAAAATTCTCTTCTTACATTCGCTAGTTGGTAAACTGAAATTCTATTGCATTCGGCAGAAATAGCATTTTTTAACTCGTCTAGATTTGGGTATTTTTTATCTTTGTATATCCTGTTTTTTAAATGGCCCCAGAGAAAGAAATCATTTGGCGATAAATCAGGAGACCTGGCTGGCCAATTTACTGTATGATTTAAGCCAATAACATTTCCATTAAAAGCACGGTTTAAATATTCCCGGACAGCCAGGGTACTATGTGCCGGGCAGCCATCCATTTGGTACCAAACTTCCTGATTTTCCCTGGCGGCATCATGTAAAGTAGGTAAAATATGATCTTCAAGTAGTTCCAAAAAATATACTGCATTTAAATTTCGTGTAAGAAATAATGGCCCGATAATATTTTCTCCGAAAATCCCAGCCCATACATTAACTTTTTGTGGATATTGCGTCCTTGTTTCCACAAACCTGTGTTGGTTTTCTTTGCTCCAATATCGATAATTTTGAACATCGGGTTCATTGTTTAAGGTAAATGTGCATTCGTCAGTGAAACAAATGTTTTTTAAAAATTCCCTATCCATGTTTGCTCTTTCCATCATACCAAAACAAAACTCCTGTCGTCGTATTTCGTCCCTATCTCTTAGCTCTTGGTGCTTTTCATATTTGTATGAATAATATTTATGTCGTTTCAAAGCTCGTAACGCTGTGGTGTGATCTAATCCTATGTCATCCTCAAGTTTCCTTGTGCTGATCTTCCCATCATTTTCTTCCACGCACAATAAAACTTGCAAGTCCCTATCATTTCTTGCATCTCTTCTTTGTTCCTGCCTTTCTTCACATCTGCAGTTATTTATTACAGTGCCTTTTGTCTCAATTTTCTTGATAGTCCTTTCGACTGTAGATTTTGCAGGTATCGGTCTATTCGGATACAGAGCAGCAAACATGTCTGACACATTTTGATAACTATTTCCTTGATAATACCATTTAATCATCAATATTTTTTCTTCAGAAGTGTAATTTATGGCTAATATTTTCGATGTACGAGTTTTTATAACAATAAAGCACACATTTCAAAATGACAACTTTATTTGACAGTCATCTTTTACCTTGACTGGTGCCCGCAAATACGGGGCCATAAAAAGGAGAAATAGTTAAAAAGAAATCGGCAATAACCCGTTAACGGGCTCATCAAAAATATGTAAAGTTATTCTTTTGAATGTGGGTTTTAGTGCTCTTTAATAAACCTAAATAGAATTTTTCTCTAAAATAATTAGGGAAGCCAATAATTGACCCCATTTAAAATTACATGGGATTTCCTATGTCCCGCTCGACGATGCAACACCCGGTATATATTTCATTAGACATAGACATTTAATTCATTCCATTCCAAGTCCTGCATTTTCGCCATTAAGAAGAAAGGAGGTGTCCAAAGAATATAGAAAACATCTTAGCTCTGTAATTGAAATGTATCAAAATTATCATGTAAATAAATAAGAACCAGATTTTCAAAAAAATATTCTGTCATTATAAACGTCAAAAAATTTCCAGTATAATTCGCTGTTGGGTACCAACGAGGAAAAATTTTTCACTAAAATTCATCCGTTGCCATGCTAATCTGTCAAAATACACGTTTTGATTGGTTAAAAATTACAGGTGTGGAATTTTCTTAGAAATATAAAAAAAACACAAAAATGTCATAACATGTGTTTGATAAAACCAAACATATTTGGTACACCCTGTATAATTTTAAATAAATTGAAATAATGTAGTTAATGCCTCCCTATAACAAGTAATGTCATGGCTATGAAGCCGACTTAGAAATTTCCTGAGCACTTCACAAACTTAATTATTTTCCACCAAAAATATAATCTGAACACATTTAAACTAACCGTACTGTATGGTATAATCAATACGTAGTGTCAGTTTGCATGAATTGTGGTAATACGTGTCTGAATACAATCCACTCAGGCTGAATATTCGCTATAAGACATCATTAAGCTTATTGTGACATGACTTGCTTAGTGTATTTAGTTAGATTATTATCAATATGTTTTATATTATTTTTTAAATAAAGGAAATCATTTCTTGTAATAGTTATATAGTCTTAGCATTTTGTACAGACCTTTTAGAGACACCTTGTGTAATAGCCCAAGCAGCTTTTCATGCCTTTATAAAAACTGCGAGAATGTTCTTACAGTAACTTTAAAGATTAAAGTTGTATAAATTGCACTCCGGAACGTTCTTAAACTTAACATCGGAATAATAAACAAGTGAAACCTTTTCAGTGGATCAGGTGTTCAAAATGACCACCATCTTCTGCTAAGCAGAGCGCCAGTCGATCCCTGAACCCGTCTACAACGTTTAAAAGGAAGTCCTCTAGACTGGCCCGAATTTCAGCACTAATCCTGACTTTTAAAGATTCTAAAGTGATTTGGACGGTTAGCGTTAACTTTGTTCTTTAAGTGTCCCCACAAAAATAAGTCGAGCGGGGTTAAGTCCAGGGATCGCGCTGGCCAGTCAATAGCACCTCTTCTGCCTATTAAAAGTTCTGGGAATTGTTCGCTTATGTATTGTCTAACATTTGCGGCATAATGCGCAGGTGGTCCATCTTGCTGGAACCATACCTGTTCGTTTATGCCATTATTTACACCCGGTAAAACCATTTTGCAAGAAGGAATTATGTAATTCCTGAGGAGGGCCATATATTATTCGCCATTCAAATTATCATCTATGAAAAAAGGTCCCACAATATGTCTACCAACTATGCCCGCTCAAACATTAACTTTTTCGGGCCTCTGAGTATGACCTTCCTGGAACCAGTGAGTATTCTCAGCAGACCAATAACGATAATTGTGTCTATTAACAATGCCATTTAAATGGAAAGTAGCTTCATCCGAGAAAATGATATTTGTTGCGAAGTTATTATCGTTATATCTTTCCATCATCAGCTGACAAAATTCAGCTCTTCTATTAAAATCTAACTCGTGCACCAACTTTACCTTCACTGACTGATGAGACACATTAAAATCCATTGCCATTGGCCTGGATAATTGTGTTGGATTTTCATGTATTGAGAGCATGATATCCAAAGCTTTGTCTTCCCCGGTTGCTGTTTTAGGTCGACCTGACCTAGCGGCTTCCCTAACACTGCCTCTTTCGCGAAATTTCTTTACCACTCGACACACCGTTGACTGATTTATTGGAGGCCTATTTGGATATAATTCATTGAGAAGTTGACAAACCTGATCTTGCGATCTCTTCATATTTCCGTAACCGCTCATTATTAAAATTTCAACTCGTTTTTTATTCAGATGAACATAGCGTAAACAAATTAGAATTCAAACAGAAAATTAAACAGGAACTCAAAATTGATCGGATTAGGTCGCTGTCATGAAAACACCTTGACTCAACTGGTGGGTATTAGGTAGGAATAATTATAATTATTAAGTTTTTCATTTTTGAGCTGTCATTATCTCGGAAACGATTGCAGAAAATTTGAAATACAAAAAATTCAGAGTTTTCCCAGTAGAATTCAAATATGCAATTATATGCAGGGTGTTTTATTTAAAGAAAATAAGTTAGTCTCTATGGCAACCAAACCAGAAATGACGGAAATAATTCATGCCGGTGGAAATGTGGGGAATAATTTACTGAACAACTTTTATAAAGTTGGATACGAGGTAATTCAAAAGATACAGGCATTATGCGCGAGTTTTTTTGCCACTCTGTGGGTCAAAGGGAAGCTTTGTATCTACAGAAAACACTAAGCGAACCATTAAAAGGAGACGATTTCGATGTCATTGTTCCGATATCACTGGTCTTCTTTTCTACACGGAAAAGCGTTGTTTTTAGATGAATTACCCGTAGAAGAGTATCGGAACTTAATTTGGCAACGAGATGGGGCTCCTCCGCATTATTCTTTGCCAAAATCGGATTAGCCTATATTAATTTATTAATTAATTAAACTTTCTAAATTAAGGAGTACTCTCTAGTTTATAATTTTACACCCGCCTTAATGAAATTGTTTTAGGACCAACCTCTGCCAAAACGCCATGTTAATTTTATGAACGCAGCGAGTGAGCCAAATATTTCATAATTTGATGCACACACACATACAATAAGGAATACAGTGAGGTCGAAACGTATTCAATAAATTCAGTACTGGAAAAATGCTTCACTTTATGCAGCGATAAGCACATACAGGGTGTACAAAGCTGACGCATACTCTACTATTTTGAGTCATAAAACAGGTTGATGCAATTTTGGTTGGTTTTCCGTTGCAATGCTCACGCTATTCATATTTCCGGTGAACTTTTATTGCCTAACAACGCAAATTACTGGACTTGTTGACATAATGATTTTGTACAGATTTAGCTCCTCTGTAATAGGGAACTTGCACTTTTTTGTTGCATAAATTTGCTTAATTACATTAAAAAATACGATATGCATAATATGACGCTTTAAATATCATTAATTAATTTAATATTAATTAATTAAGTTTCATGCGCCGCCAAATAATTTCAAACACGGGAAGCATTGATTATTTACGGTTACGATTAAACGAATAACGTTAATTTGATAGTTTAAAAAAGTAAACATTATGTACCGGGGTGTTCCACCTAAGGAGGTAATCGGCTATATCTCAGAAAGTAATAACACTAGGACTTTGGGAAAAAATATATATCGATTAAAGCGGCCAAGAGAAATTGTTGGAAATTATTTTCAAGTTCGAAAAATGACCGCTAGGGGGCGTAAGAGAACTTTCAAAATAGAAATGCTGATTTTCTCTTGATTTTTCTTAATAAAAATATGTTAAAAAATATAAGCATTGTATTCTTCATAAAATTATGCAACTTTATGTTAGGAATCGTTTTTTTCTATTTTCAATAATAAAGTGGTGGGAGACCCTGGTGGTGTTTTAAAAATAGGCCATTTTTTAAAACACTAATTTCTCTAGTTTAACAAAAGATATCACTTGCGGTTTTCAGTTCCTTATAGTACCTTTTCTTCCTCTACAAGCTGATGGGGTTAGTTTTTTATCCGACGTTTCGGATTCGAGCGACCATCATCAACTTTTTTATTTTAAATACGGACCTGGATTTTTTATTTCACTATTTAATAGCCTTTATAAGCCTAAAATAAAATATGATGAAAAAGTCATATCATAACATTTGATTTTTTTGAGAAAATCCTTATTCATTGAGGAATTACGGAAAAACGCCATCTAGTGACCACCATCAGAATCAATATGGTATAGTTAATAAATCTACGTGTAGAGGAAAAGAAGGGTTTTTTTTCAAGACCAAGTTGAATAAAATCGGTTTATCCAAAGCAGAGATATCAGCGTTTGAAAGAAAAAAAGTTTGACCTTCTCCCACCACTTTAATATTGAAAATAGAAAAAAACGATTCCTAACATAAAGTTGCATAATTTTATGAAGAATACAATGCTTATATTTTTTACATATTTTCATTAAGAAAAATCAAGAGAAAATCGGCATTTCTATTTTGAAAGTTCTCTTACGCCCCCTAGCGGTAATTTTTCGAACTTGAAAATAATTTCCAGCAATTTCTCTTGGCCGCTTTTATCGATATATTTCATATTTTTTCCCAAAGTCCTAGTGTTATTACTTTCTGAGATATAGCCGATTACCTCCTTAGGTGGAACACCCGGTACAGGGTGTCCAGTTTTCGATGGTTTTACTGGGTATCTCCGTTATTAGTAAAGATAGAAGGATACGGTTTCGCAGCACTTTTTTCTACGTTCGATAGTTTCCGAGAAAGAAAACAAACTTCATTTTTTTTTAAATTGGTTACCCTATATATTTTTTAATAATATAATTTTTTTTTATTTCAGTAAAAATAACAACAATGCATAAACAGAAGCTGAAAATTTATAGAACTTTCTCAGAAATATTGCTCAAATGCTCTTTCAGTGGTATTTCTTAAATCTGCGATTGCTTGGTATTGAATAGAATACATTTTATTTTCAAGGTATCCCCACAAGAAGAAATCCAAAACCGACAAGTCAGGTGATCTTGGTGGCCATCTTACAGATCCATTAGTTCCAATCCAGTGGCCTGGGAGATTTATTGTTTAAGTGGGCCCTGAGAATTAGCGCATTGTGAGCGGTTGCTCCATCTTGTTGCAGATGCAAGTTATTGGGAACCGCCAAGGGCACGTCTTCTACTATTTCCGGCACAACGTTTTCCTGAGTTTCCAAATATTTATTTGCATTAAGGCTGCCTTTAAATATATTATAAATTATTTTGCTTCCTAGTAAAAAAGCGGTGTTAAAGCCAAACCTGCCTTGCCGTTCGAGTGGAGATATGACATGCTGATTTTCCTGAGACCAAAACCTCGTATTGTGCCGATTAAATATACCAGCACTGGTAAAATGAGCCTCATCGAACCATATAACGGTTCTTTCAAAATTTTCCCTGTTGATATTTTCTAAATACCAATTACAAAACTCTATACTGCGCTGTGGATCACCAGGATGTAAGTTTTGTACTAGGGGGAATTTATATGGCTTAAAATTGTGTTTTTTTAAGGGTTGTTTGAACTCTTGATTTAACTACTCCGACCCAACCTTCAACCGTTCTGCAAGAACTGGTAGGATTTGTTTCGATTGAAGCTAAAACATTTAGTTTATCAGTCTCGCGATTTTCTTTGTTGTATATTTTAGGCCGAGGGTTAGAAAATGAACCGTGTTCAATTAAATTTGATTTCATCCTTAGAAAAAATCTTTTATCAGGTTGTCGTTTTTCGGGATATCTACAAGCAATTTAAGAAATTTAATAAATCTTCGTAAATATGGTACAAAGAGGCGTATATTTTTCAATTTAAAAAAAAAATAAAATACTTATAATATTATAAATTATACTGAAACATTTTAATTAATAATTTAAATTTTTATTTGTTTTGAAAATAAAATGGTTTTAAAAAGGAAAAAGTTTTTTTAGAAGTTACCTATTAAAATAGACTTCTAATGCTTCATCTGCATTTTCATTACAATGGACATAACAAACGAGCATGTCGTATTTTTCATTATTTTCAAAGTTTACATTTCTGCCATAATTAGGACAGACTGATTTTTAACTACATATTAATTAGATATTTTAAAACAACTTACAGAACCTGAATACTCTGACAGAAACTAAAGAAGTTTTTAATATGAGGTGGGTTCGTCTATTCAGAACGGAGTTGGAGTAGAGCTCGAACAGATTTTTGTTATAATATTTTGGAGTAAAAGGACAGAAAAATAATACCCGAACCACCAGAGCGAAAGAAAGTCAATCTTGTCTCTTGTCAATATCAGCTGATATTGATTTGTTGTTTGTTGGTTATTTTTAAAAAGATTATAAAATAAAAATTGAGATATACATTGTCTTCTCATATTCCTAAGTATTTTACTTTTTCCTAATAATTTAAATTAATTTTTTAAATAATACGAGAGCAAAAATAGCTACTCTTCCGATTGCAGAGTAATAGTGAACCGTCCACCACAACTAACCACAACACATCTGTTACCAGGATCGGTAACTACAAAGCAAGTGTCCTTGTTAATTTCCAATTCTTTCATATTATCCATATTTTAAAAACACGAAGAAAGAAAAGAGGCATTGTATTAAAAATAAAAACCGAATTTGTTAACCTAAAAAACAGTTTGCTCCTTTCTGCGCAAGTTCACTCTAGGAATCCGCTTTTCGAAGTGGAACTTTTAGAGTGAGCTCGATTTACCTTACTCCGTAATAGTCGACCGCAAAGGGGTTCACTCTACTTGCACAAAATGGCCATACCCGAACGGCTGGAGCACGTAAGGAGCGCACGGAGTGAACGGAACGTGATACCCGAACCCAGCTATGTTATAAATGAGTTTGTTCTTTTCTTTTTTTTAAATACCCGTTATGGCCTACTAACAAAAAATATATATTTTTTTATAAAACGTAAATTTCGTGCTTAATATTAAAAATAAAAATAAGGTATTATATATTTCTGAAAAGCTTGTTATAAACTAAATTATATTATTTAAAAATATGTAGGGTGGCCCATTTAAAAAAAAAAGCAAGTTTGTTTTCTTTTTCGGAAACTATTGAACGCAGAAAAAATCTGAGTACGTCACTGGATTCTACGTAAAAAAACTGCAAAAAGAACATTTGTTTCCTCTTTTATAAGCTAAAGGGTAAACTAAAAATAGGGGGTGTCCCAAAATGTAAAATTTTCAAAAACATCCCGTCTATCAAAAACAAGAAGGACTAGGAAAATTCTGATTGCGGCAGCTTTTGTTTCACAAAAAAGTAGCACAGTGCTGCGAAGACCGTATCCTTCTATATTTACTGATAACGGAGATACCCCGTAAAACTACTGTAAACCTATTAATAGCATTATTGTATTGTAGTTCTTATATGAAATTCTTCGTAAATATGGTACAAAGAGGCGTATATTTTTCAATTTAAAAAAAAAATAAAATACTTATAATATTATAAATTATACTGAAACATTTTAATTAATAATTTAAATTTTTATTTGTTTTGAAAAGGAAAAAGTTTTTTTAGAAGTTACCTATTAAAATAGACTTCTAATGCTTCATCTGCATTTTCATTACAATGGACATAACAAACGAGCATGTCGTATTTTTCATTATTTTCAAAGTTTACATTTCTGCCATAATTAGGACAGACTGATTTTTAACTACATATTAATTAGATATTTTAAAACAACTTACAGAACCTGAATACTCTGACAGAAACTAAAGAAGTTTTTAATATGAGGTGGGTTCGTCTATTCAGAACGGAGTTGGAGTAGAGCTCGAACAGATTTTTGTTATAATATTTTGGAGTAAAAGGACAGAAAAATAATACCCGAACCACCAGAGCGAAAGAAAGTCAATCTTGTCTCTTGTCAATATCAGCTGATATTGATTTGTTGTTTGTTGGTTATTTTTAAAAAGATTATAAAATAAAAATTGAGATATACATTGTCTTCTCATATTCCTAAGTATTTTACTTTTTCCTAATAATTTAAATTAATTTTTTAAATAATACGAGAGCAAAAATAGCTACTCTTCCGATTGCAGAGTAATAGTGAACCGTCCACCACAACTAACCACAACACATCTGTTACCGGGATCGGTAACTACAAAGCAAGTGTCCTTGTTAATTTCCAATTCTTTCATATTATCCATATTTTAAAAACACGAAGAAAGAAAAGAGGCATTGTATTAAAAATAAAAACCGAATTTGTTAACCTAAAAAACAGTTTGCTCCTTTCTGCGCAAGTTCACTCTAGGAATCCGCTTTTCGAAGTGGAACTTTTAGAGTGAGCTCGATTTACCTTACTCCGTAATAGTCGACCGCAAAGGGGTTCACTCTACTTGCACAAAATGGCCATACCCGAACGGCTGGAGCACGTAAGGAGCGCACGGAGTGAACGGAACGTGATACCCGAACCCAGCTATGTTATAAATGAGTTTGTTCTTTTCTTTTTTTTAAATACCCGTTATGGCCTACTAACAAAAAATATATATTTTTTTATAAAACGTAAATTTCGTGCTTAATATTAAAAATAAAAATAAGGTATTATATATTTCTGAAAAGCTTGTTATAAACTAAATTATATTATTTAAAAATATGTAGGGTGGCCCATTTAAAAAAAAAGCAAGTTTGTTTTCTTTTTCGGAAACTATTGAACGCAGAAAAAATCTGAGTACGTCACTGGATTCTACGTAAAAAAACTGCAAAAAGAACATTTGTTTCCTCTTTTATAAGCTAAAGGGTAAACTAAAAATAGGGGGTGTCCCAAAATGTAAAATTTTCAAAAACATCCCGTCTATCAAAAACAAGAAGGACTAGGAAAATTCTGATTGCGGCAGCTTTTGTTTCACAAAAAAGTAGCACAGTGCTGCGAAGACCGTATCCTTCTATATTTACTGATAACGGAGATACCCCGTAAAACTACTGTAAACCTATTAATAGCATTATTGTATTGTAGTTCTTATATGAAATTCTTAATATAACCTAAATGAAGCACAGTGAAAATAATACAAAATAGATAGTATTACTATACACAAGTAAGTAAATAAGCGCAAGACTTCTTGTTTTTGTCCAATACTTCTTGCAAAAGCTGCAAAACAAATAATTATTCGCAAAATCAAGAACCAGTAGTTAGTTTGCAAGAACAATCTTCTCGTGTTGGGCATTGTCCCTGCAAGCTCATTCCTTGTTCCTTGTTTTCACAAATACTTCTTGTTTTGGCACCGTTCTTGCAATAAATATTGCGCAAGAACAAGAAGTACCTTTACTCATAGTAGCGACAATACTAATAATCGGTTTACAGAACCCAAACATACACCTACTAAGTGAACCGATTTAAGCACATACTGTTTTCTTTTAATTTTCGTTTGCTTCATTCTTTCCAATTTTGTTTGAGATAGTATCTATCCCATATTAGTTCATGTTTTTGTAGCTCCAAGATCCATACCTTTGTCCTTGAGTTTTTCTCCAGAAAGGGCCTGCTTTTGCCTCCTCCCCTTTATTTAGTTGATCTTTAGGATGACCCCTGGCTATGACGCAGACCGCTACAGGTTCATTTAGAACACCAATCAGCGATTTCATTGCCTTCCACTTACTCTAGTCCGGACACCCAGATCAGATCAAGATTGGTTGTAAGATTTATAAGTGAATCAATCTTGTACAAAGCTACAGCTTTTAAACCTGCCTGGCTCTTTCGGTAGCGAGTGAGTTTAAAAAGAACCCTTGACAATTTAAAATGAAATCACATTGTGCATTAGAGAAATATAAGCGACGTCATATTGCATGATGTGTGTTAAACATCCCGATGCGATTTGTATATGACTACGTAACGTTGCATTCCGAAATTTGGCGGAAGAAAAAGCCAGATGTTACAAGTTCACGTGTATTACGTGATATGAATCAGAACTGCGGGAACACAGCACCGATATGAGTCGGCGAAGCTTAATATACTGTCTTCGCATGAAAAATATGAGGCTCTAACAGATTTATAGCGAACTCAGCCTTAAGACATATTTTCTAAAACACAAGAAAAATCTGAGGACAAGTCAACGACTAGAAATCAAATATGGTTCACATGACACATTGTTAACGAAATCACGATGAGGTTGTCGTCCTCAAGTCCTTTCAGAGCAATAACGAATCACAGTCTAAAAGAAAACCGAAATTTTTGGATGATATGGCTCTCTTTCATGGGCGTCCGAAGAGATTCTCTCAGGGGGGACAAGATAAAGGAGCAGATTTTGAGGGCGCGAGCATGTAAATTAAATCGTAAAGAGGGAATTCTGGTATATGAAAGTTGTATACTTAAAGGTTGTAATTTATTTTATAAACCTTTCCCATTACTCATACCTGTTACGTACCTGTCATGCCTATGGTTTACTGCGGTTTTACGGCTGTTGTTCAAAGTGCCCTCCAAATTGCGCCAATGAGAAGCCCGTCGTAGTCTTTCAACATTTAGAAGCTTCAGAGGGGAGTAAATTTAATTAATTGCATTGTTTGGTCTGCCTCTAATAGTATTAAACATTTTCGGCGAATAAAAGTATCCAAGGGCTACAATCGCGGCTTCGCGTTGACCATTTAAGTGGCCCAAAGCGGCGAATCCAAAGTATTGGGGGGCCGCGTTTATCTTCGTGCACAAGTCGGTATATTGTTGACTGTCCAACTCCAGTCACACAACACATTTGAACTATTTTTGCAACCCCGAATGTTATATGAAATAATAATTGGAGTGCGCCTATGGAATACGGCGAAGACCACTGGGTTTTATAGTTCAATAATGATTTATTACTCTCTCGCATTATGCAACAGACTTCCGATAATTCTAGCCCAAACGTAAAATGAGCAGTTTATTGAATTTGATGCATTGAATCCTCGGTTCGCCAGTCCGCGCGACCCTGCCTTTTCCCAAATACCGTTGCTAGAACTAAATTAGTTATTTTTGGATCGATTGTACTTTTGTAGGCGTCTTTCCCCATTTACTTACTAATTACTTTGTTTATACCAATGTTGTGTCGGCCTTCATAAATGCCCTACTAACATATTTTTAGATCTGTCTGTCAGAGTGCAGAAAAGATGTCTATCGCTTTAGTATTTTCACCTTTAATATGACTTACTGTTTGGTTACTTCTGGTTTCACGATAATTTAAGTTTCACTTAATAACAATGCAAAGGAACGATAATACAGCGTCGTTCATAAGTCCTTCATAAAACCTATATTTTTCTATGAAGGTATTTTTAAGAAAAACTGTATAACACAGGAAATGATTTAAATTGTTGTTCATGTTTTCAGCCCCCCCCCCCCCCCCTACAAGCCCTTAACCTGTATCCTGTTAAACAAGCCCAAGTAATATTTTTTAGGAAAAATTATTATCTTGGAGGTCCTCCATGTTATCTGGTTTATTCTCATACACTATTTCCTTCAAATATCCTCATAGAAGAAAAATCCAATGGCGTAAGGTCCAGAGACCTTGGTGGCCATTCAATTTCGTCCAAGCCTCTTCGAACATTTATACCAAGCTGCGGCGGTGCGCAATTTTGTTGAAACCAGGGTTAAAAGGAGTTAAATCATGATTTAAATCGCGATTTAAATCACTTGATTTTTTTCAATTTAAATCATGATTATAATCAAAATTTCTGATAAGTCATATAGTTAAGAGAATATAAAAACTTTCAGTTTTAATTAATGGTTTATTATATTAAAAGAACAAAACCACTGAACCTAAATATTGTTTATTTTAGTTAATTGTAGTGCTTGTACAAAAAAACTAATTTGGCAGCTTTTTCCGTTTCTAATCTTTCTGAGTTTGGAATGGACTAAACGGGGACTAAACTAAATGTTGAGAAACTTTTCTCGACTGATGCGGAAGAACCAGCAGCTTAAAGTAATTTTCTAATTATGAACTCTTTTTGAATAATGGGTATATTTTGTTGCGAGTTCCACCAATCTATGGGTTTTACATTCTGAAGAATATCATCATGACACATAATATCAGTAAAAGGTTCTGATCTGGCAAGAAAATTGACTATGAGTGGTAGTGAACCACTATTTGGATCTAATTCTTTAACAACTTTAAAAGCAACATTTTTTTCACTCTCTGTTAGTGTTTGCTGAGTTTTTGTTGAGTCAAGAAGATATGCCAATTGATTTAAAGTTATGTCCGTTTTGTCAAAATGAGGACGCATATTTATATAAACAGTGGAGGGTTTTCTGCAGCTCTGAGCGTTTTTGGACAGGAACTATCTTCATTAAAATTTAAAGAACGGTGGGAAAAAAATCAAAAAGATGTTGAAAATAGCAACTTATTTATAGAAAAAAATAGATAGGAATAAAAATAGAAAATAAAATAAAAAAAATCGAAAAAATCAAAATAATCGCAATTTTTGATGTTTTTCAAAAAAATCATGATTTTTTCAACCCTGGTTGAAACCATATCCTTTCATGGGGAATATCCGGATTATCCTTGTTAGGAAAAATAACTGCCAATGCAGGTATTAAATCGAATGAGAGCAAATGTAAGTTACGCCGCGCAGTAATATTTTCGTTAAACGAATATATTCCTATAATTCTGTTATTAATTATTCCAGCCCACACATTGAGTTTTTGAGGATGTTGTGTATATTCTTCACGTATCCACTGGATTTTGATCAGACCAGAATCGATAATAAAATTATGCCTACTGATCATTCCATAGGCATCGTAACTATAGATCCGACACGCTATTCATAAATGCTATAGAATTGTGATGCCAAAATCGTTTGGTGGCGAGACGCTGTGAGGAGCTAGGTGGGACCGGGAGTGGGGATTACGCTGCCTTTACATATGCATGCGACAAAACTCTAGGAAAACAACATCCGCTATGCCGAGTCGATGCGGATGGCCACGAAAATGATGAAATCTGGGCGGATCCGTTATTGCTGCGTTGCCATACTACAGATTTTTTACAAGGTTTTAGGCAATGTTATATATTTCCCACATCATGTTAATCTAGTTAATCATAGAAGTTAATACTTTTAACAGAGTAAGCCCAATAAACTACGTATTCTGGGGCGTAAGTCTGGCAAACCAAGTGGAGGGGAGCAGCTTGAATGTTGATTTCCTTTACACTGGAATACATTGATGACAATACGTTTATTTGTTATTGTTCGGTCTAATAGTTACGATGTCTATGGATCATTCCATTCAAATAAAATGTAGCCTCATCAGAGAATATAATATTTTTGAAAGAAAGGTTGTTTTCTTTGCATCTTTCCATCATTTGCTCGCAAAACTGTAATCTCCTATCGTAATCGTCATTAAGAAGTTCAGTAAAGTCCGTCTATCTATGTTACAAACTCATTATAAATGCTAATCCCTTATCGTCATAATAACCTATTGTGTGAGGTGTAAAATTCGGCCACCTGATCTGGGGACTCCAGGTACGGATCTATTTAAAGACTATTATAATATTATATTTTCTCAGTAATCCTCTTAAAATAATTAGGGTAAAATAAAATAGGTTTATTTTAGTTATTTAAATATGCTGATTTTTTATTTTAAAATTCAGTTAGATGTTTGTATTGGTTTAGACAAGAAGTTATTTGTTGCCAATTAAACGTGACATCTAAGAATGTTTCGTCCGTTTGAAAAAACAGTACGCTAAGTGGATCTACGAGTCGTGATAAAAACAAATTAAAACGTGATATTTTATCAGTTGACACAAAAAAAGTAATCTTCGACGTTTACACCACCCTTCTTGAACGTGGTTTTTCACAATTTAGTGCAGTGAATAAATATATAAATATATATAAACTTATAGTGGAGAGAAGAAAGAGGAAAAACTCTTTACTTTTAAGAGACTGGACACGACGGATGTCGATATAATTCGTAGAAAAATATATGCCATGCACAGGGAACAAATGATCTTCTCTTTAAAAACCCTATTGCAAAGATTAAAACAAGATGATACAGGAATAGAGTGTTGTCGTGAGACTCTAAGGAAATGTATTTTAAGAAACGGTTTTAAAATAAAAAAAAAATAACAAACGCCAAGTACCTAATTATGGAACCGGCCCGGTTAAAAAGATGGAGGATGGAATACCTAATACCTGCGGATTTTGGTCCAGAGGCATAATTGGGCCATTTTTCTTCGAAAATGAGCAAGGAGTGGCCGTTACAGTCAATGGCGATCGTTATCGGGCCATGTTGAACGAATTTTTGTTCACAAAAATTGAAGAGGAGGATATTGGCAACATTTGGTTTCAACAGGACGGCGCTACGTGCCACACAGCCGAAGCTACACTCGATGTTTTGCGCCCTGTTTTTGAAGATCGCATTATCAGCCGCAGAGCTGATGTCGTTTGGCCACCTCGGAGCTGCGATTTGACACCGTTGGACTATTATTTGTGGGGTGCCGTCAAAGATAAGTGTTACGCCGACAAGCCAGAGACAATTGACGCTTTAAAGGACAATATTCGTGAAGCCATTGGTGAAATACAGCTGCACACAATCGATAATGTGCTTAAAAATTGGACCGATCGTGTAGGCTACTGCATGGCCAGCCGAGGCAGCCATTTGAATGAAATTATTTTCCATTATTAACCGGAAGGATTGTACTTTCAAATAAAAAAAGAAATTTGAGAAAATATTCAGTAGTTTTTTTTATAGCATTTTCAAAAAAAAAAGTTATTTGGCGGACCCTTTATATGCGCATATTTTGGCTGAATTTAATTGCATATATTCCGCCCTTTGTGATAAGGAACAAAACGGTGTAAAAACGAAAAAATATGAATCTTATTCAGGTCCTTTAAACAACCCAGTATATTATAATGTAAGTGTATATTACTGTAAATGTATTAGACAAAGAAGGAAACAAATTTACGTCTGGGTTAGGTGTTTCTGATATTATAAAAATTGCACTTTTTTTTTATATCTATTGCTTAACCGGTATTTTAACCAGGAGCGAATTAATGGGGCCTAGAACTGTTTTCACTCGAATCCGAATTTTCGACCAATAAATCTAGGAAATGGCCTCCTCGATTTTTTTAAATTGGCAAAAAAATAAAGCCGGCTGCGCGTTCCAAAAGTTTTTTTTTTATTTACGATGGGCTATTTTTTACACCTGAAGTAACACGTTGCGTCGTTTTGTTCAAGGTTAAGATCAAATATTTTTTTAATAGGAGGTTATTTTAAAAACCGCCCATGATATAGTCGAATTGATATATATTTCGACGGTTGTGAAAGATTAGGAAGAATTTTGCACACGGATGAGGTTGTTTTACGTTAAAGTATGGAGGCAAAAGTCATGCTAATATTTCAATTACGTACAGGGTGATTGTTTATAAAATTTACTAGATGGATATCTTGGTTAATATTGGTTTTACAAATAAGTTTAAAATAACAATTTTGAAGTATTTTTAATGGGTATTCAGAATCCGTTATCAGAAAAAACAGAAAAGCATCTGAAACTTGAAATTTTCAAGCCACCTGGTATTTTTTAAATGAAACACCCTGTATTTTATATTTTTAGTCGCGAGATATTGTTCTCCTGAGTTCAAATATACAGGGTCGTTCGTATGTAAGGAAACGGTCGATTATTTCTTAAAGTAAAACAGCTAACAAAAAATATTCAAGACAAAAGTTTTATATTACCTATTTTAATGGCCATTGAATATATAGGCCACAGGCTATAATCCCTTTATTACCTATTTTAATGGCCATTGAATATATAGGCCACAGGCTATAATCCCTTCATTACCTATTTTAATGGGCATTGAATATATAGGCCACAGGCTATAATCCCTTTATTACCTATTTTAATGGCCATTGAATATATAGGCCACAGGCTATAATCCCTTCATTACCTATTTTAATGGTTTCCTTTATTACCTATTTTAATGGTCTCCTTTATTACCTATAATAAGTATTTTATTAATTATGCCTAATTATCTATATAATCCCCTTATACTTTTAATTAATTTAATCCCTTAGATTTTAAATCTTTTTTCTTTATTACCTTCTGTACACAATGAATTTAATCCCTTAGATTTTGAAATGGTTTTTATTTATTATTGAAATAACTTATCCCTTTGTTATACCTACAGGTATTTGTAATTATACTTATAGAAACTATTTTTATTTTTGCATGCGTCCAATTGTCGCATGCGTCCAATTGCCACATGCGTCCAATTGTCCCACGTCCAATTGCCGCGCGTCCAATTGACTGCGACCAATAGTTGTGCGTCCAATTGACGCAAGACCGTTGTTTTCTAGACTTTCTAGACTCTAATTAGTTTTGATAAAATTGCTTTCTAAAATTCCAAGTAAATGGTACGGCTCTACATAATTTTAGGCTTAAAAAAATTAATATTAAAATATATATTTGAAGACAAAGCTTGAATTTAATGTCGATACTTGTACTTATTCTGCACAAATTTAAAAATTCTATCTATACATAATAATCCTCCATTACTTAAGTCTTATATATTATATCAATCAGACAATTTAGAAATAAAATCGATCCAATAACGTGTTATACAAAAAAATTATTTTCTTCAATAACGGCTAATTTTATCCAAACAATGTATAGTACCTTTTTTAAAGAGGAATGAACAGAGTATTTAATAAATCGGTTTTCAGCTCTGCAAAATGACACCTGTCAAAATTTTGGCCCAACTAGTGCGGTGGCAAGTCCGTTCCTGACTTCCCTGATTATGTAAAACATTTACTGCAGTATGGTTTTATGTGTCTTTATGGCCTACATAAAATATTAAAATTTCATTAAATTATACATGTCGGTTCAAAAGTTAGAACCGAAAAGGTTGGTCGCTGGTTACCCCCTTGGGGCTCTGTGTCTCCGTTAGGGGGAATTTTTCTGTGACAAATTAGGGTTATTGGGACCTTACCTATGCGCTCCGGAGAGTATGCCATATATTTACGGGACACCCTGTATATCTGATAGTCGAAGGTATTTTTTTTTTAAATCTAAACATTGAATTTTGACCTAAAACAACGTTCGAAATGAACTTTATATAAAGTGACTTCTAAAACAAACTGAGGCGGAACGAGTTCCATTTGGCCGAAAGAAAGTGGGTTATTTACTTAATTCTAACGTTTTAAAATAGGCAATAGGCAAAAGACCTTACAAAAATAGACTTTGGAGAGTTAACGCCCATGATGTATGGAAATTTCTAGATTAGCAACGGTGTAGCGCCTGTATTATCATAGAAAAAGATAATTGCTTTTATATCATTAAAACCTAGCATTGCATTGTATGGGTGACGATCCATAGGCCCCATTTAATGAGACGTTGACATCAAATTCGCTGTAAATCATTTCCATTTCCCTGAATCTTTAGGATACTTAACCTATATGATGGCACCCGAAATTGCCAGATACACTGGCAACAAATTAAAAACTAAATTATTTGGAACTGCTCTTGGCACATGCATATGCTCGTTTCAGAATTGAAATTGTCTCCTACTCACATTGTGGATGGTCTATTTTCGTGAGGTCTTTTGCCTATTGCCCATTTTGAAATGCTAGAATGAAGTAAACATGAGAGCTGGACGAAAATAAAATTGCTTCGATATTAAATATTTAAACGATTAAAATGTAATTGAATCGTTTATTTCAGAAAGGGACTAATTAACATTTTCGGCCATTTTCAGTTTTTTAGCTCATTACATTCTTTTAAGATATAATATGTACCTTTTGGTGCAAAAAGGGACCATCTTCCGTAAATACAATGTCAGTAAATTCAATCTAATTTCAGGCATTTATTTGAGAAAGGTACAAAGTGACATCAGTTAGTCCCTTTCTCATATAAATGGCTACTAGCGCTACCGAACTTTATGAGCTGTCAAGTAGAATAAACCTATAAATATTGTAATATAATAATAAGTATTAATATATTAATATAATATAATATATAATATATATATATATTATATAATTAATATAATATAATATAATAATAAATATTAACCTATTTCATATTTCAATGATAACGTCAAGCCGATTCCTTAAAAAAATTCCATTTATTTCAGAAAGGTACTAACTGCATTTTTTCAATTTTCTTTTTTTTCCGTCATTATCAAAAAAATTCATGGTTTGCCATAAAAAAATATCTAAACAACTCCGTCTTAAAGTACTTATGCCAAAAATAGTATATTATTAACCAAGGTTTAGAAAGCCATCATTATTGCCCGAGCGGCAAGGTTAGTTAGTTAAGACGCGAGGGCTATAAGCTGTCTAAACCGTGGTTAATATAATATTTTTTCCACTACTACAAACTTTTATAAGACATTTATCTTTATAGTATTAATAATTATAAAAAATTATAGGTAGGTGTAAGTATATTTTTTTATCAAGTTACCTGCGCTTTGGAATTGGCAAAATATTTTGTTGTTTTGTCAGGTGGCTTTGTCAATGTCAATTTGTGTTCATTTGTGTCATCAGATTTCACGAGTTTTGCGTTTTTTTAAAAAATGAGCGAAGAAAATGTTAGTGATAATATTATGTGTACACCTCCCGAATTAAGGATGGAAGCAGAAAAAATGTTGATTGTATCGATATTTTACAATATCAAGTAATCTAATATGTATTGATAATTATCTGGTTGCCTAACCACAATGAATTGATGTTGTAGAATTAAAAAATCAAGTTACCTGCGTTCAAACAAAATTCGGTTAAGGTCAAAGATCGGTCAATAATGGATTTCAATGGCTTATTATTGACCATGGTCAATAATGACTTATAAGGTAGAGAAAAACGATTTCTAGCGTTAATAATCGGTCAATAATGACGATGTTATAGGTTAGTAGTGGAAAAAATAGTATTATCATATTTTTCTAAACTGTCAATAAGTTTTTACTCATTTTCTAAAAAGTAACAAAATGTTAGATAGTACCTTTCTGAAATAAACGATTCAATTAAAGTAATTGCAATAACATTTATTAATAATTAAAATCATCAACTGCAATTCTACATTGTAATTGTAATTAAATAACGTAAGACATCTTTTGGTATCAGATCCAACATTTGCTCGAACCTACTTGGGATCTCTGTTTTTTTTTAAGTTAGGAATTCTCCTGCGACTTCAATTGGATCTTCGCAAACTGTTTAGGTTTTATCACTTGTAGAAATTTTGAAATTGACTTTTGCCTTGATTATTCGTATTTCTGCTTGTTTGATCTAAAAAGTTTATATACTGCAAAATTTTGGCGCCTATTCCATTGATTGTGAATTGATTGGGTGATTGGTGGTTGATTGATAGTGCCTCACTACTATTAGTGCCTCTCTACTATGGGATTGGACCAACAGGGAGCCAGTCTTTCGGTAGTTTGTACGTACTGTTTGGTCTAGATCTCGTGTGGGAGTCCGTGAATAATGGGTTTGTCGATACGTCCGTACGTCTGTAATAGTCTGTAATAATTTTTGTGAAAAATTTATTTATTGTCTGCATACGAAAGTCTTGATGAAGTATGCGATTCATCGTGTACCTGGGTACATCCGCAATAATTTTTAGTGCCCTGTTTTGTATTACCTGGAACTTATTAAGCTCCGTTCTGCTTATGTTGCACCATGAAGGTGCACCATAAGTGAGAACCGGCCTAACTAACGCCTTGTAGAGGTTGACCTTAGTCCTATTACCAAGTCTACTCCGCCTGTGAAGCAGGGGATAGATAGAGCGTAATTGATGCAATGCATTAATTAATGCATCTTTTGGTATAAGATCCAACATTTGCTCGAACCATTCTTCAAAGACATTGGCATTTATATCTTCGTGATAGTCTCCTGTATTTTTAGATTGGAACATCAGTAGACCACCTTTAACGAAGCCGATGTCCTTTTCCAGATGGCGGTCTTAATCCTGTGGACAATCCTTCCAAAAAGGCTTGCCTTGAAGTTTTAATTCTATTTTCAAGAATGCTTCTTTTTCTTTAATATATTCTTTCAAAAATACCAGTCGTTTAAAAGCTACATGGGAAAGTTCCATAAGCCCTCGCCTCAGTTCATCTTTTTACCATCCGAAGCCCATTTTCTTGAAGAGGCTTCTTAAAGAGTTAAGACAACCATCAATCTGTCTTTTAATTTCTAGCTTATAGTTGTCAAAGTTACATGATGTTCTAAAAGAAGTTTCAGCTTATGAATGAATAACCGATTTAAAATATTATAATTTTTAAATAATAAACCTAAAATCTTCACACATTTACAACTCTCTTTGAATGAGAATTTTTTTTAGGTGATTATAATAATTTACTTTCCTTAACTGTTGTTGAAATTGCGCTTACATTGGAGATATTCAAATTTAGGGCAACTGCTACACGCTAAGAATTAGTAAAGTATAAATACAATATCTAGACCTTAACATGCTGTTTAAATTTACTTCTTTGTACTGCTGTCAAGGGTAACAATAGGCCATTATTGTTAAGTTCTTCCTGAAAATAGCTTCTTAGAGAAGCTATTAGCTCTTTGCGCTGAGTATTTAAATGCTTCGGCATTTTTCACAAATAGTAAACAACGTAATCGACAGAGATATGTATGTGCGCTTTTGTTTCTCTTAATGGAATAGTTTTTTAATGCTATTTATGAAAATATCTGGAGTTTTTGTTAAAAAATAGACGCACAGCAACACGGAACCACGAACAGTTAAGGTTAGTTTTGCATGAAACGTCAAACCAAGCTAGCGATCGAGCTGGCGCTACCGCACCGTTTACAGTTTTGTTGCCAACTATCGGCCAATAAAATTCAAATTACATTAATTTTTACAAGCTTAAATAGACAAAATATTTGCTATAAGTGGGTTCGTATCTTTGTAGTAAATTCAATATCGCATAAAATTTTCATACTTTTTGCCCAAATTTAATTTCCTCGTGTTTTCTTACGGTTTTTTCAGCTGATTGATGACGTGCATCCGTTTTTGTTTTGCATTAAGTATACCTGCTTGTGAGCGATACCCTCCCCAATAATTATTATTGTTGAATTCAGTCGAATTACTACCCTAACGCAAATACAATCATCATGAGATGTGTAATCGAGTTGCCCAACTTTATTGTTGTAAGTGTATCTTATTTTTTCTTCTCAAAAGCAAGAAACTTTCAATATTTCCCGGTCACTGCTATTATTGTTTGCACAGCACAGTGCAGATGTTACGGGTAGGAGTTTAAACAATATAAAAGACCATATAAATACGGATGTATGAACCCGGTGTATATGTTTACGGTAAATCTAAACGCCTATAAAGCGAGACAGAGCAAAACAAAATCCGAACGATTTATGTGCGTTTGCTTTTTACGATTGTACGAAATGACTGTTACCTAATTATTGCTGTTCTCTTCTCCGGGAAACAGTTGTTGTTTCAAGGTAGTTAATCGACGATTTAAAAATAAGTTTAATGTTTGTTTAATGAGAACTGGATAATTAAATAATCCTTCGATTATTTAGTTGCACGGGAGTATTCTAAACTTCTGGTTTGAAATGGCTTATATACAATTTTGGGGTGAACTGGAAAGCGTACATGCGGTCACTTATTCCAGGATAATCCTGTTGTGTCGTTCGAGGTTCTTATATAGGTGTACTCCTGCATGACCTAGGATATTTCTGCTGTTTGTTATAAGTGCTTGAATGGAGGGAAAATGGCTGAAAATATTTTATTCAAATTTTAGAACACCAATAGGGGCGTTGGGGGACGTATTTTAACACATTTTTGATATTTAACCCCGGTTTTAATTTGGCTGGTGACGAATTTGAAAGATCAAATGGAATTTTTCGATAATTCGATTCCCTGTCAACAACTACGTTAGTAAGCAGAAAATTCATACATCCACTGGTTGCTTAGTTATGAATCTGGTGAGATAAAATTCGAATATACGGGGTGTTTTGTTTAAACCTAATGAAACGTCAAAGTCAAACTTTAAAAATTTTCGTATAAAGCACACTAGGGGTCGCAAAAGCTGATTGAGTCATTTTGAACTTTTTGTTGTTTTAGAGAACCGTCGTCTTCCGAAGCCTATTGAAATTTAGCCAGATCAGAGGATGGCCAATATTTTATTTTTATGTTTAAAAATTCCAAAATCGCCATTTTTGAAAATGAATAACTCGCGCAAGAAATGTCCTATCGAAATGCGGGATAGACCATCTCAAATACTCTATTTTTTCAATACATCTTCCTATACTCGAAAAATTTTAATATCGTAGATTTTCGGGAAGAACTAAAAATGACTATTTTTTAAAACGATTTTAAATTTTTTTTATAGGTTAAAAGGATTTTTTAACAAAATTTTAAATACCTTATCGGAAACCTCTCCTCAATACAGAGTAAAAAATTGAGTGTTAAATTTAACACTCAATGGTGGTACATATATGACCACACTCAATAGGGTATATTAACCAATATCTGGTAAAAAAGAAATTTTTGATTGTAAACCTTTCCTCCTAGAGTGTAAAAGAAATAATGAGAAGTGTAAGTAAACCATATTTTAATGGTAATTTGTGATTAATTAGTGTAAATATATTATTGTAGTGTAAATTTTATTTTATTTGGGTGTGAATTTACTGTAGTGAGTGTAATAAAATAATCTATCCAGGGCTAGAATACTTTCCACTTTGTTTAAGTCATTTAATCCCGTATCAAACTAACCGGGCGTTTATAATTAAAATGTAAAAAATTATGCATTCAAGATGTTTGATATTATTAACCTCTGCTTAGTTTGATACATGATTGAATGACTTAATCAAAGCCGAAAGTAGTATCCCCTAATATATATAAATCTTCAGATCGCTTGGAAAAGGTTTGTTAAATGAATAAAAATATTGAGTATTATTTATCGTTTATTTATAAACAAAATGATGGTTACAACAGAACTGGAAAACCCTGTGATTTTTTTTTTATACTTATTATTATAACTAGTTGAACAAAATGGCACACCTAATATATAGTTTAACAATTTAGTAAATTAAACATATATATATGTATACTTAGAACACTAAACAACTAAATAAAAGTATGCGTTGGAACAATATAAAAGAATGAAAATGACGAGTATTATATTAATCGCTAATTTCATACACCAAATATTGCTTAAAAACTGGAAAAAAAAAACTGAATATACTTATAATATAACTAGTTAAACACAATGGAAACCTTAATGGTATATACTATGCAGGGTGGGCAAAAAGATTGGTAAGCCCTGTATACAATAACCTAAAATACGAGATTTTAAGTAAAAACCTTCGACACATCAAATTTATTCTATTTTTATCCATTTTTTTTAATACTTGGTTTTATATAGGGTTTCTCAAAAAAAAAGCATGTGAGTCAAGACCCATTTTTCTTAAAGCAATCCCCATACATTTTACCTATGGCCTTATATTTATTTAGAGATCTATGAAGTAAAATATGTAGGTAGGTACCTTTATATAAAAAATGAATGCATTTTCATTATAAGCTTATATCAGAATAATTTAAAAGTAAAAGGGAAAACTGTAACAATATAAATACCTACTTACTTTCTTAAAAATGGCGTACTTATTAGTAAGGTTTCTATTAAATTTCGTCAATATGCTTACTCAATTTAACAAGATCCTCATAAGAGGCACTCTCATTGGGCACTTTACAGAACTTTGCTTTGTTTCTATATTTCAATTTAAATATAACATTATTCTATATCACGTTTAAAGAGCACAATCAGACTGACTTGAAAGTTGAATTTGCATGTAGCGTCGGCGTCATCTGTCAATTCCTAGAATTTCACACCATTTGTTGCCGCCTGTCTTTTCGGTAACACGGGTTTAGGTATTTTTACCCGGAGCCGTGTTATAAAACGATTAAAGAATAAGTTTTACACTCAATGTGTTAAAATAACCTTCTAGTGGGGTTTATTTACATGCTTATATAGTGTTATTAATTGTTATTGTATTTAATTTTCGTGATAGAGTGTAAAATGGAATAAATAACACCCCTTCAACAAAATTAACTTTTTAGAGAGTTAAATTCATAGGCAAATTTAATACAACAACTTTGGTCCCATATGAGTGTAAAAATGTGGTAAATTATGTTGATCCGGGTGTTAACATTAACACTACTTTTTTTTACCACTCCTGAAATGATTTTTACCAGGTGGATATTTTTTACTGTGTAGAATACTCAGCCTTACCTTGTATATCCTTTTCTTATCTCCTTTGCTTACAGCTCGGAATTGCTATGGAAGACGGTTTGCAAGGATATTTTAAAATCACAAAGTTTATAATTGTTGACTTCTTAAGTTATCCCTGTAGGCATGCCAGCGTTTCAAATAGCTAATTATTTTCGACGGACATATTTATTTACAATCTAATTCGCCTGATGCGAGTTCGGTCACTAAAACACGGTTTTGTTGTATATTCGGTAATAAAAATAGATCGGGCCGCTACGAAAATAGAGTCATTCAAATTTCAACACAACATTAGCACGGTACATGGAATACTTTTTAATGACGAATAGAAAATAATTAATGGTATTTTTATTTGACGCGGTCCATGTCGATCGGGTTTTAACGCATAGCAAATGCAAAAATCTATTTTTCTATGTAGGTTATTATCGGCAAACTTCTTTGAGCACGCGCTATTTTATCTTTTGCAATTTAAAACTTAAATCATTCAACTCAACATCGCTAATTTATTCAAAGGCAACAATTTGCCTCTTTATTTCAATCCAACATCCTAGCCTACCTACCAGCTACATAATATATTACTCCATACATATTTTCATGGGGCTTGCCCTTACAATTACCTTTTTCCAAATATTATACTTCTTCACTATAATAATACCTTCAATCGCTTTTATAATTTCTTATTTTAAATAATCATCTTTCTTACACATACACCCTACTCCCAACTCCCAAATCCCTGGTCAATACAACTGTTACTAACCAAACTTACTGTACCATTTAAAAACTAATTCAAAATTACATCCCCAATGCTCTTACCTATATTTTATTTACATTTACATACACACTTTTACTTATTTTCGCTCTAACCATCAACAGTATTGATTTTATTATTTTATTTAAATTTAAATTTTATTAATATTACATAAATGATTGCAATCCATAACACATTCCTATACAGACTTTTTATACCGGGTGATGCATGAGTTAGTTGAACATAGAATATCCAATGTAAATTTTTAGGTGGCTAAATATTGGCTCCCCTGTACATTTTAGAGTAGTACATTGAAGAGGCCGATATAATAAACCCATGTGCCAAGTTTGAATAAATTTTAATAAGCCAATCCTCACTTATTTAATTAAATGTGATGGCCAAATTACAAAATTACGAAATTTTCATAGTTTAGGTAATACAGCAATCAGCTCCTCATAAGAGGCACTCTCATTTGGCACTTTACGGAACTTTGCTTTGTTTTTATTTTTAATTTAAATATAACATTATTCTATATCACGTTCAAAGAGCACAATCAGACTGACTTGAAAGTTGAATTTGCATGTAGCGTCGGCGTCATCTGTCAATTTCTAGAATTTCACACCACTTGTTGCCGCCTGTCTTTTTGATAACACGGGTTTCGGTATTTTTACCCGGGGCCGTGTTATAAAACGATTAAAAAATAAGTTTTACACTTCTGAAGCACCCTGTGTTTCTGTCTTCTCGCACAAACTATTGTTCGTCATTTGCCGCAATCGCCACTTTCGACGTTTTAAATTGCTGCGACATCAATACTAATCGAATAATACTAATAATAAAAGTAATAAAAGCGAATTTGACGCTCATTCCATCCATAGATCAACGGTCTCATATTTTAGATTCTTGTAATATGTATCAAATTGGCATCAAATAGACAATAAACTGAAAACCTTTTGTCTCTTGACGTTTTTCTCTTTGTAAAACAAACCGAATATTTACCCAATGTATTTGAGAATCGTTTTCCCGATTATTTTCACTGGAAAACTAATTTTTCAGGCCGCCCGCGTCCGTTACTCACCGAAATATTAAATAAATATCCTGAAAATCGTCGCCGGCCTTGAATCCTGCAAGTAAAATAAACAGAACGTAACATACGGTATACATAAATGCGTGCTTATTACACGTTATTAACTTTACGTAAATGCAAAATCCCTAAAATGTAAAATTTGTTAGTTACAAGTTTGTAAACAACGTCGAACATAGTCGTACAGGGTCTGTATTACGAAATAATTTTTAGATTTTTTGACGAAATGCTGGTTAAGTATGCTCCATTTCTCAATAATTCGTTGATTTCCCGACCGCAATAAAATTTAAACCCAGCCATAAATAAGTGTCTTTTAAAAGGGTACAGGTCCTGATTACCTACTAATTTCAATAGTTTTGGTTAGCTATTTTCAACAAAACAACAAATATAAAATAATAGGCAAGTATCTTTATTTTAATCATGTAATTAAATAGCTATTATTATTTATATAAAAATACAATATTATAATATCATCTATGCCTAAACTAATTATTATTAAGGGCCTTACGTTACTATTAATTATGTTATTATATTGGTATATTAGGTAGGTTAATGGCAAATTGCAGGTTGAAAATGGATTTATTCCCAACGCTCTATTATTTTCTGCGAAGAAAATTGCCAATTCATCTTTGGATTACCATCAAGACACGGATGCTACATTGTTTGAAGATTGGTTTCAGAATCGTCTGCTTCCGAATGTGCCCAAAAATAGTGTTATTGTGATGGACAACGCTAGTTACCACAGTCGCCAACTAAGTAAAGTGCCGAATTCAAATAATACAAAAGTGGAAATTCAAAACTATATGATGGAAAATAATATATATTTCGAGGAAACCTATACAAAAAAGGACCTTTTAAATGTTTTAAAAACATTCAATATTGAAAAAGAATATATTATTATCTCTGACAATCTCGCAAGTGCTAATGGTCACACAGTTTTACGCCTCCCTCCGTATTACTGTATTTTTAACCCAATAGAACATATTATATGGAGCCAGTTAAAGACGATGATTAGAAGAGAAAACACATCCCCTACCCCTACACTAAGTAGTTCTGTTATAGAATTAATTAAAAAATGTGTAAATAATATTCCAGTAGAAAGTTGGAAAAATTCTGTGAGACACGTGATCCAAGTCGAAGATTCCTATAACTTAATTAATAGTAACGTAAGGCCCTTAATAATTAGTTTAGGCATAGATGAAGACGATAGTGATAGTGAAACAGAGCTAAATATAGAGTAGGTTAAGTTAAATATTGTATTATTATAATATTGTAGATTAGTATTTTTGTATAAATATTAATAGATATTTAATTACATGATTAAAATAAAGATACTTACCTATTATTTTATATTTGTTGTTTTGTTGAAAATAGCTAACCTAAACTATTGAAATTAGTAGGTAATCAGGACCTGTACCCTTTCAAAAGGTCCGTTGCCTACACAATAGGCAACTTATTTATGGTTGGGATTACGACTGAGGGTTGTCATTTAAATTTTATTGCGGTCGAGAAATCGACGAGTAATTGTGGAATGGAGCATACCGTGCGAGCAAAAATTATTATCGTCAAAGTGTGCTTTGCATCTAAGGCCGTACCGCCTAGCGGCAGAGCTTAATACCTGTTGGGTGCCAGTAGATACCAGCATTATCAATAATAATAATAATAATAATAATAATAATAATAAATAGCCCTTATTTATAGATTTCAAAAAATATACAAAATAAAAGTGAAAGAGGTGGCGAGATCTACCACAGTTACTCATCTTACCACCTGGATAAAGAGAAAAAAACATAATAAAAGTGGAAAATAAAGAAGACATAATAATGCGAAATAGTAGTAGTACATTAGACTTAACTAAAAATATATACTTTAATGGTATGTAGCGATCAACCATGTATCAACGATCAGGTCATAAAATTCACCAAGCAAGACTTAAATATATTACAAAATACAAAACTAGTTTTAAAATGTTATAATAAAGCGGAACAGTGTATTTGATTTAAGAACCCCTGAGGTAAGTTTTAAGATGTCTTTTAAATGTTTCGGTACTTGAGCAGTCTTTGATATTTGTCGGACCATTGTTATAGCATCTAGCAGCATTATAACTGAAGGAGCGCTGAAATAAAGCAGTTTTATGCCTAGGAATATTAAGGAGGTCGCTGCACGTCCGTGCACATCAGAACCCTTGATAAGTTTTTAAGAAGCTAATCCGACTGTCCGAATTCCAATACGCTAAAAATTACCGTAAACTCCATTCCACAATAAATCGTTGATTTCTCGACTGCAATAAAATTTAAATGACAACCCTCAGTCGTAATCCCAACTATAAATATTTGCCTGACATATATCTATTGTGTAGGCACCGGACCTTTTGAAAGGGTACAGGGCCTGATTACCTTCTAATTTCAATAGTTTAGGTTAGCTATTTTCAACAAAACAACAAATATAAAATAATAGGTAAGTATCTTTATTTTAATCATGTAATTAATTATAGCTATTAATATTTATACAAAAATACTAATCTACAATATTATAATAATACAATATTTAACTTAACCTACTCTATATTTAGTTTTGTTTCACTATCACTATCGTCTTCATCTATGCCTAAACTAATTATTAAGGGCCTTACGTTACTATTAATTATGTTATAGGAATCTTCGACTTGGATCACGTGTCTCACAGAATTTTTCCAACTTTCTACTGGGATATTATTTACACATTTTTTAATTAATTCTATAACAGAACTACTTAGTGTAGGGGATGTGTTTTCTCTTCTAATCATCGTCTTTAACTGGCTCCATATATGTTCTATTGGGTTAAAAATACAGTAATACGGAGGGAGGCGTAAAAAGGAAAGGTAAATTATTTACCTTTGCTAGACATAGGTACCTTAAAATTAATGGAAATTAGGTTTTACAGTTTTTTAAATCCTTGTATTACCTTAAAACAAGTGCAGTGATCGAACTAGGGCAAATGACAAAAAAGTATTAAACTGTTTACTACCTGTGTTCCAATTCCTTAATACAGAGTATGGTAGCATCTTACAAGGATTTACGACAAATACACTGGTCGATACTTAACGTTTACATTACTAACTGCTTTTCTACATTGTTTTCCTAACTATCACTAGAAAGTCCATCACAAAAACGTCCCGGTATCGTAGGGAGTTCAATTTCATAAGCTCATTAATTGCCCAAAAAGGCCTTAAAATTATGAAGCGTCCGCTTCACGGAGCCATTTTGGAATGAACTGCTAAATTACCCAAATGGGCCTTAAAATCGTAAGCGTACGTAAGAACACCTGCTTCACGGAGCCATCGTGGAAGACTGCTGGCTTCATCCTTGCGCCGTATTTCTTGGCTCTCTCTCGACCAGCGCGCGATGCGACCCAACCTATTCTACGTGATTGGACAATTCTAAGAATATTTTTTCCTTTAATGATTTTTGAAAAGCACGCTTTGTTTCGAAGATACAGGGAAATAATCCAGTGGGGTTAGATCCGGTGACATTGCGGGCCAGTTTGCAGGACCACCACGACCAGTCTGTTTCCAAACATTTTATTTAGTGGATCTCGAGCTTTTCGTGCACAGTGTGGTAAATTTAGCCCAATTTAACATTCGTACGGCACTGTTTTATAGGTTGCCCAAACCCGAAAACGCATTTTTTATTTTTTATGCCGGCGAGTGTTAGAAAAATTAGGTTTTCTGGAACGATGCCAGGAGAAAATCGCCGAAAAAATTACGGGAAGGTAAACATCAAAGGTGGCTGGTATAGTGACGGAATTTAACAAGGATAGGCAACATGATTAATGCTCATTTTAACGTAAACGAGTCCTTCCATTCGGATGAATTATTAAATGAAACGGGGACATCAAAATGCTACTCGCTCATTTACAAAGTGTACATTTTTTGACTTTAATGCTGAAAGGCAGATTCTCTTTTAAATTTGCGGTAATATTTGCTAATTTTGGTAATTCTGGTTAAGCTACAGTACATGAATCGTTAATTGAATCCGGCAGGGTCGCTCGCTTGACACTGTTTCACATAACAGGCAAAAAAATAACCTAAATTTCTATAACTTTAAAAGGGCAAATCTGGTAAATCTTTATCAAAATTTCTCATATATAAATTGGAATGCTTTAACCAAATTTGCGGACATTAATAGTGCATGTGATAAATTCTATGAGATTATTTACAATACTTTAGACATGCACGTTCCGAAAACTCAAAAAAGAAATCAAACTTATCCACCATGGTTTACCCGTCAAATAATACAGAACATAAAGATAAAATATAAATGGTGGAAAAGGTATAAAAGAGCAAATAATCCTCTTGATTTAGAAACATTTCGAAATATGCGTCGAGATATTAAGAATGACATAAAAAATTCCTATAAGATATATTGCTCACGTATCGAAAACAACATAAGAAGCGATCCAAAGAGATTCTGGCGTTTTATTAATGACAAAAAAAGTAATCACTCCCTACCTACTACTATGTCCGATATATGTACGATAGCACACTAATTCGTGATCCTCAGATAATTGCGGACAGTTTTGCATCGTTTTTTCAAAACTCCTATGTTGCTTCCTCTCAAAAAGGAAGTGACGATACCGATTTCTATCCCTCGCAGAGTCCCTTAGATATTGATAAAATATCGGAACAGGTAGTTACTACCGCATTAAAACAACTAAAACCTAAGGCCACCGTAGGGGCAAATTCCGGCATTCGTGCTGAAAGATTGTGCTATGATTTTTGCTTACCCGCTAACAATCCTGTTTAACCTATCACACCGGACATCTACATTTCCGGATCTTTGGAAAATATTCCGCATAACTCCGGTCTTTAAAAAGGGAGACAGCAGTGATATTTTGAACTGTAGACCAATAAGTATCATAAATAACGTCTCAAAGGTGTTTGAAATTATTTTACACGAATATTTATGTAATTCGATTAGCATTCACATATCTGCGCAACAGCACGGGTTTATGAGGGGCCGCTCAACTGTCTCCAATCTGTTTTGTCTTACTCAGGATCTCGCCGAATCTCTTGACGCGGGTGAGCAAACCGATGTAATTTACACTGACTGCTCGAAGGCCTTTGATCGACTCGATCATGGCATTCTTCTTGACAAATTGACCGCCTTTGGTCTATCACAGAAATTAGTTCTATTTTTTATGTCATATTTAACTAATCGCGTCCAGTTTGTTCAATGTCATGGTCATAATTCTAAGGAGTTTGTTGCCACGTCAGGCGATCCCCAGGGGTCTCACCTGGGACCCCTACTTTTCATCATATTTCTTAATGACCTTGTCTCTATCCTAGATATCGATAGCTTGATCTATGCTGATGATGTTAAGTTATATCTTAGAATTGAGGACGACAGGGACTGCAGAAGATTGCAAGATATATTTGAGCGGATGAATGATTGGTATGAGAGAAATAAACTATTATTAAGCGTATCTAAATGCAGTATTGTTACATTCACTAGAAGAGTACAGCCAATTATATATGACTATAGTATAAATGAAGAAATGTTGAGGCGATGTGACTGTGTGTGCGACCTTGGCGTGGTACTAGATTCAAGACTCTCTTTTCGCGACCATATTTCTAAGATTGTTGAAGAGGCTTTTAAGATGTTGGGATTTATTATAAGAAACGCTGGAGATTTCACGAGTTGCGACACATTTAAGTTGTTGTTTAATAGCTTTGTTAGATCACGACTAGAGTACTCCTCGGTTGTTTGGTGTCCTTTCTATCAAACGCACATTGACAGCCTTGAAAAAATTCAAAGACGCTTTTTAAAATATATTAGTTTTAAACTTGATGGGTTCTACCGTGAAATAGGGTGCCCACATGATCGTCTCCTAACAAGATTTTTAATGGAAAGTCTTGAATCACGGAGGACAAAGTCACAAATTACCTTTCTGCATAACATACTCTCGGGAAGAATTAGTGCTGAGAATATTTTGCAGCTTCTGCACTTCCAGGTACTAAGAACAACCTCGCGAAATCACCGAACTTTTGCCTTACCAATCCCAAGGACAAATGCTCTAAAATTCTCCCCATTACATCAAATGTGTGACAAATATAATAAAATTCAGGACCAATTAGATATATACACCTGCACAGTGGCTTCTATTAAACGTATGACTTTGTAACAATATAAACATTTTATTTATATTTTTCTTTTAGTCACTTATATGTATAAATAAGTATATTTTTTCTTTTTTTCTTCTCCTCTTTTTACCCTTTACACGCTTCATATTATATTAAAACTATGTTATTTCCTATTTGATAATTGGAATTTTCTGTAGAATGTGGTAATAAATAAATAAATAAATAAATAACATCTTGTTTTAGGGGTTTTTCATAACATTTTAAAATTAAGATATTCGCTATCCTTCCTCGCAATAGCTCTCTATTCAGTGTTTATTTAACAAATTTTCAGGCGTAGGCGCAAAATAAAAGCACCTAAGGCGGTTGAAAAATTCATTATCAAATTTAATTTAGTTTTTTCTTTTGTTCCGACATGTTTTTCTTAATCTACATCGCAGTGAGAATATTCATTAGCGAAGTCAACAATTTTTTTTATCAGGATATATTATACTTTATTGAAACAGGTATAAAACTGCATAAAGTTTTGTAAAAAAAAAACTGTGCGTCCACTCCTGCTAAAAAGTAAATTAGAAAATAAATTGGATGCAATTTGCGCGGCACAACATGCCCAGATTAAAAGTGTGCACCCTCCACACACTTCAGGAGCAAATATCGGAGCCAATATCGGCTTATATTGGAAGATCTGGAGATAAATTAATGGATAGGACGACGTAGCTATACAGGATGTCCTGGTTTTATATCGAATTTTAGCAGACAATGTACTGTAATGTACAAAGTAATGGAGCACATTTATGCAATAAAGGAACACGTGAAAGTTCTCTATTATACAGGGTGTTACTTAATTCACAGAAAAATTCATATAAACATGTGTCCTAAAAAGTCTGGTTTTCAAGATACAGGGTGTCAAAGTTTAAACGACATGCAATGAAGTGGCTTTTATTTTTTTTCTAGAAATAGAAGTAAGATACGAAGAAATATTAAGAGCCAAAAAAGTTGTACTTTTAGCTGCTTAACCCGAAAACAATATAAATTTTTTAAACAAGCCAGTGGCGCACATTTTTTTGTCAATATTATTCGTGAGGCTGCCCCCCGGTTCGCCACTGGAACTCATAATTTTATTATCATCTAGTCAGTGCTAACCTAGCGTCTTTTCACAACGAACAACACTGCCAAATTTGATCAAAATCGTTATAAGAAATAATAAAAAAAACGATTTTTTTTTTTGAACTTTGACACCTTGTATCTTGAAAACCAGCCTTTTTAGGACACATGTCCTTGGAATTACGGCCTATCATTAAGTGGCACCCTGTATATACATAAAATTACGAAAACACAACATATAAAATGGATTCTTAAACGTATACTTTTCATTAGAGCCTGTGTCAACAAATACAGCACATTTGTCTCAAACATATACACAAAATCTTTTATAAACTCACGTTTACGTTTATTTATTTGTGTTAAATGCACTTTAATATAGGAATCTTAAGTCGAATTTTATATTCTTGCATATTTGTCAGCATACGCGTTCGCATAGATTTAGTACATTTTGATCATGGAAAATCAAAAACGTGGGACTCGTTTTTTCTTTTGGATGCATCGTTATATTTAATAATATACTTAATGCAAAACAAAAACCGATGCACCTCATACCCTTCGAGTGACGTGTTATCGACAGTGCTGCCAGCTTGTAACCAAAATATCCGAGTGAGGGAATTACACATTTTTTTTTTCATAAAAACAAGATAGATATACGAAAATTTCTACTACAGCTACATGGGAAAGTTCCATAAGCCCTCGCCTCGGTTCATTAATGTTCTAAAAAAAGTTACAACTTAAGCATAACCAATGTAAAATATTAGTTTTTGAATAATACAACTTACTTGTTTTATACATTTCATTAATAGTGTCACGGATAGAACTTATACCTGCTCTTGACATTTACAACTCTCTTTAAATAAGAACGTTTCCTTTTAGGTGACTCCAATATTTTATTTTGCTTAACTGTGGTTGAAACTGCGCTTACAGTAGACATATTCAAATTTAGAGTAGCTGCTACACGCTAGAAATTAGTAAAGTAGATATAAAATAGATAGACCTTAGCACACTCTTTAAATTTACTTTTCTAACTGCTGTCAACGGTAACAATGGGCCATTGTTGTTAAGTTATTCCTGACAATAGGTTATTAGAGAAGCTATAAGCTCTTTGCACCCGCTATTTAAATGCTTCGGCATTTTTCACAAATAGTAAACAACGTAATCGACAGAGATATGTATGTGCACTTCTATTGTTCTTAAAAGAACAGTTTTTAAATGCTATTAATGAAAAGATCTGGAGTTTTTGTTAAAAAAATATTTGCTATAAGTAGGTTCGTATTAAAGAAAAATACTTTAAGTTTGTAGTCAATTTAATATCGCATAGAATTTTAATACTTTTTGCCCAAATTTAATTTCTTCGTGTTTTCTTATAGACTTAGAATTACCAGCTGATTGATGACGTGCATCGATTTTTGTTTTGTCCAGATAATAATCCTTTAACCTAAAAGCTTAAAACTAATGATATAAAAAAAACACAACAATAGGGGCCTTAGCGCCTTGAAAACCACCTTGAAAACGTTTCGCATTCCACCAAAAAACATTATTTCGGTCATATTCAATTTAGCAAATTTTGTTTACGGCATCGGAGCAATGATGATGTTAAAGCCGCTCGTATTCATCATCTTTTGCAAATTATTTTACTCGCGGCCTCGCTAACCCAACAGGTGAAAAAGCCCACTTGATTTATTGGCTGCCAGAAAGCATAGTTGTTTTGTTTAGATGTTTACTTTTGCGAAAATATCTTTGTGATTTGCTCCGTTGTTTGCTTTGAACGGGAAATTCTTGCAGCAATTTTTATTGTGAGTTGTCTTGATTGATTAGCTTCTTCTATTGTTTTTCTTTCCCTTTTCACCCTTTACCGCGTCAGGTTCCTGCTACTTTAACCTGCTTATTTTCGTTCATCCTGCTTACTAAACGTGTCGAAACCACTTAACCTGGATTATCTTTAACATACGCACACCTTTAACTCTGCTTCTTGTTACATCGCAGGTAGAATTCGTTCCCCACAACACCAGAAAGTTTAAATCGGTTTAATCAACTTTTCCGACCTTTAATATTTATTGTCACTTTTGTTACAAGTTGGCCAAGTAAAGGCAGATATCTATGTGTATCTTATTATTGTAAATAGTAGTAGTATATAGTCATATTAATTTATTTTGGTCTGTAACTGTTGGTTACGAAGTAGGTAATGGAATCTGTTGGCGCCGCCTTTATTTCCTTGCGCCAAACATATATTGTTTACTGTATTTGTCATAGGTTGCGTGGTTCAAAATATGTCAATTGAAATAAAAGGCTTTTTCTCACACAAAGTATGTCTATTTACTTCTGGTATTTCATTTACTTATTTTCACATCCGTTCTGCGTAGCAGCAAAATCTTTTTACTTTTAGAACTTAGTATGGTAACTACTTACTGCATTAAAACAGCTATACATTTTAAATCACTAACATTACATTACTAAACAAACAATAATATCGGGATACACTACTGTATTCTTGAACCTTCGAGAATTTATCGTATCTACGAACTTGAGACTGCTTTTTACAATAGATAAACAGGACTCGTGTCGTGGTATAATAAGTACGTTATTCTACCTTCGGGCATTCACCGCGAATTGACCACGTTATTTCAACAGATTAACGGAACTTGAGTTGGGGTGTAATAATCACATTAGTTACACCTTCGGGATACTATACCGCGAATTTTTCAACTTATTTCATGGCTTGAATACCATAAAATCAACTAAAACCGCGTCAAATGCCGCGAGGAGACCGTGTGCTTTCTGCAAGGCGTGATACGGAACTCTACTGTCCGCTCGAAAAGCTAAACACGTCAAGTCTTACTTGCGATGTATCATCCGTCTTTCTCGTACACAGTGACATTCTGTCATGCTGTTTTAAACCCTACGCTCAATCACGTAGGCTTATTCCGCCTTCAGCGACGCTAGATGCTTGCTGTACTTCCGCGGATTCTCGGAATTTAGTCTGGGTGTTGTAGACGGCGTATATTCTAGGAAATTGTTGTTGGTTGTACGTTTTAGAGATGTCTTGTCTTGTTTCCATGCGGATCTTTCGCCTCGATACACCGTAGATACATTAAAATATTGTAAAGGGCGGCGTTGCCGTGTTTTCTCTACTTTTACTTGGTACCTGTTTGTTGTTATTTAATTAAGCAAGTAGACAACTGAACCTTTCTCCAACAGAATCAAATATTTTCGTAATAAAACAAAACACTTTCTGGGCGTTTTAAAAGTGGATTGTAATTTATTTAGTTAGTTAATTATTCTTATTTCTAATAAGCACTCCCCACTAAAGTACTACCAGTAGAGACAGATAAAGGAGCAATACTTTGATGTTTATTTCTCATGGCTAGCTAGACATAAAAGGAGGCAAATGGGTTTTATTGCAATTTTGAGGATTTAATTCGTAAAAATGAATATACCGCGAAAACTAGAAGATATGGGTATAGGAAAACCTTAATGAAAATTATAGAGGACTAATAACTATACACGATAGACTAGTCAGATACAGGGTGTTCCATTTAAAAAATCAAAGAAAAATTAGTTTAAAATTTGTCAAGTTCGTAGGTTTGTAAGCAAACACCCTGTACAAATTAATTAATTACGGGCTAGTTTCGACTCTTTAGCAAACATTTATCTTCTTTTTTATCAATTTTCACTATTATAGTTGATGTAGATTGAAAATTATAGCAGGTTATAGAAGACCATGTTTTTTAACGATTTGAGGAATTATATAAATAAGCTGGCAACATCGCAATAAAATGCAAAACTAATTACGGCACCATATGGAGAATTTTCAAGAGAATACAAATATGTAAAAATATATAGAGTGTCCTATTTAAAAAAAGGTAATTTTTTAGCGGCTCGCTTTTGTAAAACACCTTGTATAATTGAAGATATTTTTAAATTTTAGACCTCTTTGCCTTATTCAACCTACATGCAAACTTTTTGTTTCAATTATCGAATGTAAGGGAGATATGGTACTTTGTCACACTATTGCGCCACCCTGTATATACAGGGTGTTATTTAATAGGTGTCCGATATTTTACGGGAAGATTCCTCGGTTATTTATAAGGTGAAAAGTTCGCAAGCCCTTCATTTTTGAGATACAGGGTGTTACAATTTTGAACAGGAACAAAAGATATGTACGCCACTGCCGTTTTCTCTTTTGATTACACTGTTATGTAGGCACTTTATTGGATAATCAAAATCAAAAATCAAATCAAAACTCATTTTATTTAGCCAAAAGTATTATAAAAGGAATGGAGTTTCACAATGTAGGTACAAAATTATTACAAAAAGTATATATTTTGGTGCAAAAATAGAATATAATACTTATGAATAAATGTTTTTTTTTTTAAATACGCACCTAGATGACCTAACATCTGTATGTGCAAAAGAGAACAACTATATAAATTCTGGTTATATCTATAAGCTAGTGATTAATGCAGTAAGCGTAATATACAGAACGGCTTACCACAGACAAAAACAAAGATGAAAAAGAGGAGAGGAAGAGAAAAAAGAAAAAAGAGAAAAATAAAATAAAACAAAAACAAAAATAGTATTTTTTCCCCCAAACATACGAAAGGAGAAAGAAAAATTTACAAACCAAACATGTTCAAGAATGTCCATAACCTATTCTAAAACAATACCTTAAATAGTTCCAGATTTTCCACAATATACACTCTACATTTTTTTCTAAACAGTTTAATTTTTCCTGTGACCTTCAACTCTGTAGTAATAATGTTGTAGATTTTGGGTGCCAAGTAATTGACAAACCTAAGACTTATGTTTTTGTTGCTTTTTGGTATTTGAATATGTTTGTCTGTCTTGTTTCGCGTTTCATATATATGATTTACATAACTTTTAAGATTATCATTCTTATAAATAAAAGAACAAATTTCCAAGATGTATAATGTCCTAACATTTAATATCTCAAGAGTATACAGTTGTTCAGTTGAAAATCGCTTACCTTTTCTGTTTATTACTTTAAGTATATAGTTCTGAACAATGTTCAACTGTCTTAGAGAGTTCTGATATAGACCACCTCACACAACTATACCATAACGTATTAATGATTCAACAATGGCTCTATAAACTGAAGTTATAAGTTGTTTGTTTAAAATTTCTCTCAGTACATAAAAGTTGTGAATCAATTTTCTCAAATTCTTCGTAAGATACAAGACATGATGATCCCATTTCAAATGCTTGTCAATAACAATGCCAAGATACTTAGTATTAGATGTTTCCTTAATGATGTCATTAAAATTTTCAATATGTATAGAATTGAAATGAGGACGATCGGCCTCAGTAGAAGAGAATGCTATATAATTTGTTTTTTGTACGTTAAGCGTCAATTTAAAACTGTCTAGCCAATCTTTTATTTTTGACAGTCCAGTTATAGTTTTTTCTTTTACATTGTTCCATGTGTTTGCCGAGAATATTGCTGCCGTGTCGTCTGCGTACGAAATTAAGTATCCATTATCTATTTGTAGGTCCGTCAGAGAGTTTATGTATGTTATAAAAAGTATTGGACCCAAAACGGTCCCCTGGGGTACTCCTATTTTTATATTTAGAGGGTCACTAATTGTGTCTCCAATCTTTAGATATTGTATTCGTTCCATTAAGTAGTTCTGAAAGACTCTCAACACCCCGCCCCTAATGCCATACCCAGACAAAACATCAAGGAGTTTGTCATGGGGCACCGTGTCAAATGCCTTTGCCAAGTCCAGAAACACTGCTATGCACTTTCCACTCTTATCTAAGTTCTCCGTGATCTGTTTTGTTAGTTCATAGAGTGCATCAGAAGTTCCAGAACCACTCAAAAATCCATACTGCTTTTTTGAGAGGATATTGTTCATTTGAAAAAAATGTATTAGTCTGTCCTTTAGACATTTTTCAAAAATCTTTGAAAAATTATTTATAACACTGATGGGGCGGTAGTTACCTATATTTGACTTATCTCCGGACTTAAAAATCGGGGTCACAATGGAAATTTTAAATTGATCGGGGACCTTGCCACTACTGAAAATCAAATTAATGATATGAGTCAAGGGTTTGACTAAATGTACATGAGTTCTCTTTATAAGTTTAACATTGATTCTGTCTATTCCAGGAGCACTGTCGTTTTTTAGGTCTCCTATATGCCTAATCACTTCGTTTGTATCTACGGGCTTCAGAAACATGGAAGGCAAGTTATTTGTGTTTATTTTTCTTTCATTAATTGGTTTCTGGATTTTGTTCAACATATCAATTCCCACATTAACAAAATAATTATTACAAAAATTAGCCATACCTTTATTGTCAGAGAAAGATACAGCATCATTGTCTGTTATAGGTGGAATAGATTTATTTTTTTGTTTATTATTGTTGGTTGCTTCAGATATAAAATTGTAGACCTTCTTTAAGTTGTTTCCTGCGTTTTTAATTTCCTGTTTGTAATATTCATGTTTTCGCTTTTGGATTACTTTTTGAAGATTATTTCTATAGTTTTTGTATACTGTGTTTTCCGCTTCATTAAAATTCAGGAGAAGTTTCCTCTTCATTTTATCTCTGTTCTTAATACTTGATATTATCCCGTTTGTTATCCAGGGTTTGCGTTTAGCATGTTCCCTTATTGTATATATTTTCGTACTACTACTACTTCTATCAAGTATGTCCGTTATTGCTTTGTAGAATTCGTCAGTGGCTTCGGTTACGTCGTTTTTTTGCAATACATTATCCCAATCCTGTGACTCCAACATGTTAGCAAATTCTATTTCGTTTGTTTTAGTAACTTTCACTGTACTAAATTTTGTTCTAGTAGTGTGGCCATTGTCAGTATCATTTATATTCAGGTTTATCATAACAGGATAATGATCTGTTAGATCGGATTGTAGAATGTATGAATTACATTCTAAATTCCCGATATTTAGTTTATTTCTCACGAAGATGTGATCCAAGCATGAGCTTGTTTCAAAAGTTACACGAGTTGGTGCGTTTATGTAAGAGACGAAACCAAAATGATTCAATAAAGAAAGGTATGAGTTTACTGTATTATCATTTTTTTCCAGAATATTTATATTTACATCTCCTATAAGGACATCGAATTGAGTTTGTCGTTTTTTTTCTATTAAATATTGTTCTAAATCTTCCAAAAAGAGTTGCTTGTTTGTGTTGGGTGGTCTATATAGACATACAACATTGAAGATCATATTATTCCTCTTTATCATGATATTGCTAATGGTGACTCCCGACTTATGGAGTATACAATGTTCAATGTTATATATGAGATCAGACTTTACAAATATTACTACACCATCATTTTTGTTATATTTAGCACCATTAAAAAACATTGAATATCCGTCAATTTGGTACTCATTATCATGACTTTCAAATGATTCTCCCAAAACTATCATATCACAAGTACATTTTCAGAATTTTTTTATTTAGGCTTTGTTTAGGAGATAAATGCTATTTTATCAAACTTTGATATAGACATAGCAAATAAATGCTATTTATCTCTTTATTATTCTTTTTCTCGAGAACGATTGCTCGTACATCTACCAAGTATGCCTTTTTTTTATGTAAAAATGATGAAAAAATCCATTTTTGTTTCGCTTAAAAATGTAATACAGCACGTATAAAAAAGTTATGACTCCTCAAAAGAGTAAAAGGACACGTAGGTGGCGCCCTCTACAAGTGGGAGCCATACTAACATCAAATTCGAATTTCGCATTTCAAAAAACCTCTAGATACCAATTTTCGTCCAAATATAGACATCATTTCAAAAATTATTTACGAAAAACAAAAATAAAAATAAATTTTTAACACCCTGTATCTCGAAAAAGAAGGGCTTGCGGACCCATGCTTATATGAACTTTTCACCTTATAAATAACAGAGGAATCGTCCTGTTAAATATCGGACACTTATTAAATAACACCCTGTATGTCGATACTTATTAACAAAGAAACACTGTAAAATGCAGTCCAGTTGTTTTAATTTTTCTCTATTAACCGACCAACATTTGATTTCCCGAGGGTGAGAGATTCTACTGTTCCTCCTTAAAAACAAAATATCGTGCCTCAAAGATTTTTTTTTTTAAGTGACGAGGAATATGAAAAATTGGGGTTGTTTTCTTTTCATTGGCTAGCCTTGTATTTTTATTCTCGTTGGAAAGTGCCTTTATTTGTTTTTCTTACTCGCAAAGATCACGAGTTCATCTGGAAAGGCACGTTCTATTCTTATCGTGTTTTTAAATCCCATTTTTCTTGCTGTTCATTATTTTATCTACTTTCATTTAGTAATATGAATTTTACAGTTCTGTAAATCGTTTTGTAAGGGCATCTATTACAGCACTAGTGCTGTAATAGATGCCATTACAGCACTAGTGCTGTAATAGATGCCCTTACAAAACGATTTTTAATAGCAGGTGCATTTTTATTTTTAAAAATGCCTTTTGCCAAATATTTTTTTTCATAGATGAAAGTAGATAAAATTTTGTACAATATTCTTGTTGTAAATTCATATAACTACACTCGATGTTTGATTAAACTCGGCTGACGCCTCGTTTAACAACTTTAACATCTCGTGTTGTAATATGAATCTTTACAACACTTATATCGTAATAGTTATTTATCTACTTTCATTTAGTAATATGAATTTTACAGTTCTGTAAATCGTTTTGTAATAGCATCTATTACAGCACTAGTGCTGTAATAGATGCCATTACAGCACTAGTGCTGTAATAGATGCCCTTACAAAACGATTTTTAATAGCAGGTGCATTTTTATTTTTAAAAATGCCTTTTGCCAAATATTTTTATTCATAGATGAAAGTAGATAAAATTTTGTACAATATTCTTGTTGTAAATTCATATAACTACACTCGATGTTTGATTAAACTCGGCTGACGCCTCGTTTAACAACTTTAACATCTCGTGTTGTAATATGAATCTTTACAACACTTATATCGTAATAGTTATTTATCTACTTTCATTTAGTAATATGAATTTTACAGTTCTGTAAATCGTTTTGTAATAGCATCTATTACAGCACTAGTGCTGTAATAGATGCCATTACAGCACTAGTGCTGTAATAGATGCCCTTACAAAACGATTTTTAATAGCAGGTGCATTTTTATTTTTAAAAATGCCTTTTGCCAAATATTTTTTTTCATAGATGAAAGTAGATAAAATTTTGTACAATATTCTTGTTGTAAATTCATATAACTACACTCGATGTTTGACTAAACTCGGCTGACGCCTCGTTTAACAACTTTAACATCTCGTGTTGTAATATGAATCTTTACAACACTTATATCGTAAATAACTATTACGATATAAGTGTTGTAAAGATTCATATTACAACACGAGATGGTAAAGTTGTTAAACGAGGCGTCAGCCGACAAACATCGAGTGTAGTTATATGAATTTACAACAAGAATATTGTACAAAATTTTATCTACTTTCATCTATGAATAAAAATATTTGGCAAAAGGCATTTTTAAAAATAAAAATGCACCTGCTATTAAAAATCGTTTTGTAAGGGCATCTATTACAGCACTAGTGCTGTAATGGCATCTATTACAGCACTAGTGCTGTAATAGATGCCCTTACAAAACGATTTACAGAACTGTAAAATTCATATTACTAAATGAAAGTAGATAAATATCTATTATTATTATGATAATGATTATCAGAACACAGTACTATTTTTTTAATGACGACAATCATAAGGCCTGCTGACCCCATTCTGTAAAGGGCCATAACAAGATGTTGCTACTGAACCCTCCACCCATCCTTGCTTTTAAGTCACAATCGAAACGTAGCAATACATATATACCAGTGATAAACATGTTTATTAATGTATACGGTGTCAGGAAGGTTGTTGCCGGCAATAACCCACTGACACGATTAAACGCAGAATGGATGCATCACAGATGTCAGACAGGATAGCAGGAAAATTGAATTATAACAGACAAGACCAATTTTAAGCTATTAGAGCTCGGATTGTGTAGGAATTTACGTTGGATACGTTTCATAAAGCAGGTTTATTTTATGCTGCGATGGCGAATAACATTTTCTGATACATTGAGGATAAGAAGGTGACCATACAATCTACCTGTACTATAGTGTACGGGGTGATTCACCTTAATAATGTCCTACCCCCTTAACTGTAGTTGATGCAAAACAAAAACCGATGCACTTCATACCCTTCAAGTGACGTCAGTTATCGACAGTGTTGCCAGCTTGTAACCAAAATATCCGAGTGAGAGAATTAGACAGTTTTTTTTTTCATAAAAACAAGATAAATATACGAAAAATTTCCATAGTTTATATGTAGATCTGTTAGACAATAAAGCCTATTATTATTTTATTATTATTATTATTATTTGTTTACTGCATAATACCTTTTACCATCAACTTTAGTAGATCTAACACTTCTTTTATTTTCATCTTGCCAAGATCGATCAATGGTACCATTCTGAAAAATCCTTGTTTCATCCAAGAAAACGAATTGGTACAAGAATGCTTCTTTTTCTTTAATATATTCTTTCAAAAATACCAGTCGTTTGAAAGCATCATGGGAAAGTTCCATAAGCCCTCGCCTCAGTTCACCTTTTTACCATCCGAAGCCTATTTTCTTGAAGAGGCTTCTTAAAGAGTTAGAACAACCATCAAACAGTTCTCTGTCTTTTAATTTCTAACGTAAAGTTACATGATCTTCTAAAAAAAGTTACAGCTTATGAATAATCGATGTAAAATATTATAATTTTAAAATAATACAACTTACTTGTTTCGTACATTCCATAAATAGTGTCACGGATAGAACTTATATCCAATCTTCACACATTGACAACTATCTTTAAATTAGAACGTTTATTTTAAGGTGATAATTTATTTTCCGTAACTGTTGTTAAAATTGGGCTTACAGTGAAGATATTAATAATCAAATTGAAATACCTTCAGGTGCCAATCTAAAACTTAATAGTCTAATAACTTAGGATAAATATACAACAAACACTGTCAATAATTATGAACGAGAAAACCCATAATTATACACAATATAATTTTCTTAATTTTATTACTTAGATGTAAATACCTCTATAATCACACCTGTAACTTAGTTGTACTTTTGGCCAATACCTGTAAATTAAGGACCAAAATAACCCATAATCTGTCTGTCAATTAACTTCATCTCCCTAATTTTATTTTAATGACATGTTGACATGTTTACCATTACTATTACTTATATATTAACTTTATAACTACATGTAGAATTTAGTATTGTCTTGCACTCCTTTGATAATGATCCGCAAGGGTCGAAACACGTGTCAGGCAACTGAATTATAATTGTGAAATATACCAAGTAAGACTTTAATTTCCTCTACCATGGAATATCCATTTCACCAAGAATGTAGCCCATCACAAATCAATTATAAATTAAATAAATGTATTTAAATTGATTTTGAGTGATTAAAAACACAAACGAGGTTAATTATATTATCAAAAAAAGTCTAGATGACTATACCAGCCTGCTCGCTTCTGCTGTGGCAGCTTCTTCAGCTGGACCTCTTGATGTGGCCAGGTGGAGTTTTAACTTGGGTTAAAAAAACTTCAGTAACACCCATACGGTAGCTCGTGGGCTTAAAGTCACCCTTACGAATTGGGAAACCGTGAAATGGCAAAAATTTAACAAGCCACCAATGAAACCCCTAAAAATAATAGAAAAAGAAAAGAATTACCCGCTGAATCCCAACAAGGACAACAACCCAAAAAAAGGAATAAAAGGAGCTTACCTCTAAAAGGGGGGTAAGACCTCATGGTCTTTTGACAAAAAAAAGGCCTAACAGCGACAGGCTTGAACTTCTTCTCTGAAGGTATTTAAGCAAGTAAAATTAAAGGCCCCGAGAACTCTGAAGAAACCACCTTCTCCTCCAACAACCAGCTGCCACAAGGTTTTGCCAACTTAACCTAACCCAAAAAAAAAGAAGATAATAGAGACACACTACAAACGATCAGAACGATAAGAGAGTGTCGGCTTTTATCAGAATATGAATTAAATAATGAAATAAAGACATAATTCCTAACAACTTTGTTTTGACATAAAATTGCCAAGAGTAAGTAATGGGCGTTCTGCGACTTGACGCGAGACTGAAACGGAAATACGTGGTCAACCTACTTGCAGCGCCTTGTGCAATTAACGAACAGAAAAGCGAACGCACTACTTCTAACCACAATGTTTAAAAAATCTTTCATCTGGAGAACGTCATCACTCTGCAACGGCCCCTGAGGGCATTTGCGGACATAGGTTTATAGGAACTTTTTTTCTTGGAATGTTCTAGGGAACCACCCCCTAAAATGCTTAAACGTACTTAAGGACCATCCTGTATATACTGTGACTAAAGGAAACTCTGGACATACCTGCAAAAGTTATTTCAAATATCTTTACATACTAATATTTTGTATATTTACCTAGTATGAAAAATAAAAAAGTTAAAAGGTACATTATGGTAAATCATGATGTTTTGATTAATTACCGATGAATACAAACTTCAGCAGAAATTACTTTCGAAAAAAAACTCTGTTCGCCAAAACGTCTAGAAAATTACAACATATCTGTCATTAGGCATGAATAATTTGCTGTATATGTAATTATAAACACCTGGTGACTCAGTAGTCGGTTGAAATCATTGGCGAAAGCACTTTTCGAATTATTTTTGGAACTTTTATTACACTTTTTCATCGCAGGGACGCATCATAAAAGCGGGCTCACTGCTTTAATTTTTATTACTAATATTATATATTTTTTTTTTTGAATAAGACACCTGCTGGTGTTTTACCTATTTAAACTAGTCTATAAGACTAACCATTAATTTTTCCTTAATACATCTTAAAAACTAAATATACTTATCAACTAAAGTCTATCCATTGATCTCCTTTACTTCTCCTCTGCTTTTAATACTGTACACACTCTTTCACGTTCTCTTCAGTCTTCGGGCGTGCCGTTGATTGCCCAGCAGCTGTAGAGGTTCTGGGTTGATATGTAGGTGAGGTTGCGTTTCATGCTTGCCGGCACACCTTTTGATCTCTTCTTTCACTTGGTAGAGGAAATTAAAGTCTTACTAGTTATATTTCACAATTATAATTCCGTTGCCTGACACGTGTTTCGACCTTTGCGGATCATTATCGAAGGAGTACACAGTAAATTCTACGTGTAGTTACAAAGTTAATATCTAAGTAATAGTAATGGTAAACATGTCAACAAGTCATTAAAATAAAATTAGGGAGATGAAGTGAATTGACAGACAGATTATGGGTTATTTTGGTCTTTAATTTACAGGTATTGGCCAAAGGTACAACTAAGTTACTGGTGTGATTATAGAGGTATTTACATCTAAGTAATAAAATTAAAAAAATTATATTGTGTATATAACTATGGGTTTTTTCGTTCATAATTATTGACAGTCTTTATTCTATATTTATCCTATGTTATTAGACTATTAAGTATTAGATTGGCACCTGAAGGTATTTCAATTTGATTATTATTATTTTATTATTCTTTCACTGTTGAAATTCCAAGGTTTCGATGAAGATCAGAGCTGCGAACATACCAAGTAGCATTTACAATGTTACGCCGCACTTTGTTCTGGAACGTCACAGGTACAGCCCAAAAGCTAAATACCGTAGCGCCACAATGGTTTAAGAACCTGGTGGTAAATGAGCATTTTATTGTGGATTGATATTTTGCAATTTCTTCCCCGAAGCCAATAATGTTGTTTATATTTTAAATCTAGCTCAGTTCTTTTCTTCTTCACCGAAGTTGAGCATCAAGAGTCATGAGAAGATATTTAGCATTCATCTCATGGGGCACAATTGTAACGTTAACATCTAGTAGAAGGGGCTGTGCTAGCTTCTTGTTAGGAAAATTTACATGGATTGATTTAAGTTCGTTGAGCTTAATTTTCCATTGTCTTGTTACAGTCAAGTTAAGGAGAAAAAATACCATCGCTCCTATGGCTAGTACTCTTAATGCAAATGATACGAATTCTTTTTATTGTATAGTTGCTGACGGTTTAGCTCGTGAGATCTCTTCTGGGACTGATCCTAGATCTTACTTAGGACATGTATCCGTTTCTGACACATTTTTTTCTCCTGTCTACTTGCGTTGAGGAGATTAGAGGCATAGCCAAGTAAATAACAAGAATGCTTCTGGTTGGGATGAGATGTCCTTGAGGACTTTTCTCGTACTACCAGCCAGCGCATTGATGGCCTTGGCTGAGGCAATAAATACCTCCTTCCTCACTGGCACTTTACCTTCTGGCTTTAAAAGACCAGTTGTTGTTCCGCTTTTTAAGAGCGGTGACCGCGATAATCCCTCTAACTTTCGACCTATTGCACTGCTCCCCACTTTGTCCAATGTCCATAATAGTGGAAACACTTGTTAAGTCTAGCATGCAGCAGTTTGGATTTCAAGCTGGGAGGGGTACGAGCGATGCCATCATCGGGGTCCTTGAACGACTATATGTCTCCTTAAACTCTGGGGAGTCTGCTGCAGCGGTGTTCTGTGACTTATCAAAAGCCTTTGACTTCGTGAATCACAGAATACTGCTGTGGAGGTTGGAGGCTTATGGATTTAGAGGTGTGGCCTTGGAGTGGTTTCGATCGTATTTGGCGAGTCGTGTTCAGACGGTTGTCTTTAGTAACAGTAGCTTTAGAGAATTGAGCCTAGGTATAGGCGTTCCTCAGGGATCCGTACTTGGCCCTCTCCTTTTCCTCATCTATATTGACGATATGCCCCATCTTGATATAGCGGGGACGTTCGCCATTTTTTCTGATGCCACGACCATTCTTTGACACGGTTGCCGATAGGCTGTCTTTAAATGTGAAGAATGATTTGTGCAAAATCAAGGAGTGGTGCGACGCGAATTTGCTTTCCTTTAATATTTTAAAGACTAGCTTGTTGGGATTTCACTGTGATCTGGATAATGTTTATCTGGAGGACGAGGCGATCTCTATGCCTAATGTTAGTGAATTTTTGGAACTGTACATGGGCACCAATCGTAAATCTAAGAACCACATAGTAAATTTATATCAAAAGCTATCTTCTGGTTAGGATTATTTCAAACAGTCTGGGTTTTCCTTTGGTATTTGTTTTTGAGAATCTTGTGCGCAGTACTTGTTACAATCTGTGTTTGTGGTGCAAGAAAGGCCAGTCAGATATGTGTGTGGTGCTAAGGGTCGTGATTCTGGGCGTCCTTTGTTTCTTAATAACTCAATTTTACCTCTTTATTGTATCTTTATCCTGGTAACGGTTTGCTTAATGTTTAAAAATTATCAAAGTAAGCCGTCAATCCCCACCCATTACAACACACGTCAATCATTTCTGAGCTTACCAATTCCACGATCCAGCCTAGTTAAAAAATCTTTAATCACTTATCACTTCATATGAGAAAGTAACAGTGTCTGGCGAGGTTTATAAGACTAACCAAAAAACTATTACTAGAAAAAGTATGTTACACTCTTGATGAGTATTTTGACGAAGTGTTAGGATAAAAAAAGTATCACATACGTTAACTCTACTATTTAAATTTTGAATTATTATTCTTACTACTTGTTTTCTAATATATTTATCAATTTTATGTTGTTTTGACTTTTAACGATTTAACCATGTCTGTTTGTTATCACCTCGTTGCCCTTGGATATTATACCTTTGTCAACAGGATAGATATTCTTAGGACGATAAAGGACTTTTTGATTGATTAATTGTTGTTTTCTCGGATTTTTTGGTTTAATTTCCTCTGCTACTTCCTTTGGGGTAACATAAGCTATGTTTTCTGATATTTGGTTGTCAATCTCTGCCAAGATATTATCCACTTGTACTAGGTTAGTCATAAAAGTATCAAAGAGATGCTCAGCAAATAGGATCGCCTTTTGTTTATTATCCCTGGCCCACACACCTACACCCTTCCTGATAGCAGGTATAGAATTCGAAATTCCTCGAAAATAAACAATCGTAACACCGAAAGCACGGCTCAATATAAATCCAATCAGAAGTGGGACAGAGCCCGGTAATTCAGCTGACATAAACGGAAAACTTCGCTCTGATTAAATTTGATTCTTGTTACCCATATTACCTGTTACCGTATCGATTCACGGCAGTAATTGTGATTTACCGACTTGTTTACCGTGCCTGGATGGCCGCGGAGGGTGTTCATTTTGACTGTGAGTCTTGCAGCTTCTATAATTAGAAAGTGTTTGCTTCTTTTTAATTCGCAGTCCTTTTGTGCACTAATCTCCAGCCGCAAGTATTTATTTTAAGGGTAATATTGTTAATACAAATTATATACAGAGTGGCAAGAAAGTCGCGCATAGTGCCTATAACTTCTGAATTACCTCGTATACGAAAAAGCGGCCTTTATCAACGTTGTTCAATAAATTATTCCCCACATTTCTACCCGCATGAATTTTTTCTGTCATTTCTGGTTTGGTTGCCATAGAGACTAACTTATCTTTTTTAAATGGAACACCCTGCATATCCTTGCATATTTGGATTCTACTGGAAAAACTCTGATTTTTTTGTATTTCAAATTTTTATTTATTTACAATTGTCACAAACTTTATAATAACAAAGTAAATAGCCTACAATATTGAACAACTTAACATCGGAATAATAAACAAGTGAAACCTTTTCAGTGGATCAGGTGTTCAAAATCACCACCATTTTCTGCTAAGCAGAACGCCAGTCGATCCCTGAGCCCGTCTACAACGTTTAAAAGGAAGTCCTCTGGAATGGCCTGAATTTCAGCACTAATTCTGACTTTTAAAGATTCTAAGTCATTTGGACAGTTAACGTAGACTTTGTTCTTTAAGTGTCCCCACAAAAATAAGTCGAGCGGGGTTAAGTCCGGGAATCGCGCTGGCCAGTCGATAGCACCTCTTCTGCCTATCCGACGTCCTGGAAATTGTTTCCATGTGTATTGTCTAACATTTGCCGCATAATGCGCAGGTGCTCCATCTTGCTGGAACCATACCTGTTCGTTTATGCCATGATTTACACCTGGTGAAACCATTCTGCAAGAAGGAATTATGTGATTCCTGAGAAGGTCCAGATAATTTTCGGCATTCAAATTACCATCTATGAAAAAAGGTCTCACAATATGTCTACCAACTATGCCCGCCCAAACATTAACTTTTTCGGGCCTCTGAGTATGACCTTCTTGAAACCAGTGAGTATTCTTAGCAGACCAATAACGATAATTGTGTCTATTAGCAATGCCATTAAATGGAAAGTAGCTTCATCCGAGAAATTGATATTTGTTGCGAAGTTATTATCATTATTGCATCTTTCCATCATCAGTTCACAAAATTCAGCTCTTCTATCAAAATCGTTATCGTTTAACTCGTGCACCAACTTTATCTTATAGGGATGCAACTTCTCCTGCCTAAACAAATTTTTCACTGACTGATGAGACACATTAAAATCCATTGTCATTGGCCTGGATGATTGTGTCGGATTTTCATGTATTGAGAGCATGATATCCAAAGCTTTGTCTCCCCCGGTTGCTGTTTTAGGTCGACCTGATCTAGCGGCTTCCCTAACAGTGCCTGTTTCTCGAAATTTCTTTACCACTCGGACACACTACTCATTATTAAAATTTCAACTCGTTGTTTCTCATTCAGATGAACCCATAGTATAAACAATTAGACAACAGAAAATTGAACAGGAACTCAAAATTGACACCTCTTAACTCGCTGTCGTGAAAACACCTTGACTCAACTAGTGGGTACTAGGTAAGAATAATTATAATTAGGAAGTTTTTCATTTTTGAACTGTCATTATCTCGGAAACGCTTGCAGATAGGTGAATATTTGAAATACAAAAATTCAGAGTTTTCCCAGTAGAATCCAAATATGCGATCATATGTTTTAATTTCCATTTAAAAAAAGTAAGTTAGTCTCTATGGCAACCAAACCGGAAATGACAGAAAAAATTCATGCAGGTAGAAATGTGGAGAATAATTTACTGAACAACTTTCATAAAGGTCACTTTTTCGTATACGATGTAATTGAAAAGTTACAGGCATTATGCGCGACTTTTTTGCCACTCTGTACGTTTCATTGGGTATTCAGGAATGTGAGTTTTGTTTTATAAATAGTCTTATACACAATACATAATGTTCTTCAAAGTCTTATGAAAGTCTGTAGGTAATACCACCCCTCCCCCCTAAAATACATTGCTGCATCTTCGATATTATTGGGAATTTTTAAATAACAAAATTAAATCGGGTTTTTGAAGATTCTGGATTAATTTCCATATTTTAAAATATGTGTTAAAAACTAAATCAGTAAGCTGAATTTTACAGGAAACCGTTTTGACAGAAACCTTAAAACACAAAAGTAATATAGATTTGCGAGCAATAAAAATAAATATTGCAAATCACCAGACATATTGTTGGCCAATTCGCAGGCAAATATTTCTCTCGGAGTATGAGCATGGTATTGTCGAGCTATTCCTGCCGTTTTGGACATCTACTCGTTCCGTCACGGGATTGAGCAATTTGTTTCTGAAATTTCCGCCGTCCTTGGCATTTAGCCGTCCGCTATATACCCGGTTAAAAAGGTATTTCTGAATGGGCGCCTATAATGTTATAATCTAGTACTACTTTAGAGTTAGAACGATGAATCTTGATTTTTGTCTACGGATACTTTTTAACATTGGTAAAAAAGGCTTTTCATAGGTTTAAAATAAATGTACTTACCTTGCTTTATTCAAATGGTTTAGTCCTCAGGAATTCAGGATTTTACCAGACCAGATCACAAAGGAACGAAAAGCGATTTGAAAATGAAGAAGATGAAAAACAGAGCACTAATTATTCCGCAATTGTGATCGCTCCGTTTTTTTCGCTTGCACGTACATGAGTATAGAAAACAACAAAGACGCGTGTCGTGTGTTAGTGCCGTTGTGGCCACGTATACATTATAGTTTTGGAGTTAGAACTCTGCGATTTCAAATTAACGTAGATTGGCATCAAACTAAGAACTAGTTTCTCAAATCAAGTCCCTGGAGTTTTTAAAAAGAATATTGTTGCGATTTCAGTGGGAGAGAATATTTTTTTTTGTTTTAAGCTCGGACTATCTAAGCAAGAGAAATCTGAAATCTTAAACTATCGGAAAATATATAGAAAATCCCATGTAAATTTTGAGGTGGCTACATATTGGCTTCCCTGTACATTTTAGAGAAAAATTGTGTTATGTTTTTTTAAAATAAGCCCTTGTGCCAAATTTGAATCAGTTTTAATAAGCCAATCCTAACTTATTCAATTAAATGTGATGGCAAAATTACGTAATTTTTATTGTTTATGTAAACGCAAATTATTATTTGGCATTGACAAAGCGAAAAGTAGCGTCAGTGACAACATTTTTATTGAAGGCGCTTTAATTATAGCTAAATATGAGCTATTCCATTCAGGAAAAGTAACTATGATTAAGTGGTATTATACAGGAAACAGTTTAAGAGTAGTGTCTGAAATGTTTTCAGTTCAATGCCCTGATAAGCCTATCCCTTTCTATGACGCTATTGTCAAAAATTGAGGTAAAGCTGGACATAACGAATAAAGATTATTTTTCATTAAAAACACATTTTCGTTTCACCTATCCGGCAATCACACATCCGAAATAAAAGACACCAGCCTTTAATTTAACATAACATACCTAAAACTACAGATTTTCACAAAAACATTAATTAATTAAATTTGAAAAAGTAGTCCATACTTACAGTGGAGTCAATGTAATGTAAATGAAACAATGGAGTCTTCCTCCACAGTTTAATGTCAAAATAAATTTGAAGTTCCCAACATATTTCGAATGCTTAAGCATTCATCATCAGGGGATACTAGCATCCAGTTCAAAAGCGATGTATGTTGTCTGAAACTAATGAGTACAACTTATAATGTGATATAATAATATGTGAAAGTTGAAGACTTGGTATGAACTAGTTAGTTGTGTTGAAATTAATTTAGAAGTTAAAATTTTGAGTGAAATGTGAAATTTGAATAGATGAAGAAGCATTTTAATGAGATAATAAATAAATTTAAAGCATATGAAGGAAAAATGTTTTATTTTAAATTATATTGATATTAAATTTGTTAAACTCAGCTGTTTACTTAAATTTAAACATGAAAATTTAGAAAATTAAAAAAAATAAATTTTTGATCATATTGGTGTCTTAGCTGATGGTATGGGGATATACCCCATATTTTAAAATGTATATGGATTTTTAGCATTTTACTGAAATTTTTGTATTTGAAAATTAATGAAAAATTTTTTAAGTCATAAATAAATTAAATATAACCTGTGCTACAACACGACCGCAGTACCCGCCTGCAACGTGGAAGTTCAACTTATAAATATAAATAGTACATTTTCTAAAATTATTGAAAAGGTCATTAAGTCAAGAATGATTAGCTTTATTAACTCCACATTTCAATTTGATAGTAATCACTATGGGTTTTAAGAAAGAAGCAATACACTAGGAGCCACGGCGGATCTTCTGAGCTATATAGCTAACGAAATTGACAAAAACAGATATGTTCTAACTGTCTTCATTGACCTGCAAAAAGCTTTTGATACGGTCAACATTGATCTTCTTATAAAAATATTAAGTAACTTAGGCTTTCGAGGAAAATGTAGAGATTTGTTGAAATCATACTCATCAGGAAGAAAACAATTCACAGTTGTAAATAGTAATACTAGCAGTTTAAATGATATTTCAGTGGGCGTAGCTCAGGGATCAGTTCTTGGACCATTGCAGTACCTTTTATATGTGCATAACCTTAAATTCGTAGGACTCCAATGCAAATATTATATGTTCGCGGATGATACAGTGTTAGTATTTTCTGCAAGGAGCGAAGAAGAACTGGAACGGATTGTGAACCCTGACATAAACCTATATTATGAATGGCTGTGCTACAACAAGTTGACTATTAATGTAAATAAAAGTGTATATATGATAATTAAACAAAAAGGAAAAAAGACGTGTAATCCAAAAATAAAATTAAACAATCAACTGCTAAAACAAGTATTAGAATATAAATACCTTGGTCTCATAATTTCCAACAATTTAACATGGAGTTATGAAACAAATAACATTATCAATAAAGTGGCACCTATTGTTGGAGCACTTAGGAGATGCTCCCACCAACTGAATAATAATTCAAGATACCTTCTGTATAACAGTTTTATTGAACCACATTTAAGATAATCTAATACCTTGTTGGGGTAATGCTAGTGAATATTTAATAAAGAAACTACAAAGACTGCAAAATAAATCAATAAAAGCTTTATTTGCCATAATTTATACACCCAGTGAAGACTTGTACAGAACTTACCCATTTCTTACTATAAATCAACTTAGAAAATTTGAGCAAACCAAATTAATACATAGTGTACAAAATAAATTAATTAAAGCAAACACAGTCCTAAAACAAAACAAAAATTATTACAACTATAATATAAGATCAAAAGATGCCTTAAGAAATACATTTGCTCGCTCAAAGAAAAAGCAAAACTCTCCAAACACCGAAAAAAAATACTGCATACCAACCTGAAAAAATATATTAAAGAGACAGTACCAAACTAATATAATATAGAAAATTTAACATGCTATTTAGACATTTTTTTACTTTCTCTATAAAATGTAAACATTAGAATTTTAACTATTACTTTTACCATGTAAGGAATTTGTTAAAAATGTATTGTTATTATATATATAGGCCTCATTACCAGATTTATCTGTTTCGAGGTCAGTAATAAATAAATAAAAAAAAATCTTATTGTTTCCTTAAAATAAAGAAGTTTTCTTTATTTAACATCAATCATTAATCAATCCATCAATATTGACAAAAATTGAGCTTTCTGGAATTCTACCAATACTTTTTGGACTCAGCTGCACTAAAATTGTTTTTAGCGTCCTCCAATAAGATTTGAAATTTTCAAATTCGCATTTCGAATTTAATGGATCATATAATGCTCGGAAACATTGATTATTTAGTATTGTACGAATTTACTTGTATCATTTACATTGAACAAACTAGCGTGGGCTTACTATACACTAACCTGGCATAAAAATTCGTAATTGAGTAGTAAAAATTTAATCACGTCAACATATTATTACGTTGATGTTTTATAATTTTGCTTGCTTCCATGTTTTTTCGTTTTATTTAAACTTGACTGAAATGATTTGAGATAGAACTATAATAATATCATCCATTTACACGAAATGTGTATGTTTACATTATATAGCCGACATTTTTTTTTTATCAAATCGGTGTCAGAAAAAAGGGGAGATAAGAAAGAAGTAGAAATATAAGATATTTGCGTAACTTGCCTTTTTTATATCTTGTTAGGAAATTCAGATGCAGGAAAATATTATCCGTGTAAGCTTAGACATATTTTTTCTCTTACGTGTAAGGAGATATTTTTCAGCCAGATCCAGCTCTAAAAAGGCAAAAATATAAGTAGGGTCCTTCTAAAATAATGCATGGTTTATATTTTGGTTCGGTGCAATTTTGAACCAAGTTTCTTGAGGTAAAGTCCATCCGAACATATTTCGTTTGACCTAATGACTGCAATAATAGTTTTATTATATGGTAAACACCCAAAGAAACCCTGTTACCTGTTCGATTGCCAAACTTACGTTTTTGAAGAATTTCTTGGTAAAATTATTCATATAAAACTGTCGATGAGCGTGCCAACCAGCGAAATCTACATGTCCCCAGCTGGCATCACTGTTAATATTACTGAAATTTACACAGGAACGGATTTTGTAGTTAAATGAAAAGCCATGTAATACCTTATAGTAGGAATGTTTATTATGTTTATTTTTACCATTACTTATATTATATTTATGTATATTAATTTATTATAAGTACAAAACAAGTGTGAAAAGTTTGGTTTAGGTAAAAGTAATAATACCAATTAATATACCTACTTAAAAAAATATATTTACATATATACACAGAAGGTTTAATTGTAATTTTAAAACGTTTTAATCTGTTCCTAATTCAGTCTTGCTATCACTATCATTTATAATAAGAGGATGTATTTCGTTTTGTTGTGTAGTTATATAAGAGTCTTCAATTTTTAAGACATGACATGGTTAACCGAGTTTTTCCAACTTTCATCTGAAATTTCACCAGAAACTTCTTTACTAGCTCTATTACACATTACACGCCACTAAGAGTAGATGTGCTATTTTCAGTTCTCATTTTCGATTTAATTTGATGCCACATGTGTTCATTTGTTTATATTTTTTGCCGACAGTAATAAACAATTAGGAATCGATCCATTCTCTTAACCTGCATGAATTATTGTTATTCGTTTTCCTTTATTTGAAGGGGCTTTATTTTGGCATTTTTCAGTTAAATAAACCCATCCCTTTTTGACATTCTCATGAGTGTCAAACGTTTTTCGGATCTAAATTTTTAAATTCCTTTAAGGTACAGAAATCTTATTTTTCTTAATCTTTCGGACTGCATAATAATTTGTCTCTTATTTATTGTCTTATACTTGAATTCTATCTCTTGCAAAGCGCGGTGAAGACTTGTCCTGCTACATGATATCGTTGTATCGTCAGTTGTTAACCGTGTTTTTAAAAAAACTAACGTGAGCACAACATTTTCTCGATACATCTGGTATATTTTCCTGCGAATAACATCTTTGTCACAATCATCTACGCATTTCATTTTTCCGGTATCTTTGCGAACTTTTCTTTTGAAATGTCCGTTTAGTATAATATCTCGTGCCGTCGATAATGGAACTTTCGACATTTCACTGGTATTTTTAATGGCAATTACTTTAGGGTGGCCGCTCTTTAATAACGATTCACATATATTTTTCACGGTCACTTTGGCGTCAGAAGATAAATGCTTCCTGGAATGTTTAGGGTAGCTAGATATCGCATTAGCTGAAGATTCTTAAGGTATCCACATACTTTTAATATTAACTTGTTGCACACTGTTTCAAAATAAAATAGATAATCTGTTTCGAATATTATGTTTACTATTTATATAAGCTATATAAACAGAATTTTGATAACAAATCAAGTAATGTACCTATCGTTATTATAAACTGGCATTAAAAATAAATGTGGATTAATACGCCTCTTCGAAAGCGAAAGCCGAGTTTATAAGGGGTTTTATTGCAGTCATTAAGCCAAACGAAATATGTTGGGAAGTACTTTAACTTATACACACAGAAATAGGCGCGTTTACAAATAGTTTTAAGAAATTTACGCATTTTTGGAGAATACCCCTAACACAATAATCATGTTATTTTGCCCTTAGATTCTCGAGCATCCAGTTCCCAAAAGTAAGGGCCCCACAAAGAAACATAAAAACCGCACTTTTTGTTTCTGTCAGCTGAAATTGTTCTTTAGATTCTATTTAAATAAAATTGTGAATTTGGCAAAAAGAATTGTCGTCCATATGAAATATAGAAAAATATCACAACCGGTGTAGACCGTAGGTGGCTTTATAGTTTTACTACATTCATTAGTCTGGTATTTTTAACTACGTTTGTGATAATGATGCTATATTTAATCCACGAAATTGAAAATTCTATTGTTTTTCTCGATAATTCGCCTGCCATTAATGTCAGTTAGTTCCAAAACATGTTTACGTCAAACGGGACTTTCGAAAATGTTATTCCTTGAATCCTTATAGTCATTGTGAATTTTTGGCATTACTGTGTTGTCACTTCAACGATTATTTGTACCAAAATACGGGGGTCAAATAATTAGTATTTCCTTTCAGATTTTTGGCCATCTGCGCCCGAGACAACTCCGTGATGCACGCACACTGTCGCACACACTTATCGTTGTATCTTCGTTATTATTGAGAATTTTCGAAGGCTATGCGCTTCTATCTGATAATGATTTTGCAAAATCTTTTAATGGATTTGGTGTCGAATCAAAAGTTGTATTTTGCCCTAAATTTGTGAACACGCTGTGGAAGTATTTAACGACACAATATTTTCTCGTTGTATGAGATTTTTAAGCCACATCATTTCTTAACATTTCTTTGTTTGATTCGTGTCCTCAATCTATTTTCGGAATTCCCAAAAGCTTTTCTTTGCTTTTTCAAAGCTTGTCGTCGTAGTATAAAAGAAAAGACCCTTAAGAGACTACTCTTTTCCTTCAGCTGCTTCAGCTTCCTGTCTCACTTGTCTCCTAGATCGTCTAATAGAGCTTCGGAAGAGTATTATTTCTGAAATATTGTGTCCTGCTACTGCTTCAGCAATGAATGCAACAAACGAGAAGATTAACACGATCGAAATCTCCGACGACTTCTGGTGATTTGCATATGTTTTTAGGTCGTTTTGATAGTAGAGTTGCTGCAGAAGTTTACGCTATAGGTTGATATTCTTCGTCAGTTCCGGAGCTGTCTGAAGATGGCAGAGAAATAGATATTGTTTTCTCAGAAACATATTTCCTTTTTTCATATTGTTCCTTCGCCTTGATATATTTTGCATGCTTTTCTTGATTTCTTTTTCTGTTATCTTTAAATCAGACCCACTCATGCTACATGGAAAAACATCTTCTTCCTGCTTTTCAAGAAATATCTCATTTTCTTCGGTTTTTTTTTCATTATAGCATGTTTACCGGCCATATCAAACAATTCGTCGAGGTTATCTAAAAAGATATCCTCACGCACTCTCTCATGTTCCCTTTGACGAGTACGATACGTCTAAAGACCTGAGTGCTGTTCATACAATTGGGAGAGTTTTCTTACACATGAATCAGTTCGCTGAGTTGGTATCCTATCACCCTATGCCTTTTTCTAAATTTAATGATAAAACTGCATCATTCGGAGGACGTCTGGACCGGGGGGAAGTCTAGTTGTTGATAACCTGGATACTAGCTACAAGAAGCCAATTAGTTGGTGCATATCTCAAATTGGCTGTCATTGTTATTTATTTCTGACAATTAAATAATAAAAATCATATTTCTGGGCGAGCTTTAGACTTTCAGGTAGGAAGCTCAGATTTGGCACCCAAAATACTACAATAAAGTGGCCAAAAATTTTTTTGTTTTGGTTTTTAATTATAATTGTCAGTTTTAGTTCAAAACTTTAGAGGTTAGCTCTCTTCTTTTTTTCCAAGAATATTAATGGCCTATATATCAAGCACCGTGGGTGACAGAAGAACCACCTAGGTGGGATTTAAGTTGAGTTGAGTTGCACACTATGCTACTTTTCCTATTATCTTGTCAACTTTGTCCTAAAGTGCCTTCTAGGGCTTTATTTTAGTCCAGTCATCCGGTCACTAAGACCTAGAGGGGCCAAGTACTTGGGAGCACCGCCACTTCGGTGTAGAACTCCCCATATTTACCTTAGAGCCCTAGAAGCTCCGACTAGGTGAGTGCAATAATTTATTTCTATCTTTTCATATTTCCTGTATATTGGTGCAAAGTCTCATGAGTTCTACGCCAAATCTATTAAAATATTTTGCCAAATCAATGACATATAACGATCAAGATAAATGCGCCTACAACTTCAGAACAAAAAGATCAAATTCGATGCAAAATTTAAAAAGATATTTCAAATTGACTTTGAACAGAGTTTAAATCGTCCTTACTGTTCTGATACTTAATATTACTATTATAGACCTATTCGAGCAGTAATAAATGTTTCCAAATGTGGATAAAAACATAACTAACCTAAAATTCTAGTTTCCTTCTAATTTCAGATCTTCCCCGGTAGAGATAGTTATAATTTGTAACAGTCAGATTGGCATACTTATTTACACAAAACCCAAAAATAATAGTGCAGGTTTATTTAAAGTAGAGAACGCCCAAATGTTTTTTTTTAAATAGACGTATTACTAATGCTGGATGAGGATTACGGATCAGCAAAGCCGAAGGCGTTCGCGAGGCTGAACTTGAAAAGCATTACATAAACCGACATAAATTTTGATTGTTATTAACTTACATATAAATGTATGTTTAGTTTGGGTCTGTGCGTCCATAAATTACGCCGGTTTTACGAGAATGATGGCAACAAAAGATTTTATTTTATTGTGGATGATAAAACATTGAGTATAAATATACTCTGTTTTAGTCAATGTAGTGAGGGCGGCTATTTGTTTAGGATCTATCTAGCAGGAATATATTAAACTATATTAAAGGACTTTTTTTAATTTCTCAGATATTATTTTGAAAACTCAGGAGTAGTAGTACTAGCAGGAATTTATTAAGCTGTATCTCCTCAAAATTTAAATTGATTTAATAAAGTAATAAGTGAGTTAGATGCATCTAAAGTTAGGTAAGCAACAGGACGGTTTTTAATTTCGTACATGTAGACCTTATTTTGAAAGCTCGTAGAAAATTTCCCTTTAATTTCAAACAAATTCGCTTAGAATATATCTAGCAGGAATAGATTAAACTTTATATCCTTAAAAATTGAATTGATTTAATAAAATGTTAAGTGAGTTAGTTGCATCTAAAGTTAGGTAAACAACTGGACGTTTTTTAATTTCGCACATGTAGACCTTATTTCGAAAGCTCGTAGAAAAGTTTCCTTTAATTTCGACCAAATTCGTTTAGAATATATCTAGCAGGAATAGATTAAACTTTATATCCTCAAAATTTGAATTGATTTAATAAAGTATTAAGTAAGTTACATGCATCTAAAGTTCGGTCAAAAACTGAACGTTTTTTAATTTCGCACATGTAGACCTTATTTTGAAAGCTCGTAGAAAATGTCCCTTTTATTTCGAACGAATTCGTTTAGAACATGTCTAGCAGGAATAGATTAGACTATATCTCCTCAATATCTGGATTGATTTAATAAAGTAATAAGTGAGTTAGATGCATCTAAAGTTAGGTAAACAACTGGACGTTTTTTAATTTCGCACATGTAGACCTTATTTCGAAAGCTCGTAGAAAAGTTTCCTTTAATTTCGACCAAATTCGTTTAGAATATATCTAGCAGGAATAGATTAAACTTTACATCCTTAAAATTTGAATTGATTTAATAAAGTATTAAGTAAGTTAGATGCATCTAAAGTTCGGTCAAAAACTGAACGTTTTTAATTTCGCACATGTAGACCTTATTTTGAAAGCTCGTAGAAAATTTCCCTTTAATTTCGAACGAATTCGTTTAGAACATGTCTAGCAGGAATAGATTAGACTATATCTCCTCAATAACTGGATTGATTTAATAAAGTATTAAGCGAGTTAGATGCATCTAAACTTAGGTAAGCGACTGGACGTTTTTTAATTTCGCACATGTAGACCTTATTTTGAAAGCTCGTAGAAAATTGCCCTTTAATTTCGAACGAATTCGTATAGAACATGTCTAGCAGGAATAGATTATACTATATCTCCTCAAAATCTGGATTGATTTAATAAAGTATTAAGCGAGTTAGATGCATCTAAAATTAGGTAAACGACTGGACGTTTTTTAATTTCGCACATGTAGACCTTATTTTGAAAGGTCGTAGAAAATTTCCCTTTAATTTCGAACGAATTCGTTTAGAATATGTCTAGCAGGAATAGATTAGACTATATCTCCTCCAAGTTTGAATTGATTTAATAAATTATTAAGTAAATTAAATGTATCTAAAATTAGGTAAACAACTGGACGTTTTTTAATTTCGCACATGTAGCCCTTATTTTGAAAGCTCGTAGAAAATTTCCCTTTAATTTCGAACGAATTCGTTTAGAGTATGTATAGCAGGAATATATTAAACTATAAGTCACCAAAGTATGAATCGATTTTATGAAGTATTTAGTAAGTTATAACTACTAATAAGAAAAATAGATTTGAGAAGTAAGCTGCAACAGTAATTTAAAACTTAGCCGAAGTTAAAATCTTATATTTTCTAAATATATACTTTATATTTTCCGGGGAAATACTCCGACATAGCAACATGTTTTCATATTAAGCAAATACGAATATTTTGTCAAAGCTTTTTCGTTAAAAAAGTGTAGCGGTCGGGAAAATCACAACGCAAATAAAAGAGAATCGGTATTTTACATGAAAAAGTCTTAATATTTATAAGAATTCTGGTTTGAGAGGAAACTACACAGTAAAAAATATCCACCTGGTAAAAATCATTTCAGGAGTGGTAAAAAAAAGTAGTGTTAATGTTAACACCCGGAACAACATAATTTACCACATTTTTATACTCATATGGGACTAAAGTTGTTGTATTAAATTTGCCTATGACTTTAACTCTCTAAGAAGTTAATTTTGTTGAATGGGTGTTATTTATTTCATTTTACACTCTATCAGGAAAATTAAATACAATAACAATTAATAACACCATATTAGCGTGTAAATAAAGCCCGCTAGAAGGTTATTTTAACCCATCGACTGTAAAACTTATTCTTTAATCGTTTTTTTACACGGCCCCGGGTAAAATACCTAAACCCGTGTTACCGAAAAGACAGGCGGCAACAAGTGGTGTGAATTTCTAGGAATGGACACATGACGCCGACGCTACATGCAAATTCAACTTTCAAGTCAGTCTCATTGTGCTCTTTGAACGTGATATAGAATAATGTTATATTTAAATTGAAATATAGAAACAAAGCAAAGTTCTGTAAAGTGTCAAATGAGAGTGCCTCTTATGAGGATCTTGTTAAATTGTGTAAGCATATTAACGAACTTTAATAGAAACCTTACTAATAAGTACGCCATTTTTAAGAAACGAATTAGGTATTTACATTGTTACAGTTTTCCCTTTAGCTTTTAAATTATTCTGATATAAGCTTGTAATATAAATGCATTCCTTTTTTATATAAATACTTAGGTACCTACCTACATATTTTACTTCATAGATCTCTAAATAAATATACTATTAATATAATACTCGTCATTTTTATTCTTTTGTATTGTTCCAAAGCATACTTTTATTTAGTTGTTTAGTGTTCTAAGTATACATATATTTATTATGTTATTTGTTTTGTTAACCTTACCATATTACTAAATTGTTAAACTATATAATAGGTGTGCCATTTTGTTCAACTAGTTATAATAATAAGTGTAAAGAAAATCACAGGGTTTTCCAGTTCTGTTGTAACCATCATTTTGTTTATAAATAAACGATAAATAATCTTCAAAATTTTCATTCATTTATAAAACCTTTTCCAAGCGATCTGAAGATTTATATATATTAGAGGCTACTATTTTCGGCTTTGATTAAGTCATTCAATTATGTATCAAACTAAGCAGAGGTTAATAATGCAAAACATCTTGAATGCATATTTTTTACATTTCAATTATAAACGCCCTGTTAGTTTGATACGGCATTAAGTGACTTAAACAACGTGGAAAGTATTCTAGACCTGAGTAGATTATTTTATTACACTCACTATATTAAAGTCACACTTAAATAATATTAAATTTACACTACAATAATATGATATTTACACTAATTAATCACAAATTACCATTAAAAAATGGTTTACTTACACCTCTTATTATTACTTTTACACCCTAGAAGGATAGGTTTACAATCTGTGAGTTTAATTTACACTCGATAGTGTAAATGTACCTACCCATAAATTAGAAGAATTAACACTCATCAAAAAGTAAAAAAAACATTCAAAAATGTCTTTTTTACAAGATATACTGATTGGTTAATATACCCTATTGAGTGTGGTCCTATATGTACCACCATTGAGTGTTAAATTTAACACTAAATTTTTTACTGTGCAGACTTTGCCATTTTTTTGACTTGTGCGACAGAGTAGCTAAAAGTTCGGCGGGACAAAAATACAACTGACACAAACACAAATGTCACATGATGCTGCGTCCATTTATAATGGAACACCCTTTTGTATTAATATTAACGCTATCTATATTAACTTCGTGGACGGGCACTTGGCCGTCCATATATTCTACTCGGCCAACCGCAACGTGCTTCGCACTTTATCTAAAAATTTAATTAGAATTATTTTGAGAACGATTTTGATATATTTACATTTTTACCAGGCCATCAACCGCTGAATATTTTAAATTGCCAACACCACCGTCTATGAATGTACTGTAAATATTTTATTAATTGGTTTAGCTGGACGATGGCGAGCGAATCCAGTGGCGTGACTTGCTTTACTGGTAAATTGAAACGTCAATTTTGATGGCTGTGGTGATACGTAATATGTTATTGGTTTTGAGCCTTGATCTAGGCCTTGACTAACAATTTAACAAATTTACAATACAATTTTTCTCTAGAATGTACAGGGGAGCCAATATTTAGCCACCTCAAAATTTACATGGGATTTCCTATGTTCAACCTAGGTGTATAATGTACAATTATACCTTCAATTTAAAGTCAGGCCTTATGATTAATTTTTATAATATTATATGGGTTCGTTTTAAATTGTAGGTATAAAAAATGTTCTTTCAATTAGAAATGACCGAAAAAACAAATAAATACTAATAATATTAATGCTTATAATTTATCAATAATACGAGGGGTAACCCGCAGAAAAAAATGTGTACACTAATTCCCAGGATTGTTAATAATTCCACTAATTCCTCTAATTCCCCACTAATTCCTCTAATCCCCCACTAATTCTCTACTAATTCCCCACTAATTCTCTACTAATTCCCCACTAATTCCCTACTAATTCCCCACTAATTCCCTACTAATTCCCCAATAATTCCATACTAATTCCTCTAATTCCCCACTAATTCCTCCAATTTCTCACTAATTCCTCTAATTTCCCACTATTTCCTCTAATTCCCCACTATTTCCTCTAATTCCCCACTAATTCCTCTAATTCCCCACTAATTCCTCTAATCCCCCACTAATTATCTACTAATTCCCCACTAATTCTCTACTAATTCCCCACTAATTCCCTACTAATTCCCCACTAATTCCCCACTAATTCTCTACTAATTCCCCACTAATTCCCTACTAATTCCCCACTAATTCCCCACTAATTCCTTTAATTCCCCACTAATTCCTCTAATTTCTCACTAATTCCTCTAATTTCCCACTATTTCCTCTAATTCCCCACTAATTCCTCTAATTTCTAACTAATTCCCAAAGATTGTACACCGAAATTCCCATGCGGAATACCCCTCGCAATAATGTTAAGAAAATCCAGCTAAATATTTGTTAACTTCATATAAATGACTTTATACCGAAGGACAAACATTTGTTGAATTCAAACGTTTTACAGGACAAGGTAGTTAAATCAAATATACGATTTATTACTGCCAAAAAAATGATTTTAAACTTAAGAACAAATATGTGTTTAATTTAAACAAATAATCTTTATACATAAAACAAGTTATTTAAATTAAATAATAGTATTTGTTAATTTTTGAATAAATGCGTTTACACTAAAGAACAAATATTTATTTTATTCAAATAATTCTGGAATATAAATTAAATGTGTTATACATTCACTTAAAAAAGACTGTCAAAAAACGTTTCATCTGAAATTTAAATAAATCAGTTTGCAACGAACATATGCGCACGTTTGTTGAAAAAAACCTGTCAATACGGCCCTGTTCAAAATATTTTGATAAAAATTACACATTTTACTAAGACGATTTCAGTTCATCATCACTCCAAAAATCAATTGAATCAGTGCAAAATGAAAAAAAAATATTCACAATTAAAAAGTGTACTCCTTTAATTTGAGCCACAGTGTACATATCAAATAAATATGTATTTACTTTTTATAGAAAGTCCTTTGAACAAAACAGGTTAAACCGAAACCGTCGTTTCATGTCAAGACAATATTTGTTTGAATAATCTACAAATTAATTTGTTTTGAATATTTTTCCTATGTACAACTTTAATTATGAGGGATGCCCTATTTTAATATAAAATAAAATTGCTTGCCGGCGTCTGACGGTGTTTTTAATTGATATAAATATAATTTTGTTCATCCCTGGCGAAACAGTTAAATTTAATGAACTCCCAAATGAGCGATTTAAATTTTTTTCTGAAAAGTCGCTACCGCACGTAAATTACGATCTCGACGGAAATGAAGTTCCACGTACAACAGCCAGAGGTAAATAAATTCAGAAAAAGCGCTTGTATTCACTTGAATGTGAGCAATTAAATCTTATTGTGGAACGGGCGTTTCATAATTGAGTTTTCCTTGTCGCCATAATGTTAGAAGAAGAAGAAGTAGCAGAACTGTACCTGCAACGATTGTCTGAAAATAATTGTTATGTTTTTGTATGGTCCGTATTCTTCTCTAGACAGACTAGCGTAAAAGGAGTATGACGCACTTTTTTTTAATACGAGATTAGTTTTTTATTCTGTAATTCAAGTACAAATCCATTATACCCAAAGTTGGCAAAGGCAGAATGGTATCGGTGGTTGGTGATTGGGGCTTGGGCGAGAGAAATGACAAAGGTGAAAGGTTGATTCAGTACTGTGAGGAGAACAATCTCATAACTGCAAGCAGGTAGTTTAAACTCCCACCAAAACGGCTATACACCTGGAAATCTCCACAGGACAATGATCATCACATTGTTCGTAATCAAATAGATTACATCACTATTAACCGTAGGCTTAGAAACTCTATCACTAAAGTTACTACAATGCCAGACAAAGTTAGCAATTTTGCACATTCGACCTAAAGGAATATTAGTACCATAATTAGTTCTGTGAAAAGTGAGTGCAAATAGGTCTTTATTGCGTGACTTCCTAGAAGCAATGCAAAAGCCAACCTCTGCAAGAAGCTTTGGGGCATCAATCACGTTATTAATTATTTTAAAAAGGGTACAAACATCAAAAAATTTTCTTCTGTTTTCCAGAGTAGTGAGATTTACTAACTTCATTAGGTCACAACAATTAATTTGTTCATAGGGGATGCCCATCTTAAGTCCAACTATTTTTAAAAACTTTCTCTGCACCCTTTCCAAACTTTCTTTATGAATATTATAGCATGGCTGCCAAGCTGAACTGGCATACTCCAGCACTGAGCGAACCAGCGCACAAAAAACATCCTTCAAGACAAAGACATTATGTACCCCCTTAAGTGCACGAAAGACAAACCCCAGCAGTCTCATTGCTTTGTTAGTGATCTTATCAATATGGGAGGTAAATGATAGATCACTCTCCAACCAAACTCCAAGATCTCTTACCAACGTTTTTCTTTCCAAGTCTACAGCATTCATAGAATAATTAAAATTAATTGGCTGTTTTATCCTACTAAATGTGATGACATTACACTTATTAATATTTAAAGTTAATTGGTTGTCCGTGCACCAAACAGAGAACAAATTCATTTGATCCTGCAAAGATTGACAGTCGCTTAAATTACCTATAACTCTATAAATCTTGAAATCATCACCAGTCATATTCGAACTCATTTCAACTATTTTGGCAACTCCGAATGTTATATGAAATAATAATTGGACTACACCCATGGAATACGGCGAAGGCCACTGGGTTTTATAGTTCAGTAATGATTTATTACTCTCTCGCATTAAGCAACATACTATATTACTTTTAATTATCGTCCTGTATGTTAGGGTGTTATAAATTACCCCAAGCCAGTGTGATATGTCATAAAAATCGGTGTAATTTTTTACAAGCAATTTTTCCTTTTATACATTTTTATTCCTGGCAAGATTTTCCAGTCTGTTGACCCGCAAAGCGCGTAAAAATACGACCGGTGATGGTGGTCCCCGATTTTTCATTCAGATGTGTTGCAACCGGAATTTTCGAGCGTGAAAAACAAATGAAAAAGAGGCTGTTTATGTGTACAGCGCTTAAAGGATTCAGGGAATATTATGTGTGTGTATATTTAGACCTGTATAAACATCAACAGGTTTTCATTGTGTTGTCAGGAGCCTTCAAATTTGCCGTGGGGAACTTTTAGGGCATCAAAAAAGCAGGACCTAAAAATTTGTCGGAAAACATACCGAAAAAATAATTTTAAAATAGTACTAATATAAACTAAAAAATGAAATTTTATGCATTCATAAACCTTATAGCATTTGGAAATATTCTGTTGCAACACGACATCAATATCTCATACAGGGTGTTTTTTAAATCGGTAGAAATGTAACAATCTTTAAATATTATTCTATTTTTTCAAATGGAGCCCCCTGTATATTATTATACGTCACATTACAGATAATTTTAACGTTTTAAATTTGTAATTATAATAAATGCTCTAAATTACATCGTTCTTTTAATATTTTATGCTTTATTTAAATAATATCGGCACTTTCAATTGCACTCACCGACATAAAATTCGGGACAACTAAAATTTAGATCAAATTTAATGTATGATAACTTTTTCTTTTATAGTCCGATTTCAATCTTGTTTTTTCAAAACGTAGATAATTGTTTCGGTTTTAATTAATTTTATTCAATTTCAAAATAGTATATTAAAGTACATGTTTTATAAAGCATCATATTATAGCACGCGTCTATGTTAAAAAACGAGCCGCTTGCGGACAAGTGCTCTAACTGCTTTATAAAACAAGTACTTTATACTATTTTTTCTATTTTGTATTTTTTTCAATAAGAAAATACATATTTAAAAAGAAAATCAACCCTTCAAATTTTGTAAATTTGTATGTCTAAATTCTATGTTGGTAATACTATAAATTTACTTTTATCATAGTAGCCTTGACAATAAATAATATTTTCTTTGTGTCATTGTCACGAAATTTGTGTTTTAATATTTTATAGAGTTGTTCATAATTATAATTAAAAAAATATGGAGTATGATAATCTAAGTTTAACTCCCCCTGAGTTAAGGGATATTGCTAATAAAACGATAAATCAACTTTTACCAGAGAAATCCCGAAAACTTTCTTTTCTCATGGATCACAATAACAGGAAACGTCAGACGTCAACAGAATAAAACATTTAAATATTACCAATGCCAACTTTTAAAAAATAAAAAAACGGTATCGTAATAGATCTGTTTCGATACTGAAAACGGTATCGTAATAGATTTCTTATGAAACAAAATTAGAAAAATACAGTTTACATATTGAAACATACAGGAAAATAAAAAAGTATATTTTTTCTCTTCAGTTTGTAACACTCTGTAGAGTGATTTTACAATGTAAACTACACTGGGTATGCTTTTCTGCGGAGTTTGATTCATTTTTAACATTTTGCTGTTTTACTGTTCTCGGTATCTTTATCGGCTTAAGAGATATGAATTTTTGAAATAGCATATTCAGTGTAGTTTACATTGCAAAATTACTCTACAGAGTGTTACAAACTTAAGAGAAAAAGTATGCTTTTTTATTTTCCTGTATATTTCAACATATAAACTGTATATTTGCAAATTGAATCAAACTAATTAAAACCGAAACAATTATCTACATTAAAAAAAATAGGATTGAAATCGGACTATGGAAGAAAAAGTTATCATACATTCAATTTGATCTAAATTTTGGTTGTCCCGAATTTTATGTCGGTGAGTGTAGTTTGCTATGAGTTAAAGAAAAAAACTAATAAAAAATATCAAGCAGATAAAAGAAACTATAACAAATGTTTGATATGATCTCCATTAACATCTAAACAGGTTCTTAAAATGATCTACTAACTTCATCTAATACATTGTTATTGCTATTCAGAACTTTATACACTTTATCTTTGACGTATCCCCACAAAAGGAAGTTCATTTTTGTTAAGTTGTTAACGGAGAAATTGGACTTCCTCTCACTAATCAGCCACCCTTTCATTGACTCAAGAAAACGTCGTATATGTAACCTGGCTCTGTATGTTAGTCCCATTTTAATTTTAACAAATTAAAGGAAATTCTTGGGCGTGTTAAATTTATTCTTAGCGCCCGTTTCATAAATTGGGTCTTGAGCTGACACAATCGGCGGACATTTGTAATGTATTAAGTAGTGGAAAAATTCCCGTAATAGTATCCACGTTGACTTGGTCGGTGATGAAGACGGTTGAGTATAAGCGGCTACGTTCGATAACATTTATTTGTTGATTCTTGAAAGTGATTAATATACGACGATTATTTTGTATTATTTTAAAAATCAATAAAACATTCCCTTGAACTTGTAAGGAATATACCTAGCTGGAAATCCCACCAAAATTTGAATCCATTTAATAAAATATTAAGAAAGTTAGAGCTGTCTAAAGTCGAGTAAAAAATTTAACTTTCTTTCTATTTCGCACATGTAGTCCTTATTTTAAAAACTCAAAAAGAAATGCTTTCTTTTACTTTAGACTTTAGACGAATGAGCTTAGAATTTTACTAGCGGGAATGAGTTAAACTTCATCTCACCAAAATTTGAATTAATTTCATGAAATATTAAGAAAGTTAGAGCTGTCTAAAATCGAGTAAAAAATTTGACTTCCTTTTTATTTCGCACATCTAACCTTATTTTGAAAACACATAAAAAATATTACCTTTTACTTTAGACAAATGCGCTTCGAATGTTACTAGCGGGAATTAATTAAACTACATCTCGGCAAGATTTGAATCGATTTAATGAAATATTAAGTAATTTAGGGTTGTTTCAAATCGAGTAAAAATTTTACTTTCTTTCTATCTCGCACATGTAGTCCTTATTTTGAAAACTCAAAAAAAAATGCTTTCTTTTACTTTAGACAAATGTGCTTAGAATGTTACTAGCGGGAATGAATTAAACTTCATCTTACCAAAATTTGAATCAATTTCATGAAATATTAAGAAAGTTAGAGCTGTCTAAAGTCGAGTAAAAAATTTAACTTTCTTTCTATTTCGCACATGTAGTAGTCCTTATTTTAAAAACTCAAAAAGAAATGCTGTCCTTTACTTTAGACAAATGTGCTTAGCATTTTACTAGCGGAAATGAGTTAAACTTCATCTCACCAAAATTTGAATTAATTTCGTGAAATATTAAGAAAGTTAGAGCTGTCTAAAATCGAGTAAAAAATTTGACTTCCTTTTTATTTCGCACATGTAACCTTATTTTGAAAACACATAAAAAATATTACCTTTCACTTTAGACAAATGAGCTTAGAATGTTACTAGCGGCAATTAACTAAACTTCATCTCACCAAAATTTATATCAATTTCATGAAAAATTAAGAAAGTTAGGGCTGTCTAGAATGGAGTAAAAATGTTGACTTTCTTTTTATCTCTCACATTGGACAAATTCGCTTAGATTGCAGCTAACGGGAATGAATTAAACTATATTTCATCAAAAATCGAATCAATTTCATGAAATATTAAGGAAGTTGGAGCTCTTTAAAATTCAATAAACGTATTACATTTTTACATAGATATATAGACATCACTTTAATTTTTTTTTAAGTTTTCTTGATACTTCTGACCAATTCTCTTAGAATTTACCAACTAGAAAAACATTGAACTTTAACTTGCCAAAATTTGACTCGATTTTGCAGGTTTATGGAACGCACTCGAAATTAAAACATCAACGATGACGACAGACCATTAATAAGAGTCAGATGACGCCAAAATGGTGCATAAATAAATGTTTTGATGCTCTGTATATATTTCGGGAGGGTTCAGTGTAGTTTACTGACACACTTTCAAAGGCGTAGGGGGTGGGGACTAAAGGGTGGCAAACTGACATTAAAAAAAACAAAAATAAGATGATTATTGATCAGAGAACAGTTATTAAGTATTTTCTTTATCCACATAAATATTCACAACTCCGTTAAAAAAGGTCTAAAACGTCGTCAAAGATATCGACTTGGAACCTTAGCCGGCTTATCCAGTTTAGATCGACGGCAGCAAGAATCCCTTAAGACTTGTCTCGCAGCCGAAGTGCTGTCGACGTTAAGAACGACAGTTTTTCGCGATTTTCAGAAGTGGGATGCTTTAAAAGCAATTAAGGTAGTCTGAGGACTTGGAAAACTGAGAGACTACAAAGGGGGCATCGGGGTGTTCGTAGCGAAATAAAGCTAACGCTAAGTACGTAAAAGTTGGAGTTAAGGGTGGCGCTACAGAAATATGTGACGGGAGAAATTTTATTTGGCGAGGCATAATTTTTGGTGCTTTTTAGTACATGGATTCAGTGATCCAAATTGTCTCAGAACAAGAAAGTCGCAAGACCTTGGTGGCCAGTCGATGTCACCCTTAAAAGATGGGAGCAGCAGGAAGGAAGTAAAGGTTCAGTTTTGATCACTCCTTAGTCATAATACGAAACATTTCAAGACGCTTCTTTGGTGTTTCGCAATATTTATAAATCACACTGTACATGTCCCTGACTTTATGGCTTTGGCTACAGTCTTTTTATATAGAACGAAACTACTTCCTCGTTTGCCTCCAGTTTCAAGCTCTGATCCGCATACAAAGAGTTTTTAATCCCCCCGTTTTTATGGAAGAATAATTTTTCAATTTATTGGAAATCCCCGCTCGTATTTTCGTTTTTAGAAGTGCCCTTTTGGTCCCCTACCCTCTCCGCTGACCCTGCATGACCGGTTTTTTAATTAAAAACGACCTTAACCTCGTTTTGCTGACCATAAGATTCTGATTTGTTTATGCGTTTACTTCTGCACAGAGATATGTGTTAGTTCACAATCTAAACCCATCTTTATAGGAAGTTGTATCCACACTGTCGGGATTATTTTGCATTTATATAGGATCCTTTCAAATTAAATTTTCTGCGTTGGTACAGTTTAGAAAAAACATTTAATGCATTTAGATAACTCTAAAGGGATTAGACAAACTTAAAAAAATTAGTCAACATTGTCAATTATTTCCTTCCCTAGCTTGACTCTGTTTTATATGTATTAATTTTACAAACTGCTATACATACGTTTATATATAATTATTAATTATAAATTAAATAATATACTTAATTCTAAACTCCGCCGTTGTCTGTAAAATTTCTAAAGATGTCATGATGACAAACACATTCCCACGAATTCAATATTATATACGGTAGAAAGAGACAAAACAATCATTCAAGGCCCAGGTGATAATTTGTGGCCCAGGAATCCGCGCTTTAAAAATATAATAAATTTTATTAGGCGACTATCATTTGAATGTAAAAGGGGAAAACTAAACAGGATATGTGTTACAGGGCGTATAGAATATACAGAGCGTCTACATACGTCTAATTGTTTTATGTAATATATTTGAATTACATTCAAATTAAATGGCAAGTTAGACAGAGTATTGCGGTTTATTTTTTGTCCACATTCCTTAAAGTCCTTTTGTAGCCCACGAGCTGTGTGGGGAACTATACTTAAGCATCAACAATTTTTTTTTTGTATTACAAATATTTTAAAAGTTTACTAATCCTATTCATATCTAGAACGTAAAAATTTCTAGCAACGATTTTATTTTTACTTTTTTTTGCCCCTTATTAATCGGTCAAAGTAGACATTTCAATTTACAATAATTCGCATACAGCTGTAGGTTGGTACAGACTTTGGGAACATTATTACAAATAAAATACTAAAAGTACCTACTTTGTACATCCGATGGTGTTCATAGGCGGTTCAGCGTACCTACATATTATTGTTTTCGGTGATTCTTAAAAAAAAAGTCTAAAAACAATTTTTGCAGATAATTTCATGGTCTACAACTTTTGTCTTATCTATTTTTACGATAAAACTTACCGTTTACCGGAAAAATTGGAAAACCCATTTTTTTTTTTACCTTTGACCTTAAATAACTTTTTTTGCAGTTGTGGGATCGGTGGGGACTTTTAGTATTTTATTTGTAATAATGTCCCCAAGGTCTGTATACCAGTTTTCAGCTCTATGCGAATTATTGTAAACCTATACCACTATTTTTTGACTACTTTGACCGGATAATTACTCCTCTGTCACATTAACCAAACATCTTTACTTAGTATATGTTTTCGGTGGTTCTTGAACACGCATTCTTTTGATGTTCGTTATAAACAAACTGTGTAGTCAAGTAGAAAAACTATATCATCCAACAGTTTTTTGGATTTATACGAGTTTGACTGTCACTTTTTTTTACCACAAGTGTATTATTTCAATAGTAACACACACACGGTATATCTTGACTCGACCTTGGGGCTTAGCATTCAGCTTGTGCCGCAGAATTTCCCAAAACCAATCTTAAATTTGCGCTATAAAGTTATGAAAGTCTAATTTAGCTCGGTATAATGTTATTTTTAGTTAAACCATTCAAGAATTATTGTACGTACGCAACCGCCAACTAAATTACGAAATTCTAAATCAAAACGCAGGCGGAATTCATAAACAACCCTAATTTCGTTATATTTTCTATCGTAAAGGCTATTTTTCAAACATCAAGGAGCGGTGATTTCTTTTTCGCTTTAAATTCCGCACATGGAAGGTCGATTTTTTGCAGTGTTGTGATTTTTCTGAGGGTCACTTTTTACGAAAAAGGTTAACAAAAAATTCTTATTTCTTTAACATAAATACATGTTACTAGAGGTCGGAGTATACCCTGAAGTTGGAGATGTTCTAATCACTTAAGAAGCATACCTAATAACCTGTAATAATTTTTGGTAATCCCCCAAATATATTCAATCAGAGTGAACATACAGTGAGTGGTATGGAGGAAGCCGTAAAACTTTATGTCCATATTGCTCAGCCAGGTCATCAACTAAATATTTTTTTGGTGGCTAATATCTGAAAATATTTTAAGTTTAATATTTAAGAATATGTTAAAGAAAAGGGCATTTCAAATGTCTTGTACCAACCTATTAACGATTTGTAAAAGTTCGGCTTTGAACATTGTAGAATCAAATTCAATTTTATTAGTAGTTAACCATTCTTAAATTGCAGCTTAATTCCATGATGTGTTCCATGGTATTTTTGTTAACAATGTACAAGGATGCTTGTTTTTTTTTATACGTTCTTTGAAAAATACCAGTAATTTAAAAGCTACATGAAAAAGTACCATAAGCCCTCGCCTCGGTTCATCTTTTTTCCATCCGAAGCCTATTCCCTTTAAGAGGCTTCTTAAAGAGTTAAGACAACCATCAAACAGTTGTCTGTCTTTTAATTTCTTACTTAATGTTGTCACGGCTACATAAGGTCCTTAAAAGAGTTACAGCTTAAGCAGAACCAATGTAAAATATTATAGTTTTTGAATAATACAACTTGTTTTGTACATTCCATAAATAGTGTCACGGATAGAACTTTTATCTAACCTTGACACATTTACAACTCTCTTTGAATGAGAACGTTTCTTCTTAGGTGATTCTAATAATTTATTTTCTTTAACTGTTGTTGAAACTATACGCTTACACTGGAGATATTCAAATTTAGGGCAGCTGCTACATTCTAAAAATTAGTAAATATTTTGTTTCTAATATACAGGGTGTCTCAAAACTCAGTATCAAGATTTTAGGGGCGTATTTGCCAGGTCAAAATAAGCCTTTTTTTTCCTATAAGCATGTGTCCGCAAACGCTTCGTCACCGATCTACAGAGTGTTAAATTTTCAAAAAAATTTTATTTTTTCCTTCATAGCTCTTTTAGTTTTTGAGATATTAAGATAAAATTTAAAACATAGATTACGCTTTAGGGCTTACATCATCTAGTATACCGAGTGATTGTAAGAATCTACAGGGAGATATTTTTTCAGGGGTCATGCTCCCTTTTCTCCGCATAAACTTTTTTATAGTGCGCTGCTGGCGGATTCTGAAATATGCAGTACATTCTTTGTTTTGTTTATAAACTTTTTTATCTCTTATAATTTTTATGCATCTAAGATCGTTATCGAGAAAAAAATTTAAACAAATTTTTGTAATTAGCTACATTTAATTAACATTTATAACAACAGGGGGGAATAAATACCACAATGAAAACAAAAGACGCTATACTTATTTGTTATAAGATTATTTAAACATTACCTCAAAAATAAGAAACTTAATCAACTTTGACTTTTTATAAAAGATGCTGGAAATGCCCTCCTCTTTCTGCGATACAACCCTCTACTCTTCTTCTCATAGACTGCCGTACGCGTTCTAATATTCCGGGATTATTTCTTACCGTTTGAAAGGCATCCATAATTCGTCCAGTTAGAACTTCGATGGAAGGCACTGGTCCTGCATCATAAACTAGACTCTTTACATGCCCCCATAAAAAGAAGTCCAGCGAGTTGCAATCTGGGGACCGTGGGGGCCAAGCAATTGGACCTGCTCTGCCAATCCACCGATTGGGAAACACTGTGTCTAAATAATCGCGGACGGTGACTCGAAAATGAGGGGGGGCCCCATCGTGCATAAACCACATTTGTTGACGAACGTGTAAAGGCACATCCTCCATTCATGCAGGCAATTCATTCTGTAGGAAGTTTAAATATGTGTCACCATTTAAAATTCGCGGTAAAATAAAAGGACCAATTAAAGTATCTCCTACTATTCCTGCCCATATGTTTACGCTAAACTGTTCCTGGTGTCGAGATTCTCTGATCATGTGTGGATTTTCTAGTGCCCAAATATGAACATTGTGGTAATTCACTACTCCGTCGCGTGTAAATTGAGCCTCGTCGGTAAAAAGGATACGAGATAAAAATTCAGGATCCACAGTACACTTGCGCAGTATCCATCTGGAGAACTGCAAGCGCTGTGGAAAGTCTCGAGGAAGCAAACCTTGGACGCGCTGAATATGATATGGGTATAGCATGTTTTCGTGTAAAACCCTCCAGACAGTTGAACGGGAAACATCCAAATGCCGTGCTATTTGTCGAGTACTCATACCAGGGTTTTCGTCGATAACATTTAAAATCTCTTCATCAACTGCTGGGTTGCGTGCTTGTCTTGGTCTACCAGTATCGTGCATTGGAGTCTGAAATCTGCCGTATTCCCGAAGGTGTTGATGGGAATTTATAAAAGTTCTGTAGTTGGGAAGCCGGCGATTAGGAAATCTTAGCGCGTACAACCTCTGAGCATTAAGCCCGTTACCATTAGCCAGACCATAAACGAAATGGATGTCAGCCAGATGTTCAAATGAATATGGTCCATTTTCCATTTTAATGTTAAACAAATCAAAAAATATACGATAAGTTATAAACCAACTTTTAAATAATGTCAAATGCATAAACCAACTTTTAAATAATGTCAAATGCTTCAAAATAAGCGTAAACGTCAAAATGAAAATAGCAGTCAAAGCCCACTAATTGTTTTTTTTATTGTTTCATTGAAAAATTTCAATTAAATATGGCGAATTACAAAAATTTGTTTAAATTTTTTTCTCGATAACGATCTTAGATGCATAAAAATTATAAGAGATAAAAAAGTTTATAAACAAAACAAAGAATGTACTGCATATTTCAGAATCCGCCAGCAGCGCACTATAAAAAAGTTTATGCGGAGAAAAGGGAGCATGACCCCTGAAAAAATATCTCCCTGTAGATTCTTACAATCACTCGGTATACTAGATGATGTAAGCCCTAAAGCGTAATCTATGTTTTAAATTTTATCTTAATATCTCAAAAACTAAAAGAGCTATGAAGGAAAAAATAAAATTTTTTTGAAAATTTAACACTCTGTAGATCGGTGACGAAGCGTTTGCGGACACATGCTTATAGGAAAAAAAAGGCTTATTTTGACCTGGCAAATACGCCCCTAAAATCTTGATACTGAGTTTTGAGACACCCTGTATAGACCTTAACGTGTTCTTTAAAATGACTTCTCTAACTGCTGTCAATGGTAACAATGGGCCATTGCTGTTAAGTTCTTCCTGAAAATGGTTTATTAAAGATGTTATTAGCTCTTTGCACCGGCTACTTAAATGCTTCGGCATTTTTCACAAATAGTAAACCACGTAATCGACAGAGATATGTTGTGCACTTTTGATCTGCAGTGTTTGTTAAAAAATAGACGCACAACAACACGAAGCCACAGAACAATAAAGGTTAGTTTTTCACGAAACGTAAACAAAACGTCAAAACAGGCGAACCTATGAGCTGTCGCCACCGCACGGTTGACAGTTCTGTTGCCAACTGTATATACAGGGTGGGCCAACAAGGGCGCGTCGGTCACTAGATGCTAAACTGTTGAACTTGTGAGAATTTTTTTTTAAATAAAACTTATAACGTTTTGTCTCTGCTATAACCTAAAATTATTTTCAGGTATACAGGGTGTCTCAAAAAAGAGCAATACCAAAAACTATATTGTTGTTAAATGGAATACCCTACATCTTAGAATATTAGAAATAGCCATTATTTTTTAATAAGTGCATTATAAGTCTAAACCTAATAATTTCCGAGATATCGACTTTTGAAAAATGACAGTTTTGAACTTTGACAGCTTCTAGCTTTCTAACGGTGCGTCTTAGAGTAAAACGGCTTACATGTCCCTATCTTAGTTTCTTATTCTCTTCCTAAAAGTGGCAACTTCCGGTTAAACCGGATGTAACTCAAAGGCCGGAAATGCAGTGCTTCCGGTTTAACCGGAAGTTGATGTTTTTGGGAAGATAATAAAAAAGTAAGATAGGGACATGTAAGCCGTTTTACTCAAAGACGTACCGTTAGAAGCCTAGAAGCTGTCAAGTTTCAAAAAATGTCATTTTTCAAAAGTCGATATCTCGGAAATTATTAGGTTTAGACTTATAATGAACTTATTATAAAATAATGGCTATTTCATGTAAAATTCAAAAATATTCTAAGATGTAGGGTATTCCATTTAACAAAAATATAGTTTTTGGTATTACTCTTTTTTGAGACACCCTGTATTCTTAAAAAAAATTTAGGTTATAGCAGAGGCGAAACGTTATAAGTTTTGTTTAAGAAAATTTTCCCATAAGTTCAACGGTTAAGCAACTATTGACCGACGCGCCCTTGTTGGCCTACCCTGTATAATATCGCATGAAATTTTAATATTTTTGCCCAAATTTAATTTTGTCATGTTTTCTTACGGATTTACAATTATCAGCTGATTGATGACGTGCATCGGAAATTGTTTTGCAAGAAGTATGTATTGTTATAATTGATACATCCTGTCGATTTTTCAGCAGTTCGGTCCAACTTTATTACGGTTAACATTGCGAGAACTATAATAAATTCCACTTCGATTACCGAATCGATTATACGTGCAATATTTTGTGTAGCTGGGCTTGTAATAACCAAAATAAACACACCCAATCTCAAGTACAAGACGTAAAATACCTCTAACTTTACGGCCAAACATCTTTACTTACTTTAAGAGTTAACGCGAGAACTTGGTTCGTTTCCGCTATTTTTAGAATTCAGCTCTTGCATTAGGCCGGAATGGAATTTTGATGTTTTTTTTGCGCCGGTAAATATTGTGAATTTTCAGGAAAATTATAACTGGGAAATGCTAGACGGAAGCACAGAGTTTTGATGCTTTCACGAAGTTTACAGTTGAAATTCTGGTTATATTTGCAATTTGCATTAAGCAGGGTGGACAACTTAAAGGTTTCATTGTAAATTTTAGGTAAATTTCAATGATAGTTTTTAAAAATTCCGTATTTCAGACCTACACACCCCGAATCGGTCCTAAATTAGGGTCGCCCTAATTAGCATACAAAAGAAATAGGAGTTTGACGAATGAAAGTAATGTGACAGCGGCGTTACTACAGGTAGTTTATTAGAATAATAAGTATAATAATAATTATACTTGATTATATTTATAGAGATAGGCAGATAATTGAGATATTAATTATTCTATTATTAAGTAGATAAAAACTTAGAGTAGTGGAAGTAAGAATAATATGAAAATAGATAAATTGGAATACATATTAATATTTATAAAAAAAATCTACTATGTACAATACAACACTTAATTTTTAAATTTTAGTCATCATGTTCCAAGTAGTCCGATGAACTATCGACGTTGGGGTCCAGAGAATAATAAGAAGGGGCTCTTCAGTGATTTCTAGTATGTTATGAACTTCCCACATTCTTTGTTCTATTTTAATCACATGTTTGACGCATTTACTCCATTTTTCATTCAATTTCAATTCACTGTATTTATTCCCTCTTGCAAGAGGTTTCCAACGTCTCTCATTTTAAAAGTTTACTTGTGCCCACACCGTTATATTTCGGTTTGAAGCGATTTCGTCGATGACAAATTTCGTACAAAGAGGTTTATTCAACTTTACAATATCCAGTAGCTCCTTTTTCAGCATATCTTTATGAAATGGCTTCTTATTTACAGTAAGCCAATAAATGATGTCGTTTTTTTTCCAAGAAGACGTTGGTATTTTTTCGGATTTTCTTGAGTGGAGGCTGGCATTATCCATGACTATAACAGACCCAGGAGGAATAAGAATAAATCTAGCATTTGCTGGAAGTATTCTTCAAAGACATTAGCGTTCATGTCTTTATGTTAGTCTCCAGTCCGTTTTGATTTAAATGCTAGTAAGCCGCCATGGACAAATCCATTTTTGCTACCAATGTGAGTAATTATTAATCATTCTTCTAATGGCAGTCTGTTGTCGCCGTCTTTATTTGCTTGCGCCAAACATAAATTGTTTGCTGTATTTTCATAGGTTGCTTGGTTCAAAATATGTCAGTTAAAATAAAAGGCTTTCTCCTAAATTTCTCTAATTTCTCTAAATGTAACAACATTCCCGATAAAATACCTTCGGGATATAATACCGCGAATTTTCCAAACTATTTCATGGCTAGAATACTATAAAATCAACTAAAACCGCGTAAAATGCCGCGAGGAGACCGTGTGCTTTCTGCAAGGCGTAATACGGAACTCTACTATCCGCCTAAAAAGCTAAAACACGTCATGTCTTACTTGCGATATATCACCCTCTTTCTCGTACACAGTAACATCCTGTCATGCGGTTTCAAACCCGCCTTTTTTTCACGTAGGCTCAACACGTCGTTGCCTGGGCGATCGCTTGTTTTGTAGACGGCGAATTTTCTGTAGTAATATATTAAGGGATAGGGAAATTATCGAAAATCATTCCGAAGATTTTTTGCCGTGGAAATCGCTCGAGGGCTTGCCCGAGAGCGATTTCCTAATGGCAAAAAATCTGAGAATGATTTTCTGATTATATCCCAATCCCGAAATGTATTTTGAAGATTATTTACCAAATAAAAAACTAACGATTTCTGACGGGTGCGATTTTCACTTTTGACAAGGGTGATTTTCACCAGAGAGCGGGAGATTATCGCTGAACACTTTTGACAAGGGTGATTTTCACCAGAGAGCGGGAGATTATCGCTGAATAATCAGGTGAAAATCAACCCGCTTTTATAATGGATGAGGTAAATAATCTAGGAAATTAGTCTAGACAGCAACGTTGCCGTACTTTCTATGCTTTGACTTGATACTTGTTTTGGCTATTAAATTAAGCAACTAGACAACTAAACCTTTCTCCAACACAGTCTTTTCAACCTCATTTATTACAGTTTCTTTTCTTGCTGTACTTCTCTTTGGTGACCTGATGGGGCCGCGTTTATCCTCGTGCATATTGTCTCGTCGGTATATTGTTCACTGTCCGACTCCAGTCATATTCGAACACATTTCAACTATTTTTGCAACTCCGAATGTTGAATTTTGGTGGCGAAGAGCGTTGAACACATTGAGAATAATAATTTTCTCGTTTTTAGAAAGCGCAGTTTCTCAGCAACAAATTTAGAGCCATTTTTAAGACCGAAGTTTTCCAACAAGTGCCGGAAAGTAACTAAATATTTCAAATTTTTGAAACAGTGAGGCACAGGTAGGTAAACAACCTGTGCCTCTACCTTCCCGATTTCGGGACCCCTGACAATAAACATAATAATTGGACTACGTCTATGGAATACGGCGAAGAGCACTGGGTTTTATAGTTCAATAATGATTTATTACCCTCTCACATTAAGCAACAGACTATAGTTATGGTATGTTTATTTAATATGTCTTTTGCCAGGAATATTTTGCCGTTTCCGGCCTTTTTGCAAACATTACTGAATTGTGTACATAAAAAACACCGACCGACATTTCTTTCCAGGTTTTTCTTATTGGGTATTAAAAGAGCACGATAACGAGCATTTCGTTTCATTTTACGAGGTCTCGGATGGGGGAATAAAAGTGTTTTTTTATGGATAAACATTTGTGTGTTATATTAATTTCAATTGGGAGAAATGGAATGTTTAAGTGAGGAGAAAAAGTAGCTCTGCACGGTTTCAAAGGGAGTTTAATGCGCAATTAATTCTGTTGACATTGCGAGAACGTACGTTTTCTCCGGAGTTTGGTTTCTTTGAGGTCAATTTTATGTCTTTTATAGCCGTAGCTTTTTCTTAATGTAATGAAATTAATTGATGTCGTACTCTGTTCCTGCTGGATTGATTCTAAACATATTCGTCTGACGTTAAACGGATTGTTAACGATAAGTCTGTATTTGCCAATCAAAAATAATCATTAATATAAAATAACTTTATAAAATTAACTTGAATTGTTATGAGTAAAGGGCGGAATATATGCAATTAAATTCAGCTAAAATATGCGCATATATATGCCTTGTTTCCCCTTAAAGTATGCAGTTATATGCATTTCTTTAACCAAATATGCATACTGGTATGCAATATTTCTTAATTTATTATAGTAAAATAGGGTAAAGAAACACACTGGGGTCTAAAAAAGATGTTTATTTAAAAAAAATGCAAAAAAAACAAAGAAAAACAAAAGTAAACAATTTTTTAACCTAAAATTGTATAAAAGGCATTTATTACTAAATATTTTTCAAAATTTTCAACTATCAGTAAAAATATGTTTATACAAAGAGAAGCTTCTTTCAACATCTACTGATGTAATCGGACAATACTGCAACTTAGGTAGTAAAATATAAGGCCAAGATAGAACTTCGTTGGATGGTTTACCTTCATAAATGCTTTTTACCACAGTTAAGTATTCAAATTCTTCATTCTTTTTTACAGTTACATCCAATTTGTTCCTTACTTGACCTCCTATTTTACCGGGAATGTTGTTACAATTAGCGGAAAAATTTTCAACAATACTAATTGAGTCTTTTAAACTTAAATTTCTACTCTCTAACGAGGATATTATGTCCGGTATAAAACTGAAATTAACCTTAATAAAAACAAGATCTTTAACTACACTTGCACTTTTTAACAACTCTTTACTTTGCACACTGAGAATCGTCATCTAAATCCAAAATTAGTTCATTAGTGGATTCGAAATGTTCTGCGTAGAATATTAATCTATTTTTCCCACCGGGTGATTACAGGTTCTGAAGGTAAACTAACTCCTGGTAATATCTCCTTATACATCTGCACTCTTATAGGGGAGCTTTTAGAAACACTTTTTTTTCATTTGAAGTCACTTTATTTACTAAAGGATATTCAGTTCTGACGGTTTCTGCTACCACATTGGGGTAAAAGATTCTTAAGTTTTGTCCTATATACGGTGCTGCATCAGACAAAAGCACTAAAAATTTCTCAACTGGGACTGGATTTGGCAAGAAAAAGCTTGATAGGGACTGCTGAATAAATCGGGTTACGGTCACATTAGTTTTGTCTAGCTGCTTAGAAGCTATTAAATATAAATTTGTTGCTTTATCTCCTTGAAGTGCTCCAATCATAAGATGTGCGATATATCTGCCACAAGCATCTGTGCTTTTGGCATTTTTTTAAGGGTATGATTGCTGCGACCAAAGCCTTGCATAAGTCTTCTTGAAAAATTTCCTTTTCAGCTTTCGATTTTTCTCCAACGTTTTGAAATGCGTTTTTTACACTTAGCTAAACTGGCTCAGATTTCATTTTTTGTAACTTTGATTTATGCAGCGGTGTTGTCAAATGTTGATCGATTTGGAACTTCTTTTCACAAACAATAATTTTTGCACAAGCTTTACAGAAGACTTTTTCTCCACTAAACTCTAATTCTGGGAAATCTTTAATCCACGAAGACGTTTTCGCAACTTTAGACATTTTGAGCACAAATTTAAAATCACTAGTTTCGCATTGAAAATACTGAAATCTTTCGACGAACCAAAACAGAAGTACTTATTACAACCCGATATAAATACAGTTTGTTAAGCAGGTAATAATAATGCATTATTAAATGACAATAAATAGCCCTAACAATATATGCCTGCAAACCCCGGAAACCCCCAATGTGAATAACCAAAATGTAAATAATAATTATTATATAATTATCTTCAGATTGCAATAAGTGCCGGACTGGACATTAAACCTATGAGTCTACGAGTTTTCATGACCGGCGTTTTTAATTTTTTGATAACGCCGAAAACATAAAAATATGCTCATAAAATAATAATTTGGGAAAACTATGCATTTTATTATAAATTTGACAAAATATGCAAAAAATGCATATACGCTATCGAACAAAAATAGAGCAACACTTTCGAAAAATGAAAGAAATCACGGTTTTATAATATTAAATGCATGATATCGTATTTAAATAAATCGTGTCTTAAATATGAAAGTAGGCTGCTGTTATCGGCGGCAACAGCTTTTTCCAACAATCAAAACAAATGAACTGATATTGACGTAAACTTTCAAATACAGTATTGTAATGCGTCAAAAGTAAAGCAACATTTTAATATTTTCCTAAAAAAGAAAGGTTTTAGTGAAAGTAAAAGTTAAAACATTTTTGCAGAGTTTATTTTATGTTTAATTAATATTTCTGTGCTGGATTAATCATGCCAAGAGGTATTCCAATTTCGAAACAATTAAAGCAGAGAGTAGTGAATGCACACTTGGAAGATACAAGACAAGTCACAAGTTTAAGACGGTTCGTTTTATCAAGATACAGCGTATCCAAAATAATTTCAAGTTACATTCAAAGGGGACATTCAGAGAATCTACCGAATTGGGGAGGGCCGAGAAAAACAACAATTTGGACAGATAGACGCATTAAAAGAATTTCTCAAAACGATCCTTGGATGTCTGCACCTAGAATTATTGCTGAAATTCCCGAAATTATGGTTAGTCTACGGACAGTTCAAAGAAGGTTGGTAGACGCAAAGTTATTTAGTAGACGCCCGGCTAAAAAGCCCCTTTTTTTCGGCAAGAAATAGAGTGGCTAGGCTTGAATCTGCACGTCCACATTTAAATTGGACAGTAGACGAGTGGAAAAAAGTTTTCTTTAGCGATGGAACGCGTTATAAAATTTTTAATTCTGATAGAATGAAGCGTGTAAGACGGCCAATCAACACAAGGTTTAATCCCAAATACATATGTTACACCCACAGTTAAACATGTCAAAGACAGTGTTTTTCTATGGGGTTGTTTCTCATGGAATGGGGTGGGTCCTTTAAACTTCATTAATGGCACCATGGATCGATTTGTCTATAGAGATATAATGTAAAATGTAATGTTGCAGAGTGGGAAATGCCGTTGTGTTTTATTTTCCAATAGGATAATGATCCAAAACACTCTTCACGAATTGTTCAAGAGCGGTTTTAAGAAAATAACGTTCGGGTTTTGCAGTGGCCGGCACAATCCCCAGATCTTAACCCCATTGAAAATCTATGGGAAGAAGTTGAACGTGGAATTCGTACCCAATTATTTCCAAATAAACAGTCATTGGTAAATAAAATCAATGAAGTTCGGACAAACCTTCCCGAAAATACTGTTCAAAAATTGATTGCCTCAATGCCGCGACGTTGCCGGCAAGTAATAAAAAAAATGGATACTCTATTAACTATTAACATAATACTTCTAGCTATTGTGATTGTTAAATGTGTTTCATGTTTTTTTTATCGTAATATGTAAAATAAAATACTGTTGACACAATTTGTTGCTTTACTTTTGTCGCACTTCATTTTGTCGATTATTATAATTATACATATTTCTCTACCTTAATTTTGTTTAAAGTGTACCAAAATATTGTGAAAAATTACTAATATTGTGGGGATAATATTTCATTAAAATTAGCTGGGGATCACAATCATATAACTAATTTTTTAAATTCAAAAAAATAAAAGCACTTTTGTCCAATAGTGTATATATGCACTTTGCATATATTTCGTCTTTTAGTAATGAGGGATAGTGTGACCTATTCCTGAAAGCTGAGTCAAAAACTATATTCCATATAGTTTTAAGGGAATTTTTTATGATTTTTTTAAAATTAGACCTGCATAATATGCTTCATATCAAACAATCGACATTCAGTAATCAATTGATTTAATTTTTATCGGATACGCAAGTCCAAATATTTAAAACATTTGACGTCTAACGTATTTATGTGGCATTTATTATAAAACTCGCCGCGTGTTTTGATATTACGCGCCACACCCCCGCGACGCGATCAAAAATAAAAACCTCATTGTTTTCTAACTTTCAAACATTTCTGCCATTCGAACAATTTATATCTTGCACTAATCACAAAAATCTGGTCGCGTGCCAATTTTTTCTTTGATTTGTTCAAGTCATTGGAAAATTCACTCTGTTACTAGGCTGTTGTTGTGGAAAATTGGGTGAAGGTGAAACTAACACTTTCCTTTTTTTATATTTTCCTCTATTTAGCAAATATATGGGATCATTTTGATTTCGTAAATCAGTCTTCGACTTTAGATTCCAATTTATAAACGCCTTACGAGTCTGTGGCTACGACGGCTGAGAAGGCGTTAAAAAGTCAGTTTTAACTGTAGCGACATAGGCGTGCGGTGCTGGGTTTCATATTAATATTGTATAATTTATTAAATTCGTAAAAATATAAGACTACAAAAATATCTCTGGGTTTATATAAAGTGGCAAAAAAATCGCGCATCATGCCTGTAACTTCTGAATTACCTCGTATACGAAAAAGTGACCTTTATGAAAGTTGTTCAGTAAATTATTCCCCACATTTCTACCTGCAAGCATTTTTTCTGTCATTTCTGGAAACCCTGCATATCATATGCAGGGTGTTCCATTTAAAAAAAGTAAGTTAGTCTCTATGGCAACCAAACCAGAAATGACAGAAAAAATTCATGCAGGTAGAAATAATAATAAAATAAAAATAATTATAAATTAAATAATGTAATTTTAAACTCCGCCAATGCCTGTAAAATTTCTATAGTTGTCGTGATGACAAGCACGGCCCCACAAATTCAAAATTATATACGATAGAAAGAGACACAACCAGTATCAGGGCACATGTGATAATTTGGAAAAATCGCACTTCTATGATAATAATAATAATAATAAAGGTCTTTTATTCATGAAAAAAAAACTATTACAAAAGCAAAATAATTACAATTTAAAGGGCGAGATTCAGTTCATCCAATTCCGAAAAAAATGGATGCCTGTTTCTTACATCTAATCCTAGTAACAGAGAATTTATTTAAAAATTTTATATTCTATTAAGCTAAAACTAGATTATAGTAACAAAATGAAAAGTAGAAATAAGAAAAATAGAAATAACAGAAATAACGCGCGGCAACAAACAAATCCAAATATTTCCCTACCAAAAACTATTACAATTCTTTTCCCCCTCTCTCCTCCCCACTCAAACAGGTCAACATTCATTGAAAAAGTAATTTTTTGAATATTTTCATTTTAAATATATTTTTAAAATTTATATCCCTAATTTCGATTCCTAAGTTATTTATGGTGTTTGCAATTTGATAACTAAAACATCTTTTGTACATTTCGGTCGAATGAAGTGGAGGCGTTAGCGCTCCTTTAAAACGAATGTTCAAATTGTGAACATCTGCGCGGTAACGCACTTTGTTATATAGATATGGGGGTGTTTTTGTGATTGAGAATTTTAAAGAAAAAAGTAGCCGAATGTAATAATCTTCTATTAACCATGTTTAACCAATTATTTATTTTGAGCGTATGACTTATAGGGTGATATTTCCTCATACCGTAAATCAATCGTAAGCAAGAGTTCTGAAGCTTCTGAATTCGACCGATATCGGCACTTTTTAAACAGGGTCCATAAATAGTGCCACAAAACTTAACCTGAGAAAGAACCAACGATTCACACAGCATAGATTTGATTTCTCTACTAAGGAAATGTCTATGTTGAAAAATTAATTTTAGATTAAGATAACCTCTTTGAATTACTTTATTAACGTGCTGTGTAAACCGCAAATCATCATCCAGAACTAGTCCTAAATTCTTGAAATTTTTATAAAATTTGATCGGTTCATTGTTAATTAATATGTCACCCTTGTAAGACCCAATAAATGTATCCCTTACCCGACCAAAAATCATGACAGCTAACTTGCTGAAGTTTAATTGCAGGCAGTGTTTCTTAGAGAAATTATAAAGATTTTGTAGATCATAATTTATAGCTGCCACTGCTTGCTGGCTTTCAGTAGAAGAAAACGAAAGGTACAATTGAGTATCGTCAGCATAGTAGTGTTGGGTGCAAGAGAGAAAAACATTGGGAAAAACCGATATGTACACTGAGAATAACAATCACATTGTTCAAAATATACAGGGCGATCCTTAAGTGCATGAAGAAAATCTAGGATATCATTCCTGACATTATTCTAAGACGAAAAGTTCATTTGGACATATTCCCTAAAATGCTTACCCTCTAAGATACAGGGTGTTAAAATAATAAAAAAAAAATAATTGTTTTTTTTTTAATTTCGGAAGTCCTGATACGGTATTGAAAATTGAGGTCAACTGATTTTATATTAAACTGCACTTTTTCGTTTCGTTTTCGATTTAAAATCTCTAAACCGGATAATAATGGCTCGCGACAATATTAAAAACGCCCCAGGAATTTTTGAACATGTTAGAAATTGAATAAGAAGTCGGCTAGATGCTTGTATTTTAGCAGAAGGTGACTACTTTTAACAGTTTCTCTAAATCCAGTACGTAGGGATCCCCCTTGTATATCGTTCGCCGCCATGTAGTTTTGAATCTCCAATTTTGTATTATTTGAACCTGGAGCCTTACGCTTCTTTCTTGATTTGATGGGATTTGACACGATTCTTTTCACTGTAGTCAGAGGTATCTTAGTCAAATTAATAGTTTCGCTCTAAGCAGCACTAGCGTTAAGTCCCCTGTTAAATAAGGAACTATCAACATTTTTTAAAATGTTCCTAGCATCGAGAGATAAATGCTTTTTCTTCACCGAAACATTTGTTTTTCCACGGACGCCACATAATGCTGTTTCATACGTATAATAATAATATAATATTTCGCAAAATGATATTGCAATACAACTGAACACTTCCCGTGAGAAATAAGGACTGACATTCAATCTCTCAACATACCTACCTGCTATAGGGGGATTTCTAAACATTTAAAACTATTTTAATTTAACCTTACACAGTAAAAAATTGAGTGTTAAATTTAACACTCAATGGTGGTACATATAGGACCACACTCAATAGGGTATATTAACCAATCAGTATATCTGGTAAAAAAGATGTTTTTAAATGTTTTTTTTACTTTTTGATAAGTGTTAATTCTTCTAATTTATGGGTAGGTACATTTACACTAACGAGTGTAAATTAAACTCACAGATTGTAAACCTACCCTTCTAGGGTATAAAAGAAATAATGAGAGGTGTAAGTAAACCATTTTTTAATGGTAATTTGTGATTAATTAGTGTAAATATCATATTATTGTAGTGTAAATTTTATTTTATTTGGGTGTGACTTTATTATATTGTGTGTAGTAAAATAATCTACCCAGGGCTAGAATACTTTCCACTTTGTTTAAGTCATTTAATCTCGTATCAAACTAACCGGTCGTTTATAATTAAAATGTAAAAAATTATGCATTCAAGATGTTTTACATTATTAACCTCTGCTTAGTTTGATACATGATTAAATGACTTAATCAAAGCCAAAAGTAGTAGCCCCTAATATATATAAATCTTCAGATTGCTTGGAAAAGGTGTGTGAAATGAATTTATAAACAAAATGATGGTTACAACGGAACTGGAAAACTCTGTGATTTTTTTACACTTATTATTATAACTAGTTGAACAAAATGACACACCTATTATATAGTTTACAATTAAGTAAATTAAACATATATATCTACGTTTAATGTACCTCATTGTTACGCTTAACAAAACAAATAACATAATAAATACATGTATACTTAGAACACTAAACAACTAAATAAAAGTATGCTTTGGAACAATATAAAAGAATGGAAATGACGAGTATTATATTAACCGTATATTTATTTACAGATCTATGAAGTAAAATTTGTAGGTAGGTACCTAAGCATTTATATAAAAAATTAATACATTTATATTATAAGCTTATATCAGAATAATTTAAAAGAGAGGGAAAACTGTAGCAATGTAAATAGTTACTTAGTTTCTTAAAAATGGCGTATTTATTAGTAAGGTATCTATTAAATTTCGTTAATATGCTTACCCAATTTAACAAGATCCTCATAAGAGGCACCCTTATTTGGCACTTAACAGAACATTGCTTTGTTTCTATATTTCAATTTAAATATAACATTATTCTATATCACGTTTAAAGAGCACAATCAGACTGACTTGAAAGTTGAATTTGCACGTAACGTCGGCGTCAGCTGTCAATTCCTAGAATTTCACACCACTTGTTGCCGCCTGTCTTTTCGGTAACACGGGTTTAGGTATTTTTACCCCGGACCGTGTAAAAAAACGATTAAAGAATAAGTTACATTCAATGTGTTAAAATAACCTTCTAGCGGGGTTTCTTTACACGCTAATATGGTGTTATTGATTGTCTTTGTATTTAATTTTCCTGATAGAGTGTAAAATAAAATAAATAACACCCATTCAACAAAATTAACTTTTTAGAGAGTTAAATTCATAGACAAATTTAATACAACAATTTTGGTCCCATATAAGTGTAAAAATGTGGTAACTTATGTTGATCCGGGTGTTAACATTAACACTACTTTTTTTTCAACTCCTGAAATGATTTTTACCAGGTGGATATTTTTTACTGTGTACCTATAAATCATTATTATCTGGCCCCGACAATGAATTCTGGGGATTTGCGGGTATTTACGACCGCACTTTGGACCTATTTTATTTCTGTCAATAAATCAGAACCATTTTTCGTGAAAAGAATTCTTACCCAAAGTTTTTTGTCACTTAGTTGGCTTTTTCTTTAAGTGTATGTTGTGAGTTTACATAAAAATGGATTTTACTGAGTACTGAGTAGATACTAACAAAGTAACGCGGGATGGCTTGTTGTCATATCATATGCGAGACCCTGTATAAGCTTAATGGGGTTTTCCGCTGTAATTAAATTGTGGCCGATAAATGAAACCTACTCTTTTTATTAATTAAAGTTACAGGAAGGTGAAGCCCGGTCTCCTTGAACAAAGAAAGGAAATAAAGGAAAAATATCGCGAAAATGGAAAAATATCGTGAAAATGGCGCTGCTTGTTGAGGCACAGATCCAATTTATATCGGCTAATGACGTTATTTCCGCTCGCTTAGTTAAATCAACAGAAATTTCACGTAATAAAATAAGTTTTCCACTCTGAGAGCAACGAAATAATAGTCGTTTGATTGCCGAGATTTTTCTTTATTTAATTTATTTTACACTAAGGGTAGCAAAGGAGTACAGGTGGTTCAAAAATACTGCTACCTAACTTTGTGTACATATTGCACATGTGAAAATGAAGGAGAAATGTTATACCCGGTGGTGCATCGCCAGACTGGCCATAGGAAATCCCTTATAAATTTTGCTACCCTTAATATTGGCTCTCCTATTAATTTTATGTCAAAATTGTATTAGGCTTTTTTGAAGGTCCTTGTGTGATGGACTAGCAAACTAAAATTTATGATTTTCTAACAGGCCAATTAAAAGTTATTTAGAAAAAACTCTTCGTAAAATTCTTAAAAATGAAATACGGCTCTGATACATATACTTACCCCAATGAAATCACCAGAAATAATCATGATAATGCCAATTGTGTTTACATTGAAGGATCCAAATAATGAGCATTCTTTAGGTAGGTCCACCCTGAATTTATCGCAAGCTATTGTAATATTTGAGGATTTACCATTGTTATTGGGAAAATCCGCTAGCCAGGAGTGTGAGTCTTGGGGAAGTTTTTAAATTAAAAATCTTAAACATGCCTATTCTCCTAAAATTGTATACGTTTAAAAAATCGTATTAACTAATAAATAATAATGGGTTGTACTATTTTACATAATATAGTTACAAAAGCAAGATATAATATAGAATCTTACAAACACAGCATTTTCAAAAATCGAATGATGCTTTGTCGTTATGGCTTAATCACAGTTCGATTCGGAAGATGAACTGTTATCAACATTGTTAATAATAAACGGTCCAACCATTTCTTTCTTTATTATATCTACCTGCCACATTTTGGCTTCTTCTATCACATGATCGATTCACCTTTTCCGTGCTGATTTTACCCAAAGCTTCTTTAAATCCACCATTTTTTAAGTGGGTTTGTCTGGCGACATATGTCTTTATTTGAGCCCATATAAGTTCGATCGGGTTTAGTTCGCAGTGGTAAAGAGGGAGTCTGACTGAGCACAGATATTCCTCGTAACTTGGCCATTTCATCGACTACATATTTTTTTAATGCATTTTTATGTAAATTGGCTAGTACCAATAGTTCTTTTTTTAAGGAATTAAATGGAAATTATATTTTTCTTAAACTTAGCCATCCTGTTATTTCACTTTAGGCATCGGCATTCATATCTTCGTGGCCACATTGATAAAGAAATTGGTCACTTTTATGCCACACAAATATGTGTTTTTTTTTTTTTACTTTTTTACGGTTCGTCGGCGTATCTAAGGCCATCTAGAACCGGTCATCGACCGTACGGTTTTTAATCGTGCGGTCTACCGACTGGGGAGTGTGAAACGGCACCTTCATCCTACGAGATATCCGATCTCATCCGGCCTGTTCGGCGTGAATAGGATGGTTTTGATGTCGATTCATTTTACACTCTTCCCTAAGACAAGAGCACGCGGTGTTTCCCAAGCGGTCACCCATCCAAGTACTAGCCGCGCTTGAAATCGCTTAACTTCGGTGATCTGACGGGAACCGGTGCTTTAGGTGTCGCTAGGCCCTTGCCCCAAAATGTGTTAAATTACATCTTGCCCGAAATTCTACATTTATCATGTAATTATACATTGTTCATGTAAAATTTTAAAATGTAAGTCTACCACTAAGAATGGATTATTACAGTAAGTGTGTAATAATAAAATGTAAAGATATTATTGTAGATATGTAATTACACAACTTAATCGACTTCAATTCATGTATATTTACAATATTTTAGTGATTATATGTAAAATACCTCTTAATTTTTACTATTTAATGTATGTTTTTTTTTACGGTGTATTATTATACTGTAATAATATTTAGTAAAAATATATTCTATAGCTGTTAATGGGTTGTTTATTGGCAAACCTTTTTTGATGTATATAATCTATTTGTTTTATCTGAAAATATTTGGCTAGAGATTTACTCCCTTTCCAGCCAAATATTTTTGGACAGAACCAATAGGTTATATCCAGCAAAAAAAGTTTACCAATAAACACCCCATTATAACAGGCAAAAAATATATTTTTAACAAAATGTTACCAAGCTTATCCCATAAAATATAATAATAAGAACTGGCAAAATTTGTTGACAAGGTGTTGTTATTAAAAAAACAAACCATCCGTTTAATTAAGTTTCTATTAACCCAAGAATTAAGTTCTACAAACCTACATTAAGGATAATAGATGTATAGATATCGTAAACTAATAACAAATTAAAGAAAATAAGTTTCCTTTTTAAAAAAAATATAATACAGTAACAAATGTAACAAATAAGGGCCTTAAACAGAAAGAAAATTAAATGGCTTTCTTTGGGCTTTTATTTTAAACTGACATACGTAAACTCAACAAAAAGAAACAAAAGGTAGTCAAATATGTTAATAAACATAAACTGCAAACCAAATTGCAAACATAAACAAATAAATTATTCGGTAAAACCCTCGGTAAAACCTGGATTGCTTTTAGTGAATAAAATGGCATATTCATATTCAAAATACGCTCGAGAATGGTATGTAAAATATGAATTTGCAACAAGAGTGTTACAGCATTAACATGAGCATGGTGGGTACATAATATGCTACCAATAAAAAATTAGACAAAAGTTATTATTTAACAGCAATTGAAATATATGACATAGTTGAACGTAAAAAATATGGTTTTAAACAGAAAATATACGCCAACATAATTTTAATAGGATTGGTTGACGATTTTATGTGCTCTACTATTTTATCAGACTTTTAGTTGACATCACTTTTCAACCTAACTGACACTAGCTTACGGTTTTAAAGAAATTAAAACAAAAATACTACACTCTTAAGTTTCTTTACTAGTGGTAAGTTGTATAAATAAAACATAACTCTCTTAGGCTTATATTATCAACTACTATGAAAAACAAAATAACATAATAATAATTGTCTCTTGAAAAACATATTAATAAAACCGCGTGATGATTGGTGGTCTGGTACCCACGTGACACCGAACTGTTAATCTGATTGGTAGAGTTAGTTAAGTACATTGTAAATTTACATTTTTTTATGGGTTTTCACATTGTATTTGGTATTTCTACATAGTTGCGTGTAGTTTTAATGTAAATTTACATGGAATTGGAGAGTTATTACATAAAACATTGTAAAAATAGACCAAAATGTATTTTTACCATGCACTATGTAAATATACACTTACTGATATGTTCAAATACATTTTTTATTATTTTTGTGTATAAAAACTGTAAACTTTGTGTAAAAAATAATGTAAAATTACCCCAATTTTTATCAGTGCACCTTTAATGAAGCCTTTAGAACTTCCAATATGGGTTATGATAAGTCGATGTTCTTTTCCAGAAGGCGCTCTTAATCCTGTGGACAATCATTCCAAAAAAGCTTGCCTTGAACTTTTATAATTTTCATCCTGCCAAAACTTAGTCACAGTATGGCCTTTATTTAGTCATGTTTCGTCTAGGTAACCAGGATTAGGTACAAAAAAAGGATTAAAATGATTAGAGCAGAAACGGAATAAGCACCTAGACTCTAATTAGTTTTGATAAAATTGCCTTCTAAAATTCCAGGTAAATGGTACGGGTTTACATAATTTCAAGCTTAAAAAATTTAATATTAAAATATATCAATTTTATGGAAGTAGTCCATCTCACAGTGGAGATTTAAATAGGCCTGAATTCTTAAATGTGTGCAAAATTAGTACATGTATCGACATTAAATTTAAGTTTAGTCTTTAAATATATATTTTATTTATGGAATAAAACACAAAGTCTGCTCCACTAATTTAATAAAATAAAATTATATGCCCATACATGTTTCGAAGGCATAAACCTTCATCATCAGTGGGTTAATATTAAGATGTAAGAATATTATGAAGAGACCAATGACATTGTTAAATTATTAAAACCTGTGTTGCAGAACATTTCTTTTAAGAATTCATAATATACGTGAATTAACTTAATACTACATTATGACTAATAAAAAGTTTTTGTTTAATTAATGAGGTTTAAATTTTATTTTGAATTTATTATAAAACCCAAATTTTACTGGGAAATTCAAATTGAAGACAAAATGGGGTACGACCATCATGGTGAAACCATACCAAAAAAAAAAATAAATAAATAAATAAATAAATATATAATAAAAATAATTTAACAATGTCATTGGTCTCTTCATAATATTCTTACATCTTAATATTAACCCACTGAGGATGAAGGTTTATGCCTTCGAAACATGTATGGGCATATAATTTTATTTTATTAAATTAGTGGAGCAGACTTTGTGTTTTATTCCATAAATTAAAATATATATTTAAAGACTAAACTTAAATTTAATGTCGATACTTGTACTAATTTTGCACACATTTAAGAATTCAGGCCTATTTAAATCTATACATTATTAGGAAGGTAGAAGCATTGTGCAAATAATGGGGTGAACCATGTTACAAAAATCGTGGCAACCAGCGTTATTGTGCTAATTTAATAAAGACAGGTGCTTAACACGAAATAAATAAATAAGTCTTAATTGACTTAATCACATTTGGTGCGCAAGTCTATCATACAAGGACCTTCAAAAGAAGTCTAATTCAATTTTGATGTAAAATTAGTAAGGGAGGTTTAGGTAACATTTTTACCTAATTTTTTTTCAACTAATCAATTTTCTATAATTTCAATAAAGATATTCTATTCTTTAGAATATTTTACAAAAAATATATACCCTTGTCATGGTACTCTGCAGTTCACCCTTTTTAATAATCACTACCATAATAAGTATTCCCAAACTATAACCAAATCTGGCACTTTTATTTAATTTACTTTTATGGACAAATCATGCAGTAATAAATTAAATCAGCTTGATTAAATTCCATTAAGATTTTACTGCGTTTTTATCAATTTTTTTTTATTATTCGGTAAATATCGAGATAGGCATTTTTCTGAAAGCTTATTAAAAAATACGGAGAATAAATTCTTATACTTTAATACCCTTAAGGTATGTTATTCAAGAGTATTTTCGGAAGGACAAAAACAAGGCCTTGAATGGCTGGGATTGTTTTTGTACCCTAATAACAATTTTACCGCAGCAATTTTTTGCACCCCTTCTCCGCTACTTATACATTGTATCTGGTAAGTATATGGCATAGTCTCTGGAGGTCAAAATAACCCTAATTTGCGATTGCCAAAATTTTCACAGGTGTCATTTACAGAGCTATACCCTGTCATTCCTCTTTAGAAAAGGTACTCGACATTTGTTTCGATAAAGTTAGCCGTTTTCAAAGAAAATACATTTTTGTATAACACGTTTAGGCATTAACTTTGGAAATTCATTCAATAATCAAGTTTATTAACACAGTAAGCAGTCGAATACCAACATATAGTTAATGCAAAGCAAGAACCCATGCACGTCATCCATGTTTCAACCAAAAAAACGAATTGGTACAAGAATGCTTCTTTTTCTCTAATATATTCTTTCAAAAATACCAGTCGTTTGAAAGCTACATGGGAAAGTTCCATAATAAAGAGTTAAGACAACCATCAAACAGTTCTCTGTCTTTTAATTTCTAACTTAAACTTATCAAACTTACTTGTTTTGTACATTCCATAAATAGTGTCACGGATAGAACTTATATCCAATCTTCATACATTTACAACTCTCTTTGAATTAGAACGTTTGTTTTAAAGTGATTCTAATAATTTATTTTCCTTAACTGTTGTTGAAATTGCGGTTACAGTGGAGATATTCAAATTTAGGGCTGCTACACGCTAAAAATTAGCAAAGTAGAAATGAAATATTTAAATTATTCGGCATTTTTCACAAATGGTTAGGTTATGTTAGGTTAGGTTAGAGTGGCAGACTTCTGGTCTATCCAGACAGTCTCACGTAGTCCTATAAGGACCGTTGAGTTACCACACGTATGTGCACTTTTATTTCTCTTAATAGAATAGTTTTTGAATGCTATTTATGAAAATATCTGGAGTTTTTGTTAAAAAATAGACGCCCAGCAACACGAAACCACGAACAATTAAGGTTAGTTTTGCATGGGTTCGTATCAAAGAAGAATATTTTAAGTTTGTAGTAAATTTAATATCGCATAAAGTTTTAATACTTTTTACCACAAATTCAATTTCCTCGTGTTTTCTTACGGATTTACAATTATTAGCTGATTGATGACGTGCATCGGTTTTTGTTTTGCATCAACTGTAACTAATAATTCGCATTAAAATAATAAAACTTGTCATTGTTACATCTCATTCATGCGACGTGTCAACTTATGGACAAGCATTCGGCAATTGTGTGGATGTAAGAAGGATTAGGATTTTTTTTCTATTACATATTGCGGAGATTTTGACCTTCCTTATACGCCATATATTTACTGGACACCCTGTATATTTTTTGATTATCTTTGTTTAACGTTAACTTCACGTGTTTTAAATTAATAAATTAATAAATCATTAATTATTTTGCTGACTCGCTACTTATCGCGTGGGCTTCGCTCGTGTCGAAGACTTCGTTATCCTTTGTCTTGAGGGAAAATCGCAGGATCCGGTTTCTGATTTTTATAGAAGAGTTTTTGCAACGAACTATTGATTTACTGAGTTTTTTACGCCTTATCCCTACGTAGGAATATGTATATGGCTCCGATTTCCCATCTTTAAAAACAACAAAGTTATTTGAATACGTTTTTGCATCCCACATCCTTTGCTGAACCGAGCACGAAACTCTGTACTATACAGGGTGTCCGGGAAAATGTGGGAAATCTATCGGATTCAGATGGAACATAAGAAGAAAAAAAATTATAGGAACTTGTCATCTTATTTTTTCATGTTTTATCTGAATCCGAGAAATTTTCCATGTTCTTCCGGACACCATGTATATCGTTATAGTAAGTATTGAATTAACAAATCAATATACCATTCGCAGATAATATACAGTGTGTATCAGCCAAATGGAATGAATTCGATAATAAATACATGGGAGAGTGTCCGAAAAAACGCTCGGACACGTCGATTGGTATTTCTATAGTTGCGCATTTTTTTCAATAAAAACTTTTTATACAGGGTGTCTCATGTCACAGTGGCCAATACTAACTTTCTTATTTTAATTACGACACCCTGTATATTATTCAATTTTTTGATTCTTCAGAAAATTTTAGTCATATTTCAAATGTGTGTAATGTAAAAAACAAAAAAAACATTAAGGTAGGAGATGTTGAAAATTGATGTTGAAATGTTTTTACTGATATGAAATAAAAAAAAAAGTATAAGTAGTTTTGTTTATTTTTGTTTAAAACGCCTGACCTTAGCAAATTGTTGTCTGTCTGCATGATAGTAGTTGTCAGTGTTATAGCCGTTTAAATTTCATTAACTGCATATCAGAAAAATGGTTTATTTAACAGACATGCACAAAATAACAATTCTACAGATGATTGGTTATCGAGATAAAACACGGACACAAATGGAAGTTGCTCGCTTATTTCATGAAACATTTCCAAATTTGCCGTCTATAACTCAAGGGACAATTAGTAAAATAGAAAAGCAGTTTCGCCAGCTTGAACATGTAAAGCAGATAAAAAAAAGTAGCTGAAAAATGCAATAAGTGATAATACCAAATTAGATATTAGGCTTGAGTTTCAGGAAAACCCACATACTTCTAGTCGAAAAACAGCCCCAATGTTCGATGTTTGCCATTCATCGATTATTTGAACATTACAAGAAAATGAACTGTATCCCTATAAAATGATAGCTACTCATTAGCTCATGGAAGACGATTTTGATAGGAGAACGTATTTTTGTGAACAAATGATGGCAATGTTAGATAACAATGTGATCCAATTTGAACATGTTTCGTTTTCTGATGAGTGCACCTTTACACTTCACGGTCATGCTAATCGTCAGAATTGCCGCTATTGGTCTAGAGAAGATCCTCACTGGATGAGAGAAGAACCCCGCAATATCCTGAAAAGGTTAATGTTTGAGCAGGAATTGTTGGAGATCATATCATAGGTCTCTTTTTCATTAATGGCAATTTAAATGGCGATAATTATTTAGCACTGCTCCAAAATAATGTCTTGCCAACTTTGACAAACTTATATCCTGATCCAGCAAACCCACAACTTCCAGCGAATATGATATGGTTTCAGCAAGATGGAGCACCGCCCCATTACCAAATCAATGTCCGGCAGTACCTCAACCGAGTATTTCCAAATCGGTGTATAGGAAGGCGTGAATCGATGGAATGGGCAGCACGATCCCCTGATCTGAGGCCATTAGACTTCTTCTAATGGGGTTATGTCAAAAATATTGTATACAAAGCTAAACTCCTCGACTTAGCTGACTTAATAAGACGAATAACGCTTGCGATTAGATCGGTCACGCCTGAGATGTTCAGTAACGTTACAAGAAATTTCTTTTTAAGATTAGGATGTTGCCAAGACGTTCGCGGCGAGCATTTTCAACATCTCCTACATTAATGTTTTTTTTTGTTTTTTACATTATCAAGAAATAAACAGTATTACTTATTAGTTTTTTAGTGTGTTCTTGATTTTTGCAATAAATCTGAAAACACTTAATATTTCCGAAACAGTTGAAGATAGGTATAGGATATTGTACATGAAATATGTCTAAAATTTTCTGAAGAATCTAAAAATTTAATAATATACAGGGTGTTGTATTTAAAATAAGAAAGTTAGTATTGGCCACTGTTACATGACACACCCTGTATAAAAAGTTTTTATTGAAAAAAATGCGCAACTAGAAATACCAATCGACGTGTCCGAGCGTTTTTTCGGACACGCCCCCATGTATTTATTATCGAATTTATTCCATTTGCACACTGTATGTAACCAAGTACGTAAATGCTTTCCGCTTAGTTGTAAATGCCGCAAAACAACTGCCGTATTTCACCTTGCCTTTGAGCTAATTATTTGTCTGCTTCTTTTAATTCATTCAGATGATTTTTATCCTCTAATTTGTTTGTTTTACCGTCTGTTTTACTTAGCACCTACTAAAACTCTTTAATAAACTAGTTTCCGCCCTCGCAAAATCCGACCGTTTATTGCGGAAAGCAGTTGTTATTTTTCACCTGGTTTCGTACAGATAGTACTTATACACCTCGCTGTAGCCTTGCGTCAGTTTTCAACGTTTTTTCATTAGCGTCCTTACCCATTGATTGTGGTACGGAAAAAATGCGAGTGGGCGCAATTGTCGCGTAGTTGTAGACAAGTGACATTATCAGGATGTATGCGGGAAGGGTGGGTTTGGCTAGATATTTAAAACGCCCGAAAAAATTGGGTATCGGAAAAAGAAACGTTTTTTGTCCCAGAAGAATTGGAAAACGGAAATTTTGGGATAAATTAGTTACTTGTTTTATATTATTAAATATAAGTAGTAAAACATCAGCAAAGCTGAAGCGTTTTTATCTATTGCCGTTTGTTCGAGTTTAAATTGCTAAAAAGTGATCTAGTTTTGAGTTTAAAAAGTAAAAGTTTATCCGATCTTAAAAAAATATCGAGTGATTTTTAGTTAGAGAAATTCACGAATTTTGGCATAAATAGATACTAAAAAAAAAATAATACGTCACTAAAAAAATGTTTGACAGCATGAAATTACCCTTAACGAATATTGTTGACAAGAAATGTACGCCCCAGACTTTTTTCTAATTTTGATTTTTTTTTTCGGATTTACCAACTAATAATACAACTTTTTTGTTCCCTGAATCGTTTTCGTATCTTGCTTCGTTTTCGAGAGAAAAAACACAAACAACTTTATTGCGTGTAAAAAGAAACCTATGTGTTTCAAAGTTAATTAAAATATGAGGTAAAGGTAAGTTTTGATGTCTAATTTACCTGTTTTGTCAACTGAATTTATCAGGAACGTTATCCAAACAGAGTACTGCCATGTGCCAAAACATTTAGACAGCTCCGTGCAAGATTGAGTGAGGCTGGGAGTTTTAAACTCGCACACTAAAATTTTGAAGGGCGACGGAAAGTGCGCACCACTGATTCATTATGTTTGATACAGAATTAAAATCAATGGGCTTATAATTTACGATCAAGCCTCAATTAGAAATAATTCGAAATATTAATTGGATCATTAGCCCGAATTCCTTAATTTTGGAAAACATGGTTCTTAATGTTCTGGCCGCGGGCCAGGAAACTTCATTAATTTCTAAATATTACGAAAAAATTATTTAAAGTGTCTCGACCGACGAGACAACAGTCACATCGACTAAAATTAGTTTCGTTAAGATAGCAAATAAATTTTTCACAACGGTTTCGTACTGGAAAACACCACAAATCATTTAAATATTTCTTACTAAAGAGATGCTGACATACTAGATGATTTTTTTAATTGACTGGCCTATTTTATTTATCTATGTAATAAATCTATTTTTGTAGCGGCCACTCATTTGGGTTGTCTCTTCCTTCCAGGGTTTTATAATTTTAACAAGTCTTATGTCGAACATAATATGACTGATCTGGTTCTAAAGAGCCCAATTTTAAATTAATATAAAATTAAATTAAATTTGCCCAACAAGTAATTATAATGTCATAACCTTGAATTGGACTTCCTCAATACCTACTTGTTTACAACATCAAGTGAACCGCCTACAGTTTTTGTGTTTGTCACAATATTATTAGTATGAGAAGATAATCCCTGAATTAGGTGAATCTGTGAGCTCGCCAATGAATAATAATAATAAAAATAAATATCTTTATTTCTAATTATGTACAGGGTGTCCAGCTTTCGATGGTTTTACGGGGTATCTTCGTTATTAGTAAAGATAGAAGGATACGGTTTTCGCATCACTGGGCTACTTTTTCGTGAAACAAAAGATGCCGCGATCAGATTTTTCTAGTCCTCGTTGTTTTTGATATACGGAATGTTTTTGAAAATTTTACATTTTGGGACACCCCCATATTTAGGTTACCCTGTAGCTTATCAAAGAGAAAACAAATGTTCTTTTTGTAGTTTTGTACGTAGAATCCAGTGACGTATTCAGATTTTGTCTACGTTCAATGGTTTCCGAATAAAAAGACAAACCTGCTTTTTTTTTTTAAATGGGACACCCTATATATTTTTTAATAATATAATTTAGTTTATAACAAGCTTCTCAGAAATATATAATACGTTTTATAAAATAAATATAAATTTTTTGTTAGTAGGCCATGACGGCTATTTAAAAAAAAAACTCAGTCATTTATGTCATATTAAAAACTCCTTTAGTTTCGGTCAGAGTATTCAGGTTCTGTAAGTTGTTTTAAAATATCTAATTAATAGTAAAAAATCAGTTTGTCCTAATTATGGCAACAAATGTAAACTTTGGAAATAATGAAGAATACGACATGCTCGTTTTGTTATGTCCATTGTAATGAAAAAGATGAAGCATTAGAAGTGTATTACCCTAGAACAGCGCATTTACTTGATCAAGTGTTATGGTATTGGAGAAGTGTCCTATAAATACGCAATTCAAATTTTCAACCTAAATTTTCCAGGTGTATACGTTTCTGTTAATGCCTTAAGAAATTTGATACGTGAATTCGACGTTTATGGTGATGTTAAAGATGTGAAAAAGACAAAAAAGAATTTAGATGAAAATGACGCTGCAACAATTTTGGTCTTAGAATCAGCTCACAATAATCCCCGACTTCCTTTGAGAGCAAGAGCCAATGAGATGGGTGGTATATCTAAAAGTCACGTACACAATATTCTGTCCACAAAGAAGTTTCACGCATTCAAACCAACCTTTATCCACAAACTTCAAGAAAGCGATGATACATACCGACTAGAATTTACTTTACTAATGGGTAAACGTATACTGGCATTTTCACCATCATATCATATTCAGTGACGAATCTACGTTCACAACAAATGGTATAATTTCTAGTCAAAATTGTCGCTTTTGGGCGACCGAAAACCCCTACTTTAAGCTTTGCACAACCAGTCAGAAATTTAAGAAAGTTAACGTATGGTGTGCGTTAACGTACAATAAAGTAATTGGTCCATTTTTCCTGGAAAGAAGGCTAAACGCAAATTATTATTTGGAAATTCTTAGTGAATACTTTTTTCCTCATTTGGAGGAAGAAAATTTGGAATTTAGAAGGAAGGTGATATTCTAGCAAGATGGCTGCCCAGCGCATAGTACACTGCTTATAACAAATTGGCTTAATGAACATTTCCCCGAGAAATGGATGGGTCGCCATGGACCGATACACTCGCCAGCGCGGTCTCTGGGCCTCACCGCGATGGATCGTTTCCTGTGTGGGTATCTTAAACAAAAAGTTTATGCTACTGACATGTAAGATATTGTTGACATTTTAAAAAACAGAATCACTGACGCCATTGCTACAGTGACACCAGATATTATTCACAATGTTTACTACGAATTTCGAAAAAGAATGGAGAAATGTGTTGACGTTGGAGGATTTCATGTTGAATAAAACGTTACTGTTTGTCATTTATCTCAATGTATTAACTTAAATAAATTTTGATTTTTTGTGGCAACAATTATTAGTTTTAAAAATTCTGCTTTAGGCCTATTTTTATTATCAGATAATATCTTAGTAACCATAACTTCTATGAAAACACTTTATTTGGCTTTTCGATTTATGCTTCTATCAATTCAAAAATGTTTTATTTTGCAAATCTACATTTTCATGTTTACTGCGCACCCTGTACAACAAAATCAAATTTTCTCAACGTGAATCGTATTTATACAAGCAAAAGAAATTATTAAGGATGACTTATTTCGAAAAACTGAAAATAATGTTTTTTACGTGTATAGTTAAGTCCATCCGTGGACATACTGTATAATTCTAATTTTTGTAATAGTAATTTTGGATCATTACAGTCATATGCTTTGGATAAGTCCAGGCATATTCCCATAGCCAACTCTCCATTTTCTATAAAATCTATTATGTTTTTTTGTAAATTCAGAAATAGCGGTTTGTGTTGATTTGTTGGGTAGATATCCATGTTGTATACTATTAAGTAGATTGCATTTATTCAAAAACTCTAAAAGGCGATTACACATTGAAAGTTGGTCCGGAAAAATACGTTGTTTAATTGAATTTCCTCCCTTAATTATAGGAATCGCCAGTTTTACAATACTAGTGGTTATTTCATCTATACCTATATCTATTAGACAAGTCGCAAAGTTCAGTGGTTGATATTGGTCTCGTAAGCAACGACTGATTGTTTTCCCTATTTTTACAATTTATCGGTTGTACTGGTAAATTTTCAAGTAGTTCAGGAACTATTGACAACACATACTTATTATGCTGATCGGATATTTATTCAGGAATGCCTTTAATACCGATATTATGATTTTTCACACTATTTTCAGTTATTCCGGTACTACATATATATACCGTTCTACATATGTTTTAATTTGCATCGTAATTGTGTCGGGAATTTCATAATACATTCTTTGGTAATAATTTTAAAAAATACGATATCGGCGCAAAACAAAGTAATTAATGTATATAATATAAATTCAACATTTTAGGGGTCGTAGAACACAACCATTGTTTTTTTTATTTTACTGTGTGTTCATCGAATGAAAGAGAATACGAAATCTCCTTTTTATACTTAAAATAATAATATATCGAATAAGATCACTTTTTACCTCAGTTTTAACTTTGTTCTTCATGTCGTTGCGTGGTACATGCGCCCAAACAAGATATATTATTTAAATTTTTACCTGGTCTTAAAACAAACCTATAAATCAAAAACGAACAGACCACGCTCACTCTGACTTATTTTACACTAATTGAGTCTTTTTCTTTCAAGAATAATAACAAACAACCGATAATTAATAAGTATAATAACTAGCTAACTAACCTCACTTTAAAGGTTTGTTTGAAAATCGTACCCTGCACTGTCCCCGAACCTATTCTATGCCCGAGCGATCATTTCCAGCCTGTCAATTAAGTTTTACTTGGTAATCTTCTGTTGTAGTGTTAAATTAGTTGTGCGACCGTGCGGGGACTACACTGGTACGGTTTTTGAGCGGGTTGGACAAACCTTAAACTTACCGGCAAATCTGTTTTGCCGTTTTTAAAGTCTTTAAATAATTAGTGGTGTATGTTGGGTTGCCTATTCTAAAGCCTGGAGCCTTTACGTTATTTCTTATGGCAGGGTAGGCTTGCCGGACCTGATACTGGTTACAAGGCGACTTGAAAAGGATAACAATTGGATGGCGGCGTAAATGCGAGTAATCCATAAGACGTACGGGGTTACAAGGGTGATTTAAGAAATAGAATGGCTATTCGCTTGCAGTTTGCGAGTAATTAAAAATGAAAATTGATCTAGATAAATAATATATACTGTCTGTTGGCTGTTCCGACACTGGGTCGGCACTGACGACAACAAAATTCAGTAACAGTGGAAAGAAATATTCCTCAAGTTTGGATCAGAAAATAAAATTATTCGGCAAGCCATTATTAATGTCATTCCTCTGCAATTGATTGGTCGTAGGCGCATATGTTTTCACACAATTTGTATAATTTATGTAATGCACACGCAATGTGACGCAATTGACAAATGTCATTATCTGTCATTTTTGAACCCCAAGGGTTACTCTCTTGTCTGACTGTTAGTGTTTTATGTTATACCCGGTGTAATAAAACATTTAGGGCTAATCTATACATATCTGAACTATACAGGGTGACTAAGAAATTTGCAATGAACCAAAGGTATTTAGTTCTTTTTTGTTTTCAGAATCCAATCACCGCAGTGAGCCAGGCAGCGGCTACTGGCAGCTGCAGCTCGACAGGGACCTGATCGACACCATCTCGGCCATCTATCCCGAGTGGTTCAAGGACAACATGGCGGAGGGTGGGACGAGCGGCGGAGCCGCGGGACGGCCGGCCTCACCGTTCCGGGAGTCGCCGCCCAAGGCTATCATTGACACGTCGCCCATTGTGATGGACCAAAATAAAGAATGTAAGTATTTACCAGAAGTTTCGTGTTAGATATATGTGCTTTTCAAAGTATCTGTTTATTCGAAGCGTCAAATTCTGCAGCTATGTTACTACCAACTTATTTTTGGGTCATTCTATACTTCCAGGGTATTTTTTTTCACGCCCATAAATAATTTTTGTCGAAACTCCGAACGGAAATTCTCGAAATATTAGCTTCCTGCGTGAAAAGAATGTGTGTTTGAAGTTGCAGATTTTGGGGAATCTCTGAGAAGTAATTCCTGTAGAGGGTGTCCATTTTTCGATGTAATTACAGGGTATCCCAGTAACCAGTAAAGATAGAGACTTGCGGTTTTCACATTACTGCGCCACTTTTTCGTGAAACAAAAGATGCTGCAAACAGAATTGTCATTGCTTTTTTAGTTTTTAAGCTACAGGGTGATTTCGAAAATGTTTGCATTTTGACCACCCTCTGTATTTTGGTTAACCCTTAACTTATCAAAAAATTGAAAGCTGTTTCTTAGAGAGTTTTTAATTAGAATTCAGTGGCGTGCTTAATTCTTTTCTGGGAGTCTTACTTTTTTAGATTTAAAGCAAACAAATGGGACGCACTGTATATTTTTTTCCTATTTGATTGGGCTATTTTTAAGCTTTTCAAAAATATGTAATAGTTAATAGTTATTATTAACAATAAACGCACAAATCGAAATATTTTAGAAAAAAGGGTAGTAGGCTATGAAACCATTGAAACACACACAAGAATATGTTATAGCTTCTATAAGCAAGTCGTCGCACAGCATTCCCAGTACGTAAAGGGTGCACAATCTTTACTTCTTAGGGTTTCGAATGATAATTATTTTATAATCTTTTAGACTAGATTTTATTACTCAGAGATATTTTTCTATTACTTTTCACGCACTTCTAGTGCCTCTATAAAAGCCATAATGTTTATTTCGCCCCTTTCGCGATTCTCTTTATTGTATATGATTTGGGTTTTGGCTGTATAAATGATCGATTCTTAATTAAACTATTTTTTAAACTTGAAAATGTTACTTGATTGGGCTGCCTTCTCTCTTTTCTCATATCTATGAAAGTGAGAACTAACATGTCGTCATTTTCAAAATTTTTATACTACATTTTCGTCTTTTTTTTAAACCTTAGTGAAATGATGGCATGCCTTTTAACTAAACGTTATTTTTGCCTATGCATTTTGACAGATAGACATGTCAGATAGATATTCTTTTGTTTGTTTCAATGGTTACATGGCCTATACTGCCCTAATTTTCTAAATTGTGTATTACGAGTTTATTGCTAACAGTAACTATCAACTATTATATATTTCTAAAAAGCCTAAAAATAGCCCAATCAAATAAGAGAAGAATATACAGGGTGTCCCATTTAAAAAATCATATGCTTGTTTTAAATCTCGGAAAGTAAGACTCACAGAGAAAAAGTCAGCATGCCACTGAATTCTACTTTAAAAAATCTCTCAAAACAGTTTTCAGTTATTTAATCAGCATAACCTAAACACAGGGGGTGGTCAAAAATAGGGTTGATGAAAATCATGATTTTTTTAAAAAAATTAAAAATTGATGATTTTTTAAAAAAAATCCATAGAAATGCTAAGACCTGGTTACCTTCCACCATCTAGATTTCAGTTATCATCAACGCTCTTGAATGAAATATTTGAAGAAGAAAAATCTAATTTTTTAACAAGTTATCTGGACAATCTGTTTGCATGTCCTTAGATGGATGGTCCAATATACATAATGAGCCGATAATCTGTGTCGTTTTGACTGCAGAGGATGGAGACAGTGTTCTTTTAGAAAGCATAGATACATCTGGTCATCCCCATACAGCTGACTATCTTGCCGAATTGGCTATTAACTCAATAAATAAGTGCAAAAATGAATATAACTGTAAAGTTACCAGTACTGTTACAGATAATGCGAGCAACATGGTCAGTATGAAGAAAAAAATTACCGAGTCGTCCAATTACCCTATAATTACATATGGTTGTTCGGCACACTTACTTAGTTTGCTATCCAAAGATTTAGAATTTAGAAGCATCGCAGATAAAAGAACATATAGTACATATTGTGAAATACTTTAGAAATACCCATTTGCCAAATGCTTGGTATAAAGAAAAAGGGGGCAAGAAATTGGTCTTACCTCAGGATTTTCCATGGAATACACTTTCAGATTGTCTTGAGATCTATGTAAATGAGTGGCCAAAATTGTTATTAATATGTGAAGAGCATAAAGATCAAATTGATCCATAGATTTTTAAAAAAGTTTCTGATATATGTATTAAAAGGATGGCTGAAGATTTTCTACAGTTGCTAAAACCAATTTCTATAGCACTGGATGCAATGCAACAAAAAGGTGCATTTTTATCTCAAGCAGTTTACATATGGAAAAAGTTACTGGCTATTTTTGACAATTTTGAATTTGAAGAAGAAAGAAGCTTGCGTCAATATTAATTATTTAAGAACAGATATGTTCAAGCTCTAACCCCCTTTCACTTTTTGGCGTTTATTTTGGATCCTACAATAAACAAAGAAGAATATCCATTACTAGCTGAAGAAAAGAGAGATGCTCTACACATTGTTTCCAAATATTTTGCAGACACAGGATTATATACCATTACTAATTAAGTTGGAAGCTAAGTCGGACCCTTTTCACAAAACTCTGTTTTCAGAAGAAATAATCAAAAATGTAACAGCAGTACAGTAGTGGAGATCTCAAGAAGATGTTTCAGAAATTAAGCAAGTGCTCCCTATAGTAATTTCTGTTTTGTGTGCCTGTGCATCGTCTGCTGATATCGAAAGGATGTTTTCTACTTATGGATTCGTACATTCAGATATAAGAAACCGACTTGGCAGTGACAAAGCAGCTAAACTAGTATTTCTATTTAAGCATTATAACACTTAGGTTTTTTTTATATTTTTTTTTGTTTAAATTAAGTATTTTTTTTTGTATTAAAAAGGTTTTTTTAGTTTTAATTTATAAATTTTTTTAAAGTTTTATTTTTGTAATAACCTTTTGTAATAACTCTTCGATTATTATAATAAAATAATAAATAACACCACATAAAAATGCGTCTGGGTTTTATTTTTTGTATGAACAAATATATTTTAAGTGTTAAAATTTTAAATTTTTTTTTAAAATTAATCATGATTAAAAAAAAAAAATACTGATTAAAATCATGATTTTAATCGTGATTTTAATCAATTGATTTTAATCATCTCAACCCTGGTCAAAAAGCCAACATATTCGTAGTTTAAAAACTAAGAGAGCTATAACAATTCCGTTTTGCGGCATCGTTTGTTTCACGAAAAAGTAGCGAAGTAATATAAAAACCGCAAGTCTTTATCTTTATTAGTTACAGAGATATCCTGCAATTACATCGAATAATGGACACCCTATACTCTTAAAATATGGTACCCATATAATAAGAAATCCACTAACATTCTCTAAACAATTTGATGGCAAATATTCAAGTTTTAAGGAGTCTTTCTCATACTCGTTTCAGAATTGTTGTTCGACTTCGTGCCACTCCGCTTCATTCACATCACACGGAACATTCTTGGACCATCGTTTATAAAGCAAACTGTCATTAATTTTTCATGTAGATTCACACCCTTAAATATGCGCATAACATTAAGGAACTGTATATCTTTAAATAAAAAAGTTAGTTTATATAAGGTTTTTAAAAAATCTACCCGTCAGAAATTAAAGCAGATGATGAGATTGATTAGGTTCAGTCAAAAAAGTGGGTTTCACCCACATCCTGTTTTACAAACAAAAAATATAAAAAATGATCGTCATTTAGCACTGCATATTCCTGTCATTTTGAATGATTTTGTTTTAATAACAATAGGCGAAAGCGTGCTGTGAACATTTATTTTATTTTTGTGAAAAACACCGGGTTATTTTCGCCATCAAGTTCCCCCCGCTCCGCAATGGCATTGAATTTATTTGTACAATAATGTTCTGTTGCGTACGTGCGTATGTCTGTACCTTTGGAGCATCCTGACCTATTTTTATCTTGGGCTAATTATGCCAATCTTGATCTATTTGTCGGTGATAGCAGTGGTGTGCTTGACACGCCTTTTTTTTGTTATCTTCAACACATCTTTCTTTAAAGCTGGATTTATAAACTCGAAAAGTTGGAGAGGTTGAGGTTCAGTTGTTGTTGGGAATAGGAGTTTAATTTAAACTAAAGGGAACTGAGTGTTCTATTTATACACTCGTTCATGTTGTTCATGTAAAGCTCATGTAAGGTTCGAAAACTTCCCGGGTAGTTCGAGATAATCAATTTTTATGCTCGGAATTCGGAATATCTAACCTCACAACTTGACCATAACTTCAACCTCACCAACTTTTCGAGTTTATAAATCCAGCTTAATGATTTATGAGCTTTTAATTTACTGTGATTGGATTCATCACGGCGGATGATAGGGATGTAAAATGACCGTCATTTAAAATTTATGACATATGACCGTCATAATGGGTTATTTTGCTTTTACCCACGTTATACAGGGTGTTTAATTTTCGATGGTTTTACGGGTTATCTCCGTTATTAGTAAAGATAGAAGGATACGGTTTTCGCAGCACTGTGCTACTTTCTTGTGAAACAAAAGATGCCGCAATCAGAATTTTTTTAGTCTTCCTTGTTTTTGATATACGGGATGTTTTTGAAAATATTACATTTTGGGACACCCCCCCATATTTAAGTTACCCTGTAGCTTATCAAAGAGAAAACAATTACTCTTTTTGTAGTTTTTACGTAGAATCCAGTGACGTACTCAGATTTTTTTCTACGTTCAACAGTTTTCGAGAAAAAAAAACAAACTTGCTTTTTTTTTTAAATGGGTTACCCTATATATTTTTAAATAATATAATTTATAGTCTATTTCAGAAATGTGTAGAGTAATAAAAGCTCATTAGGTATGCAAGGAGACTACAGAGTGACCCAACGAATACTTAAGCCACTTTCATAATTTGGCATTGATTTCATTGCAAAATTCTTTCTTCTCATCAAGTGCAGGTAGTACCACGCGGGTTTGGGTCAATTTATGGGTTTTGCCTATTGTTATCTATTCACAAACACTGAAAATGGTGTGACCAAGGCGTGCCGGTAGGATATTCGTTAAAAGGGGAAAGAATTTTATTTTAACAGAATAAAAATTAGGCATTAAGTACATAGTATTAGCTACACTTATTTTTTATTAAACATTTTTAGAAAAATACATTATACAGAAATTAAATTATAAAAAATCATAATATTTTTCGTCATCTGAGGAACTGTCATCTCCTCTTGTCGGGGTCGACGCCGACGGTCCGATCGATCAGGTGATCAAGATCCCACATTTTCTCCTCTTTAATGACATGATGAACTACTTTTCGCCAGTTCTCTGGTGTCACTTCCTTTATGGCTTGATCAAACAGTAGCTTAACGTCTTTCGTTTTGAATGTCGTGTTGTGTCTTGCTACAAATCCTTTCACTTGCGCGCATATAAGTTCTATAGGATTTAGTTCGCAATGATATGGCGGTGTGCGCAGCACAGTTACACTATGTTTTTCTGCTATATCTTCCACGGCATATTTCATAAAACGATGTTTGTGTAAATTTGCTATAGCTAATAGTTCCTTCTTTATCAAATTATCTTAAAATCCAATACTTTTGGTGGTTAACCAGTCGATAATTTCTTGTTTTCTCCAATATGAAGTTGTGCGTCGTGAATGATAGCTTGCGTTATCCATAACTACTACTGAATCAACTGGAAGATATTTTATCATTTCACCAAAATAGTCCTCAAAAACATTCGAATTCATGTCCTCGTGGTAATCTCCCGTATTGAACGACTGAAAGGTTAGCAAACCTTCTTTTAAAAATCTCTCTTCGCTTTCAATATGGACGATTGTCTTGCCACAATTTTGGTACTATATAACCTTCATTAATCCACGTCTCATCAAGTTAAAAGATTTTCTTCTGCTCTCTTCTGTACTGCTTTATACTTCTCAAGTATTTTTGTCGCCAGCAAACAATTTCATCGCTTTCTAGTAAAAGTGATTTACGGTTATGCTTTTCCCAGACAAAATCCATATTTTTTAAAGTGTCCCATAAAAGTTTTCTAGGTATAAACGGAATACTGTCATCCTCGCCAAGCTCCATTAGAATCCTATCTAGGGTGGGTATTTCTTATTTAAAATAAAAAGATTGAACGTTTCTTGCGAACTACACTTTTGGTGTCTTCATCAAAGACTTTTACTGGTCTGCCTGGACTTTTCTTGGGAGGTTTCACTTGGCCTGCTGTCTTTCCAACTCCAGTCATTCGGAAACATCGGTCGACAGTTTCTTGTACAGTAAAATTCGGATAATCGTATTTTATGCAATCATGTACATTTAAAATAATAACTTTTTCACTCACTGATAGTGGAGAATTATTGAAACATCTTTTTGTTGGTGTGAATGTCGCCATTTTATTACTAATCTTATAATACTGTGAACACTATATACGGCTTAACAGCAAATACTGATGCGTTAAACTAAACAAATATACTTATTCAGGTCATACACACACACGATATATGAAGTTTATTCCAAATTACCACCTATTTATATGATCCAGCCAAAGAGGCCATAGCCAAAATCAGTACCTTTTAAATGGTACCTGTTAAACGCAAAACGTAACTTTATAATCTACTACCTAACTAATCCCTACACAATATTTCGATTTTGACACTTCAGGTCAGGAAACATACCTTTCCTAATCCTCTTACGCAATTACTTGAAATTTTAATATTACAAACAATACTATTTTATCTTAATACCCGTTAACCTAATTCTCTAAAATTTTTGGTTGGTTATTATAAATAATTTAATACACAAAGTTTACCTGCGCCTATGGCTGACACCGAAATTGAGCCGAACTGGACGGAATTTCCCATTTTATTGGTCTGCACCTTTCTGAAATAGACTATAACAAAAAATGTATATTTTTTAATAAAACATAAATGTCGTGCTTCAAAGCGTGTTTTAAACTAAATTATATTATTAAAAAGTATATAGGGTGACTCATTTAAAAAAAAAGCAAGTTTGTTTGTTTTTTCGGAAACTATTGAACGTAGAAAAAAATCTGAGTACGTCACTGCATTCTACGTAAAAACTTCAAAAAGAACATTTGTTTTCTCTTTGATAAGCTACAGAGTAACCTAAATATGAGGGGGGGGGGGTGTCCCATAATGTAAAATCTTCAAAAACATCCCGTATATCAAAAACAAGGAGGACTAGAAAAATTCTGATTGCAGCATCTTTTTTTTCACAATAAAGTATCACAGTGCTGCGAAAACTGTATCCTTCTATATTTACTTATAACGGAGATACCCCGTAAAGCCGTCGAAAACTGGACACCCTGTACAAATAATTTAATTCTCTTTAAATATGCAATTATAAGAAATGCTCTGAAACCCAACGTTCTTTTAATATTTTATGTTGTATCTAAAAAATGTTGCCTACGACTACTTATGTTATGAAATTTCTTAGCGCCATGTTAAAACTATAAGAATAAACTCGCGGGTAATGGCTATTACGCCTGTTTAGTAATATATTATGTGATATCATATTTTATATCACATTATTTCGATTTGCCAAAACATAAGTGTAGGCGGGCTGTACACTTGAATTGCTGCATTCTGTGCGTAAGTGTGGGATTTAAAATTAACTTTCTCATCTTTGATAGTAACATCTGCCAACGAATGTAATGCCGGACATTTTTAGATTTCGTTAAATAAATAAGATAACCATGTTGTCGAGTGTTTTGTACTGAAAACGGTATATTTCTGTTTTTCACCGGTTTTTTCAGAGTAGGTACCATTCCCTGGTTCCTTGGGAAGTTGTATAGATATGTACTACATGTAATAAACAAACACAAAAGTTTACACTAAACTAATATTTTGACACGTTGACGCAATGGTTTATTGACAGTTCAATTAATTACACAGCTGAACAAAAAAAATTTGTTGCTTTGGTGCCGAAGAAGAAACAACTGATTTTAGTTATTTTGAATGCGGTGATTTCACTTAGCTTTTCTTCGTATCAGCTCTAGTTTTTCAGATAGAGCCTACTCATAATAAATTGTAATATTAATATATTTGACAATTATAATGGTCAGACATTTTATCAAAAACTTCACTAATTTCAACTAAGACTAATGTCTTTTTAATTATACCTATTTATTCATAAATCACTGGAAGTACCTAATCTTATGTTGGCAAGAGGCCATATAATTATTACAGATAAGAAATAATTTTTCCTGGAATTTTTTTTGCATCTGCAGATTTCTTATTTTCGTATTTGCAATTAGCACGAAATTTACAATAGAATGCAATAATATAATATGGGGATTATATTATGCGGAATATTGCCTGCATGCATTTAGTTGAAACTTGAGCTTCATTGCAAGAGTGTGTTTTTTGAAAAATTGTATTTAAACATGGCGTCTACAAGTAGGCGTATTTGCGTAAACCATTCGGACGTTTTTTGCTACATATGTGGCGAGTACATTTTAACAGAAAGTAGAAGAGTGATTTGTGACTTTGTGAAAAAAGCTTATTTGACCTATTTTGGTCTTCACTTAAACCTGGCAAAAGAGTCTGCCGAGTTACTCGCCTCCAGAGTAAATGAAAATAATCTTCTTTATCCAGGTACCAAAATTACGTACTACCGTAACAGAGAAAAGGATCTTTTGCCATTTTTCTCTCAGGAGGATAATATGGTTTTTTGTAAAGGTATTAAAGGTCTGTTAGAGAAAATGGGTATAACAGAGTACACACCAGACCATTGGCGTCTCTTTATCGACATTTCCAAACGAAGTTTAAAGTGTGTCCTTCTACGTAACGGTAATATATATGGAAGTATTTCAATTGGGCATGCTACAAAATTAAAAGAAGAATATAAAACAATATAGTTAGTGCTTAAAAGATATAAATATGACGAACATCAGTGGGTAATCTGTGTTGACTTAAAAATGGTGAACTTTCTTCTGGGACAGCAAGGTGGTTATACAAGATATCCTTGTTTTCTGTGTCTTTGTCAAGGAGAAGCTAACGTAATTAATGAAGCGTTGGTTGAACGGGAAAAAATCATATTTTCTTCTTTGCATATTAAACTAGGACTAATGAAACAATTCGTAAAAGCCTTAGACCAGAATGATGCGTCTTTTAAATACTTCTCCAGTAAATTTCCTGCACTCAGCAAGGAGAAATTGAAAGCCGGAATATTTGATGGACCTCAGATCAGAGAGCTGATAAAAGATTCACATTTAACAGAATCGATGACCGAAACTGAATTTAATACATGGTGCTCTTTTGTTAAAGTTGTGCAAAATTTACTCGGAAACAAGAAATCAGAAAATTACCGAGAGATAGTGGAAGATATGCTCAACAACTTTAACCAACACGGGTGTAATATGAGCATTAAGATTCATTATCTCCACAGCCACTTGGAACGATTTCCAGAAAATCTTGGCGACCTTAGTGAAGAACAGGGGGAACGATTCCACCAGGATATAAAAACTATGGAAGAGAGATCTCAGGGTAGATGGGACATTCACATGATGGCCGATTACTGCATTTGGGTGATGCAGTTTAGCTCATTTTATTTATTAGTTTAGGTTAATTTAAATTAATAACTTAAGTTAATATTGTTAATGTTATTGACAGATGATTTTTGTAAAAAAATAGGACAATCCAAATAATATGTATTACGCAGGGTGTTTCTTAAGTACTTGTAGGAACTCTAAAGGGTGAATCTTTGACTTATTTTAAGCTAAAAAGTTCATATGAACATGGGTCGGCAACGATTGGTTCTCGAGATACAGGGCGTCAAAAAAAATTCTTTATTTGGTTTTTTGATTATACAGGGTGTCCATTTAGTGTGACGGTGGACGATATCTCGTTACCGGTCGCCTTAAGGAAAAAACTTTTATGCAAAAGTTGTACAGGTTAACGCCGCGCACCTTTTAAAAATAATTTTAAATATACAGGTTGGCTCAAAAATCCAGGCTGGGCCAAACATATCTTTTTTTAAATGGAACACCGTATATTTTTTTTATTATATTGAAGCTTTTAGTAGTCCTCTATTCTACTTTAAAAAATTTTGATCATCAAATGCGACGTTGTCAAGATATGAATTTTTCAAGGGATTTTTGGCTAAAAACGACTTTATATAAAAATCGTTGGATTTTAACTATTTTTACAAATTCTTTTACTAAAATTTAGGAAAGAAAAGTTATAACATGTAAAATTACCTAACTGTTATTAGAATTGATATAATTACTACAGATTGTTCAGCATTTTGGTCCAAACTTAATGAATGTAAAACCAAGTTTTCGTTTTTTTTTAAATGAAACCACCCTGTATTTTACATTTTTTTCGAAAAGATATTTTAATTCCCTTTAATTTGACACTAATATCTGATACCTTATTTCAAAAAATTGTAGAAGGAAACATGATTTAAAAAAATTGTGTCTTAAAAGCAAGCGTAATTTCGTGATGCTTTAAATTTAATAACTAGTTGGCCATGCATTTCTATCAAATTCAACTGTTCTGCAAATCGCAGACATAATAATTATCAATTATTTGACGTTTTACAGTGGCCTTGTCTACGTTAATTTTCAAAATGAATTTTAATTACACTCGAGTAGAATTAGGAAATATGATTTACGCAATTGGAGAAAGTGATAATTGTTTTATGGCATCACGCTCAGAAGTTTCCAGACGCTCGTTGTCCGGACGAAAGATCAATAATTAAACTAAAAGATCGGTTTGAGAGAACGGGGAGCGTAGAGTATAAAAAAACATCTAGGACCAAAACAGTGCTTTATAAAGATAACCAGCTAGGCATTGGATTGGCGGTGGTGAAGAATCCAGAAATAAGTGTCAGAAAAATTAGTTCTAATTTGGTAATAAAAAAATCTTCAGTGAATAATTGTTTATTGGCAAACATATTTTATCCCTATAAGGTTCAATTACATCAAGAATTAAGCGACAATGATTTTGAAAGAAGAACATTATTTTGTCAATGGGCCCAAAATACCACTGCTGAAGATGAATATTTTTTTAAATATGTCATGTTCACCGACGAATCGACATTTCATAGAAATTGGTTCGTCAATAGACATAATTTTCACTTTTATTATACCCAATATCCACATGCCCTGCTAGTAAATAATTTTCAACATTAGTGGACAGGGTTCCCACTTTTCTGGAAAACCTGGAAAGTCAGGGAATTTGAAAAGTAGTCAGGGAAGTCATGGAAAGTCAGGGAATTTAATACCCTGGAAAAAATAATTCTTGTCACAATACTTTAATTCCCTTTTTTGTTCTGTGTTGTTTTGAAACAAATGCGACGCGAGAAAACGCGTCGTACTTTTGACTCGATGTTTGTGACTACTGGCTACCGCCCATTTTCATGAAAGAAGAATGTACTTTCACAGTTTATAAAGTTTATTTGCCGATTCTAATTTAGTTTGGATTATGTTCGATTAAATTAAAATAAGTTAGGATGAGTCCCAAAAAAACATTTTTTCAAGAAGGCTGGTTGGAGTGCGACCAATTTAAGGACATCATTTCATCAGTACCTTCTGATTCCACCTTATTTAGCTGCTTTACTGTGTAAAAAAAACATTAGCTTGAGTAATATGAGTAAACAGGCAGTGATTGGCCATATTAAAACAAAATTCCATCAGAAGTATTTAACCAATTGGAAGACTTTTAATAAAGATGTACTAAATGATTTTCTTTCAAAAAAGAACACAACAGGTGACAATAATAAAAATGATGTAGCTTCAAGCAGTTCAGGGTGTTTAGTACAGCAACCTAAGGAAAATAATGGTTCTTTCGATTTTTTTACCACTGATTTATGTGTCATGAAAGCAGAAATTATCTAGACTATGCATTTTATTGAAACACACAGTTCGATGAATGGCGTGAACAAGAGTATTTCCCTTTTTCCGATAATACTTCCAGACTCTTCAATAGCAAAATCAAAAAATTCTGTAGAGCTAATCTGATGTAAGTCAGGGAAAATTTTTGAAGTAGACCTGGAAAGTCAGGGAATTTCATTTTGACTTTTTGGTGGGAACCCTGAGTGGAGCTTAAACGTTTGGGGTGGTGTTATCCACGATTATGTCATTGGACCTTATTTCTTTGAAGAGCACTTGAATGATCGTTTGTTTTTGGAATTTTTGCAACATGACTTTGTTAGGCTGACTGATAATCTCTCAGAGTTCGCTGGTATTATCCATGACTATAACAGACCCAGGAGGAATAAGATCTAGCATTTGCTGAAAATATTCCTCAAAGATATCAGTATTCGTGTCTTCATGATAGTCTCCAGTCCGTTCTGATTTAAATGCCAGTAAGCCGCCATCGACAAATCCATTTTTGCTACCAATGTGAGTAATTATTAGTCTTTTACCTTTTTTCGGGGGTGCTTTTATTCCAGTGGACCATCCTTCCATGAAAGCTTGCCTCGCGCTTTTTGTATGTTTATCCTGGCATATTTTACCAACGGTACAATTTTTATTTAACAAAGTTTTGTCCATATAATAGATATTCCTGTTTTCCCTTCGAAACTGTCTAACTGCCCTCAAATATCGTCGTCCACAGCAGATGATTTCGTCTTTCTCTATTAAAAGTGAGTTTCTTTTTTGAATTTTTTCATAACAAAAATTCATTTCCTTGAAAGTTTGTTATAGTTTCTTCTTACCCATGGGTGGAATAAAATCATCCTTTTTCATTTCTCATTAACCCTGAACTAACCTATCAAGGAGGGTGAATTTGAGAGATTGGGTGAAATATTTAACTCGACCTTGATGTGAATTAGCTACTTACCATATGGCTTTTGTGTTGGCAAAGTTACTTATTTTATTTTGAAAGGTTATCACTATATTGCTCAGCAATAATTGTAGCTTTGGTGTTCTTACTCAACCAATATAAATTTTAAAGTCCTTTACTACAATATCTGGATTTATCCATCGGCCTAAGGATTTAACTTTAATCAAATACAATAATCCAATGAAATCATTCTAATTTCTTTTTTATTGCCTTAGATTTATTTATTTTCGTTATTCCGTTTGTTCATGGTGTCATGTTCTAGTAAGCGTAAATTAGTTTTTACAATCCTTGTTATCCTAAATTAAATTCAGTAAGTCAACGTCAGTAAACAAACACGTTAGCTATTATAAACGCGTACAATATTCATTGAAGATGCGTTTCTATTGGTTCATCTACAGTTTGATTTTATCGCGTGTCGTAATGGAGAGAATAATTACTAAATCAAACGAACTTACCTGTAATGAAGTTCGATTGTAATTATATGAAGTCCTCGTGAAGTAAATAAGAACAAGCGTAGTTTCTCTACCCCACCCTGTACACCACGAATTTTAAAGTAAACAACCCGCCCGCTCCCCGTCCTTCCGGTCCCTCCGGAACCCGGTGGTGACACAGCCAGCCAACTCATTATTTAAAGTGTCTGCAGTTAAAGCAATTATTAATGGGCAACTGGACGTAAGTCAGGGGGGGAGGGTCTTATTTACTTCACGAGGACTTCATATAATTACAATCGAACTTCATTACAGGTAAGTTCGTTTGATTTAGTAATTATATTTCGTCCTCGTTCCGTAAATAAGAACAAGCGTAGATGTTTAAAGAAAGATAATTGTGCAACTGGAGACTATCAAAGGAAAAACCCCGTTTATAGTAGAAAATATATATTTAGATTTATTTTTTCTATTATGTAAGAAAAAACAAACTCTTAAACCACTGAGTATAATAAGTGATATTTGTTACAAACAAGAAATAACAAACAAAAAACTAAATACAGTAACAAGGAACACTAACGTGAATATAACACTAAGTAATAAAATATATAATATACAACATGTCTCACATATATGCGTTAATGTAATTATTATACCATGTAGTAAACATTATAACAAAAGAAAACTAGACATAGGTACTAAAAACTTATATAACAAGATAGCAAGGTAACATTTTTATCATTCTAGGATGGCCCTTGCATAAGCATAAGAATCACAAACAGGTCTCTTATAAAAGTATGCAAAAGTTTTGGAGTGCTCGCTCCAACCCGCAGCTGACCTAATTATATCTATTGATACGCCCCTACGATCCGCTAAAGAAGTTGATGCGTGTCTCGTCGAGTGAGATGTATATGTGGTAGAATCGATACCGGCCTTAAGCATAATTTTGCGAATCCAACGTGAAATTGTTTGAGATGAGGCATTACGGTAAGGTTTTTTAAAAGTAATTAACAGTCTATTACACGCCGAATTTCGTAGAGATTTGGTTGTGTCTATATAAAATAAGAGAGTAGTAGCCACACAAAGAGTAACGTCTTCTTTGTAAAACGGTAAAGATATAATAGGTTGAAGCTTATTTGGTCCGGAAGTCTTAATACGGCTGCGAATAAATATTTGAACTCCCTGAGGAGAAGATTTTATATCATTAAGTTCCATAAGGGAGAGGGTTTGGACCCTTTGCGCAGAAGCAAGAGCTAACAACATGGCTAATTTGTATGAGAGCTGTTCTAACGAAATATTATCGTTAATTTGTGTTCGGAGATAATTTAAAACAGGTAAAGGGTCCCAGGTATTATTATATTTAGGCATACTAGGTCTTAAATGATAAACACCCTTAAAAAAACGTTTCAGCCGAAAATCTTCTGCGAGTGAAGGTCCTAAAACTTGGGCTACAGCAGAACGATAAGAGTTGAGCGTACCATAAGACACTCCTTTGTTATATTGCTCCTGCAAAAACTCTAGGACAGCCGGAATTGAAGTGGTAAAGCAACTCTCATTTCTTGATTGGCAGAACTGATACCACAGCTTCAACCCCGAATCGTACTGCTTCATAGTAGAAGAGGTAATAGAGGCTAAACAAACCTTAATTGCAGTTTTAGGGGTTCCACGTCCTTCTAGGCTTTGCTGGATAAGAGTCCGGCAACCAGGATAAGGTGAGGCCATAGTGGATGCGGCTGAGATCTATTAAAACACAGAAGTAAATCTTTATTAGGTTGCAGATAAATGGGGGGTATCTTTAGCAGTGACGTGAAGACGGGGAACCAGGGCTGTGTAGGCCAATAGGGGACTACCACAATACCTTCGGCCCTGTCTTGAATAATCTTTTGTACAACTTTAAGAATTATGGAGAAGGGAGGAAAGGCATAAAATCTAAAATCTCTCCAATTAAGGGTGAAGGCGTCCACTCTAAATGCGTAGGGGTCTGGATGCCAGGAAACAAACAATTAGAGTTGATCCGTGTCGCAAAAAGGTCGATATCTGGTAGCCCAAATTTTATGATTATCTGTTTGTAATAGTTATTGTTTAACTCCCATTCGGTTTCAAAATGTAACTTACGAGATTCTGTGTCTGCAATGAGGTTTTCTTTAGTGTTAATGTAAGAGGCGAAAATAAAGAGATTTTTGCTTTCACACCACTGCCAAATTTCACGAGAAAGAGCGTTTAACTTTGGATATTGAATGCCTCCCATTCTATTGATATAGGCAATGGCCGTCGTGTTGTCGATACGCAAGAGAATGCGTTGGTTGCTAAGATAAGTGGCACAACATTTTAAACCAAAAAAAGCTGCCTTCAGTTCTAAGTAATTAATGTGTTCCTTCTTTTCTTGTAAGGACCAAAAACCATGAGACCTAACTTTACCACAGTGTACACCCCAGCCTGTTAAACAGGCGTCTGAAAATATTTCTAAATGGAAAAAATCTAACTTAATAGAATTTGAACTACTTTCAATATGGGATAACCACCACTTGAGGTCATTATGTAATAAGGAAGAAACAGCCATAAACTTATCATAATTTTCGCCTGAACGTTTCAATGCCAAAAATTTTTCTCTTTCGAGAAGCTTAGTATATACCCATCCGTAACGGACAGCTGGGCATATAGAAACTAATTTTCCAATTATTTGAGCGAAAACACGAATTTTACAATGTTTAGTTCTTAGAAGAGTTCTTACACATTTAAGAAGATGGGGTTTTTTATCTTCTGGTATGGAAACTGACATATTTCTAGAGTCATAATTAAACCCCAAATATCGACATCTTTGAGAAGGCGTTAATATGCTCTTTTCATAGTTTATAACGAACCCCAATTTTTTGAGAAAAGAAATTGTTATTAGCACATTGTTTCTACATTTATCAAAAGTCTGTCCCAACAGCAAGAAATCATCAAGATATAGGACCGAAGGTAAGCCTTGTGCTCTCAGATAGGAAAGGACAGGCTTTAGTAATTTGGTGAAAATAAACGGGGCACAATTAAGGCCGAAAGGCATGCAATTGTACTCAAATAAATCACCATCAAACATAAAACGTAAGAACTTTTTATAATGTTTGTCAATGGCTAGTAAATAATATGCATTTTGAAGGTCCAGAGTGGACATGAAAAAATTTTCCTGAATAATATTGCATACTGTTCTTTGGTCCTCAAGTTTAAAATGTTCTGCTTTAACAAATCTATTAAGTGATTTTAAATTCAAAATAAGTCGGTTTGAACCATCAGGTTTGGGTACTAAAAAAATATGAGAGATGTACTCTCCTTTACAGTGTTTCACTTTAGAAATAGCGCCCGAAGCTAATAGGTCCTGAATTGATTCTTGTAAAACCGCTCTTTCAGAAGGTGACCAATGCCTCTTTGAGGGTGGCACAGTCTGTCTAGGTGAAGTAATAAAAGGAATTTCCAAGCCCGTGATCCAGGATAAAATGTTTTTATCTTGAGTGATCTCTTTCCAAGCTGGCAAAAAATGTCGTAAACGACCCACTATAATACTACCCACCTGATTACAGGCTAATGACTCCGTCTGTGGTTGACGCGGGTCTCCAGACGGCGACGACGATCCTGATCCACTCTTCTTTTTTGAGTAGGAGGTCTTTGATTGAGCGACGGAGAGGGAATGGAGGTTTTGTTCTGCCGTCCCCCGCGACTGGTTCCCTGTTGTATGCGACGAGGGGGACGGTAAGAGTTTAACGGAAACTGTTTAGAAGGTTGTCTAAATTTGTAATTAGATTTAGGGGCGGGAGCAGGTTTCAAATCTAATCCAGCCTTTTCTATATCCTTGGAAGTCCTAATGCGTTCACCAAGGTTCTGTCCAAACAACCATCCGTCTGCGGAAACATTAGATAGAGTTTCCTTTAGATCTTTACGAAGATTAAGCATCAATAATTCTCGACGAATGACAGAGTATTTATGGTGAAAATCTAAGAGTAATCTGCTAGCGTCACTAGCTAATTCAACATAGGAATGCTTCGCCCCCCCCTCCTCTAAAACGAGGGCTGTTGCTAGCTGACCTAGGGCAGAAAGCGCAGCACCAATCTGGTTCTGGAGATTAAGAAGGTTTGAGTCTCTTCGAGCCACCTGCTCATTAATAACTGAGGCGACTTCGGGATTAACACGAGGGCCTTTCAAAAGGGTACAATTACCAGAAGGTGGATATTTCTTCAATAAATTATTGACAGACTCCTCGCTTAGCCCCTTACTTAAAATGAAAGACCATCTAGTAACAAGGTCTACATGGATGTGAGGCCCCAGGGATTCTGGAGATGATTGTTCATCTCCCAGAAGCGCTAAGATACTGGTGTCCAGAGTGGAACTCCCCTCTTCTGTAAAAAAAGAAAAAAGGGGCAACTATGTAATGTCCATCTTAAAAATTAAAGGAAGGGTATAAATCATTTCCATAAATGAATCAAAGCAAAATGGACAAGTAACAAAAAAACCTATTGCCATAAATAGGTGCGACCCTGTATATTATATAAGGGTTATAAGTGCGAAATACACCATAGTATTTCAGAAAAAACAAATAATTATGTAAAATACACCATAATATTTCACAAAATTATAAATTTGTCATAATAATAGTATGTAAAATATGCCATAATACTTTACAAACTTTAGATTAAAAATACACATACACTAGATAAAAAAATATGCCATAATATCTTTAAATCGTAAAATGATAAAGTAAACCCCAAAATTAAAAAACAGTCTGGGGAATATTTACCTGCTAAAGGATTAGGGTCGCCTGTGTCTGCATTGTTTGCCGCCACTACCGATAAGGGGATGTCGTCATCATCGTCTATTGCCCCGGGCTCAGTCGAGGTAAAAATATCTTCAAGTGGATGGTTTATTATCGATCTTGAAGACTGCGACATAACCGACGGAGACGGAGAAACGGCTCTTTCGTTCCTCAACCTGACTTTCTTCGCCAAACGCTTTTTTAAATTGTAAATTTTCCACTGGATATAGTCATCACTATCACTATCCGAATCGAAACTATGACGTCTTTTCCGATCAGACATGATTCTAACGAAAGAATTAATAATAATAACCACTAAACTATAGGAATTCTAACAGTGCACTAAAGATTTCTAGCAAGAAGAAGAAGACGAAAACCGACACTACCGTGATGCACAGCACGAAAAAGAGAATGAGTTGGCTGGCTGTGTCACCACCGGGTTCCGGAGGGACCGGAAGGACGGGGAGCGGGCGGGTTGTTTACTTTAAAATTCGTGGTGTACAGGGTGGGGTAGAGAAACTACGCTTGTTCTTATTTACGGAACGAGGACGAAATATAATTAATAGTCTATATTTAAGCGAAGGTGTGACACATTCTTTCTTCCTTACTTAGCTAATAAAAGATTAAATAAAAAATAGATTCTGACGCACAGATCATTCGGATTCAAAAATTATTTTATCGGTTATTACTGGTTTAAGTTAAATAATAATATTATTTTGCCGTTAGGGCCACAGAAATATGAATCATGTATAAATACACTAAACAAATAAATAGTATGTAATAGTAGAAATTGATAAAAATTTCAAGTGTCAATATTTTTAGCATTAAGCTTAATAATTAATACATTCATTGATCAAATCAAAAACCTTTTCAATGAACATGTACATACAAGTAGGTGTGGACTGCTTCGTCAGGACTCAATTTGCCAACCTTGTTATTGTTAACTTAATTATTGGTAATCACAGCAATTTTGCGAAGAAATAATGAGACGGTGTGACGAGAATAATAGGTTTCCACAGTACATATTATTTTCGGATGAAGCTACTTTCTATTTAAACGGGGTGGTTAACAGAAATAATTATGGTTTCTGGAGTCTAGAAAATCCACGATGGATATTTGAAGCTCATACTCAGCGGCCCCAGAAAGTAAATGTATGGGCAGGTATCATTAATAACCGAATTTTAGGGCCATTCTTTTTGGAAGGAAACCTCACAGCTGAACGGTACCTTGATTTTTTAACCTTCGAGTTGAGGCCTGCTCTAGCTGTACTTTTTCCCAACAAAGTAGATCCAGACATACCCAATGAAACAATTTGGTTTTAGCAAGATGGTGCTCCCCCGCATTTTGGGGTCAATGTGACAAGATATTTAGATCAGATATTTCCAGGGCGCTGGATTGGACGACGTGGTACAATTGAATGGCTATCGAGGTCCCCAGACTTAACGCCTCTAGACTATTTTCTTTGGGGATATTTAAAAGAAAAAGTTTACCAAAATAGGCCAAATAATATTGAAGATTTGAAAAACAAAATTAGATTGGAGACACATAACATACCGGCTGAAGCCATTCGAGATTCAGTCGACGGATTTTACCATCGTCTGGGAGCATGCCAAGTAGAGGGTGGCAGACATGTCAAGCATTTGCCACGTTAAACCACCTTTTTGTTGTGTTTTGTTTTGCTTCGTTACATTTTTATTTTTTTTTTTGACAAGATAAATAACAAATAAACCATAACTATTGTTAATTTACAATGTCACAAAATGTCAGAACGTGAAACAACGAAGATTTCTTACCTTGAAAGGTAAAAAAAGCATCAATGATTTATCATTTCCGCTTATTTAAATAGGGATTTTTTTAAAACTTTTAACAGTCGTCATTTTGTAAAAGCTTGACAGAATTGCGCCAAAATTTATGAGCATACTGTACGAGATATTAGCTTTCAAATAATGTATCAAAAGCTGTATGTTTCCATTTAAAAAAGATCGATGTCGTCATATCTTTGACAAATGTCTATAAAAAAAAAAAAACGAATACCGTCAAAATGTGAGCATATTTAAAATTAAATTGACGTGTCCGAACATTTTCCCCAAAAATTACAGGGTAAGGCTATATTAGTTTTTTCCGGACTTCTGGGCAGCCCTGTATGTTTAAGGAAAATGGTCACTTTTTTCATTTTTAAGAATCAATTAAAAAAAAAACTACTTGCCGGAAAAATTTGAAATTTTGGATTTTTCATCTACTAGATGGGTAGAATAACTGTACCAAAAATGATCAAAATCGGTAAGATGATCTGCCAAACCTCCTTTTATTTTGGTGGTTTGATGTGAAATGACCCTTTAACCGTTCTTATTGGCCTTCCTGGTCCCCCACTTCGTTTTAATGTGCCTGTTTTATGAAGACGTTGATAAATACTTTGGAAGGTTCTTCTGTCAGGAACATTACGGTCAGGAAATCGTTCAACGTTCAACCACTTAGCTTGTAATGAATTCTCATTAGCAAGTGCGTAAATAAAATGCATGTCAGTCATCTCGGCGTTCGTTTAGGGATTCATGATAGAGGACTTCAATAACAAAAGTTTAACTATAAAAGACAGAAAATACACGTCAAACAACAAGACGTTAATTAGTCTCAACACAAATTCGACATATACAATTACGAGACGTATTCAAATGAAATACACGTTTAAACTGATTTGCTTTTTCTCGCCCTGTATCTTCGAAACAAAACGGCTTGTCAAAAATTATCAGAGGACAAAATATTCTTAGAATACTCCTGGGAATAAGCTCTTGAAATTTTGCCGTATGTTTAATAAACATCCTGTTTACCTGTTACTTCAAAAGATCATTACATTTTTATAATATAATTGTTTTATTGCAAGTTTACCCCTCCTTCCGTCCCTTATCGTTGCTTTTCGATTGAGATGCAACTTTTACTTGATTAAGTTAGTCATTTGTTCTTAATTAGTTCTGACGAAAATTCTATTTATATAAAAAAAAAGATAATATCGAATTGCCATAAAGTACTATGTTCCTGTAAAACCCGCGCGCGCACTGATAAGGATTTTTTTATTAGACATATTTGAACATTCAAAAAATCATAGGAAAATCATTTTGTCTTCGTTTCCAGTAAGACCAGGTACTTTGCCAAGGTAGATCCAGTTTTTCCGAGAGTCCTCGTAAAATTTTTGGAAACATTTTATCCAGAAGATAAATGGGTGAGTCGAGTATTTTTAATTATCTCAGTAATTGCCTTTTATTTCGTGGATTTTTTTTTGAAATTCGTAGAATACCGATGATACTGAACTAATACTATTATTTTATATATACAGTGTGCTCATTTAAGTGTGCAACATATGGAAACTTTTATTATTACCGATTTCTCAGAAAATTTTATTCTTGAGAAAAGTTGGTGCTTGTTCGATAATCACTTGGAATGGTTTCAAGTCAAACGGCGTACAGGGTAGGTCAAGAAATATAAAACTTGTACAAGAATAAAGTAACCCTATTTTAGAAAATTCAGCAAAATGTTATGAGTAAAAGTTGTTTAGAATTAAAAGTTATACACAGATTCGAAATCGTGACTTCCTTAAATAAAAAAATATTTTTTTTGAAATCTTAATAATTTCCAAAAAAAAATTTTTTTTTATATTCACCCTAAAGACCTTAATAAATTAATCAAAATCAAATCAATTTCACATTATATTTGTTCAGATTCAAGCATATTTGTAAAATTGACTTGAATTTTTAATTTATTAAGGAATCACAAACTTCATGGGTGTTGCAACGACATTAAACACAACTTTAAAATATCCTAAAAATCTTTTTAACAAGATGAAACATTAGTAATGATAATATGCAAATTAAGAAACTCAAAATTATCAACAAAACAATGAATGAAATATGTATGCGTTTAGTGTAAACTCAAGAAATACAGTGTTTTTAAACGTATGTGAATATGGTGCCAATGGTTTTGCCAATTTTTATCGTTTTTTTTTTAATTATAACTTAACAATAAACAAATAAAAAAGAATAAAACAGAAAATATTTGAAATGCAGAAAAAAATAAAATTATGTATGTGTAAAAAAATTATCGACGCGTCTCTGTATGTTCACCTTTTCGTTCAATGCATTTAATTGTCCGATCATTAAATTCACTAAGAGTGGATCACAATACACTTGCTGGAACATTTATGCAATAAAAACGTATCGAATTTTCAAGCTCCCCAACATTATTAAACGGTCGATCCTTGTAAAGTTCTTGCTTTAAATATCCCCATAAAAAAATCTAATGGGGTGAGATCTGGCGAACGAGGAGGCCACCGTGGATCGGTATTTCGTCCTAACCATTTAATACTAAATTCCCCATTTAACCATTCAGAAACAATTCTAGCAGAATGAGCGGGACAACCATCATGTACAAACCATAATTTATGTCGTTCTTGTATACTCATATTATCCAAAAAATCCGTCAAGGTTGTGTCGAAAAAAAAAACGGCCCTATTAATTTGTCGTTAATAATACCGCACCAAGCATTTGTTTTTTGGTAATACTGGTTTTTATTGTCAATGACAAAATTTGGATTTTCTTCCGACCACCACCTACAATTTTCGGAAGAAACAACGCCATTTGTTGTGAACGTGGATTTATCCCCAAAAAGTATGTGTCTATGGAAATCACGTTGATCTTCTATTTGTCCTTGAATCCACATGCAGAAATAATACCGCAAGTCATAGCCTCGTCTTTAAAACGTGCAAATAAACATTGGCTGATAGGCATGGTATTTTTGATTTTTAAGAATCTTCTTAACAGAGCTTTTCTTTATACCCGTATAAGCATACATTTCTTGGGTGGATCTTCCAGGGTTTCCAACAACTGCTTAAAGTACTTCTAATTGATTTTCTTCAGTACATACAGTTTTGGTACGTTCATTTTTATATTTATAGTCTAAAGACCCTGTCTGTTTAAAATTATTTAAAATTCTGCTTACAGTTGAATAGTGAACTTGTTTATCTGGATGTCGTTCATTAAATATCTCTCCTGCTGCACGCGCTGTTTTATAGTTTTCTCCACATACCTATTAACACTAATTCTGCCTTCTCGGCTAACGTTAACTGTATTGGAGGAGGCATTTGAAATAATTATTTAAGAATGAATAATGCCACCAAACTGTCATGGTGACTTTTAACCCTTATTTGTTTTTTTCCATAGGCCAAAGCAAGATACGGAAAAAATGCTAAAAATAAAAAAGTTGTGGTTTTAGTTGCCTAATGCGAAAAGAATACAAAAATTGCAAAAAAGGCAGTGGCGCACATTTTTTTTGTCAAAAATCTTAGTTAAGGTGCCTTCCGGGACGGGACGTCACTGGCCTTAAAAACTTTGATCTAGTCAGGGCTAAATTAGCCCCTTACTACCCTAAATAACACTGCCAAATTTCAACAAAATCGGCTAAAGGATTATTAAGATATTTACAAAGAAACGATTTTGTTTTAAAAGTTTGACACCCTATATTTTGAAAACAAAGCATTACCATGGTAATATAAACTTCTCGTCTTAGAATCACTCAAAGAATCACTACTTGAAGTTTGACCACGTATTTAAATAACACCCTGTATAGAGTTGGTGAAAAAGAAGCTGTTTTTGATTTAAATGTTGGTTAGTCTATTTGACTATGACAGTATCGCCAAATCTTGAGGAGCGGCTAAATCCGTAGATATTATCCGCGACGTTGCCAAATGGCATGTTGACACTTCATGTAAAAACGACTCGCAAATAAAAATAAATAGATTTGAGCGTAATCAAAACACACAACAACAAATTATTACGTAACGGATTGGAACATTATATTGCTTAACTCAACTAAATAATGCTGTAACTAATAATTATATTATAGACTTTTCTTGGTTAAACAGGCGCTAACACGGCATCTAATCCACCTTTTTGGTTCCAATTCGCCTTTTTCAACTTCACCGGCCAATTATTTACCAGCCCTTTTTGAGTCGATCTACTTTAAAAAAAAATAAAAGAGTTATAAAAAACTAAAGAAAAGTCATAAAGAAAAAGTGACCGAAACGGGAATCGAACCCGGGACCTATGCCATCACACCCAGATGCTATATCCACAGTACCACTCAAATGCTTACAAGGTTCAGTTAATCTAGTAACTGTAGAATAAAAGCCAGCGTATCTAGGTTATCCCACAGAACAATAAAGGTTATGCCCAGACCAGTCTTGGTTTCACAGAAAATATAGCTACCCATCAAAAGCAATTTGGCAACAGTGAAGGATAACATCTACGGATATAGCCGCTCGTTAAATCTTGTTCCATTTCCATTATTCCGCTGTCAAGTTTTAATGTTTAGCTCTTGTTATTTCGTTTTAGCTTGCCGTTGTCAATACAGGCACAATATTTGAATTTTTATGCTATCAGGGGCTCATAGGCTTCGAAATAAATTTTAAAAAATATTCTTCAAGTTTCAAAAAAAGAAATATCAAAATGAGAAAAAACTTAGTAGCGTAAATTTTTTTGTCAACAATATTCGTTAAGTTGCTCCCCGGGACGCCACTGGACTTAATAAATTTAATCTAGTTAGGGCTAATTAAGCCCCTTATCATTATGGATAACGGTACCATATTTGAATAAATTCGGGAAAAGGATATTTAAAAAAATTATAAAAAAAATATATTTTTTTTAATTTTAACACCCTGTATGTCAAAAACGGGGCAACTCCGGACACATATTCATATGAACGTTTTCTCTTAGAATATCACATAAGGAATCACTCCCTTAAGTTACGTACCGTACTTCTGAAACACCATGTGTATATAATATATACATGGTGTTTCCTAACTACGATACGAAACTTCAGAGAGTGATACGTAAGATCGTTTTAAGAAAAAATGTTTCTATGAACATATTATTATATCCGGAGGTGCTTCTGAGAAGTTTAAAAAAAAAACGGTCATAAATATCCTTAAACCGATTGATGATGATCTGGCTTCTCTTAGCATTTCGGGTAAATTTACATTATTTGCCGATGATACAACGACTTTCTGGCGGTGGAGGGAGACTGAGGATATGAGAAGCATCATCTCTCGCGATATTCAGCGTATAAAGGAGTGGTGTGATTCTAACTCCCTATGCTTAAATATAAAAAAGACTAGCATAATGTCATTCAAGTCATCATTGGCTTCGCTAACTCTATTAACGACCAAATAGTACACAGTGCACCTTATATTAAGTTCTTGGGTATCACATTGGATGACAGGCTGAAGTTTCAGGAACACATAGTTAACCTTAATTCAAAATTAGCTTCTGCGTGTTATGCTGTGCGGGTGGTCTCTGGTGAGTTGGGTGTGTCATCCGCAAGAATGGTGTATTGCTCATTGATAGATTCTAGGCTGAGATACAGAATCGTTTTTTGAAACCTCTGCAGTAAACAGCTTTTTAACTCTTGTTTTCGTGCTTCGGAAGCGAGCTATTAGATATCTGCGCGGGGCGAAACCTAGGGATCACTGTAGACCTTTGTTCTTATCATTGGGCATTTTAACCTTACCGTGTTTATTGATACTGGAAACCGCATGTATTGTCCATAAAAGACGGTCTCGAGATGTTTCTGATACACCTGAGTCATATCAGACGCGACAGTCCGGAAGGCTTTCGCTACCCATCCCTAGGACAACCCTTGTAAAGAATTCGATAATTTACTAGAGCATCAAAATTTATAACCATTTACCACAGACTTACAGAAATGTGGCCAAATTAAGCTTATTTAAAAAATTAGTTACAAAAATACTAGCAAGTAAAGCATATCACAACCTCCAAGAGTACTATGATGACACGCTTTAAGGGGTAGAGAGAGAAAAGAATGCAGGGAGGAAGATGAAAATTGTTATTTTTATGTCGTTTGTTCCCAAACTTAATTTATTGTCCGTTTCATATTCCATAATTGTTGAGTGTTATTTTTCTGTTTTTTTTTCCTTTTATATAATATTTTGACTGACTTTTTTGACAGATAGTCTGTGACTTAAGCAATGACGCTCTTTGTAATGTTTATGATGTCCTGATTTTGGGTACAAAATCTTATTATAGTACATTTAGGGCTTTAAACTGATATATGATCAATATTTTTCATTACTATGTACATTTTTTTGTCAACGCTTTGTCAGTGAAATTTCAAATTTTGAGACAATAAAGCATATTTGAGTTTGAGTTTGAGATTTAATTGGAATTTGGTTCAGTTATTTGAAGTAATAAGGCGCTTATTTAGCCCTAATTAGATTGACATTGTAAGTTCCAGTGGCGTCTCAGCGGGCACCACAGCCAATTATTATTGAGAAGAAAAAGTACGCCACTGCCTTTTTTTTTATTTGTTCAGATTAAGCAACTACAAGTACAACTTTTTGGTCTCTTGTGTTTTTTTCATATCTGGCTTCGTTTGCGAGAAAGAAAAATAAAAATCACTTTAACTCGTCCTAAAAGGATGGTCAACATAAAATAACAACCAAAAATAAAAAACAAACAATTTCGACCTTACAGTAAATGAGCAAAATGTCCACCTTCTGATAAAATGCACGACTGATATCGATTTGTCATTGATTGTCTGACACGTTCAAAAATACCTGGAGTATTCCTTATGACATTGCAAGTGTCAATTATTCGATTCCTCAAGTCATTCACATCTAGTACAGGAGTTTTATAAACAAGAGCCTTCAGATGACCCCATAAATAGAAATCTGGAGGATTAATATCAGGACTGCGAGCTGGCCAATTTTGAGGTCGGAGGAGCTATTAGGGTAGGTGATGTCGATATGCTGACGATCAAGAACACTAAAATGAGCTGGAGCGCCGTCGTGCATAAACCACATGTTGATTCTTACATGTAGGGGTACTTCTTCTAACAAAATGGGTAAATGATGTCGCAAATAGTCCGTGTAAGATTCACCTGTTAATCTTGGCGGTAAAAAAAATGGGCCAATTAGGTAGTCACCAATAATTCCTACCCAAACGTTGAGCGAAAATTGTTGCTGAAAATGACTTTCTCTAATAACGTGGGGATTTTCGTCAGCCTAAAAATGGTCATTGTGAAAGTTCATAATAGCATCTCGTGAAAAATTTGCGTCGTCCGTAACTAAAATACTTGGTAAAAAATTTTTGTGTGCCATTCTATGAATCAACCACCTGCAAAACATTAATCTTGGGTGAGAATCCCGAGGCAGTAGAGCTTGGACCCGCTGTATTGATATGGGTATAGGAGGTTTCTTTTTAAAACTTTCCAAACGGTTTTTGGGCTGACTTCAAGCTGCAGTGCAATCTTCCTGGTACTATTTGAAGGATCTATTTTTATCGCATCAAGTATAGCTTCTTCTAGTTCACGCGTTGTTGCAGTTTCTGGTCTTCCACCACCTGTATTTTTATTAAACTTCTCAGTTTTACATAATCTTGCATGTAGCGTTCTAAATGTTTTAGCACATGGGATTACTCTGTTAGGATATCTGTCCTGGTAAATTCTCCGTGCTTTTTCCGCATTTTCATTTGCTAATCCATAAATAAAGTGCATGCCAGTTATTCCAGCGTTAGTAAAATTGTTCATGATGGAATCACTGCTAATTGACAACTCTGAATTTTACTGATAATATGACAATACTATCACTGTCAGCTGCTCTCCAAAGCAGGTAGGTAGGTACTTCATTTGGCCTTGGCAATAATTTGTTATAAATAGCAAATAAGGTGGTAAGCCAAAAATGTGATAATAAAAGTAAACCTATTGAAACCAGTCGTGCATTTTATCAGAAGGTGGACATTTTGCTTACTTACTGTAAGGTCAAAATTATTTATTTTTTATTTTTGGTTGTTATTTTATGTTGTCCATTGATAGCTTTTAGAATGAGTTAAAGTGATTTTTATTTTTTGTTTCTCGCAAACGAAGCCAGATATGAAAAAAACACAAGAGACCAAAAAGTTGTATTTGTAGTTGCTTAATCTGAACAAATAAAAAAACTTAAAAAATAGGCAGTGCCGTACTTTTTCTTCTCAATAATAATTTACTGTGGTGCCCACTGAGACTAATAATTTCAATCTAGTCGGGGCTAAATAAGCGCCTTATTACTTCAAATAACTGAACCAAATCGGTTTAAGGATACTTATAACCTTTTTTATTAAACTTCAACGTATCTCAGAAACGAAGGAACTCCAGACATATGTTCATAGGAACTTTTTTTCTTAAAACGACCTTACGTATCACCCTCTGAAGTTTCGTACCGTAGTTAGGAAACACCCTGTATAATAATAAGTGAACAAAATTTGTATTTGGTTATAGAAAAAGAAACTTATTTAAGATACAGCATTTATTTAATACAATTAACAACTAATTCGTTTTTTAAAGGCTCGTGCACGTAACATTGAATGATTTTAAAGTAAAAATATTTGATAATTGACTACTCGAATATTATAGTTATTATCCTAACAAGTGCGGAAAGAGCCACTTTCCCGCACGCGACTGCCGTTACCCGAACGACGCGAAGCGGAGTTCGGGTAAGCAGTCGAGTGCGGGAAAGTGTCTTTCCGCACAAGTTAGGATCAAAATTTTTCCTACAGGCGTTGGAAAAACTACAACAAAATATTTCTAAAAATGTAATTTTACTGAAAAACAAACACAGATTTAATTTCTAATTATAACTAATATTTACATTAAAAGTACAATTTGATGCATTATGCAAATTGATTGCGGATGAAGCCATTGAAGCCAACTGATCCTGATGAGCGGATGGTTGCAAAGAAAGAGGTATCGAGCTGTTGTTAGCGCTGCTGGGAAACTGTGGAGTTTTTGCTTCTAAATTATAGCTCAAACTTGATGGACTATTGAGATTGAGAATTTTGTTAGACATGTTTTTTTTGTGTGTAATGGATTCCTCCAGGTAGCCTTCGGCAACAGACGTGGATTTCCATCCTCCTAAACGTTTAATGTTTGTTATTTCTTCGCCAGAATTAGCAAGTAGAGTGGCCGAGGAACGTCTAAAACTGTGGCCTGTGTATAATTCTGGATTTTTGAGTCCTATATAAGCTGCAATGTTGGAGGGCATTTTTCCTATGGTATTAATTCCAACACATTGGGTACTGCATTTTCCATGTTTGTAGTTCAAAAAGAATCGGCGGTGTGGAGTTTGCTGTGGACGTAAGTTTGCATATTTTCTGTATAGATTTAGAAAAATTTCATTATTGACTGCCTTAGTTATTACAAAGGATCTAGCAGAATGGTTTTTGGAGTCGTTTATTGTGACAATTATAACGTCTCCTTTGTCGTCTATGTCGTCAATGGTAAATTTAGTTAGCTCCTCACGGCGGCAGGCACCAGCCAGTCCAAAAATCGTTACCACTTTAATTAGAAGGAAAATTTCATCAGGTGCTTCTTTCATAAATTTCGCAATCTCTTCTTGTGTAAAAACTTTTGCTTTTTTTGCTCGAAAACCTACATTTTGTCTCTTGATGTACGCAGTAACTTTATAGTATTTACTGATATCTAAATCTTTCTTAACCTTAAGTACACTTTTCAACATGGAATATCGAGACCATAAAGTATTTGGCTTCCAAAGTTTAGACATTTCCAAGAAATATGCCAAAAGTACTTCTTCTCTTGGTGCTTTTACATTTTTCGCTTCACACCAAGTAACAAAATTATCGTATTGTTTTTCACACCTGACTATTGACTTTTTTGGTAGCAAATCCAAATTTGCGACACTTGCAGCTTCTAGAATATCTTCTGGAAGCTCATCGTCCGAGAAATTATCTGTATCAGAATCTGAACGAAATTATAAATCAAAGCCACGCTCCGGTGAAATGTTGTAAGGTGTCACTTTGACAATTAAATTTTATGTGTGTGTCGTGGTTACCATGTTAACATCTATGTACGGGGTTTTTGAAATAAACCGTTTTAAATCAGCTTTTTTAAAAATGTTTAAAATAAACGGCAAAAATTAGTGTTTCTGTAATATACCTCATTTACTTTCAATAAAAATTTATATTTTATTTATTAAAGTGTCTTTCCGCATGAGTTAGAATCAAAATTGTTTCTACAAGCGTTAGAAAAACTACCACAAAGTATTTCTAAAAATTTAATTTTCCGTGCGGGAAAAATTTTCCCGCACCGTGCCGGAAAAATTTTCCCGCACCGTGCGGGAAAATGGGTCTTTCAGAACCAAAGCGAGTGCGGGAAAACGGTATATCGCGCACGCTTGTAGGAAAAAACATTTAAACATGTAATTATTGGAATATTCAAATATTTTAATACTCGAATAATCGAACATATGCATAATTTTAAAGAAAAATAGTCGATATTTGAGTATTTGAATTTTCGAATAGTCGAATTATTAATTATAGTTTGATTCTCAGCACTGCACTAGTTTAAACCATTGTAGTTTAACTAGTTTGACTTTGTACTTGTTAGGGTTCGACTTAGGCTTAGGCAACTTGGTGGTAAATCCTTAGTAGACAACAAGAAGAACCGATGTTTTCCGGATAGTTTTTGAATTTTCCTTTTTTTTTCGGTTTTAATTGTTTTCTGCAATATTTCATTACGATCTGTCAATCTCCCTAAGCTCGATTAAGTAACCAAAACAAATACACTTTCTCTTTTGTAAAATTTCGCAAAACGCGACAACGTCGACCCACCGGCGCCTACGAGTCTTGCCTGCGGCCATTATACAGCCCCACTATGTCGGCAGGCCGTCGTCTCGAAAAAAAATCGTGTTTTGTTTGTTTATTTGGTTTATCCACGCGTCGATCGGTTTTCGCAACGCCCGTCTCGCCTTGACGGTAACCATTTGGTCGGGTGTGATGGTTAAAGAACATCTGGTCGGTTTTTTGAGTAGCAAAAAAAATGTGCGCGTTTCCAGTGATTGAAATTGCTGTCTGTCCATTAAAAGCGCTTTTAAAAACAGGATTTCAGTTCGTCCGTCGGTTTGGCTGTGTTTTTTCGATGACTCTAGGCGGAAAAGAGAGCGAGCGACAGTTTTAGCCCAGTGCTTAATTATTGAAATTATTGCTCGATTAAAGTAGTCAAAATAATTTAGTTTTGCCACCTGAAACAGTAAGGGTGGTGAAACCATGATCTCCGTGTGTGAAATTTTTTGGAATCGCCCATTTGACAGGTGTGTAGTTAGATGTTACGTAAAATCCCAAAAAATATGAAGGGTGGTTGTTTATATTTTATATTTTAAATGAAACACCCTGTATTTTATATTTTAAGTCGCTAGATATCGTTCTTCTGAGTTCAAATATACAGGGCTGCCCAGAAATCCGGAATAAAATTAATATAGCCTTAACCTGTAACTTTTGGGGAAAATGCTCGGGCACGTCAATTTAGTTTTATATATGCTCACATTTATTTTAACGTTATTCGTTTGTTTTTTTATAGACATTTGTCAAAGATATGACGACATCGATCTTTTTTTAAATGGAAACATACACCTTGTGATCCATCATTTGAAAGCTAATATCTCGCACAGTATGCTCATACATTTTGACGCGATTCTGTCAAGCTATTTTAAAATGGGGGCTATTAAAAGTTTTAAAAATATCCCTATTTAAATTTAAGCGGAAATGATAAATCATTGATGTTTTTTTTTTTAACTTTCAAGGTAAGAAATCTTCATTGTTTCACGTTCTGATATTTTGTGACATTGTGACTTAACAATAGTTATAGTTTAAATTTGTTATTTATTTTGTCAAAAAAAAATAAAAATGTAACGAAGCAAAACAAAATACAACAAAAAGGTGGTTTAACGTGGCAATTGCTGGAAATGTCCTCCACCGTCTACTTGGCATGCTCCCAGACCGATGGTAAAATCCGTCGACGGAACTTCGAATGACTTCAGCCGGTATGTTATGTGTCTCCAATCTAATTTTGTTTTTCAAATCTTCAATATTATTTGGCCTATTTTGGTAAACTTTTTCTTTTAAATATCCCCAAAGAAAATAGTTTAGAGGCGTTAAGTCTGCGGACCTCGGTGGTCATTCAATTGTACCACGTCGTCCAATCCAGCGACCTAAAAATATCTGATCCAAAGATCTTCTCACATTGACACCAAAATGCGGGGAGCACCATCTTGCTGAAACCAAATTGTTTCATTAGGTATATCTGGATCTACTTCATTGGGAAAAGTTACAGCTAGAGCAGGCCTCAACTCGAAGGTTAAGAAATCCAGGTACCGTTCAGCTGAGAGGTTTACTTCCAAAAGGAATGGCCCTAAAATTCGGTTATTAATGATACCTGCCCATACATTTATTTTCTGGGGCCGCTGAGTATGCGCTTCAAATATCCATCGTGGATTTTCTTGACTCCAAAAACGATAATTATGTCTGTTAACCACCCCGTTTAAATTGAAAGTAGCTTCATTCGAAAATAATATGTTCTGTGGAAACCTATTATTCTCGTCACACCGTCTCATCATTTCTTCGCAAAATTGCAAACGCCTATATCATAGTCATCTTCTAAAAGCTCTTGGACAAGACATACTTTATAAGGGTGGTATTTTTCTGCTTTCAAAAATCTTCCAATAGTACCTCTAGATGTATCATGATTTTGAGCCAATGAAACTGTTGAAATATGCGGATTATCCTGCAGAGATAATGCAATATCTAATTTTTCATCGTCGCCTAAAACACGTGGCTGTCCATTCCTAGGCAAGTCCTTTACTGTGCCATGTTCATCAAATTTGTGGAATATTTTACTAACAGTGCCCTGTGAATTTTGATTTTCCGGATATTTAGCATTAAATAAAGTGCACACTTTACTTTGACTTCTTATTTTATCTCCACATCCTAACAATATCAAGACTTCGATACGCCGACTTTCCGACAAAACCATTTTTGTTTAGAAAATTGTAAAATAATACTTTGGAAATACCTAAATTAATTTTATTTCATACTGTATTGTAAAACACACCTTTACATATTTGAATTTAGTCCAGAAAATAAGGTTTTACAGCAATAAGTCCGGTAAAATTTTTTATCTACTTTCATTTAGTAATATGAATTTTACAGTTCTGTAAATCGTTTTGTAATGGCATCTATTACAGCACTAGTGCTGTAATAGATGCCATTACAGCACTAGTGCTGTAATAGATGCCATTACAGCACTAGTGCTGTAATAGATGCCCTTACAAAACGATTTTTAATAGCAGGTGCATTTTTATTTTTAAAAATGCCTTTTGCCAAATATTTTTATTCATAGATGAAAGTAGATAAAATTTTGTACAATATTCTTGTTGTAAATTCATATAACTACACTCGATGTTTGATTAAACTCGGCTGACGCCTCGTTTAACAACTTTAACATCTCGTGTTGTAATATGAATCTTTACAACACTTATATCGTAAATAACTATTACCGGACTAGTCCTGTAAAATTTCTTTACCGGACTGAAATTTGTAAGTTTTAGTTTAATCAATGTCAAACACACAATGTTTCCACCAGTAAATATAAGCACTTTTCAAATATACGACGCAGAATATTATTATATATATAATATCATTATAATTTCAAAACATAATTATAATTTTCAACAGAACAGTATGAAATAAAATATTGTACGTCATTCGTCCGGCAAATCCTTTACAGTATTCGTTTCAAAATTCCAGACTCGGCTCCTTCGTCGCCTCGTCTCGAAACATTTCACTCATACTGTAAAAGCTGATTTACCGGACTTATAACGTAAATATCTATTACAAGTTCACAATGTCACAAAATGTCAGAACGTGAAACAATGAAGATTTCTTACCTTGAAAGGTAAAAAAAAACATCAATGATTTATCATTTCCGCTTATTTAAATAGGGATTTTTTTAAAACTTTTAACAGTCGCCATTTTGAAATAGCTTGACAGAATCGCGCCAAAATTTATGAGCATACTGTACGAGGTATTAGCTTTCAAATGATGTATCACAAGCTGTATGTTTCCATTTAAAAAAAAGATCGATGTCGTCATATCTTTGACAAATGTCTATAAAAAAACAAACGAAAAACGTCAAAATGTGAGCATATATAAAACTATATTGACGTGTCCGAGCATTTTCCCCAAAAGTTACAGGTTAAGGCTATATTAATTTTATTCCGGACTTCTGGGCAGCCCTGTATTTGTCGTTTATAATTTTACGTGTTAATTGTTTTATAATGCAGTTTTTGTACAATTTTTAAGCGGAGCGGAACATATGTACGCCACTGTCTATCTTTAAATGACGTGGAGTAATAAAAAAAACAGATGGCAGATTTTATCTGTCAAACTGAACCTCGCCTTTTTGTACATTATTAAGTATATAATAACAACTAATTGTTATAATATGTAAAATATTATAAATGTACAAATAAAGACCTTTATTATTTTTATTATTATTAATAAATGCTCATTAAATATGCAAAACGCATACCGGGGTATCAAGAACAATTTAAACACCATCCCTTAAAATCTATTGTGTTTACATTAGAGGATCCAAATAATGAGCATTCTTTAGGTAGGTCCACCCTGAATTTATCGCAAGCTATTGTTATAGTTGAGGATTTACCATTGTTATTGGGAAAATCCCTTAGCCAGGAGCGTGTATTGGGGAAGTTTTAAATTAAAAATCTTAAACATGCCTATTCTCCCAAAATTAAATTATATTATATTCGTAGGCATTTATAACATATAAAACCATTTAAAAAACTGTATTAACTAATAAATAACAATGGGTGGTAATATTTTACATAATATAATTACAAAAACAAGATATAATGTAGAATCTTACAATCAAAACATTTTCAAAAATCGAATCATACTTTGTCGTTATGGCTTAATCATAGTCCGATACGGAAGATGAACTTTTATTAACATCGTTTATAACAAGCGGTTCAACCATTTCTTCGATTATTATATCTACCTACGACATTTTTCCACTTTTCCGCACTGATTTTACCCATAGCTTCATTAAAGAGTCTTTTTAAATCCACCATTTTATACGTCGTGTTTTTTCTGGTGACATCTGTCTTTATTTTGAGCCCATATAAGTTCGATCGGGTTAAATTCTCAGTGGTAAGGAGGGAGTCTGAGTGCAGATATTCCTCGTAACTTTGCCATTTCATCGACTATATATTTTTGGAATGCATTTTTATGTAAGTTGGCTAGTACCAATAGTTCTTTCTTTAAGGAATCTAATGGAAATTCTATTTGTCTTAAACTTAGCCATTCTGTTATTTCACTTTCACACCACGCACTTGTCAGTCATTTTTCCGTCAGCCTAGAGTGATAACTTGTCGGGATGTAACGGGTACCCGGTCTACCCGGCCGGGTACCCGGGTTTTTATTTTGTTTTCTGTTTTTGGTAAAATAAAACATAAAAGAACTGAAACAGTGTATTTTTGTGATGATAAAAAATACATTAAAAAAAAAACAGATTTTAAAAGGTTATAACAACAAACTTTGTTAAATAAAACATTTAATATCTAAAATCAATTAATGGCAAATTGTGATGAAGATAAATTAACATTTCACCATTCTCAGAGGATAGTCGGTTTCGGGTTTCTTCATAAATATTACCCGCTTCTGAAAACTACCGTTCACTAAATATTGTTGAGGCAGGTGCTGAAAGAAACTTTTTAGCAAGCTTTGCTAGATTAGGGAATCTCTGAATTTATTTTCCACCACGAAAATGGGCTTAATTGTCTATCAATTAACGGCAACGCCAAATATGAACTTATTTCAACCTCCACGTCCTGTTGTATGTTTGGTGCTTTAGCAGATGATTTTCTATTTGTATCTCGCCTGTTGGCAATACTGGTAAACACATCCCAAACTGAGCGTTTATCTTCTCTAGGTCTTTTTGATGAGGATGGATTATCTGTATAGAAACTGAGAGGAACATCGTCATCTGAATCTGAATTGGATGACAAATTAACTTCATTATTTTCGTTTTCTTTTTGACACAATACGTACGTAGATTAATGGTTTCGTGTTGCGTTTAAACACACAGAATAGTGAATAATACGAGCTAGAACATTAGAAGCACACAGTTCTATTGCCCAAAGACCTGTGTTATAATATGGGACTGCCCCGGAACGGATAACACGCGCGGCCTACCGGCGCGATGTTGCCAATAGCTTCCTGTAATATTCCGCAAGACCGGGTACCCGGTTTTGCCGGGTCTTAATTGACCGGGTACCCGGTTTGGCCGAATCCTAAAAAGGGCTACCCGTTACATCCCTAATAACTTGCATTATCCTATACAATTATTGCATCTTTTGGTATAAGATCCAGCATTTGCTCGAACCATTCTTTAAAGACATCGGCATTCATATTTTCGAAGCCTTCAAAACTTTTAATGGGTTATGATAAGTCGATGTCCTTTTCTAGATGGCGGTCTTAATCCTAAGGACAATCCTTCCAAAAAGGCTTGCCTTGAACTTTATTATTTTCGTGCCAAAATTTAGTCACAGTGTGGCCTTCATTTAGCCATGTTTCGTCTAGGTAAAATATTTTTTTGTTTTCTTTGGCTTTTCGGATGCTTCTTACGTAATTTCTTCTCCAACAGACGATTTCGTTTGTGTCTATTAAAATTGATTGCCTATTATGTTTTTTTCCACCGAAAACCCATTTTTTTCTTGGATTGAGGACAAAATTTTGTCCAGCGTGGGAATTTCTTTTTTTAAAAAGGAACTATGAACTTTTCGCCTTATTCTCTGCATTAAAACGTCATCCAACGCAAGTTTTTGTCGTCCTGGAGAAGTTTTTGAGAGGTTTGACGCCAACACTTTTTTCTTCTTTTAAAAGTTTATATGTTGTTGTTAAACATATCTGCTGTAAATTGCACTGCAATATTTAATATTAAAATATATATTTGAAGACAAAACTTGAATTTAAGGTCGATACTAATTCTGCACAAATTTAAAAATTGATGCCTATTTAAATCTATAAATGCGGAAAAATCTTGCACGCCCATGGAGAAGACGGTTTTGTTTGATTTATTACCTCGCATCATTTAAAGGGGTGTATCCGAGTTGCTAGACGGTGGAGAATAGGTAACAAAATTATGAATTTGGAATCGTCGAGTTGCTAGACGAAGATGTACGAATTGCTAGAAAAACATTGTCGAGTTCCTAGACGGCAAAAATTACATACACTTGGTACATTATATTGCTTAACTCAATTAAATAATGCTGTAACTAATAATTATAGACTTTATTGGTTAAACAGGCGCTAACACGGCATCTAATCCACCTTTTTGGTTCCAATTCGCCTTTTTCAAGTCTCTTTATAGACTTTATTGGTTAAACAGGCGCTAACACGGCATCTAATCCACCTTTTTGGTTCCAATTCGCCTTTTTCAAGTTCACCGGCCAATTATTTACCAGCCCTTTTTGAGTCGATCTACTCATAATAATAGCATAAATATAATTTTCCAGGCTCTAATGATTTTTATTACCTCTCTGTAATGAAGGTCGCGTCTAGGAACTCGACCATTAGCAATTAGTGTATGTCGGTCTAGGAATTCGGCTATCTCAATTTATTTTACCTGCATACGTCTAGCAACTCGGCTACACCGATTTAAAGATAGACTGTAATGCGAAGTACCTTTTGATACTTTTTTGACTTTGACTCTGTTTAGGAGATTAATACAATTATATCAAACTCTGATATAGGCGAACGGTTGTTCCTAGTGATTTCTACCAAGTAAGACTTTTTGACGTATAAATGATAGAGAAATCTATTTTTTTGCTTAAAAACGTACTACAAACAGGTATAAAAAAGTTGTGACTTTTCAAAAGAGTACAAAGACAAGCAGGTTGCGCCCTCTACGAGTGGGAGCCATACTGGCATCGAATTCGAATTTCGCATTTCAAAAATGCCCTGGATACCAATTTTAGTTCAAATATCTACATTATTTAAAAAATTATTCAGATAAAACAAAAATAAAAATAAAATATTTATGGAACACCCTGTATATCGAGAAATGCATCTTACGGGAGTTACAGCCCCCCAAATGAGGTACCCTGAAGATGGTTAATTTCGGGAAACCCTGTATGGCTTCAGTAGAACGGGGTCTACCGTAGGGTTGACCGAAATGCGATAATAGTATATTATTAACCAAGGTTTAGACAGCCATCATTATTGCCCGAGCGGCGAGTTTAAATCACGAGGAGCGAAGCGATGAGGGATTTAAGACGCGAGGGCTATAATAAGCTGTCTAAACCGTGGTAATTATATTATTTTTTCCACTACTACAAACTTTTATATGACATTTATCTTTATAGTATTAATAATTATAAAAAATTATAGGTAGGTATAAGTATACTTTTTAATCAAGTTACCTGCGCTTTGGAATTGGCAAAATATTTTGTTGTTTTGTCAGGTGACTTTGTCAATGTCAATTTGTGTTCATTTGCGTCATCAGATTTCACGAGTTTTGCGTTTTTTTTAAAAATGAGCGAAGAAAATGTTAGTGATAATATTATGTGTACACCTCCCGAATTAAGGATGGAAGCAGAAAAAATGTTGATTGTATCGATATTTTACAATATCAAGTAATCTAATATGTATTGATAATTATCTGGTTGCCTAACCACAATGAATTGATGTTGGAGAATTAAAAAATCAAGTTACCTGCGTTCAAACAAAATTCGGTTAAGGTCAAAGATCGGTCAATAATGGATTTCAATGGCTTATTATTGACCATGGTCAATAATGACTTAAAAGGTAGAGATAAACGATTTCTAGCGTTAATAATCGGTCAATAATGGCGATGTTATAGGTTAGTAGTGGAAAAAAGAAATTATGTGCATTAGAGAAGCTTTTATCAAGAGCATATTTTGCTGAGAAATGAACAATTAAAAAATTCTCTTATGTAGAACAAATTATTTTGCCATTCACTATAAAAAAAAAGGTAGTGACCGTTTTTTACTTAATTCCAACGCTATTTACAAGGTAAAGTGACGTATTTACGAGCCCGCCAGGAGCTTGTCAAAATCAGCTGTAGGTTCTGGTACAAAAATCTGCATTTTAAATCCTATGATAAAAAGAGAAAAGTTGGGATTTATGAGTTAAAAAAAGGATTTTGTCTGACGATTTAAATCACGAACCAAAAGTTGTTGTTAAGCCGATTTAGAGTGGGTCGATTTACCTGTTTTTCTGTTTGTTTGCAGCCCTCAAGGTGAAACTTTTGCTGCGGAGGCCGTTAGACCAGCTGGTGGCACAGGGAATTATGCCCCGTAAGTATTTTTTTTTTATTATCTGTTAGCTCATAAAGTAATGTTAGAGATATGTTGCTTCTTGCAATATTCTAAAGCATTAAGTATAAACGTAAACTCGTAAAAACTAGAATTTTCTTGAAACTTCAAATACAAACTTTTGATTGAACTCTGTAGCCTCTGTTTTTTGGCAAATGCTAAAGATATGTTGTTTTAGCGATACTATTAAGCATCATATAAAGAATAAACGTGAACTGGTAAAAGCTATTATTTTCTTGTCAATTTAACTAGGTATTAAATTTTCCAAACTTGTGAATGAACCCTTTAGCCTATGTTTTTTCGCGAATCTTATACACTTGGTATATACATTTATATTAGGAAGTATCTGACAAAGTTTGAACAATTATTGTCTTTTAGTTCTCTTGATAAGATCAAAATAAATAAAAGACGATATGGTACACTTCTCTTCAAAACTAAATATACAAGTGGCAAAATAGTCGCGCAAAATGCCTGTAACTTTTGAATTACCTCGTATAAGAAAAAGTGACTTTTATGAAAGTCATTTAGTTAATTAGTCCCCACATTTCTACCTGCATAAATTTTCGTCATTTCTGGTTTGGTTGCCGTAGAGACTAACTTACTTTTTTTTTAAATGGAACACCTTACCTATGATTGCATATTTGGGCTCAACTGGGAAAACTCTGAATTTTTTGTATTTCAAATTTTTATTTATTTAAAATTGTAACAAACTTTATGATAACAAAATAAATAGCCTAGGAAATTGAACAAATTAACATCGGAATAATGTACAAGTGCTCAAATAGATGACCAGACCTTTTCAGTGGATCAGTGTTCATGATGAGCAGAGCGTCAGTCGATCCCTGAACCCGTCTGCAACGCTTAAAAGGAAGTCCTGTGGAATGGCCCGAATTTCAGCACTAATTCTGGCTTTTAAAGATTCTAAGTAATTTGGACGGTTAACGTAGACTTTATTCTTTAAGTGCCCCCACAAAAAGAAGTCGAGCGAGGTTAAGTCCGGTGATCGCGCTGGCCAGTCAATAGCACCTCTTCTGCCTATCCAACGTCCTGGAAATTGTTCGCTTATGTATTGTCTAACATTTGCCGCATCATGCGCAGGTGCTCCATCTTGCTGGAACCATACCTGTTCGTTTATGCTACTGTTTACACCCGGTAAAACCATTCTGCAAGAAGGAATTATGTGATTCCTAAGGAGGTCCAGATATTTTTCGCCATTCAAATTACCATCTATGAAAAAAGGTCCCACAATATGTCTACCAACTATGCCCGCTCAGACATTAACTTTTTCGGGCCTCTGAGTATGACCTTCCTGGAACCAGTGAGTATTCCCAGCAGACCAATAACGATAATAATTGTCTATTAACAATGCGGACAATGCCATTTAAATGGAAAGTAGCTTTATCCGAGAAAATGATATTGGTTGCGAAATTATTAACGTTATTGCATCTTTCCATCATCGGCTCACAAAATTCAGCTCTTGTATCAAAATCGTCCTCATTTAACTCGTGCACCAACTTTATCTTGTAGGCATGCAACTTCTCCTGCTTAAACAAATTTTTCACTGACTGATGAGACACATTAAAGTCCATTGCCATTGGCCTGGATGATTGTGTTGGATTTTCATGTTTTGAGAGCATGATATCCAAAGCTTTGTCTCCCCCGGTTGCTATTTTAGATCGACCTGATCTAGCGGCTTCCCTAACACTGCCTGTTTCTCGAAATTTCTTTACCACTTGACACACCGTTGACTGATTTATTGGAGGCCTATTTGAATATAATTCATTGAAAAGTTGACAAACCTGATCTTGCGACCTCTTCATATTTCCGTAACCCCTCATTATTAAAATTTCAACTCGTTGTTTCTCATTGAGATGAACCATAGTGTAAACATATTAGAAATCAGACAACAGAAAATTAAACAGGAACTCAAAATTGACACCTCTTAGGTCGCTGTCATGAAAACATCTTGACTCAATTGGTGGGTATTAGGTAGGAATAATTATAATTAAGAAGTTTTTCATTTTTGAGGTGTCATTATCTCGGAAACGCTTGCAGATAGGTGAAAATTTGAAATACAAAAAGTTTTCCCAGTAGAATCCAAATATGCAGCCATATATAGGGTGTTCCATTTAAAAAAAGTAAGTTAGTCTCTATGGCAACCAAACCAGAAATGACAGAAAAAATTCATGCAGGTAGAAATGTGGGGAATAATTTACTGAACAACTTTCATAAAGGTCACTTTTTCGTATAAGAGGTAATTCAAAAGTTACAGGCATTATGCGCGACTTTTTTGCCACTCTGTATATAGGTCCTGTATAATCTTAGTCATTCAGGTATACTGCAATTTTATCAGTTAAATACGGCGGATCGGATGTGCTATTTTTATTTGTTTCATAAAATTGCAAAAACCTAATCGTCTCTGAATTGAATTTAAGTGGGTTTGCTACTTTAGATAACTACTAATTTACTAATTTTCAACGAAATAAGATAATGAAGGCCGCAGATAAAGTAATAATCCATAAATAAATAAACAAACTCTATTCATTGAGGAATTTACTGTTCAGTTTAGTAGTACTAGCAAGTTAAAGATATCACATCACATGACATCGGCATTCTATAAATAGTACAAAATTGTTTTCCCCAAATCTGTCTAGGTTTTTAAAATCCGTTCTATAGATTTAAAGCTACCTTGGTTGGGTTGCAGCTCGGTGAACGATATAATGTAAACTTTACTATACAGGGAGTCAATTTTTGAGTTTATTACCTTGAAAAAGGGTCACCGGTTAAGACCCGGCGGTTTTCTCCAAGCCTAATTTTTTAAACGTAAGAAATTATTATTTACTTCCATATTGTTTCTAAATGGCAAAATTTTCAGAAACTCATTTTGCACAAGTTCAAGCCTCTGTTAATAAACATTGCACATTGGGCTCCACAGGAAGGATGCAAAATGCAAGCGACTAAATACGTAAGCATATTACAGGGTTAATATTTTAATATAACATTGCTATTTCGCATAGTGTATAAGGAATTTTGGAAAATGTTTTACCCTGTATACAAGAACGTACTTTGCATGTAAAAAACATGATTATTGTTTTAACAAATGTACGGCAATTTATTTTTGTAACACAATGTTTTGAAAAACATCTGTTTTGTTGGGGTGGTGATCCAGATAAGGTTGTAAATTATACCCAATATTAATACCGGACAAATTTACCGACATGCCACTAACATAAAGTCGAGAATTATTGTAACCGGCTGCAATCTACATAAAATTATAATAAATATTTCATGTCGTTTTTGAGCCAAGAATCAGAGAACTTACTCATAGACTTTATCTACGGACTTAAACAAAACATTTTTGTTTTTTTTTCTAGAGAAATTTATTCTTTTCTAACATGCAATAGTAATGTGTGTTAGTGTGTGTTAGCTTAATTTTTTGTTTTAGTTTTGTTGGTTGTACAGGTTCAGTTAACCATGGAGTTCATTTGTTTCAGGAATTGCCAAAAAACGTTAAATGCAAAAGTTTTAGAGAATGTTAAGGTACACAGTTTAAAATTATTTTTGAGTATACGGGGTGGTTCAAAAAAGCGTGGCGAATATAACATAAGTTTTTTTCATGTCAACACACTATTTTTTAATTTATTTTTAGATTCTGCATGAAATTCTATAACTTTTCTGTTAATAGTATTATATACCTAAACCTAGTAGTTGTTCTAATATCTTAATTTTTCTAGAAAAATATTAGTTTTTACTCTTATTAAAATAGACAGTTCCGCCATGGTTTTTAAAGGTGGAATACTCATATTTGGTACAAACGTTCTATTGGGATGACAAAACAAAACATGTAACGAAATTTGAGTTAGGCCGTTCAAAATAAATTTATACATTTCGGCCAATTTAAAGTTGAAGAGTTTTATAAAACCTATCAGAAAAAATAATAATATATATATTAAAAAAGTTGATATTTTTCAATTTAAATTACTTAGTCGAAATGTATACATTTATTTTGAACGCCCTGTAGCATCTAACTCAAATTTCGTTACATGTTTTTTTTGTCATCTCAATAGAACGTTTGTACCAAATATGAGTATTCCGCCTTTGGAAACAATGACGGAACTGTCTGTTATAAGAGTAAAAAGTGATATTTTTTTAGAAAAATTAAAATATTAGAACGACTACTAGGTTTAGGTACATAACATTATTAACAAAAAAGTTACAGAATTTTATGCAGAATCTAAAAATGAATTAAAAAATAAGGTGTTTCATTTAAAAAAACCTTTGTTATATTCGCCACGCTTCTTTGAACCACCCTGTATACTCATAACTAATTTTAAACTGTGCACCTTAACATTCTCTAAAACTTTTGTATTTAACGTTTTTTGGTAATTCCCGAAACATATGAGATAATGAACTTTACTCTATGGTTGATTCACCCTGTACATTTGCGATGGCTTTTATTTATGTTATAAAATGCATTGTAATACTCCGCGGTCATTAAATGTGACGTTTTAGCTGACTACTGGAATTCTAATGTATACTGTTCGGTGATGGAAATGCATTAAATAGTATATTCAAAAAATAGGTCATGATATTCATTTATAAAATATAGATTTGAAAGCCTTTTACATATAAAATCGTATACGGCTTCAGATATAAAATTTTACACAAACAAAATTTTAATCATTACGTGAAGCTCATTGCGAAAACCGATAAAATTCAACCAATTTCCAATGTAAAATTTCATCAGAGAGCAAAAAAAAAGCAAATGTTTCTTTTCAGCTTTTAATATCGGCCAGTCGGGGGATGTTTTCCCGAATGCGATCGCTAAATTTGCCTTTAAGGCTGAAATTTAGCCGCAAAGCGAAAAAAACCGACATAAACTTGCGGCAAATTGGCTTTTTATAGGCGCCAAATGCCAGCTGTTTTACGTTAATTGTGTATCGTTCGTAATGGAATGCGTTCGCATTGAACTCCGATGATTGTTATATCACCGACTTTGCTGCTAAGGTTAAAAGCTTTTAACCAAGTTTATCGCGTTATTTTTATTAGTAAGTTTTGTTTATTTATTTTTTATTTTTATTAAAATAGGTAAACAAACAGTCGACGGATTTTGAGAGATTAGAATCTTCAGAATTTTCAAAAGTGTCCTTCCATAAAATAGTATACTGGTTAAACTGTCCAGAGATATAAGAAAGTTACACATTGCCTTTGAATGGGATTATTTAAGGGTGACCATAAACAAACAATGAATGAATGAATAAATGCAGGTACATTATGGTCCGTACTTAAAAATGTTTTAAAGTAAACTGCAAATCCGGAAGACGTAATTTCATTATTAAAGTAATAGTTTGATGATTTTAAACCGATTTTTACCTGATTCAAAATGAGAGGGTTAATCCCATAAAACAAATAATGTTCTAAAGACTGTATATATAGCCACTCTAGTTAGTTTTAAGCTTAGTAATTATTCTTACTTCGTGTGTAATACAGCGGTTGTTTAATCGTGTGTGTCATGGAAAATATGTGCGAGCCCAATGTATCTCAAGAGATAACCCCGTCGAAAAGCAGAAAACACTTTTCTGTGGAAACTAAGGAAGTTATAAACAATGTTTGCTCAACTCTCATTGAACGTGCGGTCAGCAAGCAAGCAGCCTTAGAAGAAACGGCCACGTGCATTAACAAAAATTCCAACATCAACTGTATGGAAAATTATGAATAATCCCATTTATAGCGAGGAAAAAAGAACCGATACTGGCATTTTCTCGAAGGTAGATGGAAGTGATCAAGATATAATATGGCGTAAAATTTACAAGTTATACGACGAACAAAGCGTGCCTACATTAGATAATTTAATTAAGATGCTTGAAAAAAATTAAACCGGCGTTAAATGTGGCAGAACAACGTTATGGAAGTGTATCCAACACATGGGTTTTAGACTTAAAAAAATTAACAAAAGACAAGTTTTAATGGAATTCAGTAGAATTTGGGAATGGCGATCCGAATATCTACAAAAAATTAGGATTTACAGAAATCAGCAAAGGCCGATTATTTACTTGGATAAAACCTGGTTCGACACATATGATACCCCGGAAAAGGGTTGGGTTGACTCAAGCAGCAAGTGTAAAACAAGCGCGCCATCAAAAAGAGGTAAACGAATTTAGATTTTGCATGCTGTATCTAAAGACGGATGGATTCCAAATGGACTTTCTCTGTCTGCAAAAAACATTAAAGACTCTTCTCTGGTTTACTATGAGGATACCACTGCTGATTTATTTGACGATTGGTTTAAAAACAAGCTAATTCAAAATATACCTCTGAGTAGCGTAATTGTAATGGACAATGCAAGCTACCAGGCGGTTGACCAAGACTCCCTCCTCAAATGGCACAAAAGCAACAATCCAAAACTACATATATGATAATGACATTTATTTTCAGGAAGATTACACCAAAAGGCAATTAATTGAGGTTTTACAAAGTTTAAAACTACAAAAGGAATACTTCTGTGATAATTACGCAAAAAATCTAGGGCATCTAAGGCTTCCACCACACCATTGTATATTTAACCCCATCAAACATATTTGGCTCCAACTGAAATCTGCCATTCGTCGTAACAATATTTGCCCTACTATTAACTCCACAGTATACTTGAGCTTATAGAAACTATAGTTTTTAACATCCCTTCACAAACTTGGGCAAATTCTGTTACACATGTTGAAAAAGTGGAAAAATCCTATATCCATCAATATAGCAGAAATAATAATTAGAACAAATGATGATAGGGAAATATAGTGATATTGATATATTAAGTGAATAATTATTATAAGTACCGAATAATTTGTATATTTTTGTAATCATGAATACAATTTTTAATAATAAAATAACTTGTAATTTCACATTTAAACATAAATAAAATATTATTTAATGTCTTACTTATTTTTATTACAAACCATGATTAAATTCTAAGCAAAATACGGACCTGTTCCGCCATATTTCAATTTTACAGCTGGCTCGGATCTTTCCTAATAGAGATCAGTTAGTCACTTTCTTATATCTCTGAACATACTTTACATAAATATCTATTATACAGGGTGTTTTGTAGTTGAATGCTGATCCTTAAGGGTCTTAATTTTTGGATGATTTTAAGACAAAAGTTCATATGAATATTATAGGTCTACAGCGGCTTTAATTTTGAGATATTTCTGAGACCGCAACAAACAAGCTTTGCTTCACTTCTACCAGTGGCGTCCGCGGTAACATGTATTTTGACATTTTTAAAGGAAAAAATGATACACCACTGTTTTTCTTCAAAATAAATATTATTTTCAAAATTGCGCTTTATCACTTAGCAATAAGTCCCTAGACTTTTCTTCTTGCGACCAACGGTTTTTGATTAAAAAAATAAATGATATTTATTTGCACATTTAATAGCGGATAAATTCAATACAAATTAAACGGGAGCATGTTCGGAAAAACGCTCGAACCCGTCGATTTTGTTTTTGGATTGCGCATATTTTGACATAAAATGTAGGTATACAGGGTGTCCCCACAAAAGTGTGGCAGAAAAAAATATTTTTTCCTTAAATGGAAATTCCTGTATATTATTGCATTTTCGGATTCTCCGGAATATTCTAGACATGTTTCATGTATAATATCCTAAACCTATCTTCAACTGTTCACGAAATATTTACGTTCAAATATTAAAATAACACTATTGCAGCTAAATTACATTTTTTAAAATCTCAAAAATTATTTTAGTAGATGCTGGCAGTGTCCGCCATTAACAGCTCTGCAGTACCTACCCCAGACGATCAATAAATTCCTGCTGTTCTACGGTTTCTGGAGAAATATTCCTAATCACGTTACGAATGTTCTCTTTGAGAATATCAAGCGTGCGTGACTTATCTTTATACACTTTATTTTTAACATAACCCCAAAGAAAGTAGTCCAGTGGAGTAAGGTCGGGTGACCTAGGTGGCCACTCTATTGATCCACGTCTGCCTATCCACCGGTTTGGAAAAACATTATCTAGGAATCTTCTAACAATCGCAGCATAGTGGGGCGGAGCTCCATCCTGTTAAAACCATAACGCTTGGTTTGGCATGCCGGGATTATTTTCATTAGGATATAGTATCGCTGGAATTATGTCGTTTTCTAAAAAGTCATGATAACGTTCTCCCGTCAAAGTTCCTTGAAAGAAGTATGGTCCTATTACTCTGTTATTAATAATCCCTGCCCATACATTCACCTTTTCATAATTCTGAGAATGACTTTCCCTAAACCAGTGTGGATTTTCTGGCGCCCAGTATCTAAAATTATGCCTATTTACTTCTTCATTCAAGCAAAATGTTGCTTCGTCTGAAAAGCATATCTGTTTTACTAGTCTAGGGTCATTATCAGTTCGCTTGGTCATGGTCTGGCAAAACTCGTTTCTGCGGTCTGTATCATCTTCAAATAGCTCTTGAACTAATCAAATTTTATATGGGTGTTAATTTTCCTTCTTTAAAAATTTTGTTACAGTCGACCTATGAATCGTGTTATCTAAAGCCTGACATTAGGAACGCCAGGCCTTCCAGGTTTGCCAAGATCCTTAACAATGCTAGTCTCTCTGCACTTGGCATCAATTCTACTGATTGTAGATTGACTTACAGGTTCTCTGTTCGGATATTTATTGTTGAGCATTATTCGAACTTCGTTGTGTGTTCTAGTTTTCTCACCACAGCCAAACATAGTTAATATTTTGATTCTCTGAGTCTCAGGTAAACGCATTGTAAATATTTTCGAATAACAATACAGTGACACTTTCTCAAAATTCGACACTTTGTCAAATATTCACAAGCGGAGGTGTAATTTATTTCGTCGACAGTTAAATATAGGTTTAGGACATTATGCAAAAGAGTACCCCAATGATCAATTTGTGTAAATGCTTACTACTTATATTTAATATAAATAGATTAACTCTTTCTTAACATACCTCCCTGTATCCGTTGGAAATCTGAAAAATGAAATTCCTTTGCCGGTTCTGTTCACAAATCACCGAAATAAATTTAGATACGCAACTGGACTCTTGGAAGTGTCAAAAACTAATTGGCGCTGATGTCCTAGTATTTGCGATCCGAAACACGCGAGAAAGAAAGAAATCTGTTTGGCAACTGTGGGTTAAAATAAGGAAAACTGTTTTACCAACTTTTGATGAAATCTGTTTTATCGGCAGATATTGGTGCCGCTTTAAAATTTAAAATATTCCTTGGTTTAAATATTCATTTTTTATCTGCTTTTATTTTTAGTTCAGGGATACACGTTATTTGAAACTCTTCTTTGTAACTTTGGAGTAAATACCTTGTTGGTAAAGTAACAAATAACGTATATCTAAGAGCTCAAATAAAAAGCAGCAAAAAAGGAATTATTTAATTTAAACCAAGCAATACCTATTTAAAAAAATACAGCTGACTAAAATAAAGCGAAATAGATAATAAAACATTATTTTTATGATCAAAAATTACCGTATCTCTTTTTGGCGAACTTTAACTAAACAAACCGAAAACACACTAAAACTAAACAGAAAGTCAAAACAACTATCAAAAAACACGCTAATAGTCATTAAAATTCAACACAACTTAAGAAAATCGAGAATAGAAAATTGAAAATACACTTCAAACTTTTGACAACAACGAAATCTGGGAGGGTGCTTCTTCTCGATCGCAAATCGCAAATGAACGTGGTGCCCTCTATACGAACTTAACTAAACCAAATTAGGCGATGCCACTATCGGCGCCATCTACGAAATGCGATCCAAACAAAATAATAATGTTTTGGCGGGAACGCCCAGCTTACGTATCTAAATTTATTTCGGTGATTTGTGGTTCTGTTAGGACACCCACGGTAAGCACACGATGTACCACCTTTAAGCTTCGTGTCCGACATTTAAACAAATAGATTTTAACCAACGACAAGTCACAAAACAATAATAAGTTTTGGAATTATTAAAACATACGTTCTAACACACTAAAAGCACCGATGGTAAGAAATGAAACAAGAAAACCACAAAAATTATCTCTTTGTTTATGTCAAATCACTATTGACAGTGATTGATAACAAAATATGACACATCAAATTTGACTGATACACTACTAACTTCGCGCAGGCGCTTACAAATTTGGTTTCGCCGGACTGACTTTCTTTCGCCTCTTATTGGTTATGTTACTCTTTGATTATACATGAAACATGTCTAGAATTTTCCGGAGAATCCGACAAAGCAATAATATACGGGGATTTACATTTAGGGAAAAATATTTTTTCTGTCACACCTTTGTGGGGCATCCTGTATACCTACGTTTTATGTCAAAATATGCGCAATCCTAAAACAAAATCGACTTCGAGTTCGAGTTCGAGCGTTTTTCCGAACACGCCCCCATTTAATTTGTTTATTATTAAATCACAACCCTGTATATGTACAGGCATTAAACTGCCTAAAAAATCTGTGCCATCAAAAAGAGAAACGGCAGTGGCGTACATATTTTTTGTAACATCCTGTATCTCAAAAACAAAGTTTATATGAACTTAAAATCATGCAAGGATTCAATTATGAAACACCCTGTATGTCTAAATAAATTCTTTTGTTTCAGCTCATGGCCAACGACGGTCGGCGGAACGAGCGAAAACGGGTGATATCCTCAAAGCGAAAATCCAGCAACGTCCGCCAAGACAAGAGCTCGAGCGCAGACACATCCTCGAAGCCGAGGCGCTGCACGCCGACCCGAGTCTGGCCGAGCGCCAGCGCATGCTCAAAAAGGCCCGCTTAGCCGATCAACTCAATGATCAACTGTCGCATCGACCCGGTCCTTTGGAGCTCATCCAAAAGAATATCCTTCACACTGAAGAGCCCATTGAACAGGCAGTGAAGACCGGGAAGATCCCCTATAAAGCCACCAGTGAGGGGGCCTTGAAGAGGCCTCAGCATCCCCAAAACTACATCAATCCCGAGGAAGACTCGCAGGGAAGCTCGGAGGGTGATCCCACGGTCAGTCCGGGGCCCAGCGACGTCCTTGAAACCGCTGCTAAGTCTGCAGGGATCGTGGTCTCGCTGATCCAGCCCACCGAACGAACGGTAGTGCTTGCCGCCGCGACCCCCGGACATAAAGACAATCATGATATTGTGTTTGCAGACTTGTGTCGCTCCGTCGCCGGACCTTTACTGTCCCAGGCTAGCGCTTCTAGCCCCGCGTCTCTGGTATCGTCCACGTCTACGCTAAGTCCCTTGTCGTCGGTTGCCAGTCCAGTGCCGTCGATAGTATCGCAACCAGCGACGCCGGTTCCAGTACCGCCGCCTCCCCCACCGCCGATATCGGTAGTTTCCAGGGTGATACCTTCGCCCGCAAAAAGCGACGCGCCTGGCAAAGATAAAAACAGGAAAAAGTCCAAGTCCAAATCGGCACCCAAGCCCAGGACCATCAAGTTCCACGAGTACAAGGGTCCGCCCAGCGCTCAAAAGAGCAACAGTATAAGCAGTGCTGCGGGGGAAAGCAGCTACGACTTGCTTTTGAAGCAGCAAACGTTGTTGTTACAGTTTCAGTTGCAGCTGCAACACAAGTACCCTCAAATTATTTTGCCTGCATCCCAAAAGTGTAGCAGCGAGAGCAACAACAATAATATTATCAGTAATAATAATAACAGTTCTAGTCATCTTAATACTCAACAGCCTTCCCCGGCTCCTTCGACGTCTTCGGAATCTTCGACGCCTTGTAGGATTACAGGAAGACTGGAGGACATGAAAGTTAGTGACCTGAAGGCCGAACTCAAGCGTCGCAGTTTACCAGTATCCGGTTCAAAACCTCAGTTAATAGAGCGATTAAAACCCTTTACGAATCAATCGCAAAATTCAGATACGGTCAATCATAATCCTAGTTCAGTGGATTCTTCGGTACATAGCAACGCCAGCATGGACCAATCCCACAACAGTCCACCGTTCCAGGACTTGGGATCGCCTCAAGGCTCTGTTAAAGAAGAACAGCAGCACGATCTCATGGACATTGGGGATCCGATGAGCCCCGCTCCAACTCAACAATTCCAACAAGTCCAGCAGTTGCTTCAAGAACAGTTACAACAAGATAACATTCAGAAAACTAAAGAAGATATTGTTAGGGAGCAACAGAGGCAAATTGAGGAACTGCAAAGGGAACTTACTTTAAGTCAACTTCAACTGCAGGCTCTTAATACTACCAGGGCTGAACCAAATACACAAATGCTGCTGCAGAAGCACTTGCAGGCAAGGCAACAGCAGCAGCAAGCAGCTCAACTGCAACAGAATCTAGCGATGCAAATGAAACAACTGCAGGCAGAAGCGAAACAAGCGCAAGTTAACGAGGAGCAGCAGAGGTTGCAGCAACAGCAACATATTGCTTTTCAGAACCAAAAGAATCTTACTGCTGGATTGATGCTCAATGGAGTTGATCAGAAGAACTTGGGATTGGTTCTGAACGGGGCTGATGCCGCTTTGGTGTATCATATCATGCAAGGGAACTTGAACAAGCATGCAAAGCTGGTAAATGGACATAATAGAACGAATTCGTTGCCCAACTTTATCACGTCTATTGTGTCTCCATCGGAAATCAAAAGGGAATACATCGAGGAAGTTAAGCAGCCTCCAGAGATCAAGATTGAGTATACGGATATAAGCCAGAGTCCAAAGCCGCCACCGCTGTACGAAGAAGCCACCAAAGAAATAAGTAAAAAGAATAGCGTCAAGAGCCAGATCGTCGACGATGTTTTAGAGATCCTGATCAAAAACGGTGAACTTCCTGCGAGTGCGGCGTCTTACCCCTCAACGCCCGGCTCTGCGGGTACCAAAGCTCAGGAACCAGTCTACCCAACCACGCAAAACGCTGATCTCCAGAACAATGTTCAAATGATCGACACCAACAGTCCTGACCCGTCAGCCCTGTCGGGAATCGATCCTACGGAGCTGCTGGAATCGTTGGATAATCTGGATAATATGGATTTCAACCAATTGGTTATGGACCTGGGGGGCGGATGTTCGCAACATAACGACAATAATAATATACAGACTGATGAGGAGCAGAATAACATTGTGCCTATGGATACCGATGAGTGGCTTGAAGCCTTGATGCCAAGTGATAACAGCTACAGCGGCAATAACGGCAGCAGTAGTATTACGTCTTTAAGCAATCAGGACAATTGTCAGGACTTGGGGGGCGCGTATGATCCTCTTCTGGGCATAGCGCAGGATCCTTTCGATCCTTTTAACTTGGAAGAATTCCGGTCTCCTGTCGATCTAACATTGTCATGGGACAAAGTCGATTACGCCGCGTAATTATTCCTAAGCTAGACTTTGATATTTTCCGTACGCTTATTCCAGTGATGTGAAGTTCGGGTCGATATAAAATGACATTCCACGTAAACAAAATGGCCGCCGATTCGCCGATCAAAATGGCGCGGGACCAGGGCGGCCGCCATACTGTCGACCCTGAGTCACATCGTCAGCACTCGGGATGATTCTAAACTTTGCATTGTATATTACGATTTTTTGTAAATATTTACCGCTATTTAGTATATAATTGTGTACATATTTATCTATATTTTAGGTATATAAACAGACAACTTTGGGACGCGCGTATATCTTTAGTTTAAGGATGTTAACTTCCCGGTACCAAGCCAGGTAAGTAGTAGGTGGAGAGGCCCTTGCTGGAAGAAATAATCATTGTGAAAACAGGCCCTATTTTAAGAAACAGTCACTGCTTCAAGAAACATATGTTCCAGGAAATAGGCCCTGTTCTAAAGAACATAATTATCCTGTATGTTTTATATCGGTTCTGTTTCTTGAGCACAGTCTGTTTTCTGGAACACGGTCTGTTTCCTGGAGCAGTGCCTGTTTCTTAGTAAAGGATTGTTCTGATAACTAATTCTTTCAGTGGGTGGAGAGAGGATGCAGAACTCTGTAATACTCACCACCTATATGGTACCTGAAAGTTAGTGATAAAGTTGTATTTTTGTGATTTGGTTTATTTGAAAAGCATTTTATTTTTATTTTGACTAGTCATTTTCGAGTACTTAATTAATTTTACTATGTCTATTGTTCTCTCTTAGGTGTGTCCAACATCGCTTTTTATCTTATCATTTTATTAGACGAATTCTATTTATTATATACTTTTTACAAAGATAAGAACGGATATTTAAAACCGATTTAGGAAATTGTTTTAGAGCAGATGGGCGTTCATCTTAATCGACATCATACCGGGTGTCTAAAGAATCTGGAAACAATATCTCGGGAAGTACACATATACCAAATGCGAACCCCCCCCCCCCCCCCTTGGGGTGGGGTGTGAGGCAACTTTAATAGGTACCCTTATTTTTTATTGCAGAATCGGATTCTACGACAAAAAGTTTGTCTGAAACGCCCAAGTAACATTTTAAGTTTTATCATAATCTACCAGAGGTTATTAAGTCTATATAATAAAACTGATCGTAAAACTGTTTATACTAGCTAACCTCTTTAAAGCTCCAATAAACCCGGCATAAAACCAAAAAGGACCTTTTGTAAAGGTTACAAATATCTTCCTTAAAACTGTCAATAAAACCAACAGTATTTTTGAACCCAAATCTGCAAGATGTTTTTAAGTCTACAAAACATTTCATAAAGCCTTCTTAAAACCGTTAGTACTTGCAATCAAATTTAATGCGTGATTTGAAACCATCATAAATAATTTTAATATTATTGTGTCTTAGTAATAAAAAATTGTCAACCCCGGCCACTTTATTGATAAAGTATATAAAACAATAAAGAAATCACGCGCCTTTTATTTGTTAGCTTATTAATTATTATTTACAATTAATAAAAAAAATTGTAACCTTACTTTCAGCTTAATCAGTATGATTTTGGGCTATTTAGGGGTTTATATAACATATTAACATATTTTTGATAAATGCAGGCTAAATGTAAACAGTTAGAATAAATAAAAATATAACCAAACACTGTTGCCCTAACTTTGTTTAAGCATGTCTGCCGTGTTAACGGAAAAAAACGACTGGAAAATTAATAAAACCGTTTATTTTTATAGAATGCCCTATTAAGAGTTTGTGGGTTTGTGAAATATTTTTATAAAGCAAAAGGTTTTAACTTAGCTTACTAAAGCTACCAAAAAACTATTAGGTTTCAAGGAGCCTTTACCAATTATCGTCCAAAGTAAATAGTATTTATGATAACATATATTAAGGGTAAGAGTACTTAAGAGTTATTCGTTTCATTGCTTGATCGTAAGGAGTACTTAAAAACCATATTTTAAAACTCCCATAAAACCCAAAGATTTATAGATGTCTACCACAAAACTTAAAATATTTAAAATCCTTTTTAAACGTTTATTATGGTTTTGATTAATGCAGCAATTAAGTGGTTATATAACCAATAGGTCTTAAAGAGCAAAGCTATTTAACGACTTGCTTTAAAGATAACTTGAAGGCCTTTTTTTAAGTACATATTATCTGCAGATAAATTGGTATGCACAAAAGAAATAATAAAACCCACTTCGGTTTATTTACCTTCTTAAACCTGTTATAAAACCCAATAAATACTTGTTGGTATTTATATTGTTACTTGGGCGTTTTTTTCGATTTGTGACAGATCCTTAGATCCTAATACTTCTGTCAACTTCAAATAAGAATAACCTCTTCTGGTGGCTTTGTCAACTTCAAATATGGATATAACCTAAAATGTAATCTTTGACAAGTCTAGCCAATGATTTTGAATATAAATATCCCGACAAGAATCAAAGTTCTCTATGATCCTACTATTAAGGAGAACTATACTCGTGTCAGGTCACCGCGAGTAGACTCAACAGCAGGAATGGGGACAAGCCGCAAAAATATTTTTTTTCCTAGTTTCTAAGAAACTATGCGGAAAAATGAAAAATAATAAAATACGAGTTTATTTACTTAAAAACAGCCATTCAATGGTCTTAAATTTAATTGCTGAAAAGTGGCGAGCACCCTTAAAATTTTTAACGGCAAAATTCCCTACTTAATAAGATGTTCAAATTGATGACGTTCAAGTTTTTGGTGTTATCGTATCAGAACACTATATTATTCTTTTGTATACATTGTTTTTCAAATAGCCCCAATAGTAATAATCTAGAGAAGTTAGATCAGGTGGTCTTGGTGGCCCCTCAATCGCACGTCTTCTACCAATCCAGTGTCCAGAGAAACATTGCGTAAAATCAATGCAAAATGACATTAAGCCCCATCTTGCTGAAACCAACGCTATGCCAGCAATGTGTTGGATTTCCGCTATTATCTGGTTGTTCACTAAATCGACGTATTTTTGACCTGTCAAATTACCATCTATGAAAAACGGCCCGACAATTCGGTTGCACAATATTTCAGCCCAAACATTCACTCTTTATTTGCCATGAACCGAAAAAAACGTTTCAGACAAACTTGGCGTAATATTTGTCGTATAATCCGATTCTGCAATAGAAAATAGGGATACTCCTTTAAGATTTTAAAGTTGTCCCCCGCCCCACCCGCGTTTGGTATCATTGAATAGCGCTTTTAAAATGATTAAGATTGTATTTTTTCTTTTTTGGGTCCAATGTGTATTTCTTGAGATATTAAACCGTTTCCAGACTTTTTGGATACCCCGGCATGTTAGGAACAAAATATATCGGCGGCATTGTTGATCAGTTTGGCAGCACGATATAGCAAAGCCGCCAACCCGCGACGGCTGATTTATTTAGACGAACAATATTTTTGGACCAAATTCTAGTAGGTAATGTACTAAAGTAGTGAACATTTCTTACTTTTTATATCAACACATGGCGCTAAAAAGCAAATACTCCCGTAGGTTAATGTTTATTAGGTAATTCCATACCGCGACGGCGGCGTGATCGCCTTCCGAAGTTGTCTAAGGGCCGTTTCACACACCTACAGGGGCGAATGTACCGGGTCGTGTGGAGGCGGCCTTAACATGTGTCAAAAATAACTTCCTGTACAGTTTGATTGTTTCTTTTTTTTTTTTTTGACAAAGTCGCCTTTATTAATTAAGTTATAAGCAAATGTTAGAACGTTTATTTTGTTGACTATTTGTATATGGCAGCCATCATTGCCATGGCTGTGCGAGAAATGTGTGTTAATAGGCTCGGGATTTTTGAACGGTAATTTCTGGCTATTTTTTCAACTTTTTTATGTTGGATTTTCCAAAGAATTTTTACTGCTAGAAGTAACTCCTACATTTGACTATACAGGTTTTTTATAACCAATATTTAAGCTACTTAATTTTTTTGTTTATTAATTTGAAGCAACTCCCTTCGGGATGTCTGTTTCAGCCATTGGGAACAGTTATAGAAGGTGCCCGGGAAAATGTGGGAACTCTCTCGGATTGAGATAGAACATGAAAGAATAAGATGAGAAGTTCATGTAAAATTTTTTCTTACGGCGATATGTGCCTCTGAAGGACGCTGCGGAAAATCGATTTTTCTTGATTAACTTTTAAAGTACTTCATATAATTTAATAAAGATTTAATGTGATGGACACTAGTAACGACCTCTTAAAATAGTGCGCTTGAAACATATTTAGCTTTTTTAGTTTACCAGGACCAAACTTTCCAACTAAATACTTACATTTTTGAAACCCTGTATGATAATGGATTAAGAAAAATAAATCTGGGTAGCTTGTACCTTAGACTAAAAAAAGGTACTCTTGTTTATTATCGATAAAATGCACCGTTTTTGAGAAAAAGAATAATAAACGAATTGATGGTTCATGACCATGATTTCTATTTTGTTTCTCGACAACAAAGTGTGATACGAAAGTCATTCGACAACAGAAAAGTTTTATTGTTAATGATGTTTACATTATTTCGTTGCTGATTCAATAGCTAGTCTGCAAACTGAATTCTACGAGAAAAATTTTCAGGAAGCAGTGCATGCACTTTTTGCAAATGATATGGATATAACAGCTGTTCTTGAAAAACTTCAGGTACTATTGCTTTCGATGAATTAAACTGTACTGATAATTTTCGAGTGCGCGTTGATGGAGTGTCATCTACAGCATTTAAAATATTTTCCTCTAATTGCGGGCGTACGTACGGTTCTTCTCAGTCCAGCATCAGTACTATTTTTTCCAAACTTTCCTAAAATTATGAAGAAAGTCAATAATATGTATTTCCTTATTAACTGGAATCGCCCACCATTCTCCCTTAGACGTTGGTCAACCAGTGGCGGCTCGTGGGTGTATAAGGGGGCGTGGTTATAAAATAGCGCCGCAGGCGAAAATTTTTCGCGATTTCAAGGTCATTGGCTTAAAATGAATAGTTAGGAATTCAACCAGCAATATAATTATTTTGAAATAAGGTCAGGGTCAAACTTTCTTGAATATTACGAATTTAGCTAAATTAAGTTTTAATTGTTAATAATTCGTAAAAATATCGGATTCGCTAGAAGGTTGACCTCTACCTCTACGTGTGTTAATTGGGAGCTCCGTGGCATTTTTAGCAATGTTAAAAAAAATTTTAAAATGTTCTTCGTTTCTTAATTCACTGATTCTTAACTTGGCATAGTTTATTTGTGAGAAGCAATAATTTATATCTAAATGTTTAGATTGTAAAATTTGAAACAATATATCGGTGCAACTAAAGATTTCCTTATAGATTTGTGTTAAAATGCAAAATTCAAAATCATTAAAATACTTAAGAAATCCTTTCGCGGCATTAATAGATTCTGATCCGGAACTTGGATCATTAATGATACTTTGAAAAACTAAAATCAAATTATCCCATTCATTAACCACTAAATTTAAAATTTAAGTCGTATCATACAGGGTGTTAAAAATGTAAGCATTAAGTTGTAAAACTTAGTCCACCGCTGGTAAACTAAACAAGATAAATATGTCTCCAGGACACTATTTTAAGATGTCCTTACTAGTGTCCATCACATGTTCTATCTGAATTTGAGGGATTTCCTACATTTTGTATAAGAGGTGCATCGAAAATAAGTTAAACGATATGGCATTATAAAAGTCATATTATTTTTGCTCAAAGAATATATGAGAGAAACTGATAAGTTTTTTTTGTATTAAGTGAATATTCTTCTTTTATTTTTCTTTTGCACTTAATCAAAAAAAAAAAAAATTACTAGTTTCTCCCTTAAATCAAAAAAGTGTATACATCCCTACTCTATCAAAGAATATATGGTAAAGGAATTGACCCCGTTTTTCCGCAGATCCTGTATACAATGAAATATCTATAACACCGTCTTTATGCTTCAAAAATAATTTTTTGTTGGATGTCTTTCTGATTTGATGAATATTTTAATATGTTTTAATGAATATTTAGCATTTCTCATTATATTATTAACTTTTGGAAGGCCCTTGTAATGAAACATTCTTTAGATTGAGTGAATTGGGCTCTACTTTTTTTTTGTTCAGGGTGCAACAACTTTATATTATAAATATACAGGGTGATAATGAAAGGGCTTCATTTTTGATATCAAAACTTTATTTTTTTTTCGTTTTTCTTCCATGTTGTCCTAGATAATTATTTCAAATTTGTTATACTTATTAGTTTTGGAAATATCTACAATAAAATGTCTAAATAGTCAGAGGCAGTGAACAGAATGTTACACTTTCACTCTTCTAAATAATTTGCCTCCCAATTCTTTTTGATCCACTACATTTTTATCGTGTCTCTCATCGTTTTTAGTTTTTGTTTTTTTAGTTTAATAACAAACATAAATATTGCAAATTTAAGACATAAGAACACCTGTAAATAAAAAAATGAACGCTAGTGCCAATTGTTATTCAATACTGTGTAATTTTTTATTTCAACTTTTAAAAGGACATATTTTTCGATGTTGTCAGATCAAAATTTCCCTAACTTAGAAAAGAATTATTTCACATGAAGCTATAATTCTGTTTCTCAAATCTCGCCAACGAGTTTAAATGTCCTTAGAAAAAATAATCCAGGCAATATAAATCGGGGGACCTAGGGGGCCCTGGTTGAGGTCCACCTCGACCTATCCAACGGTTGAAGTGTTGATTTAAAAACTCCCTTACCACCCAACTGAAATGTGGCGGTGTATTATCATGTATAAACCACAATTGGTTTCTTAGTTCAAGTGGTACCTCTTCTAATGGCACCTGGGAATTCCTCTTCTAAAAATTGACGATAATATTGCCCGTTGAATCTTCTTGACAGGAAAAATGGTCTCCAGTAATGCCAGCCCACATATTTACTGTATTCGCATATCGTATATCGCATTCGGATTTTTTTCTGCCCAAAAATGATTGTTATGAAAATTTCGGATGGCATTCTTCGAGAAACTTGCTTCATCTCTAAATAAAGTTTTATTTCCGAACAATGGATTTTGGGCCAACACTGCCAATCGGGGTAGAAAATCGCGTGGGAGAAAAGCTGGATATGGTAAGGATAAATCAAATTATCCATCAAACTAGCACAGATGAAATGTTTAAAGTAAAGCAAAGTTATAGCATTTTCACCGAACCCTCAGAAAATGAAATAAACAAAAACTACTTAGTATCGGAAGTGACAGTTTTTTTTAAATAGAATACCCATTTTTTCATTGTATCAGTTAAAGAGTTTTATCCTCTTTGTAAATATATAGTGGTTGTTGGGGTTATTTTTCACCGTGTTTGAAGGAAATTAAAACATAACACAACATATATATTATTTTTATAATTGTTTAAAATGGCCACCGTTCATTAAAATGCAGGATTGGTACCCTCTTTTAGTTTTTCAATTGCATTAGCAATCATCCCTGGCCTACCAAAGTTGAGAAAGTCAATTTCAATTTGGATATGTTCCTGGAAATCGGCAACACCATGGATGCAGATATATTGTCTTTGAGGTAGCCCTAAAGAAATGTGTCTAATGGTGTTAAGTCGGGACTATTGGGAGGCCATGCAATCGTCTCTCCACGACCAATCCAAATGTCGTAATTCTCATTGAGGTATTCTCTAACTGGAAGAACACTATGACATAAAGGCACCATCTTGCTGCCATATAAAATTCCTTGCGGTGTTTAGAGGAGAAGTTTCAAGAATATCCTCTACGTCATTTGCAAGCATTTCACGATATCTAACTCCATCAATGAAAATATAATATAATAAAAATATTTTGTTTAAAAATGCCCCAAGTTAATGGCAAGCAGAAGCAAATGTTTTTAGAATTTTTAAAGGAGACAAGTATGGTGTTAAAATTTGCACCAATTGCCTAAATACATATTTGTTCAGTCTAAACATTCTGATGAACTCTCGATCTGATAATTCCTCCAGTGCACTTTTCTCAGCACCATGGATTCTCATATGAAAGCCATCATTTTCCTCCTCTGCATCCTCTAAATCAATAATCAGGTTAATATGTAATAGGCCCTCCATTCTTTATTAAATAAATGAGAAAAATTTAATTGCTATTTTTAAATTACTGGCTATTTAAACAGTAAAATAAGGTTAGGAAGTCAGGTGACAAGCGCTCACATACCGAAATTCTGACTTGCTGATATCACCGATTTTCGTACGTTAAGTTACCGGTAAAAGTAGTGAAGAATACCAAATTATTAAATATTACTCGCGTACGAGTCACACGCATCACCTTTCGTTCGTTTTTCGGGTGAAGAATAAGGTCTCCGGTTCGTTTTTTACAGCATTCAGGACTGCTTCTTCAATTCCGACAGTTCTTAGTGTTTAAATTTAAAATAATTATCTGGAAAAATATGGGAGGAAAACGACAAAATGTAAAAAAAAATTCAAGTTTTGATACCTTGTACTTATATTAAAAATTAAGCCTTTTTGACAGCATGTTATAAGTATTTTTTTTTCTTATTTTGACAAGCATTGTCACTCCCTTAAATATTTACGTGGCATTCGTTAATACTCTGTATAAGATGTTTACCATCCTGTATAGACTAAAATCGAAATAGCTTTCTAGAGAAGCCTGCAGAAATTGCGTTATTATACATTTTTACTAAACGCAAGTTACATAATATTGCGAAGTTATATTAATGCAGTTAAATTATTTTTTGCCAGACAGTGAAATTGTTTTTTTAAAATCCCGAGCTAGACTTTTTGCCTAACTATAAGAAAACAAGCCTTAAAAGTATCTATAAAGGATATACAATACTTTAAGTCGTAATGTTTGAATTTTTTTCAGCCAAATACTGTTTTACTAGGTCTCCGACTTTGTTATACGTTTAGCTAACTTTCGCCTGTGTTTTTTCTCAATTATAATAGTAAACATGGTATGTGGATGAAAGAGCTTCATCCAATTATTAAATAAATACTTAATATTTTGTTGTTTTATTTTTGTTTGCACAGAAGCTTTTAAATGGAACACCCTGTATATCTTGGATTTCTACAATTTACAAGGTTGAGCAATGCACATAAACAAATAAGCACACCTGCAGATATGTGGGTTTCATCGTTGTATTGAGCGCCCTTGATTATACAGGGTGTTACTTAATAATAGGCCGTAATTCCAAGGGCGCGTTCCTGAACCAAATTCAAGTATAAAAGTTCATATCAACATGTGTCCTCAAAAGTCTGGTTCTTAGAAAGTTTAAAAAAAAAAACGTTTTTTTTTATTAATAAAGGTCTTTTTACCGATTTTGGTGAAATTTGGCAGTGTTGTTCGTTGTGATAAAACGCTAAGTTAGCACTAACTAGATCATGATTATGAGTTCCAGTGGCGTCCCGGGGGGCAGTGTCACGAATAATATTGTCAAGAGAATGTACGCCACTGACTTGTTTAAAATTTTTATATTGTTTTCGGGTTAAGCAGCTAAAAGTACAACTTTTTGGCCTCTTGATATTTTTTTGTACAAGAAAATGTACGCCACTGACTTGTTTAAAATTTTTATATTGTTTTTGGGTTAAGCAGCTAAAAGTACAACTTTTTGGCCTCTTGATATTTTTTTGTATCTTACTTAGTATTCGAGAAATGAAATTTTTCAACGTGCAAAGAAGTGGCTTTTATTTTTTTCTCGAAAACGAAAAAATATGAAGAGACAAAAAAGTCGTATTCTTAGCTGCTTAATCCGAAAACAATATAAAATTTTTAAACCAAGTCAGTGGCGTACATTTTTTTGTCAATATTATTCGTGAGACTGCCCCCCGGCACGGCACTGGAACTCACAATTATCATCTAGTTAGTGCTAACTTGGCGTCCTATTACAACGAACAACACTGCCAAATTTCACCAAAATGGACGAAAGGCTCTTTGAGATGTTAATAAAATCCCGATTTTTTTTTAAACTTTGACGGCCTTGGAATTACGGCTTATCATTAAGGAACACCCGGTATTTCTACCTGCAATCTTAAGTCCGCAACTACCATGTTACAAAAGTTGTCACTAAAGATCTCAACTAAAGAAAATATACCATGGAACAAAAATTCTAGTAGTACAGTAAGCCTTATGTGTGCTTTATCTAATTCTAAAGTCAAAATTGTTAAAATATGGTCAGTGGCGTAACTTTCGGGGGTATAGCGAGAACAATCTAGGCATTACTTTTTCGTGAATAGATTCGAAACGTTTTTTCAACCAAATTTGAGAACTTTGATACTTCTAAATTAAGTAAGGCACTATCTTGGTCCTATGTCGCTAGGGTACAATGTTTTTGTGGAAAATGGATTTGAAAATTGCGCTGCATGACAAATATGGATTCAAATGTTACAAGGGAAGAAAAGTTACGAAAGCATTTTATTTTTGGCCTGATTTGAATAAAAAGCGAATATTTGACATATTTCTGGTATACAGAGGGCAATTTTTAAATACATTTTTCTCGAAAACTGTATCCCAGCGACAAATAATACCTACCTTTCTTGTTTATTGCCTCCAACCATTATGCCCCTAATTACATTATACAGTAAAATCTCCCAACAGCGACCAGGCTTCAGATAGTCTTGATACTTTCGACACTGGAGCAAGTTTAGGTTCCTCTGTCTCAGAGCTGGGAGTAGTTTCAACCGTTTCTTGGATCTCATCAATACACTCGATGATAGTCAAGTCTGCACTTTCTGTTGGCAAATCGTTATCAATCGAGGCAAGTTGTTTCAAGTTCACAAATGTGTCCTTAATGTTAGGAAACAGTTGTGCGAGCGGAATCCCAGACGGCACAAACATATTCCATACATATTCCATGAATATTCCTTTGGCATATTGGAATATCCCATAAATGTTCCATATCTGCCAAGGCATATGACTGGCATATTGTATGCATATTCCAGGTCACCATGAAATATATGCCTGCAATATCTTTTAATATGCCAAAATATATTTATGGCATATGGATTTATCATAAATAAAAAAGTCGTCAAAGATGTTATTCAGATCACCAGTGTTAGCGTAAGAGTTATCTATCTGATAATAAAACTCAACAGCAGATATACCTTGAAAATCATACAGGTCTACGCTCCGACCAGCACGCATAGCGAAGAGGAAATGGAAGAGTTTTACGACGACGTAATTAAAGCATATCAAGAAACACCCTCAAAATTCAACATTCTGATGGGAGATTTCAATGCGAAACTGGGACAACGATACGAAGATCACGAAACAGCCTTGGGACTGCATGGATTTGGCGAGAGGAATGAAAGAGGCACAATGCTCTTGGAATTTCTGTTACAGCATAACATGTACGCAATGAACTCCTTTTTCAAAAAGTCTCCCCAACGAAAATGGACATGGATGAGCCCCGACGGTGCAACCAAAAACGAGATTGACTACATAATTACGGACAGGAAAGATATCATCCAGGACGTTTCTGTTCTCAACAGCTTTTCAGTGGGAAGCGACCACAGGCTAGTAAGAGCCAGGGTGTGTATAAACATAAAAAAAGAACGACGTAAAATCATGTCTAAAAAGACCAACGCCAAATGGACAGAGGTAAGAGATATGGATGCATACCAAGGACAGATTAGGAAAGACCTGTTAGATAAAAACATAACGGACATACACGATATAAACAGGATGAACGGAAATTTAATCCATGCACTAAAGAATGCCCAAGAACAACACTGCAACAAGAGAATGCCAGCCCCAGAAAAGCTCAGCATAGAAACTAAAAACCTAATGGAAAGACGCCGAGAAGTAAGAGGAGAACACAACATAAATCTGAACGAATTAAGAGAACTCAACAAAACTATTTCCTCAGCAATCAGAAAAGACCTACGACAACATAACACCAGGGAAGTACAGTCAGTGATTGAAACAAATAAGAGTCTGAAGGTACTAAGGAAAAATCTCAGCCCAGGCTCAAAAAACATAACGACGCTGAGGAATACAGAAGGCAGAGTCACTACGAATAAAGAGGAAATATTACAGATTCTAGAGGAGTTCTATAGGGAGCTCTATAGACGACCCGGACACCGCATCAAAACCATTCCATATGTGCAAAATGAAGGCTCCGAAGACATACCAGATATAACAATATCTGAGATTGATAGTGCTCTACGCCAAATGAAGAACAATAGAGCACCAGGAGACGACGGGGTGATGATAGAGGCGATCAAGGCAGGCGGAAGATGTGTCCTGCAGACTCTTAGCCGACTCTTCACGGAGTGCCTGCTCAAAGGAACAACCCCGGAGCTATGGCACAATGCTGTTATCATCGTTCTACACAAAAAAGGTGACAACACTGACTTAAACAATTACCGCCCAATCAGTCTTCTCTCTCATGTCTATAAACTCTTTACCAGAGTAATTACCAATCGCTTAGGCCCCAAACTCGATTTTTATCAACCGAGAGAGCAGGCGGGATTTCGAAAGGGCTTTGGAACAAATGACCATCTTCTGGTAATGAAAATATTGATCGAGAAAATCATAGAATACAATAAACCCCTGATCCTAATATTCGTGGACTACCGGAAGGCTTTTGATGCCATCCATCAAGACAAAATGCTGAGAGCCTTGGCGGAATGTAGAATCGACCACAGATACATCTCACTGATAAAACATATATATGAAACAGCCACAGCTAACGTCAGAGCACATGCCGACACCAACAGATTCCAAATAGGAAGAGGAGTCAGACAGGGAGATACGATCTCACCCAAGCTTTTTACGACCCTTCTGGAGTCTGTATGCAGGCGGATCAACTGGGACTTATCCGGTATCAATATTGATGGAAAGCAGTTGAGTCATCTGCGATTTGCGGACGACATAGTCTTAATTACCGACAGAATAGACGATGCATGTAGAATGTTGGAAGAACTTAACAACGTTTCACGTCAGGTGGGGTTGGAAATGAACCTGTCCAAAACTAAATATATGACAAACCTTGTATTGAGCAATTGCATTGCGTTGAACAGTACCCCAATAGAGCAGGTTTCCTCTTATCAATACCTGGGTCATAAAATAAAAGTAAATAGAGACAACCAAACACACGAACTTAACAGGAGAATTGGTTTGACCTGGGCTGCTTATGGAAAACTGAAACACATCTTTACATCCAACATTCCGGTATGCCTGAAACGCAAGGTCTTTGACCAATGTGTTCTCCCGGTTCTGACCTACGGTGCTGAAACACTGACACTTACTAAACAATCTCGAAATAAAATCAAAATAGCACAAAGAAAAATGGAGAGAGCGATGTTGGGAGTGACATTGCGAGACCGGATTGCCAACAACATAATAAGGCAACGTACCGGCGTGGCCGATGCCGTAACGAGGATAAACCACCTAAAATGGAACTGGGCCGGCCACGTGGCAAGAATGTCCGATGGACGGTGGACAAGGAAGATTGTTGAATGGAGGCCAAGAGAAGAAGCGTACCGAAATCGAGGGCGGCCACCAACTAGGTGGACAGACGACTTAAAGCGAGTCGAGACAAATTGGATACAAGCGGCCCAAGACCGAAGAAATTGGGCAATGTTACGGGAGGCCTATGTCCAACAGTGGACAAGATAACGGCTGGATGATGATGATGATGATGATGCCAAGAATATTCATTTTTTTTCTTTTTCATATAAATATATTTAATTTAGGTCAGGTCAGTTAGTTTAGTAGGTAGAGTTACAAATTTTGTATAATAAAACATCACTAAAATTAATTATTTTTTTTTTTATAAATAAAAAAAATTAAAACCTAAAACCTAGATACTTTTTAAAACAAGGTAAAAAAAAATCAACTAAAGCAGGTTCTGTCAGTTCTGTGACGTACAGGCAGCGTTTCCGAGTTACGCAACAGAAATTAGTTAAACTTGTGTTCAGGGGCGGTCATATCAACATTTTGAGTGGGGGGCCATGCAGTGGCGGCTCATGCCAATTTAGAGAGGCGGTGGCAGGAAAAGTCTTAGCGCCGCGCAGGCGAAAAATTTTTGGGTGCCACGCCCTTTTTTGTTGATGATTCTTGGTTTTCAAGTAGGAAAAATACGCAAAAAACGGCTAGGTAAATTTTAAGAAAATTATAGATACCTATATTATGTATATTATACCTACTTACTTAATTATTTTTATTAATATTTTTAAAAAATTAAGGGTTTGACACGATTTCAATTTATGGAGGCAGGGCTTTTAAAATGTAAATCGACGCCAAGGGGGGGGGGGGGCCATGGCCCCCCCCGTATGACCGCGCCTGCTTGTGTTAAAAAAATTCTTATTAAAGAATAACGATTGCTAATTTTTTTCTAGAAGAACAGTCGGCAATTAAGCACATATATATCTATAAAATATAAACTTTCAGTATACATTTATTTGCAATCAAAATATGTGTTCGTTTAGAACACCGTATAAAACGCCAAATTTGTTTATCATCGCTCGAATTCAAAAATTGACTAAACAATATAATAAAATAATCAAGTTTCATTTTTAACAAAATACTAATAAAATGCAGAAAATGCCTACCCAAAAACTTTATGAAGTCTAAAACATTTTCATATTTAAATTTGTTTTTTAATTAATTAGGTGCACACATATATGCACCTTCCTCTATATTATCTATAAATAAATAGTTCCTATACCTATATCATGTTATGCAAAAATAGAATTTAAGACCGCAATCACTCTGTATAGATATTTATATTATATATATTATTATCAATAAGTATTAAAAAAAATAATTAAGTACATCTATTCTACAATAGATATCCTATAAATATACCCGCGGCATATTCCAGGCATATCTACAATTGCATAGATATGGAATATTCTTATGAGATAAGATACATTTGAGTACACTTGTCATCTTTCAATGCATATATTTTTGTTCGCAACGCAAGATAATAGAGACCTGTTTCATCTGCATTAAATACGTCCCCTGAGGCATAATCCTATAAAATAGTCAATAGCCTTTCTTTCCACAAGCAGTTACGTCTTCGATATTGATATCGCCTAATTCGCCACATATTTTGTTAAGAGTAATATCGTGCCGACGACGGAATTTTTCTAACCATCCAATTAATGCCTTAAAGTTATCTAGTCCAAGATATTGAGCATATTCGAGGGCTTTTGCTTCAATTGTGGGCCCGGATAATTGGTAAGGGCTTGTTTCGCGTCTTACAAGACCATTTAAAAACAACTTTGTCCACTGGCAGTCCTTCGGTTTTGGGAAATTTTCTTTTTTGTTTAACGTTGCCACCTATTACAAATATAACACATTTCTAACTTCTGCTTTATTTTGGAGCAACATAGTCACTTGGGTCTTACCCACTTTAAAATTTTTAGCCAATTTCCTGGTACTTAAACCAGTTTTTTCACTTTCCTTGATTATTTTAATTTTTTCGCTTATATAACGACATTTCCTTTTTCCCGTCATCTTCAAATATTCATGTTAGTCCCAAAACGCACAAAAACTGTTCAAAACAAAACTAACGTTAACAACCGATTTATCGGGCAGGGACGAGTTCACTCCCGGCCTGACCAGGTGGTTTTTCCATGGGTCGAATTCACTCCCAACATATAGGTCGAGTTCATTCCCAAGCGAATATGCATTAAAGGAGGATTAAAAGGTATTACTTTTCAGAAATTGATACATTGTTGCCAAATAGTATTTTTATCCATGAAAGCACGGTGAGTTAGTCATTTATTTTTTCTTAGGAAAGAAAAAACGTACTATGTAAAAGATATTAATAAATCACAGAATAACTAATTGCAAAATTTAGAGAACTCATTATTTTAATTAACATTTACTATAATTAAAAAGAGAGTATCAGCAAATTGATTCAAATTTAGAGAACTCATTATTTTAATTAACATTAACTATAATTAACAAGAGATTATCAGCAAATTGATTCATATTTGGGGGAGGAGTTAAATAATAGAAATAATAAACCCTTAGTGTGATTCTTTATTAGTTGCACATACCAAATTGAACATACCATATTTGTTTAAAACGAAGTGATTTATAGTGTGTGTAATAAAAGTTTGCAATGGAGGCTTCAATAGTTAAAAGTGAAAAAGGCAAAGACATGTTAGTTATCAACGGTTTCAAATTTTCTTTTCACAAGTTGTTAGCAAAAGGCACTTTAAAAAGATGGGCTTGTACGTCCCGGAAACCGCCGTGCAAGGCATTTGTTAAAACTAAACCAGACAGTGTTGAAGTTGAATTTTGTTTATTCCACAACCATGACAAAATATCTGAAGAAATTCTGAACAGGCAAACTATAAGCAATTCAGTGAAAATGAAAGCAGTTGAAGATGTTTCGGCAAAACCAATGGGCTTAATCAGAAAGGAGCTAAGAGAATCCCAATGTGAAACTATTACCACTTCTGACGTTGAAAGAATTAGAAAAAATATGTATGTTGCTAGGTCTCAAACTGCACCAAAACTTCCTAAAAATATCTTTGAATTTCATAATTTACTAAATTCTGTAGAAACAAAAACAAATAGAGGTGAACGTTTTCTTCTAAAAAATGACGAAAAAAATCATGTAATCATGTTTTCATGTAAAAGTAACTTTCTTGCTTTAACAGAAATATCGGAATTATATGTTGACGGCACTTTTGAATATTGTCCGAAATTTTTTTTACAATTATTTACCATTCATAGTTGCAAAAATGGTCATTATGTTCCTCTCATTTTCTTTCTTTTAAAAAATAAAAACACTGCTTCATATAAATTAGCTTTTCATTATTTCAAAGAAGCATACCTCTCTGTAACCGGTCACGAGTTTTTCCTAAAAATCATAACTGCAGATTTTGAAGCAGCTATACATAAAGCGATTCGGGAAATGTTCCCAACTACTGAAATTAAGGGATGCCTATTTCACCTGGGTCAAAGTTGGTTTAGAAAAATTCAACAGTTAGGTCTTGCCAAAGAGTATCAGTTAAAAAACGGTGCAGAAACAGAGGTAACTAAATGTCTAACTTATATATTTGGTTTACCATTTATAAAAGCAGAAGACGTTGGGGAGTGCTTTGCTCTAGATATCGTTTCAATTCAACCAAAAAATGAAAAGTTGGTCAAATTTAATGACTATTTGGTTGAAAATTATATAGAAGAAACATCAGCTTTTCCTCCTCACATTTGGGCTGAAAACTCGTCGTCTTTGAAAAGGACAACAAATGCATGCGAGTCTTTTCATTCTCGTTATAATGCATCATTTTACAATGCACATCCAAATTTTAATCAATTTTTAAATGTTCTTGCAGATTTCCAACTAGACAGTTATATTAAGCTTCAAAGTATTAATACCGTCGCGAAAGTATACGATCGGAAAATAGTATTAAGAAAAAACTTTATAGAAAATAATTTAAAGAAACTACAGAACGGCCGCCTTACCAATTTTCAATTTATAAAAAATATTTCTTTTAAATGTAGAATTTGACAACTATTTGTATTTGTATAATTGTATATATTTGTATAAGTAAAATCTTTATATCATATTTTTTTTTCGGAATTTTTGTACGGAATCGGAATTTTCTGATTTTTTTTATAAAGTTTGTATACATAATAAAATTTTATTTTTTTTAAATTTTGTTTTTTTACTTTGCTACTGTTTTATTTTAAGAAATAAAATAACTTTGGCGAAAAGAATGACTTGGCAACAGTGTTTAGATTTTAAGGTATCATAAATACTTATTCTAATTACGGTATAAAATCCTCTGGGAGTGAATTCAACCATCACCTTTTTGGCAGTCAGCTAATATTAATATTTTGGGAGTGAACTCGTCTCCTCCGGATTTATCAGCCTTTAAAGCAAATTGAATGGATTCGCCTGCAATAAAGTAATTAGTGTATGTACATTGTACAGTGTACAGGGTCATTCCGTATATATTGACCCATATGCTAGCGGCATTATTGATAGAGATATCAAGAAACTGAGGTGAATAAAGTTGTAGAATTTTATATCAAAAAATTATCAGAAAAAAGAAAAGACTGTTCGAACTTTAAAATTTTATTTTTTATAATTTTTGCACGAGTTGTGTTATTGTAAATGGAGCACCTTGTATAATAATAGATATTTGGGAAGAGCATTTTTTACTGATTTCAAAAATAGTTATATAGTTTGATACCTTTCTGACAAGCCATTTAGAAGATATTTTAAATTAAAACTTTCTTTAAAAATTAATATTAAAATCGGGGTAGCCATGGATTAATTAAACAATTTATTAATTTAAATATTGGGAGTAACATTTACAAGATAAAATAATTACAGTTGCTCGATGTGACCGCCATTTCTATCTATACAATCGGTCTGAGATTGAGTTCCTTAAAAAAGGTTCGGACTTTACTTCGAAAACGAGGCAACACCGCGGCAGTACCGAGAGAAGCTTTCTTCTTATTTTATGTCGTCGAAGCGAACGGTAGTAAATTAAAAGCTCCGTTAATTTTTGTAAAATTATAAGTTAATATACAGTCCACTAATTTAAGTTTAGTTTATTTCAATACTAAACATGCATGTTTCTCCTATTGAAAACTCCTGCTGTGGTAAATGTCGCCTCGCCACTCCATAACATTTTTTTTTTTAAATTATGAGCCGCATTTTTCCTCCTAAGCATTTCTTGGCATTCAACGCTTACACCTATCACTATTTTCATCTCTTTCCATTGTTCTTTTCTTTCTCGCTAGGCTAGATGTTTGTTGAAACCTTTCATAGATTCGATGGAATGTTTTTTGTCTGGAACGTGCATCCGGGGGTTAATTCTACGCAGTTCCCGTTGAGCCAATTTAACGCTATTGTTTGCTTTAATAAACGTTTGCAAAATTACTTGTTTTTCCCTTTCTGAATAAGGCATATTTATCAAAAAAATGTAATATTTACTTAATATGTCGGTAACTGTCACTAATAAACATAGTTTTTGTTGCTTTGTGACCGCATAATTCACAGCCACCTAAGAACTTTACTGAAATCTAGAATATTTATTTTTGAAAGTAGCCGCTTAGTTAAAATGCGATTATTTCGACTATTTCCCTCATATACTGTAACTACAATGCGCTTTTCACTTGATTTTCGGTGAAAATCAGCCCTCGGTCGCGATTGAGCTGAAAATTGCACTCTTCTGGTTTTTCATTGTTGGTTACCTACGAGAATAACCGTCACTGTCACAACAAGTTGAAATTTCTGCTTTGACAATTTCGCGTCAATTTATCAAAATGATTCGTTTTTAGTTTTTCATTCAGGAAATAGTCTAAAAAATATATTTCGTGCATGTAAAATGGCTTGATAATCATGCACTCAGATTTGTTGCCCTAAAGAAACAGCTTTCATGCATTTTTATTGTTATTTACCTTAAAAAGTGCCCTCCCTTCGGTCGGGCACTTTTTGGTAAATAACAATAAAAATGCATTCAAGCTGTTTCTAGGGCAACAAACCTTCATGCATGATTTTCAGCAATTTTACATGCACTTAACATATTACTATTGACTATTTCCCTCATATACTGTAACTACAATGCGCTTTTCACTTGATTTTCGGTGAAAATCAGCCCTCGGTCGCGATTGAGCTGAAAATTGCACTCTTCTGGTTTTTCATTGTTGGTTACCTACGAGAATAACCGTCACTGTCACAACAAGTTGAAATTTCTGCTTTGACAATTTTGCGTCAATTTATCAAAATTATTCGTTTCGGAGCATTTTCCTTGAACGACATATCTGAAAATATCTGTGCCGCGGACCACAATAGCAGCTTTGAATCCTGAAGGACTTCAATCAGCAACTACTGCTTCTGCAAATACCATCTATTATAATAATTGTGTTTTCAATTGTAATACTTTGTATTGCTCGAAATAAAAATGTTGTCTTATATTTCTGCACCTACTAGTTTTTCATTCAGGAAATAGTCTAAAAAATATATTTCGTGCATGTAAAATGGCTTGATAATCATGCACTCAGATTTGTTGCCCTAAAGAAATAGCTTTCATGCATTTTTATTGTTATTTACCTTAAAAAGTGCTCTCCCTTCGGTCGGGCACTTTTTGGTAAATAACAATAAAAATGCATTCAAGCTGTTTCTAGGGCAACAAACCTTCATGCATGATTTTCAGCAATTTTACATGCACTTAACATATTACTATTGAATATTTCTCTCATATGTTAAAGTTCCCATAAGAGAAATGCAATTTTCGCATAATTACAGCGAAAACAGCACTGCCAGAAATCGAAAATTGCATCGCAAGTTTATATTGTTGACGAAACGTCAAAGCGGGATTTTATTGTTAACAAACGTCAAAAAATGTAATATTTTTTTAAATCGACCGGAAAGCAACCACTTTCTACTCAATTTTTTAACCGGAAAATGTCATTTTATCGGTCTAGACCAGAAAGTCATAAAAGAGGGACCGGTAAAGTACTTTACCGGTCCCTCTTTTTACTTTACCGGGCCCTTTTTTTACATTCCGATCAATATTTGAGAAAACGAACCAAACCCATAATAAGTAGGCTTTGACTTGATTGTTTCTTTCATGGCGTTTCATGGCAACGAACTGTCAAATTTGATACTGCTTATTAAAAATTGTGTTTAAAAGTTAAAAGTTAGATTATATTATGGAAATGAATGTGGATGAAGGTGAAATTCCTCTTGAAATAACTGAAGCGGCTGCTAGAGCTACTCACGATTTGTTGCCGCATAAGTCCAGGGACAAGTATGAAAAAACGTTTGCCGTTTTCAAATGTTGGTGTAAAGAAAAAAATTGTACTTTTAACATAACAGTTCAAAAATAGATATTATTAATTATTAGAATAATTCTAATTTTAATTATTTATTAAGTACCTATTATCAAATAATATTTATTATAACTATTATAAATAAAAAAAATTCCTGACTATAGAGTTTTCAATCTGTTTAAAACTATATTAATGTAGTAAGCCATTATCTAAATTTTCTTGTACGCCACTGGTCTTGCGTCGATTTAAAAAAAAAATATTGTACGTTACACAACCGGAAAGTACGTTTACAGGACTCGCAGGCTTCCAGGACTCGCCTGGCGGCTCGCCCTGGAAATTGCCTGCTTCGTCCTGTAAAATAGTACTTTCCGGTCTTGTAACGTAATATACTAATTCTGACAATTAACGTCATCTTATTGAGTGACAGCAGACAAAAAAGTCAATGTCAACGAATGTTTTCCTTTCATTTTGTCAAGAATTGTTAATAACTATCTCTTTGCATTGGGATAACCCGTGGCAACGTAAATTTTTTTGTTTTTTTGTAAACAACGCTATTGAAAAAAAAAGCTCTCGCTCGTTGACTGCATCAACCACCATGTCTACGAATTCAAAGCAAAATATTGTTTATTACAATAATTGTACTTTTCATTGCAATTCTTGTAATTTTTAAGCATTTTAATTTTATTGTTAGTATTTTCTGTTAAATAAAATATTTAAATTTACTTGATTCGAGTTCTTAATTAATTTGGGAAATATTCAAATAAATTACACTGGTGCATAAAAATAACCAGATAATTTTTTTATTCAATGTGTTTTTTTTACAAATTGCAATCGTTTGTTTTCATATTTTACGAAAATGCCCTCCTCCTGCGGAGTCGGGCTTTTTCGCGAAAATATAAAAACAAACTCTTGCAATTATAAAAAAACACATTTCATTCAAAAATTATCGGTAATTTTGATGCACTTGTGCACTTACCCCCGAAAACTTTTATATTTAGGTATAGGACATGTTATAAGAAAAATATTCAGAAGTTTTAGGAGATTCTAAAAAGCTAACAATATATAGGGTGTACCATATAAAGAAAAAATATTTTAACCTGTGACTCATTTCTGCAATGCCCTGTATATTCATATATTATTCTGCAAATAGCTTACATTATTCTGTACAACTTTTATATTTAACATTTTTATCTAATGCAAAAAACAAAAAAGTTAAGAGGGGGGGATATTATAAATGATCACCGTGTGCATACCGTTGTGTAACCTGGACTAAAATGTAAGCGTTGAAAATCTCTTTTAGGTAAATGCGTAACTGAAAATGTAATTAAAACCTGCCTGTCTGGTAATTCTGAATAATCCTCTGGCACATTTAACCGCAAATTTGCAAGGTAATTTAACTAAACTGATATTCCAGAGATCTATCTGGAAAATTTCAGCGAGCAATTTCTCCACTCTTATTGTAATTTCCTGGATTTGGGTAATACCACCTACTCGACACAAAACGATCGCAATTTTAGATTTTACTTCCATTTAAAATAGAAAAAATCGTCTCCAGAATATTCACAGACACTTTTGTACAAGGTGTTCGCGTATATTTTGCCCAATAGATATCTCCATTTTTATTGGTTTTAGAGAAATGGTTAAATTAGCAAGGTTATATCATATTCACCGAACCTTCAGAAAATGAAATTAACAAAAACAACTCAGTATCGGAAGTGAAAGTTTTTTGACAAGTGACAGTTTTTTCAAATTTTTTCATTGTATCCGTTAAAGAATTTTATCCTCTTCTTAAGTATACAGTATGTCCACGGATAGACATCCCCATAGGAATAATGGACCAAAAATTTCGTTTTTCGACAAAAAGTCATTCTTGATAAAAAGTTCTGCATCTCGAAGAAATGTAGCCTACGAGGAGATTTTTTGATTTTTTTATACAGGGTACCCAAAAAATAAAAAAACATGAAATACCATCAAGAATAAATTAACTTTACTTATCGTTTTAAAGTAAAATCGCAAATAAAAAAAGGTTTTAAATCATATTCAGTGCTTACATAATAAACGTATTAAACAAAAACATTGCACAACAAAAAGAACTGCATTGCAAAGCAAGAACTATTATTTATTCAAATACGCCTCCCCCGTTTTCGACGCATTGTTCAAATTGCCTTCTAATGTGATCATAACTTCTTCTTACCTCCTCGAGGGAAATCATTTGTACTGACTGTAAAATCCTCTGTTTCGAAATATCAACATTACATTCAATGGGTTGCTGAAAAGTTAATTGCTTTAAACGGCCCCAAAGGTACGCGTCTGAAATCGTGAGGTCAGGACTCCTTGCAGGCCACATAACTGGACCGTACCGGCCAATCCATCGATTTCCAAATTTCATGTTAAGCCACTCTGTAACTTCGCGTGCACAATGCGCTGGGCACCCATCTTGCTGAAAGTACATTTGTCCCCTGTACTGCAATGGCAGCTCATCTAACTTATCCGAAAAAAAGGTTTGTAGCATTTCCATGTATGAATTCCTATTGCACGTGTTCTCAGAAAAAAACGGACCTATTATTCCAAAATACGAAATTCCACACCATACATTAACTTTTTTAAAATATTGGCGATGGGCAGGAATTCTAAATTGGGGATTTTCTGTGCTCCAGTATCGTACGTGCTGGGAAGCCACTGTACCATTTGTTGAAAAAGTCGATTCATCAGTGAATAAAATAAGTTTGTGAAATTGGTTATTTTCATTTAAAATTTTGTCCCCTACCCATAAACAAAAATCCAGTCGTTTCGCATGGTCTCCATCTTCTAAAGCATGATTAAAATGCGGTTTGAATGGGTGAAACTTATTTTGTTTTAAAATTATTTGAATTTGACTTTTTTGGACAATAAGCAAATGTTGAGCTCGTTTCCTTAGTGAGACAAGTGGGTTCTCCTCAACAGATTGTAAGACCACAACGGTAGCTGCATCATCCTCATCAAACAGTTTCTTCTTCCTTTTTAAGTTTTCCACCGACCCCGTGTGTTTGAATTTCTTGATTAATTGTCTAATTGCATACGTCGAAACATAAACTCCAGGAAACTTTTCTAAAAACCTTTCTTGTACATAATTGTAAGAGTTTACACCGGTACCATAACACTGGACCAAAAATATTTTTTGTTCAACGGACAGCATATTTCTTTTAATATTTTAAAATGAAATTTTTGACAACTTCATAACATTACAATAATATCATGACGTTTTATCAGATTTTTATAGGATACCTGCATTAGGTGGGATAGGTAAAAAAGGTAAAACTAGAGATTGTTCAGTAAAAATAATACACGTATTAATATGATGCTGGAGTAGAGAAAATCCCCAACTCAGAATTGAATATGATTTAAAACCTTTTTTTATTTGCGATTTTACTTTAAAACGATAAGTAAAGTTAATTTATTCTTGATGGCATTTCATGTTTTTTTATTTTTTGGGTACCCTGTATAAAAAAATCAAAAAATCTCCTCGTAGGCTACATTTCTTCGAGATGCAGAACTTTTTATCAAGAATGACTTTTTGTCGAAAAACGAAATTTTTGGTCCATTAGTCCTATGGGGACATACTGTATAGTGGTTGTTGGGGTTATTTTTTACCGTTTTGGAATTATACGAAAATATAATAGAATTATCAGTATCCTCATTAAAGTTTTGTAAATGGCTCATGTTACTCATACCTGTCACCTTGACTAAATTGCTCCTGTCATCTTTTGTCTTTTTGACAAATCTTAATAAACGTTGTCAAAATCAGAGTGTAAATGGGATACTCTAAAGAGCAAAAGTTCGAAATTCTTAAAATATATATCAAATGTGGACACAACAAGCGAGAAGCGCAACGCGAATTCAGAAGGCGACATCCACATTTAGTGATTCCTAGCGAAAACACTTTCCGAAATGTGTTTCGTCAACTTTCTGAGCGAAAAACATTACAAAGAAAGAAAAGGCATTATTGGATACTTGAGGATGACGAACTTGCTATTCTTTTATATTTTCAACGTAATTCTTATTTCTTTTTATATTCGCTTCGTATCATTTAAAAGCTGAATCTGTTTTCAAAAAATCCACAAAATTCGATAAGGGACTGTGCAAGATATCTTGGCACATATTGCACAGTAGTTTTTAAAATTCTGAAACGGTATAAATTCCACGACTTTAAATTCAGAAAAGTTCAAAAATTAACAGAAGAACAGAAGCAAAGACGTTTGGTGTTTTGCCGTCACATGACAAACATCCTCAACTTCTTCTTCTTCTCCTTCCTTAGCCCATCATCATCCACTCCTGAATGTAGGCCTCCTCCAACATCTTCCATGTTTCCCTGTCCAGAGCTGCCTGAAACCAATTTCTCCCCGCTATTCTCTGGATGTCATCTCGCCATCGCTGTAGTGGTCTTCCTGCTTTTCTCTTAGTGGCTCTGGGTTGCCATTGTATTAGTTTGTTCGCCCATTTGGAAGGGTCTTGCCTGGCAACATGACCCGCCCATCGCCATTTAAGTTGTGACACTCTTCTCATAACGTCTGCAACCCCTGTTCTTCTTCGGATCTCCTCATTTGTCCAGCGATCTCTCAGACTCCCAACATTGCACGCTCCATGGCTCTCTGGATTACTCTGAGCCTTTCTGCATTGTTCTTTGTCAGAGACATAGTTTCTAGTCCATATGTTGCTACTGGTAGAATGCAGGCATCATAAACTTTCCTTTTAAGGTTAATTGGGATGACGTGAGATTTTAAAATGTAGCTGAGCCTACCAAACGCCGCCCAGGTTAATCTTGTTCTCCTTGATATCTCTGAGGTTTGGTTCTGTTTTCCCAGCCTGATGGCGTGACCCAGATATACGTATTCCTCTACCTGTTCAATTTTATGGCCGTCCACAATTATATCTATGTCTTCACAGGTCATCACCTTCGTCTTGTCTAGATTCATTCTGAGTCCAATTTGCATTGATGTCTCTTTCAGTTCTTCCAACATGGCTCTTAGTTCCTCTATGTCGCTACTTATGATAACAATATCATCGGCAAAACGAAGGTGACTTAGACGAGTTCCGTCTACGCTGATGCCTTTGTTTTCCCATGGCAGGTTCTTAAAGGCTTTCTCTAGTGCAAGTGTAAACAGCTTTGGAGATATTGTGTCACCCTGACGAACCCCTTTTTCTATGTTGATCTTATCTGTTAATGTATCTTCATCGATGAGAATTTGTAGCGTAGCGTTCTCATAAATGTGTTTTATAAGGTTGGAGTATCTTGTGTCTATTCTTGCATCATCCATTGCGCTCAGAACAGCCCATGTTTCTACCGAGTCAAAAGCCTTCTCGTAGTCGACGAATGCTAGGTGTAGGGGAACGTTATATTCAGTGCATTTCTCTATTAAACTAAACTATCACAAACATCCTCAACAATAACGCCAATTTGTTTGAGAACATTATGAGGACCAATAAATCTTCTTTTAATACAGCTTCAGCTCCAAATCCCCAAAGCACACACTTCTGGGCATCGCAGAATCCGCATCTTACAGTTGAAGTGATACGTTCTGGGTGAGTATCAGTAAATGTGTGGTGCGTCATAGTGCAAAATAGAATCATCGGTCCAATTTTCATTGATGGATCTTTTAATCGAGTTAGATATCGTGAAATGCTTGCACATGAAATAGATATTTGGATTGGTCGTGAAGAGACGATTGTATGGCCTCCCAATAGTCCCGACTTATACACCATGAGACACATTTCTTTAGGGCTACCTCAAAGACAAAATATCTGCATCCAGACCAAATAGTGCTGCCGATTTGCAGGAACAAATCCAAATTGGAATTGATTTTCTCAGCTTCGATAGACCAGATATGATTGCTAATGCAATTGAAAAACTAAAAGAGGGTTACCAGTCCTGCATTTTAATGAACGGTGGCCATTTTGAGCAATTATAAAAATAATGTATATATTGTGTTATGTTTTAATTTCGTTCCAACACGGTAAAAAGTAACCCCAACAACCACTATATATTTAAAAAAAGAATAAAATTCTTTAACTGATACAATGAGAAAATGACGGTATTCCATTTGAAAAAACTGTCACTTGTCAAAAAACATTCACTTCCAGTTGTTTTTGTTCATTTTATTTTCTGAACGTTTGGTGAAAATGCTATAAATTTGCTAATTTAACAGTTTCTCTAAAATCAATAGTAACGGAAATATCTTCTGGGCAAAATTTACGCGAACACCCTGTACATATTAGATAATATTAGGTTCTACACTTAATATATTAATTATTATTTTAAAATAAAAAATTGCTAGGGCTGTGCTGTTAGGGTTATTTCCAGTGAACTTGGCATTGTTGCAGCAATAACAACTTATTTTTCATTTATTGAGTCACATCTAACTTTTGGGATAGCGCTCTGGGGTTACTGTAATCAGCAACTGTTGAACCCTACATTTATTTTACAGAAAAGAGGTCTTCGCTATATGAGTAAAGCTAGATCACGGGAACATTGTAGACCGCTTTTCATCAAACATAAAGTCTTTACTTTAACATGTTCTTTTATTGTCGAGAGTATGACCCTTATACACAGAGGTTAATCTGTGCCTTATACATAAAAAGTATTTTGGTTCCACCAATGAGGTTGGCTGAAAATATTTCAATCTTTTACTTCCCCAAAACGACAGTAGCAAAAAACGCCATTTGTTATGAAAGTAAAAAAATGTATAATTACTTTCCTCAATCCTTGAGAAATATTTAATCATTAAAGACATTTGAAAGAAGGGTTAAAGGTCTACTAGTTGATCAGGAGTGCTATTTTTTTCAGCCATTCAGGATGTATTTCAAAAGGAGGTTACAAACCTTCAGCATTATAATCCGATCTTAAAACAGATTAGAAAACTTGCCCCCTTTATTGATATCCGTGATGTTCTCAGGGTGGGCGGTAGATTACGCCACTCTGAATTGTCATATGATGCTAAGCATCCTATACTTCTTCCTAGGAGTCACAAATCCAACGAAAAATTATTAAAGTACCTGGAGGGCTTCAACATTATTAGTGACCGCCAGTATGGATTCCGTAAGTCTAGATCAACAGGAGACGTCGCCTATGTTACTCATGTTTGGAACAACCCAATAGAACATCATGGGGAGTCCCGGGCGGTAGCACTGGACATTTCCAAGGCTTTGACTGAGTATGGCATTAGGGGCTCCTAACTAAAGTGAGAGCATGCGGAATGCCGGTTCAATTTTGTTCATGGTTGTCAAGCTTTCTTAAAGACCCTTCTCTGCGAGTGGCGATGGACGGATTTCTTTCAGACACATTTAACATCAACGCAGTAGTCCCTTAAGGTTATATATTGTCGCCAACCCTCCTTTTATTATGCTTTAACGATCTTTTCGAAAAAACTAAAAATCCTATATATAGCTTCGCTGATGACAGCACACTTGTTTCATCTTTTACTTTGGATGCTCGGACATATGCTGCCAATGCACATAATATATCTCTATAGGCAGCAAGAGGTTTCACATCTCAATAAAGACCTGGAAGAAATTATGTCTTGTGGTAACAGTAACCAAGTAGAATTTAACGCTAAAAAACCCAGGCGGCAGTTTTTTTCTAAAAATTTTATTGTCGAAGAACCGGATGTAGTCATGGCGGGATACTCAATTCCCTTGGCTTCATCAATTCATTTACTGGGCGTCAATTTGAGAAGTCATAATAGTCATATGTCTTGGCAGTCACGTTGCGGCCATTGCCATGGCAGCCTCGCAGAAGCTTCGAATACTTTTCCGAACTAAGAACCCCTATACATCCCAACAACTTTGGATGCTCTATAAAACCTAAATCCGAACCCTGAGATTGCTAGATTCCATTCAAAGAAGAGCCATTCGCTTGATCGGTGACCATGATCTGACAAACAAACTGCAACGAGCCACTGCAGTCCACCCGTACGTGGTTTAACTTAGTGTCTCTCGAATGGCACTGTTTAAAAATTCTTTCATCTGGAGAACTTCATCACTCTGGAACGACCTCCCTGAGGCCGTGTTTCCCAACGAGTATAATCTCCAAAGATTTAAGAGCAACGTGAATCGTTTCCTGCGCACTCGCACCGCTCGCAGAGCGACATAAAGGATTAATCCTGCAGTGCTGTGCCTTATCATAGAAAGAAAAAAATATACACAGATCTTTTTCTGTACTTGTTCTAAAAATCATTACAGCTAAGAGTCTATTAATGCTAAGAATTAAATACCTACCAAGCTCGCTTTAATAGAAATGTAATATGTATAGAAAGTTATAAGAGAGTTTCGTTAAGGGGTCCATCAAAGCCCCAGCGACCTATGGATAATAAATCCTGACTGTTCAGGTGTGGTGATAAAGGTGTTGTCACCATAGACAACAGTGTTTGATAGGGAAAAATAAAACTAAACCTTTTTCAATCAATGTGGTCCCAGTAAGAAAAATCAAGGGGTGTTAGGTCAGGATACCTTGCTGGTCACCTTACTGGGCCATTACTTATACCCATCCAATGATTTCCAAAAGTCGCATTCTAATAAGCTGTCACTATTCTAGCATTGTGTGCCGAAGCGCCATCTTGTTGATAAAATATTTGTGCGTATTGCCTAGCAGGTAAATTTTCCAGAAGATTTTCAACGTGGTTCTGAAGAAAAGCAAGGTATTGGGCTACAGTTAAATGTCCTTCAAAAAATATAGGGTCTATTATACGTGTTCCTTTAACGCCCAGCCATACGTTGATGTCATATCTTTCCTGAAACGCGCGCTTACCGTGTTTGCCCACTACCAGTTTGTCGTTAAGGGGTCCATCAAAGCACAATTCCCCTATACCCGCCGTCAATGCGGGATAGGTAATTTGATACCACGTAATTCAAGATATTGCACAATGGATTTTCAGTATTTGCCTTTGAAGAAAGAAGGGAAGGTTAAAAAATTTAATACCTTACTCATGTCTTTTATAGGTGGTAATAAAAAAGTTATACAATGTTTATTATTATTATTTATTTATTATTTCTTTTTATGTCTCACCCAAGATTAATGTTTTACAGGTGGTTGATTCATAGGATGGCACACAATAATAATTTTTTACCAAATATTTTAGTTACGGACGACGCAAATTTTTCACGAGATGCTATTATGAACTTTCAAAATGATCACTTTTGGGCCGACGAAGGTCCCCAGGTTATCAGAGAAAGTCATTTTCGCCAACAATTTTCGCTCAACGTTTGGGTAGGAATTATTGGTGACTACCTAATTGGCCCATTTTTCTTTACCGCCAAGATTAACAGGTGAATCCTACACGGACTTTTTGCGACATCATTTACCCATTTTGTTAGAAGAAGTACCCCTAGATGTAAGATTCAACATAATGTGGTTTATGCACGACGGGGCTCCAACTCATTTTAGTGTTCTTGCTCGTCAGCATCTCGACATCACCTACCCTAATCGCTGGATTGGACGTGCAGGACCTCAAAATTGGCCAGCTCGCAGTCCTGATATTAATCCTCTAGATTTCTATTTATGGGGTCATCTGAAGGCTCTTGTTTATAAAACTCCTGTATGGTTCGTTCACAGATTTAAGAAAATGACTACCTGCCTTAGTTATCACCCATCATAAAATTGTTTGTTGAAAGGGTTTCAAGGATCATAGAGATAATGATTTTATTATCCAGGTAGGGGACCGTACTTGGCCGTAATTAGTTTACAAAGCCTTATTAAATAATGGAAAAAAATAAGTAGACAAATCAGTATTGCAAAACCAGTCATTTTATTAGTTCGTGTGAAATAAAAACGCAAATATGTGGCGTCCGTGGATTGGTGAATCTAGTATGGAACAGCCGGAGAGGGTACAGGTACAACCACCAAAATTCATACATTCGAATTCGGAATATTACAGAGAGATTTATTATTAACATAGGTGTTGATAGTGACAGTGAAAATGAATTAAATGAGTAAACTGTAGTTGCATTAATTAATTATAATATGTTCTATCTAAAATTGTTTATTATTTGTGTCAAATTATCCATGCTTGAAATACAATTCAGTGCGGGCCTGTGTAGACCCAAGTCTGGTTTTAAACAGGCGTCAACACGAGTCGGTAAGTCATTCTCTTAAATTTGTGAACTACTAGATGTGAATGACTTGAGAAATCGGATAATTCACAATTGCAATGTCATACGGAATACTCCAGGTATTTTTGAACGTGTCAGATAATCAATGACAAATCGATTGCAGTCGTGCATTTTATCAGAAGGTGGACATTTTGCTCATTTACTGTAAGGTCGAAATAGTTTATTTTCTATTTTTGGTTGTTATTTTATGTTGTCCATGGATAGCTTTTAGAATGAGTGATTTTTATTTTTTTTCTCGCAAACGAAGCCAGATATGAAAAAAACACCAGAGATCAAAAAGTTGTATTTGTAGTTGCTTAATCTTAACAAATAAAAAAACTAAAAACGTACTTTTTTTTTCTCAATAATAATTGGCTGTGGTGCCCACTGAGACGTCACTGGACCCAATAATTTCAATCTAGTTATTGCTAAATAAGCGCCATATTACTTCAAAAAACTGAACCAAATTTAAACCAAATCGGTCTAAGGATATTTATGACCGTTTTTTTTTAAACTTCAACGCCCTGTATCTCAGAAACGGACATATTATGTTCATAGGAACTTTTTTTCTTAAAACGACCTTACGTATCACCTTCTGAAGTTTCGTACCGTAATTAGGAAACACCCTGTATAGGAACTTGTTCTAATGGGTGATTTTTTTATTAATCTTTAGTCTAAAAGTTCACAAAAACAACTAGTTAAAGAAAGCAACTTTTCGATTAAGTTCATATTTGTTTACAAGAGTTTTCATTACATAAAGAAGTGAAATTATATTTTCTGCTTCATACATGACCGATAAACAATACTTTACATAATCCCAACGAAACTAAGGGCAGAAGCTTTTACAAACGGGATTTTACAATGGGCCTTTGTTTTACGAACAATAAGTCTTTTGATTCGTTGTTATTGTCTATATTTTATCTCTTTGCGATGTGAGCGCTTTGTTTTAAATCATTGACGGTGGATTTTTGGTAAATACTTTAACAAAACAGTTTAGAAACGCCAAAGAATTTACATTTCCCCAGGTTTAAATATTTTAACGCCTGAGCAGAATTACAATTTGTGTCTGACAAGACAAAGCCTACGGACAGACAGACCGACGAACAAAGGTGTGGCTAAAACATTTATTTACTATTTAAGGTTCTTCCACTCTTAAAACATTAATTATTTTGTTTCTGTTTACGACTTCTAGCATTATCTTGTTTAGATCAGTTTTTTTTAGAAACATTCACTCATTCTTATAATTTAATTTATAGTTGCGGGAGGCGTCGCGTGTATTGCGACCATTATTTAAATAAACTTCACAAAGGCATTTGATATTATCACTTCTCGATAAGGCTTAAGAACCCCATTACACCTTTGGGTATACAGCTGTGCGTTTTTTTACTCGGGTCTACGGATAACGCGAGAGATTTTTTGGAGCCACCTTCAAATTTAAAGTCGATTAAAACAAGTCAATAGAAAAATTCACATTTTTACCATAGTACACATTTTTTCACCCACTCAACTTTGTGGAAATACCATTCCCTTTTTCTTTAAAGGCAAACCTTGAAAATCCACATATCCAAGCAAACACGTCTGCGACATGACCAGATGAATGTCAAGTTTTCTGACGTTAATACAAGGCATATAAAGTGTAACTTTCTTCGACTTGGTGTATACAGGGTGTTTCAGAAGTACGATACGTAACTTAAGTGGGTGATTCCTTATGATATTCTACACTGAGCGAAATATCGAGTTGACATAACTCAAATATGGGTTATCCCAGACCAACGCGTGTTGCTAATAGGGGACAGCTCAGACCTCTGAGTTACGGCAACTAAATCGAAGAGATTGCATCAAATCACTGTTCATGAGTTATCATAGCCCTGCAGATGGGTTGTTTTAGCTAGCTAATTGATACTGGGTTTGACGAACACATGCGACGTGGGCTGCAGCAATTCATTATTTAAGCTGCCAGAAACCAATATGGGAGTTGTGATGCCTCACTACTAGGGCTAGATTAACTCATGATTCGAGCTATCAAAACCGGACCTTTCAGTTGTTCTAGCTTACTTTACAACTATAGATTTAATCTGCCCTAAATGTTGGCAGGGAATCTTAATAGAGCCAAGAAACACAAGGAATATTTACTAATATGTACTTTAATTAACAAACACTTGTTACGAAAACACAGCTAGGTTAACTGACATTACTGACATAAGTGACATCTAACAACATATGATAAACGTCAAGTGCAAAGAAACTACTCTATGAACGAAGCTAGGCACAATAAGGATTTGGCACTTTAAATATATTCCAACACTAAAATTAGATTATTAATTCTCATTATCACGCATCAAACTCTGAACAAAAATGAAAAAAACATCCCTCCGATCAACGATTGCGCGGATAGCAAGTCCAGTTATGTGGTCCAAGACGACGCGACGTGCACAAAGATACTAATAACAATGGGATGGAGTTACCGCGCTAAATCGGTACGAGCGTGAATTCGTAACTTTCCGTGACTTTTCGATTTATGATTTACCCTCGACATGAGTTTTTAGAGCACTATTTACGACTTATTCCAATTCAAAATAATTTAACACATGGTAATGAGTTAAAATAATGCACGTCTGGGTCAAAACGGCACTTTAAAATCAGTTAGTAAGTTTTCCCAATCCAAAAACTGAGTTCAGGTAACTCATAAAATGGTTACAAAATGAAGGGTTGTGGTAATCCCAAATGTGTTTAAAATGTTGATATTTGTGTGTTGAGGCGAACCACAAGAAGCTGAGTTATTGTAGCGTTTTTAAATGAGTTGTGATAATTCGTAGGCTCAGTTTGAACAACATAGAAACGTGCGTTAAAGTAGCTCTAATTCTGCAACCCACGACATCGGTAAATCCATTTTTGTCAGTGTAAGAGAATTATATTATTGATATAAAGGGTGTAAAAGTTCTTCAAAAAAATCGTTTTTTTATAAGTTTTTTAAATATCCTTTTCTCCATTTTTTTAGAATTTGGTACCGCTATTCATATTTACCATTAAACATGGAAAATTATACGAACTCTGAGAAGGTTGACATGCTCCTGGTATACGGGTTTTGTCAAGGAAATGGGCGTCAGAGTGTTAAGGTTTACATGTAGAGATTTCCTAACCGTCGAATACCAAACCACCAAACATTTGCCAATATCGAGCGTCATCTTTTAGAAACGGGCAGCTTTGAGAAAAAATTTGAAGGCAGGGGTCGTATGCGAATAACTCGAACTGTGGAAACAGAAGAGAACATTCTGGAAAGAGTTGAAGAAGAACCAAGTACTAGTACCCGTCGCTTAGAACGTGAGTTACATGTTCCTAAAACGATTGTCAATGAGGTTTTAAAAGAACAGTTGTTACATCCATATCACGTGCAAAATGTCCAGGAACTTTTACTGACTGATCCCCCCATGCGGCTTACATTTTGTCAATTTATTAGAAACAAAAGAATCCGTGATCCAAATTTTTGTAGAAAAATATTGTTTATTGACGAGGCGTGCTTTACAAGATCTGGAGTAACCAATCTGCACCGCGAACATATTTATTCAAATGAAAATCCACATGCCATTAAAGTTGCACATCATCAGCATCAATTTAAATTAAATATTTGGGCAGGTATTATTGATCGCTACCTTATTGGTCCTATTGTTATTCCAGACAGGTTAGATGGAAATATTTATTTAAATTTTTTTTACACATTTGCTTAAGTGATGTTTTCGTTTTACTTAGTTTCTTACAATATTTTTAATACATACTTTCAACTTTGTTGTACTTTGTTTTATTATTACTGTTAATAATTGATGTATGCAGGTAATTGTAAATATTTTTTTTCTGGCAAAACAGCTCATCGAACGAAAAATATTGAAGAGGTAAAATAGCTTCCAAATACATCCAGTCACTCGACAAAAATATCTGGGTTGTCATAACGCCGTTGATATAAAAAATCAGGAGAAATGTGACGTATTATATCACTTTTATAACACTTCCACTTATTTACAGCCGGTGACTATACTACTAGAAAACGTCATTTTATAGCGTTAGTCTACATACTAAAAATCGTTAAAATCGATTAGCAGGTTTTCACGTAATTTAGGAAAAACCAATATTTTTACAAATTTTTGACGCCCTTTACCGACAATTTTGGATATAACTAAGTCGGCTTAGATCGACCTATTTTGACGTCAGGAGTCTGACGTCAAACGTTGTACACGTATTGTCCGGACACCCTGTATATTATTATCTTAAACAGTGCAATTTTATATTCTGTCAGCAACGAGTGCGTCCTTGCTTTCATTCGATCATCCGCTGGGTCTTATCTGCATTAGGGGATTAGCATTTACAATGAGTTTGTAAGATAGATAGACGGAAAGTTAGGTGATTTATTGGTAACCTTATTGCAACAAGTCCCACTTAAAAATCAATCTATACCTGCTACCTGTGGGCACCTTAAATCAAGTCGCCCCCGAAGGGCGTTCGCGCAACCCACAGCTATAATCCTTCGGGCGACCGATCGTCCTTATCGGCCGTTTACGATTATCTAACCTCAGGTAATGGACCCGAAAACCTAATGCCCCTAATACACCCCAATCGATTGCAGTAGGCCCAATTTGCTGCGGAGGCTTCCCGGAAGCACCCGATGGTTTAACAATTAATTATGTGGATGTGGAACTCAATAAGGCGTTAAATTAGATTATCTCGTGTTGGTCGGTCTATTCGGCTCGACGGACCAAAAGCGGTAATAGAAAAATAACTGCGCGTGTAGGAATTGTTTGGTAAAGTTGGTATATTTTTGCTGAAATTCATTTTCTGCAATTGTGTGGTAATGAATTCTTTACCGCATTATTTTTTTTAGTTCGGTAAGTGGTTTAGCGGGTGGTGGACCATATTAAATTACATGTACATTTTGCTACCCTCAAATTTTGGCCCCCCTATTATTTTTACATTAAAATTATATGAGGCTTTTTTAAAGGTCCTTGTTTGGTGGACCCAAGCACCAAATTTTATTATTTTCTAATGAGACAATTAACAGCTATTTAGAAAAACTCTTCGTAAAATTCTTGGAAATTAAATACGACTCTGATACATATCTTAATAAGACCACTATACTCTGTTGCCTAATGCGAGAGGGTAATGAATTTAAATTTGCAATGACAGGAAATGGGTCCTGTCATTGCAGTGTGGACAAGTTTAAGGTTGCACCCCGAATCGGCCCTAAATTAGGGGCATACAATAGAAAGACGAGTTTCGTGAATAAAAGTAATGTGATAGCGGAGTTAGTGCAGGTAGCTTATTAGAATAATAGGTATAATAATAATTATACTGATGATAATTAAAATATTGATAATTTTAATATTAATAGTGTGATGTCCTACAATTCCCGCCCAAACATTACTTTTTTGTGGATATTGCGTCCGAGTATGAACAAGACGATATTAATTTTATTGGCTTCAATACCGGGAATTTTGAACATTTGGTTCCTTGTTGAAGGTGAATGTATATTCATCGGTAAAACAAATATTTTTTAAAAAATCCCTATTAGTATTTGCTCTTTCCATTACCTCATAACAAAATACCATTCTCCATTCTTCATCACCTTGCCGTAGCTCTTGATGTTTTTCATACTTGTAAGGAAAATATTTATGTTTTTTTAAAGTGCGCAACACTGCGGCTTGATGTTTTTCTACAGTTTGCCCAAGAATCCTCGTGCTAATCATTTTATTTTCCTCCACGTGCAGTTAAATATCAATTATTATCCCTTTCTTCAGCTTTATTGATAATTAAAACTCAAAAATGACCTTTTATAACAAAGAAATTATTGGAAATCAAATCTTTTCAAAGATCAAAAAACTTAAAAACAAAACAGACGTAATATATGAAATTTCATGCAATAATTGTTCAAAAGTACATATAGGACAAACCTCATAACATTTACAAAAACTAGTACCTATCCTAACTGTACTGATACGATTGTCACATAAATATCCAATATAAACAAACTCCAAAAAGAACCAGTCCACCGTCAATTTATAAACAGATTGCGATAATTTAAGCCGCATGGTTGTAGAAATTTTACGAATAAAGCTTTGAGAAATATAGTAAGCATATCCCAGGCAATAATCAAAGAGGGCCACTTTCCGTCCTCCTGGAAGCATGCAAAAGTCATCCTAATATATAAAAAAGGTGAGGATCCTACGGCGCCAGCTAGCTACAGGCCGATCAGCCTGCTGTCGAGTCTTGGGAAAATCACAGAAAAACTAATTTTGAATAGACTTAATGACTTTGTGTTTATGCGTAACGTTCTGCCTGTCGAACAGTTTGGGTTTCGGCCTGAACATTGCACAGTCAGGCAGACGACGCGACTAGCTTCAAATATAATAAAAGGCTTTAACAGGAGAGAGCACACGGGAGCGGTTTTCTTTGACGTAAGCAAAGCATTCGACAAGGTCTGGCATGATGGCCTCTTGTTGAAGTTGATAAGACTCGGAGCTCCGAACTACTTAATCAAGGTGGTAGCTTCTTTTTTGGAGAATAGAAGTTTTGCTGTCTCGTCAGAAAATGCACTTTCTATGAATAAACACATCAGGGCGGGAGTACCGCAAGGTTTACCTCTCTCTCCGATGCTGTATAACATTTATACTCATGACATTCCGCGCGATAGATTTACGCAGCTCTATCTTTTCGCTGACGATACCGCAATTACTTCAACTACCAAACAGCCGCGACTTGTCGTCAGCCGGATGCAGCGCTACATAATCAAGCTAGAGAAATGGCTGTCGGATTGGAAGATTCGCTTGAATCCCTCTAAGGCCTATTCTATACGAGCCACAAAAACGCGACCGTTTGCCTGCGAGCGACACGCGTGTGTCACAGAACCACAGAGTGTTAATTGGGCATACTATACGGGCAACTTTGCGGTCGCGTGTGGACGCGTCGTTGGCGTGCCGGCGTGTTGAACGCAAGAGGTTGCGTAAAAGTCGCGCGCCGGAGACCGGCGTTTCATTCTACATGTAGCAACTTGCAAGCGTCTGGCCGGCCGAGCCGATTTGTCCTTCAGCAGTCCACGACTAGTAGTGCAGATCATTGTTGTTAAATTTTTGAGTTCTGTGATTGTTGTGCTTGGTATCTTTGCAAACAAGATGTTTGAAACTGAACGATTTATTTGTGAAATCGAGGGTCAACCTCCTCTCTATGATGTTAAAAGTAAGGAATATTCTAATCCGGTAGTACTGAAAAAAACTTCTCAGGATATCTCCGATGTTCTGCAAAGCTAAGATGGAACACCCCTAAGGTCAGGCGATTAGCACCAACCGGGTGTACCCACCAACAGAGATACACCCAACTTGTACGGGATCCATAGCAAATATGAGGCGTTTTGTCGCTAGTCTAGAATGGGTCGCGTTTCACTCGCCGGTTAGATGCGCTACAAAGGCGCGGCGTCAACACGCTCGTATAGAATGGGCAAAATTTTCAAGCGACTGAGCGTCTAACCGGTCGCGTTTTTGTGGCTCGTATAGAATAGGCCTAAGACGAAGGCTATTTATTTTTCGAAAAGCAATGTTAGTAGGCCTGAGACAAGGCTTCGGGTCAACGGAGTCCAGGTGAACTGGTGCCAGGATGTAAAATACCTGGGACTTATATTTGATCAACGACTGAACTGGAGGCGCAATTCAATTAATAGAGTGAAGCTAGCATTGCATCAATTACGCTCTATCTATCCCCTGCTTCACAGGCGGAGTAGACTTGGTAATAGGACTAAGGTCAACCTCTACAAGGTGTTAGTCAGGCCGGTTCTCACTTATGGTGCACCTTCATGGTGCAACATAAGCAGAACGGAGCTTAATAAGTTCCAGGTAATACAAAACAGGGCACTAAAAATTATTGCGGATGTTCCCAGGTACACGATGAATCGCATACTTCATCAAGACTTTCGTATGAAGACAATAAATGAATTTTTCACAAAAATTATTACAGACTATTACAGACGTACTGACGTATCGACAAACCCATTAATCACGGACTCCCACACGAGATCTAGACCAAACAGTACGTACAAACTACCGAAAGACTGGCTCCCTGTTGGTCCAATCCCATAGTAGAGAAGCACTAATAGTAGTGAGGCACTATCAATCAACCACCAATGACCCAATCAATTCACAATCAATGGAATAGGCGCCAAAATTTTGCAGTATAAAACTTTTTAAATCAAACAAGCAGAAATACGAATAATCAAGGCAAAAGTCAATTTCAAAATTTCTACAAGTGATAAAACCTAAACAGTTTGCGAAGATTCAATTGAAGTCGCAGGAGAATTCCTAACTTAAAAAAAAAAAACAGAGATCCCAAGTACGAATAAAGAGTTTTTAAAGTAAGTAGTAGTAGTAGTACCATGATATTTAAATTATTTTTTATCCCTGACTTTATAAATACTATTTTTTAATTTATTAGAAAAGAAAAAATATAAAGATATACTTTTCCAAAGTCAGTTTGATGAATTAAATAGTCCGTAACTCTCTTTTAGAGCTAGTTTGCAAGTGTACTTTAAACCAAGAAATGTCAAAGAAAGAAGGAACAAGCCATTCATGAATCTTATAATAATTTTTTTAGTACTATTTATACAAAAATAATTTAAATCAAACTAAAAAGGAATTTTACTGTTAATAAACAAAAAATAAACAAATAACAATCCCTTATGTTCCTCCTACACGTACGAAAACTTTGTAGAACTGGCAACACCCTGGCGATAGACCGTCGACGCCCACACGCAATTTAAAGTGCGAACTATTTTTTCCGGATGGGAAAATTAATAGAGCAGCATATAAATACAAATCTATATGCTATAGACAAGAACAGCAAATAGTTAAAGGTTCTCCCAATTGGGTGATCCCTTATCAGCTTTAAAATCACTTGATGTTTGAGGTAGGCGATATTTGGAATTGGACAGCGGCGTGACTGGTTGAAACGATTTACTGTAATTTACATATTTCATTTTCTGCTATAACTTTGTGGTTTCAGATAAGTAAGTTTTTACTTGGTACCTATATTTTATTATATCAAATTTGAAACATAAGGTCAAGGTGAATTATCACAGGAATATAAGTCGGTGCCAGAGCCGGCCATCGATAGCGAAATAAGTCCGGAATTAAGAAACAGAGATTTACATGCTCAATGTCAACGCATTATATTAAATATGTACGCTTGTTTAAAAAAAGAGAATCCGGGAAAACCTGCAAATGCGCTTTGTAAAAGAATGTAATTGTAATGAATTAGCACAACTTGGGTTTTATAAGAATTTATAACGTAATTAATTTGGGGAATGTAACCGGTCATTCCCTAAAGGGTAAACCAATAAATCAAAAACTAAATCAAAAATTCCAAACGGCTGACAATATATACTACAAGGAATTTTATTTTGCGAACTATTTACAACTTTTACGAGAATAATATAGTGCCAACTTTAGAACTGGTTTGCGATAAATTGCGAGGTTGCCCTGATTACAAGTACCAATCTTTAGAAACATTGCGTGGTGTGTTATTCAAATGTGGCTTTAAGCATAAAAAATTAGATAATCTAATGGTTATAATGGAGTCCCCGCGTATCATTGAACTACGACAGGACTATTTGCTCAAAATAAAGAAGTAACATGAATCCGATAAAAGTATAATTTATTCAGACGAAACGAAAAACGCGTTATCATGCCGGAAGTAAAGATGGCTTTGTACCTAATGTGTTGCTCTTGTCAGCAAAGAATATCACTCAATAATCAATCTCCAACTTTATGCGGAGTTGTACTTGATAATATTCGGCAGGTAATAACGAAATGGATATTCTGTTTCACGGCCTATAGCGCCAGTAGTAATCCAATCTGGACACGATTCTACTTCTAAAAGTTCTGACGATTCTAGTCATTAATTTGTTTATGAATTTTAAATTAATTATGTTCGTTCAACATGTATCTTAAAAACTTGTTATATTACCGAACGTTTACTGTGATTCGCAATCTGTTGTTAAAATAACTGTATATTTCAACTAACATAGTACCTGCCCCAATCCTTTCTTGGCAGGGAAAACTCATACCTCCTCGCGGTTCTGGCTGGACAAAGACAATTTTTTTTAAATTGTTTTCGGCAAAAGGAGTATATTTTTTTTTACCGAAAGACCATTTTAAAAATATTAAATTCATGTGTTCTTTGCAGGCAAAGTCGCGGGTACAAACCTCTTATCGATATTAACTATATTTTAATTTTTTTTTTTGCAAAATTAGCATTTTTCTTTACAGAATATACATTTTATATATAATATTCTCTGCAGGCGAAGTCACGGGTACAAAATATTAACTATATTTTAATTTTTTTTTTTGCAAAATTAGCATTTTTCTTTACAGAATATACATTTTATATATAATATTCTCTGCAGGCGAAGTCACGGGTACAAACCTTTTATCGATATAAACTATAATGAACAAGCTGTAATATATACTATTTAATCATATTAAAATTTGTCAACAATCCTCATTTTAATTATTTGGTAGAAGCGACGCCTATAGTCACCAGTCTAATGCTTTTTTATGTCATCAAATTAAGCTTGGGACAACTGTACGTACTTTCATACAAAAAACAAGACATGTACATATACATAAATTCCTTTTAACACAAAAAACAAAATCTATTTTGTCCTTCACAGTCAATGTTTAGTTGCTCGCGCGACACATCACAAAAAGGTGAAATTTGCCAGTGCTCGTTTGTTCTGTTTTTTCACAAAATTATTTCGGGATTGGTGATGTGTCTTTTGATTATTTATCGACTACCCTGATGGAGTTTTTTTGTAGTACATACACGGAATACACGACTCTACTAATGTTTAATTAAGGTAAGTCTTTTGTACATGTAAAAATTTTTGGTTGATCCTGGTTTTCTACTTCATGAAACTAGTTATTATCACACTGCAGAGACAGAGCTTGTAGTGATCTAGGATAAGCCCAAAACAAGCGATAATCACTCCGAAAACGCCCCTTTATGTTCGATTAACTCTTAATACTATTTCTTTAGACTAAGGGTGTATAGGTCTGGTTCCTGTTAGTTAGATGGCGGATAAGTACTGCAGATTTCCAAGAAAAAATTTCATAAAACTTTATATTTAAAATAGTTGGCGCTAAATTTCCATACAAAAATAATTTTTTCTGAATGTCTTGAAGCCCGTAGCTCGTTGACGCCGTGAAATTAACTTTAGGACAGTACAGTTATAAAATTTTATATAGTATGCTGGAAACAAAGTCACGTAAAGCTGTCTTTTTCGGAAATGTTTAGTTTCTGCCGTCCTACTTATTATACTAAAAGTCCCCAGCCCTCCGGGGGTGTATATTAAAAAATGGTACAGTAAAATAAATAAATAAATAAATAAATAAATAAATAAACTTTATTTCCAAAAGAGTTACAATAGTAAGTATGGGATATTGTCAAAAAAAAAAAATTTTTGTATTACAATTTAAAAGAATAAACATTAAGTGTAAAAAGAGGACTATCATATCAACATAAATAACATCTAAAAAAGCAACTAGCCAATAAACATCAACAATAAATAAATATTAGTTACGAAGGTAAGTTGCAATCTAAGTACTCTTGCACTGAATAAAAACAATTTTCAAAGATAAGCTTTTTCACCGTTTTATTAAATTTGCTTAATACAGCCAACCCCTTAATTGTCGTGGGTAACTTGTTATGTAATGTAATTGGTAGAACCAGTGGACTATTCGCAACAGTCGACAAGCGATGTCTTGGAGTACTTAAATTAAAATTTTGTCTCAATCCGTAATGATCAGTGACCTCCCTAGTTAAACCGTGTGTAGACATATTCTCTCTAGCATATTTAATTGAATAGTAAATAAACAAAGATGGAAATGTTGTTATGCCCAACTCGGAAAATAAATGACGACATGAGTACCTAAGTGGCTTAAATAACATTGTTTTAATTATCTTTTTTTGTTGCACAAATACTTCATGCGCTCTTACGCAATTTCCCCACGATACAATCGCATACGTTAGGCAAGACTGAACATAAGAAAAATAGTATAATTTTAAAAGATTTGCGTCAAGTTTTGAGCGTAGCTGCCAAATAACAAAAGCATATACCGCCAGTTTCTTGAGTATGTGATCAATTTGAGATGTCCATGAGAGCTTGGAATCAATGAAAAAACAACAATAGAGAAAAATTAAAACAAGTGGTCTGCATTTTACAGTGTTTGTTTATTAATATGTACAGGGTGGCCAACTAAGCGAGGTAAGCGGCTGTATCTCAGGAACCGTTAATCGTTGCATTTGGGTTTGTTGAAAAAATCATAAAATTTAGAAAGCGCCATCTAGCGACTATAGTGAACGAAATGAAAACATGTCTTGCAATGTAGCTGATAGGGCATAAAAAGCTCTTTCAAATGCCGCTAAGCATAGTATTTTCCGATAAGGCATTCCCGAGATATTGAATATTTTTCAAATAAATGTTTGCCTTACCCCCGCCACTTTATCTGAAGAGTTAGAGAAAAAAGTGTGAAAAAAAAAATTGTAGATAAAGACGAGAACTTTATTTGCACATATTTTTAGTATACTTTATCTAGGCAAATTGTAAAGAAACCCCCTTTTTTCTATTTGCCTTTAGTGTTATGCCCCCTAGCGGCCATTTAGCGAACTCGAGAATTATTTCCAGCAATTTCTCTTGGCCGTATTTACTAGCAATATTTTTTTCCGAAAGCTGTACGATTAACGGTTCCTGAGATACAGCCGCTTACCTCGCTTAGTTGGCCACTCTGTATATACATACATGTAAATAGTTTCAAATATTTGACATATATATTATAAGATGTACTGTATGTTTGCTTTGAAATTCTTATTTTTTAAAATAATCAGAAATTAATGATTGCTTCGTTGCAACGATCGTACTTTCAGTACTAACCCAACGTATTTAAATTTAACATATTGATGCAGGGAACCGTGAGGGTGTGCTTCCCTGGCGGGTAAGTGTTGACGAGAGCCCGGTTCGATCAGACTGCACATTGAAACCCCTTTGCAAAGTCTTGAGGGCTGTTTAACGGTGACATAAGTAATCTTGTTAATTCTTAAGGAAATTGTATTTTGTTTGTAATTTAATCATTGTTTACATTTCAAAATTTGACACTGTCAATTTCCCCGATGTCACTTTAGACAAGTAAGTGACATTTCAAACGTCTTTCAAAATCTTAAAAATCACTGAGAGGGATGGTGATATGGATTGAGAGAAAGAGGTAGTTTAAAATATAAAAAAAATGATAGAAAAAGTGTGGAACGCGGATTAAACGGCGCCTTACTGATAACGCCCGAAAATTAGATCTTTTCTGTCTTGATAGCTCTACAAGTAACACACGTAATGTGATTAAAATTTATAGTTTTCAACTTATTCAAGTTTTATTAGCCTGAAGACATATGACACGATCGTCAAACATTCAGGCGAATGTTGTAATGTAACGTTCCAAGAATTCCAAAATTTTTTATTTTATTTTTATAAAATTCAGATTCACATTTTAATATTGATTATTAATTGAGAAATATTTGTTTTGACTTGTCAAAATTGTTAACATTATTAAAAAAGATTTCTAAGCAGGGGCGGATGGGCCCACCGGGCAACCGGGCAAATGCCCGGTGGGCCGGTCGATCTCTAAATGTTAAGACTGACATTTTTTTTCTCAAAAAGTAGTCAAAGATAGTTCTGGAAAATATAAATGGAGAAATGCATAAATTCAGTTTATAGTCGTTACCATGTTGTTTAGTGCAGTGAAAGCCTCATCACTATTTTCTTTGCTTAAATCAGTCGCCACCTTCTTTCGTGAATCGTATAAGAGGATTGATGTTTGGTCATCTATTTCTCGTGACAACATAAGGAGAAAATTAGGAGTAATTGAACAAACTAGATGGTGGTCTAAAGAAAAAGAGTTGGAGAAGATTTTTGGAGATAGCCCATTATACTTAGATGTTCTTGAATCATTGTCAAGTATTTCACAAAACCTTGACCTAAATCCTGATATCCGATCTACTGCAGAAAACTTAAAACAGCAATTCCTTAAAGACGAAAATATCTTTCAACCCAGGTGTTTTTAAAACTGTTTTCTATCACTGGCCCACTTTCAAGACATCTACACCTACAGACTAGAGGTTTGGATTTATTAAAAGCAAATGCCATGACTAAAACGTCAACGGCCGAGTTAAAAAGAATTCAACGAGATTTTGAGGCTTTTGAAAAGTCAACACCAATTTTTCTAACTTGGGCTAAGAAAAGAGATATTAGTTTTGACATCGAAGATGAGTTTCCAGTTACGAAAATACGAAAAGTCAAGAAATTCTTCGACGAAAATTGCAGTGATGAAGCTGTTAGTAATTCGAAAGACAAATTTAAAATAGAAACGTTCAATGTTATAATAAATACCGCCATTATGTCAATGGAAAACCGATATAACAGAAATATAAACTTATGTGCTGATATGTCCATTTTCAATCCTATAAATTTTAATGAAATCAAAACCAATGGTATTTCTGAAAGTAGCATGCAGAGCATTTTAAAGGAAATTTTACAATTTAAAGAAGATGCCCAAGTGTCAAATATTAAGGAAGAATCCTTCCAAAAAGATACTTTGGCAGATTATGAGGAGATAACTGACGAAGATGACCCAGATGTTATAGATTCACAAACAACCTATAAATGTCAAGAAAAAAGTCCTGGTAGTCTCTGTAGAAACTGTGTACATTGTTGCTATCTAGCAATAATGAAATACAATATGTATCAGAATGCCTATCCATGCTTATCTGTAGTCTACCAATATATTTTAACTTTGCCTGTCACCCAAGTGTCATGCCAGAGAAGTTTCTCTATTTTAAAATACATCAAGAACCGACTACGCAATTCTTTAAGCGATGAACATTTGGAATCATTTATGATAATGAATATTGGTAAAGAAATCTTATGGACAATCGAAAATGAGGAGGTCATTAATGAGCTAGCAGGATCATCTAGTTTCTTAGCTAGATTGTTAATCTTTTAATTTAAAATATCCTTTATTTTTAATTGTCTATTGTCAGTTGTTAAATTTAGATTTAGATTTTGTTGTAAAAAAAGTTATAATAGAAGGAGTTAATTCTATTAGAAATATTTTTAGTTTTGTTTACTATTTTATTAGGTTAGTAATAAACATCGCAAAATAAAGAATGGTATTATTTTTTGTTGTATTTTGTGGGCCGGTTTTAGCAAGTGATTGTCCGGGCCGGTCTTAGGTAGCCCATCCGCCCCTGTTTCTAAGTCTCTCAAACTTGCGCAGGCTACAGATAGGCTTGATATCTTCGAGACTGGAGCAAGTTTCGGTTCCTCTTCCTTTGTCTCAGAGTTGGGAATCGTTTCATCCGTTTCTTGGATTGTTATAGAGACGTTCGCAAACAGAGGTTATTATATTTTTATTTATTCTATGCATTTTTTAATTTTAATTAATACACTTTATAGCCCATTTTGAACAATAACAGTACGCCAATGTGTTAAATATCTATATTTAAGAAAGATTTAAAATGCTAGTCTAATACTAGGGATTGAAAAAAAATTAACAATGTCCAGAACATAAAGTTTAATTTTTTAAAAATTATTTGACTTTTAAGCCTCTGTGGTACGCTACTGTTTCAAAATACTATTTTTTAATATAACTAACTAATAAATTTTATAGGGTTTCTTTTTTCCCTCTTCACTTTTGCTCGCAAAATTAACCTTAACAGAGATAATAAAAAAAAAACAAAACAAGAAATGCACATTGGGAGGTTGCCCCTCGCGGAGGGGTGGGGACTATTAGTATAATAAGTAGGACGGCACAAATTAAACATCCCTGAAAGAAACAACTTTATGTGATTTTGTTCCCAGCCAAGTACTTGTGGACTATCCGGGTTCAAATAAGTCATTATCTTGATGCCCTTATTCATAGCAAATGTCCCCTTATGACGTCAATGGTGGCGGATCCCTTGTTACCTCAGTGATTCGTTGTTTTCCTTTGCTCTTCCATTTTTTAAAGCGTATAGTAAAAGCTGACTTTCAAACTTGCCAATTGAATTTATGTCCTAACATTCACAACATAATATTATACGATCCTCATCTTGTCGGTTAATTAGGGTGTCCCTTGTCTCAAAATCATCCGTAGTTTCGGAAATAATAGTCCCAAATGATCGCATTGTCCTTGGATTTACGTAGTTATTTACATTTCCAGCTCTATTTAATCCACATTTTCCGAATCGTGTTCCTAACGAACTCGAAATGGAAACTGTAAAAAGAGTTTTCGCATCTAGGTTTACTTAGCGTTAAAAATCCATCTGCAACTGAAATAGGTACTCACAAAGAGACATTTTAGTTGAAGGAGAAATTTAGGCCTATTAAAAATATCGATAGAATGAGGTTGAATCATCTATTTGAGGAAATAAGTAAAGACCTTGACATAATAATTAAGGAGCAGCCACATAGTGGTTTCAACAATGGTAGACGGCGTGGCGTAGTCTCTTGAAAATATAACAATAAAACATCAATTTATTTGAACTTACGATTTAATAGATTGTGTGGTTACTAAAGTAAACTAAATTGACATTACATTGATAGATACACTATTGGACAAAAGTAGAGCAACAAAGTGATTTTATCTCTTTGAATTTAAAAAATTAATTATACGATTGTGATCCCCAGCTAATTTTAATGAAATATTATCCCCACAATATTAGTAATTTTTCAGAATATTTTGGTACACTTTAAACAAACTGAAGGTATAGAAATATTTATAATTATAAAAATCGACGAAATGAAGTGCGACAAAAGTAAAGCAACAAATTGTGTCAAAAGTATTTTATTTTGCATATTACGATAAAAAAAAAACATTAAACATATTTAATAATTACAATAGCTAGAAAGTATTATGTTAATAATTAATAGAATATCCATTATTTTTTATTACTTGCCGACAACGTCGCGGCATTGAGGCAATCAATTTTTGAACAGTATTTTCGGGAAGGTTTGTCCAAACTTCATTGATTTTATTTACCAATAATTGTTTATTTGGAAATAATTGTGTCAACTTCTTCCCATAGATTTTCAATGGGGTTAAGGTCTGGGGATTGTGCCGGCTACTGCAAAACCCGAACGTTTCTTTTTTGAAACCACTCTTGAACGATTGGTGAAGAGTGTTTTGGATCGTTATCCTGTTGCAAAATAAAACGCAACGGCATTTCCCACTCTGCATAAGGCAACATTACATTTTGCATTATATCTCTATAGACAAATCGATCCATGGTATCATTAATAAAGTTTAAAGGACCCACCCCATTCCTTGAGAAACAACCCATAGAAAAACACTGGCTTTGCCATATTTAACTGTGCGTGTTACTTATTTGGGATTAAACCTTGTGTTGATTGGCCGTCTTACACGCTTCATTCCATCAGAATTGAAAATTTTATAACGCGTTTCATCGCTAAATAAATTTTTTTTCCACTCGTCTACTGACCAATTTAAATGTCGACGTGCAAATTTAAGCCTAGCCACTCTATTTCTTGCCGAAATAAGGGGCTTTTTAGCCGGGCGTCTACTAAATAACTTTGCGTCTACCAACCTTCTTTGAACTGTCCGTGGATTAACCATAATTTCGGGAATTTCAGCAATAATTCTAGGAGCAGACACCCAAGGATCGTTTTGAGAAATTCTTTTAATGCGTCTCTCTGTCCAAATTGTTGTTTTTCTCGGCCTTGCCGATTTCGGTAGATTCTCTAAATGTCCCCTTTGGATGTTTCTTGAAATTATTTTGGATACGCTATATCTTGGTAGAACAAACCGTCTTGAAATTGTGGCTTGTATTGTACCTTCCAAGTGTGCATTCACTACTCTCTGCTTTAATTCTTTTGAAATTGGAATACCTCTTGGCATGATTAATCCAGTACAGAAATATTAATTAAGCATAAAATGAACTCTGCAAAAATATTTTAACCTTTACTTTCACCAAAACCTTTCTTTTTTAGGAAAATATTAAAATGTTGCTTTACTTTTGACGCATTACAATACTGTATTTGAAAGTTTACGTCAATATCAGTTCATTTGTTTTGATTGTTGAAAAAAGCTGTTGCCGCCGATAACAGCAGCCTACTTTGATATTTAAGACACGATGTATTTAAATACGATATCATGCATTTAATATTATAAAATCGAGGTTTCTTTCATTTCTCGAAAGTGTTGCTCTACTTTTGTCCGATAGTGTATGTGAGAAGTCTAGCGGGAGTTAACAAACTTTTGCGTCTGTTTTTCTCTTTTTTAATATCAAACAACTTAGTAAACATTAGTAATGTACTGTTTAAACAAAAAAAAATTGTAAGTCGCCATCAGAATCCAGACACGAACATCCCATCTCGTCCTATGATGCAGTATTATCACTCTCGCTTTCTTCACTTCCTTTTGAATAACCCGTATTTACTATAAATATTAAGTGTATTTTATTATATTTTGTTTTAGCTCTTCTTCGTATTTAAGTTGGCAAATGTTGTACCACTCTTATTCAGATTCCCGCTAAAATTTTTGTCTAGTTAGAGCCTTCGTATCAGCCAATTTAAATGTGATGCTGCTACCCAGTCCTTGCTAAAGCACATATTTTGTAGCATTGCTTACAATTTCTTGGCCTTTACTATGTATAACAACACCTCTCTTTCCAACTTCTTTTAGGGACATTGCAGAAAATAATTTCGTAAACAATACTTAAATTGCACTAATACAGTAAATACACAATAAACTATGACACAACGGCGCACAGAGAAACTGAACTAATGTATAAAGACAGGAAAAACTCATCAAATTATGAAACTCATTTAATTGAATGCCTATAATTATCATTTCATCATTTCAATCACAATATCGAAATCCTTCATACCGAGAAAAAAGGTTTAATAATAATAATAATAATAATAAAGATTCAAGAAGTAGTCCATTTTCTGTGGCGAGATTATTAAAGAAAACAAGGTCTGTCTATACCACCAAACTAAAATTTTATTTGTCCCTTTAAGGTGAAAAAAGGATTAAAGAGTGTACATAATTTATTGTAATTTTAGGTTGTACTAGTTTCGACTTTAGTCAAAGTCATCCTTAGGAACTATACAATTAAGAATTATGTTTTTAAGATGTACCTAAATAAACGAACTAAAACAAATTAAAAGGGGGAACGAAGTGGTTCAACAATACATGGTCATAACGTGCACCTTATGCAGCCAATGGACTCGACAGAAGACAATCACCTACACGATGCTACTTTCAGCAATGAAGGAAATTAGACGCCAAAATTGCAATAGAGGACGAAATTCAAATGGAATCATTTATAGTCAAGATATGATGTATAGCTGTCTATAATGAAAATTCAATAAAATAAACGTTTCATGAGTCAACTCCAAGAAGGAACATGATTTATATTTGGTGGGTCAGAATTTTTAATAAGAATAGTAATAAAGTAAAAGGGGGGGGGGGGAGGAGGGAAATTAAAATGTGTTAAAACATTGAGTAAGTTGGGGTCATCTGAAAGGAGAAAATTATTTCCATTTAAAATTGTATACGGAGTTATCTTAATCTATGGTCTCATAATTTAGACTTAATTTTGTATGTAATTAACTTGCGTTGGGCTACATTCTTGGTGAAACCGTATATTATCCATTATGGCTAAAATTAAAATTGCTTGTTATGTTTCACTATTTATTCAGTTACCTGACACGCGTGTTTCGACCCTTTCAGGTCATTTTTAAAGGAGCTCCTTTGAAAATGACCTGAAAGGGTCGAAACACGCGTGTCAGGTAACTGAATAAATAGTGAAACATAACAAGCAATTTTAATTTTAGCCATAATGGTTAATTTTGTATGTGGAAAATAATCAAGTACTCACCAAATTCTCTATATTCATGGCTTATTATTTAAATTATATGAATTTAATCAGGTCTACGTTGCAAATTTTCTTTTTTTCTTTTCTTTTTGGTAAAATAGGCACAAATTAGGAACATGACTTAAGAATTAATGCTGTTCAAAGCGAATGCTGCAATAAAATGGAGGGTATCTCTGATATCAGTACTATAAATTTCTTTTTTGTATTATTTAAAAAATTTTCGCACTTCCCGGTATCAACTGTCAAGTTCAAAGGCGGCAAATTCAAATTTAAACAGGAATCGTCATAACCTAGAGGGGGGGGGGGGGGTAGAGGAAGGTTGACGTGGACTTTATGATACACTATAAATAATTGTTAGACTACATTAACATCCCTTATTCGGGGTGTGTACATATATGAGTATTATAATAGATTAATCAAAGTAATGATGTGAGAGAGCACAGAAAACTTTATGAGAGAATACTTTATTTTATTTAATCATACATCCAACTTGGCTATTAAAGGACCCTATCGCTAAGTTTTAACACATTTTAATTTCCCTCCTCCCCCCCCCCCCTTTTACTTTATTACTATTCTTATTAAAAATTCTGACCCACCAAATATAAATCATGTTCCTTCTTGGAGTTGACTCATGAAACGTTTATTTTATTGAATTTTCATTATAGACAGCTATACATCATATCATGGCTATAAATGATTCCATTTGAATTTCGTCCTCTATTGCAATTTTCGCGTCTAATTTTCTTCATTGCTGAAAGTAGCATCGTGTAGGTGATTGTCTTCTGTCGAGTCCATTGGCTGCATAAGGTGCACGTTATGACCATGTATTGTTGAACCACTTCGTTCCCCCTTTTAATTTGTTTTAGTTCGTTTATTTAGGTACATCTTAAAAACATAATTCTTAATTGTATGGTTGCTGAGGATGACTTTGACTAAAGTCGAAACTAGTACAACCTAAAATGACATTAAATTATGTACACTCTTTAATCCTTTTTTCACCTTAAAGGGACAAATAAAATTTTAGTTTGGTGGTATAGACAGACCTTGTTTTCTTTAATAATAATAAACTTCTTTATTTCTAATTACCAAGATCAACATAAAAAGAAATTACGTCACTAAAGTGAGAGCGCTAACGCTCCATGTAGTCCCCTAGGCTATGTGGTTCAAGTTGCACTAAAAGTTTTTTCAATTTTCTTTTGAACACATTCACATTATGTTCATTTTTAAGTTCATTAGGCAGGTTATTAAAAAAGCGAACCCCTCCATAAAAAGGTCTCCTTTTAAAGATGGACAGACGGTGCGCAGGATAGTTAACACCAGTTGTGCGAGTGTTATAATGATGACCCCTCCCCATACGCAGCCCCCGCCCACCTTTAAAAAAGAACATAATAGTATCAAATATATACAGACCATATATTGTTGTATGTAGCGACTCTATTTGCTCTGTTCAGTCTTAAAATTCATCTATATAAACGCCTAAGAATTTTGTCTTAGTTTGAAGGTTAAAAGCTGTATTATTGATTTGAATTGTTTCTGGCTTTTCTAGCTTGCTTAATTTTGTTCTAAACAGTAATAAGTTTGCTTCGTCTTTATTGATCATAAGTTGGTTTTTCTCAAACCGTGAGGTGGCTTGTGAAAAAACTCTTTCTGTGTTGTCAGTCAGTTCAGTTGAGTCTTTTGCTGTCACTAATAGGTTGGTATCATCTGCGTAGGAAGTAAGCAATGCATTAGGATTTGAAATTTCGTAATTTAGATCATAAAATGATGAACAGAATTGGTGTATTTTGCAAACTTTCAGACTTATAGTTAATATTGTCCTTCCTACTTACAGTCTTCTGTATTCTACCTTCCAAATATAATCCAAACCACTTTAATGCATTGCTCTGATTCCATACAAATCTAGTTTTCTTAACAGAAGTTCTCGATTCAGGCAGTCATCTGCCTTCGAGAGGTACAAAAAGACTCCCAAAGCTGCCCTACCAGCATCCAGTTGTTCAAGGATGCCGTGCGTAAATTGAAACGTCGCTGTCCGAGTTGATCTGCCCTCCATGTAGCCATGCTGACTGCTCGAAAGCAGCCCACAGCCCCATAAACGACACAAGCCGCTTACATGCTACCAACTCGAACAGCTTCGAGAAACCCGGAAAAAGGCTGATCGGCCTATAACCATCAAACCCCCCCTGGACTTCGCTTCTTTAATATGGGCTTTATAACCGCTATTTTGAACTATTCTGGAAAAATACCTTTACGTAATGAAGCATTTATTATATAATATACAATGACATCAATTATTTCTGGCAAGCTCAGTTTAATTATGCTTGTGGGTATTTCATCATCTCCATAGCTATTTTTGTGTTTTATTTTCTTGGAAAGTTCTGCGATTTCATTATTTGTAACTGGGCTAAAAAAAATATAGACATATTATTTTCTGTTATTGTAGTATTTTACTGCAAGTCTTTTAGGTTATTAAGTAAAAGCGGTACCCTTGCAGTAAAAAAGACATTTAGCTTATTGGAGGTTTCCTGAGGATTTCCAGAAATCATTGTGTCCTTTAACCCTGTTTTCCCTACAATTTCATTACATATGGACCATAGCCATTTTGTTTTGTTGTCTGATTTGTTAATTTTGTCTTCATATGTTTTTACATCTACTGTCTACTAGTAGGGAATCATATTCTTCTTTAACAGATTTGTACACTTCTGTAAAAGCGTAATTTTGATTTGTTAGCATAAGCAGGATATTTAGTCCATTCTCCATCTTTTATAGTGAGCTTTTCTATAAAGTTAACATCCAGCAATTTTCTAATTCGTAGCCCAATTTTAATTTGGCATCACTTAACTGGGGGTAATAGGTATTTAAATCCTTCACCCACTTTATTCATAACCTTCACAAGTTTAATGTGAAGAGAAGGCAAAAGGACATTTTCTGGGACTACAGGGGGCACATACTTAGCATTGAGATCCTGGTTGAAATTCACTCCTTTCCGGCTAAATTTTCGTTTGCCCATTTACTGTACAACTGTTCCACAAACAAAGGAAACAGCAATGTTTTGTAGTTTATTCTATCTAAAAGGATGCGCATACTTTCATAGGTTTCTTTTATTGTCACTACATAGATGTATAGATGGTTTTAAACTATATTTCGATGAGTCTATGAACAAGCGCCACTTACAAGAAGAATACTTGATATTGAGTTCCTGTTTTAAACCATCGATATCATTACACCCACATAACGAATTTTCCATATTGTAAAATGCAGAAAACGTAACATTTCTTTTCCTAAAAGTCGTAATTTTTGTTTCTTTGGCTAGTAAATAAATAAATAAATAATAAATATATCCTTTATTTAGCTTTTGGCTATTTAACCCAGATAACAAAAATAACATTCTTAATTGTAAGTACACACCTCAAAGCCTTAATTATAACAAAAGGTTTCTGTTAAAGAATATTAGGTTTGGTGCTCTGTTGGGGAAACGATCATCCAAATGCATTAAAAATAATATAATTAAATGCAACGAATGTTTTTAGAATCAATACTACTGTTAAATATCTGATTTCAATATTATTTTAATAAAGGAGCAAAATGCATAAAATGTATCAATGTTTGCGGAACGAATAGTGTTATCGCCGGGATAAACATAAAACTTGCAAATATCATCTTTTAAAATACATGGTAATAAGCGGCTAGTCGACCGTTATTCCAGGAAAAAGCAATGTTCTACATTTAAATGTTAAGAGTATATTTTTTAGAATCTTGTATATCCGAAAACCCTTTGACGGTGTTTTGGCGCTCCAGCCGTCCAATTGGTTAAAAGAAAAACATGGCGGCTGTGTAGACTATCAGAGTGCATTGTTGGTTGGTCGTCATGACAACAGGGGCGTAACCTTGCTGTCAGATAATATAGTTTTCCGTTTTGTATACTACTACACTTTTGGCTTCGATAAAGCAAGGTTGTATGTCAACAAACGCACGTGGTTTCTTTCCGTCGGATTGAAACAAATAGCATTGCCTAAAAAAAGGCACCCAGCAAATGTACTAAACAAATATAGTGACTAGTTATGTTGTAAAATCAGTAGTGAATATTTATGTTATAGTATGTTACTGTAAAATTATGTACTGAAGAAGTTTTGTGTGATTTGGAGAAATAAACGCCAAATTACCACAGTGAAAAGCTCGTTTAATTCCTTCACTCAGTAAATAAAAGAATCAGTGAAATTAACCTACAATCGAGGAACATAAAAGCCTCATGAACTGTTGACGAAAGTTAAATAACAACACTTGGTTTGCTCAAAATATTCAATTTTAGAAACAAAATCAATTACAACACCATTTATGTTTAAAAAAATGCCTTTAAATCTTTAACAGTCCACCCCAGATCCAACAACCATGCATTTTGTTTTCAAATTATTTAATTTTAACTTATTTTGACACAACCACTCATATAATATTCCTAATTCATTATTCATTATTGTAGCTACCTGTTTAAAATCTTTACCAGAGACAGAAATTAGGGTGTCATCCGCAAATAAATTAACAAATGAGTTCCTTAGTCCCTCCTGCAGATCATTAACATAGACAATAAACAAAAATGACCCCAAAACGCCTCCTGCGGTACACCCAACTGCTGTCTCTCCTTGTAGACATTTTATTATTAACTTTGGTTTGATGATACCTATCTGATAAGAAATCCTTAATCCAGTCCAATGCACAGTCTTTTAACCCATACAAAGTCAACTTGTTTATTAAAATATCTTTGTCAATAGTTTCAAAGCCGCGTTTGAAATCGACAAAAACACTTAGCGTAATATTTGATTAATTTATAATTTGTCTCAATAGCACACATATTGCAGTGCAGACTCGCAGGAGTATTTTTTCCTAAACCCAGACTGTCCCTTGTATAATAGTCCATTTTTTTTAAGATACTCTCGTAACTGGTCGCACACTACGATTTCAAGCACTTTTCAATAACTGGTAGAAGATTTATCGGGCGAAAATCACTCATGCTATTTGGTTTTGACACCTTGGATATCGGAATAATTACACTTGTTTTTAATTAATAAGGGAACTTGCCGGTACTTAAGAATGTATTATTCAAATATATTAGAGGGTAACCCACAACACAGAAGAGATCTTCCAGAAGTTTATCGTTTAGTAAACTATCACTTGTGCTTTTATTTTTCAAGCCATGCACCACTTTTTAGGGCTCCGATATACATAATGTTTTAAAATAGTCCAGACTACAGTCTTTTTGCCTCACAACAACATTCCACTGTCTTTTAGTTATGCTATCTGGTATTTCAACTAAACTATCAGCATAAAAGTTCTTCATGTTTTCCTCTACACCCTGATCATATTGTCCGAAATGGATATTTGTGAAGTCTGCTGTTTGTTTCTGTTTACCAACAAGTTGTTCTAACGTCTTCCACATTCTTTTTCCATCTCCCCTGCAGTTATTAATATTTTTGTCATAGTATTTTTCCTAATTGTTGAGATCGCTTTATTTCTTTTGATCTTGTAGTCATTCCAGTCATGTTCGTTTTTTGTATGCAGCCTGTCTTTCATACTGTGCCTGCTTAAATTTTTGTGGAATCCGAGGATGTTTATGGGGGTATTTTTTCTTCAGTGGAGCTATCTCATCGACGGTCCTCTGCAGAATGTCTACAAAATCAGAATATACAACATTTACGTCGGTTGACGTAAAGCCACTACAATATTTTCTATATGTTGTTGGTTGAGGTTCCTGGTATAAGTCATTTCCATTCCTTCAGAGTTCTGACTGTTGCTTTGACAACCCCAAATCACGTACTAAATCATTTAACTCGCTGCCTGATGATGCGTTATTACCCCCATCAGTGTGACTTCACCAGAAATTTTCGACACATATTACAAAACTTGTCAGGAGAATCATCGTAGAGGCGCTTTCTTAGACTCACAATAGTAAAGGGATGCATGTTTAGGTCACAGGTTCTTTTTGCCTTCTAATTTCTGCACGCAACAGTCGTGCAGCATTGTTAAGAACACCATTTGTATCTCAAAAATCCAGAAAAATTGTAGGGCACGCTTCTGACGCTTAGGTAATTAAATATGAGCAAGCACTGAGCGAGAAGAAAATAGAATCGGCTTTTGTCAGGTGTGACGCTCCTGTACCATATCAGTTTATGCTTGAAAGTTATCTGGTATAAGGATTATCAGGACCTAAGGTCAATTGTTGTCATGGAAAGGTTCGTTAATTTTTGATGTAAACTACTCAACGTAAAGTTGATGGGATACGCTCCCCCCACCCTGAAATTTACCCCACGAAGAAAACAGAGGTTTAGGAAGAGCCTTTTATACGTCAACAAATACGTAAATATGAATATTTTCCAATGAAAACAAAATCCCTCAGAGTGGATTACTTATTCAGTATAAATTCGGCTTATATGTTCCGGGACACGTACTTAACTCCATAATCGACAGTATTAAATCTCCACATTAAACTCCGTGCCGACCCCGGCCCAATCACCCTCGGAGAGAGATAGTCATTAATATATTCTGCTCCGCCTGAACCCATCAAATCCAGAGAAACCGCACTGTATTATTTGTTCTATTTTCGAATCCACAAATTCCGGGATCTAATTCGTGTCCCATCCAGAATTTCGATGAAATTCCAAAGCTACGCATAATTTCGAGTTGATGGATGCGCGCTTATTTTAATGGCGCAAATGAAATATTTAAAGTGACAATTAAATTACCGGGTGTGCAGAAAGTACCGGGCCTTTTCAAAAAATCGATTTGAATTACTATTAGGATTGTCTTATATCTCTTATATTGGTATAAAAAGTGGTCGTTATTGTCATCTACATTACAATTACCACACGCTAAGAATTCGTCCCAGTCTGCGCCAGATCTAGGCCAAGTGCAATCCTCAGCGCGTTTTTACTATAAATACGCGGGTCGGAATTAAGCCAGGCAGACTAATCAGATGCTGCCTCGACACTGAGGAAATCATCAGACCAGTCTGAGCCCCTGGGCCAGACAACATCTCATACAAGATCCTCAAATTTCTCCCACGTAAAGGTCTGGCAACAATGTCAACCATAGCTAATGCGATACTTCGCCTCACTTACCACACTTTTCCCCAAAACTATCGCTCCATCTCTCTCCTTAACTCCATGGCAAAAATCACGATCATCAAGGAAAAAACTGCCGAACTGGAACTTCTGAATTCCAAGCTCTTCGCCTCACTAAGTACATAACCCAGGGATTCAATTGAAATCAGTACGTCGGTATGATCCTCTTCGACATTGAAAAAGCCTTTGACACCGTCTGGCACGACGGACTAATTCACAAGATGATCGCCCTGGTTAATCTCTCCAACCTCGTCAGTCGGATCCAATCATATCTTGCCTGACGCAAATCCTGCAAGAAGCAGCCAACGAATTCTTCAGTTACTGTGTAACTGATATTAATACCTCCAAGAAAGAGGTATCAAAAGTCTCACCGCCACCCCCACCCATTCCAACCTCATCATTTTTCACGATCACTTTGGCGTCAGAAGATAAATGCTTCCTGGAATGTTTAGGATAGCTAGATGTCGCATTAGCTAAAGATTCCCAAGATATCCACATATGTATTTTTAATATTAACTTGTTGCACACTGTTTCAAAGTAAAATAGATAGGTACTAATCTATTTCGAATATTATGTTTACTATTTATATATAGCTATATAAACAGGTACCTGAAACTAAAAAGTTTTGAGAAATCTCCTAATAATTAAGTTGTTTTTAGAAAACCTTAATTAGACAGTTTATTAATTTTGATAACAAATCAAGTAATGTACCTATCTATTGCTTTTATAAACTGGCATTAAAAATAAGTGTGGGTTAATACGTCTCTGCGAAAGCGAAAGTCGAGTTTATGAGGGTTTTTTGCAGTCATTAAGCCAAACGAAATAGGTTGGGAAGTACTTTATAAACTCCTTCGAACTTGTAACAGGTCTTAACTGACAGCAGTATCTACAATATTATATGCAAGCACTTGATTTACTTTTAAAAAATATTTTACACACAAAACATTGGCATGAGGGCCATTATTGAATATTAAGTCATTGTGTTAAATAGAGAGAGGCAGGAGTGGTGGTGTAAGAATACTACTGTGGGGATTGAAAATTTGGTCTCTTCTACGCATGTGAATTGGTAGGCTATTGAATAATGCTACTAGTCTTTTATCTGCCCTACCCCTTAAGCGAACCCCCAGATTTATTTGAGGGGGTCGTCCAGAGCAACATAACAACAGTTCCATCACAAATAAAAACAAAACCCATTGAAAAACAAATTTTTACGCCAGCACGTAGTTTACCGATTGTTACGGCTTTAGATTTAGGCTTAACCTGATAAGGAAACGTGTTACCACTCAGGAAATATTATCAGATATTTCATCTACCTCGACATCGGGATGGTTGGAAATTCGGGCACTGTGCGTGCAATGATAGGCATGTAATTTGGGTTAATCAAGATTATAGATGGACAAGAATTTCATGTTTTCAGTACGTGTCTGTAGTTGCGTTGGATAAAGTAAACATAGTGAGTCGCGTTTTTTAAAGTATAAGTATTGTTGGTTATTACTCATAACAACGAAGTTTGCGACAAAGGAAGTAATTCATTCAAATGAGTTTTACAGGGCTTTCATTTCAAAACGAGCCACTCTAAATATTTCTTGACTTTATTTATTTATTTGAAACTTTACAAACATGTACAAAAATACTTATTTATAACATGTATGGTTGCTGTAAACTGATATGCTAACAAGAATTGAAGTAAACTAAACTAAATAAGTATTAATATTAGCATTATGAGAGATCTCTGTACAGCTTCTTAGTTTCTGTGGCAATTGTGTGGAAAATATCGAGGTTGGGGTACTTGATATACAGAGAGGCAATAAAGTCGCGCATAGTGCCTGTAACTTTTGAAAAAAAAAGTGACCTTTATGAAAGTTGTTCAGTAAATTATTCCCCACATTTCTACCTGCATGAATTTTTCCTGTCAGTTCTGGTTTGGTTGCAATAGAGACTAGCCTACTTTTTTTTTAAATGGAACACTATGCATATGATTGCATATTTGGATTCTACTGGGGAAACTTTGAATTTTATGTACTTTAAATTTTTATTTATTTAAAATTGTGACAAACTTTATAGTAACAAAATAAATAGCCTAAAAAATTGAACAACTTAACATCGGAATAATAAACAAGTTAAACCTTTTCAGTGGATCAGGTGCTCAAAATTACCACAATTTTCTGCTAAGCAGAGCGCCAGTCGATCCCCGAATCCGTCTACAACGGTTAAAAGGAAGTCCTCTGGAATGGCCCGAATTTCAGCACTAACTCTGACTTTTAAAGATTCTAAGTCATTTGGACGGTTAACGTAGACTTTGTTCCTTAAGTTAGTGTTCCCACAAAAAGAAGTCGAGCAGGGTTAAGTCCGGGGAACGCGCTGGCCAGTCAATAGCACCTCTTCTGCCTATCCAACGTCCTGGAAATTATTCGCCTATGTATTGTCTAATATTTGCAGCATAATGCGCAAATGCTCCATCTTGCTGGAACCATACCTGTTCGTTAATGCCATTATTTACACCCGGTAAAACCATTCTGTAAAAAGGAATTATGTGATTCCTGAAGAGGTCCAGATTTTTTCGCCATTCAAATTAGCATCTATGAAAAAATGTCCCACAATATGTCTACCAACTATGCCCGCCCAAAAATTAACTTTTTCGGGCCTCTGAGTATGACCTTCCTGGAACCAGTGAGCATTCTCAGCAGACCAATAACGATAATTGTGTCTATTAACAATGCCATTTAAATGGAAAGTAGCTTCATCCGAGAAAATGATATTTGTGGCGAAGTTATTATCGTTATTGCATCTTTCCATCATCAGCTCACAAAATTCAGCTGTTCTATCAAAATCGTCCTCGTTTAACTCGTGCATCAACTTTATCTTGTAGGGATGCAACCTCTCCTGCTTAAACAAATTTTTCACTGACTGATGAGACACATTAAAATCCATTGCCATTGACCTAGATGATTGTGTTGGATTTTCATGTATTGAGAGCATGATATCCAAAGCTTTGTCTCCCCCGGTTGCTGTTTTAGGTCGACCTGATCTAGCGGCTTCCCTAACACCGCCTATTTCCCGAAATTTCTTTACCACTCGACACACCGTCGACTGATTTATTGGAGGCCTATTTAAACAGGTAATATCCAAATATAATTGATTGAAAAGTTGACAAACCGGATCTTGCGGTTTCTTCATATTTCCGTAACCGCTCATTATTAAAATTTCAACTCGTTGTTTCTCATTCAGATGAACCATAGTGTAAACAAATTAGAAATCAGACAACAAAAAATTAAACAGGAACTCAAAGTTGATACCTCTTGGGTCGCTGTCATGAAAACACCTTGACTTGACTCTACTGATGGGTATTAGGTAGGAATAATTATAATTAGGAAGTTTTTCATTTTTGAGCTGTCACTATCTCGGAAACGCTTGCAGATGGGTGAAAATTTGAAATACAAAAAGTTCAGAGTTTTTCCAGTATAATCCAAATATGCAATGATATGCAGGGTGTTCCATTAAAAAAAAGTAAGTTGGTCTCTATGGCAACCCAACCAGAAATGGCAGAACAAATTCATGCAGGTAGAAATGTGGGAAATAATTTACTGAACAACTTTCATAAAGGTCACTTTTTCGTATATGAGGTAATTCAAAAGTTGCAGGCATTATGTGCGACTCTTTTGCCACTCTGTACATGCTTTTAAATTAATTGGATTCGGTAAACCTTAAACAGAACAGAAAATGAAATGTTACTGTCAAAGCATCACAACAAGTCCATACCTTGGAAGTACACATACAGGCAATCTGATTAAAAATAATTTAATTATAAATTTAATACAGTAAAATATCTCAATAGCGACCACTCACGGGGAATCAAATTTTGGCCGGTTAACACACACAGCACTCTCTGTTGGCAAACCGTTATCAATAGAGGAAAATTGTTTCAAGTTCACAAATGTGTCCTTAACGTTAAGAAATGGTTGTGCGAGCGGAATATTAACTTCTTTTTCGAAGTCCTTAATATTATCTGTATTACACATAAATCCGGCTTTTATAAAGCATTTTTTTTATTGTCACTGGGGACAAATTTCGCCAGGCCACCGAAACCCATATCACGGCGTTGGTTATGGTAATATTATTTTTGATATGTTCAAGAGGACAGCTACTGACTATATATGTTAAAACCCTCCTAATAAGGTAGCTTCTGTAGAGCATTTTAAAATTCTGAATAATGCCTTTGTCCAAGGGTTAGCAATGTGAGGTAGTATTGGGTGAAAGAAATAGTTATTTCTCCACGACCATTACTGAATGCAATAATTCCAAAATCATTTTTGATAATAGAATGTAAAAATTCTCGCTCTTGAGTTGGAATATTTATTCTGAAACACTTGCTTCTTATGCGTTTTGCGTGTATTTTCATTCCATAACAAGATACGGAATGAATATTCTGTAATTGATCTAAACGACATAGGTTGCCATGAATTTCGAAACTGTCAGTGTCAGATAAAAATGGCCGCGTTGTAATAATTATTTTCAGACAAATTTTAGTGCAAGTCAAAAAATCAGTGAAACATCGGATGAATCAGATATGGAACTGGATAATACTCCACCTGAAATTACGAATATTGCGAATAAATAACTTAATTGCTTTGTACAGATTTTATTTGTTTTTATTCGTACTTTTTGGTCGTGGAGAAAATATAGTCTGCTACTCGGTTAGAATGAAAATTCGATCCGAGTGGAAGATTCCGAACGCGAGCGTAGCGAGCGAGAGAACCAACCTCGTTACAGAATCTACTATTATACTACAAGGGATGTAATTAAAAATACTTAGATCCCATGAAGTATATAACATTTTTTCTCCTCCCCGCAGAATTTATTCTTGGATTTTTATTAATTTAATGGTATCATTGAAGATTAAGTCATTTTTATATGATATCTTTATTAATAATTATTAACATCATAAACGTACTAAAACCTACATAAAACCTTAGTTACTCATAATACATTAGTTACCATAATTTAATACGTTAGTTACGAAAGCATAATACGTTAGATACCAAATAATATTAGAACTATTTTTCATGAACATGTAAAACAATATTTTGACAGTTTTCAAATTTGATGGATACACCTTTGTCTTTAACGTCCACGATCTTAGGTATGCCCTCTGAAGACTGATTAATGACCGAGAAAGCACTCCTTTCGATTTCGTGCGGTTCCCCAGTGCCTAATCCACTGCCGGAAACATCGCCGATTTGAATTTTGCGAGCAATGGAAACTTTCTTGGTCACACTTTCTTCTAAATACCCTCTAGCAACCTTCGCCGATTCCCATCCACCAAGTTCTTGTAGGTCTAATATATCTCCTCCAGCATTAACAAGAAAATTTGCCGAAGATCTTCTAACGCAGTGACCAGTATACAAATTAGGATTTTCAAGTGAGAGATACTAGCTATTTTTTGAGGTATTTTAGAGAAGAAATGAATGCCGCAGGGCTGTACCGTACATTTCCCTCTTCTATATGATACAAACAATCTTTGGTGAGTGACATGGTCTGGCCTTAACATTGCGTACTTTTTAAATAAAAGCACAGGATTGACTTCGCCGTCAAATATCACAGCGAAAATACGTTTCTTGCGGGCTTTTGAGTCGGGAATAGTAACAATCAGCTTGTCCTCTAAAACGTCAACATCTTCCGTGGTCATCTTCGCTAATTCATAAGTTCGACAGGCTCCTCCAATTCCAATTAAAAAAGCCACTTTCATCATTAAAAACTTCTCGTCTGAGGCAGAACACACAAATTCGTTGACTTGTTCTCTTGTAAATACTTTTGATTTTTTTGCTCTATATCCAACATTTTTCTTCTTGATGAAACGTATTAAGGCGCCGTATTTGTCGATTTCCACTCTTTCCTTCAGTTCTAAAGTCGCTCGTAACATGGAATATTTCGGCCATAAGGATGAAGCAGAGTATTCCTCAGAGAGTTTTGCGAAATACGCCAGCAATACCGTTTCTTCTGCACCTTGAACATGTACTTTGTTTCGCCACTCACAAAACTGCCGATATTCTTTTTCATAATGGATTTGAGATTTGTCCGGAAGCAAGTTCAACCTTATAATGTTGGCTGCAGCTAATATATCGTCAGGAATATCAAAATCTTGCATGATTTTAATGATGACTTTTTGAAATGCCAAAATGAAATGACAAAACACCTTGTTTTTATTTTCGCATCGCCGTTGTCAATGATACGATAAAGCTTTGAATATAACAGACTTCCCAATAATTTAAAATCAATTACATCCTTAAATAAGTTTAAGGCAAAGACCAGGCAGTATCTCATTGACAAGTGCATTTATAAACTCAATGAATTTTGATTGATTTGAGCTGTATACGATTTATTGTTTTCTGTTTTTGTATTTAATGTGATATTGTATTTTATTCTTCGTTGTTTGTTCTATTTATTTTACTTATAGTGTACCTTTTCTATTGACATGTCCTATAATACTATATGTATTCGACTGGATAAATAAATTATTTTATAACTCGATTATTAGCGATTTAACACCGTCTTGGATATTGCGGGTGACTCGGCTGTCGCCTCGTCACCTAGCAATGTCCTCGACTATTATAAATCGCATAATAATCTCGTTATATTAATAGCTATTCTCCTCCCCGCAGAATTTATTCTTGGATTTTTATTAACTAAATCGATACATTTCGCATGAAATTATGGACAGCTTTGACCGGTTTCTATAGCATCATAAGCATTGTTATTTTATCAACAACGTCACGCTGACAGTTTATTTTCAAAAATTGAGAGAAATTGAAATTATTGATTTGTATAACAGCCAAATGGATATAGAAGAATCAGCAAATATCGCTTGTCTGTCGCTGCTGCCAGAAAAATCGAGGAAGAGGTATGAAGCAACGTATCAATACTTCAAGAAATGGTGGCAAACAAAGACTGCTACTGCAGTTTCAGAAACCGTGCTTTTGGCGTACTTTCACGAAAAATCTGCTGCATTAAAGTCTTCATCAAGCTTATGGTGTGAATATTCCATGCTGAAGTCCACCCTTTTCATAGAGGAAAACATAGATATTTTCAAGTATCCTAAACTTCGAGCATTTTTGAAAAGAAAAAATGACGGATATAAACTTGTGCGAACACGTTTGTAACCATGAAGACACTAAAAACTTTAACCTGTGTATCCACAAGTCGACTGGTTCAAAACTTTGCTTTACTTGGAAAATAAAATTTCTTCTGAATTTTACTGCATAACTATTTATTAACAGATTAATCACTTTGTCATTTTATCCCCCAGCATGGGTATGACTTACTAACACATTTCTAACTAGACTCGTCAAACAACCACTTAACTAACTTTAAATATCGTAGACTATTATTCTCACATACTTTCGACCATTTTTACGTGGAGTTTGTACCAGTCCACGGAGCGCAACTTAACTCTTTGTATTTCAGTGTGACACTGCTTTGTTGACAAAACATTGTCAGTCTCGTACCCCATCCCGACATCTTGACCAATCAGGTCGTAATACGTCACAATCCAAAATGGCTTGTTTCACGTCAAAATACTGTTGCTAGCCAATGAGAATACAGATCTGCTGTTACCATGCATGTGGCTTATATCGCACTTACATTTGCGTGCTGGAGAATAATACAAAATCAGACAGATTTTTTATGCATAAGGTTTTGATTTAAACTTATATTTTCATGGATTTGTACAACGTTGCCATTACTGTAATATGCGGTATTGCCAATTATATTGTATGTAAATATAATGTACTTTTCTCTATTTTTTACCATTAGGTATTAAATAAACACATAATGATTTATCACGAAATGCGGCGTTGCCGCTTAGATTAGTATTACGTTACATTAATTCCTAGAATTGAGTTCCACGCATTTACTTTAACTTTTGTGCTGGGTCACGACAGAAATATGACGTGTGTCCCAAACAAAACTCAAGAAATCTAATGTGTTTGAGAGGGAAGATGTAAATAATTTCCTGTTTGAAGCCCCCGATGATATTTATTTAATGATGAAGGTTGTAATGATAATTGAAATTGCTGGAGCGTGCCGTTCTAGTGAACTCTGTGCTATGAAAATGAACAGGGTTGAATTAAGGCATGACGTCATATTTGTTACTATTCCTGATTCCAAAAATGGAATGGCACGTAAACTTATAGTGACTAAAAGTGACGATAAGAAGGTTTGTTATTTCAAAATAGTTCGAAATTACATTGATATAAGATCACACATGACGAATTTTAATCCTCGCTTCTTCATGCGATATTAAAATGGAAAGTGCTTAAACCAGTCTGTCGGGAAAAACTCGATTTCTTCAATTCCAAGTAAAATTGCTAAATTTCTGAACTTTCAGAAGTTTAAGGAGTATACTGGGCACTCCCTTAGAAGAACGTCGGAAACTTTATTAGCGAATACTGGAGTTGATGTCTTAGCCCTCAAGCGACATGGCGGATGGAAATCTGCAACTATTGCGGAAAGTCAACAAAAAAAGGAAGTTGCAAATAAAATTTTATACAATAAAACGAAGCCAGAAGTCTCCTGCAGTACTTTAAGAGTAACAGAAAACTTGGTTAGAGATGGAGAAATTATGGAGTCAGAACATTTCGTAAAATTGAGAAAAAACGAGAAAACATTTATCCAAATTTTGTCAATAATGTTCATATTTGTAATATTAATATTCATATCACTTAATATTACTCAATTTTTATAAACCATTGTTTTTATATGGCATAAATTATTACCACCCAAGGTTGGTAAGTTAACTTACAACCCGTCGTCAAGGGCAATCGATACATTTTTGGTAATTGTTACTTACGTCCTTCAAAACAGTGTCAAAATGCATTGTTTGCAATATAGGGAGGAGAAAAAATAATTTGGCATTATATCCAGTGTAATTTTGGGATGAGACGTTGCATTATCGAGAAACAATACCACTCTTCTATTCTGCTTCTTCATCTTGGTATCAAATCTGTGAAGCCATGTGGTCTGCTTTAATCCACGCTATTTTGTTCGGGACTCATTGGAGAGGTAACGTATCGATATGTGCGCCCTTAAACCATTAAGCATTTTGCCTCTTGCCTATTATAAGTGGTTCTTCCTTCTTAGCTTTCATATTTGTACAGAACAGAATCGTAAACCGTTGTTTTGCTTTTTCCTTTCTGGTACACTTGTCATCTTTCAATGCATATGTTTTTGTTGGACCTGTCTCATCTGCATTAAATACGTCCCTTGGGGCATAATTCTTTAAAATGGTCAATAGGCTTTCCTTCCAAGCAGTTACGTCTTCGATATTGATATCAGCTGATTCGCCACATATTTTCTTCAAGGTAATATCTTGCCGACGACAGAATTTTTCTAACCATCCATTTGATGCCTTGAAGTTATCTAGTCCTAGACATTGAACAGATTCGAGGGCTTTTGCTTAAATTATGGGCCCGGATATTGGTAAGTGCTTTGTGAATGATAGATGTGTTTTGGACTTCCACTGTCATTATTTATTAATATCACAACATTTGAACTGGTGAGTATCTCCAGTCGTCTTCAGGTGAATAATAAACAAGCTACGAAACTACGATGGTATTTATACTACCTCCTGGTTAGCAGCGCATGACCGAGATTGGTGCAGTTCATGCGTTACTGTGTGGTTCTAAACTAAGCTAACATCTACTTAACAAGGGTTTCCAAATATTTCTTATGTCTAAGAGAGCTTACTAAAGCAGTCTGGATTTTGGGTTATGACGGCCGCTTCTTTGAATTTCCTCTTTCGCCAGTGTTCTTCTTTGAGTATTATTTTTGCCTCTGACCATTGCAAGTGGTGGCCATGTGTCCAAGCCTGTTCTGCCGCACCGGATCTGTTTGTTTCTCCCTTCTTTGTGTGGTTTCGGTGTTCCTTGATTCTTGTTTCAAGAGGGCGTAGGGGTTCACCAACATAGGATTGTCCGCACTCGCAAGGTATTCTATATACGCAGTTCTTCGTGTCCGTTTGGCTGGTTGGCTTCGTCTTCGTCAGGTGGCTTCTTAAGGAATCTTTGGAGCTGAATACTGTTCTTTCTGTCTATTCATGTGATTCTTACGCTTCTTGATAGTCTGGTCTATTAGTCTCGTGGGGTAGCCGTTTGTTTTGAGGTCCTCTTTGATGGTGTTGCGATCTTCGGAAAGAGATTCCTCGGAGTTACAGAGAGTAAACGCTCTGTCAACAAGTGTTAAGTGTGTTAGGTTTTTGAAAGCACAACATGACAATTTATGGAATAGGAGATTGTCAGGCATAACAAGGAAGCCAATTTCAAATCTAATGAATTAATTGTTTGATTTTAACTTTTTTAGGGATTTTTTCATTAAGTGTCTTTGACTTCTAAACTGCGAACTTTGGACCTTAAGTGTATTAGGTTTTTGAACGCGGCTCTTTTTGAGGAATCGGAATTTGAAGTAATGTACAGGGCATTCCATTAATAAATACCATCATATCTTCTAAACGCGACAACCTGTATAAATGTTGTAAGTATCAAAGAAAGTGGCATTTTATAAGTTATTTGACGTGTTTCAGCGTTTTTTTTTAAACATATTATCTATATTTTAAGCTAATTTATTTAATACATTGTTTACATACTATATAAGTAATGTTTGTACTTTATAAGATTTAGGCATGAGTTTATCAGATATGCGTCGGGGATATTATATTCTATGTCTATGGTGTCCAAAGTGTATATATCTGATAAATCGTTTTTTGGCTTTTTCAATTTTGTCAATGCCATAGTTTGTAACATGATTTCAAATTATGAATGCGTATTCTAATAGAGGACGAAACAGACTATTTTATAGCTTGATTATAGCAGTGCAAAGAAAATCTCTAGTGTTACGCATTATAAAACCCATAGTGCTGAACACCTTTAAAGTTATAATTTCGATGGGTAATGAAGTAAAAAGTGCTGTCAAACTTCCTCAACGATTCGACAACTATTTAGGTAAGATAATATTCGATTATACAAGGAGGTTCGGAGAAAGTCAGCAAAAAAAATTAGACGTGCACTGTAGTGGCCACACCACTAGGCATAATGGATTAAAATTTTCTGATTTTGTTGAGAACGTCGAGCTACAGAAGCCTATTATTTTTCGTCCGATTGGAAAATCGCAAGTATTTTTCTTGATCGATTGAAGGTCAGAACAGGCTCTTTTTCGGAAATTAATAGCTTCGAAACGAAAATTCAGATCAAAATGCGGTTCACACCGTTAGAGAGAGCACCTCAAATACTTTATTTTTACAATACGTCTTCCTATACCTAAAGGTTTAGAAATTGTAGATTTTTTAGGAAAACTAAAAATTTCTCTTTAAACTGAAATATTTTATAGGAAATATATTCCTCTTTGCATCCATATTGTGTTTGTTCGATTCTCTCGTCTTTTTTTACGAACCTTCACTAAAAACAAATACAAGTTTTTTACAAACTTTACAGGTATATCAGTTTTTATGCCACGAAAATTGCCAAGAAATCACTCTTTTCCGGGTATTTCAATATTGCCAATTTATGCATGGTGTGCCATGACCGAAACAGATGTTTGCCAAAGCTTCAGTTAATTTACCAGAGACGCCACGTCATGACAATAAGTGGTTTAATATAATTTTTGCAGTAATTATACATAGTGTTAAGCTTAAAAAATGTGATTAATGTGTTTTAAATAATGATTTCTTTTCGTGGGTGCAAAAATTTTCCCAAAAAGAAACGTAATTATTTTATAAAACCTAATATAAAAAAGTCATTGTAATATTCCTAGTGATCGTAGACCTAAAGAGTGAATACGTTTTTTTCCGTGATTCCGTGTAAAATTTAAAATATGGATTTACGACGCGGACTTTTATTTTCTGCCCATGAGAGACATATTTGTGCGAAACTTGGCAAAAATGATATTCGTTTTGGGTAAGTAATATATTATATTAATACCTTTCTTTCTATTGTTTAATAGATTTTTAATTTATGTTACTCAAAAGCTACTTCTTAACTCAAATGAATCAGGATTCCTCATTTGAAAGTGCGCATTTCTTAGATATCTTTAGACTATTTGGTTAATTTCTATGTCTGTATTTCATACAGGATAGAAAATTAGTCAGATGAAAATTTAAAACTTTTAACCAACCAACTTTGGCGATATAATTTAATATTTCGTAATGTTTTTGACCGGCTTTTGTATACCGGGTGTCCCAATAAATTATATTTGACCTGAACAAAATTCATATTATAAATGAGAAAATATATACAGAGCTGTTATTTCTGAATAATTATTATTAATGAAAAGGATTATCTATGGGAATGTGTTGGTATAGAAGGGTCAATTCTGTTGAAATACGGAAATTTGCATATACAGAACGTCCCAAAAAGGCGTTTTTTGTGGCTGAAAATTTCAGGTATAAGAAGTTCGTATTTCTTACATTTCTATTCTCTTTTTGGCCTATTTGTGTGTATGTTAATTTTATACAGGGCTTAAAGAAGTCATGGAAAAATTAATAACCTTTAACCCAGCCAATTGTATATGATAATATTTTGATCGACATAAGTGTACCTGGTGTCCTAAAATATGTTATGAGTTAAGCGAAAGTCATAATTAAAATCGGAAAATACTAACAGGGACACTATTTCTTTTTAATTTATGATGCCAAGGATTATCCATGCAAATTTATTATTAGAGAAAGCCGGATGTTGTTAAAATACGAAAGTTCACATATACACGACGTCTCGATTTTTTTTAAAACAGGTAATTTCTGACGAAAAATACTGGGAGATTTTCATCTAAAATATTTCGTAACGTTTTTGAGTGACTTTAGTATACTGGGTATTCCAAATTATATTGGAATTTAGCAAAATTCATCATATAAATCGGAAAACAAATTAAGAACTGTCTTTTTTTTACATATTATTACATATAACGAGTGGCAAAAAAGTCGCGCATAATGCCTGTAACTTTTGAATTACCTCATATACGAAAAAGTGACCTTTATGAAAGTTGTTCAGTTAATTATTTCCTACATTTCTACCTGCATGAATATTTTTGTCATTTCTGGTCTGGTTGCCATAGAGACCAACTTACTTTTTTTAAATTGAACACCCTGTATATGATTGCATATTTGGATTCCACTGGAAAAACTCTGAATTTCTTGTACTTCAAATTTGTATTTGTTTAAAATTGTAACAAACTTTATAATAACAAAATAAATAGCCTACAAAATTTAACAACTTAACATCGGAATAATAAACAAGTAAAACCTTTTCAGTGGATCACGTGTTCAAGATGACCACCATGTACTGCTAAGCAGAGCGCCAGTCGATCCCTGAACCCGTCTACAACGTTTAAAAGGAAGTTCTCTGGAATGGCCCAAATTTCAGCACTAATTCTGACTTTTAAAGATTTTAGGTCGTTTGGACGGTTAACGTAGACTTTGTTCTTTAAGTGTCCCCACAAAAAGTAGTCATGTATTGAAAGCATGTTATCCAAAGCTTTGTCTCCCCCGGTTGCTGTTTTAGGTCGACCTAATTTAGCGGCTTCCCTAACACTGCCTGTTTCTCGAAATTTCTTTACCACTCGACATACCATAACCATAGTGTAAACAAATTAGAAATCAGACAACAGAAAATTAAACAGGAACTTAAAATTGACACCTTTTAGGTCGCTGTCATGAAAACACCTCGACTTAACTGGTGGGTATTAGGTAGAAATCATTGTAATTAGGAAGCTTTCATTTTTGAGCTGTCATTATCTCGAAACCGCTTGCAGATAGGTAAAAATTTGAAATACAAAAAATTCAGAGTTTTCCCAGTAGAATCCAAATATGCAATCATATGCAGGGTGTTCCATTTAAAAAAAGTAAGTTAGTCTCTATGGCAACCAAACCAGAAATGACAGAAAATATTCACGCAGGTAGAAATGTGGGAATAATTTACTGAACAACTTTCATAAAGGTCACTTTTTCATATACGAGGTAATTCAAAAGTTACAGGCATTATGCGCGACTTTTTTGCCACTCTGTATATTATATTAAAATAAAAATAAAAATTTAATGGTAGAGATAGTCAAATTCTGTTAAAATACGAAAATTTACATAAAATATGGTGTCCAAGAAGGTGATTATTCTAGCTCAAGGTTTTCAGGTTTGAAAGTTTGCTTTTCTTACATTTCTTTAGTCTTTTTGTCTTGATTTTATACAGGGTTGAAAAAAGCCCATGCAAAATTAAAAATAAGCCAATTTTTCATAACAATGAAACACTATAGCGACGTTACTTTAATATTTTGTTGGGGTTTTGAGGATTTTTAGTTTGTTTGGGCAAAGTGTTTTTTTTTTATATGTATGATATACAGTGACCGGCTGAAAGTGCGCAGCATATGGGAAAATTTCTTATCTATGAATTTAGTAAGTTTATTTTATTTCAGAAAACTTTTACATATCCTCAAACCCAAATAACACCCATCAAATCGGGTAAAAGTCTTATGGTATACGAGGGAGAGTCATAAATTGGAATTTCTGCTAAGAGTAAAGTACCTCCATTTTTAAATTCAGAAAAAAAAAGTATTAAGAAATATTGTTTCAATTTCGAAGATATACTCAAACCAAATTTTGCTTATCTTAAACAAAAAATAGGATCTAATCGTTTTTTCTGAATTATCCTGTATATAAAGTACGTCGCAACCATACAGTATGCAAATTGTATTTTCTGTACACTTTCTTAGAGATAACCGTAAAAAGTATGTCAGATTAACTAATTTCAGCAATATTATGGTCTTTGGAAATAAAAATTTTAAATATTTTTGTTGCACACCGTATTTTATTTTTTAAGGAAACAAAATGATTTAATTTAACTGATATATTGTTATATACTTTAATTTAAGACACCTTCTGAATTATATATTTATACATAAAAGTACAAAGTTTCTTCTTTATTTAGATTTTTATTGTGATCGTCATAAGAAAAACATTAAAAAATTAAAAATTAAAAATATTTTTTGTACGGATGTTATTTGCCTCGATAATTCATAAGATAATAATAATAAGTATCAGTATAATTTCATATACTTTAAATCAAAATATTTCAAATTCACATATTTCATTTAAAAAACAAAGGAATCTTTCTTAATATATTCGAATTTGCAGCCTAAATAATAATAATAATACAAATTATTTTCCTTCTCATAACCAATAATAGATACCACTATACATAAACAAAAATAAGATCAAAGTAGCCATAGAAATAAGTCAAGCAATAAAATGAAATTAATGTCATTTAGTTAGTTCTGTTGGAATGGAATTTTAAAATTTGTCTTTACAAAAAGAATAGAAATAGTTTTAATTCATGGTGACAATTATCACAATTATCGCGAGACAGCATATATTCTTAACATGATGGTGATTCTATTCATAACTAACTACCCTGACATATTATTTACGGTTATCGCTATCTCCAATCAAAGTGAAAATATAATATTTCTTAATAAAAATTTTGTCTAAAATGAAAAATTGAGGTAGCGTAGCAGAATTTCCAATTTTTGACTCTCCCTCGTATACCATAAGATTTTTATCGGGGGTGTTATTTTGCTTTGAAGATATGCAGAACTTTTCTGAAATAAAATAAATTTACTAGATTCATAGATAAAAAAATTTCCCATATGCTGAGCACTTTCTGCCGGTCACTGTATATAGATAGATGTATAGATACCTAGTATTCGTGTTTTTCTGGTTATTATTAAATAGATAGGACAGGACTGTGTACAGGGTTATACACGTAAGATAACCCAGAAAATTGTAAGAGATAAAAAAAAGTTCAGAAAAGAATTAATTGATTGTAAAGAAATTTTCATTTTATTACATTTTTATGTATACAGGCTAAATCGTTTGGCTGAATTGATACCAACTTTTGTTTTTTAAATAGAACACCCTATATCTTAGTACTATATTTCCAGCTTTCGAGCTACATCCGGTTTAACCGGAAGTTTACACGTACCGTTAGAAAGCTAGAAGCTGTCAAATTTCAAAAATTTAATTTTTCAAAAGTCGATACCTCGGAAACTATTAAGTTTAGACTTATAAGGTACTTATTGAAAAACAATTGTTATTTTATGTAGATCCAAGAGTATTGTAAGATATAGGGTATTGTATTTAAAAAACGAAAGTTGGTATCAACTCCAGCCAAACGACTTACCCTATATACATAAAAATATAATAAAATAAAAACTTCTTTGCAATCAATTAATTTTTCTATTGAACTTTTTTTTATAACTCTTACAGTTTCCGAGAAAAGGTACTAGGTCCTCTAACGTGAACCACCCTGTACATTATTTTGAATTAAGAGAGAAACTAGTAATTTTTTTTTGCATTAAGTAGATATTTTTCTATTTGTTGAGTGTTCAAAATAAGATTGCTACGTAAGAAATTATGTGATGAAGATTTTTTTGTCGGGTATCAAGATTATTTCAAACTTCTTGACTCATTACCGTATTGATTTCGTACAGAGTGTAAAATTTCCAATACATTTTGGGTAAACCATTGACAGTAATTCCTGGGTCTTTTAAAATCTGCAGCTCATATTTCTTGGAATACTTGCACTTTATAAGGAAACAAATTTAACTGAAAAAATGGATTTCTTAAAAAGTTTTGCTGGAATTTTCTTTATTACTGTTAATGAGAATCATATACCCACTGCAACTTTTTTAATTATGACAGCAAAGTGCGATAGTTAGGGCTATTAAAAAAGAGTAGCTGGACTGGATTTATTACCATTGCTATTTATCCTATAACCTTAATAGGAAGTTCTAGTTAAGATTCATAGGTCGAATTAATAACCATCGTATTAAAACATTTCCAACAATGGTAATTAAGAAATTTCGAAACAGTACTAAAGAATATACATCGTAACTATTAGACCGAACAATAACAAATAAACGTGTTGTCATCAATGTATTACAGTGTAAACAGTGGCGTAGCCAGCATTTTGTGGCGGGGGGGGAGCGAAATACCGCAGGGGCGCAGATTGTGGAGCTAAAGCGCCGCAGGCAAAAAATTTTTGGGACCACGCCCAAATTTTGCAGGAATTCAACTTCTTCATGCTCCTTAGGGAACAGGGGCCTGACCCCAAATGAAGTTAAAATCCGCTATACAAAAAAAATAAATTTAATGTGATGGGACGCTCTCAGAACCGGTTTTACTAAGTTTATTCCCATCGCTCTTCTTTACTAAAAATAAAATAATACCGATCTTGTTTTTTAAGAATTATTTTTTAAGTAGTAAAGAGGCGCCAGGCCAAGGGGGGCGGGGGGGGGGGCGACCGCCCCCCTTCGCCCCCCTGTGGCTACGTCACTAAGTGTAAAGTAAATCAACATGCAAGCTGCTCCCCTCCACTTGGTTTGCCAGACTTACGCCACAGAAAACATAGTTTTCTGGACTTACTCTGTTAAAAGCATTAACTTCTATGATTAACTAGATTAACATGATGTGGGAAATATATAACATTGCCTAAAACTTTTAAAAAACCTGTAGTATGGCAACGCAGCAATAAAGGATCCGCTCAGATTCCATCATTTTCGTGGCTATCCGCATCGACTAGGCAATACTCGGCATAGCGGATGTTCCATTCATTTGTGACAGCGTTTTTCTGTGGGTTTTCCTAGAGTTTTGTCGCATGCATATGTAAAGGCAGCGTAATCCCCACTCCCGGCCCCACCTAGCTCCTCACAGCGTCTCGCCACCAAACGATTTTGGCATCACAATTTTATAGCATTTATGAATGGCGTGTCGGATCTATAGTTACGATGCCTATAATAGTAACTTGTCAAGTTTGCTACAACACATCTTTATTATGATAATTAGACGTCTAACTTACTATTACAAACCGAAATGTGACCATCGAAATTCGCTTTAATGTGATAACCAAGTTTGACAACTAACATTGACCATAAAGCTCTTTGCTTCCCTTTTCAGTCTTCAGTGCAGCAGAGAATAAGTAAGTGTTGGGTGTTCGGGGTGTTCCTTGTGTCAATTAATAAGTGCGCAAATATGGTCTGCAAAATACTGTTACTGGAATGGGTGCTAACCTATCAGTTTTGTTATACCATGTATTTCCTACAGGTGTTATTTTTTTTTTAATCAAGCGTCATATGAGCAAAGTGTTCTTTGTGTGTTTTCACATTATTATTGATGTATTGAGTTCTTGTGTTCTTACAGATGGTCTTTCAGCTCTTTATGTTCAATAGAAAAAAATGATAGTCTTCTATCAGTAAAAATATGTTTATACAAGGAGAAGCTTCTTTCAACATCTACTGATGTAATCGGATAATACTGCAACTTAGGTAGGAAAGTATAAGGCCAAGATACAACTTCGTTGGATGGTTTACCTTCATAAGTATTTAAATCCTTCATTCTTTTTTGCAGTTATATCCAATTTGTTCCTTACTTGACCTCCTACTTTACCGGGAATGTTGTTACATATAGCGGAAAAAGTTTCAACAATACTAATTGAATCTCTTAAACTTAAACTTTCTTACCCTTTTGTAATTATGATTGAAGGTCGTTGTGACTTAGCGATAGGGTGCTTTAATAGCCAGGTGGATGTATGATTAAATAAAAATAAAGTATTCTCTTATAAAGTTTTTGTGCTCTCTCACATCATTACTTTGATTTATCTATTATAATACTCATATGTACACACCCCGAATAAGGGATGTTAATGTAGTCTAACAATTATTTATAGTGTATCATAAAGTCCATGTCAACCTCCCTCCATCCCCCCCCCCCCCTCTAGGTTATGACGATTCTTATTTAAATTTAAATTTTCCGCCTTTGGACTTGACAGTTGATACCCGGAAATACGAAATTTTAAATAATACAAAAAAGAAATTTTCAGTACTGATATTAGAGATACCCTCCATTTTATTGCAACATTCGCTTTGAACAGCATTAAGTCTTAAGTCATGTTCCTAATTTGTGCCTCTTTTACTAAAAAGAAAAGAAAAAAGAAAGTTTACAACGTAAACCCGATTAAGTCGACATAATTTAAATAACAATTGGTGAGTACTTGATCACATTTCACATATAAATTTAAGTCTAAATTATGAGACCATAGATTACGATATTTTCGTACACAATTTTAATTTGAAACAATTTTCTCCTTTCAGATGACCACAACTGACTTAATGACGTAAATTATTTTAATACATTTTAATTTCCCTCCCTCCCCCCCCCCCCCCCCCCCCCTTTACTTTATTAGTACTATTCTTATTAAAATTCTGACCCACCAAAAATAAATCATGTTCTTTCTTAGAGTTGACTTATGAAACGTTTACTTTATTGACTTTTCATTATAGACAGCTATATATCATATCATGACTATAAATGATTCCATTTGAATTTCCCTCTACTACAATTTTCGCATCTAATTTCCTTCATTGCTGAAAGTAGCATCGTATAGGTGATTGTCTTCTGTCGAGTCCATTGGCTGCATAAGGTGCACGTTATGGCCATGTATTGTTGAACCACTTCGTTCCCCCTCTTTTAATTTGTTTTAGTTCGTTTATTTAGGTACATCCTAAACATAATTCTTAATTGTATGGTTGCTGATGATGACTTTGACTAAAGTTGAAACTAGTACAACCTAAACAACCTAAAATGACATTAAATTGTGCACACTCTGTAATCCTTTTTTCACCTTAAAGGGACAAATAAAAATTTTAGTTTGGTGGTATAGACAGACCTTGTTTTCTTTAATAATCTCGCCACAGAAAATGGACTACTTCTTGAATCTTAAACTTAAATTTCTACTCTCTAACGAGGATATTATGACCAGTATAAAACTGAAATGGGCCTTAATAAAAACATGATCTTTAACTACAGTTGCACTTTTTAACAACTCCTTACTTTGTACAACACACTGCGAATCGTCATCTAAATCCAAAATTAGTTCTTTAAATACTTCTCATCTGCGACAGAATTTGGTAAGAAAAAGTTCGATAGGGACTGCTGAATAAATCGGGTTACGGTCACATTATTAGTTTTGTCTAGCTGCTTAGAAGCTATTAAATATGGGTTTGTTGCTTTATCTTCTTGAAGTGCTCCGAGCATAAGATGTGCGATATATCTGCCACAAGCAGCTGTGCTTTCATCAACAATAATGTAAAATTTTATCACCGAGTAAAGCTCTAATTTCTTCTAAAACGGTTTCGTATACTGAATTGACATTCTTCTGTCTAAGCGTGGAGTCGTCAGGAATGGCCTGTTGGCAATATTTTTGCAAAAATCCTCTAAATTGCGAATTTTGCAATTTCTTTAAGGGTATGTTTGCTGCGACCAAAGCCTTGCATAAGTCTTCTTGAAAAATTTCCTTTTAATATTGCGATTTTTCTCCAACATTTTGAAATGCGTTTTTTACACTCAGCTGAACTGGCTCAGATTTCATTTTTTGTAACTTTGATTTGCAGCGGTGTCTTCAATTCAAATGTTGATCGATTTAGAACGTCTTTTCACAAACAATAATTTTTGGCACAATCTTTACAGAAGACGTTTTCGCCACTTTAGATATTTTGAACACAAACTTGAAATTACTAGCTTTACACTGAAAATACTGAAATCTTTCGACAAACTAAAACAGAAGTACGTTTTACAATCCAATATACATAAAGTTTGTTAAGCAAGTAATAATAATTATTAAATGACAATAAATAACCCCTAACAATATACCTAAAAACCCCGGAAACCCCCAATAAATACCTTGTGTATAACCAAAATGTAAATATTAATTATTATATAATTAGATATCTTCAGACTGGAAAATCCCTGAAACAAGTAACAAGTGCCGAAGTGCCGGACTGGACATTAAACCTTATGAGTCTTTGAGTTTTCATGGCCGGGCGCTATTAATTTTTTGATAATGCCAAAAACATAAAAATATGCTCATAAAATAATATTTTTGGGAAAATAATGCATTTCTTTAGGAAATTGACAAAATATGCAAAAAATGCATATATTCCGCCCTTTAATGATAATACATTTATCTCGCACGGTACCACATCTCTATCTTGCTAGGGTTTTGGCATAATATAATGACACATCCGTTTCTCTTAACTTTGTATTTTAAAGTTTTTCTCTTGAAGTTAAGATAAAAACAAGTGAAGTTCAGACAAGTCCCCAAATGAAAAAAAAAACAAAACATTGTGCGTGTTAACAAAAACAAGACGGTGACTCTGAGGGCCGCGAGGGGTCCTGTCCCACCAATCCGCCAATCGATGCTGGGGGCAGAATTCGATGCGCCGAATCGACGCACCTGTGCTTCGGATGGCGCGTCGCTCTTTTACTAGCGTCGCGACGTCGATCGCATACGGACGCACCCCCCCGCGAAATTTAAGGCGATTTTTCGCGAATATATACGGTCGGGTTGTTTTTATTGTTGCATCGAGCCGTCAACTTGTTTGATTACATTTGTTGCGTCAAAGGGTTGATGTGGAGGTAGGTGACTGATTTGTGGTGTTGTGTGATCGTGGCTTTATGAGGTATTAGGCACTAGTTCATTTTTGTTGTGGTGTGTGCTATGTTTACGTTTATGGTTTTGTGACTAAAAAAAATATTTTTAAATATTTTGCAGGCCTTTAACACTAATAAATAATAGAGTCATTGTTTTTTATTTTTAAATTAGGTTCCTACATAATTGTGCCCCTTTTTTTAAGTAATGAATTTTACAATAATTAGTACAACCTACACTAAAAGAACTGTAGCATAATTAATACTTACCACTAAGTATGATTTTAAAATTTTTGTGTTACTTTTAACTGCGTATTATATTTCAGTATTCGTATGCTCTCTGGAGTGAATTTGTAAAGGCTAGTTCACACGCTCCGTATTCGATATAAAATTGTATCCAAGCATTTTTCTCATTTGAGTTTGATGTCTTGTACCAATACTATAGTTTCTCATCTTTAAACTTTGTATACCGGGTGAGGCATGACTTAGTTGAACATAGGAAATCCCATGGAAATTTTGAGGTGGCTAAATATTGGATCCCCTGTACATTTTGGAGAAAAATTGTATAATCATTTTTTGAAGAGGCCGATACAATAAACCCACGTGCCAAGTTTTAATAAATTTTAATTAGCCATTCCTAACTTATTCAATTAAATGTGATGGCAAAATTACAAAATTTTCATAGTTTCGGTAATGCAGCAAACACCAGCAAGTAATTTCTATGACGCTATTATTAAATATTGACGTAAAGCTGGACATAACGAATAAAGATTATTTTACACATTTTCGTTTTACCAATCCGGCAATCACACATCCAAAATAAAAGACACCATTATGTTTTTCTAACTAATCCTTCAATTTAACAGAACATACCTAAGACTACAGATTTCCACAAAAACATTGATTAATTAAATGTTCAAACAACCCTCCACGAACAGCTAAACCATATCCTACCCGATCATAAAATTCATTTCTAACATTACTGAGTTGATAGTAAGAAATTCTGTCACATTCCAACGAAATACAGCTTTTTAGCTGGTCTATCTTTATAAATAAAATTGTTTAAGTGACCCCACAGGAAAAAGTCGCTTGGCGAAAGGTCAAGAGACCTGGCTGGCCAAAGGATTGGATGCCGTGAGCCAATAATATTTCCGTTAAAAATATTTTGCAAGTATTCCCTAAACATGAGAGAATTATGTGCAGGACAACAGTGGCGTGCAGTGCCATTTAAAATAGGGTAGGCAACAGAATTTTTATACAGGTGCCATGACCAGAGCGTTCTTTTTAAGCCTCCAAAAATTGTAGGCTTTAGGCAAAAAAATAAAACTAATTGTAATGGTACTTTCACGAATGTCTTACGGAAACGTAAACTAACGTATGTCCTAAAAGTTTTGGCACAAAATTCATTGGCTTTAATTTTAACAAAAACAAAATAATATCAAGTTGTCTTTGGAAACAGAAGTTTGTTAATATTGTGTACTGTCAGTTGAGATTTATTTATTTTAAAGTTTTCGCTTTAAGATGTCGTATAAATTAGAAATAAGAAAAAGTATATATAAGTTGGTTGGGCGGGTACCCAAAGCTGAAATCTGTCGAAAATTCCAGAATGAAAACATTTCAAGCAGAACCATTTATAGAACAATAGCAGAGTGCGAGCAGGGAATACCATGTCTGAATCTCCCAAAAAGTGGAAGACCACGTACATTTACTGCACAGAGGTCAGAGAGATTGGTGAGAAGAGCAAAAAACCAGGTTGGAATGTCAACGAGGAGACTGGCTCGTCAATTCAGATCTTCAAAGAATACGATATCGTTGGAATTAAGGAGGAATGGACTTAAATATCGAAAGAGACGTAAGTGCCCCAAATTCTCTCAAGCGCAACTCCTTCGTATACCAAGATGCTGGCGTCAACTGAGGCGGGTACACTTTGCCAATGAAAAAATCATTATTTTAGATGATGAAAAGTATTTTACTTTGAGTAATTCTGAAATGAAGGGAAACGATGGATTTTATACGGGCACCGTAGAGGAATGCCCTGACAATGTTAGATATAAACATAAAGTGAAATTTGCAGATAAAATCCTTGTCTGGTGCGCAATTTCTAACAGAGGTGTATCCCGACCTTTTGTGGGAAGAGTGAGGGGTGAAGTTTTGAATAGTCAGAGCTATATTGATAATTGCCTATCCAAATTACTTCAGTTTGTCCACAAACATCATGCTAATGACGATATCATGTTTTGGCCAGACCTAGCATCATGCCATTACTCAAGAGATACCCAAAACTGGCTTCGACAACACCAAATACCTTTTGTTCCCAAAAACGATAATCCTCCAAACTTGCCGCAGGCTCGCCCAATAGAGGATTTTTGGGCTTTACTGTCTAGGAAGGTTTATCATGGAGGCTGGGAAGTCCAAGATGAAGAACAATTAAGACGGCGAATTTACGAAAAACTAAGAGAAATTGATTTGAATTCCGTCCAGGGCCTCATGAGAGACATTCGAAGAAATTTGCGTCTGGTAGAGCAGAATGGGCCACCCCACATAATTCGATAGTATAGTTTAATTAAGTATTGAGTTGTAATTTATGATAACTAGTTAGTGTTCAAATAAATTCCTTCATTAAAAAAAAAAATCCGATAAATATTTTGTGCCAAAACTTTTAGGACATACGTTAGGACATAAATAGCTGCAAACAACTGCTCTGTCAACAATAAAGTTAAACAAAAACTGAATAGTCGCTTTTAAAAAAGAATATAAGATAGTTGCGGATATTGTCATAAAGTTAAAAGTCACACACAAGTAAGCGATAACTTTTTGCTACATTTTAGTCATCCTTATTTAAGTAGATATCATTAAAAATGCATTATTATTTATAGATTAGGTAAATTCTTCGATCTTTTATCTTTTTTTAAAAAGTCATTAATTGCATCATTGTAAAAATTTGTATTTTTTCTTTCTATATCTTGTAAAAGTTCACTTTCCAAAGACATAACGGCCAAATTATTCAATCTTTCTTGCCCCTGAGTATTCCTTAAATATGTGTGGACTCTTATTAAACCAGAAAAAGACCTTTCTGCCGAAGCACTACTAGCAGGAATCGTTAAAATCAATTTTCTTAATGTTAATAATGGCGGAAACACATCACATAATTTTTTTCCTGGATATAACTCACAATTTCGTAAGCTTTCAGTTTGGAAAATTCGGTCGAAGAATATAGGCATATTAATTCATTTTTTAAGCAATCGAAATCAAATAATTTTTCATATTTAGATTTTAAATGTAAAAAAATATTATCAGGAAATTTTGAATGGAAAGTATGAAATGATTCAGGATCTAAAAGCTTTAAACAATGCAACTCACGCACCTCTTTATACCTGTCAGTTATTTCGTTTTTGACGTTGTCAACTATTTCTCTGAATACTCTTTTATAATGCATTTTCATATCACCTATATTTCGAATCTTTCTTGATTCTCCACAAGTTTTAACAACTAAAGGGTAAAAACGATGTCTATCAGAATATTAAGTACTCAAAGCACATTTTGGCAACGGTGAATCCAGTGAAATTCACTTATCGTTCTTTGGCGTCGGTGGGAGTCGTGTCGCATGGATTCTGGCTCGTCTCTCTTCTTTTTATGTATCGTTTCATTTGGCTGTCTTTTTTTAAGCACTGCTTTTCGCTTGCATATAAATCAAGTATTGACGGTCTAAATGCATCCCTTTGATTTGTTATGGGATGCTTTTTAATGTAAGCGGATAAAACAGTTGGAAAAATAAATTGATGGAATATTATTCAATTCAATAGCTTCGCCGTTTCGTATTAGAGTCTCGTTATAATCCTGGACTTGCACCATATTACAACTCGTTCTATTTGCCACTCTCACGTCGTTAGATGGAATAAAAGTAGGAGTTCCATTTAAGATATTTTTGGAAATTTCGATTTTACTAGTATTCGAATCACGAATATATCCCTCCGCAACGGACAAAGACCTCCAACCGCCATGTCTTTTCAAATCCAAAATGTCGACACCTGGAGCATTTGCGAGAAACGTAATTGATTTTGTAGTGATATAGGTCTGTATTGAGATATATTCTACTTTTCACATTTACTGTAGATAAAACCTCTAAGTAATAGTATATTATGTTACAAGGACGAAAAATGCAGTATTTCGGACGTATTGCGGGAGATTACTGGACGAGGCAAAGCCGAGGCCAGTAACCCGCATAGTCCGAAATACATTTTTCGTCCGTATAACATACGTTATTTTTTATCCGATTGTGTTTTTGCTCGGATTATAAAATAATGTAAAAATTAAGAAAACCAATATATTTCATCTTGCATTGTAATTTTTTGTCCCTTGAATGTTTGAACAATGAAACCTGTAATATGCGTATCCATGGATCTAACAAATAATTAAATTAATATTATCAACTGACGTTTTATCAATCAGGCGATAGTTTTAACTAATCTTTCGTGTTCTGCTAGTTTTAAAACCTGAAAAACACAATTAAAAATGGAAATAGACGATGATCTTATAGAAGGTACACCACCTGACATTCAAGAAACTGCCAAGAAAGTAATGTTACATTTGTTGCCACAAAAATCTAAGGAAATATATGAAAGAGCTTATAAAAAATTTATGGATTACCGGCAAGAAAAAAATATACAGTCGTTCTCCGAAAACGTCTTCTTGGTCTATATGGCGGAATTATCGAAAACTATGAAGTCATCTACTCTGTGGTCGCAGTATTCTATGCTACGTGCAGTGGTAAATGTAAAACAGAATATTGATATATCTAAATACATGAGATTACGAGCATTGTTGAAACAAAAAAGTGTTGGATATTGTCCAAAGAAATCAAGGATCCTAACTAGAGAAGAGGTTCACAAATTCCTTTGCCATGCTCCAGATGACAAATACTTAATGTTGAAGGTAAATGTAACTATATAATAGTATTTTAAATTTCTGACTAACAATTTTCTTAATTACAGGTTGCTTTTATTTTTGGAATCGCGGGCGCATGTCGTCGAGAAGAACTGGCTCATATGAAAATTGATGACATACAAGATTTGGGAACGGCTTTGTTAATAAAAATTCCCTATAATAAAACAAACAAACCGAGATCATTTACGGTGACTGGAGAATATCTAAAGTATTATAGAAATTATCTGGCTTTACGTCCAACAAATATGAGTGATGGGCGATTTTTTGTGTCTTATCGCAATGGAAAATGCCATAAGCAAGTTGTCGGTATACACAAATTTGGCTCTATACCTCAGGAAATAGCATCTTACTTAAAACTGCCGAATGCCAAGGAATTCACGGGACATTGTTTCAGAAGAACATCGGCCACATTACTTGTAGATGCGGGAGCAGACATAACATCTCTAAAACGGCATGGAGGCTGGAAGTCTTCGGGAGTAGCCGAGGGCTACATAGATGATTCCTTAAGTAATAAGTTAGAGCTGACCAAGAAAATATTCAACATTCCACAATCTGACCTGCAGTCAGTCTCGACTCAGGTGTCGCAATCCGTCTCCCAATCGAGTTCAACATTGGAGAATAATATCATAACGGAGACCAAAAATAATAACACATCCTCAAAATCAAATTTACATCACCCCGTTCTTGTTCAAAATTGTTCTAATTGTACATTTAATATAAATATTGTAAATAATTGAATAAAATAAACTGTTGAAAATATTTTAGCGTCCGACAAAATGTTTTTCGGACTAGGACGACAAAGGTTGCCTAGCTACCAGCGCAATAATCAATACCTTATTGAAAAGGTTACCTTTTCGTCCAAATATCTGATCTATAAAACGTCATTTTTTGACACAATCGGATAAAAATATGTTTTGTTATGCTCAGACCAAACCCCGTAGTTTTTCTAACAAAGCTCAATTTCGATGCGATGATAATATTTACCAAACGGAAAATAGATTAGTTTTTGTTTTTGCCGCGATACTAAAATCCCGCTTACGTGACAAGAAAAGGGTGTCAACCGACAAAGAACATGGTTTATATCATTTTTCCCGTAATAGTTTAGGCAAAGTAAACAGCGCGTTTTTATGACGAAAAAAAAAGCAAACAAAAGAAAAAGCCTGGTTTATTAGCCCTTATTTTATTGTTAAGGGATACTTATGGAATCCCTAAGCGGTATGAAAATTTTATTTGTTTAGGAAATTACTTTTTAAGCCAAAGGTAAAAAGTCCGTACTAACTTTCAGTGCCTCACTGTCTCAGAATTTAAAAATATCAGCATTTATTGCAGGTTATATTAAAAAAAATTAAAACAAAATTGAAATTACCAAAATTAATATCTCCCGAAAATTTTCTAGGACCACGTCTAAATTTTGGCAAATTTGGTAAATAATAAGGCGACCAAGTTTGTAGACCTCTCAAAAAATGTAACAATGATCATTATTAACAAGAATCTGTAACGCAGGTTCAAATATTTGATTTTTCAAATTCCCCTTACCCTTCAATGAATTTTTGTTTATTGAAAAAGTCTTTGTACAAGCTAGTTAAGGTATATATTAGGTTCACTGGAATCTCTTTACGGTGTTCTTTAAATTTTGAAGGATCTGCCAAGGAAAAGTATAATAATTGTGACATGTCATGTCTGTTTATCTATTATTCCGTAAAATAATTATTATGTCAGGATCCATCTTACACTTTTAACATTTACTAAAGTGAGCTTCTTGTTATTGTTGCATTGTTTCTAATTTATTGCGTTGTGTTAATTAAAATATGAATTTAATTACTTGTTTTTTTTATGCTTTGTGATGTTTAAACGGAAATATCTCGAAAACGGTTAGAGATATTAAGATCAAGCGAGTATACCTTTTTAGCTTAGAAATTGCCCTTCTTTGAGAAATTTTAATTTAAACTCATCTAATATCACAGGTAAAAAAAAATCATAGATTTATAAAACTTTCACTTTCAACACCCTGTATTTCTAGAACGAGTAACATTTCGAAAAACTTATATGATCTAATCGGTCTAGGTTGATGTCAGGTATCTCTAGTTGCTCTACGGCCCATAAGTTATGGGACACCCTGTATATGTAGATACTTATTAATAAACAATCACTATAACATGCAGACCAGTTGTTTTAATTTATCTCTATTAACCGACTAACCCTGTTAACCGACCAACGTTTGATTCATTTTGAGAGATTTTACTGTATTAGAAAAATAAATTTAGAAAGTGCTATTTCTATCAAATTGTAATACTTGTACTAAATAATACATATAAAATACCTGTCATACTTGATATCTCAAATGCAAGTAGTATTATTTAGAAAAACAACAGACTAGCATCGCATCAAACCCTACCTCTGTCTTTTTCCCTCTTTCTGCTTAGGAGCCACCTTTATAAACACCTACTTAAACAAAGCTTTTGAGCTTTTCAAAAATGGTGTTTGCTTAAGAAATTACTTCTGGGGCGTAAAAATACGCAATTTGGTTAAATTTTATCGTTTTTATATAGCCTAAAAAAAATACAATTTATAATAACATTTTAAATTTCTTATACGAAAATTGCTGTAAGAAAATACCGATTTATAAAATGCAATATTGGGGTATACGGACGTCCGTGGTTGCCACCACTCTGCAGGAAGCCACACATATAGTATTTGTAGAATTATATCGTTGATCTTTAGACTGCAATAAATCCCTCATTATCCCTTTGACCATAAAATAAATAAGGAAATCCCAAATTTTAAAATATTGCTTTAGCGGAGACGTCTACTTTGACAAAAACTCCTTTATCTTTGGTAAGAGACATAGTACTTAAACCTGTTAATCCTAGAAAAAATCGGAGTGATTTTGGCACATTTAGAAGCATTGACGAAAATTACATGGATTTATTAAGAAGAAAGATTAACCAAATGTATGAGGCACAAACTGTACCCACTTTGATTTCCCTCAAAGAGCAGCTGATTAAAGACGAAACAAATATCTCTTGTAGCCTTTCAAGTCTTAGGAAAATATTGCATAAAATGGGTTTTAAATACCGAAGCATTAATAAAAGACAAACATTAATGGAATCTCAACGTTTACGGGAATGGAGACTTAAATATTTAACAGCTGTTAAACAATTTAGAGAAAAAAATCGTCTAATTATTTACCTTGACGAAACATGGTTCGATACCCATGACACTCCAAGAAAAGGTTGGGATGATTCTTCCAAAAATTGTCAAACCAAGGCACCATCAAATAAAGGCAAAAGAATCACAATATTACATGCTGGTTCAGAGAACGGGTTTGTTCCAAATTCTCTGTTGCTTTCAGCTAAAAACATAGCAGATTCTTCTTTAGATTACTATCAAGATACCTACGCACTTTTGAAGATTGGTTTAAACATAAACTCCTTAAAAATATACCTGAAAATAGCGTCATTGTAATGAACAATGCTAGTTATCATAGTCGGCAAGCAAAAATCATTCCCAATTCTAATAATACAAAAGCAGAAATTCAAAATTTTATGATTGAAAATGATTTATATTTTGAAGAAATTTACAAAAAACGAGAACTGCTAGAAGTATTAAAAGCTTTTAAAATAAATAAGGAATACGAGTGTGACAAACTTGCAGCAGAAAATGGACATACAGTGTTGCGTCTTCCTTCATACTATTGTATATTCAATATTCTATCCTATAGAGCAAATATGGCACCAATTAAAATCCAATATTAGGAGAAATAATATTTCTCCTACATTAAATGCATCTGTAGTAGAATTAATTAAAAACGAAGTAAGAAAAATTTCTGCAGACAGCTGGAAAAACTGTGTACAGCATGTACTTAAGGTGGAAAATTCTTACAATTGTATGATTACAAATGTTCAACCCTTAATTATAAGTTTAGGCTTAGATGAAGATAGTGATAGTGATACAGAGTTAAATTTTGAATAAATTGTCAATAGTTTTTAAGAATTTAATTAATTTTTATTGTACTTGTTATCCTAATAGTTATACTTTGAAATTATATTATTTTCAATTATCATTAATTGTTATCATTATTTTACATTTATTATAGGTACCTAAAACTAAAAATACCTGCCTATTTATTTTAAATTATAAAGATAAATCATGTGGTGTAGGTACATTTTCAAGCCGACACTGATCCCATTTATTCAGCTTTGAGGAGGTTGAGGCGTATACAATAGGATTTAATCAGGTAGATTATTTATGGCAGTAAGAGTCAACGGTACAATTCTGCAAATATTATACATAATAATGATTATCTCATCAAAAAACTGTAATAAATTTGACTCGTCAGCAACAATATTAACATTTTTATATCCTTTTTTTTGTGAAAACCGGGTCATATTATATAGAGATCGTAACTGTGGGATCATAAAAATAAATCACATTTTATGAGGGCTATTTACGGGTCACTGTTTACCAAATCGGTGATTTGAGTGGACACGAAAATTTTATTACTTGAGGTGAATAAAATATAAAATGTCCTTCTTTACTTCATTTTTGCATTCAATTGCGGAAATGGCACACAAAGTTAGTTCAGGTTAAATGAAAAGGTTTAGAAATCGCTCCTTAGAACATTATTGGATGGGTGTATACAATAATAATCATCAATCAGTTCCACGAAGCAGCAGCTTGAAAATTTAATTGCGTTTATCTCGAAAGTACGTTGGTGATCACGATTTTTAAAAGACTACTTAATTAATCAATATAAAATGTTTCCAGTGCCTTTAAGACATAACAAAGTATTAGTGCTCAATACTTATACAAAAAACTTCATACTTAGGGTGCAGGTTGCATGACAACGTCAGCCATGATTTATTCATTACCAATCAGAAATTATTACAAATTTTAGATATATTAGAGTTTTTGCTAGCGCGTCTCGGAACTGTTACAAGAAACCTAATTTACATATCTTTACTTATATTTCGGCTCCAAAAAAGACTGATAGTCTATAAATAAGCATGTTGTTCAATCTTCAGGTTATTTTTGCGAGATTTTAGGAGAAGAATATTTTAAAAACAGGAATTTCAAGAAGTTATATTTTTTGATCGTTTCACCTATTACTTTTAACTGTGTTTAACAAAGAGGACTTTTTCTTGGATTTAACTTATTTTAAAGAATGTTTTTCAAACAAAGAACATAATATAATAAGTATACATATTTTTAAATAGATTTTTCCACAAAACTTTTCTACCAATTCTCACCGCACGGACATGGAAAACTATCCCTTTTCAATTTTCCGCCATTCTCGCAAAGGGCAAGAAAAAGGTTGTTATTCTGTCAAACTAAATTTGCGGTTAAACCGAAACAAAACTAATAGAATCGACCTGAAGCCCGCTTTTTATTTGATTAGTCGGACGGGCCCACGCAAAGACGAACAAATTTAGGGCTTAAAGAGAAGTATAACATTTGACATGACATAAGAAACCGCCTATTGGAAAATACATTTTTTTGTTTGTGTACCTACATTTTTTATTAAGTATGATACAGAGTGCTCTTTTATTTACTTGGGTCATTATAAATTGCACGATTTACTATTTTTGGTTTTACCATTCTTACTTTGCTGTTTGGTTTCAACACACACCATTCTGACTTATATTTTTATAGTTTTTATGGCTGTGAGCGACCGGATGGTTATAAGTCGTTTTACCTACACATTTCATACTATCCATTTTCAACTACTGTGTTTTTGTCCTCGCGCCCACAATTATTGTGCGTTCGCCGTTGTCGTCGTGTCAAATCGACATTTTTTCCATTTTTAAAATTTTTCCATAAACGGTTCCCGGTGCAACGATTAAACCTTAGCTTAAAATTCGACAACTATTGAGGGTATGTGGTGCAAAAAAATTGGAATATATAGGGTGTTTTGATGAAACGATGTAAAACGTCAAAGTCGAAATTTAAAATGGTCGAATGTCACTCGATGGAGGTCGCAAAAGTCGATTAAATCTAATGAAACTTTTTGATTTTGTAGAAAACCTTGCTCTTCGGAACTGTACAGTTTTTGGGCAAGTTCGGAGAATGGCAAATATTTTGAGGAATATTTGAACATCTTCTTAAATCCTAAAGTTCTAACAATTTAATAGTACCTACCTATTAATTAGTAAAATATTGAAACATGTAAAACGTCATAATTAACCTTGTAATTGGATACTTTATTTTAGTTTTATTCAGATTAATTTGTACTCATAAATACACCTTTAATATTTTCGATGTACGAGTTTTTATAACAACAAAGCACACATTTCAAAATGACAACTTTATTTGACAGTCATCTTTTACCTTGACTGGTGCCCGCAAATACGGGGCCATAAAAAGGAGAAATAGTTAAAAAGAAATCGGCGATAACCCGTAAACGGGCTCATCAAAAATATCTAAAGTTATTCTTTTGAATGTGGGTTTTAGTGCTCTTTAATAAACCTAAATAGAATTTTTCTCTAAAATAATTAGGGAAGCCAATAATTGACCCCATTTAAAATTACATGGGATTTCCTATGTCCCGCTCGACGATGCAACACCCGGTATACACTTTTAATTACATTAATAGTCAACTTATTGTAGCACAGCCATTCATAATATAGGTTTATGTCAGGGTTCACAATCCGTTCCAGTTCTTCTTCGCTCCTTGCAGAAAATACTAACACTGTATCATCCGCGAACATATAATATTTGCATTGGAGTCATACGAATTTAAGGTTATGCACATATAAAAGGTACTGCAATGGTCCAAGAACTGATCCCTGAGCTACGCCCACTGAAATATCATTTAAACTGCTAGTATTACTATTTACAACTGTGAATTGTTTTCTTCCTGATGAGTATGATTTCAACAAATCTCTACATTTTCCTCGAAAGCCTAAGTTACTTAATTTTTTTATAAGAAGATCAATGTTGACCGTATCAAAAGCTTTTTGCAGGTCAATGAAGACAGTTAGAACATATCTGTTTTTGTCAATTTCGTTAGCTATATAGCTCAGAAGATCCGCCGTGGCTTCTAGTGTATTGCTTCTTTCTTGAAACCCATACTGATTACTATCAAATTGAAATGTGAAGTTAATAAAGCTAATCATTCTTGACTTAATGGCCTTTTCAATAATTTTAGAAAATGTACTAAGTAGAGAGATAGGTCTATAATTGTTTAAATATTTATTAATTTTAAATAAATCACATTTAATTGTTATTCAATTATTGGCCATATTATTAATAATTATAAATTGTCAGTTGACATAAACCTTAAAGATCATATATTATCGGACCATAAAATAATATTTATGAACATTGCTATTTTTTCTTTATAACAAAAGATTGTAAAACAGATATATGAAGTTAAGTTTACAAAATTTACAAATACCAATAAATTACTTAACGATCGATTAAAATTATGGCATGAAGCAGATATAACATTTGAGTCTGTAAATAATATTATAAAGGAGGAGATTGATAAAAATTCAATTATAAAAAGGTATAAATACTGTTTTAATCTAAGTGAAGGTTGGTTTACAAAACGACTTGCAGATCTTATTTCAGAACGAAATAAAATATATAAATTATTTTAAAGGTATCCACTAAATAATTATTTAAATAATAAATATTCAATGGATGTAGCCGTTACTTGATGAAGATCCATTATAGAAACTTGATAGGAAAAATACAAAATGTATAAATCTTCACTTATATTATTTATTCCACACTATAACAATTGTTTCGACACACAGTGTCTTCGTCAGATAGTAGAAACTGAATTCAGTTTCTACTATCTGACGAAGACACTGTGTGTCGAAACAATTGTTATAGTGTGGAATAAATAATATAAGTGAAGATTTATACATTTTGTATTTTTCCTATCAAATTTAAATAATACATTATTTAACTCAAAAATTAAAGTAGGAAATTTAGTAAAACATGATAAAAAGATATTTTAAGAATTCAGACTGAAAAATGTAGAGGGAAACCCTAAAAAATTTGGACTGTTTTAAAAGAGATGAATAACTTAAAAAGAAAGTCATTAAATCAGTACATTCAATTTAATAATAATGGGAAGAAGATATCAGATGAAGCAAAACAAGCAAACCTTTTTAATGGCCATTTTAGTAGCATATCTGAAAATATTATTAATAAATATAACAGCCCAATAAATAGAGTTACAAAAAATTATAGTAAGGAAAAAAATTGACATAAGGAAAACTAATAAGACAGAAGTCATAAAATCAAATTCAGCAATCGGTTTAGACGGTATAAAACCAAAACATTTGAAGATAATTAAGAATACTGTTAGTCCTATATATATATAGTTTTATTAGTTAATAAATGCATCGAATCTGGAATATTCCCTATAGAATTAAAAATTGATCGAATTACCCCACTTTATAAATGTGATGATAAAAGTGATTTAAATAATTGCGAACCTATAATATTATCAAAAGTTTTTGAAAAAATCTTACATGACGGGATTATATTTTTCAAATAACATAAATTTTATTAGCGCGAACCAACATCGGTTTCAAAAGAAGAAAAATACGGAAATAGAATTATTAGAATTTATTTATAGCGAACTGGACAAAAAAAAAATATTAGTTGCTTATTTTTAGATTTTCGTAAAGCCGTTGATGTAGTGAGCCATAATATTCTTCTTGAAAAACTGAATAATATAGGTGTAAAAGAAGATTGTTTTAAATTATTTTAAAATTATTTACAACAGAGATATCAAATTACGCAAATTAACAGAATTCACAGTAGTAGACATTTAGTAAAATATGGGGGTTTTTAATTTATTTAAATGATATTATTCGTTTAAATTTAGTTGGTAAAATTTTATTATATGCTGATGATATTGGTATTTTTTATAATGTAAATGAAATTAACAATATTGAATCTACGAAAAATGATATAAAATAATTGAAAGATGGTGTAAATAAGTGTCTATTTAAAAATAGGAAGACTGGAAAATAATAATTTACCATTTATTAATAGTATTTAGGATTAGTTCTTGATAGTAATTTAAATTTTAATGAACTCATTAATCAAATTATAAATAAATTAAATAGGTTTTGTAGCATGTTTGGAAGAATTTCCTATTAATTAAATACACATACAAAAAAATCACTGTATTATAGTTATAAACATAGCAATTTAACTTGTTTAGCATCTATATGGGGAGATACTAAAAAATATAATTTAGAGAAATTGCAAAGATGTCAAAATAAAATTATTAAAGTATTTTTTAATTCTACGAGCATGACAAGGAGTAAAAGTGTTAAAACTCATAATGGATTAGTCGAATACAACAAAATTCGTCAAAGTTTAAAGGAAATAAAAAATAAAGTACCATTAACAAACATCTAAAAGCATACATATTGAAAAAAAAATAATAATGTCAATGAATAAAAATGAAAATAAATAGGGATTATAAATATGATTATATTTTTTAAGGAATCCAATATAAAACCTTTATATTTTCATAGGATTCTAAAAATAAATATCTTTACCATACCACAAAATGTAATATCATAATCCAGCTATACTTTTTACCAATTTTAACCGACATTATCGCCTAAAACGCTATTTTATGTTCATTTTACCTAACTTTAACAAAAACGTCTTAGTTAGTTACGCTTTGTATCGCGTTAAAAATGTAGCAAGCTATATTTTTCTTTGTTTGCATAGTCTCGTTGTATATGAAATTTAAATAAGCAAGATTTATTGTCAGTTTTTCTTAATTTTCGCAAAACTTTTCACCTGCGGCGGATTCTTTCGTGAAGAAAATACAATGAGAATATATTTTTCCTTTTGATTTAGTATATCTTTACGAAGAAGCGTGCGATCCATGCAAACAACGGACGCCACTGATGGGCAGACAAACAGACATCGAGTTAATGGTGCCATAATACACCGGTGCACTTAGTCCTTGGCTGGGAACAAAATAACTTAAAGCTGTTTTTCTGGGGATGTTTAGTTTTTGCCGTCCTACTATCATATTAAAAGTCGCAAACTCTGCGGGGTGGGTTATTATTTTCTTTTTAATTATCTTGCAGTTATATCAAATGAGTTCAAGGATAAATTCCGGAGCTATTGGCTTATAAGTCTGTATAGGCTGTATAGTTGATCCCTGTTTTTTCCAACCCCAAGTAGTCATCATCATCATCATCAATCAGCCCTCTGTGTCCACTGTTGGACATAGGCCTCCCTAATCATTTTCCATTCCAATCGATCTTGTGCTGTTTGTATCCAGTTGTTGCGGGTCCTCTTGATATCGTCCGACCAACGCGTACGCGGTCTTCCTCTACTTCGCTTGTCCGTTCTGGATCTCCATTCAAGAAGCCTCCTTTCTCATCAGTCATCTCGCATCCGTGCAACGTGGCCAGCCCAGTTCCACTTAAGCTTCGCAATAGTTCCAACGACATCGCTGACGCCGGTTCTTCCGCGCAAATCCTCGTTTCTTATGTGGTCCTTCAAGGTCACACCAAGCATGGATCTCTCCATCTTCCTCTGTGTAACTCTAAGTTTCTTAGTTGTTGCTGCTGTTAGTGTTAGGGTTTCTGAGCCATATGTCATTACTGGCAGCACGCACTGATCGAAACCCCTTCTTTTTAGGTTGACGGGAATGTCACTCTTGAAAACGTCCTTAAGTCTTCCAAAAGCTGCCCATGAGAGAGTGAGCCTTCTTTTTAGTTCGCATGTCTGATTATCCCTTGAGATGCTGACCTCATGACCAAGGTGCACATATCTATCCACCATTTGAATCTCAGCTCCGTCAATCTTTAAGCCACAGCTGGGAACAAAGTTTGTCATGAATTTTGTATTTGACATGTTAATATTAAGACCGACCATTCCACACACCTCCTGCAGGTCCTGCAGCATTAGTCGCATTTCGTCCAGATTGTCTGAGAATAGCACTATATCATCCGCAAAACGTAAGTTGTTTAGGTTCTTGCCATCTGTGTTTATACCTCTCTGACTCCAGTCCAATTGTTTTAATGCACTCTCCATGACTGTAATAAACAGTTTTGGTGACATCGTGTCGCCTTGCCGGACACCACGCTCAATAGTAGGAGATTAAAATTACTCATCTATTCCTTAATTTAAACTGTGTTAATAATAAATTTTAAAAAACTAAGTGCATTTGAATCTTTTGTGACTTATTTGCGCCGTAACGGGACATTGAACAAATCTTCACCGGTCTTTATAACAGCATCCTTTTCTGCATTTGACTGTAAAAATATACCAACTTTTTCGCGTAGGGCTTTATTTTTTTCTAAAAATCTGAACGAAGACAATTTTCCTTTTTTATAAAGGGCTGAGGTGGTGTCACATCCAGATATTGCGTGGCAAAATAATATTGCAGATCTCAGTGGCTCAAGTTTTTCTTGAAGATATTTTATGTCCGTTAATTGTGTGGTTTTGATGAGTTACCTTGTCGAAGCATATAAAGGGTGTTATATAAATAGGTGACCAAACTTCAAGAAGTAATTCTTTGAGTGATTCTAATTCTTTATATAAGTATAAGTTCGGTAACGCTTCGTTTTCAAGATACCGATCACTTTATTGCAATGAATAAAGAAAATTGTGTTTTATAAATAATTAAAACCTGTTCTTATTGTTGTCCATGGACAGAATAAAGTGATTTTTATTTATGATTAAGCAACTAAAATTAAACAAAATTCATATTTTGATTTTTTTTGCTCAGATTAAAGTTTTCGATAAAACAAATAACGGTATTTATTACTGCAGTGTTTTGAGAGTAACAAAAAAGTAAGAGTTTCATGTTTTATACTTAAATAACACGCTGTATACCTTGCCCATTTGTGATTTATTAGTGTCTTCACCCACCAAAGTAACAGAAGATTCTAATTTTCTTATTTCAAGAGCCTTATTTACCACGATTCTTTCTGCGTCGCTTTCTGCTTAAACCACCTGAAATCGAAATATTGGCAGTTTTTATTAAAAAACAAATTGAGACTGGTTTAATGTTGCTGTGATTTGTTACGAAAAACAAAGTCTAAGCAGGACATTTTTGAATATATTCTTAATTGTTCATGTGTTTTTGTAGAAAGACATGAGTCGTATCCATCAAAGATGACAGTGGTATTCTTGCCATAATCACATTTTGTATAATTTACATCCTGAGTATAAATGTTACCATAAATTGATGGAAATTGCCAGATAATTTTATGAATTAACACAAGAATGCTGTTTCCGGGAATCGAATCTAATGAGGCCCTTTTTTTCTGTTAAGAAACTCGAGTAATGCTGATATTTAGGTTTTTGTAGCAATCCATTTTCAAACAGGGCTAGAGGGTAGGGTGCCAATTCATGCTGAAAACATATCTTTAGATCTTTTTGGGACTTGTATGTACAGGGTGTCCAGTTTCCGATGGTTTTACGGGGTATCTTCGTTACTAGTGCAGATAGAAGGATACGGTTTTCGCAGCACTATGCTACTTTTTTGTGAAACAAAAGATGTCGCAATTAGAACTTTTCTAGTCCTTCTTGTTTTTGATATACGGGATGTTTTTGAAAATTTTAGATTTTGGGACACCCTCCCATATCTAGGTTACCCTGTAGCAACACAAACGCAAAACAAATCATCTTTTTGTAGTTTTTAACGTAGAATCCAGTGACGTACTCAGATTTTTTCTACGTTCAATAGTATATGAGAGATAAAACAAACTTGTTTTTTTTAAATGGGTCACCCTATATATTTTTTAATAATATAATTTAGTTTATAATAAGCTTCTTAGAACTATATAATACCTTATTTTTATTTTTAATGTTAAGCACGAAATTTCTGTTTTAATAAAAAATATACATTTTTTGTTAGAAGGCCATGACGGGTATTTAAAAAAAGAAAAGAAGACAGTTATTTATGTCATATTAAGAACTTCTTTAGTTTCTGTTAGGGTATTCAGGTTCTGTAAGTTGTTTTAAAACATGTAATTAATAGGAAAAAAATCAGTTTGTCCTAATTATGGCAAAAAAATGTAAACGTTGAAAATAATGAAGAATACGACATGCTCGTTTTATTATCTCCATTGTAATGAAAATGCAGATGAAGCATTAGAAGTGTATTTCAATAGGTAAATATAAGCCTTTTTGTAGCATATCTATGAAGATTTATTAAATTTCTTAAATTACTTGTAGATATACCGAAAGACGACAGCCGGATAAAAGAATTTTTCTATATAAGGTTGAAATTAAATTTAATTCAGTTTCTAAACCTCGGCCTAATATCTACAACAAGGAAAACCGCGAGACTGATTAAATGAATGTTTTAGCTTCAATTGGAACGAATCAAACTAGTTCTTGCAGAACAATTGAAGGTTCGGTCGTAGTAGTTAAATGAAGAGTTCAAACAATCCTAAAAAACACAATTTTAAGCCATATAAATTCCACCTAGTACAAAACTTACATCCTGGTGATGCACAGCGCCGTATAGAGTTCTGTAATTGGTATTTGCAAAATATCAACAGGGAAAATAATTTTGAGAGAACCGTTATATGGTCCGATGAGGCTCATTTTACCAGTGCTTGCATATTTAATCGGCACAATACGAGGTTTTGGTTGTAGGAAAACAACATGTAATATTTCCACTCGAAAGGCAAGCCAGGTTTGGCTTTAATGTTTCATGTTTTATACTAGAAAGCAAAATAATTTATAATATATTTGAATTCTGGAAAACGTTGTGCCGGAAATAATAGAAGACGTGCTCTTAGCTGGTCTCGATAACTTGCATCTGCAACAAAATGGAGCACTCGCTCACAATGCGCTACTGATCAGGGCCTACTTAAACAATAATTTCCCAGACCACTGGATTGGAACTAATGGACCTGTAAGATGGCCACCAAGATCACCTGACTTGCCGGTTTTGGATTTCTTCTTGTGGGGATACCTTGAAAATAAAATTTATTCTATTCAATACCAAACAATTGCAGGTTTAAGAAATACCACTTTAAGAGAATTTAGGGAGTTACAAACGCCGCTGTTTATTATTTTAAATTCATTAAGGCGAATAAGAACTATGTGGAAAACATGTCTAAGGCATAATGGAAAACAATTTGACCAATATTTATGAGAAAGTTCTATAAATTTTCAGCCATAGTTTCTTATGTTTTACGTAGTACGACACAACTCGAGTTCAATTTAAGGAGTCCAAAATTTATTTTTTCTGCAGTAATTATAATACCAGTAATAGTTTTTTTAAATACCTATCATGGCCTACTAACAAGAAATGTATATTTTTTAATAAAACCTATATTTCGTGCTTAATATTAAAAATAAAAATATGATATTATATATTTCTGAGAAGCTCGTTATAAACTAAATTATATTATTAAAGAATATATAGGGTGATCCATTTAAAAAAGAGCAAGTTTGTTTTTTCTCTCGGATACTATTCAACGTAGAAAAAAATCTGCTACGTAAAAAACTACAAAAGGAACATTTGTTTTCTCTTTGATAAGCTACAGGGTATACCCCTTAAAACCATCGAAAACTGGACACCCTGTACATAAAATTATATTAAAAAGTTGGTTAGGATTTACGGTTGTAAAGTTTTATTAAGAAATGAAAATATTTTAACTTTGTTAGATCTTTTTAGTTTCAGGTCATAAATATTTCCTCCAGTTAAATTATGTACAATACTTTCGCCTATTTCTTGAGCTGCGTCGCAATTTATTTCTTTTGTACCAACTACTCTTGATGATATTGACACTAAATCAGTCGTATTTCGGTCGAAAGGTGAATGAAGATTAACCTATTTCAACAGCTTATTTATTTATATCTTTTACATCATGCCGTTCCCCAGTGGCGCGTCCAGACTTTAACACAATGGGAAGCTGTAACCAGGGCCACCGAAAGTATTGCCACAGCTTAATATAACAATCAGCTGAAAATCTCTGTTGGCGGGAACAGTTAGCGCCGATCTTCGCGCATGTAAAGTTAGCTCCGCCCACCTGGCGAAATCACATCATGGGCAGCGTAGACGGTAGCAGTATTCCGTATTTGTCTCGATAGCCTAGCATCGGCGTGCGTAAAAATATTTGTGTGATTATTGTAGAAAAAGTGTACAACTTGTCTACAATATAGCAAAGACCACAAAGAGTTGGATGATTCGTCAGTATACTGTTTTCTCAAAGCATACGAAAATTCTAATAAGGATCCATTTGGGAATTTAAAAATGCCCAATGACGATTTTGTTAAATTAGTTTGTAAGATTGAAACTATATTTCAAGAGCGTTTTGAGGCTCTAATAACGAAACCGAACATTTGCGCAACGTATTTGGACTTATGCAATTTATTACCTTTTATCCATCCCTGTAAATATTTTCCTACTAATTTTTTAATAAGCCTTTACTTAAGAGTAAGAATTTATTATACTTTAAAAAGAATAAACGAGAACTTTAGGAAAATCAACAAAAATAAATTAATTATATGGAAAAATCAGTAAATTTAATGATATTTTTGTTCAGTCTTCATCACTTAGTTGATTTTTTTACAGTTGTAGTAAGTCCCAAGTTTCCTAAATAAGATCTAAAATACTGATGCGTAGTGCAAAAGTAGAAAGATAGGTAGACCAGCATGTTCCCCCGCGGCTTCGCCCGTGTTGAATTTTTTTTATACATTGTCATAGTATGTCCTTATTATTTGTTTGTGCCATGGTGAGGTGAGAAAGAGAGAGAGAGTATGGATGTATAGATTATAAATTTTAATGAATACCATTATAAGTACAATAATAGTTTATTTTGTAATATATGTAGTTAGTTATTTGTAATTAAAATATTTATCATTATGGGTATTTTTTTATTAAAATAGTCCCCTTGCAATTTACTACAAAAAAACCAAATTCATACCTTACAGTGACAGCACAAGATGTTGCACCAATTTTTACCGAAATTAAAATATTTTTCTATTACTTATTTACATTATTTAGAACCAAAGACGGTTTCGAATACGAATATCACACAAAAAATTTATTTATGGCAATTTTAAATAATTATCGTAAAGCCGAAGCGGCTGAAACCATAACACCCTAATTCTCGTACTCTAAACCGTTTTAAATTGACAATCAAAAGTTTAAACTGACAAGTGTCAGAATAAGACAGCTAAGTATTCTATTAATAATTAATTTTTGTTTTTCTTTAAATTTTCTTAAAAGATAATGTTTTTAAACGCATTTTTGCAATAAACAGGACCAAACTATATTTTAAAAGATGGTCCAAGGACAAGAATTTACTTACAAAAGAGGTAAGTTGCAAAAATATTGAAAAACAACATGAATTTTGAATGACGCCTAATATCAAAGCCCCAACAAAATTCACCTGGACAGCTGGAAGATCTAAATTTAGACCTGGTCTAAATCTTAAACCTTCTTTCAGAATTTGGGTGTAATGTTTAATATCTGCCACAGGTAACTAAGATTCTATAATTAGGTATAAAAATTAATTCTAAATAACTTTTCTTAACAACCTTTGTACGTGTCTCTGAAAATAAAGCTACTTTACCCTTCAATGAAAATCAAATATGTGCCCCTACCCTGTATACAGTTGTATTTTTGAAATTTATTTTTATGCATATTTCGGTTTTACGATATGCAGAGGCTATCTACGGTATTTTATTTTTTTTTAATCTTAATACAAAATTTTTTCCCATAATGCAACATCTTGTTCTGTCACTGTATATAGGTAATTCATGACGAGTCACTTTCGTAAACCCCACCCTTCATTTTCTCTACTAAACACAATTTCATTTTTTGTAGTACATAATGTAGTATCACAAAAAGAACTGTAAAAAAGCAGAAAAAACACTAATGCCGCTTTTTTATGGTAGGATTTGAAATAAAAATTACCTGACTCTTGAAATTTTAAAATACAATACGGTACTGTTACACATAATTTACTAACTACTAAATATTTGTAGTCCGGCCCCGACTTATAGCCCAAGCACGAGAGAGAAAATGCGCATTGCGTCCTTGTCTAGTCCAATCTAATAGATGAAAGTGCCGCCGTCGAGTCTTCGAGCTGATTGTTATATTAAGCTGTGGTATTGCCGTATCATTCGGCGAAGGCGCTCGTTCTTGCGCCGCAGGCGAAAATTTTTGGGTGCCACGCCCTTTTTTGGGTAAATCTTGACCAATTATTACGCATATGAAGTGCATCAATTTAAAATATATTTTTAAATATTTTAATAACAGAAAATTTGAAATTTTTCCCCCTCGGGGATGATATTTCGAATTTTCCTCAAAAATATAAGTGGAAAATCCTTTTACCACTATCTGACACACAATACACTCACACAAAAGTATATTTTCACTTTCAGTCGAACTTGAACTAGCAACAGGATCCATAATTAAAATAATAATCTGTTTGAAAACAGCGTACATTTCCCAATATTCATGCACGGTTTTAAATTTCGCATAGACACGCGCAACTATAATTTGTTTGATGCATTAAAACAATATACGGCAGTACGCTGCTTCCCAATCGCTTCCAACCGCAAGAGGCGGCGCAGCGCGAATGGCGCGTCGGTATGTCTCGAAATCAATCGGGCATCACCGTGAAGTGGTCACCGAGGCAGAGAATTAGATTATGGAGTTCTTTGATGAAGGGTGCTTTATGAAAATGCGGTCGGATTCGCCCGATTTACAAATAAAATTTAGGACAATTTTAAAAATTAATTGCTTTCTTTTTTTAAGTAAATCGTTAGCTTCCATGGTAAACACGCCACTGCCGTTCCCTAGATTGTCGTAGGAACTGTAAAAGTTTACAAAGAAAAAATAACTTTAATATGTTTTTTTTTTTTTAATTTTTGAATATTTCAAGTATGTTTAGGTCTCTGTGGTTTGCCACTGCTTTAATAAAACTATTTTTCGTACAACAGTTTTGTGTATAATTTTATTAGCTTAGGGTTTTTTAGTATGATAAGTAGAACGACAAAAACTAATCATCTCCCAGCTTTAAGTGATTTTGTTCCCATGCAGCATATCATATAAAATTTTATAACTTCACTGGTTTATAAGTATTCCGCTACTATACAAAAATACTCAGCCTATCGATTTTTTTATAAAAATATGCGATATTACAGGTATTAATCCCCAATATATCGCACTTTATTTTATTAATTAAACAAACAAACATACAGTATCAATATCAGCAATATCAGTTAGGCCTTTCCGGAATAATGACAATAACAACTGATAGTCGTGTTCCTTATCGGCTATAATATGCTCTAGTTAAAGCAGAACGGGGCTTATGGAAGCCGTGATGCTAATTAGCTGATTAATTTTGCAAAACTACTTTTTTCCCTAATCCAAATGAACGATGATAGTATATCCGAAGGCCTTGAAACACCTGGATGTATCACAGGAGTATAATGGGTACCCACAAATCTTATAAACGTTTATACAGGGTGAGAATTCTAAAGTGTTACAATGTATAATTCGAAAAACGGTTTTAGGAGACTAACATGGAGGTTGGAGGACATATTCGGCATTAATCTACTATCACTCCTCCGTTGCACAAAATCACTCTGCGTGTGTGTCTCCATAATCTACAACAAAGTTCCCGTTAGTTAAAAATCTGCCCCAACTTATTTATTTAAAAATGCAATTTGTTCTCTTACCAGACAAATATGTTCCGATATACAATAAACAGTCCACATATACAGTGTGTGTATAAAATCTGGAAACGGCTTAATAACATCACAATTTATTGGCCGATTTAAACCAAATTCGGTGCAGTTGTGTAAGAGGATCTGACGCACCGAATGACGATATTGGCGTTGTTGTCAGCTTCTTAGTTTGTCTGGAATTTGAACGAATTTTATATTTTTAAATGTAACACCCTGTATATTTTTTCATTTATAGTTTTTACTTTAAATTTGTTACACTTTTGGTATAACCTACTTTGTTCCTAATATAAGTAGTTTTCGAAATAACGACGTGTTATAAAATTATCAACAAATTGTGTTTTATTTATTAATAAATAAAACCCTAATTCAGTTTTGATATAAAGTCATAAAAGCTTTCATTCACATGCAAAAATGTCTTTAACTGAAAGTGAAAGAATTACAATTCTTATGATGAGAGGACATGGCGATAGGGTCAGGTGTTACGAAGAGGTTAAAAATCTATTTAATGGCGCATTTCCAAACCGAAATCTAATTTCAAAAGCAACTGTTCTAAAAGCTGTCCGACGGTTCGAATAAACTGGAAATTGTAGAGATAGGCGACGATCAGGACGACCAGCAGTAGTAGATAAAGAGAAACGTTTAGAAATTTTACAACATGTTGTTGAAACCCCTGTTTCTTCATTAAGAAAAATTTCTCAAGTAAGTGACGTCTGCTTCAAATCCGTCCATAACGTTTTAATAAAACATAAATATTACCCTTTTAAAATACATGTGTAGTTCAAGAGTTATCAGAAGATGATTATGAGCGAAGAATTATATTTTGTGATATTATGACGTCAAAGTTTGACCAAAATAACCAGTTTTTCAAATTTATAGTATTTTCGGACGAAGCAACATTTATGTTAAATGGTAAAGTCAATAGACACAACTGTAGGTTTTGGGCAAATGAAAATCCCCACTGGATGAGAGAAGGTCATACACAACGCCCTGAAAAATTGAATGTGTGGGCTGGGCTTCTGGGTAACCACAAGATCGGTCCATTTTTTATTGATGGAAATTTGACATCACAACTTTACCTTGAGCTCTTGGAAACGTAAATAGTGCCTACTATACGAAATGTGATGGGTCCAAATTATGCAAGTACATTCTTCCAACACGACGGAGCTCCTCCCCATTTTAGTCGAAACGTGCGCGAATTTTTGAACAATACGTTTCCGAATAGGTAGATCGGTAGAGGGGGTACAATCGAGTGGCCACCTAGGTCCCCTGATTTGTCGCCTAACGACTATTTTTTATGGCGACACTTGAAGAACAGAGTTTATACCACAAAACCTCAAGATTTGGCCGATTTGCAGCGTCGAATTTTGGACGAATTTGAATTAATAACGCCAGAAATCATTTACAACACAATTTGAAAAATTTTCTTTTCAATTAGCACACTGTCAAATTGTACTCGTTATTTCGAAAACTACTGATATTAGGAACGAAGTATGTTATACCAAAAGTGTAACAAATTTACAGTAAAAACTATAAATGAAAAAATATACAGGGTGTTACGTTTGGCAACAACGCTAATATCGTCATTCGGTGCGTCAGATCCGCTTACAAAAATGTACCAAATTTGGTTTAAATGGGCCAATAAATTGTGATGTTATTAAGCGGTTTCCAGACTTTATGCACACACTGTATGTTGCTGCCTCTCAGTGCCCTATACCTTGCCAGCTATAGTTAACTTATATTATCTCAATAATGTAAATAACATGTTATTGCACATTAATGTACATTTATTGTTCCCTTAGTGATTGCTACTTACGTCATAGTTTAGAATATTAGGTTAAGTGAGGAAGCTTTGCTTTTACTTCGCCTTTTGTAGTTTTTTTTTCTTTAATTACAACAAAGAAGAGTAATGAATAAATAAATATTTCAAAACATTCTTGACATTTCTCTTTCCTCTAGATTTCAACTGGCTGGTGACTAATTTGAAATGTCAAATGTTTCAGGGAGTCTTTTATAAGAAAATTGCTTGGATTTTTTCTCCATTTAATTTTAACATCCAAGTTTCGCGCCATTTTTGCAAAATTGCAATATCGCGAAGCTGTATCTTTGCAAGAAGTCGACAAGTTGGAGTTTCTTACCCTTAATCCCGTTAATCGTCGCCAGGCCGAAGAGAGTGACCTCAGTCTGCAAGGCTCTTTACGGATATTGCTCATTAGAATTACCATCCTAACTAAAGTGAGAGCATACGGAATGCCGGTTTAATTTTATTCATGGCTGTCAAGCTTTCTTAAAGCCCGTTCTTTGCGAGTGGCGATGGACGGAATTCTTTCAGACACATTTAACATGAACGCTGGAGTTCCTCAAGGTTCTTTGTTATCGCCCACCAAAAATCCTATATATAGCTTCGCTGATGACAGTATACTTGTTTCATCTTTTACTTTGGATGCTCGGACATCGGCTGCCAATTTTCATCTGTATAGGCAGCGAGAGGTCTCACATCTGAACAAGGACCTGGAAGAAATTCTGTCTTGGGGTGACAGTAACCAAGTAGTCCTTTGCCTTATCATAAAAAAGAAGAAGAAAGAACCTGCTCTTGCACTCTGGCTTGACACTCGGCTAGTAGTTACTGAATAGACTACTGCATAATGGACTGCCATGCCTCCGTGTTTGCATTATTTACGTTAATAGTTTAAGAGAAATCTGGTAGTGAATCTCCCGGGGGAATAGGAGGATTTTTCGGTGTCATCGGATTCATGGAATAAATCGAAAAATTAATTAATTATTTAAATTTTGACTTTGACAGAAAATTTTTTCAGAAGCAAACACGTCACACTTTGCGCGATAACCTCGAGTTACACTAAATAAAATTCAAAATTTCACAATTATCTTTGAATTTATTACCTCTATTTCTATTAACAAAATTTCTTGTCAGTATGTAGATTGCATTTACTACATGACACATTTTCAAAATTTTTTAAAGCTCCATCAACGTCACCTTCCACCTACAATTTTCTCTATACTGCTAATATTAACTGCAGCACTATTTTTATCTCCTGAAGATGAAGGTTACTACCTTCGAAACATGTAGACGCGTTTTCATAAAACTGAGCCTCTGATTGCTCTTACTAAATTAGTGGAGAAAGACTTTTTGACTTTCTTTCCTTTCACTAAATAAAATGTTTGGAAACAGATGGATGGGTCGTGGTGGTTTTGTAAACTGGCCTGCAAGGTCACCGGATTTAGTCACATTAGATTTTGTTATTGTGGGGTTTTATAGAATATAAAGTTATCGGCCACACCAGAAAGCATGAAATATTGTATTCAACATTCAAATTTGTCAGCAGCCAGATAAAATCTGGAGGGGGAAGGGGGGGGAATTTCAAAAATTTCCACCCGGTTTTTGGGGTTTGCATTCAAACACTTTAAAAACCTCAGCCTGTATAATATCTTTTATTAATGATTCAACAGCCACTTTTAACAACTACATACTCCTTGTAACAAACACCTGTGCCACCTACTGGTACTTTATGAGTAAATTTACGCTTCTCCATGTCTCTAAAAGTATTTATAATCTCCGCAGAACCCTAACTATTAGTTTATTAGATGATATTATCCCACTCTCCCCTACAATATTTTACTTAGGCTATAAAATTTGTACGCGATGCTCCGAAAACGACATTTGGTTTATTTTACTGACAAACAACCATCCAGGAAATTTGCTGTTTTCCAAGGATTACCGCCTTGAGTCCTATGCAAATTTGAATTCTTAATACTTGGCAAACACGATAAACAGCTAAAGCGGCTCGCCAATTAGATTTAACCTCTATTATCCTCTCTATCTTAAGAAGTAACGTCAACAAGGAGATTTTAAGGCTTTGTTTACGATCCTGTCAGGTTTGTGAATGGACTAAAACAAGGACCTTAAGCGTAATCCTATGGTTCTTTCTATAAAGCAGTAGTTTGTCCTGAACCGTAATCTACTGGACTTTCTTTTGCCTACTGTGTTAGTTTCTGTTCTTTAAACAAGGTGGTATTTAAGTACGTGTCCAAGTTTCAAAAGGTACTTCTTTGGGTGATTCTAAATTTTTTTGCAAATTTTTATATTTTTTGTACAACTGTCATTAAAAGTGACACTTTTAATGACAGCCAACAGTGTTAAAAGTGATTGTTTACGTGGAAGCGCGTTAAAAATATTTTTGAAACTAGTGTTAAAAATTTATTTTTATTTTACATTTTCTTACGATGAAATCAAATAAAATTATAATAATAATTTTAGGAAGTGCAAATTTTTAATGTCAATATTTAACAATCATTACTTACTCGATTACTTATGAACATTAATATTAATTGTACAACTAGAACAATTGCTAACAATAATGCCTTGCGACTTTAGGGAGCTTCGCAACACATTACTAGAATCCCCAGTACCATCATAACTAGTAGAAACCGGAAGTACAATATTGGATGATGACGTTCCAAAATCTGCTGAGTTGTTAGAGGTTGGGAGAATATTTTCCGCAATGGTATTTTTATAAGCAATGGAATGATCAACATAGCCCTCGGCTACCGTCGTAGACTTCCATCCACCATGTTTTTTTATCTCCGTAATATTTGCTCCTGATTCTGCTAGCAAAGAAGCGAAGGATCTACGATAACAGTGGCCAGTATATTGCCTTGGTTATGGCAGTTTGAGAAATTCGGCAACAATAGAGGGCATTTTCCCAAATGTATTTATACCTATTGGATTGGCAGTGCATTTATTTTGATTTGATAACAGAAGGGCGCAGTGCAATGTACTTACGGAAATAGTCAACATACTTCCCAATAATACAGAAAGAACGACTGACTTTCGTATTTGTGTTTGAAAGTTGTATGACCAATGATTTATTTATTATTTCGATATCTTCTACTAATAAATTACACAATTCTTCACGCCGACAAGCTCCAAATAATCCAAAAATAGTTGCAACCTTAACCATCAAGTATTTCTCATCTGGTGCCTTGTTTATAAACTTTTCAATTTGTTAATGTGTGACAATTTTTAATTTTTTGAGACGATATCCTTCACTTTTCCGTTTTAAATATGCAATTAGCTTAAACCTTAAAATATTTACTAACATTAACACCATTTTTAACAAGGGCGCTTGACTTGATCATTGAAAATTTGCTCCACAAAGTTGATGAGCTCCATATTTTTGATTTTTTTTGTAAGTATGCTAAGAAAACAGGTTCACTGAAGTTCCCTTCTACATTTTTCAATTTACACCAGACCAGGAAATTTTTATATGCAATATCGTACTGCTGAGCTGATTTTTTAGGTATGAGTTCCAAAGTTGCTCTTCTTGCAGACTCTTTAATATCCACAGGAACAACCAAATCAACACTTTTATTAATTTTAATCGTAGCGGCCTTTACTTGGTGAAAATTCATTTTAAAAAACTTGAAATAAAACACGTATGTGTTGTAATTTTCACAATATATTTGTCAACATGACATATGTTTCGCCAGCACAGTGGCTTCTTCAGATGTGAGGACGGTATAACAATTTGTAAAATAAGAAGCTTAAAATTAAGGTACCTGAACTAATGATATTATAGTAGGGAATTATTGTGGTTCAATATAAATTTAACAAAGGGGAGTTGTTATTATCTAATTGGTCATTTAGGATATTTTGGGTTTTTCTACCCTTGTTAATAGATAAAGACTGCAAAAAATCAAATTTTATGCCTTTGTCCTCAGTGTGTAAGATTTGGAAATTTTTATCAAATGTATGATTTTCGATTTTTAGATGTTCCGCGTAAGTTAAATGTTTATTATTTTTAGAAAAAGAATCGTAATGATCTTTAATTCTGGTATGGAACGATCGACCAGTTTGGCCTATATAATACTTGGGGCAAGATGCACAATTTAATTTATATACTCCATTTTTATTTATTTTATTAATTTTGTCTTTGTTGTTTTTTATGATAGAGCCTAAACTACCCTTAGTCTTATAAGCAATCTCAATATCGTGTTGGTTCAGAAGTTTTTTAATATTATCACTTTGTTTGCCTAAGTAAGTAATGGAATGGTATTTAGTATTGTTTTTTATTAAGGGGTAGACCTCTTTAATTGCTTTTTTATATTTCATTTTAGTAAGGATATTATTTATAATTTGTATTGAGTAACCATTATTGACCGCGATTTGTTTAATTAAGTTTAATTCTTTATTATAATTTTCTATAGACATAGGAATGTTAATTAATCGAAAAATCATACTATTATAAGCTGCCAGTTTATGTTGCATTGGGTGATGTGATTTGTTATGAATGGTTATGTCATTGTGTGATAGTTTGTGAAATATGGAAAAATCTAATTTATTATGTAAACGTTTTATAGTTAAATCTAGAAAATCAATAGAAGAATTGTTTTCCTTTTCAAAAGTAAATTCAATTTTAGGGTGTATCGAATTAATAAATTTAAAAAAAGAATTTAATCTGACCCAGTGAATGATACTAGAATATCGTCTACGTATCTAAACCAAAATTGGCAACTTTTAGCTAAGGGGTGGTCATGGTCATGTATTAGTTCCTCAATTTTATTCACAAAAATTTCGGCTAATAAGGGGCTTAGTGGGTTACCCATAATTAAACCATCTATAGAAGTATATAATGAACCGTTAAATTGAAAATAGTTTTGTTTAAGGCATATTTGTAATAAATGAATAATTTCGTCTATGATAATTTGATTAACCAGGTTCTTTTTTAATAAACATTCAACTAAATCGATTGTCTCATTAGGTGGTATACTAGGAAATAAGTTTTTTACATCGGAAGAAATAAGTTTAGCATTATTCGGAATACTGAAGTTCTCGATCTTAGAAATCAAATCGTATGAATTTTTAACACTATACTTAGGTAAAAAATTACAATATTTGCCCAGAATACTAATTAGTCTACACTTTTATTAATTATTCCACTATCGACAAACATATTAAGCAGTCAAGAACCAAAGACAAAAATTGGACAAGAACGCAATTATTTAAATGACAACATCTTTTTTATTTGTAAACAAGCATTTGTTAGTAACCATAGCGTTGGCAACGTTTATCATTCACAACAACCTTGTGATTATTTGAATATTAAAATGCATTTTGAAGTTTAATGTCATTCCAAATTCCCCTATTTTATTATCGAAATAGGGCAGTTATACAAAAAACATTGTATGATATTTGTGTTAAAAGTAATTTTATTTTGTTCGTAAAACTTTTTCAGTCACAAAATAAAACATCACTTTTAACACTCACATCATAAATAACTATTCTCGCATTAGGTAACTAAAACTATAACTTTTTTATTTTTAGCATTCCTTTCGTATCTTGCTTCGTTTTTGAAAAAAACATAAAAATCACTTTATTGCATGCCCCTGTGACAAACTATTACTGGTATGATAATAATTATTATTATTATTATTATTATTTCACGAACAGTGAGCGGTTTTACCCGATGGAACTGTTCGGTACTAGTTTGTTAAACGTTAGTCCGCGTACATCACAGGAGGTTTATTAGATCACAGAGAACTACTTGCTATCTCAGTTAATTATTGCTTTTAAACACAGACATTAATGTTATCACTTATCACAAATGGGGAACTTTAATCAGAGGCAAAGAATAACGGTGATGGGAACTTCACTAAGCACTGTAGTTTACCAGTGTGTTTAGAAGATCCTTGTCAACACTGTTTTTAAAGGCATTTACTGTCGATGCTCTCACTGTCTTTTCAGGTAAGCTATTCTATGTGTACACAACTCTATTTGAAATTAAATTTTTACGGTGAAGCTTTGCAAATCTTTCTTTATCAATTTTTTTGCTATGCCCCCTTAAATTTCCGCCTTCGCTTACTCTGTATGTGTCTAATTCAACTGAGTAATACTTGGAAAGTATTTTATAGGTTTGAATTGGATCCCCACGTTGTCTTTTCTCTTTTAAAGAGGTGAGATTCAGTATGGACAGTGATTCTTTTAAAACCGAGAAATAAAGCAAAAAAATCTTTGGAACGAAATGGGGCCTCTGTGAAATTTTGTTAAATTAGCACTGTTTCATTTACCACCCTGTATTGTGAAACCAAAATGTATACAAACCAAAACTAATCAGTATACCCTAAGACCAAATAATGAGCTTCACTATGCTTCAAACCGCGTTCAAATATCCTCAATATTTTCCGAGATATTTAGTCTAAAATTAGACTAAAAATTTTCTTAATGCATTAGAAAGTTCCAGCAGTTTAGTTCATTTTTTTTTTCAATTGAAGATAAAACGTTTATTTCATCAATTTCGCGGTTTCCCTTGTTGTAGATTTTAGGCCGAGGTTTAGAAGATGATCCGTGTTCAGTTAAATTTATTTAGTATATTTACCTATTGAAATACACTTCTAATGCTTGATCTGCATTTTCATTACAATGGACATGACAAAAGGAACATATTATAGTCTATTTTATTATTTTCAAAGTTTACATTTTCAGCTATAATTAGGACAAACTGATTTTTTACTGTTAATTAGATATTTTAAAACAACTTAGAGAACCTGAATACTCTGACAGAAACTAAAGAAGTTTTTAATGTGACATAAATGACTGTGTTGTTTTCTCTTTTTAAATACCCGAATACCCGTCGTGGTCTACTAACAAAAAATGTATATTTTTTAATAAAACGTAAATTTCGTGCTTAGAATCAAAAATAAAATAAATGTATTATATATTTCTGAGTAGCTTGTTATAAACTTAATTATATTATTAAAAAATATATAGGGTGACCCATTTAAAAAAAAAAGTTTGTTTTTGAAAAGATCTAAGTAGGTAACTGGATTTTACGTAGAAAACTACAAAAAGAAGATTTATTTTCTCTTTGATGAGCTACAGCGTAACCTAAATATGGGGGGTGTAAAATTTTCAAAAACATCCTGTATATCAAAAACAAAGAGAAGTAGAAAAATTCTGATTGCGGCATCTTTTGTTTCACAAAAATGTAGCATAGCTCTACGAAAACCGTATCCTTCCATCTTTACTAATAACGAAGACCCCGTAAAACCATCGAAAACTGGACACCCTGTACACACATTTTTAATTTTTTTTTTAAACGTATTCTTCTTATCTTGGTTGTAAACAACCGGTATAGGTTGTTAAGTATATGTTCTTTTAAAGATCCTACTTTACTTTAAAAATAATTAATCCAAAAATATAACATCATCAATTCTTTAAAATAAATTTCAACGCCACAATCTGTTAAGACACTTGGCAGCATTGATTTTCTTGTCAAATAGTTGTGACCTCTTGTTCTATTTCACGAAAGTCTCAAGCATCCGAAGTTATGTTTTGAGTGCTATTCCTTGAATTCTCCAATCTGTTGTTAATGAGAATTACTACAAAATGTTTGAAGTGAAAGAAATATAATTATTTTGATGAATATGAATGGAAACTATATTAGGCACACACCTAATAATATAAGAAAATAAAGTAATTTTTTGATAATTGTTTGCTTTTTATGTCCTTAGACGTTTGTGGTGAATTCTCAACTTTTACGGCACTTTTAGAATACTTTAAAAATGTAAATATCGTTGGCAGAATTAAAAATGGAATCCTGGCTCGACTAATCACTCCAAATCATTCTCCTTAAATGAAAAAACACGTTTTCTTCCTCGCTATTCTTCGTTAATGAAAAAATACGTTTTTATTCTTTTTAAGAGCCGGAGTTTTTCCAAACAGAACACTTATTTTCGTTCGCCTTTCCCCAAATCTTTTTCCCATAAGAGAATGACATTTATTCCAAATCCTTCTGACCTTTTTCTTTCATCTGATTAAAGTTCAGGACTTTCCAAAGTTTGGTCTGGAGCATTATTACTCGAGTTCTATGAAAACGAAATAAAGTCGAGGTGATCGTGATCGATAGAATTTAAAGGTCCTAAATTCCTAGAATAAGAAGTAAATTACGCTTAAGGCCTAGTCGGTATTACTTTATTAACTCTATATTTTCTTTTATACTTTTTACCAAATTCTAATACTACTTTTAATAGGCTCTATAACGACTTGCATTGCATATCAGACCCTTTCTTTCTTTACTTGCTTATCTCAACCTGTAAAAGGCCCAAATACAATAGAAAGTGGGGTTTGATCAGCCAGTTATTGGCAGACATAGGCGTGTCTTCGGGGTCATACCTTTCCTAAAAATCTGCATTAAATGAAAATCATAACTGGATATTGTCGACACAATATTTTTATTTATACAGGGTGTTCCGAAATTAAAGGGCAATACTTTACCGCCATATTCTCCGGCTAAAAATAATAGAATTTTTTCATATGGACATAAGTGCAGAAATGCTTGTTAAGGGAGCTACCCCCCTTGAATGGGGAACCCTGAAATCGTTTTTGTTTTTTTATTTTTTCAAACCCGTTCATAATAAAATTTTAAAATTAGGTATGGTTATAAACTTTTAACGATAAATCAGCTTCTGAATTCAGAATTTCAAAAATTTAGTCATAGGCGTCACATACCGGGGTGGCCAAGGGTTAAAATAATCCCATCTTTTCAACCAGCCGCTTTTTTATTATTTTCTTAATAATTATGAAATCTCAAAGTATTCTGCGTAAAAAAGGTACCCTTCGTTCACCTCGATAGGACTTACAGTTTTTGAGTAAAATCGTTTTAAAGAAAAAAAAAGGAGATAATTAATAGGAATAATAATCAAATTGAAATTTGTGAATAGAAGGCCATGGATTAAAATTAATATTTGTTTCCTCCTGAGGACAAATTAAAAAAAAAAACGATAATTAATCATCCTATTAAAATATTTAAAACTTTTAGACTACTGATATACATATTTGTGGGATAAGACCTTTTGATATTTCTATTATGTGGTTTAAGTATTTTATCTACCTGTTTCTGTCACTCAAGGTAAGAAGTAACAAGAATTTTAAATTGGACCTAAAAATTGTTTTAAGGCAAATTAATATACACCAGGATGTTCCACTAAAGATTAAAAACAACATACATACATCAGAAAGACCTCAGGTCATTTTCCAAAAATGTTTTAAGATATCTTGACGCTTTTTATGGATAAGAAAAGAACAATTGCTTTGCTATTGTTGCAGTCAAATTTAAAACTTCGAGCAGTACGTTCGACGTTTTGTTTGATTATTCCAGGGGCTGATCTTATACGTATCCCGAATAGTTTTCTCCCATCATTCTTTATTTTTGTTCTTTCTCTATCCATCACATTTTCAGTTTATTTCTAATTTTATTTGCTTCATCACTTTTTTCACTCTATACATCATTTGCATCCATTTCATTGTCATTTAAATTTACTTTCTGGTGTCTGGAAACTAATGAGGGTAACCATTCTAGATCATCAGCATCATTTTCTCGATAAGGTATTTCATTGCGAAAACGTTTGGCCTGATCTTCATCTACTAAAATTTCCGATGAAGCAAGACCTGGAATATTTTGCACGGCAGTTCTTACTTTCTCGGTGTCCTCAAGGATATTTGTGTTATCTGAAGCGATGCTTTCATTTGGCAAATCATTATAATCTGGTACTTTGAGAAGACAAGAGAATGGCATTTGACTTATCAAAAATTCTTGTAACAGCTTTGGCCCTTTCGGTTTCTTTTTGGACTGTGTTTACAAAACTAGGTTCATGGGATTTGTTAGTTACACCTGAGAATGAACTTTTTAAATTAATTATTTTTGTTGGCACTGTTGTGCATAGCTCTATCTTTCTTTTACTTCTTGAACTCATCTGAAAAGAAGTAATGTTTGTATTTTAGTTTTTAATTTACAATGGGATGCCGATTTCTTATTTGACATTTTATCTAATTTCGAATTGCAAAGCCAAAAAGAGAAACAGCAAATTTTTTGAAAAAACAATTTTTAATAGTTTCCTCTAAGGGAACGTAAAAACTAATGAAAATTAGTAAAAAAGAATACGGATAATCTAAGTAGTGCATGCCAAAATGTCGTATCAACCACTGTATATTTGTATATAAAAGTCGTAAAATTCCAAAATTTGTAATTAAAATATTTTATATTTTACTTACACCTAAGATTAAACACAAATCTAAAATAACTGGTTTTGATCTTTTAATTGCAATAAAACTAAAGAGTCAATCCCATTGTGTGGACAATAAATATGTAAAGTATAAAGCTGTAGTAAATTCAAATATTATAAATTTTGAAATACTAGTTATATTTATTTACATGTATAATGTTATTCTATATCTAGTTCTGTTTCGCTGTCGCTGTCCTCATTTAAAATAATTATAATCGGTTTTAATTCTATAATGCAGAGTAACATAAGAGTTTTCTATAATAATGACATGATTGATTAAATTTTTTCAACTACCTGGGGGAATAGCATTAACACATTTATTTATTAATGCTAAAACACTATAATTTAATGTCGGAGAAGTATTTTCTAACAATCGATTCTAATTGGTGCCACATGTGCTCTATGTCATTAAAAATACAATAATAACGTGGGAGCCGTAGTACAGTATGTTTCATTTCCTCTGCCAATGCGTCACAAACATATACTTCTTTTTTAATACAGAATGCCTTTAAAACTTTTTCTTACAACATTCTTCAAAATAATAATGCAGTTTTGAATCTCCAATTTCGTATTATTTGAACCTGGAGTCTTACATAATTGACGAGTGTGATAGCTCGCATTGTCCATTACTATCACGCTTTTTGTGAGGAAGGTTGGGTAACAGACAATTTTTGAACCATTCTTCAAAAAATTCTTACATTGCATCTTCATGGTAGTTCACGCAGGAGTCTTTAGTATTCTTTGCAGAAAGCCACAAGACATTTGGGACCCTTTATTTGACGGAGCTCTTGTTTTACACCTGCCGGAAAAATCGAACCATTCTTTGGAGTGTGTTATGCGTGTCAAACCATGTCTCATCGAGGTCAATTATTGGACGATTTTCAGAACGATATTTTCGTATTGATGTTTTATACTCACGACGCCATTTTTGTTTTCGCTGAGATTCCATAAGTAAGTACTTGCTCTTTATCAATTGTGCGATATCTGAAGCCAATTTTAAACAAAGCACTCCAAAGGCTAGTGATGCTACAGCTTATTTGGGTCTCGTCATTAGTGAGCCGTCGCTTCAGAGCTTCTAATATTGCGTTGCTCTTTGTACATAGTGTAGACTTTCCGCTTTATTAAGTCCTTGTCGGCTTTATCGAAACATTTATTGGAACCGTATTCTAGCCCTGGGTAGATTATTTTATTACACTCACTATAGTAAAGTCACACCCAAATAAAATAAAATTTACACTACAATAATATAACATTTACACTAATTAATCACAAATTACTATTAACAAATGGTTTACTTACACCTTTCATTATTTCTTTTACACCCGAGAAGGACAGGTTTAGAATCTGTGAGTTTAATTTACACACGATAGTGTAAATGTACCTACCCATAAATTAGAACAATTAACACTCATCAAAAACTAAAAAAAACCTTCGAAAATATCTTTTTTACCAGATATGCTGATTGGTTAATACACCCTATTGAGTGTGGTCCTATATGTACCACCATTGAGAGTTACATTTAACACATTTTTTACTGTGTAGCATCGAGAGATAAATGCTTTTTTTCACCGGACCATTTGAAGAAGCTCTGCCAATGTTTTCCAGGGACGCCACATAATGCTGTTTTATACGTATAATATAATATTTCGTAAAATGATATTGCAATACAACTGAACACTTCCCGTGAGAAATAAAGACTGACATTCAATCGCTCAAAGTACCTGCTATAGGGAGATTTCTAAACATTTAAACATATCTTATTTTAATTTAACCTTATCTAGATTCATTATAATGAATACTGGGAATTCACGGGTATTTACGATCGCACTCGGCACCCATTTTATTGCAGTCAATAAATCAGAACCATCTTCTGTTAAGAGAGCTTTACGTTTGTAATTAAGACTATATAATAGGTCTAAGAATTACTATTAAATATGTAGACAGGCAGGTACTCCAGTGGAATGACCATTTAATCCTCATTAAATACTCTCTCCCAATTTCAAACAAGTATAGATTTCAGAGATTCAGAGATAATTATTCGTTGTTAAGACAAGACATCTCATTTAATAATAGCTAATTTTCAATGAGTAATTTAGCCAGCAAGCCGCAATAATCTCTTAAAGACAGTCGTTACAACTGTTTGACGCTCCACTATCTACTCAGTCTTGAACACTTCAAAAGGAATTTATAATCGCAAAAGCTCGAAATACTTTGCCGGCACTAATTTTTCGGTACTTAAAGTAGGTGAACGATGCGAGTGCTTTCAAAGCACCGTCTTAAATGTGATGTAAAGATGAAGAATGATTAATTATGAATTCTCTTCTGAAAAAATTCATAAGGTTTAGGTCAGTTTGTTTACTATGATTTTATTCGGTGTTTCAGTTATTATGTGATTATATTTTATTGTTCTAGTTTATTGTATACACACTCTAAACAATGATTTACTGTGCAGTGGTGGGTTGTACACAATAAAAAATTGAGTGTTAAATTTAACACTCAGTGGTGGTACATATAGGACCACACTCAATAGGGTATATTATCCAATCAGTATATCTGGTAAAAAAGATATTTTTGAATGCTTTTTTTACTTTTTAATGAGTGTTAATTCTTCTTATTTATGGGTAGGTACATTTACATTATCGTGTGTAAATTAAACTCACAGATTGTAAACCTATCCTTCTAGTGTAAAAGAAATGAGAGGTGTAAGTAAACCATTTTTTAATGGTAATTTATGATTAATTAGTGTGAATATGATATTATTGTAGTGTAAATTTTATTTTATTTGGATGTGACTTTACTATAGTGAGTGTAATAAAATAATCTACCCAGGGCTCGAATACTTTCCACTTTGTTTAAGCCATTTAATCCGGGATTAAACTAACCGGGCGTTTATAATTAAAATGTAAAAAATTTGAGGAATAGTAACCATGATTAAGTGATATTATACAGGAAACAGTTTAATAGCAGTATCTGAAATGTTTTTAGTTCAATTCCCTGATAGGCCTATCACTTCCAATTCATAAGTTAAACTTATCATTAGTAAATTTGAGTCCAAAGGCACTGTACCAATTAACTGTAAATGCTCATCTCAAAATGTCAATAGAACTGAAAAAAGGGATAATAGGGATCTTAATAATTTACTGCATGTGGAGGAAAATAAAATGATTAGCACGAGGATTCTAGGGCAAGGCGTAGGAAAACAAACCACAGTGTTGCGCACTTTAAAAAAACATAAATATGTTCCTTACAAGTATTAAAAACATCAAGAGCTACGGCAAGGTGATGAAGAATGCAGTATTCTATTTTGAGGTAAGTAATGAAAAGAGCAAATAATGATAGAGAAGTTTTGAGAAATATTTATCTTACCGATGAATGTATATTCACCCTCAACAACGAACCAAATGTTCAAAATTGCCGGTATTTGAGTCAAGTAAATCGTCTTGTTCATACTCAATAGACCAGCTAAAAAACTGTATTTCGTAGAATGTGACAGAATTTGTCAATATTAACTCAGTAATGTTAGAAATTAATTTTATGATCAGTAAGGATATTGTTTAGCTGTTAATGGAGGGTTGTTTGAACATGTAAAGCTGGATTTATAAACTCGAAAAGTTGGTGAGGTTGAAGTTATGATCAAGTGTGTGAGGTTAGATATTCCGAACTCCGAGCATAAAAATTGGTTGTCTCGAACTACCCGGGAAGTTTTCGAACCTTACATGAGCTTTACATGAACAACATGAACGAGTGTCTAAATGGAACTGAGTGTTCCCTTTATTTTAAATTGAACTTCTATTTCCAACACCAACTGAACCTCAACCTCGCCAACTTTTCGAGTTTATAAATCCGGCTTAATTGTTTAATAATTTTGTGAAAATCTTTACGTTATGTCCAGCTTTACGTCAATTTTTGACAATAGCGTCTTAGAAATTATTTGCTGGTGTTTGCTGTATTACCTATACTATGAAAATTTCGTAATTTTGCCATTACATTTAGTTGAATAAGTTAGGATTGACTTATTAAAATTTATTCAAATTTGGCACAAGGATTTATTATATTGGCCCCTTCAAAAGATTTTAATACAACTTTTCTCTAAAATGTACAGGGGAGCCAATATTTAGCCACTTCAAAATTAACAAGGGATTTCCTATGTTCAACCAAGCTATGCATCACGCGGTATAACATGTAAGCACTAAATTAATTTCATAATAAGCTTTTTGTTATTAAAGTTTGACTTTTCAATGTTTTGCTTAGCTAGGGTCAGCTGTAATAGAAAATGGAAGTGTACTGTACTCTGTACTTAACATTAGCTCTATCTGGAATAGTAGAATCTGTTCTTAGAATAATAAATTTGAAGCCAAGAAAATAATGATTTATTAACGAATAATAATGGTAAAGGTGAAATATCGGTGATGGGTAGAACGGATACAATGGGGCTAATAGAGACTACAAGTATTAGCAATAATCGAGACACTACACAAACCACCAGGTATTAGCTACAATTGAGATACGAGGATTCCTGCATATAAATGTTGTTTTAATATAAATTTAGATCACTGTATACTTGATAAATTACGTCATTGTACTTTCTAACAACAATTTTGTTAACAAGGAGAATCTGAACTTTTGAAGATCGTTAGTTATCTTCAAAAGGAATATTCCGACTTAAAAGAACTGGTTTAAAAAGAAAAACAACAAGCAAAGAAGTCAGTTGAACAATTTTTACAGAGGACAGGTTCATAGGCTGAAAACTGGCAAGCAAATACATTGAGGATATTACATGGGCAATATCTTTACACAATATATTTTTTCCACAACTAACCCATAACATCGCCATTATTGACCGATTATTAACGTTAGAAATCGTTTTTCTCTACCTTTTAAGTTATTATTGACCGTGGTCAATAATAAGGCATTGAAATCCATTAAGGTAAGTGTCCATTTGAGAGAAAAGCTCTCGAGAGCCGCTCTCGAAAGTATTTCTCGCAGGTCGACACAGTTCCGCGAGCTACTATACGACAGCACTAATAAACTCTCAGACAGCTAACAAGTCGATACTTGCTCGCAAGTGGACGAAGCGATTTTCTCGGGTTGGAGAGCAACTATCACAATTCGAACGGTATTCGTATTGTGACAGTGCTCTCAGCAAAATGGCAAAAGTAGAATGGTCGAAAGACGATGTGGTTAAATTAATTAGTAGTTATGAAGAGAACCCATACTGTGGGATACAAAATACATTCAAATCATTTAAAACACTTTTTTATACCTACCTTCATGTAATAGATATTTACGTTATAAATCCGGTAAATCAACTTTTACAGTATGAGTGAAATGTTTCGAGACGAGGCGACGAAGGAGCCGAGTCTGGAATTTTGAAACGAATAATGTAAAGGATTTGCCGGACGAATGACGTACAATATTTTATTTCATACTGTTCTGTTGAAAATTATAATTATGTTTTGAAATTATAATAAGTTTTATTCTGCGTCGTATATTTGAAAAGTGCTTATATTTACTGGTGGAAACATTGTGTGTTTGACATTGATTAAACTAAAACTTACAAATTTCAGTCCGGTAAAGAAATTTTACAGGACTAGTCCGGTAAAAAATTTTTTATTGCTGTAAAACCTTATTTTCTGGACTAAATTCAAATTTGTAAAGGTGTGGTTTACAATACAGTATGAAATAAAGGTCCTTTAAGGCCCTGTAAATTGTATTCACTTCTTTTACTTTTCTGCCTATGGTACAAACAGGTATCCGAAATAAATACTGTAGACTGGTATAGGAGTCGCCTGCAAAATATAAGCCTTTGTTAATTATATTCTGATAGGGCACCTGTTTTTTTAATAATACCTGACGCTAAAAATCGTAATGTGACCATTACACGTTCGTAGATGGAAATAGCTTCTCGCATTTTCTTATTTCTTTTCGCAATTGATGATCCAACTAGTTCTATTATATACTGAACCTGCACTGCATTCATACGAACGAAATTGCGAAATTGCTGCGCATCTTCAACCTGCAGCTCCCTTGTGAGTGTAGAGCACGCACCTAACTCTAATCTACGTCGAATCCAAGGTTTGATCCAACACTTTCTTTGCACTTTATGTTTTTGCTTCCTCTTAACTAAAATTTTGTGACAAACGATAACGGCCGCAAGTTTTTCCACCTCCATTTCTACAAACTTTCTCTATCGAACTCGCAACACGCACTTGCTGTGGACACAGTTTTGAGAGCACTGCTGCTATTTACTCTCAACGAGCTGTCTCCTGGAGCTATCTGAGAGTAAAAATTTAGGAAAGTACTCTCAAATGGACGAGCATCTGAGATTAGCTAACGAGAGGAACTCTCGAGAGTAAATCTCAAATGGACACGTACCTTTATTGACCGATCTTCAAGAATCTATTTCAACGCAGGTAACTTGATTTTTTGATTCTACAACATGAATTCATAAACATGAATAACCTGAAAGGTGATTTCTTGTGATTAGGCAACCAGATAATTATCAATACATATTAGATTATTAGAGATGCTTGATATTGTAAAATATCGATACAATCAATATTTTTTCTGCTTCCATCCTTAATTCTGGAGGTGTACACATAATAATATCATTAACATTTTCTTCGCTCATTTTTTAAAAAAACGAAAATCTGATGACATAAATGAACAAAAATTGACATTAACAAAGCCACCTGACAAAACAACAAAATATTTTGCCAATTCCAAAGCGCAGGTAACTTGATTAAAAAATATACTTATACCTACCTATAATTTTTTATAATTATTAATACTATAAAGATAAATGTCTCATAAAAGTTTGTAGTAATGGAAAAAATATTATATTAACCACGGTTTAGAGAGCTTATAGCACTCGCGTCTTAAATCCCTCGTCGCTCCGCTCCTCGTGATTTGAACTTGCCTCTCGGGCAATAATGGTGGGTGTCTAAACCTTGGTTAATAATATACTATTAAATTGTAATATATTATTATACATATACAGGGTGTTTCAGAAGTACGGTACGTAACTGAAGGGGGTGTTTCCTTAGGATATTCTAAGAGAAATAGTACATATGAACATGTGTCCGGAGTTGCCCCGTTTTTGATATACAGAGTGGCAAGACAGTCGCGCATAATGCTTGTAACTTTAGACTCCATTCCACAATTATTCGTTGATTTCTCGACTGCAATAAAATTTAAATGACAACCCTCAGTGGTTATCTAAACCATAAATAAGCTGCTGATAAATATCTATTGTGCATACACAACCGGACCTTTTGAAAGGACACAGGTCCTGATTACCTACTAACTTCAATAGTTTAGGTTAGCTATTTTCAACAAAACAACAAATATAAAATAGTAGGTAAGTATTTTTATTTTAATCATGTAATTAAATAGCTATTAATATTTATACAAAAATACTAATCTACAATATTATAATAATACAATATTTAACTTAACCTACTCTATATTTAGCTCTGCTTCACTATCACTATCGTCTTCATCTATGCCTAATTTAATTATTAAGGGCCTTACGTTACTATTAATTATTGGATGGATGGGTTTGGTCATTAAATCTTTTACTGTCGTTAATGCAACTTTGGTCAAAATACTCATTTCACTAAAACTTGCACTCCGGCCATACCCTTTTTCTAAAAGGGTACAGTAAACGTTCTTTATGATGTTTTTGGCATCAAGTGATAAATGTTTTTTCTTCGTTACACCATAACTTCCGGAAGCAATATTATCTGAAGTTTCACACAGATCTGGCATATTTTGTATGCTCGATAACACACACGAAAATACCTTTAACGCACAGCTTCACAAACACCAAACGGCTGATGAACTAAGATGAAAAGACTCTGCTTTATATTGAACACCTGCAATTTGCCATTAACCTACCTAATATACCAATATAATAACATAATTAATAGTAACGTAAGACCGTTAATAATTAGTTTAGGCATAGATGATATTATAATATTGTAGATTAGTATTTTTGTATAAATATTAATAGCTATTTAATTACATTATTAAAATAAAGATACTTACCTATTATTTTATATTTGTTGTTTTGTTGAAAATAGCTAACCTAAACTATTGAAATTAGTAGGTAATCAGGACCTGTACCCTTTCAGAAGGCACTTATTTATGGCTGGGTTTAAATTTTATTGCGGTCGAGAAACCAACGAATAATTGTGGAATGGAGCATACCTCGTATACGAAAAAGTAACCTTTATGAAAGTTGTTCAGTAAATTATTTCATTTCTAGCTGCATGAAAGAGACTAACTTACTTTTTTTAAATGGAACACCCTGCACATGATTGCATATTTGGATTCTACTAGGGGAACTCTAAATTCTTAGTATTTAAAATTTTCACCTATCTGCAAGTGTTCCCGAGATAAAGACAGATCAAAAATGAAAAACTTCCTAATTATAATTATTCCTACCTAATACCCACCAGATGAGTCACGGTGTTCTTATGACAGAGGTGTCAATTTTGAGTTCCTCTTTGATTTTCTGTTGCCTGATTTCTAATTTGTTTACACTATGGTTCATCTGTATAAAAAACGAGTTGAAATTTTAATAATGAGCGGTTACGGAAATATAAAGAGATTGCAAGATCAGGTTTGTCAACTTTTCAATGAATTATATCCAAATAGGCCTCCAATTAATCAGTCAAAGGTGTGTCGAGTGGTAAAGAGATTTCGAGAATAAGGCAGTGTTAGGAAAGCCGCTTGATCAGGTCGACCTAAAACAGCAACCGGGGGAGACAAGCTTTGGATATCATGCTCTCAATACATGAAAATCCAACACAATCATCTGGGTCAATGGCAATGGCTTTTAATGTGTCTTATCAGTCAGTAATAAATTTGTGTAAGCAGGAGAAGTTGTATCCCTACAAGATAAAGTTAAAAGAGGACTATTTTGATATAGAAGAGCTGAATTTTGTGAGCTGATGATAGAACGATGCAATAACGATAATAACTTCGCAACAAATATCATTTTCTCGGATGAAGCTACTTTCCATTTAAATGGCATTGTTAATAGACACAATTATCGTTATTGGTCTACTGAGAATACTCACTGGTTCCAGGAAGGTCATACTCAGAGGTCCGAAAAAGTTAATGTTTGGGCGGGCATAGTTGGTGGACATTGTGGTACCTTTTTTCATAGATGGTAATTTGAATGGCGAGAAAAATCTTTTCAGGAATCACATAATTCCTTCTTGCAGAATGGTTTACCGGGTGTCAGTAATGGCATAAACGAACAGGTATGGTTCCAGCAAGATGGAGCACCTGCGCATTATGCGGCAAATGTTAGACAATACATAAGCGAAAAATTTCCAGAACGTTGAATAGGCAGAATCCCCCGAGTTAACCCCGCTCGACTTTTTTTTTTGGGGACACTTAAAGAACAAAGTCTACGTTTACCATCCAAATGATGTGACACTAGACCAAATCACAAACATGGATTTTTCAGAATGGCGGTTAATCTTTTGGCAAGATGAAAATAAAAGAAGTATTAGATCTACTAAAGTTGATGGTAAAAGGTATTATGCAGTAAACAAATATATAAACTATGGGCATATTACCTAGGTTAGACATATTTCTGTAGATACATAATACTTCATGCTGGTAGTGAAGATAGTTTTGTTGAGGGTGCAAAGCCAATTTTTTAATTTTTAATTCGGCACACAGAAAGCGAGATATTAAAATGGTATGAAAGAAAACATGTATTAGATAGACTGAACATTAAACCCATTATTATTAAAGTAAATGAAACCAGTGATTCAAGTGATTTGGATAATGATTGATGATTCATCTTAGTATTATTTTTTTATTATTCTTAGTATTAAAATCAAAGAACTAAAAAAATAGAGTATTTTTAAATAAGGACTACCTATATTTTTACCTCGCCTACATTTGTAAAAATACGGAATAATAAAATAGATTAATAACCAAAGCATATAATATAAAAAAGTAACAATAAAATTACATGACTATTTTAATACAATTTAAGTGATGGGCTAAAGTAAGAACAAAGTAAAGAAATTCAGGGAAACAGGGAATGTAAAGGATCGTCTACGGCCAGGTCGTCCAAAAATTAGTGAAAACACAAAATTGAACATTTTGTTAAAAGTTGAAGATAATCTCCATAGTGCATCCACTGAAGAAGCCCTTAATAGTGATGTGAGCCGACGATCTGTTTTGCGGGTATTGAAACAAGAACACATGAATCTGTGCTAGAATTCGGGCCATTCCAGAGGACTTTCTTTTAAACGTTGTAGACGTGTTCAGGGATCGATTGGCGCTCTGCTTAGCAGAAAATGGTGGTCATTTTGAAAAATTCATGCAGGTAGAAATGTAGGGAATAATCTACTGAACAACTTTCATAAAGGTCACTTTTTCGTATACGTGGTAATTCAAAAGTTACAGGCATTATGCGCGATTTTTTTGCCACTTTGTATTTATTTTATTAGTAGTTATGTTATCTAAAGAAATAAAAACAATATACCGACTCTGGCACGGATCCAGGGGGGGGGGGGGGTTGTGGGGAGTCATGTCCCCCCCCCAATATTATACTACATAATATTATCATGAAAAAGGAATGTTTGATTTACATTTTTTCATACCTTCGGCGCTCCTTAACCCTCTCTAACATTTTTCCCTGGATCCACGCCTGTACCGAACTGTCGACCCTGGCTGGCAACCCACGAGGCGCCACTGTATACTAAGTAATTCTCGAATAATACAGTCGGTTTTCTTTTGTTAAAAATGAAGTCTGGAAACCGTTTCAGACTTTTAACTCGAAGATCGTCTAGAGTTTCTTTCTTTGTGTTGGCTTTGTTAAGTTTTATGCATTTATCTGTATACGTTGCTTCTCAAAATGCAAAATACTAAGATATGCAAATAGCTGAGATGTTGATTTAATGAAAATACTTTTAAAATAGCAAGCAAGCAGGACGCTAAAACATTAAATGGATATCATAATGGATTAAATAATTAACTTACGAGCTAAAGGATAATAAATAATAGTACAATCAATCTGTTATGGAAAAGCGGGTTTACAGGAAAAAATACCATAAGCGATTTTATTTCATAAATTGTTAGGGGGGCATGTGATTAGCTTAAAACCAAATTGTCGCCCCCCCCCCCCTTGGGCGCTTGTCGGAAACTCAAAAAGAACTTTGACTTGATTTTCCGCAAAAACGGTAAAGTCGCAGAGAAATATTTTGTAAACAAATATTGTAGAAAACAATATTCTCCACAATTTATCTTATGGAGTCACTGCGCTACGACTAAAAGTGCAGAAAGCAGAGGGCGCCAAAGTCGCCAAAAATCACTTTTTCCTTATTTTCAACGCGAAAAATATTTTTTTGCTCAATCGCATAAACACAAAAGTTGTAGAGCCCAAAAAATCCTATAAATTGAGTCCGCTCTTTTTTTTTTACAATGCACGGTTACGGAGATATAGCGCCTGGAAATACCAATCGAATGCAGCATCATTTGTTTTATGTCCTGTGATCGTAGCATTCTATTGTTACAGATCCTCACATCTAATATGACCACTACGCCACAACTAAAAATGCTTTATAGGGGAAAGGAAAGTCGAAGTCTTCCTCCACAAGTTTATTATAGTTATAGAATAGAATAATCAATATACCTACATTAAGGCGAATTGACAAAACGGTTCCACCCTGTGAATCATCGACTATGGGCGATTTATTTGCTTAGCTTCAAATCAACCTCAACAGTGAACAGAAATTATTGATAGGAAATTGATAGGAAAGTGTAAATTTAAAAAAAATGTTAAATGCCCTTGATATTTTGGCGACTTTGGCGCCCTCTGCTTTCTGCACTTTTAGTCGTAGCGCAGTGACTCCATGAGATAAATTGTGGAGAGTATTGTTTTCTATAATATTTGTTTACAAAGTATTTCTCTGCGACTTACCGTTTTTGCGGAAAATCAAGTCAAAATGATTTTTGAGTTTCCCAAAAGCGCCCAAGGGGGGGGGGGCGACAATTTATTTTTAAGCTAATCACATGCCCCCCTAACCATTTATGAAATAAAATCGCTTATGGTATTTTTTTCTCGCAAATTTTACAGATTGGCTCTACTATAATGATAGATAAAATAGCTTGAATGCGACACTTTAACAGTGATTTAATATTATTCTAACTGGGAAACAGAGCGCTAAAGTCCACGGACGATGCTAAAATGTTCCATCTTACAATAAAACCAGTTAAATTACGTGGTGGATTATCTCTTTCTCGTGTTCACACTAGCAGGAATTCCTCTAGGAACTACTTGCTATTAAGTTATCTCCACCGCATAAATGTCTACAGCCCGGTTTAACATTGCTTGTTCTTAAACCCGTGTTTTACGTGTAAATTGTCAACCGCATGTGCAAGCCTGTTCCACTGAAGCACAATTGGTGTGCAGTAATTTTCACAAAATAATTTGTAAATTGTCTTGTGCTTTATGCTAATATAAATATAAAAATTTCGTAATTTTGCCATCACATTTAATTGAATAAGTTAGGATTGGCTTATTAAAACTTATTATAACTTGGCACATGAGTTTATTATATCAGCCTCTTCAAAAAACTATAATACAACTTTTCTCTTAAATATACAGGGAGGCCAATATTTAGCCACCTCAAAATTTACATGAGATTTTCTATGTTCAACTAAGCAATGCATCACCCGTTTTATTAAATTGTGGAGGAAAACTGAATTTTTTTATTGACATTACTTTGACTACGTTGAAAGTATGGACTATTTATTTCTTCAATAATATTATTACTTAAATACGAACTTGGGTTACTGTTACTGGGAAATATTACAAGTGAGATGCTTGGGAATAAATTAAGGGTACCAGGCGTCTGCCTTGCCACTGTAATGGGCACATCACTCGGAATGATTACACTCTAATATCCGATACTATAGGTAATGGTTAACTTTAATCTTCAATTTAACTGCACTGAAAAAACAAATCCTTTGAACCAAGGAATTATAATATTCAGCCAAGAGCTTTTCGGTTTTGAATAGGTCCAAATGCGAAGTTTCTTAAACCAAATCCCTAACTCTCTTAAAAACAATCGCGGATTTTTTCTTATGAGGATACCCCATTCTATTGGTTCAATAGCGGAATTTCTCTTGTTCTAAGAACAACCAAATTAAATTTGTTCTCGACTTAAGATCTTTCTCTTGATCCAACAGCTTTAAATATACAGGGTGTTATGGAAATGACTTATTATTTTTTAACCCGTAAATATATACAGTGTCACCATTAAAGTCCGCACCATATGGAACTTTTTTTTATTAATGAGGTTAGTTAAAATTAAATTTGGGCAATCGTTTTTGCTTCAAATTAGACAAAAAATTATATAATCAAATGTCACCATCTGTCATTCGGTATCTGTCAAAAATTACATTTTAATCAAAAAATGCTGAAAAATGGCATTGTTTTACCGAATTTCAAAAAATTTTATTAGAAAAAGTTGTTTCTAGTACAATTCTTGGCCTAAATACAAAGTTTTAGTTTTCTAGCTCAAAGTTGATTTTTTTGCCATTTTTTCTAATTAACTTTTTTTTTATTTAATGTAAGTTCGCTTAATGGATATTAAACTATTTGCTTATACCATACTCAATATTTTATTTAGTTTGTATGAGCTTTTTTTTACTAGAATGCCATTTTTTTTCGAAATTTAAAATTAGAGGCAAAAAAATTTGACACAGGTGGTGCAAAGTTATCCTAATTTAAAAATTTTAACAGATAGACGTCAGATGTTTCGTTTTTCAAATGACAAATACATCTAAATATTTGATAAAAAATTTATTTTATACTTAAAACTATCATTATTATTAAAAGGAACAAAAAGGAACTTTAATCATTTTAAATAGGTAACACAAAAGCAATATAAATTTCACATTTCAGTGTGACGTCCTTCTCGCTCTATACAAACACCCGTCCGTCTATAAACGTCTTTGACAGCATTTTGTAAAAAGCTTGGTCTTATATCGGCACAACACTGTCTTATCGTTTGTTCCAAATGCTCGATATTTCTAAACGGTCGATTCTTATAAACTTTCTGCTTAAGATAACCCCACAGAAAAAAGTCTAGTGGGGTTATGTCAGGCGACCTGGGTGGCCAGTGACATTCTCTATCACGCCCTATAACTCTGTTTTGAAATAATTGGTTTATGCGTTCTTTCACTGCTACAGTTTGATGTATGGGTGCACCATCAAGCTGATACCATAAGTTATGTTTATGGTGTAAGGGCATGTTATCCAAAACTTCGGTAATCTCGTTATCAAGAAAATTCAGGTACCTTTCACTAGTTAAGTTTACTCTAAAGAAGTATGGTCCAATAAGCTCATCTTTCAAAATTCCACACCAAACATTGGTTTTAAAATGATACTGGTCGCGACATTCAATTATGAAGTTAGGATTTTCTTGGGACCACCATCGGCAATTTTGTGATCTCACGGTACCATTCGAAGAGAAAGTGGCTTCATCTGTCCATAATATCTTGTATGGAAAAATAATATTCTCCTCATATTGTCCCTGATACCAAAACGAAAAATCAAGTCGGATATCAAAATCGCGTTCTTTTAATGTGTTTATAAACTTGGGTTTAATGCCCGAAATCGATTTTTCTGAAGAATTTTTCTAACGCTTTCCCTCTTGCACCCTGTTGAATCACTTATCTTGGTTACACTAGTTTGACCGTGGTCAATAACAGTTAAACAAACATCAAGTTGTGCTGCTTCATCGTATTTACTTGACGCGTGAGGTTTCTTAAAATTATTTTGAACAGATCCAGTTTCTCTAAATTTTGACATTATTCTTGAAACAGTGCTATGCTGCAAATTTTTTTCTGGATGCCTCTCATTAAAAATGGCAGATACTTGCCGGTGAGGCATATTCTCTCCACAAATTAAGACAATTTCTATTTTTTTTTGAATGGACAACATTGGTGATAACACTGAAAACTATAACTTGCGAAAATATTCAAATTTATGACATTTCTTTTATTTATTCGGCACTCTAATTCGTTTTTTTTTCCATAGCCTACTTATAAAATTCAAAATTGCCTTGATATTTTATTGTGGATAAAAAGAAAATGTGTCTAAATTTTGAACTAATCTGATATCTGGGAATTTTATTATAAGTTTTTTAAACTTCTTAGGTGTATGTACTATCAAAAAAATGGAATATCTGACGTCTATCTGTTAAAATTTTTAAATTAGGATAACTTTGCACCACCTGTGTCAAATTTTTTTGCCTCTAATTTTAAATTTCGAAAAAAAATGGCATTCTAGTAAAAAAAAGCTCATACAAACGAAATAAAATATTGAGTATGGTATAAGCAAATAGTTTAATATCCATTAAGCGAACTTACATTAAATAAAAAAAAAGTTAATTAGAAAAAATGGCAAAAAAATCAACTTTGAGCTAGAAAACTGAAACTTTGTATTTAGGCCAAGAATTGTACTAGAAACAACTTTTTCTAATAAAATTTTTTGAAAGTCGGTAAAACAATGCCATTTTTCAGCATTTTTTGATTAAAATGTAATTTTTGACAGATACCGAATGACAGATGGTGACATTTGATTATATAATTTTTAGTCTAATTTGAAGCAAAAACGATTGCCGAAATTTAATTTTAACTAACCTCATTAATAAAAAAAAGTTCCATATGGTGCGGACTTTAATGGTGACACTGTAGGTCGAGACGAATTGGGGAAAAATTGCTATAAATGGCGTTCGAAGCTAGAAATTCGAGAAAAATGCCTTCAAAAATTTAGGTCCAAAACACCTACGCGCCAATGACCCAAACAGCTGATTTGGGTACTTGTTTACTTTAGTGCAAATGTTGAATTTTTCGCTAAAATTTCGTATATAGGCTAATTAAGGGTAGCTGATCACAATTTTCCTTTTGCGTTTAGGCGGCAAATGCACTGGTTTTGAGAAAAAAAATGTTAAAGTTTTTCTAACTCACCGGTATGTTATTTTGCATGTAATCCTAAAATGTTGATATTTCCAATAAAATATTACTTGTCGGAGTCATAGTATACACTTCTGAGTTGAAATAAACGAAATATGCCACAAGGAAACTCTGAAAAACGGGATAACTTGTAAGCGAACACAAAACTCTACGTTATCTGGAAAAAGACGGGAGACAGCTCACTGACAGCTGGCCAAAAAAGCAGAAGCAAACTGCACCCATGTTGTCAGATTGTTAGTGTATTATAAATTGCCTATACTTTTCAATTCATTTTTATTAATTGAATGAATCCTATTGGCTCGAGCTAGCATATCATTCTCCTGGATGGAAGCCATTAATAATTACAAGAAAAAGAAGAACAATCTGGCAACGTGAGTGCAATGAATCTGAAAAGAGACGCTTCTACTTTGTCGGCGTATTAACAACGAATTTAATTAAATTTGTGCCTTTTCCATTGTTTTTTTGCTAAAATGTTGTTCTTATTTTATGAACAGATAGTTTGGTGAAAGTTTTATCACATATTTTGAAGGGAAAACCATAAAATCTAGGAAATTGAAGACATCCTTACAAAAGAATACCCTAACCTGTAAGTGAAAAACTTTAACATTTTTTTTTCTCAAAACCAGTGCATTTGCCGTAAAAACGCAAAAGGAAAATTGTGATCAGCTACCCTCAATTAGTCTATATACGAAATTTTAGCACAAAATTCAACATTAATTGCACTAAACTAAACAATTACCATTCCAGCAGTTTGTCTTGTCAAAAACACATGTGTTCAGGGGCATTGAACTATCATGGAAGGCGCACATAGTCCGGTTTTAAGGTATTTTACAAAATTCAAAATACTTCCGATTTTAGAAAAAAAAAACTATCAAGTGTAACTCTAGACCACCTCAGGAGTGGCCCCTTAAAATATAATAAGTCATTTCCATAACACCCTGTATAGTACCAAGAGCTTTCGGGCTTGGCTTAAAAGAATTATTCTTGTTTCAAATACGGTATTGCTTTTAATTTAAAATCTTCCTCTGGGTCCAATAGCATTAAATATCTAGTGCCAATAGCTTTCAGACTGGGCTTAAAAAAAATTGTTCTTGTTCCAAGAGGGTAAAGATACCATAAAACGAAAAAAAACTGATATTTAAAAAACGAATTTATTACAAAAATAGAAATTGTTTATACATGCTTTGTATAAAAAAACGACTTCACAAAACATACCGTCTAACTGATGGCCATAGAAAATCTTATGTAAATTGGGCTTCCCTGATAGTTTTACAGCAGAAATTAAATTAGACGTTTTTAAAAGTCGTTGTATGTTGGACTCGCATTTCATTATTTATCTTCATCCTTTCTGATAATTTAGTTATTTATGTCATTTTTTTATCGATTTTACGAGGTTTTTTCTAAACAACTTTTACTTGGTTTATATCAGAAAAAAATACAATTTGGTGTGCGAGTTCGTCATGACCTTTAAAAGAGTCCAATTCAATTTTGCTTTAAAATTATTAGGAGAGCCAATATTTAAAGGTAGCAATTTTTACACGGGATTTCCTTTGACCAGTCTGGCGGTGCACCACCCGGTATAGTCTACATCAGCCATGTCAAACTCAAAATCACTGGTTGGCCAAAAGCATGAAGACCATAGACTAGGTGGGCCGCAAAACCTAATCTTAAAGAAGACAAACTACTGAAAATCTTAACGAAAAAAAGTACTATTATGTTAGATTAGAAGTATATTTATTAAATTTCCAATAAAAAGGACATCACAAAAACTTACAAACATTAACTTCTTTTGCCAGATATTTGACATCTTTTGTCTTTAATTAAGTTGTCTATTTGTGGCGTGAATTTATCGGCGGAAATAACTTTTAAAACTGCGTCCAAGTGTGCGTCCGTCAATCGCGATCTTGCGGGAGATTTGTTTCCTTTCATCAAAGAAAATAATTGTTCACACTTATAGGTACTTCCAAACATTGACAGGATTTTACAGGCAAATTTTCTCATTTCTTGGTATTGAAAAGGCAAGTACTTATAAAATTCGAATGTACCAACACTATCAAATTTTTCTTTTAAATGGGTTTGACACTGAATCTCAATCACTTCCATCTGCAAGTGAGGGGGAACTTTATCAATATCGATAGTGAAAAGACCAGTAAATAAAGAAAAATTGTTTTCTTGGGACTTAAAATCCTGAAAACGCTTTTCAAATTCTGACAGAAGGCTTCCCATTTTCTCTGTATACATTTTGTATGATATTGGACCACTTGTACTTTCCTGATACGCCTTGCAAGTCGGAAAATGTGACAGATTATCCACCGCTAACTGGTTTTTCCACAGCATCATCTTACACTTGAAAGCTTTAACATGATCATGCATATCTGTTATAACTTGACGTGGTCCTTGCAATTTCGTATTTAAGTCCGACAAGTGTTTTGTGATGTCTACCATAAATGAAAGATCTTGTAAAAAAGGTACGTCGGATAATAAGCTGACATCTTGTTCTTTCACTTCCATGAAACGGCGTATTTCTTCTTTGAGTTTCCAAAACCGATCGAGAACCATAGAACACGAAAGCCATCGCACTTCTGCATAATAAGGTAAACCAGTGTACTCACTTTCTAAATCACGTAAAAACGCAGAAAACTGTCGCTGATTCAAGCCACGTGACCTTATGAAGTTTATCATTTTTTTCACTGACTTTAAAACGCTTTCCAACTTGATCACTTTTGAGCATAAAACTTCTTGGTGGATTATGCAATGAACATGATGAAAATCTGGTTTGTCACTGCCCGTTTCTCTGATCTTTGTTTGTAATATTTTAATGAAGTGAAGCCATTATTTACTCCAGTCATTGAAGGAGCTCCGTCTGTTGCAACGGAACACAGTTTTGACAAATCTAAATTGTACTTTTGCAGAAGTCCATAAACAGCATTGAAAATATCCTCCCCAGTTGTTGTATCATGCAATGGTACTAATTCCAGTAATTCTTCATAAACGTTGATATCTCTATCAACAGCACGAAGAAAAATAGCGAGTTGCGCCACACCACACACATCTGTACTTTCGTCACAGGCAATAGAAAATGCAATGAAAGAGTCTGATTTTGTTTTTATCTGTTCGCTTATATTGGCAGCCAACTCGGTAACTCTTTTAGCGACAGTATTCCGGGACAAGGATATATTTTGAAAAGCCTTCACGCTCCCGGGACTTACAATTTCCGCGGCCTTTACAAGGCACTCTTTTATAAATTCACCTTCAACAAATGGTTTTGAGTGTTTTGCGATCAACTCCGACAGTACGTAGCTCGCTTGAACGGCAGATTCATTTTCTTGCTTTGGACGTGTAAACATAAGCTGTTGATCTTTTAACCGTGATTTTAACTCTTTTAACTTTTCGTTTCTAATCATGCCTGTATACTTGTCAAACTTAGTTTTATGACTATCATAGTGACGTTTTATATTATATAATTTTGGGACACCGACTGTACTGTTACAAATCAAGCAAATAATTTTGTCTTTCACTTCACAGCAAAAAAACTCTAATTCCCACTTTTCTTGAAAGATACGATGCTCATCTCCAAGTTTCCTCTTACTTCCACTTGGTTTTGAAACAGACATGTTAAAAACTTTATCCGAAATAAATAACAATAAGTACTGTTACGTGTTGTAACAATAAGTACGCAACTAAACTCGCAATTCTATCGCAACTGACTCATAACTAACTGAACAACTGAACTCAATCGAGCGGTATTGGCTTATATACGGATTGTGATTTCTCGACAGTTCTTTCCAGAATGTTCAGGTAGCGTCATCTGTATTCTCGCGCGATAGAACTTTCCGGAACAAGCCAGGCTTTTAGGTTGAGCGCGCATCTTAGTTCATGCTCCTAAACATAGATGGCACTATTTGGGCCATTTTTTACCAATCGTAACAGTACTTTATTTTCGGTTTTTAACAGGCTCGCGGGCCGCATTACATGGCTGTTTTCAAAATTGATTCGGGGCCGCAGGAAGATGCTCAGTGGGCCGCATGCGGCCCGCGGGCCGCATGTTTGACATGGCTGGTCTACATTTTCAAATAAACGTTATCCCTATTTAACTTATTAAAAGATAATAAACAACCTTAGCGTTTTAGCAAACGGCCCAGATGGAACTAGCCTAAAAATTCTTTCACCGGCGCCATTTGCACACACGAAACCACACCCACTTCTATTCAAATGACGAGCACAGACTACGAAATAATTGCCAGTGGCCAGATGCACCTGTATCGGTGTCGCGTCGTACCAAAATGTGAGTTGTAGTGGGGATTGTGGTTCTTGCGCCAAAAGCGGCCGACTGGAAATCTGAGCTTTCTCCTTTTTCTCTTGCGCTAAATAAAACTTCACTTCTTAAAATCACGCGATCTTTTCCCAACAGTGCCTAGGATTTTAAAGCAAAAGCTTTAGATATGAATTCAAAGCATTTATCTCTTGAATGGAATGCTTCATTTCTGAGATTTTAAGACAAGAGCTTTGGATTTTGTCCGGAGTAAAAAACATCCAAGAGAAATTCGGTTTTGTTTCAAGAGAACCATTTCTCTTGTTCCGATATAAATTCTCTTAATTCAAATACCATTCGCTTAAAGCAAAATATTTTCTCTTGTCTACAAGAAGTGACGCTCAAAACCAACTCAAGAGCGTTGGGGACTCTATTTTTTCAGTGTGGTGCATGGAATATGAGCTTTGGCTATTGGCCAATCCTCGAGTTAAAAAATGCAAGGATAAAGAATTTATGGAGGAATTTACCAGCTATTTTAATCAACTCCTGTTGGAAACTTTTTTATTTACGGAAGCCAATCCATATCCGGCAACATACAGGGTGTCTAGAGTGTTTGAAATAATGTTAAAATTATTCGTAACTCACCACCAGTTAAATTTAGCATTTCTCTCTGACAGGTCGATGGCTTTAACCACAGACGATAAAGCAAAGATGGACGCCGCATGCTCTTTTATTATAACAAGCAGTCGAGAGGTCAGATGCAAAACTCCGCCAGGTTCCATGCGAGTTCCACGTTAAAAATATTTGTACACTGTTGCCGATGAGTCCAAAACTTACCCCTTTTGGGTTTTATTTCTGCTTAAATTGACTTAATTTGTAACAATTTGGTATTTACTAGTGCTATGGCCGCGCATAATGCGGGTTTTAAGAAAACCTGTTGACTGGCAGTAGTGGCAGTCAATCAAAAATTAATTTTACAGTTAGAACGGCAGCTATATAATTCGGACTATTCGACACTGGTGTAGAGTCCGCAAAATGTGGCAACGTCTGCCTCCTAGCGGTAGCAGGCGAAAATAAGAAAATAAATGTCACAATTTTGACACTATAATTATTACAAAGCATTTTCGGCTTTATAAATTAATTTAGTGGTGAGATTATTGTGATTTATAGTTTTGTGAAATAATTATAATTTTACAATATGGTGAGACAGTGTCAGGTTTGCAAAATAACCGATTCAGTGCCTGGATTTTGTTTTCATAAGTAAGTATTTATGAGATAAATATTTCATTGATAATTCGACCAACAGTAGCGGTGCATGAAGGTATTTTTTTAATGTCGATGTCAAACAGAATATTAATTTAATTTTAACAGGGCTATTATAAATAATTGCGCTTTGAACAACAAAGTCACTATTGTTTTAAAAAGTTGTGCGGGTGGGGGAAGACAGGTGAAATAAAACTTTTGGAAAAACTATAAGTAACACCTAAGTAGTTTCTCATTTTCGAGGCTAAAAACAGAAAAAGGCTAGACTGTAGACCAAATGAGATATTTCAGGATAACGTTCTATATCGTTTTACAGTTTCAAAATAAAATTTTAACAAATTTGCTTATAATTATTAAGAGACACGACAAAGAAATACCTAAATATAAAGATTTGAAAAAAAACAGAAGGCACTAAAAAATGCTCATTTGTATGAAATAATGTAGATAATATAACACATTCTCGATACAGTAATTAACTTAATAACAATAGGTACTGTTAAGATTGTGAATTAAGTAATTGTTGTAATCTTTCTTCCACTTTAGTATTATATGTAATCTTTGGCAATATGTAATACTATTAAGGTTGCCACCTCTCCAGGTTTGGCCTGCAGAGTCCGTGATTGAGCCCTCAGGCTCCAGCCTACGAGTTATACGTCAATTTGCCCCAGGTGAAGTATTATTTAACACTTAGGTAACAAAGCAAATTCCGACGTACTTATTTGATTAAATTGTAATTTTAAAATATTGTTATTATTTATATGTTTTTATGTTTAATGTTAACCTGAGGCACTTTTTTCTCATATTTTTATAATTTTTGGAAGCCATGAATTCATTCGCATGTCGTCATCGTCTATCAAAATATCACTTTTTATTTTCATTCTAAATACAGCAATGCTCTTGCCAGTTTTTAGAAAACGATTTGGCCTGTATCATGGTCACCTATTTTTATATAATTGTTATTAAAATGATATTATTGATAATTTTAACACAACATTTAAAATGCTTTGAAAGTGATACGCCACTGCTAATTCAACCTCGTAGTAGCGTGCCCATGCTATCGTCCTCTTATAAACAGTGAGTTGTAGGCTCGGCGCAAAATTACGTACATGAATGAGATGCCTGGTCTATCTTTGCTTTATCGTCATTGGCTTTAACCGTACCTAATATTTTAATCTGTCAGTTAGAATACTTAACTGGCTAAAGGGTATAATTACTTATTTTAATAATTAATTAGAGAAATTACGAAACGAGTATATCGCGGCATGGATTAGGATTAGCAGTGATGGGCTTTAGTCGGGATCGGTCCTTGTCAAGTCGGATCTAGGTTGGTGTCAAGAAGAGGGGGGATCTTTAACGCAATTCCACTCTAAATGTTCCGCAGTTGGGGTCGGTGTCATTTCTACGTTTTTTCAACACAGTTTCTCGATCACGGTTCACTTTGAAATATTCAAATTTTTCACCAAATTTAGCAACTATTTAACGTCGTTTTATGGCAGTCCCGAATTGAAATTTGGTCATGTGAGATCAGGATACTCTGTTTGCAACCCCCAAGCAACGTGCTAATAACCCTTTGACGTAATATGTTATTTAAAAAAGCATATAAAGGGTGTCCCAAAATGAACGCACATTTTTATTTGTTAACAATACACATTTATTTCTTGAAATATGTCAAAACTTTACTGGGATTAGAAAGAATACAGAATCCGACAAATGTCCACCGCGGCTTTGCTGGCAGGCCCTTGCCCTTTTGACGGAATTATTGATAATATTTTCACATATTTGTGGACGAATTTCATTAATGACGCGTCGAATTTCGTTCTTCAAGTTAGAAATAGCGGCTGGTTTATTGGCATAAACACGAGGTTTAAGAAAACTCCAGAGAAAGAAGTCGCACGGTGTTATATCGCAGGATCGTGGTGGCCAATTGTGATCACCATTGCGAGATATGACACGACCAGGAAATTTCAGTCGTAGCGAGTCCATTGTTTCACGCGCAGTGTATCAGGTCGCTCCGTCCTGTTGAAACCATAAGTTTCCCACATTATTTCGGTCTAATTCAGCCCACAGAAAATCTCCTAACATTGCACGATAACGTTTGCCAGTCAGTGTTAGTGCCGTTCAGAAGACATTAAATATTAGGTTTTAGGGGTATGATAATCAAAATACGCAATTTAAATTCCAGGTTCGTATTCGAAAAAATGAAGTTAATGATGGTGGCTCGAAATCGAAACGTCGGAATTAAAAATAAATTATGTCAACTTTCAGAGGAGAAAAAGCGGCAATGACAATCGTTTAAAACTATTTCAACCAATGTAATCACGAAAAAAGTATGACGAAATTTCGGGACTTTGCCCCTATTTAACCGACTGTCTCTCTTATAGTTTCAGAGATCTCTGTCCTTAGCCTCGAATTTGTAACACCCTATATGCAGTAATTAAATAACCAAACATACTTGGGGTTCAACAACAAAGACTTTGGTTAAACTTGAGCTTGTCTTATCCATTTACACTTTAAAATGCATCACCATGCAGACGGCAGGTTAAATTTGACCCGATGTAGTCGACATTCATGTCTCTTGATTACGATTAAAGCGATTACAATTGAAGATTTATGCTCAATTTAACTTGACTAAAATTGAATTTGTTTTTTATCATTTCCAGTTTCATTGTTAATTTCCATCGCAAAGAAATCCTATCGCTTAAAGTTCTCTTGCTTATCGAACTCAAAAATCCATTAAAAAACTTATTCCATACCTAGTAGATTTAAAAAGTTTCTTTAAAAAGTAAAGTAAAATTATTAAAGTTCATAGCTAAATTTACAACTAGAATGTTTAATAAATTATAACTAAAAGTTCGGATGAATTCCGTAATATTGTTTAGTATACAGGGCGTAAAAAATAAATAAATTTTAATAAAAACATGTTATGCTATAAAATTGTGTTTCTCTTGTTGTGACCAAGATAATAGAGTAAATCAAAGAACAAAATGTTACAAAAAGATAAAGCTACTGTTTGATTTTAATTTTAAGTTGATATTGTAAGTGCTAAACTCCACAGAGTGTTACAAGTTTTATAAAAAAATCAGGTTATCATTACAACATCCCGTATTTATATAAAAATAAGTTTGTATGCAAATACAGTAGTACACTAACTTTCTGGAAGAGGGAACCTGTCATTAAAAAAAAATTCATTTAAATAGGAGAAGTAGTTTTGACAAAAATTTACTTTAAACTTTTGTTTATTTTTGGTGGTGCGTTAATTCCTTGAAGAAGTGTAGATGAATTTCTAAATGAAAGTCCAAAACTGGATGATTTTAATAGTTAGCCTCATAAATGACTGAAACTTGCAAGTAGTGATCTTGTATCGAAACGTTAAAAACTTTCTAAAACCATTATTATGTGTAATTAAACTTTATGATAATGTGATACATGTATAGTGTGTTAAATATTAAAAAAGCTTGACGTGTATTTGTCATTACGTGTCAATTGCATTTTGTGTTGTAAACTGCAGTTATATACGTGTTATTTTAGTGTACGTATTAAATTTTTATATTTTAGTATATTATTATTACATTTTTAAATTTCTGCATGAGTAAAGGATTTGATTTGAATAAGGTGGCTTAAAAATACCGAGCATTTATTTGCTTTTAATGAGATAAATGCCTATTAAAAACGAATTTGATCTTCCAGTTCAAAGCTTTATTTTAGCTAAGTCTAGTTAAGCTTTTACCATGAGCCTGTATTTATTCTAAAAATTGCCATGGGCCATGTAAAATGTTAAGCCCAGCCAAGATAAAACTTTTCAAAGTTTCGGTGCCCTTATTTTACTTACAAAATTAAAACACGGGGTAGAAAAGAATTTGGGAATTTTTAAAGTAATATATAAAAGTTTTATCTCTGTTTTAAAAGACCACGTTGGCTTCTAAGTTTAATAATGATTGCGTTTGTTCTAAAATGAATAATAAAGGGACAGTTCCCTAACAACTGTGATATGAGATATGGCTAGGGATAATTGATACTTTATCACTGTTAATGATGCAGTTGGGAATAAGAGGGGTTTCAAAAATGGTCTTGTTTACGCACAAATAATAATTAGTTGCTCTCTGAGGTAATACGGATTCAACCGTTGAACATTTCATAACTCTAGTTTTATTTTCTCCGCAAAATTTAAGTATAATTACTATTGTCTACCTTTAAATGGCGCGAAGTAATAAATGTTCAATAAATATGAAAAACATATACCGGGGGTATCAAGAACGATTTACAATAAAGGATGCAAATAATGAGCATTGTTTAGGTAGATCCACCCTGAATTTATCGCAAGCTATTGTTATATTTGGGAATTTACCATTGTTATTGAGAAAATCCTTTAGCCAGGAGCGTGTGTTAGGGAAGTTTTTGAATTAAAAATCTTAAACATGCCTATTCCCTAAAACTGTATTATATTATATTCGTAGGCATTTATAACAGATGAAAACATTTAAAAAATCGTATTAACTAATAAATAACAATGGGTGGTACTATTTTACATAATATAATTACAAAAACAAGAATCTTACAAACCAAGCATTTTCAAAAATCGAAAAATATTTTATCGTTATGGCTTAATCATAGCCCGATTTGGAAGTACTTCTATTAACATAGTTTATACTAAGCGGTTCAACTATTTCTTTGACTATTATATCTGCCTGCCACATTTTGGCTTCTTCTTCTATCACATGATGATACACTTTTTCCACTCAGTAGTGATACATAGCCGGTTCTACGCCAAAGGTGCTCCAATGTTAATTTTTGGACCAATTTTTATGAGTCATATCTCCGGAACCAACAGACCTACGCTGATTCTTCAAACAGGTTTCGCTGTCTTGTGTTGACGTTGTGATCCTGTTGTGTTTCTATCAGACTTGTTCAACGGAGTCCGTTCAACAGGGTCCGTTCAACAGAGTCCGTTCAACAGAGTCCGTTCAACAGGGTCCGTTCAACAGAGATATGACTCATAAAAATTGCTCCGAAAATTAACATTGGAGCACCTATCGCGTAGAACCGGCTATGTATCACTACTCCACTCTTCCGCACTGATTTTACTCATAACTTTATTAAAGAGTCTTTTTAAATCCACCATTTTATAGGTCGTCCTTTTTTCTGGCAACATCTGTCTTTATTTGAGCCCATACAAATTCGATCGGGTTTAATTCGCAGTGGTAAGGAGGGAGTCTGAGCACAGATATTCCTCGTAACTTTGCCATTTCATCGACCACATATTTTTTTGAATACATTTTTATGTAAATTGGCTAGTACCAAGTTCTTTTTTTTAGGAATCTAATGCAAATTCTCTTTGTCGTAAACTTAGCCATTCAGTTATTTTACTTTTACGTCACGCACTTGTCAGTGACTTTTCCGTCAGCCTAGAGTGATAACTTGCATTATCCAATACAATTATTGCATCTTTTGGTATAGGATCCAATATTTGCTCGAACCATTCTTCAAAGGCTTTTCGGATGCTTCTTCTTCAACAGACGATATCACTTCTGTCTATTAAAATCGATTGCCTATTATGTTTTTCCACCAAAAACCCATTATTTTTTAATAATTTCTAAAGCGTATTTCTATACATAATAGGGTAGCCCTGGTCTTCTCGGATTGAGGACAAAATTTTGTCCAGTGTGGGAATTTTTAGCGTCCTGGAGAAGTTTTTGGAGGTTTGACGCCGAGACTTTTTTTCTTCTTTTAACCTCTTCAAGCACAAATTATTTTTTTTATTTAGAAAAATATACTTTTTTTTCATAGGCTTGAATATCAAACAAAGTACACTGCGCGTCATATAAAACTGGTACACTTTGATTTAATCAATGTAAATCGGGTTTTATAATATTCACTATCAATCATGCTTTGCATAAGAATGGCACCTAATACACCTGTCACTATGACAAATAATAGGATATTTTACGTTATAGCGATGCCAAGGCAGTTGAGTAATTTCGAAAAGTTGCAAATAATTTCCAAAATAGAGGCTGGTTGGTCTGTAAGAATACTGGCCGAAGAATATCATCATCATCACCATCAGCCTTTTTCGGTCCATCTCTGAACATAAGCCTCTCCAATTCGTCGCCATTCGCCTCTGTCGATCGTCTGGCTCATCCATTGTGTACCCGCCAGTTTCTGGATGTCATCTTTCCATCTCGTTCTTGGCCGTCCTGGGTTCCTTGTAGTTGTTCTTGGCCTCCACTCAGTTGTTTTTTTGGTCCATCTATTATCACCTGTTCTCAGTACTTGGCCAGCCCATTTCCATTTTAGTCTTGCCACCCGTTCTGAAGAATATAATAGAAGCAAAACTACTATCCAGAATTTAAAAAAAAGATGGGATAATGAACAAACTGTTGAAAGAAGAAGAGGGACAGGAAGATCGTGTATAACTAACGAACAGCAAATTTAGTTAATTTTGTAAGAGACCATCCTTTTGATTGTGCAACACAAGCTAAAGTTGAAACAAATTTCCCCGCTTCTGTCACAACTGCGTTAAGAAGGATTCGAAAAACGGCATTAAAAAATTGTGCAGCGGCAAAAAAATATAAACTTTCCCAAGAAAAAAAACAAGGTAGAATTATTTTTGCTCTTAATTACCTGCTAAATGATGTAGTAAATTTTTGGGGGAGAGTTATATTCTCTGACGAGAAAGTGTTTCAATCGTATCATGATGGTCATATTCGAGTATATAGACCGCCTGGGTCCAGATACGAAGAAAAGTATATTTCTCCAAGCGATAAATCGGGAAGATTTTCAGTGAACGTTTGGGCTTGGATGTACAGAGGGGGATTAGGAGTATGTTGGGACATTGACGGAAGATTGAATGCGAGGAAATATATAGATATTTTAGATAATGTAATGTTGCCTTCAGTCAGGGAGGTTTTTCCAAACAACAATTTTATTTTTCAACAAGATAATTGTTCAGTTCACACTGCTAACTGTGTGAGGAATTATTTTAATGAACACAATATTTAAGTTCTTCCTTGGCAATCAAAGAGTCCGGATCTTAATCCTATAGAAAATATTTGGGGAATTATGGTAAAAAAAAATTCGAAAATTAAATATCGTTAGGCAATAAAGGCAACAGCTGTGGACTCTTATTGAGGATGTTTGGAGAAACCTGTCCGAAGATCCAAATTTAGCATTAAATTTAATAAATTCTGTGCCAATAAGGTTACAAAAAGTGTTAGATAATAATGCAGCTATGACTAGTTATTAACTTAAAATAATGTATAATTTTACTTAGCAGATGAATTTTTTAAAATTAAACCGATTTATTATCTTTTCTATAGTGAAGTTTATTTATTTACTCAGAAGGTTAAAGGAATTTTCGAATAGCTGACAGTACTGTTTCTTAAAGTCATAACCAACAAAATTCATTGTTATACAAACGTCATAAACGACCAATTTACAAAGCTTAAAAAAGCTAATTTTTAGCCTACAACAGTTGTACCAGTTTTATATGATGCGCAGTGTACAGTGCAGTAGTAGTGCAGTATGGCTGGCGACCACACGTGTCCGACTTGCTCTGATAATTTCGTCGTAAATAGTAGACAAATAAAGTGCAATTATTGTGAAAAAGCTTATCATACGATGTGCGTTAAGATGAAAGACAACATTAGCAAGTCCGTGGCTGATTGCAAGAATTTGTGGTTTTTGTGTGATAACTGTTTACCAGTAGTAATGGAGTGCATAAAAATGAGTTCAAGATTTACCACAATTGAACAAAAAAGCGATGAGATTTTGAAAAAAACAACGGAGTGTTTAAAAATGGTACAATCTAATGGTGTTCTTAACAATAAAAGTTGGAGTGACGTGGTGAAAAATAAAAACCCGCCATTAATTATTAAACCAAAAGATAGCTCGCAAAGTAGTGAAACAACAAAAAACTGTATTACAAAAAATATCGATCCAACAAAGATAGGCGTTAATATAAACAAAATCGCACAGGCCGCTCAGGGCAGTATTCGAATTGAATGCGATACCCAGGAATCGCTACAAAAACTTCAGCAGGCTGTCACGGCCACTTTAGATGATAAATACGAAATAAAAATACCAGAAATTAGAAAACCCAAAGTTGTTATCATTGGAGTGCCTCAAATATATTTGGTGAATACAGAGTCATTCATAACTAAAGTAAAGGACAAACTGCAATCAATTGATGGAATAGAAATAGTTTTTATTAAAAAATATTTACCAAAGGGAAAAATATTGTACAACGTTATACTGGAGACATGCACACAGGCCTATAAGTTTTTAATGGATCAAAAAAGAATTTCTTTTGGATGGGAGAGCTTTCCCGTCTACGAATTTGTAAGCGTGCTTAGATGCTTTAAATGCTGTAAGTATGGGCATACCGCTAGCAACTGTGTTAATGCAAGTTATGTTTGCCCTAATTGCAGCGGCGAGCATGATTCCAAAAACTGCACGACCCTAGCAAAAACCTGCACGAATTGTAAATATGCCAAAGATGTTTTAAAAATTCTGGACATCGATTATCACCACACTGTATTTGACCGTAAATGTAGATGTTATCAACGAGAGGTAGACAAAGCCAAACAAAAAATTAGATACGATTAGCAACTAAAAATCGCAGGAGGCGAATCACTGTTGTTATGTTTAAATATAGCGGGCTTAAGCAATAGAATGGTAGAGATTAGCAACTTGTTACATAGAAAGGATCCTTTGGTAGTATGCCTGACGGAAACCCATATCACAGAGGTGTTTCAGAATAACGAGATCTCGGTTCATGGCTACAAACATTTTGTGTGTTTTTCGCATAGTCGTCATACTGGTGGTGTCATAATTTATGTGAAAGACCATATACCTACAACTGTTGTAAGGTGTGTAGCAAACGTTGGAGCTTATTGGGCTATACTTGTAAAAATAAAGCTGATCCATCAGGATATTGTTGTGGGGGCCTTATATCGTTCGCCGAATAGTGCTGCAGGCGTATTTTTAAAATTTATGGAAGATATAATCAACGATACTACTGTGACTTCATGTAGCTGTGTTTTTGCCGGAGATTTTAACATAAACTGGCATTCCGATAGCGCTAATAAAAGAAGATTGGAAGCGATAAGTAACGATGCTGGTTTTAGACAGATAGTTCAGAGTGATACACGTGTGACCATGGATAGTACTTCACTAATAGATCTCATATTTACTAATGATTACAATTTAAAAGAGGCATCAGGAGTTTTTCCACAAATTTCAGATCACAGGACTATTGGATCTTTCCTTAAACAAGAAAACTGTCCAAAAAAACTTGAAAATAAAAGGATTCGGAATCTAAACGAGCAAAACATGAACCAAATTAAAATTAAACTAATAGAAAAAAATTGGAACTATACCAGCACAAATGTAGATAAATTGTATGCAGATTTTTTAAATAACATTGTTGAAACAGTTGATAGTGTAGCACCGATAAAAAACATAATCATGTGCACAACCCCTTGGATGACTAACAAAATTAAAATTGCACAAAATGAAAGAGATAATGCATATAAAAAATTTAAATTAACAAAATCTGAAAGTGATTGGAGGGACTACAAAAGTAAACGTAACAATGTGGTTGGAGTCATTAGAAGTGAAAAAAATGCATTTTACGAAGAAAATATAGATAGGTGTAAAGGAAACAGTAAAAAAATGTGGCGAACTTTAAAGGACTTGGTGGGCAGCAATAAAAACCAGGGGAGTGTTTTCGAAAACGTTAAGTTTCCACAGAATATGGGCAAGTTAGAAGATAACTTTAACAACTTCTATGCAGACAGTATTATAGAAATAGCACAAAGTATCCCGATTCAACCACCAAAATTTGACACCGAAAATTATCTCCCCCTTGGGGTAAACCTTGACAGGTTTGATTCCATAAATTTATCTCGGCTGAGAAAAATTGTTATGCAATTAAAAAACAAATCGACAGCTGATGATGTATGCAATATTAAGCTTCTAAAAAATGTCTTCGATCAGGTGGGGTATCCATTGCTTCACTTGATAAACACCTCACTGTCATCTGGACGAGTCCCAAGAGATGCTAAAGTAAGTGTAATAGTACCAATACCTAAAACGCAAGACCCAATAAAACCTGAAGAATTTCGGCCAATTAATCTGCTGCCAGTTGTCGATAAAATTCTGGAAATAGTTGTGTGTAGACAGTTGCGTACATACTTTGAAGGACAGAGCTTTATCTTCTCGGGCCAGTCCGGATTTCGGGAGAAACACTCGTGTGAGTCTTCACTGCAGTATGTTTGCACCAAATGGCGTAAAGACATTAGTGACGGGAATGTTACAGTAAGTGTTTTCATAGACCTCAAACGTGCGTTCGAAACGATCAACCGAGATGATCTAATTAAAAAGCTCTTGAGCTACGGAGTGACGTCATACGCAATTCAGTGGCTTAAAGACTATCTTAGCGAGAGATACCATAAGACAAAAGTGAACGATAAAATCTCGGGTCCGGCTAGGAATGATATCGGTGTCCCCCAGGGAAGCGTGTTAGGCCCACTTCTATTTATCATTTATATTAATGACCTTCACAAAATTTTAAAAAAATCTTATTTAAACTTATTTGCGGACGACACGCTTCTCTCAACTACAGGAAAGGACTATGACCAAATTGTAAATGATGTCAACTCAGAACTATCCTTGTTATATAACTGGCTGTGCGTAAACAAATTAAAGTTGAATTCGGAAAAAACGAAATATATGGTTCTGGGTAGCAAGCTTCATTGTAAGTCTTTTATAGATAAAAATTATAGTATTCTCATTAATAATGATACACTTGACATGGTAAATCAAATAAAATACTTAGGGGTAATTCTTGATCCTCAGTTGGTCTTTTCAGCTCATATCGAGTTTATATGTAAAAAAATTGGTAAAAAAATAGGATTTTTTCATAGGATATCAGAAAATTTAAGTCATTGGTCTAAATTGTTAATTTATAATACAATTATTTATCCGCACTTTACTTATTGTAATTCTTTATTAATGGCCTGTAATAAAGAAGAAATAAATCGTTTACAGCTATTGCAAAATAAAGCAATGCGAATTATCTTAGGATGTAACAAGTATACCCCCATTAAACTAATGTTAAATACTTTAAATTGGCTTAATATAGAGCAGAGTATTGAAGTGTCAAATATAATGATAATATTTAAAGTAAAAAATAATTTAATGCCACCGTATCTAAAAAATTACTTGATCCCAAGATCTGAAAAACATTATTACGATATCCGCTCTAAGGATAATTTTAGTATTCCATTTGAGCGAAATTCTTATATGCAAAAACATGTATTTGGAAACGGCCTGCGACTTTTTAATGCTCTACCCACTGAGCTGAAGTCAATAAAAAACTTAAAAGTATTTCTTAAGAAAATTAAACTACACTATTTGAAGGATACATAAAGGCGTTAAATTGGTTTTTCAAAGTATGATAAGATACAGATTAAAAGTGGTACCTACGTACAAATAATGTATATTGTGAATATTTGTTTTTGTTGAAATGTAAATGTCTGCAGTAGCCAAGTGCTAAATAAACTAAATATTTATTTATTTATTTATTTATATTAAAAATGTACAAAAAATTCCAAAAATTATTTTTCAGTACAAAATTTGTAAAAATAAAAACGTGCACACGTGTGGCCAACTAACCTAAACTTGGCGCATGAGTTTATTATATCGGCCCCTTCAAAAAATTATAATTCAATTTTTCTCTAAAATGTACAGGGGAGCCAATATTTAGCCACCTCAAAATTTACATGGGATTTCCTATGTTCAGCTAAGCCATGCATCACCCGGTATTATTATTATTATGACGTGCGTAAATTGTAATCACAATAATAGTACCAATAAAGAATCAAATTAAATATTTCACAACAGAACATAGTATGAGACCCGCTTCATACTGGTCCCTTTGCATTGTCCCGTACATTATTAAATATGATCCACTGTATTGTATGTAACTCATCGGCGTCGTTCCTCACTCCATCTTTAGCTTCCATAAATATTCTTGCATAAAAAGTCAAGCAGAAGGCGTTTGGCAAATCAAACCCTAAACCCTAATTCATCATTTGCCACCTACAACATTTTTTTCTCTGTCGGCTCGATAGTTCCAGAAAGGTTTATTTGCCCTGTAAGACGGATAAATTACTGAAATGTGCCCCGCACAGTAAATAGACGATTCACGTCTGCGCTGGAGGCTGCGGACCCTTTCCTAAGGGCTCCAAACTTGTATGATGAACATTGTTTCCAAGTTTATTATGACTGAATGACAATGTCTCGGTGAAATGATTAAAATTTCCCTGAAAGTGTACGGACGAGTTAAATGAGTCTATTATTTAACAATTGTGCAATAGTGGCTATTGTTTATAGGGGTGCCCTGTGTGAGAGGGTTTTTCATATACAGGGTGTTATGGAAATGACTTATTATATTTTAAGAGGCCACTCCTGAGGTGGTCTAGAGTTACACTTGATAGTTTTTTTTTCTAAAATCGGAAGTATTTTGAATTTTGTAAAATACCTTAAAACCGGACTATGTGCGCCTTCCATGATAGTTCAATGCCCCTGAACACATGTGTTTTTGACAAGACAAACTGCTGGAATGGTAATTGTTTAGTTTAGTGCAATTAATGTTGAATTTTGTGCTAAAATTTCGTATATAGACTAATTGAGGGTAGCTGATCACAATTTTCCTTTTGCGTTTTTACGGCAAATGCACTGGTTTTGAGAAAAAAATGTTAAAGTTTTTCACTTACAGGTTAGGGTATTCTTTCCTTTCAATTTCCTAGATTTTATGGTTTTCCCTTCAAAATATGTGATAAAACTTTCACCAAACTATCTGTTCATAAAATAAGAGCAACATTTTAGCAAAAAAACAATGGAAAAGGCACAAATTTAATTAAATTCGTTGTTAATACGCCGACAAAGTAGAACCGTCTCTTTTCAGATTCATTGCACTCACGTTGCCAGATTGTTCTTCTTTTTCTTGTAATTATTAATGGCTTCCATCCAGGAGAATGATATGCTAGCTCGAGCCAATAGGATTCATTCAATTAATAAAAATGAATTGACAAGTATAGGCAATTTATAATACACTAACAATCTGACAACATGGGTGCAGTTTGCTTCTGCTTTTTTGGCCAGCTGTCAGTGAGCCCCCGTCTTTTTCCAGATAACGTAGAGTTTTCTGTTCGCTTATAAGTTGTCCCGTTTTTCAGAGTTTCCTTGTGGCATATTTGGTTTATTTCAACTCAGAAGTGTATACTATGACTCCGACAAGTAATATTTTATTGGAAATAAGCAACATTTTAGGATTACATGCAAAATAACATACCGGTGAGTTACAAAAACTTTAACATTTTTTTCTCAAAACCAGTGCATTTGCCGCCTAAACGCAAAAGGAAAATTGTGATCAGCTACCCTTAATTAGCCTATATACGAAATTTTAGCGAAAAATTCAACATTTGCACTAAAGTAAACAATTACCCAAATCAGCTGTTTGGGTCATTGGCGCGTAGGTGTTTTGGACCTAAATTTTTGAAGGCATTTTTCTCGAATTTCTAGCTTCGAGCGCCATTTATAGCAATTTTTCCCCAATTCGTTTCGACCTATATATTTACGGGTTAAAAAATAATAAGTCATTTCCATAACACCCTGTATTTACAGTTTTAAGTTTCTGGTGTTTATGCAAGAGCTATACAAATGGATAGATGAATAGATAGATAGATATGCAGGGTATTTCTTAATGATATTGTCACGTTTAAAAATTGATATAAGTCAAAAAGGGGCGTTTAAAAGTGTGACATAAATATAATAAATTAAATGAAATAAAAGAACACAGGTCTAAAAAACAAAGCTCTTTATTCTTAACATGAGTGAAACACTTAACTTAATACAAGCTTACATTATCAACTCGATATGCCCTCAGAGGCACAGGGATGAAAGTACTAGACGAACTATGGCGACTGAGCCACTGAGCTACTGAGCTACTATCTGCTATCAGCTCTTTCTGATAGCCCTTTGATAACTTGGTGATGGCTCTTTAAGAGCATTATGATGGCTTTTTAATAGCTTTGTGATGGTTCTTTGAGAGCTGCATTCTGTATCACCGAGGATGCTTTTTATATGAATTATGGATTGTCTAATAAAATCATTTATTATTTTGTTATTATGAATGTTTCCATAACATCAATAAATAGCAGACTCGGCGTTGTGCTGTAATTAGTTAAATAGTAAATAGTCAAATAATAAATAAATTTGTGGGTCATCAGGCTAAGAAGCGTAAATTAATGATTTTAATATACAGGATAAAATAGTAATTTAGAAAAGGCCTCTTTTCATGACAATATGCGAATATTTAAGAGTGTGAATCTACATGAAAAATTAATTATAGTTTGTTTTATAAACTATGGTTTGCATTTTACAAGAAACGGATCAGCCTTTTATATGGAAAACCGCCCACTTAATCAAAAATCGCTCGGACCCGTCAAATTTATTTTTGTGAAATGCATTTTTTTTTAAAGATGTTGTACAGGGTAGATCATAAAAGTGCTACATGTGTCAACTTAAATTTTTATAATGAAACATATTTAATATTTTTACATTTTTATATTCTACAATCGATTCTAGATACTCTTCATTAATTATGCCCTATACTTATCTTCAGCCTTTACGAAATATTGACAACTTAAAAATTTTTAATTTTAAAACAAAATAAACAAACAACAAAGAATGAAAAGAAACTATTTTATAAGATGTTGAAAATGTCCTCCACCAACTGTTCTGCAGTAGATCAATCGATCTATAAATTCCTGTTGTACATTTAGTACTACTTGTGGAGATATTTCTCTTATTACTCGTCGAATAGACTACTTTAGTGTATCTACCGAGATATGTTTAGATTTATAAATTAAATTTTTGACGTGGCTCAATAAAAAAAAGTCTAGTGGATTAAGATCAGGCGATCTGGGTGGCGACTCTATTGACCCCCGTCTACCTATCCACCGCCCCGGAAAAATTGTATTTAAGTACTCCTTTACATGAGCAGCATAATGCGGGGGAGCACCATCCTGTTGAAACAATAAGGTTAAACTTGGTAAATCAGGATCATTATCATCTGGAAACAGAGTGGCAAGAGCTGGAACCAGATCATTTTAAAGGAAATTTAGATATCTTTCTCCAGTGAGACTCTCATCAAAGAAAAATGGTCCGATTATCCTATTTTCAACAATGCCCACCCAAACATTAACCTTTTCATTATACTGGGTGCGATTTTCTATGAACCAGTGAGGATTTTCCTGTGCCCAGTATCTGTAGTTTTGTCTATTAACCTGATCATTTAAACAAAACGTAGCTTAATCTGAAAAACAAATTCTTTGGACAAATCTTGCGTTATTATCTGTTAGCTCAATCATTATTTCACAAAATTGGTCTCGCCTATCAGGATCATCGTCCAATAACTCTTGTACAAATACTGGTTTGTATGGATGAAACTTCTCTTTTTGTAAAAATTTAGATACGGTGGTTTGGTGAATATCGTAGTCCCGTCCAAGTTGTGTGCTTGAGCTATGAGAATCATCTTCTTGTAGTGATAGTAATATGTTTATTTTTTTCTCCTCGGATATACCAGGACGACCACTTTTAACACTATCTTTAATAGTACGGGAAGTTCTCCACTTACTTGCTACCGTAGACACTGTTGATTGGCCAATAGGCGGGCGATTTGGTTTTGATTTTGGTTGGTGATTTTTCATTAAACATATTACGGACTTCCCTATGACTTCTACTTTTATCTCTACAACCCAACATAATCAAAATTTCAACGCGCCCATCTTCGGCGAGGCGCATTTTGATGAAATATCAGCAGAGCAAAATTCAAATTTGATTAACATTCACTGTCATTTTTTGCCATCTCAAACTTAAATAAGAAGTCATAGTCAAAAGATTGTGACTTAACTTCAGAACGTTGCTATGTCGAGAAACATACCAATGGTGCATACCAGCATTAAAGTGTTAATATTTCATAAATGGCTGAAGATAATTATAGGGCATGATTAATAAAAAATGTCTAACATTTATTCCAAATCGCGTTGTTCTAACTTTTGTAGTTTTTGAGATATTTGCATTGAAATTTTTCAAATTGACACCTTGTATAGGAGTATAGGTATATTATACAATGTACTGTATGCTTGCTGTGTGTGGCCGACGAGGTCCAAATGAATGGCCGGCCAGATCTCCAAATTTAACCCCTTTAGATTTTTTTTGTGGGGTTGTCTTAAGTGTTAGGTATATGTTAACCGACCAAACAATAAGAGAAGAAATAAGATTGATAGAACCTTACGTGGTTATTATCGTTCGGCAAGAATTTTAAGATCGTCTCGGATACTGCCAGACTGTTGGTGGGGGTCATATCCAACATTTGATAAAGTGACTTTAAGTTTCTTCTGAATTTTCTTTCCTTTTCGCTAATAAATCCATCATTTGATGCCTTCAAGTTATCTAGTACTAGACATTGAGCAGATTCGAGGGCTTTTGCTTAAATTATGGGCCCGGATATTGGTAAGTGCTTGTTTCGCGCCTTGTAAAACCAGTTAAAAACAACTTGGTCCACTGTCAGTCCTGTGTTTGGGAAATTTTTTATTTTGTTCGCCGTTGCCATCTTTTTGAAACAAATTTTTAACTTCTGCTTTATTTTGAAGCAACATAGTCACTTTGGTTTTTAACTTTAACTCACTTTAAATTTTATAGCCAATTTCCTGGTACTTAAACCAGTTTTTTCACTTTCCTCGATTATTTCGATTTTTTCGCTTAAATGCCATCTTAAATTAAATATTCACGCTAGTCCCAAAACACAAAAAAAAATGTTTAGAACAAAACTAATGTTAACAACCGATTTATCAGCCATTAAAGCAAGTGTATGTACTTATATTACTTAAGAATTGTCGAGTCGGGTTATACTGCCCCTAATGGACGGTGTTTTTAGTATTAATGTTCATTTATAATTCGTTTAACGTAGGTGGTCACTTTATAGTATAGAGGCCTTCGCAAACCGAGGTTTTACTATACTTACTAGATATTATGAGATGAAGAAAGCAAGTGACATATTCCATAACAACTAGATTTAATGTAAAATTGTATTTTCCTACTTTGCGCACGTATTTCCGTGTGCAAAGTTACACTTTTTCGTACTAGTGCGGATAAGATTTTTTTCCTACAAGCGTGCGCGATATACCGTTTTCCCGCACTCGTTTTGGTTCTGAAAGACCCATTTTCCCGCACGGTGCGGGAAAATTTTTCCGGCACGGTGCGGGAAAATTTTTCCCGCACGGAAAATTAAATTTTTAGAAATACTTTGTGGTAGTTTTTCTAACGCTTGTAGAAACAATTTTGATTCTAACTCATGCGGAAAGACACTTTAATAAATAAAATATAAATTTTTATTGAAAGTAAATGAGGTATATTACAGAAACACTAATTTTTGCCGTTTATTTTAAACATTTTTAAAAAAGCTGATTTAAAACGGTTTATTTCAAAAACCCCGTACATAGATGTTAACATGGTAACCACGACACACACATAAAATTTAATTGTCAAAGTGACACCTTACAACATTTCACCGGAGCGTGGCTTTGATTTATAATTTCGTTCAGATTCTGATACAGATGTCTTCCATAGATAATTTCTCGGACGATGAGCTTCCAGAAGATATTCTAGAAGCTGCAAGTGTCGCAAATTTGGATTTGCTACCAAAAAAGTCAATAGTCAGGTATGAAAAACAATACGATAATTTTGTTACTTGGTGTGAAGCGAAAAATGTAAAAGCACCAAGAGAAGAAGTACTTTTGGCATATTTCTTGGAAATGTCTAAACTTTGGAAGCCAAATACTTTATGGTCTCGATATTCCATGTTGAAAAGTGTACTTAAGGTTAAGAAAGATTTAGATATCAGTAAATACTATAAAGTTACTGCGTACATCAAGAGACAAAATGTAGGTTTTCGAGCAAAAAAAGCAAAAGTTTTTACACAAGAAGAGATTGCGAAATTTATGAAAGAAGCACCTGATGAAATTTTCCTTCTAATTAAAGTGGTAACGATTTTTGGACTGGCTGGTGCCTGCCGCCGTGAGGAGCTAACTAAATTTACCATTGACGACATAGACGACAAAGGAGACGTTATAATTGTCACAATAAACGACTCCAAAAACCATTCTGCTAGATCCTTTGTAATAACTAAGGCAGTCAATAATGAAATTTTTCTAAATCTATACAGAAAATATGCAAACTTACGTCCACAGCAAACTCCACACCGCCGATTCTTTTTGAACTACAAACATGGAAAATGCAGTACCCAATGTGTTGGAATTAATACCATAGGAAAAATGCCCTCCAACATTGCAGCTTATATAGGACTCAAAAATCCAGAATTATACACAGGCCACAGTTTTAGACGTTCCTCGGCCACTCTACTTGCTAATTCTGGCGAAGAAATAACAAACATTAAACGTTTAGGAGGATGGAAATCCACGTCTGTTGCCGAAGGCTACCTGGAGGAATCCATCACACACAAAAAAAACATGTCTAACAAAATTCTCAATCTCAATAGTCCATCAAGTTTGAGCTATAATTTAGAAGCAAAAACTCCACAGTTTCCCAGCAGCGCTAACAACAGCTCGATACCTCTTTCTTTGCAACCATCCGCTCATCAGGATCAGTTGGCTTCAATGGCTTCATCCGCAATCAATTTGCATAATGCATCAAATTGTACTTTTAATGTAAATATTAGTTATAATTAGAAATTAAATCTGTGTTTGTTTTTCAGTAAAATTAAATTTTTAGAAATATTTTGTTGTAGTTTTTCCAACGCCTGTAGGAAAAATTTTGATCCTAACTTGTGCGGAAAGACACTTTCCCGCACTCGACTGCTTACCCGAACTCCGCTTCGCGTCGTTCGGGTAACGGCAGTCGCGTGCGGGAAAGTGGCTCTTTCCGCACTTGTTAGGATAATAACTATATCCGCACCGGGTGCGGAAAAGTAGCACTATTCAAAAATCTCCTTGGCAGGGAATATTTATATTTATTTTAGTAGCTGTAGACAATTTTATGCAATGTGCGAAGCCGTTGCAAGTGTATTCTCTTTTAACTTTTAATCGTAATTCACGATATTCGTATTTCAGCCTAAAACAAAAAAAAAATCCATTTTTTAAGTACCTCGTATAGCGATAAATGATTATAATATTGCCAAGCAACAATAAATGTACATGTTGATTTTGGCACATGATGTCAGATTTTTCATCCGTTTCTATGTCAACAAGAATCTACAAACACCGACACTTTTCATTCCATCAAATCCTCAAAAAGTATAAACGCTGTTAAAATGAGCAGCTCTGACGAGGAGCTACCAGATTCCATTCTAGAGGCCGCAAACTCTGCAAATTTAAATTTATTGCCCGCTAAATCCCAAGAAAAATACGAGAAGCAATATAAACAATTTGAATACTGGTGCCGCAACAAAGGGACAAATAGTTTTAAGGAGGAGGTCTTTTTAGCGTATTTTGCAGATTGACGAAAATCAGTTCAGCCAAATACTTTATGGAGTAAGTACTCTATGTTAAAAAGTGTCCTTAAAATCAAAATAAACTTGGATTTAAGTCAATATTTCAAGCTAACATTGTTTCTAAAAAAGCAAAATGTGGGATATCGTCCGAAAAAGGCCAAAATTTTTGACAAAATTGAAGATTCCAAATTTATGGAAGAAGCACCTGATCAAATTTACCTTGTAATAAAAGTCGCCACCATTTTTGGGTGGCCGGTGCTTGCAGGCGCGATGAGCTTTGCAAGATAATGGTTGATCACATAGGAAGGAAATTTGATAGTCGTGAAAATTCCTGACAGTAAAAACAATACTTCAAGAATCTTTGTAGTATCTAATGAAACAAATAAGGGATATTATTTACAACTCCATCATAAATATGCAAATTTGCGAAAACCATCCACTCCGCACAAGCGCTTTTTTGTGCAGTATCGACAAGGAACATGCGGTACTCAATGTATTGGAATAAATTCATTCGGTAAGATGCCTTCGGAAATAGCTGCATATCTACAATTGAAAAATCCAAAGCAATATACAGGACATAGTTTCCGTCGTTCATCGGCTACCATGTTGGCCGATTCTGGAGCAGGAATCACTAATGTCAAGCGACTCGGAGGCTGGAAATCGACGACTGTCGCCGAGAGCTACATTGAATATTCGACAAATCAAAAAAAGGACATGTCGAATAAAATATTGGCCACGAACAACTGCCCTTCTTCATCAAGCTACATTAATCCTTCTGAGTTAACACCTTCATCGACCTATTTGAACAACTGTCCTTCCACGCCAAGTCAGTGCTCATCAAGCCATACCATAAACCACCCACTGAATGAACTTACTGCATCGGCTATCAATTTGCATAATGTCAGCAATTGCTCTTTTGTTATAAATGTTATAAATAAATAGTTTAGTTTCGTATTATTTATTTTTATTGTTATGTAATTTTTGAATTTTCTATTATTATTTTTTTTGTTATGTAATTTTTAGTTGTACTATACCTGGTTCTTTTTTTAAAGTTAAATTAAAAATTATTGAATAAATTATCATATTTTTATTTTTGTTTTTATCTGATATGAAGCTCGTAGGAAAAATGTTGTTCCTAACACGTGCACAAAGTGCTTTTCCGCACGCAAGAATTTATCCGAACTCCGCTACGCGTCGTTCGTCCAACTATACTTGCGGAAAAGTATCACTTTGCGCACTTGTTAGAAAAATAACTATTTTCAATAATTAGATTAATTTTTTCGGACAATACAACGGTTTTTATTTTTTTACGCAAAAACGGCGCATTGCAGGAAAACAATTCAAGCGAGCTCTTATATTTCAAATTAAACGGTGAATCGAAAAATATCTTTTATTTGGAAAAAAACCATTGGCGTACCATTTTTTCCTCAAAAATATCGAATTCAGTACCCGCACGCCACTGTTAAAGCTAAAAATTATTTTTGTATTGAAAAATATGCATCCATATTAGCTATCGCTACGTACTAAATATCACTAAAATATCTGTAGTAGTTTCGAAAGTATTAATTAATTTCCATTATTTTCCTAAAACCTTGACACTTTGTATTTTTGTAACGGAACATTTTTTGACCATATCCAGCACATTCCCATTAATACCAGCGCAATATGTTTTTGCTCTTATTCATGACCCGGATTAAACACAAACGCACTATTACAAATTTATTATGCAAAGAAGTATTTTTGCTCATTGCCTTAATTTATTTAAAATATTTATTCAGCTGGAAACAATATAGGCATGTATGTACACAATTTGTTACATAAGCCTATATTTTGTTAGGCAATTTCGAAAAAAGCTCCTTATTTAAGTCTGTAAAAGTAATGCACATTAAAAGGCGGTATAGAAATATTAAGCAAAACAACTTTAAAATTTTATTTTCTTAACAGAATTTAATTTAATAGCAACAAGCGATTACCAGCTAAGGAAGAAAGTGTACTAACAGTAAATTTTAACGGTTGCAGCTCTAGCAAATTTTTATTAAACAGTTTAATGACGCCTTATTATTAAAGGTCAAGACATAATTAAATTGGTTTTCTACAATTTTGCCAGGTGTGCATGAGTAAAGTTTCTTATAGAAAGGCATTAATTAAGGAAAATATAATTTAATCCCTTCATATAATAGTTATTTATGAGTAAAGGGCGGAATATATGCAGTTAAATTTAGCCAAAATATGTGCGTATATATACGCCTTGTTTGCCTTTAATATATGCAGTTACATGCATTTTTTTGACCAAATATGCATACTGGTATGCAATCTCAAATACTTCTTTTTTATAATATATCTTCCTATACCTAAAAAATTTAGAAATTGTAGATTTTCGAGGAAAACTAAAAACTAAAATTTTCTAAAACGAATTTTTTTTTTTTGGGTTAAAAATAATTTTGAACAAAATTTTAAATACTTCATAGGAAAGCGCTTTTCAAAAGATATAAGATGTATGTTTCCAATTTTCAAATTTTTTATAAAGAGTGTGCAAAAAATTACATAAACAAAAAATTTTGCTTTGAACTGAAGTATTTCATGAGAATTGTATTTTTCTTAGATCCATGTTGGGTTTGTTTAATTCCCTCGTCTTTTTTTAACAACCTTTACTCAAAAAACATCAAAGTTTTCCACAAATTTTACAGATATTCCAGTTTTTATGCCACGAAAACTACCAAAAAATAACCCCTTTCCGGGTATGTCAATATTGCCAATTTACGCATGGTGTGCCATGACGGAAACAGATGTTTGCCAAAGCTTCAATTAATTTACCAGAGACGCCACGTCATGACAATGAGTTGTTTAATTTAATTTTTCCAGTAATTATACATGGTGTTAAGCTTAAAAAATGTGATTAATGTGTTTTAAATATTGTTTTCTTGTTGTGGGTGCAATAATTTTCACAAAAACAGAAGTAATTATTTCATAAAATTTGACATGTAAAAGTCAATGTAATATTTCTAGTGATCATAGACCTAAAGAGTGAATAAGTTTTTTTCCGTGATTTAGTATGAGCTTTAAAATATCGATTTACGACGCGGACTATTCTTTTCTGCTCATGAGAGACACAAACATGGGAAAAAAAAGGGGCAAAATTGATATTCGTTTTGGGTAAGTAATATATAATATCTTTCTCTCTATTGTAGATTTTTGACTTATGTTGCTCAAAAGCTACTTCTTAACTCAAATGAATGAGGATTCCTGATGAAGTGCGTTTTTTTTTAGATGTCTTTTAGACTATTTGTTAATTTCTATCTGTGTATTCTATACAGGATGGAAAATTAGTCAGGTGAAAATTTTAAAACTTTTAACCAACCAACTTTGGCGATAAGATTTAAAATTTCGTAATTTTTGACCGGCTTTAGTCTACCGGGAGTCCCAATTAATTGTTTGACCTGAACAAAAATGTATACAGAACTGTTTTTTTGCATAGAATAATGAAAAAGATTATCTATGGAAATATATTGGTATAGAAGGTTCAGTTCTGTTCGTATCTTTTACATTTCTTTCTTCTTTTGGGTTCATTTGTGTTTGTGTGTGTTTATTTTATACAGGGCTAAAGGGGTCATGGGAAAATTAATAACCTTTAACCGAGCCAATTGTGTTTGATAATATTCTGTCCGTTTTTAGCCGACATTAGTGCACCGGGTGTCCTAAAATATGTTATGAGTTTTGAAATTTATAATGACAAGGATGATCTGTGCAAATTTATTGGTAAAGAAAGCCGGATGTTGTTGAAATACGAAAGTTCACATATACGGGATGGCCCACAAAGTCGTTTTTTAATTAATGTGTCTCAAAAGCGACTTCTCAATTGTCTTGTTTTTTTTTTTAAGAACAGGTAATTATTCATAGAAAATAATAGAAGATTTTCATCTGAAATATTTCGTAACATTTTTGAGTGACTTTAGTGTACCGGGTGTCCCAAATTATATTGGAGTTTAGCAAAATTCATCATACAAATCGGAAATAACTGTCTTTTTTTTACATATATTAGAACAAAAATGAAAATTTATTGGTAGAGAAAGTCAAATTCTGTTAAAATGCGAAAATTTACATAAAACATGGTGTCCCAAAAAGGCGTTTCTTGTAGCTCAAGGTTTTTAGGTTTGAAAAGTTTGTCTTTCTTACATCTTTTTAGTGTTTTTGTCTTGATTTTATACAGGGTTAAAAAAAACTGATGCAAAATTAAAAAATATGCCAATTTTTCATAACAATGAAACACTTTAGCGATGTTACTTTAATATTTTGTTGGGTCTTGAGAATTTTTAGTTTGTTATTAACTGCAGTAAAATCTCTCAATAGCGACCACCCTCGGGGAATCAAATGTTGGTCGGTTAATAGGGAAAAATTAAAACAACCGGTCTAGATTCTACAGAGTTTGTTTATTAATAAGTATCTACATATCGATGGTCTTCTGCAATAACGACACAACTCAAAATACAATAATTTTGAGGAAAGCTGATTAAAGATTTTGCGTTTCACGATTTCATTTTTTATGGTGGGAAAATAAAATATTATGTTGTATTGTCTTAAGGCGATTCTGTAGAAAAGTGTTTCAGCTGTAACATCATCATTACTTTATAAAGATTTGTGACTAGGGGGCGAAAAAAAGTTAGATTTTTTTTGAATTGTGCCATTGTTCCATCACAATATAATTCATTTTTGACCTGACCTTAATACAATACATAGTACTTTTAAGTTGTGATCAAAAATAAAAGACAAAATGTAAAAGAAACACTCTGAAGAACTAAAACTTTATTTTCAAAATAACTGTTTAACAAAAAACCGATATAATAGAAATAGAATGACGGGTATTTAAAGACTGTTATAGAAAGATGCATAAAATTTTGGTATAGTATTTTTTTCTACTAGCTTAAGAAGACCTTCCTTTTTCTTTTTATCCACTCCTACAGGTTTATCGTACAATGGTTTTAAACTGAAAAGCTCTCCTACAGTTGCACAACCTCGTGTGGTTCGCTTTTGGGATAATGCCATGTCAATTTCTCCAAACTGATCGTCAGAGTAGTTATATGTACAGGGTGACGCGGATCTAAATGAACATACTTCAACACAAGACAAAGAATACCTTGGGGGTTCTTAATCACCCATCTTTGATAGTTCAATTGTCGATAGTTAATAAGATACAGGGTCTTTTATGAACTTCAGCAATTTTTTGTTCTTGTCATATTTTTTAATGCACTCCGTATAAAATTTTCATATTGGGTCAACATCTGTAACATATCTGTCGCTTAAAATTGCAGTATCAGAATATTTTAAATTCCAGGCCCGTATTAGAAAAAGTTGACATTTTCAATTTTTACATTTTTAACACCCTGTAGATCAATTTTTTCAAAATATTATTTTTTTATTGGAAAGAGCATAAAGAATTGACCCTAACGGCATAATTTTCAAAGTTCCCGCACCCATCACTTGATTAGAATAAATGGTTGTTTTGTAAAAAATTTCAAAATGGTGCATATTTGGAAATTAGAAATTAAGAAAATAACAATAAAAAAGCAAAAACTGCTTCCGAAGAAAAAAAATAAATGTACTAAACGTTTAATAGTTTTAACGAGACTAAATTTTAGGGAACAATACAACAACAAATAACAAAGTAATAATAATAATAACAAAACTGCAAGATAATGATTGCTTTTTAGACATCGACAAAAAATCGTAAATTACAGTCAGAAATTTCAAACTTTGTAAAGTAGGCTTTGCCTCATTTAAAAACAAACCAAAGACTATCGAGTTACTGTTCCATAGCAACAATTCAAGTCACTATCAGATATGTGACAGTTGTCTGACCTTTGTTAGTATTCGGTTAACAATTATTGCAATTTTCTGCTGAAGATGCCTTACCAATTTTCAAATGCCGAATATGCCGACATTATTTTTGTATACGGTTTTTGTAACGGTAATGGAAGAGCTGCTGTTCGGGAATATCGTAGGCGATTTCCGGGTAGAAGATGTCCATATCACAAAACATTTGCAAATGTATTTTTATTTGCTGGAGAACATGGACATTTTCCCACCGACAATAATATTGATCAACCAATACGACATCCAGTTCAGGAGGAAGAAGATATCTTAAATCTTGTTGAAGATAATCCCAAAACATCTACTCGAAAAATTGCGACACGTCTAGGAATCCCGCAAAAAAGAGTTAATGTAACACTGCAAAAGGAAGGCTTGCATCCGTTTCATGTTCAAGAAGTTCAAAGATGGGAACCTGGCGATTATGCAAACCGGTTACTCTTTTGCCAGTGGCTCAGTAGACACCAAAGGAGTCTTTATCGAATCCTCTGGACCGATGAAGCACAATTTACCAGAGATGGTGTAAATAATTCAAGGAATTCCCATGTATGGTCGTTAGAAAATCCACATGCCATCAGACAATCGCATTCGCAGCACAAATTTTCCATAAACGTTTGGGCAGGTATAATAAATAATAAATTAATTGGGCCGCACTTTTTTGCTGAAAGATTAGATGGAAATCAATATTTAAATTTTTTACAAAACATTTTGCCAGGACTTATGCAGAATGAAAATGCTAACGTGAGAGGGCTCTTTTTTCAACATGATGGGGCCCCACCACATTTTGCAAGGGTTGTATCTGAATTTTTAAATATTACGTTTCCTAACAGATGGATAGGCCGTGGAGGGCCCCATTTATGGCCAGCCAGGTCGCCGGACTTTAATCCTTTGGATTTTTTTTTCTGGGGGAATATGAAAAATTTGGTTTATTCAGAAGAAAACAACACGCGGGAGCAGCTTTGGCAACGAATTATTAATGCTTTTCAGGAAATAAAAAATAACCCAGACGCAATTAGAAAAGCAGTGTCAAATTTAAACATCAGAAGACGAAGATGTGAACAAGCCAATGGAGGGCATTTTGAACAGCTTCTTAAATAACAGTGTTCTGCTAAAGTGCTCTTAAAATTAATTCTTGCTAAAACTTTTTCTATGTATTAGATTTTAAGCAGTCGATTTTAACTTGCAGTTTTGTTATTATTATTATTACTTTGTTATTTGTTGTTGTGTTGTTCCCTAAAATTTAGTCTCGTTAAAACTATTAAACGTTTAGTACATTTATTTTTTTTCTTCGGAAGCAGTTTTTGCTTTTTTATTGTTATTTTCTTAATTTCTAATTTCCAAATATGCACCATTTTGAAATTTTTTACAAAACAACCATTTATTCTAATCAAGTGATGGGTGCGGGAACTTTGAAAATTATGCCGTTAGGGTCAATTATTTATGCTCTTTCCAATAAAAAAATAATATTTTGAAAAAATTGATCTACAGGGTGTTAAAAATGTAAAAATTGAAAATGTCAACTTTTTCTAATACGGGCCTGGAATTTAAAATTTTCTGATACTGCAATTTTAAGCGACAGATAGGTTACAGATGTTGACCCAATATGAAAATTTTATACGGAGTGCATTAAAAAATATGACAAGAACAAAAAATTGCTGAAGTTCATAAAAGACCCTGTATCTTATTAACTATCGACAATTGAACTATCAAAGATGGGTGATTAAGAACCCCCAAGGTATTCTTTGTCTTGTGTTGAAGTATGTTCATTTAGATCCGCGTCACCCTGTATTTATAAAGTATTTTTCGCGGATTATCTTTTTCTATTCGCAGGACAGCAATATCACTAGCTCGGACATTTTCATTGCTAGAGTCTTTAAAGCCGCATGACTTGATCTTGTCTGATAAATCTTTGAAATCAAAAAATGACTCGTAACTCATTTCTTCTACGACGTACGGTTTACCCTTCTTTTTTGCAGATCTCATTAAAGTAACATATTGTTGAGGGGTGTAAATTGGTCCCCGTTTAAGCGATTTAGTGATTTCTCTTTGGATGTTTGCATGGGCGCTGTCACCTTCATTTTGTGTGTGGCCTTTAACTAAAAAGTTGTGGGTAATTGAGCTAACAAATTTACCGCTGCGGAGGGCATACTCGTACATTAGGAACACACACCTATTCTTGTTTTGCCCACAACAGTTGTCTTAGTAGAACACAATATCAATCATTTGCTCGGCTTTTGCGGCTTTCTCTTCCAATCGCTTAATATACATCCAAATGCATGTTGCAATCTCGTTGGCGCCTCTTTTTGCTTGTGCCTCGTCCCAAGTATAACAGTGAACATTGTTTGTTGCTATATCGCAAATAGTAAAATTAAACGCATTTATTTTTGACACGTAATAAAACGCCGAAGTATCGCCTCTGGGGCATTGCAGAACGGCCTGAAGATCGTAAACTAAAACTATGTAATTACTGTCTCTTTTTGCTCTTTCTTTGTCTTTTTCTTTTTCACTTCGTGAAAGACTCTTTTCTTTTTGATGTTCCTGATATTGTTGTTCCAATGCAGTTTTTTCGTCGCCAACAGAATTTTTATATTGCACGCAGCTCTCGCATTGGTCTTTTTAGGTTGATAAAATGTGAAGTAAAGACGTACCTACAGTTAGATAAAAATAGTTTCTAGAATAGTGACTCAACTCAAAATAATATCTAAAAGGTATCCCCAATCAATAAATATTTTATGTTGAATAACGACACTTATAAAAATATTACCAACATGCAATAAATTTAAGCAGTAAAAGATACTTACCTAGTTAACACTAACGGCTTAACACGAAATACGTCCCTCTCCTTAAGTAAAATATGCAATAATTAGTCTACCGGCACTATTGAACAACGGCCGAATCGAAAATATGTCGTTATTCTACATAAACAAGTTGCTTACACGACAACACTTTTTGAGATAGTACATCACCTCGCAATGGTTCTGTCTCAACTGGAAGAATGTCTGTGTTCAGTAGCCAACACCTCAAATTATAATTTTCGGCAAAACGACACAAATGCGCCCCCTAGCGGTTAGGGGGTTACTAGAGATATGTCGCTGTTACACATAAAATATACCATTAAAATAAACATAATTCACTATTAAAGTAAAAAACATGAAATTTTGAATTGTGTTGTTATTGCAGAGGACCATCGATATGTAAATAATTTTATATATTTTGGTTTAAATTTATCAGAACTAAAATTAAATGAGATGAAGCCAATTCACCAATATGTATATACTGCACGTGCATACTAACATATATGTTATACAGAGTACTGTATGTTTACTTTGAAATTCTTATTTTTAAAAATAATTAGAAATTAAGGATTGCTTCATATTCTCTCAAACTTGCGCAGGCTTCGGATAGGCTTGATATTTTCGCCATTGGAGCAAGTTCAGGTTCCTTTTCCTCTGTCTCAAAGTTGGGAATAGTTTCATCCATTTCCTGGATCTCTTCAATACACTCGATGATAGTCAATTCAATATATTGTCAGTTTCTTAAGTTAGCCAGATTTGGCTTTTACTTTTATTCATTATTCCTGTCTTCCTTTTCGGTGACTGTTGAAGCTGGGTTTGGGTGTTCGTTTTTCATTGTTCCTCCAGATGTTTATTGCTTCTTTGTTTATTTTCATTATTTCTTGAGATTAATTTGATGTCATTTTTGAATATATTCTATTTTATTTAGTCGAGCTAGGGTGGGAGCCAATCTTTAGGGAAACGGTATGGGTGTAGAGGATTTGAACGTATGTGTGAGTTTATTATAAGTGGGTTGGTCGATACATCTGTCCGTCTATGGTAGTTTGTGTTGTTCCATTAAGTTTTCATCGTTATGAAGTACTGTCACTGGTACATGTCTTTGTGAGTTAGTTATTATTTCAATACAGGCAAAGTAGTTCAAGTTCTCAAATGTGTCCTTAATGTTGGGAAACAGTTGTGCGAACGGAATATTATCTTCTTCTTCGAAGTCGTCAATATTAGCTGTATTACAAACAAATCGGGCTTTCATAAAGCATTTTTTTATTGTCACTGCGCCAGGCCAACGAAACCCATACCAAGGCGTTGGTTATGGTAATAATATTTTTGGTTTCTTGAAGAACATATTAAAAGTCTCTCAATAAGGTAGCTTGTGTAGAGCATTTTAAAATTCTTAATAACGCCTTGGCACAAAAGTTGGCAATGTGAGGTAGTATTTTACCGGCAATTCATCCCAAATACCCAGTTTTTTCACTCTCCTCGATTATTTAAACTTTTCGCTTAAAGAAAGACATTTCCTTTTTCCCACCATCTTCAAGTAACTCACGTTAGTCCCAAAACACACAACAATTGTTCATGGGATTTCCATTTCAAAATATGGGGAGTTCATAACCGGTCGTTTAACGTAGGTGGTCACTTAATAGAGGCGGTCGCAAACAGTGGTTTTACTGTAATTATCTATAAAAGTTTATTAGTAGAGAAAGGTCAATTCTGTTGAAATGCGAAAATTTATATATGCAAGATGTCCCAAAAAGATATTTTTTAATTTCAATTAATTTGAAATATTTTTAGAATATTAACATTGACTGCAATAAAATATTAATAATTATTTTTGTCCTAATTAACACACAGAGACAAAAACTACAGTTCCGCAAGCTTTCACTGTAGTTCATCAATTTGTTTTTGAATTTGCATAGAAAATACAGAGCCTTCAGCCTTCAGATATCGGACATCGTCGAATTTTTAACAAATGTGCTAAGAATCCAGTTGATATCAATAGTTTCGGTAAAATCCCTGCTGTTATAGCAAAATTCTCAAAGCTCCTAGATCCTAAGCTTTACACTGGTCACTGTTTCTATCGGTCTTCGGCCCCTTTACTGGCAGACCCCGGTGCGAGCCTGAGAACTATCAAAAGCCACATTGGCAGAAGGATATATTTAAAACTCGCTGAAAAATAAGGAGATAATTGCCAAAAGCATTCTTACGACGTTGTCGGCGTTGTTCAGTACTATGGTTTCCAGCAAGCGTTAAAAGGTCTACTTATTTTTAGCAGCGTTTGTAGATATAGCTTTTTAGAAGTTCAAATCAGTGTATTATCGAATCACCTTTATTAATTACCTAACCTCAAAGTCTAATAAAAGGTCAACCATTGCCATTATAAATAATTAATATTATTCAACATTTAAACGTGATAAGAGCACCGTTATTTCTTTGTTGTGAGATATTAGTTTGCATTTTCATGGCTACAAGTACAATTCGTCCAAAAATTTTTGTTACATCTGTGATGAATTAATTTACTGAACGAAAATAGTCTAAAAAATTAACAAAATTAAATAATTTATTGTAAATATACAGGCTGTCCGGCAAGAATATTGTCACGAGGGCCACCAGGGGCTTGATTAAATGATGGTTATCATAATTATGGCAGCTTTTTATTAATGTTAAAATCACTTATGAATACATGAATTATTAGGCTAACCCTGTCCTACCTTATATTAGGTTCCCTTGCCGTCACGGGGGAAGTGTCTCGAGGCGTCGGTTACAGTTTGGGGCGCTACTCGCTGGCTTCTTTTTTTCTTCCGTCGTTCTCGGAGTTCAATATCTAAGTATCCCAACTCGGTAGGCCGGTCGACACGCACGACCGCTGCACCCCACTTCCGCTCTGCCATGGGCTCTCTCTGAACGTGCAGAGGCAGTGTCGTGCGTGTGGGAATGCAACCTCGTGACAATATAGCATACTCTAGAGCGCGTATATGAGAGGTCAAAATAACCCTAATTTATCATAGAGAAAAATCCTAATATGCCTCCTAACGGAAATACAGATCCCCAAAGGGGTACCCAGCGAGTTACCTTTTCGGCTCTAGCCTTTGAACCGAAATGTATAACTTAATGAAATTTTAGTATTTTATGAAAGTCATAAAGACTACAGTATAGTCTATCTTTATAAAATATGCAAAACGCATACCGGGGTATCAACAACAATTTAAACACCATTCTTTTAAATCTATTGTATTTACATTAAACGATCCAAATAATGAACATTCTTTAGGTACTTAGGTCCACTCTGAATTTATTGCAAGCTATTGTTATATTTGAGAATTTGCCATTGTTATTAGCCAGGAGCGTGTATTGGGGATTCAAAATCTTAAACGTGCCTATTCTCTTCAAATTGTATTATATTATATTCGTAGGTATTTATATATATAAATAATAAGTTTAAAACTAACTAGAGTGGCTATATTATACAGTCTTTAGAACATAATTTGTTTTATGGGATTACCCTCTCATTTTGAATCTTGTAAAAATCGGTTTAAAATCACCAAACTATTACTTTAATAATGAAATTACGTCTTCCGGATTTGCTGTTTACTTTAAGACATTTTTAAGTACGGACCATAATTTACCTACATGTATTCATTCATTCATTGTTTGTTTATGGCCACCCTTGGATAATCCCATTCAAAGGCAAAGTGTAACTTTCTTATATCTCTGGACAGGCTTTAAATGGCACGGCTGTACATAATTTTAAGCTTAAAAAATTTAATATTAAAATATATATTTGGAGACAAAACTTGAATTTAATGTCGATACTTGTACTAATTCTGCACACATTTATAAAATCAGGCCTGTTTAAATCTATACATGCCGAAAAATCTTGCACGCCCGTGGAGAAGACGGTTTTGATTGATTTATTACTTCGCATCATTTAGAGATAGACTATAGCTGTTTTATATCGTCAGGGAAGTCAGGAACGGACCTGCCACCAAACTCGTTGGGCCAACATTTTGACATAAATACTCTGGTCATTCTTCTTTAAAAAATGTACTCTACAGTTTGTTTCGATAAAATAAAATTAGCCGTTTGGGGTTAAACTACCCCCCAGATAGGCAAGGGCCTAGCGACACCTAAAGCACCGGTTCCCGTCAGATCACCGAAGTTAAGCGGTGTCGAGCGCGGTTAGTACTTGGATGGGTGACCGCTTGGGAAACACCGCGTGCTCTTGTCTTAGGGAAGAGTGTAAAATGAATCGACATCAAAACCATCCTATTATATTCACGCCGGACAGGCCGGATGAGATCGGATATCTCGTAGGATGAAGGTGCCGTTTCACACTCCCCAGTCGGTAGACCGCACGATTAAAAACAGTACGGTCGATGACCGGTTCAAGATGGCCTCAGATACGCCGACGAACCGTAAATAGTAAAATAAAAAAAAAAAAAAATACCCCCTAGATCCACTACTACTACCGGAATTCTTTCCCATTCCTAATTCACACAATCTTGCGAGCTGCGGTGCGTTAGTAAACATTCTCTACATTATATCAGACATAAATCTCAATATACCGTAATAATAATAAAAATGGGTAATAGCTCGGGTAATACCTTCAATTATATAAAATAATTGAAATACCGTACGGGTTATAAAACAGGATATAGTGCTAAAGTTATGAATGTTCCGTAATAAAATATATGGACAATAATTGGCTGAAATATGCCGTTACGATTTATTATTCGACAATAAAACATAATCCCGACTGTCTCGGGTTTCCATTAGGTGGATAAAAATGGTAAAAATCGTATTCAAAATATGGCGGTAATTCCAAATAAAATTCTGGGTAATAAATTGGGTTTATCGATTGTCCCTTAACGAGTATTGAAGCAACATTTTTATTTAATTGTTAGTTAGAACAGGGAGAATCAAATATTTTACAACTGAATGATGATGATGACCGCCTCATTTTCTTTTATCGCGTCTGCGTTATGGCAGAATTACACAAGCTTGTTACAGGGGATGAAATAAATTAATTAGCAACGACCAAACCATAAGAATTTTAAAATTGCCGCTATTGACTTTGAGGGGAATATTACACCTATCTTTGATGTTTAGGGTCACATTGCCACAAAGTGCATTTTGTTCATTGATTTTTCCATAATCTGCCTGGCATTAAGTAGCCCTCACTGTAAATGCAAAACTCAAGTTTTGGGTTATAGTGTGATATCTTTGCAGTTCCAATACAGGTAGTTTTAACATTGGGTGAGTCGGGAGGAATGATCCTAACTCTAAGGGTGTAATCTATGTATCAAAATAATAAGAAAAAACTCAAATGTTGTTATCCAATATTCATTTGTTTTCAAGTTACAGCGTCAAATAAAATAATAATATTGTTAAACCAAAATATCCAACATTAACATTGTTTTAAATAAATCATTGGTTTAGAAAATTTTCAAAAATACCGCCATTGACTTCCAAAAATTTCCTGCTTCGTTTACGAAGGGCGCGCGTGTATCTTCTAGTTGATTCGTGCCTTTCTTTAATATTGAGTACAGCATTTCTAATGCGTCTAATTAATGCATTCCTAGTACCTACTTTTACCTTGTAAACCTCAGTTTTTAACCAACCCCATAAATTGTAGTCCAACGGCGTGAGGTCTGGCGATCTAGGAGGCCAACTAATAGGACCACCGCGACCAATCCAAACCCCTGGAAACCTTTGGTCTAAATATTGCTTGACCCGACGATCGAAATGGGCAGGCGGTCCGTCGTGTTGATAATACATTTCAATTCTGATGTTTAAAGGAATCTCTTAGTAGACCTTGCAATTCATTTTGTAAAAAACTTAAATAGTGATCCCCTGTAAGGTAATTTTCCAAAAGAAAAGGGCCAATTAAATTATTATCGATCATGCCGCATTACACGTTTACTTTTTTCGATTATTATTGATGCCGTCACGGGTGAATGTAGCTTCTTCGTCAGTAAAAAGTATGTGCGGTAAAAAATGACGATTATTAATTATCCACTCACAAAATTGCATACGCTTGGCGTAGTCTCCAGGTTGAAGATTCTGTACACGCTGTACATGGTACGGGTAAGCCTTGCTCGTGACGCGTATTGATCACTCTTTTTTGGGGAATCTTCAACTGAATTCCAATTCTTCGTGAGCTTGTCGTCGCATCTTTTTCTACTAAAGCTAGAACATTTTCTTTTTCTTCTAAATCATGTTGAATGGCTCGTTTAGATGTTACATTAGCACTTGGAAGCGTTCCGGTCTCGCAGAGTTTGCTGAAAACTCTGATAAAGGCCTTTCTGTTTGGTGTTCTTTCATGTGGAAATCGTTCACGATATTCTTCAGCAGCCGCTGTAGCATTCCCATTACACAAGCCATAAATAAACACCATATTGGCGTATTCGAGATGTGAATAAATGTGTGGCATGTTATAAAATTAAAATGATACAAATCCGAAAGTTAACGGTAAATCAGTGTAACATTTTATACTGACACTAATAGGATAGTGACAGCACAACAATCAAAAGCAAATAATACTAACATTTATTACAGGAAAGCTAAATTAAGGCAATATTTTGTTTTTGCCTTATAACTTGAAATAACAAATGAAAATAACAACATTTGAATTTTTCCTTATTATTTTGATGCATAGATTAGAGTTAGGCTCATTCCTCCCGGCTCACCCTGTATAGTCTATCTTTAAATGCTCATAAACACACCTTTTGGCTTCTTCTTCTACCACATGATCGATACACTTTTTTCACTTTTCCGCACTGATTTTACCCATAGTTTCATTAAAGAGTCTTTTTAAATCCACCATTTTATAAGTCGTGTTTTTTCTAGCGATATCTGTCTTTATTTGAGCCCATATAAGTTCGATCGGGTTTAATTCGCAGTGGTAAGGAGGGAGTCTGAGCACACATATTCCTCGTAATTTTGCCATTTCATCGACTACATATTTTTTAATGCATTTTCATGTAAATTGGCTAGTACTAATAGTTCTTTTTTTAAGGAATCTAATGGAAATTTTATTTGTCTTAAACTATTCATTCTGTTATTTTACTTTTACGCCACGCACTTGTCGGTAATTTATCGTCAGCCTAGAGTGATAACTTGCATTATCTAATACAATTATTGCATCTTTTGATATAAGATCCAGATTTGCTCAAACCATTCTTCAAAGATATCGGCATTTATATCCTCGTGATAGTCTCCTGTAATTTTAGATTGGAACATCAGTAGAAAGGTAATATATATTTTTGTTCTCTTCCCTGGCTTTTCGGATGCTTCTTAAGTTATTTTTTTTCCAACAGACGATATCGCTTATTTCTATTAAAATCGATTGCCTAGTCTAACGAAACGTTTTACTTTAATGGTATGTCTTGGTCTAGAATAATTTATCATTGACTCAATCTTTTATGGATCTGTACGTGAAGAATTCGAACCCACTATATAGCCTAAAAATTTCAAAGAAGTTTTAAAGAAATCACATTTTTCCAAATTGATGGTTAAGCCTGCATCTTTTTAAGATTTTTTATCGTGTTTCTTTAACTTCCGTCAACAACTTTATATGTGAATCAAAATCTTCCTACTACTGCAAAAGCGGTTTTTTCCTTTAGTGATTCATCTAAAGAAATTTGCTTTTTGAAGATCTATAGATGAAATATATTTAGTGTTACTAAGTGAAGACAGAATTCTATCTGATGTATAGGATAACAATCAGATTTAAAGAAGTAAGATACCCGTGTAATTTAAAACCAGGTACCTATTATTTTCACGCCTATGCTGTCAACCAATAAGAAACTAAGTATTGTTCCTTTGTTTGCAGAAAGTCTGTCAAAATATGTGAGGTTAGTTGTAGTGCTTTTTTCAAACTCAAAATTTGGTTACCATTATGTAATTTTCAAATTTTATCATATCGGGTGATGCATGGCTTAGTTGAACATCGGGAATCTCATGCAAATTTTGAGGAGGCTAAATATTGGCTCCCCTGTACATTTTAGAAAAAAAATTTATTGTAGTTTTTTGAAGAGGCCGATATAGTAAACCCATTTGCCAAGTTTAAATAAATTTTAATGAGCCAATCCTAACTTATTCAATTAAATGCGAAAATTACGAAATTTACGAGATATTCATAGTCTAGGTCACTCTAGGTAATGCCAGCAAATTATAATCAGGCATTGACAAAACGAAAAGTAGCATTACTGACAACATTTTCATTGAAGGCGCGTTATTTATAGCCAAATATGAGCTATTCAGGAAAAAGTCACTATGATTAAGTGGTATTACACAGGAAACCATTCAAGAGCAGTGTCTGAAATTAATTGCAATTGATCCATTGGTTCTCATAGTTAAATATGATTGTTGTTTGCTTGTTACTGTCAAATAGATAAAATCATAAACAAACAACGAATTCAATAATTCAAATTTACCATTAAGAAGAGAATAAGTTCTATAGGAATTTGAAGAGCATTTGAAAATTGTGGTAATAAATAATAATTGATTCAGTTATAAATAAATGTAGTTTTCATGCATTAAATAATTGCTAAATATGCGAATTTTTGGGAAACACGTATTCTAATTCTCGGAAAACATTAAGTCTTCTGTAAACATAAATCCGTGCTATATTTTAGACTTAATAATATTAAGTTCACGTCAACGAAAAATTCAAGTCTCTTTTTAAACAAAACAAGTTAAAATTTAATGCAAACCGTTAATAGGTAGCTTTACAATAGGTTTGCGGCTTCGAGAATATGTAAATTAGTTTCTGTGATATTTTAACCGACAAAGAGCAACACCATTTTAATGCTTCAACGGTTGCCTCAATTTTTCTATTGGTAAACAAGTATGGCCGTCAACCTGGGCGCACGCAACATTCGTTGGTTGGTCAAGAGCGTCCACATGACCACATGAGATTGGTGGACCTCACAGACCAGAGCGCTGTAGCAACATAAACAAATGAGTGTCCTGTTAGATTTCATAGTAAGCAGATACTCAACGTGGCTGAAAATAGTAATAGCACGTGTTTTGATCTGACATGTGTGTCAAAGAAAGTGACTTTATAATGTTAAAGTAATTGATATTTTGGGAACGCGCGCCCAGTAACACAGGTTACTATTGTTTTAACCGTATAGTAAAAGTACCGTGAACTTTGTAGTTAAATATACTGCATTCTTTGTGTTTGGTTGAGACGTGCACGAAGTTGCACCTCAGTGTTTGGCACTCCGCGTAAATACGTGAAATATCCGTTCTATACAGGACATGGTTTTATAATGATATTCAGACGGCAATGAGGTCGTACTTAATTTAAGTTCCGAGTCATTCTCTATGGTAAAAACCAATGAAATCCTAATGGTATATCGGTGCAGTGCTTTAAGGTTGTTATGATGATGTATGATGTTTAACAATGTAACATGATTTTTTATGATCAGTTCCTATTTACCTTTATCATCAGCAAGAGCAGCATGAATTACATTACAGCAGTTCTGACTGTACTTTTTGTTTCAAATTGCATCTGACTTAAGTGCCTAGCGTCGGACGTATCTAATTGAATTTTCCATTACCTCCATTATAATCCCACCGAAAGGTTTAAAGTGGAAGCTACACAATGGCGACGTGATGCGACGTTTAATTTATACTGGGCTTAAGTTTGTCGGTTAAAAACCGCAACTACATTTCACCCGGCTGACGGAAATAGCTCGGTTTGAGGTATCGTGTTGTTTACCCGATTGTAAGGACTCTCTAATGTTCGCTCCAAATATGAATTTTGGTATTTTTTCCCTGAAATTACGTTTTAGAGACCCCTGTGTCGTTACAAAGCTAGTTTTTGTATTGTAACGATATGAAAGAGTTAATCCTCATGTCTATTTCCAGACGTCTGATTGATTAATGTTTCTGACTGATATTTGGCCATTTTCTGTAACTGCTTATTCAGAGTGATCCTTCAGTACATAAAGAAAATCTAGGATATGATTTCTGACATCATTTTAAGACGAAAAGTTCATATGGACATATGCCATAAAATGCTTATCCTCTAAGATACAGGGAGTTAAAATAATAAAAAAAAAAAAGTTTTTTTAAAATTTCGAAAGTCCTTGAAGTTACGGTATTGAAAATTGATGTTAACTCATTTTGAATTAAACTGCACTTTTTCGTTACATTTTTTTTTACTTGCACCAGTGGCGTACGTGAAGATACCATCAATATTTTTTTAATTCTGATTGGAAATTGCAAAAAAAAAGACTATAATAAGACATCGCTGATTCGACTTTTTTCAACGCTTACGTCACAGATTATGTAAATAATTATGGAAATGTCACAAAATTAAATGACAGAAAAGTCATTTAAAGCTTTAGTGCATCGTTTTTGTGAACTGTTTATCGATCCAAAACTTTTAAATTTATGGCTGATTTACAAAACAGTGCTCATTTGGCAGATATGCATTTTGTTTCTGCATTTACCAGGCAAGATATCCGAATCGTGTAGCACCCTGTGCTCAGACCTTTGTAAGTCTCCGTTGCCGTTTATCAGAAACAGAAAGTTTTGCAAGAGTTTCTGATATTCCCGGCAGGCCAACACCACAATTAGAAGAAGCACTATTAAATAAAATTGAGGAAGATTCAGAAACTAGTACTCGAAAAATTGCGCATGAGGTGAACTTTTCAGCAAACCGTTTTGAGGATTCTTCACGATCATCAAATGTATCCTTACCATATACAACGAGTTCAGGCCCTTTTACCACGTGATTATCATCAACACGTTAATTTTTGTCAATGATTTTTGAAAAGGCTGGCCGAAAATCCACAATTTTTAGATAATTTCTTTTTATTAGATGAAGCTAATTTTTCTAAGGATGCCATAACAAACTTTCTTAACAATCACGTTGGGAGTGAAAAAAATCCACACGCTATTAGCGAAAGACATTTTCAGTATCAATTTTAGTTAAATGTATGAGCAGAAATAGTTGGTAACAGACTAATAGATCCTTTCTTTCTTCCCCAGCGGTTAGACGGCCAAACCTATCGCAATTTTCTAGAAAATGAGCTGCCAATATTATTGGATGACTTGCCATTAGCTCAGCGAAACCAACAGTTGTTTTTTATGCATGACGGAGCTCCCGCCCATTTTAGTGCCGCAGCCAGAGTATATCTAAATGCTGTATACGAAAATCGATCAATCGGTAGAGGCGTTGCACTATCTAATCAACCGTGGCCGCCAATGTCCCCAGATTTAAATGTATTGGATCTGGCCATTTAAAATCTCTAGTTTACAAAACTCCAGTTGAAAACCAGGAATAGCTTACTGGCCACTTTCATTAATTTCTCTAAATCTAGTTTGCTTTGTGTTTAAATTTAGATTAGCAAATAAGTTTATTATATTAGAAAAACTTTTAAATAAATTACTTGTAGTATAAATAATTATTCATAACATGTTTTGTACTTATTTAATTAGTAAATTAATTATGTTTGGTTTTTATCAGTACTGTATGAGAGTTATCTTTAAAACTACTGTATTTTTTAAAAACATAGTAGAGACAACTTTTGTTCAGCTTATATTAATAATGCATAAAGATGCATCATAGTAAATAAAAATCAGTAGCGTATCAAATATTTTTACAAAAAAATATTGATGGTATTTTCACGCACGCCACTGGTGGAAGTAAGCAAAATCTTTTTAAACGAAAGAGTGCAGTTTTATACAAAATCAGTTGACACCAATTTTTAATACCGTATCTTTAAGGACTTAATGTATTTAGCGAAGCCGAAAGGGGTCTACAACGTGTAAAGATATCGTTAAATTCATTTAAAATTACTTTGAATGTGGACAAGTCTCATTTCATGTGCTTTGCCTTGTCAAAGGCTTCTATTACCAACAGAAACTCACGATTCATGCAGATACATGCACTGACTTCAGCTCGTCCTGATGCAAGGAAATAATAACTTTTTGCAATAAAATTAAGTACTTAAGTTTATATTTCGATCCGATGATGAAGTGGGACTGCCACATAAAATATACAACATGTAGAGTAAGAAAATTATTTTATAAGTTTTATGCCCTCGGGCAAATACTGTGTGTACTTTAGAATGGATATTTCTGATCACAAAGCAAAATGCAATGAGGTCAATCCAAATCTATCAATAGTTTGTTGCAACGATTGGCGTGTATGGCTTTTTTGAAATCGACAAGTTTCTTTTGTTAAATTAGAAACAACATTGATTTCGAAGAAAATATGAAATATCTTTCCCATAAACCTCTGGGATACTAAGTTAGCTGATTCCGCTTACTTAACGATGGTTATCAAGATGTCTTAATCCCCATGTAAGATGAACAAAGACAAATCCAAGCTGCGGAAATATTTACGAATGCTTCCCTTGTAAAGGCTTTGCGTTTTCATTTCGAGCAGAAGATCCCCGGTTTCGTTGTAAAACAAAGAAAAAACGTAAGTAGTGGTTGGTGGAGGTCGAGCCGACAAGGAATTTTAATTAAAAATTAAAATGATATTTTTATTCATTAAAAAAAGGTGATAATGGTTTGATGCTAATTAAGCTCTATCTTTACAAGATCCATATCTCTACTAAATAAACTAACAAGAGTAGAAGCTCCTATTAGTTCTAAAACTATGGACCCCATTTTCTAAATGTTTGCAATATCCGTAATTAATTTAACTTTAACTTAATCGAATAACCCCAACGAAAATGCGTTTTAATAAGATTTGAAGGGATCGAGTCATTCGAAAAAAACTAATTCACCCCTGATACCTGACGTTTGAACTGAAATAAGCTTGCAGTTAACCATAGTATAAAAAAACTATACTAAAATTGATATGACAGAGTATAAAATATTTCAGCATTTATATAACAAAACCATTTTACGATAACAAATGTGTTTCAACAAAAGCACATTTTTCTCCGCAAGAAAAAAATTAAATTGAATACACGACCGGGGCTTCAGAGACAGGCGTTTATTATCTTTTTCCATTAATGCTAACATGCGATATTTTATTGCCGACAAACCTGAAATTAAAATAATCATGCTTAGTTTCTATATTTACCATTAGGTGATGTATGTACTAAAGAGTTTCCGATTTTTCGTACATAAATAAAGTAATATGCATTAAGCCAATATTTTTGTAATGTGAAATGTATTAAAAGCGACATATTTGATCAGTAATTTAAAAGCCAGTATTTATTTTGGAATCATGATTAGAGGTTTTTATAAATCCAAATGATCCAACCCATCAATTTTACATTAGAGTCGCATTAACATGCAGAGTTTTTAAACTAACTTAAGTTTAACGAACCGCTGTCACTTTGACGACAAGGATCGAGAAATTATTTACACGACATAAACTTTAGCAGAAGTTTCACAACTTAGAAGTTTATGATATACATTTTCTCTTGTGCTTACTTCTACCACCACCATAGTTCTGGCACAGTTTAAGGGAAAATATATTTTTGAGCTATTACACTTTATGGCTGAAATCTTGCATGCCCTAAAATTTCAAACATTCTTCTACATTTTGTTTAGTAATGTGCTGGAGCTCTGGTCTCCATACCTTCCTGATCCTCTGTACGTCATTGTTTCATGCAGAGCAGATGTCTATTTTTATGACCTGTTTGCTGATCTACTGGTTCTTCTTCAACCTAGTAAGAGTAATGTGTCCTTGTATTATAAATGATGCTCTCTAATTTTGACAGATTAGACACATATTAGTCTAAAAAGCTTAGGCACAGCATTTAAGCGGAGAACACATATACGCGATCGCGACTACGAATGCGACGGCGATTGCGATGGCGATCCCTATAGAGCTATTTCTTACTAAATCCAGTCCCAGATGAGAAGTTTTTAGTACTTTTGTCTGATTCAGCACCGTATATGGTAAAAGTAGGCCAAAGCTTAAGAATTTATTACCCCAATATCGAACACATGGAATAAACCGAGTCGCAGAAACCGTCAGAACTGAATATAAATAAATAAATTAATTTCAAATGTAAAAAAAGTGTTTCTATAAGCACCTCTAAGAGTGCAGATGTATAAGGAGAGATTACCAGGAGCTAGTTTACCTCCAGAACCTGTAATTACCCGGTGGGAAACATGGATTAAGGCCGCAATATTCTACGCAGAATATATCGAAGCCATTGAGTAACTAATTTTGGATTTAGATGACGATTCGCAGTGTGTTGTGAAAAGTAAAGAGTTGTTAAAAAGTGCAAGTGTAGTTAAAGATCTTGTTTTATTAAGGTCAATTTCAGTTTTATACCGGACATAATATCCTCGTTAGAGAGTAGAAATTTAAGTTTAAGGGACTCAATTAGTATTGTTAAGACTTTTTCCGCTAAATGTAGCAACATTCCCGATAAAGAAGGAGATCAAGTAAGGAACAAATTGGATGTAACTGTAAAAAAGAATGAAGGACTTAAATACTTAACTGCAGTGCAGTAAAAGGCATTTATGGAGGTAAACCACCCATCGAAGTTGTATCTTGGCCCTATACTTTACTACCTAAGTTGCAGTATTGTCCGATTACATCAGTGGATGTTGAAAGAAGCTTCTCTTTGCATAAACATATTTTTACTGATAGAAGACAAGCCGATCCTTTTTAATTAAAAATTTTGAAAAATATTTAGTAATAAATGCCTTTTACAATTAACAATTTCAGGTTAAACAATTGTTTACTTTATTTTTCTTTGCTTTTTTTTACATTTTCTTTTAATAAACATCCTTTTTAGAACCCAGTGTGTTTCTTTACCCTATTTTACTATAGTAAATTAAGAAATATTGCATATCAGTATGCATATTTGGTCAAGAAAATGCATAAAATTTAAGTGCATATATTCCGCCCTTTACTTATGTGTTTAGGTATTGTTTATGATATTCTTGTTTGTATACTATTAAGTTTGCAGTAGATCGTATATTATGCAACCCTGCATGTTTGTTTTGTTGCATAATCTATTGACCTACTGTACTTCTTACGGATATATTAGTTTTGTTACAGCAGTGTGCTATGAACGTATTTAGGTTACAGTTTTGACGATGTAATTGTTATAAGAAATCATCTTTGTAATTTCTAAAATATAAGTTGTGTTTGGCAAATAGTGTTCGCTGCCGCTTATAAAGTGACTGTAAACAAAGAATAATTCAACAATACCCGCCCTCCACAGTATCAAGCCTATACGTAGAGGACTTCTCCGTGCCTTAAAATAAAGTAAAAAATTAACGACCTTTATCGCCTTAATGAGAGCGACAAGCGAATCTCTGTAAGAGGTAAATTTATTATCAGCAAGAGCACGTCGACCCGCATAATTTTCCCATTTGGCGGGCTTCTTCCTCCGGCTAAGACCGAACGACGTTTTCGTGATTAATGGAGGGCAAATTACCTTTAACGTCGCGCTATTGTACACCTGTGTTTTGCTGCCGTTATATTTCTGGTCCTTCGAGGCGGACACATTTGTAAATTTACTAGATATATCTTGTTAGATTACGGTGTATTCTTAAATAACGGGTGGGGCATCCCGTATATTTTCAGGATATATACTGAAAAGACAAGAGTAATTTTAAGATATTCAGAGTTCGCGATAATTATTGTTTTTCGTATTTTCTTGAAAACATAAGATATTATCTCAACGTAAGAATATTTTTCATGACGGTGGCCCATTTGTGTGACAAAGTAATATACAGAGTGGCATAATGCCTGGTTTGGTTGCCATAGAGACTAACTTACTTTTTTTTAAATGGAACACCCTGCATATGATAACATACTTGGATTCTACTGGGAATCTCCGAATTTTCTGTATTTCAAATTTTCACCTATCTGCAAGCGTTATCAAGATAATGACAGCACAAAAATGAAAAACTTTCTAATTATAATTATTCCTACCTAATACCCATCCGTTGAGTCAAAGTGTTTATGACAGCGACCTAAGAGGTGTCAATTTTGAGTTCCTGTTTAATTTCCTGTTGTCTGATTTCTAATTTGTTTACACTATGGTTCATCTGAATAAGAAACAACGAGTTGAAATTTTAATAATGAGCGGTTGCGGAAATATGAAGAGATCGCAAGATCAGGTTTATCAACTTTTCAATGAATTATATCCAAATAGGCCTCCAATAAATCAGTCAACGGTGTGTCGAGTGGTAAAGAAATTTCGAGAAACATGAAAATCCAACACAATCATTTAGGCCGATGGCAATGGATTTTAATGTGTCTCATCAGGCAGTGGAAAATTTGTATCAGTAGGAGAAGTTGCATCCCTACAAGATAAAGTTGGTGCACGAGTTAAACAAGGGCGATTTTGATAGAAGAGCTGAATTTTGTGAGCTGATGATGGAAAGATGCAATAACGATAATAACTTCGCAACAAATATCATTTTCTCGGATGAAGCTACTTTTCATTTTATTGGCATTGTTAATAGACACAATTATTGTTATATATATATAACAAGGTATCTTAACTATTAATAAATCTATAGCAGAATCAGTAAAATCCACCAAAATTATATCACTTTTATACACATTTTTCACCGCTAGTAAGACATCTCCTCCCCGAACTTAAGCTTTCTTAGAAGTTAAGAAGAAAGCTCATTATACAGGTAGGCAATGCAATAAGACATTAGAAAATTTGAAAAAAATAGAAAGCAACTATTTTTTACACTTTTAAGGCTGGTTTATGCAACATTTTTTAGTAATAAGAATAAATTTAGGGGTAATTTTAAGAGTTAAATTTCTTTTAGTTGTTGTTTGGTTGGATTCAGGTCAAATGAAAAATAAACGTGGGAATGAATTAATTGTATTTGCCAACGTTTCGGCCTAAAACTAGGCCATCCTCAGTTTGCAATTGGGACTTCAATCCCAACGTCTGTTTTGATGTTTTTTAAATTCCAATATTGACCGTTGTCTGCGTCTTGCAAACATGAATTCAGTGTGCCGATATGCAAAGTTTGTTGCCTTTCTACAGTTGCTCTGGTCTATTTCGAATTCTGTATACCAAAAAGTTAGCTGGAAATAATTTACTATCAAACACATCCATTGGTAGCCATGTTTCTGTTAAGGCCACTGCATCATACTCATGCTGTGTCAGCGATACTGCATTGACATAGCTTAACATAACGATTATCTGATAAAATTTGACTTTTTAGATATATTCTAGTAACTGTGCCACAGCGGTCTTAGAGATCGCTGTGACTGTGCCCCTAGCGATCATTTTGGAAAATTGAAAATATTTTCGAGCAACTATCTGGACCTCCCCAGGAATCACATAGCGCCTTCTCGAGAGAATATTCTCGAGAATATTCTCTGTAAGAGATTCTCCGTAGAATATTCTTTAGATAAGTTTTTCTACATAATCTACTCTGAAAAATTTTGCAATGATTTTTAAAATTTGGAACTTCTCTAACCTTTTCTATAACTCTGGTAACAGTGTTTTGCGTCAGCGCTTCTAAGGGAATCCGAGTATAACAGTAATTCAGGGAAATCCCTTAGAAGCGCGAACGTATACTCGTATCAAAGAGGATATGACTCGTATACAGCTGTGTGAATTGTAAATGATGTGGTGAGACTAGTTTTATTTTGGCGTTCCGTTCGGCTCAGTTTAGCATAAAAACATGGAGCAAAATAAATTAAAGGGTATCACAAAACCAAAAACAACGTTTGGAAATGATTTAATACAAAAAATGTACTGTAATGTAAAAGTTTTATTACTCTTTATTGCCATTTCTAGCGATTTTCTTACCATTCTCAGAAAATTCTCTAATTTGAGAATATTCTCGAGAATATTCTCTAAAAGATTATTATCGAGAATTTTACATCTCTAATTAGAACCTATGCGCCAGCTAGGACCAAAAATGTATAGTACCTCGTACTTTCCTATCGAAAGCAAATGCGACTCTAATTAATACTTTGAAAAAACTTCCTGAATGTTAGATCATTTTGTGGTAACATGTAAGACTTAAATTTTTTTGTTCTTGTCGTTTTAGATATCTATGATTAAAAACGTTTATTACTTACGTTTAGGTCCGTAAAATAAAATAATTTTGGCAGATTCGAAAATATTGTAAAGTTTCTTAGATATGCAAAATGATATTTTTTTGAGTCACCTTATACATATGCCGAAACGTACATTTTATATCCTTTTTTATGTTAGTGGTACAGTTCTTCTAGAATTTCTATTTTATTTTTTCGTTATTGAACTAAATTAATAACTTATTAATTTTATGAAGTATTGGTAGTATATCAAAAATGCTAGAATTTGTCAGGAGATTATACCAAAAGACTTTGTATAAGTTTAAAGGAATATATTATGCGAATACTCTGTACCAAAAAATTGATTGAAGTAGCAAAAGGTTTACATTGCCGAAGAAGGATCCCCGCTTTGAAAACCGGGATCCATCGAGAGGTCGAATTATTAACATTTCATCAGACATCTATTGCGTAGCTATAATTTTCCTTGATTCTACATTCAATTATAATTATTTTTTTGTGCATTATAAGTCTAAACTTAATAGTTTCCAAAATATTGGCTTTTTAAAAAATGACAGATTCTAGCTTCATAACGGTACGTCTTAGAGCAAAACGGCTTACAAGTCCCTATCTTACTTTTTTATTATTTTCCCAAGGGTGTCAACGTCTGGCTGAATCGGATATAAATCAAAAGCCGGAAATATAGTACTTTTATTATTCTTGTATATTTGAGGAGTTACCAAATAATATGCTTCTTCTTTGTTGTGGTAAAGAATGTACATAAGAATTTGAATGCAGTGATCAAAAGACTGTTTTTAAGTCAAAGACGTATTAAAATTCTGCAAAGAATTCGTGCCAAGAAATTAAATGAATGAATTCAAATTGAATTGTTAGTGTTTTTCGACTTTTTCAATGTACTTGGTTTATCCATGATAAGCGCTCCAATGCTAGCCTCCACCAGTCATCATATTATTTCTTCGATAAAGAAGAATGAGACCTTTTTGCAGTATAGCTTTAATAAAAGGCTTACACTGCTTTTAGGAAATTTTTTACAAAGAACAACCGCCCCCCGCCTTAAATCCCTATTGTTTTTACATTCAGAACAACTTGGGGAAAGAGCTTTTATGCTTTTACAAAGGCTTAATCCGATTGGCCGGGCTCTCGTCAGGAATATTTTTTGGTAGTCTTTTTTTTCAACCGCCGGATCCGTTAATTAGCAACTGGCGCGAAATCCTTGTTTGCTATTATGCCTAATTAAACTTGATGAATTTTAAAACATTGGAATTAAAAGTTGTTGATTATAAAAAACAAATTAAGGAACGATATGTCACGAGAATAGAGTTCAGTGCGTATGCTATTATTAACTATATTATTATTAAAGGGCGAAATATATGCAAAGTACATATATTATTATATGCATTTTTTTGTCAATTTTATAATAAAATGCATATTTTTCTCAAATTATTATTTTATGAGAATATTTTTATGTTTTCGGCGTTATCAAAAAATTAAAAACGCCCGGTCATGAAAACTCGTAGACTCATAGGTTTAATGTCCAGTCCGGCACTTGTTTCAGGAATTTTCCAATCTGAAGATAATTATATATTAATCAATATTTATATTTTGGTTTCCGGGGTTTGCAGTTATATTGTTAGGGGTTATTTATTGTCATTTAATAATGCCTTATTATTGCCTGCTTAACAAACTGTATTTATATCGGGTTGTAATACGTACTTCTGTTTCAGTTTGTCGAAAAATTTCAGTATTTTCAGTGTGAAACTAGTGATTTCAAATTTGTGTTAAAAATGTCTAAAGTAGCGAAAACATCTTCGTGGATTAAAAATTTCCCAAAGTTAGAGTTTGGTGGAGAAAATTCTTCTGTAAGGTTTGTGCAAAAATTATTGTTTGTGAAAAGAAGTTACAAATCCATCAAGATTTGAAAACACCGCTGCAAAAATCAAAGGAAATTTTTCAAGAAGACTTATGCCAAGCAAACATACCCTTAAAAAAATTGCAAGATCCGCAATTTAGAGGATTTTTGAAAAAATATTGTGTCAACAAACCATTCCTGACTAATCCACACTTAGAAAGAAGAATGTCCATTCAGTATACGAAACCGTTTCAGAAGAAATTAGAGCTTCACTGGGTGATACAAATGTTTACATTATTGTTGATGAAAGCACAGATGTTTGTGGCAGATATATCGCACATCTTATGATTGGAGCACCTCAAGAAGATAAAGCAACAAACCCATAGCTTCTTAGCAGCTAGACGAAACTAATAATGTGACCGTAACCCAATTTATTCAGCAGTCCCTATCGAGCATTTTCTTACGAAATCCAGTTTCAGATGAGAAGTTTTTAGTGCTTTTGTCTGATGCAGCACAGTATATGGTAAAAGTAGGCCAAAGCTTACATGTGAATCGTCTTTTACATGGAATAAACCGAGTCGCAGAAACCGTCAGAACTGAATGTCCTTTAGTAAATAAATTAATTTCAAATGTAAAAAAAGTGTTACTTAAAGCACCTTTAGGAGTGCAGATGTATCAGGAGAGATTACCAGGGGTTAGTTTACCTCCAGAACCTGTAATCATCCGGTAGGGAACATGGATTAAGGCCGCAATATTCTACGCAGAACATATCGAAGCCATTAAAGAACTAATTTTGCATTTAGATGACGATCCGCAGTGTGTTGTGCAAAGTAAAGAGTTGTTAAAAAGTTCTAGTGCAGTTAAAGATTTTGTTTTTATTAAGGTTAATTTCAGTTATATAGCGGACATAATATCCTCGCTAGAGAGTAGCAATTTATGCTTAAGACACTCAATTAGTATTGTTGAAACTTTTTCCGGTAAATGTAACAACATTCCCGGTAAAGTAGGAGGTCAAGTAAGGAACAAATTTGATGAAACTGTAAAAAAGTATGAAGGATTTAAATACTTAACTGCAGTAAAAAGCATCTATGAAGGTAAACCGTCCAACGAAGTTATATCTTGGCCTTATACTTTACTACCTAAGTTGCAGTATTGTCCGATTACATCAGTAGATGTTGAAAGAAGCTTCTCTTTGTATAAACATATTTTTACTGATATAAGATAATTCTTTTTAGTTGATAATTTTCAAAAATATTTAGTAATAAATGCCTTTTATACAATTTGAGGTTAAAAAATTGTTTACTTTTATTTTTCTTTGTTTTTTTTTGCATTTTTTTTTAATAAACATCTTTTTTAGAACCCAGTGTGTTTCTTTATCCTATTTTACTATAAGAAATTAGGAAATATTGCCTACCAGTATGCATATTTGATCAAGAAATGCATATAAATGTATATTTCAAAGGCAAACAAGGCATATATATGCGCACATTTTAGCTGAATTTAAGTGCATATATTCCGCCCTTTAATTATTATTGTTGGATTTAAAAGTTTCAAACGACAGCCTCTTCATTCGTTTGTTATAATTGCTAATATTTTTGGGAAGTAAGATTTTCTGAAAGCCCTTTTCAGCAAATTCCTTGGCCATCTTTCCCATTATTAAAGAATCACCCTGAGAGTCACTTAAAGTTATTCTTTCTCTATTGTGTACCAATTATATAACAAAAGCATCGTTAGCGAGCCCTTTACAGTTAGAGAAGAGCTCGTATACATGAATGGCCGTGCTTTTGTACGCTTCACTGAGTGTCTCGATTCTGCTAATGAAGAGCTTCACTTCATTTAAATTGTATATGCCAGGGCTGGTCTTTAAGGGTGTTCGTACTAAACCAGGTACGTGTTCGTTGTTTTAGTACATTTTGGTTTTTATTTGGGGTACATTTTCTTTATAGACAAGGACTAAACATATTTTTTTCAGGCAGCGATTAGCCCTGGCCACACATAGATACTGTATCGACCACAGTATAAGGTTGGTTTGTTTTATTATTGCTAGACCAATTAAACACAACTTATTTTGCTATGTCTTGTTATTCTTTCACTTTTGACCACCCTTACAATATTACACTATTTACATTGTTAACATGAATACATCATCTTAACAACCCTAAAGCTCTGCACCGAGATTTCGTTAGGGTTTCATTGGTATTTACCGTAGAGAATGAACTAGAACTGAAATAATTACAGCCTCATCATATAAAGTACGAGGGTAAAGTCTGTTCAGAGATATAAGAATGTGACTAACTGATCCCTACTAGAAAAAACCCAGGCCAGCTGTAAAATTTAAATATCGCGTAACAGGTTCGTATTTTGTTTAGAATTTATACATGGTTTGTAATAAAAATAAGTAAGACATTAAATAATATTTTATTTCTGACCGGTATATTATTAGCTTATAACGTCTTAGTTACGCGGGAATTATAAGGGTCATAACTCCCTTGGGATATTAAGAAAAATTTGTCATAAAATCAAACGATTGACATCTAATGTCAATTTGATTGTCATCTATTGAAACATTTATTCCACTTTAAAAATGAACATAATGTTACTAAAATCGGTCAGAAATAAAATTATCTATGTATCACTGGAATTATAAGGGTCTCAATTACCTAGATACATAAATAACTATTATTTATGTTTAAATGTGAAATTACAAGTTATTTTATTATTAAAAATTATATTTATGATTACAAAAATATACAAATTATTCGGTACTTATAATATTCATTATTCACTTAATATATCAATATCACTATCGCTATCATCATCTGTTCTAATTATTATTTGTGCTATTATGTTATATTATATGGATATAGGATTTTTCCACTTTTTAAACATGTGTAACAGAATTTGCCTAACTTTGTAAAGGGATGTTAAAACTTCAGTTTCTATAAGCTCAAGTACACTGGAAATAATAGTAGGGTAAATATTAATACGACGAATGGCAGATTTCAGTTGGTGCCAAACATGTTGGATGGGATTAAATGTACAATGGTATAGTGGAAGCCTTAAAGCTCTATGCCCTAGATTTTTTGCATAATTATCACGGAAGTATTCCTTCTGTAGTTTTAAACTTTGTAAAACCTCAATTAATTGCCTTTTGGTGTAATCTTCCTGAAAATAAATGTCATTATCATACATGTAGTTTTGGTTTGTTGCTTTTGTGTCATTTGAGAAGGGAGTCTTGGTCAACTGTCAACTGCCTACTATGGCAGCTTGCATTGTCCATTACAATTACGCTATTCGGAGGTATATTTGGAATTAGCTTGTTTTTAAACCAATCTTCAAATAAATCAGCAGTGATGTCCTCATGGTAATCCAGAGAAGAATCTTTAATGTTTTTTGCAGACAGAGAAAGTCCATTTGAAATCCATCCGTCTTTAGATCCACCATGCAAAATCGTAATTCGTTTACCTCTTTTTGACGGCGCGCTTGTTTTACACTTGCCGCTTGAGTCAACACAACCCTTTTCCGGCTTTCCGGGGTATCATATGGGTCGAACCAGGTTTCATCCAAGTAAATTATCGGCCATTGCTGATCTCTGGAAATCCTAATTTTTTGTAGATATTCGGATCGCCATTCCCGAATTCTACTGGATTCCATTAAAACTTGTCTTTTGTTAATCTTTTTAAATCTAAAACCCATGTGTTGGATACACTTCCATAACGTTGTTCTGCTACATTTAACGCCGGTTTCATCTTTTTCAAGCCTCTTAATTAAATTATCTAATGTAGGCACGCCTTGTTCCTCGTATAACTTGTAAATTTTACGCCGTATTATATCTTAATCACTTCCATCTACCTTCGAGAAAATGCCAGTATCGGTTCTTTTTTTCCTCGCTAAAATGGGATTATTCACAATTTTCCATACAGTTGACGTTGGAATTTTTGTTAATGTGGCCGTTTCTTCTAACGCTGCTCGCTTGCTGACCGCACGTTCAATGAAAGTCATATAAACATTGTTTATAACTTTCTTAGTTTCCACAGAAAATGTTTTCTGCTTTTCGACGGGGTTATCTCCTGAGATACATTGGGATCGCACATATTTTCCATGACTCACACACGATGAAACGATAAGTACATTGGGCATATGAAAAAGTTTTTTACAAGTTATTATGATTAAAATTTACAATGCTACGATTTAGACTGCACACTAATACAAGATTAAAATAAAGTTTAAGATTTAAATACAGTACAATGAGTGTACACAGAAAGTTTCTGCAATAATCAATTTAAGAATTTTCAGAATAAACCTATCTTCAACTGTTCACGAAATATTTACGTTCAAATAAATATTAAAATAACACTTTATTGCAGCTTAGTTACATTTTTTAAAATCTCAAAGATTATTTTAGCAAATGCTGGAATGTCCGCCATTAACATCTCTGCAGTACCCCAGACGATCAATAAATTCCTGCTGTACTTTTTCTACGGTTTTTGGAGAAATATTCTTAATTACGTTACGAATGCTCTCTTTGATAATATCATGCGTGCGTGGCTTATCTTTATACACTTTATTTTTAACATAACCTCAAACAAAGTAGTCCTATGGAATAAGGTCGGGTGATCTAGGTGGCTATGTGACTCTATTGATCCACGTCTGCCTATCCACCGGTTTGGGAAAACATTATCTAGGAATCTTGGGCCGGAGCTTCATCCTGCGGAAACCATAACGCTTGGTTTGGCATGTCTGGATTATTTTCATCAGGATATAGTGTCGCTAGTGCTGAAATCAAGTCGGTTCCTAAAAATTTATGATAACGTTCTCCCGTCAAAGTTCCTTCAAACTAACTAAACTAACCTTTTCATACTTCTGAGAATAACTTTCCCTAAACCAGTGTGGATTTTCTGGCGCCCAGTATCTAAAATTATGCCTATTTACTTCTCCATTCAAGCAAAACGTTGTTTCGTCTGAAAAGCATATCTGTTTTACTAGTCTAGGGTCATTATCAGTTCGCTCGGTCATGGTCTGGCAAAGCTCGTTTCTGCGGTCTGTATCATCTTCAAATAGCTCTTGAACTAAGCGAATTTTATATGGGTGCCATTTTTTCTTCTCTAAAAGTTTTGTTACAGTCAACTTGTGAATCGTTTTATATAAAGCCAGCTGAGTACTTGAGAGGTTCGGATTTTTGTGTAATGAAACAAAGATGTCCAGTTTTTTGTCCTTAGGAACGCGCGTAAATATTTTCAATTAACAATACAGTGACACTTTGTCAAATATTCCCAAACAGAGGTGTAATTTATTTCGTGGACAGTTGAAGATAGGTTTAGGACATTATACATGAAACATGTGTAGAACATTTCGGAGAATCTGAAAATGCAATAATATACAGGGATTTCCACTTATAAAAAAATATTTTTTCTGTCACACTTTTGTGGCACATCCTGTATACCTAGGTTTTATGTCAAAATATGCACAATCCAAAAACAAAATCAACGGGTTTGAGCGTTTTTCGAACACACATTGTATTGAATTTATCCGTTATTAAATCACAACCCCGTATAACGATATGAATTATACCTTGCTTAAAACACGACACAGAAAATATCTCAAAACGCCCGGAAAGTTTTGTTGAAGAGGTATTGTGTCAAACCAGATTACGGGGCGACCGAAGAACGTCTTGAACTTATGAATAAATTAGATCGCCTCCGAATTCAGCACGACGAAAAATAATACTTCTGCCAATGAAAATTTCATTTTTTAACGATATTTTTATAAGAAGCTTTAAAACACAATTTTAATAACGGTGCTTGAAGTATACTGGGAAAATGCCGAGAAAGGCGAGTGGAGGAATTTAATAAAAAGGAACATTTGATCATCATTTTAAAGCTCGTAAAGTTTTTTATTTTAGGTTTTTATATACAGTATATTTGAGGAAATATACACTGCTTTTATCAAGGTTCTCAGTGGGTATAATATGGTGAGGTTATGGTGAAAGGTATAATAATAATTGGGGATCGTGTAGACTACATCAAAATTCAATAACTTCTGACTTACAAGATAATCTTTAAATCGATTTATCTTTGAAACAACGCCTGTTTATAACGAGTGATTATTAATTATTTTGCTCAAGGGCGGCTGTGACCCAGTATACATAGTGTAGCAGTAGCGCGTAGATTAAATCATAGGGCGAATTTGCAAGAAAGCAGCGTTGTCACGTTGAAAACCTAAAATAATGTTTTTTGACGGTATGTAATATAAAATCCTGAGCTATCTTACTTTGAAAGCCTACCTTATATGGCCGCCTCCTACTTCTAGACACCTTCTGATGTTTCTTCTTACCCTCAGAGACACATTAACCAATACGTTTGGAGAATTATTAATTTCGGCAATTTTTTCTGAAATCCTTCGTTTAAGATCATTTATATCCTCAATTGGTGTTCGATAAATGAAGTTTTTTATAAAAGGCCACAAGAAGAAATCGCAGGGTGTTAAATCGCAGGAACGAGGTGGCCATATTTGTTGCGTATTTCGGCTTATAACTCTGTTTTCAAAAAATTCACTTAAAAAATTTAAATTTTCTCTGGTTACATGAGGTGTAGCGCCATCTTGTTGGAAGTAACCTTCCCGCAATTCATCATCGTGAAGCTCATTAATAAATGTTGTCAGTATTTCGATCCGATATCTCTCAGCTGTAATTGTGCCATCAAAGTAAATTGGGCCTACTATTCTTCTAGAACTAATTGCTGCCCACACACCAACTTTTTGAGGATGAAGAGGTCTTTCTACAAAAACATGCGGATTTTGCGTATTCCACATTCGCATATTTTGTGAATTAACATAGCCTGATAAATAAAAATAAGCCTCATCGGTAAAAAATGTTTTTTCAAAAGCACCACTATTTTCTTCTTGAAAATTGTTTAAAAACCATTCACAAAAATTAAGTCTTTGGGGAACGTCATTGGGAAGGAGTTCATGAATAGCCGTAACACGATAAGGGTATAGATGCAGATCCTTTTTCAAAAGTGTTTGACATGTACTGTAGCCTAAATCCGTTTGCTGAATTTGTTGAGATAAATGCCTAATAGAAGTTGAAGGATTATTTTCCATAATTTGTCGCGCTTCTTCAATAACCTCATTCGATCGTTTCGTTGGTCTTCCAGCCCCTTTTTTATGTTGAACAGAACCAGTCTGACGAAATTTATCAATTAGGTATTGTGACCCAGTACGAAAATTATGAAAGGTCACCGCAACATCAGGAAACTCGGTTCGAAATTCATCAAAGCAGTCATGCATAGAGTAATTCCACACACCGCCTATTTTGTTTCCATTTCTAAAAAAACTTTCAACAATAAAAATTTTTTGTGCTTCACTAAACATTTTTACTGTAGAACTTTCAATCCGGCAACAAAGCTTCACCAAAACTTGATACGCTGAAAAATAAAAAAAAAATAAAAAATAAAATCATATCCTGCAAATAGCACTTTATAATAGTCAAAAGACGACTCCCCGGAGAAATATTAGTTAAAGCAATAGTAACCTACCTTCAAATAACTGCAAAAATTACAAAATTTCTCCAATTTTTAAACTTTACAAATACAGAAATTCAAATAAGACGTAAATGTCATAAAACAATCATGTCATCTTATCTACGCAGTACGGCCATGATGCTTTTAAAATGCATGGCCTCCCTTGAGCAAAATAATTAAAAATCACTCGTTATAAAAACTCTTGAAGTTCTCTGATTTAGCATAAAAATGTATAAAAATCAATGTAAAAAAAGTTAAGCTTCATATACTCCACTCTCCCCTAATTCTGGATATAAAGTTTACTAGAATATCTAAAGTTCAATAAGTTTTTATATTTAATGGTTTCAAAAATATTAGGATTCATTTTCTCTCTCTGACCTCTGAACGGCATGTTTAAATGTTAACACAAATTGATATTCCTTCACAAAGCTGAATAATGATTATCCATTGTATTGGTGTCTAGGCCATTTATACCGGGTAACGCATGGCTTAGTTGAGCATAGGAAATCCTATGTTAATTTATAAGTAGCTAGATATTGACTCCCCTGTACATTTTAAAGAAAAATTGTTCTATAATTTTTTGAAGAGGCCGATATAATAAACCCATGCGCCAAGTTTAAATAAATTTCAATGAGCCAATCCTAACATATTCAATTAAATGTAATGGCAAAATGACGAAATTTTCATAGTTTAGAGTTTAGGTAATACAGCAAACACCAGCAAATTATTATTTGGCATTGACAAAACGAAAAGTAGCATTAGTGACAACATTTTCGTCGAAGGCGCTTTAATTATAGCTAAATATGAGCTATTCCATTAAGGAAGAAGTAGCTATGATTAAGTGGTATTATATAGGAAATAGTTTAAGAGCAGTATCTGAGATGTTTTTAGTTCAATTCCCTGATACCTATCCTATCTCTTCCATTTCATTGAGTCCAAAGGCACTGTAATAAATAACTGTAAATGCTCAACTTAGAATGTCAATAGAGCTGAAGAAAGGGACAATAGAGATCTTGATATTTTACTGCGCGTGGAGAAAAATAAAATGTTTAGCACGAGGATTCTTGGGCAAGCCGCAGGAAAACATCACACCACAGTGTTGCGCACTTTAAAAAAACATAAATACTTTCCCTACAAGTATGAAAAACATCAAGAGCTACGGCAAGGTGAGGAAGAACGGAGAATGATATTCTGTTTTGAGGTAATGGAAAGAGCAAATACACAGTAAAAAATTGGTGTTAAATTTAACACCCAATGGTGGTACATATAGGACCACACTCAATAGGGTATATTAACCAATCAGTATATCTAGTAAAAAAGACATGTTTGAATGGTCTTTTTTACTTTTTGATGAGTGTTAATTCTTCTAATTTATGGGCAGGCACATTTACACTATCGTGTGTAAATTAAACTCACAGATTGTAAACCTATCCTTCTAGGGTGTAAAAGAAATTATGAGAGGTGTAACTTAACCATTTTTTAATGGTAATTTGTGATTAATTAGTGTAAATATCATATTATTGTAGTGTAAATTTTATTTTATGTGGGTGTGACTTTACTATAGTGAGTGTAATAAAATAATCTACCTATGCAGGGCTAGAATACTTTCCAATTTGTTTAAGTCATTTTATCCCATGTCAAACTAACAGGGCGTTTATAATTAAAATGTAAAAAATAACGCATTCAAGATGTTTTACATTATTAACCTCTGCTTAGTTTGATACATGATTGAATGACTTAATCAAAGCCGAAAGTATTAGCCCCTAATATATATAAATCTTCAGATCGCTTCGAAAAGGTTTGTTAAATGAAAGAAAATATTGAGTATTATTTATCGTTTATTTACAACGTAATGATGGTTACAACAGAACTGGAAACCCCTGTGACTTTTTTTACACTTATTATTATAATTAGTTGAACAAAATGACACACCTATTATATAGTTTAACAATTTAGTAAATTTAACATATATACCGGGTGTTGCATCGTCGAGCGGGACATAGGAAATCCCATGTAATTTTAAATGGGGTCAATTATTGGCTTCCCTAATTATTTTAGAGAAAAATTCTATTTAGGTTTATTAAAGAGCACTAAAACCCACATTCAAAAGAATAACTTTAGATATTTTTGATGAGCCCGTTTACGGGTTATCGCCGATTTCTTTTTAACTATTTCTCCTTTTTATGGCCCCGTATTTGCGGGCACCAGTCAAGGTAAAAGATGACTGTCAAATAAAGTTGTCATTTTGAAATGTGTGCTTTATTGTTATAAAAACTCGTACATCGAAAATATTAAAGGTGTATTTATGAGTACAAATTAATCTGAATAAAACTAAAATAAAGTATCCAATTACAAGGTTAATTATGACATTTTACATGTTTCAATATTTTACTAATTAATAGGTAGGTACTATTAAATTGTTAGAACTTTAGGATTTAAGAAGATGTTCAAATATTCCTCAAAATGACAACTTTATTTGACAGTCATCTTTTACCTTGACTGGTGCCCGCAAATACGGTGCCATAAACAGGAGAAATAGTTAAAAAGAAATCGGCGATAACCCGTAAACGGGCTCATCAAAAATATCTAAAGTTATTCTTTTGAATGTGGGTTTTAGTGCTCTTTAATAAACCTAAATAGAATTTTTCTCTAAAATAATCAGGGAAGCCAATAATTGACCCCATTTAAAATTACATGGGATTTCCTATGTAATAGTAATATTGAAATAAAAAAAAAAAAAAAGAAAAAGAAACAGAAAAAGAAAAAGAAAAAGAAAAAAAAAGGAGAAGAAAAAAGGAATTACTTTTTGAAAAAAAAAATAATAAAATAAAATAAAAAAAAATAAATAATAAAAAAAAAAAAAGGTTTTAGGAATAAGTCCAGTATGAATAAAAGAAGATCTGAATATGATTACAATATGTAGGGGTAATTTGTAAAAATAAGCTAAAGATGGAAAGAATAAATAAAATATAAGCTGGCCAGTTGGTTAAATCCAGAGCCAAATAAACGTATCACACACACACACATGACGAGTATTATATTAAACGTATATTTATTTAGAGATCTTTGAAGTAAAATATGTAGGTAGGTACCTAACTATTTATATTAAAATGGAATGCATTAATATTATAAGCTTATATCAGAATAATTTAAAAGCTAAAAGGAAAGCTGTAACAATATAAATACCTGCTTAGTTTTTTAAAAATGGCGTACTTATTAGTAAGGTTTCTATTAAATTTTGTTAATATGTTTACCCAATTTAACAAGATCCTCATTAGAGGTACTCTCATTTGAAACTTTACAGAACTTTGCTTTGTTTCTATATTTTAATTTAAATATAACAATATTTTATATTTTGCCAAAGAGCACAATCACACTGACTTGAAAGTTGAATTTGCACGTAGCGTCGGCGTCATGTGTCAATTCCTAGAATTTCACACCACTTGTTGCCGCCTGTCTTTTCGGTAACACGGGTTTAGGTATTTTTACCCGGGGCCGTGTAAAAAACGATTAAAGAATAAGTTTTACACTTAATGTGTTAAAATACCCTTCTAGCGGGGTTTATTTACACGCTAATATGGTGTTATAAGTTGTCATTGTATTTAATTTTCCTGATAAAGTGTAAAATGGAATAAATAACACCCATTCAAGAAAATTAACTTCTTAGAGAGTTAAATTCATAGGCAAATTTAATACGGCAACTTTGGTCCCATATGAGTATAGAAATGTAAATTATGTTGATCCGGGTGTTAGCATTAACACTACTTTTTTGACCACTCCTGAAATTATTTTTACCAGGTGGATATTTTTTACTGTGTACAGAACATGTCTTTCAAATAACCCTTGTGATATGCAGATGGCAATGAGGCTGTAATTAACTCAAGTTCTGATTCATCTACGGTTGTTAAGATGATGTATTCGCGTTTATCAATGCAAAAATTGTAATATTGTAAGGGTGGCGAAAAGTGGAAGATTAAAAATACATAGCAAAATAAGTGTTTAATTGGTCTAGCAAAAATAAAACGAACGAACCTTATACAGTGGGTGATACAGTGTCTATGTGAGGCCAGGGCGAAGCCCTGTCTAAAACATACAAATTGGTGCCTGTAAAAAAATGCCATTTCTAACAACGAACTTAATGTGCTGCTATGGATTTAAAAAAATCTTATTTCTCTCCGTAGCAAGTTAGTATCCTTAAAAACAAAACGAGGAAAGACACGCCGTAGGCGGACCAAGTAAGACATATCAGGAGAAGAATTATTACGTTTCCATTCAAGGAATATTTTTCTGTATTCTTATTTGATTGCTCGGTTTAAAGAAAAAAACCATACATGAAGGAATTTATTGTTATCACTTGAGACATTTCGGTATTCTCAAGAGATCGAGAGGCCAAAAGTATATTTTTGAGGATTTTCTAGAGGGATACTCTAGAGGGCTTTGTATTTCAAAAGATTAATTTCTGTCCTTAAGTTAGGCCAAAGCTACGACTAACCTTATTTTAATTAGCTGTGTTTATCTTCAAAACGGCATGAGATGTAAATAAGGCTCTTGATATCGGGGCCTACTATAATAAATCAAAATTAATACACTTTGCATCTTTAAGGACGTTTAGATTACGTATTTATATTAAGTCTTGTTCGGCAAACCGGGGTTTTCATTTTAACCAGGCCCTGGGAAACCTAATTTCGTAGCTGCCTTTAATCGTTTAATATTTTGTATTATTAATTTTGTTGTAGCAGAGATTGGCGTAAACATCCCTAGTTAAATAAAATGCCCCATGCTTCAGAATTTTGTAGCGTGTTAGCAGGGGTGACTACCCAGGGCGCCAAAAGTTCAAACATATAAACAGATTAAGTACTGTTATCTATTAAGGTGGTCTGAATTGATTACCGTGTGGCCGTGCGAAGAGTCGCTGTTTTGTTTGGAAATTTTTACTACGCTCGCGTCGTCGCCATAAATATCTAGATATAATTTAAAGAAATAGTCCATTCTCGAAGTGGAGTTGAAATATAGGGAAAGGGGAAAAAAAGTCAAAAAGTCTTTCTCCACTAATTTAATAGTGAGCTAGTAAAGGCTCAATTTTAAAATTAAATTGTCTCGACATGTTTCGAAGGTAGTAACCTTTATCTTCAGGAGACCAAAGTAGTGCTGCAGTTATTATTAGCAGTAGAGAGAAAACTGTTGGTGGAAAATGACGTTGATGGAGCTTTTTTTATTTAAAAATATTTTGACAAGATATTAATAATTGAATGTAATCAGCATGCTAAAATTGGAATTGAAAGTGGACGAGCACAGTTAAAATGAAATTTTTTTTTTCATTTTAACTGTGTTCGTCTCCCTATTTTAATCTTTAAGGGCATATAAAATATAAGATCTGTTTTTTTTAATAATTTTATTTTAAATCAAATTCTATTGTTTTCCCTACATAATGGGATGATAATAGATCGAGCAGTACGCGGCCGCCCTGTTGATTTTATGTTTCCAACTGAACCACTTTGCTCAAATTTCTTGATCAATCTTTGCACTGTCGTATGTTTTAGTGCATTGTTTCTTCCAAAAACGGCTCGCACTCTACGAACTGTTTCCGCATAACATTCTCCACATTTATAATACGTTTTCACGATAACAACGCGCTGTTCTACCGTGTATCGTTCCATGGCTATTAATTGCAATAAATTACATCACAGCTATCAAATTTTCAGAAGCCTACTGTGACAAAAACGAAAATGCCACGATATTTAAAATGTGCGTTCATTTTGGGACACCCCTCGTCTTAGCAAGTTAACGTTTTAAGATATAACGATGCGAATAGAAAGCGAAGTACGAAAAGTGTGATCAGTTATTATTTGTTGTGTTACTTGGGTTAGTGAATAAATGAAGTAGTTTATTGTGGATTGTGGTGCGTCAATCGTTCGCAGCCCTCCAGGCTACAGGATATTTCTTTAAATTCTGATTTTACTTTTATCGACACGCGATACTGGTTATTTGTGGCAATTAAAAATGTGTCTTATGTTTTTTTTTGATAGATTAATCAGTATGATTAATCCTTTATGGCGCTGTAATTTCTAAAGTCGAAATGGAAGTAATGGAAACATCTGAGGAGATACTTCAAAATACAAGAATTTGATCGGCCACATTTGTTTTCTGATTTACAGAATTTTCAGCATAACCTTCCGCAACGGCGCTGCTTTTCCAGCCACCATGCCATCTTAGTTGATCCAGGTTCGCTCTTGAATCTTTTTTCTCATAAGATACTGCACAGCAGTGCAAGATTAATCCTTAATGGTGCTCTGCGAGCGGTGCATGTGCACAGGAAACGATTCACGTTGGTCCTTGAATCCTTGCAAGTTATACTCGTTGAGGAACACGGTCTCAGGGAAGTCGTTCCAGAGTGATGACGTTTTCAGATAAAAGAGAACAGTCTCGTTTAAGGAACACTTACTTTTAGGCTAGTACGTAGGGTGTTTATATTAAACCATGCTATCGAGCAAAGGACATATATTCCGTTATTATTATGTAATATTAACGGAGCAGAATGAAAATTTAGAAAAGCAAGCAAAAAGCAGATCTCGACAAGCGAATAAACCAATATATTTATGATGGCCCAAGTAGTAAGGGCTAGTTAGTTCTACTTCTTTGTGAATTTTAATTCTTCGTCTAATATATGCCACTAACTTATTTGCTGTGTAGGTATTTTTAACCAAAGGAATTTTTTTACAAACGTGATATCTATCCTGAAATGAAACCAAATTACCGGTAAATAACAACGCGAACGAAACACGTTTTCTAATAAACTAGTGTTTTATCCCGTACACAGTAAAAAATTGAGTATTAAATTTAACAACTAAATATCCCGACATATGGAAGAAAGCCATTGTTGCACCAGTATACAAAAAAGGAAACAAACAATATGCTGAAAACTACAGACCAATCAGTTTAACAAATGTTCTGTGTAAATGTATGGAGAAAATAATAACCAGAGAACTTACAGAATTTTTCATACTGACACACGCTATCCCTGATCAGCAACATGGTTTTCTCCCGAGAAAGTCAACATTTACAAATCTTTTAACCAGACTAAACGAATGGACATTAGCTGATGATGATCAAAATCCAACTGATGTTATTTACCTAGACTTCGAAAAAGCATTTGATAAAATACCAACAAAGTTCCTAAGCTACAAATTGAACCATTTTGGAGTGAGGGGTAATCTACTAAGGCTTATTGCAGAGGGTTTCCTTGGGAATAGAACATTCCAGGTAAGTGGTGTCCCCCAGGGATCAGTCCTGGGGCCACTTCTGTTTATTGTATATTTAAGCGACCTTTACCAAGGGCTAAAAACCAAGAATGCATCATTCGCAGAAGATGGAAATGTATATGCGAACCCACTACTTGAATATGAGGAGCTACAAACCGATTTAAACAGCATTAAAAGATGGACCCTGGATTGGAAAATGCCCTTGAATGATACCAAATCCACTGTCCTGCATATTGGCCAAAACAACCCTAAACTGAACTATCACTTTGAACAAACACAAATATTATCAGTAACAAAGCAAAAAGATCTGGGAATCACTATCTCTTCTGACCTAAAATGGGAAACTCACATAACACAAATGTGCAAAAAAGCAAATTCGATGATATACCTAATACAAAGATCATTCAAAGATCTCTCAAAAGAAATGATCTTAAAGTTATACAGATCATACGTAAGACCGAAGCTTGAGTATGCCCAGGCCATCTGGAGTCCATATTATGTGAAAGATATAGAGCAGATAGAAAGAGTGCAAAGACGAATAACCAAATTACCACAAGAACTTAAAGACCTAACATATGTTGAACGACTGGAACAGTTAAAACTTACAACCTTAAAAGTACGACGATCCAGGGGTGATCTTGTAGAGACATTTAAGATACTAAATAATCACTATGCATGTAACTTGAGGGAAATCTACCACCTTAACCACAACATCAATTTAAGGGGACATAATATAAGGTTGTCCAAGGAAAAGTGCAACAAGCTGCTCCGAAGAAATTTCCTGACTAATAGAGTTGTCTACCACTGGAATGGTCTAAGTGGCAACACTGTAAACTCCACTAGCAAGAATCAATTTAAGAACCGCCTGGACCAAGAAATAAAAAATTGGAGTGTATCCTTTGTGCATTACTCTGTGTAGACTGTAGATTGGTTAAGGGATGTGATGCCTACTTGAAAAGATTCAGCAGTCTCATCGGACATCAGCCTACTGCTGATTACCATAATAATAATAAAAGTATGCTCTATGAAGTAAAATATGTAGGTAGGTACCTAAGTATTTATATTAAAAAGAAATATGTTTATAAGCTTATATAAGATAATTTAAAAGTTAAAGGGAAAACTTACAATGTAAATACCTACTTAGTTTCTTAAAAATGGCGTACTTATTAGTAATGTTTCTATTTAATTTCGTTAATATGCTTACCCAATTTAACAAGATCCCCATAAGAGGCACTCTCATTTGACACTTTACAGAACTTTGCTTTGTTTCTATATTTTAATTTAAATATAACATTATTCTATAATCACGTTCAAAGAGCACAATCAGACTGACTTAAAAGTTGAATTTGCATGTAGCGTCGGCTTCATGTGTCAATTCCTAAAATTTCACACCACTTGTTGCCGCCTGTCTTTTCATTAACACGGGTTTAGGTATTTTTACCCCGGGCCGTGTACAACAACGATTAAAGAATAAGTTTTACACTCAATGTGTTAAAATAACCTTCTAGCGGGGTTTCTTTACGCGCTAATATGGTGTTATTAATTGTCTTTGTATTTAATGTTCCTGATAGAGTGTAAAATAAAATAAATAACACTCATTCAACAAAATTAACTTTTTAAAGAATTAAATTCATAGGCAAATTTAATACAACAACTTTGGTCCCATATGAGTGTAAAAATGTGGTAAATTATGTTGATCCGGGTGTTAACATTAACACTACTTTCTTTTACCACTCCTATAAAATGATTTTTACCGGGTGGATATTTTTTGATGTGTAGTATTCTAATTCTCGGAAAACATTAAGTCATCTCTGTAAACATAAAAACGTGATATATTCTAAACTAAATAATATTAGATTAACGTCTACGAAAACCGCTAATCGGTAGCTTTGCAATAGTTTTGCGGCATCAAGCATGTGTAAATTAGGTTATGTAATGTTTTACCCGACAAAAAGCAATATCATTTAATGGCTCCTTAATTCTCTTACTGGCAGTAAACAAGTATGATCGCTAACCTGGGCGGATGCAACCTCTGTTGGTTGGTCAAGAGTGTCCACGTGACCACACCTACGTGATTGCACCTCAGTGTTTTGCAGTTCGCGTTATACGTGAAATATTTCGTTCTATACAGAACATGTCTTTCAAATAACCCTCGTTAGGGTTTGGGCTGAGTTCATTCACTAGGTGACTGCATCTCCCCCCCCCCCCCCCCACTCACTATCCCTAGTACTTATTTATCGGGCCTACTGGTTTTTTGTTGTATTCATTTGTTTATATACAATTTTTCGTTTAAGTTCTGAGTGTTAACCTGTAATGATCTGATTGTAACGTTTATCTTTTTTTGTATTTTGATTTTAATTAATTATTGAGACCGGGACATTTTGTTGGTTCTTTTACTTAGATGTTATATTCAAGTATCTTAGAGAAATATGGACACTTTTTTTTTGATTAATTTTTGTTATACTTATTGTGCCTCAAAATAGTATTATTATAATATATGACCTTAACTTTTATTTGGTTCAAAATGTCTCTTTAATTCAAATTAAAAATAAATCAATATATGGATAGCTATATTTTCAAGCCGACCCTATACCCATTTATTGCAATTTGAAGATGTTGGGACCTACACAATGGGGTTAAATCGGGTAGCTGATGTGTTGCAGCAAGGTTTAACGATAGAATGTAAACTTTACATACTTAAATCATGTTTATTTTAGCTTTTACAGTTGTGACAGGATTTTTAAACGCGTACATCTTAAGGTTGCTTTAACTTGGAAATACTGCATAATTGCTACAGCAGTAGCTACGCGTCTGAGCTAAAAACAAGCAACAACTGCTGTTCTCACGTTCATAATTTGTAGTAATTTGAAACAAATAGCTATTTGAATAATTAAATGGTAATTTCAGAACCCAACACGATTTAAACGAGCGAGCAGCAGTAAAATAATTTTGCAACTATTACGTTAAAGCGGCAAACATGTTTGTCGAATTAATTAGGTTGTCATAACATGACTACGCATTTTCACACGTTTCCAATAAAAAATGGACGCGAATTCACTGAATTTATTAATATTAATGCGAATTTTAATGGAGAGTTTACACTGTTCGTGTCTAAAGCTCGAAGATCAATCATCATTTAAATTTGGCACATGATGTAATTATTAGTTGTTTTCGCTATGCATACTTTTTTGATAACCTGTATACCATAATATGTCTTTGTTTCCATAAGAATGCACACCCCTCGGTACTAATTGCCCTGCAGTTTGACCTATTTTCCGTTTTTCTTCAACCTTGGTTCGTAATTAAAGCCATAGAATAGCTCCAGAGGCATTTCCATGCAAATTGGCCTTCAGCAGTGCGGAAATTTCGGGTTTAACGCATTTTTGTCGTATTTTGACATCCTAATTCTTTAGAGGTAAAAATATACAGGGTATCCGATAAGTTTTGTCATAGGAAAAAGATTCCTAAAGTGTCCCGTAACGAAGATACAGAGCCCGAAGCCCAGCGACTTACCTTTTTGGCTCAGACTGTTAAACTGACGTGTATAATTTAATGAAATATTAATATTTTATGTAGGCCATAAAGACTCAGAAGACCATACTACAGTAGATGTTCTACATCGTCGGGAACCGACTTGCCACCACACTCGTTGGACCAAAATTTTGACAGGTGTCATTTTACAAAGCTAAAAACTGATTTTTTAAAATCTTTGGCCATTCCTCTTCAAAAAAGGTACTCTACAGGTGAAAATGTTGTGAAATTTCAATTTTTTTATAGTACTATCGATGCACCAGTTGCCATTTGTATATCTGCGATTAATGTTAGGAATACAGATATTTTTAACATTGACTTCCATAGGAGTAATTATGGTATGAATTCAACATTGACTAAAATGGATAGAATTACCAATAATATTATGAAGAAGGGTGATGTACATATAGATACTTTTTATGTTGAGATTGCTAAACGTCTTATATATCTGAACGGAGAAGGTTTTACTAGCTTGCAGTCATTTGTACACTTTTCATCATATTATAAGGCTGGTTGGTTTATAATTATTGCATATATTCAACTGACAACATTGACTTACTTCGCGGAGCGAACTTCTCTCGTCAAGATGTTGTTAGCGAGTCGTTTTCGAATTTCACCGATGCATTGAACTGGCCAACCTACTTTTCTTGGCACTACCGTGGGGGACCAATTTTATTAAAAGTAATTAAACATGTTTTAAAACGACCAATCAGAAAGTTGAGTGGGTTGTAGAGGCAACCGCTGTCATTGCGATGTCTCGGCGCTTCACAAAGGTTTTCGTTAGCATATTGTAATGTCCGACAAAGAAAGTTATAAGTAGATTTACTCTAGACTATTTTACCTTTTTATCTTAACTTGAGAAATAAATAATTCCTAGGACATGAACTTAGTATTGTTAGGTGACAGCGTGGTGGAGTAGCAGCATTTTCGTTTCCCATGCTACAGGTACCCGGTTCAAGCCCGGGCTGACCCAGCAGACTTTTTCAGTTTGCATGGCCCAGGTCACTATACTACGTCGTGTGGCGCATGCAACACACACCGGCTAGTTCTCAACGGTAATGTATGTAGTAGCGGAGAGACCTTCAAGATACCTGGTCGGTGGTCAAAGGCTATACCTCTAGAAACGGCATGTTGTCGGGAAAAGGACCCTTAAGGCAATTGAAGAATTGATCAGTGGTGCAGATGATGGATCTCTGACGCTGTCTGATATTCGTATGGTAGAGGTAAAGAAAACCTTGACGAGAGAATTGGCGACGGAATCTCGCGTATACGGGTCTGGTGCTGTTCCGATAGTCCCCGCGACATACATAACTCTCTTAGCTGCGCACAAGGAAGTTTAAGGGCCGGCCCGTCGAGGTTTGTGATGAAGAAAGAGACGTTAAATTAACCGTAAAAATACTGTGCCGATAATAATATGTGACGGTTATAATGTGGTTCGGAACCCACCTTTAACTGTAGGTCCAATCTGGCTGATATTACCCAGACGTTAAAACGGGGTCGGCAAGTAGGTCAGCTTAGAAGGGTCTAGGCTGACCTACTTGCTTGGCGTCAAACCTCCCCGTCCACTACTACTACTACTACTACTAGTATTGTTGATATATTTTGTGAAATATACTGATTTTAACGGTCGTCTGAAACCATTACAATATTTTTACAGGTGTTTGGGTGTAATATAGTTTAAAAATAGAATTCTTCTAAGGTGGATTTTTTTGTTCATTGCCGGTGGTTACAACTGCGTAGTGAATATTATTAAGGTTTTATTTATTTTTGCAGAACATTTCTACAATTTCAACAATGCATAGAAATTCCTGATTGTGAATGTATTTTCTTGTATTTTTTTGTCCACTATTTAACCATGCATCGTTCTGATTTTATGTTTTGTGCCTGCTTCTGTATTGATTTTGAACACTGACTTAATTTAAACTGCATATTTATTATTCTCTTTATATGGATGTTGATGTTGTTGACTGTATTTAGGCGTCGTGAATATTTTAAACGATTTATTTATCTAATTGTAAATTTTTATAAGCGTAAATAAAATTAAAATTTAATATACAGGGTGCTTTAGAAGTAAGGTACATAACTTAAGGTGGTAATTCCTTATGATATTTTAAGAGAAAATTTTAATATGAATATGTGTCCGGAGTTGCCCCGTTTTTGATATACAGGGTGCTAAAGTTTTAAAAAACAATCGTATCTTTAAAATTTTTTTAAATATCCTATTACCGATTTTACTGAAATTAGCCCTAACTAGATTAAATTTATTAAGTCTATTGGGGTCCCGGGGAGTACCTTAACGAATATTATTGACAAAACGTCACTGACGTTTTTCTAATTTTATTATTTTTTTTTCTGATTTACTACTAACACTAATAATACAACTTTTTTGTTGACTGAATTGTTTTCGTATCTTGCTTCGCTTTTGAGACAAAAAATGAAAACCACTTTATTGTATGTACAAAAAAAAAATACCTATGTATTTCAAAGTTAATTAAAACATTTAAATTAAAAATAAAATAATTTGTTTAAATAAGGATACAAAAAAATGCAACAGTTAATCAAAGCAAATGATGAAAATGGCCACCTTCGGATAAAACGCGCAATTGCAATCGTCTCACCATTGATTCTCTTACGCGTTCAAAAATGCCTTCATTATTTCGTATCGCATTGCAACTTTCAATAATTCGAATTCTTAAATAGTTCTCATCTGGTACAGGCGTCTTGTATATAAGAGACTTATTTAGGTGACCCCATAAATAATAGTCTAGAGGATTCAAGTCGGGACTGCGAGCTGGCCAACCTTGGGGATCCAGCAATTAGGAAAAGTATTGTCGGGGCATTTACCAGCAACTCGGCTAAAATGAGCTGGGGCACCGTCGTGCTTGAACTACATATTAGTTCTTATTTGTAGAGTTACGTCTTCTAACAGAACGTCAAGTTCTTCAGATGGAAACTGCGTAAAGGAGTTTCCATTCAATCGAGGTGGTAAAAAGTAGGATCCAATATGATAGCCGCCAATCCCAGCCCATACATTCACAGAAAATTGTTGCTGAAAACGACCTTCTTCCATATTATGAGAATTATCGTCCGCCCAAAAATGTTTGTTATGAAAATTCATAATGGCTTCTATTGAAAAAGAGGCTTCATCAGTAAATAAAATGGTGGGTAAAAAATTGTTGTTATGTGCTAGAGTCAGAATCAATCATAAAAGGTACAATGACGTAGGTGACGGCGGAGTGAAAACTGTAGTTAAAAATGTCTGTCGTCACTCATTTGGTGGCGAAATATACAACAGTGTTGCCAGGTGAAAAAAATACAAATCGCTAGAGGTTAATTGCAAACTATTATTTCCAAACAGTTATAAACATACACTAAATACATATTAAATAATAATACAGATATACATACCTACTACCTAACGTTATTTTGACTTAAAGTTGTGTAAGTACAAACCAAATCTTAAATTTTCTTAAGTAACTATTTGAAATAATAAAATTTGGTAAGTTTTTTTAAATAATCTAAAAAATTCCAGAAAATTAACTTTTACGAACAGTTTTTTACAAATCACCAGATTATTAACAAAATCACCAGCTCTGGTGAAATTTCACCAAGCCTGGCAACACTGATACAAATTCGGTCCACTGGAGACGCAACGTCTAGTCTAGAGAGAGTCGCTCAACAATCTTTCCGTCGGTCACCTACGTCATTGTACCTACCATGATTGACTCTGACTCTACTGTATGCAGCAACAACCATAGGCATCGTAACTATAGATCGGACACGCCATTCATAAATGCTATAAAACTGTGATGCCAAAATCGTTTGGTGGCGAGACGCTGTGAGGAGCTAGGTGGGGCAGGGAGTGGGGATTACGCTGCCTTTACATATGCATGCGACAAAACTCCAGGAAAACAACATCCGCTATGCCGAGTATTATTGTCGAGACGATGCGGATGGCCACGAAAATGATGAAATCTGGGCGGATCCGTTATTGCTGCGTTGCCATACTACAGATTTTTTACAAGGTTTTAGGCAATGGTATATATTTCCCACATCGTGTTAATCTAGTTAATCATAGAAGTTAATATTTTAAACAGAGTAAGCCCAGAAAACTACGTTTTCTGTGGCGTAAGTCTGGCAAACCAAGTGGAGGGGAGCAGCTTAAATGTTGATTTACTTTACACTGGAATACATTGATGACAACACGTTTATTTGTTATTGTTCGGTCTAATAGTTATGATGTCTATGGCAACAACCTACTAAAATCAAGCCTTGGCTGAAAATCAAGGGGAAGCAGAACTTGCACACGTTAAATATGGTGTGGGTATAGTTGATAAAGATGCAAAACCCTCCAAACAGTTGCTACACTTGTTTGAAGTTGCACTGCTACCTTTCTGGCACTAGTTAAATGATCATTTTCTATCTCTCAAAGTATAGCCTCTTCTAACTCAAGCGTGGTTACTGTTGCAGGTCTGCCAGGAAGTTCCGTACTACGTTTAAACACTCGGTCTCACTTAATCTTGCATGGAGCTATTTAAATGTTTTGGCACATGACAGTACTTTGTTGAGAACGTTCCTGATTAATTCGCCGAGCTTCTTCAGCATTTCCATTTGCTAGGCCTTAATTAAAATGCATCTGTGCCATTTCAGCGTTAGTAAAGTTATTCATTTTTGACTTGTTATTGACAGAGTAGGTAAATTAGACATCAAAACTTACCTTTACCTCATATTTTAATTAACTTTGAAATAGATAGGTATATTTTTAGTCGCTGCAATTAAGTGGTTTTTATTTTTTCTCTCTAAATACGAAAATAATTTAGGGAACAAAAAGTTGTATTATTAGTTTGTAAATATCACAATTAGAAAAGGTCAGTGCGCAGTGGCGCAAATTTTTTTGGCAATAATATTGACGCCCCTGGACTTAATAAATTTAATCTAGTTAGGGCTAATTAAGCCTCTTGTCGTTATAAATAATGGTCCAAATTTCAATAAAATCGAGAAAAGTATATTTAAGAAATGAACATGAACTTTTCCTCTTAGTATGTTATAAGGAATCGCTCTCTAAGTTACGTACCGTACTTCTGAAACACCCTGTATATGAAGCAATACAAAAGAAGTTATTTATATTAAAATATGTTTCGCATTTTAGAACTGGTCCCATTTTAAACGATTTAAACTAAATATTTTGTTTCGAATTCACATAAATATCACAACTTTGGATTTTTCTTCCTGGCAAACAAAGACTCCGCCAAATAAAAGCGGCAAATAAAGGAGCACACCGTTTGATTTCGTGGAAAAATATGAGCCTCATTAACAGACTGTATTCTTTTGTTTCAGGAGCCTGCACAAAAAATGAGCTTTTTCAACTCTCTATCCGAATACGTTACCAACAGCGTTGCAGGATTATCCCTTAGTCCCAAAAGGTAAGTGGATTTGGAATCTATAACTCTTCCCGTCTTTTACTATTTGACATTTACATTCCTGGCTCGATTCCTTAAATTTCTAACAGCATTTAATTGTTGTGTTATTAAGAGATAAGGTATTAACCGGTAAACATTGACTCAAAAAAAAATTGAGGCTGTTTTCATAGGGTAAAAGTGGGAGAGACTCCATATGAGGAGAGACGCCACACATTCCTTATCTCGCAATGTGAAAGAGATAGCCCTATACTTTATACTGGAAATAACTACTTATCGACGCTGCCGTCGCAACGAGTCAGTGCCTGTTCGGCTGCCCTTGAGTGCGTTACGTATTGCTAAGAAATATTTTTTTCTGCGTAATTTATTCGATGAAAATTTTGAGCATATTGTGTTTTAGTGAATGACATAAGTACAGCGGAGATAAGTTAAAGTGAGTACCTGTTTTAATGTTTTGTTTAGCTTATTTTTAACCTGATAAAAAAATATTTTTGTATCATTGTTTATACTGATACTTGATATTTTAACTGTATAACATCTATCCTCCAAAATGAGGCTTATATGATATGTGTTTTACTGGTAAATTTGAACAAGGTATTTATTATTTCAGAATGCCCAGAAGATATGTACTTCCCCCATTGCAATAATTGTGGGAGGGAAATAGTACACAAAATAAATCTTAATCAGACAAAATAATATGTATGGCATCCCTCCCACGTGTCATGGCATCTTGAAACTTGTGATATTCTAATTTCTAAATTTCAATTTTTTTGAAATAATGTCGTAAATTATTTTTTCGCCACATATAAGAGTAACTTTCCTGCAAAAAATAAACGATTCGATTATATTGCATTTTTTCTTATAAAATTTCACACTTGCAATAACTGTGGCGTCCCTCCCACTTTTACCCCATGTCTTTTTGGAGAATTATGAACGTTTCATTGGATTCATTAAAGAGATAATTTAAACAATAGTAATTTGTAAACTGTCTCAAAATTATTTTTAGTGTTAACTTTTATATTAAGATTTATGACTTTTTACGAGAAGCGCCGGAGGCTGTGGCATCAAGAAAAGGCTTTTCTTTTATTGTTTATGCCCTTCAAGAACTGCCTTAATTAATGGATGGGTCACGTAGGAATAATTTGGTTCAACTTTAATTCCTTAATATTTAATGCATTAACACAGGGCCGTAGTCATGGTATTGTAGCAAGATCAGCGTGCGCTTAAAATAGTACTGATGTATAATAGTAAATTTCCTACGTAGGGTCTCTATATTTTAAGACAAAAGTTTCTTTAGACATTAGATACAGAAATTAAAGAAAAAATTCCTAAATATTTCGAAAATGCTTTGAATTATAGTCTAGTGCAATTTAAAGCAGATATGCTTAACGTTGGAAAAACAACAATAAATAAACTTTTAAGAGAGGAAAAAAGTGTTGGCGTCAAACCTCCAAAAACTTTTCCAGGAATTTGAGCTGGATAACTATTTAAAATAAGGCAAAGGTTCATAGTTTCTTTTTAAAAAAAGAAATTCCCACGCTGGGCAAAATTTTGTCCTCAATCCGAGAAGACCGGGACTGCCCATTTATGTGTAAAAATTATTCTGGAAATTATTTAAAAAAATGGGTTTTCGGTGGAACAAACATAATTGACGATTTTAATAGACAGAAGCGATATCGTCTGTTGGAGAAGAAATAGAAAAATGCAACAGTTAATGAAAGCGAATGTTGAAAATGGCAACCTTCTGATAAAACGCACGATTGCAATCGTCTAACCATTGATTCTCTTACACGTTCAAAAATGCCTCCATTATTTCGTATCGCATTGCAACTTTCAATAATTCGAATTTCTAAGTCGCGTTCATCTAGTACAGGCAGTATACAAGAGACTTTAGGTGACCCCATAATAATATTATGGAGGATTCAAGTCGGGACTGCGAACTGGCCAACCTTGGGGACCTGCGCATCCAATCCAGCAATTAGGAAAAGTGTTGTCAAGGTATTGACGAGCAACTAGGCTAAAATAAGCTGGGGCGCCGTCGTGCATGAACCACATATTAGTTCTTATTTGTTGAGGTATATCTTCTATCAGAACGTCAATCATTGGGAAGCAGACCTTGCACACGTTGAATATGGTATGGGTATAGTTGATAAAGATGCAAAACCCTCAAAATAGTTCATGCACTTGTTTGAAATTGCACTGCTACCTTTTTAGCGCTGGTTGAAGGATCATCTTCTATCTCTCGAAGTATAGCCTCTTCTAACTCGGGCGTGGTTACTGTTGCAGGTCTGCCAGGAAGTTCCGCACTACGTTTAAAACTCCCAGTCTCACTCAATTTTGCATGGAGCTATCTAAATGTTTTGGCACATGGCGGTACTCTGTTTGGATAACGTTTCTGATAATTTCGCCGAGCTTATTTATTTGAAATTTTTCTCAATGTTCTTGCAATTTTTCTCCCCATCGGCTCCTTTCATAATGTTGCAATCATTTATCCCATTCACCTTTTATAAATGAAAAGTTCTTAGGTAGTGGTACATTTTTCAAACTGCTTTGAAAATCCCTGATTGATTGGGTAGAAAGATACTGCATTTGCATATCCGACATTTACATCACCGACTTTTGAAGATCCTTCACTTCATTTTCTAACTCCTCTACATCATCCTGATAACCCTCTCTTACGGATTCTTGACTTCTTGGTTTACTTTTAGGCAGTGTAAGTGTATTTAGCCTGACGTTACTGCAGGTAGTTTATTAGAATAATAAGTATAATAATAATTATACTTGATTTAAATTATAGAGATAGAGGCAGATAATTGAGATATTAGTTATTCTAATATTAAGTAGATAAAAACTTATATAGTAGTAAGAGTAATATGAAAATAGATAAATTGGAATAAAAATTAATATTTATAAATAAAATCTGCTATGTACAGGGTCATTCCTCATATATCGACACCCCATCTACAGCAGTTATTTGACGGGTTGCAAAAAAATTCTAAAGGCAAAATATTTGTGTTTAACTCTATATTTTTAGAATTCACTATCAGAAAAAACAATGGCACATCGGAAATGTAATATTTCTGCATAACTATCATTTTTTTAAATGGAACACCCTGTATATTGTTCGATATTTGGGTGGAGCTTTTTTTTCTGATTTCAAAAATATATAGTTTGCCTATGTTTGGTTAAGAGGTTTTTGAGATATTGGGTCCTAAAGTCTTTAAAACGTTATTGAATAAAAAAAAACGATAGTTGGCCATGAATCATAATTCATTGCCGTGTCGCGTCGTCTAGATTTTAAAAACAAGTGAATTTATTGTTGCTTGTCAATATTTTCATTCATGTCATTGTCAAAATGCCTTACACGGTTGAGGAAAAATGTGATATTCTTAGTTTATTTTACAAAAATAATAATAACGCATCAGCAGCGAGAGCAGAACATAGGCAAATATTTCCGCTAAGAGCAGTACCAGCGCGAAGTACTTTTAAAACCATTGAAAGGGGATTCAGGGAACGAAAAGATCTTAAAAGGAAGAAGCGAACAGTGAATGGTAATGAAGAGGAAGAATTAAACATTTTGTTGTATTTTGTAGGTAAGATTGATAGTTTGTTGTTACATTACAAGTCTAGAAATAAGAATATTTGTTTTTAGAAAACCCACATAGATCGGCAGAAGACGCAAAAAATTATTTCGGAAAATCTGCAAAAAAAATTCTAACGACATTAAAAAAAAATGGTTATCATCCATATAAAATATTGCCTGTGCAGAAGTTAACAGAGGCTCAGAAAAATAGCCGTATGATGTTTTGTCAGGAAATGTTACAACGGAAAGAGGAAGACAACATGCTTTTTAGGAAAATTTTGTGGTCTGATGAAAGCACCTTCACTACTTCAGGCGTTTATAATCGAAAAAACGTTCGGTTTTGGGCTACCGAGAACCCCCATGCATTCAGAGAAATACAATTTCAAGGCCGAAAATCATTACATGTGTGGTGTGGCATCTTAAATAATAAAATTATCGGCCCAATTATATATGATGGGAACTTGACTGGCGAAAGATACCTTAATATATTGACAAATGAAGTTGAAAATTTTATTGAAAACTTACCATTACGGCAATACCAAGAACTTATCTGGCATCAGGATGGAGCCCCACCACACAACGTTTTGCCTGTAGTGAACTATTTAAATGAAAAGTATGAAACATGGATTGGCCGTAATGGACCCATTCAATGGCCTCCAAACAGCCCAGATTTGACGCCCCTTGATTCATTTTTGTGGGGATTTTTAAAAAATAAAGTTTATGAACATCGTAGTGAAAATATTGAAGAAATGCGAGAAAGACTTCTGCTTTACATTAATGATACAAATGAAAATCAGAGTCAGTTTATCGTTAATGCTATAAATAAAATAGAAGAAGATTATAGAGAGTGCATCAATAGAAATGGAGGTCATATTGAGCAGTTGTAAATACGTTATTTATCAATAAATTCGGTTTTCCTACTTCCCTATTTATTTTATTTTTAGTCCCAATATCTCAAAAACCTCTTAACCAAACATAGACAAACTATATATTTTTGAAATCAGAAAAAAAAGCTCTACCCAAATATCGAATAATATACAGGGTGTTCCATTTAAAAAAATGATAGTTATGCAGAAATATTACATTTCCGATGTGCCATTGTCTTTTCTGATAGTGAATTCTAAAAATATAGAGTTAAACATAAATCTTTTGCCTCTAGAATTTTTTTGCAACCCGCCAAATAACTGCTGTAGATGGGGTGTCGATATATGAGGAATGACCCTGTACAATACAACACCTTAATTTTTAAATTTTAGTCATCATGTTCCGAGTAGTCCGATGAACTGTCGTCGTTGGGGTCCAGAAAAATAATTAGGGGCTCTACAGCGTTTTCTAGCATGTAATCATCTTCCCACATTCCTTTCTCTATGTCAATCACATGCTCGATGCACTTAATATTTTTTAATTCCATTGTTATGCCTTGCTACAAACCCTTTTACCCTTTTAATTGCGCCCACATTAATTTTATGGGGTTTAATTCACAGTGATACGGCGGAAGGCGAAGTACAGTTATATTTCGTTTTGAAGCGATTTCGTCGACAACAAATTTCGTACAAAGAGGTTTATTCAACTTCACAATCTCCAGTAGCTTCTTTTTCAGTATATCTTCATGAAATGGTTGCTTATTAACAGTAAGCCAATGAAAGTCTTTTTTTTTTCCAAGAAAACGTTGGTATTTTTTCGAATTTTCTTGAGTGGTAGCCGGTATCATCCATGACTATACCAGACCCAGAAGGAATAAGATCTAGCATTTGCTGGAAGTATTCTTCAAAGACATCAACGTTCATGTCTTCTTGATAGTCTCCGGTCCGTTTGGACTTAAATGCTAGTAAGCCGCCATCATCGACAAATCCATTTTTGTTACTAATGTAAATATTAATCTTTTACCTTTTCTCGCGGGTGCTTTTATTTCAGTGGACCATCCTTCCATGAAAGCTTGCCTAGCGCTTTTTAAATGTTTATACTGCCATATTTTACCAACGGTATTTCCTTCATTTAACCAAGTTTCGTCCATATAATAGATATTTCTGTTTTCCCTTCGAAACTGTCTAACTGCCCCCACATATTATCGTCGTCGCCAGCAGATGATTTCGTCTTTCTCTATTAAAAGTGATTTTCTGTTTTGAATTTCTTCATAACAAAAATTCATTTATGTTTTACCTATCTATTATTGATCTATAATACCTTAGAAACGGAATATGTTATGATAGCAATAATACCTGCTATCACACCTAGGGCATTATAAGCGGGCATTATGATAATGCCCGCTTATATTACCCTAATGCGCTAATATGGAAATTTTATTGCTTATCCAATTTTATTTCTCTCACAATAAAGATCAAGTTTATACAAAAAATAATTTTTTCTTTAAACAATACTAAAAATTAAACTTTATTTCCAAAATAAAAATTACAATTTTGAAATGTCCCGGAAAATGTAGCTGATCCCACTATAGAATGGTCGGTGTTTTTTGTGATGGTAGCAGCGGTGGTAGCACTAACGCTATTTTGTATAGAAGAACAGTCTATTAAAGAATTTTCAATAGTCGCTACGGAATTAACCTCGGAATTAACTGAATTGGCAATCATTTTGGCTATTTTGTTTTTGGATGAAATACTTTCTTCTATATATCCTTCAGCTACTGAAGAGCTTTTCCATTTCCCATGTTGTTTTAGCGTTTCAAACGAAGCACCTGCCTCAACAAGTAAAGTTGACGATGTGCGACGCAAACAGTGGCCGGTGTAAGCTTCTGCATTATCCAGTTTTAAAAATTTTGCGATCAATGTTGGGACGCTTCCTATGGTATTTTTTCCAATGGGTTGTACTGTACATCGACCCTTTCTATAGGTAAGAAAGAATCTTCGCTCCTTTATTCCAGCTGGTCTTAATGTTGTATACTTTTTTATTAAATTTAAAGCGCCTAAATCTTCTTCGATGATAGTAAAACTTTTTGAAGTTGAAGTTTTAGTTTCTGGTACCTTTATAACCAAGACTGTTCCTCTATCTTCAATGTCATCAATGGTCATTTTGACCAACTCATCTCGTCTTAAACCTCCAAAAACACCCATTACCAATATGACTTTGTGTACCAAGTAGATATCATCAGGAGCCTTCTTAATAAATTTTAATATTTGTTCTCCTTCCAAAACTTTAGACTTCTTCGGGACGTATCCTTTCGACTTAACTTTTAAAAAAGATATGAGACGATGGTATTGCGAAATGTCTATATTTTCATAGACCATCAACGTAGACCTTAGGGTAGAATACTTGGTCCAGAGAGAGTTCGGACTGTATTTTTCCGACTAAAAATAATAAAGTTTGTTAAACATATGTATTAAAATAAAATCAATAACTTACCAGTTCCTGGAAATATGCCATTAAAACGTTTTCGGTTATTTGAAGAATTGTGTTCGTATCTTTCCAAATACCAAATATGCCATACTCCCGATCATACTGTTGCCTTGATTTAACTGGCAAAAGATTTTCGGTCGCTTTTATGACCTTTTCTCTTATATTTTGTGGAATTTCTTCCATTTTGAGCAAATCGTTAAATAAAAAATGCCAACTGACTAACTGACAGAAACATCAAAGTCAAACTTAACACCAGTCATTATCTACTTACGTATACAGGTACAGGTGCAACTTATTTTTTATATTGCGAATAAATAATGTAATTAGTCATTGAAAAACTCTTTTTTAGGTAAAACATAAAGCATTGTATGCACCACGGGCTTTACTGGACTATAATGCCCATCAGGCAGAAACCTATCCCTCGGGCCAGAGGCCCTCGGGCTATTTCTACCTTCAGGGCATTATAGTCCCCGTAACGCCCTTGATACATAAATAGCTATTCCTTCAAAGTTTTCCATCGGCTCTTCTTACAAATGGGTGAAATGAAACCATTCTTTTTCATTTTAGACATTATTTTGTCCAAGGTAGGTATTTATTTTTTTAAGTAAAACGAGTGTATGATTCTTCTGATGGCAGTCTTGTTATCCTCATATATTACAGTTTATTTTCTTCCTGTATTTCTTTTTGGTGGCCTGATGGGGCCGCGTTTATCCTCGTGCACAAGTTTGAACACATTTCACACATTGAGAATAATAATTTTCTCATTTTTAGAAAGCGCAGTTCTACTAATCCGTTTCTCGGCAACAAATTCAGAAACACTAGCCAATTTCAAAAACGAAGTTTTTCAACAACTGCCGGAAACATTTCGAATTTTTGAAACAGTGAGGCACAGGTAGTTTACCTACCTACCCGATCTCCAATATAATTTATAATGTTCTATCAATACATTTTTTAAATAATAAATATTTTTACCTGTGTTAAAGGGAAAGTTGGGATTGGTTTTTGATTTTTGTGGCATGCCTTATTATAATATACTTAGATTTCAACTGGTATCGGTTCTCTAGTTACCAGGTTATTGTTTTATAAATTTTTGATTTTTCCTAATTATTTTATATATTACATGCGGGGGACTAATTTTCATTCTTTTAACCCATAAGCTGGGGAAAACGGTTCTATGCGGGATACATGGATTGGTTTTGCTCATTTTAATGTGCGATCCTTATGCGCTGGTTTCGACCTGTTTGCGGATGTTCTGACTGGGGGCTCCTTTGATGTTGTCGGTCTCTCAGAGACTTGGCTCAGCCCTAACATGGGAAACGATGGTATTGGGATTGAGGGTTTTGATTTAATTAGGAACGATCGTGATGGACGTGGTGGGGGAGTCGCCTTCTATGTAAAAAATAATTTGAAATATTCCTTGGTAGAAACAAACAATGCTAATTCCTTGGAACAAGTTTGGATATCTGTTAAGTCAGGTGGAAGGCGAGTCTGTTTGGGTGCATTGTATAGGCCCCCTGGCTCTAATCTAAATGAATTCATGGATGTATTAGAGAATACTTTAATTGGTATCTTACCTGAATATGATTTCGTTGCATTTGGTGGAGATCTTAATATAGATCTCAGCAATCTTAATAGTCCTTGTACCTTGAATTTTACTAATTTGTTAAATAAATATGGATTACATCAATGTGTAAAAGATCCTACTCGCGTCACTAATGTAAGTAGCACCCTTCTAGATGTACTTGTGTGTTCAGATTCTAATATTGTTAAAAATGTGACCGTTATTAATATGGACGACATATCTGACCATAAGTTGGTTAACTTTGAGATTAAAATAACAAAAGCTAAGCCTGGGCCATCATTCAGAACCTATCGAGATTATTCTAATTTCGATTATAATAATTTTTTGCGAGACCTGGGCAAAATCAACTGGCAATATATACATTCTTTAACTAATATCGACTTAATGTTGAACTATTTTAATTGTAACATTAATGAATTATTCAATATACATGCTCCGATCAAAACTTCTAAAATTACTAAATCTCCTGCCCCCTGGATAACTCCTAATTTGAAATTCATGATGAAACTCAGGGACAAAGCATTCTCAAAATATAAAAAACTTAAGAGTGACGTAGCTTGGATACAATACAAAGCCTTGCGTAATCGCGTCAATATTACTGTCAGGGCAGAAAAAAAAGCTTTTCTTCAACACACCTTTAAAAGAGATCCCAGAAACTTTTGGCGGATGATAAAATATCTAAATTTAAGCTCTACCTCTCAAGATTCTAATTCTTTGCTTAATGTCGGAAATCCTAACGATTTCAATAACTTTTTTAATAACTCTCTTCCTCCCGTTGGTCCCAATGATCGTGCTTTTATTAATTTACACTATAGAAATGAAAACTCTCACCAAGGTGATAAATTTAAATTTATTAATGTTACTAATGACGATATCAATAAAATAATCAACAGCCTTAAAAGTAACGCAGTTGGCACTGATGGCATCAACTTAAAAATGTTACTTTATTTAACCCCCCACTTAACTGATCACATATCCTTTATAATCAATAGCTGCCTTTCCACTGGCTATTTTCCTAGTTGCTGGAAGCTCGCTGATATTGTACCGGTGCCAAAGGTTTCGAATCCTAAGCAGCTTTCTGATTATAGGCCGATAAGTATCCTGCCCACTTTATCTAAAATCCTTGAAAGAGTTGTAGCAAATCAATTAACCGTTTTTTTGGATGCCCATAATATTCTCCCTCCAACTCAATCGGGATTCCGTAAAAATCATAGCACAACTACGGCCTTACTTAATATAACAGATGACCTCTTGAGAGCTTGGGACAACAATCAATGCACTTGCCTTATATTGCTCGACTATAGTAAGGCTTTTGATACTATAAGTCATGATATCTTGCAGGCTAAGCTCAGGTTTTTCGGCTTGGGAGATGTGGCTTTGAATTTCTTTGAATCTTATTTTCGGAACAGATGTCAGCGTGTTTTAATTGGTAATAATCCTTCTCAACTCTCTAATATTAGCAGGGGTGTAGCTCAGGGCAGTATTCTAGGACCACTAATTTTCTCCATTTATACTTCTGACTTTTCCAAATTTCTCAAAAGTTGTACATCTCATCAATATGCAGATGATACACAATTATACTTTTCTTTTACACCCCCTGATGTCGCTGTCTCTGTTGAAAGAATAAACCAGGATCTTGAAATTATTGGTGGTATCTCTAAATACCACTCTTTAGTTTTGAATGAAAAAAAAACCCAGTTGGTGGTGTTTGGTGCATTTAAATCTACCCTGGTTGAGAATCCTTTATTTAAAATTACTGTTAATGGCACAGTGCTGAACCCCATCAATAAGTGCAAAAACCTGGGTTTGGTTATTGATTCTGAAATGAGATTTTCTGATCATGTCTCGTCTCTAATTCAAAAGACTTTCGCTAAATTAAAACTTTTATACATGCATAAAGACATATTTGATACAGCTACTAAGTTACGCTTAACTGACTCGCTTATATTATCCCATCTCGGTTATTGCGATACTGTCTACTGGCCTGCTCTCTTGCAGAGGGACCGGGATAGTCTGCAAAAACTTCAAAATGCATGCCTCAGGTTTAGCTTCAATGTACGTAAATTTGATCATATTACTGCTTCATTGAACGAGTCTGGGTGGCTCACCATTAAAGAAAGATTCGAACTACATCTCTTGCATCTTATTTACAAAGTTAGACATCACCATCTTCCTAAATATCTTTATGATAAACTTATTAAGGGCTCAGATCTGCATAACCTTTTGACACGACACAGGGACTTGTATAGTGTTCCCAGGCATACTCATGCATTCTTCCAGCGTTCATTTAGCTACACAGCAGTTACTGCTTTTAATTCTTTACCCGATAGCTTGAAGATAGCTTCTAGTTCTTCCGTGTTTTGTAAGGGAGTTAAGGGCCGTTTGCTTGCGGGTCGGAATGCGCACTGAGGATCGTGCTCTATTTTAATTTAATTAATTTATTTCCTTTATTATTATTTTTGTGCACATCATTTATTTTTATTATTTTTGTATCTTTCCTTATATCAGTTAATCTGTATATCTTAGTTTAAGTATGTAGTAATATTGTAAATAATTCTTTACACTGGAGTGGTTGTATGAGCAGCAGCAGTTGGATACCGCCACTCGAATTGAAATGATTTTTTTTGTACATTTGATTCATACATTAAATAAAGGCATTTATTATTATTATTATTATTATTATTATCTCGGGACCCCTGACAATAAACATAATTAAATAATAATAATTGGACTACACCTATGGAATACGGCGAAGACCACTGGGTTTTATAGTTCAATAATGACTTATTACTCTCTCGCACTAAGCAACAGGCTATAGATATTTACCGCTTAATTAATTTTTTTACACTTTCAAAAATATACGGGCTGATTTTGCAACAGGGGTTTGGTCCTTACTTTCGTACGCTTTAGCCCTGTCGTAGCACCTTATTCGGATTGACCGCTAGCGTTTAGATTATTTGGGTCCTTAGTTTAACATTAGGGAGAGGTCAGTAATTAATGGATATCATTACTCACTAGTGAATAACGAACACCAATTTTTTTACAGTTAGTACAACAGTAGTTCTGAACAAAAAATTACGTACTATAATGGCATCTATTATGTATTCGACCAAGCTTTTGTGCGCCTCAATATCGTGGTACAAATCAATTTATTTTAATAAAGTCGAGAACATAAATCCCATTATAGTATAGTGGAATACACGCAGAATGGACCCGAAACTTATTTAATATACTTTCGGAAGCAAATAATGCCGCATGTAAAGGTTTTAGCGAGACGGATAAGCAGGAAAGTTTTTTCCTTCAGGGCGACGTAAAAGCTTTTTTTATTAAATTATATAACTTGGGGCACGCATATACACGCACATATACACAGACACATACTGTTTTGAACACGCTTCGAATATATAATAAATATTTTGTTTAAATGCGCCAAGAGAAGACCAGAAAAGCTACTTTAACTATAAAATTTGTCATTATTACATCTCATTAATGCTAATATATCTTTAAACGATGCGAAGTAATAAATCAACCAAAACCGTCTTTACCATGGGCGTGCAAGGTTTTTCGGCATGTATAGATTTAAATAGGCCTGAATCTTTTCAATTTGTGCAGAATTAGTACAATTATCGACATTAAATTCAAGTTTTGTCTTCAAAACTAACCTGAACTAACCTGGAATTTTAGAAATCAATTTTATGAAAACTAATTACAGTCTAGGTACTTATTCCGTTTCTGCTCTAATCATTTTATTCCTTTTTTTGTATCTAATTCTGGTTACCTATTTGCCAATTATGTGGTTATTATGCCTTTATGGGTGCCTCTATTGGAATAATACACCTATCTATACATACCTACCATGGGTGTTTGTTTCACAGTGAAACTAGTCAAAGTGTGAAGTGTCAGTGTTTTTTTAATGTCCAGTAAATATAAATAAAAAATAATATATAAACTTTTAAAAGAAGAAAACAGTGTTGGCGTCAAACCTCTACAAGCTTCTCCAGGACGACCAGGATTACCCATTTACGTGTAGAAATACGCTTTGGAAATTACTAAAAAAATGGCTTTTTGGTGGAAAAACATAATAGGCAATCGATTTAGATCGACAAAAGCGATATCGTCTGTTGGAGAAGAAACTACTTAAGAACCATCCGAAAAGCCAGGAAAGAAAACAAAAAAATATTTTACCTAGACGAAAAATGGCTAAATGAAGGCCACACTGTGACTAAATTTTGGCAGGACGAAAATATTAAAAGTTCAAGGCAAGCCTTTTGGAAGGATTCTCAACAGGATTAAGAGCGCCATCTGAAAAAGGACATCAAGTTATCATATTGGAAGTTCTAAAGGCTTCGTTTCAGGTGGTCTACTGATGTTTTAATCTAAAAACACAGGAGACCATCACGAAGATATGAATGCGGATGTCTTTAAAGAATAGTTTGAGCAAATATTGGATCTTATACCAAAAGATAAAATATGTGTATTGGATAATGCAAGTTATCACTCTAGGCTGACGGAAAAACTGTCGACAAGTGCGTGGCGTAAAAGTGCAAATACAAGAATGGCAAAGTTTAAGACAAATAGAATTTCAATTAGATTCCTTAAAACAAGACCATTGGTACTAGCCAATTTACATAAAAATCCATTCCAAAAATATGTAGTCGATGAAATGGCAAAATTATGAGGAATATCTGGGCTCAGACTCTCTCCTTACCACTGCGAATTAAACCCGATCGAACTTATGTGGGCTCAAATAAATACAGATGTCGCAAGAAATAAACACGATTTATAAAATGGTAGATTCAAAAACACACTTTAATGAAGCTATGAGTAAAATCAGTGCGGAAAAGTGGAAAAAGTGTATCGATCATGTGATAGAAGAAGAAGCCAAAATGCGGCAGGTAGACATAATAATTGAAGAAACGGTTGAACCAGTTATTATAAACGATGTTAATCTTCCGGATCGGACTATGATTGAGCCATAATGACAAAGTATTAATCGAATTTTGAAAATGCTTTGTTTGTAAGATTCTATATTATATCTTGTTATTGTAATTATTTTATGTAAAATAGTACCACCCATTGTTATTTATTAGTTAATACGATTTTCTAAATGTTTTTATACGATATAAATACCTTCGAATATAATATAATACAATTTTAGGAGAATAGGCATGTTTAAGATTTTTAACTTAAAAACTTCCCCAAGACTTGCTCCTGGCTGATGAATTTTTCCAATAACAATAAAATCCTCAAATATATCAATAGCTTGCGATAATTTCAGAGTGAACCCACCTAAAGAATTAGATCATTTATTGTAAACGCAATAGATTTTAAGGGATGGTGTTTAAACTGTTCTTGATAACCCGGTATGCGTTTTTTATGCATATTTAATGTACATCTATTACTTCGCGCCATCTAAAGATAGACTATAACTTATGGACAAGTACTCGGCAATTGTGTGGATGCAAGAAGAATTGATTCTGATACATTTCTCAATCGAACTGGCCCCATAAAGGAACCATTGAAAGGGTTGGCATTTCGGAATTACTTCTTCTAGCCTCCACTCAATTGCCGAGTGCTTGTCCATAAATAAGATGCATGTCGCCATATTCACTATAGGAGTAATCCTTCATTACTTAAGTAGTATGTACTCAATCAATCAGAGAATTCAGAACATTGTTGTCAATAACACATTGTTAACGAAACAAAAAGTCTGATATTTTATTCTAGTATTCTGATTTTTGGGTTAGGTGTAAGAACAGTCAGCCATACTTCGATATGGCTGACTGAACCTCGCCCAGTAAACTCTTTATAATTTATTTCACATTTGTTGTAATATTATTAAATAAAAGACCTTTATTATTATTATTATTATTATTATTATTATTATTATTATTATTATTATTATTATTATTATTATTATTATTATTATTATTATTATTATTATTATTATTATTATTATTATTATTATTATTATTATTATTATTATTATTATTATTATTATTATTATTATTATTATTATTATTATTATTATCATTATTACCATAACGTGTAAAGGCGGCTACCTTTCTCGAAACAAATGTAGAATTGTTTTTTTAATTACAATGACCAGAGTATTTAAAAAATCAGTTATCACTTCTGTAAAATGACATCTGTCAAAATTTTGGCCCAACGAGTATGATGGCAAGTCCGTTCCTGACTTCCCTGATGATGTAAAACATCTACTGTAGTATGGTTTATGAGTCTTTCCAGCCTAGAGCCAAATAGGTAAGTCGCTGGGTACCCCTTTAAGGCTCTGTATCTCCGTTAAGGGGTACTTTAGGATTTTTTTATGACAAATTAGGGTTATTTTAAGACCTCCCCTATACTTACCGGATACCTTGTGTAAGTATTATATTACTGCTAGTACCTTTAACAAATGCCTCTGTCAATCGAAATATACAAAATCTTAACAAATTAAAAACTTTAATGCTTGTTTGCAAATTTGTTCTTGTTAAACGTGACGCAAAGCGAGACAACCGCGTTTTTTTCCTTTTGCATTGACTCTCCAACGGCCTTTTCCTCAAAAATGATTAATAAAGGTCGGATAAAATTAATATTCTTTTAAGATTTTGCCCTCCAAAAGCTCATTTTTTTTTTAATCACAAATCAGATTTTTTATAAGCAACATCTTTTTTATAAAGAATGCCGAAAAGGAGGTCCATTTATGGCATTGTGTGCTCTTTATATATTACGTTCAGTGACGTGATATAATATATTGTGTATCTAGTAGGAAAAATAACATATTCTCGGACTAGGATGCAATTACACTAAATGAAATATTAGGAAACAGCCATCTGTTTGACTTGTGCTGATCCTGTGAACTGCCCTGCAAGGTCACCGGATTTGACCCCATTGGATTTTTTCTTGTGGGGTTTTATAAAAATAAAGTTATGGCCTTATTTTGACTTCTTGCTTCTCATAATTTTGATTGGATTCATATAGTTTTAGTCACGTGGAAGTAATGACGCACCTGCAAGAAACCACCGTTTCGACTGTAGTATTATAGTTAAAAATGCAAAGTGCATTTTGTCAATTTTATAATAAAATGCATATTTTTCCCAAATTATTAGTTTATGAGCATATTTTTATGTTTTCGGCGTTATAAACAAATTAAAAACGCCCGGTCTTGGAAACTCGTAGACTCATAGCTTTAATGGCCAGTCCGGCACTTGTCTCAGGGATTTTCTAATCTAAAGATATAATAATTAGTATTTACATTTTGGTTATACACAAGGCATTTATTGGGGGTTTCCGGGGTTTGCAGGTATATTGTTAGGGGTTATTTATTGTCATTTAACAAACTGTATTTATATCGGGTTGTAATATGTACTTCTGTTTTAAAGATTTTAGTATTTTCAGTGTGAACCTAGGGATTTTAAATTTGTGTTCAAAATATCTAAAGTGGCGACAATGTCTTCGTGGATTACAAATTTTCCAGAGTTAGAGTTTAGTGGAGAAAAAGTCTTCTGTAAAGCTTGTGCAAAAATTATTGTTTGTGAAAAGAAGTTCCAAATCGATCAACATTTCAAAATACCGCTGCATAATTCAAAGTTACAAAAAATGAAATCTGAGCCAGCTCAGCTGAGTGTAGGAAACGCAAAAGTTGGAAAAAATCGAAGTCTGAAAAGGAAGTTTCTCAAAAAAACTTATGCAAGACTTTGATCGCAGCAAGCATGCCCTTAAAAAATTGCAAAATCCGCAATTTAGAGGAATTTCGCAAAAATATTGTCAACAAACCATTCCTGACGAATCCACGCTTAAAAAGAAGAATGTTCATTCAGTATACGAAATCATTTTAGAATAAATTAGAGCTTCACTGGATGATAAAAAATTTTACATTACTGTCGATGAAAGCACAGATGCTTGTGGCAGATATATCGCACATCTTATGATTGGAGCACTTTAAGATGATAAAGCAACAATTCCATATTTAATAGCTTTTAAGCAGCCAGACAAAACTGATAATGTGACCGTAACCCGATTTATTTAGCAGTTCCTATTTTTCTTACCAAATCCAGTCACAGATGAGAAGTTTTTAGTGCTTTTATCTGATGCAGCACCGTATATGGTAAGAGTAGCCCAAAACTTAAGAATCTTTTACCACAATATGGTACATGTGACTTGTCTTTTACATGGAATAAACCGAGTCGCAGAAACCGTCAGAACTGAATATCCTTTAGTAAATAAGTTAATTTGAAATGTAAAAAAAGTGTTTCTAAAAGCACCTCTACGAGTGCAGATATATAAGGAGAGGTTACCAGGAGTTAATTTACCTTCGGAACCTGTAATTACCCGGTGGGGAACATGGGCTAAGGCCGCAATATTCTACTGTAACAATTTTTTGCTTACTTACGCAGTTGTTGGCGGAGAATCGCATTATCGAGTAGTAAATAAGATCAAATCTAAAAGGGAAGTAAATGTGAAAAATATTGTAAGATTTGGCCTTCCAAAATTTGAATAAAATATTTCCACCCGTTTTTCGGATTTTGCATTCTAACACTTCTCAATTCAAAATCCTCAGCCTAAAAATCTTATGTTTGTTGTAGTTAATATAATTAATAAATAAGCGTTTTTTATCAAAATGAGAACAGATATGTTTCCCATGTTAATGTGTCAATTATTATAGTGATGCCATGTCGATTACACGGACAAATGTATGTCTATTACTGGGACAGGATCATATTAATTGTATTTAACAAAATAACTTAGATACTTTTTCGCAATCTAATTTTGAACTTAAGAAAATTCTTGCTTGTGTGATAGTAATAGCCTCCTTAAGCAGAATATACTTACTTGATAACAATGTCTGTCTATATTCCTGCTATATCTCATCGGTAAGCTTAACAAGCTGTAATCTACGCAGAAACAGCGGTTTTCCCTGAACAAGCAGTTTACCGAGAAACAACAAATCACCACTCAAAAGACCCATGCAGCTGAAATTAAATATTACGGCTCGGTTTACTGAACTTAGCATTATTGTTTTGGGCCTAATGGAAAATGTTTTCGTGCTTGTGGCGCATATTTTAAATATTTTTACACTAGGTTTGTGGCCATAGAAAATCCCTTGTAAATTTTGCTGTCCTGAAAGGTTTCATTTTTGAAATACAGGGTATCAATATTTTATTTTTTAGGTTTTCACCAAATTTATTAGCTTTTAATCTTTTTTTATATAAATTATTATTTATACAGGATCGTTGGTATGTATGGAAACGGTCGATTATTTCTTAAAGTATAACAGTTAGCAAAAGATATTTTAGATAAAATTGGGGTTTTCTAAGATGTATTAGAATTTTAAAAAAATAAGTATACAGGATGAGTCAGAAAACCGTAGAGAAGCAAAGTTACCTTTTTTTAAATTGAACACCCTATATCTTCGAATATTTTTGAATTTAGCATCAAATGACAATTAATTTTTAATAAGTGCATTATAAGTCTAAACCTAATAGTTTTCAAGATATCGACTTTTGAAAAATGACATTTTTAAACTTTGACAGCTTCTAGCTTTCTAACGGTACATTTTAGAGTAAAACGGCTTACATGTCCCTATCTTACTTTTTTATTATCTTCCCAAAAACATCAACTTCCGGTTAAACCGGAAGTACTGTATTTCCGGCTTTTGAGTTACATCCGGATTAACCGGAAGTTGATGTTTTTGGGAAGATAGTAAAAAAGTAAGATAGGGACATGTAAGTCGTTTTACTCTAAAACGTATCGTTGGAAAGCTAGAAGCTGTTAAAGTTCAAAAATGTAATTTTTCAAAAGCCGATAACTCGGAAACTATTAAGTTTAGACTTATAATGCACGTATTAAAAAATAATTGTTATTTTATGTAAAATTCAAAAATATTCGAAGATATAGGGTGTTCTATTTAAAAAAAAGTAACTTTGTTTCTCTACGGTTTTCTGGCTCAACCTGTATACTTATTTTTTTTATATTCTAATACACCTTAAAAAACCCTAAAACTTTTATCTAAAATATTTTTTGCTGACTGTTTTACTTTAAGAAATAATCGACCGTTTCCATACATACCAACGACCCTGTATAAGGTTACATTTAAAATTTTTGAAAAAAAACTGGAAAATGTGTCGATTGTGCAAATAGCGTCCTCTAGTTGCGAGTGATATAACAGAAAATAGTAATATAAAATTTTAAATGGTTCTTTAGTATAAGATCTTTCAAACGAAACAAAGTTTGGTCAATTTGATTAGGGCACACCGGAGATATGGGTATTTCTGTCTGAACGAATTCCCTCTCCTCCCTTTAGTCTATTTTGCGAGCAAAATGTATGAAAGCAAAGTTATTTCAAATACTCCAAAGATTAAAACACTTAATTTTTGACCTAACTTTATTTGGCATATCATCGATAAAAATCCGATTATCTTCCTTGTCACACTCTAGCGGTCAATTTAGAAACTTGAAAATAATTTCCAGCAATTTCTTTTGGTCGATTTTATAACAATTTTTTTTATTTGAAAACTCTGTGATAAACGATTCCTGAGATATGGCCGGCCTCCATTCTTATGTGGCCACCCGGTACAATAATATAGTAAACCAAGTGTTTGGTGAATAATGAGTTTATAACAGTTCTTATCTACTAGTGATAATGCATTCATGCAGTGAATGTAATAAAACTTTAACCCGAAAAACAAGTTTGTATAAATTGTATAGACACCCTTTTAGACAATCTGGTGAAAAGCGAAAAAGCACTTCACAGAATTTGTCAAACGTGATGCTTTCCCATGTGAATGGCAAACATTTAATATAATTTACTGAAGATGAGTTAAAAATGTTATCGTTGGAATATCTACTTAATTTCACAAATTTTATGGACCTCTTAGATGTTTTGGGATACTTACCCGCTTCTTATTAATCAAACTTTAGTTTACAAACCGAGAGGTTGGGGAATTCATTTTGATGGACCACCTACGTCACAAGAATAATGTTATTTTTGTAATAAAATGTTTTCATCAAGCACAATTAAGTAATTATTTGATTTATGTTCCTTTATTTATTATATCCCGGATAATTATAATAAGCATCTCAGCTTTAATTAACTTAGTTCCAATGAGAAAATAATTAGATTAGTTAATAAGTTATTTTAAGTTAATTTTCAGAACACCTTAAAATAGCAATATACAGGGTGTCCCAGAATATGTGGGCAATCTCCCGGATTTGGATACAATATGAAAAAATAATATGACAAGTTCCCATAAAAAAATTTCCTACAGGCCCTCCCTACTGAGATATCAGCCCCTGAAGGACGCCTCAGGAAATCGGTTTATCTTGAATAATTCTTAAAGTACTTGGTGTAATTTAATAATTGTTCAGTATGATGGTTGCTAGGCAAGTCTCCTCAAAATGAACCATTTTAATTTTATAGGGACGGACTAGCTTTAACAGAATAATGCTTGTTTTTTTTACATCCTGTATGATAGAGGCATATCTATAATACTATTGAATAGCTGAAACCTTAAACTAAAAAAAAAGTACTCTTCATCGACATAACAGTGTATGTGTTTCAACATCTAAAGAAGAGCAATTTATTATGGCTGAGCGGCGAGTGCGGGGATTTTGATAAGTATGTCATTAGAATTAGTTTTTATGTGTTTTTCAAATAAAAAATTAAATTTACAAAAATATGATATACAGGGCGTTGAATTTAAAAAAATGAAATCAGTCTTGTTTTTAAAGTCCGGACCTGAATTTCAAAAAATTTTCATACGGCATTTTGAAGCGATAGCTACTCAAAATATTTCCACCGAATATGAACATTTTATACCGGGTGCTAAAAGAATTATGGCAAAAACAAAAATGAGCCAAACCTTATAATACACTCTGTATCTAAGTAACGAGGAAAGATGGACCCACTAAAGATAGATTATTTAGAACCCCCAAGATGTCCACTATCTCCTGGTGATGTATGTACATTTAGATCCGAGTCACCCTGTATATTGTGCGCCATTTTCTAAATAATTGACCGGTCCGTGACTTTTTACACACTGTGGATTTTAATTAGTTCATACATATGAATTTGTTTTTATTCGTGAAGCGGATGTAGAGGGTGGACTTAGTTGTTGGTAAGGGCAGGGGGTTCTAGTGGTAGGTATAAAGGGAGAAATTGGGTTTAATGGGTATTGGATCCATCGATCCAATATCTGGTACCGGCTAAGATAAACTACTTATGCCGATATGTATTTCATGTATGGCCTTGCCAATGGTAATTCCTTTTAAGCCAGACGAATCGGCAGGATTATCAAAATCGAAGACGGCCTCATTCACAAACTTTTGCACAGGTAGACATTTGACTGTGCGAAAATAGGACTGCAAGAAGTGCAAGAACTGTCGAAATTGAGGAAGCAGTCTTGAATGCTGTAAAAAATGCCATAAGAAATTTTCACAACAATCATTTTTTAAACCAACACTACAACCGTTGGATAGGTCGAGCTGGACCTCAGATATGGCCTCCTAAGTCCCCCGATTTAAACTGTCTAGATTATATTTTCTGGGGACATTTGAAATCGTTGATTCTTCTATTTGGAAAGAGGCATATCTGTGGAACAGAATTATAGCTTTATGTGGATTAGTTTGCAGTACGTCTGGGATATTCAAGAGAGTCCGCCAATCTATGAGACGAAGAGTTAATTCCTGCATATTAGCAAGGGGAAGTCATTTTCAGCAGTTTTGTAGTTTGTCGTGTAACGTCAGAATTAAGGCGGCGTATATTTCCCTAATTTTTGAGAAGTTTTGATCTGAAAACATGACATTCAATGACACTATATAAATATTCTCCTTACCTTTCAGGTTCTCCCTAAGTCGAGCCGACACCTCCGAAAGTTCCGCCGGCGTTTCCCCATGTTCGCGCAGCAACTCCGGCGACAGCAACACGCCGGGCTTCCCCAAAGTGGTACCGGCACCCGGGGCCACCGCTCTGGTGCAGCGAAGACGCAGCACTTTGGAGGCGTTGGTGCCCACGCCTCCCGTACGAAGGCCTGGGTCTTTCAGAGTAAGGTCGCCTAAGACGACGCCCGAGCGACCTTCCAGTTTTTGTTGTAGGAGAATGAGTTGGCCGGAGATCGATCATCAGGTTAGATCGGGGTAAGTTTTGGTGTAAGTTTTTCGGGGAACATACAGGGTGGCCCATTTGTGTGACAAAGTAATGTACAGGGTGTTATTTAAGCAGCAAGGGGTGATTCTTTGAGTGATTCTATGACGAAAAGTTTATATAAATATAGGCCCGGCAATGCTTTGTTTTCAAGATACAGGGTGTCAAGCTTTTTAAGAAAACTCGTTCTTTCGTAAATATCCTAATAATCCTTTAGCCGATTTTGTTGAAATTTGGCAGTGTTATTTAAAGTAGTAAGGAGCTAATTTAGCCTTAACTTGATTAAAATTTGTATGTCCAGTGACGTCCCGCAAGGAACCTTAACTAAGATTTTTGACAAAAAAATATGCGCCACTGATTTTCTTTGCAACGCCACTCTTAAAGCTGAAGATTATTTTTGTATTGAAAATAGTTTAAAAAGCAACCTAACATTCATTTTCATTTACATTCACTCCCTTAAATATCCGCATATCATTAAGGAACACCCTGTATAAGATATAAAGAAAATTCCCATAAATATTTATAAGCAAATATAGTGTGTGTATAAAGTCTGGAAGCGGCTTAATAACATCACAACTTATTGGCCGATTTAAACCAAATTTGGTACATTTGTGTAAGAGGATCTGACGCACCGAATGACGATATTGGCGTTGTTGCCAGCTTTTTAGTTTGTCTGGAATTCGAACGAATTTTATATTATTAAATGTAACACCCTGTATATTTTTTCATTTATTGTTTTTACTTTAAATTTGTTACACTTTTGGTATAATATACCTCCCCTTATAATATGGGGATTATATTATGCGGAAATTGCCTACATGCATTTAGTTAAAACTTGAGCTTTATTGCAAGAGTGTGTTTTTCGAAAAACCGTATTTAAACATGGCTTCTACAAGTAGGCGTAGTTGCGTAAACCATCCGGACGTTTTTCTCTACATATTATGCGGCTAGTACATTTTAAAAGAAAGTAGAAGAGTTATTTGTGACTTTGGGAAAAAAGCTTATTTAGCCTATTTTGGTGTTCACTTAGGAGACCAAAATAAACCCTGGGCTCCGCATGTTGTATGCAAAACCTGTGTCTAACACCTGCGACAGTGGACAAAAGGACAAAGAAAGTGTTTAAAGTGTGGTGTTTCGATGGTATGGAGGGAACAAAAAAGCCACTTTGACGGTTGTTATTTTTGTCTTGTGAAGATAAAGGGCATTAATCGTAACAATCGGCATAAGTGGAACTATCCTCACCTGGGATACAGTCGAAACGTAATCTGACGAGCTGCAGAGTGCCGATTTGAAAAAGAGGACAGCGATTTTGCAGGAAATTTAACAAGTCCCCAACGCTTTACTCAGGGGAAGCTAAGTGGCCTTGTCAGAAATTTAAACCTTCCAAAAAAGTCTGCCGAGTTACTTGCCTCCAGACTAAATGAAAAGAATCTTCTTTATCCAGGTGCCAAAATTACGTACTACCGTAACAGAGAAAAGGATCTTTTGCCAATTTTCTCTCAGGAGGATAATATGTTTTTTTGTAATAATAATAAAGGTCTGTTAGAGAAAATGGGTATAACAGAGTCCACACCAGACCATTGGCGTTTCTTTATCGACAGTTCCAAATGAAGTTTAAAGTGTGTCCTTCTACATAACGGTAACATTTATGGAAGTATTCCAATTGGGCATTCTACAAAATTAAAAGAAGAATATAAAACAATATCGTTAGTGCTTAAAAAAATTAAATATGACGAACATCAGTGGGTAATCTGTGTTGCCTTAAAAATGGTGAGCTTCCTTCTGGGACAGCAAGGTGGTTATACAAAATATCCTTGTTTTCTGTATCTTTGGGACAGCAGGGCTAAGAATCAACACTGGATTAAAAGAGACTGGCCTTGTAGAGATGCTTTAGTACAAGGAGAAGCTAACGTAATTAATGAAGCGTTGGTTGAACGGGAAAAAAATCATATTTCCTCCCTTGCATAATTATTAAACTAGGACTAATGAAACAATTTGTAAAGGCCTTAGACCAGAATAGTGCATGTTTTGAATACTTGACCAGTAAATTTCCTGCACTCTGTATGTTATGTATTCAAATATCAATATTTGATGGACCTCAGATCAGAGAGTTAATGAAAGATTCACATTTAACAGAATCGATGACCGAAACTGAAGTTTATTACATGTTGCTCTTTGTTAAAGTTGTGCAAAATTTTCTCGGAAACCAGAAATCGGAAAATTACCGAGAGATAGTGGAAGATATGCTGAACAACTTTAACCAACACTGGTGTAGTATGAGCATTAAGATTCATTGTCTTCACAGCCACTTCGAACGATTCCCAGAAAATATTAGCGACCTTAGTGAAGAACAGGGCGAACGATTCCACCAGGATATAAAAACTATGGAAGAGAGATCTCAGGGTAGATGGGACATTCACATGATGGCCGATTACTGCTGGAGTCTTCAACGAGACTGTCCTTTTCAATCTCATGAGAGAAAATCTTATAAAAGGAAGTTTTTGGGTGATGCAGATTAGCTCATTTTTATTTATTAGTTTAGGTTAATTTAAATTAATAACTTAAGTTAATATTGTTAATGTTATTGACAGATGATTTTTGTATTTTTTGTGGTTTACAATAGACATTTTTCTTCCATTCCCGAGTTGTTTTTTTGGTGGTAGCAGTAATACATATATACAGTGTGGCCCAAATTGGGCCTACATGTATGGGGATCTTGGAAACTATAGAAGATAGAGAAACAGTTAAATGGGGAAAGTTTTTGACAATTATATTTCTAACTGAAAACCGTTTAGTACGCGGCCCTATCTTTTTTGGTTTTTGAAATATGTTGAAAAAACCAAAAAGATGTATTTTCGAAAATATGCTGTAGATTTCTTATTATTCACTATTTTGGCAATCTGTAAAAACATTTTTAAAGCAACTTTTTAAGTAGATTTCAGTTCTGCAATTTAATTTTGAACACGACGTTTCAGTTATTTTATACCATCATCAGGTTCATTTTTTCTTATGGGTGCCATATTGTATTTTATACTTAAAAGGTAGCTTATAACGTCCGCTTTTCAACGATGTATTATTTGTTGGAAAATAAATGAAATTGACTTGAAAAATAAAGAAAATTAATTTTCGCAACACAATTTGAGAAGAACACATTAGGCAGGGTTAAATTTGTTTAAAATATCATAATATTATAATACATTATTTTATTTTTTCCTTATGGTTAAAAATCTCATATTAACATTTCAAATAAAGAAAACTAAAAACGCAATTGTTTTGAAAAGAAAATAAGAAAAAATATCTAACTTACTATACTTATTCGAAATGTTGGCCGTTTTTATTAATACATTTTTGACACTTTTTTAACACAGTATTGATGACCCTGCGAAGCGTGTTGCCATTTATGCTCGTAAACACATTCCTCACTCTCTCTTTTAATTCTTGTACAGATTCCGGGGGTTCAAACTCATATACTTCATGTTTTACATAACCCCATAAATAAAAATCGAGAGGAGTTATATCAGGGGATCTAGCAGGCCAATTAACTGGTCCGCCGTTTGAAATTAATTTGTCATCAAATATCTGTCTTAAGAGAGTTTGAACTTCCCGAACATTATGTGCGGGACAACCGTCTTGTTGAAACCAAATATTATTCAATTGATCTTGAGGAACTCTTGCTCTAATTGCCGGTAATATTTGATCTTCTAACAGCTCCAAGTATCTTTGGCCATTCAACGTATGATTATAAAAGAATGGTCCTATAAGTCTGTTGTCTAAAATGTAAGGAGAAAAGTAAAGCTGGGTTACTTAATACCTGCTATGTATTTAGCAAGCTAGGTGACATTACTTACCATACATACCACACCATACATTAAAACCAAATCGGGTTTGCAGTCTTCGTTGAGCCAATTGGTGAGGGTTTTCTGTTGCCCAAAAATGATGATTATGTCTATTAAATACCCCGCAGTTGGTAAAATGTGATTCATCGGTCCAAATTACAAGACGACTGAAATCATGATTTTGTTCGCATTGATTCACATACCAATTTCAAAACTGCATTCTTCTTGGATAATCCGTTTCTCGTAAACCCTGAACTATAGTTGGCTTGTATGGTCGATATTTATTTTCCTTAAGGACTCTTTGTATGGTACTTCGCGGGGTTGGTAAGTCTCTTGCCGACGCTCTTGTAGATGATGTCGTAGCGTCATTAAAATAGGCTCTGACATTTTCGTCACGCTCGTTATTACCTGCTTTTTCGTAACTCTTGGGCCACGGTTTTTCAAAACTTCCATGGTTTCTCAGGTTCATAACAATTTTTGGAAAAAGTCTGACACTTGGCTGCGGTCTTTCAGGAAAATTTTCGAAATACCTTTCTAATGCAAGGTTTGCATTTCTGTTGCAATGAATGTAACATTCTAGCAAATCAAATTTTTCTTCGTGAGAAAAACGCAATGCCATTTTCTTTAAAATTCAGAATACACAAATAAATCGTTATTATTAGATATTAATAATAAAAACTATTATACTTTTACTCGTTCTGACAAGTAATATTTTTGTTTCATTTTCATTGTAATATTGTTGATTGAAACAATGCAAGCAGTGTTTTGTGAATACTACAAAATGTAAACCTTTTAATTGGTACTCAATTTAGGGAGTTATAGTGCAGTTGTCAAATTTGACGTGTTGCGAAACTTAATTTTCTTTATTTTTCAAGTCAATTTCATTTATTTTCCAACAAATAATACATCGTTGAAAAGCGGACGTCATAAGCTACCTTCTAAGTATAAAATACAATATGGCGCCCATAAGAAAAAATTAACCTGATGATGGTATAAAATAACTGAAACGTCGTGTTTAAAATTAAATTGCAGAACTGAAATCTACTTAAAAAGTTGCTTTAAAAATGTTTTTACAGATTGCCAAAATAGTGAATAATAAGAAATCTACAGCATATTTTCGAAAATACATCTTTTTGGTTTTTTCAACATATTTCAAAAACCAAAAAACATAGGGCCGCGTACTAAAAGGTTTTCAGTTAGAAATATAATTGTCAAAAACTTTCCCTATTTAACCGTTTCTCTATCTTCTATAGTTTCCAAGATCCCCATACATGTAGGCCCAATTTGGGCCACACTGTATAATAATGCGATATAAAATACCCTTAATCTCGAAAATATAGCTTATGGCCACAGTTTTTGAGAACGATCTGATGGAGCAAATCTGAGGTTATTTTTAGATTTAGCAGACACAAATTACCTAGAAACAGTAAAAAAACTGCTGGCACCAAATTATGTGTTGACCAGAATCCATTCATTGCCACAAGACAGTTAGGAAGAGAAAAAAGTATATGTCAGACCTCTGTACTAAACATCGTTAAAGTATACAAGTATCAATCTTACAAAGTATTTTAAATTAAACAATTCTTAAGGCAATTTAACATTTAATAAGTTTTAAAATTATTAATTGTAATGGAAATTTTAACCATGAGTGTTATTTTTTTAGATACTTTGTTTTTAAAACCTGAACTTTACTAGTTGTTAAAAAATATTTAAGGCAATTTTACAGTTTTTAGTTTAATTTAATTTTGTGTCAAATTTACTTCCAAGTTTATCCCTGTTTTAATTTAGATTCGATCCAGAATCCCATTAAAAATATGTCCCCTACGCGTTTGGGCCGATGCCGACGTCCAATTCGAACTTTAATGGTTTTAGGAACAATTTTCGCCACAAACACAACATTTTCGGTGATTAACGCCATTTCGCGTCGTTCGAACGTAACAAATGTGCTGTACGGGACGATTTGTCGGTCTGTCCAGGCCAATGATCTTCTCATACTATAGGTTTTGTTTGTCTGGAAGATATTGATCTTGTCTTTCAGTTTAGGGATAATATTTTTGGTGGAGAATACGACCTCAAGAAGGTCGTTCCAGAGTCAGCTAAATAAAAATATCTGTTGAAAACTGTCTCCGATATTCTGAGCTTTTAGGGTTGTTTATCGCATCATTGTCGCCGATCAAGTGAATGTCCCTTCGTAGGATAACATTTAGCAGTATAAGAGTTTGTTTCGAACAGAGCCCCAGATCTGTGAGCAGTATTCCAGCAATGCTCAAACAAATAAATTTGTATTTGTTTACTTATTTTAATATTCATCGGGCATATCATGTCATCATATGAATTTGACTCAATTTCAACCTAGATTTGGTTAGATGTATCGTGCCCTTATAATCGTGATCTAAACCAAGCCCCGTGCTTTTCAGTTCGAGCCCTCTTGTTTGTTTAAATATTCTTTTGTTACAATTTATCGCTATCAGTTTTAAATAGTGAATAAGAGCCTAATTTGACTCTCAAAGGTTTTCCTCTACAGTTACTGTCACCCCAAAAATATAATTTCTTTCACGTCTTGTTACGGTTCGAAAATTACATTTTTATGGTTTGGTTATCTATGTTAACCTTTCGGCTTTAAATTTTTAAAGTACCTATGTAGACTCTCACCTTAAATATTAATTACTAATTTAATTACCTGTTAATGGACAGTAGTTTCGTAATCAGTTTCGAACCTTTGTGATAATGATTATCTTCTATAAATGTTTTGTATCTTATAAGACATAGCTAAGTGGATTGTTTTCTGTTCTTTTGTTTCATACTACTTGTATACAGGTCTTACTCCAAATCCTTGTTTTAGTTACTTAGTAATTGATCAACTTTTCCAGTTATCACTTGAAATAACTTCTTAACCTTGTATACCCGCTTTTCATGAATACACCCTAATATCTCAGTTATTGTATTCATTGGGCGGAATTCCAATTTAAAACCGTTTTCAATACATTTGTGAAAGTTTTATCGGCACCACATGGCCTTCCCTGCCCAATAAAACTAAAATTTGGGAGATCCTTCCACAAAACTGCTTTCACTTCAAGCGTCCATCGTCGAAAGGGCCGGATATTGTTCCCTCTCCAACATAGTTACCAATAATTATCAACAAATAAGTCATATCAATCCAAGAAAACTATAAGAGAACTAAGGCAACCTAAGTCAACCAACGCAACCGCAATAATACGCCTCAATTAACCAGACGTGGCCGTGAAAGTTTACAAAGCTGTCAATTTTATCCAATAACACTGACCTGTCTTAACAAATTATCGATTTTCTTAAACAGCTGATTTACAACAGCTATAACATTTGACCTACATCTTATATGCAAGGTAAAGAAGTTATTTATATTGATAACTTAAAAAGTAGTATGAAACAAAAGAACTGAAAACAATCCACTTAGCTATGTCCTACAAGATACAAAACATTCATTGAAGATAATCATTATCATAAAAGTTCCAAACTGACCATAGTGACGATTAACAGGTAATTAATGTTTGAGGCGAGAGTCTACATAGGTACTTTTAAAAATTAAAACCGAAAACTTAACATAGATAACCAAACTATGAAAATGCAATTTTCGAACCGTAACGATTTGTTACGATGTAAGACTTCTTGCTTCTCGTATCGGCCTATGTTCGAGAATCCTAAGTATGATCCATGAAGCAAGTGTGCTGTCGTCAGTGAATTGTTTTTTTAAGGTCGCTAATGGAAGAAGGATGATAGACTACTTGAATCCTCGATGGCATTGACTGGCTAGAAGAAAATAAGTTAAAAGGCTTACAAAATGCAGGAGTTTTTTTTTTTTTTTTTAAATAAATTTATTACAGACCTCTAATCAGTTACAAACTGGCACCGAGGCCTTATTGACTAATATATAACAGAAAAATATACAATAAATTAAATCAATTCTATAACAGTTTTAAATATATTTTAGTCTCTGTTTTTCAGAAAGTTTTTGAGATTACGATACACTTCCTTCTCTCTTCCAATGAAAATAGCTTCTGGTATGGTATTATATGTTTGAACACTTCTATATATTGGGGAATCCTGCGATTTCTTTGTCCTAGAGAAGTTATTCCTGAATTTGTTTGTCCTTATTTTATAATTGTGGTAGTCTTTGTTTTGTTTCAGCATTACATTAGTTTTTATTAAATTGTTATTCACTTTATAGATAAGTTTTGCATGTTCAAGTATTTTAAGACATTCCAACTTCAAGAAAGGATAGTCTCTGTAAAGAGTTTCACTTGGTGTTTTATAGCTAAGACAAAATATTGTTTTTATCGATTTATTTTGTAGTCTTTGAATTTTGTTCAAGTCACTTGCACTGGCATTTCCATAACAGGGTAATAAGTATCTCATATGTGGCTCAATGAAGCTGTTATATAACATATATTTTGAGTTTGTATTTAACATATAATTACACCGTTTAATTGCTCCCAACATTGGGGCCACCTTTTCAATAATGGTATTTACATGCGCGGTCCATGTTAGTTTTTCTGATATTGTTAAGCCTAAGTATTTGTATTTCTGGACTCTTTCCAGAACAGCATCATTTAGTTTAATTACTGGATTTATGTATTTTTTTCCACGTTGTTGCAAAACCATGTAAACAGTCTTTTCTATGTTAATACTTAGTTTATTGTAGCACAGCCAATCAAAATATTTATTCAAATCACTATTAACCATTTCTTCAAGTTCATTTTTGCTTTTTCCAGAAAAAATTAATACAGTATCATCACAGAACTTAAAGTATCTTGCTTTTAATCCGGCATATTTTAAACTTTGCACATAAAGCAGATACTGTAAAGGTCCCAAGACCGAACCCTGAGCAATTCCTACACTAACTTTTGTATTTGTACTAATTTTGCCATTTATTTCCGTACATTGCTCTCTTCCTGTTGAGTATGTTTCTAGCAGCTTGTGGCACTTTCCACGAAAGCCCATTTTCTGTAGTTTTTGTATAAGTAGTGGAATGTCTACAGTGTCAAAGGCCTTCTGTAGATCAACAAACACAGACACAACGTAGTTATTTTTGTCCAACTCAGCCGATATGCATTCAAGAAGATCAACTGTCGCTCCAAGGGTGCTGCTTTTTTTCTGAAAGCCATATTGATTCTGATCAAATTTGAAGCTCGAGTCAATAAATTTTGTCAGTCGTTCCTTGATAACTTTTTCCAATATTTTACTGAAAGTGCTAAGTAATGATATTGGTCGATAGTTGTTGACTTCATCATGTGCACCTTTTTTGTGTATAGGTACTATTTTTGCTGTCTTAAGTTCTTCTGGGAAGATGCCTGTGTCAAGAACATCATTTATTAAGTTTACCAATTTAGGGCCAATCATTCCAAAGTTTGTTATAATGTCTTGCTTTGTTATATTATCTTTGCCAGCAGCACAGTGATGTTTTAATCCACTTATAATTTGTTGAACTTCAGCTAAGTTAGTTGGTTGTAATAATATGCTTTCGGTGTGTTCTTGTTCCTCGAATGTTAGTGCAGGTTTTTGTTTTATTCTTGCGGCTAATGTAGCTCCAACACTTGAAAAATGTTTATTCATTTCTTCTGCAATATCTATATTGTTCGTATATATGTTTCCCTCTTTATCAGATATTTTAGTTATTCTATTTGTTGACCTTTTTTTTTTGTACAACTATTTTTGCTTTCATTTAATATATCTGCAAGTTTTTTAAAGGTATCAATTTCCATTTGCTCCAGTTTTGCTCCTACTTGTTGTTTCCATATTTCTATATTAAGAGAACTTTTTGTAACTTTTTGCTTTATATTTTCACAAAACATTTTTTTAATGTCAATATGCATAATCCTATGGTCAGAAATAATGTGATCCTCTAAGTTAGAATAACACTGGATGTTTTTATTTGTTATGACATGGTCTAAGATTGATGCAGAATGTTGTGTTACTCTAGTAGCATTTTGACTATTTATTTTATTTTGAAATTTGAAGCCATTCATTTCAATCGTATTTTTATAAAAATTTATACTCTGTGAATTTTTCAGTAAGTCCAAATTCATATCGCCAATAAGAATGCATGCATTTTTTTGACTTTCCAATAACTTGTCTAACTCTGGCAAAAAAATATTAATTTTATTTTTTGGCGGTCTATACACAGCAAATATTGTGAGTTTCTGTTGTGGAATATAAACTGATATCACATTACAATCCTCTTTGTTAATATTATATTTAGTATTTAATATATAGTTTATTCCATTTTGAACAAAAATGCAGGTGCCTCCTCCCTTTGTATCTCTGCAATCATGCACTGCTGTATATGATGGCAAGTTAAAGTAATTTATTTCATTGGGATAAAGCCATGTTTCTGTAAGAATAATTATGTGTATTGGTTTTTTACTAAGAAGAAGTATGTTATATACATCATTAAGTTTATTACGTAGACTCCTAATATTAATATACAATATATTCAGATCATCCTTTACAGCCATTGGTATAATTTTGGTTTTTGTTGACGAAATTAATACTGAATTTTGGATATTTAAAGTTGCTGGAAGTCTGTCTCATTTCTAATTCTAACTGCACGGTCATCTTCACTTTTTTTCAAATACACCTTTCCATTTTTAACATACGCTGCCTTATAGTTATTCTTTTTTTTTATTTCCCGAGCCTTTTTGAACAATAGTTGGTTGTATTTAGTTAAGTCTTCATTAAAAAATATATTTGTATTTTCACCCTCCAGTCCGCATTCATGCAGCTTTAGTCCTTTTACAATTTTGATTCGATTAATTATGTTATTTTTAACTTCCTGGTTCCCTAACTTAAGCATGATAGGAGCTTCTGGTTTGGTGCTGATCCTATATAACTCCTGTACATCCCCTTTGTTTAAAGTGATTTTCATGGTCGCAAACACCTTTTTCATACTATCTTGGAGAGTAACTTCATTTTGTTTGGGTATTCCTGCTACTATCAAGTTGTTTTCTTTATCCTTTTGCTCAATTTGGTTCAACCTTTCTTCAAACACCTCCAACTTCTGTTTTAACAAGTTATTTTCATCTTTGAGTTTTCTCATTTCGGAAACCATCTCTGCAAACATGGATTTTTGGTCGTCACAACCATCTGACATAAACTGCACGGAATTTCTCAATTCTCCCATAGACTTTTCCATCTTGTTTTTAAATGGGTTTAGATGTTGCGTGAATGCTTTTTCTAAAACTGTTTTCATTTGTTTTTCATCCATATTCAGCTTAACCTCACTTATTCCGTGCGATGTACAACAAATTACTTTATTTTCGCTATTCACGGCACCTCCTTGTATACCACAACTAGGATGATAGCTGCACCCACAAGAGCCACAATCCAGTGCAAAAACAACTTTCTTTTTGCAAAATTTGCAATTTTTTTGCGTTATTTTATATTCGCCTTTGTTTACTTCGGACATAACCTCAAAAAAAAAATAAAAAAAAAAAAAAAAAGTCAATTCATGGTCACGACGATTAGAATTTCGTCAGGACCATAAACTTTTCTTTTGCAATAATTAGTGTTCGGGTTAAATTTCTAACTCATCCCAAGCCATAAAAATTACAAAAGACTTTATTTGCAATTTATATTAAGATTAAAACGATGTTTTATATTTTTAACACACAGTGTCAACTGAATGTTCTCTGCGCATTTTGCGGCATATAAAACATCCTCGACCTGGCGGCACCCTCTTATAAATATGTAACAAGCATTCAGCAGTTTACTACTTATCTAGTTTCATTCATGAACTTGGAATAAAATAAAAGCGAGAGAACGGCAAATAGAGTGGTCTTGCTTTTTTGAAGTTCAGTTCTGTATAACTGAAAGGATCATCATCTACTGTACAGCGTGTTCTCCTACCGTTGGTGGGCATATTTACAGCTTTGTAGAAGTAGGGAGTGGCTTTAAGGTTACAAAGACTTCTGGAAATTTACAAAAATGTCTTCTATATTTTATCGAGGCGCAATAGCAAGGTAAATTTACAAAGTATAAAACACAAACAGCTATATTGTTTGTTTACAATAAAGAAAAATATCTCGAGTATCACAAGTGCCTGATGACAATATCAATATGCTCGCTGAGCCTTTACAGAAACTCAATATTGATGCACCTGATTGTTTCGAGAACTTGTATTATTTCGCGACAGTGTCGTAGTTGTTCTAGTCTACCTTTAAATGATGCGAAGTAATAAATCAATCAAAACCGTCTTCTCCATGGACGTGCAAGATTTTTTGGCATGTATAGATTTAAATAGGCATTCACTTTTAAATTTGTGCAGAATTAGTACAAGTATTGAGATTAAATTTAAGTTCTGGCTTCAAATATGTATTTTGATATTCTTTTTCTTGTACCTAATCCTGGTTACCTGTTTGCTAATTATGTGGTTATTATGCCTCTATTGGAATAATACCGCTATTCATATCTATATATACCTACCTTGAGTGTTTGTTTCTCAGTGAAACTAGTCACAGTGTGAAGTGTCAGTGTTTTCTAATTAAATATGGAGAATTTTCAACAATTGCCTAACGCCCTAGAGTCGGTCCATGTACAGTAAATGAATCAAAATTAATTCTTAACTGTTACGATTTTATTAAAAGTAAGAATGCGGATTTGAGTGTTGACAGTGCAGTGCAATTTACAGCAGATATGCTTAACGTTGGGAAAACAACAATATATAAACTTTTAAGAAAAGAAAAAAAGTGTTGACGTCCAACCTCCAAAAACTTCTCCACGACCAAAACTTGAGCTGGATGACGTTTTAATGCAGAGAATAGGGCGAAAAGTTTATAGTTTCTTTTTAATATAAGAAATTCCCACGCTGGACAAAATGTTGTCCTCAATCCGAGAAGACCAGGACTACCCATTTATGTGTAGAAATATTTATTTATTTATTCTGACTACGTTACTAATATAATATAGTTTGTAGCAAGTCTTACAAAATAAAACAAAATTAAAAATTCAGAACAACAGTAAGTACAGTTAAAAAATAGAGAATAAGAAAATAACACAAGAAACAAAACAAAAAGCAATGTTACTAACAAAAAAATTAAATTAAAAGAGCAATATAGAGTCTTGAGTCAGATGGTCAAGTTACGGGCTTCCTGAACGAACTCCTCAATGGAGTAATAAGCCTTCTCAATTAAAATTTCCTTTAGCTTATTTTTAAAACGATCATTTCCCAAATTCTTCAAGTCCAAAGGTAGGATATTGTATAGGTGAATCTGTATTGAATTTTGTTTAGATTTAGATTTGTTTAGTCTGAAATTTGGTTCAATTAAGAGATTAGCAGAGCGAGTGCGATAATTGTGGTTCTCTGCATGAGTCCGAAACTGATGCCTCCCTCTATGCACTTCCAATAGCTGATAGAATATATAGATGGAAGGGAGTGTCAAAATCTCTGCTGTCCTGAAAAGTGGTCTACAGTGGTCAATTATACCAGCACCACAAAGAACCCTAACTGCTCGCTTTTGGAGTTTAAATACTCTCCCTGCACTAGAAGAATATCCCCACAAGGTCACTCCATACACAAGGCGAGAGTGAAACAGTGCAAAGTAGGCATTCCTAAGGATATTCCCAGAAAAACAACGCCGGAGCCGCCTCAGAAGAAACACCACGCTGGAGAGTCCTCCACACAAGAAGTCAACATGACAAGCCCATGTCAAAGAACTATCCAGCGTAATGCCGAGCATCCTGACCGGTCGAGCATTGGCGTTAGCAAAAACGGAAAATTCGAGGGTTTGAGATTTATCCGGATTACACTTCAAGAAATTTGAAGAAAACCATGTATCAGCCCTTGACATAGCCCGATTTAGTTCCACTTCCAAGCTGGATTCCTTGGAACGCATTGGAAATTATTTAAAAAAAGCTATATTAATAATAAATATTCTATGAATAGAATTTACTTAAAATGAACAAAAATAGTATTCTATGAACAGAATTTATTAAAGACAAAAAATAAGGGCTGCCTCCAACAATGGAAAGTATGATGCCTAAAAAAATTATCTTAGCTAATTTTATCATGCTTTCTGTTATTTTGTTTCTTAACAATACGGGTCTAAAGTAGATAATTAGTCTTATTCTTAAAAGTGTACCCTTTATTGAAACTATTTTATTACACACATAATTTAAATTTAAGCATTTTAATCATCCTCTTTATAAATGACAAGAATATTATGATGTATAACAAAGTATTTAGATATTTATGGTTCTATGGTTAAACATTACCAAATTTAACGGCTTTTTGGGGTTTCCAAAATATCGAAGTTTAAGAAAAGATTTAAGAAGTAGTCCATGTTCTGTGGCGAGATTGTAAATAAAAATAAAGGTCTGTCTTTACCACCAAATAACTTTATTTGCCCCTCTAGGGTAGAAAACAAGGGTTATAGAAAATACATGAAATGATGAAGAATTAGAATAAATTTCTTAAAGTTGTTGTACTAGTTTCGACTTTAGGGAAAGTCATCTTCAGCAACTAATCATTTAAGAAATTTTGTAATGAAAAGTAGTTAAAACAGTCGGGAGAACAATGGGTGATTCAACAATAAAATACAATGAAATGCAGTTTATGCAACCATTGGAATAGACAGCAGCTTATTATAAGGACGAAGTATCTCAACGGAAGGAGATGATTAAACGCAAGTGGGATAAAAGACCCTAACCATAATACAGTGATTCAAGAATGTTGAAATTAGAACATGTTGTAAAAGAAGAAATTAATTATTAATTTAAAATGAGACTGACTTAGTGAGGGGACATGTATATTGTTGTGGTGGATTAGATTTTATGTAAATTAAATTAAATGAAATTGCTTCTCCTTAGAATTGTCAAAAACAAAATTATGTCCTTTCTGGTAAAAAATTTTTTTGGGAATACATCAAGTGGTCATTATTCACATGTTATATTATAAAATAAAGTAAAATTTTCTTTTAGTTAAATAAACAAAAACATTACATTAATGAAGGCAATTCTTAGTTTTTGATTTTCTTCCTGTTACCAGGTGAAGAAATCATTGCAACGCCATTCGGCTCGAATAGCACGCATCCATTTTAATGATACAGTTAATTCACCTAATGATTTCTTCACCTGGTAACAGGAAGAAAATCAAAAACTAAGAATTGCCTTCATTAATGTAATGTTTTTGTTTATTTAACTAAAAGAAAATTTTACTTTATTTTATAATATAACATGTGAATAATGACCACTTGATGTATTCCCAAAAAAATTTTTTACCAGAAAGGACATAATTTTGTTTTTGACAATTCTAAGGAGAAGCAATTTCATTTAATTTAATTTACATAAAATCTAATCCACCACAACAATATACATGTCCCCTCACTAAGTCAGTCTCATTTTAAATTAATAATTAATTTCTTCTTTTACAACATGTTCTAATTTCAACATTCTTGAATCACTGTATTATGGTTAGGGTCTTTTATCCCACTTGCATTTAATCATCTCCTTCCGTTGAGATACTTCGTCCTTATAATAAGCTGCTGTCTATTCCAATGGTTGCATAAACTGCATTTCATTGTATTTTATTGTTGAATCACCCATTGTTCTCCCGACTGTTTTAACTACTTTTCATTACAAAATTTCTTAAATGATTAGTTGCTGAAGATGACTTTCCCTAAAGTCGAAACTAGTACAACAACTTTAAGAAATTTATTCTAATTCTTCATCATTTCATGTATTTTCTATAACCCTTGTTTTCTACCCTAGAGGGGCAAATAAAGTTATTTGGTGGTAAAGACAGACCTTTATTTTTATTTAAGAAAAGATACTTGGGTGTACCTGATTGGCAATTACACGTCACAAATTATTGGAAGTAAACTTCCTTCTATTAAAGATGTATTAAGTGTACTATTCTTTAACTTACGTCAAGTAAAGTTAAATCTTTATCAAGGTGCTAAGAAGCAACGTTTGCCGATAAATTAAACAACTCGCTTGATATCGCTCACGCAAACGCATTTAAAATGTAAAAAGTTAAAAAAGATATACAGTTTTTGGTCAGTCAACGAAAAAAAGATCGTCCGGGATTACCTATTGAGCTTTTAATAGATTTAATAAGTCTGACATTAAGATCATCAATGCCTTCAGAGTTTTTGTTTTTAAGACCCTCAATAATCTTTAGAACCTCAATTTCCTGCCTGATGGCAATATAAATTATCTACTAAAGGAGGAACAGTAACACACTATCCAATGATCCATATTTGTTCAACAATACGACGCAAATTCGTCAGCAACCTTTCTAGGTTCTTCAATTATTTTAGACTCCTATTAAGCTGAATAATATTCAAGTTCCTTTTCTTTCCATTAAGTTTATTATTTACAAAACCCCAGACGGTTTTAATTTTGTTATTCGACGGAGATATCCTGTTCTGCTACTTAGTTTAATTTAACTTTTATACTCTCTTTTTAGGTAAGGGATCGTACCCTCCTATCTGTTGGAACTTAGGTTTTAGAAGCCAATGTTCAGTAACACACACTACATCAACATACTCTCAACTTGTTAGATATACTTTAAATGTTAATATGGTACAAGGTTATGTTCACACAGGCAGACTAGTCTACCCACCACTTGACACCTTATCCCCCCCTAACAGTCGCTCAATATCATCTAGGAGGGGTGTGGGTAAATAAAAAATCATTACCTTCGGCAGATCCAGGACTAGGGGATGTTTTTTTGTTATTTTTGACTTGGGTTAAGAGAGACATTCTCAATGTTAGCAGTTACCTGCTGAACAACTTCATCAACTAAATTTTTGATCCCGAGCGGTGAGTCATCTGCTGCGTTCAACACACCATCGCGATAACCAACCCCATTCCAAGTTTTAGTAAGGGTGACATCACTTCTAATGTGCAAAGTCATTTTGGGGAAATAATGCAACAAAAAGTGTTGCCAACTTATGTCATAACATTTTCACCCTAATCTTAAATATTTACGCGGTTTCTTTTGCAACGAATTTAAATGCATCGTTTTGTAAGTACGGTCCTGTCCATATGTTGCACCAGAACTAAACATCCCTGTGAAAATATACCAGCTTATTAGCCCTCTAAAAACAAACTGAATAGATTGAGCTGGCAACTGTTGTTGTTTCGCCAAAACTTCTCGTATTATTGGCAACATATTTTGTCTAGGTTTAAACCTGATTTTTGCCTGCAAACTGTTCACTGAAAATCCGCCTTATAATAATATCCCATTGAACATACCAGTCACGAAGCAGGAATCGATTCAACCCCGGTCTAGGCGTGAATGAAAAAATTTTCACCCAAAAAAATTGAGGCGTACCTTCAATTTTATTTTATTACTTCGTTGGTTGTTTTTAGACGACGCGCAGAAGGAATTACCCTTTAACATATTTTATGCTATACTCCATATTATAGATAAGACGTCACAACTGCCATGAATATCACATGAATTGCGTTGCAGCATCTGAATGTCGATAAAATCGTCTATCTATAGGAACCGGAGCGCGCGAAACTTTTCGCATTTCCTAAACTTTAAGTAATATCATAAATTAGGGCAAAGTTCCTAATTTCTGTATCTAATTATTACCCTGAGAACCAAAGCAACGCAGTCCCCTATGAAAATGTTTTACATACTTAACATTGAGGGTTGAGTTAACAATGTGCCTTGGTTTGTGTGGTACGCAGTAAACAATTCTAGTGGTAGACCATGAGGTATGTCGGATTTTATTTGTTTAATTAAATATTTAAATTTATTTTTAGGCATTTTTAAAATGTAGGTACTACAACAGTGGAAAATAGGTATTTAAGATATTAGTGTTAACATTGTCTTTTAGCGAGTGATCAAAAACCCTTCGAACAAAATAAAATCACTTTTATCACGCGCAGAACACAAGTGAACAGAACACCCCACCTTTTTTCTTTTCTTCTTCCAACTGTAACCATCATTGCCCCAAAATTGTCCATTCCAGTGCTAGTATAGGCTCGTTCACTTGAAGTAACCCTGCTAGCTGTCCCATAATTGGCGGTTTAGGTTTTTCGACATGTGGATCTTGAAGTTTTGACTGCTGCTCGTCCAATAATGATCCCAAATTTCCTCCTTAGCTCATTCAAAACTGTTTCAATTCCTTGATAATTGAATCTTTTGTGATAATGTCGAATGCAAAGCTTTGTATATTTGTTCTTTGAGCATAGTATGATAGGTTTTCTAGCTGTTTCTTCTAAAGTAACTACATAATTTATGCGTCTTTGCCAAGCACCAGGATATCTTCTTCCAGATTCGGACACAAATCTTTAAATTTGCTTTGTTTTTTCATTTGTAGAAGTTGAATCCCTCCTAGAAATATTTTATGTTACGATTGGTTTATACAGTATTTTTCAGATTTTCCTATTTGTTCAACAGTCAATGACTTTGGGAATAGAACCGTTTCATTTTGTCTTTCTTTGTTCACAATTTTCTTGGTGAAACGTAACAGAGCAGTTATTGAGAATTTCATGAGACGATAAGCATCTCCTGATGAAACTAGACACTATATTAGGTGTATTTTTTGCTTGTCGCAGAGAAGAGCTGTGCCATTTGACAATCAACAACATCGAGGATTTGGATACTACATCAGTGGTGAACATTTCAGATATAAGAACTAAGGTTCCGCGAACATCCACTGCAGTTGAGCCATTTTATTGAATTTGTAAATAAAATACAAAGCTCTTCATGTATGTATAATGAAAGATAAAAGTGTTTTGGACTTCCATCGTCATTATTTAGTTTTCTTCAGTCGTCGTCAGGTAAATATTGAACAAGCTATGAAGTTATAAGAGTATTTATAATCTAAGCTTAAATTTACTTAACAAGGGTATCCAAATATTTCTTATATCTAAAGCAGTTAGGATTCTGGGATATGACAGCCGCTTCTTTAAATTTCCTCTTTCGCTTCTGTTCGCTGTTCTTCCTTGAGTATAATTTTGGCTTCTGACCATTGCAAATGGTGGCCGTAGGTCCAAACGTGATCTGCTATACCGAATCTGCTTGTTTCTCCCTTCGGTGTTTGTCTTTATCAGGTCGCTTCTTAAGGAATCTTTGAAGCTAACTACAGCTCAAATGGTGTATTGTTCAAATCTTTTTGGAAATTCCTTTTACATATGGCACATTTATGGTGGGTCCAGCTTCAACGTCATCCTTCTGTCTGTTGGTCTGATTCTGATTCTCACGCTCCTTGATGGCCTGATTTACTAGTCTCGTGGGATAGCTATTTATGTTAAGGTCGTTTTTGACGTTGTTAAGGTTTTGTGAAAGAGCAGACGGTAAATGCCCTGTCGATAAGTGTGTTTACTATTCCATGTTTCGTTTGAGGCATAATTGAGGTATTGTGTGGGTTTGCTTCCTGTATACCAATGTTTGGATGGTATCGCTGGTTTTATGTACAATGACGTCTATAAGCGGCAGTTTTCTTCTATCTCCATGGTAAGCTTGATTGTTGGCGGCAAGTTATTTATGTGATATAGAAAAGCTGGGAGTTTCTCATCGTGTCCATTCCAAATAATAAAGGTGTTGTCTACGTAACGTTATTTTTGTCTTTTAAATTGCCTGATTTTCAAATCATTCCATGTAAATGTTGGCGATTACTGGAATGAGAGATGATCCCATCCCATCGGTAATTAGCTGTAGAGTCTATCTTTTCCTGGAAGTAGGAATTATTAAAGCAGAATTCCATTAAGTCCATTATGGCGTCGATGGGTAGTAATGTTTGTTCCTAAATGGTTTGGGGGAGCACCCCAGTTTCCTTCGGATGACCTAAAGTGTATCCTTGACTGGGACGTTTGTATACGACATCGAAGCTGATAAATCGATCATCTGGTTGTATTTTCTTTCCACTTATAGTCTCAATGAAATGCTGCGAGTTTTTCACAAACGATGTGCTATGTCCTTGTAGTGGTTGTAGTATTGGGAGCAGATATCTGGATAGTTCGTATGTGGAGCTTGTAATGGGTCGTAAAGGCATGTTGTGTTTATGTATTTTTGGTAAACCGAAATGTGGGGGGTCGCTGTAATGCGGTGTTAAGCTCGCTCGTGTTCTATGAAAAATAAATAATGATAATGGAAGTCTAAAACACGTTTATCATTCGATCATTTCCCCTCTACAAGCATACAAAATGACAACGGAACTCTGATCAGTAAAACTGCAGAAGGAATTCATATTTCTGGTTGCTCAAATTGCACAATAAATGTTAATGTTAGTGTTAAAAGTTATCCACTTTTAACTCTAGTGCCATAAAATAACACTTTAGGCACTTACAACAAGCGTTTAAAAGTCTACTATTAATAGGGTTTGTAGATAAACTCTAATTAAATAGGATTGGTGAAGGGATGATATAGAAAATTCTATCAATTGTAGAGATAAGGCGCTTGATAGCTTGTTAAGAAAAGCCATACATCCGAGAAAGCCCTTAAGAATGATGCCTATTACATATTTATACAGGCCTGTCCCTCAGAAGGGTATTTTATATGCAACGAAGCGTACCAGACACACATCCGTTGACATCCTAATAAAAAAGGCAAAAAATATTTCCAATCTCTCGTGAATTTTTAAATCGAATAACTGAATGTGGGCTTGACGGTATTCTCAAAATAAAACAAACAGAACCGGTCTTAAAAGGCCTAAGTCTAGGTCTGAGTATCACAAAACTTTTCCCTAGCAGCCACCAATATTGAAAAAATATTTTCACAACAAGATTTTGTTGGACCTCGAACTGATCAGCCTATATATACAGGGTGTCCCGAAATTAAGGGGAAATACTTTACCACTATATTCTCCGGCTGAAAATAATAGAATTTTTTCATACGGACATAAGTGCAGAAATGCTTGTTAAGGTAGCTACCCCCCCTCGAATGGGGAACCCTGAAATCGTTTTCTTTTTTAATATTTTCGAACCCGTTCCTAATTAAATTTTGAAATTAGGCATGGTTATAAATTTTTAACGATAAATTAGTTTCTGAATTCAGAATTTTAAAAATTTAGTCATAGGCGTCACATACCGGGGTGGTTAAGGGTTTAAATAATCTCATTCTTTGAACCAGTCGTTTTTCTTTATTATTTTCTTAATAATTATGAAATTTCAAAGTATTCTGCGTAAAAAGGTACCCTTAGTTCACCTTGATAGGACTTAGGCCCACTTGCATCAAAATTATACTTAAGATATTCTTAGTTAAGAATGTCTTAAATCCTAAGTTAACCTTAAAATGTTCTGTTTTGCATCAACCTGCTTTCAAACAAACTTAACTAAGTTTCAAAAAAAGCCGACAACACTCCTTTTCTTCCTAGGTGTGTTTGGTAATAGACAAACGTTACACCAATTATTTCGTTAAATAAAATGAAATGGAAACAACAATAGGTGTCTTTAGTTTTCACTGGCTACTTCCTATAACCTGAACTAACCTTTATTGTTCTTCCTATTATTATTTATTCATGATACAAAGAAGATAATTTATTAACTTCTATAGTATAGGTTATGTAGTTATGTTTATTTTGGCGTTGTAGGTAAAGCAGAAATTTTATTCTTAACTGTCCGCCCGAGTCCTACCGCCTACCGAGTCCTGACGATTTACGCTTGCTCTTTTTGTACGGAATGGCAAAACTCTTTCTCACGACAATCCTAACCTAACCTTTTTAAAAAATGTGTTTATTTGTTCGTGATTTGTTCTCAAATTTTGTTTACGGTTTACCTACACACGGAATATTGTTATTAATTTATTTAAGAAGTAGTCCATATTCTGTGGCGAGATTGTTAATAGAAATAAAGGTCTGTCTTTACCACCAAATAACTTTATTTGCCCCTCTAGGGTAGAAAACAAGGGTTATAAAAATACATAAAATGACGATGAGTTAAAATAAATTTCTTAATGAATGTGTTGTACTAGTTTCGACTTTAGAGAAAGTCATCCTCAGCAACTAACCATTTAAGAGATTTTTATATGTAAAGAAGTTAAAACAGTTGGGGGAACAGAGAGGTGATTCAATAATACAATACAATATAATGCAGATTATGCAACCTTTGGAATCGACAGGAGTTTAGAATAAGAACGATGTATCTCCATGTGAAGGTAAAGGTTGATTTATACGCAAGTAGAATTAAGGATCCTAATCATAGTCGAGAATTTAAGTAATGTTGAAGTAAAAACGTGTTGAAAAATAAGAATTGTAACATATCAATTCGTTCTCTTTTAAGTGAAACTAAATTGGCGAGGGGACACGATTAATGTTATGGTGGATTGTATATTTGGTAATGAAATTAAATGAATGATAATGTCCTAATAATATTAATTCAATTTTATTTTTATTTTATTTTTTAACAAGTGAATGGTGACCACTTGATGCATTCCCATTTTATTTGAGATGGCATAGTCTTATTTTGACAACCCCCCTTTTTAGAATAATAAGTTCATTTAATTTCATTACCAAATATACAATCCACCATAACATTAATCATGTCCCCTCGCCAATTTAGTTTCACTTAAAAGAGAACGAATTGATATGTTACAATTCTTATTTTTCAACACGTTTTTACTTCAACATTACTTAAATTCTCGACTATGATTAGGATCCTTAATTCTACTTGCGTATAAATCAACCCCTACCTTCACATGGAGATACATCGTTCTTATTCTAAACTCCTGTCGATTCCAAAGGTTGCATAATCTGCATTATATTGTAGGTATTGTATTATTGAATCACCTCTCTGTTCCCCCAACTGTTTTAACTTCTTTACATATAAAAATCTCTTAAATGGTTAGTTGCTGAGGATGACTTTCTCTAAAGTCGAAACTAGTACAACACATTCATTAAGAAATTTATTTTAACTCATCGTCATTTTATGTATTTTTATAACCCTTATTATTAATTGTTTGCCACTTTTATAGACTTATATTGGTTAAACAGCGCTAACACGGCATCTAATCCACCTTTTTGGTTCCAATTCGCCCTTTTCAAGTTCACCGGGGAATATTATTATTAATTGTTTGCCCCTTCTAAAGACTTATATTGGTTAAACAGCGCTAACACGGCATCTAATCCACCTTTTTTGTTCCAATTCGCCTTTTTCAAGTTCACCAGGGAATATTATTATTAATTGTTTGCCCCTTTTATAGACTTATATTGGTTAAACAGCGCTAACACGCATCTAATCCACCTTTTTGGTTCCAATTCGCTTTTTTCAAGTTCACCGGCCAATTATTTACCAGCCCTTTTTGATTCGATCTACGTTAAAAAAGACTAAGTCATAAAAAAACTAAAAAAAATCATGAAAATACTAAAAAATTCATTATAAGAAAAAGCGCCCAATGTGGGAATCGATCCTGCGACCTATAGCACGGAACCTAAACGCTATGTACACTACACGACGGCATAACCAGTAAAGTTAAGTTAATGTAGTAACAGTAGAATGAAAGCAGCGGCACAGCCAATCAGAACGTCTTATTTTTGAAAGAGTTTTGCCATTCGGTACGAAAAGAGCAAGCGTAAATCGTCAGGACTCGGTAGGCGATAGGACTTCATAGGACTCGGGCGGACGGTTAAGAATAAAATTTCTGCGTAGGTAAAGGCAACATACGTATTTATGTTGTATTTTTATTTTTGTCTATAGATCATTTTCAAACATAATAATATGGCTAAAGAGAACCACCAATTGGTACTTATAATTTGTTACCAGGTAGCCTGGAGGAAAGTATTTATTTTAAATTACTATTACCTATGTTGTTTCATTAACACACTACCTATTATATAGCCTCCTGAGAAATCCGTTCTCAATTAGCCCTAGAAAGTCAAAATCGTCGTTAAACATCTCCATCACAACACCAAAAATTGCTTAAATTTTAGATTGAGGTTAGGAATAAGTTAAGATTGCTTTAAGGACGCGAAAACAACAACTTGAATTTAAGAAATCTTTAGCGATGTTAAGTCTTTCTCAAATGCTGGTGCAAGATAATTTTTACTTAAGGGTTAAGAGCGACTTAAGTTGTTCTTAAAAGTTTGGTGCCAGTGGCCCTTACAGTTTTTAAAATACTAAGCAGAAATTATCACTAAATGCTATTATTTCAACAAGGGAAATCATCCTTTTTTACCTAAAACTTAATTAACTATATTATTTGTTCAATATAGGGTATTATGATCGTGCCTCATTGTCTGCCTCTAATAAAGTTGGTAATTATTCTTGTTTGCTGCATAATTTCGAAAACATCCCCAGGCATGGGAAGTGTGTAGGTGTGCGAATAATTTGGCTGGCCTGACCTCGTGTTAACAAACCCCATTAAATGACGAAACTCGTGTAGTGGCTAACGAGTTGGTTGGATCTGAATCGGGCATGATTTTTATTATTTTACACCCGAAATGTGTGTTATAGGGTTGAATATAATATCATTAAAATAAATTGACATAACTAGTATAGAAGCTTGGAGGGCTAGATATATGTATTTCGGATATTGGTTGCAAACCTTACTATGTCGACTGTTGCTATAAGCAGTCGTGTAGTTGTTGTGGAGAACCAACTTCTTAGGTTGTGAAACAATACACACTTCTTCTTCCATGTCCTGACCTGTCATATAAGTCATATAAGTACAGGGATCTCTGAAACTATAACAGATACAAGAGGTAATGGGGGTAACTCTGAAAAATGGTGGAGCAACATAACGCCGAAGAAAAGATTTAGAAGTTCCGAATATCTTCGGAGATATCCGAAAGAAAACGAAAATTAGCAATTAGTTTTTTTTTCTGATTACAATTGTTAAAATAATTTCAAACAAATGTCACATTTCTATTGCCACTTTTTCCGGGGTATCAAGAACAATTTAAACACCATCCCTTAAACACTATATAATTGTGTTTACATTAAAGGATCCAAATAATAAGCATTATTTAGGTAGGTCCACCCTGAATTTATCGCAAGCTATTGTTATATTTGAGGATTTACCATTGTTATTGGGAAAATCCCTTAGCCAGGAGCGTGTATTGGGGAAGTTTTTAAATTAAAAATATTAGACATGCCTATTCTCCTAAAATTGTATTATATTAAATTCGTAGGTATTTATAAGATATGAAAACACTTAAAAAATCGTATTAACAATGGGTGGTACTATTTTACATAATATAATTACAAAAACAAGATATAATATAGAACCTTACAAACAAAGCATTTCCAAAAATGGAATAATACTTTGTCGTTATGGCTTAATAATAGTCCGATTTGGAAGATGAACTTTATTTACATCGTTTATAATAAGCGGTTCAACCATTTCTTCGATTATTATATCTACCTGCCACAATTCGGTTTCTTCTTCTATCAGATGATCGATACACTTTTTTCACTTTTCCGCACTGATTTTTCCCATAGCTTCATTAAAGAGTCTTTTTAAGTCCACCATTTTATAAGTCGTGTTTTTTCTGGCGACATCTGTCTTTATTTAAGCCCATATAAGTTCGATCGGGTTTAATTCGCAGTGGTAAGGAGGGAGTCTAAGCACAGATATTGCCATTTCATCGACTACATATTTTTTTTATGCATTTGTATGTAAATTGACTAGTACCAATAGTTTTTCTTTTTAGGAATCTAAGGAAAATTCTATTTGTCTTAAACTTAGCCATTCTGTTATTCTACTCTTACGCCACGCACTTGTCGGTAATTTTTCCGTCAGCCTAGAGTGATAACTTGCATTATCCCATACAATTATTGCATCTTTTGGTAAAAGATCTAACACTTGCTTCAACCATTCTTCAAAGACATCGGCATTCATATCTTCGTGATACTCTCCTATATTCTTAGATTGGAACATCAGTAGACCACCTTTAACGAAGCCTTCAGGACTTCCAATGTGGGTTATGATAAGTCGATGTCCTTTTCCAGATGGCGGTCTTAATCCTGTGGACAATTCCTCCAAAAAAGCTTGCCTTAAACTTTTAATATCTTCATCCTGCCAATATTTAGTCATAGTGTGGCCTTCATTTAGCCATGTTTCGTCTAGGTAAAATATGTTTTCTTTTCTTCTCTGGCTTTTCGGACGCTTCTTAAGTAATTTCTTCATCAACAATCGATATCGTTTCTGCCTATTAAAATCGATTGCCTATTATGTTTTTTCCACCGAAAACTTATTTTTTTTTAATAATTTCCAAGGCGTATTTCTACACATAAATAGGTAGTTCTGGTTTTCTTGGATTGAGGATAAGATTTTGTCCAGCGTGGGAATTTCTTTATTTAAAAAGAGACTATAAACTTTTCGCCTTATTCTCTGCATTAAAGCATCGTCCAGCTCAAGTTTTGGTCGTCCTGGAGAAGTTTTTGGAGGTTTGGCGTCAACACTTTTTTCTTCTTTTAAGAGTTTATATATTGTTGTTTTCCCAACGTTAAGCATATCTGCTGTAAATTGCACTGCATTGTCAATACCCAAATCCACATTCTTACTTTTAATAGAATCGTAACAATTGAGAATTCTTTTTTTTTCATTTACTGTACATGGATCGACTCCAGGGCGTTTAGGCAATTGTTGAAAATTCTCCATATTTAATTAGAGAAACAATAACACTTCACACTTTGACTAGTTTCACTAAGAAACAAACACCCAAGGTAGGTATGTTTGGATATTATAAATAGATGTATTATTCGAATAGAGGCACCCATAAAGGCATAATAACCACATGATTAGCAAACTAGGTTAGAATTCTGAAGTATCCATTAAATGGAGAGTATTAAGCTATATTTTTTGGTATTTGGGGTATGTTTATGCAGGCGAATAGATGCGACTATCTGGCATTTTTATCTGACATAGTTTTCAAGTTTGTATTAACTCAGTTACGTCCGTATCACGCGTCTCCGTTCGGATGATGCCAATTTCACCTATCCGTAATACGCATACGGATATCCGTGATCACGGATGCATGTGGGTTCAGACTTAGGGCCTGACCAGTCGTCAGAATTTATTTTGACCGAATGTCACTGTCAAATCCACCAGTCAAAGGTCACAGAGAATAAACCAGACCATAACCTTAAAATGAAAAGGGGTCTCGCGCACGGAGGTAGATCTACGGACTTCCGGTTCTACGACACAAAATGAAACATAACCAAAACAACTTGAAAGTAACAACGTTACACTATTCTTAAGAGAACGGTCTTATCATTGCAATTCGATAATATTTATTAAGGATTTCTTGCTTGTTAATGGTCCTTATGAGACCTTAGAAGATTTAATTAACATATCGAAGTATGTTCCGAAACTAGTTATCCGCTAACCAATTACATTATAAGACCCCACTCTGGAAGTCGGCCAAGTTGCGGATGAAAAGCCATTATAAAGGAATTACAGTTTATTTTGAGGTGTCGGAACAGGATTTCATCTTAATTTCACAGGATTTCTACCTTCCCTATACGAAACGTGACATTTGTGTTAGAATAAACAGACGAATATTTATTTATAATTGAATCATAGATATCTCCGGGGTGAAGATTATTCATATTGAAGAGGAAAGAAAAATCCAAAATTCCTCACTAATATTTAATATCTTTCTCTACGCGTTTCGGTTTCTTAAACCATTTTCAAGAGCTGTCTAGAAAGTTCATTTATATAATAATCTCAATTTCAAATCAAAATTATTAGGTAGGTATTACTTACATTCTTACATAATATAATCACAAACTTTACATTAAGGACACAAACAAACTCACAATGGCAAACACAGGTTAACCAATTATATAAAATTGATCAACGGGATAAACCCAAAAACATTTGAAAATAAAACCTGTTCTACTCTTTGATAAAACAAAATATACCGAACCAGCGCGACAGTACTATCAAATAAAACAAAATTTACCGAACCAGAGCGACATCTAGGTACTATTATTTAAACAAACATTTACTACACTAACTCGTTCACAATTCTCGCTGCTTCTCTATAGTGGGAGTTGACAGGATCGTTCAAACACTCAATTTGATTATTTATCTCTAATTTGGCCATTTCTATATTTTCTAAAAAATTCAGCTTATGGCCTTTATTTGCATTATGTAGCATTTTAAAGTTGTCTTTAGTATTAAAATTATGTAAATTCTCTCTTAAATGTAGGCCAAAAGCTGATCTCTTGTCATTAGGCGATTTCTGAGAGTTTAAATGTTCTTTTATTCTGATATTAAAACTACGTCCTGTCTGACCAGCATATTTAGCTGTGCAAGAGTTACAGGACAACAAATATACCCCACTTTTGTCAAGCACGTTAATTGAATCCCTTACTCTCGAGAATAAGCTACATAAATTGTTTACTGTAAATTGTTGTTTAAGGGCTTCAATACATTACCCACCCTCAGCCATAAGCTGAATTTTTTAGAAAATATATAAATAGCCAAATTAGAGATAAATAATCAAATCGAGTGCTTGAACGATCCTGTCAACGCCCACTATAGAGAAGCAGCGAGAATTGTGAACGAGTTTAAGTAGTGAATGTTTGTTTAAATAATGGTACCTCCTTTTGTGCAACCTAGATGTCGCTTTGGTTTGGTATATTTTGTTTTATTTTTAAATGTTTTTGGGTTTATCCCGTTGATCAATTTTATATAGTTAGTTAACCTGTGTTTGCCATTGTGAGCTTGTTTGTGTCCTTAATGTAAAGTTTGTGATTATAATATGTAAGTAATAACAAATAATTTTGATTTGAAATTAAGATTATTATATAAATGAACTTTTTAGACAGCTCTTGAAAATGGTTTAAGAAAGCGTAACGCGTAGAGCAAGATATTAAATATTTGTAAAGAATTTTGGATTTTTCTTCCCTCTGCAATATTTATTAATATGCGCCTGCGGTCTGAATTTAAAAATTCATTGATCGCGGAAAAATCGGTCTATGAAAACTAGGAAAGTAACCACTTAAAAAACTTAATTAACTTTAATCACTCTAGACCTACCCACTTACAAACTTTGCACTAAAAAGTTGGTCGGTAAGTATTTCTAGAAACGTAGAAGTTTAAATTCTTCAGTAACAGCCAGAGCCAATTAAAAGTTAGTCTAGTTAAAGTGTCTGACAGGAGAAATTCCAGAAACTGTGTAGAAACTCCGATTATTAGCTAGTTAGAAAATAAACAGTTTTATTTTTTAATTTCAGCGTTCAAGACATAGACGGGTCATATTTCGAAAGTTTCACGGCCCTGGCGTGGAAGCAGGAAAATCAAAGACAAAGCGTGCTCAGAAATGCTGAGGCGACCGCATCTGAAGCCCCCCCTCCTGAGCAAGATCTGGGCATCAACCCCATCGAATACACATCGCCTCAAAACGAAAAAGAGAAGCTCTATGTGGAAATGCTTTACACTATTGCCAATACGGTACGTTACATATTTTTTGTTTTCAAAGTGCATGGTGTATTGTCGGATGTTTTCTTTATAGGTTGGGGCACCAGCTCCTGGTGGTCAGTACGCGCACTACAAGGAAGACTTATACCTTTACGGGCAGCGGGCGTTTGGGATGCCTCCCGACCGGCACTACAGAATGTTACACGTGGCTGGGGAGGAGCAACCTCCCATTGTAGTGCTGAGTGTCATAGTTATAGAAGCTGAAGGGCTGGAGGCTAAAGATGCGAATGGTAAGTGGATCAATTTGGGTGTGGTAATGAAAAAAATACTCTTGTACAGTAAAATCTCTCAATAGCGACCACCCTCGGGGAATTAAATGTTGGTCGGTTAACAGGGGTGATCGGCTAATAGAGAAAAATTAAAACAACTTGTCTGCATTTTGCAGTGTTTGTTTATTAATAAGTATATACATATACAGGGTATCCATTTAGTGTGCCGGTGGACGATATCTCGTTAACGGTCGACTTAAGGACAAAAACTTTAATACAAAAGTTGTAAAAATTTTAAATATACTGGTTGGCTCAAAAATCCAGGGTGGGCCAAACATATTTTTTTTTAAATAGAACACTATACATTTTTTTAATTATATTGAAGCCTTTAGTAGTCCTCTATTCCACTTTAAAAAATTTTGATCATCAAATTCGACGTTGTTAGGATATGAATTTTTCCATGGATTATTGGGTAAAAACGATTTTACATAAAAATCGTTGGGTTTTAACTATCTTTATAAATTTTTTTACTAAAATTTGAGAAAAAAAAGTTATTACATGTAAAATCGCCTAACTGTTATTAGAACTGGTATAAGTACTACAGAGTGTTCAACATTTTGGTTCAAACTTAATGAATTTAAAACCACGTTTTCGTTTTTTTTTTAATGAAACACCCTGTATTTTACATTTTTTTCGAAACGATATTTCAATTCCCTTTAATTTGATACCTTGTTTCAAAAAGTTGTTAAAGGAAACATGATTTCAAAAAATGTGTCTTAAAAAACCTTAATATTATGAACAATTTTTATGTTTGCTTATTCATTTTTAAATTTACTTCCAAAAAAATTAAGAACTTAATAAATTAGTGTGTAATTCATATCTAAGTAGTTATAAGCAATTTTACAGAAGAAACTTAAATTATTACCTATCGAAAAGTATGTAAATCTCCAATTTTGAGATAATCTTTCACCAATTTAAAACGAATACATATTAACGCATTACCTAAGTGTTCAAAGTGTCTACCATTTTGCAAAATGCAAGCGTCAATTCGTTTGAAGAAGGAGTCCCTCACATTTCTCAACATTAATGGGGTAATTCTACCAAATGATTGTCGGATTCGTTCCATCATGTCCTCCCTTGTTGTTGCTGGTGTGCTGTAAACATCGACCTTGACGGTGCCCCACAAAAATAAATCCACGGCCGTTAGGCCAGGTGACCTTGCTGGCTAACTGATCGGACCTTAAAATAATAAAAATATTAGGTAATTAAGAAATTTCATATTATTGGGTTTTCAACAACCATTCCTCCCTATCCACCGCTCTTGAAACTGTGCATTTAAATGTTCCCGAACATATAAATTATTTTAAATATTTTGTTTCAATTTACCAGAACTAAAATTAAATGAGATACATACTAACATACATATTATACAAGGAACTGTATGTTTGCTTTAATATTCTTATTTATTAAAATAATCAGAAATTAATGATTGCTTCATATTTTTTATATAATTTTTATAAAATTTAGATTAACATTTCAATGGCAATTGAGAAATATTTGTACAATTTGTAGACTTGTCAAAATTGTTAATATTTTTAGAAAAGTTTTCTAACTCTCTCAAACTTGCGCAGGATTCAGGTAGGCTTGATATTATCCAAATTCAGGTTCCTCTTCCTCTGTCTCAAAGTTGGAAGTAGTTTCATCCAGTTCTTGGATCTTTTCAATACACTCGATGATAACCAATTCTGCATTATCTGGTGGCAAATCGTTATCAATAGAGGCAGATGGTTTCAAGTTCACAAATATGTCCTTAATATTAGGAAAGAGTAATTAAAGGTAATCTTAATACACAAGAAAGGGGAAGACCCAACTGCTGCAGTGAGCTATAGACCGATCAGCCTACTCTCTAGTTTGGGAAAAACCATCGAAAAACTGATTTTGTCTCGTCTAAGTGACTTTGTGTTTAAGCGCAATGTTCTGCCTAATGAACAGTTCGGTTTTCGAGCCGAACATTGCACAGTTAGGCAGACAACGAGACTCACATCAAATATCATGAAGGGTTTTAACAGAAGGATGCACACGGGGGCGGTTTTCTTTGATGTCAGTAAGGCTTTTGACAAGGTATGGCACAACGGTTTACTATTAAAGCTAATAAGGCTCGGAGCTCCAAACTATCTCGTCAAGATTGTGGCTTCATTACTTGAAAATAGAAGTTTTGCAGTCTCGTCGGAAAGCGCGCTTTCTTTGATAAAACGCATCAGGGCTGGAGTGCCGCTAGGCTCACCTCTATCTCCGATGCTGTACAATATATACACTCACGATATACCGAAGGATAGACAAAATGAGCTCTATTTATTTGCCGACGACACTGCAATTACTGCAAAATCAAAACAACCGTGGTTGATAATCTCAAGGTTGCAGCGCCACATTAAACGTATAGAAAAATGGCTTTCGGCTTGGAAGATTCGTCTCAATTCTTCTAAGACGAAGGCCATATTTTTCCCAAAAAGCAACGTCAAACGACCTGAAACTAGGCTTAGCGTTAACGGGGTACAAGTGAATTGGTGCCAGGAAGTTAAATACCTGGGACTTATCTTCGACCAAAGGCTGAATTGGAGGCTAAATTCAATTAATAGAGTAAAGCTTGCATTGCGACAATTAAGCTCTATCTACCCCCTGCTTCACAGGAGGAGTAGAATTGGCAACAGGACAAAGGTCAACCTCAACAAGGTCTTGGTCAGGCCGGTTTTAACTTATGGTGCGCCCTCGTGGTGTAACATAAGCAAGGCGGAGCTGAACAAGTTCCAGGTAGTTTAGAACAAAGCACTAAAGCTCATAGCAAATGTACCGAGATATGCTATAAACCGAGTTCTACACAATGACTTTAAAATACAGACCATAAAGGAGTTCTTTTTAAAAATCATAACCGACTACTACAAACGTACGGACATTTCGACCAACGAACTCATAACACAGTCACATACAAGAGCAAGACCTAACTCGACATACAAACTACCTAAAGATTGGCTTCCTATTGGCGAGCCCATTTAACAGTAGGGAGGCACTAGAAATAGTGGAGAAGCACTATCAACACAGCACCGTTTTAAGAACGGTAAAAAAAGGCGCCAAAAACAAGCAGCATCAAAATCCTAGATAACCACGCACGACTCGCCAAGGAATAAAGCTACTGCCGAACAAAAATAAAAAATACATATGAACAATACCGACAAAGTAGACGGGGAAAGAAGAGAAGTCACAGGTCTAACCTAGCTTGCGAACACATGGAAGATCCCGTATATAGGAAAGAGTTGTGAGTGAGGAATATTGTCTTTTTCTTCGAAGTCATCAATATTATCTGTATGAGACATAAATCCGACTTTCATAAAGCACTTTTTTATTGTCACAAATTGGGCCAGGCCACCGAAACCCATCCAAAGCATATGGTAATAATTTTTTTCGATTCCTTGAAGAGAACAAATACTGTCTATATGGGCTAAAATACGGAACAAATTCATTTAAAAAAGAGGTAATAATTTTTTGAAAAAACGCTCGGACACGTCGATTATAATTTTTTCTTCCGAATTTTTTGCCTCAAAAAGAAATTATACAGGGTGTGTCAAAAAGTAGATGTAGCAAATATTTGTTGTATTTTAAATAGAACCCTATTGTTTTTTAGTCGAATTTTGAATTCTACGTCAAATTCTGCGCATAATTCATGTAGCATACCCTATCCTTATCTCTAAAGGTTTTAGAGAAAAATTACATCATAAAACGAAATTTTTCTTTAACCTCTTCAGGGATACTAGCACATTTGTGTACGTTTTAATCAAAGTTGTAAAATACATTGTTCCAACATGATACACATCTGCCCACTGGCAACCGTCGTGGCCTTCTGTATACCCCGTCTTATGAATAGCGCAATAAAGGTCAAAGTCGTTTGAATCGGTGTATTTCCCACAGTACCAGCTGACAGACACCATGCTGATTATAAAGAGGTTATGTGAATAAAATAATTCTCTGTTTTTTCCAAACGTGTTGTATTTTTGGACCACAGAAATAGGTAAGTACTGCAAAAATACTTTATAAAGAAGTTTATTTTAACGAATCTATACTTATATTATGAAAGATTGACTCAGTTTACGCGATAGCTGACGTACACATATGTGTACAGAGTGCAAATGAGTATGTTTTTGTTACTGTTTTGGCAAATGTCATGTTTGAAATTACCTTACTTCATAGCTGCGTTTGGGATGGTCGACGGATTTGGAGTGGAGTGAGAGTGGATTTTTATCATGTGACATTAGAACTTTAGGAGTGAATTCGTCAAACCCGAACGCTTTGGAGCCGTGGTGGAACCCAAACATAACCTGACAAAATTATACCTATTGCTTTAGTGATTTAGTGTTAAAATTTATTTGGGTTAAAATATTTCAAAGCTGTTGAATATGTCATACTATTATTCCGGTTTTAAAATTCATACAAGAAGAGTATTTTGAAGACTCTAAAGAGGAAGGACAGCTAGTTGAAAAAGTGGAAAATTTTGCCGAACAATAAATACGTGAAGGTGCCGAATATTCAAATCAAATCGAAAACAAACCGCAACTTAACCTCTACCTAACACACAACTAGTGGAAATACGCATGCCCACTCCAAAAGTTCTTCCCTGCGACACGGAACTTTTGGAGTGCGCACTTTTCACTCTTTATTCGATACCCGAACGCACAAAGATTTACTCTTTTCACTCCAAATTTAATACCCGAACGGACGGAGTGCGCTTGGGTACTTGTGGAGTGAAAAGAGAGCCATCCCGAACGCAGCTTAGGTCATGAATTTATAAAGAATAATAATAAATAAATGTAATTAATTTTATAACCCAATAATATGATAATTTGAAAAAAAAATTTTTTAATTTGTCTACATAAACGTGTACCTACCTAATTCTTTTGGCTAATAATATTTTTTTTACATTCAAAATCAGGTTACCACGATGTTTCGCCAGATATCAGCGAGAAATTTTTATGGTAGAAAAGAGAATGATGCGCACATCTTGAATGGCGTTCAAAATCCGAACAATTCAGATTTGGAAGAAATTGATATAGAGGAAGATGGCAGTTTAGATGCTGAACTGGATACACTGTTTGAATTGCCAAATAGGAATCCTGATACAGAAGAACTTGGGGAATCAAGTGAGAGCAGTAGTGATACCGATAGCGAGTATAATTTGCCTCTCAGAGAGTTGGCTAATAGATGCAAGAAACGAAAGGAAAGAGCTCAAAATGTGGCAGCTCCATCGCCACCTCGTGAAATATGGTATGAGGAAAAAGATAACGAGCTATCCAATAATCCACCGCCATTTCTAGGCACATATCAAGTGAATATAAATGGGGATACGCCATACTCTTTCTTTACTCAACTCTTTCCAGATGAGATCTTTCATCTAGTAACTACAGAAACCATACGATACGCTGTTCAGTCTGGAAAACATGCATTTGTCGTCACGGTTGCTGAAATAAAACTTTTTTTTGCCATAAATACCATGATGACGTACATAAAATACCCTGCATATCGAATGTATTGGTCATCGATTCCTGGTTTGCGTTTTGACCCTATTGCTAATGCCATGCCTCTAAAACGATATGAAGAAATAAAAAGATTCCTTCATTTCAAAAATAACGACGATATTCCTGAAAACAATGAGGATTCATTCATAAAAATACGACCCTTCTTGGATATTCTAGAAAGAACTTTTGCCGATGCTGCTACCCCAACAGAGTACATGGCTATCGATGAAATGATTATCCCGTTCAAAGGAAGAAGCAGAAACAAGCAGTACATAAAGTCCAAACCAAAGAAATGGGGATTCAAAGTATGGGTACGTGCTTCAGCAGATGGATTTGTGTCTAAGTTTGAACTTTACCAGACATTACCAAATGTAGATAAAACAGAATTAGGTGTTATTGGTGATACAGTAACAAGGCTATGTTCAGGACTTCAAGGTCTCAATCATAAAATATTTATGGACAACCTCTTTACTTCTATACCAACAGTCACCTATCTCAGAAATAAAGATATTCATGTAGTGGGAACCGTTAGAGCGAATAGGATCCATAAAGCAAATGAAAAGCTGACTGATGGTAAAACACTACAGAAAAGAGGTCGGGGTTCATGTTCCGTGACAACATCTTCAAACAATATTACAGTGCTGCGATGGGCTGACAACAACCTTGTCCATATGATTTCAACTTTTGCCGGCAAGAATCCTCAAGATGTTGTTAGAAGATGGGATAGAAAAACTAAGTCTTACGTTGAAGTACAAAGACCGCAAGCTGTTATTCAGTATAACCGATTTATGGGCGGTGTCGATCTATCCGACAGAATGATAGCACACTATCCTCATGCTATCAAAAACAAAAAATTTTATCTTCGAATTATATTTCACTTCATGTATATTGCAATTATCAATGCATGGTTGCTATACAGGAAACAGAAAGGTCCTACAACGGCATTATTGGAGTTCAAGGCATCTATTGCTTCAACCCTAATTGAAATTCATGGGAGTACAAGAAAACGAGGAAGGCCGTCGATTACCACTACGCCAAAGAAGAAGAAGGCATGTATCAAAGTATCACCTGAAGTTCGCATGGATGGGATGGAACACTACCCAGTGAAAATGGATTTCAAAAATCCACCCCGATGTCATGATAAGAATTGCAAGCGCAGAACAAGATACAAATGCGCAAAATGTCAAGAGAGCGTTTGTCCTGAATGCATGGAGTCATTTCATCAGTAGCTCATCTGCCCATTGGCCACACGTGTGCACGTTTCTATTTTTACAAATTTTGTACTGAAAAATAATTTTTGGAATTTTTTGTACATTTTTAATATGTACTTTGTTTGATATTAAAGCCTATGAAAAAAAAGTATATTTTTCTAAATAAAAAAATTAATTTGTCCTTGAAGAGGTTAAAAAAAGTTACATGTACCTACTTAAAGGTAAACAGGTAAATTTAAATGAATTGTCACTACGATAGCAAGTCATGTGTCAATCAAAAATAATTTTAGGTATAATTTTGAAAAACGGTGATCATGGTGCATTTAAATGAAACTCAAATAATCGAAATTTTAATTTTAATTGGATGTGGAGACAAAACAAGAAATCAAGATGAAGTTTTTAACTTGTTTAGCGCTAAGTATCCAGAACGACCGATTACAAGATCTACAGTGAGTAAAATCGAGAAGAAATTCAGGAAAACAGGGAATGTAAAGGATCGTCTACGGCTAGGTCGTCCAAAAATGAGTGAAAACACAAAATTAAACATTTTGTTAGAAGTTGAGGATAATCCCCATAGTGCATCCACTGAAGTAGCCCTTAATAATGATGTGAGCCGACGATCTGTTTTGCGGGTACATTGAAACAAGAAAGTACCATCCGTACAAAATTAGGTTGCTGCACGAGCTAAACGAAGATTATCCCGACCGCCGACTACAGTTTTGTGAAACTATGATGGAAATTTGCAACTTAAATCTATTTTTCCATCGCAACATACTTTTTAGCGATGAAGCCACGTTTTGTTTGAATGGTTCGGTAAACAGACAAAATTTTCGGTATTGGAGTACAAATAATTCCCGTTGGATGAGAGAACAGCATACGCAAAACCCACAAAAAGTAAATGCTTGGGCAGGGATATTAAATGATAGAATTATTGGACCTTTTTTCTTCGATGGAAATCTTACAGGAGACCGTTATTTACAATTTCTTAAAATGAATTAATTCCCACACTATAGCAGCGGATTTTCCAAATCCGAATCCGCCTAATCTACCAGAAGCGTCTATTTGGTTTCAGCAGGATGGTGCTCCGCCTCATTTTGCTCGACAAGTACGAGAGTATTTGAATACTGTATTTCCCGAACGATGGATAGGTAGAAGAGGACCCAAAGAATGGCCTGCAAGATCTCCCGATCTTACACCAATGAATTTTTTTCTTTGGGGTTATTTGAAATCAAAAGTGTATAAGGATAAACCACAAAATTTGGAAGACTTAAAATTTAAAATTAGATATGAAATTAGGCAAATTAATGAAAATACTGTAAATAATGTTTTAGAAGGGTTTTTAAGTAGAGTGGCATATTGTCAAGAAGTTAATGGTTGGCATTTTCAACACTTAATAAAATAGTTTTCGTTTTATGATGCAATTTTTCTCTAAAACCGTTAGAGATAAGGACAGGGTATGCTACATGAATTATGCGCAGAATTTGACGTAGAAATCAAAATTCGACTGAAAAGAATAGGGTTCTATTTAAAATACAAAAAATTTTTGCTACATCTACTTTTTGACACACCCTGTATAATTTGTTTTCGGAAACTCGGAAGAAAAAATTATAATCGACGTGTCCGAGCGTTTTTTCAAAAAATTAATACCTGATTTTTAAATGAATTTGTTCCATATTTTAGCCCATCACTGTATATTAAAAGCCTCTTACAGCCACTTGCAGCGACTTTTTATTAATTGTTATTTAACAAATGGACCTTTAATTTTAATTGTTACTTAAGTTGCAAATGATTTGCACGGAAACATTTCCTCAAAATTTTAACTAACTATGCTTTAATTTTTGTTACAATATGGCAACGTCGCAAGGACGCTGTAATTTTTGCGTTTTTCTGTTGGAGGGCCTTGATTTAAACTTCAAATTGACTTGTGCTTAAAATCCAAATATCTTTTTGGCACAAAAATTATTTTTGATTTTCTTTTTGTTTGTGAGTTATAGTGTTGAGTTTTTTAAAAAGTACCTATCTGTGGTACCTATTCATTTTCGCTACTATGTCGGCAGTATAGCGCCTGCCCACATCTTGGCCCTTGTGACTTGCTTAATTTCGGCCTTTCCCACGTCGGTTGACTCGGCTTCTGTGGCGGCAGCTACAAAACTTCAATTTTGGGGTTCGGAGAGAATCTGTGTGCTAGTTTTTGTTTCAGGCGGGATGGTAGTGCCTTGTTGAGCTTGTTTGGTTATTTATTTATATTAGGATAGTCTCGAAAAGGATAGATCCTCGTACGCTGCGTAATTTCTTAAGTATTTATGTGAGATATTAGGTGTTGAAGCTCTTATTTGTTGTAAATAATGAACAAAGATTGCAATGGAACACGAAAGTTTTTTATTATTTAAAAATTCAAAAAAACATATATGGCACACGTACACACTATTGACCCACACAGCGATTCTCTTAAAATACAATGCGTAATTTGTTTTAGCAAAATACAGAACAAAACTATGGCCCTTAACACTTACTTCCGATCCGGGTTTGTTGTTGAACCTTGGAAAAAAACCAAATTGGTCCATTTCTTCGTAATAATTACGGCGCTCATTGAGTCTTCGAGGGAAGCCAAATACAACAAAATCCAATGTTTCCAAATCATCTGCAACCCCATCCTCTACCAACCCATCTTCAATAACGTTTATATAATCCATCTTTTTTTCTGTCTGTTTTTGAGTTTTGTGTCAAAAATCAAAATTAAACTAGCACGCACAATTAACCTTAAAACAGCTTTAAGTGACCAAATTTGGCCAATTAACTAATGGTCCTTTAAAGAACGCTTTAAAAGACCATTAAAATCGGTGCAAGATACAAAATACTCTAATGGCACTTTAAAGGGCCTTTACCCTAAAGGTCGTTTAAAAAAAAGTCGCTGCAAGCGGCTGTTAAATAAGGTAGCTTCTGTAGAGCATTTTAAAATTCTGAATCATGGTCCAAGGGTAGGCAATGTGAGGTAGTATTGGGTGGAAGAAAAATAAGTGTGACATTATCCAGATGAGACGTTGTATTATCCAGAAACAATACCACTCTTATATTTTGCTTTTTCATCTTGGTATTAAATCTGTGAAGCCACGTTATCATGATGTCTGCTATTATCCCCGCTGTTTCGTTCGAGACCCATTGGAGGGGTAACTTATAATGGTCAATAGCCTTTCTTTCAAAGCAGTAACGTCCTCGATATTGATATCGGCTGATTCACTACGTATTTGCTTGAATTTTTCTAACCATCCATTTGATGCCTTGAAGTTATCTAGTCCTAGACATTAAGCAGATTCGAGGGCTTTTGCTTGAATTATGGGCCCGGATATTGGTAAATGCTTGTTTCGCGGCTTACAAAACCAATTAAAAACAACTTGGTCCACTGCCAGTCTTCCGGTTTTGGGAAATTTCCTTTTTTGTTCACCGATGCCACCTTCTTGAAATAAATTTCTAACTTCTGCTTTATTTTAAAGCAACATAGCCACCAAATTTTTCAGCCAAATTCCTAGCATTTAAACTAGTTTTTTCACTTGCCTCGATTATTTCATTTTTCCCACCATCTTTAAATATTCACGTTAGTGCCAAAACACACAAAAACTGTTATATGGGGAATTCCTAACGCAGGTGTTCACTTTATAGGGGCGGTCGCAAGCAGAGGTTTTACTGTAGTTTAATGCAATGTTGCAATTCCAAAAATTAATTAGTTTTATGGCTCCTTCCCAAGGATAGCGTTAAACTAAATCGTTATGGCAGAAACACGGGAAGTTAAGGAAGGCTTTATTAATGCCAGTATGGTGAGAAACACAAAAGGCTTGGCAGTTTGTAAAACCCCGAGTTAATTATAACAACAATAATGAAGTAAACTCATTACGTTGCGAGGAAGCGCAGGAACTGTACATATAGGCTTAATAGTCCAAGAGCCGGCATGATATGAAATTCATATTGGGATCGTAATTTCGTAAAACATCTTTTAAATAGAATTTTCACATGGTTGAATAAAAATCAAGTAATCCCGGAGTCACAGTCGGGCTTCAGAAAATAGCGTAGCTGCTCGGATAGTGTCTTCGTTCTTCAATCTGTTATAATGAACCACTTAAGGCTGCGAGACCGAAAAGTTTATGCCGCTTTCATCGATTTTCAACGTGCCTTCGACTCAGTTTCCCATTCGTTGGCTTTGGTCAAAACGAATTAAATTAATAAAAATCCAAGAATAAATTCTGCGGGGTGGAGAATAGTAGATTCTAACCGAGTAGCAGACTATATTTTCTCCACGACCAAAAAAAAACGAATAAAAATAAATAAAATCTGTACAAAGCAATTAAGTTATTTATTCGCAATATTCGTAATTTCAGGTGGAGTATTATCCAGTTCCATATCTGATTCATCCGATTTTTCACTCATTTTTTGACTTGCACTAAAATTTGTCTGAAAATAATTATTACAACGCGGTCATTTTTATCTGACACTGACAGTTTCGAAATTCATGGTAACCTATGTCGTTTAGATCAATTACAGAATATTCATTCCGTATCTTGTTATGGAATGAAAATACACACAAAACGCATAAGAAGCAAGTGTTTCAGAATAAATATTCCAACTCAAGAGCGAGAATTTTTACATTCTATTTTCAAAAATGATTTTGGAATTATTGCATTCAGTAATGGTCGTGGAGAAAAAATGTTAAATACTTCATGGGATGTAAGTATATTTACTAGTCTCGAACTTTATTGCCAGCCCTCGCTATGGCTCGGGCGCAAAATCGTTCTTGAGTAGTAAATGTTACTTACATCCCTTGTAGTATAAATAACTATTTAATGTGAAATAATCTTTACGTCGATTCTTGACGATAGCGTCATAGAAATTATTTGCTGGTGTTTGCTGTATTAACTATACTATGAAAATTTCGTAATTTTGCCATCACATTTAATTGAATAACTTAGGATCGGCTAATTAGAATTTATTCAAACTTGGCATGTGGGATTACTACATCGACCTCTTCAAAAAATTATAATTCAATTTTTCTCTAAAATGTACAGGGGAACCAATATTTAGCCACTTTAGAATATTCATGGGATTTCCTATGTTCAACAAAGTCATGCATCACCCGGTATATGGCTTATCCCCCATTGTTTTCACGTGAATAATACACTCCCGAATTACCCTGTATTTCATTATATACAATATTTTTTTTTAAGTTGACTAAGATTAATTAGAATCGAAACATTAATTTACTTTTTGAAAGACAACAACCTTAAAATCGGTTCACTGAAGAAACATATATCATACATTAGATTGTCCTCCATTGCTATGCATTAGGATTTAGAAAACATTGGGCTTGTTTAAAGAGTTTTTATGAATACAAAGAATACGTAGGTCCTCCTCACATATGCGGATCAAAGTCGTTTTTGTTCATTTAACTGCTAAAAACGAAAAAGAGGGATCTACAAAGGTTTCCGTTGTTTAATCTTTTTTCTCCTTTGTTCGAAATTAAATGTTTGTAGACCTATAAAGACAGAAATTGTAGCGGACTATTTATTTAAGGGCCCCGTTTCGCAGCCATTTTATATGGATATAAGTACGCTCTAAAAGACATTTAAATGTTCTGTTTATAACCATTTACGTTTTATATTAAATTTAAAATATGCAAAATGTAAAAAGTGTTGTCATTCTAAAGAATGAAAATGGTTTCTTACATTTATTAAAACAAAACACAATTTTTATACGAAAACGTTGTTTCAAAATAAATATAAATGAATCTCGCTCTTCAGCAGAGAGCCCTGGTTCTGAAAGTTCATACTATAATTGCTCCGCAGCGTGGAAGTAATAAAACTAGGAAAACAAGTCAAGCTTTGTGAATTACTGGAATAAAACCGTAAAACCTGAAAATTCGGCTCCAAAGCGAAACATCGGCATTTATTACACAAAATAACCAAATAATATCATAACATTGGCGTCGACAGGGTGGCCCGACATGTTTGTTTACTTCGTTTTCACTTTTTATAGGTTTCAGTGACCCTTACTGCATGCTGGGCATTCAGCCGATGGCGGCGCCCAGTTCCCCCCAACCCCTCACCCCCAATCGCACTCTATCGGACGCCTGCTCCCCATGCGGCGTCGGGGGTAGTATTGGGGACATTAACCACAGCGGTGGCGGAGAGAAGCTTAGAAAACACCATAGGTAGGTCACAGGATTGAATTCCGGTAAGTATATGGCATGGGGGGGGGGGGGTCAAAATAATCCTAAATTGACATTGAAAAAAAATCCTAAAGTGTCCCTAAACAGAGACACAGAGCCCTAAGGGGTGAATGTCAACATTCCTTGAATAACCAAGATGTCGGCTCGACTTTTCCAACATTTCCGCGGCTTCTCTCAATTGAGGAGAAGTACAAATGATTGCTTCTGAATCGCTCATTGTCTTCACAAACACTTTTTTGACGACAATATATCGAAAATGCAACTAATTTAAGTGTGTATGATTGCCTTGACGCTTCCTTTAATTTGTGGATGTTTGCGAAGCTTGTGGTTATACAGGGGGTTTACTTTGTTAATTTGTCACATAGTAATTTGTAATAATTGTCACAAGAAACATCATTTGCATTTAAGTAGGGTTGTAAATAAAATAGTATACAAACCTAAGTGAAAAGCTTCATTCCTCGGTATGTAAAATACCATTAAACACAGTAACTAATGAAATAACAACACCACTAATAATTATTATGTCTCATATGCATCTAACTTATATAGGTAAAGTCTGTTCAGAGATATAAGAAAGTGACTAACTGATCCCTATTAGGAAACACCTCGTCCCTGAAAAGCCGTAAAGGCGTATCTCTATTATTACAAGTTTTCAGTAAAGCAATTTAAAGAAAAGTGGTGTCACTATTTTCTTTATAAACCCTAAATGATTAAATCTATTATACTTCCATTTTCACATTTATTTTAAGCAATATCTATTAAACACCATAGGCCATAACGAAAGTTTGTAAATTTACTATTAAATATAAATATCTGCTTTTGTTCGAGATATGCCTTTACGTTTTGCTAGTAACAAATTGTTGGTCACTGATCTATTGAGATACGCCTGTTCAAATTAAGATGCAAAAGGATTTAATTTTTAATTTTAAATTTTGATGGAAAATAACCAGGAGAAACGGGTATTTATTATAATATTTTATTTTATAAGGAAAACGAAATGACAGATTACAATAAATGGGGTCTTCTGAATACCTTTATTGAGACCAAAACGAAATACTAACATTTTAAAATCGGGAGAAAAAAACAAAACGGTAATATTTTAATCATTCAATCGTATGAGGCAAAGACTCACAAAAATGGACATGCTCAGGTATCTTTATGACTGGCGTTTCACCCGAATATAGAGCTTTTAAATCATTGTATTTTGCCAATGATATTGGGCGAAGCCCTTTATTTAATGTAATTAGCGGGTTCATCAATATTGGTGTATTTTGGCGTTTTAGAGTTAGTGATCGATAGTTTTGATCTTGGTGTCTCGTTTTAAAATGCATTTTATCTAAGGCATTTTTTTTACCATAAATTCAACCATGTCTGTCCATTTAAAAGCATTTCCCTCATCATCGATTCTTATAGTACGCAACCTAAGGTTTTCACTTAATAATTTATAGTCCAAGAAATCATGAAAGGTTAAGGAGAAAACTTCATAAGGTTTTGCGTGTCTTGCAAGACGAAATACGGGTATCAGTTGAGACGGTACAAACAATTCACCGGCCTTTTTAATTGCGTAATTAATCGCACTATGGGCGGAGTCGCCTTCACTTTGACCGTGACTAGTGGTAAAAAAACGAAGGCTAATTTCTTTTAGGTCTTTTGATTGCGGGATAAAGTGCAAAAGAGCTCCTGCCAAGATGGTATTTCGGTTTTGCCCCCCACAACCATCTGCGATAAGTTGGCTACACGGATTTTTTTTTCGTCGTATTCTAGTAACGTTTTAAGTAGTGCTGTTGATATTTCACAACCACCAAGTCCACTATCGCATTCATTCCAGGTATAGCAGTAGCAATCTCGAGACACTATGTCGTAAAAGGTTAAATTATAAACAGCAAATCTTCGTTTATAGAAAACTGCACCGTGGTTTGACATAGGCAAGTATATTACCTGTTGCAAATCAAAAGACATGCAAAGCAAGTTAGTATCATTTTGGGCCGCAACCTTGGAAAAGTTTTTGATCTCGCGTATAGCGTCTTTTGATCTTGTATGTTCGTCATACATTTCTTGCATTTCCAATTTCGTTTCTACAGAACCCTCATGATAAGTTTTGCATAAACCGCACTGATCCTTTTTCGGTCTATAAAATGAGAGATGTATGCCTTTAAAAACAGAACGGTATATTGTAAAACATGGTTTTTCAGTCATGGGTTCTAATTCCTAGACGAACATTGCATACATTTTCTTTAAAGTTAAGTCACTGTGCAGATATTCTCGAGTGCTCTTGGCTCGGCAATAATGCGACTCCACTCTTGGAAATCGACTAATGTGATCTTCTACCAATTTTCTATTAGCTTGATCCTTTAACGCAGCTGCATCACACCTACCGCCACGGCGATCCTTTTCAATTACACCAGTAACTTGAAGTTTTTCGAATACTGTTCTGATTGTCTTTTAACTTATACATACCGTGTTTATAAATAGTTTACGACACACCTTGACTAAACTACCTTCAAATGGCAGAAAAAAGAAATTTGTGTTCTGACGTCGCGATTGAGCTTTATTGGTGGTGGTCGATTTCTTGTTTTCCTGTTTTACGTACCGTGAAATAAATTCTCGTTGAAGTTGAATGTCTGTAAATATAGCTTGCCTATATTCTTCACTAAACTTAACACACTGTCTTCCGCCTTTTTTACACCATTCAGTGTTACACCTTGGACCCAATACCCGCTCCTTGACAGTTTTTTTTTGTATTAACTGAAATGTATTGTGCGCCACTGCGTCGTAGGGTTTGGGCTACTTTCTTTTTGTTTACCCTAATAGTTTCCTCTTTTTGATGTTCTCTTGGAGCTCCTTCTATATAAAAATCTTCTGGTATTCTTTCCTGGATATCTTTACTTTGTTTCTTCTTACTAGGTCGTTTCTTTAAAGTCAAAGTAGAGTCATCACTGTTGCTTTCGCTTTTGCGCCGATGTTTATCACACGAAGGCAAATCCTCCATAAAATGATCCCAACACAATAGAATAAGACATCGAAAACAAGAACTCCATACCTCTCTTTTGCAGCGATAACATATTGTCTTGCACCGACAGGCATAAACAAGCAACATTTGTTTTGAGATAGGCCTCAAATATTTAAGTATTTTCTTCAAATTAAATTGTAGCAAAAAGGCGTAAGTCAAGATTCGCCCTAGGGCGATCAAAAAATATATTATTTTGTGGCGTATCTCAAGATACGCTTATACGTCAAAATATTTTTATCCAATTTTTGAGATAGGACAAAGAGGAAAAATTTAATTTTATGGAAGCGGTGTTAGATTTAGATACGCCTTTCCGTCACAACATAGAGTACATATCTACATGTTTAAATCCGGGTCTAACTCAATTTCGCCTAAATTTGAGATACGCCTTTACGTTATAACAGGGACGACCTGGGCCAGCTGTAAAATTGATATATGGCCGAACAGGTCCGTATTTTGCTTAGAATTAATTCATGGTTTGTAATAAAAATAAGTAAGACATTAAATAATATTTTATTTATGTTTAAATGTGAAATTACAAGCTATTTTATTATTAAAAATTATATTTATGATTACAAAAATATACAAATTATTCGGTACTTCTAATAATTATTCACTTAATATATCAATATCACTATCGCTATCATCATCTGTTCTAATTATTATTTGTGCTATATTGTATATATGGATATAGGATTTTTGCAGTTTTTCAACATGTGTAACAGAATTTGCCCAACCTTGTTAAGGAGTGTTAAAAACTTCAGTTTCTATAAGCTCTAGTACACTGGAGTTAATAGTTGGGCAAATATTGTTACGACGAATGGCATATTTCAGTTGGTGCCTAACATGTTCGATGCCCTATATTTTTTGCATAATTATCACAGAAGTAGGTATTCCTTTTGTAGTTTTAAACTTTGTAAAACCTCAATTAATTGCCTTTTGGTGTAATCTTCCTGAAAATAAATGTCATTATCATACATGTAGTTTTAGATTGTTGCTTTTGTGTCATTTGAGGAGGGAGTCTTGGTCAACTGCCTACTATGGTAGCTTGCATTGTCCATTACAATTACGCTATTCGGAGGTATATTTGGAATTAGCTTGTTTTTAAACCAATCTTCAAATAAATCAGCAGTGGTGTCCTCATGGTAATCCAGAGAAGAATCTTTAATGTTTTTTGCAGACAGAGAAAGTCCATTTAGAATTCATCCGTCTTTAGATCCGGCATGCAAAATCGTAGTTCGTTTACCTCTTTTTGATGGCGCGCTTGTTTTACACCTGCCGTTTAAGCCAACCCAACCCTTTTCCGGGGTATCATATGTGTCGAACCAGGTTTCATCCAAGTTAATAATCGTCCTTTGCTGATCTCTGTAAATCCTAATTTTTTGTAGATATTCGGATCGCCATTCCCGAATTCTATTGATTCCATTAAAACTTGTCTTTTGCTAATTTTTTTAAATCTAAAACCCATGTGTTGGATCACTTCCATATCGTTGTTCTGCCACATTTAACGCCGGTTTCATCTTTTTCAAGCCTCTTAATTAATTTATCTAATGTAGGCACGCTTTGTTCCTCGTATAACTTGTAAATTTTACGCCGTATTATATCTTGATCATTTCCATCTACCTTCGAGAGAATGTAAGTATCGGTTATCTTTTTTTCCTCGCTAAAATGGCATTATTCACAATTTGCCATACAGTTCATGTTGGAATTTTTGTTAATGTGGCCGTTTTTTCTAACGCTGATAAGGATGTAGCAGTTGTTTTCGAAGGGTCTTATGAACAACCCACGTTGTCGCATGAACTTAGACCGACTGTTTTCTTACATTATTAGACAGATTTTCAGCAATCTCATACAGAGTTTCCTCCTCTTACTGAGGATTCCTTGCTTCTCTTGGAGGCCCTTCTACACCACGATGCGGCAAGAAACTTCCTTAAAAGGATTAGCTACTTTTAGCATTTTTTTATATTTCACTCGACTTTTTATCTGTTGCTCTTTAGCTACGATCAACCCTTTCAAAAGCTCTTGGGTACGTAAACGTCAATTTGAAAATATATCAGAATAATTTCCTCTCGCCTCCATATAATTGGCGAGTGCTTGTCCATAAATTAGATGCATGTCAGCATAGTCATTATAGGAATAATACTTCATTAAGTCTCATGTACACCAGTTTTCGTATAGATTAGCACTTTTATCCACAACCATTGGAGGAAGGAGATCCCCAGCGGCGTTACCACAAACCACTATGCTCATACAGGAGCGAGAATAGTTTTGTACCCGTTCAACCCTACGGAAGTTTCTGGGCACAATAACTTTTTTCGCACCTGGATCGTCGGTGATGTTGGTTTCGTCGTAATTATCCAGATTTTTATTGTCTATGTCACCTAAAACTTCCTGTATGTTGTTGAAAAACTGAATAATGTCATTTATATCTACAAAAGAGCGGGATTTTTTAATATTCGTGGCAAATCGTGTCGAAACATTGTTTCTTTTAATAAAATTGTCGACAAAATCAGGTCCTGGGTAATTGTCTTTGAAGATTCGCACTGTTTTGCCTTGTTTGTCTAAGAATTTCTTGTTTTAGTTGAAGGAAATCCCCATTTTGCCACCTGAGTTAAAGTGTCGCATATCACTTGCTGTTCACTCGTAGAAAGTACACTTGGATGTCCTACCGATAGTTGGTGTCTCTCAAGATACTTGTTTCGTACACATGTTTTGTACACATTTGCTGCTCTTTTTATTGGCATGCCGCTTTGAATGGCATCAAGGGCTTTTCTTAAATTTTCTTCAGAATAGTTCTTGTAACTCCGGGTTCCCGGAGTTGCCCGGTACTTTCTCACCATAATTAGTTCCTAAGAACCTGTAACAATATTGATTACCAACTAGTATTACAAAAATATGAAACAAAAAAGAAAAGAAAAATGACGTCAGTGTCAAAGTAACCGCGCAGTGCCAAAGTTTGACGGTACCTTTCACAAATCACCGAAATAAATTTAGATACGTAAGCTGGTCGTTCCCGCCAAACATTATTATTTTGTTTGGATCGCATTTAGTAGATGGCGTCGGTAGTGGCATCGCACAATTTGGTTAAGTTAAGTTCGTATGAGGGCGCCACGTTCATTTGCGATTTGCGATCGAGAAGAAGCACCCTCCCAGATTTCGTTGTTGTCAAGAATTTGAAGTGTATTGTCAATTTTCTATTCTCGATTTTCATTTAAGTGTTGTTGAATTATTCTAATGCCGTTTGTGATCGTTCGGTCTCTGTGTATACTATAAGCGTGATTTTTGATAGTTTTTTTTTACTTTTTGTTTAGTTTTAGTGTGTTTTCGGTTTGTTTAGTTAAAGTTCGCGTATTTATTTCCGTTATGGAAGACTACGCACCTCCGTTAAAACCTAAATAATGTTGTGTTCCAAATTGTTTAAATAAATATGGCATGCGACACCGCTTGCCAAAAAGAGATCCGATAATTTTTTATTATAAAAATAATGTTTTATTACCTATTTCGCTTTATTTTAGTCAGCTGGATTTTTTTAAATAGGTATGTATTGCTTGATTTAAATAATTCCTTTTTTGCTGCTTTCTATTTGAGCTTTTAGATATACGTTATTTGTTACTTTACCAATAAGGTATTTACTCCAAACTTAAAAATAAGAGTTACAAATAACGTGTATCCCTGAACTAAAAATGAAAGCAGAAAATAATGAATATTTAAACCAAGGAATATTTTAAATTTTAAAGCGGCACCAATACCTACCGATAAAACAGATTTTATCAAAAGTTGGTAAAACAGTATTCTTTATTTTTACCCATAGTTGCCCCAACAGATTCCTTTCTTTCTTGCGTGTTTCGGATCGCAAATACCAGGACATCAGCGCCAATTAGTTTTTGACAGTTCTAAGAGTCCAGTTGCGTATCTAAATTTATTTCGGTGATTTGTGGTACCTTTTTTTAAAGAGGAATGACCAGAGGATTTAAAAAATCAGTTTAAAATTTTGGCTCAACGAGTTTGGTGGTCCGTTCCTAACTCCCCTGTCGATGTAAAGCATCTACTGTAGTATGGTTTCATTAGTCTTTACGGCCTACATATAATAATAAAATTTGGTAAAAAGGTAAGTTGCTGATTAAGCGGCACTTAAGGAATTTGTTCTATGATAAATTAGGGTTATTTTGACCTCCTGTATACGCTCTTGAGCGTATGCCATATACTTACCGGCCACCTTGTATTATGCGATGTGATAGCTGCTTAAATTTTAACTTGCTGACCCTGAAGCTGGTAATTTGATGACCGAAACGCTTTGCCCAAACAATTAAAGAGGGCTGCAGGACAACACCATGTCTTGTTCTTGCTTTACTAAAACAAGCTTTTCTTGCAGTTTTAAGCTGAGCTTTAAAAGGAAAGAGGGACGCGTCAGGGAACATAGAGATAGTTTGGGCGGGGCGCTGCCTGCCAAGTTTATCAGAGCTACGTCTGTCAAGCCGCACACGTTGAACCCGAAGTGGAACGAGAAATTCCGTTTGTAAGTATCTGTATTTGTACTTTTTTCGGACACCTACATTATTATTTGCCCTCAGTGAAAATCTCCTTTTTCTAGTTTGGTTTCATAACACAGCTGTTACGACACCGTTTTCGATATCGCAATAGACTTTTATGAAACCGTTTTTTTTACTCTTTGAACATTTTTATGGTATTACCAACATAAAATGTTTTATCTACAAACACTATTAAAAGTAGACTTTTTAACGCTGTTATTGTAATTTTATGGCACTGGCGTTAAAAGTGGATTACTTTTAACACTGGTGTTAAAAATAACTACAAGGATATTTTTAACTTTTATTATTAACATCAACATTTTTATTGTACAATATGAGCGACCACAAATTTGAAATTCTTCTGCAGTACCAGTGATCCGGGTTTTGTTGTCATTGTATGCTTGTGGAGGAAATGGAAACAATAGTACAAGAAAGCTTTTGGCAATTCTCTTTGTACTTTTCAGTGAGTTTTCAATATATCCTCCATCCACTTTGTCTTTTGATAGTTCTCAAGCCGACACACCGACAGAATCAGTGACCAATATAAAGCTTACGGAATAATCTTCTAGGTTTACTGTAATCAGCAATAATTGTTTAACTCTACATTTATTTAACAGAAAAGAGGTTTTCGTCATAGGCGTAAAGCTAGGTCACGGGAACATTGTAGACCGCTCTTCATTAAACATAAAATCCCTACTTTAACGCGTGTTTATTGTCGACACTTATAACGAGTGATTATTAATTATTTTGCTCAAGGGCGGCTGTGACCCAGTACACATAGTGTAGCAGTAGCGCGTAGATTAAATCATAGGGCGAATTTGCAAGAAAGCAGCGTTGTCACGTTGAAAACCTAAAATAATGTTTTTTGACGGTATGTAATATAAAATCCTGAGCTATCTTGGCCGCCTCCTACTTCTAGACACCTTCTATTTTTTATGTTGAACAGAACCAGTCTGACGAAATTTATCAATTAGGTATTGTGACCCAGTACGAAAATTATGAAAGGTCACCGCAACATCAGGAAACTCGGTTCGAAATTCATCAAAGCAGTCATGCATAGAGTAATTCCACGCACCGCCTATTTTGTTTCCATTTCTAAAAAAACTTTCAACAATAAAAATTTTTTGTGCTTCACTAAACATTTTTACTGTAAAACTTTCAATCCGGCAACAAAGCTTCACCAAAACTTGATACGCTGAAAAATAAAAAAAAAAATAAAAAATAAAATCATATCCTGCAAATAGCACTTTATAATAGTCAAAAGACGACTCCCCGGAGAAATATTAGTTAAAGCAATAGTAACCTACCTTCAAATAACTGCAAAAATTACAAAATTTCTCCAATTTTTAAACTTTACAAATACACAAATTTAAATAAGACGTAAATGTCATAAAACAATCATGTCATCTTATCTACGCAGTACGGTCATGATGCTTTTAAAATGCATGGCCTCCCTTGAGCAAAATAATTAAAAATCACTCGTTACATCAAAAGTATTTTGGTTTCACCAATGAGGGAGCTTATAGTACCAAACAAAATTTCAATATTTCGCTCCCCATCCCCAAAAATCAATTACATTGTTGAGGTTATTTTATGTCTGTGGATGTTTAAATTATAGTCTGTAATAGTCTGTGTGTTTACTTTGTTAATGGTAATGTAGCATTGTTTCAACAATAAAATATATTTGATTGATTGGTTGAAACCTCGTATCGGGAAGCTTTAAGAATTCTGCTATAGGCACTTTACCGATAAATGTTTAACACATTCTGGAATGTTCGCTACTAATGTAGTATCCAAATCCTCAATGTTGTCGATTGTCAAGTGACACAGCTCTTCTCTGCGACAAGCCTATACAGGGTCCTGCAATAGTGCGTTAAGCATCCATAGCTTCTATACCAATTAAGGTATGAATTTCGTTCAAGCGCAGAATGATTTCGGGAACCTATTTTCGCATATACAGAATAGTCCAAAAAAAAATTTTTAAGTGGTACACCCTATATTTTTTTTTATATCTTGGTTCTTTTTAGTGTTCTTTCTTATTTCCCAGAATTTTCTTAGATTTGCTTTAGTCGTTTAAAGATCTATCAATAAAAATTGGCCCGATGATTCTGCCGCACCACACATTTACTGATACCCACCCAGAACGTATCACTTCAACTGTAAGATGCGGCTTCTGCGATGCCCAGAAGTGTGGGTTTTTGGGATTTGGAGCTGAAGCCGTATTAAAAGAAGATTCATCGGTCCATATAATGTTCTCAAGCAAATTGGCGTTATTGTTGAGGATGTTTGTCATGTGACGGCAAAACTCCAAAGGTCTTTACTTCTGTTCCTCTGTTAATTTTTGGAGTTTTCTGAATTTAAAGCCTTGGAATTTATGCCGTTTCAAAATTTTAAAAACTACTGTCCCAAGATATCTTCCACAGTCTCTTATCGAATTTTGTGTATTTTCTGACAACAAATTAGGCTTCTAAATGATACGAAGCGAATATAAAAACAAATTAGAATTACCTTAAAATTTTATAAAAAAATAAACAGCAAGTTCTTCATCCTCAAGTATCCGACAATGCCTTTTCTTTCTTTGTAATGTTTTTTGCTTAGAAAATTGACGAGACACATTACTAAATGAGAGAGCAATTTAGTCAAGGTGACTGGTATTGCTATGGGTAGCATGAGCCATTTACAAAACTTTAATGAGGATAATGATTATTCTATTATATTTTCGTATAATTCCAAAACGGTAATAAATAACCCCAACAACGACTATATATTTAAAAAGAGGATAAAATTCTTTAACGCATTCAATGAAAAAAATTGGGGGTATTCCATTTGAAAAAACTGTCACTTGTCAAGAAACTGTCACTTTCGATACTCAGTTGTTTTTGTTCATTTCATTTTCTGAAGGTTTGGTGAAAATGCTATAACTTTGCTAATTTAACCATTTCTCTGAAACCAATAATAATGGAGATACCTATTGGGCAAAATATACGGAAACACCCTGTACATTTAAAACTATTGTACTTGCTCTTACGTCGAGAACACCCTTACAAAACACTGGGGAATAATTATTCGGCATTTTGGCAATGGACCCACAAGCTTTCGATAACACATTGAAGATTAAACTAAGTACGTTGGAAATATTCTACTATGAAATAAAAATAACTTAAGACCAGGTACCTGTTATTAATACGCCTATAATTTATTGCGGTTTTGCGGCAAACGACACTTCGCTGTGCCGTCAAGCAATAACAAATAGAGTACAAAACAAGTTATTTGAAAATTTGTATTTTCTTTAATTAATCGTATACAGCATCATATCGATGTTTTCGTATTAAAAGCGTTAAAACACGACGTCACGTACAAGTCGAGGAAATATTTGCGCGTTCGATAAAAATAATTTCCGAAAGCTTTCCAGTAAACGAACCAGCGTCGTCTTATCTCATCTCGCATTCTTTCTAATTTACAAAATCGCTTTTTAAGAAATTGGATCGCTCATACGATCGTTGACGTTCGTTGAAATATAATACGCCTTGTTTCCTAGACATTTCACCTCCTAATAAACTTTCATTCAACCTGTATCGTTTCGAACGAAGGAAAAAGTGCATGCTTATACTGTGCAAGGAAAAATTATTGTCATCAAAGTGTGCCTTGCATCTAAGGTCGTACTGCTTAGCGGTAGAGATTAATACCCGTTGGGTGGCAGTAAATAAAGTCCTTCCGAACATATTTCGTTTGACCTAATAACTGCAATAATAGTTTTATTATATTGTAAACACCCAAAGAAATCCCGTTACCTGTTCGATTGCCAAACCTACGTTTTTAAAGAATTTGTTGGTAAATTACCCATATAAAAGTGTCCATGAGCGTGCCAACCAGCGAAATCTACCTGGCCCCAGCTGGCATCACTGTTTATATTACTGAGATGAAATTAAATAAGGGGTACGCTTTGCACAGGAACGGATTTTGTAGTTAAATGAAAAGTCATAGTAATTACCTTATAGTAGCAATGTTTATTTTTCCATTACTTGTATTATATGTATATTAATTTATTACAAGTACAAAACAAGTGTGAAAAGTTTACGTGCGGAAAAGGGCAACTTCTCGCACGCATTTAGGTAAAAGTAATATTAACAATTAATATACTTACCTAAAAAAGTATATTTACATATACAGGGTGTTATGGAAATGACTTATTATTTTTTAACCCGTAAATATATAGGTCGAGACGAATTGGGGAAAAATTGCTATAAATGGCGCTCGAAGCTAGAAATTCGAGAAAAATGCCTTCAAAAATTTAGGTCCAAAACACCTACGCGCCAATGACCCAAACAGCTGATTTGGGTAATTGTTTACTTTAGTGCAAATGTTGAATTTTTCGCTAAAATTTCGTATATAGGCTAATTAAGGGTAGCTGATCACAATTTTCCTTTTGCGTTTAGGCGGCAAATGCACTGGTTTTGAGAAAAAAAATGTTAAAGTTTTTCTAACTCACCGGTATGTTATTTTGCATGTAATCCTAAAATGTTGCTATTTCCAATAAAATATTACTTGTCGGAGTCATAGTATACACTTCTGAGTTGAAATAAACGAAATATGCCACAAGGAAACTCTGAAAAACGGGATAACTTGTAAGCGAACAGAAAACTCTACGTTATCTGGAAAAAGACGGGAGACAGCTCACTGACAGCTGGCCAAAAAAGCAGAAGCAAACTGCACCCATGTTGTCAGATTGTTAGTGTATTATAAATTGCCTATACTTTTCAATTCATTTTTATTAATTGAATGAATCCTATTGGCTCGAGCTAGCATATCATTCTCCTGGATGGAAGCCATTAATAATTACAAGAAAAAGAAGAACAATCTGGCAACGTGAGTGCAATGAATCTGAAAAGAGACGCTTCTACTTTGTCGGCGTATTAACAACGAATTTAATTAAATTTGTGCCTTTTCCATTGTTTTTTTGCTAAAATGTTGTTCTTATTTTATGAACAGATAGTTTGGTGAAAGTTTTATCACATATTTTGAAGGGAAAACCATAAAATCTAGGAAATTGAAGACATCCTTACAAAAGAATACCCTAACCTGTAAGTGAAAAACTTTAACATTTTTTTTTCTCAAAACCAGTGCATTTGCCGTAAAAACGCAAAAGGAAAATTGTGATCAGCTACCCTCAATTAGTCTATATACGAAATTTTAGCACAAAATTCAACATTAATTGCACTAAACTAAACAATTACCATTCCAGCAGTTTGTCTTGTCAAAAACACATGTGTTCAGGGGCATTGAACTATCATGGAAGGCGCACATAGTCCGGTTTTAAGGTATTTTACAAAATTCAAAATACTTCCGATTTTAGAAAAAAAAACTATCAAGTGTAACTCTAGACCACCTCAGGAGTGGCCCCTTAAAATATAATAAGTCATTTCCATAACACCCTGTATACACAGCAGGTTTAATTGTAATTATAAAACGTTTTAGTCTATTCCTAATTCAGTCTCACTATCACTATCATCCAAATTTATAATAAGAGGGTCTATTTCGTTTTGTTGTGTAGTTATATAAGAGTCTTCAATTTTTAAAACATGGTTAACCGAATTTTTCCAACTATCATCTGGAATTTCACCGAGAACTTTCTTTACTAGCTCTATTACACTGCCGCTAAGAGTAAGTGTGCTATTTTCAGTTCTCATTTTCGATTTAATTTGATGCCCCATGTGTTCAATAGGGTTAAAAATGCAATAATAGGGTGGCAATCGCATTACAGTGTCTTTTTAATACTAAATGCCTTTAACACTTCTAAGAGCTGTTTTTTGCGGATTTTGTGCTCGATGCATTCGGTACTTTTTCCAGTTGCCGGCTGTGGTAGCTTGCATTGTCCATCACAATAACACTGTGTTCTGGTACATTTGAAAGCAAACTGTCTTTAAACCAGCTTTCAAAAAGAGCGGCGTTGATATTTTCATGATAGTCCAGACTTGCATCCTTTATATTTTTTGCCGACAGTAATAAACAATTATTAGGGATCCATTTATTCTCCCAACCTGCATGAATTATTGTTATTCGTTTTCCTTTATTTGAAGGGGCTTTATTTTGGCATTTTCAGTTAAATCAATCCATTCCTTTTTGACAGTCTCATGAGTGTCAAACCACGTTTCATCCAGTTAAACTATTGAACGTTTTTCAGATCTAAACTCTTTTATTTCCCTAAGGTACAGAAATCTCATTTTTCTTAATCTTTCAGACTCCATAATAATGTGTCTCTTGTTTATTGTCTTATACTTAAATCCCATCTCTTGCAAAGCGCGGTCCTGCTACATGATATTCATTGTATCGTCAGTTGTTAACCGTGTTTTTAAACAATCTAACGTGGGCACAACATTTTCTCGATACATTTGGTATATTTTCCTAGGAATAATATCTCTGTCACAATCATCTACGCACTTCCGGTATCTTTGCGAACTTTTCCTTTAAAATGTCCTTTTAGCATAACATCTCGTACCGTCGATAATGGAACTTTCGTCATTTCACTGGTATTTTTCATGACAATTACTTTAGGGTGGCCGCTCTTTAATAACGATTCACATACATTTTTCACGATCACTTCGGCGTCAGAAGATAAATGCTTCCTGGAATGTTTAGGGTAGCTAGATATCGCATTATTTGAAGATTTCCAAGGTCTCCACATACTTTTAATATTAACTTGTTGCACACTGTTTCAAAGTAAAATAGATAGGTACTAATTACTATTTATATAAGCTATATAAACAGATACCTGTAACTAAAAAGTTTTGAGAAATATCCTAATAATTAAGTTGTTTCTAGAAAACCTTAATTAAACAGTTTATTAATTTTGATAACAAATCAAGTACTGTACCTATCTATTGTTATTATAAACTGGCATTAAAAATAAATGTGGGTTAATACGTCTCTGCGAAAGCGAAAGCCGAGGTTATGAGGGGTTTTATTGCAGTCATTAAGCCAAACGAAATATTTATGGAAGTACTTTAACTCCATTGGTTTTCTTAACTTCAAAGCTTCTACTCCAGAAATTCATTTATATCCACTGGATTGATATCTTCCCAACTATTGAGAATTTCGGATTATTAATTTACTATTCTTTAAGGTATAAAGAATTAATATATATTTAAAAAAATGTTTTTTTGTTGATCTTCAGATATTTTACCCTTTGACGTAAAATGTTAATGCAACAACAAGGTCGCAGGTTTCAGGTTTGCAGATTTCTGAAACGATCGCGAAGCACTCGACAACGTGGCGTCGTTTTGATATTGCGAGAGAAAGCGAAACAAAGTTATGTCGTTCGTGAGCTAGCGTTTTCAATTTGCCAAAATGGAGTTTTTTACATTAGTCGAGAACGAGGTATGACATAAGAGCATTTCTTATATGTCTGAAAGCTTTTGCGGTTATCGGGAATCACTCGAGAAAAAATCGTGGGATTTTTTGCTTTTTACAAATTTCCTCTTATTTGGAAAGCAAAATATTTAATGGGGCAATTTATCGAAAATAATATATAAATATCGCCCTTCAAAAGCAAATAATGGGGCCTTTTTTTACGTTGGATTGTAGATTATAGTATTAAAAGGGAAGTGAGGCCTACGGAGTGTTTCCCATCATAAACAACAAACAAAAAAATATTTGTCGTTCTTCTTATACAACAAGAAATTCAGTGCGTGAGTGGCTCGTATTTATTTACAGTTAATTAATTAACTTACTTTTTTTAAATGGAACACCTTGCATTATATGATTGCCTACGGCGTAAGTATTGCAGGAAAAATTTTTAAGGGACGTGCCATTGGAGTAACAAAAATCTACAACATCCTATGCGTAGATTAAACCACAAATGATAATATTATTATAATCTTTTCCGGAAAATGTCCCTCGCCAGGCGGACTTCTGGCACATTAAATAGATAATGTTGTTAAGGTCAAAGGGAAGGCAACCGCTTTTAAACCACGTCTCGACGACAGGGTTTCTTCGAGGCAGAATGACAACCTAAAGGTGATCTAAAGTTCAAACTCGCTCTCGAAAGGTGAGGTTACTTTATTAATCGAATTGAGTTAGGAATGAGGAACTGACAGCTTCTAGTTAAATTTAAACGATATTGGAGTCGATATTTTTGTTTGACTCCCAGATTATATCCCTAAAGTCCCTTATTCAAATATATATGCTTTACAGCTGTGTTTGGTTTAACTATGCCAAATTTTTAGATTCCTACGTCAACAATTACTGAGGATATAGGAAGAGAACTCTGGTTATGAACCCTGCATATGATTGCATAACTGGGTTCTACTGCGAGAACTCTGAATTTTTTGTATTTCAAATTTTAATTTATTTAAAATCGTAACAAACTTTGTAATAAATAGCCTAGAAAATTAAACAACTTAACATCGGAATAATAAACAAGTGAAAGCTTTTCAGTGGATCAGGTGTTCAAAATAACCACCATTCTCTGCTAAGCAGACCGCCAGTCGATCCCTGAACCCGTCTACAACGTTTAAAAGGAAGTCCTCTGAAATGGCCCGAATTTCAGCACTAATTCTGACTTTTAAAGATTCTAACTCATTTGGACGGTTAACGTAGACTTTTTTCTTTAAGTGTCCCCACAAAAAGAAGTCGAGCGGGGTTAAGTCCGGGGATCGCGCTGGCCAGTTGATAGCACCTCTTCTGCTTATCTTACGTTCTGGAAACTATTCACTTATGTATTGTCTAACATATGCCACATAATGCGCAGGTGCTCCATTTTGCTGAAACCATACCTGTTCGTTTATGCCATTATTTACACCCGATAAAACCATTCTGCAAGAAGGAATTATATGATTCCTGAGGAGGTCTAGATATTTTCCGCCATTCAAACTATCATCTATGAAAAAAGGTCCCACAATATGTCTACCAACTATGCCCGCCCAAACATTAACTTTTTCGGGCCTGTGAGTATGATTTTCCTGGAACCAGTGAGTATTCTCAGCAGACCAATAACGATAATTGTCTCTATTAACAATGTTATTTAAATGGAAAGTAGCTTAATCCGAGAAAATGATATTTGTTGCGTAGTTATTATCGTTATTGCATCTTTCCATCATCAGCTCACAAAAGTCAGCTCTTATATCAACAAATTATAAATTAGACAACAGAAAATTAAATAGGAACTCAAAATTGACACCTCTTAGGTCGCTGTCATGAAAACACCTTGACTCAACTGGAGGGTGTTCTGGAGGGTATTCTGGAGGGTATTCTGGAGGGTATTAGGAAGGAATAATTATAATTAGGAAGTTTTTCATTTTTGAGCTGTCATTATCTCGGAAACACTTGCAGATAAGTGAAAATTTGAAATACAAAAAATTCAGAGTTTTCCCAGTAGAATCCAAAAATGCAATCATATACATATCTATAGCAACCAAACCAGAAATGACAGAAAAAAATTCATGCAGTTAGAAATGTGGGGAATAATTTACTGAACAACTTTCATAAAGGTCACTTTTTCGTATACGTGGTAATTCAAAAGTTACAGGCATTATGCGCGACTTTTTTGCCACTCTGTATATGTATTCGAAGTTCTTACAATTCACGGGACAAACGAAGTTTGCACTGCGATAGCCACAATGCAACAACAACTTGTACCTCTAGGTCTGTCCCGGAGGGAGATGATGCCTTACTGCATCTTTTATTATTGTATTAATGTTTTTGTAATTTAAAAATTTTTCATTATTCTTCTGTCCCTTCACTGTTTAGTATTCTAATTCCTTACAGTAAGTTTAATAAATAAACTAAAGCGGGGAAAATCATAAAATGCACCTAACCTAAAATTATAATTATATCTGTTATTAAAATAGTGACTTACCTCAGTTTTATTATCCATAATATAATTATTCGGTAGTAGCACAGTTCACCACAAATAACAATGTCTAATAGTAATTATTGTTAATTGAATTGAATTGAGTGAGGGGAAGAGGCTGGTTTTTCTGCATTTGGTCCTTCAAGTGTCAAGGCAGGGTGTGTCAACTGTCCTTTTGGGTGCAATGAATCTGAAATATTTCAGAAATATTGATGTGAAAGGTTATATTCTTGGGACATTCAAAATATATCAGAGATATTTCTGAGAGTAAATGTGCTGTGTGGGTATCTCCGCCAGATTAACAAACTATAAATAATAACAAAGCTGAAACTGTTCTCCAGAAGGGACATGTTTAATGAGGGATAAATAAGATTGGGAAAGTCCTATCACCTTCTTTATTTAAAAATTTAATTCCTACGCGTTTTGATCAATAGATCATCCTCAGGGCGAGTGGTAGGTTACACTGAAAAACAAATATAAAGTTTTACAAGAAAATTCCTGCTTTTAGAGTGACCATTACTTTTCGTGTAAATTTGCATAAATTATGTGATTAATAATTTTTACAATTTTTTTGTGAAATAAGTTTACAAAATTGTTGTAAAATTACTTTTGACCGCGGTAATAAATGTAAATGTAATGTAATGTAATAAAATATTTTGTAATATCTCTTGGTATCTTTACATGGTTTTTACAAAATCCCACTGTAAAAGAACATATTATTTGTGATAACACCTGGGACTATTACATATTTTAAGTAAAATTGCTATGTAAAAATACTTTCAGGTTTCAGTAATTTTATGTAATTACACAGGAATATTACATCGGTATATGAATTTTCCAATGTATTATTCGTCCGTATTTTCACATACTTTTTGTAACAATGCTCAGTAAAACTGCAGAATGTTTTTGTGAAATGAAAACCCTATTGTTTTTTTATAAACAAATTTATTAAACAAATACAAAAAGTAACTAGAATGGTATAAAATACCATAACACAAAAAATCCTTAATTTGTACTAAGTATACATTATGTCCGGCGATGTGGTAGACAACGAGAACAAATGGACCAAAAATTTCATTTTTCGAGAAAAAGTCGTTATAAAAAATGTTGCTTGGTGAAAAAATACGATTGTCGATGAAAAAAAAATTATATACAGGGTGTCCAAAAAGTTAAAAATTCTAATAATATTACAAGAGTGAAGTGCCCTTATTCTAAAGTTTTTAGCAAAATGCTATTTAAGAGGATTATTTCCAATCATCACATCTTTCTTCTAAAATATTGATTTTCTTTCATTAAGTTTGGATAGCAATAATTTTTTTGCTTTAAATTAGTATTTCACTGAAAACTTTGAATTTTACAAGCTGTAGAAGCAATATACAAGAAGTGCAGATGAGTTATGACTATCTTATAGCTCAACTGGAAAAATGCGTCCTTCAAGGTGGGCGGTGTTTGAATAATTATAAATTTAGAATAAGGGTACTTTTGTTTGTTAATATCTTTCCTATTTCTAGAATGAAATACGCAGTTTTCTACTGAACAGTGAATATTTTTATTTACAAATACCTTTTTTGGTGTAATATGCCTTTCATTTAGGTGTGATTTAAATTTGTTGTAACTTTTAAAGGATAAAGGACAGTTAAAATATTTACATACAAAATTTATACCGGGAAGATGCCTGTGATGTATGTGATACACGTGCATACTTCTTAACCTAGTCAAACATACATCACATTTAATCATTGTGAATAATAATTACGTTATTATAAAATACTTTCAATAAATCTAATTCCCGCACTATTCCGGTCGCACTGCAAGTACATACCTCTTAGGGCTGTTAACTTAAATGGCGGTCAATTTACATTCCTTTATGTAATTTCACATATAACATGTAATATTGCTACAACTATTACTTAATACTGGGTTATTTCACGAAACTGATGTAAAAGTACTAAAAAAATTAACATTTTTACAAATAAAAAGAAATGATACACGGAAAATTCACAAATAATACGTATTTTTCATGATAATTACGGGGATTTCATAAAAATAACTAAAATTGCATAAAAACTTAAAGATACATAAAAATAATTCTATAATTACAATATTTTTTTTTGTATTGGGTCCGTGATTTCACAATCACTTTTTTCAGTGTAGAACGAAAAATTATCAACATTCAACAATCAGTTAGGCACACACATAGTCATAGATTAAAATCGGTCAAACTCTTAAAATACATTTAAAATTGCGAAACATAACACACAACTACCACAAAACAAATTAAAACTATTGATCAGAGGTAAACTGTGTTTTGTTTCGCGATTTTAATTGATTTTAAATGTATGAGTTTCACCGATTTTAATCTATGACTATGTGTATGCGTAACTAATTGTTGATAATTTTTCGTTCTAATCTACCACTCGCCCTGAGGATGATCTATTGATCGAAACGCGTACGAATTAAATTTTTAAGTAAAGAAGGTGATAGGACTTTCTCAATCTTATTTATCCCTCATTATAAATAATAAAGTCCATGTTGAATTTCAGCGACATTGACGATATAAACAGCGACTCTTTGCACTTAGACATTTGGGACCACGACGACGAAAGTTCCGTTTTAGAAGCGGTCAGTAAACTAAACGAAATAAAAGGGGTGAGAGGTAAGTAAAATAAACATCCATCCGATCCATTTTAAATCGAGCACCTTCAACTTTTTACACGCAGGTTTGGGTAGATATTTCAAGCAAGTCTGCCAATCCGCTAGACAGAGCTCCCAAGACGACTTCCTCGGATGCGTTACGATACCGTTACAAGACATTCCGTCCACTGGTCTCGAGGGCTGGTTCAAACTGGACGCCAGGTCACAGAGAAGTTCCGTACAGGGTCGAATCAGGTAATTCTCTACCAACTTTTTTATTTATTTATGGTATGGTCAATAATTAGGGATTGCCTAGATTAATTAATTAACTTTGTACTAATTTATGAATTAATTTGAGTCGATTCAATAGTTACAGCATTCTTTGCTTAAAAAGCTGAATATACTTATGCTACGATCCCAAAATAATTGGCAAAACTGTTCTTATCACCATTGACGGTGTGCGGAGAAAATAGTTAACTGAAATAAAAGCATTCAAAACCGCTTGAGAAGATTGTGCATTAATAAGTCGTTACATGTTGCCAGGTTTTAAAATGTTTCATTTCAATTCTCATCAAATGTACCAAAATCCGCATGTCACTAAGGGCCTTTACACCCTACGGTACTTGGTCTACTTAATTTGGCAACGCAGGTAAGAAAAACCCATGTCTAAAGACGCTGGCACGCTTTCTTATCGCCTCTAACCAACGTTCAGTGCCCTAGGCAAGTTTCAATCAAAAGGATATTAGCAATTCAAGTTTATTATTTTTGTGTTATTTTGGTGGTTATTTAAAACAACAAATATTATAATGCAGGCGAGTTCTTCAAGTGATAGTAACCAACAAGTTACAAAACGACGTAATTTAAAACCTGGGGAGCGTACAATGGTAAAAAATGTGTATGAGGGAATTCTAAGTACAGACAGTGGAATATCATTCACTGATGCAGCAGAACTTTGTGCCACATTGACTAAGACATCTTGCTGTACTGTTTATAAAACTATCAAGGACAATAGGAATATTAAAGTGTCCGATCAGAAGGAAACAAGAGGACGAAAAAATATTTTTATTGATCAGCAAACAAAGTTAGCCATTCGTCGGAAAGTGCACGCAACGCTTTTATCAATGGACTGTCCACTGGATTGAAAGCTCCTTCAGGAAAAGGTCGTCGGTTAATTGTAACCCACATCGGGAGTGATTCTGGTTTTCTTGAAGGTGGGTTAAACGTGTTTGAATCTCGTAAAACCGGTGATTATCATTAGGATATGAACTCGGGAGTGTTGGTTTGGTTTAAATCCATCTTACCTCGTATTGAACGTGGGTCGGTAATCGTGATGGATAAATGCACTATACCACAGCCGTCGGGTGGAAGCTTTGACAACTTCTGCGTGGCGAAAAGGAAAGATTGTTTACTGGCTCAAAGGAAAAAATATTGCATTTGGCGAAAAAATGCTAAAAGTGCAGTTGCTCGATCTTGCCAGGCTTCACAAAAAAAAATATACGAAATATGTAGTGGATGAAATGGCTCGTGAACGAGGTGTTACAATATTACGTTTACCGCCTTACCATTGTGAAATAAATCCAATCGAGCCTATATGGGCAGAGATAAAAGGCGAAGTGGAAATAACTATCGGCCGTATCTCAGAAAGTGTTAGTCGTATGGCTTGCGGAAAAAAATATATTAGGTAAAGTGGGCATGAGAAATTGCTGGAAATTATTTTCAAGTTTCTCAGACTGGCGCTAGAGGGCGCAACAGTAACGGTAAATATGAATCACGAAGTTTCCTCAAAAGTCGCCTAGTTAAGGTATCCCGAAAATAACATTTTTGTATATTTCGAAGATTTAATAATAAAATTCACCTATAGAACGTGTTCGTCACTTTTCAAATAAAGTGGTGGGGGAAGGTTGAACATTATTTGTAATAAATGCTGATAACTCCGGTCCGGCTGAACATAATTTAGTAAACTTAGTTTTGTTAAAAAGGGCTTTTCTCACTCTATATATCATCTTATGAACTACGGCAGTATGTGTTTTTCATTAGGCGTTAGGGGGCGCTGTCTTACAACTTCACAAACATTGCGCGTTTTTGCCATAATTGTAAATATAATAGAATATTCAATTTTACCTGATTATAAGGATGATGAAAAGTCTAAGAAGTCAGCGAAAACCGCAAGTTAATATCTATTTTCAATCCGGAGTCTCCGGAGATATCAACAACAATAATCATAATTACGGAACATTATGATTTTATTTTTAAGTTGCCATTGTAAAGGTTTTTTTAAGAGTCAAATAGGAATTGGAAAAACAAAATATGAAGGTACGTATGTTTCAAGCAAATATATCGTTACGACAATAATTCTCAGTGGTGCCCTAAATGTTCAAATTGTCGCCCATCGTTCTGTATACACGACTCCAATCTCTCCCTGGTTGATAATACTGCAGTTTCCACCTCTGCCATAGGGATACGGCGGCTGCTGTCCATTATCCTTTCTATCATGTTTTCCCTTGTGGTGGGTCTGGTAACGAAAACAAGATCCTTCAATCTCCCCCATAGATAAAGATCTAGGCAGGTTAAGTCAGGTGATCTAAAATAGAAATTACCAGTTTCATTAACAGTATCACAATATATCCTATAATATTACCTGGTAGGCCACGGAAATATACTCACTCTTCCTATCCACCTTGCAGGAAATGTGTCGTCAAAAAATTGACGAACGTTTGCCGCAAAATGTGTAGGACATCCATCGTCTTGGAAAACCATAGTTCTGCGAATATCCAAGGGCACATCTTCGAGAAGAATTGGAAGTTCGTAATTTAAAAAATGTAAATATCTTTTCCCAGTAAGCGACTCATTAAATACAAACGGTCCAACTATTCTGCCACCCAAAATGCCGCAGCAGATATTGACACTCCATCTTCCTTGATGCTGCACCTCCCGCATCCAATGGGGATTATCCCGCGACCAATAATGCATATTATGGTGGCTTACTCCTCGATTACTATGGAAAGTAGCTTCATCAGTCCACAAAATTCTATCTTTTAATATCATATTGAGCAACCAACAGCAATGATCCAATCTTCTATCATAATCTTGCGGGGTCAAAGCCTGGTGAAGCACAATATGGTAGGGATGTAGCCTAAAGAAAAACAAAATACTTATTACATTGACTTGAAAACTATTAAGAGAAATATTGACATTATTCTAAACTATTTAAGAGTTATAACATATAGATATAATTATTACTTACCTTTCTTCTAATAAAATCCTATGCACAGTAGAGCGAGTAACGCCCAAGTCTCTAGCAATTAATCTAATTTGTGGATTAAATTCCACATATGCCAAAACATTTACAATGTTTTCCTCGGTTCGACCTCGGCGGCGTCTGCGATATACAGGGCGACGAATACTTCCAGTAGTACGAAAACGGCTAGCTAAACGATTAAACATTCTATTGTCGTATCGGCGCCTTTGAGGGTATCGTACTGCGTAAACCCGTTCAGCAATTGTTGCATTTCCCAAACATTCAAAATACACCGCAATGATGTCAACCGCCAACCGCTTCTTCAAGTAACGGAGGCATTTTGAAAATTAAATACGACACAATACTGTTGGCACGACAAAAATTTTGACGTAATAATGAAAGGTGACACGCGTGCACAGTTTCAATTCATATTTTGTTTTTCCAAGGCCTATTTGACTCTTAAAAAAACCTTTACAATGGCAACTTGAAAATAAAATCATAATGTTCCGTAATTATGATTATTGTTGTTGATATCTCCGGATTGAAAATAGATATTAACTTGCGGTTTTCGCTGACTTCTTAAACTTTTAATCATCCTTGTAATCAGGTAAAATTGAATATACTATTATATTCACAATTATGGAAAAAACGCGCAATGTTTGTGAAGTTATAAGACAGCGCCCCCTAGCGCCTAGTGTAAAACACATATTGCCGCAGTTCATAACATGACAGTGAGAAAAGCCTTTTTTAACAAAACTAAGTTTACTAAATTATGTTAAGCCAGATCGGAGTTATCAGCATTTATTACAAATAATATTCAACCTTCCCCTACCACTTTATTTGAAAAGTGACGAACACGTTCTATAGGTGAATTTTATTAATAAATCTTCAAAATATACAAAAGTTATTTTTGGGATACCTTAACTAGGCGACTTTTGAGGAAACTTCGTGATTCATATTTATTGTTACTGTTGCGCCCTCTAGCGCCAGTCTGAGAAACTTCAAAATAATTTCCAGCATTTCTCATGACCACTTTAACTTATATTTTTTTTTTCGCAAGCCATACGACTAACACTTTCTGATATACGGCCGACAGCCATTCTTAGTGGGACACCCGGTACAGGGGAGCCAATATTTAGCCACCTCAAAATTTACATGGGATTACCTTTGTTCAACTAAGCAATGCTTCACCCGGTAGAATAGTCTACGCCGTAGACTCTACGGTATAATAACCCCTTTAATTTTTGTCGTAGTTTGGCTAAAATCTTCAACTGGAGCCCTTAGTTTGTATTTCCATTTGACTTTGGATAAAATATAAATACTAACTTCGTATAGTATAGTTTCCTGAAGATGCACCAATGCAGGTGAAACGTCGCAAAGTGCTTCAGCCTTAACACATTTTAAGCTTAAGAACTACGATGTTCCAACAGAGCAGGTCTATCTTTGTAAAAGTGTTTTTATTTTTTAAAATTACATATTCAAAGCTGGAACCGAATATATTATTAGAAAGACCCATATGGTCCTTTCGGAAACTTTTGTTAATACCTTTTTCAACAAACTGAGGGTTGCTGCAGAGTGACGAACGAATTCAATCTCTCAGGAAAGGGATTGACGAAGGGATCTCGATTTTAATGACTTTTCGAAAAGTTAATACTTGCAAAAGGGTCTCTATGTATGTATTTTAATATTGTTTAGGGTTGAAATATTATACTTGGCCTACACAAGGGTCATTGTTAATTCACTCGGAATTAAATTAATGAATTAAAAAATAAGGATATTATTTGATGAGCGTATAATAGCGATTACATACTATACTTTTTCTGTTTGGGTTTCTTAATAATTGCTTTTTTTCCAGTCAATATTTGAAACAAAAGTTTAAAAGACTTTCAGTCAATTAATCAATTTATTTTTCTTCAAACGTCAATTAACTTGACATTTTTCTACTAATTTTTTCACATTAAAATTTTGCTTTTTTTACAGTAGACGGTTGCTATAGGCAACGGAAGTAGAAGTACTCTCTCTTCCGCTGCAGTGGCGGCTCGTGGGTGTATAAGGGGGTGAGGCTATAAAATAGTGCCGCAGACGAAATTTTTTCGCGATTTCAAGGTCATTGGCTTAAAATGAATAGTTAGGAATTCAACCAGCAATATAATTACTTTGAAATACTAGGTTTCACGAGAAAAATATTTAGTTTGCAAGGTCAGGGTCAACTTCTCTCAGTGCATCCGCTATTGTGTCTCTTTTTTGCTCTACTCTCGTAAGCCCCACAGAATTCTTAATACCTATTATGTTCTTTGGAACTTTCGTGTGAGTTTACCGCCCGTGAAAATTTTTTTAAATCAGAATACCCACCCCCTGAACTCCAATTGTTTTTTACGCTGCCTAATAAAATACAAGGCCAACAATATAAGCTTTCCTTATAAATACTTCCGCACAGCCACTTATAGGTTTCGTACCAAGTTACCTGAAAAGCTCTTGAATATTGCTTACCCTGTCTCTTATCGTTAAATATTGCCGAAATTTTTGGTGTCGGACGAATATATAATATCTGTCTTTTTTTCCGTTTCGTTTCTCCTTAAAAATAGGTATGAGAGAATAATATCATGAACAGGATTTATATTTTTTTAAAACAATAAAATTTAGCGTTTAATAATTAATAACATAATAAAGAAATCTTAAAACTTACCGGATCTTGAAAATATAACTTTAATTTCACTTTAAGTCTTTTATAAACAATTTATCGTCGTAAGACAGTCGACTAAATCTATATTTTATCAAGTATTCGACGATATCTTTGCAATTTCGAACATTTATTTCATCATTATTAGCATTACAGCTTCTACTATATTCGCCAATTTCAGTTACCACCATTTTTATAATAATATAGAGATAAAATTAATAAATAAACAATAAAATAATAATAACTTACATAAAAGTATGATTTGTGCACAAAAAAAATCGCTAAAACCAAACTCCACACACAAATAAACAAATAGTTCCGTATACTGTGCCGGCACACACTACGGGGCTTCCCGCGAAATATTATTTGTGGGCGTTTCTGCCTCCTGGCTATCAGTTTTTCACGTGACAAAAACAACTCGCGTCGTCGTGACGTTTGGTTCTTGCATTAAAACAAGTGGACAATTATGTATTATCCGTGCTGAAAAATTAAACCGTCGGAAGCCTGCCTCCGTTGATAATAGTCTAGGCGCATATTCGCTGATGCGGGCAGACACCACCTAATAGTACTAAAGCTGAGCGGCAATAACAAAAATATTATATAAAGAAAGTGTTTTTCTAGAAGTAGCTAATTCAGAATTTTTGATACACTGAGAATATAAGAATATGAAAGTATCACTTTCAAAAATGAATTAAGTTATCTTTAGAAAAATAAAATGTTATTTCGTAAGTTTTTGTTGGGGAGGCACTGCCTCCCCTGACGAGCCGCCACTGTCCGCTGAGAGCGGAAGAAAAAGTTTGTGTGTGTCATAAATAAACAATGTTAAGAAATACAAGAAATATTGGATATTTGTATAATTTATTTATTTTTTAAAAATACAACAATGAACTATTTATTATACATCAGATTAAAAGTACAGTTATTTATTGTGGCCCCAGAAAAATTAACACAAGGTGTTGCGATGTTGCTATCCTGACTTGTTTTTGTATTTTCTAGCGTTAAACCCTCCGTGGAACCACTTGCTGTTGAATTTATGTCAATGTTAATAAGGATTGGTTCAGTAAAATGTGGTTGTAAAATTTTTTTTGCGATATCCTTCTTGTTGGTAATCGATTCCTCAATGTATCCTTTAGCTACACTACAAGATTTCCATGCCCCGTGACGCTTTAAACACATTATGTCTGCACCTGCATCTACAAGCAGTGTAGCTGAAGTTCTCCTTAAACAGTGACCGGTATATTGTGGCATCAGGTAATTTTAAGAAAACTGCAGCTTCCTTAGGAACAGTACTAATCTTATGAATTCCCATTACAATGCGACAACAGCGACCATTTACAAATTTTAAAAATAGTTTTTTCATTCATGCCTTCTGGGCGTAATGATGCATATTTTTTATATATGCTTAAATATTGTTCCCCAACAATAGTAAACGATCGCGGTTTTCTAGTTTTACTATCAAGAATTCTTATGTGAATGGCAGATCCTAAAGCTGGATTTATAAACTCGAAAAGTTGGCGAGGTTGAGGTTCAGTTGGTGTTGGAAATAGGAGTTCAATTTAAACTAAAGGGAACCCTCAGTTCCATTTATACACTCGTTCATGTTGTTGATGTAAAGCTCATGTAAGGTTCGAAAACTTCCCGGGTAGTTCGAGATAACCAATTTTTATGCTCGGAGTTCGGAATATCTAACCTCACAAACTTGATCATAACTTCAACCTCACCAACTTTTCGAGTTTATAAATCCAGCTTATGTCTTGTATATCATCAACGGTTATTTTTACAATTTCTTCACATTGGAATGCACCAGAAATACCAGTAACAAGTAGAATCTAAAAATACCATAATATATTTCATAAAAAAACTTGTATTCTTTGACGTAATATTTAAATTTACCTTAATTCCCAAATACTTCTGATTAGGAGCTCCAGATAGAAAATTTTCAAATTGCTCTCTGAAAATACTTTAGCTTTTTTGGTAGTGTAGCCTTCATTTTGCGTCTTTAAATAAGCATGTAGCTTCAAAAAATTGCTTATGTCTATCCCTTGCCTGATATTTAGCATTGACCTTATCATAGAATAATGTGACCACATTGTTGAACTTTTCATTTTTTGTTTGTTCGCCAGTTCAGAGAAATACGCCAAGAGTACATTTTCAGAATTATTATTTTTGATGTATTTCTCATTACACCATCTCTGGAAATTTTGAACGCAGCTTCGTAAATATCACTGGATTTGATTGGCAACAAATTGTCCACGACATCTGCTGCAATTTTGTCAACCTCCGGGGGCGTACAGGTAAATTCTGATTCTGACATTTTTATTTAAAGTAAAGTGTTCGATTTAAAAAAATGGTATTTTTAAAACATGAAAATAAAGCTTGGCAATTGTAGTACAGCCAATCTGTAAAATTTCCGAGAAAGAAATACCATAAGCGATTTTATTTCATAAATGGTTAGGGGGGCATGTGATTAGCTTAAAACCAAATTGTTGCCCCTCCCCCTTGGGCGCTTGTGGGAAACTCAAAAATAATTATGACTTGATTTTTCGCAAAAACGGTAAGTCGCAGAGAAATATTTTATAAACAAATATTGTAGAAAACAATATTCTCCACAATTTATCTCATGGAGTCACTGCGCTACGACTAAAAGTGAAGAAAGCAGAGGGCGCCAAAGTCGCCAAAAATCACTTTTTTCCTTATTTTCGACGCGAAAAATATTTTTTTGCTCAATCGCATAAATACAAAAGTTGTAGAGCCCAAAAAATCCTATAAATTGAGTCTGCGCTTTTTTTTTTAAATGCACGGTTACGGAGATATAGCGCCTGGAAGTACCAACGGAATGCAGCGTCTTAGCATTCTATTAATATTGACCCTTATCTGGCACACTAATCACAGGAAACTGTTACGAAATAAAACAAATGAATATGGCAAATTAGTTTAACATGCAACCTTGGGTAACTTTAACTAGAACATCCAGTATATTTTAGAAACATGTAATGCATTTTTTTTTTAATATTAAAAATATAATAATATTATGTTGATATTTGCTCCAGCCGTTTTCGAGATATTTCAATTTAAAAATGCTGATTAAGTATACCACTGTTATATCAAATCACAGTTGCCATGAATGAACATACGATACGAATATTAATAATTATCCGGCTGTCATTGTTTTACCAAATCGCTTTAAAAATATCAACAAATTTTAATCAAAATATTATTGATAATGTATGGTCATGAAATCAATTTAGTACATTTAACTCTACAAATATACTATTGTACTAGAGTAATAAAATTGCAAAAACAGCATATTTGATAACATCGGTAACTACAGATTATTGACGTCACAGAAAGGCAGGCGTTTTGACCCACATTCAAAATGTTAATGGTAATTTTATTGTAATCTCGTAACACAATTAGAATTAGTTATTAACAATACTTGTATAAGACTATTATTCTGGTATTCTAACGTCGATTTGAAAATATTACTCCATTCTACGAGTTCTTATTACTCCATATCAAGATATATCCCCTAATTGTTTTAAAATATCAAGGGCATTTAACATTTTTTTAAATTTACACTTTCCTATCAATTTCCTATCAATAATTTTTGTTCACTGTTGAGGTTGATTTGAAGCTAAGCAAATAAATCGCCCATAGTCGATGATTCACAGGGTGGAACCGTTTTGTCAATTCGCCTTAATGTAGGTATATTGATTATTCTATTCTATAACTATAATAAACTTGTGGAGGAAGACTTCGACTTTCCTTTCCCCTATAAAGCATTTTTAGTTGTGGCGTAGTGGTCATATTAGACGTGAGGATCTGTAACAATAGAATGCTACGATCACAGGACATAAAACAAATGATGCTGCATTCGGTTGGTACTTCCAGGCGCTATATCTCCGTAACCGCGCATTGCAAAAAAAAAGGCGTAGACTCAATTTATAGGATTTTTGGGCTCTACAACTTTTGTATTTATGCAATTGAGCAAAAAAATATTTTTCGCATCGAAAATAAGGAAAAAATGATTTTTGGCGACTTTGGCGCCCTCTGCTTTCTGCACTTTTAGTCGTAGCGCAGTCCATGAGATAAATTGTGGAGAATATTGTTTTCTACAATATTTGTTTACAAAATAGGTATTTCTCTGCGACTTACCGTTTTTGCGGAAAATCAAATCGAAATTATTTTTGAGTTTCCCACAAGCGCCCAAGGGGGGGGGGGGGGCGACAATTTGGTTTTAAGCTAATCACATGCCTCCCTAACCATTTATGAAATAAAATCGCTTATGGTATTTTTTTCCCGTAAACCCGCTTTTCCATAACAGATTGATTGTACTATTGCTTGTAATAAGATTCACTGACACTTGTCAAATCGAATTATGCGTGGGTATCAAACAATACGATAATAAAATAAAATTGATAGCAACGCTAGCAAATACGATTTGAATTTGAAAAAAAAAGGAAGTATGTTTTATTCGTAATAAAACCAACTTGTTATGACTTGTCTGTAAAATATTCTTCATTTCAATAAAATACGTTTCTGATTCTGTATGATCTCTGTCCGGTAAGTACCTCCTAATTTCTCGAGAGGATTCGGAGGAGGTCAAAATAAACCTAATTAGTCATTGAAAAAAAATCTCAAAGTGCCCCTTAACTGAGATACAGAGCCGCTAAGGGGTACCCAGCGATTTACTTTTTTGGCCCAAACTTTTAAATCGACCTGTGTAATTTAATGAAATTTTAATATTTTATAGAGGCCATAAAAAGTTATTAACCCACACGACAGGAGAAATTTTAAATCGACAGGGAAGTCAGGAACGGACATGCAACCCCACTCGTTGGTCCAAAATTTTGACCGGTGCCATATTTGACAGAGCTCAAAATTAAATTCCTTAATACTCTGTCATTCCTCTTCAAAAAAGGTGCTCTTAATTTATTTCGATAAAACTGGCGGTTTTCGAGATAAATCGCTTTTTATGCGAAACACTCAAAAGTTACTAATGCTAAACACAAACTTTCCAACTCTTTGCAGGCAAGAATACTTTATGCTAAAAGATATCCAGCTTAGACCTTGTCAAGTACAAAAACATTTCAAATGATTGATCGGAGCTTAATTAATTTACAACGTTATTAAAATACAAAAAGAATGAAAACGTTTGAATGTTATTTTGGCAAATGTTCAATATGGGCTTCACGTACAGGGTGTCCCAAATTGGAGCCTCATCATTGGTATCTCGGAAACTAGAACAGATGCCACCTTAAAAGTTTAAAAATTCCAAGTGCTTCCGAAGATTTTTGGAAGAAACCGAATATTCGCGATTTAATTTTTATTTGTTTATGACTCTATTTGAATAGATATAACAAAATAAATTTCACATTCTCATTGCTACTTTTTCTGTTCTACAAGATGGTGTTATAAAATTTTCAAACCGACGTTTCGTCTTTGAGCTACCATCATCAACTTTGTTTTTTTAAATACAGCCCTGGATTTTTATTACGGATTTTAAGAGCTTCTAAGGTCTCAAACCCAATGATGTATCGCACGTATTCGAAAAATTTATATTAATGGCATTTTCCATAAAAACTCATTTGTTAAGAGAGAGACAGAAACGAAAACTTTAACATTAACTTTTTCGGGCCTCTGAGTATGACCTTCCTGGAACCAGTGAGCATTCCCAGCAGACCAATAACGATAATGCCATTTAAATGGAAAGTAGCTTCATCCGAGAAAATGACATTTGTTGCGAAGTTATTATTATCGTTATTGCATCTTTCCATCATCAGCTCACAAAATTCGACTCTTCTATCAAAATCGTCCTCGTTTAACTTTATCTTGTAGGGATGCAACTTCTCCTGCTTAAACAAATTTTACACTGACTGATGAGACACATTAAAATCCATTGTCATTGGCCTGGATGATTGTGTTAGATTTTCATGTATTTCATATATCGCTGGCCGGCGACAATAGTGGCACATCTCAAAAAATGCCAAAAATCAACTAACTATAGCATCAAGCGTTAAATTTATTAGCCTTTCTTGCAACAAGACTGGCACATATTTGGTTATGATTGATTCCCCTAGATGGCGAATGTGTCACTAAAGCATCATTACAAATAGCGCTTTTAAGTCGGACGAATAGTGGCACTTTTTGTGTTGTGCCGATATAGTACGAATTTAATAGAGAAAAACATTAAAAGGGCATTAAAATCCGGCCCTATTTACACACCATCTCAGCATGTGGGCTTAGTGCAAACAGCTAAAAAAACAGGGCATCCCTTTAAAGTGGTAGAATTAGCATACTCAGGCTGTTTAGATCTAAAAAATTTGACTGAGCGCACTTGTACCAATTTCAACAAAAATACTTTGGGTGAAAATTTTAAGCTATCTGAAGTTTCTGTACTAAAAGTAGAAAAAGAGAATTTAGGCTACCTTTTCTATAAGACTATCTTCAAGGATACTAGTTACAAGGTACCTAGTAAATGGTATTAACGAAAGTCTCACAAGAGCACCTTTACGTAAACCTATGTTAGGTTTTCAATTAATAAAAGCATACACTCAAGCTATACCGATTACTAAGAAAGAATACGATGATCTAATGTTTCCATTACGAACTAATGCCATTACCAAAAATCATAGTCACTTCTATAGAAATTTAAGATTTCAATAAAACTTGCTAAATACTCCAAACTTTTTTGAAAATACCAAAGTCAATGTTTATTTTTAAGAATAAAATGTTTATTTTTATTATCATTTTCTATTTTTATAAATAAAGTATCGTTCTGCTACCTTCTTGGTTTCATTTTGAATATTTTATTAACGAATTTTATTAATGTATCTAGTGTAATTAGTCTAAAATTGCAATCTGTGATCTCGTCAATAGTGGCACATCTTACAAAGTTCGACTTTCAGAAAAAGAAACGAGCGAAATAAAAATCTCCATGAACTTATTGTCCACACAATATACAATAACTGTAATCAAACTTAGAATCTTTGTTAATGGTCTATTAATTTTATTACAACTAAAATTAACAAAATTTTTAAACTCGAATTTCTTCAATATTACTAATTTTGAGATGTGCCACTATTGTCGCCGGCAAGCGATATGTGCATGATATCCAAAGCTTTGTCTTCCCCGGTTGCTGTTTTAGGTCGACCTGATTTAGTGGCTTCCCTAACACTGCTTGCCCCTTGAAGTATCTTTACCACTCGACACACCGTTGACTGATTTATTGGCGGCCTATTTGGATATAATTCATTGAAAAGTTGACAAATCTGATCTTGCGATCTCCTCATATTTGCGTAACCGCTCATTATTAAAATTTCAACTTGTTGTTTCTCATTCAGATGAATCATAGTGTAAACAAATCAGAAATCAGACAACAGAAAATTAAACAGGAACTCTAAATTGACACCTCTTAGGTCGCTGTCATGGAAACACCTTGACTCAACTGGTGGGTATTAGGTAGAAATAATTATAATTAGGAAGTTTTTCATTTTTGAGCTGTCATTATCTCGGAAACGCTTGCAGATAGGTGACAATTTGAAATACAAAAAATTCAGAGTTGTCCCAGTAGAATTCAAACATGCAATCATATGCAGGATGTTCCATTTAAAAAAAGTAAGCTGGTCTCTCTGGCAACCAAACCAGAAATGACAGAAAAAATGCATGCACGCACAGATGTGTTGAATAATTTACTGAACAACTTTCATGTAGGTCACTTTTTCGTATACGAGGTACCTTAAAAGTTACAGGCATTATTCGCGACTTTCTTGCACTCTGTATATCGGTGCTGTTTTTATTTTTGAGTTGATTTGTAATATCTCGAACTTCATTAAAACTTACTTCTGAAAAAGTGAAAGCATTCTGAGCTTCAATATTCTTGAGATCGAACTCTGGCATATCCTGCACAAGTTTATCTGCCATAGTCAAAAAGTAGTCGTTGAAGTCATCTTTATACCCTGACGACTAAGATTGCGTTCATATACGACCAATATCCTTAAGGTTTAGGAACAGCTCCTCATTTTTATTTTTAACTGGGATATTAAACAAAAACTTTTAAAGTTAAATATAAATCTTCTTTGAGAATTTTCTTGTAAGAAGCCCTTTCTGACCCGCAGGGAATAAAAAACCTCCCTCTAACAACACAACGAAAATATATAAAGTAACGTTAGCCAACCTTTTTTTTAATACTTATAGATCAAAATTTGTTTACCAAAAATCTTGTTTAATGTTAAACAAATGGCGCAAATTTTATTGTCAGTAATATTGAATTGATACCCAGCCGGTACATGATTCAAAATAATCAATAGTTATATACCTTTTTGCTTATCCTTTGACATCAGGTTTTTATATTAAAATTCCTGAGGCAAGAATTCTTTACATATATTTCAAAAATAATTTTTGTCGAGTGGATTTTAATGAAGATTCTGAGGAAAAATATCAAAGTATATTGTAAAAAAAAATATTATCTCGAGGGGCATATGTCAAGACCAAATACCGGCAAATAAAGGCGTACAGGGAAATTCTTTTAATTGGTGATTTTTCTTCTTATTATAATAGAAAACAAATTACACATTTCTTAATGATTTTTCGCAAGGAAGCCAAATTTAATCTCAAAATACATTGTTGTTGATATTTATTTTGAACCGCTCCGGAAATAAGGCGGTTTCTAAATTGCCTTCATCGATTTTGTCTTTTAAGTGTCTCACTTCTTTAAGTGGAACCTGAACTACGATATAAGTTTTTGTGTCCCTGAAAAAGCCCGGTTGATAGGCAGGGTTGTGGGGGCCTATTCCCTAGGCACTTCACCGCGAGCGATCAAAATTGATCGCGGTGCGTCTTCATGGCCATGGCCCCAAATCAATGTCACGTAGTATCTGTCACTATTTAATTATAGCGTTAATAGCTCGACGACTGAAACTTATGTCACTGTGAAAAAAAGGGGGGTTTTCCGCTTAAAAGGTCTATTTATTGAAGGTGTGAGACACTTAAAAGACAAAAAAAGATTACTGTTAGGAACTTCTAAAGGTGTGGAAAAAGTAACTACCCGTTACACGAGTACTCGTTACTCAAAAGTATCCGAAGTAACGAATACCGATTAACAAACGTATTGATTACTATGATTACTTCGGTATCGGTGTAGGAATGTGTGCGTCGTATTCATATCGGTGGAGAGTGGTTAAATATCGATATGAATTTAGATCTCAGTAAAACTGAATGTTGTGTAGGCGTATTATCTGTTGTTACCTGTCTACAATTATTATAAAAATATTGATCTTCTGATATTAAATTACAATGTAATATTTACCGACCGATATTCTTAAGAGTAAGGATATACTGAGAAGATTTTTTTCAACCTATTTTTATTTTTGTTTTAGTAAAATAAAAGTTATAATGTAAAGGTACCTATACTCCGGTACCAAAATAATTGGCAGTGACTCATTTTTACCGGGGTGTGCAAGACGTAAGAGGAACGCCAATTCCAGAGGCGTGTTATTTTAAACAATAATAATTTAAAAAATATATGAATTTTTTGTTTATTATTATAATATATTTACATTTACTATAATATTATAAATTAAACTGAAAAATAAATTAAGATTTTACATTTGGTGATCTAATGAAGTAATTAGAGAAACTAAATTATGCAGGTATAAAATCCAAAAAGAATAATAAACAACGGCATATTATGTTATTTTCATAATGTTTTATTATACTACATAATAATAAAACATATAATAGTGGATTAAGCGCAAAACCTAAACCTAAATTATAAATGTTTATAAATTTTCTAACTATTGTTACCTAATGAACACTTATTAATAATAATTTAACAAATTAAATTTCACGCCGACATTAAAAAGTGTTATAATGACAATACGTTACAATTTTAAATTCAATATATTACCATTACCGCGATTATTCACTATCTGACGATAAAAATATTTCATTACTGTCGCTATCTATATACTGCTGTCATCTGCAGGATTTATATTAATAGGTTCTACCATGACTTTAACGCGTACATCTAAGTCCCACATTTTTTTTTCTACACCCTTGACATGTAATACGTACTTATGCATAACAGTTCTTTAACATCTTTTAATTTAAAAGATTTATTTTCACGCGCCACTTCGCCTTTTATCTTTGCCCATATAAGCTCGATTGGATTTAGTTTACAATGGTAAGGCGGTAAACGTAATATTGTAACACCTCATTCACGAGCCATTTCATCCACTGCATATTTCGTATATTTTTCTTTGTGAAGTCTTGCAAGATCGAGCAACTGCACTTTTAGCATTTTTTCGCCAAATGCAATATTTTTTTTTTCGAGCCAGTCAACGTTCTTTCCTTTTCGCCACGCAGAAGTTGTCAAAGCTTCCACCCGACGGCCGTGGTATGGTGCATTATCCATCACGATTACCGACTCACGTTCAATACGCGGTAAGATGGATTTAGACCAATCTACAAACACTCCCGAGTTCATATCCTCATGATAATCACCGGTTTTACGAGATTCAAACACGTTTAACCCACCCTCAAGATAACCAGAATCACTCCCGATGTGGGTTATAATTAACCGACGACCTTTTCCGGAAGGAGCTTTTAATCCAGTAGACAGTCAATTGATAAAGGCGTTACGTGCATCTTTAATGTTGAGATATTGCCAAATGTAATTTATATGTCCTTCATTTAACCATGTCTCGTCCGTAAAGTAAATTCTTTTCCCTGCACAGCGATATTGTTGTATTTCTTCTGGATACTTTTTACGCCACAATACGATTTCTTCCTTTTCTACCAAAAGACTTTTGCGATTTCGTTTTAAGAATTGAAAATTCAATTCTCGTAGTGTACGCATTAGAACTCTTCGTGAAATTTTTTGCATATTTTCATTCCTTTCAATTCCGGCAGAATTTTTTTTTTAAATTGGGAAGTGTTTTGAATAACCACCAAAATAATAAAACTGAATTGCTAATATCCTTTTGGTTGAAACTTGTCTACGACACTGAACTTGGTTAGAGGCGATAAGAAAGCGTGCGAGCGCCCAGACATGGGTTTTTCCTACCTGCGTTGCCAAATTAAATAAAACAGGTACCGTAGGGTAAAAAGACCCTTAATGACATGCCGATTTTGGTACATTTTGTGAGATTTTAAATGAAATATTTTAAAACCTGGCAACATGTAACGACTTATTAATGCACAATCTTCCCAAGCAGTTTTAAATGCTTTTATTTCAGTAAAAAGTGTGTGAATCGATGTTAATTATTTTCTCCGCACACCGTCAATGGTGATAAGAACATTTTTGCCAATTATTTTGGGATCATAGTATAAGCAAAGTTGGCCTAATGTCGTGATTGATTACTTTTACTAAACATATATCGAACTAGTCATGTGCAAATAAGCTGAAATGTCTACTTTAATCGTTAACAATACAATAAAAATATTATACACCATACGATGAGTTCGCGTGAAAGAATCTTTTCCACTGCGGAAATGTTATTTCCGATAGAAGGAGTCGTTTAAAGGAAGAAAACTTCCAGCGCATTCTTTTTAAAAATTATATTCAAGATTTGTAAGAAATAAGAAAGATTAAAACCTGAAACTGCAATATGTTTTTTTTCAAAGACTTGTCTTGTTTCTGTTAGTAGTTTATTGCTGATATTTTTTAAACATTAAATTTGCCAGCAGAAGGTGGCCATTTTCAACATTTGCTTTGATTAACTGTTGAATTTTTTTTTGTTTCATTATTATAGAAAATGAGTTTTTTTTTCATTAACTTTGGAATATTATAATATAATGCAATAAAGTGGTATTTAGTTTTTCTCTCAAAAACGAAGCAAGACACGAAAACAATTCAGGGAACAGGAAAGTTGTACTATTAGTTGGTAAATCCGAAAAAAGATAAAGTCTGTGCGTTTTAAGAAGTCCGCTTAGCCATAAAACCTCTTGAGCATTATGTCGGTGGCTCTCAAACAATAAATTATATTGAAGGTAATTTTGGATGTTGATGAATTACATTTTCTAAATAAAATAATTTAAAGTAAATAAAAAATTAGTTTAGGTAAAGAAAAATAATAATTTTTTAGCTTTTGTAGTATTCAGACAAATTAGTTTTACGAATTCTTTTTTATAAAGTTTTGGTTCTAAAAAGAACCGATTTTGTAGTCTTGCGACAGAACGTACCTACTTGTAGATAGGTACTACTAAAAGTAGTCTTCCTCTGCATTTGAAATTTCACCCATGCTTTCAGACTCATCAGAATCAACATCATCGTCATCATCATCATCATTCGTAATAATTAACGGTCTTACTTCGTCTATAACCTGTTCTGTCTCATAAGATTCAAAAATAATTTTTTCTGTGTGTTCAATGCATTTCCGCCATTCTTCTTTGCCCGCTTGGCTAAGCGCCTCCTCCCATAACTTTATAACGCTAGGCTTACCGATATTTTTACAGGCATGTTTGTCATAATAGTTCTTGCTAATACCCCATACCAATTCAATTGCGTTGTAATGACAATGGTAGGGCGGCAATCTCAAAACTTGATGTCCATATTTGAGGGCTAATTCGTCAACAACATAATTTTTTTTAAATGACTGCTCTTTACACTTGCTTAAAAGTTCACTTTTTAAATATAAATTTTCATGGTTTATGTTTTTCTTTGACAACCACTTATTTATTTCTTCCTTTTTCCAGCTGCTTGTAGGGAATTTCTCTTCGAGTCTCGTATGGTAAGAGGCATTGTCTAAAACAATTAAGGAAGGTTTTTCTAAACTTTTTAAAAGTTTTTCCTCGAACCAATGCTCAAAAATTTCAGCATCCATATTGCCGTGATAATCATCAGTTTTTTTTGTTGATGAAAATATCAAACTGCCATTAAAACCTTCTTCATTACCAGCATGTAATATAATATACCTTTTTCCATTACTTGCACGGGTACTTGAATAACAATGCTTTGAGTCATCCTGCCAAGACGTTTTTGTTGAAGTTCCGTTTGCAAATACCCATGTTTCGTCAAGAAAAACAACTTGTCTTGACAATTCCGAGTTTTTGTTGTTTAAATAATCCCTTAAAAATTGCCATCTTTTCGAAACAACATTGGACAGCTCGCAAAGCAATTTTTTTGTTGTTCGTTTTTTTATATTTGAAACCCATATGTTTTAAGATGGATGATGGACAAACTGTTAGTTCCAATATCGCAAAGTTTTTTCTGCTTTATCTTTTCAAAAATAGCTTTGAGGGTAACATATTCCTTGGCTTTATACATATCATAAACAATATTCCTAATAGAGAGTTTTATCCCTTGGGATAAATCCAAGGTTTTTGAATGGAGTCGAACCCTTTTATATGGTCTGTCCAAATCCTCTTCACTCTTTTTTCGAAGTCTTCTTAAGGTCTTCTCTGAAATGCCGCAAGCATCAGACGTTCGTTTTTGCACTGCCAAAACAGACTCTAACGGGCCCGAGTTATCTTTTTCTAAAGTAAAATAACGTTCCACTTGTAATACCAAACGGCGCCGGCGTTCACCTGGAGATAAATGCCTTCTAGGCGATGTGCCACCTTGCTAAACATTTTCCATAACTCTGCTTAATAACTGATTTTAATTCACACACAATGAGAAACAAACTAAAAGTGAAAAGTACAACTATTTATTTAAAATAAAGTAGAACATACCATCCCGCACTTCAGCAAATTTTAATTATTTCTTGGAAAATAGTAATTATTATGAAGATTTAATTATAATAATCCCAAAATAATGTCATTATCGGAAAAGTATATACCTGACAAAATCTTTAACATATTTAACCATCCCGCACTTGAGCAAATTTTAATTGGTTCTTGGAAAATAGCGATTATTATATAGAATTAACTATAATAATAGCAAAATAATTTAATTATCTATTTAATTATTATTTATGCTCAACGCGTAATTCTAATATAATTTTGTTTTGAAACCTCTGATTTCGCCCAGTAATAGAATACAGTAAACCAGTGGGATGTTCGGTGTGATCAAGTATAGCGAAGGTGCAAAGATATTGTAACTTAACCGACTTACTGTTTTAAAAGCGATAACATCCCTTGGTGATTTAATCCGATATCGGACTTCTTAAAACGCACAGACTTTATCAAAATTAGAAAACGTCGGTGGCATACATTTGCTTGTCAATAATAATCGTTAAGGTGCTCCCCGGGACGCCACTGGACATAATACATTTAATCTAGTTAGGGCTAATTAAGCCCCTTATCATTATAAATAACGGTACCAAATTTCAATAATATCGGGAAAAGGATATTTAAAAAACTTGTAAAACACCGATTTAGTTTAAAAAACTTTTTAACACCCTGTATATCAAAAGCGAGGCAACTCCGGACACATATTCATATGAACTTTTCTCTTATAATATGATAAGGAATCACCACCTTAAGTTACGTACCGTACTTCTGAAACACCCTGTATGTTACATAAAATTTTATCAAACTGTTTGGAGAAAAACAATTATTTTAACGCTGTGAAGTATCCAATTATTACGCAACGAACAATGATATTGATTTTAATTAAAATTATCCATTCACCGTGCATTAGCTTGCGCTGTCCTATTCGGGATGGTGCACCGCCAATCTGGCCATGGGAAATCCCGTGTAAATTTTGCGACCCTTAAATATTGGTTCTCCTGTTAATTTTACAGCAAAATTCTGTTAGATATTTTTGAATGTTCTTGTATGATTGACTCGCACACCAAATTTTATGATTTTCTAATTAATATAGTAGTTATATTCGTAAAGCAGGACAAATTTATAAGCCATATCGATGAACGGAATTTGTTTATTTTAAATAAATTCAGGATCTTGTTCTGCTCACAGGCTGAAAATTTGGTTGTCTACTCGTGAAAACCGCGGGGTCGCCGACGATGACAACTGGACCGAATTGACGCAACACGAGAATCTGTATGCGGCTTTTGTCGACTATGAATTGAGAAATTGGGGCCGAGAAACCTATACTTGGAACGGTGACTTACCAGGGCCGGCTCTGACCATTTTACATCAACATGCTGTACAAGGTAATTTAAAAAAATTCACAAACAAATCTTCCTACATTTTTTATTCGATTTTCGGGAATAAAATAGGCGATTTAGTTCTTTCAAAGAGGGATTACAGTGATTTATGTAGTCCTTAGCCTTAGAGATTAAATGCGATTGCTTAATAATTTTCTGTTCATTTACCTGCAAATTTAATCATTGCAATGGGATGCTCTGGTGGGATCAATGCACTTGATTACTGAAACAAGTAATTTTTGCCGTATTTTTATTAAGTAGTTATACGAAAATATTAAAGCGTTAAAAATTATTCTTTGTGAATAACTCGAATTTTAATTGGAGGAAACGTGTCTGGTATTTAGGCTAAATTGAACCTATGCAAATAAAATCTATTTGGACCGCCGCGCCGTATATTATATGAATGTAGATCTGAGGTAATATAAAAATTAACATGATTTTATAATCTCGACATTACTATTTAAGACTCACTACAGCATAAAAAAGACATCAAAATATTAAGATATAATTTACTTGTGTTGGGCTACATTCTTGGTGAATCCATATATCTATTATGGATGTATAGAAATAAAAATTACTTGTTATGGTTCACAGTTTTAATATTCAGTTACCTGACACGCGTGTCATTTTCAGAAGACTACAAAGAATAAGTTTTAAATGCTGTTACAAAGGCATTTATCTAAACTCTAATGTAAGGTATAAATAAGTAATAAACTAATTACAGTGGATTGAAATTTTTCACCCAATTTCCTGGTACTTAAACAAGTTTTTTCACTTTCCTGGATTATTTCAATTTTCTCGCTTAAGGAAAGACATTTCCTTTTTCCCGCCATCTTAAAATATTTACGTTAGTTTTAAAACACATAAAAAGTGTTCAAAATAAAATTAATGTTAACACCCGATTTATCAGCCTTTAAAGAAAATTGAATGGATCCACCTGCAATAAAGTCATTTGTGTAGGTACCTATATTTCTTAAGAATGGTCGTGCCGGGTTTTACTGCCCCTAATGGAGGGTGTTTTTAGCATTAATGTTAACTAAAAATTCCGATGATGAGTGTCCGCGGTCGATTAACAGATGGGTCGGTAAAGAGGAGTATAAAATAATGGGATTTCCATTTTTAAATATAGGGAATTCATAGCCGGTCGCTTAACTAACTACTATTTACTTTTCATTTGTGCCCCCTGACGCCAAAACGCGGAACTCAAAAATGGTATATAAGATTTTCTCATGTCCAGTTTAGTAATGAAATTTGTTTGGGACACACGTCATATTTCTGTCGTGACCCAGCACAAAAGTTAAAGTAAATGCGTGGAACTCAATTCTAGGAATTAATGTAACGTAATACTAATCTAAGCGGCAACGCCGCATTTCGTGGTAAATCATTATGTGTTTATTTAATACCTAATAGTAAAAAATAGAGAAAAGTACATTATATTTACATGCAATATAATTGGCAATATCGCATATTACAGTAATGGCAACGTTGTACAAATCCATGAAAATATAAGTTTAAATCAAAACCTTATGCATAAAAAATCTGTCTGATTTTGTATTATTCTCCAGCACGCAAATGTAAGCGCGATATAAGCCACGTGCATGGTAACAGCAGATCTGTATTCTCATTGGCTAGCAACAGTATTTTGACGTGAAACAAGCCATTTTGGATTGTGACGTATTACGACCTGATTGGTCAAGATGTCGGGATGGGGTACAAGACTGACAATGTTTTGTCAACAAAGCAGTGTCACACTGAAACACAAAGAGTTAAGTTGCGCTCCGTGGACCGGTACAAACTCCACGTAAAAATGGTCGAAAGTATGTAAGAATAATAGTCTACGATATTTAAAGTTAGTTAAGTGGTTGTTTGACGAGTCTAGTTAGAAATGTGTTAGTAGGTCATACCCATGCTAGGGGATAAAATGACAAAGTGATTAATCTGTTAATAAATAGTTATGCAGTAAAATTCAGAAGAAATTTTATTTTCCAAGTACAGCAAAGTTTTGAACCAGTCGACTTGTGGATACACAGGTTAAAGTTTTTAGTGTCGTTCATTGTTACAAACGTGTTCTCTGAATTAATATGCCCAGTCGTTTTTGAAATATTGCCGGTGGCCACCTTTAATGAAACACCCTGTATTATTATTGCCACATGCTTACGTGGCAGGAAACATTAAGACAAGTGACTTCCTTGCAATGTTGCCAAATAATAGACTCGTAATTTTATTCTTATTGCACAAATACAAACCACTAACTAACAAAATAGCAAGGAAGGTTAGGAAGTTACAAATAATATTATACAGTGTGTGTATAAAGTCTGGAAATGGTCAGTAATTTTCGAAACAACGAGTATAATTTAAAAAAATTATATTAAATGTTGAAACTATTTTTCCTGTTGAATTGTGTTGTAAATCATTTGTGGCGTTATTAATTGAGAGTCGTCCAAAATTCGACGCTGCAAATCAGCCAAATTTTAAGGTTTTGTGGTATAAACTTTATTCTTCAAGTGTCCCCATAGAAAGTGGTCAATAGGCGACAAATCAGGGGACTTTGGTGGCCACTTGATTGTACCCCCTCTACCGATCCACTTATTCGAAGAAATTGTTGTTCAATAACTCGCGCACGTTTCGATCGAAATGGGGAGGAACTCCGTCCTGGTTACCCACAAGCGCAGCCCACACATTCAATTTTTCAGGGCGTTGTGTATGACCTTCTCTCATCCAGTGGGGATTTTCATTGGCCCACAACCTGCAGTTGTGTCTATTGACTTTTAACGTGAATGTTACTTCATCATAATATCACAAAATTCCATTCTTCGCTCATAATTATCTTCTAATAACTCTTGAACTACATGTATTTTGAAAGGGTGATATTTATTTTTATTAAAACATTATGGATGGATTTGAAGCAGACGTCACTTACTTGAGATATTTTTCTTAACGATGAACCAGGGTTTTTAACAAAATGTATTAAAGTTTCCAAACTTTTCTCTTCATCTACTTCTGCTGTTTGTAATGATCGTCGTCTATCTCCACAACTTCCAGTTTCTTCGAACCGTGGGACAGTTTTTAGGACAGTGACTTTTGAAATTGAATTTCGGTTTGGAAATGCGTCATTAAATACATTTTTAACCTCTTCGTAAGACCTGATTTTATCGCCATATCCTCTCATCATAAAGCTAGATTTATAGTTTGACGGTGGCTGGTTCTGGTCGACGTTTGATGGTGGCAGGTAGAGATAAACAAATTACTTTACCGTTTTTCGATTTATAGATTTCTGTTCCGGTGCTGTTTAACGGTAGCTTGACGGTCGATATGGTCATCTTTTAACTTTTTCGCTGTTGGGAATATAACCAATCATGTCGTAGAATGCTGTCACGTGGCTTGAACAGTCAGCGACTTCTCACCCATAATCCATGTTAATTTAACTTGTAAAATATTTTAATAGATTTGCAACACTTTCAGTTGAAGACATTTTTACATGTAAAATTTACAGCTTTTATGACTTCACATTAAAAGTGACCTGGTGCTTTATTTATTAATAAATAAAACACAATTTGTTCATAATTTCCAAACAGGTCGTTATTTCAAAAACTACTGATATTAGGAACAAAGTATGTTTTATCAAAAGTGTAACAAATGTATCGTAGAATCTATAAATGATAAAATTTATATTACATATAAAAACTTAAAATTCGTACGATTTCCAGACCAAGTAAATAGCTGGCAACAATGCTAATATCGTCATTCGGTGCGTAAGATCCTCTCAGCCAACTGTACTAAAACTGGTTTAAGTCGGCCAATAAATTGTGAGGTTATTAAGCAGTTTCCAGACTTTGTACACACACTGCATTTCTAAGAAGTCCGCAATTAAATGTTTGTTTTTTCATAAAACTCTAAAAATAAATATCTTTTACCGTAAATAAATCACGTGCAGGTAGAATTCGATGCAACAACTTTTAAAAATAAAATCTAACAAACTAAGTCTGTGTAAACTCTTTGTAAATGCTCGACTTATCCTGCACCTTCCACGATAAACTGAATAAACACAACTTTGCAGGAATACTTTTCTTCGCTCGCTTTGGGATTTCACGACAAAGGTGGACAATTTTCTGGATATCTTGTCAACACGCTTAACAACGTTTGCTAAGGAGGTAGAGCAGATCTAAAATATCTTATAAAAGTCGTTTAGGTCTCTAGAGTGACATCAATCCGTTATGGAAAGAAATACTTGTTTTAGAAGCCATGGCACTTATTAGGAAACGAACCAATATTTTCCATGTTATGGCATATAAATATGTATTTTATGTGAGAAACCTTGTTCTCTAGCCACTTGTTGAGTCCTTATACAGGGTCCTGCAACAATGCGTCGGGCTTTCATAGCTCCTAAACGAATTAAGTTGGAAATTTCATTCATATGCGGGCTTATACTGTATCATAGAGTGTATTTCAGGAAAATATTTTTGCATAAACAGGGTTGCCCAAAAAGTGTGGTAACATAGGGTTGATTTTTTTTAAATGGGGCACCCTATATTTTCTTGCATATTTTGGTTTTTATTATTATCATTTATAAATATCTATAATTTTATGCAATTTGTTTTGGTGGTTTAAGAGCAATAAATTAAAAACTAAGGTAAAAAAATTTAGCAGCTCTGAAGAAAAACCAAAAAAAAAATCTGAAAACATTTTTGGTAATCACGGCATTGTACAGAAATAATGACAAGAAGTCCAGAGATACGGTGAGATACGAAGAGTTTTCATCAATTTTATACAGGGTGTTCTAAATAAGGTTTCAAAAATGAGCCATTAAAAACTCATTTTTCTCAAATTTTTCAAATGGAACACCCTGTAAATTTTTAACTAATGTAACGTAGAATTCATAAACAAATATTTTTTGCAATACAAACATGTAGGTTATTTTCAGCTGTTTACGAAATAATTGCAAATTTCGTAAATTCTGTTGTGTAAAAATATAAAAAGAACGTTTATTTTATCAATTAAACATATTATATGCCTAAACTAATATTATAAACTACAATAAATGTTCAAAATGTCTTTCATCTTGATCTGTGCATAAATAAATACGCTCTTGAAAAGATCTATTTACTTCCCTTAACATTTCTGTTCAAATAACAGCAAAATAATGTATTAGTAAAGGTTACGCATAAAAATCTTGGTAGGCTTTGAAATACGATAGGGATTCCATTTTTATTAGAATTTGACATTTTAATTAATTCAAAAAAGTTCTCATTTAAGGCTAATAGTACTTAGCGCTTAAGTATAAGATATTATAATGAATTTTAGTAAAGAGAAGTTAGTTGATATGATTTTTGCACTTGGCGAGAGCGAAAGTATAGTTTACGCGTCACGTTATCCAGAGAGAAGGCAGCCTGACAAAAAAAGTTTTAAAAGATTATTATTAAGATTTATTAAAACTGGAAATGTCATGTACACAAAAGAAGAAAGAACAAAACCTGTCACCAACGAGGAAAAACAATTAGAAGTATTATTGACAGTTACTGAAGATCCACACAACAGCCAAAATAAAATATGGAAAGCAGTAGATATTATCGAAAGATCTGTACAACAAATTTTAAAAAAGCATCGTTTTCATGCCTACCACATTCAATTCCATCAAGCTCTTAGCGATAGAGATTTTCAAAACCGACTCGAATTCTGTGCCTGGATAAGAATGAAATTTCAAGAAGATTCTATGTTTTTCAATTATGTTTGACCGGTTGTGTAAATGGGCACAACTTTCACCATTATTTCATAGAAAATCCGCGATATATGAGACAAATCGATCAGCAGCACCAGTGGTCTTTGAATGTGTGGGGCGGAATTATTGGTGATACTGTGATAGGTCCATATTTTTTTAATGTTCATCTTAATGGGCCCATGTATTTAAACTTTTTACGAAATGATTTACCAGGTTTACTGGCAGACGTTGCTCCATATATTAGAAATAGGATGTGGTTTCAGCAAGACGGAGCATTTTTCACGGGATGTAAGAAATTACCTTGATGATACCTTTCGCAACCAATGGATCGGTAGAAACGGACCTACACACCGGCCTACTAGATCGCCGGATCTAGCAAAGCTTGACTTTTTTTATGGGGACATGTAAAGCAAATTGTTTATAATAATCCGCCGACAACTGCCATTAATATGCAGCTAAGAATTAGAGACGTGTTTGGTAGTATACCACCTGAAATGTTAAGGGAAGTAAATAGATCTTTTCAAGAGCGTATTAGTTTATGCACAGATCAAAATGGAAGACATTTTGAACATATATTGTAATTTATAATATTAGTTTAGGCATGTAATATGTTTAATTGATAAAACAAACGTTTTTTTACATTTTTACGAAATTTGCAATTATTTCGTAAACGGCTGGAAATAACCTACATGTTTGTATTGCAAAAAATATTTGTTAATGAATTCTACGTTACATTAGTGGAAAATATACAGGGTGTTCCATTTAAAAATTTGAGAAAAATGAGTTTTTAATGACTCATTTTTGAAACCTTATTTAGAACACCCTGTATAAAATTGATGAAAACACTTCGATTCATCGTATGTCTGGACTCCTTGTCATTATTTCTGTACAATGCCGTGATTACCAAAAATGTTTTTAGATTTTTTTTTGGTTTTTCTTCAGAGCTGCTATATTTTTTGATCTTAGTTTTTAATTTATTGCTCTTAAACTACCAAAGCAAATTGCATAAAAGTATAGATATTTATAAAGGATAATAATACAAACCAAAATATGCAAGAAAAAACAGGTTGTCCCATTTAAAAAAAATCAACATTATGTAACCACACTTTTTTAGGCAATCCTGTTTATTCAAAAATATTTTCCTGAAATACACTCTATGATGCAGTATATTTATTTATCTATTTATTTATACTATTACAAACAACTAGAAGGTAATTACATGTTTGGGTCTAAATCTAATTCTAATTCCAACCTTACCTATGCTCTAAATACCTAATTCCTATTTAGCTTACATACTATGAATAGTTTACCGCTTATTAATCTGGTGAATAAGCTGATTTCTTGTTATGCAGAACAAACCCAGATCCAATATTTTAATTAATTTTTTGCATTCTGCCCGGCTCAACCCTAAAGGAGTGTCAGTATAGTATAAGCCCAATTTGGCGTATATTGACTGACACAGTTAGTACTAAAATACAAACTCAAATTGCAGAAACTACCAAAAAGAAATAAATATTTATATGTAATATTATGACTACCACTTGTCAAGTAGTATTTATTTCCTATTTATCATGTGCTTGACGACAAAGGAAACAAGCTCAATTGACTTTTTAGGTGATCTTACCGAGCTACAAACGTCCCTAGCTAGGTTTGTAGGCGCATCCAGGGTATATCTCAAGACTCCTCTAGATCCTCGTTGGATGCTGCAACTGTTAACAGATGTGGAAGACCACTGGATGAACTTTACCTTGACCAGAGAGGAAGAAATGTGGTTGGCGGAAAAATTCACCGCCATGCAGGGTAAGTTCAATCGCCTTTAGTAAATGACTTGGAATGTGTGATATATGTGATATAAACCACGGTTTATAATTAACTACACTTCGTAAAAGCGACCCTTATATTATTTACTAAAACATCTCAGTGCCTCCTGGATTCAGATATTTTATTAAGAATGTTATTTTCGTAATTCCCAAGTCAAAAATAAAATTTATGTGTTGTTTGCTGGTGTTTACGTCAAGAAGTTGGTTTATGGCTTCCGGGGGGTCGAGTTAGATTTTTCCGTCCGGTTGGTAAAACATAAATAATGAGGTCTTTAAGGGTTCGCAACATTTTGTCTTTTATTTAAAAACAGAGACAAGACAATTCCTAAAAACGTGTTTAGGTTTCAGGATCTGTTTCATGACCGCTCAAGCTCTACAATTTATTAATATTTTCAGAGAGGTGGCTTCAACAATTGCGTCATCATCGGCAATTGTTTCCTGCGCTTCATTCACAATCATTAGCTAGACTAGAGTATTTGCTACGATGTCTTGCGTACATTTCAAATATGGTAAGTTATCAACACTCCCGTATATTTTTCTTTGTATTCTAAAAATAGAAAATTGTAATTTTATATTTTCATCTTTAAGATAGAAAACCGTCAAACTTTGCCAACGTACAATATTTATCGCAAAAGCCGATTAAAAACGCGTCTCGTCTAACCAAAATTCAAAACACTTTGATGCCCCTTAATTAAGTACCTCGAAGAAGAAACACCAAACTCGCCCTCAGCGAGTAATAGAAAAGCAGCCAGGCGGGATGGTTTCCGGGAAACCTTCCTGCCAGATAACGATATCGTCGTGAGCATCAAGAAGTTTCGGGAAAGGCTTTCATCGGGAAGGGGGAGACTTTTTAAAATGTCTCGTATCAAAAGGATGCTTTAACTGATACAGGATGTTTCACCATAATGTCTTATCCCCTTAACTTTCCTATGTTTTATGATAGGTAAAAATAAATTAAGAAAAAGGATTAGCCTTTGAAATAATTCTTGCAGAAGTGTCCACAAATTCGTATAAAGTTATATTTTTTTTAAACGTCACAATTTATTTGAATATTTTGAAAGCCGTTGAGTTAAGGCATCGTTCTCAACCTTTCTAGTATTGCGACAACCCAAAAACATATTTTAACATTTCTTACAGTTGCATATTACTAACGTAACCAAGGATGTGTTTTCACTTGCCACGAATATCGACGAGCGACCAGTAAATACTACAAGTATGTAGCATTGTTCTCATATTACGTCTTTGGCAGATTGCGCCCCCTCTTACATCTAATCGCTACCCCCCCCTGGGGAATATGTGGATACCCCTGCACCCTACATTTTGTATTTGTACCTAGAATAAAAAATAAAAAAGTTATTGGGGGTAGGCCATTGTGGCGAATCACCCCGTACAGAATGACAAAATACGCCCTCTTCTTCTTACAGAAAGCTTTTTGGAAGTGCTGTCCCTTTAACAAAGAAATACGAGGGGAAATAGTGTTGACCCTGCGCAAAGGTACCCCCGAATGGTTCGTCAGCCTAAGAAGTTCAATTATGAACCCCGAGGAGTACGATACGTCCTTTGTGGATTTTTGCTCTGAGGTTTACGTGCAACTCAAACATGGACTGCATCATTACCACCCTTTATTCGAAGGGTAAGTCGCATAGAAGAGTAACTACAAAATTACATTTAAAACACTGTGACAAAAGTATTTATTTTATGTAAAATTGTTCAAAAATTTAAACTTAATTCTGATATCGCCACACTAAACCGCTTTTAACTCTTTAGCTAGCTTTCTTTGGAGGAATTTGTCTAATTTTCAAAGCAGCAACTTGCTTTTAAAATTTAAAATCCTATAATGAAAGGTGTATCATACTAAGATCAGTTGTGACAAAGCATCCCTTTAAGTAATTACTGCGAGTCATATGTAGCCCAGTTCAGGCGCTGACTAATGCTTATAGACCTGTTTGTTGTTCCAGCGACGGAGTGGAGGTTCGAAATTCCCCGTAGGTGCTTTAGCGTAGTCTACAAGAATTAGACAGATCTAGTTTTCCTACACTAAACATTTTTGAACTCATTAAGTAAGATTCACTTCATTGACGACATCTTCATAGTCACCTAGCTTCCTTAGGAGGCATTTGTCTATTTTTTAGAGCAGCAATTTGTCTTTAAAGTTTCAAATCCTATAATGAAAGGTATATCATACTAAAATCAGTCTTGATAAAGGATGCCTTTAAGTAATCATTGCGAGTCATATGTAACCCAGCTCAGGTGCTGACTGGTGCGTAGAGACCTGTGCCCTGTAAGTGCTTTAGCGTAGTCTACAAAAATCCCAATTCTAATTTCCCTACACTAAACAATTATTCATTAAGTAAAATTTACTTCTTTGACGACATCTTTATAGTCACCTTAGAAAGCTTTTGTCTAATTCTCATATCATACTAAAATCAGTTATGAAAAAGTATGCCTGTAAGTAATTGCGAGTCATATCTAGTTCAGTTCAGGTGTTGACTAATGCTTGTTGTTCAAGCGATATATTCTAGGTTTTTAACTCTTCGCGCGCATATTTTTTAGGACAAATGGCATCCCGTACTTTAGCGTAGTCTACAAGCAAATCGACAAATTGATGGCGGACGAAGTGATCAACTTCCTCAATCAAAACGAGCACCCGGACTCCGCGTACAGCAGACTTATATTCTCCATCTACATGGAAGTCAAAGATCTGGCCACGTTCCACCAAAATCTGCCATCTGGCGGAGATCACAAGTTACTATTAGTGCGGTGTCACGAGTGGTTTGAACCGTCTGTCAGTCACTGGTTGAGTGTTTGTAAAGGGAAAGCTTTGCAGAGGGTAAGTTAAGACAGAAGTACTATTGTGTACTCTTCGGTGTTTTGTCATTGTCTTCCAAAAAGTTCTGACCTTCGGCACCGAGACTCAAGTGTAATCAAGTACATTTTGCAGGTTCGCACAGCCGTTGACTTACAGAAACCCTGCGAGGGCGATAAGCTGGTGAAACACAGCTCCTCGGCGGTCGACGTAGTGGCCATGTTCTGTCAATTAAGAGACTTCTGGAGATTGTTGCAGTGGCCCAAGGTGCACTCGGTGTGCCTCCTGTCCCAGCTGCTGGACTGTATATGCTCGGCGGCCCTTTTGTACGCCGACATAATATACCAGGCGCTGATGGAAACCGGCTATTTTGATCGACTGGGTCCGTTTAGGATGTGCGACGAGATGTGCATAGCCGCCAATAATTTAGAATATGTTTATAAATTTGTATCGTTGTTAGGTGAGTTTTTTTGCATCGTCTTGTATACGCGAGGCTTAAATTTATGTTTATTTGCAGAGAATTACTTCGACTTTGTAACGTTAGAATCAATTGCTCCCGAAATACACTTTGCAACTTTGACCAATCAATTAGATAGTACTTTAAGTCAATTTCAGGTAAGAGCATGACATTCGAGGGCTAATAATTTTCTACGTATCAAATTCTTGTGCCTGCAGGTACGAATTACCGATATATTAAAACGCGTGGGATCACAAATGCAAGAAGCCCTCCGGAAGGCAATGTTCCACGTAGCGTGGTCGCCGGACACCTTACCAACCCAGCAGGCTGTGGATCCCCTCTTCGATTACCTCCATACTCACTTGAAGGTTCTTAATATGACGTTATTGCCTCAGAATTTTCAAAAAGTATTGTTTGAGGTATGTATACCCCTTAAAGTACATGCTGTCGGGGCGTTCTGTATCCTTCTGCCATTACGTTTTTAATCTGCTTCATATGGACCACCTATGACTTGTTTTTCAACACACAATACAGAGCAACAACGGAGGATGAGATCAGATGGCTCCATCGGTTGCGACGCCTAGCGAGAGTTCTTGTCAAGTATGCTTGATACGAGCATCACAACATGGAGCCCTCTGGTTTGATTTTCCGTTGATTGTCGCTATTCTCGCTCTGCTTTTCCCTCCTCTATTTAATTCTACTGTAAAACCCGATTAATACCAACGCTATTTCCACGCCAGGTCTGGGACTATACTCTGGCAGAATTGAATCACCAGATGGACGGCGGCGCCGCCAGCGACGACCTTCCCGCGATGTTCCACGAACGTCTGCACGGCGCCTTGGAGCTGATGGTGGACTTTTTCCATGCAGAAGGTCAAGGACTGGGCACCGAACTGCTCCATTCGCCCACCTTCTGTCAGATCGAGCAAAGACTGCAATATCACAGGACTGACACCGAGAAGCTGATGGAGATTTTTTATAATCAAAGGCTGCACGATCAGTACAATACGACGGCCAGTCCGTATGGAAGCCTGGCGGTGCGAGCGTACTTTAACCATGATTCTTTGTGTGTTGAGGTAAGACATGTGGCAGCAATTATAGATAGGCGTACTACCTCTTTATAGTTACTTGATCTTCGAGAACTTAAATTCTGCTTTCTCCAGGTACTGCATGCCAGAGATATCATCCCACTGGACCCTAACGGTTTCAGTGATCCCTTCGTCATAATAGAACTCTTGCCAAGACGAATATTTCCTCACTGCAACGAACAACAGACCAATGTGCACAAGAAGACGTTGCATCCAATATTCGATGAGTGCTTTGAGTTCAGTGTGACTTTGGAACAATGCAAGTAAGTTACTCTAGTCTAGTTGCCAGAACCAATCAAAGAGTGTACCCTGTATTGCTCGGGGTTTCCAGATCTTCCAACAGGAGAGGAAGTTAATTTACTTTCGAGTTTGTTTATGTTCGAATTCTGTTTACTGTGACTCGTAAATATCTTCAGTTTAAATAAATATTTATGGGATGGTATAAATAAGGATTCTTTTAAATTCTAGATCACCAGGAGCAATGGTGGCCTTTACTGTAATGGACCATGATGTGCTCACAGCCAACGATTTCGCAGGTGAAGCATTTCTCGCACTAGGAACAATTTCCGGAGTGGGAGACAATGCCTCGGCTGACAATTTTCACGGCCTCAAGCCAGTGGAGTTGATTCTTATGCAGCAACACAACCGAAGTAAGTGCATGCGGGTTTTATTTGGTGATGGTAAATTATTTTTAATTTTTTTTTCCAGACCATCCTATTCTACAAATTCTAGAATCTAGAATAAACGACAGGATGGCTGTGGACTTTGTTAAAAAACAGAAACAAAGGATAGCGGGCAAATAAATTTAGGGTGGATAAATCCGTAGGTTTGGGTGGTTTTTGCCATACAGTTAAAAAATGAGAATCGTAATTTAACAAGTTGTACTCTGAGAACACTTCTTAATATTATTAACATACTTGGACCAATCGAAAATTGACACACCATCCTTATCGCGCCTTGACTTCATCATTATTTTTTTAACTGTATTTTGGGACCCTCCCGACCTTGTCTAATGTGTGCTACATAATTTTTGTACTCCTTCCTTATCCTGTAAAAAAATGTGAATGTTACCTCTATTTTTTCTACGACGAGTATGTCACAATTATTGACAAAAATCTCGAGACTACGTATTTATACTTTTAACGCACTGATCAAAGGTTCTTGTAAATACATTTTTGTATGTTCTCCTATTCTTGTATTCGGGCTTCGGAGAATTGTTTTATAATAATGGCAGCATTCTTATATTTTTGTATAATGCAACAGGTACAAATCTAAATCAAAATCTCATGGTAGTATGAATCAGGACGCCCACTGCTTCACCAAGAAATTTTATATTATCAAAACACGCACTTTTATAGGTAGGTTATTACATATTATACAGGGTGTACAGCTAATATCACCTCTTAGCTTGGGAGCAGAATACAGGCAGATCCACGGTCGGTGGGACATTAGAAGTTTATACAGGGTCCTGCAATAGTACGTCAGGTATCCATAGCTTCCATACTAATTAAGGAAGGCATTTCGTTCGAACGTAGACCTACACTGTATATATAAGTGAATTTCGGGAACATTTTTTCGCATGGTTCAAAAAAGCATTACGACAAAAAAAAAATTTAAATCGTGTTTTCTTGCATGTTTTGGTTTTTTTAGTGTTCTTTCTTATTTAGCTTTAGTCGTTTACGAGCAATAAATGAAAAACAATGAAAAATCGTTTTACACGCCTTGAAAAAATTATTAAGAAATCGGCATTAGATGTGTTTCGTCCGAACTACATAGTGGGAACTTGAATACAAGAGGTCTAACGATACTCTGACATTAAATAGTTCTATCTAATTTTATACAGAGTGCCCAACATTTGGTTCCAAAAATGACAACCTTCAAACTAGTTTTTCTTAAGATTTTCATATGAAGCACCCTGTATATTATTTTACTATCTAATGCAGAATTTAAATATAAATATTTCTTAGAATTACAAGTGTATTAAAATTTTGGACCGTTTTCAAGATATTTACCAAGAAGTAAGCCATGGAAACACAACCTTTTTATTTAAGAAATCGATTTTTACAGTAATGCATTTATCTTATAAGATGCTCAAAATGTCTTCCATTTTATTCAATCTTTCCGTTCTTGCTTAAAATGACCTTTCCACATCTGGTAGCATTCCGGGTGTTGCAAACGCGTTGATTATTCTTTGTCGCATGTTCTGATCAGTTGTTGGATGTTCCGTATAAACAAGGGTCTTTACATAAATACATAGAGAAAAGTCCAGTGGTTAAATCGGGCGACCTTGCAGGCCATCTAACTGGTCCACCCCTTTAAATCCAGCGACCTTCGTAAGTGTTATCGAACAAGGCTCTGATCTGTCACGAAAAATGGGCTGGAGCCCCATTTTGTTGTAACCACATATTTTTTGCCTTCATATTTGGTGGTAAAATTATTTATTAAAATTCGAAATACATTTGACCGGTAAGATGGCTGTTCAAAAAGTTAGGGCCTACCACATGTTCTCTAACAATTCCTCTCCCCAAACATTTCCTTTGGATCTCTCTCTCTTCCAAGTCAGGCATTGCCTATAACTTCTATTAGTCTTTTGTTGGCCAAACATCAAATAAGGAAATGAAGTTGAGCGAAGCCCTGGATCGTTTCAAAAGGGGGTATGAGCATCTTTTTGGACTTATTTTTCTCTCAGCTTAAATAAACGTTTGATTTGTCGAGGTTTCCATCGTTCGTGCCTCTCGACTATTGCTGGAGGCAGCCAATTCTTAAGGAACTTGTAGGTGGAATTCGGCGGTGATTGTATATGTGAACTTGTAATTAGTGGAATAGTGGCAATTTTTTTAATCTTATTTCGGAGTTCTTTCTCCAGTTTAGTTTCTCATCAAAAACAAGTCGCAAGTACTTGACTTCTTGGACCGAGTTTATCCGAATGCCACTAACCAAGAGCGTAGTCTCGGGTCTTCTAACTCTGGTCTTCGAGAAGAAACTGGCCTTCATTTTGGCAGGATTGAGGCGAATCCTCCATTCTATTGAATCCTTACAAAATTCTGGTCGCCAGTCTCGTCGTCTGCCTCACATTGGCCAACGATGTTGATGATTCTTGGATTTTCGGTAGGGTAATAGTGAAAATTATGCTTGTTGACGCATCCATTGTTGTGGAATGTGGCCTCATCAGAAAATAAGACGTCCTAAAAAATAATGGATTTTCTTGAAAGCGGAATCGAGCCCACTCACAAAACTAAACTCTACACTGAAAGTCATTTTCACTCAGAGCCTGGTGCAGTTGAATCGTGTCAATTAGCATCGGCTACGCCTCGTCAAAAAAATTTTGTTCTCGATCACCAAAGTAGTATTTCGCACCCTAGATGCAAAAATAACTATAGTCTGTTTATAAAAAAAAAAAAATTTTTTGTGGACCGTGGATTGGCCTGTACCACTGCCATCTCTATCGCGTACTAATAAGAATATTGCCATAAAACTTATGCAGGGTGATAAACGTGCATAAAATATTCTACTATAGCGATGTTTTTCAATCACCGTGCGCATAGTCAAAACCAGTTTAAAATTTATTGTATGAAAATATGGCACAATTTTTGTACATGTTTTGTCCTGTGTAGTTTATTGGTTATAGAATATGAATTCTATATTGTCTACCGCAGTAGAACTACTAGAAACACGACAAAAATTAAAAATCTCACGAAGAAACACCACAAAAAAGTCATGAAAATAAAAATTATGGTGCTCGAACACATGTTTGATTGAGGGCTTTAATTTTTGTCGTAATTTCTCTAAGTAAACCGTAGGATATATAAGACAAAATAACCCATACAGGGCGTCCTAAAAGGTATGGGCAATAATTTGGGAGTGGGTGGATCAGCTCAAAATAGCCTCCAAAGGTAGTGTACCATTTTGTCCTATATCCCCCCATAACCCCGAGCCATAGGGTCCTAAATAGTTAAGGAGCTAGCGTGCAAAAAACGCCATAGTTGGCTGCCCGTCAGTCGAGTTTGAAAAAACGTTGCCATTACTCCACTGAACACCGTGGTGCTTGAAGTTTTGCTTTTACCCATCAACTTTAAGATTTATTGGCAATAATGACATAGGGCGATTGGCCATAGTGAGGAGCCCGTCAGTCAGGTTGAAAATTAGGTTCTGTAGGTTGCCAAGATCATGTATCTAAAATTTCGTGGCGATCTAACCACTAGATCGTGAATTAGGCCAAATGGAAGATTATAATTTGTTTTTTGACCGCCATTTTGTTGGCCATAGTAAGGAGCCCCTCCAAAACTTGTTTCTACCTCTTCGTTTGGATAAAATGACAGCAAAAATGCACTTGACTGACAAATCGAATCACGACGTTCTTCCCTGGGTGACCTACAAAATCTCGAAAAATCCAATTTTTCAGTCTTTAGCATGGCTTTTTCAGAAATTCAACCAAAATCATCAGTCAATCATTTTTCCTGATTTTTAGACATCCAATTAAGTAGAAATCAATAATCAATCAATAAATAATAACCATTTAATTTTCGATTTTCTTCAGTAATTATTTATTTCTTACTGCTGAAATTGGTTATCGTATCTTTTTGTGGCAAAAATTCTATATTTTTTGATTATTGAATCCAATATAATATAACATAAATTCAACGAATGAATAGGGGTGGAGGGTAGCAGAGGGGTGGAGGAAGGGGTAAATAGGTGATAGTTATGTATTGAAACGTTTTTTAGGTCATCAAACATCATCGTCATACATTGTTTTACTTTTAAGTCCATTTGGAACAGCATTATTGAGCCATTATAAAAAAGTCCAAAATCAGAACATTTTCAAAGTATGGCCAAATTGAAAATATTCGAGGAAAATGTCAGTCGTTTGTGATTTCTACTTAATTGGATGTCTAAAAATCAGGAAAAATGATTGACTGATGATTTTGGTTGAATTTCTGAAAAAGCCATGCTAAAGACTGAAAAATTGGATTTTTCGAGATTTTGTAGGTCACCCAGGGAAGAACGTCGTGATTCGATTTGTCAGTCAAGTGCATTTTTGCTGTCATTTTATCCAAACGAAGAGGTAGAAACAAGTTTTGGAGGGGCTCCTTACTATGGCCAACAAAATGGCGGCCAAAAAACAAATTATAATCTTCCATTTGGCCTAATTCACGATCTAGTGGTTAGATCGCAACGAAATTTTAGATACATGATCTTGGCAACCTACAGAACCTAATTTTCAACCTGACTGACGGGCTCCTCACTATGGCCAATCGCCTTATGTCATTATTGCCAATAAACCTTAAAGTTGATGGGTAAAAGCAAAACTTCAAGCACCAGGGTGTTCAGTGGAGTAATGGCAACGTTTTTTCAAACTCGACTGACGGGCAGCCAACTATGGCGTTTTTTGCACGCTAGCTCCTTAACTAAAATGGGAGACTCTAAGGATGTCTTTTCCTAATGTTTTCGAAACTTATAAAGATACGAACTTGGAATTTACGTTTTCTACTAAGTTTTACACGCCGTTTTTAACTAACCCTAATTTCAAATTTGTATGTTTATTGGTTTTGAAAATATTAAGAAAAAAAGATCTTCAGAGTCTATTCTTTGCGAGACTGTAGCTCGGAGTTGAGGGGACATACGACAATATGTTACATGACCTTCTAACCCTATTTTGACCCGATTTACTCGATCCTTAATTATTTATTGACCATACAATTTACTGTGTAATTATTCTTCGATATCTCATATACTATTACAGATAAGGAAAAACTCTGAAGACAAAAATCAAGGGACTATTAAAGGTGTGTATTGCAAAAATATTTTTAAATGTACAGGGTGTTTCACAAAAGCGGGACAACTTAAACTTAAACATTTTTAAATGGGACACCTGAAGTAATTGCCTCTTGTGATTCCAAATATTTGTTTGAATCTGTTGCGCTGTTGCCAAGATGTTAATTATTTTCCTAGTTCGAATAAGAGAGTATTTAAGTACTCACTTTAGAAACCGTTGGATGGGAACACATGGACCTATAAGGTGGTAAACACGATCTCCGGATCTAACACCTCCAGATTTTTTTCTTTGGGGAGTGTTGAAAAATAAAATTTATAAAAAAGTCATTTTAACCCGAGAACAACTAGATCAAAGAATTTATGAGGCCTTTGAAGAAATAAAACCATTACACATCATGAATGCCTTAAAATCCATGCGAAAAAGATGTCAAGAGTGCATTAAATACAACGAAGCAGCTTTCGAACATTTACGATGATTCCCGTTATTTTTTTACCTTAATCTGAATCTTTTATTTCGTTTCAAAGTAATAAATTTTGAATAGGAAACCAATATCATCCATGGTGTGTTATACATTTAAAAAGAGAGTTTAAAATGCTATCTTTTTAGATTAAAATATACAGGGTGTTCCATTTTAAAAAAATGAGCTTAGGTCCGATAACTTTTTTACCTGACCCCGTATACTTATTCTAAAAACGGCACATTATTCAATAATCATTATAAAGAAACTTTAGGAATTAGGAAAATAGCTAATATCTTGGCAACACCGCAACATATTCAAACAAACATTTATAATTACATAAACAATGGAGGGGGGGCACTTATTTTGGGTAAAAAATATAGGGAGTCCCATTTAAAAATATTTAAGTTTAAATTGTCCCGCTGTTGTGAAAACATTTTTAACATATGGACTTTTAACAGTCCCTTGATTTTTATATTCAAAGCTTTATCTTATCTCTAATAGTATATGAGGTAACGAAGAATTACACATTAAATGGACACCCTGTAGTATAATAATTTGAATTTGTAGAAAATGTTTAAACTTTTATTGTGTTGACAACATTAAAATTTAACCAACAAAAACTTTTACAACGCGGACAATCCTCAAATACATTATCAACAGCTCTAATAAATCATATCAATATTTTTTATGCTTTAATGTTAAAAGTAGTCCGTCATAATGGTTTCGTTTTCATTTGCCAAAACCCTATACATACAGAGTGGCAAAAAAGTCGCGCATAATGCCTGTAACTTCTGAATTACCTCGAATACAAAAAAGAGACCTTTATGAAAGTTGATCAGTAAATTATTCCCCACATTTCTACCTGCATGAATTTTTTCTGTCATTTCTGGTTTGGTCGCCAGGATCCTACTGGGAAAACTCTGAATTTTTTGTATTTCAAATTTTTATTTATTTAAAATTGTAACAAACTTTATAATAACAAAATAATTACTCTAGAAAATTGAACAACTTAACATCGGAATAATAAACAATTAAAAACCTTTTCAGTGGATTGGGTGTTCAAAATAACCACCATTTTCTGCTAAGCAGAGCGCCAGTCGATTCTTAATCCCGTCTACAACGTTTAAAAGGAAGTCCTCTGGGATGGCCCGAATTTTAGCACTAATTCTGACTTTTAAAGATTCACGTCACAAAAGGAAGTCGAGCGGGGTTAAGTCCGAGGATCGCGCTGGCCAGTCAATAGCACCCCCTCTGCCTATCCAACGTCCTGGAAATTGTTTGCTTATGTATTGTCTAACGTTTGTCGCATATGCGCAGGTGTTCCATCTTGGAACCATACCTGTTCGTTTATGCCATCATTTACACCCGGTAAAACCATTCTGCAAGATGTAATTATGTGATTCCTGAGAAGGTTCAGATACTTTTCGCCATTCAAATTACCATCAATGAAAAAAGGTCCCACAATATGTCTACCAACTATGCCCGCCCAAACATTAACTTTTTTGGGCCTCTGAATATGACCTTTCTGAAACCAGTGAGTATTCTCAGCAGACCAATAACGATAATTGTGTCTATTAACAATGCCATTTAAATGGAAAGTAGCTTCATCCGAGAAAATATTATTTGTTGCGAAGTTATTATCGTTATTGCATCTTTCCATCATCGGCTCACAAAATTCAGCACTTCTATTGAGCTGTCATTATCTCGGAAACGCTTGCAGATAGGTGAAAATTTGAAATACAAAAAATTCAGAGTTTTCCCAGTGGAATCCAAGTATGCAGTCATATGCGGGGTGTTCCATTTAAAAAAAGTAAGTTAGTCTCTATGGCAACCAAACCAGAAATGACAGAAAAAATTCATGCAGGTAGAAATGTGGGGAATAATTTACTGAACAACTTTCATAAAGGTTACTTTTTCGTATACGAGGTAATTCAATAGTTACAGGTATTATGCGCTACTTTCTTGCCACTCTTATATAAACTCACCGACAAAAAAAAAACCGGCACCTAAATTTTTTTGATAATTTCAATACGGCATAACTTTTTTATTTTTGACTTTATTGCAATGATTTTTTGCTGGGCGATAGATCTATTCATTAAAATTACGCTGCAGTTTGTTTTGATGTAATTTTGGTTGCTTAAATTTTATAAACCAGGGTAAGTCAAAATGATGTTTTTAGTCGGAAGTTTAGAACGTCCTGTGGAAACAAGACGCCAGCAAACCTTGTTTAAACATTATTTGCGATAAAGCTGAATGTATTCATATTATTTTGTTTTTAGAATCATCTGGTTATCTTGTTTCTTGTACTAGCTACGCATTTTGAATTGAAACTCTGCATTTAAAAAACATTTTTTACTTCAAACATTAAAAGTTGTCATTGGAGTACTTAAAATTAGAATAAAATGTTAATAACGGGTGTGTCCACCTCTAGCCGCAATGACAGCTTGCATTCTTCGTGGCATGGAATCAATTAGAGTGATTATTTTTTCTTGAGGAATAGCTTCGTATTCTTCATTTAATGCTGACCTGAGCTCTGGTAAAGTTGTAGGTTTGTTGGGACGGTGACGAACACGTCTTTTTAATTCATCCCAAAGATGCTCAAGTGGGTTGAGATCTGGGCTACAGGATGGCCATTCTAACCCTCGAATTCCAACTTCATCCAAAAACTAATTTACTACATGCGCAACATGTGGTCTGACGTTATCTTGCATGAGTATAAACTCTGCTCCAATGAAAGGGGCAAATTGAATAACAGCTTCCTGTAGTATCTCTTCAATATATCTATGGGCATTTAGAGCACCATTTTCCACAAATATAAGGTTTGTACATCCTTTTCTAGAAATTCCCGCCCAAATCATCACAGATCCGCCATAAAACGAAAGTCGCTCCGATATTGTACAGTCAACAAACCGTTCATTACGTCTCCGGTAAACCCGCTCATGCCCATCTGGCGATTGAAGACAAACTCTTGATTCGTCCGTGAACAATCCGTTCCGCCATTCTTCTTCTGTCCAAATAACATGCTGCCTTGCAAATCTAAGTCGATTCTGACGATGGTGAGGAAGCAATCGAGGCGCTACAGCAGGTCTGCGGGAATTAAGCCCAGCTTCCTTTCACCGTCTTCCTATGGTTACTTCATTAACGTTCTTTCCACGTACCTGATGTAGGTCATGTTTTAGTGAAGTGGCGGTAGCTCTTCGATCCCTTAATGATTTTAGCAATATGAAACGGTTGTCGGCTAAGGTGGTTGATTTTTTTCTTCCAGACCCTGGTCTTCTGGTATGATTTCCCGTCTCGAGATACCTATTCCAAGCATCTTGTACCGTTGATCGCGCAATTCGTAAAGTACGGGCAACATAACTTTTATTTCGACCATCTTCTATTAAAGCGATTATTTTACCCACGTCGGCAGTGGTTAACACCATTTTAATTGCGATTTAATTATTGACAATGTCACTGACAAAATAATCTAATAAAGTAACCACTAGCTAACTTGATTATTTTACGCTGATTATTTTTATTGACATTGAAAAAATGCAGCGTTTCAATTAAGAATGTATAGCTCGTACAAGAAACAAGATAACCAGATGATTCAAAAAACAAAATGCTAGGAATACATCCAGCTTTATCGCAAATAATGTTTAAATAAGGCTTTCTGGTGTGTTTTTTCAACAGAACGTTTTAAACTTCCGACTAAAAGCATCATTTTGACTTACCCTGGTATATAAACATTTAAGCAACCAAAATTACCTCAAAACAAACTGCAGCGTAATTTTAAGGAATAGATCTATCGCCCAGCGAAAAATCATTGCAATAAAGTCAAAAATAAAAAAGTTATGCCGTATTGAAATTATGAAAAAATTTAGGTGCCGGTTTTTTTTGTCGGTGAGTTTATTATATTATGTCCTGCTCTAAATTCAAAAGATTACCTCACTATGTGAAAATCAAATCAACATATTTTTTTCTAATTGGCATACAACTTTTGCCGAATTGCATATCCAATTACTGTGTAAAAATTAACAGGGTGTTGCTTTACAATCAAATACTTTCCATATATTATACACTTGCTTATAACATAACGAAATCTATACACATATATCTATAAGTACTGCTTTAAGGCCTAATTTTTAGGGCTTCTTACCGCTGATGCTACCTATTATTGTATAAATATGTATACGGGGTGTATCTTCAACTTGGCCTCGAAGCAGAAACAAATAATATAATATTTTTTTGCGAGAGTTAATAAATAAATAAAGCTAAAAGCCCCGAGGACTTGATTAAAATTATTGTGGATGAGATTTTGTGATTTAACTGCTCCTTCTAGGGGAGTTCAGGTCATATTTATATCAAATCTACAAGAGAATTTAAGAAATGCCCTTTACTAAATGTCCAAATTTCGTTTTCTAGAACGACTAGAGCAAATCTGTTTTTAAAAAAGCGTTTTGTTTAATGTGGAGAATGAAACACACAAATATACTTAACATAAAGTGCAGAAGTTGTCTGAAAGTGAAAAATGGTCCATTTTATTACCAGTATATCTTTAAATGAGGTACAAGTGTTGGTATTTTTTTTCTTAAATTAGTTAGTAACTAATTTCAAAGGCCATAATCTACCTTTCAATGGTTTTCTTTATTTGGCAACAAAATTACTTAAGGTAGATACTTGAAATTCTGGTGTTTTTTGTGTGTTTAAACTAATTATAAAGTCAAAATTGTTAAGATATAGTCAGATGGGTCATAGGTAGAGCAAACTAGTCATAACTTTTTGGTGTATAAATTCGAAACGTTTTTTCAACCAAATTTGGAAGCCCTGATACTTTTAAACAAACAAAGGTACTGTTGGCCTATGTCGCTAGGATGCACCGTTTTTGAGATAAATGCATTTAAAAATTGCGCTGCATAATAGATTGATGTCAATAATATTCGTTTTTCCACTACTAACCTATAACATCGCCATTATTGACCGATTATTAACGTTTGAAATCGTTTTTCTCTACCTTATAAGTTATTATTGACCATGGTCAATAATAAGGCATTGAAATCCATTATTGACCGATCTTCAAGAATCTATTTGAACGCAGGTAACTTGATTTTTTGATTCTACAACATGAATTTATAAACATGAATAACCTGAAAGGTGATTTCTTGTGGTTAGGCAACCAGATGATTATCAATACATATTAGATTATTAGAGATGCTTGATATTGTAAAATATCGATACAATCAACATTTTTTCTGCTTCCATCCTTAATTCTGGAGGTGTACACATAATAATATCACTAACATTTTCTTCGCTCAATTTTGAAAAAAAAAACGAAAAACTCGTGAAATCTGATGACATAAATGAACAAAAATTGACATTAACAAAGCCACCTGACAAAACAACAAAATATTTTGCCAATTCCAAAGCGAAGGTAACTTGATTAAAAAACATACTTATACCTATACCTATAATTTTTAATAATTATTAATACTATAAAGATAAATGCCTTATAAAAGTTTGTAGTAGTGGAAAAAATATTATATTAACCACGGTTTAGACAGCTTATAGCCCTCGCGTCTTAAATCCCTCGTCGCTCCGCTCCTCGTGTTTTAAACTTGCCGCTCGGGCAATAATGATGGGTGTCTAAACCTTGGTTAATAATATACTATATTCCACTACTCACCTATAATATCGCCATTATTAACCGATTATTAACGTTAGAAATCGTTTTTCTTTACCTTATAAGTTATTATTGACCATGGTCAATAATAAGGCATTGAAATCCATTATTGACCGATCTTCAAGAATCTATTTGAACGCAGGTAACTTGATTTTTTGATTCTACAACATGAATAACCTGAAAGGTGATTTCTTGTGGTTAGGCAACCAGATGATTATCAATACATATTAGATCATTAGAGACGCTTGATATTGTAAAATATCGATACAATCAACATTTTTTCTGCTTCCATCCTTAATTCTGGAGGTGTACCTACACGTAATAATATCACTAACATTTTCTTCGCTCATTTTTTAAAAAAACGGAAAACTCGTGAAATCTAATGACATAAATCAACAAAAATTGACATTAACAAAGCCACATGACAAGACAACAAAATATTTTGCCAATTACAAAGCGCGGGTAACTTGATTAAAAAATATACTTATACCTACCTATAATTTTTTATAATTATTAATACTATAAAGATAAATGTCTTATAAAAGTTTATAGTAGTGGAAAAAATATTATATTAACCACGGTTTAGACAGCTTATAGCCCTCGCGTCTTAAATCCCTCGGCGCTCCGCTCCTCGTGATTTAAACTGCCGCTCGGGCAATAATGATGGCTGTCTAAACCTTGGTTAATAATATGCTACTTTTCTTAACATCACGCCAAAAATAAAATTTTTTCATAACTTGCCTGGCTTATTACATATTTAATATAAATGAAGGGCAAGACGAGTTATGAAAACTTTTTAATTTTGGGCCCTAATTGAATAAAAAACGAATACTTGACATTATTCTTATATGCGGCGCACTTTTTAAGTTCATTTATCTCGAAAACGGTGTCTCCAAGCAACTTATATGCTCCAGAATTACCTTTCTTTGTTTAAAAGTATAAAATTTTCAAATTTTGTTGAAAAATCGATTGGAATCCACACACAAAAAAGTTATGATTAGTTTATTCTATCTATGCCCCCGAATGTTACGCCCCTGACTACTATCAAGAATTTTAAGTCTAAAATTAAATTAAGCGCGTAAAGTTATTGACTATCATAGTATCATACTAAAATGTTAAGCCTCTACCATCAACAGTTTCGTCGATAACACAGGCCTACGAAGAGTTTGTGATTAGACAATTTTTATTTTTTTAAGTTAGTTTTGACGTACTAACAACCAAATTAATTGGCGTTTGGTTTTGTCACGTACAGTTATTTTTCCATAAACTTGTCATATTTTTTTATTATACAGGGTGTTTCAGAAGTGCGGTGCGTAAGGCGACCGTTCGTTAAAATGCAGGATTGGTAACCCTTTTAGTTTTTCAATTGCATTAGCAATCATATCTGGCCTACCGAAATTGAGAAAGTCAATTTCAATTTGGACTTGTTCCTGCAAATCGGCAACACTATTTGGTCTGGATGCAGATATCTTGTCTTTGAGGTAGCCCCAAAGAAATGTGTCTAATGGTATTAAGTCTGGACTATTGGGAGGCCATGCAATCGTCCCTCCACGACCAATACAAATGTCATAATTCTCATTAAAGTAACTGAAAGAACACTATGACATGGAGCACTATCTTGCTGCAATATAAAATTCCTTGCGGCGCAGATGCGGATTCTGCGATGCCCAGAATTGTGTGTTTGTGAGATTTGGAGCTGAAGCTGTATTAAAAGAAGATTCATCGGTCCATATAATGTTCTCCAACAAATTGGCGTTATTGTTGAGGATGTTTGTCATGTGACGGCAAAACTCCAAACGTATTTGCTTCTGTTAATTTTTGAACTTTTCTGAATTTAAAGTCGTGGAATTTATGCGGTTTCAGAATTTTAAAAACTACTGTGCAACATTTGCCAAGATATCTTGCACAGTCCCTTATCGAATTTTGTGGATTTTCTGAAAACAAATTAAGCTTCTAAATGATACGAAGCGAATATAAAAACAAATAAAAATTACCTTGAAAATATAAAAGAACAGCAAGTTCTTCATCCTCAAGTATCCGACAATGCCTTTGCTTTCTTTGTAATGTTTTTCGCTCAGAGAGTTGACCAAACACATTTCGAAAAATGCTTTCGCCTTCTGAATTCGCGTTGCGCTTATTTTGCGCGTATTTCAAAGTTAATTAATTAAGTTACGTACCGTACAGTTGACGACATTTAATTTCGTACACTAAACTGTGACACTGTAAATGCAACTTTTTTATCTTTATTACCTTTGTAACGTGTTAATTGTTATCATGATATCTGTCAAAGTATTGTCATCATCTTATTTGATTGAAGAAATGCCTCATTTAAGTATTATTGAAAAAGCAAGAATAATATGTTTAGAAGAAATAGGGGTACCACTCCAGTTTATCGGCTTATGCGAAAAATGGCGTAAAATGAAAACCGTTTCTTGCAATATGTAGCACGTACTTTCTAAACGACAAATCCGCGAGCGGAAAACCATTTCTTTAATTGCAAATATAAAAAAAACGTGAAAATAGGGTACCCGCTTGTGACAAAAATGAAAAAAAAATGAAAAACTCTTGTTGATTTATGTAGCATATACCGAATTGGAACCAAAAAGGTGGATTAGATGCCGTGTTAGCGCCTGTTTAACCAATATAAGTCTATAATTATTACAATTTTTGTCGAGTGACTAACAGCTAGAGAAACATAACCTCACTTGTCACTCTCACTGTGCTTTTCGGTCGACTATTTTCACATTTTTTTTATATTTCCAATTAAAAAAATGGTTTTCCGCTCGCGGATTTGTCGTTTAGAAAGTACGTGCTACATATTGCAAGAAACGTTTTTCATTTTACGCCATTTTTCGCATAAGCCGATAAACTGGAATATTACCGAAATAGGGTGGTCTTATGCAAGAATAGCGGATCATTTTAGAGTACCTAGAAGTACTGTTCAAGGAATTGTAAAAAAATGGCGCTATCATCAAACACTTAAAAGGGCTGTTGGGTCAGGTTTGAATAATGGAAAATCATCAAATGAAGAAGACCGAAATTTGGTCAAGTATTTAAGGCACAATCCATTTGAAACTGCAGTATCCGCTATGCACAGAACAGGGTTCCCAGCTTAATCTAGAACTGCGCAACGCCGAGTAAGACAATGTTCCGAATTAAGAAATCGAGCAGCTGCATCCAAACCGTTTTTAAAAAATAGTGATAAGGAACAAAGAATTGGTTTTGCTATGCAATATTTACCAGAAAATGATTTTTTTTTTTGGCAAAATGTTATCTTTTCCGATGAGAAAACTTTTCAGTCTACATATGGAAGGATTCGAGTATATAGACCACCAAATTCCCGATATGATGAGAAGTATACCCAAAAAAGCAAACCAGTGGACGTTTCTCGGTTAATGTGTGGGCATGGATAAGTATTTACGGTGCAGGTGTGTGCTGGATTATTGGTGGAACATTAAACAGTAATATATATCTTCAGATTTTGGAAAATGTTTTTCTTCCTTCTGCCGCAAGAGTTTTTGAAGGAAATAACTTTATATTTCAGCAGGATAACTGCCCTGTACATACTGCAATAAATGTAGGTAACTGGTTTAGAGAAAACAACGTAACATGTCTGCCTTGGTGCTCAAGAAGTCCTGATTTAAATCCAATTGAAAATGTTTGGGGATTGATGATAAAAGAAATGTATAAAATAAATTTTAAACCACAGAATGAAATAGAGTTATTTGATACAATAGAAGAAATTTGGGAAGGGCTAACTCCGGATTGCACCAGAAGTATTATTTTGTCAATGCCAAGAAGATTACGATTAGTGTTAGAATCCAATGGCGCAGCAATTAAATATTAGTATTTTGTTTGTTTTGTTATTAAATTTACCCTTTTTGGCTTTATACTTTTGTAGTTTTCATGGTACCTATTATTTTATAATTTTATAATTTCGCGGCTGTAATTTAAAAAAGACAAAAATATTTAGAAATATCCATTATTAGTTATGGTAAAAAATCGTACATAGAATTATTTACAGCTATGTACGAGCCCTGTCTCAGTGAAGTTGGCCCAACTATCACAACAACGTTTTTTTATGAAATTTGTCATATTAGCGAAAACGTATTAAAAAATAAAATGTATTTCTTATAACATACGATATTTTTATTTAATATTAGCCTAAAATACTACATTTCTTTGTAACAGAGAAAAAAATATCTTACAAATCCAAAAAAACTGTCCATTAATAAAAATCAACGAAACCAAATAGTAGCAAATCACCACTGCGTTACATCGCCTTTTCGACTGATTACTGCTTCGATACGTCTTGGCATAGTGTCAACTAATGTTTGGCAGTCATCTGATGTATAACTGTTCCAAATTTCTTGGAGACGGGTTCGCAATTCTGGAACGGTTCTTGCGGGATTCGATCGGAGCTTTTTCTTCATGAGATGCCACAAGGTTTCAATCGGCGATAGATCTGGACTACTCGACGTCCATTTTAAAACTGGAATATGGTTTTCAACAATCAATATTTTACTCTGTTAGCCGTATGGCAAGCGGCACCATTTTGTTGGAAGATACATTCAATATTGTTTAAACGCATTTGTTTAATTTGGGATCTTAAGTTATTTTGAAGCACATTAATGTACTTATCACCATTCATAATACCTTCCACAAAGTGTAAGTTTCCCACTCCACTTGCTGACATGGATCCCCAAATCATAACAGAAGCCGGAAACTTAACTTTTTTTTAAGGCAGTCATTCTGAAATACTTCTTCTTTAGTTCTTATGACACGACTCCTACTATCACCAACGCATACTTCAAATCTGGCTTCATCACTCCAAATATTCGGAGACCATAATTTGTGTTCTTTGGCCCACGCTAGTCTGTTTTTCTTTTGAATCTTTGTCAGTAAGGGTTTCTCTTTTGCCTAGAATTACTGAATTAAAAACGAATAATAAAAAAATAATTTAAACTTACCTTGCAAGTTTTAAATCCCAGTTTTTGGGCAGCTCTGTGACAAGTCTTAAAAACCTTTTTGTGGTTGCCTGATTCCATAATATTTTCAATTCGTTATAATTAGCACGCCGATTCTTACTTGATAATCCGTTTTAAGGCTCTTAAGTTGGTATTGGAATAACGCGGGCGACTTCCAGTTCTGGGTTTATGAGCCACAGATCCAGTTGTTTTGTACAATTTAATAATATTTTAAACTGTATACCTCGATTTGCTAACACTGTCAGCGATCTGGGAAGCATTTTGGCCTATTAAATGCAAGTGAATGATTACTTTCCTTATTTCGTCAAAAACAGCTTTGCCACGAGCCATTTTTAATTGTTAACAACAACACCAATGCATTGAAAGTTGATTTAAACGTCAAAATCGGCTTCTTAGCAACGTAAAATGTTATCATTTGTTTTCAGTTCATCAGGTTTTATGTTATCGAAGCGAATAAATAGACCATTAGACCATTCAACCAAAGAATATCTAGATATTCTTTGATTCAATTTAAGTTGTCTCCATCATGTATCTTGCTTGATATATACACAAATCATTTTCCAAAGAATACAATTTCGAAATAAAAACGCTTTAAATAGCCGCGTCCGTTTTGTTATCCCTCCATTAACATTTAAAGAAACCAAAAGTATTATATTTGAAATTAAATCTTAATTTGCCCTCAAATAAATTCACAAATATCATGTTTTGGGGCATTAGGCCAACTTCACTGAGACAGGGCTCGTATATAGCTGGTGTTCTATCCAGGTATAAGCAGCAAGGTGAGAAACCCGTTTTACCCAATTTTGTTGTAATTGGGTTATGTATGGGTGGAGTGTATGAATTTATATGTCGTTAACTGTACCTTAAAACGCCCTGTATATACATTGTGATTTATGTAGATTTTCTTATGACGCAAAATCTTACATAATAAAAAAAAAACTAAAAGCAGATTTGAAATCAGGGATACTAAATTACTCAAATTTAGTTAAAAGAAACAATTCATATTCATCTGTAATTAAAAGAAACCATCTTTAGGCCCAGCGCCCTTAGAAGGCATTCCTCGATATATATGTTTATAGAGAAAAATATCATTATTTTTGGACGTAGATTACGCCTCGTAAGTATGGCCCCTACTTTCGGGACACCCTGTATAGGGTGGGCCAAATTGAACATTTTTAAAGGGAGAAACTCCTAGTTCTAAACAAGATAGATAAAAACTGATGTTCGGTCTCTGAGGCTTAATTTTAATGATAAATTTAACGGTGAAAACCTCATATCGATATCTATCACCGTACAATGTGCATTTTCGGAAAGTCCCTGTAACTTTTTTCCACTGGAAATATTTTATTTCTATGAAAACATTTCCAATGCACATTTTTACGTATACCTACTTCAATGGTCTAAGTAATTATTTTTAAGTCATTATTTTAGCTATACTTACAGGATGTTTATATTTAGCTATGTTTAAAACGAGAATAGTGCGGGATTGCGCATTACGACTTCTTTAGGCTATCAATGACAAGCCATTGCTTTTTCTTAATTTAATACTTTTATCAATACCAGCAACTACAAATCGTGTGTTTTTTGTACCAAAAAAAAAAGGTTAAATTCACCAATTTGTTGTGTTTCATTTTCCTTGTATCTTAATAGTCTTATCTACACTGTATGTCAATTGAAATACAAAGTTTACATTATAAATCTGTGTAAAATAAGAATTATTATTTACTTAATTAAGTATACCTAAATGTGATATAATACCTATTTCTTCTTTGTCTAAAATAAATCGTAAATATTATTTACGGCCGATATTACAGCCAGAGTTTAATAATCTTAAACCAAACCTATAATATCGGCCTTTAAAACATTTTTGTTGTTTATTTTTTAAATTCCTTATTCCTATAAATATTTTATTCAAGTACAAATAAGGTTGTCAACTTTCGAATTGTATGCATGCCGATATATTGCGGGAAAGGTTGGGACGAAAATGGTCAAACGGAGCAATAACTCTATAAATAATAAAAATATTGAAAATTCTTAGAAAGACAATATTATAGAGAATTTTATTCCCAACCATTTTACTATCTTCACTTTTCGGCGCGAAATCAACAGGAACCGAGCTACACGTGAAAATCATTTTCAACCACTTCGAAAATAGTCAAATCGAACAATACCTCGATAAAAAATAAAAATAGTGAAAATTCTTAAAAGTATAATATTATAGAGAATTTTGTTCTCAGCCATTTTACTATTTTGACTTTTCGTCGCGAAATCAACAGGACCCAAGCTTCACGTGAAAAGCATTTTCAACCCCTTCCAAAATGGTCGAATCGAGCAATAACTTGATAAATAATAAAAATATTGAAAATTAATAAAAGAACAATATCATAGAGAATTTTATTTCTAACCATTTTACTATCTTTCCTTTTCGTCGCGAAATCAACAGGAACCGAGCTACACGTGAAAGGCATTTTCAACCTCTTCGAAAACAATCAATTCCAGCAATAACTCGATAAATAATAAGAATATCAAAGATTCTTAAAAGAATAATATTAAGTATAGAGAATTTTATTCCTAACCAATTTCCTATCTTCACTTTTCTTCGTGAAACCAAGAGGAACCGAGCTACACGTGAAAAGCATTTTCAACCCCTTTATGTTAGGTGAAGGTAACACAGTCTTTTGAAATAATAAGGACGGTTGACAAGCCTAAGTACAAACCTAAGCAGAGAAGATATAGTGGCAAGTGGGGTAACAGGTAAATGAAGTTAACAATATTACAATAATTATTATTGATTTTGAATTCAATTTTTTAAAGTAGGAAACAGATTATTTATTTCAATTACTTTACATTCTAATTAGATTAGTAATTAAAGATAACAAGAATATTTTGAATACATGCATGAAAAGAAGTTGCGATTGCTTACTTTTACCTCAACTGTAGTATAGGTATGATAATAATTAACAAGTACTAGAAAAACCAAAGCAATTTCTAAAATAAAAACAATTATGTATCAAACTAGGGTGGTAAACCCTACTTCGGCATCCAAAAGCCCTTAATTCATGAGGATTTCTCGTGGGGGCAAATTTAAAATTATTTCTTAAAGCGTTTAGAATCCCTGCTCATAAAAGCATCAATCAGATAAGAGGGCAACAAAGTAAAGTGTAAATATAACAATCAAGCCTTCCTCCACAAATTTCAAATTTAAATTTGTGGAGGAATTATTTGTTTTATTAACATTACTCCAACTCCACTGCAAGTATGGACTACTTTTTTAATTTCAAAGTGAAAGTGGCTTATTTTAGGAGCAATGTATTTAGTAGTATTTAGAGGACCATCAGAAAGTGCTATAATAATTATAATATACTATATATATGTTACTTACTTTGTGTTTGTGTCAATGCAGTCTCAGAAGGCAGCAACAATAAAATTAAAACAAATATTCTAAATTAGGTATCACTATATTTAAAATCACAGTGTTAATAGTTCATACTAAGGTAGCTTCTACACCTATTTACTGCTAAGAGTCATTATCATAACCGTAGTAATACCCATCCTCGTGCGCCTTGAACATATCCCTACTATTTCTCCTAATTCTTCTACCAATAGGCTCCAAATCGTTATAGCAACGAGTAAACACCCGCTCTATAGCATTGACAGCGTCCAATTTCGTAATATTCCTGACAGCCAACATCGAACTTAGAGCTTTACTTTTCACACAATTCTGATGGGTTTCCTTAAAGTTAAATATCGAAGTATCGCCATTGACCCACGCAGACATGAAACTGCAGTGTGCCAGGTTGGCTGCTCGTATTTCGGTGCAAGCCAGGTGATCGATATTTTTAAAGTTTAAATTGTTTCGACAGAAATCAAACATGTGAATCATCTCGTGTGTTAGAACCCCTTGGACCATACCTTCTTTGAATGTGTTATTGTGGCATAGGATAACCTAAAATAATTGACCCCAGTGTAGTTAAAATTTAATTTAATTTGTTGTATTATAAATACCTGATTTAAAATGGGGTCATACCCTCCACTAACGTTCGGTGCACATTCCTCGCAACTAATATGTCGTCTGATATCCACAGGACAACCAGAGGCTTTGAGGGCCCCAATCATAAGCTTTACAAGGGGGCTCTCTTTGAAACATCTATAAACGCTTCTCTCGCACTTTATCTTCTTCATGTTATCTTTAACGAACAGGTCGGTGATAGAATTCGAGGTGCTGGATACACCTTGGCGGCGCTCCGGGTACAAATCGTAGCCCCACTGACTCATGTTTGGATCTTTAGGTGTCTGGCTGGCTGAGGGATTGTTTTGCGGGGGTTCTTTGGGGACATCTTCGGGTATATCGACGAAAGTCATCGTTCTTTGGGGCTTAATTATGTTGGGTTATGTACGACCTTTGTGAGGTTAGGTTAGCTGTCAGAGAGGACGTCGAAAAATCGACAAAGCGCGCGACCTAAGGAAGAAACGACGGAATATCGAGCGACAGTTCTGCAGTTCTGCCTTTGACGTATAGATGGCCATAGCGCCATGGTTTTTTTTGGAACTAAATATTTTTTACTTTGGTTCTTTTTCGAGATTAATAATGCAAGTCGTTGCGTGTTGTGTGCGCGTCTGTGATATCCTGAAACTAACCTTTATTTTCGTGTCCTGTGTTGTGTAATAGTGTTTTCCTTGGGACTATTAAGTGGACAAGGCGAATGATCAATTAAAACCTCAGCTATTTTTATTTGCGGTAAGTCGCTTTGCGTTTCTATTATTAAAAAATATAAAAAAAAAACACTAGATAATAGATGCCCAAAGTGGGGGGCAAGAAGCAGGACCCTTGTACTAGCTTTGAATATTAATTAATCTGGATAAAGGTTTAAAGGTGGGAAACTAGAAATTTTAGCTAATTTAATATGCATATAGGTACAAATACACCATAATTTTAGGTCGCTGATGACAAATCCGAGTTTTTTGTCGGTCTCCAATAGTTTTTGCGCAAAAAATTATTTAATTTTTTTAACTCGCAGGCTCGCACACGTTAGGTTTCTTTTTCATTCTAGTTTTCAGGATTTTGCTGTTGTATAAAAGCGCGGTTTCAAAGTGTGCGGTGTTGCCATGTTTATTTATTTTACCGAGATGTAGGGTACTGTATTTCTGCATTAGAATTCAGTGTATTGAGTGTAACAATGAGTAGGTACGTCGTGTAACTCCTTGCTAATGCTTTTCCCGTGTGGCTCATCGGTTCCGGTTGATCTTGCGACGAAAAGTGATGATTAAGTAAATTGATTGAGAATAAAATTCTTCATAGATTGTTATTTTAAGAATTTTCGATTTTTTTATTATTTATCGAGTTATTGCTCGATTTGACTATTTTTGAAAGGGTTCAAAATGCTTTTCACATGTAGCTCGGTTCTGGTTGATTTGGCGTCGAAAAGTGAAGATAGTATATTGGTTGGAAATAGAATTCTCTATAATATTGTATTTTTAAGAATTTTTAGTATTTTTATTATTTATCGAGTTATTGCAAGATTTGACTATTCACGAAGGGGTTGAAAATGCTTCTCACGTATAGCTCGGTTCTGGTCGATTTTGCGACCAAAAGTGTAGATAGTAAATTGATTGAAAATAAAATTCTTTATAATATTGTTATTTTGAGAATTTTAATATTTTTATTATTTATCGAGTTATTGCTAGATTTGACTATTCTCGAAGGGGTTGAAAATGCTTTTCACGTATAGCTTGGTTCTGGTTGATTTCGCGTCGAAAACTGAAGATAGTAAATTGGTAGGGAATAAAATTCTCTATAATACTGTACTTTTAAGAATTTTCAATATTTTTATTATTTATCGAGTTATTGCTCGATTTGACTATTCTCGAAGGGGTTGAAAGTGCCTTTCACGTATAGCTCGGTTCCTGGTGATTACGCGACGAAAAGTGAAGATAGTAAAATCGTTGGGAATAAAATTCTGTATATTATTGTTCTTTTAAGAATTTTCAATATCTTTATTATTTATAGAGTTATTGCTCAATTTAACAATTTTTGAAGGGGTTAAAAATGCTTTTCACGTGTAGCTCGATTCTGGTTGATTTGGCGTCGAAAAGTAAAGATAGTAAATTGGTTGGAAATAAAATTCTCTATAAATTGTACTTTCAAGAATTTTAATATTTTTATTATTTATCGAGTTATTGCTAGATTTTACTATTCTCGAAGGGGTTGAAAATGCTTTTTACGTATAGCTCGGTTCTGGTCGATTTTGCGACCAAAAGTGTAGATAGTAAATTGATTGAAAATAAAATTCTTTATAATATTGTTATTTTGAGAATTTTAATATTTTTATTATTTATCGAGTTATTGCTAGATTTGACTATTCTCGAAGGGGTTGAAAATGCTTTTCACGTATAGCTCGGTTCTGGTCGATTTTGCGACCAAAAGTGTAGATAGTAAATTGGTAGGGAATAAAATTCTCTATAATATTGTACTTTTAAGAATTTTCAATATTTTTATTATTTATCGAGTTATTGCTCGATTTGACTATTCTCGAAGGGGTTGAAAATGCTTTTCAGGTATAGCTCGGTTCCTGTTGATTACCCGACGAAAAGTAAAGATAGTAAAATCCGAGGTAAAATCGTTGGGAATAAAATTCTGTATATTATTGTTCTTTTAAGAATTTTCAATATCTTTATTATTTATAGAGTTATTGCTCAATTTAACAATTTTTGAAGGGGTTAAAAATGCTTTTCACGTGTAGCTCGATTCTGGTTGATTTGACGTCGAAAAGTAAAGATAGTAAATTGGTTGGAAATAAAATTCTCTATAAATTGCACTTTCAAGAATTTTAATATTTTTATTATTTATCGAGTTATTGCTAGATTTTACTATTCTCGAAGGGGTTGAAAATGCTTTTTACGTATAGCTTGGTTCTGGTTGATTTCGCGTCAAAAAGTGACGATAGTAAATTCGTTGGGAATAAAATTCTGTATATTATTGTTTGTTTAGGAATTTTCAATATCTTTATTATTTATAGAGTTATTGCTCGATTTAACAATTTTTGAAGAGGTTAAGAATGCTTTTCACGTGTAGCTCGGTTCTGGTTGATTTTGCGTCGAAAAGTGAAGATAGTAAATTGGTTGGGAATAAAATTCTCTGTAGTAATATATTAAGGGATAGGGAAATTATCGAAAATCATTCTGAAGATTCTTTGCCGTGGAAATCGCTCGAGGGCTTGCCCGAGAGCGATTTCCTAATGGCAAAAAATCTGAGAATGATTTTCTGATTATTTCCCAATCCCGAAATGTATTTTGAAGATTATTTACCAAATAAAAAACTAACGATTTCTGACGGGTGAGATTTTCACTTTTGACAAGGGTGATTTTCACCGGAGAGCGGGAGATTATCGCTGGATTTCTGACGGGTGAGATTTTCACTTTTGACAAGGGTGATTTTCACCGGAGAGCGGGAGATTATCGCTGAATAATCAGGTGAAAATCAACCCGCTTTTATAATGGATGAGGTAAATAATCTGTAGTAATATATTAAGGGATAGGGAAATTATCGAAAATCTGAGAATGATTTTCTGATTATTTCCCAATCCCGAAATGTATTTTGAAGATTATTTACCAAATAAAAAACTAACGATTTCTGACGGGTGAGATTTTCACTTTTGACAAGGGTGATTTTCACCGGAGAGCGGGAGATTATCGCTGGATTTCTGACGGGTGAGATTTTCACTTTTGACAAGGGTGATTTTCACCGGAGAGCGGGAGATTATCGCTAAATAATCAGGTGAAAATCAACCCGCTTTTATAATGGATGAGGTAAATAATCTATAATATTGTACTTTTAAGAATTTTCAATATGTTTATTATTTATCGAGTTATTGCTCGAATTTACTATTTTCGAAGGGGTTGAAAATGCTTTTCACGTGTAGCTCGATTCTGGTTGATTTGGCGTCGAAAAGTAAAGATAGTAAATTGGTTGGAAATAAAATTCTCTATAAATTGTGCTTTCAAGAATTTTAATATTTTTATTATTTATCGAGTTATTGCTCGATTTGACTATTCTCGAAGGGGTTGAAAATGCTTTTGACGCATAGCTCGGTTCATGTTGATTACGCGACAAAAAGTAAAGATAGTAAAATCGTTGGGAATAAAATTCTGTATATTATTGTTCTTTTAAGAATTTTCAATATCTTTATTATTTATAGAGTTATTGCTCAATTTAACAATTTTTGAAGGGGTTGAAATCGAGGTTGAAATGCTTTTCACGTGTAGCTCGATTCTGGTTGATTTTGCGTCGAAAAGTGAAGATAGTAAATTGGTTGGAAATAAAATTCTCTATAATATTGTATTTTCAAGAATTTTCAATATGTTTATTATTTATCGAGTTATTGCTCGATTTGACTATTTTCGAAGGGGTTGAAAATTTAACATGTACCTCGGTTTCTGTTGACTTTGCGACGAACAGTGAAGATAAGTAAGTTTATCAAGTTGCTCGATCTGACCATTCTCGTCCCCAACCCCAACCCACTAGATCGGCGTTCAAACAATTTTGCAGAGACCAGAAACATATTTTTGGGCATGGACTGCGGCCCTGGATTATCCTTTATTTTGTATTCGAAAGTTGCCAACCCTATCTGTTACTATACTACGCACTGTGGCAAATAATAGCGAGCATGTTAAAATTGCTTAAAATTCAATTAGAACTTTATATATTGTCAGGGCTTATGGGATGTTGGGTTAAACCCAATAAATCAAAACACCAGTCTTATTGTGAGTTTTAAATAGTATAATATATTAAAGGATCTGACAACTAAAATTATTTCGCAGGGTATCCACGCTCCACTGCATTGGTATAATAGTTTAAGGAGATCCAATTAAGTGGATACCCTGTGTAATTAAAAATTTGAAAGCGTTTTTTTTTTTAATATTTTTATACATTTTTAAACCTAAGATCTTTGGAGGCGTACATCGTGTAAACGCAGGCATTGAAAAAATTGTCAGTTGCATCGTGATTTGATTGAAAGTAACCTGATCAAAAGAAGTTTGGCATAATTAGTTTTTTCCTTATATATGGATTTCAATAATTGGAAAAACTTTGTGCCGATCATTTTGTTGGTCAATTTATTTGGGAACGAACATTTTTAGTTTTGAACAGAGGGTATTTTCATACATTGACACCCAACTTATGTATGGGGTAGGGTCAAACAAAACATCAAATCAACTATAGGCAATTGTTTTGGCCAAAACCAATATTTTAGATTTTTTGAATCAGTTGTTTTTGAGTTATTGATTTTTGAAAATCGCCATACTAACCAATTTAGCTCTTGCAGGTACCTACTTACAAAGATAGCAATATCTTGAAAACTACTTCCACTTCAGATATGAGTGATTGCTTATTTTAAAGATATTTTCAAGATCTTTTAAAAAATGTGTCACATTAATATATACTTTTTCTTCATGATTTTTTTTAATTCGTATACCTACAATTTTTTTTTTGAAAATCTCAAAAACGCTTTTTTTAAATAGATTTTTCTTAATATAGGTACTAGCTAATTCTAGCATGGGGAAATGATTTTTTCCAAAATTCGGTAGATTAATAAATACGTTTACTGACTGAGCTTTATGTACAGGGTGTTCGCGTATATTTTGCCCAATAGATATCTCCATTATTATTGGTTTTAGAGAAATAGTTAAATTAGCAAAGTTATACCTAGCATTTTCACCGAACCTTCAGAGAATGAAATGAACAAAAACAACTGAGTATCGGAAGTGACAGTTTTTTGACAAGTGACAGTTTTTTCAAATGGAATACCCCTATTTTTTAATTGTATCAGTTAAAGAATTTATCCTCTTTTTAAATAGGTAGTGGTTGTTTGGGTTATTTTTTACCGTTTTGGAACGAGATTAAAACATAAGGCAACATACTCGGCAACATATATATTATTTCTATATTATATTATCTTATATACGTTCAAGACTCGGTTCAAGATAAGGATTAGAAAAAAAAATGGTTTAAGATGTTATGACTTTAAAATCAGGCTAATTGGTGAACAAACAGTAAATAAAATAGAAAAAATACAACTGAATTTCGGGCGCATTCCTGAACCAAATTCAAGTAGAAAAGTTCATATAAACATGTGTCCTAAATAGTCTGGTTTTCAAGATACAGGGTGTCAAAGTTTAGAAAAAAAAAACGGTTTTTTGTTAATATATCAAAAATCCTTTTGCCGATTTTGATGAAATCTGGCAGTGTTGTTCGCTGTGCTAAAACGCTAAGTTAGTACTTACTAGATTATAATTATGAGTTCCAGTGGCGTCCCAGGCAGTCTCACGAATTATATTGACAAAAAAATGTACGCCACTGACTTGTTTAAAAAATTTTATATTGTTTTCGGGTTAAGCAGCTAAAAATACAACTTTCTTGTCTCTTGATATTTTTTCGTATCTTACTTCGTTTTCGAGAAAAAAAAAATTTCGACATGCAATGAAGCGGCTTTTATTTTTTTCTCGAAAACGAAGTAAGATACGAAAAATTATCACGAGACAAAAAAGTTATATTTTTAGCTGCTTAACCCGAAAATAATATAACATTTTTAAACAAGTCAGTGGCGTACATTTTTTGTCAATATTAGTCGTGAGACTGCCGGGACGCCACTGGAACTCATAATTATCATCTTATTAGTGCTAACTTAGCGTCTTATTACAACGAACAACACCGCAAAATTTCACCAAAATCGGCAAAAGGATCTTTGAGATATTAATAATAAACCGATTTTGACTTTCTGTATCTTGAAAACCAGACATGTTTACATGAACCTTTCTACTTGAATTTGGTTCGGGAATGCGCCCTTGAAATTATGGCCTATCATTAGGTAACACCCTGTTTATAACAAAAAATGTATTTTCAGGTTTCAGGTTTTGTTTTAAAATTTTTCCCTTTTTTCCGATTTTTCCAATGCCCGAAAAAAAAAAGGTCTTTTTCCAATTTTTCCTGTTTTTTTTTTCAAACCGCTAAGTCTCTAGGGTAGTCCTCAGGATATTGCTATTTTTGTAAGTATCTGTGAAAGAGCCAAATTTGTTAATTTTGGGACTTTCAAAAATCAATAAAACAAAAACTATAGATCCTAAAAATCTCATATTCTTGATTTTCGAATAAATGTATCTACCACAAAAACCAAAGTCGGAGATGGTCAAACAAGAAATCACCTTCTTTTGGTTGATTTAAGACCTGCGTAGCGAAAATTCTGTTAAGATATACAGAAGTAGGTATCCCAAACTTCTATTTGAGAGGACGCTGGCGTAAAGTTTAGTTCATACAGGGTGTTACAAATTCGACATACGAGCATTGGAATCTCGGAAACCATAGGAGTTAGAGAAACGGTTAAATGGGGGCAAAGTTGTGCAATTCGGTGCTGATTAAAATGCCGCGTTAAAAGTTTTAAAATTCCGGATACTTGCCAGGACCGGGCTGACAAATGTAAAATATGAATTTAAAAAAAATAAGCAAAGACAATTCATTATTATGAGAAAGTAATACTGCCATTATATTTTGAGAGTAGGAGGGTTTAAAGATCGGTAAAAAAATCCAGGCCCGTACTTGAAAAAAATAAAGTTGATGTTGGCCGCTTGGAGACGAAACGTCGGATCTTTAGTTTAATAACGTCACATTGTAGAGGAGAAAAAGTTGCAATGACAAAGTGTCATTTATTTTTAAGTAGCTATTCAAATAAAAACGGTTTTGCAAAATTTCGGTTTTTTTCGAATAATATCGGAAGTATTAGGAATTTTAAAACTTTTAAAGCGGCATTTTAATCAGCACCGAATTGCACAATTTTGCCCCCATTAAACCGTTTCTTTAACTCCCATGGTTTCCGAGATTCCAATGCTCGTATGTCGAATTTGTAACACCCTGTATTGATGCGAATCAGGAATTGCGAATAATGGTCTGAAGGGTCAATTTTAAATATTTTTTTGGCGGTAAAACCGTTAGAACGAAGTTTTAAAATTTTGCGAATTCGTAAGTATTTTTTTAAGTTTTGTGATATTTTTTATAGATTTGTGATTATAATCATAATAAAAACGTATAAATCACAGGAGAAATAAATAAAAAAAGGTAAAACGAACTAAAAATTTACGTTGATGCTTGAGGTTATGTAGTTTCGTTAAGCCCATGGTTCAGGGGCGGCGGAAGACCTGTTATGTGTGTTTAGAGCTCAACACGCGTAAAAATTCCCCATGTTGGATTGCTAGCTTACTTTAATGAATTTATCGCAATAAAAACATGAATTTGTGAAAAAATGCAACCGAAAAAAACTTTTTCTATATAATTCTGTCTGAAACATTGCAATTTTTTCTATATTTCGATTTCCAAAGGGGCACTAAGATTCATTAGGGGAGGGGGGGGGGGGCTCTTATAGTAAAGTGTGTTCATAAATATAAGAAACCGACCTAAACGACTGCTATTATTAGGATATTCCGAGGGATATTCAAAATATTATAGTAAACAACAATAAACCAGTTCTGTGAAATGATATGGGCGTAATAAATTTTAAGTACCGTACTCAGGTATATAAAAATGCGGATAAACCAGGGTTCTTTTTGATTTTAGTCTGTCAACGTACACTGTTGAGTTTAGTTTGTTTTTTGAAAATGTTTCGTCCTTGGTGTTCTAGTGAGATCTGTGAAAGCAATGAAACTGAAATAAATAACAGAGTGCAACAGATGCCAAACAGATTATAAAGAATTAGTTTTTGACAATTCGTGATTCGCATCTATATGAACTAAGCTTAAGGAAATATTACTAGAAGTTACTAGTGCTGAATAATATTTATTTTTGCATTCGGTACACGTAAGTTTTAGTATTCAACATTGTTATCACGTATGAAGCTAAACATTTCATAAAGAGTAATTTACAAAATTAAAAATATGGACTATTTTCATATGTCTACAACAACTGCTTTAGCCTTCCTACACAGGCTGTAGGATGGTGTTAACAGGGAAACACCTTGTTCTTTGTAAATGTTTTAGTGAGAAATCTGACGACACATTTTGACACAACAAAAGTCCTCTTCCAACGAAAAAGGCCAAGCAATTCACTTTTCTATCCAAACATGAATAAGACTTGCAACAATTAATTGTGAACAAAAAAAATTACCACAACTTATTGTGATAAAACTTAAGATCGAAATATCCCTGCTCGGTAAGACCGGGAGTGTTTCTACCGGGAGTAACAATCCCGGCAGCTTCAAGACCAGGACTTTTCGAGCCCTTCGATGCAACGTCAATTTTTTCAATTTCCTGCTCGATCGCCTCCAGCTCCGCGGGATCTCCGTCTAGGCTATCGATGTCTTCGTCCAAAGGTTCGTGCATTTCCGCGTGCGCGTCATTTCGCTGGTTATTCTTTCGTTCTAGATCGTCGGCGTGCTCGATGTTTAACGACTGTGGCCGATCCGCTTTCGGCGTGGTGTTTTGTGCGTGTTGCGGTTTTTCACTGGAATAGTTTACAAAATACTGGCTAAGGTTTTTTTTTGGTTTGGTGGGAGGTATTTTATTGGGATACTATTTGTGCCCTGCGAACGAAAAAAAAAGGAAAAGAAAAATAAATAAAATAAAACCAAATCAACGGTAATACATAAAGTAGCTCGTTTTATTCTGTAGCTACGTGGTATCAGTAAAAGGGAAGCCAAGCCATAGGTTAAGCTCCTATAACAGGGACATCCATGGGCTTGCTGTACTTTTCTACGCCCATTCTTTAAATAGTTTTCGTAGAGACAGACTAAAACGACGGCCTATATACAGGGTGTCCAGTAAGTATATGGCATACTCTCAGAAGCGTATAGGGGAGGTTAAAATAACCCTAATTTGTCGTAGAAAAAAATTCCTAACTTATCCCTTAACGGAGATACAGAGCCTCAAAGGGGTACCCAGCGACTTACCTTTTCGGCTCCAACTTTTTAACCGACATTGCATCGACAGGAAAGTCGTGAACGACTTGTCACTACACTCGTTGGGCCAAAAGTTTGACATGTGCCATTTTACTGAGCTGAAAACTAATTTTTCTGCTGACGTTTTATAATAACCCCTTTTTGATTGTCGTTTTGATATTAATCTACGACAGTGCCATTATGACGTATTTAGCATTATCATTTGGATGTCATTATGATCTTCATAATAGCACTCAGTGCCATTATGAATTCATAATAACATCCAAATGTTAAGATACAAAAACAAAAAGAAAGTCGGTGCAAACATGCTTGGTATCTTCGAACCATTTCGACCATATTAATTCCTTCAACATTCCCGCTTGTGATGAAAAAATCTCGTTGTATCTTCGTTTTCGTAATTGGGATAGTAATATAAATGCATTGTCCTTCATCTTTGACATTTTGTAGCTGCAGATTCGTCAATTCAGTGCGCCTGCACGCACCCGCAAGCCCCACAATCAATGCAACTTTCATCATAAAATAAGTTCTATCATCAGCTTCCAACAAAAAACGGGTTATGTCTTCTTTTGTTAAAATCTTAGATTTTTTTGTTCGAAATCCTTCTGATTTTCGTTTAAGAAACGCAATTAAATGGACGCACTTACCGATATCCGTATTTTTCTTCACCGACATAACTGAACGTAGCATAGAATAATAAACCCAAAGCGACGAACCCTTGCTATGTTTTGCGAGATGGTTAAAATATGCAAGGAGCACCTTCTCGCTACTGATGTTTTTGATTCCTTTTCCATTACACCAATCTTCATATTTTGCGTAGGTCTGTTCGTACACCTGCCTTGACTATTCGGGAAGTAGGGAATCTATTACGCTTTGCGCGATATTTTCGACATCCGAAGGGACACTTTCGGATTCAGAATCTCCCATATTTAAATTATTTTTGGCCAACACTTTGCATACAATAGAAAATTAGACGGCAATAATGACGTTGTTAAAATCGAAATTGAAACACTCAAAAATAACTAAACTAAACTAACCTGAACTAACCTGAAAATTTTAAAAATTACGAAAACGTTATCTGATATCAATGAAATTTAGACGAATAAAATCTATTTGCACTGTCGTAGATTAAATTTTGAATGATACACGTTCGATATGAACTTTGTTAATGAAACTTGTGCAATTAAACCACTCGGCTAACGCCTCGTGGTTTAACGTTGCACACGTTTCATTATAGTGTTCATATCGAACTAGTATCATTAATAGTTTTTATGTATCTAGGGAATTATAATGGTCTTAATTACCGAAGGCAAAGTTACAGCAATTGCCCGAGGTAATTGAGACCCTTGTAATTCCAGTGATACATAGATAATTTTATTTCTGACCGATTTTTGTAACATTTTGTTCATTTTTAAAGTGGAATAAATGTTTCAATAGATGACAATCAAATTGACATTAGATGTCAATCGTTTGATTTTATGTTAAATTTTTCTTAATATCCCAAGGGAGTTATTACCCTTATAATTCCCGCGTAATTAAGACGTTATAAGCTAATAATATACCGGTCAGAAATAATAACTATTAAATAACCCCCTTTTAGGCACAGTGTACTTAAAAGTTTTTTAAGCACGCTGTACCTAAAAGTAATTATTTACAATTAAAAACTAAACAGAGACTATAATTTCACCTATTTATTATAAATATTAAAAGTACAGTTACTTATATTATTAAAATTAATGCTTGGGTAACCTAAAACACTACGTTGAGATACTTCTCTTTGTAAAATAGATGAGGAATTTGAACTAGAAATAGAAAATGAATCTGCAACAGCAATATTAATTAAACCCATGCCACTAGTAGAGCTGGTAGAATATTTTGATTCATTAGATTTAACACGTTTGTTGTTAGTGTCCAAAGATTTTTCACCAAGAATTTTTTCCGAAATTTTTCTAAAGAATCGCCTATATATCCCTCATCCACGGCATTTGACCGCCAACCTCCATGTCGCTTTAGCATCAATATATCCGCTCCAGAGTCCGCTAAAAAAGTTGCTGAAGATCTTCGAAAGCAGTGGCCTGTATATTCATTTGCCTTTGGAAGCCCCAAGAACTTAGCAATTTTCTTTGATGTTGCTCCAATGGTATTAATGCCCACTGAAAGTCTGAAACATTTGGAGTTTCTGTACGTGATAAAAAATCTTTCATGGGTTATGTATGCTGGACGTAATTAGGCGTACTTTCGGACAATATTCAAGAAGTTGATGCCGTCAATAGAGCCTTCGCTAATTACGGAGCTTCTTGCAATATTTGTTTTAGTGTTTGGAATGGCTATTTTAATTAAAGAGTTCGAAATTTCGATATTATTCATCTTTAAATATGTGAGTTCTTCTCTGCGACATGCTCCAGAGATTCCCACAATCAGAATGACTTTGTCCAATAAATAGTTCTTATCGTCTGCTTCTTTGACAAATCTTTGTATTTGTTCCTTGGAAAAAACTTTCGACTTTTTGGGCTTATAACCCGTAGATTTCCTTTTCAAAAATGTGATTAGGTTTGTAAATGTCTTTATATCAACATTTTTATTTAAATAAATCATCGTTCGAAGCATTTAGTAAGTACTTCACAAAGTTGATGGCTTATAGGCATCGGATAATCGTGAAAAATATACCAAAATGACTTTTTCTTATAGGTTTTTTACCTTTTTTTCTTCACACCAGTTTTTGAATTTTCGTATGTGCCCTCATACAAACTCTATGATTTTTGGGGAGCAAGGTTCACCAATGCCTCATTTGCGGCATATTCAATGTCTGAGTCTTCTAAATCAGTCATTTTTTAATTAATATTTGTCGCAGTTTTTGTCAATTCTTTTGACATGAAAGGTGTAAATGAAACACAGGTAATAAAATGTTTGGTAAAATAAATTAAGTTTTTTATTATAAAACGCCCGCAGAAAAAATATTGTATACCATTCGTTACGAAACAATGTATTTTAGTCACTCTGACGTGTTGTCCAACTCGCCTTCGCCTCGTAGGACAATTTTCACGTCGCGAAAGACCCTTATTTCGTAACTTGTTGTATGAATAGGTATTTTTTAATTCTCTGCTTATTCCTCTTTAAAAAAACACGTTTATGCATTGACTTTCGAAATATATTTAATAATCAAGTTTATTAGCATAAGGTATTTAAGCACAGTAACTAATCGAATCACAACATAACTAATAATTCGCATTAAAATAATAAAATTTGTCATTATTACATCTCATTGATGCTCACATGCATCTAACTTATGGACAAGCACTCGGCAATTGTGTGGACGTTAAAAATGTGAAAGATTTGTTCCTTCTTGTTTACTTCAGCTGATTTTCGAAATGGGCGCCCTGTACAGGGTCTTCCAACGAGGACTGAACAGGGGCTCATTTTTTTTTTGTCATGTAATGTTTTATTTTCCTCAAATAGGTTCTTTATCCTTAGAATAGTATTGACGGATATATTTCTGTGAAAATTTGCAATAAATCTTCTCCTTGCTTCTCTTGCATTTTCTTGGCATTTGTAGAACAAGATAACAATCTGCAATCTCTCATCTAATGAATATTTCATTTCGGCAATAATCTAGTAAATTTGTCAAATTTTTTGACTTTGAAGGATTCAAAGGTGATTATACCTTTATTACCTAGTGTATGTTTTAAACAGGTTAAAGTTAAATTATACTGGATAAAACATTAAAATTTAATAAAAATAGCTGTCACAATATTAAATATTTTAATCAGAACGGACAAAAAAAAATCACTCGTTCCAAAAATCGTATAAAAAAAGGTATGTTCCATTTAAAAAACACCTTATCCATAGCGTAACTCTTTTGTTTCTGGTTCAAATAAATTTTTGGTTTCATTTTTGAATTCTGCAGGAAAAAGTACATCGATTGGCTATTTTGGATTTTTCTTTAAATACAAGGAAGCTCAAAAATGAGCCCCTGTTCAGTCCTCGTTGGAAGACCCTGTACCTCTATATGTTTTTTCGCTGTACTTGAAACAACATTCCAGGATTGTCTTGAATTTGGTTAAAGTGGTGTGTCATTCCTTCTATCAGATCTTCCCTGGTGTGAACTGGCGTCAAATTTACAGAGTGTTCGCGTATATTGTGTATATATATATATCATTTGAAAGCTAATATCTCGTACAGTATGCTCATAAATTTTGGCGCGATTCTGTCAAGCTATTTCAAAATGGCGGCTGTTAAAAGTTTTAAAAAAATCCCTATTTAAATAAGCGGAAATGATAAATCGTTGATGTTTTTTTTTACCTTTCAAGGTAAGAAATCTTCATTGTTTCACGTTCTGACATTTTGTGACATTGTGACTTAACAATAGTTATGGATTATTTGTTATTTTATTTTGTCAAAAAAAAATAAAAATGTAACGAAGCAAAACAAAACACAACAAAAAGGTGGTTTAATGTGGCAAATTCTGGACATGCCCTCCACCCTCTACATGGCATGCTCCCAGCCGATGGTAAAATTTGTCGACGGAATTTCGAATGGCTTCAGCCGGTATGTTATGTGTCTCCAATCTAATTTTGTTTTTCAAATCTTCAATATTATTTGGCCTATTTTGGTAAACTTTTTTTTTTAAATATCCCCAAAGGGGACCTCGGTGACCATTCAATGGTACCACGTCGTCCAATCCAGCGACCTGGAAATATCTGATCTAAATATCTTCTCACATTGACACCAAAATGCGGGGAGCACCATCTTGCTGAAACCAAATTGTTTCATTAGGTATATCTGGATCTACTTTGTTGGGAAAAATTACAGCTAGAGCAGGCCTCAACTCGAAGGTTAAGAAATCCAGGTACCGTTCAGCTGTGAGGTTTCCTTCTAAAAAGAATGGTCCTAAAATTCGGTTATTAATGATACCTGCCTGGTATTTTTCTGCTTTCAAAAATCTTCCAATAGTATCTCTAGATGTATCATGATTTTGAGTCAATGAAACTGCTGAAACTTGCGGATTATCCTGCAGAGATAATGCAATATCCAATTTTTCATCGTCGCCTAAAACACGTGGCCGTCAATTCCTAGGCAAGCCCTTTACTGTGCCATGTTCATCGAATTTGTGGAATATTTTACTAACAGTGCCCTGTGAAATTTGATTTTCCGGATATTTAGCATTAAATAAAGTGCACACTTCACTGTGACTTCTTATTTTATCTCCACATCCTAACAATATCAAGACTTCGATACGCTGCCTTTCCGACAAAACCATTTTTGTTTAGAAAATTGGAAAATAATACTTCGGAAATACCTAAGTTAATTTTACAAGTTTACAATGTCACAAAATGTCAGAACGTGAAACAATGAAGATGTCTTACCTTGAAAGGTAAAAAAAAAACATCAATGATTTATCATTTCCGCTTATTTAAATAGGGATTTTTTAAAAACTTTTAACAGTCGCCATTTTGAAATAGCTTGACAGAATCGCGCCAAAATTTATGAGCATACTATACGAGATATTAGCTCTCAAATGATGTATCACAAGCTGTATGTTTTCATTTAAAAAAAAGATCGATGTCGTCATATCTTTGACAAATGTCTGTAAAAAAACAAACGAATACCGTCAAAATGTGAGCATATATAAAACTAAATTGACGTGTCCCAGCATTTTCCCCAAAAGTTACAGGTTAAGCCTATATTAATTTTATTCCGGACTTCTGGGCAGCCCTGTATAGCGTGTTATACAAAAATTTTATTTTCTTTGAAAACGGCTAATTTTATCAAAACAAATGTGGAGTACCTTTTTTTAAAGAGGAATGGCCAGAGGATTTAAAAAATCCATTTTCGGCTCTGTAAAATGACACCTGTCAAACTTTTGGCCCAACGAGTGTTCCCTGACAATGTTAAACATCTACTCTAGTATGGTTTTATGAGTCTTTATGGCCTACCTACATAAGATATTAAAATATTTTTAAATTATTCAAGTCAGTTCAAAAGTTAGGGCACTTTAGAATATTTTTTATAACAAATTAGGGTGATTCTGACCTCCCTGAGAGGCTCCCTAAAGTATGCCATATACTTACTGGACACCCTGTTTACGGTGCGATTTTTTTTTATTTGGGTCTTGTAGATCATAGAATTCTATGAGCCAAGTTAAAAAAATACGCTCTGTATATTACTCATAAACAGGAAAAGAAGAGAACAAATTCAGACCAAATTAAAAGTAAAACAAATAAAGTATGTCATATAGGGGATGTTTAAACGCCCTGTATATTTATCATGTGACACCATATGCAGTTGGAACATATGCTAATGTCACTTGTCTAAATTAAAGTGACTAGTAAAGAAAAAAGGGTTATGCAGACCAATTTAAATTCATTTTAACTTTAAAGTCAAATATGGTCTTATCTGGCGGGTCCACAGGTCACCGATTATATGAATCATTTCGAAAATTCCAGAGCTCATCAAAATGTTGTAAATAAAAACCAATATGGCCGTATATGGACAGCTGATTTTCCATAAAATTGAATGTTAATAGGTTAACCGTTAACTTGAAACTATCAGTCATAATAAAAATGACGGGTCTCGTTCCAAAATTAATTTCTCAGGGGTGCGTTCGTATTATTGCAGACGGTTAACACAATAGTTTTACATTTAACAAATTTAATAACCAAAATGATGGTGGAAAATTAGATAAACAATATACAGTAAAACCCCTGACTAGCGACCACCAAAAATGTCGATGAAATGTTAAATAAATTAAACAAATTTTAGTTTATTTCAGCAGATAATAATAAATTAAATATAAAAAAAAATCAAATTACACATTGGCTAAATTTTTGTTGTGTAATATCAGGCTAAAAAAATATTTCCAATTTAATAGGTTACCTACTTCAAAAGTCAACGAGAAAAAGCTACTAGAGCCGGTGAGGTATCAAATCCCAAATTTATTTTACACGTATTTTGCCCCTGTTAAGCCAATAAGCGCCCCGCTAAAAATAAGTGGGAGAAAGAAACGTATAAAGTCTAAACCGGTCTCAAAATGCGGGTCCAAAGGTCACGGATCATATTCAATTCGAAAATTCCACAGCTTATATCAAAATGCTGTGAGACTATGTAGGTATCAATATACCCGGAGAAAAGATACATAGTTTTATTATTTTAACTGTCGTGAAGTCGTGAAGATAGCCAGATATAATATTATTATTATTGCAAAAATTATGTACATAATAGTACAGGGGTGGCGAATCTTTATGTATTAACGTGCATTTTTTCTAAAGAAATGTTTAATGAGGCCATAGACGTGCCGTCGCAATTCCTAATATAATAATTCATAGTAAACTTTGTGATCGGTGGCGAGCCAAAATTTTATGTCGCGTGCCATTGGTTCGCCATCCCTGTAAATAGTATACCTTAAATGTATTTATTAAAAACGACAATAATAAACAGTGTAATTTATTTTAACAATTTTACTACTAAAACCTAAAAATTCAATGGCATTTAGTCTGATAAACTATTTCGAAAATGAAAGAAAAAGTGGAAATTGGCCAACCAATATGCAGGAAACCGTAGCGAAAGCACTGGGAATTAGTTTAAGGACTGTGCAGAATAATGTGCATGAAAGAAAGCATAATATAATACCGAAGAATACTAAAAAATGTAAACAAAGAAAACCGTTTATAAACTAATTATAGACTAAAAACTGTCATCGTCACTTATAAAATCTGAAAAGTCCTCGTCGTCTGGGTCGTCTTCGAGTGGAGCAATTATCATTGGCGCTACTTCGACATCTAGTACTTGTTCTCGATCTCACCAATCCCTTATTAATATTTCTGTATGTTCCACTGATTTCTTCCAGTACTCTTGTGTAATATGATCCAAAGAATCTTGCCAAACTATTTGTACTTGGTCGGATTTAAGACCATCACCTACATGTTTTTCATAATAAGACTTTGCCCCGGCCCATATTAATTCTATTGCGTTAAACTGGCAATGATATGGCGACAGTCGTAGAACCTCATGGCCATATTCACGCAATATTTCATCTACCGCGTATATTCTTGGTTTTTTAAGAGACTTTGCCATTGATAGGAGTTCCGGCTTAAGCATATTTGGTGAAGGATTTTGGTTGTGTTTTTCAAGCCACTCATAAATATCATTTTTCCTCCAAGATGAAGTAGGCTGTTTATTTAAAATTCTTGAATGATATGATGCATTATCTAATACAATTAAAGACGGAGAATCCAAATTTGGTATCAATTGAACTTTTAACCATTTTTCAAACATTTCGCAATTCATATTATCATGATAGTCAGCACTTTTTGATGTTAAAGAAAAAATTAAGCTTGCACCTGGAACATATCCTGTTACAGAACCAGCATGTAAAATAATGAACCGCTTTCCCGTGCCACATCCCTTTTTCCTTTTCACGCTTTTCACAGAATCATCTTGCCAAGATTTTGAACCACTTCCATTTGAAAATATCCACGTTTCGTCTAAAAATACCACTTTTCTAAATTTCGATTTGTAATTCTCGGTATAATTTTTTAAAAACTGAACACGCTGACTCACTATCTGTGGCTGCTCACATAAAAATCTTCGGTTACAGTCTTTTTTAAAGCGAAAACCTAACTTTTTTATTAATTTTGATAGCGCTTCAAGTCCAATTTCCAAAACACCCTGAATTTTTAATGTTTCTTGTAAAACTGGAAGAGTTACATTGGTTTTTGATCTGTATAAATCGTAAATCACATTTAGAACTCCCATTTTAATATTTTCGCTTAAATCCTCAGTCTTTGGCTTTCTTCGTTTACATTTTTTAGTATTCTTGGGTATTATGTTATGTTTTTTTTCATGCGCAATTCTCTGCACAGCCCTTAAACTAATTCCCAGTGCTTTGGCTGCTGTTTCCTGAATATTGGTTGGCGAATTTCCACTTTTTCTTGCATTTTCGAAATAGCTTATCAGATTAAGTACCATTTTTTTTGCTTAGGGATGCAAAAACCCAGAAAATTTTTTCATTTTTTCACAAACTGTCAAAGTCACAAAACTGACATCTTTAAATCAAGACGAAGGTGGCAGGTACTTGGGCAGGTACAAACTTTTGTGAATCGGTGAAAATTAAATACCTATCCTTTTCTTTCATGCCAAAATTGCATAAGTCTGTCATATTTGTCTGACGGATTTTTATTGGTTAGTATGATTAAACGCAATAAAAGAAAAGAAAAATTGAAAGTATGTCTTTGTTAAATCGTAAACCCGCCAGATAAGACCAGATTTGACTATACCTTACACCAACTTTTATATTCTTAAGTTAAATTAATAAAAATATAAATAATTGCGAAGAGCGGTATTGATTGGTAGACGCTCCTTAAATTAAATTAAATTGTCCTGCATAATCCACCTTATCATTCAAAAATATCTTGTTTAACTGTACAGCTACAAGCAGAGATCACCCACAGTGTACATACAATAATACATAATTAATTAAAAGGTAAAAATAAGTTATTAATAAGCAACCAAGCGTTTTACATGCAGAAAAAGTTACAATATAAACTGCGTGCAATATCTGCTTTGTAGGTTTCAGATTAGGCCCACCACCCATGCAATATAGTCTAGTAAAAACCTACCTATTTTGCAGAAAAACTTGTCCTTATACTAAAATTTTGTGAGTTAGTCTTACTGCTACTAATTTCTTATAATAATTGGCGGCCTGGAAGCTACTGAAGTTTGACTGAAAAGAGAAATAAAGGAGTTTTAGGAAACGATAGGAGCGACAGCTAGACGATAATAATCTTACTGGTGCTGAGGGGGATATCCCTTGGACAGATCAACCTCCTCGCCTTGCCTTACATGCCTTAAAAAGAGATTTACATTATTTGCTTTCACTGTTTATTCAAAATCAGCAGGATGACACTAATACCTGCTCTCCTGGCCAGCGTTACTTGTCCGCTGCGAAAATCTGTCACATTCTTGCCCGAACACTCGACAGGCAGTCGATTGCGATTGTTGCTCAGTGGCAACATTCATTGTTGTCTGATTGATCGAATTTTGAAGTTGCTGACCAAAATTTTGATGCTGGTGTACCACGTGCTGTTCTGATGCACCTGCGGCCATTGCAAGATTTGACTGGGTGTTTTGTACCTGCTCCTGTTCTGTTTGGTTACCGAATGTATCTCCAACATTCTGATTGTTAATGGATCTACCTTGAGGATGATTGGACATTTGTTGCGAACCTGGCTGGTTTGGATTAGGTACGCCAGCCATGCTGTTGTGCTCTTGTTGTTGAAAACTGGTGTTTGGTACATTCATTGTAACCGGTTGCCTCGAAGAAGCCAGTTGAACATTTTGCATTTGGTAGGGTGATGATTGATTTGGTGCCTGTAACATCGTTTGATTGACATTTGGCATTATTGGAGATTCTGCCACATTATGTGAGATTTGTGGAGGTCGGTCAATGTTTTCAGGTCGATTTACACCGACATTTTGATAAATTTGAGGATTTTGGGCATTTGCTTGATAAAACTGCGATTGGAAAGCTGCCTGGGCAGCAATTTGATTCTGTTGTGGTGCATAATTTTCAAATTCAACCCGCTGTGACGCTTGAGGAGTTGCAGGTATTGTATTACCAAACTCAAAGGTGCCCTGGGGATTTGTACTAGTTGATTGACGCTGATGTTGGTAAGTGACTGGGGCCGAAGCTGTTTCATGCACCATCACTGGCAAATTAGGTTTTCCATACGTAGCACTCGTAGCAGCTTTGTGCTCTGGCATGGACGCCGATTGTTGCAGTTTCTTTACAGTCCCATCAAGATTTTGTGGTCTCAAAGGTTCTCTGTGTTGTTTGGGAATGGTCTGCTGACCATAGAGTGCTTCTTGACGATCAGACTGGGTGGTATCCTGTTGTTGGGCGCCGCTCGCCCCCACGTTTTGCTGGTATTGATCGGGAATCATTTGGTACTGTTGCGTTTGAGGATTGAAGCAGTAATTTTGACCTTGATACGAAAAAACTTGAGGCGCGACGTTCTGATTTTGAGGCATTTCTTGAGCTTCATGAAGATGTTGGTGCTGATCAGCGTTCTGACTCTGCATCTGGTGATGCGCCGTTGAGGTTATCTCATCGCGATCTTTATAAGATTGGTTGGTAGCGTCTCCTTGGCCTAACGTGTAGTTGTAATTGACCTGCTGACTATTTTGGTTTTGACACTGAGCCATTGGATTTTGTGCTAAAGCTTGCCCGATTTGCTGCTGGGATGCAACATAGTCTCCGCTGCTGGGGGGAGCATATTGTTGCTGAGCACCTTGCTGATGCTGGGATGGAGCGAAATTTTGCTGGTTTTGGGAATAGGCGTAGGACATGTTAGGAACACTTTGAGTAGCTTGCCAGGCCGGTAGTTGGTTGCTGAATGAGAAAAATTATAATGCTGTAGAAACGATCGAGCTTTCAACTGCATGCTTACCTATTGTACACGTTGTACTGCCCCTGGGCGTTGGTAATCGGCTCTGATCTAACTCTACCAAAAAGAAAAACATGCAACTACTGAAGAAGGACCGTGCAAAAAATGAGGAACGTTTAGACTTACCCTGTAGGTTCCTGATTTCGCTTGATGACCGCCGACTCGTTGTGAATTATCTGAAAGCGGTTTTAAGGAATATTTAGTTCAAGCGAAGAATAATACAGGGTGTCCCGAATTTGCCAGATAAAAAAAACATTCCGGGGGTAATAAAGTGCATCAAAATTGCCGACGATTCTGCTTGAAAGCGTATTGTATTGTAACTGCATCAGTTTATTAAGAGTTAAACGTTTCTATGTTGTTCAAACTGAGCCTACGAATTATCACAAATGATTTAAGAACGCTACAATACCTTAGCTTCTTTTGGTGCGGCTCAACACAGAAAGAGATTTTTTATCAACATTTTAAACACATTTGGGATGACCACAATCCTTCATTTTGTAACCATTTTATGAGTTACCTGAACTCAGCTTTTGGATTGGAAAAACTTACTAATTGACGTGCATTATTTTAACTCATTACCATGTGTAAATTATTTTGAGTTGGAATAAATCATAAAGAGTGTTCTAGAAACCCATGTCGAGGGTAAATCACCTATCGAAAGGTCACGGAAAGTTTCGAATTCGCGCTCGTGCCGATTTGGCGCGGTAACTTTATCCCATTGTTATTAGTAACCTTTATTATTCTGTGGTTATTAGTACCTCATACCTCCTGCACGTCGTGTCGTCATGGACCACATAACTGGACTTGCTATCCGCGCAATCGTTGACCGGCGGGATTTTTTATCTTTGCTCAGAGTTTGTTCTCCTCATACAGGTACGTAAAAAGGCGGATACTCCAACTTAAGGACAAATTAAATCTATAGTCGTTAAGTTAATCATCGTAAGCTAGAACAACTAAAAGGTCAAGTTTTGATAGCTCGAATCATGAATTAATCTAGCCCGAGTAGTAACGCATCACAATTCCCACATTGGTTTCTGGCAGCTTAAACAATGAATTGCTGCAGCCCACGTCGCAAGTGTTCGTCAAACTCAGTTACGATTAGCTACGGTAGCCTTAGCTTACCAAAAACTTAAGTCGGGTCCAATGCATAAAATAACCCATCTTCAGGGCTATTATAATTTATGAACACCGATTTGATGCAGTTTCTTCGATTTAGTTGCCGTAATTCACAGGTCTGAGCTGTTGGCAACACGCGTCGATTTAGGACAACTCATTTTGAGTTATATCAACTCAATATTTCGCTTAGTGTAATTTCTTAAGGCCATACCCTTGGATGCAGAATTATCTGGTTGTTTCTGATGCACGAGTGGTATTCAGTGGAATATTTCGCGAAAAATCGTTTTTCCGATTTTAAAATAAAACGTTACTGTACAACTCTCGATGAATTTAAGTAGCGGTTTAACACTTACCTCAGTTTAGCTGAAGTCGGACTTAAGCGCGATTTGTACAATGATTACGGCAAATTCAGCAATTCAAGCTCAAGATATTTAAGCAAATTTGGGACACCTTGTATCGCAATAGAAAACCAATATTGTGTTAATTTGTCAAGTCCTCGCTGGATGCCAACTTTCCTAGTAAGCGATATTGTTGACCCACTGTAATTTACCATCTCTGTGGTGAGATTTTGGCATCCATCGAGTTTTTACGTTCCCTCTCCAATGAGATTTCTATTGCGTAAGAGTAATAAAAATATTAAATGTAAACTAACCGACAAAAAAAACCGGCACCTAAATTTTTTTGATAATTTCAATACGGCATAACTTTTTTATTTTTGACTTTATTGCAATGATTTTTCGCTGGGCGATAGATCTATTCATTAAAATTACGCTGCAGTTTGTTTTGATGTAATTTTGGTTGCTTAAATGTTTATATACCAGGGTAAGTCAAAATGATGTTTTTAGTCGGAAGTTTAAAACGTCCTGTGGAAAAAACACGCCAGAGAACCTTATTTAAACATGATTTACGATAAAGCTGGATGTATTCCTAGCATTTTGTTTTTTGAATCATCTGGTTATCTTGTTTCTTGTACGAGCTACACATTTTTAATTGAAACGCTGCATTTTTTCAATGTCAATAAAAAATAATCAGCGTAAAATAATCAAGTTAGCTAGTGGTTACTTTATTATTATTACTTAAGTAACCATAAGAAGACGGTTAAAGGAAGCTGAGCTTAAGTCCTGCAGACCTGCTGTAGCGCCTCGATTGCTTCCTCACCATCGTCAGAATCGACTTAGATTTGCAAGGCAGCATGTTATTTGGACAGAAGAAGAATGACGGAACGTATTGTTCACGGACGAATCAAGAGCTTGTCTTCGATCGCCAGATGGGTGTGTGCGGGTTTACCGGAGACGTAATAAACGGTTTGCTGACTGTACAATATCGGAGCGACTTTCGTTCTATGGCGGATCTATGATGATTTGGGCGGGAATTTCTAGAGAAGGACGTACAAACCTTATATTTGTGGAAAGTGGTGCTCTAAATGTCCATAGATATATTGAAGAGATACTACAGGAAGATGTTATTCCATTTGCCCCTTTCATTGGAGCAGAGTTTATACTCATGCAAGATAACGCTAGACCACATGTTGCGCATGTAGGAAATGAGTTTTTGGATGAAGTTGGAATTCGAAGGTTAGAATGACCACCCTGTAGCCCAGATCTCAATCCAATTGAGTATCTTTAGGATGAATTAAAAAGACGTGTTTGTCACCGTTCCAACAAACCTACAACTTTACCAGAGCTCAGGTTAGCATTAAATGAAGAATATGAAGCTATTCCTCAAGAAAAAATAATCACTCTAATTGATTCCATGCCACGAAGAATGCAAGCTGTCATTGCGGCTAGAGGTGGACACACCCGTTGTTAACATTTTATTTTAATTTTAAGTGCTCCAATGACAACTTTTAATGTTTGAGGTAAAAAATGTTTTTTCCTACAAGCGTGCGCGATATACCGTTTTCCCGCACTCGTTTTGGTTCTGAAAGACCCATTTTCCCGCACGGTGCGGGAAAATTTTTCCCGCACGGAAAATTAAATTTTTAGAAATACTTTGTGGTAGTTTTTCTAACGCTTGTAGAAACAATTTTGATTCTAACTCATGCGGAAAGACACTTTAATAAATAAAATATAAATTTTTATTGAAAGTAAATGAGGTATATTACAGAAACACTAATTTTTGCCGTTTATTTTAAACATTTTTAAAAAAGCTGATTTAAAACGGTTTATTTCAAAAACCCCGTACATAGATGTTAACATGGTAACCACGACACACACATAAAATTTAATTGTCAAAGTGACACCTTACAACATTTCACCGGAGCGTGGCTTTGATTTATAATTTCGTTCAGATTCTGATACAGATGTCTTCCATAGATAATTTCTCGGACGATGAGCTTCCAGAAGATATTCTAGAAGCTGCAAGTGTCGCAAATTTGGATTTGCTACCGAAAAAGTCAATAGTCAGGTATGAAAAACAATACGATAATTTTGTTACTTGGTGTGAAGCGAAAAATGTAAAAGCACCAAGAGAAGAAGTACTTTTGGCATATTTCTTGGAAATGTCTAAACTTTGGAAGCCAAATACTTTATGGTCTCGATATTCCATGTTGAAAAGTGTACTTAAGGTTAAGAAAGATTTAGATATCAGTAAATACTATAAAGTTACTGCGTACATCAAGAGACAAAATGTAGGTTTTCGAGCAAAAAAAGCAAAAGTTTTTACACAAGAAGAGATTGCGAAATTTATGAAAGAAGCACCTGATGAAATTTTCCTTCTAATTAAAGTGGTAACGATTTTTGGACTGGCTGGTGCCTGCCGCCGTGAGGAGCTAACTAAATTTACCATTGACGACATAGACGACAAAGGAGACGTTATAATTGTCACAATAAACGACTCCAAAAACCATTCTGCTAGATCCTTTGTAATAACTAAGGCAGTCAATAATGAAATTTTTCTAAATCTATACAGAAAATATGCAAACTTACGTCCACAGCAAACTCCACACCGCCGATTCTTTTTGAACTACAAACATGGAAAATGCAGTACCCAATGTGTTGGAATTAATACCATAGGAAAAATGCCCTCCAACATTGCAGCTTATATAGGACTCAAAAATCCAGAATTATACACAGGCCACAGTTTTAGACGTTCCTCGGCCACTCTACTTGCTAATTCTGGCGAAGAAATAACAAACATTAAACGTTTAGGAGGTTGGAAATCCACGTCTGTTGCTGAAGGCTACCTGGAGGAATCCATCACACACAAAAAAAACATGTCTAACAAAATTCTCAATCTCAATAGTCCATCAAGTTTGAGCTATAATTTAGAAGCAAAAACTCCACAGTTTCCCAGCAGCGCTAACAACAGCTCGATACCTCTTTCTTTGCAACCATCCGCTCATCAGGATCAGTTGGCTTCAATGGCTTCATCCGCAATCAATTTGCATAATGCATCAAATTGTACTTTTAATGTAAATATTAGTTATAATTAGAAATTAAATCTGTGTTTGTTTTTCAGTAAAATTAAATTTTTAGAAATATTTTGTTGTAGTTTTTCCAACGCCTGTAGGAAAAATTTTGGCTCTTTCCGCACTTGTTAGGATAATAACTATTTAAATGCAGAGTTTCAATTAAAAATGCGTAGCTCGTACAAAAAACAAGATAACCAGATGATTCAAAAAACCAAATGCTAGGAATACATCCAGCTTTATCGCAAATAGTCTTAAAACAAGGTTTTCTGACGTGTTTTTTCCACAGGACGTTTTAAACTTCCGACTAAAAACATCATTTTGACTTACCCTGGTATATAAACGTTTAAGCAACCAAAATTACATCAGAACAAATTGCAGCGTAATTTTAATGAATATATCTATCGCCCAGCGAAAAATCATTGCAATAAAGTCAAAAATAAAAAAGTTATGCCGTATTGAAATTATTAAAAAAATTTAGGTGCCGGTTTTTTTTGGTCGGTGAGTTTATATTATGTAAAGTGCATGGGTGTATTCTGACAAAAGTATTAGTGTTCACAATGTCGTTAAAAGTGTATGTATAGTGTTAATAACGAGATATTAGTACCTGACCCATACTACAAGGTGGCCTGCGGGCCCCGTAGCGCCCGTACGGCGATGCTATCATGCCCTGTTGTAGGCCGTTAGCCGATTGCTTTTTTGCAGGACTGTTGTAGCTGTTAACATGGAGGCAATTAGGATTATTAAGTATTATAAAAGAGTTGAAGCTGTATACAGTGTGTTTACGGATGCAGATATAAACTTTATTATTTATTTAAATTTGTATCAGCAGAAATGGTAAATAAAAACGTTGTAGGGTACAATGTAAAGTTTTTTTTATTAAATAGTCTTAGTATATACAGGGTCCTGCAAAAAGGCGTAGTAAATATATTTTTTTCTTATGGAACACCCTATATTTTAGAATGTTTTTGGATTTTACAACTTCCACGGAACATTTTTGCAACAAATTACTTTACCGAAACAAAATCTAAAGTTATTATCAAACAAAGCATTTTTTAAAATCGAATAATACTTTGTCGTTATGGCTTGATCATAGTCCGATTCGGAAGATGAACTTTTATTAACATCGATTATAATAAGCGGTTCAACCATTTCTTCGATTATTATATCTATCTGCCACATTTTGGCTCGTTCTTCTATCACATGATCGATAGACTTTTTCCACTTTTCCGCACTTATTTTACCCATAGCTTCATTAAAGAGTCTTTTTAAATCCACCATTTTATAAGTCGTGTTTTTTCTGGCGACATCTGTCTTTATTTGAGCCCACTTAAGTTCGATCAGGTTTAATTCGCAGTGGTAAGGAGGGAGTCTGAGCACAGCTATTCCTCGTAACTTTGCCATTTCATCGACTTCATATTTTTTGAATGCATTTTTATGTAAATTGGCTAGAACCAATAGTTATTTTTTTAAGGAATCTAATGGAAATTCTATTTGTCTTAAACTTAGCCATTCTGTTATTTCACTTTTAAGCCACTAACTTGTCGGTAATTTTTCCGTCAGCCTAGAGTGATAACTTGCATTATCCAATACAATTATTGCATCTTTTGGTATAAGATCCAACATTTGCTCGAACCATTCTTCAGAGATATCGGCATTCATATCTTCTTTAACGAAGCCTTCAGAACTGATAAGTCGATGCCCTTTTCCAAATAGCAGTCTTAATCCTGTAAACAATCCTTCCGAAAAAGCTTGCCTTGAACTTTTAATATTTTCATCCTGCCAAAATTTAGTCGCAGTGTGGCCTTCATTGAGCCATGTTTCGTCTAGGTAAAATATTTTTTTGCTTTCTTCTCCGGCTTTTCGGATGCTTCTTAAGTCATTTCTTCTCCAACAGACGATATCGGTTCTGTCTATTAAAATCGATTGCCTATTATGTTTTTTCCACAGAAACCCCATTTTTTTTAATAATTGTCAAAGCGTATTTCCACACATAAATGGGTATATAGTCCTGGTCTTCTCGGATTGAAGACAAAATTTTGTCCAGCGGGGGAATTTCTTTTTTTAAAAATAAACTCTGAACTTTTCGCCTTATTCTCTGCATTAAAACGTCATCCAGCTCAAGTTTTGGTCGTCCTGGAGAAGTTTTTGGAGGTTTGACGCCAACATTTTTTCTTCTTCTAAAAGGTTACATATTGTTGCTTTCCCAACGTTAATCATATCTGCTGTAAATTGTACTGCATTGTCAACACTCAAATCCGCATTCTTACTTTTATTAGAATCGTAACAGTTAAGAATTATATTTTTATTTACTGTACATGGACCGACTCTAGGGCGTTTAGGCAATTTTTGAAAATTCTCCATATTTAATTAAAAAAAAACACTGACACTTCACAGTTTGATTAGCTTCACTGAGAAACAAACACCCAAGGTAGGTATGTATAGATATAAATAGGTGTATTATTTCAGTAGAGGCACCCATAAAGGCATAATAACCACATAATTAGCAAACAGGTAACCAGGATTAGGTACAAAAAAAAGGAATAAAATTACTTTCTAAAATTCCAGGTAAATGGCACGGCAGTACATAATTTTAAGCTTAAAAAAATTAATATTAAAATATATATTTGAAGACAAAACTTGAATTTAATGTCGATACTTGTACTAATTCTGCACAAATTTAAAAATTCATGCCTATTTAAATCTATACATGCCGAAAAATCTTGCACGCCCATGGAGAAGACTGTTTTGATTGATTTATTACTTCGCATCATTTAAAGATAGACTATAATCACAAATTCTTCGTAGATCTGTGTTATTTTTTAATAAGTGCATCGAGAAGTACATTATAAGTCTAAATTTAGTTTCCAAGATAACGACTTTTGAAAAATGACATTAATGAAGTTTGACAGCTTCTAGCTTTCTAACGGTACGTCTTAAAGCAAAGCGGCTTACATGTCCCTATCTTACATTTTTATTATCTTCCGAGAAATGTCAACTTCCTGTTAAACCGGATGTAACTCAAAATCCGGACTTGCGACTGTGTAGTGGCACAATTTCGACAATTTTACAACAGCTAATAAAGCAGGAAACCCTATAGACCTAAAAAGCGTATAAACCAGGAATCTCTAAAGCTATTGAATGCGTATAAAACAGAAAACTTTAAAGACATCAACAGTATAGAAAGTAGGAAACCCTAATAAGAATGATCATTTTCTGCTGAATTTGCTCTGAATAAATATTGGAATATTATATACAGGGTGTTATTTAATAAGTGTCCGATATTTTACAGGACGATTCCTCAGTTATTTGTAAGGTGAAAAGTTCATATAAGCATGGCAAGCCCTTCATTTTTGAGACACAGGGTGTTAAAAATTTATTTTTATTTTTGTTTTTCGTAAATAATTTTTGAAATAATGTCTATATTTAGACAAAAAAAATTGTACTGTACGGGTTTTTTAAAATGCGAAATTTGAATTTGATGTTAGTATGGCTCCCACTTGTAGAGGGCGCCACCTACCTGTCTTTTTACTCTTTTAAGGAGTCATAAAAGTCATAAAAGTCATCAAAAACGGATTTCTTCGTCACTTTTACATGAAAAAGACATACTTGGTAGAAGTCGCTACAAGCAATCGTTCTCGAGAAAAAGAATATTAAAGAAATAAATGGCATTTGTTTGCATATCGCTATGCCCATATCAGAGTTTGATAAAATAGCATTTATCTCCTAAAGAAAGCCGAAATCAAAAAATTATGAAAATGTACTTTGCATTAGCCAATAGAGTGCCTACATAACAGTGTTATCAAAAGAGAAAACGGCAGTGGCGTACATATTTCTTGTTCCTGTCAAAAATTGTAACACCCGGTATCTCAAAAATGAAGGGCGTTCTTTTCACCTAATAAATTACTGAGGAATCGTCCTGTAAAATATCGGATACTTATTAAATAACACCCTGTATAATAATGAAAAGGTTGATCAACCAAAGATTAATGAATGGACGAATTAAACTACAAAATAATCTACAATTTAACTTCACATTGAAATCTGCAATAATTACAAAATAATGAGAATACCCTGCCCTGAATTATAATAACTATAAAATAATGTCGTCAAAATGGTCATTATACACAGATTGAAATATGAAAAATTAAAAAAAATCCAGTCGGGATCTTAAAAATTAACAAATGAGAGTGTCAATGTTCAGAGTTGAATCAAAATAACGAAAACTATACAAAAGTGTCGTGTTAAAAATCAAAACTTGATAGCAGGTGTAAAGTGTTTTTGCTTTTGTCATCTCCATCCATAAACACACTGTATAATCGGACTTTAATGGAATAGAATAATAAAATATGTTCTGTTTTCTTTTTGTGGATTTAAATAAATATACTTGAAATAATATGCTCTTTACCTTTTGTCGGTATCTATTGCTCTGGGAGTTTCCGAAGGTTTTGGAAAAAATCCATCAAACACCACGTAGTTGTTCATTTGTTTGACGGGAGTGTTGAGGCCGTAGTGTTTATTCAAGAATCCTAAGAGTTTGTCGCTGGGTCGATCCACCGCCATCTGGACTGGTTCTATTTGTTGTTTCTAAAAATAACGAGATATAATACAGGGTGTTACTTAATCATAGGCCGTAATTCTAAGGGTGCATTCCTGAACCAAATTGAAGTAGAAAAGTTCATACAGTGTCACCATTAAAGTCCGCACCATATGGAACTTTTTTTTATTAATGAGGTTAGTTAAAATTAAATTTCGGCAATCGTTTTTGCTTCAAATTAGACTAAAAATTATATAATCAAATGTCACCATCTGTCATTCGGTATCTGTCAAAAATTACATTTTAATCAAAAAATGCTGAAAAATGGCATTGTTTTACCGAATTTCAAAAAATTTTATTAGAAAAAGTTGTTTCTAGTACAATTCTTGGCCTAAATACAAAGTTTCAGTTTTCTAGCTCAAAGTTGATTTTTTTGCCATTTTTTCTAATTAACTTTTTGTTTATTTAATGTAAGTTCGCTTAATGGATATTAAACTATTTGCTTATACCATACTCAATATTTTATTTAGTTTGTATGAGCTTTTTTTTACTAGAATGCCATTTTATTTCGAAATTTAAAATTAGAGGCAAAAAAATTTGACACAGGTGGTGCAAAGTTATCCTAATTTAAAAATTTTAACAGATAGACGTCAGATATTCCATTTTTTTGATAGTACATACACCTAAGAAGTTTAAAAAACTTATAATAAAATTCCCAGATATCAGATTAATTCAAAATTTAGACACATTTTCTTTTTATCCACAATAAAATATCAAGGCAATTTTGAATTTTATAAGTAGGCTATGGGAAAAAAAACGGATTAGAGTGCCGAATAAATAAAAGAAATGTCATAAATTTGAATATTTTCGCAAGTTATAGTTTTCAGTGTTATCATCAATGTTGTCCATTCAAGAAAAAATAGAAATTGTCTTAATTTGTGGAGAGAATATGCCTCACCGGCAAGTATCTGCCATTTTTAATGAGAGGCATCCAGAAAAAAATTTGCAGCATTGCACTGTTTCAAGAATAATGTCAAAATTTAGAGAAACTGGATCTGTTCAAAATAATTTTAAAAAACCTCACGCGGCAAGTAAATACGATGAAGCAGCACAACTTGATGTTTGTTTAACTGTTATTGACCACGGTCAAACTAGTGTAACCAAGATAAGTGATTCAACAGGGTGCAAGAGGGAAAGCGTTAGAAGAATTCTTCAGAAAAATCGATTTCGGGCATATAAACCCAAGTTTATAAACACATTAAAAGAACGCGATTTTGATATCCGACTTGATTTTTCGTTTTGGTATCAGGGACAATATGAGGAGAATATTCTTTTTCCATACAAGATATTATGGACAGATGAAGCCACTTTCTCTTTGAATGGTACCGTGAGCTCACAAAATTGCCGATGGTGGTCCCAAGAAAATCCTAACTTCACAGTATCATTTTAAAACCAATGTTTGGTGTGGAATTTTGAAAGATGAGCTTATTGGACCATACTTCTTTAGAGTAAACTTAACTGGTGAAAGGTACCTGAATTTTCTTGATAACGAGATTACCGAAGTTTTGGATAACATGCCCTTACACCATAGACATAACTTATGGTATCAGCTTGATGGTGCACCCATACATCAAACTGTAGCAGTGAAAGAACGCATAAACCAATTATTTCAAAACAGAGTTATAGGGCGTGATAGAGAATGTCACTGGCCACCCAGGTCGCCTGACATAACCCCACTATACTTTTTTCTGTGGGGTTATCTTAAGCAGAAAGTTTATAAGAATCGACCGTTTAGAAATATCGAGCATTTGGAACAAACGATAAGACAGTGTTGTGCCGATATAAGACCAAGCTTTTTACAAAATGCTGTCAAAGACGTTTATAGACGGACGGGTGTTTGTATAGAGCGAGAAGGACGTCACACTGAAATGTGAAATTTATATTGCTTTTGTGTTACCTATTTAAAATGATTAAAGTTCCTGTTTGTTCCTTTTAATAATAATGATAGCTTTAAGTATAAAATAAAATTTTTATCAAATATTTAGATGTATTTGTCATTTGAAAAACGAAACATCTGACGTCTATCTGTTAAAATTTTTAAATTAGGATAACTTTGCACCACCTGTGTCAAATTTTTTTGCCTCTAATTTTAAATTTCGAAAAAAAATGGCATTCTAGTAAAAAAAAGCTCATACAAACTAAATAAAATATTGAGTATGGTATAAGCAAATAGTTTAATATCCATTAAGCGAACTTACATTAAATAAAAAAAAAGTTAATTAGAAAAAATGGCAAAAAAATCAACTTTGAGCTAGAAAACTGAAACTTTGTATTTAGGCCAAGAATTGTACTAGAAACAACTTTTTCTAATAAAATTTTTTGAAATTCGGTAAAACAATGCCATTTTTCAGCATTTTTTGATTTAAATGTAATTTTTGACTGATACCGAATGACAGATGGTGACATTTGATTATATAATTTTTAGTCTAATTTGAAGCAAAAACGATTGCCGAAATTTAATTTTAACTAACCTCATTAATAAAAAAAAGTTCCATATGGTGCGGACTTTAATGGTGACACTGTATAAACATGTGTCCTGAAAGGTCTGGTTTTCAAGATACAGGGTGTCAAAGTTTAAAAAAAAAATCGTTTTTTTTATTAATATCTCAAAGATCCTTTTGCCGATTTTGGTGAAATTTGGCCGTGTTGTTCGTTGTGATAAGACCCTAAGTTAGGACTAACTAGATGATAGTTATGACCTCCAGTGGCGTCCCGGGGGGCAGTCTCACGAATAATATTGACAAGAAAATTGTACGCCACTGATTTGTTTAAAAGTTTTAAATCGTTTTCGGGTTAAGCAGCTAAAAATAAAACTTTTTCATCTCTTGATTTTTTTTTCGTATCTTACTTCCTTTTCCAGAAAAAAAAAACCACTTCATTGCATGTCGAAAAACTGATAAAATAAAATCAAGTTAACTTGGGTCGTTGATACGAAAAAATATTAAGAGACAAAAAGTTGTATTTTTAGTTGCTTAACCCGAAAACGACATAAAATTTTTAAACGAGTCAGTGGCGCACATTTTTTTTGTCAATATTATTCGTGAGGCTGTCCCCCGGGACGCCACTGGAACTCATAATTATCATCTAGTTAGTGCTAACTTAGTGTCTTATCACAACGAGCAACACTGCCAAGTTTCACCAAAATCGGCAAAAGCATCTTTGAGATATAAATAAAGAAACTATTTCTTTTTTTAACTTTAAAAACCAGACATTTTTAGTAGAGATGAAACGGATAGTTGTTTGGCCGGATAACGGATACCGGATATCCGGCGGCCGAATATCCGGCCCAACGTCTAGCGCCTGCTGTGAGGAGTCGACCGTCGCACAGGCGCAGCGAACGCGATCAGCAGGCCGAGAAAGACCGTGCGAAAATTTGGTCTTTATTCACCATAATTTACCACTTGTTAATTTTGAGTATTAAGAATTAAGAATATTAAGATAATTTTAGGTTTTCAGAAGGTTATTTTTTGTTCTTTGTGACTTTTTGTAACTTTTTCAGCTTTAAATAAAAGCAAGTCATAATTCTAAGCCATTTTGTTATTATTTACCACAAAAAGATGTATGTATTAAAGTTGATTTTAGGGAATTGTCACGAATTGTGTCGTAATTATTGAATATCCGGTATCCGGCCGGATATTAAATTTAGGCCGGATACCGGATAGTTTCCGGATATCCGAATTTGGTTTCGGAATGCGCCCTTGGAATCACGGCCTATCATTAAGTACTACACTGGATAGTATAACAGCTTTATGGACTATTTGTCGGTAAAAAACTGGCAAATAAAATCAATAAATGTAATAACACATTTTTGAATAAGAAAATATACAAAATAGACTAATTTTATTTAGAAGAAACTAATCATCAAGAAGTTGGAAATAGAATTGACAGTTCAAAATTTTAAAAAAGTTTCCTGGTGTCGATAGTATAAACACAGAAATATTTAAATTTATTAAAATTTGTATTTCTAGGCCACTATTCTTATAAATAAAATTTTTACAACAAGTATACAGTGTCCAAGATAAGAATGGGCTAGCATTGGAATCTTGGAAACTGTAGGAATGTTAGTTAAATTAGGAAAAAGTTGCACAATTTAAATACCTTTTACATGGTGTTTGCAAAATTAAACTATCTTTAACCGATTTCGATATTTTTAAAAAAAATTATTTTTTGCTGTATTATTTTTTATTTATTTGTTGCATTATTTTAACAGATATAAAAAAATTAAAAATACTTTTTCATTGTCACTTTTTAAGCTGAACAAGATAGCGTTTACAGATTTTCAGTACGACGCCGACGTTTCGTTTTCGAAAAAACATCCTCAACTTTCTTTATTTTAAATACGGTCCTGTGTTTTTTTTTTAATCGAAGGCTATTTTGAACTCTAAAATAACTGATGTACCACTTGCATTGGTTTAAACATATTTTCAGCTTTTTAGCTATCGTTTAAAAATATTCAAGAAAAATCTCCATAGTTCGGCAATGAATGCTCGAAAAACATTTATTAACATAATACCAAATTAGAACTTAATTACAAACAGTGTTCAAACAAATGGCCATTATTTTCTAAGCATAGGTAACATCGTCTAACTGTGGAATTCAAAACATTGTTAAGTACATCTGGGGTAATCGTTTGAAATGCTTCTAAAACCAGTTGACGCAATTCTTCCTCCGTTAAAAAATTACGTTGGTGCACATAGTTTTTGATAATGTACCCCCCAGAGATAAAAGTCCAAAGAAGTTAGATCAGGCGATCGTGCAGGCCAAGAAACAGCTAAACGCGTACCTATCCATCTGCCAGGAAATCTATCTGTTAAATATTCTTGGACAATTCTCGAATTATGAGCGGGGGACCCATCTTGTTGAAACCAAAAGTTATTGATTGCTGCTAGTAATAAGTTGTTATCGAACCATTCTTCCAAATTATGCTGCAGTAAATTTCGATACCGCTCCGAATTTAGTGTTCCGTGGTAAATAATTGACCCAATTATCTTTGTTCCCAAAATTCCTACCCACATGTTGAAACCAAAACGATGTTGGTGTCTAGCCATTTTGTACAACCGTGGATTTTCTGTGGACCAATAATGCGTATTTCTTCTGTTACAGATTCCGTTGTTGGTTATCATACTTTCATCAGAAAATAAAATTTTATTGACGAAATTTTCGTCGTTTTGACATTGCCTAGTGTACCATTCGCAAAATACCCTTCGCCTTATGTCGTCTCCCGGTTTTAGTCCTTGGCAGATTCGAAATTTGTACGGGTGATATTTGTTCTTACGCAAAATGAAATGTGCCGTAGATTTTGGCGTTCCACTTACTTTCTCAATATTTCTAACTGATGTTGTACGGTCTTTCGTTACAGCTAATGCCACATTATTTTGAATTTCCTCATGACATGGTTTGTTCTAGTAACAACTGCTTTATTAAATGACCCATACTGCAATAAATTGGCAACAATTCTTCCAAACATCTTTTTATTTGGTTGTAATTTCTCTGGGTAATTATTTAAATACATTTTGCTCAGCTTCTCGAGTATTTCTATGGCATAAAATGTAACACTCTAACATATCAAACTTTTCCTCAAAAGAGAAATGTACGACCATTTTTAAACGAAGTGAAAGACCTCGTACCTAATTAAATTTTGTATTTATGACAGAAGTAAGTTGTCAAGAAAGACGAACGTTTGTTTCAAAGCCCACTATGTTTATTGTACGGTCTTATGATATGAGGATTTTATTCGTTACATAATTAAAATCTATGATAGAGAAAAAGCTGAAAATTTGTTCAAGTGATAGATCAGTTATTTTAGAGTTCATAATAGCCTTCGATTAAAAAAAAAAAACAGGACCGTATTTAAAAAAAGAAAGTTGAGGATGTTTTTTCGAAAACGAAACGTCGTACTGAAAATCTGTAAACGCTTTCTTGTTCAGCTTAAAAAGTGACAATGAAAAAGTATTTTTCATTTTTTTATATCTGTTAAAATAATGCAACAAATAAATAAAAAATAATACAGCAAAACATTTTTTTTTTTTTAAATATCGAAATCGGTTAAAGATAGTTTAATTTTGCAAACACCATGTAAAAGGTATTGAAATTGTGCAACTTTTTCCTAATTTAACCAACATTCTAATTCCTACCGTTTCCAAGATTCCAATGCTATACCATTCTTATCTTGGACACCCTGTGTATCCAGAAGCTTTCAAAACTGGTATAATAAAACCTATCTTTAAAAATGTAGAATTAGTAATTTTACACCTTTAACATTAATATCTTTACTAGCTAAAGTTATTGGAAAAATTTTAAAAATTAGAATTGACAATTATTTAGGAAAATACATTTTATTTCTAAATAACAATTCGGGTTTAAAAAAATAAATAGACGCAAGATTTACTATCTAACAGAACAAAATATATAATGCATTAGATTATAAAACACCTTGTTTTTGTATTTTCCTGGATTTAGCAAAAGCCTTTGATACGGTTAGCCATAATTTACTATTAAAAAAAAATTGAAAGTATTGGATTTAGAGGAAAGCAATTAGAATTAATTAAAACCTATCTTAAAGATAGACCAACTTGTGTTAAAATAGATAAAGAAGAAATCTATTCAAAAGTATTTAAATATACCTAAAATATTAGGTGTTCCTTAAGGGACAATCTTAGGACCATTATTTTTTAATATTTATATTAATGATTTATTTAGTATAAATAATGTTGATGGGAAAATTCATGGTTTTGCAGATATAGTTTATAGCCATACAAATTGGGACAATTTAAATAAGAAAATTAAAAAATATTTTAAAATTATCAAAAATTGGTTTAATAATAATTTATTAACAATTAATTTTAATAAAACAAATTATACTTTTATTATATTTTTTATTCGTTATATCCAGCTTTACGTCAATTTTTGACGTCATATAAAATAAATGATTTGCTGGTTTTTGCTGTATTATTTAAACTATGAAAATTTCGTAATTTTGTCATCACATTTAATTGAATAAGTTAAGATTAGCTTAATAAAATTTATTCAAACTTGGCACATTGATTTATTATATCGGCCTCATGAAAAAATTGCCATACAATTTTTCTCTAAAATGTACAGGGGAGTCAACATTTAGCCACCTGAAAATTTTCATGAGATTTCCTATGTTCAACTAAGCCATGCATCACCCGGTATATGCACTTGTTTTTTTTATAAAAAAATGTTCTTAAATATTTATAATTGTAAATATTTTTAAATAAATAAGATTTGCCCCTAATAAGCACGTCTTTGGGGGATTTATGAATAAGTAGAAGAATATCATAATAACATGTTTATTATCCAGGGTGACGCGGATCTAAATGAACATACTTCAACACAAGACAAAGAATACCTTGGGGGTTCTTAATCACCCATCTTTGATATTCAATTGTCGATAGTTAATAAGATACAGGGTCTTTTATGAACTTCAGCAATTTTTTGTTCTTGTCATATTTTTTAATGCACTCCGTATAAAATTTTCATATTGGGTCAACATCTGTAACCTATCTGTCGCTTAAAATTGCAGTATCAGAAAATTTTAAATTCCAGGCCCGTATTAAAAAAAGTTGACATTTTCAATTTTTACATTTTTAACACCCTGTAGATCAATTTTTTCAAAATATTATTTTTTTATTGGAAAGAGCATAAAGAATTGACCCTAACGGCATAATTTTCAAAGTTCCCGCACCCATCACTTGATTAGAATAAATGGTTGTTTTGTAAAAAATTTCAAAATGGTGCATATTTGGAAATTAGAAATTAAGAAAATAACAATAAAAAAGCAAAAACTGCTTCCGAAGTAAAAAAATAAATGTACTAAACGTTTAATAGTTTTAACGAGACTAAATTTTAGGGAACAACACGACAACAAATAACAAAGTAATAATAATAATAACAAAACTGCAAGATAATGATTGCTTTTTAGACATCGACAAACAATCGTAAATTACAGTCAGAAATTTCAAACCTTGTAAAGTAGGCTTTGCCTCATTTAAAAACAAACCAAAGACTATCGAGTTACTGTTCCATAGCAACAATTCAAGTCACTATCAGATATGTGACAGTTGTCTGACCTTTGTTAGTATTCGGTTAACAATTATTGCAATTTTCTGTTGAAGATGCCTTACCAATTTTCAAATGCCGAATATGCCGACATTATTTTTGTATACGGTTTTTGTAACGGTAATGGAAGAGCTGCTGTTCGGGAATATCGTAGGCGATTTCCGGGTAGAAGATGTCCATATCACAAAACATTTGCAAATGTATTTTTATTTGCTGGAGAACATGGACATTTTCCCACCGACAATAATATTGATCAACCAATACGACATCCAGTTCAGGAGGAAGAAGATATCTTAAATCTTGTTGAAGATAATCCCAAAACATCTACTCGAAAAATTGCGACACGTCTAGGAATCCCGCAAAAAAGAGTTAATGTAACACTGCAAAAGGAAGGCTTGCATCCGTTTCATGTTCAAGAAGTTCAAAGATTGGAACCTGGCGATTATGCAAACCGGTTACTCTTTTGCCAGTGGCTCAGTAGACACCAAAGGAGTCTTTATCGAATCCTCTGGACCGATGAAGCACAATTTACCAGAGATGGTGTAAATAATTCAAGGAATTCCCATGTATGGTCGTTAGAAAATCCACATGCCATCAGACAATCGCATTCGCAGCACAAATTTTCCATAAACGTTTGGGCAGGTATAATAAATAATAAATTAATTGGGCCGCACTTTTTTGTTGAAAGATTAGATGGAAATCAATATTTAAATTTTTTACAAAACATTTTGCCAGGACTTATGCAGAATGAAAATGCTAACGTGAGAGGGCTCTTTTTTCAACATGATGGGGCCCCACCACATTTTGCAAGGGTTGTATCTGAATTTTTAAATATTACGTTTCCTAACAGATGGATAGGCCGTGGAGGGCCCCATTTATGGCCAGCCAGGTCGCCGGACTTTAACCCTTTGGATTTTTTTTTCTGGGGGAATATGAAAAATTTGGTTTATTCAGAAGAAATCAACACGCGGGAGCAGCTTTTGCAACGAATTATTAATGCTTTTCAGGAAATAAAAAATAACCCAGACGCAATTAGAAAAGCAGTGTCAAATTTAAACATCAGAAGACGAAGATGTGAACAAGCCAATGGAGGGCATTTTGAACAGCTTCTTAAATAACAGTGTTCTGCTAAAGTGCTCTTAAAATTAATTCTAAAACTTTTTCTATGTATTAGATTTTAAGCAGTCGATTTTAACTTGCAGTTTTGTTATTATTATTATTACTTTGTTATTTGTTGTTGTGTTGTTCCCTAAAATTTAGTCTCGTTAAAACTATTAAACGTTTAGTACATTTATTTTTTTACTTCGGAAGCAGTTTTTGCTTTTTTATTGTTATTTTCTTAATTTCTAATTTCCAAATATGCACCATTTTGAAATTTTTTACAAAACAACCATTTATTCTAATCAAGTGATGGGTGCGGGAACTTTGAAAATTATGCCGTTAGGGTCAATTCTTTAAGCTCTTTCCAATAAAAAAATAATATTTAAAAAAAATTGATCTACAGGGTGTTAAAAATGTAAAAATTGAAAATGTCAACTTTTTTTAATACGGGCCTGGAATTTAAAATTTTCTGATACTGCAATTTTAAGCGACAGATAGGTTACAGATGTTGACCCAATATGAAAATTTTATACGGAGTGCATTAAAAAATATGACAAGAACAAAAAATTGCTGAAGTTCATAAAAGACCCTGTATCTTATTAACTATCGACAATTGAACTATCAAAGATGGGTGATTAAGAACCCCCAAGGTATTCTTTGTCTTGTGTTGCAGTATGTTCATTTAGATCCGCGTCACCCTGTATTATAAATATTTTAAATAAACTTATTATTATTATATCACACGTTTTTGTAAAATTGTCCACACCCTGGTGCTTTCTTGATAAACAGTGACAAATCGGCTTTAGAGTCGGGACATGTGCAAAAATCCTTATTTGTGCAAAACTCAAAGTCTACTACATCGATTTAGCAGATTTGCTTACCTGTAACATGTGTTCAAACAAATTTCTTCCGTATCCGGACCTTTGCCGGGATTCGTGTATGTAAAAGTCCAAGACGCACGGAGGCGACACCTTGTAGTGTTGTCCTTCTCTATCGAACACGTAGAGTCCTTTTTCTCCCGTTTTTAACATTCCCGTTACTGCTCCCTTTCCACTGAAACATAATATGTCAATCCTGCATGACATTGGTAGCAAAAGCGGCCGCTATTAATATCTAATTATTGTATTAATTTCGTGTGCACATCAGCAACACCTAACATGAGGGCGCCTCCATTTTCTAGTGCAATTATTTGTAGGTAATGCATTAATAAAATCGTTTTCACAACGATAATTCTTAAAATAAATTCATAATTGCTTTTTCTGTTCGCGTTATGCCTTCGCGATTTCTAATCATCAATTGTTGTTGTTGTCACTTTATCTGTGATTGTATTCAGAGCGTGTTAAGTTATAGAATAATTATTATTAACAAACAAGTTTCGATTGTAGGTAATTAAAAATTTGGAAAGCGGGCATATTTAGGAGAAATTTGCTATTTTTACACAAAATAGAAACGATTATAGTCACAAGCACGATGCTTGCCCTATAAAAAAAATGCGAATAAAAAAGCGCAATGTTGCTGATTTGACTGTAGTCTATCTTCAAATGATGCGAAGTAATAAATCAATCAAAACCGTCTTCTCCATGGGGGTGCAAGATTTTTCGGCATGTATAGATTTAAATAGGCCTGAATTTTTAAATTTGTGCAGAATTAGTACAAGTATCGACATTAGCTTCAAGCTTTGTCTTTAAATATATATTTTAGTATTAAATTCTTTAAGCTTAAAATTATGTACAGCCGTACCATTTACCTGGAATTTTAGAAAGCAATTTTATCAAAATTAGTTAATCTTAGGTACTTATTCCGCTTCTGCTCTAATCATTTTATTCCTTTTTATTTTGTACCTAATCCTGGTTACCTATTTGCTAATTATGTGGTTATTATGCCTCTATTGGAATAATACATCTATTTATATCTATACGTACCTACCTTGGGTGTTTGTTTCTCAGTAAAACTAGTCAAAGTGTGACGTGTCAGTGTTTTTTTTAATTAAATATAGAGAATTTTTAACAATTGCCGAAACGCCCTAGAGTCGGTCCATGTACAGTAAATGAAAAGAAATTAATCCTTTACGATTCTATTAAAAGCAAGAATGCGGATTTGAGTGTTGACAATGCAGTGCAATTTACAGCAGATTAAGATATGCTTAACGTTGAAAAAACAACAATATACAGGGTGTAATTTAATTGAGTGCCGATACTTAAGGGTGATAATCTATGAATGATTCTAAGATAAAAAGTTCATATGGACATATGTCCTAAACCTCTTCATTTTTGAGCTACAGGGTGTTAACATTTTAAGAAAAATATAACCTTTTTATCATAATTTTCTTATTACTCTTAGATAATTTTATAAAATTTTGTACACACCTTTTAATCATTAAGGAGCATTTTTTGACCTAACAGATTTATAAAAATTTTTACCAGTGACGTCCGTACGGGGTTTGAACTGAATATTTTTAAAGAAAAAATGGATACGCCACTGCTTTTTCTAAAAACGAAACTTACTTTTGAAATTCCCATTTATTTTAAAGCAAATTTCGTTTATGGACTTACTTTTGTACGACGCACCGTTTTCGCGTAAAAAAATAAAAACAAAAAAAACATTTTTTTCTTCGGTTCATTGAGACTGCTTTTATTTATTTTGTTGAATTTGGTTGGCACCCACCATGAGTGGAAACACTTTTTTGGGACAACAATTTATTTTCTACTCACCAGTGACATTCAACTGAACGTTTGAAAAGAAAAAAACGGTAACCATATTAAATGCCCTCTTAAAGCAAATCAAATAAAAATCAGTAGGCTGGGTAAAGCTACATCAATTTTGACGTTTCTTTTCATAAAGACAAAAGGCCTGGCATTGATTTTGCATTATTAAATAATTATTATTACAGTAAGACGTTAAATTATAATAAAAGAATGGTAAATTTTACAAACAGTGAATTAACTGACATGCATTTTATTTATGGGCTTGCAGACGGTAATGCATACGAAGCCAGGCGGATATACCAAGAGCGGTATCCAAATCGCGTACTACCCGATCCGAGAACATTTTCTAGGATTCATAGACGTCTCCACGAGACCGGAACTTTAAAAGTAGACCACAGTGCTAAAGGAGTCCATCAAACAGTAAGAACACCGGAACTTGAAGAAGGAATTTTACACGAAATTGAGGAGAACCCCGAAAGTAGCACGAGGAAAATCGCGGCAACATTTAATGTTTCACATTTTCTTGTTTGGAAAATTCTCATCGAAAATTTATTATACCCATATCACATTCAAAGAGTCCAGGCATTACTCCCTAGAGATTTCCCGATGCGCATTAATTTCTGTGTGTGGTTTCTTCAAAACCTGATGGAAAATCCGTTATTTGACAGGCACATTCTTTTTACCGACGAAGCTAATTTTTCTCGAAACTCAATAAGAAATTTCCATAATAACCATTTATGGGCGGATGAAAACCCTTATGCAATTGTAGAATCAAATCATCAAGAACAGTTCTCAGTAAATGTTTGGGCTGGCATTATTGATGATTATTTGATAGGCCCATTTTTTCTCCCAAGAAGACTTGATGGACAATCATATTTACACTTTCTTGAAGAAGATCTGCCGCCAATGCTTGAAGACCTTCCATTATTATTAAGAAACCAGATGTGGCTAATGCACGATGGTGCGCCTCCACATTTTAGCTTACGAGTGCGTGAATTTTTAAATCACACCTATCGCAATCGGTGGATAGGTCGCGGAGGAACGCAGCCATGGCCACCTAGATCTCCGGACCTTAACAGTTTAGACTATTTTTTCTGGGGGCATCTGAAAAGCTTAGTGTACCAAGTGCCGATTCATACCGAAGAAGAGTTACGAAATCGTATATTAGTATGCTGCCAAACCATAAGAAACACCCCGGAAATCTTCGAAAATGTGCGTCAGTCTATGGGAAGAAGAGTCCATGCTTGCATACGTGTGGGTGGACGACACTTCGAACAACTACTGTACATAATGTGGGTTCTTTATTCTGTTTATCTTCTCTTGTCATTTCGCTTTCGATTTAAGGTTTGGAATTTTTCCTTTTAAATTAATCGCGATTTTTGAAATAAAATTTTTTATTTTTTTTTGTTTTTATTTTTTACGCGAAAACGGTGCGTCGTACAAAAGTAAGTCTATAAACGAAATTTGCTTTAAAATAAATGAGAATTTCAAAAGTAAGTTTCGTTTTTAGAAAAAGCAGTGGCGTATCCATTTTTTCTTTAAAAATATTCAGTTCAAACCCCGTACGGACGTCACTGGTAAAAATTTTTATAAATCTGTTAGGTCAAAAAATGCTCCTTAATGATTAAAAGGTGTGTACAAAATTTTATAAAATTATCTAAGAGTAATAAGAAAATTATGATAAAAAGGTTATATTTTTCTTAAAATGTTAACACCCTGTAGCTCAAAAATGAAGAGGTTTAGGACATATGTCCATATGAACTTTTTATCTTAGAATCATTCATAGATTATCACCCTTAAGTATCGGCACTCAATTAAATTACACCCTGTATAAACTTTTAAAAGAAGAAAAAAGTGTTGGCGTCAAACCTCCAAAAACTTCTCCAGAACGACCAAAACTTGAGCTGGAGGACGTTTTAATGCAGAGAATAGGGCGAAAAGTTCATAGTTTTTTTTTTTTTAAGAAATTCCCCCGCTGGACAAAATCTTGCCCTTAATCCGAGAAGACCAGGACTACCCAATTTATGTGTAGAATATAGAATCCCCAACTAGTTTTGTCATACAACGTTTCATTTTTCTGGAACCATCATCAGTTTCACTTCTTTAAATACAGACCTGGATTTTTAAAATATGTTAGGGCATGTTTATTCAAAACCTTGGTTAAACGTTAATTTCGCAAAAAAGCTAAGGCAGTAATATATTTCTTATTTCGATTTTTCTAATCCGACCCTGCGTCTTACTTATAAAATGATCTTTTGTTTTTAATAACCACCTATTCTTTTGTGTAATAACAAAACTAATGCTTAAAAATTATTAATTAACAAAAACCTTGCTACTGATGTTTTTAATAAGCCATATTTTATAATACAAAAAAATAAAACAATAAGAAATGTAGTATTAAAGGGGTTTCCAATAAGAACGATATGATTTTGAAACGATATGCTAACCATGGTAATAAAGTTATACCTGTCACCAGTTGTCAGTTATTGTCAGTAAACTATAACAATTTATTATGGCTAAATACGCGCTTCAAGAACGTTTGGTTATTATCCAAAAATTTTATGAAAATAGACGATATTTTGTGAATACTTATCGCGCACTTCGCGAAAACTTTGGGGTAAATAATCGTCCTTCTTTGCTTGCCATTCGTCGCATCGTTGAGAAATTTAAAAATAATTTTACTCTTCACGATGCAAAAACACCAAGAAGACATCGAAACGCAAGAACTAGTGTTGCAGTGTATCCAAATTTATCAATTCCTCGTCGTGCTCAAGAGTTAAGGATTAAAAAAACGACAACTTGGCGTATTTTGAAAGAAGACTTGAATTTACACCCGTATAAGATTGTTTTGATCCAAGAACTTAAGCCATTGGACCATCGTCGGCGCAGAAAATTTGCTGCTTGGAGTTTAGAACAACTTGAAAGGGACCCTAATTTTGCCAAAAAAAGATCTTTTCAGATGAAGCTCATTTTTGGTTAAGTCGATACGTTAACAAGCAAAATTGCCGTTTTTGGTGTGAAAACAATCCACAACAGATTCATGAGAAGCCTTTGTATCCGCTAAAGGTAACTGTATGGTGTGGTTTATGGTATGGTGGCATCATCGGACCATTTTTTTTCCAAAATGAGGCAGGAGATGCAGTTACAGTGAATAGTGAACGATATTGACAGATGTTAAGAAATTTTTTGTGGCCAAATATAGATGCACTTGATTTGGAGGATATGTGGTTCCAGCAAGACGGTGCCACATGTCACACTGCTCATAAAACTATCGATATACTGTAAGAAAAGTTTGACGAAAGGATAATTTCAAGGAATGCCACTGTTCAGTTGCCTCCAAGGAAACTCATTATTTAGAAAATCTCGTGCTCTAAGGGTATTATGGGGAGGAACCCGATTTTGCTAAAACCACAAATTTCGGAACAGCGCCAAAAAGATTTCAGCTAAATATTCTTAAAAATCTGTACTTAAAAACTGAATATACCGTTATCCATTTAAACTTTTATTAAAAATGTATGGTGCTAATATTGTATTGCCACACATTCCTGCCCATACATTAACGCTAAATTTAACTTGTTTCCGGGTTTTACGGTTTTCCATAGGATTTTCAATGGTCCAAATATGTCCATGTCGTCTGTTGAATATTATTCAACAATTGGTAAATTTAGTTTCGTCTGACCAAATACTGCAGTTTAACTTCCGCACTTATTCCAAGGTTTTAGAAACGACCCATAATGGCTTATGTTATAATCGAGATTCGAAAAAGAGATAACGATGTGGTTGATGGGGACATTCTGGGTAAGTTTCAAAGTATATTTCCGCAGCCCCAGCACTATTTCTTTGACAAATGAATGTAATACATTTTTAGCATATTTCTTTTCTCTTCCAAAGAAAACTTAATATTTTCTATAACTTTTTGGAGTGATGTGACAGGTAACTAAGAATTCCGGATAGACAGGGTTTATTTTTTTTTTAATTTCTGCAGCACTCTTCTTAATTATTCCGTCAAATTTGTTTGGTTATCCATCAGTAGTAGTTCTTTATCTGCTTGTTTTAATATGTGGCCTAATCGTTTTCTTTTAATAAATTTAATAAGAATCATGCTAATAAGTAAAGGTATGGGTTTAGCGGCATCAAAATCAATTTGCAAGCGTATAGTTATTGATAAAAATAGTATATTATTAACCAAGGCTTAGACAGCCATCATTACTGCCCGAGCGGCAAGTTTAAATCACGAGGAGCGGAGCGACGGGGGATTTAAGACGCGAGGGCTATAAGCTGTCTAAACCGTGGTTAATATAATACTTTTTCCACTACTACAAACATTTATCTTTATAGCATTAATAATTATAAAAAATTATAGGTAGGTATAAGTATATTTTTTAATCAAGTTACCTGCGCTTTGGAATTGACAAAATATTTTGTTGTTTTGTCAGGTGGCTTTGTTAATGTCAATTTTTGTTCATTTATGTCATCAGATTTACTGATTTTAAGCTTTATTACGACCCGAATCTGTCCTCTTAATGAATATGGCAAATTATTGTCTCTTATACCCTATATTTGTTATTGATTGTATCGATATTTTACAATATGAAGCATCTCTAAGAATCTAATATGTATTGATAATTATCTGGTTGCCTAACCACAAGAAATCACCTTTCAGGTTATTCATGTTTATAAATTCATGTTGTAGAATCAAAAAATCAAGTTACCTGCGTTCAAATAGATTCTTGAAGATCGGTCAATTATCGATTTCAATGCCTTATTATTGACCATGGTCAATAATAACTTATAAGGTAGAGAAAAACGATTTCCAACGTTAATAATCGGTCAATAATGGCGATGTTATAGGTTAGTAGTCGAAAAAATAAATTACTGTCTTAATTCTTTTGCAAAATTTAACTTTTAACCAAGGTTTTGAATAAAAATGCTTCAAATGTTTCAATAAATTCATCAAAACAACATTTGTTTAATACTCCAAAGTAATATGATTTATATGATTTTCTATCAGTGTAGTAATCTAACACCAGAGGAATAAGATGGTGAATAGTGAATAATTCAGAATGAAGTAAACAATGCCAGAAAGTTGTTGACTTTTTCCCAACAAGCTATTAAAAAAATAACTTTATTGGTATATCAAGGTCTCCACGATGTTATTCTATGGTTTACCTAAAAATGCCGTTAGAAGAACCAAAGCACTGACCTCCTACTTCTTGCTTTTCTCCTGTGTTACATGGGCTGGTTAATATGTAGATATTATGATATACAGGATGTTTAAGAAGTACGGTACGTTACTTAAGGGGGTGATTCCGTATGATATTCTAAGAGAAAAAGTTCATATGAACATATGTCTGGAGTTGTCCCGTTTTTGAGATATTAAAGTTTTTATTTAAAAAATCAGTTTTTTATAGTTTCTTTAAATATCCTTTTCCCGATTTTATTGAAATTTAGTACCATTATTCATAATGATAAGGGGCTTAATTATCTCTAACTATTAATAATATTATTTTTAATTTAAATGTTTTAATTTTGGTACATGCAATAAAGTGGTTTTTATTTTTTCTCTCAAAAACGAAGCAAGATACGAAAACCAGGGTTGAGATGATTAAAATCAATTGATTAAAATCACGATTAAAATCATGATTTTAATCAGTACGATTTTTTTTAAAATCATGATTAATTTAAAAAAGAGTTTTAAAATTTTAACACTTAAAATGTATTTGTTCATACATACAAAAAATAAAACCCAGACGCATTTGTATGTGGTGTTATGTATTATTTTATTATAATAATCGAAGAGAACGGCTGGTTATTACAAAAATAAAACTTTAAAAAAATTAAAAAATTAAAACTAAAAAAACCTTTTTAATACAAAAAAATACTTAATTTAAACAAAAAAAAAAAATATAAAAAAACCTGTGTTATACTGCTTAAATAAAAATACTAGTTTAGCTGCTTTGTCACTGCCAAGTCTGTTTCTTATATCTGAATGTACGAATCCATAAGTAGAAAACATCCTTTCGATATCAGCAGACGATGCACAGGCACATAAAACAGAAATTACTATAGGGAGCACTTGCTTAATTTCTGAAACATCTTCTTGAGATCTCAACCTTGTACTGCTGTTACATTTTTGATTATTTCCTCTGAAAGCAGAGTTTTGTGAAAAGGGTCCGACTTAGCTTCCAACTTAATTAGTAATGGTAATTATCCTGTGGCTGCAAAATATTTGGAAACAATATGTAGAGCATCTCTCTTTTCTTCAGCTAGTAATGGATATTCTTCTTTGTTTATTGTAGGATCCAAAACATACGCCAAAAAGTGAAAGGGGGTTAGAGCTTGAACATATCTGTTCTTAAATAATTGATATTGACGCAAGCTTCTTTCTTCTTCAAATTCAAAACTGTCAAAAATAGCCAGTAACTTTTTCCATATGTAAACTGCTTGAGATAAAAATGCACCTTTTTGTTGCATTGCATCCAGTGCTATAGAAATTGGTTTTAGCAACGGTTGAAAATCTTCAGCCATCCTTTTAATACAGATATCTGAAACTTTTTTAAAAATCACTGGATCAATTTGATCTTTATGCTCTTCACATATTAATAACAATTTTGGCCACTCATTAACATAGATCTCAAGACAATCTGAAAGTGTATTTCATCGAACATCCTGAGGTAAGACCAATTTCTTGCCCCCTTTTTCTTTATACCAAGCATTTGGCAAATGGGTATTTCTGAAGTATTTCACAATATGTACTTATATCTGAACATACATATATCACAATATGTTCTTTTATCTGAAATGCTTCTTGTATCGACTCCACTGCAAGCATGGAATACTTCTTCAAATAAAAATTATAATTGTACGTTATTCTAAACAATTCCGAAGCTGCCTCGTATTCGGGCATCGCATAATTCATTTAAGGTAATTATTAAAACTGTTTTTTGCTTTTTGTTCTACTCAGTTCTATCTGCTAGATTACCAATTATTATTATTGTTGCAAACAATTTGTGACCTTAATTTTATGCGGTGCAAGCGATACTAATGGTGTGGGGTGCGGGTATCTAACATGCAAAGTAATAGTAACGATGGCCGGTGTGAAATAATCTGCCTTAATGGTGAGAATATTTTACAACTGGCATTTATTTTAACACCGCATCTATATAGAGTTTCGCAGAATTCATTGCCATTGTCTAACTTATAGCAAGTCGCATATGAGCATAGCTAGATCATCGTAAGGTCATAAGTGTCACGCTTCTACATCCGTATCCGGTAAGTATAATATGGCATACTCTTAGTGGCGTAGCCAACATTTTGGAACGGGGGGGGGATTATGGGAGGGGCGCAGACCGCGGAGCTAAAGCGCCGCAGGGAAAAATTTTTTGAGACTACGCCCAAATTTCGTAGAAATTTACCTCCTTTATGCTCCCTAGGAAACGGGGGTCTGGCCCCAAATGAAGTGAAATTCCGCGATATAAAGAAAATTTTTGAGAAAAAAGAAGAAATTGTTAATGTTGCTAAATAGCGCCCTCCAGCTGTTGCAACGGTATTCAAAACAACTTACTTGTTTATTAACTTGATAAACCAAGAAAACTCCTTTCTAGCGAGTTTAAATTCGTCAAATTCTGGTAAGCCAATCCAAAGTTGACTATTTTTTCACAGCAATACTTCCCCCCCACCCCTACCCCCCTTAAGCAAAAAGATAGACGAAAAACTTAAAAACAAAAGTTATTCAGAATCTTCATAAGATTGCAAAAATGCTACCTTTACCTACCATGAGGATTTCTGAGAAAATCCTGCTTTTTGATTGGTCACTTTAGTTACGCCCCCTAGTGGCCAACCTAGAAACTTAAAAATTATTTCCAGCAATTTCTCTTAGTCACTTTTGTATAAATATTTTTTCCGCAAGCCGTTCGGTTAACGGTTTCCCAAATAAAGCCGGCGTCCCTTTTTAGTTGTACACCCGGTATATTTAATAAATGTATTGTTTACTGTCGATAATCTGAGCAATTGGGTCGCAAAAACCGAAATATCTCCAAGTCGGTCTAAAATTAAATTAACATATTAACTTACTTATTAGCTGATTGGTCAACCAAAAAATACAATTTGTGTTCGGAGTTCCTCAATCTATCCGCTGTCGTGATCGGTTTTGACAGTCCTTGAGCGGTTGCTGATGATTCCCCCATTGCGTTCACTATCTGGGTGATTTTGGATTGTGTGTCCCTAAAAAAAAATAATGTTTTTAAAATATCTCAAATACGTGTACAAATATTTAGAGTTGCCGTGACCTGTAGAATATTCCAATAAAACAAATCCTTTTATAATTTACGTATTTTTTTCTTAATGACACTCATTATATAAGAATCATTATTTGTTTTATTATACTAACTATTTATTATTTTTCATGCCAACCTGTTTTTTTATCAACCAATCAACCATATTCTTTAGTATAATTATTTCTTTAATTTATTTAAGGAGAATTGATTTTACGACACCAATAAAAGGCTATATTATAGGTTTTATGAAAAAATGCCCAAGTTGCTTTGTCTCTGGAAGATCTACTGCAGATCATTACCTACGACGTAATCGCAACTTGTTGAAAATATCCTTAGTAATTACTGGCATAAGATCGTTTGAAGACGCTTCATTACCACATTATTCGCCTAAAATTGGGACATGTTTGCTGCCTAGCACATTTATACATACATGGTGGCCATTTGAAAAGGAAATAAAGCCAATTTTGGGTACCCCAGGTTTTAAAAAAATTTTTCGTCGATTTTTTATTATAGGGGGAAACATTTTCGCTTCCTGAAAGTCGAACCCCTATCGGGGGCGACAACTACCCCCATAATTTTAAATGGAATGGGGGGGTCGAGTGATACTTAGTTTTAAAGGTATTTTTGTGTAGAGTATAACCCCAGAGTTTAACATCGCTGCTATCTACCTAGCCTGTACAGTGGCTCACCAAAAGTACAAAAACAGGCTGTTTTTACCTTTTTTATTACAAATAAAATGCCTTCAAGTCAGTTCAGTAAATTATGCTGGAAATGCTGCCCCTGGACCTCCATGTACATTTTGAAGCATCTGTGGGGTGATTTGACGACATTCATTAATTATCCGTGGTTGTAGGTGTTCCAAAGATGTTCGTTGGGTGGCATAAATTTTGGTTTTTAAGTGGCCCCATTAAAAAAAGTCAAACGGGCTTAAATCCGGAGAACATGGGGGCCACTCAACATTTCCTCTCCTTCCAATCCATTGTCCTGGAAACGTTTGGTCTAAATAATGACGAACAGTGAGTGCAAAGTGGGGTGGCGCTAGAATATTAAGTGGTTTTCCATGTACTGATCGTCATTCTCAATCATTTCTACTAACGCTGGATAAATGGCGTTTTGTAATAATTCCAGATATATTTCGCCTATCAAATTGCCAGGTAAAAAAAGGGCCTATTATACGGTTACCAAAAATACCAGGCCAAACATTCAGTTTTTCCGGATGTTGCGTATGCACCTCCTGAGATATTCTGGGATTTGAATCAGACCAATAACGACAGTTGCGACGATTCACCGTACCGCTTAGGAAAAAAGAGCATTTGTTAGAAAAATATTCGTTGAAAAGAAAGTTCTGATCATTTATTACCCGTTCACTCATAATTTCACAAAATTGCAATGGCCTATCAAAATCGTCTTCGTTAAGTTCTTGTACCAGATGTATTTTGTAAGGATGAAACTTGTGTTTTTTTAATATTGTTTGAATGCTGCTTCTTTTAACACCAGATACTGTCGTCAGTTTTCTTGTAATTAGTGTGGGATCTTGAGCAACATGCCCTAAAATCACCACCTCTGTAGCTTCATTTCCTACTGAATTTCCCACTTCATGTTTTTTGTGAGCTACTCACCCCGTCTCCCGAAATTTTTGCACTAATTCCAAAATATACTTTCCATGGACTTGTCGCACGGAAAAAAAAAATTTATAAGAATATCCAAAAATATAATAGAAGTAACTATATTTTATAGTTCTATATAGGACAGCCATGTGGTATATTAAGGAAGACTATAAAATTATAGTAAAAACGAGTTAATATTTTTAATAGTTACTACAAAAATATATAGGAATAAAAAATTCGTTACAGTAAAAACTATTAAACAGGAGTGCAAGTAATATAAAAATATGTTGTTGTTTTTTCTAGCTTCTGTTGTTACGGTTGTAGTAATTATTTGTAAAAACTACCAAGCAGTTTTGCACATTTTACTAATGAATATTGTAAAATTTGTAATATTTTTTCGTAAATTCTATTAATTTTAGTTGAATTTCTACCACCAACTTTTGTTATACTAATTAAATATTTTAGTAAATATTTAAAACTCCTTTTGTAGATTTTTGTAACATTTTTTATTTGCTTTTACACGTGGTATAATGCAATATATTTGGTCTTTCTTTCTTGGTGGCGAAACTAAGTCTTTCAGATTCCATTCTGCTAATAAATCCTCCAAACTCCACATAACAGCACCATAATACCATAAACACAAAATCAGAGACAAAATTAATCAGTTTGAACTTAAAACCCATAAGAGTAAGAGTTAGAGGTCCGACCCCTTTAATGGCATAACTGTAAATGCGACGGCGGCGACGGACGGCGCGGCTTTGACTATTCCTGTAAATTATTTAGGAGTTTCTACTATATTTATTTAGTAAAATACGAATTTTCCTACGAAAATTTTATAAGCGCTTCTATGTTTTTTGATATTTTGCAAATATAGTGTTATAAAAATTCGAATAGTTTATTGTTAAACAGTCTTACTATAATTACACCCTTCTAAATTCTATTAAAAATTTTAGTAAAGAAATATAGTAATTTTTACTAAGTTTCCTTTATAACCATTTTTTATGCTTGTCTGTTAATGTAATAAAAAATAATAAAAACCACAAAAGGATTTAGTAAAATTCACAATACAGTTTCTTACTTTTAACTAAAAGAAATAGTTATTCAATTTAACCAAATCGCATTTGTAAAATGTAATATATACCTTAGTAGTGGCATAATTATACTATGTTATATAAAAAAGCTAACCATATTTTTTTATAAATTTAGTTTACAATTTTATTTTGGAAAAGACTGGTATAGAGATTTATAGTTATTAAGAGGTTTTATAGAGAAATATACTATAAAATTCTTACTAAACTAAATTTACAATACTGTTTTTTCCGTGCGATTTTGATGTTGATGGTTAAACAGTTGGGCAGTTCTATTAGCACATTCATTGTTCGCAAAAAATAATGAAATTATTTGAATCCTTTTAGCAATAATTGAGTAAACCATTATCACTTTTATGCCGATTCTGTAATTAACTAAACCTTACTACTTTACCGCGAACGAAGGATATGATCTGCAACAATAATTGAAGGCCACAGGAATAAAACTAGAATTGTCAAAAAAGCAAAGTTTTACACCAGCAAATTGTTGTCATTTGGTGTAATAAAAAAGGTAAAAACAACCTGTTTTTGTAGTTTTGGTGAGCCACTGTACAGGCTAGGTAGATAGTAGGGATGATAAAATGTGAGGTTAGACTCTACATAAAAATACCTTTAAAACAAGGTATCACTCGACCCCCCATTCCATTTAAAATATCAAGGGTACTTGTCGCCCCCGCTAGAGGTTTGACTTTCAGGGGGCGAAAATGCCAAAAAATGTTTTTCCCTATAATCAAAAATCGACGGGTCCGAGCGTTTTCTTTTTTAAACCTGGGGTGCCTAGCATTGGCTTTGTTTCGTTTTCAAATTTCCACCCTGTATATCTTTTAATTTTGAGGGAAATAAGATTTGACAAAAAACACGTCAATTTTAATATCCAGGGGCAAGTTTAATTGCACACTTGATAAAATTTTACTATTGACCTCCACCATAGCCCACTACATTTCCAAGTTGTGAAGTAAGGAAGGCAACGTCGCAAATCCTGTCAGAGGTAGACCGATTTTTAATGAGTAATTAACGCAACTTCCGTGCAGATTCACCCGTTTAGGCGATAACAATTACGGTTTATTTCAAATTATTTATTGAACTTTTTGCATTTTACTTCAGTATAGATATATGTCTAATAAGTAACAAGAATATAATAATATAATATATATATAATATAATAAAAGGAAATTTAAATAAACTTGAAAAAATTAGTGATTTTAAAACCTATTTTAAAGTGGAAAGAGCTTTCTTTTTTTTGATGATGTATTTTGGTGTTGAAGGTCATTTCTGTTTTTGTGTAATTGTTTAGTAATATATTGCTAAGAGTAAGTGCTACTTTATAAAACATTTTTCGATAGCTTTCTCCACAGGGACATCAGAAAGCGGTATCAGAAAGCTACCACTTTCTAAACTAGCCAAACCTAGTTTAGCTAAAAGAACTTGGTGATTTTGCCGATTCAAAAATTTAAGCTAAGTTCTTTAGTAGCTATAATAAACTGAAAAGCTGCAAATATATGAAAGTACATATAATATTTACTTCATTGGTAGCAAGACATAAACCCCCCCTTTGCAAAGAATCAAAATATTCATCCCCCACATTTAAACCTATGACTCGAACAATAAGGTTTTCAAAGTTGAAAAAATAGTCCATACTTTCAGTGGAGCCAATGTAATATAAATAAAACAATGCAATCTTTCTCCACAGTTCAATTGTTAGACTGTGGAGGAAGACTGCATTGTTTTATTTATAATAAGGTTTTTGCAATCCATGCATTTTAATTTCCTATTTTTGTAGATAGAATGGGCTATATAATACATATACCTATACATTTAAACAGACTCATCCAACTGGTAATACTTAAGATAATCCGATTAAAATATGTAAGGAAACTCTAATATTTCTGTACTTTCAATATCATGCTTACCAGAGTATTTGATTTTAACACTGTAAAATTTTTTAACCCTGACTTTACAATACTTTGAAGTCTAATTTTTTTTTTCTGATTCGAGGATCTGTTTAAATGATACATTACAGTTACAACCAGAAAGGTTCCTATATCGGCCAAATCTTTTTTCAAGGGTATCTGTTTGAGATTTACCAGCTAAAATGTATTTTATTTCAAAATGGATAAATGAGTATTCTATAATTTCTATTAGAACTGTGGTACTCTGGTACCTACTACGTTTAATAGCTTCTTAAGTGTCCCTAGTTAAACTCACCCCCTCTGGATCGTTATGCCATATATCAAGCCAAGTCACAAATTTCTTTAGCTAGTTTACCTTCAAATCATTTTTTAAATATATTGGGGTAGTTCAATCGTCCCTTTTTTAAACCTTGCCGTACGCAAATAAAAACATTTTGCCAGTTAAACAAACATTGGAACTAACCTTAAGATTTTCCTATAATGATAACATTGATAACAAAAACTCGGGAAAATAACAAACAACGTATGCGTCAAGACTTGTCGATGCACTTCACAATCACAAGCACAAGAGCACAAAATTGTAAAATAGTTTACAATTTTATGACAATAGCACAAACAAAAATAGCGAATCATCGGTCTACCTGCAACGTTGCCACACTTTGTCCTTCATAGCTTGGAAGTAAAGGAAGCTGTGCCTCCACACGTCCAGCCAACCTCACTTTGAAATGTCAAATGGCCCTACTGATCGAGTGACACATCATTGCAACGGGCATTAAATTTCCTCTCCAATCGTGCCAACAAAAGGGAAGTGATGGTGTTCCTGCTACTTTCTTTTATGTTGTAGAGAGCCTGTTTCCCTAAACAGAGCCACGGTTCTTCTCAGGCAATAATAAAAATTCCCAGCAATAAAAGCGGCGTTAGGAAAATTCTCGCAAAAATTGTCCATCCACGTTGACTATATTGCCACTTACCATTTACTCTAACCCGGTTTCGAAAATACGCTTCAATCAAAAGATCGGAGAAATTTATTCCATAAACATAGTTTCTGAGTATTTGGTTTTTGTTCAGAACTTTATTTAAAACATTTTATTTTGTGAAATTGCTTTTAAAACTTTTATTTATGGCGTAGAAATAGCTTTAAAGGCCCACGAAATGTTTGGAAATGCTTAATTAAACTATCTATGTTTTTAAATCTTGCGCATTTAGATTCTTATTGGTTTATACGCTATCATTGCGGTTACAAAGTAATCACAATCCATTCGAAATAAACCAACAAAATATTGAACAAATCAATACCTACGCGTAAAAATACCTTATTCTAACCTTTAAACATAATTACCCATCAATAAAACAGGCTTTGAGAACAGCTGTTTTACCTAAAAACTATATATGCCAGAGTTACTGTTAGAATTGTTGTTTATTGTCACTAGATTACTTAGTAAAAACTGTTTAACAATATTGCTATTTTTTATCCCACCCAATTACATTCAAATTGATTTTGTTCTTTAAACTTTCTTTTTATCGCAAAAATTCTTAATTTGCCACAGCTATAGATTTCCAATATTGTAATATTTAACGAAATTTATTCCACGCGCAATCTATTAAACACGTGTCCACGCTATTTTGGTAATCGATTATGAATTATGACCTACGATTACAATTATCAACAGAATATTAAAATACTCTGGTAACTAACAAATAACAAACGGCCAAAACAAAGGTCCAAAATTATACATAGATATTATTGCGGGAGGAAATTAAACGCACAAAAAATTTGAGAAAGTACAGAACGAACACAAAAAAATTGATTTTTCAACAGGGTAGACAGGCCAATTGTGTGAGGAATGATTATAATGTGTGCTTGAGCGGGATATAAAACCTACGTATTGTATTGTTAACTATACAAGAAGTCCGGTAAGTACCTCCTAATATTTCGAGAGCATACAGAGGAGGTCAAAATAATTGTCATAGAAAAAAAATTCCTAAAGCTTCCCTTAACAAAGACACAAAGCCCCAAAGAGATACCGAGCGTTTTACTTTTTTGGCTCTTACTTTTAAACCGACTTGTATAGTTTAATAAAATTTTATTATTTTATCGAGACCATAATAATTTTATTATACAGGGTGTGTGTAAAATGTGTTTACAAAAACCTACCACATATTCTTCTGACCAAAATTAGCCTATTTAAGTAAACTTACCTTAGTACAAAGTTGCTTAGTTTGGGCGCTAGACGGCGCTGAAGTGACACTTTTTAAATCGTTTTTCTGGATTAATTCAAAAATTGCTCATACTATTTTGCCGAAATTTGGTAGGTTGGCATAGCTTTCTGGGGCAAAAAAACCCATGTCACAATTCTGATTCATATCAGTCCATGGGCGTAGAACCTGAGTTTTTTACTAATTGCTTGTTTCAGATTTCTATACCATAGGAACAAGAGGGGTTTGTTTGGGCACAAAATTCAGATGAACCAACTCATTTGCTACAAAAAAGGTACTCTTGATAAGACTCGATTCCTCTGACGGTTTTCGAGAAATTTGCATATAATTACTTAATGCGTAGTAGTTTTTACCATTTTTACGCCAATGGAAGATAAGAGGTTTTAGTTTAAAATTTAGACTAAACCAACTTATTTACTACAAAAAACCTCTTAAACAGACAGTATTTTTCAGGTATGTACACGACCTTCATCTAACAACATAAGATTATTGTCAAATTTGTAACATTTAATATTGTTGCTAACGTTCAGTCATTTTATCTGCTTGCATTAATTATTAGAAAACTTTAATTGTCGTGAATTATCATGGCGGTGCATACAGTAATGCAGAATATACCGATATGATATTGGTATTTGGGTACTGCCAAGGAAATGGTCGAGAATGTGTCAGAGTGTACTCCGAAAGGTTTCCAAATCGTCGTATACTAAGCCACCCGACGTTTGTTGTTGTTGAAAGACGCCTGCGGGAAAACGGCCAATTTACTCCTAAAATCATTGATAATGGAAAACAGCGTTTTGTTAGGGTTCCTGAAGTCGAGGAAGACAATTTAGAACGTGTTGCAGAAGATCCAGAAATAAGCACCAGGAGGCTGGGTAGGGAAATAGGAGTGTCCAAAGATATTGTTCATGCAGTACTTCAAGAACAGTTGCTATATCCATACCACAAGATGCCAGTTCAAGATCTTTTACCTAATGATTCTGAAATGCGCCTGGTTTTTAGTCGGCTTGTTCATAGGCAGAGAGAAGAGAATCCCAATCGGTAATCACATTGTTGGCCCTGTCATTATTCCACAAAAATTAACCGGGAAAATTTATTTGCAACATTTACAAAATAAGCTGCCAGATTTGCTACAAGATTTACCTTTACTTCGGAGAGATATGTGCACGATGGAGCTCCACCATTTTTGAATCAGCAGTACCCAAATAAATGGATTGGTAGAGGTAATGCCCCTGTAAATTGGCCACCACGATTTTCGGACTTAAATCCATTGGATTATTTCTTATGGGGGGCATCTTAAGACAGTGGTTTACAGGACAACTTCAGATAACGCAGAACAACTATGGCGCCGTATTCAAGATGCAATAAATATCATTAAGGGCGATGAACAAGTTCTGCAAAGAGTGTGTTTTAACTTTCTTCGACGTAAAAATCTTTGTATTCATGAAAATGGTGGACATTTTGAGCAATGTTTATGATATTTCTATTTATTTCTGTTTATGATTTAGTTATTTTTTTCTTTTTTTGTAAGAACTAATACGTATTAAGTAATAAAATGCATATTTCTCGAAAACCGTCAGAGGAATCGAATCTTATCAAGAGTACCTTTTTTGTAGCAAATGAGATGGTTCATCTGAATTTTGTGCCCAAACCCCTCTTGTTCCATTGTCATAGAAATCTGAAACAAGCAATTAGTGAAACATCCAGGTTCTACGCCCATGAACTGATATTAATTAGAATTGTGGCATGGGTTTTTTTGCCCCATAAAGCTATGCCAACGTACCAAATTTCGGCAAAATGGTATGAGCAGTTTTTGAATTTATCCAGAAAAACGATTTAGAAATTGTAACTAAGTAAACTAAGCAACTTTGTACTAAGGTTAGTTTACTTAAATCGACTAATTTTGGTCTGAAGAATATGTGGTAGGTTTTTGTAAAGACCTTTTACAGACACCCTGTATATGACCAAAATTATCCCTCTCTGTGCATGTGTAGTAGGGTTGCAACTTTTAGGCTCTTATAAAGAGTGTTTTATTTAGCAAAGTCATCCTTTTACCGCTATTTTTCTGTATAGGTAAGTGACCTTAGACTCATTTTATATTAAAATAACAACATTTATATTCTGTTACCACCTAATATGGTTATAGCCCTATTTATTACCATTGGTACAAGCTAAAGAAGGAGGAACGAAAATGAAAGGCAGTATAATTTCAAAATAAGGACTTTTGTCTTTGCCTGTAAATCTACGGCCCAAAACTATTAACCCAGTTTCGGAAATGACTGCACGGCCTCAGAAAAAGTTGGCAGATATTTTGCGTATTTAGTCCCGTTTCTACTAATGAAATAGCGTGTTACCCGAACCGAGATCCAAGTTGATATCTTCTTGGCATGCAATGCAACTTCAAAGTCAATCATAACAGTGAATATTTGCACCGCATATGACGCTACAAATTTGTTTTTATTCAAATTCAAATTCCATTTGCACTGACTTATTACGATGTTACATGTCTACTAGAAATGGCGACAACAGCGAATCCGAACTAACCTGATGTCATTGAATGAATATTCAATGTTGTATTATTTTTACGTAAGGTTGCATCAGTGGCGGCTCGTGGGTGTATAAGGGGGTGAGGCTAGAAAATGGCGCCGCAGGCGAAAATTTTTCGCGATTTCAAGGTCATTGGCTTAAAATGAATAGTTAGGAATTCAGCCAGCAATATAATTATTTTGAAATACTAGGTTTCACGAGAAAAATATTCAATTTGCAAGGTCAGGGTCAATTTCTCTGCATCCGCTATTGTGTCTCTATTTTGCTCTTGTAAGAACTACTACAGAAAAAACGAAATATATCAGTGATATAGTTTAATAATCACCTTTTTTATGTACGAATAGGCTCAAACATCGACAAATACAAATCTTAAGGCGTACCCGACGAATGTCTTAACAAAAATTGCCGTTTCTAACGGTACCCTTCAAAATATCTAAAACTAGGCCCTATTTAAATTCTAAGCATCTATATGTTTACAATAACACCATAAAAACTAATGGCCTTATGCCAGTCAGTATTTTAACCCGCAGACCCGCCTCGAAAATCTAAAATCACGATAGGTTAACAATCACAAACGAATGGCACGCGTCATAATTCGTAACCTAACGGCAAAGGGTTTTTCCAACGATCTAATTAAATCTAATAAGCCGACACCTGATCCTACGAGAAGAAAAGATAGATGAGCCTGTCTGTTAACAATAAAACATTGCCAAGTTTCAAATAGGCACTAGGCACCCACCTGTAATCTTTAATTTTTATCTGTTTTTTGTTATTGGGATTTAATTGCATATTTATTAATAATATCTTATAGAACAATGAAAACATTTATCAATCATTTCTAACTTATTTTTTTATGTTTTTAAAAATAAAACATTTAAATAATAAGTAAATAAGTCAATAAGTGTCCTTGTTCAATCAACATTTGGCAACATGCAAGCCATTGCAAGCTACTGTAAAAATAATACGATATAGGCCCAAATAAGTGGGCCTCACTCGCGTACAAAATTTGGCTATTATCCTGTTGTGTCCAATTAAAGCGGTGGAGGTGCCGGGTTGGAGAGCATAGCGTTTTATAAGTGATTTGTGACGTAAAGGAAGCTCAAATTTTTGGGATTACAATTTTCTTTTTATGCGGTCGGGCAACGATTTCAGTTTTTAAAATTAATGTTGGATTGGGCGCGCTAAATTTAAAAGATAATATGTTGAACTTTGATGGTAATTCAATGTTCTATTGTTTTGATACTTTTAATGATTGAAAATTAGTTAAAAAACGTTTTATATTTAAATAAATAATTTATTAATTTTAGATGTGAGGCCCGGCCTCAGTTGCTTTATACGACGAGCCGCCACTGGGTTGCATTCTCAATGGGTTCTTTTAATTTTAGGTTTTGCAAAATTGAAAACCGTATTTTGCACCGTAAAATATATTGCATATTTTAAAGTTTGATTAGGTTTTTGAATCACGGTACTTTTTGCGTCAGGCGAGATCGATTTTGTTGTCACGAAATATTTATGAAACCATAATATTAAAATTTCTCATTGTGTGCTTATAAACGGATTAATTGTGCACTTTAAAAATTCCATTCAAAGTAGAAATTCAAGATTTTCAAGTAGAAATCAAAGACGCCAATTTGTAAGAGTGTAATGTGTTTAATAGTTTCATGTTTTACTTTGAGTGCAAGCAGGGTTGAGATGATTAAAATCAATTGATTATTTTTTTTAAAAAAAATCATGATTAATTTAAAAAAGAGTTTTAAAATTTTAACACTTAAAATGTATTTGTTTATACTAAAAATAAAACCCAGACGCATTTTTATGTGGTGTTATTTATTATTTTATTATAATAATCGAAGAGAACAGCTAGTTATTACAAAAATAAAACTTTAAAAAAATTAAAACTAAAAAAACCTTTTTAATACAAAAAATACTTAATTTAAACAAAAAAATATATATAAAAAAACCTAAGTGTTATAATGCTTAAATAGAAATACTAGTTTAGCTGCTTTTTCTTGAGATCTCCACCACTGTACTGCTGTTACATTTTTGATTATTTCCTCTGAAAACAGAGTTTTGTGAAAAGGGTCCGACTTAGCTTACAACTTAATTAGTAATGGCAATAATCCTGTGTCTGCAAAATATTTGGAAACAATGTGTAAAGCATCTATCTTTTCTTTAGCAAGTAATGGATATTCTTCTTTATTTATTGTAGGATCCAAAATATACGCCAAAAAGTGAAAGGGGGTTAGAGCTTGAACATATCTGTTCTTAAATAATTGATATTGACGCAAGCTTCTTTCTTCTTCAAATTCAAAACTGTCAAAAATAGCCAGTAACTTTTTCCATATGTAAACTGCTTGAGATAAAAATGCACCTTTTTGTTGCATCGCATCCAGTGCTATAGAAATTGGTTTTAGCAACGGTTGAAAATCTTCAGCCATCCTTTTAAAACAGATATCGGAAATTTTTTTAAAAATCACTGGATCAATTTGATCTTTATTCTCTTCACATATTAATAACAATTTTGGCCACTCATTTACATAGATCTCAAGACAATCTGAAAGTGTATTCCATCGAACATCCTGAGGTAAGACCAATTTCTTGCCCCCTTTTTCTTTATACCAAGCATTTGGCAAATGGGCATTTCTGAAGTATTTCACAATATGTACTATAATATGTTCTTTTATCTGGGATGCTTCTAAATATTTGGAGAGCAAACCAAGTAAGTGTGCCGAACAACCATATGTAACTATAGGGTAATTGGACGACTCGGTAATTTTTTTCTTCATACTGACCAATCTTTAACAATACTGGTAACTTTACAGTTATATTCATTTTTGCACTTATTTATTGAGTTAATAGTCAATTAGGCAAGATAGTCGGCTGTATGGGGATGACCAGATGTATCTATGATTTCTAAAAGAACACTGTTTCCATCCTCTGCAGTCAAAACGGCACAGATTATCGGCTCATTATGTATATTGGACCATTCATCTAAGGACATGCAAACAGATTGTCCAGATAACTTGTTAAAACAATTAGATTTTTCTTCTTCAAATATTTCATTCAAGAGCGTTGATGACAACTGAAATCTAGATGGTGGAAGGTAACCAGGTCTTAGCATTTCTATGGCCTTTCGAACCTCTTTATTTTCTATAGCTCTAAAACTGCTGATATCACTGATAATCACCATGCAGAGTTTCAAGACCACTGCTTATATCACTAGTTTCACTTTTGCAGGTTTCCCAATGACTTTTTAGTCTGTCCACTAGACCTTGCAATTCTTTACCACACCTTTTACATACTGCTCTACAACCTAGTTTGCTCACCACTTTCTTTTTTAAAAAATACTGCCAAACACTAAATTCCTTTCTGCCCCGGCTTGTCATGAGTTCAAATGTTTTGATAGATTAACCCCTAAAGCAAAAATATTACTGATAACTAAAATAAGTGCGTATCGTTTATATAGCCGGGCGTTTTCTGCCAGTTATTACAAGTTTTGACAAAGCGGCAAACTTGCAATACTGCGCGGACGAAATTTGCATGTTAAAACTTCTCCAGTTTTGCTTCGTATCTGTACTATTCCTGCCTAAAAATATTTGTTTACTTAACAAAACAAAATATAAGCAGTTAGAAATATTTAAAAATAATAATATTTGTAAAAGCTGGTAAATTTTTTTAAAAAATCAAAAAAATAATGATTTTTATCAACCTTGAGTGCAAGAGGTCTCACTTCTCTGAAAGAAATTCTCTCTTGGGGTGACAGTGACCAAAATCAGATTTTTCCCAATAATTATAGTTTTTTCATAATAATTGATCGATGGAGTTCCCGGTGGGACACTCTGTATTCAAGAATTATAGTCATAATAATTTGTGTCACAAATTTAATTAAGAGTGTTGATTTCTACAACAAGTAAATTAGCAAGAATATACGGTAACATCTATACGTCATTGAAGGTAATCAGGTATTAGGCGACATTGAAGATACGGTAAAGATTTTAAAATCAGGTTGTTGTATGTTATAATACGAACATTTACATAAAAATTGATTTCGGACGGGTTTAAGTTTTGAAAATAAGTACAGTTACAGCCATTAAATCTTAGGCAGAACTTTTTTAGGTTTGTAACTACACCTAATTTTACTATAATATAACATACCTGTAATACCAATACCTGTTGAACAAATTACCTATTTAAAATGTCATCATAGAAAAAACAATCATAAATGTCACTGTTTTAATTTTCGAAAAGTGCCAAATTTAACCACCCAGCAGAAAGTTTTAATAATTCATTATACAGACTGGCAAAAAAGTCGCGCATAATGCCTGTAACTTTTGAATTACCTCGTATTCGAAAAAGTGACCTTTATGAAAGTTGTTCAGTAAATTATTCCCCACATTTCTACATGCATGAATTTTTCTGTCATTTCTGGTTTGGCTGCCATACAGACTATGAACACCCTGCATATGATTGAATATTTGGATTGTACTGGGAAAACCCTGAACTTTTTGTATTTCATATTTTTACCTATCTGCAAGCGTTTCCGAGATAATGACAGCTCAAAAATACAAATCTGCCAAATACACGGTACGAAGAAAGGTATAACCAACATGTTAAAACAAGTGGAATATTAATGTTGGGGGTATATGACTTCCAGAGGGCTAGGAATATGCCGCCGAATTCGAGCAAGATTTAATACTCAAACTTATATACACATCCTTCAAAATGTTATGTTGCCATCGGTAAACAATATATCTCAATAGGAAAATTTTATATACCAGCATGACAACTGCCCCGTCTATACAGCAAGGAGAGTTTCGGACTGGATACGGGAAAATAACATTTCATTGTTACCTTGGCCCTCAAGAAGCCCTGATATCAATCCAATCGAAAATGTTTGGGGATATATCGTGAAAGAAATGAACAAGAACAATGATTTCCATCCTCAAAACAGTGATGATTTGTGGAATAAAATTGAAGAATGCCTACAATTTTCATCACGCTCAAATGCTGGTGGCATCGATGCCCAGACGTTTAAACTTATTAGTGGAAAAAAATGGTGCCGCTTTAAAATATTAAACCAATATTTTTTTTTTGTAATATTTGAATAATCTGTTTTATATTTAATTTTGAAGTCATGTATTGTATATTATATTGATTTTTGTTTGAAATTTTTCTTCTGCCACTTCCAGCCCTTCTATCCAATGATCCTGTATTTTCGCATTTATTTCTGAGGCTTTGTATAGTGCTTCTTGGTTTCCCAACTTGCTCAACTATCTAGGAATACTTTCTTCGAATAAATAATTTTATATACCGGGTGTTGCATCGTCGAGCGGGACATAGGAAATCCCATGTAATTTTAAATGGGGTCAATTATTGGCTTCCCTAATTATTTTAGAGAAAAATTCTATTTAGGTTTATTAAAGAGCACTAAAACCCACATTCAAAAGAATAACTTTAGATATTTTTGATGAGCCCGTTTACGGGTTATCGCCGATTTCTTTTTAACTATTTCTCCTTTTTATGGCCCCGTATTTGCGGGCACCAGTCAAGGTAAAAGATGACTGTCAAATAAAGTTGTCATTTTGAAATGTGTGCTTTATTGTTATAAAAACTCGTACATCGAAAATATTAAAGGTGTATTTATGAGTACAAATTAATCTGAATAAAACTAAAATAAAGTATCCAATTACAAGGTTAATTATGACATTTTACATATTTCAATATTTTACTAATTAATAGGTAGGTACTATTAAATTGTTAGAACTTTAGGATTTAAGAAAATGTTCAAATATTCCTCAAAATGACAACTTTATTTGACAGTCATCTTTTACCTTGACTGGTGCCCTCAAATACGGGGCCATAAAAAGGAGAAATAGTTAAAAAGAAATCGGCGATAACCCGTAAACGGGTTCATCAAAAATATCTAAAGTTATTCTTTTGAATGTGGGTTTTAGTGCTCTTTAATAAACCTAAATAGAATTTTTCTCTAAAATAATTAGGGAAGCCAATAATTGACCCCATTTAAAATTACATGTGACTTCCTATGTCCCGCTCGACGATGCAACACCCGGTATAGCCTTTTTTCTATCATAACTGAAATAAGAATCGCAAGGTATAGAGGTGAGATCATTGTAAAAAGCCCAGTTTACCAAAATATTTAAAAATAGCATAAAATGGTAACCTCAGTGTACAAAATTTTATTTCCGTCACTGTACAGGGTTATCCAACCAAGACTGGACAAGGCGATTTTTTGACTTTTCCTGTACTTTTATAAAAAAACTGAAATAGTCATCTTAAGTCATTTTGTCCCGCGAATTCGAATATCTTCAGCAAAAAACAATTGAACATCAAACAAAAGTACTAGGGGTCACTTTGATATTTTTTTAAATGGGATGCCGTATTTTTAATGAGCTTATCCGATTTCTCATATAAATTTTGATCTAAAATGTTGGATTTTTAATTCAAAAACGCCTTTTTTCTTTAGTTTTAAATTCGGAAAATGTTCGTCTACCGTAAGATTAATACCTGATAGATGGATACCCGTTTCACCTGTTCACCCTTTAACCTGCTTTAAAGCGTCCGTCAGTTAGACCAAATAATCAAGTTTCAAATTTCTATATATTTTTCACGAATTAATTACAAATTTAGTAGTTTTTGCAAATCTATTATTGCTTACGTATAAAAAAAGTATGACATATTAGAAAAAACTATAAACTAATGTGAATAACTTTAATCTCAATAATATAATTGTTCTATGTGTCCTCCATTATTTTCAAAACATGACCGATGCCCCCTTTTCAATCTCTCCAAAGAATCTCTTACAATATTTTGGTCCTGGTTAAGTCTATTAATTTCATTTATAATTTTTCGCTGAATGTCCTCCAGACTTCTGTTGGGTCGTTGATAAACTACATTTTTTAAATGACCCCATAAAAATGTATCCATTGGCGTGATATCGGGGCTATTTGGTGGCCAATGAATTGTTCCGTTACGGCCAATCCACTGATTGTAACGCTCGTTTAGGTATGTTACCACTTCTCGAACTGCATGAGGCGGAGCACTATCCTGCTGCCAAATGATATTGTTGTAGGCTTGCAATGGCAACCTTTCCAAGAAATCCTCGATATCGTTATGAAGAAAATGAAGGTATCTTTGGCCTGTTAAAGAGCCACGATAAAATAGTGGTCCAATAATTCGATTTTCTAACATCTCACACCAAACATTAAGTGAGCTCCAACCTTGAAACTTTATCATTTCATATCTATGAGGGTTAACTGCTGCCCAGTATCTTGTATTTTTCCGATTATATACCCCCGATGTTGTAAATGACGCTTCTTCACTCCATAGAATTTTATTATATAAATTATAATCTTCGTCTTGCTCTCTCATCAGCATTGAAGCAACAAATCGAAATCGCAGTTCTTTTTGAAGCTGTGTTAAGTATTGAACGGGAAGGATGCAATATGGTTTTAGACCACATTTTTTTAAAGTTCTGTGAACTGTTCCATAGCTTACTCTCCGGAGCCCTGGACCATACCTTACTTCTCGTACCGCTTGCGGAATAGAACTCTTCGGATTTATAGTAAAATATTGAACAATAGCTCGATCCCTTATATTCCGTCTTTTCATCTTTCTTGGCTTATCTTTCAATGTCTAACTTTCTTCAAATAGGGTCTTAATTCTGAGAATTGTATCCACTGAAATGTGTCTCTGGAAACTCTCAAAAAATGTTCTTTGTGTTTGTCGAGCATTCTCTCCACTTTTGTAATATAATTTTATTACATTTAGCCGTTCTTCTAAAGAATATTTAATTATTTGTAATTAATTCGTGAAAAATATATAGAAATTTGAAACTTGATTATTTTGTCTAACTGACGGACGCTTTAAATCAGGTTAAAGGGTGAACAGGTGAAACGGGTATCCATCTATCAGGTATTAATCTTACGGTAGACGAACATTTTCCGAATTTAAAACTGAAGAAAAAAGGCGTTTTTGAATTAAAAATCCAACATTTTAGATCAAAATTTATATGAGAAATCGGATAAGCTCATTAAAAATACGGCATCCCATTTAAAAAAATATCAAAGTGACCCCAAGTACTTTTGTTTGATGTTCAATTGTTTTTTGCTGAAGATATTCGAATTCGCGGGACAAAATGACTTAAGATGGCTATTTCAGTTTTTTTATAAAAGTACAGGAAAAGTCAAAAAATCGCCTTGTCTAGTCTTGGTTGGATAACCCTGTACATAGTAGATTTTTATAAATATTAATATCTATTTTCATATTATTCTTACTTCTATATAAGTTTGTATATACTTAATATTACAATAATTAATATCTCAATTATCTACCTATCTCTATAATTATAATCAAGTATAATTATTATTATACTTTTATTCTAATAAACTACCTGTAGCAACGCCGCTGTTACATTAGTTTCATTCATCAAACTTGTCTTTCTACTGTATGCTAATTAGGGTGACCCTAATTTAGGACCGACTCGGGGTGTGTAGGTCTGAAGTACGGAATTTTTCAAAACTATCATTGCAATTTACCCGAAATTTACAATGCAACCTTTAAGTTGTCCACCCCGCTTAATTGGTCCTGTCATTGCAAATTAACATTTTATTACTCTCTGGCATTAAGCAATAGAGATATATTTGAATTTGTTAGTTATATAGTTAGTTCTTTTTTTGAAATAATAAAGAGTTGTGCTACCTTTTGTTAATTCCTAATGATTAAAGGTAAATCAAGGTAAAACTTCCAAAAATTAGAAAACGTCAAGGTCTGACAGGTTTACTGCCCAACTTTAATGACTGCAACCGTACGTTTACTATATTTTTCTTCCGAAACTGTATCAATCCTCGATTTCCGGGGTAAAATGCCACTATAGATTTAAATATAAGCGTTGACCTAATTTAGGCAATATCAATATTTTTTCAACAGTTTTATTTGATCAATCAAGCGTTACGTCATGAAGCTAATAATAGGGGAATTGCCAATATTTTTAGTGAATACTATTAACCTAGTTGCGGAAACTTACTCCGGTAGATCATAAAAAATGTATAAGACCCGTGGGAATGGCAAGCAACAATTGAATATTATAGTCAGAAGCACCAGGGTTACCCTATGGAAAGAATGTGAATAAAGAAACAACATCTAAATGAATATATACATTAAACAGCATCGGAGCGAGAGGAGAACCTTGCGGGACTCCCGCCCTGATGAACTTTGGCTCAGAAATCGCGCCCTCCGACGAGACTACAAAACTTCTGTTCTTCAAAAAGGAGGTGATTATTTTAATTAGGTAGTTGGGGGCCCCCAACCTTATTAATTTCAACGTGAGACCGCAGTGCCAGACCTTGTCGAACGCTTTTGAGATATCGAAGAAAACCGCACCCGTGTGTACTCTCCTATTAAAACCTTGCAACACCCTATTCGCCGATGATACTGCAATCACTTCGGTGTCAAAACAACCGTGGCTGGTGGTGCCAAGACGAAGGCCATTTTCTTCTCGAAGAGCAGGGTGAAAAGACCTGAGACCAGGTTATCGGTAGATGGCATTCAGGTGAATTGGGTGCAGGAAGTCAAGTACTTGGGACTAGTTTTTGACGCAAGGTTAAACTGGAGGAAAAACTCTGAACTTAGAAGAAAGAAGGCTGCTAAACAGCTAAGTTCAATTTACTGCTTGCTTCACAAGAAAAGTAAAATTGGTTATAGAACCAAAGTTAACTTGTACAAAACCTTGGTCAGGCCGATCCTGACTTATGGTGTACCAACATGGTGCACAATAAGCAGGACAGAGCACAACAAGTTCCAGGTACTGCAGAATAGGGCCTTAAAAATCATTGTGGATGCCCCAAGGTATGCTGTAACTAGGATACTTCACAGGGACTTTGACATACCAACACTAACTCAATTTTATGACAAAATTATAACGGATTACTACAGACGGACGGACGTCGCTACAAATCCACTAATTCGACAAACTCATGTACAATCCCCGCCAGGCTCAACTTACAAGTTTCCGAAGAATTGGCTACCCCAGCTATTGTAGAGAGGCACTAATGCTGGTGGCCTCGACAAGCCCAGCTTTCCAGGATTACACGACACATAAGCAACTTAGGGCTCTGCCCAAACCAAATATTGATAAGAAGATTGGCCGACACAAGCATCAAAGAATAAAAGAAGTTAAAGGCAAAAACTAACCCCATCAGCTTGTAGAGGAGGAAAAGTTACTATAAGGAACTGAAAACCGCAACGTGATTTCTTTTGTTAAACTAGAGAAATTAGGGATAATAATGTGGAAAATAGGCCATTTTTTAAAACATTAATTAATCAATTAAATCTCTGGTTTAACAAAAGATATCACGTTGCGGTTTTCAGTTCCATATAGTAACTTTTCCTCCTCTACAAGCTGATGAGGTTAGTTTTTTAATCCGACGTTTCGGATTCGAGCGACCATCATCAAATTTTTTATTTTAAATACGGACCTGGATTTTTTATTCCACTATTTAATAGCCTTTATAAGCCTAAAATAAAATATGATGAAAAAGTCATATCATAACATTTCATTTTTTTGAGAAAATCCTTATTCATTGAGGAATTACGGAAAAACGCCATCTAGTGGCCACCATCAGAATCAATATGGTATAGTTAATAGATCTACGTGTAGAGGAAAAGAAGGGCTTTTTTTCAAGACCAAGTTGAATAAAATCGGTTTATCCAAAGCAGAGATATAGTTGGAGTCAAGCAAATATTTGACGCCTGACACTTCCATCTTGTCATATTTGTCCAATACTAGGTTATTTCGATTTCACCAACTTTATTACAGCTGATACTTAGTCAGGGCCGGACTGACGAGTATTGTTATTTATAAACCTTTGCAGAAAATGATTGCTGGGAAACACTACACAAATAAAGACAATAGAACACTATAAAAAGGCAATAAAATGATTTAAATACTCAAAATCCAAAACCAAATACAGAATGTCAACAAGACAACGACATCACTCGTTTTGGAATAAATAAAATGCGGATCTGCAGCCCATATGATTTGACCAAATCGACGAGAATTATGTATATCTCTTTTTAGTCATATAAAAGGATAAAGATACAAATACTTCGAGTGGGTGGTAATTACTATAATATAAATTAGCCATTAGTAACTTTTATATTACGAGTGGCCTGCCGTATTTGACACCCATGACAATATGGAAGTGTCACGCGTCAAATATTTGCTTGACCCCAACTATATCAGCGTTTGAATGAATAAAACTTTGACCTTCTCCCACCACTTTATTATTGAAAATAGAAAAAAACGATTCCTAACATAATGTTGCATAATTTTATGAAGAATACAATGCTTGTATTTTTAACATATTTTTATTAAGAAAAATCAAGAGAAAATCGACATTTCTATTTTGAAAGTTCTCTTACGCCCCCTAGCGGTCATTTTTCGAACTTGAAAATAATTTCCAGCAATTTCTTTTGGCCGCTTTTATCGATATATATTTTTTCCAAAGTACAAACAACATATTTGGACATCGGATTTATTGGACTTCTTTTTTGCAACACAATTTAGGAACAGAAACTTTTTTTGGAACTTTTACAAAATCAAATTGAACCTGCATCACAAGAAGTTGCTCCTGAGAATGAAGATGTTTGGTTTCAAATGGACGGTTGTCCTGGGCACACGACAAGTAAGGCAATATGCCTAAAATAAAACGCTTTTAATGGACGCACGATAGGATCAATTACACTATAAATTAGCCAGTCAGGTTTTTAAATGACTTTTTCTTGTGGGGGTCATCATCTTATCAAAATTTGGAAGTATATTGCAATTTTAGGAATATGCAATCGAATCTCTGCTTATCAACTTATTAATGTGAGGACTAAATTTTATGACCTTTAAGGATATTGCTTGGGAGAAAACAGATGACTGTTTTAGCATCTGTGCTTAAAAAACACTAAGTTTCCATTTAAATTAGTTATTCTCTTAATAAGCTTTTTTTCTCGTTTTTTTTTTAAAGAAGTGTTGTTTTTCTACTTGTCTCCAAAGTTCTCATTATTTCGTTTTAAGCAACTTACGTTTAATAAATTAGTTCAATCATTATTTTTTCCTGAATACTGTAAAATATTAAGTTATTTTTAAATATCTTTTAGTTGGTTTAATAAAAAATAATAAAATTTGGTGTGCCAGTTCATCATACAAGGACCTTCAAAAAAGTGTAATACAATTTTGATGTAAATCTAACCGGTATAATTAAAAAAAAATTGTGATTTCGAAAACTATCAACTTTTGGACTAAGATGAGTTGGGTTCAAAGGTTGGGTTAGATCGTCATGCCTTAGAAATTTGTGATAGCACTTTTTTTTTTAATTTTGTTGCTGATGTTTTAGGTCAGGTTAGTTTTGCATTCAGGTGACTTATAATGCAGTGTGTTTGGGTTGTCTATTTCATCACCATGAAATACATATATATGTCTGTTATGTTATGACTGAAAAGAGTATTTTTCTATTTATACTATATTTTTCTTGCCATACACATGAATTGAAATAGCTTTTTGGTTAAATCTCGTTAATTTGTAGAATAGTTTTTATTTTTTATATGAATGTTTTTAATTTCAAATCATTTTAACTTAGACTTAAAATAGGGAAATATATTCTCAATACAACAATACAGGGTGTCAATGGTTTGAAAAAAAAAGATATCATATTGAGATATCATGGTGTCAAATCAAAGCAAGTCGCCTTCAGATGGGTAACCATATCCTCTCAATTTAAGATACTGATATTTAGAACTACATTCATATGTTCACGTAGTGAAAAAACGGAGTTTTCTTGTAAAGAAATAATTCTCTTAGAAAGAAAAAGTTATCTGATAATGAGAAACTGGTTATCTCAGATTGAAGAGACAGCTTTCTCACGTGTAGAAATAAATTTCTCAAGGAAAGAGCATAATATCTAAAACCAAGAAACTAGTTCTCTCAATTAAAAATCTCCGATCTGTTATTTCAAAAGTTTTGGTCTTAAATCAAAAATTGGACCACTTTTTATTGATATTATTCTGTTCTTTAGATGATGGCAAGGAAAATTGGTTGAAAGTTATTGAAATGATCAATTCTAGAATTTTTTTCTTGCTTTGAATCCGCTAAGGTGAAGAAATAATTCTTTCCACACAAAGTAATATTCTTTTGCCACATATGAAAGTCAATATGATCTTGGATTGACGTCAATTCCCTCAGTTTGAGAATTATTTTCTATGTGTGTACAGGGTTATCCAACCAAGACTAGACAAGGCGATTTTTTGACTTTTCCTGTTCTTTTATAAAAAAACTGAAATAGCCATCTTAAGTCATTTTCTCCCGCGAATTCGAATATCTTCAGCAAAAAACAATTGAACATCAAACAAAAGTACTAGGGGTCACTTTGATATTTTTTTAAATGGGATGCCGTATTTTTAATGAGCTTATCCGATTTCTCATATAAATTTTGATCTAAAATGTTGGATTTTTAATTCAAAAACGCCTTTTTTCTTCAGTTTTAAATTCGGAAAATGTTCGTCTACCGTAAAAATAAAAAAAAAAAAAATTAAAAATCCAACATTTTAGATCAAAATTTATATGAGAAATCGGATAAGCTCATTAAAAATACGGCATCCCATTTAAAAAAAATATCAAAGTGACCCCTAGTACTTTTGTTTGATGTTCAATTGTTTTTTGCTGAAGATATTCGAACTCGCGGGAGAAAATGACTTAAGATGGCTATTTCAGTTTTTTTATAAAAGTACAGGAAAAGTCAAAAAATCGCCTTGTCTAGTCTTGGTTGGATAACCCTGTACAAATCATTATACTTAAATGTTTGCATAAATAGATTAGAGATATTTGACGTCATTTTTAAATTAAACACAAAGTGATAACTAAAAACAATAGCCAATCGAGTATAAAAATACTTACTAACTTAGTACACACTTTGCACATATTTTAAATATACGCGTTAATTATACCTGTATTAATAAATGTTTTAATAAACCTTCGCAGACCTCTATACATTTTCTGGCTCGCCTACGGACACACACATACCTTTTAAACAATATCGTTCCCACAATGGCAAGCTACCATCTACAACAATATATTAGACAAAAGAACTAAAAATGAAATTAAATCATTCATAATACCGGGTGTTGCATGACTTAGTTGAACATAGGAAATCCCATATAAATTTTGAGGTGACTAAATGTGGGCTCCCCTGTACATTTTAGAGAAAAATTGTATGGTAATTTTTTAAAGAGGCCGATATAATAAACCCATGTGCCTATATAGTTTAAATAAATTTTTATAAGCCAATTAATTAAGTAATTTTGCCATCGCATTTAATTGAATAAGTTAGGATTGCTTCTGCAGAATTGGCTGGATACATGGAAGATGCGACTTAATGAGGGGAAGACACAGGCCATATTTTTCTCAAAGGCGAGACTAAGACTGCCAGAAACAAGGGTCAAAGTAAATAATAAAGCCATATAATGGAGCCCTAAAGCGAGCTATCTTGGTCTCGTCTTTGACAAAAAGTTGTCCTGGAACGACAATGTCGAGACTAGACTTAAAAAAGCACACATACAGTGTATCCCCTACTCTGCGCCAAAAGCAAACTTAATTTAAAGACAAAGACAACAGTTTACAAGACCATAATTAGACCTGTACTGACATACGGTGTACCAACATGGTGCACCGTAAACAAGACAAGATACCAAAAACTACAGATACTACAAAACAAAATAATGAGGATTATGACTAACGCACAAAGACACGTACCGACAGCTGTATTACACAGAGACTTAAAAATGGAAACAATTGCGGAACACAATACAAAATTAATAACTAAATACTTTGAAAGGACAGACTTATCGACAAATCCAATGATACAAAACTCACACATACGATCGACAATACACAACAACTTTAAATATCTGAAAGATTGGCTCCCACCCTAAAGACACAAAAACAAAAACAAGGATTAACAAAAACAATAGAGAAAAAAAAAAAAAAGTCATGAAAAGTATCTACCTAACAAAAAAGAGAAAAAAAAAACAACACGGAACAAAATAGCGATAATAAGCAAGCAAATCAATGAAGAAAACAGAACAATGCAAGAAGATCATCGCAACAATGAAATTCCAGTACCTATAGTAGAAGAATAAGCACCAACAAATTTAAAAGAAGTAAAAGCTCAAGGGAGCTGACTTAAGAGAAATACCAATACCAGCTATACGTTAGGATTGGCCCATTAAAATTTATTCAAACCTGGCACATGAGTTTATTATATCGGCCTCTTCAAAAAATCAGAATATAATTTTTCTTTAAAATGTATAGGGGAGCCAATATTTAGCCACCTCAAAATTCACATGGGATTTCCTATGAACAACTAAGCCAAGCATCACTCGGATTTCCAAAACCAACCGAAGTTACTAACACACGGTATTTGATTAATATTGCGAAAGAAATCAGGAAGAGATGCCTTGCTTAAAAATATGAAAACATTACCGCAAATGCTTCGTGTCGAAGATACAGGGTGTTACAATTTTCAAGCGGAACAAAAAATATGTACGCCACTGCCGCTTTCTCTTTTGATAGCACTGTTATGTAGGCAGTTTAATGGCTAGTGCGAAGTGTCTTTTGATAATTTTTTGATGTCGGCTTTGTTTAGGAGATAAATGTAAGTACATATATCAAACTCTGAAATGGGCATATGGAAATAAATGACATTTATTATTTTATTATTCTTTTTCTCGAGAACGGTAGCTCGTAGCGACTTCTACCTAATATGCCTTTTCCACGTAAAAATAATGGGGGAATCTATTGTTTTGCTTAAAAATGAAATACAAGCACTTATACAAAAGTTATGACTCCTCAAAAGAGAAAGAATATATGTAGGTGGCGCCCTCTACAAGTGGAAGCCATACAAATATACAAATTCGAATTGCGCATTTCAAAAAAACCCCTAGGTACCAATTCTAGTTCAAATGTGGACATTATTTCGAAAATTATTTAGAAACTTTAACACCCTGTAACTCCGAAACGTAGCATTTCCGGACATATTTTATGTTTATAGTTTATAGGAACTTTTTTTCATATTTTTGAGCAGGAAAACTTATCCTGAATTGTTTCGCATTATTAACGAAACACCCTGTATAATAAAATTTCAACTTTTGGATTTTTGTGACCAGTAAATTTCACTAAGTACTAGAAGTTTGTGCGCTCATCACGACCCACTCACTCCTCTGTATAATTCGGGGTTGAAAAAATCATGATTTTTTTAAAAAACATCAAATTTCAATTTTTTTTTTATCTATTTTTTCCTATAAATAAGTTGCTATTTTTAACACGTTTTCGATTTTATTCCCACCGTTCTTCAAATTTTAATGAAGATAGCTCGTGTCAAAAAACGCTCAGAGTTGCAACTTCCTGTCAGAACAAGAAACCCTCCACTGTTTATACAGGGTGTCCCACGACGATTTTCACAGCATATTGCTCGAAAACGGAACCAGATAGAAAAAAAAGTTCAGGGACAAAAATTGAGGGCTTGTAAGGGAGCATCTAGGAAGGGTAATTTTAGATATACAGAATACAGGGTGTTTTAAAAATAGTAATATTGCTGTCAAGTCAATTTTTTTAAATGTAACACCCTGTATATTGTTAGTTTTTCGAAAAGCTTGTTTCAAGAGAAATTCAACCATACCATAGTTACGTTTCTAATTTAAAATGACTGAAATATGAGCGATTAAATAATCAATTACGTAAGCATGAACAGATATGCAATAATAACAATAACCACCAGCGAAATATTGAAGAGTATGACGGGGGCTGTCATGTCACGAATCAGAAGTAGTTTCATTGTTAATTATTTTAAGTAGGGAGAAATGCCTTCGCTTTTTACATATGACGAGAATGTCGACATGCTCCTGATATACGGAGAATGTCACAAGAATGGAAGACGTGCTCAAAATCTGTATAGTCAACGATACTCGAATCGTGAAATACCATGCTACGTTTCGTAATGTTGAACAAAAATTAAGAAGTGGTTCCTTTCCCAGTGGTAGGGCACAAACACCAAAAACCAAACGAGTCCGAAGAGAAGACAACAATATTAACATCTTGGCCTATGTTCAAGTGTATCCACATGTCTCAACTAGACTCCTGGGGGAAGAATTAGGTATTGAAAAAAGTACAAAGATTATAAATACCACCCCTACAAAATTCATCTGGTGCAGGGCTTAACACCTGAAGATCCTGAACGCCGCCTAAATTTCATTGCTGAGATGTCAATGAAATTTGAAAAAGACCGTCTTTTTCAACAAAACTTTATGGAGCGATGAAAGTAGGTTCCACAACAACGGCATAGTAAATCGCCACAATTGCCACTACTGGTCATCTGTAAATCCTCACTGAATGAAGGAGACTAATTTTCAGGTAGTTTGGGGGGTTAACGTTTGGTGCGGTTTATTTAATGGCTATCTTATAGGTCCTTACTTTTACCAAGGGACACTAAATGGAGAACGATTTTTAAATTTTCTTCAAAAAACGAACTTCCCTTATTACTTGAAAATATCCCAATCAATGAAGAGCCTCTATGTGGTGGCAGCAAGATGGAGCTCCCCCTCACTTTGCCAGGCAAGTTACAAATTATTTAGATACCAAGTTTCCTGCGCGCTGGATTGGCCGAAATGGTGTGATCCGGTGGCCACCACGGTCACCTGATTTGACCCCTTTAGATTTTTTTCTTTGGGGATATCTTAAATAAATTGTGTATATAAACCAACCTAGAGATGTCGAAGATTTGCAAAACAAAATCATAGCAGCTTGTCGAACTGTTACTCCAGCTATGATTACAGCAGCGTGTACCAGAAATGTTATAAACAGATTTGAATATTGTATTAGTGAGAGTGGTAACCAATTTAACCATATTTTGAGAAGAAGTCGTAATTAATTTTGTTTAGTTATCTTCTTATTTTCGATTGATTGTTACATAATTTAATAAAGTGTTATAAATCGCTCATATTTCAGTCATTTCCAATTAAAAACGTAACAAGTATGGTATGGTTGAATTTCTCTTAAAACAAGCTTTTCAAAAAACTAACAATATACAGGGTGTTCCATTTAAAAAAATTGACTTGGCAGCAATATTACCATTTTTAAAACACTCTGCATATCTAAAATTACCCTTCCTAGATGCTCCCTTACAAGCCCTCAATTTTTGTTCCTGAACTCTTTTTTCTATCTGGTTCCGTTTCCGAGCAATATGCTGGGAAAATCGTCGTGGGACTCCCTGTATAAAGATGCGTCCGCTCTAACTCATTTTGACAAAACGAACATAACTGTAAATCAACTGCAAAAATTTAAGAGGCGTTATGAACTGTGTATAACCCCATATCATTTGTAGGCATATCTTCTTGGCTCAACAAAAATTCACCAAACACAAACAGAGAGTGAAAAATATGTTGCTTTAAAAGCTGTTAAAGAATTAGATCCAAATAGTGGTTTACTACCACTCATAGTCAAGTTTCTTGCCAGATCAGAACCTTTCACTGATATTATGTTTCATGATGATATTCTTCAGAATGTAAAACCCATAGATTGGTGAATGTCAACAAAATAATATACCCATTATTCAAAAAAAATTCTTCATAATTAGACAATTACTTTGTGCTGCTGCTTCTTCCGCATCAGTCGATGAGAATTTTCTCAACATTTGGATTAGCCCATTCCAAACTCAGAAATCGATTAGAAACGGAAAAAGCTGCAAAGCTAGTTTTTTTTATACAAGCACTACAATGAACTAAAATAAACATTTAGGTACATACAGTGGTTTTATTTTTTTGATATAATAATAATAATAATCATGATTTAAATTGAAAAAAATCAAGTGATCTAAATCAATTGATTTAAATCCTTTCAACCCTGGTATAATTTTCTCATTTTTTTTTCAGGCTTTATGAGATCTTCCTGTATAGAGCATCGCACATTTAGGAACTAGTTCCGGTTAGGTAAGTGTTTAGGTTTTAAATGCATTAATTTATTATTATTAGGTATTTACCTACATAGCAAAAATGGTTTGTTAAAGTCTATGGCCTAGGCCATTCTGTTGAATGCGTTTTACAACCCCATTCATAAACTTAAGAGTAATAACCTAATGAAAATGACTCACCATAACGCCCTCTTGTCTCCTTTGAACCCCGGCGGTATCAGGCTGCAGCCGATCTCCACGATAGGCTCCCTGAAGAGCTCGCTCAAGTTAAATCGAAACTCCATGTTTAAAAAACTACCGGCTTTTAAGATCACCACCCACCAGAGAGATCGGATTTTTATTGCTCTCCGTCTAGACGCACAGCCTCACGTCAACAAAAATCAATAAATACACGAAAAAAATCGTCCTGAAGGTTCTGACACTTTCACACCATTTGACAACTCTGACAATCTGTTTGTTGTCAGGTTATTATTGTTTCACGCTCGCTGAGATCGAGGTTTAAAACGAAAATCAGCGCGGATGTATCACCGTCAAGTTGCATTCGTTTTCTGAAAGGAAGTCGCGGTCTAGGTTGGTTGCGTTCGAGTGGGTAAGCATGGGCGGCGCACGGGGGGTTTCGTGCTTTTTTTGACCATCGACATCAGTTGTGTTTCGTAAAAAAGATATGTTATTTTGGTAATTACTCTGAAAGCTATATACAGGGTGAGTCAACCATAGGGTAAAGTTCATTATCTCATTTGTTTTGGGAATTATGAAGTTTAAAATTATTTTTGAGTATACAGGGTGGTTCAGAAAAGCGTGGCGAATATAATATAAGTTTTTTTTACATAGAACACCCTATTTTTTAATTTATTCTTAGATTCTGCATAAAATTCTATAACTTTTTTGTTATTAGTGTTATATACCTAAGCTTAGTAGTTGTTCTAATATTTGAATTTTTCTAGAAAAATATTAGTTTTTACTCTTATAAATAATTGACAGTTCCGCCATTGTTCCTGAAGGTGGAATACTCATATTTGACAAAAATACTCATATTTGACAAAAAAAAACATGTAACGAAATTTGAGTTAGATGCTACAGGGCGTTCAAAATAAATGTATACATTTTGACTAATTTAAATCGAAAAATATCAACTTTTTTAAATGGCACACCCTGTATATTATTATTTTATCTCATAAATTTTATAAAAGTCTTCAACTTTCATAAAGTATGTCATATACCTATTTTTAATTGTTTGCGATATTTTTCTCATTTTTACCCTTGTTTTTATTACACCAACGGACTAACGCTATAAAATAAATAACAATAATTTTTCTGCTTACTTAATTTTTAATTATTATGACGTAATAAAAATTCAAAAATATGGTCGTCTACTTGGATACATATGTTTAGTCTTTTTACTATATTTCCCTGTACGTTCCTTAGCATAAAGGGTGGTATTGTCCTGCAGACATTCCGTATCCTATTTTCCATATCTTCTGGTGTTGTAGGGGATTTACATAAACGCGATCTTTAATGTAGCCCCACAAAAAGAAATTTTACGGAGTTAAGTCACCCAATGAATCCATCAATACCGATCCATTTTATGGGTAATGATTGTTACAACTTCTCGATGGTAATGAGCAGGAGCTCCGTCTTGTTGAATCCACATTTGTTCCTTTTTAATGTCACCAACGTCTTCAAGGAGCTGTCGTAATTCATTCTGCAAAAAGTTCAAATATCACAGAAAAAATATGAACTCGAAGATTTTACACCATACATTAAGCGACCAATGGTTTTGATTTTAAATTACCCGGATCCAGAATGGATTAACTGTCGAATAATAGTGCATATATTAACTGCTCCGTTACTGCGAAAGGTAGCTTCATCAGGAAACATTAATTTGGACAAAAAATTCGGATCGGCCTCTATAGCTTCATTTATGAAGTTTACTCGTTGTTCAAAATCATGGTCTAGAAGTTCTTGGTGTAGTCCCACATGGAAGAAGGGATGATATTTAAATTTTCTTGTGGTGCGATTAGTGGTAGATTGGGTTGGGTCACATAAGGTAGCTAAGTGACCGCTAGTGACCTAGGGATTATCTTCAAAATGAAGTAAAATCTCAATTTCTTTTTCCTCATTGGTAGCATTCCGGTTTACCACATTTCGTTTCTTATATTCAACGCTACCGTTACCATCAAACCGTGCCATTAAGAAATAAAAAAAAATTGTCTAGTTGGTATGCGTCTATTAGAGTACTTCGCACCGTAAACAGTATATAAATCATGTCAATTAATTCATTTTTAGAAAAATCCATAACTATTTTATTTTTATAAGTACGTCACTTACGACAATAAATTACACTTTTTTTACTTGATTAATTGACGTTTTAAAATTTACAATACCTAAATTTTTGTTTTGTCATGTTCAACTTATTTTATAGTCTCGTTAGTGTAATAAAAACAAGGATAAAAATAAGAAAAATCAAAATACATCGCAAACTATTAAAAATAGGTATATGACATGTTAATTGAAAGCTGAAGAGTTTTATAAAACCCATCAGAAAAAATAATAATATACAGGGTGTGCCATTCAAAAAAGTTGATATTTTTCAATTCAAATTAGTCGAAATGTATAAATTAATTTTGAACGCCTTGTAGCATCTAACTCAAATTCCGTTACACATTTTTATTTGTCATCCCAGTAGAACGTTTGTACCAAATATGAGTATTCCACCTTCAGAAACAATGGCGGAACTGTCAATTTTTTTATAAGAGTAAAAACTAATATTTTTCTAGAAAAGTTAAAATATTACAATAACTACTAGGTTTAGGTATACATAACATTATTAACAAAAAAGTTATAGAATTTCATGCAGAATCTAAAAATAAATTAAAAAATAGGGTGTTTATTTAATAAAAACTTATGTTATATTCGCCACGCTTTTTTGAACCATCTTGCATACTCAAAAATAATTTTAAACTGTGTACCTTAACATTCTTTAAAACTTTTGTAATTAACGTTTTTTTTTAAACGGAAAAAATATCAAGAGACAACAAAAGTTGTATTTTTTGCTGCTTAACTCGAAAACAATATAAAATTTTTAAACAAGTCAGTGGCGTACATTTTCTTTTTCAATAATATTCGTAAGACTGCCCCCGGGATGCCACTGGAAGTCATAATTATAATCTAGTTAGTGCTAACTTAGCTTTATATCACAGCGAACAACACTGCCAAATTTCATCAAAATCGGCAGATCATTCTTTGAGATATATTATAAAACCGATTTTTTGTTTTAAACTTTGACAAAACCAGACTTTTCAGGACACATGTTTATATGAACTTTTCTACTTGAATTTGGTCCTAGGAATTACGGCTTATCATTAAGTAACACCCTACATAAAAGTGCTTGCTATATAACAGATTAATTCTCAACCTAGGTATATAATGTGGGTACTATTTCATTTTTACTGAAATGTATTATATTTCAATTACAGCTTGTCCAACATTCGACTACATTTTTAAGAATCCATTATTAATTACAATGCTACTGCACTTCTACACTATACTTACATGATTGGTAACTTCGTAACCCTTATAAACTCTACCATCTAAACGATTAAGGGTTTTATAAGAGAGTAACTGAAATAGTACAGTCTTTAAATTAAATTAATATCTTGATATTATATAAGCTTTTGGTGATGGCAAATTTCAGTTACTTTATTATACAGAGATTCAGGATGAGTTTTAACCTATGCCCGCAAATGTCTTGTTTCGGAGATACAGGGTGTTGAAGTTTTATTTTAATTTTTTTTTGTAAATAATTTTTGAAATAATGTCCAAATTTAAACTAAAATTGGTATCTAGGGGTTTTTTGAATTGCGAAATTCGAATTTGATGCTAGTATGGCTCCCACTTGTAGAGGGCGCAACCTAAATGTCTTCTTGCTCTTTTGAAGAGTCATATCTTTTTTATACAGGCTTGTATTACTTTTTTAAGCAATGGAATATAAGTCTCTATCATTTTTACATGAAAGAGACATACTTTGTACTTATTGGCATATTATCGCTATCCCCATATAAGAGTTTGATATGAATTTTTTCGCAATATTAATAAAACCCCCTGTATAACGTGTATAATTGATTTATATTTTTGTAACCGCTATGTTTGTTGGGCCAGAACTAGTTTATATACGGGATTGAATTTTAATCACTATTAAAATCTGTGATTGGTCAATTTTTGCAAAATAAACGAACCTTATTTATTGAATAACTGTTCACTGTGTATGCTACTTGGTGGAGCGGCTAATTAATACATCAATAGAGAAGGGGGAGCAATTCTTTCTTTGTTAGCTCAGGGTCTTTGGTTTTAGGAAGTTTGGGTACCTGGTTCAACATAAAATGTAATTTTGTTTCATTAAATCTCCTCTTTTTATAATGTTAATAATTGTACTAGAACTTGATTTACTATCTAATTCCACAACAGTAAACACCTCGTCATTAGGTCAAAATAAGGTTACTCTATGAAAATTTTTTGCCACAGAGCATTCTTAAAGACACTAGGATCTAAGAATGTCGCAAAAGGGAGAATTCTTTTAATTAAATACTCTTTAAACAGCATATTTAAATTTCTTTTTAGCTCATCCTTTAATGCCTTAACTCCAGACAAATTAGATCCATCTTCATTTGAAAAAAGTCAAACCTCTTTTAATAACTTCAAATGATTATTTACCTCATCCATTATAAAAGCGGGTTGATTTTTACCTGATTATTCAGCGATAATCTCCCGCTCTCCGGTGAAAATCACCCTTGTCAAAAGTGAAAATCTCACCCGTCAGAAATCGTTAGTAATCTCCCGCTCTCCGGTGAAAATCACCCTTGTCAAAAGTGAAAATCTCACCCGTCAGAAATCGTTAGTTTTTTATTTGGTAAATAATCTTCAAAATACATTTCGGGATTGGGAAATAATCAGAAAATCATTCTCAGATTTTTTGCCATTAGGAAATCGCTCGCGGGCAAGCCCTCGAGCGATTTCCACGGCAAAAAATCTTCGGGATGATTTTCGATAATTTCCCTATACCTTAATATATTACTACAGATTATTTACCTCATCCATTATAAAAGCGGGCTGATTTTCACCTGATTATTCAGCGATAATCTCCCGCTCTCCGGTGAAAATCATCCTTGTCAAAAGTGAAAATCTCACCCGTCAGAAATCCAGCGATAATCTCCCGCTCTCCGGTGAAAATCACCCTTGTCAAAAGTGAAAATCTCACCTGTCAGAAATCGTTAGTTTTTTATTTGGTAAATAATCTTCAAAATACATTTCGGGATTGGGAAATAATCAAAAAATCATTCTCAGATTTTTTGCCATTAGGAAATCGCTCTCGGGCAAGCCCTCGAGCGATTTCCACGGCAAAAAATCTTCGGAATGATTTTCGATAATTTCCCTATCCCTTAATATATTACTACAGATAATTTTATTATGTTGATGTAAACTGAGAAATTACTACTTAAGTTACTAAAGTTAAAAGGTGAACCTATAGAAACTCATAAAACAAAAAAAATCAATTAGGTTTATCTTCGAATGCCCCTTTCGGAAAAGAGGACGATTAAAAGTTTTATTGTTATTTTTTGCGCTTAAAAGAAAATTAAAGTTCTGATATAGTTTTAAAAGAATATCGTTTAAATTGGCATGACCATTTTTGGTTTTTCTCTGTGTCTTAGATTGTGGAAGTTATTTGACTTTATGAGATATTTAAAAAAAAAACGACAATGACTACATGGGAGATGTTTTGAGAGGGGACTTTTTAGAGACGCAATCTAAAATATTTTAATGGGTGCTATATCTGAGCTATTTTAATCATGCTTGATAACGAAAATTTAGACGACAAACAGTAAAAACATTTGTATTGTCTTCGTTTTTCTCCTCTCCTTTTTTCTTTTACAAATTTAAATTCGCTTGCCCCAGTTCGACGCCTATGGGTCTAACTATCGATTCACTCATTGGCTGTTCGCGGCAAGACTATGCGCAATAAAAGAAGTTACACATGGTCAGGTATAGTGTAGGTATGCTTTTTATTTGTAATGATGTAGCAATCTTACCTGGAAATAGCGAGCTAGATATCCTTACCGATATTATATTCATTATTCTGGTAAATTAACTAGTCTCAACAAAGGATGTCTTGGAATTGATTTATTACATTTTCAGATATATTTAAATCGTATCGATGTAAAAGTATCGTCAAGTTATTGCCATCTCTCTGGGTACTTGTAATCGCACCTTAGAAATCACTCACACAACCTGATCCCACGCTCGTTTTTTCTTGTTGTTTGGTATCACGTAACAGGTAAATTTATAATAATTATTTTCATGACACGTGAATTTATAATTTGGGTATTTATTTAAATATCGCGATAGTTGTTATAGTTTGTATATAAATCGATGCCCTATACGCGCGAAATGTTTTTATTTTCAAAATTAATCACAGGCGGCATTGAAAATAAAAATAATATATTAAATTACAAATTTTATTATAATTTCAACTCTCTGTATTATACAGGAAATTAAAAAACTTAACGTTAATTCATGCACTATTTATGCTGATTTAGTTGAAATCTATCATTGTCTTGTAATTACATATATTATATTGATAGAAACAGGAAAAACTAGAAGGCAAGAGTAATATGCTGGCATCCAAAGGACAGATTCACATACCAAAGAAAGAAATTTCTTTCATTTTAGTCGATAATAATGGCAGCCCCATCTGTGTAGTTTATCAGAAACTTCACCCTCTAGGGTGCCACAAAATGAGACTGAAATCGATGGAATATTCTAGAATTTGATAATTTTATTGCTGTTGTTTGTTTGGCCAAGCTTTGGCGAATCATAGACACAACGGTGATTGCTCAAAATAATTACTCTTTGTTCCCCTATAGAGGTCGCTACTGTACGTAAATATATTTATTGGTTTTTCCAGTCAAACAAAATAATAATTCATTGATTGAGTTATGGAGTTTAAAAGCATTAAATTGTTTGATACTCCATGCTTAAGTTGTCACATAATTTGTACTTAAATCAGTTACGAAAAATAATATTTTTCACATTAATGTTCATTGTCAAAGGTGGTCCAATTTAGCACTACTGCTGAAACTGCTACTCTTTTGATTCACTAATGTCACTGGGCGACAAATTTTCTTGTTACAATAAACAAACCACATGCAGAACGGTACCATTTAATATTTGTCGAAAAAAAGATTTTACAAGTTTTTTAACCCTGTATATCGACAATATTTATAATTTATATTAAGTAAACATCTCAGAAAAAGCAAACATCAAAAATATTTATTTCAAAGACACTAATTCGATTTTTTAATTTTATGGGCGGTCATATCTTCTCTCTTCAAAAACCAACAGTCTTTCACAATTTTTTTGCCGATGGATTGATCAGTTCTATTTTATTTATTTATTGGCAACAACATACAGCAGTTAAATACTTGTGGATGCTAAGTACAAAACAATTAGGACACCTAAAATTTTACCTGTAGAGGCGTTTACAATAATATATAAAATATAACAATAAAATATAAAATATAACAATAAAATATAAAATATAACACTAAGATATACAGAGTGGCAGGAAAGTCGCGCATAATGCCCGTAACTTTTGAATTACTTCGTATACGAAAAAGTGACCTTTATGAAAGTTGTTCAGTAAATTATTCCCCACATTTCTACCTCCATGAATTTTTTCTGTTATTTACTAGCTTACTTTTTTTAAATGGAACACCCTGCATATGATTGCACATTTGGATTCTGCTGGGAAGGTTCTGAATTTTTTGTATTTCAAATTTTCACCTGCAAACTTTTCCGAGATAAGGACAGCTCAAAAATTAAAAACTTCCTAATTATAATTATTCCTACCTAATACCCACCAGTTGAGTCGAGGTGTTTTCATGACAGCGACCTAAGAGGTGTCAATTTTGAGTTCAATGTTCTATTGTCTGATTTCTAATTTGTTTACACCATGGTTCATCTGAATGAGAAACAACGAGTTAAAATTTTAATAATGAGCGGTTACGAAAATATGAAGAGATCGTAAGATCAGGTTTGTCAACTTTTCAATGAATTATATCCAAATAGGGCTTCAATAAATCAGTCAACGGTGTGTCGAGTGGTAAAGAAATTTCGAGAAACAGGCAGTGTAAGGGAAGCCGCTAGATCAGGTCGACTTAAAGCAGCAACCGGGGGAGACAAAGCTTTGGATATCATGCTCTCAATACATGAAAATCCAACACAATCATCCAGGCCAATGGCAATGGATTTTAATGTGTTTCATCAGTCAGTGAAAAATTTGTTTAAGCAGGAGAAGTTGCAACCCTACAAGATAAAGTTGGTGCATCAATTAAACGAGGACGATTTTGATAGAAGAGCTGAATTTTGTGAGCTGGTGATGGAAAGATGCAATAACGATAATAACTTCGCAACAAATATCATTTTCTCGGATTAAGCTAATTTCCATTTAAATGGCATTGTTAATAGACACAATTATCGTTATTGGTCTGCTGAGAATACTCACTGGTTCCAGGAAGGTATTTTTTTCATAGATGTAAGTAATGGCATAAACGAACAGGTATAGTTCCAGCAAGATGGAGCACCTGCGCATTATGCGGAAAATGTTAGACAATACATAAGCGAACAATTTCCAGGACGTTGGATAGGCATAAAAGGTGCTATTGACTGGCTAGCGCGATCCCCGGATTTAGCCCCGCTCGACTTCTTTTTGTGGGGACACTTAAAGAACAAAGTCTACGTTAACCGTCCAAATGACTTTAAAAGTCAGAATTAGACTGTCGCTCTGCTAAGCAGAAAGTGGTGATCATTTTGAACACCTGATCCACTGAAAAGGTTTCACTTGTTTATTATTCCGATGTTAAGTTGTTCAATCTTCTATGCTATTCATTTTGTTACAATTTTAAATAAATAAAAATTGAAAATACAGAAAATTTAGAGTTTTCCCAGTAGAATCCAAATATGCTACATACAACATACAAAAGTATAAGTAAGCACAATCAGGCCCGGCGAGAGGGGCGGGGGGTCGGGGGTGATTCCCCGTGGGCCCGGAGATTTTGAGGAGGCCTTTGAGGGGGCCCGGATTTCGTTCAAGACCGCACTTGTAAATAATTATGTTTATTACAGTTATTACTTATATACCACTAAATATGTATGACAGATGTTTATAGTGAAAGTATAGGATAAATTGTGTTCTACTAGTATTTGTATTTGAATTTCTTGATACTATTAACTTTATAACTTCATCTCTACTAATACTATCTTAGTAATCTACTCTTACTACAAATTTGTAACTGTCTGGCACGAAAAAACAGGTGCAGGTTGGCCCATAGATTTACTACCCCCGGGCCTCGATTTTCTCTCGACGGCTCTGAAGACAATGCGCAATGGTATAAATTCTAAGCAATTTTCAAACGCCTCTTAAAATTTTGCAGAGTAGGCATTGTTCTGTCAAAAATTTTCAAATTACTCTATAGGTCATCACCCAATCCCAATGTCGAGAAAAGACCGACATCAGTCCGCCAGAAAGGTTGTCTAATTTTGAATTTATGGTCTCCTCTAGAGTGGTAGTTGGGTTTAGCGAGTGTATCAGAAAGTTTTGTCCAAGATGGTAACCTATTATAGATTTTATATACAGAGTGGCAAAACGTCGCGCATGATGCCTGTAACTTTTGAATTACTTCGTATACGAAAGAGTGACCTGTATGAAAGTTGTTCAGTAAATTATTCCCCACATTTCTACCTGCATGAATTTTTTCTGCCATTTCTGGTTTGGTTGCCATAGAGACTAACTTACTTTTTTAGATGGAACACCCTTCAATATGGTTGCATATTTGGATTCTACTGGGAAAACTCAGACTTTTTTGTATTTCAAATTTTTATTTATTTAAAATTGTAACAAACTTTATAATAACAAAATAAGTAGCCTAGAAAATTAAATAACTTAACATCGAAATAATAAATAAGTCAAACCTTTCAGTGGTTTAGGTGATCAAAATGACCACCATTTTCTGCTAAACAGAGCGCCAGTCGATCTTTGAACCCGTCTACAACGTTTAAAAGGAAGTCCTCTGGAATGGCCCGAATTTTAGCACTAATTCTGACTTTTAAAGATTCTAAGTCACAAAAGGAAGTCGTGCGGGGTTAAGTCTGGGGATCGCGCTGGCCAGTCAATAGCACCTCTTCTGCCACGATTGTCTAAATCCCCCAGGCCAATACTCGGTGTTGCCACGTTGTTGTATAAACCTTAGCCACTGCGCATGTTCTACGTTAGGCGCGGGAAAAGAAATTTTCTTTGAAATGTATTCCTTTCTACTTACTCTTAGTCAGAATTGATGTAAATGAAAACAATGTTAGTTTGTTTATACAGAATAGTGCGGTGAATTATAAATTTCTTATATTATAGTAAAACTATAGCAATTTTAAATGTTTGTCGTACATTATCGATAGTTTAACTGGTTAGGTGATGATATATAGAGAGTAGATGGCTTTTAAAAATTAAAATATAAAATATTGTATATTGAAACTATAATATTGTAAAACTACAAGTAAAACTGTAGTACAAAAATATAACTCTATAACTGGTGTTCAAGTTCTACACTATTTACTTTGCTACATTAAAACTAAATATAAATATACCTATATACTGTATACTATACCGGGTGTTGCATCGTCGAGCGGGACATAGGAAATCCCATGTAATTTTAAATAGGGTCAATTATTGGCTTCCCTAATTATTTTAGAGAAAAATTCTATTTAGGTTTATTAAAGAGCACTAAAACCCACATTCAAAAGAATAACTTTAGATATTTTTGATGAGCCCGTTTACGGGTTATCGCCGATTTCTTTTTAACTATTTCTCCTTTTTATGGCCCCGTATTTGCGGGCACCAGTCAAGGTAAAAGATGACTGTCAAATAAAGTTGTCATTTTGAAATGTGTGCTTTATTGTTATAAAAACTCGTAGGTACATCGAAAATATTAGAGGTGTATTTATGAGTACAAATTAATCTGAATAAAACTAAAATAAAGTATCCAATTACAAGGTTAATTATGACATTTTACATGTTTCAATATTTTACTAATTAATAGGTAGGTACTATTAAATTGTTAGAACTTTAGGATTTAAGAAGATGTTCAAATATTCCTCCATTGACTGCTAGACAATAACCGAGGCGATCATAAAATTCTCTTCTTATATTCGCTAGTTGGTAAACCGAAATTCTATTGCATTCGGCAGAAATAGCATTTTTTAACTCGTCTAGATTTGGGTATTTTTTATCTTTGTATATCCTGTTTTTTAAATGGCCCCAGAGAAAGAAATCATTTGGCGATAAATCAGGAGAACTGGCTGGCCAATTTACTGTATGATTTAAGCCAATAACATTTCCATTAAAAGCACGGTTTAAATATTCCCGGACAGCCAGGGTACTATGTGCCGGGCAGCCATCCATTTGGTACCAAACTTCCTGATTTTCCCTGGCGGCATCATGTAAAGTAGGTAAAATATATCTTCAAGTAGTTCCAAAAAATATTCTGCATTTAAATTTCGTGTAAGAAATAATGGCCCGATAATATTTTCTCCGAAAATCCCAGCCCATAAATTAACTTTTTGTGGATATTGCGTCCTTGTTTCCACAAACCTGTGTTGGTTTTCTTTGTTCCAATATCGATAATTTTGAACATTGGGTTCATCGTTTAAGGTAAATGTGCATTCGTCAGTGAAACAAATGTTTTTTAAAAATTCCCCATCCATGTTTGCTCTTTCCATCATACCAAAACAAAACTCCTGTCGTCGTATTTCGTCCCTATCTCTTAGCTCTTGGTGCTTTTCATATTTGTATGAATAATATTTATGTCGTTTCAAAGCTCGTAACGCTGTGGTGTGATCTAATCCTATGTCATCCTCAAGTTTCCTTGTGCTGATCTTCCCATCATTTTCTTCCACGCACAATAAAACTTGCAAGTCCCTATCATTTCTTGCATCTCTTCTTTGTTCCTGCCTTTCTTCACATCTGCAGTTATTTATTACAGTGCCTTTTGTCTCAAATTTCTTGATAGTCCTTTCGACTGTAGATTTTGCAGGTATCGGTCTATTCGGATACAGAGCAGCAAACATGTCTGACACATTTTGATAACTATTTCCTTGATAATACCATTTAATCATCAATATTTTTTCTTCAGAAGTGTAATTCATGGCTAATATTTTCGATGTACGAGTTTTTATAACAATAAAGCACACATTTCAAAATGACAGCTTTATTTGACAGTCATCTTTTACCTTGACTGGTGCCCGCAAATACGGGGCCATAAAAAGGAGAAATAGTTAAAAAAAAATCGGCGATAACCCGTAAACGGGCTCATCAAAAATATCTAAAGTTATTCTTTTGAATGTGGGTTTTAGTGCTCTTTAATAAACCTAAATAGAATTTTTCTCTAAAATAATTAGGGAAGCCAATAATTGACCACATTTAAAATTACATGGGATTTCCTATGTCCCGCTCGACGATGCAACACCCGGTATAGAATAGAATAGAAAAATATTTAATATGGAGCAAGTTACAAAAATAGGAAAAATTAAAAATCATCAATATTACATAAAAGGTAGCATTCTCTAGGAGTTCTTTCATGCTACCTGTTCATACCTCATCTAATTTAACATTCAATTTAAAAAGCCTAACATAGGAACATTTCTCACAAAATTAATTTATTGTTAAACGCAATTTTTAAAATTAGTATATAAATTAAATAAATTAAAATGCCAGCAATAATAAGAACCCAAATGGGTATAGCGCACAAAGACACAGAATGGCAAAGGACCACAAAATATCATTATTGGTGCCAATATTGGCAGTAGGCAAACGACAGTTCACAAAAGAACAGACAACTATAACTAATATTAGGTCTAGTTTCTCTCTAAATTCTTGAATCATGTACTCTGCAAGAGATGAGCCTTATATATTACATATTATGTATTTTATACCTTTATTTTATTATTTCAAATGACTTGATATACACTTTAACAGCAAACCTTTAACCAGATAAAAAAGCCAAAACCAATTTAATGAAATGTTTTTTAACAATGTTGTTAATATTATGGCCTGATTTCACCTGATGGTTTTCCTTCTAAACTCTAAACACCTCCCAGTTGTTATCCAGCATAATATATCTATTTGGAAAAATATATTTATTAATAATGAATTGTTTACTATAAGAAATTGTATACTTTTTTATAATATAACAATATAAAAATTTCATAGTATAGAAAAACAAAAATATTTAGCTACTTTCTAACTGAATTAGTACCTAATATTGACAATTAGTTGCCTTACAAATATTTCTGATGTAAGGGGCTTGATCGTGACCTCAGACGAACATTTTTGTTCATCTGAGATCGTGACCGTGTATCAAATTCAAATATAAATATGTAATGGGTTTGGTCCTTTGTTACAAAATGACAGAACTTACCGTTCATATCTTTGATCGAAGTTTTGATCATCTCAAATATTAAATTGTAAGCCAGTGAAGTCGGTAAGCCCATTGCTCTGCTGAAATTAATTGTTGCAATCATGTTCCAAACATTTAAAATTCGCTTTTGTCATACGAAACAGCATTTGTTGTTGTCTTATGAATATTTATTAGATGCTTACTCATATTATAGTTTTCCTATCCTCTTTTATTAGTAAAGGTTTTGACTTGTTATTTTATAGTATCGTCTGTCAGCAGGGAACACTATGTATTTCGGGTTGCCATCTAACCCACGCGATGATGGATTGGCTTGGAGGATTTAGACAATCGTCTTCTGCCTACCCAACGTCCTGGAAATTGCTCGCTAATGTATTGTCTAACATTTGCCGCATAATGCGCGGGTGCTCCATCTTGCTGCAACCATACCTGTTCATTTAAGCTATTATTTGCACCCGGTAAAAATATTCAAGAAGGAATTATGTGATTCCTGAGGAGGTTCAGATATTTTTCACTATTCAAATTATCATCCGTGAAAAAAGGTCCCATGTCTACGAACTATGCCCGCCCAAACATTAACTTTTTCGGACCTCTGAGTATGACCTTCCTGGAACCAGTGAGTATTCTTAGCCGACAAATAACGATAATTGTGTCTATTATTAATGCCAATGAAATGGAAAGTAGCTTCATCCGAGAAAATGATATTTCTGACGAAGTTATTATCGTTATTGCATCTTTCCATTATCAGCTCACAAAATTCAGCGCTTCTATCAAAATCGTCCTCGTTTAACTCGTGCACCAACTTTATCTTGTAGGGATGCAACTTCTCCTGCTTAAACAAATTTTTCACTGATGAGACACATTAAAGTCCGTTGCCATTGGCCTGGATGATTGTGTGTACAAGCACGTATAAAAAAGTTATAACTCCTCAAACGAGTAAAATAGACGCGTAGGTGGCGCCCTCTACAAGTAGGAGCCATACTAATATCAAATTCGAATTTCGCATTTTGAACAACCCCTGGATACCAATTTTCGTCCTAATATGGACAATATTTCAAAAATTATTTACGAAAAACAAAAATAAAAATAAATTTTTAACATCCTGTATCTCAAAAATGAAGGGCATGCTTCCTTTTTCCTTTAGCTTACCTTTTCACGTTATAAATAACTGAGGAATCGTCCTGTAAAATATCGGACACTTATTAAACAACACCCTGTATAGCCTCCCAACCAAATTTCTGAGCCTTATAATATCTAGCTTGCTAATGCGGCAGACTTTTCCTCTATCAGTCCTCTCAAACAAATAAAAAGATATCCGGAATCGGTCTCCATTTCACAATTTCCTTGTATTTTAACCATAGTTTATAATACCCACTGTAAAGTCTTGGGGTGATGTAGCACAGTAGTTACATCAATATTCGAGTGGATGCGCTCCTCTCTTGGCAGAGGGCATCAAATTTATGAGACCATGTTTATAGACTCATGGGACAAGTAGAGTCGGGCCGTTTCTTTCTTTAATTTCGCCCGGCCCGAGTTTATGGGCTTCCTGGACGTGCAAAAGATATACAACAAACGCTTCAGACCGTTTTTTAGCCGGCTATCTTCCTTTATTTGGTCATGCAGTTTGTTGCTGGTGCGGAAAACACATTGGCCCTCATACCGGTTGGTTGAGCATCCGTGCTTTTCCTTATAAAATGCGGACTGTATTTTACTAGGTTTTTAATATAATTTTTAAAGAGCTAACGAAAATACTATATTATGGCCGACGGGCATCTTGGGAAGAAGAATTGTGTCTTTGTGGTTTTCCTTTAGGGTTCAATATTAACCAGTGGTCACAGAAGGTATATAGTTGCAAGTCTAACTAACAACACTTGTCTATAAAAATAACGAGATATTTTTGTTTAGTCTATTTAAATTTTTTCATTTATAGTTTTTACTTTAAATTTGTTACACTTTTGGTATAACATACTGTGTTCCTAATATCAGTAGTTTTCGAAATAACGACGTGTTTTGAAAATATCAACAAATTGTGTTTTATTTATTAATAAATAAAACACCAGCTCAGTTTTGATGTAAAGTCATAAAAGCTGTCATTTTTAAATGCAAAAATGTCTTTAACTGAAAGTGAAAGAATTACAATTCTTATGATGAGAGGATATGGCGATAGGGTCAGGTCATCTTACGAAGAGGTTAAAAATTTATTTAATAAAGGATTTCCAAACCGAAATGCAATTTCAAAAGCAACTGTTTTAAAAACTATCCGACGGTTTGAAGAAACTGGAAATTGTAGAGATATAAGACGATCAGGACGACCAGCAGTAGTAGATGAAAAGAAAGGTTTAGAAATTTTACAACATGTTGTTGAAACCCCTGTTTCTTCATTAAGAAACATTTCTCAAGTAAGTGACGTCTGCTTCAAATCCGTTCATAATGTTTTAATAAAACATAATTATATCACCCTTTCAAAATACATGTAGTTCAAGAGTTATCAGAAGATGTTTATGAGCGAAGAATTGAATTTTGTGACATTATGATGTCAAGGTTTGACCAAAATAACCAGTTTTTCAAATTTATAGTATTTTCGGACGAAGCAACATTTATGTTAAATGGTAAAGTCAATAGACACAACTGTAGGTTTTGGGCAAATGAAAATTACTACTGGATGAAGGAAGGTCATACACAACGCCCTGGAATATCGAATGTGTGGGCTGGGCTTCTGGGTAACCACAAGATCGGTCTATCTTTTATTGATGGAAATTTGACATCACAACTTTACCTTGAGCTCTTGGAAACGCAAATAGTGCCTACTATACGAAATGTGATGAGTCCAAATTATGCAAGTACATTCTTCCAACAGGACGGAGCTCCTCCCCATTTTGGTCGAAACGTGCGCGAGTTTTTGAACAACACTTTTCCGAATAGGTGAATCGGTAGAGGGGGTACAATCAAGTGGTCACCTAGGTCCTAACGACTACTTTTTATGGGGGCACTTGAAGAAAAGAGTTTATTATTATATCCTTTCCGTCAGACCCAATCCTTGGACGCGTTTCGCCGTTTACGGCTCCTCAGCAAGGCTCCGGGTCTGACGGAAAGGTAAGGGACCTCAAAGTGATTTAACACAGAAATGCAAGTATACGAATGAGAATTGCAGCACGTGGCTACATCTCGTGGCAACCGCACGTATCAACCCAACCAGGACAGCGAGAATCCATATAGGTTCAAACGCTGGCAAGGCGGCCCATTGAGGGCAAAATACGTTGGGTGTCGCTGGAAGCCAGTGTATCGGTTCAGCCTACCGAAAGCATGTAAATTAAAAAACACAAAATTAAAATAAATTGCTGCACAGCTGCCGATACTACTTCTTGGTTCATGGCATTACATCCTTGAGCACAGAAATGATTTACAACACAATTGAAAAATTTTATTTTCAATTAGCACTCTGTCAAGCTGTACAGGGAAAATAGTTTGAACATTTAATATCAAAAGTATATTTTTTCTAAATTGCACTCGTTATTTCGAAAAGTACTGATGTTAGGAACAAAATATGTTATACCAAAAGTGTAACAAATTTAAAGGAAGAACTATAAATAAAAAAAATACAGGGTGTTACATTTAAAAATATAAAATTCGTTCGAATTCCAGACAAACTAAAGAGCTGGCAACAACGCCAATATCGTCATTCGGTGCGTCAGATCCTCTTACACAACTGGACCAAATTTGGTTTAAGTCGGCCAATAAATTATGATGTTATTAAGCCGTTTCCAGACTTTATACACACACTGTATATTATACAATGTACTGTATGTTTGCTTTAAAATTTTTGTTTTTTAAAATAATCAGAAATTAATAATCGCTTGATATTTTTTATTTGATTTTTATAAAATTCAGAGTTAACAGAGTTAACCTGTGCTCGCCATTGTGAGCTTGTTTGTGTCCTTAATGTAAAATTTGTGTTTATAATATACAGCTCTTGAAAATGGTTTAAGAAACCGAAACGCGTAGAGCGAGATTAAATATTTGTGAAGAATTTTGGATTTTTCTTTCCTCCTTAATATGAGTAATCTTCACCCCGGAGATATCTATGATCCAATTATTCTATATCACGTTCAAAGAGCACAATCAGACTGACTTGAAAGTTGAATTTGCATGTAGCGTCGGCGTCATGTGTCAATTACTAGAATTTCACACCACTTGTTGCCGCCTGTCTTTTCGGTAACACGCGTTTAGGTATTTTTACCCGCGGCCGTGTAAAAGAACGATTAAAGAATAAGTTTTACACTCAATGTGTTAAAATAACCTTCTAGCGGGGTTTCTTTACACGCTAATATGGTGTTATTAATTGTCTTTGTATATAATTTTCCTGATAGAGTGTAAAATGAAATAAATAACACTCATTCAACAAAATTAACTTTTTAGAGAGTTAAATTCATAGGCAAATTTAATACAACAACTTTGGTCCCATATGAGTGTAGAAATGTGGTAAATTATGTTGATCCGGGTGTTAACATTAACACTACTTTTTTTTACCACTCCTGAAATGATTTTTACCAGGTGGATATTTTTTACTGTGTATAGTCAATATCAATATTTTGATACTTTTTCTCCATCATCTTGCTGCTCTTTCTTTTTATTTCTTTAATCCTACAAATGCAAGCCGGCCAGTCGGGCACAGGTCGGCAATATCCCGAAGTATAGCGGTCATTTTCCAGAAAATATGCCCTTTCAACTGACCAGACCTCAGGCTAATGAGGCGATTTGAAATGCAGATGTACGACCGGCAATCCGCGTAAGATGTGTACAGATGACCTAACCTTCATGATTTGTGGGACCGCTAACGGAGTCTCGGAGGCCCCGGAGCCGTTATATCAACCGGAATATCCTGGAGCCCCTTCGCTCATCATTATTAACGCCGTTATGAATAAATACTGAGTGAAATTAACTGGGAAAATAACCCTTTCGCACTTGGACGCTTTATTATAATTCCGATTCTGTCGGAGCTTGTTTTTTCGCTTATTTTGCCCGATGTTCGTTTACAACAGGGGTTCCCAATCTTTTTGCTACTTTGGCCCTTTGAGCGTCTTTTTTCAATTTAGCCCCAAATTTTGTATACAGGGTGGTTTGTTTAGTTGGAGCATGGAATGTTGTGTGCTAAATTTTTCGCCCCATGTTGGCATCTCTTCTACTGCATCAGTACAGCTAAGATGATATGCCAAACTAATGAATATTAAAATAAGTAAACAAATACAAATGTTAAAGAAATAGTCCATACTTTCAGTAGAGTCAAAGTAATGTATATGGATCATAATTGTCTCTTAATAGGTTCCTGTTCAGCGGGACATAATTTGTTATGATATCAGAAGGTAGCTAGGGGGGTAGCAGGGAAGTAGTTACTTTTAAATAATTTTTGGTCCGGTGTATTTATTTATTGTAGTGGAAGGGGGCGACGAGGTGACACAACAAGAGTGAGCCAGTCTCTCGGCAGTTTGCATGGTTTGTTGGGATTAGAGTGGATGTATGATCGTGTAATGAAAGGATTCAAGGAAGCGTTCGTCATTTTGTAGTAATCGATAATGAGTTTGTTCATGTGTTCAGTGATTGTCGGCATTTGTAAGTCATTGTGTAGAGTATGCACCACCGTAAAGCGTGGAGCATCCGTCATGATTCTAAGGACTTTGTTCTGAAAAGTTTGAAATTTGCGAAAAGCTGACTTATTTAAGGTGCACCAGGAGGCGACACCATAAATTAGAACTGGCCGAATAATTGTCCTGTAAAGTAATGTCTTTGTTCGTGAGTATAGTCTACTTCTACTGTTGATGAGAGAGTAGATGACGCTGAGTTGACCATTTGCTTTTTTCAAGCGTTGGTCTACGTTGTCGGTTCAAGCCAGCCGCTTATCAAAGCTTAGACCCAGATATTTAACTGTTTCACCCCAGCTAAAGCTATGGTTTGTTAGAACTGTCAGTCGCGGACGGCATACGCGTGCGACAGAATCTGCAGCGTACGACGTTATCGGTTTTGAAGAGAAGGTGTTTTGATAGAATCGAAATAGATTAGTGCGTGATTGTATGCTGGTAGGTGATGACAAAAAATATTTATTATTAAATTTTGTCAAAATTTATTTTTTATAACAATGGCTGAACATTTATTGCTGCCAATACTTATTGACGAAGAAGAACATGAACAAGAACTTCTTTTGAGCTTGATTAGTTCTCGTCGCCAAAATAAAAGGGAAGATGAAATTATTTTTTATAGTATTGTCCTTGTAACTTTTACTTTTTGCAGTATACATTTATACAACGGGGGATGTTCTCGTACGAGATCAATTAATTTCTCGTCTTCCTCTGCTGAAAATTTGGTTGTCATTTTAAATTTTATTATAATAATTACTTTTTTAACACACTGCCACTGTTAGATCAGCTGAACGACTGCGCTGAAATCAAATCGAGTTTGATTTCGACCGAAACAATACCGCGCATAACTTTCTGCCTACCGTCAGTCTACCTGAGCAGATTCTAACAAACCGGCTACGCATCTACTCGCCTTCTGGATTTCAACGTAAGTCCGAGGCGCACAACTGACTGTCTGCTGTGCGCCACGAACAGCTCTAACAAACCAAAGCTTAAGACTGGTGTTTTTGAGACTTTCAGTCTGGTTTGTGGAAATTTGCTTCTGGCTCTTGAAAAGTAGATAGCTTGGGTTTTGGCATCATTAAGGCGAATTTTCCATTTATTTAACCACGCCTCGATAAGTTTTATGTGACGTTGCAGCTTAGAGACTACCAGCCTTGGCTGTTTGGCGGTAATCGCTCTGTTTGACCGAATTTAGGAATATCGCTGGTATAGATACTGTACAGAGCCGGCGCAAGGGGGGAGCCCTGCGGTACTCCGGCTCTGACGTGTCGCACAGTTGATATCGCATTCTCTGACGAGACTGCGAAAATTCGGTTCGTCAAAAATGTATGAATCACCTTTATTAGGTAGTTCGGCATACCTAACCTTATTAACTTTAAAATTAGTTCGTCGTGCCAGACCTTATCAAAGGCCTTGCTGACGTCGAAAAAGACCGCTCCCATACTGAATCGTCTGTTAAAGCCATTTCGGATATTTGAAGCCAGTCTAGTCGTTTGGCGAACTGTGCAATGAGCAGTCCGAAAACCGAACTGCTCTGGTGGTAAAATGTTGTTGTCAAATACAAAATTGTGAATACGATAAAGTATGAGTTTTTCAACAACCTTATACCAAGACAGGACAGAAGGCTGATAGGCCTATAGCTGACTACAAATGTTTGATCTTGGCCTGGTTTAGGGATTAGAACCACTTTGGCCTTTTTCCAAACCTTTGGGAAATGGCCTTTTTCAATAATAGCCTGTGCAATGTTTACTACGTCTGTTATCACATTGTGGGGCAAGTTCTTTAACGCCTCCATCTTTATGCCGTCGAAGACTGGAGCCTTTTTGACTTTGATAAATTTAATAAGGTCTTTGACTTCTTCCATATGAATATTGCTAATATTTTGAATGGGGTGCTCGATAGACCTATAAATTCGTATCGTTCTGGAGACCTGCGCATCCCTCTCTGGTAAATTGCAAGCTCCGACCTACACACCCCGAATCGGTCCTAAATTAAGTTCACCCTAATTTGCATACAATAGAAAGACGAATTTGGTGAATGAAAGTACTGTAATACCGGCGTTACTACAGGTAGTTTATTAGAATAAAGTATAATAATAATTATACTTGATTGTAATCAAATTTCGTACAAAGAGGTTTATTTAACTTTACAATCTCCAATAGCTCCTTTTTCAGCATATCTTTATGAGATGGCTTCTTATTTACAGTAACAGAATTATGTAATTTTTTTTCCAAGAAGACGTTGGTATTTTTTCGGATTTTCTTGTGTGGTAGTTGGCATTATCCATGACTATAACAGACCCAGGAGGAATGAGATCTAGCATTTGCTGGAAGTATTCTTCAAAGACATCAGCATTTTATTTATATTATATATATATTATATTTATATGCCATATTTTACCAACGGTATATCCTTCATTTAGCCAAGTTGCGTCTATATATTAGATATTCCTGTTTTTCCTTCGAAACTGTTTAACTGCCCTCAAATATGGTCGTCACCAGCAGATGATTTCGTCCTTCTCTATTAAAAGTGATTTTTTGTTTTGAATTTCTTCATAACAAAAATTCATTTCCTTCAAAGTTTTCCATTGTTTCTTCTTACCCATGGGTGGAATGAAATGATCCTTTTTCATTCCACCCATAGTTATCTATAGTTCAATAATGATTTATTACTTTCTCGCATTAGGCAACAGACTATGACGTACTAACTAGTCATATTAAAATATTAATTGTATTAAGATTCCAATATAGAGAAACATTATGGATAAAAGATAATAAATTAAGTTATAGCAGTAGAGGAAAAAGGTTTTTTTATGTAAGTTTTTTAAATTTTTATATGAAGATTAAGAAAAGTTAGTATATAATAGTACATTATTTAACGAGCGTATAATGAAGGCTATATTACACGAGATTTTAAAACACGAGCCGAAGGCGAGTGTTTTAAGGATTCGAGTGTAATATAGCCATTATACGCGAGTCAAATACTATACTTTATCTACGACTATTCAGTATTCAAGAAGTTAGAAAATGGATTCAGAGCAACACATTTTATTACAATAGGATTATTATTAATGGTATTTCTTAACTAAAAAATACAATTCAACGATGTTAACCATAATTAAACAAAATACAATTGCAGCCCGAATTTCTGGAGGGGTACTTTGGATTTCGTTTTCGTCATCCGAAATCATGATATTTTACTTTGAAATCAACAACAAAATGTCACAGCGAAACTTAAATGACTGAGGAAAAAAATGATTCGTTTACTTGTCAATCGGTTGCTATGGTATTAATACCATTCACGCCTGCTTAAACTAGATCTGGTGCGTTTTTATCGTAATTTAGGTAACTTTGTTTTGTTGGGACCGTGGAATATGAAATCTCATATTCCACGGCTGTGGAATATGAGTAACTATGGTAATATGAACCACATTATATATGTACTAACAAACACATTATGCTTCTATTATTAAATAGTCGTAGATAAAATTTTTTATGTTAGTGTTATTAAATAACATGTAGATATAGGGCTATGCCCCATATTTTATCAATCAATGAGATGCGTGGTTGTTCCAGTTTTATTAGGATTAACTTAAAATTTATTAATTGTGATTTTAACAAAATTTCCATGGTCTCGAGTTCAAATGTTTCTTATTAGTAGCCAAAGGAACGTCTGCTGCTTAATAGGTTTAATGCATTGTGAAGAGACATGTCATTGTGTATTATTAAATATTTTTTCTTTTTTAAAATCAAACATGTGTAGTATAATATAAGAGTCACGTAACATGCCAACATGTCAAAACAGTTCAAATACGAATTTGAGTCAAAAGTGTAAATAGTTGATGAGCGGTTCTTTTAAAGTGACCGTTTATTTTAATGAGTCGTTTTGTCGTTTCGTTTCTACACGATATGACTATCAGGAAAGCCACTGAAAATGTCCGTAGTGAAAGGACCATATTTTAAAATACAGGGTAGATGTAAAAGGACAAATTTATGAATTAGAATTAATTTGTTCAAAATTTCTTGCGAAAAGGAATATGCAGATATGCATGTAATGGTATGCAAAATTTCTTAATTTATTGTAGTAAAATAGGGTAAAGGAACACACTGGGTTTTAAAAAAGATGTTTGTTTAAAAAAACATTCAAAAAAACAAAGAAAAATAAAAGTAAACAATCTTTTAACCTGAAATTGTATAGAAGGCATTTATTACTAAATATTTTCCAAAATTTTCAACTAAAAAGGATTGTCTTCTATCAGTAAAAATATGTTTATACAAAGAGAAGCTACTATCAACATCTACTGATGTAATGGGACAATACTGCAACTTAGGTAGTAAAGTATAAGGTCAAGATACAACTTCGTTGGATGGTTTACCTTCATAAATGCTTTTTATTGCAGTTAAGTATTTAAATCCTTCATTCTTTTTTACAGTTACATCCAATTTGTTCCTTACTTGACCTCTTACTTTAATGTTGTTACATTTAGCGGAAAATGTTTCAACAATACTAATTAAGTCTCTTAAAGTTAAATTTCTACTCTCTAGCGAGGATGTTATGTCCGGTATAAAACTAATATTCACCTTAATAAAACCAAGATCTTTAGCTACACTTGCACTTTTTAACAATTCTTTACTTTGCATAACTCACTGCGAATCGTCATATAAATCCAAAATAAGTTCTTTAGTGGCTTCGAAATGTTCTGCGTAGAATATTGCGACCTTAATCCATGTTCCCCACCGGGTAATTACAGGTTCTGGAGGTAAACTAACTCCTGGTAATCTCTTCTTATACATCTGCACTCTTAGAGGTGCTTTTAGAGACACTTTTTTTTACATTTGAAACTATTTTATTTACTAAAGGATTTTCAGTTCTGACGGTTTCTGCGACTCGGTTTATTCCATGTAAAAGACAAGTCACATGTACCATACGGGGGTAAAAGATTCTTAAGTTTTGGCCTACTTTTACCATATACGGTGCTGCATCAGACTAAAGCACTAAGAACTTCTCATTTGGGACTGGATTTGGTAAGAAAAAGCTCTATAGGGACTGCTGAATAAATCGGGTTATGGCCACATTATTAGTTTTCTTTCGCTGCTTAGAAGCTATTAAATGTGGATCTGTTGCTTTATCTTCTTGAAGTGCTCCGATCATAAGATGTGCGATATATCTGTCACAAGCATCTGTGCTTTCATCAACAATAATGTAAAAAATTTTAACACCCAGTGAAGCTCTAGTTTCTTCTAAAACGGTTTCGTATACTGAATAAACAACTAACAAAATTTCACTTGCTAAAAGTTTTTTAAAAAGTTGTACTCATTTATTTGAGGCAACTACTAAAACTGAAACCAAACTCGATTTAGTTCCCCTAAAGATGACTGTATGTAAGGTCGAAACATGTAGGGACAATCGCTATAAAAAAATTTAATTTTACAATGTATATCATTGGTGGAGGAAGACAGAAGTTTTGTTTTAATTTTTATTAAGATCTCTATTATCTCTTTCTTCAGCTATATTGACATTCTGAGTTGAGCATTTACAGTTATTTATTACAGTGCCTTTGGACTCAAATTTACTAAAAATAAGTTTAATTAATGAAATGGAAGGGATATGCTTATCAAGGATTTGAACTGAAAACATTTCAGCCCCTGCTCCTAAACTCTTTCCTGTATAATACCACTTAATCATAGTTACTTTTTCCGTAATGGAATAGCTCATATTCAGGTTAGTTCAGGTTAGTTTGGTTTCAGTGTAAGTAGTTGCCTCAAATAAATGAGTACAACTTTTTAAAAAACTTTTAGCAAGTGAAATTTTGTTAGTTGTTCATTCAGTATACGAAACCGTTTTAGAAGAAACTAGAGCTTCACTGGGTGTTAAACTTTTTTACATTATTGTTGATGAAAGCACAGATACTTGTGACAGATATATCGCACATCTTATGATCGGAGCACTTCAAGAAGATAAAGCAACAGACCCATATTTAATAGCTTCTAAGCAGCTAAGCGCCTTCAATGAAAATGTTGTCACTGACGCTACTTTTCGTTTTGTCAATGCCAAATAATAATTTGCTGGTGTTTGCTGTATTACCTAAACTATGATAATTTCGTAATTTTGCTATCACATTCAATTGAGTAAATTAGGATTGGTTTATTAAAATTTATTAAAACTTGGCACTATACCGGCCTCTTCAAAAAATTATAATACAATTTTTCTCTAAAATGTACAGGGGAGCCAATATTTCGCCACCTCAAAGTTTACATGTGATTTCCTTTGTCCAACTAAGTCATGCATCACACGATATTTTTACAATAGTACACTAGTGCCAAAAGTAATTAAATAACGTCGGTATCAAATATACGTTACCATTGCCTACAGCTAAACCAAACATATTTAAATTTGCACAATTAAATTTTCATTGTGTTGGATCAATGATGGTTTAATGGTAATTTCAATTAAATTACATAATTCCTTTAATTCAGGATTTAGTTGTCCGTTATCAATTAAATTATTCCAGTGACTGAAATATATTCAGGTATTGGGAATTAAACGTTTCTCTCCCTGAGAAAGACAGTACATTTTACGACTTTTATAACTTAAGACCAATTAGAACTAAGTCTCCAACGAAAGACGATTGCGGTAAAAGCTCAATTTTGAAACTAGCCTTCGATATGGCCCTCAAGCCATCCGATAGCCCATTAGAGGGCCCGTTTACCGAACATCTAAACATAAGGCTGCTATTTCACTTAAAACCAATTAGGGGTGGGACGTAGGATAAAAGCCGCTGATAATATTTGCTGGTAGCGACACATTATTATATCCATACTTTATATAGTCACCAAGCATATGTTATCACAGTTCTACTTCACAAAAACAATTTTCTTTTGCCTATAACAATCTTTTGCTGTTGTTTTGTGGTTTGTGAGTATTTCAGGTCCTTTTTAGATCTAAGTATGGTCAACAAGACTTAATATTTCCTTGATTATTCCCTTGGGAGCCTAAATTATCGAGGAGTCAAGTTTTCATACATGTGCTCCCGGACTAGGGATTTCATCCCTTATAATACCAACGTAATGGGTCCTTTATAGTGTTCACAAAAGGAATACTGAGTGCTTTATCCAGCTTAGCGCTATTGTGCTTATATTAAACACTTCAAATTTGCGTGGCGTCCTTATCTTGGGCCTGCGGATTATCGGGGTTGATTTTTTAGGGGGCTGTCATGTCGTCAAAACCCTTTGGTAGCGGGATTAACGATGATTATGTAAAAAAATGCGTAGCTGTTACACCTCTCGTAGAGGTAGAAAAAGATGTGTTGGTTCAGGTTATACAGGGTGACTCGGATCTAAATGTACATACATCACCAGGAGATAGTGGACATATTGGGGGTTCTAAATAATCTATCTTTAGTGGGTCCATCTTTCCTCGTTACTTAGATACAGAGTGTTTTATAAGGTTTGGCTCATTTTTGTTTTTGCCATAATTCTTTTAGCACCCGGTATAAAATGTTCATATTCGGTGGAAATATTTTGAGTAGCTATCGCTTCAAAATGCCGTATGAAAATTTTTTGAAATTCAGGTCCGGACTTTAAAAACAAGACTGATTTCATTTTTTTAAATTCAACACCCTGTATATCATATTTTTGTAAATTTTATTTTTATTTGAAAAACACATAAAAAACTAATTCTAATGACATACTTATCAAAATCCCCGCACTCGCCGCTCAGCCATAATAAATTGCTCTTCTTTAGATGTTGAAACACATACAAAATAATAACTGTTTTTATAACGACAATAATACCAATAATAAGAAATAAACCAAAGTAATAAAATAGCGGCGTGTTAAAATTTGAAAATTTTCAATTCAATTTGACTCCATGGCTCGGCACCTCAGAACAACGAAATATTGGGGGGCAACAAAACATAATAAGTCATTGTCAGTTGTAACCTGTCAGATTTTTGGGCATTACGAGGATATTTTTGTTAAACATTTACTTCTCGTTTAAAATGCCCCATCAATTTTCAAACCAAGAATACGCTGATATAATATTTGTATATGGATTTTGCGATGGTAACGGGCGAGCCGTTTCTCGAGAGTATGAATTAAGGTTTCCTGGAAGAAGATGTCCAAACCATCAAACATTTTCAAATGTATTTTCTTTTGTTCGTGAACAAGGACATTTTCCGACACAAAATAATATTGATCAGCCTGTAAGACACCCAGTTCCACAGGAAGAAGACATTTTAAATTTGATTGAAGAAAATCCAAAAACATCCACAAGGAAAATTGCTAGACGTCTGCATATAACGCAAAAATTAACCCATTCAACAATAAAAAAATGAAGGCTTATATCCTTATCATATCCAAGAGGTACAAAGGTTGGAACCAGGTGATTATGCTAACCGTTTGGTTTTTTGTCAGTGGATTAGGAGGCACCAAAGAGATATTCACCGGACTTTTTGGACCGATGAAGCTTAGTTTACCAGAAATGGAGTCAACAATTCCAGAAATTGTCATCTAGAAAATCCAAATGCTATTAGGCAGTCTCACTCGCAACATAGATTTTCCATAAATGTTTGGGCAGTTATAATCAATGGTAAATTGATTGGCCCACACATCTTTGAAGAAAGATTAGATGGAAACCAATATTTACACTTTTTGGAAAACATTTTGCCAAATCTTCTCCAAAATGAGAATGTTAATTTAAGAGGAATGTATTTCCAACACGATCGAACCCCTCCACATTATGCAAGAATTGTTTCCGAACTTTTAAACAATAGATATCCCAACAGGCCAGCAAGATCTCCCGACTTTAACCCGCTGGACTGGACTGGAAGAAATTAATACACGGGACCAGCTCTTGCAACGCATTATCACTTCATTTCAGGAAATAAAAAATAGACCAGGTGTAATCAGAAGTGCAGTTTCAAATTTAAATATCAGAGGAAGAAAATGTGAAGAAGTTAATGGTGGGCATTTTGAAAATATTCTCAAATAACTATGTTTTTGTTATTTTTGTTATTATTGGTATTATTGTCGTTATAAAAACAGTTTTTATTTTGTATGTGTTTCAACATCTAAAGAAGAGCAATTTATTATGACTGAGCGGCGAGTGCGGGGATTTTGATAAGTATGTCATTAGAATTAGTTTTTTATGTGTTTTTCAAATAAAAAATAAAATTTACAAAAATATGATATACAGGGTGTTGAATTTAAAAAAATGAAATCAGTCTTGTTTTTAAAATCCGGACCTGAATTTCAAAAAATTTTCATACGGCATTTTAAAGCGATAGCTACTTAAAATATTTCCACCGAATATGAACATTATATACCGGGTGCTAAAAGAATTATGGCAAAAACAAAAATGAGCCAAACCTTATAAAACACTTTGTATCTAAGTAACGAGGAAAGATGGACCCACTAGAGATAGATTATTTAGAACCCCCAAGATGTCCACTATCTCCTGGTGATGTATGTACATTTAGATCCGAGTCACCCTGTATAGCTCAAAATAGTTCTGATTTAATACTAAAAGTATACTACATGTTGCTTTGATTTATGGGTTCTGAAGGGAAATAGTCTTTACTGATGTTCCGTTATATCGCCTAAAGTGGTGATGATTAAGAGATGATTAAATTGGAAAAAAGTTGCTCACTACTGAACTCTGAAGATATTCAGGACAGCCCGATTTTTTGCGATATCGTTTTTATTGTTTTCTGATTTGAAGAGATATGTCAAAATAAATTTTACATTCTTATTGCCACTTTATATCTTCTACAACAAGGTTTAATTAAATTTTTATTCTGAGGTTTCATTTTGTGGCAACCATCATTAACCTTGTTGTTTTAAATAGTTCAAAAATTCCATTTGACGCTTTGTAAACTCTACTTTTTATTCTGAATCGGTTTAATGCAAATGAGCACCTTATTGTTATTATGATTTTGCACTCGCTATACGGGAAACATTCCTACATCTCATTCCAGATATCACCGATATCAAAAGGATTGAGCTCTGTGGGGGGCCCTTTCCGTGTTAATGGGCCCATAGAGTTCTTCTTTGGTTACCCATATACTTCTTCACTGTTCGACTTGTTGAAAGTAGTACTGCTTTCTGCATATCTTTGTAGAGATCTTGAGGTACTTCTTGCATTGTAAGGTTTTCCAAAAGCTTGCTTAGGAGTACTCCTGTTGTTAAAACAATGATCGGCATGATTTCGATGCTGTCCATATTCCACTGTCTTCATATTTGCTCCTGGAGGTCCCGATACTTCGCTATTTTCTCAGCATGCTTCACTAGAAGGTTTGGTAAAGCTACATCTATCAAAGTCGTCTTCCTCGCCCTCTTGTCTACCACATCAAGGTGTGGTCTGTTGTGGGCCACCGTCTGATCAGTGAGAGTAGTCCGATCCCAGTACATCTTGTAGTGGTTGTTTTCTAAGATCGTCAGTGTTGTATATCTATAATATGGGATCTTCTCGTTTTGGACAAGCTGTAGCTTCACCGCTAACTCCTGGTGTAGGATCTTGGCCACTGCGTCATGCCTCTCTTTGTATTCTGTTGCAGAAAACATCTGGCATCCTCCCGTGATGTGCTGGATTGTTTCTGCCGTTTGACATTTATCTGCCTGTACTGAGTCGTCTCTAATTATGTAGTTCAGGTAGTTTCTAGTTGGTATGACCTAATCTTGGATGCCAATAGAAATCCCTCCGTTCCAGGGAACATCCGTTCAGAGATGAGCCAGTAGTTCGACTCAAGACTGTCGACGTAATGCTGGGCTGCCTCGTTCAGGTGTCGTCAGTGCAGAGGTTTTTCCTTCCATATCTGCAGCTTTTCTTTATTGGTCTTGTGGTGTTGTGGGACATTCTGATCCCTCAATCTTAGAGGAGTGGAGTGGTCTGCTTCGCAAATAGCATGGTGTAGGTCTGAAGTTTGGGCTTTATTGCGGAAGTACTCCCTTAAGTTGGGTTATGTGTTGATCCATTATTTTTCCAATGTCTGCCAGACCTCTTGATATCGTGGTAGAGTGATTCACTCTACCGCACTTCTTGGGTGATGTTTCAGTGTTTTGGTCTTCATTGTCAGTCACGCTCCAGTCTACTATGCCGAATGAGTAGGACAGAACTGAGCAGGCGTAGGTGTTGATTGCCTTGAACAAGTTCTTGCTGTTCAGTTTCGTTCTCAGAAGCCTTTTTATTCTCCTAAAAAACTCTTCCCTTATATCTGTCTTCATCGCTGCATGACTAATGCGTTGAGCCTGCTTCATCCCCACGTATTTGTAGTTCTCGCCTTCTTCCATTGCCTGAATCTCCTGGCAATCTTGCATAACGAACGGCTTTTGCTGTATTTTTCCCTTTATCATGGTGAGAGTACCACATTTATCTAGGCCAAACCGTATTCCAACATCACTGGAGAATTTCTCAACTATTTTAAGGATCTGGTCCAGTTGGTTCTTGGTAGCAGCCATTAGTTTGAGATCATCCATATATAGAAGATGGTTAACTCTACTTGCTTCTTGGTTGCCGTTTTTGGTAGTGAATCCATATCTTGTGGAGTTTAGTCGGTTGGACAGAGGGTTCATAGCTAGACAAAACCACAGAGGATTCAAGAAATCACCTTGGAATGTTTCTCGTTTTATTGGAACTGTATCCGTGGAAACATTGGTGGTCCCCTCATTAAGATGGACCTTGGTATTCCACATCCCCCTTGCATGTTGCAGAAATGTTATCAAGTTTATTATTATTATTATTATTATTTTTTGTTATTGTTGTATCTAAACTCTAGTTGGCTTTATTTTATTTTTCTGATTTTACAATATTTACAATTTAAAACAAACTAACAATTTAGAAAATATAGAAGCTTATTTAAGAAAATGCAACTAGTTGGTATTAATCTATTAATTAGTTTTATTTTATTTTTAACATTTTTATTATTGATATTATTTTCCATTTCCAATATTCCACCCTCATTCTCTAAACATAAATAATATCGGTACATAATTTCTTCCATGACGCTATCTAATACATCTGAAGGTATTCTTCCTATTGCGGCTGAACTGCAGCTTCTAACTCATAATTATTTTAAAAAGTCTTCCAGTAAACTTCAATTGCAAGGAATCCCCCAAATAAAAGTCCATCGGTGTAATATCTGGGGATCGCGGAGGCGAGTTTATGAAACCGTGGTGGTAATTTAATGGTTTTGAAGGCGCTCTCTCAAATATTCCATATTATTTCTGGAATTATAAGAGGTAGCCCCATCTTGTTAAAACCACCTATTATTGGTTACTGCTAGAGGAAGGTCGTCAAGAATATCTTAGAATCTTAGATGTCGTTTCTTAATAATAATAATATTTCTTTCACAAGTGTCAGGATAAATGCAAAATTATTATTAACACTTATATTAAAAACTAAGTAAAACTATTACAAAAGTAATTAACAATTTATATCAATTTCCGTGGTTCCGCGTTTTTCTTAAAATAATTTATAGAAAAAATATGAATTTTACGCCGGACTTTCGAGCAACACAGTATATTATCTCCTTAAGTTTTGCATGGGATTTCCTATGTTTCGCCAGCCATTGCATAACCGTCTTACTTAATTACGTGAAACCGAATTTCGAGACCATAAACCAAAGTAATATTATCTCTTTCATTTCGACTACACCCAATCCTCGAAAAACTTCCATTTTCCGAAGCTTTTTCTTTAATTTCGTCCAGATTTCCCGAAATATGGCAGAAACGAAACGGCGTTCCGCATTCCCCGGTTCGAAGTTGATTTCCCTGGAGCTCGTCTCCACAATACTGGCTCGTTTTAGTCGCTTCTACCTTTACTTCGTTGTGTTATCCACAGAACTATTTGCAGTTTCCAGAAACGACTGTTTATTTTACTGTTCGCTATACTGGTAAGGAGCAGAAGTCAGTTAAAAGAAGTGAATTGTCATTTGGAGTAGATATTTTTAGAATAAAAATAATAAGAATAAACAATCGAATTGTCTTTAAATTTTATTTAGAAAAAAAACTTTTCTTCCTGTGAATTTCTGGAAATCGGATCGATGAATATTAGTTATTGTTCATAATCGTTCTTTGATATAACGTTTAGCTAGACTACTAGATTTCTACCTCTCGTGCTATTTTAAACACATAATATCAGCACTTGCTCTATAAGCAGTGTAGCTGAAGTTATTCTTAGTCTTGAAAGCATAACCTATCATGCTAAATTGCGACAACAGCGACGATATACTATTTAAGAAAAAACAAGTACTAGTAGAAGTAGTAGTTTTTTTTTTTGTTGAGGAGGTAAAACAATCTTCGAAAGACGACCTGCCGATGGTTCTCATGTGGTCGGATGTGTCGGATTCGCTTTCTCTCGAGGAATACGTGTCTTCCGACTAAAAAGCTTATTCTTCCGATGACTTTAGACTCTTCTTTGTTTGGCTTTCATTTCTGTACTGCTTATAAGGGCATATCTTCAGAATGGTTGCTGTCTTTTCACTCTTTACTACTGTCCACCTCGTTAATTCCCTTCCTTTCTTTCCATGATGGCTCTCGCTAGATCTTTTACTACAATCCATGCTCTTAAGCTCTTTGCAATTCCATGTACAATATTGACCGTTATTAGAATCCGCCCAAGCTCTCTGCCTTTTCGAGTTTCGGGTAAGTGAACGAAATGCGACTCTGATTCATCAACTCTTTAAATTATTATTTCTGACTTGATGAATCAAAAAAGAATCGAATCCCTAAGAAACGATGAATTAATTCTTTCGATTCAATGAAGTGATTCGTTTGTTTTGAACGAATCATTCGTGAACGACACACCTCTACTCTCTAGTGAAAACTTTATCATTGCAAACTTCTTTGTACTGTCCCCTTTTTTTGTCTCCTTGGACAGTGTTTGGGAAACACGTTTTCTAATAATCAAAGTAATAACGTAGGGTTTTATCTCGCAGTATTTTAATTCTAAACTAAATAATATTAAATTCACGTCTACGAAAACCGTTTACCAGTAGCTTTGCAATAGGTTTGCGGCTTCAAGAATATCTGAATTTGGTTCTGTGATGTTTTAACCGACAAACGGCAATATTATTAATTGCTTCTACGGGTTTTTCAATTTTCTTATTGGCAGTAAACAAGTATGGCCGCTACCCTGGGCGGACGCGACCTCCGTTGGTTGGTCAATAGGGTCCATGTGACCACATGTGATTGGTGGACCTCCCAGACTAGAGCGCTGTAGCACTATAAACAAAGCAGTGTCCTCTTAGACTTAAAAACAAGCAGATGCTCCACGTGGCTGAAACAATAATAACACGTGTTTTGATCTGACATGTGTGATTTTCTACTGTTAAAGTAATTGATATTTTGGGGACGCATGCCCGGTAACACAGGTTGCTATTCTTTTAAACGCATATTGAAAGTACCGTGAATTTCACAGTTAAGTTCTGATTTATTCTCTATGGTAAAAACCGATGAAATCCTAACGGTATCTCCTGTCTGTAACAGACAAGACTATACGGCATAGTCGGATTTTTAAGGTGTTTCAGAGTAATTTAATATCCGTTACCCCATAGGTTGTCAATTAATTCATTACATAGGTTTTTCCAGTTTTCTCTTTTGGCTTTGTTTAAGTTCATTCTTAACTAGTTTGTAATTTGATTTTACTTCCCATATTTTCGGGTATAATAATAATTGTTCTTCGTTTAAATTGCCTAAGTCCTGGTCTGGCAACTGTGCATTCCCTTCTGTTCCTTCCACCAAAAAGGTACTTTCAAATTTGCTTCGGGTTCTACCGTAGTGGTAGTGGTAGAGTTGGTGGTAGTGGTAGCAACGATGAATGTTTTTTTAATGTTTCTTTTATGTCAGGAATTTTTATATGAATGACAATTAAGAAGTTGCCTAGACCCCGACCTTACAAATATTAAGGAGTAGGTATAATCAAACCTGACACCACTACTTCTTATATCAAGCGAGGCGTTGTTTTATTCAGATTAAAAGAAAACTCCTTCTGGCTCGTTTGCTATAACCTACACCAATAGACTCGTCTTTTATTCATAACAAAACAATATAATTTCTATTGTTAAATCATGTTGACGTGTGCATTACTGTACATTGTACATCCATGTATTATTAAAGAGTTGTGAAGTCTAAGGGCGACTATATCAAACTCCTGATATAACTCAATCAATAAGAACATCATTGTTTAAATAATTGTAGTCAAGGAACTTATGCTGGTAACAGGACATTTTATCCTCTTTTATTAACAATAAAAGGCAAATTACTGAGTAAATTCTAACTGAAGTTCACGTACCCGTGTATCTTAATAATCAAAATGGACTTCTCAAGATCAAAAATATTAGGCTTTATTGTACAGGGTGTCCAGTTTTTGATGGTTTTACGTGGTATCTCCATTATTAGTAAAGATAGAAGGATACGGTTTTCGCAGCACTGTGTGAAACAAAAGAAGCCGCAATCAGAATTTTTCTAGTCCTCCTTTTTTTTGATGTACGGAATGTTTTTGAAAATTTTTTATTTTGGGACACCCCCATATTTAGGCTACCCTGTAGCTTATCAAAAGGAAAATAAATGTTCTTTTTGTAGTTCTTTACGTAGAATCCAGTGAGGCACTCGCTTTTTTTTACGTTCAATAGTTTCCGAGAAAAAAAAAACAAACTTGCTTTCCTTCTAAATGGGCCATCCTATATATTTTTTAATAATATAATTTAGTTTACAACAAGCTTCTCAGAAATATATGACACCTTATTTTCATTTTTAATATTAAGCACGATATTTACGTTTTATTAAAAAATATACATTTTTTGTTAGTAGGCTATGACGGATATTTAAAAAAACTATTACTGATATGATAATTACTGCAAAAGAAATATATTTTGGACTAATAATAAGGCATAAATCGAGTTGTGTTTTACTACCTAAAATATTAGAAACAAGAACTGATAAATTTATAGAATTTTCTCATAAATATCGCTCAAATTGTTCTCCACTATGCCTTAGATATGTTTCACACATTAATGAATTTAAAATCATAAAAGGCCGCGTTTGTAACTCCCTAAAGGCTCTTTCAGTGGCATTTCTTAAATCTGCAATTGTTTGGTGTTGAGTAAAATAAATTTTATTTTCAAGGTATCCCTACAAGAAGAAATCCATAACCGACAAGTCGGGTGACCTTGGTGGCCATCTTACAGGTCTATTAGTTCCAATCCAGTGGCTTGAGAAATTCTTGTTTAAGGAGGCCCCGATAATTAGCGCATTGTAAGCGGGTGCTTCATCTTGTTGCAGATGCAAGTTATTGAGACCCGCTACGGGCACGTGTTCTATTACTTCCGGCACAACGTTTTCCAGAATTTCCAAATATTAACTTGCATTAAGGCTGCCTTCAAGTACATTATAAATTATTTTGCTTCCCAGTATTAAACATGAAACTTTAAAGCCAAACCTGCCTTGTCGTTCGAGTGGCAATATTACATGCTGATTTTCCTGAGACCAAAATCTCATATTGTGCCAACTAAATATACCAGCACTGGTAAAATGAGACTCATCGGACCATATAACGGTTCTTTCAAAATTATTTTCCCTGTTGATATTTTGTAAATACCAATTACAGAACTCTATATGGCGCTGTGCATCACCAGGATGTAAGTTTTATACTTGGTGAAATCTATATGGCTTAAAATTGTGTTTTATAGGATTGTTTGAACTCTTGATTTAACTACTTCGACCGAACTAGTTGGATTTGTTTCAATTAAAGCTAAAACATTTATTTCATCAGTCTCGCGGTTTTCCTGGTTGTAGATTTTAGGCCGAGGTTTAGAAAATTTGATTTCATCCTTAGAAAAATTCTTTTATATCTACAAGTAATTTAAGAAATTTAATAAATCTTCATAGAGATACTACAAAAAGGCGTATATTTACCTACCTATTGAAATATACTTCTAATGCTTCATGGACATAACAAACGAGCATGTATTTTTATTCATTATTTTCAAAGTTTATATTTTCTGCCATAATTAGGAGAAACTGATTTTTTACTATTAATTAGATATTTTAAAACAACTTAGAGAATCTAAATACTCTGACAGAAACTAAAGAAGTTTTTAATATGACATAAATTACTGTGTTCTTTTCGTTTTTTAAATACCCGTCATGGCCTACTAACAAAAAATGTATATTATTTAATAAAATGTAAATTTTGTGCTTAATATTAAAAACAAAAATAAGGTATTATATATTTCTGAGAAGCTTGTTGTAAAGTTGTAAACTAAATTATATTATTAAAAAATATATAGGGTGACCCGTTTAAAAAAAAAAACAATTTTTTTTTTCTCGGAAACTATTAAACGTAGAAAAGATCTGAGTTACGTCACTGGATTCTACGTAAAAAAACTACAAAAAGTACATTTGTTTTCTCTTTGATAAGCTACAGGGTAACCTAAATATAGGGGAGTGTCCCAAAATGTAAAATTTTCAAAAACATTCCGTTTATCAAAAACAAGGAGGACTAGAAAAATTCTGATTGCGGCATCTTTTGTTTCACAAGAAAGCAGCAAAGTGCTGCGAGAACCGTACCCTTTTATCTTTACTAATAACGGAGATACCCCGTAAAACCATCGAAAACTGGACACCGTGTACCTAATATGAATTAAACAACAGTAAGACATAATTAAATCTATACAGAATTTAATTTAAAATGTTTCTTGGGATATCTCTAGTGGACGGTGGGTCCAGATCGCCCTAAAAGTATCTGCTGATGCAAAACTGTCAACATCCCGTAGATATTTATTTGCCGGATATAACTGACAGATAGCACTTGGTTCTGGAAACAAGAGTATAGACGTGGCTTGGCGGCAGCCGCCGCTGCCCGCATTTATAATGCATCCAGCCGACCCGCTCTCAATCAGGCAGACTCCGTTGATGGATGCCCCTATAGACTCAGATTTACGTACGGACTTCGCCCCGCGTCTAAAATTGACACTGACGCCGTTTTAATGAGTAATTTTCCTAAAATATTCATCTTGTTTTGAACAATCACACCGTCGAATTCGGTTGATATAGTTGTTAGTGTAGTACAGAGGAAAAGTCTCGGTTCCCTTAACAAAATTCTCTTGACGGATTTTTTTCAGGCACTTTAACCATTAAACGCTGAAGTTCTTTCTATCATACTAAGGTCGGCCTTCTGGTCAGTGAGGCAGGGTCAGATTTGGTTTAAAAATTAGTAATAAATATGTGATGTTAAAAACGATCGGTAAGAAACCTAATATAAATGTCGTGGATGGGCCGTGTAGAAGTGCAGGATTAGTTCTTTATGGCGCTATGCGAGCGGTGCGTGTGCACAGGAAATGATTCACGTTGGTTTGAATCTGTGGAGATTACACTCGTTGGGGAGCACGGCCTCAGGGAGGTCGTTGCAGAGTGATAACGTTCTTCAGATGATGGAATTTTTAAACAGTGTCGTTCGTGGGATACTAAGTTGAACCACGCTCTGGGTGAAATCAAGCGGGCAACCTCAGTTGAGCACTTGTCATGAAAATACCTTCCACGTTTAAAGCCTTCCAGGTTGTTTGTCAGATCATGGCCACCGATCAAGCGAATGACTGTTTTTTGAATGGAATCTAGCAATTTCAGGGTATGTTTAGGAGCAAAGCCCTGCAAACAGTACTCCAGCGATGGTTGAATTGGGGCTTTATAGAGCATCAAAAGTTGTTGGGGTGTATAGAGATTCTTAGTTCGGAAAAGTATTCCAATCTTCTGCGAGGCTGCCTTAGCAGTGGTCGCAAGGTGACTATGCCAAGGCATATGACTATCCAAGTGCCCAATAAATGAACTGATGAAGCCAAGGGAATCGATTGTCCCGCCATGACTATATCCGCCGTTAAAAATAATGAAATTAAATGCAACCAATGTTTTCAGAATCAATACTACTCTTTGTCTTGATAAAATAAATGCTTTTCAAATATTCCATTAGCAACACAATTCCTCAACGGGCAGAGAAACAGCGAAACAAAATGCATTTAATGTTTTCAGAACAAATAATATTGTCGCCCAGACAAGCAACCAAATTTGCACGTATTATTCTAAAACAGCGGCCTGTCGCTATGGTTAATTTCGCAAAAATTGTTCTCAACACAATTCAGTGGTAAAAAGTCTATTTTTGAAGATTGTAATAACGTATGTGTGCTTTGTCGCTGGGAGAATAAAGCTGGATTTAAAACTTGAAAAGTTGGTGAGGTTGGAGTTATGATCAAGTTTGTGAGGTTAGATATTCCGAACTCCGAGCATAAAAATTGGTTATCTAGAACTACCTGGGAAGTTTTAGAACCTTACATGAGCTTTACATGAACAACATGAACGAGAGTATAAATGGAACTGAGTGTTCCCTTTAGTTTAAATTGAACTTCTATTTCCAACACCAACTGAACTTCAACCTCGCCAACTTTTCGAGTTTATAAATCCAGCTTTAGCTCACCGCAGTACACAAAGCGGGAAAATTAACCATTGGCCCAGAGAAAACATGGCGGAACAGTAAATAGCCAATTAGAACACAACGCGCGAAATATGTGGCCTTCTGATTGGTCGGTCTGACGGCTGCATGATGTTTTAGCGACGGGAGCATACTGAGGTTCTCTCGAGAACCACTGCGGGTTAAATTAGTGACAGGTCAACACGTACGTCAAAATTATTATGGGTCATCGTCCGTTAAACATGACAAAATTGCATTTGCTGAAATAAAAGCACCAAGTAAAGTTAGTGATGTTATAAGTTAGTAGTTAATCAAGTATTAAAGTGTTATTGTGTAAACAAGTGCCAAATTGAATAAATAAACGCCAAATTAAAATTAAAATTATCTGTCACTTATAGTTAGGTACTGTATTAAATAGGCGACGTTCATCCCTTACCGCTAGAGGTAAAGGTTGGTCTTACATTTCCCATGAGAGAAAAAACCTAAATAGCACTTCTACTCATTTAAATGCTCAAAATAAGAATAAGAAAAAATATGAAAAAAGACAAAAAAAACAATAAATAAAGACTACCAAAATATACAATTGGTACACCTGAAAAAGCATTAATGACGGGAATAAATGTAGTAAGTATATTTATGACATAATAAAGAAAAACTGCAAAAAGTGTATAATAATAATATATACGAGAACTAAGAGATAAAGAAAGTTAATTAACTATTCTATAAGTAATACAGTTTTAAGCTTCCTCTTAAATACAAATGGGGACAAGCTTTTCATACTATTCGGGATTTCATTATACAATGTCGGAACGTTATATGTGAATGATCTTTCAAAAAATGTTGTTCTATGAGGAGGAGGTGTCAGGAGACCTCGAAATCGCAAATTCAAAGTGTGTACGTCAGATCAAAACATTAACTTTCTGTGAAGATATGATGATGTTTTTGAAAGAATAACTTTATGGTAGAAAGTTGCACAATGGATAAGTCTTGTTTTTTTTTTATTAAGAGCCATCCCGCATCTTTTAATTTATGAGAAATGTGTTGATATTTCCGAATGCCATATATGAATCTTAAGCAGTAGTTTTGAATTTTTTGTATTCTTTGAGAGTCTAGGGCCGTCAGACATGGACCACCAGAAACTGTGCTACAATAGTTGAAGTTAGATAAAGCAAGGGATTCACATAATTTTTTTTAAAGTTTCATATTTACTATTTTTCTGGAACTATATTACAATTTGGGCTTACAAATAGACATCCTAATACATTCTTTAATATGCTTTGTAAATCTCAAGGATGAGTCCACCCAAACTCCCAAATTCCTAGCTACAGTCAAAAAGGTCACAGGTACGTTACTTATAGAAATCCCAACCCGGTCAGCATAACCAGCCCAGTCAATAGGCCTTCCAAATAGCATGGCGTTACACTTACCGGGATTTATTGATAAACAGTGTTCCATGGAAATATCATGTATTATTTCTAAGTCTCTATTTAGAACCTGGCAGCCGTAGTCAATATTTGCGGGTGAGAAAGAAAAACTGCTGCCTGGGTTTTTTTTAGCGTTGAATTCTACTTGGTCTTTGTTGATATGTGAGACCTCTTGCTGCCTATTGAAATGTGCATTGGCGGTCGATGTTCGAGCATCCAAAGTAAAAGATGAAACAAGTGTGTTGTCATCAGCAAAGCTCTATATAGGATTTTTAGTTTTTTCCAAAAGATCGTTAATGTATAGTAAGAAGAAGATGGGCGACAATGCCGACAATATAGAACCTTGAGAAACTCCGGCGTTGTTCCAAACGTGAGTAACATAAGCGAGAGGGTCTCCTGTTGATCTAGACTTGCTTGCGGAATCCATACTGGAGGTCACTAATAACGTTGAAACCTTTCAGGTAGTTTCATAATTTTTTGTTGGTAGCCTTCTCGATGACTCTTGATATGATGATAACCGAAAGCAATGCGACTGGACGATAGTTGTCTGGCAAGGTATTCTTGCCTTTTTGGGTGTAGGCTGAACTCTTTTTCAAGATAAGTTAAAAAGCCTACAATATACCGGTGTCAATTCATCAGCGCATGTCTTAATTACGATGACTGGAATTTCGTCAGGACCAGAAGCTTTTCTGGGGTCTAGACTCCTCAAGATTCGTTTAACATGGCGTTGCCGGGAAATAATCTCTTGCATTCTCGATCTTACCACGATTTTCTCGCGTTTGACCATTTTAGATCCGATTCCTCCACTACTTTTAGAGCATTTAACTCGCACGTAAAATCAATTAGGTCGTGTAATTCCTGTTAAAGATTTTCAAGCTTTTAAGCGAGATATTTTTTAGAAAAGGAAATACCCTATTTCCCTTTCGGGCGTTTCATCTATGACTCGGTGAATAGAAAAAATACTTTTACACATAATTATAAGGTTGCATTAAAATTATTTCAGCTATGAACCGTCGCATGCCGTTTTTCTAAGTACAAATAATAAAAAAGTATGCATAAATTTGTTCAGTGAATTAAATAGGAAAACATGGTTTACACTTGACAAACGTCGTAATATTTATAAAAATTTATTTTGAAAACGCTGTTTCGAGAGCGGGACTTGGTCATTCGTTCGCAGCAAATTTGTGCTACAAAGTAATCTTATAGAACTAACATTTTACTGGATGAAATATGTGTGGCCTTTATTATTATACTCAAAATCGATTCAATTTCTGTAGGGCTGTGTTTCATAATAAAAAAGAGAGAACTATCGTAAATCTGCTAAAGGAGGCAATCGATTTATTTCCTATAGCGCAATTGTTGTGATTGCATGTTTTACCACATCATATAACCTTTGAGGTTTGTAGTTAGTTTTTTTGTTCGGCAAAATAAAAGGTCAACTTCAAGGAAACAGTGCTGACGCATCACGCAAGATTCTATCAATTTTGCCAATCATAATAATGCTGTCAATTTAGTAAACTAAATTGCATTCTTCGCTGGACATCATTTTTTTTTATATGTGTTCGAGTACGCTTCCTCATGAAAAACCCAAATTTGTGGGGTGTTATGGCGGTTGACTACATGATACACTACATGACGTAGAGTATCAGTTCATAGCTCGTTGTGCATCAAAAAAGCCGATTTTTTATTTAATTTGACTGGGGTATAAATTGATGTAAAAGAAGCACATTTAGGCGAGTGTGCACACCATTACTCCTTGGCAGCTCCTGAATGTTAGAAGACACTTTATCGACTGTGTGGGCTTCTGCTTAGTTCAATTTAAAGGTCACTTTCTTTGAACATAAACAACTTTTTAAAATTTTCTATTCTTTCAGTGGGGTGAATAAGATGAAGTAACTCCACAAATTTTTATTTAATAAAATAAAATTAGATTTCATCTCTACGTGTCTTAACTATATAAACAGTCATGTACAGGGGTTAGTAACTAAAAGAAATATAGAACAAACTGCCAAAGTTTGAGTTTACTAAGAAAATTGAGAAGGGGCTTACGATAGAATTAAACAGTGATATTTGGTTGAAGATTGACAGTGATGGGTCTCAATTTAGTGGTTACAAGTGAACAATCACGTACAATCACGAACACTCTAAGAGAGAAAAGTTATTTAATTTTTGATTAGCGGTTTTGGTGTCGAACTATTCATAATTGAAAAAGAAGCTATTGACTTTTAGTTATATTGTTATTTACTTGAAATATTCAAAGATATACTAGAGTGGTCATCTTAAGAGTCTTAATACAGTAAAATCTCTTACTAGCGACTACCCTCGGGGATTCAAATGTTGGTCGGTTAGTAGAGAAAAATTAAAACCACTGGTCTGAATTTTATAAATGTTTGTTTATTAGTATTAGTAAGTATCTACATATACAGGGTCGTTGGTATGTATGGAAACGGTCGATTATTTCTTTAAGTAAAACAGTTAGCAAAAAATATTGAAGACAAAAGTTTTAGGGTTTTTAAAGGTCTATTAGAATAAAAAAAAAATAAGTATACAGGATGAGTCAGAAAACCGTAGAGAAGCAAAGTTACTTTTTTTTTTAATGGAACGCCCTATATCTTAGAATATTTTTGAATTTTACGTGGAACATCAATTAATATTTAAAAAGTGCATCATAGGTCTAAACCTAATAGTTTCCGAGATATCGACTTTTGAAAAATGACATTTTTGAACTTTGACAGCTTCTAGCTTTCTAACGGTACATCTTAGAGTAAAACGGCTTAAACATATGTCCCTACTACGTATTAAGTAATAAAATGCAAATTTCTCGAAAACCGTCAGAGGAATCGAGTCTTATCAAGAGTACCTTTGTTGTAGCAAATGAGTTGGTTCATCTGAATTTTGTGCCCAAACCCCTCTTGTTCCATTGGCATAGAAATCTGAAACAAGCAATTAGGAAAAAACCCAGGTTCTACGCCCATGGACTGATATTAATCAGAATTGTGACATGGGTTTATTTTTCCCATAAAACTATGCCAACGTACCAAATTTTGGCAAAATAGTATGAGCAGTTTTTGAATTAATCCAGAAAAACGATTTAAAACATGTCACTTCAGCGCCGTCTAGTGCCCAAACTAAGCAACTTTGTACTAAGGTAAGTTTACTTAAATCGGCTAATTTTGGTCTGAAGAATATGTGGTAGGTTTTTGTAAAGACCCTTTACAGACACCCTGTATATTAGTATTAAAAGTCACTGAAAGGGCCTTTATCATTGTATCAAAATATTGAGGCTGCTGAACCCATAGATAGCTTTTTTAAAACATTTTAACCTTTACACTTGATATTATTGAAATATGCTGACCTAATTAAACAACCCCGAACTTTATCTGTTTAAAGTTTCAGCAGCATCAATATACCTACAGCTGAAGAGTCTTAACATGGGAAAATTAGGCACACATGACCCAAGTTATACAGTTATTTTTAATTTCATCACAGAAAAAGGCAATTCGATAACAAATTAACTCGAGCCAAGTCAAAACACGATAAAAGAAATTCTGTTACGACTCAAACCAAGCGGAATATGCACACAATAGAGTCTCTTGTATACGGACCCAACCTCCGTAATCAGCAGTTCATATTTGTATATAATTTGTCCATATAAAAGGGGTCCCCGCGGACCCTGTACAGTATCGCTTTCAATGTGACAGGCTGGATCTAGGGAGAGCTTTTGCAAGATACTGGAGCTCGCTACAATAATAACTTCAGAAGTCTGCCTCCCGTGTGTTTGTACAACCATATGTATATCGTACGCATGAATACTTTTAAAAGGGTCACTTATCTTTACATTCCGAGAGTTCCGCTCCATTCACCGCCCTTAACCTGCAGCTCGGGTGACCAGGGGCGTAGGAAGGAAAAATACGTTAAAAAAATATACCAATTTTAATGGCCTGTCCAAGCAGCATCTCATGCCTTTATAAAAACTGTAAGAATGTTCTTATTGTGTTAGTGTAACAGTTGAATTATTAAATCATATTTATAAACATCAATAAAACGCTTGTACGGCTAAAGTATTAGAGAGCTTATAAATAATTCCCAAAAAGGATTCGTACGTAACAATTACAGCTCCTTGAGCAATTGTGAACATACTAATAAAACTGTTTTATAAAGGTTACTCTGTGAGGTAGATTTGGTATACAGGGTGTCCGGAAACTTCGTTCGTATATTTTAAGGGGATATTCTACATATGAAAATATGAAAAAAAGCTCATATGAATGTAGGTCCTTAAATGTCTTATAAGGAAGCTATGGCCGTCCAAAGGTGACCTCTAAAAATGAGTTTCTCTTTTATATCTTTGCAACCGCTCGAGGTACCGATGTGCTTTTTGGCACACAAACTAATATTAACAATTGCTATTTTATGATATTGAGAGTTAGTATGAAATTTAGTCAGGGACGTTCTTACGGTGGCTTAGTTTATTTATTCTTAATTTTTGTACACGACACATTTAAAAAAGTTTACCTAAAAATTATAATTCCAGTGATTTTTGTACACGAAAAAGGTATTCTTAAAAAAAATTATTGCGCCAATGATTTAGGAGAAAAATCGGTTTATTGAAATCATTGCATTAACTAAAGGGTTTTCCAATAAGAACGATATGATTTCAAAATGAAATAAAATTAAAATTATTTCAGATACAATAAAACTTTTTATACTATCTTAAAGTATAGTTGATAACATTTATGTTTTGAATAACACATCGTTTAAATGTCCTCCGCGACTTCGTGTACACGAGCGAATTCGACGAACCCAATTTTCGATGACTTTATGCAATAAATCGGGCGTGATCTGACGAATGCAGGATTCAATGTTCAACCTTAATGCATCAAGTGTTTGTGGTCTGTTTGCATAAACCTTAGATTTCAAATAGCCCCAAAAGAAGTAATCTAAAGGAGTTAAATCACAGCTTCTTGAAGGCCACTGAACAGTAGCATTGCTTGAAATTATCCTTTCGTCAAACTTTTCTTGCAGTAAATCGATAGTTTCATGAGCAGTGTGACATGTGGCACCGTCTTGCTGGAACCACATATCCTCCAAATCAAGTGCGTCTATATTTGGCCACAAAAAATTTCTTAACATCTGTCGATATCGTTCACCATTCACTGTAACTACATCTCCTGCCTCATTTTGGAAAAAAAAATGGTCCGATGATGCCACCATACCATAAACCATACCATACAGTTACCTTTAGCGGATACAAAGGCTTCTCATGAATCTGTTGCGGATTGTTTTCACACCAAAAACGGCAATTTTGCTTGTTAACGTATCCACTTAACCAAAAATGAGCTTCATCTGAAAAGATAATTTTTTTGGCAAAACTAGGATCCCTTTCAAGTTGTTCTAAACTCCAAGCAGCAAATTCTCTGCGCCGACGATGGTCCAGTGGCTTAAGTTCTTGGGTCAAAACAATCTTATACGGGTGTCAATTCAAGTCTTCTTTCAAAATACGCCAAGTGGTCGTTTTTTTAATCCTTAACTCTTGAGCACGACGAGGAATTGATAAATTTGGATACACTGCAACACTAGCTCTTACAGCAGCAATATTCTCAAGAGTTCTTGCGTTTCGATGTCTTCTTGGTGTTTTTGCATCGTGAAGAGTAAAATTATTTTCAAATTTCTCAACGATGCGACGAATGGCAAGCAAAGAAGGACGATTATTTACACCAAAGTTTTCGCGAAGTGCGCGATAAGTGTTCACAAAAGATCGTCTATTTCCATAAAATTTTTGGATAATAACCAAACGTTCTTGAAGCGCGTATTTAGTCATAATAAATTGTTATAGTTTACTGACAATAACTGACAACTGGTGACAGGTATAACTTTATTACCATGGTTACCATATCGTTTCAAAATCATATCATTCTTATTGGAAAACCCTTTATTATCGAATTGTGTTTAAACTAAAACATCAAAGTAGTCTTATGACAAATACAAATTTGAAGTCAAAAAAACATCAAGAAGCCCATGGTTAGCGTTAAAATATATTGACAATGACGTTTTTGCGATTTATTGTAGTGATCATTGATCAAGTGCAAAGTGTTTTTGATTAATTAAGGTGCAAATTTTAAAAGATGGCAGATTATTCATTTGCTGAGTTAGCTGATATGCATTTTATGTATGGCAAAGCTAATGGTTGTGCTCGAGAAGCTCGCAGGTTGTATCAAGAATATTTTCCAACCCGTCAAATTTCTTGTGAGAAATTATTCATTAATTTACATCAACGATTAAGAGAAACCGGAACTTTTAGGCCAAATATGAATGAAACTGGGAGAAGCCGTACTACTAGGACTCCACAAGCAGAAGAAAGAGTGCTCGAATGCGTTGCAGCCAATCCGGGTATAAGCACAAGAAGAATTGCCTTACAAGAGGGTATCCCTAAGAGTACAACATGGGAAATTTTGCACGAACAACTTCTTTATCCATACCATATACAAAGAGTTCAGGCGCTTAAGCCTCAAGACCTACTTCCTCGTGCACAGTTTTGTCAGTGGATGCAGAGAAAATGTCATCAAGACCGTTTTTTTCTACATAAAGTCTTGTTTACTGACGAAGCAGGGTTTACCCGTGAAGGCATCGTAAATTTCCATAATAACCATGTATGGGCAGAAGAAAATCCCCATGCAATTTTCGAAAGTCGATTTCAAAATAAATTTTCAATTAATGTTTGGGCAGGTATATTGTGCGATCGATTAATAGGACCATACATTATTGGATTATAGGATTTGACCCCTCTTGACTTTTTCTTCTGGGGATTTATAAAAGACAAAGTGATGGCGACTGCACCTACAACTGTAGACGATATGAAATACCGAATCCGCTTTGCCTGCTTATTAGTGATAACTGAAATGTTAGAGCGGGTACGAAATTCATTTAAAAAAAGAGTGAGAAAATGTTTGGAAGTTGAAGGGAGACATTTCGAACGTCTCCTAAAACATGACAGGCGATAAATGGTAAATAATATTTTTTAATTTTTAAAACCTAATAAATCATAATTCCGTCACCAGTGGAGTAAATCGAATGTTTTTTGTACACATACTTAGTTTTTTACGTAGATTTGAAATTAGTAAACAAAAGTACATAATTCCATTCAATATTTCAAAGTTACCCCACACCCCTCAAAATGTATATGATAAAAATATGTTTAAAAATGTCCCCCCATCTTACTATTGCCTCGTTAAAATTTCAAGAAAATATTTTAAACCGTTTGCGAGATATCGCATTGTAACACTTTAAAAAACTCACCCTGCATATAAAAGCGTGGAGAAAAATATTTTTTTTTATCTACCTGTATGCAACAAAAGTGTCTTACTCATTTTTTATGTTAGAAGAAAAACGTCATAGCATATTTTAATTTAATAATAAGTAATAATAATAAAATAATAATATAACAGTATATAAGATACAATACAACTAAAATTATAACATATAGGGTTATTAATTAAAACAAAGTATACATATACCTACAAATGCAATGATAGGGAGAAAGTCTTAACACGGTATGACCCATTTCTGCCGCCAAAGTGTCACAATAATATTGCTTTTTTATTGAAATAGTTTTAAAATTTCGAGCAATTGCTTTTTTGCGTAATTTTCCTCAAAATACATATTATTTTCCATCATATAGTCCTGGATGGTAACTTTTGTGTCATTAGAACACGAACTTTATTTAACCTACGACTCTACATCACTATCACACTATTTGGTGGTATATTTGGTAATAATTTGTTTTTAAACCAGTCTTCAATAGTTCTGCCGTAGTATCATCGTGATAATCAACAAGGGAGTCATTTATATTTTTGGCTGATAAGGCCAAAGCGTTATTGTTATACGCTTACCTTTACTTGATGGAGCTTTGGTTCTGCATTGACCCGATAAATCTACTCAACTTTTATCTGGAACTTCGTGTGTGTCATACCACGTCTCGTCCAAATAAATAATATCCCTTCCATCCTGTCTATATCCATGGACTGCAATTAGGTATTCCATCCTCCATCTTTCTAACCGGGCCGATTCCATAATTACTTGTCGTTTGTTAATTTTTTTAATTTTAAAACCGTTTCTTAAAATACATTTCCTTGGAGTCTCACGACAACACTCTATTCCTGTATCATCCCTTTTTAATCTTTGCAATAGGGTTTTTATAGTGGGGATCATTTGTTTCCTGTACATGGCATATATTTTTCTACGAATTATATCGACATCCGTCGTGGCCAGTTTTTTAAAAGTAAAAGAGTCTTTCTTGTTTCTTCTCTCCACTATAGGTTTATTTACAACAAGCCACACTGTGCTCAATGGCCTGCGTGTCAAAGCTGACGCTTCCTTCACTGCCCCAAATTTTGAAAAACTACGTTCAAGAAGGGCGGTGTAAACGTCGAAGATTACTTTTTTTGTGTCAACTGATAAAATATCACGCTTTAATTGGTTCTTATCACGACCCGTAGATCCACTTGGCATACTGGTTTCTTTCCACGGACGAAACATTCTTAGATGTCACGTTTAATTGGCAACAAATAACTTCTTGTCTAAACCAATACAAACATCTAACTTAATTTTAAACCCAAAAATCAGCATATTTAAATAACTAAAATAAACCTATTTTATTTTACTCTAATTATTTTAAGAGGATTACTGAGAAAATATAATAATATAATAGACTTTAAATGGATCCGTACTTGGAGTCCCCAGATCAGGTGGCCGAATTTTACACCTCACACAATAGGTTATTATGACGGTAAGCGATTAGCATTTATAATGCGATTGTAAGATAGATATACATACTCTAAAAGCTCTTTTAAGTGTTGCCATTTTTTTAATAACCAATTCTTCTTGTAAAAGCATTCGGAAATAGCAAAATTGTTCTCTTTTTATTTTCTTGCAGTTATATAATATAGTGTAGCAATTTAAAAATTGCCACTATTGACTTTGTGGGGAATGTTTGCCTTACCTTTGACTCTTACATTCATATTTTCACGGGTTGCATTTTATATAGTTATTTTGTTCAAAATTTGTTTATTAAATAGTGTGTTAGTAGTCGTACTGCGTTTGCTTTTTTGTTGGTTGTTTGCACAAGGTGCCGCAAATAGGGTGGATCATGTATTTCCGTTTCGATCTCCGTCAAGTCGCAGAACGCCCATTTTTCACTCTTGGCAATTTTATATATTAACAAAGTTGTTCGGAATTATTTTCTTTATTTTATTATTTAATTTATGTTCTGCCCAGACTCTCGTATCGTTCTAACCTTTTGTAGTGTGTATCTTGTTCTCTTTTTTTTTTAGTTATATTAAGTTGGCAACACTTCAGTCAGCTGTTGGTTTAAGCAGAAGGGGTTTCTCGGAATTCACGAGGCGTTTGATTAACATCCTTCAGATAGGAAGGTCAAGCCACTTGCCTTTAGGCCATTTTTTTTTATTGAAAAGACCACGAAGTCTCAGCCATCTTTTAGAAGATATGTTGGTGGCTTGTTTGTTTGGTAGGGTTTTCACCGTTTTCACTATTTAACCCTCCGTCGGTCGCAACCCTAAAACTAACGGGTTCAGTCGCAACGTGCCTGACAGGCCACCAAAAGCACAAAAACGTTTAAAACAAATTAAAATTGACACATCGAAACGATGACTTTGGCATCAATGGACTTACTCTCCAAATACCTTTTGTCTGTGTCTACCATGTTACTTTTAATTCGAGACCTGTTGCGCAACTCCGGAGACGCTTTATAATATTTTCATTCCCTTTTAACGCTATAATAAATAAAATGGAGTGTTGTAAATCACAAAGAACCACTGTTTTGACTGTATGCGTTTTGTAGAATACATTTTACTTACTTTTAAAGTATCCCGGTGTACGCCACTGGCGACAGGGTTCTTTTATAGCGAGCGATTTCTTTCACCCGTCGAAAATTGAACAATACGAAGGGATCAAAGTCGCGTTATGAAAGCAAATTTGCCAGGGGCTTTTTAATGGTATACACCGGTTCCATAGAGACTTTGTTAATGTGTATTCGTATGGATTATGGACCTTTTACAAGTGCGCTGCTGAAATAGTGGGTTTAAGAGACCAGCAGGAGTTCACGTTGGCAAAGTACATAGAGCATCCTTTCTTCTCTCTTCCATAACGCCACCCAAACAAATGATTTTAGAGTTTACATTCTGAACTAAGTTAAATTATGTTCTATTCTTTCAGTATTCTTCTACAACTTCAACTATCAACCGGACATGGCTAGCCTTAAAATTGATTTTCTGCGTAAAGATCACTATGAAGTTATAATTTTTTCATGTAACTGTGCCAAGTTTTCAACAGAGACATTTTTGTTACCTTTATTTTTTGTTGCAACCCATAAAAAAATCCAGAGGGGCAAGATCGGGTGATCTTGCTGGCCATTCCACCACACCTTGATTTCCTATCCACCTTCCTGGGAAATGTCGATGTAAAAATGCACGCTAATCTCTACCATTATGGGAAGATGCCCCGTCATGTTAAAACCAGAAATGTGGTAGCGTAAAAAAAATCTTTTAATTGGTTGTTTTAAGAATTAAGGTGCATGTCTGCATTGACATTATGATCATATAAAAATGGACCCAAAATTATTGTGTTCCTACACAATCTCCCCAAACATTAATGAAAACCTGATTTGAGCACGAACTTCTCTAGGGTTCTTTAAAAAATTCAGATTGATTGTGGGTTGATCCCTGATTCATTGGCAGAAAGTAGTTCTTCTCTCTCTACATCTCCAGGATAAAATGTTTGAGAAATATGAATTTTTAAAGGCTTGATCGACACAGAAGGGGGTTGGTTTACCTATAGGTACATTACACAGCATTTATTAAAAAGCATATGATTATAATACTTTATAAAATTACTAACTTGGTTTAGAACTGTTTCAATTTCCTCATTTGCGAATTGATTGCCATACTTTTGTCTTGGTTTTATAAATGACCCATATTCCTTTATATTAAAATCCAGCCTGTTAAAGTGTGTGTTGTGTGGTTTAGGTTTTTCTGAATTGTGTTTAAAATACATCTTCGGCATAAAAAGTAAATGCGAAGCATAATACTTAATTAATAATTATGACATTGAATTTATGGATTTTTATGGTAAAATATATTTATGTTTAGAGTCCTATGAAATGGATTTCTTAGAAATATAATATTATTTATAGGCCCTATTTATTTTCATTTTTATTCCTTATTATTAAGTTTATTTTTTATTCTTTTTTTTGTTATTTTATTTTTTATTGTCTTTAAACTTTGAGAGATTTTGTTGTATTCAATTAATCCATTATGAGTTATCGCACTTTTAGCCCCTTGTCGTGTTCGTAGCGTTGGAAAATAATTGATTTTTAAAATGATTAAATTAATTATGCATATACAGGGCTGCCCAGAAGTCCGGAATAAAATTAATATAGCCTTAACCTGTAACTTTTGGGGAAAATGCTCGGACACGTCAATTTAGTTTTATATATGCTTACATTTTGACTTTATTCGTTTGTTTTTTTATAGACATTTGTCAAAGATATGACGACATCGATCTTTTTTCTAAATGGAAACATACAGCTTGTGATACATTATTTTGAAGGCTAATATCTCGTATAGTATGCTCACAAATTTTGGCGCGATTCTGTCAAGCTATTTTAAAATGGCGACTGTTAAAAGTTTTAAAAAAATCCTTACTTAAATAAGCGGAAATGATAAATCGTTGATTTTTTTTTACCTTTTAAGGTAAGAAATCTTCATTGTTTCACGTTCTGACATTGTGACTTAACAATAGTTATGGTTTAATTGTTATTTATTTTGTAAAAAAAAATAAAAATGTAACGAAGCGAAACAAAACACAACAAAAAGGTGGTTTAACGTGTCAAATGCTGGAAATGTCCTCCACCCTCTACTTGGCATGCTCCCAGACGATGGTAAAATCCGTGGACGGAATTTCGAATGGCTTCAGCCGGTATGTTATGTGTCTCCAATCTAATTTTGTTTTTCAAATCTTCAATATTATTTGGCCTATTTTAATAAACTTTTTCTTTTAAATATCCCTAATGAAAACAGTCTAGAGGCGTTAAGTCTGGGGACCTCGGTGGCCATTCAATTGTACCACGTCGTCCAATCCAGCGACCTGGAAATATCTGATCTAAATATCTTCTCACATCGACATTAAAATGAGGGGGAGCACCAACTTGCTAAAACCAAATTATTTCATTAGGTATATCTGGATGTACTTCGTTGGAAAAAATTACAGCTAGAGCAGGCCTCAACTCGAAGGTTAAGAAATCCAGGTACCGTTCAGCCCTAAAATTCGGTTATTAATGATACCTGCCCATACATTTACTTTCTGGGGTCGCTAAGTATGCGCTTCAAATATCCATCGTGGATTTTCTTGAGTCCAGAAACGATAATTATGTCTATTAACCACCCCGTTTAAATAGAAAGTAGCTTTATCCGAAAATATTATGTTCTGTGGAAACCTATTATTCTCGTCACACCACCTCATCTATTCTTCGCAAAATTGCAAACGCCTATCATAGTCATCTTCTAAAAGCTCTTGGACAAGACCATAGACATCGTAACTATTAGACCGAACAATAACAAATAAACGTGATGTCATCATTGTATTCCAGTGTAAAGTAAATCAACATACAAACTGCTCCCCTCCACTTGGTTTGCCAGACTTACGCCACAGAAAACGTAGTTTTCTGGGCTTACTCTGTTAAAAGTATTAACTTCTATGATTAACTAGATTAACATGATGTGGGAAATATATAACATTGCCTAAAACCTTGTAAAAAATCTGTAGTATGGCAACGCAGCAATAAGGGATCCGCCCAGATTTCATCATTTTCGTGGCCATCCGCATCAACTCGACAATACTCGGCATATACGGTGGCATACCGGATGTTGTTTTCCTGGGTTTTGTCGCATGCATATGTAAAGTCAGCGTAATCCCCACTCTCGGCCCCACCTAGCTCTTCACAGCGTCTCGCCCACAAACGATTTTGGGATCACAATTTTATAGCATTTATGAATGGCGTGTCGGATCTATAGTTACGATGCCTATGGACAAGACATACTTTATAAGGGTGGTATTTTTCTGCTTTCAAAAATCTTCCAATAGTAACTCTAGATGTATCATGATTTTGAGCCAATGAAACTTTCCCCCCATAAAGATGCTAAATAACCTAAATTGCTATGCACATAAATATAATACAGTATACACAATAGTGTTTTGTATGTGTATTTAAATAATAGAAAATTCTCCTAAACATGATATAAAACCTATTTAATTTATTTATGATTTGATTAATGTGTTCATTAAAATTCAAATCACTATCAAGAATTAATACTAAATACTTATAATGTTTTACTATTTCAATTTTTAAGTTACTTATTTTAATATCAGGCAAGTTATTAGTTTCCTGTCTTCCTATTTTCATAAGTAAAACCACAAGAGCTTTTTTTTATCGGATAAACTTTTATTTTTTACAAAAACTGGATTGCTCAGAAATTTAACGAGAACAAACGAAATGATACCTATTACCGTTTGTTTGAGTTTAAATTGCTAAAAAGTGATCTAGTTTGAATTTAAAAAATAAAAGTTTATCCGATCTTAAAAAAAAGATCGAGTGATTTTTAGCTAGAGAAATTCACGAATTTTGGCATGAATAGATGGAAAAAAGATGTTTGACAGCATCAAATTAATTTGTAACAATTATGTCAGGTTGCCGAGCAATGAAAAAGAAAAGCTACTCGATTTTGAGCTGGAGAGGTTTTTACCATTTAATTTTTAGCTGGAGAGTGTTTTATCGCGATTATTTCGTACACCTGCCAATTTCGCCGTTTCGTCCAAACGAACCGTCTCGATTAAGCCAATCACCTAGTATAATACTGACTATTCCACTAACTATAATTTGAACCAATCAAAATGTAGGAATTTTAGATATTTACCTGTTTTTAATCGGAAAAACCACTACCTTCATAATTTTGCCGACCCCACTGACCAATCAGAATTTCAGAAAATAGCTAGCAACATAGTTTTTAATCGGCAAATTTTTGTTACCTTAGTTACATTCACTGTTAAGATTGGTAATTAATGACTGACAGTAGATTGTCACTGTTACTTTTGAAAGGTTGATTCACCCATATACCTAGTTTTAATATTATTCGTGAAATAGTCTTGACGAATACCACTCACCTACCTTGGGATTTTAGCGATTAAACGTCGCCATTGGCCCGTCTAGTTCTGTCACAATATTTCGAAGTATAAATCAATGTCAATTATTTTTTTCTAACTTTTTCATAAAATTTCTGATATTTTAATACAATTACATTAGTACTATATTTATTTACCTACTTGTTTTTATATTATAATACACCCATGTCTATTTTTTCTCCAATAAGCTTGTTATTGTAAATTACACAACATTTAAAAAAACCTATCAATGTCATTTATTATATTATAACTAATCTAAAATTCTGACGTACTGCTTTTGCTTTAACATATTTTGCTGCAATGCTGGCAACCAAACATACAATAATAAAATTTTAATAAATGTATTTTGGTTGTCAGCCTCAAACTAAACAGTTTTCGTCGGGACATTTGGGGTTCACGAAATAATCGTGCCAAATATCACTCGACCATTTTTTTTTATTGGTTAAATTTTCCATTGTTTACTCAAACTTATTTGGCAATTTTACTCGTTGAACTTTGGGCATGTTTATTCAAAGATTAAATCCCTCGAGCTTCGCTCTTGGGATCTAATCAGAATAAACATGTCCAAATTCAACTCGTAAAATTTCCAAACAAACAAGTTTTCGTGACAGCTGAAAAATTTAACCGATAAAAAAACGAGGTCTTGTGATATTACTATTGATAAAAAAGGAGGCACCTTTTTTTATCGATGTCAAAGTGATAAATATGCAAATGTCAAATGGACATTTTATTGTAGGGTTGAATTTATCTCATTTAAAAAGGAATCATTACAATTATTGGTATCATCTATGTACTGTTCAATGTTCATGTATATGCCATAGCATTTTATTCTGTGGATAAGTACGGGAAAGGGTTTTATTTTGCCCTTACGTTGTTAATTTCCAAGATGATTTGAGACGCACGCTATTTATTAAATACGAAATAATTCCGAAAACATGACATTGACTTCATCATCATGAATATTTAAAAGATTACATTGAGTTATATGCCTACGAGAAATGAGATTTTTCAATAGCTTCCAATTTACACTTTGAGTGTTATGGCCGGGAGTTCTTCCTTTCTAACTGCGGGCGTACATTTAAGGGCTCATCATTATTTCAACGGGTGAAATAAAACCTAAAAATTACCTTTGTTTCGTTTGTTGCAGTAGATAATTTAAGCAAAGGAGTTTGAATCATAAACTATTTACCTACACTAATTACTTTATTGCGAGCGGGTCCATTCAATTTGCTTTAAAGGCTGATCAATCGGTTGTTAACATTAGTCTTGTTTTAAACAGTTTTTGTGTGTTTTGGGACTAACGTGAATATTTCAAGACGGCGGAAAAAATGATTTGGCTTTCTTTAAGCGACAAAATTGAAATAATCGAGGAAAGTGAAAAAACTGGTTTAAGTACCAGGAAATTGGTTGGAAAATTTAAAGTGACTATGTTACTTCAAAATAAAGCAGAAGTTAGAAATTTGTTTCAAGAAGGTGGCAACGATGAACAAAAAAGAAAATTTCACAAAACCGAAGGACTGTCAGTAGACCAAGTTGTTTATAACTGGTTTTGTAAGGCGCAAAACAAGCACTTACCATGCAATATCCGAACCCGTAATTTAAGCAAAAGCCGTCGAATCTGCTCAATGTCTGGGGCTAGATAACTTCAAGGCATCAAATGGATGGTTAGAAAAATTTCATCGTCGGCACGACATTACTTTAAATAAAATATGTGGCGAATCAGCCGATATCAATATCGAAGGCGTAACTGCCTGGAAAGAAAGGCTATTTACCATTTCAAACGATTATGCCCCAAGGGACGTATTTAATGCAGATAAGACAGGTCTCTAATATCGTGCATTGCCAACAAAAATATATAGGTACATTGAAAGATGACAAGTGTACTGAAAGAAAAACAGCAAAACAATGATTTACAATTCTGTTCTGTACAAATATGGAAGGTGAGAAGGAAGAACCGCTTATAATAGGCAAAAGCCAACATCCTCGATATTTTAAGGGCGCACAATACATATCGATAAGTGACCTCTCCAATGGGTTTCGAATAAAAAAACGTGGATGACAGCAGACATCATGACAACATGGTTTCACAGATTTTATACCAAGATGAAGAAGCAGAATAGAAGAGTGGTATTGTTGCTCGATAATGCAACGTCTTTCCCAAAATAACACTGGATAATGTCAAACTTATATTGCTTCCACCCAATCCTACCTCTTATTGCCAACCTTTGAACCACGGCATTATTCAGAATTTTGAAATGTTCTGCAAAAGCTAGCTTGTTAAGAGGCCTTTAACATGTATAAACAGTGGTTGTCCTCTTCAAGAAATCTAAAATAATATTACCATAACCAACGCCTTGATATAGGTTTTGGTGATCTAGCGCAATTGGTCCCCAGTGAAAATAAAAAAATTCTTTATGAAAGCCGGATTTATGTGTAATATAGGTAATAATAATAATAAATGTCTTGTATTGTTAATTCACTCCATAGGTAACAGCATATTTCAGAATAAGGAAAATAGAACACTGACAGTAAAGGCCAAGTTTAGCCATTGGCTATTCTTACACTTAACTTCTAGGCGAGTGAAAAAGATTTAAGCTATATATAATATATCAACTTCTACAATAAATCTTGTATACTTAATAAATCAGTAATTTCAATATTACACTGGAGAACAAATTTCAACTTTCTTTTGTTTCCTAAACAAAACCTATTTTTTTTTTATTCAACTACCCCCAAGTAACTAAAAAATACCTAAAGTCTGTGCGTTTTAAGAAGTCCGATATCGGATTAAATCACCAAGGGATGTTATCGCTTTTAAAACAGTAAGTCGGTTAAGTTACAATATCTTCGCACCTTCGCTATACTTGATCACACCGAACATCCCACTGGTTTACTGTATTCTATTACTGGGCGAAATCAGAGGTTTCAAAACAAAATTATCTTAGAATTACGCGTTGAACATAAATAATAATTAAATAGATAATTAAATTATTTTGCTATTATTATAGTTAAATCTATATAATAATCGCTATTTTCCAAGAACCAATTAAAATTTGCTCAAGTGCGGGATGGTTAAATATGTTAAAGATTTTGTCAGGTATATTCTTTTCCGATAATGACATTATTTTGGGATTATTATAATTAAATCTTCATAATAATTACTATTTTCCAAGAAATAATTAAAATTTGCTGAAGTGCGGGATGGTATGTTCTACTTTATTTTAAATAAGTAGTTGTGCTTTTCACTTTTAGTTTGTTTCTCATTGTGTGTGAATTAAAATCAGTTATTAAGCAAAGTTATGGAAAATGTTCAGCAAGGTGGCACATCGCCTAGAAATCTCCAGGTGAACGCCGTTTGGTATTACAAGTGGAACGGTATTTTACTTTAGAAAAAGATAACTCGGGCCCGTTAGAGTCTGTTTTGGCAGTGCAAAAACGAACGTCTGATGCTTGCGGCATTTCAGAGAAGACCTTAAGAAGACTTCGAAAAAAGAGTGAAGAGGATTTGGACAGACCATATAAAAGGGTTCGACTCCATTCAAAAACCTTGGATTTATCCCAAGGGATAAAACTCCTATTAGGAATATTGTTTATGATATGTATAAAGCCAAGGAATATGTTACCCTCAAAGCTATTCTTGAAAAGATAAAGCAGAAAAAACTTTGCGATATTGGAACTAACAGTTTGTCCATCATCTTAAAACATATGGGTTTCAAATATAAAAAAACGAACAACAGAAAACTGCTTTGCGAGCTGTCCAATGTTGTTTCGAAAAGATGGCAATTTTTAAGGGATTATTTAAACAACAAAAAATCGGAATTGCCAAGACAAGTTGTTTTTCTTTACGAAACATGGGTATTTGCAAACGGAACTTCAACAAAAACGTCTTGGCAGGATGACTCAAAGCATTGTTATTCAAGTACCCGTGCAAGTAATGGAAAAAGGTATATTATATTACATGCTGGTAATGAAGAAGGTTTTGTTTTAAATGCCAGTTTGATATTTTCATCAACAAAAAAAACTGATGATTATCACGGCAATATGGATGCTGAAATTTTTGAGCATTGGTTCGAGGAAAAACTTTTGAAAAGTTTAGAAAAACCTTCCTTAATTTTTTTAGACAATGCCCCTTACCATACGAGACTCGAAGAGAAATTCCCTACAAGCAGCTGGAAAAAGGAAGAAATAAAAGAGTGGTTGTCAAAGAAAAACATAAACCATGAAAATTTATATTTAAAAAGTGAACTTTTAAGCAAGTGTAAAGAGCAGTCATTTAAAAAAAAGTATGTTGTTGACGAATTAGCCCTCAAATATGGACATCAAGTTTTGAGATTGCCGCCCTACCATTGTCATTACAACGCAATTGAATTGGTATGGGGTATTAGCAAGAACTATTATGACAAACATGCCTGTAAAAATATCGGTAAGCCTAGCGTTATAAAGTTATGGGAGGGGGCGCTTAGCCAAGCGGGCAAAGAAGCATGGCGGAAATGCATTGAACACACAGAAAAAATTATTTTTGAATCTTATGAGACAGAACAGGTTATAGACGAAGTAAGACCGTTAATTATTACGAATGATGATGATGATGACGATGATGTTGATTCTGATGAGTCTGAAAGCATGGCTGAAATTTCAAATGCAGAGGAAGACTACTTTTAGCAGTACCTATCTACAAGTAGGTACGTTCTGTCGCAAGACTACAAAATCGGTTCTTTTTAGAACCAAAACTTTATAAAAAAGAATTCGTAAAACTAATTTGTCTGAATACTACAAAAGCTAAAAAATTATTATTTTTCTTTACCTAAACTAATTTTTTATTTACTTTAAATTATTTTATTTAGAAAATGTAATTCATCAACATCCAAAATTACCTTCAATATAATTTATTGTTTGAGAGCCACCGACATAATGCTCAAGAGATTTTATGGCTTAGCGGACTTCTTAAAACGCACAGACTTTATTAAAGATTTTAGTTATCTCGCAAAAAAAATCTGGATTATTTGTTACAAAATTGTAATTTATAGGCATATACAATGAACATTTTAATTTATAGGCATTTACAATGAACATACAAACAATACATTGTTGGTACAACAATAGCAATTAAATCGCACATTTTTATCAGTGAGTTATAAGTTTAGACACTCATTTTACGCTTCTTAGCCTGTCTTTTAAAGGCAGCCTCGGGGGCATTCAACAGTAGTCGGCTAACATCTCATAGTTCTATTTTCTCTGATACCTTCTTTTCATGTTTGAAATATCCTGGTGAAACCTCTCACCGTGCTCGTCACTTACACCACCACAATTTTCTGAAAAGTAATCCAGATGAGAATCCAGAAAATGAATTTTCAATGACATATTACACCCTAGGTTTTGGTAATATAAAAAAAGTTGAGCAACCAGTTCTTTATAGTTTTCTGCTTTCATGTTTCCCAAAAAATTTATTGCAACCATTTAAAAGGCATTCCAAGGGTTCTCTTCCTTGTCTTCAAGTATAGAATCGAATTGCGCATCTCCAAAAAGTTTCCTAATCTGGGGACCCACAAATATTCCCTCTTTCATTTTAGTATCACTGATTCTAGGGAACTTTACTTTTAAATAACTAAAGCACGGCCTTCTTTGCCCATGGCATTCACAAAGTTTTTCATAAGTCCCAATTTTATATGAAGTGGCGGTAGTAAAATCTGTTCTGGGGGAACTAATGGCGCGATGGCTACATTTTTCTTTCGGTGGCCAAATTTTCTTTATGTAGTGATCCGATCGTGCTCGACTGTCCCATTCGCAGAGAAAGCAGCAGTATTTCGTATATCCTAGCTGCATTCCAAGCAAAATCGCCATAACTTTTATTTTAAATCCCCACAAATTTGCCAATTATATCTTTCATATTATATTATGGTCTCCAAAAACAAATTGCTATACGTTTCTTTCATGTGGACTGCATGACCAATTGGGACTGAAGGCAACTTGTTTTCATTATGGAGTAACACATCTTTAAGACTTACTTTTGAGGAATCAATGAAAAGTATCCAGTCTTTTGGCTCATAGTCGAGATTTAAAGCTGCCATTAACCCCTCAATGTCCCTACAGGCGACCAAATTGTTGTCCATGTTAAAAAATGGTGTTAGGTTTTTCTGACGGCTTCGGTACACAGAAACTTTTACTTCATCTTGAAGTAAGTTTTATTGTCGCAATTGAGAGGCCAATAGTTCGCATTTTTTCTTAGGCAATTCCAAATCCCTTATAAGGTCACTTAGTTCACTTTGACTTATTTTGTGAGGCTTTTTACTGGGAAGTTCATAGACAAAATCGGAGTCTTGCGAGGTTGATGGACCGGCGACATTTTTCAGTACACTAGCGTTTGAATCCATTGGATCATCATCAGAATCAAGGCTATATTCCTGAGGTGGATTAGGTACAGCCAACTCGTCGCTATCGTCACCGGGCGTAAGGCGGATTGTAAATTTGGATACTGTATCGCAGCCTTTTTTTCTCCAAAAAGCCTTTTTTGATGGGAGGTGTCAAACAAAAGTAACAGTCAGTAACGTGGTCTTTCGGTTCTCGCCAGAGCATGCGAACAGCAAAGGGTATCTTACGCTTTTTTCCACTTAGCCAGCCGCGAATGTTGGATGCAGCATTGTAGCAGCAGATATGGGGAGCCCAGTTTTTATCCTGGTCTTTAATTTTACAGCCAAAATGCAAGTGGTAAGCTTTTTGTTATATAGGGCTAAGTGTACGTTCTTGTTTCACAAAACTCACTTCACCACATATATAACAAAAATGATCCGGCTTATTTAAACAAACTCGCGACATGTTGCTCAAATACGAACAGCTCTCAATCAATTGGTGGTTGAAATACAACTAACTAACAATTTAGGATTTATGTTATATCTATTTAAACCCCCTTATAAAGTACACCTGCTATAATAAATCCAGGTACTTTTCATGAATGTGAATGTATTCGCATGTTTCATAGACTATCGAAAGGCGTTTGACTGTGTTAATCATCAGAAGATGATCGAAATCCTGCGAACAACCGGGGTTGACGAACAGGACCTGCGTTTCATATCAGAACTTTACTGGCATCAAACGGCGGTAGTAAAGATGGAACAATCAGCATCGGAGGATATGCAGATCAGACGGGGTGTCCGACAGGGTTGCGTCTTGTCTCCACTCCTCTTTAATCTGTATTCAGAGACTATATTTAGAGAAGCACTGGATGGGGTCCAGGGCGGAATCAAGATCAATGGAACCCCAATAAATAATATCAGGTACGCCGATGATACGGTTATATTGGCCAACGATATGCAGGAACTACAAAGCATCATGGATTCCGTAGTTCACTATAGTGAGATGTTTGGATTGCATCTCAATGTCTCCAAGACCAAACTATTGATCTTTTCTAAAACTCCGATAAATGCACACCTGCGGATCAAAGGACAAACAATCGAACAAGTGACCTCAATAAAATATTTGGGAGCTAACATCAATAGTCAGTGCGACCCGAAAAGGGAAATACTTTCAAGGATTGAACAAGCGAGAAAAATCTTCGTGAGTATGAAATCATTTTTTGCAAGATTGGACCTCAGCTTGGGACTCAGAATTCGGATGATCAGATGCTACGTGTTCTCTGTCCTACTCTACGGATGTGAAAGCTGGACACTAAATTCACAGACGGAAAAGAAAATAGAAGCCTTCGAAATGTATGTGTATAGACGGATGCTGCGAATTTCATGGGTACAAAGGATCACCAACGATGAGGTACTCCAGCGCATGCACAAACAAAAGGAACTATTGAACACCATCAAGGAAAGAAAAATGCAATACCTGGGTCATGTGATGAGAGGTGATAAATACGAAATACTACGCCTCATAATAGAGGGCAAAGTGCACGGGAAAAGATCAGTAGGAAGACGCCAGAACTCATGGCTAAAGGACTTAAGGAGATGGTTCGATCGCTCGTCTGCAGAAATCTTTCGTGCTGCAGTTTCCAGAGCTACAATTGCCATTTGGATCGACAACCTTCGGCAGGAGAGGGCGTGATAAGAAGAAGACTTTTCATTTAATAGTTTAATTTTCCCATACATTAGAAGCAGGTAGGTAATTATCATAATTAGCATGGATCTCTAAAACCGGAGCTAACTAAGACTTTTGCAAGACAGATTGTTAGTTAGTATAATAAAATAAGACAGATTTTCCTTTTTTGGTCTCGGAAACATTTTTGCTGTTCCCCAGTGTTATTTACAATGAATTGAACAAGGTGCTCTTAGTACAAAAAAGAGAAGAGAAAAGACACATCAAAAAGGTAAAGATAAACACCAGAAACAGACACAAACAGTTGGGCAAAAAACCCAATAATAAAATAAAAAAAAAAAACATATTCATGACTACTATCAAGAAAATGCTTTATGAAAGCCGGATTGATGTGTAATACAGATAAGATTGACGACTTTGACAAAGAAGATAATATTCCGCTCGCACAACTGTTTCCTAACATTAAGGACACATTTATAAACTGGAAACAATTTGCCTCTATTGATAACGATTTGCCAACAAAAAGTGCAGAATTGACTATCATCGAGTGTATATTGAAGAGATTCAAGAAACGGATGAAACTACTCCTAACTCTGAGACAGAGGAAGAGAAACCTGAACTTGCTCCAGTGTCGAAAATATCAAGCCTATCTGAAGCCTGCGCAAGTTTGAGAGAACTTTTTTAATAATGTTAACAATTTTTTGACGAAGTCTGCAAATATTTCTTAATTGCTATTAAAATGTGAATCTGAATTTTATTAAAATAAAATCAATCATTAACTTTTGAATATTTTTAAAAAATAAGCAAACATACAGTATGATATATATGTTATTTTTGATTAAAGAATAGAACGTAATCTTAATTTAAAAGGACGTCTTGGTGACGGAAATAACGTCTTAACAAAACCACCCAGTAAACAATGCTAATTGTCCCGCTCTCACAAAATCCACTGAACTAATTTTACGAATAACCCCGCGCGGCTGGATGTAATTTATGATGTGTAAAACGAAAATCCACACGTAAGCGGCTTCGAGCTTTCTGCAACTGGATGTCCAGCAGCGAAGCCCGGCTTTGGGGCCGCAGGATTTATTCGGCCCGCACCGGCAGCAGGAATTATTCGCTGAATGCAAATAAGCAATTTCGCACCGAATCTGCTATTCATACAGTTAATCATCGTCCAGTTTGCTGATTATCATTGTAAATTACTCTCTGTCACGGTAACGGTTGGACCAGACCACTTTCCTGGACGTCAGCAGGAAATTTATTGCATTAGTCATGTTTTGTAGCCTCGGCTTTAACAGTAAACGCTTTGCAGTAAGGATAGTACAACGGATTTGTTTACATTTACCCGTGATATCGAATTATTTTTAAAATTTCATTCAAACAGTTTTTGATAATGATTATTTCCTTATTTCAGTGGCGGCTCCTGTATAAGGGCTGCAGGACCACCAAACTTCAAAACCAAAACCATCAGTTAATACTTGTTAATGCATTTTAAATCGTATTATAATCATAATTTCCCATGTAACTATACTAATTCTACACCAAATGCCCAAACCACTTCCATTTTCCCATTCCTATTCTATGCATACGCCGAGTACTGACAGCGCCACAAAACTTAAAAGAGGTTGACAGCGTATTTCTCCTTGAAATAGCCAACTGCGAGGTTAGCCGAACATATACGACCGGATTTGTTACAAAAAGCCGATTATGTTGGATTCAGTGCTGCGAATTATTTCGGTTTCGATTAGTTCTCGGTATTGTTTCATCGGTGTAATGTTTATATTTTTTCTTGTCATTTGTTCTGCTTGTTGTCGGTGTTCGCGAGAAATGGAGTTTGAATTTGGGTTAGGTGAGACTAAGTTCCACAAACTTACGTATGAAAAACAATTAGTTGTGACAGAGTGTGGTCGCCCTATGCCCGATAAAAATATGCCTTTTTGGGTGCCTCTATTGGAATAATACACCTATTTAGTCTGTAAGAAGATCTAAACAACTTAATGAAATGGTGCGATTTAAACAACCTTCAAAGTGCTCTTATATTCGTTTTTCTAGGGGTAGATCACCTATTAAATATAGCTATAGATTGGGTAATGCAGAATTGCCAAGGGTAACACTGGTGAGAGAAATGGGTGTTCACTTTGATAGTATACTTTGCTTTACTGGTTAATAGAGTTCTGGGGATGGTTTTAAGAATGTCATGTGGCTTTGAAAATTTTTACTGTGTTGATATGCTTTATATGTATATCATAATGTCAGATCTAATATTAAGTATGGTTCCACAATTTGGAATCCATACTATGGAACTCACAAGAATCGCATAGAATGGCAACAATTGCCTATCTCAGCCTACTATTTTTTTTCTCATATTTATGATTGCGCTATTTCGCCTACACTTAATTTCCATCGATGGCTATTTTTGCAAATAAATCGAAAACGGTCACAGATACGAGAATAGTGCAAGAAACCAGAACGCTAAACAAAAGAACAGAGAGTTCAAATTTTATACCGGAATTCATACAGGGCGCTCCAAAAAAAAGTTCTGAAAGATAAAATTGTGGCCGATTCAAGAAAATGTAACACCCTGTATACTGCGACCGACAATTTTGATACTTTATTGTAGAGACTCTAAAAAATGGTTGATATTCCAAATTTGAAACGATTATCACAGAATATAAGAGAGAAAACGCAAAATACGAGAAAAAAAATTGAAACTTTGCCACCCTGTATAGCGAAAATAACGCGTTTTAGTCCATACATATATTTGCATTTTTTAATTATTTTGACGAGTACTATCACCCTCTGAAATATCTGCATGACATTAATTACCACCCTGTATAAATCAATGATTGGTGAATAGAAAGGACCTGGGTTTTATTCTGGATCTCTACGAGTGTGAGTCCAACAATAAGTAATTAACATCAAATACGCAGAATTGCGAGGCATCTCAAGTCATATTTTTAAAGCATTTTATATGAATAATTGTTTACGCAACTCGGGGCGGCTCAACGATTTCACGAGTGTGATATCTAACTTCACACTCGTGACATCGTTGACTTTCGCGGCTTTCGCCCCTTGTTGCGCAGTATATTATTTAATATCTTTGATATGGCCACGGATATTTTTGTCAAATTTGGTATACGCCTTCTGTGTATCAAATCAAGAGAAATTTGTATAATATAAATGTATAATATTTTTTCTAATTTCTACCAGTGGCGTTGGCGCGGGCTTCTAGACAAATACTTTTAAAGAAAAATTGGTATGCCACTGCAATTATATTAAATAAAAACAATTTTTTAAATCCTCATTCATTTCTGAATAAATCAGGTCTTTTGACTTTGTTTCGTCGGACGCACGGTTTTCGCGCTAAATAATAAAAACCATTTTTTTGCATGGCCAAATAGCTAAAATCCGATACATTAGTGTTTTTAAGAACCAATACAAAAAATAATAATTGGCCACGTATACTTCACGTAAAATTAAACTGAAGCGCAAGCGTCCACATTTACATTTAAACGGGTTTAAGACTCCCATCTATTACCCCATTCCCGTTTCTTATACAGGACCTTATCGCTGCAGGAGAGAGGCCGGCAGGCGGCAGCAGGATACGAATTTGTACCAATCTGTGCTTAGAGCGAAGCGATTGTTGTTACGTCATTGTTAAAACCCGCCCCATCTATTATTCATGAAGGGCGGCGGGACGCGGAGGGAGATCGGGGGGTAGTGCAGCTGGGGCGGCCGATTCGCAACCCTGATGGCTGATTTAGGCCGACGACGCGCCGCGACGGTGTGCGTCGCTTTGCTTTCGCGTTTACTATACGGATTTATGATGCACGCGTTTTTGTTTTCACTGCATTTGTTTGGTTGTCTTATTACATTTATGTCGTGTCATTTAACTTTCATGAACATTTTTAGTCCAATTACACGGAAATGAGATATCCATATTATAATTTTTGGGTCGAGCATGGAAAAGCTTAAATTAATTTAATACCTACATTAAAAAAAGGTTCTTTGTACCGGGTGTTCCACCTAAGGAGGTAATCGGCTATATCTCAGAAAGTAATAACACTAGGACTTTGGGAAAAAATATATATCGAGAAAAGCGGCCAAAAGAAATTGCTGGAAATTATTTTTAAGTTTGAAAAATGACCGCTAGGGGGCGTAAGAGAACTTTCAAAATAAAAATGCCGATTTTCTCTTGATTTTTCTTAATAAAAATATGTTAAAAATATAAGCATTGTATTCTTCATGAAATTATGCAACTTTATGTTAGGAATCGTTTTTTTTTTCTATTTTCAATAATAAAGTGGTGGGAGAAGGTCAAACATTTTTCTTTCAAACGCTGATATCTCTGCTTTGGATAAACCGATTTTATTCAACTTGGTCTTGAAAAAAAACCCTTCTTTTCCTCTACACGTTGATCTATTGACTATACCATATTGATTCTGATGGTGGCTACTAGATGGCGTTATTTCGTAATTCCTCAATGAATAAGGATTTTCTCAAAAAAATCAAACGTTATGATATGACTTTTTCATCATATTTTATTTTAGGCTTATAAAGGCTATTAAATAGTGGTATAAAAAATCCAGGTCCGTATTTAAAATAAAAAAGTTTATGATGGTCGCTCGAATCCGAAACGTCGGATTAAAAAACTAACCCCATCAGCTTGTAGAGGAGGAAAAGTTACTATAAGGAACTAAAAACCGCAACGTGATATCTTTTGTTAAACTAGAGTAATTAGGGATAATAATAATTAATATGGAAAAATAGGCCATTTTTTAAAACATTAATTAATCAATTAAATCTCTAGTTTAACAAAAGATATCACGTTGCGGTTTTCAGTACCTTATAGTAACTTTCCTTCTCTACAAGGTGATGGGGTTAGTTTTTTAATCCGACGTTTCCGATTCGAGCGACCATCATCAACTTTTTTATTTTAAATACGGACCTGAATTTTTTATTCCACAATTTAATAGCCTTCATAAGCCTAAAATAAAATATGAAAAAGTCGTATCATAATATTTGATTTTTTTGAGAAAATCCTCATTCATTGAGGAATTACGGAAGAACGCCATCTAGTGGCCACCATCAGAATCAATATGGTATAGTTAATAGATCTACGTGTAGAGGAAAAGTAGGGCTTTTTTTTAAGACCAAGTTAAATAAAATCGGTTTATCCAAAGCAGAGATATCAGCGTTTGAAAGAAAAAAAGTTTGACCTTCTCCCACCACTTTATTATTGAAAATAGAAAAAAACGATTCCTAATATAAAGTTGCATAATTTTATGAAGAATACAACGCTTATATTTTTAACATATTTTGATTAAGAAAAATCAAAAGAAAATCGGCATTTCTATTTTAAAAGTTCTCTTACGCCCCCTAGCGGTCATTTTTCGAACTTGAAAATAATTTCCAGCAATTTCTCCTGGCTGCTTTTATCGATATGTATTTTTTCCCAAAGCCCTAGTGTTATTACTTTCTGAGATATAGCCGATTACCTCCTTAAGTGGAACACCCATTCATACCAAGTATTAATCGGAATATCCTCTGGTTCTAATCATGGTTGCTCGAGCATTTGTTGCCCTTTCCCATCCAATGACTCGCAATGGCAGATAATATGCTGTACCGTTTCACTTTGTCGCCCGCAACTAACCTATAGGTACTAACCTGCAGCTTATGTCTCCATTGTACAGTTGCATACGGTACTGGTGCTTCTTTACGGCCGCGTGTCCTGTCAGAATTCCTGTGGTAATTCTCAGCTAATCTCTGCTCATCAGAAGTAGCTGTTTCGTTAGTCTCGGATCTGGGTCCCCAATAAAAGACTTGCCATGGTTTAATCTCTGTCTGTTGTGCCAGTACATTTTGTGTTAATTCCTTGTCCAGCGTTTTATGACATCTCGTACTGTACACCTTGGGACTCCCAGTGTCTGTTCTCTGACCCATTTCTTGATTTCGATTCCTGAAATACCTTCATGTCCTGGTACCCATTGTAGTATTACTTTGTTAGGTTTTGTCAGAGCCACTAGTTCCTCTTGGCATTCCCATACCAGTCTTGATGTCACCTTATTGCATGTTAGCGCTTTAAGGGTTGCTTGACAGTCGAATTATATGTGGATCTGCTTATTAAGATGGAGTGTGGCGTAGATTTCCGGTTGGAACACCGTGGAAGACTTAGCCAGGGAGAAACAAGCAGCATCTTTCTTCGGTCTTACTGCGTGTATCCTCTTTGGATTTTGAGCCGTCTGTGTACCAGATTATTGCCCCAGGACTATCTGGTGTTTTATTGTTCTACGCATCCCGTTCATCGATTACGGTCTTGAATTGAATGTCATAGCGATATGCAGGGTTTTTGTTGTCTGATATCATTTCTAACTCAGCTCCCCTTATGGTGTCGCAGTGAAGTGGGTGTCCAGTTCTATGCCACCCAGAAAGTGACGTGGAACTCTGTAGTCTGTACAGTCGCATTCTTGCATCTCCTTTAATCATTAAATAAAGTGGAGGCAGGTCTAGGATGTTGTCCATTGCGGATGTGCTTCCTGTCCTATCAATCTTTCTACGATATTGAGAGCCTTTTGCATTCTCTCTCTTACTGTCGTGTTGTATTTGCCTTTGGTTATTATTTCCAGGTCGTTCGCATAACGCACGATATGATATCCTTCTCTGCTGAGTGAGCGTAGCAGCCCGTCCATGACAAGGTTCCAGAACCCCCCTGATATACAATTCCGCCTTAAAGCATACCTTCTATCCACCTGCAGCAGATTTCCTCCAGTCCGATGGCCCTGGTTGCCCTAGTGATTGACGCGAAGGATGTGTTGTCAAATGCTTCTTCTGTCCAGCAGAATTGCACTGTTTTCTAGAGCCTTCTCCACCCTACTGACTAGCTGATGAAGGGCAGATTCCGTTGATTTTCCTGTTCTGTAGGCATGCAGGTCTTGATGAAATGGTCTGTAGTCCAAGACGTCATCCTTTATATGCCTATCAACCAGTTTCTCAAGTGTTTAAAAATTGTTTACTATTACTACTTTGACTAAGTTTTTCCAATTGAATTATCTCGGATTTTATTTGTTCCTTAAGTATACAGGGTGTTTCCTAACCTCTCTAAAAAAATGAAGGAGGTGAATCCTTACCTTATTTTAAGACGAAAATGTGGTATAAAGGTTTTTCGCATGTCGCTTCGTTTTCGAAATACAGGGTGTTAAAAACAAGTTTTGTATTTTTTTTTTCATTTTATTAATTAATGCCACACGATATATTCTAATGATACACTGCGTCCATTAATTATGGAATAGGTAAAAAAGTACTCAAATTTTAAACATCCATATCTCCATCAAAATTATATCAATCCACTCAATTTTTGATTTATTAGGTAGGCCGTCCCTTGGACTACTTAGCACAAAGTATTTGACCTTACTTTATGTCTTTTTTATACAGGATGATGGCTAAGATACCAAGCCATGTAAAATGTGCTGATTTTAAAATTAATGTTTGGAAAATACGAAGCAATGGAAATTGAATTTTATTAGTGTACTGGTTACAGCTTTATGTTAGGTACTTACTGTACAAATTACAGCGCAGTGCCGTTCGTGTTAATTAAAAAAAATTAAAAAATCGTGATATAACACTAACTTAACAATAGTAATAACAATTTAAAGAAACAACTTAATTATAAGAATAAAAATTAATAAGGCGTATTTCCTCCACGGGCATTAATGACTTGAGCTTGACAACGATTTGGCATACTGAGAATCAGATTTCTTATAAAAACCTGATCCATATTTTCCCATATTCTTTGTAGCGTCAATCTCAGCTGAGCCAAAGTTTCTGGTGGGTTAGCTTCTGCACGAACCTCTCTACCCATTCGATCCCATAAATGCTCTATAGGGTTAAGATCTGGGCTTCGAGCTTTCCAATTCATTACGGTAATTCCCGTTTCTGCTAGATATTCCGTTACTATTCTCGCCGTATGTGGACGTGCGTTATCTTGCATAAAAATGAAGTTTTCTCCAATAAAGGGAGCAAAAGGCACAACATGCTCCTGAAGAATTTCCGTAATGTACCTGTCACTAGTTAATCGCTCTACAAATATCAATTCCGTTTTTGCCTCTAGAGATATACTTCCCCAAACCATAATTGATCCACCGCCATAACTAACCCGCTCTTTAAAATTACACTGAGCATAGCGATCACCAGGTCTTCGAAACACTTTTAAACGTCTATCATTGCTGTATAGACAAAAACGGGATTCGTCACTGAATAAAACATTAGCCCATTCATCTTCACCCCATGGCAAATGCTCTTGAGCAAACTGCAATCGTTCACGTCTATGGTGCGGTTCTAGCTTTGGTCCTATCGCTGCTTCGTACGGTTTTAGTTGGACCTCTTTTAAGCGATTAAGTATTGTTTGCTTACATAGTCGAACATTGTGAACGTTTGACAACCGTGCTTGTAGCTTGGTACTTGTTGTAAATCGCTCCCGAACACATTGCATTGTTAAAAACCGATCCTGATTAGCAGTTGTTTTCCTTGGTCGGCCTTGCCCTGCTCTTCTTTGATTCGATCCATATTCTCGATACCGTTTTAAAATTTTTGATATAGCCCCTTGCGTTTTATTCATGATTCTGGCAATATCAGACTGAGACCGGCTCTACTCAAACAGTCCTCTTGCATAGGAACATTCTTCTGGAGATATGAATCGGATATTGGCATTCATTTAAAAAAAGAAACTAAACAAAAGGCCTTGTCAAGAACTGCCAACAAATTTATAATCTTGATAAATTGACAAGGGCAATTGGTTGACTAGCAACGTAAATCCAAATAGAAGTAAAACGTTTTCAGTCAATATAATTTGCAATATACAGATTTTTTAATTTACACGAACGGCACTGCACTGTAATTTGTACAGTAAGTACCTAACATAAAGCTGTAACCAGTATACTAATAAAATTCCATTTTCATTGCTTCGTATTTTCCAAACATTAATTTTAAAATCAGCACATTTTACACGGCTTGGTATCTTATCCATGATCCTGTATAAAAAAGACATAAAGTGAGGTCAAACACATTGTTCTAAGTAGTTCAAGGGACAGCCTACCTAATAAACTGAAAATTGAATGGATTGATGAAGATATTGATTTTAAAATTCGAGTACTTTTTTACCTATTCCATTTTTTATTTTTTTATTTTTTTTTAATTGACACGAACGGCACTGCGCTGTAATTTGTACAGTAAGTACCTAACATAAAGCTGTAACCAGTACACTAATAAAATTCAATTTCCATTGCTTCGTATTTTCCAAACATTAATTTTAAAATCAGCACATTTTACATGGCTTGGTATCTTAGCCATCATCCTGTATAAAAAAGACATAAAGTAAGGTCAAATACTTTGTGCTAAGTAGTCCAAGGGACGGCCTACCTAATAAATCGAAAATTGAGTGGATTGATATAATTTTGATGGAGATATGGATGTTTAAAATTTAAGTACTTTTTTACCTATTCCATAATTAATGGACGCAGTGTATTTGTTAAGCATAAGGGATTAGAGCACTTTACTTTGGGTAAATTTTAAATTTTACAATTAGTTCTTTGGCGGGGATTTGGGTAAAAGAGTACCTTAATTTTTTAGTTATTTTTCGTATTTTTATCATTATGTTGCGTCAAATGATACGAGTAGGCTTTGCTTCGTTCCATGGCAACCACATTTGTTTTCTCCGTAACATTTGTCTCCTGTTTAACATCTTTCAAATAATATCCTTTTAAATTGTTTTTGAATTTATTTGTACTACATTACATACTTTTCATAATGACTGAGTTTACCAATCAAGAAATGGCTCAAATTCATTTTATGTACGATTTGGCAAATGGAAATGCGCTAGAGGCGAGACGTGTATATGCAGAACGTTTTCCTAATAGACGAGTACCGTGTTCGGAAACATTTACAAGATTGCACCTCAGGTTAGACGAAACAGGTAGCTTTGCAAAAAGCAAAATTGGCGGCCGACCACTTACAGTTAGAACCGTACAACTTGAGGAAGAGGTCTTAAACATGGTGGAAGAATCTCCAGGCACTAGTACAAGGAAAATCGGGAACGAGTTGAATGTGAACAGTATAGTAGTATCTTAAAGGAGTATTTACTTTATCCTTATCACGTACAAAAAAAGCAAGCTTTGTTGCCTAGAGACTTTCCAGCTCGAGTTAATTTGGGTAACTTATTTCAAGAAAATTCTTTAAGGGCCCACCTTTTTCGGCAAAAATACTATTTACAGATGAAGCGAATTTTTCCAGACAAGGCTTAATAAATTTTCACAACAACCATATTTGGGCGGAAGATAATTCTCATTCTATCATCGAAGGACATCACCAGTATACATTTTCTTTTAATATTTGGGCAGGGATGGATTATTGGAGACAGCTTAGTTGGACCGTATTTTTTTCCAAATCGACTTACTGGTGATGTCTATTATAACTTCCTTGGAGATGAATTGCCAGAATTGATGAAAGCAGTGCTATTAAGAACAAGAACTTTAATGTTGTTCATGCATGACGGCGCTTCCCCTCACTTTGCAGTACGTTAGAAACTATTTAGATCAACAATATCCTGCTCGTTGGATAGGTAGAGGGGGACGTCATCCACGGCCACCCCGTTCGCCGGATCTGAATCCATTGAATTTTTATTTCTGGGGCCACCTTAAACAACTCGTTTATACTACTCCTATTGAAACTGAAGCAGACCTTCGACTGCGTATTATTGATGGTTTTAATACGATTCGCGCCAGTTCCGAAATTTTCCAACACGTAAGAGACAAATTAGCACGTCGTGTACATGGGTGTTTACTGGCTCATGGAGGACATTTTCAGCAGTTTATTTGACTTTTGTCTATGTGAGTTCAATATTAAAAGTTTTTAAATCAATTATAAAAATGATTATTATTGCTTTTTAACACCCTGTATTTCGAAAAAGAAGCGACATGCGAAAAACTTTTATACCACATTTTCGTCCTAAAATAAGGCGATTCATTTTTTTCAGAGAGTTTCGGAAACACCCTGTATAACTCTCAGTGAGCAGATCTTCCGGGTTTGATTTGGAAATAATTCTTATTTCATTGAAGAAGTCTGTGAAAAGTAGCTACTTTTAATTATTGAATTTTTTTTATTATATCTAATTTTTTGGGTAATTGAGGTAACAGCCTAGGTAGTTTATATGGTTTGTTGGAAATTGCATGTATATGTGATCGTGTAATGAGTTCGTTCTGCCAGACGTCCAATTGTGTTTTTTCGTGTTTGGGAGGGTAATGGGAATTAGGTAACTACTGAAATTAAAGACTATTCAATTCAGTTCCACTTAAGATTTAAAAAGTCTTTATCAAGGCGGGGCTCAGCCATGGGCTGCTTAGGTCCAACCTGGCACATCTTGCAAATGTAAACAAGAAACATACAATATACATACATACAACTAAATGATATAAATTAGTCTGATTATTAGTAGTTCATCAAATAATAATATGAAAATTAATAAAATCTACTAACTAACCTAAACTAGAGGATAGGACTGAATATTGGAACACGATCAGTAACTCGTGGTATACACTATACATGTTTGTAATAATTCTTAAGCGGATTTGTAAATGCATTTTTATTATTACCTAATTGATTTTAAATAGTTTGGTAAAGTGTTAATAAACTATAATAATAGGAGGAAAAACCTCTGTGAACACAAGTGGAATGTGTTGGTGTATGAAGTAAAATTGGCACCCTTCTCGTTCTTACAAGTACATCATGAGCAAAAGTTATTTTTTTGTAAAGATAGGTTGGTGTATGGGAATTGACAATAATTCTTTGAAAGAAACAGTGAAAATAAACATTACGCCTATTCTCTGCATTAAAACGTCATCCAGCTCAAGCTCTGGTCGTCCTGGAGAAGTTTTTGGAGGTTTGACGTCAACACTTTTTTCTTCTTTTAAAAGTTTATATATTGTTGTTTTCTCAACGTTAAGCATATCTGCTGTAAATTGCGCTGCACTGTCAACACTCAAATCCGCGTTCTTACTCTTAAAAGAATCGTAACAGTTAATTAGCAATTAACAATAATTAGCAAACAGGTAACCTGGATTGGGTACAAAAAAAAAATGAATAAAATGATTAGAGCAGGAACGGAAAAAGTACCTAGACCCTAATTAGTTTTGATAAAATTGCTTTCTAAAATTCCAGGTAAATGGTACGGCTGTACATAATTTTAAGCTTAAAAAGTTTAATATTAAAATGTATATTTGAAGGCACACTAATAAAATTAATTTTTTGAATAAAAAAAATTTTCCATTGATTCAAATAAATATTTGTTTCCTATTAGCCAAACAAATATGTATTTGAAAAATACCAAGGAATTATTTGCCTCAATTAGTATTATCTGATTTGATACAAATTACTTTTTATTTGAAATTAATCACTGAATACAAACTTCAAGCAAATATTTATTTTCTAAATACTAACCTAACTTAAATAAGCCGCTTCAATGACTTAAAGTAAATAGGTTAAAAGTTAAGTTAGCAAAATTTGATTGCTATTTATACTTATTTTATCAAGTGTATATTTGTTTTACTTTTGTTTTACATATATTTGCCGTAACAACAACGTTATTTAATTAAACAATTTAAGTGATTGGATTTAAATAAACCGGTAATTTCCATCAAAGTCGTTGTTTTCTTATTCAAGTACATAATTGTTTAACTTGTCTCTTATATTTATTTAGACCAAGTATGATTTTATTTGGTTTAAATACCTTTTTTAAATTTTAAATAGATCAGAAAGTTCATTCAAATCACTTCTTATTTTATCCAAGTACGTGTTTATACAGACGTCACATAGAAATAAGAAATAAGCAGATGAAATCCCCTATTGCTATTGAATATGGTTTAATCAGTACCTATACCATAATAATCACAAACCTTATCAAATTGTTTAGTGTGTTCAAATAATAAGGCAAACCAACAGAAAAAAACACATTTTTGTCTAAATTAAAGGTTATAACAAATTACGGGCACGCGCACAACGATTTTCACATAAAAATAATATAAAAGATAAAAAATAACCATCTTATGTTATTTCTTATTTTTATGTTTGTTATTTGGTTCTATAAATGTCTTATGGCAGATCTGTAGATTCAACTCTTATTTTATTTTTATGTCATGGTATTTTGCTGTGTAAATCCACCATTAATTGTTTGTTGTTCGCCTCAAAATATACGTCAATAAAACATTATAGAGAAGTTAATAACTTTGATAAAAAATTAAATACAGGCAAATTCGCAAGTATTAGGTACCTACAATAATTATTAATATTATATTAATTATATTATATCTTTTACGTTAGAAGGTTTGATAGGTATTGAAATATGGTGAAAATTGAGAAAAACTGTCTCATTTGTATAAAACACGATTTAAAAAAATACACCTAGGTAGCTATCATTATACCTGGCTACATTTTTCTAAAAAGATTTTGTGTTTAAAATTTTAAGTTAGGTATTATAAGTATCTTTTCTCTGCCTCTTATCTTATTTTTTTAACTCGTTTCATGCGTAACTAAAATATTCAAATATACCTTGAAAAGTATCTAACAGATGGGATATACCCAATCTTCTAAATAATTAGTCATATTACGTTTATCCCCCATATCTTATTTTTAATTTTTGCTGGAACCACTAACTTCTGTGCCACTAATAAAGAAGATTTCACTCTCACTCATAAATTTCTACAAGACAAGATCGAACACCAATAACCTAAAACGCGATGATGATTTATCAGGCCACTTTTGTATAGCAAATCAAATTACTCATAGCCCTATAAAATGTTCGGCATTGAATGATTTAAATTAGGGTAAAAGGTATTTTGTTCTTAACTTGAAATGTTCTTCGATTGAATAATTAGTTATTTATAAATATTTGGTTGTTTTATATTAAGGATTTAAGGTAAATACATAATTATTTAGTTTAAATGACCTGGACATTTAAATAGTTTTCTATTGGGTGATTTAACTAGCGATTAACGGAATTTAGTTCCTAAATGAAAATTAGTTCGATTAAATAATTATTTATTTAGATTTTGTTATTTTAGTTGTTTTTTGGCAAGATATTTGTTTGAAAGGTTCCATGATTTGACACAAATCCACCAACAGTCAAATAATTTTACAAATAAAACGAAATACTCTCATTTATTTCAGTTAAATAAAACTGAGTTAAGTAAAATCACATTTATTTATTACCAATAATTATTTACCAAATAAATCAAATTATTTGATTAAGGGAGCACAGTTTTATCAGTGCAAAACTTGAATTTAAATCGATACTTATACTAATTCTGCCCAAATTTAAAAATTCAGGCCTATTTAAATCTATACATGCCGAAAAATTTTGCACGCCCATGGAGAAGACGGTTTTGATTGATTTGTTACTTCGCATCATTTAAGGATAGGTTATAAAAAAAAAAAAAAAATTGAATTTGTTGTTGTAATGAAATAAATGGGTTATAAAGAAATTTACTATTTCTCATTACTGCCCTAATCAGTCCTTGAGATTTTAAAATATGGATTAAGGGTTTTTTCGGGATGCTAAAGGTAAATATGACAAAAAAAATTATTTAAAATGAGCCCTAATATCCTTTTCTTGAAAAGACGACACCCTTCTACCCCTAAAACATCACGCCAATGATAAATGTAAATTGTTACCATAGCAAATATTTCATTTTTTACCCAGATTTGAAGAAAATTGCATTATAAATATCAAAGAAATTAGGGTGGATTTATTAAAACCGGGACACACTGTAGATTAAACATAGCAAAGGGCCCAGAACTGTTTCTTTTAAATTATTATAAATGCATTAGTTTTTACGAAAAATAAGTCGAAACTGCAAGAAAAATAAGTTGACTTCGAATATCAACCCGGAACACCGGGCTTACCCGGAAAGTTTAACCGTGGCCGTTTAAGAGCTCATGAAGTATGTACGCTTCTGGTTTATTCAGCGATTCGACCCTGCCGTCAGCACACTTGACTGGCACACAAATCTTACTACTCTTTCACTGTCTGGAAACAAATGAAGCCCGGAAAAAGGTAAGTCGTTTTTTCGGAAAAGCGCCTGCAATTGAAAAGTCCAATCGAAGGAAACGGAATTATTTATCAGCGGACATGTGAATGTGGAATCGGACTGTTTAGTTTTTTATTGTTGGCGCACTCTAAACATGTTTGATGCTGGCAACATTTTTCCGATCGTTGTAATTAACTTTTAAGATGATACATATCTTTTATCCAACACATGACAGTTATGACTGTCATTATCAATGTCATTTTAGACAAGTAAACTATCAAATAACACACTAGTGAGTTATGGATTATAACTCACGTTCATATATAAAGTAGTATTCTATTTATTTATTACTATTACAAGCAGAATTCACATTGATATTGAAATTAAAGGAAAACGCTAACGGTTTATTTGAATTTGAAGTTATTATAAAATTCGTTGTTTCATTGGAACCAGACGCTCCAATATCGGTACAGCTGCTGATAGTGCTAGAAGACGCCGACACATTAGAACTTTGTATTTTTTCTGCAATTTGTATTTTGTTATGCACCGATTCTTCTAAGTATCCTTCTGCTACCGTCGAGGACTTCCATCCTCCGTGACGCTTCAAAGTAGTCATGTTAGCCCCTGCATTGGCCAAAAGAGTCGCCGAAGACCTTCTCAGGCAGAGCGCTGGTTTCTCCAATTTCAAAAACATTGCAATTCTGGAAGGTATCTTCGACAACGTATTTATTCCCACACACTGGCTGGTACACCTACCATTTTTGTAAAAAATAAAAAAGCGGCTAGAACTAGTATTCTCTGGTCTCAAAGACATGTATTTTTTACACAAATTGATCGGGTTGACTGGAAATCCCTCTTCAAGTATGGTGAAACTGCTCGATTTCTTGGTTTTAGTGTCTGGCAAAACTACGTGAAAATATTTCCCTTTGTCTTGAATATTTTCTATTTTCAAATTGACCAATTCATCGCATCTACAAGCACCGCTAATCCCCATTATCAAAGCCACTTTCATTAACAAGTACTCGTCGTCGGGAGCTTGGTTCAAAAACTTCTCTATTTCAGGTCGTTTTAATGTCTTGGACTTCTTTGGTTTGTATCCCTGTGATTTGCTTTTCAAAAAGCTCGTTAGTTTGTCATATTTTGAAATGTCTTTTTTTTATACAGGTGAATAGTCAAGCGATGCATCGAGTATTTGGTCCATAGCGACGATGGGGCTAATTTTTTTTGCAAATGTAAAAAATAAGCCAATAGAACATTTGCATCGATACCTTTTATCTTCCGTGAATTTATCCAAGACTCAAACATTTTGAACTCCTGGTCGTAAGCATCTCGAGACTTTTCTTGCAAAATCTGTATCGCTGCTTCTTCCGCTTCCGTAAGGATATCCTCAGGAACGTCATTTTCATCGGTTTCCTCCATTTTCTATAGGTTTTTTTCTTCAAAAAGCTTCCCTTTACTGCAGGGAAAACTGACAAGAAGTGTCAAAATTTATTTAAACATTTGCTAACAATGTATCATGCCCGTGGCAACCAAACAATCAACCAACTTTGACCAAAATGTAAAAAAGTCACTGTCAAGACATTCTGACATTTATAGGGTACTGAGACGTAAGTTGCTTTGATTTGATCACTAAACTTATTAATTATTATCTCATAAAAAAACGATTTCCTCCACTTGTTGGATAAAACATTGTATGCCACTCGTGTGTTATGTTTCCTAAGTGACTTGAAAATTTATACCACTCGGCCTGACGGCCTCGTGGTATAAATCTTTCTCGCGTGGTTTATTTTCAACATAACACACTAGTACCATAAATAACTATTATGTGTGCTTTAATACGATGGGACCGGCTGGTAACCAATACCTTTTCTAGGCTAAATCAGGCCCGCTGAAATTGTTGGTTAACCTGTTCCAAAATAGCTTCAGACTAGTAAAATGCATAGTTTGTTAATTAAATGTCAATGATCTCTGAATTCTATACTATTACGCAGTAAAAAATTTAGTATTAAATTTAACACTCAATGGTGGTACATATCGGACCACACTCAATAGGGTATATTAACCAATCAGTATATCTTGTAAAAAAGACATTTTTGAATGTTTTTTTTTACTTTTTGATGAGTGTTAATTCTTCTAATTTATGGGTAGGTACATTTACACTATCGAGTGTGAATTAAACTCACAGATTGTAAACCTATCCTTCTAGGGTGTAAAAGAAATAATGGGAGGTGTAAGTAAACCATTTTTTTTTGGTAATTTGTGATTAATTAGTGTAAATATCATATTATTGTAGTGTAAATTTTATTTTATTTGAGTGTGACTAAAAAATTATGCATTCAAGACGTTTTACATTATTAATCTCTGCTTAGTTTGATACATGATTAAATGACTTAATCAAAGCCGAAAGTAGTACCCCCTAATATATATAAATCGTCAGATCGCTTGGAAAAGGTTTGTTAAATGAATGAAAATATTGAGTATTATTTATGGTTTATTTATAAACAAAATGATGGTTACAGCAGAACTGGAAAACCCTGTGATTTTTTTCACACTTATTATTATAACTAGTTGAACAAAATGACACACCCATTATATAGTTTAACAATTTAGTAAATTAAACATATACCTACGTTTAATGTACCTCATTGTTAAGCTTAACAAAACAAATAACATAATAAATATATGTATACTTATAAAATAACACTAAACAACTAAATAAAAGTATGCTTTGGAACAATATAAAAGAATGAAAATGGCGAGTATTATATTAATCGTATATTTATTTAGAGATCTATGAAGAAATTTGTAAGTAGGTACCTAAGTATTTATATAAAAAAGGAATACCTTTATATTATAAGCTTATATCAGAATAATTTAAAAGCTAAAGGGAAAACTGTAACAGTGTAAATACCTACTTAGTTTCTTAAAAATGGCGTGTGCTAATTAGTAAAGTTTCTATTAAATTTCGTTAATGTGCTTACCCAATTTAACAAGATCCTCATAAGAGGCACTCTCTTTACAGAACTTTGCTTTGTTTCTATATTTTAATTTAAATATAACATTATTCTATATCACCTTTAAAGAGTACATTCAGACTGACTTGATAGTTGAATTTGCATGTAGCGTCGGCGTCATGTGTCACCACTTGTTGCCGCCTGTCTTTTCGGTAACACGGGTTTAGGTATTTTTACCCGGGGCCGTGTAAAAAAACGATTAAAGAATAAGTTTTATACTCAATATGTTAATATAACCTTCTAGCGGGGTTTATTTACACGCTTATATGGTGTTATTAATTGTCTTTGTATTTAATTTTCCTGATAGAGTGTAAAATGACATAAATAACACCCATTCAACAAAATTAACTTTTTAGAGAGTTAAATTCATAGGCAAATTTAATACAACAACTTTGGTCCCATATAAGTGTAAAAATGTGGTAAATTATGTTGCTCCGGGTGTTAACATTAACACTACTTTTTTTTACCACTGCTGAAATGATTTTTACCAGGTGGATGTTTTTTACTGTGTAGAGATACAGATTTCGATCTGCTTCTTTATCTTGATATCAAATGGTATCATCCACGCTTTTTTGTTCGATACCCATTGGAGTGGTAATTTATCGATATGTGCGCCCCGTATCATATTTATTGGACACAGTTTGTTATTACTGCTTCAAGATAGTCAATATCTTGAAAAGGTCTATGCCCATACAACATTTCTTTTAATCGGCCCCATAAAAAGAAGTCCAGGGGTGTGATGTCAGGCGACCTGGCTGGCCAAGGAATATTTGAACGTCTGCCTATCCACCGGTGCGGAAATACTTCGTTCAAATACCCAGTTACTGTGTTAGTACTGTGGCATGGGGCTCCATCATGTTGATACCAAATTGTACGTCTTATATTTAGTGGCATTTCGTCAAGAAATTAAGACCACTGGTTCCTTAAGAAGTCCAGGTAAATGGCAGCATTTATATTTTGTCGGAAAAAGTATGGTCCAACGATCCGATCATTAAAAATGTCACACCAAACATTGGTTTTAAATGAATATTGACTACGGCATTCGATTATAGAATTTGGATTGTTGTCACTCCACCACCGACAATTTTGGAAGCATACCACGCCATTGGAAGTAAACATGGCTTCATCCGTAAATAATATTTTTCTTGCAAAAAAAGGATCAACTTCACACGCGCCTTGGAACCACGCGCAAAATAGGAAACGGGATTCAAAATCTCTAGGAAGAAGCGTGTGAATGTATTTCGGTTTATATGGATGAAATTTATTTATTTTTAAAATATTACTAGCAGTAGACTTTTTGGCGTCAATTGGAATAGTTTTTAACAATTTTCTTAAAGAAATTTTCCGGTCTTCGATAACCGCGTGCATTACATTGAGTTGCTTTTCTTCTGTTGTAGACCATTTGTTGTGTTGCTTTTTAAATACATTTTCGACGGAACCAGTAGCTTTAAATTTATTCATTACGTTTGCTATAGTGGCGCTACATACCATTTTGTCAGGGTGTCTAGTATTAAATATGAGCGCGGCTTCCCTAATAGGTTTATAGTGATCTCCGACGATAAGTACAATTTCTATTTTCTCCTGCAGCGTTAACTTTACAACTATGACGAAACTAACAAAAAACTCTTGTTAATAAGTCGAAAAATAGTAAATGATTTTTGACTAACATGTCAATATTCGTAACTATAGTATTGCACATAGTTGTTGCGAAATTGTTGTAGGTAACTGTTAAAGAAATAAAATATATTCCAAAAGCTTTTTGATGGTATCCTGTAAATTAAAATATTTCAGCGCAAAATTGTATCTGACCACGTTTTGTAGTCCTTAGTAAAGTTTTCTTATAACAATTTGCTCTAAAATAAAAATTGAGGGTACTTCCCTCTTAACGTAATTTTGTGTTTTTATAATTTTTTTGCCGCCCTGTACATGATATCTTAAGTTTTGATATGTCGATATTATTTGCGCATCAAGCAGAACTTTTTATAAAGAATAACTTTTTTTCGTAAAATCAACAATAAAGAAAATTCCCATATGTCTAGAACTTTTCTGGACGCGCTGTATAGTAGCTTAAAATTAATACATTTTCATAATCAAAGTTTTTCGTATCTCTACCCAATGATCTTCATCCGAATCTTTCAACTCTTCTCCTCGGGATTCTAAATCTGTTGCTGGACCAGATGTTCGCCGAGTTCAGCACTCTTCCTCGGCAGTAAAAATCGACCTGGTGCACTAGGTTGCGATAAATTTGAATATTTTTCTCGGATAATTAACGAAGAATCGAGTTGCTGCACCAGGACTTCGTCGAATTTATTACGCTGCTTCGGGAATCATAAAAATCGACCTGGTGCACTAGGCGGGTGATAAATTTGAAGACTTTGTTCGGAGAATAATGAAAAATCGAGTTACTGCACCAAGACTTCGTCGAATTTGTTACTTTGCCTGGGGGAATAATAAATATCGACCTGTTGTACCATGTCGGTGATAAATAAGAAGACTTTTCTGGAAGAATAATGAAAATAAGAGTTACTGCACTAGGACTTCGTCGAATTTATTACTTTTCCTAGGGAGTAAGAGAACTTGACCAGGTGCATAATGTCAGTGATAAATAAGAAGTATTTGCTGGGGGAATTATAAAAATAAGAGTTGCTGCACCAGGACTTCGTCGAACTTATTACGCTACTTTGGGGAATTATAAAAATCGACCTGTACACTAGACGGATGATAAATTTCAAGAATTTTTTAGGAGAACAGGACTTCGTCGAATTTATTACTCTGCCTCGGGGAATAATAAAAATTGACCTGGTGCGTTATGTGGGTGATAAATAGGAAGAGTTTTCTGGAAGAATGAGAAAAATAAGAGTTGCTGCACTAGGACTACGTCGAATTTATTACTTTTCCTCGGGGAATAATAAAAGTCGACCTGGTGCACCATGTGGGTGATAAATAAAAATACTTTTCTGGGAGAATAATGAAAATAAGAGTTGCTGCACCAGGACTTCGTCGACTTTATTATTTATATATTTATATTTTATTTTTGGTTAGACTCTGTTTACTGTTTTATTGTCAGCATGTGTATTTTGTTTATTTCTTATGCCACTGGGATGTAAATGTGCTATAGTTTTAATTCAAATTTTAACGTCAAATTAGCCCATCAGAACAATATACGCAATTTGAATCGCATCTATATAAACAGAACTATTAACTGGTTAAATTCACAACAATCGCCTGTTTTTTTTTGTTTCAGGTTGGATTTTTTGGTTGCCACGATTCACAGCACACTTGAAGCTAGCGTTTACAGCGCGCGCGGCAGAAATGGTCGATCAGTCGTTGTTTTTTGATTTTTGTCGAAAATCGTGTTTCGGTGACATTGTTGATTAACATTTAAATTCAAATTCCGTGCCTATTGTGTTAGATTACTCGTTGTGTGATAAAAATAGTGGCAGTGTAGTGTTTTGGTGATGGTTATTGGCACTGGAGAACCCATTTGGCCACCAGAACGGGATTAATTGGAAGAATCAAAAGGTAGGTGTTAATATTACATAATTATTTGCATTGTGCCTTAAGCAGGCGTCAGAGAATAAAAGCAGTGTAGAAGTAACTGCTTTACGTAATCAACTTTTACGAAAATGCGTTAAAATAGTATATCCAATAGCTTTTATAAAAGTTTACAGTGATTGATTAAAAATGGCAAGCAAAATATTTTGCACTTATCCCATAAAAAAAAAGTAAGGCCAACCTAAATTGTAGGATTATCAAAACGTCGTTACTGGGAACTGAGTTAATAGTTTTCTACTTCAGAGGGACTTATTTTGTATAGCAAATAAGTTATGAACAGCATTGCTCACTTCAGACAGTAAAAAATATCAACTTTTTTTGCTATTAACGTGTTTCTCGAGCTTTTTATATTACTTCAGTCTAATATTCCACAAACAATTGTTTTTACTGTATAATTTTATAAAATTCAATAATATCTCTGGAATTAAATGGTATTATTTTATACAGGGTGGACGTTTAGTGTGGCAAAGTGGAATAGCTCCGCTTGTGTTTATAATACACAAAAAATGTTAATATAAAACTTGAAGGACAGTAAGTGAGTTATAACGTAAAATTAATTTTGACTCTATAGGGTGGCTCAACAAAGAGCAACAATAATTTTTTTTTATTCAAATAGAACACCCTGTATATTTTTGCACTTTTGAATTCCCCTCGATATTCCACGTATCATGGCAAACATAGTTTTTAATTATTTTGCAATGTTGTCAGGTTATTTAAAAATATCTTTTTTTGGAAGAAAATACTTGGCACCTTAAAATTTGAAATATAATTGAATAAACTCCAGACATTCGAAACATTTTTAAGGGTATCAAAGATAAATACTAATTCAAGACTTAAGACAACATTCCTTATTTTGTACAGGGTGTGCTCTACAAGCGTGTCAACTTTTCACATTTTAAAATTAATTTACTCTTTTTTTTCGAATGGAACACCCTGTATTTTAATATTTTATCTTGTAGAGTTTTTTGCCCCCTACAACTTTTGTTAGAAGATTCATTAGGTATTTTTACTCATTTTGGCGTAACAGCAACAAGCGACAAAAACAAATAATAGCAAAAGTAATAGTAAAATTTGATTAAGATGTCATTGTCATTTTATTTTTTACTTTTTATTAAGTTAAATTTATATTGTGACAAAAATGAATTATTCAAATATAGAAATGATCAATATAATTTATGTTTTGGGTGATAAAAATGCTTTATTAGCTACAAAAATTTATGAAAAACTATACCCAGAGCGAAGACACCCTGATAAAAAGGCATTCGAAAAGCTAATGGAGAGATTTGAAACTACAGGAAGTGTGGCTTATAAAAAAAGTGGCCGAAGAAAACGGGTATGCACCGAAGAAAATGAATTCAACGTTCTGTTAAGTATTACTGAAAATCCTCATATTGGTCAGCGTCCTTTTGCAGAACAATTGAACATCAGACGAACGGCGCGCGGCGGTTAAAAAAAAATCAACTGAAACAAATTACATCCTTACCACGTCCAGTTGCTACAAGAGCTTAATGATGAAGACTATGGTAGGCGACTTGAATTTTGTGCGTGGGCGCAAAATAAAATAAGGGAGCAGCATAATTTTGCGCATTTAGTTTTTTTTTTGCGACGAAGCTACACTGTTAAAAGAAAATAATAAAATTTAACTTTTTTTTTACGTCCCATAAAGTCCACTCCCGTTTTTTTGTTAACTTAACTAAAACCGCTTAAGTCAATCAGTAACTAATGAAATATGTTACTATTTTAACATTAATCTGATTTTATTCTGCAGTAAAAATTACAACTTAATTAGTAAATTTAACACATTTTTATGTTAATATTAACTTATTTTATAAATCGTATTGCTAAGTTACTGCACAAAAAAATCACCTTATCTAATTTTGAAAAGTTACGTTGAGACAACTCTGCAGTTAACTTTAATTTATCATACAAGTATATTTTACTGTTTATTTTAATCATATTAACAGCTCGTCCTGAATAAATATAACTTTCATACGTGATTTATTTCGATTTTAAGGCATAAGTTAAGATAAATACTTAAAAACATCAGTTAGCGCTACAATACTAAATTGATTGCTTAAAACTACCAAGAAAGAAAGACCTTCCTGTGTTTTCTTTAAATAAACCAAAACAGTAGGTTTAATTATTGTTTAGAAAAGTTGTATTATTAATTATATCTATAGGTAATTTAAGTTTTTGAAAAATTTCTTCACACTTATTAACTGAACTAAACCATGCTTTTCCTTTTAAACTTTGCTCCTGAAAAAGTTAATTCATCAGTTTTTGAAATGAAAATGCCATTAAAATATTTTTAACAATTAAATATATTAAAAATAAATGAGACATAATCAAATCTTAAAAAACTTAAAAGAATTAAAAAACATATTGTTTTAAACAAATATTCTCTTACCTATCTGTACCTATAATACAGGGTGTCCACGATAAGGAGGGCCTCTATGGGGATCTCGGTTATGATAAAAGTAGTGTGGCGTCAAGCTATTATAAGGAAAAATGAATTTTAATAAGATAATAAATAAAGCAATACTCACCTATGACCTTCAGTTTAAATATTTCAACCGGGTGAACACGTAGGTATACACAAACACTGCAATTATTAAAAATCTCTCCCGTCCGAACACGTCGAACACTCGTAGAAAATGTCTTGGTCTTGACTTGACCAGAGGGTGGGAGAGACGGCTTCGGCGGAAGTCGGAGACAGACAATTCGCGCGTTTTCTTTGATTAACTGGATAAATATTTATATTTACTCCTTTTAAATGTAGATTTTACTACTAAATAGTTCTTAGCAGCATATTCGATTATAACTAAAATGTTGATTTCACACACTGCGTTGTTATTAAAATGAATATTACTATTATTTTAAGTTGAAACAACTGAGAAAAATATATTATATTAAATATCTTTTAGTGTAAAATCTTAACTAGAAAAGATGTTGACAATGATTATAAGCTTAATCAAAGTTACTAGCATTTGATTCATTTTAATAGTGCATGTTAATATTAGTTAGCTGTTATGTTAAAACGACTTCCAGAAAAGTTACTTCTTAAAATCTAATTTTTACTGAACACAAAAGAGTTAAAATAATTTTACATTTTAGGTTAAATTTGATTTATTTTAATTGACTATAAATTTTTTTGATTCTCATGTCCAGGATTTCTAACAGTGTATGGGGATTTGTTAAAGACCAGGTTTACAAAATGTCTCCGACAACTAAAGAAGACATGAAAATTCGCCTAAGAAATTGTTTTCAAGCGATTACTTCCGAAATATGTCGCAGTTTAAGCGAAGAATTTGAAGATCGTGTCCAGAAGTGTATAGAGGCTAATGGAGGACACTTTGAACATTTGATTAGATAGTTTATGTAAGCAGTTAGATAAACTGATTAAAGCACATTAAATAAGTAAAATTAAAAAAAAAAAAAAACATTTTTCTCAGACTTTTTATTAAAAAGAAATATATTACGCCAATATGAGCAAAAATAACTAATGAACCTTTTAACAAAAGTTGTAGAGAGCAAAAAACTCTACAAGATAAAATATTAAAATACATTTGAAAAAAAAAGTAAATTAATTTTAAAATGTGAAAAGTTGACACGTTTGTAGAGCACACCCTGTACAAAATATTGAATGTTCTGTGGGTCTTAAGTCTTGAATTAGTCTTTGTCTTTGATATCCTCGAAAATGTTCCAAATGTCTTGAGTTAATTCAATTATATTTCAAATTTTCCGGGATACTTTAACTAGGCGACTTTTGAGGAAACTTCGTGATTCATATTTACCGTTACTGTTGCGCCCTCTAACGCCAGTCTGAGAAACTTGAAAATAATTTCCAGCAATTTCTCATGACCACTTTACCTAATATATTTTTTTCCGCAAGCCATACGACTAAGACTTTCTGAGATATGGCCGACAGCCATTCTTAGTGGGACACCCGGTACACAAAAACGTGGTCAAATATATGATTATTCGCTTACTTGTGTTAATAATTCAACGAATAAGGTTCCACGGGTTGCTTCAGGTTGAATATTTATCAATATTAGTGAAATTGTCTTATTATGTAAAATAAATTATTGGGAATTCACGTTAATATTAACACATTGTGCTACTTTTCTCCCTCTATGTTTCACAGAAAATCTTTCCTTGTTGCCCTCACCGTTTAATCCACTTACAAAATTAGGTTGCTTACTCCAGATCGCTTCTTATACAAGAAAAAATCCATTTACTTATCCCAAGCACCCGTAATCTAATATCGAAAAGCTACTAAGCTCCGAATAGGAATAACACTGATCCAAAAACGATTACATCGGCCAAAAATGAACATCCTCGCCCCCCCGTAGGGCTCTCGCCCTCTCCCAGGGGAGTGTAAAATACAAGGGTGTGTCTGTGTATAGCAACTTTAGCTATGATTATATACCGGTTCATCCTGTCGACCGTAAAATCTGGATCTCCTGGATTGTCTGTTATGAATTCGGAATCACTTTAGGGTGTAAAAAGTATCTTATCTCTGTTTAAGGGGTTACATTGTTACATACAGTGACCGGCGTAAAGTTGGCAACATGACATAAGTGTTATTGATGGAATATTGAAAAAAACTTTTTATGCCGATTTCTAATGCACCTGAAAATTCATTGATCGAAAAAAATATATTTTGTCATGAAAAGTGGTATTGACGAGATATTGAAAAAAGAGTTTAGATTTCGATTTTATGGTCGCTTGCAAAGTTTGAAGCACAAATTCGAAAAATATTTTTTTTCACCTCTTTTTGGAAAAAATATCCAATGTTACTTTCATATCATATACAGGGTGGCGCATCGAAAACGAAACAGAGTCATTTACTGGCAGCTCAAATCTTTTTTGGAAAAACGCTCAAACCCGTCGATTTTCTTTTCGAGGGGGATACAAAATTGGCAAAAAATCACGTTAAGACGTGCAGCCCCCAGGGCGGGGGTGGCACCACCCCTAAAATCCTAAATGGAAAGGGGGGTCGAGTGATACCTTATTTTAAAGGTTCTGCAATTCCCTTTTGTGATGATGTAAAATTTATGTACTTCAGTTCAGTAGTTTTGGAGATTTATTGATTTAAAGCTTAAATAAAACTCTAATACATCATCATTAGTGGAGGTCAATACATTTGGCAGCAAAGTAGTGTAAAAATGAAAAATGAACTGACCCGTCAGCCAAGTAAATGTTGGAATTGACCACCATGACTCTCCATGCAGTAATAAAGATTTTGCTCAAAACGTTGCCGCACATTTTGCAATATTTGAGGAGTAATTTGAAGGTACTCATTCATAATTCTTTGTCGCAAATCTTGTAACGATGTTGGCTGAATAGCATAGATTTTGCTTTTTAAGTGACCCCACAAAAAGAAATCCAAAGGTGATAAATCTGGCGATCTTGGGGGCCATTCAATGGCACCTCTTCTACCAATCCATCGCCCTGGAAACGTCTGATCTATATATTGTCGAACACGTAATGAGTAATGTGGTTGGGCACCATCCTGTTGGAACATCAACCTATTCACAATGTACCGCCGATCATTCTGATTTTCAATTATGGCTGTTAATGCAGGATCTATAGCGTCTTGCAGTAATTCCAAATACATTTCAATGTTCATCGTTTATAATTCGTTCAGTCATATCTTCACAAAATTGTAATCGCCGATCAAAATCGTCTTCATTCAGTTCTTGTACAAGGTATATTTTATACGGATGAAAACTATAGGCCTTTAGAATCCGTTGGTTACTACGTCGATTAACACCACACACAGTATCCAATTTGCGGGTACTTAACGTAGGATCTACATAAACTTGCCCTAAAACCCCCACTCCCATTGCTTCGTTCCTTATGGGATTTTCAATGTTGGGTTTTTTATTGGCGACTGATCCAGTTTCCCGAAATTTAGCTACAAGTTCTAGAACATATTTTCGATGCACGTTACCGTTCTCATGTCGCTCATTAAATATTTGTGCTGTTCTATTAGCGCACTGATTATTTCCGAAAAATATTTCGATAATTTCAACCCTTTCTGCCGTGGAATATACCATGGTTAATTTATGTATAAAGCGTTAAAAGGTATTTTAACAACAAAGTTTGGTCGAATCAATCGCAAACTATGTACTAAATTCCTATTTAAAATAAGTACGAGACATTCCCTTCTTATCTTTCTTCAAGAAACAACTTTTTTTGCCACAAAAAAGGCTCCAATCGCTATTTTCAACAACAAAATGATAAACAAACCATGGGCGTAGTGAAGAAAAGCATTTACTTATTAGGTAAATGCTTTTCCTCAAATTTCTTCTGGAAGTAGTACAAACTAATCTGATGTACAGGGTCTTCCAACGAGGACTGAACAGGGCTCATTTTTGAGCTTCCTTGTGTTTAAAGAAAAATCCAAAATAGCCAATCGATGTACTTTTTCCTGCAGAATTCAAAAATGAAACCAAAAATTTATTTGAACCAGAAACAAAAGAGTTACGCTATTGATAAGGTGTTTTTTAAATGGAACATAGCTTCTTTTATACGATTTTTGGAACGAGTGATTTTTTTTTTGTCCTTTCTGATTAAAATATTTAATATTGTGACAGCTATTTTTATTAAATTTCAATGTTTTATCCAGTATAATTTAACTTTAACCTGTTTGAAACATACACTAGGTAATAAAGGTATAATCACCTTTGAATCCTTCAAAGTCAAAAAATTTGACAAATTTACTATAATATTGCCGAAATGAAATATTCATTAGATGAGAGATTGCAGATTGTTATCTTGTTCTACAAATGCCAAGAAAATGCAAGAGAAGCAAGGAGAAGATTTATTGCAAATTTTCACAGAAATATATCCGTCAATACTATTCTAAGGATAAAGAACCTATTTGAGGAAAATAAAACATTACATGACAGAAAAAGAAATCCAGAAAGGAATTGAAATCGAGACCGTGCCATTGTAAATTATTTTCGACTGAATCCAATTCGGACGCAGTTCGGGACGTTTAATACGGCGGCGGTGTAAGACGCAGAAGAGTTACCCAAAGAACTGTTCACAGGACTTTAAGAAATCATAAATTTAAGTCTTATCATATCCTTCCACTTCAACATCTAACACCGGCACAAAAAGAACTTCGCTTCCAATTTGTTTCCCAAATTGTGATTCGGAAAGAAAACGAAGACCCTAATTTATTCAGAAATATCTTATGGACTGACGAAGCCACATTCACAACATCGGGGGTTTTCAATAGACATAATAATCATCACTGGGCCGTTGGAAATCCAAGAAAATTTTAGACAATTAAATTTCAAGGAAGGACTTCAATCCATGTTTGGTGTGGCATAAAAAATAATAGAATTTTGGGACCAATATTTTTTAACGGGACTTTAAATGGACAGAGATACTACGAGTTCTTAGAAAACGAAATTGAGAACTTTTTGGAAGATTTACCATTGGAAGAATATCAAAATTTAACTTGGCAACATGATGGGGCCCCTCCGCATGCCCTGCGTGAGGTTACTCAATATTTAAACGGACGCCATGAAGAATGGATTGGTAGAAATGGAACCTATGCTTGGCCACCCAATAGTCCCGATTTGTCAATATTAGACACATTTCTTTGGGGCCATTTAAAGAACGTGGTATACAAGCAGCGAGACCACGACATTGAAGAGATCATGCAGAAAATTGTGAATGAAATAAATCGCCTTAACAGGAAAATCACAGTATAACAGCAAGTTTGGAAAGGCTACAAAGAGGTTATCGCACATGTTTCGAGAACAACGGAGGTCACATTGAACAATTAAATTATTAATGTTTTTTTTTTTTAAATTAGTATAGAGTTGGATTTCTTTTTCTGTCATGTAATGTTTTATTTTCCTCAAATAGGTTCTTTATCCTTAGAATAGTATTGACGGATATATTTCTGTGAAAATTTGCAATAAATCTTCTCCTTGCTTCTCTTGCATTTTCTTCGCATTTGTAGAACAAGATAACAATCTGCAATCTCTCATCTAATGAATATTTCATTTCGGCAATATTATAGTAAATTTGTCAAATTTTTTGACTTTGAAGGATTCAAAGGTGATTATACCTTTATTACCTAGTGTATGTTTCAAACAGGTTAAAGTTAAATTATACTGGATAAAACATTAAAATTTAATAAAAATAGCTGTCACAATATTAAATATTTTAATCAGAACGGACAAAAAAAATCACTCGTTCCAAAAATCGTATAAAAAAAGCTGTGTTCCATTTAAAAAACACCTTATCCATAGCGTAACTCTTTTGTTGCTGGTTCAAATAAATTTTTGGTTTCATTTTTGAATTCTGCAGGAAAAAGTACATCGATTGGCTATTTTGGATTTTTCTTTAAATACAAGGAAGCTCAAAAATGAGCCCCTGTTCAGTCCTCGTTGGAAGACCCTGTACATCAGATTAGTTTGTACTACTTCCAGAAGAAATTTGAGGAAAAGCATTTACTTAATAAGTAAATGCTTTTCTTCACTACGCCCATGGTTTGTTTATCATTTTGTTGTTGAAAATAGCGATTGGAGCCTTTTTTGTGACAAAAAAAGTCTACTTTAAGCTTTAAATTAATAAATCTCCAAAACTACTGAACTGAATTTTACGTCATTATAAAGGGAATTGAAAGACCTTTAGAATAAGGTATCACTCGACCCTCATTTCCACTTAAGATTTTATGGGTGGTGCTGCACCTGTTAACGTGATTTTTTGCCAATTTTGTGTTCCCTTTGAAAACAAAATCGAAGGGTCTGAGCGTTTTTCCAAAAACGAACGAAGCTGCCAGTAAATGGCTCTGTTTCGTTTTCGATGCGCCACCCTGTATATAGTTACCTCATTTAGTAAGTAATATAAAGAAATAACAAATCTAAACAATAAGTATGTATTTTAAAATAAAGTAATTGAATATTAGATGCTTACCATAAATGTACGTTAAAATATTCAAAACTAACAGATTCACTGAAGAATAACGACCGACTAAAATATGATAAAAATGCCTGTTGATTAACTTAAAAATATATTTAGATGTACTCTCCATAAATGCGAATTTTACTAGCCAAATAGTTAGTAGAAGCTATTACTAATATGTTGATTTTACACACTAAGTAATATTACTTTTATTTTATGTTGAAATAACTTTCAAAAATATTTCGTATTGAATCTTTTTTTGGGTAAATTTATAACTAAAAGAGGAGTCAAAACGATTATACATTTCATCAATGTAACTTGTACTTATATTTACTTGAGTGACAAAATTATTGCCTGTTAATTTTAATTTACTATTATGTTAAAACGACTCTTAAAAAAGGAGTAATAAACATAAAGGGTTAATATAACTTCTATTTTAAGTTAGTTTTGATTCATTGAAGTTGACTATGAGATTTTTTGATTAACGCCGGCAGGATTTCTAACAGTGTATGGATCCAACAAGTTCTTTCTGTAGGTCGTCTCTAATAAGTAATTGCGGAATTAATTTGTTCGCAACTGATAGAAAATGATAATTAAAGTCAGTAGCGGTTAGGTTAGTAGTATTATTATTTACTTGGTCATGATTTCTTTCAAGATTTATGATTTTCCATGCACTTTTGGATTTATTTTTTCAGTTATCTATACAGTGTGTGTATAAAGTCGGGAAACGGCTTAATAACATTACAATTTATTGGCCGATTTAAGCCAAATTTGGTACAGTTGTGTAAGAGGATCCGACGCACCCAATGACGATATTGGCGTTGTTGCCAGCTTCTTAGTTTGTCTGGAATTCGAACGAATTTTATATTTTTAAATGTAACACCCTGTATATTTTTTAATTTATAGTTTTTACTTTAAATTTGGTACACTTTTGGTATAACATACTTTGTTCCTAATATCAGTAGTTTTCGAAATAACGACGTGTTTTGAAAATATCAACAAATTGTGTTTTATTTATTAATTAACAAATAAAACACCAGTTCAGTTTTGATGTAAAGTCATAATAGCTGTCATTTTTACATGCAAAAATGTCTTTAACTGAAAGTGAAAGATATCAGAAGATAGGGTCAGGTCTTACGAAGAGGTTACAAATCTATTTAATGACGCATTTCCAAACCGCAATCCAATTTCAAAAGCAACTGTTCCAAAAACTGTCCGACGGTTCGAAGAAACTGGAAATTATAGAGATAGGCGACGATCAGGACCTCCAGCAGTAGTCGATGAAGAGAAAGTTTAGAAATTTTACAACATGTTGTTAAAACCCCTGTTTCTTCATTAAGAAAAATTTCTCAAGTAAGTGATGACTGCTTCAAATTCGTCCATAATGTTTTAATAAAACGTAAATATAACCCTTTCAAAATACATGTAGTTCAAGAGTTATCAGAAGATGATTATTAGCGAAGAATTGAATTTTGTGATATTATGATGTCAAGGTTTGAGCAAAATGACCAGTTTTTCAAATTTATAGTATTTTCGGACGAAGCAACATTTATGTTAAATGGTAAAGTCAATAGACACAACTGTAAGTTTTGGGCAAATAATAATCCTTAGTGGATGAGAGAAGGTCATACACAACGCCCTGGAAAAATGAAAGTGTGGGCTGGGCTTCCGGGTAACCACAAGATCGGTCCATTTTTTGTTGATGGAAATTTGATATTACAACTTTACCTTGAGCTTTTGGAAACGCAAATAGTGCCTACTATACGAAATGTTTGGGGTCCAAATTATGCAAGTACATTCTTCTAACAGGACGGTGCTCCTCTCCATTTTGGTCGAAACGTGCGCGAATTTTTGAACAACTCTTTCGAATAGGTGGATCGGTAGAGGTGGTACAATCGAGTGGCCACCTAGGTCCCCTAATTTGTCGCCTAACGACTACTTTTTATGGGGACACTTAAAGAACAGAACCTCAAGATTTGGCCGATTTGCAGAAATGATTTACAACACAATTGAAAAAATTTATTTTTAATTAGCACACTGTCAAGCTGTACAGGGAAAACAGTTTGAACATTTAATATAAAAAATATATTTTTTCTAAATTGTATTCGTTATCTCGAAAACTACTGCTATTAGGAACAAAGTATGTTATACCAAAAGTGTAACAAATTTAAAGTAAAAACTATAAATTAAAAAATATACAGGGTGTTGCATTTAAAAATATAAAATTTGTTCGAATTCCAGACAAACTAACCTTACATAACTGTACCAAATTTGGTTTAAATCGGTTAATAAATTGTGATGTTATTAAGCCGCTTGCAGACTTTATACACACACTGTATATTTACTATGTGCTTGTTTTTTTGGTCTTTATAATAGAGTTTTTGTACTCCTTATTTAATTTTTTGTAACAAAGCCGGATGATTTTTATTGTCGATTAATTGTTACGAATTAATTTTACACTGAACATTTTTTCTCTCTTTTCTTTTAATGTTTTAGTGAGCTGACTGACAGGAGGTTTATTAGCTTTAACAGATTTTAAAGGAAAATACTCATTCACATATTTTTTAAAATTTCAAGTTCTTTTCGTCGGACGTAAAAGGGGAAAGAGGTGCTACTTGACTAAATATTCGCCCAACGAGATGAAGGCAAAGTTTAATTTAAGATTTTAAGGAAACTAAATCCACCAAGTAGAAAGCAAGTTAAGGGGTTGGTGAATTTATATTTTTGTCCAGCTGAGCAGGAACTTGAATAAATTGAATGTTGCACTTAACATATTTTGACGACAAAGATGCTGACTTATTGTTTGGGGTATTGTTGGGTATCCGGTTATTGTTTCACTATGATACATATCTCTATTTTTATTACTATTTTTTTCGACGCCCATGCCATTAATTCTCTATCTAACAAGTTAGTAGGTTGTACTTTGTTCTCTCTGAACCCAGGCGAAGTCCGGTTACTACCTTATTCCATAAATAAACAGTAAAACGGCCGATATATCCACGAAACAAAGCTGCATTTGAGGCAAAAGCCATTTATGCATTATCCGGCAATGGCCCCGGTACTTCCTGCTAGCACAATAATAGTCAAATCCGTCCTGAAAGCAGGCAGCAGCAGCAGCCAGCACAAATGTAAATACATCAACACTGGAGCTTTAACCTTCCGTGCATAAGCCTTATCCTGCATGTAGAGGCGTACAGGGCAAAGCCTGTAAGCTGCAGGCTTAGCTGTAGCTAGCCCAAAGCTAATCATAATCATGCCGTAATTAGTCCCGTTGTTGACGTTTTAAAGGATCGCTTTGTTCGTTGGAAAAGAAAAGCTTGGAGTAAAATTTAAGAATTTTGCATAGGATTTGAGGGCTGAATTCAGTTTAAGGTAGTTGTTTTGATTTAAATTTATTCGGTTTTAACTATAGTTAAAGTAATATTAAGTGTATTCATCAGGGCCAGATAATTCTCTTTCAAACTGTTAATACAGGGTGTCTCTAAATGTAAGTAAATAATTCTGAGGCCAAAATAAGGCGATTTAAAGCAACTTACCTTAGTCTGAAATTGCTCTGTTTCCGAGATACAGTAAGTACAGGTAAAGTTAAAAAATAAAAAGGGAATTTTTTAAAATTAATGAATATTTTTTAACGTATTACTTTAAAACTTGGAACCCGGGTTTTTTTTGGGATGCGAAACCCGAATACGGATACCTTTTCACTGTGGCCATTAGAGCGCGCTTCACAATTCACTTCTTATGGTTTAGAATGGCCATAACTCTTTTATCAGTGTAGTTTTTTTCTTTTTGTGTTATGGAACTAATTTTTTTAACATTTTGAAACAAAAAAGGTACTCTTGTGAAAATCCGCTAAAGTAAGCCGTTTTTGAGATATTTTGGTTTTTAGTGTTCGATGCCGCACCGGAGTATTTAAATTATTTTGAATAAAAAATTCCGCTATTAGTAAATTTTCGGCAGGAAAAAATGTTTCACTTGTGTTAGTTACAGCAAGATTTTGAGTATGGATTTTTTTTTTAATTAAACAATTTCATTTTAAAAGTAAATTTAATTAGCATAAACTTTTAGTAATTGTTCAAAATGACCTTCGTTAACATAAGTATAAAGATTAATACGACGTAAAAAGTTTAAATTTACTCTTTGCATCAATTCCGCATCGTTCTTTAATATGTTGACTGCATTTTGAATTCTTCCCCACAATTCCTCTTCGTTATTAATGGGTCTGGAGTATACCATCGTTTTTAAAGACCGCCATAAAAAATAATCCAACGGAGTCATATCCGGTGAGCGTGGCGGCCACTTTACAGGAGCGTCATTTCCTCTACCGATCCATCTGTTTGGATACTGTCGATGCAAATAATTGCGGACATTTAAACTAAAATGTGGTGGAGCACCGTCATGCATAAACCACATATCTCGTCGAAGTTGTAATGGCAAATCTTCTAATAAATGTGGCAGCGTATTTTATAAATGTTCTAAATAATCCACACCATTTAGTCGTGGCGGTAAAATGACAGGACCAATAATGAAATTGCCAATGATTCCTGCCCACACATGAATTCTAAACTCATGTTGATAATGAGTTACTTTCGTGGCATGCCGGTTTTCAGCAGCATAAACATGTTCGTTATGTAAGTTGGTTACACCACTCCTTGTAAAACATGCTTCGTCAGTAAATAAAATGTGCTTAGCAAAATTCACATCTTGTTGTCTTTGTTCGGTAATGAATCGGCAGAAGTCCAATCGTTGATCGAGATCCGAAGCCTAAAGGTCTTGTACTTTTTGGATATGATATGGATGAAGCTGCTGTTCTTTTAATGTTCTATGAACTACATCCTTGGATACTCCTACCTCTAAACCTAAGCGTTTGGTGCTTAATTTTGGATCTTCAGCAATTCTTTCCAAAATTTGTTCCTCAGCCTCAGAAGTCCTTATTGCACGTTGCCGACCATAATTAGCAGTTAAAGGAGTGAAGCTACCGGTTTCGCGAAGGCGTCTCTCAATAGAGACAAATGTTTGATAGTTTGGTATGCGCCGATATGGATATCTTTCCCTGTATACCCTAACACTTTCCCGGCCATTTCCTTCACAATACCCAAAAACCAATAGCATCCTTCAACCATCTTTACAGTAAATTTAAAATTTAACTAACACGTTTCAAACGCCTTATTTATTCTCGCATTGGCAAATTCTTACTGAAACACTTACTGTAAACAACATAGACAACATAGAAAATTTTTAAAATACGAAAAATGTTAACATTTAAATAGTCTGTTGCAAAAAAAATTTTAAAGGTGTTCATCAAACAGGTAAAAAATCCGAGGATTTTTGGATGTGACACTCCAAAAATGTATCTAAAAAAAATACATTTTCCACTGCTGATTGACTGACCACATTTCATCTTCAAAGACAACAGCAAACATTTTTTATTTAGAATAATTTAAATATTCCGGTTAGGCATCGAACACTAAAAACCGAAATATCTCAAAAACGGCTCACTTAAGCGGATTTTTACAAGAGTACCTTTTTTGTTTCAAAATGTTCAAAAAACTAGTTCCTTAACAAAAAGAGGAAAGAACTGCAGTAATAAAAAAGTTATGGCCATTCTAAACCTAAGAAGTGCATTGTGAATCGCCCTCTAATGGCCACAGTGAAAAGGTGTCCGTATTCGTGTTTCGCATCCCAAAAAGCCCCCGGGGTACCAAGTTTTAAAGTAATACGTTAAAAAATGTCAATTAATTTTAAAAAATTCGATTTTTATTTTTTAACTTTACCACCCTGTATCTCGGAAACAGAGCAATTTCGCTTTAAATCGCCTTATTTTGGCCTCAAGAATATGTGCTCAGATTTTGTACAGACCTAAAAACATTTGTTTATTTCTTAATGTGAGATATCAATGGCCCAAATGATGGATAATATTGTGGATTATTTAATGCAAAAATTAAAAATTCCACAAGGTTATACTCAGACGAATAAGCTGCATTTTTAATAGAAGAATATTGATGGGGCGGTGGGCTCTGACCTGCCTTTACATATTCCTGTATCTCGGACAGTAACGGATGGTTCGTGAAATACTGCCTAATTTAATAAAACACATCATTACTTTCACATGTTTTGTTTATTTCACGATTTGGTAATTTTTTCATATGTACATTTAAAATTGTATTATTTGCACAGTAACAACTTATTATGTTCATGTTGACAAGTAAGACACGTTGCAACTGAGGTCAATTTAAATACTCTTGAGATTTAGTTCAATTTAGCTTAGACAATCGAATTAACACGTCTTTATTTTGTTTATACCGTAGAACTGAACGCAAACGTCTATTTTACTTTGATGCTGGAGTAAATAATCACTGGTGTTACGATTGGGCGGAGTAATATTATGCCTTCAAGATAAGATTTGTCGATTGTTTGTATTAAGGTATGGTTGGATATCTGGCACATTTTAAAAATATTTTGAATTATACAGGGTGAGCCCAAAAAGCAGGGTGTCATAAAGTTACATTGTTTTAAATGTGACACCCTATATTTGAATTCATTTATTAATTCTACGTATTATTTCATAAATTTTTATTGATGGTTTAATATACGAAAACGTTTATTATTATTATATTAAAGATAGTTTTTAAGATAATTCGAGTTATAATGAAAATTTTGCATTTGCAAGCGTCTCGTTGTTGTGAAAATGCTACTTAAATTTTGACTACAGGGTATTTTCTTTCTAGGACCAAAGTCATTAAACTTTTAATTAAAATATCACTTTTATTAAATGGAATATTATAGCTCGTCATAAACTCTTCAACTTTCGTGAAGAACGTCCTTTCCCTATTTCTATGGTTTTTGAAATATTTTGATATTTTGAGATTTAATGTCCTCGTTATAGCATCTTTTGTCAATGGATCACAGTAGCCATGGAAAGTAAATGAAAATATAGAAATTTTGTTATAACTGTCCCTTCTTCAAATCAGTTTCTTCTTAATAAATGTTCGAATGAATGTCCTTCTTGTTCAATACACTTACAATCTTTTTGAAGATATTTCCCCGGACATTGGATAACATGCCTGGTGTTGTTTGAGAGATATCCCTAATCCTATTCTCCATGTCCTGCCTTGTCGTAGGTGGTGTGACATACACCCTATCTTTTATGTAGCCTCACAGGAAAAAATCTAACGGTGTAAGATCACAAGACCTTGGTGGCCATGCAACAAAACCTCCGCGGCCAATCCATCTTTTAGGATAGTGCTGATCCAAATATTCTCTTGCTTTACGTTAAAAGTGGGGAGGGGCACCATCTTGTTGGAGCCATATATTTTGTCGTTCATCATAGTCGACTTCTGCCAATAATCTTGGCAATGTCTGTTGCAAGAAAAGTAATTAATTACGTCCGTTTAAATGTTCATTAAAAAAATATGGCCCTTGTTGTGAAGTATGCCGCACCACACACTAACCGACCAATGGTTTTGGTGTTGAACTTCTCGGACCCAGTGTGGATTTTCTGTTGCATAATAATGCATATTGTGTCTATTAACAGCACCATTACTTCTAAATGTAGCCTCATCTGAATACATTTTAAATTTTAAAAAAATTTCGGTTTATCTCAATTTGGATACGTAACCATCGGCATAAGTTGCACGCCTTTGAAACTTTTTATCGTGAAATTTCTGATGTAACTCAATATGGTACGAATGATATTTATGCTTGCATGTTGTTCGGTTTGCCGTTGACTGTGACGTATCACCGAGCGAAGCTAATTTACGGCTACTAACGAGGGGATTCTTCTGGACGTGTAACAGTATTTCGAGTTCTTTCTCACCATTTGTAGCTATTTTATTAACAACTTTACGTTTTGAATCTTCCACACTGCCTGTTGACTCAAACCTTTTTATTAAATTTTGAAAACTTTGAGGACTGGGTGTTCGCCGCTCGGGATATTTCATCCTGTATAGTGTAAAAGACAATTTTTATCTGCCTCGCCCAAAACATAAATCATATCGATTAATTCATTTTTTGAAAAGTTCATTTTGAGTACCAACTTATAAAATTACTGGACAATAAACTTTACAGTAGAAAGGCTTAGTTTTTACATTGATCTGATTCTTAATGTCATCCACTGCCATTATTTTCTTTTGCTTTCCATGGCTACTGTGATCCATTGACAAAAGATGCTATAACGAGGACATTAAATCTCAAAATATCAAAATATTTTAAAAACTATTAGAGATAGGGAGGGGACGTTCTTCACGAAAGTTGAAGAGTTCATGACGAGCTATAAGATGACAGAAAAATATATAGGGTGTTCCATTTAATAAATGTGATATTATTCAATTAGAAGTTTTTTGACTTTGGTCCTAGAAAGAAAACACCCTGTAAATGAGATGTCAAATATTTCATAGTGAATATGTTTTTTTTTTTTTTTAACTTTATTTAGTAAGTATAAGAATTATGAATCGCTTAGAGTCAAAATGTAGGTAGCATTTTCGCAACAACGATGCAAAATTTTCATTATAAGAAATTTATGAATGGCTGTATGGCTGATCAGTCTAAAGCCAAAAAAAAAAAAAAAAAAAAAAGAAGAAATTTATGAAATGATACGTAGAATTAATAAATATATTCAAATATAGGGTGTTCCATTTCAAAAAATGTAACTTTATGACACCCTACTTTTTGGGCGCCCCTGTATAATTCAAAATATTTTTAAAATGTGCCAGATATCCAACCATACCCTAATACCAAAGCTTATTATCGACAAATCTTATCTTCAAGGCATAAAATTACTCCGCGCAATCGTTGACTCACCCGGTAAAATGAAATGTTGAATCAACACACTCTTATATTATTATCGCTGAGCACTAAACTACATCATTTTTCTACTAAGATGCCAGACTAACTAATCACTGCCGTCGGGAAACCGCAATTCTCGCATTATAAGAAAGCTCGTACATTCCATAAATAGTGTGATGGATAGAACGTATGTCCAATCTTCACATATTTACAACTCTCTTTCAATTATAACGTTTGTTTTAAGGTGATTCTAATAATTATTTATTTTCCTTAGCTGTTGTTGAAATTGCGCTTACAGCGGAGATATTCAAATTTAGGGCAGCTGCTACACGCTAAAAATTAGTAAAATAAAAATAAAATATCTAGACCTTAACATACTCTTTAAATTTACTTCTCTGTACTGCTGTTAAGGGTAACAATAGGCCATTGTTGTTAAGTTCTTCCTGAAAATAGCTTTTAGCTATTAGTTCTTTGCACCGAGTATTTAAATGCTTTGGCATTTTTCACAAATAGTAAACAACGTAATCGACAGAGATATGTATGTGCACTTTTGTTTATCTTAATAGAACAATGTTTTTGTTTTTGATAAAAATTAGACGCACAGCAACACGGAACTACGAACAATTAAGGTTAGTTTTGCAGGAAGCGTTAAACCAAGCATACAGTTGTGTTGCCAACTATCGGCCAATAAAATTTAAATTATATTAATTTTCACAAGCTTAAATAAACAAAATATTTCCTATAAGTGGGTTCGTATCAGAGAAGAATACTTTGGGTTTATAGTAAATTTTGATGAAGATTGATGATGTGAATCGTTTTTGTTTTGCATCAACTGTATATTTAGTTTTCTTTTTATTTAATCAAATTAATATGAACACATTATACGAGTATAATTACATAATTTCCTTAGTCCGACACTTTACAACAGCTTTATACTTTTCATATTTATTGTCCACACAATGGGATCGACCCTTAAGTTTTATTGCAGGTTAAAGGTCAATGCCAGTTGTTGTGAAAAGAACTATACATTCTAAGCCAAACAAATCTGGTGTTGTAGTGTGTCTTCATACAGGGTGATCCAAAATCCAAGTCGAGAAATTAGGTATACTTTACATATTGGACATATGTAAAGTATACTTTCTCACGTTGTTTTGTCTTAGCCTTAAAAGGAAGGTCGTCCCTTCGTAGATCAAACTGTCACAACTTAACTTTGTCAAACGTAACTATCGCTAATAATTATAACAACTGATGAATTTTGAATGAGTTCACGCAGCAAACTCGACGTGTTTCACTCTCGAAATTTTCTTTCGTAACGCTGCCGTCAAATTCGGAGTTTGAACGATGTCGTTATAGGGGGCGCACGGTATAATCTATAGGCCCTGTCGGGAAGGGTTGTTTTAACCCTGCGTTATGATTGCCACCGTGAATATTTAATCGAGTAATTAATGCAAGAAATTACCTATTATGTGGATGATTCGAGTTGCTCTAATAATTGTGAAATATGAGCGTTGCGGTGTACGGAGAACGGCATTTTAAACCCTTTGGGTGCTCAGCGGCGGGGGTTCAATCATGTTGCGATAACTCGTTCTTTTCATTTCCGAGCCGTGTGGCAGGTTTAATATTAATGATAATACAAAGTCAGGTCGTGGGATTCATAGGAACCTCTTTGGCTGTATCGATAGAGCTAAAATTTTAAATAAACTACCGTTAAACGGGGTTACTTTGACAGATTTTGGAATATTTTGGCAGATAACTATAAAACAGTCGCTCATGTTTAGCAACTAAAGTTGCCATCATAACAAACGTCCTCAAAGCTATAAATGTTCCAAAGTTTATTTAAAAATGTTGAAAGATAACCGAGAAAAAAAATTTCTTAGGGGTGCCAAAGTAGGCAGATTATTGGGGTTACTTTGGCAGATTTTGGATTATTTTGGCAAATAACTATAAAACAGTCGCTCATGTTTAGCAGCTAAAGTTGCCATCATAACAAACGTCCTCAAAGCTATAAATGTTCCAAAATTTATTTAAAAATGTTGAAAGATAGTCGAGAAAAAAAATTTTTTGGGGTGACAAAGTAGGCAGATTATTGGGGTTACTTTGGCAGGCTACTTATTTGGCGTAAAACATTAAAGTAGACAGCGTTTGTGTCTTCTTTGGCACCTAAACGACAAAAAATCTGGTATAGTTTTTTCCACACTTTTTTTTAACCTTCTGGACGCATTTTTTTTTTATCAAAAACAATAATAATAGTTTGAACTTTTTTATTTATAAAATATTAAACTAAGCTCTTTAAATGAGCATAAACACAAACATATTTTTTTTTATTAACGGCTATAAAAATTAAAAAGACAAACAAAAGCTTCATAGAAAAAAAAACTTAAAAATAACGGAACTCCCAATATATCATCACTGTCAAAATCAACATTCAATACAGGCAATCCATTCAGGCCCTGAATAACCAGACCAGTGTCTTGAGCAAATAGAAAAACGTTCTTCTTTTTTTTTTCTTTGCGATTCTACTTGGACGTTGTATGTTAGATGGTTCTGGTTGTGGTTCAATCATCTTTTTTCCTTGTGTTCCTTCTTTTTCAGATTCATCTGTCTTTTCTATTTCCCTGCAATTCTGTTGTTCAGGTTCGAGTTCTTCGCTCTCTTCTACTGGTTGAGGTCCTGTTACATCTGTTGCTAGAGCTTTGCCGGTATCTAAATGTTTACCACGATTACGAACATCTGTTTCTTTGTTCACGCCACGCATTTCTTGTAAAAGATCAACAACGCTATTATTTAGCAGTTCAGGGTTAACTAATTCAACTTCACGGTTGGGAATTTTTTAAAAAACTTTATTGGGCTCAAACGGACAGAGACCAGTTGCGCGGAAGCCCGAGACTAGATTTTTAGCAACGTTAGGTTTTATTCCAGCCCATATCCTTGCCAAAAGTGTAGGGAATTGTTCTTTTGGGATAGACCTACTAGCTCTGCTTTCTTTGCGCCACTTGTCCAAAATTGTTCGCCATTTTTTCTTCATTGGCGCAAAGACAGCCACGTCAAGTGGCTGCATCAAATGCGTGCTATTAGGCGGTAGTGCTGTAAGTTAGATGTTGTTAGCTTCGCATTCTTGGATCACTCCATGGGAAAAATGCGAAGCCAAATTGTCTCCTATAATGATTTTTTGACCTGGACGATTGATTTTTTTTTTAATGGAACCTAATAGTTTCCGAGATATCGACATTTGAAAAATTACATTTTTAAATTTTGGCAGCTTCTAGTTTTCGAACGGTACGTCTTCGAATAAACGGCTTACATGTCCCTATCTTCGTTTTTAACTATCTTTCTAAGAGTTTCAAATTATCACAGAATATAAGAGAGAAAACGCAAAATACGAGAAAAAAAAATTGAAACTTTGCCACCCTGTATAACGAAAATAACGCGTTTTAGACCATGCATATATTTGCATTTTTTTCTTATTTTGGCGGGTACTATCACCCTCTGAAATATCTGCATGACATTAATTCTTGTATAGGGATTCTTTTTGTACCGGGTGTTCCACCTAAGGAGGTAATCGGCTATATCTCAGAAAGTAATAACACTAGGACGTTGGGAAAAAATATATATCGATAAAAGCGGCCAAGAGAAATTGCTGGAAATTATTTTCAAGTTCGAAAAATGACCGCTAGGGGGCATAAGAGAACTTTCAAAATAGAAATGCCGATTTTCTCTTGATATTTCTTTATAAAAATATGCTAAAAATATAAGCATTGTATTCTTCATAAAATTATGCAACTTTATGTTAGGAATCGTTTTTTTCTATTTTCAATAATAAAGTGGTGGGAGAAGGTCAAACTTTTTTCTTTCAAACGCTGATATCTTTGTTTTTGATAAACCGATTTTATTCAACTTGGTCTTGAAAAAAAGCCCTTCTTTTCCTCTACACGTAGATCTATTAACTATACCATATTGATTCTGATGGTGGCCACTAGATGGCGTTTTTCCTTAATTCCTCAATGAATAAGGATTTTCTCAAAAAAATCAAATGTTATGATATGACTTTTTCATCATATTTTATTTTAGGCTTATAAAGGCTAATAAATAGTGGAATAAAAAATCCAGGTCCGTATTTAAAATAAAAAAGTTGATGATGGTCGCTCGAATCCGAAACGTCGGATTAAAAAACTAACCCCATCAGCTTGTAGAGGAGGAAAAGTTACTATAAATTTAATTGATTAATTAATGTTTTTGAAAATTCCATATTAATTATTATTATCCCTAATTTCTCTAGTTTAACAAAAGATATCACGTTGCGGTTTTCAGTTCTTTATTGTAACTTTTCCCCGGTACACGGTGATGTGTATGTCCTCACTGTCATAATTGTTTGCATTGTCGATTAAAATTTATAAAAGCTTTGTCGATCAAGATATTTCTTTCAGATAATAAAGCATATTTTGACTTCTACTAGTTCTACTACTCTTTAAGGAGATCAAGTTGTTACTACTAAATGTATCCTTTATACACGTATTTTTCGTTAGTTCGGCTTGACTTAAATTCAACAAAGCTTCATCTCGCTTATGCTTGAATGAAAGATTATATTTTTTTATCTTAAAATATACTCCATTCTAAAACAAGTCTACTTGTATATCGAAGATAATTATCGGGGGAAAAAGATACTCTTAAACAATTACCAAGACCGTTCGTTTGATGCGTTTTCGTAAATTCCCTAGGGACAGCGTCAATGTCCCTTTTAACTGTCACGAAATTTTGTCTCTTCTGATTGTTCGAGCTAAAAGTTCCGGGAAGTGTCTTTTTCTTTAAAAAACAAAAGGATCCGGAGACATTTTTCTCGTCCGTTTGTTTCAAATACTTTATTTTAGTTTAGTTGATGAGAGTTTCCATGCTTTTTTATGTATAAACATTAGAATTTACTTATTTCTCTGAAAGAATATTGCGATTTCCCTTTAATACAAATTGGTCTCATCATCGAAGCAAATAGTGCTTTCTCTTTGTTAGATTCTGGAGTTTTTTTTATTTATTTATTTGTAATATTTAAATTTACTTGAAGGATGAAAACGTTAATTAGATTTAAAATTTGTTTAAAATGTCACATTACAATACGTAATTTCACTTTTTCTTATGGTTAAGAATTTCATGTTATTTTATTCATAATAATTATTGTTTAAAAAATCGCAAGAAAAAATATGTAACTTCCTATACTTATTCGAAATGTTGGCCGTTTTTATTAATACATTTTTGACACTTTTTCAACACAGTATTGGTGACCCTGTAAAGAGTGTCGTCATTTATACTGGTAACACACATACCTCACTTTCTCTTATAATTCTTGTACAGTTTTAGGGGGTACAAACTTATAGATTTCATTTTTTACATTCTCCCATAAATAAAAATCTAGAGGGATTATATCGGGGGATCTAGCAGGCCAACACAACACAAGAAAATTGCACACCCTGTACAATGCAGGTAGTATTGTGTAAGTATTACGAAATGTAATTGGTATTAAGTTTGGGAAGTTCTAGGGCTGTTGTCAAATGTGAAGTGTTGCGAAAATTAATTTTCTTGTTCCTTCAAGTCAATTTCATTTATTTACCCAAAATAAGTTCTAAAGATGACATCAAGAAGAAAAAATGCACCTGATGATGGTATAAAATATCTGAAAGATCGTGTTCAAAATCCAATTGCAGAACTGAAATATGTCAGGTAGTGTTGCTTAGCAATTCACTTTGACAGTGAAAGGTAAAGTTGTCAGATGTATGTTACGAGTTTTGGCTAATGTTATAAAGTTAAATAATTAATTAAAAGAGTATAAAAATAATGATGTAGTTTATTATTAACAATATCACAAAATCTACTTAAAATATTGCTTTAAAAATGTTTTTACAGATTGCCAAAATAGTGAAAAATAAAAAACTTTTTTTTTAAATATCTCAAAAACACAAAATAGATAGAATCGCGTACTAAGCGGTTTTAAGTTGTTCATCTTAAAGTTTTCCTATTTAAACGTTTCTCTGTCTTCTATAGTTTTCAAGATCCCCATACTTGTAGACCCAATGTGGGCCACACTGTAGGTACACCCATTCGAAACATCAATTTTCTTCATAAACTAAGTAAATCATATAGTTGTATCGATTTTCTTCGTAGCGTCCGCGTCTTTTCGTGAATTACGGATGAAATCCGGGCGCCGATTCCGGCCTTTCCGGCATAACTTCCTGACCGGAAGCACAGGTGTCCCCCTCCGAAAGCAAACAACAGAAAAAAGGGGCCTGCTTGTATACATGTTTCGTGCAAGCGACTTAAAATAAATAAGGCAACCCTCGAATGGCAGTAGCGGAGATAAGAAGGCAAAAACGGGATTTCGCTTTTTCGGTTACGGTTTAAATTACCTAACTCAGTTAACAATACGTATGTCAATGAAAGTAAGCCATTGTGTTATCTGCTTACTAAGGCAAAGAAGATTTTATCCAAATTAATAAATATAACAACTAAGGCGCAATTGCATAGGTTGGAATTAACTCAAAAGTGGAGTAAAATGTATTGTATAACCAGAGGTTACCTCCGACCCTAGGATAACCCTCAACTCGTGGATTGGGTATGAGTTAACTCGCAATCTTGAGATAAAAATGGCGTATTATTAACATGTTTGTTTTTGAACCTATTTTGTTATTTGTACCTATTGAACCTCGTAATTATACAGAGTGGCAAAAAGTCGCGCATAATGCCTGTAACTTTTGAATTACCTCTTTTACGAAAAAGTGACCTTTATAAAAGTTGTTCAGTAAATTATTCCCCACATTTCCACCTTCATGAATTTGTTCTGTCATTTCTGGTTTTATTGCAATAGAGACCAACTTACTTACCTGCATATGATTGCATATTTGGATTCTACTGGGAAAACTCTGAATTTTTTGTATTTCAAATTTTTATTTATTTAAAATCGTAGCAAACTCTATAATAACAAAATAAATAGGCTAGAAAATTAAACAACTTATTATCGGAATAATAAACAAGTAAAACCTTTTCAGTGGACCAGGTGTTCAAAATGACCACCATTTTCTGCTAAGCAGAGCGCCAGCCGATCTCTGAACCCGTCTACATCGTTTATATGGAATGGCCCGAATTTGGTCGCTTAACGTAGTCTTTGTTCTTTAAGTGTCCCTACAAACAGTAGTCGAGCGGGGTTAAGTCCGGGGATCGCGCTGGCCAGTCAGTGCCTATCCAACGTCCTGGAAATTGCTCGCTTATGTATTGTCTAACATTTGCTGCATGATGCGCAGGTGCTTCATCTTGCTGGAATCATACGTGTTCGTTTATGCCGTCATTTACACCCGGTAAAACCATTCTGCAAGAAGGAATTATGGAATTCCTGAGAAGGTCCAGAAATTTTTCGCCATTCAAATTACCATTCATGAAAAAAGGTCTCACAATATGTCTCCCAACTATGTCCGCCTAAACATTAACTTTTTCGGGCCTCTGAGTATGACCTTCCCGGAACCAGTGAGTATTCTCAGCAGATCAATAACGATAATTGTGTCTATTAACAATGCCATTTAAATGGAAAGTAGCTTTATCCGAGAAAATGATATTTGTTGCTAAGTTATTATCGTTATTGCATCTTTCATCATCAGCTCACAAAATTCAGCCTTTCTATCAAAATCGTCCTTGTTTAACTCGTGCACCAACTTTATCTTGTAGGGATGCAACTTCTCCTGCTTAAACAAATTTTTCACTAACTGATGAGACACATTAAAATCCGTTGCTATTGGCCTGGATGGTTTCTCGTTCAGATGAACCATAGTGTAAACAAATTAGAAATCAAACAACAGAAAATTAAACAGGAACTCAAAATTGACACCTCTTAGATCGCTGTCATGAAAACACCTTGACTAAACTGGTGGGCATTAGGTAGGAATAATTATAATTAGGAAGTTTTTCATTTTTGAGCGCTGTCATTATCTCGAGAACGCTTAAAGATAGGTGAAAATTTGAAATACAAAAAATTCAGAGTTTTCCCAGTAGAATCCGAATATGCAACCATATGCAGGGTGTTCTATTTAAAAAAAGTAAGTTAGTCTCTATATCAACCAAACCAGCAATGACAGAAAAAAGTCATGCAGGTAGAAATGTGGGAAATAATTTACTGAACAACTTCCATAAAGGTCACTTTTTCGTATACGAGGTAATTCAAAAGTTACAGACATTATGTTAATATTCTTCATGTACGAAAGTGGATCACTGAATGAATGCATTTTTTTAGAAAGATTTGAAGCAATCGAACAGTAATAATGGATAAGTTCGTTAGAAGATACTGCAGTACCTAAGTATAGGTTTTATATTGTTTTCCCCTCTTAAATCATTTGTAATGTTCCAACATTCTTTATGTGGATTTATTTTATGTGCTATTTTTATCTTAGTTGCCTTGTATGCTCCAGTTTCGTTTTTTTCCTAATTCAATTTTTTTTTTTACTCAGAGCAATGAACATTTGGACAGAGATATTTAAAACACTCTTCTTGTTTCAGTAAAGACCGGATTTTATGCATTTTGCATATTATTATATATGCATTTTTTGCATATTTTGTGATTTTAAAAGAAATAATGCATATTTTAAGATCTATTGCATATCTAAGAATGTATTGGGGTTTCTGTGTTCTTTCCTTACGTTTTATGGTCGCACGCCGCCGTATCGCCTGTGCTGTCGGCATCTGAAGATAAGAGGGCAATAAATAGGCTAATTCATAAAGTAATAAACTAATAAAATAAACTATAATTCTTCTATTGAGAAATTCCATTAGTGGGGGGGTATTTCTGACCAGATGTTTTAACTAGAATTTCTTTATCTACACCTTCTTTAATTACTTATTTGCTCACATTTGTTACAGTTTGTCAGTATTATTGAGGTTGTCGTTTGTCGTAGCCGCAGTTAGTATTGTAAACGCAAACAAAGTGAAAGTGAAAGCGGTGATTATGTCGAAAATACGATGTATTTCGTGGATTAAGCCTTACCCAGAACTTGCATTGGACGGCGACCATGTTTTTTGCAAGTCTTGTTCAAAAATTGTTTCCTGCTCAAAGAAATTTCAAATAGACCAACACATTAAGATGCCGTCTCACATTGCTAAGGTTAGCAAGATGAAGTCTGGTCCCATACAGTCAACGCTGAAGCAGTCATTTGAGATTTTTAAAAACGGAAAACATGACCAGTCAGAATTTAACGGAGATCTATGTAAAACGTTCTTGGCTGCTAATATTCCTTTAAACAAGTTAATCAAGCCGCAAGTTAAGGCCTTTCTGCAAAAATATACAAAATGTAATGCTCCGGATGAATAAACATTAATAAAAAATGTCGTTGGAAAGGTATTTGGTACCGTTCTAGATGAAATAAAGAAAGAAATTGGAGGTAACTATATGTATATTGTCGTCGACGAAACAACTGATTCGTGTGGTTGTTATATAGTTAATTTAATGATCGGAAAACTCACAGAAGAAGAACCTGGAAAAGCTTACCTTATAGCCATAAAAGAAGTAGAAAAAACAAACAACCTCACAGTTACACGTTTTATTCAAGAAACCTTAATACATTTCTTTTTGCCGAATTCAGTTCTTACAGATAAAATTCTTGTCCTGTTGTCCGATGCTGCGCCGTATATGATAAAGAGAGGACAGAATTTAAAAAATATTTTATGAAAATTGGATTCATGTAACTGGCCTAGCTCACGGATTAAATAGGGTTGCGGAAACTATTAGAGTTTCCTTTCCGTTGGTCAATGACCTAATAGCAAATGTAAAAAAGATATTTATAAAGGCCCCATTAAGAGTACAATTTTACAAGGAGAATCTTCCCGGAGTACCATTACCACCTGAGCCTGTCGTGACCAAATGAGGCACATGGATTCGTGCGGCAATATTTTATGCAGATAATTTCCAAAAATTGAAAGACCTAATTTTACAAATGTCTGGTGATGATTCACAGTGCATCCTAAAGTCCAAAGAAATATTTCAAAGTGCTAAAGTGGAACAACAGTTAATGTATATTAAGTGTAACTATGCATTTATAGCAGACATTATTTTGCAACTAGAGGAATCGTGCACAAGTCTACCAGAGTCGATGGATATAATAGAAACATGTGTACAAAATTGCAAACAAATACGAGGTGAGGTAGAAAAAACAGTAGTGGCAAAATTAGAAAATCTAATAGAAAAAAACACAGGTTTCAAGATTTTAAGGCAGATCGTAAACATAATGTCAGGGAAAACTGTAAATAATTTAGCTATTAAACCTGCCTTAGTTCCGAAATTAAAATTTTGCCCTATAATTTCAGTAGATGTAGAAAGATCGTTTTGTTTTTACAAACATGTCCTTAGTGGTAGACGCCACAATTTTTTAGTTCAAAACCTTGAAGTACACATAATAACTGGTGCGTTTTATTATTTTTCGAATTAATATCAGTATAAGTTTGATATAAAAAAACTGTATTAGGTGTTAACTGATTTAATAAAGTATATTATAGCTTGAATTTATCTTTAATCAATACTCAATCCCCTAATTAGATGAAAATTTAATTTAGAATATCAAAATTTAGTTGTTTTATTCCTTTATTTTTTATTATTATTTTTATTTATTCATTGCATATTTATCTTTTTGCATATATCCTGCATAAATTTTAAAAAATATGTGCATATAATATATGCGCATATTCTTAAGGTTTTTGGTTGCATATAATCCGGTCTTTATTCATCAGCCTTGTACTGCTTTTAAGTTTCTTTTGGAGGAATTAATGAAAAAGCTGCACCATGCAGATTTGTATTCAATAGCGATCATTTTCATTATTCCAGTAATACGTTTATAGTAGCGTGAATCGACAAATCATTCTTATCTTCTAAATTTTCAACATGTTGCTAATACACAGGTAGCAGCGATGGTAAGAAGGCACCCAGGGCTTCTACTTATTTAAGGATACACTGACATTTCCACAAATTCTGCTCTGTAAACATGAAGTATCTTGCCTCAGATTTTTGAAATGCAGCATTTGTTCTTCCCCTAACATGTTATGTTAATTCTCGTGAATGTAAAGTTGTTTAGTTGCTGTCACATACATTTGGGCTTCATTTTCATGCTTTAAGTGATTCATTACAATTTTCATTTAGGCCAGCTGAAGTATCTGACGCCAATAAAATTTTAAACGACATTTTAACAAATGCGACAGGGGTAGACGAAGTTTCGCCATTGATGCTTAAGTATTGTAGTCCATATATCGATAAATATATTACACACATATTAAATTGCTGTTCGGAGGTTAGTTACTTCCCCGATCAATGGAAAATATGAAGGATCTTGTATAACCAGATGTACAGCTATTTTACTGATAATAATATCATCCCTTCCACACAATGTGGATTTAGAAAACACTTTGAAACTGCTGTGCTTTAACAAATGTAACAGATGCCATTATTCGTGCCTGTGATAAAAAAAAATATCAATATATTAATTCGTTTTGACTATGCGAAGGCTTTTGATACCATTAATCATGCACTTCTTGTATCTAAATTAAAATATTATGGCTTTGTTAATAACTCTTCTCTTCTTATTAAATCATACCTATTTAATAGATTTCAGAAAGTTTTTTCTGATAATAATTATCCTGAGCAAGTCGATACCTATACGTTCTGGGGTGCCACAGGGCTCAATTTTAGGCCCCTTACTTTTTCTTATGTATACCTCTGATATACTTATATCGTTAAAATATTGTAAAGTTCAAGCATTTGCTGACGATACACAAATATACTGTTGTTTTGATATCGAAGATTACGCCGAAGTCGAGTTCTGTATAAGCCAAAATTTGAAAATCTTGAGTGAGCTCTCTCGAAGTCACAATTTAAATCCTACCTAATCCTGCATGCTAGTTTTTGGTAATAAGAATAAGGTCAATAGTTTAAAAAATAAGTTGAATATATCCATTAATGGATCAAAGTTAACGATTGTTGATAGCGCCACAAATGTGGGCGTATTACTTGACACGAAACTAAGGTTTAAAGAGCATTTTAGAAAATATTTCAAAAAATGTTAATGGACTACTTCTTGAAATGTATCTTTCTTTAAAGATACTATACAGCAATAGACATATTTTAAATTTTAAATTAAGAAAAGACTTGTGTGAATCTCTTGTTTTATCCAATTTTAATTATTGTGATTTTATTTACGGTTTTTGCTTAGATGTTAAAAGTAGATCTCGAATACAGAAAGTGCAGAATGCTTGACTTCGTTTTGTGCACGGTGTGAGAAAGTTTTGTGGTAAAAATTATTAATAATCCTGACTCCCCCATTACAATTCGAGAGCGCCTGATTTTTCGTCATGATATTCATGATAGACGTGTTAGGGACAGAAGTAAATTAACCATGCCTCATCATTGGAGCACCATGTTTCAGCGGTCGTTTTCATATAATGCTGTAAAATGTTATAATTCAATAGCCACTGATATGTTGCCTTTTAATGTAAATTAATTTAAATTCAAATATAAAAAATATCTTTTAAATGTACGGAATGCTTAACTTTTTTAGATAAATTATAATAATGTTTTTTTTTTTAATAATTTGATGTTTTGAGTTATTACATTTTTTATTAATTAATACGATACGATTTTTTCTTTGATTTTTTTATTGTAAATTTTATATTATGTTCAAATAAAAGAGATTTATGAATATTATTATTATTATTATTATTTTTTTTTTCTGACAGGTCGCGAGACCTGTCATGCACTCCCTCTACGGGGAACATTCACTATTATTATTATTATTTCATATATTACCATAATAATATGCTTCCATACTTTTAGCTTTATTAATATAAGTTACTTGCACGCCACTGTTGTCCACGTTTTCCATCAAAACGCTAACCACATTACAACCGGAAAATTTGCCTTAATTACACTGTCAAGAACAAAAACCATTACGCGAAGTATACACACTTGTATTTTTGACAGGTGCGTTAAGAGTTAATAATAAGTTATACGTTCTATCGTTTCTGCGAATTTCAGGGATGACAATAGCGTACAATATTAATAAATTTATATTAATGCAATCCGAAAAATATTCAAAAATTTAACCCCCATAGAAAAAAATCTTTAAGAAAATAAAGTGATTTGCATTGCGAAACTGAAATATTCATAAAATATGTATTTTATAACTAAAGGGCGGAATATGTGCACTTACATTCAGCCAAGTATGTACATATATATGCCTCGTTTGCCTTTAAAATATGCAGTTATATGCATTTTTTTGACTAAATATGCATACTGGTATGCAATATTTCTTAATTTATTATAGTAATATAGGGTAAAAAAACACACTGGGTTTTAAAAATGATGTTTATTTTAAAAAAAATTCAGAAAAAAACAAGGAAAAATAAAACTAAACAATTTTTTAACCCAAAAATGTATAAAAGGCATTTATTACTAAATATTTTTTTAAATTTTCAACTAGAAAGTATTGTGTTCTATCAGTAAAAATATGTTTATGCAAGGAGAAGCTTCTTTTAATATCTACTGATGTTGTCGGACAATACTGCAACTTAGGTAGTAAAGTATAAGGCCAAGATACAACTTTGTTGGATGGTTTACCTTTATAATAGTAATTTTTCTAATTTTGTCTCGAAAAATAGATATTTCGAACGCGCTAGCGAGTTCGAAATATATCCATTTCGAACTCCGAATTTTATTTTTTAAAAGTTGGCATTGGTAATATTTAAATGTTTTATTCTGTTGACGTCTGACGTTTCCTGTTATTGTGATCCATGAGAAAAGAAAGTTTTCGGAATTTCTCTGGTAAAAGTTGATTTATCGTTTTATTAGCAATATCCCTTAACTCAGGGGGAGTTGAACTTAGATTATCATGCTCCATATTTTTTTAATTATAATTATGAACAACTCTATGAAATATTAAAACACAAGTTTGGTGACAATGACACAAAGAAAATATTATTTATTGTCAAGGCTACTATGATAAAAGTAAATTTATAGTATTACCAACATAGAATTTAGACATACAAATTTACAAAATTTGAAGGGTTCATTTTCTTTTTAAATATGTATTTTCTTATTGAAAAAAATACAAAATAGAAAAAATAGTATAAAGTACGTGTTTTATAAAGCAGTTAGAGCACTTGTCCCGTTAAAAAACTCGCCGCAAGCGGCTCGTTTTTTAACATGGACGCGTGCTATAAGATGATGCTTTATAAAACATGTACTTTAATATACTATTACGTAACAAGTCCGGAAAATACTGTTTTTTTGGACGAGTTGACAAAATTCTAGGACGAGCCGTAGTCCTGGAAGTCTGCGAGTTCAAAAAAACTGTTTTCGGACGTGTTGCGTACACTATTTTTTCGGCAACCATGTAGAATAACAAATCAAAGAGACACATTTCTTTATTATATTTCTTTGTAGAACAAAATTTCGAACATTTTAATTATTATTTGTATTAAATATTGAAATTTGAACAGAAGATAGGTACTAACAGAAACATTCTAATTCTTATTTATATTAATATTTATATTAAAATTTGAGCAATTGCTAATATTGAAAGGATTTAATTTGTTTGAAATGCTTGGTAAATTTAAATGCCTTTTGTAGTCAGAACAAGAAGGTAAAGTTTCCGTTTCATATTGATTGTTTTCATCTGATAATTTTTGAATGGTCTTGGCAGTTTTAATTTTGTTTGTTAGTGAATTGTCTATATATCCTTCAGCGACATTGGTAGACTTCCAGCATTATCAGCAAATATCGTCGCTGAAGTTCGACGCATGCTATGGCCTGTGTAATTTTTAGGATTGGGTAAATTTAAAAATTCTGCAATTTTTAATCCGAGATTCCCAAAACTGTGGATACCAACGGGCTGAATCGAACATTTTCCTTTTTTGTAATTCACGAATAATCTGTTATGTTGAGTATGGGATGGCCGTAAAGATAAATATTGCCTATGCAACAGCAGGTTTTCTTGCCCAATTACAACAAAATTTCTTTCAATATGTGTTTTAGAATCTGGTATTTTCACAAACAACATGTCTTCTTTGTCGTTTATTAGATCAATTGACATTTTTGTTAGTTCTTCCCGTCTACACGCACCGGCTAACCCAATAATTGTTGCTACCTGAAAATGAAGCAAATTAAGTTGATACTTTTATATCCTACAATCGTAATATTTTGTTAAAATTACCTTTAGCATTAGATATGTTTCATGATCTGCTTCTCTAATGAATTTGTTGATTTGCTCGCTGCTGAAGACTTCTGATTTCTTTGCTTTATAACCAACATTCTTCCTTTTAAGAAATGCGATTACCTTTGGGAAAGTGGCTATGTTTACATTTTTCTTCACTAAAATGGTACTTTTCAACATAGAGTACATGCTCCACAGGGTAGAGGATTTGACAGCTTCAGATTTTTGCGCCAAGTAAGCTAAAATTACATCCTTTGTAATAGTTTTGCATTTCTTTATATCCATCCATCTCGTGAACAAATCATAAACGTTTTCGTACCTGGACTTTGATTTTTCAGGCAATAATTGTGCTGTAGCAGCAGCTGCTGCATTGGAAATTTCCTAAGACACATTTTCAAACTCACTATCGCTGTTGCTTCCCATAGTTTATTGCGACAATTGCGACCAAAAACCATGCAAACTTTCGAAAATTAAAATATCAACGAATTTCATTTCAGATAGCTGTCAGACGTTATTTCGTTGCCATGGTAATGTTCAACTGCATTTATCAAAATCATACCTACCAAGATTTTTATATTCACAATGACAACAACGATGTGATTCTTCCCGGACTAGGCCGGAGAAATGCTACTTTCTCAAAGAAAAAGCGTCCGGGAAGTGGGTACTTCCCGGACGGTTGCCGAAAAATGCTTTTTACTACAGTTAAGTATTTAAATCCTTCATTCTTTTTACCGGGAATGTTCTTACATTTAGCGGAAAAAGTTTCAACAGTACTAATTGAGTCTTTTAAACCTAAATTTTTACTCTCTAACGAAGATATTATGTCCGGTATAAAACTGAAGACTGAAGTTAACCTTATTAAAAACAAGATCTTTAACTACACTGGCACTTTTTAACAACTCTTTACTTTGCCCAACACACTGCGAATCGTCATCTAAATCCAAAATTAGTTCTTTAATGGCTTCGATATGTTCTGCGTAGAATATTGCGGCCTTAATCCATGTTCCCCACCGGTAATCACAGGTTCTGGAGGTAAACTAACTCCTGGTAATCTCTCCTTATACATCTGCACTCCTAGAGGTGCTTTTAGAAACACTATTTTTACATTTGAAATTAATTTATTTACTAAAGATATTCAGTTCTGACGGTTTCTGCGACTCGGTTTATCCCATGTGATGTAATGTTTTGTCTAGCTGCTTAGAAGTTATTAAATATGGGTTTGTTGCTTTATCTTCTTGAAGTGCTCCAATCATAAGATGTGCGATATATGTGCCACAAGTATCTGTGCTTTCATCAACAATAATGTAAAAATTTCTATCATCTAGTAAAGCTCTAATTATTTCTAAGACGGTTTCTGTATGGACATTCTTCTTTCTAAGCGTGGATTCGTCAGGAATGGTTTGTTGACAATATTTTTGAAAAAATCCTAAAAATTGCTGATTTTGCAATTTTTTTTAAGGGTATGTTCGCTGCGACCAAAGCCTTGCATAAGTCTTCTTGAAGATTTTCCTACTCAGATTTCGATTTGTCTCCAACATTTTAAAATGCGTTTTTTACACTCCGCTGAACTGTCTCAGCTTTCATTTCTTGATTTATGCAGCGGTGTTTTCAAATGTTAATCGATTTGGAACTTCTTTTCTGTAAATAACCCCTAACAATATACCTGCAAACCCCGGAAACCATTAATAAATACCCAGTGTATAACCAAAATGTAAATTTTAATTATTATATAATTATCTTCAAATTGGAAAATCCCTGAAACAGGTGCCGAACTGGACATTAAACCTATGAGTCTACGAGTTTTCATGACCGGGCGTTTTTAATTTTTTGACAAAACATAAAAATATGCTTATAAAATAATGATTTGGGAAAAGTATGCATTTTATTATAAAATTAACAAAATATGCAAAAAATGCATATACAGTGTCACCATTAAAGTCCGCACCATATGGAACTTTTTTTTATTAATGAGGTTAGTTAAAATTAAATTTCGGCAATCGTTTTTGCTTCAAATTAGACTAAAAATTATATAATCAAATGTCACCATCTGTCATTCGGTATCTGTCAAAAATTACATTTTAATCAAAAAATGCTGAAAAATTGCATTGTTTTGCCGAATTTCAAAAAATTTTATTAGAAAAAGTTGTTTCTATCTTGGCCTAAATACAAAGTTTCAGTTTTCTAGCTCAAAGTTGATTTTTTTGCCATTTTTTCTAATTAACTTTTTTTTTATTTAATGTAAGTTCGCTTAATGGATATTAAACTATTTGCTCATACCATACTCAATATTTTATTTAGTTTGTATGAGCTTTTTTTACTAGAATGGCATTTTTTTTCGAAATTTAAAATTAGAGGGAAAAAAATTTGACACAGGTGGTGCAAAGTTATCCTAATTTAAAAATTTTAACAGATAGACGTCAGATGTTTCGTTTTTAAAATGACAAATACATCTAAATATTTGATAAAAATTTTATTTTATACTTAAAACTATCATTATTATTAAAAGGAACAAAAAGGAACTTTAATCATTTTAAATAGGTAACACAAAAGCAATATAAATTTCACATTTCAGTGTGAAGTCCTTCTCGCTCTATACAAACACCCGTTCGTCTAGAAACGTCTTTGACAGCATTTTGTAAAAAGCTTGGTCTTATATCGGCACAACACTGTCTTATCGTTTGTTCCAAATGCTCCATATTTCTAAACAGTCGATTCTTATAAACTTTCTGCTTAAGATAACCCCACAGAAAAAAGTCTAGTGGCCAGTGACGCCCTATAACTCTGTTTTGAAATAATTGGTTTATGCGTTCTTTCACTGCTACAGTTTGATGTATGGGTGCACCATCAAGCTGATACCATAAGTTATGTCTATGGTGTAAGGGCATGTTATCCAAAACTTCGGTAATCTCGTTATCAAGAAAATTCAGGTACCTTTCACCAGTTAAGTTTACTCTAAAGAAGTATAGTCCAATAAGCTCATCTTTCAAAATTCCACACCAAACATTGGTTTTAAAATGATACTGGTCGCGACATTCAATTGTGAAGTTAGGATTTTCTTGGGACCACCATCGGCAATTTTGTGAGCTCACGGTACCATTCGAAGAGAAAGTGGCTTCATCTGTCCATAATATCTTGTATGGAAAAAGAATATTCTCCTCATATTGTCCCTGATACCAAAACGAAAAATCAAGTCGGATATCAAAATCGCGTTCTTTTAATGTGTTTATAAACTTGGGTTTATATGCCCGAAATCGATTTTTCTGAAGAATTTTTCTAACGCTTTCCCTCTTGCACCCTGTTGAATCACTTACCTTGGTTACACTAGTTTGACTGTGGTCAATAACAGTTAAACAAACATCAAGTTGTGCTGCTTCATCGTATTTACTTGCCGCGTGAGGTTTCTTAAAATTATTTTGAACAGATCCAGTTTCTCTAAATTTTGACATTAGTCTTGAAACAGTGCTATGCTGCAAATTTTTTTCTGGATGCCTCTCATTAAAAATGGCAGTTACTTGCCGGTGAGGCATATTCTCTCCACAAATTAAGACAATTTCTATTTTTTCTTGAATGGACAACATTGGTGATAACACTGAAAACTATAACTTGCGAAAATATTCAAATTTATGACATTTCTTTTATTTATTCGGCACTCTAATCCGTTTTTTTTCCATAGCCTACTTATAAAATTCAAAATTGCCTTGATATTTTATTGTGGATAAAAAGAAAATGTGTCTAAATTTTGAACTAATCTGATATCTGGGAATTTTATTATAAGTTTTTTAAACTTCTTAGGTGTATGTACTATCAAAAAAATGGAATATCTGACGTCTATCTGTTAAAATTTTTAAATTAGGATAACTTTGCACCACTTGTGTCAAATTTTTTTGCCTCTAATTTTAAATTTCGAAAAAAAATGCCATTCTAGTAAAAAAAAGCTCATACAAACTAAATAAAATATTGAGTAAATTAAGCGAACTTACATTAAATAAAAAAAAATGGCAAAAAAATCAACTTTGAGCTAGAAAACTGAAACTTTGTATTTAGGCCAAGAATTGTACTAGAAATAACTTTTTCTAATAAAATTTTTTGAAATCGGTAAAACAATGCCATTTTCAGCATTTTTTGATTAAAATGTAATTTTTGACAGATACCGAATGACAGATGGTGACATTTGATTATATAATTTTTAGTCTAATTTGAAGCAAAAACGATTGCCTAAATTTAATTTTAACTAACCTCATTAATAAAAAAAAGTTCCATATGGTGCGGACTTTAATGGTGACACTGTATATGCTCTTTGCATACATTCGGCCCTTTATTTATAACTTTATTAGTGGATTGTGAAGTGGATGCCCCCAATAAGGTATTTTCCAAAGCTGCCCCGTAAAGAACTAAATTTAGACGTTGACACAGTATTAAAACAACATAATTATATTGTAAAAGATTCAGGACGTAATGGGTCTCATGTACTTTAATTACCTTATAATAGTTAATTGCCTCGAATTGACAGTCGAGAGTTAATGGTAATTTTTCATAGTTTTTAAGACGTCGACAATTACGTTTGTGTGTGTTAGAAATGTGTAATTATCGAGTAATGTACTTTTTTATATTTAATGTAGTGTTTACATACACAAATTAAATAGGAATAATTGGTCCCTATAATAAAACGTGTTTTTTTTTGGGCATGTGTTATTATTTTCTAATTAGTATATTCCATCTCGCTACCAATTGCCAATTACTTAATTTTGTGTTAAATGCAGAATGGGCTGATTCTCTTGCCGAATATTTGTAGTAAAATAAATCTAATAAGTTACTAAATTTTATTTATCTAACACTTTCATTTAATGTATACATTATTTAAGCGATTTTAAAGGTATAAAGCTGCTCATAACTCACTAGTGAATTATAACTTAAGTCACTAGTAAGTTATACACATATTATACAGGGTGTTTCAGAATAGCGGTACGTAACTTAAGGGGTGATTCCTTATGATATTTTAGGACAAAAAGTTCATATGATCATGTGTCCAGAGTTCCCCGTTTTTGATATACAGGGTGCTAAAGTTTAAAAAAATATCGGGTGTTGTTAAATATACTTTTCTCGATTTCATTGAAATTTGGTACCGTCATAATGATAAGGGACTTAATTAGCCCTAACTAGATTACATTTATTGGGTCCCTGGGAGCACCTTAACGAACATTATTGACATAAAAATGTAGGCCACTCACTTTTTTTTTAATTTTTATATATTTTTTCAGATTTACCAACTAATAATACAAATTTTTTGTTCCTTGAATTGTTTTCGTACCTTGCTTCGTTTTCGAGAGAAGAAATAAAAACCATTTTATTGCATATACAAATAAATAGTTATTTTTGTATTAAGTGCGTGAAGTGAGTGTTTTTTTAATGGCATATGAGAGTGTCAATTTTTTGCCGAGACCGCAGGTCGAGGCGAAAAATTCTCTCGAATGTGCCATTAAAACACGAATTTCACAAACGAAATACAAACAACATTTTTTGTACAACTGAAAGTTTGAATTAATCGGTAAAATTGTATATTATAATAAAAATTTTACCATATAATTTCACATAATCAAGTTAACAGCCCTGTCGTTACTATAGAAATGGTTTGTTGGCACGTTGCTTGTTTTGTTGTCATACGTTGATAGCTGTTCATATTTATTGCAATTTTTTAAATAAATAGTATAAGTACTTAAAATGGATGTAGATTACGATAGTGATAGCGAGATTCCTTCAGATATAGCCGATATAGCAAATTCGGCTATAGCTAACATGTTACCGGCGAAATCAAAATTTATATACGAGAAAAATTATAACCAATTCCGTGAATGGTGCGGCAAGAAAAATATACAAAAAGTGTCTGAAAAGGTACTTATATGCTATTTTGAGGAGAAATCAAAAACTGTAAAACCTTCTACTTTATGGAGTGTCTACTCAATGTTGAAGAGTACATTGAATGTTAAAGAAAATATTGATATAAAAAAGTTTTCAAAATTGGTGCCTTTTATTAAGAACAAAAACGTCGGATACCGAGGGAAGAAATCTAAAGTTTTATCGAGAGACGATATTAATAAATTCATTCAAGAAGCTGATGATGAAACAAATTTACTTTATAAGGTACAGATGATCAAAATTTTGTATTATTTCAGTAATTTCAATATTTTTTTAATTGTAGGTTGCGTTAATTTTGGGAATCAGCGGTGCTTGTCGCCGTGAAGAATTATTGAAGGTAACTATTGATGACATTGAAGATACCGGGTCTATATTGATTGTTAAAATACCGGATACAAAGACCTATTGCCCAAGAATGTTTACCGTTTCAAATTCTGATTATATTGAGATATATCGCAAGTATAGAGTACTAAGGCCGTCCCATACACACAAAAAGAGATTATTTTTAAAATATTCAAGAGGAAAATGTGTTGACCAACATGTGGGAATAAATAAAATAGGGGAAATTCCTAGCTTGATTGCAAAATGGCTGGGAAAAGAATTGCATAAGAGCTACACAGGTCACTGTTTTAGGAGGAGTTCTGCAACTCTCTTAGCCAATGCAGGGGGTAACATGACATCTATAAAACGCCACGGTGGTTGGAAATTTGCCGCCATAGCAGAAGGATATATAGAAGATAGTTTGAGTAATAAAATTGATATTTCTAATAAATTAAATTGTTCCTCTACTTCCAAACAAATCAATATAACTGATACAATTGTGGACTCAACTTTTCAAGGAATATCTAGCGTTTCTGATCAGCAGCAAGGTGGACTAGCTTCGGGAATTAATATTGGAAGCAATTGTTCGAACTTCACCATCAATTATTATTGTAACAAATGAGATTTTTTGGTAGTTGGTAATTAATTAGTAAATTTGTACAAAAAAATTCAATACATTTTTTAAAAAGTAATGTTTTATCGTTTTTTTTTTAAAAAAGTCTTTTTTTCACCGTGAAAAAAAGTCTTTTTTTCACTGTTAAAAAAACAAAAGGTTTACGTATCGATAGCGATGAAAAAATGTCAACTTTTTTTGACAGTTGTACAAAAATACTATTTTAAAGTTAATTAAAATATGAGATAAAGGTAAGTTTTGATGTCTAATTTGTCAATAACAACGTGAATAGGTTTCCTGCGGACACGCACGGCTCGCAGAGCGCCATAAGGGAATAATCCTGCAGTGCTGTGCCTTGTCATAAAAAAAAAGCTAGAATGTACGACCTAGTGTAGGGGAGACTGGGGCTAGTTGGCACACATTTTAAAATTTATTTTTTATTTAGTACTACAGTCAATTGAACTGAATTACAAAATATACAGAACAGACTTGTATAATTTCCCTGCACTTTGGGGTATTTACAGTGTCTATATGAAAAAAAGTTAAATAGTTAAAAATTTTTAAAAACATCAGTGTAGGTGTGCCTACATACCCCAACTTGGGGGCAGGTTGGCACACTATTTGGGGTTCGTTGGCATATGAAAGCTATATACAGGGTTGGGCAAATGTTCCGGAACGGCTTAATTACAAGCGAACGAAAAGTGATATCGAATCGGGGTTTTGGGCAATCTATAGGACAAAAATTTTACTATTTGACTGGTATACCATATGTCAGTAATGTCACCAACTGTCAAGTGTCGACGATATTTTTTTATTTTTTTAAATGGAACACCCTGTATATTATCAGATATTCTAGATCTTCAATAAATTACAAATATTTTTCATATAGCATACCATATGATTAAATTCAACTGTTTCGGAAATACGGGCAAATGAATGTAGTACATTTTATTTAAACAAAACCAAGGTAATAACTTTAAAACACAATAATATAAAATAATGGTTATTTAATTAAATGTTCAAAATGTCGTCCTTCAGCCACCTGACAGTGTCTAATCCTGTCGGAAAATTCAGAACGCACGTTTTGCAAATGTTCACGAGAAATAACATGCACAGCATCTAAAATTCTGTTTTGAAGATCCTCCAAAGTCTTAGGTTGTGTACGATATACGACAGTCTTTAAATGACCCCAGAGGTAGAAATCTAGAGGTGTTAAATCTGGAGATCTAGGAGGCCATTCAATGGACCCTCTCCTACCTATCCACCTTCCAGGAAAAGTTTGATCTAAATAATTTCTGACATGTATACCAAAATGAGCTGGCGCCCCATCTTGCTGAAACCAAATGTCATTCGCTAGTATTTGATCGTTAACCTGATCATGATATAAATTAATCAAATTTGCTATAATTCTATTTCGAAGCAGATCTAAGTAGTAAATAGATGTCAAGTTTCCATCAAGGAAGAAAGGCCCAATAATATGGTTTCCAATTATACCTGCCCACACATTTAATTTTTGGGGGTGTTGCGTACGGTGCTCAATCATCCAATGGGGATTATGGTCTGACCAGTATCGACAGTTGTGCCTATTGACGAAACCATTAAGACAGAATGTAGCCTCGTCAGAAAATAAAATACGACTTACAAAGTTAGGTTGTAGGTCTATGTAGTCCATTATTTCTTGACAAAATTGCATACGCCTATCAGGATCGTCCTCTGATAGTTCTTGAAGCAAGCTGACTTTATAAGGAAACATTTTATTTTTTTTGAGGATTCTTCTAATTGATTTTTCGCTGTTTTCATGTGCAAGAGCAAGCTTTGGAACTGACGTATGTGGTTCTTCTTGCAGGGCAAGCAAAACATCCAGGGATTTCTCGTCATTTGTAGCAGTTTTCAGACGACCTGTTTTTGGCAAGTTTTTTACCGTACCCGTATGCTCAAAGTTATGGAATATTCTATTAGCAGTTGATTTAGAAATGGGATCTCGAACAGGAAAACTTTGATTGAAAAGGTCGGTTGCTTCTTGAAAAGATCTCCGTCTATCCCCATATCCTATCATCATAAGCAGAGTAATCCGTTCTTGTTCAGTTAGCTGAACCATAGTTTTATCAGTTATATCAGAGGTTTAGTCGATAAATAAAAAACTCGCACAACTCACTTAATACAAATAAATAAAAATTAAATAGGAAATGTGTCAGAGTGACACTTGGGAGTCATGGAAACTAAGACTTTTATTTGGAATGTCATAATAAAAGAAATATGTTGCTTGATTTTTAAACAAAATGTAATATGGGCTTTCTAGATTCATTTGCCCGTATTTCCGAAACAGTTGAATTTAATCATATGGTATGCTATATGAAAAATATTTGTAATTTATTGAAGATCCAGAATATCTGATAATATACAGGGTGTTCCATTTAAAAAAATAAAAAAATATCGTCGACACTTGACAGTTGGTGACATTACTGACATATGGTATACCAGTCAAATAGTAAAATTTTTGTCCTATAGATTGCCCAAAACCCCGATTCGATATCACTTTTCGTTCGCTTGTAATTAAGCCGTTCCGGAACATTTGCCCAACCCTGTAGAGAGAAACAAGTATTTTTATAGTTTTTAACGTTTATTACCTACTGAAAGAATATAGAATAAAATAGAATAAAAAAACATCGAAAAGCTTAAACAGAAATTAGAATAAAGTTTACAGTTATTTAAACACCAACAGTTAATAGTTAGTCTGAATCATCCGACTTACAATTTGAACATATGTATCGCGGCTCTCTGTTTGTGCATGCTTTATGAGTCCACATATGGCATGCCACACATTGCACCTATTTTTTCCCTGGTTCACTGTTGGTAAAACTGTCCATGCAGACCAAACAAAAAGTTTCCTCCTCTTCATGAGAACTAGAATCATCTGCACAAACATGTGTAACGGTCCTGGTTTTCTTCTTTAGCTTTATTTCTTCTGTTTCTTTATTTTCAAATACTTTTTTTTGCGTTTTCGGCTGCAGCGTCTTTTTTCTTTTTAGAAGCATTCTGCTCCTCTTCCAACGCATCTTTGATTGGGGTATCCGTAAGAATAGCTAATGTTATTTATTATATTCCAGTCTTTTTTTTTTGTAGTTTCTCATGTCTAAATTTTTTTTAAATTAGTTTCAATTTTGTTAGTTTTATTTTTAAATTCGTTGTTAGTTGGCACACTGTGTCAACGTGTCCCTAGACCAATGTGCCAACCTACCCCGACACGGGTCTTACAACAAAACATATTTTTTCCAAAAAACAAACAATAATTTGATAACTTTGCCTAGCATAGTATGTCAACCAGCCATCTAGCAGCAAATTGTGGAGAAAAAAATCAAATTAAATACGTTTAATTAAACAGATTATTCATAAATTTCTAAGAGGACAAAAATTTACTTACCGGTATTGAAAACGAACAAACACAACTAACAGCTGGTCAACACCCAGTGTTGCCACCCTCGCTTGTAACAAATTCGGTAGATGCTTCGCAGAAAATCGGTAGATTTCGACATTTTTCGGTAGAATTTTAAAATAGTGTATTATTTACTGCAAGTGCAACTGGTAGTTAACATAATTATATATTTATCTGTGGCCAACGTTTAATTTCAAATACTGTGGTAAACACAAGGATTTATTTTTGAAATAAAACACAATTGCATAATATTATGTACAAATAAACTTTTATTTAAAAATACAAAATACTTGGGCATACAAACCTAATTTTTCACTCTAAGCTATTCTTATTTCTATATTTTAAAATTAATCTGCATAAGAAGGTTTTCCTTTTAAATTTGAATCAGTCATTTTTGCAACTAGAGTTTTTTCAACAATGAAATTATGGCACACATTTTTGTCCATATATTGTTTTGTATAAATCAAACCAGAAATTGTTGTCGCTTCCAGACGATTTCTCTGTTTTGTTTTCAACAAATTACAAATTGAAAAAACTCTTTCGCAATTTGCTGATGAATGTGGTAAGCATAGGAGATTTTCAACAAAATTGCACAATGTCGGATATGCTCGAGTTTCATCTCCTAATATTATTTCTCCAACGGATTGCCAAAATGACTCTACATCATCGCTGAAACTCTGCATTTCTTTACAATTTCGCAATAATCTCCATTCAAAATCTAATTTTTGTATTTCATTTTTATTAATGAAATGGGGAAATGACATAGAAACATCAGCTATGGATGAAATATCTCCTTGTTTAACTTTTTTCGGATCTATAATACCCAGTTTTTGTAAAATATTGTCGTTTAAAGGAAATCTTGATCTTATTTGTGTACAGGCTTCAATATAAAAATCTAAACAACGCAGCTTAAATGTTTCAATTTGAAAGGGGGTTAAGTTTTTAGAATTTTGTATAGTGGCAGCTACATTTGCTCCAAAATACATATTTTCAATAGCTAAAAAGTTTTGGGGATTTTTAAACTCAACATTGGCCATTGGTGTTTTTATGATATAATCTCTTTTAAGAAAACAATCAAAAAATGCTTGTAGCACACCGGTTACTTTTTCATATAAAAGATGTATTTTTAGGGATTCAGACTGCATTTCTCGATTTAGTTGGTTGAAAAATGGCAGAACATAATCCAAAAACTGAAAATATAATTTGTTTTGTAGATCTTGTAATTTTTGCAAGATACTTTCCGCTATTACAACGTCGTTTTTGTTACTTACTATATCAATAAAATATAACCTTAAAGGTTCGTATTGCTCTAATATTCTTTTAACAACACTTTCGAGAGATAACCATCGTGTTTGGGATGGATGGAGCAATTTATGGACTTTAACATTACTAAAATTTTGGAATTCTATATATTCAAATTTTCTTTTTGGGCTACTATTAAAGTAACTGTGAATATCTCTCGCTAAATTTTCTAAATGTGCGGGTAACTTAAGGCAAGCACTAGATGCACACAAATGAAACGAATGACAGATGCATTTCATGACAAATAATTCAGGGATATCATTTTTTAATAGTTTCATAACTGAGTGATGTGCGCCAAACATCACATTTGCCCCATCTGAAGCAAATCCAATTAAGTTTTGTTTGTAGGGTATTTCATATTTAATAAAATTTTCAATCAACAAATTGTAAATTGACTGAGCTGAAGCATCTGTAACTTTTATCAACTTAAAAAAACTATCTTTTACAAAATGTTCTGTCACATACCTGACAACAATGCAAAGATGCTTTTGAGTCGACAGATCAGCAGATTCGTCGATTATTACTGAAAATTTTTTACTTCGTAAATTTTTGCAAATATCATTGAAATTTTCATCACCAATAACATTGTTGATCACGGCTGTCGTCTTGGTCCTTGCACAAGCCAGACTTTTTGCAATTTTTGAATCCGGAAATGCTGAAGCACACAACTGAGGCAAATGATCCATTAACATTATCGGTAAATTGTGTTCTGCCACAAGAGCACATAGTCTGATTTCAGCAATAAAATTCAATTAGTTTTAATTATGTACTAAGCAATCAATAAAAAAGAATACCTTCTTTAACATTGTAATCCAGAGTAACTTGTGCTGACGCTGACGTTTCAACGACAAATTTGCTAATGGACTGTTGACCTCGTTGAAGTTTAATTTTTTCTAAATGAAATTTTGAAATTCCATGTTTTATTAGGGCATCTTTTCCGCTGGAAATATTTAGATCTTTATCGCAGCTGCGACATTTGGCATAATTTTCTCCTTTACGACTTTTCATAAGCCAGCTTTTAAATTCAGGTTTCTCTTCCCATGCAGTTTTATAGGTTTGAGCATATTTTCTCATTTTCTTATTCTTTGAAAAGGAAGTTGAAGGTTCCTCCTTATCACTTGAATCACTAGCACCAGATAAATCCATTGCAGTTTCTAAAAGTACGTTCATTTAATTAATATTTTTAATTTCCAAAAATGAATGAATAGTAGGTAATTAAAAAATATATATATTTAACTAAAAAATCACACCTACCTTTAAATAGTTTGCGACTATAATCAGATTATATAAAACAAATTTGGGTTACACTGTTAGGTACACGATTTTATTTTGTCACAAAAGAAACAAATAATTATAAATGAGGTTTAATGTAGTGTAAGTAAAATTGTAATTTCGTCCCTTTTATAAGTTTACGTCGGGGATTCACCGCGGGATTTCACATGAAATTGTCTATTGTTCTATAGTATTAATGTTGCCTACCATTGATAGGCAACCTTTAATACAAACAAGAAACAAGTTTAAATTGAAAAGTGTAGTTAATGTTTAGCCATCTCGTGTGTTCTAATAGGACTAGGGCGTTCTCTTGTTCTCTAGTCTCTAGTAGACTCTAGTATACTCAACTAAGTTGACAATGACATGTTGACAACAACTTAAATCGTAAAATTAGGTATAATTCAATGTGCTTTCGGTAGATCGGTAAATTGAGGTGAAAATCGGTAGATCTACCGAAAAATCGGTAGGAGAGGCAACACTGAACACCTGACTTTGGGCGCGCGGCGTTTTACATGGTTGCCAAGAGTTGTCGATTTTATATTTTAATGGTATTTGCGTTTATATCTGCATACCAATCGCAGATATAAGCACCGTGTCAACTTGCCCCTGTAGCCAACTAGCCCCGGTCTCCCCTACGTCTAGTGTAGAAACGCAATAGCACACTCCATTACAATTATAGATCGACATAAAACCAGTCACGTTTAGTAACACTGTAAGTAATATTTTCTTTCTAACACGTTTTAAGAGAGTTTTGCCACAAAATAGTTTACAATCCTGTGGTTTTGCGTTGAAATAGTTCGAAAATACGACTATTTCCGGCAGTTATTTCTCAATTATTGGCGAAAAAAGTGCTCCGTCCAACGATTTTTTTTCATTTAATCTATGCTAGACCGTCAGTTCTCGATTAAACTTTCAAAAATTATTAAAATCGAGCTGACCTATACTGTACAAGACTCTAAAAGGTCTTCTAAAGCATCTTATGGCACTATAATTACTCCTTAAATATTCTTCAAAAGTGTTTATTTTTCTTCTTCTGTAAAGCGCATTTTCCTGACTATTTTGATACTGACAAAAGAACCACCTATAACTAAAGGTTTACCCAGGGATGCGCCGTTCATATGGGCAAGGTCGTGCGGCGCACGACGGCGCCAAGACCTTAAAAGCGCCAGGCCTTCAACATAAATTAACACAAAACTAAAAAGATTATCTAGAGTACCGGTGGTGAAAATGCATTATCCACCAACACCGACCGCCGGTCGGCGACCAGTACTAGTGGTGAGATTTTACTACTCCTCTTCCTGCGGGGGCGCGAAAATCCGCTTACGTTCAGCGCGCTGGTTTAAACTTGCAAAATTTTGCGTATTCGTAATCGATGTAGCAGGTTAATTTTTCATTCTTGTCTTGATAAGCGCATAAGACGTATAGAGTGCCTTATTTGCTATTATGTATCTACCGCAATTGTGAAAAATAATTACATATAAGGTAAGTAAGTGATTACTAATTAATTACCAGGGATGCAAATAATTCTTTTTCTTTTTAATAAATCTTGTTTATGAAACAAATAAGGCTTATAGTGTTTAACATTTTTTATTTATTTTATTTAGATTGCCAGAGAAGAAAAAAGGAAATAGTCTGGTTACCAAAACTTGCTTAACAAGCGAAAACGGGAGGAAGACTTGGAGAAAACTAATTTCAAAATTAGTAACTTTTTTCGAAAGACCACACAAGAGACTACTTCTGATAACAGTGATTTTCCACATCCAACAAAATCAAACTTGCCATCAGAATTAGAAAAGCAAGCTAATAAGGATAAAGATCCAAAAGAATTAGATCCTGATACGTTTCAGTCAGTGTCGGTACCATCATGTTCGAGTAAGCAAGACGAGTTATCCGAAGAAGCGCCCCTTTTTAACGATCCAGGTCTTCGGCCGAGTGTATTGTCTCCAATCCAGGTGCAAGAAGTTGTCGAAAAAGGTCCAATGCACTATCAAAATAAAACTATATTTCCTAAAGACAAAAGTGGACGTGTAAGTCTTCCGATATAAAAGGTTCAGCGTCATTGGTTGCTATATTCTATTGAAAAAAATGCAGTTTTCTGCTTCTGCTGTAAAATATTCAATGACCCCAACCCCAACAATCCATTGACTTTTAAAAACACTAAATTAAATAACCAAGACGGTTTCAATGATTGGCGTCATTTTAGCGAACATTTGAAAATCCACGAAAAAAGTAAATCTCATTTTTAAAATTTACGTGTCTGGTCAGATTTACTAGAAAGATTAAAAACTAATCGAACCGTTGATTAGGAAATGCATAATTTAATAAATGAAACTAAACATTGGCGCAGTGTCATTTAAAGAATAATTTATACTATTCAATTTTTGGCTGAACAAAACTTGGCTTTTCGTGGTCCTAGTAACAAATTATTTGAAAGAAATAATGGGATTTTTTAAAATGTATAGGAATTATAGCAAAATTTGATCCAATGTCTGCACATATTAATAGATCTCAAAAAAATATTCCACTTTACCTTGGAGATAAAATTCAAAACGAAACCATTAAATTAAAACAAGTAAAAACTGGAAGAAACCTTAACCGACAAAGATCGAAACGAGAAAGATATAAACGGAGCAGAACTTTTACACGAACTACAATTTCTGCAAAATGGCGACAAAAATCCGACGTCTGTAGTAGAAACACTTAATTACATTGCAATTAATAACCTAACCCACGCATTTCCAAACATTACGATTGCATTCCGCATATTATTAACCATTCCAGTTTCTGTAGCTGCAGTCGAGAGGTCATTCTCTAAATTAAAGTTGATTAATAGATATTTACGATATAAGTGTTGTAAAGATTCATATTACAACACGAGATGTTAAAGTTGTTAAACGAGGCGTCAGCCGAGTTTAATCAAACATCGAGTGTAGTTATATGAATTTACAACAAGAATATTGTACAAAATTTTATCTACTTTCATCTATGAATAAAAATATTTGGCAAAAGGCATTTTTAAAAATAAAAATGCACCTGCTATTAAAAATCGTTTTGTAAGGGCATCTATTACAGCACTAGTGCTGTAATAGATGCCATTACAGCACTAGTGCTGTAATAGATGCCCTTACAAAACGATTTTTAATAGCAGGTGCATTTTTATTTTTAAAAATGCCTTTTGCCAAATATTTTTATTCATAGATGAAAGTAGATAAAATTTTGTACAATATTCTTGTTGTAAATTCATATTACAACACGAGATGTTAAAGTTGTTAAACGAGGCGTCAGCCGAGTTTAATAAAACATCGAATCAAATCTTTACAACACTTATATCGTAAATAACTATTACGATGTAGAATGGGCCAAGAGCGGTTAGAAAATCTTGCTATCATTTCTATAGAGTCTGACTTTTTAAAGCAACTTGAAATGGAAATCTTGTTAATGAATTTGCAAAAAGTAAAGCTAGAAAAGTCCAATTTTTGTTAGATCTCTCCATCATGTATCATGATCATGTATTATCTGTTTCAAAACAATCGCTATTTTATTTCTTTATTTTTTTTTAAATTTTCAATTAATGTTTTGTAACTTTGATACTGTTTTTGTTTTGTTACTGATGTTGTTTCGTATTCTATTAATATTTTTTGTGTACTTTCTGTTTGTCACAAATAAATATAGACATTAGTGCTAAAACGTATAGAGTTTTCTTCAAAAATTTCAACCATCAACTATGAGAGAAGGGTGGTAATTTTAACTCAATATTATAATATTGGTTAAAGGCGCCTATCATTATTTCGCACGACGGCGCCGAAAATACTTGGCGCGTCCCTGGGTTTACCTTAAATAATAATAGGTGTGCCTATGTTTTCCTGAATAGAAAATGTAATATATTTTAAGAATGGAAATTTACAAAGGATTCGAAAAATGGCTCGTCTTCAGTTTACAGATCACATTCTTACTAACATTTTTAAAGTCGTGCTTTTACCGGCAAAAATATTGTCAACGAATATAGCACTCGCAAAAAAAAAAGAACAGTGCCAGTTGAGTAGGGTCAAAACGAAATATCACCGAGAGAAATAAAGGCAGATAAAAAAAAAACTAACTTTACCTCGGAAAGCTAAACCCGACGGAATGTCAATGTCATGCAGAGAAGCAATTTTCGGAGAACAGGAGCATCGAAAAACCATTTCGAAACCATGTTTGCTCATTTGGCCCATCATTCGTCCCTTGCAGCATGTTAGGATCTGCTTTTAAAATAAATTATTTACCATTTTATACCTTTGGCTGAAAATAAAGTCTTTCTGCTGCTGAATTTAAACGGGAGGTTGATTATTCTAAATCAATACTGGGTATTTTAATTTTTTTACCCGTCCTCGGTATTTTTTAACACATCACAAACGAGGGTATTGTTTGTTTTCTTTAAGTACGATGAATATGCATTCCTTAAAAGCATTCTCATTTATATTTCAACATTACTAGTTACTAAAGGGCGGAATGTATGCAAAGTGCATATACAGGGTGTCCCATAACTAATGGTACACAGTAAAACTTAAAACTGCAGATTTCTTGGGTAAAAATATTGCGATTTGGCCAAACTTAGCTTAGTTCAAAAGTTGATAATAACCGAGATACAGGGTGTTCAAGTGAAAATTTTATTTTTGATTTTCCTAATTAACTTTTTTTCAACTAATATTTTAACATAAAATTTTGTGGTTGGGGGTTTTTTGGGGCGAGAAATTTAAATTTGTTAAGAATTTTAATGTAGATTGTAGAGGGCGCTCTCTGCGGCACTCTAGGTACATAGAAACAAGTGTAACTTTTTTGCGCCTTAGTGTATTTATGTTTTTATTAAAAATATCGATTTTCTCATTAATTTTACGCAAAAAAGGTGTACTTTGTAAATGTCGCTCCGAGTAACGGTTTTCGAGATTTATACATTTACAATTATCCAGTGCACATTTTAAAATACATATTTAAAATATAACACATTATTGTGTTAAAAATTAATTATTACATTATTGACAACAGAATTTAATTACAAATAATTCAGATTATAACAGTAGTTCTAACTTAACCTAGATATTTTAAAATATTATTAATTTATTAATATTCTAAAAATTATGAAAACTCCAGACTAATAAGAAATTAAACGGCCACGAATGAAATTATTAATTAATAATTTAAATAAAAATTTTATTTCTACATAAATAAATACAAAATATATCAATAAAAGAAAAGATCAATTTTTGACAATAATTGCTCAAAGTGATTGCCGTTAACTTGCATTTGGCTACCCGCTTATTGAACGACCGCCTGATTTTAAATAATAAGTGTTCGTTTTGAAACGATTGCGCCGCATTCTCAATTCTTTGCCAAAGTTGTTCCCGAGTGTTGATCGTTTCTTCATAAACAAGTGATTTCATGTATCCCCATACACAAAAATCAAGGGGGTTGAAATCGGGGCTTCGGGCAGGCCAAGGCATTTCGCTTCCACGACCTATCCAGCGGTTAGGAAATGTTGTATTTAAGTAGTCTCTGACAAGCCTGGAAAAGTGTGGCGGGGCACCATCTTGCATAAAAAACATACATCTTCTTAGCTCTAACGGTAGGTTATCCAAACAGTCCGTCAGCTGATTTTGCAAAAAGTTAAGATAGAGCTTGTCTGTTTAAATTGGGTGGTAGCTCGACTGGACCCAACATGTAATTGCCAATAAGTCCACACCACACATTTATTTTAAACTCATGCTGGAAATGGCGTTCGGTTACTAAATGGGGATTTTCTAAATTCCACGCATGTTTATTTCTAAAATTGAAGACACCTCTTCGTGTGAAAGTCGCTCCATCGGTGAATAAAACTGTATTCAGAAACATTGGGTTAGCGTTTTGCTGGGTACGACAGAAATGGGCAAATTCCAGTCTGGCTGGAAGATCAACATCCAATAAATTCTGAACAGGCGTAAAGTGGTATGGATAAAGCCCCTTTTGGTTAAAAACTCTAGAAACGGATGACTTACTTACTGGAGTAACTGCAGTCATACGTCTTGTGCTAATTTCCGGGTTCTCAGCCACGCGAACTAGTATTTCCTCTTCCTGCTCGGGTGTAATAATCTTTGGACGTCCCCCATTATTACGTTTGGGCAGCAACGATCCTGTTTCTCCCAGTCTGTCGTAAATGTTTTTAAATTTTTAAAATCTGGCTGCCTTCGATTTGGATACATTATGTTTTCGGCGTTGTCAAAAAGTGACCGGTCATAAAAACTCGTAGACTTATAGGTTTAATGTCCAGTCCGGAACTTGTTTCAGAGATTTTCCAATCTAAAGATAATTATATAATAACTAATATTTACATTTTGGTTATACACAAGGTATTTATTGGGGGTTTCCGGGGTTTGTAGGTATATTGTTAGGGGTTACTTATTGTCATTTAATAATGCCTAATTATTACTTGTTTAACAAACTATATTTATATCGGGTTGTAATAAATACTTTTGTTTTAGTTTGTCGAAAGATTTTACTATTTTCAGTGTGAAAGTAGTGTTTTCAGATGTGTGTTCAAAATGTCTAAAGTGGCGAAAACGTCTTCGTGGATTAAAAATTCCCCAGAGTTAGAGTTTAGTGGAGAAAAAGTCTTATGTGAAGCTTGTGCAAAAATTATTTTTTGTATAGTACATTTGACTTGTCTTTTACATGGAATAAACCGAGTCGCAGAAACCGTCACAACTGTAGTAAATCTTTAGTAAATAAATTAATTTCAAATGTAAAAATAGTGTGTCTAAAAGCACCTCTGAGAGTGCAGATGTATAAGGAGAGATTACCAGGAGTTAGTTTACCTTAAGAACCTGTAATTATCCGGTGGGAAACATGGATTAGGGCCGCAGTATTCTACGCAGAACATTTCGAAGCCATTAAAGAACTAATTTTGCATTTAGAAGACGATTCGCAGTGTGGTGTGCAAAGAAAAGAGTTGTTAAAAAGTGCAAGTGTAGTTAAAGATCTTGTTTTTATTAAGGTTAATTTTAGTTTTATACCGGACATAAGATCCTCGTTAGAGAGTAGAAATTTAAGTTTAAGAGGCTCAATTAGTATTGCTGAAACCTTTTCCGCTAAATGTAACAACATTCCCGGTAAAGTAAGAGGTCAAGTAAGGAACAAATTGGATGTAACTGTAAAAAAGAATGAAGGATTTAAATACTTAACTGCAGTAAAAGCATTAATGAAGGTAAACCACCCAACGAAGTTGTATCTTGGCTTTAAACTTTACTACCTAAGTTGCAGTATTGCCCGATTACATCAGTAAATGTTGAAAGAAGCTTCTCTTCGTGTGAACATATTTTTACTGAAAGAGGACAATCCTTTTTAGTTGAAAATTTTGAAAAATATTTAGTGATGGATGCGTTTTATAACATCAGGTTAAAAAATGGTTTACTTTTATTTGTTTTTCTCTTTGCATTTTTTTTTTATCAAACTTTTTTTTTAGAACCCAGTGTGCTTCTTTATCCTATTTTACTATAAGAAATGCATATAACTGCATATTTTAAAGGCAAACAAGGCATATACATGTGCAATGTGCATATTTTAGCTGAATTTACGTGCATATATTCCGCCCTTTACTAATTACATAAGAAAAAATATTAAACAAACGACAATCCTATTGAAAAATACGTTACAGTTGTTAAAAATGTGCTCCCCCAACTGTAATACATCTTACGACACATTGATTGGCGAACGCGTTCAAATATTCCGGGTGTGCGTCTAATTGTTTCACAGGATGCGATAATGCGATTCCTTAATTCTTCCACAGTTTCTATTGGGGGTCGTATAAACTAAATGTTTGAAATGACCCCAAAGGAAATAATCGAAAGAATTTAGGTCTGGAGACCCGGAGTGTTGTGTTTCTCCTCGACCTATCCAACGATTTGGATACACTGTGCTCAAATATTCACGAGCAACTAAAGTAAAATAAGGTGGAGCCCTATCGTGCGAGAAATACATTTGCAACCTCAATGACAATGGGGTATGTTTCAAAAGTATGAACAATTCATCTTCAAGAAAACGATAATAGGCGTCTCCAGTGAGCCTCGGTTGTAAAAATAATGGGCCCATCAAATAATCTACAACAATACCGACCCAAAATTACTTTTCATGATTTTTAGCAGGGAAACTTATCTTGAATTTTCTTGCAATATTAATGAAACATCCTGTATATACTAAAGTATTGCTAATCCGTTACACACATCCCCAAATAATTGGATAAAAAGGGTGTCCTTGAAAGTCAATTATAGCGTTGAAATAACAAAACCCATATTTTTTTATTTGCTTATGTGCACTTTAGACTATTAAATATAAAAGACAAAAGTTAAAAAAGACGATGCCCATTCGCTTCTTACTTTATAAAGATATTTAAATCCTTAATGGACAAGCTTTGCAAAATATAAGCTGTATGAAGTCTTTTTATTTCTGTGTTTAAAATGTTCGGGAAAAGGATTTTAAATAAGGGAGATAAAACATTACCTTAAATTTAAATACTATGTTTACCGGTTGGTATATAATTTTTTCTGCTCTAAAGAAGAAAATCAATAGTTATTTTTTAGATGTAAGGCGCTAAACTTATATGGAATTATAATAATCTTTTAAAATCTATTAACCCGAATTTAGAGACAGGCTTCGTAATAATAGTATGCCAGTACGTCAGTCGAGGCTGAAGTTTTGCTTTTACACATAATAAGACAAATTTTCACTTATAATCTCCCTTCGCGACTCGGGATAATTTTCAAAAAATCGTTTCCGAAAAGTATATTTTGGATATAATACTAGATGCGTTGTAGCAATTTTAAAATTGCCACTATTTATTTTATGGGGAAGGTAGACTGCCTTGGATTTATACAGATATGCTTCCACAAAGTGCATTCCTTTTTATTTACTTACGTTAGTTAAAATATGGGGCAAACGCACTACTTTTGCTGTTCTGTGAGTTAATGGCGCTGGCCACCGCCGCGTAAAATTGAATCACATATCTGCGTTTCTGGTTCCCGTGAAAGCGCAGAACGCCTATTTGTACTTTTGGCAACTTTATGCGTAAACAAAGTTGTTTGGAATTATTTGATTTATTTCCTTATGTCATTTAGGTTGTGGTAAAAGCCCAGACTCTTGTTCGTTATGATCGTTTGGATCCTTTATGTTGTGTCTCTGTTCTCTTCTTCTTCTTATTTTCCTTTGTTGGGGTTTATGTTCAGTTGGCAACATTGAGTCAGCCGATTTTGCTGAAGAAGGGGGTTGACTTCCTTCAGAGTTCTTGCGGTCTTCATTTTACTTTCTGAAAATACATTCAGAGAAGAAGGTCGAGCCCGTCGCCGTTTGGCCATTTTTTTAAAAAGACCACGAGGTCTCACCCCCCTTTTAGAGGTAAGCTTCTTTAATTCCTTTGGTTCTTTTGGGTTTTCACCATATGTAAGGTTAAGGAACCACATGTGCTCTAACCAAGAACATTGAGCCTACGAGCCACCTTAGGAGTGCTTCCACTGCTTCCAGGGTTTTTTTAAACAAGCCGAAGCCCACCTGCCCAGCTGGAGGAGCTGCCGCAGCAGAAGCGAGCAGGCTGGTATAGTCGCCCAGACTTTTTTGATAGAACAATAACTTCGTTGCGTATAATTCATCATTCATCCATATAATTTCATAACTTCAATTACTCTAAGTCAATTTAAATGCTCTTTTATTTATTATACCCCATATTATTTAAAATCCTTGCGTCCGGAAAGGCTGTCTTTTCCTTCATTCCTTTTCTTGTCAATACTAAATTTAAATTTTCTCTTAACATATAAATTTTCTCTTAACATAAAAACTTAACAAACCTTTTTGTTATCGGGTAACTTTTTTAATTTAATAAAAACTTAATTGTGTGTGTGGGAAAACTTTGGTTTCATTTATTGCATATATTTTTCAGTGGAACTGATATACGGTATATTTTTCCTGGTTTGGACTTCAATCAAACCAAGGCAAACCAAAGACGGAGGGAAGGTGTAAGTATATGGACCACGACCTAGTGCCTCCACATAAAGTGCTACCGTCTGCAGATAGTGACAACCTGTTGTCAATGACAAAAGGTTGCCATTGTCATAGCATTTTCCAACTCAATTTCAATTTTTTTGAACTTCTTTGTGGGATCTTTTTTTAATACTGCAAAATTTCGTTTTTTAATAAATTCACTGTTTTTTCTTTTGTATTAAGATTTCGTTATTACTACAACAGTATTGTCTCTATCGGCATGGATAAAGACAACATCATTTTGATCAGCTTTATTTTTGATTATTTTAGGTATTTTTTAATTTTTATTTGTGATGCAATTTCTTTCCAAAAATTCTATCTTTATAATTTCTGAACTTTTACATTTACTAGCTGTATTATGGGGGGGGGGGGGGGGGGTTACAGCTATTTCTGCCTTTATTCCTAATGTCTCGGATTATTTTGCTTTTAATCAAATTTTTTCGGGTTTTGTCGTAAATTATTAAATCTGTAACCTCCCATAAAAATCTTCAGTTACAACATTTTTAGAAGTATGATAGGTAATTATTTGGAACACCAGAAATACCAAATATTTCGATAATTTTTTGGATACACCCTAATAATTGAAGTTCGCTGATGACAACTTTTCGAATAATTTTTCTCCGAAAACGCCTAGTTTTTGAGAAAAAAAAATATTAATTTCTCTTCTCGTCGATAAGATATTTTGCATGTAATCATAAAATGTTGCTATTTGCAATAAAGTATCACTTGTAGGACATCTTTTGTTTAAGTAAACGAAAAATGCCACAAGAAAACCCTGGAAGAATGTCGAAAATCGAAGTAACTTGTAATAAACTAAATGGTTTCCTAAAAAATGTAGTTGGACAAGCTGTAGTTCGAATATCCTATATTTCAGTTATAAAAGAACCATGGCAACACCGCAATGTTTAAGTCACACGTCAAATTATAGTGGTTTGTTAATTTCCTTACAATTGTTTGCATTGTATCGAGGATTTTAATTAAATTTGCAGTTTTTCCGTTCTTTGGAAAGAAAGGAATAAATATTTAATTTCAAAAAGTACGTATCTTTACTGCTAAGTATATTGTTAGATGCGTTATTAATAAACTCATCAAATTCTTGCTTCGAGAAAACGTTTTTTAAATATCTTTTAATTGAATTGACGTTACTAGACTTAGACACGTAACAAGGCAATTGAAGAGTGGAAATAAGAAAGGGCCTAAGTGCCATTTATTTAAAAAATTAGATTTTTATTGAAAAAGGTTCTAAATGCCATGCTTTATAGCCTAAGAAAGGTCATAAGTGCCAGATGTAAAATATGGAGCTAGGGCATGCATTTACAGGTGGTGGCACCTGTATGTACGCAAGTATTTTCCTTAGAAAAGTCCTAAGTCCAGCCAGTACGGCGTGATTATTCGAACAGTAAAGAAGACCTGTTTATGTTCAAAATCAGTTTGTTATATCGTTTGGAATTTTGGTTGTGTTTACTGTATAATATGGAAGGAAATAAGAGAAAAAGAAGAAGCAAAGGCAGTGGCTCGTTTGGCAGTGAACAAAAACGGTCAAAGTCAAGTGGAAAATCCTACAAAACCTATAAAAATGAGGTTATTCCGGGAAAAAATGCTCCGAGTCATGAGGTTTGTTATTTTATTAAATTTAATACATTTAATTTAAGTAATTTAATAAATTTAATACATTTTAAAATTCTTTTATCTATGCAGATAATATGCAAGTGCAAGTTAGGCTGCAAAGATGTTACGTATGAGAGGCGACGTAGCCTTTTTGAGAAATTTTATGCTCAGGATGGGAAAACGCAAAGCACCTTTTTAATGGGTCTAATATCTGTTTGTTCGGTACAAAGAAGGCGACATGGATTGTATGAACATGAGGAAAATAGCAGACGCCAAGCTACTATTTGCTACTCGCTTCCAGGTGGCACTGGAAAATGCATTCGAGAAAATGGGCGAAACCTGTTTTAACGATAAGCGTACTAGACATGCTGCTCCTAAATTTACTGCGGCTCAACGTTTACTGGTGAGGGCTCATATTAACATGATTCCAAGAGAGGTTGGTCATTATTCACGTGGCAAATCTGACAAGGAATATATTAGTCCTGATCTAAACTTACACCGCCTATTTAAAGCTTTTTTACAAAAGCATCCAGAGTCAAAGGTGACTTACAAGTTTTATAGGTCCGTGTTCCTTAAGGATTTTCCTAATGTATGTTTTCATAAACCAAGAGTTGATACGTGTAGCACGTGTGACAAATTACAATGTCAAATAAAGGCCAATATTGAATCAAGTCAGCGTACCAAAACTGAACTAGAGATGCATCACCGCAAAGCTGAGAGATCCAGAACGGTATTAAATGAAGATACAGTGGAATCCCAAAACCCAGGAAGCACAAAGTGTGTTTTATCCATGGATTTGCAGCAAGTGATGTTTGTACCAACGTTGACTCACAGCGATATGTTTTATTTCTCACAGCTTTCATGCTACAACTTAGGGATACATATTGGTGACACGAACGAGGCATTCATGTGCATGTGGCATGAAGGGGTAGCTTCTCGGGGAGCGAATGAAATAGCATCATGCCTTTTAAATGTTGTTAATCATCGTGGACTTACTGATAAGAAACATTTGGTTATTTGGTGCGATAACTGCGGAGGCCAAAATAAGAATAGGATACTATTATTTACTTTGATCTTTTTGGTGTCTATTGGTATATTTCATACAGTTGAACAAAAATTTTTAGTGAGCGGGCATAGTTTTATGCCCTGTGATAGAGACTTTGCCTTAATAGAAAAGCGCAAAAGAGTTACTAAGGCAAATGTACCATCTGATCTTCACGCAATAGTAAAATTCGCAAGATATACTCCACCTTTTAACGTTATTGATATGACTGATTTTGGCTTCTGGGATCTTAAGAAAGCTGCAGATGAGTATATTAACACAAGCAAATTAAATATTAGTAAGGCTGCAATATTAAAGATTAATGCATCGGATCCTACGCTTATAAAAATGAAAACATCCTTTTCCGACATTCAACAATGGAGTGAAATCAATGTCTTAAAGAAAGGAAGAGCTGTTAATGATATTAAAAATGCTCAGTTATTGAAACTGCCACCAGAAAGCAAAGTGTCGCAAAATAAAATGATTTCACTACGAAGCATGCTTCCTTATCTCCAGAATAAAGAACACCAACGTTTTTATAAAAACTTACTTGGAATTCATGAAACAGAGACCTAAAAAGTGTTTTTTTTTAAATCGATTTACTAGAAAGACATAAGGCACTTAGGCCTTTTCCTGTTTTTTGTTTATAAAATTGTTTCTTATTAAGCAAAAAATGATTTTTTTAAAACTTTTTCTTAAAAAAAGCTGTTTGGCTTTGTATTTAACACTATTGTTGCTTACTTGATTAATAAAGTTTAAATACAACAAAATAATTTTGATTTTATTTCTATTTTCTTGATTATCTCAAATTATTCGTTTTGGCACTTAGGCCCTTTCTTATTTCCACTCTTCAATTATCGTAGTTAGTTTTCTATCGTACAGCCCAATTTCGGCTGAAATTTTTGAGAATTGCACACACCTAGTTTACTTAACTTGTAAAGGTATAATACTCACTTCTTTATATTGGTACTAATTTGTAAAGGTATGATGCTCCTTTCTTTATTTTTATAGCATCTTTTTAGGATTGTGTAGCAATTTTAAAAAACAAAATAAAAAAAAAGAAACGACGGAAGCCGTTAAACCGGTTCAGCCGCTGAATAAGTAAAAGAGCGCGAAAACAGCCCGAGTGGGAATAGGTTAATTTTCTAATTTACAGCTTAAGTTGTTGGCGGTCCATAAATTTAAAATTAGAAAAGAAATATTACTTTATAAATTGTCGGCTCTACGTGTTTTAAAACTCCTTTAATTTTTAAGCACGACACGGTTTTATGTAACTCAAATGACCTGGAATTTGTTTAATGGTCGAATATAAAAAGCCGGGTTTAATTACTGGAGTTATTACATTGTTGTTTCGGGTTTTATGGAATGGGCATCGAGAAAATGGCGTCGGAGATTACGAATACTTGAGAAGTTCAAAACAAACGAGCATCAGCGAAATAGTGTATGCCAAACATCCCAAGGCTCGTGACTTTTGAGAAGTAGGGGCGTTGTTAACGAGGCTTTTACTCCTTCACTTCATAGATAATTTTTAAGAATATACATTTTCAAGAAAAGTTTTTTATTTATTTATTTATTTATTTATTTATTTACAAGTTCGGGATACAAACAGGCACAACGACCCAAAAACTGTATCCACTGAGTGAATAAGTTGTGTATACAATCAATAAGTATGAGATAAGATTAAATTTAAGAAATAATAATAAACAGATTTGTGGTAAATACGTTCAGAATTCATATAAAGTTGAACCCTAAATAGGTGGAAAACTAACAATTAATTTCCCCTAAACAACTCTTAGATCCAAGAGTCTCTTAAAACAAACGACCGTGAGATTCCTGGCGAATAAGTCCATATCTTGACAATAAGTATTAAATCGAAGACTTAGTCTAGTAATTGGCGAGTTTATGCCTAGATTAGTATTAGAGTGTTCTATATTAAACATGCAACGCTGTCGGGTGGACCTAGCCGGAACATGCAGTGCCAGTAGTGACAAAAGCGATGGAGCGTCGTACATGTCATGTAGTAATTTAAATAAAAAGATTAATTCTGATTTTTTACGGCGAACTTCAAGTAGTGTTAGGTTAAAAAGTTGTTTAGTTGCGGAGATACTTTCCACTTCATAGATGCCATTAATTCTCCAGTTGAGGAAACGTGCAAACTTGTTTTGAACACTTTCGATTCTCAAAATGTACTTGTGATAAAAAGGGTTCCATACGACACAGGCAAAATTTAATCTACTGTAGATAAAAGCAAAATAAACAGACTTTATGGCATTCACGTTTTTAAAGTCACTGCATATTCGGGATACGAACCCTAACATTTTATTACATTTGCTAACGACGTAGTCGATGTGTTGGTTAAATGTTAATTTGTGATCAAAGATTACCCCTAAGTCTTTAATTTGATTGACTCTATTAAGCGGTTCGTTATTTACAGAATAATTATATGTAAACGAGTCATGGTTCTTTGTAAAGGATATACACGAACACTTACTCAAATTAAGAAATAACTTATTCTCTTTACAGTACCGGGAGACCCTTTCCAAATCACCCTGTAACAGTTCACAATCTTCAAGCGATTTTACTCTTGCGTAGATTTTCAAATCATCTGCATAAAGAAGGAATTGGGCATATAAGAAACAGGTGGATATACTATTGATATATAATAAAAATAGAAGAGGCCCAAGGTGAGAACCTTGGGGAACCCCCGAAGTTACTGAAAATGATTCGGAAAGATATTCATTTATTTTTACTCTTTGTTTTCTACCAAATAGGTACGACGAGAACCAGCGCAGAAGATCACCCTGCACCCCTAGTTCGGCCAACTTTGAGACAAGAATGTTATGGTCAAGCTTGTCGAATGCTTTACTGAAGTCAGTGTACAGGGAATCCACCTGCCCTCGGTTGTCCATAACCCCGGAAATGAACTGACTATAGATTATGAGATTGGTTTCAATTGATCTTTTAGAAAAAAAACCATGTTGTTGTGGTATTATTAAAGATTTGAAATAAATGAAAAGCTGGTCATATATTAGACTTTCTAGAACTTTACTAAACACACAAAGTTTACTGATGCCGCGATAATTGTTTACAGAGGATTTATCACCGGAGTTTTTAAAAATGGGCGACAGATATGATGTTTTCCATAGTTGAGGGAAAGTTCCGGAATTAAGAGATTGCTTAAAGATTGCAAACAGAGGTTTACAGAGGCCCTCAGCACAATTTTTTGCGAAACAGGATGGAATACCATCACTACCTGCACCTTTATTTGGATTCAAAAGTTCAAGGAATTCAGGCATTTGCTTTGGTATTCTTATTCGAAAATAGAAGCAACTTTAATTATTAACAATCAAGTGTATTTTAGCAAGTGTCCAAAAGTTACTTGATGCATTTTTAAAGCGGCGGTCTCTGGGCAACAGAAAAACTCTTATCAGAGATGAAATCAGCGTTGGTTTTATTGAAATCTTTCGACGAAACGTATTTAAAGATTAAGGCATTTAAAGAAATATAATATTAATTATGGCTTTAAAATAGTATAGATAATATGTTACCAGGAGTAGAAAGTAATTTTATATTTAGTATAATAACGTAAAGTAAGTAAAATTAGGGAGAGTGCCTAAAACTGATGAAGGTACAAACATTATTACAAGAAAAGTTATATGGATTGCGCCAATAAATTATGTCTCCTTTATCTTTTGGTTTACAGATGTGAAAATAATGAAATTTTGGTACGTTCTAGAACTACTCAAATACTACTGAATAAACCATCAAATACGTAAAAGCCTTCCATTTAAAAGCGTTATTCAAAATGGCGATTTTTTTGAGGTGTGCGTGGTAAATACTGTCGCAATTATTTTCTTGCCACCTTATACTTTTAGTTTTTTGTTTAAAGGTGCTTCTTTGCAGACATTTATTTATATTTGAACTGGTAGTGGTTTGCTATTTATTTATATGCTGTGTAAATCTAAGTTCTGAATCTAATATTAGACCGAGGTTTTTAAAGGTGTCGTGAAAGGGAATTGGCTCACTTTTTATGCGAATGGACTCCATATATGTGAATAAAAGTTCGAGCTGGTCCGTTGCTCTTCCAAACATCATTATATACAGCTGACTTAGGGGAATTGAGGCAGTGTTTGTCCGAGCAGTCCTTAAGGTTATAGAGCTCAAGAATTATGGCGTGGGGTGTTTCTTCTTTCTTACATAATATCTGAGTGTTGTCTTCGTAGTATTGCTGTGCACACGATAAGAAAAAGTAAAAGAAAGTTTTATGTATCTATGGAAAATAGGAAGCAGAGAAGTTATGTCTGTGACCTTGTTGAAAGAAAATTCTCTATCACAGAGTGACAGCACTTTCAGGCATTCCCACAAAATGTAAAATAAAGAAGGTGTCTTCAAAAAAATATGGGCCAATTATTCGATTTGCCACAGTACCGACTCAGACGTTAACTGTGGGTACCGTGTATGGGCTTTAGTCATCCAATAAGGATTTGTTGCTGACCAGTATTGATAGTTTTTTCTGTTTACTACACCATTCAGAAAGAAAGTTAATTCATCAGAAAAAATTATTTTGTAAAGAAACTCTCTCATCATTTCGACATTGTTTTACAAACTTTTAATCGTCGATCAGGGTTGTCTTCATTTAATTCATGTATCAGCTTAATTTTGTAGGGAAAATATTTATTTGTTCGTAAAATTTTTCTCACAGTTTCAACGTTATTGTCGAGAGTTAATAATTCTGTACTTTTGTGAGGAGTGCCTTCTACTGAAAGAAGAATATTTAGTTTCGTTTCTTCCGAATGTTTGGGTCTGCCTGATCTTGGAAGGTCTCTTACATGCCCAAAATCTTTAATTTTCTGTTCAATTCTACTGAAAAACTTGTTGATTGATTATAAATAATGATTAAAAAGCTGACAAACCTCAATTTGTGTTCGCATTTTATCTTTATATCCTATCATCATTAAGATTTCGATTCTTTCCACCTTACTCAGTTTAACCATGTTCAGTGATTACTAACTCAATTTATATTTCTAGCCAAATTATTGAAACTACTTGAATGACTTTAATGGCGAGTTAAGTTGTTATATTGACTTTGACTTAATTGCCAACAATAAAATACCTAATTTGATTAACACCTGATTATAATAGCATAGTCTATCGATTTAATAGTTATTTATGTATCTAGGGAATTATAATGGTCTTAATTACCGAGGGCAAAGTTTACGTCCCGAGGGCATTTGGCCCGAGGGACAGCAATTGCCCGAGGTAATTGAGACCCTTATAATTCCAGTGATACATAGATAATTTTATTTTTGACCGATTTTAGTAACATTTTGTTTATTTTTAAAGTGGAATAAATGTTTCAATAGATGACAATCAAATTGACATTAGATGTCAATCGTTTGATTTTATGTCAAATTTTTCTTAATATCCCAAGGGAGTTATGACCCTTATAATTCCCGCGTAACTAAGACGTTATAAGCTAATAATATACCGGTCAGAAATAATAGCTATTTATGTGTTAAGGGCATTATGAAGATGTTTATGCCTCCGAGGGCAACAATCTTACAAAGCCGAGGGTTTGTAAGTTGCCCGAGGGTATAGACATCAAGTAATGCCCGTGGTTCATACAATATTTCATGTCCTACTTCAGATAATTCCAAGTTAAATTAAAAGATAATTCAAAATCACGAAATGTTTTTTACCTATATAGTTGCTAAATAAACAAAGGTAATAAGTGTTCATTGTTGTGCTGTGTCAAAGTCAAAACTGAAATTCATATAAAATAATGGATTTTTCGTTGATTCCGGATGAATTGCTGTGAATGCTGCCAAAGCTTTGGATAATCTTGTCCCAAACAAGTCTAAAGACGCCTATGATAAGGAATACCTTGGTTTGGGGATTGAATGAAAAATAATTATGTAAAAATTATCAACGAGACGGTGCTACTCGGATATTTCCAAGAATTGGTATGTTAAAATTGCTGTTGTAAATTATATTAAAATACTAATTATATATATCGATTATAGTCTGGAACATTCACTCCTAATTTCCTATGGACGAAATATTTATTTATTTAAATATATTTTTTTTAAGATAAGGCTCAGCACTACAGGATAAATCCTTTATGGCGCTGTAGGAGCGGTGCATGTGCGCAGGAAACGATTCACGTTGGTCTTGAATCTTTGGAGATTATACTCGTTGGGGAACACGACTCAGGGAGGTCGTTCCAGAGTGATGACGTTCTCCAGATGAAAGAATTTTGAAACAGTGTCGTTCGAGGGACACTAAGCTGAACGCTTGTCGTCGTGTATTTCTACCATGCACCGCTCTGGGTGGTATTAAGCGGGCAACCTCAGTTGAACACTTGCCATGAAAATATTTGTAAAATAGACTCAATTCGCCAACCTGCCTTCGATGTTCAAGGCTTTCCAGGTTAATTGTCAGACTATGATCACCGATCAAGCGAATGGCTATTCTTTGAATGGAATCTAGCAATCTCAGGGTATGTTTAGGAGCAGAGCCCCAAATATGCGAACAGTACTCCAGTGATGGTCGAATTTGGGCTTTAGAGAGCATCATAAGTTGTTGGGGTGTATAGAGATTCTTTGTTCGGAAAAGATATCGTCTCTAATAAATATCTATTTATCATTTATGTTAGCTAAGCTGATACACTGTTAAATTCACCCCTGTATTTTAAAACCATCGACATTCTAATTTCAATTTCAAATCACAATTGTCTAAACAATGTCGCAGCAATACCGTAGGGATCTATTTAAGACAAAGGCGATAGAGAAGCTGCATTAGTGTTTACATGTCTATGCAATTCGGCAGGCTGTGAGGGTTGATGGGGTTCGAAACCACTTTGTATTAGTTTGATGACACCGTGCGGGACAATGCTGGAAAGCATTACACAGGTCTGCAATGAAAAATCTGCTCAGTAGTTGAATTTTAAATCCTTCTCAAGTGCTGATTACGAAAGAAATCGTAAAAAATTAAATTGTGGATAATTATGATAAAATAAAATATTTTTTATTAACAGCTGGATATACAGGGTTAGTTGAAGTAACCACAACGGCTAATTGGCTTGAAAACTACCGAAGGTAAATCAATGAGTCTCGGTATAGGTGGATAACTAGAAAAATTTCGATGTTGCCAGATTTTTAGTATTTTCTTTAACTCAAGGGATTTTTGTTTGAATTCGATTCCTCCTTAACATTACAGAACTATTTCCATTTAAAAACGTGTCAAATATGTAAAAAGAAATGTTATTCTCTATTAATATTATCTAATTAATAGTAATAATAACAATAATAACAACAAACAACAATAGCATTGCATATATACAGGGTGTCCGGAAAATTCGTGTACAACGTTTGACGACAGACTCCTGACGTCAAAATAGGTCGATGTAAGCCGACTTAGTTATATCTAAAATTGTCTCGTTTAGCCGGTAAAGGGCGTCAAATATTTGTAAAAATATTGGTTTTTCCTAAATTACGTGAAAACCTGCTAATCGATTTTAATGATTTTTAGTATGTATACTAATACTATAAAATGACGTTTTCTAGTAGTATAGTCACCGGCTGTAAATAAGTGGAAGTGTTATAAAAGTGATATAATACGTCAACATTTCTCCTGATTTTTTAAATCAACGGTGTTATGACAACCCAGATATTTTTGCCGAGTGACTGGATGTACTTGGAAGCTATTTTACCTCTTCAATATTTTTCGTTGGATGAGCTGTTTTGCCAGAAAAAAAATATTTACAATTACCTGCATACATCAATTATTAACAGTAATAATGAAAGAAAGTACAACAAAGTTGGAAGTATGTATTAAAAATATTGTAAGAAACTAAGTAAAACGAAAACATTACTGAAGCAAATGTGTAAAATGACCGCCATCTTGCTGAACACACTTATTAACACTCCTTAAAGAATGATATTGGATCCTATTTAAAGTCTTGGGCTTATTAAAATGATTGCCTGCATTTAAAATCCGCGTCAATAAATCATGGCGTGTGTCAAAAGTAAAATATTTAAAATTTTGAAATTTTTTATAGTATAGTGTGCCAAAACTTGGTATGTATTTTTTTACATCCATAATGAGTTTATTTGATTCACTCTTACTTTTTGAACAACTTCCACTAAAAGAAAATTAATAGTTTCTCACTTATACTGCAGATATAGGATTTTATGCCGTGATAAATGCCCAAAAAACCGCAAATTTTCATTACATCAGTTTAAGAAGTCGCCTTTATTAAAGCAGGTGTTTATTAATTAGATTATTTATTAGAGACGTAAAGATTTGATGTCACCAATTCGGAAATAAAGTTAATGATACTTTTATTATAACTTATTCGACTTTAAAAATGCTACAGTAAAATCTCTTAATACACCCTCGGTAAATCAAATCTTGGTCGGTTAACAGGGGTTAATAGAGAAAAATTAAAACTGGTCTGCATTTTACAGTGTTTGTTTACTAATAAGTATCTACATAATATACAGTGTGTCCACGTATTGACTATCGAAGAGGAAAAACTTTTTTATTTGTGGGTTTATGAAAAAAAGTTATTTTTCATAAAAACTCCTGTTTGTTCTCAAACGACCAAAAAGCATATTATTTTTTCAAATTTATATACCGGGTGTTCAGAATTTAGAAATATATGAAAAAGCTAAGAACAAAGTACCCTTATGTGTAAAGATAGGATAAAAAGTAATTAGTAAAAGTTGTTGTGTTTAAAAACCTACGTCTCATTACCAAGTTTTGACTTATTAGCTAAATGTACAGAGACCGGCAAAAAGTTCCAACTCATAAAATATGATTTGATTTAAATTAACGCATTTTGCAAATTAGTTAGTCTTTAGAAGGTATTATTCTGTAAAATCTTTATCTTTATACAAGGAATTGTCGAAAAGGGCTAAGTAACTACCCATATTATTAACAAATCAATGCGTTTTGAAATAAAACCGTGCACTATTCAAAGGTTTCTCCACCAACCTCCTCGCATCATTGGACTTTCTTAATAAATGCTTTATATGCGTTTCGTATCTCTTGCAATGGGATAGCTTGAATCGCTTCTCTAATTCTAATTTTTAAATTATCAAGATCAGGTTCCAATTGAGATGCATACACTTTCTGGGTAAGGTAGCCCCACAAGTAAAAATCCATTATTGTAAGGTCGGGACTTCTTGGCGGCCAAGGGATTGGTCCATATCTCCCAATCCAGCGCTCCGGAAACTGTCGATTCAACCATTCCCGCACAATAACAGCGGAATGCACAGGATGACCATCTTGTTGAAAATATGCAGTTCGCCTCTCAATAAGTGGCATATTATTTAAATAATGAAAAAAGATTGTATTTAGCATTTCTAAATAACTATGCTGATTCATATTTGCTTTAAAGAAGTACGGTCCAATTATTCCGTTGTACGTAACTGCACACAAACGTTAACTGTCTTGGAGTACTGTCTTCTGCAATAAATTCGAAAATGGGGATTCTTAGTTGACCAGTAACGTAGATTTTGGAAACTAACCACTCCATTAGTTGAGAAAGTAGCTTCATCGGAAAAAATAATATTATGAAAAAAGTTTCTATTTTGTAAGTATTTCTGACCAACCCATAAACATAAATCAAGTCTTTTTGCGTCATCATTTGCTTCTAAAGTATGAACAAATTTAGGTTTATATGGCCTGACTTTATTAGCTTTAAAAATTATTTGCAAATATGATTTACTAATGTTTCCAATTTGGGATGCTCTGATCCTTAGCGATGTTTTGGGAAAATGCCGAACGGAATCCAGCGCAATAGTTGCCCCAACATTTTCTTCTTCATTATTAGGAGTTTTCTTCTTTTTAATATTTAAAACGCTTCCTGTCCTTCTAAATTTTGAAACAATAGATTTAACTGATATTCGGTTAATGGTAAGATTTTACCATTTCTCATTAAACATTCTTGTTACATACGAGTATGAGATATTTTCTCCTAAACCATAACATTGGACAATAAATACTTTTTGTTCTAACGTTAGCCTTTTTGTTCACTGTCATAAATTGAGCAATATGACACTGACAACATTTTTAATTTGTTAAATACGTCGCTCCGCGATGACAGTAGTCCATTGTCATCGAAACGTATACTATAAAGATTTTACAGAATAATACCTTCTAAAGACTAACTAATTTGCAAAATGGGTTAATTTAAATCAAATCATATTTTATGAGTTGGAACTTTTTGCCGGTCTCTGTACAGGGTTATCCAACCAAGACTAGACAAGGCGATTTTTTGACTTTTCCTGTACTTTTATAAAAAAACTGAAATAGCCATCTTAAGTCATTTTCTCCCGATACCCGTTTCACCTGTTCACCCTTTAACCTGCTTTAAAGCGTCCGTCAGTTAGACAAAATAATCAAGTTTCAAATTTCTATATATTTTTCACGAATTAATTACAAATAATGAAATATTCTTTAGAAGAACGGCTAAATGTAATAAAATTATATTACAAAAGTGGAGAGAATGCTCGACAAACACAAAGAACATTTTTTGAGAGTTTCCAGAGACACATTTCAGTGGATACAATTCTCAGAATTAAGACCCTATTTGAAGAAAGTAAGACATTGAAAGATAAGCCAAGAAAGATGAAAAGACGGAATATAAGGGATCGAGCTATTGTTCAATATTTTACTATAAATCCGAAGAGTTCTATTCCGCAAGCGGTACGAGAAGTAAGGTATGGTCCAGGGCTCCGGAGAGTAAGCTATGGAACAGTTCACAGAACTTTAAAAAAATGTGGTCTAAAACCATATTGCATCCTTCCCGTTCAATACTTAACACAGCTTCAAAAAGAACTGCGATTTCGATTTATTGCTTCAATGCTGATGAGAGAGCAAGACGAAGATTATAATTTATATAATAAAATTCTATGGAGTGACGAAGCGTCATTTACAACATCGGGGTATACAATCGGAAAAATACAAGATACTGGGCAGCAGTTAACCCTCATAGATATGAAATGATAAAGTTTCAAGGTTGGAGCTCACTTAATGTTTGGTGTGGGATGTTAGAAAATCGAATTATTGGACCACTATTTTATCGTGGCTCTTTAACAGGCCAAAGATACCTCCATTTTCTTCATAACGATATCGAGGATTTCTTGGAAAGGTTGCCATTGCAAGCCTACAACAATATCATTTGGCAGCAGGATGGTGCTTCGCCTCATGCAGTTCGAGAAGTGGTAACATACCTAAACGAGCGTTACAATCAGTGGATTGGCCGTAACGGAACAATTCATTGGCCACCAGATAGCCCCGATATCACGCCAATGGATACATTTTTATGGGGTCATTTAAAAAATGTAGTTTATCAACGACCCAACAGAAGTCTGGAGGACATTCAGCAAATAATTATAAATGAAATTAATAGACTTAACCAGGACCAAAATATTGTAAGAGATTCTTTGGAGAGATTGAAAAGGGGGCATCGGTCATGTTTTGAAAATAATGGAGGACACATAGAACAATTATATTATTGAGATTAAAGTTATTCACTTTAGTTTATAGTTTTTTCTAATATGTCATACTTTTTTTATACGTAAGCAATAATAGATTTGCAAAAACTACTAAATTTGTAATTAATTCGTGAAAAATATATAGAAATTTAAAACTTGATTATTTTGTCTAACTGACGGACGCTTTAAAGCAGGTTAAAGGGTGAACAGGTGAAACGGGTATCCATCTATCAGGTATTAATCTTACGGTAGACGAACATTTTCCGAATTTAAAACTGAAGAAAAAAGGCGTTTTTGAATTAAAAATCCAACATTTTAGATCAAAATTTATATGAGAAATCGGATAAGCTCATTAAAAATACGGCATCCCATTTAAAAAAATATCAAAGTGACCCCTAGTACTTTTGTTTGATGTTCAATTGTTTTTTGGTGAATATATTCGAATTCGCGGGAGAAAATGACTTAAGATGGCTATTTCAGTTTTTTTATAAAAGTACAGGAAAAGTCAAAAAATCGCCTTGTCCAGTCTTGGTTGGATAACCCTGTACATTTAGCTTATAAGTCAAAACTTGGTAATGAGACGTAGGTTTTCAACCACAACAACTTTTACTAATTACTTTTTATCCTATCTTTACACATAAGGGTACTTTGTTCTTAGCTTTTTTCATATTTTTTTAAATTCTGGACACCCGGTATATAAATTTTAAAAAATAATATGCTTTTTGATCGTTTGAGAACAAGCAGGAGTTTTTATGAAAAATAACTTTTTTTCATAAACCTACAAATAACAAAGTTTTTCCTCTTCGATAGTCAATCCGTGGACACACAAATTTATCAGAACTAAAATTAAATGAGATTAAGCCAATTTACCAATATGTATGTATAGTATACTGCACATGCACACTAACATTTATATTATATATATGTACTTTGTTTGCTTTGAAATTCTTATTTTTTAAAATAATCAGTGTCCTTAATGTTAGAAAACAATTGTGCGAACAGAATATTATCTTCTTCTTCGAAGTTTTCAATATTAAAATCGGCTGATTTGCCACATATTTTCTTAAAGGTAACATCGTGCCAACGACGGAATTTTCCTAACCATCCATTTGATGCCTGGAAGTTATCTGGTCCTAGACATTGATCAGATCCGAGGGCTTTTGCTTGAATTATGGACCCGGATATTGTTACGTGCTTGTTTCGCGCCTTTCAAAACCAGTTAAAAAGAACTTGGTCCACTGCCAGTCCTTCGGTTTTCAAAATTTTTTTTTTGAAACTTTTGCTTAATTTTGAAGCAACTTACTCACTTGGATCTTACCCACTCTAAATTTTTCAGCCAATTTCCTGGCAATTAAACCAGTTTTTTCACTTTCCTCAAAAAAAAACCTACCAAAATTCAATGATGTAGCTTTGGTAGTTTTGAGGCAAATGAGCCGTTTCGAATATTTCCACTAACCCTGTATATTCTCATTTTATGCCACTTCTTTTAAGCGACATGGTGGTGTAACCCAATACCATAATTAATGAGCATCTCTATAGTCTCCAAACAGAACCTACTTAAAATCATTAAAATGTCCCGTTAAGTTAACCTTTGCATTTTTATACACTTAATAGAAAACACGATTTACTTCTTCCGAAATGGCATTTAAGTAATTACGATTAATAGGATTTCTTCAATTAGCTTTTCAATTTTTAATCAGTCTATAATGTTCAATTTTAGTTATTGGACACGGACAACGCGATTGAACATGAAACAAGTCAAGTTCAAAAAAAAGTTTTAGATTAATCGAAAAATATTGTAATAGGTATTTTGGTAGTAAGTATGTAATTCCTGCATATAAAATAATAAATACTTTACTGGACGGATTACCTGGAGCAAAATTCAAAGACATTTATATTAAAATAGCCCCAAAGTAAAAAATCAAGACGAGTTGAGTCGGGAGATTTTGCTGGCCATTTTATTGCACCTTGTCTGTTAATCCATTTGCCGGGAATCGTTGGTTAAGCCCCTTTAACTGATAGGGCAGACCGGGGTTGATTGACCAATTTTTCACTATTCGATTTCTGGTTTAACAACTGTGAAAATAGAATTCCAATAAGCTGTAATTGTGATAGGAACACAGTAAAAAATTGAGTGTTAAATTTAACACTCAATGGTGGTATATACACTGTGTTCAAAAAGTCCCGGACCGGTCAATTATTTAGAAAATGGCGCACAATATAAAAAAACTTCCGGTATAAAAGTTGTAGGCCTTAAAAAAATCTATAAAACTAGGACACCTGTAATTATACAGGGTGCCTCAAACAGTCATGGTAATCAAAACTTTCATTTTTTTAAATGGAATGCCCTATATCTTATAATACTTTTGGATTCTACATAAAATATCAATTATTTTTTAATAAGCACACTATAAGTCTAAACTTAATAGTTTCTGAGATATCGACTTTCGTCCCATGTGAGTGTAAAAATGTGGTAAATTATGTTGATCCGGGTGTTAACATTTATACTACTTGAAATGATTTTTACCAGGTGGATATTTTTTTACTGTGTACTGTCTTGCGTTTATTTTATGTTTGTATCAAATTTATATTACAGATAAAAAGTTTTGCAATAAGTAAAAAGAAGACCTGCAGTTTTCAAACCCTTATCCTATAAATTCGCTAAATCGGCAATAAAATAAACGCCACTAAGCAAAAAAGCATTGTTATTGAAACCACACAAGGCTTGTTAAAAAAAATACGCCCCTTAAAAACAAGCAGCCCAATTTACACCCACTTAAAAACAAATTAAAAAACTTATCACCGTGTAAGTCGACCATTAAGAGCAAGAAAGAAAAATTAATTTAGACAAAACGGTCTTAAATTCACCTTTAGTGACAGTTAAACAGCAAAAAATGTCTTTTGGTCCCCTCACTTACGTGAGCAAAGTGTTCTTAATTTTTCGGGGTGGGTAATTAAAAAAGTTGTTTTGTGGCCCGTTTGGGAGATATAAATTATGCGAGGGGTGCAAGTTTTTACGACCCCTTAACTTATCCCGTATTTTTTTTAAGCTTTTGATATTTACCTTATCGGAAATAAGAATAAATGTAGGCAACCAATGTTCTCTGTTGTTTCTAGGACCTCCTGTATAAACATTCATATAAACAGATTAGTGTATGGATTCCATCTATATAAATATATCATGTTTATTACTAATCTATGGGGTTGGTAGACACAAAGTCTCGGTCTCAGTCAAACATATATATTAATTTAAAAATTTTTTAAAAAACTATTACACGTGTTTCGCCCAACACGGGCATCATCAGACCTTAGTTAAATAATTGACGGTCACCAAATGAACATAATATACAAGGAACAAATAATCACAAACATCTTTATAAACGTACAATCATTGACATAGAGTCAATCAACACGCGTAATCTTTTTTTAAAATTTTTTTAAATTAATATATATGTTTGACTGAGACCGAGACTTTGTGTCTACCAACCCCATAGATTTGCAAAATCAGGTCTCTTTGAGAATATGGACGACTTCTTTCAATGTTTATTACTGCCTATTAAGATTTGTTTGGTGATAACATAGTATTTTAGTTTTTAAACAGTTTGTAAAATCATCAAATTGTATTTGTTTTTTACTGATTGCTTGACATAAATCAACACAAATTTACCGTACGGCGAGATAATTCAGCAGTGTGTTTTTTGAAAAAACGCTCGAACTCGTCGAGTTTTATTTGTTAATGTGTTTTTATGGTAAATTCATGTATACAGGGAAGCTTAAAAATAAATTAAGACCATCAATTTCATTTTTTTATTGAAAACATCTATTTTTCATTTCATTTTTAAATTTAGTATACTCAACAGTTATCGAAAAAATTACGATTGAACATATTATAAATAAGTAAGACCGTGTTTCTGAGGATTTATTTGTAAATAGAGCAAAACATTCCATTGTGTGTTTATTTTCTTTTTTTTTCAATTCTGGTATTTCTGAATGCTGACTTGTCACCGTATAGTCTCATAGAACCTGTATGACAATTTTACTTCAAATAAGTAATTATCAAGCGTACACTGAAAAAATAGAGGGCTCTGGCCCAAAATCCCAAAGCTCTTGGGTTGCTTTTGAGCGTCACTTCTTGTAGGCAAGAGAAAATATTTTGCTTTAAGCGAATGTTATTTGAATTAGGAAAATTTATATTGGAACTAGAGAAATGGTTCTATTGAAACAAAAACGAATTTTTCTTGGATGTTTTTTACTCCAGACAAAACCCAAGGCTCTTGTCTTAAAATCGCGGAAATTAAGCATTCGATTCAAGAGATAGATGCCTTGAATTCATATCTAAAGCAAATCCTAGGCGCAAATGGCCCAGATGGAACTGGTCTAAAAATTTTTTCATCGGCGCCATTGTACCATACCCTTTGCATACACGAAACCAGACCCACTTTTATTCAAATGACGCGCACAGACTACGGAATAATTGCCGCCAGACGCGTCGTACCAAATTGTGAGTTGCAGCGGGGATTGTTGTTCTTGTGCCAAAAGCGGCCGACTGGAGATCTGAACTTTTTCCTTTTTCTCTTGTGCTAAATAAAACTTCACTTCTTAAAATCACGCGGTCTTTTCCCAACAGCGCCTAGGATTTTAAAGCAAAAGCTTAAGATATGAATTCAAAGCATTTATCTCTTGAATGGAATGCTTAATTTCCGCGATTTTAAGACAAGAGCTTTGAATTTAGTCTGGAGTAAAAAACATCCAAGAAAAATTGGTTTTTGTTTCAAGAGAAGCATTTTTCTTGTTCCAACATAAATTCTCTTAATTCAAATACCATTCGCTTAAAGCAAAATATTTTCTCTTGTCTACAAGAAGTGACGCTTGAAAGCAACCCAAGAGCGTTGGGGACTTTGGGCCAAAGCCCTCTATTTTTTCAGTGCAGAAATCAAAAATTTTCTTCATTTAATTTCAACCACTTGATTTCCCAAAGATTGTACAAAAGAGGATCTTTCATATTTTCCAAAAGATTGAAATAAAATTTACCGGTTAGATTTTGTTCTACTCCAATAATTTCGTCTCCAAGAATTCCTGTCCTGTGCATTTATTGTTACAATCGGTTTTTCACCTTCATTGTTATAAGTCCTTTCACCTACACATTTCACACTCTTTACTTTTAACTAGTATGTTTTTGTCCTCGTACTTACAATTTGATTTTCTCATAAACGATTCGCGGTGGAAAGATTAAACTTCCTCACCAATTTCACAACTATTTAGGGTATGTAGTGCAATAAAATTGGAATATACAGGGTGTTTCGGTAAACCGATGTAAAACTTCAAATTCAAATATTAAAAATGACCCAATGTCACTCCATACAAGTCGCAAAAGTAGATTAAATCGATTGAATCTTTCTGATTCAGTACAGTTTTCGGAACTGTATACTTTTTAGGAAAGATTGAAAAATGGCAAGAATTTTTTTTTAATTTTTTTAAAAATCCAAAAGTGCTCAAGTTTAAAAATAAATAATTCCCAAACAAACAGTAAAACCACATTGCATCGCTGTTTCTGTTATCTGCTGATGGTGTTTAAAAATTTGCCTTACAGCAATATAACCGTTCCACTTCTGACCAATCTCACTGCTACCCAAACTGGAGTAGATTTGGCGGCCTTTTAACATCTTCTAAATCCAACGGCAGATATAGTTGTCAACCCCTGATTCTGTTAGGGCATTGCACACTGCCTCGGTAATGACATTATTAAAGGCCCCTCCACTATTCAAGACACCGACTAATTAAAGAAATACTTCAGATATGCAACAAATTTTTTTTTAATTGTAAAATCTTTGCTCAATTTTTTTAATTAACATTTTGTTTAAATTCACTAATTTTTTGAAAATACAGTGCGCCATCTTGTTTTTGAGGGTTTTAATTTCAGATTATTTGTAATCAGCAACTTCAAAACCCACACGATATTGGATTTTGTTTAAATCCTTTTGGATAAAGATCCGTCTTACTGTTGTTGACCGTTTCATATTCATAATCAGTGGCCTCAAAATGTTGAGAATAACGAGAAACACCACTACATTTTGACCATCAGGTTTTCCGATTTGGTCCCACTATACGTCGTCTCCTAGCCGCATAATATTGACTCTAATTGGATACATAATATCCAATCCGAACTGATTAAAAATTTATTCGCAAACAACAGTGTCGCCTCCCGTTCCGATGACAAAAGCAGATAAGGGTCACTTGAGATTCAACCCGTTTTTAGGTAGAAAATAGCAACTAATATAAACTTAAAAGTTTTGTGTAACGATCAATAGTTTTGTGAACAGTGCCAGATATTGTAGGGTTAACATTAAAAATTATGTACGTACTGGTAAAGATATAAAGTAGAAATGATATTTTGCAGGGATTAAACAACTTTCTTATGTCAAATGGGATACCCGGCATGAACCTTTCTGTACTGTGGGCTGGAAATATCATTATCGAACACGTAACTACTTGGAAAAGAAGGCTATTGACCATTTTAAAGGACTATGTCTAAAGGGATGTTTTTAATGCAGATGAGACAGGTCTCTACTGTGGTGCATTGCCAACAAAAACATATGCAATGAAAGATGACAAGTGTACTGGAAAAAATAGCAAAACAACGATTTACAATTATGTTCTGTGCAAATATAGAAGGCGAGAAGAAAGAACCACTTATAATAGGCCAAATCAAAAATTCTCGATGCTTTAAGGGTGCACATATCGATTAGTTACCTCACCAATGGGTCTCGAGCAAAAAGCGTGGATGACAGCAGACATCATGAAAACATGACTTCACAGATTTGATGCCAAGATGAAGAAACATAATAGAAAAGTGGTATTGTTTCTGGATAATGCAACGTCTCATTCTCTCAATACTACCTCACATTGCCAACCTTTGGACCAAGGCATTACTCAGAATTTTAAAATGCTCCACAGGAGGCTTTTAACATGTATAGACAGTGGTTGTCCTCTTCAAGAAATCAAAAATAATATTACCATAACCAATGCCTTCTTATGGGTTGCGGTTGCCTCGCGCAATTTGTGCCCAGTGATATTAGAAAAATGCATTATGAAAGACGGATTTATGTGTAATACAGATAACATTGACGACTTCGAAGAAGCAGATAACATTTCGCTCGCACAACTGTTTCCTAACATTAAGGGCACATTTGTGAACTAGAAATAATTTGCCTATATTGATAACGATTTGCCAACAGATAGGGCAGAATCGACTATCATCGAGTGTACTGAAGAGATCCAAGAAACGGATGAAACTACTCCTAACTGTAAGACAGAGGAAGAGGAGAGACTTTTTTAATAATGTTACCAATTTTGGTCTGCAAATATTTCTCAATTGCTATTAAAATGTGAGTCTGAATTATAAGAAAATAAAAAAAAATATGAAGCAATTACTTATTTCCGATTATTTTAAAAAATAAGGATTTCAAAGCAAATATACAGTACATTGTATAATATATACGGTGTGTGTATAAACTCTGGAAGCGGCTTAATAACATCACAATTTATTGGCCGATTTAAACTAAATTTGGTACAGTTGTGTAAGAGGATCTGACGCACCGAATGACTATATTGGCGTTGTTGCCAGCTTTTTAGTTTGTATGGAATTCGAACGAATTTTATTTTTTTAAATGTAACACCCTGTATATTTTTTTAGTTATACTTTTTACTTTAAATTTGTTACACTTTTAGTATAACATACTTTGTTCCTAATATCAGTAGTTTTCGAAATAACGACGTGTTTTGAAAATATCAATAAATTGTGTTTTATTTATTAATAAATAAAACACCAGTTCAGTTTTGATGTAAAGTCATAAAAGCTGTCATTTTTATATGCAAAAATATCTTTAACTGAAAGTGAAAGAATTACAATTCTTATGGTGAGAGGATATGGCGATAGGATCAGGTCTTACGAAGAGGTTAAAAATCTATTTAATGACGCATTTCCAAACCGAAATCCAATTACAAAAGCAACTTTTCTAAAAGCTGACCAACGGCTCGAAGAACCTGGAAATTGTAGAGATAGGCGACGATGAGGACGACTAGCAATAGTAGATGAAGAGAAAATTTTAGAAATTTTACAACATGTTGTTGAAACCCCTGTTTCTTCATTAAGAAAAGTAAAAGTAAGTGACGTCTGCTTCAAACCGTCCATAATGTTCTAATAAATCATTAATATCACCCTTTCAAAATACATGTAGTTCAAGAGTTATCAGAAGATGATTATGAGCGAAGAATTGAATTTTGTGATATTATGATGTCAAGGTTTGGCCAAAATAACCAGTTTTTCAAATTTATAGTATTTTCGGACGAAGCAACATTTATGTTAAATGGTAAAGTCAATAGACACAACTGTAGGTTTTGGGCAAATTAAAATCCCCACTGGATGAGAAAAGGTCATACACAACGCCCTGGAAAATTGAATGTGTGAGCTTGGCTACTGGGTAACCACAAGATCGGTCCATTTTTTATTGATGGAAATTTGACATCACAACTTTACCTTGAGCTCTTGGAAACGCAAATAGTTCCTACTATACGAAATGTGATGGGTCCAAATTATGCAAGTACATTCTTCCAACAGGACGGAGCACCTCCCCATTTTAATCGAAACGTGCGCGAGTTTTTGAACACCACTTTACCGAATAGGTGGATCGGTAGAGGGGATACAATCGAGTGAACACCTGGGTAGGTCCCCTGATTTGTCGCCTAACGACTACTTTTTATAGGGACACTTGAAGAACACAGTTTATACCACAAAACCTCAAGATTTGGCCGATTTGCAGCGTCGAATTTTGGGCAAATTTGAATTAATAACGCCAGAAATGATTTACAACACAACTGAAAAATTTTGTTTTCAATTAGCACACTGTCAAGCTGTACAGAGAAAACAGTTTGAACATTTTATATAAAAAATATGTTTTTTTTTAATCTTACTCGTTATTTCGAGAACTACTGATATTAGGAACAAAGTATGTTATACCAAAAGTGTAACAAATTTAAAGTAAAAACTATAAATGAAAAAATATACAGGGTGTTACATTTAAAAATGTAAAATTCCTTTAAGACAAACTAAATAGCTGGCAACAACGCCAATATCGTCATTCGGTGCGTCGGATCCTCTTACACAACTGTACCAAATTTGGTTTAAATCGGCCAATAAATTGTGATGTTATTAAGCCGTTTCCAATACACACACTGTATGTTAGTATACACATGCAGTATATACTATTATTGGGAAATTGACTTCATCTCAGTTAATTTTAGTTCTGATAAATTTAAACAAAAATATTTAAAATTATTTTTACAAATATGTAGATATTGACATTTTAAGGTCGTTTTCAAATCCATGGAGAATTATGGATTTTCGCCTTGGGAAAATTGAGATTTTTTTAATTAAATATTACTGTGATACTTTTTTTTTGGCACACTTCCCGATCGAATTTTGTTTCATCACTTCTTCAGTTTTTTTCTACTTATCTGTTGAATCCTGTTCTGCGCTCAAATATCGCGTATTGAGAAAAATATATTTTTAAAAAATAACTTTTACTTCGTTGCGTTATTGAAATTTAAATATTTAAAGTTGCAAAGACAATCGCACGCACTTGTTCCTCGTCACATACAACATTACCCCTTTCCCCAGTTTAGTTCTAGAAGTCCTACTTATTCTCATTTTATTTTTCACTTTCCATTCGTCGTCATAAAAGGGGTTGTAAAGTCTCAAGTGACCTCCTGGCCTTTGTCACTATTTGCAGATTAATTTTTAATAAGGTTAGATCACATGTTATGTTTAAAATTAGTGTAAATCAAAGGGCCGACCCTCTCCCCGGGGCTTTGCCCGCCCCCCGGGAGGCCCAGTGCATTATCAAATTACCACTACCCGCCCCTGCGTTCACGTTAATCTGTTTTCAATGAAGTCCGACTGGGGCTGGGATGATACGCGGCGGTAAAAAGAGGGTAGGCATGGTAAAAACTTAGATGAAATATACTGGGGGTTGCTTTAGTGTTATCCACTTGTTGTAATGGTTGATTTCTGAACCATTTTAAGTCAAGAGATTTATACAGGGTGTTTCAGAAGTACGGTACGTAACTTAAGGGGGTTATTCCTTATGTTATTCTAAGAGATAAAGTTCATATAAACATTTGTCCGAAGTAACCCCGTTGTTGATATACAGGATGTTTGTTAAGGCTTAAAAAAAAATTGTTTTTTATTGAAATTCGGTACTGTTATTCATAACTAGACCTAACTAGATTAAATTTATTAAGTCCAGTGGCGTCCCGGGGAGCACTTTACCGAATATTATTGACAAGAAAGTGTACGCCACTGACTTTTTTCTAATATTGATATTTTTTTTCGGGTTTACCAACTAATAATACAACTTTTTTGTTCCTTAAATTTTTTTCGTATCTCGCTTCGTTTTCAAGACAAAAATAGAAGCCACTTTATTGCATGCACAAAAAAGTACCTATTAAAGCATTTAAATTAAAAATAAAATTACTTTTTTAAATAATGATATAAAAAAAAAATGCAACAGTTGATCAAAGCAAATAATAAATTGCACGATCGTCTTACGATTGATTCTCTTACATAGTCAAAAATGCCTGCATTATTTCGTATCGCATTGCAACTTTCAATAATTCGAATTCTTAAGTCCCCATAAATAATAATCTAGGGGATTCAAGTCGGGACTGCAAGCTGGCCAGCCTTGGGGACCTGCGCGTCCAATCCAGCAATAGGAAAAGTGTTGTCGAAGTATTGGCGAGCAACTAGGCTAAAATGAGCTGGGGCGCCGTCGTGCATGAACCACATATTAATTCGTATTTGTAGAGGTACATCTTTTAATAGAACGTCAAGTTCTTGGTCCAATAAGACAGTCTCCAATAATCCCTGCCCATACATTCACCGAAAGTTGTTGCTAAAAACGACCTTCTCTAATTTTATGAGAATTATCGTTCACCCAAAAATGTTCGTTATGACAATTCATAATGGCTTTAAAATGAAATGAAAAAATAATGATAGTTTGCTATATAACTTTTGTCCGCAAATGCTTCGATTTCCGAGATACAGGGTCTTAAAGTTTTTATTAAAAAGTGACGATTTATTTATTGCTCTGAAACCCATCGAGATATGCAAATGAAATTTGGTAGGTTTTAAGAGGTAGTTATTGCGCATTTTCTGACATGCAATTAAGAATTTTATGTTTATCATTGGCGCGCATAAGGGTAATAATCTCAATTTTTTTAAAGAAACAAATGATACGCCACTGAGATATATCAAACTAAAAACAATTTTTGAATTTCTCATTCCATTTGTGACAAAAAATCTGTCTTGCCTTTTTTTCGTATTGGGCGCCGTTTTTATGCGAAAAAATAAAACATCTTAACGCGTATTTTTCATTTCTTTAATACATTATTAAAAACTATCTAATACAATAACATTAAACCAGAACAATAACAGAAAATAACACTAATAAATAAATAGGCGCAAAGCTACAACAAATGTTGAAAATGACCTCCCTCAGACGTGATACAAGATTCAACTCTTCGCCTCATTGATTGTCGTATTCGCGCAAATATTCCTAGTGTATTTCTTATTGTCTCACATAATAATTAATATGGAAAAATAGGCCATTTTTTAAAACATTAATTAATCAATTAAATCTCTAGTTTAACAAAAGATATCACGTTGCGGTTTTCAGTGCCTGATAGTAACTTTTCCTCCTCTACAAGCTGATGGGGTTAGTTTTTTAATCCGACGTTTCGGATTCGAGCGACCATCATCAACTTTTTTATTTTAAATACGGACCTGAATTTTTTATTCCACTATTTAATAGCCTTTATAAGCCTAAAATAAAATATGATAAAAAAGTCATATCATAACATTTGATTTTTTTGAAAAAATCCTTATTCATTGAGGAATTACGGAAAAACGCCATCTAGTGGCCACCATCTGAATCAATATGGTATAGTTAATAGATCTACGTGTAGAGGGAAAGAAGGGCTTTTTTTTAAGACCAAGTTGAATAAAATCGGTTTATCCAAAGCAGAGATATCAGCGTTTGAAAGAAAAAAAGTTTGACCTTCTCCCACCACTTTATTATTGAAAATAGAAAAAAACGATTCCTAACATAAAGTTGCATAATTTTATGAGGAATACAATGCTTATATTTCTAACATATTTTTATTAAGAAAAATCAAGAGCAAATCGGCATTTCTATTTTGAAAGTTCTCTTACGCCCCTAGAGGTCATTTTTCGAACTTGAAAATAATTTCCAGCAATTTCTCTTGGCCGCTTTTATCGGTATATATTTTTCCCAAAGTCCTATAGTGTTATTACTTTCTGGGATATAGCCGATTACCTCCTTAGGTGGAACACCCGGTACAGGGCGTTTTTTTTGTTTCGTTAATATTATGAGTTATAGGCTAAACGGTAAGATACAAAAAAACTAAGATATCTGTCCCGTTCTCTTTTTTACTGTTTAGGTTAATGGCGCAATCAGATCTAAGCTAACTAGATTTGGTTTAGAAGTTACAGGGTGATTCTTAAAATCTGCGGTTTTTGTTATCTCTTATGACTCGGTTATTTATGGAGATAAAAAGAAACTCTCAATACGAAAGTTTTGTGACTTTTTACATAGAATCCAGTGGCGTATTAAAAAAAATTTAGATGTGTTAATTTTTGAGGTATTATCAAAACTAGCATTTTCTTAAATGTGACACCCTGTATCTGGGTGTCTCAAAAAATTGAATTTTTTCTTGCGATTGCAACAATATGTATATAACACTTAATATTTTGCTTTGTTCTAAACAGCTAAAATACCAAAAAACAAATTTTTTTTTAGTTTGCCACTAATTTAACATTATTTTTTGAACAAATTTTGGAAAAAATTAATATTTTTTTTCGTCTACCTGTAACTCTAAAATTATAATAGCTAAAAATCTGTAAAAATTCCAAGGATTAGCTACTGTTATAAGGTTGAAGTCTGCCACGTTTCAAATTTTTTGAAGAGTTTCTTTGGCGGGAATGAAAAATTCATTATTCAATGCCAAAACCCCCATGTTATTCAGATAGGAAAATTACATAGCAAGGTATTAAAACTTGGAAAATATTTGTTAAAACTTATTTCGAACCTGGAAACTTAAAAATTCAGAGCTTGTCAAAATAAGGACCACCCTAAAAATCGCCCATTTAAATAAATACAGAGGGTTAGGTATTATAAATTATAGATTAGGTTAGGACTGTATAAATCGCTTAGATTCTTAAACTACACTTTTAAAAGAAAACAATCCAACTTAATTGAACTTGGGTTTATTATATGGTCATCAATGAGCTATGATACATCAGTTTTCTCGCAATATTACATAAAACAAAAATAAAATTAACATGAAAAACAATAGATAAAAGTCTGAATTTTTTTATAAGTATAAAACAAAACAATAAATTATAAATTATTGGTTTTCATCTACCGTATTTGCCTAAATATAATAAGGCATTATACAGTACAGGTCTAGTACATATGTTAATACGGTAGCTAAATAAATTAAATTGAATAAAAATGTACCATGCACACAAAATAAGGAACAAATATTGATTTAAAGCAGAAGACTGAATAAAAAAGGCGATTTTTAGACACTATATACAATGCGCATAATCTCTTAGAGAAATATTTACAGATAACATCTTTTTCCACTACTAACTTCAAAAACAATCTTGGCCGCGTATTGGCCTGAGAAATTGTTTTTCTTTACCTCTTGCCAGAAGACTCTAGAAATAAATCAATTATTGACCTAGGTCTGTCAAAGACATTGGTTCATAAGTTAGGCAAGTGCATACTCTTCTTTTGTGTATACAGTTGCCTACTTTAGTAATTACTTGTCAGTTTGTCAGTGTCATTTTCAAAACACTGATTGATAAGAAATGATAAAAACTATTGAAATAAATTTACATGATCAGGTAATGCACAAATAATTTTATATTAAAATGTAAATAAAACAATGCAGTCTTTCTCCAGAGTTTAATAATTGTAAAAACAAATTAAAGTTTTTTCCTGCATGTTTCGAATGCTTAAGCGCTCATCCTCAGGGGATACTGAAATGGATTGTACAAAGTTAAGAACGACCAGTAAATATAAAATAAAAGTTTAAGTGGGACTTACCTAACATCGAGTTGAGTTAAACTGTTAATGTAAGTTGTCTTAAATTAATGAGTACAACTTAACAGGAACAGGAAGGTAAAATTAAAGACCTAGTCATATTAATTGTATGAAAATTCGGATATAAGGGAAGTTTTAATTATAAATGTGAAATTTTAATTAATTGAAAAAAATGATAGATAAAAGATAATAAATTGAATTATAACATTATTGGAGGAGATCGATTTTTTATTTATAAAGTTCTATTATTTTTTTATTTAAAGATTAAGAAAAAGTTTGTGATTAAAAATTTTTTTTTATGTCAGTGTTAATATTACCTAGCATGTTGATATGAGGCTATGCCCCATATATTTGAAAAAGAATAAAGTTTCTTTATCTTAGGAAGTTTTTTTTTAAACCTGGTTTTAAAAATTGAATATAACTCGTGCCAACCACGACCGTGTTATCTACTGCAACGTGATTGTTGAAGTGAGGTTAATTTATATTGAATAATGACATTACAGACATATAACCAAAAAACTGGGGTTATAAATGTCTATCGGAGGGAGACAAAAAGCTTCACTAAAGAATAAACTTGAAAGGGATGGTGACGACACTGACACTAAATAGCACAATAAATGTAGGAACTTTAAATATTAAGAACATTTTTTTAAATCGTTGGAAAATAATGAAAACGTTTTCAAATTTCGAACAGTGGTTGGATACAATGGAAATATCTAGGAAAGCTATCAAATATTGAGAACAGATAGGAAGAGGTAAGTATTGTGCAATTATAATCATAGATTCAAAGCATTTTCAATGTAGATTATAATTGCACAATACTTATATATATTTATTGGGGGTTTCCGGGGTTTGCAAGTATATTGTTAGGGGTTATTTATTGTCATTTAATAATGCCTTATTATTACCTGCTTAACAAACTGTATTTATATCGGGTTGTAATACGTACTTCTGTTTTAGAGTGTCGAAAGAATTCAGTATTTTCAGTGTGGAATTAGTGATTTCAAATTTGTGTTCAAAACGTCTAAAGACACCGAAATCGAAGTTACAAAAAATGAAACCTGAGCCAGTTCAGCTGGAGTTTAAAAAAATCCGCAATTTAGAAGATTCTTGCAAAAACATTGTCAACAAACCGTTCCTGACGAATTCACGCTTAGAAAGAAGAATATCCATTCACTATACGAAATCATTTTAGAAGAAATTGGAGCTTCACTGGATGATAAAAAATTTTACATTATTGTGGATTAAAGCACAGATGCTTGTGGCAGATATATCGCACATCTTATGATCGGAGCACTTTAAGAAGATAAAGCAACAAACCCATATTTAATAGCTTCTGAGCAGCTAGATAAAATTAATAATGTGACCGTAACCCGATTTATTCAGCAGTCCCTATCGAGCTTTTTCTTATCAAATTCAGTCCCAGATGAGAAGTTTTTAGTGCTTTTGTCTGATGCGGCATCGTATATGGTACATGTGACTTGTCTTTTACATGGAATAAACCAAGTCGCAGAAACCGTCAGAACTGAATATCCTTTAGTAAATAAATTAATTTCAAATGTAAAAAAAGTGTAGTTTACCTCCAGAACCTGTAATTACCCGGTGGGGAACATTGATTAAGGCCGCAATATTCTACACAGACAGACCATTTCGAAGCCATTAAAGAACTAACTTTGGATTTATATGACGATTCGCAGTGTGTTGTGCAAAGTAAAGAGTTGTTAAAAGTGCAAGTATAGTTAAAGATCTTGTTTTTAGTAAGTTTAATTTCAGTTTTATACCGGACATAATATCCTCGTTAGAGAGTAAAAATTTAAGTTTAAGAGACTCAATTAGTATTGTTGAAACTTTTTCCGCTAACTGTAACAACATTCCCGGTAAAGTAGGAGGTCAAGTAAGGAATAAATTCGATGTAACTGTAAAAAAGAATGAACGATTTAAATACTTAACTGCAGTAAAAAGCATTTATGAAGGTAAACCATCTAACGAAGTTGTATCTTAACCTTATACTTTACTACCTAAGTTGCAGTATTGTCCGATTACATCAGTAGATGTTGAAAAAAAGCTTCTCCTTGTATAAAGATATTTTAGCTGATAGAAGACAATCCTTTTTAGTTGAAAATTTTAAAAAAATATTTAGTAATAAATGCCTTTTATACAATTTCAGGTTAAAAAATTGTTTACTTTTATTTTTCTTTCTTTTTTTTGCATTTTTTTTTAATAAACATCTTTTTTAGAACCCAGTGTATTTCTTTACCCTGTTTTACTATAGTAAATTAGGAAGTATTGCATACCAGTATGCATACTTGGTCAAGAAAATGCATATAACTGCAGCAAGGCATTCATATGCGCATATTTTGACTGAATTTAAGTGCATATATTCCGCCCTTTAGTTATATGTCTTTAATGTCATTATTTCCTTTAAGTTAACCTCACCTCAACAAATTACGTTGCAGTAGACTACACGGTCGTGGTTAGCACTGGTTATATTCAATTTTTATAACCAACTACCCTTTCTTAAAAAGGAAAAAAGGAATCCTAAAATGAAGAAACTTTATTCTTTTTTCAAATTTATGAGGCATAGCCTCTTATATACATGTTAGGTTAATAATAACACTAACATAAAATTATAATCACAAACTTTTTCTTAATCTTTCTATAAAAAATTTAAAACTTTATAAATAAAGAACCTTTCTCCTCCAATAATGTTATAATTCAATTTATTATCTTTTATCCATAAGTAAAATTTCACATTTATAATTAAAACTTTACTTATATCCGAATCTTAATACAATTAATATGACTAGTTAGTACACTAGGTCCTCAATTTTACTTTCCTCTCCCTATTAAGTTGTACTCATTAATTTGAGACAACTTACATTTAAAGCTTCACTCAACTCGATGTTAGATCCCACTTAAGCTTTTATTTTATATTTATGCTCATTTTTAATTTTGTACAATCCTTTTTAGTATCGCCTGAGGATGAGCGCTGAAGCGTTCGAAACATGTAGGGAAAAACTTTTATTTGTTTTTACAATTATTAAACTGTGGACAAAGACTGCATTGTTTTATTAACATTACTTTGACTCCACTTCTTTAATTATATTAAAATATTAGTAGTGGAAATTATATTAACCATTATTTAGATCTTTGGGCTATAATGGCATCTGTCTAAACCTTGGTTAATACTATACTATTAAATATTGCTATAAATCCTTAAATGTATTTTTGTATAACATATTGTTAAGAAGAATCAGGTTTAGATTAGATATATTGTAGAATTGTGACACAAGCACATGGTCATACATAGCACCCTCTACGATCTACATCAACATTTTTTGAGACATTTTTTCGCCCTACAAAACCACCAAAACGTTTGCTTTTCCAGAGATGTTTTAAGAAATCGAAAAAATACTTTTGGATAAATTCTACAAATTTTACATAAGGAAACTGTGTTTTCTATAAAAAAAAACAATAATTATTTTTACCGTTTCACCACAAAAATGTACTCAAAAAATGTCTCGATTTATAGCAACATTTCCTTACAAAATAAAATGATGACTCGATATGTTAATCTTTTGGCTATCGTGATATGTTTCGGTTACCCTGTAGAGGACTTGTGAGCTGGTTAAGGGTACATTTTTACACTACAAGTTAAGTATAAGTTATCTTAATATTGCTTCTAATATAGAAACTACATAACAAAGGGCCTTATTTACAATATTTTATAAATGTACAGGGTGAAGGTACTTATTAGTTTAATGGTCGGCAGGACTATTGGAATAATTTAGTTTATGTAAAGGTATAGATGTTTTTCGACAGGTATTTGGCTTTAAAATAAGTTAAGGTATGATAGATATGCTTAAAGTGTTTCAGTATGCCTTGTGCAATAGGTTTTGAAGAGTTGCGTTGAGTCAGTCGGCTGCTAGCTCTTGGTCTATTAATTTTAGGAAAAGAAGATGATCACCGCGTGGGGATATCTAGATTATTCCACTTCCTAACCGAACCTACGAATTGCCTAAATGTTAAATATTGCACTTTAATAGAGAATTGTTCAAAATAAAACTAATATCACTTTCGATGAAAATACTGATATTTTAATAATACTGTGCAGTTGTCAACTAAAATGACTAGAGTCGTCCTAAAATTATTGTAGCCACCACAGATCCTAGAAAAGACTTACTAGTCCGTCAGATAGCTCCGGCTACGATGCACAAAAAGAACCGAGGTAGAACCAAATGGGACCTTTACTATTTCACAAAGCATGCTGTTTTACATAGGAAATGGAAATTGACGCACTCTCCATTGATCGAGACCAAAGATATAGGCAAAACACTGAAAGAAATACAATACAAACATTTTAACCTTAACCTTTGTTCCAAAAAAGATCAAACCCCATATTTTTTTATAGTCTGATACGCATTTACGTCTCTTTGTCTTGGTGTATGACTTATTTCAAAAATTTGGTAAATAATATGTCTTCATCATTTTGATCAAAATTATCAATGCTGTTGTGCTATATGTAATTATTTTCTTCAAGATTCATTGGAGTAATTCCATGAGGAATTAAAATACCACCACCAGGTTTTACTAAAGCGTGGCTCGCTGAAGACGTCAAAAATGTCCTTATTTCATCATCAGAACAACCATGTCCAAAATGATAAAGCATATCAATAAGTTTTTTACTACTTAAGGCTTCATTTACATGATGATAATGGTATGTAAAAACCTAAGTAAGTCTTAGCTGAACTTCTTTAAAATTATTTAAAATAGCGTTACTACCAGTTATATCTACACTATCGGACATAAGTATTGCAACAAATTGAAAAATCATAAATTTGCATAATATTTAGCGGACCAACGAGGGCCTGTTTTAAAAATCACAACAACATTGTTTTTCGAGTTGGCCGTGATCATATCTGACATAACAAAACATTATTCCATCAACAATTACGATTTTATAATTTGGCGTTCAGTAATTTGCTGTTTTTTAAACGACAAAAGTATTGCAACAAACATATTTTATTGCATTTGTGTAGTGGTTTTGGGAGTAAATCCTAGCTTGCAACTTAAAATTTGTTAACGCCAGTTCAAAGAAGTATTTTTGGAAATGGGAAAAGGAATTGCTGTGTCCAAAAATTTAAGATCACGAATTCTAAGAGCTTTTTAAGATGGAGAAAAACAAGGTGCTATTGCTAGAAGGTTTTTGTTAATTCGCAGTACAGTTTCACGGATAATCTCATATTTTAATGAAATACATCATTTAGATACTATTGCCAAGTCAGGTAGGCCAAGAAAAACACATTTGCGCACAGATAGGTTAATAAAACGCATTTCTGAAAACGATCCGTGGAAGTCTGGTCCTCAAATCAAAGCCGAAGTACCTGATATAAACATTTCCTGTAGAACGATTCAAAGAAGGTTAGTGCAGGCAAAGTAGGAGACCAGCAAAAAAACCATTAATTGCTGCCAGAAATAAAGCTGCTAGGCTTGCATTTGCACGAAGGCATATCGACTGGACTGCCGCTGACTGGAAAAAGGTTCTTTTTAGTGATGAAACACGTTATGATATTTTTAATTCTGATGGCATGAGACGAGTTAGAAGACCTGTAAACCAGCGTTTCAATCACAAGTATATAGTAATGGTAGTTTCTTAAGTTGGAATCCTTTTTCTTTACTTCTTTTTAGTTGTAGAGATTTCTTTTCGATTACTTGGTTGGAAGTTTTTTGTTTGAACTCTTTTATTTGTTTGTGTTTATTTTATTGCTGTCTTCAAGATTTTTGATTTTTGTATTTTTATGAATTTTGAAAAGATTTTGATTGAATAAATTCAGAAATTGAGTTCTGTTTAAATCTGTTAAGGAGGGAGCCAATCTCTTGGGTATTTATGTTTATCGTTTTCGTGCGAGTGTATGTGAGATTCTGCAATTAGTCTATTTGGTGAATTATCTGTTCTGCTATAGTATTTTGTTATTATTTTGTCTGTAAATTGTTTGAGTGTGTCAATTTTTAGGTCTACATGCAATGCATTGTTCATCATGTACATTGGTGCCCCCACCATTACTTTTAGAATTTTATTTTGTACTCTTTGTACTTTTAACATTTTGGTCTTATTTACGGTACACCACGTCGGTATACCGTAAGTAAGTACCGGGCGTACTAGTTTTTTGTACAACGTTGTTTTTACTTTTAAATTTAATTTACTATTTTTATTTATTAGGTGATATATAGCGTAAAACTGTTTTTGGGCTTTTGCCACTCGCTCATCTGCATTGTCTCCCCATGCCATCTTTTTATCAAAAGTCAATCCAAGATATTTTATCTTGTTTGACCATTCTATTAATTTATTGTTAACCCTTACCCTGCTTTCAGGTAAATTGATTCTTGCTTTCGAAAAAAAGATGGCCTGGGTTTTGTCTGCATTCAAACAAAGCTTCCAGTTGTCCAACCAGCTCTGAAGGAGCATGATATGACGTTGCAGGCGTGAAACTACTAACCAGGGCGCCCTTGAAGTTGTAGTTATCGATGTAACGCCTACAATAAAACATGGCAAAGGTAGTGTTGTTTTGTGGGCTTGCTATTCGTCTGGGAGGATTGGTCCTCTACACTTTATCGATGGGATAATGGACAGGTTCATGTACAAGAAACATTATGGAAAACGTTATGCTTTCTTTCGCAGAATGGGAAATGCCCTTACGGTTCATTTTTCAGCACAATAATGATCCGAAACACACGTCAAATCATGTGCAAGAGTGGTTCAGACAGAACAATATTAGAGTTTTAGACTGGCCTGCGCAATCTCCTGACTTGAACCCGATAGAAAACCTATGGGAAGAAGTAGAACGACGAATACGAACCGAATTATTTCCCAATAAACAAGCACTGATGAATAAAATTTCAGAGGTTTGGAGAAACTTGCTACTTTCTGTCTTAGAAAATTTAATCAACTCCATGCCGAGAAGATGTGCCAAGGTTATAGCCAGTGGCGTATTTAGGGGGGGGGGGTCCGGGGGGTCTGGACCCCCCGTGGACTCACTAGTAAAGAAAACTGAAATTCACGTTCATTTATTTGCAATAAATAACATGAAACATTATTTCAAATTTTCCAGATGTTTGGGGATTTCCACAGTCTTTTAGTTTAATAATAATTGTTGAATTTTATTTTTTGTTACATGTTTTCTAATTCAGGTGAGTAAAATAGTATACCGTTATACATACCTTCAAAAAACTAATATTTCAAATGCAAATATTGGCGTTTATATTTAAAAATTGCTTTATTTCTACGTTTTTTTTTGAGCCGGGCTATCAAAACGTAAAATTTGTAAGTTTAGACAGTCCAAAAAAGGGCGTGGCATCTAAAAAAATTTTGCCTGCGTCGCATTTTTTTAAGAAAGGTAAATGGACCCCCCCCCCCCGTGTCACAATCCTAAATACGCCACTGGTTATAGCTAACAATGGATATGCTATTGGGTATTAAACTTGTGTCTATTTTTAAATGTTATTCTTGTTATTTTAGCGTGTTTAAATTGTTCGTTCTTTGTTTATTTAATCAGTTAACCTTAATAATAACAAATATTGCAATACTTTTGTCGCCACTATTTCTTAATAAATTACTCTGAGAATTATTTACTGCATATGCGGTTTTAAATCCTACTTCAAAGAAGTTTTTGTTTCATTATCACATTAAGAAAACGACACTAAAGTTTAAAGAAACATGAAAATTTTTTATTAATTACAATTTAAATTTGTTTTCAATTTGTTGCAATACTTATGTCCGATAGTGTATATCCAACTCTTTTAAGATGCCGTCAGAAAATCTAGAATCGTTTAAAAGCCAGGAAATAATTGTACCTATACAGGGTATTTCTTAATAACATGCTAATATTTAAGGAGGTTATCCTTGGGTCTATTTTGAGAAAAAAAACTTTATATGAACATAATAATATGTCGTAAAAATATTAACTGTTGAATTACAGGCTGCTAATGTTTTAAGTAAAAAATCTTTTTTTTATTATTTTTATGAAACGTGGTACGCATTTTCTATACATCAATAGGTATTTTTTGCTTTACAACATGATTTTTTATTCTTGCCAGTGGCGTTCGTGTTGGATTTGCTCTGAATCACTTTAAAGAGAATCGCATATCACGCCACTGCTTTTTCTTAAAGTAAAAATTATTTTCGAAATCCTCATTCCTTTCTGGTCTCTTAATTTTGTTTCGTTTGACGTATGGTTTTCGCATAAAAAAATAAAATTCATTCATTTGCATCTCGCTACACCACTTAGGAGAAAAAAACAATTTATGTAACTTTTTGTGACGGACTGCGAAGTCCTGATGTATTTCTAAATAAAAATGTTTCAAATAAGATACCTAAATCAATGAAAAAGGATCCATATTATCAAAGTAACATAAGTAAGTTCATCTTTTCAAAAGGTTAATTACCATCACGTTATTCGCCTGCCACAAGCGTCCAGAAAAAATGGCAATTACCATATTAGTGCGCATATCTCTCCACGCCCACAAAATATTTCTAACAGCTAAAGGCAACCCAGAACCATACTATTTCAAAATATATTAAATTTTCATTGGATAAATCAAACCACCAAAAAGTTCAAGTATTCTAATGCCTTCCCACAAAAAATGAGATCATCTCGAACCAAGGTTACTTAACTCTGAAATTAATAGAAGCTTAAAACGGAAGACGGTCATAAAAATTAATCATTTTATATAAAATTTTATTAGATTTCACATTAAATTCTTAGAAAAGAACGCGTAACTGGTGATCGCATACCACATCATTCAAGTAGAAGGGACACTTCAATCCACCTCTTGAAGGCGGAGTTTGACTTAAAAATTTCCCTTACTTACTCGGATGGGATGGTCAAGATTCCCATTTTACACCTACGCAAATTTAGAAAAGATATAAAAACGCTAACTCGCCTAGAAAAAGACAGTTCGCTTCAGTATACTAAAAGTTCCCAAGAGTTCACTCAGTTCAGTAAAGTTCACTTCAGTATACTAAAAGTTCACTACAGTTCACAACAGTTCAGAAGAAAACAGTGCAGTTCAAAGTAGAAAGTTCAGTTCCCTACAAAATAATTGAAAACAAAGAAAACCTATCTACGTCACACAAGTACAGTCAAAGCATCAAAAAGTAAGAGCCAGTTTTATTAAACTTAAAGTCAAGTTAGTGCCGTGACCTAAAGTCAAAATTAATAGAAACGTACACCGCTTCTCGCAAAATTTTAGTAACCAAGTCCCCGAGAGATAACTATTATAAATATTCTTTTTGTATAGGTTAAGACCCCGGGTTAACCAAATAAATTAAAGTTAGAATTACAGTATTTTAAAAACAGTTTAACTACCAAAAACATACTCAGTTCGAGATAAGTATTTACAGTGAAGCTTTTCTCATAAACTTTCAAACTTTACAGTGAAAAATAAACATAAACATTCGCAAGCGAAACTTATCTAAATCTTTAGCCAATTCTCAGAAAAAGGGATTCTTTACGTGAAAGTAGAGCTCAACGACCAAAACGTTCAAGTGTGGGTTAATAACCGAGCTGTACAGAGCGAATAAACCGAGAAACATCGAGTGTGAGAGAGAAATGCTAGCTTACATAATTGTGATTTACTGTTGTAAGTAAAAGTTGAATTAACCCATTTTTTTATGCATATTTCGTATTGAACCATATTTTCTAAATGTATTTTGTCAGTGACTTTGAATAATTCCTGAAATCTGCCATATTTAACATTGTGATATGCTGTTACCATAATTTCTTTTAACTTAGATTGAAAATAGAATATTTTTGAAAACCCTTTTGTAGAGTTTTTACTTATCTCTAAGGAACCCGAATAACCTTAAGCACTGCGCTACAGTAGGCCTCAAAGTACTTTACCGTATACCACGCTTTGCAAACCGCTCCCTTTCGTTGCCTGCTAATACCAACAAGCCGCGGGGTATAACACTTTAAACAATAATTTATTTAAGAGAATCATTTTTAAACGGTAAAATAATGAAATTATAGTAATCTAAATACATTTTGGAATGCTAACACAAAAAACAACTTTCATAAAGGTTACTTTTTTGTATACGAGGTAATTCAAAAGTTACAGGCATTATGCGCGACTTTTTTGCCACTCTGTATAAGTTTTAAATGTAGAAATAAGTTGTGTTTGATCTGGACTGATATTTTAATTTGTGTCGCTTCAACTGTCCCAGTTGCATTATATTTTTATTCTAACCCCACGAAATGCGTGAGCTATTTTATTATTAAAGAAGTCTGAAGGACACCCGTAATCATGCCCCTACTGAAGAGCAGCTACGATGTTGATACAAAATAAATAGGGTTAATAAAATTTCATAGGTAAGATATAATTTTATCTAAAGTTCGGTGCCTTCATCGGTCTCAATTCGAAAGTATCGAAGGTATAGTCTATTTCCTAATGCGAGACAGTAATAAATCATTATTGAACTGTAAATCCCAGTGGTCTTCGCCGTATTCCAATTATTATTTTATATAACATTCGGAGTTGCAAGAATAGTTGGAATATGTTCGAATATAACTGGAGTCGGACAGTCAACAATATACCGACTTGTGCACGAGGATAAACGCGGCCCCATTAGGTCACCAAAGATAAGTGCAGGAAGAAAAGAAACTGTAATAAATGAGGATGAAAAGACTGCCATCAGAAGAATCATACACTCGTTTTACTTACAAAAAGAAGTGCCTACCTTGGATAAAATAATATCTGAAATGATTAATGATTAATTATTTCATTCCACCCATGGGTAAGAAGAAACTATGGAAAACTTTGAAGGAAATGAATTTTTGTTATGAAAAAATTCAAAACAGAAAATCACTTATAATATAGAGAGACTAAATCATCTGCTGGCGACGACGATGTTTGAGTGCAGTTAAACAGTTTCGAAGGGAAAACTGGAATATCTATTATATGGACGAAACTTGGTTAAATGAAGGTTATACCGTTGGTTAAATATGGCAGGATAAACATATAAAAAGCGCGAGGCAAGCTTTTATGGAAGGATGGTCCATTGGAACAAAAGCACCCTCGAGAAAAGGTAAAAGAATAATAATTACTTACATTGGTAGCAAAAATGGATTTGTCAATGGCAGCTTACTAGCATTTAAATCAAAACGGACTGGAGACTATCATGAAGTCATGAACGCTGATATTTCCAACAAATGCTAGGTCTTATTCCTCCTGGGTCTGTTATAGTCATGGCTAATGCCCAGCTACCACTCAAGAAAATCCAAAAAAATACCACAGTCTTCTTGGAAAAAAATGACATCATTCATTGGCTTACTGTAAATAATAAGCAATTTCATAAAGATATGCTGAAAAGGGAGCTACTGGAGATTGTACAGTTGAATAAACCTTTTTGTACGAAATTTGTTGTCGACGCAATCGCTTCAAAACGAAATATAACGGTACTTCGCCTTCCGCCATATCACTGTAAATCAAACCCCATAGAATTGGTGTGGGCGCAAGTAAAACGGTTTGTAGCAAGGCATAACACCACTTTTAAAATGAGAGACGTTGGAAACCTCTTGCAAGAGGGAATAAAGACAGTAGATTAAAAGAAAGAATGTAGGAAACTTATTATTTCTCATTTCTCTGGACCGCAAAGATGATATTTCATCGGACTACTAGGAACATGATGACTAAAATTTAAAAATTAATTTGTTGTATTGTAGATAGTAGATTTTTCTAATAAATATTAATATTTAAACTACCTGTAGTAACGCCGCTGTTACTAGAGGTAGTTTTCATTTCATTCAACAAACTGGTCTTTCTATTGTATGCTATAGGGCGACCCCAATTTAGGACCGATTCGGGGTGTGTAGGTCTAAAATACAGAATTTTTAAAAACTGTCATTGCAATTTACCTGAAATTTACAATGCAACCTTTACGTTGTTCACCCTGCTTAATGGGTCATGTCGTTGCAAATTTACTTATTGCTCTTATAGCACCCGAGTATAGAGAGGTCGACAGACAGGCGCATTGAACGTCCGTTTGAAAAATTTTTCTCCCACAATACTAGAATTTAAACGTATCTATTTTAAAACGAGTTTTAATATTTTTTAAATTACCTGCTTCTTTTCTCTTGTTTCAGATTCATTGGGTTTTTCTTTAGTACCAGATGTTGTGTGGATCATTAAATGGTAAGTCATTAACATTTGATAGCTATCTATGGATATTTACGGGATTCCCAACCTCCACATTTTTTTTATAATTATGTTATATTACGATCTAGCAGGCCGGTTTAGTATGCGGTCTACCTGCCCTTTGCGGTCTACGGCCATGGGTGTTCGGCCTGCGAACGAAATCAGATACCAGATAATTTTATGTACTTAGGCGAGATTCAGACACACTCATACCGCTTATCCAGAGAGAAGTCAGAGCCGGTTCGCATATTCACTCCATACTCTGATGAATGGCGGGCCTATAACAGTTTGCGTCAACTTGGGTATGTACATGAAACTGTAAACCTTCAACAGAACTATGCCGATCCCCATACAGGAGCACACACTCAAGGTATCGAACTATCTTGGTTGGATGCAAAGATAAAAATTATGAAGAAGATGAGAGGTGTGCCAATACACCATTTCCAGTCTCACTTAGATCACATTACTTGGAAAGTCATTAATAAAAACCATAATGCAAACAACCTTTTTGTCACATTTTTACAAAATATGCGAACTGTATATCGTACTTAACTTGTAAATATATATCGAATAAATTGTTTTTAAACATTTATTTACTTCTTTTTATTGATAATCTTGGGTAGACCGCATACTAATTGGGTAGACCGCATACTAAACCCGATAATCTTAGGTAGACCGCATACTAAACCGGCTTATGGGCCATGCAATCGTATTTACATTTATAACCTTGGGAATCTATACTTTCTTCAACAAGTACAGGTTTAAAATTGTTTACGTTTACACAAAAGGCACTTTTATCGATAAAGAGAATATTGTCATTATTATTAATTTTGTCCATTCAGTACTCACAGAATTCAACGCGATTGACATAATCTCTCGGTGAGCTGGTTCTAAGACCAAAATTGTTGCAGCGTCATTTTCATCTAAATTCTTTTTTGTCTTTTTCACATCTTTAACATCACCATAAACGTCGAATTTACGTACCAAATTTCTTAAGGCATTAACAGAAACGTATACACCTGGAAATTTTCGGTTGAAAATTTGAATTGCGTGTTTATAGGACACTTCTCCAATACCATAACAATTGATCAAGTAAATGCGCTGTTTTAGGGTAAGCATCTTTCTGAAGATGTTAGTTAATACATGACAATTAATGTAGGAATGACAGCTAGACATTATGTGAAAACAAAAATCTTGATTTATGTGCACAAAATGAGGTAGCAGTGAACTTCCCAAAATAATACGAAGTTAATTCATTTTTTAATTTTAAATAATATCTTAGTAACCATAACTTCTATGAAAAAACTTTATTTGCCTTTTCGATTTCTCCTTCTTAGTTCTTTCAAGGAAACGAGAAATATAACCTAAAAAAAACATCGTTTTTATCTTTTAGGAGCAAAATATATGTGGGTTCAAAGTTACAATTTTTGTTTTTAAGTTTTTTGCCTACATCTTCTGTTTCGACCATTGGAGAGTGTCGCCAATTTCCATTTCCTATGTAAGACATGCTTTTTCAAATAGCCAAAGCCCCATTTGGTTATACCTCTGGTTGTTTTGCTCAAAACCTAGAAGGCTTTTCGTGCTCCATTCGACGGACTATACTCCGTTGCAGAATTATACAGTTTAGGTTTTTGAAAATGCGCGAGAGTCAATTTTTTTTGCAGTTGCTCGCCTAATTAAATTAAAAATAACTGTTTTAATGTTAATGTTGCAAATAACGTAAAAGAAAAATATTTCAGTAGTTTAGCAAGTCTTTCCTTCTATTGGCTGACCATTTGTTAACCTATTTTTTAACTGCTAACTTAATATTTAATATATTTTCTAATTATATACAATTTGTAGCAAATTCGTTTCCATGAGACCTTTTGTATAAAAATTGTACTATATAATATAATAAATTTACAGTACCTACAATTTACGAGTTTTCGGTAATTCGATTTAAGGACATGATGAATTATTTGCCAAACAAAACTTTTGGTTAATTTGAACTAATCCATCAACACCAGAATTCAAGCTGCTTAATTAAAAATAAACTTGAAGTGATTTAGACAGAGATTAGATAAGATTTTATTTGAATAGGAAAATAAATCGACATTCATCTTTGTCTAGAAGTAAATTTCTTTCTCTAAAACGACAATCTTTTTAACTGTAACACCTCTACTCCCCACATGAAAAATCCCTCCCAAGTAATCAGTTCTTTATGTTTCTTATATTGATGGCAATAAAGTAAACAACAATTAAAAGAGAGCGAAAAGAAAATTGGTACTTATTGGGAATATTACGATCAACTAATTTTTCAGTGATTTTGCGTACTATTTTAAGATCGTTGATCGGAAGTTATTTTGGTCGTTTCACTTTCACTTTCACATTAGAAACAAATTTAAACAAGCTTCCACGTGCAGTGGTGCAATGCTTTGTTGTGTTTAATATTTCAATTTCAATCAATCGCCTCTATTTTGAGCTTCTTTTAATCATTGGTCGTCCTCTATTTCGTTTTTCTTAATATCAGTTTAGTGCACTACTGTGGTATTTCATCTGATGATTCCTTTGGTAAAGTGTGTTCACAAATATAAGAAACCGACCTAAATGACTGCTGTTATTAGGGTATTCAAAATATAATAAACAACAATAAACCAGTTCTGTGAAATGATATGGGCGTAATAAATTTGAAGTACCGTACTCGGGTAAATAAAAATGCGGATAAACCAGGGTTCTTTTTTATTTTAGTCTGTTAACGTACATTGTTGAGTTTAGTTTATTTTTTGAAAATGTTTCGTCCTTGGTGTTCTAGTGAGATTTGTGAAAGCAATGAAACTAAAGTAAATAACAGAGTGCATTTATCAACAGATGCGAAACAGATTATAAAGAATGTGTTTTTGACATAAATGTCGCGCGGAAATTTGTGCCCTAAAGAAGTTGTAAAGGAAACGGCTTTACTTAGAAAAAAATCCTTTTCCACAGTTTGGAAAATTACACAAGGGCCAATTTTGGAACGCAGAAAAAGAAGTGATATCGGAAAATTAAGAACGTTGGACCAAGGGGACGAGGAACTTATACGACGAAAAATTGATAAAATGTATGAAGAGCAAAGTGTACCAACGTTGGACAATTTAATAAAAAGGCTGACAACAGATGAAACAGAAATTAAATGCTGAAGATTGACATTGCGGAAGCGCCTTCAACACATGGGCTTTAAATTCAAAAGGATTAATAAAAAGCAGGTTTCGATGGAGTCCAAGCGTCTTCAAGAATGGCGGTGGGAATATCTGACACAAGTAAATGAATACAGAACTAAAGGTAGGCCGATCATTTATTTAGATAAAACGTGGTTTGACACCAACGACACCCCATCAAGTCGTTGGGTCGATTCTAGAGGCAAATGTGTAACACGTGCCCCGTCAAACCGTGGAAAAAGAATAACAATCTTACATGCTGGTTCTGAAGATGGGTGGGTGCCGAATGGTCTATCTCTCTCGGCAAAAAGTATTAGTGAATCATGTGTTGACTATAATGAAGACACAACAGCGGAGTTATTTGAAAATTGGTTTGAAACTAAATTATTTCAGAACGCTCCACCAAATAGTTTCATCGTTAGGGATAACGCTAGTTATCATAGTAGACAATTAAACAAAGCTCCTTTTTCAAAAGACACTAAAGCCAAAATTCAAGAGTATATGTTTGATAATGATATATGTTTTGATGAAAACTATAGAAAGAAAGACTTATTAGAAGTGTTTAGAAGTATAGAAGTATGTCTATTCAAAAAGAATATTACTGCGATGAACTTGCGAAAAGCATGGGGCACATAGTATTGCGGCTAGCGCCTTACCACTGTATATTTAACCCTATTGAACAAATATGGCACCAACTTAAAGCTGGAATTCGTCGCAATAATATTTCACCCACACTTAATTCTAGTTTATTAACTCTAATTCATGATGAAACTAAAAAAAATTCTGAGGTGAACTGGAAAAACTGCGTACAACATGTAAAGAAAGTAGAAGAAAGCTACATTTGTATTAGGAATGCAACAGAAAGGTTTCTTACTTTAGAGATGATGATGATAGCGATAGTGAAGTAAATTTAGTTGGGTAATTTATTAATTAATACAATTATCTAGCATAATAAGTGTAAGCGTAAGACCATAATTCTACTTTTATATTTTGAATTTAATAAACTTAAATAAACATCGGTTTCATATTTATTTGCTGCTAAATTAAATATTTCAATACTACCTATGTATTTTCTAAGACGGTCCTAGCTCAGTCGGCATTGTGTCAATACCCCTATTTAGGTAGAAATAATAAGAGTTAGTTGGTCAGTTTCTTGTATTTGTGAATACACTTTAGTTGTTTCGATCACATCTCTGCCTTTGGTGGTATGCAATAGTTAGTTTCTCTCTTCCTCAAGAATCTATCTTTGTCGGCTAATTTCTTTGCAATGGGTACTACATCATCGCCAGAAGATGGGTCTCCTTAGATTAATTAACCCTTCCATTGCCCGAATGGCTTCTTCAAAGGGTTAAGGAGAATGTCAGTTTTAGTGATATAGCGACGATCCCCCTGTTTACGTCGATGTTATTCGTGCTCTTAATCCATAATTTATATTTGGAGGCTTTAAAATACAGGACTTTCGTTTCGAAACGAACCATAATATCTTTTGATTTTGAGTGAAATAATATTTGACAAAAAACACGTAATAGTACCTAATAAAACTATTTAGTTATTAATTATAATAACTATTGCTTCAAAATATACCGTTTTATTACTTTTCGATTAAAAAGACAGAGTGAATCATCAGTTAAATATTGACAGTTGTGTAAGTACCCGTCAAATAAATTGTTCGTAAACAAACCTTAATAACATACTTTTCTTGTGGCTTGTTTACTTTTATGCCAAGTACAGACATAGAAACAAGATATGAAAACTGTTTTTAAACTGTTCCTAAAACAATTATTTAAACATATGGAAAACTTTTTTAAAACAACTTAGAAATAATGTTTCCTGTCCACACGTTAGTATGATAGAAACAAGATCTGAAAACTGTTCCTAGATTGTTTATATACAAATTATTGAAACATATGGGAAACTTTTTAGCTGCGACTTCACGTGGTAGCAATGATCTTATATCCGGCCAAGTAAAATTTTAAAAATGCTTATACAACATTAATCAATAAGAAATACGAATTTGCAATTAAGAAATTGGCTAACCCCCCCCCCCCCTGATATATTTTATTTAAAAAATAAACAACCTAATTAAACTTGTACCTGCCAAATCAATAATAGAACTTGTTTCTTCCCAGCATTTACGTTTCACAATATTGTTTTTATAATTTCTATCTTTCCCCTCAAATATGGGCATATATCCCATTACCATTTCGATTAAAAGTTCATCTTTGTCGTTGTTATATCTAAGCCAACATTCTACCGAGTATGATGCTGCACACGCAGCTGAATTAAGAGGTACGCATCAGTAATTTGCTTGGCGTTAATTAGAATAACGTGAAATTCAAAACAGTCTTTAATGTTACTCATACTAAGAAGAAAAAGAAGACGTAGATCGGAATATTGGATACATCCAGGTAAGTCGATGAGATTCCAGTATGGTGAATATCACAGATTATGCCAAAAAATAAAAGTAGATATTTTCCCTACTTTCGTATGAAGATACATCAACTTGAGAAATTGCACAGCATCCTGAAAGATACAATAGCTAGAGAAAATATCAATTACAAAGACTCTACTGCTAAGGCAAGTCTTTATTGTAAAGTTAAGTTTATATTGCCATTTTTGTGAATTTGTTTTGATTTTATGACATGAAAGAAGAGAAAAGAAAATCCGGACATGTTCGCAGTTATAAAAATTGCTCAAATAAAGCCTACGATGAGACTATACCCTTTTTGTTATATGCAAAATATTGATTTTTATTGATACATTTTCACATTTATTTCACACCAAAAAACAAAAGAGTGCAGGTACGCCCATGGATCAGAGCTATCCAAGGTCCCTTACTGTCGGTATCGGGCACAAAAGTTTTTGCTGCGAGATATCCTTCTGGTTATTATATTTATTCTTGTGCTTCAATCTATATAGAGAGGTCGACGTCAGATTCAGACGCGGCGTCTACTGGAAACCGTAACCCTTTGTTTCCATAGTGCGCATACAGAGGTGGCGTATAGTGTGACGTTATATGCAACCTACGGCGCTTATTGGAGACTAGCGCATAAGGTAAAAAATTCTAATAATTCTTTTCTCAAAAGCGCAAAGAGTGCCGCGCTGACATAAAATTCACATTCGTAATCGTCAACGACCTCAAAATCCAGCCTCTTCTAATTCGAATTCATCATTTTCCTACTAGGGCAACTAAGAAGATCTGCCCCGTGGTGGTTTATTTTCATATTCTACTGACAAAACTGCTTATCTTCAATCCATCAATTCGGTTAGTTATTCCCAATATTTACCAAAAATTTTAGTTCGTTTTTCATGTTACTGGTCGTGCATAATAGCTTGAGCTCTGAGATGCGTAGATGAAAGAAAAGGAGAGTCAGTGTACGACAGAGATATGTCAGTGTATGACAGAGATACGTGACTGTACAGGGTGTGCCCAAGATAAAGAGGGCCTCTATGGGCATCTCGATTATGGTAAGAGATACAACTTTAATTAAATGTAGAAAAAGTCGTGCAATTTAGGGGCTAATAATATGACATTCCAGAAGTTTTAAGTTACTAAAAAAAAACTGAAATTTTGAACTTTTAATTTAATTTTTTTCCTGCGTTAAAATTAAAAAAAAAAAAAAATCAAGGGTTTGCTTTTTCCTTCTGCCAGAACCATCCTCAGACGCGTTTCGCTGCATTACAGCTCGTCAGTGAGACTATTGGTTCTGACAAAAGGAAAAAGCATAGGTGTCTGTTTTAAAACAGAAAAAACGGGATGAGACGGAGAAAGAAGTCAGATGGCTCCATCTCGTGGTGCTGGTAAAGAACACCAATTCTTAAAGCATACCTGCGCCCTCTGACATGGACTTACAAAGCCACAAATATCAGAGGATCTCCTACAAAGACATTAAGTCACAATTGCAGGAGTCCTCGCTAGGCAGCGCTATACCCGAGCTGGGCGTCGGTTTAGTAACCGAAAAACTTAACAAAAAATCAAGGGTTTGCTTTTTCCTTCTGCCAGAACCATCCATTTAATATTAAAGTCAGAGCTCTCTTTCACAGAAACCTTTAATTAACTTAAATATTGCATCACAATTCTTGTTTATAACGTTTCGTTTTCAAGCAATCACCATCACCTTTATTTTTTCTAATACGACCCTGATTTAACATTGTCAAATTTTAAGAGCATTTTTTATTTTTAATTCAATGATGTACTACACATTATCGTTTAATTACGTTTCGAGCGTTTTTAACCATCTTTCTGAATTTTCAAGATACGGAACTAATTAAGAATTTTAATAAAAATTAAGTATGAAAAATGAAACAACAAGTGGGTAAATCGACAAATAACATACAAGGATTAAAATAATACTAACAATAACTCTTTAGAAATTAATTTTCCAAAAGGTGTTCAAAATTACTTGCGTCATTTAAGACACTAGTTAGGATTTGTAGCGTTGCGCTTTAAAAGTCTTTAAGAACTAGTCGTCTAAGGTCTTTTTCTGTTTCAAAATTCGGCTTATAAACACAATTCTCGGTATATCACCAAAAGAATTAATCAAGCGGGACTATATCCGGGGAACACACTGGCCAGGGTGTTACAGAATAAGTGCTGATATTTTTTTCTGAAAATCTAACTACTCTTAAATTATGTGCAGGTACACCATCCTTTTGGAACCGATTATCACGTTGTTCTGCTAGAGGTAAATTATTGAGAGCCTCCACTAAATCATTTTGGGGTAAATTCAGATACTGGTCCGATGTTAAATTATGTTCGTATAAAAAGGGACCTATTATTCTATTTCCCAAAATTCCTGCCCACATATTAAATCCAAAACGGTGTTGCTGTCTTAATTCTTTGAATACACGGGGATTTTCCTTAGACCAGTACATTTCTTCTGTTGAAGATCCTGTTTCGACTTTCCATGCTTTCATCAGACTAAATTATCTGAGCCTAAAAAAGCCACAATTGAACTAAAGAAATTAACAAGATTAGGTTGTTACTTCATACTGCCAATACTTTTATTCCTTAGATTAAAAAGGTTGAAAAAGAATATTCAACGCTTTAGGATCCAGGTCTGTATTTTGAAAACTTCAGAAAGATGGTTAAACTAGCTCGAAACGATAATGTGTAATACATCATTGAATTAAGAATAAAAAATGCTCTTAAAATTTGATTATATGAAATTAGGGCCGTATTAGAAACAATAAAGTTGATGGTGATTGCTTGGAAGCGAAAAACGTTATAAGAAAATGTAAGTTCACTAAGATTTGCTGCGAAAAAGTTTGTCAGTTTTGCTGTACCTTTAATATTAACGCAGGAAAAAAATAAAATTAAAAATCCAAAATGTCAGTTTCTTTTTAATGCAGCAAAATCTCTCAATAGCGACCACCCTCGGATTAATCAAAAATTAATGATTGCTTCATATTTCTTATTTTCTTAAACTTGCGCTGGCTTCAGATAGGCTTGATTTTTCGACACTGGAGCAAGTTCAGGTTCCTCTTTCTCTGTCTCAGAGTTGGGAGTAGTTTCATCCGTTTCTTGGATCCCTTCAATATACTCGATACTAGTTAATTCTGGACTTTCTGTTGGCAAATCTTTATCAATAGAAGCAAATTGTTTCAAGTCCACAAATGTATCCTTAATGTTAGGAATCAGTTGTGTTTATTGTCTGTATTACACATATATCCGGCTTTCATAAAGCATTTTTTTTGTCACTGGGGACAAATTGCGCCAGACCATCAAAACCCATATCAATACGTTGGTTATGGTAATATTATTTTCGATTTTTTGAAGAGGACAACCACTGTCTATACATGTTAAAAGCCTCTTAATTAGGTAGCTTCTGTAGTGTATTTTAAAGCTCTAAATAATGCCTTGGTCCAAAGGTTGGCAATGTGAGGAATTTTGGGATGAGACGTTGCATTATCCAAAAACAACATCACTTTTCTATTCCGCTTCTTCATCTTGGTATCAAATCTGTGAAGCCACGTTGTCATGATGTCTGCTGTCATCCACACTTTTTTGTTCGAGACCCGTTGTAGAGGTAACTTATCGATATGTACGCCCTTAAAACACAGAACAGAATTGTAAATCGTTGTGTTGTTGTTTTTTTTTCAGTACATTTGTCATCTCTCGGTGCATATTATGTTTTTGTTGAGAATGCACAATAGTAGAGACCTGTCTCATCTGCATTAAATACGTGCCTTGGGTTATAATCCTTTAAAATAGCCTTTCTTTCCAAGCAGTTACTTTATTTACAGTTTACAATACAGTTAATTTCACAAAGAAAATGGATATATTGTGATTTGTAGCAAATGTTCTCCTCTTTCATTTCTGTAATAGGTGATTTAACTTCAAAACGCAAGGAAAAAGAGATATTTGAGAAAAACTGGTATTGGCGGGCATCTTGGCAAAATAGCGGCTGCGGCGGCAGGTACTGATTTGTGCAAAATGTGAATTTTTGTTCTATATACCGAAATCTAAAAAATTTCAAAACTTCCCGAGGTAAGGCCATTTTTTATGACCTAAGGGGTGGACTATAAAGATTCGATTCAAATTGTAGTTTTCGACTAAACCTGCACGTAAATAAGTCGTTGTATACAGTGTGTCCACGGATAGAGTTCGGAAGAGGAAAAACTTCTTTATTTGTGGGTTTAGAAGAAAAAGTTATTCTTTATAAAAACGTCTGCTTGTGTTAAAACTACAATTTCGAATACCAAATTTACGATTACTATACAGGGTTAGTCAGAAACAACATTTTTAGTTTTTTGGATTTCGTTTAAAATAAATTTACGTAAACTATTGTTGCTTTCCTACTTAGAATATAATTTTATATCTGGCCGAATAACGATTTTGTTGTAAGAAAACTATTTCTTATTTGTATTTTTATTATTACATGTCATAGGTATTTCTTCATTTTATTTAATCATAAATTATAAAATAATAAAATAAATAACGTTCTATTCGAACGTGGTACCACCGAGTTCAGCGCATAGTTCAACTCGATATCTGAATTCCCGATAACAATTCCTAATTTGCTGTATTGGGATATTTGCAATGACTTCTCTTATTTTTTCTTTCAAGAGATCTAGGTTATTATTGAAATTGGTTTTATACACATGTTGCCTCAGATATCCCCACAAATGAAAGTCCATAATTGTGAGATCGGGACTCCTAGGTTGCCACTCATTTGGACCATACCTTCCAAACCATTTGTTCCCAAACGGATGATTTAGCCAATCACGAACAATTATCGTGGAATGAGCGGGACAGCCGTCTTGTTGGAAATGTAATTTTATTCGATCAGCTAAAGGTATATCTTGCAAATGATCATAAAAAAAAGTGTTCAGAAGATGCAAATAAGTGTGTTGATTTAAATTGTTTTCAATAAAATATGGTCCAATGATTCCATTGCAAGTAATAGCACACCACACGTTAACTTTTTGTGAATACTGTCTTCTAGAGCAGATACGACAATTAGGATTGTCGCGGCTCCAATAGCGACAGTTTTGCGAACTAACTACCCCGTTTGTGGTAAACGTTGCCTCGTCCGAGAAAATAATATTATTAACAAAACTTCTTTGTCTAAGGATATGTTCCCCTATCAACAAACAAAAATCCAAACGCTTCATGTCGTCATTTTCTTCCAGAAAATGATTAAATTTAGGTTTGTACGGACGAATTTTGTTGAATTTTAATATTTATTCTACTAGAGATTTACTCACATTACCAATCTGAGAAGATCTTTTTCTTAAAGACAGTTTGGGAAAATTTCTAACTGAATCCATTGTCATTACAGTTACAGCATCATCTTCATCATACTTTTTTTCTCCCTTTTTTTATTTAAAACACTACCAGTTCTCATGAATTTTATTACAATTTTTTTTAAACCCTTGTCCGTGAGAGAAACAGCAGGCCATATCTCATGGAATTCTCGAAGAACTGCCATATAGCTTTTTTCATGTCCTAAACCATAACTTCGCACAATATAAATTCTTTGTTCTAACGTTAGCATTTTCTAATTTCACTATTATGCAGATTTATGAGAAAATTATGACACAAATATCAACAATTTGAAAGATGCAAAGTAACTAAACATTTCATTTATTTAGAACAGGCTACTTGATATTTTATTATTTTAATAGTAGCTTTGAAATTAACCACTTTGAGAAAAATGTTTATTAGACTTTTTTGCACAATTGGTGTAATAAATCACGGTTTTGAAAATATTTTCATATAATTTCAAAAAAAAAATCGAAATCAAAATAATTAAAAATGTTATTTTTGATGTACCCTGTATACTAATCGTAAATTTGGTATTCGAAATTGGAGTTTCAACACAAGCAGACGTTTTTATAAAGAATAACTTTTTCTTCTAAACCCACAAATAAAAAAGTTTTTCCTCTTCCGAACTCTATCCGTGGACACACTGTATATCTGTGCATCTCTGAAATAACTAAACAAGGGTCTCATGTTATAATAATAATAATAATAATAATAATTTTATTGCTGATTCGCCACAAATTTTCTTAAAGGTAATATCGTGCCGACGATGAAATTTTTCTAACCATCCATTTGATGCCTTGAAGTTATCTAGTCCTAGACATTGAACAGATTTGAGGGCTTTTGCTTGAATTATGGGCCCGGATATTTGTAAGTGCTTGTTTCGCGCCTTACAAAACCAGATAAAAACAACTTGCCCACTGCCACTCCTTCGGTTTTGAGAAATTTTCTTTGTGTTTAACGTTACCACCATCTTACCACAAATTTTAAAGCCACATAGTCACTTGGGTCTTACCCACTTTAAAATTTTCAGCAAGTTTCCTCTTAGTTAAACCAGTTTTTCCTCGATTACCTTCAATTTCTTCGCTTATAGAAAGATATTTTTTTTCCCGCCATCTTCAAATATTTACGTTAATCCCAAAACACACAAATCTGTCCAAAACAAAAGTAATGTTAACAACCGATTTATCAGCCTTTAAAGCACATTGAATGGATCTACCTGCAACAAAGTAATTAGGAGATGTACCTATATTTCTTAAGAATTGTCGGGTCGGGTCTTACTGCCCCTAATGGAGGGTGTTTTTAGCATTAATATTTACTAAAAATTACAATGATGAGTGCCTGCGGTGGTTTAACAGATGAGTCGGTAAAGAAGAGTATAAAATAATGAGATTTCCATTTTTAAGTATACGGGGAATTCATAACCGGTATATAGAGGCGGTCGCAAACAGAGGTTTTACTGTAACTCAAATATTAAACATTTTACCAAAACTTGTGGTGTGTCATATTATTAGTTTCTTAATTGCACAACTTTTTCTCTATTCAGTTAAAGTTGTATCTCTTACCATAACCGAGATCCCCATAAAGGCCCTGCTTATCTTAAGCACCCTGTATACCTATCTACTGCGCACACAAAAACCAGAACTCATGCTATATTGCACGACCTGTACTTTAAAATTGGCTTTAAAGTTTCAATTGCTGTTTAGCCTATATGCATCGTTACCCAGCGGCTTCTCGAACACACGCGATTTACAGAAACCTAACCTAGAATCCAAAGCTAACTTCTGGTCAGTGTTGCGCGGCAAACTTCATGCGTTTCTGCTTTTGCCGCTGATTACAAAACCACACCCTTACCACGTTCTTCTTCAAGTCCAACTTTTCCGCGATCGCGGCTATTTTCTCGCCGCTCGGTCGCGGCTGCACCGCGAAATACGCTTCTAAACTACGTTTTTCCGGCGCCGCAATGGAAGTTCTTTTTCGCTTTTTTTCACCGGCTGGCAGCACGCTCGGCGCGTCCGGATCTCTTCTTTTATTTTTCGCCTGGGCTTCCGCTTCTTCTAGCCACGCTTGCAGGATCGGTTTGAGCGCTATCATGTTGTTATGCGACAGCGTCAACGATTCGAACCTGCAAATGGTGGATTGGGAGAGGGCGCCGACCCCGGGTAGTTTGAGGTTCGCCAGAGCCTTACCTACGTCCGCCTGGGTGACTCCTAGTTTTATTCGTCTTTGTTTAAATCTGGAAATTATGGAAATACAAGGCTGTTAATGAACGTCACGTAGATAGTTAAGGGAATAATAGTACTGGTCAGAATAGAAAAAAAAATGTAAAGGTACGTATGCGAGATGTTACACGTGGCGACATCTCGCGGCAATCAAGCAATCCACCCAGCCAGACCAGCGAGGTCTTAGAATCGACCAAATGCTGGAATGGAACCCCCATAAGCAGTGTTATATTTCCATACAATAGGCGCCAGTGTAATGTTTTCCACTAGACAATTCTCAGGCGCCAGTATTCACCTTAGGGTAACCTAAAATATACTGCAACAAGGCAACCTATCCACCCTTACTCTGACAACCGTACACCCTGGAGGATGTACTTCAGACAACAGTCCCTAAAAATGACTTATGTTGTGCTGCCTGAAATCTCACCCCTTAGCTAGCTCAAATCAGGGTGGGTTTGCTATTTTACTTCTAGATTGAGAGGTTTACCACTCTTATATAAGTAAGTTGAAGTCAAATCCTGAAGGCGCCACCTTAATTTTATTTTACTTAAAAGCCTTTAAATGTTCTAGTGTTTGGCTTTAGAAAAAAAAAAAAACTAGGAAAAAAAAACAAATATGTCACAATTGGTTTACAATTGCTTCTTATAAGCTCTCATTTACTCAAGTCCCTCAAAGACGCTGTCTTTGAAATCAAAGCCAAATTTTAGCAGAGGCTAATACAAATATTTATTCCTAAAGTCGTGTTAGGCCCCTGGCTACTTGGATTTATAAATGCAAGCTCCTCTTACTTTGGTGGACAATAGGTACTTAAAGTTAAAAGATAAATAAGTGAAATATAATAACAAAGTGGTAGTATTAGGTTTGACATAAAAGTTCTAAAGGTTTAAATTACAAAGTTATCATCAAAAGAATAAGCAAAAGTCAAACCCTGTTTGACAGGGCCTTGCACAAGACGGCCACTGTCATACCTACGCTGTAAAAAAAACGACTGTGGAGAAAGCCAGTTACCATTGGCAGAAATTTGTTGAATTATCGACTTTAATCGATCGTATATTTGAATAATTCTTAAACTAATATATTTTAACAACTAAATTTTGTACTTAGAAAATTTATCATCTCTGTTCTTTTCACTCTAATTTAAGTCACTTGTAAAAATGGTCTGATCTGGCAGCCACATAGACTCACATCCAGGACATTACCTCAGACTTGGAATTTCCGCAAGGTCTGTGCAAGAACCTCTCACAACTAACTAAATTTACCATAAGAGCATTATTAAAGAACAATACAAAATCTTACGAGTATACCTGTGGTTACTCGATAAGTGTACTGGCCACTCGGGCGTAGATAAGTTAAAATGTTAAAGTTACAAATGTTAAATGGCCTTTAGCCGGGAAACAAAAATATTTACTTTATAATTAATAATTTGTAACTATATTTACAACGAAATTAGCTGTAACAGACCACCTAACGTTTACAATGCACAAATTCTATACATATCATGGGCTCAAAACTTTATCAAAACACTGTTTATAGAACAATATGCAAATACAAAATATTAATATGACTAAGATCTTAAAGAAAAATGATATAAGTGTATGACTTAATACTTTGGAGTAAGGTTCGATACCCTGATTGTACCACAGGACTCAGGTGTTCACAGGAAAGGCTTATCTTGAGAAACAGCATACACGCCGCGGGGAAAAACCCTAAAATCGAATTTTAGATGTACATGAAAGAAACAAATTTCATAAGACCCATCGAGGGTAATTATATACTAAAGTTTATACCTACCGTCTAGGACCGCTTGCTGCTGAAGTTGATGGAAAAGCATTTTTAATCGGCATTCCGCCCAAAGAATAGCAAACTACTATGCCATATTCTTTTTAATAAATTTGTGGAAGTTTTATCGGCACCACATGGCCTTCCCTGCCCAAGAAAACTAAATTCAGGAGTTACATCCACAAACGTGCTTTCACTCAAGCGTCTATTGTCGAAAGGGCTGATAACATTCCGTCTTTAACATACATAGTTACCAAAACAATCGTCGACAAGTTATCATACCAATCCATGAAAAACTATAACCACTTAAAACCATAGAAAACTTACGGCAACCGAAGTCAACCAACGCAAAAATATGCCTTAATTAACCAGACGTGGTCGTGAAAATCCACAGAACTGTCAATCTGACACTGAATCACAGCAGTCAAAGTATTTGACCTACATCTTATACCGGGTGTTGCATCGTCGAGCGGGACATAAAAAATCCCATGTAATTTTAAATGGGGTCAATTATTGGCTTCCCTAATTATTTTAGAGAAAAATTCTATTTAGGTTTATTAAAGAGCACTAAAACCCACATTCAAGAGAATAACTTTAGATATTTTTGATGAGCCCGTTTACGGGTTATCGCCGATTTCTTTTTAACTATTTCTCCTTTTTATGGCCCCGTATTTGCGGGCACCAGTCAAGGTAAAAGATGACTGTCAAATAAAGTTGTCATTTTGAAATGTGTGCTTTATTGTTATAAAAACTCGTACATCGAAAATACTAAAGGTGTATTTATGAGTACAAATTAATCTGAATAAAACTAAAATAAAGTATCCAATTACAAGGTTAATTATGACATTTTACATGTTTCAATATTTTACTAATTAATAGGTAGGTACTATTAAATTGTTAGAACTTTAGGATTTAAGAATATGTTCAAATATTCCTCCATTGACTGCTAGACAATAACCGAGGCGATCATAAAATTCTCTTCTTACATTCGCTAGTTGGTAAACTGAAATTCTATTGCATTCGGCAGAAATAGCATTCTTTAACTCGTCTAGATTTGGGTATTTTTTATCTTTGTATATCCTGTTTTTTAAATGGCCCCAGAGAAAGAAATCATTTGGCGATAAATCAGGAGACCTGGCTGGCCAATTTACTGTATGATTTAAGCCAATAACATTTCCATTAAAAGCACGGTTTAAATATTCCCGGACAGCCAGGGTACTATGTGCCAAGCAGCCATCAATTTGGTACCAAACTTCCTGATTTTCCCTGGCGGCATGATGTAAAGTAGGTAAAATATGATCTTCAAGTAGTTCCAAAAAATATTCTGCATTTAAATTTCGTGTAAGAAATAATGGCCCGATAATATTTTCTCCGAAAATCCCAGCCCATACATTAACTTTTTGTGGATATTGCGTCCTTGTTTCCACAAACCTGTGTTGGTTTTCTTTGCTCCAATATTGATAATTTTGAACATTGGGTTCATTGTTTAAGGTAAATGTGCATTCGTCAGTAAGACAAATGTTTTTTAAAAATTCCCTATCCATGTTTGCTCTTTCCATCATACCAAAACAAAACTCCTGTCGTCGTATTTCGTCCCTATCTCTTAGCTCTTGGTGCTTTTCATATTTGTATGAATAATATTTATGTCGTTTCAAAGCTCGTAACGCTGTGGTGTGATCTAATCCTATGTCATCCTCAAGTTTCCTTGTGCTGATCTTCCCATCATTTTCTTCCACGCACAATAAAACTTGCAAGTCCCTATCATTTCTTGCATCTCTTCTTTGTTCCTGCCTTTCTTCACATCTGCAGTTATTTATTACAGTGCCTTTTGTCTCAAATTTCTTGATAGTCCTTTCGACTGTAGATTTTGCAGGTATCGGTATATTCGGATACAGAGCAGCAAACATGTCTGACACATTTTGATAACTATTTCCTTGATAATACCATTTAATCATCAATATTTTTTCTTCAGAAGTGTAATTAATGGCTAATATTTTCGATGTACGAGTTTTTATAACAATAAAGCACACATTTCAAAATGACAACTTTATTTGACAGTCATCTTTTACCTTGACTGGTGCCCGCAAATACGGGGCCATAAAAAGGAGAAATAGTTAAAAAGAAATCGGCGATAACCCGTAAACGGGCTCATCAAAAATATCTAAAGTTATTCTTTTGAATGTGGGTTTTAGTGCTCTTTAATAAACCTAAATAGAATTTTTCTCTAAAATAATTAGGGAAGCCAATAATTGACCCCATTTAAAATTACATGGGATATCCTATGTCCCGCTCGACGATGCAACACCCGGTATACAAGGTTAAAAAGTTATTTCTATTGATAACTTGAAAGTTCACTAATTACCAATCAATTAAAACAAGGATTTGGAGTGTGATCTAAAAGTAGTATGAAACAAAAGAACAGAAATCAATCCACGTGGCTATGTCCTACAAGATACAAAACATTTCTGAAATATAAACATCAACAAAGGTTTCAAACTGATTTAAGTAAAACTATTGGCTATTAACAGGTAACTAAATTATTAATTGAGGTCTAAGGTGAGAGTCTACGTAGGTACTTTAACAATTTATAACCGAAAACTTAACATAGATAACCAAACTTATGAAATGCAATTTTTGAACTGTAACAGCAGGTATCTAGGTCAAGTAGGGTTTCGCCGTATTACGGCTCATCCGCAAGGCTATAGAGCTTGACGAAAAGGAAAGGGATCTCATAGTGCATTTCAACACAGAATGTACGTATGCGAGATGTCGCACGTGGTGATGAGCCGTAATACCGCGAACGCGTTCAAGGATTGGGTCTGACGGAAAGAAAAGGAACAAGCTTGTTTAAACCTCTTTAAGCAAAAGAAGTAATCATAAACATGCGGTTAAAAAGGCTCCATTTTTAAACTTCAGAAACTAAATTGTCAGAGGCAGTATACGAAGTACTTACATCTTTTGCGCTAGCAACATTTTTACTCTCCTGAATATTAAAAATGAAGCTCTTTTGACCACATGTGTATGTGGGATACCAAGCCCTGGATCTCTTGGGCGGTCGACTTGGCGGCCGTGTTGACCGTATTTCAAGTGGACGCCGAGACAGATTTATGGAGGCATCGGCGCCGATGGGTACTTAATGGTTTGGTACGGGAAGAAAGGGGCTTGGGAACAGGGATTGCGGATCTTGCATAAACAGACTTTTTACGGCTTTGGTCGATGAAGCCACGCTGTAATTCGAATTGTATTTTCTCTAATTAATAAAATACTGTGTGTTTTAAGTCCTGTGTATCATTTCTTACATCAGAAGTGGGATTCGCTCACTAAAAGCACCATGGAAGAGTTCGCGAGGATTTTAACCGAATCGTTTAGAGCCCTAAAAGACGATAGTGCTAAAACATCCGTGTCGACCCCAGTTTTCAATCCAGTTCGGGATGATGACGGCGCGTCAAAATAGTGCGACGAAATGGAAAAACTAGGAGAGACTTTTCACTGGTCAAGTTACGAACTATTAGTTAGGAGTGCAAGTGGCCTTACTGGGGAATCTCAAGAATGGTTTTCAATGTGAAAGCCTGTGCAGAAAACTTGGGAGGATTTTAGGACCGAAATATCCAGCCTCTATCCAGCGAAGCGCAACCTCAGCGTCAAGCTACGCAGAGCTAGCCTGTTTACCAGCGACGAGGCGGATTCCTATTGTGAGTATGCCAGAAAAAAAATGTTCTTATTAATTCGTTAAATCTTAACCTGTCGGTGAATCAAATTTTGGAAATTGTCATTGGTGATATCACCGATATACATGTCAAAACTGCCTTCGTAACACCCGACGGGCACTACGAGTTTTTGCGTATGCCCTTCGGCCTGGCAAATGCTCCTGCTGTTTTTCAACGCGCAATCTGTAAATCATTAGGCGATTTAAAAGATAAAGACGCGTTAATTTACCTAGATGACATTTTGATTCCGTCGAAATCTGTTTCTGAGGGTCTGCAAAAATTAAATCGAGTCCTAGGTGCCCCCTCTCGGTTGCAGGATTTTCACTAAACATTAAAAAATGTCACTTTTTCGAGACCACGATTGAGTCTCTAAGGCAAGAGGTATCAGAAAAAGGGGTAAGACCTGGGGAAAGTAAAGTGGAAGCGCTGTTAAAAGCCGCCGACCCACAAAACAAAAACAGGTTCGACAGTTCATGGGTTTGGCGAATTATTTTCGTAAATTTATTCCCAAACTATCGTCGCGCACAGCTTGCATAACGAATCTAACGAAAGTTAACGAAAAGTTTGTCTGGGGCGAAGATCAAAAAATAGCGAAAGATTATGTTTGCGCGTTCCTGAGTCAGAGGCCTTTATTAGCCTTTTTTGATCATAACTTACCAACAGAGCTGCATACTGATGCCAGCTCTATCGGTTTTGGGGCTATACTTTTTCAGCGCCACGAAAACAAGCAGCTAAAAGTAGTCGCATATTTTTCAAAGCGGACATCGAACGAAGAATCCAAATATCACTCGTACGAGCTAGAGACTTTGGCAGCATATTACGCGATTAAACATTTTCGAGTTTATTTGTTAGGGATTAATTTTAAACTTATAACAGATTGTAATTCGCTAAAATTATCACAAAATAAAAAGGAACTGATTCCTAGGGTTGCGAGATGGTGGCTTTATTTGCAGTCATTTGACTTCGACATCGAGTACCGAAAGGGTAAATATATACAGCACGCCGACTATTTCAGTAGAAACCCCGCGGAGGTGGTCCCCAAAGTTAATGAAGTAAATACCATCTCCACCGACAACTGGCTGCGCAAGGCTCAAAAACATGACCCCGAGACCCAAGCCATTCAACGACAGCTTCTGGAGGGTAAACTCACCGGCGATTATTTCTGTCAAAACAATATCATTTTTAGAAAAATAAACACCGGTCAGGACCCTCCAATGTATCGTGCTTTTGTTCCGAAGGGCAGTCGTCTAGGCTTGTTAAGGCTATTCCACGATGAGCAATGTCACGTCGGCCCACATAAAACATTCGCAAAAATAAATCATTATTTTTGGTTTCCTAAAATGACGAAATTTGTCAAGAAATATTGCGACAATTGTTTAAAGTGTATTGTCGGTAAAGCTCACAGTGGCCCCAAACAGGCCTCATTACATCCCATTGATAAAAAGCCCATCCCTTTTCAGGTAGTACACGCCGACTGCGTAGGACCGTTTCCGGTAGCTGCCGAAGGGTTTAAATACTTATTGCTTTTAATCGATTCTTTTACCAAATTTTTATTTCTAGTACCCCTTAGGACCCTTTCAGGTCCCGAGATGTGTGACGCTCTAAAGTTATATTTAAATATGTTTGGCATTACCAAAACTTTAATTTGCGATAGAGGTACGAATTTCACCGATAAGGTCGTAAAACAAATGCTGTCAGAAGTAGGATTCGACAGCACTTGATTGCGAAAAGCGCCCCTCGCGGTAACGGGCAAGTTGAGAGATATGTCAATACTGTTTTAAATTTACTTCGAACAGAGATCAACGATAAGCCTGAGTGGCCAAGCCTCATTTTAAAGTTACAAACAACGCTTAATACCACCGTGCAAAAGACTACGGGATTTTCACCTATTTATTTGTTAACGGGAGTCAACGGTAGCATACCCGATATTAAAACGCTGACTGAATCTATACCAAATCGCGACGTATCTAAAAGTCTGGAAGACGATCGAAATCTGGCATACCAGCGAATTAGGAACCAGGCTGAGCAGGCAAAACATCTGTTTGATAAGACAAGGAGGTCGAATAAAGTATTTACTGAAGGCGACCTTGTATTTCAACCTTCGGGCAGTAACCACTTGGCAAAGTTGGACAAAAAATACGAGGGTCCTTTTGAAGTGGTACAAGTTTTACCGAATGATAGATTTGAATTAAAAAACCTGTCGACCAATAGAAAAACTGTTGTTGCAAAAGACATGCTTCGGGTCTGGCCAGGCGAATTCTCCGAGGACTAAATTTTGACTTTATAGGTAGTTAATCAGTGGTATTATAATCCGTGAAAGCGATTGTGAGTAAACGAAAAACAAAAATTATTGCTGCGATTATATTCTCCGATAACGCTTTGCAAACATTTGTGTTTGTTGAAAGCCATTTAAAACAAAAACTATTACTGCGACTATATTCTCCGATAACGCTTTGCAAACATTTGTGTTTGTTGAAAGCCATTTAAAACAAAAATTATTGCTACGACTATAATATACTCCGATAACGCTTTGCAAACATTTGTGTTTGTTGAAAGCCATTTAAAACAAAAATTATTGCTGCGACTATATTCTCCGATAACGCTTTGCAAACATTTGTGTTTGTTGAAAGCCATTTAAAACCAAAATGATTGCTGCGACTATAATACACTCCGATAACGCTTTGCAAACATTTGGGTTTGTTGAAAGCCGTACTTCGAAACAAAAATTATTGCTACGACTATATCCTGCGATAAAGCTTTGCAGACATTGCTGTTTGTTGAAAGCCGTACTTTAAAACAAAAAGAGCCATCGTAATAAATTGGAGTTCTTGTATTGGCGGCGAGTGTCACTCACAATCTGCTCGCGCGGCGAGGGTGTTAATAAAAAGAACCATTCGGCAAAAATCTGTTTCCGTTTCTTTTGTTTCAGATCATCAGCTCCTGTTCATCATCCCAGTAATTCGAGAACGAATTACTTTGTCAGAATGGCCGTGTGGGATACCAAGCCCTGGATCTCTTGGGCGGTCGACTTGGCGGCCGTGTTGACCGTATTTCAAGTGGACGCCGAGACAGATTTATGGAGGCATCGGCGCCGATGGGTACTTAATGGTTTGGTACGGGAAGAAAGGGGCTTGGGAACAGGGATTGCGGATCTTGCATAAACAGACTTTTTACGGCTTTGGTCGATGAAGCCACGCTGTAATTCGAATTGTATTTTCTCTAATTAATAAAATACTGTGTGTTTTAAGTCCTGTGTATCATTTCTTACATGTATAAGTATTTTTTTCCCACTTTGACGAGCACTATCACCCCCTTAAATATCTACGTAACATTCATTAACACCCTATATATTGTCAAAGCTATATTAAGTGGAAAAAACAAAAGATGTACCTTTCGGCAAAAGCTTCCAATTCTCTGGGATCTGTATCAGCGTCGGGATGCAGGCCAGCAACCGCAGCCGCCGCCGCTGCGGCTGCCATCGCCGATGGGTGGTGTGCTCCAGGATGACCTCCATGTCCTGGATGATGTCCTGAAGCAAACACAACGATCAGATTTGTTTTTCACATAAATTCATGTAATAATTATTTATGTTATAAAGGATCCCCTACTACTTTTATAAGAAAACAAATTTTTTATTAAAAAATATAATCTACACCAACCAAAATTCATAATATCTATTTAGGTATTTATAATTTTGAAACCACCGCAATACATTAAATACTGCCCCCTGATTGGCCGTGCGAAGTCATATTTTTAGACGTATACGCATAATCTATCGAGTTCCAATATGCTCATCGGTCTGCAGCACTGCATTTTGGGCCCGTTCGGCTAAAGAACTTATGACGCGCCTTTTAAAATTATAATTAAGCCGCCGAAATATCTAGTTACCCCTTCATGGATTCGGGAGTCTATCGCGGTTTTTCGATTCAGGAAACACGGCTTCCGCGAGAGTTTATTGTTTTTGTGACAATTTGTTTACTTTTGTACTTCGTTTTTGAGTTTTTTTTTTACATTTTGTGATAGAGTGGAGCAACGAAACGGTTTGTGTAAATTTACTACATAATTACAAACCGCGTTTCCGCTTAAAGAGAAGCAAACTGTAAATAATAGGTAAAAATGTATACTTGTTTTATTAGTTTCTATTATAAAATTCTGTTAACTTTTCTTAATGATTCTTAGGCAGGGTTGGGTTAGTAGAAAACTTTACGTAATCGAGGTAGGAAACAGTAGAAAATAGGCAAATTATATAAAAGTTCATCAAGAAAAAGCATAGTCTTATTTAGAGAACAGAAGAAAAATAAAAAAGTCAGTGTGTTCCAACGAGGACTGAACATGTACTTTTTTAATATTGCGGTAGCTCTTTTTATAACATTCATATATAATCTTTAAATGATGCGAAGTAATAAATCAATCAAAACCGTGTTCTCCATGCGCGTGCAAGATTTTTTGGCATATATAGATTTAAGTTGGCCTGAAAAAGAAGAAAAAGTGTTGGCGTCCAAAACTTCTACTATTCGATTTTTGGAAATGCTTTGTTTGTAAGATTCTATATTATATCTTGTTCTTGTTTTTATATTACGTAAAATAGTAACACCCATTTTTCATATGTTATAACGTATATAATATAATACAATTTTAGGAGAATAGGCATGTTTAAGATTTTTAATTAAAAACCTTCCCCAATACACGCTCCTGGCTATGGGATTTTCCCAATAACAATGGTAAATCCTCAAAAATAATAATATCTTGCGATAAATTCAGGGTGGACTTACCTAAGGAATGCTCATTATTTGGATTATTTAATGTAAACACAATAGATTTTAAGCGATGATGTTTAAATTGTTCTTGATATCCCGGTATGCATCTTGCATATTTAATGAGCATTTATTTAATTATAATTCTTAAATTATTTCTTCTAATTTTTAAATTAATGTTATTATATTAAATTTTTGTTTTCTTCTCTGACTTTTCGGATGCTTTTTAAGTAATTTCTTCCCCAACAGACGATATCGCTTCTGTCTATTAAAATCGATTGCCTATTATGTTTCTTCACCGAAAAACCATTTTTTTATAATTTCCAAAGCGTATTTCTACACATGAATGATTATTCTTGGTCTTCTCGGATTGAGGACAAAAATTTTTTGTCCAGGTTGGGAATTTATTTTTTTAAAAACAAACTGTGAACTTTTTGCCTTATTCTCTGCATTAAAACGTCATCCAGCTGAAGTTTTGGTCGGCCTGGAGAAGTTTTTGGAGGTTGGACGTCAGCACTTTTTTCTTCTTTTAAAAGTTTATATATTGTTGTTTTCCCAACGTTAAGCATATCTGCTGTAAATTGCAGTGCATTGTCAACACTCAAATCTGCATTCTTACTTTTAATAGAATCGTAACAGTTAAGAATTAATTTTTTTTTGTTTACCGTACATAAAGCGACTCTAGGGCGTTTAAACAATTGTTGAAAATTCTCCATATTTAACTAAAAAAACACTGACACTTCACACTTTAACTAGTTTCACTGAGAAACAAACACACAAGGTAGGTATGTATGTATAAGTAGGTATATTATTCCAATAGAGACACCCATAATTAGCAAACCAGGATTAGGTATAAAAAAAAGGAATAAAATGATTAGGGCAGAAGCGAAATAAGTACCTAGACTAAGTAGTTTTGATAAAATTGCTTTCTAAAATTCCAGGTAAATGGTATGGCTGTACAGGGATATTTTTTTAAGTGTCTTACCCGATTGGCGATTTTCCTGCTCACTATAATAAAAAGCAAACCACACATTTCTCAATAATTTTCGACAAGAAAGCCGAATTTAATGTCAAAGAATATATAGGTTCACAAATTTGACAGATACGACACCATTTTGAATTTTTTTAAATGACAACCCTTATAAATAACCATACGAGTAAATTGCACTGGGTGATCCGATTTCAAAAACCTATAGTTGTTAATATTTATTTTCAGCCGTTTCAGAAATATGGGAGTTCCTAATTTGCCTTCATCGATTTTGTCTTTTAAGTGTCTCACCCCTTTAATAACTAGACCTTCTAAGCTGAACACCTTAAATTTTTTCACAGTTATGTAATTTCCCGTGACCAAGCCATCTACGTTATAATCAAATCCGACAGATGTCAAAAAGTGACAGATACGACGAAAAAAAAAAGAATAACAAAAAGGTAGAAAGTATGGTAGATTAATAGAAATATAGAAATAGTAGAGAAAGGTAGGATAGAAGCAGATTTCTTAAACCTAAAGTTTTTGTATTTTTATTTAAATTATTTTATTATTTACAATTCACTAATTTCTGGAAGACAATTACACAAAACAAATAACAACGAATTTTAATTTCTATTTGTTAAATTAATAATTCTTACTTTTCATTTACTTCAACTAGCCATGCAATAAGAAATCTCAATCATTCTAGTGGCACCCAACTGCCTTTTTTTACTTTTCCCAATAGTTGGTTGGAATAAACAAAAGTGTATAAAATATGTTAAAGAAATTACTAAAACATTTTGCCATTTTAAGTGGCGGTAGTTTGTTGGAAGGGGTACAAATTTTTGTTTAAAGCCAATCACTATAATAATAAATAATTATTAACTTTACTTGTTAGAGCTTGATAATAGAACTCTAATAATTTAAAAAAAAAAACATGTACTGTTTCTTGTTGTTTAAATTATATTGTATGTGGGATAACGTTTTCGTTAAGACTCAAATTACCAGCAAGAAAATTGGGGTTTTCAGCTTAGCGTAGATATGGCTTGGTCACGGGAAATTATGTAACTGTGAAAAAAATGAAGGTGTTTAGCTCAGAAGGTCTATTTATTAAAAGGGTGAGACACTTAAAAGACAACATCGATGAAGGCAAAATAGGAACCCCCGTATTTCCGAAACGGCTAAAAATAAATATCAACAACTATAGGTTTTTGAAATCGACTCGCCAAATGCAATTCACTTGTGTGACTATTTATGAGAGTTGCAATTTAAAAAACTTCAAAACGGTGTCGTATCTGTCACTTTTTGACATCTGTCGGATTTGATTATAGCGTAGATGGCTTGGTCACGGGAAATTATTTAACTTTGAAAATAATTGAAGTTTTCAGCTTAGAAGGTCTATTTATTAAAGGGGTGAGACACTTAAAAGACAAAATCGATGAAGGCAAATTAGGATCCCCCGTATTTCCGAAACGGCTGAAGATATAATATACATATTAACAACTTTAGGTTTTTAAAATCGGATCACCAAGTGCAATTTACTCATCTTGTTATTTATGAGGGTTGCCATTTAAAAATATTGAAAATGGCGTCGTATCTGTCAAATTCGTGAATCTAAATATTACATTAAATTCGGCTACCTTGTCGGAAATCATTGAGAAATGTGTGGTTTGTTTTTTATTATAGTTAGCAGGAAAATCGCCAATCGGGTGAGACACTTAAAAAAATGTCCCTGTACATAATTTGAAGCTTAAAAAAATTTAATATTAAGATATATATTTGAACACAAGACTTGAATTTAATGTCGATACTTGTGCTAATTCTGCACAAATTTAAAAATCCAGGCCTATTTAAATCTATACATGCCGAAAAATCTTGCACGTCCATGGAGAAGACGGTTTTGATTGATTTATTACTTCGCATCGTTTAAAGATAAACTATAAGCAATATTCAGGTTAGGGTTAATTTTTACCTGGTGCTCCGTGTCCAGATAATGGTCCACCGTGATGATGGTGGTTCATAAAATGATTGGTGCCGTACGCCGAATGCATGTGCGACGGATTATCAGACATTGGCGTTAGCGTGGTCATCGATGAAGAGGTGATCGGGTCTAACATTTCCAGGCCATCCATGTGCCCCATCTGCAAAAAAAAAAAAAAACTTGACAATTTTTTGTATATATGAACTATATCGCCTCCCTCGGTGACTGTTCCCGGTTAAAATAAAGTGAGGTTAAAATCATGAAGCTCGTGACAAATAATTAACGGCAAATAATGACAGCTGAGGTAAATTACAATTAAATTTTCAGCTCGAAAGTACCGAATATGTTTAATCATTAACAGGAAAATCTCGTTCCTATTAAAAATTCAGGGGATTTATTAACTACTATAAATTTTCGCAATAAATCATACTTGGAAATTAATTTTGTGATTGAAGGCTTAGTTAAATTTAAAAACTCGTATTAGTGAATCATTATGATTTAAATCAATGCAATTATCGTAGTTTTAGCAAGCTTGGTTTGGCTGTTATAGTATAGATGGAACAACTTTTAAATGTTTTATTTTTCCACCCAGTTGTATGCATATTTAATTAGCAACACAGCCAAAGTCATAATTGAAAAGGCTGCGATGAAATAAAAATCCCCCTTTGAAATAATAAATATTGATTTTTGTAAAGCTGCTAATACATTTAATTCGGACTTGTTACAGGTTTGTTCAGTTTCAAAAGGTTTTAATATTTTAAATAGAAAAACAAACATTGCTTTAGTTTCAATTATTCGATGCGGATGTTTGAAAATAATCCAAGGTATTTATTGCAGGATGCATTCTTTTCTTTAAATTCAACAAATTTTTATTGTGTATAGTGTCACTGGTGTGAATGGCTTACATAAGAGAAATCTTCTCGCGAAGATTCTGACAAGTTCTGTCCCAAGATGTAATATCAACCTCTCTCGCATACTTAGCCTCTCAATGCTTTTACTTTACATGATACATAGGCACACAGTTTTAATTCACAAACGAATTCTAGACTACTATTATTATTAATAGATTGGAATGATTTAGAGTTGTTTGTTGATATAAATGAGGCTGTCAAATATTTCTATACAAAGATCTATGACATATTTAATGCATGTGTTCCAAAAAGTCGTAGAACTAAGCAATATCCTGTCTGGTTTAATAAAGATATTATCAAAAACTTAAAAAAGAAAGAAAAATTAAGACAAAAATCTCGAAAATTTGAAAATGAAAGTGAAAAAATGAGTTCGTTTTATTAAGAACGAAAGTTTAAAATTATATTAATATTGCTTATAACGATTATCTCATTAAAATACAGCAAAACATCGAATGCGACTCAAAGTCATTCTGGCAATACATTAATAGTAGGAAAGGTTCTAATACAATTCCCAGTAAAATGCATTTAGATGACAAGGAATTCAACACTGGTCAGGCAATCGCTAATGCTTTTGCTTCACATTTTAGCTCGGTTTATGAGGAAGATCCCAATATCTTTCAACTCGTAGATCATTATAGTAACTATGAAGTTATCAATTTGGAGAGAATAGACGGTGAAGATGTCTGTGATGCTGTCAAAAAATTAAAAGTAAATAAAGCGGTAGATAAGTGAAGATAAGTGGAAAGAGGTTAAAATCTATCCAATTTTTAAAAAAGATGATATGACTTATATAGAAAATTATAGGCCAATTGCTATTCTATATGTTCCAGCAAAGATCTTTGAATCAATAATTTATAAGAAAGTGTATGGTTCTATATATAGAAATATTTCTCAATTTTAACACGGTTTCATGAATAAAAGATCTACCAGCACAAACTTAACTAATTTAACTCAGTGTATATCTGAAACTCTGGACAACAAATCACAAGTAGATATAATATATTATATTGACTTTGCAAAGGTATTCGACAAGGTATCACACACAATTCTGGTAAACAAGCTGCACAATGAGTTTGGATTTCACTCAAGATTGGTAATGTTTTTTCAATCATATTTGCAATGTCGAATACAGAAGGTGGTGGTGAAGGGATATTCTTCAAATCATTTCATAGCAAAGTCTGGTGTTCCACAGGGTTCCAATTTAGGCCTTTACTGTTTATTTTATTTATTAATAGTCTAATTAAGCAAGTTAGTAGATGCAGTGTCCTTATGTTTGCTGATGACCTAAAGCTCTACCCCACTATCAATAATATCACAGATTGTCTCATTCTTCAACAAAATCTAGACCATTTACTTGAATGGTCGATAGAGAATCGACTAGAATTCAATATTAATAAATGCTATGTACTTACGTTTACCAGGAAAAAGAATCCAGTACAATTTGCCTACTACATGAACGGGGCAGAATTGAACAGAGTTACAGAAATCAAAGATCTCGGAGTTCTGTTTGATGATCAGCTTACATTTAGGACGCACATATTAAACATTGCAAATAGGGCTAAGCAGGATGTACGGATTTGTTGTCCGAAACTGTAGATACTTTAAAAACATTACTTTTATTATAAAACTGTATGTTACATATGTTAGGCCTATTCTGGAGTATGCTGCTATTGTTTGGAGTCCGTACTTTTAAAATCATAAATACTTTATCGAAGGAGTACAAAACAAATTTCTGAGATACTTGTTTCATAAGGAAACGGGGACATATTATGATGTAACAATCTCAAAAATTAGACTAAGGGAAAAATATAAATTCCAGAGTTTAGAAGAACGAAGGACTATTTCCTCTCTGGTATTTTTATATAAACTCCTAAACAATGAAATTGATGATTCTGCTTTGTTATCACAAATTAATCTCTACACATCTTCATATAGAACCAGAAACCCTGTTCTTTTTATTTAGAATCAGCTTCTACAAATAGTTTTTTGAATGCGCCACTCAATGTAATGTGTAGATTATTTAATGAAATTAGAAATGATTGTGATATATTTCATATAAGTCTAAGAGAATTTAAAATGATTTTGTATAACTTATTGTAAGCATTGGAAGGTAAATTGTAAATAGTAACTAGGTATATATATATAGAAACTAGGCTTCCTACTGTGGAAAAGGGTATCTCGATACCTGTTGAGTTTGTAAATAAATAAATAAATAAATAAATTATTGATTTTCTGACAGGTCGTGAACTAACCTGTCATACACTCCCTCTACGGGGAACATTCACTCATTCCAGATATCACCGATATCAAAAGGATTGAGCTCTGTGGGGGCCCTCTCTCTGTTATTGGGCCCGTAGGGTTCTTCTTTGGTTACCCATATACTTCTTGACTCTTCAGCTTGTTGAGAGTAGCACTGCTTTCTGCATATCCTTGTAAAGATCTTGAGGTTCGTCTAGTGCTCTAAGTTTTCCAAAAGCTTGTTTGGGATTACTCCTGTTGTTGAAACAATAATCGGCATGATTTCGATGCTGCCCATATTCCACTGTCTTCTTATTTGCTCCTGGAGGTCTCGATACTTTGATATTTTCTCAGCGTGCTTCACTAGAAGGTTGTTGTTATTTGGTATAGCTACATCTATCAATGTCGTTTTTCTTGCCCTCTTGTCTACCACAACAAGGTCCGGTCTGTTGTGGACCACCGTCTGATCAGTAAGAATAGTCCGACCCCAGTACTTCTTATAGTAGTTTTTTTCTAAAGTTGTCTGTGGTATATATTTATAATATGGAATCTTCTCGTTTTGGACAAGCTGCAGCTTCACCGCTAACTCCTGGTGTAGGATTTTGTCCATTTGTCTGCCTGTACTCAGTCGTGTCTAATTTATATTTCAGGTAGTTTCTAGTTGGTATGAAGTGATCTATTGCAATGGATTCTCCTTTTTTACCACTTGGGCGTTTTTCACCTGCCTCTAATCCCCGTTGCCGTTCTCCAGTTTTCCGATTATTCGGACCTGCTTTTCTTAAGACATTTGAGGGCCATACGGCAGTTAACAAGGGGCTACGTTTTAAGAGGACCAGCTACCTTCAGGAGGACCCTACCGATAAATACCTCTAGATTAAAATTTAACTGCAAATATCCACGTTATTTTTATTCTTTTGTATTGAACATAGCCAAATGTGATTTCTCGCATAACTACTACTAAGTAATTCCCTTTTTTTTGTTCTAATCAAAGCTATCAGCTACGCTCTATTTATAACATAATTTTACAGTATATTTCAACGTGATTTACCTTATTAATCTCAGTAATTCAGATGTATCAAGCGTTATGTAATAGAGTTACAACTTTTGCGCTGTTATAATGAGTATTTAAACTAGCCCAGCTCATCATTTTACTAATTTTGTCTGAGTTAGTAAAACATGGCGAATTAAGTATTGTTTATTTGCCATTGACCTCTTTTACAAATTAAACAACTTTTATATGTTTTTGTGTTTTGTTTTGGCGTTTTGTGCGCGCCCCCATTATTCACTCACAGGAATTTGGTGTTGCTGTGACAGGTTAAAGCTAAAAGTAGCTGGCAAGAGAGAAGAGAACCACCCCGGTTAGAACTGGCACGAGCTTGAGTTAGCTGAGGTAGGTGGTGACTAAAGGGCAGGGTTGGGCTGATTTAAATCACTTGATTTTTTTTATGTAAATCATGGTTTAAATCACTTTATTTAAAAAAAAAATCATGATTTAATGAAACTATTTATTTTTAATTCAGAACAATGAACAATATAACATATTAAAAAAATATTTACTTCCACTCCCTTGAACAATCAACATCAAAATACGCGAGACATATTGGGCCACGGCAATTTATAGATCGGGAAAGAATCAAGTCGCGACAGGAATTTTCTTGCAAGAAGCGCGTTCTGACAATATTTTGGGTAGAATTTAGACCTACTATATTGTTAGACCGACATTAAAATAATTTGTATTAATTTAAAAATAGAGAAAAATGTTAAATTTTTAATAAAATCAATAAAAATAAAAAAAATCAATAAAAATCAAAAAAAATCAATGATCTTTGATTTTTTTAATAAAAATCAAATTTTGCCCAACCCTGCTAAAGGTATATGCATTTTTTTGACCAAATATGCATACTGGTATGCAATATTTCTGAATTTATTATGGTAAAAAAGGGTAAAGAAACACACTGGGTTCTAAAAAAGATATTTATTTAAAATATATATTTAAAAAGAAATGCAAGAAAACAAAGAAAAATAAAAGTAAACAATTTTTTAACCTTAAATTGTATAGAAGGCATTTATTACTAAATACTTTTCAACATTTTTAACTAACAAGGATTATCTTCTATCAGTAAAAATATGTTTATACAAAGAGAAGCTTTTTAACATATACTGATGTAATCGGACAATACTGCAACTTACGTAATAAAGTATAAAGCCAAGATACAACTTCGTTGGATGGTTTTCCTTCATAAATGCTTTTTACTGCAGTTAAGTATTCAAATCCTTCATTCTTTTTTAAAGTTACATCAAATTTGTTCCTTACTTGACCTCCAATTTTACCGGGAATGTTGTTACATTTAGCGGAAAAAGTTTCAACAATATTAATCGAGTCTCTTAAACTTAAATTACTACTCTCTAACGAGGATATTATGTCCGGTATAAAACTGAAATTCCCCTTAATAAAAACAAGATCTTTAATTACATTTGCACTTTTTAACAACTACTTACTTTACACAACACACTGCGAATCGTCATCTAAATCCAAAATTAGTTCTTTAATGGCTTCGAAATATTCTGCGTATAATATTGCGGCCTTAATCCATGCTTCCTACTGGGTAATTACAGGTTCTGGAGGTAAACTAACTCCTGGTAATCTCTCCTTATACATCTGCACTCTTAGAGGTGCTTTTAGAAACACTTTCTTTATATTTGAAATTAATTTATTTACTAAAGGATATTCAGTTCTGACAGTCTTTGCAACTCGATTTATTCCATGTAAAAGACAGTACTTTTACCATATTCGGTGCATATGTAGACAAAAGCACTAACATCTTTTCATCTGGGACTGGATTTGGTAAGAAAAAGCTCGATAGGGACTGCTGAATAAATCGGGTTACGGTCACATTATTCGTTTTGTCTAGCTGCTTAAAAGCTATTAAATATGGGGTTGTTGCTTTATCTTCTTGAAGTGTTCCAATCATAAGATGATTCAGATTTCAGATTTCGATTTTTCCGCAACATTTTGAAATGCGTTTTTTACACTCAGCTGAACTGGCGCAGATTTCATTTTTCGTAACTTTGATTTATGCAGCAGTGTTTTTAAATGTTGATCGATTTGAAACTTCTTCTCACAAACAATAATTTTTGCACAAGCTTCACAGAAGACTTTTTCTCCTAAAAACTCTGAGAAATTTTTAATCCACGAATACGTTTTCGTCACTTTCGACATTTTGAACACAAATTTAAAATCACTAGTTTCACACTAAAAATACTGAAATATTTTTACAAACTATAACAGAAGTACGTATTACAACCCGATATAAGTACAGTTTGTTAAGCAGGTGATAATAAGGCATTATTAAATGACAATAAATAATTGTAAAAGAAACAAAAATCAACGTCTGACAATCAATAACCCTTAACAATATACCTGCAAAACCCGGAAACCCCCAATAAATACCTTGTGTATAACCAAAATGTAAGTAATAATTATTATACAGGGTGTTAATTAATGTCATGCAGATATTTCAGGGGGTGATAATACTCGCCAAAATGAGAAAAAAATGCAAAAATATGCGTGGTCTAAAACGCGTTATTTTCGTTATACAGGGTGGCAAAGTTTCAATTTTTCTTCTCGTATTTTGCGTTTTCACTCCTATATTCTGTGATAATTGTTTCAAATTTTGAACATCAACCATTTTTTAGAATATCTACAAGAAAGTATCAAAATTGTCGGTCGTAGTATACAAGGTGTTACATTTTCTTGAATCGGCTACAATTTTATCTTTCAGAACTTTTTTTTGGAGCTCCCTGCATGAATTCCGGTATGAAATTTGAACTCTCTGTTCCTTTGTTTGGCGTTCTGTTCTCTTGCACTATTCTCGTATCTGTGACCGTTTTCGATTTATTCGCAAAAATAGCCATCGATGGAAATTAAGTGTAGGCGAAATAAAGCAGAGTAAAAAGCTATTTTTATTTGTACATATGTATTCTAAGTAATTATTTTCATTTTTATTTTAGATCAAGAGTTATCAACAATCAGATAAAAACATTACAAATTAAAAACAAATTAAAACAAAACAATTAATTAGTTAATCAAATAAAAATAAAACAAAATTATAAAAACTGTTGAAAATGTCCGCCTTTTGCTAAAATGCACGAATCAAGTCTTCGCCTCATGGACTGACGGACTCTGCCAAATATTCCAGGAGTATTGCGAATGATATCGCATAAAGCTATTATTCTGTTTCTTAAATCCTCTTCTGTCTGGACTAGGATCTGATACACTAATACTTTCAGGTGTCACCAGAAAAAGAAATCCAGGCTATTCAGGTCTGGGGATCTAGGGGGCCATGGCTGAGGTCCCCCTCGACCTATCCAACGGTTGTTAAAAATTTGATTGAGAAAGTTTCTCATCTCTATGCTCAAGCGCGGTTCATCGCTAAATAAAATCGTGTTTTCAAATAACGGATTTTGGGCTAGCATTTGTAGGAACCACTGGCAAAAATTAAAACGTAGTGGAAAGTCACGTGGGCGAAGAGCTTGAACTGTTTGGATGTGGTAAGGATACATTAAGTTGTCTATTAAAATTTTCCAGACAAGCACAAATGAAATGTTAAGTGTTGCGGCAATTTTTCTCGTACTAGTAGCAGGATCATTGTCTACTGCATTCAAGACTGCTTCCTCGACTTCAGGAGTCCTAACAGTTCTGTTTGCTCCTGCTAAATGAGTGGATTTCTTGAACGATCCATTTTCACATAGTCGATTATGTAGATTTGCGTATGTCCGTGGGTCAGGCAGTATTCGATTTGGATATCTTTGTGCATACAGTCGTCTGGCTTTAGAACAATTGCCATCGGCAAGTCCATAGATTAAATGCATCTCTGCAAATTCTTGGTTTGTGAATTCAACCATCATTAACCAGTTCAAAACAACTCCGGAAACGTCAAACAAAAAAAATGTTTGTTACAAAATGTCAGAAGGACAATAAACAGAATTAACAATTGCCTATCCCAGCCTATTAGTTTTCTTCTCATATTTATTATTGCGCTATTTCGCCTACACTTAATTTCCAACGATGGCTATTTTTGCAAATAAATCGAAAACGGTCACAGATATGAGAATAGTGCAAGAGACCAGAACTCTAAACAAAGGAACAGAGAGTTCAAATATCATACCAGAATTCGTATAGGGAGCTCCGAAAAAAAGTTCTGAAAGATAAAATTGTAGCCGATTCAAGAAAATGTAACACCCTGTATACTGCGACCGACAATTTTGATACTTAATGGTAGAGATTTTAAAAAATGGTTGATGTTCCAAATTTGATACAATTATCACAGAATATAAGACAGAAAACGCAAAATACGAGAAAAAAATTGAAACTTTGCCACCTTGTATAACGAAAATAACGCGTTTTATGCATATATTTGCATTTTTTTCTTATTCTGACGAGTACGATCACCCCCTGAAATATCTGCATGACGTTAATTAACACCCAGTATAATTATCTTCAGATTGAAAAATCCCTGAAACAAGTGCCGGACTGGACATTAAACCTATAAGTCTACGAGTTTTCATGACCGGTCACTTTTTGACAACGCCGAAAACATTAAAATATGCTCATAATAGCTATTTATGCCATCAGTTACGAAATGCCTAATTTTGTGTAACTCACAAATTACACAAAATTTCATTTCGTAACGTATTGCATACAAGATTTTTTCTAATTTTGAAGAAAGTAATAAAAAAATAAAATTTAATATAATTGATAAAAATTTGGAAAACATAAATTTAGTTTTTCTAATTTTGACATATAACTGATGGCATAAATAGCTATTGTTGCTGTTACTTCATGTTAGTTGTCAGTTTGACATTTTGTAAAAAAGTCCAGACGGAAGGTTTTTATCGAGATTGATATATTTTTAGTTTTATTTTTAAAAAATGAGTCATTCAAGTTCTGAAGAGCTACCAAGCGATATTGAAGAGGCAGCAGGTAATGCTCTATTATCAGTAATTCCCAAAAAGTCAAAGGCAGTTTATGATTTGGCATACGAAAAATTTGTTACGTGGTGTGATGAGAAGAAAATTAAACATGTTAATGAGAAAATTTTACTTGCATATTTTGAGGGTAAGAAAGATCTAAAAGTTTCCACATTATGGACACTTTACTCAATGTTAAGGTCTGAACTAAATCTGAAAAGGAATATTGATATTAAAAAATATACAAATTTGGTAGCATATATTAAAAGGCAAGCGGACGGGTACAGTGCTAAAAAGTCAAAAGTTTTTATTAAAAAAGATTTTGTCAAATTTTTATTGGAAGCTGATGACAAAGAATACTTAATGGCTAAGGTTGCAATGATAATTGGAATGGCAGGAGTATGCAGAAAAGCAGAATTAACATTTCTTCCAGTTGAAAATGTTATAGACGAAGGAAGCCATTTTCGTGTTGATATTCCACCTTCAAAAACAAAAGTTATACGGCAGTGTGCAATTACCACTGAAGACATTGAAAATACGAATCTTGTTGAAATATTAAGAAAATATATTAAGTTGCGTCCCCAGATTCTTAAACACAACAGATTTTTTGTAAAATATGCGAATGGAAAATGTACCAGAAATCCTGTGGGAATTAACACATTTAGCAGTATGCCAAAAGTTATTGCACAATTTCTTGGTCTTTCAAATCCTGTTTTATATACTGGCCACTGCTTCAGAAGAAGCTCTGCCACTTTCCTCGCAGACAGTGGCGCTGATCTTTTAAAATTAAAGAGGCACGGAGGTTGGAAATCTAGCTCTGTTGCGGAGGGATATGTTGAAAATTCCATGAATAATAAAAAACTTATAGCGCAAGAAATATTTGGTGAAACATCTAATGCAATGTGCGTCGCTTCCCAAATAACAGCAAGTTCGAGCAATGAAAAAAATATGTCGTCGGGAATTAATTTGAATAATTGCAATAATTGTGTTATCAATATTTATAATAATTAATTAATTTATAATTTATGTTTTTAACTTGTATTATAACAGTTTAATAAATAGAATAATTCTTATTGTCACTAATTTTGAAATACATTTTTCGTCACCAATTGCATAAAATTTTACTTTATGCAACTAGTTACAAAAAGTAAGACATTTCATAATGTCAATCAGTTTTAAAAAGTGTCACTTTATATGTCAAAATTAGAAAAAATAATAATTTGGGAAAAATATGCATTCTATTATAAAATTGACAAAATATGCAAAAAATGCAGATATATGCACTTTGCATATATTCCGCCCTTTAGTGGTGACCTTAAACTTTATTTAATATTTAGAATGTGTGACAATAGAATAATTTTTACCTTTGGTAGCATAAGTTTGAAACCGATAGGTCCTGATAGAAAATAGTTTCAATCTATTATTTACCAAAGTGAATTGGGTTTAATTCACCCTCGCACATAAAAATTCGATGTATTCAATATTAAATATTCCCAAAGTAATTATTTTTATGCAACAGAACGTGTTTAAATTTCGACAAAACAAACAAAGCGCAAAAAAAAAAGACCGACAAAAATCAACATATAAAGGCAAACAAAAAAGTTTATGTATTTTTTCCACAATCGTAGTTTTCATTGCATGCGTTGTGAAAATTATGATGCAATCATGACACAGAGGAATATGGAGACCATAAAATGGCGTAGTAAACATGAATTTTGTTTTATGGAGATATTTCGGGTCGTATTCGGAGCCAGCAAAATTTTATGCTTCATTTACATGTAAAAATATTGTAAAATGCACTCGCATTGCTTTTATGCTTATAAAAATGGGCTGTAATTTAGAGTTTTGATGAAATAAAGGCTAATATATGACGGTAGTAACTTAGATGGCTCGAAATTTAGAGCGAATAAATTATAATTTCTTTACATGCGAAGTATATAGCTGCTTCTTTAAACGAGTTAACGGGTTTAGCTGCCTAGTAAATGAATACGACTTGCCTAAATTAACGAACATTTGTTTAATTGAAAGTATTTGGTTTTTTGTAACCTACTGACAACCGGAGAGACGCACACTCACGGTCACACTTTTTTTGCAAGACTTTAATCAAAACCACATCTCTGATTCCGATTTAGATACAGTTTTATAGTTTTAATGCATCTTTTATTGTTTGTAATTGATTTCACATTTTAGAACTTTTATTCTCGAATTAAGTGAATGAATCAAGGGAATCTAACTATCGCTTTATTACCTAGAATATGATCTTAACTGAATATATTATACAGTGTCCGCGGAAAAGTCTATACCATATGGAAAACATTTTTATTCGTAAATTTTTTAAATAAATGATTTTCTAGTTTGTTCTTGCTTACTTTGAAAGCAGAAAATAGTCCCAAATATATGACATATTGCATTTGCTTCAGTCCGTAAATGTCATTTAAAATTTTTAAGTCATGTAAAATATTTTAGACTATTTTTTGGTTTCCAATTAAGCAAGAAGAAACAGAAAATCATGTGTTTAAAAACTTTACCTGAACCTGTTGGAAACCACTATTACCCCTTGGAAGAAAATGACCGTTATCGACCAGAAAATATTTACTTTCAGCAAGACGCAGCACCCCCGCGCATTATGCGTTCCCTGTTAGACAGTTTCTGGATGAAAATTTTCCAGGAAAATGCATTGGAAGAAGAGGTCCTATTGAATGGCCTGCAAGATCTCCTGATTTGACGCCATTGGACTTTTTTTTGTGCGGACATTTAAAGTCATCTGCAATAAATACGTCCGTTGAGGCACAATCCTTTATAATGGTCAATAGCCTTTCTTTCCAAGCAGTTACGTTTTTGATATTGATAACGGTTAATTCGCCACATATTTTCTTGAAAGTAATAATGTGCCGATGACAGAATTTTTCTAACCATCCATTTGATACCTTAAAGTCATCTAGTCCTAGACATTGAGCAGATTCGAGGGCTTTTGTTTAAATTATGGGCCCGGATATTGGTAAGTGCTTGTTTCGCGCCTTACAAAACCAGTTAAAAAGAACTTGGTCCACTGCCAGATTTTGGTTTTGGGAAATTTTCTTTTTTGTTCACCGTTGCCACCTTCTTAAAACAAGTTTCTAACTTCTGCTGTATTCTGAAGTAACATAGTCACTTGGGTCTTACCCATAGGCATCGTAACTATAGATCCGACACGCCATTCATAAATGCTATAAAATTGTGATGCCAAAATCGTTTGATGGCGAGGCGAGACGCCGTGAGGAGCTAGGTGGGGTCGGGAGTGGGGATTACTCTAAATTTACATATGCATGCGACAAAACCACAGAACAATAAAGGTTAGATTGACAAAACTCCAGGAAACCCCACAGAAAAACGCTGTCACAAATCCGAGTATTGCCGAGTCGATGCGGATGGCCACGAAAATTATGGGATCTGGGCGGATTCTTTTTTGCTGCGTTGCCATACTACAGATTTTTTACAAAGTTTTAGGCAATGTTATATATTTCCCACATCATGTTATTCTAGTAAATCATAGAAGTTAATACTTTTAACAGAGTAAGCCCAGAAAACTACGTTTTCTGTAGCGTAAGTCTGGCAAACCAAGTGGAGGGGAGCAGCTTGAATGTTGATTTACTTTACACTGGAATACAATGATGACAACACGTTTATTTGTTATTGTTCGGTCTATAGTTACGAGGTCTATGGTCTTACCCACTTTAAATTTTTCGGCCAATTTCCTGGTACTTAACAGATTGATCGGCAAGAAGGAGTATAAATTAATGGTATTTCCATTTTTAAATATATTCCCCATATTAACCGGTCGTTTAGCGCAGGTGGTCACTTTATAGAGGTGGGCGCAAGCAGAGGTTTTACTGTATACTTTTTATTATTATTATCATTCTTTTTCTTGTTTTGAACTAAGATTTTTTTTCAAACAACACGTTGATTTTTTTTTGGACTCATAATACTAAAGTATGATAAATACCAAGTTTTGGTACTCATTTCTTGAGCTTCGGTAGTCGAGAGTTTTCTAATGTAACCCTTTTGTAATAATTCGTATATTTTGTTGCAGTAAGTTTGACCATAAATGAGATTTTTATCCATTTATTTCTCATTACACATTAACCTCTTCATTGCATTTCAGACTAGAGCACTGTAGCGCCATAAACAAACCAGTATCCTGTTAGAGTTCAACGTAAGCAGATGGTCCACGTGGCTGAAAACAATAATAGCACGTATTTTGATCTGACATGTGTGTTAGGCAAGGTAATTTTCTAATGATAAAATTTTGGGGACGCGTGCCCGGTAACACAGGTTACTATTCTTTTAAGCGTACAGTAAGAGTACCGTGAATTTCGCAGTTGAATAAACTATATTCTGTATTGATTCTCGTTTTCCACGTTTTTGTTATCAGACGAGTCTCATTTTTACTTTTATGGAGAGGTCTGTGATGAGACTTTGTGCATTTGTTTATACCACAAACCGTTCTTCTTTTACAATCTGTCAGGGAATCTAATACTATTTCGCATGCGACTTTTTTAAAAAATATCGAGAAATATGAGATTATCAAGGTACATAAATTGTTTATGTTCTAAATTAATCATGATTTTTAAAACCCAAATAAATAATTTTATCAGTGAAGCTATAGCCACTTTAAACCTGTCTAATCTGACAATTATAGCTTTAAAATGACTGAAAAGTCTTCTTCGTGTGCTAAGTTAAGAGTTTAATACAGTAAAAAATATAAGCACAAAGGTTTCTTTACCGTTACCCCAAGCAAAATTGAAAATTTATAAAAATTTTACGGATATATTTTAGGAATTATAGAGGGGGTGTTTCTTACGTAAACAGTTGGCCTTATCGTCGGAAATATGTACGAAAGTACCGTAATAAAAACTAAAAAAGCCAACCCCAAACATTAAACACTGTCCCAGGGGTGCTTTAAATTAAGTCGTGAATTTTTTGATTATGGTAAAAAGAAGTATCATGCATGTGGAATGAGGGTTGGGGTGGGCGTCCCCAATTCACGCCGAATTATTTTCGGATTATTCGAATTATTTTGTAGGTAAAATACTGTAGGTATTTGGTAAGAGATAATTCTATTCAAAAACTAAACAATATACTTGTATGATTTTTGTTAAGATAAAACTTTGTGTTTTGTTTTTCAAATAGTTTATTTTCTTTAGAATCTCGATTATCCTAGAAAGGGGTAGGCAATCAAGATCATTAATATCCCACTCTCCATGGGGGTTCATTGTACAGGGTGTCCAGTTTTCGATGGTTTTACGGGGTATCTGCGTTATTAGTAAAGATAGAAGGATACGGTTTTCGCACCACCGTGCTACTTTTTTGTGAAACAAAAGATGCTGCAATCAGAATTTTTCTAGTCCTGCTTGTTTTTGAGAATTTTACATTTTGGGACACCCCTCATATTTAGGTTAGTTCAGATTAGTTAACATAACATAACAATAAAGATTAATGACATTTACAAACTGTGTTACAAACCCAACGACGCATATCTTTCAGAAACAATCGCAAACATAAACATTGGACTTAAGCCTGCAAACAAAACAATAGCAAAACAAATAGTTTACTTATATACGCATACTAGAAAAAGTGCGACCTGTACGTGTACAGAAACAGTAACATTTGACAAACGGCTTTGGCAAACATATGGGGGCGCGGACATTTCCCCAGGGGGGGTGTGTTACCCCCTGGGGGACTCGCGCGTACAGGACCATGTGTAATGCAACGTCAAATGACCACTTTACACCAATGCCGGGGTCTAATGATGAAAAATGGCTCTGCCGGGGATGTACACCGGTTGTGAATGTGAATTATTGCAAATCGGTGGGTAGAAATATATACGGAGACGTTTGTTTTGTCTTATGCCGCATGACGCAACATAAGTTTCAGATGAAAATGCAGGAATTATAAAAATTGAAATAACTCTTTAGGGAGAAGCTGCAACAAATTCGTGTAAAAATTTTAAATAACGCAAAAGAAATGAAGAAATTTTGATGAAAAACTTGTTAAACTGTAAATTCTTGGATATTACAGATCTGAACTAAAATATGGGGGTTTCCCCTTTAAAAAAATCGTCGATAATGTCATATCTACTACATGAGTTACCCTGTATAATAAGTTTATAAGTCAAAATATGGGCAAGTAAAAATTATTATATGCGTGTCCGAGAATTTTTACGTAATGTTTTTAGATTATTAAATAATGAATTTGTTCCTTACTTTATGTACACACTGTACAATTATCACTTTTAAAATAATTTTTACATTAAATGCCTTATCTATTGGATCTTTGGTTTTAGCTCTTAACTTACTTGATGATGTCTACTAACCGGGGGAGGTGCGGTCATGCTATGATGATACATCATGTCATGCTTGAGCTGCGGCAGTCCACCTGGTCCTCCCGATCCTTGGTGCTTGATGTCGACGGCGGCCAATGCTTCTGCTCTGCTTATGAGGCCATCGTTTATACCCGAGAATATGTCGCCCTGCAAAGGAAAATCGATCTGTGATTTGGGTAAGCGTTTTTTAATTGTAGAGATTTTAGTGCATGTTCTATAGATGTTTCTCCCTGAGTGTTAAAAATGAGGAGTTTGGCGGATTTATTAGCAGAATGGAACCTGGAAAACTTAGTTTTGACCAAGAAGGAAAGACCAAATATATATCATTATATGCTGTATAAAACCAAATAAAAAATGTTACAAAAATATTTAAATGAAACTACAAGCGGAGTTTTAAATATTTACTAAAATATTTAATTAGTATAACGAAAGTTGGCGGTAGAAATTCAACTAAAATTAATAGAATTTACGAAAAAATATTACAAATGTTACAATATTCATTGGTAAAATGTGCAAAATTGCTTGGTAGATTTTACAAATAATTATTACAATCGTAACAATAGAAGCTAGAAAAAACAACAACATATTTTTATATTACTTGCACTCCTGTTTAATATTTTTTACTGTAAAGAATGTTTTTATTCCCATATTATATTTTTGTAGTAACCATTAAAAATATTAACTCGTTTCTACTATAATTTTATAGTCTTTCTTAATATACCATATGGCTGTCCTATATAGAACTATAAAATATAGTTATTTCTATTATATTATTGGTTATTTTTATAAATTTTTTTTCTCCGTGCACTTACGTTAATTTCAAGATAGAGACAAAAAATTGTTGCGGCCTCAGATTTGTCTTGTAATGCATAAGTTACCCGTTCTAGCGTAGAAACTGGAAAATGTTTCGGATATTAGAAAGTCTTCATACATTTCAGTTATTAATAAGTTCATACTGTACTGTTAGGTATAAGCGTCGTCTTGCATTAACATTCAAATCTATGCTCTGTTATAGTTATTCTACTTTACTTAAGTGGGGTTAAAGTTAGGAAGAAATAATATTATTAAATTATAAAATTAGATAACTTTTAGTAAAATAGCCTCAAGCAGGTTAACCTCGTTACATATTTCAGCGTCTGGGCCCGCGAAAGTAAATTTGTTAGGACAATAAAAGTATCTGGTCAACTGTTACCTAGAATTTCAGTGGCGCAGGGAATCCAAAGGTTGTGTAGCCCAATCGTGTAGGAATTTGTAATTTCTGGAGCTTCTAGTGTCGGACCATACATATATTCCATCGTTTCTGAAAGTTCTGTGTGAAATGAAAAAAACCTACGTAAAATTTTAAAGAATGGCTCGTTTGCCACTGGGTTCCAAAATGCAACTGAAGGAGCCTTTTGACGTCAGACACTTTTTTGAAAAGGAATGACCTCGTACCGGTAAAATAATCTAAATTTCTTTAATATTATTAGGAGCTTGCAGCAGTCCCCGTTGAAACATGGTTTTGTTTTTATCTTGTCGCCACATTCGTCAGCTAATAGTTTTATACTCGTAATCTCAGTTAAATCTGAGTTCTGCATAGAAAACACATGAAGCTACCCCGTTCGAACCTTTTGGGTGGGTTCCTTCAGTCCGTACATAGCTGAAGCAATTGTCTACCAACAACAATAAACAAATTAAACAGGTGAAGTTTACGCCGGTAGTGAGCTGGAAGTCTCGAATTGGGTAAATTTTTCTGGCAATCAAACAAATGCGTTATATATCATGGTTCTTCTTCCCTCGATAATGAGAAAATTGCATAAGTTCTTTTTTTGTGAGCTGGGTTGCTTGTAGCAACGAACATTAACAAGACAAGAAGGGTCTCTCTGTCGGAACCTTGATGTCCTGCTTACACAAGCGCGCCGACGATTTCGATAAATTCCTGAGGCAGTGTCCCTGTTCTTGCTTATACGAGGTTGATGCAAACGGCTAGCGATTAAAACGAATAAACGAGGGTGACTTAAAAACATCTAGTAATAATTTTATTGTTATTGTGTCCTATTCTGCTTTGTGTGAATTAAAAGAAAAATGGGGAAATCGTCAGGTTATTTAATTGGTAGATCTTAACATAATTTTAAAAAGTACTGGTAGTAAAAATTAAGGGAAAAAGGAAAGTTTCTTCCAAAAGTAACAATGTAGTAAGCTACAAACGAGATTAGTAGGTATAAAAATTAACAATCAAATATTTGCAAATGCTAACTGAAATAGGTACTTATTCTAATTACCTTATTATTACATAAAATATATACAGGTTGTTTCAAATTCGAGGCCATCAAAGAGTACCTACTTACTTAACAGTAAAATACGGGTAGGAGTAGTTATACTCTGGGAAAACAAATTATCGCGATTTGTATGGAAAATTGTGAAAATCGATAAACGAACCATTCTAAGCCAAAGGCGTTTAACCAAATGAGTTAAAACCTCTGAAATGCTGTTCGATGCCTTTTACAAATCTAGTAGCCCGTTAACAACTCAATTAAATATTTTATTATTATAAATGTATTTAAATGTTCTGAAATAAAATTTACCGGCCGCTTTTTTATTTATTGATTGTTTCAAAGAATATCTTTTTTTTATATCCCGGTTAGCAAATTTAATTGTAAAATAAATACGCACCCTAATATATAGGTTTAAAAAATATTTATGAGAAAACTCTTTACAAGGATGTGTAAATAGTACATTTTCATATAATATCTTAAGGGTTGCTCCAACGTTCTCGTGGCAACTAATTTTATTAAAATTTTCAACAAAAATTATTTCTAGCTGTTTGACATATTCTACAATATTACTAGGAGGTACATTTAGACCTCCATAGTTTTTAGAAGTCGAATATGCTTTATGCTCTAGAAATACAGCAGCTTCTTTTGGTAATGTCTTTTCATCATTATACTTTGTGCAAGCACTACAAGAGTGTTGCAGCAAGCATTTCCTTAATAGATACCCTGTAATGTAAACTATAGCATTTCCGTCCGTACTAGAAAGATTTCTATAGTCGCATGTAAAAACTTTTAAAGACCTATTATTTGTCAATATAGGTACATCGATATTTTTATATTCTTCTAGAATATCAGGAGTTACATTAAGCAAAACTGTATTAATATCTTTGATACAATTGGAACCTTCAACCTCATTAAAATATTTTAGAGAAAATAATTTCTTGAATGCCCTACAAAATTGAATTGGGGTTGGATTTCTCGAGTTTCCGCAACAATTTCTTACCAGACCAAAAAAATTTTCGATACAATCCTGATTAAGGTTCCTTGTTAAAAGAAATGAATAGTTCTTGCATTTTAAGGTTTCCATAAAGACAGACTAGTGGTAATAGTAATTTTCCAGCCATTTATAAAATGCATAGTATTATTTATACATTTTTCCACGTATGTTACCTTTCCATCGTTCTGTTTTACCTGTACTACCCAGACGGCACAAACATATTCCATACATATTCCATGAATATTTCGTTGGCATATTGGAATATCCCATAAATGTTCCATATCTGCCAGGGCATATGACTGGCATATTGTATGCATATTCCAAGTCACCATGAAATATATGCCTGCAATATCTTTTAATCTGCCAAAATATATTTATGGCATATGCTAAGAATATTCATTTTTTTCTTTTTCATATAAATATACTTATTTTAGGTCAGGTCAGTTAGTTTAGTAGTTAGAGTTACAAATTTGGTATAATAAAACATTACTAAAATTAATATATATTTTTTTACTTTTATAAATAAAAAAAATTAAAACCTAAAAACTAGATGGGTGAGAAGGTGAAAAAAAATTAACTAAAGCAGGTTCTGTCAGTTCTGTGACGTACAGGCAGCGTTTCCGAGTTCCGCAACAGAAATTAGTTAAACTTGTGTTAAAAAAATTGTTATTAAAAAATAACTCTCCTCAATTAAGCACATATATATAAAACATAAACTTTCAGTATAAATAAATGATAAATTTAGTAGGTCAGTCACCGAATCGCTAACAAATAGAAAAAATATAAAAAGGCACAACATCTGGAGAATTAGTCATAAAATGATATAAAATAGTCAGTAATCCATACGAACGCGGCTGGTTTTTCTCTCCGGACACGTGTTTCGGCTACCTTATCCTTATAGCCATCATCGGCGGAGCTGTATTAAACCAGAAAGAAGTAATAGCCCTCATGGTAAAAACAGAAGAACTGTCTTGATACTATGGATTCCAAGTGTAATGGAATGCAGTACGCAAAGATTACTGGCCATTTTGGCTGCGAAATTACCGGTTCTGACGGTATCAGTTATTATGTCGCGCCCTCTGTGTTTGTAGACCACAAGTTTGAAATCCATGTTTTAATGCATACGTTCTAGCGTTGATCAAAAGATGGTTCATTCTCGAAAATGTTACACATTAGGTGTCAACCAGTGAAGGCATATATTCATGTACGCTACTATTCACCAGTTTGTCCAATCGTGTATGGCCAATTCTTTCAAAATAACGAAAATCTCATATCAAATAAATGATAAATTTAGTCGGTCACAGTCACCCAATCGCTAACAAATAGAAAAAATATAAAGGCACAACATCTAGCACGTGTCCGGAGAGAAAAACCAGCCGCGTTCGTATGGATTACTGACTATTTTATATCATTTTATGACTAATTCTCCAGATGTTGTGCCTTTATATTTTTTCTTTCAGTATAAATTTATTTGCAATCAAAATATGTGTTAGTTTAGAATTTAATTTAGGGTTAAAACGCGGAATCTAGCAACACCGTATAAAACGCCAAATTTGTATCACCGCTCGAATCCAAAAATTGACTTAACAATATGATAAAAAAAATCAAGTTTCATTTTTAACAAAATACTAATAAAATGCAGAAAATGCCTACACAAAAACTTTATGAAGTCTAAAACATTTTCATATTTAAATTTATTTTTTAATTAGGTGCATACATAATTATATGCACCTTTTCCTCTATATTATCTATAATTAAATAGTTCCTATACCTATATCAAGTTATGTAAAAATAGAATTTAAGACCGCAATCACTCTGTATAGATATTATATTATATATATTATTATCAATAAGTATTAAAAAAAAATCGAATATATTCCACAATGCATATCCTGTAAATATACCCGCGGCATATTCCAGGCATATCTACAATGGCATACATATGGAATATTCTTATGAGATAAGATACATTTGAGATATTCAGTGCATATTCCAGGAATATTGCAAGATATTATGGCCTATTGGCAGATAGGGGAATATTCCAGGAATATAGGGTGCCGTCTGGGTAATTTAATTACCTGTAAGTCATCCAACAAACATTTTATTTTTCTAACAAGTGCAATTGTTTTTCTGTGCCCATAAATGCGTTAAAGTTGTTAAGATGGGACGAGTTTAACAAATCAAATAAATCATTTGTTGTTTGTAGGAATTTTGCAGTAAGCGTTGCTTCTAAAGGCAAAACCTTAAAATGTATGTAGGTATATAGGGCAGCTGAAAGAGAGTGACTAAAGACTTGCGAAGCATATTTTACCTTCATTTTTTGAAAGCTATTAGGAAACATATGCTCGTCAGTAAGTTTAGGACAAAGTCGACACATTTTTTTTGTCGTGATCATAAAAAATGTCTAACTTTCGTTCGTTCGTGGCATTTTATTGCAGAACCAAACACAAAACACTACGTAAATGTTTATTTTATTTTTAATGGAATTCACTCACGCCGACACATAAAGACAACTGGTACATATCTCTACGACGGACAACCTGTTTATGCATATCGCGCGTCGGGGGCTTACGGTGCTCTAGATACGGTAGCATCCGATATTCGAGCGAGATAGGCATAACGAGGGGAGGAGCTTGGAGTGATCCTTCTTGTCTCTTGTTAATGTTCGTTGCTTGTAGTGACGACAATTTTCGAGCATCGGTTTCTTGTTTTATTTTCCCTGTAAGTTCAAGGCACAAGATGAGCCAAAACCCAAATTAATCCTCTCGTTTTGTTCTTCGGCATTAGCTTATTTAGCCGAACCCAAATTAAACTTGTGAAAAACGTGAGCTTCTTGTTATTGTTGCATTGTTTCTAATTTATTGCGTTGTGATAATTAAAATATAAATTTAATTACTTTGTTTTTTTTTTATGCTTTGTGATGTTTAAACAGAAATATCTCGAAAACGGTTACAGATATTAAGATCACGCGAGTATACCTTTTCAGCTTAGAAATTGCCCTTCTTTGAGAAACTTTAATTCAAACACACCTAATATCACAGGAAAGAATAAATCATAGATTTACGAAACCCAGTGTATGTAACTAGCGCCCTCTAGTGCGAAACTTAAAAGTTTCTACAAACTCTTATTTCTTACTCATAAAACCATAATACTGCCAACTTTCAATTCGATTCATTGAACCGTTTTGAAATTGAAGACCTTGGTGCAAGAACCGGGCAAGTCCGTGGCATATAAGTGAAGATACAATGGCAAAGGACTTACCCGTTTGACCAATTTGGCGCAAGAAACGGGCAAGTCCAGGACTTGCCTGATTATTGCTCCAAAATGCGAATAATTTGTGGTGGGGACTTGTCTGTTGGCCGGTGTAGCATCACACTAGACGGACGGCGGCTTGTAGCTAATCGTCCACTATTCGTTAGTTGCATTGTTTGAATAAGCGAGGCTGTGTTTTAACGTTTAAATAAACATGTCGGAACGAGATTCAGAATCAGAACCTTTTCAAAGTTCTGGAAGTGAATACGTCCCCACTGAAATCGGAGAACCAGGAACAAGTAGAGGCAAGCGTAAAACGAAAGTACGTGTCCGCAAACATACAGAGAAGGTAAAAAATGAGAAAAAAGGGAGAAAACGTCCAAGGTGTGAATCCAAGTGGAAAAGAAATATCCGGAAAGTTTTAAATGCTAGTGGTGAAGAGTACCTTAATACGGTGAAAAAGGTTGTGCCAAAACGAGTGATTGGAAGAGATTGTGCCTGTCAAAGACGATGTTTTCTAAATGTGCCGCAACAGTTAAGAGAATCTATCTTGGAGACATTTAATAAACTAGCAGATAGGGCAAAACAAGATCTATATTTAGGTGGGCTGATTTTAAAAAATCTTTAAAAATCCTTACTTGTCAGATGGAGTAGAATAAATATAATATATACTAATTAGGAAAATATTTCCTAGCCATCTGATGTGATTTTGTCAAACCAGATTGCTCGTAAACGGCAAAGGACCGCTGAAAGAACTGGAAAATCTGTTTCACATACATATAAGGTGAGTAAAACATTAAATCTCTTAATTATTAGAACTAGTTCGAAGAGTGTGGATTTTAGTTATTTTGCTAGAGAAGTAAGTCGTTTTTCTTTTTGCAGGTACGCGTTGGCACGGAAGAACATCAAGTTTGCAGGAAAGCTTTTATGGCCATTCACGGAATAACTAAACATCGTGTGGATCGTTTAGCTTCCTGTTTAAAGACAGGCATAACACCATTAGCCGATAAAATATCCGGTCAAATAAAAGTGCAGATAGATACCCACATAAAAGGTTTTCCAAAAAGAAGTTCACACTACAGCAGAGAGAGAAATGATCGTAAGTACTACTTATCTTCGGATTTAAATATTTCCAAAATGCATATGATGTACCTAGAGAAGTATGAGCCAACAAATCATCAACGACTTACCAGTGGCGAGCAATGCCAACCACAGGTCACGTATGATTTTTTTTACCGACATTTTACATCGAACTATAATATAAGTTTTGGGGTACCACGGTCAGATACATGCCAAACCTGCGATCGCCTAGTTAACCTAGTAGCTGCGGAGACGGATGTTGAAAGCAAAGTAGCTCTTCAAACTGAGAAGACTGTCCATTAGTGTCCATATTCGTAAAGCAGAGATATTCTATAGAAACCTCAAAGAAAAATCTGCACTTGCCAAGGAGAATCCCAATGTGGAGACGTTATGCTTCGACTACCAACAAAATTTGCCACTTCCGCATATACCGGCGGTGGATGTTTTCTGTAGTAATATATTAAGGGATAGGGAAATTATCGAAAATCATTCCGAAGATTTTTTGCCGTGGAAATCGCTCGAGGGCTTGCCCGAGAGCGATTTCCTAATGGCAAAAAATCTGAGAATGATTTTCTGATTATTTCCCAATCCCGAAATGTATTTTGAAGATTATTTACCAAATAAAAAACTAACGATTTCTGACGGGTGAGATTTTCACTTTTGACAAGGGTGATTTTCACCGGAGAGCGGGAGATTATCGCTGAATAATCAGGTGAAAATCAACCCGCTTTTATAATGGATGAGGTAAATAATCTATAAAAGACAACTGTGGGAGTACAACTTTTGTATATTTTCAGCAAAAAGTGGTATTTCTACATTCTATATGTATGACGAAGCAACAGGAAAAAAAGGTTCCAATGAAGTAATCAGCTTTATAGAACATTATATCCAAACATTCCTTCCCCCCGACGTTACAGATCTATACATTTTCTCTGACAATGCTTTCGCTCAAAATAAAAACCAAACTCTAGTTAAATATCTCTACACCCTAATCAACATTAAGTCAAACAATATAACACAAGTGATCCATCAGTATCCTGAACCAGGGCACAGCTTTCTACCCTGTGACCGTTCTTTTGGGCTCATAGAAAAAAATAAACGAAGAAAAGAGAGGGTATATACTCCAGAAGAATGGAGAAATCTTGTGCAAAAAACATCTAATCATTTAAAACTTTGTTTCTGTTCAAAATCTAAACATTTACAGTGATAAACGTCCAACAAGGAATGATCCGTAACCATACGGAACATTTTAAAAAAGTATTTAAATCATTTAAGGGGACTGGTAAAGAGAAGTTTGCAATCTCAACTTACAGAATTTTTAAATATACAAGAAATAAGGCATTTATTGAGTGCTCTGTCACTGCTGGGATCACGGTTTTCTCAAGTTTTTCCCTTATTAAAACGAACCCACAAAGTCAGTTGTCACTGCCGAGTGAATTAGCATACAAAAATCGTTTATTAATAAATGACAAAAAAATAATAGATTGCAAAAGTTTGGTGCAAAAATACGTCCCACTGGCTGATCAGGCGTATTATAACACTATTTTTGGGGATTTGCCTACAGAAGATTATCCTGAAGAAGACCCACCTGGAATGTCTAATGAGGGCTATGAAACCGATTCATCTTTACTTTAGGGAAAATGTAACTAATGTAATAAATTGTTATAATTAATTATTCAAATATAAACCGTGTTTTATTATCTTGGTGCAAGACACAGGCAAGTCCAAATTTTCAAAATTTTTTGAAAATATGTTGTTGACTGAAATGTTTCATTTTTCTTTTGCTACTCAGGCCCATTTAGTCTATATTCCATAAAATATACCAAATATTTCATTTTTTTAAACTTGTTTCTAAATGGAAAGGTTTTTTTCATTTTCCCAACATTTTGGAAAAGTGGACTTGCCCGGTTCTTGCACCAAGGTCTTCAATTATGGCTTAATTTTGAAAATAAACTTTCACTTTCAACACCCTGTATTTCTAGAACGAGTAACATTTCGAAAAAACTTATATGACTTAATCGGTCTAGTTTGATGTCAGGTATCTTTAGTTGCTCTACGGCCCATAAGTTATGGGACACTCTGTATATAAAAAATATCGAAATTATAAAATAAAATATACAGGGTGTTATGGAAATGACTTATTATATTTTAAGGGGCCACTCCTGAGGTGGTCTAGAGTTACACTTGATAGTTTTTTTTTCTAAAATCGGAAGTATTTTGAATTTTGTAAAATACCTTAAAACCGGACTATGTGCGCCTTCCATGATAGTTCAATGCCCCTGAACACATGTGTTTTTGACAAGACAAACTGCTGGAATGGTAATTGTTTAGTTTAGTGCAATTAATGTTGAATTTTGTGCTAAAATTTCGTATATAGACTAATTGGGGGTAGCTGATCACAATTTTCCTTTTGCGTTTTTACGGCAAATGCACTGGTTTTGAGAAAAAAAAATGTTAAAGTTTTTCACTTACAGGTTAGGGTATTCTTTGGGTGTCGCGTTTCACTTTCCTTTCAATTTCCTAGATTTTATGGTTTTCCCTTCAAAATATGTAATAAAACTTTCACCAAACTATCTGTTCATAAAATAAGAACAACATTTTAGCAAAAAAACAATGGAAAAGGCTCAAATTTAATTAAATTCGTTGTTAATACGCCGACAAAGTAGAAACGTCTCTTTTCAGATTCATTGCACTCACGTTGCCAGATTGTTCTTCTTTTTCTTGTAATTATTAATGGCTTCCATCTAGGAGAATGATATGCTAGCTCGAGCCAATAGGATTCATTCAATTAATAAAAATGAATTCAAAAGTATAGGCAATTTATAATACACTAACAATCTGACAACATGGGTCGTGCAGTTTGCTTCTGCTTTTTTGGCCAGCTGTCAGTGAGCTGTCTCCCGTCTTTTTCCATATAACGTAGAGTTTTCTGTTCGCTTACAAGTTATCCCGTTTTTCAGAGTTTCCTTGTGGCATATTTCGTTTATTTCAACTCAGAAGTGTATACTATGACTCCGACAAGTAATATTTTATTGAAAATAGCAACATTTTAGGATTACATGCAAAATAACATACCGGTGAGTTAGAAAAACTTTAACATTTTTTTTCTCAAAACCAGTGCATTTGCCGCCTAAACGCAAAAGGAAAATTGTGATCAGCTACCCTTAATTAGCCTATATACGAAATTTTAGCGAAAAATTCAACATTTACACTAAAGTAAACAATTACCCAAATCAGCTGTTTGGGTCATTGGCGCGTAGGTGTTTTGGACCTAAATTTTTGAAGGCATTTTTCTCGAATTTCTAGCTTCGAGCGCCATTTATAGCAATTTTTCCCCAATTCGTCTCGACCTATATATTTACGGGTTAAAAAATAATAAGTCATTTCCATAACACCCTGTATATATAATTTTTTTAATTTTAAAGCAAACGTGACCAAAACCAAAGCGCAACTTTTTTGTGCCACAGACATATACATAGTTTATCAATAAGATTTCCGGCGCAATGAAGTTTGAGTTATTAACGCTAATCCGAGATTGTTAAAATGATAGGGGTGATACAATATCAATCATTTTTCAGGAACGAGCCCCACTAAGTTTCGGCTAAACAATTTTCCGTTATTATACGCCCCTTTTAAAATAATTTTGGCTCTAAAATTCTGCACTAAAAAATTAAATATCTCTTTAAATTGATATGTTTTATCAGACTGCATTATACAATCACTATATAATATTTGCGTAAAACTTTTAAATTGTCGATTAAATATTGTTGTATAAATATCACCAAATACACATTACAAAACAATTGTATAGTTGTTGCATTAAATTGCTTTAAAAGAATAGAACTGTTATAATATCAAAAGTGGTTTTATAAAAGTGGTCACTTTTTGATCCTATAAATATCATATAAGTGTATTTAACGGCGTTATGGGAATTTTAAGCTTTTATAATAGTATATTAAAGTACATGTTTTATAAAGCATCATGTTATAGCACGCGTCCATGTTAAAAAACGAGACGCTTGCGGCGAGTTTTTTAACGGGACAAGTGCTCTAACTGCTTTATAAAACACGTACTTTATACTATTTTGTATTTTTTTCAATAAGAAAATACATATTTAAAAAGAAAATCAACCCTTCAAATTTTGTAAATTTTTATGTCTAAATTCTATGTTGGTAATACTATAAATTTACTTTTATCATAGTAGCCTTGACAATAAATAATATTTTCTTTGTGTCATTGTCACGAAATTTGTGTTTTAATATTTCATAGAGTTGTTCATAATTATAATTAAAAGAATATGAAGCATGATGATCTAAGTTCAACTCCCCCTGAGTTAAGGGACATTGCTAATAAAACGATAAATCAACTTTTACCAGAGAAATCCCGAAAACTTTCTTTTCTCATAGATCACAATAACAGGAAACGTCAGACGGCAACAGAATAAAACATTTAAATATTACCAATGCCAACCTTTAAAAAATAAAAAAACGGTGTCGAAACAGATCTGTTTCGATACTGAAAACGGTGTCGAAACAGATTTCTTATGAAACAAAATTAGAAAAAGGGCAAGGGCCTAGCGACACCTAAAGCACCGGTTCCCGTCAGATCACCGAAGTTAAGCGGTGTCGAGCGCGGCTAGTACTTGGATGGGTGACCGCTTGGGAAACACCGCGTGCTCTTGTCTTAGGGAAGAGTGTAAAATGAATCGACATCAAAACCATCCTATTCACGCCGGACAGGCCGGATGAGATCGGATATCTCGTAGGATGAAGGTGCCGTTTCACACTCCCCAGTCGGTAGACCGCACGATTAAAAACCGTACGGTCGATGACCGGTTCTAGATGGCCTCAGATACGCCGACGAACCGTAAAAAAGTAAAATAAAAAAAAAAGTAAAATAAAAAAAAAAATAGAAAAAAATTATTGTACAGCACTTTATACTACCTTTATAAAATTTATTTTGCTAGTTGGGCTGTAGATAAAAATAAAATTATCTTTGTTAGCTCTTAAGTTTGAATGACGAAGTAGAGTTTGACAGTGTGTCTATGATGTTATAAAGAATTTTATTTTATCCTCCTTTGTCTTTAACACTTTGACAAATATTTTTCGCCCCTTTTACCCCTTGATTTAGATTAGGTTAGTTTAAAGTTGCCAGAATTTACATCCCTTGTTCAGTGATTTTACGCGACTTCTAGTCTATTACACTTATATCTACAAAACGACGGAAAATTATTATCGATATTCGGTTGCGTGTTCTGACTATTATTACCGCTGACATTACCGGATTATTAGAACAATTTTTTGTATTGACTTTTTTAGAAATAAAACTCTAGAAATACAACTGTGGGAAAGTTGATGATGGGCTAAACCTATTTCGATTTAAAAACAAGTCGTAGAGGTATAAAATGAAAGGAAAAATATATTATTTTCTTTTGTTGTAATTACATGTTTTAGATTTGGTTCGCTTGACCACGTAAGCTATAACTATCACCGTTAAAACTAGGAAAGTGCGACTTATTCGAAGCGGCGAGGTTCCATAGTACAGGGTGTCTTGTAAGTATAGGGCAATATTTCGCCAGCGTACAGGGGATGTCAATACCATACTAGTAGTTCATATAATGAAACTAGTCAACAAATACAAAAAAAATGCAACTGATGTTATAATGGCTGTACAGGGGAGTTTAAAGCATCCTGATTGCGAATTCAACAACCAAAATTTTCCACCACTTATAGATTATTTTAAACAAATATTTGTTTATAATATTTATACATAAGTTCAAACCAAGAAAAATAATCTAGACGTTTTAAGGATAACAGAATTTATTTACAAAATACACATGAAAATACATTTACAGTAAGTCTTTTGTACATAACTTTTTGCAAGCACTCTCGTTTATATTCCTGATCGCTTTCTCTCATAAGAAACCAATAATTATCCCCCAGCATTGCTTGATCCTATATTTTAAGCGACATGCGATAGCCCATTTTGCAGTAGCTTTTAAGTAGTTCTTCTACAAGTTTTTCGTGGTTTTACACTTTTTTGTTTCCTAAAAACTCCGAAACAATTCTTTTAAAAGAACTCCACGCAGCAAATTCAACATCACTTAATTTTTGATCAAACTGTTGATGTCTTAATATGTTTCTAATTTGTATGCCAACAAATATTTCTTCCTTAAGCATAGCATCACTTAGTTTAGGAAACATTTGTTTAAGGTATTTAAACGCATCTCCCTCTTTATCTAATACTAACAAAATTGTTCAATCCCAGTTTAATGTGTAAAAGAGGTTACAGAACGTTTTTGGGCTTAACAAGAGGTATATTCTTTACGTTAGCTTGTCCTGGAATATTTGCCACTCGTACGTATCATAGCTTATTGCATTTAGAATAAGTGACATACTTTCGTATGTTTCCTTCATGCCAACTGCATGTGCAAGAGGAATAGAGGGTCTTTTGTTGCCATTATGGAGCAGAACTGCTTTTAAATTTATTCTAGAAGAATCTATAAACAAACGCCATTCATCACATTTCTTTAATTTTATTTTTTACGTTTTCCAATGTCAACTGCTTTAATAAATTTTATATTACCTCCAATCTGGGAAAGTACCGATTTTCTTCAGTAACATTCAACCGTTGGTGGAGCAGGCTTTTCGGATCGCCGATGAAGCCACATAAGAAACGCAGCTACATGCTTACAACCCCCAGCAGAAGCCGCACAATCCAAGCGTTGACTTCGCACACCACCTGATTAGGTTTCACTCTAACTCTGTGTTCTGGACATGCAGATTCTTCTACATATAAAACAAATTTTATTTACAATTATACATGTAATGTTGACATTACTAACCTTATTAACGGCTTGAAAGTGTCACATTACCTACGTCTACTTCCCTCTTCCATTTCCCTCACTCATTTCCCTCATTGTTTAAATTGTTTAAAGGTATGCTTCATTACTATGGCACTGCAACCAGAACATATTTGAATGACACAACCAGCATATTTTTGTATGGCGTCAAAACAATAAATGACATATTTTGACATTTTTACTACATTTAAAAAAATTAAATATCTAATTTTCAATTAACGGTGTGATTGTAAATAAAATAGTATACAAACCTCGGAGGGAAGTTTTCATTACTGTCGAGAGATTAGTTAGTTATCCGAGACGCGAGCTATGGCTGAAATTGTCGAAAACCTCTCAGATGGTGCTAAGGTTTGTCTACCAAAGAAAACTACTTTAGCTCGCACTTTGCAAAGAAGTAGAAAAGGTGAAAACTCCACTCCAGTTCCCAGAGATATGAAATTTGATATACCACAAATGTATTCACCATTTTTGATTCTGGCAGGAAATACAATGATAGAATAATTATATTGGGGAAAAACGATTTGCTGAAATTTTTAGAAAGAAAAACTGCTGGTTAGCCAATGGGACTTTTAAAGTTTGTCCAGACTTAAGCTGGATTTATAAACTCGAAAAGTTGGCGAGGTTGAGGTTCAGTTGGTGTTGGAAATAGGAGTTCAATTTAAACTAAAGGGAATACTCAGTTCCATTTATACACTCGTTCATGTTGTTCATGTAAAGCTCATATAAGGTTCGAAAAGTTCCCGGGTAGTTCGAGATAACTAATTTTTATGCTCGGAATTCGGAATATCTAACCTCACAAACTTGATCATAACTTCAACCTCACCAACTTTTCGAGTTTATAAATCAAGCTTTATGCTTTCAGCTATACAGTATTCACGTACAGGAAGAAAGCACCTCGTGGCCTTGCGTTCTGGCATTATTACCAGGAAAATCACAGGAAATATATTCAATGCTATTTATTGCTCTAAAGAATTTAATACCAGAGGCAGCTCCAACAAGAACTCTTACAGACTTCGAGATGGCAGCAATGAACTCCTTCCAAGAAGTATTCCCTACAGCACAAATATCTGGATGTTTTTTCCACCTCTCTCAAGCTGTCTTAAGAAACACTTCCCTCTTCGGTATGTAATGTACTATTATCGTTCCTCATTACTTGCACGTAATCAAATCCAGATTACAAACAATAATAGAATTAAATGTTATTATCCCATTATTCTTACCGTGTTATTTAACATCAGCAAAAGTTGTATTACTGAATATAATATCCCTCACCATTGGACATCCACCTTGGGTAAATTTAACAAATTACCTTTTTGTGTAAGAGGTAAAATAAACATTCCGAGCAATAACCTCATAAAAAAAAAATTTAATAAAAGAAATAAAAATAGAAAATAAAAGCAAACATAAAAATAAAACAATCTAAGAAAAATATACGGAGAGTAAACTTACTATTTCTACTTTAACATTAAATAAAAAAAATTTAGCGTCTGTCAGGAAAAGCGCTCGAGATGGCACACCTGGAAATAAATAGAAAAGAATACCTGAGTAACCAATTTACAAATTATGAAATTAAAATCATAAGTTTAGAAACATACGGAATTTTGATAATAACATGATTACCAATACAAACAAGACAGTAAGTGTCATATAAACACATGAACCCCACCAAATCACATATCAAAACAATTGTTCGGGTCCTAGGTATATTTCACCTCTTCAAAAGTACGATAATATGTCAATCTAGCAATAGACGTAGCGACGTACTACAGAAACATGTTGTTTTTTTTTTTCAAATTTAAATATCTTTTAAAAAAGAGAAAGATATTGAGTTATCAAACCGTTATTTAATATACCGGGTGTTGCATCGTCGAGCGGGACATAGGAAATCCCATGTAATTTTAAATGGGGTCAATTATTGGCTTCCCTAATTATTTTAGAGAAAAATTCTATTTAGGTTTATTAAAGAGCACTAAAACCCACATTCAAAAGAATAACTTTAGATATTTTTGATGAGCCCGTTTACGGGTTATCGCCGATTTCTTTTTAACTATTTCTCCTTTTTATGGCCCCGTATTTGCGGGCACCAGTCAAGGTAAAAGATGACTGTCAAATAAAGTTGTCATTTTGAAATGTGTGCTTTATTGTTATAAAAACTCGTACATCGAAAATATTAAAGGTGTATTTATGAGTACAAATTAATCTGAATAAAACTAAAATAAAGTATCCAATTACAAGGTTAATTATGACATTTTACATGTTTCAATATTTTACTAATTAATAGGTAGGTACTATTAAATTGTTAGAACTTTAGGATTTAAGAAGATGTTCAAATATTCCTCCATTGACTGCTAGACAATAACCGAGGCGATCATAAAATTCTCTTCTTACATTCGCTAGTTGGTAAACTGAAATTCTATTGCATTCAGCAGAAATAGCATTTTTTAACTCGTCTAGATTTGGGTATTTTTTATCTTTGTATATCCTGTTTTTTAAATGGCCCCAGAGAAAGAAATCATTTGGCGATAAATCAGGAGACCTGGCTGGCCAATTTACTGTATGATTTAAGCCAATAACATTTCCATTAAAAGCACGGTTTAAATATTCCCGGACAGCCAGGGTACTATGTGCCGGGCAGCCATCCATTTGGTACCAAACTTCCTGATTTTCCCTGGCGGCATCATGTAAAGTAGGTAAAATATGATCTTCAAGTAGTTCCAAAAAATATTCTGCATTTAAATTTCGTGTAAGAAATAATGGCCCGATAATATTTTCTCCGAAAATCCCAGCCCATACATTAACTTTTTGTGGATATTGCGTCCTTGTTTCCACAAACCTGTGTTGGTTTTCCTTGCTCCAATATCGATAATTTTGAACATTGGATTCATTGTTTAAGGTAAATGTGCATTCGTCAGTGAAACAAATGTTTTTTAAAAATTCCCTATCCATGTTTGCTCTTTCCATCATACCAAAACAAAACTCCTGTCGTCGTATTTCGTCCCTATCTCTTAGCTTTTGGTGCTTTTCATATTTGTATGAATAATATTTATGTCGTTTCAAAGCTCGTAACGCTGTGGTGTGATCTAATCCTATGTCATCCTCAAGTTTCCTTATGCTGATCTTCCCATCATTTTCTTCCACGCACAATAAAACTTGCAAGTCCCTATCATTTCTTGCATCTCTTCTTTGTTCCTGCCTTTCTTCACATCTGCACTTATTTATTACAGTGCCTTTTGTCTCAAATTTCTTGATAGTCCTTTCGACTGTAGATTTTGCAGGTATCGGTCTATTCGGATACAGAGCAGCAAACATGTCTGACACATTTTGATAACTATTTCCTTGATAATACCATTTAATCATGAATATTTTTTCTTCAGAAGTGTAATTCATGGCTAATATTTTCGATGTACGAGTTTTTATAACAATAAAGCACATTTCAAAATGACAACTTTATTTGACAGTCATCTTTTACCTTGACTGGTGCCCGCAAATACGGGGCCATAAAAAGGAGAAATAGTTAAAAAGAAATCGGCGATAACCTGTAAACGGGCTCATCAAAAATATCTTAAGTTATTCTTTTGAATGTGAGTTTTAGTGCTCTTTAAAAAACCTAAATAGAATTTTTCTCTAAAATAATTAGGGAAGCCAATAATTGACCCCATTTAAAATTACATGGGATTTCCTATGTCCCGCTTGACGATGCAACACCCGGTATATATATAGGTGTAACCCATTTACCAGTTAAGAGAGTAAAATAAAAGAAAACAGTTATATTAAATAAACAAATCCACAAATAACCACAAATAATATAAATTGGCTACCCCGTGAGATAAACTCACCTAGACTATTGCTGATCTTATTATTTAACTTCCACAAACACAAAACAGCACAACACTTTCGTTAGAGTACTTAACACGACTTTGTTCTATTCAATAATGATAACCCTATAAAAGAAACTGGGGACCAACGCAACGTAACTCGAGCTGGTATGAAAAAGACGTTATAAGCGATTTTGGCCTTTATCTCCTATTCTACCTACAGCATAAAATAATATAGCCAACACCCGAATGGTTCGTGAAGTCCCAAACAGAATGTTTACAAAATCATATCTAGGGAAAAGGGGAAAAAAGTCAAAAATCTTTCTCTTCTTTTTCCCCTTTTCCCTATATTTCAACAGCCTACACTAAATATCATCGAAACCTCGGAAGCATTCGGCTCATCGTCTCCTTTCGGAGATACGCTGGCTTTTATTCTACGGTTACTAGATTAACTGAAACTAGTAAACGATTGAGTGGTTCTGTGGATATAGCATTTGGGTGCGATGCATAGGTCCCGGGATCGATTCCCGTTTCGGGCACTTTTTCTTGATGGCTTTTTAGTTTTCTTATGACTTTTTTTTAGTTTTTTATAACTCTTTTATTTTTTTTTAAGTAGATCGACTCAAAAAGGGCTGGTAAATAATTGGCCGGTGAACTTGAAAAAGGCGAATTGGAACCAAAAAGGTGGATTAGATGCCGTGTTAGCGCCTGTTCAACCAATAAAGTCTATAAAGAGACTTGAAAAAGGCTAATTGGTACCAAAAAGGTGGATTAGATGCCGTGTTAGCGCCTGTTTAACCAATAAAGTCTATAAAGAGACTTGAAAAAGGCGAATTGGAACCAAAAAGGTGGATTAGATGCCGTGTTAGCGCCTGTTTAACCAATAAAGTCTATAATTATTAGTTACAGCATTATTTAGTCGAGTTAAGCAATATAATGTTCCAATCCGTTACGTAACATAATATCTTGTTTGACATTTCCGACCGACATGCGCCTATTTCTGACGCCACCAACAAATCCCCATTCGAAATTCCCGCCAGGGTATCTCGGAAAGAAGCCGAATGCGTCCGAGGTTTCGGTAATATTTAGTGTCGCCTTAGTTCAACTCCACTTCGAGAATGGACTATTTCTTTAAATTAAAATCATATCTGCATCGATATTGGTTTGTTTATATTAACACCATTAATTTCCAGCCCTCTTCTTGTGACCCGTTCTTCGTTAAAGCTTAGATTTTATGATGCGAGTTTAACTTCAATATTGAATAATATTATTTTCGTATTATAAAATTTACTTACCCTGACATTTGAAAACCCGGCTACATTGATTAAATGTATTATAATTAACAGAACACAAACTGTACTTTGTATTATCAAAGAAAATACTAGCTACCTATTAATTTATTTGATTCTATTCAACATAATTTGCGGAAAGCCGGAAAGCGCTTCACAACTCAGCGGTACCTTGGTGGCCTAGCGCGCTTGTGACGTCAAACCAATTGAAAAGCGTTTAGTCACTTGCGCCATAAATTCAAATTTAATCTCGGATTGTTTAAAAACTATTGCGTATAGTTCAAAAATTCTTTCGGTGTGTTGATATTTATTAGCTTCTTTATACAATTATATATAAATTTGTGTAAATTACAATTTTTGAAATCTCCCTATCGATGTTAAAGGTTTAGACCTGACGTAAAAAAACATTTATTTTCAGCCACGTATGTAATATTGACACTCCTGTCTTTTTAGAAATTTGAAAATGTCACATTTCTGTCTTCTTACTTCCGATCCACATTTTCCATCCTAGGACGGAAAATGCGTTTCCATCCTAATACATTTCAATCCTCATTTTCTTGCCCGGTATTTTTGAGTAGGTCTTATAAAAACGGGGTAAAATAAAAACACAGGAACTATCCGATTCTTTATTTATTCATATTTTTATTTATACACGTTAATTGTTAAATTGGCATTGTTATTTATTACAGAAATTTTCAAACCCTCTTGAAGTTGAGTTTGATTTGAAACTCGTATTTCTTGCGATGCAGCTTCACTTGAAATACTTGGTAAATCAACAGTTTTAGAGGAAGATTATAACATTTTAGCAGTATTTCGTTTGTTCACTATCGGAGAACATGTTTAATCTGTATTATTTTTCTTAAAAAAACGCTGACTTTCAAAAAATTTTAAGCGACAACTGCTGTCAACTGGTGACAACGACTAACAATGGAAATGAAAGGTAATAACCGGTGCGACAAAATTTATTATTTCAAAAAAGTCTATCGTGCAAAATCATGAATATTACTATAAATATTACTTGAATCATAAATTCATGGCTGAAAATAAAATAGTATACAATCCTCGACGGAAAATTTCATTGCAGTCTCGAGATTATAGTTTATCGAGACGCGTAGCAGCAATAAAACATTTTCTGTCTCGTATTGTAATATACTATTAACAAACACATGTCTTAAAGTCATCCAAGGATTTAAACTGTCAAGGATAAGCATGCAATTAAGAAACACCCTGTAGAAGCAACAGTAGGCATTGTTCAGGCTAGTGGTTTAACATGACCATATAAATGAATTAGTAAACGTCTCCATAGCATTTAAGCTCGCCCTTGACCCAGCGGGCTTTCCAGTCCTCAAATCCCTACCCGCCAAATTCCTTTAAAACCTTCGACAAAACGGATCTTAAATATTAAATACAGTCGACCTAATAAACATCTTCAAAAATTTATAACGTCTCGTAGAGCTTCACACGATAAAGAGGCCCTAAATTATTTATGATTTTTTGTGCCAATCTGACTGCTCAGGTTTTAATTTTATTGTGTGTCATTGAATTTGGGAGGAGGACCGCAAATGTATATTTTATATGATTTGTAATTATTTTAAACAATTTAATTTAATACAAAGTACACAAAGCGGAAAAATTAACCATTGGTCCAGAGAAAACATAGCGGAATAGTAAATAGCCAATTAGAACACAACGCGCGAAATATGTTGCCTTGTGATTGGACGGTCTGACAGCTGAGCGTGATATTCTAACGACGAGAGCACACTTACGTTCTCTCGAGAACCACTGCGGGTTAAACTAGTGAAAGGTCAACACGTACGTCAAAATTATTGTGGGTCATCGTCCGTTGGACATGAGAAAATTGCATTCGCTGAAATAAAAGCACCAAGTAATTGTAGTAATGTTCTAAAAAGTTAGTAATGTTATAAGTTAGTAGTTAATCATGTATTAAAAAGTTATTGTGTAAACCAGTGCCAAATTGGATAAATAAACGCCAATCTAAAAGGGATCTAACTGTCTAATTCACTTAACCAATATATAAAACGAACCAGTGAAATAACCTAACTTGAGGAATATACAAAGCCTCACCGTTTAATGATGGGAGTTAAAAATAAAACTTGATTCCCACAGTAGCTAATAGCTTTATCGACTATTTTTCTGAAATCGGTCTTAAATTAATCTCGAATTCAATTCTTTGTATTTTACATTACACCACACTCGTTGGGCCAAAATTTTGACAGGTGTCATTTTACAGAGCTGAAAACTGATTTCTTAATTAATTCCTCTTTAAAAAGGTTTTCTACATTTGTTTTGCTAAAATTAGCCGTTTTCGAAGAAAATACATTTTTTGCATTACACGTTTAAGAATTTACTTTCAAAATTTATTTAATAGTCAAGTTTAGAATAATAAGTATAATAATAATTATACAGTAAAACTTCTCAATAGCGGCCACTAAAAATTTCATTACAAATTGACCGTTTGAGGGGGTGACCGTTTTTGAGGGGAAGGAAAAAAATAAATTACATATCTACATATAACATATGTGTCATGTGAATAAAATTCAACTTCATTAATTAATAAAAGGCTAATTACAAACACATACGTTATTATGTAATATGAACTGTAAATAATATATAGACATAACTATTTATTTCATAACTCCTACATAATATGTATACATAATAATGTTTAAAAATGTGCACTACATACGAAAAAAAATTATGCTTTGTGAAAAAAAGATTCAATGGAAGTCTGTTTCATATTTTTAATTTTAATTTTTGCTGCTTCATTTTCACATTTCATTAGGATATTTGAAATATCAATGGCCAAATTGCCATTTTCTTTGCCTAATAAAAAATTTTGTACGTCTCTTATTTTTTCACAAACTTCACTCATGCTTTTTAAAGACGAACTAAAAACCTCCTGGTTTTCTTTACTTTCACAGTCTTCATTTTCGGTAGTTTCAGATTGGCTGGTAAACTCCTGAATTATTTCCTGCATCTCCATACTGGGATTTTCCGTTGAAATGTTTGAGTCGATTTGAAGATAATTTTCCAGGTTTGGATTTCCTGGGATACCGGAAAACAACTGACTTAGTGGAATATCGTCTTCTTCTTCAAAAATCTCATCCTCTTGGAGAGTTTCTATAAATGCAGCTTTTTGGAAACATTTTTTAATCGTTTTAGGTGAAACATTTTTCCATGCTGCAACAATCCATACCATAGCACTTGACAAATTTATGGTCTTTTCTGCTTTTTCAAACGCATCCTCGGTAGCGGTGTTAGTAAAAGTTAAAAGTCTTTTTATCAAATATTTTCTGTATATCATTTTAAAATTTTGTATGATGCCTTGATCTAATGGCTGGCAGTAAGATGTAGTGTTTGGAGGCAGAAAAGCAATTCGAACATTTTCCAGTTGTATTTTCGGGTGAGAACTTGCGTTATCCAAAAATAAAAGTACTTTTCTTCTTTGTTTATTCATTTTGGTGTCAAATTTTTTTAGCCAGGAAATCATTATCTCTGTTGTCATCCAAGCTTTTTTATTGGAGACCCATTCTAATGGTAATTTGTCTACATGTGCTCCTTTGAAACATCGCGGATTTTTGCTTTTTCCTATAACTAATGGGGTCTCCTTCTCACCATCCATGCTACTGCAAAAAAGAATTGTCACTCGTGGCTTAGCTGATTTTCTTCCAGCACATTTGTCACTCTTTAAGGCAAAAGTTTTGTTTGGCATTGCGAGATAATAAAGGCCTGTTTCGTCTGCATTAAAAATATCTTTATCATCATAATCCTTGATAATTAATTTAAACTTAGTGAACCAATCTTGAACACTCACTTCATCCACATCAGCAGACTCACCAGAAATTGTTTTAAAATTGATGTCATGTCTTTTGCAGAATCTATCTAACCAGCCATTTGATGCCTTAAAATCACAATTTTTCAAATTTTCTGACACATCCAGAGCTTTTTCCTTTAGTAGTGGTCCAAAACCATTCATAAACCATTTGGTCAATCGCAAGTCCGTCTGTTTTTGGAAACTTCCGTTTTTGATCTGCATTAACTCCTCCTTCTTCATAAAGTTTTTTCAGTTCAATTTTACTTTTTAGAATATCATTTACTTGCGTTCTTCCAACACCAAACTTTTCCGCTATCTTTCGAGCACTGATACCATATTTTTCACTATCCGCGATGATTTCGAACTTTTGTTTAAAAGATAAACGTTTACGTTTCAGAGACATGATCGACTATTGTGCTGTTAAAATGCAACTGAATAAAATTTTACCTTTTATGAAAACATCTTAAGATTTAACAAATTATATTTGTACGTACTTAAAAACCCATTTACATAATTAGGTTTTATCATTCTCCGGTATTTCCAATAGTACCAGTAATAAAGTACCGGCTGGGTGCAAACATTCCCAGTAGGGTCGAGACGACCGCAATTAAGGGTAAAAATTCAAGGTAATTTTATTAAAAGTTACGGATTCATGTGACCGTGGCCGTTTTAGAAGTGTTTCGGTATTCGAGGGGTCTTTTATTATTAAAAATGCTATAAGATTTATTTTAAGAAGCCAAAACTGACCGTTCAGAGGGGTGACCGTTTTTAACGGGTGGCCGAAATGAGAAGTTTTACTGTACTTGATTATAATTATGGAGATAGGCAGATAATTAAGATATTAATTATTCGAATATTAAGTAGATAAAAACTTATATAGAAGTAAGAATAATATGAAAATAGATAAATTTGAATAAATATTAATACTTATAAATAAAATCTACTAGGAACAAACAACTTAATTTTTAAATTTTAGTCACTATGTTCCGAGTAGTCCGATGAACAATCGTTGTTGGGGTCCAGAGAAATAATAAGGGGCTCTACAGTGTTTTCTAGTATGTTATCAGCTACCCACATTCTTTCTTCAATTTCAATCGCATGTTTGACGCATTTACTCCATTTTTCACAATTCACTGTGTTTATTCCCTCTTGCAAGAGGTTTCCAACGTCTCTCATTTTAAAAGTGGTGTTATGCCTTCCTACAAACCCTTTTACTTGCGCCCACACCAATTTTATGGGGTTTAATTCACAGTGATATAGCGGAAGGTGAAGTACCGTTATATTTCGTTTTGAAGCGATTTCGTCGACAACAAGTTTCGTACAAGGAGTATTAATGAACTTTACAATCTCCAGTAGCTCCTTTTTCATCATATCTCCAATTTTATGGGGTTTAATTCACAGTGATATAGCGGAAGGTGAAGTACCGTTATATTTCGTTTTGAAGCGATTTCGTCGACAACAAGTTTCGTACAAGGAGTATTAATGAACTTTACAATCTCCAGTAGCTCCTTTTTCATCATATCTTCATAAAATGGCTTCTTATTTACAGTGAGCCAATGAATGATGTCATCTCTTTTCCAAAAAGACATTGGTATTTCTTTGAATTTTCTTCAGTGGTAGCTGCCATTATTCATGGCTATAACAGACCCAGGAGGAATAAGATCTAGCATTTGCTGGAAGTATTCTTTAAAGACATCAGCGTTCATGTCTTCTTGATAGTCTCCGGTCCGTTTTGACTTAAATGATAGTGAGCCGCCATCGACAAATCCATTTTTGCTACCAATGTGAGTTATTATTAATCTTTTACTTTTCCCGAGGGTGCTTTTATTCCAGTGGGCCATCCTTCCATGAAAGCTTGCCTCGCCCTTTTTATATGTTTTTCCTGCCATATTTTACCAATGGTACATCCTTTATTTAACCAAGTTTCGTCCGTATAATAGATATTTCTGTATTCCCTTCGAAAGTGTCTAACTGCCCTCGAATAACGTCGTCGCCAGCACATAATTTCGTCTTTCTCTATTAAAAGTAATTTTTTGTCTCGAATTGAATTGAAGAGAACAAATAAATCATCCCTATTTTTAATTAGTTATAAGCCATTATGATAAAAAAAATATATTTATAGATATAAATCTTCCATGGGTTAGTTCAGGTTAGTTTAGGTTAGTTTTTAAGTTAAACTTTCAACTAAAAAGGATTGTCTTCTATCAGTAAAGATATGTTTATACATAGAGAAGCTTCTTTCAACATCTACTGATGTAATCCGCCAATACTGCAACTTAGGTAGTACAATATAAGGCCAAGATACAACCTCGTTGGATGGTTTACCTTCATAAATGCTTTATACTGCAGTTAAGTATTTAAATCCTTCATTATTTTTTACAGTTATATCCAATTTGTTCCCTTCTTGACCTCCTACTTTACCGGGAATGTTGTTACATTTAGCGGAAAAAGTTTCAACAATACAAATTCTCGTAAACTTAAATTTCTACTCTCTAACGAGGATATTATGTCCGATATGAAACTGAAATTAACCTTAATAAGAACAATATTTTTAACTACACCTGCACTTTTTAACAACTGCGAATCGTCTTCTAAATATCTATATTGCGGCCTTATTCCATGTTCCCCACCGGGTAATTACAGGTTCTGGAGGTAAACTAACTCCTGGTAATTTCTCTTTATACATCTGCACTCTTAGAGGTGCTTTTAGAAATACGTTTTTTACACTTGAAATTAATTTATTTACTAAGGGATGTTCAGTTCTGACGGTTTCTGCGACTTGGTTTACTCCATGTGAAAGACTAGTCACATGTACCATATTGAGGTAAAGGATTCTTAAGTTTTGGCCTACTTTTACCATATACGGTGCTGCATCAGACAAAAGCACTAAAAACTTCTCATCTCGGACTGGATTTGGTAAGACAAAGCTCGATAGGGACTGCTGAATAAATCGGGTTACGGTGACAGCATTAGTTTTTTTTAGCTGCTTAGAAGCTATTAAATATGGGTTTGTCGCTTTATCTTTTTGAAGTGCTCTAATCATAAGATGTGCGATATATCTGTCAAAAGCATCTGTGGTTTCATCAAAAATAATGTAAATATTTTTATCCCCCAGTAAAGTTCTAATATCTTCAAAAACGGTTTCGTATACTGAATGGACATTCTTCTTTCTAAGCGTGGATTTGTCATGAATGGTTTGTTGACAATATTTTTGCAAAAATCCTCTAAATTGCAGATTTCGCAATTTTTTAAAGTGTATGTTTGCTGCGACCATAAGTCTTCTTGAAAAATTTCCTTTTCAGATTTCGATTTTTCTCCACTATCCTTTAACTCTGGGAAATTTTTAATCCACGAAGACCTTTTCGCCACTTTAGATATTTTGAACACAAATTTGAAACCACTAGTTTCACACTAAAAATTCTGAAACTTTCGACAAACTAAAACAGAAGTATGTATTACAGCCCGATATAAATACAGTTTGTTAAGCAGGTAATAATAAGATATTAATAAATTACAATAAATAACCCCTAACAATATACCTGCAAACCCCGGAAACCCCCAATAAATACCTTGTGTATAACCAAAATGTAAATGTTAATTATTATATAATTATCTTCAGATTGAAAAATCCCTTAAACAAGTGCCGGACTGGACATTAAACCTATGAGTCTACGAGTTTTCAGGACAGGGCGTTTTTAATTTCTTGATAACGCCGAAAACATAAAAATGTGCTCATAAAATAATAATTTGGGAAAAATATGCATTTTATTATGAAATTGACAAAATATGCAAAAAATGCATATATTTCGCCCTCGTCTTTATTTCTAAAGTTGGCAAATAACGAATCTGCAGCTTCTAACAACGCCTAGTTTATCATTTCCCCGTCTTCATTCGGTTTATTCTTTTGTGAAATTATCTGGGACACATAATATGATGCTTCAGTTGCAGCCCTATTTTTATCGACTGCGTTTAAAAATACTAACCGTTGTCCAATTAACTGTTATTCTAATTGTTTCAATTTTTTCTTTGTGGTGGCAGAATGAAATGGGAATCAATCAATCAATCAATCAATGAAATTTTATTGATAATCATCACAATACTGTACAGGGTTATCCAACCAAGACTGGACAAGGCGATTTTTTGACTTTTCCTGTACTTTTATAAAAAACTGAAATAGCCATCTTAAGTCATTTTCTCCCGCGAATTCGAATATCTTCAGCAAAAAACAATTAAACATCAAACAAAAGTACTAGGGGTCACTTTGATATTTTTTTAAATGGGATGCCGTATTTTTAATTAGCTTATCCGATTTCTCATATAAATTTTGATCTAAAATGTTGGATTTTTAATTCAAAAACGCCTTTTTTCTTCAGTTTTAAATTCGGAAAATGTTCGTTTACCGTAAGATTAATACCTGATAAATGGATACCCGTTTCACCTGTTCACCCTTTAACCTGCTTTAAAGCGTCCGTCAGTTAGACAAAATAATCAAGTTTCAAATTTCTATATATTTTTCACGAATTAAGTACAAATTTAGTAGTTTTTGCAAATCTATTATTGCTTAGGTATAAAAAAAGTATGACATATTAGAAAAAACTATAAACTAAAGTGAATAACTTTAATTTCAATAATATAATTGTTCTATGTGTCCTCCATTATTTTCAAAACATGACCGATGCCCCCTTTTCAATCTCTCCAAAGAATCTCTTACAATATTTTGGTCCTGGTTAAGTCTATTAATTTCATTTATAATTTTTTGCTGAATGTCCTCCAGACATCTGTTGGGTCGTTGATAAACTACATTTTTTAAATGACCCCATAAAAATGTATCCATTGGCGTGATATCGGGGCTATTTGGTGGCCAATGAATTGTTCCGTTACGGCCAATCCACTGATTGTAACGCTCGTTTAGGTATGTTACCACTTCTCGAACTGCATGACGCGGAGCACCATCCTGCTGCCAAATGATATTGTTGTAGGCTTGCAATGGCAACCTTTCCAAGAAATCCTCGATATCGTTATGAAGAAAATGGAGGTATCTTTGGCCTGTTAAAGAGCCACGATAAAATAGTGGTCCAATAATTCGATTTTCTAACATCCCACACCAAACATTAAGTGAGCTCCAACCTTGAAACTTTATTATTTCATATCTATGAGGGTTAACTGCTGCCCAGTATCTTGTATTTTTCCGATTGTATACCCCCGATGTTGTAAATGACTCTTCGTCACTCCATAGAATTTTATTATATAAATTATAATCTTCGTCTTGCTCTCTCATCAGCATTGAAGCAACAAATCGAAATCGCAGTTCTTTTTGAAGCTGTGTTAAGTATTGAACGGGAAGGATGCAATATGGTTTTAGACCACATTTTTTTAAAGTTCTGTGAACTGTTCCATAGCTTACTCTCCGGAGCCCTGGACCATACCTTACTTCTCGTACCGCTTGCGGAATAGAACTCTTCGGATTTATAGTAAAATATTGAACAATAGCTCGATCCCTTATATTCCGTCTTTTCATCTTTCTTGGCTTATCTTTCAATGTCTTACTTTCTTCAAATAGGGTCTTAATTCTGAGAATTGTATCCACTGAAATGTGTCTCTGGAAACTCTCAAAAAATGTTCTTTGTGTTTGTCGAGCATTCTCTCCACTTTTGTAATATAATTTTATTACATTTAGCCGTTCTTCTAAAGAATATTTCATTATTTGTAATTAATTCGTGAAAAATATGTAGAAATTTGAAACTTGATTATTTTGTCTAACTGACGGACGCTTTAAAGCAGGTTAAAGGGTGAACAGGTGAAACGGGTATCCATCTATCAGGTATTAATCTTACGGTAGACGAACATTTTCCGAATTTAAAACTGAAGAAAAAAGGCGTTTTTGAATTAAAAATCCAACATTTTAGATCAAAATTTATATGAGAAATCGGATAAGCTCATTAAAAATACGGCATCCCATTTAAAAAAATATCAAAGTGACCCCTAGTACTTTTGTTTGATGTTCAATTGTTTTTTGCTGAAGATATTCGAATTCGCGGGAGAAAATGACTTAAGATGGCTATTTCAGTTTTTTTATAAAAGTACAGGAAAAGTTAAAAAATCGCCTTGTCTAGTCTTGGTTGGATAACCCTGTACAATATTAACTTAAACCCACAACAATAATAATATACAATTTATATACAAAACTTAAACTAGGCTAAAACTAAACTTAAACTGCAGCAATATACTAATTATAGCAGCAAGATAACTAGATTGTTTAAAAAGTAATTTAATCAATAGTTTGTAGAATATACAAGATGCGTTCTTAGTATATTTTGAAATTTATTGGTAGGTAAATTCTTCATATGTGTGGGTATTCTGTTATATAAACTGCTGGCCACTCGAACTTACCGATAGAGATTTTTAGGCAAAATTTAAAGTTTAATATTTTCAACAGGAATGTAAATTTTTCAACGCCGATTGCAGATTTTGAAAGCTGGTTTTTTTCGGATTAAGCTGCATGACGTATATTTATTGTAGGACCATAGGTTTATTATATACGGGGTGATCAATAATGTCATGCAAAAAATCAAAAAGTTTGTATGAGTGAAATTTCCAAAATAATTTTTTTTGGTCGTTGCAATAGGGTCCGTTACTTAGGTAACATCAATATCTCTAGACGTTTTTGTCAGTTTTTGGATTAAGGACGTTAGGTCTTGTACACACTACTAAACATAAAATGTGGGTAGCAAAATTTTTAAAATGCTATAACTTGACATTGGATGGACGGTTCTTGATGATTTTTGCGGATTTGGAATCCTTATTTCACGTAGATTTTCTACGATCTAAATATTTTATTTGAGGGTGGAAATTTACACATTATACCGGGTCGAAAATATGTACCCCGATGCCCATATTTATGATCGACTGTAATTTCTACGCGACGCGTCAATTTCAAAGTAGGCATTGCAAAAACAAATTTGTTGCTATGGAATTAAAAATAGTTAACATTATTTTAAAAATAACCTGACACATTTCAATGTTATAATTTTGTAAATTTTAATTAATATGAGGCGTTTAACCACGACAGAAAGAGAAAATTGCATTCGACTTCTCAACGAAGGAATGCTAAAAAAGCAAATTGCGCGCATTTACAATGTCAGCCAAAAGACAATTTATAATTTAAACCGTCGCGTCGAAACTACTGGTGATCATAATTATGGGCATGGGGGTGGACATACAAAAAAAATAAACCAAAGAACCCAAAGAATTTTAATTCGAGAAGCTATGGTGAATAGAACAAAGAACTCTAGGAAACTAAATGACTCTTTAAGGCAACAAACTGGGGTGAGAGTTTCGAACAGAACAGTAAGAAGAACATTGAATAAAAACAACTTAAGGTGAGAATTTATTTTTACAAAAACAACATAATGCCAAACATTTTAAATTTTAGAGCCCGTCGCAGAGCAAAATGTGTGTTGTTATTACGACACCATAGAGCGAATAGGCGGGCATGGGCAAATCGGCATGCGAATTGGGGTAATGCAGAGTGGAGCCATTGTTTATTTTCTGACGAAACAAGATTTAATTTGATTCACTCCGATGGCCGAATATTAGTTTGGAGAGGGCCAAATCAGCGGTATTTGGAGGAAAACATGGCCCCTCAAGAGGCATTTGGTGGCGGAGGTGTAACAGTATGGGGAGGTATCATAAGAAATGGTAAAACCGAGCTATTCATTACCAACCAAACTGTTAACGCTAATGTTTATCAGGAGGAAATTTTGCAACCTATTGTTGTTCCTTTTGCTCGAAATTACGGTCCAGAATTTCTATTGGTGGATGACAACGCTCCACCTCATAGAGCGCGAAGGATCACAGAGTTTTTGCAGGCACAGAACATCAATAGGATGGACTGGCCTGCAAAGTCTCCGGATCTTAATGTCATCGAACACGTTTGGTCTTATTTAAAACTTAAAGTAAGATCGCGTGATGTACCCCCTGCAACCTTTGCAACGCTTAATGAGGCCATTCGTGAAGAATGGGAGAATATTCCACAAGATTTTATAAATAATCTTGTGGATACTCTACCAAACAGATGTCGGGAAGTAATACGTCGAGCAGGAGGACCAACAAAATATTAGTTTCTTTTTTTTATAATGCACCTACTTAATTTCGGGTAAATTATTACCAAAGATTAGGTATTTAAAGATAGGACACTTGGCATTTTTCCATTGATATTTGCCGGTTGCTTTTAATGACCTCGTCCTTTTAACACGCTATTGCCAACAAATACCCAATTTCATTTTAAACTCCAAAAATGCAAGGTTGTAATTCCCATCTTTGACGCAGTGGGTTGAAAACAAAAATTAATGGACAAACAATTTATGTTTTTCAGGCCATTTTTTTTTATTAACTAAAAATTACCAATATCAATTATCACTAGGTATCCTTTTCCATACATACCTAATCTTTGTTATTACAGTATATCAGATTTTTTTAGGGATTGCAGTAACCTTTAAATTAGGCTTAGAATTAGAAATTTTGTAAGGATTGACTTTGGGCCGTTGTTAACCAATCTTGTATATTGTAGAATATAATGTAATAAACTTGTTCTTGTCGCTATGTTTTTGTCTATTATCGACCCGGTAGAATGTGTAAATTTCCACCCTCAAATAAAATATTTAGATCGTAGAAAATCTACGTGAAATAAGGATTCCAAATCCGCAAAAATCATCAAGAACCGTCCATCCAATGTCAAGTTATAGCATTTTAAAAATTTTGCTACCCACATTTTATGTTTAGTAGTGTGTACAAGACCTAACGTCCTTAATCCAAAAACTGACAAAAACGTCTAGAGATATTGATGTTACCTAAGTAACGGACCCTATTGCAACGACCAAAAAAATTTATTTTGGAAATTTCACTCATACAAACTTTTTGATTTTTTGCATGACATTATTGATCACCCCGTATATAATAAACCTATGGTCCTACAATAAATATACGTCATGCAGCTTAATCCGAAAAAAAACAGCTTTCAAAATCTGCAATCGGCGTTGAAAAATTTACATTCCTGTTGAAAATATTAAACTTTAAATTTTGCCTAAAAATCTCTATCGGTAAGTTCGAGTGGCCAGCAGTTTAGGTTATTTTCTTGGTGGAAGAGAGAATGTGATGTTAGTGAGCTGCTAGACTGTGGCACTGTAATATTTTGATTAAATCTAGTAGTATGGTTATGTACAGTTAACGACATATAAATTCATATACTCCACCCATACATAACCCAATTACAACAAAATTGGGTAAAACGGGTTTCTCACCTTGCTGCTTATACCTGGATAGAACACCAGCTATATACATAGCTGTAAATAATTGTATGTACGATTTTTTACCATAACTAATAATGGATATTTCTAAATATTTTGTCTTTAAATTACAGCCGCGAAATTATAAAAGTATAAAACAATACCAGGAAAACTACAAAAGTATAAAGCCAAAAAGGGTAAATTTATTAACAAACAACAAACAAAATACTAATATGTAATTGCTGCGCCATTGGATTCTAACACTAATCCTAATCTTCTTGGCATTGACAAAATAATACTTCTGGTGTAATCCGGAGTTAGCCCTTCCCAAATTTCTTCTATTTTATCAAATAACTCTATTCTACTCTGTGGTTTAAAATTTATTTTATACGTTTCTTTTACCATCAATCTCCAAACATTTTCAATTGAATTTAAATCAGGACTTCTTGAGCACCAAGGCAGACATGTTACGTTGTTTTCTCTAAACCAGTTACCTACATTTCTTGCAGTATGCACAGGGCAGTTATCCTGCTGAAATATAAAGTTATTTCCTTCAAGAACTATCGCGGCAGAATGAAGAAAAACATTTTCCAAAATCTGAAGATATATATTAATGTTTAATGTTCCACCAATATTCCAGCATACACCTGCACCGTGAACACTTATCCATGCTCACACATTAACCGAGAAACGTCCACTGGTTTGCTTTTTTTGAGTATACTTCTCATCATATCGGGAATTTGGTGGTCTATATACTTCAATCCTTCCATTATATGTAGACTGAAAAGTTTTCTCATCGGAAAAGATAACATTTTGCCAAAAAAAATCATTTTCTGGCAGGGGCGGCTCGTCAATAAGTACGCCCGTGCGCGCGAACTGCCTAAGAAAGCCAAGCACCAAGCAAAAATAAAATGTATATAAAAAAAATATCAAGAAAACTTGTATATAAGAATGGCGAATGCGAAAGACTTCAAGCGCGACTGCAGCGTGCACTTACATCTAGTGATTGAAATAGTCTACCGTGTGTATTCGTTCGGCGCTCTCGTTAAATGGATTTTCCCTGTGTGGATTGATCGGGAATATTCGGTTAATCGCCCGATGAAAGGGCGTCGCCGTGCGCTATCTGAATACACACTTCAATAATTTACAGTGCGTTCGGCATAGCGTTTCAGTGTTGGAGTGGTGAAAGTGTAGATTAATGTCACGTGCTCATAGTGTGTTTGGTGTAAAATCATTCATGCCGAACGCAAAAAGAATAAACAGAGTAGAGCATGAGTTGACTATATAACCTTACATAATGGAAGTGGAAGAACGAATTATTTACCGGTTATTTAGCAGGACCAAACAATATAATTACTATTATTGTAATTTAAATATTTATTTCTCAAAAAGAAATGCGAATGCTAATTGGGATTATTTAAATTTAACCTATCAAAACTGTCGACATAACCTTTCTAAGCAAATTACCGGAGTGCGCATGCCCGCACTTCAAGCACCACCTGCCGACCTGGGGCTTCTAGAGTTTACTCCATTTGAGCTACCCCGGCTAATAACGAACGGATGAGAGCTTGCACTTTTAGCACCAACGTCCTATGCCGAACGGTGTTCGAGCAAAAAGTATAAAAAGTGTGAAAAGTGTTGCTATGCCGAACGCACTGTTAATATGATTGTTTTAGAGTTTTTTTACGCGATTAGAAAAGTTTGAAGTTTATTGACGGTGTTGTGGGTGTTTTTTGTTGTTGTAATTAATTAATGGCTAGTAGTTCGGATTGTTTCACACGAAGTGTTATAGTTATGGACCAAAATTCTGTTGAGAACATTCTAAATAACTTTTCGACAATCGATTTCCAAGGGAAAATTGAAATAAAAATCCCATTTAAAAACCGCGTTTTTTTTTAATATTCTTCTGGGATAAAAAGCACAAAGAAAATCGATACAAAGGTAAAAAGGGGCGTGGCACCTCGAAAATTTTTCGCCTGCGGCGCATTTTTACCTGTGGCGCACACCCTAAAATAATTGTCACGAGCCGCCACTGTTTTCTGGTAAATATTGAATAGCAAAACCAATTATTTGTTCCTTATCACTATTTTTTAAAAACGGTTTAGATGCAGCTGCTCGATTTCTTAATTCGGAACATTGTCTTACTCAGCGTTGCGCAGTTCTAGATGAAGCCGGGAACCCTGTTCTGTGCATAGCGGATACTGCAGTTTCAAATGGATTGTGCCTTAAATACTCTACCAAATTTCGGTCTTCTTCATTTGATGATTTTCTATTATTTAAACCTGACCCAACAGACCTTTCAAGTGTTTGATGATAGCGCCATTTTTTTACAATTCCTTGAACAGTACTTGTAGGTACTCTGAAATGATCAGCTATTCTTCCATAAGAACACCCTATTTCTACTAAACATATTATTCTTGCTTTTTCAATAATACTTAAATAGGGCATTTTTTCAATCAAATAAGATGATGACAATACTTTGACAGATATCATGATAACAATAAACACGTTACAAAAATAATAAAGGTAAAAAAGTTGCATTTACAGTGTCATAGTTTAGTGTACGAAATTAAATGTCGTCAACTGTACATCACTTCTCGCATCGAAAATTAAAACATCAGAAGAAGTTAGTATATTAAGTTTTCTAAACAGTGGCCTACATGAATCATACTCGAAGCATTTTCTAGTATTCTGATTGCTCTTTTTTGTAAGAGAACAATTAAGTTGGTTGTTGATGCTGCAGAAAAACTTTAAAATGGTGGACAGTATCGAAATTGGGACTCGAATAAGGCATAATAAATCTGTATAGCAGTTTCTCGATTTAAAGTATTTCCTGTCGTTTTTGTTGCAAACAGTCCTGATGAAATTTTTTTGTAACAATATTTATATGAAAGAATTTCTTTAATTTTGTACTTAGTGCAAGTTTATTGAAGGTTAGTTCCCTTTAGTAAAATGGACGTTTTTAAAAGTTTTTAAAATCATCATGTAATTTACATCGGCCTTTAGGCCCCAAATTTTTAATGTTTTAAGTTTTATACATTTACTTGTATGTTGTGTTTTGTGGTTGGTTATATTTTGACAAAGTAGTACTGATGATGGCGTAACTGCCGAAAGCGCTCTACGGATTTTATTCAATAAACTTGCACTAAGTACAAAATTAAAGAAATTCTTTCTTAATCTTTGATGGTGCACTCAGCCCTTTCCTAATTTATAATATTTATATGAGCATCCCACTTTAAACTTTTATCGATTGTTTTTCCCAAAAACTTTATCTCCGATACCATACTTACTCTAGTGCTCTGAATCTCCACGTTTAAACTGCATTCATTTTTAAAAATCATATATTTTGTTTTGCCTAAATTTAGAACAAGACTATTAGAATCAAACCAATTCTTAAGCAGTGATAAATCCGTATTTACTTCCTACTGTAATATGTCTGCGTTGTTATTAGACTAACATATAGCGGTGTCGTCTGCAAAGAACAAAATAACCTTTCCTGAAAGACACGTCACATCCTCATGGAAGAGAAGAAAAACAGAGGACCGAGCACTGATCCCTGAGTCACACCGCTTGTTATTGGAGCACTTTCGGAGTAAATAGTATTGTAGGAAGAATAATACACTTTAGTTATTTGTTTTCGACCCACCAATGATTTTTTAAAATTTGGATGTGGAGTTTTATTATGCCTCTCACTATTTCCTGTCATAGCAACAGAGACAGAAGTATTACGTAACAAATATACATTTGTACCTTCAACTTGTGTAAATAAGTGTTGTTCTTCCCATTCTGAATGGAAATGGTATGTCTTCACCTTCTCACTACTGCTTGCCATGCTATTTTTTATTGCTCTCTACTAACCCAACCGCTGGATGTTGATTATGCCGTTCAGTTTCAAACTGAGCGCAATGTCGCCGCGCAATGCGCAATTTAATTTATCCCGTTGAAGGCAACCTAGTTCGTTCTCGAATTCTAGCGCGTTGATCGGTTCTAGCCGATCCTAGCTTGGAAGCGTCAGCGGCAGATCGCTCACCGCAGTGTTGCCGCTGCTTGTGTTTATTATGAGAATTTGCGAAATTTATAATTTACGGAAGCTTCTATGATTTTTACACCTTTATATTTGTAAAATTCAAAATATGTTGTGAGTCACCAGAATATTGCCATAGCTCGCGATCAATAGGTTGGCTATCAGAAATTTGTACTAACGTTTCGTACAGACCTGTATAACTCGGGATGTTGTACCCTTAGACAGTATTACTGTCACCCCTTGTAGTATAAATAACTATTGATGTTTTCTGCAACAAAATACACCTGTAACACCCTTATATAAACCCGCTACTGCCTTGCAGCAGGGAAAACGCCGCCGCCTAACAAGTGGAGGGCGTAATGAATTATAAATGAGCCGTAAGAACTAACTGAGCCCCGCGCTATGTTTTTGTGCGACTCACCCCATCGCACCCTGTCAGGCACGGACGATATTTGAAATTTTAAGCTTTATGTTTAAAAAGCCTTAATTCCGCTTGTGTTTTAACGTACTTTATCTCTCTCAAGTTTTAAATGATTTTTGATGAAGATTTACATGTTTTTGCTTTTAGATGGGTGCGGCAGCTCATGGGGTAGTCATGGGGCTGATGGTTACAACTATATAGGTATTTTGGGAAACGTTCATTTCGATACAATTTTGTTCCATCATCTTTTTTATTTAATTTTTTACTAATTTTTTAATATTTGACCTAAATTAATTATTTATAAATCCTTGCATATAATAACAGGTTTAAAGTAAGTAACATTAAACTATACAGAATGGCAAAAAAGTCGCGCATAATGCCTGTAACTTTTGAATTACCTAGTATACGAAATAGTGACCTGTATAAAAGTTGTTTAGTACATTATTCCTCACATTTCTACCCTCATGAATTTTTTCTGTCATTTCTGGTTTGGTTGTCATATAAAGACTAACTTACTTTTTTTAAATGGAATACCCTGCATATGATAACATATTTGGATTCTACTGGGAAAACTGAATTTTTTGTATTTCAAATTTTCTGCAAGCGTTTTCGAGATAATGACAGCTCAAAAATAAAAAACTTCCTGTTGTTTACACTATGGTTCATCTGAGTGAGAAACAACGAGCTGAAATTTTAATAATCAGCGGTTACGGGAATATGAAGAGATCGCAAGATCAGGTTTGTCAACTTTTCAATGAATTATGTCCAAATAGGCCTCTAATAAATCAGTCAACGGTGTGTCGAGTGGTAAAGAAATTTCGAGAAACAGGCAGTATTATAGGGAAGCCGCTAGAGCAGGTCGACCTAAAACAGCAACCGGGGAAGACAAAGCTTTGAATATCATGCTCTCAATACATGAAAATCCAACACAATCATCCAGGCCAATGGCAATGGATTTTAATGTGTCTCATCAGTCAGTGAAAGATTTGTTTAAGCAGGAGAAGTTGCATTCTTACAAGATAAAGTTGGTGCATGAGTTAAACCAGGACGATTTTGATAGAAGAGCTGAATTTTGTGAGCTAATGATGGAAAGATGCAATAACGATAATAACTTCGCAACAAATATAATTTTCTCGGATGACGCTACTTTCCATTTAAATGGCATTGTTAATAGACACAATTATCGTTATTGGTCTGCTGGGAATACTCACTGGTTTCAGGAAGGTCATACTCAGAGGCCCGAAAAAGTTGATGTTTGGGCGGGCATAGCTGGTAGACATATTGTGGGACCTTTTTTCATAGATGGTAATTTGAATGGCGACAAATATCTGGACCTCCTCAGGAATCACATAATTCCTTTTTGCAGAATGGTTTTACTGGGTGTAAATAATGGCATAAACGAACAGGTATGGTTCCAGCAAGATGGAGCACCTGCGCATTATGCGCCAAATGTTAGACAATACTATGCGAACAATTTCCAGGATGTAGAATAGGCAAAAGAGGTGCTTTTGACTGGCCAGCGCGATCCCCGGACTTAACCCCGCTCGACTTCTTTTTGTGTGGACACTTGAATAACAAAGTCTACTCGTTATATTGTCAGTTTCTTAAGTTAGCCAGATTTGGCTTTTACTTTTATTCGTTATTCGTGTCTTCCTTTTCGGTGACTCTTGAAGCTGGGTTTGGGTGTTCTTTTTTCATTGTTCTTCCGGATGGTTATTGCTTCTTTGTTTATTTTCATTATTTCTTGAGATTAATTTGATGTAATTTTTGAATTTGTTCTATTTTATTTATTTTTTGCCTTTTTTTCCCCTATCCCTATATTTCAACTCCACTTCGAGAATGGACTATTTCTTTAAACTATTTTATTTAGTTGAGCTAGGGTGGGAGCCAATCTTTGGGGAAACGATATGAGTGTAGAGGATTTGAGCGTATGTGTGAGTTTGTTATAAGTGGGTTGGTCGATACGTCTGTCCGTCTATGGTAATTTGTTATTAGTTTAGTCATGTGTTGTTCCATTGTCTCTAAGTTTGCATCGTTATGAAGTACTGTCACTGGTACATGTCTTTGTGAGTTAGTTATTATTCGTAACGTCTTATTTTGCATTATTTGTAGTTTTTTCAGTCTCGTCTTGTTTACTGTGCACCATGTTGATGCTCCGTATGTTAGGACAGGTCGTATTATTGTCTTGTATATTGTGAGTTTTGTGGAGTTGTTAACTTTACTACTTCTAGATATTAAAGGATACACTGCCCCCATTTGCTTTTGAGCTTTTTTCAGTCTATCATCAATGTTATCATTCCAGGACATTTTCTTGCCGAAGACAAGACCCAGATACTTAACTTTGTTGCTCCAATTAATTGGTATATTATTGACTTTAACCCTGGTCTCGGGTAGTCTTAGCCTTGCCTTCGAGAAGTAAATTGCCTGTGTTTTATCTTCATTAAGTTTGAGCTTCCATGTTTCCAGCCACTTCTGCAGAATCAGAATATGGCGTTGCAGACGTGAAACCACTCTAGAGGGCGCTCTTGAGGTGGTAGTCATGGCAGTATCATCAGCAAATAGATATAGTTGCGTAAATGGATCACGCGGTACATCAGCTGTGTATATATTATAGAGAATCGCTGCAAGGGGCAATCCTTGCGGAACCCCCGCTTTGATAATTCTTATTCTTGATACTGATTGATCAACAGCCTGATAAGGTAATCAGGCATGCCTGCCCTTATTAATTTTATTACAAGTCCGTTGTGCCAGACCTTGTCAAATGCTTTAGAAACATCGAAAAAGACTGCTCCTGTCGACATGCAGCGGTTAAATCCACTTAGGATATTGGTTGCCAGTCGTGTTGTCTGGCTCACCGTGCAATGAGCAGCTCGAAAGCCAATCTACGTTAACCGTCCAAATGACTTAGAATCTTTAAAAGTCAGAACTAGTGCTGAAATTCGGGCTATTCCAGAGGGCTTCCTTTTAAACGTTGTAAACGGGTTCAGGATCGACTGGCGCTGTGCTTAGCAGAAAATGGTGGTAATTTTGAACAGCTGATCCACTGAAAAGGTTTTTTTTGTTTATTATTCCGATGTTAAGTTGATCAATTTGTTATTATAAAGTTTGTTATAATTTTAAATAAATAAAAATTTCAAATATAAAAACTTTGGACTTTTCCCAGTAGAATCCAAATATGCAATCATATGCAGGGTGTTCTATTTAAAAAAAAGTCTCTATGGCAACCAAACCAGAAATGACAGAAAAAATTCATGCAGATAGAAATGTGGGGAATAATTTACTGAACAACTTTTATACAGTTTTCGTATATGAGGTAATTTAAAAGGTACAGGCATTGTATAACGAAGCAAAAAAATATCTTTGTGCCTGCACCAAGACAGAAAATGATCAAAGGTTACGACTTTAATTTAAAACACTAGCGCTAAAAAGATAATTTAAAGGCCTTTAAATCATTTGACCTCTGATAACATTTAAACTTTCAGGTTAGTTGAGGTTACAGGTTTGAAAATATTATTTACACTTAAACATTTTTTTTTAATTGACGCTAATTATTACAAATTGCGGTATTTTTAATAAATACGCAAATGGACCTTGCGATGCTTCGTACGTAAACAATTCCTGTCCTCATTCAAAAACACGAAAGCTTTATTTACTGACAAGCGAACCTTCCAGATTCATCCCTTGAATATTTAACGTATTTATGAAAAAATTACTAGGTACACATCGCAATCTACGTCAAAATATCAACAGGTGTAAATGTCTCTTTAGTAAATCAACTGTAGTTCATTAATATATAGTCATAATATACCTAATATGGTGTGGCCCATAAATAAATTATAAAGCGTTATTGAACTATCAACGGAAAAAGTTGATTTAATATTTGCGTTGTTAATATTTAAAATCGTAGTAGAAGCGTGGTAAGTAGCAATGGATTTTGTGTGTTTATTGCCTGCAACGCGTAATAACAACACTATTTCGTTTAGTATAAAATAAAATTACTTTTATCTATAAACACTATTAAAATACTTTTTAACGCTTGTTGTCAGTGTCTTAAATGTCATTTTATGACTCCACGCACATAAAAACGAAGTCTTGTTTCAAGGAAATATTTATTTTCTTAGAACACTTGAGATGTTAAATAAAGAAGACTTCCTTACTTTAAAGAAGTAATAAGATTTAAAATGAGAAAACAATATTTCAACTTATGTGTTCAGTTTAAAGACATTCCCAATTGTTGTGGTTTAAAGAACTTTTCGCGCTCAAGAAATACAATGTATAGGTTTTTATAGTTTTGTTGCTTTTATACTTTATAGAGTCAATAAAATATTCAATCCTTGTTTACAGTCTGCGAGTGGACTGGACTTTTTTTGTATTTAGATTTTTGAGAAAGGTTATTCAAAGGGTGGATCCTTTCCCTTCTCACAAAATAAAATGACACTTTCAACACTAACATCATAAAAGCTAGACGTGTTTTGGACTTTCATTGTCATTATTTATTTATATCACAACGTTTTAACTGGTGATTATCTCCAGTCGTCTTCAGGGAAATAATGAACAAGCTAGGAAGCTACAAGGGTATTTATAGTACCTCCTGGTTAGCAGCGCATGACCGAGATTGTGGCAGTTGTGGTCCTTAACTAAGCTTACAACTACTTAACAAGGGTTTGCAAATATTTCTTATGTCTAAAGAGGGCTTACTAAAGCAGTCTGAATTTTGGGTAATGACGGCCGCTTCTTTGAATTTCCTCTTTCGCCAGTGTTCTTCTTTGAGTATTATTTTTGCCTTTGACCATTGCAAGTGGTGGCCGTGTGTCCAAGCATGTTCTGCCGCACCGGACCTGTTTGTTTCTCCCTTCTTTGTGTGGTTTCGATGTTATTTTCTTCAAGGGGATAGGGTTTCACTAACATAGGATTGTCCGCACTCGCAAGGTATTCTATATACGCAGTTCTTCGTGTCCCTTTGGCTGGTTGGCTTTGTCTTCGTCAGGTGACTTCTTAAGGAATGTTTAGAGCTGAATACTGTTCGAGTTTTGTATTGCTGTCCTAATCTTTGAATTTTCTCGAAGATCCCTTTGACGTAATATAGGAATAGAATAATACCCTTGTAGCCTCGTAGCTTGTTCATTATTCAACTGAAGACGACTGGAGATACTCACCAGTTGAAACATTGTGATATAAATAAATAATGAGAATGGAAGTCCAAAACACATCTATCATTCACGATACATCATTGTCTTAAACCTTCAAACAAACAATATCATAAATAACTATTACAAGATATGCATGAGAATGGCCTTTCAAAAAATTCAATCCTTCTTATTTACTAAAGTTATATGTAATTATTATTCTTCATGACGCTTAATTAAATTCTCTAAAATAAACTCGTATTGTACCGATATGCCGTTAATAATAGGTTTGTCATAAAAAAATAAACTTTTCTGTTATTTTCATAAGCTAATTACCCGCCAGCTAACTTCTTGACTAATTTTGTCTTCAAAACAATGCCTCGTGAATAATTTACCGAGCCTAATCTTTCACCTCATTAATCACTGGGTACTTAATTTTCCTTTAAAAATTGACAACGAATTTTATTAATTAATAATGTCGCTGAAAAATTAATGTATCTAGGTACGCTTGCCAAGCGTTTAACTCGAGGATCTCCAAACGTTTCTCGAAAAAAAAACGCTTTTCTTAAAAACGATTGTTTACACATATTGATGTTCGATATCAAATGCCTTACAACAACATTTGATGTAATAATTCTAGCATACGAGTTTGTAACTTGAAATAAATTCATTGTCCAGTATGATTTTTTTTAGAAAAATGCTCGGGCAAGGGTATTGATATATTAGGGTTTGATCTTTTTTATTTAAAAATATTGAATTAAATTAGAGGTGTGACGTCATCGAGAATGTTTTTAAATGGCAACCCTAGTTTTTTATTTACTATTTCTAACATAGGCATCGTAACTATAGATCCGACACGCCATTCATAAATGCTATAAAATTGTGATGCCAAAATCGTTTGGTGGCGAGACGCTGTGAGGAGCTAGGTGGGACCGGGAGTGGGGATAACGCTGACTTTACATATGCATGCGACAAAACTCCAGGAAAACAACATCCGCTAGCCGAGTATCGTCGAGTCGATGCGGGTGGCCACGAAAATGATGAAATCTGGGCGGATCCGTTATTGCTACGTTGCCATACTACAGATTTTTTACAAGGTTTTAGGCAATGTTATATATTTCCCACATCATGTTAATCTAGTTAATCATAGAAGTTAATACTTTTAACAGAGTAAGCCCAGAAAACTACGTTTTCTGTGGCGTAAGTCTGGCAAACCAAGTGGAGGGGAGCAGCTTGTATGTTCATTTACTTTACACTGGAATACAATGTATATTGAACTGGGGGAAGATGCAGTCACCTAGAGAAGAAGACTGCATCTTCCCCCAGTTCAATATACCTTGGACTTGTTTGACGAACCTTATACTATTAGTTTTTTATCATATCGTTTTTGTTTATATACAATGCTTAGTTTAAGTTCTGACTGTCATGTAGTGATGTAATTGTAACGTTTATCTATTTTTTTTGTTTTGTTTTATATTTTGACATTTTTATTCTTTTTGAAAAATTTTTTAAATGTTTTTTTGGTGTATCAGGTGGGTTTACTAGTAGATTTGTTTACTTTAATGCGTGATTAGTGACTTCTTTTTAGGTCTGATGATGCCTTATAGGCGAAACATGTAACCCATTAGTTGTGTTAAATATTAAATTTATTGAGACCGGGACTTTGTGTTGGTTCTTTTGCTTCAATATTATATTCAGGTCTCTTAGAGAAATATGGACACTTTTTTTGATCACGTTTATTTGTTATTGTTCAGTCTAATAGTTACGATGTCTATGATTTCTAAGCACATAACCAGGGGCGGATGGGCCCGCCGGGCAACCGGGCAAATGCCCGGTGGACCGGTCGATCTCTAAATGTTAAGACTGACATTTTTTTTCTCAAAAAGAAGTCAAAGATAGTTCTGGAAAATATAAATGGAGAAATGCATAAATTCAGTTTATAGTTGTTACCATGTTGTTTAGTGCAGTGAAAGCCTCATCACTATTTCCTTTGCGTAATTCAGTCGCCACCTTCTTTCGTGAATCGTATAAGAGGATTGATGTTTGGTCATCTATTTCTTGTGACAAAAAAAGGAGAAAATTAAAAGTAATTGAACAAACTAGATGGTGGTCTGAAGAAAAAGAGTTGGAGAAGATTTTTGGAGAGCCTATTACTTAGATGTTCTTGAATCATTGTCAAGTATTTCACAAAGCCTTGACCTAAATCCTGATATCCGATCTACTGCAGAAAACTTAAAACAGCAATTCCTTAAATACGAAAATATCTTTCTTTCCCAGGTGTTTTTAAAACTGTTTTCTATCACTGGCCCACTTTCAAGATATCTACAGACTAGAGGTTTGGATTTATTGAAAGCAAGTGCCATGACTAAAACGTCAACGGCCGAATTAAAAAGGATTCAACGAGATTTTGAGGCTTTTGGAAAGTCAACATCAATTTTTCTAACTTGGGCTAATAGTGAAATGAAGAAAAGAGATATTAGTTTTGACATCGAAGATGAGTTTCCAGTTATAAAAATATGAAAAGTCGAGAAATTCTTCGACGAAAATTGCAGTGATGAAGCTGTTAATAATTCGAAAGACAAATTTAAAATAGAAACGTTCAATGTTATAATGGATACCGCCATTATTATGTCAATGGAAAACCGATATAATAGAAATATAAACTTATGTGCTGATATGTCCATTTTCAATCCTATAAATTTCAATGAAATCAAAACCAATGGTATTTCTAAAAGTAGCTTGCAGAGCATTTTAAAGAAAATTTTACAATTTAAAGAAGATGCCCAAGTGTCAAATATTAAGGGAGAATTGTGCCATTTTGTATTGAATTGGAATATTTATAAGATGACTTTAAATGAATCCTTCCAAAAAAGATACTTTGGCAGATTATGAGGAGATAACTGACGAAGATGACCCAGATGTTATAGATTCACAAACAACCTATAAATGTCAAGAAAAAAGCCCTAGTAGTCTCTGTAGAAGCTGTGTACATTGTTGCTATCTAGCAATAATGAAATACAATATGTATCAGAATGCCTATCCATGCTTATCTGTAGTCTACCAATATATTTTAACTTTGCCTGTCACCCAAGTGTCATGCGAGAGAAGTTTCTTCATTTAAAATACATCAAGAACCGACTACGCAATTCTTTAAGCGATGAACATTTGGAATAATTTATGATAATAAATATTGAAAAAGAAATCTTATGAACAATCGACAATGAGGAGGTCATTAATGAGCTAGCAGGATCATCTAGTTTCTTAGGTAGATTGTTAATCTTATAATTTAAAATATCCTTTATTTTTAATTGTCTATTTTGATAAAACGTTGACACTCTATTACACAAATACTATTTTATCTCAGTTGTTAAATTTAGATTTGGATTTTGTTGTAAAAAAATTATAATAGAAGGAGTTAATTCTATTAGAAATATTTTTAGTTTTGTTTACTATTTTGTTAGGTTAGTAATAAACATCGCAAAATAAAGAATGTTATTATTTTTTGTTGTAATTTGTGGGCCGGTTTTAGCAAAGTGATTGCCCGGGCCGGTCTTAGGTAGCCCATCCGCCCCTGCACATAACTACCATATTTCAAATTTTTATTCCTTGTTATTTATAAGATATGAAGCAAAAATTAATTTATAACGTAGAACCATACCTCCAAGTATCGTGTAGATTAAAACATTAATGTGAACAACAAAACTCAATAACAAAAAGCTGATCAGCAATACTGAACGCCCAAAATATATAACTGTATATTTTAAAGTCAAACAAGGCATATACACTGTGGCTCAAATTAAAGGAGTACACTTTTTAATTGTGAATATTTTTTTTCATTTTGCGCTGATTTAATTTATTTTTGGAGTGATGATGAACAGAAATCATCTCAGTAAAATGTGCAATTTTTATCAAAATATTTTGAACAGGGCCGGATTGACAGGTTTTTTTCAACAAACATGCGCTTATGTTCGTTGCAAATTTAAATTTCAGATGATACGTTTTTTTGGTAGTTTAACTATCGAAAATTCTCCAGTATAGGTCTCATTGTGAAAGATTTTAAAATTCAAGAAATACAATTTATTTTGTTCAATCTTAATTAGCAAATTTAATAATATTAACAATTAATGATATCAAGACTAACTATCACTTAAAATCGAAAGTAGGCTAAATATTTACAGGATAACATTATGAATATGACCATCATGATTTTCTATCACTGATTGCGGTCGCCTTCGCCATAGGTCAATAGCTGCATTGATTATGTCCTGGTTAAAATTATTCCAACAGAACTGTAACCTTTCCTTTATCTCTTCGATGATGTTAAACCTTCGACCATTGTGAACATTTGCCTCTAAAATTCCCCATATGGAATAGTTAACAGGGTTTAAATCTGGAGGATTGGGTGGCCATATCTCCGGTTCGATGTAATCCGGGCATTGCTCAAACAAAAACATTCTTGTACTCCGAGAGGTATGGGAAGGAGCACCGTCTTGTTGGAACACGTAATCGTCGCAGATTGCTTCAATTTCAGAAAGCAAGTGATGTATAATTTGTTGTTGATACGCGTCCGAGTTGAGTTTTACTCCGGCATCTACAATAATGAGACTTGACTTCCCCAATTTGGAAACTGCCACAGAGACCATTACGCCAGGTGAAAAGTGAATTCTCTCGATTAAAAGATTTTCCAAAAAGATTTCCCTCTTTACTCGCACATTTACGTATATTTACGATTATTTTGTGAATTCTTTGGCGGCCTCAAGTAAAACATCTTCTCATCTGAAAACCATATCTTTGCGATATTTTCCCGAGAACGGAATCTTCGTAGTAATAGATTACATCTGTCTAATCGTTTCTCCTTCAAATTGGCATTAAGTCTTTGACAGTAATCTTTTTTAAAGACTAGGTTGGCAATTATTTTTTATAATTCTTTTAACTGTAGAACGGTGAATTCTTGTTGTTTTCGCTATTTTTCTGGTACCTACAGATTCCTCAGGTCGTACATTTTCTATAATATTTCTTACCATGATAATATTTCCTCAAGTTCTTGAAGTTTTTTTCCTTCCCCTTCCAACTTTTATTTTTATGGATCCATTATTTTCTCTAAGATGTTTTAAAAACTTTCCAACTGTTCCAACATTCCAATTTTTTTCAAGAAACTCCTTTACAATTTTTATTGCACCGTATATATGTTTTTGTCGAAAATATTTGATAAGAATTCAATCCTCTTGACTTAAGACTGCCATTGTGTACGGATTAGCTGTCACGAAGCGTACAAAACATCAAAAATAACATTGTTTATTATTTTAATAACAGTCATGGATACTTTGATTTTTTTTAACGGTCATCGATGCTGCGATCATGGTTCAAACGACTTCAAATTTCCAAAATGATAACCGCAATGTCAATGGACAAAATAAATTGTATTTTTTGAATTTTAAAATCTTTCACAATAAGACCTATTCTGGAGAATTTTCGATAGATAAACTACCAAAAAAACGTATAATCTGAAATTTAAATAAATCAGTTTCTGTTTAAGATTTAACATTTGTATCACCCAGTGAAGCTCTAATTTCTTCTAAAATGGTTTCGTATACTGAATTGACATTCCTCTTTCTAAGCGTGGATTCGTCAGGAATGGTTTGTTGACAATATTTTTGCGAAATCCTCTAAATTGCGGATTTTGCAATTTCTTTAAGGGTATGTTTGCTGCGACCAAAGCCTTGCATAAAGTCTTCTTGAAAAATTTCCTTTTAAAATTTTGATTTTTCTTCAACATTTTGAAATGCGTTTTTTACACTCAGCTGAACTGACTCAGATTTCATTTTTTGTAACTTTGGTTTATGCAGCGGTGTTTTCAAATGTTGATCTATTTGGATTTAATTTTTCAAAAACACTAATTTTTGCACAAGCTTTACAGGAGACTTTTCTCCACTAAACTCTAACTCTGGGAAATTTTTAATCCACAAAGACGTTTTCGCCATGTTAGACATTGTAAACACAAATTTAAAATTACTAGTTTCACACTGAAAATACTGAAATCTTTCGACGAACTAAAACAGAAGTACGTATTACAACCTGATATAAATACTGTTTGTTTACCAGGTAATAACAAGGCATTATTAAATGACAATAAATAACCCCTAACAATATACCTGCAAACCCCGGAAACCCCCAATAAATACTTTGTGAATAACCAAAATGTAAATATTAATAATTATATAATTATCTTCAGATTGGAAAATCTTTGTGTTGTATGTTTTACTATATATCGCTATCATATAAGTCTAAGTCTTGTAAATCTCTCATAACCTACACCTATATTATTGTGTAATGCTGATAAATTCCATATTTTTAAACTACGTTTTCTGTTAATAAAATTTGTAACTCTGTTCTAATGGTAACGCGGCTTTCAGAAAATCCGCAGTGTAGCGTCTTTTTTCCTTAACTGTGGGAAAGTTCCATTTCCTCTCAACTTATTAAAGGATGACAAACATCTGAAGATTAATTTACTTCAAAAGATAAATGCTAAGTAATCAGTCTTATTACTTGCATCCAGTCCTTTGTGAAACAGATGAAGAGTTACTGCCGTCGTGACAAGTGATAATCGCAGTAATTCCATTGCCTGCTCGTTAGTTTCGCTGGGGTAGCCGCGGTAGATTTATCACAAGTGCCCGGTTTTATTTAAAGGTTAGGTTTACAACCCTCATTTGTCTTTTCCCTGCCGGTTAACCGGGATACGCAGCCTGCTGCGAAATTACGGTGGATTATGGAGCTGCAGAATGCGGCTTAATAAAGCAACGTGGAAATTAGATGGAATTAATATTTGTTTTTAAACGGACCGATTCGTTTCACTTTGTGTATATTTTATGCTTGTAGAAAATAAATTTAAAAACGGACGAGATTCTGAAAGTTGTGGGGGAATTGTCAAGGAAATTTGAGAATAAATCGAAAAATAAAAATATATACTCCAAGTTCACAATTTCTGTCAGTAATTCATCACTATTCTCTGTTGATTAATGCGAGAAAGTAATTAAATGTAAATTTGCACCGACAGGAACCATTAAGCAGGTTGCATTGTAAATTTCAGATAAATTGCAATGATAGTTTTTAAGAATTCCGAATTTTAGATATTTAAAACGTACACACCCCGAATCGGTCCTAAATTAGGGTCACCCTCATTAGCATACAGTAGAAGGACGAGTTTGGTGGATGAAAGTAATGTGCAGAGGCGTTACTTTAGGTAGTTTATGATTATAATTATAGAGATAGGCAGATAATTGAGATATTAATTATTCTAATACTAAGTAGATAAAAACTTATTTAGAAGTAAGAATAATATGAAAATAAATAAATTGAAATAAATATTAATATAAAAAAAAAATCTACTATGTACAATCAACAACTCAATTTTTAAATTTTAGTCATCATGTTCCGAGTAGTCCAATGAACTATCGTCGTTGGGGTCCAGAGAAATAATAAGGGACACTACAGTGTTTTTTAGCATGTTATCAGCTTCCCACATTTCTTCTTCTATTTCAATCACATTTTTTTTTTAAATAAATTTTTTTTTGAAATAAATACTTTATTGACAAAAGCTTTTGATTTATACATAATATGCCAACAAAATTCTCTAAACAGTGCCTTTAGCACTGGCCCCGAGAATACATAATATCTAAATTTAACTTATTACAGCGCTGGAAGATTCTAATCACTAATTACTAATTTATACCTAAATGCAATTTAACTTTTTTTATAAAGAATTGAAAACGACCTATATTTTTAATATTATCTGGTACACTATTATATACCTTACAAGCTTTGGTAAAGGGGTTATGCAATCCCACGTTTGTTCTTGTGTTTACTGTATATATACTATTTTGTGACCTAGTGTCATAGTTATGAACCTCATTTGACAATATGATGGGTATATTTGATTTCTGCGCTCTATTAATAATCTTATACACTATCTTAATTTGCTCCAATTCTAGTACTACACTAATTTTAGGAACACTTAACTCACTATAAAGTGTATCAGAGCTGGTTAGCCTATCATAATTAAATATTATCTTTAATATTTTGTTTTGCATCACCTTAACTCTATTAAAGTCAGTATTGCTACAAGAGCCCCAGATTGGTAGTAGATAACGCAGATGAGAGAGGAAGAAGGAATTATATACCATATATTTTGTTTTTTCAGAAAGGTAGCTTCTAGATTTATAAATGATTGGAACCATCGGCATTAATTTAGACATAAGATCGCTGATATGCTCCTTCCAACTTAATTTATTGTCAACCATAAGTCCCAAGTACTTGATGGACTGTACCTCCTCTAATGTAACATTATCCGCAATGACATCCAAATTTTGTATGTTTTTATTTTTTTGTTTAAAAACCATATATTTTGTTTTTCCTATGTTTATTTTAAGTTTATTATTTATTTATTACATGTTCGACGCACTTACTCCACTGTCTTAATTCCCTGTTGCAAGAGCTTTCCAACGTCTTTCATTTTAAAAGTGTGTTATGGGGTTTAATTCACAATAATATAGGGGAAGGCGAAGTACCATTATATTTCGTTTTGAAGCGATTTCGTCGACAACAAATTTCGTACAAAAAAATTTATTTAACTTTACAATTTCCAGTAGCTTCTTTTTCAGCATATCTTTATGAAATGGCTTCTTATTTACAATAGCCAATGAGTGATGTAATTTTTTTCCAAGAAGACGTTGGTATTTTTTCAGATTTTCTTGAGTGGTAGCTGGCATTATCCATGACTATAACAGACCCGGAGGAATAAGATCTAGCATTTGCTAGAAGAAGTATTCTTCAAAGACATCAGCGTTCATGTCTTGATGATAGTCCTCATCGACATATGCATTTTTGCTACCAATGTAAGTATTTATTAATCTTTTACCTTTTCCCGAGGGTGCTTTTGTTCCAGTGGACCATCCTTCCATGAAAGCTTGCCTCGCGCTTTTTATATGTTTATCCTTTATTTAACCAAGTTTCGTCTATATAATAGATATTCCTGTTTTCCCTTCGAAACTGTCTAACTGCCCTCAAATATCGTCTTTGCCAGCAGATGATTTCGTCTTTTTCTATTAAAAGTGTTTTTCTGTTTTGAATTTTTTCATAACAAAAATTAATTTCCTTCAAAGTTTTCCATAGTTTTTTCTTACCCATGTGAAATCATCATTTTTCATTTCAGACATTATTTTGTCCAAGGTAGGTATTTCTTTTTTTAAATAAAACGAGTGTATGATTCTTCTGATGACAGTCTTTCCATCCTCATTTATTACAGTTTCTTTTCTTCCTGTACTTTCCATTGGTATACAATATCAGGTAGCCGCGTTTATCCTCGTGCACAAGTCGGTTTATTGGTGACTGTTCGACTTCAGTCATATTCGAACACATTTAAACTATTTTTGCAACTCCGAATGTTGAATGTTGGTGGCGAAGAGCGTTAACACATTGAGAATAATAATTTTCTCATTTTTAGAAAGTGCGGTTTTACAAATCCGTTTCTCAGCAACAAATTTAGAAACACCAGCCATTTTCAAGAACGAAGTTTTCCAACAACTGCCCCTGACAATAAACATAATTAAATAATAATACTTGGACTACACCTATGGAATACGGCGAAAACCAATGGGTTTTATAGTTCAATGATGATTTATTACTCTCTCGCATTAAGCAACAGACTATAGCATATAAAGATTTCAGGGTTTTCCGACGTCAGGGGAATAAATTCCAGTGGCGTCTGCATTTCAAGAAATAATATATGATGAAATTTCGTGTGAACGTCATATAATTTTTTATAAATTAAATTTATTACATCAACCCTTAAAACCTGATCCTATAAGACGACGATTTTTTCCACTGAGATTTCTCAGTCCTTGCGAAATCCATCCATAAATGCCTGGCTTGAACTTTTAATATTTAAATCCTGCCATACCTTCTCAACTGTGTCCCTTCATTGAGCATTTGGCAGTACCTACAATACAATTTTTTCCGTTTTCCCCGAAATGCCAGTGGACGACGATATCTCGTTAACGGAAAAAAACTTTAATACAAAAGTTGTACAGACTAACGCCGCGCACCTTTTAAAGATAATTTTAAATATACAGGTTGGGTCAAAAATCCGGGGAGGGCCAAACATATCTTTCTTTAAATGGAATACCATATATTTTTTTTAATATACTTAGTGAAGCCTTTAGTAGTTCTCTATACTACTTAAAAAATTTTTATCATCAAATGCGACGTTGTCAAGATATGAATTTTTCAATGGATTTCTGGCTAAAAACGATTTTACATAAAAATCGTTGGATTTTAACTTTTTACAAATTTTTTGACTAAAATTTAGGAAAGAAAAGTTATAACACGTAAAAGCACCTAATTGTTATTAGAATTGGTGTAAGTACTACAGAGTGTTCAACATTTTGGTCCAAACTTAATGAATTAATTTAAAACCAAGTTCTCGTTTTTTTTTTAAATGAATATTTTACATTTTTTTCGAAAAGATATTTTAATTTCCTTTAACTTGATTTCAGTATCTGATACCTTATTTCAGAAAGTTGTTGAAGGAAACATGATTTTAAAAAATTGTGTATTAAATAGTATATTACAATACGAGACGGAAAATGTTTCATTGCTGGTCGAGAGATTATAGTTTATCGAGACGCGTAGCGTAGCGTCGAGATAAACTATAATCTCGAGACCGCAATAAAATTTTCCGTCGAGGATTGTATACTATTTTATTTTCAGCCATGAATTTATGATTCAAGTAGTATTTATAGTAATATTCATGATTTTGCACGATAGACTTTTTTGAAATAATAAATTTTGTCGCACCGGTTATTACCTTTCATTTCCATTGTTAGTCGTTGTCACCATTTGACAGCAGTTGTCGCTTAAAATTTTTTGAAAGTCAGCGTTTTTTTAAGAAAAAGAATACAGATTAAAGATGTTCTCCGATAGTGACGACGAGCTAATTAGCTGTATTCCGCCTGATTTGAAAGAAGCAGCGGATAAGATTGAAGAAAGTCTGCTACCTACAAAAAGTAAGCTACGTTATGAGAAAGCTTTTAATACATTCCAGGCGTGGTGCAGCAGCAGAGGATTAACCAATGTTACATCAGAGACCGTTTTGTTGGTCTATTTTGGTGAGATCTCCAAAGGAAAAAAAATCTTCCACTTTATGGGCTACCTACAGTATGATAAAAAGTATACTGAAACTTAGAGAAAAGGTCGACACTTCCAAGCATTCAAAACTAGTGGCTTTTTTGAAGCGAAAAAGTGTAGGCTTTCGGTCTAAAAATCAAGTGTTTTTTCAAGAGAAAACATCAGAGATTTTTTGGTTAAAGCACCTGAAGAATTTTTGTGTATGAAGATTGCGTTTATCGTTGGAGTCTCGGGAGCATGCAGGAGTGATGAACTAGTCAAGATGAAAATTTCCCATGTTAATGTTTTGCAAGAAAAGGTCGTCATCGAAATCCCTGATACGAAGACATATATAAATAGATCCTTCATCATAAGTGACCCAAATTGGATTGACGTCTTTCAAAAATATGTGACTATGCGAAACAACATTCAAAATGACAGGTTTTTTATCCAATGGAGAAATGGAAAATTGCATAATCAGGCTATCGGATATCATTCAATCGCAAGTTTTCCTCAAAAGATAGCTACTTTCTTGAAACTTCCAAATGTAGGGTCATTCACGGGTCATGCTTTTCGACGAACAGCCGCTACTTTATTGGTTGATAATGGAGCTGATGTTTTGCAGCTAAAAAGACTCGGCGGATGGAAGTCGAGTGCAGTTGCGGAGGGATATGTAGAATCCTCACTAGAGAACAAACGAAAGACTGCTAAAATGTTATCATCTTTCTCTAAAACTGTTGATTTACCAAGTATTTCAAGTGAAGCTGCATCGCAAGAAATACGAATTTCAAATCAAACTCAACTTCAAGAGGGTTTGAAAATTTCTGTAATAACTAACAATGCCAATTTAACAATTAACGTGTATAAATAAAAATATGAATAAATAAAGAATCGGATAGTTCCTGTGTTCTTATTTTACCCCGTTTTTATAAGACCTACTCAAAAATACCGGGCAAGAAAATGAGGATTGAAATGTATTAGGATGGAAACGCATTTTCCGTTCTAGGATGGAAAATGTGGATCGGAAGTAAGAAGACAGAAATGTCAATATTACATACATGGCTGAAAATAAAAACCTTAATATTATTAACAATTTTGATGTTTGCTTATTCACTTTTAAATTTACTTCCAAAAAAATTTAGAACTTAATAAATTAGTGTGTAATCCATATTTAAGTAGTTATAAACAATTTTACAAAAGAAACTTAAATTATTACCTATCGAAAAGAATGTAAATCTCCAATTTTAAAAATATTTTTCACCAATTTAAAACGAATACATATTAACGCATTGTGTTCAAAGTGTCTACCATTTTACAAGATGCAAGCGTCAATTCGTTTGAGGAACGAGTTATGAACTCCTGGAGATTATTAATCATCCTAACAAAGTCATGTTGCAAAAATTCCAAAAACAAACGACCATTCAAGTGCTCTTCAAAGAAATAAGGTCCAATGACATAATCGTGGATAATACCACCCCAAACGTTTAAGCTCCACTGATGTTAAAAATTATTTACTAACAGAGCATGGGGATTTTGGGTATCATAAAAGTGAAAATTATGTCTATTGACGAACCCATTTCTATGAAATGTCGATTCGTCGGTGAACATGACATATTTAAAAAAAATCTTAATTTTCAGCAGTGGTATTTTGGGCCCATTGACAAAATAATGTTACTCTTTCAAAATCATTGTCGCTTAATTATTGATGTAATTGAACCTAATAGGGACAAAATTTGTTTGCCAATAAACAATTATTCACTGAAGATTTTTTTATTTCCAAATTAGAACTAATTTCTCTGACACTTATTTCTGGATTTTCCGCCACCGCTAATGCAATGCCTAGCTGGTGATCTTCATAGGTAAAGCACTGTTTTGGTCCTAGATGTTCTTTCATACTCTACGCTCCCCGTTCTCTTAAGTCGATCTTTTAGTTTAATTATTGATCTTTCGTCTGGACATCCAGCTTCTGGAAACTTCTGAGCATATAAACGTGATCTCATGAAACAATTTCCATCACGTTCTTCAATTGCGTAAATCATATTTGCTAATTCTATTCGAGTGTAATTAAAATTTATTTTGAAAATTAACGTAGACAAGGCCACTGCAAAACGTCAAATAATTGATAATTATTATGTATGCCATTTGCGGAAAAGTTCAATTTGATAGAAATGCATGGCCAACTAGTTATTAAATTTAAAGCATCACGAAATTTCGCTTGCTTTTAAGACCCAATTTTTTGAAATCATGTTTCCCTTAACAACTTTTTGAAATAAGGTATCAGTAATTGGTATCAAATTAAAGGGAATTAAAATAACTTTTTAAAAAATATGTAAAATACAGTGTGTTTTATTTAGAAAAAACGAAAATTTGGTTTTAAATTCATTAAGTTTAGACCAAAATATTGAACACTCGGTAGTACCTATACCAATTCTAATAACAGTCAGGTGCTTTTACGTGTTATAACTTTTCTTTCCTAAATTTTAGAAAAAAAAATTGTAAAGATAGTTAAAACACAACGATCTTTATGTAAAATCGTTTTTAGCCAAAAATCCATTGAAAAGTTCATATCTTGACACCGTCGCATTTGATGATCAACAGTTTCTAAAATAGAATAGAGGACTACTAAGGGCTTCAATATAATATAAAAATATATGGTGTTCCATTTAAGAAAAGATATGTTTGGCCCACCCTGGATTTTTTAGTCAACCTGTATATTTAAAATTATTTTTAAAAGGTGCGCGGCATTAACCTGTACAACTTTTGTGGCAAAGTCGACCGTTAACGAGCACCGGCACACTAAATGGACACCCGGTATACAGACCGAGTTTGTGAACTTTGGGTATAGAAGAAATGAAGACAGGACTCAAAATGGTGTTCTTAAAGATATTTCTTTTAAAACCCTAATGGGCTTTAATAACGGCAACATTGCAATGTCTAAGACCGGAAAGGAATTTGCTGTTTTAAAATGCTTCATATCAGACAAGGCATCCGTCAAACATGAAAGCAAGAAAAATAACTGCATCCTAAATCATAAGTCACAACGTTAAATTTATTCCGTAGCTGATGCTCCAAATAAACATGCTTCAAGCACAGTTTTGTTAAAAATGTGTTTAGCTGTGTTCAGTTTTAGGAAACTGAGGGGTTTTTACAATTCTGTCTTTTACAGAACAAACTAGCAAGTAAATTTTTGATAATTTGCATGCCATAGTTACTAAAAAATCTACATAACATCTACTGTTCTACTCATTAATAATATTCAATGGGTAAGTGGACTCACATTATGTCTAGGAGACCACGAATTGCACATTATGGAAGCATCTTCAAGTATGCGGCTCTGAAAAAGGAAAATTCATGTACTGTATTTGTCTTTAACAATTTAACTTCTTTTTGGAACATATTTAATATTTTTACACTCGGGGAACGACCCAATTGTTATGTAGTGGTGTTAAATCGCCATTTTTAAAACGCTTTTCATTTTATTTTAAGGTAAAAAAAAGTGTTGGTACTTTATCGAAAAGCGCTCATCAAAAGACGTAAAATGTATATTTTGAATTTTAAAATTTTTTTATGGAGTGTGCAAAAATGAAATAAATCAAAATCATATTGGGGTTATTAGATTCACCCGTAATTTTTAACAACTTACACTAAACAACAAGTAAAAGTTTCTCACTAATCTTACAGATATATCAGTTTTTATGACACGAATACTGCTTAAAAACACGCATTTTCGGGATTTTATACGTTGTCAATTTTTACATGGTCGGCCTTGACTGAAACAGATGTTTGTATGAGAGACGTCAAGGCGTCAAAAAATTAGTGTTTAAATTTAATTTTTGTGGTTATATTGTAGTGGTGTTGTGATATATGTATTTTAAAAAAACTTTCTTCCGGTGGTCGCAGTAATCTTTCTCCAAATAGCCGTATTTATTTCATAAAAATAAATATGCACAAGTCATAGTCTACCTAAAGAGTGATTACGTTGTTTTCGAACGAATAGTATCAGTACGTTGTTTTTCAGTGATTCTGTATGAGTTTTAAAACATATATTTACGTTGCGGACTTTTGTTTTGGTTTTTGCCCATAAGACACAAGGGGTTGTATAAAAATAAGCAACATTTTTATTCGTTTTTCGTTAGTAATATTTATCTTACTTTAAATTGTAGATTTTAATTTATGTTGCTCAAAACCTTCTTCTTAGCGGAAATAAATGCTGATTTCGGATTTGAAATGTGCGTTATTCCTAGATGTGTTTAGACTATTTGGCTAATTTCTATGTGTTTATTTTAAACATAATGGAAAATAAGTCAGATAAAAATTTAAAACTCTTACCCAACCAACTCTGGCGATGTTATTTAATATTTAGTAATGCTTTTGACCGGCATTTGTGTACCGAGTGCCCCAATAAATTATGTTTCACTTAAACAAATGTCATATTAATTATAAGAAAATGTACAGAACTGTTTTTTTTTGCATATTAATAAAAAAAGGATTATCTATGGAAATGCATTGGTAGAGAAAGGCCAATTCTTTTAAAATACGAAAATTCACATATACAGCATGTCCCAATAAGACGTTTTTTAATTCATGTAGCTCAAGGTTTCCGGGTTCGAAAAGTTTGTTTTTCTTACATTTCTTTAGTCTTTTCGTCTCATTTTTGTGTTGACTTTATACAGGATTGAAACAGTCAAATAAAGGTTACAAACCTTTAACCCAGCCAATTTCTTATAATAATGAATCACTACAGCGATATGTCTGTAACATTTTGTAAAGGGTTTTCAGGATTTTTTAGTCTGTTTAGGCAAAGCGTTTTTTTTTTTAATGTACCTATATTATGTATAGATACCCAGTATTCATGTATATCTGGTAATTATTACATAGTTATTAAAGTTAAGCTAGGATTGTTTTGCTACATACCAAAATAGGTGATGAATATTTTTTTTGTTTAGGTTTTTCGTACAGGGTGTAAATGTCTTTAATCAGGGTTGAGCTCAGCTAAATTACCATTTAAAGTGGAAAAATATGAATAGATGTTTTGTTGTCAATAACTTTAACTGGCATCCCTGGAAGTTTTTTACACTTTGTGCCTTGATGGGGATTTAAAAAATTGTCCTATACTTTACCTAAACAATCCCAAAATAATCAAAATATATATATATATTATAAATTTCGGGCACCTTGCTGGGATTTACTGTTTATTCAATATTTTCCACAAAAACGATATCGTACCTAAAAAGAAATTACAATTGGGCATAAACAACAACATAAAACAAAATTTGCTCTTATAGATGAAAAACATATAAGTTGCTAACGAAAATACAGATACTCTTCGCAACTTTGCCATTTCATCGACTACCTACATATTTTTTGAATGCATTTTTATGTAAATTGGCTAGTACCAATAGTTCTTTTTTTAAGGAATCTAATGGAATTTCTATTTGTCTTAAACTTAGCCATTCTGCTATTTCACTTTTACGCCACGCACTTGTCGGTAATTTTTCCCTCATCTATAGAGTGATAACTTGTATTATCCAATACAATTATTGCATCTTTTGGTATAAGATCCAACATTTGCTCGAACCATTTTTCAAAGACATCGGCATTTATTATCTTCGTGATAGTCTACTGTATTTTTAGATTGGAACATCAGTACTTCCAATATGAGTTATGATAAGTCGATGTTTTGTCTAGGTAAAATATTTTTTTATTTCCTTCTCTGGCTTTTCGGATGCTTCTTAAGTAGTTTCTTCTTCGACAAACGATATCGCTTCTCTCTATTAAAATCGATGGCCTATTTTATGTTTTTTCCACCGAAAACCCATTTTTTTTAATAATTTCCAGAGCGTATTTCTACACATAAATGGGTAGTCCTGGTCTTCTCGGATTGAGGACACGATTTTCTCCAGCGTAGGAATTTCTTTAAAAAAAAAACTATGAAATTTTCGCCTTATTATCTGCATTAAAACGTCATCCAGCTCAAGTGTTGGTCGTCCTGGAGAAGTTTTTGGAGGTTTGACGACAACACTTTTTTTTTTTTTTAAAAGTTTATACAGGGTGGCCAATTAGTACGACAAAGGTAAATATCTCCTGTACCATTAAAGATAGCGGAAAATTTTTGACGAAGCTTATTAAGGGTTAAAAGGTGCATCTTTTAAAATTATTTTCGTCTATACAGGGTGCTCCAAAAAAGCGGCACGGTAGAATTTTTATATTTTTTAAATGGAACACCTGTATATATTTACATATTTTAATTTGCCGTAAATTACTGTACATAGCACCATAATTATTTATACAGATTTTTGCAACGTTGCCGAATAGATGGGAAAATCCCTTAAATTTGTGAAAAAACATCGTTCAATAAAATGTGTAGTATTTCTTAACTTATTATAATTGGAAACAAAATATTTTTATAATGGAAAGAGAAGTGTTGACAGAACTCGCCTATGGTAAAATAAATTCATATTTTTGTACAGGGTGATTTCTACGGACATGCCAACTTTACGAACTTTAAACCTAATTTTCTCATTTTTTTCAAATGAAGCACCCTGTATTTGATTACTTTGACTTGTAGGGATTTTCATCCTCTTTAACTTTTGTAAAGGTCTTTTCATGCCTATCTCTACAAATATTGGTCGTATTTCAGTTTTTGTCTAAACTCTAGCAAAAAACTGAATGTATTTTACCATTGTCGTTTTTCTAGTTACCTATGACATAGAAAATACAAACAAACGTCAGTTTTGTAGTTTTTCTAATAATTTACATAAATAATTAACTCGAAACAATTTTTAGATTTAAGTTTTTTACCGATTTAAGCTTGAGGACAATTTTTAAAATTTGAATTAATTGATTTAAAATTACCTAATTAATTGTTCAAAGTGGCTCCCATTAACTTGAATACACAATTCTATACGTTTTTCAAAAGAATTGAGTCATGTTTCTACACATTTCCCGAGTTACAGTTTGAAAACAGTTTCTAATACGAATTTTCATATCATCTCTTGTAGTGGGGGTATTTTATATACCTGATCCTTTACAAATCCCCATATACTGAAATCCATTTTTGTTAGATCTGGTGATCTAGCCGGCCATGGTACGGGCGCTCCTCTTCCAATCCACTGCTGCCCATATGTTTCATTTAAAAAGTTAGTAACAGGTCCTGTATAATGCACGGGGGCTCCATCATGTAAAAACCAAAGACGTTCACGAATTTCATTCGGTATCTGAGCCATTAATTGTGGTAAATCGTTTTGTAAGAAGTCCAAATATACTTGTCCAGTTACTTTTTCCTCAAAAAAATGCGGTCCAATAACATAGTCTCCTACAACTCCTCCCCAAACGTTTAAGGACCATCTGTTTTGTGAATGGGTTCTTATAAAATAGGGATTGCTTGTAGCATAATAGTGAAAATTATGCCTATTCACGTTTCCATTTTTATGAAATGTTGCTTCATCACAAAAGAATACTAAATGTGCAAAATTTTGTTGTCTCATTTTTTCCCGCGTCCATTCACAAAAATCTATTCTCTTTTGAAAATCTCCTTCATTTAGTTCCTGCAGTAACTGGATATGGTAAGGATGCATTTTGTTTGTTTTCAGTATGTTCTGAATCGATGAACGGCGAATATCTAATTGGTCGGAAATATTTCGTTGGCCAATGTGTGGATTTCAGTGACTGTTAAAAGAACATTTAATTGATTTTCTTCCGTTAAAACACGTTTTATTCTTTTTTGTTTTTTATAGGCTACACTCCCCGTTGTTTGAAAACGCTCCTTTACTTTTTCAAACGCCCTTATTCTACTGGGTTGTCTTCGGTTTGGATATCTTTCTTGATATATCCTCATAGCTAACAAGCAATTTTTGTCGCTAGCTCCTAATACAAAAACCATATCCACCATTTCGACATTTGAAAAATCCATTTTTATTAATTGTTGAAGAATAGCTTACCAAATCACTATAATTGTCATTATATTACAAACAAACTGACGTTTTATTTTAAACAAGAACGTTTGTTTTTATTTTCTATGTCATAGGTAACTAGAAAAACGACAATGGTAAAATACATTCAGTTTTTTGCTAGAGTTTTAGACAAAAACTGAAATACGACCAATATTTGTAGAGATAGGCATGAAAAGACCTTAACAAAAGTTAAAGAGGATGAAAATCCCTACAAGTCAAAGTAATCAAATACAGGGTGTTTCATTTGAAAAAAATGAGAAAATTAGGTTTAAAGTTCGTAAAGTTGGCATGTCCGTAGAAATCACCCTGTACAAAAATATTAATTTATTTTACCCTAGGCGAGTTCTGTCAACACTTCTCTTTCCATTATAAAAATATTTTATTTCCAATTATAATAAGTTAAAAAATACTACACATTTTATTGAACGATGTTTTTTCACAAATTTAAGGGATTTTCCCATCTATTCGGCAACGTTGCAAAAATGTGTATAAATAATTACGGTGCTATGTACAGTAATTTACGGCAAATTAAAACATGTAAATATATACAGGGTGTTCCATTTAAAAAATATAAAATTTCTACCGTGCCGCTATTTTGGAGCACCCTGTATAGACGAAAATAATTTTAGAAGATGCATCTCTTAACCATTAATAAGCTTTGTCAAAAGTTTTCCGATATCTTTAATGGTACAGGAGATATTGACCTTTGTCGTACTAATTGGCCACCCTGTATATTGTTGTTTTCCCAACGTTAAGCATATCTGCTGTAAAATGCGCTGCATTGTCCACACTCAAATCCGCATTCTTACTTTTAATATAATCGTAACAGTTAGGAATTAATTTTTTTTTTATTTACTGTACATGGACCGACTCTAGGGCGTTTAGGCAATTGTTGGAAATTCTCCATATTTAATTAAGAAAACACTGACACTTCATACTTTGGCTAGTTTCACTGAGAAACAAACACCCAAAGTATAGAATCAAATATAAATAGGTGTATTATTCCAATAGAGGCGCCCATACAGGCATAATAGCCACATAATTTGCAAGCAGGTAACCAGGATTAGGTACAAAAAAAGGAATAAAATGATTAGAACAGAAACGGAATAAGTACCTAGACTCTAATTAGTTTTAATAAAGTACATAATTTTAAGGTTTAAAAATTTAATATTTAAATATATATTTGAAGACAAAACGTGAATTTAATGTCGATACTTGTACTAATTCTGCACAAATTTAAAAATTCAGGCCTATTTAAATCTACACTGACCGGCACGAAAAACGGGCACCTTTAAATTTTACCGAATTGTAAAGCTCTATAACTTTTTTGCTTTTTAACCGATTTTATTGATTTATTAGGAATTATATAGGTCATTTTCTTGACTTTAAACTATTGGTTTCAAATTAAATGTAAAATTTTTCCTAAGTCATATTATACGAGGGAAACCAATATGTTGTTTTTCAGGCCTAATTTTGAATCATCCTGTGAAGTTGTCAGACATGCCAGGAATTTTAAAAAGCTAGTAGGTATTAAGGTGTGTCTATTCTTAACATTTTGTTTTTTGATTTGTATTGATAGCTTTATTTTTGTCGAAGTTATGGGTTTTTAAAAATGCACTTACAATTCACAGATATTTGAATCCCAAGCAAGCCTCCGAGCTCCGGTAATATTAATCAACACATCCATGGAATATTGTGTTCATTTCCATGGAATCATTTTGATGGCGTCCTTTTAAATACATAATTGTTGTAAGTTGTCAATTATTTTGGCAGAAATGAGTTTAAGCCCAGAAGTGGTATCGGCGATTGTGGCGTTAATTCAAGATGGCAGAGACCAAAGTTATGTCGCCATTAGGTTTAGATGTACGCGAAGTACAGTGCAGCGTATTTACGCTCTTTTCTTGAGACGGGTTCTTACAGCAGGCGCCCAGGAACAGGCCCTCGTAGAAGAACTTCTAATAGAGATGATCGTTTTATTATAAATTTATCACTAAGAAATTTACCAGCAGTACAAACAAGAAATGAAATACATCATGTAAGGAACGTAAACATAAGTGAGCGAACTGTTAGAAGGAGGCTAAATGAAGCAAACCTCGTGTCAAGATGACCTGCTACGGGACCAGAGCTTTATAGGGAACATCGTCTCACTCGAATGCGATTTGCCAGAGAACATCAAAATTGAGAGGAAAATGATTGGAGACGGGTATTATTTACTGACGAATCCAGATTCTGTTTAAGATCCCCAGATGGACGGGAAAAGGTATGGCGGCGAACAGGTGAACGTTATGCCGAATGCGCGTTCAGTCCAAGAGTAAGTTTTCAAGGTGGTTCAGTTATGGTTTGGGCCGGAATTTCCATCGAATCACGCACCGCCTTATATCTTGTTCCAAGAGGATTTATCACTACTGAAAGGTATATAAATGAGATACTAGCAGATTATGTTGTTCCACACGCAGCGTTGGCAGGAAATCGTTTTCTCCTTATGCACGATAACGCGCGACCTCATGTAGCTCGGATAGTTAGGGATTACCTCAGTGAAGCTAACATCTCATCGCTGAACTGGCCACCACACAGTCCAGATTTAAATCCTATCGAGCATGTTTGGAATATGCTTGGCAGAAGAATTCGAAATCTAGTGCCGGCCCCCAGAACCTTGGATGAACTGCGAAGAGCACTCTCCGAGCAATGGGCAGCTATACCTCAAGGAGATATAAATCGCTTGGTGCAAAGTATGCCACGACGAATACACTCTGTGATCCAAGCTCGTGGGGGTAATACTCGATATTAGTATTGTTATTGGGTATATTTTTTATATGTTATTTGCCAATGTGATTAATACTTTTATTTTGGGAAAATAAAAATGTTAGTATATTCTTTAAAAACCCACAACTTCGACAAAAATAAAGCTATTAAAACGAATCAAAAAACAAAATGTTAAAAATAGACACACCTTAATACCTACTAGCTTTTTAACATTCCTGGCCTGTCTGACAACTTCACAGGATGATTCAAAATTAGGCCTAAAAACAACATATTGGTTTCCCTCGTATAATATGACTTAGAGAAAATTTTACATTTAACTTGAAACCAATAGTATAATGTCAAGAAAATGACCTATAATATTCCTAATAAATCAATAAAATCGGTTAAAAAGCAAAAAAGTTATAGAGCTTTACAATTCGGTAAAATTTAAAGGTGCCCGTTTTTCGTGCCGGTTAATGTATACAGGGTGTTATGGAAATGACTTATTATATTTTAAGGGGCCACTCCTGAGGTGGTCTAGAGTTACACTTGATAGTTTTTTTTTCTAAAATCGGAAGTATTTTGAATTTTGTAAAATACCTTAAAACCGGACTATGTGCGCCTTCCATGATAGTTCAATGCCCCTGAACACATGTGTTTTTGACAAGACAAACTGCTGGAATGGTAATTGTTTAGTTTAGTGCAATTAATGTTGAATTTTGTGCTAAAATTTCGTATATAGACTAATTGAGGGTAGCTGATCACAATTTTCCTTTTGCGTTTTTACGGCAAATGCACTGGTTTTGAGAAAAAAAAATGTTAAAGTTTTTCACTTACAGGTTAGGGTATTCTTTTGTAAGGATGTCTTTAAGAAATAATAAATTTGTAACGATTAAAACAAATTTATTAATTAGGTAATTTAAGGAAAACATAAAGCGATAAAATTAAATCAAAGGTGTACCGATAACCGACCATATGAACTCTAAAGTTCTTAGTCAACTACTTTTCTTTTCAACTTGCTTTCTTCAGCACCTCGACCAAATCTAACAAAAACAAACCGTCAGCGTATTTTGTCTGGAGCCGATCCGAGGTTTGTTTATTTCGATATCTTTGGGTGTCGCGTTTCACTTTCCTTTCAATTTCCTAGATTTTATGGTTTTCCCTTCAAAATATGTGATAAAACTTTCACCAAACTATCTGTTCATAAAATAAGAACAACATTTTAGCAAAAAAACAATGGAAAAGGCACAAATTTAATTAAATTCGTTGTTAATACGCCGACAAAGTAGAAGCGTCTCTTTTCAGATTCATTGCACTCACGTTGCCAGATTGTTCTTCTTTTTCTTGTAATTATTAATGGCTTCCATCCAGGAGAATGATATGCTAGCTCGAGCCAATAGGATTCATTCAATTAATAAAAATGAATTGAAAAGTATAGGCAATTTATAATACACTAACAATCTGACAACATGGGTGCAGTGAACCTGCAAACAGGCTCCTTGTACCGTGCAGTTTGCTTCTGCTTTTTTGGCCAGCTGTCAGTGAGCTGTCTCCCGTCTTTTTCCAGATAACGTAGAGTTTTCTGTTCGCTTACAAGTTATCCCGTTTTTCAGAGTTTCCTTGTGGCATATTTCGTTTATTTCAACTCAGAAGTGTATACTATGACTCCGACAAGTAATATTTTATTGGAAATAAGCAACATTTTAGGATTACATGCAAAATAACATACCGGTGAGTTAGAAAAACTTTAACATTTTTTTTCTCAAAACCAGTGCATTTGCCGCCTAAACGCAAAAGGAAAATTGTGATCAGCTACCCTTAATTAGCCTATATACGAAATTTTAGCGAAAAATTCAACATTTGCACTAAAGTAAACAATTACCCAAATCAGCTGTTTGGGTCATTGGCGCGTAGGTGTTTTGGGCCTAAATTTTTGAAGGCATTTTTCTCGAATTTCTAGCTTCGAGCGCCATTTATAGCAATTTTTCCCCAATTCGTCTCGACCTATATATTTACGGGTTAAAAAATAATAAGTCATTTCCATAACACCCTGTATATGCCCAAAAATTTTGCACGCCCATAGAGAAGACGGTTTTGATTGATTTATTACTTCGCATCATTTAAATATAGACTTATAGTTAAAAATGGCCGGTTAATAAAGTTTTACACTAGACTTCTCCTCTTTCCTAGCGTTACTTTTCCATCAATTGTATGATATGTATGATCAGACAGTAAAGTCTGTGCGTTTTAAGAAGTCCGCTAAGCCATAAAACCTCTTGAGCATTATGTCGGTGGCTCTCAAACAATAAATTATATTGAAGGTAATTTTGGATGTTGATGAATTACATTTTCTAAATAAAATAATTTAAAGTAATTAAAAAATTAGTTTAGGTAAAGAAAAATAATAATTTTTTAGCTTTTGTAGTATTCAGACAAATTAGTTTTACGAATTATTTTTTATAAAGTTTTGGTTCTAAAAAGAACCGATTTTGTAGTCTTGCGACAGAACGTACCTACTTGTAGATAGGTACTACTAAAAGTAGTCTTCCTCTGCATTTGAAATTTCACCCATGCTTTCAGACTCATCAGAATCAACATCATCGTCATCATCATCATCATTCGTAATAATTAACGGTCTTACTTCGTCTATAACCTGTTCTGTCTCATAAGATTCAAAAATAATTTTTTCTGTGTGTTCAATGCATTTCCGCCATTCTTCTTTGCCCGCTTGGCTAAGCGCCTCCTCCCATAACTTTATAACGCTAGGCTTACCGATATTTTTACAGGCATGTTTGTCATAATAGTTCTTGCTAATACCCCATACCAATTCAATTGCGTTGTAATGACAATGGTAGGGCGGCAATCTCAAAACTTGATGTCCATATTTGAGGGCTAATTCGTCAACAACATACTTTTTTTTTAAATGACTGCTCTTTACACTTGCTTAAAACTTCACTTCTTAAATATAAATTTTCATGGTTTATGTTTTTCTTTGACAACCACTTTTTTATTTCTTCCTTTTTCCAGCTGCTTGTAGGGAATTTCTCTTCGAGTCTCGTATGGTAAGAGGCATTGTCTAAAACAATTAAGGAAGGTTTTTCTAAACTTTTTAAAAGTTTTTCCTCGAACCAATGCCCAAAAATTTCAGCATCCATATTGCCGTGATAATCATCAGTTTTTTTTGTTGATGAAAATATCAAACTGGCATTTAAAACAAAACCTTCTTCATTACCAGCATGTAATATAATATACCTTTTTCCATTACTTGCACGGGTACTTGAATAACAATGCTTTGAGTCATCCTGCCAAGACGTTTTTGTTGAAGTTCCGTTTGCAAATACCCATGTTTCGTCAAGAAAAACAACTTGTCTTGACAATTCCGATTTTTTGTTGTTTAAATAATCCCTTAAAAATTGCCATCTTTTCGAAACAACATTGGACAGCTCGCAAAGCAGTTTTCTGTTGTTCGTCGGAAAAGTATATACCTGACAAAATCTTTAACATATTTAACCATCCCGCACTTGAGCAAATTTTAATTGGTTCTTGGAAAATAGCGATTATTATATAGATTTAACTATAATAATAGCAAAATAATTTAATTATCTATTTACTTATTATTTATGCTCAACGCGTAATTCTAAGATAATTTTGTTTTGAAACCTCTGATTTCGCCCAGTAATAGAATACAGTAAACCAGTGGGATGTTCGGTGTGATCAAGTATAGCGAAGGTGCGAAGATATTGTAACTTAACCGACTTACTGTTTTAAAAGCGATAACATCCCTTGGTGATTTAATCCGATATCGGACTTCTTAAAACGCACAGACTTTATACAAATTATATTCATATCACTTAGGAGGCACGTGCCGCCGAAACTTGTGGAGGAACCCTTAGACATTAAGCTGCACGTGCAGAAAATTACAGCCGATCGAGTGTCTTATTTCATTTTAGAGTTTCGGTTTACTACTAAATTCAGTTCAATGCGATAGTTTTACATTACATAATATACGATAAAACGAATATATTCTCATACAGTTATGCGTGTCATACACGGCCTTCTTTAGTCTATATATAATAATTTCATTCAATTTTCGTGAGGTTTATAATTGAATATCAGTCGGAACGTACTTATTAGCAAAGTGGTTTTAGCCACGTGCACGTCATTTCGGGCTTCCCTTTCTGAGTGGGGAAAACACTTGTTTTCCGGCGGTTCGCCACGTGCTTATAGTAGTTGTAATTGTAATTTGTATGGGCCTTGTTATATGAAATTTGACGTTTCCGATATGGGTTAAATGAGTAAGTGTTTTTGGTTTCTTGTTTTTTAACACTTTTAATCCACAAGAAATCCAGAAAAAATGGTCTTAAAACCATAAGAGCGATTTTGAAGACATTTTTGGTTATGTCAAATATAATAACATAGGTAATCAAATAAAACACTGAAAGTCTACCTCTACAATATACAGGGTTTTTCAGAAGTAGGGTACGTAACTTAAGGGGGTGATTCCTTATGATATTCTAAGAGAAAAAGTTCATGTGCACCTGTGTCCGGAGTTACCCCGTTTTTGATATACTTAGTTCTAACTAGATTAAATTCGTTAAGTCCAGTGGCATCCCGGGGAGCACCTTAACGAATATTATTGACAAGAAAATGTACGCCACTGACTTTTTTCTAATTTTGATATTTTTTTCGGATTTACCAACTAACAGTACAACTTTTTTGTTTTCTGAATTGTTTTGTTATCTTGCTTCGTTTTCGGGAGAAAAAATTAGAACCACTTTATTGCATGTACAAAAAGATGCCTATACAAAGTTAATTAAAACATTTAGATTAAAACTAAAATTATTTTTTTAAATAATGAAATAAAAGAAAAATGCAACGGTTAATCAAAGGAAGTGTTGAAAATGGCCACCTTCTGCTAAAACGTACAATTGCAATCGTCTCACCATTGATTCTCTTACACTTTTAAAAATGCCTGCATTATTTCGTATCGCATTGCAACTTTCAATAATTCGAATTCTTAAGTCGTTTTCATCTATATATATCAGAAAGGTGTAGAGTAATAAAAGCTCATTAGGTATGCAAAGGGAGTACAGAGTGACCCAAAGAATATTTAAGCCACTTTCATAATTTGGCATTGATATCATTGCAATATTCTTTCTTTTCATCAAGTGCAGGTAGTACCACCCGGGTTTGGGTCAATTTATGGGTTTTGCCTATTGTTATCCATTCACAAACACTGAAAATGATGCGACAAAGGCGTGCCGGTAGGATATTTGCAAAAAGGAAAGAATTTTATTTTAACAGAATAAAAATTAGGCATTATGTACATAGTATTAGGTACACTTATTTTTTATTAAACATTATAAAAAAAATGCAAAATACAAAAATTACATTATACAGAAATTAGATTATAAAAAATCATAATATTCTTCGTCATCTGAGGAACTGTCATCTCCTCTTGACGTTATAATTAACGGGTCGACGGTACGATCGATCAGGTGGTCAAGATCCCAAATTTTCTCCTCTTCTTTAATCACATGATGAACTGCTTTTCGCCAGTTCTCTGGTGTCACTTCCTTAATGGCTTGATCAAACAGTAGCTTAACGTCGTTCATCTTGAATGTCGTGTTGTGTCCTGCTAGAAATCCTTTCACTTGCGCCCATATAAGTTCTATAGGATGTAGTTCGCAATGATATGGTGGTGTGCGCAGCACAGTTACACTATGTTTTTCTGCTATATCTTCCACGGCATATTTCATAAAACGATGTTTGTGTAAGTTTGCTATAGCTTATAGTTTCTTCTTTATCAAATTACCTTCAAATTCAATACTTTTGGTGGTTAACCAGTCGATAATTTCTTGTTCTCTCCAAGATGAAGCTTTAGTTTTCTCTGTGCGTCGTGAATAATAGCTTGCGTTATCCATAACTACTACTGAATTAGCTGGAAGATATTTTATCATTTCGCCAAAATAGTCCTCAAAAACATTAAAATTCATGTCCTCGTGCTTCCGTGTTGAACGACTGAAAGGTTAGCAAACCTTCTTTTAAAAATTCCTCTTCGCTTCCAATATGGACGATTATTAGTCTCTTCCCTTTACCTTAATACCCGTTGACAGCCCTTTCATGGAAGCTTGGCGAGCACTGGTTATATTTTTGTCTTGCCACAATTTTGGTACTAAGTATATAACCTTCATCAATCCACGTCTCATCAAGATAAAAGATTTTCTTCTGCTCTCTTCTTTACTGCTTTATACTTCTCAAGTATTTTCGTTGCCAGCAAACAATTTCATCGCTTTCCAGTAAAAGTGATTTACGGTTATGCTTTTCCCAGACAAAATCCATATTTTTTAAAGTGGTCCATAAAAGTTTTCTAGTTATAAACGGAATACTGTCATCCTGGCAAGCTCCATTAGAACCTTATCTAGGGCGGGCATTTCTTTTTTAAAATAAAAACTTAATAAAACTTTTCTTCGAACTACACTTTTGGTTTCTTCATCAAGGACTTTTACTGGTCTGCCTGTACTTTTCTTGGGAGGTTCCACTTGACCTGCTGTCTTTCTCTCCCGCAATAATTTAAAAATGGTGGAGTTTCCAACTCCAGTCATTCGGGAACATCGGTCGACAGTTTCTTGTACAGTAAAATTCGGATAATCGTATTTTATGCAATCATGTACATTTAAAATAATATCTTTTTCACTTACTGACAGTGGAGAATTATTCGAATATCTTTTTGTTGGTGTGAATGTCGCCATTTTATTACTAATCTTATAATACTGTGAACACTATATACGGCTTAACAGCAAATACTGATGCGTCAAACTAAACAAATATACTTATTAAGGTCATACACACACACGATATATGAAGTTTATTCCAAATTACCACATATTTATATGATCCAGCCAAAGAGGCCAGAGCCAAACTCGGTACCTGTTAAACGCAAAACGTAACTTTGTAATCTACTACCTAACTAATCCCTACACAATATTTCGATTTTGACACTTCAGACCAGAAAACATACCTTTCCTAATCCTGTTACGCAATTACTTGAAATTTTAATATTACAAACAATACTATTTTATCTTACTACCCGTTAACCTAATTCTCTAAAATTTTTGGTTAGTTATCATAAATAATTTAATGCACAAAGTTTACCTGCGCCTATGGCCGTCACCGAAATTGAGCCGAACTGGACGGAATTTCCCATGTTTTTACTCTACACCTTTCTGAAATAGACTATAGTAGGTACAGGCGTCTTGTATACAAGAGACTTTAGGTGACCCCATAGATATTAGTCTAGAGGATTCAAGTCGGGATTGATTTTGACATCAGGACTCCATCAACCATAAATTCTGCCATTTTCACCTCTGAACTCTTTCCTAGAGTTGAATTTACCACAATCAAAATATGAAAACTTTTAGAAAAGCAATCACAAAAGACAAAGGTTAAAGAAAACAACCAGCCATATTATTGGAAGGCAGCGCAAGGGCAGCTCTTTTAAAAATGTACCCCTCCGCCCCTCCCCTTCTTCCCAACCATGTGTTTACCTTCTCAAATATTTCAAAATTAAACACAAAAACGATTGGTTGATAAACAACTTTCAATTTTCAATTTTATATTGAATGATCATGTCCTAAGTCATATCCAACCAAATAAACTCCGAAAATAGTTTCTGTTAAATTATTATGGGTGCTTAATTAAAATATGGCTTGCAAAAACTGAAAAGCTTACTCCACCATCTTGCACTTAAGTTTCTCTCGAATCCGGGATGGAAATTTTAAGAAGTGGACTCAAAACAACGTGAGAATGTCGTTAAAAATTCATAAGCTCAATTAAAACCTGAAGGGGTTGTTTTAAAACGGGGCCTATTTTATAAAACAGAACCGTATTTTTTTTTCAATTTATAACTTCTATCCTTCTTCCGTGGACTAATTCTTTTAACCCACCCTACCGTCGTAGAATACCATAATTTCTTCACACATTGTTTTGATTTTAATATCTTGCATAGTCTATGAGGACCCAGATTTTATGTGGCTATATTGCGACATTTTGAGCTTAGTAAGGGCCTGTTTTAACCCCATTTCCTGCTCCTGTTTTCGTTTTATACATACATTTTTTATCCTCAAGAGAGACAAGTCAATTTTCATTGTTATCAAGGAAATTATGCTTTAATCAATGTTATGAAGACGTCTGAGGCATTAAATGAGTAAGTTGAGAAATGAAGCTGAGTGGGAAAAGAAAGTTACATACAGCTCATCTTTTGTACTACATTCCTATTTAATTTTTAAGAAAATACGGGTCCCTACCAAGAACGCAATAATTGTAAAACGATTTTTTTGCCACCAAATGTTAATTTTGTTCATTCTCTCAAAATTTTTTTTATATCCAAAATTATACAAACGTACAAACATTTAAATAAATTTGATAATGAAAAACATTGCAAACTATGCAAAATGTATGTTTGAAAGGTAATCTTACGAAATGTCCGGTAACGTTTTATTTATTTATGCGGAAAGTTTACTCTAAGATATATTATACGAGTATACAGGGTGTTATGGAAATGACTTATTATTTTTTAACCCGTAAATATATAGGTCGAGACGAATTGGGGAAAAATTGCTATAAATGGCGCTCGAAGCTAGAAATTCGAGAAAAATGCCTTCAAAAATTTAGGTCCAAAACACCTACGCGCCAATGACCCAAACAGCTGATTTGGGTAATTGTTTACTTTAGTGCAAATGTTGAATTTTTCGCTAAAATTTCGTATATAGGCTAATTAAGGGTAGCTGATCACAATTTTCCTTTTGCGTTTAGGCGGCAAATGCACTGGTTTTGAGAAAAAAAATGTTAAAGTTTTTCTAACTCACCGGTATGTTATTTTGCATGTAATCCTAAAATGTTGCTATTTCCAATAAAATATTACTTGTCGGAGTCATAGTATACACTTCTGAGTTGAAATAAACGAAATATGCCACAAGGAAACTCTGAAAAACGGGATAACTTGTAAGCGAACAGAAAACTCTACGTTATCTGGAAAAAGACGGGAGACAGCTCACTGACAGCTGGCCAAAAAAGCAGAAGCAAACTGCACCCATGTTGTCAGATTGTTAGTGTATTATAAATTGCCTATACTTTTCAATTCATTTTTATTAATTGAATGAATCCTATTGGCTCGAGCTAGCATATCATTCTCCTGGATGGAAGCCATTAATAATTACAAGAAAAAGAAGAACAATCTGGCAACGTGAGTGCAATGAATCTGAAAAGAGACGCTTCTACTTTGTCGGCGTATTAACAACGAATTTAATTAAATTTGTGCCTTTTCCATTGTTTTTTTGCTAAAATGTTGTTCTTATTTTATGAACAGATAGTTTGGTGAAAGTTTTATCACATATTTTGAAGGGAAAACCATAAAATCTAGGAAATTGAAAGGAAAGAATACCCTAACCTGTAAGTGAAAAACTTTAACATTTTTTTTTTCTCAAAACCAGTGCATTTGCCGTAAAAACGCAAAAGGAAAATTGTGATCAGCTACCCTCAATTAGTCTATATACGAAATTTTAGCACAAAATTCAACATTAATTGCACTAAACTAAACAATTACCATTCCAGCAGTTTGTCTTGTCAAAAACACATGTGTTCAGGGGCATTGAACTATCATGGAAGGCGCACATAGTCCGGTTTTAAGGTATTTTACAAAATTCAAAATACTTCCGATTTTAGAAAAAAAAACTATCAAGTGTAACTCTAGACCACCTCAGGAGTGGCCCCTTAAAATATAATAAGTCATTTCCATAACACCCTGTATATACAGTGGCAAGAAAGTCGCGCATAATGCCTGTAACTTTTGAATTACCTCGTATACGAAAAACTGACCTTTATGAAAGTTGTTCAGTAGCTTTTTCCCCACATTTCTACCTTCTAAACTTTTTCTGTCATTTCTGGTTTGGTTGCCATAGAGACTAGCTTACTTTCTTTAAATGGAACACCCTGCATATGATTGCATATTTGGATTCTACTGGGAAAATTCTGAATTTTTTTTGTATTTCAAATTTTTATTTGTTTAAAATTGTAACAAACTTTATAATAACAAAATAAATAGCCCAAAAAATTGAACAACTTAACATCGAAATAATAAACAAGTGAAACCTTTTCAGTGGATCAGGTGTTCAAAATGACCCCACAAAAAGAAGTCAAGCGGGGTTAAGTCCGGGGATCGCGCTGGCCAGTCAATAGCACCTCTTCTGCTTATTCAACGTCCTGGAAATTGGTCGCTTATGTATTGTCTAACCTTTGCCGCTTAATGCGCAGGTGTTTCATCTTGCTGGAACCATACCTGTTCGTTTATGCCATTATTTACACCCGGTAAAACCATTCTGTAAGAAGGAATTAAGTGATTCCTGAAGAGGTCCAGATATTTTTCGCTATTCAAATTACCATCTATGAAAAAAGGTCCCAAAATGTATCTACCAACTATGCCCGCACAAACATTAACTTTTTCGGGCCTCTGAGTATGACCTTTCTGGAACCAGTGAGTATTAAAGGTGGATTTATAAACTTGACGTTGGGTATTCTGTTTGACGGTGGCCGTGACGTGTGCCGTCTGCCGGTCGTAGCGACACAATTAACCTTTTATAAACTTGACGTTACTCCGTCGCTCTGCCGTTCGTCTTCTTCTTTTCTACTAGCAGAAACAGTACATAACCACAATATTCATAGTGTTATTTTTTTTAATCATTTGTTTTTTGTTGTTGCTAAAATGGACGATGAGACGGCCTATTTACTTGCTCTGTGTTCACATGCAATACTAAAAATAAGAAAGGGCCAAAAAACACACAACGTCACTGTCAATATCACGTGAGAGTCATAAACGGATTTGATTGGCTCTTGAGCATTACTACGAGTATTGCTACGACCGGCCGCCGGAAAAAGATAAGATTGGTTTATGTTGACCGGCACCCACCGGCATGCGTCACCGTCACCGGCAACTATGAATGGTCTTACGCACTTCAATGTTTTTAACTCTACCAGCCACCGTCACCGGCACCGGCAAAACGAAACGTCAAGTTTATAAATCCACCTTAATTCTCAGCAGACCAATAACGATTATTGTGTCTATTAACAATGCAATTTAAATGGAAAGTATCTTCATCCGAGAAAATGATATTTGTTGCGAAGTTATTTGTTATCGTTGTTGCATCTTTCCATCATCTGCTCTCAAAATTCAGCTCTTCTATCAAAATCGTCCTCGTTTAACTCGTACACCAACTTTATCTTGTCGTGATGCAACTTCTCCTGCTTAAACAAATTTTTCACTGACTGATGAGACACGCCAAAATTCATTGCCATTGGCCTAGGGCCTAGATGATTGTGTTGGATTTTCATGTATTGAGAGCATGATATCCAAAGCTTTGTCTCCCCCGGTTGCTGTTTTAGGTCGACGTGATCTAGCGGTTTCCCTAACACTGCCTGTTTTTCGAAATTTCTTTACCACTCGACACACACTTGACTGATTTATTGGAGGCCTATTTGGATATAATTCATTGAAAGTTGACAAACCTGATCTTGCGATCTCTTCATATTTCCGTAACCGCTCATTATTAAAATTTCAACCCGTTGTTTCTCATTTAAATGAACCATAGTGTAAACAAATTAGAAATTAGACAACAGAAACTCAAAATTGACATCTCTTAGGTCGCTGTCATTTAAAATATGAAATAGATCAGCTGTTGAATGGATATTTTTTTGTATAATGAAGTGAGTGTAAATTTAATACCCTTTGATATCCAACATTTTTTATTGGTTTTAATTTTTTTTTTAATTTATTAATTGTAATAATGTCTAAAATTGTTGAATGAAAATTACTTAAAGGTTCTTGATGAAGAAAAATTCTATCCCATGAATTGTTTTTTATAACATCATTAAATCAATTAAAATTATTTTACTGTAAATACATCCCATTATGTTTATTTCATTTTACCTTCCCTATGTCACAGATAAACTCACATAATATGACTTCATGGTGACATTAATAAATATTTACTACTTCACATTTAACATTATTTTTATTAGAACAAACATAATCAATTATAAAAGATGAATATTGAGAAAACTTAATCGGTGAATTAACATACATGTAGAGGATATTGCTGAATTCTTTGAATTTATAGTACGGCTATTTAAATCTTTAAAGATATTATTTAAATCTCCACACACAACATAAGACGATAAAGCAGGAAGTTGTGATAAAAGATTCTCAAGTACTCATTACTTTATTGCAGGCGGATCCATTCAATTTGATTAATAGACCGTTAACTTTCGGATTTGTATCATTTTAATTTTACAAAATGCCACACATTTATTCACATCTCGAATACGCCAATATGGTTTTTATTTATGGTTTGTGTAATGGGAATGCTACAGCGGCTGCTGAAGAATATCGTGAACGATTTCCACATGAAAGAACACCGAACAGAAAGGCCTTTATCAGAGTTTTCAACAAACTTTGCGAGACCGGATCGCTTCCAAGTGCTAATGTAACATCCGAAGGAACCATTCAACAGGATTTAGAAGAAATAGAAAATGTTCTAGCTTTAGTAGAAGAAGATGCGACGACAAGCTCACGAATAATTGGAATTCAGTTGGGGATTCCCCAAATAAGAGTGATCAATACGCTTCACGAGCAAGGCTTATACCCGTACCATGTACAGCGTGTACAGAATCTTAAACCTGGAGACTACGCCAAGCGTATGCAATTTTGTGAGTGGATAATTAATAATCGTCATTTTTTACCGCACATACTTTTTACTGACACCCGTGACGGCATCAATAATAATCGAAACTCCCATGTATGGTCCGACGAAAATCCTCACGCAATAGTCGAAAGTAATTTTCAACACAGGTTTTCAGTAAACGTGTGGTGCGGCATGTACGATAATAATTTAATTGGCCCTTTTCTTTCAGAAAATCGCCTTACAGGGATCACTACTTATGTTTTTTACAAAATGAATTGCAAGGACTACTGGAAGAGATGCCTTTAAACATCAGAATTGAAATGTATTATCAACACGACGCGCGACGGAGCGCCTGCCCATTTCGATCGTCGGGTCAAGCAATATTTAGACCAAAGGTTTCCAGGGGTTTGGATTGGTCGCGGTGGTCCTATTAGTTGGCCTCCTAGATCGCAGACCTCACGCCGTTGGACTACAATTTATGGGGTTGGTTAAAAACTGAGGTTTACAAGGTAAAAGTAGATACTAGGGATGCATTAATTAGACGCATTAGAAATGCTGTACTCAATATTAAAGAAAGGCACGAATCAACTAGAAGATACACGCGCGCCCTTCGTAAACGAAGCAGGAAATTTTTGGAAGTCAATGGCGGTATTTTTGAAAATTTACTAAACCAATGATTTATTTAAAACAATGTTGATGTTGGATATTTTGGTTTAACAATATTATTATTTTATTTAACGCTGTAACTTAAAAACAAATGAATATTGGATAACAACATTTGAGTTTTTTCTTATTATTTTGATGCATAGATTACACTCTTAGAGTTAGGCCCATTCCTCCCGACTCACCCTGTATATTTTATTATAAAAGCGAATGAGCCGACATGTGTATATGCTAAACTTCTAAAAGCTGATAGAGATATAAACAAAGAAATAAAGAAGTAAATACACGAGCTGTAAAGTTCTTCAAACTGTCTCGTCATCTCCACGCCGACAAACTCTATCCAAACGGCCCCATAAAATACGCTTTCAATCAAATCCGTACAAACATCCACATCGAACGTTTCCCGAACAGCGAGCGGGAAAAGTAGGAAAACCCGCCGCGCTTTTCCGACCGGAGTGGGGGTAAAATGGCGCCCGAACACCGAAGGAAATGACGTGTACGATCGATACGGCTCTGTAGATGATTGGCTCCAACGGCAGCGGGGGCGGGGTCGAAGGCATTTAATAGCCCCGTTTCGTCTGTTTCTGTGATTTCTCTGTCGGGCTGTCGTTTTTTGTTGTTGTTGATGTTTGAACTGCCAGCTGTTTGAAGATACAGAGTGGAAAACTGTTAACGACTGGATGAATGTGAGAAACTATTTCAATTTCATTCCTGTGAGTGAATATTTTCATACCATCTTTAGAAATGTAATTGGAAATTTTATATTTACTTAGGTCTGAAACATTGTGTTCAAAAAGTCCTGGATGACGCTCTTCTAACTATAACTTCGTGTAATATTCGATTTTTTTTGGGATATTTGAAAATGTGCATTTTTTGAAGCTTATTTCATGTATATCTACAGGTTGTCCCAATAACAAGTTATGACGGTTTATACCATTTTTTTTAATGAATACCCCTATTTTATAATATTTTTTTGGATTCTGCATAAAGTTCTAAACATATTTCATGAAATATGTCATATATAGTTGATGCAAAACAAAAACCGATGCACGCCATACCCTTCGAGTGACGTCAGTTATCGACATTGTTGCCAGCTTGTAACCAAAATATCCGAGTGAGGGAATTACACAGTTTGTTTTCATAAAAACAAGATAAATATACAAAAATTTCCCATAGTTTATATATTTGTTTACTGCATAATACCTTTTACTATCAACTTTTTCAATTGGTACAAAGATGCTTCTTTACCTTTAATATATTCTTTTAAAAATACCAATCGTTTGAAAGCTACATGGGAAAGTTCCATAAGCCCTTGTCTCGGTTCATCTTTTTTCCATCCGAAGCATATTCCCTTTAAGAAGCTTTTTAGAGAGTTAAGACAACCATCAAACAGTTGCCTGTCTTTTAATTTCTTACTTAAAGTTATCAAAGTTACATATTCTAAAAAAAGTTACAGCTTAAGTATAATCAATGTAAAATATTAGTTTTTGAATAATACAACTTACTTGTTTCATACATTCCATAAAATTGAATCGCTTATTTGAGAAACCCCACATGTCCAAAAATCGAAATTTTGAGAAAAGCTGATAAAACTGTTTTATTTCAAAACGACTTAAAACTCTATAAAAGCAAGTACCCCAATATAAAGTATGGGTACTTGCTGCAAAGTTTTTAGCAAAAACGAAAAAAAAAATGTTTTGGTCTTGTGAGAAAAAAATTAAAATGGCGGTGGACATGTGGGGTTTCTAGAATAAACACACAAAGTTTGTTAAAACAATATTTTATTAGGTCAAAATAAAATAAAATACAATAAAAAATATCAGGACACCCGGTCAATCTTCATTAACATCTTCATCGTCGCCACCAACAGTTGGCCATTCAAATATTTGCCTCTAAAAGTTTTCAATTTCTTCATCTTTTCCTACGATAAACCTTTCAAACTTTTTTATATTCAACATATTTTTTGCACTGATTGGGACTTTTATATAAGGGTATGCAACGACTGCGGGAAAAGATCTTACAACAGTAGATGTTCCCAACCTAAATTCGTGCTTTATTAGGCCATCAATATAGTCGCGAGCAGTCACAACGCCTTTCTCCTCCTTGCTGTAGCTAAAGTGCATAAAATTCGAAATCAGAAAAGAAACTTTATCTTCTTTTTTAACACCCCTTCCGTAAGATGCTGTAGATAAACAAATTTTTACTGCTTGAATTGACAATCAATGAACCATAATCTTTTAGTAGAAAAACCCTGTCATTTTTATTAATTTTCTTCTTTACCATGGCAAAACCCCTGTCACAAGGCATGTAGGAATGTCCCCTTATGGGGAAATACTGGTTCACACTTTGAAATCGTCCAAGGTCTGCAAGGCTTAAGCACATTCTAATAACTGAATGGTTCTTATTTTGACCACCACATCCGTCAGAAAAAATATGAAAATGTTCAATGTTATATAGGTGGAATATCCCTGGTTATAAAATCCATAATAATCATTTGGTCCTTTTTGCCCATACCTTCGTGGTATACATAAAACATGGTTTTCCCAGTTTTAAGGTCGTGGATATTAAAAACGTTAACAGTTAGTTGATGCAGGTAAAATGTGTCTTGAACCGGAATAACAGGGAGGGAAAGATTTTGCATATAATCAACGCAAATTGCTCCTACCGTGGCATCTGTTTGGCATAACTCTTGAATCGACTTCATCTTGCTATAGAATTTTTTGGCTTTTCTTTGGTGCACTATTTTCTCCGCCACAGCTACACGTTTAGCAACGTCGTTTAGGACCTTAGACCTAATTTTGTTGGAAAGTTCCTCACAAGTACAGCAGGTATCGACCTGTGGTCTACCGAAAGACAAGCTAAAACGTTCCTTGAATATCCTGCGGTAAAAGCTGTACTTCACAGATGATTCGGGATCGTTTGTGAAAAATAATTCATGCATTTTCTTAATGTCCAATTTTTCACTTAGGTAGTGATAGTCACGGTTACCATAATGTGCCTGACCACTCCTCCAGGTTTTGCATTCCCTGGGGTCTGTTTACCTCTTCTATCATTAGGTGATTTTCCTAATGACAATAAGTTAGCCAAGCGCCGAACACGGTTCACAGTGACCCCATGGATACTAACAAAAGTGGTTTTACAGACACTATACTTTCGCGAACTAGATGACAAAGAGTATTTATATGTTTTGCTTTTTGGTTTTGCATTATTTTGATCCACTCTCCGTCGTTTTCTTGAAATTTCTAAACACTCAATTAAAGCCTGCAAATATACATCTTGTTCATTTTTCGTCCCTAGGGCATAAAATCTATCAAAAATCTCTTGCCGATCACCTTCAGGAATTTTAAGAAAACAGCGTGACCTGCACCTAAAAAACATACTTAAATGATATTTGATCGACAAAAACAAAATTATTTATCTTACCGGCATGGTTCACCCATTGTTCGTTCATTTACTTTGATGCCACTGTAACTCAGATATTCTTTGCCCTTCACTCGTCCACTTTTAATCGCTTCATTTTTATAAACAACTTGTTTTAGTCCCTTTTTGCGTTTTTTAAGAATAGGTTCCACAGAAAGATCCTCCTCGGACGACGACATTGTCGAAACTAAAGTTAAAATAAATATACCTACGGAACGCATGATATTCGTCAGGTAACCGTTTTAGAAGCTGTTTATTCGAGAAACACCACATGTCCGGGACTTGTGGGGTTTCTCAAATAAATAAATATTTTAAACTAGCGCTGAAAGGATTATATAGATTGGACATGTGCGATTTCTCTTTAAAATGTGCGTCTATTATAGAAGATCGAGTTAAGCTAAAAAAGTCGAAATTTTAAATTTATGGACATGTGGGGTTTCTCAAATAATGTGTCAAGATTGGATATAAGTTCTATCCGTGACACTATTTAATATTACATAACATTACAGCAGCACTCAAGAAAACTTAGAACAAACTACCGCTGGGGCCGACGTAACTGCGACGTCCATGTACTAGACTCGTCTGGCGTCTGGCCATCACGTTTCGTAGTCTCGTCAATGTGTGGTCAGAGTTTTATTCAATTTTTGGAAGATTTACACAAAACCTGTATTTAGACTATTTTGTATGGGTAGATTATACCTATAAAGGGCACAGAAACTAAAAAGAACAACACACAAGTAAAAAGGACATTAAATACATCTATCTTTGTAGCTTAAAAAACAGTTGATAATGGTTTAATAGGATATTAAATCCTGAAGTAATAGGAAATAATAAGCGCACTACTCTGTTCGATAGTGCATTAGCAAACATAAACAAAATCAAAGCAATGATGCTTTTTATTTCAGGTTTTAGCAAATTCAACAATTTTCACAGTAAATAAATAATACTGAAAGCCTCAAAATGCTGTTAATCCTTTAAAAGCTGCAGTGTGTTAATTAATAAAGAATGTAAAAGCGTTCTATGCATTCCAAATTTTCCAATACACCATATGAAAATGATTTGCAAAATATGTCTTTTAAAAGGATTCTAGTTGAGGCTGCTGCTCAGCTTATAAATCATGACAACTTAGAACGTATCGAGAGACGGCCCAAATTTTCAATGAATGGTACCCTAAACTTCGAGTTACCTTTTCCACTGCTAGTACTTAAAAAAAAATGCAAAAGCACTGGCTCTGCATGTAGAAAATTATTTTAAGAAAGACCATTCAGCAAGAATTGTTCATAACGAAGATTTGCTAGTTGTTATGGAAAATCCAAAAATTTCCAAGGAAATCATCCAAAAACTTACAAGGAGAAGTATCAAAATCATCTGCCAACATACTTTTAAAAAATAATAAGTTTTATCCCTATAAACCTAGGTTTATCCACACGCTTAAGCCAGGAGATTATGATTGCCGATTTTTATTTAGCGATGAGGCAACCTTCACCTCTAACCGGGTTGTATACTTCCAGAATTGCCGCTGGTGGACAGACGAAAATCCAAATTTTGCGATTGGATATCGCGTCCAATATAATTTGAAAACAAATGTGTTGTGTGGCATACTAAATAATCAAGTTGTTGGACCAATTTTTTTTCGTTCAAACATAAATGATGATGTTTATTCGATTTTCTTAAGGACTGAGATTCTAGAATTTTTGGATGACCTTCCGTTAAATGAACGAGACCATTTATGGTTTCAACGTGATGGTGCTCCTTGTCATAGTGCTGCTAGAGCAACTGAACTCCTTAACGATATTTTTCCCGAGCGTTGGATAGGAAGACGTTCGGAAACTCCCTGGCCAGCCAGGTCCCCGGATATTACCCCTCTGGATTTTTTCCTCTGGGGGAGATTAATAGGAATGGTATACGAACATCGACCTTACCGCGATATTGAGCACTTAAAATAAACCATTAGGTTTTGTGCCCTTGAATTGAATTTTCCAGAAGAACCCTCAGATATATGACGTCATTCCATTTTGTGTTTATAATTTTTATGTAAATTATGTAAAATGATCTGAAATAAAGAAAATAAGTAAGTAAGTAAGTATGGAAGAAAATGGTGGTCATGTGGAAAATTAGATCTGTATTTGCGTTCATATTTGTTAGGTTTCGTCTTTTTGCTTGTCACTAAATTTTGTTTACTGTAATAAAAACCTATAGTCTATCATTAAATGGCGCGAAGTAATAAATGGTCATTTAATATGCAAAACGTATACCAGGGTATTAAGAACAATTTAAACACCATCCGTTAATATCTATTGTGTTTACATTAAAGGATAATCCAAATAATGAGCATTCTTTAGGTAGGTCCACCCTGAATTTATCGCAAGCTATTGTTATATTTGAGGATTTACCATTGCTATTGGGAAAATCTCTTAGCCAGCAGCCTATTCTCCTAAAACTGTATTATATTATATTCGTAGGTATTTATAACATATGAAAACATTTATAAAATCGTATTAACTAATAATAATAATTGGTGGTACTATTTTACATAATATATTTACAAAAACAAGATATAATATAGAATCTTACAAGCAAAGCATTTTCAAAAATCGAATATAATACTTTGTCGTTATGGCTTAATGATAGTCCAATTCGGAAGATTAACTTGTATTAACAACGTTTATAATAAGCGGTTCAACCATTTCTTCGATTATTATATCTACCTGCCACATTTTGGCTTCTTCTATCACATGACCGATACACTTTTTCTACTTTGCGCACTCATTTTACCCATAGCTTCATTAAAGAGTCTTTTTATATCCACCATTTTATAAATCGTGTTTTAATTCGCAGTGGTAAGGAGGGAGTCTGAGCACAGATATTCCTCGTTACTTTGCCATTTCATCGACTACATATTTTTTGAATGCATCTTTATGTAGATTGACTAGTACAATAGTTCTTTTTTTAAGGAATCTAATGGAAATTATATTTGTATTAATCTTAGCCATTCTGTTATTTCACTATTACGCCGCGCACTTGTCGGTAATTTTTCCGTCAGCCTAGAGTGATAACTTGCATTATCTAATACAATTATTGCATCCTTTGGTATAAGATCCAATATTTGCTCGAATCATTCTTTAAAGACATCGGTATTCTTATCTGCGTGATAGTCTCCTGTATTCTTAGATTGGAACATCAGAACTTCCAATATAAGTCGCTGTCCTGGTGGTCTTAATCCTTTGAAGGATTGCCTCTTCCAAAAAAGCTTACCTTGAACTCCTAATATTTTCATCCTGCCAAAATCTAGTCACAGTGTGGCCTTCATTTAGGCATGTTTCGTCTAGATAAAATTTTTTTCGTTTTCTGTTCTGGCTTTTCGGATGCTTCTTAAACAATTTCTTCTCCAACAGACGATATCGCTTTTGTCTATTAAAATCGATTGCCTATTGTGTTTTTTCCACCGAAAACCCATTGTTTTTTTAATAATTTCCAAAGCGTATTTCTACACATATATGGGTAGTCCTGGTCTTTTCGGATTGAGGACAAAATTTGGTAAAAAGAAACGATGAACTTTTCGCCTTGTTCTCTGCATTAATCCAGCTCAAGTTTTGGTCGTCCTGGAGAAGTTTTTGGAGGTTTGACGTCAACACTCTTTTCTTCTATTAAAAGTTTATATATTGTTGTTTTTCCAACGTTAAGCATGTATGCTGTAAATTGCACTGCATTGTCGACACTCAAATCCGCATTCTTACTTTTAATAGAATCGTAACAGTTTAGAATTAATTTTTTTTTTTCATTTACTGTACATAGACCGACTCTAGGGCGTTTAGGCAATTATTGCTGAAAATTCTCCATATTTAGTTAAGAAAAAACTGATACTTCACACTTTGACTAGTTTCACTGAGAAGCAAACACCCAAAATAGGTATGTATAGATATAAATAGGTGCATTATTTCAATAGAGGCACCCATCAAGGCAAAGTAACCACATAATTAGCAAACAGGTAACCAGGATTAGGTACAAAAGAATAGAAGAAACGGAATAGGTAAGTTCCTAGACTCTAATCAGTTTTGATAAAATTACTTTCTAAAATTCCAGGTAAATGGTACAGCTGTACATAATTTGAAGCTTAAAAAATTTAATATTAAAAAATATACTTAAAGACAAAACTAGACTAAAAATTCAGGCCTATTAAAATCTATAATGCCGAAAAATCTTGCACGACCATGGAGGAGATGGTTTTGATTGATTTATTACTTGGCATCATTTAAAGATAGACTATAATTATTTATCTCTTAGTTATACTATTGGCGTATCTTGTGCCACTTTAAAAGAAAATTGCTTAGATATATCGTAACATTTTGCATTTAAAATGGGGTAAAATAATAATTAGCTTTTTGAAAACCCATGCATGTCACAGGTAATTTACGTCACTTATATATAATATCTAGACAAGAGGGGTATCGACCCAACATATTTGATACAAGGGGGGGGGGGGGCTGAAAAATTATGATTGATCAAGTTGTAAAGGTGTTTTTAAAAATAATAATATTTAATTAAAATTTTGCATTGGTACTCCCAGAAAGATTTAAAAACAACTTTTTTATTTGTCGTTTTCCTTAAAAATTAAAAATAGGGGTTTGAACCTTTTTCAAATTCTCGTACTTGTGAGAACCCTGTATAATTTAATACATTCTTCTCTTCTTAAATCTTAGTTTCTTGCCAATAGCTTTTTAGGATGAAACACTTTTTTTTATAATTTTCTATTTGTGTATTTGTGTAAAACTTTCTTGGACACGTTGTATTTACTAGTTAATGTTTATATTATTAAAAATGAAATAGAGCTCAAAATTGAAGACGTTGTTAATACAGGTAAGGAGAAGACTCTTTTTTGCTTTAGTAATTTCCAGCTTTACTAGTAAATCTAACTTCTTGCTCTTATGCCATTCGTGAAGAGTGTTTATATTTTCAGTTAAAGTCCGTCTATCTATCTTACAAACTCACTATAAATGCTAATCCCTAATGTGATCGAATGAAAGCAGGGACGCACTTGTTGCTGATAGAATAAAAGTTTGCGCTGCTTTAAGATAATAATATATATAAAAGCGTGTAAAAAAAATTTCCTGAAAATATATATTATTTTCCATCATATAGTCCTGGATGGTAATTTTTGTGCCATTGGAACACAGAACTTTATTTAACCTACGACTGTCGTACCTTGCATTATCCATCACTATCACACTATTTGGTGGTATATTTGGTAATAATTTGTTTTAAAACCAGTCTTCAAATAGTTCTGCCGTAGTATCATCGTGATAATCAACAAGGGAGTCCTTTATATTTTTTGCTGATAAGGCCAAAGCGTTTGGTATAAATCCGTTTTCTGTCCCAGCATGAATTAATTTTATACGCTTACCTTTATTTAATAGAGCTTTGGTTTTGCATTGACCCGATAAATCTACCCAACCTTTATCTGGAACTTCGTGTGTGTCATGCCACGTCTCGTTCAAATAAATAATATCCCTTCCGTCCTGTCTATATCCATGGATTGCAATTGGGTATTCCATCCTCCATCTTTTTAACCGGGCCGATTCCATAATTACTTGTCGTTTGTTAATTTTTTTCATTTTAAAACCGTTTCCTAAAATACATTCCCTTAGAGTCGCAGGACAACACTCTATTCCTGTATCATCTTTTTTTTTCATCTTTAAAGTGAGGATCACTTGTTCCCTGTGCATGGCATATATTTCTCTACGAATTATATCGACATCCATCGCGTATAGTTTTTTAAAAGTAAAGGAGTTTCTTCTTTCTTCTCTACACTATAGGTTTATTTACACCAAACCACACTGTGCTCACTGGCCTACGTGTCAAAGCTGCCGCTTCCTTCACTGCATCAAATTTTGAAAAACCACGTTCAAGAAGGGTTCAACTGATAAAATGTCACGCTTTAATTGGTTTTAGTCACGACCCGTAGATCCACTTGGCGTACTGGGTTCTTCCCACGGACGAAATATTCTTAGATATCACATTTAATTGGCAACAAATAACTTTTTGTCTAAACCAATACAAACATCTAACTGAATTTTAAAACCAAGAATCAGCATGTTTAAATAACTAAAATAAACCTGTTTTATTTTACCCTAATTATTTTAGGAGGATTACTGAGAAAGTATAATAATATCAAAGTCTTTAAATAGATCCGTACCTGGAGTCTCTAGATCAGGTGGCCTAATTTGACACCTCACACAATAGGTTAATATGACGGTAAGGGATTAGCATTTATAATGAATTTGTAAGATAGATAGACGGACCATACTGAGAAGTGATGCCTTGACTCCAGTGAATGGGTGGCATGGTCAAAAATAATATTATTAAGTTACATTTAGAAGTTAATATGTTGGTTTTAGTAAGATTAAAAGAAAGTAGATTAGAGTCAAACCATTTTTAAATTTTCATTAAATCTTCGTTAATTATTTTAATTAATTGAATGCAATATTTACTATGCCAAAGTATTGTTGTATCATCAGCAAATATGGTGAATTTACCATGTGTTGTTTCCACAACCCTGAGTGTTTGTGTTACATATTTTGGTCTAAATTATTTTAAAATCATTTTGTTTGGATTTAGCATTTGGGTATACATACGTTACTAATAATATAAGCCCCCCCAACATTCACCCTTATACCAGCCAAACTTTTAATTTTCTAACATATGACAATATATCAAAACTAACCACAAATGGCTCTCTAATTATTAATAGGGCCAACCGGCCGGAACAAACAAATATGCGTAATTACGATAGGGGATGTTTTAAAAAGAGCGGATTTAAATTATGCCCCGGCACTTGCAATAACGAGATATAATTAGTGTTTAGGATGCATTTGATATATTTCCTGTAAACAACGTAGTAAGTATGTTGGCCAGAAAATTTAAATAATCAACCTCAAGTACTTTATACCTATAAGAGTATGCATATACAGTGAGAACAGCTAACATAGAACAAATTACGTATTGTTACTTTTTTTCTTTTTACTTTATCCCATAATTTTTCGTCGAAAGCGACCTGAGACAATTATTTTTGTAATGTTGATATCATGCTTAGTTATTTTCGGAATATAGTTATTTACATTACTAGATGCGAATGAAATATGATTAAAATATAAGTTAATTTTTTGGTGTGAGGAGGTTACTGAATAACCGAGGCGAAGCCGAGGTGATTCAATACCTCCGAAAACAAATGAATATTGGATAACAACATTTGAGTTTTTTCTTATTATTTTAATGCATAGATTACACCCTTAGAGTTAGGCCCATTCCTCCCGACTCACCCTGTATATTACCGGGTGCATGGCTTAGTTCAACAAAGGAAATCCCATGTAAATTTTGAGGTGGCTAAATGTTGACTCCCCTGTACATTATAGAGAAAAATTGTATTATAGTTTTTTGGAAAGGCCGATATAATAAAGCCATGTACCAAGGAGAATGGTAGTCTATTTTGAGGTAATGGAAAGAGCAAATAGTAATAGGGATTTTTTGAGAATTATTTGTTTTATCGATAAATGTACATTCACCCTCAACAACGAACAATAGTTGAGTATTCAAGAAATTTGCATATATTCCGCCCTTTAGTTATGCATTTTAAAATTATTTAAAGTTAGTTTTAGTACTAGTTTTTTTGGATGTTTATTTCAAATTTCTTTGAGAGCAGCTAAAAATTTAGTATTGTAACACAATGACCCTTACCACAGTACCGATACGGCAGTAGTACCAGAACGCGCCGCTACTACGCTATCAGAGCGCCACCGGTATTTTGCCAAGCAGCCCTTCCACGCGCCCTACCACCCGCCGCGTCATCAACGGGCCCTGGACTGTATAAATACACCAGCGGCCCTTAGACCCGCAGATGACCAGTTTGCCCCCGCGAAGTCGCAGAAATCATTCTCTCGCGCAAAACCAAAAAAGCCCCTGGCCCCGAACCACATATCAAACAAAATCCTCAAATTCCTTCCACGTAAAGGCATCGCCACCCTGTCCCACATTGCCAACGCCACCCTTAGGCTAGCCTACTTTCCTAAAAAATGGAAAGAAGCCACTGTCATCATGATTCCCAAACCCGGGAAGGACCACACCTTCCCCCAAAACTATCGCCCCATATCTCTCCTCAACTCAATGGCCAAAATCATTGAAGTTATAATTGAGCTGGAAGTCCTCCCGGACGAACAGTTCGGCTTTCGGGAAAACCTCAATTGCGAACTCCAAGCCCTTCGAATCATTGAGTTTATAACTCAGGGCTTCAACTGGAATCAGTTTGTCGGGATGATCTCATTCGACATCGAAAAGGCACGATGGACTGATTCACAAGATGATTGGTTACCCCTTAAACATGGTCCGCCTTATCCAATCCTATCTCGCCCGCCGCAAAATTAGAGTTTGCATCGGACAGTCACTATCCACCCCCCGCACCCTTGAAGCGGGAGTCCCACAAAGAGTAGTCCTATCCCCCCATCTGTTTAATATCTTCACTCACGACATTCCCAAACCCCCCGATAGCACCCTGGCCCTTTACGCTGATGATACCGCCTTCATCGTAAGGTCACTGAGTCCCCGACTAGTCACCAGAAAGCTGCAAACAGCAGCTGACGAATTTTCCAATTACTGCGTGAATTGGAAACTTCGCCTCAATCCCGACAAAACCCAACCCTTCGACGCGGTCAACCTGGATGGTCGCGATGTTCCCTGGTGAGACTCAGTGAAATATCTCGGTATCACTCTAGACAAAACCCTCCGCTAGCCGCCCCATATCCAAGGCAACCTCAATAAAGCCAGAATGACATATTCTCTTCTATACTCTCTCCTCAACCGCCACAGCACCCTAAGCCACAAAAACAAAATCCACCTCATCAAAGCCATCATCAGACCCGCCCTCACATACGGTTCAGCGGCGTGGGGTCACGCAGCCCCCACCCACATTAACCGCCTCCAATTCCTTGAAAATCGTTACATTCGCACCGCCATGGACATCCCATGGTTCATCCGTAACGTATACCTATACCGCGACATCAAACACACACCCCTTTCCCAGTTTCTCCACGAGAGGAACACGAAGATTCTAACTTCGGCCCCCGAACACTCAAACCCCCTCATCAGACAAGCTTCCAATTATGACATCGATGCCCCGTATCGTCATAAACGTCCCCGTCACCAACTTCTCTAGGTGCGCCAAGCAGCACCACCCACCCACCAAAGCCCTCCCCCGATACACCTCACAAAACCAATAATACACCCCTCTCCTAGATTCCAGAGTAAAAGTACCTTAAGTACTTTTTGGTGAGACCCTGCGGAACTGGGCCGCAGGGGGGCATGGAAGGAAGTCTGGAAGGAGTCATTGAGACTCTGAGCAAATAAGCTTAGGGCCACAAGGACTTCCGCCAGATGGGCTCACCTCTCCGCGTGTGTGTGGGGACCAGCAGAGTTTGCCGCCGACTCTCGACCAGCCTTCTCGCTCTGCTTGACTGCTTCCTAAGGGGACTTTCGCCTGTGGACGAGATTGACCGAGAGTACCAGTGCTTCCGTTCGGGACGCTGACGCCACGCGCACTTATTATAGTACCAGTGCTTCCTTAGGGGACGCTGGAACTTATTTGTGTTTTGTATAAACTTTTGTAAATAAATACTTTTTACGTTGATCGCCTTTAACTTCGCGCCAAAAAGCATCACCATCAAACCCACCTTAAAGTATTAGAATAAGCGTTAGTAGCGTGAAAAGGACTGTTCCTACAGTGTTAAGATTATTCACAAAAAAAATTAGCAAATACATTTATCAATAGTCATACTTAAGCGATTATTATCATTCAAAGTCCTCTCAACAATTTTATGCATGTTTACACATACCCGTCGCATGCAAAACACCCTTAACATAATTCAGCGGGCACGCGTCCCCTCTTAATACGTTTAAAATATCCCGCACCAGGCTCTAATGAATAAAATATAGGGGATGAAAAGTACGCTCGTCGAAGTGGAAATTTACCGGACATATGGTGGCATCACCTAAGGCGGCCAGATTTGTTTTTGTGCCCCTTCGAAAGCCCTTCTGTGTTTTATTTAAACCCCCCTTGTTACGCACCTGTAGATATGCACTTGATTGTGACAGGTATGTTTTGATACAGAATGCATGCGGAATCATATTATAATGGGTTTTTTTTTTTGTATAAAAATACAGTAGGCATCTCAATATTTTGAATATTGTAGAGGGTGTCTATTAAACATGCGGCAAATATTGAAGAGGTTATTCCCTGGCTTATTCTAAGAATGTTTTATCTTTTGATGATTTTTCAAAAGCCCCTTTGTTTCGAATAGACAGGGCGAGAAAAATTTTTGTCAAAAAGAATTTTGATATTTTTCAAATTATTAATGTCGTCGAAATAAAAGTATGACGTACTACACTGACTTACCGAGGATACATTTGGGTCTGGTCCCCAATGAAAGATTTGTTATAGTTCAATCCCTGTTTGTTGTTCCAGTAGATTTTGTGTTGATTCCTTGTCCATCGTTTTATGACATCTTGTACTGTGCACCTTGGGACTCCAAGTGCCGGTTCTGGACCAATTAATGTTTTTCCGACCCCTTTCTTGTAAGTTCGTCGGCCTTTTCGTTTTCTGTAATACCTTCATGTCCTGGTACCCATTGTAGTATTACTGTTTTCTGCTGTGTCTTTGTCCACCAGACCAGTGCTGCATATGTAATTGCAGGTCTCACAACCCTGGTGTAGAGCCAATGCACCAGCTTACGTGAGAGTTCCCATGTTTTTCCGTACATCCGTCTAGTAACTGCCAAGGTTACTTCCGAGTTCCGGATTGTTTTTCCCACGTGTTTGTACCAGGTCAGTCTGGAGTCCAAATTGACCTGTTTCGACAGTGAAATGTTCACTCCTTGCAGGGTTAGGGGTCCCAATTTCTTCTTTTTCCTGCGTTTTGTAAAGGGGATTATGACAGTCTTCTGAGGACTGATGATCATATCATCATGCTCTCGTCGTTCCTTCAGCGTAGTGAAGTTGAACATTTGTAGCGTTTCGGGATGTGGCAAAAGTTTGGTTGTCTCTGGTATTTGTGTCACCCTTCTCTGTACTCTTTCCAATAGCTCAATGTCCTTAATTCTGTATGGACTCCAAGCAACAACTACATACTCTATTTTAGGACGTGCATAGGTCTTATATAGTCTTGTCATTATTTCCACTCACAGTAAAAAATTAAGTGTTAAATTTAACACTCAATGGTGGTACATATAGGAGCACACTCAATAGGGTATATTAACCAATCAGTATATCTGGTTTAAAAAAGATATTTTTGAATGTTTTTTTTTCTTTTTGAAAAGTGGTAATTTTTCTAATTTATAGGTAGGTACATAATATACACTATCGTCTGTAAATTAAACTCACAGATTGTAAACCTATCTTTCTAGGGTGTAAAAGAAATAAGGAGAGGTGTAAGTAAACCATATTTTAATGGTAATTTGTGATTAGTTTATTTTTATATTATAAGCTTATATCAGAATAATTTAAAAGCTAAAATGATAAATGTAACAATGTAAATACCTACTTAGTTTCTTAAATGTGGCGTACTTATTAGTAAGGTTTCACAAGATCCTCATAAGAGGCACTCTCATTTGCTTACCCAATTTAACAAGATCCTCATAAGGCACTTTACAGAACTTTGCTTTGTTTCTTTATTTTAATTTAAATATAACACTATTCTATATTTCGTTCAAAGAGCACAATCAGACTGACTTAAAAGTTGAATTTGCACGTAGCGTCGGCGTCATGTGTCAATTCCTAGAATTTCACACCACTTGTTGCCGCCTGTCTTTTCGGTAACACGGGTTTAGGTATTTTTACCCGGGGTCGTGTAAAGAAAAACGATTAACGAATAAGTTTTCCCCTCAATGTGTTAAAATAACCTTCTAGCGGGGGTTTATTTACACGCTTATATGGTGTAATTAATTGTCATTGTATTTAATTTTCCTGATAAAGTGTAAAATGGAATAAATAACACCCATTCAACAAAATTAACTTTTTAGATAGTTAAATTCATAGGCAAATTTAATGCAACAACTTTGGTTCCATATGACTGTAAAAATGTGGTGTTGATCCGGGTGTTAACATTAACACTACTTTTTTTACCACTCCCGAAATGATTTTTACCAGGTGGATATTTTTTACTGTGTGTGCCTCCCACTTGTGCAATATAAGTACTCCTAGGTCTTTTTGTTGTTGTACTGCCTTGACTTGACTATTGTTGATTGGATTTCCGGATTGTTCTTTTCCAGGTATAGAACCGTGCATTTGTCGATATTCAGACTTAGCATCTACTTGTCGGTCCACTCCGATATTCTTTCCTAGTCCTCTTGCAGTTGTGCATTGTTATTTGAGTTGCAAAATATTATTGTGTCATCTGCGAAAAGTGCAATTGATGAGGTAATTTTCAAAGACAAGTCACTAATGTTTTCAATAAAAAGAAAAGGATTGAGCCCTGCGGTACGTCACTGTGGACTTATAGATATGACATTGTTGGCCCTGACTGCATATGACCTCTTTCTAAAAGAGCATGCTATCCACGGTAGCAATTCTCCACGAACTCCGAAGTGTTCAAGCTTGTATAACAGTCTTTCTTTAGCAACCTAATCGAATGCCTTTTCCTAATCTAGGTTTATTACATCGACGGAGTCTATCTCCTTAGTCCAGCTGTTAAGGACGCTTAGTAGTTTCGTGGTTGTGGATCTTTGAGGAAGAAATCCATGTTACGTGCTTGGTATAATTCCATTGTCCAACAAAAAGATTATCAAATCTCCTGCTATTGCCTTTTCCATAACCTTACAAACGCACCAGGTTTAACTAATTGGCTTGTACTTTTCAGGATTATGTTTATCGCCCTTATTATAAATTAATGTTATTATGGCTTCTGATCAGATATTGGGGAAGGATAAAATGTTCTTAGATTACTCCAGGGAATAACCCGTTCATATGAATACCCCTGTATATGAAAAGTTAAGATAATAAAAGTCTAGAAAAAAATGTTTAGTGGTATTTGTGGGAGCATAAAATTCCGACTCGGAAGGACGAGGAATTTTTAAAATTTGTCGCGAATGTTTCTTCAAACATCTACCTCTTTTACTTCTCGCGACAGTTTCTTGTCAAGTGTATCCATGGCGTGCAAGAATAGCAACTTTAATAACAGTAGGCCATGCGGCACGCTCTGGACGACATATAATCAGTTGGCAACACTTGTCGCCATTCCCACGGAGCTTCAGGGCCGCCAACCTATCATTAATGTGTTGTTAAGGGATGATTATTTTGTCCCTTCATGTTGGTTAGTTTTTAGTTCCATCTGTAGGGGTTTATTATAAATTTTTGCGGATTCATTTCGTAGAGTTGGTATAATACAGATGATTTTGACGTTGCGGTATGGAATAGTATTTTTAAAAAATAAAATATTACCAATTTAATTTTTTGATTTTGACTATGACCTATAATGATTGAGCTAATTTGCGAGGCTAGCCGACCTGCATAAAAAGTTATTTTTCATAACACATGTTTTGAAAATATGACTTTCGACGCCGACGGACCCTAGGGTCCGACATAAAAAGCAGCTGATTTTTAGTGCATTTCACGATGAGTTTCTCGTTGACACGTACCTATAGACCTTTACATTTTTGTAGAAATCGAATGGGCATCCTTGTCTGGATTTCCGGGCAAAACAAGGATAGCGATACGACTGCGCTTGCACAATATATTCGTAATAGATTCGTAAAAGTATATGCATCTTGTTCTCTTTGTGGTCACTCTCTTTTTACAAATAAACTTTAATGGAATACTGTTAAGATATAATTATTTAGCAACACCAGTTCTGTCCGCGTTGCTACAAGATACTTAGTCGGTTGTGACAATGTTCATGTTGGTCTGCCAAAAAAAGAAAGCATGTCTGAATAATAAAATTATGATCTGTTCTTTGTGTTGGAAATGCCTGTATGATATTTAATGGTAGGTAATTTAATATATCTACTAGTAAGTATTAAAATGTACAGGTTATATTATCTGTTGTATTATGTTTAAGTTGTTATAGCTACCATACTGTTTCTGGCGCATTTTGTATAATAACCTTTCACACTATATAAATAAATGATTGATGAATAGAAAGGACCTGGGTTTTATTCTGGATCTCTACGAGTGTGAGCCCGACAATAAGTAGTTAACATCAAATACACAGGCATCTCAGGTCATATTTTCAAAACACTTTATATGAAAAATTGTATGCGCAACTCGGGACGAGTGTGATATCTGTCATCGCTTCGCTCGGGCAGCTAACTTCACACTCGTGAAATCGTCGACTTTCGCCCCTTGTTGCGCAATATACTATTGATGGTGATATACAGGGTGTTTATTAAGTACTTGTACCTTGTAAAAACTTTACATGGCAAATGTTTGACTAATTTTAAGATAAAAAGTTCATATGAACATAGGTCCGCAACGGCTGGTTTTTTTTTATACAGGGCGTCCAAAAAAATTCTTTATTTGGTTTTTTCATTATTCTTTTTCTTCAGTAACATGGCAGTTTAATGAAATTCGGGATATTGGGGGTATGGCCGAATGTTCTAAAATAAGTTCGCATAGCTCTGCAATTATGTAAATATTAGTACAAATTCTTTTATTTACATTAGATATTAATGTAGTACGCAATACATCAAATATTTTTTAAAGGAGAGCCTAAAGGGCCAGCTACACACTTATCTGACCGAGAAAGATACTCAGACATCTTTGCATCTAACATTTTTACAGGGATGCAAGTTATATCGGCTCCTAATTCAATCATAAAAGAAACCTTTTTATTTGACTCTAACTTTAAGTGAAATCATCCACTGTTTATCAAAAATATGAATAATCCTAAATTAATATTAGAAACATTATTACAACAATTAGAACAACTAGAGCAAGAATTACTAAAATTAGTATAGATCTTGTTACATTTCTTGCAGGCAGATTTATTTGCTGGGCATTTACTATATATATGATCTGATAATCCACAATACTGGCAACTCTTTTGATTATATTCGTTCCTGCTGTCCTTCCTAGCTGAGAAGTTTAATCCGGCAACACCGCTTTCCAAGTCTCCATGCTTCTGAAACCCTTCAACTCCAACTGCTCCACGGTGCGACCAAGTTCCATTTTGTATTTCTTTGCTTTGGAAAGCCTGAAGCCTGCTGCAAGAACACAACCGTTAAGGGTAAAATTGGCTCGTATCTAAAGCCTTGCGCAGGTTCTGCGATCTATCATGACAGCTACTATTCGGTCACGAATCAGTTTTTCTTTTAAAGTCCGAAACTGACAGTATTCAGCCGTTTGATGATTTATACCTTTCGATAATAATTTTTCGAGGTACCAAATGATTTTGGATAGGTGCTTGGCATGTTGGCAAATTGTAGTAAAATTTCTTCGGCTTCTTCCCCTAGCACATACAATAATATGTTGATTTTCTCCTCCTCGGACTTTTGATTTTGTCCCGATACAGACAGAAATCTTTCGAATCTCTTTCGCCACTGCGGCCATGCAGCAGGCATTAGAAAATCAAATTTAGTTGATGTAGACACCGGTATTGATAGATTTTGAGCATTTTGAGCTATTACTATTAAGTCTTGTGTTTAAGACGCATCCGACCATTTCTCTGGCACTGACGGTTTAAGTAACAGACAAGTGGCTGAATAATTTAAAGTGGATAAGATCCAATGGACTATGTTGCTTCAAAATAAAGCAGAAGTTAGAAATTTGTTTTAAGAAAGTGGCAACAGTAAGCAAAGAAGAAAATTTTCCAAAACCGATGGAGTGGACCAAGTTGTTTTTAACTGGTTTTGAAAGGCGCGAAACAAGCACTTTCCAATATCCGGGTTTATAATTCAAGCAGAAGCCCTCGAATCTGCTCAATGTCTAGGCCTTCAAGGCATCAAATGGATGGTTAGAAAAATTCTGTCGTCGGCATGATATTACCGTCAGGAAAATATGTGGCGAATCAGCCGATATCAATATCGAGGACGCAACTGCTTGGAAAGAAAGGCTATTGACCCTTTTAAAGGATTATGCCCACAAGAGAGAGACGTACTTAATGCAGATTATCGAGTATATTAAAGAGATCCAAGAAACGGATGAAACTAGGTACTGCCAACTCTGAGACAGAGGAAGAGGAACCTGAACCTGCTCCAGTGTCGAAAATATCAAGCCTATCTAAAGCCTGCGCAAGTTTGAGAGATTTAAAACGCTCTTTTAAAAATGTTAACAATTTTGACAAGTCTACAAATATTTCTCAATTGCTATTAAAATGTGAATCTGAATTTAATTTTAGTTTTGATAGATTTAAACAAAAATATTTAAAATTATTTACATACAGGGTGTAATTTAATTGAGTGCCGATACTTAAGGGTGATAATCTATGAATGATTCTAAGATAAAAAGTTCATATGGACATATGTCCTAAACCTCTTCATTTTTGAGCTACAGGGTGTTAACATTTTAAGAAAAATATAACCTTTTTATATAAATCACTCTTAGATATTTTTATGAAATTTTGTACATACCTTTTAATCAATAAGGAGCATTTTTTGACCTAACAGATTTATAAAAATTTTTACCAGTGACGTCCGTACGGGGTTTGAACTGAATATTTTTAAAGAAAAAATGGATACGCCACTGCTTTTTCTAAAAACGAAACTTACTTTTGAAATTCTCATTTATTTTAAAGCAAATTTCGTTTATAGACTTACTTTTGTACGACGCACCGTTTTCGCGTAAAAAATAAAAACAAAAAAAAATAAAAAATTTTATTTCAAAAATCGCGATTAATTTAAAAGGGAAAATTCCAAACCTTAAATCGAAAGCGAAATGACAAGAGAAGATAAACAGAATAAAGAACCCACATTATTTACAGTAGTTGTTCGAAGTGTCGTCCACCCACACATATGCAAGCATGGACTCTTCTTCCCATAGACTGACGCACATTTTCGAAGATTTCCGGGGTGTTTCTTATGGTTTGGCAGCATACTAATATACGATTTCGTAACTCTTCTTCGGTATGAATCGGCACTTGGTACACTAAGCTTTTCAGATGCCCCCAGAAAAAATAGTCTAAACTGTTAAGGTCCGGAGATCTAGGTGGCCATGGCTGCGTTCCTCCGCGACCTATCCACCGATTGCGATAGGTGTGATTTAAAAATTCACGCACTCGTAAGCTAAAATGTGGAGGCGCACCATCGTGCATTAGCCACATCTGGTTTCTTAATAATAATGGAAGGTCTTCAAGCATTGGCGGCAGATCTTCTTCAAGAAAGTGTAAATATGATTGTCCATCAAGTCTTCTTGGGAGAAAAAATGGGCCTATCAAATAATCATCAATAATGCCAGCCCAAACATTTATTGAGAACTGTTCTTGATGATTTGATTCTACAATTGCATAAGGGTTTTCATCCGCCCATAAATGGTTATTATGGAAATTTCTTATTGAGTTTCGAGAAAAATTAGCTTCGTCGGTAAAAAGAATGTGCCTGTCAAATAACGGATTTTCCATCAGGTTTTGAAGAAACCACACACAGAAATTAATGCGCATCGGGAAATCTCTAGGGAGTAATGCCTGGACTCTTTGAATGTGATATGGGTATAATAAATTTTCGATGAGAATTTTCCAAACAAGAAAATGTGAAACATTAAATGTTGCCGCGATTTTCCTCGTGCTACTTTCGGGGTTCTCCTCAATTTCGTATAAAATTCCTTCTTCAAGTTCCGGTGTTCTTACTGTTTGATGGACTCCTTTAGCACTGTGGTCTACTTTTAAAGTTCCGGTCTCGTGGAGACGTCTATGAATCCTAGAAAATGTTCTCGGATCGGGTAGTACGCGATTTGGATACCGCTCTTGGTATATCCGCCTGGCTTCGTATGCATTACCGTCTGCAAGCCCATAAATAAAATGCATGTCAGTTAATTCACTGTTTGTAAAATTTACCATTCTTTTATTATAATTTAACGTCTTACTGTAATAATAATTATTTAATAATGCAAAATCAATGCCAGGCCTTTTGTCTTTATGAAAAGAAACGTCAAAATTGATGTAGCTTTACCCAGCCTACTGATTTTTATTTGATTTGCTTTAAGAGGGCATTTAATATGGTTACCGTTTTTTTCTTTTCAAACGTTCAGTTGAATGTCACTGGTGAGTAGAAAATAAACTGTTGTCCCAAAAAAAGTGTTTCCACTCATGGTGGGTGCCAACCAAATTCAACAAAATAAATAAAAGCAGTCTCAATGAACCGAAGAAAAAAATGTTTTTTTTGTTTTTATTTTTTTACGCGAAAACGGTGCGTCGTACAAAAGTAAGTCCATAAACGAAATTTGCTTTAAAATAAATGGGAATTTCAAAAGTAAGTTTCGTTTTTAGAAAAAGCAGTGGCGTATCCATTTTTTCTTTAAAAATATTCAGTTCAAACCCCGTACGGACGTCACTGGTAAAAATTTTTATAAATCTGTTAGGTCAAAAAATGCTCCTTATTGATTAAAAGGTATGTACAAAATTTCATAAAAATATCTAAGAGTGATTTATATAAAAAGGTTATATTTTTCTTAAAATGTTAACACCCTGTAGCTCAAAAATGAAGAGGTTTAGGACATATGTCCATATGAACTTTTTATCTTAGAATCATTCATAGATTATCACCCTTAAGTATCGGCACTCAATTAAATTACACCCTGTATATGTAGATACTTATTAATAAACAAACACTGTAAAATGCAGACCAGTTTTTCTTATTCTTCTCTATTAACCGACCAACATTGGTAGTGGTCGCTATTGAAAGATTTTACTGTATTTACTTCTACTCCCTTGAACAACTACTATCAAAATATGCGAGACGTATTGGACAATGTCAATTTATAGATCGGGAAAGACACAAGCCGCGATAGGAATTTTCTTGCAACAAGCGCATTCTGACAAATATTTAGGCTGTAATTTGTACTATATTTTATTATTTAGGCTGACCTTAAAATAATTTGTATTTATTTAAAAAAAGCGAGATGATTAAATTTTTTATCAAAATAAAAAAAAAAAATCAATGAATTTTGATTTTTTTTAAAAAATCAAATTGTGCCCAACCCTGATTAATACAACCCCAAACTTCGACCACTGTCGTAAGATTTATCCTAAATTGTCGACTTGCTATATTCTCATAATTTTCCGACTATTTGAAAAGATAAAATTTGTCGATCTATACAGTGAGGACATAAAGTCTGGAAAACTACCTTTTGCAAGTAAACGAAGCACCTGATTAAAAAACGCTCGGACACGTCGATTTTATTTAATTGTCTTCTATCTTCTAAGATTTCTGAGATATATACAGGGTGCTTCAAGAAAGCTGGGCAGCTGTTAACTTCTTTTTTTTTAATGGAACACCCTGTATATTATTGCATTTTTGGATTCTACGGACAATTCTAAGTATATTTCATATAGGATGTCCTATACCTAAATTCAATTGTTTTTAAAATAAAACACACCTTACTAGTTTACTGAATTTTTAATGACAATAACTTAAATGATACATTTTAACGTAACAAATGCTAAAACTGTTGTCCGTTAACTTCCTGGCAATATCCTAACCGATCGATGAACTCTTGTTGCACGTTTCGAATGAAAAAAGGTGGGATTTGTCGAATTTCATCTCTTATGCGATTTTTCAGCGCATCGATATTAGGAGGTCTGTTGAAATAAACTTTGGTTTTTAAATATCCCCACAGAAAATAATCTAGGGGAGTCAAATCCGGAGACCTGGCCGGCCATTCTACGGGGCCACGACGTCCTATCCACCTGTTAGGAAATATCTCATTGAGATACTGCCGAACAGTAAGCGCGTAGTGAGGTGGTGCTCCATCTTGTTGAAACCACATAGTTGGAGTTGGCATATCAGGCTCATTACCTGGATACAGTTGAACTAAGGCAGGAATCAACTCTAGTTGCAGAAAGTCGAGATAAATTTCGCCGTTTAAGTTAACGTCGAAAAAATACGGACCTATAATCCTGTCTTGAAATATTCCAGCCCAAACATTGATTTTTTCGGGATGTTGCGTATGAGCCACTTGAGCCCAATGAGTATTCTCTGTGGACCAGTATCTACAGTTTTGTCGGTTGACAGTACCATTAAGAAAAAAGGTAGCTTCATCGGAAAATAAAATATTTCTACAAAAAAATGGATCTATATTGCACCGCTCTTGCATATTTTCGCAAAACTGAATTCGGCGGTCATAGTCGTCTTCATTTAATTCATGTATTAATCTTATTTTGTATGGATGATACTTTGCCTTTTTTAAAATATTTTTTACCGATGTTTGACCAATGGACAAATCCGATGCTGCTTGACTTGTAGGTAATTTTTTTCTATTTTCTAATTTCTTATTATCATCTAGTTTCGGCCTACCTGTCCTGAGAAGATCTTTTACACAACCATGTTCAAGGAATTTATTGACAATTTTGCTGACTGTAGATATCGTAATTTCTTGTCCGCGCTCTGGATATGTGTTATTAAAAAGTTCACAAACTTCGCCCAAATGTCTTTGGCGATCTCCCCAGCCAAACATCATCAGAATTTCCATTCTTTCTCGCTCTGAGAGCATTTTTAATAACTTGACAGTAACAGAACTGTCCTACGGTATGTTAAAAATTGGCACAGTTGTCATAGTGACAACGAGTCAAAGCGACATCAAGTTACTACATTTCTCCTAGATTTTACGTTGTATCATGGTTTTTCTCTTAATGAAAAAATGTATAATTTCAACTGGCAATATTTTAAAAACAATTGAATTTAGGTATAGGACATCCTATATGAAATATACTTAGAATTGTCCGTAGAATCCAAAAATGCAATAATATACAGGGTGTTCCATTAAAAAAAAAGAAGTTAACAGCTGCCCAGCTTTCTTAAAGCACCCTGTATATATCTCAGAAATCTTAGAAGATAGAAGACAATTAAGCAAAATCGACGTGTCCGAGCGTTTTTTATTCAGGTGCTTCGTTTACTTGCAAAAGGTAGTTTTCCAGACTTTATGTCCTCACTGTATACAATGTTAAAATCAACTGTATTGCACTAAAGAGATATACCTTCAGTCTAAAAATAATATAGTCACCTGCAACCCAAAAACTATTTTATTCAGCAAAAGCAGACAGTTATATGTATTTATAGGGTTTTAGAAACGGGGCTGTTTATTCCTTTTCTCGATTTCGTTGACCGAAACAGTAAAAAGTGCTTATCACCTGTCATTACATTAAATATTAATCAAAAGGGAATACACCCAAAGCTTCTTACTAATAGAAGGCCATCATTGTAAGTTTTAGCCATTCGCTCACCAAACTAACTTTTTGTCGTTAAAACCCATAATTTTTATTTGAAGTGGGTATTAGTTAAGGTAAAAGTATTAACTAATAATAACAGAAGACTGCGGACCAACTTGTTATTAAAGGTGAAACTTCTATAGACATTTTTGTTGAAAACATCTAAATGTTTTAAATTAATAGGTACGCTTTATAACTAGTTTTTGAACCCCGTCCCAAACAACAGTACAGCGATTCCAATTCCATCAAAAATTTGTAAAGTCCGTCTATCTATCTTACAAACTTATTATAAGTGCCAATCCCTTACCGTCATAATACCTATTGTGTGAGGTGTAAAATTCGGCCACCTGATCTGGGGACTCCAGGTACGGATCTATTTAAAGACTATTATATTACTACATTTTCTCAGTAATCCTCTTAAAATAATTAGGGTGAAATAAAATAGGTTTATTTTAGTTATTTAAATATGCTGATTTTTGGTTTTAAAATTCAGTTTAATGTTTGTATTGGTTTAGACAAGAAGTTATTTGTTTCCAATTAAACGTGATATCTAAGAATGTTTCGTTCGTGGGAGGAAACCAGTTTTGGTTAGTTAGTTTGGTTAATTAGTATTTCAATGTTTTTCTATTTTTTCCCATTTTTGATTTATATATGCACATGCGCGAGAAAATTAAGTTGACATTTAAATTAATAGAAAAGAAATTGGGCTATGTCATTGCAAGAGATGTTGAAAGTGAAGACCCCCTTTTGACACAAGTAAAGTCTATCCGGGAATTCTAGTCACACATTCCTAAGCACACGAATGTTAATATTTCGACAAATGTATGTTATCATTCGACGTAAATCCAAAATAGTCGCATGCTCCATCCCCTACAACTTTTATTTCAATTACCTCCTCTAAAAGACAAATCCAAAGAAGTTAATTCAGGATATCGAACCGGCCATTCCGTTGAACCTCGACGGCCATCCAACGAAGACGGAAATTATTATTTAAGGAATTGATTTAGAATATATATATAATAAAAAAAAGTAAAGAAAATGGTAATAGCCATGCCGATGCGGAACGTTTTTTAAATTTTTTTAATAGTTTATGAAAAAAAAACTGAGTACGTGGGCCCTGGGTCGTTTAAAAAAAAAGTGACAACGCATCGGCGTTTATTATTATTTACCTATATACCATTCCAAATTTAAAATCCATAGGACCATAAATAAACTCACAATTCATTTTCGGCTATGTACCGTCCACAACCGTAGCCCTTAAGAGACGTTTTGCTCGATAATAATTTAAAAATTGTAATGATCATTTTAATTAATGAATCTATTTTATATTTAATCATTTAATGTCTGTTGACGAAAATATTAGAACAACATCAAATATTTTAGATTAAGTTAAGATAAATTGACCTTCTATGGTTATAAAGTACTATAGTAAAGCAGCTTATGGTATGAGCATAATGGGCTAAACCTGTTCGGACCCTCGGTAGAAGAAAAACAAGAGGAAGCTTCCAGATTAGGAGGTCACTCATTTTTTTTCAAAATAACGCTAATTACCGGGTCTGCAATTGCCAATTTTGATCCCTTTAAAAAAGGCTGGGGCCCTAATTAAATATTGAAAATATTCGCTATTTACGGCTTGACAATATCCAAAGCAATCAATAAACTCTCTTTGCACGTTTTTAAACATTTGCGGAGTTATGGCACGCCCTTCTCTTCCGGTCCTCTTTTTCGACTCCTGCAGACTTTTGGCCTGTCTATAAGGTAACCCTACATCAAGAAGTCGAGCGGAGTTAGGTCTGGTGACCTAGCAGGCCATTCGATAGGTCTTCTCCTTCCTATCCACCGATTGGGAAAGGTTTCATCCAAAAACGTACGAACAGTGGCAGCATAGTGCAGAGGAGCAATATCTTGCTGGAACATCAGTTCTTAGGTCGGGGTTTAATGAATTCGGAAGTAAAGCCACTAATGCTGGAAATAATTCAAGTGGGAGAAATTCGAGATATACTTGTCCAATTAAAGACTGTTCAAAGAAAAATAAACCAATTAGTCTTCCTTGTACTATTCCACACCACACATTTGTTTTTTGAGAGTACTAGCTGTGAAGCTCCATCATCCAATGCGGATTTTCTGTTGCCCACTAACAACAATATTATCTGTTTACATTACCATTTAAACAGAACGTAGCTTCATCGGAAGAAATGATATTTTTTACTAAATTATTATCTAGATTGCACATATTTTGCATGCGTTCACAGAACTTATTTCGCCTTCGAGCAGGACCACCAGATTTAGGCAAATCTCTAACCGGACCGAATTCTCTAAATTTAGCCTCTATTCTACTCACCACCTTTTGACATATGGGTGGACGTTCAGGATGGATTTCATTGTATATGTGAGCTGTTTCTATTTGAGTACGTGTTCTATCACCAAACCCAACCATGCATAGAATTTCACCATTGTGAAATCTGCAACTTTGCAACTATGCTTAACAATTACTTATTTGAAGTAAAATTGTTATACAGTTTCTATGGGACTATTTGTTTTTTCAAAATAGCGCTCATTACCGGATCTTCAATGTGCAATTTTGATCCGTTTAAAAAAGTCTGGGGCCCTAAGGATAAGTATAAGCATAAGGAATTTATTTTATTCGATTTTTCTATAATGTTTAAAATGTGCGGCTCTCCGTATATATCCACATAGCTATGGCCGGTGGCCCAAGAGAGAAACAGAGCAGTAATAGTTAAAGTAACTACTTAGAGCGAGTTTACCACTGACACTAAATTTACTGGCGGATTCCCAAAGGCTCTATAAATTGCGGCCAGCAAGAACCACTAAAGTTGTTAAATGAATTTATTGCTACTTTACGTCGGACATTGGTCATTACTGAATTTATTACGGCATACTTCACTTTTATCAAGAAAAATTCACCTGCGTGATACCCGTACTTTATGTTGTTTTTCATCGATGAGCCATTTTTTTAATAAAATGTATACAGGGTGTCCCGAAATTAAGGGGCAATACTTTACCACCGTATTCTCCGGCTAAAAGTAATAGCATTTTTTCGTATGGACGTCAGTGCAGAAATGCTTGTTAAGGGAGCTACCCCCCCCCTCAAATGGGGAACCCTGAAATCGTTTTTTTTTTATATTTTCGAAGCCGTTCCTAATTAAATTTTGAAATTAGGTATGGTTATAAACTTTTAACGATAAATCTTCTGATTTCAGAATTTCAAAAATTTAGTCATAGGCGTCACATACGGGGGTGGTTAAGGGTTAAAATAATCCCATTTTCTCAATCAGTCGTTTTTTTAAAATATTTTCTTAATAATTATGAAATTTCAAAGTATTTTGCTTAAAAGAGGTACCCTTAGTTTACCTTGATAGGACTTACAGTTTTTGAGTAAAATTGTTTTAAAGAAAATCACGTCCATAAAGAAGTTAATTAATAAAATTATAAATTAAAACAACACTTCTGTCTTCCTCCACAAATATTATATATTTTGAAAATTTTTTTAATGAATGTCCCTACATGTTTCGACTATATAATAATATACAGTCATCCTCAGGGGAACTATATCGAGTTTAAATTGGATTATAATAGTTGTCTCAAATTAATGAGTACAACATATAAGATAATCATAGCAAGTGAAATTTGTTTAGTTGAAGACTAACTTGAGGTAACTCAGAGTTGTGGATATGTAAATCAGCACATTTTACATTTTTACAAATCCACACTCTGAGTTACCTCAAGCTAGTCTTTAACTAAACAAATTTCACTTGCTATGATTATCTTATATGTTGTACTCATTAATTTGAGACAACTATTAGAATCCAATTTAAACTCGATATAGTTCCCCTGAGGATGACTGTACCTGTATACTGTACTACTAAAACATGTAGGAACATTCATTAAAAAAAAAAAAAAAAAAAAATTCAAAATATATAATATTTGTGGAGGAAGACAGAAGTGTTGTTTTAATTTATTACCTACACTCCACTGCAAGTATGGACTACTTCTTCCAATAAAATTATTCCTAAAGCTTTTATATCAAAAATGTCCTAAAAACTACAAAATTAATGAAAGTAAATGCTTTTAAAATATACGCAGTCAGCTTACGAAACTGAATAAATTGAAAACGAAATAAATATGGCAACTTATTTAGAGAGTGATAATGCGACATGAAATAGGGTTGTTTAACAAAATTTTTTGAAGAATAAAATTTAAATTTAAACCAAGAACTACTCCTTGAGAAGGTGTTCAAGTAGACCCCCATTTTCTCTGATGCAAAGTCTAGCTCTACGGCGAATGTTGCGAAATGCCCGAAGAATCTGAAAAGAATTTCTTCTTATTTCATTTCCAGCTTGAAAAATTCGCTGAAGCAGATCCTCACGGGTATCCACCTCCGGCGATTTCGCTGGCCAGGGTACCGTTCAACCTCTGCCTATCCATCTTTCAGGATAATTATCATCTAACCAGTTACGAACAGGCCGTCCAAACCATTCTCCATCAGATTTCTATGAACCCTTTCAAATACTTTGCGTCCAGGAAGTCCCCGTTGCGGAAAATGTCTGCGATATTCCTGTACCGCAGCAAAGGAACGTGCATTACAATATTCGTATACAAAATGGATATCGGTAAGCTCGTGCAAATTATGTCTATATGAAAAAATTCTATTATTCTTAGCCGGAGAATATGGTGGTAAAGTATTACCCCTTAGTTTCGGGACACCCAGTATAAATAAATGTACTGACTTTGTGAAATACTATGTATTTTCAAAAATATTTGTTTATCAGAGGTGACGCCAGGAGCTTAACTACTCCCTAAACCTAATTTTGCCATAAAATCGAACATATTTTTTATTAGGACCTCTTGACAATAAATCGCATGTCACCACTACTAACCGACCAGATTACGACCATATGGTAATTATTAAATTAGAACCATCAAATGATAGGGTAGTTCATTAGTTTACGTGTTGGTATAGATTGAGGAAGCACGCGATTCTAGTACACCGCCGACTATCTCGTTATCATGTTTTATGGAGGACTGATATTCGTCATGTAGGACACAGGCACGAATGTAAACTGTCCCTTAAAATAATGACGTTGAAGGGCATGAGCGTAATTAGTGGGATACGGATTCCTGACCTCCCTGATTCACTAAAAGAAAATTGAGAAATACGTGAAACAAGCCGGAAGTTTAAATTGTTTGCAGACTTTTAAGAAATAAAGGAAAATATTTATACAGTAGGGCCCAGAAGTAATGTCTAAATTCATTTAAAATTCAGCAGTGTGTTTTTTCGAAAAATGCTCGAACCCGTCGGTTTCTATTTCCTAATGTGGTTTTTTCGATGGTAAATTCATGTATACAGGGTAGCCCAAAAATAAGATACGACCATCAACTTCATTTTTAAAAATTTTTGAATTTTGCATCGAAATCTATACACAGCGTGTAACAGAAGTATGGAACGCTTTAAATATCTTTAATACCGTTTGTCCGATTTAGCTAAAGTTCGGTATTCGTATATTTGAAATGTTGCCAAATTTACAGTTCTTTAGCAATTTAAAATATTTTTTTTTTAATGGAACACCCTATATATTATTCAAAAAAATGATTCCGCCTCAAATTTTAAATAACTTTTATATAAGTTACTTAATGTCTAAATCTAGCCATTTTTTTAATATTCGAGCTCGAAAATTGAGAGTTTATTGAAACATTATTGCAAGGTAATCATTGTTTAATTGTTTTTGTTAAAGTTAGTATATACATTTTTTATTGCAAATAGAATACCTATCTAATTGAGTCTTACACTCTCTTATTACAGGATCATTTTGTAAATGTTTTGATTTATTAAGATTCCTAGGAGGCATCATGGAAAAAAATAGGACCAACAATTCTTCTTCGGGAAACAGCCAATTCGGTACAATTAAATGAACAAAATAATAAATGAAAGTTTTTTTTTTCAGCCATATTCTTCTAGCTAGTGCTGACTTTTCAGTGATTTTTTATTGTTACTATGTGTGTTTTGCCGACTGCTTGTTTATTCAATTGAGGTTAGTTAAACAACCGTTAAAATCAGAGGTCGTTGGTTTTTAATATCTTTAGTATTTTTACATCTACCCGTTTGTAAGTTTGTATTGATCTTTTGTAGTAATTCTAGCCGCTAATATCTAGCGTCATTAACTTGTTGAAAGTAGTTTTATTGCAAGACGACTTGGATTTTTTGTTTTAATGGCCAGAAACATCTCTTCAGTTAACAAAAAGGGTAAGCTGCCACCATAAGGACATCTGAAAAATTACGCTGCCAGCTCCTCTAGTTTCCCTAATATACAGGGTGTTCCCTAATTGTATGCTTATATTACAGCATTACATTTTTGTTCCCTCAGTTGCTATCTTCATGTGATACAACGTGGTCTTATTTGAATTTTACATTTTTATTTTACAATATTTGAACTATTTCACAACATGAGATAAATAACAACTTTTAGCCTTTACGGCCTCTATATACAGAGTGCCAAAAAAGTCGCGCACAATGCCTGTAACTTTTGAATTACCTCGTATATGGAAAAGTGACCTTTATGTAAGTTGTTCAGTAAATTATTTCCCACATTTCAACCTGCATGAATTTTTTCTGCCATTTCTGGTTTGATTGCCATAGAGACCAACTTACTTTTTTTACATTTTCTGCTAAGCAGAGCGCCAGTCGATCCCTGAACCCGTCCACAATGTTTAAAAGAAAGTCATTTGGAATGGCGCGAATTTCAGCACTAATTCTGGATTTTAAAGATTCTAAGTCATTTGGACGGTTAAGGTAGACTTTGTTCTTTAAGTGTCCCCATAAAAAGGTGTCGAGCGGGGTTAAGTCAGGGAATCGCGCTGGCCAGTCAATAACACCTCTTCTGCCTATCCAACATCCTGGAAATTGTTCGCTTATGTATAGTCTAACATTTGCCGCATAATGCGCAGGTGCTCTATCTTGCTGGAACCATAACGGTTCGTTTATGCCATTCTTTACACCTGGTTAAACCATTCTGCAAGAAGGAATTATATGATTCCTAAGGAGGTCCAGATATTTTTTGCCATTCACATAATCATCTATGAAAAAAGGTCCTACTACCAACTATGCTTGCCCAAACATTAACTTTTTCGGGCCTCTGAGTATGACCTTCCTGGAACCAGTGAGTCTTCTCAGCAGACCAATAACGATAATTGTATCTATTAATAATGCCATTTAAATGGAAAGTAATAGCTTCATCCGAGAAAATGATATTTGTTGCGAAGTTATTATCGTTATTGCATCTTTCCATCATCATCTCACAAATTTCAGCTCTTCTATCAAAATCGTCCTCGTTTAACTCGTGCACCAACTTTATCTTGTAGGGATGCAACTTCTCCTGCTTAGACAAATTTTTCACTGACTGATGAGACACATTGTAAATCCATTGCCATTGGCTTGGATGATTGTGTTGGATTTTCATGTTTTGAGAGCATGATATCCAAAGCTTCGTCTCCCCCGGTTGCTATTTTAGGTCGACCTGATCTAGCGGCTTGCCTAACACTGCCTGTTTCTCGAAATTTCTTGACCACTCGACGCACCGTTGACTGATTTATTGGAGGCCTATTTGGATATAATTCATTGAAAAGTTGACAAACCTGATCTTGCGATCTCTTCATATTTCCGTAACCGCTCATTATTAAAATTTCAACTCGTTGTTTCTCATTCAGGTGAACCATAGTGTAAACAAATTAGAAATCAGACAACAGAAAATTAAACAGGAATTTAAAATTGACACCTCTTAGGGCGCTGTCATGAAAACACCTTTACTCAACTGGTGGGTATTAGGTAGGAATAATTATAATTTGGAAGATTTTTATTTTTGAGCTGCCATTATCTCGGAAACGCTTGCAGATAGGTGAAAATTTGAAATACAAAAAATTCAGAGTTTTCCTAGTAGAATCCAAATATGAAATCATATGCAGGGTGTTGCATTTAAAAATAGTAGTTTAGTCTCTATGGCAACCAAACCAGAAATGACAGAAAAAATTCATGCAGGTAGAAATGTGGAGAACAATTTACTGAACAACTTTTATAAAAGTCACTTTTTTGTATACGGGGTAATTTAAAAGTTACAGGGATTATGCGCGACTTTTTTGTATAAACTTTTGGCATGTAAGTGTTTTTCAGTTTTGTCCCCATTTAACCCTGCAGATCTGTCCCTCTTTGTTCTTGTGTAGGTCTGCGTTCAAACGAAATTTCTAACCTAATTGGCGTAGAAGCTATGGATGCCTGACGCACTATTGCAGGACCCTGTATACTATGTTAAGACTACCTGTGTTGTGCTGAAAAGATATCCTTTTAGTCTAAAAATAATATGTTAACACTGTAATCCAAAATTTGTATTTTGCATTTTATAATGAGGGTTATCAACTGTCCGGCAATATGAGACACAGTATAAGACAAGAGTTATTTCCTTAAAACGGTCCCAAGAGTCACACCCTAAAATATTAGCAGATCAATAAGGAACTGTAATCAAAATTAGAAAAACTACGCATTTCTTAAATATTTAATTAGTCAGAAAGTGAGGCCAAAAGAAGTGCCAATAATAAAAAATATAAAAATCCATAATAGGCGTATAATTATTTTCTTTTATAAAGGGTATCATTAAAACAATATATTAATAATAGTTAAAATCGGGATATACACAGAGTTTTAAAATTGTAAATTCAGCATTTCTCCAAAGCCTGTAATTTACTATTTAATTGATGTAAATTTTTTAAATTTGAGACTCTCCAGTCTTTGTAAATCTATCTTGTTGTATCATTTCAGATTTCATTGTTTGTGCTGTAACTATTTTAATAACAAAAATATCACAAAGTCATTTCATAAAAGATACTATTTTAGGAAATACTGCCGCTGGGTTCTTTCAGCATTAAACTCTAATTGGTGCCTGTCATCCCAAGATAGAATAGAATAGATACGAAACTTGAAAGGGAGCTGTCGTCAGTAAAGCTATATACAGGGTGTTTCCTAAGTAACCTAAAATATTTCAATAATTAGTTATCCCTCAGTACTATTTATGGACAAAACTTCATATTAACATACAGGTCCAAGATAAGCTCTAAATAAACAAATTCTAAGAGGCATCTCTGCTCTTTAATTAAGTCGACTTACTATGTTTTTGCTCTATCTAAGTACTAATACATACAGGGTGACAATTTGAAAACGAACAGCATTTAATATTGCCTCTACCAATGATAGTATGAAAATTTGGCGAAACACGTCAATTGATATATCAAGGGGGAAATTTTTTAAGGCATTTGTTGTCGTGTTACTTTCAACCCCCTGACCCCCAAGGCACCTACCCCTAAAATTTTAAATGGCAACCCCTATTTCTTTTGCCATTTTCGTGTTCCTTATAAAATTCTACATAAACTGTATTATTTTTTTTTCAAAATTGTGATTATTAACCTCACAAATTAATGAAATGTATTTAAATAAACATTTAAATAATGCAACTCCTTGAAAAATTATGATAATGATAATGAAATACTGGAAAGCTCACCTTTCCTACTTTATGAATTGTTCAAAATGGGTTCCATTCTTCTCCAAGCACAAGTACAGCCGGTATTCAAACTGGTTTCGGACGTTTTCAAGAGTTTCAGGTGAAATAGCTCTACACTCCTGTACAATTCTTTGTTGTAATTGTTCAATGGAATCTGGTTGAGTTTCAAATACAACGAATTTCAAGTGACCCCCATAAGAAAAAATCCAGCGGTGTCAGATCTGGTGACCTAGGTGGCCATTCTATGGGTCCCCCTCTACCAATCCACTGCTCTGGGTAATGATTATCCAACTACTCTCTTACTGGGCGTACATAATACGAAGGCGCTCCGTCCTGTTGGAAGTGGAGCAAATGTTCATCTAGAGCAACATTTCCATTGGCGTCCCTTTGATTTTCCACCTCACGAATTATAAGAGGTTCTATAGCTGTGTCTAACATTTCTGCATAAATTTCACCATTTAGATTTCCATTGATAAAGAGGGGACCGATGATACCATTGCCTAATATTCCCGCCCAAACATTTATTTTTTGAGGGTATTGCGTATACCCCTCTCTAATAATGTGAGGATTGAGGTCGCTCCAATAACGACAGTTTTGTTTGTTGAGCTTGCTATTTAAGTAAAAAGTGTATTCGTCACTGAAACAGATATTCTTTATTAACCTGGGCTGAGTAATAATCGTATCCGTCATAATTTCGCAAAACTCAATACGTCTGTCCGGGTCATCGTCCCCTAATTCTTGAGTAATTAGGAATTTGTATGGATGAAATTTGTGAAGCTTCAATACTTTCCTGACTGACTCACGCGACAGTCCAGTTTGATCTGCAACTTTACGAAGGGACGTAGTGGGAGCCATAGCAACTTCACCAAGAACCTCAATCTGAGCGGCCACATTGAGCAGTCTTGGCTTATTCCTTTTCTTATTGCAAACAGATCCTGTTTCTTCAAATTTAGCTGCTAACTCACGGATGTACTTGTGTCCAACATTTCTTTCACGATGTCTTTCGTTGAATACGGCCGCCGTTCTTGCAAAGCAACGATTTTCAGCTCCGTAAATGAAAATCATTTCTACGCGTTCAGCAATAGTGTAAACCGTTTTAAGAAACGGCACTAATAATTAAAAACTATTGAAATGTTTATGAAATTGACTTTCACAGCTTATTTCACTGATTCTAGAAGAACATGAAATAAATAATGAACAACAGGAGTCGGAAAATAAAGTACCTACTAAGTACTTATCATTTGTTCGAAATATCAGGAATAAGCAAATCGAGAATCTTGTTTTGTCAAAAACGGCAAAAAAATTAAATTATTTTATGTTTTCTAGTGGCGATATCGAAGACGAAATGTAAATAAATAAAAGAATTTGGAATGTAACTACTGGTAGGTACAAACAGTTTTAAACGAAGTGCTATGAGGCGGTGAATGCAATCCGTTTTCAAATTCGATATTAAATACATTTCATTAATTTGTGAGGTTAATAATCAGAATTTTGAAAAAAAAATAATACAGTTTATGTAGAATTTTATAAGGAACACAAAAATGGCAAAAGAAATAGGGGTTGCCATTTAAAATTTTAGGGGTAGGTGCCCTGGGGGTCAGGGGGTTGAAAGTAACACGACAACAAATGCCTTAAAAAATTTCCCCCTTGATATACCATTTGACGTGTTTCGCCACATTTTCATACTATCATTGGTAGAGGCAATATTAAATGCTGTTCGTTTTTAAATTGTCACCCTGTATATGGATATATCGTCCTCTTATAATTGTAATCTAAATCAAGCCCTACGTTTTTCAGTCCAAGCCCTCTCGGATGAAAATAATTTTTACTCGCAGGATATATCAAAAATTTTCTGCGACACCTCAGACAGCTGCAATATAGTGAATAAAAACCGAAATGTTTAATCTATTGAATTAAGTAAGACTTTTAATTTACGTTGTAACTTATAATTTGTATCGAGAAAACTTTGACTTCAGGAAAAGCGAACTATTAAAGTCAAACGGTAATAATTGATACCGAGCGCTGTCTTGGAAAATTTTAATTATATAATTACACAGACAATGGATATGCTATTTAAGAAGCATGACATGCCATAAAAAGTTAAAGCTGTAATAATAATTACAACAGACAATTTTTATCGTTTATCATTATTGTTGTTTGAATTTTTTTGCAAGAAAAATGGAGGAATGCGGCGTAATGCGTACTTTGTCAGCTGATCACTGGCATAAAATTCGATGGATCCAAAATTTAAATCAAGTTTTGTGTATGATTTAAATGTTTTTTTTTTTTATATTGTGGATAAATTATTGATTTTATTTAATTTCTTACAATTGCCTAAAAATGTCCAGGAAAGATTATGATTTTTTGCATGAGTAAAGTAGTAAGTAAAATAAAGCTCACATTAACAAGCCAATGCTATTCGCATTTTTTGGCAACGTCAATATACAGGCTCAACTGAATTCTACTTATTGGTTAAACATTCAAAAACATAGAGGTAACAAAAATTACACTGGATGATTCATGGCTTAGTTGAACATAGGAAATCCCATGTAAATTTTGAAGTGGCTAAATATTGGCTCCCCTGTACATTTTAGAGAAACATAGAATTATAATTTTTTGAAGAGGCCGGTATAGTTAACCGATGTGCCAAGTTTTAATAAATTTTAATAAGCCAATCCTAACTTATTCAATTAAATGTTATGGAAAGGTTACGAAAATTACGAAATTTTCATAGTTTAGCAAACACCAGCAAATTATTGTTTGCCATCTACAAAACGAACAGTAGCGTCAGTAACAACATTTTCATTGGAGGCGCTTTAATTATAGCTAATTATGTGGTATTATATAGGAAACAGTTTAAGAGCAGTGTCTGAAATGTCTAAATTTGAGTCCAAAGGCACTGTACTAATTAACTGTAAATGCTCAACTCAAAATGTCAATAGAGCTGAAGAAAGGGATAATAGGGATCTTGATAGTTTACTGCACGTGGAGGAAAATAAAATGATTAGCACGAGGATTCTTGGGCAAGCCGTAGGAAAACATCAAACCACAGTGTTGCGCACTTTAAAAAAACATAAATACTTTTCTTACAAGTATAAAAAAACATCAAGAGCTATGGCAAGGTGATGAAAAACGGAGAATGGTATTCTGTTATAAGGTAATGGAAAGAGCAAATTGTTTATACTCAGACGCAATATCCACAAAAAATAAATGTTTGGGGGGAATTGTTACTAGTTGTACATTATTGGACCATTTTTTATAAAAGGCAACCTTACAACAGTAACCTATTTGGACTTACTACAAAATCGAATTGAACCCGCACTAGAAGAAGTTGTATGGGAAAAACGTATTACCTCAATCGTGAAGAAAGCCAACTCATTCTCATACCTGGCAAGAATAGCTTTCAGTAATACTGGTCCCCAGATGATTCGTCAGCTCTACGAAACGTCTAAAGACCCAAAATTGAGTACGCTCACTCGGTGTGAAGTCCATTTTTCATCAAGCACATAAATCTGTTGGAAGGAGGGCAGCGAAGATTCAGCAAGATACCACAGAAGTTCCACAACACACAACACCACGTACGAAGACAGAATGAGGAAACTACGGCTAACATATTTAGAAGAGAGAAGAACGAGAGGAGATCTGATTAAAACCTATAAAATACTAAATAACCATTATGACGGCAACATCCATACGATTTTTTCTCGGAATCTAAACCCATATCTACGAGGGCACTCTAAGAAATTAAACAAGGAAAGATCAAATAAACTACCAAGAAAGAACTTTCTAAGCAACAGAATCGCATACAAGTGGAACTTTTTGAGTGAAGAAATCGTGAGTGCCACAAGCGTGAACTGGACTCTACAATGGAAGACATAAATAATGTCCTTGTGCACTATGTGTGAAGGGAAGATATACAAGCAAATTGACTATATTTCGATTATTATTTTGATAACGGACTCATCGGTCTCGACCGATGTGACAGAACTTCTCATTATCAACTCAGTAATGTTTACAAATATTTTCATGGCAAGTGTTCAACTGAGGTTGCCCGCTTGATACCACCCAGAGCGGTGCATGGTAGAAATACACGACGAGCCACTGCAGCCCACCAGTACGTGGTTCAGCTTAGTGTCCCTCGAACGACACTGTTTCAAAATTCTTTCATCTGGAGAACGTCATCACTCTGGAACGACCTCCCTGAGATCGTGTTCCCCAACGACTATAATCTTCAAAGATTCAAGACCAACGTGAATCGTTTCCTGCGCACACGCACCGCTCCCAGAGCGCCATAAAGGTTTTATCCTGCAGTGCTGTGCCTTGTCATAAAAAAAAAATGTTACAAATTAATTTTATGATCGGTTAAGATGTTGTTTAGCTGTTAATGGAGGGTTGTTTGGACATTTAATTAATTATTTATGGAATAAAACACAAAGTCTGCTCCACTAATTTAATGAAAAAAGTTCATATTAAAATCCCATACATGTTTCGAAGGCATAAGCCTTCATCTTCAGTGGGTTATTATTAAGATGTTATTAATTTATGAAGAGACCAATGACATTGTTAAATTTTTAAACTAAAAGGGGAAGGAAAAAATACAATTAGATAATGTAAAAGCAACATAGGCATCATCAATAAAAGTTTAATATATGGGAAAAGATATTTTGTAAAATTTGGAGATTAATATTAAACCTAAAAAACATAGACCTCTGTTAAAGCATTATAATAAGATCATAGGTTTTTAGTTTTTTAGATTTTTATATTAGTTCACATCACACCTTTTCTAACATATAGTGTACATCTTCCTTCTTTATTTAGTTGTTACTCCATTTGTCTAAACAGACAACCTTTGACATTGTCGCATTGCGACGGTTTTTGACCGTTTTTTTAAATAAAATATAAAAAATAAAATAGAATAATCCATTCACACTTTAGCTACATAAACATTTTTACCTATCATTTGGTACGACTCCACCATGATGGTCGTACCCTATTTCAATTTCCCAGTCAAATTTGGGTTTTTTAATAAGTTTAAAATAAAATAAAATTTAATTTGAATTCATTTTATTTATAAAATTTTTATTTTTATTAGTCAAAATGTATTAGTTTAATTAACGTTACATATGTTTTCTTAAAAAAATTTTCTGCAACATTAGGTAAGTCTCTAACTTGCATGTATTTTACTGTAATCGCGGTTTAATATTAATCTCCAAATTTTACAAAATATCTTTTCCCATATATTAAACTTTTATTAATGATGCCTATGTTGCTTTTACATTATCTAATTGTATTTTTTCCTTCCCCTTTCAGTTTAAAAATTTAACAATGTCATTGGTCTCTTCATAAATTAATAACATCTTAATAATAACCCACTGAAGATGAAGGTTTATGCCTTCGAAACATGTATGGTATTTTATAATGAACTTTTTTCATTAAATTAGTGGAGCAGACTTTGTGTTTTATTCCATAAATAAAATATTACTCCACTGTGAGATGGACTACTTCCATAAAATTTAATTAATTAATGTTTTTGTAAAAATCTGTAGTCTTAGGTATGTTATGTTAAATTAAAGGCTTAGTGAGAAAAACATAATGGTGTCTTTTATTTTAAATGTGTGATTGCCGGATTGGTGAAACAAAAATGTGTTTTAATAATAATCTTTATTCGTTATGTCCAGCTAGCTTTACGTCAATTTTTGGCAATGGCGTCATAGAAATTATTTGCTGGTGTTTGCTGTATTACCTAAACTATGAAAATTTCGTAATTTTGCCATCACATTTTATTGAATAGGTTAGGATGGGCTTATTGAAATTTATTACAGACTAGGCCAGGGGTTTATTATATCGGCCTCTTCAAAAAATTATAATTCAATTTTTCCCTAAAATGTTCAGGAAGGCCAATATTTAGCCACCTCAGAATTTTCATGTGATTTCCTATGTTAAACTAAGCCATGCATCACCCGGTATATTATATCTGAAGGTTCAATAAATTAACTCAATTTTGGCAACTTATAAGTCGTTATTTCATTTTTATACTATGTGTAAAAAATACTAAATGTAGCATTTTCAATCAAACTAATCAATCATTCTAAAACATTTTTTTTATAATTAAATCTTACTCAATTAAAAATAATATAAATACATGCCCCTTGGGACACTTTTCCTAAATTGAAAAACATTTATGAAATAGGACATTTTTGTGTAACACTTAGGTATGTGTTAGAATCAAAGAACTTGTTAAAATCGTATAAATGTAAAGTGTGTCCTAAAATATCGATTAGCATATTTCATAAAATAATAATTATAACATTTCAACTAAGTTTAAAAATTGTCGCCCGCGGCGCTCTTGTTTTTATTAGTTTTCCATAACTAAATCATATACAGGGTTCTATTTAATAAGTGTCCTATATTTTACAGGAAGATTCCTCAGTTATGTATAAGGTGAAAAGTTCATATAAGCATGGGTCCGCAAGTCCTTTATTTTTGAGATACAGAGTGCTACAATTTTTAACAGGAACAAAAAATATGTACGCCACACCGAGAAAATTAAACTGTTGGGTCAATCAATAAATGTTTCATTCAACAGTTTTTGCACTTTCAATACAAGCAATGTTTTTTATCAGTTGAATGAACCATTTAAAAATGTTACATGTTACAACAGAAAACGTTTGAAAGTAAAGTTACGTTAGAATAATAATTTAAAAATCTTGATTTTTACGAGTTTTGGATGATTTTAAGCAAATTAATTAATGGTAAATAAGTTAACAACCAATATTTCTTCCCTTATAATTGTATCTAATAATTAATAACAACACTCCCAGCTTTCAAATTCCAAACTTCACTAGAATGCAATGGCGTCGTGTGTACACACATCATACGTCAACAAGCGACAGAAGACAAGTGCGAAACAAGATGGGCGGCATTAGTCCAGTAGTGCCAGCGGTAGAAGTAACAGTCTAAGTTGTTGAATTAAACAATTAACATTTTGAGATAATGTTGTTATTATTTCACTCAACATCTTCGCTAGCATCAACTCAACAAGTTATATGATATTTACTTTAATGGAATTGCTTTAAACGCGTAAAAATAATTACCCTAATGGTTTTTTAATTAAAACAAACATCTGATCGTTGACAGTCACGTGACTGTTGAATCAACCAATTTAGTTTTCTCAGTGCACTGCGGTTTTCTCTTTTGATAACACTGTTATGTAGGCACTTTATTGGGTAATGCAAAGTACATTTCATAATTTTTTGATTTCGGCTTTGTTTAGGATTTAAATGCTATTTTATCAAACTCTGATATGGGCATAGCGATATGAAAATAAATGCCATTTATTATTCTTTTTCTCGAGAACGGTTGCTCGTAGCGACTTCTACTAAGTATGCCTTTTTTTATGTAAAAATGATAAAGAAATTCATTTTTTTGCCTAAAAATGTAATACAAGCACGTTAAAAAAAGTTACGACTCCTTCTTCAAAGGAGTAAAATGACACGTAGGTGGCGCCCTCTTCAAGTGGGAGCCATACTAACATCAAATTCGAATTTCCCATTTTAAAAATCCCCTAGATACCAACTTTTGTCCAAATATAGACATTATTTCGAAAATTATTTACGAAAAAAAAAATATATTTTTTTATAACACCCTGTATCTCAAAAATGAAGGGCTTGCGGACCCATGTTTATATGAACTTTTCACCTTATAAATAACCGAGGAATCGTCCTGTAAAATATCGGACTTATTAAATAACACTCTGTATATTATGTAGCAGTATTCTTTTGTCAATGTTGTTGTAGAAGTTCACGGGACCAAGTTTCCGGAGCGGAGTATATTTGATTTCATTCCCATAACTCTTGACCTTTGAACCGTTATTATAACTGAAATGTAATCAAAGTGTTCGTCGACAATGTCGCAACAAGTTGCCCAGCAAAAACAAACGAATTTAACCCCTTGAAAGACGCGATTATAATAAACGTGTGTCAACACCGGAGAAGGCGCAGCATCCGAAGGGGCTTGCATCATTGATGGACCACCTGAGCGCGAGCTCACGACTCATACATTACTTACTAGATTCAGTTAGCGGTCCAATTTTCCTCACAGAATGCGATTTATATTACTTTTCGGAGGACTTTCGCTAAGCGTTTTGATTCGATGTTAAATTTTGATGCTTGTACGGTACAACAATGTAGCGAAGGGTGCTTTATACAGGGTCGTTGGTATGTATGGAAACGGTCGATTATTTTATAAAGTAAAACAGTTAGCAAAAAATATTTAAGACAAAAGTTTCAAGGTTTCTAAAGGTCTATGAGAATTCTAAAAAAATAAGTATACAGGATGAGTCAGAAAACCGTAGAGAAACAAAGTTACTTTTTTTTTAAATGGAACACCCTATATCTTAGAATATTTTTGGATTTTACATAAAATAACAATTATTTTTCAATAAGTGCATTATAAGTCTAAACCTAGTAGTTTCCGATATATCGACTTTTGAAAAATTACATTATTGAACTTTGACAGCTTCTAGCTTTCTAAAGGTATGTACAAACCAGACAACAAAATATTGCCAACTGTTGGCAACATGTTGACGGGTGTTGGCAACATATTTGTTGGACACAACAACTTGTGTCTGGCTACATGTTGTCAACAGTGTTACGCGTCCAAACCAAAACCAGTTGAACGTTGAAACTAAACGCAGTGTTGTGTCAACAAATAATAAATGTACGCACAAACATATTATGGACATATATTTTATATGGGTCACTTCCAGCTTTTTTATATTTTCGTGGTACTTATGTTCTGCAAATAATATGCAGTATAAATCATTTCTAAATAAATGTAAATGTAAAAAAAACAGCGAAATTGACCAAGCTACCGTGAAAAAACATGTCCATATTATTATATGAAGTTAACATTATTAACGTACCTGCCAGTTGTAACAAATAACAAAATAAAGCACCGATTACCGAATAGATGATCCCTCACTAGTCTTATTCGACGTTACTTGTTGGCAACACCGTCCAAACAGAGCGATGTTTTCCGTTTGAAATGGAAAACACGGATACATGCAACACTCAACAAAATTCTTTGATGTCTTGCCGCACAACATCGGCGCTATGTTGCCGTGTATCTATCAACTTGTTGCGAGTTGATGGGATACATGTTGGCAACAGTGTTGACAACATGTATCCGGGCGATTGTTGGCCGGTCTGTACTTACCTTAACGGTACGTCTTAGAGTAAAACGGCTTACATGTCCCTATCTTAGTTTCTTATTATCTTCCTAAAAGTGTCAACTTCCGGTTAATCCGGATGTAACTCAAAAGCCGGAAATACAGTACTTCCGATTTAACCGGAAGTTGATGTTTTTGGGAAGATAATAAAAAAGTAAGATAGGGACATGTAAGCCGTTTCACTCTAAGACATACCGTTAGAAAGCTAGAAGCTGTCAAAAGTTCAAGAATGTCATTTTTCAAAAGTCGATATCTCGGTTTAGGCTTATATTGCACTTATTAAAAAATAATTGTTATTTCATGTAAAATCCAAAAATATAGGGTGTTCCATTTAAAAAAAAGTAACTTTGCTTCTCTACGGTTTTCTGACTCATCCTGTATACTTATTTGTTTAAAATTCTAATAGACCCTAAAAAATCCTAAATAAAATATTTTTTGCTAACTGTTATACTTTAAGAAATAATCGACCGTTTCCATACATACCAACGACCTGTATAAGTTTTTTTTTTTTGTTTTTCAATTTCTGTGTTTGTTTTTTACCAGAATTTAAGGGAAAATAAGGGCTGCCGCCCACAACCGAACGTATGATACCTAAAAAAATTATCTTAGCTAATTTTTTCACGCTTTCTGTTATTTTGTTTCTTAACAATACGGGTCTAAAGTAAATAATTAGTCTTATTCTTAAAAGCGTACCCCTTATTTAAGCTATTTTATTAGACACATAATTTAAATTTAGGCATTTTGATCACGGTCTTTATAAATGACAAGAACTTTATGATGTATAACAAAGTATTTAGATATTTATGATTCTATGGTTAAACATTACCAAATTTAACGGCTTTTTGGGGAAGGTCTGGGGTTTCCGAAAGATTATTATTATTTTACTTATCTGCCGATGTACCAGTTTGTCCTATAGAGCGGGGCAAGAATTTCTTCGAGCTGTCATTACTGCTAAGTTTCAATTCATATTTCAAAGCAAGGTTTAGTTTTATACTATCTTTTGAAAAGAGAACGTTAAAATTGTGATTTAAAGTGATTTGTGTAAGCTGTGTTTTTCTCTTGCAAGTAAACTTCCTTCCAATAAAGATGTATTAAGTGTACTGTTCTTTAACTTACGTCAAGTAAATTGTAAAAAGTACTGGGAAGATCGATGAGAGTATGGGAACCATTGTATCATCGTCTAGCAGCTCGCATACAAGTTCTCCTTACGACAAAGAAGTAGATCTTGAGAAGCCAGAACCGTCAGAGCCGACAAGACAACGGTTGGTAGAAAGAAAAAATATAATAACCACAAAAGTAGTTGCAGCTCTCGACAAACGTAAAGTAAGTGACCGAGACTACGTACCGGGTGTTCCACCTAATCGTTTTTTTTTCTATTTTCGATAATAAAGTGGTGGGAGAAGGTCAAACTTTTTTTCTTTCAAATGCTGATATCTCTTATTTCGATAAACCGATTTTATTCAACTTGGTCTTGAAAAAAGCCCTTATTTTCCTCTACACGTAGATCTATTAACTATACCATATTGATTCTGATGGTGGACACTAGATGGCATTTTTCCGTAATTCCTCAATGAATAAGGATTTTCTCAAAAAAATCAAATGTTATGATCCAGGTCCGTATTTAAAATAAAAAAGTTGATGATGGTCACTCGAATCCGAAACATCGGATTAAAAAACTAACCACATCAGCTTGTAGAGGAGGAAAACTTACTAGAAGGAACTGAAAACCGCAACGTGATTAAACCAGAGATTTAATTGATTAATTAATGTTTTAAAAAATGGCCTATTTTTCCATATTAATTATTATTATCCCTAATTTCTCTAGTTTAACAAAAGATATCACGTAGCGGTTTTCAGTTCCTTATAGTAACTTTTCCTCCTCTACAAGCTGATGGGGTTAGTTTTTTAATCCGACGTTTCGGATTCGAGCGATCATGATCATCTTTTTTATTTTAAATACGGACCTGGATTTTTTATTCCACTATTTAATAGCCTTTATAAGCCTAAAATAAAATATGATGAAAAAGTCATATCATAACATTTGATTTTTTTGAGAAAATCCTTATTCATTGAGGATATATGGAAAACCGCCATCTAGTGGCCACCATCAAAATCAATATGGTATAGTTAATAGATCTACGTGTAGAGGAAAAGAAGGACTTTTTTTCAAGATCAAGTTGAATAAAATCGGTTTATCCAAAGCAGAGATATCAGCGTTTGAAAGTAAAAAAATTTGACCTTCTCCCACCACTTTATTATCGAAAATATAAAAAAACAATTCCTAACATAAAGTTGCATAACTTTATGAAGAATACAGTGCTTATATTTTTAACATATTTTTATTAAGAAAAATCAAGAGAAAAATCAGCATTTCTATTTTAAAAGTTCTCTTACGCCCCCTAGCGGTCATTTTTCGAACTTGAAAATAATTTCCAGCAATTTCTCTTGGCCGCTTTTATCGATATATATTTTTTCTCAAAGTCCTAGTTACTTTCTGAGATATAGCCGATTACCTCCTTAGGTGGAACACCCGGTACATATTTCAAGTGCTGTCGCCGAAGCTTTGGGACATGACGTACTTTCTTCGTTCATAAGTCGAACAACAGTTCAACGTTATAGACAACAACTAAGAAAAGAATGGGCGGAAAAACTAAAATCGGCTTTTAAAGATCATAAATTTGTGTCTCATGTGGTTCACTGGGATGGAAAATTATTTGCTAACCTAACTGGATCTGAAAAGCAGTTATAATTACAAGTGGCGATACAGAACAAATTCTAAGGATACCAGTTTTAGAGACTTTAAAAGGAAGAGATCAAGCTACTGCAGTTTATGAAGCGCTATCGGACTGAAATCTCCAAGATACAGTAGTTGCGTTGGGTCGTCTAAATGGTGCAAGTGCTTTATTAGAACAATTATTGTTAGAAGGAGATTTATTTTATTTACCTTGTAGGCACCATATTTGTGAACTTATTTTAAAAACTGCATGTTGTAAAAATGCCTTCTTCTAGTGGTCCCAACGTACCATTGTTTAAACGTTTTAGAGAATCCTGCTCTAAAATAAATAATTTAAATTATAAATCAGCATTTAAAAATGAAAATATAAATACATTATTGCAAATTGAAGATTTTCAAATGATTTTAATTTTGTGGAACAAGCCTTTAGATTCCCAGCAGCCTCGCGACGACTATAGAGATATTTTACATTTGAACCAGTTGTTTTTAGGAAAGGACAATGTAGAATTTACCATTCGTGCTCCTAGAGCGTTCCTTCGTGCAAGCTGGATGGCGAAAGCTATTTATTGCTTAAAAATATATCTTTATAGAAACGAGTTTACACTAACAGTCAAGGAAAGAAAGAGTATCAGAGACGTATGCATGGTTGGTTCACCGCTTCCTGTCCATACAAAGCTACATATTAAGTTCTTCAATTTGCCAAAAATCTTATTGAATATAAAACTACTGATCCATAGATATCTAAAGCTGCTGTTGAAAAAATTAAAAATCGCCTGTTTCTTCTGAGATTTGCGCAGTATTATTCTTTGATAACGAAATCCCTCTTGAAATTAAAAGAAATGTGATAAAAGTTCTAGAAAAACAAGACTCGCTAGAAAGAGGTGAAGAACGAGTTAAATTAAAAAATATATACGAAATAGAGCATAAAGAACTTTGGGAATTTTCAAAAGTTAAGGGTTATCCACAAATTTTTTAAAAGGGAATCCAGAAAATTGGGTAAGTATAATGATGAGTACATAAGTAATTCCAATGTATAGTAGAGAAGCTCAAAGTAGTGAATGATGCAGCAGAAAGGGGTATTAAACTTATAGGCGAATATAATAAAATATTAACAAAGAGCTTGAAAACTATAGACCGATAAGCCTTCTTTGCCATTTGTATAAGCTACTTACCAAAATCATTGCCAAACGTCTGGAGGGTAAATTAGATTTTTATCAGTCAAGAGAACAGGCCGGCTTTAGGAAAGGTTACGGGACCAATGACCATCTTCAAGCAATTAAAGTCCTGATAGAGAAGTCTGTGGAATACAATAGACCGTTAGTCTTGGTGTTTATCGATTTTCATAAAGCATTCGACACGATAGAACTAACGTCAATAATATCAGCAATGGAGCAGTGTCGAATAGATTATAGATACACAAGGCTTATAGAATACATATACAGTAATGCCACCACAACTGTAAAACTTCATGAAACGACAGATAAAATTAAAGTAGGAAGAGGAGTTCGACAGGGGGACACCATTTCGCCTAAACTTTTTACAGCTGTCCTAGAATATGCAATGAAACAACTACCTTGGGAGAATAGAGGCGTCAATATTGATGGTGAAAGGCTAACACACCTTAGATTCGCAGATGATATCGTTCTTATCACAGATAACATCGGCGAGGCAAAACAGATGATTGATGAAATAGTACAGGCCTCATTAAAAGTCGGTCTTCAAATAAATGCAAGCAAAACCCAAATAATGACAAATTTGGTGCTTGCACAAAACATCAAAACAGGGGACTCTGAGATAAAAGAGACACATATGTATAAATACCTCGGGCACGAAATACAGATTGGAAAGAACAATCAAACGCACGAAATACAGCGTAGAATAGGTTTGGGTTGGGCTGCTTTTGGCAAACTACGAGAGGTATTTAAAAGCAATATACCTATATGTCTAAAGAGAAAAGTGTATGACCAATGTGTGTTACATATGGAGCAGAAACTCTAACATTAACAAAAAAGTCAGCAGAAAATCTGAGAGTAGGCCAAAGAGCCATGGAGAGAGCCATGCTTGGAATCACTAGGAGAGACAGAATACCCAATAACATTATCAGACAAAGAACTAAAGTTAAAGACACAGTTGAATACATGACTAGATTAAAATGGAGATGGGCAGGTCATATGGCGAGAACATCAAACAACAGGTGGACTAAAAGAATATTGGAATGGCGACCACGAGAAGACAAACGTAACAGAGGCAGGCCACCGACACGATGGAGCGATGATGTAAGGAGAATCGCCGGAAATTGGATACTGACGGCCCAGAACCGACAGACATGGAGAAATTTAGAGGAGGCCTATGTCCAGCAGTGGACAATAACGGCTGCATGATGATGATGATGATTAACAAAAGACGACGAACAACATCAATGTACATATTATTATAATGCAATTTGTAAGAGAATGTAGAAAAACATTTAAAGATGTCAGTGAGACGACACTTGCGGAAACTTTTTGAAAGTGATTAAAACAAACTATTTGTGTAAATACATTATAGGGTTAGTTCTTAGGTACAATTTAATAATATTATATACCTATAATACCTATATAGATTAATTAAACGACTTGAAATTTTGCACACGTCATTTTCCTTACATTCATGACATTTTAAAAGGGTGAGACCAAAAAAAAAGCCGTCTCAACTGACCGATTGCTTAGAACAAATGTGGTAAAAGGCAGTTTTTATTTCGATCAAATTGATGGTCTTTTGACGCAGTTGAGGTTCTAATTTGTTTAGGTTTCGGAGAACGAAGCAAGAGCCTACCAAACCTTTAAAAAGTCTGGTTCCAGAATTTGGACCTTCTTAGGAACATGCCAAACCATTGTAGAGAAGAAGTATAAGATGTAATCATATCAAGCCCATTTGCTGGCAGACTGCCACAATGCTTTGTCAGTAATTTATCGAAATTCTTAAACTATGAGAATCCGGGGCACCGACAATTATATAATATAATATAATATACAGTGTGTACAAGATAAGAATGGGATAGCCTTGGAATCTTGGAAACAGTAGGAATTACAATGTTGGTTAAATTAGGAAAAAGTTGCACAATTTAAATACCTTTTACATGGTGTTTGCAAAATTAAAATATCTTTAACCGATTTCGATATTTATTAAAAAAATTATTTTTTGCTGTGTCATTTTTTATTTATTTGTTGCATTATTTTAACAGATATAAAAAAATGAAAAATACTTTTTTATTGTCACTTTTTAAGCTGAACACAATAGTGTTTACAGATTTTCAGTACGACGTTTCGTTTTCGAAAAAACATCCCCAACTTTCTTTTTTTAAATACGGTCCTGTGTGTTTTTTTTTAATCGAAGGCTATTTTAAACTCTAAAAGAACTGATGTACCACTTGCATTGGTTTAAACATATTTTCAGCTTTTTAGCTATCGTTTAAAAATATTCAAGAAAAATCTCCATAGTTCGGCACTGAATGCTCGAAAAACATTTATTAACATAATACCAAATTAGAACTTAATCACAAACAGTTTTTAAACAAATGGCCATTATTTTCTAAGCATAGGTAACATCGTCTAACTGTGGAATTCAAAACATTGTTAAGTACATCTGGGTAATCGTTTGAAATGCTTCTAAAACCAGTTGACGCGACTCTTCCTCTGTTTGAAAATTACGTGGTGCACATAGTTTTTGATGTACCCCAGAGATAATAGTCCAAAGGAGTTAGATCAGGCGATCGTGCAGGCCAAGAAACAGCTGAACGCGTACCAATCCATCTGTCGGGAAATCTATCTATTCTTTGACAATTCTCGAATTATGAGCGGGGGCCCCATCTTGTTGAAACCAAAAGTTATTGATTTCTGCTAGTGGTAAGTTATTATCGAACCATTCTTCCAAATTATGCTGCAGTAAATTTCGATACCGCTCCAAATTTAGTGTTCCGTGGTAAAAAATTGGGCCAATTATCTTTGTTCCCAAAATTCATACCCACATGTTGAAACCAAAACGATGTTGGTGTCTAGCCATTTTGTACAACCGTGGATTTTCTGTGGACCAATAATGCGTATTTCTTCTGTTACAGATTCCGTTGTTCGTTATCATACTTTCATCAGAAAATAAAATTTTATTGACGAAATTTTCGTCGTTTTGACATTGCCTAGTGTACCATTCGCAAAATACCCTCCGTCTTATGTCGTCTCCCGGTTTTAGTCCTTGGCAGATTCGAAATTTGTACGGGTGATATTTGTTCTTACGCAAAATAAAATGTGCCGTAGATTTTGGCGTTCCACTTACTTTCTCAATGTTTCTAACTGATGTTGTAGGGTCTTCCGTTAGAGCTAATGCCACATTATTTTGAATTTCCTCATTACATGGTTTGTTTCTAGTAACAACTGCTTTATTAAATAACCCATACTGCAATAAATTGGCAAAAATTCTTCTAAACATCTTTTTATTTGGTTGTAATTTTTCTGGGTAATTATTTAAATACATTTGCTCAGCTTCTCGAGTATTTCTATGGCATAAAATGTAACACTCTAGCATATCAAACTTTTCCTCAAAAGAGAAATGTACAACCATAAACGAAGTGAAATACCTCGTACCTAATTAAATTTTGTATTTATGACAGAAGTAAGTTGTCAAGAAAGACGAACGTTTGTTTCAAAGCCCACTATGTTCATTGTACGGTCTTATGATATGAGGATTTTATTCGTTACATAATAAAAATCTATATGATAGAGAAAAAGCTGAAAATTTGTTCAAGTGATAGATCAGTTATTTTAGAGTTCAAAATAGCCTTCGATTAAGAAAAAAAAAACAGGACCGTATTTAAAAAAAGAAAGTTGAGGAAGTTTTTTCGACAACGAAACGTCGTACTGAAAATCTGTAAACGCTATCTTGTTCAGCTTAAAAAGTGACAATGAAAAAGTATTTTTAATTTTTTTATATCTGTTAAAATAATGCAACAAATAAATAAAAAATAATACAGCAAAAAATAATTTTTTTTTAAGATATCAAAATCGGTTAAAGATAGTTTAATTTTGCAAATACCATATAAAAGGTATTTAAATTGTGCAATTTTTTCCTAATTTAACCAACATTCTAATTCCTACCGTTTCCAAGATTCCAATGCTATACCATTATTATCTTGGACACCCTGTATAATAATAGGGCCCACTTATAGCTCAACATTTTACCTCTAGAATTAATACTGCGTTATTGCATGCAAACAGTGGTGGCTGGTCCAGGGGAGCCAGTGCCTTCCCTCTGCTGTCCTCTACAAAACGAAATAATAATACCACATTTTATAACATTGGCAGGGTTATTTCAAAAGGATTATATAATCTAAGACAGCCGTTTTTCATTTCATAATTACCTTTAAACCAAGTAATTTTTGATATCTCAGTGTAGTATCATAATTCATCACTAAATTTTAGTCACACCAATGAGTCGCCTAACAGTCGTATTTTCTTTTGGGGCAATATAGTAAATATTATCAATCAATGAAGGGGTGCGATGGGAAAGTAGTCGAAGAGGATTTCCACTTTAACTCAAATATTATGAGTAATAATTGGTAAATCAATAGTGTATAGTATTTGTTTATGTGGTGTCATTACCTTTGGTAGTTATTTTTAAGGGATTAATACAAACGAGCATGTATGGATTTAACTTAGTGTCTGCCTGGGAAATTATTCGTACCACTCATTTATACAGAGTATCCAGAAAGTCACCAGAAAAGCATGTGGATAGATGTTCGCTATCACACCAAAAACAGAATACTCCGTTTAAGTGTATATTTTTTCTCAAACCTTTTTACTGACTATAAAGATATAGGTACTTGCTATTAGAAATAATATATCGGTTGATTATAAACCTTTATTTAATATTAGTTTATGGGTTACTCAGTAAGCTTCCTTGATATGAGTAAATATTTTAGTTATAAATGACATAAACTTGGTTAAAGTTATAATTAGTATTAGTTTTGCGTTAAAGTAAATATTTTAAACAAGGACACTAAAATTCAAGTTAGTATTCAAATTTTAGAAGAAACCAAATTAAAAACTCTCTTGGTATAAAGGTAAAAGTATATTTTCTCGAATAGATAATAGTATATTAAAGTACATGTTTTATAAAGCATCATCTTATAGCACGCGTCCATGTTAAAAAACGAGCCGCTTGCGGCGAGTTTTTTAACGGGACAAGTGCTCTAACTGCTTTATAAAACACGTACTTTATACTATTTTTTCTATTTTGTATTTTTTTCAATAAGAAAATACATATTTAAAAAGAAAATGAACCCTTCAAATTTTGTAAATTTGTATGTCTAAATTCTATGTTGGTAATACTATAAATTTACTTTTATCATAGTAGCCTTGACAATAAATAATATTTTCTTTGTGTCATTGTCACCAAACTTGTGTTTTAATATTTCATAGAGTTGTTCATAATTATAATTAAAAAAATATGGAGCATGATAATCTAAGTTCAACTCCCCCTGAGTTAAGGGATATTGCTAATAAAACGATAAATCAACTTTTACCAGAGAAATTCCGAAAACTTTCTTTTCTCATGGATCACAATAACAGGAAACGTCAGACGTCAACAGAATAAAACATTTAAATATTACCAATGCCAACTTTTAAAAAATAAAATTCGGAGTTCGAAATGGATATATTTCGAACTCGCTAGCGCGTTCGAAATATCTATTTTTCGAGACAAAATTAGAAAAAACATATTTTTGCTCTAAAAGATATACTTCCTTTCTTAACTATTATATATTTTTTGAAATTACATTATTTTCTTACTCGTTTATTTGAAAAAATAAATGAATTGCTGCGAGAATATTGGAATCTTCAATTACTAATTAAAAATACTTGATTAAAATTTATATTTATTTGCGTATGTACAGGGTGTCCAGTTTTCGTATGTTTTACGGGTTATCTGCGTTATTAGTAAAGATAGAAGGTTGCGGTTTTCGCGGCACGTTGTTACTTTTTTGAGAAACAAACGATGCCACAAACAGAATTTTCATAGCCCCCTTAGTTTTTTAGATACGAGGTGTTTTTGAAAATTTTGCATTTTGGGACCCCCCCCCCCCCCGTATCTAGGTGACGCTGCAACTTATCAAAAAGGTAAAAAATAAAGTTATTGGTTTTTTTCACGTAGAATCCAGTGGCTTGGTCAGATTTTTTCTATGTTTAATTGTTTTCGGGAAAAAGAGCAAACTTGCATTTTTTTAAATGGGACACCCTATAAATTTTTAGCTATTATGATTCAGTTTATCACAAGCTTTTTAAAAATATATAATACTTTATAGCTGTTTTCAATGTGAAGCTCAAAACTTACATTTTTCAACAAATTTACATTTGTTTAAACGGCACACCGTATAAATTTTAAGATTAAACAATTGTCACAAGCTTCTCACAAATATAAAACACTAATTTTAAAAATATATACCTATAACAATAACTTTTATAAATATAAATAACAATTAACTCAGTTGTGTTATACGTTCAAAAATTAAAAGCTACAATTATTTGATGATTTAGGAAACTGTCTCATAAATATTGCTCAAACTGTTCTCCATTATGCCTAAGACATGTTTCACACATTGTTCTGATTCGCCTCAGTGCATTTAAAATAATAAAAGGCCGTGCCTGTAACTCCCTAAAGGCTCTTTCAGTGGCTTCTCTTAAATCTGCCATCGTTTGGTACTGGACGGTATAAATTTTATTTTTAAAGTAGCCCACAAAAAAAAATCCAAAACTGTTAAATCGGGTGACCTGGGTGGCCATCTTACAGGTCCATGTGTTCCAATCCAGCGGCCAGGAAAATTATTGTTAAGATATGCTCTTACAATTTGACCATTGTGAGCGGGAGCTCCGTCCTGTTGCAAATATAAGCTATTAAGATGAGCTAGGGGCACATTCTCTACTATTTCGGGCACAATGCTTTCCAAAATTTCTAAATATTTATTTGCAGTAGGACCGCCTTTAAATATATTATATAAAATTTTGCTTCCCAGTATGAAGCATAAAACGCTAAACCTAAATCTGCCTTGCCGTTCCTGTGGAAATATAACATGTTGATTTTCCTGGCACCAAAACCTAGTATTTTTCCGATTAAATATACCGGCACTGGTAAAATTACTCTCATCAGACCATATAATCGTTCTTTCAAAATGATTTTCTCTATTTACATTTTGTAAATACCAATTACAAAACTCTACGCGGCGCTCTGCGTCACCGAGATGTAAGTTTTGTACGACATGAAATTTGTATCGCTTAAACTTGTGTTTTTTTAGAATAGTTTGAACCCTTGATTTCGTAACACCGACAGAACCTTCCACTGTTCTACAAGAACTGCTTTGATTTGTTTCAATTGAAGCCAAAACGTTTACTTCGTCAATGTCCTGGTTTTCCTTATTGTAAATACTAGGTCGGGGTTTGGAAAATGAACCGACTTCAATTAAGTTTGATTTTATTTTTAAAAATATTCTTTTATCCGACTGTCTTCTTTCTGGGAATCTGCGAATATTACGTTTTTATAAATTTTAAAATATGATGAAAAATATAAAAAGATGCCCATACCTGGTAAAATAAACTTCTAATGCTTCATCCGAATTTTCGTTACACTGAATATAACAAACGAACATACTTTTCATAATTCTCGAATTTTGCATTCGCAGCCATAATTAAGAAAAAACTGCTATTTATCGAAACTGAATAGAAATAAAGAACAGAAAATGGATAACCTATTCTGACAGTAAGTAAAACTGGACACCCTTTTTAAAGCTGAGATTTATTTCAGTTAAGTATTGTATATTTGTATATTTCGTATATTTAAAATCTTATAATTTCTTCCATGTAAGTTTTACGTACTATAACTTCAACACTAGCAAGCCATAATTTTCCAGAAGTTCTGATGTAAGGTGCAATTAAAAATAATCGTTAAATAACATATTATTAACAAACGTTGTCGAGAACTCGCAGGTTTCTTAAACCCTTATTTAAAATACCCATTATATCTTTTACAAAGTTAATGAGATGTTACTACACTTCCCAAGCATTGTTTGTTTCATATTCAGTTTCAAATCAAAATAAAACCTTACGCCTACTACTTCTATTTCCGTTCCATTTATTTCCGATTGCGCCTGGTATAGAATCGCCCCATAAACATAAAGAATTATTCCAATGAGCCTGTTATATTCAGAAGTGTTTATTAGGATTACCTTCTTAATTTGTTAGAAGCAGGGGAGCTTTCTTAGTAGTATTAAATTGCTTTGGGAGTATTATGTGTTTAGCATTTCAAAGGGATCGGTTTTTAGGCGAAATATTGTGTGTTTTATGCTTTTTTTATTACAGTTAAAATGCAATTTATAGCGACATTTGGATTGTAAGTGTCTCAAATCGCCTAGAGTTAGACAAGTTTACAATCACGTACTTTTCTTTCGCACAAAATCCAAAACACTTGGATTTTGAGCAAAGTCTTAAAAAAAAATTGATTTGAATTTAATAGAGAAGTTTAATAACAATAAACCGTTTACACATGACAAAATAAGTATATAGATATTGTAACACAACATATCGATTTATACCAATATATAAAATATTTAAATCAAAATGAATAGTATATTTATGTTATTATCCTGCTATAATTTGGTTTTTTGATATTCATAAGACCATAATTTTCGATTTATATCAAGTTGAAATAGTATTAAAAATGCAAGACTTAAATCTGGATAAAGCAAAACATATCAATATTAAACTTAATATTTACTCGGGAATAATATCTCCAGAATTATGTTATTATGTTGTAAAGTATTTTCTAGAATTTGGACAAATGTATCTCCATAACTGTCTCATAAAAACATTAACTTAAATTACAATATTAATTCAAATATTTTAAAAAGAGTTGATGAAGTTAATGATTTTGATGACAGTTAATGGCGTTTTCATTTTCATGCTATTATGATTAAGATTTACAATGTTAGAATTTAGGATACACACTTAATCAGGATGGAAATTAAGTTTAAGATTTAAATACAGTACGAGTTCTGCAATAATCAATTTTGGCAACTTACTTTACTGTAAATTTAGTTGTGTATCACTATCACTATCTTCATCTAGACCTATTATTAAAGGTTGAACATTAGTACTCCTACACATATAAGAATTTTCCACCTTAATTACATGTTGTATACTGTTTTCCAACTGTCTGCAGAAATGTTACTTACTGTTTTTTATTATCAAATCAAATCAAAATATGCTTTATTGTCATAAAGTATTATTTTTATCGACGAAGCCTTTTTTAAAATTAAATTCAAAATAAAATATAATAATATAGTAAAACTTAAAATATGTAAAAAAAATGCAAGTAATTATGACAGAGTATCATCAAAATTTTCATCTAGAATCTAGAGTATAATAAGCTTTTTCCAATAATCAATTTTTAACATTTTTTTTAAACATTTTAAAATTTGGCAATTTCTTAATAAAATCTGGAAGATAATTAAAAATTTTTTTAGAATCATAAATTAAAGATTTTTTTAGAAGCCTTGAAGAAGGAATAGGTAAACATATATTAAATGTTTGTCTTATATTATAAGTATGTGAATTATTACTATTTCTATGCTTTTTATGAATCAAGCAAATTGTTTCCAATATAAAAATTGAAGTTAGTGTTAAAATTTTTTGTGAGATAAATAAAGTTTTACAAGAATCTCTAGATCTAGCTTTGCACAAATATCGGATAGCTCTTTTTTGTAAAATAAAAATTGAATTTAGAAGATATTGGCTCGAATTACCCCAGAAACAAATTCCATACCTATCTCAAAAGAGATTCTATTAAAGCAAAATAAACATTTCGAAGAACCGCCATATTCATTTCATGAGAAAGTACTCTCACGGCATAACATCCTAAAGCTAATTTTCCACATAACTTCTTGATATGTTCATCAGAGAAAGATTTATAGTAATATAGATTCCTAAATATTTTATAAATTCGGGGTTATTAATTATGAGATTATCAAAAATTATATTATTAAGTGAACATTTAAAAGTTAATATTATATTTGTTTTAGTGATATTAAATGAGAGTAGATTAGAGTCACATCACTTTTTAACATTTATTAAATTTTCATTAATAATTTTAATTAATTGAATATAATATTTACTATGCCAAAGTGTTGTTGTATCATCAGCAAATATGGTAAATTTACCATTTACAAAAATTGACGCAAGGTCATTTATATATATTAAAAATAGTAATGGACCGAGAACTGAACCTTGAGGTACTGCACAATCAATTTTATTACATTTTGATTTCTTACCATTTAACAATACTACTTCAAATCTTTCAGATAAATATGATTTAAACCATTTAAATGATATACCTCTAAAGCCATAAAGCTCAAGCTTCTTTAATAGTATATCATGGTTAACACAATCAAAAGCTTTAGAAATATCACAAAATATTGCTGCAGCAAAATCTCCTTCATTTAATTTGAAATAAAGATGTTCAAGAAATGAAAAAATAGCATCACTAGTATTTTTATTTTTTTGAAATGCAAATTGGTTTGTATTTAAAATATTGTTTTTATTTAAAAAAGAAATCATTTTATTTTTAACAAGTTTTTCAATAATTTTAGAAAGTGTTGAAAGTAAAGAAATTGGTCGAAAATTAGAAGCAGATTCACAATCACCTCTAATACGAATTGGAATAACAATAGCTGATTTAAGGCATTGTGGAAATATTCCATTTTCAAAAGAAACATTTATTGCCTTCGCTAAAGCTTCTAAAGCAGGAATATATAGTTATTTATTGATAAATTATCCCATCCAGCAGAGTTTTATTTTTAATCTCAAAAAATGATTAATTTTATTTCTTGAACATCGGTTGGACTAAAGAAAAATGTATCCTAAATTTTAAAATTCTTCATGTAAGTAAGTGGATCAATGCATGGATGAATATTTTCAGAAAAATTTAAAGAAATCGAACAGTAAAAATGGTTCAGCTCGTCAGAAGATAATGAAGTATTTATGGGTATTATGTTGTTTTTCCCTCTCATGATTTATTAATACGATTTTCAAAATAATTTTCCTTGACTTTTTTAATTAGTTTTCTGTAAATGTTTTTATAATTATTAAAATATGAAATGAATGAATTGTTTGATGGAAATTTTTTTTTTTAATATAATGAAGTGAACGTAAATTCTTAGAACTTATTTTTATACGCTTTGAAATCCAACATTTTCTATTATTTTTTTTAATAATTGTAATTGGACAAGCTTTAGTAATTGTGTCTAAAATTGTGGCATGAAAATTACTTAAAGGCTCTTTATGAAGAAAAATACGATTCCATGAATATTTTTTTATAGCATTATTAAATTTGTTGAAATTATTTTTACTGTAAATACGTCCCATATGTTTATTTTTCTCTATTTTCCCTATCTTACCGTTAAATTCACATAATATGGCTTCATGGTCCGATAAAAAATTATTTATTACTTCACATTTAACATTATTTTTATTAGAACAAACATAGTCAATTATAGAAGATGAATATTGAGAAAATCTTGTTGGTGAATTAACATGCATATTAAGATTAAATGTAATTTTTCAAATTTATAGTTTAACAGCTATTTAAGTCTTCAAAATTAATATTAGAATCTCCACACACAATACAATATGATAAGGGGGGAAGTTGTGATAAAAGATTCTCAAGTCTTATAAGAAAAATGTTAGTATTAGATAGCGGTGAACGGTATAAACAAATTATATATAAATTGCTTTTTTTTGAGAATATTATAGAAAATTCAAAATCTATTTCAACCAAGAAACAATCAAATTTAGTCACATTAGAAAATTCCATATATTTAATAAATTCTCTTTCAATAAAAATTATTGTACCGCCATGTAAAGAACTAGCTCTACAAAATTTACAAACAACAATATAATTTGGCATAAAAACAGGTTCTTGGATATTTAAGCAATGTTCTGTTAATATAACTAAATCTGGGTAGTTATGATTATTTAGAAATAAATATAGTTCATTCATTTTATTTCTAAGAGACTGTATATTTAGTAATATCACGGAAAAGTTACTTTCTGAAGAGTTTTGTCTAAAAAAGAATGATCCAATGAAACATTTGACTGTTTATTACTTATTGACACATTGATTTTTGGAAAAATATTTATATTAGTTCAATTGGATCAAATACACAATAGTAGGGGGAACACGTAAAACTGTATGTCCATTTTCTGTTTTTTTTTTCTTTTTTTTATGATAAGGCACAGCACTACAGGATAAATCCTTTATGGCGCTCTAGGAGCGGTGCGTTCCAACTAGTTTATCACACACGTAATCTTAATTAATTATAAAAGCCTGTATTACTTCTTAAAGTTTTTTCAAAATATATACCTATTTCTATTTATCATAATATTTTGGATTTCTGCTTTTGTACTGTTATAGAACTAGAAAACATTCTTACTTGATGACTATGATAACTAGCATTGTCCATTATAATAACGCTATTCTTGACTATATTTTTAAGAAGTCGATGTTCAAATTTGTTCGTCTGAGGTTCAAACCAATCTTCAATAAGTTGTGCGTCAGTGTCTTGGTGCTAATCTTTGCTGTCTCGTCAGAGAACGCACGTTCTTTGAATAAATACATCAGGGTCGGAGTACCGCAAGGTTCACCTCTCTCTCCGATGCTGTATAATATTTATACTCCGTGCGATAGATTTACGCAGCTTTATCTTTTCGCTAACGATACCGCAGTCACTTCAACTGCCAAACACCGCGACTTATCGTCAGCCGTTTGAATCCCTCCAAGACGAAGGCTATTTATTTTTCGAAAAGCAGGCCTGAGACAAGGCTTCGTGTCAACGGAGTCCAGGTGAACTGGTGTCAGGAGGTAAAATACCTGGGGACTTGTATTTGATCAACGACTGAACTGGAGGAGAAATTAATTTAAGAGAGTAAAGCTAGCATTGCATCAATTACGTTCTATCTACCCGCTGCTCCGCAGGCGGAGTAGACTTGGTGATAGAACTAAGGTTAACCTCTACAAAGTGTTGGTCGGACCGGTTCTCACTTACGGTGCACCTTCGTGGTGCAACATAAGCAGAACGGAGCTTAATAAGTTCCAGATAATACAAAGCAGGGCGCTCAAAATTACTGCGGATGTACCCAGGTATACAATGAATCGCATACTTCATCAAGACTTTCGTATGCAGACAATAAATGGATTTTTCACAAAAATTATTACACACTATTACAGATCGACAAATCCATTAATCACGGACTCACACACGAGATCTAGACAAAATAGTACATACAAGAAAGACTGGCTACTATTATAGTGAGGTACTATCAGTATTAGAACTAATAAAATCGGCGCCAAAATTTTGCAGTACAAGAACTTTTTCAATGAAATAAATACAAACAAGAATAATCAAGTCAAAAGTCAATTTCAAAATTTCTAAAAGTGATAAGACCTAAACAGTTTACGAAGAATCAAATAAAGTCGCAGGAGCATTCCTAACTTAAAAGAAACAGAAAGATCCCAAGTACGTGGTAATTCAGAGAAGAATCTGCTATGTTTTAGCTGAAAGCAACAGACAGGTCGGAACAAATCCATTTTGTGAACCTGCGTGTTTTTTTGCCGTATTTTGACATTTTCTTTTTTTTTGAAAAATCATCCATCCATTTCTTGCTATGTCATGCGTATAGAACCATGTTTCGTCAAAGTAGATAATTTGCCGATTTTCTGCTCTATATTGTTTAATATTTATGATACCATTCCCGTAAACGTTGAGATTTCATTAAGGTTTGTCTTTTAGACAATTGTGTGATATTTTAAACCTATATTAAGTAAAATTTTTCTTATATAGGCTTAAAATGCTACAAGAAATGTTTGTTTCTTCATTGATAAGCCTCTTTTTTAAGGAAACCAGGGTGGGTACAGATTGTTCGTCATACATTCTCGTCAATACTTCTTAATGTGCCACAGTGACTGCGCTTCTTTCTGGGAATTGATAGGTTTCAGTACTATATTCTTTACCGAAGATAAAGGAGCAATTGTTAAAGCAAAAGTGTACTAAAGCATCACTTGAGTTTAAATCTTTTAAATCTAAAACCCATATGTTGGATACACTTCCATAACGTTGTTCTGCCACATTTAACGCCGGTTTCATCTTTTTCAAGCCTCTTAATTAAATTATCTAATATAGGCACGCTATGTTCCTCGTATAACTTGTAAATTTTACGCCATATTATATCTTGATTACTTCCATCTACCTTCGAGAAAATGCCAGTATCGGTTCTTTTTTTCCTCGCTAAAATGGGATTATTCACAATTTTTCATACAGTTGATGTTGAAATTATTGTTAATGTGGCCGTTTCTTCTAACGCTGTTTGCTTGCTGACCGCACGTTCAATGAGAGTTAAATAAACATTGTTTGTAACTTCCTTAGTTTCCACAGAAAAGTGTTTTCTGTTTTTCGACGGGGTTATCTCCTGAGATACATTGGGCTCGCACATATTTTCCATGACTCACACATGATTAAACAAACGCTGTATTACTCACGAAGTAAGAATAATTACTAAGCTTAAAACTAACTAGAGTGGCTATATATACAGTGTTTAGAACATAATTTGTTTTATGGGATTAACCCTCTCATTTTGAATCAGGTAAAAATCGGTTTAAAATCACCAAACTATTACTTTAATAATGAAATTACGTCTTCCGGATTTGCAGTTTACTTTAAGACATTTTTACGTACGGACCATAATTTACCTGCATTTATTCATTCATTGATTGTTTGTTTATGGCCACCCTTAGATAATCCCATTCAAAGGCAAAGTGTAACTTTCTTATATCTTTAAACAGACTTTACACTTTTTTAATTGTTTCCTTAGCATCGGAAGATAAATGCTTTCTTCTGGAAGTGACACTACAAGATGCTACACTCTCAGCACTAGCCCATGGATGCCACATTCTAACACTAATACAACAACAAATTTAATTTGCTATTTATATGTTATTAGGTATTTATACCTACTTAAAATGGTTAAGTATTCAAGTAATTTTTACTCCGGCTTTGCCTGAAAATATTTAAATTTGGGGCATTTTATGGCCAGAGGGATGGTTAGAGTTTTATGGCAGTCAAAAGATCAATTGTATAATGTAAACTTTGCTATAAGAGTAGTTTTATAGGGGAAAACATGCCGACGGTCAAATTCAAGAGCTCATTTAGTATTCTAAATTAAACAATTTGGTAAAAGGAATGATTTCTTAACCATGCTCTAGTACTAGTGTTTTTTGTTTGAGTAGAAATAGTAAGGCATGGTAAATTTAAGCAAAGAAACTAAAACTAGAGAATAGTTGAATGATCATTAAGGGCTTTAAAGCTTTATACGAAATTGCTCACTTTGCAATGATAACTGTGCACGGTTTGTTGAAGGCCTTCTCCGAGAGCTCTGGTTATGTTGAGTTATAATTTACTATAATATGATGTGCATTTTGTTAATTGTAGAGTACTATTTACTATATTAGTGGGAATTGTATGATTATTGATATTTTTCTTTTTCAGGACTTACCGACGGATTCGGCATGCACCTCCTGGGCATCGGTTCCGGACTCCTGTACGTGGGCGAATACCTGCCAGCAAAACAAGCCCCTGAACTTGTAATGGGCCCGTGAAGACCCGTAGGGCCTTTACCCCCCATCATTTTGTCCGGTGAGTACATAGTTTCAAATATATAATGATCCGTAGTTGCGCTAGTCTTTCACCTGTGATGAAGTTTACAAAATAGCGCTATTACAGTCGCTTACTGTACCCTAAAAGTCCTGAGGACATTTCTCCAGTATCTGGGGCTTCGCAACGGTCATTAAACACACATAACTGTCACATTTACGCGATGTAATAATTAACGCAATTCATCCACTAATATTAATATTTATACTTGATCGGTTGCGCTTGGGTATTTTGCCGCGATATTCCGTAACATAACTTAATCAAATATGACCGATTTTTGTTTGGTAGTTCATGAACGTCTCATTAATTCTTTGAGCCCTGTTAGCCGTCGGGGCGGTTGAATATACACTGATTCGGCTGCCATTCGCGTTAAGGGTTGTGTGTTGGGGTCGAGGGAGGCGCAGGCGCGCGGGAGGGCGACCGCCCTCCGAGCCGCATTCGCCTCTGACAAATTAGTGGCATTTTGATGGTGTATGGATTTTTGAATTGTTATTAAAGGGGTAAATAAAGGAAAGAATGAATTGGGGGTGAAATCTGTTCCTGATTCGGTTTAAAGATGTTTTTTTGTTGCGACGATGGATTGTTTTGAATTCGGCTTTGTTTTGGTATACATTTTTTAATGTTGTTGTACAATTAATACCCTACAGTGAAAATTAATAAGCTTTTAATTTAATTCACTACGACTAGTTTAGGTTGTAAATAAACATACCGCAGATATTAATATAATTGATATTAAATACTTGCATGCCGGGTGATACATGGTTTAGTTGAACATAGGAAATCCCATGTAAATTTTGAGGTGACTAAATATCGGGAAAACTCGAAACCGCACAACATTAGGCATAGAACCTAGTATAGACTTTTGATAAAGAATTGATTGAAGAAGCAATATTTGACATAAAATATAGGGTGTCCTATTATACTTTTAAAGTACACTGTATACATAAATGTACTTCCAGTAAATGTAGTTTTTTTAAACCAAGAACTATTTCTCTTGAAACTTTTTTTAAAGTCATAACCAAGGAAGAAGATATTTCGTGTATAAATAGAGTTGGGACACTGTATATGGGAATGACTTCTTCTAGCAGTTTAAGGGCTATGTTCACCGCTGCGATCAATAATTAAAAATTTCATAACCTCAATCCCGCCGGAACATTTAAAATTAAACTTTTATTATCCGAAATTAAAGATGAATTTAATGTATGGACAAATACAATTTCACAATGCGATTCTCGTGTAAGGTTAAATGGTTAATGTCGGTGAAAAGTTGTTTTCGAATCGTTATTAACCATTTAAAGTAACAAATTGCTGCCTGGTGAGTTACAAAACAAATTATTTAATTTTACCGAATATCAAATAATGTATTATTTTATGCGAAATCAAGGCAGTGAAGGGCATAATTTAGAATATCACCACAATGTATTGGAAATTTATCAGATTATGCCAGTCTTGCTAATAAAAAGGTGCTTTGCTTTGAAGTATTGCCAGGCAATACACGAAGATTGCAAGAAAATACCTGAAAATAAAATGAAATAAAAATTTCGCAAAATTTTATTTTTTGGATTTAATTAATTACATCGCCATTTTAGTTATTTTTAAATATAATAAAGGCTGTATAAAGAATTCACTCATTTCACCTTAATTTAAAGTTCATCTTAATTTAAAATCCGTTTCACAAACTTCTCTTCATCTCTTCTTCTCTTCTCTAAGTATATTTTTATTTTTTGTTTTGTCACTTTCAGCTTACATTATATTTGATTTTATGATTTTGTTTTCGTTTCGCGTTTAGAAACCTAACTTCTCCCTCCATCCTTTGTATGTCCTGTAAAATGGAAAACTTGCACCAGACTTTCCTCAAGTAGAAAGGAATTCATTCGCAAATATAATATTACAGTTGCAAAACATCATAGAAAATAAAAAGAACACATATTTTAGTTCCAAAAGTCCAGAGGACTTCCCTAAAATTATGGCTTAAAATTTTTGGATCTGGACTTAAGAAAAGCTTATCAGTTTTCCATATTTAGTGATATGCAGATTATTATAAATTTTTCAAAACGTTTTTGCCATAGAATATTTTGTCCATATCGATAATGGGGCTAGTTTTTCACTAAGAAATATGCAAGTAGGACTTCTTCATTAATACCTTTAATATTCTTACTTTTTTTACTTTCTTAACCTGAAACTGTATAAAAGGCATTTATTACTAAATATTTTTCAAGATTTGCAACTAAAAATGATGTCTTCTATCAGTAAAAATATGTTTATACAAAGAGAAGCTTCTTTTAACATCTACTGATGTAATCGAACAATGCTGCAACTAACAGGTAGTAAAATATAAGGCCAAGATACAACTTCGTTGGATGGTTTACCTTCATAAATGCTTTTTACTGGAGCTAAGTATTTAAATCCTTCATTCTTTTTTACAGTTACATCCAATTTGTTCCTTACTTGACCTCCTACTTTACCGGGAACGTTGTTACATTCAGCGAAAAAAGTTTCAACAATACTAATCAAGTCTCTTAAACTTAAATGTCTACTCTCTAACTAGGACATTATGTCCGGTGTAAAACTGAAATTAACCTTAATAAAACCTAGATCTTTAGCTACACTTGCACTTTTTAACAACTCTTTATTTTGAACAACACACTGCGAATCATCATCTAAATCCAAAATTAGTTCTTTAATGGCTTCGAAATGTTCTGCGTAGAATATTACGGCCCTAATCCATGTTCCCCACTGGGTAATACAGGTTCTAGTGGTAAACTAAGTCCTGGTAATCTCTCCTTATACACGTCCGCGAAATTAAAGTGTGACAAAACAATCGAGTCATTGTCTTTTCATAATTTCATTTAAAATGTTCTTATGACCATATATCAGTTTTAAATTAGCAAAGGCTCTTTTGATGCAGAGGTTTTATAAGATTCTTTATTCCCATATTAATAAAATTAATTTAAAACTAGACCCATTATTCAGATAGGGCGAAAAGGTCCAGCTGTAAAATAATAGTAATAGTAATATTGAAATTAAAAAAAAAAAGAAAAAGAAAAAGAAAAAGAAAAAAAAAGGAGAAGAAAAAAGGAATTACTTTTTGAAAAAGAAAAATAAAAAAAAAAGGTTTTAGGAATAAGTCCAGTATGAATAAAAGAAGATCTGAATATGATTACAATATGTAGGGGTAATTTGTAAAAATAAGCTAAAGATAGAAAGAATAAATAAAATATAAGCTGGCCAGTTGGTTAAATCCAGAGCCAAATAAACGTATCACACACACACACACACACACATGCAGAGGTTAACATGCTCGGAGAACCTCAGGTTTGAATCGATAATAACACCCAGATTTCTTGCTTTGTCGACCAGTTCTAAATCTACATTGTTTATTTTAATTGATACTTTTTTCTTATGTAAATTACGCTTTTTTGAGCTACCGAAAAATAAAACTTGTGATTTTGTAGGATTTATAGTAAGGCAATGAGACTCTGAGACTCTTGAGGACAGCACTTAAATTTAAATTAAGTATTTATCATAATATTGGATTTTGCAATGTCATCAGGCATCACATAACAAGTTCTTGTAGATTAAGAAACTTTACTGTATCTTCAAGACAAGGCGGCTTTTAAAAAATCATCAAACAAAATATTCTTAGAATAGCTCTAACAAGTCTTGGCGTATGTTTAATCGACACTCTGTATCAATATTGAAAATGAATTATGAAAAAGAATATACAAGACTGATTTTATAGAAGCAAGTTGACTCTTATTACGAACCAACAAAACACCACAATGGACTGGGAGAAGAGGTTCTATTGTATGGCCTGCAAGATCCCCTGATTTGACGCCACTGGACTTTTTTTTGGGGACGTTTAAAATCTAATATGTATAGAAGATTTGCGACAACAAATGGGGTGAACCACTCTGTATACAGGGTGTTATTTAATAAGTATCCGATATTTTACAGGATGATTCCTCAGTCATTTATAAGGTGAAAAGTTCATATAAGCATGGGACTGCAAGCCTTTCATTTTTGAGATACAGGGTGTTACGATTTTTAACAAGAACAATAAATATGTACGCCACTGCCGTTCTCTCTTTTGATAACACTGTTATGTAGGCACTTTATTGGCTAATGCAAAGTACATTTTCATAATTTTTTGACTTCGCCTTTGTTTAGGAGATAAATGCTATTTTATCAAACTCTGATATGGGCATAGCGATATGCCATTTATTTCTTTATTATTCTTTTTCTCGAGAACGATTGCTGGTAGCGACTTTTATCAAGTATGCCTACGATGAAGAAATCTCCATTTTTTCGCTTCAATATGCAATGCAAATGAAGGGATTGCGGAGCCATGCTTATATGAACTTTTTACCTTATAAATAACTGATGAATCGTCCTGTAAAATATCGGACACTTATTATATAACACCCTGTATAGTACCGAAAAAACTAGAGTCGTTGGTTAATTTGTATGGCTATTATGGTTATAAATAGTTTACGTCCACCGGCATTATTTAACGAATGCAATTTTGTGATGCAGGTTAGGTGTTAAGTAAATGGTTAATGTCCGGAATAAAAGTTAGTCGGGAGAGAAATTAAGCGTTTGACATAACAAATCATGGGGCAGTGAGTGGCGGGAACAATTAAATATTTGAACGGGTTCTCTCTCTGTCGGGTCAAGCGGAGAACCGATTAATAATTGAACCGGTCGGCTTTTAACACCGAGCGAATTCGTACTCTTTTATTCAAGAGTCGAGCTTCTCTAAACGGAGACTTGACACCTAGGCGTCGGATTGATGGCTGAATCGTTCGGAATGTGGAAATCGTTTATCGAGAACCACAGCACTGCTTTTAAAATTCCATTTTAAAAGAAAAAATTGTGAGTCACTGGCTTGCGGAATATTTAGGTTTTTTTGGCGACACAGAAAAAATTGTAGCATATATAATATACAGTGTGTCTACTTAAGTACGAGAAAAAGTGAGGAGGGAAAAAAGAAACCCCATAAAATTTTTCACATGTTGACTATATTAAAAGATTTAAATGAACTTTGTTTTCTAACATTTGCTATTAACACAGTACGAAAAAGATTAAATAAAAATACTAACGTAGCATGTCTGCCTTCAACATGTCTACTATTTCGCACTAACTGGTAAATATTCCTACTTTTTAAGTCATTTTTATGAAAGTTCAATATACCGGGTGATGCATGGCTAGTTGAACATAGCAAATCCCATGTAAATGTTAAGGTGGCTAAATATTGGCTCCCCTGTACATTTTAGACCAAAATTGTATGATAATTTTTTAAAGAGGCCGATATAATAAACCTATGTGGCAAGTTTGAATAAATATTAATAAGCCAATCCTAACTTATTCAATTAAATGTGATGGCAAAATTACGAAATTTTCACAGTTTAGGCAATACTGCAAACGTAAAGTTTACCCCTTCCCCCCCCCCCCTTTATTTGACAAGGTATAGATAAAAAACGTAAATACAAAAAAGTTTTTTTTTCTCAGGATCCTGAGATATAGCCGGCGTCCCTTATTAATGGGCCACCCTGTACAAGTAATGTTCACTTTATAAGTTTTGAATAAAGCACTAGCCTAGTAGCAGAAATTCTTTTTAGTTTCCAGACTCTCTACCTTTGAGCAACTGTTAAAATTACTATAAGAGCACAGTTTTCTCCCCAAGCCGCACAATTACAAGATTAACCAAAAAAATAGCATCCCCAACGAAATAGTTAACCAGGATTCTGAACTGGATAATGGAGCAAATCAATCTTGCTAATAAGATTTCTGCAAAGACTAATTGGTCTGGGCATCAGAAAGTGTTCTTATAACAACCAATTTGTTAGTTGTCACTGTTCATATTGAGATAAATATCCTTGTTTTGGGGGAAGTCTGTTTACATTTTGGCCACATTCTTTAAGCAGAAACGTAGAACATATAGGCACAAAATGTATCTAAGGATGTATAAAAAAATCCTCACTTCAATGTTAAAGTTTGATTGTATTAACTTGCTTGATACTTTAGAAATTATTGAACGTATGTATTTGTTTTCTTAAAACTTGCTTAATGCGGTTTACGTTGTTCGGTTTGGGCTCTATTATTTAGGGGCTGTGGGGTTGAGAAATCGACATGTTTTGCATGCCATCCCATGCATAGGTAAAGCGGTAATAGTTACCTGTGTATTATATCGGAATGTATTATGCACAACTGTGAAGAAATCCCTATATTGCCTAGTGACATATAAAATGGCGGCGCAGGATAAATAACTCAACAAATTAGTGAAGCTAGTCTACTGGTGATCTATTCATTTTTTCTTTAAACATACCTCGTTACAGTTAATCTAATGGATTAAAATCGGGTGATTTCGGAGTCTTGACTCCTAATATGACACTGCATGGGAATAGCTTTCCCAGCTTATCTTTACCTTTATCAAATCAAATCTTATCTTCCCCAAAATCAAATAATTTAAATAACCATCAAATTTAATTTCGACTGAACAACACGTTCCACGTGTAGTTAAAATTTAATTATGAAAAATAAAAATAAAAACGATGGTTAATTAACAAAATTTAAAAGTGGTTCGTCCCAATTGTTCGTCTTTTTACGAATTTACATGTTAATTGTTTTTTTACATAATAAGTTTTTACATTGTGCTGTTGATGGTCCACTCAAGAAAAGTAAATTTGTCAATGAAGTTTCCTGACAAAAAAGCACTAAAGATGGCCTAAGGCCGAAAGCGCTCTGCTAATTTAAATAAATTTTAAGATGATACACTTAATACAAAAAAACGACTCTTGTTCCCTCTTATGAAAATAACGAGTGATTATTAATTATTTTGCTCAAAGGCGGCTGTGACCCAGTATACATAGTGTAGCAGTAGCGCGTAGATTAAATCATAGGGCGAATTTGCAAGAAAGCAGCGTTGTCACGTTGAAAACCTAAAATAATGTTTTTTGACGGTATGTAATATAAAATCCTGAGCTATCTTACTTTGAAAGCCTACTTTATATGGCCGCCTCCTACTTCTAGACACCTTCTGATGTTTCTTCTTACCCTCAGAGACACATTAACCAATACGTTTGGAGAATTATTAATTTCGGCAATTTTTTCTGAAATCCTTCGTTTAAGATCATTTATATCCTCAATTGGTGTTCGATAAATGGAGTTTTTTATAAAAGGCCACAAGAAGAAATCGCAGGAACGAGGTGGCCATATTTGTTGCGTATTTCGGCTTATAACCCTGTTTTCAAAAAATTCACTTAAAAAATTTAAATTTTCTCTGGTTACATGAGGTGTAGCGCCATCTTGTTGAAAGTAACCTTCCCGCAATTCATCATCGTGAAGCTCATTAATAAATGTTGTCAGAATTTCGATCCGATATCTCTCAGCTGTGATTGTGCCATCAAAGTAAATTGGGCCTACTATTCTTCTAGAACTAATTGCTGCCCACACACCAACTTTTTGAGGATGAAGAGGTCTTTCTACAAAAACATGCGGATTTTGCGTATTCCACATTCGCATATTTTGTGAATTAACATAGCCTGATAAATAAAAATAAGCCTCATCGGTAAAAAATGTTTTTTCAAAAGCACCACTATTTTCTTCTTGAAAATTGTTTAAAAACCATTCACAAAAATTAAGTCTTTGGGGAACGTCATTGGGAAGGAGTTCATGAATAGCCGTAACACGATAAGGGTATAGATGCAGATCCTTTTTCAAAAGTGTTTGACATGTACTGTAGCACAAATCCGTTTGCTGAATTTGTTGAGATAAATGCCTAATAGAAGTTGAAGGATTATTTTCCATAATTTGTCGCGCTTCTTCAATAACCTCATTCGATCGTTTCGTTGGTCTTCCAGCCCCTTTTTTATGTTGAACAGAACCAGTCTGACGAAATTTATCAATTAGGTATTGTGACCCAGTACGAAAATTATCAAAGGTCACCGCAACATCAGGAAACTCGGTTCGAAATTCATCAAAGCAGTCATGCATAGAGTAATTCCACACACCGCCTATTTTGTTTCCATTTCTAAAAAAACTTTCAACAATAAAAATTTTTTGTGCTTCACTAAACATTTTTACTGTAGAACTTTCAATCCGGCAACAAAGCTTCACCAAAACTTGATACGCTGAAAAATAAAAAAAAAAAATAAAAAACTAAATCATATCCTGCAAATAGCACTTTATAATAGTCAAAAGACGACTCCCCGGAGAAATATTAGTTAAAGCAATAGTAACCTACCTTCAAATAACTGCAAAAATTACAAAATTTCTCCAATTTTTAAACTTTACAAATACACAAATTCAAATAAGACGTAAATGTCATAAAACAATCATGTCATCTTATCTACGCAGTACGGCCATGATGCTTTTAAAATGCATGGCCTCCCTTGAGCAAAATAATTAAAAATCACTCGTTATTATTGACCCACGGCATCTAATCCTTTGGCCAGACAGGTCTCCTGACCTTTATGTCTATAACAGGAGCAATACACTATCTAGGCTCCCGGTACAACATAGGTAGGTGCAAGGGGGTGTTATCGTTAAAATTACTAAGGCTGCTTCATCGGCTGATGATGACTGTAAATACCACAACAGTAAAAATGAATGAGCCGCAGAGCTTCAGATTCCATTCTAAATCATTCACGGCAAAATGCACGCTTCGAATTGCGAACCATCTTGTAATGTACCACACATTTGTCGTGTGTCCACACGACTAAATATTAAAGCCTCTCTCTTGACATTCTTGCAGCGTTGGGCGCGAAAACATGCCCCACACAAAATTCGGCATGTGATACATAAACATGCCGATGCATATTTGATGACGACGATCTTTGGCAACTCGTCGCCCGATTCACCAGAGGCCCATAACTCATATCGGAACTCGTATATCAGAAAGCGATAGCCTTATCTATCATTCATGGCGCACGAGACCTACAATAAAATCCGCTGCTGCCGGAGGAGTGACAACTTGTCGGGCTTTTTGCTGGGAGAGATTTTTTTTGTATATGGAAAGAGGAATTATTATTCGAAGAGATTCTACGAGGCATATTCACAAATTAACTTGAGAAGGGTAAATTTCAGCAGAGATCGATAAATTCGATGATGCAAAAATTGAACGCAAAATTCACAAATACTTGAACACGCGGTCAAGATAAGTCTTAAGCTGTATAGGTAAACTCGGCCTGGTAGTCCAAGCATATAATTTGAGGCGATTAGCAGACGTATCTAAAGCGGCCGAGATTACTTCAATAGCTGTACTAATTTTGCTAAATAAAATTACAAATGCATATTACATCATAAAAATTTATTAAATCTAACCCTAAAAGCAATACATATAGAAATGCACACCAATTCAAAATATATTTTAATATTACATAGTAGAACTATAATAATGCGGTTAACTTAAGAAATTCTAACGTTGACACTTTCCCATTATTAAAATCATTAATTTTGTTTTGAAGGCATTCTTGTCTTTTCTTAGTTTCCGAATTAGGTACAGGGTTATCCAACCAAGACTGGACAAGGCGATTTTTTGACTTTTCCTGTACTTTTATAAAAAAACTGAAATAGCCATCTTAAGTCATTTTCTCCCGCGAATTCGAATATCTTCAGCAAAAAACAATTGAACATCAAACAAAAGTACTAGGGGTCACTTTGATATTTTTTTAAATGGGATGCCGTATTTTTAATGAGCTTATCCGATTTCTCATATAAATTTTGATCTAAAATGTTGGATTTTTAATTCAAAAACGCCTTTTTTCTTCAGTTTTAAATTCGGAAAATGTTCGTCTACCGTAAGATTAATACCTGATAGATGGATACCCGTTTCACCTGTTCACCCTTTAACCTGCTTTAAAGCGTCCGTCAGTTAGACAAAATAATCAAGTTTCAAATTTCTATATATTTTTCACGAATTAATTACAAATTTAGTAGTTTTTGCAAATCTATTATTGCTTACGTATAAAAAAAAGTATGACATATTAGAAAAAACTATAAACTAAAGTGAATAACTTTAATCTCAATAATATAATTGTTCTATGTGTCCTCCATTATTTTCAAAACATGACCGATGCCCCCTTTTCAATCTCTCCAAAGAATCTCTTACAATATTTTGGTCCTGGTTAAGTCTATTAATTTCATTTATAATTTTTTGCTGAATGTCCTCCAGACTTCTGTTGGGTCGTTGATAAACTACATTTTTTAAATGACCCCATAAAAATGTATCCATTGGCGTGATATCGGGGCTATTTGGTGGCCAATGAATTGTTCCGTTACGGCCAATCCACTGATTGTAACGCTCGTTTAGGTATGTTACCACTTCTCGAACTGCATGAGGCGGAGCACCATCCTGCTGCCAAATGATATTGTTGTAGGCTTGCAATGGCAACCTTTCCAAGAAATCCTCGATATCGTTATGAAGAAAATGGAGGTATCTTTGGCCTGTTAAAGAGCCACGATAAAATAGTGGTCCAATAATTCGATTTTCTAACATCCCACACCAAACATTAAGTGAGCTCCAACCTTGAAACTTTATCATTTCATATCTATGAAGGTTAACTGCTGCCCAGTATCTTGTATTTTTCCGATTGTATACCCCCGATGTTGTAAATGACGCTTCGTCACTCCATAGAATTTTATTATATAAATTATAATCTTCGTCTTGCTCTCTCATCAGCATTGAAGCAACAAATCGAAATCGCAGTTCTTTTTGAAGCTGTGTTAAGTATTGAACGGGAAGGATGCAATATGGTTTTAGACCACATTTTTTTAAAGTTCTGTGAACTGTTCCATAGCTTACTCTCCGGAGCCCTGGACCATACCTTACTTCTCGTACCGCTTGCGGAATAGAACTCTTCGGATTTATAGTAAAATATTGAACAATAGCTCGATCCCTTATATTCCGTCTTTTCATCTTTCTTGGCTTATCTTTCAATGTCTTACTTTCTTCAAATAGGGTCTTAATTCTGAGAATTGTATCCACTGAAATGTGTCTCTGGAAACTCTCAAAAAATGTTCTTTGTGTTTGTCGAGCATTCTCTCCACTTTTGTAATATAATTTTATTACATTTAGCCGTTCTTCTAAAGAATATTTCATTATTTGTAATTAATTCGTGAAAAATATATAGAAATTTGAAACTTGATTATTTTGTCTAACTGACGGACGCTTTAAAGCCGGTTAAAGGGTGAACAGGTGAAACGGGTATCCATCTATCAGGTATTAATCTTTCGGTAGACGAACATTTTCCGAATTTAAAACTGAAGAAAAAAGGCGTTTTTGAATTAAAAATCCAACATTTTAGATCAAAATTTATATGAGAAATCGGATAAGCTCATTAAAAATACGGCAACCCATTTAAAAAAATATCAAAGTGACCCCTAGTACTTTTGTGTGATGTTCAATTGTTTTTTGCTGAAGATATTCGAATTCGCGGGAGAAAATGACTTAAGATGGCTATTTCAGTTTTTTTATAAAAGTACAGGAAAAGTCAAAAAATCGCCTTGTCTAGTCTTGGTTGGATAACCCTGTACATATGGTTTGTGAATACTTTGCAACTTTACATATATTTCATTTCGATAATTAATTAGGAAATCAATAAAAATGAATACATGCAGAAGGATGAGGAAAATTTAAAGTTTTGCTGATATGCGAATGGAATGATTCGCATGCTTTGGTGGTGCGAGCGGCGCTTGCTGTTTTTGATGCTCATAAATGAGGTGGAAAAACGACATCCTCGGATATGTAAGTGTTGATCAAATAATCAGCAAACAAAGTAACTTTATCATTTTCTGGTTGAATAGCAGATAATGTAAAAACATACGCATCACCAACATCTTGTGGTTCTAGAAACAACAATCCAAAACAATAACCAATCCATTTTCCAACCTCGCTTCTTTCTTTATAATCTGCTGAAAGTCCAAGTTTTTGAATCGTACGCCACCAAGCTTGCGTTACATGAAATCTGCATCCAATTATTTTTATTTGTGGCCAAACAATTTTAGCTGCATTATGGATAGCTATCTTAAAATCAACCACAATTTGGTTGGGAAAAAACGACAGAGAATATTCACTACACTTTTCAGTCACAAATTCAAAACAGTTTTTGTATGTTTCTGTTGCTTTGTCTGGTAGCACACAAAACACTAATGGTACATAATGACCATTAAGGCAGCCATGTATGGTGAACAACTGCGAGAAAAATTTTGTACAATAGTCAAAAGTACCATCCACATAAATTTTCTCGCTTAAGCAAAGATGCTTTAAATTTGTAGCACAGCTAAACACTAATACATTGAAATCTTCGCTGTTTACTAAAAGAAATTCTTCCTTACGGCTGGTCAAGAATTGCGTCTCTGGTTTAAGCGAACTGTGAACTTCTAGTTTTGTTTTGGGAAGTACAGGTTGTAATTTTCTTCTTGCGTTATTATTCTTTCTTATATACAACAGATCCGTTGCTGTAATACTTGTTGAATCTTCTTTGGCAATACACTCTAAAAGTTAATTTGTAATATTACTATAACTATCGTGGGTGTTTTTTTGCCAATTACTATCGAAGTAAATTTGTTAGCGTTATATAATTTTACTAACAATTTTGTAAAAATACACCCAAAATTATTTTATGAAATATGTAAATTATTTACTTTTTTGCTTTAAAATCACAAAACAATTGGTAAAATTATCACATTACTGTTGATATTATTACATAAAAATACTGAAAATTTATAAGAAACGAGTAAAATTATTATTGTATTTTTGTAATCGTTGTTTATATTTGCTGAATCTATAATAACAAATTTCACATTTTTTTAGTATTATTACAAAATTATTGTAAATCTGTATCTTAAAAGAGACAACGAATTTGTAATTCTACACATTGATATTACAAATGTTTCACATATTTACAATAGATATCACTGCGTTTTTAGAAGCAATTTACATTCATTTTTGTAAAAACGCAGGGTAATTTTACATTATTTTTGCGAAATTAGTATTGAAATTTACAATTCTTTTGCGAAACTAATATTTAAATTTACAATTCTTTTGCGAAACTAATATTGAAATTTACAATAGGTTGCGAAATTGAAAAAGAAAGGACCTTACACACCTCTTATGGATTTTTGACTCGATGTCGAATTTAAAGACATTTTAATAGGTTGTACATTTTAAAAACTTATTGGTTAAACTGAGTCCCATGACTCGTTTCAGAGATATCGGTTGTGAAAAATTGAACTTTTGAAGCCAGTATTAAAATATAAAAATTAAAGTGCCTATGTTGAAGATTAGGTTAAAATAAGCAATTGTTGCAACGGCATGTTCTCGTTCCTATAAGATACTCTTTATTATTTAAAATTTAGTGTATATGCTAGATTTTGGGAAACTCCCTATATAGGACTCCAAATAAAAATTTATTAGCAAAAGTTGTTTATTTTTACCTACTGTTTTATATGTTTTAATTTTGAGCAATTAGATTAATTTTTATTTTTTAACATTGATTTCTTTACTTGCAAGACAACACTTTACAACCTGCTTCTCTAACTAGTCAGAGGATTAAGTTGAACCTATGAAAAATTGTTATGAAGAAGTCGACATCTATGACACAAGACCTTTATTAAATTCGACAGCGAGTCAAAATCCCACAAAAGTCGTGCGGTGCGGCGTTTTGCAATTTTTTATTGTTAATTATATATTGTATGGAATGAATTGAAAGGTGTGTTTTTTCTAATTCCTTCCACTCTGTTTACTTTCTTGACTTATCTCCTTTTTATTGATTCCTGATACCGAATCTTTTAATTGCTTCTCTGCGTCCTCTTATTAAATTAAGCAGACAATTTCACAATCTATTACTGCTACTTATAGAAACGAAAATCATCTATGTGGGTAAGTGAAGTTGAAGAAATAAAACAAATTATAAACTAAAACATATTTGTATTAAAACGATAAAAAAACATGTTACAAAAGTATTCTTATAAATGAAAAAAGGTAGGTACCTACCTTACATTATTTAGTCTTAAACTATTTAAACTTAACATTATACTTATACTAGTTTAGTTAATTCATAATTCCAATGAACATCTTTTAAGGTGCATGAACTGCATTTTGTGAAATTACACTCATTAATTAAAATCTACTTCTATATCAAGATTTAGGAGTTACAATCTTAAATTACTTAAGTATTTAAGTACTGTACAATGTACAGGGTGTTGAAAATAAGTGTATCTACCACCGCATAATGGGGATAGATTTAAATTCTACATTCAAGCCACACACGTGTTTAACGGGGTAGGTACTGCAAATACTTATTTTGTCTAATATGGGTATATATATGCGAGCTAAAACTTTTTCTGTAACTACTTCTAGAGACACAACCCTGTTTTACACATTTAGAAAATTGGTTATTTATTAGGCTATTTTTTAAACACTTATTGCTTTGCAATCTGTTTAAGTGGGAAGAAAGTCTCTATAAGTTCTTAATTGCATAAAACCACCCATCATGCATACATTTAAAAAAACCATTTAAATTACGATGAAGATATAGGTGCAGGTCATATTTTCTTAAAGAATTTACCTTACATCTACAAAAAGTACAAAATAACATTTTAATAAAAATTATAACTTACTTACCGATTATAAATAACATTAACACAAAATAAAATAAAGCTAAAAACCAAAAAGTTTTCCGCGGCGTCTCGTGACAATGCTCTTCGTTGTCTAACAATAAATAAATGGCGCTGGAAGGAGTAAGCAGCTAGCCTTGCTAGCCTTTCGCCTTCCTTACTAGTTTTATTAAGGTAAATTTACAATAACTCTAGTAAAAACGCAATTTTGTTTGTAAAATTAATAAGGTTTTGTTAATTTGAACTAGAAAATAAAAATTTCTTTAAAATTCAGTTGTGCTTATACAATGTCTATAGTAACATTCTTAATTGGTGAAGTAAAATTACCGATTTTTGTGTAATAATAACAATAGTTTGCTAAATAACATTAATAAAATCACAAGATCTTGTAAAAGTAAGAACTAATTTTATTTTTACTAAGATAGATGCTTTAATATTGCTTTTCAAATTTACAATTTACTGTGTAATTTCACCCTTAATTTTTTCAGTGTAAGGGATCGCACAATTTTACTTGGTTGACTGCCAATATCCTCTACAGCTTTACGTTTTGCTGCACTTGTAATCACTTGTCTTTGAACGTTGCGAATGTCACATGCCGAATGGTTATGAATTAAATTCGATTTCGCTATTGTGTTCTCTGGGCCCACTGTATAAATATTTGCTAGACACTTGGCAATCTTACACCTCCACTTTTTCTCGCCACTTTTGAGTTCTTATAGTTATCTACCAAGAGCATAACCTTGCCTCGTTACAGGAGATACAGGAGACTATCACGAAGATATGAAAGCCGATGTCTTTGAAGAATTGTTTGAGTAAATGTTGGATCTTATACCAAAATATGCAACAATTGTATTGGATAATGCGATTTATCACTCTAGGCTGACGGAAAAATTACCGACAAGTGCGTGGCGTAAAAGTGAAATGACAGAATTGCTAAGTTTAAGACAAATAGAATTTCCATTAGATTCCTTAAAAGAAGAACGATTGGTTCTAGCCAATTTACATAAAAATGCATTCAAAACGTGTGTAGTCGATGAAATGGCAAAGTTACGAGGAATATCTGTGCTCAGACTCCGACCTTACCATTTGCGAATTGAACCCGATCGAACTTATATGGGCTCAAATAAAGACAGACGTCGCGTCGCCGCCAGAAAAAACACGACTTATCAATAGGTGGATTTGAAAAAAAGTTCATCTTCCGAACTGGACTATGATTAAGCCATAACGACAAAGTATTATTCGATTTTTGAAAATGCTTTGTTTGTAATATTCTATATTATATCCTGTTTTTGTGATTATATTAGAGCGGTGCTTAACACAAATCCATGAAGTCAAGTAATTAGATAAATATATCAAAGTAAAATTAATATTTCTTGTTCTGTTTTCCAATGATATGATTTGTTTGGCAAATAATTTTAACCGGCAAAAAATCCATTAGTTTATTTTAAAGCAGCTAGATGTAGATACACTGAACACATGCAACCCCCCAGGGATATCCCGTACATTTGGTAGTTAGAGTGAAATAATTACTTGCAACAGTGATTTTAAATCGGCAACGCGCTGAAGTGCTTTACAACAATCATTCCATTATCTTGTCACTTAGTCGAATTTCCCTTTAGGATTCAAAATTTCGTGGATAGAGACATCAGTGTTCTATTTCCGTTCTAAATTATTAAAAAGTTTGACGCTCGAATCAATTATGCAGCGGGTTTTTGCCAGATAAACGATGTTGCATGTGTATTTTTTTAATGAACCCAAAAGAAAAAATAAATTGTGGTTAAATTAACCACAATAAGCAGCTACTTAACCAGGGGCGGATCCAAGCCCTGAGAAAGGGGGGGGGCGGTTGGATTTTTTTATACATCTATACCACATATACTGTGGGTAGCTTTAAAATAAGCCTGAAATCAAACACTTAAATAATCTGTCACATGCTGCAAAATGTATTTATATCGTTATTACCGTATATTATCCCTGGCCCATATACCTACACCCTTCCTGATAGAAGGTATAGAAGTTATTGGTCTTTTGGCCTTTCTGGCTGATTTCCAGAAAGGTTTTTGATCCCCCTTCTGAGCTTCTGGATTTTCTAATTTAAAATAGTCTTGTCATTTGGGTCTCTCGTTTGTTGCCATCTTCTTCTAGATTTTCTCTTTTCACTGATTTCTAAATGGATATTTTTAATTTTATAATATTTAGTAAGTAGTTTTTGGTCAATCCGTGTTTTTCTTTTTTTAAGTGTAAGAAAATAATATCTTTAAAAAGTTGGTGATATATATACATTCTATAACTAACACGTACTCACTCTGCAGCAATTCAACTTAATAGATTACGCAATTATAAAATAGATTTCTCATTCGATTAAGGTCTCACTGGCACGCCGTAGACCAGCGAAGCCACGTGACTCGGTCACGTGAACACTTCAGATACGATTAGATGTACGGATGTTAGTCGTAGGGCCACGTGTCACGGCTGTCACGCGAGCTTGGTGATGCTCATTTTGAGGACATCCTTATGCCAGCATTAAAAAGCTTGTTATACTTACCTTGGTATTTATTTGTAGTTGTTGGTTTGTTCGAAGTTCTCACATGTTGTCTGGAAGTTTTTCTTAAACTTGCAACTACTGTGAGCGTGTTACATTGTAGTAGCTGATCCAAATTAAGGACATGTTTGTTCCTTAGGGAAGGTCATCTTCAGCAATAAAATGTTAACTTATAGTTCGAGCAACAAACTATGACACAGGAGAAACAATCGGAAAGAAGGCTGGTTATAGTTTAAACATATTTAAAATTGGCAAATTCTATATCTCAGTGATAGTAATAAAGTGGGGTAATTCAATCATAGATATTCCCGGGCTGAAGATTATTCATATTAAAGAGGAAAGAATAATCCAAAATTCTTCACAAATGTTTAATATTTTGCTCTACGCGTTTCGGTTTCTTAAACCATTTTCAAGAGCTGTCTAAAAAGTTCATTTACACTATTGGACAAAAGTAGAGCAACAAAGTGCTTCTATTTCTTTGCATTTAAAAAATTAATTATATGATTATGATCGCTAGCTAATTTTAATAAAATATTATCCCCACAATATTAGTATTATTTCACAATATTTTGGTACACTTTAAACAAAATGAAGGTAGAGAAATATTTATAATTATAAAAATCGACGAAATGAATTGCGACAAAATTAAAGCAACAAATTGTGTCAACAGTATTTTATTTTACATATTACGATAAAAAAACATTAAACACATTTAATAATTACAATAGCTAAAAGTATATATGTTAATAGTTAACAGAATATCCATTATTTTTTATTACTTGCCGACAACGTCGCGGCATTGAGGCAATCAGTTTTTGACCAGTATTTTCGGAAAGGTTTGTCCAAACTTCATTGATTTTATTTACCAATGATTGTTTATTTGGAAATAATTGTGTACGAATTCCACGTTCAACTTCTTCCCATAGATTTTCAATGGGGTTAAGGTCTGGGGATTGTGCCGGCCTCTGAAAAACCCGAACGTTATTTTCTTGAAACCACTTTTGAACAATTCGTGAAGAGTGTTTTGGATCGTTATCCTGTTGAAAAATAAAACGCAACGGCATTTCCCACTCTGCATAAGGCAACATTACATTTTGCATTATATCTCTATAGACAAATCGATCCATGGTGTCATTAATGAAGTTTGAAGGGCCCACCCCATTCCATGAGAAAGAACCCCATAGAAAAACACTGCCTTTGCCATGCTTAACTGTGGGTGTAACGTATTTAGAATTAAACCTTGTATTGATTGGCCGTCTTACACGCTTCATTCCATCAGAATTGAAAATTTTATAACGCGTTTCTTCGCTAAATAAAACTTTTTTCCACTCGTCTACTGTCCAATTTAAATGTCGACGTCCAAAATCAAGCCTAGCCACTCTATTTCTTGTCGAAATAAGGGGCTTTTTAGCCGGCGTCTACTAAATAACTTTGCGTCCACCAACCTTCTTTGAACTCTCCTTGGACTAACCATAATTTCGGGAATTTCAGCAATAATTCTAGGTGCAGACATCCAAGGATCGTTTGGAGAAATTCTTTTAATGCGTCTGTCTGTCCAAATTGTTGTTTTTCTCGGCCTTCCCGATTTCGGTACTTTCTCTAAATGTCCCTTTGAAAGTAACTTGAAATTATTTTGGATACGCTGTATCTTGGTAAAACAAACTGTCTTGAAATTGTGGCTTGTATTGTACCTGCCAAGTGTGCATTCACTACTCCCTGCTTCAATTCTTTCGAAATTGGAATACCTCTTGGCATGATTAATGCAGCACAGAAATATTAATTAACAATAAATTAACCTCTGCAAAAATAAGTTAACTTTTACTTTCACTAAAACCTTTTTTTTTTAGGAAAATATTAAAATGTTGCTTTACTTTTGACGCATTACAATACTGTGTTTGAAACTTTACGTCAATATCAGTTCATTTGTTTTGATTGTTGGAAAAAGCTGTTGCCTCCGATAACAGCAGCCTACTTCGATATTTAAGACACAATGTATTTAAATACGATAGCATGCATTTAATATTATAAAATCGAGATTTCTTTAATTTTTCGAAAATGTTGCTCTACTTTTGTCCGATAGTGTATATAATAATCTCAATCCAAAATCAAAATTATTAGGTGTTACTTACATAACATAATCACAAACTTTACATTACTCTCTCAGAAATCGCCTAATGACAAGAGATCAGCTTTTGGCCTACATTTAAGAGAGAATTTACATAATTTTAATACTAAAGACAACTAAAATGCGAATAAAGGCCATAAGCTAATTTTTTTAGAAAATATATAAATTGCCAAATTAGAGATTAATAATCAGATTGAGTGTTTGAACGATCCTGTCAACGCCCACTACAGAGAAGCAGCGAAAATTGTGAATTAGTTTAAATAGTGAATGTTTGTTTAAATAATCGTACCTCGTTTTGTACAACCTAGATGCCGCTCTGGTTCGGTATACATATTTTGTTTTATTTTTTTAAAACATCTTTTTGATTTCTGTATCTTGAATGGCACCTTCCCATCTATCTGGAAAAAGTCACATGTTATACCTATACCTAAAACAAACAATCCTAAACAGTTAAACGATTTAAGACCGATAAGCATTTTATGTGTTCTCTCTAAGTCATTGGAAAAAATCGTAGAGGGCCAAGTAAGAAGGTTTACTGATAATAATAATATACTTCCGGAACACCAGTCAGGATTTCGTAAGGATCACAGCTGCGTCACAGCCCTAGCAAAGGTCACCGATGACATACTTGCTGAAAACGATAAAAACAAACTAACTGTCCTAGTACTCCTGGATTATTCAAAGGCATTTGATTTAATAAATCACCAACTACTAACAGCTTTACTGGGCTTTTTGGGCTTTTCAGTCCATGCAACCAATTTTGTGACTAGTTACTTGGCGGACAGATTTCAAGCTGTAAGAATTCAAAAAGAATTGTCAGATTTTTCACTTGTTTCTAGTGGTGTACCACAGGGCTCCGTTCTAGGGCCACTACTGTTTACACTATACACTTCACAATTTTATAAAGTACTTATGCATTGCTCAACTCATTTCTATGCGGACGACACACAAATATATTTTTCCTTTTTTCCAAGCGAAATGGCTGCTTCTTGTCATTTAATCAATCGGGACCTGGACGCCCTCTGCGACATTTCAAACAAATATTGCCTTAAACTCAATCCCCTAAAATCACAAGTAATGCTGTTTGGCAGAGCTGCTGCCCGTCTTAAATGCTTAGAGCATGTCAACATCTGTCTTAATAACGAGAAGCTCACTCTCATAGATGAAGCAAAAAATTTAGGTGTACTCGTTGATTACAAACTTAAATTTACGAAACACGTCACGACTATAACTAAAAGAGCTTTCTGCAATTTAAAACTCGTATATTCAAGTCGCCATTTACTTAGTAAGAAATGTCGTACACTACTCTGTGAATCGTTAGTACTATCGCATCTTAACTATGGGGATGTGGTTTATGGCCCAAATCTGCTCCGCGCAGATTCACGCAGACTGCAACTGGTTCAGAACTCCTGTATTAGGCTAATTTGTGGCCTGAGAAGAGAAGCGCGCGTCTCTTACTCACTTAGAGATCTGGGGTGGCTCAATATGGAAAAGAGGCGACAATTACATTGCCTTACATTTTACCATAAAATAATACTAACTCAAAAGCCGGCTTATTTGTATAAAAAACTAAAATTTAGAACTTCTATTCACAACATTAATGTCAGATTTAAAAACCTCTTGACTCCGCCACAGCACAGGACAACCCAATATCGTGGATCCTTTTCATACAACGTCACCAAGCAGTATAACATACTAAGCGAGACTTTAAAAAATACAAACCTTCCAACGTTTAAATACAATATTAGGCAAGTGTTAATGAGCAACAATGATTAAGTGTTTAGGATTATTGTCTTTTGTAATTGAGTGTATAGTAATATAGGTAATTATTGGTTATGTTATTGTAATTGTTATTGAATTATGGTTATTATTATTATTATATTACTTTAGCATTATTGAATTATATTACAATCATATATTGTTTTAAAGTTTAAATTATGAATTAAAATATCAGTCAATTATACTTTCTGATGTCGTTTTGACAGATTCAATTAAGATTTTAGGGATACATTATCTAGAGAATGCAAGTTTTGTTGGGTTGATTGTAAAAGCGCTGCTCACTGCTATGGCAGATGAGTGCGAAATCTGCCCTTGTCAAATGGAATAACACAATATTATTATTATTATTATTATTATTTCTTAGTTATTTTCCTTCGTTTTTTTTTTTTATCTTGTATATTATTCTTACTGACAATAAAAGCATTTATTATTATTATTATTATTATTTTTTGGGCTTATCCCGTTGATCAATTTTATATAGTTAGTTAACCTGTGTTCGCCATAGTAAACTTGTTTGTGCCCTTAATGTAAAGTTTGTGATTAAATTATGTAAGTAATACCTAATAATATTGATTTTGGATTGAGATTATTATACAGGGTGGCCAATCAGTACGACAAAGGTCAATATCTCCTGTACCATTAAAGATAGCGGAAAACTTTTGACGAAGCTTATTAAGGGCTAAGAGATGCATCTTTTAAAATTGTTTTCGTCTATACAGGGTGCTCCAAAAAACCGGCACGGTAGAAATTTTATATTTTTTAAATGGAACACCCTGTATATATTTACATATTTTAATTTGCCGTAAATTACTTTACATAGCACCGTAACTATTTAGTATTTATACACATTTTTGCAACGTTGCCGAATAGATGGGAAAATCCCTTAAATTTGTGAAAAAACATCGTTCAATAAAATGTGTAGTATATAGGTAACTAGAAAAACGACAATGGTAAAATACATTCAGTTTTTTTGCTAGAGTTTTAGACAAAAACTAAAATACGACCAGTATTTGTAGAGAGAGAGAAAAGACCTCAACAAAAGTTAAAGAGGATGAAAATCCCTACAAGTCATAGTAATCAAATTCAAGGGTGTTTCATTTGAAATAAATGAGAAAATTAGGTTTAAAGTTCGTTAAGTTGGCATGTCCGTAGAAATCACCTTGTACAAAAATATGAATCTATTTTACCCTAGGCGACTTCTGTCAACACTTCTCTTTCCATTATAAAAATATTTTGTTTCCAATTATAATAAGTTAAAAAATACTACACATTTTTTGAACGATGTTTTTTCACAAATTTAAGGTATTTTCCCATCTATTCGGCAACGTTGCAAAAATGTGTATAAATAATTACGGTGCTATGTAAAGTAATTTACGGCAAATTAAAATATGTAAATATATACAGGGTGTTCCATTTAAAAAATATAAAATCTCTACCGTGCCGCTTTTTTGGAGCACCCTGTATAGACGAAAATAATTTTAAAAGATACATCTCTTAACCCTTAATAAGCTTGGTCAAAAGTTTTCCGCCATCTTTAATGGTACAGGAGATATTGACCTTTGTCGTACTGATTGGCCACCCTGTATAAAAAAAACTTTTTAGACAGCTGTTGAAAATGGTTTAAGAAACCGAAATATTTGTGAAAATTTTGGATTTTTTTTTCCTCTTTTAGAGCAAGAATCGAACTTTTACATTTTCTACATAAATATTGGGCAATTGTGCAACCCAAAATTGCAACCAGGTAGAACCTCTATTAATCTGTCAGTATCGAATCTTCACTTAAATTAAAGGATTTCCTTTCCTCATAGTATGTGTACCAGCTGGCTTTGTTTAATGTTTCATTTCACCTTTTCCTTATTTGAGGCACCAGTATACCTGGTTTAAAATGTAAAAAATAGTAGACCTTTAAAAAAAAAAAAGAATAAATAATTACAGCTTGACATTAAAAAGATCCACTTTCATTTCGTCTTTCGACTTCGTTTATTCATTATTCTTATACTTTAGGTAAGGGAAAGTCTTACAGTATGCATGGAGAACCAGTGGTCAAGTTTAACCGGTTTATCGAGTTTTTTGAAAAAAAATGCTATAGAAACCTTATAAACTTCTACTGTAGGTAGAAGTTCCTCCATTCCATGCTTGGAGGAGCATTAATCTCAACTCGAAAGCATGCTGGTAACGAAAAACGTTTCTTTATAACGATTTTTTCTTCCTCATTTGATCCATCCATCTCATTATAGACACGTAAATTTTTAAACATGCTAAATTAAAAAATGAACACAAACAAACCCGGCTATAATAAGTTAACCGACCCAGGGAAGCCAGATTTTTAACGAGCTTTTTCATCGCGTATCGATATAATTTAGCCTCGAGCTGTGATACCCAGTGTGCAGTATGGGATGAAATTCAAAAAAGGAAGCCAATTAGTTTAGACTAAAGAGAGTGGCTGGTGATATTATTCTGTGTTAGGGACGCTACCCCAAGCATTGTGAGTTTTTTGAGGTATATGCTAGAATTTTCAGGTGGAGGCGGCGAATTCGATGTCTAAATTTGCCCTAAGGGAGTTATTCAAGGTATTGCCTTGTTTGTCATCAAAGTCGGTGTTGAATGATAGTTTACTATGACATATGCCTTAATTCCCTATCCAGTTGATTGCAAGTTATTTCGCGTTAAAATTCAAAATGTTAAAGTTCGCATAAGAAAAGGTAGGAAATATAAGAGAAGTAGAAAATTCAATTCCAAGCGATCCAAGGAAAGCGTGTGGAAACAATTTTTAAAATTAGTAAAAATATGAGTTTTTCCTGTGTAATACTTTTATTGAAGTTGAAAATGTAGCTAGAGTTTTATTTCACCCATTCAAGTTATTACCAAAATATTCTTTTAAACAATCACACAATATAAAAAATAACAAGGGTTAATAGTAACGATTAAAGGGCGGAGTATATGCAAAGTGCATGTATATGTTTTGCATATTCTGTCAATTTTGTAATAAAAGCATATTTTCCCCAAATTATTATTTTATGAGCATATTTTCATATCTTTGGCGTTATCAAGGAATTAAAAACGCCCGGTCATGAAAACTCGTAGACTCATAGGTTTAATGTCCAGTCCGGCACATATTTACATTTTGGTTATACACAAGGTATTTATTGGGGGTTTCCGGGGTTTGCAGGTATATTGTTAGGGGTTATTTTTTGTCATTTAATAATGCCTTATTATTACCTGCTTAACAAACTGTATTTATATCGGGTTGTAATACGTACCTACTTCTGTTTTAGTTTTTCGAAAGACTTCAGTATCTTCAGTGTGAAACTAGTGATTTCAAATTTGTGTTCAAAATGTCTAAAGTGGCGAAAACATCTTCGTGGATTAAGAGCTTCCCAGAGTTAGAGTTTAGTGGAGAAAAAGTCTTCTGTAAATCTTGTGCAAAAATTATTGTTTGTGAAAAGAAGTTCTAAATCAATCAACATTTAAAAACACCGCTGCATAAATTAAAGTTACAAAAAATTAAATCTGAGCCAGTTCAGCTAAGTGTAAAAAACGCATTTCAAAATGTTGGCGAAAAATCGAAATTTTTCTTTAAGACTTATTTATGCAAGGCTTTGGTTGCAGCAAGCATACCCTTAAAAAAATTGCTAAATCCGTAATTTAGAGGATTTTTGCAAAAATATTGTCAACAAACCATTCCTGACGAATCCACGCTTAGAAGGAAGGATGTCCATTCAGTGTACGAAATCGTTTTAGGAGAAATTAGAGCTTCACTGGGTGATAAACATTTTTACATTATTGTTGATGAAAGCACATATGCTTGTGGCAGATATATCGCACAAATTCTGATTGGAGCACTTCAAGAAGATAAAGCAACATACCCATATTTAATAGCTTCTAAGCAGCTAGACAAAACTAAAAATGCGACCGCAACCCGATTTATTCAGTAGTCCCTATAGAGCTTTTTCTTACCAAATCCAGTCCTAGATGAGAAGTTTTTAGTGCTTTTGTCTGATGCAGCACCGTATATGGTAAAAGTAGGCCAAAACTTAAGAATCTTTTACCCCAATATGTGAGTTGTCTTTGAAATAAACCGAGTCGCAAAAACCGCCAGAACTGAATATCTTTTTGTAAATGAATTAATTTCAAATGTAACAAAAGGCTAAAAGCACCTCTAAGAGTGCAGATATATAAAGAGAGATTACCAGGAGTTAGTTTACCTCCAGAACCTGTAATTACCCGGTGGGAAAGATGGATTAAGGCCGCAATATTCTACGCAAAACGTTTCGAAGCCATTAATGAACTAATTTTGGATTTAGATGATGATTCGCAGTGTGTTATGCAAAGCAAAGAATTGTTAAAAAGTGCAAGTGTAGTTAAAGATCTTGTTTTTATTAAGGTTAATTTCAGTTTTATACCGGACATAATATCCTCGTTATAGAGTAGAAGTTTAGGTTTAAGAGACTCAATTAGTATTGTTGAAACTTTTTCCGCTTAATGTAATGGCATTCCCGGTAAAGTAGGAAGTCAAGGTAAGGAACATAATGGATGTAACTGTAAAAAATATTGAAGGATTTAAATACTTAACTACTGAAAGCATTTATGAAAGTAAACCATCCAACGAAGTTGGATCTTGATCTTATACTTTACTACCTAAGTTGCAGTATTATCCGATTACATCAGTAGATGTTGGAAGAAGCTTTTCTTTGTATCAACATATTTTTACTGATTGAAGACAATCCTTTTAAGTTGAAACTTTTAAAAAATATTTAATAATAAATGCCTTTTATACAATTTCAGGTTAAAAAAATTGTTTACTTTTATTTCTCTTTGTTTTTTTTTTGTATTTTTTTTTAAATAAACATCTTTTATAGAACCCAGTATGCATATTTGGTCAAAAAAATGCATATATATAACTGCATATTTTAAAGGCAAACAAGGCATATACTGGGTGTTTCCTAACTACGGTACGTAACTTTAGAGGATGATACGTAAGCTCGTTTTAAGAAAAAAAGTTCCTATGAACATATGTCCGATGTTGCTTCGTTTCTGAGATACAGGTGGTCAAAGTTTTATCTTTATTTTTATTTTTTCTTAATAGTTTTTGAAATAATGTCGATATTAGAACTATAATCCGTATCTATAGGTTTTTTGAAACGCAAATTTCGAATTTGATGTTAGTGTGGCTCCTACTTGTAGAGGGCGCCACCTATATGTCTTTTTACTCTTTTGAGGGATCATAAGTTTTTATATGTGCTTGTATTACATTTTTAAGCAAAAAAATAGATTTTCCTATCATTCTTACGTGAAAAAGATATACTTGGTAGAAGTCGCTAGGAGCAACCGTTCTCGATAAAATTAATAATAAAAAACAAATAACATTTATTTGCATATCGCTATGCATATATGAGAGTTTGATAAAATTGCATTTATCTCCTAAGCAAAGCCGAAATTATTTTTTTTTTATTTTACTATTTTTACGGTTTGTCGGCGTATCTGAGGCCATCTTGAACCGGTCATCGACCGTACGGTTTTTAATCGTGCGGTCTACCGACTGGAGAGTGTGAAACGGCACCTTCATCCTACGAGATATCCGATCTCATCCGGCCTGTCCGGCGTGAATAGGATGGTTTTGATGTCGATTCATTTTACACTCTTCCCTAAGACAAGAGCACGCGGTGTTTCCCAAGCGGTCACCCATCCAAGTACCTACTAACCGCGCTCGACACCGCTTAACTTCGGTGATCTGACTGGAACCCATTTCCATTTTAAATTCTTTATTTTCCTATTCGTTATAATGTTAAGCTTAATATCTAATTATCCTACCTAAGGCCTATTGCCCTTACACAACTAATTATATAATTGCGCAATTACATCGGCTCTTAAGTATTTTAATTTAACAGAGTTGGGCGCATATGGGCCGTATAAATACGACCCAAAATGCGCCCAAAAAAACAGGGCCATAAGCTCTGCGGCCGTTGGTATGGCCTGGGATACAGCTTGACACTTAAATAAAAAATTTTATTTACACCCGTCCTGGCAAGTGACACATACATGTATTTTGAAAGAACCGAAACGCCAAAGCAAGCACGCTGGGAAAAATTGCAAAAAAACCCAGTCAGATTAGCTGACTGGAACCGGTGCTTATGTGTCGCTAGGCCACGAAATTATAAAATTATCAAAAGGTACTTTGCATTAGACAATGAACTGCCTACATAACAGTTTAATCAAGAGAGTAAACGGCAGTGGCGTAGGTACATATTTTTTCTTCGGTTAAAAAATTGTAACACCCTGTATCTCCGAAACGAAGCATTTCCGGACATATGTTCATAGGAACTTTTTTTCTTTAAACGACCTTACGTTTCACCCTCTAAGTTTCGTACCGTAGTTAGGAAACACCCTGTATATGCGCATATTTTGGCTAAATTTTAGTGCAGATATTCCGTCCTTTACTTATTACTAAAGTAGCAGGAAGTCAAAATAACACCTACTTTCTAACTTTTTGTTACAATTTGAAGTTAAAATAAACTATCTTTCTTTTAACTTTAGAAACATGAAATATACTAAACTAGATTAAAACTAGTTTAATATTGGAAATGTCGGTTTTTAACTTATATTATGTAATTAACTTGCGTTGGGCTACATTCTTGGTGAAACCGTATATTATCCATTATAGGTAAAAATAAAATTACTTGTTATGTTTCACTATTTATTCAGTTACCTGACACGCGTGTTTCGACTCTTTCGGGTCATTTTCAAAAAAGTACTTCTTTGAAAATGACCCGACGCGTGTCAGGTAACTGAATAAATAGTGAAACATAACAAGTAATTTTATTTTGACCCATAATGGATAACTTATATTACTAAAATAGAAGGAATTCTACTTTTTGTGACTTCACTCTTTTAATATATTACATTTATATGGCATGTATTCGTTAACATATGTCAAAAAATTTCCACCGTAATCACGCCTATCATTATGGTACAAAAAAACAGGCCTTTCATTAGTCGAAATTTGTCTTAGTCTCCTTAAATACCGCTCTTGATTTCAAATTATCGGTGATTTTAAAGAACTTCCGAAAAAATGTTGTCGGCACACTGATGAAACTGTGCTTCCTTAATCAAATAATCTGATTTATTTGGTAATAAATAAATGTGATTTTAATTAACTAAATTTTATTTAACTGAAATAAATTAGAGTATTTCGTTTTATTTGCAAAATTATTTGACTGTTGGTTGATTTGTGTCAAATAGTAAAACCCTTCAAACAAATATTTTACCAAAAAAAACCACTAAAATAACAAAATCTAAATAACTAATTATTTAATCGAACTAATTTTTATTTAGGAACTAAATCCCGTTAATCGCTAGTTAAATCACCCAATAGAGAACTATTGAAATGTCTAGGTCATTTAAACTAAATAATTATGTATTTACATTAAATCCTTAATATAAAACAACCAAATATTTACAAATAACTAATTATTTAATCGAAGTATATTTCAAGTTAAGAACTAAATACCTTTAACTTTACTTTAAATCATTCATTGCCGAACTTTTCAAATAATTTGGTCATCCAAACTAATAATTAAATATTTAAATGAACTCCTGTCGCCTACTTTGGGCTTTGAGTAATTTGATTGGTTATAAAAGTGGCCTGCTCATCGCGTTTTTGGTCATTGGTGTTCGATTTTGTCTTGTAGAAATTTATAAGTGAGAGTGAAATCTTCTTTGTTAGTGGCACAGAAGTTAGTGGTTCCATCAAAAATTAAAACGAAGATATGGGGAATAAACGTAATATGAATAATTATTTAGAAGATTGGGGTATATCGAGGGGTATATCCCATATTATGTTAGATACTTTTCAAGGTAGGAAACTATATTTGAATCTTTTAGTTACGCATGAAACGAGTTAAAAAAGTAAGATAAGAGGCAAAGAAAAGATACTTGTAATACCTAATTTGAAATTTCGAACACAAAATCTTTTTAGTAGCCAGGTATTTATAAATCATGGCTACCTAGGTTACAAATAAGACAGTTTTTTTCAATTTTCACCATAATTCAATACCTATCAAACCTCCTAACGTAAAAAATATAATATAATTAATATAATATTAATAATTATTGTACCTAATATTTGCAAATTTGCCTTTATTTCATTTTTTATCAAACTTCTCTATAATGTTTTATTGATGTATATTTTAAGGGGAACAACAACTAATGGTCGGTTTATACAGCAAGATAACATAACATAAAAATAAAATAAGAGTTGAATCTACAGATCTGCCATAAGACGTTTATGGAAACACATAACATAACAAAAAATAAGAAATAAAATAAGAGATGGTTATCTTTTAAATTTTATGTTATTTTCATGTGATAATCGTTGTGCGCGTGCGCGTAACTTGTCATAACCTTTATTTTTGGCAAAAATGTGTTTTTTCTGTTGGTTTGCCTTATTATTTGAACACTAAAAACAATTTGATAAGGTTTGTGATTAATATGGTATAGGTACTGATTAAACCATATTCAATAACAACATTTCGATATTTCCTATTTTTATGTGACGTCTGTATAAACACGTAGGTACCTACTTGAATAAAATAAGAACTGATTTGAGTGAACATTCTGATCTATTGAAAATTAAAAAAAGGTATTTAAACCAAATAAATTTATATTTGATCTAAATAAATATAAAAGACAAGTTAAACAATTATGTACTTGAATAAAGAAACAATCACTTTGATGGAAATTACCGGTTTATTTAAATTAAATTGTTTAATTAAATAACGTTGTTGTTACGGCAAATACATGTGAAACAAAAGTAAAATAAATATGTACTTGATAAAATATATATAAATATCAATCAAATAAACATTTTGTTAACTTAACTTTTAACCTATTTAACCTTAAGTCATTGAAACGGCTTATTTAAGTTAGGTTAGTTTTAAGGAAATAAATATTTGCTTGAATTTTGTATTTAGTGATTAATTCCAAATAAAAAGTAATTTGTATCAAATCAGATGATACTAATTGAGGCAAATAATCCCTTGGTATTTTTCAAATACATATTTGTTTGGCTAATAGGAAACAAATATTTATTCGAGTCAATGGTAAATTTTTTTAACTCAAATAATTATTTCTATCAGTGCACGATCTTCGATTGTTATGAAAGTTTGTTACTATGCAATTTAAGGAATAACATTTCTTTCGACAAAACCACGGCGAGTGGTTCTGTCAAATGTCCTGAACGAAGCTGCCAGACAGCAACAAACATGAATAAACACAACAGAAACATTTTACCAGACAGAGTTTTCTCTTGAATAATAATATTCGAAATAACGAAATGGAAAACGAAAAATGTTTATTTGGACAGTGATTGATTACCTAACCCGACAAAATTATGTCAACAGTAAAAACACAACAGCTCTTTTTTTATTGCATAACTTACTTTCTCTTTGTAACGAAATTATTTTGTAAATCAGCAAAAATACTGATGAAACAATTTTCAGTTTAAAAGGAATTTATCCTCAAAAGAAATTTTTGGCAGGATTAATATAAATTATTCATTAATTTTTTAGTTATTTCCGACCGTCCGTAATGACCAAACTCCACACTTTTTCTAAATATTTTACGCTTTATTGTTTTTTATGGAATGCGCAATAAATTTTTCTTTATTTTATGATATTTGTTGATTCAAAGCTTCACCAAAGCAACTCATGTTGTATGTTTCATTAGCAGCAATACTTAATAATTTTAACTGACAGGGCAGATGTCAAAGTGACATACGCCTACTAGATGTAATCAATAGATGAACAGGGATTTTTATCGGTTGCACCTTTTTAATCGCTGTCAAAATGGCAAACTTGTTATCACTAAATGACACATTTTAACACTGGACAACCATCCTGTTGGTTTTGTCAGTAGAAAAAGCTCGCCGTCATGGTATTGTGCCAGTAGAAAACAATCTATCGATTTTGTTCCCAGAAAAAATATTTAAACATGAAAAAAATGCTTAATTTCAACGAATTTTGAGATTTCAGGGTTTTTGTCGCTTTATACGGGTAGTGCGTCCACTGGTTTGATTAGCGGCGCCCCCCGCGGCAGTGTTTGTCATTAGCTCGGTTAACTCACAGTTTCTGTTTGCCAATCGCAGATGGCTGGTGTTTCCCCGAATGTTTGATTTGGCAACGTGGTTATAGTTTTAGTACGATACGTTTGACGTTAAGACGCGGGTGGATTTAATTTGCCCCCCGGGTTAACAGGCCTTAATTGAAGTTTATTTGGTGTAATTTGTTTGAGGATTAGATGAAAGCTAATTAATTATACCTACGGACTGTCAATAAAAAACGAAACAAATCAGAAGCGTCAATTATTTAAATTATTTTTGTTCTAAAATGTTACAAATTAAAAATACTAGGTAAAACTCTACTGTATTAAGATCGGGTGATCTCAAAGGCCAATTTCGAAAATGGGAACAAATTTCAACTTTTTTTTTGTTTCCCGAACAAAACCTATTTTTTTTTTATTGAACTACGCCCAAGTAACTAAAAAATACCCATTAAAGATTTTAGTTAGCTCGCAAAGAAAAATTGAATTATTGGTTACAATATTTTAATTTATAGTATTTATAGTCATATACAATGAACATTTTAATTTATAGGCATTTACAATGAACATACAAACAATACATTGTTGGTTCAACAATAGCAATTAAATAGCACATTTTTATCAGTGAGTCTAAAGTTAAGACACTCATTTTACGCTTCTTGGCCTGTCTTTTGAAAGCAGTCTCGGCGGCATCTCTCATAATAGTCCAACAGTAGTCGGCTAACATCTCACAGTTCCATTTTCCCTGATACCTTCTGTCCATGTTTGAAATATCCTGGTGGAACCTCTCACCGCGCTCGTCACTTACAACACCACAATTTTCCGGAAAGTAATCCAGATGAGAATCCAGGAAATGAATTTTCAACGACATATTACACCCTAGGTTTTGGTAACATAAAAGAAGTTGGGCAACCAGGTCTTTACAATTTTCTGCTTTTATGTTTCCCAAAAAATTTGTTGCAACCATTTTAAGGGCACTCCAAGCATCCTTTTCCTTGCAAGTATGGAATCGAATTGCGCATCTCCGAAAAATTTCCTAATCTGGGGACCCACAAATATTCGCTCTTTAATTTTAGTGTCACTGATTCTAGGGAACTTTTCTTTTAAATAACTAACACGGCCTTTTTTGTCCATGGCCTTTACAAAATTTTTCCCAATTTTATATGAAGTGGCGGTAGTAAAATCTTTTCTGGGGGAAGTAATGGCGCGCTGGCTACATTTTTGTTTCCTGGCTTAAAAGACTCTCTCGGTGGCCAAATTTTTTTAATGTAGTGATCCGATCGTGCTCGACTGTACTATTTGCAGAGGAAGCAGCAGTATTTCGAATAACCTAGCTGCATTCCAAGCAAAATCGCCACAACTTTTAAATCCCCACAAATTTGCGAATTATATCTTTCATATTGTATGGTCTCCAGTAACAATTTCAAATTGCTATAGGTTTCTTTCATGTGGACTGCATGACCAATTGGGACTAAAATAAACTTGTTTCCATTATGGAGTAACACAGCTATAAGACTTACTTTTGAGGAATCAATGAAAAGTCTCCAGTCTTTTGGATCATAGTCGAGATTTAAAGCTGCTATTAATTTTTCTGACGGCTTCGGTACACAGAAAATTTTACTTCATCTTAAAGTAAGTTCCATTGTCGCAATCGAGAGGCCAATAGTTCGGATTTTTTCTTAGGCAATTCCAAATCCCTTATAAGGTCACTTAGCGTTTTTCCAAAAAGTGCACCGCTGAATTTTAAATGAATTTAGACATTACTTCTGGGGCTCACTGTATATCAAAACCATTAAATCAGCTAATACCAAATCTTATGCCGAAAAGTCCAAGAGGGATGTAACCTTAAAATTGCCGATGATCCACTAATTTGTTTTCATAATATTTGGCCACACTGAAATTCAAGAAAAACAACTTTTATTCCACTTTTTCTTTTTGCTATTCCATCGACTCTATACCGAAACAGCAGTCTGTTGGGAGTCGCTAAAAAGTCTAGAGACTCCCAACAGAGAAGCACTCTATAGTACAACATCAAAAGAGCGCGACCTCTCCCCCATGTATTTATTTTATTCTTATACACACATACACTTGTATCAAGATTGCTAAACTTCGCCCGATATATGGAGGAAACGGAGGGTTTGATTCCTATAAAAATAATAACAAGAAGTTAGGCGTCATTGCAGAGCGCTTTTAGTAAAGTTTATGTTGATTGTATTAGATTTGTGATTTTTAGGGGATAGTATATCGTCAGGAAGAAAATGGGGACGTGCGTAATAAGGATGTACAACATCGACAATTGGGGGATTTCGGGGAGGTTGTACCTAATAGAGCATATTTTATTGGGATTAACTCTTGTTCGTCTGAAATTTTTTAAAATTATTACCTATTTAATTTAAAGAAATAGTCCCTTCTCAAAGTAGAGTTGAAAGTATAGGGAAAGGAAACAAAGTCAAAAAGTCTTTCTCCACTAATTTAATAAAAGAGCAGTCAAGGGCTCAATTTTTTCATATTAATGAGTCTACATGTTTTGAAGGTAGTGACTTTCATCCTCAGGAGACAAAAGAAATGTTGCTGTTAGTATTAGCAGTAGCGAAAAATTTTGGTGGAAGGTGACGTTGATGGAGCTTTAAAATTTGTAAAGTGTATTAAGCAGTGAACGAAACTTGATGAAAACAATCAGCATACCGAAACGTTAGATAAAATTTAGTTCAAATTTATTTGTACAAGGTCTGTCACCCTTAGACTCTTATGAAGGAAAATGAGGGTCTTCATATTATAAAGGTTTTTATGAAGGGATATACCTACACAGTGTAAAAAGTCTCGGATCGGTCAATTATTTAGAAAATGGGGCACAATATAAAAAAACTTCCGGTATAAAAGTTGTAGGCCTTTAAAAAATCTATAAAACAAGGATATCTGTAATTATACAGGGTGCCTCAAACAGTCATGGTAAACAAAACTTTGGTTTATTCAAATGGAATGACCCCTTTTTAATCACGTTTTCTGATTCCCCTAAATATTCTAAACAACAATTATGAAACATGTCATATGGCTAAACCTATTAGTTTAAGAAATACTTCGAGTTAAAGGACCTAAATACAACAGGTAAGATATTACCTACATTTTGCATTCTTACAAGCTGGTACCAGAATGTTTTGCGCTAAAACTGTAAAAAAACATAAAAATTGTACTAAATGTACCCACGCACGTTTTGTCAAAAATTTAATAACAATTAAATTAAATACAAGCAGTAAAATTAATAACAAATTTACAAGAACAAAAATAAATTTAAGTAAGTCGTTATTTAATTAAATGTTGAAAATGTCCCCTCCCACAGTTTGACAATGGGCTAGGTTATAATAAAATTTGTCGATGACATTTTGTAACATTTCTTGGTTACTAGATTCACATTCTTCAATAATTCTTCTTCTCAATTCGTTCAGATGTGCCGGCTTTGTCACATACACCTTATTTTGTAGTTGTCCCCAGGGAAAATAATCAAGGGGCGTTAAGTCTGGCGACCTAGCGGGCCATTCTATGGGGCCCCTTCGCCCTATCCAGCGGTTAGGAAAAGTATTATTTAAGTAAACTCTTACAGCTCGCCCAAAATAAGGAGGAGCTTCGTCCTGCTGAAACCACGTATGTCGTAATAGTGGTCCTACTGTATTGGTTATTGCTGGCACAATTTGATTTTGCAACATGTGGAGATAATATTCTGCATTCAAATTCCCCTCTATAAAGAAAGGTCCCACAAATCTATTGCCAATAATACTGGCCCACACATTTACTTTCTGGGGGTGTTGAGTGTGTGTTTCTCTCATCCAATGTGGGTTCCGATTAGCCCAGTAACGACAATTATGTCGATTGACATTCCTGTCTAACATGAATGTTGCCTCATCCGAAAAAACTATTTGATTAAAACAATTGTTATTTTCTAAGTTGTAGGATCTGTCATGAATTTTTAGGAAATGATATAAGACGAAACAAATGAATATCAAAAATGGCATATATTTTACAAATTAATGTTTTCTTAGATGGAACACGCTGTATATTATACGCTCTTTTGGTGGAAAAAATTTTAAATATGGGTTAATCATCCACTAGTAGTGTCTGCAAGAATTTGTTTTTCTAATGGGGATATAGGTAAAGTTTGTCGGTTTTTGTCTTTTGTTGATATTCATATTAAATTTTATTAATTTTTTTTCTATATTTTTGTAGTATCTACATAATATTTTAACAAGAATAGTTTGCCTGTAGACAACTTAAATCTAGTAGACAAACAAAGACGTAATAACAGTTGCCGCACATTCAATACGCCATTATTATTATTTTGTCCACGCCTACTAATGTTATTTATCAAAATTGTAATTATTAACACAACCCTTTAAATTTAAGATAGACCATATAAACCATATGTATTTGAAATGAGAATAAAATTTTTCATCAGAATAGCGTATAATATATATAGGGTGTTTCATTAAGAAAACATTAAATTGTAAAAAATTTGCCATTTTTGATGTTCATTAGTTTGTTTCTTCTACTATTATTTCCTAAAAATTCATGAAAGGCCCTACAACTTTAGTTCTTAAAGTTTTTTGATATTTCTTCAAATAAATGAGATGGTGGGTGGTCAAAATATACCTAACAGATCACCCGGTACAATTGAATTATCAAAACCTGCCCCTCAAAAAACAAATTTGTGTAATAATACAGAATGTTTTGTTTGCACAACTTTTTGTATTCCTTCATTTGAGTTGAATTATCCTGCTTCGTGTAAGTTTCGTTTCAATTGCGGCGTCTTTCACATAATAACTATATTAAGTATTCTTCCCATAGTATAGGTATACATACAAAAGCCAAACCCCACTGCCGCCCTTCGCCCTGTCTCTCCGACAGTCGGGGGCTCCACCGAGCGCCATCAGTATAAAACGGCTGCATGCTCACGTGCTACGTCGAGCCCCTGGAGGCCCCTAACACGGAAACTCAGTCGTACTCGCCATACCGGAGTAAGATAATAAAACCGACTTATGGGGCACAATTACACAAAATATATTCACGTTTTTTTATCGCTCCTTGCGGCAAAAGAATGGATCCATTCTTTTATTGTTCCTTGGAGTGGAGGAGCCGCGAGCGAAGGGCGAAACGTGGCGGCCGAATTGATGTGTAATTGTTTTTCGACCTGATATTCTCGGAGATATTTTTATTTTTCTTGGTCGTTAAGGTGGGTTGAGGTACAGGGCCGGATTTGAAGTGCGGTAGACTAGATTATCGAAGCGAACCTGGGCTGAACCCTAGTCTGGATAATGGACGACTATAGAATAATCCTTAGTTTTCTCAATCAATTTATTAGAGTTTCTAAGACAACGAAATTTTCTGGTAAGCAGTTAAGTTGACCCATGGAACGAAAACCTAACCTATAAGAAAAATATCCGATCCTGAATATCGGGTACTTTGGAAAATCCATGTTTTATCCAAGAAAACAAATTGGTACAAGGATGCTTCTTTTTCTTAAATATATTCTTTTAAAAATACCAATCGCTTGAAAGCTACATGGGAAAGTTCCATAAGGCCTAGCTTCGGTTCATCTTTTTTCCATCCGAAGCCTATTTCCTTTAAGAGGCTTCTTAAAGAGTTAAGACAACCATCAAACAGTTGTATGTCTTTTAATTTCTTACTTAAAGTTATCAAAGTTACATGATGTTCCAAAAAAAGTGACAGCTTAAGAATAACCAATGTAAAATATTAGTTTTTGAATAATATTACATTGTATCCAATCTTAACACATTTACAACTCTCTTTAAATAAGAACGTTTCCTTTTAGGTGACTCCAATAATTTATTTTGCTTCGTAAGCATAAATAGGAGCAATCATAACTTAATCACATATTAAAGTTAGTTAATTCTCAAAATTTATATTCACTGTTAAGATTAAATGATAATAGATATGTAATTTTATGAGATATAATATATCCTCAACTTGAATAGAAATTTGACATCAAATCAGTATTAATATATTATGTAAGGTCTGAAATTAAATTAATCTCAGCGTTAATGAACGTATACTTAGAGTAATAATTTGATTTTTATTAAAAGTACCTGTATATTTAAAATATTAATACCCCATCGTAAAAGAAACAAAAAGGATGTTTAAAAACTAATATAAGGGATTTTGGAAATTATTCAATAACTTCGTCTGAAAAATTCCACTCTCAAAGTAATGGTTCCATATTTCATGAATAAATTAGAATTACTCAAAAAATCACCCCTTGAAGTTGGCCACCAACTTAAATAACACCCTGTACTTTAAAATTCGCCAACAGCGAATAAAAAACACCAAGAATTTACAAATAATCTGCTAAATCAACAATTTTAACCACTAAAACCTGTAAAGTTTCGTTTTTAGACATACCTAGATACCAGTTGAGCTTTTGTTATATAATATTTTTTGTCGCGCAAACAACCACTAAATAACAGCTCCTTATAAATCTTCTTTATCATCTTTGGGACGAAAATATGTCTTACCATTTTTTTAGAAATATCTTTCATACTTTTATTAATTGGAAAATTTTATGTATAAGGATGTCTAGTAAACTCATTAATCCGACTCAAGAATTTTTACTGAATATCTATCGAACCCCGTATAGCAGCTGACGAGAGACGGCACGCGCTGCAGTAGTCCGGTCGGCTTTCTGCTTTTGATGTAAAAACATCAAAGGAGTTTAGGTTAGCAGTAGTTAGTAGAAATAAAGAATGGTTCTACCGATTCCATCATCATGTTGTCTAAATCCCACATTTTGTTTTCTTCTTTAATTACACGTTTTATAACTTCTGGCCCATTTCCTCTCGTGATAATTGTTGATCTCAAATACATGGGTGCTGCCTATAATTGACAATTAAATTTAATCAATTCTCCGCACTCTACTTATACGCCATAACTAAAAGAAATTCCCCGCGTCTTACCGCGTTAAATTCAATTATTCCAACAAAGGTTAACTTTTTGCGTTGGAGTAACTATAATAGGTATACCTATTAATCCATGTTTTTCCTTACATACAGCAGGCTCTCCGAAATATAAAGAAAGCTGCTTTCTTCTCTGTTTAAATCACTTGGCTGGCTAATAATATGGGTTTATTGGACTAAGGTTCATATTATCAATGTCCTGTGAGCATTAACAGCCACATACTTCTATGACAACAATTATTTTCCTTGAGAATTATCTCGTAGTTGGTGTTAGCAAGACATTGATAAAATGGGCCTAATTATTGTCTTTAGTTATGAAGATATCATTTTCAAATAGTGTTATAGCTTACACATTTTGAGGATGATCTGTGTCTTCCTCAATCTTCGTTGAATAAGAAGCTTTATTAAGTCGAAACTCTTAAAGAAGGTGTAATCATCCAACGTTTGGAAATAATTTGAACGTTCAGACATTTCGGGGAAGCCCAAAATTATATAGTTCTAAAATTTCCATGTCATCCTCAAAAATGTCCTCTTCTACTCTGCAGCATATTTTTTTTTTTAAGTGGTTTATTCAAGTAGAAAAAATAAATACACAACAAGAAGGAGATTTACAGTAACAATATATAGTAATAAGTAGTAGTTCGACAGCAATATTAGACCATAAATACTCTATTCTAAAATACTGGTAAGTAGGTACACTTGAAACACCAAATCAACTCCTAGTCAATGCTCTTAGCATTGGTATCGGATATATATTGTTTGGATACTTGGATTTCTCGATTTCTATTTGTTTATAAGTAGGGGTATGTTGCTAAATATAAACACAATGATGCAGCAAACGATTTGTTAACTCTCTTCTAGCTTCACGTATTTGACGAAATAAAATAAATCCCGTGTTAAGGTTTCAACCCCTAAATTAAAACACGGTGTCATGAAAGTTAACTTCATATTATTTTATCAATTTTTCGATATGCAATGAAGTGACTTCTATTTTTTTTTTTCGAAAACGAAGTAAGATACGAAAAAAATATCAAGAGACGAAAAATTTGTATTTGTAGCTGCTTAACCCGAAAACAATATAAATTTTTTAAACAAGTCAGTGGCGTACAATTTTTTGTCTATATTATTCGTGAGACTGCTCCCCGGGATGCCACTGGAACTCATAATTATCATCTAGTAAGTGCTAACTTAGCATCTTTTTACAACGAATACCACTGCCAAATTTCACCAAAATCGACAAAAGGATCTATGAGATATTAATAAAAAACCGATTTTTTTTTTTTAAACTTTGACACCCTGTATCTTGAAAACGAGACTTTTTAGGACACATGTTTATATGAACTTTTCTACTTGAATTTGGTTCAAGAATGCACCCTTGGAATTACGGCCTATCATTTAGTGACACCCTGTATAAACTTTTAGTTAATCCCAGCATTAGCTTTATCCCGGGATTAAAAACTTGGGTGCACACGGCCATTAAACCTCGTCACCACTCTCTGTATCAAGTTACTGGCATATTGGTGGCGTCCTCCAGCAGACAATAGCCAAACCGAGAAAGTTCATTAAAGTGGGGGAATTGCAGGATTCTTTACGCTGGTAACGAGCATGACAGTTTCCTTTCCGGGCCTGAAACTTTTCTGTGCCGGTGTAGTCTTTACTTTTGACAGTTTTGCGGGCAATATCGTTATTTATTTTTAATTTTTATTAGTTTAAGTTGTTTTGGGGCTATTAAGAACAGTGTGATGTGCAGGAAAACATTAAGTGCACGATTTGAAATGGATTGATAAGAAAAATGTCACAAAATATGGATTTGGAGGTAAGCTTTTACCGTATTTTCGTAGGTTAAGTTATTGATTTAAAAGGGCAATTTGCTCTTTGTTTAGGTGTAATCTATAATTTTGAAATCAGTTCAATCCCTATAAATATCCTAAGAACCTTTAGAAACCTTTAATTAAAGGGCTTTTCCATTGCGTAACCAGATGTCGCCGTACAAATCCTAACCAAAAAAAAAAAACAAAAGTTGACGTAATTAATTTTAACAAACTAATAACCTTCCAACGTACCCGGCAGTAAAGATAAAAAACATAAGTGACTAAGCTTGCCTAATTGTTCAATAATCCTCTTTACTTTAGTAGTTTATTAAATATTTTAAACCATACGCTTCGGAACTTAGTACGTGTCGGGTTTCGTTAGAATAATCATCATGAACACCACCTTAATTGATCAGTTTTGTGTGTGTATAAAGTGATTTTAATGAACTAATTGGGAACATCTAAGCTTTACTATGACGGGGACACAGGAAGAGGGTCCAGACCCCAACATTTTTCTCAAGAAAATACTAGCGGCACTTTTTTATGCAGTTGCCTCTTTCATGATCACTGTCGTTAACAAAACAATCCTTACATCTTATGAATTCCCTTCGTTTCAAGTCCTGGGTATAGGACAGATGACCGCCACTATAGTAGTGCTTTTTGTAGCTAAGAAACTCAGGATCCTGTCATTTCCCAGTTTCGATCTAAGCACAGCTGGTAAAATTTTCCCTTTACCTCTAATTTACATAGGAAATATGATCTTTGGATTAGGGGGGACCAAGGAATTGTCCCTGCCAATGTTTACAGCCCTCCGGAGGTTCTCCATACTGATGACTATGATCTTGGAGTTGTACATTTTGGGGGTCCGGCCTAGTTTTAGTGTACAGTTCAGTGTATATATGATGGTGGCTGGTGCAGTGCTCGCAGCGAGTAACGATCTGGGTTTTAACCTTCAAGGATACATATTTGTCCTGATAAATGACTTTTTTACTGCTGTGAATGGGGTGTACACCAAAAAGAAGCTCGACGCCAAAGAATTAGGGAAGTACGGGTTGATGTACTACAATTCCTTGTTTATGGTGGTGCCAGCCGTGTTTTTGTCGTTTTACACAGGCGATCTGGATGCTGCCTACAACTACAAGTACTGGGATGATCCCTTGTTCCTTTTACAATTCTCCATGTCGTGCGTAATGGGTTTTGTGCTAATGTATAGTGTGATTTTGTGTACCATGTACAACTCTGCCTTAACTACAACTATTATAGGGTGTCTCAAAAACATTTGTGTGACCTATCTCGGTATGATGATTGGAGGAGACTATATTTTCTCTTGGTTAAACTTTGTGGGTTTAAATATCAGTGTGGTAGGTAGTTTAGTGTACACCTATGTGACATTTAAAAAGAAGGAGCCTTCGGGTGCTAGCTATGCTCCTTTGGTTAATAAGGATAGTGTGGGGACTGTCTAGTATAAGGTTTACTGATCCTATGGCGCAAACAGGGTATATATAGGTAAAAAATACCTATTGTCTAGACGTTTTTTTAGGAAAAACAATTTGAATTAAAGATATATTTCTGTTGTACATTGTACATTGTTATGTTAATCCTAGGTGCTAAAAATATTATGTGCAATAATTGCATTGTGTAGTGAAATATTTATTTGTTTAGTAAGTAGGTACATGAACCCCACTGCTGAACAAAGATCTCTTGATAACTAACCTACTGCTTGTTTGTCATTAATAATTTAATATTTAGGCGTAAAGAGCGAACATAATCAACTATAACTAATGAGAGTTTGGCAATCTCCCGTCATTCGCTTCTCTGACTTTGACTGCCGAGCTGCAAGCTACCATTTGTCTACATGTCACGGTGTTTTTAATTTTAAAAAGTCATATTTATGATTGAAACTATAAAATAAAAACATAATTAAAAAACCTTGATGCATTCTTATAATTTTCGCAGAAAGAAAGCCTTAGAGAAATCCTTTTGTTTCGTTTCTGTATTTAGCTTAAATATTATTTTTTCATAATAAGTTTGACGAAACAAGATAGGAGCAGTTAAGAAATGTGTGTATTCTCGTGTGTATTTTAATAAAAACTGGGTCTAAAAATGTTTTTTCAAAAAAATCATTACTTGACACCCAGTAAATCGTATATATTCAGGGTGTCCCACCTATAAGGGACACAGGCTTATATTTTCGTTATTTCTGAATTGATTTATTTGAATTTTGGTGTGTTTTTAAAAAATCGAAACAGTTTTTTTTATGTAAATCAGATTTTCTTTCTGTATGTTTCAGAAGTACGGTACGTAACTTAAGGGGGTGATTCCTTATGATATTCTAAGAGAAAAAGTTCATATGAACATGTATCCGGAGTTGCCCCGTTTTTGATACACAGAGTGTTAAAGTTTTTTAAAATAAATCGGTTTGTTAAATATCCTTTTCCCGATTTCATTCAAATTTGGTACCGTTATTCATAACGATAAGGGGCTTATATAGCCCTACGTAGATAAAATTTATTAAATCCAATGGCGTCCCGGGGAGCACATTAACGACTATTAAGTATTGACAAAAAAATGTACACCACTGACTTTTCTAATTTTGATATTTTTTTTCCGATTTACCAAGTAGTAGTACAACTTTTTTGGTCCTTGAATTGTTTTCGTTTTCGAGAGAAAAAATAAAAATCACTTTATTGCATATACAGGGTGTTTTCTTTTCATTAATATTATAGGGTACCCAATCTATAGGCTAAACGGTAAGATATACAACATAACTAAGATATGTGTCCCGTTCTCTTTTTTAGTGTTCAGTTTAATGGCGCAATCAGATCTACGCTAACTAGATTGGTTTAGAAGATACAGGGTAATTCTCAAAATCGGCGGTTTTTATTATTTTTTATGACTCGGTTAGTTATGGAGATACTGGATTCTACGTAAAAAGTCGTAAAACTTTCGTATTAAAAGTTTCTTTTTATCTCCGCATAAATAACCGAGTCATAAGAGATAATAAAAACCGCCGATTTTGAGAATCACCAATTTAGTTGGTGTATAGATCGGATTACGCCATTAAACTAAACACTAAAAAAGATAACGGGACACATATCTTCAACGAAAAAAAAACACCCAGTACAAGAAAAATACCTAAAAGTTAATTAAAACATTTAAATTAAAAATAAAATTATTTTTTTAAATAATGATACAAATAAAACGCAACAGTTAATCAAAGCAAATGTTCAAAATTGTCAGGTTCTGATAAAACGCGCACGATTGCAAACGATTTTTTTTTTTAACTTTAACACCCTGTATATCAAAAACGGCGCAACTCCGGACTCATGTTCATATGAAGTTTTTCTCTTAGAATATCTTAGGTTACGTACCGTACTTCTGAAACACCCCGTATAGAACAGCTCTTAAGAGTTTTTAGTTCAGCTCTGTGAAGTATAAAATTAGTATTTAAGTTAAACATTTTATTTATGAATGAATTGAAATAGTGTAAAGCAGTACTATAATAATTTTTAAAATTTGTATTAGTATACATTTTCCATTTGCAAATAATTTAATTTACTTCTGTATATTTTTTTGACAAAGTTATATAATCTGTACCTACCTACCTACAAAAGTGTTGCAAAATTGACGTTGGACATAGAGAAAAGAGGGTTTTAGAATCGATTGCTGAAACCTACTAAATTTATTAGTTATAAAATGACTGTGATCATTAAAATTTTGGATATGTAATTCGCAACACTCTAAAAATAGGTTAATGTGTGATACTATTTCCTAAATGAGCAGATTTAATAAGAATAAGGAGTACTGTACAATAAATACAAGTAATGTAGGGTCTCAACATTTGTGTTGTTAGAAGACCTAGTAGATACTCTAAAAAAGCACTTAAAAATTTTTGCCCAGAGAAGTTATAATAAAAATTTGTTTGTCTTAGAAATACCTGCCTACCTAACTGTACAAAAGAACAAAATAATTAAAAAACTACATAACAACTAAATACATAGATGTTTTATTAATATTCCATTGATAACAATTGTTTCATGATCAATCAGATTTCTAAATCGATTTTGAAATTCAGGTGTTTTGAACGAAACAAAACAAAGAAGGGTTCAGTGTTGTAACGTTTCTATGTTGGCTTTTAAAAACGATCAACAATTATCGAGACTCAGTAATGTATTACTGAAATTAACGTGCCACAATGCTTAATTCATTTTAACTAAATTATTATCATTAGTCTAATGAATTGAATTTTTTTCTATGGACCTTGATTGACCATGTGCTCAATCTAAATTTAGCAATTATTCAAAGACGGTGGGTATTGACATTGCAGAAAGCACGTACATGGGATTAAAATAACCTCATCCTAGCAAATGATTAACTTGGCAAATACCAACTTAGATTAGTGCTTCGCCAGGCCCGTAGACGGATTTTTAAATTTTTTTGGTTAAGAAACTAATTAATTAATGACATTTTTAATAATAAATTAAACACGAAAAAATTAATATTTTAAATGCACTGCTTTTTAAAATAAATTGTTTAAAAACTAGAAAAATATTACAGTTAGGTATAGGAAACCTTAATACATTTCGAAAAATAACTTAATTCTATACAGTGATAACGTAAATGTTGGAACAAATTCATTTAAAATTCATGTGTTTTTTTTTTCGAAAAAACGTTCAATTTTTTATTTTTGTTGCGCATTTTTTTAAGCTTATTTCATGTATACAGGTTGCCCCAAAAACAAGTTATGACCTTATTTTATAATAGTTTTTTGGATTCTGCTTAAAATTATAAACATATTTCATTATACAGTGTGTCCCGCTTTTCATGAATACACCCTAATATCTCTGTTATTAATAATGAGATTTTCTTGAAATTTTGGTGGTATTATTCACAATTTTCCATACAGTTGACGTTGGAATTTTTGTTAATGTGGCCGTTTCTTCTAACGCTGCTTGCTTGCTGACCGCACGTTCAATGAGAGTCGAATAAACATTGTTTATAACTTCCTTAGTTTTCACACAAAAGTGTTTTCTGCTTTTCGACGGGGTTATCTCCTGAGATACATTGGGCTCGCACATATTTTCCATAACTCACACACGATTAAACAAACTCTGTATTACACACGAAGTAAGAATAATTACTAAGCTTAAAACTAACTAGAGTGGCTATATATACAGTATTTAGAACATAATTTATTTTATGGGATTAACCCTCTCATTTTGAATCAGGTAAAAATCGGTTTAAAATCACCAAACTATTACTTTAATAATGAAATTACGTCTTCCGGATTTGCAGTTTACTTTAAGAAATTTTTAAGTGCGGATCATAATTTACCTGCATTTATTCATTCATTCATTGTTTGCTTATGGCCACCCTTGGATAATCCCATTCAAAGGCAAAGTGTAACTTTCTTATATCTCTGCGGACATGCTTTACCCTGTATAATATGTTACGAAATATTACTTGGTATCTATTTAGTTTAGTTAATAGTATTTGACGAAATTAAGGAAAACAAAACAACCGCATTTTCTATTTTATTTTTTATTACAAATTATCATTGATTTGGTACAAAAATGTGACAAATGGTACACTGATTGTAATCGAACTCAGTATACGAAGTGACAATAAAATCGTTGGACAGAACCCTACTTTTTCCAGTCCAAGCCCTTTTCGATGAGAATAAGTTTTGCTCTCACGTTGATATAATATCTAATGATATTGACATTGCACACGTGATTACGAATAGACGAAATCAATTTGATTATTTTTGCGTCAAAAGATTTTCAAACTGATTTTTCATTAAGTCATAAAGGAAAAATGCAAAAGACAACATGTGATATGTCATTGGAAAGGGAATTGAAATTCCTGTATTGAACGATAATGAAGTGGGGGTCTGTCTAACACTTACAATGTCACCCGGTATAAATACCTACTATGTACAACGTTTACTATATATGTACTATCTAATTTATGGCAATATTTACGGCAAGCTAAAATATTCCTAAACCTAAAATAAATAACTGACTATACAATAATACATTTATCATCGGATTACAATTATTACAAACGATTTTGTTTTAAACTTATATAAATGAACTAGCGTATCTTTGGTTATAACTGGCGATAGTTTTATGTTAGAAGCCAAAACTTTTTTTTTACTACTCCAGAGTGCATCAGTCTTTTTAATTTTGGGGTACTCCTTATGATATTTACTTGTAAATGAAGTTAAAATTTACCATCGTCAGTAAATACAGTGTGTGTAGTCTGGAAACGGATTAATAACATCACAATTTATTGGCCGATTTAAACCAAATTTGGTACAGTTGTGTAAGAGGATCTGACGCACCGAATGACGATATTGGCGTTGTTGCCAGCTTTTTAGTTTGTCTGGAATTCGAACGAATTTTATATTTTTAAATGCAACACCCTGTATATTTTTTCATTTGTAGTTTTTACTTTAAATTTGTTACACTTTTGGTATAACATACTTTGTTCCTAATATCAGTAGTTTTCGAAATAACGACGTGTTTTGAAAATATCAACAAAGTGAGTTTTATTTATTAATAAATAAAACACCAGTTCAGTTTTGATGTAAAGTCATAAAAGTTGTCATTTTTACATGCAAAAATGTCTTTAACTGAAAGTGAAAGAATTATAATTCTTATGACGAGAGGATATGGCGATAGGGTCAGGTCTTACGAAGAGGTTAAAAATCTATTTAATGACGCATTTTCAAACCGAAATCCAATTTCAAAGCAACTGTTCTAAAAACTGTCCGACGCCGACGGTTCGAAGAAACTGGAAATTGTAGAGATAGGCGACGATCAGGACGACCAGCAGTAGTAGATGAAGAGAAAAGTTTAGAAATTTTACAACATGTTGTTGAAACCCCTGTTTCTTCATTAAGAAAAATCTCTCAAGCTTCAAATCCATCCATAATGTTTTAAATTTTAATAAAGCATAAATATCACCCTTTCAAAATACGTGTAGTTCAAGAGTTGTCAGAAGATGATTATGAGCAAAGAATTGAATTTTGTGATATTATGATGTCGAGGTTTGACCAAAATAACCAGTGTTTCAAATGTATAGTATTTTCGGACGAAGCAACATTTATGTTAAATGGTTAAGTCAATAGACACAAATGTAGGTTTTGGGCAAATGAAAATCCCCACTGGATGAGAGAAGGTCATACACAACGCCCTGGAAAATTGAATGTGTGGGCTGGGGTTCTGGGCAACCACAAGATCGGTCCATTTTTTATTGATGGAAATTTGACATCACAACTTTACCTTGAGCTCTTGAAAACGCAAATAGTGCCTACTATACGAAATGTGATGGGGTCCAAATTATGCAAGTACATGGAGCTCCTCGCCATATTGGTCGAAACGTGCGCGAATTTTTAAACAACACTTTTCCTAATAGGTGGATCGGTAGAGGGGATACAATCACAAAGTTTATACCACAAAACCTCAAGAGTTGGCCGATTTGCAGCGTCGAATTTTGGACGAATTCAAATTAATAACGCCAGAAATCATTTAAGTACAACACAATTGAAAAATTTTATTTTCAATTAGCACACTGTCAAGCTGTACGGGGAAAACAGTTCTGTTAATATAAAAAATATATTTTTTCTAAATTGTACTCGTTAATTCGAAAACTACTGATATTAGGAACAAAGTATGTTATACCAAAAGTGTAACAAATTTACAGTAGAAACTATAAATGAAAAAATATACAGGGTGTTACATTTAAAAATATAAAATTCGTTCGAATTCCAGACAAACTAAAAAGCTGGCAACAACGCCATAATCGTCATTCGGTGCGTCAGATCCTCTTACACAACTGTACCAAATCTGGTTTAAATCGGCCAATTAATTTAGATGTTATTAAGCAGTTTCCAGACTTTATTCACGCACTGTATAGCGTAAGCACTATTTTTACCGACGATAATGCATTAAATTAACGTTCCTCTCTTTGGATATCTTAAATCTTCGGCCTAAGTGAAAATTCTATATTAACAAGTGGAACTTGCAGAATTTCCACTTAAACCGACGACACAACAATATAGGTAACTCATATTCTTATCTAATAAGTTCATTGACAGCCATTTTGTTTGCGAAACACTGGTTTTTACAGTCACTCAACAAACATCCCTTCGTTTAACCTTCATCTCGCTGTGGGCCACTGCGAGCCACTCATTGGTGGAACTAACGAACCAGGTCAGTCCCAGTTTGTACCGTCCGTTCAAATTGGCGTGCTGACAATGCGAGAACCACCAACCTCCTTCGTAGTTGCTGGCGCAATGAGTATTGGATGTGTCTCTGTCATTGTCTATGGTGGAGAACTCCATGCGGTTCTGATAGTCCATGGCGTCAGTGGCGTTGCCGTGGTACCGAGACACCATCAGCTTGAACCCTTGGGTGTAGTCCGCGACGTGGAAGTGATCGTACGTTGCCTGCCAGTATTTCCCGTAGATATCCTTCATGTTGATCTGCAGCATGGTGCAATTGTTTTTGGTCAGGTAGTGGAGGTTTCTGTTTCCCAACCAATGCTCTCCGGTGGCGCTTCCAAATCCATTGCTGTACTCATTCCATTTCCTGTTAAAGTTGATGGTATTGTCGTAGCGTCGTTGTACGGTGGTCCAGCCTTGGTCGCAGTGCGCCAGAATGGGTTCCTCGTCACCTGGTGATATGAGGTAAACGCCTTTGGGGCCGTCCACGGAGCCACAGTCCTTGGGCAGTTTGTTGACGATGCTCTTGTATTCGCTCTCGAAGCTTTTGAGCTCTTCCACCAGGTGAATTGTGGATTTGGTGGCGTTGAGGTCCATTGTTTTAGCTTCTTCCTGAAAAAGAAAATGAAAATTATATATTTTTTTATTTTTAACAGTGACATTAAAATGGAAATATCTCCAAAACAGATTAAAAATTAATTATAATATGGATGTGCTATAGTCTATCTTTAAATGGCGCCAAGTAATAAATGCTCATTAAATATGCAAAACGCATACCGGGATATCAAGAACAACTTAAGCATCATCCCTTAAAATCTATTGTGTTTGCAATAAAGGATCCAAATAATGAGCATTCTTTAGGTAGGTCCACCCTGAATTTATCGAAGGCTATTGTTATATTTGAGGATTTACCATTGTTATTGGGAAAATTCCTTAGCCAGCAGCGTGCATTGGGGAAGTTTTAAATTAAAAATCTTAAACATGCCTATTCTCTTAAAATTGTATTATATTATATTCGTAGGTATTTAAAGCATATGAAAACATTTAAAAAATCGTATTAACTAATAGATAACAATGGGTGGTACTATTTTACATAATATAATTGCAAAAACAAGATATAGTATCGAATCTTACAAACATAAGATTTTCAAAAATCGAATAATACTTTGTCGTTATGGCTTAATCATAGTCCGATTCGAAAGATGAACTTTCATTACCGATATATTGATCGGTTTAACCATTTCTTCGATTATTATATCTACCTGCCACATTTTGGCTTCGTCTTCTATCACATGATTGATACACTTTTCCGCACTGATTTTACCCATAATAGCTTCATTAAAGAGTCTTCTTAAATCTACCATTTTATGTCGTGTTTTTTCTGGCGACATCTGTCTTTATTTGAGCCCATATAAGTTCGATCGGGTTTAATTCGCAGTGGTAAGGAGGGAGTCTGAGCACAGATATTTCTCGTAACTTTGCCAATTCATCGACTACATATTTTTTGAATGCATTTTTATGTAAACTGGCTAGTACCAATAGTTCTTTTTTTAAGGAATCTAAGGAAATTCTATTTGCCTTAAACTTAGCCATTCTGTTATTTCGCTTTTACGCCACGCACTTGTCGGTAATTTTTCCGTCAGCCTAGAGTGAAAACTTGCATTATCCAATATTGCATCTTTTGGTATAAGATCCAACATTTGCTCGAACCATTCTTCAAAGACATTAGCATTCATATGTTCGTGATAGTCTCCTGGATTTTTAGATTGGAACATCAGTAGACTACCTTTAACGAAGCCTTCAAAACTTCCAATATGGGTTATGCTAAGTCGATGTCCTTTTCCAGATGGGGGTCTTAATCCTGTGGACAATCCTTTCAAAAAAGCTTGCCTTGAATTTTTATTATTTTCATCCGGCCACAAATTAGTGACATGGTGGCTTCATTTAGCCATGTTTCGTCAACACAGGTCAAATATTTTTTTGTTTTCTTCTCTGGCTTTTCGGACGCTTCTTAAGGAATTTCTTCTCAAACAGACGATATCCCTTCTGTCTATTAAAACCGACTGCCTATTATGTTTTTTCCACCGAAAACCCATTTTTTTAAATAATTTCAAAAGCGTATTTCTACACATAAATGGGTAGTCCTGGTCTTCTCGGATTGAGGACAAAATTTTGTCCAGCGTGGGAATTTCTTTTTTTTTTAAAAGAAACTATGAACTTTTCGCCTTATTCTCTGCATTAAAACGTCATCCAGCTCAAGTTTTGGTCGTCCTGGAGAAGTTTTTGCAGATTTGACGACAACACTTTTTTTTTATTTTAAAAGTTTATATATTGTTGTTTTCCCAACAGCATACCTGCTGCAAATTGCACTGCGTTGTCAACACTCAGATCCGCATTCTTACTTTTAATAGAATCGTAACAGGTAAGAATTCATTTTTCTCATTTACTGTACATGGACCGACTCTAGGGCGTTTAGGCAACTGTTGAAAATTCTCCATATTTAATTAACAAAACACTGACACTTCACAATTTGACTAGTTTCACTGAGAAACAAACACCCAAGGTAGGTATGTATAGATATAAATAGGTGTATTGTGTCAATAGGCACCTATAAAGACATAATAACCACATAATTAGCAAGCAGGTAACCAGGTCTAGGTACAAAAAAAAAGGAATAAAATGATTAGAGCAGAAATGGAATAAGTACCTAGACTCTAATTAGTTTTGATTAAATTGGTTTCTAAAATTCCAGGTAAATGGTACGGCTGTACATAATTTGAAGTTTAAAAAATTTAATATTAAAATATATATTTGAAGACAAAACTTGAATTTAATGTCGATACTTGTACTAATTCTGCACAAATTTAAAAATCCAGGCCTATTTAAATCTATACATGCCGAGAAACCTTGCACGCCCATGGAGAAGATGGTTTTGATTGATTTATTACTTTGCATCATTTAAGGATAGCCTATAACTTGGGCCTAAAACAGATTTTTTTATACTTAAATTTTAATTAACTTTATTTCTGTAATTTCAAATCGAAAAACACGCTAAAAAAAAGTCGATTTTTAAGTTCTTATCTTGTCTTGACAAGGACGCGCGTATTCCTGATTGATTAATGCTCAAAAAGTAATTACGGAATTTTAAATGATATTATGTAGCCGATTTTTATTAATTTTGTTTTAATAATACCAGTTATCGGTATTTGTCAAGGTACAGAATAAAAAGTTGTTTATATATGAGTACCTGTACTTGACAAATATAACTTGCGATTTATTGAATCTCTACAGGGTTGAAAACAAAACATGTTTAAAAGCTGAGTTCGTTATATCCGAAGAATTAGGTTTAGCCGATATACTAACATGGATATTCAGCTCATATCTTAAATTTACGGGCACAAGATATTCAGGTAAAGTGTGTTCACAAATATAAGAAACCGACCTAAATGACTGCTATTATTAGGGTATTCAAAATATAATAAACAACAATAAACCAGTTCTGTGAAATGATATGGGCGTAATAAATTTTAAGTACCGTACTCAGGTAAATAAAAATGCGGATAAAGCAGGGTCCTTTTTGATTTTAGTCTGTCAACGTACACTATTAGTAGTTTGTTTTTTGAAAATGTTGTACCTTGGTGTTCTAGTGAGCTTTGTGAAAGCAATGAAACTAAAGTAAATAACAGAGTGCATTTATCAACAGATGCCAAACAGATTATAAAGAATGTGTTTTTGACATTAATGTTGCGCAGAAATTTGTGCCCTAAAAAAGTTGTAAAGGAAACGGCTTTACTTACAAAAAGATCCTTTTCCACAGTTTGGAAAATTACACAAGGACCAATTTTGGAACGCAACCTGACAACAGATGAAACAGAAATTAAATGCTCAAGAACGACATTGTGGAAGCGCCTTCAACACATGGGCTTTAAATTCAAAAGGATTAATAAAAAGCAGGTTTTGATGGAGTCCAAGTGTCTTTGAGAATGGCGGTGGGAATATCTGACAAAAGTAAATGAATACAGAACTGAAGGTAGGCCGGTCATTTATTTAGATGAAACGTGGTTTGACACCCACGACACCCCGTCAAGTGGACACGTGCCCCGTCAAACCGTGGAAAAAGAATAACAATCTTACATGCTGGTTCTGAAGATGGGTGGGTGCCGAATGGTCTATCTCTCTCGTCAGGAAATATTAGTGAATCATGTGTTGACTATCATGAAGACACAACAGCGGAGTTATTTGAAAATTGGTTTGGAACTAAATTATTGCAGAACATTCCGCTAAATAGTGTCATTGTTATGGATAACGCTAGTTATCATAGTAGACAATTAAACAAAGATCCCTCTTCAAAAGACACTAAAGCCAAAATTCAAGAATATATGTTTGATAATGATATATATTTTCATGAAAACTATAGAAAGAAAGACTTATTAGAAGTGCTTAGAAGTATGTCTATTCAAAAAGAATATTACTGCTATGAACTTGCCGCCTTACCACTGTATATTTAACCCTATTGAACAAATATGGCACCAACTTAAAGCTGGAATTCGTCGCAATAATATTTCACCCACACCTAATTCTAGTGTATTAACTCTCATTCATGATGAAACTAAAAAAATTTCTGAGGTGAACTGGAAAAACTGCGTACAACATGTAAAGAAAGTAGAAGAAAGTTGCATTTGTATTAGGAATGCAACAGAAGGTTTATTATTACTTTAGATGATGATAGCGATAGTGAAGTAGATTTAGTTTTGGTAATTTATTAATTAATATAATAATTTAGCATTATAAGTGTAAGTGTAAGACCATAATTTTATTTTTATATTTTGAATTTTAAAATAAATCTGTTTAAAAGATTAATAAATGTTTTAAACATGAAAGCCCTGTGCACCTACCTTTAAGATATGGTCGTGTAGCCTGGAATGTTGTACCGCCGTGCTTTGTTCTAATATCTTCATGTGCTCTTCAACCTGCTGCAGTTTTTCCTTGTCTTCACTCGACCGTTCCTGCAACTTGGACGCCGAGAAGCTGATAGCCTTCATCGAATCCCTCATATTCTTTAAATCTTCCTTTAACAGTGCCACGTCCGAAGCCCCCTGACCCGTTTGGCTTTCCACTTTGGAAATTTCCTTGCGAAATTCCGGAAAAGCCTTGTCGACCTTGTACTCCAAACTTTCCACGTTTTCCAGAAGCTCCAGCATCGACAGATGGAGCTTATCAAAGTCCGCCGTTTGTTTAGACAAGTTGGCGATTGTTTCCGTATTGATCAACTGTTGTTCGGTGACATTGATAAGCTGTTTCTCCAGGATTTTGTTGCTTTGGGCAGGCACCTCCTGGATTCTGTTGGTCGCAATGTAGTTGTTGATGTCGTTACCGTTGATTCGGTCGAATGTGTCTTTTGTGTTGTGGTTTTTGATTAAATTAATTTCGTCCTCTAAGTAGGACAGTTTCGACTTGAGAAAATAGTTTTCCTTATGGAGGCTTTTGGTGTTTTTTTCCAAATAGACGACGTGTTGCGTCAGTATCCTGTGGTGTCGGGAATGAGTGGCGTTTTGCGATGGTAGTGGCGGCAGTTGTTTTTCCTGAGGGGCTTTCCATTCGAGTTGTAGAGATTTTAGCTGAAACAAAGATAATTTCATAATTCCACCGGACTTTTACTCAGAAGCGGCAGGGTCGGCGCGCCGACCCAGTATCAAGCAGACCACAGAAAGTATATTATATTAGTTATCTACATCAGTTGCACTTTAATGACTCTCAACCGACTTTTTAGATCGCCGTTGTAACGCTGGACTTAAAGTGTTTTGTAACCCGGACAGATTATTAGAATTTGAGGCTTGAAGATAGGCAACCAAATATACACCGTTCGCCGTCTCTGTCTTTTTTGTTCATCATGTTTTATCTATCTAAAACTCGGGGACGGCAAGTGAGGTTAAGTCATATTCTAATCGATTTTGTTTTTGTATATATTGATGTTTTGTTTTGGGAGTTTTTGGTGATTATTTTTGAAAGAAAAGGACTGAATTAGTGTAAAATATGTCAGAGTAAAGTTGGATTTATAAACTTAAAGAGTTCGCAAAGCTGAGGTTCAGTTGACGTTGGAAATAAGAGTTCAATTCAAACTAAAGGGAAGACACGGTTCAATTTATAAAGTCAGTTCGTGCAAAGTTCGACTGTTTCGAACAGTTCCCAGGTAGTTTAAGTGCCAGTACTTTTGGCACTGAGTAACCCATTTGTTTCTGAAACACGTTTTCTAATAATCAAAGCTATAAACATAAATTAATCTGTCAACGTCGCTAGGAAGTCTAATCGGCAACGCTGCAATAAAGGAAGAACGCTTTATGTATTCAGAAGTCCCTGTTAGACTTCAAAGCAATTTTTGGTCGTCCTGGAGATGCTTTGGGAGGTTTGAGGCCAACACTTTTTTCTTCTAAAATAGTATATTATTAACCAAGGTTTATTAAAATAGTATATTATTAACCGTGGTTAATATAATATTTTTTCCACTACTACAAACTTTTATAAGACATTTATCTTTATTATAATATTATTAATTATAAAAAATTATAGGTAGGTATAAGTATATTTTTTAATCAAGTTACCTTCGCTTTGGAATTGGCAAAATATTTTGTTATTTTGTCAGGTGGCTTTGTTAATGTCAATTTTTGTTCATTTATGTCATCAGATTTCACGAGTTTTCCGTTTTTTAAAAAAATAAGCGAAGAAAATGTTAGTGATATTATTATGTGTACACCTCCAGAATTAAGGATGGAAGCAGAAAAAATGTTGATTGTATCGATATTTTACAATATCAACAATCTCTAATAATCTAATATGTATTGATAATTATCTGGTTGCCTAACTGTTTAAAATGTTTATGAATTTATGTTGTAGAATTAAAAAATCAAGTTACTTGCGTTCAAATAGATTCTTGAAGATCGGTCAATAATGGATTTCAATGCCTTATTATTGACCATGGTCAATAATAACTTATAAGGTAGAGAAAAACGATTTCTAACGTTAATAAATCGGTCAATAATGGCGATGTTATAGGTTAGTAGTGGAAAAAAATATATATTGTTGTTTTCCCAACGTTAAGCATATCTGCTGTAAATTGCACTGCATTGTAACACTCGAATCCGCATTCTTTCTTTTTGACAGTTAGGGATTAATTTTTTTTCATCACAATTGTTGAATATTCTCCATATTTAATTAAAGAAACACTGATACTTCACACTTTGACTAATTTCACTGAGAAACAAACACTCAAGGTAGGTATGTATAGATATAAATAGGTGTATTATTCCAATAGAGGCATCCATAAAGGCATAATTACCACATAATTAGCAAACAGGTAACCAGAATTAGGTACAAGAAACGGAATAAGTACCTAGACTCTACTTAGTTTTGGTAAAATTGCTTTCTAAAATTCTAAGTTAATGATACGGCTAGCGGCTGTACATAATTTTAAGCTTAAAAAATTTAATATTAAAATATATATTTGAAGACAAAACTTGAGTTTAATGTCGATACTTGACTAATTCTGCACAAATTTAAAAATCCAGGCCTATTTAAATCTATACATGCCGAAGAATCTTGCACGCTTATGGAGAAGACGGTTTTGATTGATTTATTACTTCGCATTATTTGAAGATAGACTATAAGCATTTACCTACTCGTCTTGACTTCATTGTCACGCACATCTGCCTCAATTGAGGGAGGATTTTCGTGTCTAAAGCCCGTTAAAACGTATTATCCTAATACAATTAACCAGGAACGACTTTCAAGTTTATAACAATAATTATTATTGGTAAGTAATAGAACACAAAATTCTAAGACATCTGAATTTTATGTCGTAATTCACCATTTTGTCGTCATTTTGCACACCATCATAAATTCGCGGTATAGAATTAATTTAATAGGTTTGAAAAACTCCAAATTTTTCATGGTAGTTAATTTGAAGGGCAATATATACTTAAAAAGGAAACAAAAAAATTTCAAACGAACCGCCCCTGCTTTTTACTTATTTAAAATGGACGAAAGTGGCCAACTCATTATTTTTTAAAAGCTCCCTCGTCAGTTAACATAATCTTTCACTGGTTAATTTAAGCAACAGTGCATTGTTACGCCTTTTTTGCTCTTTAAGACATTTTACAGTCCTCTTGAGTTTTAACGACCTTTTATGTGTTCGGGCTCGATATGCCGATGGCCAATTTTGAACGTTGTTGCAAAATATCCGAGAACGTACAGATGTATCTGAAGAATTTTGGACGATATATAGGGTGTCGACATAGCAGGGGAGGGGCACAGAGGATTGAAGCCCCTCCAGAAATGTAAAAATGTATTCGCATAAAAAGCTCGTTCTTTATAACGCTAACAGAAATGTTTTTAATTATTTTTGATATTATTCTATATTATTTTCATAGTTCATATTCTGGTACTTCTCAGAAAATCTGCTTTACGTGCAATAAATTATTAATAAATATTTAATTAAACATACCTGGTCAAACAATAATGTTTAACAAGCCATGTTATACAAACATGATTAAGGTTATATTTTAACAGAATGGAATAATTTGATTATTTGGCATTTCCTTCAACTAGAACGAAAGGTATAATTGTGCAAAATAAGAATTCACTGGTTTACAGCCATTTTGGCGCAGGGTAACCAACCAACTAGATTTTTCGAATGGTAACCTGTAGTTTATACCAATTTTGTGCCACTTTTACACCCATTATTGTTTGCATTTAAAGTGTAGTGCTCAGTTTAATATGTTTAATGTGTTAATAAAAATAAAAAAATATCTTATCTTAACTTAATTTTTGAATTTGGATTAATATAGGGTTGAATATTTAAATACAACAGCTGTAAGGCTTGACCTAAATTGCCAGATACTGTTAACGGTGTAAAACAAAAAATAAACATTGCAGCAAAGTTAATTAACAATACAAACTTGGTTAATTTTAAATAGAGCACCCAGTATATTTTAGGAAAATTGAATACTGTTTTCTGATTTCAAAAATATACAGTGTGTTTCAGAAGTACGGTACGTAACTTAAGGGAGTGATTCCTAATGATATTCTAAGAGAAAAAGTTCATATAAACATGTGTCCGGAGTTGCCCTGTTTTTGATAAAAATAAAGGTGTTAAAGTTAAAAAAAAATGTTTTTTTTATAATTTTTTTTAATATCTTTTTCTCAATATGTTTTTCTCGATTTCAATGAAATTTGGTACCGTTATTCATAATGATAAGGTGTCTCATTAGCTCTAACTAGATTAAATTTATTAAGTTTAGTGGCGTCCCGGGGATCCCCTTAGCGAGTATTATTGAGAAAAAATGTACGTCACTAACTTTTTTCTAATTTTAATATTATTTTTCGGATTTGCTAACTAATAATACAACTTTTTGGTTCCTTGAATTGTTTTTGTATCTTGCTTCGTTCTCGAGAGAAAAGATAAAAACCACTTTATTTCTTGTACAAAAAAAATTCCTATGTATTTCAAAGTTAATTAAAACATATTTGATATAAATAGGATAATAAAAGAAAAATTTCTAATTATTTGTATTTTTGCAATGTATTAGCTTTAGGATAGCAATTAGCTCAGGGGAATACAGTTGGAACACTCTGTATTTTTTAATTATATTTTCCCCGGTAACTTGAACCAAATCCTCCCAGTTAAAAGCTTTTTATTGTATCAGCATCCCGTTGCGTCATCACCGCGCACCGGTGGCACCAAGGTAACATTTTCAATAAAATTAAAAAAAAAACATCCGGGGCGAAATAATATTTCCATTTCAAGAGACCACAACGGTCACAGGCAGGTGTCACGCGTCTGTCGACCGATATTCGTGCGTTTTTCACCTGCCTTGTTTGACCAATGGCGTGCGAGAGTACTACCCGCATGGTGTACCACGTCGAGTCTACATGGTTACCGAGTGAAATTTTTTTTTTAAATACTTGTGCACTTATTTTAGTTGTTAATCATTGTTTATTTTACATAAAGCGCATTTAGTGGACGTCAGCGACTTACAGATAGCAAAATAGCATTGAGTTGCAGCAGCTGGCAGTACACTAAACCAACCGCCAACCATTTTTGATTTGGACTTTTTTGTCGCTATACAGGGTTCACCATTTAAAGCGAAACAGGCTTAATATCTGATTCCACGCTAATTTTTAAAAAAATCGCTCAAGTGGGAAGTTTTTTGTTACCATTTTTAACACTCCAACTTCAACCCTCTAGGGAGGGTGGGACCAACCCTTACTATTTCAAATGGAACAAGGGATCGAGTGATACCTCTTTTAAATAGGCATTTAATTCTCTTTCAAATGATATCTCATTTGTGAAATTCGGTCAGATAGTTTCAGAGATAATTATCTAATTGTGTAATGGTTTTTTCTAATCCATTATTTGAATAACAATAATACTAAAATACTAATGATTAAATGTAATACAAAACTAACGTAATTATTTACACAGATGTTGAAAATGACCACCACCGACTTCCATGCAATGATGAAGGTGTGATTCAAATTTTTCACGAACTGCCTGTAACATTTCGTTGTTAACAGTCGGCATTCTTGTACAATTCGTTCCCTTAGATCTTCAAAATCGTTGGGCTTTGATGCATAAACTTGAGTCTTAAGATGTCCCCATAAGAAAAAGTCGAGTGGCGTCAGATCTGGAGACCTAGCTGGCCACTCAATGGGCCCCCTCCGGCCGATCCATCTTCCTGGAAATGTCTGATCCAAGTACTCTCTTACCCGTACATAATAATGCGGAGGAGCCCCATCCTGTTGGAAAATAACTTCCTGTCCTAAAAGATTTTCATCTTCCTGCGCTACTTTTATAATAACAGGATTTATTGTATTTTGTAATAAATCATAAATCTCCAGTCAAGTTTCCATTGATGAAAATGGAACCAATAATATGGTTGCCAAGAATACCCGCCCATACATTTAATTTCTCAGGTCAGTATGCTGTTCCCTGTAAAGATGAGGGTTTTCATCGGACCAATACCTGCAATTATGTTTATTATTTGCCTTGGCAAGAGTAAATGTAGATTCATCTGAGAAACAGATATGGTAGACAATATTGCGATTTGACGTAAGTTCAGGTTAGTTCAGGTTATGATAAGATGATTGTATAAGGATAATACTTTGCAAGTTTTAGTATTCTGTGAACTGAAGTTTCAGACACTCCAGATCCTTCGAACAATGATGTTATGCTATTAAATTGAGTACGGTCGGCTTCTAAAAGTCCAAGAACCCTATTTGCATACTTTCATTGGTTATCGTCCGGACACTATTGTGTTTTTTATTCTGCACCGAGCCAGTTTCATCAAATTTTCTGACCAGTTCCATCACGTATTTGGCCTGAACATTCTTGTCAGGAAACTGCGCGTTGAAAATTCTAGCAGCAGCTCTAGCGCAATCATTGTTGCGATAATACAGTTTTAGCAGTTCTTTTCTTTCTTCTAAAGAGTAAACCATTTTTAATCACAGTATCTCACTCTCAAACACAACTTACACTAAGTCAAGACTGAAAATGTTTAAAAATAACAAATACTTTTGGTTCTCTTATCAAAACGCACAAAACAAAAAATGCACATGCACAAAAAATTTCGCAATATTTTATTTTACCCTAGGTACCGGTAGAAGTAAGCCATATATTGATAAGAAACATTTCTTTCAAGAACTCAAAAATCCTCCAAAAAAAGCGCTTAATGATCTGGCAACGTCGAGCAGTACTACAACTACTACTACTCAAGATCTATTTAATATCAATTTTAACCAACCTACTACAAAAGCGCCGACTGCACAGAACATATATTCTAATACAACGAATGTGTTTTCTCCGGATCCTTTTGGCGAGGATCCATTTGTCAAGGAAGATCTATTCGCTGACTCCGACTTTTCCAAACAAGATCCCTTTGAGACTGAATTTGCCACTCAACAGGCCTGTAAAGATTTACAGTCATCGGTACAGAAAAACCTTTCTAAATCTCCTAGGGCGACTTCCTTTGACAAACACATATCTATGGGTGTTAGTCCTAAGACTGTGCAATTCAGCAAAGCGAACACATTCGATGTTCAATTTGACAACTTTGCAGACAGAAAAATAAATAGTTTGGCTAAATATCAAGGTCACAGGGTGTTATTTAAGTGTGTGGCCACACGTCAAGGGGTGATTATTTGACGAAATGCTAAGACGAAAAGTTTATATAGACATATGTCTTAGGTAATTAACACCACACTCAAACAAATGGTACGCTATTTTTTTTAGTAAGAAAACATTTAACAATAAGTAACGCGAAACTTACAATAGTTGCTGAAAATGTCCTCCTTCAACCAGCATTAGCTCGTCTTAACATCGATTGCCGAACACGTTGAAATACTCCCGGCGTATGTCTTATCCTGATCACATGAAACCCGTATCCGTTGGATTAATTATTCTTCAGTGTTGACTGGAGTTTTATAAATGAGGCACTTTAAATTCCCCCAAAGGCAAAAATCTAAGATATTTAAATCCGGTGACCTGGGTGGCCATGACTGTGCTACTATGCTATTGCTCCTGTTACTGGCAGTGGGACATTTTCTAATACACAAATTCCAAAAAATGACGATACTCTTGACCATGTAATCTCGGTGGTAAAAAATGAGGTCCAATGAAATAATCACCCACAATTCAAACCCAAATATTCACGGAAAACTTTTATTGATTATAATTGAATTTCGAGAAAAACATGCTTCAACGGTAAACATAATATGGGATAGAAATGTCGTAGATGCTACCTGTTGTTGCAAAAGCCAAGTACAATAAACAACTTGCTGTGGAAAATCCGCAGGTAATAATGCTCAAACACGCTGTATGTGGTAAGGACACAGTTGATATTCCCTCAAAACCTGCCATACCATAAAGTGAGAAATGTTTAATTCTTCTGCAATTTTGCGTGTATTTGTATCGGGGCTACGCTCAACTTCATGTAAAACTGCTTCCTCCATCTCCACTGTTCTTACTGTTCCTGCTTCGCACAGCCTTTCATGTATCTTACAAATGTTTGTCTATTTGGTACAATGCGATGAGGATATATCTCTTGATTAATGGGTCTAGCCGCTCTCAAATTGCCTTGGGCCATTCTATAGACAAAATGCATATCGGCCATTTCTGAGTTTGTAAACTGAACTATTTTGTAATATCAATAACGAAATTTACAGCTTCAAACTCTTAAAGACACTTCCAATAATTAAGTATGCACTGTCTAAAGTTATGTCAAAGTCAAATTGTTTGAACGATTGTTTTTCCTTCCATGGCACTCTTACTTTTTTGGTACTTTTAAACACTACAGTAATAAATAACGTTGTTTCATGGAAAACAGTTGATCTTAGCAAAAAATAAATTTCGTTTAATTTTAATTGCTTAATCATAAATAAAAATCACTTTATTCTATGTCCATATACAACAATAAAAATAGTTTTAATTATTTATGACACAAAATTTTTTTTAATGATTGCAGTAAAGTGATTTTTGTGATTTTTCTCAAAAACGAAGCAAGATACGAAAAAATAGTAAAAATAAAAAGTTATAGTTTTAGTTTTAACTAACCTGTATATTTGAAACTGTTACATTGTGTTCTTATCGCTTAGATATAAACATATTATCTTAGTTAACTATACTTAATTCTGCATTGTGTGTTAAACAAATTTATTTTTCTCAAAACTGAAACATTCGGATTTGTAATGTTATTTGTGCGTGCTTAAATAAAAATACAATTTTTCTCGGAGAATGTTTGACGGTAGCGACAAGGTAATGAAAAATAAAAGAACTTGCGTAGAAATAAAGTGGAGCTAATAATTCTATGTTTTTTTTTTTGAATTATCATACAGTACACCTGAGGTTTCCCCTCTCGTCCCCCATTGCGGACGCCCACCCATGGAAGTTAGTAATGGAATTTTCAGGCGTTAAACGAGTTGAAATTTGGTTCTTACTTTAACGACACCGCATGATAATTAACAGTCAGACGATTAAAAAACTATTTCACAGTGTATCTGCCGAAAAGTGGAGCACTGCAAGTGGAGACACAAAAAATACAACAAATTCACTTTCTAAAATTGTTTCGGCGCAAGAGAAGTAATGTATAAATTATATAGGTTCAACCAGCACTTGCCCTCAAATAAATTTTAAAGAAAAATGCAGTTTTTATATAAGTCGAAATTTTAAGTTTTTCGTTTCACTTTCTTTTATTTGCCGGTCGTTTTCTTTGTTGCAGAACGGTTCCTTAAAATATTTTAGAGGAGGTCAATCATTATGTCTTCTTTTGAAATAAGTTACTATAATTTATTTATTAATTTAAATCCTAGCCTTGCAGGTTTACAAACCCAACTGTATCATGCGAGCAAAAATTATTATCATCAAAGGGTGCTTTGCATCTAAGGCCGTACAATCAGTAATCAGTTTGAGATAGTACTAAAGTTCAACACATGCATCTGTTTCTTATTTCTTTATATATTTTGGCATCATCAGCGTATAACAGATTATTGACACAGTTTCCCTTTTTTATGAACTGGGCAAACCTTTTATGTTTTCCATATGTGGAAAGATTTCCAGTTTTAAGGGCAACAACTCTCGATAGGTTTGCTTGGACGGTCGCGGCGAGGACCGTCGGGGATTTGGCGGTGACATATTCTTTCAGGGCCGATTTTCTTGCTGTTTGTTTAATTGTACTGTGACTTTAATGCGTTGCGAGGCTCGACCGATTCCGATTACGTACGATTAGTGCTTATTAAACATCTTATCGTTACCGGCGCGGATGCATCGATATGGGAAAATACTTACGAATTTCAATATGGAATATTATAGATAATAATATGGAGAAAAACGTTTGTTCTTTAAAAGAAAGGAGGTTCTGCAAATAAATGGGGTTGTTGTTTGGTTGATTGGGTTACTGTTTTTACTGACATAATAGTATAGTAATAATAAACTAATTATAGTAGAGTATATTCATGAACAAATAAAATAATGCGAGTTTAATTTAAAAATATATTGTTTTTAAATTTTGTTTTGATTCTTGTCTAACAAGAAACGATGAAAATATGTATTATTTCGGCGTGTTTGCTATAATATACAGGTTGTTTTGTTTTGAAAATATTTTACCCAAACTTTACTTTACTTACTTTACTTAACCTATCTACTAAAATGAATTTCTGTCTAATTATAATTCACACTAGGAATTAACATTCAAGTTAATAATGGAAATTTTGTTACACATCGTATAGTATTAAGCAGTATCTTTGAGTACAAATTGGCTATTATAAGGGACAATGGCGAGAGATGTGAACATACATTTAAGGTAATTCTGGAAACATCATAACAACCGAAAATTACATTTAAGTTTCAGCATAAAACAATTAATAAACGCATCGAAATCCCCGAGTCCGTCCGCACACTGCTGGCTCCGCCTTCCAGCGTGAAACGTGCGCTTGCGGTAAGTTTCGCCTTGAAATCCGCAAGAGGTCGTTAGCCGAGGGCTGTATTTTAGAAACGGAGGGAAAATGATTTAGACACATTTGAAATTAAAAAAAAGAAATTTGTTTAGTTATAAAGAAAATGGTAATAGCCATGCTGCCGCGGAACGTTTTTAAAATTTTTTTAATAGTTTACGAAAAAAAACTGAGTACGTCAGCCCTGGGTCGTTTAAAAAAAAAGTGACAACGCGTCGGCGTATATTTATATTTACCTATATACCTTTCCAAATTTGAAATTTATTGGACTATGGATAAACTCACAATTCATTTTCTGCTATGTATCGTCCACAACCGTAGCCCCATAGACAAAGATTAAAGATTTTTAGAAGAGGTTTCACAAGAAAAAATCTACAGTTCTTCGCCAAAAACGCAGAAATGACGTCGGGACCTGTCGTAAAGTTAGGTTCTGTGCTTAGGTTTCAACTTTTTTACAGCAGTTATGACCTCTTGTTCCGTAAAGGATTTAAGATTATTGATGGATGTCCAAAGATATTTCATTTCCAAAATGCAGGGTTGAAGATATTATTCTGTTTCTCAAACTTTGAACGAAAAACTGCCTATTTATGGTCATATTTTAGTTCAAACAAGAAGTGTATTCTTCGCCATTGGTGTGAGAAAGATCAATCCCGAGGTAATGAATGCAGGTCAGTGGCTAATAACTTGATTAGATTCATTTGCGATTTACTCGTCAAGAAATTAGACCAAGAAGGAACGTAATATATGGTGTCAGTGTGCGATAACACAGATTTATTGATTTTGTTGTCTTTAGTTTTGATTTACTAATAATTTTTCTAAAATGCTGATAAATTGGCTTTTCAAAACTTTTAAAGTTGTTGCATAGCAAAGTTGTTTATTTTTGTTTTTCCCATATGCTAAGGACTTAATTCTTGACCCTGTATAAATAAGAACATTTTCAATTACCTGATTTCTTAGCTGACTATTCAATACAGCCATGTTTTTCCAATCGTCCCTCAACACACTAAACTCCTTCTTCATAATGCTCAATGCAGCCTCGTTTTTTGCATTCTTCACCCTCAAATCTTCTATGTCACCATTCACGTTGGAAACGTCACTCTTAAGGAGGTTCATCTTCGTGTTGTGGACCTCATGCTCTTGAAGCATCACGGACGTATTGAGGTTGCTCTGCAGTTCGGATATTTCCGTTTTGATTTCGTGGACGGCGTTTGACAGCCATTTGACAGTTAGCTTGTCGTTTTGGGTTTGCGGGGATGGAGTGGGGTTGGTGCCAGAGCGCAGATATTCAAGTTCTTGTCTGGAAAAAGAATTAAAAGAAAATGAATTCTCGAATTAAAAATTATAAATATAACGTTTTTGTAATGTTTCGCGATTCACTAAAAGGATTATATTAAGCAGATAAAGCTTAATATAATACTATACAGGGCGTTTCCTAACTACGGTACGAAACTTCAGAGGGTGATACGTAAGGTCGTTTTAAGAAAAAAAGTTCCTATGAACATATTATGTCCGGAGTTGCTTCGTTTCTGAGATACAGGGCGTTGAAGTTTAAAATAAAAACGGCCATAATTATCCCTAAACCGATTTGTTGAAATTTGGTTCAGTTATTTAAAGCAGGGTTGTTATGTTTAAAACAAAATGTTTAAAACATTTGTTTTAAACATGTTTAAAACACTTACCAGTGTTTTAAACAGATTTGTTTAAAACTGTTTAAAACATGTTTAAAACAGTGTTTTTTTAAGTTGTTTTTTTTGTCAAGCTTCACTGAATTAAAAACAAAAATAGCAATATTTATATCTAACGTTCAATATTAAAAGTACATAATTATAAAAACACGTTTAAGACTAGCTCTAGGTCTTAGTTTATATACCTACCTACAGTCTGTGTACCGGGTTCCAATAACATAAGCAAATAAAAAGTGTAAACATATAAAAGCGCCTTATAAAAGTAACAAAGACAAACAAACTAAAAACTAAACCAAAAGTCTCCAAGTCATTCTACTAAACTCTACTCTTGGTTTGAATTAAGCTGCTTAAATATGGTTACAAGTTTCGCGGCATTTTCTGTTCCTAATCGATTTCGAAGCTTACTATGAATTATGCCAAATGTCGAGAAAAGGCGTTTGAGTCCTGCAGATGAAGCTGAAGCTGAGTGAAGATAATAATTTAGTAAAAAATATTATTTTTTCCGATGAAGCTACGTTCTCCTTGATTGGTAATGTGGACAGAAAAAATTGTCATTGTTGGGCAACAGAAAATCCGCATTGGATGATGGAGGTTCACAGCCAGTACCCTCAAAAAACAAATGTGTGGTGTGAAATAGTGCGCGGAGGAGTAATTGATCCATTTTTCTTTAACTGGACAAATATATCTCGAATTTCTCCAACTTGATTAATTCCAGCATTAGTGACTTTTATTTCTGAATCCATTGAACCCAGACTCCCCCGACGAAGAACTGATGTTCCAGCAAGATGGTACACCTCCGCACTATTCTGTCACTGTGCGTACATGTTTAGATGAAACCTTTCCCAATCGGAAGGAGAGGACCTATCGAATGGACTGCTAGATCGCCAGGCCTAACTCCGCTGAACTTCTTTTTGTGTGGTTACCTCAAATCGAAAGTGTGTGTTGATCGGTCAAACAATTTGCAGGAGTTGAAAGAGATGATCTGAAGGGAAATGCTTGCCATAACTCCGGAATTGGTTGAAAACGTGCAAAAAGTTATTGATTGCGTTGGATATTGTCAAGCCATAAATGGCACACATTTTCAACATTTAATTCGATTTGTTGTTCTGTTATTTTTAAAAGAACGGGTCTTACTAGATGGATTTTTTTATTCAAACCTTAAATTAATTTTGGATGTGTTTAAAACACGTTTTAAACATGTTTTTTTCAGTTTAAAACAAAAAAAAAAACAGTTTTAAACAAAAAAAACATGTTTTTAAGTTTTTTTTTAAATAAACATGTTTTTTTTCAACCCTGATTTAAAGTAATAAGACGCTTATTTAGCCCTAACTAGATTGAAATTATTAGGTCCAATGGCGTCTCAGAGGGCACCACAGCCAATTATTATTAAGAAGAAAAAGTACGCCACAGCCTTTTTTCTAGTTTTTTACTTGTTCAAATTAAACAACTACAAATACAACTTTTTGGTCTCTTGTGTTTTTTTCATATCTGGCTTTGTTTGCGACAAAAAAAATAAAAATCACTTTAACTCATTTTAAAAGCTATCCCTGGACAACATAAAATAACAACCAAAAATAAATAATAAACAATTTCGACCTTACAGTAAATGGGCAAAATGTCCACCTTCTGATAAAAATGAACAATTTCTTGTATCGCCAAAATGAAGAAAATTCCAAGAAAGCTTTTTATTGCAATTAAAATATCGTTAATAATAATTATTATTTTCAATCTCTATTGATTAGACCCAATATAATTAAGAAGGTGTGGTTATCCTATAAGGTTTCGTTTTCAATTTGGGCCATTTGGGGGGATGTAACTCGATATGAAAAGGGTGAGGCGCACGATATTGCCGATTAGGTCAACTAACCGGAAAATTGTACGTTTGGGAGACCCCAATCCTTGGGCTTATATACGGAATAAGATACACATGAATTTAAATGCCACAAAATTGACACTTATTTACTTGTAAATTTCTGATTATTTTAGCAAATCAAACTATTTATTAGAGTGGTTAGATGTTTCACTCCGTAAGAAACATCTTCAGGTACATGACACCCTATACAGGATGTTCTATAACTTAGAGGTCATACAGCAACTAGACTTGAAAAGAGGTCACTTATGCTAAATTTCTTATAATAAAATCGCCACGGTTAAAGAGATATCCAAATAAACATTTTTAAAAGCTGAATTGTCACCTTACAAAGTTCAATGACAACAGCAGTTGTCACGATGACCTGCCATGAAATGTTATAACCGATGTTACCAGAAATTTTGGAAATAAAAAAATAAAAATTCTACTGGATAGGATAACTTATCTATTAAAATTTATTCACACTATCTGTTCCTGCTTTAAAAGATTTAAGCAAAGCAATACACTTTTCCTTAGAAAAGGGAATATTGCCGCAGCAATATTTTCTGATATTTCTAAAGCTTCTGATTGTGTCAACTAGTGATCGACCGATACCGATATATCGGCTATATCGGCCGAGAGCCGATTATCGGTATCGGCCGATAGATGTAAATATATATCGGCTATATCGGCCGATGTATAAAAACAACCATAGCAGCTTAAAACATTTTTTTTATATTTAAATTTAAAGTAATATTTCAAATAAGTTAATCTTAAGAAATTATGGTAGATATAACATGAAATAGGCATTTAATATGAATAATGTAGTTTAGGCAAATTATCATGTAAAAATATTAGTTTCTCGGTTGTTTCTGGATTCAGCCGATTCCTTTTCGCCAAATTTACGGTTCCAGCTTCTGAAAACATTTGCTCACTTGCAACACTGCCAACTGGTGCAGATAAATATATAAGAGCTTGATTATATAATAATGGTAGAACTTCTCGTTTTTCTTGCCACCAAGAAATGGGATTCGCTTTTCTTTCAAGAAGAGGATGTTTCTTATATTCTGTAATTTCAGCATTCACTTCTTCACAAATGGATGCCCTAGAAGATGATTTTGTGTCACAAGAAGATGTTGTTGGAATGGTTTTTGTTTTTGTGGAGCTCATCCCTTCTCCGGCAAATTCTTCGTAGATTTCCCAAAACAGATTTTGGCCAGATGTTCGACTAGTCTCAGGTTCAGAAGTTCGAACATACTTAATCAAATCAAATCACTTTATTGATGCCAATACAAAAAAACATGTTTACACAAGTCAGAATTAAAAAACGAGAACAACAAAAAATAATCACAACACTAGAGTGGCAATTAAAATAAACGAGAAAATAAAAAAATAGTCACAATACTCAGTTAAAATATCACATTGAGGCTATGATACTAACAACCAGCAACCTAACCTAGGATACATAATCCCGGAAAGAAGCATATAGATAGTTGTAAGGACATGATAACAGCATAGTTAATAATGGTGTGTTCGCATAAATACTAGAATATGTGTCATAATATGTCAATCAAATTATAAAGTCATAAATTATATGTGGAAGTCAGAATGTGTATGTGTACTGTCAAGAAATTCCTGTGTGGAATAAAAACATTTAGCAAGTGGTTCGTTGTCATCACTATCAATTTCTATAGAATCTATAGTTTCATTTATTGTATGGTCTTGAATGTAATCCGAAATGTCAGGGGAACTGGAATGTTCTACAGATGTATTGTTTTCTTTTATTTGGGACTTTAGATTTGTAGTTATGTATTCGCATATAAAATCACGGTCTTTTGTAAAAAAATTGTCTTTGAAGCGAGGATCCAAGAAAGTCGCGATGGTATAATGTTTTTTTATAAATATATTCTGAAATCGTTTATTCAAGCTGTTTTTCAATTCTTTTTTCATTGTACCTACTCCTGCAAAATTAGCGTTTTCTTTGTTAAGATAGGCAGTGATAGTCGAAACAAATGGAATGACTTCAGATATGCAGCAGTCTGAAGAACTTGTAATTTTTGTTATGTCTTCAAATGGCTTTAACAAATTTAAAATGCTTCCAACTAATTCCCATTCGGAAAAAGTCAAGTCTGTAAGAGTCCCATGATCCAAAATATATAATTACTGCTTGTTTTTGTTCAAGTAGGCGAGAAAGTAGATAAAATGAGGAATTCCAACGTGTTTGTACATCTTGGAAAAGTTTGTGTTTGTATACTGAATGCACGGCAATAAACGCACGGGATTCACCGAGAAATTCAAATTAAGGGGATTCACCAATGACTTGGCGCTGAGCCACATAAATTACCGCCTATTGCTGTGTTGCCAAAGTGCAATTTTTGTTTTTATTTTTGTGATTTTAAATTGAACGTTAAAGAATTATAAGTTATATTACAGAATATTCAGATTTTAGACATTAATAATGTTATCAATTAAAAAAGGCCGATATGCCGATATATATAGAAGCTTGAACTCTATGGCTTTAGAGGTATATTATTAAAGTGGCTTAAATCATAGTTATCTGAAAGATTTCAAGTAGTATTGTTAAGTTAGCACTAACTAGATGATAATTACGAGTCTCAGTGGCGCCCCGGAGGGCAGTTTCACAAATAATATTGACAAGAAATGTACGCCACTGACTTGTTTAAAAACTTTATATTATTTTCTGGTTCGGCAGCTAAAATAACACTTTTTTGTCTCTTGATGCTTTTTCGTATCTTACTCCGTTTTCGAGAAAGGAAATAAAAGCCACTTCATTCCATGTCGAAAAATTGTTTTTCTCGAAAACTCGATTTTATTGAAATCTGATATCGTTATTCATAATGAAAGGGGGCTTAATTCGCCCCAACTAAATTAAATTTATTAAGTCCAGTGGCGTCCCGGGGAGCAACTTAACGAAGATTATTGACAAAGAAATGTGTGCCACTGACTTTTTTCTAATTTTGATACTTTTTTTCGGATTTACGAACTAATAATAAAACCCTTGGTCCCTGAATTGTTTTCGTATCTTGCTTCGTTTTCGAAAAAAAAAATAAAAACCACTTTATTGCATATACAGTTTCAAAGTTAATTAAACCATTTAAATTATAAATAAAATTATTTTTTTAAATAATGATACGAAGAGAAATGCAACAGTTAATCAAAGAAAATGTTGAAAAATTATAAAAAACTGATTTTTAAAAAACTTTAACACCGTGTATATCAAAAACGGGGCAACTCCGGATACATGTTCGCATGAACTTTTTCTCTTAGAATATTATAAGGAATCATTCCCTTAGGTTACGTACCGTACTTCTGAAACACCCTGTATAGGGGGTGTTATTTAATAAGTTTCCGATACTTTATTTCATACTGTATTGTAAAACACACCTTTACATATTTAAATTTAGTCCAGAAAATAAGGTTTTACAGCAATAAGTCCGGTAAAATTTTTTTATCTACTTTCATTTAGTAATATGAATTTTACAGTTCTGTAAATCGTTTTGTAATGGCATCTATTACAGCACTAGTGCTGTAATAGATGCCCTTACAAAACGATTTTTAATAGCAGGTGCATTTTTACAGGTGCATTTTTATTTTTAAAAAGGCCTTTTGCCAAATATTTTTATTCATAGATGAAAGTAGATAAAATTTTGTACAATATTCTTGTTGTAAATTCATATTACAACACTTATATCGTAAATAACTATTATCTACTTTCATTTAGTAATATGAATTTTACAGTTCTGTAAATCGTTTTGTAAGGGCATCTATTACAGCACTAGTGCTGTAATAGATGCCATTACAGCACTAGTGCTGTAATAGATGCCCTTACAAAACGATTTTTAATAGCAGGTGCATTTTTATTTTTAAAAATGCCTTTTGCCAAATATTTTTATTCATAGATGAAAGTAGATAAAATTTTGTACAATATTCTTGTTGTAAATTCATATAACTACACTCGATGTTTGATTAAACTCGGCTGACGCCTCGTTTAACAACTTTAACATCTCGTGTTGTAATATGAATCTTTACAACACTTATATCGTAAATATCTATTATCTACTTTCATTTAGTAATATGAATTTTACAGTTCTGTAAATCGTTTTGTAATGGCATCTATTACAGCACTAGTGCTGTAATAGATGCCCTTACAAAACGATTTTTAATAGCAGGTGCATTTTTACAGGTGCATTTTTATTTTTAAAAAGGCCTTTTGCCAAATATTTTTATTCATAGATGAAAGTAGATAAAATTTTGTACAATATTCTTGTGGTTTTACGTATGAATAAAGCTTCTTATACCATAAATAAATATTTTGATGATAATCTGACATAATTATTTACATTGTTTATTCTTATATGTCAAATTTTATCATTGTTGATTAAAATCTCTAAAATCTTTGTTGCCACTCCATTAACTACCAGGTCTCTGTGAGAAGAATTCCTAAATCTCACTTACCTTAAACTTCTAACTTGATCCCTCAACTCCTCCACTTCCGGTCCACCAAACACCGTCCTCCTCACACTATCCTCGATGCTTTTCAAATCCTCTGTCCTCCTCTCAATCAAAGCTCTCACTTGTTTGCTCAAAACCCTTAGATCATAATCAGCGTCCTTAATTAGTTCGTTTGTTTCCGTCACTATCCTATCCTCCTTATTCCCGTCACTTTCCAACACGTCCCGGTACGTATCGTCTTCGGTCGCGACGACACTCTGACACACAGACACGCTTACGATCGCCAGCAAGGCCGTAGCCGTTAAGCTCCTGCACGATCTGCCGGCCATAGCTCTGAATTTTTGGTCCTTCCTCAGTCTGGTTCGCCTGAAGACTGAATCGGTTCTTCGTTGTTACAGGTAGTTTTATTGCGGTTAAGGCAGAGATAGAGATAGGGACAAGCGGGGAGAGAAGGAGAGATAGAGACTTTGAGGAAAGGTGTTTTTAGGGCAGGTGTCAATGCTGCAGCTTTCGATACCGATGGCCAGCAGGAGTGATGAATAGGACTTTTATGGATTTCCTTTGGAATTTTTGTTTTGTACTCTGGTTGATGGTTTTTTTCGCGAAATATGTAAGGCCTAACGATGGTGATCCATTTAACCGTAGTCAGCATCGGGATGTTATGTGGTTGAAAGGGTAAAAGTGGGCAAATGACTCAAGTATTATTTTGTTCTATTTCCCGCTCCGTATGGAAAACTTTTTTGTTATTGATTGACATGTTTATATGAACTTCTCTACGCTGTCCGTTATTATATTTTTCAAACGGTCTATGTTTTCGGAAGATCGATGTTTATGTACTTATTTTTAAGATACCTGTCCCCATAAGAAAAAGTCTATGGGTATAAGATCTGGTGATCTAGAAGGCATGGATGTACCTATAGTGAATCTTTCGATCGAGCGGTTGGGGAAATTTTCATTTAACCACCTTTTTGTTAAAAAAATAATTTTCTCCGAATTTGTAATGGTAATTCATCTAATATATAGGAGATCACAGTTTGTAAAAATTGTAAGTAACGAACTGCATTGAAATTTTCTCTAAAGAAATACGGCCCACATATTCGGTTGTCCAATATTCCGCTCCAAGTGTTTGTTTTAAATGAATATTAGTCCTTACACTCGATAACAAAATGAGGATTTTCACTGGCCCACAACCCTGAATATTGGACGCAAAGGTTGCTTCGTCTGTAAAAAAATACATATTTGCCAAGATTTTGGTCATCTTCTTCCATACCTTGATACTAAAAGCAGAAATCAACACGCGCACTTAAAACCCTGTTTTTAAGAGTATGAACAAACTTGGATTGTACTTATTTCCTTTAAAAATTATTCTAGTTGAACGTTCCTTTTTCGTTGCAGATAATTTCATTTGAGGGCTTTCAATCGCGGACAATAAAACATTTACTGTTATTTTTCTTCATTCGTTTTGGTTTTCTGATGAGGTACTTTATTTCTATTTTTCACTAATCCAGTTTGCCTAAACTTTGTAACAATTTTTCTTACCGTTGAGTGAAAAATATTTCTGTTTGGCTGCCTTCCATTAAAAATGTTTGCAGTTTCTTGACATGTGTACTAATTTTCACCTCAAAATTTTATACTCACATTAAATAAGAAAAAATTTAAAACGATTTAACAGGATACTTGGTTAGCTTATGTCAGTTTTTGAAGGTTTTCCTTTTTTAGTTAAAAAGGACGCAAAATCTTTTATCATACGTAAAACCACCAGACCTTTTTTTTTCTATCGGATAAACTTTTATTTTTTACGAAAACTAGATTGCTTAAAAATTTATCGAGAACAAACGCTGTCGCGTTTTCATCTAGTACCGTTTGTTCGAGTTTAAATTGCTAAAAAGTGATCTAGTTTGAATTTAAAAAATAAAAGTTTATCCGATCTTAAAAAAAAGATCGAGTTATTTTTAGCTAGAGAAATTCACGAATTTTGGCATGAATAGACACTAAAAAAAAATAATACTTCACTAAAAAAATGTTTGACAGCATCAAATTAATTTGTAACAATATGTTAGGTTGCCGAGCAATGAAAAAAAGCTACTTGATTTTGAGCTGGAGAGGTTTTTACCATTTAATTTTTAGCTGGAGTTTCGAAAGGTATGAAAGTTTGTTGCAATTTCGCGAATTTTTTGCAAGGGCAGAAATAGTGGAAGAGCGATGTGAATGGTTTGTTACTTTAAATTTTTTGGTATTTACGCCGATTTTTTCTGCTGAGAGTTTGGTCCATTTTGACATGCTGTTGATTCCAATAGGCATATTTTTGTACCAAATTCCTTTTTTCCAATTTGGATGAACTGTCAAAAAAATCCTGTCACTTGTAATTTCTGGATTGGTATTTTTTTTTTCAAATAATTTTAAAAATAGACGAATAGGACAAAGATCTTTGTTAGTGTTGTTTCTTACCAACCATTTGTTACTGGCCAAGGCTTTTGCACCTCCTTGTGTGGTCTTTGAAAATATGGGATTGTATTCGATACGTCCCGTAAATTCTCCTTTTAGGTCTAATTCTTGTTGGAAATAATGTACTTTGCAGTTCACTGCTTCGTTGCCTCGCCAGGCAAGTTCAAAAGAGAATAAGTGAAGTATTTTTTTCTGTAGGCCGTCTGAGGTGTCTTTGTCATGAATTTTTATCATTTCCAATAATTCTTGTGTTGTAGGGGCTTTCGAACTTTCTTTTCTTTTTTCTTGGTTACCTTGAAGTTGTTTTCGTTTTAAGTCCTTTGCCAAACGGGCTGATTTAAAAACAATGTCGGTAAATGGGTCTATTTTTATATTAAATTCTTGATAGTACTTTTCTTGTAGCATCTGGGCCGTGGTGTTCCATATGCTTTTAATACTTGACTCTTTGTAGTCCTCTCCGTTTAGTGTTTTCATGTTGTAAGCATAATCTTCCATAAATTTTGCTAATTCTTCGGCTGGAGTATGCTTTTCAAGCTTATAATCTCTTATCAATAAAAACTGCGAAAACTGTCGCCAAATGGAAGTTTTGGAGACATGCGTATTTGGAGGTATATTCTCCGACACTGCCTTTTTAATTTCTGTAATGGATTGCATTCCAAATCTGTTTTTTTCTTCAAAAACACTCATTTTTGAACTGAACCAATCTGACGTTTGTTAACAAATAATAATACAATGACGTTTTAAATAATTAACAGAACCATGGTACCAATATTTCTTTCTATCAAATATTAAAATTTTATCGCTGTAAAAATCACATGTGAATTTTGTCCAGGTAGGTGCAGGTAGTAATTTTGCCAGTAGAAAACAGGCCGTTGCCAGTGTAAAACATTACTAATAGTCAAGGATAAAATTTTCTGAGAAATTAGTAATAAAAAGCCGTATGTAAAGTTTATTTACCTCTTCTTCCGAAATATATCATCGCCTTGAGATAATAATCCCTCGTCTCACCTGCCCAGACAGCTGTTGCGAAATTCAAAGGGAAATACGTAATTAAGTCGCCGTTGCTCTTCTTATTATTTTCGCTTGGCCCGCATGATTATATTTTTAAAAAAATTTTTGAAATTAATTGAATCGAATTTTTAATGACGTCCCTCCCAAGAGTCCTCCTTAACGACCGAACTTTCTTAATTTAGTAGGGCTTTCACTTTTAAAACTTGTAACTGGAATTTAAAGTTTTTTGTTTCAATTTCAGTAGTTAGTATTATCCCGTTGCTTTAAACAATAATTATTGATATAATACAGGGTGATTCAGGAGAAAATGTCAATATTTTAGGCAGGGTTGAGATGATTAAAATCAATTGATTAAAATCATGATTTTAATCAGTATGGTTTTTTTTTTTTTTAAATCATGATTAATTTAAAAAAGAGTTTTAAAATTTTAACACTTAAAATGTATTTGTTCATACAAAAAATAAAACCCAGACGCATTTTTATGTGGTGTTATTTATTATTTTATTATAATAATCGGTTATTACAAACATAAAACTTTAAAAAAATTAGAAAATTAAAACTAAAAAAACCTTTTTAATACAAAAAAATGCTTAATTTAAACAAAAAAAAAATATAAAAAAACCTAAGTGTTATAATGCTTAAATAGAAATACTAGTTTAGCTGCTTTTTCTTGAGATCTCCACCACTGTACTGCTGTTACATTTTTGATTATTTCCTCTGAAAACAGAGTTTTGTGAGAAGGGTCCGACTTAGCTTACAACTTAATTAGTAACGGTAATAATCCTGTGTCTGCAAAATATTTGGAAACAATGTGTAGAGCATCTCTCTTTTCTTCAGCTAGTAATGGATATTCTTCTTTGTTTATTGTAGGATCCAAAATATACGCCAAAAAGTGAAAGGGGGTTAGAGCTTGAACATACCTGTTCTTAAATAATTGATATTGACGCAAGCTTCTTTCTTCTTCAAATTCAAAACTGTCAAAAATAGCCAGTAACTTTTTCCATATGTAAACTGCTTGAGATAAAAATGCACCTTTTGGTTGCATTGCATCCAGTGCTATAGAAATTGGTTTTAGCAACTGTAGAAAATCTTCAGCCATCCTTTTAATACAGATATCTGAAACTTTTTTAAAAATCACTGGATCAATTTGATCTTTATGCTCTTCACATATTAATAACAATTTTGGCCACTCATTTACATAGATCTCAAGACAATCTGAAAGTGTATTCCATCGAACATCCTGAGGTAAGACCAATTTCTTGCCCCCTTTTTCTTTATAACAAGCATTTGGCAAATGGGTATTTCTGAAGTATTTCACAATATGTACTGTATGTTCTTTTATCTGCGATGCTTCTAAATCTTTGGAGAGCAAACTAAGTAAGTGTCAAAAAACACAAACTTATAATAAAAATAAGTTCGTGCATAGAATTGTCCCTTATCCTTTCCGTCAGACCCAATCCTTGGACGCGTTTCGCCGTTTACGGCTCTTCAGCAAGGCTCCGGGTCTGACGAAAAGGTAAGGGACCTCAAAGTGTTTTCACACAGAAATGCAAATAACCAAATGAGAGTTGCAGCACGTGGCTACATCTGATACGTGTGGTTGCCTCGAGATGTAGCCACGTGCTGCAACTCTCATTTGGTTAAGTAAGTGTGCCGAACAACCATATGTAAGTATAGGGTAATTGGAAGACTCGGTAATTTTTTTCTTCATACTGACCATGTTGCTCGCATTATCTTTAACAATACTGGTAACTTTACAGTTATATTTATTTTTGCACTTATTTATTGAGTTAATAGCCAATTCGGCAAGATAGTCAGCTGTATGGGGATGACCAGATGTATCTATGCTTTCTAAAAGAACACTGTTTCCATCCTCTGCAGTCAAAACGACACAGATTATCGGCTCATTATGTATATTGGACCATCCATCTAAGGACATGCAAACAGATTGTCCAGATAACTTGTTAAAACAATTAGATTTTTCTTCTTCAAACATTTCATTCAAGAGCGTTGATGATAACTGAAATCTAGATGGTGGAAGGTAACCAGGTCTTAGCTTTTCTATGGCCTTTCGAACCTCTTTATTTTATATAGCTCTAAAACTGCAATTTGTTGCGTAAACGGCTTTGGCTATTTGTCTGTCCAATTATTTTTTCTTATCTTGTACAGTTCGCACAACAAAAGAATCCAAATGACCGCTACTTTCACTATTTTCACGTCCACCTACACTTCCCTTTTCACAGTTATCGCTTTTCTGTTTCTTTGCCAACTGGATAATTTCACTCTGGCTAGTTCCAGGCTATGACTGACAATCACCATGCAGAGTTTCAAGACCACTGCTGACATCACTAGTTTCACTTTTGCAGGTTTCCCAATGACTTTTTAGTCTGTCCACTAGACCTTGCAATTCTTTACCGCACTTTTTACATACTGCTCTACAACCTAGTTTGCCCACCACTTTCTTTTTTATAAACTGCTGCCAAACACTAAATTCCTTTCTGACCCGGCTTGTCATGAGTTCAAATGTTTTGAGAGATTAACCCCTAAAGCAAAAATATTACTGATAACTAAAATAAGTGCGTATCGTTTATATAGCCGGGCGTTTTCTGCCAGTTATTACAAGTTTCGACAAAGCGGCAAACTTGCAATACTGCGCGGACGAAATGTTCACGTTATACAAGTTTCGACAAAGGCGCAAACTTGCAAAAACTACGCGAACGAAATTTGCATGTTGAAACTTCTCCAGTTTTGCTTCGTATCTGTACTATTCCCGCCTAAAAATATTTGTTTACTTAACAAAACAAAGTATAAGCAGTTAGAATAATTTAAAAATAATAATATTTGTAAAAGCTGGTAAATTTTTTTAAAAAATCAAAAAAATCATGGTTTTTATCAACCCTGATTTTAGGTACGTATTCGGGGACCCAAAATAAACATAACAGTTCTTATAAACATGGGTCCTATTCCCGGCCGTTACCGAAATACAACAATGTTCAAATTAAAATTTGTTTTAAATTATTTAGGTATGACAAGTGGCATAGGTTTTATAGTTTTCAAAATTTGTGGTAAATTATTATAACAAATTTTGAAATGGGAGTTGTTCGGATGTAGGCTCTTTTGGATGTTGCACCAAATCAATAAAAGTAGCTGCAATCTACGGAAAACATTTCCAAGCTTCCCAGCCTTTATTTTTCCTTTTCCAAGAAAGGACAAAGTGGTGTCAAACGAGTGACAAAAGAAGGAGAGCCTGACAATTTTCTTTGATTTTTCGAGCAACATGCATACAGGAAATATGCCAATATACCAATGCCAAACTCGATCAACACATCTTGATTTTGATTTTAATACTGGTAAAAAATTACAAGTGTTAATATCAATATCTATAGATTTTATGACTTTTTTTAAAGGCTTGATATTTTCGACACTGAAGCAAGTTCAGGTTCCTCTTCCTCTGTCCCTGAGTTGTGAGTAGTTTCATCCGTTTCTTGGCTTTCTTTAATACACTCGATGATAGTCAATTCTGTACTTTCTGTTGGCAAATCGATTTCAATAGAGGCAATATGTTTTAAGTTCACAAATGTGTCTTCAATGTTAGGAAACAAACGAAACCCATATCAAGGGGTTGGTTATGGCAATATGTATTATTATTGATTTCTTGAAGGGGACAACCACTGTCTATATATACATGTTAAAAACATTTTAATAAAGTAGCTTCTGTAGAGCATTTTAAAATTCTGAATAATGCCTTAGTCCAAAGGTTGGCAATGTGAGGTAGTATTGGGTGGAAGAAAAATAAGTTTGACATTATCCAGTATAACTTTGGAATAAGACGTTATATTATCCAAAAACAATACCATTCTTCTATTCAGCTTCTTCATTTTGGTATGAAATCTGTGAAGCCATGTTGTCATGATGTCTATCATCCACCCTATTTTGTTCGAGACCCATTATCGATATGTGCGCCCCTAAAACATCGAGGATTTTTGTTTTTGCCTATTATAAGTGGTTCTTCCTTCTCCCCTTCTATATTTGTACAGAACAGATTTGTAAGTCGTTGTTTTGCTGTTCTTTTTTCCAGTACACTTGTTATCTTTCAATGCATATGTTTTTGTTAATAATGCACGATAGTCTCATCTGCATTAAATACGTCCCTTGAGGCATAATCCTTTAAAATAAGCAATAGCCTTTCTGTTCAAGCAGTTACGTCTTCGATATTGATATCGGCTGATTTGCCACAGATTTTCTTGTGCCGACGACGGAATTTTTCTCACCATCCATTTGATGCCTTGAAGTTATCTAGTCCTAGACATTGAGCAGATTCGAGGGTTTTGGGAAATTTTCTTTTTTGTTCACCGTTGCCACCTTCTTGAAACAAGTTTTTAACTTCTGCTTTGTTTTAAAGCAGGGATGCACAGACTTATAGGGAACAGGGGCCACTCGGGAAAAATATAAGCCAATGACGGGCCACTACAAACAATTCTTATTAACACGAAAAAAATTATTTTTAAATAGTATGGAATATAATAATAAAAATAAAAGAACCTTCAAAAATGTTTGTTGTAATTATGTAATCGTAAGGTAAGCTAATCATTATAATGTAATATTTCATGTTTTATTATTTTGATGCATGACATTGCATTGAACTAACAAGTTTTTTATATTTGGCTCCACATTACTTGTCGCCACACGTAAAATTGCTTCCAAATTTTCATTTGCCAGACGGTTTCGGTTTTACGTTTTGTTTAGTTTCATTACTGAAAACGTTTGTTCACAAATATAAGTCGATCCAAATAAGCTTGCGCATTTCAATGCATTTATTCGCAACTCTTTATAAGCGTTTTTATCAACGCAACGGTAGAAGTTGAGTAAATTACTTTCATTAAATTTGTTTCGTAAACTATCATCATTTTGCATGTCTATTAATCCCAGCTGCATTGATTCCGGCGCATGTTCGGGTGAAATGTTGAAAGGATTGCTGAAAATGTCCAATAGAGGTTTAACTATTTTGAAGTCTACAAAACGATTTTGAAAAGCTTGTATCAAAATATCAATTTTTTCAACATGAGCGAAATTGACGTCAGTTTTATTGACTTTCTCTATAATTTTTTTGTAGTTAGGAAAATGGCTGTAATTGGCTGAATTGATTTGTGTCCTGAAAAGACTCAATTTGCATTGAAAGGACGAAACATGAGAGTATAACTGCGAAATCAATTGATCTTTGCCTTGGAGTCGCGTATTTAAGACATTCAAGTGATTTGTGATGTCTACAAGAAACACTAAGTCACACAGCCAACTAGGGTTGTCGACTTCGGGGACGTCGTTTTTCTTTTCCGCCAGAAATAATTAGATTTCTTCAATCAAGTTAAGAAACCGTTTAGTTTGTAAATATTTTTTTAACATAGTTACTATCCCAGATGTACTTCCAACCATTGAAGGTGCTCCGTCAGTCTTAATTCCAGATATTTTCGTTAAATACAAATCCATTATAGAACATTTTTGCAGAAGAGCTTTGAGCATGTCACTCCCCTTGGTTTGACTTGTCAAAGAACTCATACCAATCAGTTCTTCACTCACTTCAAAATTTTGCGTTACACCTCCTAAAAATATTAAAAGTTGAGCAGTGGAACTTATATCAGTAGATTCGTCGAGTGCTATAGAATATACTCAAAACTTCTCGATTTCGTAGCTAATTGCTCTTCTATATTAGCTGCTAATGCGGTAATTCTTCTTTGAACAGTCATCCGATTTAACTGAATTTTTTCAAACTTCTTGCGGCGATATCTAAACATTGCTTAACAAACTCACCATCTTTAAAAGGCCGACAAGTTTTCGCTATTATTCGAGATATTTCAAAGCTAACTTTAGTAGCTGTTTCAGCATCTTGAATTGGTTTTGTAAACATAGCTTGCTGGCCTATTAGTTCCCGTTGTAAAGTGGAAATTCTTTGCGTTCGATTTTCACGCCAGTTAATTAGGTAAAAGTAGGAGGCTGGGTTTCATTGTGCCTCTTCAGATTACAGAAACACTACTCTTGCATATTAAACAGACAATTTTGCTATGCGATGAAATAAAAAAGTATTTTTCGGTCCAAATATCTTGAAACTGTCGATTTTCATCTTTAACCTTACGACTACGTTTCTTACTGGGGCCTGGTTTATCCGTATCAAAATTGATATTATATTGTTACGTAGGTAGAAGCCAAGTTCGAACGACGAAATATTTACTCGTCACAGATTACAGTTCTCAATCAGTATAACGTTCGCTTGTCCGTAGTTAAAACTTAACTGCCCCGGTAGCTGGCGATGCGTCGTATTTATACGAGTTACCAAACATCGAGAACCTTCCACTTTGTTCGGGGATACTACCGACGTGTTTCGCGAATCTTAAAGTAATCTAGTTGATGCGACAGATTTCTAGTCTCGTAACAATATGCTTAGACCGGAGCGCGGCGAGTAGAATACTTTTAAAATTCGTTGGCAGGCCGCATAAATATCGCTTTTAAAATTCGTTGGCGGGCCGCATAAATATCGACAGCGGGCCGCTGTATGTGCATCCCTGTTTTAAAGCAACGTAGTCACCTAGGTCTTACCCACTTAAATTTTTCAGCCAATTTTCAGGTACTTAAACCAGTTTTTTTCACTTTCCTCGATTATTTAAATTTTTTCGCCTGAAGAAAGATCATCCATCTTCAAATATTCATGTTAGTCCTAAAACACACAAAAAGTGTTCAAAACAAAACTAATGTTAACAACCGATTTATCAGCCTTTAAAGAAAATCAATTGGATCCGCCTGCAATAAAGTAATTGATTTTTTAAGAATTGTCGGGTCGGGTCGGGTTTTACTGCTCCTAATAGAGGGTGTTTTTAGCATTAATGTTTACTTAAGATTTCGATGATGAGTGCCACCGGTCGTTTAACAGATGGGTCGGTAAAGAGGAGTATAAAATAATGGGATTCCCATTTTTAAATATGGGAAATTCATAACCGGTAGTTTAACGCAGGTGGCCACTACGGTCGCAAACAGAGGTTTTACTGTATTACAATCCAATCACCAACATGAGGGGGGGGGGCAGGGGGGAGGAAACATAACTTTTCGAGATGCGTCTGTTCAAAAATCTACTAATGTTGACATGCTGTATGCACTATAGAAGGCTTTGCTTTTACTCAATCCAATTTTGAGCCACAAGTCGCTAAGCAAATAGAAGAGAATGAAATTTAGTGCAGTGTGGGTCCCACAAACTGTTTGTTTTCTTTTTATTTGTGGTCTCCGGGTAATTTTCTCTTGACTCGAACCACCACCTTTATAGAAAATGTGTATTTTTTACTTTCTACCTGAATTGTTTATGTTCTGTTATGTTAGCCACCCCATTATATATCCCCTAGCTATGCATATGTATATATTTACTCTGTAATTATTAAAACAAAGCCCTGAAAGGGTCAAGTTAGTTCACAAACTGATGCCATGCGAGAAGTTTAGTTTTATGAAAATGCATTGGGACTGCTCTGGTTAGTTTGTTTGTCCTATATCTGTTTGTTTTTTCCTATTTCTCTTTTTGCCTTCGTTATAGATTTCAATTAGTGATGCAACGATTGCGATTACGATTTGAAATAAAATAATCGTACGTTACGATTACGATTACAATTTTATTAATTTTTAAAAGAAACTTTAAGGAAAATAAATACAAACTCTGAACAAAATAGTAAATCACAACGAAAACATTTAAAATAAAATCCAAAATAAAAAAGCAAATTAAAAGCCAGACCTGTTTTCATATAGGTCAAAGCCCTAACGGATTTCCAGTGGTTCTCAAATTACGCATAATACAATAATCGTTTAATAATCGTATAAATAATCGGCGATTACGATTAATCGGAAAATGTTAATAATCGGCGGTTAATCTTAATCGTAATCGTAATCGTTTCATCATTAATTTCAATGATGTGAGAAGATGTGGAACAGTTAAGAATTGTATTTGAACTAACCTGCCTAGATCTTGGAATGCTCGATTGACCCGATGTAGCAACTTTTTCTTTAAACACACCCCACAGGTAAAAATCGAATGGATTAAGATCAGATTATCTCGGAGGTCAATTTCAATAATAGCAGTGACATAACACATGCCACTGGCCAAATACCGTGTAATGATTGAATACATCAATACGTATGATGATGGTGACCATAGTCTTTCATCTCTTCTCAAGAGCCCTTACTGGCTAACCGCCCCTAGCAGGGTTGTTAGAAATGTCATTCCTTATTCGACGAGCTATGAGAGTGTCTATGTTATATATCACAAACCATATCTTACTGTTTATTTAAAAAAAAAAACAGTAATGATAAGAATGAACAACAAGAAATATCGAGTTTATGGTGGTAAAACCCATGATCCTCGTAACATAAGTGGTTTTATCGAGAAATTTTTTTAATTATTTACTTATAAGTCAGACACTTGACTAGGTCCGTACAAGGTATAGACCACTTTTAAAGGGAAACTCCTATTTCTAAACGAGATAGATGAAAAGTGATGTCGGTGTCTGAGGCTTAATTTTAATGACAAACTTAGAGGTGAAAACCGCATATCGATATCTACCACCGTTTCGGAGATACAGAGGGTTTTGCATTTTCGGAAAGTCCCTGTAACTTCTCTCCAGTGAAACATTTTTTTATTCTATGAGAACATTTTCAAAGCACTTTTTTACGTAGAATCGAATGGTGTAAGTAAAAAGTTCGTCAAACTAATATTTTATTAGGTATCCATAGAAAAAACAACTTTTTAAATGGTGCATCCTGTATATATTTTTATATATTTGAGTAGGGCTTGAAATTGCCATTCTAAAAATGTGGAGTTTTGCTTAGGTTTTGATTTTATTTTAAGAAATTTTGTTTATTTGTTATACTACGCTATATAACTTGAAAATAAATGATAATCGGATAAGAAGATCTGGGTTTTTTCACATTGTTTTTGCGTGTATAATACAATCATGTAGTTTGGTCCCTTCCTCCGGACTCACCCTGTATAGTTTAAATAATTGTTATAACATAACGTTCTGACGTTTTAGTTTTAATTACTCCTAAAAACCTTTATACCTCCAAGTTTCAAAGAAAACTAAGCAGGTGTGCTATATTTTTGGAATGGTAATTTCAAGCTCGTTCAAAGAAAAACCGGTGGTTCAGATATTAGAGAGTTTTTGCTAAGAGCTTCCTCTCCCCTTTCCATTTAATTGCACCTACCTATACAATTATTTCCCTTTCATTCAGCAGGTGGTTATATTCGTTTCTAGTCCGCAGTAGGGACAGTTTGCCGGCGTTTTGTTTTTTTAACGGAAATAGGTCGGAAGTACGTCATCCACCTCCCGCATGCGGTAATGGTTCGGTTGGTTTTGGGAGCAGTGATGTGTAGATAAATATAGGTGTAAATATATGCATGGAATTATCCAAATATATTAAAAACGGCTTTTTCTTGATCAATACGCCTTCAAGATAACAAGTCGTATGAAGATACCCAATTCTACCTGTTTAATTTGGCACCAGAAATATCCTCTCGACACAAAGAAAATTTTCTTTTGTGTGCCATACAAAATAGGCAGTCGTTGGGCCATTTAAGTCGTAGGAGAAATGCAAGATTTACCGGACTATTATAAGGGGCCTTGATAAATTATTGGTTGCGGTGGAAAAGAATTCCTTTTTCTTTGTCGGGGCGGTTGATCGAAGGGTCATCTTTGTCGAAGAGAGAGGTAGAAATAAATTCTTTTGATGGGGAAACTAAACGTATAAGGTAACTAGGTATTGCATTCTTCGCACGGGATAAATTAATGACGTGTTTAGAAGAAATATTTACGTTATACAGTAAAATCTCTCAATAGTGACCACCTTCGGGGAATCAAATGTTGGTCGGTTAATAGAGAAAGATTAAAACAACTGGTCTGCATTTTACAGTGTTTGTTTATTAGTAAGTATCTACATATATGTAGGTATATGTAAATAATTTTAAATATTTTTGTTTAAATTTATCAAAACTAAAATTAAATGAGATGAAGCCAATTTACCCATATGTGTATACTGCACGTGCATACTAACATATACAGGGCTGCTCAGAAGTCCGGCATAAAATTAATAAAGCCTTAACCTGTAACTTTTGGGAAAAATGCTCGGACACGTCAATTTACTTTTTTATGTGCTCACATTTTGACGTTATTCGTTTGTTTTTTTATAGACATGTGTCAAAGATATGACGACATCGATCTTTTACTTAAATGGAAACATACAGCTTGTGATACATTATTTGAAAGCTAATATCTCGTACAGTATGCTCATAAATTTTGGCGCGATTTTGTCAAGCTATTTCAAAATGGCGACTGTTAAAAGTTTTAGAAAAATTAACAGACTTAATTTTCGTTGTGTTTTGTTTTGCTTCGTTACGAGTATTGAGGACAATATTTTGTCCAGCCTGGGAATTTCTTTTTTTAAATATAAACTATGAACTTTTCGCCTTATTCTCTGCATTAAAACGTCATCCAGCTCTTCTTTTAAAAGTTTATATATTGTTGTTTTCCCAACGTTAAGTATATCTGCTGTAAATTGCACTGCATTGTCACCACTCAAATCCGCATTCTTCCTTTTAATAGAATCGTAACGGTTAAGAATTAATTTTTTTCCATTTACTGTACATGGACCGACTCTAGGGCATTTAAGCAATTGTTGAGAATTCTCCATATTTAATTAAAAGAACTTTGACTAGTTTCACTGATAAACAAACAATCAAGGTAGGTATGTATAGATATAAATAGGTGTATTATTCTAATAAAGGCACCCATAAAGGCATAATAACCACATAATTAGCAAACAGGTAACCAGGATTAGGTATAAAAAAAAGGAATGAAATGATTAGAGCAGAAGTGGAATAAGTGCCTAAACTCTAATTAGTTTTGATAAAATTTCAGGTTAATGATACATAATTTTAACTTAAAAAATTTGGGGGTGCGTAGCTCGTGAATAGAGTGTTTTGTGAAATAAGAAGCCGGTGTTATATGTACACTTAAACTGTATTTACATTAACATTACAATATATACAAAATGACTAAACGTGGTATCGTTCGCGGTCTCAGAGTGCCAAACGTATTGAAAAGGCTAGCTGAGATGAACTGTCTATATTTTGTTTTGCCTTTTGGAAAAAGGTACCCAAAAGGCGTCGACAATAAACTTTTAAGAGATGCCCTGGAACTACCGTTAGAGGCCTGCTTTATTGCCTGTACTGTTTATTAAGTTTATTACTCCCGATCCCTGATCGGAGGGTTGAAGCCGTAACGAATGGTCAAAATGAGATGCACATGTTTTAATGCCATTTCTCGGGAAGGTACGCCACCTTGACCAGCTAATACATACAAAATAATTTGTTGGTCACATTATATTTCTATGTATGTCCGCTACAAAAAACTTAATATAAAAATATGCATTGAAGACGAAACTTGAATTTAATGTCGATACTTGCAGTAACTCTATGCCGAAAGATCTTGCACGCCCATGGAGAAGACGGTTTTGATTGATTTATTACTTCGCATCATTGAAAGATAGACTATACAACTATTTTTATTATTTTTGAATTTAAAAATATACGTCCCCTTTTTAACATGTCGTACTGAAAACCGTTTGACAAGCTATTTTGCGAGACTTTTTGTATTTTTGAAGTTTCTATGTTTCTGGTCAACCAACTAAATTGGCGATTGTGCGCGGATGATATTAATCGGTCACCTGTTGCGCCCTTTGTTAAAACGAAAAACCAAGATTAAAACAACCCGAATCTATATTCTGAAACGTTGCACATGGCACAGAGGTAGGTAATCTGTAGCCGCGACAGCTGCAATGCACAAGAGGCCCGCACGTAAGTCGGCTGGCAGACGCGTGCCGACACATGCGGGTTCCTCCAGAGGCGGAGGAGATGGTACCCCGTGTTTTTTAGTACTTTGTTACTGGTATAACTACAGATATTGGTCTGAGAGTAGGTATGCTCCATTCCACAATAATTCGTTGATTTCCCGACCGCAATAAAATTTAAAACCAGCCATAAATAAGTGTCTTTTGAAAGGGTACAGGTCCTGATTACCTACTAATTTCAATAGTTTAGGTTAGCTATTTTCAACAAAACAACAAATATAAAATAATAGGTAAGTATCTTTATTTTAATCATGTAATTCAATAGCTATTAATATTTATACAAAAATACTAATCTACAATATTATAATATCATCTATGCCTAAACTAATTATTAAGCGCCTTACGTTACTATTAATTATGTTATTATATTGGTATATTAGGTAGGTTAATGGCAAATTGCAGGTTGAAAATGGATTTATTCCGAACGCTCTATTATTATCTGCGAAGAAAATTGCCAATTCATCTTTGGATTACCATAAAGACACGGATGCTACATTGTTTGAATATTGGTTTCAGAATCGTCTGCTTCCGAATGTGCCCAAAAATAGTCTTATTGTGATGGACAACGCTAGTTAGTTACCACAGTCGCCAACTAAGTAAAGTGCCGAATTCAAATAATACAAAAGTGGAATAACCAAATGAGAATTGCAGCACGTGGCTACATCTCGTGGCAACCACACGTATCAACCCAACCAGGACAGCGAGAATCCATATAGGTTCAGGTTAGTTCAGATTAGTTGAACCTATATGGATTCTCGCTGTCCTGGTTGGGTTGATACGTGTGGTTGCCACGAGATGTAGCCACGTGCTGCAATTCTCATTTGGTTATTTGCATTTCTGTGTGAAAACACTTTGAGGTCCCTTACATTTTCGTCAGACCCGGAGCCTTGCTGAAGAGCCGTAAACGGCGAAACGCGTCCAAGGATTGGGTCTGACGGAAAGGATAAGGGACAATTCTATGCACGAACTTATTATAAGTTTGTGTTTTTTGAACAAGCTTGGAAATTCAAAACTATATGATGGAAAATAATATATATTTCGAGGAAACCTATACAAAAAGGGACCTTTTAAATGTTTTAAATACATTCAATATTGAAAAAGAATATATCTCTGACAATCTCGCAAGTGCTAATGGTCACACAGTTTTACGCCTCCCTCCGTATTACTGTATTTTTAACCCAATAGAACATAATAATATATGGAGCCAGTTAAAGACAATGATTAGAAGAGAAAACACATCCCCTACACTAAGTAGTGCTGTTATAGAATTAATTTAAAAATGTGTAAATAATATCCCAGTAGAAAGTTGGAAAAATTCTGTGAGACACGTGATTCAAGTCGAAGATTCCTATAACATAATTAACAGTAACGTAAGTCCCTTAATAATTAGTTTAGGCATAGATGAAGACGATAGTGATAGTGAAACAGAGCTAAATATAGAGTGGGTTAAGTTAAATATTGTATTATTATAATATTGTAGATTAGTATTTTTGTATAAATATTAATAGCTATTTAATTACATGATTAAAATAAAGATACCTACCCATTATTTTCTATTTGTTGTTTTGTTGAAAATAGCTAACCTAAACTATTGAAATTAGTAGGTAATCAGGACCTGTACCCTTTCAAAAGGCACTTATTTATGGCTGGGTTTAAATTATATAGCGGTCAGGAAATCAACGAATTATTGTGGAATGGAGCATAATAGTTTTTTTTTTAAAAGACTAAGAATTTCTAAATAATCAGTGCTTGATTGAGCGACGTGGTTTTATTGAATGGTCATCTCGTTTTCCGGACTTCTTCCTTTTTGGATATTCATAAGAGCCATTAAATAATTTGGATGAGTTATGCCAGAAAGAGCGAGAAATAACCCCTGCCATTCTGGAAAGTGCGAGCAATGAGTTCAAAAGTCGACTATAAAACTGCCAAGAAGTCCATGATGGTCATTTTGAACACCAGTAATTTAAGTGCGGGTTTGGAAGCCACAGGCATTGATATTATTATTGATTTTTTTAAATATCGATTTAATTACAGATTTCTTTTATTGCGTTTTTTTGTAAATTAAAACTTGTGTTACCCGCATCAACGCTACTGTTTGTTACCAAAGCTGCAGGCTTGCATTAAGAGGTTCAAAGTAATATAGGAATCGACATCCCTGCATCTGTCTTGTTGTACGACGAAAAAAGGCTGGTGGGTAGGCTGTATCAGGTAGATCTTGTTCGCAAAACACTTAGGAAGGTGGTTTTCGATTTGTTTATTGCCTGCGAAGCGGGTTAATCAAAATGGCGATTAGTTTTTAGTTATCAGGTTAAACCGTACAGCAGGAAAAAAATAAACGTCGTTCAAAATTTCCTGTGTCAAATTTCAAACCGCTTGAGAATATACAGGGTGTTTCCTAACTCATAACCTCTCTGAAAAAATGAAGGAGGTGAATCCTCACCTTATTTTAAGACGAAAATGTGGTGTAAAAGTTTTTCGCGTGTCACTTCTTTTTCGATAAAAAAAAATTAGTAAAGCAATAATAATCATTTTTATAATTGATTTAAAAACTTTTAATAATGAACTCACATGAACAAAAGTCAAATAAATTGCTGAAAATGTCCTCCATGCGCCAGTAAACACCCATGTACACGACGTGCTAAATTGTCTCTTACGTGTTGGAAAATTTCGGGACTGGCGCGAATCGTATTAAAACCATCAATAATACGCAGTAGAAGGTCTTTTTTATCTTCAATAGGAGTATTATAAACGAGTTGTTTAAGGTGACCCCAGAAATAAAAATCCAATGAGTTCAGATCCGGCGAACGGGGTGGCCATGGGTGAGGTCCTCCTCTACCTATCCAACGAGCAGGATATTGTTGATCTAAATAGTTTCTAACACGTACTGCAAAGTGAGGGGGAGCGCCATCATGCATGAACCACATTAAAGTTATCGTTCTTAATGGCAATGCTTCCATCAATTCTCGCAATTTATCTCTAAGGAAGTTGTACCACCAGGAAGTCGATTTGGAAAAAAATACGGTTCAACTAAGCTATCTCCAATAATCCCTGCCCAAATATTAAAAGAAAATGTATACTGGTGATGTCCTTCGATGATAGCATGAGGATTATCTTCCGCCCAAATATGGTTGTTGTGAAAATTTATGATGCCTTGTCTGGAAAAATTAGCTTCATCTGTAAATAGTATTTTTGCCGAAAAATGTGGGGTCCTTAAAGAATTTCCTTGAAACCAGTTACAAAAATTAACTCGAGCTGGAAGTCTCTAGGCAACAAAGCTTGCATTCTTTGTACGTGACAAGGATAAAGTAAATAGTCCTTTAGGATACTCCATACTGTTTTGTAACTCACATTCAACTCGTTCCCGATTTTCCTCGTACTAGTGCCTGGAGATTCTTCCACCATGTTTAAGACCTCTTTCTCAAGTTGTACGGTTCTAACTGTAAGTGGTCGGCCGCCTATTTTGCTTTTTGCGAAGCTACCTTTTCCTCTAACCTGAGGTGCAATCTTGTAAATGTTTCCGAACACGGTACTCGTTTATTAGGAAAACGTTCTGCATATAAACGTCTCGCCTCTAGCGCATTTCCATTTGCCAAACCGTACATAAACGAATATGAGCCATTTCTTGATTGGTAAACTCAGCCGTTATGAAAAGTATGTAATGTAGTACAAATAAATTCAAAAACAATTCAAAAGGATGTTATTTGAAAGATGTTAAACACGAGACAAATGTTACGGAGAAAATAAATGTGGTTGCCATGGAACGAAGCAAAGCCGACTCGTATCATTTGACACAACATAATGATAAAAATACGAAAAATAACTAAAAAATTAAGGTACTTTTTTACCCAGATCCCCAGATGAACTAATTGTAAAATTTAAAATTGACCCAAAGTAAAGTGCTCTAATCCCTCATGTTTAACAAATATCATTAGAATATCGTTTGGCATTAATTAATAAAATGAAAAAAAAAAAAAAAAAATTTTTTTTAACACCCTGTATTTTGAAAACGAAGCGCCATGCGAAAAACATTTATACCACATTTTCGTCTTGAGGATTCACCTCCTTCATTTTTTCAGAGAGGTTAGGAAACACCCTGTTTTCATTTCTTAACCAAATTCAAGTAGAAAAGTTCATATACACATGTGTGTCCTAAAAAGTATGGTTTTTAAGGTACAGGATGTCAAAGTTTAAAAAAAAATCGATTTATTATTAATATCTTAAAAATCCTTTTGCCGATTTTAGTGAAATATGGCAGTGTTGTTCGTTGTGATATGACGCTAACTTAGCAATAACTAGATGATGATTATGAGTTCCAGTGGCGGGACAGTCTCAAGAATAATATTGACAAGAAAATGTACGCCACTGACTTGTTTAAAATTTTATATTGTTTTCGGATGAAGCAGCTATAAAAACAACTTTTCTGTCTCTTGATATTTTTTCGTATCTTGCTTCATTTTCGAGAAAAAAAATAAAAACCTCTTTATTGCATGTACCGGGTGATCGCGTATAATGTACCCCCCCCTGTAATTTTTTTATTTGATATAATTAAAAAAAAATAAAAATACAGCTGCGTGGGTGACTTGAACTATTATCTCTTCCGGTATAAAAGAAGTAATTAAATTCGATAGTACACAGGGAAAAACAAAAAGTTTAATTTTTTAAATTGGAACACCCTGTATAAAATACATTTTTAGATTCTACTAACATTTCTAAATAACTTTTGTTAAATATACCCTATACCTAAATCCAACACTTACCCAGATATTTAAATATAAAAGTTAATTTGTCACGAAGTGGCTTATTATCAAATTAAATATTATTATTTTTACTTAAATAAAATGAATTTATAACACAGATAAACATAACTTCAAAACCTACAGAAAACTTATATGGCGAACTGTTCAACGGGCCCTCCTTTCTCTTCAAGGCACCTAACTAGGGTTCTGCGTATTTTTTCTAAAGAATCCATTGTAAAATTAGGTTGATCCCGGTTTAAAACGGCTATTTCGTTGGTTATTAGGTTCTTCAATTGGTTAATATTTTCTGCATTGTGAAGACCTACACGAGCTTTTAAATAACCCCAAAGAAACACATCCATTGGGGTTAAGTCGGGGCTGTTAGCAGGCCACTTTATCGGTGCATTTCTTTCTAACTATATTATGGGGCGGTGCGCCATCCTGCTGAAAAATTATATGTTGCAAGCGCCGAAGGGGCAACCCGTCTAAATATTCCTCCAACTCATTTTCTAGGAAGTGTAAGTATCTCTCCCCATTTAAAGTTTCCCCAAAAAAATGAGGTCCGATAACGGTGTTGTCAAGGATACCGCACCACACATTAACGGATTTGCGGCCCTGAAATTGAAACTCTCTGTACGAATGTGGATTTTGTACTGCCCAATGCCTCGTGTTTTGCCTATTAATCATACCAGTTGTCACAAATGTTGATTCATCAGTCCACAGTACTTTTCTTAAGAGATTATTATCTATGTTTATACGCTGTAACATTAGCTGACAAAAAGTTACCCGATCTGCTCTTTGCCTTGGGGTAAGTTTGGTTGTAGGTCTTATTTTATAGGGCTTAAAGCAATTTGTTTTGAGTGTTTTTTGAATTTTTCCGTAAGATGTATTGGCAATGTTTTCTTGAGTTTCTCGTAAGTTTCTTGAAATATTTCTTATGGACACATGTTGATTTTCTTCCACTGAGAGTAGAATGTTCAATTCGCTATTTTCATTCGTAGCACTCACTTTCTTCTTTCTGTGTAAACTGGACGTCTCTTGGAATTTCTTATACATCATCCTAAATGTTCTTCGAGTTGGTAGATGCATCCCTGGATTTTCTCGCCTCATTTCTTTTATAGCAGCACGAGCATTATTATTGTTTTTTATATAATAAGTTAAAATATTTTGTTTTTCTATCTCGGAATAGGGCATACTATCGACAAACAGAAATTAACTTACTTACAAACAGCATATATTATGTCAATACTCATTAATAAACATGGCCGAATTGACATTTATCATTTTTATTTTCTATGGTTAACCAACTATTAAAAATCGGTAGATATTGAGTTTATATCCAAATATTGGGGTAACTATTGGATTTAGGTATAGGGTATATTTAACAAAAGTTATTTAGAAATGTTAGTAGAATCTAAAAATGTATTTTATACAGGGTGTTCCAATTTAAAAAATTAAACTTTTTGTTTTTCCCTGTGTATTATCGAATTTAATTACTTCTTTTATACCGTACTTCTGAAACACCCTGTATAAGAAAATCGCGATAAAAACATTGTGTTATAGGAAACATTTCGAACCACATAATAAATGTATTTCTTAAAATATCGTAACACTCTAAAGTTAGAGATCCTACCTAGGAAACACTCTATTAATTTTATGTCTAGTTTTCTCCCTAATATAAATACATCATTTAAAAGCTATGCGATCCTAAAACCAAATTTTCTACCTGAATAACAAATATTTATACCCAGAGGTGACGTGATGATGAAGACGATGATGGCGACCATCTGCCCATCGTGTGCCTTTTGATCCAAGAACAAAGCCAGCCGATGATACCAGATATCATATAACTACAATGCGATGTTTCATAAAATTATCTTAGTGCTGAAATTGTCAGTTTCCCAAAATCAAATATTAAATTTAACGCAATCGAATCGGAAAATAAGCCAAGTTACAAAAATAGTTTGAAGTTCGTGGCAGCAATTACAGAATTAAAAGTTAAACCGATTCGGCGACTTGTTAACACTGCTTGCGTGCGAATACACAGATTTATATAATATCGTTAAAGTTGGTGAGAAAGTGTGAGTTTTCAGCATTTAAAGTGAAACTTATTCAAGTAAGGTTAGTAATGGCATGTAGATATGTCTGTATTCAGTTATGGTTGTCGTTGAAGGCCGCACACTCGATCATATTTGTTTTTGAACATGTTTAAAAGCAGGGGCGTGCATTCAAATGCTTTGTGTAAATTTACCACATGATTACGATTACACACCGAGTTTCCGTTTAAAGAAAAGTAAACTGTAAATGTAAAGTAAAAATGTATATTTTTTGTATTGGTTTCTATTCTTACAAATAGACAATTAGTTTTCTTGAAACGAATGTCTTAAATAAAAGCTGGTTGTTTTGCATCAAAAATACCGGGTAATGCATGGCTTAGTTCAACATAGGAAATCCCATGGAAATTTTGAGGTGGCTAAATATTAGCTCCCCTGTAGATTTTAGAGAAAAATTGTATTGTAATTTCTTGAAGAGGCCGATATAATAAACCCATGTGCCATAAATTTTAATAAGCCAATCCTAACTTATTTAATTATATGTGATGGCAAAATTACGAAGTTTTCATAGCTGAGGTAATACAGCAAACACCAGCAAATTATTATTTGACAACGACAAAACGAAAAGTAGCGTCAGTGACAACATTTTCATTGAAGGCGCTTTAATTATAGCTAAATATGAGCTATTCCATTAAGGAAAAAGTAACTGAGATTAAGTGGTATTATACAGGAAACAGTTTTAGAGCAATTTCTGAAATGTTTTCTCTTTAATTCCCTGATAAGCCTATCCCTTTCATTTCATTAATTAAACTTATCAGTAGTAAATTTGAGTCCAAAGGCAGTGTTATAAATAACGGTAAATGCTCAACTCCGAATGACTATAGAACTGAAGAAAGGGATAATAGAGATCTTGATATTTTACTGCACGTGAAGGAAAATAAAATGATTAGCACGAAGATTCTTGGGCAAGCCTTAGGAAAACATCAAACCTCAGTGTTGCGTACTTTAAAAAAACATAAATATTATCCTTACAAGTATGAAAAATATCAAGAGCTACGGCAAGGTGATGAAGAACTGAGAATGGTATTCGGTTTTAAGGTAATGGAAAGAGCAAATAATAATAGGGATTTTTTGAGAAATATTTGTTTTACCGTTGAATGTACATTCGCCCTTAACAACGAACCAAATGTTCAAAATTGCCGGTATTGGAGGCAAGAAAATGAACATCGTCTTGTTCATACTCGGACGCAATATCCACAAAAAATAAATGTTTGGGCGGGAATTATAGGACATCACATTATTGGACCATTTTTTATGAAAGGCAACCTTACCGCAGTGACCTATTTGGATTTACTACAAAATCGAGTTGAACCCGCACTAGAGGAAGTTACGCGAAAATCAGGAGATCAATTTAAATCAAGTAAAATTTAAAAATCTAGACCAGCTAAAAACTGAATGTGACAGAATTTCTCAATATCAACTTACTAATGTTAGAAATGAATTTTATGATCGGTTAGGATATTATATTGACTTAAATTTGGACATTAAGTTAGATCTTTATCTTTTACTCCTCTTCTTTATCGTACTTCTGTTCAGAACAACTTCTTGGGTGGGTTTGGGTGCTGACAATTTTATTGTTTTTGCTGCTTTGTTGATTGTATGCTAATATGGTAATGCTTTTCTTATTTTCCTAATGATATTTTTATAATTTTCTAGTGCAGCTTGTTTTTCTTAAGGTGGGAGCCAGTCGCGTGGAAGTCTATATGTAACTTGGTGTGGTGCGTGAGTGTGTGAAGTTAGGATAGTGTTTAGCTGTTAATGGAGGGTTGCTTGAACACTTAATTAATTAAAATTTTTGTGAAAATCTGTGGCCTTATGTATGTTATGGTAAATTAAAGGCTTAGTAAGAAAAACATAATGGTGTCTTTTATTTTGGATGTGTGATTGCCGGATTGGTAAAAGAGAAATGTGTTTTTAATGTAAAATAATCTTATGTCCAACTTTACGTCAATTGTTGACTGTAGGCGTTTGGCAAAAAAATAAAGCTAATAATTGTACTTACCGATATGGTAGGTACTTTCACGAACGTCTTACGGAAACGTAAACTAAAGCATAAATAGCTGCAAACAACTGCTCTGTTTTGCGTTAAATGTCATACTTGTAAAGGGCTTACTGTTAATAAGTTTCACCAGACAGTTTACACTGTCATCGCACTGGCACTCCATAATAAAAAACACCAAAACTATTTAAAAAATCAACAAAACTAACTCACAAACAAAACAACAATCCATCTTGTATAGGTAACTTACTAAAAAAGTTACTAATAAACTTTCAAAGCCATTATTAAAAGTGCGGCGCGTGAAATCCCGATCTCACACAAGAAGAGGGCACAGAAATTTATAGCAAAACTGAAATTATTGGTAATTAATAGCGGGCCGGTGCGATGCCGGCATTGTCTTATCGGGTTTCATTTTCTTACAAAATTGCATCGCATTATTAAATTATTAATGCCCAAATATTAATAAATTTGGGGATGCCCGATGTACTGTAACTTATTTTGAGATAAACGCTTTCTAACCAATTACTAAAGGGTAAAAACGATGTCTATCAAAATTCAAAATATTAATTAAGGAAAGCACATTTTAGCAACGGTGAATCCAGTCAAATTCAGTCATCGTTCCTTCGGCGCGGCGTCGGTGGGAGTCGTAAGACGTCGGCGTCGCATGGCTTCTGGCAGTTCTGGCTCGTCTCTTTTCTTTTTATATATCGTTTCGTTTGTAAGCACTGCTTTTCGCTTGCATATAAATCCAGTATTGACGGTCTAAATGCATGCCTTTGATTTGTTATGGGATGCTTTTTAATGTAAGCGGATGTGAATATTATTTCGTTTAAAATACGTATCGTTATTTGAGTATGATGTTTTTCTATGATATAATTGATATTTTAATTGGCGCTTAAAACAAACTTTTAAAAGTTTTCATTATGCTTTTTAATCGAATTATAATTTATATTATCGGAATTAAAATCAAATGGGAAAATAAAAAAAATATCAAAATGTCACAGTAGGCAATGCATTTGTGCTTTCATTGTATGCACGCCACTGCGCAGAGCGCCTTAGAATATTTTTCATTCGTGTTTGTCATTACTACTGAATAAATAGACACATGAAATAACCTAAATTAAAAATAAGGGACAGAAAAGATAGAACAATGAACATTCGTCATTCATCATACTTTGAGGATTTATCTTATATTATCTGTTTCAGGCAATGGATGACGATATCTACGAAGTGTCTTCAGAATTGTACGAGGAATACGATTACACTTCACCTTCTAGGCCGATGGTAAATCCAAAAAGTTAGTACTTTCGGCGTCTCTTACGTAAAATACTGTAGTGCTGAACAGTTTCTATCACTTTTTCAGATGTGGTTGGCAAATTCTCCTTCAAACTGCCTGGATATAGCATAGAAGACTCCGACGGCGACTTAATGGTGCCCAGAAAACATACTGAACAAACGGAACACATTGAAATAGGTAAAATATTAATTTGTATTCTTAGCATTGCCTATTCTATTGTAAACTTCAAATTGGATTGATTGGATTGGATCGGTTAAGTGAATCAAGGCGAAACACTAATGCCGTGCAAGCAAAAATATTTTTCCTTCAAGAGGGCTTGAATTGAAAAACGTACGGCTTGGTTTAGATCACCATTATAGGGGACGATATACAGGGTGTCTCTAAAAGGTGCGGAAAAAATGCTACCACAAATTCCTGAGGCTTAAATATGACGAGCTAACCCAACTTACCTTAGTCCAAAAGTGGATGATTTTGGAGATATTAGTGTCAAAAGTTCAATTCGGTTTTAGTTTTTCATAAATGATTTTTTTAATAATAGGTGTATTGTCACAATATTCGGCTAGGGGGGGTTTTGTGGGGTGAAAAATTAAAGTTACTCTCATTTCTATTGTAAAATTTAGAGGGCACCACCTGCGATACCTTGCACACATTTAAAACGAAATAACTTATTTAAGCCACCCTGTAAATAAAAAGTCTTATTCTTTAACATGATTCAATAATGGGTAATGGTTTAAAAATGGGTAACCCTCTTAGCCCTTTGTTAGCTGACATATTCATGGATTTTTTTAGAAGATAAAATTAGCAAACATCCATAATTTCAAACATTTTCTTTACTGGCGCAGTTATGTTGACGACGTTTTGGCATATTTTCTTGGAACTGGCAGGCAGTTAAAAAAATTTTTACAATTTGATAATTCTATTCTATTAATTTTCTCGATCTTAATATTTAAAGAGTAAATGATCAACATATTTTTTTAGTCTTTCATAAACCTTTTCATACCGATACCATCATACATAATTCTTCGTGCTATCCTACTCAACACAAATTAGCTTCTTTCCATAGTATGATCCATATCCATATACTTGTAGCTCTCCCTCTTAACAAAATAAATTTTCAAAAATAATTAAACTATATTAAACAAATAGCCGTAAATAATGGTAATAAAGCTAATTTAATTGACAACATTTTAAAAAAGAAAACGTACAAAAAGACTATTGACTTAGTTTTTCCAAAATAAAAAACGTCCCCAGACAAATTCAAAACTATCTTAACAAGTTTGATATAAACGTAGCTTATAAAACGAATAAATCTTTAGGCAAGTTCTTTAAAAATAATAAAACAAAAAGTGATAGTAATAAAAAATCTGGAGTCATAAAATTAAAATGCAAAGATTGTCCGAAAACATACATTGGCCAAACAGGTAGATATTTCAACAAAAGGGTACAAGAACATTATAACAGTTTGCCAAAAACAAAACTGATTCGAACTATGCTAATCATTTTCTCGATAACCAACATAATTTTGACCCATTTTTTAAAATTCTACATACCGAAAACAAAGGTTTAAATCTAAATCTAGAGTCTATGGAAATAAATAAACTTAAAAATACGGACCAATTATTAAATGATCATTTAGATTTAAATAACTCACCTTTGTTAAATTTATTCTGTTGACCCTCTTCACCTGCCTCCGTAAAATCCCATCACCTACGTTATTATAATTAGAACTACCACCCTTTGGATTTTTCCATAATTGTAACCCTTCCACTGTCTATTTATATCTTAAATCATCTGAACCTTATTGTATAATATTTGCAGAATTATACCGTTGAGTCTTACTGCCATAAATAATCTACCTGATTAAATCCTATTGTATACGCCTCAACCTCTTCAAAGCTTCAAAATGTACCTACACCACATGATTTATTTTTATAATTTAAAATAAATAGACAGGTATTTTTAGTTTTAGGTAAGTACCTATAATAAATGTAAAATAATGATAACAGGTATAAATTGATTTTTTTTTTATGATAAGGCACAGCACTACAGGATAAATCCTTTATGGCGCTCTAGGAGCGGTGCGTGTGCGCAGGAAACGATTCACGTTGTTCTTGAATCTTTGGAGATTATACTCGTTGGGGAACACGATCTCAGGGAGGTCGTTCCAGAGTGATGACGTTCTCCAGATGAAAGAATTTTGAAACAGTGTCGTTCGAGGGACACTAAGCTGAACCACGTACTGGTGGGCTGCAGTGGCTCGTCGTGTATTTCTACCATGCACCGCTCTGGGTGGTATTAAGCGGGCAACCTCAGTTGAACACTTGCCATGAAAATATTTGTAAAATAGACTCAAGTCGCCAACCTGCCTTCGATGTTCAAGGCTTTCCAGGTTGTTTGTCAGACTATGGTCACCGATCAAGCGAATGGCTCTTCTTTGAATGGAATCTAGCAATCTCAGGGTATGTTTAGGAGCAGAGCCCCAAATATGCGAACAGTACTCCAGTGATGGTCGAATTTGGGCTTATAGAGCATCAAAAGTTGTTGGGGTGTATAGAGGTTCTTTGTTCGGAAAAGTACTCCAAGCTTCTGCGAGGCTGCCTTAGCAATGGCCGCAACGTGGCTATGCCAAGACATATGACTATCCAAATTAACGCCCAATAAATGAATTGATGATGCCAAGGGAATCGAGTGTCCCGCCATAACTATATCCGGTTCTTTAACATTAACTTTTTTAGAAAAAACTGCCGCCTGGGTCTTTTTAGCGTTAAATTCTCCTTGGTTACTGTCACCCCAAGACAGAATTTCTTCCAGGTCTTTATTGAGATGTGAGACCTCTTGCTGCCTATAGAGATGTGCATTAGCAGCCGATGTCCGAGCATCCAAAGTAAAAGATGAAACAAGTGTGCTGTCATCAGTGAAGCTATATATAATTTGTACCTGGTCTACTCGAAAAGGTTTTAAAATTTGGGATTTCCTTATTTATTTTATGGTTAAAGGGATAATGAGGGTTTTATTGCAGTCTAAAGATCAACGATATAATTCTACAAATACTTTACATTTTATTTAATTTTACCATCACTATACCATTGTCATCTGACGAAGATACAGTGTTAGCGAAACATGCCATATAAGTTTTAATATAGTGGAAATTTACAGTTCAATTTGTGTTTTTTACTGTACCTCATAAGTCTTTAGAATTTAGAGCGTATTAAAGCAGGACAAAAAATGAGTATAATAAAATCCATACCTTTTTTGATAAAAATTCATCATCATTTAAAAATGAATCAATTTCTTCTTTCGGGAATACATGTGATTTTTTAGGTTTATAGGCGACATCTTTCTTTTTCAAAAATGCTACTACTTTAAAATACTTTAAAATATCGATATTTTCTTTCAATGAAAGAGTTGATTTCAACATTGAGCTTGCCCACAATTGTGTTCCGATTTTTTCTTAAAATAAGCTAGCATGACATTTTCAGTCATTTTAACAACTTTTTTTTCTTCGCACCATTTCTGTAATTGAGTGTATGCCTTCACATAATAACATTCGCCATTATTGACCGATTCTTAACGTTAGAAATCGTTTTTCTCTACCTTATAAGTTATTATTGACCATGGTCAATAATAAGGCATTGAAATCCATTATTGACCGATCTTCAAGAATCTATTTGAACGCAGGTAACTTTATTTTTTGATTCTACAACATAAATTCATAAACATTAATAACCTGAAAGGTGATTTCTTGTGGTTAGGCAACCAGATAATTATCAATACATATTAGATTATTAGAGATAATTGATATTGTAAAATATCAATAGAATCAATAACAAATCGCTCATTTTTAAAAAAAAAAACGGAAAACTCGTGAAATCTGATGACATAAATGAACAAATATTGACATTAACAAAGCCACCTGACAAAACAACAAAATATTTTGCCAATTCCAAAGCGCAGGTAACTCGATTAAAAAATATACTTATACCTACCTATAATTTTTTATAATTATTAATACTATAAAGATAAATGTCTTATAAAAGTTTGCAGCAAGGCAGCTTATAGCCCTCGCGTCTTAAATCCCTCGTCGCTCCGCTCCTCGTGATTTAAACTTGCCGCTCGGGCAATAATGATGGCTGTCTAAACCTTGGTTAATAATATACTATTATTGTAAAACTTTTACTTAAACCCTTCAAAAGGTGGCCATAATTATTTTAAAATAATGACGTTTATTGAAACCCATCAGTTTCAATTGTTTTTTTAAAAAATGAGCGAAGAAAATGTTAGTGATATTATTATGTGTACACCTCCAGAATTAAGGATGGAAGCAGAAAAAATGTTGATTGTATCGATATTTTACAATATCAAGCATCTCTAATAATCTAATATGTATTGATAATTATCTGGTTGCCTAACCACAAGAAATCACCTTTCAGGTTATTCATGTTTATGGTTCATGTTGTCGGTCAATAATGGATTTCAATGCCTTATTATTGACCATGGTCAATAATATTTTATAAGGTAGAGAAAAACGATTTCTGACGTTAATAATCGGTCAATAATGGCGATGTTATAGGTTAGTAGTGGAAAAAATTCTATATATACTATTTAACATCTCTCTGATATCATACTCGGCGCATCAACACCCTAAAGATAGATTGAAACATGACGGTATCACCGCAGAAAATAGTTTATAGCACAGAACTCGAAAATTAGTTTATAGTTTTCTGTGGTGTCTTTGTTTTTCAAGAATTACCAGTTCATGCCACTTTTTACTTGCACAGATTGACCTTGAAAGCTGCCAACTGTAAACAGTCAATTTGCTTTTGACCTTTTAACACAAAGATGTTTTTTTACAAATTTCAGAACACAGTTACAGTACTAGCTTGAATCTAGTAGGGCTTCAGGTGTGGCGGGGCGCGCTCCTGCTAGCTGATTGGTTGCTCCACAATGGAAATAAGTTCAGAAGAAGAGACGAGCACATTTTGGAACTGGGCAGTGGCGTAGGACTCACGTCCGTTGTTGCGTCCATGTTTAGTCCTGTTTTATGCACAGGTAAATATGAGATTAAGACGTGTCGGATTCAGTGGCGTAGTGTCACGTTCTTTTTTAATTGATGTTTCTTGTTTTTAAAAAGTAGAAAAAATACGTTCATTTTTTGGTTAGTTAAAGTTAAAGGCCTTATCCTATTCCCCAGCCCCGCGAAGTTCAATGTAGTGAATAATTAAAAGAAAAATTTTTTCATTTTAAAATTAAAAAAACTTTTTATAAAGAAAAAAAAACTTTCTCCTGTAATAATGTTTTAACTCAATTTATTACCTTTTATCCAATGTTTCCTCACTCATTAAAATTTCGTATTTATAATTAAAACTTCACTTACATATATTCGAATCGTAATACAATTATTGTTAATATGACCAGTTAGTACAGGGTGTCCATTTTTCGATGTAATTGCAGGGTATCTCGGTAACAAGTAAAGATAGAGATTTGCGGTTTTTATATTACCGCGCTACTTTTTCATGAAATAAAAGATGCCGCAAACAGAATTGTTATAGCTTTCTTAGTTTTTAAGCTACAGGGTGTTTTTGAAAATGTTTTCTTTTTGACCACCCCCTGTATTTCGGATGTCCATTTATTTATCAAAAAATTAAAAACTGGTTTTAAGTAGAATTCAGTGGCGTGCTTACTTTTTTCTGGGAGTCTTACTTTTCAAGATTTAAAGCAAACATATGATTTTGTAAATGTAAAATAAAGTATATTATTCTCTTAATTGATTGGGCTATTTTTAAGCTTTTCAAAAATATATAATAGTTGATAGTTACTATTAACAATAAACGCACAATACGAATAGTTTAGAAAATTAGGGTAATCACCTAAACTATGAAAATTTTGTAATTTGCATATTTAATTGAATAAGTTAGGATTGGCTTATTAAAATTTATTCAAACTTGGCACATGGGCTTATTATATCGGCCTCTTCAAAAAATTATAATACAATATTTCTCTAAAATGTACAGGGGAGCCAATATTTAGCCACCTCAAAATTTACATGGGATTTCCAATGTTCAACTAAGCCATGGTTAGGTTAGGTGAGAGTGGTCTGTCCAGACAGTCTCACGTAGTCCTATAAGGACCGTTGTAATATCACACATGTTCTGCGGAACCTATCAGCATCAGCTCGTAGTACGGCGTAGAAGAATCTTGCCAGCTCACTCGAACCAGCCACTACTGTTAATAAACCTAGTAAGTCAACCCAGTTGCAAGCTGCTTACTTCCACCAGATTATTGAAGAATTGGTTCGCCCAAGGCATTAAACCTTCTTCTTGCCAGACCCAGGCATTCCCACAAAAAATGTTGAATACCTTCCTCCTCTTCTTCGTCTCTGCAACTTCTGCAGAAGTCGTTAGCTATGCATGCCATGCATCGATCACCCGGTATATTGGGGTATTAAAGAGTGATCAATTAATTGAGACTATTTCTTGCGAAATTTCTCACAGCTTTCAACAGTTAAGAATAGTATTTAGAATCTTAAACATACCCACTCTCCTAAAATTGTATTATATTATATTCGTAGGTATTTATGTTCAAATGTTATAGTTTTTGGATAATAAAACTTACTGGTTTCGTACATGCCATAAATAGTGTCACGAATAGAACTAATATCCAATCTTGCCACATTACCAACTCTCTGCATGAGAACATTTCTTTTTAGGTGATTCTAATGATTTATTTTATTTAATTGACGTTGAAACTGCGCTTACAGTGGAGATATTCAATTCATTTAGGGCAGCTGCTACACGCTTAAAGATAGAGTATAGCCCCTGTACGCCGCTACGAACTGCCTTACGATAGCTACGCCACTGCTTCGGATACACTTTAATTTTTATTCTCATTTTAAGATGTCAACAGAGGCGAGATATTGGATATAATGAGGGCGAATGCGGTCAGGAACTTACATTTTTCGAAACACCCTATAGATGTCGTGGAGCTGGATTTTACGGCGGCAACTGTACCCGACAAGATAGTCTCGTTGCTGCCCAAAATATCTGTCGTTTTGGCTGCCGATGGTAAGTTTTCAAAATGCCTTTCGTCGAAATATTTCTATCAAAACTTTTTTGCTGTTTTCAGTGGTGTACGATGATCATCTGACTGAGGCGTTCGTCCAAACGGTGCAGCGACTCCTGGACGTTCCGCCCGGAAGGTCCGTGTATGTGGCGTTGGAAAAACGCTACGTATTTACCATAAGCGATTGCGATACTTGCGCACCCTGTTATGACTATTTCTTGGAGCAGATTAATTCTTTGAAAGGCGTGACTGTTGAGGAGGTAAAAATTGACTTTCCTCAGTATTTTCAGTACGAGCGGTGCAAGGAATTGGTCTTGTGGAAAATTACTTCTAAGTTTTAGATCTGTGGATTTTAACCAATCGTGTCCCCATTGAGTCATCGTATCATCGCAAATCGGATTCAGGAGATCACACCCTAAACGCGTTAACCCTCGTTAGACAGAGCTTCGTTCTGTCGCAGCAACACGTTCATCCCCACTTCTGGTCGCAGCGACACGCAGGCGAAGTTGAATTAAGCCGGCGTCCCATGCATACGATTTCCGACGGTACGATGATCCGACAGTGCTCTCATTGGTGGAAAATTTTGGCGGCAAATTTTATCCGAATATTTTTAACAATCTACGATGCGTCGTACGAGTTAAGTTTAGCTTAACTTTTTTCCGATGTCGGATGATTTTTAACCACACTTTTCTCGGTTTATTGTTTGTTTGACATGTTTATTCTTTATTAATTTCGGTGGCATAATATCAAAAAAAAGTCTGTTCTATTGTGATACTTAAACCACAGAAAACTGTAAACTATCTTAAACCAAGTACTTAAGTAAGGTTAAGTCAATGAAAAATGTATTCTTCTTTTTGACACTCTTAATAGAGATTTTAGACACGACAACGGATCCATGGGATATGTAAAATATTTCCGTACGAATACCAAATTGTTCTCGGATATCGGACGTCGGAAATCGTATGCATGGGACGCCGGCTTTAATCCAACTACACGGCGACGTCTGCTGGCGACACAGTACTGGGGGTCAGGGGAAATAAAATACTAATTTCCTATTGGTCGCCCCTTTTACTACTGAAATAATATTTCTTAAAAAACAAGATCGGTCTTATTTTATATTTGGTAAAGAAAATTATATTATTTTTTTTTTTATACAGGGTGTACCTAATTAGGTACGCACTATTGCTAACTTTTTTATTATTGGAGATACAAAGTCGGTTAAATTAGCAAAGTAGTATCATTTTTTCCGTTAATTAAAATGGTGAAAGCAGAAAAACAATTGAACATAACGTTTCTGAATAAATGAGGAAAATATATTTTTTATAAATGGCACACCCTGTATATTCTTTACCGAAACGTTTGCAAATCGTTTACGGAATAAAAAAGTTCATATGCAATATTGGTCTAAAATTGAAAAAACATCAACACAGCCATGGAAATAAAAAATGGTTTGGCGTTTTCATCGAGACTGCCATGAAAACAAAAACGAATTTATTTATTTATTTCAGAAATTAAAACTCAATTTTGTTTTTAGCGGAAGAAATAAAAAAAAAACTATCACCGTTTTGTTCAATACATTTGCGGGCATTCTTTAATACACGTTTTGTAGGTTTTAAAACTGTTCTGCCATCGATGGATGCTATAATGTTGTAGCCATCCACCTATCTCTGAAAAGTCTTTCTAACAATATTCTCACTTCGTGAAACTGATGGAGGAGCGCCATCTTGTTGAAAATAAATTTGGTTACGGTCCTCTAAGTTCACATCATCTAAATATTCTTCTAGTAATTCTGACAACATATTAACGTATCCCCTGCCGGTCAGAGTACCTTAAAAAAAAATTGGCCCAATAATTTGGCTGCCTATGAGACCACACCAAACATTAAAGCTGGATTTATAGTTTGACGGTGGCTGGTACCGGTCGACGTTTGACGGTGGCAGGTAGAGATAAACAAATTGCTTTCCGTTATCCGATTTATAGATTTCTGTTCCGGTGCTGTTTGACGGTGGCTTGACGGTCGAGATGGTCAACTTTTAATTTTTTCCGGTGGCTGTTCGGAATTTAACCAATCCTGTCGTAGAATGATGTCACGTGGCTCAACAGCTGGACGTACGTCACGTCAGAATAGTTTGGTATTGTGCCGGTAGGGGCTGGGTAGCAGAGCAAACATAGTTAGCGACTTTTTCTCCATATTGCTTTCACTTTCTTTTCACAAATACACTACAAAGTACAAAATATCACACACTAAAATCAAAATTATCGTATCCTTAAAACAACCTTTCCAAACGTCAATTGTCAATTTTAAAAATACGAATAATGCGCATGCCCAACGGTGATGCGACCGTCAAATTATAAATCCACTTTTTCACCGGCCACCAGCAACAGACCGTCAAACGTCGACCAGTACCAGCCACCGTCAAACTATAAATCCACCTTAATGCTAAATATTACTTGCGGATTTCTGGGAACAGCAATAAACATATTTGTTCTAGACCAATAGTGCACGTTTTTACGATTAAACATACCCCTATTTGAAAAGTTCGCTTCATCGCTCCATAAAATTTTCTTTAAAAAGTTAGGATTTTGTCTACACATAACTTGTAACCATTGGCAAAAAATGAGTCTTCTTTCAGTGTCACCAGGTAATAATGTTTGCACTGGTCGGTATTTATAAGGTATAAACTTATATTTTTTTTTAAATCCTCCTAATTGTAAATAAACTGGAACCACTTTCTCTTACCAAATCTCTAGTTGAATTATTTTTGTGCGCTTCAAAATATGCCAATACATTTACTTCCTTCTACTTGTTCACTTATTATAAACTGTTTTTTAGTCCTTGTCTTTATAAAAACTCTTTCGTTACTTTTAAATTTTCTATACAGCCTTAGAAAATACCTTCTGTCTGGTTGCTCACGTTCAGGATACATTTGACCGTATCGCTCGAGTGCTAGTACACTATTTTTTCTGCAACCAAGATACGCTTCTAACATATCGCAATGTTCTAAATGCGCGAACGCCATTTTGTAATATTTAAAAGCAAAAACTAGATAACTTAACGCACAGCTACGAAAATTTTGGCTTCGTTAACAATAATGGCTACCCAAAACGAGGACACTTTAGTTAATTCGTTTTTGTTTTCATGGCAGTCTCGATTCTCGATGAAAAGGTCAAAGGCAAACCATTTTTTATTTTCATGGCTGTGTTGATGTTTTTTCAATTTTAGGCCACTATTGCATATGAACTTTTTTATTCCGTATACGATTTGCAAACGTTTCGGTAAAAATATACAGGGTGTGCCATTTAACAAAAATGCATTTTCCTCATTTATTCAGAAACGTTATGACCAATTGTTTTTCTGCTTTCACCATTTTAATTAACAGAAAAAATGCTACTACTTTGCTAATTTAACCGACTTTGTATCTCCAATAATAAAAAATACTTAATTTGGTACACCCTGTATAGCGGATTTTTTTCCCTTCGTTTGGTTTATCTCCCTAGGGAGCATAAGGAAGGTGAATTCCTACGAAATTTGGGCGTGGTCTCAAAAAAATTTTGCCTGCAGCGCTTTTGTTCGGCGGTCTGCGCCCCTCCCATAGTTTGCCCCCCCGCCACAAAGTGCTGGCTAGCCACTGATCACACAGCTGCGGCTAGCGACAAAACGAAGCTCTTTAGCCTGACTGCCTGCCGCTTAGGTTAGTTCCACACCTAAGCGGAGATGGCTCTTAATTAATAACGTAAGATTTGCTGTTGTTTAGATAAATGTCTATTAAAATTGTTACTATTCTTTATGTAAAGTCCGTTCACAGATTTAAGAGAATGACTTACCGACTCGTGTTGACGCCTGTATAAAACCAGACTGGGGTCTACACAGGCCCGCACTGAATTGTATTTCAAGCATGGATGATTTGACGCAGATAATAAACAGTTTTAGATAGAATATATTATAATTAATTAATGCAACTACAGTTTACTTATTTAATTCATTTTCACTGTCAATATCAACACCTATGTTAATAATAAGTCTTTCTGTAATATTCCCAATTTGAATGTATGAATTTTCAACAGTTTTAGTATGCGAAACACAATTTTTCCAGCTACTCACAGGCACGTTGTCCACTTCAGTAATAATAATATCCAGTACACTAGCGTTTATAGTGGGTGATACATTATTACGTCTAACGGCAGATTTTAATTGATGCCATAATATGTGTTCTATGGGATTGAATATACAGTGATACGGCGGAAGCATTACCACTGTATGCCCCTTACTTTTAGCGTAGATGTCGCAGTAGTACGCCTTTTCTAGGTTCAGAAATTTAAGCACATCAAGTAACTCTCTTTTAGTGTAACTTTCATGAAAATATATATCATTCTGATACATAAATTCCTGTATTGCCATTTTCGTATCTTTTGAACAAGGGCGCTTGTTTAACTGTCTACTGTGGTAACTTGCGTTGTCCATAACAATCACACTGTTTGGAGAAACATTAGGAATTAACTTATTTACGAACCAATCCTCAAATAACTCCGCTGTGGTATCGTTATGATAATCCAAACAGGAGTCATTTATATTCTTGGCTGCCAATGAAAGTGCATTTAGTACCCAACCATCTTCGGACCCTGCATGTACTATGGTTATTCTTTTTCCTCTGTTTGATGGTGCCTTTGTTCTACACCTGTCACTAGAATCAACTCAACTTTTTGATGGGGTATCATGGGTATCAAACCAGGTTTCATCTCCGTATATTAATAGGTCTTAAATTTAAAGTCGATTCGTTGAAGTAAATTATCCACTGTTGGAACCGTATGCTCTTCATACACCTTATAAATTTTGCGTCGGACTAAATCTACATCGCGGCGATCTAGTTTTTTGCAAGTCCCAGAATCTTTCCTTCTTTTCCTTTCGGTGATGGGTTTATTCACAATTTTCCATACTGTTTTTTCCGAAATTTTAGTCAATGTGGCTGTTTCTTCAATACATTTCATTTTACTCAACTTTTCACGTTGTATGAGAGTCGTATATACATTTTTTATAATCTCTTTAGAATTGAAAGATAAGTGTCTTCTTCCATTTTCATTTCCGCACTATGGTTGTACCTGTACCCCCTTCGGCTGTTCTATAGTTGATTCTCCAATTCACGGACGCCACATATTTGGATAATCAAAGCTGCGTTTTTATTTCACACGAACTAATAAAATGATTGGTTTTGCAACACTGATTTGTCTACTTATTTGTTTCCCATTATTTAATAAGGCTTTGTAAACTAATTACGGCCAAGTACGGTCCCTACCTAGATAATGAAATCATTATCTCTATGATCCTTGAAACCTTTTCAACAAATAATTTTATGATGGGTGATAAGTAAAGGCAGGTAATCATTCACTTAAATCTGTGAACGGACTTTATAAATAATCTCTTAATAAATTCAAATGTTTATTTTATTTACCTTTTTTGTAATAAAAGTCTCAAGGTCACTTTAAGGGTTTCGAGGTCACTTGCAAAGTCTCAAGGTAACCTTAAAATCAACCTAATCTTGACCTTTCGAGTCACTTTGAAAGTTTAAGGTCACTTAAGAGGTGAAATCCAAGTTTAAGGTCAAGTAACCTTGAACTTGGAAATAAGTTATCTTTTAGAGCTCATAGCTCAATATTAAAGCCAAACTCTGTATACCCTCATTTTCTCTCACTTTTTACACGTAATTAATTTTAAGTTGTAGCTCGTATTTTTTATGTACCTATGTTAAAACGAGTAATTTTATTTTATATATTTTTTTTTATTTTGTATAGATTTTTTATTTTGTGCATCTGGTAGTGCTTTAACACTTGTCCAATATTTTAACGTGTTTACGATTATAAAGTATGTCAATTTTATGATAACATTTATATTTGTAGGTGAAGCAGTTGATGTTATTTATATCTGTAACATACCAGACTATTAATCTAATTTCGATAATAAAGTTGAATAATTAAAACCATTAAATAAATTGTTTTATGTTCTTGTTTCTCTAAATCAACTAAAACACATGGCCAACACCGAAATGCCATTGCTACCATTGGCCAACACCGCAGTGCCATTGGCCAACACCGAAATGCCATTGGCAAACATTGAAATATCATTGGCCAACACCGAAGTGCCATTAACTAAGGGACGTACTTAGAGCCTCTTAGTCAAGTACGTCCTACAGTTGATTTATCGTGACCCCAGGAATGAACTTGAACTCCCCTTTATTAGTGACCCCAGGAGTGACCTTGAACTCCCGTTTTTATAGTGACCCCAGGAGTAAACTCCCGTTTTTTATAGTGACCCCAGGAGGCAACTCCCGGTTTTTTATAGTGACCCCAGGAATAAACTCCCGTTTTTTATGGTGACCCCAGGAGTGAACTCCCGTTTTTTAAAGTGACCCAGGAGTAAACTCCCGTTTTTTATAGTGACCCCAGGAATAAACTCCCGTTTTATAGTGACCCCAGGAGGGAACTCCCGTTTTTTATAGTGACCCCAGGAGTGAACTCCCGTTTTTTAGTGACCCAAGGAATAAACTCCCGTTTTTATAGTGACCCCAGGTGTGAACTCCCGTTTTTTATAGTGGCCCCAGGAGGGAACTCCCGTTTTTATAGTGACCCCAGGAGTGAACTCCCGTTTTTTATAGTGACCCCAGGAATAAACTCCCGTTTTTTATAGTGACCCCAGGAGGGAACTCCCGTTTTTTATAGTGACCCCAGGAGGGAACTCCCGTTTTTATAGTGACCCCAGGAGTGAACTCCCGTTTTTTATAGTGACCCCAGGAATAAGCTCCCGTTTTTTATAGTGACCCCAGGTCTGGAGTTTATTCCTGGGGTCATTATAAAAAACGGGAGTTTATTCCTGGGGTCACTACAAAAAACGGGAGTTCACTCCTGGGTCACTATAAAAACGGGAGTTCCCTCCTGGGGTCACTATAAAAAACGGGAGTTTATTCCTGGGGTCACTATAAAAACGGGAGTTTATTCCTGGGGTCACTATAAAAACGGGAGTTTATTCCTGGGGTCACTATAAAAACGGGAGTTTATTCCTGGGGTCCCTATAAAAACGGGAGTTCACTCCTGGGGTCACTATAAAAACGGGAGTTCCCTCCTGGGGTCACTATAAAAAACGGGAGTTCACTCCTGGGGTCACTATAAAAAACGGGAGTTCTCTCCTGGGGTCACTATAAAAACCGGGAGTTCACTCCTGGGGTCACCATAAAAAACGGGAGTTTATTCCTGGGGTCACTATAAAAACGGGAGTTTATTCCTGGGGTCACTATAAAAAACGGGAGTTCCCTCCTGGGGTCACTATAAAAAAACGGGAGTTCACTCCTGGGGTCACTATAAAAACGGGAGTTCCCTCCTGGGGTCACTATAAAAACCGGGAGTTCACTCCTGGGGTCACTATAAAAACGGGAGTTTATTCCTGGGGTCACTATAAAAACGGGAGTTTATTCCTGGGGTCACTATAAAACCGGGAGTTCACTCCTGTGGTCACCATAAAAAACGGGAGTTTATTCCTGGGGTCACTATTAATAAACGGGAGTTTATTCCTGGGGTCACTATAAAAACGGGAGTTCACTCCTGGGGTCACTATAAAAAACGGGAGTTCCCTCCTGGGGGCACTGTAAAAACGGGAGTTTATTCCTGGGGTCACTATAAAAACGGGAGTTTATTCCTGGGGTCACTATAAAAACGGGAGTTCACTGCTGGGGTCACTATAAAAAACGGGAGTTCCCTCCTGGGGTCACTATAAAAAACGGGAGTTTATTCCTGGGGTCACTATAAAAAACGGGAGTTCACTCCTGGGGTCACTATAAAAAACGGGAGTTCCCTCCTGGGGTCACTATAAAAAAACGGGAGTTTATTCCTGGGGTTACTATAAAAAACGGGAGTTTACTCCTGGGGTCACTATAAAAAACGGGAGTTTATTCCTGGGGTCACTATAAAAACGGGAGTTTACTCCTGGGGTCACTTTAAAAACGGGAGTTCACTCCTGGGGTCACTATAAAAACGGCCGTTTATTCCTGGGGTCACTAAAAAACGGGAGTTTCTTCCTGGGGTCACTATAAAAACGGGAGTTTATTCCTGGGGTCACTATAAAAACGGGAGTTTACTCCTGGGGTCACTATAAAAACGGGAGTTTACTCCTGGGGTCACAAAAAAACGGGAGTTTATTCCTGGGGTCACTATATAAAACGGGAGTTTATTCCTGGGGTCACTATAAAAACGGGAGTTTAATCCTGGGGTCACTATAAAAACGGGAGTTCAAGGTCACTCCTGGGGTCACTAATAAAGGGGAGTTCAAGGTCACTCCTGGGGTCACGATAAGAAATAGGAAGTTCAAGTTCTTTCCTGGAGGCACGATAAAAGGGGAGTTCAAGGTCACGATCAAGGGGAGTTCAAGAAATCAAACAAGTCCATCAGCATGAATACCTTTAATTTGAAACTTTCCATAAAGTGTTAAAAAGAACAAAAGAAAAATCGAATCATTTAGTTTTCTATGTTATTGTTACGTGAACCAAAAACAAACTACACACAATAACTTCGACTCCTTAAACTAACCTAAAAATTAACATCTCGCTACATTCCGCCCGACATACTCCTAAACATGTCGCCCGATAACAGACTGTCCAGCGCCTTCTGCACCGAGGGATCCTTCAGCAGGGGCATGTGGTTCAGCTCGGGGGCTGTTATGGACTTCGGAATGGGCGGCTTGTTCTATTTGTTCAAAATGTCGAGGATCCGGCTCTGCAGCTCGGTTTGCTTGGTGCTCGCGTCGTCCGCGGACTGCAGAAGAACGCCCTCCGCCGCTTCGTGCTCCCGCTGCAGCTCCTTCCTCTCTTGCAAGTATTTTATCGATCGATCGTATTGGACGCTCGTGAGCATTCGGTTTTCCGCCAACAAGTTGATTAACATCTAAAAATGACAAGCGGAGCTCAAAAAATTGGGTTAATCCGGGATATCGAACACAAAAGTACCTGGATCGGTTGGGAATGTCTGTCCGTCAAATTCATCTTCTTGGGATCTTCAGAACTCAAAGTCTCTCCTCGCATGTAAGCCTCAAAATTTCTGGACACTAGAAGAAGGGCGACATCTACCGGCATGTTCCGGTGTTCTGCAACAAAAGAAACGTCAGTCAGCGTCGTACACAGGCGCAAGGCACAAAACCTACCCAGAATGGCGTACAGACATCCTCTACTGGAAATATTGGCCAATACCCGTCCGATCAGCACGTCTTCGTTAGGAAACAGCAGGTCTACGATGAGACCGAGCGGTTTCAGTTTCGACTCGATAAATTCGGCGTATTCCCTAGAAACAATTGGTCGAATTAAGGAACTGCACACACGCGCCGTTCGCAGAGCGTCGCAAGGTGTATCAAACCGGACGTGCATGCACTTCCGTCAAAGCTCGCGAAACAACGATGATCTCGCAGTCATTCCTATCTGGCGGAAGTGGCAAAATTTCTGGTGGTGCATCGAGCGCGGGACCGAAGTTATCCGAAAAGTCTTCTCTACCGCCACCGTAGTACCCCGGGCTAAAATAAAAAAAAGAACGATTTAAATGTAGCTAAAAAAAATAAAAATGGATTACTAGTGGTCTGATTATCTCAATTAAACAACAAATTAAAAAGAAAGTTGAAAAAAACTATAGTGTGTAGTGCTGGGAAGTTAGTTCACTTTGCCGATTTCAATCTTTCGATCTCGTTCAATAAAGTGAATAGTACAAAAGACTATAGTCTATTTCAAAAAGGTGTAGACTAATAAAAGCTAATTAGGTATGCAAAGGAACTACAGAGTGACCCAACGAATATTTAATTAAGCCACTTTCATAATTTGGCATTGATTTCATTGCAAATTTTTTTCTTTTCATCAATTTGTGGAACGATCTCTGGGAAATAGGAAATAGAAAAATGTATACAATACATGTAAATAAGATATTTAAGAAAGTATTTTTAACAAACCTACGTCACATCTCGACTCAAAAAGAGGCCCTGATTATAAACCCTAAACTTAACGGGTCCATATGAAATACTTTTTACGTATTTTGTAAATCTTTTATCAGCTATAACCCAGACCTTAGCCTAGTTGACTTTAAATATTTACATTATGTTCTGGCCATTTTTTCAGCTTGCTGAAAAGGCAAGGCTATAAAAAGGGGAGCAGGATCTGACGCTTAAACAGGTTTAGATAGCATACATCTGAACTAACCTGCTTAAATTTTGATGAAATTCTGCTTTGTGAATCAGCATTGTTTTGTTGATTTTAGATGGCCTTTGAGGACATACTTAGAAGACGGATGAAACTGAAGCATGCAGACGCACAGTCGTTTTCAACTATAGTCTATTTCAGAAAGGTGTAGAGGAATAATAGCTGATTAGGTATGCAAAGGGACTACAGAGTGACCCAGCGAATATTTAAGCCACTTTCATAATTTGGCATTGATTTCATTGCAAAATTCTTTCTTTTCATCAAGTGCAGGTAGTACCACCCGGGTTTGGGTCAATTCATGGGTTTTGCCTATTGTTATCCATTCACAAACACTGAAAATGGTGTGACAAAGGCGTGCCGGTAGGATATTCGTAAAAAGGAAAGAATTTTATTTTAACAGAATAAAAATTAGGCATTATGTACATAGTATTAGCTACACTTATTTTTTATTAAACATTTTTAAAAAACTACATTATACAGAAATTAAATTATACTCGTAAAAAGGAAATAATTTTATTTTAACAGAATACAATTTAGGCATTATGCACATAGTATTAGGTACACTTATTTTTTATTAAACATTATAAAAAAAATACAAAATACAAAAAAAAAATTATACAGAAATTAAATTATAAAAAATCATAATATTCTTCGTCGTCTGAGGAACTGTCATCTCCTCTTGACGTTATAATTAACGGGTCGACGGTGCGATCGACCAGGTGGTCAAGATCGCACATTTTCTCCTCTTGTTTAATGACATGATGGACTGCTTTTCGCCAGTTCTCTGGTGCCACCTCCTTAATGGCTTGATACAAATTCTTTCACTTGCGCCCATATAAGTTTTATAGGATTTAGTTCGCAATGATATGGCGGTGTACGCAGCACAGTTACACTATGTTTTTCTGCTATATCTTCCACGGCATATTTCATAAAACGATGTTTGTGTAAATTTGCTATAGTTAATAGTTCCTTCTTTATCAAATTATCTTCAAATTCAATACTTTTGGTGGTTAACCAGTCGATAATTTCTTGTTTTCTGCAAGATGAAGTTCTCTGTGCGTCGTGAATGATATATTGCGTTATTCATAACTACTACTGAATCAGCTGGAAGATATTTTATCATTTTACCAAAATAGTCCTCAAAAACATTCCAATTCATGTCCTCGTGGTAATCTCCCGTATTAAACGACTGAAAGGTTAGCAAACCTTTTAAAAATCCCATGAAAGCTTGCCGAGCACTGGTTATATTTTTGTGTTGCCACAATTTTGGTACTATATAACCTTCATTAATCCACGTCTCATCAGGATAACAGATTTTCTTCTGCTCTCTTCTGTACCGCTTTATACTTCTCAAGTATTTTCGTCGCCAGCAAACAATTTCATCGCTTTTCAGTAAAAGTGATTTACGGTTATGCTTTTCCCAGACAAAATCCATATTTTTTAAAATGGTCCATAAAAGTTTTCTAGTTTTAAACGGAATACTGTCATCCTGGCCAAGCTCCATTAGAATCTTATCCAGGGTGGATATTTCTATTTTAAAATAAAAAGAGTGAACTTTTCTTCGACCTACACTTTTTGTGTCTTCACCAAGGACTTTTACTGGTCTGCCTCGACTTTTCTTGGGAGGTTCCACTTGAACTGCCGTCTTTCTCTCCCGCAATAATTTAAAAACGGTGGACTTTCTAACTCCAGTCATTCGGGAACATCGGTCGACAGTTTCAGTCTCAGTAAAATTCGGATAATCGTATTTTATGCAATCATGTGCATTTAAAATAATAACTTTTTCACTCACTGATAGTGGAGAATTATTGGAACATCTTTTTGTTGATGTGAATATCGCCATTTTATTACTAATCTTATAATACTGTGAACACTATATACGGCTTAACAGCAAATACTGATGCGTTAAACTAAACAAATATACTTATTAAGGTCATACACACACACGATATATTATGAAGTTTGTTCCAAATTACCACCTATATTTATATGATCCAGCCAAAGAGGCCAGAGCCAAACTCGGTACCTGTTAAACGCAAAACGTAACTTTATAATATACTACCTAACTAATCCCTATACAATATTTCGGTTTAGACACTCAGGCTAGAAAACATACCGTTACTAATCCTCTTACGCAATTACTTGAAATTTTAATATTACAAACAATACTCTTTTATCTTAATAGCCGTTAACCTAATTCTCTAAAATGTTTGGTTAGTTATCATAAATAATTTAATGCACAAAGTTTTTCCTGCGCCTATGGCCGACACCGAAATTGAGCCGAACTGGACGGAATTTCCCATTTTATTACTTTACACCTTCTTGAAATAGACTATAGTTCGTTTAGTTCATTTAGTTCCCTAATACGTGGTCGTCGGTGGTCTCCTGCGTTCACATCGCTTACCCTACCATAATAATAGACCTGCAAGAAAATGGCAACATTTACCCCCCCCCCCCCCTCCCCAGATTTTATCTGGCTGGTGACAATTTTCAAATGTGTGAAATGGAAAGGTAAAGTCCGACGCAAAATAAATGGTCATGATTTTACCTGCTTTATAACGATCGGGAGGTATTTTACTTTAATCTTGATAATGTACGTATTTTAGGTATAATTAATTATACCTGTCGACACATTAGAAATTGTCGAATTATTATTAAATCGTTTGAACTGTGGTGTTAGCGGTGTTCAGTGGTGTTATTAATATTATCTGAAATATTCTGACCATAGGTTGAAAACTGTGAATCCGACAACGGAATTGAAGAGAAAAACGAGCAAAAAACAAAGTGCCATTTACAGATGTGCTTCAGGAGGATCGTTTTACGAGTATCTATATCAAGGCAAAATTTCTATTTTTTTAGTTTTGGAATTAAAGAACCATGTTGGGGAAAGGTTCAGTTACCTGGATGCATAATTCAATAACAAAGACAAGTATCAATATAGAAAGAACGGCAACGTTGCTGTCTGCAATCTTTCCGGGAATATACGCCGTCCACAACGCCAAGACTAATTTCCGAGAATATCCGCCGACGTACAGCAAGCGTACATGACCAAAAGCAGAAGTGTGAAAAAGATATACAGGGTATCTTTAAAAGGTCTGTACAAAATCTGAGCACAAAATGTTTGCTGTTATCTTTGAGGATGAAATGTGGTCAGTGAATTAGCAGTGGAAAATGTATTTTTTTTTAGATTCTTTTTTGGAGTGTCACATTCAAAAATCCTCGGATTTTTTACCTGTTTGATGAACTGCTTTAAAATTTGCAACAGACTATTTAAATGTAAACATTTTTCGTATTTTAAGAATTTTCGCTATCAGTCTATGTTGTTTACAGTAAGTGTTTCAGTAAGAATTTGCCAATGCGAGAATAAATAAGGTGTTTGAAACGTGTTAGTTAAATTTTAAATTGATATAAAAGATGGCTGAAGGATACAGTTCTGCAGAAATGACGGATATGCTATTGGTTTTTGGGTATTGTGAAGGAAATAGCCGCGAAAGTGTTAGGGTATACAGGGAGAGATATCCAAATCGGCGCATACCAAACCATCAAACATTTGCTGCTATTGAGAGACGCCTTCGCGAAACCGGTAGCTTCACTCCTTTAACTGAGGAGGTTGAGGAACAAATTTTGGAAAGAATTGCTGAAGATCCAAAATTAAGTACCAGACGCTTAGGTTAGTTCAGGTTATTGACAACTCTGAATTTTACTGATAATATGACAATAGGTACTATCACTGTCAGCTGCTCTCCAAAGCAGGTAGGTAAGTAGGTACTTCATTTAGCCTTGGCAATAATTTGTTATAAATAGCAGATGTGGTATAAAAATGTGATAATAAAAGTAAACCTACTGAAACCTGTCGTGCATTTTATCAGAAGGTGGACATTTTGCTCATTTACTGTAAGGTCGAAATTGTTTACTTTTTATTTTTGGTTGTTATTTTATATTGTCCATGGATAGCTTTTAGAATGAGTTAAAGTGATTTTTATTTTTTTTGTCGCAAACAAAGCCAGATATGAAAAAATCACAAGAGACCAAAAAGTTGTATTTGTAGTTGCTTAATCTGAACAAATAAAAAAACTAAAAAAAGGGCAGTGGCGTACTTTTTCTTCTCAATAATAATTGGTTATGGTGCCCACTGTTAGAGCTAAATAAGCGCCTTATTACTTTAAATAACTGAACCAAATTTCAGCCAAATCGGTTTAAGGATATTTATGACCGTTTTTTTTTTAACTTTAACGTATCTCAGAAACGAAGCAACTCCGGACATGTTCATAGGAACTTTTTTTTGAAGTTTCGTACCGTAGTTAGAAAACACCCTGTATAAACGGTCGCTTAATTTGTAAACTATGCTAGCTAGCGAAAATTGTTAAAAAGAAAAGTTCTGGGGCTTTGAAAAATGTAAAAAACCGAAATTAATTTAATTATACGGAGTTGACCAAAGAGCCGGAATATAACCATAAAACTTTTGTATAAATAGCAATTATTAATATGCAGTGTGTCCACGGATAGAGTTCGGAAGAGGAAAAACTTTTTTATTTGTGGGTTTAGAAGAAAAAGTTATTCTTTATAAAAACGTCTGCTTGTGTTGAAACTACAATTTCGAATACCAAATTTACGATTAGTATACAGGGTACATCAAAAATAACATTTTTAATGATTTTGATTTCGATTTTTTTTTTAAATTATATGAAAATATTTTCAAAACCGTAATTTATTACACCAATTGTGCAAAGAAGTCTAATAAACATTTTTCTCCAAGTGGTTAATTTCATCATTTAAACGAAATCCAAAAAACTAAAAATGTTGTTTGTGACTATAACCATGTTTTAAAACGTTTTTTTTTTGTAGACTTAGAAGAAAAAGTCACTATTTATAAAAACGTCTGCTTGTGTTGAAACTACAATTTCGAATACCAAATTTACGATTACTATACAGGGTTAGCCAGAAACAACATTTTTAGTTTTTTGGATTTCGTTTAAAATAAATTTACGTAAACTATTGTTGCTTTCCTACTTAGAATATAATTTTATATCTGGCCGAATAACGATTTTGTTGTAAGAAAACTATTTCTTATTTGCATTTTTATTATTACATATCATAGGTATTTCTTCATTTTATTTAATCATAAATTATAAAATATTAAAATAAATAACGCTCTATTCGAACGTGGTACCACCGAGTTCAGCGCATAGTTCAACTCGATATCTGAATTCCCGATAACAATTCCTAATTTGCTGTATTGGGATATTTGCAATGACTTCTCTTATTTTTTCTTTTAAGAGATCTAGGTTATTATTGAAATTGGTTTTATACACATGTTGCTTCAGATATCCCCACAATTGAAAGTCCATAATTGTGAGATCGGGACTCCTAGGTTGCCACTCATTTGGACCATACCTTCCAAACCATTTGTTCCCAAACTGATGATTAAGCCAATCACGAACAATTATCGTGGAATGAGCGGGACAGCCGTCTTGTTGGAAATGTAATTTTATTTGATCAGCTAAAGGTATATATCTTGCAAATGATCATAAAGAAAGTGTTCAGAAGATGCAAATAAGTGTGTTGATTTAAATTGCTTTCAATAAAATATGGTCCAATGATTCCATTGTGAGTAATAGCACACCACACGTTAACTTTTTGTGAATACTGTCTTCTAGAGCGGATACGAAAATTAGGATTGTCGCAGCTCCAATAGCGACAGTTTTGCGAACTAACTGCCCCGTTTGTGGTAAACGTTGCCTCGTCCGAGAAAATAATATTATTTACAAAACTTCTTTGTCTAAGGATATGTTCCCCTATCAACAAACAAAAATCCAAACGCTTCATGTCGTCATTTTCTTCCAGAAAATGATTAAATTTAGGTTTGTACGGACGAATTTTATTGAATTTTAATATTTCTTCTACTAGAGATTTACTCACATTACCAATTTGAGAAGATCTTTTTCTTAAAGACAGTTTGGGAAAATTTCTAACTGAATCCATTGTCATTACAGTTACAGCATCATCTTTATCATACTTTTTTTTCTCCCTTTTTTTATTTAAGTTCTCATGAATTTTATTACAATTTTTTTTAACCCTTGTCCGTGAGAGAAACAGCAGGCCATATCTCATGGAATTCTCGAAGAACTGCCATATAGCTTTTTTCATGTCCTAAACCATAACTTCGCACAAAATAAATTCTTTGTTCTAACGTTAGCATTTTCTAATTTCACTGTTATGCAGATTTATGAGAAAATTATGACACAAATATCAACAATTTGAAAGATGCAAAGTAACTAAAACATTTCATTTATTTAGAACAGGCACTTGATATTTTATTATTTTAATAGTAGCTTTAAAATTAATCACTTTGAGAAAAATGTTTATTGGTTTTTTTTGCACAATTGGTGTAATAAATCACGGTTTTGAAAATGTTTTCATATAATTTCAAAAAAAAAATCGAAATCAAAATAATTAAAAATGTTATTTTTAATTATTTTATAATTTATAGTTTTATAAAGAATAACTTTTTCTTCTAAACCCACAAATAAAAAAGTTTTTCCTCTTCCGAACTCTATCAGTGGACACACTGTATGCGCACAACATCAAATAACAACTATTTCTTCGTAAGCCGTTACCGGTAGGTACCGACAGGAAAATCCTTTACAAGGACACTGGAACACAACTAAATACCTTTTGATTTATTTGCGGTCCGGCTTTAAATACATGACAACAGAAAAATGTATTATAAATAGCCTTCACCATTCTGTCGCGAAAAAACAATAACAAAAATTCGTTGATATCTCGTCACCCTGTAATAAAAGAGAAAATCTTTTGCTATAAAAGTTTTGTCGCGAAAAATCAGTGATCCATACTGAAATTCTTTAAAGATATCTTGCAACTTGTTAAAAATAAAGAAAACAATTAATAACAAAATATTTATAACTGATATGTAATGGGCTACATGCTTGGTGAAATAGATATTCCATAGTAGAGGAAATTAAAGTCGTATTTGTTATATTTCACAATTTAATTCAGTTTCCTGACACGTGTTTCAACCCTCGCGGATCATTATCAAAGGCATAAGACAATAATAAATTTTACATGTCATTAAAATAAAAATTGACAGATGATGGGTTATGTTATTTTGGTCCTTAATTTACAGGTATTTTCCAAAGGTACAACTAAATTACAGGTGTGATAATACAGGTATTTACATCTAAGTAATAAAATTAAGAAAATGATATTGTAAAAAATCGATGTAATGTTGTTAACAATCAAATTGAAATACCTTCAGGTGCCAATCTAACACTTAATAGCCTAATAACTTAAGATAAATATGCAATAAACACTGTAAATAATTACGAACGAAAAATCCCATAATTATATACACAATATCATTTTCTTAATTTTATTACTTAGATGTAAATACCTCTATTATCACACCTGTAATTTAGTTGTACCTTTGGCAAATACCTGTAAATTAAGGACCAAAGTAACCCATCATCTGTCAATTTTTATTTTAATGACATGTAGAATTTATTATTGATAATGATAATGATCCGCAAGGGTTGAAACACGTGTCAGGAAACTGAATTAAATTGTGAAATATAACAAGTACGACTTTAATTTCCTCTACTATACAAAATATGTAGTCGTGTTCCGGCTTTTTGGCCAATCCTGTGTGATTCAATTAAAAAAAAATATTTAAAGAACCGCTTATAACTTTTCTGTTTAACAGTTATCGTTAGCTGGTAGGTTTCCAAAATAATCGCACAGTTGCATACATGAGACAAACTGAAAAATTTATTAAAAGACCTTCACCATTGTGTGATGAAAAACCAATATTTCGAAACCAGTTAGAAGTACAGAAAAACTGTTAATAGCAAAATGGTTCAGTTGCTAAAATGCGTCATTAAAAATTACTCTGGATTACACAGGGTGTCCAAAAAACCGAAACACAACTAAGCAATTTTGTCGCGAGAAAACAATAACACTAAAGAAATTCGTTGATATTCCGTCACCTGATAAAAATAAAGAAACACTTTCACTACACAAAAGTTTTTGTTGTGTTCCGGTTTTTCGGCTAACCCTGTATAATTAAAATAATTTCAGCTTTTTAGATTTTTAAAACCGTCACAACTTTTCCTTCTAAGAATTTTCGCTAGCTGGTATGATATACGAAAAAATGAAGCATTAACAAGCAAGACGGAGAAATATACTAAACACACTTTAAAATTTTGTCGCGAAAAATCAGTGACCCATATTGCGATTCCTTGATATCTTGCAACTTATTGAAAATAAAGAAAAATATTATCACAAAATATATAAGCTCTTTGACCAATCCTATATGATTGAATATTTAATTTTTTTTAAATTTAAAGAACCTCCATAGCTTTTCTATTTAACAGTCATTAGCTGGTAGGTTTCCGAAATAATCGACCATTTTCATACATAATGAGGCAAAAATGAAAAATTTAAAATTTCGCCATTGTGTCGCGAAAACCCAACATTTTTGTAACCTGGTACAAGTAGAGAAAAACTTTGGATTAGACAGGGTGTCCCAGAAGAAATGAATATAACAAACTTGCTGAAACTATGGTATACCACGTGCAATTCTGCAGGACCAGCTCGCAGATCGTGTCGCAAGCAATAAGCCTCTATGAATGGGCACCAGATCTATATACAGTGTGTGTATAAAGTCTGAAAACGGCTTCATAACATCACAATTTATTGGCCGATTTAAACCAAATTCGGTACAGTTTTGTAAGAGGATCTGACGCACCGAATGACGATATTGGCGTTGTTGCCAGCTTTTTAGTTTGTCTGGAATTCGAACGAATTTTATATTTTTAAATGTACCTTGTATATTTTTTCATTTATAGTTTTTACTTAAAATTTGTTACACTTTTGGTATAACACACTTTGTTCCTAATATCAGTAGTTTTCGAAATAACGACGTGTTTTTAAAATATCAACAAATTGTGTTTTATTTATTAATAAATGAAACACCAGTTCAGTTTTGATGTAAAGTCATAAAAGCTGTCATTTTTACATGCAAAAATGTCTTTAACTGAAAGTGAAAGAATTACAATTCTTATGATGAGAGGATATAGCATAGGGTCAGGTCTTATAAAGAGGCTAAAAATCTATTTAGTGACGCATTTCCAAACCGAAATCCAATTTCAAAAGCAACTACTGTTCTAAAAACTGTCCGACGGTTCGAAGAAACTGGAAATTGTAGAGATAGGCGACGATCAGGACGACCAGCAGTAGTAGATGAAGAGAAAGTTTAGAAATTTTACAACATGTTGTTAAAACCCCTGTTTCTTCATTAAGGAAGATTTCTCCAGTAGGTGACGTCTGCTTCAAGGTTTGACCAAAATAAACTAGTTTTTCAAATTTATAGTATTTTCGGACGAAGCAAGAAGCAACATTTATGTTAAATGGTAAAGTCAATAGACACAACTGTAGGTTTTGGGCAAATGAATATCCCCACTGGATGAGAAAAGGTACGCCCTGGAAAATTGAATGTGTGGGCTGGGCTTCTGGGTAACCACAAGATCGGTCCATTTTTTATTGATGGAAATTTGACATCACAACTTTACCTTGAGCTCTTGGAAACGCAAATAGTGCCTAGGTACTATACGGAATGTGATGGGTCCAAATTATGCAAGTAGGTACATTCTTCCAACAGGACGGAGCTCTTCCCCATTTTGGTCGAAATGTGCGCGAATTATTGAACAACACTTTTCCGAATAGGTGGATCGGTAGAGAGGGTACAATCGAGTGGCCACCTAGGTCCCCTGATTTGTCGCCTAACGACTTCTTTTTATGGGGGCACTTGAAGAACAGAGTTTACACCACAAAACCTCAAGATTTGGCCGATTTGCAGCGCCGAATTATGGACGAATTTAAATTAATAACGCCAGAAATGATTTACAACACAATTGAAAAATTTTATTTTCAATTAGTACACTGTCAAGCTGTACAGGGAAAACAGTTTGAACATTTAATATAAAAAATATATTTCTTCTAAATTGTACTCGTTATTTCGAAAACTACTGATATTAGGAACAAAGTATGTTATATCAAAAGTGTAACAAATTTGAAGTAAAAGCTACAAATGGAAAAATATACAGGGTGTTACATTTAAAAATATAAAATTCGTTCGAATTCCAGACAAACTAAAAAGCTGGCAACAACGCCAATATCGTCATTCGGTGCGTCAGATCCTCTTACATACTTGTACCAAATTTGGTTTAAATCAGTAAATAAATTGTGATGTTATTAAGCCGTTTCCAGACTTTATTAACACACTGTATGAGCACATAAGTATAGTCATCAATAATCTTATATGCAATAGAGCCGATGCCGACGTCCACCTCTTCAACCGATGCTTTTAAAAAATATCTTAAATTCCAAAAACAAAACGTCCGAAAGCTGGTCATTTCGTCCAATGTTTGAAGAACACATTACATGGAGAAGAATAGTGCACAATATGAGAAAGAAGAAGCAAAGAAAAGGAAAAGCGATGAGTTAAAACGAAATGGTTAATAATACTAATGAAAAAGAAGAAAAACCCAACAAGAGAAGCGAGATTTTAGAAAAATGTTTTGAAAGGAATATTGCGCTAAATGTGAAGATGAACTAGATAGTGACGCAGAAGCAGAAGGTGATAAGAATGTGGGATGTGACTGGTGTCTCAGGTGGTTTCTAGATTGTGTGTCTAGATTATAACTGCGATTTTTGCAAATACTTTTTTAACTTTACCTATATACTTTTAAAAAATGTCATTGCATATTATATGCATTCTTAGTAGGTACATTTAAGTGTTTTTTTTTTATATTTTTAGATACATAATTTTTGTGTTTTTTATAATATGTTTTCCCCTTTTTATTGACAAAATAAAAGATGCAAGCGCGGGCCTGTGCTAAATAACCATTATTATATGACGGCCGACTACTAAACAACAATTGGCCGACTTTCGAAAAAACTGATATTTTTCAGAAAAATTTAAAAATAAAATATTTCCGTACTTTCTCGAGTTTTTATATTCTTTTCAATGGCTTATTTAACGTTTATACTTGACAAGGATACATATTATTATTATTTTAAGTATTAAATGAACAGATTTATTTAAAAAACAAAAATAGAATGATTAAAAAAGGTCGACTACTATTGCCATTATTCATCCATCTCTCAGGATCAAGTAGACTCTACGGTTTTATGCTTCCTTTCGTCGGATTCTATAGCCTCACTGACGAGCTGTCATGCAGCGAAACGCGTCTGGGGATGAATCCGGCAAAAGGAAGCAACTAACCTTTGATTTCTACCTATGAAGTTCTTTCATGTCAAAAAAAAGTAGTTTTTAACATCAGTAAATCAAAGACTACAAATTAAATACTTACCCTCGTAAAATTCGACTCCGGCGTCCAACCAGCCGGCGGTTATATCCGCCGCCGGCGTCGTTTCCAAGACGACGCGCCGAGTCTCATCTGTTTAGTCCGACGAGATTTCCAAATGCGAACAGATCGTGGTGCGTCGTCGTCGGAACAGCTGCTTTTGCTTTCGGAAAATCGGACAGGCTTGAAATCCTGAAATAAATAAAGTTTTTGGTAAATATCGCATTGAACGCGTCAAATGATTGCTTAAAATACATTGTTCAAGCCATTTTAAAAGACTGTATGCAGGCAAAGGCTGTTTAAAGTCTTCAGTCGCACAGTCCATGTGGCCACAACAAGTTGTTGGTTTTGACTCAGATGTTTTGACAAGGTAATTTGATGTCTAGAAAAGTAGAATTATTTAAAAAAAAAAAACTAATTTTTAAGACATTTACGAAATCTCTGCTACTGCCAATAACCAATCGTTATACAGAGTGCTTCATAAATGCACGATAATATTGTTTAAAGATTGCAGACAATGTTGAAGATTGATTACAAATTGAAGAATCTTTTTTCCTCCTAGTCTCCAAGTATTTTTTTTTTTCTTAAAATCATCCAATGATTATCATTCTTAAGAATCAGCATATTTTTATGACACACACCTGTACGTTCATTTCAGTGTAGGGTTAGCTGGGGATAATTGTAAACGATTTTAACATGTTTAACAAAGCCAATTTTGGGCACCTCAGGTTAAAACCTTTTTATTACTAAATAAATTCTTACAAGTCAGTCCAGTAAATGCTGGAAATGCTGCCCCTGGGCCTCCATGCAATAATAAAGACTTCGTTCACAACGCTTTCGTATATTTTGAAGCATCTGTGGGGTGATTTGACGACATTCATTAATTATCCGTTGTAGGTGTTCCCAAGATGTTGGCTGGGTGGCATAAATTTTAGTTTTTAAGTGGCCCCCATAAAAAAATATAACGGGCTTAGTTGCGGAGAACGTGGGGGGCCACTTAATACTTCCTCTCCTTCCAATCCATTGTCCTGGGAACGTTTGGTTCAAATAGGACGAACAGTGAACGCAAAGTGGGATGGCGCACCGTCTGGCTGGAATATTAAGTGGTTTTCCATGTACTGATCGTCATTCTCAATCATTTCTACTAACGCTGGATAAATGGCGTTTTGTAATAATTCCAGATACATTTCGCCTGTTAAATTGCCAGGTAAAAAAGGGGCCTATTATACGGTTACCAAAAAAGTTGCGTATACACCTCACGAAATATTCTGGGATTTGAATCAGACCAATAACGACAGTTGTGACGATTCGCCGTACCGTTTAGGAAAAAAGGGCATTCATCAGGAAAACATACGTTGAAAGGAAAGTTCTGATCATTTATTGCCTGTTCACTCATAATTTCACAAAATTGCAATCGCCTTTGTTAAGTTCTGTACCAGATGTATTTTGTAAGGATGACAATTGTGTTTTTTTAATATCGTTTGAATGCTGCTTCTTTTAACACCAGATGCTGTCGCCAGCTTTCTTGTACTTAGTGCGGGATCTTGAACAACATACCCTAAAATCGCCACCTCTGTAGCTTCATTTACTAGTGCATTTTCCACTTCACGTTTTTTGTTAGCTATTTACCCCGTCTCCCGAAATTTTTGCACCAATTCAAAAATGTAGATATACTATCGATGGACTTTCGATTTTGGTGGTTAAACAGTTGGGCAGTTCTATTAGCACATTCATTGTTCGCCAAAAATAATCAAATGATTTGCACCCTTTTAGCAATTGAGTTAACCATCATCACTTTTATCCCGATTCTGTAACGAAATTAACTAAACATTACTACTTTACCGCGACCGAAGGATATGATCTGCAACAATAATTGAAGGCCACAGGAATAAAACTAGAATTGTCAAAAAAGCAAGTTTTACACCAGCATCTATTCTGTACCTGAGAGCCAAACTGTATTAACTCCATTTTTGAAAAGAAAACGGTATTAAGCTTTATTATACTAAATAACACCTGCTCTTTTACATGGAAAACAGTATTAACTCATACATATTACACTTTTAAAGTTAGGCAGAGTTAAACAGTATGATATCCCCAGCCTTGTCCGAGCAAAATAATATTACGGAGTTAATGCTGTTAAAAGTACTCCCAGTATCTTCCGGACAAAAGAGTATTATGGGGTTAATACTGCTAAAGTTTGATGTGTGGACACTGAATTGTATTTCAAGATGATTGACACAAATAATAAACAATTATAGATAGAATACATCATAATTATATATTATAATTAATTAATGCAATTACAGTTTACTCATTTAATTCATTTTCACTATCACTATCAACACCTATGTTAATAATAAATGTTTCTGTGATATTCCCAATTTGAATGTATGAATTTTCAACAGTTTTAATATGCAAAACACAATTTTTTCAGCTCCTCACAGGCACGTTGTCCACTTCAGTAATAATAATATCCAGTACACTAGCGTTTATAGTGGGTGATACATTATTACGTCTAACGGCAGATTTTAATTAATGCCATAATATGTGTTCTATGGGATTGAATATACAGTGATACGGCGGAAGCATTAGCACTGTACGCCCCTTACTTTTAGCGTAGCTGTCGCAGTAGTACGCCTTTTCTAGGTTCAGAAATTTAAGCACATCAAGTAACTCTCTTTTAGTGTAACTTTCATGAAAATATATATCATTCTGATACATAAATTTCTGTATTGCCATTTTCGTATCTTTTGAACAAGGGCGCTTGTTTAACTGTCTACTGTGGTATCTTGCGTTGTCCATAACAATCACACTGTTTGGAAAAACATTGGGAATTAACTTATTTACGAACCAATCCTCAAATAACTCCGCTGTGGTGTCGTTATGGTGATCCAAACAGGAGTCATTTATATTCTTGGCTGCCAATGAAAGTGCATTTGGTACCCAACCATCTTCGGACCCTGCATATACTATGGTTATTCTTTTTCCTCTGTTTGATGGTGCCCTTGTTCTATACCTGTCACTAGAATCAACCCAAGCTTTTGATGGGGTATCATGGGTATCAAACCAGGTTTCATCTAAGTATACAGGGTGTCCGGAAAATACGTGTACAACGTTTGACGACAGACTCCTGACGTTAAAATAGGTCGATCTAAGCCGACTTAGTTATATCCGAAATTGTCTCGTTTAGCCGGTAAAGGGCGTCAAAAATTTGTAAAAATATTGGTTTTTCCTAAATTACGTTAAAACCTGCTAATCGATTTTAATGATTATTGGTATGTAGACTAATACTATAAAATGACGTTTTCTAGTAGTATAGTCACCGGCTGTAAATAAGTGGAAGTGTTATAAAAGTGATATAATACGTCAACATTTCTCCTGATTTTTTATATCAACGGCGTTATGACAACCCAGATATTTTTGTCGATTGACTGGATGAACTGTTTTGCCAGGGCCGTAGATAAGGGGGGGGGTTTAGGGGGTTCAACCCCCCCCTCATAACAAGGAATGTTCAGTTCTACCTTGTTAACCACCGTAAATTTTAATAATAATTCGAATAAATTGCCAGAGTTTTCTTACCTAACCCCCCCCCCCCCCCCATGGGTAACGCCTAGCTAAGGCCCTGTGTTTTGCCAAAAAAAAATATTTACAATTACCTGCATACATCAATTATTGACATTAGTAATAAAATTAAAATCAAATTACCTGTAACAATAATTTCGAAAATCTGCTGAAAGAAGAAAACAAGAAGAAGCAAATCTTTCACATTTTTAACATTCTTGCGGTAAAGCGATTTCTGAAATGTCAACCCTTGCAATGCTTTCTGTATGCGGCACCCTCATACGCTGCAGAGAGTTTGCCATATGCTTACAAACATGTTTTAAAAAACCATCAACAAGAGTTTGAAACTTATTATTTTTAACCGTTGGAGAATTTTTATTAACACATTCATTGTGATATTAAAAAAAAAGATGAAACGACCGCCCGAGCTTTGGTAATTAAAAAATGTATAATTTCCTGGCATATTTTTACCCTAATTAAACGTTTTTTAAGAAAGGGTTGTGAAATATTGACGACGTCCACTGAATTTCGATTTTTTGCTCAATACGTTTCGCTTTCTGTCTAGCCCACTAAAAAAAGATATCGAATATCGTTTAAAAAAATTCGTGATACTGATATAGGGCGTGTTAGTGATACTAATGTGGGATGCCGGTTCTCACGTAATCACATGCAGGAACGGCGGTTTTTATTTATACAGTGAGCTCAAAAAGGTTGGAATAAATTCGTTCAAAATTCAGGTGATTATTTTCTTGGACATGTCGATTATTATTTTTAATTGCGAATTGTTTGACATAAGAAATGTGTATACAGGTTGTCTCAAGAAGAACATATACCGTCAACATTAATTTTTTTAAATAAAACACCCTGTATATAATATTATTTTTAAATTCTACAATACATTCTAAACACTTTTTGTATAACATACCATATCTCCAAAATCAACGGTTTTCGATATATTGACATTTTAATATTTTTCTGAAAAATGCTGAGATCCGTGGATTTTTAGTTTTAATTGCGCATTTCTTTATTATTATTGTAACCTGTTACCTGAATTAATTTATTTTGACATAGACATTTACTTCTTGTCAAAAATTCTTCAAATTGTGTAGATCTATCTAACTTCAAGTAATTCTGTAAAAATGGCGCGGTTAAGTGAAAAGATAGGATAGAGGTACTAATGATGCTTGGCTATGGAGATAGGATGCGAACCCAAAGAAAAGTGTGCGAGTTATTTAACAATAAGTACCCAAACCGGGCACCAATATCTCAGTCTGTTGTTAGTAAAATTGTAAAAAAATATACGGATTTGGGGCATGTTAGAGACAATTATATTCAAGGTCGACCTAGGATTTCAGAAGATGTGCCGTTAAATGTCCTCTTAGCTGTCCAAGAAAACCACCATAGTGTTACTCGCGGTATTGCCGCGGAAAATAATATTTGTCAAGCAACCGTACTGTATTATTTACACAAAAATAAATGGCATTCCTATAGGGTACAGTTGGTTCATGAACTTAATGAAGATGACCCGGATAGAAGAACAGAATTTTGCGAAATAATGATGAACAGATACATCGAAGATCCTCAAATTTTAAAAAGCATTGTGTTCTCTGATGAAGCAACGTTTACTCTAAATGGGAATGTGAATCGCCAAAACTGTCGATATTGGGCTAAGGAAAATCCGCACTGGATCATGGAGTCCCACACACAATACCCGCAAAAAGTGAATGTTTGGGCTGAAATTGTTGATAACCGGATTTTAGGTCCCTTCTTTTTTGATGGTACGTTAAATGGCGAACTGTATCTAGAATTTTTAGAATTTGAGTTAATACCGGCACTTGCTGTACTACGCCCAGTGCGTGAGTACTTGGATACAGTCTTTCCTGGCAAGTGGATTGATCGACGGGGTCCAATAGAATGGTCGGCAAGGTAACCAGATTTGACCCCGCTAGATTTTTTTCTGTGGGGCTATTTAAAATCTAAAGTATACTTTAACAGATCTAACAATATTGATTAACTTAAAGCTCGAATAAGGCATGAGGTTAGATTAATAGAGCCCTATAGGTAATCCATAACGTTTTGGAAGAATTCAAAGATCGACTTGCATATTGCCAGGAAGTTGGTGGCGGTCAATTTCAACATTTATTAAAATAAAATTTAATATAGTCTATGTAAATATTATAGACTAAATAGATGTAAAGAGTTCATTTTTAATTGTAGTTTTCGTACCAGAAAAAATGTCAATATATCGAAAACCGTTGATTTTGGAGATATGGTATGTTATACAAAAAGTGTTTAGAATATATCGTAGAATTTAAAAATAATATAATATACAGGGTGTTCTATTTAAAAAAATTAATTTTGACGGTATATGTTCTTCTTGAGACAACCAGTATACACATTTCTTATGTCAAAAAATTCGCAATTAAAAATAATAATCGACATGTCCAAGCGTTTTTCCAGAAAATAATCACCTGAATTTTAAACGAATTTATTCCAACCTTTTTGAGCTCACTGTATATTCTTTTCGGCAAAATTGCAATATAATTCAAAAATGGCCGTCGTATTGAAATAAATTGTAAAGATAAGCCATTGTTGAAGCGAGTGGTTATAAAACTCATACGAAGTGAACAGAAAATTACTAAAATTAAACTTTTTCACTTACTTCCAGCAATTCTGCGGCATAACTGCTCTCTCACACTGCGTGTAGTGGATCACTCATGCTGGCTGGCCGTTGGGTACTTGATCAAAACAGAAGCTAAAAAAGAGACTTTTATTAAGAAAGTAATTTTCAGTCGTTAGAAGTAATTTGATTTATCGCGAATTTATCCAATTTCTTGAATAAATTCATGGTTGAAGCATATTTTCAAAACGTTAGAGAAAATGATGAGTGCCAATACAATCAGCGTTTGTGCATGGTCGATTATCGCGAAAATTTTACCATTGCATGAGAAAAACCGTGACTTTGTTTAGGAAAACAGGTTTTATACAACATAAAAAAGGAACTAGACTACCATCTGTAAGAACAGAAGGACTTGTTGGAAATGTTCGTGAAATAATGCAAAACACCAGTGTTGAAAGGATTTAAATCACTTGATTTTTTCAATTTAAATCATGATTAAAATCAAAATTTCTGATAAGTTATAATTAAGAGAAAATAAAAACTTTCAGTTTTAATTAATGGTTTATCTACGACTATTTAATAATAGAAGCATAATGTGTTTGTTAGTTCATATATAATGTGGTTCATATTACCATAGTTACTCATATTCCACAGCCGTGGAATATGAGATTTCATATTCCACGGTCCCAACAAAACAAAGTTACCTGAATTACGATAAAAACGCACCAGATCTAGTTTAAGCAGGCGTGAATGGTATTAATACCATAGCAACCGATTGACAAGTAAACGAATCATTTTTTTCCTCAGTCATTTAAGTTTCGCTGTGACATTTTGTTGTTGATTTCAAAGTAAAATATCATGATTTCGGATGACGAAAACGAAATCCAAAGTACCCCTCCAGAAATTCGGGCTGCAATTGTATTTTGTTTAATTATGGTTAACATCGTTGAATTGTATTTTTTAGTTAAGAAATACCATTAATAATAATCCTATTGTAATAAAATGTGTTGCTCTGAATCCATTTTCTAACTTCTTGAATACTGAATAGTCGTAGATAAAGTATAGTATTTGACTCGCGTATAATGGCTATATTACACTCGAATCCTTAAAACACTCGCCTTCGGCTCGTGTTTTAAAATCTCGTGTAATATAGCCTTCATTATACGCTCGTTAAATAATGTACTATTATTATATTAAAAAAAATAAAACCACTGTACCTAAATAATGTTTATTTTAGTTAATTGTAGTGCTCGTACAAAAAAAAACTAATTTTGCAGCCTTTTCCGTTTCCAATCGATTTCTGAGTTTCGAATGGACTAAACCAAATGTTTAGAAAATTCTCTCGACTGATGCGGAAGAAGCAGCAGCACAAAAGTAATTGTCTAATTAGGAATAACTATTTTTAAATAATGGGTATATTTTGTTGCGACTTCCACCAATCTTGGGTTTTACATTCCGAAGAATATCATCATGAAACATAATATCAGTGAAAGGTTCTGATCTGGCAAGAAACTTGACTATGAGTGGTAGTAAACCACTATTTGGATCTAATTCTTTAACAGCTTTTTTTGAGTCTCTGTTAGTGCTTGTTGAGTTTTTGTTGAGTCAAGAAGATATACCAACAAATGATATGAGGTTATACAGGGTGTCCAGTTTTCGTATGTTTTACGGGTTATCTGCGTTATTAGTAAAGATAGAAGGTTGCGGTTTTCGCCGCACTGTGTTACTTTTTTGAGAAACACACGATGCCATCAACAGAATTTTCATAGCCCAATATATAATACTTTATAGCTGTTTTCAATGTGAAGCTGAAAATTTACATTTTCAACAACTTAAAATTTTTTTTGTAGGCCATGACGGGTATTTAGGAAAACAAAAGATGACAGGCTTGTTATCTGAAAAAATCTTTATTGACTGTCAGAATAGGTTATCCATTTTCTGTTCTTTATTTCTATCCAGTTTCGATAAATAGCAGTTTTTTCTTAATTATGGCTGCGAATGCAAAATTCGAGAATTATGAAAAGTACGATATGTTCGTTTGTTATATTCAGTGTAACGAAAATTCGGATGAAGCATTAGAAGTTTATTTTAACAGGTATGGGCATCTTTTTATATTTTTCATCATATTTTAAAATTTATAAAAACGTAATAATTGCAGATTCCCAGAAATGAGACAGCCAGATAAAAGAATATTTTTAAAAATAAAATCAAACTTAATTGAAGTCGGTTCATTTTTTAAACCCCGACCTAGTATTTACAATAGGGAAAACCAGGACATTGATGAAGTAAACGTATTGGCTTCAATCGAAACAAATCAAAGTAGTTCTTGTAGAACAGTGGAAGGTTCTGTCGGTGTTACAAAATCAAGGGTTCAAACTATTCTAAAAAAACACAAGTTTAAGCCATACAAATTTCATGTCGTACAAAACTTACATCTCGGTGACTCAGAGCGCCGCGTAGAGTTTTGTAATTGGTATTTACAAAATGTAAATAGAGAAAATCATTTTGAAAGAACGATTATAAGGTCTGATGAGAGTCATTTTACCAGTGCCGGTATATTTAATCGGCAAAATACTAGGTTTTGGTGCCAGGAAAATCAACATGTTATATTTCCAGGGGAACTGCAAGGCAGATTCGAGTTTAGCGTTTCATGCTTCATACTGGGAAGTAAAATTGTATATAATATATTTGAAGGCGGTCTTACTGCAAATAAATATTTAGAAATTTTGGAAAACATTGTGCCCGAAATAGTAGAGAATGTGCCCCTAGCTCATCTTAATAGTCAAATAAAACGACCTCAGTCTACCGCCATATTGTTATATTATTTAAGATCGTTATCCAACAAGTTTCGGACACTTAAATGTCCATCTTCAGGGATACAGCAATTGATCTTGGTGGTTCAGTTTAGAAGCAAATTTAGTATTTTGAAAGTTCACATCGTTGAAGTAAGAGAACCAGGTAATAAAGGTTATTGGGCCAATGTGATTGACAGTGAGGTTGTGATGTTAGCTTTGAGCTATTTAGAGGAAAAATTGGAAATTCAGCTGAAAGAAACCTCATGCAATCACAACTCGGAGTTCACATTTTTCTACAATTGAGCATGGTTCAGTGAAGTTTCTTTGTGCTCCCTTTTTTACTTTTTCTTCATATTGGCCTACACCTTTACTTAATAACTTCATTGACCAGTGCCCTTTGTCTGGTAAACTTTTAAATTTTTACATTATTTAAGAACCGGTACCAGTTTTTTAATATGTCATTTTCATAACCTTCACACTTTACCATGTGAAATCACATTTCCCGCCAGCAATTGTGATTGCATGAGGTTTCTTTCAGCTGAATTTCCAATTTTTCCTCTACATAGCTCCAAGCTAACATAACAACCTCACTGACAATCACATTGGCCCAATAACCTTTATTACCTGGTTCTCTTACTTCCACGAAGGATGTGAACTTTCAAAATACTAAATTTTCTTTCTCCTCGGTTCAATTTTCAATATTTTTCTACCTTGAACGTCATTAATTTATTTAAGTTTATAATGTTAACCTTTTTCACCTTGAACCAGAGTCTAGATTCAGTCTCAAAGACTTATCATTTTTGAACTTCGTATTTTCTAAACTGAACCACCAAGATCAATTGCTGTATCCCTGAAGATGGACATTTAAGTGTCCGAAACATGTTGGATAACGATCTTAAATAATAAAACAATGTGGAGGTAGACTGAAGTCGTTTTATTTGATTATATCAACTCCACTGAAAGAATGGACTACTTTTTCAAGTTCATCTTAATAGCTTATATTTGCAACAGGACGGAGCTCCCGCTCACAATACTTAAATTGTAAGAGCATATCTTAACAATAATTTTCCTGGCCGCTGGATTGGAACACATGGACCTGTAAGATGGCCACCCAGGTCACCCGATTTAACGGCTTTGGATTTTTTTTGTGGGGCTACCTAATAGATAAAATTTATAACGTTCAGTACCAAACAATGGCAGATTTAAGAGAAGTCACTGAAAGAGCCTTTAGGGAGTTACAGGCACGGCCTTTTATTATTTTAAATGCACTGAGGCGAATCAAAACAATGTGTGAAACATGTCTGAGGCATAATGGAGAACAGTTTGAGCAATATTTATGAGACAGTTTCCTAAATCATCAAATAATTGTAGCTTTTAATTTTTGAACGTATAACATCAACTGAGTTAATTGTTATTTATATTTATTAAAGTTATTGTTATAGGTATCTATATATTTTTAAAATCAGTGTTTTATATTTATGAGAAGCTTGTGACAATTGTTTAATCTTAAAATTTATACGGTGTGCCGTTTAAAAAAATGTAAATTTGTTGAAAAATGTAAATTTTGAGCTTCACATTGAAAACAGCTATAAGGTATTATATATTTTTGAGAAGCTTGTGATAAACTGAATCATAATAGCTAAAAATATATAGGGTGTCCCATTAAAAAAAAATTCAAGTTTGCTCTTTTTCTCGAAAACAGTTACTTAAACATAGAAAAAATCTGACCAAGCCATTGGATTCTACGTGAAAAAAAAACAATTTTCAAAATCCGTATCTAAAAAACTAAGGGGGCTATGAAAATTTTGTTTGTGGCATCGTTTGTTTCTCAAAAAAGTAACACAGTGCCGCGAAAACCGCAACCTTCTATCTTTACTAATAACACAGATAACCCGTAAAACATACGAAAACTGGACACCCTGTACACTGTTCATAACGCCTTTTAAATTTTTGCAGTCGATTTAAAGTTATGTCCGTTTTGTCAAAATGAGGGCGGACGCATCTTTAAGCAGTGGAGGGTTTTCTTGTTCTGACAGGAATTTGCAGGTCTCAGCGTTTTTCGACAGGAACTATCTTCATTAAAATTTGAAGAACGGTGGGAATAGAACCAAAAACGTGTTGAAAATAGCAACTTGTTTATAGGAAAAAATAGATAAAAATAAAAATAGAAAAAAAAAAATCAAAAAAATTTTGAAGGAATTTTGAAGGAAAGGACCATTGTTGGCGTTCCATCGATCATCATCAGTGTTTAGTTACATTTCTTATTTGTTTATTTAATGATGTCTAGTTTTTAAAATTTTCGTATTATTTTATTATTCCGTTCAAAGTAGAGTAAGCTACTTTCATCTTCCTCAAATATTTACCAGTCAAATATCTTATCTCTTTTTGGATTTTTAGGCAGTAGGTATGCAGCGTCCGCTTTCATCGTTAACATTTTATAATTCAATTTTTCCGACTTGAGGCCATCAGACCGGGAAATTTATCGCCTAATTATTTTTAATATTTAGAAAAATTTATTTAGGGGTAAAATTTAAACACGTTTTTAAATTTCAATCACCGAGCAGATGAAGAAATGCCTAAATATGAAATCATTAAAAAGGCAATTTGCTGTGGTGTTTTATCCCCCGAAATTATAAATATTTTGTAGTAATTACATCGAAATGATTTGGGATTTTGAGGACATTCGGTTATACAGGGTGTTTCTTCTTAATCACATGCTAATATTTAAGGAGGTTATTCTTGGGTTCATTTTGAGAAAAAATCTTCATATGAACATAAGTCCTGGAAGTCTTATGTATGACCTTATATATTTTTGTGAAACGTGGTATGCATCTTCTATGTATGAAAAGGCATTTTCTGCTGTACAACATGATTTTTTATTCTTGCCAGTGGCGTTCGTGCGGGATTTGCACTGAATCATTTTAAAGAGAAAAGTGATGCGCCACTGTTTTTTCTTAAAGTAAAAATTATTTTTGAAGTCCTCATTCCTTTTTGAGCAAATCTGGTCTCCTCATTTTGTTTCGTTTGCCGTATGGTTTTCGCATAAAAAAATGAAGTTCATTTATTTGCGTCTCGCTAGACCACTTACGAGAAAAAACAATTTAAGTAACTTTAAACAATAATTTATTTAAGAAGATTATTTTTAAACGGTAAAATTATGAAATTATAGTAATCTAAATACATTTTGGAATGCTAACACAATTGATAACACAACTAATAATTGATAGTTTGGATGACCAAATTATTTGAAAAGTTCGGCATTGAATGATTTAAATTAGAGTTAAAGGTATTTAGTTCTTAACTTGAAATGTACTTGGATTAAATAATTAGTTATTTGTTGATATTTGGTTGTTTTATATTAAGGATTTAATGTAAATACATAATTATTTAGTTTAAATGACCTAGACATTTAAATAGTTCTCTATTGGGTGATTTAACTAGCGATTAACGGGATTAGTTCCTAAATGAAAATTAGTTCGATTAAATAATCAGTTATTTAGATTTTGTTATTTTAGTGGTTTTTTGGTAAGATATTTGTTTGAAAGGTTCTATGATTTGACACAAATCCACCAACAGTCAAATAATTTTACAAATAAAACGAAATACTCTTATTTATTTCAGTTAAAAAAAACTTAGTTAATTAAAATCACATTTATTTATTACCAATAATTTAGATTATTTGATTAAGGGAGCACAGTTTTATCAGTGCAGATAAGTAATTATCATAATTACCATGGATCTATAAAACCGAAGCCAACTTAGACTTTTGCAAGATAGATTGTTAGTTAGTAGTACAATAAAATAAGTAAGATTTTGCTATTTTGGTCTCGGAAACATTTTTGCTGTTCCCCAGTGTTATCATCAAAATATTCAAGCTTTTTTTAATAATCAATTTTAACAGCTTTTTCTCAAACATTTTAAATTTTAACATTTTTTAAAGATATACTGGAAGATAATTCAAAATTTTTTCAGAATCATAAATTATTGATTTCTATACAATACCTGAAAAAGGAAGATTGAATTAAGGAGATATTGACCTGAATTTCCCCAATTAAATATCTTAAAAGGGATTCTATTAAACCAAAATAAACATTTTCATTGGTTATACAAAAGTGGCCTGATAAATCATCATCGCGTTTTTGGTTATTGGTGTTCGATTTTGTCTTGTAGAAATTTATGAGTGAGAGTGAAATCTTCTTTGTTAGTGGCACAGAAGTTAGTGGTTCCAGCAAAAATTAAAATTAAGAAATGGTAAATAAACGTAATATGAATAATTATTTAGAAGATTGGGGTATATCGAGGGGTATATCCCATCTGTTAGATACTTTTCGAGGTATAAAACTATATTTGAATATTTTAGTTACGCACGAAATGAGTTAAAAAAATAAGATAAGAGGCAAAGAAAAGATACTTGTAATACCTAATTTGAAATTTTGAACACAAAATCTTTTTAGAAAAATGTAGCCAGGTATTTATAAGTCATAGCTACCTAGGTTACAAATAAGATAGTTTTTCTTAATTTTCACCATATTTCAATAGCTATCCAACCTTCTAAGGTAAAAAATATAATATAATTAATATAATATTAATAATTTTTATCAAAGTTATTAACTTCTCTATAATGTTTTATTGCCGTATATTTTAAGGGGGACATCAACCAATGGTGGGAGTATGATCCAAAAGACTGGAGACTTTTCATTGATTCCTCAAAATTAAGTCGAAAGCTGTCCATAATGGAAACAAGTTGTCTTCAGTCCCAATTTGTCAAGCAGTCCACAAAAGAAACGTATAGCAATTTGTTTTTGGAGACCATATAATATGAAAGATATAATTGGCAAATTTGTGGGGATTTAAAAGTTGTGGCGATTTTGCTTGGAATGCAGGTTATACGAAATTCTGCTGCTTCCTCTGCGAATGGGACAGTCGAGCACGATCGGATCACTACATAAAGAAAATTTGGCTACCGAGAGAGTCTTTTGAGCCAGGAAAGAAAAATGTAGCCAGTGCGCCATTAGTTCCCCCAGAAAAGATTTTACTACCGCCACTTCATATAAAATTGGGACTTATGAAAAATTTTGTGAAGGCCCTAGACAAAGAAGGTCGTGCTTTTAGTTATTTAAGAGAAAAGTTCCCTAGAATCAGTGACACTAAAATTAAAGAGGAAATATTTGTGGGTCCCCGCTTGAAGGCAAGGAAAAGGCGCTTGGAATGCCTTTAAAATGGTTGCAACAAATTTTTTGGGAAACATAAAATTACAAAATTATAAAGACCTGGTTGCCCAACTTCTTTTATGTTACCAAAACCTAGGGTGTAATATGTCGTTGAAAATTCATTTCCTGCATGAGAATCCATGGATTCTCATCTGGATTACTGTCCGGAAAATTGTGGTGTTGTAAGTGACGAGCACGGTGAGCGGTTCCACCAGGATATTTCAAACATGGAAATAAGGTATCAGGGAAAATGGAACTGTGAGATGTTAGCCGACTACTGTAATGTTGGACTATCACGAGAGGTGCCCCCGAGGCTGCCTTCAAAAGACAGGCTAAGAAGCGTAAAATGAGTGTCTAAACTTTAGACTCACTGATAAAAATGTGCTAATTAATTGCTATTGTTGAACCAAGAATATATTGTTTGTATGTTCATTCTAAATGCCTATAAATTAAAATGTTCATTGTATATGCCTATAAATTAAAATTTTGTAACGAATAATTTAGATTTTTTTTGCGAGCTAACATCTTTGATAGGTATTTTTTAGTTACTTGGGTGTTGTAGTAGTTCAATAAAAAAAAGATTTTGTTCAGGAAACAAAAAAAAAGTTGAAATTTGTTCCCCAGGGTAATCTGTCATAATTATTTTCATTTTTCATTCTAATATTTCAAATTTTACTATATTATATTTTATTGTTTATTGAATTTACTAAGACCTTTGTCGATAAAGATATTTTTTTCAGACAATAAAGCATAATACTTTGACTTTTGACACAGAACTTTCTGCAACGAAAAAACTTAATCGCTTGCAAAAAGATCATTAGCAAAGGATAGTTAATACACTTCATCAATTTTGCATCAATTTCCTATAAACTATTTTATATCTGTCACGATACATTTTGGAGATACTCGCATATTAAATTTAATTGCCTTTGAGGTAGGAACTCGTATTTTCCTCGGTTAAAGCCGGATTTATAAACTTGGAAAGTTAGGAAAGTTAAGGTTGATGGTTAAATGTTCAAGCTATTCAAGTTTCATGATAGGTATTTAAAAAGTCAGGAACAAAGGTCGACAAGTTGATGGGTTTGTGTGTGATATGGAATATTTCATAATTTCGGATGAATAACATGCCATCATTTTGCATTATACATTATATTTTTTCAATAGCGCAAACGTCAACGACTGTTGTTTCACCTACCAACTGTATCTCAAGTTCAAATATCCATATTGTATTCCACTAAAAATATCATGACTTGACATGAACTCCATAATGCGCACACTATTAAAAATCTCTGAGAATATCGGGAGAAAACTTATTGGACAATAATTTTCGATATTCGTTTCGTTACTTTTTTTAGGTACTGGTTAAGTTAACGTTGTCGAGCAACAAGATCCCCTGATTTGACACCATTCGCCTTTTTTGGGTTCCTTTATTTAAAAGAAAAATTTCGATAGGGTGACACTTCCGGTTATACCGGAAGTAGGTGTCAACTTGCTTATTTCAAATGGAACATCCTGTATGTTATTACATTTTTGAATTCTACGTAAGATTCTAGGCAGATTTTGTATATCATGTCCTATACCCAAGTCAAAACGTTTTTGACATATTTACATATGCAGGCCATAAAATAATTATCAATTTTTCGTATAAGGAAGTCTTTATTATGTAATTTGGGTTCGATTTCTTGTTAAAAAGGACCTGCTTTAATAGGTTTTTTATAATATTTTGATAACTATTAATACAGGGTGTTCAAACAATAGGATTAAAAATTAAATTAAGAAACCTGCAAAAAAGCTACATTTTCAAATGGAAACCCTAAATTTAATTAATTCTTATTTAGCATTAAAAATAAGGGTAAGTTTGTATAAAGTTATCCGTTCGAAAAATTTGTAGTTTTCGAAATATTGCCAATTTAATATTTCTATATGGCAATTTTGCTGCGGATAATTATAAAGTTTAATTATTCCCAGTTGACTATGAGTTTAATTACTCGTAGTTGGCTATGACGGCGTTTAAAACAGTCAAGTGTTAAAGAAATATATGAAGCTGTCACTTACCGTTTGAAAATTATAAATAACCATCCCGGGGCGCTTAAATTATGCAAACGAAAATGATTTAAAATTATTTATTATTTACGGAGAATGTGATAAAAGTTTATGAAGAACATGTGACACACTTGCTATTCGATATCCTCAAAAACAGAAGCCATCACAATTAACAAACATAGAAAATTATATTAAATTAAATTATATTATATTAAACAAATTATAGAAAATTTTAAGAACTTTGTGGGCAGTGTTCAAGCAATACGATTAAAAATGAAATTAAGAAAACTGCAAAAAATCTACATTTTCAAATGGAAACCACTATTTATTATTTTTTTCAGTAAACGTCCAAACTGACACATTAAATTTGAAAATTTATTCCTCACTCGCTGCATGTAATCTTCTATGGTTGTTATGGGAGTATTATACACTCGATCTTTAATTGTACCCCAAATGAAAAAAATCGAAGACTGTAAGATCTGGGGAGCTGAGTGGCCAAAGGAAAGGACCATTGTTTGCGATCCATCGATCGTCAAAAGCACTTCGTAAAAAATTGTCGATGAGGTGGCAACCATGTGGAGGTGCGCCATTATGCTGGTAAAACAGGTTTCGATGAACAGCGAGCGGCAAATTGTCTAAATAGTCGGTTTTAAAATTTTTTAAGATGTTCAAATAGCCTATAAGTTAATAAGCACACTTTATATGTAGAATGATTCAAAAACGTCTAACTTGCAATTTAAATTTTCTTAATAAAAATGTAGTGCCACGACGCCATCATTTCTTACTGCACAATAAACATTAAACTGCCAGGATTGTTGAAAATTTTGCTCTGTAAACACACGTAAATTTGAATTACTTCAGTAATGGGAATTATTTCTGTAAATTTAGCTTAGTCTGTCCAAATGATATTGTCGTATACAGGGTGTTAAAAATTCGATGTTCACCATTGGGATCTCATAAACGGTAAGAGATACAGCAAAGGTTAAATTGGGGCAAAGTCGCGCAATTCATAGCCGACCAATATGCCAAGAAGAAATTAGGAAAATTCCGAGTACTTCCGAAGATATACGTAAAAAACCGAAAATCGCCGTTTTGGTTTTTAATTTTTCCTGGCTTTATTTAAAGAGATAATGGAAAATAAATTGCACACTTTCATTGCCACTTTTCATCTTCTATAAAGCAGTGTTCTTAGATTTCATGTCCGACGTTTTGTCTTTCGGATGCCATCGTCAGGTTTGTTTTTTTAAATACGGACCTGTATTTTTTATTGCATTTATCTAAACTTTATATGCGATGTAATCCTAATACAAAATTCCTTTGATTGAATATCAACGTTTCTACCCTATAAAAACATTTTCAGGAATATTTTATTTAAAAAACTTGTTGATTAGGTATTGAAGATCATTTTTTTTTAACAGTATTTTCGGAAACACAAGAAAATCTATAACTAAAGCAATAACAAATATCACAAAACGATAATTACAGTACGTTTAGGTACTAAAATATTCAAAATTATGTATTATTTACATTTTTTATAAATTAAAATTATTTAAACCCAGAAGAGGTAGAAACTAATGACAAATGTTTATCTCAGATGCTCAAAAAGATTTCCATTTTCATTTATACATTTTTCAATTTTGACGCGAACTTTTTGAGTAGCTCTGTGTACCGACCTTCTTCGAATTGATACAAACGCATTTATGCAACGAACTCTAAGCTCTTCTATTACGTTAATGGGCTGCTTATACACTTTGTTTTTTATGGCTCCCCAAAAAAAGAAATCTAGTGGTGTAAGGTCTGGGGACCTTGCCGGCCACTCAATAAAACCACGATTTCCAATCCATCTGCCTGGAAATTCAGCATGTAAGAAGGTTGTAACATCTCTCGTGCCAGGAGCGGGTGCTCCATCTTGCTGAAACCAAATTTGTTGCAGCCGTGCAAGCGGGATTTCAGATAAAAAATATTGGAATGTATTATTTAAAAATACTAGATAATCCTCCCCTGTTAGCCGTTGTGGTAAAAAAAAAGGACCAAAAATCTCCTAATATCCCTGCCCAAACATTCAGAGAAAAGCGTACTTGCTTGCGTACTTCTCTATTATCTCTGGGATTTTCTCTTGCCCAAATATGTTCATTGTTTCTATTAAAAACACCACAATTTGTAAATGTAGCCTCATCACTCCAAAGAATATTGCTTAAAAAATTGCGATTTTGGTTATCTTGATCTAGTAGCCAATTATAAAAAGTTAGCCTTCTCTCAGCGTCTCCTTCTCGCAATGCATGTGATATATGAATTTTGTAGGGTCTCAAACCGGCATTTTTTAAAACTTTCCATGCCTTAACATGGTTTAAGGATGGCAAATTGGATTCCGCTTCAATTTGCCTACAGGATATAGTTGCATCATTGTCCACCTACAATATGTATACAATGTTAACTTATTTTGTAAAAAAACAATTTTTGTGAAGTTTCATGTTACATACCTGGCCTAAAACGTTCTGAATTTCGTCTTCTGTAATACGGTTACCATATTTTTGTCGAGGCTTTCCAAGCTGGCCATAATCGCTTAAATTTCTATCAAGTCTTTGAAAAATGTTTTGTGCTGGCTGTTCCCTTTCCGGATACTCCTCAAAATATCTTTGTAAAGCTGTCATAGAGTTTCTATTGCTACTGTAATAAATTCTTAACATATCCCTTTTTTCTTCAGAAGAAAATTTCATTTTTAGATAAGACCGAATTTATCACCGCGTAATTGAAATTTAGATTACTTATGTCAAACTTTTTATTGTTTCTACATTCCATGGCAAACTATGATACTTTAAACAATGAATCCTCTAATTGTAACAAACTCGAAAGCTTTTTCAAAATTATCTGCAATAGCCTTCTCGATCAGGGTTTTTAGAAAGAGAAAAATCGTTCTATCTCTGTTATACATTATCAGATACGGCTTTGATCTGCAATAATCCAAAAGCTTTTTAAATAAAATATTCCTGAAAATGTTTTTATAGGGTAGAAACGTTGATATTCAATCAAAGTAATTTTTGTATTAAGGTTACATCGCATATAAAGTTTAGATAAATGCAATAAAAAATACAGGTCCGTATTTAAAAAAACAAACCTAACGATGGCATCCGAAAGACAAAACGTCGGACATGAAATCTAAGAACACTGCTTTATAGAAAATGAAAAGTGGCAATGAAAGTGTGAAATTTATTTTCCATTATCTCTTTAAATAAAGCCAGGAAAAATTAAAAACCAAAACGGCGATTTTCGGGTTTTTACGTATATCTTCGGAAGTACTCGGAATTTTCCTAATTTCTTCTTGGCACATTGGTCGGCTATGAATTGCGCAACTTTGCCCTAATTTAAACTTCCTCGTATCTCTTACCGTTTATGAGATCCCAAGGGTGAACATCGAATTTTTAACACCCTGTATAATACCACAAGAGAGAAAATTTTTCCGGCAAAATTTTACGATTGTTATGAAAGTTTGTTGCTTGGCAATTTCGCGATTGACATTTTTGTTACAAAACCACGAGCCGTTAGGCGAGTGGTTTTGAAAAATGTCACGAGCGAAATTGCCAAAAAGCAACAAACTTGAATATAAAAGAGGAAAATTTAACCTAAAATTTTTTTTGCCGTCCTAGTCAATTAGGAGTAATTTAACTCATAGCCAACTGGAAATAATTCAACTTAATATCCGCAGAAAATTGCCATATAAAAATATTACATTGGCAATATTTCGAACTTACCCCCTTTTTAATGCTAAATAAGAAATAATTATAAAACTTAGGGCTTTCCATTTAAAAATGTAGATTTCTTGCAGTTTTCCTTTTTAAACTTATTGTTTGGACACCCTGTATTAATAGTTATCAAAATATTATAAAAAATCTATTAAAGCAGGTCCTTTTTAACAAGAGATCGAACCCAAATTAAATAGAAAAGACTTCCTTATAGGAAAAATTGATAATTATTTTATGGTTTGCAAACGTCATTTTTTGCCATAAAACATTAAATATGTCAAAAACGCTTAGACTTGGGTATATGCATAGCCCCCTACATTTCCAAGCCGTGAAGTAAGAAAGGCAACGTCGCAAATCCTGTCAGAAGTAGACCGATTTTTAATAAGTAACTAACGCAACTTCCGTGCAGATTCGCCCGTTTAGGCGATAAAAATTACGGTTTATTTCAAATTATTTATTGAACTTTTTGCATTTTACTTCAGTATAGATATGTCTAACAAGTAACAAGAATATAATAATATAATATAATATTAGAAAATTTAAATTAACTTAAAAAAATTAGTGATTTTAAAACCTATTTTAAAGTGGAAAGAGCTTTATTTTTTTTGATGATGTATTTTGTTGTTGAAGGTTATTTCTGTTTTTGTGTAATTGTTTAGTAATATATTGCTAAGAGTAAGTGCTACTTTATAAAACATTTTTCGATAGCTTTCTCCACATGGACATGTCTCATTAAGGAGTATCAGAAAGCTACCACTTTGTAAGTTTGGCTAAAAGAACTTGGTGATTTTGCCGATTCAAAAATTTAAGCTTAAGTTCTTTAGTAGCTATAATAAACTGAAAAGCTGCAAATATATGAAAGTACATTATATTTACCTCATTGGTAGCAAGACAAAAACCCCCCCTTTGCAAAGAATCAAAATATTCATCCCCCGCATTTAAACCTATGACTCGAACAATAAGGTTTTCAAAGTTGAAAAAATAGTCCATACTTACAGTGGAGTCAATGTAATATAAATAAAACAATGTAATCTTCCTGCACAATTTAATTATTAAACTGTGGAGGAAGACTGCATTGTTTTATTTATAATAAGGTTTTTGCAATCCATGCATTTTAATTTCCTATTTTTGTAGATAGAATGGGCTATATAATACATATACCTATACATTTAAACATACTCATCCAACTGGTAATCCTTAAGATAATCCGATTGAAATATGTAAGAAAACTCTAATATTTCTGTACTTTCAATATCATGCTTAACAGAGTATTTGATTTTAACATTGTAAAATTTTTTAACCCTGACTTTACAATACTTTGAAGTCTAATTTTTTTTTCTGATTCGAGGATCTGTTTTAATGATACATGACAGTTACAACCAGAAAGGTTCCTATGTCGGCCAAATCTTTTTTCAAGGGTATCTGTTTGACATTTACCAGCTAAAATGTATTTTATTTCAAAATGGATAAATGAGTATTCTATAATTTCTATTAGAACTGTGGTACTCTGGTACCTACTACGTTTAATAGCATCATAAGTGTCCCTAGTTAAACTCACCCCCTCTGGATCGTTATGCCATATATCAAGCCAAGTCACAAATTTCTTTAGCTAGTTTACCATTAAATCATTATTTAAATATATTGGGGTAGTTCAATCGTCCCTTTTTTAAACCTTGCCGTACGCAAATAAAAACATTTTGCCAGTTAAACAAACATTGGAACTAACCTTAAGATTTTCCCATAATGATAACATTGGTCATTGATAACTAAATCTCGGGAAAATAACAAACAACGTATGCGTCAAGACTTGTCGATGCACTTCACAATCACAAGCACAAGAGCACAAACAAAAATAGCGAATCATCGGTCTACCTGCAACGTTGCCAGACTTTGTCCTTCATAGCTTGGAAGTAAAGGAAGCTGTGGTATAGGACATGATATACAAGATCTGCATAGACTCTTACGCAGAATTAAAAAACGTAATAATATACGGGGTGTTCCATTTAAAATAAGCAAGTTGACACCTTACACCGAGAAAATTAAACTGTTAAGTCAATCAATAAATGTTTCAATCAATAGTTTTGGAACTTTCAATACAAGCAATGTTTTTTAAGAGTTGAAGGAACCATTTAAAAATGTTACATTTTGTTGCTTAAATTAAAAGTTAAAACCTGTGTATTAAAAAATCTGAAGAACAAGTTACAAGAAACTAAAATCCTGTTTAATTCAAAATATTTTAAATGTTGATTTGAAATACGAGATTGATTAGCTTAACATTTTATTAACTGTTCACTTAAATATTTTAGTTGATTCAATTAACATTTTCAAAATATTGTAATGGAGACTTTAGGCTTTCTATTTAACACTCCGAAATCGTTGATTAAAAGTGTTTTGGTTGTTTCATTTAAAGTTCTTTAAATGTTGGATTAACAGTTCCAAAATATTGACCCAAAATTTTTTATTTTGTTGGTTTAACATCCGTGAAGTATTGAGTCGAATATAGTAATTGATTTAAATTAAATAAATAATTTTGTTGAAATAGTATTCTTTCGAAAAAAATCTGCTATAAGCAATTGTATATTGAGAATGTTATTATTAGGTACCTACCTGCTTCCATATCCGTTTAAATGTTAATAGATCCTTTATAGTTAATTTTTTTCAAAGCGCACTATTTCAGCAAGACTATAGTTCTATTTAGTTTAAACCAATAAGTACATTTTCGTGTCAATACTTTACAAATGGTGAACCTTATTTAATTCTAACAGCTTAGAAAATGGTATTTAAAAAAACACTTAAGTACAAAAGTAAAAAATAACAAATTATTAGTAATATAAATATTGTATTATAAACAGTTTTACATAAACTTACATTATTTTCAGTTATAAATATTACTTGAACTATTGTTGAATAATTTAGTAATTTATTAGCTAATTTTGTTCTTTGGAATCAGACCTTAGAGGATTTTGTGGTCGGCAATCTGCAGTAAGGCTTTCTGATCTGTCATGCTCTACTTTAAAAAAATATGAACTTACTTAGCATGCCAGTGGCAATTTCATCAATAAATATAGGTACATACATTACGCGTAATAGATATTTAGAAAAACCTATATTAGTAGAAGCATCAGCATAACTGACAAGATAAACCCATAATTAAATTAAATTTCCAGTTAAGTAAAAAGGATAATCCCGTAACCCTTCTGATTCTTAAGTAACTATATAAGTAAATACAAAATATTTTGCGACACATATTAGGTGTAGCGCATCTAAGAAACTTAGAACAAGTAATTTAGGTAGGTACATATTATGAAAATATAAACACAGCTAACCTAAAGCAGAAAACTTTTTAAAGTAAAGTTACGTTTGAATAATAATTTAAATCTTGATTTTTATGACTTTTGGATAATTCTAAGCAAATTAATTAATGGTAAATAAGTTAACAACTAATATTTCTTACTTTATAATTGTATCTAATGATTAATAATAACACTCCCAGTTTTCAAATTCCAAACTTTACTAGAATGCAATGGCGTCGTGCATACACACATCATACGTCGACAAGCGACAAAAGACAAATGCGAAACAAGATACGCGGCATTAGTCCAGTAGTGCCAGCGGTAGAAGTAACAGTCTAAACTGTTGAATTAAACAATTAACATTTTAAGATAATGTTGTTATTATTTCAATCAACATCTTCGCTAGCATCAACTCAACAAGTTATATGATATTAATTACTTTAATGAAAAAGTAATCATTGAATCAAAAATTTAAGTTTAAGTTAAAGTTTAACAAATAAAAATAATTACCCCAATAGTTTTTTAATTAAAACACACATCTCATCGTTGACAGTCACGTGACTGTTGAATCAACCAATTTAGTTTTCTCAGTGTACTTCCGGGTTACCCTCAGCAACTGCATACTGTAAAATTTTCAAAAATTTTCTATGTATAGTTTTCCATATATAGATCATAGCGCTTCCCGGTGGAGCACCCTGTGTACAGAGTGTACCAGAAAATTAGCTTATGTTTATTCTTATATCCGTCTCGGTGACGGTATATTAAATATTATGTTAATTTGGTATGATGGCTTAATTTTTATATTTGTTCAAATCGTGGCTTTGATTTGTATGAAGATCTATCACAGACTTTGTAAAATCCACTGGATAAATAGGGTTAATGGAATACCCTGCATCAACGTTTGCTTGCGTAGCTGAAGTGCTTATATATTTGTATACTTATCGAATACAACGAAACAAAAAGGCTCATATTGATCGATACATGCAAAACCAGTTAATATTATCTGGTCTAATTTTATCATGTCAAGGACCAGACTGTTTTAAGCGGACTCAAATGCATTCCAGCCGATATGGCTAAATAATAAAAAGTAAATCTGAAATTTTTATAGATAACTTATAATATCGATTAGTGATAAAGCGCAATTTTAATAATAATATAATATGTTTTATAAAAGTCAGTGGCGCATCACTTTTTCGTTAAGAATTTCTAAAGGCTTGTTAGCGGGGAAGCCACTGGTAGAAGTAGAGCAAATCTTTTTATGGAAAAAATGTGTTTGCATTCCTAGTTATAGTCTATCTCTAAATGGCGTAGTAATAATTGCTCATTAAAAGCGTATTGGGGAAGTTTTTAAATTATTGTATTATACAGGGTTCCCCATAATAGACTACCCATTTTAATATTTGAATTAAATTTTTTTTAGTTAACAAAACAAACTCTTTATTTTACTAAATTACAGCTAACTCTTTGGGATTCATGATAACTTATAAATATTTGGCTAATTTAATTATAACTTTTAAAAATCACGTCTTCTAAATGACCTCCACCAACTTCAACACATTTTTCAATATTAGATAAAAAGTGGTTCATTGCACGGCGTAGCAAACCTTCGTCTATTCCTTCAACTTCTTCACGAATTTTGACTTTCAGTTCCTCGATTGTACCTGGACGACTCGCAAACACTTTGGCTTTTAAATATCCCCACAGGAAAAAATCGGGTGCCGTTAAGTCGGAGGACCTCGAAGGCCAAGGCAAATCTCCGAATCGAGAAATGAGTCGGCCATTAAACATTTCTCGCAGGACCCTCATTGAGTTTCTGGCGGTATGAGCTGTTGCCCCATCTTGTTGGAATAGTAAGGCATTGTTTAGTAATCCTCGTCTATTTAATTCTGGAATGAGAAATGTCTCTAGCATATTAACGTAGCGCTCGGATGTTACTGTTACAGCGCGGTTATTTTCATCCTCTAAAAAATTAGGGCCAATAATACCAAAAGATCCTACTCCACACCACACAACAACTTTTGGATTATGGAGGTTCTGTGTAAAAATTTCACGAGGATTTTCATTTGACCAGTATCTAAAATTTTGTTTATTGACCATGCCGTTCAAATAAAAATTTGCTTCGTCGGTCATTAGGAGACTGTGAATTGCTCCTTGATGTAAATCCAAAAATTCTTGACAAAGTGCGAACCTTGCTTCTTTATCTTGATTGCTAAGGTGCTGTGCCATTTGGTATTTATAGGGATGAAATTTTAAATCCCTGAAGAATTCGATCTAAGCTTCCCTTCGATATTCCTAGGATAAGGGTTTGTCGATTAGCATACCTTTTAGGACTTCTCGTAAACGCAATTCTAACTCGTTCAATATTTTCTGATGTACGAACTGTTCTTCGACGTCCAGGCTTCTTCAAATTTTGTACAGAACCATTTTCACGCCAATGACGAACCCATAACTTAACAGTTTTACGATTTGGCGCGTGACCCCTATTGTTGTTATTAAACTCACGCCGGAATGCACGACTAACTTCTTCTATCGAATTGCTTCTTATGTAAGTTTCTACACAAAACACACGTTGTTGGACTGAGTAATCCATGAAAGTTCAAACGGATGTTGAAATAATGTCTCAAATCAAAAAAATTAAATAATTATTAATGAAAACTAACAAACTTCTCGTAGAAAAATGACGTTCCACGAAATTATTAATTTAAAATTTATTTGTGACAGGCGCCTACTTGATTAATAATTTACTTAAATCCCAAAGACTACAGAAGGGAATTTATTAATAATATAAAATGGGTAGTCTATTATGGGGAACCCCGTATTATATTCGTAGGTATTAATGACATATGAAAACATTTAAAAAATCGAATCAACTAATAAATAACAATGGGTGGTACTATTTTACATATTATAATTACAAAAACAAGATATAATATAGAATCTTACAAACAAAGCATTTTCAAAAATCGAATAATACTTTGTCCTTATGGCTTAATCATAGTCCGATTCGAAAGATAAACTTTTATTAACATCGTTCTTAATAAACGGTTGAACCGTTTCTTCGATTATTATATCTACCTGCCACATTTTGGCTTCTTCTTCTATCACATGATCGATACACTTTTCGGCACTGGTTCTACCCATAGCTTCATTAAAGAGTCTTTTTAAGTCCACCATTTAATAAGTCGTGTTTTTTCTGGCGACATCTGTCTTTAGTTGAGTCCGTATAAGTTTGATCGGATTTAAATAAATAATTTCTACTTTTAAACATTTATATATTGTTGTTTTTCCAACGTTAAGCTATCTGCTGTAAATAGCACTGCATCGTCAACACTCAAATCCGCATTCTTCTTTATAGATACTAGAACCGTAACAGTTAAGAATTAATTTTTTGCATGAAGCGACTCTAGGGCGTTTAGGCCTCCATATTTAATTAAAGAAACACTGACACTTCACACTTTGACTAGTTTCACTGAGAAACAAACACCCAAGGTAGGTATGCATAGATATGAATAGGTGTCTTATTTCAATAGAGGCACCCATAGAGGCATAATACCCACATAATTAGCAAACAGGTAACCAGGATTAGGTACATAAAAAAAGGAATAAAATGATTAGAGCAGAAACGGAATAAGTACCTAGACTCTAATTAGTTTTGAAAAAATTGCTTTCTAAAATTCCAGGTAAATGGCACTGCTGTACATAATTTTAACCTTGAAAAATTTAATATTAAAATATATATGTGAAGACAAAACTTGAATTTAATGTCGATACTTCGTGGATTGAATATTATATTGTTCTATAAGTCCAAAATGAAATTGTCGGGAAATAGTGATTGAATATTCAAGGTTAATTTTTTTACCATGGATATATTTTAATAATTTTAAGTACTGATTTTGGACTCATACACTCAAGAATGAAAAAATTTTATGGTTCCTATTTGAACTTATTTGTTCCTATACGTTTTTAAGCAAATTAAACAATTTTTGATAAAACTTTTTTTTTATTTGACAGGAAAAATTTTACAAAATATCAGATTTTGTTCTAATGCATACAAAATTCTGTAGAACAAAAAGTTATTAGTTCCAAAAAAGTTGAGAGTAGATACTAGGAGAATATTAACATGAAAACATTAATATTGCAGTGTAAGAAATAACATAGGTATTCCTAACATAGAAGGTTTGCAAAATATTGGAGGTATTCGTAACTAAAAAGAAATTAACACAAAATATTATGTTTACAAAATAATAAACTGAAGGTAACTATTACTTTAAACAAGAAAACAAGGTTTACACTATTTTTTTGTTTTGGTACTTTTGTTATTGGATGATGCTTTACATTTATTTACTTTCCTATTAGTTTCTGAAACATTGGAATTAGCTTTCGCTTTTTGCAATGTTTTTTTTTTAATTAGCAAACACGGTGGTGTTATTATATTCTTTGAAAAAAGTCCGAATGAACGTAACATCCACAGCAGGTATAAACTTAAAAAGCTTTGTAAGATCTAAAACTTTTGCAAATGGTAAAAGACATTTTAGGTTCTAGTATATCAAGACACGTATTTCAATCAAAATTTCTCAAAATTGCACCACACAAACCCGCCGTGTTATTACTACTACTTGCATGCAAAACTGAAACAGCAAAAATCATATTGTTCTAACAGCCCAAAATTGTCTCCTCTCATTGGTTGGCCTGTTAGAACATTATAATACTAAACGGTTAATAAATATGAGTGATAGAACAATTTAATACTGGTTTTATTTAAGTGTGTGTGTTAAATTATATAGGTTATTCTATACGCATAGAACAGACATTTTTTGTGCTATTTCTCTACCTTAAAAATTGATTTCGCGCCAAAAGCGCTGTTAGGACAGTACAATACTCAACCCACGATATGCCGAGAAATCTTGGAGAAGATTGTTTTGATTGATTTATTACTTTGCATCATTTAGAGATAGACTATAGTACCCTGTTTTTCTTTTTATTTTCAACACCCTGTATTTCAAAATCAAATCAAAGGCGCTGCGGACCTATATTGTTGTGAACTTTTAATATTATTTTCAGGTTCTTCATCGTGTAGTATAATGCATTGTACTTTTTTGAAAGTATAATATTATATGAGGCTATGAGTGCAATAGTGGACTAACCCCCAAAAACTAGATTTCTGTTTTATTGCAGTTTGTAAACCACAATATGATAATCTTTCAAATGTATAGTGGACCAAACCACCTTTAACATTTTCCTAATAGATGGCAGCACATACACAGTTTTGCTGTTTTAGGATTTGCCTATTACATCAGAAGCAAAGTGGACTGAGTGCGGTTGGTCCATTTTGCTTCTTACCAATCGCGTTATTAGTTGTAGTTGACAGTTGTTGTTGTTTATGTATGCCGCCTTTATTCAGTGCTAAAATTGTGCAAATATTGCCATTATCTTTTGTAAAATGGATAATCAGGACACCACAATGGAATGTAAGTATTATAGAACTTTGTTAGTAAAGATTAAATACATTTTTTAATTAAATTGGGATCAAAAAGTAAATTTTAAATGCTAGGTTATGTTATAGATATATTATTCGAGATTCAGGAAGGCCGTGACTAAAGTAACAGAGGTGTTACTTTTATAATTCTCTTAAAGTAACATCAATGACGTCAGTTAGGTTTTTATCATTGATTAGGAAAGTTTTTAAGATATTTTTTTTATGAAAAGATGACCACTTAACAAGCGCTAACCTATTTCAATTTAACTTTTTCATATTTTTTTTTTTTATTTTTCCAGGTACGTTAGACTCGGATCAGTCTGATCCTTATCAAGATTCAGGATCAGAATATGTTCCATCAGAAGAAGGTGGAGTAAATGAGGCAATAGAAACAAGTAGCGAGGAAACGCAAGAGGAAGAAACAAAGGAATTTAAGCCAAAAAAAAACGTATTCGTCGTGAACAGAATTGGAGGCGAGCTGTAAATAAAAAGAAAAGATGTGCCGGAGAAGAATATATAACAAAATCTGGAAAAACAGTGCCTTCAAAACCTTTCCAACCATTCGTTTGTGTCTGCAAAAATAAATGCCATCTTTTACTACCCGAAGAACGGCAAAGGGAACTGCACACAAGTTTTTATGGTTTACAAAGTTTCAATTTACAGACTTCTTATCTGTTTTCATTAGTTAAGGTTGTAAACAAACTACGGAAGTACACCGAAAACCAAAACTCTCAGAGAGATAAAACAAGAATCTACTATATACCTGATGCCACGGGAGAAGAAAAAAAGGTCTGCAAATCATTTTTCCAGGCTGTGTTTCAAGTTTCATCTGGAAGACTGGATAGACTACTAAAGACTAAACCAATCGGCGCACCATCACCATGCGATAAAAGGGGGAAACACCCACCAGCTAATAAAACTAATGAAGCGCAGAAAAACAAAGTTAGGGATTTTATTAAGCAATTCCCAAGCTACGAATCTCACTACTGTAGACCAAAGAGCAATCACAGGAGATACCTTGCTCCAGATTTAAGTATTGGAAAAATGTACAATTTGTACAAAAATGAATCAAACAATTCGGTTTCTTATTTCGTTTTTAGAGAAATCTTTAATAAAGAGTTTAACTTACATTTTCATCCACCCATATCAGATTCCTGCAAGAAATGTGATCTATTCAACATAAAAATTAAATCAACAGTTGATGAAGTAATAAAGAGACAACTTGAGATCGAGCGTGAACTTCACCAAAGAAAAGCTCAAAGTGCAAGGGACAGCTTACAACAAGACGCTCAGTTATCGAAAGAAGGAGACATTACAGTCATATGTTTTGACTTGATGAAGACCTTGCCCACACCTGTTTTGACAACAGGAATCTGTTATTATAAGCGGCAGCTTTGGACTTACTGCTTTTCGATTCATAACATGGCAACCAATGATTCCTACATGTTTGTATGGAATGAATCAGTGGCTTCAAGAGGTCCTCAAGAGGTCGGATCTTGTATCCTATACTATATCAAAAATTTTGTTGCTACAAAAAAACTTGTTATGTATTCTGACCAGTGTGGGGGTCAGAATCGAAATATAAAAATGTCTGTACTATGTAATTACATAGTTTCATCAACTGAATTTGAAGTTGAAGAAATAGATCACAAATTTTTGCTAAGTGGTCATTCCTACTTACCTTGTGATCAAGATTTTGGGGTTATTGAGAAAGAAAAGAAATTCCATCCCAATATTTTTATTCCCGATGACTGGAATAAGGTTATAACAAATGCAAGAAAAAAAAATCCATTCAAATTGGTAGAAATGAAAAGTTCTAATTTTTTTTCTACAAAACCATTGGAAAATAATATCACCAATAGAAAAATATCCAAAGATAATGTCAAAGTAGAATGGCTAAAGATGCAATGGTTGCGTTTTCAATCTCATTGCCCATTCGATATTCAGTTCAAGTACTCTAATAACAATGATGTTCCCTTTGAAACTGTGGCTATAAGTAAGAGAAAATCACTTTTGCCGGAATCGAAACTTCCCTTATTATACCCTAACGGTAACGTCATTAACGATGCCAAAAAGAAAGATCTCCTTCAACTAAAGGAATTTATTCCTCCGATGTATTACGCGTTTTATGAAAATCTTCGATCTACAGCACAAGGAACTGGCGGCGAACTGTTACATGGTCCTGAAGAAGATGAAGATTAAATTTTTGTCGCCCGTTTTGATGGTAGTTTTGTATTTGAAAAATATATCTTTTAATAAACGTTATTCATTGATTTGTTTTTACTAAACCTTTATGAATAATAATAGAATGTTTTTAATCAAAATGGACTAAACTGATAAATTAATTTACTTACTTAGAAGAAAAGTGGACTAACCCACATCTAACTCCTAAAAAAAAATATTTAGATAAAATGTAAAATTTGTTTATAAATCTATGCTGATTCATATTATAAACCAATTTAAATAAAACCTTAAACTGTATTTAAAATAAATTTAATTTAAATTGCAATATTCAGACAATTTTTAAATTCGTTTTTTTGCGTTTATGCAATTTGGGGATAGTCCACTATTGCACTCATAGCCTCATATAGCATAGAAAGTAGTTCTGCATTGTTTGCGTTTCCAACTTTTAAGTGCATTTTTTTAGTAAAGCTGTTGGCAAATTTGTCATTTTCAACCGTATAATATATCGTTTGCTTTTTACGCAAAACTAATGACTCTAGGATAAATCTCCCTAGTCCGCTATATTCAGTATTTTTCAGCTGTACGCCGTCAGGGCCTTAATTATTGAGTGATTAAAATAAGAGTGGCAATTAATAACCCTTCAAGCTTGAAGGGATCTAAATGACTGCTATCGCATTACAAAACACTGTTTCCGACCAGGAATAATTAATTCTGTAATAAATATTAATTTGGATCATCGATCGAAGAGAATTTGTAAAAAATATGCCCTAATTTTCCAATAATTATTTAAAATATTGGGGGTGGTTGACGTTCGTATAAGTTACTTTCTTGCTGTCTAAGAACTAATGTACCTGGTACCTATTACCGTTATTAAAGTTAGTTATAGGTATAATTAATGGATAGGAAGAAGGGGACTTATTCGATGGCCGACAAACAGCCCCGACCTTTCACCCCTCGATATATTTTTGTGGGGCTATTTAAAACACCGCATTTACTAAAACAGAACGCGAAATATCCAAGTTCTTGATGAGAGAATTCGGGATGAAATCCGAATTTTAAACAGGGATCATCCAAATTTTATAACAGATTCCATTAATAGTAAATTGAGTGGAAATATTTAAAAATGGAAATGGAATCAGCTGTTAGTTAATTTAGTTTATGGTTATTTATTTATTTATTTGTTTGTATTTTTTTCTGAGAGACTACAATAGTTTATTAATATTTGTAATAGAGAATGTTGTTTTTATAACCTCTTAAACTTTATTTTTATATTGACAGTTCTATATCATTGACAACTAAACTCTGTCAGGCAATTGTTTTCCAAGGCACTCTACTAATAATTATTATTGTCAGGGTTGAAAGGATTTAAATCACTTGATTTTTTTCAATTTGAATCATGTTTAAAATCAAAATTTCTGATAAGTCATAATTACGAGAAAATAAAAACGTTTAGTTTTAATTAATAGTTGATTATATCAAAAAAATAAACCCACTGTACCTAAATAATGTTTATTTTAGTTAATTGTAGTGCCTGTACAAAAAAACTAATTTTGCAGCTTTTTCCGTTTCTAATCGATTTCTGAGTTTGGAATGGACCAAGCCAAATGTTGAGAAAATGCTCTCGACTGATGTGGAAGAAGCAGCAGCACAAAGTAATTGTCTAATTCTGAAGAACTCTTCTTAAATAATGGGTATATTTTGTTGCGACTTCCACCAATCTATGGGTTTTACATTCTGAAGAATATCATCATGAAACATAATATCAGTGAAAGGTTCTAATCTGGCAAGAAACTTGACTATGAGTGGTAGTAAACCACTATTTGGATTTAATTCTTTAACAGCTTTTAAAGCAACATCTTTTTCACTCTCTGTTAGTGTTTGCTGAGCCTTTGTTGAGTCAAGAAGATATGCCAACAAATGGTATGGGGTCGCAATTTTTGATGTTTTAAAAAAAAATCATTATTTTTTCAACCCTGATTATTGTTGCCGTTTACAATGATTAATCGAAATGAATTTAATGACGGTTCCTGCAAATAAAATATAGACAAACTATATATTTTTGAAATCAGGAAAGAAAGGTCTTTTATAAAAATGAAAAATATACCGCGCGTTCTATTAAAAAAACGTATTTATTAATTTTTCTTAGCTTTCAGATCGTCTTTTGTTTATTTTTTTCAAATTTTCTGGCGGTTCAGATAAAACCCCACAACTCCTACATTTATAGTTTTCATGTATCTCTTATAGGGAACCCTGTAGATATGACCGAAAATATCTCTGAAAACCCTGTACTGTGTGATCCATTTATCGTGTCCACATTTTATTTTGATATTATAACGTTGACTTAAGAGCTAAAGAAAAAAGTTATATACATAAATTTCTTGCATTGACGTAAAATTTTTATCTGCTCATTTTTTATATATAGATACAGGGTGTTTCGTTTTCCCCGTCCAGTCATCAACTTTCTTATTTTAAATGGAACACCCTGTAGATTGCCTTTAAAATTTTATGTTAATTTTGTATAACCTTTAATATGCCTATTTCTTATCGTTTAGCCAATATTTATTTGTTAATAATTTAATGGATATTTATTCGAACAAAAATATTACAATTACAACTACAAATATTTACATAAATAGTTGAAAAAAACCTCCATTATTTTCAATACAACGATGGATTGCTGTGATGAAATATTTCTTTATATTTACGAATACTACAGGTGTTTCTCGTAAATCGTTTATCACTCTTCTTACATTAAATCTAATCTAATTTAAGTCACTGCATGGAGTTTTATATACCTCGTTTTTAATGTGACCCTAAAAAAGTACTCCATTGGGGTTATATCATGACTGTTTGGAGGCCACAGGATTGTGCCATTCCTTTCAATGCGATCGATATAATTTTGGTTCAAATAATCGCTAACTTCCCGAATATTATGCGGGCGAGCCCCATCCTGCTGCCACACAATAGGTGCTACCTCCTTTAAAGGAAGATTTTCCATTAAACTATCTATATCATTTTGAAGAAAATTAAGGTATCTAGGGCCACTTAATGAGCCTCCAATTATTTTAGAACCAAAAAACCCGCACCAGACATTTATAGACTGCCATCCTTGGTGTCTAACTTCTCGTATCACATGTGGATTTTCTATATGGACCAGTTACGAGTATTTTGTCTATGATGAGATGCGTTGAAAAGCAGCTCTCATCAGTCCATAAAATATTATTATGAAGAAATTGGGGATTTTCTTCGATTTTACCTAGCAAATCTCTGCAGAATTGAAGACGTCTTGGGAAATGTCGTTGTTGAACCGGCATTACTTTGAACGGCTTATACCCAAAATCGTGAAGAGTTTTTGAAATCGTTCCATAGGAGTATCCAATGTTATCAAAAGACGTTCTTATTGATGTATTAGGATATGCGTTGAAATATCCCAAACATATTTCCGCCTGTTCCTCGGTTCTCACAGGTCTGGTCCTGACTTTTCTATATTTCCAAGGAACTTATGTTCCATTAATTTCAGATAGTTTCTTCTAATCGTTTTTTTAGAAGGTACTCTCTGATTGGGAAACTTTCGTCGACATGCTCTAACAGTTGCGGTGGCACTTTTATTGTTTTCAATAATAAAGCTCAACCATTTGGAACCTCTGTTCTTCAATAAAGTTCATTTTGATTTTGACAACGAAGGAATATTTTGACGTAAGACAATATTCAAAAAAGACATATCAACAGGTAAGGCAGGTAACAGGTAACTCGGAAATTTAACCCTAAAACAGCATTTGGGGTGCATATTTTTTCACCTAAAAAAATTAAATATTGGCTAAACGATAGGAAATAGGCATATTAAAGGTTATAAAAAATTAACATAGAATGTTAAAGGGAATCTAAATACCTATCAATATACAGGGTGTTCCATTTAAAATAAGAAAGTTGATGAATGGACGGGGAAAACGAAACACCCTGCATCTATAAAAAATGAACAGATAAAAATTTTACGTCAATGCAGGAAATTTATGTATTTAACTTTTTGCTTTACCTCTTAGGGCAACGTTATAATATCAAACTAAAATGTGGATCACACGGTACATAGCAAATTTGGGCAACACCATTAAAATTTTGTCATCTTCTCGTGATAAATTTACCGTTTTAACAGAAATTTAACTTAAAAAGTATATGAATTTTAAACGCTAGTTAAACCGGGGATTTTTGGAAACTAATACTTTTCAATCCAGTTTCCTATAAAGTTCCTCTATTTACAACAAGAGCGCCTTTTATTGTATTAAAACTTTATCTGCGTTATCCCGAGATTGAGACCCCCAATTTTACGCCCTAAATTCCTATATCCCATAAAGTTTTTGAATTTGCTAAATTGGTGATCGCTTCAAATACGGCTAAGTTATGGAAAAAAACTTTTCCGTTTTCTTTGGAAAAAGTTAATTTGACAAACGACGCTTTGGTTTAAAATTGTTGTTTATTTATGTCCTCAAGGCGTTGTGAATTTAAATCTCCGGTAAACACATCATATCGTTTTGATAAAAAAGAACTTTGTAGGAACTTTTAAAAGCGTAATTTTTATACAGGGTGTCAATTTGAAAACTTTCCACCCTTAATATTCCTCTGGTGTCAGTGCTGGAAGTAGTCGCTTTCCGTACGTTCGTAGTTTGCTTTTCTTTTTAGTAGACATTAGTTCCAACCCTTTAAGAGGAGCAAAGTTTCCCAGGTAGCAGGATGACGTCTTTATGACGTCGAATATTGGGGATTTTTAGTCACTTGACGTCTTTTGGTCGCGAAATGACGTCAAAATAACGTAGTTTTTAAGACGTGTATTATACATCATAATTTTACGTAATAAACACGTCGATTTTTAATCATTTATTGACTTATACGTATCATTTTAGAAAGTACTATAAACGTCAAAATTTCGTTATCCAAGTTTTTTGAAAATATAGTGAGACAGAGTTTTAAAGTAAAACGCCTGAGAATAGTTTTTTTTCTTATAGTTAAAGGCACGTCTCATAAAACTTTTAATATATAAGACCCTATACTATATTATTTTTTATCCGATTGTGTCAAAAAATGACGTTTTATAGATCAGATATTTGGACGAAAAGGTAACCTTTTCAATAAGGTATTGATTATTGCGCTGGTAGCTAGGCAACCTTTGTCGTCCTAGTCCGAAAAACATTTTGTCGGACGCTAAAATATTTTCAACAGTTTATTTTATTCAATTATTTACAATATTTATATTAAATGTACAATTAGAACAATTTTGAACAAGAACGGGGTGATGTAAATTTGATTTTGAGGATGTGTTATTATTTTTGGTCTCCGTTATGATATTATTCTCCAATGTTGAACTCGATTGGGAGACGGATTGCGACACCTGAGTCGAGACTGACTGCAGGTCAGATTGTGGAATGTTGAATATTTTCTTGGTCAGCTCTAACTTATTACTTAAGGAATCATCTATGTAGCCCTCGGCTACTCCCGAAGACTTCCAGCCTCCATGCCGTTTTAGAGATGTTATGTCTGCTCCCGCATCTACAAGTAATGTGGCCGATGTTCTTCTGAAACAATGTCCCGTGAATTCCTTGGCATTCGGCAGTTTTAAGTAAGATGCTATTTCCTGAGGTATAGAGCTAAATTTGTGTATACCGACAACTTGCTTATGGCATTTTCCATTGCGATAAGACACAAAAAATCGCCCATCACTCATATTTGTTGGACGTAAAGCCAGATAATTTCTATAATACTTTAGATATTCTCCAGTCACCGTAAATGATCTCGGTTTGTTTGTTTTATTATAGGGAATTTTTATTAACAAAGCCGTTCCCAAATCTTGTATGTCATCAATTTTCATATGAGCCAGTTCTTCTCGACGACATGCGCCCGCGATTCCAAAAATAAAAGCAACCTGTAATTAAGAAAATTGTTAGTCAGAAATTTAAAATACTATTATATAGTTACATTTACCTTCAACATTAAGTATTTGTCATCTGGAGCATGGCAAAGGAATTTGTGAACCTCTTCTCTAGTTAGGATCCTTGATTTCTTTGGACAATATCCAACACTTTTTTGTTTCAACAATGCTCGTAATCTCATGTATTTAGATGTATCAATATTCTGTTTTACATTTACCACTGCACGTAGCATAGAATACTGCGACCACAGAGTAGATGACTTCATAGTTTTCGATAATTCCGCCATATAGACCAAGAAGACGTTTTCGGAGAACGACTGTATATTTTTTTCTTGCCGGTAATCCATAAATTTTTTATAAGCTCTTCCATATATTTCCTTAGAGTTTTGTGGCAACAAATGTAACATTACTTCCTTGGCAGTTTCTTGAATGTCAGGTGCATGGTGTACCTTCTATAAGATCATCGTCTATTTCCATTTTTAATTGTGTTTTTCAGGTTTTAAAACTAGCAGAACACGAAAGATTAGTTAAAACTATCGCCTGATTGATAAAACGTCAGTTGATAATATTAATTTAATTATTTGTTAGATCCATGGATACGCATATTACAGGTTTCATTGTTCAAACATTCAAGGGACAAAAAATTACAATGCAAGATGAAATATATTGGTTTTCTTAATTTTTACATTATTTTATAATCCGAGCAAAAACACAATCGGATAAAAAATAACGTATGTTATACGGACGAAAAATGTATTTCGGACTATGCGGGTTACTGGCCTCGGCTTTGCCTCGTCCAGTAATCTCCCGCAATACGTCCGAAATACTGCATTTTTCGTCCTTGTAACATAATATACTATTTTTCTTCAAACGTCAATAAACTTGACATTTTTCTACTAATTTTTTGACGTTAAAGTTTTGCTTTTTTTAAAGTAGACGGTTGCTATATTGTGCGTGTGTCATAAATAAATAATGTTGAAAAATACAAGAAATATTGGATATTTGTATACTTTATTTATTTTAAAAAAATACAACAATGAACTATTTATTAAACATCAGATTAAAAGTATACAGTTATTTATTGTGGCCCCCGAAAAATTAACACAAGGTGTTGCGATGTTGCGATCCTGACTTGTTTTTGTATTTTCTAGCGTTAAACCCTTCGTGGAACCACTTGCTGTTGAATTTATGTCAATGTTAATAGGGATTGGTTCAGTAAAATGAGATCGTAAAATTTTTGTTGCAATATCTTTTTGTTGGTCATCGATTCCTCAATGTACCCTTCAGCTACACTACTGGATTTCCATCCCCCGTGGCGCTTTAAACATGTAATGTCTGCACCTGCATCTACAAGCAGTGTAGCTGAAGTTCTCCTTAAACAGTGACCGGTATATTCTGTGGCAACAAGTAATTTTAAGAAAACTGCAGCTTCCTTAGAAACAGTACATATCTTATGAATTCCCATTACCATGCGACAACAGCGACCATTTACAAATTTTAAAAAGAATGTTTTCATTCATGCCTTCTGGGCGTAATGATGCATATTTTTTATATATGCTTAAATATTGTTCCACAACAATAGTAAATGATCGCGGTTTTCTAGTTTTACTATCAGGCATTCTTATGTGAATGGCAGATCCTAAGTCTTGTATGTCATCAACGGTAATTTTTACAATTTCTTCACATCGACATGCACCAGAAATACCAATAACAAGTACAATCTAAAAATACCATAATATATTTCATAAGAAAATTTGTACTCTTTGACGTAATATCTAAATTTACCTTAATTCCCAAATACTTCTGATTAGGAGCTTCAGATAGAAAAATTTTCAAATTGTTCCCTGGTAAATACTTTACCTTTTTTGGGAGTGTAGCCTTCATTTTGCTTTTTAAATAAACACGTAGCTTCAAAAACTTGCTTATGTATATCCCTTGCCTGATATTTAGCATTGACCTTATCATAGAATAATGTGACCACATTGTTAAACTTTTCATTTTTTGTTTGTTCGCCAGTTCAGAGAAATACGCCAAGAGTACATTTTCAGAATTATTATTTTTGATGTCTTTCTCATTACACCATCTCTGGAATCTTTTGAATGCAGCTTCGTAAATACTACTGGATTTGGTTGGCAACAAATTGTCCACGACATCTGCTGCAATTTTGGCAACCTCCGGGGGCGTACAGGTAAATTCTGATTATGACATTTTTATTTAAAGTAAAGTGTTCGATTAAAAAAAATGGTATTTTTAAAACAGGAAATTAAAGCTTGGAAATTGCTTGTAATAAGATTCCCTGATACTTCACACAAATCGAATTATGCGTCGGTATCAAACAATAATACCATGATAAAATAAATCCATAGCAACGCTAGCAGGTAAAATTCGAAACATCACATTTTTAAATGAAAAAAATTTAAAATTTGTATTTTTCTCTTTCTATATTTTAACGACGCGACGTTTGAAGAAAAAATAGTATGTTTTATTCGTAGTAGAAGCAACTTGTTATGACTCGTCTGTAATTGCCGGACTCACTTTGTTCGTCCGGCAAACTTTCAGGCTCGTCATAAAAAGTATTACTTTTACTCCTAATAAATAAATATACTATTACTTTGTGAGAAAGTATTTTCAAAAATAAAACGGATATGATCTACTTACCCCCAACCAGCAATTTCATATTTTATTATGGTCGCGAAAACGTTTTCGACAAAAAAATTATAAAACAACTGTACTCTCAGGTATGTTTTTAATGCGTTTACACAGCAGCAATAAATGCAAAATTAGCACCATTTTATAAAATACTTCAGTAACCATTATTATTTTGTAAACCCTATTGCAAACCCTACATAACCATTTTATAAACATTTCTGCAACTCTTAAAAAATTTCAACAGCAGCGTTATAAAACAGTTTTATTAAGATTTTCATATTGCACTGTAAAATATACTTGCATATTGTATTTCCGAAATAATTAAATAACACTTTTATAAAAGGTTTTTAGCAGTTTCAGGTAAACGTTATCAAATGAAAATGCAACATGAAATAACAACAATAAAATACAAAAGCTTTTAAAATTTATTTTAAATGCTGCGAGAAGCAATTTTGTATTAGACAAAGAAAAACTATAATTAACGTCGCCTACTATTTACAAGAAGTAAGAGGCCATTTTATTTATTTTAATTCCATTCTTTATATTATTTAGAGACGTTCGTTGATTGTGACATATAGAGGGATCAAGTTTTTACTGCGAATTAAATTTTATTAAGAAATATATAGCATATTTCTAACAAAATATAAGCAGGCCCCTTATTTATTAATGTTTAAGGCAAATTTCTAAAACGTAAAAAAATTAGCCTTGTCGATTTGATCACTTTCGTCAGAAAAACTTAAGCCAATTTGTTCTCGGCATCATTATTTCATAATTTTTATATATCTACATTAACATAAATGAGATATTTGGTATTTTCAAGTCTGTCCATTTTTATGTTCCCGATAATAAGGGCGTCTTCTTATATAATAATTTTATATCAATAGGAAGCATTTTAAGATAACTAAGCTACTACGCAATCTCTATAAAACATTTAAGCCCAGGGGTACTGCGACAGGACCGAACTGCTTTAAAACTAAATATGAACTAAGGACAAAAAATCTTTTCATTAGCCTAACCTAACATCAGATGACCCAGGGATGGTATAAAATTGGTGATCTTAAAAATATATATATATATTTAGCGACCTCAAATGTATATTCACGAGAACAACTTAATTTGATAGAATTGCCATACTACAAAATAGTTGTAAAGTGATTACTGAAACAACAATTTACTTGTAAAGGTAAATTGTTTTTAGAAGTACTCTTTTATAATTGTTTTTTTAAGTCAGAGGAAGCAACTATAAAACAACTTTAAAATATACTTATAAGGAAATTAAAAATGTCGCCGAAATGTACTATAAAGCCACTATAAAATAATTATATTTTATAGGCTAAATTGTTTTTTTAAGTTCATAGAAACGTTTCTGCAATAATTTTATGACTGTTTTTTAACATATTTTATAATTCTGTTATATAAACGTTATGACATTAAATTTATAAAACACATTAGCTGCCTACAACAGAATAGTGTTTATCGCAGCTTTTATGTGATCGATTAGCATTTTGGAAGTATTAATAAAATACCAATAAAATAAAATAGTTGTATAACCATTGAATTATAAAATAACTTTGTTGGTTGGGCCACTATCTTATAAATTTCATTAATGGCTTTAATTTTTAAATTATTTGGTTCAATTCCCTTTTCCGATATAAAGTGACCCATACCCGTATTTTTCGCGGGCGTGCAAGATTTTTCGGCATATGTAGGGTTAAATAGGCCTGAATTTTTAAATTTGTGCAGAATTAGTACAAATATCGACATTAAATTCAAGTTTGTCTTTAAATATATATTTTAATATTAAATTTTTTAAGCTTAAAATTATGTACAGCCAGCCGTACCATTTACCTGGAATTTTAGAAAGCAATTTTATCAAAACTAATAGGAGTCTAGGTACTCATTCCGTTTCTGCTCTAATCATTTTATTCCTTTTTTTTGTATCTAATCCTGGTTGCCTGTTTATGACCCATTTTAAGGAGACTCACCTAGTAACCATCATATTAAAAAATATAATATATTACACCTAGTAGGTTTAGAGTTATTTAAAAACAAACGATTTCCGCGAGCCTAGAAAAAAGAATGTATAGAAACTTTGTCAAATTATTTTTATGTGTTCTATTTGAATCCGGGAGACTGCCCACATATTGTGGGACACCCTGTATATGATACTTTAGACTGATCAAATTTACATTTGTTTATATTATAATCAACGTTATTTCTTTTTGCAATGTCGATTACCTTTTTTAGTCCTAAATCGTGCTTATTCTTATCTTTACCCCAAACTAATATCAATATAAGTATCCACCCCTTCCATTGTCTCTTTTAATCGCGGGTGACACACATGTGGAGCAAATTTAATACCAAATGGCATCCTCACAAATTTGTATCGTCCAAAAGGCGTCCCTATAGTATATAAATCAGAACTTTCTTCAGCTAGAGGAATTTAATAAAACCCTTGAGCTGCATCAAGTTTACCAAACACTTTAGCATTGTTTAATTTGAAAGTAATTTGTTCAGAAGTTGGAATTTTGCAATTAATACCCCTATTTAAATATTTTGAATCCATACAAATTCTTCGGTTTCCATTGTCTTTCCTTACGATAGCCACTGCATTTATCCATTTTAAAGGACCTTGTACTCTTTTTATAATCATTGCTTTTTCCAGTTCACCTAAACTGGTCTTTAAATCATTCAAAAGAGGTAATGCAACTTTTCTTGTAGGATATATCACTGGTTTTGCATTTTTATCAATGTCAATATGATATGGTTTTTGTATAGACCCTATACCAGAAAATAAATCGTTATACCTACTCCTTAATTAGATTTAAGTAATTCGCACGTTTTTGTGACTCTATAGATTCTACTTATTGCATTGATTTTAATAATATACTCGACTCTAACCCTAAAAGAGCATATTTTATTCAGTGTTATTGATGTTTGTTTGGGCCCTTGGCTACCTTTTATAGTTTTATATATTTATTATACAGTAGGTCATGAAATGAGCTGTTATTTTGCTTATTGCGGGTATACCGGGTAGCGATAAATGAAAACTTTATATTTATTAGATCCATAATCAAATATACAGTAAAATCTCTTAATAGCGACCGCCCTTGGAGAATCAAATGTTGGTCGGTTAACAGGTTAGTTTATTAATAAGTATCTATATATACGTAATAGTATATCACAATACAAGTACGGTAGGTACGTCTTTACCGCATGTGCGTGATGTTTAACAAAACGAGCCGAAGGCGAGTTTGGTAAATACGCAAATGCGGTAAAGACACCTACCGTGTGTATTGAATTGTACGATATTTTATCTACAAGCATGTTTTAGGGCACCAATATTAAAAACTCTAAAAGAGCACTGTTTTAATTTACCCCGTAGGTGCCTCGTAAGTCGTTATCAACAATGCATTAACATCAGGTTGCTAGGGAAATAAATTATAGAAATTTAATAGTTGGCTTTTATATGGCAAATGTAAAAACGACCAATCAATTCACTTTTAATTTCCAAAAACTCGTATCTCGCATAGTTTAACAAAAAAAGCAGTTAATGGATGTTTTTTCTAACGTAAATACGCATATGCAATCCAGAAAATAAACATTGGAAGTTGTATTTTAAGTATAGATTGTTTTTTGTCATTTTTAAAAATATATTAATTTTGAAATACGAGGTTTCGACTCCTGAGCGAAAAGAAAAAGACAGTTGTATAGTAAGTTTTGTGCGATTTCTCAAAATATGCGAATTTTGAAATACGATGTTTTGACTTCTGAGCGACGATATGTCCTTTCCAGTAATTTAGGTTCGATTATATATACAATGCGTTTATTTTAAGGCGGGACATAGGGTTTTACATGGTAAATCTTAAAGCCTATGTTAGGCACATTTCTATTGAGAACTACAAGTTAAAATTTTACACAAATATTTCTTGTGGTATCATACCCAAGATAGGATCATGTTTGTATTACTTTACTAACGCAAAATATTTAAAAATATCATTTTAAGTTATAATATCACGCTGTTTTGCCTAGCCCTGTATATTAAGTTTGCTTAGGTATGCGTGGGATATTCTCGCGACCAGATTCTAACATTTTGCTTGTTCACTATTCCAATAATATTAAAGGAGCTTTCATCTGTAAACAGTATGTTATCAGCAATACCTGGGTTATTAATAGTTCGATCCATCCATTCTTCACAAAACTGCATCCGTTCAAAATAATCATGCGGTAAAAGTTCCTGTACGTTTCGAATATTAAAAGATTTGTATTTTTCTTTCTTTAATGTTTTGTAAGAACTGCTTCTAAATTTGTCGAAGCGATCAGCAAGGTGTGTCAAATTGGATGATGGTTGTTTTTCTATCGCTATGCACAGACCCATTCGGAATTCTTCAATTAACACAAAGGAATTTCTTTTCCGTTTTTTATGAGAATCATCAAGACATCCACTAGTCATGAACTTTACATGCAATCGTTGTACGGTCGACTTGCTGGGACTTGCGGCAAAATTATCAGTAACTTCCCATACAACATGATAAATTACAAAACCAATTTCATGAAAGTCACGAAAATACTGACAGCGGTGCCATATTTTTCTTTATCTAAGGTAGTTAATTACATAAATTACAAGGGGGTTAAAAGGTGTAATTTTACCAAAATGAAAAGATCTTTTTTGGGTATCTTTTCGAGCTTTTTTGCACAGATTGTACTATAACTTATTCCCCCCATCTCAAATTTCGTGTATTCTCAAGTTTTAGTAATATTTGTTTAATACAAATGTGCCCAGGGGCGGATGGGCCCGCCGGGCAACCGGGCAAATGCCCGGTGGGCCGGTCGATCTCTAAATGTTAAGACTGACATTTTTTTTCTCAAAAAGAAGTCAAAGATAGTTCTGGAAAATATAAATGGAGAAATGCATATATTCAGTTTATAGTCGTTACCATGTTGTTTAGTGCAGTGAACGCCTCATCACTATTTTCTTTGCTTAATTCAGTCGCCACCTTCTTTCGTGAATCGTATAAGAGGATTGATGTTTGGCCATCTATTTCTTGTGACAAAATAAGAAGAAAATTAGGAGTAATTGAACAAACTAGATGGAGGTCTAAAGAAAAAGAGTTGGAGAAGATTTTTGGAGATAGCCCATTATACTTAGATGTTCTTGAATCATTGTCAAGTATTTCACAAAACCTTGTCCTAAATCCTGATATCCGATCTACTGCAGAAAACTTAAAACAGCAATTCTTTAAATACGAAAATATCTTTCTTTCCCAGGTATTTTTAAAACTGTTTTCTATCACTGGCCCACTTTCAAGATATCTACAGACTAGAGGTTTGGATTTATTGAAAGCAAATGCCATGACTAAAACGTCAACGGCCGAGTTAAAAAGAATTCAACGAGATTTTGAGGCTTTTGAAAAGTCAACACCAATTTTTCTAACTTGGGCTAATAGTGAAATGAAGAAAAGAGGTATTAGTTTTGACATCGAAGATGAGTTTCCAGTTACGAAAATACGAAAAGTCAAGAAAATCTTTGACGAAAATTGCAGTGATGAAGCTGTTAGTAATTCGAAAGACAAATTTAAAATAGAAACGTTCAATGTTATAATAGATACCGCCATTATGTCAATGGAAAACCAATATAACAGAAATATAAACTTATGTGCTGATATGTCTATTTTCAATCCTATAAATTTTAATGAAATCAAAACCAATGGTATTTCTGAAAGTAGCTTGCAGAGCATTTTAAAGAAGATGCCCAAGTGTCAAATATTAAGGAAGAATTGTGCCATTTTATATTGAATTGGGATATTTATAAGATTACTTTAAATGAATCATTCCAAAAAGATATTTTGGCAGATTATGAAGAGATAACTGACGAAGATGACTCAGATGTTATAGATTCACAAACAACCTATAAATGTCAAGAAAAAAGTCCTAGTAGTCTCTGTAGAAGCTGTGTACATTGTTGCTATCTAGCAATAATGAAATACAATATGTATCAGAATGCCTATCCATGCTTATCTGTAGTCTACCAATATATTTTAACTTTGCCTGTCACCCAAGTGTCATACGAGAGAAGTTTCTCTATTTTAAAATACATCAAGAACCGACTACGCAATTCTTTAAGCGATGAACATTTGGAATCATTTATGATAATGAATATTGAAAAAGAAATCTTATGGACAATCAACAATGAGGAGGTCATTAATGAGCTAGCAGGATCATCTAGTTTCTTAGGTAGATTGTTAATCTTATAATTTAAAATATCCTTTATTTTTAATTGTCTATTTTGATAAAATGTTGACTGCTATTACACAAATACTATTTTATCTCAGTTGTTAAATTTAGATTTAGATTTTGTTGTAAAAAAATTATAATAGAAGAAGTTAATTGTATTAGAAATATTTTTAGTTTTGTTTACTATTTCATTAGGTTAGTAATAAACATCGCAAAATAAAGTATGATATTATTTTTTGTTGTGATTTGTGGGCCGGTTTTAGCAAGTGATTGCCCGGGCCGGTCTTAGGTAGCCCATCCGCCCCTAAATGTGCCTAACATCGGCTTTAATTACCGCATGTAAATCCTTATGTCCCGCGTTAAAATAAACGCATTGTATATTAAATATAAGCTTTCAATGGACTCACTCTATCGATTACTTGAAATTTAATGAATTGAGTTCGATTAATTTCCCTAAGCCCGCTTGAGACAATCCTCAAAGTAGTAACAACAAAAAACACCTGTAATTTGTTAATTTGAGCTTTCCTTGTTCGTTGTTCGTAGCTACATCAACGCAAAAACAAAACGCACTGGCTAACTTAACGAAAATTACTTTGACAGTCAAAACAAGCTTTTGTGAAAATTAATAAACCCAGCGATCTAAATAGGCCAAATATTTATCAGATATTGTCATAGAGTGCTTCTGATCTTTAAATTTATTTTTGTGGGAGCGATTCTCGAAATAGGTCTAGGCTGCAGGTATTTCGAAAAAGAGCATAAACAATCGGAATATTTAACGGAAAATTTCAATGTCACTCTCATAGGATTGTTATATATTCGAATGAAAAATGGAAATAGAAGCAAACTGAGCTAAATATAGAATCATAATATTGCAATATAGAAGATTGTTTAAAACCCAAACAAATACAGGGTGTCACAACTCTATTTACTCACGATATTTATTTCCATTCCAACAACATATCACGCTTATTATTTTTTTTATTGTGTACCATAATGTTTGAGATAAATTTAATATTGTTGTAAACAATGCTAGTATTTAAATACAACAATAGAAACAAAAGTATTTTAAATAAGGCGCTTATTTGCATTGATAATGGGGGGTTATTAGTCCGAAACTTCTAATAAAAAATAGGTGTGACGTTGGATTAAAAATAAAAAATATAATTTATAAAGCATACAATACAATTTTGGGACTATTTAAAAAAGAAAGTTGATGATGACTGTGAAAAAACGAAACGTCGGATTGAGCAAAAATTATCTTGTGTACTGTGTTTCCTATTGCCAGTAACCCTCATTGCAAAATACAGATTTACTGTGTAAACATATTATTTTTAGACTAAAAGTTTTCAGTAAAGGGTGTCCAGTTTTCGTGTGTTTTCATATACCAGCTCCTTTATTATAAAAGATAAAAAGATGGGGTTTGCGGCTTACTGTTCTATTATTTTATGAAACAGCCATTGCTGCAAACAAAATTTTTATAGCTCTCTCAGTTTCTGACATACAGTGCGATTTTAAAAATTTGTCATTCTTGACGCCCCCCTGTATCTCGATTGTTTAATAACTTATCAATAAGGTAAAAATCGATTATTATAGAGTTCTTTTTATGTAGAACAGTGGCGTAGTTAGCTTTTTTCTAAAAAGTTTTGTTTTTGAGTTATGACCCAAACTTGTGTTTTTATAAATAGGACACCCTATATATTATTTCTTTGTCTTTTTCCTTTTTTAAGAGAATTTCATAAATATACAGTAAAACTTCTCATTTCGGCCACCCGTTAAAAACGGTCACCCCTCTGAACGGTCAGTTTTGGCTTCTTAAAATAAATCTTATAGCATTTTTAATAATAAAAGACCCCTCGAATACCGAAACACTTCTAAAACGGCCACGGTCACATGAATCCGTAACTTTTAAGAAAATTACCTTGAATTTTTACCCTTAATTGCGGTCGTCTCGACCCTTCTGGGAATGTTTGCACCCAGCCGGTACTTTATTACCGGTACTATTGGAAATACCGGAGAATGATAAAACCTAATTATGTAAATGGGTTTTTAAGTACGTACAAATATAATTTGTTAAATCTTAAGATGTTTTCATAAAAGGTAAAATTTTATTCAGTTGCATTTTAACAGCACAATCGATCATGTCTCTGAAACGTAAACGTTTATCTTTTAAACAAAAGTTCGAAATCATCGCGGATAGTGAAAAATATGGTATCAGTGCTCGAAAGATAGCGGAAAAGTTTGGTGTTGGAAGAACGCAAGTAAATGATATTCTAAAAAGTAAAATTGAACTGAAAAAACTTTATGAAGAAGGAGGAGTTAATGCAGATCAAAAACGGAAGTTTCCAAAAACAGACGGACTTGCGATTAACCAAATGGTTTATGAATGGTTTTGCAAAGCAAGAAACAAAAACATTCCAATATCCGGACCACTACTAAAGGAAAAAGCTCTGGAAGTGTCAGAAAATTTGAAAAATTGTGATTTTAAGGCATCAAATGGCTGGTTAGATAAATTCTGCAAAAGACATTACATCAATTTTAAAACAATTTCTGGTGAGTCTGCTGATGTGGATGAAGTGAGTGTTCAAGATTGGTTCACTAAGTTAAAATTAATTATCAAGGATTATGATGATAAAGATATTTTTAATGCAGACGAAACAGGCCTTTATTATCTCGCAATGCCAAACAAAACATTTGCCTTAAAGAGTGACAAATGTGCTGGAAGAAAATCAGCTAAGCAACGAGTGACAATTCTTTTTTGCAGTAGCATGGATGGTGAGAAGGAGACCCCATTAGTTTTAGGAAAAAGCAAAAATCCGCGATGTTTCAAAGGAGCACATGTAGACAAATTACCATTAGAATGGGTCTCCAATAAAAAAGCTTGGATGACAACAGAGATAATGATTTCCTGGCTAAAAAAATTTGACACCAAAATGAAAAAACAAAGAAGAAAAGTACTTTTATTTTTGGATAACGCAAGTTCTCACCCGAAAATACAACTGGAAAATGTTCGAATTGTTTTTCTGCCTCCAAACACTACATCTTACTGCCGGCCATTAGATCAAGGCATCATACAAAATTTTAAAATGATATACAGAAAATATTTGATAAAAAGACTTTTAACTTTTACTAACACCGCTACCGAGGATGCGTTTGAAAAAGCAGAAAAGACCATAAATTTGTCAAGTGCTATGGTATGGATTGTTGCAGCATGGAAAAATGTTTCATCTAAAATGATTAAAAAATGTTTCCAAAAAGCTGGATTTATAGAAACTCTCCAAGAGAATGAGATTTTTGAAGAAGAAGACGATATTCCACTAAGTCAGTTGTTTTCCGGTATCCCAGGAAATCCAAACCTTGAAAATTATCGTCAAATCGACTCAAACATTTCAACGGAAAATCCCAGTATGGAGATGCAGGAAATAATTCAGGAGTTTACCAGCCAATCTGAAACTACCGAAAATGAAGACTGTGAAAGTAAAGAAAACCAGGAGGTTTTTAGTTCGTCTTTAAAAAGCATGAGTGAAGTTTGTGAAAAAATAAGAGACGTACGAAATTTTTTATTAGGCAAAGAAACTGGCAATTTGGCCATTGATATTTCAAATATCCTAATGAAATGTGAAAATGAAGCAGCAAAAATTAAAATTAAAAATATGAAACAGACTTCCATTGAATCTTTTTTTCACAAAGCATAATTTTTTTTCGTATGTAGTGCACATTTTTAAACATTATTATGTATACATATTATGTAGGAGTTATGAAATAAATAGTTATGTCTACATAGTTACAGTCCATATTACATAATAACGTATGTGTTTGTAATTAGCCTTTTATTAATTAATGAAGTTGAATTTTATTCACATGACACATATGTTATATGTAGATATGTAATTTATTTTTTTCCTTCCCCTCAAAAACGGTCACCCCCTCAAACGGTCAATTTGTAATGAAATTTTTAGTGGCCGCTATTGAGAAGTTTTACTGTATAACATTCCATATTTATTTCCTTTAAAAGGGGATAATTTTAACGTTTTTTTGTAAAATTATTCATTTTTCGTTTAGATGGCTATGGCCGCAAATAAATACAAAATTAACAACATTATTTTTAATAACCAACTCTATATTATTACATAACTTTAAACCAACAATAAAACAAATATATTATTTTATTAAATTATAAAAATTGCTCGAATTGGGCTCCGTTGTTTTCTAAACAATTTGGACACACCGTCTCGATTCTTCGCAATGCATTTAATAAAATAATTGACCTTCCCTGCAAAAGCCCAAAGGTTTGATGGCTAGCTTCTCGAAGTTGATCCATATTGTGGTATTGGTATTGTCTTTTATACAGGGTGGCGCACCGAAAACTTTCCACTCAGGTTTAGTTTCTTGTTAATAAATAAATCAAAATTCGCTCAAACACGGGAACCTTAGTTCTCAGGGGGACTTATTTTTGACCTAGGTACTATAATACTTGGGTATACATTTTCGAGATAAGATAAAATATAGTGAATAACGTAATAATATTTAAATTGATCTAGAAAATAAGCAAGCTTAATTAATTATAATTTTGTGTGTGTGACTGCCGAAAACCTAAAGATATAGTCGCCTTTATTTTACGGATAGAAAATATGTTTTTTGTTTACACAAGAAAACAATATTGATTTTAGTATTAGTAACATAATCCTATAGAGTCTAGTAGTAGCAGTAGGTAATCATTTTTTTATTAATACCATACGTTCTATAAAGCAATAATAGTAATTTGGACACGTATACGTATTATAGGTGTATGTTGGATAAAGTATTACTACCGTGTTATTCACTTCATTGTATTAATGCATTTATAAGAAGTGTGTGTCATAATACCCAATATGGGTGTATTTTTTTGCTGATAATATCAGTACGTACCGGGTGAGTCAACGATTGCGCGGAGTAACTTTATGCCTTAAAGATAAGATTTGTCGATAATAAGCTTTTTTATTAAGGATTGGTTGGATATGTGCCATATTTTAAAAGTATTTTCAATTATACAGGGTGCGGCCAAAAAGTAGGGTGTCATAAAGTAACATTTTTTTTTAAATGGGACACCCTATATCTATAGATTATTTTTGAATTTTGCATAAAATTACAATTCTTTTTTATTAAGTGCGTTATAAGTCTAAACTTAATACAGTAAAACTTCTCATTTCGGCCACCCGTTAAAAACGGTCACCCCTCGAATACCGAAACACTTCTAAAACGGCCACGGTCACATGAATCCGTAACTTTTAAGAAAATTACCTTGAATTTTTACCCTTAATTGCGGTCGTCTCGACCCTACTGGGAATGTTTGCACCCAGCCGGTACTTTATTACTGGTACTATTGGAAATACCGGAGAATGATAAAACCTAATTATGTAAATGGGTTTTTAAGTACGTACAAATATAATTTGTTAAATCTTAAGATGTTTTCATAAAAGGTAAAATTTTATTCAGTTGCATTTTAACAGCACAATAGTCGATCATGTCTCTGAAACGTAAACGTTTATCTTTTAAACAAAAGTTCGAAATCATCGCGGATAGTGAAAAATATGGTATCAGTGCTCGAAAGATAGCGGAAAAGTTTGGTGTTGGAAGAACGCAAGTAAATGATATTCTAAAAAGTAAAATTGAACTGAAAAAACTTTATGAAGAAGGAGGAGTTAATGCAGATCAAAAACGGAAGTTTCCAAAAACAGACGGACTTGCGATTGACCAAATTCTGCAAAAGACATGACATCAATTTTAAAACAATTTCTGGTGAGTCTGCTGATGTGGATGAAGTGAGTGTTCAAGATTGGTTCACTAAGTTAAAATTAATTATCAAGGATTATGATGATAAAGATATTTTTAATGCAGACGAAACAGGCCTTTATTATCTCGCAATGTCAAACAAAACTTTTGCCTTAAAGAGTGACAAATGTGCTGGAAGAAAATCAGCTAAGCAACGAGTGACAATTCTTTTTTGCAGTAGCATGGATGGTGAGAAGGAGACCCCATTAGTTATAGGAAAAAGCAAAAATCCGCGATGTTTCAAAGGAGCACATGTAGACAAATTACCATTAGAATGGGTCTCCAATAAAAAAGCTTGGATGACAACAGAGATAATGATTTCCTGGCTAAAAAAATTTGACACCAAAATGAAAAAACAAAGAAGAAAAGTACTTTTATTTTTGGATAACGCAAGTTCTCACCCGAAAATACAACTGGAAAATGTTCGAATTGTTTTTCTGCCTCCAAACACTACATCTTACTGCCAGCCATTAGATCAAGGCATCATACAAAATTTTAAAATGATATACAGAAAATATTTGATAAAAAGACTTTTAACTTTTACTAACACCGCTACCGAGGATGCGTTTGAAAAAGCAGAAAAGACCATACATTTGTCAAGTGCTATGGTATGGATTGTTGCAGCATGGAAAAATGTTTCATCTAAAACGATTAAAAAATGTTTGCAAAAAGCTGGATTTATAGAAACTCTCCAAGAGAATGAGATTTTTGAAGAAGAAGACGATATTCCACTAAGTCAGTTGTTTTCCGGTATCCCAGGAAATCCAAACCTGGAAAATTATCTTCAAATCGACTCAAACATTTCAACGGAAAATCCCAGTATGGAGATGCAGGAAATAATTCAGGAGTTTACCAGCCAATCTGAAACTACCGAAAATGAAGACTGTGAAAGTAAAGAAAACCAGGAGGTTTTTAGTTCGTCTTTAAAAAGCATGAGTGAAGTTTGTGAAAAAATAAGACGTACAAAATTTTTTATTAGGCAAAGAAAATGGCAATTTGGCCATTGATATTTTAAATATCCTAATGAAATGTGAAAATGAAGCAGTAAAAATTAAAATTAAAAATATGAAACATACTTCCATTGAATCTTTTTTTCACAAAGCATAATTTTTTTTCGTATGTAGTGCACATTTTTAAACATTATTATGTATACATATTATGTAGGAGTTATGAAATAAATAGTTATGTCTATATTATTATATTTACAGTTCATATTACATAATAACGTATGTGTTTGTAATTAGCCTTTTATTAATTAATGAAGTTGAATTTTATTCACATGACGCATATGTTATATGTAGATATGTAATTTATTTTTTTCCTTCCCCTCAAAAACGGTCACCCCCTCAAACGGTCAATTTGTAATGAAATTTTTAGTGGCCGCTTTTGAGAAGTTTTACTGTAGTTTCAAAGATATCGACTTTTGAAAAATGACATTTTTGAACTTTGGCAGCTTTTAGCTTTCTAACGGTACGTCTTAAAGTAAAACGGCTTACATGTCCCTATCTTAGTTTTCAACTATCTTTCTAAAATTGTCAACTTCCGGTTAAACCGGATGTAGCTCAAAATCCGGAAATAGGTATACTACCTACTTCCGGTTTAACCGGAAGTTGGTATTTTGGGAAAAATAATAAAAATGTAAGATGGGGACATGTAAGCCGTTTTGCTCTATGGCGTATCGTTAGAAAGCTAGACGCTGTCAAATTTCAAAAATGTAATTTTTCAAGAGTCTCGAGAGCACTATAGCTATTAGGTGTAGACCTATAATGCATTTAATGAAAAATAATTGTAATTTTATGTTAAACCCAAAAATATTCTAAGATATAGGGTGTGTTCCGTTTAAAAAAATGTAAGTTTATGACACCCTACTTTTTGGGCGCGCCGTGTATAATTCAAAATATTTTTAAAATGTGGCAGATATTCAACCATACCTTAATATGAAAGCTTATTATCGACAAATCTTGTCTTCAAAATTACTCCGCGCAATCGTTGACTCACCCGGTACAGGGTGTCCATTTTTCGATGTAATTGCAAGGTATCTCGCCCAACTAGCAAAGATATTTTATAATTTTTAACTCTCCGTGCTATTTTATTTTATAATTGCTTTATTACTGCTCGTCGAACGCAATCTTGTTTTATTAAAATTGCCAGTGAGATAATCAAGCTTTTAAGAAGTATTTTGCTTTATAAGGTAGTCGTAAGAACGTTCTTAGAGCAAAAATACAAAACAGTTTTACGACAAATTTTAATACTGCTTTATAAACGTTTACACGACAATTTTATACGACATTTTAGCTTATTGAACAAATTTGTTTTATAGTAGATTTATACTGGTGTTATCTGATACTGATACATAGCGCTATGTGAAACATTTATAAAATTAATTTATTAATATTTTCTTTCTGACATTATTGATGTCTAAAGCATATTGCACTCAGATTGTACCTTAAAAAAATTATTATATAATTATCATGAACACTGTCATAATAAAAGCTATATATAACAATTATAAAACACAAAAATGTTTGCAACGATACAAAAGAATTTATTAATACATTTATAAAACGAATAAGAGATTCTTGCTCACCAAGTTATTATTGGTAATACACTAGATCTCTCCATAAAGGAAGCAGCAGGTGACCAAGATAAACAAAATGATTTTGCTTCAAGTAATGTTGAACCAAGTGGTTCCAATAAAAATGCTTTTATTCAGGAGGTTGAGCCAAGAAGTCTTGAAGAAGATGAAGATGTAATCAATAATTGGGAAGTAGAACTGGATGAATTGGATGAGGAAAATCAGTCTAATATAAATAATACGGCAAGAAATATAGAGTTTGTAAAGAGTATGAGATTGTGGGCTGTGTCTTTTAATGTACCGCAAGTGGCACTAAGGGCTTTATTTCAGAATATCAATAGTCGCTTACCCAATACACTTCCCCGAGAGCTAGACTTACTAAACAGACTAGACCTATATTAAATGCTGGCTTATTTTTTATTTGTCTAGCAAAACGTGTGTTTAACTTACTTTAGTCCAAAACAAAAAAGCCCAGCAATTTACTTTAATTTTAAAAAAGAATAACAATCGAAAATGAGGTTAGGTTTTTAAAACATAAGCAGATGTTGCGCCAGACACAAATTAGCTCTGTTGTTACTGCATCTGTGACATATTTGAGAAAAAATTATTTTCTAACTGATGCAGCCGGAGTATTTAAATAACATTGATACTAACCGTTTTGTTAATGTGTTTTAAATGTACTATTCAGAATTATTAATTCGGGTAAGCGTCTTGTGCGCGACTGTTTACTCCTGGTCTTATGCGCCATCTGGAGAGAGATGTTATAACTATGAAAACAATAGCAAACAAGAATTCGTTGAGCAAACACGTATTGAGAGTTCAGAGGTGGACTTCAGTCATTTAAATTTCTTATACACGAGGTGATCCACCATATAATGTACCATAATAATAATATATCCTGACCTTTTTTTATTTGGATAGATAGAAAAGAAAAGTGATAGGCAAAGTTTTAGTAAATTATATGTAGAACGTGGTGCCGTAGTGATTTTAACTACTGATATACAGGGCGATTTCAAAATACACAAAAACTTAACATTTTATTTTATAGTTTGATGGGAAATTCTCTTCTGATTCTAGTTTTATAGGTAATCACTACGTTAGATGAGCTCGCTCGGACATTCATATTGCCAGAAATATCAATAGCTCTCACGCATGGTAAACAAAAGTGGATATAAAATTGGAACTACTGAAAATAGACCACATCAACTAAATATACCTAAGGTAATATATAGGATGTTCAATTAAAAAAAATAGTCAGTTGTCGCATGTTTTAAAATCGCCCTATATATTACAAACTATAAAAATACACAATACATCATTATTCTCCCACTGTATAATTACTAATTTGTCCAAGTAACTTTGTACACTAGCAGTTTTGGTGCTGTTTGAAGAAAAACGATTTTTTTTGCATCTTTGGTATTCTATACAATCCGAGACAGTTTAATATAGAAAAGAACACTTTGAACTTTCCTATCCTAACTTTCTTAGAACTGTTCTCTGATCAAATGTTTTTTTGCAAATCAGCCTACTGTCAATTTTTTTTTAATTTTTTTTTTCACGGAAATTAAATTTATAAGAACTACCATATTTTAAATATGCACAAAAAACATTTAGAGTGATCGATCTACTATGTAGGTACATCTATAAATTGGTTTTTTTAAACCAACCCTTTTTTCCTGCAGTACGTCTCTGTTTAACTAAAACATATCCATAAATTAAATATTTTATAAACATTTTTTATAGAGCAAAAATATTTTATAAGGACTCCCAAGGTGCTAAAAGCGTTTTATAACATGGAAGCCATATTTTGTGTTGTTCCAACTTCACTTTACGACGGCCATTTTTAAGTGTAATACAAAAAATAATTTTTGCAGTGATAAATTGCCTTAACTAACTTCTTTAGTATTTATATAATGGTATAAGATCGGTCCTTTGAATTATTTTATTACAATACAAGCCAAAATAAGAGAATAATACATTGAATAATACAATAAAATTTTTGACTTTTTCTCCTAAAACTCAATAATAACTACTATATTTGAGGCGCTTAAAAATTTTGCTATATATATTCCATACATTATACAAAAAAATTTCTTTCGCAGTAAAATATCAACCATCAGATTGCAAATCGAATTTCTGTCTCTGGTATTGGTGTAGATATTAGAACTAAATGTAATATGGCTGATGTATTTACTCAAGCATATTTTATGCGTTACAAAAGATGCAAGCATTGCCTTTTTGTTATCTGAAGGACCATTAAAAAATAAATTGTTCGCAGGGGGTACAATTTCACAACAAAAGCTTGCTTTTATAGTGTTGATCAAAACAAAAAAGCTACATCTGAGATAATAAAACAACTTTTATAAAACTGTTTTATTCTAGCTCGATAGATGTTGTATAACTGTCGTAATAATAAAATAATATTTCGCTCTATAACTGTTTTCAATAAAACTGATTTATAATTGTTGCAAACTATGTTTTATAATAATTTTGTAAATGTTTAAACAATTATCCGATAAAAGCTGTGAAAGCCATAATAAAACAAATTAAAGAACAAAATTGCTGCACAAAAGTGCGCCCTTTTTGGGTTTATAAGCGTTGTATAAACGTTGTTAGAACATTTATAGCGACATAGTTATTTTATAAAAATAGTTCTGTAAACGTTGTTAGGCCATTTATAAAACATAAATTGTTAGTTGGGCGGTAACTTGCAAAGATAGAGACTTGCGGTTTTTACATTGCTTCGCTACTTCTTCGTGAAACAGAAGATGTCGCAAACAGAAATGTCGGAGCATTCTTAGTTTTTAAGCTACAGGGTGTTTTCGAAAATGTTTGCTTTTTGACCATTCCCTATATTTCGGTTATCCATTAACTTATCAAAAAATTGAAAACTGATTGTAAGAAAGTTTTTAAGTAGAATTCAGTGGCGCGGTTACTTCTTTCTGAGAGTCTTCTCTTCGAGATTTAAAGCAAACATATGGTTCTTTAAATAGGACACCTTGTATATTTGATTAGGTTATTTTTAAGCTTTTCAAAAATACACTTACCCGCAAATGTAACGCACAACCAAAAACTATGCAAAATTTCAAATTTGATTTTCTCGCGAACCGATAAATCGATTTCGATAATTTTTCTTTTAAACTGTAGCTTTTTTCTTTGGTAATTGCACCGTGATAGAATTTTTTATTCTGATTTTAGTTTTAGGCCTATACAGGGTGCAACAATGAGAACAGTTTTTTTACGTTAAATTTGAGACACCCTGTAGGGAGAATTAGCAACAACAACGGACGCATGATGAAATCATACGGTAGCATAATGTTTTCTTGACACTTTGTTTTTTTAATTTCACTGATATCTGTACTACCAAAGAAAATTCAGAGTTTTATACCAGAACATGTTTTTCTTCAATAAATCACAATTTTACTTGATGCTCACTTGGTTTATTAAACAAAGTAGTCTATGATAAATCAACAATACCAGCAAATGTCAGTTTTTGACAATTTCCATATTTATGTATCGTCTTAAATTGGATAATTGAGTTCATAGTTTCTGATTTATTGTTATTTCGTGACAATGGAACGTGTTAGAAGGAATATGACTCGGGATGAATGTGTTCAAGCAGTGACGTTACATAATGAAGGAGTAAGCTACAACGCCATTGGTTTGAGATTAGGATTTACATATACAACAATTTCTCGTGTTGTCTAACGCTTCAGGGAAACTAATGACTATAACGTACGTCCACGACAAGGCAGACCTCGGGTAACTACAGTTGTTCAAGATCGCTATATTAGACTTTGTGCTTTAGGAGAACGTTTTACCACATCAAGGAAGCTTTTGACACAAGTCAGTGCAGTTCATAATATTCAACCAAGCATTGATACTGTAAGGAGACGCCTTTCTGATCACAATTTACATGTCAGAGTTCCAGCGACAGGCCCTAGATTAAATACAGGTCACCGCAGAGCTAGACTGCAATTTGCCAGGGAACATTTAAACTGGACTATTGAGGACTGGCAACAGGTTCTATTTACCGACGAATCTAGGTTTTGTCTATATAGCTCCGATAGACGTCTAAGAGTTATCCGCCGGCCAGGTGAGCGTTATGCACAGTGCAACATACGTAAAACAACTTTATTCAATGGAGGCTCTGTGATGTTTTGGGCTGGAATATCGTTTACAGCACGGACGGATATCGTACCTTTGCGTGGGGGTTCTTTAAATAGCGAAAGGTATATCAGTGACATTTTGTCTGAGCACGTTGTCCTTTTCTCTCCGTATATTGGGAATAATTTCTTACTAATGCACGATAATGCAAGACCTCATGTAGCGCGCATCGACAATGCATATTTACATTAAATAAATATTCGAACTCTAAATTGGCCACCGCGCAGTCCCGATTTAAATCCTATAGAGCACTTATGGGATATTATAGGTAGGGCACTAAGACAGCATCAACCCCCTCCTGCCAACCTGCAAGATGTCCAAGTAATGGTTACCAATATTTGGAATGGACTTGACCAAAATCGAATATCCAATTTAATATCGAGTATGCCGAGGCGATGTGAGGCAGTCATTAGAAGTAGAGGTGGAAACACGCGCTACTAATGTACCATTTTTTGCTATTTATTGTTAATTATTGTTAGTGTTACATATTCTTAGTTTAATGTTGTCAAAATAATATTTTAATTAAAAAAACATGTTCTGGTATAAAACTCTGTATTTTCTTTGGTAGTACAGATATCAGTAAAATTAAAAAAAACAAAATGTCAAGAAAACATTATGCTACCGTATGATTACAGGGTGTCTCAAATTTAACGTAAAAAAACTGTTCTCATTGTGGCACCCTGTATAGGCCTAAAACTAAAATCTGAATAAAAAATTCTATCACAGTGCAATTACCAAAGAAAAAAGCTACAGTTTAAAAAAAAATATCGAAATCGATTTATCGGTTCGCGAGAAAATCAAATTTGAAATACAGCATAATTTTTGGTTGTGCGTTACATTTGCGGGTAAGTGTATATAGGGTGTTATTTTATAACTGTCCGATATTTTACAGGACGATTCCTCAGCTATTTATAAGGTAAAAAGTTCATATAAGCATGGGTCCGCAAACCCTTTGTTCTTGAGATACAGGGTGTCAAAAATTTATTTATATTTTTGTTTCTCGTAAATAATATTTGAAATAATGTCTATATTTGGACGAAAATTGGTATTTGGGGATTTTTTAATATGATATATCCAAATTTGATCTTAGTTTGGCCCTTAATTGTAGGTGTTGTAGTTCTTACTTTTATACCGGGTGTTGCATCGTCGAGCGGGATATAGGAAATCCCATGTAATTTTAAATGGGGTCAATTATTGGCTTCCCTAATTATTTTAGAGAAAAATTCTATTAAGGTTTATTAAAGAGCACTAAAACCCACATTCAAAAGAATAACTTTAGATATTTTTGATGAGCCCGTTTACGGGTTATCGCCGATTTCTTTTTAACTATTTCTCCTTTTTATGGCCCCGTATTTGCGGGCACCAGTCAAGGTAAAAGATGACTGTCAAATAAAGTTGTCATTTTGAAATGTGTGCTTTATTGTTATAAAAACTCGTACAACGAAAATATTAAAGGTGTATTTATGAGTACAAATTAATCTGAATAAAACTAAAATAAAGTATCCAATTACAAGGTTAATTATGACATTTTACATGTTTCAATATTTTACTAATTAATAGGTAGGTACTATCAAATTGTTAGAACTTTAGAATTTAAGAAGATGTTCAAATATTCCTCCATTGACTGCTAGACAATAACCGAGGCGATCATAAAATTCTCTTCTTACATTCGCTAGTTGGTAAACTGAAATTCTATTGCATTCGGCAGAAATAGCATTTTTTAACTCGTCTAGATTTGGGTATTTTTTATCTTTGTATATCCTGTTTTTTAAATATCCCCAGAAAAAGAAATCATTTGGCGATAAATCAGGAGACCTGGCTGGCCAATTTACTGTATGATTTAAGCCAATAACATTTCCATTAAAAGCACGGTTTAAATATTCCCGGACAGCCAGGGTACTATGTGCCGGGCAGCCATCCATTATTTGGTACCAAACTTCCTGATTTTCCCTGGCGGCATCATGTAAAGTAGGTAAAATATGATCTTGAAGTAGTTCCAAAAAATATTCTGCATTTAAATTTCGTGTAAGAAATAATGGCCCGATAATATTTTCTCCGAAAATCCCAGCCCATACATTAACTTTTTGTGGATATTGCGTCCTTGTTTCCACAAACCTGTGTTGGTTTTCTTTGCTCCAATATCGATAATTTTGAACATTGGGTTCATTGTTTAAGGTAAATGTGCATTCGTCAGTGAAACAAATGTTTTTTAAAAATTCCCTATCCATGTTTGCTCTTTCCATCATACCAAAACAAAACTCCTGTCGTCGTATTTCGTCCCTATCTCTTAGCTCTTGGTGCTTTTCATATTTGTATGAATAATATTTATGTCGTTTCAAAGCTCGTAATGCTGTGGTGTGATCTAATCCTATGTCATCCTCAAGTTTCCTTGTGCTGATCTTCCCATCATTTTCTTCCACGCACAATAAAACTTGCAAGTCCCTATCATTTCTTGCATCTCTTCTTTGTTCCTGCCTTTCTTCACATCTGCAGTTATTTATTACAGTGCCTTTTGTCTCAAATTTCTTGATAGTCCTTTCGACTGTAGATTTTGCAGGTATCGGTCTATTCGGACACAGAGCAGCAAACATGTCTGACACATTTTGATAACTATTTCCTTGATAATACCATTTAATCATCAATATTTTTTCTTCAGAAGTGTAATTCATGGCTAATATTTTCGATGTACGAGTTTTTATAACAATAAAGCACACATTTCAAAATGACAACTTTATTTGACAGTCATCTTTTACCTTGACTGGTGCCCGCAAATACGGGGCTATAAAAAGGAGAAATAGTTAAAAAGAAATAGGCGATAACCCGTAAACGGGCTCATCAAAAATATCTAAAGTTATTCTTTTGAATGTGGGTTTTAGTGCTCTTTAATAAACCTAAATAGAATTTTTCTCTAAAATAATTAGGGAAGCCAATAATTGACCCCATTTAAAATTACATGGGATTTCCTATGTCCCGCTCGACGATGCAACACCCGGTATATATCTAGAGATAAGGCAGCCCAATCAATTTAATTTAATTAAGAATCGATCATTGATAAAGCCAAGACCTAAATCATATATAATACAGAGAATCGCGAAAGGGACGAAATTAATGTTATGGCTTCTGTGTAGAGGCACTAGAAGTTCGTGCAAAGTCATAGAAAAAGATCTGGGAGTAATATAATCTTGTCTAAAAAATTATTAAATAAATATCATTTGAAACCCTATAAAGTAAAGATTGTGCAACCTTTTTGGACTGGGAATGCTGTGCGACGACTTTTTTTTAGCAGTAATGACATATTCCTTTGTTTGTTTCGATGGTTTCATAGCCTACTACCCTAATTTTCAAAATTTTTTGGTTTCTGCGTTTATTGTTAATAATAACTATCAATTATTATACAGGGCGCCCTGAAATTAAGGGGAAATACTTTATCCCCATATTCTCCGGCTAAAAATAATAGAATTTTTTTCATATGGACGTAAGTGCAGAAATGCTTCTTAAGGAAGCTACCCCCCTCGAATGGGGAATCCTAAAATCGTTTTCTTTTTAATATTTTCAAACACCTTTATAATTAAATTTTGATATTAGGTATGCTTATAAACTTTTAACGATAAGTCATTTTCTGAATCCAGAATTTCAAAAATTTAGTCATAGGCGGGGTGGTTAAGGGGTAAATTAATAATCCCAGTTTTTCAACCAGTCGTTTTTTTTTTATTATTTGCTTAATAATTATGAAATTTCAAAGTATCTTGCGTGTTTCCTTTGACATAATAAATAACAGAATGCAAAATTTTTCAAACCACGAGCTTACCGATATCCATTTTGTATACGGATATTATAATGGACGTTCCTTTGCTGCGGTACAGGAATATCGCAGACGTTTTCCGCAACGGAGACTTCCTGGACGCAAAGTATTTGAGAAGGTTCATAGAAAGTTGATGGAAAATTATTCGTTTGAACGGCTTCGTGGGCAAGGACGACCTAGGGGGGGGACTATGATTTGGAAAATGTACTTCAACAAATAGTAGATAATCCTCAAGTTGGACTCAGATCATTGCCTACAGAAGTCAACATTCCGAAGTCAATTGTAATGCGTTTTACTTTACCATAGTGCTATCCATAATTATAACGAATATTTATTTTAGATAGGAAGAATGACTCAGCTGTTGCCTAGAGAGTTTTCGCACAGAATCGAGTTATGTCGGTGGATATTAGAATATCAAAATTTGCTAAACAAAATTTTGTGGTCTGATGAGGCAACACTTAGTAGAACTAAACTGTTTATTACTCGTAACACTCACTTCTGGAATGATGAAAATTCAAGAGCAGTCCGAAGAACTAATTGTCAACATAGGTTCTCCGTCAATTTGTGTGCGGAAATAATTGGAAATCAGTTAATTGGTCCAATTGAAATGCCCAATAATTTAATAAGCGAGAGATATTTGGCCTTTCTTCAAAATCAGTTAGCAGGACTGTTGGACGAAGTACCCTTAAGGTTCAGGTTGGGGATGTATTTCTAACACGACGGTGCCCCTGCCTATTTTGGACGGCCTGTTCGTAATTGGTTAGATGAGAATTATCCTGAAAGGTGGATGGACAGAGGTGGACCAGTATCCTGGTCAGCGAGATTGCCGGACTTAAATCCACTCGATTATTATTTTTGGGGTCATATGTGAAACATAGTTTATGCAACGGAGGTGGATACCCGTGAGGATCTGCTTCAGCGAATTTTTCAAGCTGGAAATGAAATAACAAGAAATCCTTTTCAGATTCTTTGGGCATCTCACAACATTCGCCGTAGAGCTGGACTTTGTACCAGAGAAAATGGGGGTCTATTTGAACACCTTCACAAGGAGTATTTCATGTCGCATTGTTACTCTCTAAATAAGTTGTCATATTTAATTCGTTTTCAATATATTTAGTTTCGTAAGAGACGTAAGAGCTGACTGCGTATATTTTAAAAGCATTTACTTTCATTAATTTTGTATTTTTTAGTACACTTTTGATATAAAAGCTTTAAGAATAATTTTATTAATAATTATCTCCTTTATGGGCGTGATTTTCTTTAAAACGATTTTACTTAAAAACTGTAAGTCCTATCAAGGTGAGCTAAGGGTACCTTTTTTACGCAGAATACTTTGAAATTTCATAATTATTAAGAAAATAATAAAAAAAACGACTGGTTGAAAAAATGGGATTATTTTAACCCTTAGCCACTCCAGTATGTGACGCCTATGACTAAATTTTTGAAATTCTGAATTCAGAAACTGATTTATCGTTAAAAGTTTATAACCATATCTAATTTCAAAATTTAATTATGAACAGGTTCGAAAATATTTAAAAAAAAAACGATTTTAGGGTTCCCCATTCGAGGGAGGGTAGCTCCCTTAACAAGCATTTCTGCACTTATTATGTTCATATGAAAATATTCTATTATTTTTAGCCAGAGAATATGGTGGTAAAGTATTGCCCCTTAATTTCGGGACACCCTGTATATATTATATATTTTTGTAAAGCTTAAGAATAGTCCAATCAAATAAGAGAAAAACAAACAGGGTGTTCTATTTAAAAAAATCATATGTTTGCTTTAAATCTCGAAAAGTAAGACTCTTTGAAAAAAAGTAAGCACGCCACTGAATTCTACTTAAAAAAAGTCTCTTAGAAACAGCTTTTAATTTTTTGATAAGTTAAAGGGTGACCGAAATGCAGTGGGTGATCAAAATGCAAACATTTTCGAAAGCACCCTGTAGCTTAAAAACTAAGAAAGCTAGGACAATTCTATTTGCGGCATCGTTTGTTTCACGAAAAAGTAAAAACCGCAATCTCTATCTTTACTAGTTAACTAGATACCCTGCAATAACATCAAAGAATGGTCCATGGATACCCTGTACTTGTACAAAACTTCAAATTTAGGAAATCTTCTTGCGTTTATTTCTAGTTCAAGGAAACTTCTTATTTTACAATAACGATGACAATCACCACCCCCGGAGCTTGTAAAAGTACTATTGAATCACCCTGTAGAAGAATACACTAAATACACTACTATACTACACAACTAACCTGAACTAACCTGAACACATAATCCTGCGAAACACCTAGAATTAAAGAATATCACTCCACGCCAAGTAACAAGATTTAGAAAATAGTGTCACTAAATAACAAACAATTAAAACACAATATTCAACGGCATTAAACAAGAGACTGTGCGGGGCTTGTTCTCGATTACTCAGTTTTCTTTATTATTGTTACATTACGTAACAAAAATATTTGCTAGATGAAAAGGTAAATAAATCAATATTTTTACAAAAACGCTAACACGACTATAAAGTAAACAAAACCTTATTCATTCCTTAGAAATATGACTACAGGGTGTTAATTAATGTCATGCAGATATTTCAGGGGGTGATAGTACTCGTCAAAATAAGAAAAAAATGCAAATATATGCATGGTCTAAAACGCGTTATTTTCGTTATACAGGGTGGCAAAGTTTCAATTTTTTTCCTCGTATTTTGCGTTTTCTCTCTTATATTCTGTGATAATTGTTTTAAATTTGGAACATCAACCATTTCTTAGAATCTCTACAATAAAGTATCAAAATTGTCGGTCGCAGTATACAGGGTGTTACATTTTCTTGAATCGGCTACAATTTTATCTTCCAGAACTTTCTTTTGGAGCTCCCTGTATGGATTCCGGTATGAAATTTGAACTCTCTGTTCCTTTGTTTAGCGTTCTGGTCTCTTGCACTATTCTCGTATCTGTGACCGTTTTCGATTTATTTGTAATAATGTTTTTTTTTTTTAATAAATGTGACTAACATCTTAATTAAGAAAAACCATCGATGTTTTCGAACATCGATGTTTTTTCAACATCGATGACTAGTTTCGATGTTAGCATCGATCTTTAACATCATTAGCAAGATTAGCAGAGAGCAGAAACGGAATAAGTACCTAGACTCTAATTAGTTTTGATAAAATTGCTTTATAAAATTCCGGGTAAATGGTACGGCTGTTCATAATTTCAAGCTTAAAAAATTTAATATTTAAATATATATTTGAAGACAAAACTTGAATTTAATGTCGATACTTGAACTAATTCTGCACAAATTTCAGAAAGGTCAAAAATTCAGGACCATTTATATCTATACGTGCTGAAAAATCTGGAGAAGACGGTTTTGATTGATTTATTACTTTGCATCATTTAAAGATAGACTATGGTAGGTTAATTCTACTACATTATGTTATTCAGCTTTATTTTACAACAAAAAAAATTGTCGTCCAGTGATAAGTGCAATAACTTAAAAATATATTTTATACGGTAATACAGACCATACAGGTCAGTTCCTTTCCTAAAGAACTTGATGCAAATATACGAGATTAAACTAACTGGGGGTAAAGCTAGAGGCTAAAGAGGCTTACTACTTTTCACCAACGGAAATTTAAATAAGCAAAAAGATTACGGTGTGGAAAAAAGTCCGAAAAGGATTTAAAGAAAACTTATTTGGTGGCTCCATTTTAAGAAATAATTTCGTCGCGAAAATACTATTTAATTTAGGAGTGGATATCAGTTTCTGATTTAATTAAAAATATTGTTGTTTGCTTTGATCCCAATCAGGTGTTTTCGCGGACGTATTAGATTCGTTATCATATTTATGCGCTATTTTTGAAGGCGTAATAAAACATCTGCCACCCCCAAATGAGCAAGCAGCACGCACTGATTTATGTTGCAGATGAGCATGAAACTATAATTTGATTGTGTATATTTCTAGACTCAATAAAAAATGATTTAAAATGACATTGAAAAGAAGGAACCTTTTATTTACACAATAACATTTTTAGGTTAAAAAATACGCTGTAAAATGCAAATCACCCGAAATTGTTAAAACTTTTTATGTATGCTCCATTCCACAATAATTCGTTGATTTCTCGACCGCAATAAAATTTAAATGACAACCCTCAGTCGTAATCCCAACCATAAATCAGTTGCCTAACAAATATCTATTGTGTAGGCACCGGCCTTTTGAAAGGGTACAGGTCCTGATTACCTACTAATTTCAATAGTTTAGGTTAGCTATTTTCAACAAAACAACAAATATAAAATAATAGGTAAGTATCCTTATTTTAATCATGTAATTAAATATCTATTAATATTTATACAAAAATACTAATCTACAATATTAAAATAATACAATATTTAACTTAAACCTACTTTATATTTAGCTCTGTTTCACTATCACTATCGTCTTCATCTATGCCTAAACTAATTATTAAGGGCCTTACGTTACTATTAATTATGTTATAGGAATCTTCGACTTGGATCACGTGTCTCACAGAATTTTTCCAACTTTCTACTGGGATATTATTTACACATTTTTTAATTAATTCTATAACAGAACTACTTAGTGTAAGGGATGTGTTTTCTCTTCTAATCATCGTCTTTAACTGGCTCCATATATGTTCTATTGGGTTAAAAATAAAGTAATATGGCACTTTACTTAGTTGGCGACTGTGGTAACTAGCGTTGTCCATCACAATAACACTATTTTTGGGCACATTCGGAAGCAGACGATTCTGAAACCAATCTTCAAACAATGTATCATCCGTGTGATCCGTGTCTTGATGGTAATCCAAAGATGAATTGGCAATTTTCTTCGCAGATAATAATAGAGCGTTCGGAATAAATCCATTTTCTGAACCTGCATGTAATATCGTAATTCTTTGTCCTTTGTTTGAGGGAGCTTTAGTTTGACATTTGATTGTTGAATCGCTCCAACCTTTTTTAGGAGTGTCGTGGGTATCAAACCAAGTTTCGTCCAAGTATATAATTGAACGATTTTCTTCCCTATATTGTCTGATATATATACTTGTAAACGCTGCGATTGCATTAGTACTTGTCGTTTGTCAATGGTACGATATTTAAAACCCATTGCTTTTACACTTTACTATTCTCCAAAGGCTTGTCCTGCCACATGAAATGTCGGTTTCGTCTGCTGTAAGTACCTTTTTTACCGTATCTATTGTTGTGACTATTTGTTTACTGTACATGTCATAAATTTTCCTCCGAATCAAGTCTTTATCACCTTCTTCAATGCTTCTCAATTTTCCGCTGTCACACCGTTTTTTCCTTGGCTGGATGGGTTTGGTCACTATATCTTTTACTGTCATTAATGCAACTTTGGTCAAAATACTCGTTTCACTAAAACTTGCACCCCGGTCATACCCTTTTTCTAAAAGGGTACAGTAAACGTTCTTTATGATGTTTTTGGCATCAAGTGATAAATGTTTTTTCTTCGTTACACCATAACTTCCGGAAGCAATATTATCTGAAGTTTCACACAGATCTGACATATTTTGGATGCTCGATAACACACACGAAAATACCTTTAACGCACAGCTTGACAAACACCAAACGACTGATGAACTAAGATGAAAAGACTCTGCTTTATGTTGAACACCTGCAATTTGCCATTAACCTACCTAATATACCAATATAATAACATAATTAATAGTAACGTAAGGCCCTTAATAATTAGTTTAGGCATAGATGATATTATAATATTGTAGATTAGTATTTTTGAATAAATATTAATAGCTATTTAATTACATAATTAAAATAAAGATACTTACCTATTATTTTATATTTGTTGTTTTGTTGAAAATAGCTAACCTAAACTATTGAAATTAGTAGGTAATCAGGACCTGTACCCTTTGAAAAGGCACTTATTTATGGCTGGGTTTAAATTTTATTGCGGTCGGGAAATCAACGAATTATTGTGAAATGGAGCATACGTACCAGTGGCGGCTCCTGTACAGGGTGTCCAGTTTTCGATGGTTCTACGGGGTATCTCAGTTATTAGTAAAGATAGAAGGATACGGTTTTCCCGGCACTGTGCTATTTTTTTCTGAAACAAAAGATGCCGCAATCAGAAATTTTCTAGTCCTCCTTGTTTTTGATATATATACGGGTTGTTTTTGAAAATTTTACGTATTGGGACACCCGCCATATTTAGGTTTCCCTGTAGCTTATCAAAGAGAAAACAAATGTTCTTTTCGTAGTTTTTTACGTAGAATCCAGTGATGTACTCAGATTTTTTCTACGTTTAATAGTTTCCGAGATAGAAAACAAACTTGCTTCTTTTCCAATTCTTACACAAGCTTTACAGAAGACTTTTTTCCACTAAACTCTTACTCTGGGAAATTTTATTCCAAGACGTTTTTGTCACTTTGGATATTTTGAACACAAATTTAAAATCACTAGTTTCACACTGAACATACTAAACTGTTTCGACAAACTAAAACAGAAGTACGTATTACAACCCGATATAAATACAGCTTGTTTAGCAGGTAATAATAAGGCATTATCAAATGACAATATAACCCTTAACAATATACCTGCAAACCCCGGAAACCCCCAATAAATACCTTGTGTATAACCAAAGTGTAAATATTAATTATTATATAATTATCTTCAGATTGGAAAATCCCTGAAACAAGTGCCGGACTAGACATTAAACCTTATGAGTCTACGAATTTTTATGACCGGGCGTTTTTATTTTTTTATAACGCAGAAAACATAAAAATAAGCTGATAAAATAATAATTTGGGAAAAATATGCATTTTATTATAAAATTGCTTATAAACAAGCGGTCAAAGGGCTTCATATACAAATAACGATACCCTGTATAAATACTGATATCACAATTTGAGCCCCCGTTTTTTTCTAATTCTTTTTGATTCCCTATATTGTTATCGTAAAATACCAAGTTACATAATAATATGTAAAAGATTGGCTAATGAGAGCGAATTAAGCCCGATTTTTCATATTTATCGTTACTTTAAAAAATCGCCCACATAACATAACTTTAACCCTCTAGCGGGTAACACACACCCCTAACAGTTGAAATGGGAACAGGGTTCAAGTGATACTTCAATTTAAAGGTACTTGAATTCCAGTTTTCGAAATTATTTAAATTTAGTTCAGTAGCTTGCAAAAAAATTCGGTTTAAAGATTGCGAAATAAAAAATTGTTGCATGTGCAAATATGCATAGCAATTTACCAAAAGTTATGTATAATCCAATCTATCTACACTTCAGGTAATTTACATATAAAAATCGAACTTATTTTTAATTATGTGAGAATGTTGTAATGAAATAAACAGCTTGAAGAGTTCATTTATAGCTGATTTAGTTATATGGCGCAAGCAAAGCGTAAACAAACCTAATTGATGCCAACAGCTGGCTATTTTGGCGCGCCATAATGTTTCCGAATTTTTAGTGCTACAGCTTAATTCAGAAAAGTAAATTTGTTCCAAAAAATACTGGATAACTGTTAAAATTGGCATAACTATTAGGCTTAGTTTAAAAAACTACATAAAATCATTACTTAAAAATCTCTTAAGAAGGTCTAATGAGGTCAGGGCCTATTTTACCATAAGGCACATAAGGCCCGGGCCTTGGGCCCGGTGGATTGTGGGGCCCGCTGGACCCCCCGAAAGAGGATAAAAAATTATAATTATAAACAATTCCAATTTAAATTTAAACACCAAGAAAAAAAAAGCCGTGTGATAATGAAAATGAAATAATTTTTTTTTCTATTTATAAATATGCCACTGCAGGTGTTTTAACTTAATTTTTAATTATAACCTTGGAATTTCAAGAATTTGTTCTTAGAAACAGACCTAAACAAAATATTGACAAAATAAGTGGGTGCCTAAAACAATTGGACGGAAAAAAATCTAGATGCTTACAAAGTTCAACATTTTATAAATTTAAAGAAAATGGCGAAAAAGTCCTTCGTGAGTGGTTGGTTTACAGTCCCAAATCATGCTGTGTGTACTGTTATGTTTGCAAACTTTTTTCGAAGAAAGATGTCAAGCTTAGTGCCGATGGCTACACTGACTGGAAAAATGTGACTCAGTACTTGAAAAACCACGAAAGGTCTTCCGAACACATAACTTCATTCAGTACAATGATTAATAGAAGTCGAATAGAGGGCAGGATAGATACAGAAATCGAAAAAGTTACTTGCAGGAAAAAAAACTACTGGAAAACTGTTTTATTAAGAGTGCTTGCAACCATTAAGTTTCGAGCAAAAAATGGTTTACCATTTTATGGTTCCACGACTAAACTTTTTACAAAAGGAAATGGTAATTATTTAGGCTCGTTGAAATTTCTTAGTGAGTTTGACCCGTTTTTAGCTGGACACCTCCAGAAATATAGTAACATTGGAAGTGGTCATGTTAACAATCTTTCTTCAACCATTTGCAATGAATTTATCCACCTTCTTGCAAGTGAGGTAAAAAATGTTATTATCGCAGAATTGCAAGTGGCAAAATACTTTTCCATTATCGTCGATTCTACGCCCGATATTTCTCATATCGATTAACTAACTATCATTATAAGATATGTTTTCCCTACTGGTCAATCAGTAGAAAGGTTTTTGGGTTTTGTGGCAATATCCTCTCATACTGCAGAAAGTCTTATCAAATGTTTTACAATCCACATTAAGTGACCTTAATATCGATATTAATTACTGCAGAGGCCAAAGTTATGAGAACGCATCCAATATGTCCGGGAAGTATAACGGATTGCAGGCAAAAATAAAAGAAAAGACAAAAAATGCACATTTTGTACCATGTTCCAGTCATTCTTTAAAATTGGTCGGTAATAGTGCTGCCGAAAGTTGTTCAGAAGCTTCCAGATACTTTGAAAATGTACAATGCTTATACAACTTCTTTTCTGCGTCAACACAAAACTAAATTACCATTAGTTAAGAAAATATGTGATACAAGATGGCCGGCATGAGCTGATGCTATCAAATCTGTTGCGCTTGGGTTTAGTGAAATAAAAACAGCGTTAATAGAGCTAAATGACGATGCAAACCAAAAGAAGTCCACCAGAACAGAGGCTGGAGATTTACTTCATAAATTGAATACATTTGAATTTGCCTTGATGACAGCAATTTGGAAAAGAATCCTAGACAAAATAAACTCCACCAGTAAATCTCTACAAGATAATCAAGCCAATCTAACTGCGGCTTGTACACTATATAACGGATTGATTGAATTTCTCAAGACTTTTAGAGAGCAGTTTGATGAAATTGAAGAGAAAGCCAAAAAAATTTAGCCTAATAATATTGTTTACAAGGATGAGATTTCAAGAGTTCGTAAAAGGAAACAGTGTTTTGATGAAGGCCCTGCAGAAGACATTACTTTAAGCGGTGCTAAGAACTTTAAAATAAATACATTTTTTCCCATATGTGACAAATTAATTTCTGAATTAAAAATGAGAATGCAAGCTTATGATTGTGTAAATGAAGTTCTTGGTGTATTTTTCTTCGAACCCGTGAATGAAAGATTTAATGTAAGTATAAAAAATATTAAAAAATATTACAATATGGATGTGGATGCTACTGAAGGTTTAGTGGATGAAATTATACAATTTAAGGCACTTTGTAAATCAAATGATATTTCCTCCAAAGACCCCCAGGAAATGTTAAAATTTTTAATTGACAACAATATTTTGTCGACCTTCTCTAACGTTGAGGTATTGTTGAGAATATATTTAACTATTCCTATCAGTAACGCATCCGGCGAGAGATCATTTTCCGCGTTAAAACGGGTAAAATCCCATTTAAGAAACTCATTGAATGAAGAAAATGTTTCATCTTTGGCAATTCTAAACGTAGAAAGCGATATTCTCGATAAATTAGAAATAAATAGTATCATAGATAAGTTTTCTGAAATGAAAGTACGTAAAAAAAGAATTAATTAGATGTTTCTGTTTACTATTAACTCTTTAGTTTGTTCGTTGTTCTTCAGAAGCAAAAGCTTTTTTATTTATTTTTTGTTGTGATGTTAATTTCCAATTGGAAATTTTGTTTAAGGACCGCATAGATATAATTAGTCTTTTGTATCTTATTTATGTTGTTGTGAAATAAAACTATTTTATTTTTTTAGTAAAAGCCATTTTTTAATTAATTAATTGAAAATTAAATTTTAACTATACAATTTTTTTTTATCATGAATTTTAACAAAAAAGTGAAGGTGCCAAAGGTAAGCAAAAAAATTCTTATTGGAAAGTTATATAAGATATTGGGGGCCCGAAGTTCTGCTTGGGCCTTGGGCCCAACTAAATCAAAAATAGGCCCTGAATGAAGTGCCGTCAGCCGACCTATATCGTGGATACGACCGATTTATATACTGACTATTTGGTATTCGACTCTTTGCCTGCTGTGATATTCATTGGAGACTTTGATGTAATGTGGTTTAAAGAAAGAACGCAGAAATTTGCCAAGTTCATCTGCTACCTATTAAAGAGATTTGTTCTAATACAATCGAGTTTATGCAAACCTACCATCTCAATTCCTAAGAAAAAAATATTTGTAATTTTTGTGACAATACAGGGTTAGGAGAAATTACTAGAACGGTCGATTATTTCAAAAGATATAAGAGTTAGCAAAAAATGTCTTTTATAAAAGTTGTAAGGCTTTTAAAAATCAACATATCTGTAATAAATTGGAATATACAGGTGCGCCCAAAAAGTTGTGGAGAGTCAAAGTTATATTTTTTTAAATGGAACACCCCGTATATTATTACTTAGTTTGATATTTAAGTAAATTTAAAACATTTTCTATGAACCATATGCTATGCCTAAATTTATTAGTTTCCGAGATATCATGACATTTTGATCAGTTACAAAACACAAAATAAATTTCAATACAATTTAATAAGTTAACATGAAAACAAATCGGTATAACAAGTCATGGAAATACAGCTCTATTTTTTAATAAATATTGGAAATGGCCCCCGTTTACTAGCTGACAATGATACAAATTGTCGCAAAAATGTCTTTGGGTATTTAAAACCATTTCCCTTGTTGTTCTCTCACTTTCATTTAAAATTTTAATTCTTAATTCTTCTAAATTATGGGATTTGTTCCGATAAACATTATTTTTCAGGTGACCCCAATAAAAGAAATCTAGGGGCGAAAGATCGGGGGATCGTGAAGGCCACTCGATAGGCCCTCTTCTTCCTATCCATCTATTTGGGAACGTGACATCCAAAATCTGGGAACTGTGTATGCAGTTCTTCATTCCAGTTTGGGTTATTTCGCCCCCAATAACGGTAATTTTGTTTATTGACCATTCCGTGTAGTGTGAAGGTCGCTTCATCCGAAAAAAACAATATTGTTTGGAAAATGCGGATTCTCTTTAATCTTTCTCGTAATTATTTTGCAAAATTTTAGTCTTCGATCATAGTCAACATCACAAAGTTCTTGTACAACATGAACTTTGTATGGATGCATTTTCTCAGTATGAAGAACGGTTCTTACAGATTTTTAATCAAATTCATGATCCAAAGCAAGCTGATTAGTGGATTGTCTGGGATTTTCTTGTATCGAAAGCAGAATGTCTAATTTTTTATCATCGGCGGTAGCACTCCTAGGTCTTCCAGATCTTGGTCGGTTGTTTATACTTCCAATCATTCTGTAACGCTCCACAGTTCGAAAAACTGAATTTTTTTAAATTTGCCTATCTGGGTGCAAATTGTTAAAAATATCACATACCTCCTGATATGATCTCTGCTTATCGCCATATCCCCTTAAAATTTAAATATCAATTCTCTCTTCAGTAAGTGAAGACGCCATGCTATTTTCTTTTTTGCTCAATTCTGACAAATGTCAAAGACCATACCTAATTTGTTGCTAAGGTAAATACGACTACGTTCGAATAGCGCATTGTTATCCGTTATTATTTAAAACGCCGATATCTCGGAAACTAATAAGTTTAGGCATAGCGTATGTATGGTTAATAGAAAATGTTTAAAATTGACTGGACGATCAAAATAAGTAATAATATATGGGGTGGTAAAACTGCTTCTTCAATTTCTGGAGTTGAAAAAACATCGATGTTCGAAAACATCTATGTTTTTTTCTTAATTAAGATTTCAGTCACATTTATTTTACAAAATATTTTTAATTTTTAGGCACCTGCAAATAAAAACCAGTTGCACAATATGAAATGCAGTTGTTGTATAATGTTATGTCTTTGAGTATAAACTGGCTATTATATGTGAAGATGGCGAGAGATGTTAACATACTTTTATCGTTTGTTCTATAAAATTTGTATATTCTTCTCACAGAAAGTTAAACCAAAACTGCAACATGTAGGCAGCGACAATCATATCATATGATACTGGTAATTCTGGAAACATCTTTAAACTTATTATTGAATACATTCTTAAGCTGCAAACACGACAAACAACTGAAAATTACATTTAAGTTTCAGCATTAAACAATTAATAAACGCTCCGAAATCCCCGAGTCCGTCCGCAAATGGTTTACTCCGCCTTCCAGCGCCAAACGTGCAATTGCGGTAAATTTCGCGTCGAAATCCGCTAGAGGTCGGTAGCCGTATTTTAAAAACGGAGGGAAAATGCTTTAGACACATTTAAACATTTTTTTAAAAAAACTTGTTTAGTTTGGCTGTAAAGTAAATGGTAATAGCCATGCCGCCGCTGAAGGTTTTTTAAATTTTTTTAATAGTTTATGAAAAAGAGTTTAGTACGTCGGTCCTAGGTCGTTCAAAAGAAAAGTGACAACGCATCGGCGTACATTTATCTCTACCCATAATACCATTTCAAATTTGAAATCAATTGGACTATAAATAAACTCACAATTCATTTTCCGCTATGTACCGTCCACAACCATCATAGCCCTTACGAGATTTAGATTTGCTTATATTACACATATAATATTGTGTCTACATGGATGTTTAACTGATCATGCCTTATCAAAAACACTTGTTTTGTGTAAAATGTAAAGTGTAAACCGTAAATTTGATTTTGATTTTGATTAAACGAAGACTAAATAAGAGAATAAGTTTAGTGTTATAAAATAATGGGCTGTCACTGTGTTACAAAAATTGTGTCGCCCGGTGTTATTAGAGACAAAATTTCTTCCAAGAAGGAAAACTTGTTTCATGTTAACTCCATTAGCAGCTTCTTATAACTTTTTAACTATATATAACTGTATCAAGCAATTAAAGATGTTCGATCAACTTTTAAAGAGAAAAGTTAAGGGTAGAAAGGTTTAAGTTTTGGGGTTTGTTAACGAAATTTCTCGATTACTGCGAACCTTTTTCGGCTAACGTTTCTCGTAGATCACACCTAAAAATGTAATGCAATTCATTTATGATTAAATCATGTTGTCTGTATATTTTTTTAAATAAGAACAACGTTATCCCGAAAACCATATTCTATTGGCGTAAATATTTTTACGAGTATTAAGGTTAAAGGGGTCAGTAGTTATGAGCAGAGTCCCTAAACGAAAAATGCGGACCGAGGTTAAGCGAAATACGTAGAAATGTCAGAAATAGCAACGTTCAGCTTCACAGACATGACGTGAAAAGGTAACAAGGGTTGAAATCTTTCAGAGAGATTTCGTATTTTCATAGTGCCAGTGGGACAAAAGAGGAACTTAATTTTAAAAGCATGCGTTAAAATCCACTTAATGTAAAAATATGTTATTTTTTCCACTACTAACCTATAACATCGCCATTATTGACCGATTATTAACGTTAGAAATCGTTTTTCTCTACCTTATAAGTTATTATTGACCATGGTCAATAATAAGGCATTGAAATCCATTATTGACCGATCTTCAAGAATCTATTTGAACGCAGGTAAATTGATTTTTTGATTCTACAACATGAATTCATAAACAGGAATGTGGTTAGGCAACCAGATAATTATCAATACATATTAGATTATTAGAGATTCTTAATATTGTAAAATATCGATACAATCAACATTTTTTCTGCTTCCATCCTTAATTCTGGAGGTGTACACATAATAATATCACTAACATTTTCTTCGCTCATTTTTTAAAAAAACGGAAAACTGGTGAAATCTGATGACATAAGTGAACAAAAATTGACATTAACAAAGCCACCTGAAAAAATAACAAAATATTTTGCCAATTCCAAAGCGCAGGTAACTTGATTAAAAAATATACTTATACCTACCTATAATTTTTTATAATTATTAATACTATAAAGATGAATGTCTTATAAAAGTTTGTAGTAGTGGAAAAAATATTATATTAACCACGGTTTAGAGAGCTTATAGCCCTCGCTTCTAAAATCCCTCGTCGCTCCGCTCCTCGTGATTTAAACTTGCCGCTCGGGCAATACTAATGGCTGTCTAAACCTTGTTTAATAATATACTATTATTGTTATATCACATAAATATAAGGGATGCTTTTGCATTTGAATTTTTTCTAATAGCTTTAGTTTCTCGTCCACACCAAAGCAACACAATGGAACATTATGTTTATGTTGTTTGTTCGTGAAACTTGTTTCTAATTGTTAACGGTTGCAGAAACAAATGTTCGTTTAAGTTGTTTGTTTTCAATATATGTAATATAGCTACTCCTATATACAGTGTGGTAATTTAAGTGTGCAACACATGGGAATTATTTTTATTACCGATTTCTCAGAAAATTTTATTCTTGATAAAAGTTGGTGCATGTTCGATAATCATATTAGGTGCACTTGGAATGGTTGCAAGTCAAACGGCGTACAGGGTAGGTCAAAAAATATAAAACTTGTACAAGAATAAAGTACCCCTATTTCAGAAAATTTAGCAAAATATCATTAGGAAAAGTTGTTTAGAATTAAAAGTTATGCATAGATTCGAGAACGTGACCTCCTAAATTAAATTTTTTTTTTTTGAAACAATAATAATTTCCCAAAATTTTTTTTTTATATTCACCCTAAAGACCTTCATAAATTAATCAAAATCAAATAAATTTCACATATCTTTGTTTAAATACAAGCATATTTGTAAAATTAACTTGAATTTTTAATTTATTAAGGAATCACAAACTTCATGGTTGTTGCAACGACATTAAACAAAACTTTAAAATATCTCAAAAATTCTTTTTAACAAGATAAAACATTAGTAATGATAATATGCAAATTAAAAAACTTTCATTTAGAGTGCAAAATTTTTATTTTAAACGTTTATTAAAAAACTGTACAAATTAATTGACAAACATGAAATCCTATTAAAATAATCGCAGATACCTATGGAAGAAAACAAATAAAGGTTAAAAGTAAACATTATGACAGTTTGGTGGCATTATTCATTCTTAAAAACTTATTGTTGTTATTTGATTTCAAATGCCTCCTCCAATACAGTTTACGTTAGCCGAGAAGGCAGAATTAGTGTTAATATGTGGAGAGAACTATAAAACAGTGCGTGAAGCAGGAGATATATTCAATGAACGACATCCAGATAAACAAGTTCACTATTCAACTGTAAGCAGAATTTTAAATAATTTTAAACAGACTGGGTATTTAGACTATAAATATAAAAATGAACGTACCAAAACTATTTGTACTAAAGAAAATCAATTAGAAGTACTTCAAGCAGTTGTTAAAAACCCTAGAAGATCCACCCAAGAAATTTATGCTTATACGGGTATAGAAAAAAAACTTAATTAAGAAGATTATTAAAAAACAAAAATACCATGCCTTTAAGCCAATGTTTATTTGCACGTTTCAAAAAAGATACTATGACTTGCGGTATGATTTCTGCTAGTGGATTCAAGGACAAATAGAAGATCAACGTGATTTCCATAGACACATACTTTTTGGAGATGAATCCACGTTCACAACAAATGGCGTTGTTTCTTCCCAAAATTGTAGATGGTGGTCGGACGAAAATACAAATTTTGTCACTGACAATAAAAACCAGTATTACCAAAAAACAAACGTTTGGTGCGGTATTATTAACGACAAATTAATAGGGCCGTTTCTTTTTCGCCAAATCCTAGCCGGTGATACCTATTTACATTTTTTGGAAAACGAACTGACGGATTTTTTGGATAATATGAGTATACAAGAACGACATAAATTATGGTTTGTACATGATGGTTGTCCCGCTCATACTGCTAGAATTGTTTCTGAATGGTTAAATGGGGAATTTGGTGATAAATGGTTAGGATGAAATACCGATCCACGATGGTCTCCTCGTTCGCCAGATCTCACCCCATTAGATATTTTTTTATGGGGATATTTAAAGCAAAAAGTTTACAAGGATCGACCGTTTAATAATGTTGGGAAGCTTAAAAATTCGATACGATTTCATTGCAGAAATATTCCAGCAAGTGTGTATGGATTTTATGATCGGACAACTAAATGCATTGAACGAGAAGGTGGACATACAGAGACGCGTAGATAATTTCTTTATACATACATAATTTTATTTTTTTCTGCATTTCAAATATTTTCTATTTTATTTTCTTTTTGATATGTTTATTGTTAAGTTATAATAAAAAAAAAGCCGATTAAAATTGGCAAAACCATTGGCACCATACATAATGCATACATTGTTTTGTTAATAATGCCACCAAACTGTCATAATGTTTTAGTAGGATTTCATCGATTAATTTGTACAGGTTAGTTTAGTTTTTTAATAACCATTTAAAATTAAAATATTGCAGTTTAAATGAGAGTTTTTTAATTTTCATATTATCATTACTAATGTTTTATCTTATTAAAAAAAGATTTTTTAGGGTATTTTAAAGTTCTGTTTAATGTCGTTGCAACAACCATGAAATTTGTGATTCCTTAATAAATTATAAATTCGAGTGAATTTTACAAATATGATTGATTTTGAACAAAGATATGTGAAATTAATTTGATTTTGATTAATTTATGAAGGTCTTTAGGGTGAATATAAAAATATTTTTTTTTTGAGAAATTATTAATGTTTTCAAAAAAAAATATTTTATTTTTTATTTTAGGAGGTCACGTTTTTGAATCTGCGCATAACTTTGAATTTTAAACAACTTTTCTTAATAACATTTTGCTGAATTTTCTGAAATAGGGGTACTTTATTCTTGTACAAGCATTATATTTTTTGACCTTCCCTGTACGCCGTTTGACTTGCAGCCATTCCAAGTGCACCTAATATGATTATCGAACATGCACCAACTTTAATCAAGAATAGAATTTTCTGAGAAATCGGTAATAAAAAAAATCCCATATGTTGCACACTTAAATGACCACACTGTATAGCTTCGCTGATGACAGCACACTTGTTTCATCTTTTACTTTGAATGCTCGGACATCGGCTGCCAATGCACATCTCTATAGGCAGCAAGAGGTCTAACATCTCAACAAAGACCTGGAAGAAATAATGTCTTTAGGCAAAATTAAGAACAATGCCCTTGCTTTACTTGTGCCCCGAATATATACATGTATTATATAGCTAAAATAGAATAGACAAGTGTAATTTAAATCGATGAAAACGCCCATCATTCTCAAAGAGATATGTATAGATAAGAAAAAAAGCAATAAAAACACAGTCTTAGCCTAATCGAATTTGTTCGAATCAAATGTAAGTGCGATAAAGTTATATTAAGTGTTTCTTAGAAATAAAATTTATTTCAGCGAATTCAATTATGATAAAAGACATAAGAAGTTGATTTATTCTTCCAATAAAACTTTAATTGAATTTATCAATAAAATAATTTAATTCGGTGAATATTTTGCTTGTTTTTAATAAAATATTTTTATTGAACAGATTCGTTTCAGGTTATCCCAATTAAATCTTTTTCTAAGTGTCCGGTAGTTCGGGTGAATCCCTTCGATTATTTATTTTCGTTAAAACTGTTTTTCTTTTGTACCTACATAAGCGTATCTTCACCCATGAGATCCAACATAATATATATAGACAATCCTCCATATCTAAAATGTGCTCTCAGTAAGAACCCAATATTTTATGAAAGTAATAAAATTTTACTACTGGCACTCGTTTTATGGGCAGTTTTAAATTATTCTTTTTATTTTCAATGTTATTATTCTTTCAATGATTTTATGCGTTCTTCATTTTTAATCCTGGCTTTTGCAGTTATAAACACATTTACGATGCTTTGTCAATAGAATGTTATATTTTTTTTTACATTTTCAGCTATACCGTGTGATGCATGGCTTAGTTGGATATAGGAAATCTGATGTAAATTTTGAGGTGGCTTTAATTATAGCTAAATATAAGCTATTCCATTAAGGAAAAAGTAATTATGATTCAGTGGTATTATACAGGAAACAGTTTAAGAGCAGTGTCTGTTTTCAGTTCAATTCCCTGATACAGACATAATTCCATTTCTTTTATTCAACTTATTATTAGTAAATTTGAGTCCAAAGGCACTGTTATAAATAAAGGGCGGAATATATGTAAAGTGCGTATATACAGTATGTCCACGGATAGACATCCCCATTGGACTAATGGACCAAAAATTTCGTTTTTCGACAAAAAGTCATTCTTGATAAAAAGTTCTGCATCTCGAAGAAATGTAGCCTACGAGGAGATTTTTTGATTTTTTTATACAGGGTACCCAAAAAATAAAAAAACATGAAATACCATCAAGAATAAATTAACTTTACTTATCGTTTTAAAGTAAAATCGCAAATAAAAAAAGGTTTTAAATCATATTCAATTCTGAGTTGGGGATTTTCTCTACTCCAGCATCATATTAATACGTGTATTATTTTTACTGAACAATCTCTAGTTTTACCTTTTTTACCTATCCCACCTAATGCAGGTATCCTATAAAAATCTGATAAAACGTCATGATATTATTGTAATGTTATGAAGTTGTCAAAAATTTCATTTTAAAATATTAAAAGAAATATGCTGTCCGTTGAACAAAAAATATTTTTGGTCCAGTGTTATGGTACCAGTGTAAACTCTTACAATTATGTACAAGAAAGGTTTTTAGAAAAGTTTCCTGGAGTTTATGTTTCGACGTATGCAATTAGACAATTAATCAAGAAATTCAAACACACGGGGTCGGTGGAAAACTTAAAAAGGAAGAAGAAACTGTTTGATGAGGATGATGCAGCTACCGTTGTGGTCTTACAATCTGTTGAGGAGAACCCACTTGTCTCACTAAGGAAACGAGCTCAACATTTGCTTATTGTCCAAAAAAGTCAAATTCAAATAATTTTAAAACAAAATAAGTTTCACCCATTCAAACCGCATTTTAATCATGCTTTAGAAGATGGAGACCATGCGAAACGACTGGATTTTTGTTTATGGGTAGGGGACAAAATTTTAAATGAAAATAACCAATTTCACAAACTTATTTTATTCACTGATGAATCGACTTTTTCAACAAATGGTACAGTGGCTTCCCAGCACGTACGATACTGGAGCACAGAAAATCCCCAATTTAGAATTCCTGTCCATCGCCAATATTTTAAAAAAGTTAATGTATGGTGTGGAATTTCGTATTTTGGAATAATAGGTCCGTTTTTTTTTGAGAACACGTGCAATAGGAATTCATACATGGAAATGCTACAAACCTTTTTTTCGGATAAGTTAGATGAGCTGCCATTGCAGTACAGGGGACAAATGTACTTTCAGCAAGATGGGTGCCCAGCGCATTGTGCACGCGAAGTTACAGAGTGGCTTAACATGAAATTTGGAAATCGATGGATTGGCCGGTACGGTCCAGTTATGTGGCCTGCAAGGAGTCCTGACCTCACGATTTCAGACGCGTACCTTTGGGGCCGTTTAAAGCAATTAACTTTTCAGCAACCCATTGAATGTAATGTTGATATTTTGAAACAGAGGATTTTACAGTCAGTACAAATGATTTCCCTCGAGGAGGTAAGAAGAAGTTATGATCACATTAGAAGGCAATTTGAACAATGCGTCGAAAACGGGGGAGGCGTATTTGAATAAACAATAGTTCTTGCTTTGCAATGCAGTTCTTTTTGTTGTGCAATGTTTTTGTTTAATACGTTTATTATGTAAGCACTGAATATGATTTAAAACCTTTTTTTATTTGCGATTTTACTTTAAAACGATAAGTAAAGTTAATTTATTCTTGATGGTATTTCATGTTTTTTTATTTTTTGGGTACCCTGTATAAAAAAATCAAAAAATCTCCTCGTAGGCTACATTTCTTCGAGATGCAGAACTTTTTATCAAGAATGACTTTTTGTCGAAAAACGAAATTTTTGGTCCATTATTCCTATGGGGATGTCTATCCGTGGACATACTGTATATGCATTTTTTGAATATTTTGTGAATTGTATAATAAAATGCATATTTTTCCTAAATTAATATTTTACGAGCATATTTTTATGTTTTCGGCATTATCAAAAAATTTAAAACGCCCGGTCATGAAAACTCGTAGATTCATAGGTTTAATGTCCAGTCCGGCACTTGTTTTAGGGATTTTCCAATCTGAAGATAATTATATAATAATTAATATTTACACTTTGGTTATACACAAGGTATTTATTGGGGGTTTCCGGGGTTTGCAGGTATATTGTTGGGGGTTATTTATTGTCATTTAATAATGCCTTATTATTACCTGCTTAACAAACTGTATTTATATCGGGTTGTAATACGTACTTCTGTTCTAGTTTGTCGAAAGATTTCAATATTTTCAGTGTGAAACCAATGAAAAAATTTAATTTAATATCTTCTAAGCAGCTAGACAAAACTAATGATGTGACCGTAACCCGATTTATTTAGCAGTCCCTATCGAGCTTTTTCTTACCAAATCCAGTCCAAGATGAGAAGTTTTTAGTGCTTTTGTGTGATGTAGCACCGTGTATGGTAGGGGTAGGCCAAAACTTAAGAAATCTTTTACCCCAATATGGTACATGTGATTTGTCTTTTACATGGAATGAACCGAGTCGCAGAGGCCTTTAGAACTGAATATCCTTTAGTAAATAAATAATTTCAAATGTAAAAAAAGTGTTTCTAAAAGCACCTCTAAGAGTGCAGATGCATAAGGAGAGATAACCAGGAGTAAGTTTACCTCCAAAACCTGTAATTACCAGGTGGGGAACATGGATTAAGGCCGCAATATTCTACGCAGAACATTGGGAAGCCATTAAAGAACTAATTTTGGATTTAGATGACGATTCGCAGTGTGTTGTGCAAAGTAAAAAGTTATTAAAAAGTGCAACTGTAGTTAAAGATCTAGTTTTTATTAAGGTTAATTTCAGTTTAATACCGGGCCGAATTATTTTTTAAGTAGTAAAGGGGGGGGGGGCAATCGCCCCCCTGTGGCTACGCCACTGTTCGTACTGTTAAACTTTCTTCCGCTAAATGTAACAACATTCCCGGTAAAGTAGGAGGTCAAGTAAGGAACAAATCGAATGTAACTGCGAAAAGAATGAAGGATTTAAATACCAAACTGCAGTAAAAAGCATTAATGAAGGTACCTACACCATCCAACGAAGTTTTATTTTGACCTTATACTTTACTACCTAAGTTGCAGTATTGTCTGATTACATCATTAGATGTTGAAAGAAGCTTCTCTTTGAACATATTCTTACTGATAGAAAACTATCCTTTTTAGTTGAAAATTTTAAAAAATATTTAGTAATAAATGCCTTTTATACAGTTTCAGGTTAAGAAATTGTTTTTACTTTTATTTTTGTTTGTTTTTTTTTGCATTTTTGTAAGTAAACATCTTTTTTATAACCCAGTGTGTTTCTTTGCCCTATTTTTCTATAATAAATTAAGAAATATTGCATACTAGTAAGCATATTTGGTCAAAAAAATGCATATTATATGCGCATATTTTGGCCGAATTTAAATGCATATATTCCGCCCTTTAGTTATAAATAACTGTTAATACTCAACTCAGAATGTCAATAGAGCTGGAGAAAGGAATGATAGAGATCTTGATATTTTACTTCACGTGCGGAGGAAAATAAAATGATTAGCACGAGGATTCTTGGGCTACGGCTGGGAAAACATCAAACCACAGTGTTGCGCACTTTAAAAAAACATAAATATTTTCCTTACAAGAATGAAAAACATCAAGAACTACAGCAAAGTGATAAAGAACGAAGAATGGTATTCTGTTTTGAGGTAATGGAAAGAGCAAATAATAATAAGGATTTTTTGAGAAATATTTGTTTTACCGATGAATGTACAGGGACATTTTTTTAAGTGTCTCACCCGATTGGCGATTTTCCTGCTGACTATAATAAAAAACAAATTACATATTTCTCAATGATTCTCGATAAGGAAGCCGAATTTAATGTCAAAAAATACATAGATTTACAAATTTGACAGATGAGACGCCATTTTGAATTTTCTTAAATGGCAACCCCCATAAATAACTAGACGATTGAATTGCATTTGGTGATCCGATTCTAAAACTATATAGTTGTTGATATTATTTTCAGCCGTTTCGGAAATACGGGGGTTCCTAATTTGCCCCCATCGATTTTGTCTTTTAAGTGTCTCACCCCTTTAATAAATAGAACTTCTTAGTTAAACACCCTAATTTTTTTCACAGTCATATAATTTCCCGTGAGCAAGCGATCTGCGCTATACTCAAATCCGACAGATGTCAAAAAGTGACAGATACGACGCCATTTTGATTTTTTTTAAATGGCAACCCTTAATGCCAAATGCAATTCAATCGTCTAGTTATTTATGAGGGTTGCCGTTTAAAAGAATTGAAAATGGCGTCTCATCCGTCAAATTTGTAAATCTATGTATTTTTTGACATTAAATTCGGCTTCCTTATCGAAAATCATTGAGAAATATGTAATTTGTTTTTTATTATAGTCAGCAGGAAAATCGCCAATCGGGTGAGACACTTAAAAAAATGTCCCTGTACATTGTATGGTACACGGTATTGGAGCCAATTTTTGAAAGTGAAAATGACTACTCACATTCATTAAGAGTTAGGAGAACACGTTCTCTCGGAATTTTCTAAGAGAGCAGGACCACAATATCAAGAGAAGTGCATTGACAAGCATTCGTGTTTAGTTTCCAAAAACATATGATGTGATCATACGATGTGAATAGTCACTTCTCCCGAGAGAGCACTAACCTTTCTTAAATTGGAGGATATACGTCCTGGATTTTGGTCCGTTCTTCCTGACTCACCGTGTATAGTGAGTAGAACATCTAGACTCTAGACTAAACCAATATATGCTTAGTTGACATAATTACTTCCTATAATATTACACTCCTGCCATTTAAATTTGATGGTTGATTGACGTATCGGTTCCATATAACCATCTTAAATTTATTCAACGTCATACCTATTAAGTAAGCCTTCAGGCACACTCCCTGCCAAATTTCGTGCAATATTTTAACTGAGTCAACATCATACATCATCTCTAAAAGCTTTAGATTGAAAACTGTAATCCCGAGTACGCATAAATGTCTTTGCATATTTTATATTTCGCTCAATTTACACGGGAAAGCTTTTCTTATTAGGTTTATTTCACTGTAATGGTTGGATTGCCTATTTTTGTGTTACGGCTCTATGCTCCTGAAAATTCGTATTTTATGTACGGTATTTTCAAATGGCCCGAAAAATTATTTGAAGGCGAATTGCCATTTAGGCATAAATATTATAAACCAAAGTTTACTACATAGAAAAAGTAGGAAAAGTTATTTCTATACTGGATCAAAGGTCCTATGTTTAGTGGAATCAAGAATTTCTTATTAACAAAGTAATGGGTAACGTGTTTTGTCCGTTAAGGTATCATCAGACCTAAAATCATATACCTACAGGGTGTTTCAGAAGTACGGTACATAACTTAAGGGGGTGATTCCTTATAATATTCTAAGGGAAAAAGTTCATATGAACATGTGTCCGGAGTGGTCCCGTTTTTAATATACGGGGTGTGAATTTAAAACAAAAAATCGTTTTTTTATAATTTTTTTTAATAATCTTTCCCCGATTTTATTGAAATCTGGTATCTTTATTAATAATGATAAGGGACTTAATCAGCCCTAACTAGATTAAATTTATTAAGTCCAGTGGCGTCCCGGGAGCACCTTAACGAATATTATTGGACAAAAAAATGTACGCCACTGACTTTTTTGAAATTTTAATATTTTTCCCGTATTTTCTAACTAATAGTACAACTTTTTTGTTCCTTAAATTGTTTTCGTATCTTGCTTCGCTTTCGAGAGAAAAAATAAAAACCACTTTATTGCATGTACAAAAAAAATACCTGACTGAAACTGATGTCTTTCAAAGTTAATTAATAGTATATTACAATACGAGACGGAAAATGTTTCATTGGTGGTCGAGAGATTATAGTTTATCGAGACGCGTAGCGCCAATGTTACATCAGAGACCGTTTTGTTGGTCTATTTTGGTGAGATCTCTAAAGAAAAAAAAACTTCCACTTTATGGGCTACCTACAGTATGATAAAAAGTATACTGAAACTTAGAGAAAAGGTCGACATTTAAAAGCATTCAAAACTTGTGGCTTTTTTGAAGCGAAAAAGTGTAGGCTTTCGGCCTAAAAAGTCAAGTGTTTTTTCAAGAGAAAACATCAGAGATTTTTTGGTTAAAGCACCTGAAGAATTTTTGTGTATGAAGATTGCGCTTATTGTTGGAGACTCGGGAGCATGCAGGAGTGATGAACTAGTAAAGATGAAAATTTCCCATGTTAATGTTTTGCAAGAAAAGGTCGTCATCGAAATCCCTGATACGAAGACATATATAAATAGATCCTTCATCATAAGTGACCCAAATTGGATTGACGTCTTTCATAAATATGTGACTTTGCGAAACAACATTCAAAATGACAGGTTTTTCGTCCAATGGAGAAATGGAAAATTGCATAATCAGGCTATTGGATATCATTCAATCGCGAGTTTTCCTCAAAAGATAGCTACTTTCTTGAAACTTTCAAATGTAGGGTCTTTCACGGGTCATGCTTTTCGACGAACAGCCGCTACTTTATTGGTTGATAATGGAGCTGATGTTTTGCAGCTAAAAAGACTCGGCGGATGGAAATCGAGTGCAGTTGCGGAGGGATATGTAGAATCCTCACTAGAGAACAAACGAAAGACTGCTAAAATGTTATCATCTTCCTCTAAAACTGTTGATTTACCAAGTATTTCAAGTGAAGCTGCATCGCAAGAAATACGAATTTAAAATCAAACTCAACTTCAAGAGGGTTTGAAAATTTCTGTAATAAATAACAATGCCAATTTAACAATTAACGTGTATAAATAAAAATATGAATAAATAAAGAATCCGATAGTTCCTGTGTTCTTATTTTACCCCGTTTTTATAAGACCTACTCAAAAATACCGGACAAGAAAATAAGGATTGAAATGTATTAGGATTGAAACGCATTTTCCGTCCTAGGATGGAAAATGTGGATCGGAAGTAAGAAGACAGAAACGTGACATTTTCAAATTTCTAAAAAGACAGGAATGTCAATATTACATACATGGCTGAAAAAAAAACATTTAAATTAAAAATAAAAATATTTCTTTAAGTAATGATAGAAAAGAAAATGCAATAGTTGAAAATGTCCACCTTCTCATAAAACGCACGATTTCAATCGTCTCACCATTGATTCTCTTACACATTCAAAAATGCCTGCATTATTTCGTCTCGCATTGTAACTTTCAATAATTCTAATTCTTAAGTCGTTTTCATCTAGTACAGGCGTCTTTGTATCCAAGAGACATTAGATGACCCCATAAATAATTATAGTCTAGAGGATTCAAGTTGGGACTGCGAGCTGGCCAACCTTGGAGACTTGCGCGTCCAATCCAGCAATTAGAAAAAGTGATGTCGATGTATTGACGAGCAACTAGGCTAATATGAGCTGGGCTTATTTGTAGAGGTACGTCTTCTAACAGAACGTCAAGTTCTTCAGATAGAAACTGTTGTTTCCATTCAATCCGGGTGATAAAAAGTATGGTGCAATAAGACAGTCGCCAATGATCCCTGCCCATACATTCACCGAAAACTGTGCTAAAAACGACCTTTTCTAATTTTATAAGAATTATTGTCCGCCCAAAAACGTTCGTTATGAAAATTCATAATGACTTCTCTTGAAAAGAGGCCTCATCAGTAAATAAAATGTTCGGTAAATAGTATATTATTAACCAAGGTTTAGACAGCCATCATCATTGCCCGAGCGGCAAGTTTAAATCACGAGGAGCGGAGCGACGAGGGATTTAAGACGCGAGGGCTATAAGCTGTCTAAACCGTGGTTAATATAATATTTTTTCACTTGCACTTGTTTGAAGTTGAAGCTGCTAACTTCCTGGCACTAGTTGAAGGATCATCTTCTATCTCTCGAAATATAGCCTCTCCTAACTCAGGTGTGGTTACTGTTGCAGGTTCCGTATTTCGTTTAAAACTCCCAGTCTCACTCAATCTTGCATGGAGCTGTCCAAATGTTTTGGCACATGGCAGTACTCTGTTTGGATATCGTTCCTGATAAATTCGCCGAGCTTCTTCAGCATTTCCATTTGCTAGGCCATAATTGAAATTCATCTGGGCCATTTCAGCGTTAGTAAAGTTATTTATTTTTGACATGTTGTTAACAAAACAGATAAATTAGACATCAAAACTTACCTTTATATCATATTTTAATTAACTTTGAAATACATAGGAATTTTTTTCTACATGTGGTTTTTATTTTTTTTCTCGAAGACGAAGCAAGATACGAAAATAATTCAGGGATCAAGAAAGTTGTACTATTAGCTGGTAAATCCGAAAAAAAAATATCAGAATTAGGACTCGGTGGCGTACATTTTCATATGCAAATTTTTTTTAGAATATCATAAGGAACTACCCCCTTAAGTTGCGTACCGCACATAACACCCTGTAAAGTACAAGTTTATGACTTGGAATAAACTCAGTTGCAGTGTGTCCTAAAGTCCAGATATGACGTCAAGAATTTACTAATACATATTGAGTTACACATAACTGCCTATTTTCAAATTCTTATTCCTTGTTATTTATAAGATATAAAACAAAAATTAATTTTATTTTCTTTATACATAGGAAACTACTTCTGTTCCTTTCTAAATTTTTGTTAATAAATGCTCATTATTTGGCAATACCTTAACGAAAGACAAACTCGTTTTGAACATTTTTAATAACTTCGAGAGAAATTAACCTACACTCAAGTCTTATTCGTGCTTTTAGCGCCTCAACATTTGCAGGTTTCGAATTAAGAACTTTTCTTTTCCCTAAGGGAGTAAGGTCTGGAGACCTGGGTGGCCGTTCAATGGGTCCCCTTTTACCAATCCCTTGGCGTAGAAGTTCTGCATCCAAATATTCACGGACAACTCTTGCAAAATACACCAAACAGAAAAAATAGATAAAATATTAAAACATAGTTAATAAAAGGAAGACTTGTAATAAAAACCGGGTTAAAAAAAATTAAAATTTTGAGATAATCAATATTTCTGTTATATAAAGTCTCAAAGGTCCAAACTTATTTGTAGTTTTAGAAGGAAATAGAATGTTGTGAGGTAGTTTGTATTTGCAAAGGAATTTTTAATATACTTTATTAATTGTCCTTATAGGAATACCAATATTATGGGCTATTTGTTTAAGGATTATCAATTCCTTTAAAACAACCGCTTTTACTAAGGGTAGATTAAACAGTCTATAAAAAAGATAATTAAATGCTGCAAACTTAAACGAATGGGGTGGGTTAGACTTAAATTGGATGACATTATTTGTTACTGTGGGCTTTCGGTAAATCTCAAATTCTAATTTCTTTTGTAGCCCTATGTTCTTATCAGGAGCAAGTCTAGAAATGACAAACACCATTCAATTTCCATCTTAAGAGTGAATTTAATCTGGGGTGCAATTAACAAACCCTAAGAAACTCTTCAAACGATCATCGACTCCAATAAAATCAAAAAGGGGATATTTATGATTTTATGAGATAGGGAAGAGCCCATTGCTAAGCCTGAGTTTTGTTTAAAGACTATGTTATTAAATTTAAAGAAGTTTTGGTTTAAAAGGAGATGGATACGCACTCCTCCTTTAATTTAAATCACTTTGTCTAACTTTTGTTCAACAAATAAATTCTATTTATGGAGTACGATTCTAAAAAACCTCTAAATGCTTATCTACAGCTGCTATTACCTCTTCAGTATTCAGAAAACGATTTATATTCACAAACTCCTTGGGGATAAGAAAGAGACAAATTTGGTGAATAGAGTATACAGGGTGTCCCGAAATTAAGGGGCAATACTTCACCACCATATTCTCGGGCTAAAAATAATAGAATTTTTCGATATGGACATAAGTGCAGAAATGCTTGTTGAGGGAGTTACTCCCACCCCCCCTTGAATGGGGAACCCTTAAATCGTTTTTTTTTATATTTTCGAACCCGTTAATAATTAAATTCTGATATTAGGTATGGTTATAAACTTTTAACGATAAATTAGATTTTGAATTCAAAATTTCAAAAATTTAGTCATAGGCGTCACATACCGGGGTGGTTAAGAGTTTAAATAATCCCAATTTTGTAACCAGTTGTTTTTCTTAATAATTATGAAATTTTGAAGTATTTTGTGTAAAAAAAGTACCCTTAGTTCACCTTGATAGAACTTACAGTTCTTAAGTAAAATCGTTTTAAAGAAAATCACGCCCATAAAGGAGATAATTAATAAAATTATTCTTAAAGCTTTTATATCAAAAAGGTACTAAAAACAGCAAAATTTATGAAAGTAAATGCTTTTAAAATATACGTAGTCAGCTCTTACGCCTCTTACAAAACTAAATAAATTGAAAACGAAATAAATATGACAACTTATTTAGAGAGTAATAATGCGACATGAAATAGGGTTGTTTAACAAAAATGAATTAAAGAATAAAATTTAAATTTAAACCAAGAACTACTCCTTCAGAAGGTGTTCAAATAGACCCACATTTTCTCTGTTTCAAAGTCCAGCTCTACGGCGAATGTTGAATGCTCGAAGAACCTGAAAAGGATTTGTTCTTATTTCATTTCCAGCTTGAAAAAATTCGCTGAAGCAGATCCTCACGGGTATCCACCTCCGTTGCATAAACTATGTGACCCCAAAAATAATAATCGAGTGAATTTAAGTCCGGCAATCTCGCTGGCCAAGATACTGGTCCACCTCTGCCTATGCAACTTTCAGGATAATTCTCATCTAACCAGTTACGAACAGGCCATCCAAAATGGGCAGGGGCACTGTCGTGTTGGAAATACATCCCCAACCTGGACCTTAAGGGTACTTCGTCCAACAATCCTGCTAACTGATTTTGAAGAAAGGCTAAATATCTCTCGCTGGTTAAATTATTGGGCATTTCAATTGGACCAATTAACTGATTTCCAATAATTATTCTCGCCCACAAATTGACGGATAACCTATATTGACAATTAGTTTTTCGGACTGCTCTTGGATTTTCATCGTGCCAAAAGTACTTAAGTGTTACGAGTATTAAACACTTTAGTTCTACTAAATGTTGCCTCATCAGACCACACAATTTAGATTAGCAAATCTTGATGTCCTAAAATCCACCGACATAACTCGATTCTGGGTGGGAAATCTCTAGGAAACAGCTCTCGAGCCCTCTGGCAATGATATGGGTGAAGACCTTGCATCTGAGTCATTCTTTCTTTCTAAAATAAATATTCGTTATAATTATGGATAACAATAGGGTAAAGTAAAACGCATTACGATTGATTTCGGAAGGTTGACTTCTGTTGCCAATGGTCTGAGTCCAACTTGAGGATTATCTACTATTTGTTGAAGTGCATTTTTCAAATCATAGTCCCCCTAGGTCGTCCTTGCCTACGAAGGCGTTCAAACTAACCATTCTCCATCAAATTTCTATGAACCCTCCCAAATACTTTGCGTGCAGGAAGTAAGTCTCCATTGCGAAAAACGTCTGCGATATTCCTGTACCGCAGCAAAGGAACGTCCATTACAATATCCGTATACAAAGCTCGTAGTTTGAAAAATTTTGCATTTTCTTATTTATTATGTTTAATTTTACAACAGTAATAACAGCAGACAATGTCTGACACAGAAATTTAAAAGGAAACAAATATCAATTCTAATCCATGGCCTTCTATTCACAAATTTCACTTTGATTATATTATTTATATTAATTATCTCCTTTATGGACGTAATTTTCTTTAAAACGATTTTACTCAAAAACTGTAAGTTCTATCAAGATGAACTAAGGGTACCATTCTTACGCAGAATAATTTGAAGTTTCATAATTACATATTAAGAAAATAATAAAAAAAAACGACTGGTTAAAGAAATGGGATTATTTTAAACCTTATATGACGCCTATGACTAAATTTTTGAAATTCTGAATTTAGAAACTGATTTATCGTTAAAAGTTTATAACCATACCTAATTTCAAAACTTAATTATGAATGGGTTTGAAAATATAAAAAAAAGGGATTTCAGGGTTCCCCATTCGAGGGGGGTAGCTCCCTTAACTAGCATTCTATTATTTTTAGCCAAAGAATATAGTGGTAACGTATTGCCCTTAATTTCGGGACACCCTGTATATTTTAACAATGTTTACTTCAAATCCTTAAGTTTCCCATCGCCCAAGCATAATTGCAAGCATGTGCATTGTTCTGATAAGAAACTATTGTTTTCTTTTGCAGTCCAGACGTCTTCTCATACAGATATTTTTATTTTTGTCAATAATTTCTTAAGCTTAATTCTTACAGCAAACATTTTTACTGTGACAAAGTAACTGTTTCATTAAATTGATGTGGCAATATATCAACTTAAATTATTGCAAAAATCTGCAGCATAAAACAACTTCAGGTGTTTGCTTAACAATCTATGTAAACTCCGTGACATTTTCGATAAAACAGAGTACACAAATTAAATTGTAAACTTCGGAAAGATGATATATGATGATACCTACACTTTAAACAACTCAAATCTGATATGCGCAATATTATTTAACACTAAAAGTAAACTGATGAATTATTGCTACTTATACAGTGACCGCCAAAAGTCCCGCATAAATTTGATATAGGTATGCCACGAAATAACTATTTATACAATAAGTTGCGAAATGAGTGTCTTTTAGGCACGCGACCTGAAAATTGTCCAACGAGGCAAAGCCGAGTTGGACAACACGTCTAGTGGCTAAAAGACATCGTTTCGTAACGAATTATATACAAGATTTTTTGTGAAAGCGGAGAATTTGATAATTTAAGCTTTTATTAGTATTTTTAAACATTTTGAAAAGTAGGCAGGCAATCTGTTTCTAAGGCATTGTTTTTGCATTATTTAATGTCAAGTGTATTGTCAAGTACGAACGTCGCGTTTTGCCTTTTTTCCCGCAAAGTTTTTCGCAAAAATTACTTCAAATGAGTGATATTTACGAGTCTTTGGATATTGAACAAGCTGCTGAAGCTGCGCTATCCACGTTAGTACCCGAAAAATCGAAACATTTATACGAAAAAACCTACGACAACTTTAAAACCTGGGCCAACGAAAAATATATTGAGAACTTTACAGAAAAGGTATTACTAGCCTATTTCCTCGAGCTATCCACCACCTTAAGGCCGTCAACTTTGTGGAGCAAATATTCGATGCTCCGCACCATGATTTATCTGAACAAAAACGTAGATATTTGCAAATTTACAAACCTTATTGCATTTTTAAAAAGGAAAGCTACCGGATATCAGCCAAAGAAATCAAAAATATTTACAAAGCTGGAAATAGAACGCTTTATAAAACAAGCTGATTATAAAGAATTCCTGTTAGCCAAAGTTGTTTTAATCGTTGGAGTATTTGGAGAATGTAGGAGGGAAGAAATCACATTTTTGAAATAAGATGCCATCAAAGATTGTCAGTCGTTTATCAGTGTCAAAATTCCGAACACAAAAACTCATGTTCCAAGAATGTTTACGATTACTGAGGGATCAATAGATGGCATCAATTTTTTAGATCTATTTCGTAAGTACGCAAAACTTCGTCCACTGAATACGACACATCAGCGATTTTTCTTGACATATCGAAGTGGTAAATGCTGTACCCTGCCAGTTGAAATTAATACAATTGGAGGTATGCCAAAAAAAATAGCAGAATTCCTTGGACTCCCCAACACCAATGAATACACTGGCCATTGCTTCCGGCGCAGCTCTGCAACAATGTTGGCAGATTCTGGAGCGGACATGACACTTTTAAAGCGTCATGGAGGTTGGCGATCAAGCTCAGTTGCCGAGAGTTATATAGAAAATTCAATTGAACAGAAAAACGAAATAGCAAAAACTAAAAAGAATCATAGGGCAGGAAGATACGCCAAATACAAAAATAAAAGAAGTTCACTCAAAAGCAGAAGTTAGCATTGTCAGTACTAGCAGTTTATCCATTCCGACTACTAATAATTACATTGCTCTCAAAGAAGAGAAGCTAGATGCCTCTAGAATTCAGTTCAACAGTTTACATAATTGTACATTTAACATATATAATAAATAGATATTTTCATTGATTTTAATGTTTCATTTTTACTTTTAGGCACTAGTGCCTAAAACTGTCACATTTAGACACTAGTGCCTTAAAGAGTGTCATTTCGAAATTCTAATCAATATCGAAATATGTCTATTTCGAAACGCTTTCACAAAATAGCTATTTATACAACAAGTTACGGTTTTTTAAGCACGCGACTTGCGACGTTCAAAAGAATCATCTATTTTACAAAGAGTAATATCTCAACGTACTGTTTTAGGTTACCCAAGCATTAATTTTAATAATATAAGTAACTGTACTTTTAATATTTATAATAAATAGGTACAATTATAGTCTGTGTTTAGTTTTTAATTGTAAATAATTACTTTTAGGCACAGCGTGCTTAAAAGTTTTTTAAAGGAGGTTATTTAAAAATTAAAACGACAATCAAAAAGGGCTTATTATAAAACGTCAGTAGAAAAATACTTTTTGGTAGGTTCATACTTTTTACCACACTGTATATTAATACGTTTATTAGGCCATGAAATCTAAGGTTAGTTTATAGTCCTTCACAATTCTATAAATTATGACACACGTTTATTACCCATGAAAATTGTATTTAATGGAGATTGCTTTCTGGCAGTTACAACTTCCCTCAATAAAAAGGCAATATTTTTATATGGTAGTGCAATTAACTTTTGCATATGGATAACAAACAACCAGATATTTCTTTCAGGCTTGGCCAGCTTCTTGTCGAAAGTTTCGAACAGTATTAGACGGAAGATAAATTGGATACAGTTAACCTGATTTTCCGCAACTATTCTATCGGTTATTAAAGTTTAGAGGGCTGGAAACAAGTTTATCGAATTGTTTTTGCTGTAATTATTTGCCCTATTTGTTCGGGAAGTTATCAGAAAGTTGTCTTATTGATTAAGTCATATAGCTTGTGTCTGTCTGTCTCTGTTTCCTAAATACCAAGGAGCATCAACAATATTATTTGTATTTTTGATTTAAATTGTCTACTCTCATATTATGAATAATGACGCTCATTTCTTTTAAAGCTCGAAATAAGCGAAATACTTGTTGATATACGGTGAGAACGTAAAGGTTGGAACAAATTCATGTCCTTTTTTTGTAAGAAACGCTCGGACCCGTAAATTTTATATTTTTCTTTTGCATTTTTGAAGCTTATTTCATGTATACAGATTGCCCCAAAGACAAGTTATGACTGTTTACTTTATTTCTTTAAATGGATACCCCTATCTTATAGTTAAAGAGCAAATATGCATACTGGTATGCAATATTTCTTAATTTATTATAGTAAAATAGGGCAAAGAAACACACTGGGTTCTAAAAAAGATGTTTATTTAGAAAAAATGCAAAAAAAACAAGAAAAATAAAAGTAAACAATTTTTTTACTTGAAATTGTATAAAAGGCAATTATTACAAAATATTTTTCGAAATTTTCAACTAAAAAGATTTTTGTCTTCTATCAGTAAAAATATGTTAGAAAAGAGAACCTTCTTTCAACATCTACTGATGTAATCGGACAATACTGCAACTTAGGTAGTAAAGTATAAGGCCAAGACACAACTTCGTTGGATGGTTTACCTTCATAAATGCTTTTTACTGCAGTTAAGTAGTTGAATCCTTAAATATTTTTTACAGTTATATCCAATTTGTTCCTTACTTTCTTTCCTTCCTCCTACTTTACTGTTACATTTAGCGGAAAAAGAGGATATTATGTCCGGTATAAAACTGAAATTAACCTTAATTAAAACAAGATCTTTAATACACTTGCACTTTTTAACAACTCCTTACTTTGCACAACACACTGCGATTCGTAATCTAAATCCAAAATCAGTATGGATTCAAAATGTTCTGCGCTAGAAACACTTTTTTTACATTTGAAAATAATTTATTCACTAAAGGATATTCAGTTCTGGCGGTTTCTGCGACTTAGTTTATTCCATGTAAAAGATAAGTCAAGGTGTAGAAGATTCTTAAGTTTTGGCCTATTTTTACCATATACGGTGCTGCATCAGACAAAAGCACTAAAAATTTCTCATCTGGGACTGGATTTGGTAAGAAAAAGCTCGATAGGGCCTGCTGAATAAATGGGGTTACGGTTACATTTTTAGTTTTGTCTAGCTGCTTAGAAGCTATTAAATAAGGGTTGGTTGCGTTATTTTCCTGAAGTGCTCCAATCGTAAGATGTGCGATATATCTGCCACAAGCGTCCGTGCTTTCATTAAAAATAATATAAAAAATTTTATCACCCAGTGAAGCTCCAATTACTTCTAAAACGGTCTCGTATACTAAATGGACATTCTTCTTTCTAAGCGTGGATTCGTCGGGAGTGGTTTGTTGACAATATTTTTTCAAAAATACTCTAAATGCATTTTTCACACTCGCTGAATTGGCTCAAATTTCTTTTTTTGTAAATTTGATTTATGCAGTGCTGTTTTCAATTAATGTTGAACGATTTGGAACTTCTTTTCACAAACAATAATTTTTGCACAAGCTTTACAGAAGAGTTTTGTCCACTAAACTCTAACCCTGGGAAATTTTTAATCCACGAAGACGTTTTCGCCACTTTAGACACTTTGAACACATATTAGAAATCACTAGTTTCACACTGAAAATACTGAAATCTTTCGACAAACTAAAACAAAATCTACGTAAAAATACGTATTACAATCCGATATAAATACAGTTTGTTAAGCAAGTAATAATAAGGCATTATTAAATGACAATAAATAACCCCTAACAATATTCCTGCGAACCCCGGAAACCCCAATAAACACCTTGTGTATAACCAAAATGTAAATATTAATTATTATATAATTATCTTCAGATTGGAAAATCCCTAAAACAAGTGCCGAACTGGACATTAAGCCTGTGAGTCTACGAGTTCTCATGACCGAACGTTTTTATTTTTTTGATAACGCCGACGACATAAAAATATGCTCATAAAATAATAATTCGGGAAAAATATGCATTTTATTATAAGATTGACAAAATATGCAAAAAATGCATATACAGGGCTGCCCAGAAGTCCGGAATAAAATTAATATAGCCTTAACCTGTAACTTTTGGGGAAAATGCTCGGACACGTCAATTTAGTTTCTTATATGCTCACATTTTGACGTTATTCGTTTGTTTTTTTATGGATATTTGTCAAAGATATGACGACATCGATCTTTTTTTTTTAACGGAAACATACAGCTTGTGATACATCATTTGAAAGCTAATATCTCGTACAGTATGTTCATAAATTTTGGCGCGATTCTGTCAAGCTATACTGCGTCCATTAATTATGGAATAGGTAAAAAAGTACTCAAATTTTAAACATCCATATCTCCATCAAAATTATATCAATCCACTCAATTTTTGATTTATTAGGTAGGCCGTCCCTTGGACTACTTAGCACAAAGTATTTGACCTTACTTTATGTCTTTTTCATACAGGATGATGGCTAAGATACCAAGCCATGTAAAATGTGCTGATTTTAAAATTAATGTTTGGAAAATACGAAGCAATGAAAATGGAATTTTATTAGTGTACTGGTTACAGCTTTATGTTAGGTACTTACTGTACAAATTACAGCGCAGTGCCGTTCGTGTAAATTAAAAAATCTGTATATTGCAAATTATATTGACTGAAAACGTTTTACTTCTATTTGGATTTACGTTGCTAGTCAACCAATTGCCCCGTGTTAATTAAAAAAAATTAAAAAAATCGTGATATAACACTAACTTAACAATAGTAATAACAATTTAAAGAAACAACTTAATTATAAGAATAAAAATTAATAACGCGTATTGCCTCCACGGGCATTAATGACAGCTTGACAACGATTTGGCATAGTGAGAATCAGATTTCTTATAAAAACCTGATCCATATTTTCCCATATTCTTTGTAGCGTCAATCTCAGCTGAGCCAAAGTTTCTGGTCGGTTAGCTTCTGCACGAACCTCTCTGCCCATTCGATCCCATAAATGCTCTATAGGGTTAAGATCTGGGCTTCGAGCTTTCCAATTCATTACGGTAATTCCCGTTTCTGCTAGATATTCCGTTACTATTCTCGCCGTATGTGGACTTGCATTATCTTGCATAAAAATGAAGTTTTCTTCAATAAAGGGAGCAAAAGGCACAACATGCTCCTGAAGAATTTCCGTAATGTACCTGTCACTAGTTAATCGCTCTACAAATACCAATTCCGTTTTTGCCTCTAGAGATATACTTCCCCAAACCATAATTGATCCACCACCATAACTAACCCGCTCTTTAAAATTACACTGAGCATAGCGATCACCAGGTCTTCGAAACACTTTTAAACGTCTATCATTACTGTATAGACAAAAACGGGATTCGTCACTAAATGAAACATTAGCCCATTCATCTTCACCCCATGGCAAATGCTCTTGAGCAAACTGCAATCGTTCACGTCTATGGTGCGGTTCCAGCTTTGGTCCTATCGCTGCTTCGTACGGTTTCAGTTGGACCTCTTTTAAGCGATTAAGTATTGTTTGCTTACATAGTCGAACATTGTGAACGTTTGACAACCGTGCTTGTAGCTTGGTACTTGTTGTAAATCGCTCCCGAACACATTGCATTGTTAAAAACCGATCCTGATTAGCAGTTGTTTTCCTTGGTCGGCCTTGCCCTGCTCTTCTTTGATTCGATCCATATTCTCGATACCGTTTTAAAATTTTTGATATAGCCCCTTGCGTTTTATTCATGATTCTGGCAATATCAGACTGAGACCGGCCCTGCTCAAACAGTCCTCTTGCATAGGAACATTCTTCTGGAGATATGAATCGGATATTGGCATTCATTTAAAAAAATAAACTAAACAAAATGCCTTGTCAAGAACTGCCAAAAATTTATAATCTTGATAAATTGACAAGGGCAATTGGTTGACTAGCAACGTAAATCCAAATAGAAGTAAAACGTTTTCAGTCAATATAATTTGCAATATACAGATTTTTTAATTTACACGAACGGCACTGCACTGTAATTTGTACAGTAAGTACCTAACATAAAGTTATAACCAGTACACTAATAAAATTCCATTTTCATTGCTTCGTATTTTCCAAACATTAATTTTAAAATCAGCACATTTTACACGGCTTGGTATCTTATCCATGTTCCTGTGTAAAAAAGACATAAAGTGAGGTCAAATACATTGTTCTAAGTAGTTCAAGGGACAGCCTACCTAATAAACTGAAAATTGAATGGATTGATCAAGATATTGATTTTAAAATTCGAGTACTTTTTTACCTATTCCATTTTTTATTTTTTTATTTTTTTTTTAATTAACACGAACGGCACTGCGCTGTAATTTGTACAGTAAGTACCTAACATAAAGCTGTAACCAGTACACTAATAAAATTCAATTTCCATTGCTTCGTATTTTCCAAACATTAATTTTAAAATCAGCACATTTTACATGGCTTGGTATCTTAGCCATCATCCTGTATAAAAAAGACATAAAGTGAGGTCAAATACATTGTTCTAAGTAGTCCAAGGGACGGCCTACCTAATAAATCGAAAATTGAGTGGATTGATATAATTTTGATGGAGATATGGATGTTTAAAGTTTGAGTACTTTTTTACCTATTCCATAATTAATGGACGCAGTGTATTTCAAAATGGCGACTGTTAAAAGTTTTAAAAAATCCCTAGTTAAATAAGCGAAAATAATAAATCATTGATGTTTTTTTACCTTTCAAGGTAAGAAATCTTCATTATGTCTACTTTGAGCTTTAAATCAATAAATCTCCAAAACTACTGAACTGAAGTACATGAATTTTGCATCATTATAAAGGGAATTGAAAGACCTTTAAAATAAGGTATCACTCGACCCCATTTCTATTTAAGATTTTAGGGGTGGTGCCACCCCCGCCCAGGGGGCTGCACGTGTTAACGCGATTTTTTCCAAAAAAGAACTGAGCTGCCAGTAAATGTCTCTGTTTCGTTTCCGATGCGCCACCCTGTATATTTAAGGTAAATTCCCATGGCCCTAATAAAATATTTTATTACACTATAAGGGGGTACAATTAAACATAAGGTTATTAAGGTGTTACTAATGGGATAATTAAAGGTACTTAGTGCCTTCCGTAACAAATGATCTTTTATCTTATTATATAAATATTCACATTCTTGATAAGGGCTTTAGTATCGTAAGAACCGTGATTTTGATAATGGACGCGAAAATATTGAGTAAAAGGGGAAAAGAAAAAATTTTTGAAAATGGCTATATTTAGGTTTTTGATGCTTTAAGCAAAAGTGACGGTGATGTAAAATTTTGGAGATCTAAGCGGAGAAACATATGTAAGGCAAGATTAAATACAATAAAGGACGAAGTCATGAAAAAGGTCAATAGGCACACACAAGATTCTTCCGCAGTCTCTACACTGCAAAAAAGTAGTGTAAAATTACATTTTTTTTCCGTAACACTTGTGTTAAATTTCCGAAATAAAACGTGTGTTTTCATTTTTAAATAATATATTTGGGATTTTTCAGATGTAACTAAAAATTCTTAATATATTACTAAAATTTACTAGGTAAAACAGAATTACACTTTAAAATTCCTATGAAAATACCAAAATAAATTATTTACATAAATAACAAAATTTTTTAAAGTATATATTATGTAAATGCGTCAAAGCCGCTTCATGTCAAAATACATTTGACAAAGTTGCATAACCTTTTACTGAAAATGAGAAAATTACAATTTAAAACCCATTTTATTATAACTGAATAATACTTTACGGTACATATTCGGTAAAAGTCTTAACAAGTTTGACAAAATCGCATAACATATTACTGAAAATCACAGAACTCAAAAATTAAAATGTTCTATTTTCGCCAATATTACCATTGATGCATGAAAGCCGCGACGGCGCACTGTGACTATAATAATTCGGCATCTATCTTTCGGCATTCCAGTAGGAGATAAGCTTTTCTGGTTGTTTTAGGGTGGTTTTAATTGATTTACAGTGGTTGACTAAAATATTTATTGTAGTACTCGGAGTATGAAGTAAGTACCTACACCTTACTAATATACTATGATAAAATGTGAATTGTGTGCTGTTAGTTTAGGTTCCATTGATATTTATAATAAACATCAATATTTACATCGGAATTCTTATTTTTCTTCAAAAGCACCGATTGTACATTACAGTTTAAAACTTATACGGTCTTTAAACAACATGTAAGTCATTTACACTGTAAAGCAAAAGTAAAGGGTGCAGAGAAAAAACAATTCTTTTCGCATATATACGAACATATAAATAATGGGTTGGAATCAAAATGTCCCTTAAGAAAAATATGTAAATGTAAAAGATTTTTTTGTTACTTAATAAAGTAAAGTAGCTTTTATATACTGTAAGGTAGTTGTTTAGTGTTTGTGTAACATTTTGTTATTTTTAATATTATGTTTAATTAGGGTATTATATACATAATATGTATATCAAAGGTGTGTGTGTTATTTTTTTAAGTTTATCTTTTTTTGTTATTCACATATTATTAATGTTGATGTTGTGAATAAAAAGTATAGTTGAAGCTGTGGCTAACTTTTTATTCATCTTACTTTATTTTATATTAATCTATCCATCTAAGTATCTATAACCGAAATAATATTTCTTTAAATAAATATCCTTAATTTGATCAAACATCTGACGAATGTGTAAAGTCTTTTGCGGTAATGTAATATTTCGTCAAATGTGTGACCGACTGAAGGTTCGTTACAAATTTTGTTTTTATTATTATACCTATAATATAGACCCCACTTTTCACAGTTAAATTGACAGTAGTTGTAAATTTAGTTTGCATAATTATTAAACTAAAGTCTATAAAGCTCAAAGACAACTAGTTATGTAATCACAATTTAAATTTATGTCGCTTACTAATAATGATATAGATTTAACTTGTGATTGTAGCTCTTTGCTTTATAGGAAGGTTTCATTTTTTTCACAAAATTGAATAACTACTGTAAATTTACATTGCTTATTACTGAATAGTACGGAATAAAATTAAGTAATAAATTACATAAAAAAATCCAGTATATATTAGTAATTCTCATAGGAAATCTAATTTAAATTCATGATTATATAACTAAATTTACAGATATTAAATACGGGAAATTTCTATACTTTTAAGGGAAAAATAAGAATAACTGTATATATGGTGTAAAAGTTTACCTAATTTGTTTATAAAATTTACTTAATATATAACGGAAGAATGTCAACGATTTCATATAATTTTACGTAGGATATAACTTAAAAATATCGAATTTAACCTATTAATTTATTAAGAAATTTTACGGAATCTTAAACTGAATAACGTCAAGAAAAGTTTTATGTAATTTTACGGAACATTACGTTGGCCTCTGTATGACCAACGTAATGTTACTGAAAATTACATAATTATTTTTTGTAGTGTATAGAAGTTGCATAAGTTGTGACTAGTATAAGGAAACGTGTTGCAGACACGTTAGAGGGTACAGTCCAGGTAATTAATGGGTGCCTGACCGATCTTTCACAAGCTGCGCAAGCTAAATTACCCAACCAATGTGCCTTGAAGAAAACACTAAGGTGTAAGCGTAATGAGATCCATGCTGCACCCATAAATCCTATAAATCTCGGAGAACTTATCATCCCAGAATTTTACCGAGTATACCAACCTCAAACTGGCATTGAAGAATTATTCTTATTGGCAGACCCCGAAGAGGAGCCCAGTAGAATTTTAATTTTTGGTAGGCAAAGTTGGTTGCAATATTTGCAGGCCACCACTTGGTATGCTGCTGGTACATTTTCAATAGCGCCACCATTATTTACTCAAGTTTACACTGTGATGACAGTATAAAATTCATATTTCCATTCCATATTTTACGCCCGGCTACCCAATAGACAACGAACTACAATACAATCATAATATGTTTACTATGACTAATGAACTGATACCAAACCTTGCACCTACGGAAATTCAATGTGATTTTGAAAGTGGATAGTAAAAGATAAGTGAAAGACCTTTAAACAATCGGGGTGAAAACCCCATTGTAACAAATATGTAACCGTGATTTCTACACAACACACTACACAAAATTAAATGGTTTTCTATGTAAGTTAGTTTAAATGTTATCAAAAAAGCAACCGTGTCAGTGTATACAAAAAAAAAGTTGTGACCTATTGCGTAAAAAATAAATTCTACGAGGATTCAGATTGCAAAGCACATAAAAAACCCATTATATTGTTCTACTGCAGTTCGGGACATAAAAGGCGTCTCAAATTCGGAAGTATATAGGACACAAACAACCAAATAATTCTTTCTTATCATTATGTTTAGGCCGTTTTGGCCTGAAACTAGGATACGGTTTTTATGCAGGAAGAGGAATCGGGGTTTTTGACCCAGATTCCTACAAAAGTCCTATTGATAAAAATGGAAATAAGCTTGAAAAATAGCTTCGTGGGTTGTTTACATTGACGAGTTCAGATGGATCGGGTTGGAAAAAATGTAGATGTATCGGCTGAGTAAGTGGTCTTATCGTAATGTGTAAATAATCTGGAAAGAGCTTATACAAATTCTTGATATTTTATTCGATTCGGTTCGTACTTAGAGCCAATTGTATAGGTTGGGATTAACTGAAAAGTGGAGGTTAATCCAGGAGTTACTGGTAAAATGCATTGTATAACCAGAGGTTACCTCCGACCCTAAGATTAATCCTTAACTCGTGGATTGGGATGAGTTAACTCGCAATCTTGGGATAAAAAGGATAAAAATGGCGTATTTTTAACATAATATGTTTGTTTTTGAACCTGAATCTCGACTGCTGAGTAATTACACAGGATGTTCGAGAAGAACGGTCCGTAAATTACGGGGGTGATTCCCTATAATATCCTAATTCTAAGAGAAAAAGTTCATATAAACATGTGGCACCTTTAAAATAAAAGTGACTCAATTGAAAAAATAGACTTATTGGGAAAACAAGAAAAACCGTGAAATTATTATAAGTCTTCCACTATTTTCTCTCCTAATGCATTTTGAATTTAGGACAGTAATAGCTAAATGGTACTGTAACGAAAATATTAATTGCCTTTTTTGCTAAAAACCACGCTGTATGCTTTATTTTACCAAAAAATAAAAAAAACAAGTCGAGTCTCTTTAGTTTCAAACATTTTTTAAATGAGCAATAAATTATTTGAAAATAAGCCGCTATTAAATTTAAATTATTCGTATACTTTGTTCTTCATTTTATAATAATACCGTTTTCTACTAAAAACTTGGTTGTGATTTTGTAAAAATTTGAATAATGCCACTGTAAGGTTAAAAAAGTAAAACATAAAAAATAAAGAAATAGCACACAATTCTACAAAAACAATACTTTATTTAGAAAAGAGGTCTGTAAAAATCAGCATAAAAAGTGGGTATAAGATTCTTTGAGAATAAGTCTTTTAAGTCCTTCTTTATAACCTCGGACGTCATAGCAGATTTACTCGCAAATAGAGCCGTCCTAAAATAAATTGTTAAGGGGTTGGCATGCCTACTCTGTTGCAAGAACAGTAGTAATGAAGACTAAGAATTCCAGGCTTGAAGATAGGCAACCAAACATACACCATACATCAAAGTTAAAATCCAGGGTCGGCAAGTTCGCACTTGCCGCTGCATTTGAAGTGAAGTCTAATACTCATTATCGCTGATTTTTGCGCCTTCAACGCTGCCAACTCACGACCCGCCGCTTGGAATACTTCTCCAATGGATCCAAACGCGAGTCTTTTAATACTAATTAAGTTACGGAAATACTTGAAAGGAACTTCAGCTTTAAGGTAATAAGGGCCCAAACACAATTAATAAACGTAAGACCAAGAATTCCAGGCTTGAAGATAGGCAACCAAACATACACCATACATCAAAGTTAAAACCCAGGCTCGGCAAATTCACACTTGCCGCTGAATTTAAAGTGAGGTTATGGTGATGTCTAATACTCATTATCGCTCATTTTTGTGCCTTCAACGCTGCCAACTCACGACCCGCCACTTGGAATACTTCTCCAAGGGATGCAAACGCGAGTCTATTAATACTAATTCATGTTACGGAAATACTTGCAAGGAATTTCAGATTTAAGGTAATAAGGGCCCAAACGCAATTAATAAACGTCTTTAATTACTCACCGCAACTGGCGTAGAGGCATTAGTTATTTTCTTGCTGGGCTTGGGGAATCCCTGGAAAAAATAAACAGAAGTTTACAATTGCCTTATCATTTTGAATTTAATGGCAACGATATAGTCTATTTTTGAATTCATTCCTCATATTTTCAAACATTGAAAATAAATAAAGTTTCTTACTTCTTGTATTACAAATTTGTATGCCAATTAAGATACTGTCTTTCTTGTTAACCTATACCTATATAAATACCTAATAACATACAGCGGAGGTTTATTGTAGACACTTCCTATTAAATAATGCAGTTTGAAATGCAAATTATTAACCTTTGTTAGTAATGACAACAGCTTTTATTTCTAAAATAAATAGGTATTTCTATTACTCTTAATATAAAGGTAAATAAAACAATGCAGTTTTCCTCCACAGCTAAATTAATTACACTGTGGAGGAAGACTGCATAATAATATATTCTTATTGGCAATAAAACGATTTTATACATAATGAGTCACATACCGTATATAAAACGTTTTATTTATGGTACACATTATGATGGTTGTATTTATAAAACGTTTTGGTACCATTATGCAACATATCCAAAATGGCCGATGACAATCGCGTTTTAACAAGTCAGTTGTATTTCAGACTCTCTAATGACATATACGGAGCGGATGATTTCTTGGAAAAGTACTCAAAATTAAGGATATATTAAAATAATTTTCCTAAATTGTTTTGTAAATAAATTGTTTCTAATAAAATTGTGCAAGTCCAAATAAGCACATCTTTCATTTTTATAAAACTGAATTATCTCCACAGACGCTAAGACGCATAACCAATATAATAAAGAATATAAAACTAATTTTAACGGTTATAAAATACCTGGTAGAGGCACGTCTAAGTGCCAAACAAAAAATTCTTAATGGCAATAAAACGTGCTAATAAGTACTATAAATCAATACCATATTACGGATATAAAGCAGGCTTATTATCGTTATATACCTGTCTTAGCAGTCTCTGGTGTATAAAGGCTATAAGCAGGTGCTGCTGTCCCAAATCGTATTAAATGATTATATAAAGGTCATGAGAATTCTTATAAAGAGTAAAACACTTTTTACTCAGTGAACAAGCTTTAATTTATTTTTTAAAATGAATCTACAACTATATCTTTTAATTGCTTTTACTAAATATTTTTAATAAGATCACTCTAATGAGGTTAGCAAGGCATCTAGCCTGAGTCCTATTCTACTAAGAACTTTTAGTTAATTTAACAAAAATTTTAGTTAAGATTACCAAAAAACTATTCTCAGTGTTAAATTACATGAACGAGTAGAATTTTGTTGACCAATAAGATACACCTAAAATTTGGTGGCTCTATTTTTACCTTCAAAACTAACTTTGCTTTCCACATTTCAATTTCACCGGACAATGGTTTGCTGGCGCAAGATTTTAACAAAACAAACAAACACTGAAAATAATAAATAAAAAACAAACCACAAATGATGTAGACACGGCCATAGACTTCTACCCAAGATAGAAGTTCCTTTCTTTATTCCAAACAACTTTAATCAATTTTCACAAGCTATTCGATAGGCAGGTTAGTTACCGCCTGAGAAATAATGCTCATTGTAAGTATAAAAATTTGAAAAGCGAGACAACTTGGAACGAGCATAAACAGAAGAACACAAGAACTTTTAATTGAAGTAAGAGCATATTAAGATCATCAATTTAGGGCTGGCCCAAAAGGGTTTTGGCGTACACTTAAATGGCTTAATATTAACTCTACTTCTGATTATCATCCTGAAGAGATTGATACTCCTAAAAACTTTAATAAGCATATCTCAATATTCTGGCTGATAATACATTCTTAAATCGTTAAAACTCTACTTTTGGTCATATTACTTATAATTTTAAATTAATTTTGTGTGGTGGATGCTGACCGGGTGGAGAGAATCTGTTACGTTCTAATGCCAGCTTGAACCGGAATAGTAGATTCTGTAATAGTATGTAGCAGACTATATTTTCTCAACGACCAAAAAGTACGAATAAAAACAAATAAAATCTGTACAAAGCAATTAAGTTATTTATTCGCAATATTCGTAATTTCAGGTGGAGTATTATCTAGTTCCATATCTGATTCATCCGATTTTTCACTCATTTTTTGACTTGCACTAAAATTTGTCGGAAAATAATTATTACAACGCGGCCAGTTTTATCTGACACTGACAGTTTCGAAATTCATGGCAACCTATGTCGTTTAGATCAATTACAGAATTTTCATTCCGTATCTTGTTATGGAATGAAAATACACGCAAAACGCATAAGAAGCAAGTGTTTCAGAATAAATATTCCAACTCAAGAGCGAGAATTTTTACATTCTATTATCAAAAATGATTTTGGAATTATTGCATTCAGTAACGGTCGTGGAGAAAAATATTTTCTTGTTAGTCCCCTACTTAATTCAACATATGTTATTGAGAAAATTAAGAGACTTTCCATTAAATTCTTTATTAGTACTCTACGTTATATTATTTTAAAGATATAAAATATGCCTCTTACCCTTTCCCCGGTTTAATATGTTAAGACGATAACTGGCCTTCACTCTGATTGCTTCTCATATGTGAAAGCCTATTTCTCGAACTATAAATATAATTTTCAAAACATTTCGTTTTTTCGCTGAAGATGACCTTCTCTATAGTCGACACGTGTCCTAGATCAGTTACTGTTATGTAAAGGTCTCTCCCTCCCTTTTTCTGCTACTAAAGATATTTGTGTTTTTTTTTTTATTAGCTACTGACCCCGTCTCCCGAAATTTTTGCACCAATTCCAAAATGTACTTTCGATAGACTTGTCGATTTTGATGTTTATGGTTATACAGTTGGGCAGTTCTATTAGCACATTCATTGTTCGCAAAAAATAATGAAATTATTGCACCCTTTTAACAGTTGAGTAAACCATTATCACTTTTATGCCGATTCTGTAACGAAATTAACTAAACCTTACTACTCTACCGCGACCGAAGGATATATGATCTGCAACAATGATTGAAGACCACAGGAATAAAACTAGAATTGTCAAAAAAGCAAAGTTTTTCACCAGCAAATGCCATTTATCGTTGTCATTTTTTGTAACAAAATAGGTAAAAACAACCTGTTTTTGTACTATTGGCTAGGTATATAGTAAAGTCTGTGCGTTTTAAGAAGTCCGATATTGGATTAAATCACCAAGGGATGTTATCGCTTTTAAAACAGTAAGTCGGTTAAGTTACAATATCTTCGCACCTTCGCTATACTTGATCACACCGAACATCCCACTGGTTTGCTGTATTCTATTACTGGGCGAAATCAGAGGTTTCAAAACAAAATTATCTTAGAATTACGCGTTAAGCATAAATAATAATTAAACAGATAATTAAATTATTTTGCTATTATTATAGTTAAATCTATATAATAATCGGAATTGTCAAGACAAGTTGTTTTTCTTGACGAAACATGGGTATTTGCAAACGGAACTTCAACAAAAACGTCTTGGCAGGATGACTCAAAGCATTGTTATTCAAGTACCCGTGCAAGTAATGGAAAAAGGTATATTATATTACATGCTGGTAATGAAGAAGGTTTTGTTTTAAATGCCAGTTTGATATTTTCATCAACAAAAAAAATTGATGATTATCACGGCAATATGGATTCTGAAATTTTTGAGCATTGGTTCGAGGAAAAACTTTTAAAAAGTTTAGAAAAACCTTCCTTAATTGTTTTAGACAATGCCTCTTACCATACGAGACTCGAAGAGAAATTCCCTACAAGCAGCTGGAAAAAGGAAGAAATAAAAGAGTGGTTGTCAAAGAAAAACATAAACCATGAAAATTTATATTTAAAAAGTGAACTTTTAAGCAAGTGTAAAGAGCAGTCATTTAAAAAAAAGTATGTTGTTGACAAATTAGCCCTCAAATATGGACATTAAGTTTTGAGATTGCCGCCCTACCATTGTCATTACAACGCAATTGAATTGGTATGGGGTATTAGCAAGAACTATTATGACAAACATGCCTGTAAAAATATCGGTAAGCCTAGCGTTATAAAGTTATGGGAGGAGGCGCTTAGCCAAGCGGGCAAAGAAGAATGGCGGAAATGCATTGAACACACAGAAAAAATTATTTTTGAATCTTATGAGACAGAACAGGTTATAGACGAAGTAAGACCGTTAATTATTACGAATGATGATGATGATGACGATGATGTTGATTCTGATGAGTCTGAAAGCATGGGTGAAATTTCAAATGCAGAGGAAGACTACTTTTAGTAGTACCTATCTACAAGTAGGTACGTTCTGTCGCAAGACTACAAAATCGGTTCTTTTTAGAACCAAAACTTTATAAAAAAGAATTCGTAAAACTAATTTGTCTGAATACTACAAAAGCTAAAAAATTATTATTTTTCTTTACCTAAACTAATTTTTTATTTACTTTAAATTATTTTATTTAGAAAATGTAATTCATCAACATCCAAAATTACCTTCAATATAATTTATTGTTTGAGAGCCACCGACATAATGCTCAAGAGGTTTTATGGCTTAGCAGACTTCTTAAAACGCACAGACTTTAGCGATGTTAAACTCTGGGGTTATACTCTACATAAAAATACCTTTAGAACAAAGTATCACTCGACCCCCATTACATTTAAAATGTCGAAGGTAGTTGTCACCCCCGCTAGGGGTTTGACTTTCAGGGGGCGAAAATGCCAAAAAAATATTTTCCACTAAAATCAAAATTCGACGGGTCCTAGCGGGTTTTTTTTTTAACTGGGGTGCCTAAAATTGGTTTTGTTTCGTTTTTAAATGGCCACCCTGTATGTACTTCCTATGCACCTTTAAAATAATTAATTCTACATCAGTCGAGAAGCGAGCATTTTTTGAAACCTTTATAAAAATCTGTAGCACGTGTATATTTTTGTATAAGAGTAGTATACTTTACGGAGCTCAAAGAGTTTGAGTAACTTTTTAAAAAAATTTCCATAAACTTTACTCCAAAGGTGTCAAAAACAAATTTAACTTCACAAAACATGCTGTACGTGACACTTTAACCTATTTATAAGTCCGAACTTGCCACGAAGACAATTTATTTAGTATAGAAATAGAATAACGAAATTTTTGTTGCCGAAACTTTTACAAAAAATCTGTTAAGTGAACTAGAAATCCTCCGGCGTCATCAGATTTCTAGAAATAGTTTAGCCACCTTCAAGGATTGTTGAAAGCTATTTGTTTTTATATTTTTACTGCGTTCTGGTAGTTTTCTTTTGTCATGGGAAAGTTGAATAATATATTTATAGAGCAATGAGACGATGCTAATTTATGTTGTTGAGGGTAATTTGAATCGTAAGGGATGACATGGTCTGTTTGGGTCAAATCATTACAATTAATTTGTCTTCTTTAACAAGTTATGAAACATGTTTTGTTATATAGTCTGGATACGGCCTTACTTTGTAAATAACCAAAATATAATGTACTGTATTTTTACTTTAAAGCCGGTCCTGTTTAATAGAACTAATCGGATTAACAGAAAACGAGCAATTGGCACAATGATTTTTAGAGCAAAATATATTTAGTTTTAACTCGAAATGTCGGAACTGTTGATAAATTGATGAAAAGCATAAGGAAACCCAAAAGCCTATTTATTTTGTTTCCTTTTGTTCAAATTGATGATGTTGCGAAATCATTTTTATGCTTTATGTTAAATCAAAGGGAAAAATGGAAAACAGAGTTGTTAAACATGAAAGGAAAGATGATTTAAGGGGACTGAGTTGAACTCGATTCTTTTTACGCTTTGCTTCTTGATCGATCGATAAATATAATAAGACAATAAGAAAAAATTTAATGAATGGGAATTGATTACGCGTTCTGGCTTGTTGGTGAGTGGTGCCCTAAGAAGCGTAATAAACCAAAAATTGTAAAGGTTCTAAATCAGGGAAGTTTTTTTCTTTATTTTAACGTATTTTTATGTTGTGTCTAGAAATATTTAGGTCAATCCGATATCAATCAATGATAATGTAGAGTTTTACGCGGGAAATGTAAATTTAACGTCCGCCTCGGTAAAGAGTAGGCAGTTTGGGTACGTAGCAATTACAGTAAAACCTCTGTTTTTGATCTCTATAAAGTGACAACCTGCGTTAAACGACCGGTTATGAACGCCCCATATTTAAAAAAGGAAATTCCATTGCTTATACTCCTCTTTACCGGCCCATCTGTTACACGACCGCGGGCACTCATCATCGGAATTTTTAGTAAACATTTATCCTAAAGATACTCTCCATTAAGGGCAGTAATACCCGACCCAACAATTCTTAAGAAATATAGGTACATGCACCAATTACTTTATTGCAGGCGATCCATTTAATTTGCTTTATAGGCTGATGAATAGGTTGCTGACATTAGTTTTAAACAGTATTTGTGTGTTTTGGGACTAACGTGAATATTTGAAGATGGTGGGAAGAAGGAAATGTCTTTCTTTAAGCGAGAAAATTAAAATAATCGAGGAAAGTAAAAATGCTGGTTTAAGTACCAGAAAATTGGCTGAAAAATTTAAAGTGGGTAAGACCCAAGTGACTATGTTGCTTTAAAATAAAGCAGAAGTTAGAAATTTGTTCTCAGAAGATGGCAACGCTGAGCAAAAAAGAATATTTCCCGAAACTGAAGGACTGGCAGTGGACCAACTTATTTTAACTAGTTTTGTAAGGCGCGAAATAATCGCGAAACAAGCAACCAATATCCGTGCCCATAATTCAAGCGACAAATTCGTCGGCACGATCAGTGGCGCACCCAGGGGGGGGGGGGTTTTGGGGGTTAAACCCCCCCCCCAGAGACTCTCAACCTATGCCTGATATTCCTAAATCCTGACAAATCTGACAATGTGCTAGTGCCATACATTGCAACTCCATGGTATTTATTGGATTCTCCCATATTTATGATTGAATAAAATATTTCTTATTATTTTAATTTTTTTACTCCCCTCTACAGAAGGGGGTAGAATTTTTTGGTTATAAGCTGAAAAACACAGCCACAAGGGTATGTTTTAAGGGCGCACGTATCGGTAAGTTACCTCTCTAATGGGTCTAGAACAACAAAGTGTGGATGACAGCAGACATCATGATAACATGGCTTCACAGATTTAATACCAAGATGAAGAAGCAGAATAGAAGAGTGGTATTGTTTCTGGATCTGCAACGTCTCATCCCAAAATTATTTTTAATAATGGTAACAATTTTGACAAGTCTACAAATATTTCTCAATTGTTATTAAATTGTGAATCTGAATTTTATAAAAATAAAATAAAAAATATGAAGCAATCATTAATTTCTGATTATTTTCAAAAATAAGAATTTCAAAGCTCACACTCACAGTACCTACATTGTATAATATGTATACATGTTAGTATGCATGTGCAGTATATACATATTGGTAAATTGGCTTCATCTCATTTAATTTTAGTTCTGATAAATCCAAACAAAAATATTTACCTTAATACAAAGTTGCTTAGTTTGGGCGCTAGACGGCGCTGAAGTGACAATTTTCAAATCGTTTTTCTGGATTAATTCAAAAACTGCTCATATTATTTTGCTGAAATTTGGTACGATGGCATAGCTTTATGGGACAAAAAAAACCCATGTCACAATTTTGATTAATATCAGTCCATGGGCGTAGAACCTGGGTTTTTTCCTAATTGCTTGTTTCAGATTTTTATGCCAATGAAACAAGAGGAGTTTGGGTACAAGATTCAGATGAACCAACTCATTTGCTACAAAGACTCGATTCCTCTGACGGTTTTCGAGAAATTTGCATTTTATTACTTAATACGTATTAGTTTTTACGAGAAGAAAAAAAAAACTAAATCATAAACAGAAATAAATAGAAATATCATAAAAATTGCTCAAAATGTCCAACATTTTCATGAATACAAAGATTTATACGTCGAAGAAAATTAAAACACACTCTTTGCAGAACTTGTTCATCGCCCTTGAGAATATTTATTGCATCTTGAATACGTTGCCATAGTTATTCTGCGTTATCTGGAGTTGTCCTGTAAACCACTATCTTAAGATGCCCCCATAAGAAATAATCCAATGGATTTAAGTCCGTAGATCGTGCTGGCCAATTTACAGGGGCATTACCTCTACCAATCTATATTTGGGTACTGCTGATTCAAAAAGTTTCTAACATTTAATGCAAAATGTGGTGGAGCTCCATCGTGCATAAATCACATATCTCTCCGAAGTTGTAAAGGTAAATGGAGCTCCATCGTGCATAAACCACATATCTCTCCGAAGTTGTAAAGGTAAATCTTCTAGCAAATATGGCAGCGTATTTTGCAAATAAATTTCCCCGGTTAATCTTTGTGGAATAATGACAGGACCAACAATGTGATTACCAATTATTCCAGCCCACACATTAATTCTAAACTCATTTTAAAAATGTTTTACCTTGATAGCATGTGGATTTTCATCCGCATAAACATGTTCATTATGAAAATTTGTAATCTCTCTTCTTGTGAAACATGCTTCATCGGTAAACAACATATTGTTGGCAAAGTTGGGATTCTCTTCTCTCTGCCTATGAACAAGCCGACTAAAAACCAGGCGCATTTCAGGATCATTAGGTAAAAGATCTTGAACTGGTATCTTATGGTATGGATATAGCAACCGTTCTTAACAATAATCGTATGTTGTCAGCTGAAACTAATAATAACCAACAATAACAATCGTTTGTGAGGTATAAGGTTGTGTTGTACATACCTGAAAAATACCGTGGGAACCAAAAGCAGATGATAAGAAAACTGTTCAAGAGGTTTTCTGTAGTAAATAAGTTGGTTTAATCTAAATTTTAAACTTAAACCTCTTTATCTTCCATTGGCGTAGATATTCAAAACAGAAAAATTCTATAAAACCCAAATATTACGTGGTAAAAACTACTACGTATTAAGTAATAAAATGCAAATTTCTCGAAAACCGTCAGAGGAATCGAGTCTTATCAAGAGTACCTTTTTTGTAGCAAATGAGCTGGTTCATCTCAATTTTGTGCCCAAACCCCTCTTGTTCCATTGGCATAGAAATCTGAAACAAGCAATTAGTAAAAAACCCAGGTTCTTAGCCCATGGACTGATATTAATCAGAATTGTGACATGGATTCTTTTGCTCCAGAAAGCTATGTCAACGTACCAAATTTTGGCAAAATAGTACGAGCAGTTTTTGAATTAATCCAGAAAAACGATTTAAAAATTGTCACTTCAGCGCCGTCTAACGTACAAACTAAGCAGCTTTGTACTAAGATAAGTTTACTTAATTTTGGTCTGAAGAATATGTGGTAGGTTTTTGTAAAGACCTTTTACAGACACCCTGTATGTAGATACTAATAAACAAATAGTGTAACATGCAGACCAGTTGTTTTAATTGTTCTCTATTAACCCACCAACATTTGATTCCCCGAGGGTGGACGCTATTGAGAGATTTTACCGTATTTTTAATTTGGAAAGTATAGGAGCCACATCAGATAAGATGTCCATTCCAAGGCAAAGGGGTTCCTTTTACTAATAAATGTTGAAATAATAAATTTTTTAATTAAAGTAAATGTTTAGGCATTCAAACTTCGATTTTGCTTTTCAATCTTAACAAAAGAATATACACAGAACTCTAATTATATCCAATGTCCACAAAAAATTAAGGAAAATGAAATTCCTAACTTTTAACGAATATCTTGTAAATTTAATAAAGAAAAAAAACTTTTTACATTAAAAAGTTAAGAGAGCGAGAGAACCAGCAGATTTTGTGTATTAAGTGTAAAATCTTCTAAAAATTTTTTTAATGCAGAGCCCTTTAGGCCCTAGGACATCATCAGTGCTTTCTAAAAAGCGAGGAAGAACCCAATTTGTAGAGGAATTTCATTTGAGAATTTTTATTTTTAAAAAATTTAATTGGAAAAGAAAATTAGACAAATGTTATCTTTTGTTGAAAGCTATTCTTGTAAATCTTATAGAAATATTTGATTTTTACTCACTTTGTCAGGAAACAGGAATAATTCGTTGATAATGGTATATTACGTACCGAGGTGGAAAGTGTTTAATTACTGTCGAGAGAGTCGGTAGTTAACCGAGGCGCGAAGCGGAGACGGTAATAAAACTTTACGTCGAGGTTTGTATACTATTTTATTTACAACCACTTTATCCACTTCTTAAGCTGGATTTATAAACTCGAAGCCGGCGTCGGCGTCGGCGCTCGCGCTGGCCTGGGCGCTGGGAGTTAAACAAGTGAATCGTAATAGAGTGATTTATAAACTTCATCGGCGTTCGCGCTGGCGCCGGCTGGCGGTCAACATAAACCATCTTTATCTTTCCAGCGCCGGCGTTCATAGAAAATCCGTAGCACCGCGTCATAACCAATGGGATTTTAGCATTTCTGGCAAGTCATCGTTGGCATCTGCCAAACTGTCAACGGCTAATCGTCATTTTAATTTTACTACCCCTAAGACACCAAGTAACTTCTTTTGCCTTGCTAAATCCATTTATTTAACTCTTTCTTTTTGTTCTAATAACTGGCTAGAGAAAACACCACCAAGAGTACAAACTAAAAATGTCAGAACTGTCAGATTATGTTTTTATTTGTCAACACTGCGAACGCGAACGCCAAGTTTATAAATGCCCACTATGTATGTCTATGACGAGCGCTGGCGCCGACGCCAGCGCCGACGCCGGCGAGGGTTTATAAATCCAGCTTTATTATTTTGAATTAAAATTATTATTAAAAGCGAAATGTCATTTTGACTTTTTCATTTAATAATTAGGTCATAGACAAGGGAGATGCGCTTATGGTAGGGATATATAGGCAACTTAACATACCAAATTGGTTCCCTAATAGCGCCATTCGTGACTGGTTGAAAAACTAAATGTACCAATGGGGGTGAGGGCGGGGGTCGGCGCCACGCATGAAAGTTTAAATTTTACCACTTTGAATTCAAATTTTCGCGCTTCTAACTCTGATGGAAAAGTTAAAAGCGCAAACCTTTTGAATTAAAGTTAATATATTTTGGGAGAATAAAAAGAAGTTGTAACAACGTTTTTGACATGGCGACAAGTTTTATTGGTATAAGACATTTACATAAATTAATATAACCAGGCAAGTTTTACCTAGGATTGCGCTGTAAAGATTTAACATAGGAACAGCGTTCAGCTTTAAACACTATCCTCTTCTGCCATGCTTAATTTTCTGGTCATATCCAAAATGTGTGTGACAAACTCTATACGTTTTTTGAATGCCAATGTTGTCTTCGCCACAGAGTACCCAAAGCTTATGCGTCGAAAAATACACGGACATTATACTTAAGATCGTAAACTATCATAACTCTAAGAAAATCAGTATATAAGTAATGTTTCTGATTATTCAGGATCAAGAGGTGTCCTGCGTACATTTTTTTTTAGATAGCAACAATATTTTGTATACAGAATAGGCGCAGGGGTGCCTTTTTGGCTCTTCACAATACACACTTTTTATTACTTCGCTAAAGCAACAAAAAACTTACCTGGTCGCCTTTTCGAAACCTGTGCATTTTCACACGTTTCCCACTTTGTACTTTACATCCGAAAACGCAACAATAAATTACCATTTTAGCAGATTAAACTTAATAAACTAATACGTCGCGCCGCTTCGTTTAAAAATTTAATTTTAAAATGTCAATGTCAGTTGGGTCCTACTCCGGAAGATATTTTTATTATGAATCAGCGCATAAGTCATATTTTTATCTTTATCGCACCTTAGCTGGTACGGTTGACTGCAGAGAGAGAAAGATATAGAACGTTCCCCACGCTCATTTTGTTTGTCGCTACCAACGTTAGGATATGAGCAACCTTATAAAACAAAATCCCCACAATAGCGCCATCAGCGTCTGGTTGAAAAACTACGCGAACGGGGAACGATCTTCACCACTTAAGTTATCCTAACCTGAATTACACAGAGAATTTGAAATAACCGCAGGTGGTAAAATAATAATACACATCAAGATGGCAAATTTAATTTCTTGAATATGGTTTCCATTTCACTAAACAATATATTTTTTTCTGAAAACGTATGTAGTGTTAAAAATTTGGCACTACATCGAAAAAAATGCTCAGATGAGGAATTTGAGTTTGTTGCTACTCAACCAGAAATTCGGAAAACAGGAAAAGTAGTAGAAAAAAAACTTTTGCATTCTAAAAGCCGCCCGAGATGTGGCAAGGCATATAACAGTTTTAAAGAATGGTGTACGAAAAACAAAGTTAAAAATCCTGGTTGTGAATCGGCGCTACTAGCTTATTTTAGTGAAAATGCCAAGACAAACAAGATATTAACGCTTTGGTCAGTCTATTCATTAAAGATCACTCTATCAATTAGGGAAGAAGTAGACATATCTAAACACGCAAAGCTATTGGCATTTTTAAAGAAGCAAAACAAAGGATGCAAGCCGAAAAAATCGAACACACTCTATATGGAAAATATTCAAACTCTTTTGGAACAAGCACCCATGGAATTTCTTGTTCAAAAGGTATTTTAGGCCAAAGGGTTGACAATTTCTATATTAACTTGTTATTTTCTGTAGGTCGCATTGGTTATTGGTGTCTCAGGCGCCTGCCGATCAGATGAATTATACAAAATGAAAACAACAGACGTTGAGACGTTCACTTTTTAGAAGAGAAGGTCGCGATTGAATAAGAGAATAGCAAAACGGACCAGCCACGATTACTTATGATAACTAATATGAAATGGATTGCACCACTTAAGGGGTACATAACTTTTCGGAAAAATATACAGGATGGAAAGCTTTTCATGCAAATCAGATATGGAAAAATTACTAAACAATATATTGTGCACAACACTATAAAACAGTTTCCAAAAAAAATTGCAGCTTTTCTGAAGCTGAATATTGATAGTTTTACTGGCCACTGTTTCAGAATAACATCATCGGAACTTTTAGTAAACATTAATGCTAAAAATACTCTCCATTACACAATTGTTAAGAAATATAGGGACATACACTAATTACTTTATTGCGGACGGATCCATTCAACTTGCTTTGAAGGCTGATAAATTGGCTGTTCACATTAGTTCTGTTTTGAACACTTTTTGTGTGTTTTGGGACTAACGTGAATCTTTGAAAATGGCAGGGAAAGGGAAATGTCTTTCTTTAAGCGAAGAGATTGAAATAATCGAGGAAAGTGGAAAAGCTAGTTTAAGTACCAGGAAATTGGCTGAAAAATTTAAAGTGGGTAAGACCCAAGTGACTATGTTGCTTGAAAATCAAATCCAATTTCATAAGAAACTGTTCTAGAAACTGACCGACGCCGACGGTTCGAAAAAACTGGAAATTGTAGAGATAAGCGACGATCAGGACGACCAGCAGTAGTAGATAAAGAAAAAAGTTTAGAAATTTTACAACATGTTGTTGAAACCCCTGTTTCTTCATTAAGAAAAATTTCTCAAGTAAGTGACTTCTGCTTCAAATCCGTCTATACTGTTTTAATAAAACATAAATATCACCCTTTCAAAATACATGTAGTTCAAGAGTTATCAGAAGATGATTATGAGCGAAGAATTGAATTTTGTGATATTATGATATCAAGGTTTGACAAAAATAACCAGAAATTCGTAAGATGTTTTAGGTTGGGCCTAAGCAGCCTGTGACTGAGCCCCGCCTTAATAAAGACTTTTTGAATTTGAAGCTTTCGTACACATAAATAGCCTAAGAAGTGCTTTGAAATCGAATTAGAAACGCATTTGGTTGTTCGAAACAGTCATAATAACATTAAATTGCGTCAGTGAGCTCGCTGCCGTCATTTTCTTTAGAAATTGCCGTCTTTGTCCACACAAACCAGCCCTAGAATATAGTTTCAGCTGTGTTTTAGTAAACAATTTATACAAGACAGAGAGGGGCAAAACAAAACCAACATAATTATACTTCGAAGTGCCCCCATTCACGTCAAAGTCATGCGGAGTGTATACAGTTTGTCGGAAATGCAAATGTTCGGCGTGGCTAAAGAACCTGCGTTTTAGTTTAGCATTCAGTTTTAAAACCCCATCAGTCACAGCCAGGTATGGGTAGGTAGAAAATTATACATATTCTATTGTATGTTCTACGCGTAGAAAATTATTTTTCTACACTAATCAGTTTTCTACATTTTCTACATCTTGAGATGTAGAAAATGATTTATTTAGATTATGGGCCATTATTTTTGTTTAAATGTTTATTAAAATAATGAAAATATATCATTCTAATATTTATTATAATGATGATACTCGTCTAATGGGATTTTGTGACAGAATGTCCCCTAAAGAATTACAAAATGGCTTTGTATGATGTTTGGATGTAATATACCTTTCTTTGTTGTTGAATCGGACCATTTAAAAAACTTTATAGGACTCTTACGTCCATCATACAAATTACCTACAAGAAAAACATTGTCATCAAATCTCCTCCGAAAATATTCTGAGAATTGTAAAAAATCCATTAAAAACTTTGATAATGAATCTGTTATGCTGATTGATGGTTGGAAGAACTCATCGAGTAACACAAAAAACGTTGTTGGCTTTATTTACAATGTTGATGATAACATAGCTTTTCTGAAGTCGTTTAACTTGACAGGTGAAAAGACACTGATGATAAACTGCAAGAGATTGTGGAAAGCTGTGCAGTTATAGCTAAGAAAGTTTACAATACAGAAATTTGCGCTGTCTACTCAGACAATGCAGGCAACATGAAAAGAATGGGTGCGCAGATAAATATGTCTTATACCAATAGCAACAGCCATACATCGAATATAAGTGCAACATAATTAGTTTCTGAAAACATCGCGGGAAAAGTTCAATCATTCAAGAGTTTTTGTCACCTGACCTTGAGAATAGCCTATTAAAATTAGGTGGTAAAAGAGCTGGTGAAAGACGTTTTCGCTACTCATCTATCAATCACTTAGAGAATTGAACTAACCTGAGCTACCCTTATTTAAACACAAAATAACAAAACTAGTATTTGACAAATACTAACTTTCTTTGTGTGTTCTTATTCTTTTTATTTTACTTAACAGTAGTGTTTTCTGAATAGTTACTGAAGCAATGGTTTTACTGGTTCTGTTCAGGTTAGTTGATCTGATAATTGAATTTAGACACCGTGTAAAGTGTTATAAGAATTTATAAAGTAGTTTATAAATTCTCATTACACTTTACTAGGCAGCGATAACATAGGATGAAGCTTTTCAGCTAATTCCTAAAAAGTTCGAACTTTTGTAATTTCTTTGTTCGTGAAATATAGAGTGGCAAAAAAGTCGGGCATAATGCCTGTAACTTTTGAATTACCTCGTATACGAAACCAATTCAAGATGCTGAAGTTAGCTTTGAAATATTTCGAATAGCGAAAACTTATCGGCCTTTTATAGATAGTGAGTTTGTTAAGCAATGTTTAGATATCGCCGCAAAAGTTTTAAGTATTTTTCTATAGCACTCGACGAATCTACAGATATAAGTTCCACTGCTGAACTCTTAATATTTTTACGAGGTGTAACGCAAAATTTTGAAGTGAGTGAAGAACTGATTGGTATGAGTTCTTTGACAAGTCAAACCAAGGGGAGTGACATGCTAAAAGCTCTTCAGGAAAAATGTTTTATAATGAATTTGTATTTAACGAAAATATCTGGAATTACGACTGACGGAGCACCTTCAATGGTTGGAAGTACATCTGGGATAGTAACTATGTTAAAAAAATATTTAAAAACTAAAAACATAAATACCAAGGAATTAATGCAGTTTCATTGCATTATACATCAAGAGGCCCTCTGTTCAAAATTATTGGGATTTGAAAATGTGATGAAAGTTGTAGTGCCTACTGTAAACTTTATAAAATCACGAGGTCTCAATCACCGACAATTCAAATAATTTCTCGAGGTTATTGAAAGCGAATATGGTGATCTCCACTGAAGAAAGGTGGCTAAGTCGTGGGTTGACACTACAGCGGTTTCTTAACTTGATTGAAGAAATCCAATTATTTCTGGCGGACAAGAAAAACGACGTCCCCGAACTCGACAACCCTGATTGGCTGTGTGACTTAGCGTTTCTTGTAGACATCACAAATCACTTGAATGTCTTAAATACGCGACTCCAAGGCAAATATCAATTGGTTTCGCAGTTATACTCTCATGTTTCGTCCTTTCAATGCAAATTGAGTCTTTTCAGGACACAAATAAATTCAGCCAATTACAGTTCGGAACTACAAAAAAATTATGGAGAAAGTCAATAAAACTGACGTCAATTTCGCTCATGTTGAAAAAATTGATATTTTGATACAAGCTTTTCAAAATCGTTTTGTAGGCTTCAAAAAAGATATACCTTTATTAGACATTTTCAGCAATCCTTTCAACATTTCACCCGAAAATGCGCCGGAATCAATGCAGCTGGAATTAATAGACATGCAAAATGATGATAGTTTACGAAACAAATTTAATGAAGGTAATTTATTCAACGTCTACCGTTGCGTTGATAAAAACGCTTATAAAGAGTTGCGAAAAAATGCATTGAAATGCGCAAGCTTATTTGGATCGACGTATATTTGTGAACAAACGTTTTCAGTGATGAAACTAAACAAAATGAAAAACCGAAACCGTCTGGCAAATGAAAATTTGGAAGCAATTTTACGTGTGGCGACAAGTAATGTGGAGCCAAATATAAAAAAAACTTGTTAGTTCAATGCAATGTCATGCATAAAAATAATAAAACATGAAATATTACATTGTAATGATTAGATTACCTTACGATTACATAATTACAACAAACATTTTTCAAGGTTCTTTTATTTTTATCATTGTATTTCATACTATTTAAAAATAAAATTTTTTGTGTTAATAAGTATTGTTTGTAGTGGCCCGTCCTTGGCTTATATTTTTCCCGAGTTGCCCCTGTTCCCTATAAGTCTGTGCATCCCTGGTCTAACCTAATATCGGTTCTTGAGCTACAACGAAAGTAAATAGGTCCAGCAGCAACGGTTAAAGCAGATCAACGGAAGGAAAATTGATTTCGACCTGCTATGCCAAAGGCAATTGTATGGTAATGGGCAAAGGAGGTTTTCTAAGTCTAGTGTTTAGACTATGCCCGCAGGGTCCAGGCATATCCGACTATGACAAAATCACCTTTCAATCTCTAATGATAATACCCCTGTATGTATTATTCATTTATGATAATTTTCGGTAAATGCAGGTTAGAGGGCTTTGAGAAGAACTCAAGGCTTGAGTAAGATTAAGAGCTGTAGGAACTAAGGATGTTACATGATCTTTTTAGGGGTATCTCATCCCGCTTCTGAACTTATACAGAGCACAAACAAAACTAAGTACGCTAATGAACTAAAATATCAATTAATTTATTACAACATGCCTTAATTGGAAAAATATTCCGCAAACAGCAGGGCACGTTTATAACTTAAACGATAATTGCTTCCATTTAATAGAATTCCATACAAACCCGTCTATCCATCCGTGAATTAATTGGAATCTTGCGTATTAAGTTTCTTTTAAGGGCAGAAACCAATAAATCTCAGGAAATTTGCTATTATACAGGGTAATTCGCGGCGAGTGGTCTATTACAACTTCTCGGAAACTGGACTGAATATAAAAGTAATTCCATGGTAGAGGAAATTAAATACTTGTTATATTTCACAATTATAATTCAGTTGCCTGGCCTGACACGTGTTTCGACCCTTGCGGATCATTATCGGCATATAGGACAATACTAAATTCTACGTGTAGTTACAAAGTTAATATCTAAGTAATAGTAATGGTAAACATGTCAACATTATTTACATCTAAGTAATAAAATTAAGAAAATGATATTGTGTATATAATTATAATTTTTTTCGTTCATAGTTATTGACAGTGTTTATTGTATATTAATCCTAAGTTATTAGACTATTAAGCACTTGATTGGCACCTGAAGGTATTTTAATTTGATTATTAACAACATTACATCGATTTTTTTAACGTTCTTATGATTGCTAATGTTTCTAATAGGTTGTGTTTTCTACTCTTGTGTTAGGTATATATATCGGTTTTATTGTGTTGGATATTGAGTAGTTATTTATTATATAGTGATCCGCTATTCCTGTTATATTTTGTTTTTTTTAAATCAATATCCAACAAAATAAAACCGAAAAATCTTTAAAAAATCCTTTACTTGTCAGATGGAGTAGATAAATATAACATACTATTTAGGAAAATATTTCCTAGCCATCTGATTTAAAACCTTATACTATAAGGCCGTATTTGGCTAACACAGTTAGCGCTACAATACTAAATTGATTGCTTAAAACTACCAAGAAAGGAAGACCTTTCTGTTGGTAGGAATGCTGCTACCTATGGACCGGTTTCGAACTTATTGGTTCTCGTTAGCATAGGGTAAGCGCACACATACCTAACAACAGAAAGGCCTCAAGTCTTTATAACCAGTTTTATCGTCCTGCTCAGGCAGTGAACGATAAGTGGCGCCATCTCTTAGAAGTTTTAAGCAATCAGAAGAGAGGACTATACCATTAGGTACATTAAAAACTAAAAATCTTTAAAAAATCCTTTACTTGTCAGATGGAGTAGATAAATATAACATACTAATTAGGAAAATATTTCCTAGCCATCTGATTTAAAACCCTATACTATAAGGCCGTATTTGGCTAACACAGTTAGCGCTACAATACTAAATTGATTGCTTAAAACTACCAAGAAAGGAATAAAGGAAAAAACCGATATATACTCAACACAAGGGTAGAAAACTCAACCTATTAGAAACATTAGCAATCAAAAAGCTTAAAAAAATCGATGTAATGTTGTTAATAATCAAACTGAAATACCTTCGGGTGTTAATCTAATACTTAAGAGTCTAATAACTTATGATAAATATACAATAAACAGATTTAGCCTCAACATATCGCGCGACAATACATCGAACGACAATTCACCGCCGACAGTTCATCGCAGAGACAATTTATCGTGCGACAATTTATCGCCGTATTGTTATACATATATATATATATTGTAACAATTAAAACAGAAGATATATAGACGTATATTGGTTAAACAGCGCTAACACGGCATCTAATCCACCTTTTTGGTTCCAATTCGCCTTTTTCAAGTTCACCGGGGAATATTAATTCAGAAAACCTAAACTAACCCCTTAAGAGGATTAGGTAATTATAGTATTAAGTAATTGTAGTACTCAACATGACCCAAAATGAAAAATATAGAAATTATATCTGTAAAATCATTAACAGGTATCTAATTTAAATATTATAATTTTGGTATTTCAAGGAAGAGGATTAAGTAATTATGGTACTCATGAAAAATATAGAAGAATTTGCGATGAATTGACGCGCGATAAGGTGTCGTAGCGATGAATTGTCGCGCGATCAATTGTCGGCGATGAAAAGTCGCGCAGTGAAATGTCGTACGATGAATTGACGGGACACCCAATAAACACTGTCAATAATTATGAACGAAAAAACCCATAATTATATACTACACAATATCATTTTCTTAATTTTATTACTTAGATGTAAATACCTCTATAATCACACCTGTAACTTAGTTGTATCTTTGTTCTGTCTGTCAATTCACTTCATCTCCCTAATTTTATTTTAATGACATATTGACATGTTTACCATTACTATTACTTATATATTAACTTTGTAACTACACGTAGAATTTAGTATTGTCTTGTATTCCTTCAATAATCAAACACGTGTTAGGCAACTGAATTATAATTATGAAATATAACAAGTAAGACTTTAATTTCCTCTACCATGGAATATCCATTTCACCAAGCATGTAGCCCATCACAAATCAATTATATAAAAGCAATTATTTATTTACCGCAATAACTGTTAATTTATTTATTACCCATTGACCTACAAATGCTGACTCTGACAGAGCATTTTGACAAATTGATTACTATAGACAGACAGGAGTCTCGTAGGACGAACTCATTACACGATCACATTATACATGCAAATCCCAACAAAGCTTATAAACTATCTAGGGACTGGCTGTTACCTTGACCCTAATGATTAGATGTAATCAAATAATTCAATAACTAAAGTAACTACTTTTCACGAATTTCTTTATTATTTCCAACCCAAACCCTTCTAAACAGACGCAGTGCTGAGAAATATAGAAATAATAGACGTATTATAGGGTTTTTATTTATATTTTGCACCCTACCTAGACGTTTTACTTTGAGAACTATAGTCTATCTTTAAATGGCGCGAATTAATAAATGCCCATTTAATATGCAAGACGCATACCTGGGTATCAAAAACAATTTAAACACTATCACTTAAAATCTATTGCGTCTACATTAAAGGATCCAAATAATAAGCATTCTTTAGGTAGGTCCACTCTGAATTTATCGCAAGCTATTGTTATATTTGAGGATTTACCATTGTTATTGGGATAATCCCTTAGCAAGGAGCGTGTATTGGGGGAGTTTTTAAATTAAAAATTTAAAACATGCTTATTCTCCTAAAATTGTATTATATTATATTCGTAGGTATTTATATCATATGAAAACATTTAAAAAATCGTATTAACTAATAAATAACAATGGATGGTACTATTTTAAATAATATAATTACAAAAACAAGATATAATATAGAATCTTACACACAAAGCGTTTTCAAAAATCGAATCTTCGATTATTATATCTACCTGCCACATTTTGGCTTCTTCTTTTATCACATGGTCGATACATTTTTCCACTTTTCCGCACTGATTTTACCCATAGCTTCATTAAAGAGTCCATCCTTTTATAAGTCGTGCTTTTTCTGGCGACATCTGTCCTGAGCCCAAATAATTTTGATCAGGTTTAATTCGCAGTGGTAAGGAGGGAGTCTGAGCACAGCTATTCCTCGTAACTTTGCCATTTCATCGACTACATATTTTTTAAATGCATTTTTATGTTTCGGTTTCGTAACAACAGTAGCAACGTACGCCAGTGAAACATGGACACTGACACTCCGCGACACGGAACTCCTAAGAAGGTTTGAGAGAAAAATCCTACGCATGATATATGGCCCCGTCCGAGAGTCTGAAACCGGCCGTTATAAAATGAGAAGCAACGTAGAGCTTGCCCAAATATATCAAAGCCCTGACATCATTCAGGAAATAAAGTCTGGCAGACTAAGATGGGCACGGCACGTACAAAGAAGCCGTAACGATCGACTAATAAAACGGGTGTGGGAGGAAGCACCACAAGGAAAAAGACCACTGGGAAGACCTAAGCTTAGATGGAGAGATAACATAATCAAGGATCTAGCTACCCTTGGAGTAGACCATCAAGAATGGAGGGAGATGGCCCAGGACCGTTCCAGGTGGAGGCAGATAGTCAAGGCAGCCAAGACCCACCCTGGGTTGTAGTGCTACAGAGTAAGTAAGTATTTTTATGTAAATTGGCTAGTACCGATAGTTAATTTTTTAAGGAATTTAGTGGAAATTTTATTTGTCTTAAACTTAGCCATTCTGTTATTTCACTTTTACGCCACGCACTTGTCGGTAATTTTTCCATCAGCCTAGAGTGATAACTTACATTATCCAATTCAATTATTGAATCTTTTGATATAAGATCCAACATTTGCTCGAACCATTCCTCAAAGACATCGGTATTCATATCTTCATTCACATTTCATATTCATATCACATCAGTAGACCACCGTTAACGAGGCCTTCAGAACTTCCAATATGGGTTATAATAAGTCGATGTCCTTTCCAGATGGCGGTCTTAATCCTGTGGAGAATCCTTCTAAAAAAGCTTGCCTTTAACTTTTAATGTTTTCATCCTGCCAAAATTTAGTCACAGTGTGGCCTTTATTTAGCCATGTATCGTCTAGGTAAAATATTTTTTGGTTTTCTTCTCTGGCTTTTTGAATGCTTCTTAAGTAATTTCTTCTCCAACAGACGATATCGCTTCTGTCTATTATGTTTTTTTTAATATTATAATGCAGGCGAGTTCTTCTACATTAAAGATGCACATAACGCCTTTATCAATGGACTGTCCACTGGATTGAAAGCTCCTTCAGGAAAAGGTCGTCGGTTAATTATAACCCACATCGGGAGTGATTCTGGTTTTCTTGAAGGTGGGTTAAACGTGTTTGAATCTCGTGAAACCGGTAATTATCATGAGAATATGAACTCGGGAGTGTTTGAAAATTGGTTTAAATTTATCTTATCGCGTTTTGAACGTGGGTCGGTAATCGTGATGGATAATGCACCATACCACAGCCGTCGGGTGAAAGCTTTGCCAACTTCTGCGTGGCGAAAAGGAAAGATTGTTGACTGGCTCGAAGAAAAAAATATTACATTCGGCGAAAAAATGCTAAAAGTGCAGTTGCTCGATCTTGCAAGACTTCACCAAAAAAAATATACGAAATATGTAGTGGATGAAATGGCTCGTGAACGACGTGTTACAATATTACGTTTACCGCCTTACCATTATGAACTAATTCCAATCGAGCTTATATGGGCACAGATAAAAGGCGAAGTGGCGCGTGAAAATAAAACTTTTAAATTAAAAGATGTTAAAGAACTGTTAAAAACGGCAATAGCGAATGTACAAGCAGCAGATTGGCATAAGTGCGTATTACATGTCGAGGGCGTAGAAAAAAAATGGGGGACTTAGATGATGACGCGTTGAAGTCATGGTAGAACCTATTATTAAAATCCTGCAGATGACTGTAGTAGCGACAGTAATGAAATGTTTTTATTGTCATATAATGAATAATCGCTGTAATGGTAATAATGAATTTAAAATTATTTTTACGTATTGTCATTATAACACTTTTTAATGTCGGCGTGGAATATAATTTGTCAAATTATTATCAATTAGTGTTCATTAGGTAACAATAGTTAGAAATTTATAAACATTTATAATTTAGGTTTAGGTTTTGCCCTTAATCCACTATTATTATATGGTTCTATTATTATGTAGTATAATAAAAACATTATGAAAATAACATAAATACCGTTGCTTTATTATTCTTTTCGGATTTTATACCTGCGTAATTTAGTTTCTCTAATTACTTCATTAGATCACCAAATGTAAAAGCTTAATTTATTTTTCAGTTTAATTTATAATATTATATTTATTATAGTAAATGTAAATATATGATGATAATAAACGAAAAATTCATATATTTTTTGAATCATTATTGTTTAAAATGACACACCTCTGGAATTGCCGTTTCCCTTACGCCTTGCACACCCCGGTAAAAATGATTCACTGCCAATTATTCTGGTACCGGAGTATACCTAGTTGTTTTTGAGCGAGGCCATAAAACATAGAACCTAATTACTATGTTATATGATTTTTCAACTTGTTCTCTAATTCTGAAGTAAACACTAGACTAAATTTACCAATGAATTTAGGAACGGTTTTAGGTTTTCTTAATGTGTTTGATTCGTAATCGCATTTATTTTTGATTAATTTGGGTCTCCTGTTGGTGTTTCTTTAACAAACGTTCTACTTCAAATGGTAGCCACCGAGTGGCTAGTCTATGTCCAACAGTGATAAAAAATATCTTATATTTTCCTCTTTACATTTTGAGCTGACCAGCCAATTAACATTCATTATGACCAGATTTGCAGTTTGATCGTTGCAGTCTTATTAGGATATTAAGCCTCATTTCGTGCGCTGATCAACCATTAATCAATCGATTCAATCTGCCTATTAAATTTTGTTTTAACCGCAATTTCCATATTTATTTGAGCGCGTAATTATCTCGGGTTCGGGACAAAATGAGCGTCGGTGAAATCCCCGATTTCAATTTACACTACACCGGGCTTACGTCGCGACGCGTAGATCGTTCCCGTGGGATCGCGGCACGTTGCGTATTTCAATACTCCCACGGGGTAATTTACAATTTGAATTTTACCCCAATCAAACTAACCTTCATCACGTATGTCTTATCCAAAGTCAGTTGAATGGTAATATACCGTGCGAATAAAAATTATTATTATCAAAGTGTGCTTCGCATCTAAGGCCAGTAAATACCAGCATTATCAATCAATCAGTTTAAAGGGTTTTTCATTTTCGGGAAGTTTTTTTAAAAAAAGGGGGAAGGTGGTTATAAAAAAATCAAATAGGGTAAAAGTGGGAGAGACGCCACACATTCCTTATCTCGCCCTTGAGTGCGTTACGTATTGTTAAGAAATATTTTTTTCTGCGTGATTTATTCGATGAAAATTTTGAGCATATTGTGTTTTAGTAAATGCCAGTACAGCGGAGATAAGTTAAAGTGAGTACCTGTATTAATGCTTTGTTCAGCTTGTTTTTAACATGATAAAAAAATATTTTTGTATCATTGTTTATACTGTGAGTTATATTTAACTGTATGGCATCTATTCTATTTTAAATATCCCAAAGAAAATAGTCTAGAGGCGTTAAGTCTTGGGACCTTGGTGGCCATTCAATTGTAACACGTCGTCCAATCCAGCGACCTGGAAATATGTGATCTAAATATCTTTTCACATTGACACCAAAATGCGGGGGAGCACCATCTTGCTGAAACCAAATTGTTTCATTAGGTATATCTAGATCTACTTCGTTGGGAAAAATTACAGCTAGAGCTGGCCTCAACTCGAAGGTTAAGAAATTCAGGTACCGTTCAGCTGTGAGCTTTCCTTCCAAAAAGACTGACCCTAAAATTCGGTTATTAATGATACCTGCCAATACATTTACTTTCTGGGGCCGCTGAGTGTGCGCTTCAAATATCCATCGTGGATTTCCTTGACCCCAGAAACAATAATTATGTCTGTAAATCACTCCGTTTAAATGGAAAGTAGCTTCATCCGAAAATAATATGTTCTGTGGAAACCTATTATTCTCGTCACACCGTCTCATTATTTCTTCGCAAAATTGCAAACGCCTATCATAGTCATCTTCTAAAAGCTCTTGGACAAGACCATAGGCATCGTAACTATGTCTATGGACAAGACATATTTTATAAGGGTGGTATTTTTCTGCTTTCAAAAATTTTCCAATAGTACCTCTAGATGTAACATGATTTTGAGCCAATGAAACTGTTGAAACATGAGGATTATTCTGCAGAGCTAATGCAATATCCAAATTTACATCGTCGCCTAAAACACGTGGCCGTCCATTCCTAGGCAAGTCCTTTACTGTGCCATGTTCATCAAATTTGTGGAATATTTTACTAACAGTGCCCTACGAAATTTGATTTTCCAGATATTTAGCATTAAATAAAGTGCACACTTTACTTTGACTTCTTATTTTATCTTCACATCCTAACAATATCAAGACTTCGATACGCTGCCTTTCCGACAAAACCATTTTTGTTTAGAAAATTGTAAAATAATGCTTCGGAAATACCTAAATTAATTTTATCTACTTTCATTTAGTAATATGAATTTTACAGTTCTGTAAATCGTTTTGTAAGGGCATCTATTACAGCACTAGTGCTGTAATAGATGCCATTACAGCACTAGTGCTGTAATAGATGCCCTTACAAAACGATTTTTAATAGCAGGTGCATTTTTATTTTTAAAAATGCCTTTTGCCAAATAATTTTTATTCATAGATGAAAGTAGATAAAATTTTGTACAATATTCTTGTTGTAAATTCATATAACTACACTCGATGTTTGATTAAACTCGGCTGACGCCTCGTTTAACAACTTTAACATCTCGTGTTGTAATATGAATCTTTACAACACTTATATCGTAAATAACTATTACAAGTTCACAATGTCACAAAGTGTCAGAACGTGAAACAATGAAGATATCTTACCTTGAAAGGTAAAAAACATCAGTGATTTATCATTTCCGCTTATTTAAATAGGGATTTTTTTTTAAACTTTTAACAGTCGCCATTTTGAAATAGCTTGACAGAATCGCGCCAAAATTTATGAGCATACTGTACGAGATATTAGCTTTCAAATAATAATAATAATAATAATAATAATAATAATAATAATAATGTTTATTTATGAATATAAAAATGCAAATTACAAGTCTTTCAATTAGGAACAAACATAAAGTTCACAAATAAACCAGTGCCACTAAAGAAAGTCCTTGTACGTGGTTGGTTTCTTATTAAACAATAAATTAGTACTCCTACCTAAGCAATACCGAGTAATTACTAACCTAACTATTTTACTGAATAAATTAGTTTTTGATTAAATATTCATCACACATCAAACATAGTATATAATATAATATTGTCTGAAATTAGAAAATATTAAAGTAATTTTTTAAATAACAATTAAGTGCAATATCAATTACAATTATTGCCATACATTTGGTAGGTATTCCATTTTGAATACTACCCATTCTAAAAGTACATGTTTTTTAAATCTACCAACTTATGAATTTGTACCCTAGGTAATCGCATAATCCAAGCTGTTAGCTGCTTTTTAAAAAGAGCAAAAGAATTAATAAACGCAATTTCGTTTGGAATGGCGTTGTATATTTTAGGTGCTAAATAGGAATGACATCTTTCACCAATTGTCTTCTTAATATTCGGAATCAAAAATGTATTTTCTCTTTGTCGTGTGGAGTATTTGTGTTTTACATAGTTATTTGAGTTTTTACGTTTATACTGTTTACAAGCTAGCTGTCTAAAAAATAATTGGCGTAAATCCAGTATCGCGCTCTCCCTATATAATTGATCACTGGGAAATAAATATTCTTTTTGAAAAATGATCTTTAAAACCCATTTTTGAGCGATTTCTAGTCTCCTTAAGTAAAATTTGGTAACACCACCCCATGCTACAATTCCATAGACGAGATGTGACTGTACCAACGAAAAGTATAGAATTTTTAATTGTTCCGTAGCAAATATTTGTGTGTAAAACTTGAATTTATTTATTAAGCATCTTATCTTTTTTACTACAGTGTTAATATGTATCACAAGCTGTATGTTTCCATTTAGAAAAAAGATCGATGTCGTCATATCTTTGATAAATGTCTATAAAAAACAAACGAATAACGTCAAAATGTGAGCATATATAAAACTAAATTGACGTGTCCGAGCATTTTTCCCAAAAGTTACAGGTTAAGGCTATATTAATTTTATTTCGGACTTCTGGGCAGCCCTGTATTTTCACGTAAAAATGATAGAGGAATCGATTTTTTTTTTCTAGAAAATGTGATACATACATGCACGAAAAGGTTGTGACTCCCCAAAAGAGGAAAATACCTGTAGGTTTCGCCCCCTACAATTAAGGTCCAAACTAAGATGAAAGGTGAATTTCTCATATTAAAAAATCCCCAAACACCAATTGTCGTCCAAATATAGACATTGTTTCAAAAATTATTTCCGAAAAACAAAATTAAAACACCCTGTATCTCAAAAATGAAAGGCTTGTGGATCCATGCTTATATAAACTTTTCACCTTATAAATAACTGAGGAATCGTCCTATAAAATATCGGACACTTAATAAATAACACCCTGTATAGTCTAAGGCCACAAATCAACATTATGAAAAATTGGCTTGGTGAAAGGTTTTTAATTTTTACATTAATAAACAATGACATGTCTGTGCTTTTTCCAATTTACTTCTCAAAATTGATATATTAAAATCTATATGTATTTCTGTAATATCAAAGAGATACTGTTAAGCTTTTTTGTGAAAGCTCGTATAAATTGGAGGTATTAAATAGACCCAATATGAATATAAAGAAAAATAATTGTCATAAAATATTTCAATCAAAAAAGAATTTTTTAATTAAATTAATTTCTTGCACACCTGAAAATGCAAAATATACATTTCCCGTCTTTTGAAGAGCTCTTTCGTTAAATTTTCAATACCATTTTTTTAGCGTACAAAAAAATAAAAGCCGTTTTACAAAATTGTCATTTTGAATTTTTCCTGAAAATCTAAAGTTTAAATCGATTGGCGATCCCTTTCGAAACCCGCAGACAAATTTGGAAATTTCGACTGACCTTTTATATCGTTTTATCAAAACGACCTATACCGGGTGTTGCATCGTCGAGCGGGACATAGGAAATCCCATGTAATTTTAAATGGGGTCAATTATTGGCTTCCCTAATTATTTTAGAGAAAAATTCTATTTAGGTTTATTAAAGAGCACTAAAACCCACATTCAAAAGAATAACTTTAGATATTTTTGATGAGCCCGTTTACGGGTTATCGCCGATTTCTTTTTAACTATTTCTCCTTTTTATGGCCCCGTATTTGCGGGCACCAGTCAAGGTAAAAGATGACTGTCAAATAAAGTTGTCATTTTGAGGAATATTTGAACATCTTTTTAAATCCTAAAGTTCTAACAATTTAATAGTACCTACCTATTAATTAGTAAAATATTGAAACATGTAAAATGTCATAATTAACCTTGTAATTGGATACTTTATTTTAGTTTTATTCAGATTAATTTGTACTCATAAATACACCTTTAATATTTTCGATGTACGAGTTTTTATAACATTAAAGCACACATTTCAAAATGACAACTTTATTTGACAGTCATCTTTTACCTTGACTGGTGCCCGCAAATACGGGGCCATAAAAAGGAGAAATAGTTAAAAAGAAATCGGCGATAACCCGTAAACGGGCTCATCAAAAAAATCTAAAGTTATTCTTTTGAATGTGGGTTTTAGTGCTCTTTAATAAACCTAAATAGAATTTTTCTCTAAAATAATTAGGGAAGCCAATAATTGACCCCATTTAAAATTACATGGGATTTCCTATGTCCCGCTCGACGATGCAACACCCGGTATATTCGAATTTTATCGCACCACATATCCTGAATAGTTGTCGAATGGTTGGGATAGTTTAATTATTCCACCTGGAACAATTTTCGAGAAAATTAAAAAAATAGAAACAATGTTGATTTGACATGACCGCAGAAACATAATTGTAGATGCAAGGACTAAAACATACTAAAGTCTATTTCAGAAAGGTGTAGAGTAATAAAATGGGAATTTCTGTCCAGTTCGGCTCAATTTCGGTGTCGGTCATAGGCGCATGTAAACTTTGTGCATTAAATTATTTATGATAACTAACCAAAAATTTTAGAGAATTAGGTTAACGGGTATTAAGATAAAATAGTATTGTTTGTAATATTAAAATTTCAAGTAATTGCGTAAGAGGATTAGGAAAGGTATGTTTTCTGGCCTGAAGTTTCAAAATCGAAATATTGTGTAGGGACTAGTTAGGTAGTAGATTATAAAGTTAAGTTTTGCGTTTAACAGGTACCATTTATCAGGTACCGAGTGTGGCTCTGGTCTTTTTGGATGGGTCATATAAATAGGTGGTAATTTGGAATAAACTTCATATATCGTGTGTGTGTATGACCTTAATAAGTATATTTGTTTAGTTTAACGCATCAGTATTTGCTGTTAAGCCGTATATAGTGTTCACAGTATTATAAGATTAGTAATCAAATAACGACATTCAGACCAACAAAAAGGTGTTTTAATAATTCTCCACTATCAGTGAGTGAAAAGTTATTATTTTAAATGTACATGATTGCATAAAATACGATTATCCGAATTTTATTGTACAAGAAACTGTCGACCGATGTTCCTGAATGACTGGAGTTGGAAAGTTCACCGTTCTTAAATTATTGCGGGAGAGAAAGACAGCAGGTCAAGTGGAACCTCCCAAGAAAAGTCCAGACAGACGAGTAAAAGTCCTTGATGAAGACACAAAAAGTGTAGTTCGAAGAAATGTTTTTATTTTAAAAAATAAATACCCACCCTAGATAAGATTCCAATGGAGCTTGGCCAGGATGACAGTATTCCGTTTATAACTAGAAAACTTTTATGGACCACTTTAAGAAATATGGATTTTGTCTGGGAGAAGCATAACCGTAAATCACTTTTACTGGAAAGCGATGAAATTGTTTGCTGGCGACGAAAATACTTGAGAAGTATAAAGCGGTACAGAAGAGAGCAGAAGAAAATCTTTTACCTTGATGAGACGTGGATTAATAAAGGTTATATAGTACCAAAATTGTGGCAAGACAAAAATATGACCAGTGCACGCCAAGTTTTCATGGAAGGCCTGTCAACGGGTATTAACGTGCCTTCTGGTAAAGGGACGAGACTAATAATAGTTCATATTGGAAGCGAAGAGGGATTTTTAAAACAAGGTTTGCTAACTTTTCAGTCGTTCAATACGGGAGATTACCACGAGGACATGAATTCGAATGTTTTTGAGGACTATTTTGGTAAAATGATAAAATATCTTCCAGCTGATTCAGTAGTAGTTATGGATAACGCAAGCTATCATTCACGAAGCACAGAGAAGACTCCAACTTCATCTTGGAGAAAATAAGAAATTATCGACTGGTTAACCACCAAAAGTATTGAATTTGAAGATAATTTGATAAAGAAGGAACTATTAGCTATAGCAAATTTATACAAACATCGTTTGCGCATACCGCCATATCATTGTGAACTAAATCCTGTAGAACTTATATGGGCGCAAGTGAAAGGATTTGTAGCAAGACGCAACACCACATTCAAAATGAAAGACGTTAAGCTACTGTTTGATCAAGCCATTAAGGAAGTGACATCAAAGAACTAGCGAGAAGCAGTCCATCATGTCATTAAAGAAGAGGAGAAAATTTGGGATCTTGACCACCTGATCGATCGTACCGTCGACCCGTTAATTATAACGTCAAGAGGAGATGACAGTTCCTCAGATGACGAAGAATATTATGATTTTTCATAATTTAATTTCTGTATAATGTATTTTTTGTATTTTGTATTCTTTTTATAATGTTCAATAAAAAATAAGTGTACCTAATACTATGTACATAATGCCTAAATTTTATTCTGTTAAAATAAAATTATTTCCTATTTACGAGTATAATTTAATTTCTGTATAAAGAATTTTTTTAAAAATGTTTAATAAAAAATAAGTGTAGCTAATACTATGTGCATAATGCCTAATTTTTATTCTGTTAAAATAAAATTGTTTCCTTTTTACGAATATCCTACCGGCACACCTTTGTTACACCATTTTCAGTATTTGTGAATGGATAACAATAAGCAAAACCCATAAATTGACCTAAACCCGGGTGGTACTACCTGCACTTGATCAAAAGAAAGAACTTTGCAATAAAATCAATGCCAAATTATGAAAGTGGCTCAAATATTTGTTGGGTCACTCTGTAGTCCCTTTGCATACCTAATGAGCTATTATTACTCTACACCTTTCTGAAATAGACTATAGTTGAAAACGACTGTGTGTCTGTATGCTTCAGTTTCATGCGTCTTCTAAGTATGTCGCTCACAGACCATCTAAAATCAACAAAACAATGCTTATTCACAAAGCAGAATTTCATCAAAATTTAAGCAGGTTCGGCATACATCTAAACCTGTTTGAGCGTCAGATCCTGCTCCTCTTTTTATAGCCTTGCCTTTTCGGCAAGCTGGAAAAATGGCCAGAACATAATGTAAATATTTAAAGTCAACTAGGCTAAGGTCGGGGTTATAGCTGATAAAAGATTTACAAAATACGTAAAAAGTATTTCATATGGACCCGTTAAGTTTAGGGTTTATAATCAGGGCCTATATTTGAGTCGAGATGTGATGTAGGTTTGTTTAAAATACTTTCTTAAAAATCTTATTTACATGTATACATTTTTCTATTCCCTATTTCCCAGAGATCGTTCCACAAATTCCTAATTTCATTCCAGTCCAGTATGGATGTTTAGAGCAAACATCGAAAGTGAATTTGTAATATTTGTGTGGGGAAATCGATGGCTGTCAGGCAGGAAAGACACATCATGTTTCAAAAATAGCAGATGTTGCAGTTAAAACGTTGAATATTTTTCTCTCAAAAACATATGGTTTTCATTTTATACATATTTAACGAAAATATTACAAACTACGCGTTTCGACCAACCTTTTCAATGTGTTGTGACCGTTGATAATATGATGATAAACCCGATCAAACCTATATGGACTCAAATAAAGACTCTTTAATAAAGCTATGGGTAAAATCAGTGCGGAAAAGTGGAAAAGTGTATCGATCATGTGATAGAAAATGTGGTAGGTGTCCATGATCGAAGTTCATCTTCCTAATCGGGCGGGCTATGATTAGCCATTACGACAAAGTATTATTCGATTTTTGAAAATGCTTTGTGCGTAAGATTCCATATTGTATTTGTAATTAAATTATGTAAAATTGTACCACCTATTGTTATTTATTGATTAATACGATTTTTTAAATGTTTCATATGTTATAAACTCCTACGAATATAATATAATACAATTTTAGAAGAATAGGCATGTTTTAAATTTTTAATTTAAAAACTTTCCCAATACACGCTCCTGGCTAAGGGATTTTCCCAATAACAATGGTAAATCCTCAAATATAACATTAGCTTGCGACAAATTTAGGGTTGACCTACCTAAAGATTGCTAATTATTTGGATCCTTTAATGTAAACACAATTGATTTTAAGGGATGGTGTTTAAATTGTCCTTGATAACGCGTTTTGCATATTTAATAAGCATTTCTTACGTCGCGCCATTTAAAAACAGACTATAATTAAATAACTTAACCAACAGAACTTCCAAAGAAATTGCCCATTCCTGATATTATCCAGTTGCGTGCCTTTCTTAGGACTCTTTTTCACTTAATGTAGACCATTTATTTTGTTTTGAGAAACTCTTTACAAACACATATATTTTTTATTTACTCTTGTGTCCGCATACGTGGGACCTATGGAACTCGTTGTTATTGAAAATTACATTTTCAATAACAACGAAATGAACAATAAATATATTGTATTGTGTTTTATATTGTATTTTCGTCTGTCCCACGTAATTCTGATTTACCCTTGATTACGGTTTGTACAGTTGTACCGGGTGTCCCACTAAGAATGTCTGTCGGCCGTATCTCAGAAAGTGTTAGTCGTATGGCTTGCGAAAAAAAAATATATTAGGTAAAGTGGTCATGAGAAATTGTTGGAAATTATTTTCAAGTTTCTCAGACTGGCGCTAGGGGGCGCAACAGTAACGGTAAATATGAATCACGAAGTTTCCTCAAAAGTCGCCTAGTTAAGGTATCCCGAAAATAACATTTTTGTATATTTCGAAGATTTATTAATAAAATTCAACTATAGAACGTGTTCGTCACTTTTCAAATAAAGTGGTGGGGGAAGGTTGAACATTATTTGTAATAAATCCTGATAACTCCGGTCTGGCTTAACATAATTTAGTAAACTTTGTTTTGTTAAAAAGGGCTTTTCTCACTCTATATATCATCTTATGAACTACGGCAATATGTGTTTACACTAGGCGCTAGGGGGCGCTGTCTTACAACTTCAAAAACATTGCGCGTTTTTTCCATAATTGTAAATATAATAGTATATTCAATTTTACCTGATTACAAGGATGATTAAAAGTCTACTTCCAGTAGTACGAAAACGGCTAGCTGAACGATTAAACATTCCACTGTCATATCGGCGCCTTTGAGGGTATCGTACTGCGTAAATCCGTTCAGCAATTGTTGCATTTCCCAAACATTCAAAATACACCGCAATTATGTCAACCACTTCTTCCAGTAACAGAGGCATTTTGAAAATCAAATACGACACAACACTATTGGCACGACAAAAATTTTGACGTAATAATGAAAGGTGACACGCGTGCACAGTTTCAATTCATATTTTGTTTTTCCAAGGCCTATTTGACTCTTAAAAAACCTTTACAATGGCAACTTGAATATAAAATCATAATGTTCCGTAATTATGATTATTGTTTTTGATATCTATGGATTGAAAATAGATATTAACTTGCGGTTTTCGCTGACTTCTTAGACTTTTAGTCATCCTTGTAATCAGGTAAAATTAAATATACTATTATATTTACAATTATGGAAAAAACGCGCAATGTTTGTGAAGTTGTAAGACAGCGCCCCCTAGCGCCTAGTGTAAAACACATATTGCCGTAGTTCATAAGATGGTATATAGAGTGAGAAAAGCTCTTTCTAACAAAACTAAGTTTACTAAATTATGTTAAGCCAGACCGGAGTTATCAGCATTTATTACAAATAATGTTCAACCTTCCCCCACCACTTTATTTGCAAGTGGCGAACACGTTCTATAGGTGAATTTTATTAATAAATCTTCGAAATATACAAAAATGTTATTTTCGGGATACCTTAACTAGGCGACTTTTGAGGAAACTTCGTGATTCATATTTACCGTTACTGTTGCGCCCTCTAGCGCCAGTCTGAGAAACTTGAAAATAATTTCCAGCAATCTCTCATGACCACTTTACCTAATATATTTTTTTCCCGCAAGCCATACGACTAATACTTTCTGAGATACGGCCGAAAGCCATTCTTAGTGGGACACCCGGTACAGCCTATGTTTTATTAAGTGAAATATATTATAGGTAAGATATTTTCTGAAAAAAATTCGGTTGATTCAAGAAAATATTTAATTGCCGAATATTTTCTTAACTTAAACGGAATTTTATTGGGTTAATTTAATTTTGCTAATTAAGTTTTTTTCGCTTTTTCTTTTATTAATTGCTGTACTACGCTGCGCGGCTTATTTAACGCATATCGAAAAATTTGCCTCAATTTTGATGTTATGTGTATTTTTCACATTTGTGGTTCGTTTTTAATGATTTCTTTTTCTAATTGAAGGTTTTTTTCTTAAGCATATCACTGCCTTTATTGTTTTGCTTAAAAAAGGAACTTTGGTATTATACCGGGTGTTATAAAAATGTTGTGTTTTTTATGGAAATTCAGAACACTCTGTTGGAATTACTAGCCATTGCAAGTGATCGCAATCATAGCTAAATGAAGGTCTCATGTTTCCTTTACATTTTGATTCATATGTTTATCTCTGTTTTTTTTCATGAAATACATAATTTTCAGTTAAACTTGTTTTTCATAAAAAAAATTTAGTTAAAAAATACAAAATGAACGAAATGCTTAAATTAATGCAACAGCAATAAAAAACAAAATTTAAAGTAAATAAAGAATCAGTATCTGGTATTAATTAATTTTATTGAATCCACAAAGCATAGCAAAAATATACAGGGGAAAAAAATTAAATAATATTTAGTAGCGGGTATTGTCTCCCCTTGCTCTAATTACTGCTTTGCATCTTCTTGGCATACTTAAAATCATATTTCTGATTCCGTCTTAATTAATCTGATTCAATATTTCCATAAGCCTAAATCGCAGATCATTTAAGTTCCTAGGAGGAGGAAGCAAGGGTCTAACATATTGACCCATGTTATCCCCTAAATGCTCAATAGGATTAATGTCAGGGCTTCTTGCCGGCCAAGGCAAAGTTAATATTTCTGTTACTTGGAGATAATTTTGTGCCACTCTTGTTGCGTGTGGGCGTGCATTATCGTGCATGAATAAAAAATTATCCCCAATAAGTGGGGCATATGGTACCACATGTGGTTCTAAAATGTCTGATATGTATAGGTCATCCAAACTAATGCCACCCCAGACCATAACAGATCGTCCTCCATAACTTACTGTTCCGACAATGTTGCATTGAGCATATCTCTCGCCAGGACGTCGATACTCTCTCCGACGGCGGACATCACTAAAAAGACAAAATCTTGACTCAACGCTAAACAATACATTGCCCCATTCACAAGCTCCCCAATTTTGGTGCTCCTGGGCAAATTGAAGACGCTGCCACCGTCCAGACGGTGACGCTGCCTTCTATGGTTTACAGTTAGGAGGGGACCAGTTGCGGCTCGTAAAGGAGTAATACTGCTTTCTGACAACCTTCTACGCACTAGTACGGTAAATATACCGACGGGAAAATTCCTGCTGCAGTGCAGTGCTTGTAACAAACCGACTTCGTAATGCCTGTATTCGCAAAAAGCGATCTTGGTTATTCGTTGTCACCCTTGCTCGTCCTTGTCCAGGTCTTCTTTGATTAGCACCAGTCTCCCGAAATCGTGCCAATGCTCTGGAGATAGCAGATTGTGTCACTCTATATCGTTGGGCCACTTGAAATTGTGGCAAGCCTTCTTCCACAAGTGCTATGGCTCCAGCACATTCCTCATTCGAAAGATTTCTGTTTACACGTGCGTTTTGGGCCATTTTATTTTCAATTACACTTAATAAAATTAGAAATTGCCAATACAAGTATGCAAAGCAAACTAAAAAGTGAAGAATCAAACCCGATAACGCTTTTGTTGCATTTCACTTTATGACGTTTCTGTGTAATCTTTCATTTTCATAGCCTGCTACTTTTCCGATAAATGCATTTTAGGTCAACAAAAACACGTTGAACTAAAAATTGTGTATTTCATGAAAATACAGAGATAAACAAATGAATCAAAAAAGAAAATGTAAAGTAAGCATGATACATTTATTTGGCTATAACTGCGATAACTTGCAATGGCTAGTAAATTCCACAAGCTGTTTTGAATTTCCATAAAAAAACACAACATTTTTATAACACCCGGTATAGTACCAAAGTTTCTTTTTTAAGCAAAACAATAAAGGCAGTGATATGCTTAAGAAAAAAACCTACAATTAGAAAAAGAAATCATTAAAAACGTACCACAAATTTGGAAAATACATAACATCAAAATTGAGGCAAATTTTTCGTTATGCGTTAAATAAGCCGCGCACTGTATAAGAATAAAATATTAAATCGTTTAAACATTAGATGCAAAAATAATATTATTTAACCTTTATTCCCCGTGCCATTCCTCTATTTAACAGTTGTCAAAATTATAATTTAATTCCGATAATAAAAATGTGATTAATACAGTGGTCACGGGACCATCTTCTTCCTCCGCCATTTTGAAATAGCTTGACTGTACGAGATATTAGCTTTCAAATGATATATCACAAGCTGTATGTTTCCATTTAAAAAAAAAGATCGATGTCGTCATATCTTTGGCAAATGTCTATAAAAAAACAAACGAATAACGTCAAAATGTGAGCATATATGAAACTAAATTGACGTGTCCGAGCATTTTCCCCAAAAGTTCAGTTGTTTTAATTTTTCTCTATTAACTGACCAACATTTGATTTCTCGAGGGTGATCGCTATTGAGAGATTTTACTGTATAAAGCTTAAATGGAACAGACGTAAGTGTCAATTAATTGACAGCATTACATTTAAATACTCATAAAAAACATATTTAATTAATTGACATATAGTCGAGTTAAACGTAAATCATGATAAAGTAACATTTGGTGTTTGTTCGAAATAAATTTTCGTCGGACAAGGATTTTTTTTTTGAAAAATAAGAAAGCTCCTTTTAATTAAATTTTACCTTAACCCTTTAACGGGCAAATTATTTTTTCTTACTTTTCTCGGATTTTAAAGTAAGATCTGGTTGATATGGAATATTATTTCATAAAAAATAATAAATTATAAAAACATTTTCGTTAGAACATTTTTTATGAGGTGGCTTCTATATAAGCCAGTAACCGTTCTCATACACCAATATCACTTATTGTTTGGTGGCTAGCAATATAGCCACTTATTTTTTAGGTAAAGAAAACACAAAAATTGTACTAAAACATATTTATTTAAAAACGATACAAACGAAAAGGTAAATTTCGCAAGCTAATATTAATACCAACGCAAAATAATGACGCTTAAATGAAAATCTACTCATTCTTATGAAATACTGCGAAGCATTCCAAACATAGACCAACATTACACTCACTACATGTTATTTTTGATCTCTTGACATTTGGTTTGGTGGAACAACGTGCGCATCGCCTATATTTACCCTTTACTGTGACAGATCCTGGATCCGCCACTGGTCCGGTCTGACAAAACGAATAATAACCTTAAAAAATAGGGCAAGTACTCTAAGAAAATCGTTGTATTTCCTTAGTGCATATATTGTTTCATTAAAATGCAGCAGAGACTAAGTATTATATTATTAAGGCAGTTAAAATAATACTTACTATTGTTCTAATATAAAACACTTTAACACAGCACAATAAAATATAAACAGACTACACGTGCCACAAAATTAAACAACGGCTCGCAATGGTTAGTGGCATTCACAGAAACCACTTATATTTTATTTTGGCGGGGATAGGGAAATGGCATCTATAGAAACCAGTGAGCGTTGCGCGAGGTGTAACAAACAATTATGGGTCAAAATCATCCGCATTTTTAAGCTTTAAACGACCTTACTGTAAGTGGCGTCTATAGTTGCCACTAACTGCTAAAGGGTTAAGACACCTGTATAGTGTATAATTTATATTTTTCACAACGAAACAAAAAGCAGATTTAAAATTTAAATCAATCTTCTTGGCATCCTGCCATACTAATGAATATAAAGTAATTCCTCCAGGTAGCGCGCAAAGACTCGGAAATATGCTAAATTTAGTGCACTGCTGTGAGTAGTAAAAATTGCAATAAATAGTAGACAACGGCGCCTCTTGGCCTTTTCTGGAACGATTTCGTGCAATAAAACACCAATTTGTATGGAAACGACATGAAAGCACAGAATCAGCATTTATATAAGTTTATAAAACACGGTTAGTGTCTTATTTACCCTTTTTAAAGTGCTCAGTGGCGTAACTACAACTTTTGGGCCTCCTGCAACTTTAGACAAATGGAAATAACTTATATCCAAGGTCTCTCTCCAAATCTATGAAATTTTGTATCCCTCACTTCTTAAGTAGAGGAACAAATGTTGCAAGATATTGTTGACAACCCTTTAAATAGCATAAGAAAGATCACAATACAATGTTACACAAAATGAGTTGTATATGAAACTCTAAAAGAACAGTTATTTCAACCGTACCATGTTCAAAGGTACACGTCTCCGGACAGCAACATAACGTAAATCTAAATTTTTCTAACCTTATTTTGTTTACCGATGAAGCCGGTTTTACAGGAGATGGCATAATAAACTCATACACTTTACATTTTTGCGTTGATGGAAATCCGCACCCCATAATTCAAAACAAACATCATCAAAGGTTTATGGTAAATGTGTGGGCTGGCACTATCGGAAATAACCTTACAGGTCCATTTGTTTCGGAAGAAAGACTCAAAATTTGAACAATTTATTGGAAGACGTGCCTCTTGACAGAAGAATCCCAATGTGGTACATGTATGATAGTGCTCCATCTCATTGTAACCGTATGGTACGTCAACACTAACAAGCGTTTTTGGCCCTCGATGGATAGGTCGAGGTAGACCTGTCTTATGGCCATCAAGGACTCCAGACCTAAATCCCTTAGACGTTTACTTCTGTGGACGTCTCAAAGAACTTGTTGGAGAAAGGTTTAGTTATCTAGTTGCATAATTTAATATACTTAGACACGTATTAACTCAAAGTATAGGAAGTACGGCAACGCCGCTGTCTATAATCTTTAATTTATTTACAAATCCCCATAGAAACAAGACAAGACAGTTGAGTTACCCAGACTAAATTCCCAGAAAGCAAGCATCTAGCGTCGCTGAAGGCGAAATAAACCTACGTGATTGAGGCAGGGGTTGAAACAGCATGACAAAATGTTACTGGGTGCGAGAAAGAAGGTGATATATCGCAAGAAGGACTTGACAAGTTTGAGTTTTTCGGGAAGTCAGTAGAGATCTGTATGAGTGGTCGCGAAAAGCACACGGGCTTCTCGCGGCATTTTGAGTGGTTTTAGTTGATTTTGTGGTATTTAAGCCATGAAATAGTTGGAAAGTTCGCGGATTGATTCCGTGTACGTTAAAAATAAACAATAACAATTTGTTAATTAAGAACCAAAATAACTTATAATCTGTCAATTCACTTCATTTCCCTAATTTTATTTTAATGACATGTTTACCTTTACTATTACTTAGATATAAATACCTCTGTAACTACACGTAGAATTTAGTATTGTCTTGTACTCCTTCGATAATGATCTGCAAGGGTCGAAACACGTGTTAGGCAACTGAATTAAAATTGGGAAATATAACAAGTAAGACTTTAATTTTCTGTACCATTTAAATAGGTATATTTTATGTGAGAAAAAGGCCTTTTATTTCAACTGACATATTTTGAACCATGCAACCTATGGAGAAATACAGTAAACAATTTATGTTTGGCGCAAACGGCGGCGTCAACAGAACTAGTTCATTCAACACCAGTAAATACTAGAGAAGAACTACTAGCGAAAATAACACAGCATTCTAACGAAGTCCATAATAATGCTGGAATATTATTTGCAGTGCAGCGGGAAAATATTCGAAGACTAAGAAATGTATTGCAGTAAGTGGAGCCTATATTGACATTTGCCAAGATATTATTTAAACGTTTTCATTATTTTTGTATTTTAATGACATTGTTAATTAATTAAGCTCCGCTCAACCCTTTCAAAGGTTTTTGGACTTGACAATGTCTGAGCTTAAAATCTTTTAAGAAAGAATTCTTTTTTAATTTTTGTGCTTAGTGCAAGTTTAACTTGCACTAAGTACAAAAATTAAAAAAAAAAAAAAAAAATTAAAAAATAATTATTTCTTAATCTTTGATGGTGCACTTAGCCCTTTCCTAATTCGTAAATTCTTTTAGCATAAAGCCTTCTTGCCTTCGAAAAGTTGGAAAGCGTTTCCCACAAATAAAATGCACATCAGCACACCCTGCGTATTTTATTTTTACCTGTTTGTGTTTAGCATTAATAACTTTTGAGTGTTTCGCATTTAAACCGATTTATCTCGAAAAACGCCAGTTTTATCGAAATAAATTAAGAGGACCTTTCTTGAAGAGGAATAACCAGCGTATTTAAAAAATCAGTTTCAGCTTTGTAAAATGATACCAAAAATTTACCTTCACCAAAATATTTCTACGGCCAGCCCTGTAACTATAGCTGTCTGTGAGGGTTGCCCTTGTCATAAGTCATATTTAATAACCTCAGAGTTAAAAGTGTATTCACAAATATAAGAAACTGACCAAATTACTCCTACTTATTTCTACCTAAATAGGGGTATTGACACAATGCCGACTGAGCTAGGACCGTCCTAGAAAATACATAGTATTGAAATATTTAATTTAGCAGCAAATAAATATCAAACTGATGTTTATTTAAGTTTATTAAATTCCAAATATAAAAATAGAATTATGGTCTTAACACTTACACTTATAATGCTAAATTATTATATTAATTAATAAATTACCCAACTAAATCTACTTCACGATCGCTATCATCATCTAAAGTAATAATACACCTTTCTGTTGCATTCCTAATATAAATGTAACTTTCTTCTACTTTCTTTACATGTTGTACGCAGTTTTCCAGTTCACCTCAGAATTTTTCTTAGTTTCATCATGAATTAGAGTTAATACACTAGAATTAAGTGTGGGTGAAATATTGTTGCGATGAATTCCAGCTTTAAGTTGGTGCCATATTTGTTTAATAGGGTTAAATACACAGTGGTAAGGCTGTAGCCGCAATACTATGTGCCCCATGCTTTTCGCAAGTTCATCGCAGTAATATTCCTTTTGAATAGATATACTTCTAAGAACTTCTAATAAGTCTTTCTTTCTACAGTTTTCATGAAAATATATATCATTATCAAATACATATATTCTTGAATTTTGGCTTTAGTGTCTTTTGAAGAAGGAGCTTTGTTTAATTGTCTACTATGATAACTATAACGTTATCCATAACAATGACACTATTTGGTGGAATGTTCTGCAATAATTTAGTTTCAAACCAATTCTCAAATAACTCCGCTATTGTGTCTTCATGATAGTCAACACACGATTCACAAAGAGAGATGGATCATTCGGCACCCACCTATCTTCCGAACCAGCATGCAAGATTGTTATTCTTTTTCCACGGTCCAACAAATCACGTTTCATCTAAATAAATGATCGGCCTACCTTCAGTTCTGTATTCATTTACTTTTGTAAGATATTCCCACCGCCATTCTTGAAGACGCTTGGACTCCATCAAAACCTGCTTTTTATTAATCCTTTTGAATTTTAAGCCCATGTGTTAAAGGCGCTTCCACAATGTCGTTCTTGAGCATCTAATTTCTGTTTCATCTGTTGTCAGCCTTTTCATTAAATTGTCCAACGTTGGTACACTTTGCTCTTCATACATTTTATAAATTTTTCGTCGGATAAGTTCCTCGTCCCCTTGGTCCAACGTTCTTGATTTTTTAATATCACTCCAAAATTGGCCCTTGTGTAATTTTCCAAACTGTGGAAAGGGATTTTTTTGTAAGTAAAGCCGTTTCCTTTACAACTTCTTTAGGGCACAAATTTCCGCGCGACCTTAATGTCAAAAACACATTCTTTATAATCTGTTTGGCATCTGTTGATAAGTGCACTCTGTTAGTTTCCTTGCTTTTACAAATCTCACTAGAACACCAAGGACGAAACATTTTCAAAAAACAAACTGAACTCAACAGTGTACGTTGACAGAATAAAATCAAAAAGGACCCTGGTTTATCCGCATTTTTATTTACCTGAGTACGGCACTTAAAATTTATTACGCCCATATCATTTCACAGATATCGTTTATTGTTGTTTATTATCTTTTAAATACCCTAATAATAGCAGTCGTTTAGGTCGGTTTCTTATATTTATGAAGACACTTACCACCAACCTTCATGTTGTTGAATACAAAAATTTTATATTATTGTGAAACGAGATGTAAATTATTTCAACAGTAAAGACTTTTAAAAATAATATGAATGTGCGGGTTAAAACGGAGACAACAAACAATTTCGCAGGACATAAACTCAAAAAGGTTTGACCCAGAAAATCAGCAACAACAATACACATTAGTTAAGATACAAACCTACTTAATGAGGATAATCAAAGATTGCCATGGGACCTGATTAGGGCCCACTTGACCTGTTTTGCGTATTAATCCCTTAACTCATGTCAACAAGAATTATAATATGCAACGTATTTACTGTGTGACCTAGTTAAAATTAGATTTTTTTTTAGATACACGCTTTTTGTTTCAAGTACTAGAAATACAAAGCATCACTGTAATATTTAATTAAAAAAAAAACGCAATGTTCCCAACACGAGAATCTCAAATTCTCTATGAATTTAAAGGCGAGATTAGAATGTCAATAACGCAATTCAAACCGATATGTCGTAAAGTTCAAAGTAATTTTAAAAAAATATGTTTTTACACTACGCGATAATTGAGCACAGAACAGGATTCACTAGATAAGTAGAAAGAAAGCTGAATAATTGAACAAACAATATTCGATTGGGAAGTATGCCGCGGGGTTTACATTAAAAAAAAAGTAGGCGATGATAAGCATTTGTTGGCTCACCCTATATTTTAGTTCATAAAGTGTGCAATAAAAAATAATACAGAATTTATTCTTTTATTTATTTTCTATAGAGTTCGGCTAAATTCGGATATAGAAAATTACGTACAATTGTTACAATTATGTTATGCCAATTTTCAATTTTTATTTTTCAGGCAGTTTGTCGTATTTCGTCGCTTAATGTTTTTTTTTTTTAATTTGGAAATACCTATATAGTGGGTCTTACCCACTTCAAATTTTTTAGCCAATTTCCTGGTACTTAAACCAATTTTTTTACTTTCCTTGATTATTTCAATTTTTTCGCTTAAAAACAGATATTTTCTTTATCTGCAAATATTCACGTTAGTCCCAAAACACACAAAAACTGTTGAAAGCAAAACTAATGTTAACAACTGATTTATCAGCCTTTGAAGCAAATTCAATGGATCCACCTGCAATAAAGTAATTAGTATATGTTATATTATTAGAAATATGTAGAGTATCAATCACTCGTTGCTTTAGGAGTTACTGATAGTGTTCCAATATCCCTATCCTCCAATTTAGACAGATTTTATTTATTATTAATATCATCGATTTCTAGGATGTTTCAGGTTGGGCTTAAGCAGTCTGTGACTGAGCTCCACCTTAATACAGACTTATTGAATTGGATATTATCATTTATTATATTTAAACTTAATTGTGCATTTTTTTTTCTAATAAATGGTTCCTCTTTAAGCTCTAGGTTTTAAATTCAGGATAAATTAAGTAAAATATTTCCGACAAGGCAAACTTTTCGCCTTTCTTTAGCTTGCATTTTATTTTGTGATGCAACAGCAGCAGTTATGACATATAATGTGCTTTTGTGGGTACGAAGATGGACGAATTTTAGAACGTGCTTGTACTACATAAAAGCTGCACGACTTTTTATGATTTATTGTTAAAAATGAAAATGCACGAGGTGATTTCATAAACTCTACATAAACATTATTTGAATAACACTACAGGTTTAAAGTTAGTTAAAGTTTAGATTCCGATTTCTAATTTGTTAAAAGTTGCAAATAAAATCGTGCTTTTATACTAAACGGAATTGAAAATTAAAGAAGCGATAGATGCTATTTCCGTTTTTTATAATTTCCAATCTGTTGTCGATATGAGAGAAAATTGATTTTCAATTTATCATCTATTAAGTAAAAGATAATATTAGTTCTAGCTGATTTACCCAGAGACATAAAAAAAATAAAACTGTTCGTACAGATGTGAGAAAAATTTAGATTGCATAATATAATCAAAATCTTTAGTTTATTTATACAGCATCATTTAGGGTTACGTAGAGTCGTAATATAGCTAGACTTAGCCGCATATTTATTCGCAAAAATAAAGACCTTTAAATAAGTAAAACTTAAGAGTGTAGAATAGAGAGCTGATTTTTTTTACCAAATTGTAGGAAATCTTTTGAGTTTTTTTATGATTTATAAAAATTTAATACAGGGTATTTCAAAAAAGCGTACCAGATCAAACTTATAGTTTTTTTAACGAAACGCCCTGTATACTATTACACATTCGGATTCTACTTCAAATTTTTTCTTATATTAACTTTTTAAGAATTATCTGAGTGAGAGCCAATTATTGTGGTACCTCTGCTTTAAATAGCCTTAGGTTACTTGACTTCAGAAAATAATGGTTATTAATTTTTATTTGGCTTAATTTGCCAAGTTAGCTATGATTTCAGTAATTAAAACAAATTTGACAGTTACCCTGGCAAAGTAAAACATGACTTATTTAATGTCAGTTGAATTAATTAAAGAATGAGCTTTTCTAAGGCAGAAAAACGTGATATATATGAATTATATATTAAAAACGAATATTTGATGGAGAAAGGAGAATTCCTAGTTTAAATACTTTTCCTCGAATATACTAAAAAGTTTGTACTGAAACTACATTTAAGCGTAAGAAAAGAACATTAGCTGGGAACGAAAATCGTGAAAATGAAGAGTTACAAATTCTTTTGCAGTTTGAAGATAATTTTTTCCTTTAATTGGTATCTGCATGTTAATTCCCTTGCCTTGTAATTTTAGAATGCCCGGAGAAATCCATTATACCTGTGTCTGAAACAATAGGTAAATCCTATTCTAAGATACAGAGAACTCTACAAAAATATAAATACCACCCTTACAAAATTTTGCCGGCGCAAAAATTGTCTGAAGAAAATAAAGCAGCTCATTTACGTTTTTGTTTGGAAATGATGGAACGTTTGGAGCAAAATGCACAATTATTTATTAATATTATTTGGACGGACGAGTCTTCATTTTCAACCTCTGGCATTTTTAATAGAAAAAATATGCATTTTTGGTCAACTGAAAATACCAGAGCTTTTCGGAAAATAAAACATTCAGGTCGTCAATCTGTTCACGTATGGGCTGGTATTTTGAATAATAGAGTAATTGGTCCAATATTTTTTGACGGTAATATGAATGGAAACCGATATTTGGAATTAATACATGAAATAGTTCCTGATTTAAGGAATCATAATCAAGTGATTTGGCAGCAGGATGGGGCTCCTGCTCACAATGTTGTTGATGTTACGGAGTATTTAAACGACAATTTTTATTTTTGGATTGGAAGATTTGGGTCCTGCAGATGGCCAGCGAACAGCCCAGATTTAACTGTTTTAGATCATTTTCTTTGGGGGTTTTTAAAAGATAAATTAAATCGTGAAAAACAACCGTCGGTGAATAGGATTAGGGAAATACTAACCACAGAAATAGAAATATTAAATGACAGAAATCAAGGAATCATTTTAGCTGCAATAGAGAGACGAAAACGAATTTATAGAAGATGTATTCAAGAAAATGGAGGACATGTTGAACATTTACTTCAATAATTTCTTTAAATTAAATTTGTTTTTTTTTTAGATTTTTTAGAATGAAGCCAACTACGTGAAATACCAGTAAGTGTTAGTTTAGTTTTTAGTTGAACATTTTTTAGCATTACTTTTGAGAATAATATAGTTTCAGTAAAAACTTGGTGGTACTCATTTTTGTTATACCTATATACTATTTCATATAGGTATTTATTCTTCTCTCTAAGAGAAGTTAATTTTGCAGATCAATCAATTATTCAATTACCACTAAATAAATAATATTGTAAGTCGATTTTTAATTGTTTCTAGCTCGGAAACAGTTAAACTTAGGTAAAGGGTATATTATATAAAATCTGCTCAGAATTTGGAGTAGAATCCGAATCTGTAATAATATATAGGGTGTTTCATTAGAAAACTATAAGTTTGATCTGGTACGCGTTTTTGGAATATTTTTATAAATCATAAAAAAATTCAAAAGATTTCCTACAATTTGGTAAGAAAATCAGCTCTCGATCTTTAAAAATAACAAAGTTAAAGGGGCGGTCCATTTATAATGAATAACCCTGTACCTCCTAATTTCTCGGGAGCCTACAGAAGAGATTAAAATTACCCTAATTTGTAAGAGAAAAGAAAAATCCCAAAGTGCCTCTAATTTACTTTTGAACTGACTTGTATAATTTAATGAAATGGCTGAGCTATTCAGGCTATAAACAAATACGGGGGGGTATTTTCGAAACGGCTGATAATAAATATCAACAACTTATATGTATGTTTTTAAAATCGGATCGCGAAATGCGTATAGTTATTAATGAGAGTTGCATTTAAGGAAATTCAAAATGGCCTCGTATCTGGAGTGTTAAAGTTTATCCTTTTTTTCAGCTTTGTATTTATTTTAAGAGACAATTAAGTCAAACCTGATACCCGTAACAATTTCTGCATTTATCTATCTCTATTTAAATTCACAATTTACAAAAACTATTTTTATCTCCTTCGTAGTGTTAAATTTTAAGCCCTTACAATTTCAAATACAACAATATTTTATGCCAGGACGAATGTAAATAGAATTCTACTTTCACATAAAAATCCGTATAGAATGTAAGGCTTTTCTACCCGAAGAAAATACACTTCGTAAAGTGGCATGTTCAGTGTGCTATTTTCTGCAACGTAAGCAGATTGTTACAATAATATGGCGCGTAAAGTGCATAGAAGATGCCGTTTTTATTTTTTTAAATCCTATTAGATTTATGTCTAGCACAGTAAAATGATAATGTTAACCTTAAATTGAAGAGTCAATTTTGATGGCCCAGAGGGCAATAAAATGGAACGAAACCGCTGAAAGTGCCAACGTAAATAAAAGTTAATAATTCGTTTTTAAAAGCTTATTTTCAAATATTTTCCATCTGATTTTACGAGTATAATAACATAAAAATTTGTGTTCTGTGTACCTACCACAATAAATCTAAGAATGCATCCACAAACAAATTTTATGATTCGTCTGGAAAGACGGGGTTCATGGTAACTCCAGGGGTTAAATGAATAGTGCGCGACACACAGAATTATCAGATACCTTAATTTTTAATTATAAGAATACAGTTGTTGATCTTGAAGTTGTAATAGTGTATTGTACAAGGGTGTCTCCGAAAGGTACGGAAAAAGTGCTACTACATATTCCTGAGGCGTAAATATGACGATCTAACCCAACTTACGTCTGTCCAAAAGTGGATGATTTCGGAGATACAGAGTGTCAAAAGTTCAATTTGGTTTAAGTTCCTTATAAATAATTTTTTTAATAATTGGTGTATTGTCACAATATTCGGCTAGGGGGGGGGGGGGGTTTGTGGGGTTGAAAAATTAAAATCTGCTCTCATTTCTGTTGTAAAATTGCGATATCTTACACACATTTAAAACGAAATAACTTTCTTGAGCCACCCTGTATTTAACTCGTAAATATAAATTCTGATTTTCCAGCGTATTTTACCTAAAAAAGGTATACGTGGTAAGAGTGGATTTGAGCAACCGTTTTTGTGATATCTGGATTTAAAAAATTCACTTCGTGTAATTATTTTAATAATTAAACACAATTTGAAGCGGAGGCGTTAAATTACAACAACTGTCACTAAAAACTGACTGGTGTCAAATCGAATCTAAAACATTTGAATTGTCAAACAATTTTCAAATTTCTTTTCGTCATGGCCGTACAGTACAAGGAAGAAATGACCGATATGTTATTGGTTTTTGGATATTGCCAAGGAAATGGTTTAGAATCTTGCAAAGTATACAGGGTGTCCAGTTTTCGAATGTTTTACGGGTTATCTGCGTTATTAGTAAAGATAGAAGGTTGCGGTTTTCGGGGCACTGTGTTACTTTTTTGAGAAACAAACGATGCCATCAACAGAATTTTCATAGACCCCTTAGTTTTTTAAATACGGGGTTATTTTGAAAATTTTGCATTTTGGGACACGCTGCAACTTATCAAAAAGGTAAAAAATTAGCTTATTAGTTTTTTTCACGAAGAATCCAGTGGCTTAGTCAGATTTTTTCTATGGTTAATTGTTTTCGAGAAAAAGAGCCAACTTCTCAAAAGCAGTTAAACATAGAAAAAATCTGACCAAGCCACTGGATTCTACGTGGACAAAACTAATAAGCTTATATTTTACCTTTTTGATAAGTTGCAGCGTAACCGAGATACGGGGGGGGGTGTCCTAAAATGCAAAATTTTCAAAAACACCCCGTATCTAAAAAACTAAGGGGGCTATGAATATTCTGTTTGTAGCATCGTTTGTTTCTCAAAAAAGTAACACAGTGCTGCGAAAACCGCAACCTTCTATCTTTACTAATAACGCAGATAGCCCGTAAAACATACGAAAACTGGACAGGGTGTCCATACGAAAACGAAGGTCATTTTGAACATTTCTTAAAAGCATTTTTTTTAAATTGAATTTTTGTTGTTGATAAATCTCTTATTGGCTGTTTTTACTAGAGAATAAAATTAACAACACATTTATGTAATTGTTTGTTTTTTTAGTTTTTAGTGACAGTTAATTTATTTTAACGCCTTCACTTTAAATTGTGTTCAATTATTACAATAATTTAGACCTGGTCAATGGTCATACACGAAGTGAATTTTTTAAATCTAGATATCTCAAAAACGCCTGCTCAAATCAACTCTTACCACGTATATAAAATATATTACTTTTTTGTGAATGCCCCCCCCCCCCAAAAAAAAACAAGGTTCTGGATCCGCTCCTGTTGGACAGCTAGGTCTCCTGACCTGAGGGGTCACTTAAAAAATTTTATTTAAAAGATGTAAAATTTGAAAATCTGGACCAGCTAAAAAACTGTATTTCGTTAGAATGTGACAGAATTTCTCAATATCAACTCAGTAATGCTAGAAATGAATTTTATGATCGGTTAGGATATTGTCTAGCTGTTAATGGAAGGTTGTTTGAACCTGTAATTAATTAATGTTTTTGTGAAAATATGTGGTCTTAGGTACGTTATGTTAAATTAAAGGCTTAGCAAGGAAAACAAAATGGTGTCTATTATTTTGGATGTGTGATTTTTGGGTTGCTGAAAGGGAAATCCGTTTTTAATATGAAATAATCTTTATTTGTTATGTCCAGCTTTAAATAGTATTAATTACCTAATTTGCTCAAGATTGTTGAAAAAATTCTTTCAATTCCGGTTAGTAACGCATTTCCGGAAAGAATATTTTCGTTAATGTTAAATCTTTGGACAGATGAGAGAAATAGAATGCATGTTGGCTTAGTTAAGGCAGAATTATGCGTGAAAATATACTTTAATATGTCTTGTCAACAATTTGCGGAATTTTTGGAGAAAAAAGAACAAAAGGCAAATAGTTTAAATTGTTTTAAGTAATAAAGTTCATTATAATATTTAATTACTATGCGTTTATCGTCAACACAAAGAATAGAAATCCTTATAATGATTGGATATGGTAATAGGATTCGTACCCAATGAGACGTTAAGATATTTCCAGGAAAGACTGTCTAGCTACTTCGGAAGATAAGAAATTAAATATTCTATTGCCTATGGAAGAAAATCCCCACAACAGCGACTGCCAGATGAGATGAGTGCTAAGACCATTTAGGTACAACCTATTAACCGTGGAAAAATATCACCCGTTTAAAATCTGACTGGTTTACGAGTTGAATAAAGATGATCCAGATCTGTCAAACTTTATTGTTAAGATGTAGACTTAGATCCTTGATTTTTAAAAATGTACTATTTTTAAATCAATTTACTTTTAAATTAAAATCGGAAAAACTGTAGGCATTGGGCAAAAGAAAATCCCAGCTAGAAGCGTGAGTGTCATACTCAATATCCTGAAATTTGTTTATGTTTATAATATATTCTTTTGACAACGGTGTAAACGGGCTAAATTACCTTAATTTTCTTCAAGACGTAGGCCTCTTTGATGTTCGCCTAGGTCTCCATACCTTACACCATTACTTCTTCTTGTGTGGGTCACCTGACCTGAAAAATATTGTTTATATAATAAAACATCAAAAGACACAAGAAGGAGGGCAGTTTCAACACTTAATTAAATAGCTTATTTAACTTTAAGTATACTTCTACGTTAAATATTTCTTTTTACCTTATAGCTACGGAACTATCAATTTCATGCCTAAATGTGTTATGTTTTTGGAATCAGCTCTTTTTGGAGATTACAGATCTGAACTAAAATATAACGGTTTCCATTTAAAAAAATGGTCGATGATGTCACATCTACTACATGAGCTACCCTGTGTTCTGCCAAAAAATGCGCAATCAAACATGAGTATACGGGGTGAGTTTTTTTAAAGTGTTACAACACAATATCTCAATAACGGTTTTAAATATTTTTATGAAATCTATAGGGATATATTTAACCATATTTTACCCCTTTCTCAATTTTGATTGGTGGGGAGCAAGTTTGGAATTTTATATGAGATGATGTATTTTTGCTTAAATTCCAATCTACATAAAAAACTACCATTATGTTTTCCAAAATCAAAAGCATCAAATTTACTTTTAATTACATCTAGAGACGAGACGAGAGCAGATAAGGCCTTGTCGCGTCTCGTCTCGAAATTTTGAGATAATATTTTTCGAGACGAGACAAGACAAAAGTTGTCTCGTTTGTCTCGAATTGTTTAGGTTTTTTATCCCAATTTAATTAATTTCAATATACAGTGCATTAATAAAGTATAGGATAAATTCAATAAAAATTAGTATGGGAGTTTAGAAAAAAAACGCTCGATTTTTGTTTTTAGTTTCAAAAAAGTGTGGCGATACTAAGATACATTTAAAACAGAAAATGAAACCACATTGCTCCATCTCGTGGTGCTGGTTAAGAACACCAATCTCTAAGCATACCTGCGCCCGCTCACATGGACTTATAAAGTCACAAATATCTGAATAAAACCTGCAAAGACAGAACGTCACAATTGCAAGAGTCCTCGCTAGGCAGCGCTATGCCCGAGCTGGGCGTCATGTCGCTTTAGTAACCAAAAACTCAACACAATGACAAGGGTTTGCTTTTTCCTTCTGCCAGAACAATCCCCAGACGCGTTTTGTTGTATAACAGCTCGTCAGTGAGGCTATAGGTTCTGACAAAAGGAAAAAGCATCGGCGTCTGTTTTAAAACAAAAAAATCGGGATGAAACAGAGAATGAAACCAGATGGCTCTATCTCGTGGTGCTGGTAAAGAACAAGTTTTTTTGCAGGTTTTCCTCTGATATTTATGGCTTTATAAGTTCATGTCAGAAGGCGCAGGTATGCTTAAAAATTGGTGTTCTTTACTAGCACCAGCGTTTTGGCTCGTCTCGAAATTCGAGACGAGACAAAACGGCTTCGAGACCAGACAGGACGAGACGTCTCGTGTCTCGCGGCAACTCTAATTATGCCTAATTTTAAGCCACGTTTGCCATAAATTAGTACAAATCACGCTAAAATTAATATCCTTTCATAATTAGTATTGTAAATAAACTATGATTCTTCTGGTAAATCATGCATTGTATGCAAAATTGTGTTTTCAAAGTGGTCACTATCTATCGCCCTAATTAACCTAGATCGGACGAAAATTTATGCAAGTTGAGCATAGATGGATAAGCCACAAAATTGTTTAGTGCGGATTATTTGCTCAATTTCTCATTAAAATAATTTATACACGACCGGTGATTAAAGTACACTTTATAGTTGCCTACTTAATTTCCAGGCGCATAACACAACTTTATCGCCGTACATAGAGAGATATAAAAATTACCAGCATATGCGAAGGCAAAAATAAGGGGAAAAAAAGCTGCAAAATTGGAAAACCGTTTAGTCGAAAGTACGCTAACAAACTTTCTATTATCACAAACTAAGATTAACGACAGACAGTTAAAAGGCTTTAACTAGAAATGCCCAGATTTATTAACTTAACGGAAAATCCATTTGAGGGCTTGTCGATTTGGGGTTATAAAAGTTTCTTTGGATTAAGGTAAAGTGACAGTGATCCATGGCAAAATCACAACAATTTTTTGTCGTTTGATTGCAACAATAATTTGTCATTATTTCTAATTTTTAAGTCTTTACGCATTGCGTTTAGTAGCAAATGATTTATGCTATAAAAAAAATCAATTATTTTACTTGCAGGAAAGTTACCAATGTACAGTTAGGAATTTTAAATTTGGGTTATGTCCATAGGAGGCCATGGCCTTCAATTACTAGTATGTTAAAGTACAAGTTTTATAAAGCTCATTTTAGCGCACGCGACACAACTGACAAGTAGTGCGCTAATAGCTAAATTGGAAATTTAAAATTGGCCGAACTCTCGTCGAATAGGGGGGGGGGGGGGGGTGAACACCTACCCCCCCTTATATACGTCCCTGGTGCTGTATACTATTTTTTCTATTTTGGCAAGTAGTGATAGTTGGGGGATTCACCATCATAGGGAGCTCCAATGTTAATTTTCGGAGCAATTTTTGACCTACGCTGATTCTTCAAACAGGTTTCGCTGTGTTGTGTTGACGTTGTGATCCTGTTGTGTTCAACGGACCCTGTTGACCTGAACAGATCCAAAACAGAGTCCGTTCAACAGGGTCCGTTGAACAGGGTCTGTTGAACAGGGCTGTTCAGGTCAACAGGGTCCGTTGAACAGGGTCTGTTAAACAGGGCTGTTCAGGTCAACAGGGTCCGTTGAACAGGGTCTGTTAAACAGGGCTGTTCAGGTCAACAGGGTCCGTTGAACACAACAGGATCACAACGTCAACACAACACAGCGAAACCTGTTTGAAGAATCAGCGTAGGTCAAAAATTGCTCCGAAAATTAACATTAACAACTATCACTACTTTGGCATTTTTTCAATAAATTCATATTTAAAAAGAAAAAAAAAACATACAAATTTCCAAAATTTTTAAGCCTAAATTTTATGTTGGTAATACAATCGAATTATTTATCATACTATCCTTGAAATCAACAAACAATTTTATTTCCGTGTCAGCCATTTCTGCCAAATTTGGTACAGTTGTGTAAGAGGATCTGACGCACCGAATGACGATATAGGCGTTGTTGCCAGCCTTTTAGTTTGTCTGGAATTCGAACGAATTTCATATTTTTAAATGTAACACCCTGTATATTCTTTCATTTATAGTTTTTACTTTAAATTTGTTACACTTTTGGTAGGTATAACATACTTTGTTCCTAATATCAGTAGTTTTCGAAATAACGAGTACAATTTAGAAAAAATATATTTTTTATATTAAATGTTCAAACTATTTTCCCTGTACAGCTTGACAGTGTGCAAATTAAAAATAAAATTTTTTAGTTGTGTTGTAAATCATTTCTGGCGTTATTTATTCAAATTTGTCCAAAATTCGACGCTGCAAATCGGCCAAATCTTGAGGTTCTGTGGTATAATCTCTGTTCGTCAAGTGTTCTCATAAAAAGTAGTCGTTAGGTGACAAATCAGGGGACCTAGGTGGCCACTCGATTGTACCCCCTCTACCGATCCACCTATTCGGGAAAGTGTTGTTCGCGCACGTTTCGACCAAAATTGGGAGGAGCTCCGTCCTGTTGGAAGAATGTACTTGCATAATTTGGACTGATCACATTTCGTATAGTAGGCACTATTTGCGTTTCCAAGAGCTCAAGGTAAAAATGTGATGGCAAATTTCCATCAATAAAAAATGGACCCATTTTGTGGTTACCCAGGAGCCCAGCCCACACATTCAATTTTCCAGGGCGTTGTGTATGACCTTCTCTCATCCAGTGGGGATTTTCATTTGCCCAAAACCTACAGTTGTGTCTATTGACTTTAGCATTTAACATAAATGTTGCTTCGTCCGAAAATACTATAAATTTGAAAAACTGGTTATTTTGGTCAAACCTTGACATCATAATATCACAAAATTTAATTCTTCGCTTATAATCATCTTCTGATAACCCTTGAACTACATGTATTTTGGAAGGGTAATATTTATGTTTTATTAAAACGTGTTGTAAAATTTCTAAACTTTTTTCTTCATCTACTACTGCTGGTCGTCCTGATCCTCGCCTGTCCCTACAATTTCCAGTTTCTTCGAACCGTCGGCGTCGGAGAGTTTTTAGAACAGTCGCTTTTAAAATTGGATTTCGGTTTGGAAATGCGTCATTAAATAGATTTTTAACTTCTTCGTAAGACCTGACCCTATCGCCATATCCTCTCATCATAAGAATTGTAATTCTTTTACTTTCAGTTAAAGACATTTTTGCATGTAAAAATGACAGCTTTTATGACTTTATGACTTTAGATCAAAACTGAACTGGTGTTTTATTTATTAATAAATAAAACACAATTTGTTGATATTTTTAAAACACGTCGTTATTTCGAAAACTACTGATATAAGAACAAAGTATGTTTTACCAAAAGTGCAACAAATTTAAAATAAAAACTATAAATGAAAAAATATACAGGGTGTTACATTTAAAAATATAAAATTTTTTCGAATTCCAGACAAACTAAAAAGCTGGCAACAACGCCAATATCGTCGTTCGGTGCGTCAGATCCTCTTACACAACTGTACCAAATTTGGTTTAAATCGGGCAATAAATTGTGATGTTATTAAAGCCGTTTTCAAACTTTATACACACACTGTATAAGTAGTATTTAAAAATTAAAAATATGTAGTTTTTTTCATTTCATTAAATTAATATAAACACATCATACGAGTAAAATTACTTAATTCCCTTAGTCCAACCCTTTAGTGCACCTTTATACTTTACATATTCATTGTCCACACAATGGGATCGACCCCATTGCGTGAATTATTCGAGAAGTTGGATAAATTTGCGATGAATCAAGTTACTTGTAACAACTGTTGAAGATGACGCAGTAACGGTTGAATCCTCTATATATGACCCCGGTTATAAAAATGCAGCGTATAAAAGTATAATTATACAAAACGCAGACAATAGCAAATTAACTGTGTCTTTTTTGTTTACCTCTCTTACTCTTCTAGGCTAGACCTCGCTTAATTTTGAAAGTTTGTTGCTGTGTGCTGTGCCAACAGAGCGCCGATCGAAAAACTGTTTAAATTTTACTGCCGACCGTTTTGCTTAACCCAGTTTGCCCAATGTTTACGACCGAAAAGCACTCCATTTATGACCCATAAAAGCGTTATCCTGTAGTAATACATTTTTTTTGTATACTTAATCTGAGCAGCCTAAAATAGTTTTCTTTTAACAGGCTTACATACCCTGCTATAAAAGATGCTCTTTTATAAGAAAACGACATTAGGGTGTCACAGATTTAATGTTCACTAAACTGGTAAAATTCAAACAGATTTTAACTGAAGTTGGGTCTCTGTATTGAAATTGGCTCAATTCACACTCAAAAATCGATTCTATGAACATTTTATCGTCAATACAGGGTGTCCGGTTAGTATGCTCCATTCCACAATAATTCGTTGATTTCCCGACCGCAATAAAATTTAAACCCAGCCATAAATAAGTGTTTTGAAAGGGTACAGGTCCTGATTACCTACTAATTTCAATAGTTTAGGTTAGCTATTTTAAATAAAACAACAAATATAAAATAATAGGTAAGTATCTTTATTTTAATCATGTAATTAAATAGCTATTAATATTTATACAAAAATACTAATCCACAATATTATAATATCATCTATGCCTAAACTAATTATTGGGCCTTACGTTACTATTAATTATGTTATTATATTGGTATATTAGGTAGGTTAATGGCAAATTGCAGGTGTTCAATATAAAGCCGATTCTTTTCATCTTAGTTCATCAGTCGTTTGGTGTTTGTCACGCTGTGCGTTAAAGGTATTTTCGCGTGTGTTATTGAGCATCCAAAATATGTCAGATCTGTGTGAAACTTCAGATAATATTGCTTCCGGAAGTTATGGTGTAACGAAGAAAAAACATCATAAAGAACGTTTACTGTACCCTTTTAGAAAAAGGGTATGACCGGAGTGCAAGTTTTAGTGAAACGAGTATTTTGACCAAAGTTGCATCAACGACAGTAAAAGATATATTGACCAAACCCATCCAGCCAAGGAAAAAACGGTGTGACAGCGGAAAATTGAGAAGCATCGAAAAAGCTGATGAAGACTTGATTCGGAGGAAAATTTATGACATGTACAGTAAACAAATAGTCCCAACAATAGATACGCTAGAAAAGGTGCTTACAGCAGACGAAACCGACATTTCATGTGGCAGGACAAGCCTTTGGAGAATAGTAAAAGCAATGGGTTTTAAATATCGTACCATTGACAAACGACAAGTACTAATGGAATCGCAGCGTTTACAAGTATGGCGTAGAAATTATTTTAATCTTATCATTCAATATAGGGAAGAAAATCGTTCAATTATATACTTGGACGAAACTTGGTTTGATACCCACGACACTCCTAAAAAAGGTTGGAGCGATTCAACAATCAAATGTCAAACTAAAGCTCCCTCAAACAAAGGACAAAAAATTACGATATTACATGCAGGTTCAGAAAATTGTTTATTCCGAACGCTCTATTATTATCTGCGAAGAAAATTACCAATTCATCTTTGAACTACCATCAAGACACGGATGCTACATTGTTTTGAAGATTGGTTTCAGAATCGTCTGCTTCCGAATATGCCCAAAAATAGTGGTATTGTGATGGACAACGCTAGTTATCACAGTCGCCAACTAAGTAAAGTGCCGAATTCAAATAATACAAAAGTGGAAATTCAAAACTATATGATGGAAAATAATATGTATTTCGAGGAAACCTATACAAAAAAGGACCTTTTAAATGTTTTAAATACATTCAATATTGAAAAAGAATATATCTCTGACAATCTCGCAAGTGCTAATCGTCACACAGTTTTACGCCTCCCTCCGTATTACTGTATTTTTAACCCAATAGAACATATATGGAGCCAGTTAAAGACGATGATTAGAAGAGAAAACACATCCCCTACACTAAGTGGTTCTGTTATAGAATTAATTAAAAAATGTGTAAATAATATCCCAGTAGAAAGTTGGAAAAATTCTGTGAGACACGTGATCCAAGTCGAAGATTCTTATAACATAATTAATAGTAACGTAAGGCCCTTAATAATTAGTTTAGGCATAGATGAAGCCGATAGTGATAGTGAAACAGAGCTAAATATAGAGTAGGTTAAGTTAAATATTGTATTATTATAGTATTTTAGATTAGTATTTTTGTATTGATTGATTTGATTGATTGTATATTTGTTGTTTTGTTGAAAATAACTAACCTAAACTATTGAAATTAGTAGGTAATCAGGACCTGTACCCTTTCAAAAGGTCCGGTGCCTACACAATAGATATTTGTCAGGCAGCTTATTTATGGTTGGGATTACGACTGAGGGTTGTCATTTAAATTTTATTGCTGTCGAGAAATTAACGAATTATTGTGGAATGGATCATACCTCCTAACTTCTGGGGAGCATACAGTTTGTTATAGAAGAAAAATTCCCCTTAACGTAGATACAGAGCACCAAAGGGCTATCAAGCGATTCACTTTTGTGGCTTTTGAACCAACTTGTATAATTTAATGAAATGTAAATATTTTATAGAGGGAAGAGGAGAAGTAACAGTTTTTGATCTTTACCAAAAAATTAACAAAATTTAATTTTTTTAAATACGATGCTATATTGCTAGAGCATTGAATGGATAGGCGATAAGATTTCCTATCTATCCATATATGGTATCCCTATATCAACTAGTATAGTTTTGAACTTATTTACGATTTTTCCCAAAATTTCCAGTTTTATTGATTTTTGGCAAGAAGGCCATGATAAACATGGTAAGTAATTATAAAACCAGGCTCAAAATGGTGTATTACGCAATAAGTGTTGTAAATAGCCAATTACGCACGAGTGAAGAATTACGCACGAAGTCGAGCATCGATCGTTTTTAAGCCCGCCGCGCCGCTTCGATATCTGTGCGATTTTGATTACCGTGTGTAATGTCAAACTTACATAGACATGGGGGTAGTTCAGGTAGTAAGCTTATTACTATCATAGACCAATCTACTTACTATTTACAGTAGTGGTCATAGGTAAACAACTTAATCTATACGTTCGATAGAAGACTTTGTTGGTATCAACTGGATGGCGCGCCGCCACATTGCGGAAATGTGGTTAGCCAGAAATTGTACGAGATGTTTAAAGATAGATGGATTAGGCGCCTAGGACCGTGGAATTGGCCACCAAGGAGTCCAGACCTAACACCATTGATTTCTATTTTTGGGGAACACTAAAGCAAAGAGTTTACTCTACTCCCATCGATTCAATGGAAGAACTAGTAGCTCGAATAAGAAGAGCCTTCGACCAACTCGATCTAGTCGAAATAGCAAGCGCTACTACAGAAGCTGTTATATCTAACAATCAAAAGTGTTTAAGAGTCCATGGGGTCATATTGAACATTTGAAGTTTTGTTAATTTTTTGATACAAATCAAAAATTGTTACTTTTCCACTTCCCTGTATATAAAATTTTATTTTCCGATAATACAATTATCTAGCACCATAATATTTAATGCCACAACCTAAATTTCGAGTTTCTCTCTTTTATCTTTAAAGGTCAAAATTTGAGGAAAATAATTTTTATCTCAGAAACAGATAGATATAATATTTTTAATAAAAGTTATTGGAAGTAAAGTAAGGAACACAAAAAAGTATATTATATAGGGTGTTCCATTTAAAATAAGCCAATTTGAGACATCTTGCGGCATAACCGGAACTCGCACAAGGTCGCTATTGGAGGAAGGTTCAGTTGTCTACTTGCTTAATTTAATAACAACAAACAGGTATCAAGTCAAAACATAGAAAGTACGGCAACGTTGCTATCTAGACTAATTTCCTAGAAGATTCGCAGAAACGGCTATTTCGGGAACTCGGCTCCGCGACGTTGCCAAATATACGTACTTGAAAAAGGCGAATTGGAACCAAAAAGGTGGATTAGATGCCGTGTTAGCGCTGTTTAACCAATATAAGTCTATAATTATTATTATTATTAATTATTATCCAACCATTATCATTTATTTCTAATTTAAATTTTGCGACGCCAACGTTAAAGTGACAGGTGGCCGACTCGCGACATTATTTAAACTTAATTTTAAACCTCAAACCCTCAAATATGTTGAAATTAAATTACCTTATATCTTTGTGATTTAGCTTATAATGTTTTATACATTGTAAAAGATAATTCCACGGAATGCCTCTGGTTTAAATAAAACTTTTTACCTCTACAACGTCTTTGCTTTGTACTTAGATTTCCTTAGCGTCGACAAAAAGACAAATCCCGCTTTCCTATACGTTTTCCTTTAAGTCAACAAAACCATAATCCCAGAATTAAGCTGAAATAGACATTTTGTGTAAGTATTTGGAGCTTTTGTTTCGTGAAGTTTTACTGTTTGTTAGTTAAATACAAACGATCAGTCAAGACCGCGTTCTCTGCTTTAATTTAGACATATTATAATTTACGATTAAATTTCTAACAAGGGTTTCCAATATATTAATTTTTACATCTCAAGTCGAGTCAGTGGCAGCTCTTGCGCTTTGAATATGTGGGTAATAACGAAGATTTATTTATAATAATTTCCGTAAAATCTTTTAATTCCTGCAGAGAGCCCAATAATTCTTTTTCAGTTGAAATGGGCGCAAGAGACAATAAATGGCCATTTGTTATTGAATTGCTGCAATATGCTTTAATGCGTTTTGAACACAAAAAGTGTCTCTCAACTGACGTACTTGTTGCTGGAATTGTAGATATTAAAACGAAAGTTTGTAGACCGCGGGAAAAATTCGACAATAATCTTTGTTAACGAAAATCTTTAACACAGATTCAGTATTAAGTTGTTCGAATTGTTTGTCGCGATAAATGAGTCCTAGCTCATTAATTAACGTATTTTTAGTAAAAGCTAGTTAAGGTATCTATTAAACTAACTGGAATCTCTTTATGGTATTCTATAAATTCTAAAGGATCTGTTTAAGAAAAGTATAATACAGTAAAATGTCTTAATAGCGACCAACCCTCGGTTAACAGGGGTGGTCAGTTAACAGAGATCAACTGGTCTGCATTTTACAATGTTTGTTTTATTAATAAGTAACTACATATATTATGTAAAAAATTTTAAATATTTTTGTTTAAATTTATCAGAACTAAAAGTAAATGAGATGAAGCCAATTTACCAATAAGTATATACTGCACGTGCAATGACGTGCATACCAACATAATATATGGGCCATTCTCTCTTAACTTTAACTTTTATATGATATAAAAGAAAAATGTTTGTCCCTTTTCTTTCCGTCAGACCCAATCCTTGGACGCGTTTCGCCGTATTACGGCTCCTCGGCAAGGCTATAGAGTCTGACGAAAAGGAAAGGGACCTTACAGTGTTTTCAACACATAATGTATACAGGGTCGTTGGTATGTATGGAAACGGTCAATTATTTCTTAAAGTAAAACAGTTAGCAAAAAATATTTAAGGCAAAAGTTTCAGGGTTTCTTAAGGTCTATTAGAATTTTTAAAAAACTAGTATACAATATGAGTCAGAAAACCGTAGAGAAACAAGGTTACTTTTTTTTAAATAGGACACCCTATATCTTAGAATGGTTTTGGATTTTACATAAAATAAGCTTCTAGCTTTCTAACGGTACGTCTTAGAGTAAAACGGCTTACATGCCCCTATCTTAGTTTCTTATTATCTTCCTAAAAGTGTCAACCTGGTTAAACCGGATGTAACTCAAAAGCCGTAAATACAGTACTTCCGGTTTAACCGAATGTTGATGTTTTTGGGAAGATATTAAAGAAGTAAGATAGGGACATGTAAGCCGTTTTACTCAAAGACGTACCGTTAGAAGCCTAGAAGCTGTCAAATTTCAAAAAATGTAATTTTTCAGAAGTCGATATCTCGGAAATTATTAGATTTAGACTTATAATGCACTTATTAAAAAATAATTGCTATTTCATTCAAACTAGTATTATTATTTATGGTCAATATATCTTCCACAAAATGATAAATAATTAATTAAACAACAAGAAACATTAAACCTAGGGGAAGTTAAAATTTAAAAATATGTCAAAATATACACCCAATTATGTTTTTAACTTGTAGCAAAACCATTTTTTCAACCAAAATAATACTTACCATTTTTAGCCTTAGTTCTTGTGCCATCTTCTAGTGTAGAAAGATAGAAAATGCAATAACATTTTATCAGGAAGAATAAAAATGCACGGGGACAGAGTTGACTTTATCCAGCTCATCAACAATAAAGAAATTGACACTTTTGATTTAAACTAACATTTATTTTTCTACTAATTTTACTTATAATTTAAACAAAAACAAAAATCATGATAAATAGTACACAAAATTGTTCCCCTTCTTATTAAAAATATTAACTTAAATTGTTGACAAATACTCCGAACAGACATGAAACCTAATACCCCATAATATAGTTATCAAAAGAAAACTCAAAAACTAATTTGAGTCTGTGGCCTAATTTGGGTTCCCTCAGTTTACGTACTATGTCTTTTAGCTGCACTGCACAACACAAACATCTTCAACATTTGGCCACACAAATTTTCCTAAATTGTATTTAAGAAACTTGACAAGTAGTTGGTCGTCGCTGTCAACATCGATAATTTGGCCACAGAAATGCTGAAGCAATATTTTTCCTCGGAACTTAACTAGCATAAAATCCCCACATGCCATTTTCGATTCCTCTTTTTGATCTGGAAATGCGGATGTTAACAAGTTTACTGGTGGAATCGTTTAATTAGTATTCATGGTGTTTTTGACACTATTTTTTCTGTTTTAAAATGTTGGGTTATAATTCCTTGTGATTATCAAACTTGTGCTTGCTTGGATTAGGTTTAAAATGATAACATCCCTGGCAGTTAAAACAGCTGATATACAGGGTGTTACAAATTCGACATACGAGCATTGGAATCTCGGAAACCATAGGAGTTAGAGAAACGGTTAAATGGGGGCAAAGTTGTGCAATTCGGTGCTGATTAAAATGCCGATTTAAAAGTTTTAAAATTTCGAATACTTCCGATATTATTCGAGAAAAAACGAAATTTAGCAAAATTGTTTTTATTTTTTCCTGAGCTCATTTGAATAGCTATTTAAAAATAAATGACACTTTGTCGTTGCAACTTTTTCTCCTCTACAAAATGACGTTATTAAACTAAAGATCCGACGTTTCGTCTCGGAGCGGCCAACATCAACTTTATTTTTTTAAATACGGACCTGGAATTTTTTTTACCGATTTTTAAACCCGTCTACCCTCAAAATGTAATGGCGGTATTACTTTCTAATAATGAATTGTTTTTGCTTATTTCCTTTTAAATTCGTATTTTACATTTGTCAGTCCGGTGCTATTAATTATATTATTTTTTTACCTTAGGAGGTTTAATAGCTATTGAAATATGGTGAAAATTGAGAAAAAGTGTCTTATTTGTAACCTAGGTAGCTATGACTTATAAATACCTGGCTACATTTTTCTAAAAAGATTTTGTGTTCAAAATTTCAAATTAGGTATAACAATTATCTTTTCTTTGCCTCTTATCTTATTTTTTTAACTCATTTCATGCGTAACTAAAATATTTAAATATAGTTTTATACCTTAAAAGGTATCTAACAGATGGGATATACCCCCATCTTCTAAATAATTATTCATATTACGTTTATCCCCAATATCTTACTTTTAATTTTTGCTGGAACCACTAACTTCTGTGCCACTAACAAAGAAGATTTCACTCTCACTGATAAACTTTTACAAGACAAGATCGAACACCAATAACCAAAAACGCGATGATGATTTATCAGGCCACTTTTGTATTACCAATCAAATTACTCAAAGCCCCATGAAATGTTCGGCATTGAATGATTTAAATTAGAATTAAAGGTATTTAGTTCTTAACTTGAAATGTACTTCGATTAAATAATTAGTTATTTGTAAATATTTGGTTGTTTTATATTAAGGATTTAATGTAAATACATAATTATTTAGTTTAAATGACCTAGACATTTAAATAGTTCTCTATTGGGTGATTTAATAACCGATTAACAGAATTTAGTTCCTAAATGAAAATTAGTTATTTAGATTTTGTTATTTTAGTTTGTTTTTTGGTAAGATATTTGTTTGAAAGGTTCCACGATTTGACACAAATCCACCAACAGTCAAATAATTTTTCAAATAAAACGAAATACTCTCATTTATTTCAGTTAAATAAAACTTAGTTAATTAAAATCCCATTTATTTATTACCAATAATTAATTAATCCCCAAATAAATCAGATTATTTGATTGAGGGAGCACAGTTTTATGAGAGTGAATTGACATATTTTGCTGCTTAAATTTTTAAATTTACTTTTTGCCCCGCATTCTCATGTAATCCATGAAATCTTAGTAGATTCTTTGAAAGCCCCACGATTGTCTAACGTAAAGATATACAAAAGCAGGGGCCCTGGCTGCAAAATTATTTGAAACACATAAAGCTCTTTTGTGTTTTCGATAATTACTGAATTGTTTGAGCCGATAAAGATAATGAAGTAATGTATTTGGAAAGTTTCTAAGAGTAATTAAGAATCTTTTGTAAAATTAATACCCGTTTGGTGTATTAATTATAATACTGTTTCAAATACCATTATTAGGGTATAATAAGACCTAATATAATATTATATTAAAACCACTAAATTACAATCAGATTCCTTAATGCCTTACTTTATAATACCTGACTATATAACGTACTGTATACAGGGTAAAAAAAGAAGTATTTGTGAAAATACCGAAAAAAATGTTTTAGATCTATGGGCGAATTCTAGTTTGTCTTGGAGATACAGATTAGCAGAATTAAATTCTGGAAAAATATTACGACACTGCAACGCTGTACAGAAATGTAAAGTCCGTCTATCTATCCTACAAACTCATTATAAATGCTAATCCCTTACAGTCATAATAACCTGTAATGTTAGGTGTAAAATTTTAATTCTATTGTATCTTATATATACTGTTATATTATTATTATCTATTATTAAATTACGTTTAAAATATGTTTTAGCGTTTTCTTTCTAACTTAAAAAATCAGTACGACACTTTTGTTGCATACAGGTAGATAAACAAATATATTTTTTCTGCGCTTTTATACAGGGTTTCCCATAATAAACTACCCATTTTATATTATTAATAAATTCCCTACGAGATAACTAAATAGGTTGTTCTCTGTGGGATTATCTTCTGTAGTCTTTGGGATTTAAGTAAATTATTAATCAAGTAGGCGCCTGTCACAAATAAATTTTAAATTAATAATTTCGTGGAACGTCATTTTTCTACGAGAAGTTTGTTAGTGTTTATCAATAATTATTTAATTTTTTTGCTTTGAGACATTATTTCAACATCCGTTTGAACTTTCATGGATTACTCAGTCCAACAACGTGTGTTTTGTGGAGAAACTTACATAAGAAGCAATTCGATAGAAGAAGTTAGGCGTGCATTCCGGCGTCAGTTTAATAACAACAATAGGGGTCACGCGCCAAATCGTAAAACTGTTAAGTTATGGGTTCGTCATTGGCGTGAAAATGGTTCTGTACAAAATTTGAAGAAGCCTGGACGTCGAAGAACAGTCCGTACACCAGAAAATATTGAACGAGTTAGAATTGCGTTTACGAGAAGTCCTAAAAGGTCTACTAATCGACAAACCCTTATCCTAGGAATATCGAAGGGAAGCTTAGACCGAATTCTTCAAAGGGATTTAAAATTTTATCCCTATAAATACCAAATGACACAGCACCTTAGCAATCAAGATAAAGAAACAAGGTTAGCATTTTGTCAAGAATTTTTGGATTTACATCAAGGAGCAATTCACAGTCTCCTAATGACCGACGAAGCAAATTTTTATTTGAACGGCATGGTCAATAAACAGAATTTTAGATACTGGTCAAATGAAAATCCTCGTGAAATCTTTACACAGAACCTCCATAATCCAAAAGTTGTTGTGTGGTGTGGAGTAGGATCCTTTGGTATTATTGGCCCTTATTTTTTTGAGGATGAAAATAACCGCGCTGTAACAGTAACATCCGAGCGCTACGTTAATATGCTAGAGACATTTCTCATTCCAGAATTAAATAGACGAGGATTACTAAACAATGCCTTACTATTCCAACAAGATGGGGCAACAGCTCATACCGCCAGAAACTCAATAAGGGTCCTGCGAGAAATGTTTAATGGCCGACTCATTTCTCGATTCGGAGATTTGCCTTGGCCTTCGAGGTCCCCCGACTTAACGGCACCCGATTTTTTCCTGTGGGGATATTTAAAAGCCAAAGTGTTTGCGAGTCGTCCAGGTACAATCGAGGAACTGAAAGTCAAAATTCGTGAAGAAGTTGAAGGAATAGACGAAGGTTTGCTACGCCGTGTAATGAACCACTTTTTATCTAATATTGAAAAATGTGTTGAAGTTGGTGGAGGTCATTTAGAAGACGTGATTTTTAAAAGTTAGAATTAAATTAGCCAAATATTTATAAGTTATCATAAATCCCAAAGAGTTAGCTGTAATTTAGTAAAATAAAAAGTTTGTTTTGTTAACTAAAAAAATTTTAATTCATATATTAAAATGGGTAGTCTATTATGGGGAACCCTGTATATATTATTATCTTAAAGCAGCGCAACCTTTTATTCTATCAGCAACGAGTGCATCCCTGCTTTCATTCGATCACCCGCTGGGTCTTATCGGCATTAGGCATTAGTATCTAAATGAGTTTGTTAGATAGATAGACGAACTTTATTCGGCTTCTAGGTTTTGCTTATCTCTTTTGGTTGCTTTTATAGCGAATCATGTCAGAAGTCCGCCACTGGTATTCGTCTAACCTAGATAAAGACTTTGAAGACCCTTTCCTCATGAGAGATAACGTAGGTATTTAACACATATTCTGTTCTGTTCGAAAAGGTTTATAGTTTAAAAAAATATTTCTAATTAAACTCCTTACACCCTTAATAATTGAAGCCTAGGTATAAGTAGCTATATGTGTAGTAGTATATAAGTGCTAAATGTGAAACATGTTTAAAATTTAAGGCAATGCGGTGAACACCCAAAAATATTTGTGACACAAAATCCAACTCGAATTGACAAGGAAAAAACAAGTTTAATAGGATTACAATACCCGATTTTTCGTTTTTAGAAGTCAGACACACGCCCAGGGTCGCTGAAAAAAGTACGACATAATGTTTTTAATTTGAAATGAAAACGACCTCGGAAATTGACGTAATACGGCGAAAAAAATACGCGTTTTAATTATGTTAAAAAATGGATTCATTTAAAAAATTTCATTGAGGCAACAATTTTTTTACGTAAATCTAAACATTGGTTTTGTTATACTTATCTGTAAAATGCTTTAGGCGAGAGAAACAAATTTAAATACAATGCACTTTCGGCACAACACGTTATATACCAGTGGCGGTTCGTGGTAATTTTACAGAGTTTATATTAAAAAAATATGTTTCAAACATGTAATATCATTCGTTGTATTAAACATCTTCATAAAATGTGGTATTATTACTTTGCTTTGTAGCAAAGGGCAAAGGAGGGGTAGTGCCTCCCCTCACAAGCCGCCACTGTAGCTTATAAAAATATTTCTAACTTTCATAACTAAAGGGCAGAAAAAATGAGCATTTTAATGCATCTTATTTGAAACAAAAATGCAAATTATTTAGTCTCGGTAGGTATATGGATTTATTAAGTGAAGTATACAGGGAGAACGTTAAGGTTGGAACAAATTCGTTAAAAATTCATGTGCTCTTTTTTTCAAAATAACGCTCGGACCCGCTAGCTTTTTATTTTTGTTGCGCATTTTTTGAAGCTTGTTTTATGTGTACAGGTTGTTCCGAAAACAAGTTATGACGGTTTACTTTACTTTTTTTAAATGGATACCCCTATTTTATAATATTTTTTTGGATTCTGTATAAAATTCCAAACATATCTCATGAAATATGTCATATACTTAAATTCAGCCGTTTGCGAGAAAATCGATATTTGGATTTTAACAGATGATTTCTTTTTTATTACTTAAATCATGAATACTGTTGTGAATAAAGCCTTTGGTTGTAAGGTTGTCACACTGACAGTTACCAACCAGCAGCCGAATTACGTACACTCGACATCGACAAAACTCCCTTGCGTCTCTCCTCGTCTTGCCGTAGTCCGGTTTAAATCGACAAGATGGGAATTACAGACAATCTATGAGTTAAAACATGTCGATTTTCTCGACACGACAATAAGCGACTAGTTTTATGGACCCGATAGCCATATCGAGCCAAAAGATAACCTCAATTTTTAGCAAGAAAGAGTAATTTTTAGTGCCGATGTTTTGATTTATCCATTTTTCATTTTTAAATTAAATTCAAATTTGTTTAATACCTACTTAAAGTGGAATTGTATAAAACGGTTAAAAATTGTTTGGATAAATCAAATTGTTCTAAAAGGTACCTAGAAATTTCTTCCAAAAATTAGTCTTGTGCCAGTTAAATGCTGTACAATATTTATCATTTAACTGTGAGTAAATTAAACGTAATATTGCCTGTACTATATATATCAATCATTATTTAATATTATTTATTAATAATCTTCATTATATAATATATATACTATTTCTACAACCATGTAAAAGAATTTTACGAAAGTGCATAGTATTAAATGAGGTTTTTTACTGGCATCAAGTCATTTATATTTGTATTTAAAGAAAATAGATAGTTCGTTTGTTCGTCTGAGGTACCTTCCTACTGGTGGCACTGGTGCTACTCCAAAGTCAATGTTTTTAGGAATAGCTAGATGTCCACTGTCGATTGACCGAAAGTAACCGAGCACATATCGATAATTACCAAGCGATTGGTCGTAGTCGCAAATGTATCCCGATTCGAGATGCCACTGATCGACTTCGATATCTCGATCGACAATTAATAGAGTGCCCCTTTTTACCTTTGTATCGATTTTCTTTGTGCTTTTTATCCCAGAAGAATATTAAAAAAAAAACGCGGTTTTTAAATGGGATTTTTATATCAATTTTCCTTTGAAAATCGATTGTCGAAAAGTTATTTAGAATGTTCTCAACAGAATTTTGGTCCATAACTATAACACTTCGTGTGACACAATCCGAGCTACTAGCCATTAAATTAAAACAACAAAAAACACCCACAACACCGTCAATAAACTTCAAACTTTTCTAATCGCGTCAAAAAACTCTAAAACAATCATATTAAATTATTGAAGTGTGTATTCAGATAGCGCACGGCGACGTCCTCTCATCGGACGATTAACCGAATATTCCCGATCAATCCGCACAGGGAAAATCCATTTAACGAGAGCGGCAGAGAGCGCCGAACGAATACACATGGCAGACCATTTCAATCAGTAGAAGTGAGTGCACGCTGCGGTCGCGCTTGAAGTCTTTCGCATTCGCCATTCTTATATACAAGTTTTCTTGATATCAGTTAAATATTTTTTTATATAAATTTTATTTTTGCTTGGTGCTTGGCTTTCTTAGGCAGTGCGCGCGCACGGGTGCACTTATTGACGAGCCGCCCCTGTTGTTTTTATGTTTCCCAAAAAATTTGTTGCAACAATTTTAAAGGCATTCCAACGTCCTTTTCCTTGCCCTCAAGTATGAAATCGAATTGCGCATCTCCGAAAAGTTTCCTAATCTGGGGATCCAAAAATATTCCCTCTTTAATTTTAGTGTCACTGATTCTAGGGAACTTTTCTTTTAAATAGCTAAAAGTACGGCTTTTTGTCCATGGCCTTCACAACATTTTTCATTTCCCAATTTTATATGAAGTGGCGGTAGTAAAATCTTTTTTGGGGGAACTAATGGTGCGCTGACTACATTTCTCTTTTCTGGCTCAAAAGACTCTCTCAGTGGCCAAATTTTCTTTATGTAGTGATCCAATCGTGCTCGACTGTCCCATTCGCAGAGGAAGCAGAAGTATTTCGTATAACCTAGCTGCATTCCAAGCAAAATCGCCACAACTTTTAAATCCCCACAAATTTGTCAATTAATATCTTTTATACTATTGTATGGTCTATAGTAACAATTTCAAATTGCTATACGTTTCTTTCATGTGGACTGCATGACCATTTGGGACTGAAGGCAACTTGTTTTCATTATGGAGTAACACAGCTTTAAGTCTTACTTTTAAGGAATTAATGAAAAATCTCCAGTCTTTTGGATCATAGTCGAGATTTAAAGCTGCCATTAATCCCTCAATGTACTTACAGGCTACCAAATTGTTTTCCATGTTAAAAAAATGGTGTTAGGTTTTTCTGACCGCTTCGGTACACAGAAACTTTTACTTCATCTTAAAGTAAGTTCCATTGTCTCAATCGAGAGGCTAATAGTTCGGATTTTTTCTTAGGCAATTCCAAATCCCTTATAAGGCCACTTAATTCACTTTGACTTATTTTGGGAGGCTTTTTACTGGGAAGTTCACAGACAAAATCGGAGTATTGCGAGGCTGATGAGCCGGCGACATTTTCCAGTACACTACCGTTTGAATCCATTGGATCATCATCAGAATCAAGGCTATATTCCTGAAGTGGATTAGGTACAGGCAACTCGTTACTATGAGGCACCGGGCGTATGCCGGATTGTAAATTTGGATACTGTATCGCAGACCTTTTTTCTCCGAGAAGCCTTTTTTGATGGGAGGTGTCAAACAAAAGTAACAGTCAGTAAGCTCCATTCCACAATTATTCGTTGATTTCTCGACCGCAATAAAATTTAAATGGCAAATCTCAGTCGTAATCCAAACCATAAATAAGTTGCCTGAGAAATATCTATTGTGTAGGCACCGGACCTTTTTAAAGGGTACAGGTCCTGATTACCTACTAATTTCAATAGTTTAGGTTAGCTTTTTTCAACAAAACAACAAATATAAAATAATAGGTGAGTATCTTTATTTTAATCATGTAATTAAATAGCTATTAATATTTATACAAAAATACTAATCCACAATATTATAATAATACAATATTTAACTTAACCTACTCTATATTTAGCTCTGTTTCACTATCACTATCGTCTTCACCTATGCCTAAACTAATTATTAAGGGCCTTACGTTACTGTTACTTTTACTGTCGTTAATGCAACTTTGGTCAAAATACTCGTTTCACTAAAACTTGCACTCCGGGCATACCCTTTTTCTAAAAGGGTACAGTAAACATTCTTTATGATGTTTTTGGCATCAAGTGATATTTTTTCTTCGTTACACCATAACTTCCGGAAGCAATATTATCTGAAGTTTCACACAGATCTGACATATTTTGGATGCTTGATAACACACACGAAAATACCTTTAACATACAGCTTGACAAACACCAAACGACTGATGAACTAAGATAAAAAGACTCTGCTTTATATTGAACACCTGCAATTTGCCATTAACCTACCTAATATACCAATATAATAACATAATTAATAGTAACGTAAGGCCCTTAATAATTAGTTTAGGCATAGATGATATTATAATATTGTAGATTAGTATTTTTATATAAATAATAATAGCTATTTAATTACATGATTAAAATAAAGATACTTACCTATTATTTTATATTTGTTGTTTTGTTGAAAATAGCTAACCTAAACTATTGAAATTAGTAGGTAATCAGGACCTGTACCCTTTCAAAAAGCACTTATTTATGGCTGGGTTTAAATTTTATTGCGGTCGGGAAATCAACGAATTATTGTGGAATGGAGCATAACATGGTCTTTCGGTTTTTGCCAAATCATAGGAACGGCAAAGGGCATCTTACGCTTTTTTCCACTTAGCCAGCCGCGAATGTTGGACGCACGTTTGTAGCAGCAGATATGGGGAGCCCAACTTTTATCCTGATCTCCAATTTTACAGCCAAAATACAAGTGGTAAGCCTTTTGTATTAAAGGGCTAAGTGTACGTCTTTGTTTCATAAAAGTCACTTCACCACATAGATAACAAAAATGATCTGGCTTATTTAAACAAACTCGCGACATGTTGCTCAAAACTCTCTAATTTCTCAAATACGAACAGCTCTCAATTAACTGGTGGTTGAAATACAACTAACTAACAATTTAGAATTTATGTTATATGTATTTAAACCCTTATAAAGTACACCTCGTATTATAAATCTAGGTACTTCTCATTTAATAGTAGAATTTTCCCATACATTACGGGCAGGTAAGTAATTATCATAATAAGCATGGAGCTATAAAACCGGAGCCAACTGAGACTTTTGCAAGACAGATTGTTAGTTAGTATAATGAAACAAGTAAGATTTTGCTATTTTGGTATCGGAAACATTTTTGCTGTTCACCAGTGATTCAAACTTTCAGGAAATTACCAAATAATGCAGAAATTGCATTAAAATCCAATTTGCATATTATCCACCCCCTATTCATAACCCTTTCTTTCATATTTCTTCTGCAAAATCCCTCAATCATAACACATATTATTGTACACGTTTTTTTAAATATTCAGAACCAATAATTAATTCTAGATTGTTTCCCAACATAAATGCATGTGCTGATGTGCATAACTATTCACAGCAACACATTGTTGGCGAAATTACCCAGCTCGGCTTTAAAATGGATTTTTAGGATTCTAGTCACGCATACGTAGTTTAAGAGTACAAAATACCTTGGACAGAAAGAAAATGTTCAAATTTATAAACGTTGAGAGAAATCTTGGCGTATTTTTAATTTAAATAAATGTTTTTTAGGATACGCGACATCATAGAAGCAAGAACTACCCTTATACAGGAATTATTTTCACCGTTAAAGCATAAATTCCAGAGGAATATAAGCCAGAAAAACAAACGTAGTTAATTAATAGAAAAAGAAACCTTTGAGGTTAAAAAACATTTATTCAAAAATGATTTTCCTCTTTCGTTTAAATATAATTCTCGTAATGGAAAATAATTTTCCTGCAACAAAAAAAGCAATTTTATTTCTGCAAAGAAGTCAACAACAACATCCAGTTAATAAAATAATAAAAAAAAATTTAAATTTGTTCTCTTAGTGGAAAGTAATTTTATATTCAAAACGCTTCATAGTCAATTTAATCCATAAAAGAAAATTTCCGAGGAGATTTCCCGAATTTGCTTGCGGATCATGAAAATTTTCTTGGAGATCAATCGGTATTCCAAACTGTCTTTAAAAGGCTTAAAAACATCGGAAACTATCGTAGTTTCTAACAAATTCTAATGCCCTAAGTTCAAGGTTATTCAACGAAAATCTCATAAATAAAATATAGTGTGTTCAAAATGAAACCCAACTGCTAATATCTCAGCTGCCGTTGCGAATTGAGAATATAAAAGTTTTACCATACAAACAAGACTACCATCTAAAACAGTGGCGTATTTAGGTTAGTTCAATGTGGTCTCAATAGTGAAGAAAGCTCAAGATTACATTAATTAATTTGTAATAAATAACACGAAACATTATTTTACGTTATACTCCATAAGTTTAGATAAACAGGAGACCTTCTCGCCTATGTTACTTACAATAGACGATCATGGGGAGTCCTGGGCGGTAGCACTGGACATTTCCAAGGCTTTTGACCGACTATGGCATGAGGGGTTCCTAACTAAAGTGAGATCATACGGAATGCCGGTTAAATTTTGGTCATGGCTGTCAAGCTTTCTTAAAGACCGTTCTCTGCGAGTAGCGATAAACGGATTTCTTTCAGACACATTTAACGTCAACGCTGAAGTCCCTCAAAGTTTTGTATTATCGCCCATCCTCTTTTTAATATACATTAACGATCTTTTGAAAAAAAACAGAAATCCTATACCGGGTGTTGCATCGTCGAGCGGGACATAGGAAATCCCATGTAATTTTAAATGGGGTCAATTATTGGCTTCCCTAATTATTTTAGAGAAAAATTCTATTTAGGTTTATTAAAGAGCACTAAAACCCACATTCAAAAGAATAACTTTAGATATTTTTGATGAGCCCGTTTACGGGTTATCGCCGATTTCTTTTTAACTATTTCTCCTTTTTATGGCCTCGTATTTGCGGGCACCAGTCAAGGTAAAAGATGACTGTCAAATAAAGTTGTCATTTTGAAATGTGTGCTTTATTATTATAAAAACTTGTACATCGAAAATATTAGCCATGAATTACACTTATGAAGAAAAAATATTGATGATTAAATGGTATTATCAAGGAAATAGTTATCAAAATGTGTCAGACATGTTTGCTGCTCTGTATCCGAATAGACCGATACCTGCAAAATCTACAGTCGTAAGGACTATCAAGAAATTTGAGACAAAAGGCACAGTAATAAATAACTGCAGATGTGAAGAAAGGCAGGAACAAAGAAGAGATGCAAGAAATTATAGGGACTTGCAAGTTTTATTGTGCGTGGAAGAAAATGATGGGAAGATCAGCACAAGGAAACTTGAGGATGACATAGGATTAGATCACATCACAGCGTTACGAGCTTTGAAACGACATAAATATTATTCATACAAATATGAAAAGCACCAAGAGCTAAGAGATAGGGACGAAATACGATGACAGGAGTTTTGTTTTGGTATGATGGAAAGAGCAAACATGGATAGGGAATTTTTAAAAAACATTTGTTTCACTGACGAATGCACATTTACCTTAAACAATGAACCCAATGTTCAAAATTATCGATATTGGAGCAAAGAAAACCAACACAGGTTTGTGGAAACAAGGACGCAATATCCACAAAAAGTTAATGTATGGGCTGGGATTTTCGGAGAAAATATTATCGGGCCATTATTTCTTACACGAAATTTAAATGCAGAATATTTTTTGGAACTACTTGAAGATCATATTTTACCTACTTTACATGATGCCGCCAGGGAAAATCAGGAAGTTTGGTACCAAATGGATGGCTGCCCGGCACATAGTACCCTGGCTGTCCGGGAATATTTAAACCGTGCTTTTAATTTAAATGTTATTGGCTTAAATCATACAGTAAATTGGCCAGCCAGGTCTCCTGATTTATCGCCAAATGATTTCTTTCTCTGGGGCCATTTAAAAAACAGGATATACAAAGATAAAAAATACCCAAATCTAGACGAGTTAAAAAATGCTATTTCTGCCGAATGCAATAGAATTTCAGTTTACCAACTAGCGAATGTAAGAAGAGAATTTTATGATCGCCTCGGTTATTGTCTAGCAGTCAATGGAGGAATATTTGAACATCTTCTTAAATCCTAAAGTTCTAACAATTTAATAGTACCTACCTATTAATTAGTGAAATATTGAAACATGTAAAATGTCATAATTAACCTTGTAATTGGATACTTTATTTTAGTTTTATTCAGATTAATTTGTACTCATAAATACACCTTTAATATTTTCGATGTACGAGTTTTTATAACAAAAAGCACACATTTCAAAATGACAACTTTATTTGACAGTCATCTTCTACCTTGACTGGTGCCCGCAAATACGGGGCCATAAAAAGGAGAAATAGTTAAAAAGAAATCGGCGATAACCCGTAAACGGGCTCATCAAAAATATCTAAAGTTATTCTTTTGAATGTGGGTTTTAGTGCTCTTTAATAAACCTAAATAGAATTTTTCTCTAAAATAATTAGGGAAGCCAATAATTGACCCCATTTAAAATTACATGGGATTTCCTATGTCCCGCTCGACGATGCAACACCCGGTACCTATACAGTGTGTCCGCGGATGGGGGAAGGTACCCAATAGGGAAGAATTCTTTATTATTCATTTTACGACCAAAAGTCACTATTTATAAAAAGTTCTGCTTGTTGAGAAAATGAATTAAAGACACAAAAAATTTAGATCACATGTACAGGGTGTTAATAAATTAGGAAAATATGAAAACGATTCAAGAGAGAAGTACCATTATTTATTATTTTTAACAAAAATTTTATAAATTTTATAAAATTTTATAAAATATCAAAATAGCCGATTTTGTATACGTTCATGTTACGTCATCATCTTATTTACATGTGTCACTTTTCTGATTTCGTAAAGGCATTTTCGAAAATGTTAACCGAAGAAGAGCGCATTTATTTAATAAAAGGTTACGGTATTGGAAATGTGTCTTATCAATACGCCATAGATGTTATTCATGAAAAATTTCCTAATACGCCGGTGTCAAAAAAAGCATTGCGAAGATTATTTAAAAAATTTAATGAAACTGGGTCGGTGATAAATGTAAAGAAATCAAAGAAAAAATACGATCAAAATGATGCAGCTACATTATTAGCAATAGGGTCAGTTTAAGATAACCCGAAAGTATATTTAAGGAAGCGTGCACAAACAGTGAATTACACAAAATGTTTAAGGAAAACAAAATTATACCGTTTAAGCCAAAGATCCGGCATACACTTTAACTTGGAGATGAAGAATGAAGACAGACGTTTAGAATTGTTTATGGATAGGTCAAACATACTTTGAGAACCAACGATTTCATAAATTTATATTTTTTACCGATGAATCTACATTTCACACAAACGGGCACGTATTTTCACAAAATAGTTGTCATTGGGCTTACGAGAATCCTAATTATGTAATAAAACAAAGTCAACGTTACAATAAAGTTAATGTATGGTGTGGAATTTTTTATGATCGGATCCATTGGCCCATATTTTATAGAGGGAAATTTAAGCCAGCACGTGTATTTGAACATTTTGGAACATTTCGTCTTTCCATTTCTTAATACGTTAGAGCCAGAAGTACGTAATAATAATATGTTTTGGCAACAAGACGGCTGTCCTGCTCATTGCACAGCCTTGGTCAGACAATGGTTAAATGATCATTTTGGCGCGAGGTGGATAGGGAGGTTTGGCTCAAACCATTATCCAGCTATGTCGCCTGACCTTTTATTGCTAGATTTATTTTTGTGGGGTTCCTTAAAACAATAGGTTTATTCAGATAATCTTCCACATGATAGGGAATATTAAAACAACGCCTAGAAGAAGCAATCCATGATCTGAATGTACCGCGAATCATTCGTAAAGTTTACAGTAAATTTGTTAAGTTAGCGGAAAAGTGCGTCATGTTGGGATGTTGCTATGTAGAATAATTTTTAAAAATTCGAATTTTCATTTCAAAATTTGTAATTAGGCTTTACGTTAGTTTATAAATAACTTTGTTTTATAAAATTTTTGTTAAAAATAATAAATAATGGTACTTCTCTCCAGTGGCGTATTTAGGATTGTGACACGGGGGGGGGGGGGTCCACTAACCTTTCTTAGAAAAATGCGCCGCAGGCAAAATTTTTTTAGGTGTCACGCCCTTTTTTGGACTGTCTAAACTTACAAATTTTACGTTTTGATAGCCCGGCTTAAAAAAAACGTAGAAATAAAGCAATTTTTAAATATAAACGCCAATATTTGCATTTGAAATATTAGTTTTTTAAAGGTATCTATAACGGTACCTATACTATTTTACTCACGTAAATTAGAAAACACGGAACAAAAAATTAAATTCAACAATTATTAAACTAAAAACTGTGGAAATCCCCAAACATCTGGAAAATTTGAAATAATGTTTCATGTTATTTATTGCAAATAAATGAATGTGAATTTCAGTTTTCTTTACTACTGAGTCCACGGGGGGGGGGGGGTCCAGACCCCCCGGACCCCCCCTAAATACGCCACTGCTTCTCTCTTGAATCGTTTTCATATTTTCTTAATTTATTAACACCCTGTACATTTGATCTAAATTTTTTTTATCGTAAATTCATTTTCTCAATAAGCAGAACTTTTTATAAAAAATGACTTTTGGTCGTAAAATGAACAATAAAGAATTCTTCCCTATTGTGTACCTCCATCCGCGGACACACTGTATAGCTTCGCTGATGACAGCACGCTTGCTTTATCTTTTACTTTAGATGCTCGAACATCGACTGCCAACGCACATCCCTATATTTTTATTTCTACGTTTTTTCAAGTCGGACTGTCGAAAAGACATAGAGAGATGGACCCCCCCCCCCCCGCTCATGTCATAACCCTAAATACCTAAATACGCCACTGGTCTAAATGTATATAATATAAAATATATAAAATAAGTTACGCTATAAAATCAGGCAGCTGTCCTGAAGATTTGTCTGTTCGTGAACCTGGCCCATGCACTCTGCCACGCAAGATGGTTAACAACGGTGAATAGAGTCCTCCGATTGTATTTAAGTATTGAAAACCCAACAGATGAACACAAGATATTAGTTTCTTTTATCCTAAAGTTATAAAATCGTCTAGATTTCTGCCAGAAAAATTGCTAAATACCACTGACGAAATTGAAAGAAACGCATTTTTTGCTCATCCAGAAAACTTGCTTTTGACTATAATAGTAGATAAAAGGAATCATATAAAATAGTTGGGTTTTAGAAGAACTCTAAAGACTAGAAACTTATCTTCTAAAAGACAGTCAATCAGGAACTTTCAACCACCCAAAATTAATTCTCTGGTTACAGACTACACAGAAATCATTGACTGGAACACCACTATACTTTCACCACCACCTTTACTGTGAAGAGTAAAGGATGCAGAGATTGGATCAAAAGTCATATCAGGTGAAATGGGGGCTGAGTGAACCTTTGATAAATCCCCATGTCAAACTCCATCAGTTGAACGATACGTAAAGCTGGTAACCGAGGCGTCACAAAAAGTCATCGGCTTTAATTCCAGAGATGGTTTTATAAGAACTACACTTCTTTCAAGATCTCCAATGCCATGTTTTTCAAGCAAGTCTTATTTCAGACTCCCCAAAAGAAAATGAAGATAATTAAAGGACTGTATTTCATTACATACTGAAATTTTACATAATCAGAATTATTTTTTGGTTCAATGGAAATTTGTCAAATTTTGTGAAAAATGTATGTGTTTTTTAACGTAAAACGTTAACAATTATTTATAAAAATTGTATTCTTTTTTGCTTTATTCGTCTTTTCCATACTTTTTGCAACAAAAATATGCCTATAGCTCCTTGTTATAGAAATTAATTGATTTCTCTCCATTTATTAGAAAAATAATTAAAATCGTATATTTTGTCAAAGTTTAGGCTCAATGCGCTAGCGCCAAATGTGAAAGTTTGTTTTTAATTTTTTTGCATTTTCCTAAGCTACCCTAGAGGTAAGTTTTCCGTACTATAGCGTTTAAGAAAAAAACCCTAGCGTATGTGTTAAATAAATGCACTTCTTAATTGAAGCTAAAATGTCTTTGCGTATATGCCAATCAATGTTTTACTTAATTTAAGTATTTTTGCCTCAGTGCAACTATTGCTTTTTTCCGTGTAAAATATCGCTTGGATATCTACCCTATACCTTATTTCTTAAGGTAAATCTTTAAGAAGTAACACTGTTTTAAAATTATGAGGTGTTAACGACATAAATAATCGATTTTTTATACGATATCGGGAATCAACTTAAAAATGACCCTAATTTACTGAAATTAATGCGAGTCGATAAATTTCAACGCGAAAATCCGGAGATTCGGCGATATTATCGTGATTTATTTGTCATTCCTCAGACTATTCCGGCAAATAGACCAGATTAGATGGCTTTGCCTGGATGATAATTGCATGGAAAACTGTCCTGTATGTTCGGAATTTTAAGTGATAGTTTAAGGAAATACTATTTAATTTAGGACGTCCATAGTAACAGTTTCTACTTAATTAGATTATCGGGTATACCACAAGTGCATGAAAATGTCTAAGTAATTGGGTGTTTCTTGCTTTCATTCTTACTATTTCTCTCGAAAAAGAAGCACGACACAAAAACAATTCAAGGAACAAAAAAGTTATACTATTAGTTGGTAAATCCGATAAAGATATTAAAATTAGGGGAAAGTGAGTGGCGTACATTTTATTGTCAATAATATTCATTAAGGTGGTCCCCGGTATCTAGTTAGGGCTGAATAAGATTTCAATAAAATCAGAAAAAAGAAAATTTAAAAAAATTATATAAAAACGATTTTTTTTTAATTTTAACACCCTGTACATCAAATATATCAAAAACGGGGCAACTACGGACACATGTTCATATAAACTTTTTTTCCTAGAATATCATAAGGAATCACCCCCTTAAGTAACGTACCGTACTTCTGAAACACCCTGTAAGTATGTATACAGTATACAGGGCTGCCCAGAAGTCCGGAATAAAATTAATATAGCCTTAACCTGTAACTTTTGGGCAAAATGCTTGGACACGTCGATTTAGTTTTATATATGCTCTTATTTTGACGTTATTCGTTTGTTTTTTTATAGACATTTGTCAAATATATGACGACATCGATCTTTTTTTTAAATGGAAACATACAGCTTGTGATACATCATTTGAAAGCTAATATCTCGTACAGTATGCTCATAAATTTTGACGAAATTCTGTTAAGCTATTTCAAAATGGCGACTGTTAAAAGTTTTAAAAAAATCTCTATTTAAATAAGCGGAAATGATAAATCATTGATGTTTTTTTTACCTTTCAAGGTAAAAAATCTGCATTGTTTCACGTTCTAACATTTTGTGACATTGTGACTTAACAATAGTTATGGTTTATTTGTTATTTATTTTGTCAAAGAAAATTAAAAATGTAACGAAGCAAAATAAAACACAACAAAAAGGCGGTTTAACGTGGCAAATGCTGGAAATGTCCTCCACCCTCTACTGGGCATGCTTCCAGACGATGGTAAAATCCGTCGACGGAATTTCGAATGGCTTCAGCCGGTATGTTACGTGTCTCCAATCTAATTTTGCTTTTCAAATCTTCAATATTATTTGGCCTATTTTGGTAAACATTTTCTTTTAAATATCCCCAAAGAAAATAGTCTAGAGGCGTTAAGTCTGGGGACCTCGGTGGTTATTCAATTGTACCACGTCGTCCAATCCAGCGACCTGGAAATATCTGATCTAAATATCCTCTCACATTGACACCAAAATGCGGGGGAGCACCTTCTTCTTCTTCTTCTAGTCCCGTGTGCATCTTTTGCACGTAGGGGACCTTTGTCCATCATAAAATGACTAGGGTGTTGTTTTCAGCCCGGCGAAATATAGATCCTGCATCTGGTATCCCGCACCAATCCCTGATGTTACGAAGCCAGGAGTGCTGCTTTCGTCCTGGTCCTCGTTTTCCTTCGATCTTGCCCTGGAGTATGAGTTTTGGAACAGAGTATCGTTCCCCCCTGAGGATATGTCCCAGGTATGACGTCTTTCGTTGCTTAACGATGGGGAGCACCATCTTGCTGAAACCAAATTGTTTCATTAGGTATATCTGGATCTACTTCATTGGGAAAAATTACAGCTAGAACAGGCCTCAACTCGAAGGTTAAGAAATCCAGGTAACGTTCAGCTGTGAGGTTTCCTTCCAAAAAGGATGGCCCTAAAATTCGGTTATTAATGATACCTGCCCATATATTTAATTTCTGGGGCCACTGAGTATGCATCGTGGATTTTCTTGACTCCAGAAACGATATATTATGTCTGTTAACCACCCCGTTTAAATAGAAAGTAGCTTCATCCGAAAATAATATGTTCTGTGGAAACCTATTCTTCTCGTCACACGGTCTCATCATTTCTTCGCAAAATAGCAAAGGCATATCATAGTCATCTTCTAAAAGCTCTTGGACAAGACATACTTTATAAGAGTGGTATTTTTCTGCTTTCAAAAATTTTCCAATAGTATCTCTAGATGTATCATGATTTTGAGCCCATGAAACTGTTGAAACATGCGGATTATCCTGCAGAGATAATGCAATATCCAATTTTTCTTTGTCGCCTAAAACACGTAGCCGTCCATTCCTAGGCAAGTCCTTTACTGTGCCATGTTCATCAAATTTGTGGAATATTTTACTATACACTTTTTGTTTAGAAAATTGTAAAATAATACTTCGGAAATACCTAAATTAATATCACAAGTTGACAATGTCACAAAATGTCAGAACGTGAAACAATGAAGATTTCTTATCTTGAAAGGTAAAAAAAAAACATCAATGATTTATCATTTCCGCTTATTTAAATAGGGATTTTTTTTTAAACTTTTAACAGACGCCATTTTAAAATAGCTTGACTGAATCGCGCCAAAATTTATGACCATACTGTACGAGATATTAGCTTTCAAATGATGCATCACAAGCTGTATGTTTTTATTTAAAAAAAAAAAAAATGTCGTCATATCTTTGACAAATGTCTATAAATAAACAAGCGAATAACGTCAAAATGTGAGCATATATAAAACTAAATTGACGTGTCCGAGCAATTTCCCCAAAAGTTACAGGTTAAGGCTATATTAATTTTATTCCGGACTTCTGGGCAGCCCTGTATATATTTTTATAAAAGTCATTGTGCCACTATACAGGATGTTATTTAATAAGTGTACGATATTTTACAGGACGATTCCTCAGTTATTTATAAGGTGTAAAGTTCATATAAGCCCTTCATTTTTGAGATACAGGGTGTTAAAAAATTATTTTTATTTATTTTTGTTTTTCGTAAATAATTTTTGAAATAATGTCTATATTAGGACGAAAATTGGTATTTGTGGATTTTTTAATATGAGAAATTTAAATTTGATCTTAGTTTGGCCCTTAATTGTAGGGGGCGCCACCTACAAGTATTTTTCTCTTTTGGGGAGTCACAACTTTTTCGTGCATGTATATATCACATATTCTAGAAGAAGAATTTATTCCTCTATCATTTCCACGTGAAAATAGCATGTTTGCCAAAAGTCGATACAAGCAACCGTTTTCGAGATATTTTGATTTAAATTAATCGATGCATGTGTTTGTCAAAACGTGAAACAATTTTAAAACTTTTTTTTTAATCAACATAGAAACATTTCAAACGGTAATTTTTAAACAACAATAAACAACGAAACACTAGACATAAAACTAAATCAAAATCACAAGAAATGTTGGAAATGCCCACCTCCTTGCTATATGCACGCATCCAATCTTCTTCTCATTGATTCGCGCACTCCTTGGAAAATTCCTGGAGTATTTTGAGTCGTCATACAAGAGTTAATTATTCGATTTCTTAATTCTTATTAATTTTGGATGAGTGTCTGGTAACCTAAGGATTTTAGATGTACTTAAAGAAAAAAATCCAAACTGGTAAGGTCTAGTGACCCCACGGTTACCGAAAGTACGATCTAAAAATTCTCACGCTAGGATGCAAAAATGTGCAGGGGCACCGTCATGCATAAAGCACATTTCATTTCGTAGTCTAAGCGGCACATCTTCCAGTAAAATAGGCAAATCTTCTTCAAGAAAATGACGATATCTCTATCCGTTTAATCTTCCTGGAATAAGGAATAGGCCTATTAAATAATCTCCAAGGATTCCTGCCCACACGTTAAGAGATGGAAATGTGATTCCTGTATCGCATGGGAGTTTTCCTCAGACCACAAATGATTGTTGTAAAAATTGCCTATAGCGTTGCGTAAGAAATTTGCTTCGTCGGTAAACAGGATTTGATTTTTAAATAAAGGATTTTGAATAAGGCATTGGAGAAAACAACGAGAGAAGTTGATACGTAATGGAAAATTACGAGGGAGGAGTGCCTGAACTATGTGGTAGGGATATAACAAATTATCGGGTATAATACCACTAGTGCATCAAAATTACCGATAATTCTGATTGAAAGCGTGTTGTATTGTAACTGAATGAGTTTATTTTCATTTTTGATTAAATCCGAAAGAGCCCGACTTCGAAGAAGGAGGGCTTTTTCGAGATTTAATCAAAAATGAAAACAACCGAATGCAGTTACAATACTACAACACGCTTGAAAGCAGAATTATCTGGTTATTTTTGATGCATGAGTGGTATTCGGTGGAATATTTCCCGAAAAATTGTATTTCATATTAAAAAAAAAACATTATTGTACAATAAATTACGTAATAAGTAACAAATTTATTAAAAATATACTTAAAATTAAATTAAATCTTGATTTGTAATCAATTCACTTTTTAAATATCGCAGATTGACATAAGTAAGTTCAATAATAAAAGTTTTTGCGGTAACCGTGGTTACACTTAAATACCCATATACCTACTGGGGGATTATCGCTTCTACTGTGGAATTATCGCTTCTACTGTGGAATTATCGCTGTAATTCTTGCGAAAGACCACACTTCTTATGAGATTTTTTATATATGAGGGAAATATTCAATTAAAATTTTCAACAGTAATATACCGATAGAGGAGGCGTCTTATCGGTAATACCGATGTTTTTAACAAGAAATCGATTTTCTGACAAATTTTTACGAAATGTAATTTTTACTTATAATCTGATATGATCCCGAGAGCTTTAGCTCGAGGGTCTTATCTTTGATTATAAGTAAAAATTACATTGAGTGAAAATTTTCTTGGAAAATCGAGTTTCGAGTGAAAAACGAAGGTATGAAGATAAGAAACCGCCTCTAGAGGTGTATTTTATTGGATAATTTACTGAACATAAAAATGAAGGCCGTCTGATAAAGGTAAATATACAAGTTAGAGGTGTTACTAATTTTTTATTTAAGTAAAAAAGCTACAAGCGTCTTTTCGAAAGCGTCTTTTCGAGCTAGCGGTAGTCTTATCGGGTAAGACGACCGTTACCAAGGTGGTTGCTATGAAAATGAGCGTTTTGATTGGTTCAATAAAAGTGAGGTGAATTATCCATACTAGAACATGAGAGATGTTTAACGTCAGCGCTATTTTTCTGCTGCTTGTTTTCGGGTGTTCTCCTCGTACCAGATTTGGAACTGCTTCCTCGGTTTCTTGGGTTCTTACCGTCCGATGTGCACCCGACAGAGAAGCTTTCTCAAACCTCATATGCCTTTCCGTTTGTAAGTCCGTATGTAAAATGTATATCAGCATATTCAGCATTGGTAAAGTTTATCATTTTTTAACAAATAATCACAATAATAATAAATAAAACTATTTTTTCTACGGATGCTATAAAACGGAGAATTTCTCACGCAGTTAGAAATATCCGCCATTATAGTGAGAAATAATTTCTCACTGTTATTATGATAACCCAAGTCAGCCATAACGACGCAACGCCGACGATTAGCGCGCAATATCTACTTAGGCCATGAAAGCATTTGCCGGCGTTTCCATAACAACACGACCAAAACACTGCACAATTATTATTGCTGTCACCTTGCCAAACGGGAATAGTTTTATTGTTGTTTTTAATACTAAAACAGTTCAGATTTGTTAAATATTGATTATAATGTAATACGAAGATTTAGAGTTTGAAAATACACCTCCTCATATTGTTCAAAAAGCATCCGATGTTTGTAATAATTTGCTACCAAGAACATCAAGCCAAAAACATGAAATCGCTTCCAGTAACTTTATGGGCTGGAGAAGCCAAGGTGAATTCTTTTTCTGAAGATACTTTGTTAGTTTATTTTGAAGAGTTATCAAGAAAAAATCATCAACATTATGGTCCCAGTACTCGATGCTGAGGAGTACCATAATTATTAAAAACTGATATATCAAAATACGCAAAACTGCGCGCATTTTTGAAACGAAAATCGGAAAAATATGTTGCAAAACAATCAAAAACCTTAACTCCTAAAGAAATTCAACAATTATTAAAATATGCACCTGATGAAAAGTATTTGCTGGTAAAGGTATGTTTAAAAAAAATATCTTATGAAAGATTGCATTTTTGGTTTTAATTTCAGGCTGCTTTAGCTATTGGCCTTACAAGGGGCATGCCGTTGTGACGAACTTCGAAAATTAAAAATTCATGACATGGAAGATTTCAATTCGGCCCTTTTAATAAAATTACCCGATACTAAAAACAAAGTTCCTAGAAATTTCACAGTCACAGGAGTATTCTACCCAATTTACAAAAAATATGCAAAGCTTCGACCATGCACGGACGAGACCCGCTTTTTTTTAAATTACCAAAATGACAAATGTGCAAAACAGCCCGTGGGAATAAATAAATTTGGCACCATGGCGAAAGATATAGCGAAATTTTTGCAATTACCGAATCTGAAATTATATACAGGCCACTGTTTCCGAAGGTCATCTGCAACTATTTTTGTTAATGCAGAAGCAGATCTTTTAACTTTAAAACGCCATGCGAGTTGGAAATCCAGCAATGTTGCTGAATCCTTATCGATAACTCTACACTAAAAAAATTAAGGGTGAAATTACACAATAAATTGTAAATTTGAAAAGCAATATTGAAGCATCTACCTTAGTAAAAATAAAATTAGTTCTTACTTTTATCTTGTGATTTTATTAATGTTATTTAGCAAACTATTGTTACTATTACACAAAATTAAGAATGTTACTATAGACATTGTATAAGTACAACTGAATTTTAAAGAAATTTTTATTTTCTAGTTCAAATTAACAAAACCTTATTAATTTTACAAACAAAATTGCATTCTTACTAAAGTAATTGTAAATTTACCTTAATAAAACTAGTAACGAAGGCGAGAGGCTAGCTGCTTACTCCTTCCGGCGCCATTTATTTATTGTTAGACAACGGAAAGCATTGTCACGAGACGCCGCGGAAATTTTTTTGGTTTTTAGCTTTATTTTATTTTGTGTTGATGTTATTTATAATCGGTAAGTAAGTTATAATTTTTATTAAAATGTTATTTTGTACTTTTTGTAGATGTAAGTTAAGTTCTTTAAGAAAATATGACCTGCACCTATATCTTCATCGTAATTCGAATGGTTTTTTTAAATGTATGCATGATGGGTATTTTATGCAATTTAGAACTTATACAGGCTTTTCTTCCCACTTAAACAGTGTTTAAAAAATAGTCTAATAAATAACCAATTTTCGAAATGTGTAAAACAGGGTTTTGTCTTTAGAAGTAGTTACATAAAAAATTTTAACTCGCATATATATATATACCCAAATTAGACAAAAGAAGTATTTGCAGTACCCCGTTAAACACGTGTGTGGCTTGAATGTAGAATTTAAAACTATCCCCATTATGCGGTGGTAGATACACTTATTTTCAACACCCTGTACATTGTACAGTACTTAAATACTTAAGTATTTTAAGATTGTAAATTCTAAATCTTGATATAGAAGTAGATTTTAATTAATGAGTATAATTTCACAAAATGAAGTTCACCTTAAAAGATGTTCATTGGAATTATGAATTAACTAAACTAGTATAAGTATGAGGTTAAGTTTAAATAGTTTAAGACTAAATAATTATAAGAATACTTTTGTAACATGTTTTTTATCGTCTTAATACAAATATGTTTTAGTTTATAATTTGTTTTATTTCTTCAACTTCACTTACGCACATAGATGTTTCACATTTTCGTTTCTATAAGTAGCAGTAATAAATTGTGAAATTGTCCGCTTAATTTAATAAGAGGACGCAGAGAAGCAATTAAAAGATTCGGTATCAGGAATCAATAAAAAGGAGATAAGTCAAGAAAGTAAACAGAGTGGAAGGAATTAAAAAAAAACACACCTTTTAATTCATTCCATACAATATATAATTAACAATAAAAAATTGCAAAACTCCGCACCGCACGACTTTTATGAGATTTTGACTCGCTGTCGAATTTAATAAAGTTTTTGTGTCATAGATGTCGACTTCTTCATAACAATTTTTCATAGGTTCAACCGAGGGTTCAACTTACCTAATCCTCTGACTAGTTAGAGAAACAGGGTGTAAAGTGTTGTCTTGCAAGTAAAGAAATCAATGTTAAAAAATAAAAATTAATCTACTTAATTGCTTAAAATTAAAACATATAAAACAGTAGGTAAAAATAAACAACTTTTGCTAATACATTTTTATTTGGGGTCCTATATAGGGAGTTTCCCAAAATCTAGCATATACACTAAATTTTAAATGATAAAGAGTATCTTATAGGAACGAGAAAATGCCGTTGCAACAATTGCTTATTTTAACCTAATCTTCAACATAGGCACTTTAATTTTTATATTTTAATACTGGCTTTAAAAGTTCAATTTTTCACAACCTATATCTCTGAAAAGAGTCATAGGACTCAGTTTAACCAATAAGCTTTTAAAATGTACAACCTATTAAAATATCTTTAAATTCGACATCGAGCCAAAAATCCATAAGAGGTGTAGGGTCCTTTCTTTTTTCATTTCGCAGCCTATTGTAAATTTCAATATTAATTTCGCAAAAGAATTGTAAATTTCAATATTAATTTCGCAAAAATAATGTAAAATTACCCTGCGTTTTAACAAAAATGAATGTAAATTGCTTCTAAAAACGCAGTGATATCTATTGTAAATATGTGAAACATTTGTAATATCAATGTGTAGAATTACAAACTCGTTGTCTCTTTTAAGATACAGATTTACAATACTTTTGTAATAATACTAAAAAAATGTGAAATTTGTTATTATAGATGCAGCAAATATAAACAACGATTACAAAAATACACTAATAATTTTACTCGTTTCTTATAAATTTTCAGTATTTTTATGTAATAATTTTACCAATTGTTTTGTGATTTTAAAGCAAAAAAGTAAATAATTTACATATTTCATAAAATAATTTAGGGTGTATTTTTACAAAATTGTTAGTAAAATTATATAACGCTAGTAAATTTACTTCGATAGTAATTGGCAAAAAATAACCCACGATAGTTATAGTAATGTTACAAATTAATTTTTAGAGTGTATGGCTAACAAAATGAAAATATCAAAAAGTATAGTAGAATCAATCGATTCAGCCTCCAGTGCCACTAGAACCTGAATACAACAATGCTCTGAAAGCTCAGTACGTTTCCCCATCAACTTCAACTTCGACCTCGGCTAATATTTCAATTGCCGAAAATGTGTTGAAGCGAAACGACATACCAGGAATTACTTTCCAAAATTGTTCAAATATAACTGTTAATTACAATTTTAAGTAAAATATAAAAATGAGCTAATGTAATATGTATTATGTATTTTAATTCTGAACCTCGTTTTGAACACATAAAAACAACGCATCCGTAGAAAAAGTACAGTGTACGACACGTGAGAAAATCACACATTTCTCAATTGTTGTACAATATACTATTAACTACGCGTCAAGATATTATTTTTGACATGACACAAAATAAACATTGAAATATATCTACTTGACACTTTTATTTTTTAAATTAATTAAGTTTTTAAAATTGATTCACTTTTTGACAAACACCATGCATCGATTAATTTGAATCAAAATATCTCGAAAACGGCTGCTTGTAGCTACTTTTGACAAGCATACCATTTTCACGTAAAAATGATAGAGACATCGACTTTTCTTCTAGAAAATGTGATACATACATGCAAGAAAAAGTTGTGAGAACCCAAAAGAGAAAAAGACCTGTAGGTGGCGCCCCCTACAATTAAAAGCCAAACTAAGATGAAATTTGCATTTCTCATATTAAAAAATCCACAAATACCAATTTTCGTCCAAATATAGAGTAAAACGGGGTAACATGGCAACTTAAATTTTGAAGGTTCACATTCTAATAACTAACGCACCTAGCTGAACTGTAATGGTGGCACCTTAGCGCTTACACATGTAGGTATGTGTCGTGAGACGCTCGTTGCCGTATTCCCATTGACAAAAATGTAACAAGCAAATATGTTCAATGATGCATTTGTGCCATATTACCCGATACTATGGGTAATATGGCATCTCTTTGCGGGTAATAAGGCAACATTCATTTTTAATCTAAAAATTGTGAATTAAAATGATTCATGAAAAAAGATTCAAAACTACAAAAATGAAACAGTATTTACTGTAAACTAATAAAAAACAACATAAACAATAATTCTTAAGCTATTAATGGTGGTAACAGCAGCCTACTATTTACTGGTTGTAGCTATCATGGACAATCGGATACAATCCTCGCAAAATTGTTCAGATGGCGTACAGATTTGATGGACCCATTTTAAACATGTTAAACATTCACTCCAATCACGCTTGGGACCTCTCTTGTTATAAAAATATCCATGACAGGTTCCGCAAAAGTCTGATTCATCAAATTCGACTTCTGAATTATCGCTTTCCTGGGTTACCAACTCTGTGCCAGAGTCGGATGAACTGGAGTAATCACTTTTTTTTATTGCTGAAATAGTTTTCTTTTTGTTGACGGTTTTCTTTTTTGAAATTATCGATTTCTGTTTTTTCAGTTTCAACAATTTTTTTAAATTTTCTTTCTTTTTGTTTTAATGTCTTGCTTTTCTCATCCTTCTTTGCACGTTTTACGGAAATTGTTTCAGGTGACGTTAGTATTTCCGCATGTAGTTTCCGGGAATTACTTGGTCCTGGTTTAATTGTGGGAACTTGTAAAATTAGTTCAAAAGGATTTTGGTCTTCACGGTGGTCACCTAGAATGGCGGCCTGTCTTTGCCCAATTGGAAAGTTGTGATTATTATTTTCTTCTGGATTCGGCTCCACTACAACCGGTGCTACTTCGTCAGTAACAAATGCGTAATCGGGAATTTGTTCGGGATTAAAAGGGTATATCCCACATGTTCTAAAACCGGAAGTTCCATTTAGTATTGTTGCCGCCTTGCACCAAGCAATATTTAAAAGTGAGGCGAACTGCAATCGGTTCAGCTTTCGACCCGGTTGGTTCTAAATCCAATTCTGGCAAGTTTGGGACCAATAGGTCTTCAGAGGCTTGAAAAATGATCGGTCATGAATTTAAACAGCTTTTGCGGCCCAAGGGAATTTTAGTTAAATTTCCTAAGTTCATTCTTCTCATTAAAGTACGCACTGGGACTTTATAAGTTCGACTAATTTCTCGAACTGACCCTCTACCAATACGAATGTCCCGTACTGCGTTCTGGAGGTCTTCTTCTGACCACTGGGCCCTCAAGTTTTTTGTTATATAAGAACGTGGCATTGTGTAACACACGAACAACAAAACAAACAAAAAACACATAAATCATATTATGATATATCGTACCTATCAAGAAAATACTTTGGGTAATATGCCGCACTTACGATTTTAAGAGGCATATTGCCCCCGATTACAACAAAAACATTCTAGCTATAAATTAAAATTACCGCGTAAACCTAAACAACAAATCATACGGTGAAAGTTAGGTTAGAAGTTCTATTTCGCCGTACATTAGAGATATTTCACTCAAATGGCCAGTGATTCAGTAAACTCGCAATAAATTCATCATAATAATATTATTTTTCGTGGTTCACTTACCGATTATTATGAAAATTTTCACTAAAATTGGAAAAGAACCAAACACCGACTGAGACACGTGCTTCTTCTGGTATTTTCTAACGGGTATGTTTACTGCGGCGGTCTTAACCCTCTTGAGTTGGCTTGGAGCTAAGTGAGGCGTATTACCCACTGCGGCATATTCACCCGTTTTACTCTAGACATTATTTCAAAAATTATTTACGAAAAACCCATGCTTATATGAACTTTCCACCTTATAAATAACTGAGGGATCGTCCTGTAAAATATCGGACACTTATTAAATAGCACCCTGTATTAAGAATTATAGATCTACAAAATTAAGAAATAACCGTTTAATTTGAATTTCCAATATGGGATTCCCAGTAGAAATATTTCCGAAAATTTTTGAAAATTTTGTCTGAAACCAATTTTTTAACAAAAGCACCTGAAAAAATCCCGAACCCGCAGAGTGAGGGATTTTTTCTTTGGTGCAATGCACGAATGTTTTTTTTTTTTTTAAATTGGCTGAGGACCAAATTTTGAAAAATTTCCATTAGGAAATATTTTAGGCACGTGTTATGTTTTGATCGGAAATTTCCCGAGTTGATAAAAGTTTATTTAGGTAGTTGCTAAAAAGTTGATTTTGATATACCTATTTATTTATTTAAATAATACCATACTTTAATAACAATTAATATTTTTTCTAATGCTAGTAGTAAAATAAAACTTAAACTTAGTCCTGTTTCTGTAAACTACAATTGCTATAAAATGTATTTTAATTTTGACAGGTCGACGGTTTTGATGTTTTGAAACTATAAATGTCAAAAATGACAATTATTATCCCCGGGATATTTCCAGATGTAATTTTCAAAACGGATGCAATTTCCACTTATCCATTTTTTAAAATGTCCGTGTAAAATTTCCAGTTAAATTGACACTAGGGAAATTTCCACTTTAATTCTGTGAACATTACGTACCTCCTATGGATTTTTTTATACATAAGGAGAATTTTCAAACAAATATTTGTTTTAATATTCAAGACACAGTTAAAAAAACACGAAGTTAAGAATCTTTGACTTAATAATTCTTTGCATCTTTTTCTTTTGAGATCTCACCTACTCATCTCATGCCTATTATAACAATATTTATTATCTTGGTTAAATTGAATATCTATCAACGTATTTATTCTAATTAAGTTTCCATTTCCTTCAGAATTGTTCAATAGGAAGAACACGAAGTGCTTCATTGTTATTTCAACAAAGCAAAAGTGTAAAATTATTTCTAAAGGAAATCTTTCATTTTTATTTGGGGGAAGTTCTCAAGTCAGTGGCAGACTCGCAAGTGGAACAATCGCGTACCACTGCCAAACCTAATAACAATGAATTCATAATTTAAATACTATTAATGTTATTTAACAGGAAAATAATGTTTCTTGTAGTGCTAGGAATCAAACTCGAATAATTCGACTATTTACGCTATAATCAAATCTGGCAAATGTCAAAAAATGACAAATACGACGCCATTTTGAATTACTCAATACGTAATTATAGGTAATGAAAAACCATACCTTATTCTGACAACTGTAGCGATCTCTCTATATGAAAAGGAAATTCGTACCATATCGAATTTCACTTCATTTGAAAAAGCAGCGTTAAAAACTTATTAAAATATAATAATGTAATAATCTTATTGTTAATGCTTTGACAAATTTACACCTAGCAAAAGTGACAAATCAATCAGAAGAAATAATGCCTAGCAACCAAACAAATGCATTTATCTATTTGTAAGAAATACTCAAAGCCACCTTAAAAAAATGGAACCAATGTTTCGAGTAACTAAGTATCAGGAAAACGGTGAGACAATATAATTTATTTAATTTTTTCTTATGTGTTGACATTATTTTTTGGTTTCACAGGTAAATATTGTGAGAGAAAGCGCCATTTAAATATTTCTTGACTTAAAATGAAATATGTTATTTGTTTTTTATTAGTCAGCAGGAAAATCGCTAATAGGGTGAGACACTTAAAAAAATGTCCCTGTACAAAGAAAATACCTATATATTTCAAAGTTAATTAAAACATTAAAATTAAATAAAATTGCTTTTTTAAATAATGATTACGCCTTACGGTTACGTACCGTACTTATGAAACACCCTGTACACAGTACAGTGCCCATACTTAAAAGCTTTCATTTTTTTAAATACGTGAAAGCTAAATCTAAAATTTAAATTTAAGGTATTAAAAGTCAAATAATAAAATTATTCAATGTCTGAATATCACTACGAGTATTCAAATAATTCAATTCGTGATATCAATATTTGAATATTCGAAATCGAATATTTGAATATTAGAAATCGATTATTCGAATATTCAAAACCGAATATTTGAATACTCATAGATGATATTGGAATATTGAATAATTTGAATATTTGAATAATAAATAAAGTGAGTATTCGAATTCTTAAATTTCAGAGATTCCTAACACTATATTCTACACTATCGTGTATCAGAAATAGTAGCGCTACTAAAGCCTGGGGTCATTATATTATTATATATATTATTTAATAATCTTAAAACATTTCGTAAAAATTGTCGCACACGTATATAATAATTTTTAATTGCGCATATTGTGACATATAAATTTATTATACAGGGTAACTCATGTAGTGGATATGACATTATCGACGATTTTTTTAAATGGAAACGCCTATATTTTAGTTCATATCTGTAATCTCCAAGAGCAGCTGATTTCAAAAACATATCATACTTAGGGCCTAAAATTGATAGTTTCGTGGCTACAGGGTAGAACAAATAATTTTATTTAAGATACATTTTTTTAAAAGTAGTCTTATTTGCTGTTGTAACTAACTATGGTAACTATGGTATTTAGATAATGACATTATGCTGTCATTATATTGAATTTTTCTAGTAAGTTTATTAGAAGTAATAAAATTAATTTTAATATTTAGTTACCTACTATGCGTTTATCTCCCACACAAAGAATAGAAATTCTTATGATGATTGGATATGGTGATAGGATTCGTACCCAACAAGAAGTTTGCATTTTGTTCAACGCTAAGTACCCAGAAAGACCAACCACTAGATGAACTGTGAGTAAACCTAAAACAAAATTTCGAGAAACGGGTTCTGTGGAAGATCTTCCCAGGAAAGCCCGTCTAGCTATTCCGGATGATAAAAAATTAAATATTTTATTGGCTATAGAAGAAGATCCCCATAACAGCGTCAGCCAGATTGGCATAGATCATGAGGCGGCTGCTATGACCGTTGATAACCTATTAACGGTAGAAAAATGGCATCCGTTTAAAATCCGACTGGTTCATGAGTTGAACGAGGATGATCCAGATCGTAGGATGGAGTTTTGTCAAATATTAATGGAAAGATGTAACGCAGATCCTTTATTTGTTGAAAATATCCTATTTTCGGATGAATCTACTTTTAAATTAAATGGTGAAGTAAACCGGCAAAAGTGTAGATATTGGGCACAAGAAAATTCCAGGTGGATGCGTGAGCATCATACTCAATATCTTCAAAAAATGAATGTTTGGGCGGGTATAGTGAAAAACAAAATTATTGGGCAATATTTTTTTGACAACAATGTAAACGGGCTAATTTACCTTCAGTTTCTTCAAGACTTTCTTATCCCTACGCTAGTTAAGTCATATCCGAGTAGAAATAATCCTGCAATTCTAGATGAAAATTTGTGGTACCAACAAGACGGCGCACCTCCACATTAGTGCGCCATTATGTCAATCAAGTTTTTCCGAACAGGTGGAAGACGTGGACCTATTGAATGGCCGCCTAGGTCTCCAGACCTTAAACCACTGGACTTCTTCTTATGGGGTCACCTGAAAAATGTTGTTTATAAAATAAGACCTGCCAATGTTGACGATTTAAAAAATCGAATAACAACAGAATGCAGGAATATTTCAGAAGAAACCATAATAAAAGTCCAACAGGAGTTTATTGGTCGCTTGAGGTACTGCCAGGCACAAGAAGGAGGACAATTTCCACACTTAATTAAATAGTTTATTTAATTTTTCAAATTTTTTAAAATTAAAAATACTTTTCAAAAAATATTTTTTTTACCCTGTAGCTACGAAACTATCAATTTTAGGCCCTGAGTGTGTTATGTTTTTGAAATGAGCTATTATTTAGGATTACAGATCTGAACTAAAATATAGGGGTTTCCATTTAAAAAAAATCGTCGATAATGTCATATCTACTACATGAGTTACCCTGTATAATAAATTTATAAGTCAAAATATGCGCAATTAAAAATTATTATATACGTGTCCAAGGATATTTACGCAGTTAATACATAAATAAGCTGTTTAAAAAGGGTTGTTGGTGTGCAAAATAAATTACTTGGCTCTCTGTACATAGTACTGCACACGACTGTATATAGTAGATAAAATAAATGTAAAGTGGATGTCGTATGGTTAGACGTCCTTTCAAGCTGCGTGATAAATAGCAAACAACTCCACGTTGGTGCCTGCAAGACTAGTAATTTATTGGGTTACCTAAAAGCTGAACAGATGCATAACATTGCAAACGAATGCCGTGAAGTTAGCAGGAGGTATTAAATAAATAGTTAATTTAACCATCACAACGAAGCTAAACCAACTCAAATGGGGAATAATTATTTTATTTATTTAGCATTTTCACTATTAAAATTCACACTTTTGAAAAACAATAATTCAAAACAGAACAATAAAGTCAGTTCAAAACCAAGAAGCCAGATGTTAGCAAAGTAAACTCATTAATTGTTTACTCAGAATTAATTGGCAACAGTGTTGGATGAGTTGTTGGTTTTGGTGCAATATTTAAGAGTTTTTCGTGGTATTTATTGAACAAATTAAGTTACATACATAGTGAGCCGGAGTGCCAGACACTGAGGCATAACGGCGAGTGAATGTAAACGTAAATTTAAGAAAATAATACCAGGATTTCCTTAATTAACTACTTTCGTATAATTTGAGTGGCTGCAGTGTTGCCAAGATGCCCGAGGTATAGTCCGTAAATCTATCTTGCAAACTAATAATTATAAATGCTAATCCCTTACCGTCATGTGAGGTGTAAAATTCGGCCACCTAATCCGGGGACTCCAGGTACGGATCTATTTAAAGACTATTATATTATTATATTTTCTCAGTAATCCTCTTAAAATAATTAGGGTAAAAAAAATAGGTTTATTTTAGTTATTTAAATATGCTGATTCTTGGTTTTAAAATTCAATTAGATGTATTAGACAAGAAGGTATTTGACACGCAGGCCAGTGAGCACAGTGTGGTTTGTTGTAAATAAACCTATAGTGGAGAGAAGAAAGAGGAAAGACTCTTTTACTTTTAAGACACTGGACGCGACGGATCTCGATATAATTCGTAGAAAAATATATGCCATGTACAGGGAAAAATGATCCCCACATTAAAAACCCTATTGCAAAGGTTAAAAAAAGATGATTCAGGAATAGGAGTGTTGTCGTGGTACTCAAAGGAAAGGTAATTTAAGAAACGGTTTTAAAATAAAAAAAAATTAACAAACGACGAGTAATTATGGACTCGACCTGGTTAAAAAGAGGGAGGATGGAATACCTAATTGCAGCCCATGGATATAGACAGGATGGAAAGGATATTATTCATTTGAACGAGACGAGGTATGACACACGAAGTTCCATGTAAAGGTTGGGTAGATTTATCGGGTCAATGCAGAACCAAAGCTCCATTAAATAAAGGTAAGCGTATAATAATAATTCATGCTGGGATAAAAAACGGTTTTATACCAAACGCTTTGGCCTTATCAGTAAAAAATATAAAGGACCCCCTTGTTGATTATCACGATGATACTATTTGAAGACTGGTTTAAAAATAAATTATTACCAAATATACCACCAAATAGTGTGATAGTGATGTATAATGCGAGCTACCACAGTCGTAGGTTAAATAGAGTTCCGCGTTCCAATGACACAAAAGTTACCACCTATGACTATGCGATGGAAAATAATATGTATTTTAAAGAAAATTACACAAAAAAGCAATTGCTCGAAATATTAAAATCACTTTCAATAAAAAAGTAATATTATTGTGACACCTTGGCGGCAGAAATGGGTCATACCGTGTTAAGACTTCCTCTTTATCATTGCATGTTCAACTCAGTTGAACATATATGGCACCAGCTGAAAGCATCGGTAAGGAGGAATAATGTTTCGCCAACCTTATTATGCACAAGCAAATATCCGAGTTTATCTTTTCAAATAAGATAATACCCGAAATACAATCGGGCTTTCGTCCACAACACAGCACCACAACTGCCCTGATCAATATTACGGACGACAACGCAATAAACTTCTATATTTTGGATTTTCAAACCACTCAGTTTCCTTGATAGAAAGCTTCTTAAGCGATAGATCACAACAGGTCATTTACCACGTTACTACTTCCCAGCCTCGTCAAATTCATACTGGAGTCCCACAAGGCTCTATCTTATCGCCACTGTTGTTTTCAATTTACACGGCTGACTTTCACACAATGGTCCAAAGCTGTAAAATTCACCACTATGCGGATGATACCCAGATCTATCTTGATATCTTAAACTTACAGTGGGCTTCCGCTAGTAAACAAATTAATAACGATTTAAAAGTCCTGACTGACATATCTTTTGCACATAACCTTTTTAAACCGAAGAAAACACGCAGCATTGCTACTAACCAACTTAAAATCAAGGTCAATGAGAAGACTCTCACGTTTGTTAGAGTGTAAACATCTAGGTATTTTGTTTGATAGCAACCTAAGTTTTACAAAGCACGTAAAGCACGTTAGTCAGCTCTGCCAAACATCATATAGTATGTTAAAACAACTATACAGCAGTCGTGAAATCCTAAATTCCACAATGAAATTGAAACTTTGCGAATCGTTGATCATCTCGAAATTGTCGTATTGTGATTCTGTCTATGGACCTTGTCTAACCGCGGTCGATAAATCTAGAGTACAAAAAATTCAGAACTTATGTTACCGCTTTGCCTATGGCATCAGAAGACATAAAAGTGTCAGTAATAAGATTCTGGATACAGGCCGATTGAAACTAAATAAACTTCGGCAACTTCATCTCCTCACTCTGGGTCACCGCTTACTATTTAACGATCAGCCTTCCTACCTCTTACGTAAGCTAACCAAGTTTAAAGACATCAATAACGTAAACACGCGAAACAGAAATCTTATGGTTATTCCCAGACACTGCACAGCAGCATTTAAAAGTTCCTTCTCGTTTCAGTTCAACACCCACCACAATAATTTGACTAAGGACTATTACAACTACGACATTATAAATTTAAAAAAAAATTAAAAGCACTAGTGTTGCTACAGGCCGGAAATTCTTAACAAGGATCAATGCTGACTGTACAACTGCTATCGCCTTGGAATACTATCATCATAAAGTCTGTGCGTTTTAAGAAGTCCGATATCGGATTAAATCACCAAGGGATGTTATCGCTTTTAAAACAGTAAGTCGGTTAAGTTACAATATCTTCGCACCTTCGCTATACTTGATCACACCGAACATCCCACTGGTTTACTGTATTCTATTACTGGGCGAAATCAGAGGTTTCAAAACAAAATTATCTTAGAATTACGCGTTGAGCATAAATAATAATTAAATAGATAATTAAATTATTTTGCTAATATTATAGTTAAATCTATATAATAATCGCTATTTTCCAAGAACCAATTAAAATTTGCTCAAGTGCGGGATGGTTAAATATGTTAAAGATTTTGTCAGGTATATACTTTTCCGATAATGACATTATTTTGGGATTATTATAATTAAATCTTCATAATAATTACTATTTTCCAAGAAATAATTAAAATTTGCTGAAGTGCGGGATGGTATGTTCTACTTTATTTTAAATAAGTAGTTGTGCTTTTCACTTTTAGTTTGTTTCTCATTGTGTGTGAATTAAAATCAGTTATTAAGCAAAGTTATGGAAAATGTTCAGCAAGGTGGCACATCGCCTAGAAGGCATTTATCTCCAGGTGAACGCCGTTTGGTATTACAAGTGGAACGTTATTTTACTTTAGAAAAAGATAACTCGGGCCCGTTAGAGTCTGTTTTGGCAGTGCAAAAACGAACGTCTGATGCTTGCGGCATTTCAGAGAAGACCTTAAGAAGACTTCGAAAAAAGAGTGAAGAGGATTTGGACAGACCATATAAAAGGGTTCGACTCCATTCAAAAAACTTGGATTTATCCCAAGGGATAAAACTCCCTATTAGGAATATTGTTTATGATATGTATAAAGCCAAGGAATATGTTACCCTCAAAGCTATTCTTGAAAAGATAAAGCAGAAAAAACTTTGCGATATTGGAACTAACAGTTTGTCCATCATCTTAAAACATATGGGTTTCAAATATAAAAAAACGAACAACAGAAAACTGCTTTGCGAGCTGTCCAATGTTGTTTCGAAAAGATGGCAATTTTTAAGGGATTATTTAAACAACAAAAAATCGGAATTGTCAAGATAAGTTGTTTTTCTTGACGAAACATGGGTATTTGCAAACGGAACTTCAACAAAAACGTCTTGGCAGGATGGCTCAAAGCATTGTTATTCAAGTACTCGTGCAAATAATGGAAAAAGGTATATTATATTACATGCTGGTAATGAAGAAGGTTTTGTTTTAAATGCCAGTTTGATATTTTCATCAACAAAAAAAACTGATGATTATCACGGCAATATGGATGCTGAAATTTTTGAGCATTGGTTCGAGGAAAAACTTTTAAAAAGTTTAGAAAAACCTTCCTTAATTGTTTTAGACAATGCCTCTTATCATACGAGACTCGAAGAGAAATTCCCTACAAGCAGCTGGAAAAAGGAAGAAATAAAAGAGTGGTTGTCAAAGAAAACATAAACCATGAAAATTTATATTTAAAAAGTGAACTTTTAAGCAAGTGTAAAGAGCAGTCATTTAAAAAAAAGTATGTTGTTGACGAATTAGCCCTCAAATATGGACATCAAGTTTTGAGATTGCCGCCCTACCATTGTCATTACAACGCAATTGAATTGGTATGGGGTATTAGCAAGAACTATTATGAAAAACATGCCTGTAAAAATATCGGTAAGCCTAGCGTTATAAAGTTATGGGAGGAGGCGCTTAGCCAAGCGGGCAAAGAAGAATGGCGGAAATGCATTGAACACACAGAAAAAATTATTTTTGAATCTTATGAGACAGAACAGGTTATAGACGAAGTAAAACCGTTAATTATTACGAATGATGATGATGATGACGATGATGTTGATTCTGATGAGTCTGAAAGCATGGGTGAAATTTCAAATGCAGAGGAAGACTACTTTTAGTAGTACCTACCTACAAGTAGGTACGTTCTGTCGCAAGACTACCCAAACTAATTTTTTATTTACTTTAAATTATTTTATTTAGAAAATGTAATTCATCAACATCCAAAATTACCTTCAATATAATTTATTGTTTGAGAGCCACCGACATAATGCTCAAGAGGTTTTATGGCTTAGCGGACTTCTTAAAACGCACAGACTTTTACTTTTATTTTTCATTGTATCAATAGCACTGTAATATACTCTTTGAACTTTACGTTCTCTATATGGTTTAAATGTATTGTTTGTATATATGATGTATAAATGTATGATTGTCAGCCTAAAATTAATAAATTAATATATCATTATATTATACCTATATGTGTAAATATATAAATATAAATTTTAGTGTAATTTTAAGGTTAAGTAGAAAAACGCCCATTATGGACGGCACTTCGCCTTTTTAGCTAGAACATGTATATATTTCTAGTAATTTAATTTTGTTTTTATAATATCTCAAAAAAGCTGAATAAAGACGATTTATTATTATTATTATTATTATAACCTTAAATTCTTCTGTGAGAGCTTTAGTAAAGTCAAAGATGCAAGATATTCCAAACAAAAGCTGGGAAAATTGTGTAGCGCATGTTCAAAAAGTAGAAAATTCATACGTACATATAGATCTGTTGCCCAGAGAAAGAATTATTGTGAACTTGGATGACGACAGTGACAGTGAAACTGACTTAGGTTAAAATGTAATAATTATTTTTCTGCCATGGTACTTTTTGTAGGTACATGTACCTATATTTTGTTTTAATTAATAACCGTCCTATACGTTATAATTTCAATTCTATTGTATCTTATATACTGTTATATTATTATTTTATTATTTTACTTATTATTATTACTTATTATTAAATTACGTTTAAAATATGTTTTTGCGTTTTCTTTCTAACATAAAAAATCAATACGACACTTTTGTTGCATACAGGTAGATAAAAAAAAAAATTGCCCATGTTTTTATAAATATTATTATCTTAAAGCAGGCCAACTTTTATTCTATCAGAAACAAGTGCGTCCCTGCTTTCATTCGATCACCCGCTGGGTCTTATCGGCAATAAGGATTAGCATTTATAATGAGTTTATAAGATAGATAGACGGACTATAGATACGCGTAATATTTTCCGTGTAAAGGTCCTTAACGAAGAGGACGGGCTGCTATGTGAGAAATACATGGTGTAAGAGCACAGAACTTGTGTCGGCATGACACAAATGGCATACCAACAGGTACAAGAATCCACACAACCATGCCCAACCAACAAATTTTATTTTTAAATTTCTAAATTTATCATCATAACGTTTATATAACAGAATTATAAAATAATAAAATTATTGCAGGAACGTCCCTATGAACAACTTTAAAAACATTCTAGCCTATAAAATATAATTATTTTATAGTGGCTTTATAGTACATTTCGGCGACATTTTTAATTTCCTTATGAATATATTTTACAACTGTTTTGTAGTTGCTTCCTGTGACTTTAAAAAAACAGTTATAATAGAGTACTTCCAAAAACGATTCGCCTTTAAGTTTTAGTAAATTGTCATTTTAGTGATCACTTTATAACTATTTTATGGTATGACAATTCTACATCTAAAAAGTAATCCACTTTTAACACTAGTGCCATAAAATGAAATGTAAAACACTAACAACGAGCGGTAAAAAGTCTACTTTTAGTAGTGTTTGTAAATAAATTTTTTTAAATTAAACTTCAATGTGTAATAAAAATAAATAGTTGCCAGTGTGCTAACTGCGTGAACAATTTACTCTGGCCTAGTAACCACTTTAGCATTCTCTTACAGTCTGATCTTTCAGGAGATGTTACTTGTACATTTATAAAAATGACGGAGTTACGGCATTTCAAGTCAGTTATCTGATGAGTTTCTATCTCGTGTCTGTCTGCGCCGCAGCTACGTTTATCAATTCCATAGTCTATCTTTAAATGGTGCGAAGTAATAAATCAATCAAAACCGTCTTCTTCATGGGCGTGCATGATTCTTCGGCACGTATAGATTTAAATCGGCCTGAATTTTTAAATTTGTGCAGAATTAGTACAAGTATTGACATTAAATTCAAGTTTTGTCTTCAAATATATATTTTAATATTAAATTTTTTTAGTCTAGGTACTTATTCCGTTTCTACTCTGATCATTTTATTCTTTTTCTTGTACCTAATCCTGATTACCTGTTTACTAATTATGTGGTTATTATGCCTTTATAGGTGCCTCTATTAGAATAATGCACCTATTTATATCTATACATACCTACCTTGGGTGTTTGTTTCTCAGTGAAACTAGCCAAAGTGTAAAGTGTTAGTGTTTTTTTAATTAAATGTGGAGAATTTTCAACAATTGCCTATACGCCCTAGAGTCGGACCACGTACAATAAATGAAAAAAAAAATTATTATTAACTGTTCATCATCATCATCATCATCATCAATCAGCCCGTTTGCGTCCACTGCTGGACATAGGCCTCCCGTAGTCTAATCCATCGCACTCGATCCTGTGCCGCGTTCATCCAGTTCGACTCTATTCTCTTGATGTCGTCGGTCCATCGTGTTGGTGGGCGTCCCCTATTGCGGAACGCGTCGTGGCGTGGCCTCCACTCTAAGATTTTTCGGGTCCATCTTCCGTCGTCATTCTTGCAATGTGACCTGCCCAGTTCCATTTCAATGTTGTTATGCGCTCAATAGCATCGGTTACGCCAGACATTTCTCGCAGCCTTTCATTTGAAACTCTATCCCTAAGTGACAAGCCCATCATTGATCTTTCCATAGCTCTCTGTGCAACGCGTATTTTATTTACGGTTTTTTTAGTGAGTGTTAGTGTTTCTGCGGCGTAGGTAAGCACAGGAAGTATACACTGGTTAAAGACTTTTTTCTTCAAACATATTGGGATGTTAGATTTCAGTGTCTTGTTGAGTTTGCCAAATGCTGCCCATGACAGACCTATTCTGCGAGCCATTTCACCGGTTTGGTTATCTCTCCCTACACGAATCTCGTGACCTAAGTATTTATAAGAGACTACCTGGTCTATGTAACTATCAGCTATGGCCATATTTTCGCTCATAACCAAATTTGTCATGTATTGGGTTTTGCTAGTGTTGATCTTTAATCCCACTGATTTTGAAGCATTGTCCAGTCTTATTAATAGTTCTTTGGCTTCATCAATGCGATCGGTTATTAAGACGATATCGTCAGCGAATCGCAGGTGGTTTAATTTCTCTCCGTTGATATTTATACCCATGTCTCCAAGGTCGATTTTCTTGGACATGTACTCTAGCAGCGTAGTAAAAAGTTTAGGGGATATAACGTCGCCCTGTCGTACACCCCTTTCGATATTAAAATCTTCGTTGTCGTCGTGCAGTTTAACACATGCTTTGACCTTTTCATAGACGGTTTTGATTATGTTCGTATATCTGTAGTCGACACGGCAGTCTGCCAGGGCATGAAACATATTTTGTTGGTTTATCATGTCAAATGCTTTTTCGTAGTTGACGAAGACTAAACTAGTAGCTTGTTGTATTCAGTGCATTTTTCAATAAGAGTTTTTACGACTTGAAGGTGGTCGTTAGTTCCGTATTTGGCTCTAAAACCTGCCTGTTCACAGGGCTGGTACAAGTCTAGTTTGTTAGTTATTCGTTTAGTGATAATTCGCATAAATAGTTTGTATATAATATGTGAGAGCAGGCTTATTGGGCGATAGTTTTTCAGATCTGTTATATCCCCTTTTTTGTGGAGAATTATTATAACTTAGTGAAAATACAAGAAGACTCCTGAGGGAAAGGAGAGAACTGCCAGATAAACATTCTGTACATTCGGACCGACTAAGGGAACTAAATAGGGAAATATCTAAAGCAATAAGAAAAGATCTGAGAGCATATAACACGACGGAGGTCACAAGAGTTATTGAGGAAAACAGAGGTACAAAATCGCTAAAAAATATTTTTTCAGAGGGCAGGAGAAACATAACCAAATTGAAAAACCAGATGGGCCAAATAACGTCAAGCAAAGCTGAGATATTGAACATTGTTGGGTCCTTCTATCAAACACTTAACAGTGATCCAATGGCTGTTGGAAAAGAAGTCACTATCCCAAAAATACAAAACCAGGGTTCCGAGGATATACCTGACATAACTCTCCATGAATTCAGAACAGCCCTACGGGAAATGAAAAACAATAAAACAGTCGGTGACGATGAGGTTGACATAGAAGCGGTCAAGCAAGGAGGAACGGCTTTACATCGAGCGATCTGTAAACTTTTTAACGCATGCCTACTGAATGGGACTACCCCCTCTCAGTGGGACCGAGCAGTTATTAACTGTTACGATTATATTAAAAGTAAGAATGCAGATTTGAGTATTGGGAAAACAACAATATATAAACTCTTAAAAGAAGAAAAAAGTGTTGGCGTCAAACCTCCAAAAACTTCTTCAGGACGACCAAAACTTGAGGTGGTTGACGTTTTATTGCAGATAATAGGACGAAAAGAAAGAAGAAATTCCCACGCTGGACAGATTTAAAACCGTTGTACGGCATCAATCAGCTGATAATTGTCAGTCCGTAAGAATAGTAAGAAAACACGAGGAAATTAAATTTGGGCAAAAAGTGTTAAAACTTTATGCGATATTAAATTTACCACAAACTTAAAGTATTCTTTTTTGATACGAACCCACTTATAGCAAATATTTTGTTTATTTAAGCTTGTGAAAATTAATATAATTAAGAACTTAAGAACAATGGCCCATTGTTACCCTTTACAGTAAGTTAGAGAACTAAATTTTGGCAGGGTGAAAATATTAAAAGTTCAAGGCAAGCTTTTTTGGAAGGATTATCGACAGGACTAAGACCGCCATCTGAAAAAGGACATGGACTTTCTCTAACCCATATTAGAAGTTCTGAAGGCTTCGCTAAAGATGGTCTACTGATGTTCCAATCTAAAAATGCAGAAGACTATCACGAAGATATGAGTGCCGATGTCTTTGAAGAATGGTTCGAGCAAATGTTGTAAATAATTGTACTGGATAATGCAAGTTTACTTTAGTAGCACTCTAGGCGGACGGAAAAATTAGCGACAAGTGCGTGGCGTAAAAGTGAAATAACAGAATGGCTAAGTTTAAGACAAATATAATTTTCATTCGATTCGTTATTTTTCGTAAACTACTTGACTATAAATTAACCTATTTAATTGATTCATGGCCCTCTAGATTCATTACAAAAAATAAGAATACACGTCAACAAATAACAAGTGGGATGTGATTTTACTCAGAATATCATGCTGAATCCAAATAAGTAAAAATATATAGGGTGTCCCATTTAAAATACCAAAGTCAAGGTCACTTCCGGTTAAACCGAAAGTGCTAACAAATCAAAAATGATGCCAATAAATGCAGACTTATCGGTTATGCACAATTCAAAAATTTCATTTTAATATCTATAAATACAAAAAAGTTATAGGGGTGAGCGTCTTTTGAGAAACACCCGGTATAATGAGCATTTATTACTTCGCGCCATTTAAAGACTATATAGACAATGGTTTTTTAAGAATATGTCAATGGGTACTGGACTTGGGTGGTTTTCTGCCAATGGGTAAGCCTTTTTGAGATCCGACGGCACATCACAAAGGAAGTTATTAAAAGCTGCGGGCCCACGCTCCTTTTAAATTAAACCCCATAGACTGTGAACTAACCCGAGTCGACTCGGGCAAACAAAAAAATAAATCAAGGAAATATAGTAAGTCCAGAACGGTTTGCTTAGGATCGGAGGGTCGTTGAGGCCTTTCCCTGGAAAAGGTCAACAGGTTATCGAATAAACTATGTCGAATAAATATTATATTGTGCTTTAAAAAACCAGGCGAGCGTTTTTTTACAAAAAAAGGAAAAGTTGAATAATGATATAGTCGTGGCAGGATATTCGATTCCTTTGACTTCATCAATGATTAATTTATTAATACGTTAAAAAACGTTAAAAAGCCACAAAGTCTCGGCCTCAAATTGATTTGTATTAGCATTTGGTTACATGTTTCGCTCTTGAAGGAGCATCTTCAGACCAAATATAACAACATTACATGAGAAATAACAGCACAAAACTAACAATTACACAGAACAAAAATGTAAATTTAAATATTATTATATTATAATAATATTATATTATTAATAGTGACGTGTTAAATATTTTTGTATGATGTAAGATAGTTTTTTTAAGAAGTTTAAATTTACATTTTTGTTCTGTGTAATTGTTAGTTTTGTGCTGTTATTTCTCATCTAATGTTGTTATATTTGGTCTGAAGATGCTCCTTCAAGAGCGAAACATGTAACCAAATGCTAATAGAAATCAATTTGAGGCCGAGACTTTGTGGTTTTTTAACGTTTTTTAACGTAAGTATTAATTAATTATCAGGCCTCCTGGAGAAAAATGGACGATTTCTTTCAATGATTAATTTACTGTTTACGGGGATGCGATTTTTCTGCATGGAGTTGTTGGTCCCCAATTATATCATCCAACGTTACTCGATTATAGTAAAATTCGCATTATACTGTTGATCTTTTGACTGCCATAAAACTGTAATTATCCCTCTGGCCATAAAAGACACCAAATTTACATCTTCTCAGGCGGAGCCGAAGCACAAATTTACCTGCATCCCTAATTGCTATACCATGTTAATTGGGTATAAATACCTAATGATATACAGGGTGCCCGGAAAATACGTGTACAACGTTTGACGACAGACTCCTGAAGTCAAAATAGGTCGCCTACTTAGCCGACTTAGTTATATCCAAAATTGTCTTGTTTAGCCGGTAAAGGGCGTCAAAAATTTGTAAAAATATTGGTTTTTCCTAAATTACGTGAAAACCTGCTAATCGATTTTAATGATTTTTAGTATGTAGACTAATACTATAAAATTACGTTTTCTAGTAGTATAGTCCCCGGCTGTCAATAAGTGAAAGTGTTATAAAAGTGATATAATACGTCAACATTTCTCCTGATTTTTTATATCAACGGCGTTATGACAACTCAGATATTTTTGTCGAGTGACTGGATGTATTTGGAAGCTATTTTACCTCTTCAATATTTTTCGTTGGATGAGATGTTTTGCCAGAAAAAAAATATTTACAATTACCTGCATACATCAATTATTAAGATTAGTAATAAAATTAAAATCAAATTACCTGTAACAATAATTTTTTTAGTGACCTTGTTGTTATGGCATTTAATAATTTGACAATTATTGACATATTGTCACCAGTCTATGAAATTGACTTAAGTATACGATCAACATTCTTGAATTACAAGTTTATTTTACCATTAAACATGGAAAATTATACAAACTCTGAGAAGGTTGACATGCTCCTGGTATACGGGTTTTGTCAAGGAAATGGGCGTTAGAGTGTTAGGGTTTACATGGAGAGATTTCCTAACCGTCGAATACCAAACCACCTAACATTTGCCAATATCGAAAATTTGAAGGCAGGGGTCGTATGTGAACAACTCGAACTGTGGAAACAGAAGAGAACATTCTGGAAAAAGTTGAATAAGGACCAAGTACTAGTACCCGTCGCTTAGAACGTGAGTTACATGTTCCTAAAACGATTGTCAATGAGGTTTCAAAAGAACAGCTGTTACATCTATATGACGTGCAAAAAGTCCAGGAACTTTTACCGACTGATCCCCCCATGCGGCTTATATTTTGTCAATTTATTAGAAACAAAATAATCCGTGATCCAAATTTTTGTAGAAAAATATTGTTTACTGACGAAGCGTGCTTTACAAGATCTGGAGTAACCAATCTGCACAACGAACATATTTATTCCGATGAAAATCCACATGCCATTAAAGTTGCACATCATCAGCATCAATTTAAATTAAATATTTGGGCAGGTATTATTTATCGCTACCTTATTGGTCCTATTGTTATTCCAGACAGGTTAGATGGAAATATTTACTTAAATTTTTTGCAAGACACACTACCAATTCTTCTGAAAATTTTGCCTCTTTAATTTCGAAGGGAAATGTGGTATATGTATGATGGTGCCCCGCCCCATTTTTCCGTTGCCGTTCGGCAATACTTACACCATCAATATCCCAGCTGATGGATTGGAAGGGGCAATGATGCACCAGTAAAATGGCCACCGTTCTCCGGAGTTAAATATGTGTGACTTCTTTTTGTGGGGCGCTATTAAAACAGAAGTTTACAAGACTCCGGTAAACACAAACCATGATTTATTGACGCGGATTTTAAATGCAAGCAACCATTTTAATAATCCCGAGACATTAAATAGGGTCCAATATCATTTTTTAAGGAGTGTTAATAAGTGTATTTAGCAAGACGGCGTCAAATATGGAGTAATTGCCATGGCAAGGGCAATTGTTTTTTTAAAGGCAATGTGACCCTACAATAAATTACATTTGTGGGATAAACGTAAGGTTTCAGCAAAAAAGCTGTAATTCGGACAATTTTAGAGATAAATTAATAAACAAAAAATCAAAATGCTCGTAAAAAAAGCGACTTTCATATAGAGTGTAAGCGCTTTCTATACATTTACTTGATTAGCGCACAGGGTGAGTCAAAAATTAAGAAAATAACATGGCTTGAGTTTTTCCACTATCATCCAGGGGGCTTTGAAAAAATGTCTACCAGTTTATTTCTTTCTTAAAGGTAATGGAATTACCTACCAACAAATGGAAGTATAATAAAAATCGGTCCATTTGTTCAGAAATGACAAAGCTTCAAAGTTGCAACAAAAATTAAGTGCGTCACTTTTTTTGGAACTGAGTGTAGTTCTTGCAGAACGGTTGAAGGTTCAGTCGCAGTCAAGATTTTAAACAATCCTGAAAAAACACAATTTTAAGCCACATTAATTCCACCTAATACAAAACTTACATCCTGGTGATGCACAGCGTCGTATAGAGTTCTGTAATTGGTGTTTACAAAATATCAACAGGGAAAATAATTTTGAAAGAACCGTTATATGGTCCGATGAGGCTCATTTTCCCAGTGCTGATATATTTAATCGGCACAATACGAGGTTTTGGTCTCAGGAAAATCAGCATGTAATATTTTCACTCAAACGGCAAGGCAGGTTTGGCTTTAACGTTTCATGTTTTGTACTAGGAAGCAAAATAATTTATTACATATTTGAAGGCAGCCTTAATGCAAATAAATATTTGGAAATTCTGGAAAACGTTGTGCCGGAAATAATAGAAGACGTGTCCTAAGCGGGTCTCAATAACTTGCATCTGCAACAAGATGGAGCACCCGCTCACAATGCTCTAATTTTCAGGGCCTACTTAAACAATAATATCCCAGGCCACTAGATTGGAAGTAATGTACCTACAAGATGGCCACCAAGGTCACCCGACTTGTCGGTTTTGGATTTCTTCCTGTGGGGATACCTTGAAAATAAAATTTATTCTATTCAATACCAAACAATTACAGATTTAAGAAATGCCACTGAAAGAGCGTTTGAAGAGTTACAAACGCGGCCTTTTATTATTTTAAATTCATTAGGGCGGATAAGAGCTATGTGTGAAACATGTCTAAGGCATAAAAGGAGAACAATTTGAGCAATATTTATGAGAAAGTTCTATAAATTGTCAGCTCTTGTTTCTAATGTTTTACTTAGTAAACACAACTCGATTTATGTATTGTTATTATTTTTACTGATATATAACTGCTAATTAGATTAAGGAGTCCAAAATATATTTCTTCTGCGGTAATTATCATACCAGTAATAGTTTTATAAATACCCGTCATGGCCTACTAACAAAAAATGTATATTTTTTTAATAAAACGTAAATTTCGTGCTTAATAGTAAAAATAAAAATAAAGTATTATATATTTCTGAGAAGCTTGTTATAAACTAAATTATATTATAAAAAAATATTGAGTGTGACCCATTTTAAAAAAAGCAAGTTTGTTTTTTTCCTCGGAAACTATTGAACGTAGAAAAAATATGATTAGGTCACTGGATTCTACTTAAAAAACTACAAAACCAACATTTGCTTTCTGTTTAATAAGCTACAGGGTAACCTAAATATGGGGGGAGGGGTATCCCAAAATGTAAAATTTTCAAAAACAACCCGTATATCAAAAACAAGGAGGACTAGAAAGTGCTGCGAAAACCGTATCCTTCTATCTTTACTAATAACGGAGATACCCTGTAAAACCGTCGAAAACTCGACACTCTTACATTAAAAAATATTTTTTTAACGTCAATCTTGCTTTTTTAAAAACCAAAGGCGTTTGGCAAAGACAATTTTTCTAAAATGTGAAATATTTGGTCTATTACACCTATTTTAAAGTCCATCCGTGGACATACTGTTTATATTATGCGCATATCTCAGATGTTTTTAGTTGAATATAACCCTGTCTTCACTAATAAAACACTGTAGCAATACAGGGTGTATTTTAATTGAGTACCGATACTTAAGGTTGTGAATCCTTGGGTGATTTTAAGGTGAAAAGTTCATATAAGCATGGGTCCGCAAGCCCTTCATTTTTGAGATACAGGGTGTTACAATTTTTAAGTTTAGCAAAAAATATGTACGCCACTGCCTTTTTTCTCTTTGATATCATGGTTATTTAGACAGTTCAATATCTAGTGCAAAGTACCTTTTGATAATTTTTTCACTTCGGCTACGTTTAGGAGATAAATGCAATTTTATCAAACTCTGATATGGACATAGTGATATGCAAATAAATGTAATTTCTTTTTTAAATCGAAAAACGTTGGTCACACGAGGAAAGTCTAGGGACCATTTTTACTAAATGGTAAAGTGCAGTTTTAAAAGTAATATTTATTTTGAAGAAAAACAGGGGCGTATCATTTTTTTCGTTAAAATTATCAAAATATACGTTAACGCGGACGCTACTGGTAGAAGTAAACAAAATCTTTTTTATGAAATAAATATGTTTTTATGCCTACTTAGTGTCTACTAAAATTCAAAATGATATCTAAAGCGGTCTTAAAAATATTAAGAAAAAATCGTTTTTTTTTTTAATTTATAACACCCTGTATCTCAAAAATGAAGGGCTTGCGGACCCATGCTTATATGAACTTTTCAACCTAAAATCACCCAAGGATTCACAACCTTAAGTATCGGCACTCAATTAAAAAACACCCTGTATATACGACGAGAAAAACCGTTTTTTTTATTACATCAGGGGAGAAATCTAAAGGAAAACAGAGTATTCCAGAGATATTTTAATCAAATTAATTTGAGGGATTCCGCAAATAAGTTGCTCTTCATTCTGGCAAATATTGATTATATACATTAATGGCTGGTCACGTTTTTTTTCCCACAATAATTGCCGGTAAACACGAGTTGTTGACGACAGTTCTCTTGAGAAAAAAAAAATATCTAAAATTTCCGTGTGGTGTGTGTAATGTTGCTATACAATGCGTTTGCTTTTTCTAACCCGGGCCATACAGTGTGTATCAGCTAAATGGAATAAATTCGATAATAAGTATAGTTGGAGTCAAGCAAATATTTGACGCGTGACACTTCCATCTTGTCATATTAGTCCAATACTAGGTTATTTCGATTTCACCAACTTTATTACAGCTGATACTTAGTCAGGGCCGGACTGACGAATATTGTTATTTATAAACCTTTGCAGAAAATGATTGCTGGGAAATTGGTCTAAGAATATGAATTATAATATAAATAAATTTGTTTTGATAAATGCATTGTAATGATGAGATTCAGGATTGACCATGAGTGGCCTGCCGTATTTGACACCCATGACAATATGGAAGTGTCACGCGTCAAATATTTGCTTGACCCCAACTATACATGGGGGCGTGTCAGAAGAAACGCTTGGACACGTCGATTGGTATTTTTAGTTGCGCATATTTTTAAATAAAAACTTTTTATACAGGGTGTGTCATGTAACAGTGGCCAATAGAGGAAAGTCTCCTAATATGGGGTAGTTCACTTTTGAGCCAGTACTACTTCCGACATCTATTGTGTATATTGTGTACTAAAGACCGACTTGCCAGAAAGCGACCATTACTTTTTTGGAGCCAACATGTGTTCGGTTTTGACGTTTGAGGTTATAATAATTTTGTGCTGTGGATAAAGTTTTTTCGGTCGTATACATTTTGCTTGATTAAGGAGACTTAAAGGTAAGTTTTAATAATATAATTTTATACAAAATTATGCGTAGTTTATGAAAATGGTTTTTTTAAAGAACACCACATTTTTTGCAAAAAGTCGCCCTTCTCAAAAATTTAATTCGTTCCTAATATGGGGTATCAACCAATTCCTAATTTGGGGTACCCCATATTAGGATTTTTTATTTTTGTCTAATACCAAAATATTTTCTTTTAGATGCCTAAAAAACGAAAAGATTGGAACAAGGAAGAAATTATTACAGCAATTTTAACTGTTCGGCAAGGAGAAATGGGCTATATGAAGAGTGCGCGGATTCACAAAGTGCCCCAAACGACTTTAGAAATATATGTAAAAATGAATGGAAATCCTGAAGACATTTAAAAATCTTATTTAGGACGAAAAATAATCTTTTCACAAGAAATGGAGTCAATGCTCGCAAATCACTGTTTAGAAATGGAAAGAAATTTTTTTGGTATTACACAAAAAGACGTGCGCAGGATGGCATACAGTCAGTGGCGTAACTAGCCCTCTGACCTGGGGATGGCCTAGGCTGGGCCTGTTATTGTGACTTGTAGTGGCGGCTCGTGGAGATGCGGGCCGGCGAAGAGCCCATTGCAGGCGAAATGCGCCGCAGGCGAAATTTTTTTTGGACCACGCCCAAATTTTAACAAATTTGGTCAATAATCAATAGTAATATCACAAGACCTCGTTTTTTTATCGGTTAGATTTTTCAGCTGTCACGAAAACTTTTTTTGGAAATTTTTCGAGTTGTATTTGGACATGTTTATTCTGATTAGATCCCGAGAGCGAAGCTCGAGGGATTTAATTTTTAAATAAACAAGCCTAAAGTTCAACGAGTATTGCCAAAAGAGTTTGAGTGAAAAATGGAAAATTTAACCAATAAAAAAATGATGGTCGATACAAAGTCAGCCTTTTTCTGGGGGGGGCCTAGCGACGTCTGGGGGGGGGGCCCGGCCCCCCTGTAGTTACGCGCCTGCATACAGTTTATGCAAAGCTAAACGTATAAAAAATCCATTTAGCGTAGCCAAAGAATGCGCTGGGAAGAAATGGTTTTCCGGATTTCTTGCAAGGCACAAGGAATTATCATTAAGAATGCCTCAAGGAATATCCTATGCGCGCCTTAAATCATTTACCAGGGAAAATGTGCCAAAACTTTTTGATTTGTATGAGCCACTTCTCGAAAAAATAAATCATAATCCAGCTAGGATTTTCAACTGTGACGAAACTGGTCCAACACAAGCACCATAAGGTTGTGGGAAAAAAAAGGAGAAAAACAAATTGGTGCAATTACTTCAGCCGAGCGGGGATCTTTGTTAACCACAGTTATGTGTTTTAGTGCAACAGGCCAATATATACCGCCCTTCATTATTTTCCCACGTAAAAATATGAAAATGGAGCTTATGAATGGTACTCCCCCAGGGTCACAATATGCGTGTCACATATCTGGCTGGATCCAACAACAGATATTTGTCGAATGGATTCGCCATTTTATTAACATCACGAAGCCCAGCGCTGACGATCCAGTGATTTTAATTCTTGATGGTCATTACTCCCATACGAAAAACTTGGAAGTTATAACAGAGGCGCGAGAAAATCATGTTCACATAATATGCCTTCCACCACATTTGACACATCGGATGCAACCATTGGACGTAGCATTTATGTCCCCGTTCAAAACCTATTACACTAGGGAGATTACAAATTGGCTTAGGCTTAATCCAGGACGTGTGGTAACAGCCTTTCAGGTAGGAGAAATTTTTGGGAAAGCCTATATAAAAGCGGCCACAATGGATGCAGCCATTAACGGGTTTAGAAAAACTGGAATGTTTCCCCCTGATAGAAACGTATTTAATGAGTATGATTTTGCGGCAGAAATGCAAGAAACGGTAAATGAAGAGAGAGTAGAGGAAGAAGCAGTTGATAAAGCAAGGGTAGAAGAAGAAACAGTAGAGCAAAGACCATTAGATAAGCACAAGCCAAAAAAAAAAACCCTGAGAAACAGATTACTCCTCCAAATTTGATGCCTGTTCCAACTACTTAAAAAGATATCATTAAAAAAAAAAGAGTTCAAGAAGTGGAAAAGTTGCCATTGTAACCGGCACTCCACACAAAGAAGAATTAGAGACCAGTATGGAAAAAAGAAATTTACATTCAACTTCGGGAGTTAAAAGAAAGATTAGTGATTTAAAACCAAGTCAGCAGAAAAAAATTAAACCTGCTAAACAAAAAAAAATCCGTCAGTGGCTAGAGAAAAACCAAATAAACGTAAATCAGTATCCTGGAGTTCCAAAGATATGAGAGGCAAAGAATGAGTGATGTGTCAAGGCTGCTTTAAATGGGCTCACGTTGAGTGTTCTGGTTGTGAAAAAAGCCAGTATATTTGTGACTTTTGTGCTAGTAAATAAATTTGTTTTGTGCTTCTTAGATAAGTAAATTTTTTGGTTAAGTTAGAAAAACATTTTTTGGTTAGGTTAGAATGACATTTTTTGTAAGATTTAGAGTTTTTATATTTCCTTTATAAAAATAAATAGTTTTTATACAAAAAACCCAAAAGAGTTTTAGATATTTTTAAATTTTACATATTAAATTCGTAATATAGAGTGTACCCCATATTAGGATACCATATGCTCCTAATATGGGGTAGTGAAACTTTTTTTCAATGCTGCGTATTTTCTTCAGCATTTTTTTTAAACCTGTTTCTTTTTATTAAATGCTTAAAAAGTGTCCAATGAAGCGTAAAATTTAGAAATGGTGTTTAAAATTCAATTCGTTTTTTTATTATAGTGATTTTAAAAAAAGTACCCCATATTAGGAGACTTTCCTCTACTAACTTTCCTATTTTAAATGCAACACTCTGTATATTATTCAGTTTTTGGATTCTTCAGAAAATTTTAGATATATTTCATGTACAATATCCTATACCTATCTTCAACTGTTTCGAAAATATTAAGTGTTTTCAGATTTATTGCACAAATCAAGGACACACTAAAAAGCTAATAAGTAATACTGTTTATTTCTTGGTAATGTAAAAAACAAAAAAAAATGTAGGAGATGTTGAAAATGCTCGCCGTGAACGTCTTGGCAACATCCTAATCTTAAATAGAAATGTCTTCCAACGTTACTGAACATCTCAGGCGTGACAGATCTAATCGCAAGCGTTATTCGTCTTTTTAAGTCAGCTAAGTTGAGGGGTTTCGTTTTGTATACAATATTTTTGACATAACCCCATAGAAAGAAGTCTAATGGCGTCAGTTCAGGGGATCATGCTGGCCATTCCATCGATCCACGCCTCCCTATCCACCGATTTGGAAATACTCGGTTGAGGTACTGCCGGACATTGATTTCGTAATGGGGCGGTGCTCCATCTTGCTGAAACCATCTCATATTCGCTGGAAGTTGTGGGTTTGCTGGATCAGGATGTAAGTTTTTCAAAGTTGGCAAGACATTATTTTGGAGCAGTGCTAAATAATTACCGCCATTTAAATTGCCATTAATGAAAAAGGGACCTATGATATAATCTCCAACAATTCCTGCCCAAACATTAACCTTTTCAGGATATTGTGTATGTTCTTCTCTCATCTAGTGAGGATTTTCCCTAGACCAATAGCGGCAATTCTGACGATTAGCATGACCGTGAAGTGTAAAGGTGCACTCATCAGAAAACAAAACATGTTCTAATTGGATCACATTGTTATCTAGCATTGCCATCATTTCTTCACAAAAATACGTTCTCCTATCAAAACCGTCTTCCATCAGCTCATGAGTAGGTATCATTTTATAGGGATACATTAATTTTATTTTCCTGTAATGTTCGAATAATCGATGAATGGCAAACATCGAACATTGGGGCTGTATGTATGTGGGTTTTCCTTATCGTAGTATTTATTATCGAATTTATTCCGATTGGCTGATACACACTGTATATCATTCCAAATTTGAATTCCATTAGACTGTAAATAAACTCACAATTCAATTTCTGCTATGGACCGTCCACAACCGTAGCCCTTAAGAGATTTAGATTTACTTTTAGTAGTGAGAGTATTTATGATAAAAAACTATTTATAGTACCTGAAAGAGATTAAAACGTATCAAAAATCATGATTGTTTTTGACGCAACTCCACTATGAAATGAAATAACATCCTGGGCTACCAAAATTGCTATAAGAACACGGCATAATTTAAAAACGTATTAAATTGACAAAACTCCTAAAAATTTGAAAACTAAAATTTTATCAAAATTTTCAATAGCACGGTAAAAAATCATGGTATTGAGCGAGTTAACTTAAATTACCTTTAGTACCTATACATTAACAGGTTGTCTGTAAAAGGTCTTTACAAAAACCTACCACATATTCTTCAGACCAAAATTAGCCGATTTAAGTAAACTTACCTTAGTACAAAGTTGCTTAGTTTGGGCGCTAGACGGCGGTGACAATTTTTAAATCGCTTTTCTGGATTAATTCAAAAACTGGTCATACTATTTTGCCAAAATTTGGTACGTTCGCATAGCTTTATGGGGCAAAAAAACCCATGTCACAATTATGATTAATATCAGTCCATGGGCGTAGAACCTGAGTTTTTTACTAATTGCTTGTTTCACATTTCTATACCAATGGAACAAGAGGGGTTTACATAATATTCAGATGAACCAGCTCATTTGCTACAAAAAAGGTACTCTTGATAAGACTCGATTCCTCTGACGGTTTTCGAGAAATTTGCATTTTATTACTTAATACGTACCTAGTAGTTTTTACCACGTACTTGGGTTTCAAAAGTTTTTTCTGTTTTTGATTTCTACGCCAATGGAAGATAAGAGGTTTAAGTTTAAAATTTAGATTAAACCAACTTATGTACTACAAAACACCTCTTGAACAGTTTTCTTATTATCTGCTTTTTGTTCGCTCGGTATTTTTTAGGTATGTACAACACGACCTTACACCTCACAAACGATTGGTATTGTTGGTTATTATTGGTTTCATCTGACAACATAAGATTATTGTCAAATTTGTAACATTTAATATTGTTGCTAACGTTCGATCATTTTATCTGCTTTCATTAATTATTATAAAACGTTAATTGTCGTGAATTATCATGGCGGTTAAATACACTAATGCAGAATATACCGATATAATATTGGTATTTGGGCATTGCCAAGGAAATGGTCGAGAATGTGTCAGAGTCTACTCCGAAAGGTTTCCAAATCGTCGTATACCAAGCCACCCGACGTTTGCTGCTGTTGAAATACGCCTACGGGAAAACGGCCAATTTACTCCTAAAGCCATTGATAAGAGAAGACAGCGTTTTGTAAGGGTTCCTGAAGTCGAGGAAGACATTTTAGAACGTGTTGCAGAAGATCCAGAAATAAGCACCAGAAGGCTAGGTAGGGAAATAGGAGTGTCCAAAGATATTGTTCATTAAGTACTTCAAGAACAGTTGCTATATCCATACCATAAGATGCCAGTTTAAGATCTTTTACCTAATCCTAAAATGCGCCTAGTTTTTAGTCGGCTTGTTCATAGGCAGAGAGAAGAGAATCCCAACTTTGCCAACAATATTTTGTTTACCGATGAAGCATGTTTCACAAGAAGAGGGATTACAAATTCTCATAAAGAACATGCTTATGCGTTAAATGTTAGAAGCTTTTTGAATCAGCAATACCCAAATAAATGGATTGGTACTATTGGTAGATGCCCCTGTAAATTGGCCACCACGATCTCTGGACTTAAATCCATTGGATTATTTCTCATGGGGGCATCTTAAGACAATTGTTTACAGGACAACTTCAGATAACACAGAACAACTATGGCAACGTATTCAAGATGCAATAAATATTCTTAAGGGCGATGAACAAGTTCTGCAAAGAGTGTGTTTTAATTTTCTTCGACGTATAAATCTTTGAATTCATGAAAATGGTGGACATTTTAAGCAATTTTTATGATATTTCTATTTATTTCTGTTTAGGATTTAGTTATTTTTTTCTTTTTTTGTAAAAACTAATACGTATTAAGTAATAAAATGCAAATTTATCGAAAACCGTCAGAGGAATCGAGTCTTATCAAGTGTACCTTTTTTGTAGCAAATGAGTTGGTTCATCTGAATATTGTGCCCAAAACCCTCTTCTTCCATTGGCATAGAAATCTGAAACAAGCAATTAGTAAAACATCCAGGTTCTACGCCCATGGACTAATTATATTCAAAGTTGTAGCTATGCCAACGTATCAAATTTGGGCAAAATAGTATGAGCAGTTGTTGAATGAATCCAGAAAAACCATTTAAAAGTTGTCACTACAGCGTCATCTAGCGCCCAAACTAAGCAACTTTATACTAAGGTGCTTACTTAAATCGGCTAATTTTGGTCTGAAGAATATGTGGTTGGTTTTTGTAAAAAAGACCTTTTACAGAAACCCTGTACTTTACTAAACCTAATTATCCTAAACTCCTGCATATTTAAAACGAGGAATCAAATATACCCAAAAAGATTTGGCCTAGCATTTAAAATGCTACACCGGAAAACGGAACCCAAACATGCTAGCCGACTATTGTGGGAATTTAATACGGGAGACCCCCGTGGTTCTATAAAAGAAAGATCAAAGAAAGTAAATATTTGAAATTTAATTTAAAGTGAATATATTAGCGTGAAACTTACCGTTAATAAAATGTATTATAAGTTTGTATTTGTTTAAAGCCAATAAATTGAACATAAATGACGAAATTTTTCTTAATTTCTAAATGATATCCACCTCCCTTATCACTGGAGGCTGTTATCAATATTCTGAAGTCAGAGCAAGATTCAACAAACCAAAATACATAAAAACCAGTAAAAATATTTCAGGGATAAAGGAAAGCTGGGAATCGGACTTTTTTGACGTTTGAGACTTTGCAGTTTTATTAAAACATTCGACACAATACAAAATCTTTTACGTTTAAATCATGTCAGACCTCAAAAAAACTTTAGCGAATCTGATAGATTACACTGGGGAACAGCAAGAATGTTTCCTAGACCAAAATAGCAAAATCTTACTTATTTTATTATGCTAACTAACAATCTGTCTTGCAAAAGTCTAAGTTGGCTCCGGTTTTATAGATCCATGCTGATTATGATAATTACCTACCTGCCCGTAATGTATGGGAAAATTCGACTATTAAATGAGAAGTACCTGGATTTATTATACCAGGTGTACTTTATAAGGGGTTTAAATACATATAACATAAATTCTAAATTGTTAGTTACTATAATTTTGGTGGCATAGACAGACCTTGTTTTCTTTGTTAGTTAGTTGTATTTCAACCACCAGTTGATTGAGAGCAGCTCGTATTTGAGAAATTAGAGAGTTTTGAGCAACATGTCGAGAGTTTGTTTAAATAAGCCGGATCATTTTTGTTATATATGTGGGGAAGTGACTTTTGTGAAACAAAAACGTACACTTAGCCCTTTAATACAAAAGGCGTACCACTTGTATTTTGGCTGTAAAATTGGAGACCAGGATAAAAATTGGGCTCCCCATATCTGCTGCTAGAAGTGTGCGTCCAACATTTGCAGCTGTCTAAGTGGAAAAAAGCGTAAGATGCCCCTAGCTATAATCTGGCGAGAGCCGAAAGACCACGTTGCTGAGTGTTACTTTTGTATGACACCTCCACGTCAAAAAAGGCTTTTCGGAGAAAAAAGGTCTGCGATACAGTATCCAAATTTACAATCCGCCATACGCTCGGTGCCTCACAGTGACGAGTTGCCTGTACCTAATCCACCACAGGAATATAGCCTTGATTTTGATGATTATCGAAAATGGATTCAAACGGTAGTGTACTGGAAAATGTCGCCGGCCCATCAACCTTGCAATACTCCGATTTTGTCTGTGAACTAACCTAACCTAATAAGGGATTTGGAATTGCCTAAGAAAAAATCTGAACTATTGGCCTCTTGATTGCGACAATGGAACTTACTTCAAGATGAATTAAAAGTTTCTGTGTACCGAAGCCGTCAGAAAAACCTAACACCATTTTTTAACTTGGAAAACAATTTGGTAGCCTGTAGGGACATTGAGGGATTAATGACAGCTTTAAATATCGACCATGATCCAAAAAACTGGAGACTTTTCATTGATTTCTCAAAAGTAAGTCTTAGAGCTGTGTTACTCCATAATGGAAACAAGTTGTCTTCAGTCCGAATTGGTCATGCAGTCCACATGAAAGAAACGTATAGCAATTTGAAATTGTTACTGGATACAATATGAAAGATATAATTGGCAAATTTGTGGGGATTTAAAAATGGTGGCGATTTTGGTTGGAATGCAGCTAGGTTATACTAAATATTGCTGCTTCCTCTGCGAATGGGACAGTCGAGCACGATCGGATCACTACATTAAGAAAATTTGGCCACCGAGAGAATCTGTTGAGCCAGGAAAGAAAAATGTAGCCAGCGCGCCATTACTTCCCCTAGAAAAGATTTTACTACCGCCACTTCATATAAAATTGGGACTTATTTAAAAGAAAAGTTCCCTATAATCAGTGACACTTAAAGGAGGGAATATTTGTGTGTCCCAAAGTTAGGAAACTTTTCGGAGATGCGCAATTCGATTCCATACTTGAATGCAAGGAAATGGACGCTTGGAGTGCCTTTAAAATGGTTGCAATAATTTTTTTGGGAAACATAAAAGCAGACAACTATAAAGACCTGGGGCGATTCTGGGCGTAGGAAATTTCGGCCCCGGCCAGGTAGCAGCCCGATTTTGACAGGAACTTTCGGCCCCGGGATGGAAGGGTCATGTTTTTATTACAGGCATTTTCGGTCCCAATGGTCTAACGTTATAACATTTTAATTTTTTTATGATCTTTTGTGTTTTGAATCATTTATAAAATTAAAATGCAACTAACCTGAACTAACTCAATTTTTGACCTGCAACTCGGCTAATGCGGTTTTATAGACTTTTATTGGTTAAACAGCGCTAACACGGCATCTAATCCACCTTTTTGGTTCCAATTCGCCTTTTTCAAGTTCACCGGGGAATATTATTATTAATTGTTTGCCCCTTTTATAGACTTATATTGGTTAAACAGCGCTAACACGGCATCTAATCCACCTTTTTGGTTCAATTCGCATTACCTGCAATGTTTGGAGCCGAAATTTCTTGCAAGATTACTTGACCTAAAATTTCTAGCATGTACCTTACCCAATATAGGGCCGAAAGTTCCGCCGCCCAAAGACCTGGTTGCCCAACTTCTTTTATTAATTAATTTAGTAATTAATTTCCTGGATTCTCATCTGGATTACTTTCCGGAAAATTGTGGTGCTTTAAGTGACGAGCACGGTAAGAGGCTCAACCAGAATATTTGTAACATGGAAAGAAGGTATCAGGAAAAATGGAACTGTGAGATATTAGCCGACTACTGTTGGACTATTACGAGAGTTGCCCCCGAGGCTGATTTCAAAAAACAGGCTAAGAAGCGTAAAATGAGTGTCTAAACTTTAGGCTCACTAATAAAAATGTGCTATTTAATTGCTATTGTTGAACCAACAATATATTGTTTATATAATTGTAAGACGAAAAAAATAATCCAATTCTTCACTGAATATCTTTATTTAAACTCTACGCGTTTCGGCGTTTCGCCATTGTCAAATTATTTTCAAAATATTTGTGTGCAAGTTAGGTTATTTTAATATGTAGAATAATTGTTGTTGTGAAAATTTTTGGATGGTTTTAATCGTAATAATTGTGTGTCCTAGTAGACTTAAATCTTTGTAAATGTGACATATTAATAAGCTTTTAACTCTTGACAATGGCGAAACGCCGAAACGCGTAGAGTTTAAATAAAGATATTCAGTGAAGAATTGGATTATTTTTTTCGTCTCACAATTATGTATACACTTCACCTTGGAACAGAGTTTGATTATTATTGTTTATATGTTCATTGTAAATGGCTATAAATTAAAATGTTCATTGTATGCATATGCCTATAAATTAAAATTTTGTAACAAATAATTCAGATTTTTTTTGTGAGCTAACTAAAATCTTTAATAGGTATTTTTTAGTTACTTGGGTGTAGTTCAATAAAAAAAAATAGGTTTTGTTCAGGAAACAAAAAAAGAGTTGAAATTTGATCCCCAGTGTTATCAGTAAGTTGCTGAAGTTCCCTTAAAGAAACACAATGTATATTATTTTCTTACGCTTCGATGTAATATGCAGTTTAGTAGATAATATAAAACGATAAACGAGAAATCTAGTTAACTATATCTCCGCTGCACAGATAACTTTATGTAGGTGGTAGAATGTTTGAAATTAAATACCAAGAGGCACTGTATAGTAAAAACGAATTAACTCGTTATCTGGATTAGCGATGACATAACTTCGTTGCTAAGTCAACAAGATTGGGTGGATTTTCCTTGAAGGAATTATAATCAATACCAATTTGACACGAACTGTCGTTAATTAGTTTCTTTTGAGTATGAGAGTGGAAATATATGAAAAAAAAAAAGTAAACGAACGAATATTATCGTAAAGATTCAAGATATTTTAATACATCGTTCTTGCTTTTTTTGTGTATACATAATACACACAAATTATATTCGCTTCTTTCCACGCTATTAAAGCTGCACTTTATACTCTACGTAAACAAAAACCTTTATTACAGAACGCGTTTTCAGCTTCTCCGGGATATTCAGAATTTAATATAAAATGGCAAGTAACTAGCAACTATTAACGTTAATAAAGAGCCCGCTTTAGAGTCTTTTTAGCTGTAAAATTGTTTGATGTCCGGTGACCACGCTTCAAAAGGGCTATTTAATTTTAACAGGCCTAAAATTAGAAAAAACATGTGGGAACTTATAATTGAAATGGGCTAACAAGCTAGAGCTTAGTAGTCGAAGATGTTAAATGCGCGATGATTTCTATGTCAATTTTCAGAGATCCTCCAAGGATCCAAATAATGAGCATTCTTTAGGTAGGTCCACACAGAATTTATCGCAAGCTATTGTTATATTTGAGGATTTACCATTGTTAGCAGGTACAATTCCTTATTCAGGAGCGTGTATTGGGGAAGTTTTCAAATTAAAAATGTTAAACATGCCTATTCTCCTAAAATTGTATTATACTATATTCGTAAGTATTTATAACATATAAAAACATTTAAAAAATCGTATTAACTAATAAATATTAATATAATTACAAAAACAAGATGCAACATAGAATCTTACAAACAAAGCATTTTCAAAAATCAAATAATACACTCAGTTCCAAAAAAAGTGACGCACCTAATTTTTGTTGCAAATTTGAAGCTTTGTCATTTCTGAACGAATTGACCGATTTTTATTATCTTTCCATTTGTTGGTAGGTAATTCCGTTACCTTTAAGAAAAAAATAAACTGGTAGACATTTTTTTAAAGCCCCCTGGATGATAGTGGAAAAACTCAAGCCATGTAATTTTCTTAATTTTTGACTCACCCTGTGCGTTAATTAAGTAAATGTATAGAAAGCGCTTACACTCTATATGAAAGTCGCTTCTTTTACGAGCATTTTGATTTTTTGTTCATTACTTTACCTCTAAAATTGTCCGAATTACAGCTTTTTTGCTGAAACCTTCCGTTTATCCCACAAATGTAATTTATTGTAGGGTCACATTGCCTTTAAAAAAACAATTGCCCTTGCCATGGCAATTACTTCATATTTGATCCTTTGTCCTTGTGTCATTAAAAAAATTAATGTCATTATAAAAGTTTTAGTGGCTAAAATTAGATAAAATGCCTCAAATAAGTTCAGAACAAGTAGCAGCATTAGTTACTTTAGTTAACGATGGGCGTAGTAAACGTTACGCCGCTCGTGCAGTGGGTGTCCAAGAAGCAACTGCTTGTAGAGCAATCCACAAGTACGAACAAATAGGAAGCACTGCTCGAAGGGTTGGTTCTAGTCGCCCTCGAAAAACTTCTTCAAGAGATGATCGCTTCTTGAGATTGAGGATATTACGTGATCGATCAAATACTGCGGTAAATGTTCAGCAAGATCTTAGCCAAATTCGGGGTGTTATGATAAGTAAGCAAACGGTATGTCGACGTCTAAACGAAGTTAATTTGAAAGCTAGGAGACCTGCAGATGGTCTCAAATTATTGCCACAACATTGTGCTGCTAGAAGAAACTTCGTTGAAAATTATGGACAATGGAATATTCGTGAATGGTCGAATGTCTTGTTTACGGATGAATCACGGTTTTGCCTTAACATGGTGGATGGAAGGAAAAGAGTATGGAGAAGGACAGGTGAAAGGTTTAATCAGAATTTAATAACAGAATGTGAAAGTTATAATAGTGGGTCGGTTATGGTGTGGGGAGGGATTTCAATGAATGGAAAGACACCCCTCCATGTTTTTCCATTGAGGCAGTCGATGACAGCGCTAATCTATATTGTTATTTTACAGCAGTATGTCTTACCTCATGCAGAGTTAGTGGGCAATCACTTTATATTGATGCAGGATAATGCCCGACCACACACCGCAGCAATTGTTCGAAACTTCTTAGAAGCTACGGATATCACCACATTACAGTGGCCTGCCAGAAGCCCCGATATGAACCCTATAGAACATTTGTGGGAGAAAGGTACGTTCTCGCCAGAGGCCTGCTGAAAATCTCGCAGAATTAGCATATGCATTAGTGGAAGAATGGAATCGTATACCAATGGAAACGATAAGAAACCTAATTTCTAGTATGCCGCGTAGATTAGAAGCTCTTAGAGTTGCTAGGGGAGGCAATACACGGTATTAAGCAGTTATCCTAGTTTATAATTTTGTGTTCAGTAAAAATGTTTTAAAAATTCGTATCTGTTAAAAACTGTTTCTCGATAAATTCATAAAGTTGGTAATATGCAAGATTTCAGCAAAAAAGCTGTAATTCGGATAATTTTAGAGATAAATTACTGAACAAAAATCAAAATGCTCGTAAAAGAAGCAACTTTCATATAAAGTGTAAGCGCTTTCTATACATTTACTTGATTAATGCACAGGGTGAGTCAAAAATTAAGAAAATAACATGGCTTGAGTTTTCCCACTATTATCAAGGGGGCTTTGAAAAAATGTCTACCAGTTTATTTTTTTCTTAAAGGTAACGAAATTACCTACCAACAAATGGAAATATAATAAAAATCGGTCCATTTGTTCAAAAATGACAAAGCTTCAAAGTTGCAACAAAAATTAGGTGCGTCACTTTTTTTGGAACTGAGTACTTTGTCGTTATGGCTTAACCATAGTCTGATTTGGAAGATGAACTTTCATTAACATCGTTCATAATAAGCGGTTCAACCATTTCCTCGATTATTATATCTACCTGCCACATTTTGGCTTCTTCTATCACATGATCGATACACTTTTTCCACTTTTCCGCACTGATTTTACCCATAGCTTCATTAAAGAGTCTTTTTAAATTCGCCATTTTATAAGTCCTGTTTTTTCTTGCGACATCTGTCTTTATTTGAGCCCATATAAGTTCGATCGGGTTTAATTCGCAGTGGTAAGGAGGGAGTCTGAGCACAGATATTCCTCCTAATTTTGCTATTTCATCGAATACACATTTTTTAAATGCATTTCTATGTAAATTGGGTAGGACCAATGGTTCTTTTTTTAAGGAATCTAATGGAAATTCTATTTGCCTTATACTTTAGCCATTCTGTTATTTCACTTTTGGGCCACGCACTTGTCGGTAATTTTTCCATCAGCCTAGAGTGATAACTTACATTATCCAATACAATTATTGTATCTTTTGGTATAAGATCCCACATTTGCTCGAACCATTCTTCAAAGACATCGGCATGCATATCTCCTGTATTTTTAGATTGGAATATCAGTAGACCACCTATAACGAAGCGTTTAGAAGTTTTACTATGGGTTATGATAAGTCGATGTCCTTTTCCAAATGGCGCTTTTAGTCCTGCGTGGACAATCCTTCCAAAAAAGCTTGCCTTAAACTTTAAATATTTTCATCCTGCCAAAATTTAGTCACAGTGCGTGACCTTCATTTAGCCATGTTTCGTCTAGGAATTTTTTTTTCTTGTCTTCTCTGACTTTTCGGATGCTTCTTAAGGTTTGTTTCTCTCCAACAGACAATATCGCTTCTGCCTATTAAAATCGATTACCTATTATGTTTTTTCTACCGAAACCCCATTTTTTTTAATAATTTCCATAGCGTGTTTCATATATTGTTGCTTTCCCAGAGTGAAGCATATCTGCTATAAGTTGCACTGCATTGTCAACACTCAAATCCGCATTATTACTTTTAATAGAATCGTAACAGTTAAGAATTAATTTTTTTTCATGTACTCTACATGGACCAACTCTAGGGCGTTTAGGCAATGATTAGAAAATCTCCATACTTAATTAAAAAACACTGACACTTCAAACTTTGACTAGTTTCACTGAGAAACAAGCACCCAAGGTAGGTATGTATAGATGTAATTAGGTGTATTACTCCAATAGAGGCACCCATAAAGGCATGATAACCTCATAATTAGCAAACAGTTAACCAGGATTAGGTACAAAGAAAAGGAATAATATGATTAGAGCAGAAACGGAATAAGTACCTAGACTCTAATTAGTTTTGATAAAATTGCTTTTTAAAATTCCAGGTAAATGGTACGGCTATACATAATTTTAGGCTTAAAAAATTTAATATTAAAATATATATTTGAAAACAAAACTTGAATTTAATGTCGATACTTGTACTAATTCTGCACAAGTTTAAAAATTCAGGCCTATTTAAATCTAAACATGCCAAAAAACCTTGCACGCTCATGAAGAAGATGGTTTTGATTAATTTATTAAATGATTTAAACAACGTGGAAAGTACTCCAGCCCTGGGTAAATTATTTTATTACACTAACTATAGTAAAGTCACACTCAAATAAAATCAAATTTACACTACAATAATATGATATTTACACTAATTAATCACAAATTACCATTAAAATATGGTTAACTTACACCTCTCATTATTTCTTTTACACCCTAGAAGGAAAGGTTCACAATCTGTGAGTTTAATTTACACACGATAGTGTGTAGAAGAAGTAACAGTCATCAAAAAGTAAAATAACCATTCAAAAATGTCTTTTTTACAAGATATACTGATTGGTTAATATACCCTATTGAGTGTGGTCCTATATGTATCACCATTGAGTGTTAAATTTAACACTCAATTTTTTACTGTGTACAAAACGAAGATTAGTTTATGAATGCAATCTTCAAAGGGCTCTATCTCCCTGAGGAAGCGTTTTCGGACCCACGTTCACGTGAACTTTATTTTTTTTTCCTGTGTTCTATCTACCCTAGAAGTTTGTAACATGATCACATTAACATTTTGTATATTGTAGGGCCTATTATACATTATTATCTTCAATTTACACGTTGGCAAAAAAACCTCGTTTATTATAAAACCCATATAACTTACTCCCTATGTCCACCGACACTACAAAACGATGTGTGACCCTATTTTCTGACATCAATTTAGAGAGTTTCATACAGCCTTTTGTAAAAAAGTAGCTTGATATGGGTATAGACGTGAACAAATAGAGAAAAATTAAATTCCATTTTTCACCAAACACCGTCTGCAATATTTAGAAAGGACTTTCAGCTTCCGGAAATAATAGAAGACGAGAAAATGGGTTGTATTTTATTACAAAAAGCTTGTGAGTTACATTTTATCATCAGCTGATGTTGTACTTACGCTTAACCGCTAACCGGAACATAAATACTCATGGGAAATAATAAAGATATTCTTTGAAGTTCTAGTAATTGATATAAGAGATGTCAACATACTTTTACTGTTACTACTACTACTATGACCGGTTATTTATTATTCCGCGTATCGACGTTATTACTGTCCATAATTGGCCCATCTCTATATATCCGTAATAGAGGACTACTATAAGCTCGATACTTTTTCTTGGTAAAGTCATTTTTATATTTGACCTAACACAGAACTCCTTTTACAAAAATAAATGAAAGTAAATCAATAGATGAACGGAATATAAGTCGCCGGTGGAAAAGTTCCTGAATAGAGCTACAACATACAGCAGTTGATTTAGGATCGCAGGGTGCTGTGACAAATAACAGTCTTAAAACGGGTCAAGAAGTTCAGTAATAACTCTAAACTTGGGACGTAGTTAATCATTTCCTATAGGGCGGGAGTAGGGCTAAAAAACAATCGAGAGGATATCGATGAATGGCAAGTACTCTATCTATTTCCCTTCAAATGCAATCTTATGAGAAATGATTTTTTAGAGATGAATTTATAGAGAATACTTCCCCATGTATCAAGAATTTCAGATGCAGTCTTTCGTAAGAATTACAGGGATAATTCAACAGTAGGTAGTTGTCAATCATAATCAAGTTTGTACTACTACTGTGTACTAACAATCATACAAATCCATCATTTTTGACTATGTATACAGGGTGAGTCAACCATAGAATAAAGTTCATTATCTCATTTGTTTCGAGAATTACCAAAAAACGTTGAATACAAAAGTTTTGGAGAATGTTAAGGTACACGGTTTAAAATTATTTTTGTGTATACAGGGTGGTTCAATAAAGCGTGGCGAATATAACATAAGTTTTTCTGAATGGAAACCCCTCTTTTTTAATGTATTTTTAGATTCTGCATGAAATTCTATAACTTTTTTGTTAATAATGTTATATCCCTAAACCTAGTAGTTGTTCTAATAATTTAACTTTTCTAAAGAAATATTAGATTTTACTCTTATAAAAAATTGACAGTTCCGCCATTGTTTCTGAAGGTGGAACACTCATATTTGGTACAAACGTTCTATTGGAATGACAAAAAAAAAACATGCTACTAAATTTGAGTTAGATGCTACAGAGCGTTCAAAATAAAAGTACACATTTCAACTAATTTAAATTAAAAAAAATCAACTTTTTTAAATGGCACACCCTCCCTGTATATAATTATTTTTTTCCGATAGGTTTTATAAAACTCTTCAACTTTTATCAAGTGTGTCATATACCGGGTGTCCCACTAAGAATGGCTGTCGGCCGTATCTCAGAAAGTGTTAGTCGTATGGCTTGCGGAAAAAAAATATATTAGGTAAAGTGGTGATGAGAAATTGCTGGAAATTATTTTCAAGTTTCTCAGACTGGCGCTAGAGGGCGCAACAGTAACGGTAAATATGAATCACGAAGTTTCCTCAAAAGTCGCCTAGTTAAGGTATATCCCGAAAATAACATTTTTGTATATTTCGAAGATTTATTAATAAAATCCACCTATAGAACGTGTTCGTCACTTTTCAAATAAAGTGGTGGGGGAAGGTTGAACATTATTTGTAATAAATGCTGATAACTCCGGTCTGGCTTAACATAATTTAGTAACATATTTTAGTAAGAATTCAGCGAAAACCGCAAGTTAATATCTATTTTCAATCCGGAGATATCAACAACAATAATCATAATTACGGAACATTATGATTTTATTTTCAAGTTGCCATTGTAAAGGTTTTTTTAAGAGTCAAATAGGCCTTGGAAAAACAAAATATGAATTGAAACTGTGCACGCCTGTCACCTTTCATTATTACGTCAAAATTTTTGTCGTGGGACGCCCGGTACCTATTTTTAATAGTTTGCGATTTATTTTGATTTTTCTCATTTCTATTCTTGTTTTTATTATACTAAATAACGGGACTAACGCTATAAAATAAGTTGGCCATGACAAGACAAAAATTAAGGCATTGTTACATTCTGAAATGTCAAATAAGCAAGCAAAAATAGTTTAATTTATTGTCGTAAGTAACGTACCTGTTAAAATAAATCAATTATGAATTTTCCTAAAAATTAATTAATTGACATGATTCATATACTGGGGCAGGCGGAAAAAAATTGTCTTTTGGCAGTAAGGATTTACGGTGCGAAGTACCCTAATGGTCGCATACCAACTAGACAATCTTTTCAATGCTTAATAGAACGGCTTGATGGTAATGGTAGCATTGAATATAAGAAACGAAAAGTGGTAGAACGGAATGCTACCAATGAGGAAAAAGAAACTGAGATTTTACTTCATGTTGAAGATAATCCCCAGGTCAGTAGCCGTCACTTAGCTAACTTATGTGACACAACCCAATATACCGCTAGTCGCACCCCACGAAACAATTTAAATATCATCCCTTAGATATGGAACTACACCAAGAGTCCGGGAAATTCAAAATCAAAAACATTGGTCCATATTTTTTCCGCAAGCCACTTAAAGTTAAATTTTCCGCAAAATGAATTAGCACGGTTCCTTGAAGACGTTGATGACATTGAAAGGAAACAAATGTGGATTTAGTAAGACGGAGCTCCTGCTCATTACCATCGGGAAGTTCGGGAATTTTTAAACAATCATTTCCACAAAAATGGATCGGCAGGAATGGATTTATCGGGTGGCCTCCTCGATCAAGTGACTTAACACCTTTAGATTTCTTTTTGTGGGGCTACGTTAAAAATCGCGTTTATGCAAATCCCCCTATACAGAACCAGAAGATATGGAAATAAGGATACGGGATGCCTGCAGGACAATACCACCCTTTATGCTAAGGAACGTACAGGGAAATATAGTAAAAAGACTAAACATGTGTATCCAAGTAGACGGCTAAATCTTTGAACATTTATTACGTCATAATAATTAAAAATTAATTAAGCAAAAAAATTATTGCTATTTATTTTGTAGCGTTAGCCCGTTAGTGTAATAAATACAAGGGTAAAAATAAGAAAAATCAAAATAAATCACAAGTTCGGCAGTCAATGAGGAGAATTGTATTGTATTGTATGTAAGGGGGTCGTTCGGCCCTTTGGCCCTTCGCCACTTCGACCTAAAGAGATCTTTTGTGGATACCCTGCATCAGTTTTACCCCGTAAGATTCAAACTTTTCGCGTAGTTGTAAATTTTTCGGGGGGCTAATTTGCTTATATCTTCAGGTGTTAAGAGTACTCCCTCAAGATGAGTTAGCCGTTGGCGGGTTAGTGCTTTACATTCACACAGTATGTGTTCCGCAGTTTCGTTTGCATCATTGCAGAATCTGCACTTTTCGTCTTCGGTCTTTCCCATTTTTTTGAGATGATATCTCCAAGGGCCGTGTCCCGTAAGGCAGTCGGTGACAATTTTCAGTTCGTGTTTTTGTAGCTCCAGGAGCTTTTTAGTGAATTTAGGCGTGCAAGAAATAAATTTCTTCGCCTGTCTTTGTCCTGGAGTATTTCTCCAAGAGGCCTCTTTTTGCCTTTTTTCCCCATATGTTGAGTTCCTCTTTGAGGTGTCCTCTGGTTATGCCACAGAACGGTTCAGGTCCATAAAATGGTGCCTGTGCACCCTCTTTAGCAAGCGAGTCAGCTATTTCGTTGCCTTCCACTCCCTCATGCCCGGGCACCCACATCAAGGTGACCTTGTTGGCCGCCGCTAGTTGGTTGAGAGATTGTAGGCATTCCCAGACTAGTTTTGAGTTGATATTGTAGGACGCTAGAGCTTTTAGAGTTGCTTGGCTATCCGACATTATGTATATTGTTGCACCCCGTAGGCCTTTCCGGGCACATTCAGTGGCACATATGTCTATTGCATATATTTCTGCTTGGAAAATGGTTGGAGTCTGACCTAGGGGCCTGGAGATTCTACATCTGGGTCCAAAGACCCCAGCGCCGACCCCTTCTTCCATTTTTGATCCGTCTGTGAACCAGACGAGTGGGCCTTGTTTGAGCTGTGGCAATTTGTCTTTCACGCTTTGGCGGTCCAGTATGACCACTTCAAAAGGGCGATGAAAGTTTCGTGCCACTATCATAGTGTCCATTGGTTTGGTCATAGCCTCTATCTGTATTTGTAACAGGATTTTGAGGTGACCAGTCAGGTTTCCTGACTTCATATTTTGTGTCCGGGTTACTCTGTGTGCGCTTAATAGCGCTTCTTTCCGTACGCACAGGTGCAGTGGAAGAAGGCTCAGCATTGTTTCCAGAGCTGCCGTGGGGCATGTTCTCATTGCCCCTGTGATTCCCAGACAAGCAAGTCTCTGTACTTTTTGCAGTTTGCGTTGTGTCGTCTTTTCCTCTGTTTTTGTCCACCATATCAGTGAGGCATATGTTACTATGGGTTTTACGACAGTAGTGTATGACCAGTGAGTCATGTGGGGTCTTAGTCCCCATGTTTTACCAAATAGCCTATTACATGCTAGTAGGGCCGCTGTGGCTCTTTTGGTAGTCCTTTCTAAGTGTGGGTTCCAGTTAAGTATTTGGTCAAGGATCACTCCCAAGTACTTAACTTCTTTTGAGAATTCGATCCTAGTCCCGTTTAGTATAGGCGCTGAGAGGTTAACCTTCCGCCTTTTAGTGAAAGGGACCACGATCGTCTTACTCGGGTTGACATTTAGTCCTTCCCGTGCACACCAATTGTTTGTGATGTTTAGGGCAGTCTGCATTTGGGCGGATATTATGCCGTTATGCTTACCCTTGATGTTTATTACTAGGTCATCTGCGTAACCTTGAACATCGAAACCATGTTTTGTCAGTTTTACTAGGAGTTCATCTACAACGAGGGACCATAGTAGGGGAGATAATACTCCACCTTGTGGGCACCCTTTTATTGCATGGACCATTGCGGTCTCACTTCCTATGATTGAACTGATTTTGCGGCTTTTTAGCATGGCTTTAATCCATTTAATCGTTATAGGCTCGATGCCTCTTAATTCTGCTGCCCTTTGTATGGATTCGTAGGAGGTATTGTCAAATGCTCCTTCGATGTCCAAGAAGGCACAGAGAGCAATTTCTTTTGCTGAGAATGTCTTTTCAATTTCTCTGACGAGAGTGTGTAGAGCATTTATTGTGGATTTTGCTGGTTGGTAAGCAAATTGTTTTGGATGAAGTGGAGTTTTAGAGAGAAATTCGCTCCTTATGTGTTCATCAATAATGAGGAGAAAATTGGACTCTTGTATTGTTTCTGTACTTACTTGTTCCAACTTTTGATTATATCTTTATTGCCCTTTATTCTCTTTAATTGACCTACTCTTAAATAAAATTCTTTTTAAATTTTCCAGATGTTGAATAACTTCTCTATCTATCACCTTGCACCCTGCCTAAATAATACTCTGATTCTGACGAGAAATATGAAATTCATATTTAATCAGATTAGGCAGCTTTCAAAAACCAGCTGCAGCTGCTATCTGGATGGTTATCGCTTTTTTAATGCCTTTAAAACTCAGATACTGCTAAGTTTATTGAAAGTTCTTGACATTTTTATTAGTGTCTGCTATCTGGTCGAATGGGGAGATGTGATCGAACATTATTTAATGCTTATAGTTTTTTGTTAATTTTATCACTTATTTTTCAAGGATATACTTACACAAAATTACGCCGATACTATACAGTTTACATTAAAAATACCATTTTTAGTTATTTGGATTTCGATTAAAGTAAATTTACGTAAACATAAACTATTGTCGTCTTCTCGCCTGGAATAATATGATTCTTATATTACATGTCATTTTTTCTTCAATGAATCATATGTTATAAAATATTAAAATAAATAAGGTTCTATTCACAGGTGGTACCACCAGGTTCAGCGCATAGTTCAACTCCATATCTGAATTCCCGATTACAGATTTGCTGTATTGGGATATTTGCAATGATTTCTCTTATTTTATCTTTGAAGAGATCCAAGTTATTATAAGATGGTCAGATTTGTCGGAAGAGGAACTCCGCAAGGCGGGGTGCTGTCACCAACACTCTGGCTAAGAGTTTTGAATAAAGCTCTTAAAACATTAGAAAGGGCTGGAATTAAAGTGGTTGCATATGCAAACGATTCGGTTACACTGATGTCAGGCAAATTTCTAAACGCCATCAGCGATCTAACAGGCACAGCGCTGCAAAATCTTCAACGCTGGGCCTCGAAATGTGGCTTGCAAATTAATAAAGAAGAAACGGAGCTAGTTCTATTCACACGCAGAAGGGTGATCGAGAACTTCAGGCTTCCAGTCCTGGACAACAGTACTTTAGTGCTGAAAGAAAGAACAAAGTATCCGGGACAACATTCTTCTCGTGGATCTACTGACTGAGTAATACGATTTTCAAAACAATCTTTCTTGGCTTTTTCAATTAATTTCCTATGCAGAGTGGCAAAAAAGTCGTGCATAATGCCTTTAACTTTTGAATTACCTCGTAAACGACAAAGTGGCCTTCACTTTCAGTAAATTATTTCCCATATTTCTACTACCATAAATTTTTTCTGCCATTTCTGGTCTGGTTGCCATAGAGACTAACTTACTTTTTTTAAATAGAACACCCTGTATATGATAACATATTTGGATTCTACTGAGAAAACTTTGAATCTTTTGTATTTCAAATTTTCACCTATCTGCAAGCGTTTCCGAGATAATGACAGCTCAAAAATCAAAAACTTCCTAATTATAATTATTCCTACCTAATACCCACCAGTTGAGTCAAGGTGTTTTCATGACAGCGATCTAAGAGGTGTCAATTTTAAGTTCCTGTTAAATTTTCTGTAGGTTGATTTCTAACTTGTTTACACAATGGTTCATCTGAATGAGAAACAACGAGTTAAAATTTTAATAATGAGCGGCTACGGAAATATGAAGAGAATTTAACACAATCATCCAGGCCAATGGCAATGGATTTTAATGTGTCTCATCAGTCAGTGAAAAATTTGTTTAAGTTGCATCCCTACAAGATAAAGTTGGTGCACGAGTTAATCGAGGACGATTTTGATAGAAGAGCTGAATTTTGTGAGCTGATGATGGAAAGATGCAATAACGATAATAACTTCGCAACAAATATCATTTTCTCGGATGAAGCTACTTTCCATTTAAATGGCATTGTTAATAGACACAATTATTGTTATTGGTCTGCTGAGAGTACTCACTGGATCCAGGAAGGTCATACTCAGAGGCCCGAAAAAGTTAATGTTTGGACTGGCATAGTTGATAGACATATTGTGGGACCTTTTTCATATATGGTAATTTGAATGGCGAAAATATCTGGAGCTCCCCAGGAATCACATAATTCCTTCTTGCTGAATGGTTTTACGGGTGTAAATAATGGCATAAACGAACAGGTATGGTTCAAGCAAGATGGAGCACCTGCGCATTATGCGGCAAATGTTAGACAATAGATAAGCGAACAGTTTCCAGGACGTTGGATAGGTAGAAGGGGTGCTATGGACTGGCCAGCACGATCCCCGGACTTAACCCCGCTCGACTTTTTTTTGTGGAGACACTTAAAAAACAAAGTCTACGTTAACTGTCCAAATGACTTAGAATCTTTAAAAGTCAGAATTAGTGCTGAAACTCGGGCTATTCCAGAGGACTTCCTTTTAAACGTTGTAGACGGGTTCAGGGATCGACTGGCGCTCTGCTTAGCAGAAAATGGTGGTCATTCTGATTACCTGATCCACTTAAAAGGTTTCACTTGTTTATTATTCCGATGTTCAGTTGTTTCAGAATTTTCACAGTAGAATCCAAATATGCAATCATATGCAGGCTGTTCCATTTAAAAAAAGTAAGTTAGTCTCTATGGCACCCAAACTAGAAATGAACACTTTCATAAAGGTCACTTTTCGGTATACGAGGTAATTCAAAAGTTACAGGTATTATGCGCTATTTTTTTGCCACTCTATATGTTTTTTAATTATCAAGATATGAACGTAGATTCTTAGACCTGATTTTAATACCCTTTGATATCCAACATTTTTTATTGGGTTTTTTAATAATTATAATTGGAAAAGCTTTAGTAAATATGTCTAAAATTCTCGAATGAAAATATTTACACAGAATTGAAAACAAATCGAATTCCAAATTACACAAAATTTTATTTTTGATGCGCCGTGTATAGTAATCGCAAATCTGGTATTCGAAAATGTATTTTTAACACAAGCAGACGTTTTGAAAACGAATGACTTCTAAATCTAAGAATAAAATAGTTAAAGTTATCCATAAAAACTTCCCTTAAATACCACATTGCCTTAAAAAAGCCACCCAATATTCTAAGGATTATTTTGGAATCATTCTCTTTAGAACTATTATGTCCCTAACAATGATGTCGCAAATTATAACCCAGGTACGCCAGGCGGGGCCTGACTAAACAAATTGGTTTACGAGGCGCAGCCCCGAAACTTAACTAATAACTTTCCTAAGTTTGGCGGTGTTGTTATTCACTATATATACAAAACCTTTCAAGTTCAAAATTTAACTTTAATAAATTCTAATAAGTTCTCACTAAAATCGTATGGGTGTCTCTGAAAATTCTAAAAATACATACGCGTGGCAAAATAATAGTTAGTAATTACAAGGGTACTTCCAAAATAATTAGAATTAAAGCAATGGACAGAATAAGGGAAACCGGCTTCGAAAGAGATCGACTGCGTCAGCTGGGAAGATGATGGCGTCAGTCTTTTGGGATGCGATGGGCATTCTCCTTATCAACTACCGTGTGAAGGAGATAATGATACTAGAAATCCTCGCCGTGTGAATTAAAAAAATTTCATAGTCAAATTATATCAATCAAAACTACCTCAAAATGGACTAGCTATTTATACAACAAGTTACGAAATAAGGGTCTTTTAGGCACGCGACGTGAAAATTGTCCTACGAGGCGAAGCCGAGTTGGACAACACTTTAGAGTGACTAAAAGACATTGTTTCGTAACGAATGGTATACAATATTTTTTCTACGGGTGTTTTATAATAAAAAACTTAATTTATTTTACCAAACATTTTATTACATGTGTTTCATTTACACCTTTCATGTCAAAAAAATTGACACTGGCCAAAAAAAAAATTCGAAAGAATTTTTTTGTCAAAAACTGCGGCAAATAATAAATAAAAAATGAGTGATTTAGAAGACTCAGACATTGAAAATGCCGCAAATGAGGCAATGGTGAAACTTGTTCCCCAAAAATCAAGGAGGTTGTATGAGGGCACATACGAAAAATTCAAAAACTGGTGTGAAGAAAATAGGGTAAAGAACTTATCAGAAAAAGTCGTTTTGGCATATTTTTCACGATTATCCGATGCCTATAAGCCATCAACTTTGTGGAGTACTTACTCAATGCTTCGAATGATGGTTTATTTAAATAAAAATGTTGATATAAAGACATTTACAAACCTAATCGCATTTTTGAAAAGGAAATCTACGGGGTATAAGCCCAAAAAGTCGAAAGTTTTTTCCAAGGAACAAATGGAAAGATTTGTCAAAGAAGTAGACGATAAGAACTATTTATTGGACAAAGTCATTCTTATTGTGGGAATCTCTGGAGCATCTCGCAGAGAAGAACTCACATATTAATTAAAGATGAATAATATTAAAATTTCGAGGTCTTTAATTAAAATAACCGTTCCAAACACTAAAACAAATGTTGCAAGAATCTTTGTAATTAGCGAGGGCTCTAATGATGGCATTAACTTCTTGATTATTGTCTGAAAGTACGCCTAATTACGTCCAGCACACATAACCCATGAAAGATTTTTTATCACGTACAGAAACTCCAAATGTTCCAGACTTCCAGTGGGCATTAATATCATTGGAGCAACACCAAAAAAAATTGCTGAGTTCTTGGGGCTTCCAAAGGCAAATGAATATACAGGCCACTGCTTTCGAAGATCTTCAGCAACTTTCTTAGCGGACTCTGGAGCGGATATATTGATGCTAAAGCGACATGGAAGTTGGCGGTCAAATGCCGTGGCTGAGGGGTATAAAGACGATTCTTTAGAAAACAAAAGAAAAATTTCCGAAAAAATTCTTGGTGAAAAATCTTTGGACGCTAACAACAAACGTGTTAAATCTAATGAATCAGAATGTTCTACCAGCTCTACTAGTGGCATGGGTTTAATTGATATTGCTGTTGCAGATTCATTTTCTATTTCTAGTTCAAATTCCTCATCTATTTTACAAAGAGAAATATCTCAACGTACTGTTTCAGGTTACCCAAGCATTATTTTAATAATATAAGTAACTGTACTTCGAATATTTATAATAAATAGGTAAAATTATGGTCTGTGTTTAGTTTTTAATTGTAAATAATTACTTTTAGGTACAGTGCGTGCAGCGTGCTTAAAAAACTTTTAAGCACGCTATGCCTAAGAGGGGGTTATTTATAGTCAAAAAGGGGTTAGTTTAGTTTAGTTCATTTTTCTAAAGAAAATTGTAAAATCTTGGGAAAGTCTAATTTATTTAGTAAAAATGATTATCTGTTTAATAAAGTACATATTTTGAATGAGTATGAAAATCAAAATTAATAACGTGTAAAAATTAAATCTTTTAAAGACACGCTGTTGACGCGATTAAGAAATAGTAATGTTACCTATTATACAAAGTAAAAGTTACTGCAGAAATAAGTATCGCAGTTAGTAAACATGTTTTTTCGTTGAGTAACTTCAAAAATGTGATGCATAAAATAAGTTAACATTCACATAAAAAAAAAGTGTTAAGTTAAATAACTTAGTGGTTATTTTTACTGTTTTATAATAATGTTAAATTAATGTTAATATAATTTGATATTATATCAGTTCCTATTTGACCTAATCGTTTAGTTAAATTGAAAAAAAAGTGGGAGTGGGAAATATTAAATTTGATTGTTCTCTTCTATAGACATCGTATGGTTCTCTTCCAACAAGTAACTTATGGACTACTCTTGTAATAACCCGTTAGATTGTTATCATTAAACTGAAGCTTCAATATTGACGACCCAGGACGAGTAATGAAATGCGATGCGAAACTTTTTAGTGAATGCGTGTTTTGCAACGTTTGATGCTTCACTACTAGCTAGTGGGGCAAAAATAATTGTAAATTAAAATTGAACACACATGTTTGTTTGGCAATATTGGAATTTCAATTTAAACCCATGCACGAAACAAGAGCGATGAATGTAGGTTTCGCGGTAAATATAAAAAAAAATATCGAAATAAAATTGCAACCAACAATTTTACTGCTATAGTAATAGGGATCGGGTAAATGAAAAATTTGATTCGCCCCAATAAACAAACTAATTGGAATACAGTGCACAGTGTTACAGGGCAATTCCTCAGTTATTTATAAGGTGAAAAGTTCATATAAGCATGGGTGCGCAAGTCCTTCGTTTTTGAGATACAGAGTGTTACAATTTTTAACTGGAACAAAAAATATGTACGCCACGGCCGTTCTCTCTTTTGATAACACTGTAATGTAGGCACTTTATTGGCTTATGCAAAGTACAATTTCATAATTTTTTGATTTTGGCTTTGTTTAGGAGATAAATGCTATTTTATCAAACTCTGATATAGGCATAGCGATATGCAAATAAATGCCATTAATTTCTTTATTATTCTTTTTCTCGAGAACGATTGCTCGTAGCGACTTCTGCTAAGTATATCTTACTATATTATTTCAAAAATTATTTACAAAAACAAAAATAAAAATAAATTTTCAACACCCTGTATTTCAAAAATGAAGGGCTTGCGGATCCATGCTTATATCAACTTTTCACCTTATAAAGAACTGAGGAATCGTCGTGTGAAATATCGGATACTTACACTGATAAAATTAATTATTTGAATTAAAAAAATGTTCCATTGACTCAAATAAATATTTGTTTCCTATTAGCCAAACAATTATGTGTTTAAAAAATACCAAGGGATTATTTGCCTCATTTAGTATTATCTGATTTGATAAAAATTACTTTTTGTTTGGAATTAATCACTGAATACAAAATTCAAGCAAATATTTATTTCCTTCACACTAACCTAACTTAAATAAGCCGCTTCAATGACTTAAAGTAAATAGGTTACAAGTTAACTTAACAAAATGTTTATTTGATTGATATTTATACATACTTTATCAAGTGTATATTTGTTTTACTTTTGTTTAACATGATTGCCGTAACAACAACGTTATTTAATTAAACACTTTAAGTGGTTGGAGTTAAATAAACCGGTAATTTCCATTAAAGTCGTTGTTTTTTTATTCAAGTACATAATTGTTTAACTTGTCTTTTTTATTTATTTAGACCAAGTATAATTTTATTTGGTTTAAATACCTATTTTATAATTTTAAATAGATCAGAAACTTCATTCAAATCAGTTCTTATTTTATCCAAGTACATGTTTGTTTAATTTTTGCAGATCAAATCCCCTATTGCTATTAACTATGGTTTAATCAGTACCTATGCCATAATAATTACAAACCTTATCAAATTATTTATAGTGTTCAAATAATAAGGCAAACCAACAGAAAACAACACATTCTTGCCGAAAATAAAAGTTATGACAAATTACGCGCACGCGCACAACTATTTTCACACAAAAATAACATAAAAGTTAAAAGATAACCATCTCTTATTTTATTTCCTATTTTTGTGTTATGTTATTTGGTTCTATAAACGTCTTATGGCAGATCTGTACATACAACTCCTATTTCATTTTAATGTTATGTTATTTTGTTGTATAAACCCAACATTAGTTGTTGTCCCCCTTAAAATATAAATATACCCGAATAAAACATTATAAAGAAGTTAATAACTTTGATAAAAAATTAAATATAGGCAAACTTGCAAATATTAGGTACAATAATTATTAATATTATATTAATTATATTATATCTTTTAAGTTAGAAGGTTTGATAGGTATTGAAATATGGTGAAAATTGAGAAAAACTGTTTTATTTGTAACACGATTTGAAAAAATACACCTAGGTAGCTACGATTTATAAATACCTGGCTACATTCTTCTATAAAGATTTTGTGTTTAAAATTTCAAATTAGGTATTCCAAGTATCTTTTCTTTGCCTCTTATCTTATTTTTTTAACTCGTTTCATGCATAACTAAAATATTTGAATATAGTTTCCTACCTTGAAAAGTATCTACCAGATGGGATATAGGTACCCCAATCTTCTAAATAATTATTCATATTACGTTTATCCCCCATATCTTACTTTTAATTTTTGCTGGAACCACTAACTTCTGTGCCACTAACAAAGAACATTTCACTCTCACTCATAAATTTCTTCAAGACAAGATCGAACACGAATAACCAAAAACGCGATGATGATTTATCAGGCCACTTTTGTATAACCAATCAAATTACTACAAGCCCAAAGTAGGCGACAGGAGTTAATTTAAATACTTAATTATTAGTTTGGATGACCAAATTGTTTGAAAATTTCGGCATTGAATGATTTAAATTAGGGTTAAAGGTATTTAGTTCTTAACTTAAAAAGTATTTCGATTAAATAATTAGTTATTTATAAATATTTGGTTGTTTAATATTAAGGATTTAATGTAAATACTTAATTATTTAGTTTAAATGACCTAGGCATTTAAATAGTTCTCTATTGGGTGATTTAATTAGCGATTAACGGAATTTAGTTCCTAAATGAAAATTAGTTCGATTTAATCATTTGTTATTTTAGTTGTTTTTTAGTAAGATATTTGTTTGAAAAGTTCCATGATTTGACACAAATCCACCAACAGTCAAATAATTTTAGAAATAAAACGAAATATTCTAATTTATTTTAGTTAAATAAAATTTAGTTAATTAAAATCACATTTATTTATTACCAATAATTATTCACCAAATAAATCAGATTATTTGATTAAGGGAGCATATTAAATAACACCCTGTACACAGTATCTAAATCGCTTAGCGATGCATTTGAATAATACATTCTACCTATAGAAAGAATCTACACTAATGTACAAGAAAAATCCGGTCTTTACAAAAATTTGATTAAGTTTTAGGCTTGATACCTTTTTTATTTTTAGTCCGCTTTTAGTGATTTTTTTTTAGAACTGTAGGTAACTATCAGCTTTAACTCTTATTAATTTAGCTACACTGATAAAACTGTGATTTATTTGGTGAATAATTATTGGTAATAAATAAATGTGATTTTAATTAACTAAGTTTTATTTAACTGAAATAAATTAGAGTATTTCGTTTTATTTGCAAAATTATTTGACTGTTGGTGGATTTGTGTCAAATCATAGAACCCTACAAACAAATATCTTACCAAAAAAACACTAAAATAACAAAATCTAAATAACTAATTATTTAATCGAACTAATTTTTATTTAGGAATTAAATCCCGTTAATCGCTAGTTAAATCACCCAATAGAGAACTATTTAAATGTCTAGGTCATTTAAACTAAATAAATATGTATTTACATTAAATCCTTAATATAAAACAACCAAATATTTACAAATAACTAATTATTTAATCGAAGTGCATGTCAAGTTAAGGACTAAATACCTTTAACTTTAATTTAAATCATTCATTGCCGGACTTTTCAAACAATTTGGTCATCCAAACTAATAATTAAGTATTTAAATGAACTCCTGTCGCCTAAATTGGGCTTTGAGTAATTTCATTGGTTATACAAAAGTGGCCTGATAAATCATCATCGCGTTTTTAGTTATTGGTGTTCGATTTTGTCTTGTAGAAATTTATGAGTGAGAGTGAAATCTTCTTTGTTAGTGGCACAGAAGTTAGTGGTTCCATCAAAAAATAAAACGAAGATATGGGGAATGAACGTAATATGAATAATTATTTAGAAGATTGGGGTATATCGAGGGGTATATCCCATCTGTTAGATACTTTTCAAGGTAGGAAACTATATTTGAATATTTTAGTTACGCATGAGACGAGTTAAAAAAGTAAGATAAGAGGCAAAGAAAAGATACTTGTAATACCTAATTTGAAATTTGGAACACAAAATCTTTTTAGAAAAATGTAGTCAGGTATTTATAAATCATGGCTACCTAGGTTACAAATAAGACCTCCTAACGTAAAAAATATAATATAATTAATATAATATTAATAATTATTGTACCTAATATTTGCAAATTTGCCTTTATTTAATTTTTTATCAAAGTTATTAACTTCTCTATAATGTTTTATTGACGTATATTTTAAGGGAAAAACAACTAATGGTGGGTTTATACAGCAAGATAACATAACATAAAAATAAAATAAGAGTTGAATCTACAGATTTGCCATAAGACGTTCATAGAAACACATAACATAACATAAAAATAAGAGATGGTTATCTTTTAAATTTTATGTTACTTTTATGTAAAAATCGTTGTGCGCGTGCGCGTAATTTGTCATAACCTTTATTTTCGGCAAAAATGTGTTTTTTCTGTTGGTTTGCCTTATTATTTGAACACTATAAACAATTTGATAAGGTTTGTGATTATTATGGTATAGGTACTGATTAAACCATATTCAATAGCAACATTTCAATATTTCTTATTTTTATGTGACGTCTGTATAAACACGTACTTGGAAAAAATAAGAACTAATTTGAATGAACATTCTGATCTATTAAAAATTAAAAAAAGGTATTTAAACCAAACAAATTTATATTTGGTCCAAATAAATATAAAAGACAAGTTAAACAATTATGTACTTGAATAAAAAACAATCACTTTGATGGAAATTACCGGTTTATTTAAATCAAATCACTTAAATTGTTTAATTAAATAACGTTGCTGTTACGGCAAATACATGTAAAAAAAAAGTAAAATAAATATATATACTTGATAAAATATATATAAATATCAATCAAATAAACATTTTGTTAACTTAACTTTTAACCTATTTACCTTAAGTCATTGAAACGGCTTATTTAAGTTAGGTTAGTGTTAAGGAAATAAATATTTGCTTGAATTTTTTATTTAGTGATTAATTCCAAATAAAAAGTAATTTGTATCAAATCAGATGATACTAATTGAGGCAAATAATCCCTTGGTATTTTTTAAATTCATATTTGTTTGGCTAATAGGAAACAAATATTTATTTGAGTCAATGGAAAATTTTTTTAACTCAAATAACTAATTTTATCAGTGTAGTTGGACGACCTGAGCTACGCTCGCTCGGGGGGGGGGGAGGTTGCAGCCCGGTAGCCCCCCCCCTCCCACTGACTTTACGTGCAAGGTAGTTCTACTGTTGACACTGGTTAACAAACTGTGTAGTCAAATATAGGAATGACCTCTTATAGTAGTAAAATAAAACAATAATAGGAAAAATTAAGAAACATATCTCTACCTACAACTTGAGATAAAACAAATACAAGCTAAACATATTTTTTCACAGACTGATGCTTTACTCTTCCTATTAGCGCCGATTTATATGGTATTAGAGACATACTGTCGAATGATCTCTAGCGTTACCGGTAACAATATAATTGTAGTTATGGCCTTATAGAGGTACGATTGAGATCACGCAGCATCCTTCTAAGGATCAACACATGCTTTGCGGCAATATTTTTATCATTTTAAGAGTAGTTTATTGAATGATTTACGCTAATTCCCTATTTATTTGTTGCAGGTGTTAATTTGACCAGACCTAGGTGAAAATGGATCACTTACCCAGACTAAGTTTGTTTGCCACAAGCCGAGCATCATTGGCTGAGTCTGACACCTGAAATTAAAAAGATAACTCGGTTATAAAGTAAATTCTACTAAATTAATTCGTAATGCATCAATTAATCGCGTGAAGATAACTTTTGAGTGAGCATTTCAGTTAAAATCAATCATTGTGAAATAAACAATGCAAAAACAAAAGTAACAAAAGAAATAAAGTAATAGCAGCAAGACCAAACCGAGATAATGCTTGTGGAAGACGTAAAGTTATTAAACCCCATTTAAAAAGTCCAATACATCTATAAAATGCCCTTGGGTGACGCTATTAACATCACCATTGCCCATAAACACGACATAATAGACAAAAAAGGGGTCCAAGTGCTATTTTTCATCGTTTACACGACCATTTTCATCGTGGGCCTCTTCGGTAATGTGCTAGTGTGCTTTGTAGTGTTCAGAAACAAGGCGATGCAAACTGTAACTAATTTATTTATAACGAATTTAGCGTTATCGGATATCCTTTTGTGCGTGCTCGCGGTCCCATTTACGCCTTTATATACCTTTCTAGGGAAGTGGGTATTTGGAGGCGGAATATGTCATTTAGTGCCCTACGCTCAGGGGGCTAGTGTCTATATTTCTACGCTTACTTTGATGTCAATTGCTATTGATAGGTGAGTACGTATAGGTTTAATTTTTATCAATCAAGATATACAGGGTGTCCATTTAGTGTGCCGTTGGATGATATCTCGTTAACGGTCGACTTAGGGAAAAAAACTTTTATACAAAAGTTGTACAGGTTAACGCCGCGAAAAGTATTTTAAAAATAATTATAAATATAAACGATGGTTCAGAAATCCAGGGTGGGCCAAACATGTCTTTTTTTAAATGGAACACCATATATTTTTTTTTCCACTACTAACCTATAACATCGCCATTATTGACCGATTATTAACGTTAGAAATCGTTTTTCTCTACCTTACAAGTTATTATTCACCATGGTCAATAATAAGGCATTGAAATCCATTATTGACCGATCTTCAAGAATCTATTTGAAGGCAGGTAACTTGATTTTTTTATTCTACAACATTAATTCATAAACATGAATGTGGTTAGGCAACCAGATAATAAAATTATCAATACATATTAGATTACTTGATATTGTAAAATATCGATACAATCAACATTTTTTCTGCTTCCATCCTTAATTCTGGAGGTGTAGACATAATAATATCACTAACATTTTCTTCGCTCATTTTTTAAAAAAACGAAAAACTCGTGAAATCTGATGACATAAATGAACAAAAATTGACATTAACGAAGCCACCTGACTTGACCTGACAAAACAACAAAATATTTTGCCAATTCCAAAGCGCAGGTAACTTGATTAAAAAATATACTTATACCTAGGTACCTATCATTTTTTATAATTATTAATACTATAAAGATAAATGTCTTATAAAAGTTTGTAGTAGTGGAAAAAATAATATATTAACCACGGTTTAGACAGCTTATAGCCCTCGCGTCTTAAATCCCTCGTCGCTCCGCTCCTCGTGATTTAAAATTGCCGCTCGGGCAATAATGATGGCTGTCTAAACCTTGGTTAATAATATACTATTATTATATTGAAGCCTTTAGTAGTCCTCTATTCTACTTTAAATAATTTTGATCATCAAATGCGACGTTGTTAAGATATGAACTTTTAAATGGATTTTTGACTAAAAACGATTTTACATAAAAATCAGTGGCGTAGCTACCGCTGTATCAGTTGTATCAATGATACAGGGCTGGTCTGGGGGCCCACCAAGGCACCAAGCAGCAAAAATATTTTTGGTGTTTATCAGATATCAGATATTTAGTTTGGCTACTACTTTAAATAATTTTATATGTAAGAGTACGGGCACGGGCGACTTTTATGCATCATAAAGTACAAATAGATAATTTAGATAATACGGGCTTTTGTTTACAGTGACAAGTTTTTATTTGTATTTTGTTAAAAATCATGTTTATTTTATGCATATTTTATTTGTGTAAGTTTATACTTCTATTTTATGATTACCTTTCATTCAAAAAATGGAAAACTTAATAAATTAGTGTGTAATTCATATCTAAGTAGTTATAAACAATTTTACAGAAGAAACTTACATTATTACCTATCGAAAAGTATGTAAATCTTCAATTTTGAAAATATCTTTCACCAATTTAAAAGGAATACATATTAACGCATTAAGTGTTCAAAGTGTCTACCATTTCGCAAAATGCAAGCATCAATTCGTTCGAAGAACGAGTCCCTCACATCTCTCAACATTAATGGGGTAATTCTACCAAATGATCGTCGGATTCGTTCCATCATGTCCTTCCTTGTTGTTGCTGGTGTGCTGTAAACATCGACCTTGACGGTGCCCCACAAAAAGAAATCCATGGCCGTTAGGTCAGGTGACCTTGCTGGCCAACTGATCGGACTTTAAAATAATAAAAATATTAGGTAAAAAAGAAATTTCATATTATTGTTATGTTGTAAAAATTCCAAAAACAAACGGTCATTCAAGTGCTCTTCAAAGAAATAAGGTCCAATGACATAATCGTGGATAACAGCACCCCAAACGTTTAAGCTCCACTGATGTTGAAAATTATTTACTAGCAGGGTATGTGGATTTTGGGTATCATAAAAGTCAAAATTATGTCGATTGACGAACCCATATCTATGAAATGTCGATTCGTCGGTGAACATGACATATTTAAAAAAATCTTCATCTTCAGCAGTGGTATTTTGGGCCCATTAACAAAATAATGTTCTTCTTTCAAAATCATTGTCGCTTAATTCTTAATGTAATTGAACCTTTAAGTATAGGGGTAAAATTTGTTTGCCAATAAACAATTATTCACTGAAGATTTTTTTATTTCCAAATTAGAACTAATTTTTCTGACACTTATTTCTGGATTTTCCACCACCACCAATGCAATGCCTAGCTGGGTATCTTCATAAAACACTGTTTTGGTCCCAGATGTTTTTTCATACTCTACGCTCCCCGTTCTCTCAAATCGATCTTTTAGTTTAATTATTGATCTTTCGTCCGGACATCGAGATTCTGGAAACTTCTGAGCATATAGACGTGATGCCATAAACAATTTCCATTACTTTCTCCAATTGCGGTAAATCATATTTACTAATTCTACTCGAGTGTAATTAAAATTCATTTTGAAAATTAACGTAGACAAGGCCACTGTAAAACGTCAAATAACTGATAATTATTATGTCTGCCATTTGCAGAAAAGTTGAATTTGATAGAAATGCATGGCCAACTAGTTATTAAAACTTGGTTTTAAATTCATTAAGTTTGGACCAAAATGTTGAACACTCTGTAGTACTTATACCAATTCTAATAACAGTTAGGTGATTTTACATGTTATAACTTTTTTTTCCTAAATTTTAGTAAAAAAATGTATAAAGATAGTTGAAATCCAACGATTTTTATGTAAAATCGTTTTTAGCCAAAAATCCATTGAAAAGTTCATATCTTAGAATAGAGGAATAACTTTTTTTTCCTAAATTTTAGTAAAAAAATGTATAAAGATAGTTGAAATCCAACGATTTTTATGTAAAATCGTTTTTAGCCAAAAATCCATTGAAAAGTTCATATCTTAGAATAGAGGACTACTAAAGACTTCAATATAATAAAAAAATATATGATGTTCCATTTAAAAAAAGATATGTTCTTATAATTCTTTTAAATATTCTTTTCCTGATTTTATTTAAATTTGGTACCGTTTCATAATAATAAGGGGCTTCATTAGCCCTAACTACATTAAATTTATTAAGTCCAGTGGCATCCCGCAGATTAACGAATATTATTGACAAAAAAATGTATGCCACTGACTTTTCTCTAAATTTGATATTTTTTTGTCGGAAACTAATGAAACAATTTTTTTGTTCCTCGAATTGTTTTCGTATCTTCCTTCGAGAGAAAAAATAATAACCACCTTATTGCAAGCACAAAAAAAAAACAATGTATTTCAAAGTTAATTAAAACATTTAATAGTCTTCTAACAGAACGCCAAGAAACTGCGTATAGTAGTTTCCATTTAATCGAGGTGGTAAAAAGTATGGTCCAATGATCCCTGCCCATACATTCACCGAAAATTGTTGCTGAAAACGACCTCTAATTTTATAAGGATTACCGCCCTCCCAAAAATGTTTGTTATAAAAGCAACTATGGTTCAGCCTTTAATACTTATTTTGTTATTACTGTGTATCCGTAGGCTGAGTAGCTGGCTCTGGTGTAGATCTGTCGATTTAATAAAACACTGTATTTAATTCCAACAGCATTTTATTCGTAAGGTAGCACTAACGTTTTATTTACAATATTCACTTAATAACTTCCCACTATCTAAGAATACACTACATCAAATTACTAGTTACACTTCAAATTGCATTCACACATACGTTTCCATAATACTCAATACTTTCACATTGTATTAACTTGTTGAACTTTGTTTTTGTTAACTTTAACTACATAGTACAAGAAATGTGGACAATTTCCACTCAGTGACGTGCTTTACTTTTTAAAAGCAGTCGTGCGACATGCACCGCCGAACTTTCGGGGAACAGTCTCCTTGATAAACTTATATTTTATGCGTTTAGCCAAACTCTGCTTGGCGACCGTCTGGAGGCTGCGTTGCCTCATCCCTTCTCGCGTCTGTCTCTCTTCCTCACGCAGCTTGGTAGGTGATTATTTTTGGTGAAGCGCCTAATTACATATGACAACAATGCCGCGCTGTTACTATGTGGGTTTTATGATGAATCTTGGATATTTACGTATACGTGAGGAAAAGAGATGAACTAATAAAAACGCAGACAGCACAGCGTTTGTTATTGCATCGTGCGATAGCTACATAAGCGTTATATATACACTATATACATCAATTAGACTTCCAAGAATGCCATCAGTGGCGTACTTTGCTTTAACACTCAGCGTGTTCTCAACAATGTTCGTTATGAAAATTCATAATGGCTTCTCTTGAAAAGAGGCCTCATCAGTAAATAAAATGTTCAATAAAAAATTGTTGTCATGTGCTACTGTATGCAGGACCCACCAACTAAAATCTGAGCTTGCAGACGTTGAATAAGGTGTGGGTATAGTTGATGAAGATGCAAAACCCTCCAAACAGTTGATGCACTTGTTTAAAGTTGCACTGCTACCTTTCTGGCACCAGTTAAAGGATCGTCTTCTATCTGTCGAAGTATAGCCTCTTCTAACTCAGGCGTGGTTACTGTTGCAGGTCTTTCAGGAAGTTCCGTACTACGTTTAAAACTCCTAGTCTCACTCAATCTTGCATGGAGTTGTCTAAATGTTTTAGCACATGGCAGTACTCTGTCTGGATAACGTTCCTGATAAATTCGCCGAACTTCCTCAGCATTTCCATTTGCTTGGCCATAATTGAAATGGATCTGGGCCATTTTAGCGTTAGAAAAGTTATTCGTTTTTGATTTGTTATGGACAGAACAGGTAAATTAGACATCAAAACTTAACTTTACCTCATATTTTAATTAACTATGAAATATATAGGCATTATTTTGTACATGCAATAAAGTGGATTTTATTTTTTTTCTGTCGAAAACGAAGCAAGATACGAAAGCAATTCAAGGAACAAAAAGGCTGTATTACTAGTTGGTACATCCGAAAAAAAATATCAAAGTTAGGAAAAAGTCAGTGACGTACATTCTTTTGTCAATAATATTAGTTTAGGTGCTCCCCGGGCCGCCACTGGACTTATATATAATAAATTTAATCTAGTAAGGGCTGATTAAGTCCCTTATGATTGTAAATAACGGTACCAAATTTTAATAAAATCGGGAGAATTAAATTCAAAAAAAATTATAACAAACGATTTTTTTTAAACTTAAACTTTTTCTTGTAGAATATCATAAGGAATCACCCCTTTTCACCTCTATTGTCATTATGTTTATCGCGTCACTCGATAGTTCATGAAGTTGTCTTTTTCCAATTAGTATCACCAAAGAAGGAGAGATGAGGTTTTCGCGTCAATCCCATGTAAATTTTGCTACCCTCAAATTGTGGCTCCCCTATTAATTTTACATCAAAATTGTATTAGACTTTCTTTAAGGTCCTTGTATAGTGAACTCATATACTAAGTTTTATTATTTTCTAATAAGCCAATTCAAAGTTATTTATTTATGTCGGTTGGTTTCCAATGACTTGACATGACTTTTTATTTTGTTCCTCAAAATGCTTTTATATATAATATCGGTAGTATTTTTTTTGACGTTCTGTTATTGTGACATTTGTATTGACATTTATACTGTATTTCTTAATGGTTGACAGCAGATCAAAGGGTCATTAGTCGGAGAACCACAAGAAACCGTTCGCGTGACAATAACAGGTACCTTAGGACACCTATACAGATTAATGAGGCTGTGAAAAGTGTGAAACCAAGAGAAGTTTTAATGTCTAGATCCCAACATTGAATTAAATGTTTAATGTTATAAAGATGAGAATTTACCCAACCTAGGAAAAAAAAAGTTTACATAAATTAAATTTTCCTTGTGTCTGCAAAAGGTCTTTACAAAAACCTACCTCATATACTTCAGACCAAAATTAGACGATTTAAGTAAACTTACCTTAGTACAAGAACAAGTACAAGTACGCCAAGAAAGCAACCCTAGTCTGGAAATTGCAGCTGACGATATCTGGAACACGCTGAAAACAAACATCCATGCGGCTGCGGGGGTAGTACTTGATCGACCGAGACAGGAAAGAATCAAACCATGGATGACCGACGAAATACTGAACCTGATGAATGAGCGCCGACTTGTTAAAAACCAGCATGATAAATATAAGGAACTAAACCGCACTATTAAGAGAAAAATAAGGGAAGCTAAAGAGAAATGGACTCAAGAACAATGCGAAGAGGCTGAAAGACTTCATCAGCTGCATGACTCCTTTAATTTCCATAGAAAGGTAAAGGAAATAACTGGAGCAGGCATAAGAACAGCGTTGCCGTCAATAAGAAATCAACAAGGAAAACCGATATCAGATTCTGACGAACTATAAGAAGTTTGGAGAAATTACGCGGAAGCACTATTCAAGGACCTTTGTACAAATAATCCCACAAACACTACCGAAAATATGAGCGGTCCAAAAATTCTTGAGTCTGAAGTCAAATACGCAATAGGCTGCATGAAGAATGGTAAAAGTCCGGGTCATGACGACATATTATATGCAGAGGTTTTGAAGCAAGTAAATATCAAACATCTCACATATCTCTTCAACGTGATATATGACTCTGGGCAAATTCCCAGGGACTGGTTAAGGTCTACATTTGTTGTCATTCCAAAAAAAGCAAACCCAAGAAATTGCGAAGACTACAGACTCATAAGCTTGATGAGCCACGCGCTCAAAGCGTTCCTTCGAGAATCTACAGGAAGTGTGAAGATATGAGTGGGGATGCGCAGTTTGGATTTATCAAGGGACTTGGTACCAGAGAAGCTCTCTTTTCAATGAAATTGCTTGTTCAGAAATGCTACGACCAAAGGCAGGATGTTTTTGTCTGCTTTATCGACTATCAAAAGGCTTTTGATAACGTAAAACACGGGCCACTGCTGAAAAGATTACAGGAGATCGGTTTGGATGATAAAGATATTAGAGTAATAAAGGAATTGTACTGGCAACAGCTGGCCGAGGTCCGTATTAATGGCAAGCTATCAACAGAGACCTTTGGAATTTCGAAAGGAGTCCGTCAGGGATGTATACTGTCACCTATTCTATTTAACATTTATGTGGAAAAAATCTTTCAACTAGCATTAGAGAATGAAACACGAGGTATCAAAGTCAATGGCGTCCCAATAAACAATATTCGCTACGCAGATGACACCGCGATCCTGACTAATAACATTGAAGACCTCCAGTCAATACTAAATAAAATCAACGAATGCGGTGAAAAGTTCGGGCTACATATAAATATTGCCAAGACAAAAATGATGGTGATTAGCAGAAATCAACATATTACTCCTCTCAGCATCAATGGAAAAAATATTGAGCGTGTCGCTAAATTTACCTATCTTGGCGCTTCTCTAAATGAAAAATGGGAATGTGATGAAGAAGTGAAGGGAAGAATTGGTCACGCGAAAACAACCTTCTTTAAACTCAAGAATATACTTCTTCACAGGAATATGCCACTACATACTCAAATACGTGTAGTACAGTGTTATGTGTGGCCTATTGTACTGTATGGTGTTGAAACTTGGTCACTTAAAGCCAGAACGCTAAATCGGATCAAAGCTTTTGAGATGTGGACACTCCGCCGATTGCTGCGTATTCCCTGGACAGCCCACACAACTAATGATGAAGTTCTACAAAGAGCGGGTGTAGAAAGACATCTACTGGACACGGTAAAAAAACGCAAAGTGTCATATCTGGGGCATATACTGAGAGAACCTCGCTACTCCATACCAAAGCTAATACTGCAGGGAAAGATCGAAGGTAGAAGGGGGCCAGGCAGAAAACAACACTCTTGGCTCCGAAATATAAGAAACTGGTGTGGTATACTGGATGCCGCAACCATTTTTAGACAAGCTGAGGAGGGCACCCTAGCTATTCTGTGACCATGAAATGGATAATTGATCGCCGACGTGCGGCATAGCACATGGCACCCGAAGAAGAAGAAGACCTTAGTACAAAGTTACTTAGTTTGGGCGCTAGACGGCGCTGAAGTGACAATTTTTAAATAGTTTTTTTGGATTAATTTAATAACTGCTCATACTATTTTGCCGAAATTTGGTACCTTGGCATAGCTTTATGGGGCAAAAAACCAATGTCACAATTATTATTAATATCAGTCCATGGGCGTAGAACCTGGGTTTTTTACTAATTGCTTGTTTCAGATTTCTATGCCAATGGAACAAGACGGGTTTGGGCACAAAATTCAGATGAACCAACTCACTTGCTAAAAAAAAGGTACTCTTGATAAGACTCGATTCCTCTGACGGTTTTCGAGAAATTTGCATTTTATTACTTAATACGTAGTAGTTTTTACCACGTTGTACTTGGGTTTTATAGAATTTTTCTGTTTTTGATTTCTACGCCAATGGAAGATAAGAGGTTTAAGTTTAAAATTTAGATTAAACCAACTTATTCACTACAAAAAACCTCTTGAACAGTTTTCTTATCATCTGCTATTTGTTCGCACGGTATTTTTAGGTATGTACAACACGACCTTACACCTCACAAACGATTGTTATTGTTGGTTAATATTAGTTTCATCTGACAACATAGGATTATTGTCAAATTTGTAACATTTAATATTTTTGCTAACGTTCAATCATTTGATCTGCTTGCATTAATTATTAGAAAACTTTAATTGTCGTGAATGATCATGGCGGTGCAATACACTAATGAGTATTGCCAAGGAAATGGTCGAGAATGTGTTAATGTCTACTTCGAAAGGTTTCCAAATCGTCGTATACCAAGCTACCCAACGTTTGCTGCTGGTGAAAGACGCCTGCGGGAAAACTGCCAATTTACTCCTAAAGCCATTGATAATGAAAGACAGCGTTTTGTTAGCGTTCCTGAAGTCGAGGAAGACATTTTAGAACGTGTTGCAGCAGATCCAGAGATAAGCACCAGGAGGCTAGGTAGGAGTGTCCAAAGATATTGTTTATGAAGTACTTCAAGAACAGTTGCTATATCCATACCATAAGATGCCAGTTCAAGATCTTTTACCTAATGATCCTGAAATGCGCCTGGTTTTTAGTCGGCTTGTTCATAGGCAGAGAGAAGAGAATCCCAACTTTGCCAACAATATTTTATTTACCGATGAAGCATGTTTCACAAGAAGAGGGATTACAAATTTTCATAATGAACATGTTTATGCGGATGAAAATCCACATGCTATCAAGGTAAAACATTTTCAAAATAAGTTTAGAATTAATGTGTGGGCTGGAATAATTGGTGATCACATTGTTGGTCCTATCATTATTCCACAAAGATTAACCGGGGAAGTTTATTTCCAACATCTACAAAATACGTTGCCAGATTTGCTAGAAGATTTACCTTTACAATTTCGGAGAGATATGTGGTTTATGCACGATGGAGCTCCACCACATTTTGCATTAAATGTTAGAAACTTTTTGAATCAGCAGTACTCAAGAAATGGATTGGTAGAAGTAATGCCCCTGTTAATTGGCAGCCACGATCCCCGGAATTAAATCCATTTGTTTTTTTCATATTGGGGCATCTTAAGACAGTGGTTTACAGGACAACTCCGGATAACGCAGAACCACTATGGCAACGTATTCTAGATGCAATAAATATTCTTAAGGGTGATAAATCTTTGTATACATGAAAATGGTGGACATTTTGAGCAATTTTTATGATATTTCTATTTATTTCTGTTTATGATTTAGTTATTTTTTTCTTTTTTTGTAAAAACTACTACGTATTAAGTAATAAAATGCAAATTTCTCGAAAACCGTCATCAAGAGTACCTTTTTTTATAGCAAATGAGTTGGTTTATCCGAATTTTGTGCTCAAACCCCTCATGTTCCATTAGCATAGAAATCTGAAACAAGCAATTAGTAAAAAACCCAGGTTCTACGCCCATGGACTGATATTAATCAGAATTGTGACATGAATTTTTTTGCCCCATAAAGCTATGCCAACGTACCAAATTTGGGCAAAATAGTATGAGCAGTTTTTGAATTAATCCAGAAAAACCATTTAAAAGTTGTCACTTCAGCGCCGTCTAGCGCCCTAACTAAGCAACTTTGTACCAACGGTACGTTTACTGAAATCAGCTAATTTTGGTCTGAAGAATATGTGTTAGGTTTTTGTAAAGACCTTTTAGAGATACCCTGTATATATATATATATATATAAATTCAATAACAATTATCAGAAGAGAAAGGCCAGAAGAAGCTATAGAAGATGTAATTAAAGAGGGAAAAAAAAAGTGGGATTTAGACAATATGATGGAAGAAACAGTAGAAGCACTTATTATTTTAGTTGACTCCACAGACGATTTTTTCGAATTTAGTGATCTTTAGACCATTAATTTGCAAATTCGTGTAAATATGATCTGTGCAGTTTTTATGTTAATAATATAAAGTTAATACAGTTAAATCTATAGCTATTTTTGTACACCATTAAAACTGCATACATATTAATAGAAACCCAAACGTCCACCACTGTCGTAAGATGTATCCTAATTATCGGCTGGCTCTGTTATTATAATTTTCCTACCCTATTGGAAAGGTATACTTTCAGTCTAAGGGTCACACTGTAATCTATTCTTTGTATTTTGCATTTATAATGGGAGTTACTTGCTGTCAGACAATAGGAAACACAGTATAAATAGCGAAATTTGTAATGAAAAAAAATTGCTTTTGTAAAATTCTGCTAAACGTTTTAGTTCATTAACATTATTAATTCGACGTCTTTAATTAACCTTCAAAAAAGTTTATTAACTTTCCCTGCGGTAGGCATACAACCCCCTAATAGCTAAGTAAAATAAATTATTTTGTTGTGTGTGAAATCAAGTCCAGTTTAATAAGTGAAGATAGAAATTTACGGCGTGAAAAAGGAAATGTCTTTTTGTCAGCGAAAAAATTGAAATAATCGAGGAAAGTGGAAAAACTGGTTTAAGTATCAGCAAATTGGCTAAAACTGCTAAAAGTACCAGAAAATTTAAAGTAGGTAAGACCCAAGTGACTATAACTAACACTTCCGGAAAACGCCGCATGCTGGGGACATCACTGTAAGTGTCCGATATTTTACAGGACCATTCCTCAGATATTTATAAGGTGAATAGTTCATATAAGCATGGGTCCGCAAGCCCTTCATTTTTGATTAGTTCCTCGATAAGGATGTTATCTGCCATCCCCGCTTCGTTGGCGAACCCGGTAATTAATAGTCGCGATAATAGTAATTATATGTAAAATAATATTGAAGGTAGGCTTCGGTACAGTACAAGCAGGATTTTTATTGTAGCCCTGAAGAAGGTAAAGTGCCTCGCCAGCGGAACGTCGGAAAAAAAATTTAAAAAGTCCAAGAAGTTCTCGTGACTTTCCATCTTCAAAATAAATAAATTCATAGAAATTTGTCTGTGTTGAGTGGCGTAACCAGCCGTTCCTCAGGTGTCTGAATCATTTAAAAATATAGAAACGCGATTATTACTAAACGCGATTTATTTTTTTATCTTGTTCTTTCGAACATGTTCATGCGTGCAAATTATTTCTCCCTTTAGATTTTCTACCGCAAGAAATCTAACCCTCGAGGTTAAAATGGAATCAGCCATAAAATTACATTTTCTCTGTCTGATAAAACTATTAAGGGCTTTTGCTTTGCGCTTTTTTACAACCTAATAATTTTAGGGTGACTGTGTGAGGGTTTCTTTTGCATGGATAATGGAGCTTTTCGCGTAATGGATTTTTCGGTTTATAAAAATGGTATGGTAAGGACGCAATAAAAGGAAAACTAATACTGATTTTGGTAATAAGTTCTCCGTCTTGGTATTTATATTTTAAAATATAAAAAAATATTTTTTTTAACGTTTTAGCACGCTGTTGTATATAATTTTAGGTTTCGCTTTTGGGTTGTTAGGCTCAGGGTGCAAATGAAACCTAGCTTTAGTCAGGCGACGTTTCGGAAAATATATTTCCTTTTCCAGGGCTCTGCAACACAATGAGAGAAAACAAATGTTTTTAGTACGAATGTATAAGTAAGCTTGGTGAAGCCTAATTTTTCTTTTCCTCTCTAATGTGGTAGTAAAAATATTTCTTTTAAACTTGGAATCATTTCAAGAGACATTTTTTACACATATAGGGTGTTAATGAATGTCATGTAGATATTTAAGGGAGTGAAAGCTTCATTTTTGATATACAGGGTATCAATTCATTTTTTTTAGTTTTTCGTTTTTCTTCCACATTTTCCGAGATAAGTATACCAATATTTACCCTATACTAGAAGATCCTGTTCTATCCTAGATATGCAACGATCATGCACCCCGCTTTTTTTTGAAAATCTACTATAGTCTATCCTTAAATGATGCGTAGTAATAAATCAATCAAAACCGTCTTCTTCATGGCCGTGCAAGATTTTTCGGCATCTATAGATTTAAATAGGCCTGAATTTTTAAATTTGTGCAGAATTAGTACAAGTATCGACATTAAATTCAAGTTTTGTCTTCAAACATATATTTTAATATTAAATTTTTTAAGCTTAAAATTATGTACAGCCGTACCATTTACCTGAAATTTTAGAGAGCAACTTTATCAAAACTAATTACGTACTTATTCCGTTTCTGCTCTTCTTATTTTATTCCTTTTTTTTTGTACCTAATCCTGGTTACCTGTTTGCTAATTATGTGGTTATTATGCCTTTATGGGTGCCTCTATTAAAATAATACACCTATTTATATCTATACATACCTACCTTGGGTGTTTGTTTCTCAGTGAAATTAGAATTGTCCTCAATTCGAGAAGACCAGGACTACTCATTTATGTGTAGAAATACGCTTTGGAAATTATTAAAAAAAATGGGGTTTCGGTGGAAAAAACATAATAGGCAATCGATTTTAATAGACAGAAGCGATATCGTCTGTTGGAGAAGAAATTACTTAAGAAGAATCCGAAAAGCCAGAGAAGAAAACAAAAAATTACCTTACCTAGACAAAACATGGATAAATAAAGGCCACACTGTGACTAAGTTTTGGCAAAATGAAAATTTTACAAGTTCAAGGCAAGCTTTTTTGGAAGGATTGTCCACAGGATTAAGAGCGCCACCTGGAAAAGAACATCGACTTATCATAACCCATATTGGAAGTCCTGAAGGCTTGGTTAAAGGTAGTATACTGACGTTCCAATCTAAAATTACAGGAGACTATCTCGAAGATATCAATGCCGATGTCTTTGAAGAATGGTTCAATCAAATGCTGGATCTTATACCAAAAGATGCAATAATTGTATTGAATAATGCAAGTTATCACTCTAGGCTGACGGAAAAGTTACCGACAAGTGCGTAAAAGTGAAATAACCAAAGATATTAGAACTATAATGTCTGTGGAAATAACAGAATGGCTAAGTTTAAGACAAATAGAATTTTAATTAGATTCTTAAAAAAAGAACTATTGGTACTAGCCAATTCACATAAAAGTGCATTAAAAAAAAATATGTAGTCGATGAAATTGCAAAGTTACGAGGAATATCTGTGCTCAGACTCCCTCGTTACTGCGAAATAAACCCGATCGAACGTATATGGGCTCAAATAAAGACAGATGTCGCCAGAAAAAACCAAGACTTATAAAATGGGGGATTTAAAAAGACTCTTTAATAAAGCTATGGGTAAAATCAGTGCGGAAAAAGGGTATCGACCGTCTGGTAGAAGAAGAATCAAGTTGCGACAGGAAGATTAATAATCGAAGAAATGGTTGAACCGCTTATTATAAACGATGTTAATAAAAGTTCATCTTCCGAATCGGACCATGATTAAGCCATAACGACAAAGTATTATTCGATTTTTGGAAATGCCTTTCTTGTAAGATTCCATATTATGTCTTGTTTTTGTGATTATATTATGTGAAATAGTACCACCCATTGTTATTTATTAGTTAATACGATTTTTTAAATGTTTTCATATGTTATAAGGGATTTTTCCAATAACAATGGTAAATCCTCAAGTATAACAATAGCTTGCGATAAATTCAGAGTGGACCTGTCAAAAGAATGCTCATTATTAGGATCCTTTGATGTAAACACAATAGATTTTTAGGGATGATGTTTAAATTGTTCTTGATACCCCGGTATACGGTTTGCATATTTAATGAGCATTTATTACCTCGCGCCATTTAAAAATAGACTATATTTAGATTGAAAAGGCCTTAAACGTAATATTTTTAGGATACACGCACACATAATATCAGAAGTTCTTATAGCATTATAGTTTTACAAAATTTGCATAATAATACATTATTAGAAAAAGACAAATTCGAGTCTCACAAAAATGATCCAATCTATTTAAAAAATAAACGCAGAAACGTTGCCTACCTGGTATATCTAGTACATGAAAATACAGTCGCACTTACCACACCTGCCCTAAATGCAATGCATTTCCAAACGTGTTGTGAAGTGCAGGTCCTAGAAGGATAATAAAACACGTTGAAGATCTACACACCGGGGACCACTTCGATCTATATATGGAAAACTATACATAGAAAATTTTTCAAAATTTGAGAGAATGCTAATGTTGCTGAGGGCAACCCGGCTAAAATATTTTCAATAAGGTGGCACTTCCCGTTATACCAGGACAAGGTGTCAACTTGCTTATTTTAAATGGAACACCCTCTATATTATTATATTTTGAATTCTATGTAGGATTCTAGGCAGATTTTGTATATCATTTTGCTGTAAGGAAGTCTTTAATATTTAATTTCTTGTTAAAAAGGACCCGCTTTAATAGATTTTTTATAATATTTTTATAACTATTAGTTAAAGATTAAGATTAAAAATGAAATTAAGAAAAGTGCAAAAAATCTACGTTTTCAAATGGAAACCTCTAAATTTTATAACTATTTCTTATTTAGAATTAAAAATAAGGTTGTAAATTGTTAAAGAAATGTATGAAGCGGTCACTTACCATTTGAAAATTATTAATAATCATGCCGGGCTGCTTAAATTATACAGACAAAGACTAGATAAGATAAAGTTATATCAAGAACATGTAACACACTTGCCATTCGACATCCGCAATAACAGAAGCCAACGCAATGTGCTGTTAAACAAATTATAGAAAATTTTAAGAACTTTAGATCCGTTAAGCCAATAGTGCAAAGAAATAAACCTCTAGTTAATAATGAGAATATTGAAATTGCTATTTTGGGATATTTCGCTGCATATCCAATAGGGCGGAGTGAATTTTTCAACTTTTGAAACTTAATAGCCCTGCATGCTTAACATGTGTCTATTACATGCTAGAATAAGTAAAAAAAATCTGAGTTCCCAAAAATAATATCTTCGGCTGCCGAAATCATTTTAAATTTAAGCAATTTAATTTATTTTTATTTATTTAAGTTTTTGTTACGATTTGTGAATAAATTGAATTTCAGTCATTTATAAATTTTTTTAAGCAGTTTTTAGCTTTTTGGCGTATTAACCCCCTTCAAAGAAAATGTTTTACCAACATATGCTGACGTTATTAAATATTATTCGTGGCTAAGGTTAGAAAAATTGAACGAGAATAAACAAGAACCCAGTGTAAGTGATGTTTGTATAAAGCTAGTAAAAGACCTAAAAGAAATATGGAAGAAAAGTTGGATTTCCGTAGTATCAGACCAGCAAATATTTAATCAAATAAAACAGTATAATGCTAAATATCGAGCAATTAAGAAGAGCCTTAAATCTAAGTATAAAGACAATTACAATAAAAAAGTACAGATATTTAAAGGGTCTGCATGAGAAAAAACTGTTTGATATTGCTATCTGCAAAGTGCAAATGTAAAAATTTTTCAACTTGTAAGTGCAAAAGCAAAATACCAATAGCCTAGCGACAATTCCTTTTAAATCAAAGAATAAACCGAAAAATGGCAATCGGTAATTTAGATATTGAGACCACAAAGGAAAATCAAAAAGCACTCGCACACTTTTCACGAGAAAAGTGAGCTTCAAACAGTGGAACATTCTACGTCTAAGCGTGAGCCAAACGAACTAGGAAGTATTTCATCTACTTCCAAGGCCAGGGATCCTTCAGAGAAATAATTAAAAGTCGCGCTAATCTAACAAAAACATTTGGGGACCATACTCCAGACGTGCAAGCAATCTGTTTTGATGGGCGTAGGGACAAAACCTTGATCAAAGAATAAAAAAGAAATAAGTACTATCAAAAAACTGTTACCGAGGAACATTATGCTTTAGTTTGTGAACCCGGATCAAGATATATCGGACACGTAAGTCCAACATCTGGAAGTGCAAAAGCAATTAAAACTTCAATACTTCAGTTTTTACAAAAAAATACTGAATACAATTGTGGCTATAGGTTGTGACGGAACTGTGGTAAACACAGGTTCAAAAAATGGAGTAATTCGAGGTCAGAGAATCAGATTTCAAGAAGCCGTTACAGTGGTTGGTTTGCTTGCTTCATATGAACGAATTACCATTACGTCACTTAATGAATTATTTAGACGGAAGAACTTCCGGACCAAGTGGGTTTTCGGGACAAATTGGCAAATCTCTAGAATCGTGCGAGAATTTACCTGTAGTAGAGTTTAAACAAATTGAGACTGTTACCTCCAATAGATGTGAAAACGTTAAGTACCGATCAATAATACATGTTTGAGATATATCAAGGAATCTGTAACGGAATTTTGTGTAGAAGATTTAGCTTTAAAATCCCCTGGAAGAATGTCACACGCCAGATGGCTTACCACAGCCAATAGAGTTCTAAGGTTATATGTTGCTACCAAAGAACCATCTGAAAACCTTCGAATATTAACTGAATTTATAGGGTTCGAAATTAAAAGCAGTTGGTCTTGTAAAGATGGTGCTAGACACCTTTTCAACATGATTAGAGGATCTCGATACCTCCCTGGCGACCTTAAAAAAGTTATAGATTCTGTAATAAAGAGGAACGGATATTATGCTCACTCGGAGAATCTTTTGGTAGCAATGTTAGCAGATGACAGAAAATTAATTCGAGAGTTGGCTTTAAGGAGAATTTTAAAACGTAGAAAATCATCGGCCAAAACAGAGAACGTTAGAATATTTCATGAACTAAATTTTGATTGTGAAGATTATGTCGACTAAATTGATTGGCAGAATGTCAGTATAAGCGAACCTCCCTTGACAATTGGAATATCAAACGAAAACTTAACCAATATGATTTCTGTGATTCCGGATGAAATACCCGTATTAAAATTTCCTTGTCATTTGCAGGCAGTTGAAAGGTGTATAAAATTAATAACAGAAGCTTCTATAGCAGTTTTTGGCTCTGAAGCACGAGACGGGTTCATAAAAGCTCGTTTAATTTCTGTAGGGTAGGGAGGGTTAGGGTGGAACTCGACATGCGCCACCTCCACGTGGTGAATTCTGGGTTGTTTTTTTAATTTGCTAAAAAGAAACAAGCAGAGAGCTGCATATTTTTATTTCTTTTTATTTTTTGGAAAATTGCTTTTTATTATGCTTTCAAGGTCATTTCGGCAGCCAAAGAAATTGTCGTAGGACACTCATATTTTTTTCTGTTCCTAAGTATCCTAAAAGGCACCTATTGCGTATGCAGGCAACTTCATTTTCCAAAAAATTTTGTTTTGCGTCTATTTTCGCTCCGCCCTAATATCCAACCATGTCTGTAAGAAGCTGCGTTAGAGTCAGAATTATTCAAATCAACACTTCAAAGAATAATATGCAAACAAAAATTGTATCCATAGTTATTTTTCATATAGATACATGTGTAAATTTATTTTGAACGCCCTTTAGCATCTAACTCAAATTTCGTTACATGTTTCTTTTTTGGACATCCCAATAGAACGTTTGTACCAAATATGAGTATTCCACATTCAGAAACAATGGCGGAACTGTCAATTTTTTATAAGAGTGAAAACTAATATTTCTCTAGAAAAATTAAAATATTAGAACAACTACTAGGTTTAGGTATAGACTGTCCACGGATAAGGTTTACAATAGCAAAAATGGATGAAAAATTTCATTTTTCGGGAAAAAGTCATTCTTGATAAAAAGTTTTGCTTGTAAACAAAATGCAATTCACGAAGAGAAAATTTTGATTTTTTATACAGGGTTCGAAAAAACTTCAAAAACATGATTTTTCTCCAAGAGGAAACTACCTTTATTTTTGATTTTTGGCCAAAATGCCAATTAGAAAACTTATTTAGAATAACGTTTGTAATTTAAATCCCAGATTTAAAATAAATCTTTGATTTTTTTAGTTTTTTCAATTTTTAGAGGTATATGAAATTTTTTTTTGGATAGCATTAGCGGTCGAAATACATACATTATCAATTACTTTATATCTTACAGAGAGGCTTCAAAAAATTTTAAAAACTGATTTGTGGTGTTACCAGAAATATGTATTTTGAATTTCACAAATGAAATGACCCCGGAAATATCACAACAAAGTCTTAAAATAACAACAAATAATAATTTTATATTTTGCTATTCAAACACCACCCCTCCATATTCAACACATTTTTCCAGCTGTAAACGAATGTGGTCAAAACTTCTTCGAATTTCTTTAATGGAAATAGTTTGAACAGCTTCAACAATTCGCTGTTTTAGAAGCTGTACGTCGTTCTCAATTGGACTAGAGTACACTAATTGTTTGAGGCGCCCCCAAAGATAGGCATCTGAAATAGTTAAATCGGGACTCCTTGGGGGCCACAGAACCGGACCATTCCGACCAATCCATCTGTGGCCAAATGTATTATCAAGCCATTCCCTCACTTCAATTGCGAAATGCGCAGGGCATCCATCTTGTTGAAAGTACATTTCGTTCCTAAATTGGAGAGGCAATTCTTCTAGGTTGTCAGAAAAGAATGTTTCCAACATTTCAAGGTAACTCCTACGGTTACAGGTGTTTTCAAAAAAGTATGGGCCAATAATACCAAATGTGAAATCGCACACCAGACATTTACTTTTTTGTAACATTGTCTTCTAGCAGGAATTCTAAAACAGGGATTATTTTTGCTCCAGTATCTAATATGCGCAGAAGACACTTTCCCGTTTGTTGAAAATGTCGATTCATCGGAGAACATGATAAATTTATGAAAATTACTGTTTCCACTTACAATTTTGTCTCCGACCCAAAGACAAAAATCCAAACGTTTTGCTTTGTCTCCTTCTTCCAACGTTTGATTAAAAGTTGGCTTAAATGGGAATATTTTGTTTGCCTTTAAAATATTCCGAATGTGAGATTTTTTTACTACAACAAGTTCTTGAGCTCGGTTTCTTAATAAAAGGGTAGGATTGTCAGCAACAGACTGCAATACGATTAGGGAAGCTGCGTCATTCTGATCATAGTTTTCTTTTTTTTTTAATTGGAAACTGAACCAATTCGCTGAAATTTTCTTAATAATTTATCAATTCCCATTTTTGAGACGTAAACGTTAGGATATCTTTGATTAAATTTCTCTATCACAAAGTTGTAAGAACATTCGCCCGCACCGTAACATTGAAGTAAATAAACCCTTTGTTCTAAGGTCAACATTTTCAAAACACATCAAATTATATTTGACAACTTCACATTTGCCCCCTACGTAAAGCAAAGTAATAAAAAGGTAAAAAAATTCCTTGTTTTTACAAAAGATGATAGGAATGCATTTAAAATTTTAAAATAAGATACACCACCCATTATGAAAATAGAGTTTAATACAATTTTATATTATTATTTTTATTGAGCAGCAAAATTTTCATTTACCTCTAAAAATTGAAAAAACTAAAAAATCGAAGATTTATTTTAAATCTCGGATATAAATTACAAACGTTATTTTAAATAAGTTTTCTAATTGGCATATTGGTCAAAAATGAAAATTAATAATCAAAATTTTCTCTTCGTGAATTGCATTTTGTTTACAAGCAAAATTTTTTATCAAGAATGACTTTTTCCCGAAAAATGAAATTTTTCATCCATTTGTGCTATTGTAAACCGTATCCGTGGACAGTCTGTATAACACTAATAACAAAAAAGTGGAAAAAAAATTATGCAGAATCTAGAAATAAATTAAAAAATAGGGTGTTCCATTTAAAAAGCTTATGATATATTCGTCACGCTTTTTTGAACCACCATACTTAAAAATAATTTTAAACAATGTACCTTAACATTCTCTAAAACTTTTCCATTTCACGTTTTTTGGTAATTCCCGAAACAAATGAGATAATGAACTTTACTCTATGGTTGACTCACCCTGTACAGAGCCCTGTTGCTTCCTCCTTTTATTTATGTAAAGTGCCCCTAAAACCCATACCCTGTAATTTTTACAATAGTATATCAATGATGACGACATCAAAAGCCTTTTGCAGGTCCACAAACACTGCAACAACCAACAATTTATTATCAAGTGCTACCCATAATATGGTCCATGAAGTCTGTGATTGCACTAAGCGTGCTGCTGTTCTTAACGAATCCATACTGAAACTGAATCGACATATTTTTCTACAAAAACTGTCATCCTTTTTTAAATTATATTTTCGAATATTTTTGAAAATACACTTGTGACTGGTATTGGTCTGTAGTTATTCATACAGTCCCTTTTACCAGTATTAAAGATTAAATCTAATATATATCCCTAACAGTCACTTCATCGTGCCCTGGGGCTGAGCCTTTTTTATATAGGGTATCCCAAAAAGAAGTTTAGGAGGGTAAAAGTGTCGGTAGCCCAAGAAACTTAAGGCTCTGTATGGTACCTCTGACAATTTCCACATTTTGTTGCAAATATTTCAAAAAATAATAAGTGCACCAGATTTGAAATAATTATCTCGGAAAATATGGGAGAAAAACGAACAAAACTAAAGAAAAATTATATTAAATTAATTCCTATTTTGACGCGCAGTCTCACTCGCTGAAATATCTACGTGACGTTCATTAAAACACCATGTACAGATTCCAGAATAAAAATTAAATTAAAAATAAAAACACAAAAATATTGTTTTTATTGCAAACTCCAAGTGACAGACAAGTGCTTTAATGCAAAGTTTCCAAAGTATTTTATTCTGTAATTTTTTTTTATGCTTGATAAAAAATTTAGTACGGATTAACGGAACAACAAAAGCAAAGACATTGAGGCATCTATACGAATGAAGTAATTATTAATATCTTTCTTTTTCCCTTTTTAAAGTTTTAAGGGAATGTGGTTAAAACCTATAGTTATCTACAAAGGAAGAAAATAGTAAGACAAACAAAAGGAAAAACTCACAGTTATGGTAGGCCCCACGAGTGAACACTAAAACAGCACACACCGAACATTATACCACGTATTGGAATAAAATAAATATACATCTTCAAAACACGAAAGCCAACTATCTGTTTGGCTTATTTGCTGCAGAGCTGGCACGGCAAAACATTGTTATTGTGTTTTTTTCTATTGCTTTTTTTGTTAAATTGTAGTATGACGTGTCGAGACCACATATTACAAGGTGTTATTTAATAAGTTTCCGATATTTTACAGGACGATTCCTCAGTTATTTATAAGGTTCTTATAAGCAAGCTCTTCATTTTCGAGATACAGGGTGTTAAAATGTATTTTTATTTTTGTTTTTCGTAAATAATTTTTGAAATAATGTCTATTTGGCCGAAAATTGGTATCTAGCGGTTTTTTGAAATGCGAAATTCGAATTTGATATTAGTGCGGCTCCCACTTGTAGAGGGCGCCACCTACGTGTCTTCTTACTCTTTTGAGGAGTCATAACTTTGTTATACGTGCTTGTATTACATTTTTAAGCAAAAAATGGATTTCTTTATTATTTTTACATGGAAAAGGCATACCTCGTGGAAGTCGCTACGAGCAATCGTTCTCGAGAAAAAAAATAATAAAGAAATAAATGGTATTTATTTGCATATCGCTATGCCTCATATCAGAGTTTGATAAAATAGCATTTATCTCCTAAACAAAGCCGACATAAAAAAATTATAAAAATGTACCGGGTGATCGCGTATAATGTACCTCCCCCCCTGTAATTTTTTTATTTGATATAATAAAAAAAAAATAAAAATACAGCCGCATGGGTGACTTGAACTATTGTCTCTTCCGGTATAAAAGAAGTAATTAAATTGGATAGTACACAGGAAAAAACAAAAAGTTTAATTTTTTAAATTGGAACACCCTGTATAATATACATTTTTAGATTCTACTAACATTTCTAAATAACTTTTGTAAAATATACCCTATACCTAAATCCAACACTTACCCAGATATTTAAATATTAAAGTTAATTTGTCACGAAGTGGCTTATTATCAAATTAAATATTATTATATTATTTAGGTACTGAAATAAAATGAATTTATAACACAGATAAACATAACTTTAAAACCTACAGAAAACTTATATGGCCCTCCGTTCTCTTCAAGGCACCTAACTAGGGTTCTGCGTATTTTTTCTAAAGAATCCATTGTAAAATTGGGTGATACCGGTTTAAAACGGCTATTTCGTTGGTTATTAAGTTCTTCAATTGATTAATATTTTCTGCATTGTGGAGACCTACACGAGCTTTTAAATAACCCCAAAGAATCACATCCATTGGGGTTAAGTCGGGGCTGTTAGCAGGCCACTTTATCGGTGCATTTTCTTCCTATCCACTCCGGAAATCTCTCATTTAAGTTGTTTTCTTAATCTAACTATATTATGGGAGTGCAGTATAATACGTGCATAAAAGTATAAAGTGCCAAACGTGAAAGAAATATTCCAAATTTTCGATAAAATATCAGATTGAAATAGCTGCAACGGAGTGTGACCTGCAAGGAGAATTAGTTTTGGTACTATCAGTCTACAGACCCTCAGATGCAAACATAGAAATATTCTTTGACCGTTTGAATCCTTACTTACCGCTGTGATAAAAGAGAACAAACGTATTATTGTTGCCGGCGATTTTAATGTGGAAATGCTGAAAAGTAACACATCTAAGGAAGATTTTGGAGCACTGTTGGGATCGCTTGTACTGAAACAAACAATTTTTGAGAACACTAGAATAAGTAGATATTCCAGTTCTTGCATAGACAACATATTTGTAAACCTAGACAATATTGTACAGGGTTATCCAACCAAGACTAGACAAGGCGATTTTTTGACTTTTCCTGTACTTTTATAAAAAAACTGAAATAGCCATCTTAAGTCATTTTCTCCCGCGAATTCGAATATCTTCAGCAAAAAACAATTGAACATCAAACAAAAGTACTAGGGGTCACTTTGATATTTTTTTAAATGGGATGCCGTATTTTTAATGAGCTTATCCGATTTCTCATATAAATTTTGATCTAAAATGTTGGATTTTTAATTTTTTTTTTTTTTTTATTTTTACGGTAGACGAACATTTTCCGAATTTAAAACTGAAGAAAAAAGGCGTTTTTGAATTAAAAATCCAACATTTTAGATCAAAATTTATATGAGAAATCGGATAAGCTCATTAAAAATACGGCATCCCATTTAAAAAAATATCAAAGTGACCCCTAGTACTTTTGTTTGATGTTCAATTGTTTTTTGCTGAAGATATTCGAATTCGCGGGAGAAAATGACTTAAGATGGCTATTTCAGTTTTTTTATAAAAGTACAGGAAAAGTCAAAAAATCGCCTTGTCTAGTCTTGGTTGGATAACCCTGTACATAGTGCCGTGTTACATACATTTACCTCAGATCACACTGCGCAAAAAGTCACCTTTAAAATTAAAAAACCCTATGAAAAAAATATGGAATACAAAAGATTTTTTTCTAGTGAGAATAAAAATATTTTTTTTAACTACTTAAAAGATCAAAACTGGGAACTTGTCTATAAAATACCAAAAAATGAGATAAACATGCAGTGGTGTACCTTTTTAAATGATTTTATCAGAATTTTTAATTGCTATTTTCCTTTAAAATTAGTAAATACCAATCATAAATATAAAATAAAACACAAGGATCCCAGAATCAATGAATGCAAAAATAGATTAGACATACTGTCACCTTTATCTAGAGTTAATAATGACTTTAAAGAGAGCTTCAATAATACTAAAAAAGAATATGACCAAATATTAAAAGAAGTGAGGTCTGAGGAATATGAAAATAGGCTAAGATCATCTGACAACAAAAACAAATGTATGTGGAAAATTTGTACAGAGATAACTGGACAAAACAACAATTTCCCTGAAACTGCAATTAGAGGTAATCCGGAAGATATTCCTAACGAATATAATAACTATTTGCTTTCAATTGTTCCAGACATTTTAAAGCATTTAAATACCACCCCCTTTAACTGCAGCATTAGGGAGAATGAACAGTCTATGTTTCTTGGGAAGGTGTCCACTCAGGAGTTATGTGAATTGTCAGCAAAAATAAAAAATAAGCATAGTAGTGGAGTTGACGAAATACCTACTAGCATTATCAAATCAGCTATCCCAGTTATTAAGAATGTGCTTTGCCATATAATTAATAATTCATTTAAACACGGTATATTTCCAGAACAATTAAAGATAGCGCTGATTAAGCCTTTATTTAAAAAGGGAAATGCTGAGTTGATGGAGAACTATAGACCTATTAGTTTGTTACCATTATTTTTCTAAAATTTTCGAATTGTGTATGTGTAAACGGTTGATAGAATTTTTGAAGCATTGTAATCTTTTAAGTTTAAATCAACATGGTTATGTGCCTGGACGCTCAACACAGACAGCTATATTTAACTTTTCGAAACGAATATTAGAAAGATTGGAAAAAGGTGACTTGGCAATCGGTATCTGCTTGGACCTGTCAAGGGCATATGACTGTGTTGATCCAGATATTCTAGTGAAAAAACTTAATGCTTACGGCGTACGAGGACAAGCATTACAATCATTTTCATCATATTTAACTAATAGGAAACAAAAAGTTAAAATATTATAAAATGGACAAAATTACTTCTCAAGCCTTAAGGAAAATAAAATAGGGATCGCACAGGGAAGCATATTGGGACCTATATTATTCATTGTATTTCTTAATGACCTGGGCAGCATTGTGCATTCAGAGAGGGAGTATGTGACTTATTATGCCGATGATACTAATTTGTTAACGGGAGGGAAAAGTGTAGAAAAATCAGCAATATTGGGAAACTTGTTTCGCAGAGCACAAGACTGGTTTACAAGTAACAGGTTATTACTTAATAACAATAAAACAAATGTTCTACTTTTTAGAACAAAACAATCTAAGATTCAAAAACCTGGGACATTCACCTTTGGACAATTAGATATAGAGATTGTAGAACATACCAAATTTCTTGGGGTCCATTTGGATGAATTCCTAAACTGGTCACATCATATCTCACAGTTAAACAAGAAGCTCAATTCAATATGCTATGGTATCCGGGTTATTGCGAAATACATGAATGAAAAAACCTTAAAAATTTTATATTACGCAAACTTTGAATCTGTGCTTAAATATGGTATAATATTTTGGGGTTCTAATAGCCTAATAGAAAATATATTTGTTGTACAAAAGCGATTACTTAGAATAATTAAAAAAATGGAATATAGGGAGAGCTGTAGAGGGGTCTATAAAGTGAATGGTATGTTGACAGTGTATGGACTGTATATATACGAATGTTTGGTGTTCTTTTTCAAAAATAAAAATATGTTTGACCTGGAGGTATATCATAGTTATAACACACGAAGTACAAATGTAAACTATCCCATACACAGATTAACTCTAACCGAAAAAAATCCATATTACGCCTGTTTAAAATTTTTTAATACATTACAAAATGACTTAAAATCAGAAAAAAATGAGAAACACTTTAAAAGAAAGGTGAAACATATGTTAGTTAATTTAGAGCCTTATTGTATTGGTGATTTTGTAAAAGATTAGGTGTTAGTTAATCCTTTTTTTTCTCTCTGACGCTGTTTCTTTTTGTGTTTTGGGTATGTTTTTTGTGGTATTTTGCGAGAAATGTATTGTGATCATGATTGGAAATAAAGATTATTATTTATTTTATTTATTTATTTATTATGGGGCGGTGCGCCATCCTGTTGAAAAATTATATGTTGCAAGCGCCGAAGGGGCAACCCGTCTAAATATTCCTCCAAATCATTTTCTAAGAAGTGTAAGTATCTCTCCCCATTTAAAGTTTCCCCAAAAAAATGAGGTCTGATAACGGTGTTGTCAAGGATACCCCACCACACATTAACGGATTTGCGGCCCTGAAATTGAAACTCTCTGTACGAATGTGGATTTTGTACTGCCCAATGTCTCGTGTTTTGCCTACGAATCATACCAGTTGTCACAAATGTTGACTCATCAGTCCACAGTACTTTTCTTAAGAGATTATTATCTATGTTTATACTCTGTAACATTAGCTGACAAAAAGTTACCCGATCTGCTCGTTGCCTTGGGGTTAGTTTGGTTGTAGGTCTTATTTTATAGGGCTTAAAGCAATTTGTTTTGAGTGTTTTTTGAATTATTCCGTAAGATGTATTGGCAATGTTTTCTTGAGTTTCTCGTAAGTTTCTTGAAATTTTTCTTATGGACACATGTTGATTTTCTTCCATTGTGAGTAGAATGTTCAATTTGCTGTTTTCATTCGTAGCACTTACTTTCTTCTTTCTATGTAAACTGGACGTCTCTTGGAATTTCCTATATATCATCCTAAATGTTCTTCGAGTTGGTAGATGCATCCCTGGATTTTCTCGCCTCATTTCTTTTATAGCAGCACGAGCATTATTATTGCTTTTTTATATAATAAGTTAAAATATTTTGTTTTTCTATCTCGGAATAGGGCATACTATCGACAAACAGAAATTAACTTACTTACAACACCATATATTATGTCAATACTCATTAATAAACATGGCAGAATTGACATTTATCATTTTTATTTTCTATGCATGGCCAACTATTAAAAATCGGTAGATATTGAGTTTATATCCAAATATTGGGGTAACTATTGGATTTAGGTATAGGGTATATTTAACAAAAGTTATTTAGAAATGTTAGTAGAATCTAAAAATGTATTTTATACAGGGTGTTCCAATTTAAAAAAATTAAACTTTTTGTTTTTCCCTGTGTACTATCGAATTTAATTACTTCTTTTATACCGGAAGAGATAATAGTTCAAGTCACCCACGCGGCGGTATTTTTATTTTTTTTTAATTATATCAAATAAAAAAATTACAGCGGGGTACATTATACGCGATCACCCGGTACTTTGCATTAGCCAATAAAGTGCCTTCATAACAGTGTTATCAAGAGAGAAAACGGCAGTGGCGTACACATTTTTTGTTCCTGTTAAAAATTGTAACACCATGTATCTCAAAAAATGAAGGGCTGCTAAATAACCAAGGAATCGTCCTGTAAAATAACGGACTTAATTTTTTAAATTGGAACACCCTGTATAAAATACATTTTTAGATTCTACTAACATTTCTAAATAACTTTTGTTAAATATACCCTATACCTAAATCCAACACTTACCCAGATATTTAAATATAAAAGTTAATTTGTCACGAATATATAACACAAATAAACAGTACGCCCACAAAGGAAGGCCTTGTTCGTGGAACATTACAGAATATTAATAATGATAACAAACTTAAAAAAATACAAAATCATATAAGAAGGATATAAGTTCAATTACAAACATATATATAAAAATGAATCATAAAACAGCTTATACCTAAATGGTTAAAACTCTAAAATTTAAGACCTAGAATGCGACCTAAAACAGCAGTGTTCCCTAATAATAGTTTCAGACCAAAAAATGTTCAACAAAATTACCATAATTAACCGTTTTTTTATGTCAATGAACCTCGCTATACTATCCCTAGTTTGGCTATTTATGAACTGGATAACAATCTTTTTAAATAGTGAATACGAATTTATATTTCTCATTTCCATTGGTAAGCAATTATAGAAACAACAAGACAACAGTTTACAAGACCATAATTAGACCTGTACTGACATACGGTGTACCAACATGGTGCACCGTAAACAAAACAAGATACCAAAAACTACAGATACTACAAAACAAAATAATGAGGATTATGACTAACGCACAAAGACACGTACCGACAGCTGTATTACACAGAGACCTAAAAATGGAAACAATTGCGGAACACAATACAAAATTAATAACTAAATACTTTGAAAGGACAGACTTATCGACAAATCCAATGATACAAAACTCACACATACGATCGACATTACACAACAACTTTAAATATCCGAAAGATTGGCTCCCACCCTAAAAACACAAAAACAAAAACAAGGATTAACAAAAACAATAGAGAAACAAAAAAAAAAAAAAGTCATGAAAAGTACCAAAATAAAAAACTGATACAACACCAAAAAAAAAAAAACAACACGGAACAAAATAGCGAAAATAAGCAAGCAAATCAATGAAGAAAACAGAACAATGCAAGAAGATCATCGCAACAAAGAAATTCCAGTATAGTAGAAGAATAAGCACCAACAAATTTAAAAGAAGTAAAAGCTCAAGGGAGCTGACTTAAGAGAAATACCAATACCATAATAATAATCTTTTTAAATAGTGAATACGAATTTATATTTCTCATTTCCATTGGTAAGCAATTATAGAAACGAGGACCAAGAAAAGCATGACATCTCTGACCTATGGTCTTGTCTATGGTATTACGATGATTGACATAACATTTCTTGTCTCTTGTCTTAAAATGAAGACAAGATCTTGAATTTATCAAGATTCTGGCGGTCACTATGTCAAATGTGTGCAACCATAAACATCCATCAATTTGACCTGGACAGTGACTAAATATTAATTATGAGAAAATAATAAAATTTGGTGGACGAGTTCATTATACAAAAAGTTTAATACAATTTTGATGTAAAATTAATAGGTGAGCCAATATGTAAGGTTAGCCTGCGCCCCCCCCCCCTCTACCACTGACCAGGAGTGATACCTATCTTACGCTTTCTAAAATCCCAGGTTCATACATATACATATATACAGGGTGTAATAAAATAAAAAAAAAAAGGTTTTTTATGATTTCTTTAAATATTTTTCTCCCGATTTTATTAAAATTTGGCACCGTTATTCATAATTATATGGGGCTTAATTAGCCCTAACTAGAGGGATCAAAATTAACGATTGTTGATACCGCTTGAAATCTGGGTTAGTTTTTGAGTTAGCTTGACACAGAACTAAAGTTTAAAGAGCATTAAAAAAACATATTTCAAAAAACGTATCTTTCTTTAAAAATACTATACAGCAATAGACAAATTTTAAATATTAAATTAAGAAAATACTTGTGTACTTTTGTTTTATCCAATTTTAATTATTGTAATTTTGTATACGGTTTTTGCTTATATGTTGAAAGTGGATCTCGGATACAGAAAGTGCAGAACGCTTGTCTTCGTCTTGTGCATGGTGTGAGAAAGTTTAATCATATATATCTCAATTGTAGAGGACTATTGATTGGCTCAGAATGGATGAACGTAGAATTCTTCAATTTTGCACATTTGTGGTAAAAAATATTAATGATCTTGACTCCCCCGGATTCGAGAGCGTCTGATTTTTCGCCGATATTCATGATAGACGTGTTAGAGACATACCTATTAATACCTAAGTAAATTAACCATGCCTCCTCATCAAAGCGCCATCCATTTTTCAGCGGTCCTTTTCATATAAGCCTGTGAAATATTATAATTCAATACCCACTGATATGTTGCCTCTTAATGTAAATTTATTTAAAATTAAATATAAAAATACCTTTTAAATGTACAAACACAATACTTAATTTTTTAGGATAAATTATAATAATGTTTTTTTTTTTGAATAGTTTGATGTTTTGAGTTATTTATATTTTTTATTAATTATTACGATACTCGCTTATTATATTTCCTATGGTAAATTTCATACATGGTTTAAGATATTGAATGATGGACAATCAAATTTCATTTATTAATGTCTTTGACTGGTTCAGTAGAGTAGCTACTACAGCTAGGCTGCGTCAGGATTTGACATGTATTCTTTGATTTATTTACTGCAAATTTTATGTTATGTTGAAATAAAACGCGTTTACTATTATTATTATTATTATTATTAAATTTATTAAGTTCAGTGGCGTCCCCGGGAGTACCTTAACGAATATTATTGATGTACGTCACTGACTTTTTCTAATTTTAATTTTTTTCGGATTTACCAACTAATAATACAACTTTTTTGGTCCCTGAATTGTTTTCGTATCTTGTTTTGTTTTCGAGGGAAAAAATGAAAACCGCTTTATTGCATGCAAAAAAAATACCTATGTATTTCAAAGTTAATTGATACGAAGGCGTAGAAAGGCCACCCGAAAGTAAGAAATATTTTGTGTAATATTCCGAGTTTAATCTCGGAATTCCGACTTTAATCTCGGAATTCCTAGATAAAAATATTTTTTTCTTTCGGGTTCTCTACGCCTTCGTAAATTGAAACATATAAATTAAAAATAAAATTATTTTTTAAATATTTTATAATTATGAATAACGGTACTAAATAAAATCGGGAAAAGGATATTTAAGAAAACTATAAAATACCGACTTTTTCTTAATTTTAACACCCTGTATATCAAAAACGGGGCAACTCCGGAGACATATTCATATGAACTTTTTCTCTTAGAATATCATAAGGAATCACACCCTTAAGTTACGTGCCGTACTTCTGAAACATCCTGTATACATATTTATACAGAGTGGCAAAAAAGTCGCGCATAATGCCTGTAAGTTTTGATTTACCTCGTATACGAAAAAGTGACCTGTATGAAAGTTGTTTAGTAAATTATTCCCCACATTTTTCTTCTGCCTATCCAACGTCCTGGAAATTGTTCGCTTATGTATTGTCTAACATTTGCGGCATAATGCGCAGGTGCTCCATCTTGCTGGAACCATACCTGTTCGTTTATGCCATTATTCACCCCCGGTAAAACCATTCTGCAAGAAGTAATTATGTGGTTCCTGAGGAGGTCCAGATATTTTTTGCCATTCAAATTATCATCTATGAAAAAAGGTCCCACAATATCTCTACCAACTATACCCGCCCAAACATTAACTTTTTCGGGCCTCTGAGTATGACCTTCCTGGAACCAGTAAATATTCTCAGCAGACCAATAACGATAATTGTGTCTATTAACAATGCCATTTAAATAAAGTAGTTTCATCCGAGAAAATGATATTTGTTGAGAGGGTTATTATAGTTATTGCATCTTTCCATCATCAGCTCACAAAATTCAGCTCTTCTATCAAAATCGTCCTCGTTTAACTCATTCACCAACTTTATCTTGTAGGGATGCAACTTCTCCTGCTTAAACAAATTTTTCACTGACTGATGAGACACATGGAAATCCATTGCCATTGACCTGGATGATTGTGTTGGATTTTCATGTATTAAGAGCATTGATATTCAAAGCTTTCTCTCCCCCGGTTGCTGTTTTAGGTAGACCTGATCTAGCGGCTTCCTTAACACTGCCTGTTTCTCGAAATTTCTTTACCACCGTTGACTCATTAATTGGAGGCCTATTTGAATATAATTCATTGAAAAGTTGACAAACCTGATCTTCCAACCTTTCAACTCGTTGCTTCTCATTCAGATGAACAATAGTGTAAACAAATTACAAATCAGACAACAGAAAATTAAACAAAATTGACACCTCTTAGGTCGCTGTCATCAAAACACCTTGAGTCAACTGGTAATCAGGTAGGAATAATTATAATTGGGAAGTTTTTCATTTTTGAGATTTCATTATCTCGGAAACGCTTGCAGATGAAAATTTGAAATACCAAGAAAAAAAGAATCCAAATATGCAATCATATAGGGTGTTCCATTTAAAAAAAGTAAGTTAGTCTATATGGCAACCAAACCAGAAATGACAGAAGAAATTCATACCGGTAAAAATGTGGGGACTAATTTACTGAACAACTTTCATAGGTTCCAGGTCACTTTTTCGTATACGAGATAATTCAAAAATTACAGGTATTATGCTCGACTTTTTTGCCTCTTTTAATATCATATCATACCGGTGTGCTCAATATAATCAAGCAACGTCTAAAAGTTTAGGTGAGTCTACAGGGTGCAACTGAAAGACTCCTTCTTAATTATTTTAAATTAATTTTAGATTTAATTTGGATTAAATTTAAGCATTTCCATTAAATAAAATAAGAACTTTGGTCGGCTAAACTGTATACCATACCGGGTATCCGGTAGGTATACGAGGGTATCCCATATACTTACTGGACACCCTGCATTATATCTTTAGATAGTAGTTTCACTTTTACCCTTTTCTTACAGATATTTTGTGATAATTTATCCATTCCACCCTCGAATGAGACTATCGACTTGTGTCAGCATCATAGTCATCATTTGGGTTTTTGCTTTGCTAGTCACCAGCCCCTACGGGATCTACATGAAACACGTGCAGGATACCCAGAATAGCAGTAGATTCTACTGCGAAGAGAACTGGCCTGGGGAACAATGGAGAACAGCCTTTGGAGCCGTCACAACAGCCCTGCAGTTTTTGATACCGTTTTTGATCATGGCCTACTGTTACATTTGTGTGTCAATTAAATTAAACGATAGGGCAAGGTAAGGATGTATAAATAAGAATGGCCGCTTAGCAAAGCTGCAGAGTCTGATGTAAAAAAAAAATTAATGATGATGTAAAAAAAGATTAGTATTTTACCATCAGTCAAAATCTAAGTCAGAAACCGCGCCTATTAAAGAAGCAAAACAATTCTTGTTAAAAAACTTTCTTAGTATCTACAAGATAAACTATACTTAACCCTAGAACATCACACTTATACAGGATGTTATTTAATGTGTCCGATATTTTACGGGACGATTCCTCGGTTATTTGTAATTTTATCAAACTCTGACATGGGCAATAAATGCCATTTATTTCTTTATTATTCTTTTTCTCGATGACGATTGCTCGTAGTGACTTCTACCAAGCATGCATTTCTCATGTAAAAATGATAAAGAAATCCATCTTTTCGCCTAAAAATGTAATACAAGCACGTCTCATAAAGTTATGACTCCTTAAAAGACTAAAAAGGACACGTAGGTGGCGCCCTTTACAGGTGGGAGCTAAGCTAGCATAAAATTCAAATTCCGCATTTCAAGAAACCCCTAGATACCAATTTTTGTCCAAATATAGACATTATTTCAAAAATTATTTACGAAAAACAAAAATAAAATAAATTTTTACCACCCTGTATCTCAAAAATGAAGGGCTTGCGGACTCATGCTTATATGAACTTTTCACCTTATAAATAACTAAGGAATCGTCCTGTAAAATATCGGACACTTATTAAATAACACCCTGTATATTTTAACATAAACTTCACACTTATAAAAACTTTAAAATGTGAAATTATTTGGTGTTAAGTTTATTATTTGGTTACAATAGACCGGATATACAGTGTGTGTATAAAGTCAGGAAACGGCTTAATAGCATCACAATTTATTGACCGATTTAAACCAAATTTGGTACAGTTGTGTAAGAGGATTTGACGCATCGAATGACGATATTGGCGTTGTTGCCAGCTTTTTAGTTTGTCTGGAATTCGAACGAATTTTATATTTCTAAATGTAACACCCTGTATATTTTTTCATTTATAGTTTTTGCTTTAAATTTGTTACACTTTTGGTATAACATACTTTGTTCCTAGTATCAGTACTTTTCAAAATAACGACGTGTTTTGAAAATATCAACAAATTGTGTTTTATTTATTAATAAATAAAACACAAGTTCAGTTTTGATGTAAAGTCATTAAAGCTGTCATTTTTACATGCAAAAATGTCTTTAACTGAAAGTGAAAGAATTACAATTCTTATGATGAGAGGATATGGCGATAGGGTCAGGTCTTACGAAGAGGTTAAAAATCTATTTAATGACGCATTTCCAAACCGAAATCCAATTTCAAAAGCAACTGTTCTAAAAACTGTTCGACGGTTTAAAGAAACTGGAAATTGTAGAGATAGACGACGATCAGGATGACCAGCAGTAGTATATGAATAGAAAAGTTTAGAAATTTTACAACATGTTGTTGAAACCCCTGTTTCTTCATTAACAGGGGCGGCTCGTCAATAAGTGCGCCCGTGCGCGCACACTGCCTAAGAAGAAAGCCAAGCATCAAGCAAAAAAAAATTTAACTGATATCAAGAAAACTTGTATATAAGAATGGCGAATGCGAAAGACTTCAAGCGCGACCGCTGCGTGCACTCACTTGTACTGATTGAAATCGTCTGCCGTGTACCGTGTGTAGGTATTCGTTCGGCGCTCTCTGCCGCTCTAATTAATTATTATCGTGAATCTCCGTCAAATCTTTTTCCGGGTATGCAGTTAAACTTTCTCCTATTAAAAAATGCCCGGGCGTTAAGTAGCTAAAATCTGAAGGGTCATTAGTAAGTAGGCATAGTGGCCGTGAATTTAGAACCGCTTCTATCTGAGTTAACACCGTATAGAATTCCTCGAACGTGAATTTTGAATTGCCCATTAATCTGAAAATATGATGTTTCGCGCTCTTTACTGCCGCTTCCCATAATCCGCCCCAATGAGGGGGGAATGAATTTCCACTGAACTTCATTTTGAGCAAGATAATCCAAAAATGGTGTACAATTTTGTGAATTTTCAGGGTTCCTTTACCTACATATATAATTTAATCAAATTAAAAAATAGCCTTTCACAATTAACCAACAGTCAATATTTGTATAAAACTAGATATAATTGTGCCTATAAGCAATGCACAATGGTTTTATCTACACGCGTTTAATGACTAACCTGAATCAAGTACCAATGGCCATTATAGTGGCAACGGACTGACCACAGACCGCAAAAAGATACACAACAACCGCGCGTAGACCAGATCCAATGTAGATGCATAAAAATGAATGTGAATTCTTGGCCACTATAGTGACCGCGGTTCACCACGGAGGATCGGTGAGGCCACTATAGTGGCCGTCGGTAGCGAACGTGTGAATCATAAGCTTGCATGATTAAGTTTCGATGAGTAAAACATATATTAAATTTAGATAAAGAAAAATTGTGACATCTGGAGGAAAGAAGTTTTCTTTTAATTTATTAATAAATCATAGGTTTCATTTAATAAAAATATTTATGTAAAATATTGAAAAATTTTTAAAAGATTAGGGTGGTTTACCTCCATATTGTTAACTAATATGATGATATATGATATGACGAAATGGATTTTCCCTGTGCGGATTGATCGGGAATATTCGGTTAATCGCCCGATGAGAGGACGTCGCCGTGCGCTATCTGAATACACACTTCAATAATTTAATATGATTGTGTTAGAGTTTTTTGACGCGATTATAGAAGTTTGAAGTTTATTGACGGTGTTGTGGGTGTTTTTTGTTGTTTTAATTTAATAATGGCTAGTAGTTCGGATTGTGTCACACGAAGTGTTATAGTTATGGACCAAAATTCTGTTGAGAACATTCTAAATAACTTTTCGACAATCGATTTCCAAAGGAAGATTGAAATAAAAATCCCATTTAAAAACCGCGCTTTTTTTTTAAATTCTTCTGGGATAAAAAGCACAAAGAAAATCGTTACAAAGGTAAAAAGGGGCGTGGCACCTCGAAAATTTTTCGCCTCGCACACCCTAAGATAAATGTCACGAGCCGCCACTGTTCATTAAGAAAAATTTCTCAAGTAAGTGACGCCTGCTTCAAATTCGTCCATAACGTTTTAATAAAACATAAATATCACCCTTTCAAAATACATGTAGTTCAAGAGTTATCAGAAGATTATTATAAGCGAAGAATTGAATTTTGTGATATTATGATGTCAAGGTTTGACCAAAATAACCAGTTTTTCAAATTTATAGTATTTTCAGACGAAGCAACATTTATGTTGAATGGTAAAGTCAATAGACACAACTGTAGGTTTTGGGCAAATGAAAATCCCCACTGAATGTGAGAAGGTCATACACAACGCCCTTGAAAATTGAATGTGTGTGAACTGGGCTTCTGGGTAGCCACAAGATCGGTCCATTTCTTATTGATGGAAATTTGACATCACAACTTTACCTTGAGCTCTTGGAAACGCAAATAGTGCCTACTATACGAAATGTGATGGGTCCAAATTATGCAAGTACATTCTTCCAACAGGACGGAGCTCCTCCCCATTTTGGTCGAAACGTGCGCGAATTTTTGAACAACACTTTTCCGTGGCCACCTAGGTCCCCTGATTTGTCACCTAACGACTACTTTTTATGGTTACACTTGAAGAACAGAATTTGTACCACAAAACCTCAAGATTTGGCTGATTTGCAGCGTCGAATTTTGGACGAATTTGAATTAATAACGCCAGAAATGATTTACAACACAATTGAAAAATTTTATTTTCAATTAGCACACTGCCAAGCTGTACAGGGAAAACAGTTTGAACATTTAATATAAAAAATATATTTTTTCTAAATTGCACTCGTTATTTCGAAAACTAAGAAAGCGATGACAATAGTAAACACTATAAATGAAAAAATATACAGGGTGTTCCATTTAAAAATTCGAATTCCAGACAAACTAAAAAGCTGGCAACAACGCCAATATCTTCATTCGGTGCGTCAGATCCTCTTACACAACTGTACTAAATTTGGTTTAAATCGGCCAATAAATTGTGATGTTATTAAGCCGTTTCTAGACTTTATAAACACACTGTATATTAACACATGTAAATTTTGGAAACAAGTTTTTAATTTGAACCTTTATGAAACAAAAAAAAAATAGGAGTAGATAAGAAAATTAAAAATCAATTATCAAAAAAATAAGCACAAAATTTTCAGTATGACAATGATACATGTTAGATTAGATGTCAATCCAATAAAAAAATACAGTTTTCTTGGACAATTGTTTTTTTGCAACCTTGGTCAGATAATTTAGTTCTGTATGTTTGGTGGCACATTCACAAAAGAGTTCGGCTCTATGCTTCGTACAATATTTGGCTTATTGCTATAGCGCAGCAGGCGAAGTTTTTTTTTCTGTCCTTGTCATTATCACAAAAACAACATCTGACCCTTTTTTGCAAACATTGCAGACTCGCCTCTTAGGTACGTAACATAAGCTTCACATTGGGTCTGACATACTCATATACAACTTTAACTCAAAATACGAAACTTCTTTTCGATTAAAATCCGGCAACCGATAACTACTCTAACTCGTCTAACTTTATACTTAATTTACATGAAGCGGCGCTAAAATAAAAGCTCTGTAGCGCATGTGCGCTTAGCTTAACCATAGACCATAACTGACGAGTTGGGTCTGTGAGACCCAACTGTGCAGTTACAGGGTTAAAGGTAAAAGTTGGAATTCACAGCAACATTACATAAATATTAACAATAACTGATAAAGATACTTTTATGTGAAAAGGCAAATTATAATTAATTAATAGGTAAAATACGGTACTAATTAAATTTAGTAATACACCCTATTTAAGAATGTGCTTTTGACGCAAAGAGGTCCTAAAGGTATAAACTTCTTACTTTTCAGATCAAAACCGGGTTCGAAAAACAGTCGAAAGGAAGAAGCTGATAGGGAAAGAAAGAGAAGAACTAACCGGATGCTGATAGCAATGGTCGCAGTCTTTCTTCTCTCGTGGCTGCCCCTTAATATAGTAAACATTGTCAACGACTTCAACAAAGAAATGATTGCCTGGGAATATTACTTCCTGAGCTTCTTCTTAGGTAAGTTACTACAAAACTACTTAAAATTTTTTGAAAATGCAACTTTTTAGATTTTGTGACATTTTCTCATTCAACTTTCTCTCGTATCTCTTTCAGTGTTGGATGCTACTCTACATCCATCACCAGTAATATCTCATACGCTCTTACTAGTGTCAATTTTTCTTTCAGTTCACCAGATGGGCATGTCGTCGACATGCTACAACCCTTTCCTCTATGCCTGGCTAAACGAGAACTTCAGGAAGGAGTTCAAGCAAGTCCTGCCGTGTTTCGACGCGCCTAGCGGGAGGGCGCCGTCGACCAGCCGATTCACAAACTGGAGGTCAGAAAGAACTTGCAATGGTAATGAACCACATGGTGCGCACATTTGATTTTTATATTTTATAGAATAGGTATATTTTGCGTACGAATTTTTAACCCCGTGTTTGAGATTCAGTTTCAAATTCAAATACCGGGTGTCCGGTAAGTAGATCCTAATTTTTCGAGAGCATACAGCCCAAAACTCATTTGTTTAGCATTAGTAACTTTTGAGTGTTCGCATAAAAACCGATTTATCTCGAAAACCGCCAGTTTTATCGAAATAAATTAAGAGTAAAGAATTTTTCACAATAAATGGTTGACTTCGTTTAACTACCTGATTGGACGTTTTGCAAGAGCTCGGCCATAGAAATGCAAATAAACTGTCGGTCAGGGTCGGATTATAATTTGTAATTATAGCAGGTAATATTTAACTATCTTGTGCTTGCGATAACATCTTTCAGTCTTTGTGTTTCTTAGGAAGTGTTCAAGTTGTGCTACGGTTACGGTAAATATTAATAGTGGTTCTTCTAGTGTTCCGTTGAAGAAAAACCACTTATCTCTTGATGCTAAAAACCTTGAAAAAAATGTATATAGTTCTTTACTTGACCAAGGACTTGAGGCGAGTGCTGCCGCAAGTGTAACAAGTGATATGACTAAGGTGCCTCTTACTACAGTAAGACGAAATCAAGAAAGAAGCGTATAGATACCGGTTTCAAGAAAAGTCTCAATGAAGGCGATAAGGACCTAATAAGACGAAAAATCTACACCCTGTACGAAGAGCAACGTGTCCCTACATTAAAGAGTCTAAAACAGCGCCTCACTAATGACGAAACCCAAATAAACTGTAGCATCACTAGTCTTTGGAGAATTTTGCCTGAAATGGGCTTCAGATATCGTAAAATTGATAAAAGACAAGTACTGATGGAATCCGCCTGTTTAAGAAAATGGCGTTACGAATATATAACATCCATAAGAAAATACCGATCTGAAAATCGTCCAATAATTTACACGACGAGACGTGGTTTGACACCCACAAAACACCTTCCAGAGGATGGTCTGATTCATCCGGCAAGTGCACAACAAAAGCTCCGTCAAATAAAGGGAAAAGAATTACTATCTTACATGCAGGATCAGAAAACGGTTGGGTCCCAAATGCCTTGTGGCTTTCTGCGAAAACGTTAAAGACTCCTGTGTAGATTACCATGAGGATACGACGGCAGAGCTGTTTGAAGAATGGTTCCAGAATTGTCTTTTGCCTAACATTCCTCCGAATAGCGTGATAGTAATGGACAACGCAAGTTATCATAGTCGACAATTACGGAAGATTCCAGGCTCAAATAACACAAAATTAGAAATTCAAAACTTTATGGCGGCGAAGGACATATATTTCGAAGAGAATTATACAAAAAATGAACTTTTACAAGTTTTAAATGCATTTTCTATCAAGAAAACATATGTTTGTGACACAATGGCAGCGGAAATGAGACATACAGTGCTACGGCTCCCTCTCTATTATTGTATTTTTAATCCCATAGAGCAAATGTGGCACCAATTAAAATCAAAGGTTTGGTCACAAAATATTTCTCCGACTTTAAGTTGTAGTGTGGTAGAATTAATAAGAAACTGTGTTCCTGATATCCCCCCCTCCCCATAGTTGAAAAAATTCAGTTTGTCATGTTATAACTATTGAAAATTCATATGTTACTCTAGACACAATTAAACCGATTATAATTAATTTGGATGATAGCGATAGCGACACAGAACTAAATATAGAATAGCATTGTATAGCATACATATATATGTGTAACATAATATAAGTTTAACTACTAGGTATTGCGGCTTTTCAGTGTAAAACATTTTTTGTTGTAGGTAGGTATACCTACATGTAATTTTTTTTATATATCATATCGCTGACAAATGTAGTTATTTCTTTACTTTTTGCAAGACTTATCTGAAGCAATTTTAACCAAATACAAAAAGTTCTTGTTTTATTAGATTTTACTTGATATACTATGTATAAGGCTTTATATTTTAATTTATTTGTAAGATTTTGCATCTAATACACAGTGGGGTAGCCAGCCTTGCAGGGCGGGAGGGGCAAACATACAGGGGGGCGCTTTATGATTTTTTAGAACCACTATTAGTATTAAAAATATGGTGTTTGTTTTTCAAAATATGTTACCAAATATTTTTCAATTTCAATAAATACGTTACAGGGTGTGATAAAAGTATATTTTTATTGTGTATACGGGCACCAAGCTAGGTGGGCGGGGGCCCCCTGGCCCCTACCTGGCTACGCCGCTGCTAATACAATAATTGCAAAATTAACAATAAATTATTTTTGATTTGATATGTATTATTTATTTAGGATATTTCATGTCATTAAATATTATATTATTTAAACGTAGCAATGTGTGTAAAATTACTTGTTCCCTAAAAACCTCAATAATTTTAATTTGATTGCATAATTACCTTCATATTATATTATATACCGAATTAAATATCTAAAGTCCTACCCTGTAGTGTATTTGCTTGTTGATTCTGTATAACAATGGGATTAAACCGGTAGTTTTATTGCAGTCAATAAGTCGATACCATTTAGGGTGAAAAATATTTTACCTTTTTTAAAGAGGAATCAAGTATTTAAAAAATCAGCTCTGTCAAATGACACCGGTCAAAATTTTGGACCAACAAGAGTGGTGGCAACTCCGTTCCTAACTTCCCTGACAATGTAAAACATCTGCTGTAGTATGGTTTAATGACTCTTTATGGCCTCTATAAAATATTAAAATTTCACTAAGTAATACAAGTCGGTTTAAACGTTAGAGCCAAAAGAGTAAATCGCTTGAGGATTTTTTTTCTGTATGTTTCCGAGAAACTAGGAGGTACCTACCGGACATCCTGTATATTAATTGTGGAACCACGGTAAAGTGTGTTCACAAATATAAGAAACCGACCTAAATGACTGCTATTATTAGGGTATTCAAAATATAATAAACAACAATAAACCAGTTCTGTGAAATGATATGGGCGTAATAAATTTTAAGTACCGTACTCAGGTAAATAAAAATGCGGATAAACCAGGGTCCTTTTTGATTTTAGTCTGTCAAGGTACACTGTTGAGCTTAGTTTGTTTTTTGAAAATGTTTCGTCCTTGGTGTTCTAGTGAGATTTGTAAAAGCAAGGAAACTAACAGAGTACACTTATCGACAGATGCCAAACAGATTATAAAGAATGTGTTTTTGACATTAATGTCGCGCGGAAATTTGTGCCCTAAAGAAGTTGTAAAGGAAACGGCTTTACTTACAAAAAAATCCTTTTCCACAGTTTGAGAAATTACACAATTTTGGAACGCAGAAAAAGAAGTGATATTGGAAAATCAAGAACGTTGGACCAAGGGGACGAGGAACTTATAAGACGAAAAATTTATAAAATGTTTGAAGAGCAAAGTGTACCAACGTTGGACAATTTAATGAGAAGGCTAACAACAGATGAAACAGAAATTAAATGCTCAAGAACGACATTCTGGAAGCGCCTTCAACACATGAGCTTTAAATTCAAAAGTATTAATAAAAAGCAGGTTTTGATGGAGTCCAAGCGTCTTCAAGAATGGCGGTGCGAATATCTGACAAAAGTAAATGAATACAGAACTGAAGGTAGGCCGATCATTTAGTTAGATGAAACGTGGTTTACCACCCACGATACCCCCTCAAGTGGTTGGGTCGATTCTAGAGGCAAATATGTGACACGTGCCCCATCAAACCGTGGAAAAAGAATAACAATCTTACATGCTGGTTCTGAAGAGGGGTGGGTACCGAATGGTTTATCTATCCAAAACAGATCCTTGAGGAACACGATGCAGATAACCAGAACAGAATTCTCTAAGGATTAATATAGATGCGGTAGAATTATTATTCAGGATGTTGTTGTGTAATCTGTGTTTTAAGCAGTGAGATAGCCAGTCACTAAAACCGCCTTGAATCCCATAGAGTTTGGCAAATAAACCGCCAAAATGAGCTGCGTCGAAGGCCTTGGACTTATCCAAAAGAGTTGAGAAGAGTTGAGAAAAGAGAGAGAGAGAGAGAGAGAGAGAGAGATATGTTCGTGTTTAAAAGCTTGCAGGCACTGATTAATGTTGTAGCATGGTGCACGCTCCAAACCCCTTCCTAACTGCAGACCGCATAAATACCGATAATTAGTGGGCAGGGAAGTATTTTGCCTTTTATCCTTTGGACGTCGTTCTCAGTCAGTTTATTGGGGTGGAGGCTGGGCAAGAGTGCCCTAAGTAGTCTAATCTGATGCGAGTGGGTTTGAGTGGATGTGTAATAATTCTAACGCACATTCTATATCTATTCTATCAACCCAGAATTCTGTTCTCCTCACTTGCTAATACTATCAACTTTTTGCAAACCCACCATCCCACTTCCGAAGTTGTCATCCTTGGCGACTTTAACGTTCATAATGTCCATTGGGTCAAATACAACGGACAAGCAAGGTCGCGAAGCCGAATCCTTTGCCATCAGCTCTGGCCTTACCCAACTCGTGGGTGATTTTCCTGGCTTGTTGGATCTTTTCTTAACTTTAAACCCCGACTTCACTGTCATCGTGAAGCCTCGGCTAGGAACATCTGACCACAACCTTATTTCGGCACTGAACAAAGTACCATTTATTGCCGAACGGCCTCCTAAACCACGGAAGATCTGACATTACACATCAGCTAAGCGGGATGACCTAAAAGACCATTTTCGAACCTTCTCTTGTTGTAGAAGTATCGGAGGTTATCCTTACTGGCATAGAGGCCTTCATCTCTTTCTCAAAAAAGTGCTCTTCCAACGGCAAGCCTTGGTTTACCAAAAATTGCAAACGAGCTGTTAAATCAAAAAATTATTTCTACCGACAATGACGTCAAACCCCTACCGCCGAAAATCGTACAAACTTTGTTAACGCTCAAAACCAATACAAGCAAACGATAAATTAAAGCAAAGAAGCACACAACCAGAGGATCAAAGACAAACTTCTTGAATGTCCTAACGGCTCAAGATCATTTTGGTCGGTAGCTAAGGCCGTCAGTCAGAACTTTACCAAGTACACCATTCCACCTCTAATTCGTTCTGATGGCACCATTGCGACCAAAGCACAGAAAAGAACAAACTTACTGGCGAAACTATTTATATTGGGCTAATTCCTGTAAATTAAGGACCAGAATAACCTCTCATCTGTCAATTTTTATTTTAATTACATGTAGAATTTATTATTGTCTTATAATGCCTTTGATAATGACCCGCAAGGGTTGAAACACGTGTCAGGAAACTGAAATAAATTGTGAAATATAACAAGTACTACTTGAATTTTCTCTCCTATGAAACTATTCTCTTTACATTCAACGGTTAATTTTAAGGAATAAACTATACCCTGTAGAATCGAGAATGCCTGAGATTGTTTTCCGGCTCCGCCCATATTAAACGCGAATCTTAAGGAGTCTTGACACCAAAAAAGCTTCTGGTCTTGACGATATTCCAGTCATCGTAATTAAGACATGCGCTGAAGAATTGACACCGGCATTTTGTAGGCTCTGTAACTTATCTTACAAAAAAGGAATATTTCCTTCTTGCTGGAGTCCAGTCCATACCCAAAAAAGGCAAAAAAACGGTAACGCCTGCAAACTTGCATCCTCTTCCGAGAATATAATATTTTTCCTTCTGATACACATTATACTCTGTTTTCTAAACAAGGGTTATTGAAAATTTAACAAGCGAAATCCCATGACTGGAGTTACAATCGTAGGTACTGTATGTTTTACTTATGTAATTGGAACTTTTTTTATTTCTAGCATAATACTTAGTAAGGTTATTAAACTCGAAGACAAATTGCTATTTCTAAAAACCACATTACGTGATCCATTTCAGATTTCCCAATTTCGGTGGTAAATAGACACCACAAAAGATCTTTGGAATTTGAGTCAATATAGGCAACGATTTCAATGTACACAAACTCAATCGTTACTGTGCGAGTAACAGGAATTCGATAAGGAATATAATGAGCTAACATAATTATTTTTTTAATGGTCCTCAACTAAAACGGGTTATGTTGTTTAATCATATATACCCTGTTGCTTAATGCGAGAGAGTAATAAAACGTAAATTTGCAATGACAGGACCCATTAACTTACCAAGAGGTTTCCAACGTCTCTCATTTTAAAATTGGAAGGCGAAATACCGTTATATCTCGTTTTGAAGCGATTTCGTCGACAACACATTTCGTACAAAGAGGTTTATTCAACTTTAATATCTCCAGTAGCTCCTTTTTCAGCATATCTTTATGAAATGGCTTCTTATCTACAGTACCTAAGCCAATGAATGATGTCATTTTTTTTTCCAAGAAGACGTTGGCATTTTTTCGAATTTTCTTGAGTGGTAGCTGGCATTATCCATGACTATAACAGACCCAGGAGGAATAAGATCTAGCATTTGTTGGAAGTATTCTTCAAAGACATCAGCGTTCATGTCTTCATGATAGTCTCCAGTCTGTTTTGATTTAAATGCTGGTAAGCGCCATCGACAAATCCATTTTTGTTACCAATGTGAGTAATTATTAATTTTTACCTTTTCCCGAGGGTGCTTTTATTCCAGTGGACCATCCTTCCATGAAAGCGTACCTCGCGCTTTTTATATGTTTATCCTGCCATATTTTACCAACGGTATATCCTTCATTTAACCAAGTTTCTTCCATATAATAGATATACCTGTTTTACCTTCGAAACTGTCTAAGTGCCCTATTAAAAGTGATTTTCTGTTTTGAATTTCTTCATAACAAAAATTCATTTCCTTCTAAGTTTTCCACAGTTTCTTCTTTCCCAAAGATGGAATACAATCATTCTTTTTTATTTCAGACATTATTTTGTCCAACGTAGGTATTTATTTTTTTAATAAAGCGAGTGTATGATTCTCCTGATGGCAGTCTTGTCATCCTCATTTATTACAGTTTTTCTTCTTCCTGTACTTCTCTTTGGTGACCTGATGGGCCGCGTTTATCCTCTTGCATAAGTCGGTATATTGTTGACTGTCCGACTTCAGTCATATTCAAACACATTTCAACTATTTTTGCAACTCCCTATGTTGAATTTTGGTGACAAAGAGCGTTGAACACATTGAGAATAATAATTTTCTCATTTTTCGAAAGCCCAGTTTTACTAATCCGTTTCTCAGCAACAAATTCAGAAACACTAGCCATTTTCAAGAACGAAGTTTTCCAACAACTGCCGGAAAGTAATGGGGGTTTTACAGTTTAGTAATGATTTATTACTTTCTCGCATTAAACAACAGACTATAAACATGTTAATAATTCAACCTTTCGAGCTCAACCGTAAAAGATGAAAACAGTAGTTTTAATTGACGATGAAGCAAAACACTTTAATTAAGAAACGCACTTTAATTATCACTGTACAACAGAAAAATCCTCCCGATAAAATAAATTTAGACCTAAATTGGTACACCACAAATCGCTAAATTAGCCTCAAATTTCAGGGAAAGGCTTTATACTTTATAGGCCTGTTTATAGGCAATAAACTGGTGACGCATTTATTATCTGTAGACAGCTGGGACAATTTATTTAAAATCCCTTAAATATTGCTTTAGTTCTTACCGTACCGTCGCTTTTTTTCCGCATTTTGTGTATAACGTATTTAATTTAACAAACATGTCGTTTTGTGCTTGCGTTATATTTTGTGGCGAAATTACTGCAAAAGCGCACCAAAAACATTTATCTGCGCTGGTGAACATTGACAGGGTGGTTAAAAGATACTCATAAATCTACTTGGGTCACAGTTCCAGTTCCAATGATTTGGAGGGAACCTTATAACCACGTGGATGCCTATTGATTTTGCATGACTAATGTCAAAGGAATTGCTACCAAAACCAATATTACTGTACAACTACTGCTTTATTAAAAATACTAGATGATATTATAGGAGCGATGGATGAGAGAAAGGCAAGTGTTCTTGTTTTGTTGGATCTGTCGAAAGCATTCAATTCTGTGAATCATGAATTGTTGATCGCAAAGTTGAAATATTTTGGTCTGAATGATATTCCGCTTCAATTTTTTGACACACTTAAACAATCGATCTCAGAGTATTAGAGTTGGTAATGGTATGTCGGGATTTCAATTGGTCAGTTCCGGAGTGCTCAATGTTAGGCCCGCTTTTGTTCCTGATATTTATCATGGACTTGTAGAGCCAGGTAAACAATGTATATACAGAGTGGCAAAGAAGTCGCGCATAATGCCTGCATTTTTTGAATTACCTCGTATACGAAATAGTAACCTTTATGAAAGTTGTTTGGTAATTTATTCCCCACATTTCTCCCTGCATGAATTTTTTCTGTCATTTCTGGTTTGGTTGCCATATAGACTAACTTACTTTTTTAAATAGTGTCAATTTTGAGTTCCTGTTTAATTTTCTGTGGTCTGATTTCTAATTTGTTTACACTATGGTTCATGTGAATGAGAAACAACGAGTTGAAATTTTAATAATGAGCGGTTATGGAAATATGAAGATCAGGTTTGTCAACTTTTAAATGAATTATATTCAAATAGTCCTCCAATAAATCAGTCAACGGTGTGTCGAGTGGTAAAGAAATTTCGAGAAACAGGCAGTGTGATGGAAGCCGCTAGATCAGGCCGACCTAAAACAGCAACCGGGGGAGACAAAGCTTTGGATATCATACTCTCAATACATGAAAATCCGACACAATCATCCAGGCCAATGGCAATGGATTTTAGTGTGTCTCATCAGTCAGTGAAAAATTTGTTTAAGCAGGAGAAGTTGCATCCCAACAAGATAAAGTTGTTGCACGAGTTAAACGAGGCCGATTTTGATAGAAGAGCTGAATTTTGTGAGCTGATGATGGAAATATGCAATAACGATAATAACTCGCAACAAATATCATTTTCTCGGATGAAGCTACTTTCTATTTAAATGGCATTGGTAATAGACACAATCATCGTTATTGGTCTGCTGAGAATAATCACTTCGGCGGGCATAGTTGGTAGACATATTGTGGGACCTTTTTCATAGATAGTAATTTGAATGGCGAAAAATATCTGGACTTCCTCAGAAATCACATAATTCCTTCTTGCAGAATGGTTTTACCGGGTGTAAACAATGGCATAAACGAACAGGTATGGTTCCAGCAAGATGGAGCACCGGCGCATTATGCGGCAAATGTTAGACAATACATAAGCAACTTATTTTACTTACTTACTTTACCCTGTCAGACAACTGCATTTTTTCAGAGAAGCTTTTCTTTCAATGCTGTCCATTATTATAATTCTTTGGGCACTTATTTGAGGGAGTGTTGTGAAAGCTTTTAAGAGGGGAGCTAAACAATATTTTTTGAATTAGCAGATATGACAAACATTATATATTTAAAATGCCAGAATAATGTCAAAAATAACTACGCCTTTAGTTATTCATTCCTATTGTTATCTAGGATTTGTTACTTGTTAGTTGAGTATGTTTCTTTATTTTGTCATTGAACCTATATTATATTATTTTGTTATATATTATCTATATTTATCTATATATGTATCTATGGGTGTGTGTTAGAATAACTGTATGATATGGGTTAAACTTCGCCCTAATTATTATAATCTCCATTGCAATATTAAAAATAAAGACGTTTAATAATAACAATAATAATATTCCCTCCGCAATCAGACCAGAGCTCCATGACATCTCATTACCCATTCCCCAGCGGCCTGAACGTTATACTCTTGATTCAGAATCGGAATCTGGGGAATCTTTACCAGAAGTGGAACAAGCTACATCCCTAGTTCTGACGATTATTCTTCTAAACCTCGGTTAATTACTGCTGCTGAATTTAGTGATCTTGTTATACAGGAAAAGACAAGCAACATTAACATTATATTTAAGAAGTAGTCCATATTCTGTGGCGAGATTGTAAATAGAAATAAAGGTCTGTCTTTACCACCAAATAACTTTATTTGCCCCTCTAGGGTAGAAAACAAGGGTTATAAAAATACATAAAATGACGATGAATTAAATTAAATTTCTTAATGCATGTGTTGTACTAGTTTCGACTTTAGAGAAAGTCATCCTCAGCAACTAACCATTTAAGAAATTTTTTTTTATATGAAAAGAAGTTAAAACAGTTGGGGGAGCAGAGAGGTGATTCAATAATACAATACAATATAATGCAGATTATGCAACCTTTGGAATCGACGGGAGTTTAGTATAAGAACGATGTATCTCCATGTGAAGGTAGGGGTTGATTTATACGCAAGTAGAATTAAGGACCGTAATCATAGTCGAGTGATTTAAGCAATGTTAAAGTAAAAACATCGTCATTTTATGTATTTTTATAACCCTTGTTTTCTACCCTAGAGGGGCAAATAAAGTTATTTGGTGGTAAAGACAGACCTTTATTTCTATTAACATTATAGTTTAAAATAGAAGATGAATCGGTGTGTTGTCAAGATATACCCGGTTTTATGACAGCACTTAGTTTGCCATATACACCAGATAAATAGCGGCTATTTATTGATTCGTCTAAAACAACTTTAAAAGATGTTTAACTTTTTAATGGCAACGAATATCCATCAGTTCCAATAGGTCACTCAGCAAATATAAAAGAGATATATCACAGACTTAAGACCAAAAATGGAATATAAGTGTAGATTTAATTAACAGATACTGCTGCTGCTTTTTGTGTGAACAAACATCATCAAAAATGTTGTTCAAATTCAAAAATTCAAAATTTATTCACCATTAAAGTTTGCAAAAAATACAATTGTTATGAGGCTACTCAGTAAAGTATAATCTACTACACAATATAGACATGGAAACAATCACAAATATTACAGCATAAAAATTGTCGCCTACCGAGTAGAACAGCTTTTCCCAGAGATAGAGTTTCAATTTATTTCGGAAAACATTGTGTCCTAATTTTGTTAAAACATTTGATGTCCATGTATACTAGGGAGTTTTGAGATATTCCCAGTCTTAAATTGGTTATGCATAGATTTAGACGGTTTCGTATTTTGAATATCTGGACGTTCTTGTGACAGAAGGTCCTGTGAACTGTATTACCGCATTATCAATGTCTAATGAGCTCTGTAGAGGTTGTGGCGCCTCTACATTTTTTATTATGTTACTGTACCTGTGCCAATTTGTTGAGATGTGGGTAACAAAACCTCAAGTGGATTACTGACTTCCAAAATGACCGGAATGTGATCAGAGTTCAGATCACAGACGAGCGATGACTGTGAAAATTGAACGGCATTCTTGGCCACAAAGATGTCCAAGTTATCCGGAAGGCCCCGCGTAAAGCAATGCGCGGGCTCCTCCGGCGGTAGAATGTGGTAGTTCGAACCTCCAGAAAATTCATATAGGGTGCGACCTCTATGATCCTGTTTTTTTCGTTTAGGCCATCCCCTATAATCATTCGGTTATTATTACCAACAATTTTTTGTAAGCAGTTGTCTGTGAAATCTACCGACGGACTACAGTGAACCGATCCCAGGTGTAATAGTATATTACATACCGAATTGGAAAGTGTTTCAGGAATGAAACCTATCACTGAGGTTTGTATACTATTTCATTTACAGCCATACCTAAATGCAAATGATATTTTTGTGACAAATATTAATAACTATGTGAGAAACTAACAAAGTAAGACCCCAGTATAAGCATAAGCTTCGCCTACATCCAGAAATTAAAAAACACTTTAAGTTGATATTTTCACAATGGATACTATCGTACTAAACAAGGCAATCATACTAACTTAAATTAGTTGCATTTTTGATATATTGTCATCAAGAAGTGTTTATGAAGACAATAAGTAACTCAGAAGAAATCTTTTGTATTTCTTTGAATTGAGAGAAGCCGCGGGACGTTTGTAAAAAGATTTGTCACCTAAAAAGAGCCGACATTTTGGTTATTCAGTGAATGTCACTTCTCACCTGGATAAATGCTAAAATTAAAAATATGCTTCTTTCAAACTTTTAAAAAGTCTGAAATGTCAACATTATATACATGGTTATAAATAAAGAGTCCTTTTTACAATAACTGATTTTGGCCTTTTAACTGCAATAAAACTAAAGGGTCGATCCCACTGTATGGGCAATAAATATGTAAAGTATAAAGATGATTTAATGGGTTGGACTAAGGAAAATAATTAATTATACTCGTTTGATGTGCTTATATTAATTTAATGAAATAGAAAAAAAAATAAATTTTATAAATTTTTGGATACTACCTATATTTATTTACATGTATAATGTTATTCTATATCTACTTTTGTTTCGCTGGCGCTATCCTCATTTGAATTAATTATAGTCGGCTTAATTGTATCATGCAGAGTAACATAAGAATTTTCTACAGTAATTACATGATTCTTCAAAAAGTTCTGCCGTTGTATCTTTATGGTAGTCCACGCAGGCGTCTTTAATATACTAAGCAGAAAGCCACAAGGCATTTGGCACCCCGCCGTTTTCTGACTCGGCATGCAAAATGGTAATTTATTCTTTTCCCTTTATTTGACGGAGCTCTTGTTTCACACCTGCCGGAAGAATCGGACCATCCATTGGATAGTGTGTTATGCGTATCAAACCATGTTTCATCCAATCACTCATAATACCTGCTATAGGGGCATTTCTTAACATTTAAAACTATCTTATTTTAATGTAACCTTACCTAGAAATCATTCAAATCATCGGGCCCCGATAATGAATACATCCGCACTTGGCAACCATTTTATTGCTCAATAATGCTGTCATGTGACGACAGCACTTTATGTCAACTAATTTTGAAAAGCAAGTATCCAGTTTTTGTAAGTTACATATTTGTACTAGATTTCACGTCAACAGATCTGTGAGAAAAACCCTTGTGGCAAAAGACAGAAAGATATTGAGCTACTTCTGCAAATATTCCTCGTAGACAATGAAGACCTTGGGGGAAAATAGTAACAAGCCACATTTTAATACTTTCGAGAAAAACGCGATTGAAGTTTTTTATTAAATCCTGAAATCAGTATTATCAAAATATACCGGTAAATATATTTTTTTTTGCTTATAATATTAAATAGTTTTATTTCATATATGCAATAAGCAATAAAAATTACGGATTTTGAAAAAAAAAATAAAAATCAAAGGAATGGTGGCTTGTTACGTTTTTGAAAAATATTATATCTGTTTATTTTTTTGTACGCTTTCTACTATAATGACTCCGATATTTTGGAATGGCATTAATGTGGTCATGGACAGATTGAATAGTTTCTTCGGGCAATCTGTTTTTCCGGTTCCTGTGTCTTCCGCGGCCATCGCTTTTTGGTGTGTGAAGTCCTTGATTTATCTGGGTACAGATATTATAAACTCGTCTTTTTGAATTTTGTAAACCATGGATTGATAAAAACTCTTGTTTACAAATTTGTTGGTCTTTTCCGTTCACTTTGACAAAGTAGTTAAAGGTAGTGGATCTTGAAGATGTCTGTCTTTTCAATTTCTTTGGGTAGACACGCTTTTTACCGACACTCTTAATTGTGCCAAATAAGCGTTTTGTTTATCGAATGTTTGTAGGTTCCAGAATGAATGAAATATATTACTTATTTATTTTTACCCCTTGTAGCAATAATAATTCTCTGCATTTCTTCTTGCAATTGCATGGCGGTCCTAAGGTCCTTGGCATTCGATTCTTTTCTTTTGTACTAGTATATCCATATCCCAGATTTCGTTTATGTTGAGCTTTAACTTTTTTTCTGCACTCTGTGTTGGTTTGCCTTTTCCTGGCGGCCTTCTTTTTTTCTGGCGTTTCTATAAATCCTCTAGTAGTCCCTACATCGGCGGCCCCATCCTAGGATCAAAAAATAAATTTTCATAAAAATTTTTTTTTATGCAAAAAGGTAACAAGCCACAAGTCAGTTGATTTTATAACCTCTTTCCGTTAAAATGTTAAAATATCACGCCTTTTTTTAGAAAAAAATACCGTTTGATAAACTCGGGTGAAAATAGAATGCTTATACATATTGTAAGATACATTGAACTGCCGTAATTAAAATATTTTCAACCTTTTGAAACCGTATAAAATATTGGTTAAAAAAGTAACAAGCCACGTTATATTTTATTTACCTCTGAAGTGGAGATCCTGCTGCCCTCACTGCTACAACTCGAATTAAGATAGTCTTTATCGTTTACACTATCATCCGTTTCACTCGAAATGTCACTTTGGTCACTGCCGCTGCCACTCCCCATCTTGAAAATGTGTGGCTTGTTTCGTTTCTCTGTCAAAATTTAACAGCATTTACTTTTGATGGAAGAACGTCGCTATAGTTGTGTGGCGCCATCTCTTGCCGAAATGCCACATTATCTTCGCTGCGGCTTGTTACGTTATTTAGCCATTAAAAAAAGATGTTAGGTCTTCAATAATAGAAGTAAAATATAATTTTCTTTTGTTTTACATTTTAATCAAAAATTTTTTATACAAAATTACGGTTTTTTTGTAAATATAATTTAAATTCAAATTAGCTTGTGTACAAAAGGCAAAGTATAATAAAAAGTTTCTTTAAAAATTGTTAAGATTCAAGGTGTGCTTTCAACGACTCTATAACGAAGTTATACTCTGAAAAACTCCGGAAAGTTAGCTATGTATTAATATAATTATTATGCGGGTACGTTTCAGTAAATCAACAAAAGCCCTTCAGGGCTGTAAAATATTAAAAAGTTTTGTGTTACCTATTGTGTTTTAATATACCTGTGTTGTCAAGTATTTTTAATTTAAAAATATCAATTTTAATCGATTCTAAAAATTGAAGGACTTGCACTACTAGAATTAAAATATGCAGGGTGTCCGGGAAAATCTGGGAAATCTCTCGGGTTCAGATAGAACATAAAAAAATTAGATGACAAGTGTCTACAAAATTTTTTGGTATAGGCCATCCCTACGGATATAAGTGCCCTAGAAGGACAACCACTGTCTATACAATGTTAAAGGCCTCTTAAAACGGTAGCTTCTGTGGATCATTTTAAAATTCTGAATATTGCCTTGGTTCAAAGGTCGGCAATGCGAGGTAGTATTGGATGGAAGAAAAATAAGTTTGACATTATCCAGTGTAATTTTGGGTTTATTCTGCTTCTTTATCTTGGTATCAAATCTGTGAAGCCATGTTGTCATGATATCTGCTGTTATCCATGCTTTTTGTTCGAGACCCATTGGAGAGGTACCTTATCGATATGTGCGCCCTTAAAACATCGAGGATTTTGGTTTTGTCTATTATAAGTGGTTCTTCCTTCTCACCTTCCATATATGCATAGAACAGAATTGTAAATTGTTGTTTTGCTGTTTTTTTTTAGTACACTTGTCATCTTTCAATGCATATGTTTTTGTTGGCAATGCACGATAGTAGAGACCTGTCTCATCTGCATTAAATACGTCCTTTGGGGCATAATCCTTTAAAATGATCAATAGCCTTTCATTCCAAGCAGTTACGTCTTCGATATTGATATCAGCTTATTCGCCACAGATTTTCGTGAAGGTGCCGACGACGGAATTTTTCTAACCATCCATTTGATGCTTTGAAGTTATCTACTCCTAGATATTGAGCAGATTCGAGGGCTTTGCTTGAATTATGGGCCCGGATATTTCTAAGTGTTTATTTCAGGCCTTAGAAGACCAGTTAAAAGCAACTAGGTCCACTGCTAGTCCTTCGGTTTTGGGATATTTTCTGTTTTGTTTACCGCTGCCACCTTCTTGAAACAAATTTTTAACTTCTGCTTTATTTTGAAACAACATAGTCACCTGGGTCTTACCCACTTTAAATTTTTCAGCCAATTTTCTGATACCTAAACCAGTTTCTTCACTTTCCTCGATTATTTCAATTTTTTCGCTTAAGTAAAGACATTTCCTTTTTCCCGCCATCTTCAAATATTTACGCTAGTCCCAAATCTTTGTCGCAATATACGGGGTGGTCTAAAAATACAGGTTTTTTGGATATTTAAAAAAATGTCTAAAAGCATATTTTTCTTCTAATAAAACACCCTATATATTATTACTGAGTTGAAATATTGCTGAAATTTGTGATTATGTACAAGAAATAATGATTATAATATTTTCAACATCGTTTGAGTAAACGTTTTCTTCCCACTGTAAATCCCAGTTTTCCTTTTCCAACAAAATTTCCCGAATTCCACATTAAGTAGTCAATAATATTTAAGCATGTCAAATGTTTTCCCTAAAATAAATTTTTGTTGCAGGTAACAACGAGACCCAACAGGAGACTCTGCTCCACTCGCAAATACACCGAGCACCATCCCTTAAGGAAAGAAAGTTGACACCACCCCCGCCCTTAAAGACGGACAGCGTCGAGATGGAAAATATAATGGTTAGTATGAGCAAAGTATGTCGTTTTGAGACTGTAGTGAAGCCATATAGGTTAAACTCCTTCAACAGGGACAATCAATGGGCGCTCTGTCAATGCCTACACATTTTTTAAATAATTTTGATAGACACAGACTAAAACGACGACCTTCACGTCATCTAGAAACTTTTTAAAACATACCACTTCTGCTTTTGTAGAAGATTGTCTCTAAAAGGTCTGTACAAAATGATAGCACAAATTACTAAGGCTAAAATTTGCCGACCAACCCAACTTACATCAAGAGACCCTTTCACTCAAAGTGTTCATACAACCTTGTGTCCCACATAAAGCTACACCAGATGTGAAAGTGTACATTTAACACGTTAACTAGAATTTATTTAATGCTCCCAAAGACATTAGTTCTAATGTCTTTGAATGCTCCACTCATACAGTCGGCATACCCCTGTACAAGTTCAATTGTACATATTGTAGATTCGGGTGGCGTGGTCCTTATAGTCCGAGAGTTTATGTAGGTACAGTTGGTTAGCAAAAAAAAGCTAGGCCCTTAATAAAACGTCCATATAAATGTTTAGATATAAAACAGTTTAAATTACTTCTACTTTTTAAAATATGGGAATGTTAAACGTATTTGTTAATTTTGAACTTTGAACGAATCGTAGCTTTTTTACTAACCTACGACCTAAACGATCGTTTATAATTATTTATTATTTAGTTATTTTTTAACAATGTAGAGTGCACAAATAAATGATTTAACTTAAGTAGTTTCGAAGAAAAAGTTGTATATTGACTTAAAGCTACTGTTTCAAACAACAAAAAATAAGTAACCTAAAAACAGCCTTTTAAGTATTTGTATTTTTTTTGTAATTTCTCCTTGAGAGGGCATATATCGAGATGCACCCTTCTTTTTCGTCACAATCTACAATATTACCTAGAAGAAATGCATCGCCATACGGCATACAACATTGTTGCTCGAAACCATTACTGAAAGTCAAGTGATATTTGCTAGCATGAATCGTAGATACGAAACAAATATTGGAATTCGCATTGAAAAAGGACAGAAAGGCAAAAAGGTGTTAAAGCCACTGTGAGGACGCACATTTGATTGAACATTGACGGAAGTTTACCAGGCTCTATAAAGAGGTATAAGCAGCTTGAAAATTGAAAATTCATATTCTATTCAGTGTCATTGATGTTTGTTTGGTAGTACAATCAATCTGTTATGGAAAAGCGGGTTTAGGGGAAAAAATACCATAAGCGATTTTATTTCATAAGTGGTTAGGGACGCATGTGATTAGCTTAAAACCAAATTGTTGCCCCCCCCCCCCTTGGGCGCTTGTGGGAAACTCAAAAAGAATTTTGACTTGATTTTCGCAAAAACGGTAAGTCGCAGAGAAATATTTTGTTAACAAATATTGTAGAAAACAATATTCTCCATAATTTATCTCATAGAGTCACTGCGCTACGACTAAAAGTGCAGAAAGCAGAGGGCGCCAAAGTCGCCAAAAATCACTCTTTCCTTATTTTCGACGCGAAAAATATTTTTTTGCTCAATCGCATAAATACAAAAGTTGTAGAGCCCAAAAAATCCTATAAATTGAGTCCGCGCTTTTTTTTTACAATGCACGGTTACGGAGATATAGCGCCTGGAAGTACCAACCGAATGCAGAATGATTTGTTTTATGTGCTGTGATCGTAGCATTCTATTGTTACAGATCCTCACGTCTAATATAACCACTGCGCCACAACTAAAAATGCTTTATAAGGGAAAGGAAAGTCGAAGTCTTTCTCCACAAGTTTATTATAGTTATAGAATAGAATAATCAATATAGGTACTTACATTAAGGCGAATTGACAAAACGGTTCCACCCTGTGAATCATCGACTATGGGAGATTTATTTACTTAGCTTCAAATCAACCTCAACAGTGAACAGAAATTATTGATAGGAAAGTGTAAATTAAAAAAAAATTTAAATGCCCTTGATATTTTAAAACAATTGGGGGATATATCTTGATATGGAGTAATAAGAACTCGTAGAATGGAGTAATATTTTCAAATCGACGTTAGAATACCAGTATAATGGCCTTATACAAGTATTGTTAATAACTAATTCTAATTGTGTTACGAGATTACAATAAAATTACCATTAACATTTTGAATGTGGGCAAAACGCCTGCCTTTCTGTGACGTCAATAATCTGTAGTTATGTTATCAAATATGCTGTTTTTGCAATTTTATTACTCTAGTACAATAGTATATTTGTAGAGTTAAATGTACTAAATTGATTTAATAACCATACATTATCAGTAATATTTTGATTAAAATTTGTTGATATTTTTAAAGCGATTTGGTAAAGCAATACAATAATCAGTAAAAAATCAAACAATAAATGACAGCCGGATAATTATTAATATTCGTATCGTATGTTCATTCATGGCAACTGTGATTTGATATAACAGTGGTATACTTAATCAGCATTTTTAAATTGAAATATCTCGAAAACGGCTGGAGCAAATATCAACATAATATTATTATATTTTTAATATTAAAAAAAAATGCATTACATGTTTATAAAATAATATACTGGATGTTCTACTTAAAGTTACCCAAGGTTGCATGTTAAACTAATTTGCCATATTCATTTGTTTTATTTCGTAACAGTTTCCTATGATTAGTGTGCCAGTAAGGGTCTATTTTAATAGAATGCTAAGACGCTGCATTCCGTTGGTACTTCCAGGCGCTATATATCCGTAACCGTGCATTGTAAAAAAAACTCAATTTATAGGATTTTTTGGGCTCTACAACTTTTGTATTTATGCGATTGAGCAAAAAAATATTTTTCGCGTCGAAAATAAGGAAAAAGTGATTTTTGGCGACTTTGGCGCTCTCTGCTTTCTGCACTTTTAGTCGCAGCGCAGTGACTCCATGAGATAAATTGTGGAGAATATTGTTTTCTACAATATTTGTTTACAAAATATTTCTCTGCGACTTACCGTTTTTGCGGAAAATCAAATCGAGATTCTTTTTGAGTTTCCTACAAGCGCCCAATGGGAGGGGGGGGGGGGGCGACAATGTAGTTTTAAGCTAATCACATGCCCCCTAACCATTTATGAAATAAAATCGCTTATGGTATTTTTTCCTCGCAAATTTTACAGATTGCCTGTACTATGGACTATGGACCCTTGGCCTTTTATGATACCTTTTATGGATTATCACACAGTAGGTCATGAAATTATTTGTTATCTTGCTTACTGCGGGCACACCGGGCGACAAAGTATGCGCGCATGCAAATTAAGAATCTGGTGTGACTTTATCTGGGGTTACAGTTATTATCACTACAAACTACAAACGCATAGGTTCTTATATATTAATATGCCAATTGGTTACAGGTACCAAACATGGGTCCAGTCCATTACGATTCCAGTTTAGAAGTGGTGAAACTCAATTTAATTAGTGAAGAAGATCCTCCATCGTATAATCAAACCCAGAAGACCACGCCTAGTTCTGAGTGAATAGATTGATTAGGTAAAAAAATATGTATACGTTTTTTGTTTATTCTCAAGATAGTAAAAGTATTATTAATCCCTGAATTTAATTCGCAGGAAATAAATAAATTATAAAATACAAGGTGTCCGGTACATATGGCTTACGCCCGGGGCGTAAAGGGCAGGTCAAAATAACCCTTATTTGTCATAGAAGAAAAATACCTAAATTGCCCCGGAGATACAGAGCCCCAAAAAAGTACCCAGCGACTTACCTTGTCTGCTCTAACTTTTGAACCGAGATGAATAATTTAATGAAATTAGTAGGCCATAAAGACTTATAAAAACATTGTACGCTTCAACATTTTGGGCTAATTTATAAAATAAAACAAACCACAAATATAATAAGTAAGTAAATAAATAAAGCCTTTATTCCTCACTCCTAAAATATATCAATATTTTTTATATCTATTCACCATTTAGCAAAAAAAGTAAAAAGATTCTCTATTATAGGTTGAAACCTATTAGGGTATTATACAGGGTGATTCATGGCTTAGTTGAATATAGGAAATCCCATGTAAATTTTGAGGTGGCTAAATATTGATTCCCCTGTACATTTTAGAGAAAAATTGTATTATAATTTTTTGAAGAGGCCGATATAATAAACCCATGTGCCAAGTTTAAATAAATTTTAATAAGCCAATCCTAACTTATTCAATTGAATGTGTTGGCAAAATCACAAAATTTTCATGGTTTAGGTAATACAGCAAACACCAGCAAATTATTATTTTGGCATTGACAAAACGAAAAGTAGCGTCAGTGACAATATTTTCATTGAAGGCGCTTTAATTATAGCTGAATATAAGCCGTTCCATTAAGGAAAAGTAACTATGATTAAGTGGTATTATACAGGAAACAGTTTAAGAGCAGTGTCTGAAATGTTTTCAGTCCAATTCCCTGATAAGCCTATCCCTTCCATTTCATTAATTAAACTTATCATTAGTAAATTTGAGTTAAAAGGCACGGTAATAAATATCTGTAAATGCTTAACTCACAATGTCAATAGAGCTGAGGAAAGGGATAACAGAGATCTTGATATTTTGCTGCACGTAGAGGAAAATAAAATTATAAGCAAGAGGATTCTTGGGCAAGCCGTAGGAAAACATCAAACTACAGTGTTGCGCACTTTAAAAAAACATAAATATTTTTCTTATAATTATGAAAAACATCAAGAGCTACGGCAAGGTGATGAAGGACGGAGAATGGTATTATGTTCTGAGGTTATGGATAGAGCAAATAATAATAGGGATTTTTTGAGAAATATTTCTTTTACCGATGAATGTACAGGGTTATCCAACCAAGACTGGACAAGGCGATTTTTTGACTTTTCCTGTACTTTTATAAAAAAACTGAAATAGCCATCTTAAGTCATTTTCTCCCGCGAATTCGAATATCTTCAGCACAAAACAATTGAACATCAAACAAAAGTACTAGGGGTCACTTTGATATTTTTTTAAATGGGATGCCATATTTTTAATGAGCTTATCCGATTTCTCATATAAATTTTGATCTAAAATGTTGGATTTTTAATTCAAAAACGCCTTTTTTCTTCAGTTTTAAATTCGGAAAATGTTCGTCTACCGTAAGATTAATACCTGATAGATGGATACCCGTTTCACCTGTTCACCCTTTAACCTGCTTTAAAGCGTCCGTCAGTTAGACAAAATAATCAAGTTTCAAATTTCTATATATTTTTCACGAATTAATTACAAATTTAGTAGTTTTTGCAAATCTATTATTGCTTACGTATAAAAAAAGTATGACATATTAGAAAAAACTATAAACTAAAGTGAATAACTTTAATCTCAATAATATAATTGTTCTATGTGTCCTCCATTATTTTCAAAACATGACCGATGCCCCCTTTTCAATCTCTCCAAAGAATCTCTTACAATATTTTGGTCCTGGTTAAGTCTATTAATTTCATTTATAATTTTTTGCTGAATGTCCTCCAGACTTCTGTTGGGTCGTTGATAAACTACATTTTTTAAATGACCCCATAAAAATGTATCCATTGGCGTGATATCGGGGCTATTTGGTGGCCAATGAATTGTTCCGTTACGGCCAATCCACTGATTGTAACGCTCGTTTAGGTATGTTACCACTTCTCGAACTGCATGAGGGGGAGCACCATCCTGCTGCCAAATGATATTGTTGTAGGCTTGCAATGGCAACCTTTCCAAGAAATCCTCGATATCGTTATGAAGAAAATAGAGGTATCTTTGGCCTGTTAAAGAGCCACGATAAAATAGTGGTCCAATAATTCGATTTTCTAACATCCCACACCAAACATTAAGTGAGCTCCAATCTTGAAACTTTATCATTTCATATCTATGAGGGTTAACTGCTGCCCAGTATCTTGTATTTTTCCGATTGTATACCCCCGATGTTGTAAATGACGCTTCGTCACTCCATAGAATTTTATTATATAAATTATAATCTTCGTCTTGCTCTCTCATCAGCATTGAAGCAACAAATCGAAATCGCAGTTATTTTTGAAGCTGTGTTAAGTATTGAACGGGAAGGATGCAATATGGTTTTAGACCACATTTTTTTAAAGTTCTGTGAACTGTTCCATAGCTTACTCTCCGGAGCCCTGGACCATACCTTACTTCTCGTACCGCTTGCGGAATAGAACTCTTCGGATTTATAGTAAAATATTGAACAATAGCTCGATCCCTTATATTCCGTCTTTTCATCTTTCTTGGCTTATCTTTCAATGTCTTACTTTCTTCAAATAGGGTCTTAATTCTGAGAATTGTATCCACTGAAATGTGTCTCTGGAAACTCTCAAAAAATGTTCTTTGTGTTTGTCGAGCATTCTCTCCACTTTTGTAATATAATTTTATTACATTTAGCCGTTCTTCTAAAGAATATTTCATTATTTGTAATTAATTCGTGAAAAATATATAGAAATTTGAAACTTGATTATTTTGTCTAACTGACGGACGCTTTAAAGCAGGTTAAAGGGTGAACAGGTGAAACGGGTATCCATCTATCAGGTATTAATCTTACGGTAGACGAACATTTTCCGAATTTAAAACTGAAGAACAAAGGCGTTTTTGAATTAAAAATCCAACATTTTAGATCAAAATTTATATGAGAAATCGGATAAGCTCATTAAAAATACGGCATCCCATTTAAAAAAATATCAAAGTGACCCCTAGTACTTTTGTTTGATGTTCAATTGTTTTTTGCTGAAGATATTCGAATTCGCGGGAGAAAATGACTTAAGATGGCTATTTCAGTTTTTTTATAAAAGTACAGGAAAAGTCAAAAAATCGCCTTGTCTAGTCTTGGTTGGATAACCCTGTACATTCACCCTCAACAACGAACCAAATGTTTAAAATTGCCGGTATTGGAGCAAAGAAAATGAACATCGTCTTGTTCATACTCGGACGCAATATCCACAAAAAATAAATGTTTGAGCGGGAATTGTAGGACATCACATTATTGGACCATTCTTTATGGAAGGCAACCTTACAGCAGTAACCTGTTTGAACTTACTACAAAATCGAATTGAACCCGCACTAGAAGAAGTTTTACGCGAAAATCAGGAGATCTGGTATCAAATGGATGGTTGTTCTGCCCATAATTCTCTCATGGTTAGGGAATACTTGCAAAATATTTTTAACTGAAATATTATTGGCCCACGGCCTCTAATCCTTTGGCCAGCCATGCAGGTCTCCTGACCTTTCGCCAAACGACTTTGTTCTGTGGGGAGAATGTGACAGAGTTTCTCAATATCAACACTAATGTTAGGAATTAATTTTATGATAGGTTAGGATATTGTTTAGCTGTTATTGATGGGATGCTTGAATATTTAATTAATTAATGTTACTGTGAAAATCTGTAGTCTTAGGTATGTTATGTTTAAGGCTTAAGAAAAACATAATGTTGTCTTTTATTTTGGATGTGTGATTGCCGGATTGGTGAAACGAAAATGTGTTTTTAATGTGAAATAATCTTTATTCGTTATGTCCAGCTTTACGTCAATTTTTGACAATAGCGTCATAGAAATTATTTGCTGGTGTTTGCTGTATTACCTAAACTATGAAAATTTCGTAATTTTACCATCACATTTAATTGAATAAGTTAGGATTAGCTTATTAAAAAACACATTTCAGCTCAACTTGTGCCAGGTCTTGACAATTGTGCCCATATTGAAGGGACATTAATTTTTATTCGATTCAAAAATGGTCAACGCGTACACCTGGGATCTGTTTACTGCAGTCCGTCGGTAGGTTTTTCCGGCAACTGCTTACGAAAAATTTTCAATAATAATAGTAGAACGAATATTGGAGGCGACCTCAACGCGAAAAACAGGATTTGGGGATGTAGATCTACGAACCAAAGGGGTCGCACCCTGTATGAATTCTCTGAAGCGCTAAATTACCATATTCTACCACTGGAGGGGCCCTCGCATTGCTTTGCACGGGGTCTTCCGGAGATCTTAGACATTTTTGTGATCAAAAATGATGTTCAATTATCACAGCCATTAGTCATCTGTGATCTGACCTCTGATCATATACCGGTCGTCATAGAAGTGGGTAATCCGCTTGAGAAAGGTAGAGGTTTTGTTACCCGCACCTCGATGAACTGGCCTAGGTATAACAATATTTTGAAAAATGTGAAGGTTTTACAATGAGCAAGATCACAGATGACATTAACGTAGCTCTAGCCCAAGCATCTGTCACAAAAGTGTCCGGATTTTCAAAATACGGGACTTTAAGCGATGAAATTAAGAACCGCATTAGAATTAAAAGCCGGTTAAAGAATAGGGCGTATCGTACTGGTAATCCTCGCATTAAGGCGGAGCCGAATCGGGAAGCCCAGGTAATCAGGGATTTGTTGAGCGAAAGGCAATCGAACCTGTGGGACGACAAGGTCCAAGGTCTATCTATGGCGGATAATTATATTTATAGAATGACTAGGGCCTTGACCAGAGGCGCACGAGCACCCATGTCTCACCTGAAAAACCAGGAAACAAGTGCGGTTTTAACCGATGCCAAGGATAAAGCTGAATTGCTCGCAGACAAACTCTGTGACCAGTTCAGTGAAAACCCGACTAATGACGTGTTGAGAGATGAGAAGGTCTTAAGGACGATACAGATTTACAAAACCATTAATCACCCGTTTCAGGCCTTTCCCCAAGTCACCTTAAACAAGGTTAAGTCCCTAATAAGCGTGTTGAATGTTAAGAAAGCCCCCGGTTTTGATGGTTTAAAGAATATGGCGTTGCGAAATCTACCAAACCGAGCATTGGGGAACATAGTAAGCTTATCCCAGGCGATAATCAGAGAAGGCCACTTCCTTCTGGAAACGCGCTAAAGTCATTCTTATTTATAAGAAAGGCGAATACCCTACGATGCCGGCTAGCTATAGGCCGATCAGCCTGCTGTCGAGCCTAGGGAAGATTGCCGAGAAGATAATCTTGAGTAGGCTCAACGACTTTGTTTTCAGTGGCAATATTCTGCCTGCCGCAGTTTGGGTTCCGGCCCAAACATTGCAGTCAGGCAGACCACGCGACTCACTGCAAACATTATTAAAGGCTTTAACAAGAGGGCGCATTCGGCAGCGGTCTTCTTTGACGTAAGCAAAGCATTCGACAAGGTCTGGCACAATGGCCTGTTGTTAAAATTGATAAGGCTCGGTGCTCCGAACTACTCAATCAAGGTGGTAGCTTCCTTTTTGGAGAATAGAAGTTTTGCAGTCTCATCAGAAAACGCACTGTCTTTGAATAAACACATCAGGGCGGGAGTGCCGCAAGGTTCACCTCTTTCTCCGATGTTGTATACCATTTATACTCACGATATTCCGCGAGATAGATTTACGCAGTTCTATCTTTTCGCTGACGATACAGCAATTACTTCGACTACTAAATCACCGCGAATTGTCGTCAGCCGGATACAGTTCAGGATAATTCTTATATACCCAGTCAATTTGACAATTTAGAAAAGTGTTGTTAAGAACACATTGTTAATGAAATAAAAACGACTGGTGTGGTATTCTGATTTATTATTTCATTAACGTGTTATACAAAAAGTTTATTTTCTTCGAAAACGGCTAATTTTATCGAAACAAATGTGGAGTACTTTACTAAAGAGAAATGACCAGAGTATTAAAAAAATCTCTGTAAAATGACACCTGTCAAAATTCTAGCCCAACAAGTGTGATGACAAGTCCGTTCTTGACTTCCCTGACGATGTAAAATATCTGCGTAGTATGGTTTTATGAGTCTTTATGGCCTACATAAAATATTAAAATTTCATTAAATTATACGGGTTGGTTCAATAGTTAAAGCCGAAAAGGTAAGTCGCTGGGTACCCCTTTGGGACTTTAGGAATGTTTTTTCTACAACAAATTAGGGTTATTTTGACCTTCCCTATATGCTCTACCGACCACCCCGTATAATGAAGCGGTAAAATAAGTGAAATTTAAAATCAAATAATTAACAGGAGGAAAAAAAGCTTTAGTCTTGTCTCCTTTTTGTAGACGTATCTTTTAATGCCCTCAATTAAACTTTTATTGACTTGTCAGCTGACTGGAAATAAAAACGTCCGTTTAATTAAAGACAAGAAAAGGATAATGAAACAGTGACGTCAATCCTCTTAAGCCCCGATGACAGAAGACGACTCGATCAATTAAAATATCGTGCATTTTTATGATGTGAATAGAAGTTCCATTTCTTGCATATTATGTAAGGTGGGCGTTTAGTGAGTGGAAGCAAGATATCTCGAATTATTCTAGACGAGATACAAAAAAAAATTTGAATTCTTTTAAAGAAGTTGTTCAGAATATCAGCCGGCATAATATTTTAATTTATACAGGGTGATTCACGACGATGGCGTATTAGACGTTTCTGGCGAACCAGTGAATGAAATGATCCAAAAATTTGGTTCGTTGCATAAAAGAGCATGCTCTATACAGCTAAAACATTTTTGATAATGCGGTGTTGCCGCTTCTACTAGAAAGTAGTAGCAACTTTGATATTTTAAATATAACACCCTGTATATTAACTTATTCTGACAATGGCTAGCAGTTGCTTAACATATTTTCTTATCACTTCCCTATACATATCTCTTTACGATTTTGAGATATTAATTATTTTCCATTTTTTTCTCGAAAAACATGACCTGCAATACATGGTGATATATTTAAACTTTGAGATGCTAAGTCACTGAAAATCGGTTGGTAGTTAGGCAATACCCGAAGGCCTTTTATGCTATGGCCAAAGCTTAGTTGCAATATACAGGGTGGTCTAAAAATTTAATTATTTTGGTTACTTGAAAAATGTGTAAAAGTCGATTTTTTCAAATAAAGCTGATTTGAAAACCGATAAAATTTGCTATTTATTTATGTATGCCATACATATACCCAACTAGTCAAGTTTCTGATTTATAAGCATTTTTATTTTAGAAGGTTCCTTGAAATAGTTATTCATATGAATATTTACTACTATCTATTAGAAGCGGCAACACCGCATTATCCAAAATATTTTAGCTGTGTGGAGCATGTCCTTTTATGCAACAAACCAAATTTTTGTATTATTCCATTGATTGGTTTGCCAGAAACGTCCAATACGCCATCGTTGTGAATCACCCTGTATACCTGATAATAAGGCAGAAAGTCTACTCTATATACAAAGAGCAATGCGTACACTACATTTGAAACTGTTGGGGAAAGGTTCAGTTACATGGTTGTATAATTTAATAACAAAACAAGCATCCATATAGAAAGAACGGCAACGTTGCTGTCTGCAATCTTTTCGAGAATATACGGCGTCTACAACGCCAAGAGTAATTTCCTAGAATATCCGCCGAAGTAAACCAAGCGTAGATGACCAAAAGTAGAGTGTGAAACAGATATATATGTCTTGGTTGAGTGGTGCAACCGCGGTGGGAACAGGAGTTTGTTGGTAGGCAACTAGATATACTTACGTGTTAATTGAAACAGCATACCCTTCCGACGTTCGCAAAAGCTCTAGACCGGAAAACGGATGGGGGTTCGAGATTATTGAAATTCGGTTTCATAGCTACATTTTAGCCTACGTGACTGGAAGCAAATAGAGATCTGTAACAACCTTCGTGGGCAGCAGACGGTTTACCTCGTGCGGTTTACGCGAGCTTTTAGTTGTTTTAGCGGTACTCAAGCCAAGTAATTAGGTCGGTAAATTCGCGGAGTTATCCGTGAGTGAAGTAGAATATGTAGCTGATTTAATGCAGTAAGTAGTAAACGTACCCAGTTGTAGCAGTAGACCGTATTTGCTGCTACGCAGCCCAAATGTGAAGGTGATTAACTGAATAACAGAAGTAAATAGATATAGTTTGTGTGAGAAAAAGCCTTTTATTTTAACTGACATATTTTGAACCAAGCAACCTATGTAGATACAGTAAATAATTTAGGTTTGGCCAACGCAAATAAAGGCGGCGCCAACAGAAACTTTGAAGAAACGGCTTACTGATGGCGAAACCCAAATAGCATTACTAGCCTTTTGCTTAAAATGGGCTTCAGACATATGGAATCCCAGCGAATACCAAAATGGCGTCGTGAGCATATAACATCGATAAGAAAATACCGTTCTGAAAATCGTCCAATAATTTACCTCGATGAGACATGGTTTGGCACGCATGGCACACGATCCAAGGGATGGGCCGATTCTTCCGGCGGGTGTAAAACAAGAGCTCCGTCAAATCCAGGGAAAAGAAGTTCTATTTTAGATGCCGGGTCAGAAAACCCTTTGGTCCCAAATGCCTTGTGGCTTTCTGCAAAGAATACTAAAAACTCTTGCGTGGACTACCATTAAGATACATCGGCAGAACTGAAGAATGATTCAAAAATTGTCTTCTACCAAACCTTCCTCAGAATAGCGTGATATTAATGGACGACTATCACAGTCGGCAATTATATAAGGCTTCAGGTTCAAATAATATGTAATTGGAGATTTAAAACGACATGGCGGCGAACGATATATATTTTGAAGAGTGATCTTTTAGAAGTTTTTAAAGGCATTTTGTATAGGAAAAAAGTATATGTTTGTGACGCATTGGCAGAGGAAATGGGACATACTGTACTATGTTTATTGTATTTTTAATGTCATAGAGCACATGTTGCACCAATTAAGTTGTAGTGTTCTAGAATTAATAAAAAAATGTGTTTATGATATTCCCCCAGCAGCATGTAATTACTGTAGAAAATTATTATGATACTCTGCAGGATACAATTAAACCGATTATAATTAATTTAAATGAGGAAAGCGACAGCGAAATAGAACTAGATGTAGAATAGTATTACACATATAAACAAATATAAGTAGCATTTAAAAATTTATAATATTTAGTTTTTTTTTTCATTTCATTAAATTAATATAAACACATCATACTAGAATAATTACTTAATTTCCTTAGTTCGACCATTTAATACACCTTTATACTTTAGAAATTTATTGTCCACACAATGGGATCGAATTTTTATTGCAAAAAGAACTTTACCTATAATTTGTTACATAGACCAAAACTATGAGATATAAAAATATAAGACGTGGAAAAAATGGCTTTGTGCTACCACTGCTACCTATGCAGGGTGAGTCGGGAGGAATGGGCCTAACTCTAAGGGTGTAATCTATGCATCAAAATAATAAGAAAAAACTCAAATGTTGTTATCCAATATTCATTTGTTTTCAAGTTACAGTTAAATAAAATAATAATATTGTTAAACCAAAATATCCAACATTAACATTGTTTTAAATAAATCATTGGTTTAGAAAATTTTCAAAAATACCGCCATTGACTTCCAAAAATTTCCTGCTTCGTTTACGAAGGGCGCGCGTGTATCTTCTAGTTGATTCGTGCCTTTCTTTAATATTGAGTACAGCATTTCTAATGCGTCTAATTAATGCATTCCTAGTACCTACTTTTACCTTGTAAACCTCAGTTTTTAACCAACCCCATAAATTGTAGTCCAACGGCGTGAGGTCTGGCGATCTAGGAGGCCAACTAATAGGACCACCGCGACCAATCCAAACCCCTGGAAACCTTTGGTCTAAATATTGCTTGACCTGACGATCGAAATGGGCAGGCGCTCCGTCGTGTTGATAATACATTTCAATTCTGATGTTTAAAGGAATCTCTTCCAGTAGTTCTTGCAATTCATTTTGTAAAAAACTTAAATAGTGATCCCCTGTAAGGCAATTTCCAAAAGAAAAGGGCCAATTAAATTATTATCGATCATGCCGCACCACACGTTTACTGAAAACCTGTGTTGAAAATTACTTTCGACTATTGCGTAAGGATTTTCGTCCGACCCTACATTGGAGTTTCGATTATTATTGATGCCGTCACGGGTGAATGTAGCTTCTTCAGTAAAAAGTATGTGCGGTAAAAGATGACGATTATTAATTATCCACTCACAAAATTGCATACGCTTGGCGTAGTCTCCAGGTTGAAGATTCTGTACACGCTGTACATGGTACGTGTATAAGCCTTGCTCGTGAAGCGTATTGATCACTCTTTTTTGGGGAATCCCTAACTGAATTTCAATTCTTCGTAAGCTTGTCGTCGCATCTACTTCTACTAAAGCTAGAACATTTTCTATTTCTTCTAATGCCTGTTGAATGGCTCGTTCGGATGTTACATTAGCACTTGGAAGCGTTCCGGTCTCGCGGAGTTTGTTGAAAACTCTGATAAAGGCCTTTCCGTTCGGTGTTCTTTCATGTGAAAATCGTTCACGATATTATTCAGCAGCCGCTGTAGCATTCTCATTACACAAACCATAAATAAAAACCATATTGGCGTATTCGAGATGTGAATAAATGTTAACGGTGAATCAATGTAACGTTTTATACTGACACTAATAGGATAGTGACAGCACAATAATCAAAAGCAAACAATAATAACATTTATTACAGGAAAGCTAAATTAACGCAATATTTTGTTTTTGTCTTATAACTTGAAAACAAATGAATATTGAATAACAACATTTGAGTTTTTTCTTATTATTTTGATGCATAGATTACACCCTTAGAGTTAGGCCCATTCCTCCCGACTCAGCCTGTATAGAGCGAGCCAAATTCTGGATCAGGTATTGTGACTTTTGTCATTAATTAATATTACAAAACTTGCTAACTTAAAATTGATTTAATCTCTGTAGTCTGTCCCTTGAACAAAGCCCGTTGCCAATTAAAAAACATCCCGTATCGGTGGCCAAAAACCACAAACAAAGCTTATACACGGTCAACTCGGAACGGATTACTACTTATAAGGATTAGGACTAAACCACTTAATAGGGTGCTTAATTCCTACAACACCGAGGAAGTACTTTTAACGGCGATTTTGATAATACAGGGTATTTTATTACTATCATAGAACAAAAGTACCAGTAGTAAAATATTGTTAATTAATAAAATACCCTAAATCTCAGCATATTAATCCCTAGTATGACTAATTAGTAATTGAAACTGATGTCCACAAATTGCTAAGCATAACTTAGTAAAAGTATTGGAGAAAAAGTATTTTTGATTACATAATATAAAAATACGTAAATATCGTGCCAGCAAAGATTATTTTCATCAAAGTGTGCTTTGCATCTAAGGCCGTACTGCTTAGCGGTAGAGCTTAATACCTGTGGGGTGTCAGTAAATACCAGCAGTTATTCCGTCATCTTTAACAATCCTTACAAGTAATTTGATTCATCGCTAATTTATTCAACTTCTTAAATAATTCACGCGGTGGGTTTTACGGAACAACACAAAAAATGTATGGTTGAAGTGTATTTTCGAAACGGGATTAGAATAAATGGTGGGTGGCAATGCAATCAGCGTTTGTGCAAAAACAGTCAAATTTGTTTCCTTATAAAGTGCAAGTATGCCAAGATATACGAGCTGCATATTTTGATAGAAGCAGGAAGATGCGAATAAACAACAAGAAACAACGTTCTTATGAAAATAAAATTTAAAACAAATAGATTCTTAGTCTATTATACAATATTTATATACTGAAATTTTGCTACGGTTATTTTACTATTGACCAGCTCTGAACTAAAAAAACTACAAAAGATGAAAGGTTAAAGGATTTTGAATGTTAGGAAGTAATATGGAAAAATCCCCAAAATAAGTGTTTTTTTAAAAAGTTTTCCCCAAATCTCCAACTTAGCCCGGAAATCCTCAGATCTTAGAATTCTCCCCAGACCTGGCAACACTGCTGTCGATAATGAGTATTAGACATGACAATAGCCTCATTTTAAATTTGGCTGCAGGCTTTTAACTTCAATACATGGTGTATGTTTGGTTGTCTATCTTCAAGCCTCTTATTATAGTCTTCCATACTGGCATTCTTGTGACAGGATAGGCATGCCAACCCCAGCCCGAGTTACTTAAAAAGTAAAACAAATTATTTTGTGGTCCGGGGTTACAAGTTTGCAATTGGCAGTTTAAGTCACTAAAATGCAAATTGATGTGGATGAATAATATAACACACTATCTGCCGGCACTGCCAACCCTGCTGCCCCTGAAAGGCCGCCACTGCTAATAAGCACGAGCGTAATAAAGAATTTTGGGAAATAACCTTTGCGTTTCGTTTTTTTTAATTATAAATGTTTCATTAATCAAATCGGCTCGGAGAAACCTGTACTAATATTTTTGTTTCCTCATTTGTAAGATGTCCGTTTTCATTATTTACAGAATTAAATATCCCTAGTGCTCTGCTCCGTCTGGTATGTGGAATAATAAATTAATTAAAGCAAATAAAAATCCTTGGACTGTTCAAGAAAATGGGAAAAGGAATTCTTCCTCTCCGCTCAACTTTAATTTAAATGTTAAATTATTTGAAATTGCGACAAGTTTCAATTACAAAAACCTTTTAAATTGCTTCCTGAATTCTTAAAGATTCGACTTTTACAAATAAATACAAAGTTTGGATCAGTGGTCCCCGCATCATCCAGACGTAGTAACGCCAGACATTTAAGGGCAAATTTGCGTGTACTTTTATTGTTTAGTCACGTTTCTTTTTTTTTACGACGAATGAACAAAACTAGAAGACAAGCAAGAGCTCTCCTTCGCACTCTTCTTCATAGCCTTCACAAAGTGTTTCATTAGTCCATAATTATATAATGATAAGGGGAGGCAAAAAGATATTTTTTGGGTCTACAAGGGGCACATACTTAACATTTTGAGATCCCGCTTGAAATTCACTCCTTTTCGACCAAATTTTCATTACATAATGTCCAGTCACTCACTGCACGACTGTCCCACAAACAAAGAAAACAGTAATATTTTGTAAATTCTCCCTGAAGTCCCACTAAAATTGCTATAACTTTTAGATCCCCATATATCTGCCTTTTGTACCGCTTGTAGTTTATTTTATCTGAAAGGGTGCACATATTTTTATAGGTTTCTTTTATTGTCACTTAATGGGAAACTGGTGTAGATGGTTTTAAATTTTCATTATGTAATAACACAGCTTTTAAACGATAAGTCTATGAACAAAATCCACTTTTTTAGAAGATGCTTTTGTAATCTATTGGTTCCTGATATAAAATATTCATCAAAAATTAATTGGTATACAGTGTGTCCTGCTTTTCGTGAATACACCTTAATATCTCAGTTATTAATAATGAGATTTTCTTGAAATTTTGGTGGTAATTGTATGTTGGAAAAATGAAGTATTTCGCATAGTGAACATTTTTGTTTAACATTGGCTTGCAGCGTCGGTGGGGAGAAAAGGCTTTGTTTTTGGAAAAGGATATTAGGGCTTATTTTAGATAACTGTTTCTATCAGATTTAGAATCAGCATCCCCAAAAACCCCTTAATTCATATTTTCAAGATATCAAGAGCTGATTTTAGCAGAAAAAAATTCTTGTTTTAATAAATTCTTTATTTGTAACAGTTCTAACAAAATTACGTTATATTGTATTATTACAGTAGACTTGGTAATAGGACTAAGGTCAACCTCTCACTTATGGTGCACCTTCATGGTGCAACATAAGCAGAACGGAGCTTAATAAGTTCCAGATAATACAAAACAGGGCACTAAAAATTATTGCGGATGTACCCAGGTACACGGTGAACCGCATACTTCATCAAGACTTTCGTATGCAGACAATAAATGAATTTTTCACAAAAAATATTACAGACTATTACAGACGTACGGACGTATCGGCAAACCCATTAATCACGGACTCCCACACGAGATCTAGACCAAACAGTACGTACAAACTATCGAAAGACTGGCTCCCTGTTGGTCCAATCCAATAGTAAAGAGCCACTAATAGTTGTGAGGCACTATCAATCAACCACCAATCACCCAATCAATTCACAATCAATGGAATAGGCGCCAAAATTTTGCAGTAGGTATAAAAACTTTTTAAATCAAACAAGCAGAAATACGAACAATTAAGGCAAAAATCAATTTTAAAATATTTACAAGTGATAAAACCTAAACAGTTTGCGAAGATCCAATTGAAGTCACAGGAGAATTCCTAACTTAAAAAAAAACTGAGATCCCAAATATATAGCAGAAGAAAATTCTTGTTTTAATAAATTCTTTATTTGTAACTGTTTTAACAAAATTACGTTATATTAGATTCTTGTGTTTTCAACATAACTACCTTCTAAAGCAATACACTTTTCAACAATTCTTCTTAAACGTACATTATTTCCTGACACGCTTGCCTAATTCTAATGAAAAGTTCCTCTCTATTACCAGGCCGAGTAGCATACATTTTATTTGCCTTCACAGAAAAAAGTCACAAGGGGTAATATCCGGCGATCCGGGGGCCATGGTTCTAAAGGAGAATTTCTACCTATCCACTTCATAGGGAAAGTTGCATTTAAAAAGTTTCTAACTGAAAGATTAAGTTTTGTCTCTGTGCTAAAGGAATTCCATAAGAAAAATCATTTAGTAAAAAACGTAGAAAATTTTGTTCGGTCAAGTTATCCAGGGAAAAGGGCCAACAATTCGTTCGTTAAATATGCCACACCACACGTTTACTTTTTCACTGTTCTGGTTTTTACGATTAGATACCCAATTCGGATTTTCGGCTGCCCAAAACCTACAATTTTGACTAGATACCACACCGTTTGTCGTAAACGTTGCCTCGTCAGTAAACATAATGTTCTTTAGAATAAGTCTGTCGTAAGATAGTTACCTTGCAACCATCAAAGTTACCATTTAACGGAGTATGTAGAAATTTTTGTTTAAATGCCCTAATCCTATTGCGTTTCAAACACCTCCATACTTTGTTTTTCGTTAAATTCAGTATCCTCGCAACTACCCTTATACTACCATTTGGGTTGTTTCGAAATTCTGCTGAGATATGTTCGTCGTCTGGATGATGTCTTTGATTTAAATTGTACCTCCTTGGTCTTGTCTTGAAATTCTGTTGATTTTGGCAACGGTATCGTGAGTAATTGGTGCTGGATGCCTTTCATTAAATATTCCAGCAACCTAATGCGTAGATCTTTCATTATTACCAAATAAGCGGATAATTTCTACTTTTTCTCTAATTGTAAGAACTACTCTTCGGTTTTGGGTTTTGTGCCATCCTATTAATAGTTAAGTAACACTGCTTACCTTATTGACAATTCGTACGAATTACTTAATGTCAAACAAAAACTTTTTGTTTCAAAGCACTTTGCTTAATTTGTTTAAAAACAAAACCGGTCAACATGCCAACGGTAACAGAGCGCGCGCATCTTAGCAAAATTTTGAAGAAACCTATAAATAAATAGTGAAACACAACAAGCAATTTTATTTTTAACCACAATGGAAACCTAAATCGTAATTAGGGTAATTGAGATTTTGAAAATATGAATTAAGGGTTTTTTGGGGATGCTGATAGAAACAGTTATTTAAAATAGGCCCTAATATCCTTTTCCGAAAAAAAAAGCTTTTTTTACCCCACCAACACCGCACGCCAATGGTAAATAAAAATGTTTACTATGCCAAATACTTCATTTTTCCAACATACAATTACCACCAAAATTTCAAGAAAATCTCATTATTTATTAATAACTGAGATTAGGGTGTATTCATGAAAAGCGGGACACACTGCATATTAAACTATTTTGTGGACAAGTGATGGCGCCTGAAAAAAACCTAAAAGAGTCGGTCGGTAAAGATTTCTAGTAATCAACCGACGTTCTTCAACATGTCGCGAAAGGCGCCGAATCCTAAATTGATCGCCTGCCCTTGCGGATTTCCCATTTTAAGCTAGTATTATTGTAGTAGGAGAAATGCCTGAGTATGGATACCTAACAAAAATATTATTAATTAAAAATTAAGTTAGGTTACTGTTCCTGGGACATTTTACAAGTGGGATAACTACTAACTGGATATAAATTAAGGGTAGGCGACACCTACCTTGCCTACCCCGACGGGCTGCCACTGATATCTGTAAAAAACTTACTTGTTTTTAGTGCTTATTCCTATGTTTCAATTAAAAAAAAGGTAATAATTATGGAACAATTTATATTGCCTAGAAACGTAAAATGTACAAATATTCGAGTTCTAATTAAAAATAACACAATAGTGTAATATAATGAATACGGCAAACAAAATGCTACATAAAATCTTACATATTCTAATAAAACACAATTATTATTTAATTTCTTGTATTATCTTTACAGCGAAAATAAACATTATTCAAATAAAACACAGACGGTTTACCGCCACAGTATATACAGGGTGTTTCCTAACTACGGTACGAAACTTTAGAGGGTGATACGTAAGGTCGTTTTAAGCAAAAAAGTTCCTATGAACATATGTCTGGAGTTGCTTCGTTTCTGAGATACAGGGCGTTATAGTTAAAAAAAACGCTCATAAATATCCTTAAACAGGTTTGCTTGAAATTTGGTTCAGTTATTTGAAGTAAAGTCTGTGCGTTTTAAGAAGTCCGATATCGGATTAAATCACCAAGGGATGTTATCGCTTTTAAAACAGTAAGTCGGTTAAGTTACAATATCTTCGCACCTTCGCTATACTTGATCACACCGAACATCCCACTGGTTTACTGTATTCTATTACTGGGCGAAATCAGAGGTTTCAAAACAAAATTATTTTAGAATTACGCGTTGAGCATAAATAATAATTAAATAGATAATTAAATTATTTTGCTATTATTATAGTTAAATCTATATAATAATCGCTATTTTCCAAGAACCAATTAAAATTTGCTCAAGTGCGGGATGGTTAAATATTTTAAAGATTTTGTCAGGTATATACTTTTCCGATAATGACATTATTTTGGGATGATTATAATTAAATCTTCATAATAATTACTATTTTCCAAGAAATAATTAAAATTTGCTGAAGTGCGGGATGGTATGTTCTACTTTATTTTAAATAAGTAGTTGTGCTTTTCACTTTTAGTTTGTTTCTCATTGTGTGTGAATTAAAATCAGTTATTAAGCAAAGTTATGGAAAATGTTCAGCAAGGTGGCACATCGCCTAGAAGGCATTTATCTCCAGGTGAACGCCGTTTGGTATTACAAGTGGAACGTTATTTTACTTTAGAAAAAGATAACTCGGGCCCGTTAGAGTCTGTTTTGGCAGTGCAAAAACGAACGTCTGATGCTTGCGGCATTTCAGAGAAGACCTTAAGAAGACTTCGAAAAAAGAGTGAAGAGGATTTGGACAAACCATATAAAAGGGTTCGACTCCATTCAAAAACCTTGGATTTATCCCAAGGGATAAAACTCTCTATTAGGAATATTGTTTATGATATGTATAAAGCCAAGGAATATGTTACCCTCAAAGCTATTCTTGAAAAGACAAAGCAGAAAAAACTTTGCGATATTGGAACTAACAGTTTGTCCATCATCTTAAAACATATGGGTTTCAAATATAAAAAAACGAACAGAAAACTGCTTTGCGAGCTGTCCAATGTTGTTTCGAAAAGATGGCAATTTTTAAGGGATTATTTAAACAACAAAAAATCGGAATTGTCAAGACAAGTCGTTTTTCTTGACGAAACATGGGTATTTGCAAACGGAACTTCAACAAAAACGTCTTGGCAGGATGACTCAAAGCATTGTTATTCAAGTACCCGTGCAAGTAATGGAAAAGGTATATTATATTACATGCTGGTAATGAAGAAGGTTTTGTTTTAAATGCCAGTTTGATATTTTCATCAACAAAAAAAACTGATGATTATCACGGCAATATGGATGCTGAAATTTTTGAGCATTGGTTCGAGGAAAAACTTTTAAAAAGTTTAGAAAAACCTTCCTTAATTGTTTTAGACAATGCCTCTTACCATACGAGACTCGAAGAGAAATTCCCTACAAGCAGCTGGAAAAAGGAAGAAATAACAGAGTGGTTGTCAAAGAAAAACATAAACCATGAAAATTTATATTTAAAAAGTGAACTTTTAAGCAAGTGTAAAGAGCAGTAATTTAAAAAAAAAGTATGTTGTTGACGAATTAGCCCTCAAATATGGACATCAAGTTTTGAGATTGCCGCCCTACCATTGTCATTACAACGCAATTGAATTGGTATGGGGTATTAGCAAGAACTATTATGACAAACATGCCTGTAAAAATATCGGTAAGCCTAGCGTTATAAAGTTATGGGAGGAGGCGCTTAGCCAAGCGGGAAAAGAAGAATGGCGGAAATGCATTGAACACACAGAAAAAATTATTTTTGAATCTTATGAGACAGAACAGGTTATAGACGAAGTAAGACCGTTAATTATTACGAATGATGATGATGATGACGATGATGTTGATTCTGATGAGTCTGAAAGCATGGGTGAAATTTCAAATGCAGAGGAAGACTACTTTTAGTAGTACCTATCTACAAGTAGGTACGTTCTGTCGCAAGGCTACAAAATCGGTTATTTTTAGAACCAAAACTTTATAAAAAAGAATTCGTAAAACTAATTTGTCTGAATACTACAAAAGCTAAAAAATTATTATTTTTCTTTACCTAAACTAATTTTTTATTTACTTTAAATTATTTTATTTAGAAAATGTAATTTATCAACATCCAAAATTACCTTCAATATAATTTATTGTTTGAGAGCCACCGACATAATGCTCAAGAGGTTGTATGGCTTAGCGGACTTCTTAAAACGCACAGACTTTAAGGCGCTTATTTAGCCCTAACTAAATTGAAATTATTAGGTCCAGTGGCGTCTCAGTGGGCACCACAGCCAATTATTATTCAGAAGAAAAAGTACGCCACTGCCTCTTTCTTTAGTTTTTTTACTTGTTCATATTAAGCAACTACAAATACAACTTCTTGGTCTCTTGTGTTTTTTTCATATCCGGTTTCGTTTGCGAGAAAAAAGAATAAAAATCACCTTAACTCATTCTAAAAACTATCAATGGACAACACAAAATAACAAACAAAAATAAAAAATAAACAATTTCGACCTTACAGTAAGTGAGCAAAATGTCTACCTTCTGATAAAATGCACGACTGGTTTCAATAGGTTTACTTTTATTATTACATTTTTGGCTTATCACATCTGCTATTTATAACAAATTATTGTCAAGGCCAAATGAAGTACCTACCTACCTGCTTTGGAGAGCAGCTGACAGTAATGGTATCGTCATATTAGCAGTAAAATTCAGAGTTGTCAATTCCATCATGAACAATTTTACTAACGCTGAAATGGCTGGCATGCACTTTATTTATGAATTATCAAATGAAAATGCGGAAGAAGAACGGATAATTTACCAGGACAGATATGCTAACAAAGTAATCCCATGTGCTAAAACATTTAGAACGCTACATGCAAGATTATGTGAAACTGGGAGTTTTAATGAAAAAAAAAAACTTGTGGTGGAAGATCAGAAACTGTAACAACGCCTGAACTAGAAGAAGCTATACTTGATGCGATAGAAAAAGATCCTTCAAATAGTACCAGGAAGATTGCACTGCAGCTTGAACTTAGCCCAAAAACCGTTTGGAAAGTTCTAAAAATAAACCTCCTGTACCCATATCACATACAGCGGGTCCAAAGCGGATTTTCACCCAAGATTAATGTTTGGCAGGTGGTTGATTCATAGGATGGATTTTTACCAAATATTTTAGTTACGGACGAGGCAAATTTTTCACGAGATGCTATTATGAACTTTCACAATGACCATTTTTGGGCCGACGAAAATCCCCACGTTATTAGAGAAAGTCATTTTAAGCAACAATTTTCGCTTAACGTTTGGGTAGGAATTATTGGTGACTACCTAATTGGCCCATTTTCTTACCGCCAAGATTAATGGGTGAATCCTACATGGACCTTTTCCGACATCATATACCCATTTTGTTAGAAGAAGTACCCCTACATGTAAGAGTCAACATGTGGTTTATGCACGACGGGGCTCCAGCTCATTATAGTGTTCTAGCTCATTATAGTGTTCTTGCTCCTCAGCATCTCGACATCACCTATCCTAATCGCTGGATTGGACGTGCAGGACCTCAAAATTGGCCAGCTCGCAGTCCTGATATTAATTCTCTAGATTTCTATTTATGGGGTCATCTGAAGGATCTTGTTTATAAAACTCCTGTACTAGATGTGAATGACTTGAGGAATCGGATAATTGACAATTGCAATGTCATAAGGAATACTCCAGGCATTTTTAAACGTGTCAGACAATCAATAAATGAAGAAGGTGGATATTTTGCTCATTTACTGTAAGGTCGAAATTGTATATTTTTGGTTGTTATTTTATGTTGTCCATGGATAGCTTTTAGAATGAGTTAAACTATTTTTATTTTTTTTCTCGCAAACGAAGCCAGATATGAAAAAAGCATAAGAGACCAAAAAGTTGTATTTGTAGTTGCTTAATATGAGCAAATAAAAAAACCAAAGAAAAAGGCAGTGGCGTACTTTTTCTACTCAATAATAATTGACTGTGGTGCCCACTGAGATGCCACTGGACCTAATAGTTTCAATCTAGTTAGGGCTAAATACTTCAAATAACTGAACCCAATTTCAACCAAATCGGTTTAAGGCTATTTATGACCCTTTTTTTTTCAAACTTCAACAAGTATCTCAGAAACGAAGCAACTTCGGACATAGGTGCATAGGAACTTTTTTTCTTAAAACGACCTTACCTATTACCCTCTGGAGTTTCGTACCGTAGTTAGGAAACACCCGGTATTTAAAAGTTATCAGAACTTTTTTGTTCCCAACATGTTTCGAACAAGGAAATGTTTATAATCAGGGGATGCAATATCGACCAGAGTAGCTTTGCTCAATTAAATTATTATAAGTAGGTAGAAGTTTATGCTAAATTGTAATCAGTAATTCGAACTTTTAAGACGTCAATAAGGTAAAGCCAGTCTTAATAAAGATCAGCTGTAAGGAAATGCGAAAATTGTTGAAAGGTTTTTGTATTATATTGATGTGAAATAAAACTATATGATCATCGAGACGTTAGATATTTTGTTATGGTATAGTAGAACTAAATTGGGGTTAATGTAATGTGGAGAAATGAAGGCAGAAAGGGGTAAAATTAACATTGTTGAAAGATTATTCTATTACATTGAAGCGAAATAAAAGTATCAGATGATCAAGAAGTTAGAGCATTTTTTAAAAATTTTTATATGGTATCGTAGAACTAAAGAGATGAAGATTTGGAGTTGATTTGATGTAGAGAATTAAAGGTAGAATGGGGCACAAATTAATATTGTTATAAGATAAAATTAAAAAGATGTAGAACATTGAACAAAGAACGAAGAGGGCGGATCTGCATGGTTACTAAAGTAAATTGGGACAAAACTAAAAAACAATCTTCTACTTATATTATATTAATTTTAATACAAAACTAGTCTGGTCAATATTATATCCCCTGATGATGAACATTTCGTTGCTCGAAACATGGGAGTAATAAAGTTCTAATAACTTTTAAATATACAGGGTATTTCAGAAATACGGTACGTAACTTAAGAGGCTGCTTAATTGTGATATTCTAAGAGAAAAAGTTCATATGAAGATATGCCCGGAGTTGCCTCGTCTTTACTATACAGGGTGTTAAAGTTTTTTTATAATTTTTTTAAATATCCCTTTCCCGATTTTATTGAAATTTGGTACCGTTATTCATAATGATAAGAGGCTCAATCACCACTAACTAGATTAAATTTATTAAGTCCAGTGGCGTCCCAGAGAGCACCTGAACGAGTATTATTGACAAGAAAATGTACGCCACTGACTTTTTTCTAATTTTGATATTTGGTCTCGAATTTACTAACTAATAAAAATTTTTTATTATCTGAATTGTTTTCGTATCTTGCTTCGTTTTCTAGAGAAAAAATAAAACGACTTTATTGCATGTACAAAAAAAAAATATGTATGTATTTCAAAGTTAATTAAAACATTTAAATTAAAAATAAAATTATTTCTTTAAATAATGATACAAAAAAAAAATGCAAATTTAAAATTTGTATTTTTATCTTTCTATATTTTACCGACGCGACGTTTGAAGAAAAAATAGTATGTTTCATTTGTAGTAAAAGCAACTTGTTATGACTCGTCTGTAAGTGCCGAACTCACAGCTTGAAGAGCATAAATATAGCTACATTGTAGCGAGAATAGACACAAAATAAATGTGGCAAAAGGCTAAACATTTTAATAATTTAATTTAATAATTATTGTTGATATTATTAAACAGTAATTTGCAAATAACTCGAAAACAAATAAAGATATCGAATCACAGTTTTCGCCAAAATGTAGCTATGTTTATGCTCTATAAACTGAGTATGAAAAAATGTATCATACCATTTAATTTTATTAGGAAAATTTGAAGAAACTGAATCTTGTTTAAACAGCGCCACCTAGAAGATGCGACATACACTAGCGACCATAACCAAAATCGGTTTTTTTAATAAGTGTAAAAGTGTCTATTATACGAGCTTAAGCTGATTCAATTTGGGTAAACCATATGGAAGATACAGCAATTTAAAAAATATTATTTCTACAAGCTTCCTCCACCCACATTTTCGAAGATACAAAAATAGTCTTAGAAACAAGTTTTCGCAAATATTAACAAACTTTTGATTTCCTTCATTAAAACAGTACCTTAACATAACAAAACAGTTTATCAAAGCAAATCTTGAAAATGTCCACCTTCTGATAAAATGCATGATTGCAATCGTCTCACCATTGATTCTCTTACACGTTCAAAAATGCCTGCATTATTTCGTATCGCCTTGCAACTTTCAATAATTCGAATTCTTAAGTCGTTTTTATCTAGTACAGGCGTCTTGTATACAAGAGACTTAGGTGATGTAGCGTTCGCATTCGTCCACCTTCCCAGGTAGCTCGGACGCATGCGCACCACAATTTAAAATTCGCTGACGATCAGCCAGTTCAACATATACTTCTTTAACTTCATCTTCACCCAGCATTCCCCACGGCTGTACGTCTTCACACCACGACCAGAGATCCTCTTCCTCAGGCTTAGTTGTTATTGCCTGCGGTGAGTCACCCACGGGGTTTGGGTCGCTTGCCACTTCTTTGCCACTCGGCCGGCAGTCGGGCGGAGGTTTAGAGAACCCTAACAGGTCCTGGACACCAGGTGCAGACGTGGCATCTCGGTCTGGGCCCTTCGCCACCTCCGTATCGTTGACGGAAAAGTCGTAGCGAACTTTCTGGAGTTCTGCTTGTCCCTTGGGCGAGTATGCGGCCATGGCATCATTGATCCAGGCCTCCAGGAAGCCGCTCGGCGAAGAAGGTAGCAGCACGTCTTGCATTCTGTTAAAGACTGCTGCGTAATTTAAGGCCATGTGTCTAAATCACAACAGCCTTGTTAAAACGTAAATAAAATGTTTCAAAACTTTTATTCAACTCTGTATATTATATTGGTCTTATTCTGACCCTTTATAATATCTGACTAATAACACTTTTTATGCCTAAGTATTTATTCAACTTAAAAACACAAAATTAAACAACTTCGTAACTTTAACTAATATTTTATTGGTCCGACTTTTATTTAGACAACTCCCAAGAAAGTCCCAGATTATGCTTTAGGAACTTTCCGCTGAAACTACGTATTACAATTATTAAATCTTGTGAAAATAACTCATCATCTCGAGTTATGACGTCATATGATGACTGCAGCTAATTTGATCTTATTACTTTGAACCCCCGTGAATGACTGAATGTAAACTAAAATTGTCGGCTATTTATAGGCAATTTGAGTGCTAAAACACCACCCCCCTGAAGAGATCAAATTAGTTGTCGTCGAATGAACAACAACAACAAATATTTACAGTTACAATTTACCTAACTAATATATACACTTGTCTTCATCTGTTTCATAGAGGATTGTCCTGGTGTTGATCGCCATCCCTCTGGCCGTAGCTCCATTTCTACTCTATGCTACGCTTTAGAACGTTCGGGTCTGGAGGATCGTCTTGGTGTTCATCACCATCTCTCTGGCTGTGGCTCCGTTGAAATCATCTCTGCGGCTCCTGGCTTGGTTCAGCAAGGACTGCAACTGTAGAGGCCATTCGTCTCTGGTCAACGCTAAAATTCTGGTCTTCATTTTCTCAAATGGTATCATCGTGGACATCATTGATTTCTCTGCCGTGCCAACCGTTGTTATGTTGGTTGCATGGGCTATCGTCTCCCTGTACTTTGCCACATCTGGTGCTAGCATCAACAAACTGGGTGTTCCCCATCTGCTAATCACTTCGGCTTGTATAAATTCTATCAGCGAAGCTGGGTGAATACTTCTATGTGGTCTTGCTTCTACAAAGCCACTGAATACATCAACTGCACAGTAGAGTGCTGTAAATCTGCTGTGTCTGGTCTTTGGTAAATCTTCAATTATTGTTATTAAAACTGTGCCCCACGGTTTTAACATTCCGTGGCACAGGTCATCCTCTTTGAAATGCTGGCAACACAAACACTGACTAAAGTGCGTGTCCACATCCTTTTCTATCGACGGCCACCATAACCACTTCTTGATAATCTCTTTCATTCCTTGTCTAGTATTGTGGCGTATTCCATGAGCCAAGTTGAGGATATTATTCCTGTGGTTCCTCGGACACCACACCGCCACTCCGTCGTCTCCTTGACGCCCCACAACGCCGAACCGATCTACCAGCGGCACCCTCGCATCCTTCTTGATTGCGTCCCGTAGGTCCCTGGCAACCGGGTCGCTTGCTTGCGCCCCCACGATCCCTAGGAGTGCGGTTATCCACCGCCCATCTCCTGGGGCCTCCTCCTCCAACTTGCCATGTAGCCACAAGACTGTCTCCGCATCTACTCCTGTTTGATGGGACACCACTTCAGGCACGTCACATTTCTTTATTTCCTCTTTTGATGTTAATTGGGTCTTCGACCTAGGCGCATCGAAGGGCTTTAAGTCTTCCTTGCCTTTAACGGTCTTTAGCTCGGGCGCCATGTAGCGTTCAGATGAACCTAACACCTCTTTAGGTCCCTGCTCGGGCGCCATGTAGCGTTCGCATTCGTCCACCTTCCCAGGTAGCTCGGACGCATGCGCACCACAATTTAAAATTCGCTGACGATCAGCCAGTTCAACATATACTTCTTTAACTTCATCTTCACCCAGCATTCCCCACGGCTGTACGTCTTCACACCACGACCAGAGATCCTCTTCCTCAGGCTTAGTTGTTATTGCCTGCGGTGAGTCACCCACGGGGTTTGGGTCGCTTGCCACTTCTTTGCCACTCGGCCGGCAGTCGGGCGGAGGTTTAGAGAACCCTAACAGGTCCTGGACACCAGGTGCAGACGTGGCATCTCGGTCTGGGCCCTTCGCCACCTCCGTATCGTTGACGGAAAAGTCGTAGCGAACTTCCTGGAGTTCTGCTTGTCCCTTGGGCGAGTATGCGGCCATGGCATCATTGATCCAGGCCTCCAGGAAGCCGCTCGGCGAAGAAGGTAGCAGCACGTCTTGCATTCTGTTAAAGACTGCTGCGTAATTTAAGGCCATGTGTCTAAATCACAACAGCCTTGTTAAAACGTAAATAAAATGTTTCAAAACTTTTATTCAACTCTGTATATTATATTGGTCTTATTCTGACCCTTTATAATATCTGACTAATAACACTTTTTATGCCTAAGTATTTATTCAACTTAAAAACACAAAATTAAACAACTTCGTAACTTTAACTAATATTTTATTGGTCCGACTTTTATTTAGACAACTCCCAAGAAAGTCCCAGATTATGCTTTAGGAACTTTCCGCTGAAACTACGTATTACAATTATTAAATCTTGTGAAAATAACTCATCATCTCGAGTTATGACGTCATATGATGACTGCAGCTAATTTGATCTTATTACTTTGAACCCCCGTGAATGACTGAATGTAAACTAAAATTGTCGGCTATTTATAGGCAATTTGAGTGCTAAAACAGTGACCCCATAAATAACAGTCTAAAGGATTCAAGTCGGGACTGCGAGCTGGCCAACCTTGGAGACCTGTGCGTCCAATCCAGCAATTAGGAAAAATGTTGTCGAGGTATTGCCGAGTAACTACGCTAAAATGAGCTGGGGCGCCGTCGTCCATGAACCACATACTAGTTCTTATTTGTAGAGGTACGTCTTCTAAGAGAACGTCAAGTTCTTCAGATATAAACTGCGTATAGGAGTTTCTATTAAATCGAGGTGGTAAAAAGTATGGTTCAATAAGATAGTCGTCAATGATTCCTGCCCATTCATTCACCGAAAATTGTTGGTGGAAACGACCTTCTCTAATTTTATGAGGATTATCGTCCGCCCAAAAATTTTCGTTATGAAAATTTATAATGGCTTCTCTTGAAAAAGAAGCCTAATCACTAAATAAAATGTTCGGTAGAAAATTGTTGTTATGTGCTACTGTATGCAGCAACCACCTACTAAAATCAAATCTTGGCTGAAAATTACGGGGAAGCAGAGCTTGCACACGTTGAATATGGTATGGATATAGTTGATAAAGATACAAAACCCTCCAAACAGTTAATGCACTTGTTTGAAGTTGCACTGCTACCTTCCTGACATTAGTTGAATAATCGTCTTCTTTCTCTCAAAGTATAGCCTCTTCTAACTTAGGCGTGATTACTGTTGCAGGTCTGCCAGCAAGTTCCGTACTACGTTTAAAACTCCCAGTCTTACTCAATATTGCATAAAGCTGTCTAAATGTTTTGGCACCATGGCAGTACTCTGTTTGGATAACGTTCCTGATAAATTCGTCGAGCTTCTTCAGCATTTTTAGTTGCTAGGCCATAATTAAAATGCATCTTGGCCATTTCAGCGTTAGTAAAGTTATTCGTTTTTGACTTTTTATTGACAAAACAGGTAAATTAGACATCAAAACTTACCTCATAGTCGTTCTTATTCTTTCTCTCGAAATCGAAGCAAGATACGAAAAGAATTCAGGAAACAAAAAAGTTGTACTATTAGTTGGTAAATCCAAAAATAAAATCAAAATTAGAAGAAAGTCAGTGGCGTACATTCTTATGTCAATAATATTCGTTAAGGTGCTCTCCGGGATGCCACTGGACTTTATAAACTTAATCTAGTTAGGGCTAATTAAGCCCCTTATCATTATGAATAACGGTATCAAATTTTAATAAAATCGGGACAAGGATACTTAAAAAAAATTATAAGGAAACCGATTCCTTTTGAAAAACTTTAACACCTTGAATATCAAAAACGGGGCAACTCCGGACACATGTTCATATGAACTTGGTCTATTAGAATATCATAAGGAATCACCCCTTAATTTACGTACCGTACTTCTAAAACACCCTGTATACTGTGGAGGATCGTCAGTGTTTTATTTGATTGCATCGACTCCACGACTCCAAGTATAGAAACCTTATTGATTCAGAAAAAAAAACAGTTGAATTATATATATTAATATCTTGAGATTTAACAAGCCCCTGTAATAATTCTGTTCTCCATTGTTACAGATTAGACGTGCTGAACGAAGACAAGTTAACAAATATTATAAAAGATATTGCTAAAATTTAACGAGTGTATTTAGATTTAAAAAAAGAGCAGTGCCAATTCAACATAGCTATATAATGTACTTGTATATGTATATACTGAAAATAAATATTATTTATAGTAGTTTTCAGTTTTTTATTTTAATGCCAATAATCTAAAATTTTGAAGACCACCAATTTATAATATGAACAAGACATTGAAACATTTCAACAATCAAAATATCAAACATGTGCAATGATTTTTCGATTGCACAGCGGCCTACCACAATTGCTATTTAGTAATGACGGCTAAAAGAAATCACTTGACCTTATTTTCAAGTTTGTTAAATTACCGCTAGAGGGCGTACTACTATGCCAGTAAGTTGTAAAAAAGGGGCTTTTTACAATTTGCCTTGTATATTAAAAATCCTTGGACTTTTTTCTCTATTCTGAACAATTATTTTTCTTTCACATTTTTTTCTCTAACTGAACATTTTAGGTCACATGTTTGTATGAAAATTTCTTTCCGCCTCTTAAAATATCTACATATTGTTTTGGAACACCTTGTAAAGAAGGTAATATAGGGTCATTTTACATCAAACCAATCAAAATAAAAGGAGGTTTGACAGATCACCTCACCGTTTTTGATAATTTTTGGTACAGTTATTCTACCCATTTAGTAGATGAAAAATTCAAGATTTCAAATTTTTCTGACAAGTAGTTTTTTTTTAATTGATTTTTAAAAATCAAAAAAAGTGATCATTTTCCCTAAACATATATTAACAGAAATCAAGATATCTTAAAAACTACTTATACTAGAGCAATGAGTTATATCTCATTTAAAAGGTCTTGAAAATACCTTTCAAATGAGGTTCCACTTAATGTAGGTGTTGTACAATAAATTTTTCAAAGTATTTTTTTATTTTTTTCAAAAAGTTATATTATTTTTGTCAATATTTTAACAAGATATTCACCAAATTTCGGGATGGAGACATGATGGGTTTATAGGGAAGAAATATTAACAATTTGAAAACATAGCAAAAATTACAGAAAAGTGTTTTTTTTAGTTTTAAACACCATTTTTCAGAGTTTACCAAACTGTTTACTAAGTTGGGTTAATTGTTAACTTCCTTTCGTGTTTTTAAAGTAAAGCCTAAACAAAAACCTATAACCATCCTACCACCCATTCTCCTCCACATTCCCACCCCTAGAAAAAAAATTCAACAAGACCAAAAGTTTCGATGTTTGCTATTTTTTTTCAAGCAGAAACTTGTTGAAACTCCTACTTAACAGGTGCACCCTTACCATCCCACGCCCCAACCCTTTTCCACCATTTTTTGCTTGTATTTTCAGTGTTATCATTTTTTTTTCACCTTGTTCCCAATATTTCTTCATTCTGAAATTGGGCCAATATGTTGCTAAAATATTGACAAAACAAATATATATTTTTTCAAAAAAAATAAAATATTTTTTTTTTCAAAATTTTAAATTTTTTTTGAAACACCTACACTATCGGACAAAAGTAGAGCAACATTTTCGAAAAATGAAAGAAATCTCGATTTTATAATATTAAATGCATGATATCGTATTTAAATACATCGTGTCTTAAATATCAAAGTAGGCTTCTGTTATCGGCGACAACAGCTTTTTCCAACAATCAAAACAAATGAACTGATGTTGACGTAAACTTTCAAATACAGTATTGTAATGCGTCAAAAGTAAAGCAACATTTTAATATTTTCCTAAAAAAGAAAGGTTTTAGTAAAAGTAAAGGTTAAAGTATTTTTGCAGAGTTTATTTTATGTTTAATTAATATTTCTGTACTGTATTAATCATGCCACGAGGTATTCCAATTTCGAAAGAATTAAAGCAGAGAGTAGTGAATGCACACTTGGAAGGTACCTACAATACAAGCCACAATTTCAAGACGGCTTGTTTTACTAAGATACAGCGTATCCAAAATAATTTCAAGTTACATTCAAAGGGGACATTTAGAGAATCTACCGAAATCGGGAAGGCCGAAAAAGACAACAATTTGGACAGACAGACGCATTAAAAGGATTTCTCAAAACGATCCTTGGATGTCTGCACCTAGATTTTTGCTGAAATTCCCGAAATTATGGTTAGTCCACGGACAGTTCAAAGAAGGTTGATAGACGCAAAGTTATTTAGTAGACGCCCGGCTAAAAAGCCCCTTATTTCGGCAAGAAATAGAGTACCTAGGCTTGAATTTGCAAGTCGACATTTAAATTGGACAGTAGACGAGTGGAAAAAAAGTTTTATTTAGCGATGAAACGCGTTATAAAAATTTCAATTCTGATGGAATGAAGCGTGTAAGACGGCCAATCAACACAAGGTTTAATCCCAAATACGCTACACCCACAGTTAAATTCATTAATGACACCATGGATCGATTTGTCTATAGAGATATAATGCAAAATGTAATGTTGCCTTATGCAGAGTGGGAAATGCCGTTGCGTTTTATTTTCCAACAGGATAATGATCCAAAGCACTCTTCACGAATTGTTCAAGAGTGGTTTCAAGAAAATAACGTTCGGGTTTTGCAGCGGCCGGCACAATCCCCAGGCCTTAACCCCATTGAAAATCTATGGGAAGAAGTTGAACGTGGAATTCATACACAATTATTTCCAAATAAAGAATCATTGGTAAATAAAATCAATGAAGTTTGGACAAACCTTCCCGAAAATACTGTTTAAAAATTGATTGGCTCAATGCCGCGACGTTGTCGGCAAGTAATAAAAAATAATGGATATTCTATTAACTATTAACATAATACTTTTAGCTATTGTAATTATTAAATGTGTTTAATGTTTTTTTTTATCGTAATATGTAAAATAAAATACTGTTGACACAGTTTGTTGCTTTACTTTTGTCGCACTTCATTTCGTCGATTTTTATAATTATAAATATTTCTCTACCATCATTTTGTTTAAAGTGTACCAAAATATTGTGAAAAATTACTAATATTGTGGGGATAATATTTGATTAAAATTAGCCGGGGATTACAGTAATATAATAGATTTTTTAAACTCAAAGAAATAAAAGCACTTTGTTGCTCTACTTTTGCCCAATAGTGTATATCGAGTGGTACCTCATGCGAACGGTATTTTCAAGATTTTTAAATGAGATATAACTCACTGCTCTAGTGTTAGTAGTTCTTAAGATATCTCGATATTTCTTGGTATATGTTTAGGGAGAATTGTCAATTTATTTTCTAATCAATTAAAAAAAAATACTTTGTCAGAAAAATTTGAAGTTTGGGATTTTTCAGTTACTAGATAGGTAGAATAACTGTCCCAAAAATTATCAAAATCGGAGAGGTCACCTGCCAAACCTCTGGCTGATTTGATATGAAATGATCCTATAATAATAAAATAGTTATTTTACAAAAATCAGTGGCGTAATATTTTTCCTGGTCATCTGATATTTTGTGACCTCCAATAACACTAACTTATACCTAAAAGTTCAGTTCTGTATTGTAACTAGATCCTGATAAATAAAAAAAAAGCACTTTGATGACGCCATCTTCTAGGGCATGTAGCTCGGTATGGAAGTATTATTTGGGGTCCTATGTTAATATGAACTTCTTTTGATATTTTCTTTTATGTGGAATCATACCTCCAAAATTTTTATCATCAGTTCCGAACAATCAGTATAAATTTTAAGATAAAACACTTTTGTCTATTGGCAATTTTAAATATTTCATTTAAAGTCCAAAATTGGAAAGATAATTGTACCATAACAACAGAAAAATACATGCAATTTAAAAAATAACGTCACAATTACCCTTGTTACTGTCTCATTACGTCTTGCTCCAATTTTCCCGTGTTTCTTTTCAGAACTTTAAGAAAATCCTAGAAACATGGAGAGAACTTTCTACTTATCAGAAAACTCGACTACATACATCATTTTTCTGAAAGTAAGTCATGTTGTCTGAACGTATTATTAAAAATCCGCTGCAGGGTATGGAAATAAATTATACAGGCTGTCTCTGTACAACTTTACATGATAGATACCTCAAGACCAACGTTATTTTTTCTCGCATCATCTTCTTTTTGCGGTGGAACGCAGCAGGCGAAAAAATCCAATTTGGTCCGTTCTGCGTCCTGCAACGATTGAGGCAGATGTTCATTGAGGGTCTCGGGCAGTAAGAGCGAACATAGTCCTCCAGCCATCAACATAAAACCCATGATAACCAAAGGGAGGATTATCATGTCAGAGCCCTTTAAAAAAATATAATTTTTTTTTTTGGTCCGACAAGACTTTCTCTTATTATTTATTACGCATTACTTTTCTGTTACCTGCTGTTATAACTGACAGTATTTCAAAGTAAAATAAAGCTACTTTATTGTACTGGAGCATGCAGTACTAGTACAATAAAGTAGCAGTTTATGTCCGCCAAACTGTAAAATAAACTGTCTGTTACTCCCTTAAATAAACAATAAAGGCATTGTTAAGTCCTATAGGCAACATGGATTTTTAAATAAAAAGTCTACTACTACTAAGCTGTGCAATATTACCCAATATACAGATTGGCAAAAAAGTCGCGCATAATGCCTGTAACTTTTGAATTACCTCGTATACGAAAAAGTGACCTTTATGAAACTTGTTCAGTAAATTATTCCCCACATTTATACCTGCATAAACTTTTTCTGTCATTTCTGGTTTGGTTGCCATGAAGACTAACTTACTTTTCTTAAATGGAACATACGGTTGCACATTTGGATTCTACTGGGAAAACTGAATTTTTTGTACTTCAAATTTTTATTTATTTGAAATTGTAACAAACTTTATAATAACAAAATAAATAGTCGAGAAAACTGAACAACTTAACCTTGGAATAATAGACAAGTGACGCCTTTTTGGTGGATCGGGTGTTCGAAGTGACCACCGTTTTCTGATAAGCAGAGCGCCAGTCGATCCCTGAACCTGTCTACAACGTTTTAAAGAAAGTCCTCTGAAGTGGCCCGAAGGTCAGCACTAATTCTGACTTTTAAATTAAAGATTCTAAGTCATTTGGACGGTTAACGAAGACTTTGTTCTTTAAGTGTCTCCAGAGAAAGAAGTCGAGCGGGGTTAAGTCCGGAGATCGCGCTGGCCAGTCAATAGCATCTCTTCTGCCTACTCAACCTCCTGGAAATTGTTCGCTTATGTATTGTCTAACATTTGCCACATAATGCGCAGGTGCTCCATTTTGCTGCAACCATACTTGTTCGTTTATGCCATTATTTACACCCGGTAAAACCATGTGGCAAGAAGGAATTATGTGATTCCTAAGGAGGTCCAGATATTTTTCGCCATTCAAATTACCATCTATGAAAAAAGGTCCCACAATATGTCTAACAACTATGCCCGCCCAAACATTAACTTTTCGGGCCTCTGAGTTTGACCTTCCTGGAACCAGTGAGTATTTTCAGCAGACCATAAACGATAATTGTGTCTATTAACAATGCCATTTAAATGGAAAGTAGCTTCATCCGAGAAAATTATATTTCTTGCGAAGTTATTATCGTTATTGCATCTTTCCATTATCGGCTCACAAAATTCAGCTCTTCTATCAAAATCGTTCTCGTTTAACTCGTGCACCAATTTAATTTTGTAGGGATGCAACTTCTCTGCCATTCGCCTGGATGATTGTGTTAGATTTTCAAGTCTTGAGAGCATGATATCCAAAGCTTTGTCTCCCCCGGATGCTGATTTGGGTCGACCTGATCTAGCGGCTTCCATAACACTGCCTGTTTTTCGAAATTTCTTTACCACTCGACACACCGTTTTCCTAATTTATTGGAGGCCTATTTGATATATATATATATATTGATATAATTCATTGAAAATTTGACAAGCCTGATCTTGCGATCTCTTCATATTTCCGTAACCGCTTGTTGTTAAAATTTCAACTCGTTGTTTCTCATTCAGATGAACCATAGTGTCAACAAATTAGAAATCAGACAACGGAAAATTAAACAGGAGCTCAAAATTGACACCTCTTAGGTCACTGTCATGAAAACACCTTGACTCAACTGGTGGGCATTAGGTAAGAATAATTATAATTAAGAAGTTTTTCATTTTTGAGCTGTCATTATCTCGGAAACGCTTGCAGATGAAAATTTAAAATATAAAAGATTCAGAGTTTTCCCAGTAGAATCTAAATTAATTTGCAATTAAATGCAGGTATTTCATTTAAAAATAGTAAGTTGGTCTCTATGGCAACCAAACCAGAAATAACAGAGAAAACTCATGCATGTAGAAATGTGGGGAATAATTTACTCAACAACTTTCATAAAGATCACGTTTTTGTATACGAGGTAAATCAAAAGTTACAGGCATTATGCGTGACTTTCTTGCCACTCTCTATAGCTAAAAGCCTGGACACTAGATGCCAGGTAGACGCGATTTACACAGATATCGCTAAGGCATTTGGTAACGTGTTGCACACTATCCTCGTAAAAAAAGTGCGATCCGAATTTGGATTTCATGAGAACATGGTTAAACTGTTCGAATCATATTTGCAAAATAGAAAACAACGAGTGGTTGTTAGGGGATATTATTCTGATTATTATGTGATTGCTTCCGAAATCGCGCAGGGCTCTAACCTTAGGCCATTGTTATTTTTTTTATACATCAACAGTATAGTTGAAGAAATAAGTCAATCCAATGTATTAATGGTTGCCGATGACTTAAAACTTTATATAAGGGCCAAAGATGCCAATAATTATTGTCGAAATTTCCAGGAAGATTTAAATAAACTATATCAGTGAACAATTAAAAATCGGTTGTATTTTAATATAAGTAAGTGTTATGTTTTCAGCTTGAGTAGGAAAAAAATAATAATAAATTATGAATATTTCATTTTCGATTCTGAATTAACTTTTAAAGCTCATGTATTTGAAATAAGAAATGAAACTCTAGAATGTATGGTTTCGTAGTTAGAAATTGCAGACTGTTTACAAATATGAAACGTATAAGAGTTCTCTACCGGGTGATGCATGGCTTAGTTGAACATAGGAAACCCCATGTACATTTTAAGGTGGCTAAATATTGGCTCCCCTGTAGCCAACACCAGCAAATTATTATTTGGCATTGACAAAATGAAAAATAGCGTCAGTGACAACATTTTTATTAAAGGCGCTTTAATTATAGCTCAATATGAGCTATTCCATTAAGGAAGAGTAACTATGATTAAGTGGTATTATACAAGAAACATTTTAAGAGCAGTATCTAAAATATTTTTAGTTCAATTTCTCATAAGCCTATCCCTTCCATTTCATTAATTAAACTTATCATTTACAAAATTTAAGTTCATAGGCATTGTAATAAATAACTGTAAATGCTCAACTCAGAATGTCAATAGGGCTGAACAAGTCGTAGGAAAACAACAAACCACAGTGTTGCGCACTTTATAAATATTTGCCTTATAAGTATGAAAAACATCAAGAGGTACGACCAGGTGATGAAGAACGGAGAAAAGTATTCTGTTTTGAGGTAATGGAAAGAGCAAATAATAATAGGGATTTTTTGAGAAATATTTGTTTTGATAAATGTACATTCACACTTAACAACGAATCAAATGTTAAAAATTGCCGGTATTGGAGCCAGAAAAATGAACATCGTCTTGTTCATACTCAGGCGCAATATCCACATAAATAAATGTTTGGGCGGGAATTGTAGGACATTACATTATTGGACCAATTTTTATAGAAGGCAACCTTACAGCAGTGACCTATTTGTACATACTACAAAATCGAATTGAACCCGCACTAGAAGAAGTTACGAATTAAGTATACGCGAAAATCAGGAGATCTGGGGCCCAATTCTCGAAGTAATTCGAATAAAGTCCGTATACGATCATTTTTCGTTTATCATTTTCGCATACGAACGCCAAATATTATTCTCGAGCATCCTTCGAAATAGATTTCGATTGCGGATGTCTTATTCGAATGGAAAGCATTGGCAACAACGCGTTTGACCAAGTGCCAGTAGCCCACATAGTTAAAGACAGAAAATTTTAACTGAACGGCAAAAGGAAGAAGAAAACGGCGGTTAACCAACATTATAAATATTTATATTTTTCATGTCAGTCAAGCGTTTGTTTTTCTGTTATTAAAATACCTAATATGGAGTCAAGAACAGGCAGCAGTTTAACGAAACAACAAAAAGGACGTTAGTTCATTTATTGAAGACCATCCTAAACTTAAAAGTTCTAAATTTACTAAGGATGTTACTTATAAAAAAGGTCAGCATTTATGGAAAGAGATTGCCTCAAATTTAAATTCTATCATTAAGGTCGTTCATAATTGGTAATTAATTATTAAAATTTAACTATCACTACTATTTTCAATCTAAATTTTAACTACAGTCTAGACAAAGAGAAACATAAATTAAAGTCGACAAAATCTTGAACTGTCCGAGATTTCCGACCGAGAACGTCACCAATGTCACTTTTGTGAGGTTAAAAACGATCATCCGTATGCGAAATTTCAGTTTCGCAAGGCTTGAGGCAGACGATCGAAATCCGTCTGAAAAACCCGCATACGACAGAAACTCGCATGTTCGAGAATGCAATTTTTTGTTTTCGTTCGAATAATTGAAGATTTCGGCAAATTTTCGTATGCGAATACATTCGAGAATAGCGCCCCTGGTATCAAATAGATGGTTATCCTGCCCATAATTCTCTGATGGTTGGGGAATACTTGCAAAATATTTTTAACGGAAATATAATTGGCCCACGGCATCTAATCTTTTGGTCAACCAGGTCTCCTGATCTTTCGCCAAACGACTTCTTTCTGTGGGGTCACTTAAAAAATTTCATTTATAAAGACGTAAAATTTGAAAATGTAGACCAGCTAAGAAACTGTATTTCATTAGAATATGACAGAATTAAAATATCAACTCAGTAATGTTAGAAATGAATTTTATGATCGGTTAGGATATTGTTTAGCTGTTAATGGAGGAATGGTTGTTTGAACATTTCGTCGGTTTCCCCACGTAGTGGCGTAACTGCCAAAATTGAAATTTTTGAGTTACGCCACTAGAATACATAATTTAACATGTTCTAACGAGTGATTTTTAATCATTTTGCTCAAGGGAGGCCATGCATTTTAAAAGCATCATGGCCGTACTGCGTAGATAAGATGACATGATTGTTTTATGACATTTACGTCTTATTTGAATTTGTGTATTTGTAAAGTTTAAAAATTGGAGAAATTTTGTAATTTTTGCAGTTATTTGAAGGTAGGTTACTATTGCTTTAACTAATATTTCTCCGGGGAGTCGTCTTTTGACTATTATAAAGTGCTATTTGCAGGATATGATTTAATTTTTTATTTTTTTTTTTATTTTTCAGCGTATCAAGTTTTGGTGAAGCTTTGTTGCCGGATTGAAAGTTCTACAGTAAAAATGTTTAGTGAAGCACAAAAAATTTTTATTGTTGAAAGTTTTTTTAGAAATGGAAACAAAATAAGCGTTGTGTGGAATTACTCTATGCATGACTGCTTTGATGAATTTCGAACCGAGTTTCCTGATGTTGCGGTGACCTTTCATAATTTTCGTACTGGGTCACAATACCTAATTGATAAATTTCGTCAGACTGGTTCTGTTCAACATAAAAAAGGGGCTGGAAAACCAACGAAACGATCGAATGAGGTTATTGAAGAAGCGCGACAAATTATGGAAAATAATCCTTCAACTTCTATTAGGCATTTATCTCAACAAATTCAGCAAACGGATTTGTGCTACAGTACATGTCAAACACTTTTGAAAAAGGATCTGCATCTATACCCTTATCGTGTTCCGGCTATTCATGAACTCCTTCCCAATGACGTTCCCCAAAGACTTAATTTTTGTGAATGGTTCTTAAACAATTTTCAAGAAGAAAATAGTGGTGCTTTTGAAAAAACAATATAAAAAAATTTTTTACCGATGAGGCTTATTTTTATTTATCAGGCTATGTTAATTCACAAAATATGCGAATGTGGAATACGCAAAATCCGCATGTTTTTGTAGAAAGACCTCTTCATCCTCAAAAAGTTGGTGTGTGGGCAGCAATTAGTTCTAGAAGAATAATAGGCCCAATTTACTTTGATGGCACAATTACAGCTGAGAGATATCGGATCGAAATTCTGACAACATTTATTAATGAGCTTCACGATGATGAATTGCGGGAAGGTTACTTCCAACAAGATGGCGCTACACCTCATGTAACCAGAGAAAATTTAAATTTTTTAAGTGAATTTTTTGAAAACAGAGTTATAAGCCGAAATATGCAACAAATATGGCCACCTCGTTCCTGCGATTTAACACCCTGCGATTTCTTCTTGTGGCCTTTTATAAAAAACTCCATTTATCGAACACCAATTGAGGATATAAATGATCTTAAACGAAGGATTTCAGAAAAAATTGCCGAAATTAATAATTCTCCAAACGTATTGGTTAATGTGTCTCTGAGGGTAAGAAGAAACATCAGAAGGTGTCTAGAAGTAGGAGGCGGCCATATAAGTAGGCTTTCAAAGTAAGATAGCTCAGGATTTTATATTACATACCGTCAAAAAACATTATTTTAGGTTTTCGACGTGACAACGCTGCTTTCTTGCAAATTCGCCCTATGATTTAATCTACGCGCTACTGCTACACTATGTATACTGGGTCACAGCCGCCCTTGAGCAAAATAATTAATAATCACTCGTTATAACCTCAAGCAGTATTACACGTAGAGGCGTACCTGTTTTGCTGAAATTCAATTAATAAATTTTGGCTTAACTGCAATTGAACGTAACATATTTTTCACGTAGCGGCGTACCTGCGCCTTACGCCCCTACATGAGATTGAAAATATTTTTATTAAATAATTTATTGATATGGCGTAACTGCAAGTCATATGGTTATAAACCTAGAAATATTTAGTTTGCCGGTGTGTTTGTAAGTGCTCCTTGAAACTAACCACGGCCAGAACGAGGGTGACAGCGCTCATAGTGCCACACTGATAAAACTGTGCTCCCTTAATCAAATAATCTGATTTATTTGGTGAATAATTATTGGTAATAAATAAATGTGATTTTAATCAACTAAATTTGATTTAACTGAAATAAATGAGAGTATTTCGTTTTATTTGCAAAGTTATTTGACTGTTGGTTGATTTGTGTCAAATCATAGAACCCTTCAAACAAATATCTTACCAAAAAACCTCTAAAATAACAAAATCTAAATAACTAATTATTTAATCGAACTAATTTTTATTTAGGAACTAAATCCCGTTAATCGCTAGTTAAATCACCCGATAGAGAACTATTTAAATGTCTAGGTCATTTAAACTAAATAATTACGTATTTACATTAAATCCTGAATATAAAACGACCGAATACTTACAAATAACTAATTATTTAATCGAAGTACATTTCAAGTTAAGAACTAAATACCTTTAACTTTAATTTAAATCATTCATTGCCGAGCTTTTCGAACAATTTGGTCATCCAAACAAATAATTAAGTATTTAAATGAACTCCTGTCGCCTACTTTGGGCTTTGAGTAATTTGATTGGCTATACAAAAGTGGCCTGATCATGGCGTTTTGGTCATTGGTGTTCGATTTTGTCTTGTAGAAATTTATGAGTGAGAGTGAAATCTTCTTTGTTAGTGGCTCAGAAGTTAGTGATTCCATCAAAAATTAAAACGAAGATATGGGGAGTAAACGTAATATGAATAATTATTTAGAAGATTGGGGTATATCGAGGGGTATATCCCATATGTTAGATACTTTTCAAGGTAGGAAACTATATTTGAATATTTTAGTTACGCATGAAACGAGTTAAAGAAGTAAGATAAGAGGCAAAGAAAAGATACTTGTAATACCTAATTTAAAATTTCGAACACAAAATCTTTTTAGAAAAATGTAGCCAGGTATTTATAAATCATGGCTACCTAGGTTACAAATAAGACAGTTTTTCTCAATTTTCACCATAATTCAATACCTATCAAACCTCCTAACGTAAAAAATATAATATAATAAATATAATATTAATAATTATTGTACCTAATATTTGCAAATTTGACTTTATTTAATTTTTTATCAAAGTTATTAACTTCTCTATAATGTTTTATTGACGTATATTTTAAGGGGAACAACAACTAATGGTCGGTTTATACAGCAAGATAACATAACATAAAAATAAAATAAGAGTTGAATCTACAGACCTGCCATAAGACGTTTATAGAAACACATAACATAACATAAAAATAAGAAATAAAATAAGAGATGGTTATCTTTTAAATTTTATGTTATTTTTATGTAAAAATAGTTGTGCGCGTGCGCGTAATTTGTCATAACCTTTATTTTCGGCAAAAATGTGTTTTTTTTCTGTTGGTTTGCCTTATTATTTGAACACTATAAACAATTTGATAAGGTTTGTGATTATTATGGTAGGTGTAGGTACTGATTAAACCATATTCAATAGCAACATTTCAATATTTCTTATTTTTATGTGACGTCTGTATAAACACGTACTTGGATAAAATAAGAACTGATTTGAGTGAACATTCTGATCTATTGAAAATTAAAAAAAAGGTATTTAAACCAAATAAATTTATATTTGATCTAAATAAATATAAAAGACAAGTTAAACAATTATGTACTTGAATAAAAAAAACAATCACTTTGATGGAAATCACCGGTTTATTTAAATCAAATCACTTAAATTGTTTAATTAAATAACGTTGTTGTTACGGCAAATACATGTAAAACAAAAGTAAAATAAATATATACATACTTGATAAAATATATATAAATATCAATCAAATAAACATTTTGTTAACTTAACTTTTAACCTATTTACTTTAAGTCATTGAAACGGCTTATTTAAGTTACGTTACTGTTAAGGAAATAAATATTTGCTTGAATTTTGTATTTAGTGATTTGTTCCAAATAAAAAGTGATTTGTATCAAATCAGATGATACTAATTGAGGCAAATAATTCCTTGGTATTTTTCAAATACATATTTGTTTGGCTAATAGGAAACAAATATTTATTTGAGTCAACTGTAAATTTTTTTAACTCAAATAATTAATTTTATCAGTGCATAGGTTATAACTTAAAACATTCAGGAAATCTTTACATTCCATCGCAACTATACCCTGTCATCAGATGCTCTAGAACCAAAAAGCCTTATGATGTAATACCGATGAGTTTTAGAGACTTTTTGGATTTCAAATCATTTTTCAAAGAGCTAAGGATTTTATCGGTTACAGAAAGCGACTCCAATAAACCTATGAAATGGACGGATATAATGAACTTGATGGTTAAAAAAGAGGAACCAATGTCAATTTTCTTTAAATACAGTCATAACGACAATTCTTATGATAAAATCGTCCTGAAACAACGTGTACCTCTTTCGAATGTTACTCTGAAACCCTTAAACTCTGGACGAATCCCAATTTCAAAAAAGAAATATGACGATTTAACATCTCTTTGTAAGGGAAAAACTCCTGTTGTTCGCATGCCGGAATTGCAGGAGTTCTTTTTTTCTTTACCTGATGAAAATTAGGTTTAGCAATGTTTTTTGTTCTAGCTTTTAAGAGTTTTTCAAATTTTGTTCATTCATATTATTTTTTAATTTTACTTTTTTACGGTTCGTCGGCGTATCTGAGGCCATCTAGAACCGGTCATCGACCGTACGGTTTTTAATCGTGCGGTCTACCGACCGGGGAGTGTGAAACGGAACTAGAGATGACGCTTTGGAACAGGATCTGTTTTTTTCGAAACAGGTTTTAATATTGAACAGGTTGGAACAGGTATGAATCGATAGGTTTTCCTGTTCCGAAGAAACAGTAAACTAACTGCGAAGCACTCCGAAGCAGACAAACTGCGATCGCGGTATCGTAGTCGTCTCGTTTACCCGTTCCAGCTGTGCCGTTCTGTTGCAGCAGTCCAGTCGAATCTTTTACCTTGTCTGCTGCGGCGCTTGCGACAGAAAATCTATTGTCGGGCTGCGACCGTCAATGCATAAACGAGAATCCGTGGCTCTGCCTTAGCTCGCGCGGTGTTGTCGATGTTTTAGAAAATACACAAAAATAACTAATATTTATTACTTTTTATAACAAAAATTTTTTTAGTTTGTGATTGAAGATTTATAAGACATTTGTAATTTGCACATATTACACTGTGCGTTTGTGTTATCGATGACTGTAAAAAAAAATCCAAACAGGGCTACTTTTGTTTCTCATCATTAAACTGTTTAATAAACTCATTGTAAATTTTATAAAAAAAACCCTTGTACTTACTTAAATCGGTGACATTAATAGAGACACACCACGATGTACTACGTACAACGTATAAAACACAAATAGAGCGAGACGAAAACAAGTAGAAAACAGCGGGGAAGTCCCTAAAAACGAATATTTTAATTATACTTCCAACTAGTTCAAACGCTACTTTGCTATTAACGCGACAACCGGCAACAACGAACACCGCGTAATCGCAACAGGATAAAGAACAGCACCAGCCGCCCGCGCCAGTGCGAAACAATTAGGCAGAATTGTTGATCCGCGTTTTGAAACAGTTTGGAACTGAAACAGGTTTCTTGAAACAGGTACTTTTTAAAACTGCAACAGGTTTTACCTGTTATTAAAAAAGTCCTGTTTCAACCATCCCTAAACGGAACCCTCATCCTACGAGATATCCGATCTCATCCGGCCTGTCCGGCGTGAATAGGATGGTTTTGATGTCGATTCATTTTACACTCTTCCCTAAGACAACAGCACGCGGTGTTTCCCAAGCGGTCACCCATCCAAGTACTCTCCTTTCTTTTTAAAGTCTTTTATTTCCTATTAGGTATAATACTAAGCTTAATATCTAAATTAATCTACCTGGAGCCTATTGCCCTCACACAACTAAATTAATGATTGCGTAATTACAAAGTCCCTTAAGTATTTAATTTTAACAGTGTTGGGCGCATATGGGCCGTATAAATACGACCCAAAATGCGCCCAAAAGACAGAGCCATAGGCTCTGCGGCCGTTGGAATGGCCTAGGATACAGCTTAGTATTTAAATATAATTTTTTATTTACACCCGTCCCGGCAAGTGCCTTTACGGGGTGTTGATACGATGCATTGCCTCACGGCTCAATAAAATTTTCTCAAACTTTTAACACACATATAATCATGAAGAACTGAAACGCCAAAGCAAGCACTCTAGGAAAAATGCAAAAAAACCCAGTCAGATTAGCTATCACAACTCATATTGTCATTCGCCCATAGTGGATGATTTGAATGCGAGTTAAAATTACCATTCCGCTGCACGGCAGAAGAGGCATTTATAGAGAAGGCGTGTCTTGTCATGTGGGCGTCGCCGTTTTGTTAGTCCGTCCCGCTGCCGGTTCTCGTGTCGAGTGATCGCGTTTCGGGCTGCAAATCCGCATCGAACAGTCAAGCGATGCTGAAAGTTCAACGCATATTTACAGCTCTCGCGCGGATCACTTTTTGGTCTTTGTTTAAGTTTGTATGTTAGTGAATTTTTGTTTTACGTTATTTTTGTTATTGTTTATCTATATTTACTTGTTTGTTTGTTTGTTTATTTATTGTCCGTTGTGTTGTTGTTGTAAGTCCGGCAGTGGGGTATTGTAAATTGGTAGCTTGTAATATAGTGGTTTATGTTTTGTGTGTCCGTCGTTGTCGGCACGTCTGTTTGTAATGTTTCTGGTCAATGGTGAAGCCTGAAGTTTGTATGTATAAAATTTGTCTGAAATGTCGCGTATGTATGTAATTATGTCTTGTACAGCTGCCATGTCGTGCAGGTCCGCGATCCTGACGTATCTATTTGATGACGTCACGCATCGCAGGATCTTATTTTCCAGTCTCAGCAAACGTTGTTGCTGAGTACTGGAAGCACTGCACCACACGGGTGCTGCGTAGGTCAGTACTGGTCTTATAATTTGCATATAAATTAGTCTTTTGTTTGTCGGTGATAGGTAGGAATTCTTGGATAAGATGGAATAAAGGCTTTGCATTGCTGCAAAGCCTTTTTTGAGGATTTCAGATATGTGAGGTTTAAAGGAGAGTCTCTCGTCTATGGTTAAGCATAAATATTTAAATCGTCGTTGTGGTGGAATTGGGGTGTCGTTGATTTTCAGGGGAATGAAAATCCTGTTGTTTGTAAACTTTTTTGTTAAAGTTGCGCAAACAGTCTTAGTTGGGTTAACCGCAATTTTCCATTTTTGAAAATAGGGCTCCAGAATGTTAATATGCGTCTGAAGTTGACGCTTAGCGGCTTCCGCGTAAAACGATTGCGCGTAGATTAATGCATCATCCGCGTATAGTGTAAGTTTTGTGAGGGGGTACCTCGGGAAATCATCCAAGTACTAGCCGCGCTCGACATCGCTTAACTTCGGTGATCTGACGGGAACAGCCCATTCATATTATATTTTTGTACCTATTCGTTTTATATTACAAGTGTAAATTGTCACTTTCCAAATAAAAGCAATTATTTTTGTTCATATAACTACGTTTTTTACAAATATTTTTAAGACATCTATTTTGGCGTAACAGAAAATTTCCCAAAAAATATTGTCAGGTAGTGGCGTAACTAAATAAAATATTTGGCGTAACAGGAAATCTTCAAAAAAAAAAATATTGTCAGGTAGTGGCGTAACTAAATAAAATATTTGGCGTAACCAAAAAGCTCCAAAAAAATTTTGTCACGTAGCGGCGTAACTGAATAAAACATTTTTTTTTGCGAAACGTGAAACAATTACACATTCTTAACGGTGCCTATATAAAGCTTAATTATTGAGCAATTGACTACCAAAACATCGTTAGCACAACTCGAATATATTTTACTGTACGACTAATTAATTGGGTGCAGTTTTTGTTTTTCTACTCTCCTGAACAATTTATAAAATGCTGGTTACGCCACTACGTGGGCAGACCGACGATTTAATTAATTTATGTGTTTTTAATGTGAAATAATCTTAATTCGTTATGTCCAGCTTTACGTCAATTTTTGACAATAGCGTCATAGAAATCATTTGCTGGTTTTTGCTGTATTACCTAAACTATGAAAATTTCCTAATTTTGCCATCACATTTAATTGAATAAGTTAGGATTGGCTCATTAAAATTTATTCAAACTTGGCACATGTGTTTATTATATCGACCTCTTCGAAAAATTATACTTAATTCAATTTTTCTCTAAAATGTACAGGGGAGCCAATATCTAGCCACCCCAAAATTTTCATGTGATTTCCTATGTTCCACTTAACCATGCATCACCCGGTATATTGCGTATGTAAGAAGTGTTTTGGAACATTGCTTAATTGTATAGAGTTCATACTATGAAAGTAATAAGTAAAGCATAGAAAAAATCCAAAATAAGTTTCTAAGACATATTCATTATAAAGTAACTGGAGTTTATCAAATGCATATACCCAAAACCTATGTTATGAAAACGTACAAACTTAAGACCTTAGAGTATCGCAAAAAAATAACATTTTTTGTGCTTTTCTTACACAAGCTATAATCTTTATGTGCCTTCTTATAGAACAAGACATCCTCTGATATTGTATGTTGATAACGCCCGTACAAATTGCTATAAGAATTCACCTTTTACACTAAATGTAATGTATATGCTGTATAATCAAATTCAGAATAAATGTGATTTGTTTAATATTAGTAACGTTAAGCTTAGGAATATGTTAAATACAATATTTTAGTTTTGTTATACTGTCTCTGTCAACTATCCTACTCTAGAATAATTGGATCTACTGTAGAGTTTTTAAATAAATAAATAACAGTATATTAAAGTTTACGTTTTATAAACCTCATTTTAGCGCACGCACCAAACATACACGACAGCAAAATAAAACATTTGTGAACATCATTACCAATCTTAGAAAAACAAAGTAAACTGTTTCATAAAAAGTTCATTACGATACTGAAAACGATATCAAAACAGCTTTTTTATGAAACCAAATTAGAAAAAAAACTTTTAAGGCATGTGGTCCACTATTTAAAGAACAAAACATCCTTTCAAATATAGATGTAAATATCGAAATTCCTTTTAACTTTGACAACTTAGAAAACGTATAAAAACCACTGTACATTGATTGTTATCAGTTGGGTAAAAAAAAAAAAAACTTACCAAATAGTTAACCAACGGTATAAATATGGGCCCTAACATGCCCACGACTGAACTGAGCGACATCCCCAGTCCTCTGACTACAGTGGGGTACAATTCCGAAGCCATCAACGGCAGCACTACAAAGGACGAGGAAATACCCATTTTTCCAACGCAATAAAGCGCTAAAGTTATGGTGTAATCTGAAATTAGAAAAAAAAAATATTTTATCCACAAACTCTATTACAAGTAGACTTTTTAACGCTTGTTGTCAGTGTCTCATATGTCATTTTATGACACTAGTGGTAAAAGTGGATTACTTATAACACTAGTAATAAGAATTAAATTTTTTATTGTACAGGGTGTTTCCTCAAATTTTCATCATCCAAACCGTCCGAATTTACTACTTAAAGAAACAATTGAGCATCACTGGTGAACTTTTTGACCTATTCTATACTATTCCTTAATAGAACACCCTATATATTATGTGTTTATTGCATTACCCCCTTAAGTTACGTACCGTACTTCTGAAACACCTTGTATATAATCTGATGTGCTTTTTACTACCCATCATCCATTAAATGATTCTGATTTGCACTTTTTTATGGTAATTGTTTTATTGTGAGTTTATTATTTAAACAATTTTTCTGTTCACCATCTGCTTTACTCTCACTTTATATGTTTCAACATTTTTTAAAAGTAGTTGTTAATAATAAATAAGGAATACATATTTCCAATAATTTCCATCCCCTCGTTAAGTGAGCTTATAAGAATATGATTACTCGTTTTAACAAATTACGAAATAGGTAAAGCACTAAGGCATTATTTAAAGAATAAATTGTTTTTTGAAGCAAAATTTTTCTTCAAGTAACTTTTTTTGTTACTTGGCCTAAGATTGTCGAACTTTTACATACATTTTCTTATTTTAAATGGTGTATTTTCAAATCTAAAAACATTTTAAAGTTAATAAGAGCAAGAAAAATACTTGATTTTAGCATAAAATGTTTCGAAGAAAGTTTCTCTTTTTCAAGATTACCTATTGTTAGAACAAAACAACCACTCTATTATTTGAAAATATTCGTACTTATACGGACTAAAAATTGGTTAATTTAATTATGTTAAATATTTAATTAAAGCAATTAGTATTTTAGAATGACTTTTTGTGATATTTGACCAAAAAACACGACTCTTAAACCAATATATAGTTGATGCAAAACAAAAACCGATGCACAAGTGAGTTTCATCCAAGAAAACGAATTGGTACAAGAATTTCTTTAATATGTTCTTTCAAAAATACCAGTCATTTGAAAACTACTTCAAATTCACAATTAAATTCACCGCGAAATCCAAAAATCAGTAAATTAATATCGAAGTAAAGGATCAATGTGTCAGCGATGTGAAAGATGACAAGTTCTAAAATGCAGGATATTTTATTTGTTTTGCACCATAGTAACATTTGCAACAACAATACTGTTTTTGGTGCCGATAAATAAATAAAACGCACATTTTTGCGAACATAAGTCTTCTATGTATAACCATTCGTTTATTATTCTTTTTCTCGAAAACGGTTCATTTTATCTTCAATAAAAAAGAGTACCTTTTTTTTACTCTAATGTGCAAGCTACCCAGATTTATTTTTTTGAAGTCTTTATCATACAGGGTGTTAAAAATTTAAGTAATAAGTTGTAAAGCTTAGTCCGCCCCTGGTAAACTAAAAAAAATAAATATGTTTCAAGGACACGTGAAGTGTGAGGTGTCCATCACATTAAATTTTTATTAAATTATATTAACTGCTTTGTAAGTTATTCAAGAAAACCCGGTTTTCAGCGGCTTTCTCCAGGGACACATATCTCCGTAGACAGGGCCTGTAAGAAAGAATTTTACAGGAACTTGTCGTCTTATTTTTTCATGTTCTATCTGAATCTGAGAGGTTTACCACATTTTCCCTGACACCTGTACATTGGTTGGGATGTAACTAACAACAAAGAAATAAGGTAAGTCACTCGATATTGTATGACTTTAATTTTGAATTTGTTAGAGTAGGTATAGTCCAACACAAGATAAATGGTCATGATTTTACCTGCTTTATAACGGTCGGGTGATTGGCTGGTTTGTAAGCCTTTCTCAGTAACAGGGAGGTATTAGGTATGTTTTTATTTTGATAATGTACGTATTTTAGGTATAATCAATTATACCTTTCGACACATTGGAAATTGTCGAATTATTATTAAATAATTTGAAATTACCAACCATAAGCAGCAAAAAAGAGGTACTGCAAGAGTTCCTTAGCCAACTATTTTGAAGATAATTATACAGAAAAAAAAACAAGTTAAGTTACTAAAAACCAAATCGTATGATAAAATATATTGCGTAGATGAGGCCATAAAAGCATCCGGTAACATACCACTTAGATTGCCCACCTACTATTGCGATTTGAATCCTGTACAAATGATATGGACCGAATTAAAAAACAAAGTTAGACGCAATAATGTAAACCCAAAAATGTCCGCTAATGTAATTAAAGTAATTAAAACTCAGTGTGAATTAAGTGCGTTAATCATGTACTTGAAGAAAATAATTATAAAAAATTTTGAGAAAACATAAAACCTTTAATTATATCAGTGGATGTTCGTGATAGTATAGATTCAAACTATTAAGATGACTCATTTTACTCATAAGGTTTTATACAGGGCGTTCCACAGAAGTTCCGCATTTTCAACCCGGTTATTACACAGATGTCAACAAAGCCTTTGCCATTTGTGGGAATCAAGTGTTGTTTTTAACTCCCAACATTAAACGGTGAGGCTTTGTATATTCCTCGAGTCAGGTTATTTTACTGGTTCGTTTAATATATTGGTTGGGTGAATTAAACAGTCAGATCCCATTTAATTTGGCATTTATTCATCCAATTCGGCACTTGTTTACACAATAACACTTTAATACATGATGAAATACTAACTTATAACATTACTAACTTTTCATAACCTTACTACACTTATTACTTGATGCTTTTATTTCAGCCTATGCTATTTTATCATGTCCGTCGGACGATGACCCACTTTAAATTTTGACGTACGTATTGACCTTTCAAGGGTTTAATTCGCAGTGGTTCTCGAGGAGCCGTCAGTGTCCTCTTGTCGCTAAAAACTGTCAGACTGGCCAATCACAAGGCAACATATTTCGCGTGTTGTGTTCTAATTGGCTATTTACTGTTTTCTCTAGGATCAATTGTTATTGTTCCGTCTTTGTCCACCGCAGTGAACTTAATTTTCTAGCGGCAAGATGTGTCAAATAATATACATTTTGACATTTTTTGCTTAAATAACCGTAGCGACAGGCCGCTGTTTTAATATAATATTTGCAAATTTGGTTGCTTGTCTGTGCGACAATATTATTCGTTCTGAAAACTTTAGATGCACTTTGTTTCGCTGTTTCTCTGACCGTTGAGGAATTGTGTTGCTAATGGAATATTTAAAAAGCATTTATTTTATCTAGACAAAGAGTAATATTGATTCTGAAAACATTGGTTGCATTTAATTTCATTATTTTGATTGCATTTGAGCAATCGTTTCCTCAACACTATTCATTTTTAAACAAAAAAAAATTATTCCGATATCTCAAAAACTTAAGAAAATAAAGGGGGATGGAACTTCTACGTATGACATGTATAATAAAAATTATATATTACGGCTTATTACTTTTACGCATATTAATAATTTAAGTCAAAGTCAGCGATACACAATAAATTTTTGTACATTTTATACAAACATTGTTTCAATCTTCCTACTAACACCCTGGACCGAAATGGTTTATTTGCCAGAAGCAGGTATAAAGTATAGAGACGTTAGTTAGTCATGACTATTTATCATGTGTCGTACTATATTAGTTTTTTTGTTCATTTTAGTGTTTGTAGATAAAATATTGTATGATGCGCGTGTTGAAAGTGTTTTTATTGTAAGAAAGAAAATTGGATAACAAACGTAACGAGTCATCCAATCTTTGGATATGACACTTTTAACACTAACATCATAAATACCTATTAATAAACGTCCTTCTGAATATTATTTATTAAAAGTTCCAGGGATTTCAGACGGGGACAGTATAAGAAAAGCTTCATCAAAGTGAATAATACGAAATTCCCAGTTGTTTTCTTTCTTTTATAATTCTGTAGTAAAAAGCAATTATTCTGAAAATGAAACAATTAGGATGCAGACAATAAAACATTAGCATTTTGAGTTTCTTTACGAAGAGAGCTTTTGTTTCCGCCATTTACTTACAGGTCATTTAGTTCATAAGAATGATAATTTGCTATCGAATTAATTGGTGTCAGGCGGGTTTTATTTATGCAGAATGAGTTCAGAACTTCTATCTAATTATTTCTGGTTAGTTTTGCTCGGCTTGTTCTTAAAGAAATATCAATTGCCCTTTGTTGGATAAAATTAAGTTAGCAACAATTCAAACGAATAAAATAAATAAGTTCATATTTATTGACTCGTGTTTCTATGGCAAATGATCGACGTGCCTAGCAAACAAACAAGAAAAATTTCTATCCCTGAAAACCAATACAAAACCCGTACACCGTTTTAATTTTTAGGGGTTTGGGTTTTGCACCTAAAATCTTTTTGCAAGTAAAATATGTGTTCGGTTTGGGCACTATTATAAAGGGTCTGCCGTCATGTCCTGCTAGTCAAAAATGTCTTGGTTATTTAGGTTTTAGGAAGTTTATTTTATCAATTCTTACTTAATCCATGAAAATGTCTTTTAAAGATGGCATTTAAAGTGACCAAATAGAAGTTACAAACACGATTTTTTTAATAATGATATACACCAACTATATATAATCAAATAATGTTCCAGATGAAATATTACTAAAATTTTATGCAGTTTAGAGTTTTTACTAATACATACTTAGTAATTCCGTAACGAAAAACGGTAAATATTCAAATGTGACGAACTTGACATGACATTACGCACTTGATAATTCTATCTGCCTTTTAAATAATCCTTTTTTTTTTGGGGTTTTGCTTTAGCCTCGATATCTCGATAATGATTAGCTCTTTCTGCTTGTGTGAGTGCCATACCTGAAAATTGCAATATAATGTACCCGATTTTCAGGTTCGTCACACGGTGATCAGCTGCGTCACGACCATTGTACGAAATTAATTCTAAATCATATTTAAACCAACTTTAATTTCTTCCATTTTTGAAACATAACCAACAATTTACATGGTCGTATATTTTTGTGAAGTTAGTTATAAGAAATATAGAAATGCTTAACTAACGTGACGTAGCTGACGTCAAATAAACGTAGACACTTTTAGTACACGCTATGCTTGTTGTTTATAGTTAAACTTAAAATGCTGATGACACGTGCTCGAATCAAATGAAATAAGCGAACTAACACGTCCTTCCTAGAGGTAAAGTTAAGTAAGCATTCAAGCCGATCTCGTTTTTTTTTCTAAACTATGCAATGTGACGAACCTGACGTTTGAAGCTGGAGACACTGCTTTGTACGCCATAATTAAAACTGGAAAGAAAATACAGATTTTGTAATTTAAAAGTGTATTTCGAGGGCTGAAAACCATAGGGTTCCAAGCGACAATACGAAAATACTAAGAAAAACGAATTTTAAAGTTTGTTGTTCGACAAAACCGTATTGATGACCGAAATCAAATTAAAATGTGTTTGGGAACATTGTATAAGGACTTATACTAAAAATACTGCTTTTAAAAAATTCCAAATACACAATTTTTCATTTTTTGAAAAACGCTGCTACTGTACTTGGAACCTCGAGGCGCTGTAAGCGCTTTACTTGAAACCTTGTGGTTCGCTTAGATTTGAAATTGAATTTGTTAGGGTTTGTGTAACTCTAAAATAACAGTTCTTGGAACCTATTAGGTTTATAAGATATGTTTATGAGTAGAGAAATACAAATTTTCCAAAACAAACAATTTATTAAAGAACCAGGAACAAAATGTTTTAAAAATAAAACAATAAATTTAAATACTACTTTTACCTTTTCTTTTTACGATCATTTCCGGTTGATTTTCGGAACCTGAGGTGCAAAAATCTATCCAAGATTCATTGTCAGACGTAAACATTACGAAATAATTGTAGCACATTCTTTCTTACAGCCCACACGAAAAATAGTATCAAGGTCTTTCTGTCCATTCATATTCCGCACTTAAAACCATATGGTTCTAACGTTTAATCATAGCATGCACTTGAAGCTATATTTCTCTGTTTATTGTGGCGTCACCTGTTAACGTATTCAATTCAATTTTACAGAGAATGGTAGAGAATGGTATATAGAACAGATTTCTGCATAAAAGTGAATTTCGCAAAAATTGTCGCTTGGAACTCTATGGTTCTCAGTCCTCGATTTATCAACAAATCTGGGAAAAACTTTTGTAAACATTTTTTAATTGAATTAATTATTTTTGTTGTCGCTTAATACTGTAAAGACATAATAGTGGAACCGTGACGCAACTTGACATTTTTATATTTTTCTAAATTGCCATAAATCCGAATAAATTAAATTAAATTTTCTTATACAGGGTATTAATAATGTTGACAAAAAAAAATGCACGCCACTGACTTGTTAAAAATTTTATATTGTTTTCGGATTAAGCAGCTAAAAATACAACTTTTTTATCTCTTGATATTTCTACGTGTTCCAAATTATTGCGGCAGGCAATGATGTGGCTTTTATTTTTTCTCGAAAACAAAGTAAGGTACGACAAAATGCTAAGAGATAAAAAAGTTGTATTTTTAGCTGCTTAATCCGAAAACAATATAAAATTTTTAAACAAGTTAGTGGCGTACATCTTTCTTGTCAATATTATTCGTGGGACTGCCCCCCCCCCCCCCAAAAGAATTACGACCTATCATTAAGTAACACCCTGTATGTTAGACTTAAACTAGGTCTCTTTGCCTTCATATATTTTTGGTTACCTATAATAAAAAAATTAAAGGTAACTAAAGACAGTAAATGTCGATCTTAAATAAGAGCAAATAATTATTATTCAGTTTTATTGCTTCCGGTTCAATTGTTGTTTAGTTTAATTCACCTATCGAACGTCTTCGTAGCCTTTTAAATAATGTGATGGGGGAAGGTTGAATATTTGAAATTTTTTCAAATATTTTAGGAAATATTTAAATTAAAATTTTCTTTATATTCTGAGAAACAAACACCCAAGGTATGTATAGATATAATTAGGTGTACACTGATAAAAATAATTATTTGAATCAAAAAAATTTACCATTGACTCAAATAAATATTTGTTTCCTATTAGCCAAACAAATATGTATTTGAAAAATACCAAGGAATTATTTGCCTAAATTAGTATTATCTGATTTGATACAAATTACTTTTTATTTGGAGTTAATCACTGAATACAAAATTCAAGCAAATATTTATTTCCTTAACAGTAATCTAACTTAAATAAGCCGCTTCAATGACTTAAGGTAAATAGGTTAAAAGTTAAGTTAACAAAATGTTTATTTGATTGATATTTATATATATTTTATCAAGTACATATTTATTTTACTTTTGTTTTACATGTATTTGCCGTAACAACAACGTTATTTAATTAAACAATTTAAGTGATTTGATTTAAATAAACCGGTAATTTCCATCAAAGTGATTGTTTTTTTATTCAAGTACATAATTGTTTAACTTGTCTTTTATATTTATTTAGATCAAATATAAATTTATTTGGTTTAAATACCTTTCAAGTACGTGTTTGTACAGACGTCACATAAAATAAGAAATATTGAAATGTTGCTATTGAATATGGTTTAATCAGTACCTATACCATAATAATCACAAACCTTATCAAATTGTTTATAGTGTTCAAATAATAGGGCAAACCAACAGAAAAAACACATTTTTGCCGAAAATAAAGGTTATGACAAATTACGCGCACGCGCACAACGATTTTTACATGAAAATAACAAAAAATTTAAAAGATAACCATGTCTTATTTTATTTCTTATTTTTATGTTATGTTATGTGTTTCTATAAACGTCTTATGACAGATCTGTAGATTCAACTCTTATATTATATTTTTTACGTTAGGAGGTTTGATAGGTATTGAATTATGGTGAAAATTAAGTAAAACTGTCTTATTTGTAACCTAGGTAGCCATGATTTATAAATACCTGGCTACTAAAAAGATTTTTTGTTCAAAATTTCAAATTAGGTATTACAAGTATCTTTTATTTCCCTCTTATCTTACTTTTTTAACTCGTTTCATGCGTACCTAACTAAAATATTCAAATATAGTTTCGTACCTTGAAAAGTATCTAACATATGGGATATACCCCTCGATATACCCCAATCTTCTAAATAATTATTCATATTGCGTTTATTCCCCATATCTTCGTTTTAATTTTTGATGGAACCACTAACTTTTGTGCCACTAACAAAGGAGATTTCACTCTCACTCATAAATTTCTACAAGACAAAATCGAACACAACTGACCCAAAACGCGATGATCAGGCCACTTTTGTATAACCAATCAAATTACTTAAAGCCCAAAGTAGGCGACAGGAGTTCATTTAAATACTTAATTAGGTATTTGTTTGGATGACCAAATTATTTGAAAAGTTCGGCAATGAATGATTTAAATTAAAGTTAAAGGTATTTAGTTCTTAACTTAAAATGTACTTCGATTAAATAATTAGTTATTTGTAAATATTTGGTTGTTTTATATTAAGGATTTAATGTAAATACATAATTATTTAGTTTAAATGACCTAGACATTTAAATAGTACTCTATTGGGTGATTTAACTAGCGATTAACGGGATTTAGTTCCTAAATAAAAATTAGTTCGATTAAATAATTAGTTATTTAGATTTTGTTATTTTAGTGTTTTGTTTGGTAAGATATTTGTTTGAAGGGTTCTATTATTTGACACAAATCAACCAACAGTCAAATAATTTTGCAAATAAAACAAAATGCTCTAATTTATTTCAGTTAAATAAAATTTAGTTAATTAAAATTACATTTATTTATTACCAATAATTATTCACCAAATAAATCGGATTATTTGATTAAGGGAGCACAGTTTTATCAGTGTATTATTCCAATAGAGGCACTCATAAAGGCATAATAACCACATAATTAGCAAGCAGGTAACCAGGATTAGGTGAAAAATGATTAGATCAGAAACGGAATAAGTACCTAGACTCTAATTAGTTTTGATAAAATTGCTTTCTAAAATTCCAGGTAAACGGTACGGCTGTACGTAATTTTAAAGTTAAAAAATTTAATATTAAAATATATATTTAAAAACAAAACTTGAATTTAATGTCGATACCTACTTGTACTAATTCTGCACAAGTTTAAAAATTCAGGCCTATTTAAATCTATACATGCCGAAAAATCTTGCACGCTCATGGTGAAGATGGTTTTGATTGATTTATTACTTCGCTTCATTTAAAGATAGACTATAGTAGGACGTAACTGATGCGCGATCGATATCGATGATGCTTGCTCTGATAAGAAAAAGAAGGCGAACCAAATTTTATCTAAAGAAAGGCGTTTTATTTTTATTCTTCCCGAAATGTTGAATTTTCTAGAATTTTTTTAACGCAATATAGGAGGGTGGCAAACCCGCCATCCGAAAAAAATAACTAATTTTAGGTTAGTTAATTAATTTGACTGACCTGTTTCAATAGTTTTTCTTTAATATATCCGGATTTACAAAAGATACGAAGCAGAAACGGTTTGTTGGTCACTCGCACCCGTATTTTGAATAATGGTAAAATCTATTCAAACTTGATCCACATGACGTGTGTAAATATCATCCTATATCGACGGATTAATCCAACGAAGGTCCCAAACAACAATTCCACGCATTGAAAAACAAGGACGCTATGTAATTGAATAATCTAAACTCAAACAAGATTTACTATTATTATCTGTTTTCATTTCTATTTTTAATGGAAAATGCAAATTCGTTTCAATCGAATCATGGAAAGACAAATTTGCTTTTAACCGATTTAATGGTCGGTATCATCTGATGCCGCAGAATGAAGATTGATGGAGGAAATTAATTTTTCGTGTCGTATTTTAATTAGAAAAATCTTGAAAAATTAATTGTATTTTTTTAAGAATTATTATTACAGATTTGAATGTGTCACAGTAACAAAGCAGCAACGCCGGGTAAACATCACTAATAATTTGAACCGTATTTAATTGATATTGTAGGGGTGATTTATCATAATGTCCATGTATAACGTTTTTATTTTTCATGCAGTGTAATAATAAATAAAATATTAGCATGTAGGGTATTTCGAATACGTTTTGCAGGGATGTCCACAAATTCCCTTACTGCCGATTGTGTCGTTTACGGTGTAAACATTGATTAATGAATCAGAGATTGGTTTTTAATCAATGATTATTTTTATAGGCCGTCCATCGAGTCTGTGTCTACCAAAACCATTTAATGAATGTGTATGAATGTTGCTGTCAAGTTGTTTTACGAAATGTAATAGGTTTTATAAAAATTATGCTTAATACCGCCTACGAATACAGAACGTAACGTAGTCCTTAAAAAGTACGAAAACATTATTATTCAAGCTTAAAAAGTGACCGCTAATTTAATTTTATTTAATCTGTTTTACGCCTAATTTTTTTTTTCATTTATTTCCTTTGAGATTTACAACAGTAAATATAGGATATTGTCATCATGATTAAAAATAGAGAATATACAGGGTGTCCGGAAAATACGTGTACAACGTTTGACGACAGACTTCTGACGTCAAAATAGGTCGATCTAAGCCGACTTAGTTATATCCAAAATTGTCTCGTTTAGCCGGTAAAGGGCGTCAAGAATTTGTAAAAATATTGGTTTTTCATAAATTACGTGAAAACCTGCTAATCGATTTTAATGATTTTTAGTATGTAGGCTAATACTATAAAATGACGTTTCATAGTAATATAGTCAACGACTGTAAATAAGTGGAAGTGTTATAAAAGTAATATAATACGTCAACATTTCTCCTGATTTTTTATATCAACGGCGTAGGAAGCTATTTTACCTCTTCAATATTTTTCGTTGGATGAGCTATTTTGTCAGAAAAAAGTATTTGCAATTACCTGCATACATCAATTATTAACAGTAATAATAAAACAAAGTGCAACAAAGTTGGAAGTATGCATTAAAAATATTGTAAGAAACCAAGTAAAACGAAAACATTACTTAAGCAAATGTGTAAAATGACCGCCATCTTGCCCAATACACTTATTAACACTCCTTAAAAAATGATATTGGACCCTATTTAATGTCTCGGGATTATTAAAATGGTTGCTTGCATTTAAAATCCGCGTCAATAAAACATGACGTGTGTTTACCGCAGTCTTGTAAACTTCTGTTGTCATCCGGAGTTAAATATGTCACACATATTTAACTCCGGAGAACGTGGTGGCCATTTTACTGGTGCATCATTGCCCCTTCCATTCCATCGGTTGGGATATTGATGGTGTAAGTATTGCCGAACGGCAACGGCAAAATGGGGCGGGGCACCATCATGCATATACCACATTTCCCTCCGAAGTAAAAGGGGCAAATATTCCAGAAGAATTGGTAATGTGTCTTGCAAGAAATGTAAATAAATATTTCCATCTAACCTCTCTGAAATAACAATAGGACTAATAAGGTAGCGATCAATAATACCTGCCCAAATATTTAATTTAAATTGATGCTGATGATGTGCAACTTTAATGGCATGTGGATTTTCATCGGAATAAATATGTTCGTTGTACAGATTGGTTACTCCAGATCTTGAAAAGTACGCATAGTCAGTAAACAATATTTTTCTACAAAAATTTGGATCACGGATTCTTTTATTTCTAATAAATTGACAAAATGTAAGCCGCATGAGGGATCAGTCGGTAAAAGTTCCTGGACTTTTTGCACGTGATATGGATGTAATAACTGTTCTTTTAAAACCTCATTAACAATCGTTTTAGAGACATGTAACTCACGTCCTAAGCGACAGGTACTGGTACTTGGTTCTTCTTCAACTCTTTCTAGAATGTTATCCTATGTTTCCACAGTTCGAGTTGTTCGCATACGACCCCTGCCTTTTTTCTGAAAGCTGCCCGTTTCCCTAAGATGACGCTCGATATTGGCAAATGTTTGGTGGTTTGGTTATCGACGGTTAGGAAATCTCTCCCTGTAAACCCTAACACTCTGACGCCCATCTCCTTGACAAAACCCGTATACCAGGAGCATGTCAACCTTCTCAGACTTCGTATAATTTTCCATGTTTAATGGTAAAATGGACTTGTAATTCAAGAATGTTGATCGTATACTTTAGTCAATTTCATAAGACTGGTGACAATTTGTCAATAATTGTCAAATTATTAAATGCCATAGCAGCAAGGTCACTAAAAAATTATTGTTACAGGTAATTTGATTTTAATTTTATTACTAATGTTAATAATTGATGTATGCAGGTAATTGTAAATATTTTTTTTCTGGCAAAACAGCTCATCCAACGAAAAATATTGAAGAGGTAAAATAGCTTCCAAATACATCCAGTCACTCGACAAAATTATCTGGGTTCTCATGACGCCGTTGATATAAAAAATCAGGAGAAATGTTGACGTATTATATCACTTTTATAACACTTCCACTTATTTACAGCCGGTGACTATACTACTAGAAAACGTCATTTTATAGTATTAGTCTATATTCTAAAAATCATTAAAATAGATTAGCAGGTTTTCACGTAATTTAGGAAAAACCAATATTTTTACAAATTTTTGACGCCCTTTACCGGCTAAACGACACAATTTTGGATATAACTAAGTCGGCTTAGATTGACCTATTTTGACGTCGGGAGTCTGTCGTCAAACGTTGTACACGTATTTTCCGGACACCCTGTATATAAAACAATACATAAGTACAAATGTAAAATACACAATGGAGCAATCCAATATATTCAAAATACAAATTAAAAATTCAAGGTCCTTAAAATTAAAAATGGGAGTTCAGGTATACTCCGTCTATCTATCTTACAGACTAATTATAAATGCTAATCCCTAATGCCAATAAGACCCAGCCACAGCACCAAATTTTAAAAAACCACGTTCAAAAAGGGTTGTGTAAACGTCGAAGATTACTTTTTTTGTGTCAACTGATAAAATATCACGCTTTAATTCGTTTTTATCACGACCCGTAGATCCACTTGGCATACTGGTTTCTTCCCACGGACGAAACATTCTTAGATATCACATTTAATTGGCAACAAATAACTTATTGTCTAAGTCAATACAAACATCTAACTGAATTATAAAACCAAAAATCAGCATATTTAAATAACTAAAATAAACCTATTTTATTTTACCCTAATTATTTTAAGAGGATTACTGAGAAAATATAATAATATAATAGTCTTTAAATAGATCCGTACCTGGAGTCCCCAGATCAGGTGACCGAATTTCACACCTCACACAATAGGTTATTATGACGGTAAGGGATTAGCATTTATAATGAGTTTGTAAGATAGATAGACGGACCATACTCCGGTACAGAATAATATGCTTTATTGGTCAAAATCCTTTTTACTGTTTTATTGAATCTTGAATTTTGTTACTACACTATCCTAAAATAGCTGAATAAAAACGATTTATGATTATTATTATTATTATAATTATTATTATTATATGAGTTATTAAAGAAATTAATTTTAGACGTTTTTAACAAATCGCCCTGTGCCCCAGGAATTGAAAACATTTGGGCGACGCAGTTAGTGAATCTTAAAAAAAGCTTTAAAAATTACACATTTTCTCTAATTTTAATCAACTTCGTAGAAGTTACCGTTCACAAGATACCAATAGTTCAAGTCCCTGACTATCATGGAACAAAAGTTCATTCTAATCCCTACTCACCATTTTGAACCAGAAAAGTCGCCAAACAGGAAGAACCCCCAATAATCATGCTGATGCACAGGGTCCACCTTCTGCCCAGCCTCTCCATGGCTGGCCACAAAAAAAGGTACGTGGGGAACTCGACGGCACCGGCCAAAAAAAAGTTTAAAAATTCGTCGCCGCCCAGTGCTGGTGCGTAGTAGGACAAGCCCACGTAGACACTAGTGTTCGTAAACCATAAAAAAGTGACTATAATAGTTTTCCATCGCAAATTAGGTGACTGAAACAGGTGTCTAACGCCATATTTTGGTTGCGGGTTAGTTTTATTGGGTATCTTTTGGGTTGATCGAGGTATAGCATCAGGTGCAAGGATTTTTCCATTTACTCTAAAAGCAAAAAGGTTTTGGTGGCCAACTAAGCGAGGTAAGCGGCTGTATCTCAGGAACCGTTAATCGTACAGCTTTCGGAAAAAAATATTGCTAGTAAATACGGCCAAGAGAAATTGCTGGAAATAGTTATCGAGTTCGCTAAATGGCCGCTAGGGGGCGTAACACTAAACGCAAATTGAAAAAAGGGGGTTTCTTTACAATTTGCCTAGATAAAGTATACTAAAAATATGTGCAAATAAAGTTCTCGTCTTTTATCTACAATTTCTTTTTCACACTTTTTTCCCTAACTCTTCAGATAAAGTGGTGGGGGTAAGGCAAACATTTATTTGAAAAATATTTAATATCTCGGGAATGCCTTATCAGCAAATACTATGCTTAGCGGCATTTGAAAGAGTGTTTTATGCCCTATCAGCTACATTACAAGACATGTTTTCATTTCGTTCACTATAGTCGCTATATGGCGCTTTCTAAACTTTTTTTAATTTTATGATTTTTTTCAACAAACCGAAATGAAATGATAGATATATTATCACGCCGATTTGAAGAGGACTAAAGTCCAAAGCAAACGGTAAAGACCGGAAGTTTCTATCTTTTTTCTAACGGTAGATATCAATGAAAAAGTGATAACCCAGATATAGGCTTTTTGTTCGCCCTGACAATAAAATTATGCCCTAAATCACATAGGCTTTGGAAAAAAAACTGCTTAAAACATCACATTAAAGGTAAATGTCAAATTATTCCATTTAAGTGTGTTTTGTGTTCAATTTGAGTTTTAAAAATGTCTTTTACAAATGAAGAAGCTGTTGATTTGATCGCTGTTTACTTTGAATGCTTTCAAAATTCAGCAATCGCTGAAAGACAGTATGCGTTGCGGTATCCAAACCGACGTCATTATGGCAAAAGGGTTTTCTCGCGGTTGGTACAACGATTACGTAATACTGGAAGCTTTCGGCGACCTATATTTCGAAGACATCGTAAGGGGAGAACCGAACAGAATGTTATTAATGTTCTAGCATAATATATAGAGTTTAATTCTCATGTTAGTACTAGAATTTTGTCCTTCGACTTGGGAATATCACGCACTACCGTTCAGAATATTTTACAAGAGCACGGGTAAGACAATCTTAAAAAAAATAAAATAAAAAACGTTATCGTTGCTAGAATATTCTCTAAAATTTATTTTTTTATATTATTACTCACATAAATTATTTTATATTTTTAGACTGCACCCTTACCATGTAGTTTTGCATCAAGCCCTAAATGAAGAGGATTTTAGTCGAAGGCTAGATCATTGCCATTGGCTTTTAGGCGTGATTAATGAAAACCCTCAATTTATCTCCCAAATTCTTTGGACTGATGAGGCCACTTTTAGTAGCGTGGGCACGGTAAGTTTGCACAATATGCATTTCTGGTCCGCTCAAAACCCCCACTGGATGCGAGAAGTTCAACATCAAGGACGCTGGAGTATTAATGTGTGGTGTGGGATCATTGGAGGTAGAATTATTGGACCCTATTTCTTTGAACAGGCATTAACTGATAACCGTTTTTTGGAGTTTCTGAGGAACGATTTACCGGTTTTATTGGAAGACGTTCCTCTTGCAACCAGGCAAAATATATTTTTACAGCTCGACGATTGTCCAGCACATTTCTCATTAAATGTGCGAGAACATTTAAATCAAGAATATGCAGGCCGATGGATAGGAAGAGGAAGCCTTTTTCCCTGACCAGCCAGGTCACCAGACTTGACCTGTTTAGATTTTTATTTGTGGGGCCGCTTAAAAGATCTTGTTTTTTAAAATAGGCCTATCACTCGGGAAGATATGAGGAATAGAATCCAAAATGCAGTTCATCACCTGCCAAAACCGGAAGTGGAAACTGGTGCTTTCTCTACCCTACGAAGGCTGGAGGAATGTGTAGAACATGATGGCAGGCACTTTAAGCATTTGAGAAAGCACTAAAATGCAGCCGTTATTTAAATGCCCACTTACTTGTTTTATTTTCTTTTATATAAATTTGTTGTTTCAGATTACATCATCACTTTTTCATTGATATCTACGGTTAGAAAAAAGATAGAAACTTCCGGTTTTTATCGTTTGCTTTAGACTTTAGTCTTCTTCAAGTCGAAGTCATAATATATTATGGTCCAATCGGCATTTGGGTTTGTTAAAAAAAATCATAAAATTAAAAAAAATTTAGAAAGCGCCATCTGGCGACTATAGTGAACGAAATGAAAACGTGTCTGGTAATGTAGCTGATAGGGCATAAAAAACTCTTTTAAATGCCGCTAAGCATAGTATTTTCCGATAAGGCATTCCCGAGATATTGAATATTTTTCAAATAAATGTTTGCCTTACCCCCACCACTTTATCTGAAGAGTTAGAGAAAGAAGTGTGATAAAAAATTGTAGATAAAAGACGAAAAATTTATTTGCACATATTTTAAGTAAGTATACTTTATCAAGGCAAATTATAAAGAATTAGAATTATAAAGAATCAATTTGCCTTTAGTGTTACGCCACCTAGCGGCATTTAGCGAACTCGATAATTATTTCCAGCAATTTCTCTTGGCCGTATTTACTAGCAATATTTTTTCCCGAAAGCTGTACGATTAACGGTTTCCGAGATACAGCCGCTTACCTCGCTTAGTTGGCCACCCTGTTGTACTACTCTATATTGCCCAAAAAGGCCTTAAAACTTGAAGCGTGAGTAAGAGCACACTTGTATTACCGAGCCATCTTGGAAGACTGCTCTCTTCCCCTTTGCTCCGTACTTCTTGTCTCTCGATTGACAGGCGCGCGATGCGATCTGACCACATACTTCGCCCAATAGGAAGCTAGCGTCCCAGGTCCCAATAATGACGTTATAACAAACAAAAATAGCAGGGGTTCAGAGGTTGAAGTCGCACGCACACAGCATTTATCAACCAATTCTATTTGACGTTTTGATACACGTTTCCCGAACAAATACTATGACTGCCACAATATAGCCGATGAACTGTGGCAGCTAACCCCGGTTCAAATTATTCATGTCCTCTTAACTTTTATTACAAGATACCTTATAAGACCATCATTCTTGGAACAATAATTTTTATCACGAAACAGGTCGTTTTGGGTGATTTACCCGGTATGATTCTACTTTAATCGTCTTCAAGGCGCCGCCACCTAAATACATTACGTATTATTAATCAAAGAACAATTCCGGTGGGGTGGGTCGCCGACCTTTTTCATTTATTAGTTAAATGATGATGATATTTCCTGCAGGGGTTAAAAGTGTTCAGAGCGCCTTCATTTGTTACCACGGACGAGGCGTTTTGGGGTCGAGTAAGTTATTTAAATCCCTTAAGCACCTAAATTTTGGTTTGATTTAAACTGGCTGATGATCTACTTGCTTCTTTAAGTGGTCATAAAGTTCATATTTTATTTTTACCTACAAGGCGGTCCGCTTTTACAGCAGGATAATGGATTTTGAGTTATTAACGCATTTTCAAAGCTTCGATCAATTACAGCATCCATAAAATGCATTCGTTGCTACTAACAAGGATTAACAGCTATAATACTGTTTTCTATTGCATGACAGTAAGTAAGCCTCATTATAAATATAAAATACAAATTTTGGGTTACAGTGAGAACACATTATTTTCAGACTATAAGTATGTCTTCTCAGTTACAGGGTGTCCAGGAAAATATGCGAAATCTCTCGGATTCGGATAGAATAAAATAAATTTTTGTCTTATAGGCCCTCCCTACGAAGATATGTGCCCCGGAAGGACGCCGCAGGAAATCGGTTTTTCTTGAATAACTTTCAAAGTATTTTATACAATTCAATAGAAATTTAATGTGATGGACACTAGGACCTCTTAAAATAGTGTCCTTAAAACATATTTAGCTTCTTTTAGTTTAACAGGGGCGGACTAAGCTTTACAACTTAATGCTTCAATTTTTAACACCTTGCATGATAAAGACCTAAAAAAACAAAATCTGTGTAGCTTGCACCTTAGACTAAAAAAAGAGGTAAACTCCATTCCACAATAATTCGTTGATTTCCCGACCGCAATAAAATTTAAACCCAGCCATAAAAAAGTGCCTTTTGAAAGGGTACAGGTTCTGATTACCTACTAATTTCAATAGTTTAGGTTAGCTATTTTCAACAAAACAACAAATATAAAATAATAGGTAGGTAAGTATCTTTATTTTAATCGTGTAATTAAATAGCTATTAATATTTTTACAAAAATACTAATCTACAATATTATAATATCATCTATGCCTAAACTAATTATTAAGGGCCTTACGTTACTATTAATTATGTTATTATATTGGTATATTAGGTAGGTTAATGGCAAATTGCAGGTGCTCAATAATAAGCATATTTCATCTTAGTTCATCAGTCGTTTGGTGTTTGTCAAGCTGTGCGTTAAAGGTATTTTCGTGTGTGTTATCGAGCATCCAAAATATGTCAGATCTGTGTAAAACTTCAGATAATATTGCTTCCGGAAGTTATGGTGTAACGAAGAAAAAACATTTATCACTTGATGCCAAAAACATCATAAAGAACGTTTACTGAACCCTTTTAGAAAAAGGGTATGACCGTAGTGCAAGTTTTAGTGAAACGAGTATTTTGACCAAAGTTGCATTACATAACGACAGTAAAAGAAATAGTGATCAAACACATCCAGCCAAGAAAAAAACGGTTGTGACAGCGGAAAATTGAGAAGCATCGAAGAAGCTGATAAAGACTTGATTCGGAGGAAAATTTATGACATGAACAGGAAACAAATAGTCCCAACAATAGATACGCTAAAAAAGGTACTTACAGGCTGGCAGGACAAGTCTTTGGAGAATAGTAAAAGCAATGGGTTTTAAATATCGTAACATTGACAAGCGACAAGTACTAATGGAATCGCAGCGTTTACAAGTATGGCGTAGAGATTATTTGAATCTTATCAGACAATATAGGGAAGAAAATCGTTCAATTATATACTTGGACGAAACGTGGTTTGATACCCACGACACTCCTAAAAAAGGTTGGAGCGATTCAACAATCAAATGTCAAACTAAAGCTCCCTCAAACAAAGGACAAAGAATTACGATATTACATGCAGGTTCAGAAAATGGATTTATTCCGAACGCTCTATTATTATCTGCGAAGAAAATTGCCAATTCATGTTTGGGTTACCATCAAGACACGGATGCTACATTGTTTAAAGATTGGTTTCAGAATCGTCTGCTTCCGAATGTGCCCAAAAATAGTGTTATTGTGATGGACAACGCTAGTTACCACAGTCGCCAACTAAGTAAAGTGCCGAATTCAAATAATACAAAAGTGGAAATTTAATTTATATGATGGAAAATAATATATATTTCGAGGAAACCTATACAAAAAAGAACCTTTTAAATGTTTTAAAAACATTCAATATTGAAAAAGAATATATCTCTGACAATCTCGCAAGTGCTAATGGTCACACAGTTTTACGCCTTCCTCCGTGTTACTGTATTTTTAACCCAATAGAATACAAGAGAAAACACATCCCCTACACTAAGTAGTTCTGTTATAGAATTAATTAAAAAATGTGTAAATAATATCCCAGTAGAAAGTTGGAAAAATTCTGTGAGACACGTGATCCAAGTCGAAGATTCCTATAACATAATTAATAGTAACGTAAGGCCCTTAATAATTAGTTTAGGCATAGATGAAGAGGATAGTGATAGTGAAACAGAGCTAAATATAGAGTAGGTTAAGTTAAATATTGTATTATTATTAGTATTTTTGTATAAATATTAATAGCTATTTAATTACATGATTTAAATAAAGATACTTACCTATTATTTTATATTTGTTGTTTTGTTGAAAATAGCTAACCTAAACTATTGAAATTAGTAGGTAATCAGGACCTGTACCCTTTCAAAAGGTCCGGTGCCTACGCAATAGATATTTGTCAGGCAACTTATTTATGGTTGGGATTACGACTGAGGGTTGTCATTTAAATTTTATTGCGGTCGAGAAATCAACGAATTATTGTGGAATAGAGTTTACTCTTGTTTATTGTCGATAAAATGAACCGTTTTCGAGGAAAACAATAATAACCGAATCAAGCTGTAATATGAAAGTCATTCAAACAATTTTAAAATTGCCACTATTGACTTTGTGGGGAACGTTAGACTTACCTTTGATTCTAACAGTCATATTTCCACAAAGTGCATCTAGTGCAGTTAATTAGTTCGAAATTTGTTTATTAAATTGTGTAATCTTTGTTTACAGAAAATCAGTCGAAATATGTGGGGTTAGAAGTAGTGCGTTCCCTTTGCTGTTGGTTAATTGCACAAGGCGCTGCAAGTAGGTTAACCATATATTTCCCTCTCGGTCTCCGTCAAATCGCAGAAGGCCCATTTTTCAGTCACTACGTAATAACAAAGTTGTTTGGAATTATTTCCTTTATTTCATTATTTAATTTATGTTCTGGTAAAAGCCCAGAGTCTCGTATCGTTCTGATCTTTTGTAGTGTGTCTCTGTTCTCTTCTTTTTTTTGGGGTTAGGTTAAGTTGGCAAAACTTTGTGTCAGTTGATGGTATGAGGAGAAGGGGCTTCTTCGGAGTTCTCGTGGCGTTTGACCTCGCTTTTTAAAATATTTTCGGATAGGAAGGTCGTGCCTCACTGTTGGACCAGAAAGTCTCACCCCCTTTTTAGAGGTGATCTCCTTTAATTCCTTTTGTTTTTTTTTTGGTTTGTTGTTTGTGGGGATTCAGTGGGTAATTTTCTTTTGGTTATTTTTAGGAGCTTGCTTTGTTATGGGTTATTCACGGTTTTCACCGTTTTCCCATGTGTAAGGTTAAGGAACCACATGTGCTCTAACCGGGGACATTAAGCCAACCCAACGAGCCACCATAGAAGTGCTCCACATCAGAAGGCCCAGCTGAAGGAGCTACCGCAGCAGAAGCGTCCTGGACATTATTTTTTTGATACCTGATTTAATTAACCTGGTCATTTTAATTTTTATTGCTCCCTCATTGAATAACTTTAAATACTATTTTATTACAAATTAATTCAATCTACCTTCTTAAAATTTAATTAATGATTTTTTTTTAATGTAAGACTATCCTAGCAAGAGGCAAAAGTTTTATAACGATATACCATTAAAAGATTTAAAAGGTTCTAGAATCTTCCTATATACCTTATACCCCATTTTTATTTTAAAATCTTGCGTACGAAGAGGGTGTTTTTTTTGGCATTTATAAATTCATAAATTTAAGTAATGTGAGGTCCATATTGAATTTGAACATTTCTATAACAAGTGTAAACCCACCTTTCCTTTTTAATTTTGTTTAAAAACATTTTTTATTGTTTGTGTGCGAAAATATTGGTTATATTTACTGTATAGATTTCCAATAAGTATTGACATTCGGTATGTTTTTCCTGGTTTGGACTTCTATCAAACTAGGTGGCTCCCAAGGCAAGCCAACGACGACGGGAAGGTGTAAGTAGGTAATGGACCACGACCTAGTGCCTCTACAATAAGAGCTACCGTAAGCAGAGAGTGATAATCTGTTGTCCATGACAAAAGGTTGCCACTGTCATAGTTTAATCTGAAAGAATACAAAATTTAAAAAAACGCAGTGATGTAATAGGAGGCACCTCAACAAAATTATTGAAATACTTCATAAGAGGGTTTAACATGGGCTCCGTGAAGTCTGGTACACTCGCAGGCACGTTGAGGACTGCTATACCCGCCACAATCACCCAGCATTGGTCGTTATCATATCACAATGAAATGTGATTCTCTGCAGAAGTTCCTGCCCAGCGCCGATCGAAGTGGAATACACCAATTTCTTCAGGTGTCCCCACAGGTAAAAATCGAACGGCGTTAGGTCCGGAGATCGAGAAGGCCAAGCAATAGGTCCTCCCTTACCTATCCAGACCATACATCAGATGCATATCTGAATTATGAAATTAATATCGAAGTAAAGGATCAATGTGTTAGCGGTGTAAAAGATTCTAACAGTCATATTTCCACAAAGTGCATCTAGTGCAGTTAATTAGTTCGAAATTTGTTTATTAAATTGTGTAATCTTTGTTTACAGAAAATCAGTCGAAATATGTGGGGTTAGAAGTAGTGCGTTCCCTTTGCTGTTGGTTAATTGCACAAGGCGCTGCAAGTAGGTTAACCATATATTTCCCTCTCGGTCTCCGTCAAATCGCAGAAGGCCCATTTTTCAGTCACTACGTAATAACAAAGTTGTTTGGAATTATTTCCTTTATTTCATTATTTAATTTATGTTCTGGTAAAAGCCCAGAGTCTCGTATCGTTCTGATCTTTTGTAGTGTGTCTCTGTTCTCTTCTTTTTTTTGGGGTTAGGTTAAGTTGGCAAAACTTTGTGTCAGTTGATGGTATGAGGAGAAGGGGCTTCTTCGGAGTTCTCGTGGCGTTTGACCTCGCTTTTTAAAATATTTTCGGATAGGAAGGTCGTGCCTCACTGTTGGACCAGAAAGTCTCACCCCCTTTTTAGAGGTGATCTCCTTTAATTCCTTTTGTTTTTTTTTTTGGTTTGTTGTTTGTGGGGATTCAGTGGGTAATTTTCTTTTGGTTATTTTTAGGAGCTTGCTTTGTTATGGGTTATTCACGGTTTTCACCGTTTTCCCATGTGTAAGGTTAAGGAACCACATGTGCTCTAACCGGGGACATTAAGCCAACCCAACGAGCCACCATAGAAGTGCTCCACATCAGAAGGCCCAGCTGAAGGAGCTACCGCAGCAGAAGCGTCCTGGACATTATTTTTTTGATACCTGATTTAATTAACCTGGTCATTTTAATTTTTATTGCTCCCTCATTGAATAACTTTAAATACTATTTTATTACAAATTAATTCAATCTACCTTCTTAAAATTTAATTAATGATTTTTTTTTAATGTAAGACTATCCTAGCAAGAGGCAAAAGTTTTATAACGATATACCATTAAAAGATTTAAAAGGTTCTAGAATCTTCCTATATACCTTATACCCCATTTTTATTTTAAAATCTTGCGTACGAAGAGGGTGTTTTTTTTGGCATTTATAAATTCATAAATTTAAGTAATGTGAGGTCCATATTGAATTTGAACATTTCTATAACAAGTGTAAACCCACCTTTCCTTTTTAATTTTGTTTAAAAACATTTTTTATTGTTTGTGTGCGAAAATATTGGTTATATTTACTGTATAGATTTCCAATAAGTATTGACATTCGGTATGTTTTTCCTGGTTTGGACTTCTATCAAACTAGGTGGCTCCCAAGGCAAGCCAACGACGACGGGAAGGTGTAAGTAGGTAATGGACCACGACCTAGTGCCTCTACAATAAGAGCTACCGTAAGCAGAGAGTGATAATCTGTTGTCCATGACAAAAGGTTGCCACTGTCATAGTTTAATCTGAAAGAATACAAAATTTAAAAAAACGCAGTGATGTAATAGGAGGCACCTCAACAAAATTATTGAAATACTTCATAAGAGGGTTTAACATGGGCTCCGTGAAGTCTGGTACACTCGCAGGCACGTTGAGGACTGCTATACCCGCCACAATCACCCAGCATTGGTCGTTATCATATCACAATGAAATGTGATTCTCTGCAGAAGTTCCTGCCCAGCGCCGATCGAAGTGGAATACACCAATTTCTTCAGGTGTCCCCACAGGTAAAAATCGAACGGCGTTAGGTCCGGAGATCGAGAAGGCCAAGCAATAGGTCCTCCCTTACCTATCCAGACCATACATCAGATGCATATCTGAATTATGAAATTAATATCGAAGTAAAGGATCAATGTGTTAGCGGTGTAAAAGATGACAAGTTACAAAATGCAGGATATTTTATTTTTTTCGTACCATAGTAACGCTTGCAACAACAACTCGTTTTTTTGGTGCCAATAAATAAATAAAACGCACATTTTTTGCCAATTGTCTTCTACAACTATTCGTTTATTATTCTTTTTCTCGAAGACGGTTCATTTTATCGACAGTAAACAAGAGTCCTTTTTTTTAGTCGAAGGTGTAATTTAAGCATTCTGAATCCAAGATATTTGTCACGTTTCCCGGACATCCTGTAGATCAACACATCCGTAATTTTACCTTTTACATTAGGGTCGGAAACTTATAACAATTAAGTGGGTTAGATTATAAGTATTCTACTATGAAATTTCGCTGCCTGTAAACTATTAAGAAATAGGCTATAAAAGAAATTTCACGTAAATGAATCCTGAGCATTTTTATAACATTAAAAATTTGTATACCGTTTCTAAAACTACGTTAAAATTGAATTCCATAAAAATATGTTTTTTAATACAACTTTTCTCTTCACTTTTTGATTGTCATTCGAAGCACAAAAACTTTTACTACTAGAAGAAGACATTAGAACCACTACATCACCTAGAAATATCTCTATAAATTATTGTTGTATTGATGTGTCGATGCCGTTCTTAACTCTTTGAGTCTTGCTGGTATACATTATAAACCACCTTCATGCATACTGTTTAGCGGCTGTGGTACAAGAAATAAACCTCCTATTCAACGTATGTTAGCTAGCGTATAGTCGGTATAGTTTATGAACCATCGCTTTTAGCGACATCTCGGTCGTGTTTTAATAGTTTATGAGCAGCGCATGGTCAGTCTGACCTTCATAACGACATGTTTAGCTCACCTGTTTGTTTTATATAGTGCACACGGAGTTTTCGCTTCACAAATCGTGTAAATATTGGGTATTTTAGTGCAAATTATCACTATTTCGGCTATAATATAAGTGCTGGTAAGTAATAAGTAATAAAAATTTTAAAAAGTTTGTTTATATATAACAAATATTGCTATTTTTAGCTGGTATAAATTTTGAACCACCGCCACTTTTGAGAAATTAATACTAACTTTTTGTTTTTAGAAATATGCCAAAACTTAATGAAGGAGAACTGCCATTTCGGCTGGTTGACATGAATATTGATGAGTTTTATAGAGAAGTGGAAGAATGCTACGAAGTTGGAGTACCAATACCATCGGATGAAGAATCCGAAGTTTACGTCTCTGACATTGAAGACGAAGAAGCATTAGCCACTACTGCTAATGAGTTGCCAATTTATGAAACTGATGACTCAGAAGATGATGTGCCTCTGTCTGTAGTAAGAAGTATTCTTATTAATTCAAATGTTGGTGCTCAAAATGCAACCCCTATTTATAAACCTCCAGTTTGGTCTAATGTGACAAAACCTTCCCCACCGCCTCCGTTTGTAGAAGCTTGTGGTGTACCAGATTTTCTAAAAGACATTCCAGATCTTACGCCATATGATATCTTTCAACATTTTATAACTAAGGATTTTATAAACCATTTAGTGTTTCAGACAAATTTGTATGCAGAACAAATAAAAGCATCGACGGGAAAACAATATATACCTACCAATGCAACCGAAATGAAAGCATTTTTAGGAATTAATCTCCTAATGGGCATAAAACGATCTCCCAGTTACAAGGACTATTGGTCAAGTGCACCCGACTTGAATGATGTATTCATATGCTCAGTAATGACTCTGAAACGGTTTTCCTGGCTTCTATCGCATTTACACGTGAATGAAAATTCTCTTATGCCTGATCGGTTATCTCCCAACTTTGATAAGCTCTATAAATTGCGGCCAATGATTGATTTATTATTAACAAACTTTGAGAAATGCCTGCTTCCAAGTCAGATAGTAGCCATCGACGAGTCGATGATAAAATTCAAAGGGCGATCTTCACTCAAACAATATATGCCGAAAAAGCCCATTAAACGGGGCTATAAAGTCTAGATGCTTGCAGATAAGTCGGGCTACTGTCTCAAATTTGATATATATACTGGCAAGTCAGAAGGGGTACAAAAGAGCCTTGGTTCCCGCGTAATTCTTAAGCTTACGGAAAATTTATTAAACAAAAATCACATTGTATACTTTGACAATTTCTTTACAAATATAGAGTTACTGGAAGACTTGAAACAAAAAGAAATCCATGCTGTGGGTACAATTAACACAGCACGTCGATACCTGCCAATATTTAAATTAGACAAGAACATGAAAAGGGGGGATTTTCAGTGGTTTACTAGTGATTCAGGTTTAGTAGCCATTAAATGGAAAGATAACCGATCAGTACATGCTCTTTCAAATTTTCACGACCCAGAAAGCGTCACCGAAATAAAACGAAAAGAAAAAAGTGGCAATATAGTGCGAATTCCATGTCCAGACGCAATAGTTGATTACAACTTGAATATGAATTGTGTAGATGTTTTTGACCAACTTTTGTCTAACTATAAAATTAATCGGCGAAGTAGAAAGTGGTGGCACCGAATCTTCTTTTACTTGTTAGATGCATCAGTCGTAAACTCCCATTGTATTTACAAATTGTTAAACATGCCCAAAATTACTGCAAAAGATTTTCGACGCAGTATAATGAACGGATTATTAGCAGAAACTTTAGTTACCAAAAAAAGGCCATCAACAAGTGCCCTTACGCCACCAATAGAAATAAAAAAGTCAAAGCCGTATGTACCACTTGAAATTCGTCTCCAATCTTCTAAACACCAACCCGAACGCAGTACCAGAAGAAGATGTGCACTGTGCAGCAACAAAAATAAACAAATTCGAACCGACTGGATTTGCTCCACGTGTCAAGTTCCCCTTTGTGTGGGAAAAACAAAGTCCTGTTTCCAAACATACCATAGTTCTTAGTTATGCTCAATTAAAAAATTTTGATTCAAAATTGTTAGTGGTTTAGTGGTACTAATTTTGTACCTCCCTATATTTTGAAAAAACAAAGTTGGATTTTTAAATTCAGCTTTTTTTTTAGTTCAATTGTCTTAGTAAATGTTAAGTATTAAAAAAAAACTGTATTTTTTCAATAAAAATTATGCTGCTCCACTTGGGTATATTTTTTCACACAATCTCTGCACCTCAAAGAGTTAAAACAGAATATGTTTCCTCAAACAGGTCTGTATCTTAAAACAGCCCAGGTTAGGTTATATGGAGAACACAACAGCAAAGTGGTTAATGTGGAAAGCAATATATGGAAATATTGGCACGTCATTTAGGGATACCCTGTACAGGCCTTTCATTTCAAAACTAGCCACCCGAAATAACTTTTAAAATAATTGAAGAAGAATTTAACAAAAAAACACGTCAACTTAGATTTACTGGGGGACATGTTTTACATGAATTTGTGACTCTGTAGTTTCAACCCCTAAGGAGGGGCGAAAGGCACATAAAAAATTTCAAATGGTAAGGGGTATTGAGTGATAGTTCACTTAAAAGCCCTTTTCATTAGCGGTCTTTTGGTGCTTCATTTTTTAAAAGCGGATTATTTGTTTCCAAATTATGCCCCTTTAAAGTTTAAAAATAAAAATTCGACATTTTAGTGAAAACTATTTAATATTAGCTTTAGAATGAACTCGTGCTTACCTACTTACTTCAACACGTGTTCAAAATGCCCATTTAAAACTATTTCTAAAGTTCTGAGCCACCCCTAATGGGGGATGGGAATCACATTAAATTTCAAATAGAAAGAGGTATTGAGTGATTATCCGTTTTTCAATTAGAAATTTTTCGTCCAAATTATACCCTTAGAACCTAAAAAAGCTAAATTTTCAACTTTTATAAGTTGTTAAAAAAGCAGCAAATTCCTTAAATGTAAACATTCAGATAAATACGTAAAAAAAATAAAGGTGTTTGATAGCAAATGTTAGTTTTGCCACATTTTAAAACGATTTAGTTTTGAACTTGATTTCGTTGTGTATTGACCATCGAATTTCGACGACAATAGTTTACTCGTTACAAGAGAGAATTTAATTAATTTTAATTTACGGGGAAGAACAGCGCTGTGTACGTAGAACAGCCCGGGTGTTTAATCAAAGGTATCCAGACAAAAATGTTGGGCACCAATATGTATTAAATTTGATTAATAAATTTGAAGAAACTGGAAGTGTACGCAATAAAATTGTGAAGAACCCTTGAGTCTTAAATGAAGCCGCACAAGTAGAAATTTTAGGTCATTTTGCCATAGATCCCCAAACATCCATACCGAAAGTCTCAAGATTAACAAACGTTTCAGTCGGCTCTGAGCATAAAGCCTTACGATTCAATAAATTTTTCCCTTGCAAAATACAACTTTTACAACAGTTAGGGGAGGATGACTATGACACAAGAATTGAATTTTGTGAATTAATGAGTAAAAGGGAAAATGCAGATCCTAATTTAATTAAAAACATTTGCTTTAGTGACGAGTCAACTTTCTTTTTAAATGGGTTTGTCAATAAACACAATTGCAGATATTGGGACAATGAAAATCCTAATGTTTTTCGTGAAGAGCATACACAATTTCCTCAGAAAATAAATATATGGGCCGGAATTCTTGGAAATAAAATTATTGCTCCGATATTTGTGGAAGAAAATTTAACCGGTGAACTGTATTTAAATGTATTAGAAAATGTGATAGATCCTCTTATAACTGACTCTCTGGAAAATCAAATTGATGAAGATGGAAATTTATTACTAGATGAAGAAAATTTATTTTTCAAAAGGACGCTATGCCTGTGCGAAATTGGCTTAATGACAGATTTCCAGGCAAATGGCGTGGAAGAAGGGGCGCTATAGAATGGCCAGCGAGATCACCAGACTTAACGCCCCTTGACTTTTTCTTTTGGGGACATCTAAAGACAATAGTATACAAAACTCAACCGGAAAATATTCCTGATCTTAGGCGTAGAATAGGGGAGGCCTGTGAACAGATTACCCAAGAGACAAATTTAAAACGTGCGTGAGGAGTTCACGCAGCGGCTTTACGATTGCCTTGCCAATAATGGTAAGCATTTTGAACATCTGTTAAAATAAGTAAGTAAATTTTTACTAAAATATCAAGGTTAACTTTTTAAATTTTAAAAGGGCATAACTTGGAAACAAATAATCCGCTTTTAAAAAATGAAGCACCAAAAGACTGCTAATGAAAAGGGCTTTTAAGTGAACTATCACTCAATACCCCTTACCATTTGAAATTTTTTATGTGCCTTTCGCCCCTCGATTTTATTGAGAACTATTATGGATCACCGAGAATGATAGTTTAAAGTACTTATATTTCTCTTCCAAACAATCTTTAGTTTGCTAAAATCGTATAAGTCGTTTATAAGTTACAGCGAATTAAATGATAATACTTTCAACAGCTTCCCCCACTCTTACTAAAGTCGGTACGCCAATGACCCTAGGACCAAAATGATGCATAATTGTCCAAGTTTTTTAATGGTATTATCAAAGGTAGACATTAATGTGGAATTTTCGGAGATATCTAAAATTTTAAAATTTACATTTCAATTGTGCCCTTTTGCGGCAAAATGCGGAATTTAAAAGTTATTTGCAGGATTTTCTCATGGCCACTTTAGTAATTTTTTTTTCCTGAATTTTTATGGCCAGTAGATTCCGAGATATGGCCGGTGGCCGACCTTAATGAAACACCCTGTATAGAGATGCTTATATATTTGCTCATATTTTTAAAATAAAATAAACGATCATGAAAACTCATGAAAGCTGTATACCAACCTAAATATGCAATAACTGTCGAGAAATAGTTGCAAAAAGAAAATAAATGTTTATTGTGGTATTGATTACATTATATTGATATTGATATTTATATTATATATCTACGCATAGTTAAAATTACGACTACGTCATTTAAGAGGTTGTGTATTAGCTCTAGGAATAAATTTCCTAGTGGTCCATCTCTCCCGAAGTAGCCCAGCTAACCCAGAAAGGTCCATCTAACCCAAGAAATTTATTCATATTTATTTTTTAATTTCAGTAGTTTCATAATACTTTTTTTAGTTTTGTTCTTACCAAATAATACTTTTGTTTGTAGTAAATGCTACTTACAAGTCAGAGACAGTGCGTTGCCTTCTATAAAAGTAGTCCAACTATCCTCGAGTCGTTAAGATCGTTAAAAAAACAAGGCAACAGGCAAAGCGCGCTTTTTCAAATGAAAATATAAAATCAAAAAGCAATAACAATCATTAAGGCTCGAAACTATCGATGGTTATTAACAGCTAATAAAAATATTTAATAAATACGCAATATAATAAGTTACAAAATAATTTATTCAGCCAAATGAAAAAACAAATTAACAATTAATCTAAGAAAAATACGCAATAATACCCAAGATCAAGATGAATCGAAATGATCGAATGCATTTATTCTCTTTTTAATAGGGTAAAAATCTGTTAACGGAAACCTAACTGCCTTATAACTTTAATGTAAGCCGCCAACAATCAACAGTATAAACGTAGTGAAGCAGGAAACTCCGTTTTTGTCATTGCCACTGGTTTTAAACAAGTATTATGATGTATCATCGAAAACACATATTTTTGTGTAAAACTTTCTAAATAAATAAAAGAAAAGCAACTCCCGTATTAGGGACAATTTGGCGCCCCCAAAACACCTGTAAATTCCTACGTCTACAGGCTGAAATAAAAAAGTTTTATCTCCTTTTTATACTGTTCGCGAAATAACTTGTCACGCGTCTCAGGGATTGAAATCATTCCCAGCAGTAGCATTTGTTTTTCTTTATCAGGTCTTTTTCGCTCTGTAAACTTGTATCAAGCTGATTTAAGAGGTATTTTTGGTAGTGGAACGTATTTTCGTTTTATATTTTTTTTGTGGGTACATTTTTTAACCCGAAACATTGGATTCCACCGGATAAATTTTCAACCCTAGCTGAAAGTTGAAAGCGGTAAAGTTTTAGGACAAATTTGTTTTCTTGCCAGAAAATTGTACTTTATGTGCATCCCTCAACCTTATCGCCTCCTCATACAAGGAAGAAAGTAAAGATCTTTGCTGGAATTCTTGAAGACAAAATAACTGTCATTTGCTGACGACACTGCAATTACTTCAGTTTCAGATCAACCGCGGCTGGTAGTGGCTAGATTTGAGAGTTTGAGAAAAGTGGCTTTCGAGGTGGAGGATTCGCCTGAATCCTGCCAAAACGAAGGCCATTTTCTTCTCGACGAACAGAGTTAGAAGACCCGATACTACGCTCTTGGTTAACGGCATTTGGATAAAATGGGTCCAAGACGTCAAGTACGTTCGACTTGTTTTTGATGAGAGACTAAACTAACTAAAGAACTCCGAAATAAGATTAAAAAAAAATGCCAATCAGCTTCGTTCTATATACTGCTTGTTAAATAAAAAGAGCAAGATAGGTTCTAGAACTAAAGTTAATTTATACAAGGCTCTCGTCAGGCCGGTCCTGACTCATGAAGTGCCAACAGCGCATAACAAGTTCCAGGTGCTACAAAATGGAGCGTTAAAAATATTGCGGACGCTCCGAGATATTGTCACGCGGTACTTTTATCCTACACGCACGATGCTGCCTCTGCACGTTCGGAGAGAGCCCATGGCAGGGCGGAAGTGGGGTGCAGCGGTCGTGCGTGTTGGCTGGTCTACCGAGTTGGGGGGACTTAGCCATTGAACTTCAAGGAAGACGGAAGGCTGAGAGAAGCCAGCGAGCAGCGCCCCAAACTTTAACCGACGCCTCGAGACACTTCCCTCGTGACGACAAGGGAACCTAAAATAAGGTAGGACAGGGTTAACCTAATCAATTCATGTGTTATAAGTGATTTTAACAATAATAAAAAGCTGCAAGCCCCCGGTGCCCCTCGTGACAATATACTGTAAATAGAGTACTACACAGATACTTTGAAATACCGACACTGACGGAATTTTATGACAAAATATAAGCGGATTACTACAAACGTACGGACGTATCCACCAAATCAACTAATTACAAGTTCACATATACAGTCACCGCCGAATTTCACCTACAAGTTCCCTAAGAATTGGCTGCCTCCAGCAATAGTGGAGAGGCACTAACGATGGAAGCCTCGACAAATCAAGCGTTAGAGAAGAATAAGTTCAAAAAGACGCTCATACCCCCTTTTTAAACAATTTAGGGCTTCGCTCAACTCCTTTCCTTATTTAAAATCTGGCCAACAAAGGTCCAAATGACTAATAGAAGTTAAAGGCAATGCCTGACTTGGAAGAAGGAGAAATCCAGAAGAACTGTCATTTTTCATAGGAGTGAACTGTTTCAGCGCCACGTTATTACAGCCTTGATGAAACGTTAATCAAAGTTCTTTATTTATTTATTTATTTATTAAATATACAGCCATATAAATTTATATTATAAACTGCTCGCAACGTCAAGAATAGGAGATCTAAGGTGATAAATCATAAAACGCTTAGAGGATAATGTTATGGTATTTACGTATATCGTAAAACAATTCTTCAAGAAGATAGCACTAAACGAGGTAATTCGTGATTTTTTTGTTTATTTTAAAGAGGCGAATTCTGAGAATCCTCACAATATCTGGGAAGAAATGGCAACGAAACTTCTTACACAAAACCAAATAGACCAAGGAATCTAGCATCTTTCTGATAGTGAGGATGAGTTAGATCGCGAAGAAGACAAAGATTAAAACTTGCATATAAATAATTTAGCAATTCAATTTAAAGATGGTGTCCTCTTACTATCTAATGAAAATGTAGATATTTGGACAAAGCTAACATTGAAGTAATAAATTAAGCTCAACAAGATGAAATCTTAGTGCAACCTTCTACATCTGCAATAAATGCAAACGAAGACTTAAAGAAAGAGGCACGTGAACTGAAATAAAAGTATTCAAAAATTAGTTGGCGTAATATTAATAATTTGTAATGCTTGGTCACGAAGCTAAAGCATTTAAGGGGAATTTAGATTTTCCAGCAGAAAATCATGAACGTTGAAAATGCCATTAATAAAAAGAACCTTCGTTGGAAAAACTTGAAATCTATTACAACTGATGGAAGCAAAAAGATGTGTGGTAAAAATAAAGGAATGATCGCTTTTGTGTCAAAGGCTGTAGAAAATGATGATGGTTCAAAGTCGTTAGTCTTACTTTGTATCATTCATCAACGCTACTGAGACTGAGTTTCCCGTCGATTTTGCAACCGAAGCTTTGAGTGATTTGAATATAAATTTTGATACTTGTTTCGCAGACTTTGATGTCATTGCAAATGAAATTAAGATTTTTCAAATTCCTTTTGATACTGACATTGGAACCCTAGCCCTAGAACTTCAAATGGAAATTATTGATCTACCATGCAGTGATATAATTAAGAATAAATATCAAAACTCATCTTTGTTGCAATTTGACAAAACTTAAAAAATATTTAAGACAAAAAACAAAGGGTTTTTTCAAGTCTATTAGGATTTAAAAAAAATAATTATACAGGATGAGTCAAAAAGCCGTAGAGAAACAAAGTTACTTTTTTTTTAATGGAACACCCTATACCTTAGAATATTTTTGGATTCTACATAAAATTACAATTATTTTTTAATATATTATAAGTATAAATTCAATAGTTTCCGCGATATCGACTTTTGAAAAATTACATTTTTGAACTTTGACAGATTCTAATGTTATGCCATAGAGCAAAATGGCTTCCATGTCCTTGTCTTACTATTTTATTATCTTCCCAAAAATTTTAACTTCCGGTTAAACCGTAAGTACTATATTTTCGGCTTTTTAGTTACATCCGGTTTAACCGGAAGTTGACACCAGTACGAAGATAATAAAAAACTAAGATAGGGATATGTAAGCCGTTTTACTCTAAGACGTACCGTTAGAAAGCTAGAGGCTGTCAAAATGTAATTTTTCAATTGTCGATATCTCGGAAACTATTAGGTTTAGACTTATAATGTATTTATAAAAAAATAATTGTATTTTAATGTTAAATCCAGAAATATTCTAAGACAGAGGGTGTTCCATTAAAAAAAAGGTAACACTGTTTTCCTACGGCTTTCTGACTCAACCTGTATATTTATTATTTTACAATTTTTATAGACTTTAAAAAACCCTAAAACTTTTGTCCTAATTTTTTTTTGCTAGCTGTTTTACTTTAAGAAATAATCGACCGTTTCCATACATACTAACGACCCTGTATATGTTTATATTGTTAGTTGGATTCATTTTAATTATTTATAGTATTATGCTTAAGATAAATTTTCTGCGTATTATACTTGTCATTAAGCTTCACCTAGAAAGTAAATAAAACCGAGTTATTTTCATTCTCTGTTTCTTTTATCCAATTTATCACAACAACAATAACAACAATAAGCCATTAGCTATCGCGGGCTGGATTGATGACACTGGTGGGCCGGATTTGGCCCTTGCGCCGTAGTTTGGAGACTCCTGGTCTAGACTTATGGAGTCCATAGTGGCGGTCACTAATAATGTTAAAGCTATCCAGGTACTTTAATAATTTTTCGTTGATAGCCTTCTCCATGATTTTTGCTATAACCGAAAGCAATGCTACTGGACGATAGTTGTTTGGCAAGCTCTTCTTGCCTTTTTTGGGTATGGGCTGGACTCGCGCAGTTTTCCAGCAAGAAGTAGCAGTAAGATAAGTTAAAAGGCCTACAAAATACCGGTGTCAATTCATCAGCGCATGTCTTAATTACGATGACTGGAATCTTGTCAAGACCAGAAGCTTTTTTAGTGTCAAGACTGCTCAGGATTCGTTTAAGATGGCGCTGTCGGAAAACAATCTCGGGCATTCTCGATCCTACAGGGGGAATGTTCGGTGGAGTTTTCCCTGAAAGTTAAATTTGGATTTGAAGAGAATAGTTCCGCCAGTAAGTTTGCTTTTTCCTGTGCTTTGGTCGCAATGGTGCCACCAGAACCTGTTGAAGGTGAAATGGTTGACTTGGTAAAGTTCTGACTGATGGCCTTAGCTACCGACCAAAATGATCTTGAGCCGTTAGGACATTCAAGAAGTTTGTCTTTGATTCTCTGGTTGTGTGCGTGTGCATCTTTGCTTTGATTTATGGTTTGCTTGCACTGATGTCGAGCGTTAACAAAGATGGTACGATTTTCGGCGGTAGGGTATTGACGCCATTGTCGGTAGAAATAATTATTTGATTTTATAGGTCGTTCGCAACTTTTGGTAAACCAAGGCTGGTCGTTAGAAGGGCACTTTTTTGAGAAAGGCATAAAGGTCAATATTTTACAAAAAACTCATTTATCTCATCAAGAGGATTTTTCTATTCAACAGATAATCAGTGACCCCAAATTAGGGTGCTTACAAAAAATTCGCTGCTCCCTGTGTTCCGAATAATTACCAAAAATAGTACTGAATTAACCGAAAGGATAACTGTACCTCTAGCGAACAGGCTTCAAATAAATTAGCCGACCAAACAAAATAATAATACCCTTTTTCAGGAAATAATTCCGAGGGCCGTTAAATACATTAAAATGAATATTTTATACCGTTGCTTTATTTGTATTTACCCCAAACAGTTTGTTGTAACGTATTTAAATTGTTCATGGGGCGTAAATTTATTCTACCTAAAGTAAATACCGTACAATTGAATTATTTTTTTAGAGACGGTTATTTGCCGACCATAAATAATGTGCTTTTACTTACTGCCACACAATAAAAATGCCCATCATTTTACTTAATTTTAAAAGTGCAAAAGTGTTTTTTTTAGTACAAAATTTTTGGGCCACAGAAAAAAATTAAAGTAACTGACATCGGTAACAGAGGCCTACGAAGATTTTGTGAATAGACAATTTTTGTTTTTTTATGTTAAATAAAAGGCAAATTCCTAATAAACTTTTGATTGTTAAAAATAGGGCCGAAAAAATTTTTAAATTTGTATTTCAAACAGATGTAACTCTTGTCTCCTACGTGCCTAAAAAAAAGGAAAATGTAGTACTTCTTATGTCCACCTTGCACCACGATCATAAATTTGACCCTTCTACAGGTGCCGTAACGACAAAAAGGTAAGGGTAGGCCTGACTACAAAGCGCATTTAAAAGTAGCTACAACTACAGAGGGACAATAAAAATACCACATAGTTCGCAACTTCTAAGTAGTACTTTAAGGTGGTTGTTTAGTACGTAATTTTGACCTTTTAAACTATTATTAAACGTTATACTTAAACTACTTACTTTAAAGTAATTTTTACAATGAATCTCATAGCGTAAATTTTCTTAATTTTGTAGGCTAGAGTTGCTGTATTTTAACTCCAATTTCTGAAATAAAAACTGGAAGTCCATCAGTGGGTTTTGAAACGAGTACGTCAAATGATGTTTTTGTTTTTAGCAATGCTAATAAATCTGGCATTATGGTGCCGGAGCCTGACAGTTTAACAAATGAATATGATGACCCTGATTGATTACTTTGGTCCCGAAAATGATCACTCTGATGAGAAAAGACAAAGTAATATTTGCTCTTCTCTTTTATTTAGGGAAATCTACTGCTTATATTAGGGTCACAAGGACATCAATTTCCAGCTAATAGCAGAATTATTTGAAAGGCACCAAAATCAATAAATATTGTAACAATGGGTAATGGACAATTCTGGTATAATATTATTAGAAATAGCTTACTAAAAGCCTTTAAAGATATAGAAGAATCTTTATAATTTTCAACGTAGATGGTTTACCACCATTTAGAAGCGCATCTACAGAATATTGACCCATTCTATTAAGAATTGCAAATATGGATAATCTAAACCCAATTATCGTAGCTATTTATTGTGGACAAAGCAAGCCACCTTTACAAGAGTTCTCTTCGCAGTTTGCCAAGGAACTTAATGATATTATGGTTAATGGAATAATATGCAACGGACGTAAACTAGAAGCCAATAAGTATTTTGTATGTGATACTCCCGCAAGAACTTTTATGAAAGGTTTGTATCAACATAGTTTCTGTACTGATTTTTTGAATGAAATGCTGATTTTATTTAGGTACCTACTATAGGATCTAATGCTTCTCATGGATGTTTGATGCATGTTTTGCTCTTTTTATTTACGGGAGTGATGAGAAAATGTTTGAATAGTTGTATATACGGAAGTTACAATTTTCGTACGAAATTTTCGGGAGCACAAATTGATTCAATGTCACAGTTACTGGAGCAATGCAACAACAGAAAACCAGTGGAAATTCATCAAGCTATCAGAAGCCCCAAATGTTTAAAATTTTGGAAAGGTTTAGAATATCGAACCTTTCTTCTTCATCTTGGACTAGTAATACTTAAAGATATGTTAGCCGCCGAAGTCTATGAACATTAAAATTTAATATTATTTTGTGCAGTTACAATTATTTCTTGTAAAACATATATAAAGTATATTAATGTAGCTGAAGAGCTGCTTAAAGATTATATTAAGAAGTGTATTAATACTTTATGTCCCGAAATATTTGCGTACTCCTTTAAAAATTTTCTTGGCTATTTAAAGTTATTGTTGCGTAATGTAGGTGTTTAAAGTAGTAAAAATAACTAGGCGGTTCCAAAACTAAGGAATTATTACCATAGAGATTACTTTAACGTTCCAAAAAGGAACTTTCATGAAATCGATGGAACTACGCTGTACTAAAATGACTAGTAAATTCTGAAAAGAACTTCAAGGGTAATTTCTGGGTAACGCCGGGAAGCCGCCGTGTTTGTTACTACAAAGCAGTGTCGGACTGGGACCCTTAGGGCCCACCGGTCCCGAGGGATGTCAGGCCCCATCATGCCAAGTGCATAATGAATTCTAAGTTTAAATACATTTCAGTTAATGGCTTGACTTGTACCAATTTACACCCTAGGGAAAAAAATATCCCAATTCCGACAGACAGACTAAATGGGATAATATATAATCTTTTTTTGGACACTATACAGCATAGTGGCGTAAAAAATTAATGCATTCTATCACTTCATCATACGCAAACGATACCTATCTATTAATGATATCAATCAAAAACTCACAAAATATAATCAAGTTCCATTTATTATTATAACCGACAGAAAACCGAGAACCTAACCTGTGGATCACAGAACACAAAAGGATTAGCTGTGGACGGAATACATGACGCAATGGCGAGCTGTTCGGGTTAGATCCATAGAAATAAGAGGGGCAATAGAACTCGCTTCCCCTCTGCGCGGCTGGTGAGATTTGTTGGTCGGCCATTTAAAGACGAAATGTCAATTGGACAGCGCCAAATTTAAAATTCTGTTTTAAAGGTAACCTAACCTAACCTCATATATTTTTTGTTTTATGACAAATTTTTAGATAGGCAAGTATATTATATAGAGCTACTAATAGAAGTTATTTTTTTACTTCACATAGGCTCAAATTATCAATGAACTATTAGTGATAACAGCTCTATATAACTTCCATAATAACTTTCTGGTATCGTTGGAATGCCATATATAGTTAACTTTGCTAATTTCTACGGATAATGAGAAATCGTAATCAAAACTAAATATTTTAGTGTAAGACATTCGCTGGCTTTGATTTTATGAAAAAATGCACTTGGTACAGGTCAGACTGTAAACAGCGTTTTGCTCTTTTTACAATAAGAATGTATTTACCTGGTTCATTTCTTTAAAAAGAATACACCACAAAACCGAAGATTAAGAACATACACTCTCAAATTGTTTCGATGTACTATCTGAGATTGCTATTACTTTGAAGTGTTCGCAATAGTCCTCGAGGCACAAATTTAGGAACTATATGTTCGTGCCTTCAGGACTAAAGCTGCAATATTTTTATTTTGATAAGGACACAGATAATAGGACAAGGGTATTTGTATGTCATATACATTATGCTATAAATACAATAACTTGTAAGTTTTAACATCTTTTATGCAGGTGAGAAACATCATAGTCAATGACTCACATATTTTCCCATAATATTAGAGATTTTGTGTACATATTGTGTAATATTATAAAACAGTTAATATATATAATATATATAAATCATCTATTAGAATAAAAATGAAGTGTAGCTGCAAAGGCTCGTAATGGTGCTGGGTATGTTTCATGAGTGGTGGATATATTCTGTACATTTTTTAAATGTCGAGCCATTAGCAATGCAGGCACTGTCAAAACTTTTTTGTAAATGTTGCAAGGCATTTTCTGAAAGCAGCTGCTGTTTTTTTAATGAATAAATGACACTTTGCACATTTGCCACTTTTTCTTTCAATTTCTTGTACCTAGCTGTGTACAGTTTCTTGCGATAAACAGCTTGTTTCCTTCTGAGAATTTCTGTGCTCTTTCTGAAAATGGAGGGCGAGGCACTGAAAATAAATATGTATATAGATTTTTGTACATATTGCCTTCTAGAGGATGAATTAAAAGTGAATATTGGTAAAATTAATAGCAAATTTTACAAAATATTACCAATTTTTATAGTACAGCATATACTTTTACTAATGGTACTACCATGGCTTGTTTACATAGTAGGTCAATATAGACATTTTTTTTTTAAATAAAAGACATACAATGTGACAGTAATTAAAAATAATATAAACCCTTACCTTACAATACTACAATTATTATAAGTAAAGAAGTCGAAAAGTATAAAACACGTTATTAAACAAAAATGTAACTGTCTAATAAATTAGGTGTTTTTTTTTGTCTAGACTGTAATGATCCATTATGGCAGCATGTTAATATTTGTGGGCAGTAGGATCTTTGTCAATAATAGCCCTTTGACATAACGGTGTAGTTATAATATTGTATATTGTTATGACAAGAAATTCCATAATAAATAAACAAAAGTTGTTAATAAACAAGCTAGGCACCAAAATTTTATTTAAAATACTTTGTGATCTTTAGACCTATAATTGTGAATTTCTCTAATCACTTTAACTCTTCTTCATCTTGTACTGCTATCAGTGCTAGTATCGAGAAAAAAGGAATGAGTGTTCTACATTTAGCGAAGCCTTCCGAGCTTGTACAAGTTGCACTTTTTGGAGTACTAAAATATTGTAAAACTTTTTGAATATAAACTAACTTGACAACCAACCTCAGTACATAAAATAAACTGTTATGTGGAAATGCTCGAACCCACACAATTTGAAAAAATCTAAATGCTTAGTGGCAAATAGGTATATACCCACCTGAAAATGATCTATGACAGAAACTACTGCAGTACACAATACGATCATTTTAGACAGGGTGTTTGAAAATAGTAGTACCTAACTTTAAGGGCAGCGCATATTCGCAGCCCATATCATGACATTTAAATGAAATTTTACAGCCATATTTTTTCAGGGCCCCTGCTCAATACAATTTTCTTATCCTTAAGTGAATCATTCTCAGTAATTTTCAATTTAAATAAACATGTTAAATTATCAAGTACATACCTTCTTTTTCTCTTTACGATTGGGGGTCTTTTTGATTTATTCTTTCCTATGGCACTTGCACTTAGACGTTGAAGATGAATCTACTGACACAAAGGATGTAGTTGCTTCTATATTGCTTATATCTGAACTAGTTTCTTGTATAGCTGCAATATCTGATGGTATGTCACATTTTTTTAATAAAGGAACTACTCTGGCTTTAAAAATTTCTTTTCTCCCGCATAAATGAAATCATTGGTGTCAAAGTGTTGTGAGCACACCTTTTTGTGTTTGGCTCAAGTCCATTTCCCGAGTATACCTAGGGCATTAAGCCATTTATTTAATACGTTTGTGTCCTGTGGAAACCTAAAAAATATGGGTAATGTAATTGCTTGATTTATTTATCTTAAGTATCATAAATATATGAATACCAACTTACTGAAAAAACGAAATTCCCGATGATTGTGGCTTACACCCACTTACAGAACAAGTCATGATTTTTAATAAACCAAAAACAATAATACACAATCGTCAATTCAATAGTAAAACAGCACCCTTAAAACCTACAGCAAAAAATGCGAAACACGTGAATACAGAAAATAAGGTTATTTTATTTGTAAACAAAACAAATTTGTAGGGGAAGTGACATATCATCTGACATTTCGTCTTTAAATGGCGGCCCCCTTGGCGTTCCAACAAATTTGGATGCGCAGTCGTCGAAGCGTATTCTACTGTCCCCTCCTATTCTATGGTTAGATATCTGCAGGTGCCTTACCGATGTTGCCACGCATTTCAGAAAATAATACTGTATTTACCATATGAAAATTGACAAACTATACTTAAACTCTTGTTAGATAAACACCATTTAAATGAAAAATAATTACGAAAAGGGTCCTTTTCATGAGGGCCCATCCACGTCTGAACCGATAATCTGTGGGACCCGGGGCAAATTATCCGCGCGGGGCCTTTAATGTCATTAATCTAGGCCCTGGAGTACCTCTCCTAGATCCAGGGCTGCCCGAAGGCCCCACGTTGCGCGGGACCTTTCTTAGCGAGGGTGCATCGTCTGTATTTGCCTCCGGCCGGCTCAGGGCCCCCACCCGTCTTTTCTCTGGGGGCCTACCGGTCTTTTGACCGGTGCACCGGCGGCCCAGTCTAACACTGCTACGAAATAATGAAAAATCTAAGGTTTTAAGTAACAAATTCTGCCTTTAAGTAGAATAAACTTTGCAGTGATATATTTTTCAAACCTGCTACTTATACATAAGTAAATTCTACTTTAATGTATCAGAGGTAACTTTAACGTGGCCTTGAATAAGATACACCAAAGCAGAAACACTCGATGTTTTAAGGGTGCATGACAGCAGACATCGTGACAACATGGCTTCAGAGATTTGATATCAATATGAAGAAGCAGAATAAAAGAGTGGTGTTGTTTGAGGATAATGCAAAGTCTTATCCTAAAATTACACTGGATAATGTCAAACTTATTTTTCTTCCACCCAATACTACCTCACATTGCCAACCTTTGAACCAAGACATGATTTAGAATTTTAAAATGCTCTACAGAAGCTACCTTATTAAGAGGCTTTTCACATGTATAGACAAAGGCTGTCCTCTTCAAGAAATCGAAAATAATATTACCGTAACCAACGCCTTATATGGGCTTCGGTGGCCTAGCGCAATTTGTCCCCATCAGTGACAATAAATAAATGCTCTATATGAAAGCCGGATTTATGTGTAATACAGATAATATTGCGCGTGTGTCGACCTACACAATGTTAAAACTACCTGTATTATGTAACTGAAAATATATACTTTTAGTCTAAAAATAATATGTTCACAATCTCACCCGAAATTTTTGTTGTTTGTATTTATAATGAGGGCTACTTGCTGTCAAGCAATAGGAATCACAGTATACCCGCACACATATATAGACGTCTTCCTCTTCCTCATTAACTATTTCCTCAAACATATCGCGAAAATCGTTCAAAAAATCAAATTCGGCAGAACTCTCATAACGTATGTCCTAAAAGTTTTGGCACAAAATTCATTGGCTTTAATGTTAACAAAAACAAAATAATATCAAGTTGCCTTTGGAAACAGAAGTTTGTTAACATTGTGTACTGTCAGTTGAGATTTATTTATTTCAAAATTTTCGCTTTAAGATGTCGTATAAATTAGAAATAAGAAAAAGTATCTATAAGTTGGTTGGGCGGGTACCCAAAGCTGAAATCTGTCGAATATTCCAGAATGAAAACATTTCAAGCAGAACCATTTATAGAACAATAGTAGAGTGCGAGCAGGGAATACCATGTCTGAATCTCCCAAAAAGTGGAAGACCACGTACATTTACTGCACAGAGGTCAGAGAGATTGGTGAGAAGAGCAAAAAACCAGGTTGGAATGTCAACGAGGAGACTGGCTCGTCAATTCAAATCTTCTAAGAATACGATGTCGTTGGAATTAAGGAGGAATGGACTTAAATATCGAAAGAGACGTAAGTGCCCCAAATACTCTCAAGCGCAACTCGTTCGTATACCAAGATGCTGTCGTCAACTGAGGCGGGTACACTTTGCCAATGAAAAAATCATTATTTTAGATGATGAAAAGTATTTTACTTTGAGTAATTCTGAAATGAAGGGAAACGATGGATTTTATACGGACAACGTAGAGGAATGCCCTGACAATGTTAGATATAAACATAAAGCGAAATTTGCAGATAGAATCCTTGTCTGGTGCGCAATTTCTAACAGAGGTGTATCTCGACCTTGTGTGGGAAGAGTGAGGGGTGAAGCTTTTAATAGTCAGAGCTATATTGATAATTGCCTGTCCAAATTACTTCAGTTTGTCCACGAACATCATGCTAATGACGATATCATGTTTTGGCCAGACCTAGCATCATGCCATTACTCAAGAGATACCCAAAACTGGCTTCGACAACACCACATACCTTTTGTTCCCAATAACGATAATCCTCCAAACTTGCCGCAGGCTCGCCCAATAGAGGATTTTTGGGCTTTACTGTCTAGGAAGGTTTATCATGGAAGCTGGGAAGCCCGAGATGAAGAACAATTAAGACGGCGAATTTTCGAAAAACTAAGAGAAATTGATCTGAATTCCGTCCAGGGCCTCATGAGAGACATTCGAAGAAATTTGCGTCTGGTAGAGCAGAATGGGCCACTCCACATAATTCGATAGTGTAGTTTAGTTAAGTATTGAGTTGTAATTTATAATAACTAGTTAGTGTTCAAATAAATTTCTTCATTAAAAAAAAATCCGATAAATATTTTGTGCCAAAACTTTTAGGACATACGTTAATTTCTAGAACTTCGTCCATAGGCGATTTGGTGGTAACCAGAGGTGGTCATTTGGATGTATTTAGGAATAATCCATGATTGACTAGACATTGAAAAAGCCGACCTTAATATTGTATCATAATGGGCAACCTAATATACGTTTACCACATACCGTCCATAGCTAAAGCTAAGCGGTGGTTAAGGATTGCTTAAACAGCGCTAGCCCAGTCTAAACTTAACTGCAAGCCCGGGTAGCTTAAAAATTCCCTACTGAAAGCTAAAAATCATATAAACCAAATAGCATTGTAATCATAGCAATCAGTAATATTATCAATTATTCGTACCTTGCCATCTTCCTTAAAATTGTTTCTGCTTCTTCGTATCTACCCCGTGATAACAACCATCTTGGACTCTCTGGCAATAGCCACCATGTTAAAAATAGCACGGTAAATGGCGCCGTGGTAGCTAAAGCCATCAACCTATATGTAAAAAATAGGAATATTCGATATAGGGAGACTTAAAGACTTTAAATCATCACCCTATATACAGGGTGTCTCTAATAGGAATGTACAAAATGTTAGCAGAAATTCCTAACGCTAGCCCAACAACAGGCCCGTATCCAGAAATTCGTTTCGGGGGGGGGCTCAAGGACAAAAATCATTCAAAAATGTGGACTTATTTTAATTAATTCAGAGCAAAGCGAATCACACATTCATTATTTTCAAATTTCGGGATTTCGGGGGGGGGGGGGGGCGGCCCCCCCCTGGATACGTGCTTGCCCAACTAACCTCATTGAAAGTGTTTAAACAATCTTGTGTGGCTTGATGTGAGAAACTTTTGTGTGAAATTATCAACTTTTTGACTAAAAGTTGGGTTAGATCGTAATATTCTAGATTTAGGAATTCATGCTAGACACCATGTAGAAATCTCCTGAGATACAGAATATAAAATTGAAGAAGTTAATAAGGCACCTATACTGACCTCCAACTTCTGATTGCCCAAACAACAATAGATAGTCCTACAAGAGCTAGAGAGTATGCTATGTTTATTAATATAGTAACAGCAGTTCTATCTTTTGGACCAACCAATTCAATAGCTAAAACATACAGAAATAGAAGACAAAAAGTTCTTTTCGACAAAACTTACCCAAAACATATGGTGTACCCAATATGGCGGGTACCGTGAAACCCACTCCGATCCTGAAGATCACCCACATAACAAAATTATTGGCCAATGCGGTGGCTACCCCAAAAATACACTGTATGAACAAATAGATGAAATACGCGGGCTTTCGACCAAGACCATCTTGGATGTAGCCAAAAATACAGTTTCCTATGAGGCCACTGATTCCGAAGAGTATTAGTGCTAGTACTGGAGCAAAGTCATTGGAACATACTAGATCCCACTGAAAAAGGAAGTGGTTACACAGAGTGGTTACTAAACATACGACGACAAAAATTAAAGGGATGATTCCTTGAGTAATTTTAAAATAATTTAGTGATTTGGTCAAAATAGCATGTTACAGAAAACTTCTTGCGTAAAAAACACGAAAATTTGGACCTTGGATTTTTGGAAAATTGCTTTGTTTTAAGCACACAAGGCGATAGAAGTTTTTAGATAAAAACAATATAATCGTATTAGTGTCAAATAATCTACAAGAACTGCTGCTAATATCTACTATTAGTTAAAATAATTTCCTCATTGCCTGTCGAACTGCGGAACAATAAATAGCCTATTAGAAGACAAGGCGCAAAATATGTTACCTTGTAATTGATCCGTCTGACAGCGGGACGTGATTTTCTGGCAACAGGGCAAGCTTACGGTTCCTCTCGAACCACTGCGGGTTAAACCATTAAAAGTTCAACACGTACGTCAAAATTAACGTGGTTCATCGTCCGTCGGACATGACAATTGCATTCTTTTTTTTTTGTGGCACTGATCTAAATGAAATGGCCAGCTTCTCTCTTTTTTGAATTTAATTTATTTTTAAGAAATATTTCGGGAAAGGAGGCGCTTGCGCTTCTATAATTTATTGATACTATTTCTTCCTTACAATCTTATTATTATAATTATTTTCATTATAACCAACCCGCCCCTGATAAGGACCATTGTTAAGGTTTACAACTAACAGGAAAATACGCATACCTATACAATGTTCCTAATTAACCCTAAATTAAGTATTTTTTTCGTTCCTTTTCTCTTTTTTTATTCTTTTGTTTTCCTTTTTTTTTTCTTTCTTTCCTTTCTTTCTTTTTTTCCCCCTTTTTCCCCTCTTTTTTTCCTTTTTTTCCCTCTTTCTTGCTTTTTTTTCCTTTTTTCAATGATTCAATTTGGCCTTTGTTACAAGTTCAAACATCGCTTTATAAACAACAATATTATTTGACACAATAATCTGGTTTAAGTTAAAAGGTTGAGGTATTATACCACTTATTTTTCTGAGAGATACATCTCTGAGGTTATTAAATCTAGTGCAAATGAGTATACAGTGTTCCAAATCACCAATTTCGCCACATTCACAATTTTCATTGTTTGAAATACCAATTTTTTTTCTATGTTTTTTGTATAAGGAATGAAAGCTTCTAATTCTGGATATAGTTTTAATAAAGTTTTTATTTGATTCTTTGCAGAACCACTTTTTACCAGGTAATGTTTTAAAATTATTCTTATATTTTTGGCCTTTATTGCTTTTAGAATACATTTCGGTTAATGAAAAGCACTAAGTAAATAAATATAGTAATGTTATAAGTAAGTAATTAATCATGTATTAAAGAGTTATCTTGTAAACAAGTGCCGAATTGGATGAAGTTGTCCTGTACTAAAGTTAGTAATTAAAGTTACTAATCAATCATGTATTAAAGAGTCATCTTGTAAACAAGTGCCGAATTGGATAAATAAACGCCAAATTAAATGTGATCTAACGTTCTAATTCACTAAGCCAAATATATAAAACCAACCAGTGAAATAACCTAAACCCGAGGAAAAGTTAAAGCCTCCCTTTTAATGTTGGGAGTTAAGAATACAACTTGATTCCCACAATCTTTCCGATCGACATACCTGAACACAGTTTCTTCTCGTTCAACCGTGGTTACTGTCATTCTCATGGGTGTAACCAATATGAGGAATTCCGCAACAAAATTCGTCATCATGACTAATTGGCCGACTTGCCACCAGAGGACCACTACGCTCATTATTCAATGAAATCCATCCTGATCGTCGTCCCATATGTTAAAAGGTGGTAAGTAGAATAGAGGCTAAATTTAGAGAATTCGGTCATGTTAAAGATTTGCCTAAATCTGGTCGCCCTGCTCGAGATGAAAATGAACTATTTGAGGTTTTGATTTCCTTGGCAGGAAATCCAAGTACTCTTCTCTAATCCTGTTGTTCACCGAATAGTTCAAAAGCGCAGATATCACCAATACAAGGTTATTCCAGTGCATCAGTTATTTGAAGATGATCTCGATAGGCGAAATGAGTTTTGTGACGCAAGCTAAATATATGCAATCTAGATAACCATTTAGTAAAAAATATTATTTTTTCCGATGAAGCTAGGTTCATTTCAATATTCAAATTATAATGATAAAATACAGTTTTTCCACCTGTAAAGTAATCCATGACAACTAGTTATTTGAGTACTGTCAGAGTCTGTCAGTTCGAATTTTTTAATTTCGCTAGTTCAAAATGTTCTCCCAAGACCAAAACGTTGCTATTCAGAAGGCGGCCGAGTTGGCATGTGTCTCACTGTTACCTGAGAAGTCGAAAGATAGATACTATCAAATGTACAACCTGAACTCGTGGCATTTATTGAACGAAAAAACGATGGTTACAAAAGTAAAAAATCTAAAATTTTCAGAAAAAAAGAAATAATAACGTTTTTACTTGACGCTTCTAATCATAGCTATTTATCTATGAAAGTGATAGCAGTAATGGGAATAGCTGGAGCATGCCGCACCGATCAGATCCATAAAATGAGGTTGAAAAACGTCGAAATCAAGGATGATGTAGCTATAGTTAAAATCCTCCAGAGCAAAAACAAGGTTCAAAAAAGTGTTGTGATAACCGATGATGGAAGTCCAGTTTCTTTTGTGAGGTTACTACAAGATTACATTAAACTTCGGCCAAATAATGCACAAGACGAACGCTTGTTCTGTCGCTATGAACGAGGTAGGTGTGTGAATCAGGTGATTGGAAAACACACTATTTCGAATGTTCCCAAAGAAATTGCCAAATTTCCGAAACTTTAAGACATAAATAAATGCACTGGTCACTCGTTTAGAAGAACATCAGCTACGTTTCTCGCAAATGCTCCAGGTGTCGACATTTTGGATTTGAAAAGACATGGCGGTTGGAGGATTTCGTCCGTTGCGGAGGGATATATTGGTGATTCGTATACTAATAAATTCGAAATTTCCAAAAAGATCTTAAATGGAACTCCTACTTTTATTCCATCTAACGACGTGAGAGTGACAAATAGAACGAGTTGTAATATGGTCCAAGTCCAGGATAATAACGAGACTCTAATACGAAGCGGCGAAGCTATTGAATTGAATAATATTCTATCAATTTATTTTTCCAACTGTTCAAACTTCACTATTAACCTTATTGACAATAAATAATTATTATTTAAGTTTTATATTATTGTTATTATACCACGTTTCTCTATCCTGGCACCGAAAGTAGTACTTTCGTAGCTAGAAACATACTACTTTCGTAGCTAGCAACGTATAATATTCAGGTAACTGTGATTTACTTTCGTAATATTTCGTGTTGCTAGGGCAAAATTTTAGACATATTTCATGTACAATATCCTATACCTATCTTCAACTGTTTCGGAAATATTAAGTGTTTTCAGATGTATTGCAAAAATCAACAACACACACACACTAAAAAACTAATAAGTAATACTGTTTATTTCTTGATAATGTAAAAAACAAAAAAAAACATTAATGTAGGAGATGTTGAAAATGCTCGCCGCGGATGTCTTGTCAACATCCTAATCTTAAATAGAAATTTCTTCTAACGTTACTCAACATCTCAGGCGTGACCGATCTAATCGCAAGCGTTATTCGTCTTCTTAAGTCAGCTAAGTCGAGGGGTTTAGTTTTGTATACAATATTTTTGACATAACCCCATAAGAAGAAGTCTAATGCTGTCAGATCGGGGGATCGTGATGGCCATTCCATCGATCCACGCCTCCCTATCCACGATTTGGAAATACTCGGTTGAGGTACTGCCGGACATTGATTTGGTAATGGGGCGGTGCTCCATCTTGCTGAAACCATATCATATTCGCTGGAAGTTGTGGGTTTGCTGGATCCGGATATAAGTTTGTCAAAGTTGGCAAGACATTATTTTGGAGCAGTGCTAAATAATTATCGCCATTTAAATTGCCATTAATGAAAAAGAGACCTATGATATGATCTCCAACAATTCCTGTCCAAACATTAACCTTTTCAGGATATTGCGTATGTTCTTCTCTCATCCAGTGAGGATTTTCCGTAGACCAATAGCGGCAATTCTGACGATTAGCATGACCGTGAAGTGTAAAGGTGCACGCATCAGAAAACAAAACATGTTCTAATTGGATCACATTGTTATCTAACATTGCCATCATTTGTTCATGAAAATACGTTCTCCTGTCAAAATCGTCTTCCATGAGCTCATGAGTAGGTATCATTTTATAGAGATACATTTTCTTTTCTTGTAATGTTCGAATAATCGATGAATGGCAAACATCGAACATTGGGGCTGTTTTTCGACTAGAAGTATGTGGGTTTTCCTGAAACTCAAGCATAATATCTAATTTGGTATCATCACTTCTTGCATTGGCAGCTACTTTTTTTATCTGCTTTACATGTCCAAGCTGGCGAAACTGCTTTTCTATTTTACTAATTGTCTCTTGAGTTATAGGTGGCAAATTTGGAAATTTTTCATGAAATAAGCGAGCAACTTCCATTTGTGTCCGTGTTTTATCTCCACAACCAATCATTTGTAGAATTGTTATTTTGTGCATTTCTGTTAAATAAACCATTTTTCTGATATGCAGTTAACGAAATTCAAACGACTATAACACTGACAACTACTGTCATGCAGACAGACAACAATTTGCTAAGATCAGGCGTTTTAAAGAAAAGTAAATAAAACTATTTATACCTTTTTTTTATTTCATATCAGTAAAAACAATTTAACATCAATTTTCAACATCTCCTACATTAATCTTTTTTTTGTTTATTACATTATCAAGAAATAAACAGTATTACTTATTGGTTTTTTAGTGTGTTGTTAATTTTTGCAATAAATCTGAAAACACCTAATACTTCCGAAACAGTTAAAGATAGGTATAGGATATTGTACCTACATGAAATATGTCTAAAATTTTCTAAAAAATCCAAAAATTGAATAATATACAGGGTGTTGCATTTAAAATAAGAAAGTTAATATTTGCCACTGTTACATGACACACCCTGTATAAGAAGCTTTTATTGAAAAAAAATGCGCAACTAGAAATACCAATCGACGTGTCCGAGCGTTTTTTCGGACACGCCCCCATGTATTTATTATCGAATTTATTCTATTTGGCTGATACACACTGTATATGTTTTTATCACCCGCCATAAGTTCCCGAGCGTACCGCTGGGTGGAAGTCGGCCCACTAAAATCTTTGTTTCGCTGGTTATCTACGTAGTTTGCATTTCTAACCTCTAATTTGTTTTGTGCTGTCATTGGTCTTGCTGCTCCTCAAGGAATCACCTCTTGAATTTTCGCGTATGTTTAGTAAACCTATTTAACTAATCAATTGTGCAGGTTAATTTCGGTTAAAAGAACAATTTTAACACCTCGCTGACAATCGAATTTTTAATGTCGCTCGTCTCATAAGTCCATCCGCCTTTGCACGAAATGGTATTACTAGTCCGAAACCTTTCGAAATCCTGGTCCCCATAATTTATGGCGTCATAGTTGACATCGTAAATCAAACACTGGCTAAACTTCGATCTGTTGTCCAGGGATATCTCAATTGGAATGCTAAAATAAATGTGATAGGGTCAGTTTTGAAATCCATCGGGAACAAAGGAATGAAATGAAGTACTGAATCAAAGTATATGTTTGCAGAAATTGTACAAGGGTTTTTGTAATACTTTGGAGCACCAGTTTCTTTTCTTGTTTTAGAAATATTAATTGGGAATGTTTTAGAAACCACCTACAAAATACTATAAATTTGATTATTAATTTGCGAACAACCGAGCAACTGGAAAAAGGGACCGAAAACTTCATGAGACTTGTCAGTGGCGTATTTAGGATTGTGACACGGAGGGGGTCCACTCATCTTCTTTAAAAAAATGCGCCGCAGGGAAAATTTTTTTAGGTGCCACGCCCTTTTTTGGACTGTCTAAACTTACAAATTTTACGTTTTGATAGCCCGGCTCAAAAAAAACGTAGAAATAAAGCAATTTTTAAATATAAACGCCAATATTTGCATTTGAAATATTAGTTTTTTGAAGGTATGTATAACGGTATAGGTACTATTTTACTCACCTGAATTAGAAAACACGGAACAAAAAATAAAATTCAACAATTATTAAATTAAAAAACTGTGGAAATCCCCAAACATCTGGAAAATTTGAAATAATGTTTCATGTTATTTATTGCAAATAAATGAATGTGAATTTCAGTTTTCTTTACTACTGAGTCCACGGGGGGGGGGTCCAGACCCCCTCTACCCCCCCCCCCCCTAAATACGCCACTGAGACTTGTACAGGAAGCCGCTTTCAATAAACCAAAGAAGTCGTTAATATGACAAAAGGTGTAAATTATCTAGTTGAAATCAGGAAACTAGTCGACAAACAGATAAAAGCTAGAAAAGAATAGCAACAAACGAGAGACAAGACCATATTGAATCAAAAAATTCAGAAGCCCAGAGGACAGAACAAAAAGCTCAAGGAGGAAGCAATTTCAAAAAGAAAATCGACAAGTCGGGTGACCCTGGTGGTTATCTTACAGGTCCATTAGTTCCAATCCAGTGGCCTTGGAAATTATTGTTTAAGTAGGCCCTGATAATTAGCGCAATGTGAGCGGGTGCTCCATCTTGTTGCGGATGCAAGTTATTGAGACCCGCTAAGGGCACGTCTTTTATTATTTCCGGCACAACGTTTCCAGATATTTATTTGCATTAAGGCTGCCTTCAAAAATATTATAAATAATTTTGCTTCCTAGTATAAAACATGAAACGTTGAAGCCAAACCTGCCTTGCCGTTCGAGGGAAAATATTACATGCTGAATTTCCTGAGACCAAAACCTCGTATTGTGCCGATTAAATATACCAGCAATGCTAAAATGAGCCTCATCGAACCATATAACGGTTATTTCAAAATTATTTTCCCTGTTTCTTACAAGAGGATAGCAACCAACGAGAGACAGGACTATTTTGAATCAAAAAATTCAGAAGCTCAGAGGGCATAACAAAAAGCACAGGGAAGAAAACAATTTACACAATTCGTCTATAGACAAGGATACTAAGTATTATCTCTGAAAATCAACCAATTTTAGAAAATTCTGCTGATATAATCACATACAATACATTACTTAAATCTAGATCAATCAGCTTGTTTATCTAATGGACCACCAACTTATCTTAACCATGCACCCCGGCCTGCACTCTTAAAGGGATATCAACCCTTAGTGTCGTGCGGCCCTAATGTTTCAGGTTAGTAGTGATTATACAGGGTGTTACTTAATAGATGTCCGATATTTCACAGGATGATTTCTCAGTTACTTATAAGGTGAAAAGTTTATATAAGCATAGTATTAGTTTGGCCCTTAATTGTAGGGGGCGCCACCTACAGGCATTTCTCTCCTTTGGGGAGTCACAACCTTTTCGTGCATGTATGTATCACATTTTCTACAACAAAAATCGATTCCTCTATCATTTTTACGTGAAAATGGTATCCTTGTCAAAAGTCGCTACAAGCAGCCGTTTTCGATATATTTTGATTTAAATTAACCGATGTCTGTGTTTTTTAAAATGTGAAACAATTTTAAAAAATTTCTTCTAATCAACGTAGACAAATTTCAAACGGTAATTTTTAAACAACAATAAACAACGAAACACCAGATATGAAACTAAATCAAAATCACAATAAATGTTGGAAATGTCCATCTCCTTGCTGTATGCACGCATCCAATCTTCTTCTCATTGATTTGCGCACTTTTTGGAACATTTCTGGAGTATCTTGAATCGTTCTACAAGAGTCAAAGTTTGGATGGGTGTCTGGTAAACTAAGGAGTTTAGTTGTCCCCAAAGAAAAAAATCCAAACTGTTAAGGTCTGGTGACCAAGGGGGCCGTGGTTGAGGCCCTCCCCGACCTATCCAACGGTTACCGAAAGTAAGATCTAAAAATTTTAGCGATAGGATGCTAAAATGTGCCGGAGCACCGTCATGCATAAACCACATTTCATTTCGTAGTCTAAGTCCCGTTTCAGATGGACGCGTATGGTACGCGCGCGTACTAAAGGTCACGCGTATGTGTACGCGTGGTTTTACTTTCACATGGGGCGTACAGACGGTCGCAGACAGTAGTAGCAAAAGAAACATGCAAGGGGAAACATCTAGCGTTGTTGCCATTGCTGCATATTGACTTTAAAAAAAAAGTCTAAAAAAGAAAAGGATATGGGTGCACCCTATTATTGAAAAGCGATTACTGAAAGGTGCGTTCGTTACGATGTATTCGGAGTTACGTGAACACCCTAGAAAATTCTTTAATTATTTTCGTATGTCAACAGCAACGTTTGATGAATTACATAGCAAATTAGAAAATTATTTGAAGCATCCAAATGTTGTCCTATATCATCCCAGGATTTTTGCGTTAAGTCCCGATTTTTATATTCTTCGTTCGAACTATCCCATAAATTGGGTCTCTGTTCAACTTCGCTAATAAGAATTTCAGTATCGATAAAGCTATTATCATTAGCCTTTTTCTATTCACAACGTAAATAAATAATTTTTTGGTTAGAATCGGCAACAAAGACAAGCACTCTCAACTACATACGCTCGTGTACGCGTCGTACCATCTGAAACCAACAACTGAACTACAAGCAATCTGCGCTAGTGATGGGAGTACTCGAGTACAGGAATCGAGTAATACTCGATTCTTAAAGGAATCGGTAGTATTCGAATACTGACCACAAACGCCGGGATCGATTCCGATTCTTAATATTTGGCTGAGACGGAATCGGGCCGGGTTCGAGCGAGGTTCGAGACCGAGACGCTGGAAATATTGGATCGGTGTTCGGTGTCAGTGCTCGTCGTTTTACTCGGGTGATGCGATTGAAGGAATACGTGTTTTGTTAGGTTAGGCTTTGTTTGTTTGTTTCTAAACGTTCCGACGCGGCAAATTCTATGCTTATTTTAAAAGTTATTTCCCTTTTAGTTAGGAATTTAAAGTAAGTGTTATGTTGCGTGCTATTATTCTTTATTATTGACGTATGTTTTCTGAAGCATTAAATAAAAATAAGGTGGGTTTAAGACATTTAACCGGAGTTCTCTTTAGAACGAGTATTTTCTAAAGGAAGGCCATTAATAAATATACGTCGAAATCGCTTATTGCCAAAGAACCTTAACCAAATATTTTTTTTAAATAGTTTTTATAGTTTATATTAACAATTTGTTTAAAATGTTTTAGTTTGTAAGGTTTTTATTTTATTTTTCCAAAATAATAATATGTTAAAAGAGAAAAAATTTTATTTATTTTTGTTATTTATTTATTTTGGAATGTTTTATTTTATTTAAAAAAATATAGTTAAGCCTGCTGAGGTTTCACCGTTTAAAAACTTGTAATTTAAACATGTAATTCTTATAAAAAAATTCAAAAAATAATCTTTTGCCGTCTTTTTTTATTTACAGCGATTTTTTGCGGGAAAAATAAATGTAATTCTAAAATATCCTCGTAAAAATCTCACTCGCTTAAACCATGAAAACAAATCGCTAAGTACTCAGTACTCGGTATTCAATAAAATATCCGATTCCGCGAAGTACTCGATCCCTCAGTACTCGATTCTTGAAAATACCCGATTCTTCCCATCACTAATCTGCGCCTCGCGTTCCTACGCGGGGCGCACGGGCTGGGCCGTCACCCGCGCGTATAAATCGAAGCGCGCTCACGGCCATCCGCTCTACGCGTCCATTTAAAAACCTACATTTAAGTTATGATATACGACCTCGCGCGTATCGTACGCACGCGTACAATACGCGTCCATCTGAAACGGGACTAAGTCTTCCAGTAAAATAGGCAAATCTTCTTCAAGATAATGATGATATCTTTCTCCGTTTAATCTTCCTGGAATAAAGAATTGACCTATTAAATAATTTCCAAGGATTCCTGCCCACACGTTAAGAGAGAACTGTTCTTGGAAGTGTGATTCCTGTATCGCATGGGGGGTTCTTCTGCCTAAAATGATTGTTTTGAAAATTGCTTATAGCGTTGCGTGAGAGATTTGCTTCGTCGGTAAACAGGATTTGATTTTTAAATAAAGGATTTTGAATAAGGCATTAGAAAACCCAACGACAGAAGTTGATACGTAATGGAAAAAAATTGAAGGTGGCAGGGATATAACAAATTATTAGTTAAAATTTTTCATACTAGAACATGAGGAATGTTTAACGTCGACTCTATTCTTCTGCTGCTTGTTTCCGGATGTTCTCCTACCAGATTAAGAACTGCTTCCTCGGTTTCTTGGGTTTTTACCGTCCGATGTGCACCCGACAGATAAGTAGCTTTCTCAAACCTTTCTGTTTCCCTCAACCGAGCGTGAATTTTTTGAAAACGTTTTTAAAGTAAGAGTTGTGCGGTTCGGATAACGCTCCTGATACAAACGTTTAGCCTCATATGCATTTACGTTAGCAAGTCCGCATGTAAAATGTATGTCAGAATACTCAGCATTGGCAACGTTTACCATTTTTTAACAAATAATCACAATAATGATAAATAATAGTATATTATTAACCAAGGTTTAGACAGCCATCATTATTGCCCGAGCGGCGCTTCGCTCCTCGTGATTTAAGACGCGAGGGCTATAATAAGCTGTCTAAACCGTGGTTAATATATTATTTTTTCCAGTACTACAAACTTTTATATGACGTTTATCTTTATAGTATTAATAATTATAAAAAATTATAGGTAGGTATAAGTATATTTTTTAATCAAGTTACCTGCGCTTGGGAATTGGCAAAATATTTTGTTGTTATGTCAGGTGGCTTTGTCAATGTCAATTTGTGTTCATTTGTGTCATCAGATTTCACGAGTTTTGCGTTTTTTTTTTAAATGAGCGAAGAAAATGTTAGTGATAATATTATGTGTACACCTCCCGAATTAAGGACGGAAGCAGAAAAAATGTTGATTGTATCGATATTTTACAATATCAAGTAATCTAATATGGATTGATAATTATCTGGTTGCCTAACCACAATGAATTGATGTTGTAGAATTAAAAAATCAAGTTACCTGCGTTCAAACAAAATTCGGTTAAGGTCAAAGATCGGTCAATAATGGATTTCAATGGCTTATTATTGACCATGGTCAATAATGACTTATAAGGTAGAGAAAAACGATTTCTAGCGTTAACCCCTTCGCTACCAGACCGATTTCGCTATCTACTATATTATACCAATCGCCCATCATTACGGGTTCTCCATCAGAATAATCCGATATGCTGGACAGGCTGTTATTATCATCTTCCTCATCCGTATCTGGTACGTATTCAGAGCCCGAGTCCTGGAATGGCTCACTATCGCTTGAACTACTCATTTTCGGGAGCAAAAGATTTAACCCCAATAAGAGCAACCACTAAACTGAACAAAAAATATCGCACAGCGACTGCCGACCGCTTAATGAATTCCACAAGACCACAATAGCGAGCGTGACCTTGGGAGGACCAATCAGAAATTGACTCCTCCTATAAAATTTTGCTATACCAGGGCTAGAATACTATCAACGAAATTATACTGGCCCGTAAAATGAACAATAATGCAACTAACAAACATGTAGCCATAGTGGCAACATGGTATATTTGAGAACATACATTTGTAGCCACTATGGCTACATGGTAGCGAAGGGGTTAATAATCGGTTAATAATGGCGATGTTATAGGTTAGTAGTGGAAAAAACTATTTAACTATGTGTTAAGATATTATTTTTGACATGACACAAAATAAACATTGAAATACACTTATTAGCCTACTTTATACTTTTATTTTTAAGTTTTTAAAATTGTTTCACTTTTGACAAACACATGCATCGATTAATTTGAATCAAAATATCTCGAAAACGGCTGCTTGTAGCTACTTTTGACAAGCATACCATTTTCACGCAAAAATGATAGAGGAATCGATTTTTCTTTTAGAAAACGTGATACATACATGCACGAAAAAGTTGTGACTTCCCAAAAGGGGGCGCCACCCCCTACAATTAGGGGTAAAACTAACATTAAATTTGTATTTATCATATTAAAGAATCCCCAAATACCAAGTTTCGTTCAAATTTAGGCATTATTTCAAAAACTATTTACGAAAAACAAAAATAAAAATAGATTTTTAACATCCTGTATCTCAAAAATGAAGGGCTTGCGGAGGACCCATGCTTATATTAACTTTTCACCTTATAAATAACTCAGCAATCGTCCTGCAAAATATCGGACACTTATTAAATAACACCCCGTATATTTTTTACTCTAATAAAAATCTCTGCAACTAAACAGTGTATATAAGTTGTATACGTCAAACCCTGTAAATTAATCAAATCCCATTTCTTACCTTAGATCTTTTAATAAACTTTCATTCACTCCACGTACCAGAGGCACCCTACACCAGTGATCGGGCTTTGTAGCCATAAACAGTTGATTGTAGGCGTGGAACCCACATGGGAACACTGCTGGTAGTAAAACAAACCATAGCACCAGCTTCTGATACTTTCCAAACTCACCGATAGTCGGCAGGACGTCGTCTAAGTCCATAGTTTTAGGTTACCAGAATACTGTTTTAAATGGTTTATCTTTAAGGTACAGAAGATGGAGATAAAGGGAAATATAGCGCCAATTTGGAAATATGTACAATGCTTATAAATTATAGCCTCTTATACGCTAACAGTGCAGTTTTTTTAATACTAATATATATATTTCTGCAATGCTTCCCATCCATAAAATATTAATTTGTTTTAATGACCTAATGGGCCCAAGTTAATTTTTAAATTCGAATGAGGAAGTCGATTTGATTGGATTAACGCATTAGAAATTGCTGCTCTTTTTATACAGGCTGTTCTCGAATAGGTGATTGTTAGTTCACACGTAAGAAGTTGCATTTACAAATGTAGATTTTGCATACAATGCGATGGTCTGAATTCTATCAAGAACTTTGTTATCTATGGAAATTTGAAAAAACTGCATATTGGGTAGACAGCACCCTCTTAAAGACGCGGTGTGAACTAGCAACTATGATCGTAGTAATTAAAGGCCTGTTTTTTGTATCGTTACCGTAGCAACTGAATAATAGATATTGATTTTATTTTCTTTTATTTGTTTTAACGAATACATAACAAGTTTCTCTTATCGCGTATACGAGAAGTAAACAGAAGTTTACAGTTTAAACTATTTTTAATCTCGCTTAATATATTTACATGTCACTAAAGTTAAAAGGAAAATCGTTTATTTTAACTGTAAATTGTAACAGAAACTTAGAAAGTAGATATTATTTAATGATATGACAACAGAAAGTTTTAAAAAAGGTGACTTCCTGCTACATTAGTAATATGGGTTTAGATAATATTAGCTCCTTAAGTTGTTTCCACACTGATGCTAAAAGCACCCTCCTTATGGGCAGTAAAACCCGACCCGACAATTGTTAAGAAATATAGGTATGCTCCATTCCACAATAATTCGTTGATTTCTCGACCGCAATAAAATTTAAATGACAACCCTCAGTCGTAATCCCAACCATAAATAAGTTTCCTGACAAATATCTATTGCGTAGGCACCGGACCTTTTGAAAGGGTACAGGTCCTGATTACCTACTAATTTCAATAGTTTAGGTTAGCTATTTTCAACAACAAATATAAAATAATAGGTAATTATCTTTATTTTAATCATGTAATTAAATAAATGGGATTATCCAAGGGTGACCACAAACAAACAATGAATGAATGAATAAATGCATTATGGTCCGTATTTGAAAATGTCTTAAACAAAACTGCAAATCCGGAAGACGTAATTTCATTATTAAAGTAATAGTTTGGTGATTTTAAACCGATTTTTACCTGATTCAAAATGAGAGGGGTTAATCCCATAAAACAAATTATGTTCTAAAGACTGTATATATATAAAGGCAATTAATTGAGGTTTTACAGATTTTAAAACTACAAAAGGAATACTTCTGTGATAAATATGCAAAAAATCTAGGGCATACAGTTTTAACGCTTCCACCATAATATCATTGTATATTTAATCCCATCGAACATGTTTGGCACCAACTGAAATCTGCCATTGGTCGTAGCAATATTTACCCTACTATTAACTCCAGTGTACTTGAGCTTATAGAAACTGAAGTTTTTAACATCCCTTCACAAAGTTGGGCAAATTCTGTTACACATGTTGAAAAAGTGGAAAAATCCTATATCCATATAAACAATATAGCACAAATAATAATTAGAACAGATGATGATAGCGATAGTGATATTGATACATTAAGTGAATAATTATTATAAGTACCGAATAATTTGTATATTTTTGCATTTATAAATATAATTTTTGATAATACCTAAAATAACTTGTAATTTCGCATTTAAGCTGGATTTATAAACTTGAAGCCGGCGTCGGCGCTGAAAGTTAAACAAGTGAATCGTAATAGAGCGATTTATAAACTTCGCCGGCGCTGGCGCTGGCGCTGAGTAGCGTTCGACATAAACCATCTTTATATTGCCAGCGCCGGCGTTCGTACGAAATCCGTAACGCCACGTCATAACCAATGGGATTTTAGCATTTCTATCGAGTCATGTTTGGCATCTGCCAATCTGTCAATGGCCAATCGTCATTTTAATTTTGCCACCGCTAAGACACTAAGTAACTTCTTCTTCTTCGCTAAATCCAATTATTTAACTGTTTCTTCTTGTTGTAATAACTGGCTAGAGAAAATACCACCTGAACTAAAATGTCAGAAGTGTCAGATTATGTTTTTGTTTGTCAACACTGCGAACGCGAACGCCAAGTTTATAAATGCCCACTATGTTTGTCTACGACGAACGCTGGCGCCGACGCCGGCCTTAAGTTTATAAATCCAGCTTTAAACATAAATAAAATATTATTTAATGTCTTACTTATTTTTATTACAATGATTAAATTCTAAGCAAAATACAAATAGGGATCAGTTAGTCACTTGCTTATATCTCTGAACAGACTTTACCAGAGAGTAACTGGGTCACTTTTTGCTTATACATAAAGCCCCTAGATGGTTCTTAAAAATTTAATTCGAATTTACAAGTTTGCTTTATGCGAATACTTTTTTATTCCACTGTAGTGATTAATTTATGATACTGCTTGTGTAATTAAAGCGATTGTACAGCATTAACATTGAAAAATAAACAAAAAGTATTTAAAATCCTTTTTTCGAAAACATTTAGGTGTATTGCACTTTAGTCTACATTATTTGAACAACCGACAATGATGATAAAAACTCTCAAGATAAGCTGATAGCATGTGTAGTTGATTTTGTTAAAATTATAAAAATATTTAACCTCTGCCAACCGTTTGATATGTAGGAATATTATGTAGGCTGAATTTTAGCGGTTTTAGTGACATAGTGATATTACTTAGGAATATATTTGTAAAATACTGGTAAGTGTTGATATACATGGTAAAAAATGCATAGGCCAAAGTAACACAACTTATTTCAAGCGTTTATAAGTACCACTAAATCAAAGTACATTAACAAATAAGACGCTCAGCATGTATATGGATATACTGGCAGGGGCCCTGGTGCTATTTCTATCCTATATGCTGATTCAAAACAAAAAGGACCCAAAGAAAATATTTGGTGTTTATAGCCAACCGGGAAAATGGTACTTTCTGAAGTACCCGGCCATGTTAACTCTGCTAGTCTCAAGAAGAATCAAGTACTATCTTGGTGGAAAAGCAGCCCTATTTGATGAGAAACAGCTGGAGCAAAGGCAGCCATTATCAGATCATCCGTTAGTGAGTAATTTAGGGTGTTTTAAAAAATATTCATTAAAATACAGGGTGAATGGAACGGTAGACCTCTACGGAAAACGGGGGGGGGGATATGTTCTTACTTGAAAATTTGGTCGCCCAGATAAGCGACCAGGGTCTATGGTTTTAAAATATTTTTAGCAATGTGGCGTTGCGGCATCGTCACTTTAAATGGAACACCCTATATACAGGGTGTCCCGAAATAAGGTGGCCAAAGGAAAACAGTGGAATCTGCATCGGGATTTGTTTAATAAACAAGTATCGGAAATTGCACCCTAAGGGAGCTACAGCCCCCTAATAGGGAACCCATGAAGATGATATTTTTCAGATTATTCTCAAACAGTTGAACATAGAAACATCAATTTTTGATATTTTATTAACTTTTATATGCTGAATCTAGATCTAAATCAAAACTATCAAAATGTATTCATAATATTCATCTTGGTATTAAATCTGTCAAGCCATGTTGTCATTATGTCAGCTGTCATCCGCGCTTTTTTATTCGAGACCCATTGGAGAGGTAGCTTATCGATATGTGCGCCCTTAAAACATCAAGGATTTTTGCTTTTGCCTATTATAAGTGAGTGTTCCTTCTCATTTTCTTTCCTTCCTTTCTCATTTTTGTCTTATAATAAGGTGAGGATTCACCTCCTTCATTTTTTCCAGAGAGGTTAGGAAACACCCTGTATATATATAATAAATTTAGTGTCCGGTAGAGGTAGAGGTAGAACTGGCAACGCCGCATTTAAAAAAATATTTTTAGAGGCTAGAATGCTATTCCTTATCGGCATTTCCAAAATTTTAGCACGATATTTATATTCGGATGTATGTAGTATGGATTCTCCTAATGTACCATCGAGTATAGGATACCCTGTATTTATGTAAAAGATTTTTAATTCTATTTTTTAATGATTTCTCAGGCCTTTGATGCGGTATTTTTCCATGGAGTATCGCAAGAAGGCATTTTCCTAGCAGCTGGAACCGAAAGGCGCCATGAAGGCGTCGTCAATGGACTTGTGTATCTCAAAGTAAGCTTCTTAAGTACTTGTTCGTCTATCTGTTGGTCACAGGCAAAAAGTAATGACTTTTTGTTTTTGAACCGATATTAATGGTATTTTAGGAATATTATAAGTCATTGTCTTGACCATAAAAAACATCATTTTGTTTTCCCTCGTATGACATGACGTAGGCCCGATTCCCCAATTAATTGAAAATCATAAATTTGAAATCAAGAAAATGACCTTTAATATTCCTAAAATTCTATTAAAATCGGTTCAAAAACAAAAAAGTTATGGATGGAGGTTTACGATTCATTCAAATTTCAACGTTCCCGCTTTTCGTGCCGGTAATTGTATTACATTGTGCCTGTGACCAACAGACGGACAAACAAGTAAAGCCTGTCCAGAGATATAAGAAAGTTACACTTTGCCTTTGAATGGGATTGTCCAAGGGTGGCCATAAAGAAACAATGAATGAATGAATAAATGCAGGTAAATTATGGTCCGTACTTAAAAATGTCTTAAAGTAAACTGCAAATCCGGAAGACGACATTATTAAAGTAACAGGTGCTATTGTGATTTTAAAACGATTTTTACCTGACTCGAACTGAGAGGGTTAATCCGATAATAGTTATTTATATTACTAGTACGGTATGAGCTTCATTACAGTAACGAGTGGCAAATATTGGTACGACGAGGTCGTAGACCGAGTCGTAGTAACCACATGATATACACTGCGTCCATTAATTATGGAATAGGCAAAAAAGTACTCAAATTTTAAACATCCATATCTCCATCAAAATTATATCAATCCACTTAATTTTCGATTTATTAGGTAGGCCGTCCCTTGGACTACTTAGCACAAAGTATTTCACCTTACTTTATGTCTTTTTTATACAGGATGATGGCTAAGATACCAAGCCATGTAAAATGTGCTGATTTTAAAATTAATGTTTGGAAAATACGAAGCAATGGAAATTGAATTTCATTAGTGTACTGGCTACAGCTTTATGTTAGGTACTTACTGTACAAATTACAGCGCAGTGCCGTTCGTGTCAATTAAAAAAAAAATAAAAAAATAAAAAATGGAATAGGTAAAAAAGTACTCGAATTTTAAAATCAATATCTTCATCAATCCATTCAATTTTCAGTTTATTAGGTAGGCTATCTCTTGAACTACTTAGAACAATGTGTTTGACCCTAATGTCTTTGGTTTGACCTCACTTTATGTCTTTTTTATACAGGATCATGGATAAGATACCAAGCCGTGTAAAATGTGCTGATTTTAAAATTAATGTTTGGAAAATACGAAGCAATGAAAATGGAATTTTATTAGTGTACTGGTTATAACTTTATGTTAGGTACTTACTGTACAAATTACAGTGCAGTGCCGTTCGTGTAAATTAAAAAATCTGTATATTGCAAATTATATTGACTGAAAACGTTTTACTTCTATTTGGATTTACGTTGCTAGTCAACCAATTGCCCTTGTCAATTTATCAAGATTATAAATTTGTTGGCAGTTCTTGACAAGGCCTTTTGTTTAGTTTCTTTTTTTAAATGAATGCCAACATCCGATTCATATCTCCAGAAGAATGTTCCTATGCAAGAGGACTGTTTGAGCAGGGCCGGTCTCAGTCTAATATTGCCAGAATCATGAATAAAACGCAAGGGGCTATATCAAAAATTTTAAAACGGTATCGAGAATATGGATCGAATCAAAGAAGAGCAGGGCAAGGCCGACCAAGGAAAGCAACTGCTAATCAGGATCGGTTTTTAACAATGCAATGTGTTCGGGAGCGATTTACAACAAGTACCAAGCTACAAGCACGGTTGTCAAACGTTCACAATGTTCGACTATGTAAGCAAACAATACTTAATCGCTTAAAAGAGGTCCAACTGAAACCGTACAAAGCAGCGATAGGACCAAAGCTGGAACAGCACCATAGACGTGAACGATTGCAGTTTGCTCAAGAGCATTTGCCATGGGGTGAAGATGAATGGGCTAATGTTTTATTTAGGGACGAATCCCGTTTTTGTCTAGACAGCAATGATAGACGTTTAAAAGTGTTTCGAAGACCTGGTGATCGCTATGCTCAGTGTAATTTTAAAGAGCGGGTTAGTTATGGCGGTGGATCAATTATGGTTTGGGGAAGTATATCTCTAGAGGCAAAAACGGAATTGGTATTTGTAGAGCGATTAACTAGTGACAGGTACATTACGGAAATTCTTCAGGAGCATGTTGTGCCTTTTGCTCCCTTTATTGGAGAAAACTTCATTTTTATGCAAGATAACGCCCGTCCACATACGGCGAGAATAGTAACGGAATATCTAGCAGAAACGGGAATTACCGTAATGAATTGGAAAGCTCGAAGCCCAGATCTTAACCCTATAGAGCATTTATGGGATCGAATGGGTGGAGAGGTTCGTGCAAAAGCTAACCCACCAGAAACTTTGGCTCAGCTGAGATTGACGCTACAAAGAATATGGGAAAATATGGATCAGGTTTTTATAAGAAATCTGATTCTCAGTATGCCAAATCGTTGTCAAGCTGTCATTAATGCCCGTGGAGGAAATACGCGTTATTAATTTTTATTCTTATAATTAAGTTGTTTCTTTAAATTGTTATTACTATTGTTAAGTTAGTGTTATATCACGATTTTTTAATTTTTTTTAATTAACACGAATGGCACTGCGCTGCAATTTGTACAGTAAGTACCTAACATAAAGCTGTAACCAGTACACTAATAAAATTCCATTTTCATTGCTTCGTATTTTCCAAACATTAATTTTAAAATCAGCACATTTTACATGGCTTGGTATCTTAGCCATCATCCTGTATAAAAAAGACATAAAGTAAGGTGAAATACTTTGTGCTAAGTAGTTCAAGGGACGGCCTACCTAATAAATCAAAAATTGAGTGGATTGATATAATTTTGATGGAGATATGGATGTTTAAAATTTGAGTACTTTTTTACCTATTCCATAATTAATGGCCGCAGTGTATTATGATTTCTTTATGAATTCAAAATGGTTTTCATATTTATGCAGTGACATTACACAAAAAGTGACAGTGACTGACGGAACAAAAAAAATCATAGTTTGATTAAAAATGAGTAATGTAATAAGTTCATTACATCACTGAGTGATGAGTTCATTACATCACTCAGTACGATAATATAGTATATTACATAACGCAACAGGCTAAAATGGGTTATGTAATAAGCTCTTTTCGTGTGGGTCTTATATAAAACAAATTATGTTCTAACGACTGTATAATATATAGCCACTCTAGTTAGTTTTAAGCTTAGTAATTATTCTTACTTCGTGTGTAATACTGTGTTTGTTTAATCGTGTCATAGTAAATATGTGCCAGCCCAATGTATCTCAGGAGATATCGGAGATAACCCCGTCGAAAAGCAGAAAACACTTTTCTGTTGAAACTAAGGAAGTTATAAACAATGTTTATTCAACTCTCATTGAACGTGCGGTCAGCAAGCAAGCAGCATTAGAAGAAACAGCCACATTAACAAAAATTCCAACATCAACTGTAGTGGAAATTCTGAATAATCCCATTTTAGCGAAGAAAAAAAAGAACCGATACTTGCATTTTCTCGAAGGTAGATGGAAGTGTTTAAATACGGCGTAAAATTTACAAGTTATACGAGGAACAAAGCGTGCCTACATTAGATAATTTAATTAAGAGGCTTGAAAAAGATGAAACCGGCGTTAAATGTGGCAGAACAACGTTATGGAAGTGTATCCAACACATGGGTTTTAGGTTTAAAAAAAGTAACAAAAGACCAGTGTTAATGGAATCCAGTAGAATTCGGGAATGGCGAAAACCTGGTTCGACACATATAATACCGCGGAAAAGGGTTGGATTGACTCAAGCGGCAAGTGTAAAACAAGCGTGCCATCAAAACGAGGTAAACGAAATACGCTAATATTCAATAATAAAATAACTTGTAATTTCACATTTAAACTTAAATAAAATATTATTTAATGTCTTACTTATTTTTATTACAAACCATGATTAAATTCTAAGCAAAATACGGACCTGTTCGGCCATATTTCAATTTTACAGATGGCCCGGGTCTTTCCTAATAGGGATCAGTTAGTCACTTTCTTATATCTCTGAACAGACTTTACCCAAAAATAATATGGTAGATTTGGGTCCCAATATTATATGGACTTTTTAGCATCCAGCATATGGTCTCCTGATGTCCGAGAAGCTACCTGACACCAAACTGAAAGCTGATCCAGAATCGGTGATGTCAGGCAAAGAATGGGCAGCAGAAGGCATTAGATTCACCCCCGTTGAACCCATGAAACGATGGGATATCGCCTTTAGTGGAAAAATGAGGTAAAAATAAGATTTAGTCGTTTTGAATTATTGTGATATTATTTACACGAAAACATACATGCCACTGATGATACTTATAACTTTGTGAGTATTCCTTGTAATCCTAAGGGTCTAATTAACGACCCACTGGTAGAGTTGCTGGTAAACTTATCCTGCTGGTAAAGGTAAACGTGAAATTATGAATATCTAGTTAGATTTACCTATAGGGGATAAATATGGCTTGTAAGCGGCTTAAATTAAAAGGCGGACAATGCAGCCAACAAAGGTTTGCCCGCAAGTTTCTAACCTTATATTTTATGCACAAATCTCCAAAATTTTCGCCGATCGCATTCACAAATGGATTCAAAATACAGGGTGTTATGGAAATGACTTATTATATTTTAAGGGGCCACTCCTGAGGTGGTCTAGAGTTACACTTGATAGTTTTTTTTTCTAAAATCGGAAGTATTTTGAATTTTGTAAAATACCTTAAAACCGGACTATGTGCGCCTTCCATGATAGTTCAATGCCCCTGAACACATGTGTTTTTGACAAGACAAACTGCTGGAATGGTAATTGTTTAGTTTAGTGCAATTAATGTTGAATTTTGTGCTAAAATTTCGTATATAGACTAATTGAGGGTAGCTGATCACAATTTTCCTTTTGCGTTTTTACGGCAAATGCACTGGTTTTGAGAAAAAAAAATGTTAAAGTTTTTCACTTACAGGTTAGGGTATTTTTGTTTATTTCGATATCTTTGGGTGTCGCGTTTCACTTTCCTTTCAATTTCCTAGATTTTATGGTTTTCCCTTCAAAATATGTGATAAAACTTTCACCAAACTATCTGTTCATAAAATAAGAACAACGTTTTAGCAAAAAAACAATGGAAAAGGCACAAATTTAATTAAATTCGTTGTTAATACGCCGACAAAGTAGAAGCGTCTCTTTTCAGATTCATTGCACTCACGTTGCCAGATTGTTCTTCTTTTTCTTGTAATCATTAATGGCTTCCATCTAGGAGAATGATATGCTAGCTCGAGCCTATAGGATTCATTCAATTAATAAAAATGAATTGAAAAGTATAGGCAATTTATAATACACTAACAATCTGACAACATGGGTGCAGTGAACCTGCAAACAGGCTCCTTGTACCGTGCAATTTGCTTCTGCTTTTTTGGCCAGCTGTCAGTGAGCTGTCTCCCGTCTTTTTCCAGATAACGTAGAGTTTTCTGTTCGCTTACAAGTTATCCCGTTTTTCAGAGTTTCCTTGTGGCATATTTCGTTTATTTCAACTCGGAAGTGTATACTATGACTCCGACAAGTAATATTTTATTGGAAATAGCAACATTTTAGGATTACATGCAAAATAACATACCGGTGAGTTAGAAAAACTTTAACATTTTTTTTCTCAAAACCAGTGCATTTGCCGCCTAAACGCAAAAGGAAAATTGTGATCAGCTACCCTTAATTAGCCTATATACGAAATTTTAGCGAAAAATTCAACATTTGCACTAAAGTAAACAATTACCCAAATCAGCTGTTTGGGTCATTGGCGCGTAGGTGTTTTGGACCTAAATTTTTGAAGGCATTTTTCTCGAATTTCTAGCTTCGAGCGCCATTTATAGCAATTTTTCCCCAATTCGTCTCGACCTATATATTTACGGGTTAAAAAATAATAAGTCATTTCCATAACACCCTGTATATCTCGGTCTTAAATCTTGAATTACTCTTTATCTTTGATTCCCTCGAAAATGTCTCGAATGTCTTAAGTTAATTCAATTGTGTTTCAAATTTTAAGCTGCCAAGTTTTTTCTTCCAAAAAAGAATATTTTTAAATAACTTGGCAACATTGCAAAATATTTAAAAAGTATGTTTGCCATCCACGACACGTGGAATGTCGAGGGGAATTGTGCAAAAATATACAAGGTGTTCTATTTAAAAAAAAAATCTTGTTCCTCTTTGTTGGGCCACCCTATAGAGTCAAAAATAATTTTACGTTATAACTCCTGTCCTTCTTAACATTTTTTGTGTATTATAAATACAAACGGAGCTATTCTACTTTGCCACACTAAACGGCCACCCTGTATGATACCAATAAATTCTTCCAAAAGAAAAGTTTGACACCGTGTACCTTGAAAACGAAGCATTACCGGACCTATGTTTATATAAACTTTTTGTCTTGGAATCACTCAAAGAACCACCCCTTGAAGTTTGGGCACGTACTTAAATAACACCCTGTATATTCTAAAAACATTAGAGCGAATATTTCCCTCATATGTTAAAGTTCCCATAGGAGAAATGCAATTTTCGCAAAATTACAGCGAATATTTCCCTCATATGTTAAAGTTCCCATAAGAGAAATGCAATTTTCGCAAAATTACAGCGAAAACAGCACTGCCAGAAATCGAAAATTGCATCGCAAGTTTATATTGTTGACGAAACGTCAAAGCGGGATTTTATTGTTAACAAACGTCAAAAAATGTAATATTCTGACAATTAACGTCATCTTATTGAGTGACAGCAGACAAAAAAGTCAATGTCAACGAATGTTTTCCTTTCATTTTGTCAAGAATTGTTAATAACTATCTCTTTGCAATTCTGTTAAATAAAATATTTTTTCTACTAGCGTGCGGAAAAACGCATTTTCCGCACATGTTTTAGTGCGGAAAATCCACTTTTCCGCACCGTGCGGAAAATCCACTTTTCCGCACCGTGCGGCAAAGATTTTTCCGCACTGTTATATTTTGAAATTAAATTTAATTAAATTAAATGCTGTACGATTTGAAGTCACTGTTCATCATATTACCTTTGAAATATCTTAGTTGCTATGGTGTATATAACCAGTTGTTGATTTGTATGTCACTGTCAACAGAATATTATAAATTTAAACTAGTTTATCAGTTTTTCTACTGGAGTTTTGCTGAATTCTTCGGCACGCAAAATGATTTCCGATGAAGAGATGAACGAATTAATATTGTAAAATTTTGTTCATTGTAATAAAAATTTAAAAAAAAACTCCGTTTTTTAAATTATTTTCAATTTGTTTCCTCACGCTAGTAGAAAAACTATTGTTCCTAACACGTGCAGAAACCTATTTTTCCGCACTTAAATGCTTGACATTACTCCGCTACGCGTCGTGCTGTCAACGGCATTTGCGTGCGGAAAAATCGATTTTCTGCACTTGTTAGGAAAATAGCTATAAATTTACTTGATTCGAGTTCTTAATTAATTTGGGAAATATTCAAATAAATTACACTCGTGCATAAAAATAACCAGATAATTTTTTTATTCAATGTGTTTTTTTTACAAATTGCAATCGTTTGTTTTCATATTTTACGAAAATGCCCTACTTCTGCGTAGTCGGGCTTTTTCGCGAAAATATGAAAACAAACTCTTGCAATTATAAAAAAACACATTTCATTCAAAAATTATCGGTAATTTTGATGCACTTGTGCACTTACCCCCGAATATTTCCCTCATATGTTAAAGTTCCCATAAGAGAAATGCAATTTTCGCAAAATTACAGCGACTATTTCCCTCATATACTGTAACTACAATGCGCTTTTCACTTGATTTTCGGTGAAAATCAGCCCTCGGTCGCGATTGAGCTGAAAATTGCACTCTTCTGGTTTTTCATTGTTGGTTACCTACGAGAATAACCGTCACTGTCACAACAAGTTGAAATTTCTGCTTTGACAATTTCGCGTCAATTTATCAAAATGATGAGTTTTTCATTCAGGAAATAGTCTAAAAAATATATTTCGTGCATGTAAAATGGCTTGATAATCATGCACTCCCTTCGGTCGGGCACTTTCTGGTAAATAACAATAAAAATGCATTCAAGCTGTTTCTAGGGCAACAAACCTTCATGCATGATTTTCAGCAATTTTACATGCACTTAACATATTACTATTGAAAACAGCACTGCCAAAAATCGAAAATTGCATCGCAAGTTTATATTGTTGACGAAACGTCAAAGCGGGATTTTATTGTTAACAAACGTCAAAAAATGTAATATTCTGACAATTATTGTGATCTTATTGAGTGACAGCAGACAAAAAAGTCAATTCCTGTAATTTTTAAGCATTTTAATTTTATTGTTAGTATTTTCTGTTAAATAAAATATTTAAATTTACTTGATTCGAGTTCTTAATTAATTTGGGAAATATTCAAATAAATTACACTCGTGCATAAAAATAACCAGAAAATTTTTTTATTCAATGTGTTTTTTTTACAAATTGCAATCGTTTGTTTTCATATTTTACGAAAATGCCCTCCTCCTGCGGAGTCGGGCTTTTTCGCGAAAATATGAAAACAAACTCTTGCAATTATAAATAAACACATTTCATTCAAAAATTATCGGTAATTTTTAAGCACTCGTGGTATTACCCCCGAAAACAGCACTGCCAGAAATCGAAAATTGCATCGCAAGTTTATATTGTTGACGAAACGTCAAAGCGGGATTTTATTGTTAACAACGTCAAAAAATGTAATATTCTGACAATTAACGTCATCTTATTGAGTGACAGCAGACAAAAAAGTCAATGTCAACGAATGTTTTCCTTTCATTTTGTCAAGAATTGTTAATAACTATCTCTTTGCATTGGGATAACCCGTGGCAACGTAAATTTTTTTGTTCTTAATTAATTTGGGAAATATTCAAATAAATTACACTCGTGCATAAAAATAACCAGATAATTTTTTTATTCAATGTGTTTTTTTTACAAATTGCAATCGTTTGTTTTCATATTTTACGAAAATGCCCTCCTCCTGCGGAGTCGGGCTTTTTCGCGAAAATATGAAAACAAACTCTTGCAATTATAAAAAAACACATTTCATTCAAAAATTATCGGTAATTTTGATGCACTTGTGCACTTACCCCCGAATATTCGCTATAAAGCTGCAAATTTGCGCCCGAATTTCCGCCTCCTGGGAAATATTCCCAACTCACATCATTACTTGTAGTCTGAGGTTGAAAATTAAACTTGACTTTAGTCTTAAAATTCTTTTCATGATTTTAAAGTTACGAGGCTTTAAACATACATGACCTAGAATCTGCCATATTCCGTTTAACGGTCGCTCAGTTTATAATATGATCGATAATCCGGCACGAAAATAAAAAAAATCACTCACTCAGAGAGAAATGTCTCTCTTTATTTTTCGTTATCCATACTTATATCCCTTTTCCCGGAAAGCATCATCCGTTTTAAATCTAACACAGTATACACGTGCATTTTCCTTTTTCCATAGAACATTAGCTTGGAGTAAACGGATTTTCCGAGAAATTTCCCCGACATTTAACGTTTTTTAAATGAAAATATATCCGCTTCGGTCCCATTTATAATATAATGGGAATTTCGAAATAATATGCGCGCTCTCAGAAATTTTACAATGATGAAAATTAGGTTTTAAAATATTTGTATGTGCGAAAAGCGCTTGAGTGTAGTTGCCGGTACAATTCGTTATAATTTGCCAGGATGGGTTTCCATTAGGAATTTATCACAAGAGATTTTACATTGAATTTAAATGACAAAAAGGGGATTGATCTACCGGGTGGTACAGTTTCTGTCAAAATACAGGGTGTCCGGTTTATGATACCTGCTTCAGACTGTATTTATTTACTTCTCTCCCAACTTCTTCGTTCAAGAATTACAGACGTTTATGTATACAGTGCGTTTCTTTTAACATTTAAGCCATAGGGTTTACAAGGTGAAATTTAAACCCCATATTAGGCAGATTTGTCTAACAAAGCAAACAATCCTAAAACTTGAAAAAACATGAAAATTGATATCTGACGAATAAGTTAGCAAAATTTACAATCTGTGTCAATAAATATTCATAAAAATACCCATAAGTATCCCTATTAGGTCTGTAAAAAATACACGTGGAACGCGTGTCTTTTATCTTTACGATAGAGAACAACGGCAAACCCACAAGCAGTAAAAGTAACACGTAAACGTTTACGTGCGCATGCTCAGTCTGCAAATTTCGATACGCATCATATTCCGCACGTTTGCGTGTCACGTAGAGTGACGGTTCTTCACGGACCCCGTATACGTGACATGAACCGAGACGTGTAGGGCCGAGTCCTCCCGAATAGCTGCGAGAGGTACCGAAGATCAAATTTGCCGGGTCGATTGTCTAGACCTGGCCAATCAGAACCCAGGTAGCAGGATGACGTCTTTATGACATCGAATATTGGGGATTTTTAGTCAGTTGACGTCTTTTGGTCGCGAAATGACGTCAAAATAACGTAGTTTTTAAGACGTGTATTAAACGTCATAATTTTACGTAATAAACACGTCGATTTTTAGTCATTTATTGATTTATGCGTATCATTATATAGAAAGTACTATAAACGTCAAAATTTCGTTATCCAAGTTTTTTGAAAATATAGTGGGACAGAGTTTTAAAGTAACACGCCTGAGAGTGAGAATAGTTTTTTTCTTGTAGTTAAAGGCACGTCTCATAAAACTTTTAATATATGAGACCCTATACTATATTATTTTTTTACATTTTTATGTTAATACCAATGCAGAAAACTTTAAAAATATTACCATTTCAAATTAATCATTTATGTATGTAAAATGTGCAAGAGCGAATATATTGTTATTAAAAGTCTGCAAATATCAAATTTAAATTAACCGCGCTCCATTTTATGACATTTCTTTGCTCTGATTCTGGCAGAAGGCAGAACGCATTGGTGTTCTGTTGTTGGCGCTGGCTGGCAGTCGACCATTCGGCAAAAGTGAAAAGTTTATGGTGATTTAGTTTTTATATATTTTGTGTTATAAAGGAATATATATGTATCAGATTATCGAGTTCGAGGAAAATGACAGCGGAGTTGTAGCCATTGTACACTGAAACTGGGTGACGCCCGAAAAAAGAGGTATTTTGGCCGCCATTAAAGGATAATTGGAAAACAATTTCGTGGTTATAAATCATTATATTTATATCCAATCGACTGAAAGTCATTGAACATTTAATTTTATTTTATTGAAAATATATCAGAATATTATGTAGAATATTGGTCACTAGATGATATTGTAGCAAAAATGATGATACTTCCTACAACTGATGATAAGTTAGTGTATTTTCCAATTCTCCATACACATGAATGTTGTAATATTTCATTTATCATTAAAATAATTTTGTACATAAAATATACAATATATGTATTTTTGTTACCCCTGTTATGTATTATGTACTATCTTAGGAATAAGTTTTTAGTAAATGTTCGTTATATTGATACTTACAGGATGTTTAAAAAAATCATAGAGTTAGGAAATAAGTTAAGGGTATAATAAGGTGTTAAAATATATTTCAATCATTTTCTGGAGAACGGAGTGCTTATTTTACAGCCTATAATTGCAAAAAATTTCTTTCGCACCTAAGTCAGTTCGAAAAGGTGCAGTTTTGAATACCGCTGAAAAAAAATTAAGACGTTTTTTGACGTTTTCTGCACCTACAAAGACGTCTTAAGATGACGTCTTTTTTACGTCAAAAAAGACGTTATTGGTCTGTAACTTACGCACGTCTTTTTAACGTTTCATTTACGTAATTTATGACGTCACTGATGATCAATAATCGACGTCTTAAATACGTCACCTTGCTACCGGGGAAGATACCAATGGCAGGCTGTCATTTTCACTTGTGTGTGGTCGGTACGCGTCGGTCAAGGTTTTTGCGCGTCGGTGCCGTAATTCTTATTTAAAGGAGCTCCCGTACTTATTTCTTTGCGTAAAATGACGTATGAAAAGAAGAATCGTATACGTTTACGTGTTTGCGATTGTGTCTGGCCGTTGTTCTCTAGTATCTCATCATTTTCAACCGAATTATAAGATCCTTAGAAAAGCCTAAGGTTCCTATGTAAGTATGTAAAAATCACTATGGCGGCAAGGAAGTTTAATAGGTTAGATCAGGGGTCTCCAAACTTTCCAGCCTTTAGGCCATGCTGATTTATTACTCCAGTAAGTTCCAAGGGCCAACACCGTTTTAATTTTCCTGCCATTATCTATAATTTCTAGACTAGTCGCCGAGTAGGCGTCCTGAGCGAGCATACCCTTGCTAAATTCGCTGGTTCAATCACTATTGATTTATACTGTATTGTTACGACCACGTCACTTGTACTGTACCCTTTATCCATCGCTAACGGATAGCGCTCAAATCGCGTCGAACCTCGTTGGTTCGAGAAAGTTCTGGTGTATTCCACTCACTTCTAGATGGCAGTAATTAGAGTATAAAAAGGCTAGCGGTGCGACCGCGAGTCAGTCCACCTAGGGAACGCGAAGGAAGCGAATCTGTGTGTTGTGAAATAAAGTAGTGCGTAACTCCTTAAAACGTGTTTGTGCGTGTTTAAAAAAGATATCTTCGTAAGAGTATTTTGATTTGACTTGTTGTTTTTGTGTGTGATTTACTAATATGGAAAAGAAGCGAAAAATAGACAGTGAATGCAGAACATTCAAAGATCAATGGAACTTTCAACATTTCGTAATTGAGTCCAGTAAGAAGGCGCTATGTTTGATTTGCAATGAAACCATAGCCGTTCTCAAAGAATATAACATTAAACGTCACTTTGTGAAGAATTTTGGATTTTTCTTTCCTGTTTAAACGTCACTATGAAACGAAACATTTCAAAAATTACTCAAAATATACTGGAAGTTTGCGGACAGAAAAATTTGAAGCTTTAAAGCACATATTGAAATCGCAGCAACTTTCGTTTACGAAATTCAATACTGAACAAGAGGCTACAACTCGTGCCAGCTTTCGTGTGACCCTTTAAATCGCAAAATGTGAAAAACCATTCACCAATAGAGAAATGATTAAAGAATGCGTAGTTGCAGTAGCCGAAGAAATGTGCCGCGAAAAGGTAAATTTATTTAAATTTGTTCGTTTGTCAACAAACAAGCTTGGAGGGTAAAGGCCACCGCGGAAAATATACCAACTCAACTGTCTGACAAAAATGGACATTTTGAGTGGTTTTCTCTGGCCTTGGATGAGTCAACGGATGTGTCAGATACTGCTCAGGTGTTGATTTTCATTCGAGGAGTACATACATATATGTACCAACAATACAAAATTCAATAATTCAAATATAATCTTAGTCTACATCACTTGATTATCATTCGCAGACAATACAACCCATAAACCCATCCCACAAAGGCAATACATGATGGAAAGCAAAATTAAAAAAGAAAAAGAAGAGAAAAAAAGGATAGGAAGAAGAAAATGGTTATTCTAAACTAGTCAGAAAAATGTTGCAAACTTTCCAAAATTATTTGCTATAAAAGTTATACATTTTTGATTAAAAACTATTTTATTAGTTATCACTCTTAGTGCTGGTGGCAGAATATTGTATATTTTGACTCCAAGATGGCCAATAGATCTAAGATTTAAGTCTGTCATACTGTTTGGGATTTGTAGGTTTCTCTCAACATTAAAGGTGGTAGAGTATGAGTGATTGACATGTTCTCCTATTGTGGGATTCTGATAGATGTAAGAGCAAACACTCATAACAAACTAGGATCTTGTTGTAAGAATCTTTTCACTATAAAGTTGACACGTCGGAAACATTTTACTTTTTCTAAAGATAATTTTAAGAATATATTTTTGAATTGTTTTTAAAGGCTTTAATGTATTTTCATATGAACACTATTATAGAGTACCTAAGCAATGATTCCACAAGAGCCCTGTATACACAGATTAGAAGATGTTTATTTAATATTTCCCTAATCATATAAAATTTTCGAATTAGCTTTCTAATATTGTTTGTTAGTCTAAATAAAGTCTGTGCGTTTTAAGAAGTCCGATATCGGATTAAATCACCAAGGGATGTTATCGCTTTTAAAACAGTAAGTCGGTTAAGTTACAATATCTTCGCACCTTCGCTATACTTGATCACACCGAACATCCCACTGGTTTACTGTATTCTATTACTGGGCGAAATCAGAGGTTTCAAAACAAAATTATCTTAGAATTACACGTTGAGCATAAATAATAATTAAATAGATAATTAAATTATTTTGCTATTATTATTTAAAAAGTGAACTTTTAAGCAAGTGTAAAGAGCAGTCATTTAAAAAAAATATGTTGTTGACGAATTAGCCCTCAAATATGGACATCAAGTTTTGAGATTGCCGCCCTACCATTGTCATTACAACGCAATTGAATTGGTATGGGGTATTAGCAAGAACTATTATGACAAACATGCCTGTAAAAATATCGGTAAGCCTAGCGTTATAAAGTTATGGGAGGAGGCGCTTAGCCAAGCGGGCAAAGAAGAATGGCGGAAATGCATTGAACACACAGAAAAAATTATTTTTGAATCTTATGAGACAGAACAGGTTATAGACGAAGTAAGACCGTTAATTATTACGAATGATGATGATGATGACGATGATGTTGATTCTGATGAGTCTGAAAGCATGGGTGAAATTTCAAATGCAGAGGAAGACTACTTTTAGTAGTACCTATCTACAAGTAGGTACGTTCTGTCGCAAGACTACAAAATCGGTTCTTTTTAGAACCAAAACTTTATAAAAAAGAATTCGTAAAACTAATTTGTCTGAATACTACAAAAGCTAAAAAATTATTATTTTTCTTTACCTAAACTAATTTTTTATTTACTTTAAATTATTTTATTTAGAAAATGTAATTCATCAACATCCAAAATTACCTTCAATATAATTTATTGTTTGAGAGCCACCGACATAATGCTCAAGAGGTTTTATGGCTTAGCGGACTTCTTAAAACGCACAGACTTTATATGTTGTTTCCATTTGAGGTTCTGATCAATTTTTACACCTAAATATTTAGTATGTTGTACCTCCTTTATTTCATTTTCAAAGCTATTCACTTTTATTCTATTAAAATTAGGACGATTTACAATTGTTAGGGAGAAAGCTATATAGTTGGTGTTTTCAACATTTAAAGTAAGTTTAAATGAGTCGAGCCAGTTTTTTATTTTATCTAATCCAAGACAGGTACTTTCGTATACCTCTTCCCACGTTTCTCCCACGAAAATTACAACGGTATCATCAGCATAGGAAACCACCATACCATTATCCAGCAAAATATCTCTTAAGGAATTTATATATATTGAAAAAAGTAAGGGTCCCATAACTGTGCCCTGTGGTATACCAATTAAAACCTCCGACGCATCGCTGCAGATATTGTTGATTTTGGTCATCTGCTTTCGACCTGTTAGGTAGCTCTTGAAAACTTCAAAAAGAACACCCTTGGCACCATAAGCGTTTAAAACATCAAGAAGTGAGTCATGAGGGACAGTGTCAAAAGCCTTTGCTAGGTCGAGAAAGACCGCTAGACATTTTTTACCTTTATCAAGATGGTTTGTAATAGTTCTTGTGACTTTAAGTATAGCATCCGAAGTGCTAATGCCGTTGAGGAATCCGAACTGGTTTTTAGATAGAATGTTATTGACGGATAGAAAATAAAATAGTCTTTCTTTAAGGCATTTTTCAAATATGTTTGCAAAATTTGTGATAACACATTTAACACATATTTGAATTTTTTTTTCTCATTTTAAATCGTATTGTTTCTTTAAAGGAAAGAAGTTCTTTATATTTAACATCTCAAGTGTTCTAAGTAAATAAATATTTCTGAGAGCAATTATTTGTTTGAAACAAGACTTTCTATGTGTGTGTGTGGACGCTGTGTCGTTTTCGTACACAAAATGTCAACAGACGCAGCTACTGAACTAAACCAAAACAGTCTCAAAACGTTGCCAAGCATAGTATTCTTAAAAATCCCGATTTTTTTAAAATCTCGAAATATGGGAAAGTAAATGAACCTGCTGGAAGAATTCCTCGCGTCAATTTTCTTTTTCCGCATTCTGACTTGTCTCTATCTAAATCGACTGTTCAAATTATTCAATTTCTCTACAAAAAAAAAATCGTACTCGCACTAAAGCAGCAGACTCAATGGAAATCAATGGCAGTTTCTCCATTGCTCAGTCGCGCTGTTATTTCAAAAAATTTCGCCAATCTGCAAAAACCCAATTTAAAGACGTACATTTCCATCTGCCGAAATTTAAAATATTCGGAAAATTTCCGGCCAAATCTGTTTACCTGTATTATTTCAAGCCATACGTGGCAAATAAAAAATGGATAAAATAGAGGAGATACGGATTCCAATTCGGAATGGAAATTTGATTTCTTGCTTCGATCCACAAAGTAATGGAATTTTACCCAGATAATATATTGTTTTATGTCGAAGCCTAATGCTTATTCTATATTCAGGAGTATGCAGAGCAATTCTCGAAGTAGTAGTAGGGTATTTGTTCAGTTATAACCATCTGAAATATTTAGGATTTCTCTGGAAACACCCTGTATATCAGACGTAACTCGAGAACAACTTTCACTAACTTTTTTCTTAATGTCCAGTGCAATAATTTTTTCCAATAACTGTCAAAACAAAAAAGATGTGAGAGAAACGTTTTTATAATAGAATATGGCTTCGCTTCCCCCCTTACGGATCCCGCGTCGCAAAAGACTGCAGCGACGTACTTTACAACAACGATAAACATATTTTACAGAATAACATAACAATATTTTTGTGTTAGCAGAAAAAAAAACTGATCATTATTTCGGGTCAAGGAAACAAAAGAATATTTTGTTTTTCATTGAATTTTGTTTACGATCGACTAAAAATGGGAAACGTGATCCTACGAAGGCATACGCAAATATCCACTAGTAAATTACGCGCAAAAACGAAAACCAGATACTATTCAAATTAGATAAAATAATGGAGCTTTTGTATAGTACATGTGCACAGTCCCGGACTAGCACAACTTTCAGATGAACAAAATTCGTTAAATAATAATAATAATAAACGTCTTTATTAAGCATATGCATACATTCATATGGATTCAATGGGAATATTTTGGCCACATCTTAAGGAATGACAAGTATCGACTTTTAAAACTCATTATAGAAGGGAAGATCGAGGGACGGAGAGGCCCGGGTAGAAGAAGAGTATCCTGGCTAAAAAACCTAAGACAATGGTATGAAGTGAGCACCACCACATTGTTCCGTCGAGCCATAGAGAAAGTACAGATAGCGCTGATGATTGCCAAGGCACCTAAAGAAGAAGATACATTCATATACACACACTTGGAACACAGGCAGGGGCGGTCATACAGGGGGGGGGGCATGGCTCCCCCCCCTTGGCGTCGATTTACATTATAAAAGCCCTGCCGCCCACTGTAGATTTCATTTAATTTATAATGATATTCTTATTTTTACAAGTCTTTGACTTCTGTAGGTAGGTAGTAGGTAGGTACCTATTTTCGTTTGTTTTTATGTATTATTATAAAACTATTTTCAAACAAGAATGGTTTTTCAGTGTTTCATTTTTTAAACAAAATACTTTTAAAATAATTAAAGCTATGCCATCGAGCCATGGCACTACCTTGCATTCTTAATTTTCTGTTAGACATATTTTTTGTTTCATTAAAAATAATATTCTTTACATTTTCGCTTTTCTTATAGTTTCTCCATAAATTTTATGAACTACGGCAACAGCGCTTGGCGCGCGTGACAAAACTGACCAATCGTGTCCAACCCTTAATTTTTTTTAAATATTTAAACGCAAAAAATATTAATAAAAATAATTAAGTAAATAGGTAGGTATATTTTCTTAAAATTTACTTAGCCGTTTTTTGCGTATTATTCCTACTTGAAAACCAAGAATCATCAACAAAAAAGGGTGTGGCACCCAAAAATTTTTCGTCTACGGCGCTAAGACTTTTCCTGGCACCGCCTCTCTGAATTGGCACGAGCCGCCACTGCATGGCCCCCCCTCAAAATGTTGATATGACCCCCCCTGAACACAGGTGGCAAAGTTTAGCCATTGGCCATTCCTCCGCTTAACCAACTTATTCAGGAACAACATGGCTTTTATCTAAATCGATCAGTCGAGACAAACTTATTATGCTTTTCTGAATGTGTCACGGGGGCGTTGGATGCGCAGTGGCAGGTTGATGCGATCTATACGGATTTCAGTAAGGCGTTTGACCGGATCGATCAAAATATTCTAATCAATAAGCTTTCCGAGGCCGGGGTTGCTGCGTTCATCTGCCGGTGGGTATCATCTTACATCTGTGGAAGATCTTCTAGGTTGTCAGTATTGGGTTATAAATCTGACTCTTTTTTGTTGACCACGGGTGTCCCTCAGGGAAGTCATTTGGGTCCTCTGCTATTTATTATCTTTATAAACTCTGTAAAGTCATGTTTTCTACATTCTCGAATTTTGGTGTACGCAGACGACATGAAAATTTTTAAAATAATTAAGTCAAATGAGGACTGCCATAGGTTGCAGGAGGATCTCCAGCGATTCGCTGCTTTTTGCAAAGATAATAGCTTCATATTAAATGTAGACAAATGCTATAAGATCTCATTCACAAGAAACAGAAACATTTTTTATTTTAATTATACATTTAATGATATAGGTATTAAAGTTGTCAGCGAAATTAGAGACTTGGGGGTCATTATGGACAGCAAATGGACTTTTGCGGGGCATGTTGAGCAGATGGTTAACTCGGCACTTAAATTGTTGGGATTTATAAAACGTTCCTGTAAAAATTTTAAAAACTCTAATTCACTTTTAGCCTTGTATTATGCCTTTATATATAGCAGACTTCAGTTTGCTGCTCCTGTGTGGTCCCCAGGTTATAATGTCTATGTTGATAGGATCGAAAGGGTCCAAAAAAAGTTTATGAGATTTTTATCTTTTAAATTTAACATTCCAGTTGTTAATCACGACTATTCAGAAATAAGATCGCGTTACGGCTTGTTGCCATTGCAGATTAGAAGAAAAATGTCAGATTTTGTGATTTTATTTAAAGTGTTAAACAATCTTATTGATGCTCCGGAATTATTAGCAAAAATTAAATTTTATGTACCTACCAGGCGCTTTAGGGATCAAAATATTTTTGTAGTTCCGTATAGAAGGACGAACTTGGGTTATAATTCTCCATTCTGTCGGATTTTGCGAAATTTTAACCATTATAATCCGGATTTGATAGATCTGTATAGTATGTCCTTACCATTGTTTAAAAGGAAAATGAGGCGTTTTTTTATGAGCCTCGAATTGTAACATAATGGTTGGTGTTAGTGATTAAGTGTAATAAAAATAAGTTTATTTTCATTTTCTGTAGGATTACCATGTTTTTTTTTTTACTAATTTTTTGTATTCTAGTTACTTAACGGATTGTTTACTAAGACCCTAGTACTAAGTGGATACTATTGTGGAATGCTATTCTGTTTGTATCCCAAAGTGAAATAAATAAAAAAAAAAAAAATAAACTGTGATCCGTTTTGTGGCCTATAATTACAATAGAAACAAAATGAAACATTACTGATCTCAAAGTTATAAGATCAGCAGAAAATGGTAATCTAATCATATGAGTAGTAAATCCCTATAACCCATTTTGAGTTTCTTTATACTACACTGCCTAAACTGTAATGGGATATTATCGTAAACTTTAACAAAACTATAAGAGAAACATCTTTGAAACAATGAAGTTCTGTGCTTTGGTATTGAGAGGTAGTTTCTATCTCTTAAGTTTAGATTATGCGCATTTTTCCTAAATTCTAGTTTTTGGTATAGATACAGAGGTTGCTTGCTGTCTAGTAATTTCCCAAAAAATACCTACCACAGAATACAATTTATACATATTTTTACATTTTAACCACCCAACTTGCCTGATGTTGTTTGATACAGTCATATTTTCTTAAATTAAATATGAACCTACAACATGTATTTTGCACATATTGTATTCTATTTTTTGTGACCTTATCCAAAAATGGATAATACACGATAAAGCAATAATTATAGCTTGACATAACAAGGCTTTCACATAATTTTTTTCTCATTTTAAAGTTTTTGAAATTTTGTACATGTTTATGAAATCTCAAATTGATATCCAAATAAAGTCCCAAATTCTTTGCACAATTAGAAAATTCCAAAGGACTATTGTCTATAAGTAATTGAAGTCTATTTGTAAGCATATTTCGTTGCTTCTCTGAGCAAAAAAGAAGTACCTCCGTATTTTTAGGGTTAATTTTTAAATTATGTTCCCGGGAATATCGCAAAATAGCATCCAATCATCATTTAGCAAGGGTCTGAGGGATCAAATTTTAACAAAACTTGTGTGTCATCTGCTTATGCCTGTATATGTGAATTTGAAACCACAGAGAAGATGTCTGCAGTGTAAACTACAAATAGCATAGGCCCAAGAATAGACCCTTGTGGTACTCCCGACACAACTGCCCTCGACTGTGAAATGCCATTTTTTGTTCGAACTACCTGGGATCTATTTGATAAGTAAGATTTAAAAAACATGTTGAAATTTCATCAAAACCATAATAAGATAATTTAGAGCACATGAGATTATGATCAATCACATCAAAGGCTTTTGAGTAATCAAGTAGCACCAAAATGGCTGCCAGCTTTTCATCAAGGGATACCGCAATATTATCTGTGATATTCAATAACGCAGAGGTTGTGCTGTGGTCCTCTATAAAACCCGACTGATGAGTTGGATACAAATTATTTTGCTTAAGATATCCAGATATTTGAGTGTGAACCACTCTATCCAAAACTTTGGATATTACAGACTAGGATCTTTTTTTTATTCAGTGCTTGGCATTGTGAAAACTTTAAAAAAAGTCGGGAATTTTTACGTCTCGCTGCTCAGTGGCGTAGCGACAAATTCTGTCCCCCCCCCCCCCCCCCCGCGAAGTTGTATTTAGGCCCCCCTATATTATAAAATATTTACATATTTTTGCGTTTTTATATAAAAAAAAAATAAAACATCGTTTTTGCTAGAGTTGTGCGGATCTAAATACCTCCTCTTCGGATAAAGTTATTAAAAATTGAGGGAATAGAAATTTAAATTTATTAAGAGACATATTTACATACTCAAAAGGGTTACCAATCTGATTGATAACCTTATCAAGAACTTTGTGATATACGTTAATTTTAAAGTAATTCTCTTCACTACAAAAATCATTATTTGTGTTTATACTGGACTCATTAAAGTATTTCTTTGACTAATGTTGTCGCTATTTCTAAAGTGGTTAAGATTGCTTATAGCCGACTTTAAACATTCAGATGCTTTTGCTTAATCAAGTTCTCGCTCTTAAAGAATTTGGAATGCTGCACTAGTTTCTTGCCAAATGTTAAAATATATTGTCAAAATCATTACAATACATTATATTTTAGCTCGCTTATTTTTTTTAGTTTTTGTGTATGTTAATTTTTGTAAGTGCCTTGACGATATTTTGATATCTGAGTTTTTCAGCTAGCAGTGATTGTGCCCCTGCGGCCCATCGTGTGGGATATATTATTTTTAACGTTGTTTGAAGATTCTTTATTATTAGAAATACTTATACTCTGTTGCTTAATGCGAGAGAGTAATAAAATGAAAATTTTCAATGACAGGACCCTTTAAGCAGTGGACAACTTAAAGGTTGCATTGTAAATTTGAGGTAAATTGCAATGATAGTTTTTAAAAATTCCGTATTTCAGACCTACACACCCCGAATCGGTTCTAAATTAGAGTCAACCTAATTTGCATACAAAAGAAAGACGAGTTTGCTGAATAAAACGAAGGTAACAGCGGCGTTACTTCAGGTAGTTTAATAGAATAAAAAGTATAATAATAATTATACTTGATTATAATTATAGAGATTTGCAGATAATTGAGATATTAATTATTCTAATATTACGTAGATAAAAACTTATATAGAAGTACGAATAATATGAAAATAGATAAATTGGAATAAATAATAATATTTATAAAAAAAATTTACTATGTACCGGGTGTACCACTAAGAATGGCTGTCGGCCGTATCTCAGAAAGTGTTAGTCGTATGACTTGCGAAAAAAAAATATATTAGGTAAAATGGTCATGAGAAATTGCAGGAAATTATTTTTAAGTTTCTCAGACTGGCGCTAGAGGGCGCAACAGTAACGGTAAATAAACGCCTAGTTAAGGTATCCCGAAAATAACATTTTTGTATATTTCGCAATTTATTATTAAAATTCACCTATAGAGCGTGTTCGTCACTTTTCAAATAAAGTGGTGGGGGAAGGTTGATTATTATTTGTAATAAATGCTGATAACTCCCGTCTGGCTTAACATAATTTAGTAAACTTAGATTTGTTAAAAAGGGCGTTTCTCACTCTATATATCATCTTATGAACTACGGCAATATGTGTTTTACACTAGGCGCTAGGGGGCGCTGTCTTACAACTTCACAAACATTGCGCGTTTTTTCCATAGTTGTAAATATAATAGTATATTCAATTTTACCTGATTACAAGAATGATTAAAAGTCTAAGAAGTCAGCGAAAACCGCAAGTTAATATCTATTTTCAATCCGGAGATATCAACAACAATAATCGTAATTACGGAACATTATGATTTTATTTTCAAGTTGCCATTGTAAAGGTTTTTTTTAAGAGTCAAATAGGCCTTGGAAAAACAAAATACGTATTAAGTAATAAAATGCAAATTTCTCGAAACCGTCAGAGGAATCGAGTCTTATCAAGAGTACCTTTTTTGTAGCAAATGAGTTGGTTCATCTGAATTTTGTGCCCAAACCCCTCTTGTTCCATTGGCATAGAAATCTGAAACAAGCAATTAGTAAAAATCCCAGGTTCTACGCCCATGGACTGATATTAATCAGAATTGTGGCATGGGTTTTTTTGCCCCAAATTTTGGCAAAATAGTATGAGCAGTTTTTGAATTAATCCAGAAAAACGATTTAAAAATTGTCACTTCAGCGCCGTCTAGCGCCCAAACTAAGCAACTTTGTACTAAGGTAAGTTTACTTAAATCGGCTAATTTTGGTCTGAAGAATATGTGGTAGGTTTTTGTAAAGAGCTTTTACAGACACCCTGTATATCGACACCAAACAATACATCATTTAAAATTATTAATAATTCCAATCTCTACTTCTAAATACCTAAAACATACAAATGAACGCATAAAAAAAGGTTCTTGGACGGCGTTCACCCCGTTGTCAATAACACGGATTCGTTTATTTTTAAAATTATACTTTAAATTACTTTCGAAGTAATCGAAGCAAAAAAGAACTGTCATCGCTAAATTGTGGTTTTGTTTTCGTTCTCAAGGTTAACAGGAAAACTAAAAATGATCCGGTGAAACTGCGTAGTTTTCCAATCCAATAAAATTATATGAATTCAATGCAGACTAGTTTGCGATACTGAAATATCGTCACAACTTTTTTAAATTCAAATTAAATTTATGGAAAATAACAGAAAATATTATCTAATAAATAAACAAGTTAAAATATAAATAAACAATGACCGCTAAATATATAGGCATCAAATGGTGGTTCGCCCATTGTTCAGATTCTTTTGAATAATATATCGCGATACAAAAGCATATTTTTTGTTATGGAAAAATACCCTTGTTTATGAAACACGTTTTCTAATAACACTAGTTTACAGCCAATCTGCAACTGTAATGTAAAAGGCATTTTTCTGTTAATTTTTGGTCTCTAAATGCAAAAATGATGGTAAAAATTTCCTACCACGTAAGATTTTCGAGTAATGTTTTTTTTCAGCAAATTTTAATTAGTATTTTAATCACATTGTTTTAAAAAGCAATTTGTAATATACCGGAGCGCGACGCTGCCAAATTTACTTTTTCCCTAAGTTAAGGAAACTGTGCACGATCTGGCAACTACGCGTGGGAGTGTCTAGGAATAATACCTCAACCACGAAGTCTCAACCCTCTAGGGCTTAAAATAACGGAAGTATCCATTTAAACCCAATTCCAAATTTCACTCTGCCCCATAGCCGAATCTACTTATATAGTACGGTCTCAAAATAATTGGCAAAACTGTTTATATAACCATTAACGGTGTGCGACTAATATAATTATTATTGATTCGCCCACTTTTAAGTTATATAAAAGCAATCCAAACCGCTTGGGAAGATTGTGCATTAATAGGTCATTACAAGTTTTAATAGATTTCACTGAAATTTCCATAAAATTTATCGAAATCGGCAAGTCATTAAGGGCCTTTTCACCCAAAGGTATCTGTTTTACTTAATTTGGCAACGCAGGTAGGAAAAACCCATGTCTAAAGGCGCTCGCACGCTTTCTTATCGCCCTAACCAACGTTCAGTGTCGTAGACAAGTTTCAATCAAGAAGATATTAGCAATTCAGTTTAATTATTTCGGTGCTATTTTGGTGGTAATTCAAAACAGCAAATATTATAATGCAGGCGAGTTCTTCAAGTGATAGTAACCAACAAGTTACAAAACGAAAGACTTGGAATTGAAGTTCCCCTTACGTCTTGCACACTCCATTTGAAACCTGGGGAGCATACAATGGTAAAAAATGTGTATGAGGGAATTCTGAGTACACACAGCGGAATATTATTCACTGATTCAGCAGAACTTTGTGCCACATTGACTAAGACATCTTGCCGTACGGTTTATAGAACTATCAAGGACAATAGGAATACTAAAGTGTCCGATCAGAAGGAAACAAGAGGACGGAAAAAGATTTTTATTGATCGGCAAACAAAGTTAGCCATTCATCGAAAAGTGCATGTATTTTTTTTCGAAATGAACTTCCGAATTTAAGAAGAAATTCTGCCGAAATTGAAAGGGATGAAAATATGCAAAAAATTTCACGAAGAGTTCTAATGCGTACACTACGAAAATTGAATTTTCGATTCTTAAAACGAAATCGCAAAAGTCTTTTGGTGGAAAAGGAAGAAATCGTATTGTGGCGTAGAAAGTATCTAGAAGAAATACAACAATATTATCGCTGTGCAGGGAAAATAATTTACTTTACGGACGAGACATGGTTAAATGAAGGACATACTGTGAATTACATTTGGCAAGATCTCAACAATAAAGATGCACGTAACGCCTTTATCAATGGAGTGTCCACTGGATTGAAAGCTTCTTCAGGAAAAGGTCGTCGGTTAATTATAACCCACATCGGGAGTAATTCTGGTTTTCTTAAAGGTGGGTTAAACGTGTTTGAATCTCGTAAAACCGGTGATTATCATGAGGATATGAACTCGAAAGTGTTTGAAGATCGGTTTAAATCCATCTTACTGCGTAGTGAACGTGGGTCGGTAATCGTCATGGATAATGCACCATACCACAGCCGTCGGGTGGAAGCTTTGCCAACTTCTGCGTGGCGAAAAGGAAAGATTGTTGACTGGCTCGAAGAAAGAAATGTTGCATTTGGCAAAAAAATGCTAAAAGTGCAGTTGCTCGATCTTGCAAGATTTCACAAAATGGATGAAATGGCTCGTGAACGAGATGTTACAATATTACGTTTACCGCCCTACCATTGTGAACTAAATCCAATCGAGCTTATATGGGCACAGATAAAAGGCGAAGTGGCGCGTGAAAATAAAACTTTTAAATTAAAAGATGTTAAAGAACTGTTAAAAACGGCAATAGCGAATGTACAAGCAGCAGATTGGCATAAGTGCGTATTACATGTCGAGGCTGTAGAAAAAAAAAATGTGGGACTTAGATGTACGCGTTGAAGTCATGGTAGAACCTATTATTATAAATCCTGTAGATGACAGCAGTAGCGACAGTAATGAAATGTTTCCATCGTCAGATAGTGAATAATCGCTGTAATGGTAATAATGAATTTAAAATTGTAACGTATTGTGATTATAAAACTTTTTAATGTCGGCGTGGAATATAATTTGTCAAATTATTATCAATTAGTGTACATTAGGTAACAGTAGTTAGGAAATTTATAAAAATGATATAATTTGGGTTAAGGTTTTGCTCTTAATCCACTATTATATGTTTCTATTATTATGTAGTATAATAAAAACATTATGAAAATAATATATACCGTTGTTTTATTATTCTTTTTGGATTTTATACCTGCGTAATTTAGTTTCTCTAATTACTTCATTAGATCACCAAATGTAAATGCTTAATTTATTTTTCAGTTTAATTTATAATATTATATTTATTATAGTAAATTTAAATATATTATAATAATAAACAAGAAATTCATATATTTTCGAATTATTATTGTTTAAAATGACACGCCTCTGGAATTGAAGTTCCCCTTACGTCTCGCACACCCCGGTAAAAATGAGTCACTGCCAATTATTTTGGTACCGGAGTATAGATGGTCCCTGTATACGAAAATTATGACGTCGCGTTTCGAATTTCGATAACCGATATTTCTAGCAGATACCAGAGGTACGGAACGGCTATAAAAGCAGCTGGCCGGCCGTCGGATCATCAGTATTGGTTTAGCACGAGTAGTGGTCATTATTAGATAGAGAAGCGAAGTACGCGAACAAGCCAGTGGTAAGAGCCTTATATTAGTGTTATCTTTGTGTGAAATAAAGTTAGTTCATGCCTGTAAACGTAGTATCACTAACCCGTGAACCGACGTACGCGACAGTACAAAAATGTCTAAAGTACAGAAACGTAGCTGTGTTAACCCCGCGGATAGTTTTTGCTATATATGTGGTCAGTTGCCCCTAAATCGCAGTAAGCGACAATTAACAAAATGACCAAAGTAGCTTATTGTAAGTATTTTGGATGTGTTGTTAGCGATCAAGATCGGGACTGGGCTACTCACATATGTTGTCAAACCTGTGCAGCAAATCCAAGTAACTGGTTAAATGGTAAACGCTCATCTATGCCCTTTGCAGTTTTAACGCCAGTTTGTCAGATCGAAGATACCTATAAACCTAATCACTTGCTGAACCTGACTAACAATCGAACAAAATGTCGCTTTCGCTCCTTGGTGAGATCAGCGACGATATTAAGTATGTAATATTTTTGCAGGTTACATGAAACGCCAGAGAAATTAATTGACGTGGAAATTCAAGCTAAATGGACAAGCGAGCTGCCGTGGTTCATGTTTGATGTGGATCTGCCGGCCAAAATGCTGGCTCGCTCTATAGCCAGGGAAACCTGGACTAAAGAATTCTTTGAGACCTTAAAGTCGTAAGTAAATAGTCAGCTCTTTTATAGACCACATACTGATAAGGAAAAACAAATTAGAACAGTAATTAAATACACTTCTTATATTTTAAATTCGGATCTTACTGATCACTATCCAATTTTTCTTTATTTGTATGATGAGTCTACTATTTTACAAAAAAATCAAATTACACAAATCACAAAAACCATAAAGAAAATAAATTGTGAAAAGATAGGGGACTTATAATTAGAACAAATAATGTTGAAATCGCCACTGAGAACTTCATAACTGTAATTAATAATACTCTTAAATATGAAGAAGAAACAAAAATTATAATGCATAAAGTTGTAAGAAAAATAAAGCCTTGGATCATTACCGCTATTGTTACATCAATAAAACGTTTCTGTCTCTCTCTTAACAAATGAGTTCTTATGGAAAATGCCATTAATATAAATTTTTCAAATAAGCTAATTAGAAGCTCTTTAAATCCGTAATAAAAAATCCAGGGCCGTATTTAAAAAATCAAAGTTGATGATGGCAGCTCAAAGACGAAACGTCGGTTTGAAAATCTTATAACACCATCTTGTAGAACAGAAAAAGTAGCAATGAGAATGTGAAATTTCTTTTGTTATACCTTTTCAAATAGAGTCATAAACAAATAAAAATGAAATGGCGATTATTCGGTTTTTTCCAAAAATCTTCGGAAGCACTCGGAATTCTTAAACTTTTCAGGTGACGTTTTGGTCAGCATCAAATCGCGCAACTTTGCCTCCATTTAACCGACCTCGTATCTCTTCTAGTTTCCGAGATTCCATGATGAGGCTCGAATTTGGGACACCCTGTGCATACAGTTGTTAAATCAAATAAAATAATTTTAAATCTTCCTAAATCAACTTTTTTAAGTCGTTTAAATCAATCTGAATCGCTTTAAATCTTGCTTTAAATCAATTACAATCAAGTTAAATCACTTTAGATTAAGTTAAATGACTTCAGATGAAGTTATATCACTTTAAATCATGTTAAATTATCAATAAATCACCTAATATTTGTTAAATCATCTCAAGGTGGCATTACCCACAATGCCGGGCAGAGCGTTACATCATTATTAATCACTTAAATGAATATTACATAAAATTTAAACCACTTTTAATCATAAATCCCTATTTAAATCATGTTAAGTCAAATAAATAATTACTAATTTAAAATCTGTGTACACCTTTTTTGGGAGATGGCAGACCCTCGGTTTAAACCGATCTAATAAAGTCGAATTTTTTAACTTCCATTTTTTGTCCAAATTATAAATAAAGATAAAAATACATTTTATGTAATGATTCATGTGTTTTTTTTGTCGCTGCTGGAATATTTTTTACACTGATTACACTCGTTCATCATCGCACATTTTGCGACACATAAGGAAGATCTTTTATGTCCCGTGTAAGCGAAATAGGGACAAGGCGTTAGAATAATTAAGTCTTTTTATGTAGAAAATGGAAAGCGAAATATGCTGTCGCCTGGTTTCTTTCTTTTTATGAAATATACGTTTATGAAATACTTATTTCTTTACATTTATGTTGATAGGTTCTTGCAACGAACCTAGATAAAAATTTAGGAATATTTATATGGGTACAGGGTGATTACACATAATGTCCTTCAATATTATCTTTTCGTCTTTCATACTGGAGAAAAATTTTAAAAATGGGTATACAAAGTTTTTAAAGTAGTATACAGGGTGTCACTTAATGATAGGCCGTAATACCAAGGGCGCATTTCTAAACCAAATTCAAGTAGAAAAGTTCATATAAACATATGTCCTAAAAAGCCTGGTTTTTGAGATACAAGGTGTTAAAGTTAAAAAAAAAAAACGGTTTTTTACTAATATCTCAAAGATCATTTTGCCGATTTTGGAGAAATTTTGCAGTGTTGTTCGTTGTGATAGGACGCTAAGTTGGCACTAACTAGATGATAATTATGAGTTCCAGTGGCGTCCCGGGGTCACGAATAATATTAACAAAAAAAATGTACGTCACTGACTTGCTTAAACATTTTATATTGTTTTCGGGTTAGGCAGCTAAGAATACAACTTTTTTGCGTCTTGATATTTTTTCGTGTTAACGATCTAAGTTAACTTGGTTTTATTTTATCAATTCTTCGACATGCAATGAAGTGACTTTTATTATTTTTCTCGAAAACGAAGTAAGATACGAAAGAATATCAAGAAACAAAAAAGTTGTATTTTAGCTGCTTAACTAGAAAACAATATATATTTTTTAAGCAAGTCAGTGGCGTACATTTTTTTGTCAATAATATTCATGAAACTGTCGCCCGGGCGCCACTGGAACTCATAATTATAATCTAATCAGTGCTAACTTAGCGCCTTAGTACAACGAACAACACTGCCAAATTTTACCAAGATCGGCAGAAGGATCTTTGGGATATTAATAAAAAACCGATTCTTTTTTAAACTTTGACACCCTGTATCTTGAAAATCAGACTTCTTATGACACAAGCTTATATGAACTTTTCTACTTCTTCAGGAATGCGCGAATGCGCCCTTAGAATTACTGCCTATCATTAAGTATCACCCTGTATTCAAGGGGGTCGAGTATCACTCAAGGTGTGTTTATTCACAGGTGGGGGGGGGGGGGAGATCAAATGTTATATATTTTTAAATGGACCATCCTGTATATTAACTGGATTTTCAAGTTTTCCGTCGAATTCCGAACGTGATTTTTGTAATATACAGAACTGGGCAAGGGCGGTTTTACGGGGGGGGGGGGGGGGTAAATAGGGTAATTACCCCCCCATGAATTTAGAATTTAAAACGAGCGAAAAGCAAAAAGATTAAAAAAGCAGAAAAACTATAGGTACAAGCTCAGACGAACATGGATCGTCTGGGGGTACAAGGTACAACCAAATGCTGTTTGCAGCGCCTCGATGAATATTTTATAAGTTATTACATTCGCAAAAACATACAAAAAAAATGTCTCTAGATTTATATATTACGCTTCAAGTAGTGCGATTTCATTTTGGCAAGCTCAGCTACATACGTTTATGTCATTATAACATCTCATTAATGCTCACATGAATCGAACTTATGGAGAAGCACTCGGTAATTGTGTGAATGCAATTTATTCTAATCGAAGTGTGCCGCAGTAAGAAATCATTGAAAGGCTTGACGTTTTGAAAATAACTTAAACGCAAGAATGTTAAAATTCAAGCCCTCAAGTATGTCATCAAAAACCCCCCGTAAAGCTCGACGAGTTGATCTACCTGGTTAAAATCCCCACTGTTGGGAACTGAACAACTATGAAGCTGAAATATTCTAACTGTTCGGTTAGAGTAGTGGCCTTATGAGAATTCAGTCAGTTCCAATAGCCAAAGTAATTGAAGCGTCATGAATGAAATCAGTAAATGAGCCTTAATTCATTAAGATACGTTTAATTTTAAGTTTTATGTCTTTTTCAGTACCATTTGAGTGAACTATAGGGAATTTATGACTCGCCGAGAATGTAACATGTCACAATATGCAACTGGATGAGCGAACAAAAATGAACCGCACCCTACCCTAGCATCGCTACTGCGTATAGAAGAACCTAGAGCGATATTCGAACCCCATGCAAATATACTTTGTAAACCTTGTATATCCATTTTTTAAATTTTTCTCAAAAAATAAGAAAGTTAAGATGGGGGGACATTATATTCATGTACCTACCTATCATGAAAAACCTACTTTTATGAGACTAGGCCTGATTTATTATTTTTATTTTAGGGCTCATCAAATCCACTATGAACAAATGGGCTCTCTTGAAGGGACTTTAAAAATCGAGGGTAAAGAATTACCTCTCAAACTTGATGCTTTTAGGGATCACAGTTATGGTAAGTTTCTGGGTGGTATACATAAAACTTCCTGTACTTGTTACTCGCTAACGTCTGAAAGTCAACAATCCGTCTTATTGGCCCTTTTCTGAGAAAACAAACATCAAAAACCTAAGTTATGAGGTAACATATTATATCTTATTTAGGCAGCTCTGATAAATTGCCAAATTTTTCTTCCCAGGCGCTATTGTATTGTTTTTTTTTTTTGTTAAATTATGTGCCAATATATCTTCAAAGACAGGATAATCAACAGTATATTTTGGCTGTGATAAAGATGTTGATGTAGTGAAGACTAAACTAATAAAAAGATGATGAATACAAGAAAACAATAAAAATAGCATAAAGGCATTAAAACTATCTGGTAATGACACAGCCTGCGAAGTCTTACTTGCCATTATATTTCAGGTGAAAGGTTCCAGTGGTGGAGGTCCTACCCTCTAAGCTAATTTATTTGGGTTTTATGGCAATTGCTTCGCTGTACGTCTTTTGCATCAAGCGCATTTAAACGCGATATCAGTAATGTTAAAATCTTTATGATATTTTTCCATAAACTGTTTCACCGTTACGTTCCTGCTTGTCTTGATTGTAAATTCTTTGCAACCTCGGCCATTTTGTTGCGGCATATTAAATGCCCAATCATTTAATATGATCGCTAATTCGGAAATACTTGTACTACAAAATGTATGTTCTTTCGTTGGTAAAGGACATAATCTGACGCCATATGTACTGCTTACTGTGTTTGGTATTTTTTGGTTCGCTTTCTTCATTTCCTGTGCAACTCAATGAATTTTCTCCAAACATTTTTAGAGAAAAACCAAACGAAACTTCAAATATTGAATTGTTAATTGACTTTGATTTCTATAAAATGATTATTGGATATGGTTGTTATGGAGAAAACTCATACATTTTTTTCAAATTTCTTTAGGTCCAAATTATTAATGTTCCGCAACACAATAGAAAGAAAATTTATTTCTATTACTGTAGGAACTCTCTATGGTTCTTTCCTATAAAGTTCAGCTAAATTCGGAAACAGAAAATTACACACTGACATGAGTCGATCTTCTTTGGGGGTTTTATTTTTGTACTTTTATTTTTTTGTTACAATTATGTCGTTACGCCATTTTTTATTTTTCACGTGGCTTATCGTGTTTCTTTGCTTAATGTTGTTTTTTTTTTTTAATTTGGTAATACCTATATTATGTTCTGTGTAAATTACTCTGAGGCAGGAACAGAACCGCGAGCAGATCTTCTAAGATTAAAGAGCAGAAGTTTGCGCGATGAAAGCAATGTTTTTGAATTGCCCGATAATCAATTTAGAAAATGCTATGGCTTAAGCAAGGATTTGGTTTGGAATTTTATAGAAGAAATTACTCCTCACATGCACATGAGACGGCGTACAAGTTACAGAGTTACGGCCTAATTATGATTTTTTGCTCAAGGATCACACAGAAATGAAACTGCATCAAACCTATCAATGTTAACAAACTTGTAAACCTCCAGAATTCACCTGCTTACAAGTTCCCCCATGAGTACTTTTTTGTCGACAATAGAAAGAAACCGGGATATAGCCCTCCAAAAATACAGGTTCATCATCTCCGAGCCAATGTCCGATAAGAAGAGAGGAGTAAGGTTATGCAATGTGGTTTTTCGATTATTCTATGATAGACTTTCATGACTACTTATCTATCCTTAGAAGTTATCTTACAGTTAGAGTTATCAGAACATTCATAATATTGTAAGAGCCCTGGTTTTACATATTTTTGTTTTATTCTGTTTGATTATACAACATTTTCTAGAAACTATACAGGGTGACGCGGATCTAAATGAACATACTTCAACACAAGACAAAGAATACCTTGGGGGTTCTTAATCACCCATCTTTGATAGTTCAATTGTCGATAGTTAATAAGATACAGGGTCTTTTATGAACTTCAGCAATTTTTTGTTCTTGTCATATTTTTTAATGCACTCCGTATAAAATTTTCATATTGGGTCAACATCTGTAACCTATCTGTCGCTTAAAATTGCAGTATCAGAAAATTTTAAATTTCAGGCCCGTATTAGAAAAAGTTGACATTTTCAATTTTTACATTTTTAACACCCTGTAGATCAATTTTTTCAAAATATTATTTTTTTATTGGAAAGAGCATAAAGAATTGACCCTAACGGCATAATTTTCAAAGTTCCCGCACCCATCACTTGATTAGAATAAATGGTTGTTTTGTAAAAAATTTCAAAATGGTGCATATTTGGAAATTAGAAATTAAGAAAATAACAATAAAAAAGCAAAAACTGCTTCCGAAGTAAAAAAATAAATGTACTAAACGTTTAATAGTTTTAACGAGACTAAATTTTAGGGAACAACACAACAACAAATAACAAAGTAATAATAATAATAACAAAACTGCAAGATAATGATTGCTTTTTAGACATCGACAAAAAATCGTAAATTACAGTCAGAAATTTCAAACTTTGTAAAGTAGGCTTTGCCTCATTTAAAAACAAACCAAAGGCTATCGAGTTACTGTTCCATAGCAACAATTCAAGTCACTATCAGATATGTGACAGTTGTCTGACCTTTGTTAGTATTCGGTTAACAATTATTGCAATTTTCTGTTGAAGATGCCTTACCAATTTTCAAATGCCGAATATGCCGACATTATTTTTGTATACGGTTTTTGTAACGGTAATGGAAGAGCTGCTGTTCGGGAATATCGTAGGCGATTTCCGGGTAGAAGATGTCCATATCACAAAACATTTGCAAATGTATTTTTATTTGCTGGAGAACATGGACATTTTCCCACCGACAATAATATTGATCAACCAATACGACATCCAGTTCAGGAGGAAGAAGATATCTTAAATCTTGTTGAAGATAATCCCAAAACATCTACTCGAAAAATTGCGACACGTCTAGGAATCCCGCAAAAAAGAGTTAATGTAACACTGCAAAAGGAAGGCTTGCATCCGTTTCATGTTCAAGAAGTTCAAAGATTGGAACCTGGCGATTATGCAAACCGGTTACTCTTTTGCCAGTGGCTCAGTAGACACCAAAGGAGTCTTTATCGAATCCTCTGGACCGATGAAGCACAATTTACCAGAGATGGTGTAAATAATTCAAGGAATTCCCATGTATGGTCGTTAGAAAATCCACATGCCATCAGACAATCGCATTCGCAGCACAAATTTTCCATAAACGTTTGGGCAGGTATAATAAATAATAAATTAATTGGGCCGCACTTTTTTGCTGAAAGATTAGATGGAAATCAATATTTAAATTTTTTACAAAACATTTTGCCAGGACTTATGCAGAATGAAAATGCTAACGTGAGAGGGCTCTTTTTTCAACATGATGGGGCCCCACCACATTTTGCAAGGGTTGTATCTGAATTTTTAAATATTACGTTTCCTAACAGATGGATAGGCCGTGGAGGGCCCCATTTATGGCCAGCCAGGTCGCCGGACTTTAATCCTTTGGATTTTTTTTTCTGGGGGAATATGAAAAATTTGGTTTATTCAGAAGAAATCAACACGCGGGAGCAGCTTTTGCAACGAATTATTAATGCTTTTCAGGAAATAAAAAATAACCCAGACGCAATTAGAAAAGCAGTGTCAAATTTAAACATCAGAAGACGAAGATGTGAACAAGCCAATGGAGGGCATTTTGAACAGCTTCTTAAATAACAGTGTTCTGCTAAAGTGCTCTTAAAATTAATTCTTGCTAAAACTTTTTCTATGTATTAGATTTTAAGCAGTCGATTTTAACTTGCAGTTTTGTTATTATTATTATTACTTTGTTATTTGTTGTTGTGTTGTTCCCTAAAATTTAGTCTCGTTAAAACTATTGAACGTTTAGTACATTTATTTTTTTTCTTCGGAAGCAGTTTTTGCTTTTTTATTGTTATTTTCTTAATTTCTAATTTACAAATATGCACCATTTTGAAATTTTTTACAAAACAACCATTTATTCTAATCAAGTGATAGGTGCGGGAACTTTGAAAATTATGCCGTTAGGGTCAATTATTTATGCTCTTTCCAATAAAAAAATAATATTTTGAAAAAATTGATCTACAGGGTGTTAAAAATGTAAAAATTGAAAATGTCTACTTTTTCTAATACGGGCCTGGAATTTAAAATTTTCTGATACTGCAATTTAAAGCGACAGATAGGTTACAGATGTTGACCCAATGTGAAAATTTTATACGGAGTGCATTAAAAAATATGACAAGAACAAAAAATTGCTGAAGTTCATAAAAGACCCTGTATCTTATTAACTATCGACAATTGAACTATCAAAGATGGGTGATTAAGAACCCCCAAGGTATTCTTTGTCTTGTGTTGAAGTATGTTCATTTAGATCCGCGTCACCCTGTATATATGTCACGTAGATATTTAGGGGAATGCTAGTGCTCGTCAAAATAGGAAAAAATACTCATAAACAAGCGGTCAAAAAGGCTTCATTCTTGATATACAAAATATCAAAGCTTTAATTTCTTTCTAGTTTTTTTTCGGTTTTTTCCCACATTCTCCAAGATACTTACTTCAAATTTGGTACACTTATCAGTTTTTGGAATCTTAATCTAATAAAATGTCTATATTGCTAGAGGTAGTATACAGAGCTCGATACAGAGTGTTGATTTTTTTTTGATACCAACAATTTTACTCTTCTGAATTCTTTTTTGGATACTCTGCATAAATACTGATATCACACTTTGCCTCCTCGTTCTTTACTTATTCTTTTCGATTCCTTTCATTTTTATCCTATCTGTCATCGTTTGCTAGTTATTGCCGGAAACAGCCGTCGATGCAAACCAAGTATTACCCAAGTAACACAATTAAAGCAAAAATTAGTTGCCTAAGACAGCTCATATCTTATTTTCCGCTTGTTAACTGTTTTGACGTTCAGTGTTAAATAATTTTGTTAGATGATATTTAATGACGGTTCAGTCGATATGCATTTTATACAGAGTAGCAAAAAAAAAACGCGCATAATGCCTGTAACTTTTCAATTACCTCGTATATGAAAAAGTGACCTTTATGAAAGTTGTTCAGTAAATTATTACCTGCATGAATTATTTCTGCCGTTTCTGGTCTGGTTGCCATAGACACTAACTTACTTTTTTTAAATGGAACACCCTGCATATGATTGCATATTTTGATTCTACTGGACAAACTCTGAATTTCTTGTAGTGCAAATTTTTACCTATCTGCAAGCGTTTCCGAGATAATGACAGCTTTTAATTTTCTGTTGTCTGATTTCTAATTTGTTTACGCTACGGTTCATCTAAATGAGAAACGAGTTGAAATTTTAATAATGAGCGGTTACGGAAATATGAAGAAGACGCAAGATCAGGTTTGTCAACTTTTCAATGAATTATATCCAAGTAGGCCTCCGATAAATTAGTCAACGGTGTGTCGGGTGGTAAAGAAATTTCGAGAAAAAGGCAGTGTTAGGGAAGCCGCTAGATTAGGTCGACCTAAAACAGCAACCGGGGAGATAAAGCTTTGGATATTATGCTCTCAATACATGAGAATCCAACACAATTATCCAGGCCAATTGCAATGGATTTTAATGTGTCTCATCAGTCAGTGAAAAATTTGTTTAAGCAGGAGAAGTTGCATCCCTACTTACTTACTTACTTATTTTCTTTATTTCAGATCATGTTACATAATTTACATAAAAATTATAAACACAAAATGGAATGACGTCATATAAAAGAAAAATCCTAAAGAATTACATATCTAAAAAGTCATTCATAGTATAGGGCTCCAACTTTACTAAAGTCTTTTTAATTTCTTTCTTAAATTGTTTTTCATTGCTTATTCTTTTTATTCTCTCTGGTAGTTTGTTGAATAGTTTTAAGCACATATAATTGGGTGACTTTTCAGTAAGGGCTAGCCTGTGTATGGGGTAATTGATATTTAAAGTTCTCGTTTGGTGTTGATGACTAGCTGGTGCTTGAAAACAGTTTTTGTTTTTAAAGAGGAACATTAAACACTCATAAATGTACAATGCATATACCGTCAATATTCCCAATTTTTTAAAAACAGACCGACACGATACATTGAAATCTAATTTTTCAACTATTCTAACTAATCGCTTCTGAATTACAAATATACTTTGAATTTGACTATTCCTTCCCCAAAACATTATCCCATATTTCAAACAGGATTCGAAATTAGCAAAATATAACATTTTCAAAGTTTTTTTATTCATGTATTTACCAGTAACACGAATACCATAGCAAATAGCATTTAGTTTCTGTGAAAGACATTTGATATGAAACGACCAATCTAGAAATTCATTAATAACCTACAATATAAAGCTGGTGCACCAAATAAACGAGGACGATTTTGATAGAAGAGATGAATATTGATGATGATGGAAAGATGCAATAACGATAATAACATCGCAACAAATATCATTTTCTCGGATGAAGCTACTTTCCATTTAAATGGCATTGTTTATAGACACAATTATCATTATTGGTCTGCTGAGAATACTCACTGGTTCCAGGAAGGTCAAACTCAGAGGCCCGAAAAAGTTAATGTTTGGGCGGGCATAGTTGGTATATATATTGTGGGACCTTTTTTCACAGATGGTTGCAGAATGCCATTAGCGGGTATAAATAATGGCACAAACGAACAGCTGTGGTTCCAGCAAGATGGAGCACCTGCGCATTATGCGGCAAATGTTAGACAATACATAAGCGAACAATTTCTAGGACGTTGGATAGGCAGAAGAGGTGCTATTAACTGGCCAGCGCGATCCCCGGACTTCTTATTGTGCGGACACTTAAAGAACAAAGTGTATGTTAACCATCCAAATGACTAAGAATCTTTAAAAGTCAGAATTAGTGCTGAAATTCGGGTCATTCCAGAGGACTTCCTTTAAAACGTTGTAGACGGGTTCAGGGATCGACTGACGCTCTGCTTAGCAGAAAATGGTGACGATTTTGAACACCTGATCCACTAAAAAGGTTTCACTTGTTTATTATTCCGATGCTAAGTTTTTCAATTTTCTAGGCCATTTATATTGTTAAAGTTTGTTACAATTTTAAATAAATAAAAATATGAAATACAAAAAATTCAGTGTTCTTTCAGAAGAGTTTTCCCAGTAGAATCCAAAAATGTAATCGTATGCAGGGTGTTCCAATTAAAAAAAATAAGGCAACCAAACCAGAAATGCCAGAAAAAAATCATGCAGGTAGCAATGTGGGGAATAAATTACTAAACAACTTTCATAAAGGTCACTTTTTCGTATACGAGGTAATTCAAAAGTTACAGGCATTATGCGCTACGTTTTTGCCACTCTGTATAGTCCTACAGGCGTAATTTATGGGTGATTTCCACATTGACCTAAAATTGTATCCTTAACAAAAAAAACGTATATGACAAAATTTTCTAGAAAATATATATTCTCGTCTTATGGTGTTAATAAATGTCACATAGATATTTGAGGGAGTGGTAGCGCTCATCAATATAGGAAAAAATACTCATTAACCGCAATCAAAAAAGGCTTAATTTTTGATACAGAAAATATCAAAACTTTACTTTTTTTTAGATTTTTTTCAGTTTTTCTCTCACATTTTCCCAGATGCTAATTTCAAATTTGTTACACTTATTAGTTTTTGAAATCTACAATAAGATTTTACACAGGTGCACACTCGACTGTGCAAACATGGAACTTTCAAGAAATCCACTTATCACTTATTTGGCAGGGGCACATCGCACTCTAAGAATTGTCGAATTTAAGCAAGCAGTCCTGAATGCTGTAAAAAATGAACCAGGTACAAGTACAAGAAAATATGCGGCAACTTTAGGAATTTCATCTGTGCTAGTTTGGAAAGTTTTAAAGAATAATAATAATAATAATCTTTATTTCAAATTTGGTCGAAATACAACAAAAAGAAATGACGTCACAAATATACAGTAGTATGGCTACAGCAATAAATTCATTATTTACTATTCAATACCTCATATTTTACATGTTAAAATAGTCATCCATGCCATAAGGTTCTAAGTTATTCAACATTTTTTTAATTTCAATTTGTTATTCTTTTTATTTGTAAAGGTAACCTATTATAACACTTAATACTCAAATATTCTGGGCTTTTTTCACTTAGTTGAAGGCGATGCATGGGATAAGAGAGATACTCAGCTCTAGTATTGTAACTGTCATCACCAAGTTGTTCAAATAACATTTTATTTCTGTACAAAAACATAAGACATTTAAAAATGTACAGTGCATACACAGTCATTATTCCCATTTGTTTGAATACCGTTCTATATGACTGACTAACCTCCAGTTTTTTAACAATCCGTATAAGACGCTTTTGTGCAACAAATGTTGATTAAATGTTTCCATCACTACCCCATAAAATTATCCCGTATTTTAAAATTGATTCGAAGTTGGCATAATACATTATTTTCAAAGTTTTCTCATTCATATATTTACCCACCACCCTGATCCCATAGCACACAGACGACAGTTTTTTTTGTAACTGACTTATATGGACTGACCAGTCTAAATTTTCGTTAATATATAATCCTACACACTTTGTATTTTCAGACACAGATACTCTATTACCCATTAAGTCTAAGTAGTTAATATTCTGCATTTTTGATTGTTTTGTTTTAAAAAATATAATATTTGTTTTATCAGTGTTAAGAATTAATTTATTTTCTGTGAACCAATTAGAGACTGAGGTAAGGAGATTTTTACCATCTATTAGGAGTTGACACATAGTTTAATATCCTATTAGTAGGTTGGTATCATCCGCATAACTAATTATAGTTTGACAGGGTATGTCTGCTACAGAATATAGGTCGTTAACAAATATTACAAACATAATAGGTCCGAGAATGCTACCTTGGGCTATTCCTTGTTTATTATTTAATATTTTCGATATATGTAATTGGCCGCTTTTATTTATACCCACTATTTGATTCCTTTCATGAAGATAAGATGTCAGCCACTTCAATGCATGCCCTCTTATCCCATACATTTCCATTTTTTCACCAATATTTCCCTTTCCAGACAGTCATAGGCTTTAGACAAATCTAGGAATATTCCAAGAGCGACTTAACCACTTTCAAAACATTTCAAAACTGCTTTAACAAACTGATAATGAGCTGTTTGCCTGGATTTTCCCATTAAGAAGCCTTGCTGGCTACTATTAAACAAGTTACAGTCATTCATGAATCTGATCAACCTCTTGGAATAATTTGATGTATCATTCCTTACCATATCCAGATAGTCCAAGGTCTTCTTTCACGCGATTTTTCACCCTGATTAAATTTTTGCCAGTGATTCATTTAAATATTGGCCTAAAATCCATTGTTCAGAAATAAAATTCTATTTAGTGATAAAGCAAGTTTTTCAAAAAATGCCATCAGAAATTTTTATGGGTAGAAAGAAGAGAATCCTCATGCGATAATCGAAAGTCATTTCTAGTCTTAGTTTATAGTAAATGTGCAGGCTGGCATTATTGGAGACTATTTGAAGGGCCATTTTTCTTGCCAAGAAGATTAAACAGGCAATGCTATCATCAATTTTTTAGAAGAGGAACTCCCGATTCTGCTAGAACAGGTACCACTTAAACTAAGAAACCAATCCCCATCTTACCTATGGAATCTTGGCATGGGGTGGTATCACCAACAATTATTTATCTTCATTGGATAAAGTACAGAAATGGATGCTAAAAATCATATATGGTAAAACACGAAGTTTCCCAAGCAAAGAACTTTATAACCAGGGAGGATTCCTAGACATGCGTGAACATTTTTGCTTAATAATGTTAACCAAACAACATAAAAATAGGTTACAACTGAATCCCATAGAACACGGATATGAAACAAGAAATAAAGAACATACTACCAGAGTACCTATTGCAACAAAAACAGTTACTCAAAGAAGCTTTTTCTTTTTAGGACCACACATATATAATAAAATACCAAATGACATAAAAATTATAAAATCTGACAACTTATTTAAAAAAAAGAATTAAAAAATGGATCCTCGATAAAAGCAGCAGTTACATACATAGTTTAATAGACATAAAAAATGTGTACTATACTGAATACTAAAATAAAAAAAAAATAAAAAATATATTTACTAGCGTAAACAAAACAAAAACCCCAATTAATCCCAACACTAACCTAGACAGTAATAGGTATGATACTTCTAAAAAACAAACTTCCTACTTTGACGATTTTTTTCCCATTATAGATAGTTATAAAGATAATATGTGATCTATATTGGCGCTTCCTGGCTAATTTCGCCTTAACTAAATATGTGATAGATATTCTGCAAACATGCAACCACTGACCATACCTTTTTTTTATTACTATTCCCCTTGCTTTCGCTTGTTTAACTTGCTTGGATGTGTATTGTTTAATGTTCACTAATGCTTACATTTCTTTTCTCTTGGTAAGGGTGTTATTTCTATAATTTTAGGTATAATGATAATATATTGTTTTTTTTATATACTTACTTTATTCTTTTCATTTATATATAATATGAATTATAGTACATTCATGGACGATGGTGAAAGATATATTAGGTAAATACGCACAAGTTCAGATGAACTTTAGCCGTAACAAATAATATATTCACATTGTCATTCATGGCATCAAGTATCAATTATTGTAAAGTAAAGAATGAAACTGTGTAATATATTATATTATTATTATATTATTATTATTAATTGTGGTACATATAAATGATGGTGCATCGCCACATTCCAGTTTGGTAGTAAGCGAGTTTTCAAATCAACACTACAACCGTTGGATAGGTCGATGTGGATCTCATTGACCTCAGCCATGGCCCCCTAGGTCCCCTGATTTAAATTGTCTAGATTATTTTTCTGGAGGCATTTAAAATCGTTGATGTAAAAAAAACTCCTATGCAGATAGAGGAAGATTTTTAGGAAGAGAATTATAGCTATGAGACGAAGAATTGGTTCCTGCATATTAGCAAGACAAGGTCATTTTTTAAGTTTGTCGTGTAACGTCAGAATTAAGGAGGTGTATATTTCCCTATCTCTTCTCTTCTGAAGAGATGCCGGACATAACACCAAACGAAGTAAGAAAAGCGCTTCAAGCTATGAAAAACAACAAATCTCCAGGTGAAGATGGTATAGTGACCGAGGCAATAAAACTGGCTGGGAGCGGACTTCTGGAGGCCTTAGCTAGGCTCTTTAATAAATGTTTGAGTGAAGCAATAACACCCACCCAGTGGAACAATGCGGAAATTGTTTTGCTACATAAAAAAGGAGATATCGAGGACCTTAAGAATTACCGCCCCATCAGCCTGCTTTCACACATCTACAAGCTCTTCACAAGGATTATCGCGAATAGACTGGAGAATAAGTTGGAATCTTACCAATCACGGGAACAGGCAGGGTTCAGAGCTAAATATGGTACAAACGATCATCTACTGGTGTTAAAAAACCTAATAGAAAAATGTACTGAATACAATAAACCCTTGGTATTGATATTTGTGGATTATGAGAAGGCGTTCGACACAATCAACCAACATAAAATGTTAGAAGCTTTAACAGAATGCAGAATTGACCACAGGTACACAAACATGATCAAACACATATATCAGAACGCTACAGCAAGTGTTAGACTGGGAGATGTACAAACCAATAAATTTCCTATACAGCGGGGGGTGCGACAGGGAGACACCATATCGCCCAAATTGTTTATTACTCTCCTAGAACATATATGCAAGAAGACAAATCTGAACGAAAAGGGTGTAAACGTAAATGGAGAGAGGCTTGGACATTTACGATTTGCAGACGACATTGTCCTAGTGTGTGACCGTTTGGACGAAGCCAGGGAACTATTGAATAGGCTGTATCTTTCCTCCTTGGAAGTCGGACTAAAGATAAACATGTCGAAAACCCAAATAATGACTAATCTCGTGCCCAGTGAGAACATCTCTATTGCTGGAGAAGCCATCAACCAGACAAATTCATACAAATATCTGGGACACGAGATCTGCCTAGGAAGAGACAACCAAACTATTGAACTTGACCGCCGTCTAAGACTAGCATGGGTAGCATTCGGCAAGCTAAATTATGTTTTCAAATCATCTCTTCCAGTATGCCTTAAAAGAAAGACTTTTAACCAGTGCGTATTGCCAGTGTTGACCTACGGAGCGGAAACATTAACACTGACAAAGAGAACAGTGCATAAAATCTGTGTGGCACAAAGGGCAATGGAACAAGTGATGTTGGGCATTTCCCTCAGAGATAAAATCACAAATCAGGAAATACGCCGACGAACAGGGGTACTAGATGCAATAGAGAGAATAACGACTCTGAAGTGGAACTGGGCAGGTCACGTCGCTAGATTATCGGACAATAGGTGGACAAGGCGAATACTGGAGTGGAGACCAAGACAGGACGCATATCGAAACAGAGGCCGACCACCAACAAGATGGACCGATGATTTAAAGCGCTGCCAAGGGAACTAGATGCAGGTGGCGCAGGATCGGGACACATGGAGAAGGATGAGGGAGACCTATGTCCAGCAGTGGACACGAGAGAATGGTTGATTGATGATGATGATGATGATGATATTTCCCTATTTTTCGGAAAATTTTAATGGGACATTTATTCAATTTTGTCAATAGTTTTGCTTGTTCCTAAACTAAAAAAAAAAATTATCGTAGAGATTCCAAAAACTAATTATATAGTGTACCAAATTTGAAATAATTATCTCTGAGAATGAGGGTGAAAAATGAAAAAGTTTTGACACCCTGTATATCAAAATAAAGCCTTTTTGATCGCATGTTTATGACTATTTTGACGAGCACTATCACTCCCTTCAATATCTACGTGCCGTTTATTAACAACCTGTACATATTTCTTAAATTTTAGGTTTTAAACGCGATTGGAAACTAATGCACCGGTATATTTTCCAAATGTTCTACCTGGAAAATCAGACTCGGATAGTATTGGGTGTCGTCTCCCAACCCTGCACAGGATCCCATCTGGAAATGGGGTACGTGGTCCAAGCTAATGGAAAAATGGAGACCATCGACACGTGTGATCTGCTTTTATGGCAACACGGAGAGAGTGGACGACCGAGCGATGAGTTATGTTTTACTTTTGTGGCAGGTAAAGTATACTCGTACATTTTTGTCTGTTTTCCAGGGCCGGAACTATAATGGGGCAACTCCCCGAGGCCCTCGAATCAAGGAAAAAAAAATTGTTTAACCCAATCTGGAAATATTGAAAAAAAAATCTAAAAAAAAATTATTCAGAAAATAATGATCAAAACGAATCAATTTAGGTCATAAAAAATTTATAAGTAAATTTCAAAGTATGTAAGTCTGATCCAAGGTTCACAGGGGCAATTTTATAATATTCGAAATCTGCTCATAGTCGAAGTATTTACAAATATAATTAAATATTTAAAATAATTGAAATATTTTGTGACCGAACCTTTGATTTTAATTGGTGCCACATTTGCTCTATGGGATTAAAAATACAATAATAGGGAGGGAGCCGTAGCACTGTATGTCCCATTTCCGCTGCCATTGTGTCACAAACATATGTTTTCTTGATAGAAAATGCATTTAAAACTTGTAAAAGTTCATTTTTTGTATAACTCTCTTCGAAATATATGTCATTCGCCGCCATAAAGTTTTGAATTTCTAATTTTGTGTTATTTGAGCCTGGAATCTTCCGTAATTGTCGACTATGATAGCTTGCGTTGTCCATTACTATCACGCTATTCGGAGAAATGTTAGGCAAAAGACAATTCTGGAACCATTCTTCAAACAGCTCTGCCGTCGTATCCTTATCGTAATCTACACCGGAGTCTTTAATGTTTTTCCGCAGAAAGCCGCAGGGCATTTGGGACCCAACCGTTTTCTGATCCTGCATGTATTATCCCTTTATTTGACGGAGTTTTGTTGTGCACTTGCCGGATGAATCAGACCATCTTTTGGAAGGTGTTTCGTGGGTGTCAAACCACGTCTCGTCGAGGTAAATTATTGGACGATTTTCAGATCGGTATTTTCTTATGGATGTTATATATTCGTAACGCCATTTTCTTAAACGGGCGGATTCCACACGGAAAAAAAAATTTATAAGAATATCCAAAAATATAATAGAAGTAACTATATTTTATAGTTCTATATAGGACAGCCATATGGTATATTAAGGAAGACTATAAAATTATAGTAAAAAAGAGTTAATATTTTTAATAGTTACTACAAAATATATAGGAATAAAAAAATTCGTTACAGTAAAAACTATTAAACAGGAGTGCAAATAATATAAAAATATGTTGTTACGGTTGTAATAATTATTTGTAAAAACTACCAAGCAGTTTTGCACATTTTACTAATGCATATTGTAAAATTTGTAATATTTTTTCGTAAATTCTATTAATTTTAGTTGAATTTCTACCACCAACTTTTGTTACACTAATTAAATATTTTAGTAAATATTTAAAACTGCTTTTGTAGATTTATTTAAATATTTTTGTAACATTTTTTATTTGCTTTTACACATGGTATAATGAAATATATTTGGTATTTCTTTCTTGGTGGTCGAAACTAAGTCTTCCAGATTCCATTCTGCTAATAAATCCTCCAAACTCCACATAACAGCACCATAATACCATAAACACAAAATCAGAGACAAAATTAACCAGTTTGAACTTAAAACACATAAGAGTAAGAGTTAGAGGTACGACCCCTTTGATGGCATAACTGTAAATGCGACGGCGGCGACGGACTATTCCTGTAAATTATTTAGGGTTTCTACCATATTCATTCAGTAAAATACGAATTTTCCTACGAAAATTTTATAAGCGCTTCTATATTTTTTGATATTTTGCAAATATAGTGTTATAAAAATTCATATAGTTTATTGTTAAACAGTCTTACTATAATGACACCCTTCTAAATTTTATTAAAAACTTTAGTAAAGAAATATAGTAATTTTTACTAAGTTTCCTTTATAACCATTTTTTATGCTTGTCTCTTAATGTAATAAAAAATTATTATAAAAGCCAGTTTCTTACTTTTAACTAAAAGAAATGGTTATTCAATTTAACCAAAACGCATTTGTAAAATGTAATATATACCTTAGTAGATGCATAATTATACTATGTTATATAAAAAAGCTAACCATATTTTTTAATAAATTTGGTTTACAATTTTATTTTGGAAAAGACTGATATAGAGATTTATAGTTATTAAGAAGTTTTATAGAGAAATATACTATAAAATTCTTACTAAACTAAATTTACAATACTGTTTTTTCCGTGCATCAGTACTTGTCTTTTATCAATTTTACGATATCTGAAGCCCATTTCAGACAAAATTCTCCAAAGACTAGTGATGCTACAGTTTATTTGGGTTTCGTCATTAGTGAGCCGCTGTTTTAGATTCTTTAATGTAGGGACACGTTGCTCTTCGTACATGGTGTAGATTTTTCGTCTTATTAGGTCCTTATCGCCTTCATCGATACTTTTCTTGAAACCGGTATCTATACGCTTCTTTCTTGATTTGACGGGATTTACTGCAATTCATATCACTTGTTACACTTGCGGCAGCACTCGCCTCAAGTCCTTGGTCAAGTAAAGAACTGTATACATTTTTTGCAATGCTTTTAGCATCAAGAGATAAGTGGTTTTTCTTTAACGGGACACTAGAAGAACCACTATTAATATTTACCCACGGACGCCCGGACGCCACATAATATCTGTTTTTATACGTATAAATTTTTGGTAAATAATTTAAAATTATTGTATCGTAACCGTAGCACAACTTGAACACTTCCTAAGAAACACAAAGACTGAAAGATGTTATCGCAAGCACAAGATAGTTAAATATTACCTGCTATAATTACAAATTATAATCCGACCCTGACCGACAGTTTATTTGCATTTTTATGGCCGAGCTCTTGCAAAACGTCCCATCAGGTAGTTAAACGGAGTCAACCATTTATTGTGAAAAATTCTTTACCCTTTATCTATCTAATAGTAATATCATAAGTAGTTCATAAATCCTGTTTTGCCCCGAGGCCTTTTCAGTCAAAGTTCCGACCCTGCTGGTTTCTGCACAATAACAATAAATGCAGATGCCCTTACCAAGTATTTACTCGCTGTTGCCCAATGTTACCATTCCTAGACCAAAGTTTAAAATTAATAATAAATTTCCTGGTAATTTCTATACCCTTTCAAGTTGTATAGAGCGCGCTGCCCCAAAATACACTGGTCGAGTGTTAATATCGACACATTTTAATTAAAAAGTTTTTACGACGGCAAAAGGCACGACATCATTTTGAAAAGTCAACCCTTTCAGCCCTTTACCAATTAAATTTTTGCCCCGGATTGTACAAGGAAGGCCATAAAGTTGCAACAGAGTTGTTTCGCTAACACGTTTCATGTTTCCGAGGAGATTGGTGAATGTAATAGGATTACGGAAGTTAAGGGGTGTTCACGCAATAACAGGTAGTGTCTTTAGATATGTCATTGATTTAAAATATTTAGCGTTTAAAGTCCAAAGAGAAGTTTTTGACATGAATTTTTATAATTTTTTAAATTTTCTTTTCGCGAGTTAATTGAAATTTGGTACCGTTATTTATAATGACAAGGGGTTTAATTAGCCCTAACTAGATTAAATGTATTAGGTCCAGTGGCATCTCGGGGAGCACCTTAACGAATATTATTGACAGAAAAATGTACGCTACTGTTTTTATTTAGTTTTGATATACTTTTCGGATTCACCAACTAATAGTACAACTTTTTTGTTCCTTCGATTATTTTCGTATCTTTCCTCGCTTTTGAGAGAAAAAATAAAAGCCACTTTATTGCATGTACAAAAAAAATACCTATGTATTTTAAAGTTAATTAAAGGTAAAGGTAAGTTTTGATGTCTAATTTACCTGTTTTGTCAATAACAAGTCAAAAATAAATAACTTCACTGACGTGGCCCAGATGCATAGCAAATGGAAATGCTGAAGAAGCTCGATGAATTTATCAGGAACGTTATCCAAACAGAGTACTGCCATGTGTCAAAGCATTTAGACGGCTCCATGCAAGATTGAGTGAGACTGGGAGTTTCAAACATAGTACGGAACTTCCTGCCAGACCTGCGACATAAACCCCGCCTGAGCTAAAAGAGGCTGTACTTCGAGAGATAAAAGATGATCCTTCAACTAGTGCCAAGAAGGTAGCAGTGTAACTTCAAACAAGTGCGTCAAGTGTTTGGAGGGGAACTATACCCATACCATCTTCAAAGTGTGCAAGCTCTGCTTCCCCGTGATTTTCAGCCAAAGTTTGATTTTAGTAGGTGGTTGCTGCCCACAGTAGCACATAACAACAATTTTTTACCGAACATTTAATTTACTGATGAGGCCTCTTTTTCAAAAGAAGACATTATTTTGGGCGGACGATAATCCTCATAAATTAGAGAAGGTCGTTTTCAGCAATAATTTTCCGTGAATGTATGGGCAGGGATCATTTGCGACTATCTTATTGGACCATACCTTTTACCACCTTGATTGAATGGAGACTCCTATACGCAGTTTCTATCTGAAGAACTTGACGTTCTGTTAAAAGACGTACGTCTACAAATAAGAACTAATATGTTGTTCGTGCACGACGGCCCCAGCTTATTTTAGCTTAGCTGCTCGTCAATATCTCGACAACGCTTTTCCTAATTGCTGGATTAGACGCGCAGGTCCTTAAAGTTGGCCAGCTCGTAGTCCTGACTTGAATTCTCTAGACTAATATTTATGGGGTCACCTAAAGTCTTGTATACAAGACGCCTGAATTGGATGAAAATGACTTAGGAATTCGAAGTATTAAAAGTTGCAATGCGATACGAGGGAAGGAACAAAAAAGTTGTATTATTAGTTGATAAATCCGAAAAGAAATATCAAAATTAGAAAAGGTTAGTGGCGTACATTTTCTTGTCAATTATATTCGTTAGGCCACTGGACTTAATAAATTTAGTCTAGTTAGGATTAATTAAGCCCCTTATCATTATGAATGAGGTTATGTACCTGTGATGTTTCTATTTTTTCTTTGTTTTCTAAAAAAGGCTATTTTTTTTTGATGAATTTTTACGTAATTTTCCAGTTTTCCACTGTTTTCTACCTAGGTTGATTACCTAAAGTTTTCTACCGACCCAACCCTACCTAAAACTACGGATTCCTGGAAAGCGGCACCGTCATATAGCGATCGCCAAAATTCGGTGAATTACGTCATACAGCGGTGGAAAAATGCAGCAAGCGCTGGCGTCAGCTGTAAAGTTATGAAAACGACTAAAGTTGTAAAGCAATGCCGTTTTTTTAAGCATGATAATATGGATGACATCGATTTTAGAAGAAGATGAAGAAGAGATTAAACGGAGAGAGGAAGAGTCGGAGTTATATAAAAAAAACGTGCAGAAGGGGGCGCATATGAAGTTACATCAAGCTAGATCAAGAAACTTTAAGCCAACTGTCACAGTGACACCACTTTGAATATGAGGGCAGCGCTCTCTTACGTAAAGCTGGGGTTTTCTCGAAAGCGGCCATCGAAATAAGGTGAATTGCTTCACAACAACGTCCTACTCAAAGCGGTGTCAGTGTGGCAGTTGTCTCAACGTGTTTTGATCTAAATTGAGGTAAATTTATATGCGCCTTCTTTTGCACGTTTTTTATATAACTCCGATCCTTCCTTTCTCCTTTTAAGCTGTTCTTCATGTTCTTCTAAAACGTTTACAAGCGCGAGATCAATATCGTTTATAGTGTCACGAACTTGTGGGTTAGTTCAGGTTAGTGCTGTCCCCTTAAGCAGGTACAGAAGAAGGAGTACTTCAACAAGAGATTCATTTATTCATTTTCCAAAATTACACTTTACCATAGGAAGCATAATGTGGGGCGTCACGTCGGGCTCTACTGGCGTCTATTGGTGGTGTCTCAAGGGCAGTAGGTCAGGGGGAAGTTCTAAGGACGTAAGTGGTACGTGACACCCTCCCACTAAGGATCTAATGGGAGTGCCTGGGTTAGGGGAGTTTAGGGAGTCAGGAGGCACGCAGCACCCTTGTAGCAAGAGCCAAATGCGAGTACCTATAAAGGTGGTGAGGAGGTGACCAGGTGACCGGTGCTTTACGTGGTTCAGGTTAGTTTCTTGGCCTAGACTTAGTGCACAGTGTGACGAATTCTCTGCGCGTGGTAATAAATTTTGTATTGTGTTGACAATATTATTATGCTTAAAAAACGGCACCATTTCACAATTTTTGACGTTTTCCTGATCTTACAACTCACGCCACTGAGAAAACCCCCAGCTTAAGAGTCGTTAAAAACAAGTTAACACAATTTCATAATACAAACCAATTAAAAAAATATACATTTTTACAATTTGTTATTTTTATCACCATGATGCTGCAATTGTTGTATATTTTGATTTGATTTGGGGCTTTTCTTACTTTAAAGTTTGTCTATCTCTCCCTCTTGCTCCCTTAGAACTAATAAGAAAGCGGGTTAAAATAGTCCAAAAGTTGTTTTCATTTTAAAGGGATGGCCATAGAGATAAATTCCTTATCTTCCTTTCCGGCGCTAGTAAAATGTCCAGCTCCTTTCTTTGTACTATAATTTAAGCTGGATGCCATTTGGCTTTACGTCCCGACCACATTCGCATAGCGTTCCCATTAGGAAATCTAGGCGATTTGCTCCGATTAATTTAATCAGAAGTATCTTTTTATTTACAGGGATATTTCTTTAAGTGTCTTACCCAATTGGAAATTTTTTTCACTTACTCTAAGGAACCAATTAATCATTTTCTCCAAGTTAGTTGTAAATAAGCCAAATATAAAGTAAAAAAAAAATACTTTTAAGTTTTACCGATACGACACCATTTTTTAATGGCAACTTCTATTTATGGGTGATGGTAGACTCGGTCCCAGCAGGTAGCAGATTAAATTAAAAATTTTATACCTATTTATCGGTAGGTACATTCCCTCCCAACCAGAGTTTTACGATACCGAGGTGCTTAATCTCTTTCGTAGAAAATAGTAGTAATTAGTAAATGAATAATGTAAATACCTGAAATGGATTGAACTATTTAAGACTGGAAAACGACCTCACCCAGGCCATTCAAGCCAGCACCTCCCAAATCCCTCCTCACCGCTCCCCCCCCCCCCCACACACCACCCTACCTGACGACATGAAACAACCGTGACAAACGCAGAGCCCGCAGACTATCCCAATACACACGATTCCCCCGAGACATTCACGCATACAACGTCTTATGCAGACAACTCAAAACTCTTCAACTTCAGACAAACACAATAGACAGATAGACTCCGCGAACTTAACCCCCAAGACAATAGCATCTGGCGAACGCAAAAAACCCTCCGCCCCATAAACTCCCCCTCCCCCATCCACTTTGCCCACGGCCTCAAATATGTAGAAGCAGACAAGGCGGAAGCCTTTGCAGACACATACGAAAGGCACAGCAGATTAAACGACAACCATGATAATGACCCAGATCATGAAGAACTGGTGGAGCGCATCGCCAGACTAGTCAGACGCTCCGATGAAATTAAGGAAATCCTCAGACCAGTTTCCCCCCGTGAAGTCCAAGAAATCATTCTCTCGCGCAAGACCAAAAAAGCCCCTGGCCCCGACAAAATATCCAACAAAATCCTCAAATTCCTCCCACGCAAAGGCATGGCCACCCTGGCCAACATTGCCAATGCCACTCTCGGGCTAGCCTACTTTCCTAAAAAAATGGAAAGAGGCCACGGTCATCATGATCCCCAAACTCGGTAAGGACCACACCTTCCCCCAAAACTATCGCCCCATATCACTCCTCAACTCAATGGCCAAAATCATTGAAGTTATAATTCTCACCCACCTCAAAGCAAAGTCCACTGAACTGGAAGTCCTCCGGGACGAACAGTTCAGCTTCTGGGAAAATCTCAATTGCGAACTCCAAGCCCTCCGAATCACTGAGTATATAACTCAGGGCTTCAACTGGAATCAGTACGTCGGGATGATCTCATTCGACATCGAAAAAGCCTTCAACACCGTATGGCACGACGGGCTGATTCACAGGATGATAGCCCTGGATTATCCCTCAAACTTAATCCGCCTCATCCAATCCTACCTCGCCCGCCGCAAAATCAAAGTCCGCATCGGACAGTCACTATCTACCCCACGCACCCTTGAAGCGGGAGTCCCACAAGGAGCAGTCCTATCCCCACATTTTTTTAACATTTTCACTCATGACCTCCCGATAGCACCCTGGCCCTCTACGCTGACGATACCGCCATCATCGTAAGCTCACTGAGTCCCCGACTAGTCACCAGAAAGCTGCAAACAGCAGCCAACGAATTTTCCAATTACTGCGTGAGTTGGAAACTTCGCCTCAACCCCGACAAAACCCAAACCATCCAGTTTGGCCGCAGAAGGCAGCCACCCTTCGACGTGGTCAACCTGGATGGACGCGATGTTCCCTGGTCAGACTCAGTAAAATATCTTGGTATCACCCTAGACAAAACCCTCCGCTGGCAACGCCATATCCAAGGTAACCTCAACAAAGCCAGAATGGCATATTCTCTTCTATACTCCCTCCTCAACCGCCACAGCACCCACCGCCACAAAAATAAAATTCACCTCATCAAAGCCATTATCGGACCCGCCCTCACATACGGTTCAGTGGCGTGGGGTCACGCAGCCCCCACCCACATCAACCGCCTCCAAGCCCTTGAAAATCGTTACATTCGCACCGCCATGGACATCCCATGGTTCATCCGTAACGTAGACCTACACCGCGACATCAAACGCACACCCCTTTCCCAATTTCTCCACGAGTATAGTTCTGTTAAAAACCATCAAAAATTTATTACAAAAATGATTGAATCATATACGAAAAACGAACTAAGTCGTTTGCATTTTATTAAATGTGTCTCATTTCACTGTGGGGTTTAAATATTAGGTATACAATATGTACTTAAGTAAATATGTTTATTTTATTTAATAAAACAAAAATTATTCAACATTCCAGTTTTATTTCATTGGTCCCCTCTTAAAATATTTTGCCCAGGACCGAATTTACCCATGCAGTTTCAGGTAAAAACAAAATTTGGGGCCGAATTTAACCTTTATTTCTTGGGAGGGAATTTGCCTATTCCCCTATTTATTTTAGGAAGCGGTATTATTTTCAAAAAATACCCTGTATCTCTGAAACGGCAATAGGTATCGATATGCGGTTTTCACCATTAAGCTTGTCGTTAAAATTAAGTCTGCATCAGCTTTCATATATCTCGTTTAAAAATAGGAGTTTCCCTTTAAAAGTGTTCAATTTGGACCACCCTTATAATTCAAATAAAGCATAATATCTACCTTTAACTATTGTGGAGGTAAAGGGCTTTAAAAAACAAATCTTGTGAGGTTGAAAAACCAAAACTATTCAAGTATTATGCAAATTTTTATGGCGTAGGTAGTAGAAATAGTATTCTGTATTCAAATTATTTGTGTACTTTTACCGCGAACAACAGTACAGGCCGAAGACTTAAAACAACAATTTGTGTATATATTTTGCTAATTGCTTACCCTTAATGTAGTTGCTTGATCGCTTGTTGCAATTTATATCCTGCAACAAAATAAATAAGATTAAAAATATAATTGTAAATATTTCTAGATCAGTATGATTAGATTTTTAGAATAAACGATTAGACGTATATTTGGCAAAATTGCTTACATGACGTACACAAAAGCTACATCTTCAGAAAATTTGGAAGAATTAGAGTGACAATGGAAATGAGAATGATTTGTCGTTCAAGACAAAAATGAATACCATGTTATATTGATGATTTAGGGAGAGATTTGGATCTCTTCCTATGTCTAAACTACCGCAGTCCTTTCGTCTTAAGAATTATAGAAAATGTATTGGTTCCTGGCGCCATGTTTTTATACCGCGCGAGAAGAAATTATTTTTTTCCAAGAGGGCTTGAACTGAAAAACGTAGGGCTAGGTTTCGATCACAATTATAAGGGCCTGTATATCTAACCAAATCTAGGTTAAAACTGTATCAAATTCATATTATGAAAAGAACATCAAAACTGTATTATGCTATACAGAGTGGCAAAAAAGTCGCGAATAACTTTTGAATTACCTCGTATACAAAGAAGTGACCTTTATGAAAGTTGTTCAGCAAATCATCCCCCACATTTCTATTTCCATGAATTTTTTCTGTCGTTTCTGGTTTGGTTGCCATAGAGACTAACTTAATTTTTTTAAATGGAACACCCTGCATATGATTGCATATTTGGATTCTACTAAAAAGACTCTGAATTTTTTGTATCTCAAATTTTCACCTATCTGCAAGCGTTTCCGAGATAATGACAGCTCAAAAATGAAAAACTTCGTAGTTATAATTATTATTCCTACCTAATACCCACCAGTTGAGTCAATGTGTTTTCATGACAGCGACCTAAGAGGTGTCAATTTTGAGTTCCTGTTTAATTTTCTGTTGTCTAATTTCTAATTTGCTTAGACTATGGTTCATCTGAATGAGAAACAACGAATTAAAATTTTAATAATGAGCGGTTACGGAAATATGAAGAGATCGCAAGATCAGGTTTGTCAACTTTTTAATGAAGTATATCCAAATAGGCCTCCAATAAATCAGTCAACGGTTTGTCGAGTGGTAAAGAAATTTAGAGAAACAGGCAGTGTTAGGGAAGCCGCTAGACCAGGTCGACCTAAAACAGCAACCTGGGGAGACAAAGCTTTGGATATCATGCTCTCCATACATGAAAATCCAACACAATCATCCAGGCCAATGGCAGATGATTTTAATGTGTCTCATCAGTCAATAAAAAAATTGTTTAAACAGGAGAAGAAGTTGCATCCCTACAAGATAAAGTTGGTGCACAAGTTAAACGAGGATGATTTTGATAGAAGAGCTGAATTTTGTGAGCTGATGATGGAAAGATGCAATAACGATATAACTTCGCAACAAATATCATTTTCTTGGATAAAGCTACTTTCCATTTAAATGGCATTGTTAACGATTGGTCTGCTGAGAATACTCACTGGTTCCAGGAAGGTCATACTCAGAGGCCCGAAAAAGTTTATGTTTGGGCGGGCATAGTTGGTAGACATATTGTGGGACCTTTTTTCATAGATGGTGATTTGAATGGCCAAATATATTTGAACTTCCGCAGGAATCACATAATTCCTTCTTGCAGAATGGTTTTACCAAGTGTAAATAATGGCATAAACGAACAGGTATGGTTCTAGTAAGATGGAGCACCCGCGCATTATGCGCCAAATGTTAGACAATAGATAAGCGAACAATTTCCAGGACGTTGGATAGGCAGAAAAGGTGCTCTTGACTGGTCAGCGCGATCCCCGGACTTAACCCCGTTCGACTTTTGTTTGTGTAGACACTTAAAGAACAAAGTCTACGTTAACCGTCCAAATTACTTAGAATCTTTAAAAGTCAGAATTAGTGGTGAAATTCGAGCCATTCCAGAGAACTTCCTTTTAAACGATGTAGACGGATTCAGGGATCGACTGGCGCTCTGCTTAGCAGAAAATGGTGGTCATTTTGAACACTTGATCCTCTGAATAGGTTTCACTTGTTTATTACTCCGATGTTAAGTTGTTCAATTTTCTAGGCTATTTATTTTGTTATTATAAAGTTTGTTACAATTTTAAACAAATATAAATTTAAAATACAAGGTTTTTTCAGTAGAATCCAAATATTCAATCATATGCAGGGTGTTCCATTTAAAAAAAGTAACTTGGTCTCTATGGCAACCAAACCAGACAGAAAAAGTTCATGCAGGTAAAAATATGGGAAATAATTTACTAAACAACTTTCATAAAGGTCACTGTTTCGTATACGAGGTAATTTAAAAGTTACAGGCATTATGCGCTACTTTTTTGCCACATTGTATATGTATGTTTCGTTGCCTGGAATTTTTAAGTTTTTTCTTATGGTAGGGTCGGCTTGCCGGTGCTAGTTTCAAAGGCGACTTAAAAAGTAATACATTTAGTTTGATGGTGGGTTGTTTACGAGGGACCTACTATGACGTCCTAGGTTATAAGTTACATACAAAGGCGATTTAAAAAGTATAACGGTTACTGATTGTATTGCCAGTATTTCCACTTAACATTTGCTTTAACCCCGTTTTGCAAATACGCTTCAACCATGAATTTTTTGTGCTATTTCGTACAACCCATTGCGCAAACTATTCAAGGAATTAAATAAATTAGCAATGAATCAAATTACTTGTAACGACTCGATGACCAAATAACTGATTGATTGATAATGCCGGTATTTACTGACACCCAACAGGTATTACGCTCTACCGCTAAGCAGTACGGCCTTAGATGCAAAACACACTTTAATGATAATATTTTTTGCTCGCACGGTATTTAGTTTCTCTGGTTGATATTTTTTTTTTCTATATTTTAAGGTGACCATACGTATGAGTGCAAAGTCAAATACGATTTAACTGTCTCGCATTTTGTGGGAAATAACACTGAAGTTAAAATGTACGAGAGATTTTTGACGTGCGAAATAAACGGAGTGAAAGGAAAAGGGATTTCCGAATGGAATTACAGCAACACCAACGGAAAATTCAACCTTAACCAATACGAATGTTAAATATTTTTGTATTATGTGTTTGTTTAAAAAAAAATAAATGTGCGATTTTCCTTTAATTCGATTTTGTTTCAATACCCAACTGGCAAAGTTGAACTTTAAAACAAGCAAATTATTTTATAATTATCGAATAGCGTTGCCTTAAGAATAGTTTTGTTTTGTAGCGCATTTCGTTGCGATAATTTTGTTCGTTAAGAAAAATACTTGCATCAAATTGTCTTATGACGGCTTTTACAACTTTAAAAAACTAAAATTAAAAAACACAAACTTAAAATAAGTTCGTGTATAGAGTTGTCACGAATGAGTAAACTTACATTTCTGTGTTAAATCACTTTGAGGTCCCTTACCTTTTTGTCAGACCCGGAGCCTTGCTGTGGAGCCGTAAACGGCGAAACGCGTCCAAGGATTGGATCTGACGGAAAGGATAAGGGACAACTCTATACACGAACTTATTTTAAGTTTGTGTTTTTTAATTTACATGCTTTCGGTAGGCTGAACCGATACACTGGCTTCCAGCGACACCCAACGTAGTTTGTCCGCAATGGGCCGCCTTGCCAGCGTTTGAACCTATATGGATTCTCGCTGTCCTGGTTGGGTTGATACGTGTGGTTGCCACGAGATGTAGCCACGTGCTACAATTCTCATTCGTAAACTTACATTTCTGTGTTAAATCACTTTGAGGTCCCTTACCTTTTTGTCAGACCCGGAGCCTTGCTGAGGAGCCGTAAACGGCGAAACGCGTCCAAGGATTGGGTCTGACGGAAAGGATAAGGGACAACTCTATACACGAACTTATTTTAAGTTTGTGTTTTTTAATTTACATGCTTTCGGTAGGCTGAACCGATACACTGGCTTCCAGCGACACCCAACGTAGTTTGCCCGCAATGGGCCGCCTTGCCAGCGTTTGAACCTATATGGATTCTCGCTGTCCTGGTTGGGTTGATACGTGTGGTTGCCACGAGATGTAGCCACGTGCTACAATTCTCATTCGTAATTTTACAACTTTTACTATAGAACAAATTATTCTTGTTTGTTTAAGAATTTTATAAAAGTATTATAATACGAGATACAACCTTTAAAAATATATATCTATAAATATTGCAACCATATTGCGAGAGACTCGTATACTTGCATTTATTTGATACAGTGAGCTCAAAAAGGTTGGAATAAATTCGTTTAAAATTCAGGTGATTATTTTCTGGAAAAACGCTTGGACATGTCGATTATTATTTTTAATTGCGAATTTTTTGACATAAGAAATGTGTATACAGGTTGTCTCAAGAAGAACATAATTATACCGTCAACATTAATTTTTTTAAATAGAACACCCTGTATATTATATTATTTTTAAATTCTACGATACATTCTAAACACTTTTTGTATAACATACCATATCTCCAAAATCAACGGTTTTCGATATATTGGCATTTTAATATTTTTCTGAAAAAATGCTGAGATCCGTGGATTTTTAGATTTAATTGCGCATTTCTTTATTATTATTGTAACCTGTTACCTGAATTAATTTATTTTGACACAGACATTAACTTCTTGTCAAAAATTCTTCAAATTGTTTAGATCTATCTAACTTCAAGTAATTCTGTAAAAATGGCGCGGTTAAGTGAAAAAGATAGGATAGAGGTACTAATGATGCTTGGCTATGGAGATAGGATGCGAACCCAAACAGAAGTGTGTGAGTTATTTAGCAATAATTACCCAAACCGAGCACCAATATTTCAATCTGTTGTTGGTAAAATTTTAAAAAAATATAGGGATTTGGGGCATGTTAGAGACAATTATATTCAAGGTCGACCTAGGATTTCAGAAGATGTGCAGTTAAGTGTCCTCTTAGCTGTCCAATAAAACCTCGCGGTATTGCCACGGAAAATAATATTTGTCAAGCATCAACCGTATTGAATTATTTACACAAAAATAAATGGCATCCCTATAGGGTACAGTCGGTTCATGAACATAATAAAGATGACCCGGATAGAAGAACAGAATTTTGCGAAATAATGATGAACAGATACATTGAAGATCCTCAAATTTTAAAAAGAATTGTGTTCTCTGATAAAACAACGTTTACTCTAAATGGGCATGTGAATCGCCAAAACTGTCGATATTGGGCTAAGGAAAATCCGCATTGAATCATAAAGCCCCACACACAATACCCGCAAAAAGTTAATGTTTGGGCTGGAATTGTTGATAACCGGATTTTAGGTCCCTTCTTTTTTGATGGTACGTTAAATGGCGAACTGTATCTAGAATTTTTAGAATTTGAGATAATACCGGTACTTGCTGTACTCTATCCAAATCCAGATGAGCCAGACATTCCCAACAATAACTTATAGTACCAGCAAGACGGAGCACCAGCCCATTACACACACCCGGTGCGTGAGTACTTGGATACAGTCTTTCCTGGCAAGTGGATTGGTCGACGGGGTCCAATAGAATGGCCGGCAAGATCACCAGATTTGACCCCGCTAGATTTTTTTCTGTGGGCCTATTTAAAATCTAAAGTATACTTTAACAGACCTAACAATATTGATGAACTTAAAGCTCGAAAAAGGCATGAGGTTAGATTAATAGAATAGAGCCCCAGGTAATCCTTCAAAGATCGACTTGCATATTGCCAGAAAGTTGGTGGCGGTCAATTTCAACATTTATTAAAATAAAATTTAATATAATCTATGTAAACATTATAGACTAAGTAGATGTAAAGAGTTCATTTTTAATTGTAGTTTTCGTACTATTCGTTATTAACGCTAATACGAGATTGTTAAAATGATAAAAGTAATTAATATCAATAATTTTTCGCGAACGAGGCTATTAAGTTTCGGCTGATCAATTTTCAAATAAGTAGGTACAATATTTATAATCTCTGTTGTTATACGCCCCTTTTAAAATAATTTGGTTCTAAAGTTCTGCACTAAAAAATAAAATATCTCTTTAAATTGCTATATTATCAAACTGCATTTACAATTACTATATAATATTTGTGTAAGACTTGTGTCTGTGTCGATAAAATATTGTTGTATAAATATCAAAAAGTACACACAACAAAACAATTTTATAGTTGTTGCATTAAATTACTTTAAAAATATGGTACACAACTTCTATAGGACTCTTAGGCCCGGTACTTTCGCACCTGATTAGATTGGTTTAATACCTGATTAACTTTAACCAGACATATTTCAGTACTTTGTACAGCGGTTAAATGATAATCACGGTTAAAAGTGGGCGTGTCTTTTATTAAATTTGACAACGGGTTATACCATCGGTTACTGTATTTGATCAGGGATTCCTAACCTTACTCCAATGACATTTTCTCTGGTCGTGATCTTTATTTCTTTGTGGATTATTAAAAATGGATTTAAATGAAATGATAGACGAATTTGATGATAATGATGAAGATATAATAGATTTTATTCATGATTTTCGAACGTATACAGTGAGAGATAGGCCAAATCACTTTATATTATGGACTGATGACGAGTTTTTAAAAAGGTTTCGTCTTAGGAAAGATACCATAACGAATATACTTGAGGAAATAGGAGAGCATCTTAGACATGATAATGAACAGTAAGTAGTATACGAGGTACATTATTTTTCACTGCCATGCTAAGACGAGAGTATGTGTTCTACAAAATTAGTAATTTCTAAATACTTTTGAGTATTTTATATTTCTTTTCAATATGTGAGAAGTGGGTACTTAGGTATATTTTATGAAAAACAGGCCAATAGCTAGTTTCATAAAATAAATGTTTATTCAATTATTATTAAAATAAATGCCTTCAATGGTGGTGACCATAATATAAAAAGACTCAAGTCTCAAGCCATGAAAAGAGAATTTTAATGAATACCTACTTTACCCACACAAAATAACCTAATAGGTATATAATAAAGTTAAAAAGTTTATATATAAAAAAATATGTGTAGACTTGGGCAGATATTTATTAGATCATATCGTTACTTACTGGTACCTACTATATAAAAGAAATGAAACAAATGGTCAATGATCACTGACATATTGTTGGTCAGTACTGTTTTGATTCAGATTTTTTTCAAGATATCACGAAATCGACCCAACTACTCAACTATTACTGACTTACTGACGATACGTTTTTATGCTACCGGTCAGTTTTATGTGGCCACAGGAGATTTTGGAGGCATTCATAAGACCACTGCAGGCCGAATCATAAAACGTGTAACAGATGCACTATTGACTCTTCGACAAAGGGCAATAAACTTTCCAGATGATGAAGAAAGCAAAACAGAAATATCTGCCGGATTTTATAGATTGGCTCAATTTCCAAATGTAATTGGGGCTGTGGATGGTACTCATATTCCTTTACAGTCACTAGGTAAATCTAATCTACGACAAACTAAATCCTGTGTTTTCTAATTTCAAAATGTCCCAATTTTTTTTAAATCAAAATATCACAAATTTCATGTTATAACAAAAATCAAAATGGATGAAAGAAAATTTCAGACATTAAGTGCATTTTCTATCCTAATCATCTGAATCTGATTCAACCGCAATGACTGTTATGTATGTCAGATACAGATTAGTGCTGTAGTTTGAAAAAAAAAATATTTTAGGAGGACCTGAGGCAGAAATATTTAGAAATAGAAAAGGCTACTTTTCACTAAATACTCAAGTAATATGTAACGGCTACAATTACATATTAGACATAGTAGCACGCTGGCCAGGATCAACACATGATAGTCAGATCTTTAGAAATTCCCTTATAAAACAAAGGTTGGAGGCCGGAGAATTTAATGATAGGGTGTTATTAGGAGATAGTGCTTATGCACTAAGTAATTATTTAATGACCCCAGTTCCAAACCCAAATACTCCAGCAGAAGAACTCTATAATAGATCCCATATGGCCCGGTACTTTCGCACCTGATTAGATTGGTTTAATACCTGATTAACTTTAACCAGACATATTTCAGTACTTTGTACAGCGGTTAAATGATAATCACGGTTAAAAGTGGGCGTGTCTTTTATTAAATTTGACAACGGGTTATACCATCGGTTACTGTATTTGATCAGGGATTCCTAACCTTACTCCAATGACATTTTCTCTGGTCGTGATCTTTATTTCTTTGTGGATTATTAAAAATGGATTTAAATGAAATGATAGACGAATTTGATGATAATGATGAAGATATAATAGATTTTATTCATGATTTTCGAACGTATACAGTGAGAGATAGGCCAAATCACTTTATATTATGGACTGATGACGAGTTTTTAAAAAGGTTTCGTCTTAGGAAAGATACCATAACGAATATACTTGAGGAAATAGGAGAGCATCTTAGACATGATAATGAACAGTAAGTAGTATACGAGGTACATTATTTTTCACTGCCATGCTAAGACGAGAGTATGTGTTCTACAAAATTAGTAATTTCTAAATACTTTTGAGTATTTTATATTTCTTTTCAATATGTGAGAAGTGGGTACTTAGGTATATTTTATGAAAAACAGGCCAATAGCTAGTTTCATAAAATAAATGTTTATTCAATTATTATTAAAATAAATGCCTTCAATGGTGGTGACCATAATATAAAAAGACTCAAGTCTCAAGCCATGAAAAGAGAATTTTAATGAATACCTACTTTACCCACACAAAATAACCTAATAGGTATATAATAAAGTTAAAAAGTTTATATATAAAAAAATATGTGTAGACTTGGGCAGATATTTATTAGATCATATCGTTACTTACTGGTACCTACTATATAAAAGAAATGAAACAAATGGTCAATGATCACTGACATATTGTTGGTCAGTACTGTTTTGATTCAGATTTTTTTCAAGATATCACGAAATCGACCCAACTACTCAACTATTACTGACTTACTGACGATACGTTTTTATGCTACCGGTCAGTTTTATGTGGCCACAGGAGATTTTGGAGGCATTCATAAGACCACTGCAGGCCGAATCATAAAACGTGTAACAGATGCACTATTGACTCTTCGACAAAGGGCAATAAACTTTCCAGATGATGAAGAAAGCAAAACAGAAATATCTGCCGGATTTTATAGATTGGCTCAATTTCCAAATGTAATTGGGGCTGTGGATGGTACTCATATTCCTTTACAGTCACTAGGTAAATCTAATCTACGACAAACTAAATCCTGTGTTTTCTAATTTCAAAATGTCCCAATTTTTTTTAAATCAAAATATCACAAATTTCATGTTATAACAAAAATCAAAATGGATGAAAGAAAATTTCAGACATTAAGTGCATTTTCTATCCTAATCATCTGAATCTGATTCAACCGCAATGACTGTTATGTATGTCAGATACAGATTAGTGCTGTAGTTTGAAAAAAAAAATATTTTAGGAGGACCTGAGGCAGAAATATTTAGAAATAGAAAAGGCTACTTTTCACTAAATACTCAAGTAATATGTAACGGCTACAATTACATATTAGACATAGTAGCACGCTGGCCAGGATCAACACATGATAGTCAGATCTTTAGAAATTCCCTTATAAAACAAAGGTTGGAGGCCGGAGAATTTAATGATAGGGTGTTATTAGGAGATAGTGCTTATGCACTAAGTAATTATTTAATGACCCCAGTTCCAAACCCAAATACTCCAGCAGAAGAACTCTATAATAGATCCCATATATCTACTAGAAGTATTGTTGAGCGGACTATAGGAATATGGAAAAGAAGATATGCTGTCTTAGCTCTGGGACTCAGATGCAAAACTGTTTTGGCCCAGAAAATCATAGTAGCCACTGCTATCTTACATATTATAGCTGTTAAAAATAGAGATGAAGTGATTAATGATGGATATCATGATGAAATTGATGATGATAATGATGTTTTTCGTCCAATAAATCAAGAAAATAACGGGAATAATTATATAATTCAAACATACATCAATTATTTTCAGACATTGTTATAGCTTATTTAGGTAGTTATATGAAAAGGATGCCTTTAATAACAGAAAACAAGTAAATTACTTCTCTAGTTTTAATTTCTATAAATTTGAACACAAATATTAAAGCAAGTACCTATATATAGTAGAGATTATTTAAGAAGAAACCTCAATAAAACGTGCAACAAAGAATGCTACAGGGTATTCAATGGATGTAGCCGTTACTTGATGAAGATCCATTATAGAAACTTGATAGGAAAAATACAAAATGTATAAATCTTCACTTATATTATTTATTCCACACTATAACAATTGTTTCGACACATTCATACACATTCACACATATTCAGTTTCTACTATCTGACGAAGACACTGTGTGTCGAAACAATTGTTATAGTGTGGAATAAATAATATAAGTGAAGATTTATACATTTTGTATTTTTCCTATCAAGTTTATGCTACAGGGTATTCAATTTACATTTATTTTAATTACAATCCTTAGTATATATTATATAATATAAAAATCGCATAATTTTTTAGTCGGATCCTGGCTACAGCTTTCTCACTAATCTTACAGGCTGCTGCAGTGCATTTCACAGCTGAATTGGCTGAGGGGTATTTTATTTTTCATTCCAAAACAACTTCAAAACGTTTAAAATAATTTTCCGTGTCTCAGCGTTAAACATTTTTCACCAAATATTCTAAGTCGAATGTCGAATAAACCACAAAATTCCTCGCCCGTACCTGAATTTTTGGAAAAAGGTTCTTTGTCCCGCTTGAATTTCTCACACCTGACAAAGAGGCAATTAAGGGTTGGTACTTGCTAATTTCATGCCTATGATTTGTTTAAAAGAAAGAAAGAAAGAAGATTAAAAGCTGTAGCTTTCTTTGTTGCACGTTTTATTACCCTTTCCGTCTTTTTAAATAATCTCTACTATAAAATAGAATTGCAGTTGGTGCAAACGATGAAAACACTCCTATCCCCTAGTATAAACTTAAAAAACAGGTTTTGCACTTTTAAGTGGTTCTTGATAACTGTAATTTATGATTAAGGTCACATTTTAGTATGTCAATTTTAAGTTTCATCTCCTGCTCGTCTAAAACATAAATTGCTTCCTGTCTTCTTCTTTGGTCTCTTATTTGTGCTAATTGTTCTTCCCTGTATTTTAGTTCCAATTCTAATATTTGTTTTTTAATAATCCATTCTTCCTTGTTTTTATTCTCCTCCTCTATTTTCATTTCAAGCTCCACTTCAAAGCATTTTTTTTGTGTTAACGCTAATTCAGTTTTTGTCTCGGACAAGACTTCGAAAGAATGTAAGCTATTTTTTCTTTCTTCAGCTGTAACAGTGCGTTTTCTTTTTTTAAGATTCCATCCTGATTTTGGCTAAAATTTTATACATGTATTGACTATTTGAGACTTAAATATAAAATAAAAAGTATAGTTACTACTATAAATTTAGATTTTGATGTCTAGTTAGGCTAATTAATGATATTTAATATTATTGTGAATAAATTATATATTTAATGTTTTCCAGAATTTTATTATATCTAACATTAATAAAGTAGCGTTTTATGTAAACTTGCACCTGTTTATAAAAAATGTTCTTAAATATTTATAATTTTAAATACTTTTAAATGAAAAATATTTTCCCCTAGCAAACACCTCTTTAGCGGATTTATGAATAAGTTTATTAAAGAATAACATACTATATAACATGTTTATTATAAATATTTGAAATAAACTTTTGATGATAATTGTTATCGAGTATAAAAAAATATAGTTGCAAATTGCAGATGGAAAATTTCCAGGATGTTAATTTTTATATAATATACATATACTTAAAAACGCGCTAATAAATAAGCAAAAACTGTCTTTATTTTTTATATTTTTTAATTTAACCCATTAGCGCCTTGAGTGACCATATGGTAACACCAAACTTACTTAGGATTCGGATGGTTTCGTGGGTGTTTGGCAAGCTAATGAGATGGCGCGCATGTGTCAACTGATTCCCCAAGAGTTGACCAAGGTGAAAATCTGAAAATTTAAGCGAATTTAATTTAGTGTTGAGAGGTTAGTCGAAGAGTAAGGTTCGCGCGTGTTTATAGGATTATCGATTACGAAAAAACTATGGACATTCGCTTAGAGTAAGTATTGTATAATGGAAAGCGCTTAGATTTCATAGAATTTATAGTTTTAGAACTATTGTGGGTGTAACCATATGGTTACGCTAGGCGCTTAGCATACCTAAATTTTATGTTATATTCTCAGAAAGGGGTTTTCACTTGCAGAAGCTATTGAAATGGCATATAGTGAGGATATTGACGGAGACATTTTTGTAGAGCCTCCGGAACCAAATTATGTGGATACTGACAAAGATTCCGCGGATGAGGATGAAGGCGGGTAAGTACTGCTGAAATCTATATGCTTCATTAGAACATGTATAATATATAAATATAAGTAGGTACATAATTATTTACATGGCTATTATGTGCGACACGGGCAGCATTTTTACGTTTAGCCTATACGGCCAGGGCGACAAGTCGCCCTCACGTCATAGGGAACGGAATGAACAACGGAGCACTCCTTTTCCTTGTCGCCCTAGCTGTATTGGTAACGTAAATATGCACACGGACAAGGTGTTTTATTGCTAATACTCAGTTTTAAATTTGCAGGCTAGTTGATAACCTTTCATCCACGCAGCTACGAGCAAACGCAGAAATACGTCTAGCGAACAATGAAAGAATTGGTGTTAATTACGATCAAATCCAGGATGAATTTGTAGAGGTCGATTTATCCAGGAGGATTTATCGCGAAAACCATATTCCTAGAGGATGCCCCTTAACTGCGAAAAGTTTATTTTAACGGAAGGAAAGGGGGTATTTTGAGAAAGCCATTGAAAAAAATGATGGTCTAATTTATGTCAGATGGATGGACAACGCTGTTGTAACCATGATATCGTGATTCTATGGTACCAGTGAAGTTACGCAGGTGAAAAGTTTTTGGCAGAAAGATAAGCGCAGTACTCAAATTCCGAGACCGCAGCTAATTTTGAAATATTATAATTTTATGGGAGGTACGGACCAAATGGACCAGAATATAGCATGTTATAGAATAGGCATACGTGCAAAAAATGGTATTGGCCCATTTTTACATGGTTACTTGATGCCGCTCTACATAACAGCTGGGTGTTATACAACAAAGCTAGGAGATGCAAAATTTCGCAATTAACATTCAAAAGGGAAATTGCCAATATGTATTTAAAAAAATATGGAATTCCAAGCAAAGGGGCTGGAAGTCCGTCAGCTTCACCTTCAGCATCTGTGGAAAGTCGAGTATCTGCGGATCTTAGATTTGACAATACTGGCCATCTAGTTAAACACACGGAGGGAAAGAAAAGAAGAAGATGTAATAACACTTCCTGTACATCGGTCGTAAGAACAATGTGTTCAAAATGCGAAATTTTCCTACGTATTGACTGCTTCGTCCGATTTCACACCCGCTAGTGTATATAATATATTTCTTTGTAAGCTAGATTTTATTTTCAGTTTATAAAATGTCTAGATACTATGTAATATACCATACTTATTATATTTATTATTTCACTTGTTCATTTAAAAAAAAATTATCATCACCTATTTTGCCTATTATAGGTACTATTAGATTGTATGTATAATTGGGAGTACATGCGCCTAGTGTTACCATATGGTAACGGGCTATATTTCAAAAAATATAAGTTAAATTGGATTTCATCCTAATTCTTTTTTGTTAGGAGACCCCTCTAGAGAAATAATTTAACATTAAAAACTAAAAAATCGAAAAATCGAAAATTCGGGCGCTAATGGGTTAATAAAAAATTATGCTGGTCTAAAAAATTTTAGAAATTTTGTGTAAGTATACATCTACTAAATATAATAATAAAAAATACAGACCGTTAAGTTTGATGCTTGCCTTTTAGCAACGTCCATTACAAGTTCTCTACTTTCCGAAGAGTTTTGGTTTTTGCCCTGTTCTCTACTTGGTTCTTCATTCTTGCCCCTAAAAAAAATTATAGAAGGAGGTTTAGATTGTTCGCCAAGACATTGGTTTTAACAAATAGACTTATTACCACCAAAACAATTTTTTATTATAGATCCTTACTTCATATTCAAAATCAGCGAAATCCTTGATAACTTCTACATCAAAAGTAGCACCCTGGGAACCATCTGAAAATAATTAAAGAATAATGAGATCTGAAACAATAAATACCTAAACCCCTACCTACAAGTAATTCTTAATATATTCATATTATGCAACTATGCCAACATACCTGAAGCAACATTTGGAATATCACAATCTCCTTGGGGTTCCAATCCATCAAGGCTTAATTGTAGTACTGCATACAATTGTTCCTTATACCAAAGCAATATTTTTTTGTTTGGTGGACCACCACCAGTCTTCTTAAGCTCTGCTTTATTTTGAGATATATTTTTTTTCAAATTTCTTTTAATGTTCTCGTATTTGAGTTTTAAACAAAGTAGATCTCTATGTAGATCTTTATTTTGCGCTATAAAACTGAAGTGCACTTTTTTCCACGCATTTTGCTTTTCCTTTAAGGAAACCCCGTCAGTTTTCTTGCATTCAATAATACATATTTCTGGTAGTAAACAGTTCATTAGCAAATTAATTTCGCTTGCCGAAAAATTTGCTCCTCTCTTTTTACCTTTCTCTTCTGCCATAACGAATACTTACACCAGGCTTTTTCTTTTAAATGATTTCCCAAACTTTTGAAAACACAACACTCGCAAAATAACAGCAATGAAAAGATAATAAATATAATATTTTAAATTTCCAAAACTTTAAAATTATTTAAAATTTGACAGTTACAGTTGAAAAAAGGGTTATTTGAACTACGGGCTAAAATTTGTGTATAAGTGCCTAAATTAAAAAAAGAAGAGTACGGGCTCAACCATTTTTTTTCTTCTGTGACACAATTAGCTAACCGTGTGTCTAGATTAGATCGAAAGTATCCAACTAAAGTTAATCGGGAATTTTAACACCGATTAGAATTTAGTATGCCGTTACCAAATCAACAATTTAATCAGGTGCGAAAGTACCGGCCCTTATAGTATCAAAATATTTAATAAAAGTGGATCCTTTTTGATCCTATAATTATCATATACCTAAGGGTATTTAACCACGTTATAGGAATTTAAAAGCTTCTATAAAATTTATTGTATAGCAGTTTATACTACCTTTATAAAATTTATTTTGCTAGTTTGGTTTTACCCTTAAAAATTTCCTTTATTTTTCCTACACAGGATTTGCTATAAAGAAACAATTTAAGGCGTTATCTCTATAAATCCACGTTCTTCCTCCGCTATTTAAAATTATTGTTCTACTGCGCCTGGATGAAAGTAGGGAACAAAATAATAATTCCCATGGCGTCTTTGAAAAGTCGATGCATAATTTAAATTCTCTTGAATAGTTTTACATAATTAATTGTTTTGTTTTGAGCTGCAAGCATATTAAATTTATTTTTTTTTATATAGCGGATTTTACCTTCATTTGGGGCCAGACCCCTGTTCCCTAAGAAGCATGAAGAAGGTGAATTCCTACGAAATTTGGGCGTGGTCCCAAAAATTTTTTGCCTACGGCGCTTTAGCTCCGCAATCTGCGCCTCTTCGCTAGGTCGCCCCCTCCGCCCCAAAATGCTGGCTGCAAGTTTTAGCCCTTTACGTGCAATAAAACAGCGCACTGCCCAAAGTGGCTATGGATCAAAGTATACAGGGTGTCCCAGATAAGAATGCACTCTACGTCATCTTTTCAAATTTCAAGAATTCCGAATATGTGCGAAGGTATTCGGGAAAACCCGAGTTTTTTGGATATCGTTCTTGTTGTTTTCTCATTATATTTGAAGAGATATGTCAAAATAAATCTTACATTGCCATTGTCACTTTTTATTCTCTACAACAAGATTCTAATACATTTTCAATGCGACGTTTCGTTTTTTCGCAACCATCATCAAATTGGTTTTTTTAAATATTTCAAAAATTTTATATTACGCTTTATAAATTCTGCGTTATAGTCTGAATCTAGTGACATAACAGCCTTATTTGTTAGACATGCATATCTCTGGAAAACAAAAATCATTAAATAATTAACATTAATAACACTCAGTGGTTTTACACAGTTGTGAAGCCAATCATAGGGGCTAAAAACTGGCGTTTACAGAATTGACATGTCACTTATAGTTTTCGAAATAATTAAGCCTGGGAGTTTTTATTGAAACACCCTGTATAAGGTTATATATAATTGAAATAAAGTGTTATAAATTGGTTATTAAACTTGTGTTTTATCATTATTGCGGTGAAGTATGGAACAAAAAGAAAATAAGACAACTTTTGAATTTAACACTTTTTTCTAAAACCTGAAATTCACAGTGATATGGCCGAAAGCAAGGTATAGTTATATTTCGTTTTAAAGCAATTTCGTCGACAACAAGGTTCATTCAACTTTACAATCTCCAGTAGCTCCTTGTTTAGCATATCTTCATTAAATGGCTTCTTATTTACAGTAAGAAAATGAATGATGTAATTTTTTTTTCCAGGAAGACGTTGGTATTTTTACGCATTTTCTTGAGTTTCATGTTTCATAATAGTCTCCAGTCCATTTTGCTTTAAATGCAGTAAGCCGCCATCGACAATTGCTACCAATGTGAGTTGGTGGCGAAGAGTGTTGAACACATTGAGAATAGAAATTTCATAGCAAAGTCTGGTGTTCCACAGGGTTCCAATTTAGGTCCTTTACTGTTTATTTTATTTATTAATAGTCTAATTAAGCAAGGTTGTAGATGCAGTGTCCTTATGTTTGCTGATGACCTAAAGCTCTACTCCACTATTAATAATATCACAGATTGTCTCATTCTTCAACAAAATCTAGACCATTTACTTGAATGGTCGATAGAGAATCGACTAGAATTCAATATTAATAAATGCTATGTACTTACGTTTACCAGGAAAAAGAATCCAGTACAATTTGCCTACTACATGAACGGGGCAGAATTGAACAGAGTTACAGAAATAAAAGATCTCGGAGTTCTGTTTGATGATCAGCTTACATTTAAAATGCGCCACTCAATGTAATGTGTAGATTATTTAATGAAATTAGAAATGATTGTGATATATTTCATATAAGTCTAAGAGAATTTAAAATGATTTTGTATAACTTATTGTAAGCATTGGAAGGTAAATTGTAAATAGTAACTAGGTATAAATATAGAAACTACGCTTCCTACTCTGTAAAAGGATATCTCGATACCTGTTGAGTTTGTAAATAAATAAATAAATAATTTTGCCAATTTTAAAAAGCGAGTTTTACTAATCGGTGTCTCACAAAAAAAAGTATTCCAACAACTGCCGTAAACATTTCAAATTTTTGAAACAGTAAGGCACATATAGGTGAACTACCTGTGCCTCTACCTACCGATATTATTACTCTCTCGCATTAGGCAACAAACTATAATAAACCTTGTTGTAGGAAATAAAAAGTGGTAATGAGAATGTAAAATTTATTTCCTCTTTAAACAGAACCAGGAAGCAATAAGAACAATATCGCAAATATTCGGGTTTTCTCGAATATCTTCGGAAATTTTCAAATCTGAAAACATGGAGGTTCAGAGTTTAGTAATGCGGAACTTTTTTCTAATTTAATCATCTCTGTATATCCAATGGCATACCAGATCTCTATAATGTGCATTCTTATCTGGGACCCCTGCATTCAGAGATAATATACTTCTTCTCTCGATGATTCTTTTAACACAAACTTTTAACACAGAATTATTAAAATTTGGAAAAACATAAAATTCCGGATACTTTCTAGACGGACTATAGTTTGCTCATAAACTACAACTTTAATTTGTTTTTAGTAATTAATAAATTTTATGTAAAACTACTAACATTTGCGACCACCATTATTAAAACGTTTTGGGTCATCCTGTATAACGTAAAATAATGTAAAAATATGCCTCTGGGCCGCCACTATTATAACACATTTAAACATTTTGGATAATAGGCTCTTTAAATTTCTCATAGTCGTCCACCCGATCCTCGCTTGAACACCCCGTATAGCTAATGTAAGTTTTAAAACTGTCACCCTGTTTAAAAGAAATAAACACCAAATATAATTGAAAGTTTACTTAGAGACGTGTGGATGCAAATAACCCCAATTTTAGCTTACTTTTTTCCTTTTACATGTGCTATTTTCCTCGCATTAACGAACACAACGGTACGTTTGTCAACATGGTACTAACCATGGACTCGATTTAACGGCCTCTTCGTGGGTAACCGTCACGCCAAGAACTCGACTGTCGCCAGCCGTCGGCATTTATCAAAGGGATAACGCCATGGGTGGTCTTTCCCACGGTCATCAAAAAGTTCCCACGCTCAACTCCGGCTATGCCTACTACTATTAAGAATAATTAATTGTTGTTAATTCTGTGCTTTTAAGTTATTTTATTTTACACATTTACAATTATTGTCGCCAGTTCTATCTTGTTTCAATATCCTTTCAGCGCGGTTTTTAAATTTGAATAATAATAACATCGTTAAAATTTGTAAAGGTAAGTTGTTTGGCTTCTCGAAAGTCCTCAAATATAATAAAGGCAAAAGAAGAGACACTTCAAGTCTTTTAAAGAATAAAGACGTAAAATGTTTTGGGTCTGCCTTTTAAACGTTTTTCGTAAAGCAGTTTTGTGGGCAGATCTTTAGGGATTAAAATTGTTATCAAAAGGACTCTAGTGTAGTTTGAACCATATTACAACAAACACTGTTACAAAAAAAGATATAAGTGCTTAAGGAAAATACAGAAACTTTTGATTAATCGATTTGGAAATATCAATAAACAATAGAGAATTATAAATATTAAAACTTTGAAAAACATACTGTAAATATGTTATCTTGAATATTTTTCATCTCCAAATAGAGATTTGTCAGTATTTTTTTTTCAAAAGTTATTTCCAAACTATGACCCCTTGCTTACACATTGTCAAATATATTTGTGGCGATTTTAATATTTTAAAGCATTTACAGAACAGGAAAAACCACAAACTTTGGCTTCAACGCAAATTGTCCAATAAAGCAAAAGAAACCCAAAACATCCAAAAAATTCGCATTAGGCAACAGATTATAGTTGCATTTACTTTATAAGGTATAAAAAAAGTACTACAATATTCTACTTAGGAATTCACAAAAAATTATAGTTTTAATCTTATTGAACATAGCGAAAACAAACCAAACAATGTGGTCTATTATTATTACAAATTCTAGGAAAATTAGACAAAAATGTTAACTTCGGTGAAACTTTAGACCCTAAAATTATAGCAGACTATTTTTTTATCCTTTTTTTAGAAAATATCTCACCCAAAGTTAAATGAATAATTTTTTAATGAATGATCAAGTCAATGTACCTTGCCAGTCACTAAAGTAAGTCACAGTTTCTACTTTAGTCCTCGCGATTGTGCTGAAGTCTTATAGCAATTATTACAAATATGAAAAATACAAAAAGTGCTGGTAACGACAATAAAACTGCACATTTTAAACTGAGATATCTTCGTCTACTGATGGTTATTGTTTATCAACACTTTTAATTATCATGCGAGTGGCGGCGGACGGATTTCTTTTAGACACATTTAACACCAACGCCGGGGTCCCTTAAGGTTCTATATTGTCGCCCACTCTCTTTTTACTATACATTAACGGTCTTTTGGAAAAAACTAAAAATCCTTTATATAGGGTCCTGGAAAAGTGCGTCGAGGTTTCATAGCTCCTAAACGAATTAAGTTAGAAATTTCATTCATATGCGGGCTTATACTGCATCATAGAGTGTATTTCAGGCAAATATTTTTGCATATACAGGGTTGCCCAAAAAAGTGTGGTAACATAATGTTGAATTTTTTTAAAAGAGACACCCTATATTTTCTTGCACATTTTAGTTTGTATTATTATCCTTTACAAATATCCATAATTTTATGTAATTTGCTTTGGCAGTTTAAGAGCAATAAATTAAAAACTAAGATAAAAATATTAAGCAGCTCTGAAGAAAAGCCAAAAAAAAACTCTGAAAACATTTTTGGTAATACGGCATTGTAGAGAAATGATGACAAGGAGTCCAGAGATACGATAAATTGAAGAGTTTTCATCAATTTTATACAGGGTGTTCTAAATAAGGTTTCTAAAATGAGTCATTAAAAACTAATTTTTCTCAAACTTTTCAAATGGAACACCCTGTATATTTTCAACTAATGTAACGTAGAATTCATAAACAAATATTTTTTGCAATACAAATGTGTAGGTAATTTCCAGCCGTTTACGAAATAATTGCTAATTTCGTAAATTCTGTTGTGTAAAAATGTAAAAAGAACGTTTTTCTAATTTTGTCTCGAAAAATAGATATTTCGAACGCGCTAGCGAGTTCGAAATATATCCATTTCGAACTCCGAATTTTATTATTTAAAGGTTGGCCCTACTGACATGTTTTTTTTTCACCGTTCGGCATAGCATTCTAGATAACTAATATTTTTTAGTCCAAATGTGCGAAATACTACACAAAACCACGTATGTATGTTTGGTTGCCTAGATCTACAAATCTGTATGACGTGATTGACGTGTTGTTTTGGTTCATAAAATATTAAAAAACATATTAAATATTAACTTTATTAACAGGAGAACTATTTTGCAAAAAATATCAATTAAATCTTAAAAATACAAATTCCAACTATATTATAATGCTAATTAGGCATTGTTTATAGTGCAGTTATTATAAACATTTAATGTCACTGTACTCGTGTCGGACGCGTTAACCTTAAATTCAGGCATAGTTTGAGTATTCATAGTATGCGAAACTTTGTGATAACTGACCCCAGAATCCAATCCATTTTTAATTAGACTTGGTTGAAAAGCAGTTTCTACTCCTTCAATTATTGTCGATCTTGATGATCCAGGTAAGGGTGTAGCAGTATTATCAATATTATCTATTAATGAAGGTGTTAAACTAGAAGAGAGGCTCTGCGCTACATCCATTTTCGCTTTTAGAGAATCTTCAATATAGCCTTCAGCCACGGCTGAAGACTTCCATCCCCCGTGCCTTTTAATGGTAACCAAATCGCTTCCCTTGTTGGCCAGCTCGGTGACACTAGACCGTCTAAAGCAGTGGCCAGTAAAACATTCTGGATTTGGTTTGCACAGGTATTTTGCAATAAGGCTAGGAGCTTTTCCCATTGTATTTAGACCTACAGGTGAGTTTATGCAATGCCCATTCCTATACGTAAGAAAAAATCTTGATGTTGTAACATTCTTAGGACGTAAATCAAAATATTGTCTAATCAAATTAATCCATGATTGATCAATTATAAGAAACGTTCTTGTTACATGTGTTTTAGTTTTGGGAATGTGTACTGTAATGGAAGCAACCTTAAAGTGAATGTCTTTTACATCCATATTGGTCAGTTCTTCTCTCCGGCATGCTCCATTGTACCCCATAATTAAAGCAACCTAGAATTTACATAGTTACTACTATTGTATCTCGATAGCTGTCTACCTACTGTTCATACGATAGAATAGAAATTGGTGTAATTTAAAAATGTTCGTTCTCCAACTTTATTGTAAAAAAATTTTTTTTATAAAACCTGTGAAATTGTGCAAAACAAAATGCATATAGATATGTAAATACTACTTACTTTTAATCCTAAATAACTGCTATTATCAGCCCCATTTATAAACTTATTAATATCGTCTAAGTCTAAAACAAGAGACTTTTTGGGTTTGTAGCCCACAGATTTTCTTTTTAACAATGCTTGCAGTCTAGCATAATCCTTTATATCTATGTTCTTGTCAATATTAATGCAAGCTCTTAATTTTGAGTATAAGGACCACAGGGTGGATGACATTTTGGTTTTACTTTCTTCCTCAAAATAGGCTAGTAAAACATTTTCTGAAATCTTACACACGCCCTTTGTATTGCACCAACTTGTGAAGGTCTCATAGTCCTTTTCATATAATTTTCGGGATTTTTCTGGCAAAAGTTGATTTATACATTTATGTGCAATATCCCTTAACTCAGGGGGAGTTAAACTTAAATTATCTTGCTCCATAATATTTTGTTAATATAAATAAAATTTTAAAACACAAATTTTGTGGCAAAATGGCTGACACAATTTAAAATTTATTTATTTTCATGGCAAGCTTGATAAAAAAATTGTAATAGTGTTACCAACATAAATTTTGGACATAATAATTTATAAATTTTGAAGGGTTTGTTTTCTTTTTAAATATGTGTTTATTTATTAAAAAAAAAACGACAAAATAGAAAAACTAGTATAAAGCACATGTTTTATAAAGCCATTATAGCACTTGTCCCCTTAAAAAACTCGCCGCAAGCGGCTCGTTTTTTAACATGGACCCGTGCTATAATATAATGCTTTATAAAACGTGTACTTTAATATACTATTATTTTATCAATTAAACATATTATATGCCTAAACTAATATTATAAACTACAATAAATGTTCAAAATGTCTTCCATTTTGATCTGTGCAAAAATTGATACGCTCTTGAAAAGATCTATTACAAATAACAGCAAAAGAATGTATTAGCAAAGGTTACGCATACGGTTTCCTATAATTGCATACCTTTCTCTTCTACCTTTTATTGTTTGATGTATGACTTTTTTTATTTGTCTTTTTTAAATGTAACACAAAAATATGACTTGCTACAATTTCTACTGAATACAAAAACGTGGATTAATAAATGATCATTTATTTATATTCTGGATATACAAAATCTGCTTTGACACCTATTATTCGTCAAAGGTTTAATTGTTTTATTTTTAACCAGATTTGTTAGTGTCAAGTTAAATAATTTCGCCCGAAAGTATTCAAGTTCTGTTCAAACGAAAAACAATAATTGCTGAAATGTTAATCAAATTGTGAACAACAAAAACACTGATACAATCACAAGTTTCCTCAACATCTTTTGTTGTTGAGCAGGAAAATGGCTTCAATGAAATTAAATTAACGCAAAAAATGGAAGAATTTTGTTTTTTGTTAATTTTAATTTGGCAAATTGTACCATAAAATAAATATTATAAATCGAAATTAAAAATAAAATTTTGGGTCAAACAATCAAAGAAATTGACTTAAAGGACGCCCTAGCTCAACTAAGGGCAATAATAATATTATTAGGGAAATTATTTATTGCTAAGCGACATCTAGGGTTTTAAAATTAAAATGGTCAATAGGAAAATGCTGTATTGAAAAAACACTCAGGCAAATTTTACCCCAATGCAATTTTATTGATTTTGTAAACAACTGTAATAAAGTTTAATTTTATTTTGCAAACCTTGACGCAAGATGGCGCTTGAATATATTCGTTATATAGAGATATCAGTATTGATTTACGTACGAATAAGAAGAAAAAGATAACTTGCATAAATGGCAAGAAATCATTGCGTTTTAGATGTTTATCAATGAGTAACTCAGTTTTTGTGCAAAAGAGTGCTGAAAGTCAAACTGTATTTGAATTTACACTTGCTGTTACAGGGTGCGTCATAAACATTACCCGCATTTTCTGTAGGCCCTACAGACGCTGCTTTGTCAGCAAAGTAAAGCTTTTTAATGACGTATTAAAGTGCAAAATTAGTATACTTACTGGCGAAGGGTAAAGTCCGTCTATCTATCGTACAAACTCATTATAAATGCTAATCCCTAATGCCGATAAGACCCAGCGGGGCAGGGACGCACTCGTTGCTGATAAAATAAAAGGTTGCGCTGCTTTAAAATAATAATATTTATAAAAACGTGGAAAAAATATTTTTTTTTATCTACCTGTATGCAACAAAAGTGCCGTACTGATTTTCGATGTTAGAAAGAAAACGCAAAAACATATTTTGAACGTAATTTAATAATAAGTAATAATAATATAACAGTATATAAGATACTTAGCTAATTAAAATTATAACATATAGGACGGTTATTAATTAAAGCAAGATATACATGTACCTAAAAAAAAGTACCGTGTCAGATAAATAATTATTACATTTTAACTCAAGTCAGTTTCACTGTCACTGTCGTCATCCAAGTTCACAATAATTCTTTCTCTGGGCAACAGATCTATATTTACGTATGATTTTTCTACTTTTTGAACATGCGCTACACAATTTTCCCAGCTTTTGTTTGGAATATTTTGCATCTCTGACTGTACTAAAGCTATCACAGAAGAATTTAAGGTGGGTGAAACATTATCCCTCCTTACCGATGCTTTCAGCTGGTGCCATATATGTTCAATTGGGTTGAACATGCAATGATAAGGAGGAAGTCTTAACACAGCATGTCCCATTTCTGCCGCCAAAGTCTCACAATAATATTGCTTTTTATTGAAAATGATTTCAAAATTTCGAGCAATTGCTTTTTTGTGTAGTTTTCCTTAAAATCCATATTATTTTCCATCATCGATGGTAACTTTTGTGTCATTGGAACACGGAACTGTATTTAACCTACGACTGTGGTAGCTCGCATTATCCATCACTATCACACTATTTGGTGGTATACTTGGTAACAATTTGTTTTTAAACCAGTCTTCTAATAGTTTTGCAGTAGTATCATCGTGATAATCAACAAGGGAGTCCTTTATATTTTTGGCTGATAAGGCCAAAGCGTTTGATATAAATCCGTTTTTTTGTCCCAGCATGACCTACGGTTATACGCTTACCTTTATTTGATGGAGCTTTGGTTCTGCATTGACCCGATAAATCTACCCAACCTTTATCTGGAACTTCGTGTGTGTCATACCACGTCTCGTCCAAATAAATATTATCCCTTCTGTTAAGCAAGCCAAGTGTTGTTATTTAACTTGCGTCAACAGTTCATGTTCCTCGATTGTAGGTTAATTTCACTGATTCTTTTATTTACTGAGTGAAGGAATTAAACGAGCTTTCCACTGTGGTAATTTGGCGTTTATTTCTCCAAATCACACAAAACTTCTTTAGTACATGATTTTACAATAACATACTATAACATAAATATTCCTACTGATTTTACAATCATAAAACTAGTCACTACATTTGTTTAGTACATTTGCTGGGTGCCTTTTTTAGGCAATGCTATTTGTTTCAATCCGACGGAAAGAAACCCCGTGAGTTTGTTGACATACAACCTTGCTATATCGAAGCCAAAGGTGTAGTAGTATACAAAATGGAAAACTATATTATCTGACAGCAAGGTTACGCCCCTGTTATCATGACGATTAACTAACAATGCATTCTGATAGGCTACACAGCCGCCATGTTTTCTTTTAACCAATTAAACGGTAATCAACAAATGTACCACGCTGTGTCACCTTTCTCGAGCGCCAAAACACCGTCAAAGGGTTTTCGGATGTACAAGATTCTAAAAAATATACTCTTAACATCTAAATGTAGAATATTGCTTTTTCCTGGAATAACGGTCGACTAGCCGCTTATTATTTAGGAAATATTATAATAAAAGATGATATTTGCAAATAGAAATAAAGGTCTGTCTTTGCCACCAAATAACTTTATTTGCCCCTCTAGGGTAGAGAACAAGGGTTATAGAAAATACATAAAATAACGATGAATTAAATTAAATTTCTTAACCCTTTATAGGGCAGAACCCTGGGGCCCGCTTTTTAAACTTTTTTTTTAGATAGGCCTTTTTATTTAGGGTTTTATATTGTACTACCGAACAAAAAAAGTTAAAAAACACTATAGTTTTTTTGCAATAGGGCGGTATCTATGTGTACCACTGAACGTTCCTGAAAAAAAAAAAATGTGTGTTTAGTGGTACATTTACGTACCACTTAGAAAATATAGAGTTTTCTAAGACAAAAACTGAAAACTTGCCATATTGGAAACATACACTTTTATATATGTAATATGCCTTTATTTTGAAAATAGTACAAATAACGCAGGTTTTTTTTTATAAACCACCACTAAACGTTTATCATTCTTTAGTAAAAAATGAAATAACGGTTTTAGTTGCCAAAATATGACACTCAACAAGACTTAAAACTTACTCTAAGTATTTATTGTAGGTTAAATCAAAAGAAACCTAACCAATTATAAAATGGAACTAAAAACAGCGGTAAAGTCTTTGTCAAAAACATAAAAATCAGGAGAAGATATTGGTTACCATCGAAAAAAAACAGTCTTTTCTAGTAATAAGTAGAAAAAAATCAAATGATTTGTCCAATATTCTTTGTTCAAGATGAACTGTGAGAAGACACAATCTGAAATGAACAAAAATTATTATTAAGAAACATGTAACACTGCGCTGAAAGGCCTATTAAAAAAATCTTTATAATAGATCTACAAAACATAAATATTAGGCGGTACATATATAGAGTATGAATGCATATTCATTGGTACAAATGTGTACCACCCAAGTTATTTCCAAAAATTACGTTAGCCGAAGATAACAGAGAAACGTGCCTAGTATCAATAATAAGGCAAATGTATATCAAACCAAAGTATGCTATAATTAAAACCCAAATATCCTAATTTAAAAACTATTTAGAAAAAACTCAAGACACAATTCTAACCCAAAAATCCCTAATGTGCGTATTTTTATAAATTATGAACTACTATGAAGCAACTAAGCAAATAAATTGTAAAAATCCTGTATAAAATATATAAAGTATTATATACTTACTGTCGTTATATATATCTTCTCTGTATTCTTAGGAAAAAATTGTAAAAACTAGCCCCAACATCGAAAAAACCTGTCGTCTACGCGGTAATAACTAATGGTATAAATATGTACCACTTTTTGGCCCGAAAGTCAACTTTTAACTATCAGATGGCGCTGAGAGTAAATATGGTAAAAATAAGAACCAATGCGTGTTTGTAGACTAATTTATCATGCTTAGCGGTATCGAGCAGTGGGATGTCGTTTATAGGATCGCTGGAAACGTCGGTGGTACAGATATGTACCAGTACCCTATAAAGGGTTAACGTATGTGTTGTACTAGTTTCGACTTTAGAAAAAGTCATCATCAGCAACTAACCATTTAAGAGATTTTTAATATGAAAAGTAGTTAAAACAGTGGGGGGAGCAGGGAGGTGATTCAATAATATAATATAATATAATAAAGTCGAAACTAGTACAACACATACGTTAAGAAATTTAATTTAATTCATCGTTATTTTATGTATTTTCTAAAACCCTTGATTTCTACCCTAGAGGGGCAAATAAAGTTATTTGGTGGTAAAGACAGACCTTTATTTCTATTTACAATCTCGCCACATAATATGGACTACTTCTTAAATATTTGCAAGTTTTATGTTTATCCCGGCGATAACACTATTCGTTCCGCAAACATTGATATATTTTGCTCCTTTATTGAAATAATATTGAAATCAGATATTTAACAGTAGTATTGATTCTAAAAACATTTGTTGCATTTAATTATATTATTTTTATTGCATTTGGATGATCGTTTCCCCAACACCTTCCATCCTGTCTATATCCATGGACTGCAATTAGGTATTCCATCCTCCATCTTTTTAACCGTGACGATTCCATAATTAATTGTCGTTTGTTCATTTTTTTCATTTTAAAACCGTTTCTTAAAACACATTTCCTGCGGCCTGCGTGTCAAAGCGGCCGCTTCCTTCACTGCACCAAATTTTGAAAACCACGTTCAACAAGGGTGGTGTAAACGTCGAAGATTACTTTTTTTGTGTCAACTGATAAAATATTACGCTTTAATTAGTTTTTATTACTACCCGTAGATCCACTTGGCGTACTGGTTTATTCCCACGGACGAAACATTCTTAGATATCAAGTTTAATTGGCAACAAATACCTTCTTGTCTAAACCAACACAAACAATTAACTGAATTTTAAAACCAAAAATCAGCATATTTAAATAACTAAAATAAACATATATTATTTTACCCTAATTATTTTAAGGGGATTACTGAGAAAATATAATAATATAATAGTCTTTAAATAGAACCGTACCTGGAGTCCCCAGATCAGGTAGCCGAATTTTACACTTCACGTAATAGGTTATTATAACGGTAAGGGATTAGCATTTATAATGAGTCTGTAAGATAGATAGACGGACTCTACCGAAACTTCTTGCAGCACGAACTTCCTAAACATTTAAAACAAGTTTATTTAGAAACCAGAAACAAGATGTGGTTAATGCATGATGGAGCACCGCCACACTTTAGTTTGGTTGCGCGTCAATTTTTGAACGAGAATTACCCTAACCGTTGGACAGGAAGGGCGGGACCGCAAGCCTGGCCTCCCAGATCCCCAGACTTGAATCCTTTAAATTATTTTCTTAACTTATTTGTATAAGTACTTAATAAACACCCAGTATATATTTGATAAATCTTTGCTCAAAGGAAGTATACACTTTGAAAGTATCTTTTCTCGGACTGGTAATTTCCAGATTAATCAACGAATATATAGAGCTAACAAATATTATGAGACTTAGGTGTAAAAGCAATTTACAAAAACTGTAATCCGTTCTACTTTACTCTAACGAAAATTTGATGAAGATCGATCTCAGATTTCAAAACTTGATAAAAATTAAACTTAACCCATATTTGATTAACAGGGTAATTTTACGTTTGACGTATTGTTCTCGCATAAAAAACTAAAATTATACTTTTAGGACATATGTTCATACGAAGTTTCTTTCTCAAAATGGACCCAAGAATACCCTTCTTAAATATTAGCATGGTATTAAGAAACATCCTGTATACTTTTATGATGTTTTTGTGTAAAATGCACGTACTATAAGCTAAAAATAACGCGTGTTTCTATTAGAAATTTATAAATGCTGATTTAATAGTGAGCTTCTCCGATAGTGAAAAGCGAGATATATACCTATTTGAAATATGTTTAATTTAATTTAGTAATATAAGAAGAAATAAATGTTTTGGCCTTAAAATTAAAAAATTAACAACGCAGTTAACTAAAAAAATATTAATTTAAACAATACAAATACCATCTCGTCCAACATTTGCATCTCGGTGACGAGGAACGTAGGATAGTTTTTTGCAACTGGTACCTACAAAGGTTGCAGGAAAATGATAATTTTGAAAGAAGGGTGGTATGGTCCGACGAGGCTTATTTTACGAGTTCTGGTATCTTAAACCGAAACAATTCAAGGTACTGATCCCTAGAGAACCAACACGTAATATTTCTACGAGAACATTAAGGTTGGTTTGGATTTAGCGTGTCAATGGACCTGTCAGGTGACCTCCAAGCTCATCTGATGTTTCTGTGCTGGATTTTTTTTTATGGGGTTTATAGAAATTCAATTATAAAAGAGACAATACCACAATATTGATCAACTTCGAGAAGCTACCTATCAAACCTTCAGGCCTTTGCAGCGAAGGCCAATTTTATTAAATGCATTGCGAAGAATCGAAACGGTGTGTCGAAACTGTCTAGAACACAACGGAGCCCAATTCGAGCAATTTTTGTAATTTAATAAAATAATATTTTTGTTTTATTGTTGGTTTAGAGCTATGTAATAATATAAAGCTGTATAATAAAAATATTGTTGTCAACTTTGTTATTTTATTTGCGGGCATAGCCTTCTTCTTCTATACAAAAAATGATTAATTTTACAAGAGATGTTAAAATTATCCCTTTTTAAGGAAATAAATATGGGCTATTATATATTTTTTTTTAAAAAATTGTATCCCTAAGTTTGGATCATAACTCAAAAACAAAACTTTTTAGAATAAAACTAACTACGCCACTGAATTCTACATAAGAAACTCTATTTACTCTATTTACCTTATTGATAAGTTATCAAATAATCAAAATACAGGGGAGCGTCAAATATTACGAATTTTTAAAATCGCCCTGTGTGTCAGAAGCTGAGAGGGATATGAAAATTTCGTTTGCGGCAATGAAAGTTTCTTAAAATAATAGGACAGCAAGCCGTAAACCCCATCTTTTTAATAAGGAAGCTCGTACCTACATGAAAACACACGAAAACTGGACACCCTGTACATCATCTAATTTAAGAAAGAATTTTTTAATTTTTGTACTTAGTGCAAGTTAAACTTTCATTTATGGTGTCGTTCTTGTTTGGCACTGTTTCTTATTGGGCTTGTGTTGATGAAAGTTTTAGGCTAGTTAGTTGTCTAGTTGCTTAATTTAATAACTACAAACAGGTATCAAGTCAAAGTAGAGAAAGCACGGCAACGCCGCCGTTTACAATCTCTTAATTTATCTTCGGTGCATGGAGGCGAAAAATCCGCATGAAAACAAAACAAGACAGTTGAGTTCTAAAACGTATAATTAATAACAAGCATGTAGCTTGGCTGAAGGCGAAATAAGCCTACGCGACTGAGCGCAGGGTTTGAAACAGCATGACAGAATGTTACTGTGTACAAGAAAGAGGGTGATATATCGCAAGTAAGACTTGACGTGTATTAGCTTTTCGGGCGGACAGGAGGGTTCCTTACCACGCCTTGCAGAAAGCAGACGATCTCCTCGAGGCATTTTGCGTGGGTATAGTTGATTTAATGGCACTCAAGCCATGTAATTAGGTTGGTCAATTCGCGGTGTTAATGCCCGAATGAATAATAACGTAGTTATTATACCACGACACGAGTCCTGTTTATCTGTTGTAAAAAGCCGTCTCAAGTTCGTAGATACAATAAATTCTCGAAGGTTTAAAAATAGAGTAGTGTATCCCGATATTATTGTTTGTTTAGTGATGTAGAAATGTATAGCGGTTTTAATGCAGTAAGTGGTTACCATACTAAGTTGTAACAGTAAAAAAGTATTTGCTGCTACGCATGGAGGAAAATAAAGATTTAAAGAAAATATTAGTTGAGAAAATTATTTAAATTGGTTATAGAGGGAAATTCAATAGAACCTATGTGCAGACACAACCGCTGTACTCTCCGCAACGTGGAAATGGAAGTTTTTCCTTTTAAATAATTTTCTCAACTAATATTTTCTTTAATTCTTTATTTTCCTCTCATAATAAAATAATTTAAAATCATACATTTCTACAATCTTTCTAAAATATGGGGTATAGCCCCATATCATCATATAAGCTAATCATATAGCTTAATAATACTTTTCTCTAATATTTTCTTTTAATCCCCTTTTTCAATAAATAAGAATTAAGCTTTAACAGCTCTAGTTAAAATAAAAGAAAACTTTTCTCCTCCAGATGTTATAATAAACTTATAATCTTCTCTAAAATGTCTTCTACTATTCTGAATTTAAAAAAAAAATAAAAAACAGGAAATGAATAATAATAATAAAAAAATGAGACAAAAAAGAAAAGAAAAAAAAATATAGAAAAGAAAAGATAATAAATCTAGATATTTAAGAAATGAAAAAAAAAATAAAAAGAAAGAAAAAAAAAATAAAAATACAACATTGCAATACATCAATTAAATAGAATTAAGTACTTAGGATTAGAAGTAGATTGTAAAATAAATCTCAGTAAATCTTGTAAAGGGAAAAACAAAAAGCTCATAAGCGTATACAAAGAGAGATGCTGGCCAATTGGTACAACCAGAGCCATAAAACAAACAAAAAAAAAAAAACTTAATCTAAACTTCACCTTTATTTAAATACATACAACCATTTCATACACCAAGTCTTCAGCCTTTGAGTTGTACTCATTAGACTGCATTGTTTTCTTCATAAATCTTCTGGCAACCTCTTTCTTTTATAACGTTTGGATTTTCTGCACCCCAATAGTGATTATTTTGACGGTTAAAGACTCCTTCGCGTGAGAATTTTGCTTCATCAGTCCAAATAATTCTTTTCAGAAAATCTGGATCCTCCTGTGTTCGAATAAATAACATTTTGCAAAGATCTACACGTTTTGGAGGATCACCTGCTTGTAAAGCCTGTAATGTAATTAGTTTGTAGCCATGCATATTATGTTTATGTAAAATTATCCATATTGATGTTCGATTTATTCCTAAATCATTTTTGGCACTTGTTATTGAAGCATGGTGATAGGAATGAAAACACGCCTAAACGTTAATTTGTACATTTCCGAAATTTAAAAAATTACCTTCAAATCTGAGAAATTTCCGTGCGTTCATTAGCGGCAAATTCGGAAAAAGAGCGTTAAATCTTCTGCAGGTTCTTAAAACAATTCTTTGACACTCGCCGTGAATATAAAACAAATTTAAAATATCCGCATTTGAATAACTATTATTCTCCATTTTTGCTATTTTAATCTGACATAAGCAAACCCAAACTAAAAAGTGAGACATGTCACCATCGTTATGTATTGCAGTTGTTACATCATGGCACACTTATCGATTTAGATCTTTAATGTCTAGTTCTCGAATATGAATACTAATTATTTATAAATGGCTGAAGAATAGGTAGAGGAACACTCTACATGAAAAAAATTCAATTGGTTCACTCTATTCAACACTTCAATAATATACAGGTGTTAAAAAAAGTGACTTTTGATCAAATTTAAAAAATCTGAATTGCAATTAATTTTTAGGACACTCTGTATAAGTCGGCGATCCTATGTTGCCAAAATAAAAGTACCACATGCTGACTAAATGATGTTAAAATGTTACGTCGATTTGACATCTGGAGACAAAAATATTGAAGTTTTAATTCACATAGTTTCGGTAAAAAAAAGACACAAAATAATTAATATTTAAAAAACGGCAAGAGAAATGGAAAAATATCCTATACAAAAAAAAAAAACCTAGATTGCTTCGTAGAATGTAAAAATAAAATAAACTACAGGGTGTCCCATTTAAAATTCAAAAGTTGATGTCAGTTAACAATAGATCTGGCATAACTGCAACCGCGAAATTATTTTTAAAAGCTAGAGCCTCCTATGGCCGTAGTGAAAATTTCAAAATAATTTTTGTTTTCGTTCTTCAGATACTTCTAACGTACCATTGAGTATGGAATACCCTGTATATCCTAAGCTATTGTATAAAATATTATTTCAACGGCTATTTGTATCCCTATCCCACTATATGCCCTTCTTTGTTTTCTAGTGTCATCTAGATATTACTTAACCCGTAACCGGTGACGTCCAATTTCTGTTACACAACCGGTGATGTGGAGTCTTACAGACTTCTTTAAAATATTTTGCATTTACTAAACCAGTTTTTTTTCTACTACAAGTAGCAAGTGTAAGTCATTATCAACAAACTAATATATATATATAGTTTTAAAATATCAAGTTTTTTGTTTTTCGTACAGCATATTGCAAGTGGAAGTAAATGAACAAAAACAAAATTTAGCCGCAAAGAAAGTATAAAGTACAAAAGTTTTAAAAATTATATTAAAAACGCAGATGATAATTTAGTTAGAACAACAAATAAGTAACTTATTTCTAGCAAAAATGAATTCATTATCTTCAATAGAAGGAAAGCCACAATGGAAACCGAATCATGATCGCTCCTTATTTCATTATCAATATGGTCTACATTACAGTTGTCAGAATCGAGGGAATTATACCATTTAGTAACTGTCCTCTCAAAGTCAGGATCTATGGCACGAACAGTGCGTGAGGCGTGACGTACTTGCTTTATTAGCCATAATCAAGTGTAAAGTAAATAACTAAGAGCCAATATGCACAACCCAATTTAATTACATTAACGGTGACGTGGAGTCTGATGGACCCTGAGGGGCGGTTTACTTGACTACGTTTAAATTAGCACTAGCGCTCTTAGCATCCACAGCAAAGGTAGATGACGCGGCGCGGCTATTGATTTACCAGTTTAAGAATTTTAGTGAAATATAATATGGAAGGAGTTTCGTAGCGTCCACGTCACCGGTTACGGGTTAAACCATGCAGCCTTGTATTGGTAAACTGAAACTTCAATATTGATGCCCGAAATGCGCTACTGCCTTGCCTAGCATACTACACAAAATAAATCTTTTGTTAACGAATAAAGGTGAATTTTACAAAGATAGAATGGATAAGAAATCGTTTAGAATGTTGGCATATATATATATATATAAAAAGACTGATAGGTATCAGGCAAAAAACTCCTTAAACTCCCATTTCTTTCACAACGTTCCTGTGTGTTTCCACAACATTAGTTTTTTATTTTTGCGGCGCGTTGCGGAGAAAATAAATGAGATTATAAAAGCGGAAAAAATAGCCCGCCAAATAATATTACGTATTTGTGTATTGCCGAATATCAACATTTCTAGTTTTTTAACTAAATAAAAACCTCGTTTATTTTTGCGCATTAAAACACGGTCAATTATGAAAATACTAAATCGCTCATCCTTGTCATATTTGCAATGCTATTTATGAAAAATAGATAATAGGAATTTAAAATATCTAAAATACCTTACTTATCACACCCGGGGTAATAATTATACTGTAGTAAAAGAGCACTGGTAAATAAATTTTAGCATTTCAAACATTGTAGAGGAAATTAAAGTAGTACTTGTTATATTTCACAATATATTTCAGTTTCCTGACACGTGTTTCAACCCTTGCGGGTCATTATCAAAGGCATTGTTAAGGCTGAGGCACAATCAAAAACTTAAGGAATAAGAAATAAGATTTATGATATAAGAATTAAGATTTAAGAACGAACATATGTTGTCCTATGTAAACAACGCACAATGAAATTTTTGGAATTAAGGAATAAGATTTAAGATTTAAAAAACCGATTTGTTGGTTTTAAGAAATAAGGAATAGGAAATCAACCAATCAGAAGTCAGCATGTTTGTTAGGTTTGACTTTTGACAATTTAATAACCTCAAAATTGTATTTTCAGTTTTTCACTTTGGTTTTTAATAAAAGTAAGAGTTTCATGTAAGTCATGTATGACCAAAACTTTCACGATTACGTTCTATCATTAAAGTCTCCTAAGAATTCTCTTTGGACATTAATAGGGCGAACTCACCATCTCCTGTTGCGCCACCTTATTGATCTCCGTTTCTTAAGGTAATAATAAAACGCTGCCGACATTGCAAACATACTACTCAAAAGAGTTAAGGACTTTTTTGGCAAGCCCTCCATATTTTTTAAAAGTATAGGCGAGTTCACGGCGAGTTTGTTAAAGTTGTAAAAATAGTATTTGTAAACAAAAAAGTGGGGTTAGGACAATAGTTTAGAGTTTAAAAATCGCGCCGTTTTTAAGTAACCGGATTGGTTAAATTTAGGTACTAAGATTTTAATTCTGTCTTGTACTCTTATTCCTTAACGCCTAAATCTTAAATCCTATTCTTTATTCCTTAAGTTTTTGATTGTGTCTCAGCCTTAAGACAGTTAAAAATTCTACATGTCATTAAAATAAAAATTGACAGATAAGAAAGGTTATTTTGGTCCTTAATTTACAGGTATTGGCCAAAGGTACAACTAAATTACAGGTGTGATTATAGATATTTACATCTAAGTAATAAAATTAGTAAAATGATACTGTGTATAATAATTATGGGTTTTTTCGTTGGTAATTATAGACAACGTTTATTGTATATTTATCTTAAGTAATTAGGCTATTAAGTATTAGATTAGCACCTGAAGGTATTTCAATTTGATTGTTAACAACATTACATCGATTTTTTAAAGCTTTTTTGATTGCTAATGTCTCTAATAGGTTGAGTTTTCAACCCTTGTGTTGAATATATATCGGTTGGATATTGAGTGGTTATTTATTATACAGTGGTCCGCTATTCCTGTTTTAAAAAAATAATACCTGTAAATTAAGGACCAAAATAGCAAATAGTCCTGCCGTAGTTCAATGATACGCGGGGATTCCATTATAACAATTTGGATTATCTAATTTTTGATGTTTAAAGCCAGATTTTAACAAAACACCACGCAATGTTTCTAAAGGTTGTTACTTATAATTAGGATAATCTCGCAATTTATCACGAACCACTTCTAAAGTTGACACTATATTATCCTCGTAAAAGTTGTAAATAGTTCGCAGAATAAAATCCCTGGTAGTATTGTTAGCCGTTTTGAATTTTTGATTTATTGGTTTGCGCTTTATGGAATAATCGGTTACAGTCCCCAAATTAATTACGTTATAAATTCTTATAAAACCCAAGTTGTGTTAATTCATTACAAGTACATTCTTGTAAAAAGCGCATTTCAGTGTTTCCTGGATTTTTGTGTTTTAAACACGCGTACATATTTAAAATAATGCGCTGACATTGAACATGTAAATCTTTGTTTCTTAATTTCGGACTTATTTATTTATTATTATTATTATTATTATTATTATTACAATGTACAATAGGTATTGGTGATATAACAAAAAATATATGTGCAATATGGACTGTGTGTCTGTGTGTGCACAAGGAGACGATTTTTCTCTTGATTAACAATAAGAAAGAGAAAAAAAAAAACCAAGAACAAAAAAAAAATATATGCATAATCATTATGAATAATTAACCTAGTAGTAGTAGCATGTTTGTTAATGCCTATCTATCTATATTACAGGTATAAAATCCTACTTAAACTAGAACATTTATGGTAAGATATCATGCTAAAAAGGCAACGGCATTCCTAATTCTTAGAGTGATATTTTTAATCCATTCATTAAGATCCCTTTTAATTGTTCGAAATCTACTGGTTCTGAATTTCATTGGCAATAAATTTAAAATTTTGGGAGCCACATAGGAAACACATCTCTGTGTGGCACTGAAGTGTGTGTTAGGTAAAGTTAAATTATGATTAAGGTTAGCTCTTGTTAAAATATTATGACTTATGAAATTTTGAAACATATTTCTAGTAAGAGCAAATCTAATTACACCATTAACGTACAATTGAGCAATAGTGAACAATCCAGATTGCTGAAATAGCAACAGAGAACAAAAACGTCTAGACTTGAAAAGAATTATTTTTAAAATATATTTTTGTGCGAGGACAGCATTCTTTAGGGCATTTTTATGGGCTGAGCCCCAACATATTATTCCGTAATTAAGGCAGGATTCTGTCAGTGACTTATAAATTGTGATAATTAAATTTCTGCTGAGTATGTTGCGTAGTTCATAAAATTTATAGATTAGTTTTTTTAATTTATTTTTTACATATTCGGTATGAGTAGTCCATTTTAAAAACTGATCAAAATATACACCCAAGTATTTCGTGCTTTCTACCGATCTAACAATACCTGAACACGCACATCTCTCAGGAAAATCACATCCATTGGAGTGAATCTTAATTATATTTTTTTTAGGCAAACCTTTCTTATTCATTGCAAAGCACATAAGATTAGTTTTATTTACGTTAAGTGTTAGATAATTTAAATCCAGCCATGTCTTAACATAAGCCATTGCCCTTTCAGCTCCCTCAAAGACTTCATCCCATGACCTACCCTTGCACAGAAGAACTGTATCATCAGCAAAACAAACAGTTTTAACATTAGGTATTATGGTCGTTAAACTGTTAATATATATTGAGAATAGAATAGGGCCAAGCACTGTACCCTGTGGAACACCATAATTCACCCTACTGAATGAGCTATATGTTGTATTTAATCTAACTTTTTGAAATCTATTACACAGATACGACTGAAATAAATCAAGGACTTTACCCCTAATCCCGACATATTCAAGTTTACTCAGCAAAATATGGTGATCCACAGTGTCAAATGCCTTTGAGAGGTCCAGGAAAATCGCCAGCGGCTTTTCATTACTATTAAAGCAATTTACAATGAAATCAGTGGTTTCATGCAGAGCCACGTCTGTTCCCATCCCCTCCCTGAATCCATACTGTGAATCCGATAATAGTTTGTTAGAATATAAAAAACTACACAACCTTTTTTTTATACATTTTTCAATTACTTTACAAATAGGATTAGTAAGAGCAATTGGTCTGTAGTTATTAATATCAGTATTATCTCCACCCTTGTGCAAGGGTACTATAACAGCTTTCTTAAAAATATCAGGAAATACACCAGTATCAAAAACCAGATTCACAATATGCACAAGAGGCCTGATTAAGGATTTATAGTTTGACTTAATAATCGAACCACTAATAGAAAAATCCTCCAAAGAAGGGGAACTTTTCAGTGAGTTTATAGAATTAATAATTTCTTCATCTGTTATGGGATGAAGGAACATCGTGCCGGGAAACCGTTTTTCATTTGACAAAAAATGTGGTAATATCCTAGGTCTACTTATTTTGCTCGCTAATTTGGCACCGACAGAGCTAAAAAATTCACAAAGCTCATTAGCAATATCTCCTTGATCAGTTAAATCATGATTATCTGCATTTTTTAAGACAGAAATACTTGTCTTAGACAGATCAACATTGGTCACCTGCTTAATTAATTCCCAAGTTTTTCTTGGGTCACTATTTATTGCATTTAACTTTTGTTTAAAATAAGTTGATTTTGTTATTTTAATCATTCTACTTAATCGATCACGATAATCCCTATAATTTTGCCTTGCGACAACATTATTGGGGCTAAGGATATGCAACCTATGTAAGCGATCTCTAGTTCTGATTGAAACAAGCAGCCCAGGAGTAATCCATGGTTTTAGGCGAACTTTTTATTAGGAATTAATCTAATTTCGCTTTCGATGGCCGACTCTGGCACCGACTCATTACCTATATTCTTGCAATAATTCACCTTGACCTTCTGTTTCAAATTGTCGCCAAAAAGTCATGCTAATATAATAAAATATAGGTACCAAGTAACTTGTCTGAAACCACACAGTTATAGCACAAAATGAAATATGTAAATTATAGTAAATCGTTTTAACCAGTCACGCCGCTGTCCGATTCCCAATATCGCATACCTCAAACATCAACTAATTTTAAAGCTAATAAAGGATCACCCAATTGGCAGAACCTTTACCTATTTGCTGTTCTTGTCTACAGTATATAAATTTGTATTTATATGCTGCTCTATTAATTTTTCCACTCGGAAAAAATAATTCACACTTTAAATTGCTAGTGGGCCTCGACGATCTATTGTCAGAGTATTGTCAGTTCTACAAAGTTTTCATCGGTATGTGTAACGTTTATTATTTTACCCCCTGAATTAGAAAACACAGAACAAACAATAGAATTCAATAATTGCAACAACTTATATACGTCACAGTCCAGGATCAATACTTCAATAATGCCATACCTATATCATCTTTTTGGCCTTAGGGTGAATTGAAATGAAATCGATATGAAAAATTTGAAATAATGTCTCATGTTGTTTATTGCAAATGAATGAATATGATTTTGAGTTTTCTCTACTTTGAAGCCTTCCCCTAAATAGGCCACATGGCGGCGCCATCTAAAAAAATGTAGATATCTAAAATATAAGAACATTTTACGATATAAGATAATGTCGTAGTTTAATACCGTTAACCTTCTAGAAAGGTCGTTCCAGAGTGATGACGTTCTCCAGATGAAAGAATTTTTAAAAAGTGTCGTTCGAGGGATACTAAGCTCAACCACGTACGGGTGGGCTGCAGTGGCTTGTCGTGTATTTCTACCATGCACCGCTCTGGGTGGAATCAAGGGGCAACTTCAGTTGAGCACTTGCCATGAAAATATTTGTAAAATAGGCTCAAGTCGCCAACCTGTCTTCGATGTTCAAGGCTTTTCAGATTGTTTGTCAGATCATGGTCACCGATCAAGCGAATGGCTCATCTTTGAATGGAATGTTTAGGAGCAGAGCCCCAAATATGCGAACAGTACTCCAGCGATGATCGAATTTGGGTTCTAAAGAGCATCAAAAGTTGTTGGGTAAAGAGCTTATTCTGCCAGCTGCAATTGAGATTGTACAAAATATGTTTAAAGATAATTTTGCCAAATAATTACAGTCCATACCTCTATCAAATGATAATGCGCAGCATCAGCTTTTTGGCAAGTTGCGTGACAATTTTTTTTGAATTCAGCTTGATGAGGCAACAGATAGCAATAAAGATGCTCATTGAATTGCCTACTTTCGATTTTGTGGTGGTATGTTAGCAGTAGAAGAACTACTATTATGCAAACCAATAGAACTCAAAGCAACAGAACTTGCATTACTTGCTATCTTAAAGGATTTTCCAAACGAGGCAAACATAGTGGAGTGGAACAAATGCGTCAGAGTATGCACCGATCGTGCTGGCACAATGTCTGGAAGATTCCAAAGTGTACAAGCACTTATGAAATAAAAATCTGCATAGTGTACCTGGGTGCATTGCATAATCCACAGAGAAACTCTGGCTTCCAAAGAAATACGTCCTGGTCTAAATATTGTGCTAACGACGGTAGTAATCATGGTAAATTGTACAAAAATAAGACCCATAAAATCAAGAATCTTTTCTGTACTTTGTAAAAACATAGGTGCAGTACACTCAGCGTTACTTTATGAATTAAGAGCTGAAAACGTCATTTTTAGAGAAGAGGAAAACCGCCCAGAAGCCGAGAACTTTCGAGATGATTTAGGTGTGATGAAAATGAGCTTCTTGGTCGACATATCCAAGAAATTAAATGCCTTGAATCTTCAGCTTCAAGGAGTAAACACACATATGTTGGATACGAGTGATAAAGTTAATGCTTTTTGTAGGAAGCTGGAGTTGTGGAGCAGAAATGTAGAGCAAAAAAACCAAGAAATGTTTGCAAATATGGATGAATGTGATAAAACTTACAAGGCCGAAGAACAACAAGTGAAAGTTGTTTTTGTAACCATTGAAAATCATTCAACCATGCTGGCAAAGAATTTTAAAAAGTATTTTCTTGCTGATTTTAACTTCATAGTAAGTTACGAGAAGGTAAGGGACTCATTTCAAAATACTCCCGAAGGTCTGTCAACTGCCGAAGAAGAAATCTTTATAGACTTCACGGCAAGTGGCGAAATCAACAGACAATTAAGTAATAAATCACTCTTTGAATCTTGGGCAGGGTTGGATGATAAGTTTTCTGCATTGAAAATAAGAGCATTTCGTATACTATTACCATTTTCAACATCCTACCATTGCGAAACCGGATTTTCTGCGGTTCCTGCTTTGAAGACAAAATATAGATCTCAGCTAAACATGGAAAATAGCTTAAGTGTCAATTATTAATATTAAACCTTCTTACACATTTTGTATTTATAGGGTTTTATCACAGGTTTAGGAAGGTAAATAAACCGAAGTGGGTTTTATTATTCCTTTTGTTCATACCAATTTATCTGCCGATAATATGTACTTAAAAAAAGGCCTTCAAGTTATCTTTAAAGCAAGTTGTTAAAATATTTGTGCTCTTTAAGACCTATTGGTTATATAACCACTTAATTGCTGCATTAATCAAAACCACAATAAACTCATTGAGGTCTATAGAGGATTTTAAATCTTTTAAGTTTTGTGGTAGACATCAATAAATCTTTGGGTTTTATGGGCGTTTTAAAATATTGGTTTTAAGTACAACTTACGATCAAGCAATAAAACGAATAACTCTTAAGTAGTCTTAGCCTTAATATATGTTATCATAAATACTACTTACTTTGGACGATACTTGGTAAAGGCTCCTTGAAACCTAATAGTTTTTTGGTAGCTTTAGTAACCTAAGTTAAAACCTTTTGGTTTATAAAAATATTTCACAAACCCACAAACTCTTAATAGGGCATTCTATTAAAATAAACGGTTTTATTAATTTTCCAGTCATGTTTTTTTCCGTTAACTAAGGCAGACATGTTTAAACAAAGTTAGGGCAACAGGGTTTGGTTATATTTTTATTTATTCAAACTGTTTACATTTAGCCTGCAATTATCAAAAATATGTTAATATGTTATATAAACCCCTAAATAGCCCAAAATCATACTGATTAAGCTAAAACTAGGGTTTTTTTTTTATTAATTGTAAGTAATAATTAATCTAACAAATGAGAGGCGCGTGAAAGTTTTTTTATATACCTTATCAATAAAGTGGCCGGGGTTGACAATTTTTGATTACTAGGTTGTTTATTATTATCAAATTATAAAATGTTAGCACATGCAGATATTTCAATCGAGGCAGACATATTTAACTATACTTAGTGACATTTTTTGATATTGATAATTTAAGTGCAACAAGTCTTTGACAAAGAATCATTAAAGACACAATAATAATAAAATTATTTATGATGGTTTCAAATCACGCATAAAATTTGATTGCAAGTATTAACGGTTTTAAGAAGGCTTTATAAAACGTTTTGTGGTAGACTTAAAAACATCTTGCAGATTTGGGTTCAAAAGTACTGTTGGTTTTATTGACAGTTTTAAGAAAGATATTTATAACCTTTACAAAGGTCCTTTTTGGTTTTATGCCGGGTTTATTGGAGCTTTGAAGAGGTTATCTAGTATAAACAGTTTTACGATCAGTTTTATTATATAAACTTAATAACCTCTTGTAGATTGTGATAAAACTTAAAATGTTACTGGGACGTGCCTTAAAAATGTACTTTTAACAGTTATATCATAAATAACCATTAAATCTGGCGGTGGCATTTTTAAGGTCGCCAAGTTAACGGCCCAGAAAATTTTTTCTGCTAAAAAAATAAATCCCACAAAGATCAACGAGCTTCTGCTACAAAATCCAGAGACGCCCGTCTTTATTCGTCGTGAAAAAATAATATATTCTTTCCTTGAACGACAAGAAAAATAGACGCCCGCTTAAAGCGACACTTAAAAAAATTTTAATTATGTCTTTTAAGAAGAGAAACGATATTAAAGCTGGAAAATAATCTATCAGATATTTTAATTAACAAATGAAACACGGCAGTGAAGCAGGTAGACCAGAACAGCTTCTTTGTTGTTATTAGTACTCAGCAAAAAGATTTAACCTTTGTTTCAATGAATAAATTAAGGAGTCTCAGCTGCCATATTGTGAGCTCCCTGACTATATCTAAATATTACTACATTTTAACGCCGAAAGAATGTTAAAATTACCTTGTGGATTCTTTGCAAGCTTAGATAATGCACGACATTTTTTTGTGTGTGTATATAAAGTTAGAAAATGATTGAGGTGTATCGCAACAAAGTCGAAAATGAATCAGAGAGTTTATTCGATTTTGTTTAGTGCTCTCCTGGCCAGCACCTTGGTCCATGGTAAGTTTTCTTTTGCTGACGTACATACACCAGACTAGCTCTTAAATATTATGTTTTCGTTTAGAAATTAGGGCTAAGGCAGCAGCAAACCCTTCATTTGCTGCTCATGTGCTGGAACGAGCTGCCAATCCTCCACAAACCTGCGAATTGGTAAGTTATTATAATCCATAGCGTAGAGAAAAGTACCCTTGAATAGGACATTTTTTTATAATTATTGTAACTAATTGTCTATTCCGAAATTAAAAGATACTTAAATTTTAAAGCGAAAAAAGGACATCTAACAATAATCTTCTTAAGGTATGCTTTTATTTTTTTTCTGACAACTGGGAAATTCATTCATTCAACACCATTCCTTGAAATGGACCGCTTTGTTCATGAAATATTCACATAAATGACACTTTTAAATCACAATATTGTGAAAACAAGAAATCAAAAGACACAACAAATTTACCATTATTCATTCTTCATTAGTCATTCTTCCTTGCTTTACCAATGGGGCAGACGAAATTTTCTTTATTCTGATTATAGTAGCAGTATCTCTTTTAGATGAGAGATCCTGATCCAACCATTATTTATATAATATTCTTCTAAATTTTCTGGTGACGACGAATGGTTATGCAGGGACATTTAAGTGTCTGTATCAGAATCACTTATGGCAACTTTTGCCTGCTTTTTTAGAAACCTTTGGGATTTTTTTAAGCTGTTTTTTTTTAGATGTCTTACCTTCGTTTCGGTTTCTCATCTTTTCATTATTCATTATTAGCTTTGATGAACTCATCTTTTTCGACCAACTAGCGTTTGTTCTCATGGCATAGCCTTGGGATAAAGTCTAATAATCTGAGGTGAAATTAGCTCCGGCATTATTCTCCCTTGATCTTTAATGCGACCGCTGGGGAGCTAGCACATTTAGAGATCGTATTGAAGAACGCTCAGAGCTAGTTCGTCTTTTTTTCTTTCTTTTATGATAAAGCACAGCACTGCAAGGCTAATTATTTATGGCGCTCTGCGGGTGATGCGTATGCGCAGGAAATAATTCACGTTGGTCTTGCATCTTAGGAGGAGGGAGGTCGTTCCAGAGTGATGACGTTCTCCAGATGAAAGAATTTTTAAACGGTGTCATTCGAGGGACACTAAGCTTAACCACGCACGGGTTGAGCTGCAGTGGCTCGTCGTGTATTTCTACCATGCACCGCTCTGGATAAAATCAAGCTAGCAACCTCAGTTGTTTCCAGGTTGTTTGTCAGATCATGGTCACCTATAAAGCGAATAGCTCTTCTTTGAATGAAATATAGCAATCTCAGGGTATGTTTAGGAGCAGAGCCTCAAATATGCGAACAATACTCAAGCGATGGTCGAATTTGGGCTTTATAGAGCATCAACAGCTGTTGGGGTGTATAGAGGTTCTCAGTTCGGAAAAGTATTACAAGCTTCTGCGAGGCTGCCCTAGCAATGGCCGCAACGTGTCTATGTCAAGACATATGACTACCCAAATTGACGCCCAATAAATTAATTGATGAAGCCAAGGGAATCGAGTGTCCCGCCATGACTATATCCGGTTCTTCGGCATTAACTTTTTTAGAAAAAACTGCCGTCTGAGTTTTTTAGCGTTAAATTCTACTTGGTTACTGTCACCCCTAGAAAAAATTTCTTCCAAGTTTTTTTTTTGAGATGTGAGACCTTTTAATTTATAGTAAAAAGAGGGTGGCCGGCAATATAGAACCTTGAGGGACTCCGGCGTTGATGTTAAATGTGTCTGAAAGAAATCCGTCCTTAGTTAGGAGCCCCTCATGCCATACTGGATCAATTCAGTTCTATTGCGTTGTTCCAAACGTAAATAACATAAGCGAGACAGCCTCCTGTTGATCTAGACTTACGAAACCCATACTGGCGGTCACTAGTAATGTTAAAGCCTTCCAGGGACTTTAGTTTACGATAGTTTCAATTTGTTGCTAATGCAGTAATAACCAAATTTTCTGCTTCTGGTTTGTCTGTTACCGAAGAATTTAAAAAGTCATGTTGGAATTAAAGGGGTATATTCCGGTTTTTTCAAAGCTTTTCCAAATATTGCTTAGCTCCGAACTAAATGCAGCGGCAACCAATTCCTCAACTTCATAAATTGTTACCATTTCTCCTGGGTTCGATATTAACCAATTATTCATAGCAACTTGGTACTTAGCCTTGAATTCTGTGACTGCACTGGGGGGCAGCGTTAAAACAACATGTTGTTTTCTTTGCAAGATCAGCCACTTATGACATGACATGGGTTATATGGTTATCCATTCTAATTAAAGCTTTTTCGCAATTGTGGGTTGCACAAAAGTTACAAAATGGTTTTAAACACTCTTCTGTCATTTAACCTAATGGATTGGCCATCGCTTTGGAGCCCACAGGAGTACCTTTCAGCATATTGTCTTTAAAATGAACTCGTGGAAACACAAACACATGTGGCATTGTTCCCCCTGATGCATTTATAAAGGAAAGTGTCATAGCGAGTCTTTCCGTCTCAGCAGATGAAATTTGGCCTACTTCTTTGAACCTCGTACTTCTATTACTTTATGTGGCTTAGCATCGGTCATGGAGCCTGTGTCATTAAGATTCCAAACCGTATTTTTATGTTTTTGGTAAAGTTTTCCGGTATCCGGAAAATACGTGTACAACGTTTGACGACAGACTCCTGACGTCAAAATGGGTCGATCTAAGCCGACTTAGTTATATCCAAAATTGTCTCGTTTAGCCGGTAAAGGGCGTCAAAAATTTGTAAAAATATTGGTTTTTCCTAAATTACGTGAAAACCTGCTAATCGATTTTAATGATTTTTATTATGTAGGCTAATACTATAAAATGACGTATTCTAGTGGTGTAGTCACCGGCTGGCTGTAAATAAGTGGAAGTGTTATAAAATTGATATAATACGTCAACATTTCTCCTGATTTTTTTATATCAACGGCGTTATGACAACCCAGATACTTTTGTCGAGTGACGAGTGACTGGATGTATTTGGAAGCTATTTTACCAATTTAATATTTTTCGTTGGATGGGCTGTTCTGCCAGAAATTACCTGCATACATCAATTATTAACAGTAATAATAAAACAAAGTACAACAAGGTTGGAAGTATGTATTAAAAATATTGTAAAAAACTAAGTAAAACAAAAACATTACTTAAGCAATTGTGTAAAATGACCGCCATCTTGCTGAACACACTTATTAACACTCCTTAAAAAATTATATTGGACCCTATTTAATGTCTCGGGGTTATTAAAATGGTTGCCTGCATTTAAAATCCGCGTCAATAAGTCACGGCGTGTGTTTACCGGAGTCTTGTAAACTTCTGTTTTAATAGCGCCCAACAAAAAGAAGTCACACATATTTAACTCCGGAGAACGTGGTGGCCATTTTACTGGTGCATCATTGCCAATCCATCGGTTAGGATATTGATAGTGTAAGTATGGCCGAACGGCAACGGAAAAATGGGGCGGGGCACCATCACGCATATATCGCATTTCCCTCCGAAGTAAAAGGGGCAAATTTTCCAGAAGAAATGGTAATGTGTCTTGCAAAAAATTTAAGTAAATATTTCCATTTAACCTGTCTGAAATAACAATAGGACCAATAAGGTAGCGATCAATAATACTTGCCCAAATATTTGATTTAAATTGATGCTGATGATGTGCAACTTTAATGGCATGTGGATTTTCATCGGAATAAATATGTTCGTTACGCAGGTTGGTTACTCCAGATCTGTAAAGCACGCCTCGTCAGTAAACAACACTTTTCTACAAAAATTTGGATCACGCATTCTTTTGTTTCTAATAAATTGACAAAATGTAAGCCACATGGGGGGATGAGTCGGTAAAAGTTCCTGGACTTTTTGCACGTCATATGGATGTAACAGCTGTTCTTTTGAAACCTCATTGACAATCGCTATAGGAACATGTAACTCACGTTCTAAGCGACGGGTACTGGTACTTGGTTCTTCTTCAACTCTCTCCAGAATGTTCTCTTCTGTTCCACAGTTCGAGTTGTTCGCATAGGACCCCTGCCTTTAAATTTTTTCTCAAAGCTGCCCGTTTCCCGAAGATGACGCTCGATATTGGCAAATGTTTGGTGGTTTGGTATTCGACGGTTAGGAAATCTCTCCATGTAAACCCTAACACTCTGACGCCGATTTCCTTGACAGAACCCGGATACCAGGAGCATGTCAACCATCTCAAAGTTCGTATAATTTTTCATGTTTAATGGTAAAATGAACTTGTAATTTAAGAATGTTGATCGTATACTTTAATCAATTTCATTGACTGGTGACAATTTGTCAATAATTGTCAAATTATTAAATGCCATAGCAACAAGGTCACTAAAAAAATTATCGTTACAGGTAATTTGATTTTAATTTTATTACTGATGTTAATAATTGATGTATGAAATGTTGACGTATTATATCACTTTTATAACACTTCCACTTATTTACAGCCGGTAACTATACTACTAGAAAACGTCATGTTATAGTATTATTAGTCTACATACTAAAAATCATTAAAATCGATTAGCAGGCTTTCACGTAATTTAGGAAAAACCAATATTTTTACAAATTCTTGACGCCCTTTAGCAGCTAAACGAGACAATTTTGGATATAACTAAGTCGGCTTAGATCGACCTATTTTGACGTCAGGAGTCTGTCGTCAAACGTTGTACAAGTATTTTCCGGACACCCTGTATATATATATATATTTTTTTTTCTTGACACAAAATTGATATATATATATATATATAAAGTGGATATGTAGTCTTGATCGACTAGTTAAACAGAAAAAACCAAAAATATTGTGTTTGCGATCTAATGAAGATGTAGGGCTGAAGAAAAACTCTTTTCTACTGTACCAAGCTTTCGGAAAAATTTTATTCCTTCATCAGGGCTACAATATAAAGCAAAACGTTGTAAAGACAATACAATTTTGTGACCAAAATGTACTTACATGTAAAGTGAGTTAATATTGAAAACAGGTCTTGTATAATCCTCGTGGACTCATTATTTAATATAATTACTATATACTAATTTATATTTCTTTAATAATTTTTTTTTTGTTAACAAACAGGATAACACCTGAAAAGCCAGTGGCCGTTGTGGTTTTTTTAAAATTTAAACATCAAAAAAATGGCGTTCTTTCGTTTCTTTGTTTAAAATTTTGGATTATTTCAATGTAAGGAAAGGAGACAGACACTCATATATATATATATATATGTATATAATCGGTCTTTGAATATAAATAAATACCCTCCGCGTCATTGTTGTAACAATTTAATTATATCAACACATCCCTTAAGCATACCTAAATTACCGGTTGGGGAATTACCCCGGGTGGTTACTTAAATGATAATGAGCTATACCTGCAATGTCTGGGGCCGAAATTTCTTGCAAGATTATTTGACCTATAATTCCTAGCAGACACCTGACCCAATATGGGACCGAAAATTCCGCCGCTCAAAAATATATTATTTTTTATATTATTGATTTATCACAACTCTTGAATCGGACACTTCTACTTTCTATGAATCGGATATCCAATTCACTGAAATTGTATGTCCCCACTTCTTGGGGGCTTTAGTTTTAATATAACCTTTAATTTTCAATTCATAGAATGTCCATTTCAAGGGTACTCTCCTCTATACAGTGCGTCCATAAAACTGAACCATATTAATCTCGATTTTTAACAGATATGTGACTTCAGCTCGAATTCCACTACATCCAATACCACATATGGTCTCAGCGTTACCGCTAACGTTACGGCAGGATTTATCGTGGTCGTTAACGGGACAGCTAACGTCGCTTTGATCATTGACGTTAACAACAGCGTCATTGTTCTACTAAACGGTAAGATCCTCGCGTACATTTATTGAGACGAGAAGTTTATGTAAATTAACCCACCTGCATGTTTGTTTCCAACTTGTATATTTGTATGTTTTCATGTGCGCGCATACCCTTTTGAGGTCGTTTAAAGGCGGTACCTAATGCATCCGATTGACAATGCTTTGACACTCACTTCTCTTCAAATGTTAATTTAAAAAATAATAAATTAATTCACTTTTAAAATACTTTCAGGAAACACTGGTGATGTTGTTATCATTTATATCAATACAAGTAAAGGACTGTATATTTCTGGAGGGGGCTGGGTGGCCTCAAAAACCTCTATTCAGATCTTCTTGGCTGGCTTTAGTTTGAAGACCCTTTCAGAAATATCTGGCGGTAAGAACGAAAATCTAACTTTCATCTATCTGTCATTGACAATACTGAAACTGAAACTTAAACCACCTTCTCCTTGTTTAGCTGTTTCATTTCAAGTTTCGTCAGCTTCATCAACTATTCTGAAGGCAACAAACGAGGTGGTTGGTTTCCTCTATCAAGGCATCAGAGTGGAACTTCAAGCAAATGCCACACTAGGACTTCAAATCATTATAGCGAGTGCTACTCAATTCATAACCGTTATTCGTTCTTTAAAGGGATTTCTTGAGGTAAGTAAAAAGTACTTGCATTAATTTTAAGTTAGTTCATAAGCCAGGAATGAATCAGTATATTATAGGGGTTCCTTTTTTTATTTTTAGCTGATAGGAAGTAAGCTGATTAATGTAAGACATGATTTAGCACAATTGCTCAACATACTTCAAGTGTTTGGACTCATATTTAGCAAAATCTCAGGTAAGAAATCATCTAGAATTAGGAGCCTACCTCAACTAGCAAAATCAATTTTATAAAGGTAGTATAAACTGCTATACAATAAATTTTATGGAAGCTTAAAATTCCTATAACGTGGTTAAATACCCTTATACGATATTTATAGGATCAAAAAGCGTTCAATTTTATAAAACATTTTGATATTATAAGAGTTCTATAGAAGTTGTGTATCACACTTTTAAAGCAATTCAATGCAACAACTATAGAATTGTTTTGTAGTGTGTATTTGGTGATATTTATACAACAATATTTTATCGACACTTTAAAAGTTTTACACAAATATTATACAGTGATTGTATAATGCAGTCTGATAATATATAAAATTAAAGAGATATTTAATTTTTTAGTGCAGAATTTCAGAACCAAATTATTGTAAAAGGGGTGTATAACAACGGAGATTATAATAATATGTACTTACTTATTTAAAAATTGATCAGCCTAAACTTAATGGCGCTCGTTCGTGAAAAATGATTGATATTATAATATCTTTATCATTTTAACAATCTCGGATTAGCGTTAATACCTCAAACTTAATTATGTTGGAAGTTTTATTGATCTGTCTAGGTATATGTTTGTGGCACAAAAAAGATGCGTTTTAATTTTGACCACGTTTGCTTTAAAATTAAAAAACAATATATGTAATTTTTTTTTATTATTTTGATATTTTTTATTTATACTATAAAGTTATTATCTTATTTAAGAACAACGTTAGAGAATAGTCTTCCAAACATTGTATACAGGGTGGCGCACCGAAAACTTTCTACCCAGGTTTATTTCCTTGTTAATAAATAAATCAAAATTCGCTCGAGCACAGGAACCTTAGTTCTCAGGGGACATATTTTCTTGCTATTTTCACCCGCCCCCTGCTTGAACCCCTACGACGGAGTGGCTTTCACCCCATAAAATCTTAAATAGGAATGGGGGCCGAGTGATACTTTATTTCAAAGGGAATTCAATTGCCTTCCCAACGCGACCTTGGTCGTTTAAATCGAGTGAATAGTAACATTTATTACCGTTAGTATCAATCAAGTAAATGTTGAAAATGCCCACCTCCAACCTCCATACAATTGTAAAGGCACTGTTCAAAATATTCGCGAACATTACCGAGCATTGCGGGAGTTATTTGTCGGCACTCGTACACTATTCGTTGTCGCAAGTCTTCCAAAGAATTGGGTTGGGTTGCATAAATTTTAGACTTTAAATGTCCCTACAAAAAAAAGTCCAGTGGCGTCAAATCAGGAGATCTTGCAGGCCATTCAATAGGACCTTTTCTTCCAATCCATTTGCCTGGAAAATTTTTATCCAGAAACTGTCTAACAGGGAACGCATAATGCGGGGGTGCTCCGTCTTGCTGAAAGTAAATATTTTCTGGCCGATAACGGTCACTTTCTTCTATGGCATTCGTTAAAGCAGGGTTAATAGTGGCTTACAACAGGTTCAGGTACATTTCACCTGGTTAATTTCCAGGTATAAAATACGGCCCAATAATACGGTCCTCAAAAATTCCAGACCTCTTAGACATTTTCTGGATGAAAATTTTCCAGGAAAATGGATTGGAAGGAGAGGTCCTATTGAATGGCCTGCAATATCTCCTGATTTGACGCCACTGGACTTTTTTTTGTGGGGACATTTAAAGTCTAAAATTCATGCAACCCAACCCAATTCTTTGGAAGACTTGCGACAACGAATAGTGTACGAGTGCCGACAAATAACTCCCGCAATGCTCCATAATGTTCGCAAACATTTTGAACAGTGCCTTTACAATTGCATGTAGGTTGGAGGTGGACATTTTCAACATTTACTTGATTGATACAAGCGGTAATAAATTCTATTACTTTCAAATTTTCTTTTCTTTTTAGCCCTATTTCTCAGGAACTATTTACTTGATTTAAACGAACAAGGGAAGGCAATTGAATTCCCTTTAAAATAAAGTATCACTTGACCCCCCCTTTCCATTTAATATTTCAAGGGTGAAAGCCATCCCGTCGTAGGGGTTCGAGCAGGCCGGGGGGGGGGGGGGGGGTGAAAGTGGCAAAAAAATATGTCCCCCTGATAACTAAGGTTCCCGTGTTCGAGCAACTTTTGATTTATTGATTAACAAGAAAATAAACCTAGGTGGAAAATATTCGGTGCGCCACCCTGTATAGCTACATAGATCTGTGGTTTTACTTTCCGTAAGCCATGCATATGTTACATTTTAAACCTAAAACATATTGAATAAAATCACTTTTTACCTCTGTTTTCCATGTCGTTGCATGCGTTATCCTCAATTTTTTGGAATGTTCAAATAGGGTACTTTATTTAAATTTTAAAACACTAACTTCAAGTCCTAATCCTAAAAAAGTCAAACCGAGAGTTTGTTCTTTTCTTTAAAGAATAATCACAAAAACTTCAAAAACAACAGACGGATTTACAAAATCTTTCCTATCGATAATATAATCAGTATTAGATATAACTAAAATATTAGATATATGCAATTTTATAATAAAATGCATATTTTTCCCAAATTAATATTTTATGAGCATGTTTTTATGTTTTCGGGGTTATCAAAAAACTAAAAACGGTCGATCATGAAAACACGTAGACTCATAAGTAGTTTAATGTCTGGTCCGGCACTTGTTTCAGGGATTTTCTAATTTGAAGATAATTATATAATAATTAACATTTATATTTTGGTTATACACAAGGTATTTTTTGGGGGTTTCCGGGGTTTGCAGGTATATTGTTAGGGGTTATTTATTGTCATTTAATAATGCCTTATTATTACCTGCTTGACAAACTATATTTATATCGGGTTGTAATACGTACTTCTGTTTTAGTTGGTCGAAAGTTTTTAGTATTTTCAGTGTATAACTAGTGATTTCAAATTTGTGTTCAAAATATCTAAAGTGGCGAAAATGTCTTCGTGGATTAAAAATTGCCCAGAGTTAGAGTTTAGTGGAGAAAAAGTCTTCTGTAAAGCTTGTGCAAAAATTATTGTTTGTTAAAAGAAGTTCCAAATCGATCAACATGTGAAACCATAAACCAAAGTTACTAAAAGAAATCTGAACCAGTTCAGCTGAGTGTAAAAAACGCATTCCAAAATACTGGAGAAAAATGGAAATCTGAAAAGGAAATTTTTCAAGAAGACTTAGGCAAGGCTTTGGTCGCAGCAAACATACCCTTAAAAAAAATGCAAAATCCGCAATTTAGAGGATTTTTGCAAAAATATTACCAACAAACCATTCCTGACGAGTCCACGCTTGGAAAGAAGAATGTCCATTCAGATTACGAAACCGTTTTAGAAGTCTTTTACATGGAATAAACCGAGTCGCAGAAACCGTCCGAACTGAATATCCTTTAGTAAATAAATTAATTTTAAATGTAAAAAGAGTGTTTCTAAAAGCATGATGTTTGAGGAGAAATTACCACGAGTTAGTTTACCTCCAGAACCTGTAATTACCCGGTGGGGAACATGGATTAAGGCCGCAATATTCTACGCAGAACAATTCGAAGCCATTAAAGAACTAATTATTTTGGATTTAGATGACGATGCGCAGTGTGTTGCGCAAAGTAAAGAGTTGTTAAAAATTGCAAGTGTAGTTAAATATCTTGTTTTTATTAAGGTTAATTTCAGTTTTATACCGAACATAATATCCTCGTTAGAGAGTAGAAATTTAAGTTTAAGAGACTCAATTAGTATTGTTGAAATTTTTTCCCGCTAAATGTAACAACATTCCCGGTAAAGTAGGAGGTCAAGTAAGAAACAAATTGGATGTAACTGGAAAAAATAATGAAGGATTTAAATACTGCAGTAAAAAGCATTTATGAAGGTAAACCATCCAACGAAGTTGTATCTTGGCCTTATACTTTACTACCTAAGTTGTATGATTGTCTGGTTACATCAGTAGATGTTGAAAGAAGCTTCTCTATGTATAAGCATATTTCTACTGATAGAAGACAATCCTTTTTAGTTGAAAATTTTAAAAAATATTTAGTAATAAATACCTTTTATACAATTTCAGGTTAAATAATTGTTTACTTTCATTTTCCTTTATTTTTTTTGCATTTTTTTACAATAAACATCTTTTAGAACCCAATGGGTTTCTTTACCCTATTTTACTATAACAAATTAAGAACTATTGCATACCTATGCATATTTGGTCAAAAAAATGCATATAACTGCTATATTTTAAAGGCAAGCAAGGCTTATATATGCGCATATTTTGGCTAAATTTAAGAGCATATATTCCGCCCTTTAGAGATAACCATAAGCTCACTTTAAATTTTAGCGGCAGGTACGAAGTGACTGACCCTGAGTTTTAACTTCGATCCATGGTGTATGCTTGGTTGCCTATCTTTAAGCCTGATTTATTACTGATATTCTAACGACAGAGTAGCATGAAGAATAAAACAATTTATTTTACAGCGGATGTAGTTTGCGATTAATTAAAATGCAAATTGATGTAGATAAATAGTATAATTTGCAGTGTGTTGCTTTTTTGACACTGCATTATTTTTAGCTTGAAACCTCAATAAAAGTTTGGGTTTTTAGGGGGTATTTCAGCTTTGGGCGGTGCAATCAATTTGACAGTAATTTTAAATGCAGAAAGTGGATTACAAATTCTCACCATCCTAATTCTTGCATCAGTACAGAAACCTGACATTGTGAAAGTTTTGAGCGGACTTCTGAATGAAGTTGAAGCTTCTTTTAATGTTATCGCACAAATAGGAGGAAATGAAAATGTCGGGCTAAATGGATTGTTTAAGGTAGGGATGCGCTATTGGCATTTGTTTAATTTTCAATAAGTATATTTTTTATCTATAGGTCGTTGCGAAGATAGTGTCGTATATCAACGAGCATACTAGTACTGAAATCATGATAACGGCCGTTATTCAATATATGGCTCAAACTGGTCAAACTGTCAGCAGACAAGAATTCTTGTCAGCCCTGTCGCTTATCCTGGAAGCTATAGGAAAAGCCGGAGCCGCTGAAATTCTTGCAGGATTCGTCACTACCATAAAAGCATTAATAAATGGAACTTTAGTAATTAGTAAGTGTCAGTTTATTACAGGGCGCGTCTAAAGTCTCCCCCATCCCTGTTAACTTTTGATTAACAAATGTGAGAATAATGAAATTTTGGTACGTTTAATAATAACTAAAATACTACCATTTCAGTATAAATTCTGGACTCAGTTCTTTAAGATGGCGGCAGGGCGCAATTTTGAATAAAAGTTTTAAATCGCAGATGGGGCCGAGTGATACCTCGCTGGAAGGGTATTTTCAATCTATGAACGATCCCCAAGTTTGAAAAGATTTTATCGATTAATTTCAAAATAGCGGTCACTTTTGTTAATGTGGGTTAATTTGATTTTTAAGCAATAGTAAAGGAACCTACGGGCAGCTAGGCGATATTTTTAGTATTTTATAACAATAAAGAAACTATCAAAATTATAAAAACTACAAAAATCAGTGCCGGTTTAACATGGGTGCTATTGGGTGCTATAGCACCAGGCGGTAAATGTCTAAAAGGCGGCGCGGAGCGCCGCCATCTTTATATCGTGATCATAATGAATAATGAACGAACGTAATGGCTTTTTATGCCGATGCAATCCATGTAGACATGTAGAGCCGCCTTTATACAATCACAATCTGACAGCGGCCAGCTATATATATTTAAATATATATTTTAAATTTAAATGAAAGGCAAAAAAAGTGGCATGCGGCACCATCTACTTGAAAAGCAAGCACTATCATCAAAATAGGGCGTGGCACCCAAAAATTTTTCGGCTGCGACGCTATTTTTTTGGCGCCTACGGCGCATTTTTTTTAGCGCCTTCGGCGCATGCCTGGCAACACTGGAGGCAATCCAGTCCCAGGGCCCGTGTCGGCTCTCGGCGGCCCTGCATTTTTGGCCTGCGGCGCTATTTCTTTTTTAAAGATAGAGGGAGCGGCAGTCACGAGTAGCACCAGGCGCTACAGTACCTTAAACCGGCACTGACAAAAATTACAAACACTACTTAAGATATAATTGATTTGTGATGGGCTACATGCTTGGTGAAATGGATATTCCATGGTAGAGGAATTTAAAGTCTTACTTGTTATATTTCACAATTTTATTCAGTTTCCTGACACGTGTTTCAACCCTTGCGGATCATTATCAAAGGGATATAAGAAAATACTAAATTCTACATGTCATTAAAATAAAATTAGGGAGATGAAGTGAATTGACAGATAATGGGTTATTTTGGTCCTTAATTTACAGGTATTGGCCAAAGGTACAACTAAATTACAGGTGTGATTATAGAGGTATTTACATCTAAGTAGTAAAATTAAGAAAATGATATTGTGTATAATAATTATGGGTTTTTTCGTTGGTAATTATTGACAGTGTTTATTGCATATTTATCTTAAGTTATTAGGCTATTAAGTATTAGATTGGCACCTGAAGGTATTTTAGTTTGATTGTTAACAACATTACATCGATTTTTTAAGGCTTTTTTGATTGCTAATGTTTCTAATAGGTTGAGTTTTCAATGCAATCTATATAGGTCAAACAGGTTGAAACTTTAAAACTAGGCTTGAAGAACATAAAACATCCATTTTAAAAAAACAAAATAAAACAGGAATAGCGGACCACTGTATAATAAGTAACCACTCAATATCCAACAAAATAAAACCGATATACACTCAACACAAGGGTAGAAAACTCAACATATTAGAAACATTATCAATCAAAAATGCCTTAATAAATCGATGTAATGTTGTTAATAATCAAATTGAAATACCTTCAGGTGCCAATCTAATACTTAATAGCCTAATAACTTAGAATAAATATGCAGTAAACACTGTCAATAATTATGAACGAAAAACCCCCTAATTATATACACAATATCATTTTCTTAATTTTATTACTTAGATGTAAATACCTCTATAATCACGCCTGTAATTTAGTTGTACCTTTGGCCAATACCTGTAAATTAAGGACCAAAATAACCCATCATCTGTCAATTCACTTCATCTCCCTAATTTAATTTTAGTGACATGTAGAATTTAGTATTGTCTTATATTCCATAGATAATGATCCGCAAGGGTTAAAACACGTGTAAGGAAACTGAATTAAATTGTGAAATATAACATGAAATACTTTAATGTCCTATACTACTTAAGATGCTCAAAATGTTTACCATTCACTTCTTGGCACATGTATAGCCTATCGTGAAATTCTTGGCGAACAATATAAAAAATTTCTTTACTAATTGATGCGCACACTTGAATTATTCTCTGGCACAAATCGTCTAATGACTGCAGCTGGGTTATGAATACTTTGGACTTAATAAATCTCCACAAAGTTAAAGTCCATAAGAGTTAAGTCCGGTGAGCGAGCAGGCCATTCGACAGCACCACGACGACCAATGCAGCGCCGGGGATAGTGCTGATCCAGGTAGTTCCTAACATCTCTGCTATAATGCGGTGGAGCTCCATCTTGTTGAAATATTATAGGCATATAACCAAATCCATAAGGATTTTCCTCAACACACTCCAGAATCAAATGTTCTACGGTACTTTCAATCATATCCAGATACACCGGTCCAGTTAAATTTCCCTGGATAATAATATGGTTTCCCAAAATACCTGCCCAAACGTTAAGTTTCTGAGGGAACTGGGTATTACACTCCCTGTAAATATGGGGATTTACATTGCTCCAATATCAAACATTTTGACGGTTAATTTTTCCGTTTAGAAAGAAAGTACACTCATCACTAAATCAAATACATTTGAGGTAATTTGGGTAACGGTTCAATCTTGCACATATTAATTCGCAAGGCCCTAGTCTACGATCCTGATCATCTTCTGTTAACTCGTGTAACATTTTCAATTTGTAAAGATGAAATTTAGAACGTTTCAATACTCTCTGAACACTTTCGCATTTAGCTGCTACAAGCGATGTCGGCTGCATTGGATTAACAATCATTTCAGCCACTATCTGAATCTATTTTTCTTCTTCTAATGAGTGCCGTCCACTTCTTTAAGCATTTCCAACACTTCCAGTTATTAGGAACTTTTCAATTAATTCCCGCAAATATTTCCTTGAAATTGGGCGATCACTAAAACGTTCATTAAAAATGCGCTCAGCAGCATAGTCGCTACGTTGCGCCCCCCCCCCCCTCCCCCTCTCCCAAAAATCAAAACTGCCTCTATTTTATCTTCCATTGGACGAAACATTTTAAATCAATTAAATAATTGACTTTAACGACCACAGTAATAATATAAGCTACACAACTTACTTACAAATACTTATAAAACAGTTTTTTGTGAAGAGGCAAAGAGCCTACTTCGCATTCCCAAATTTAAAAGAAATGTGATCTATTGTAATGAAATGGCAGCTACGAAACCTACCTACTTCTTCTCCTGTCTTCCAGGGTGTGGAACACAAAAAAAGAGTCAACATTCTTTTTACCCCCCACAACCCCCGCAAACGGGCAAACTCACCCTTTTGCCCCACTTTCTAGTAGATATCAGTATTTGGAGGGGTATATTGGGAATTGTTAAGAAAGTTTAGAGACATGGTAACGGTTATGAGAGGTTAGTTTCCTTAACCCTTGGCCCAAGGGTTGTTATAGCCCTGACCCAATCATTGCCCTTTCCTTGTCCCTAAATTCTCATGAAAATCTCTATCATTCCCTCCAAACACGCATTACCACGAAAATATTGCGAAAAATGGTGATTTCGGGGGTAAAGAAGGTTTCGACTACTTTTTGCTTTTCTTCTCTTTTTCGAAAACAAGGGAGGAAGGAAGTAAGTTTCATAACTGCAGCTAATATTCATCAAGATACGGCAAGATCGTAACTCATTCACAGTTTTATTGCTTTAAAATCGAATTTAACCCACATTGGCAAAAGTGGCCGCCATTTTGAAATGAATCGATAAAATTTTTTCAAACTTGGGGATCGTTCATAGATTAACAATACCTTTCCAACGAGGTATCACTCGACCCCATCTGCTATTTAAAAATTATATTTAAAATGGCGCCCTGCCGCCATCTTTGAAAACTGAATCCAGAATTTATGCTAAAAAAGTAGTATTTTAGTTATTGTTAAACGTACCAAAATTTCATTATTCTCACATTTGTTAATCAAAAGTTAACTGTTGGGGGGCATAAGACGCGCACTGTATAATTCCGAGAAATAGGAACTAATCAAAATTCTGCTTTTCAGGGGGCGTCAGCATATCGGCCATCATCGAATTACTCATCTCTGGTGCAGTTAAGGGTGGACTCTATATTATAGTCGCCGTCCTTCTTGAACTCAAAGCTATCGCGGCAGCTTCAGTTTTAATACCCATGTGCTTCTTCGTACTGATTCTTCAGATAAAGAGCGCTATTGGCGTAAGTAGCTTTTGAATCAATTTTTAATAAACAAAAAACAAAACGATCCAGTTAGGCATTTGCCACTCCTCGTCTCATACTAATAGGTAAAGACCGGATTTTATGCATTTTGCATATATATGCATTTTTTGCATATTTTGTTACCTTTTCTTACGTTATATGGTCGCACGCCGCCGTGTCGCCTGTGCTGTCGGGGTCTGAAGATAAGAGGGCAATAAATAGGCTAATTAATAAAGTAATAAACTAATAAAATAAACTATTATTCTTCTATTGAGAAATTCCATTAGTGGGTGGGTATTTCTGACCAGATGTCTTACTAGAATTTTTTTATCTACACCTTCTACAATTATATATTTGCTCACATTTGTTACAGTTTGTCAGTATTATTGAGGTTGTCGTTTGTCGTAGCCGCAGTTAGTATTGTAAACGCAAACAAAGTGAAAGTGAAAGCGGTGACTATGTCGAAAATACGATGTATTTCGTGGATTAAACCTTACCCAGAACTTGCTTTGGACGGCGACCATGTTTTTTGCAAGTCTTGTTCAAAAATTGTTTCCTGCTCAAAGAAATTTCAAATAGACCAACACATTAAAACGCCGTCTCACATTGCTAAGGTTGGAGAGATGAAGTCTGGTCCCATACAGTCAACTCTGAAGCAGTCATTTGAGATTTTTAAAAACGGAAACCATGACCAGTCAGAGTTTAACGAAGATCTATGTAAAACGTTCTTGGCTGCTAATATTCCTTTAAACAAGTTAACCAACCCGCAAGTTAAGGCCTTTCTGCAAAAATATACAAAATGTAATGTTCCAGATGAATAAACATTAAGAAACAATGCCGTTGGAAAGGTATTTGGTACCGTGCTAGATGAAATAAAGAAAGAAATTGGAGGTAACTATATGTATATTGTCATCGACGAATCAACTGATTCGTGTGGTCGTTATATAGTTAATTTAATGATCGGAAAACTCACAGAAGAAGAACCTGGAAAAGCTTACCTTATAGCCATAAAAGTGGAAAAAACAAACAACCTCACAGTTACACGTTTTATTCAAGAAACCTTTACCGATTTCTTTTTGCCGAATTCAGTTCCTACAGATCAAATTCTTGTCCTGTTGTCCGATGCTGCGACGTATATGATAAAGGCAGGACAAAATTTATGTTTTATGAAATTTGATTGATGTAACTTGCGTAGCTCACGGATTAAATACAGTTGCGGAAACTATTAGAGTTTTCTTTCCGTTGGTCAATGACCTAATAGCAAATGTAAAAAAGATATTCATAAAGGCCCCATTAAGAGTACAATTTTACAAGGAGAATCTTCCCGGAGTACCATTACCACCTGAGCCTGTCGTGACCAGATGGGGCACCTGGATTCATGCGGCAATATTTTATGCAGATAATTTCCAAACATTGAAAGACTTAATTTCACAAATGTCTGGTGATGGTTCACATTGCATCCTAAAGTCTAAAGAAATATTTCAAAGTGCTAAAGTGGAACAACAGTTAATGTATATTAAGTGAAACTATGCATTTATAACAGACAGTATTTTGCAACTAGAGGAATCGTGTACAAGTCTACCAGAGTTCATGGATATAATAGAAACATGTGTACAAAATTGCAAACAAATACGAGGCGAGGTAGGAAAAACAGTAGTGGCCAAATTAGAAAATTTAATAGAAAAAAACCACAGGTTTCAAAATTTTAAGGCAGGTCGTAAACATAATGTCAGGGAAAACTGTAAATAATTTAGCTATTGAACCTGCCTTAGTTCCGAAATTAAAATTTCGCCCTATAACTTCAGTAGATGTAGAAAGATCGTTTTCTTTTTACAAACATGTCCTTAGTGATGGACGCCACAATTTTTTAGTTCAAAACCTTGAAGCACACATAATAACTGGTACGTTTTATAATTCTTCAAATTAATATCAGTATAAGTTTGATATAAAAAACGGTATTAGGAGTTAACTGATCTAATAAAGTATATTATAACTTGAATATATCTTTATTCAATACGGGCCTAGCGACACATGAAGCACCGGTTCCCGTCGGATCACCGAAGTTAAGCGCTGTCGAGCGCGGTTAGTACTTGGATGGGTGACCGCTTGGGAAACACCGCGTGCTCTTGTCTTAGGGAAGAGTGTAAAATGAATCGACATCAAAACCATCCTATTCACGCCGGACAGGCCGGATGAGATCGGATATCTCGTAGGATGAAGGTGCCGTTTCACACTCCCCAGTCGGTAGACCGCACGATTAAAAACCGTACGGTCGATGACCGATTCAAGATGGCCTCAGATACGCCGACGAATCGTAAAATAGTAAAATAAAAAAAAAAAACTTGAATTTATCTTTATTCAATACTTAATCCCCTAATTAAATGAAAATTTAATTTAGAATATCAGAACTTAGTTGTTTTATTATCGCATATTCATTGCATATTTACGTCTTTTTTGCATATATCCTGCATAAATTTTAAAAAATTAAAAAATAAAAAAAAAAAAATTTTAAAAAATGTGTATATACAGTGACCGGCAGAAAGTGCGCAGCATATGGGAAAGTTTTTTATCTTTAAGTTTAGAAAATTAATTTTATTTTAGATAGGTTCTGCATGTTCTGAAACCAAAATAACACCCATTAAATCCGGTAAAAGTCTTATGGTATACGAGGTAGGATCAAAAATTTGAAATTCCGCTAAGAGTAAAGTACCTCCATCTTTCATTTTAGAATATTTTTTTACTAAGAATTATTGTTTTAATTTCAAAGCTATACCCAAATTGAAAATTTCGCTTAATTTGGACAAAAAAATGGATTTAATCGTGTTTTCTGAATAACCCTGTATAAAAAATAAATGGCACAGTACAAAAATAAGATTTTCTGCAGACTTTGTTAGAGATAACCGTCGATCATAAGTCCGATTAGTTTGTTTTCATAATATTATGGCTTTTTAAAATAAAAACATAAAAATATTAAATATTTTTGCTGCACACCGCATTTTATTTTCTGAAGGAACAAGTTAATTCATCTAACTGATATTTTTTGATTTACTTTGACTTAAAGCATCTCCTAAATAGCTTTTTATATATTGAAGTATGCATAGAAAGTTTCCTTTTGATTTATAAATTATTAAAAATATGTTTTGAACGGATTTTATTTCTCACGCAAAATAAGGATCAATATAGGTTATTTTCATTTATCAAATACACTTTTAGGATAATCCAACTAATAGGTAATACATTCTTTAACTCAATAATAGGAAACAAAAAATGCTAATTAAGACTATTTACATTAACAATAATTATTATAACTTTATATTTCTACATGTCCTCCTCCATTTTCTATACATTTTATAGTTCTTTTGTTAAATTCTTTGGCTACGTTCCTTATTCCTTATTCCAGATGGTCCAAATTTCTAAAGGGGCGATACTTATACACCTGGTTTTTTACGTAACCCCAGAGAAAGAAGTCTAGAGGAGTAATATCCGGCGATCTTGCAGGCCAGGGATTTTCTGAAAACCGTCCAATCCATTTGTCGTAAAATTGTTGATTTAACCAATCCAATCCCTTACTTGTAAGGTACTATGAATAGAAGCACCATCTTGTTGGAAATACAGATTTTCTCTTAAGTTTAAGGGCAGATCATCGAGAAAATCGCTTATTTAATTCTGCAAGAAGTTTAAATATCTAGCGCCATTTAAATTTTCTCTGAAGAAATATGGCCCTATTATTTGAGTATTTAATATACCACACCAAACGTTAGTCTTAAAAGAATATTGATCTTTACATTTAATTATAAAATGGGGGGTTTGGTCAGCCCACCACCTGCAATTTTGGTAACTTACAGTGCCGTTGCTTGTGAAGGTTGCTTCGTCAGTAAATAATATACTATTTCCAAAATGTGGATCATCTTCTTTTTTGCCTTGAAACCGAAAGCAAAAGTCAAGCCTTGCATCTAGATCCCTATCTTGAAGGGTATGCAGAAATTTGGGTTTATATGGTAAATACTTGTGATTCTTAAATATTCTTCTAATAGACTTTTCTGAAATACCAACTTATTCTTCTCTTTCGGACAACGGCATTGTAGGAACTTCATTTACTGATAACTAAACATTTAAATCGTTTTCTTCCGTAGCTGCAGTTTTTCTATGGACAGTTTTATACTTATTTTCCACCAATCCACTTTGTTTCAATTTATTGACAATTCTAAATATAGTGGAATTGTGAACATTTTTATTGTATCTATTGTTAAAAATAATTGCTGTCTCGCGATAACTGTGATAATTGTCACCATGAATTAAAACTATTGCAATTGTCTCCTGTAAAGACAACTTTTCAACTTCCATTTTTATAGCAGAACTAATTAAATGTCATTAATTTAATTTCAATGTTTGACTTGTTTTCATGGCTGCTTTGATCTTAAATAGTATAGATTATGAGAAGGAAATTAATTTGTGTTATCATTTTTAGGCTTTAAGCTTGCCCTTGGGGCATAAGAAATCAGTTTTTGAAGAAACATTATTTTAAAATTATTTAATATGTGTACAATATATATTATTGATCCTTATTTTGCGTGAGAAATAAAATCCGTTCAAAATATATTTTAAATTTTAATTTTTTTCTTTATAAATCAAAAGGAAACTTTGTATGCATACTTCAATGTATAAAAAGCTATTTAGGAGATGCTTTAAGTCAAAGTAAATCAAAAAATATTAGTTAGATGAAATTAACTTGTTCCCTCAGAAAATAAAATACGGTGTGCAGCAAAAATATTTAATATTTTTATGTTTTTATTTTAAAAAGCCATAATATTATGAAAACAAACTAATCGGACTTATGATCGACGGTTATCTCTAACAAAGTGTGCAGAAAATCTTATTGTAGTACTGTTCGGTTGCCATTTATTTTTTATACAGGGTTATTCAGAAAACCCGATTAAATCCATTTATTTGTCCAAAATAAGCGATATTTGGAATTTGGGTATACCTTTGAAATTAAAACAATAATTCTTAGTAAAAAAATATTCTAAAATGAAAGATGGAGGTACTTTACTCTTAGCGGAATTTCAAATTTTTGATCCTACCTCATATACCATAAGACTTTTACCGGATTTAATGGGTGTTATTTTGGTTTGAGAACATGCAGAACCTATCTAAAATAAAGTTAATTTTCTAAACTTAAAGATAAAAAACTTTCCCATATGCTGCGCACTTTCTACCGGTCACTGTATATGCGCATATTCTTAAGGTTTTTGGTTGCATAAAATCCGGTCTTTACTAATAGGTTTAAACTTTCCAGATACAAATGCTTAAAGCCCTAGGCATAGCGATTGACATCAGCATAGGAGCAATTTCCGGCAGCATTATTGCTGTCATTACGAAATCAATATTCAGTATCCTTCATGGGGACTTCTATGCGGTACTCGAGTCGATTCCCGTTATAGGAAAAATAACTGTAGCGTTTAACGCCGCCATTTCTGCTGCTTCGAGCGGGAGCTACAATTTGAAGACACTGCTAAAAGCTTCCGCGCTGATTCAAAACCTCATCAAAGGTAGGAGTCGCCTAGTTTTACTCTACAGTGTGTATCAGTAGAATGGAATAAATTCGATAATAAATACATGGGGGCGTGTCCGAAAAAAACGCTCGGACACGTCGATTGGTATTTCTAGTTGCGCATTTTTTTCAATAAAAGCTTTTTATACAGGGTGTGTCATGTAACAGTGGCCAATACTAACTTTCTTATTTTAAATGCAACACCCTATATGTTATTCAATTTTTGGATTCTTCAGAGAATTTTAGACATATTTCGTGTACAATATCCTATACTTGTCTTCAACTGTTTCGGAAATATTAAGTGTTTTCAGATTTATTGCAAAAATCAACAACACACTAAAAAACTAATAAGTAATACTGTTTATTTCTTAATAATGTAAAAACATTAATATAGGAGATGTTGAAAATGCTCGCCGCGAACGTCTTGGCAACATCCTAAATCTTAAATAGAAATTTCTTCCAACGTTACTGAATATCTCAGGCGTGACCAATCTAATCGCAAGCGTTATTCGCATTCTTAAGTCAGCTAAGTCGGGGGGTTTAGTTTTGTATACAATATTTTTGACATAACTCCATAAGAAAAAGTCTAATGACGTCAGATCAGGGGATCGTGCTGGCCATTTCATCGATCCACGCCTCCCTATCCACCGATTTGGAAATACTCAGTTGAGGTACGGCCGGACATTGATTTGGTAATGGGGCGGTGCTCCATCTTGCTGAAACTATATCATATTCGCTGAAAGTTGTGGGATTGCTGGATCAGGATATAAGTTTGTCAAAGTTGGCAAGACATTATTTGGAGCAGTGCTGAATAATTATCGCCATTTAAATTGACATTAATGAAAAAGGGACCTATGCTATGATCTCCAACAATTCCTGCCCAAACATTAACCTTTTCAGGATATTGCGTATGTTCCTCTCTCACCTAGTGAGGATTATCCCTAGACCAATGGCGGCAATTCTGACAATTAGCATGAGCGTGAAGTGTAAAGGTTCACTCATCAGAAAACAAAACATGTTATCACATTGTTATCTAACATTGCCATCATTTGTTCACAAAAATACTTTCTCCCATCAAAATCGTCTTCCATGAGCTCATGAGTAGGTATCATTTTATAGGAATACATTTTATTTTCTTGTAATGTTCGAATAATCGATGAATGGCAAACATCGAACATTGGGGCTGTTTTTCGACTAGAAGTATGTGGGTTTTCCTGAAACTCAAGCATAATATCTAATTTGGTATCATCACTTGTTGCATGGGCAGCTACCTTTTTTATCTGCTTTACATGTGCAAGCTGGCGAAACTGCTTTTTTGTTTTACTAATTGTCCCTTGAGTTATAGGCGGCAAATTTGGAAATTTTTCATAAAGTAAGCGAGCAACTTCCATTTGTGTCCGTGTTTTATCTCCACAACCAATCATCTGTAGAATTGTTATTTTGTGCATGTCTGTTAAATAAACCATCAGTCAGGCGTTTTAAACAAAAGTAAACAAAACTATTTATACCTTTTTTTAATTTCATATCAGTAAAAACATTTTAACATCAATTTTCAACATCTCCTACATTAATGTTTTTTTTTTTGTTTTTTACATTATCAAGAAGTAAACAGTATTACTTATTAGTTTTTTAGTGTGTTGTTGATTTTTGCAATAAATCTGAAAACACTTAATATTTCCGAAACAGTTGAAGATAGGTATAGGATATTGTACAGGGTTATCCAACCAAGACTGGACAAGGCGATTTTTTGACTTTTCCTGTACTTTTATAAAAAAACTGAAATAGCCATCTTAAGTCATTTTCTCCCGCGAATTCGAATATCTTCAGCAAAAAACAATTGAACATCAAACAAAAGTACTAGGGGTCACTTTGATATTTTTTTAAATGGGATGCCGTATTTTTAATGAGCTTATCCGATTTCTCATATAAATTTTGATTTAAAAATTAAAAAAAAAAAATTAAAAAAAAAAAAAAAAAAAAATTTAAAACTGAAGAAAAAAGGCGTTTTTGAATTAAAAATCCAACATTTTAGATCAAAATTTATATGAGAAATCGGATAAGCTCATTAAAAATACGGCATCCCATTTAAAAAAATATCAAAGTGACCCCTAGTACTTTTGTTTGATGTTCAATTGTTTTTTGCTGAAGATATTCGAATTCGCGGGAGAAAATGACTTAAGATGGATAACCCTGTACATGAAATATGTCTAGAATTTTCTGGATAATCCAAAAGTTGAATAATATACAGGGTGTTGCATTTAAAATAAGAAAATTAGTATTGGCCACTGTTACATGACACACCCTGTATAAAAAGTTTTTTTTGAAAAAAAATGTGCAACTAGAAATACGTGTCCACGCGTTTTTTCGGACACGCCCCCATGTATTTATTATCGAATTTATTCCATTTGGCTGATACACCCTGTATAAGGGCGAGGATTTGAAAGTGTTACAATTCAAAATATTTTAAAACATTTTTGACATTTACTCCCCCTGTAGATTTTATCTGGCTAGTGACAAATTTTAAAGGTATTTATTTTTTTACATAATTGGATTCTCCATCAACGTTACATTACGTAAGTAAGCAAGGAGAGGCAAAAATGGGACTATACAGAGTTCTACGCCACTTTCTGGAGGGCATAGAACTGGATATACGCAAATTCCTATGCAATACCATAAGGGAACCTGAGTTAGAAATGAGATCAGATCATATAAATTCTAGGTATCGGCGAACAGGATGCGATAGCGGATACTTCTGGGGCAATCATCTGATACACAGCCGGCTCAAAAACCAAGGCGGGGACCAGGGAAGGGATACACGGAGTATAAGACCGGAGAAAGATGCTTATTTATCCCTGGGTAAGTCTCCAGCGGAAATCTACGCCATCCTACAGAGTGCGGATTGAAGCAATAGGAGGACTTATCTTAATCCACATATACTCCGACAGCCAAGTAAAGCAACCCTTAAATAGTGATGCCGCGAGACGAGACGAGACGAGAATTGGCCCATTCTCGTTTCGTCTCGTGAGGCGAGAATTTTTTTTTATCTCGTCTCGACGAGAAACGAGTTTTTCTCGCTCGAGAGTGCCATTGTCTCGTCTCGTCTCGTCTCGTCTCGTTTTTTCTCGTGAGTAGGGAATCATAAAAAATATTTTTTTATACGAATCTTAAAGGGGGTAAACATTTAAAAGTATCTGGTCGTCTCGCAGAAGGGTTTAATATAAGTCGGTTTGTTAGACATGTGACTTAGAAACTATTTTTCTTAGATCAACAAAATATTGCAAGCGGCCATAAGACATAATTCACGTAATGTAATAGGCTTGGCACCGAGGTATTTTCAGTCCAAAATATACGGGGTGGTAAAAGATACAGAATGGAAAACGATTTATAATAATAATAATTGATTCATAATGGAACTACCCTTCTTTTATTATTTATTTTTTGGCATAATTCGGGGCATAATTAACTGCAATAGTTTGGAAAAGATTCGACTAAATAAAGGGATCAGCCCAGAATGTCATCCGAGGAAAAACCTTAATTTTTTTATTACATTAATAGAAAGTGCAAGAGAAAGAACTTAAAGAAGTATTTCCGAAAATGCTCTATTTCACATCAATCTCTCATAGTTTATGAAATATTCGGACTAAATCGCGGTAACATTAGATAATTATTGTGTCCTTTTACATATGAGTAATACAATGTAAACTGTAATTGGTTTAAGATCACCGCCGCTACAACGTTTTCAATCGAAAATGCTTTCTTTCAGATTTGGTTAATTATTTAAAAATGTCAACTACTAACCATAGACAGAAGAAAGAGGCTAGACAATTTGATTCTGTTCTCTTGAATATCTCTTTTAAGGTAAATGCCTTCACAATACGATAGATTGAGAACGTTAAACACATTATTTTTCTGTCTATATATTAGGAGATACCTAAAATTCAGTGTTCTAACAAACGAGAAAATTCGAGAAAAAACGAGAAATTTCTCGACGAGAAACGGTCTTCTCTCGTCTCGTCTCGTGACTTCTCTCGAGAAAAAAATTTCACTCTCGTCTCGTCTTTATTTATCGTATGGCAACACATGTATCTTAATCTACTTAATTATGTCAAACAAAAGAATAACAATCTCAAATCTTAATGTCTAAGTTTTCGATCCAGGTGACAGCCGATGGAGTGGCCCCCAAGAAATCTCTGGTCGAGCAGTGACTCTGCCGGTTTATACAGTCATAGGCCAGGTGATGGATGGTTTGTCGTTCGCCACAATCGCAAGCGTTGCTTTGGGTTTTTCCCCATTTGTATAAAGAGTCCAAACATATGCCAGTTTCGGTACGGATGCGGTTTAGGTAACACCATGTTTTTCTAGGGAGTGAGGATCCAGGAACTGATTCGCTTATATGAAGATTGTTATAGATATCAGGGGGCACACTATTTTGCCAGAATTGTGTCCACTCTTCTTCTAGTTTAAAGTTTTTTGCGGTAAGAAGTGCAGCTGTTTGGATTGGAGGTTTTCTGGAACGAAGCCTGTGACCAAGTTGATCGATATCTTCATGGATTTGAAGATGTGGGTTGCTTAGGATCTTTCTATATTCCCTGCACAGAGCGTCTGAGCGTCGTAGGTAGGCTGGCGGTATATTGCATAGAGCCGGTAACCAGTATGTAGGTGTGGGTTTAATAGTGCCGCTAATTGTTCGTAGGGTGTTGTTGAGTTGGACATCTATCAATTTTGAATGTGGGCTGTTTAGCCAGACAGGTGCACAGTACTTGGCTGTGGAGAACACAAGGCTCAGAGAGGAACAGCGGAGCGTTTCGGCTGAGGCTCCCCAACTCGTGCCGCTTAATTTGGAGATTATGTTGTTTCTTGTTCTTAATTTAGCAGCTACATTTGTTAAGTGTTTTTTTGAATGATAGTGTGCGATCTAAAGTAACTCCCAGGTACTTGGGGTGCTTATTGTGCTTTAGTCGGGTGCCGTTAAATACGACATGCAGTTCTGTATTCGCCATTTTATTATTTAAGTGAAAGCACGATGTTTCGGTTTTGGTTACACTAGGTTTGAGTCTCCATTCAGTGAAGAATTTGTTCATGGCCTTTAGGTCTTCGTTCAGGACGTTCTCTGCTATTTGTAGGTTTTTGTGTCTAAACCCAAGAGCCATGTCATCAGCATAGTTGAATTTCTTAGATCGGGTTTTAGGTAGATCAGATACGTAGAGATTGAACAGGAGCGGAGCGAGAACGGACCCCTGCGGCAAGCCATTGTTTAGTATTCTCTTTCTACTTGATTGGTCGGCCATATGTACCTGGAATGTGCGATTACTGAGCATGTTGTCAATGAGTTTTGTTATTGTTTTGCATCTGATGGTTTTGAGTAGCTTGCACGTTAAGCCCTGGCGCCAGACCGTGTCGTATGCTGCAGTTAAATCTATGAATACGACTGACGATTTTTCTTGATTTTGGAAGCCTGCTTCTATAAAAGTTGTAAGACTCAGAACTTGATCGCAGCAGCTTCGATTTTTTCTGAAACCGGCTTGTTCTATCGGTACGTGTTGCATGATAGTCTCGCTTATGCGGTTATAAATAAGTCTTTCGAGTAATTTGTAGCAGGAGCTCAGCAGGGCGATCGGCCTGTAGCTCTCCGGCTTATCCTTGTCTTTTCCTGGCTTCAGTATTGATATTATTTTTGAGTTTTTAAGTTTTGGTGGAATATATCCTGTACCGAGGATCTCTGAGTAAAATCTTGCCAGCCAGCTCTTTGTTACAGGTCCGCACTCAGCCAGGAATTCTACGTGTATTCCGTCATAGCCGGGGGCCTTTCCAGTTTTCATTTCTTTTATTGCGTTTTCTATCTCCATTGTTGAAAAAGGCCCCGAATATTCAGATTCTCCCACGATATCTTTTTTCAGCTGGGATAGCTCTTTTTTAATCGTGGTTGTGTGGTTTTTGTCACTAGGTGCCCTGGATGTAGAAACAATGTGGTTTGCAATCCGGTCTGGAGTCACAGCCGGGTCGATTCTTACAGGTGGCGTGCTTGATCCAAGTTTTCTGAGGAGGCCCCAGGCCTTCCTACTTGAGTGCTTAAAATCCATTTTGGCAACAGTTTGAGACCATTTGTCCCGCCGGGCAGTATCGAGGCTCTGCAGAATTTCATCTGCTAGTTCCGGGTCTTCGTTGTTTAGATATTCTTCGTATAGGGTTTGACTGTTTTCGTCCCATCCTGGAATGTATTCATCTCTGTATCCTCTGGGAATTGACTTTTTTGCTGCGGCCATGATCGCCCCACAAAATCTGTCATAGTTTTGCGATTTGGCTGGGATCCAATGGAGAGTTTTGTCGAGGATGTTTTGGAATTTTTCCCAGTCTGCTTTATTAAAGTTCCATCTTGGTTTTGGTATGGAGTTTATAAGTGGAATTTGTACTCCGATTGTCATGAGGACGGGTTTGTGCTGGCTATGAGGAAAGCTAGACAGAACTTTTCTTTCTGAAGTTAGTGGAATATTGTCTGGTTTTCTGCTGACAAAACATAGGTCGGGATTGTAGTGTCTACGCCAAGCCGCAGATCGGAACGAGCCTGGTTGCTTAGCGTCGTGAACAAGGTATAGGTTGTTGGTTTCTGCCCAGTCTGTCAATTCAGTACCAGCCACGTCGTCACTATCGTAGCCCCATACGGTACTGTGGCTGTTGAAATCACCAATGTATACTGAAGGATGATTTTCTGTTGTCGGCAGTGCGTCTTCTGGCCAAGTCATACCAGGCGGTTTATACACGTTGGTTATCGTCAGAGAGTTTATTTTGATCGTAATTGTGTGCACGTTGTTATTGCAGCTAGATGATATCAGTGAAGCATTTTTTAATGTGCTTTTGACGTACGTGGCAGATCCGTACGCATGGTGGTACAGAGATGAGAGTGCAGTGTATCCAGGAATAATTCCTCTTTTTTGAAATTGCTCTTCGCTGTGTGTGTGGGTTTCTTGCAGGGTCACGACATCGACGTCATGGTCGATCAGTAGTTTGGACAGGTATTCACATTTGGCTTTGCTTATACCTTCTACGTTAAGTTGGCAAATGCGGACTGAGGGTCCGATATTTCTAGTCTTGAGGCTCTGAGAAGGGCCTTTTTTGTGTTTGCTTGGACTTGTTTGCGAGGTCATCTTCGCTTATGAACATGTGTGTGAGGGACAGGATGTGGATAGAATTTTCTGTCCGCCAGTTTTGCTAGCTCTTTAGCGTTACCCAGGGTGCACCACGTGGAGGCGAGCTAACTTTGCACCCCTCGTCGAGACGAGACGAGACGAGACGAGACGAGACGAGACGAGACGAGACGAGACGAGACGAGACGAGACACGAGCATTTCTCATCTCGGCGGCATCACTACCCTTAAAGCGCTAACATGTAACAAGGTGACATCAAAACTGGTATGGGAATGCGAAGAGAAATAAGTGGCCCTGACAAAAGCTAAGAAAGTAATACTACAGTGGATACCAGAACATAAAGGTATTACAGGAAACGAGTAGGATGACGAACTTGCAAGAAAGGACCCGAAAAATACAGGTCCAGAACCGGCACTCGGAATCCCAAGGTGTACAGTACGAGATGACATAAAACGATGGACAAGGAGTAAACAAAGAATCTACTGGAACAATAGACAGGGATTAAGTCATAGCAAATCTATTATTAGGGACCCAGATCTGAAATTAACAAGACAGCTACTTCTGATGAGCAGAAATCTGCTGGAAATCACAGGACATGTGTGGCTATTAAGAAGTACCTACTCCGTATGCAACTGTGCCGGGTGTTCCACCTAAGGAGGTAATCGGCTATATATCAGAAAGTAATAACACTAGGACTTTGGGAAAAAATATTTATGGATAAAAGCGGCCAAGAGAAATTGTTGGAAATTATTTTCAAGTTCAAAAAATGACCGCTAGGGGGCATAAGAGAACTTTCAAAATAGAAATGCCGATTTTCTCTTGATTTTTCTTAATAAAAATATGATAAAATATAAGCATTGTATTCCTCATAAAATTATGCAACTTTATGTTAGAAATCGTTTTTTTCTATTTTCAATAATAAAGTGGTGGGAGAAGGTCAAACTTTTTTTCTTTGAAACGCTGATATCTCTGCTTTGGATAAACCGATTTTATTCAACCTGGTCTTGAAAAAAAGCCCTTCTTTTCCTCTACATGTAGATCTATTAACTGTACCATATTCATTCTGATGGTGGCCACTAGATAGCGTTTTTCCGTAATTCCTCAATGAATCAGGATTTTCTCAAAAAAATCAAATGTTATGATATGACTTTTTCATCATATTTTATTTTAGGCATATCAAGGCTATTAAATAGTGGAATAAAAAATCCAGGTCCGTATTTAAAATAAAAAAGTTGATGATGGTCGCTCGAATCCGAAACGTCGGAATAAAAAACTAACCCCATCAGCTTGTAGAGGAGGAAAAGTTACTATAAGGAACTGAAAACCGCAACGTGATATCTTTAGTTAAACTAGAGAAATTAGGGATAATAATAATAAATATGGAAAAATAGGACATTTTTTAAAAATTAATTAATCAACTAGAACAAAAGATATCACGTTGCGGTTTTCAGTTCCTTATAGTAACTTTTCCTCCTCTACAAGCTGATGGGGTTAGTTTTTTAATCCGACGTTTCGGATTTAAGCGACCATCATCAACTTTTTTTATTTTAAATACGGACCTGGATTTTTTTATTTCACTATTTAATAGCCTTTATAAGCCTAAAATAAAATATGATGAAAAAGTCATATCATAACATTTGATTTTTTTGAGAAAATCCTTATTCGTTGAGGAATTACGGAAAAACGTGGCCACCATCAGAATCAATATGGTATAGTTAATAGATCTACGTGTAGAGGAAAAGAAGGGCTTTTTTCAAGACCAAGTTGAATAAAATCGGTTTATCCAAAGCAGAGATATCAGCGTTTGAAAGAAAAAAAGTTTGACCTTCTCCCACCACTTTATTATTGAAAATAGAAAAAAACGATTTCTAACATAAAGTTGCATAATTTTATGAAGAATACAATGCTTATATTTTTAACACATTTTTATTAAGAAAAATCAAGAGAAAATCGGCATTTCTATTTTGAAAGTTCTCTTATGCCCCCTAGCAGTAATTTTTCGAACTTGAAAATAACTTCCAGCAATTTCTCTTGGCCGCTTTTATTGATAAATATTTTTTCCCCAAAGTCCTAGTGTTATTACTTTCTGAGATATAGTCGATTACCTCCTTAGGTGGAACACCCGGTACAACGGAAACCTAAGCTGCAGGTTAGGCGGACGCGAAAGTTCAGCATATCATCTTCTACTGCGAGTCAGGCAACAATACTCGGGCAACCAAGACTAGAACCAGATGATATTATGATACTCTCAGTGAAGCTACACAAACTAGTGCGAGGAAATGGAATAAATGAGTAGGTGTAAGAACATGAATAAACAAAATTAGAGCACTTGAAACTAAACATTTTAAACTAGGATACTTAGGTACAGTTAAAGATAATGTTTTCTGACGAAGCAATATTTACCAATTATTGTGGTCAGGTAATTATTTAAATTAATCTGGATTATTTTGAATTTTAGTTTTATACTGAGTAATATTAATATCTTCACTTTCGCATTGTAACACTTTTAAATTCTTACCCTATAGTGTTTTCGGGGAAATCCCAAAGCACTATTTGATTTTTGGCTACAAATTCGTGTGCCTTTTTTGCAGGATGGTTGCAATGGTTAACTGGTATTCAGTTGGTGAGCTCTACCTATATAGCCCAAGCTAAGAGTATGACGCAGAGTTGTACCGGTGTCAGTGCTTTTTACAGTATCAGTATTAACGCTTCGAGTTCATAGAAAAAAGAAGAAATGGTTCAGATCGGAAAATATGACGAATAATTAGCAATATATTACTAAGTAAAGACGGTGTTGGTATTTTTATAACAAAAAATAAATGGTATGCACTAAGTCGGTTGTTTTATTTATTTTTTCTTAAAAGTGATAAAGAAAGAGTATATGTAATTTGACGCTGCGTATATCGTATCGTCAATGTCTTCTGTCGTAAAAACATTATTTAGATATTTGCATATTTGATACATTCTTAATTATCTAACTTAGTGGTTTTCAAACTTATTTCGCTCACCGCCCACTTTGAGAATAATTTTTTTTCTTGAGCCCCCCACATTTGTTTTTACTTACCATCTGTCGCACGCCTAATACAACTTTAAACGTGCATTATATATGATAGGATATGACCTATATCCTATTTCTAAGTAGAAAGAAAAAACAATGTTTCAATGAGAGCAATTAAAACGCATACTTAATCATATTCAGAAGTATTTTCATTAACATTAAAAAGACATTGAATTTAAAACCTATCTAATATGAAGGATGAATCTGATGCATTTTATGGAGTTTGTTAATGTCAGGCTTTAGTTTACTTCTTTTAGTTAGCAACATTGCTACAGCACTAAACCCATGTTCAGATAAATACGACGATGGGCATGCTATCAGAATACGTCGAGTAATCGACCATAATCCTGAGTAGAGTTGCGAGATTGGCTTCTGCAGCCAAAATTCTTGGTAGCCATTCTTGAATTTAATTTTTATTTTCTCATTTGTTGTCAGTTCTATATATTGTTCTTCTAGCTGAGATGATCCTACTGTGTTGACATTTGAAAAAGGATCCATCCTTAAAATTTCCTCGAATCGCTCCTTAAAATCAACGTGGAGGTTTTCCAAGTGTTGATAGTAAATAAGCAAGTCGTCATTGTTGAATGAATATTAAGGTTATTATTGAATTCCTGTCTGTCCATATTTATTTTGTATACTAGCAGATTAGCTACGAAAGCAGCAACGGTATTTTTTGTTTTATCCAATTTTAAGTCGTCGCCTTGCAGCTGGTGATTAATTTATACAGGTCATTCCTTGATGAGATGAGATTGTTGCGCAATTATGTGTCCCCTATCACAGAGCTAAACAGTTTGTAAAATCTAGTCAAACAAGTACCTTTTGACAGCCAGCGCACCTCTGCGTAAAGCAGCAAGCGGTTCAAATCTTTATCATTGGCAATGCAATGTTGACTAAATAATCCATCATTCAGTGAGTTCAATTTATTAATAAATTTTCGAAAGAACCCTTATGAAACAGCATCATCTTAACAAAGGAGACTCTCTCCCTATTTTCCGTTGATGATCAGAAGGATGCCTTCCAAGCCAAAAGTGACACAGAACTTGGTCGAGGGCTTAAGACTGAGCCTGAAGAGGAGTTGCTATTCGAAAAACATCTTTTACCAAAAGAAGTTAAAACCCAGATTGAATTTATTAAGATGGAGATTATTAAAGATGATAGTGAAGAGTTATATAATGCAGAAGGGTGAGTTATCGCTATGTTTATGCTGCAAGACAATGTGCCATTGTTATTTCGTCACAAAACCTTTCCAGTGTATTAAATATTGTTTCTCCTTGTGCATCTGTTTCTGAATTTGTAGCTAACAATAGTTCTTGACCTACTTTCTCATCTTTGATTGGCCTCACGTATGACAATAGAAATGTTTCATTGGTTGATAAAGTGGTCTCATCCAACTGAATTGAAAATTGGAAGCCTGCAGATGATTGCAGGAACATCCATACCTGAGAGCAGCTGCGTCAATAGCTATTTATACAGCGTGTCCAGAAACCATCTTAACATATGGGAAACTTTTTTATTTTAGACTTTACGAAAAAAAGTGATTCTTCATAAAAAGTTCTGCATGGTCTAAAACCTAAAATGCAACTATCGGATATTAAATTCTCCCAGGCGTATACGAGGTAAGTCAAAAAATATGAATTTGGCTTAAAAGTAAAGTACCTTTATTTTTGATAATATCGAAAATTGTTATTAAAAAAAGTTGATCAGAACTAAAAACCACGTTCAAATATGAAATTACGCCCATTTACCTTGAAAAAATTATTTCGTCTTTTTTGAAACGTATGTCTACAATAACAATGCAAATTTAACTGTAGTTACATGTAATCTAGGATGGTTGTAACATACAAATTAATTATTGATAGCAAGAAATGTTTGACAGCAACCGTCAAAACGCGTTAAAATTTATAAAACATAAAAATGGTAGCGTTAATAACTTCTGAGGAGAAAATTGAAATTGTTTTGATTGTGGAAGAAAAATTCGTAAAAAATAATAAAACCTAATTTTTCATTGCATTACCTAATTGTAATTTAAACGTGGTTTTTGGTTCTGATCAATTTTTTTTAATGACAATTTTCGATATTGTCAAAAATATAATAAATGGTCTAAAGTTGCCATTCGAAAGGCGACTTAGCTTAAAACAAAGATACTGTGGCGTAATGTTGTTGCTTTTCCATATTCCATAGTTTCTCTAATTATCTCACAGAATTTTTCAGAAAAGGGCGAGCAAGATTTTAAGAAGCGGTATTCATTCTCGTTTAGTAGGTCCAGCACGCCTTGAAAAACTAAAATGAAACCATGACAACTAATTATTTTATTTGTCAAGGCGGACAGTTTCCTTTTAATTAAATATGGTGCTTAAATTTACAATCGAGGAAAAAGTTGAAATAGTGTTAATTGTTGGAGACCACTACAAGACGTACAGAGAGGCTGCTCAAATTTTTAATGCAAGATATCCAAATAAAATTATTAGCCATGTAACGGTTGGAGATATTTTTAATAAATTTAAAAATACCGGATCTGTAAGTAATAAATTTTCTGACAAGCATCAGGTTTGGCGTACGGACGAAGATACCCAATTGAATGTTTTGCTAGCTGTCGTGGAAAATCCTAAAATCTCATTGAGAAATATTTCACAAACTGTTCCACGACCTGTTACAAAGTCCACTGCCCAAGTTTTTTTAAGGAAAAATAATTTTTACCCATACAAGCCAAAATTTCTTCACAAACTGCAGCCTAGAGATTTTCATTCACGATTTTTGTTTTGCTCTTGGTTTCAAGGTGAGGTAGAAGATGACCCACTATTCGCAAGAAAAATATTGTTTTCAGATGAGGCAATGTTCACCTCAAATGGAGTAGTGTGTTCTCAAAACTGTAGGTGGTGGAGTGATGAGAATCCCCATTTTGTAATTGAGTGTCGTGACCAGTATTCTTTGAAGACAAATGTTTGGTGCGGCGTTTTTAGGAACCAAATTGTAGGGCCGTACTTTTTTCGAGAAAATATTACCGGTGAAATTTACTTGAACTTTTTGGACACGGAATTATTTGAATTTTTTCATGGACTACCAATGAATATAAGACAAACACTTTGGTTCCAACATGACGGCGCTCCATGCCACAGCTCTGCAAGAGTGATAGAATTCTTAAACCGGACTATTCCACATAAATGGATTGGACGAAGATCAGAATTTGCTTGGCCACCAAGGTCACCTGATCTAACACCTCTGGATTTTTTCGTATGGGGATTTTTAAAACAAAAAGTGTATACCCACAGACCTTTCGAGAACATAAACCATTTAGAGAGAATTATCAGAGAATGTGTACAAGAAATTTCCCCTCAGATGGTTAGAAATGCAGTAATGGAATTTTCACGACGTACAACCGTTTGTATGGAAAAAAACGGTGGTCATGTTGAAGCTTAGTGTAGTATTTCATTATTGTACAGGGACATTTTTTTAAGTGTCTCACCCGATTGGCGATTTTCCTGCTGACTATAATAAAAAACAAATTACATATTTCTCAATGATTTTCGATAAGGAAGCCGAATTTAATGTCAAAAAATATATAGATTTACAAATTTGACAGATGAGACGCCATTTTGAATTTTTTTAAATGGCAACCCCCATAAATAACCACACTATTGAAATGCATTTGGCGATCCGATTCTAAAACTATATAGTTGTTGATACTTATTTTCAGCCGTTTCGGAAATACGGGGGTTCCTAATTTGCCTCCATCGATTTCGTCTTTTAAGTGTCTCACCCCTATAATAAATAGACCTTCTAAGCTGAACACCCTAGTTTTTTTCACAGTGACATAATTTCCCGTGAGCAATCGATCTGCACTATAGTTAAATCCGACAGATGTCAAAAAGTGAGAGATACGACGCCATTTTGAATTCTTTTAAACGGCAACCCTCATAAATAACTAGACGATTGAATTGCATTTGGCATTAAAGGGTGCCATTTAAAAAAATTCAAAATGGCGTCGTATCTGTCACTTTTTGACATCTGTCGGATTTGACTAGAGCGGAGATCGCTTGCTCACGGGAAATTATATGACTGTGAAAAAAATTAAGGTGTTCAACTAAGAAGTTATATTTATTAAAGGGGTGAGACACTTAAAAGACAAAATCGATGGAGGCAAATTAGGAACCCCCGTATTTCCGAAACGGCTGAAAATAATATCAACAACTATATAGTTTTAGAATCGGATCGCCAAATGCAATTCAATCGTCTAGTTATTTATGGGGGTTGCCATTTAGGAAAATTCAAAATGGCGTCTCATCTGTCAAATTTGTAAATCTATGTATTTTTTGACATTAAATTCGGCTTCCTTATCGAGAATCATTGAGAAATATGTAATTTGTTTTTTATTATAGTCAGCAGGAAAATCGCCAATCGGGTGAGACACTTAAAAAAATGTCCCTGTACTTTGTAATTAAAATTATTAAATATAGTTTTCCATTTACGGTATTAATATTATTGACTTTCTGAACACCCAGTATGTGCTGGCTCAAAACTTTTGATTTGAATGTTATTTTATCAACAAGCAGAACTTTTTATGAAGAATAATTTTTTTTCGTAAAGTTAAAAATAAAAAAGTTTCCCATATGTTAAGATGGTTTCTGGACACGCTGTATAGATAGTCAAGCAGCGATAAAGCCAATTTGTTCCAACAACATTAAATCGAAAAAAAACCGCAGCGTTATTACAACACAGTCGCAAGAACCTAAGAAATATCACTGCCGTAGTTGCAGAGACGAAGAAGAGGAGAAAAGTATTCAATATTTCTTCCGTGAATGCCCTGGCCTTGCAAAAAGAAGATTTAATGCCTTTAGCGAACCATTCTTCAATAATCTGGAGGAAGTAAGCAGCTTACAACTGGGTCGACTTACTAGCCTTATTAACAGTAGTGGCTGGTTCGAATGAGCTGCCAAGATTCCTCTCATCAGGGAGCTGTTGCTGATAGGTTTCGCGGAACAGAGGTGGTATCACAACGGTCCTTATAGGACTACGTGAGCCTGTCTGGACATACCAGAAGTCTGCCACTCTAACTCAACCTAACCGACTTTGTATCTTCGTATAGTTTCAGAGATTCCTGTACTTAACCCCGGATTTATAACACCCTGAACATTAAGAAGTTTTGAGAAATTATTTTCGAGTGCAATTTATTTCAATCTGAACATGGACTGCAGCCAGGGAGCTTGCGGTTTTGGAAATTTATGAGACAGTGCGCGGAAAACATGGCTGCTTTCTCCGATCTAAATGATAAACTCTGATAAGGACGCTTTAGTAAAGAAAGAGTGCAGACAATAAGATATGTGTTAAATTTAATTCGGATGATATATTTAAAGACAATTTACAGAGATATAAAAAAACACCAGACAGTACACTGGATTGGTAGCAGCTGCAATTTCTTTCTAGTATTAAGCGATTCAGTGAGCAACAAAAATGAGGCAGAACCCCTATAATTGTAAATTATTATAGGTTTTATGCAAAGCAAAGGTTATAAAGTATCTCAAAGTTATACGATGCGTCTCTCGAAAATGATTAAATGAGGAAAGTTTTAGACAATATGAAATAATAAAGGGTAGTTTTAGGGTTAGTTGCGACATTGTCTTGAACTTTCCCATTATAACCACTTCTTTATACTATAATATTATTAATAAAATTATTTTAATTTATAATATCTAAATATTTTCAAATATATTTCCTATACCCTGAAATTTTGGCCAAGTTATTTTATAACAAGATGTTTTATAACTTTTTAATTTTTTATCCGGCTCTAATGATTTTGTTATTAGTTTGTAGATCCATTTATTGTGTTTTCCTTTAATAATTATTTTATAAAGTAACATTTTTTGATTAGGCTATATTATACAGGAGTAAATCAAACTGTTGTTTCTTGTCGTAATTTCAAAATACCCTGTAGGAAAATTGGGATTGATAATTTTATTTACATACTGTTTCTTGTAATCTTTTATGTATTCTAAACATTTTGTTTTTTGATTCATTCCATTATCTCATTTCTGCTACGAGCTGCAAAACGTTTATTAAAACGATGTTATTTTTAGAAAATGTATGTCAAGCTTTCGGCTAAAAGTTATCGACGTTGGCTTACTACGCGATTATTGTGACATAATCTTGACAGTGGGAATATTATAATTTGTTGTGTGTCAGTATGGTATTAACTCCAGCAGACGTGGGTATAGTTGTTGCGTTAATAGAGGATGGCCGTCGCAAAAGTTATGTCGCCCGTACTCTGAGAATTGCATGATCTACAGTTCGAGATACCTGGAATAGGTATTTACCGTTAGTTCTTTAAGAAATCGAAGATCTACTGCTGTGTATCTAATAAATGACTTGCAAATGATTCGTCAAGTAAATGTAAGTGAAAGAACGATATGTAGAAGATTGGCAAAAGCTGGGCTTTATTCACGAAGGCCAACAATATGTTCACAATTATCATTCCTCGGCATCGACAACACCGACTGAGGTTTGCAAGATCGCATCTTGACTGGACTCTAGAACAGTGGGGAAAGTACTATTCACAGATGAATCCAGGGTTTGTTTAAGGTCGCCGGATGGTCGACGTGGAAATGAAAGATATGCTGACTGCACCATATCAGAACGAATCTCATATCATGGCGGTTCAGTCATGATTTGGGCGGGTATTTCTACCGAAGCACGCATCAATCTTGTATTTGTTGAAAATAGAGCTCTAACCGCCCACCGTTACATTGAGGAAATCCTCCAAGAAGTTGTTGTTCCATTTGCTCCTTTCATTGAGAACCAATTTATATTAATGCATGATAATGCTAGACCTCACGTTGCACATATTATTATAGTGAGCGAATAAATGGATGAAGTTGGACTTCCAAGATTGGAATGGCCAGTATGTAGCCCGGATTTCAACCCAATAGAAAGTTTTTGGGATCAACTTAAAAGGGCCGTTCGCCGTCCTGTACTTGCAAGACTTACGACTGGCGAAATTAGGGATTGTAGTATAATAAATAAAGTAATTTTAATTTATATTATATTTATTCTTAAGCAAAGAACAGGACAAAAAAAACTAAATAAACTTTAACACAAACCGAACTGCTTTAATTTCTTTTCTTACGGCCTCTATATTTCTTAAGTATATGTCGGAAATAGAGAACAGGAGGTCTGTTGTTAAGCCACTATTGTTGTTAAACACGGAAAACAAATACTTAAACACTGCAATTAATTAATTATATGCAAACGTTTGACAACATGATATCAATTCATAATAAAATAATTCAACCATTTAGCACAAGGTAAAATAATAAAAAAAAAATTAAATAAAGAAACAAAGAACTAGCGATCCGGATACTTTTCAGTGAATCCCCTCCCCTTCTTCTTATTTTCACTTACCGGGCCCGTTCCACTCAACTTGACATATTACCTTCTTAATAATATCAAGTGCGTTCCTTGTCCCTTATCCTAGACTAAACAATATATAAAACTGTTAACAAAATTACCTATTTAGCCTAAAAATGCGAAATCCAGCTTCAAATCAAATCAAATAAAGTTTGGAATTTTACTATAATTTTTTTGTTCAACATGGAGGTATTTTTTTAAAAGAAGTCCACATAAAAAAATGTTACTGTTGCTTGCAATAACTTAATAAATAATATACAATAATTAACCACCCCACTGCTTAAGCTAAAAAAACATAACCTTACTTACCCCCGAAATATCAATCCATGGTTAGAATAGTCACTTTTTTTACAAACTACGCACTGGCGAACCATTTTAGATTGCTAATAAGACTCTTAATAGTTCTATTACCAAAAAAAATATGGAAAATCAGTCAAAAATCGAAAAAGGTCACAAACACAGCACAACAACACTGTAATATTAACTTTCCACGTAAAAGGAATAAAATGAATGAATCATAAAATTTCGCGTCGCAGGTGTTAAATACGTCCGTACAGCGTTGCCACAGGTATTTCCCTTGTACTTATTGCTTAGTGTAATTAGGAAAGAATAAATAATTTTAAAAGCAGAAATTACGTATCTTAATTTAGAAAAAAACACGCAAATAATTTAGTATAGTATTCTTACTTACGCACACAAAGAGATTTATTTAATATAAGTAATAATGCCCTTCCCTTTCAAACACAGGCGGTAGATCTAGGGCAATCCGCAGAAGTTCGCCAACATTGATTTCTGATCAAAACGGTGTGTGATCGGGTTAAAAGGTAAACAATTTTGTCTTTCTTTTATTATATGTCCATGGTTTCAGCTATAAAATCTATGAAATTATTTGCTAATACAGTGATGAGACGAGTAGAAGTAATGAGCAATGATACTTTTTTACAATTACGAACTAACTTAGATAACTGCGGCTATTTTTCACTGTAACTAGAAGAAAACAAATGTGGTTGGCACATCTCAGATAGCCGTGTTGGTTAAGATGGTTCTTAGTGATTTTACGATTGAAGAAGATCTTTTGAAGTTTATTTCACTGAAAGGAGATACTACTGGACAGGAGTTGTTTTCTCATTTCAAAAATATTATTTCTTTTAACAAAATTCCAATATCGAAAATGGTAAGCTTGACAACCGATGGCGCTTCAGCTGTGGTGGGTTGTGATAAGGGTCTGGTGGCGTTATTTCGTAAAGATGAAACTTCTCCGCAATTTAGCATAGTTCAATTTTTCAAACAACGCGTTGAACCGATTCGAGAACTGGAAAATGCAGAGCTTTGGCGAAGACACCGCTGCAATACAAATGGAAGTGATTGCGTTTAAAAATGATTCTTTTAGTGGATCCAAACAGATCGCGTTACTCTTTAAAAATAAATTAAAAAGCTCGGTTTGAGTATAATCATTTTATCTTGGTTTAAATAAAATGGTGGGCGAGTGTCTGCCTATATCGACCCGTCGCTTATAAAATGAAAATTTATAATCTCTAATTCTCTACCCAAACTAATATTACGACATTAAACCCATAGGCATCGTAACTATAGATCCGACACGCCATTCATAAATGCTATAAAATTGTGATGCCAAAATCGTTTGGTGGCGAGACGCTGTGAGGAGCTAGGTGAGGCCGAGAGTGGGGATTACCCTGACTTTACATATGCATGCGACAAAACTGCAGGAAAACAACATCTGCTATGCCGAGTATTGTCGAGTCGATGCGGATGGCCACGAAAATGATGAAATCTGGGCAGATCCGTTATTGCTGCGTTGCCATACTACAGATTTTTACAAGGTTTTAGGCAATGTTATATATTTCCCACATCATGTTAATCTAGTTAATCATAGAAGTTGATACTTTTAACAAAACTACGTTTTCTGTGGCGTAAGTCTGGCAAACCAAGTGGAGGGGAGCAGCTTGTATGTTGATTTACTTTACACTGGAATACAATGATGACATCACGTTTATTTGTTATTGTTTGGTCTAATAGTTAGGATGTCTATGATTAAACCTATGAGTCTACGAGTTTTCATTACCGGGCGTTTTTAATTTTTTGATAACGCCGAAAACATAAAAATATGCTCATAAAATAATAATTTGGGAAAAATATGCATTTTATTATTAAATTGACAAAATATGCAAAAAATGCATATATTCCGCCCTTTAGTTATTTCTATTAAATCGTATGTGACATGCCATTGTGGCTGCATAAAAATTTTGTTTATTTCTCAAACGATTGGTAGGTATGGAAGTGGTTCAGTAATCATAAATTTTAGCCATAGCTTTTGAGAAAACCCTATGTTTTATTCAAATCCCGTGCCAGGTAATAGATGTACTTTTCGTCTCAAATTTACTATAGGCTCCAGTCGTATTGCATTTTATCTTTTTTTGTAGCCATTGGGTAGTTAGTTATCTTATCTCCATGGCCTCGCCTTAATTCAGAAGAGATTCCTTAGATTCAATTAGAGTTTTTTTAATGCTTAAGATAAAATGATTTATACTGTTTTCAGAAACAATTTTTATTGACAACTGCGATTTCTTTCCCCTAAACTCTTCCTTTTGGGTCGTTTCCCCTCATAAATATTTATGAATATCTTAGGATCGAATTTAATAGTTTAGTGGAAGATTCTCCGTCCATAAATATTCAATCAAAAAAATATTAAAAACTCAAATGTGTTGCCTTTAGGGAGCAAAGCAAGTTGTATTTAGGAAAATATATTATTGAGGGCTGTTGGCCCGATATTCGCAAGGTCAGTGAGGTCTAGTATACAGTGATGGGCTAAAATATGGAACAAATTCATTTAAAAATCAGATATTAATTTTTTGGAAAAACGCTCGGACACGTCGATTATAATTCCGATATCCGAATTTTTTGCCTCAAAAAGACATCATACAGGGTGTGTCAAAAAGTAGATGTAGCAAACATTTTTTGTATTTTAAATAGAACCCTATTTTTTTTAGTCAAATTTTGAATTCTACTTCAAATTCTGCGCATAATTCATGTAGCATACCCTATCCTTATCTCTAACGGTTTTAGAGAAAAATTACATCATAAAACAAAATTTTTCTTTAAAAAAGTTACATGTACCTACTTAAAGGTAAACAGGTAAAATTATATGAATTGTCACTACGATAGCAAGTCAATCAAAAATAATTTTAGGTAGGTATAATTTTGAAAAACGGTGATCATGGTGCATTTAAATGAAACTCAAAGAATTGAAATTTTAATTTTAATTGGATGTGGAGACAAAACAAGAAATCAAGAAGAAGTTTGTAACTTATTTAGCGCTAAGTATCCAGAACGACCGATTACAAGATCTACAGTGAGTAAAATTGAGAAGAAATTCTGGGAAACAGGGAATGTAAAGGATCGTCTACGGCCAGGTCGTCCAAAAATTAGTGAAAACACAAAATTGAACATTTTGTTAGAAGTTGAAGATAATCCCCATAGTGCATAGTGCATCCACTGAAGTAGCCCCTAATAATGATGTGAGCCGACGATCTGTTTTGCGGGTATTGAAACAAGAAAAGTACCATCCGTACAAAATTAGGTTGCTGCACGAGCTAAACGAAGATGATCCCGACCGCGACTACAATTTTGTGAAACTATGATGGAAATTTGCAACTTAAATCTATTTTTCCATCGCAACATACTTTTTAGCGATGAAGCCACGTTTTGTTTAAATGGTTCGGTAAACAGACAAAATTTTTGGTATTGGAGTACAAACAATCCCCGTTGGATGAGAGAACAGCACACGCAAAACCCACAAAAAGTAAATATTTGGGCAGGGATATTAAATGATAGAATTATTGGATCTTTTTTCTTCGATGGGAATCTTACAGGAGACCGGTATTTACAATTTCTTTAAAATGAATTAATTCCCACACTAGCAGCGGATTTTCCAAATCCGAATCAGCCTAATCTACCAGAAGCGTCTATTTGGTTTCAGCAGGATGGTCCTCCGTCTCGTTTTGCTCAACAAGTACGAGAGTATTTGAATACTGTATTTCCCGAACGATGGATAGGTAGAAGAGGACCCATAGAATGGCCTGCAAGATCTCCCGATCTTACACCAATGGATTTCTTTCTTTGGGGTTATTTGAAATCAAAAGTGTATAAAGATAAACCACAAAATTTGGAAGACTTAAAATTTAAAATTAGATATGAAATTAGGCAAATTAATGAAAATACCGTAAATAATGTTTTAGAAAGGTTTTTAAGTAGATTGGCATATTGTCAAGAAGTTAATGGTTGTCATTTTCAACGCTTAATAAAATAATTTTCGTTTTATGATGTAATTTTTCTCTAAAACCGTTAGAGATAAGGATAGGGTATGAAACATGAATTATGCGCAGAATTTGACGTAGAATTCAAAATTCGACTGAAAAAAATAGGGTTCGATTTAAAATACAAAAATTTTTTGCTACATCTACTTTCTGACACACCCTGTATAATTTCTTTTTGAGGCAAAAAATTCGAAAGCAAAAATTATAATCGACGTGTCTTAGCGTTTTTTCAAAAAATTAATAACTGATTTTTAAATGAATATGCTCCATATTTTAGCCCATCACTGTATGAAAAAGGTATGCTGTTAAACATGGATAAGGGTTGCCAAACATCTCAAGGCCCATATAGGAAAATCAGCAAATCCGCCAGAGCTTAAAAATTAAAAAGGTAAAAAGTATGTAAGGTGTATTTAACAAATGGCAAGTCCAAGCCGTACGACACTTTATCATATCATTGGACTTGGATTTTGACCCAAACTGAAGTAACAGTCACTGGGACTGGGACTGCTGATGGTTCGACTGGTACCTAAATTGATATGATGCGATAAAAAAGAGACGCAATGTTAATATAAAAAAGAAAAATATAACATCAAACATGTGTTTGAGGTTTTTTTTATCGATCATTAATAATCAATACAAAGTATAAACAAAATACATTTACTAATAAAACTTTTAAGCAAGAACAAACGGTTGGTTCATAAAAATCAAAGACATTATAACTAATAGACCAAATTGTTTACATTTTTATGCGACAAATCATCATTTCCTCTTTATTATTCATCTCTGTCGCTCAAAATTTGACCTTAGCCGGCTTTATCTGTCTTTTAGAAATATTACGGAAAACTGTTTTTTAAAAGATTGAGTAAGTAATTGCAGTAACGTCCAGAACCTAATATACAAAAAAGTTAAGGTGTGCGTATCAAATTATGCACTCATGCTTGTAATGTTATGCGGATATTTTGTTAAAAACTGGAAAACTTTAAAAAGCATTAACATTATTCAAGTAGTACTTGTTATATTCCACAATATATTTCAGTTTCCTGACACGTGTCTCAACCCTTGCGGGTCATTATCAAAGGCATTATGAGACAATAATAAATTCTACATGTCATTAAATAAAAATTGACAGAAATTACAGGTGTGATTATAGAGGTATTTACATCTAAGTAATAAAATTAAGAAAATGATATTGTGTATAATAATTATGGGTTTTTTCGTTGGTAATTATTGACAGTGTTTATTGCATATTTATCTTAAGTTATCAGGCTATTAAGTATTAGATTGGCACCTGAAGATATTTCAATTTGATTGTTAACAACACTACATCGATTTTTTAAGGCTTATTTGATTGCTAATGTTTCTAATAGGTTGAGTTTTCTAGCCTTGTGTTGAATATATATCGGTTTCATTTTGTTGGATATTGAGTGGTTATTTATTATAGAGTGGTCCACTATTACTGTTTTATTTTGTTTTTTTAAAATGGATGTTTTATGTTCTTTAAGCCTAGTTTTAAAGTCTCTACCTGTTTGACCTATATAGATTACATCACAGTCATCACATTGTATTTGGTAGACCCCGCTATGTGTTAATTTTTCCTTATTTCTAATTTTTGAATTAGCTAGTATTTACCTAGGTTATTTTTATTGACTTGTATGGGGATAAGTTTATGGTTTTTGAGTTTTTTGGAGATTTTTTGGCTTCTATGACCTGTATATCTGATTGAACTGTATTTCGCGTTTGATGGAAGGGGACGTCCTCGGTAGAGCAGTTTTTGTGTTTTTTGTCTCAGTTTTTTCTTTAGTATTTTGTTTATGACTGTTGTTGGATAGCCGTTGTTGAAAGCTATAGTTTGTATTATGTCTAATTCTTTATTATATGAAGTTTCTGAAAGTGGGATGTTAACTAATCTGTGGATCATGCTATTGAATGCAGCTAGTTTGATTTGTTGGGGATGTTCTGAGTCTGATGGTATAACTATATCGGTTGTGGTTGGTTTTCTATAGATTTGGTAGGTTAATTGGTTGTTTTGATTTATTATTGTAAGGTCCTAGAAATTGATCGTTTCAGGGATTTTCCAATCTGAAGATAATTATATAATAATTAATATTTATATTTTGGTTATACACAAAGTATTTATTGGGGGTTTCCGGGGTTTGCAGGTATATTGTTAGGGGTTATTTATTTCATTTAATAATGCCTTATTATTACCTGCTTAACAAACTATATTTATATCGGGTTGTATTACGTACTTCTGTTATAGTTTGTCGAAAGATTTCAGTATTTTCAGTGTGAAACTAGTGAAAAACACGCATTTCAAATTGTTGGAGAAAAATCTAAATCTGAAAAGGAAATTTTTCAAGAAGACTTATGCAAGGCTTTGGTCGCAGCAAACATAACCTTAAAAAAATTACAAAATCCATAATTTAGAGGATTTTTGCAAAAATGTTGTCAACAAACCATTCCTGAGGAATCCACACTTAGAAAGAAGAATGCCCATTCAGTATACGAACCGTCTTAGAAGAAATTAAGAGCTTCACTGGGTGATAAAAATTTTTACATTATTGTTGACGAAAGCACAGATTCTTGTAGCAGATATATCGCACATCTTATGATTGGAGCACTTCAAGAAGGTAAAGCAACAAACCAATATTTAATAGCTTCTAAGCAGCTAGACAAAACTAATAATGTGACCGTAACCCGATTTATTCAGCAGTCCCTACCGAGTTTTTTCTTACCAAATCCAGTCCCAGATAGGAAGTTTTTAGTGATTTTGTCTGATGCAGCACCGTTTATGGTAAAAATAGGCCAAGACTTAAGAATCTTTTACCCCAATATAGTACATGCGACTTGTCTTTTACATGGAATAAACCGAGTCGCAGAAACCGTCAAAACTGAATATCCTCTAGTAAATAAATTAATTTCAAATGTAAAAAAAGTGTTTCTAAAAGTACCTCTTAAAGTGCAGATTTATTAGAGAGATTACCAGGAGTTAGTTTACCTCCAGCACCTGCAATTACTAGGTGGGGAACATGGATTAAGGCCGCAATATTCTACGCAGAACATTTCGAAGCTATTAAAGAACTAATTTTGGATTTAGATGACGATTCGCAGTGTGTTGTGCAAAGTAAAGAGTTGTTAAAAAGTGCAAGTGTAGTTAAAGATCTTTTTACTATTTAGGTTAATTTCAGTTTTATACCGGACGTAATATCCTCGTTAGAGAGTAGAAATTTAAGTTTAAGAGACTCAATTAGTATTGTTGAGACTTTTTCCGCTAATTGTAATATTCCTGGTAAACTAGGAGGTCAAGTAAGGAACGAATTGGATGTAACTGTAAAAAAGCATGAAGGATTTAAATACTTAACTGCAGTAAAAAGCATTTATGAAGGTAAACCATCCAACAAAGTTGTATCTTGGCCTTATACTTTACTACCTAAGTTGCAGTATTATCCGATTAGATCAGTAGATGTTGAAAGAAGCTTCTCTTGGTATAAAAAAAATACCATTTCAGGTTAAAAAACCGTTTACTTTTATTTTTCTCTGTTTTTTTTTGCATTTTTTCTTTTAAATAAGCATCTTATTTAGAACCCAGTGTGTTTCTTTACCCTATTTTATTATAAAAGATAAGGAAATATTTGGTGAAAAAGAATGCATATAACTGCAAATTTTAAGGGCAAACAAGGCATATATATGCGCATATTTTGACTGAATTTAAGTGCATATATTCCGCCCTTTAATGATGAGATTTTATACATTGCATATGTTGCACCACATTTACAAGTACCCAATAATTAATATAATATCAACGTCAACGACTTGTCTTATCCTTATCTAATAATTAAATTCCGTTTACCAACATAATTTTTAAGTAGGTATGTGAAAATTGTTCGTGTGACATTTTTTAGTGTGACAAACAAAATTAATAACTTTATTAAGTTAAGCAAAATTATACGACAAAGTTTAAAGATGTGGTAGAAGTAAGGTGATCTGTTTGCTGTGCATTGAACAGAACGAGGTCACTGTGCAAGTGAAGATGGATGCCACTAGATTGCATAACCACACGCATGGAAATCACCATGGTAGCCATTATTTTAGGAAAAATAAGCACGTATTTTGGACTTTGGTGACGCTTTTTTCAGTTTTGCCGGCTCTTTTAATTTTGTTAAAATTATACCGCAAAGGTGAGCTAACCTGGGCTTTTTTCCGAGTATATGCAATAAAACCGCATTCAAAAAATAACGATAGTTTTTATTTAGTTTCAGAATATCAAGAAAGTCGCAGACAATCAGGAAATCCTAGAGGTAGGTAATATAAGAAATGGCGTAAAAGAGGGGTAGCACTTTTTTAATGGGGATTTCTTAGGCGAATTTTTGAACCGTCACGTATAACAATGAAATTTTAATGTTTTATGTAGGCTATATAGTCTCATAATACCATACTAAAGAAGCCAGAAACAAACTTACATTTCAAGTTCATTTCAAGTACATTCTTGTACAAAGCGCATTTTCCCAGGATTTTCTTTTTTTGGAACACGCGTACATATTTAAAATAATGCGTTGACATTAAACATGTAAATCTCTGTTTCTTAATTCCGAACTTATCTCGCATTCGATGGCCGACTCTAGCACCGACTCATTATATTCTTGCGACAATTCACCTTGACCTTCTGTTTCGAACTGTCGCTAAAAAGCCATAGTGATATAATAAAATATAGATACCAAATTAAAACTTACTTGTCTAAAACACCACAGTTATAGCAGAAGATGAAATATGTAATAAAAATAAGTAAGACATTAAATAATATTTTATTTATGTTTAAATGTGAAATTACAAGTTATTTTATTATTAAAAATTATATTTATGATTACAAGAATATACAAATTATTCGGTACTTATAATAATTATTTACTTCACTATCGCTATCATCATCTGCTCTAATTATTATTTGTGCTATATTGTTTATATGGATATAGGATTTTTCCACTTTTTCAACATGTGTAACAGAATTTGCCCAACTTTATGAAGGGATGTTAAAAACTTCAGTTTCTATAAGCTCAAGTACACTGGAGTTAAAAATAGGGCAAATATTGTTACGACGAATGGCAGATTTCAGTTGGTGCCAAGCATGGTCGATGGGATTAAATAATATACAATGGTATGGTGGAAGCCTTAAAACTGTAAGCCCTAGACTTTTTGCATAATTATCACAGAAGTATTCCTTTCGTAGTTTTAAACTTTGTAAAACCTCAATTAATTGCCTTTTGGTGTAATCTTCCTAAAAATAATTATCATTATCATACATGTAGTTTTGGATTGTTGCTTTTGTGTCATTTGAGGAGGGAGTCTTGATCAACTGCCTACTATGGTAGCTTGCATTGTCCATTACGCTATTCGGAGGTATATTGGGAATTAGCTTCTTTTTAAACCAATCTTCAAATAAATCAGCAGTGGTGTCCTCATGGTAATCCAGGGAAGAATCTTTAATGCTTTTTGTAGACAGAGAAAGATTTTCGAATCCATCCGTCTTTAGATTCAGCATGCAAAATCGTAATTCGTTTACGTCTTTTTGATGGCGCGCTTGTTTTACACTTGCCGCTTGAGTCAACCCAACCCTTTTCCGGGGTATCGTATGTGTCGAACCAGGTTTCATTCAAGTAAATAATCGGCCTTTGCTGATCTCTGTAAATCATAATTTTTTGTAGATATTCGGATCGCCATTCCCGAATTCTAATGGTTTCCAATAAAACTTGTCTTCTGTTAATTTTTTTAAATCTAAAACCCATGTGTTGGATACACTTCCATAACGTTGTTCTGCCACATTTAACGCCGGTTTCATCTTTTTCAAGCCTCTTAATTAAATTATCTAATGTAAGCACGCTTTGTTCCTCGGATAACTTGTAAATTTTACTCCGTATTATATCTTGATCACTTCCATCTACCTTCGAGAAAATTACAGTATCGGTTCTTTTTTCCTCGCTAAAATGGGATTATTCACAATTTTCCATACAGTTGATGTTGGAATTTTCGTTAATGTGGCCGTTTCTTCTAACACTGCTTGCTTGCTGTCCGCACGTTCAATGAGAGTTGAATAAACATTGTTTATAACTTCCTTATTTTCAACAGAAAAGTGTTTTTTGCTTTTCGACGAGGTTATCTCCTGAGATACATTGGGCTCGCACATATTTTCCATGACCCACACACGATTAAACAAACGCTGTATTACACACGAAGTAAGAATAATTACTAAGCTTAAAACTAACTAGAGTGGCTATATATACAGTCTTTAGAACATAATTTGTTTTATGGGATTACCCCTCTCATTTTGAATCAGGTAAAACTCGGTTTAGAATCACCAAACTATTACTTTAATAATGAAATTACGTCTTCCGGATTTGCAGTTTACTTTAAGACATTTTTAAGTACGGACAATAATTTACCTGCATTTATTCATTCATTCATTGTTTGTTTATGGTCACCCTTGGATAATCCCATTCAAAGACAAAGTGTAACTTTCTTATATCTCTGGACAGGCTTTACCTCAAACATCAATTGATTTTAAAGCTAAAGAATCAGCCAACAGGCAGAGCCTTTGACTATTTCCTGTTCTTGTCTACAGCATATAAATTTGTATTTATATGCTGCTCTATTAATTTTTTAACTCGGAAAAAATAGTTCGCACTTTAAATTGTCAGTGGGCCTCAACGGTCTATCGCCGGGATGTTGTCAGTTCTACAAAGTTTTCGTAAGTGTAGTACGAACATAGGAGTTTGTTAATTGTTAATTTTTTTTTTGTTTAACAACTGTGAAATTCCTTTTTAGTTTGATTTAAATTATTTTTGTATAAATATTATTTCTGAAGTACTAAAAAAATATTATAATATTCATGATGAATAGCTTGTTCCTTCTGTCTTTGACATCGAAAATTTCTTGGTTCAAGGTACATTTGCAAACTAGCTTTCAAAGAGAGTTACTGACTATCAATTAAATATTGATATAAAAGAACATTTTTAATTATAAAAAGAATTAAAAAAAAAAAGATCTGACAACCCCGATTATGATGCCGATCCCTTTGAAGCCCTGTCGAAGCTTTCTTATGTCATCAAACTGACTTTGGAAAAAGTGAACACGTCGAATTATTTTTTTTTTCTTTTTTTTTTACTTTAGATACTTCTCGATTGAGCAACGAAGGTATCTACACCATAACTATCAAACAGGATTATGGAAATTTGGCTCCCCCAAGATACTCCGATCTAACTAAATACCCTGTACTGGGAACCTACGAGAAGCCACCGCCATATTCTACAACCCCTATCAGATGACGGTTTCCTAGAGACATAAAATATTCAGATATTGTTAATGTTTGTGCGTTTTTCTATAGCACATTGGATTGGAAAATGATACTATGTAATTGGCTTCTTAGACTGCCATTTAATTTAGACAGAGTGTACCGTTTTACAAAAAATTGAAATTATGATGGTATTTGAAATATCCGAATATAATGGTGTTTCTGAGGATGTGATTTTTGATTTTTCCTGCTTGCAATATTTTTGGCTAGTTGTTATGTACTTTGGTCTGATAAATCTAGCTCTGACCTCAAAATTTCAATATCGCCCTCCAGTGATAAGGGAACATTAAGAAAAATTCAATAAAAACGCCCTTTATATTAAATTTATTACTTTTAAGCAATTATAAGTTTATAACACATTTTATTAACAGTAAGTTAAAGGCTACCCAACTAGCAAAGAAGAACTTTAAAAGATGCAAATTATTTAATAATTATCGAATAGGGTTGCCTTAAGAATAGGTTTGTTTTGTAGCCCATATCGTTGCGATAATTTTGTTCGTTAAGAAAAATACTTGCATCAAATTGTCTTATAATGACTTTTACAACTTTTACCATGGAACAAATGATTCTTGTTTGCTTAAGAATTTTATAAAAGTGTTATAATGCGAGATACAATCTTTAAAAATATATATCTATAAGTATAGTAATAGCTTTTAATTAGCGCCTTATTAAACACTTGCATATACATTTTTTTGATTAAGGTTATATAAGGGAAATGATAAAATTATTGTTTAAGGTTGATATGCCCTTATTTATAAAATCGTCTTAGTTATGTTTAATCTAGAAAAATGCTTAATATTTTATAAATATGTTTTTTTATGTTGGGTTTAAATATATCCTATTATGAAGTTCATTAAAATGTTATAGAACAGAAAGATTGAATAGTGCGCACATCCACAATTATAGGACAACCATTGTGTGTAACAAAGTTTAATTATGCGTTATATATCTTTATTGAAGTTTTAAAAACAGTGTTGCCCGATTTAATTGAAAATACAATGGTACAAGTGAATTTTGTAAATATTAATATTAAGATTTATACAAAGACAACTAAATAATCTTTAAACTAAAGTCAATCCGAAGTTTTAAAAATGATAAAAAGTACCTTGTATGAAACTAAATTTTAGGTAGGTACCAAAGAAATTTGTCACTTCATCTCAAGCTCACCACTGGCATGTTTGGTCACTTAGGGCTCCGTTGTATGTAGGGTAAGAATATTATATCGATTAATATGTTTCAAGTCTTGGCTTTACGAAATATGGCAACTTCTAAAGCGTTGCAACACCAACATCTTACTTTCACGGTACAAAAAAATTCAAAACGCCTTAATATGCAACACTATAAAACCATTTTATCGTATAAAGTTCTAATTTATACTAAAATATTATTAGACGTTACTATTTGATATGAAATGGTTGTATTATAATGCGCCATGTTTAAATATTGATTTGTTGGGTCCGCGACTGCCGCCATCATGTAAAATTAAGTCGGAGACATAAACATGTAGTCATAATGTTATTTTATTAGTTTTGGAAGACGATTCTCTAACGTTATTCTTAAATAAGATAATAACTTAATATTATATATAAAAAAATTCGAAATGATAAAAAATTAAATCCATTTTTTTTTATTTTAAAGCAAATGTGGCCAAAATTAAAGCGCATCTTTTTTGTGCCACAAACATATACATAGTTTATAAATAAAATTTCTGGCGCAATGAAATTTGAGTTATTAACGCTAATCCGAGATTGTTAAAATGATAAAGGTGAAATAATATCAATCGTTTTTCAGGAACGAGCGCCATTAAGTTTCGGCTGATCAATTTTTAAATAAGTAGGTACATATTTATATTCTCCGTTGTGATACGCCCCTTTTAAAATAATTTGGTTCTAAAATTCTGCACTAAAAATTAAATATCTCTTTAAATTGCTATATTGTCAAACTGCATTATACAATCACTATATAATATTTGTGTGAGACTTTTAAAATCCCGATAAAATATTGTTGTATAAATATCACCAAATACACACTACAAAACAATTTTATAGGTGTTGCATGAAATTGCTTTAAAAGTGTGGTACACAACTTTTATAGAACTCTTATAATATCATAATGTTTTATAAGAGTGGGCCCTTTTTGATTCTATAAATATCATATAAGGGTATTTAACAACGTTATAGGAATTTTAAGCTTCTATAAAATTTATTGTATAGCAGTTTATACTACCTTTATAAAATTTATTTTGCTAGTTGGGTAATAAATGAATTTCAATCCAAATATTTACTTCTTTAATCTTTCCCGTATTAAATTGCAACAATAGTCGGGCAGCATATTTCAGCTCCATTTTCCGGTATGCCATCTTTGAATTGATGCAATCTCTGGGTGGAATCTTTCTCCATACTCATCTGATACTACTCCCAAATTTTCGGAAAATAAAACCAAATGAGTATGGAAAAAACGAGGTTTCAGCGACATGTTGCATCATGGTGGGCAGAGAGCACTCCTTTCACGTTAAATTACGCTAGCCGACACGACTTTCTAAAAATAGAAAAAATATTCGTAAAGCCCTTATACGTACCAGTTTCCAATGGGCTCATTAGAGCCTTTTACATTGGTAGGTAGTAAATTCTGTGAGGGTTCATTCAAAAAGGGTGCATTTTAAAACAGAAAGATGACCTAAAATCGATTCTTTATAACATTAAACTTATTTTCTTATTCAATTTTCTTTTTAAATTTGAATTGAGTGGTTCTGTGTAGTTAAGATGTTTTTTCAATGACGAAAATGTCAAGTGAAACGCGCGGCAGTTGCAATATTTCTCCTGACAAGTTTTGTTATACAGGTTGTCTCTAAAAGGTGCGGAAAGAATGTTACCACAAATTCCTGAAGTGGATGATTTCGGAGACACAAGAGTGTCAAAAGTTCAATTTGATTTTAATGTCCATAAATAAGTTTTTAAATTTCGTTAAACGTATATAACTATTTGAACGAACAGTTCCAAATAGATGGATAGGTAGAGGCAATGATGCACCCGCAAATTGGCCAGCTCGATCCCCTGATATGACACCGATGGATTACTTTTTATGGGGAACTTTGAAAACCCTTGTGTATCCTAGGCCAGTAGATACACAAGATGAATTGAGGAGACGTATTGAAATTGAAATTGACGCTTTAGGAAATGATGAAGAAATGCTCTAAAGAGTTCAATTTAATTTGTTAAAATGTATTAATCTTTGTATACACGAAAATGGAGGTAATTCTGCACATTTGTTAAAAGTATTTTTTTTTAAATTGAATTAAATTAAATTAAATTTTTCTTGTTGATAAATCTCTTATTGACTGCTTTTACTAGAGAATAAAATTAACAACACATTTATGAATTTTTTTTTTAGTCTTTACTGACAGTTATTTTAATTTAACGCCTTCGCTTCAAATTGTATTCCACTTATTACCACGTATACCTTTTTTAGGAAAATTACGTTGGAAAATAAGAATTTTTATTTAAAAGTTAAATACTTTGGGTGACTTAGAAAAGTTATTTGGTTTTAAATGAGTGCAAGGTACCGCAGGTGGCGCCCTCATAAAAATGAGAACATATTTTAAATAGAAATAAAGGTCTGTCTTTACCACCAAATAACTTTATTTGCCCCTCTAGGGTAGAAAACAAGGGTTATAAAAATACATAAAATGACGATGAATTAAATTAAATTTCTTAATGCATGTGTTGTACTAGTTTCGACTTTAGAGAAAGTCATCCTCAGCAACTAACCATTTAAGAGATTTTTATATGAAAAGAAGTTAAAACAGTTGGGGGAGCAGAGAGGTGATTCAATAATGCAATACAATATAATGCAGATTACGCAACTTTTGGAATCGACAGGAGTTTAGTATAAGAACGATGTATCTCCATGGGAAGGTAGGGGTTGATTTATACGCAAGTAGAATTAAGGACCTTAATCATAGTCGAGTGATTTAAGAAATGTTGAAGTCAAAACGTGTTGAAAAAGAAGAATTGTAACATATCAATTCATTCTCTTTTCAGTGAAACTAAATTAGCGAGGGGACATGCTTAATGTTATTGTGGATTGAATATTTGTTAATGAAATTAAATGAACTTATTATTCTAAAAAAGGGGGTTGTCAAAATGAGACTATTTCATTTCAAATAAAATGGGAATGCATCAAGTGGTCACCATTCACTTGTTAAAAATAAAATAAAATTAAATTAAATTAAAATTATTAGGACATTAGATTGTTGACTTTTTTTTTGGCATTGGGCCGACGATATGTTTTTCCATCGAATTTATTTTGCAAACGGCATAGATACATGAGTACCGCCATCTGGGGTTATATGAGACAGCAGGGGTTATATCGGGCAAGAGCATCTAATTTGAATTACCCGCGCTCCAGCTGTTTGGTGACATTTGACAAGACAAACAAAAATATTCCTAAAGATGACAAGTGTGTGTGTGTATTAAGTCAATGGCTCTGGTTGAAACCAAATGGCCAGAAAATATTTATAAGCATTAGAGAAAATAAGGTAATTCTCCTCGTACAGATTAATGCAACAAAATTATACAGTGTGTGTATAAAGTCTGGAAACGGCTTAATAACATCAAAATTTATTGGCCGATTTAAACCAAACAAGATGACAAGGAATTCTGACAATATTGGTTGTCGTGGAGTTCCAAATATTTTACGGTAAGTTTTCGAGAATATCCTTTCTAAAATGGATCTTAAAGTAGAATTTTAATTTCCATATTGTCTCCTCTATACCATGGTATTATAACCTTGGTGCAATGACATTAATATTATTATTTTTTTTTTATATGGCACTGAACGGAGTCAACTGGCCAGCTTCTCTCCTTGTTGAAGTATTTCTACCCATTTATGTTAACTTAACTTTAAATTTATTTACAATTTTTTTACAAACACTCACAAACATCCATGCCCTAGCTGGGATTCGAACCCCGGACCTCTAGATTGCCGAACAAGAACGCTGCCCGCCCGGCTACCGAGGTCAGCACATTAATATTAGATCATAACCTTCTTAAATAGTTCCCAACCTCAAATTTTTTTTTATGTTGTATTTTGGTTGCAAAAAAAAAACAAAACTCCAACTAATTTACTTTTTAGGGGCCATATTGAACATGCCAAGAAAACACATTCACAAGCTGGGAACCCCTTATAGAAAGAAATTATGCGGAGAATAATATGCAACTCGTGCTGAGGGTCATAGTAGAAGATAGTTATTCTATTAGACAAGTAGCGGATAGGTATGGGGTACCAAAAAGTACCCTATATGAAAAATACAGGGGCCAACATTTAGATAAACTGGGACGTTCACTTGCTCTTAGAAATGGAAGAAAATTGGTTGGGCACTGATAACTATAGGCAAGTTTAGATATCCATACGATAGGCAATCTATAAAGGAATTTGTAAGCAATTACTTAGATAGAGAGGGTGTAATCATTCCATTTTTCTCTGACAATCAACCTGGTGAGGACTGGATTGAGCATTTTATGGGGCGATACAATGCGCTATCTGTAAGAAATTGTGAGAACATTAAGAGAGTTAAAGCTGAAGTCACTGAGGAAGTAATAGGGGTTACTATACGCATTTGCCAGAAACAATCCAGTGTGTTCCCCCGAAAACATAAATAATTTGGATAAGACGAACCTAACGGATGATCCGGGAAAAAAAAGGTCCTTGCTCGACGTGGTTGCAAGCATGTCCGCAAGATAATTGATTCCTCAACATCGGTTATGATTTCTATCACAGGAGATAGAGCTATGTTGCCACCATATGTTGTGTACAAGGCCAGAAATATTTATACCGAATGGATGGAGGGTGGGTGGTCCTGAAAATTCCCACTATATTAGAACAAAAAAACACAAAGTTTTGAGGATTGTTTTTTTCAAACAGCTCTTTCATATTTGATCTTAATAGGTGATAACCTTGCCAGTCACCTGTCATATAATGTAATAAAGGTTTGTACGAAAAATAATATACAATTCGTGTTTTTGCCCAAGAACACCACCCATCTATGCCAGCCATCTTATGTTGCGGTTTTTGGACCGCTAAAGCGAATGTGGAGTTATTGACTGATTGAAAACGTCAACATAGAGGTGTGCTACCGAAAACTGCTTTTTCCACAATGCTGAGAAAATTACTTGAAAAGGCCAAAGATCTAAAGGAAGATAGTAAAATTTACTCGAGGCGAGGACAACAGAAATAACATGCTTAAATCATTTTCCGAAGTTTTGAGCGTTGTCATCACTCAGGCCAATGAAACAACTTAAAAGAAAATCTAAAACTGATGTAACGGGATAATCAGTTGACTTAAATAATAATCAATCTCAATTGACCTCTAGGAGAAATTCCGAACATGACTGTATGATATACAAGCTGATGAGGAAGAGGTGGACGGATAATCTCCGGGACAGGAAGGTCCTATTAAACTGCCTGCAGCCCGTGACACCCTGGATGAAGACTGCTTTATAATGGCACATTTTCTTTACAACAAAGGTTAAAAAAAAAAATTGCCAAAGAATTTGTAGCTCAAGCGAAGACTTTAAAGAAAAAATATATTGATCCTGATGTTGAGGATGCAAATAATATTGCCATTGAACAAATTCAGTTTGTGTTAGCTGCCCCAGTAGTAAAAAGGGGAATTCATGTATTTCATGGCCTCTAATGGTGCCTTATTTTTAAGATTAAAAACTATTCTTGCATAATGTTTTGTGTTGTTTTTGAAGAACAAAGGTTTATTTTAATACTCTTGCTTTACTTAACTAAACTGCCAATTAAGAGCACATATTTACTTAAATTATATTTTTTTTATTTTTAGTGTCCGATAAAGTTGTTTGGGACTTATATCGGACACCAGAAAATCCAAAACAAATAATGGAAATTAACAATATTTTGAAACTATTTTCTCGAAATATGATGTTATGTAAAGTCGCCTAGCGATTTCTGCCAGCAGCACAGAGCCAATTTTAATTTTGACAGAAATATACAAAAAAAAATGAAATTTGCGTCCGATATAACCACAGATGGCGCTACCTTTCAACCATCCTACCAATGCTCTCCAACACAAACTACAACAAATTTTTGGAGCTCATGACTTATCTCGATCACAAACTCTTCAGGCAAAGTACAGTTCATAAGCCTTTTTCACAAGACCACTACTTTCATAGAAAGTGCTCATACAACCTTGTGTCTGTATTATACGAACCTTACTCGAGACTTTATCAAAGAGCTTATTTAAATAATTATGAATTATTTAATTAATTTTCGAAAGCTTTAAATTTCGGTACATCTTTGTTTAAGTATTTGGAAAATTAACCGAAGACGGTGTGGGAGTACGTTGAAATTAACAGTATACATCTTGTTAAAATATTTAATGATGAAGTTTCATTACTGCTTAATTACTATGCGAATATACATGCAAAATGGTTATATTTATGTAAATAATTTATCTAAATTTCTAAATTGGTATTCAAGAAAAAATATTTCAATCATCATCTAATAACAAAACCCCAATTTAAATTTCATTCGCCTCGACAAAATTTTAATAAATCCTCCTACTAATCTGACACAAGTCTTGAACAAACTTTAATAATTTTAATTACAAAGGGATTACCTGAGATTATTCCAGATCAAATCCTCTCCTCTAATTATATGCTGCGAACAACGGAGTGTCACTGGAAAATCACATTTGTATAGAAAATATTAATAGTTATGTATAAGTTAATAAGATATTGCAGAGAATTCCTAACAGTGCGATTATCTTTGATTGATTAATTTAAAGACCGTTTTTTATGCATTTTGCATATATATGCATTTTTTGCATATTTTGTGATTTTAAAAGAAAAAATGCATATTTTAAGAACTATTGCATATCTAAGAATGTTTTGGGATTTCTGTGTTCTTTCAATACGTTTTATGGTCGCACACCGGCGTGTCGCCTGTGCTGTCGGGGTCTGAAGATAAGAGGACAATAAATAGGCTAATTAATAAAGTAATAAACTAATAAAATAAACTATTATTCTTCTATTGAGAAATTCCATTAGTGGGTGGGTATTTCTGACCAGATGTTTCAACTATAATTTCTTTATCTACACCTTCTATAATTATTTATTTGCTCACATTTGTTACAGTTTGTCAGTATTATTGAGGTTGTCGTTTGTCGTAGCCGCAGTTAGTATTGTAAACGCAAACAAAGTGGAAGTGAAAGCGGTGATTATGTCGAAAATACGATGTATTTCGTGGATTAAGCCTTACCCAGAACTTGCTTTGGACGGCGACCATGTTTTTTGCAAGTCTTGTTCACAAATTGTTTCCTGCTCAAAAAAATTTCAAATAGACCAACACATTAAGACGCCGTCTCACATTGCTAAGGTTAGCAGGATGAAGTCTGGTCCCATACAGTCAACGCTGAAGCAGTCATTTGAGATTTTTAGAAACGGAAACCATGACCAGTCAGAATTTAACGAAGATCGATGTAAAACATTCTTGGCTGCTAATATTCCTTTAAATATACAAAATGTAATGCTCCAGATGAATCAGTATTAAGAAAAAATGTCGTTGGAAAGGTATTTGGTACCGTGCTAGATGAAATAAAGAAAGAAATTGGAGGTAACTATATATATGTTAGAGCAATCCCAGATGTGGAGGCTGCCGAGTAGATTTGGCAACGTTACAGCCGAGGTGGTCAAGGGTGGGAGAGCGCGCATGAACGACTCTCTCACGGAGAGATGCGGTATTGCTTCCTTGAGCACTAGTCGGGTCATATAATTATTATTGTATTATTATTATAATTATTTTGCGATGTTAAAATAGTGAGAATAAAACGATAGTTTTTATCTTTGTGTCCGTTAATCTCTCTTATCAGAAGTGGGATCGGCCTACACCATCACAAAAAAAATTATGGCCGAATCTAGTGCAAATTTAGACACTCAAGAAACTTTATTAGAAATTTTTAAAAAATTACAAGAATCGTTAGGACAAACGCGACGTAGGCAAGATGACGTGGCCCTGCCATTATTTAATCCGGAAAAGGCAGATTCGGGTGCGTCCTCGTGGTGCGACGAGATTCAAAAACTTGGAGCCGAATTTGGTTGGAGTGGCCGCGAAATGGTTGCCAGAGCGGGAGCTGTGTTAAAAGGAGAAGCCAAACTTTGGTTTGACAACTGGGAGCCCGATGATCGAGATTGGGATACCTTTAGTGCCAATTTGATTGCATTGTTTCCACCGAAACGCAATTTATCCGACAAACTGAAAAGAGCTGTGGAGCTTACAAGCGAGGCTTGCGAAACTTACTGTGAGTATGCGAGAGAAAAATTGCTTTTATTTAATCGCACAAAAATTAATTTTTCTGAGGCTGAATTAATTGATTTAATTATTGGGGATATAAGGGAAACGCCAGTACGTATGGGTGCCCTTAATAGTAATATTAAAACCACAAATGAATTGTTAATATTGTTATCTAGTTATACTAAAAATATTAAGAAAAGACCAATTGACAATGACGGTAGTAAGGCCTCTTCTTCAAAACGTCAATGCCCGAAAACTCATAACCGCTGTTTTATTTGTGATAGCCCTGACCACAAACGGGCTAATTGTCCTCGTAAAACAAATACCTTTAGTAATAATCAATCTTTAGGAGAGGGTAGCCAGCGCCACAATTTAAAGCAAATCCGTTTGAAATGTAGCTTTTGTTATAAATTAGGTCATGATGTCGATTCGTGTTGGGCTAAACAACGATCAGAAAATGTAAAGAAACCGAGAGTTAATGTCTGTAACCAAGGGTTATCCGAAAATTTGACTATTGTTGTTATTAAAGGTGTAGCTTTGCATTGTCTAATCGATACGGGCGCTGAATGCTCTTTAATTAAAGAAAGCACGGCAGCAGATATAAATTGTCATGTTGAACCATATGTGACAATGCTAACCGGTATTGGAAATAATTCTATAAAAACAATAGGTAAAGTAACTGTTATCGTAGAATTTGAAAGTTTGGTTATTGAAGTATTATTTTTCGTAGTTCACGATTTTGACTTAAATTATGAAGCGATTATCGGACGAAATGTTGTTCAATATTCAGATATCCAAATTGTAACCGATAGTAACGGTACAAGGTTAATACGAATAAACACGCCGCCGCCAGTATCAGTAAACTTTATAAATGAGCGCGATAGTTGGATTGAGTCGGCAGTTTCTTTGTTAGAAAAACAAGACGCACAGAAACTTAGACATTTATTATTTAAATTCCGAGACATGTTTACTTTTGGTAATAACGTTTCAAAAATAACCACCGCAGAGTTAAAAATAAAACTTACTTGTGATCAAGTTATTAATTATCACCCATATCGTATGTCTGTAGTAGAAAGAAACAAAGTTCGTGATATTATATCCGATTTGCTTAAAAATAATATAATACGCGAAAGCGAGTCATCTTACGCCAGTCCTATCTTACTCGTTAAAAAACAAAATGGAAGCGATCGTCTGTGCGTTGATTACAGAGCCTTGAATAGAATTACTATTAAGGATAGATATACCCTCCCTCTTATTGATGATCAGCTTGATCGTTTGGGCAATGCCAAATATTTCACTGTGCTCGACATGGCCGCCGGATTCCACCAGATCCCGATTTCCAAAGACTCGATAGACAAAACTGCCTTTGTGACCCCGGACGGTCAGTACGAGTACCTCAGAGTCCCATTCGGTCTCTCAAATGCCCCGGCCGTTTTTCAGCGTGCTATCCACAAGGCTTTAGGTACCCTCAAAAATACAGTAGCTTTAGTTTACATGGATGATGTTCTTATCCCATCAAAAACAGTAGATGAAGGCTTGGCCTTCCTAGATCAGGTACTAACAGCATTGCAAAATGCTGGATTTTCTTTAAATAAAAAGTGCGCATTTTTCAAAACATCAGTAGATTATCTAGGCCGTAATGTCTCTGCCGCCGGTATCAGACCTAGCGAAACCAAGGTAAATGCTCTCATAAATTCGGCAGTTCCCAATAATGTTAAACAAGTTCGGCAGTTTATGGGCCTTGCTAGCTACTTTAGGAAATTTATTCCAGAATTTGCTGCAAGGACCGCCTGTATCACTAAATTAACTAAGAAAAGCGAAGTTTTCTTTTGGGGTGAGGAACAAAATAGTGCCAGAAATTACGTAATTAAACATTTATGTAGCCAACCTTTATTAACTATTTTTGATTCTACTTTAGTGACAGAGTTGCATACCGATGCAAGTTCAATCGGGTATGGCGCAATTTTGTTCCAAAAACATAATTCACAATTAAAAGTCGTAGCTTATTTCAGCAAACGAACCACTGCTGAAGAATCAAAATACCATTCGTATGAGCTTGAGACTTTAGCAATAGTAAACGCTGTAAAGCATTTTAGAGTGTATTTACTAGGTTTAAACTTTAAAATTGTTACAGATTGTAACGCTATTAAGGCGACTTCACGTAAGAAAGACATTGTACCGCGTGTGGCCCGATGGTGGGCTTACTTACAGGATTTCAATTTTGAAATCGAATATCGGAAAGGAAAATACGTAGCTCATGTAGACTACCTCAGTCGTAATCCGCCATCTGAAACACACGCTGTCAATGTAATTAGTGAAGGAACCTGGTTAGAGTTGCAACAAGTTCGAGATCCGGAAACCCAAGCTATTATTGCCAAAGTACGAGCAGGAGAGTCTATTGTCAGTGATTTCAGCATAAAAGGAGAGTATCTCTATCGCAAAACTCTTACTAATGGGCAAAAGGTATTACGCTTATACGTGCCAAAAGGTAATAGACTTCCGCTACTCCGTATTTACCACGATGAGCAATGCCACGTTGGTTGGGAAAAATCTATAGAAAAACTCAGGGAATTGTTTTGGTTTCCGCGAATGCATTCCTTTGTGCGTAAATATGTGTCACGTTGCCTCGTTTGCATAACAACGAAAAAACCGTCTGGGCCAAAACAAGGCTATCTGAATCCTATTGAGAAAATAAACATTCCCTTTGATACAATTCACATTGATTGCGTAGGCCCGTTTAAAATTACTGCAGCTGGGTATAAACACGCCTTAATAATCGTCGATGCTTTTACTAAATATGTAATGTTACTTCCTCTAAAAACGCTGACTGGCGTGGAAATGGTTACGACATTAGAGAATTCGATAACGATGTTTGGTACTCCGGCACGTATAATAAGTGACCGCGGCACAAACTTTACAGATAAAAAAGTACAGTCTTTATTTGCTGATTTGAATATTGAACATCATCAAATAGCTACAGGGGCGCCTCGTGCCAACGGGCAGGTCGAAAGGTATGTTGCTACAATAATTAATTTGTTGACTGTTGAAGTTAGAAATTCGTCAGAATGGACGAGCGCTCTACCTAAGTTACAACTCACTCTTAATTCTACCGTTCAGAAAACCACTGGGTTTTCTCCCTTACGTCTTTTAATCGGAAAAAATGCAAATATTCCCAAAATTCAAGCGGTAGTTGATTCAGTCCCTAGCAAAATTGATCCTATAGATATTACAAAAGATCGAATACGATCGGTTAAAATTAAGCGCTCAAAAGCAAAAGCAAAGATTTGATATGAAGCGAAGGGACAACAAAACATTTAAAATGAAGGATATTGTATTTTTGCAACAACAAAACCCCAGAATGGCAAAACTGGATCCCAAGTTTACAGGCCCCTTTGAAGTCCAACAACTACTTCCGGGTGATCGGTATGAATTAAGAAATATCTCGACAGGGAGGACACAAACAGCACCAAAAGATCGTCTTAGAGAGTGCCCTTGTGACTGGTCGGACAATATTGCTGATGAGCTTACTGGTAAGCCATATTTTTGGTATTATGTCCGTGTTAGAGTTACCCATAGGTAGAGTCAAGTACAGGTTAGATCAAAATCTGAGGAGTACCTCTGAACTCAATTCCTTGTTTTGCTGAGTAATAAGTTAAGTACAAGTTAGGAAAAGCTAAGGAGTACCTCTGAACTTATTTACTGCTTTGTTTAACAATAGAGGTCAAGTACAGGTCAGGCAGAAAGTACCTCTGAACTTATTTTATTGTTTTATCAATTTATTGCTATTGTTTAACAATAGAAGTCAAGTACACAGGTCAGGCAGAAAGTACCTCTGAACTTATTGTATTGTTTTATCAATTTATTGCTATTGTTTAACTAGGAAAGTTAAGTACCAGTCAGGCCAAACCTGAAGAGTACCTCTGAACTTATTGGAGTTTCACAATGTAGTATTACTGAAGTTGTAGGTTTCGTTCATACTCTGAAGTTGTGTTTTCGGTTTCTAGAAGGCGAGCCTTTAGAACCATACGAAGAAGAGGTGTCTCGAGAACGAGTCCCTTGTCAGTCTGGCCGTGTTAGAGCAATCCCAGATGTGGAGGCTGCCGAGTAGATTTGGCAACGTTACAGCCGAGGTGGTCAAGGGTGGGAGAGCGCGCATGAACGACTCTCTCACGGAGAGATGCGGTATTGCTTCCTTGAGCACTAGTCGGGTCATATAATTATTATTGTATTATTATTATAATTATTTTGCGATGTTAAAATAGTGAGAATAAAACGATAGTTTTTATCTTTGTGTCCGTTAATCTCTCTTATATATATTGTCGTCGACGAAACAACTGATTCGTGTGGTCGTTATATAGTTAATTTAATGATCGGAAAACTCACAGAAGAAGAACCTGGAAAAGCTTACCTTATAGCCATAAAAGAAGTGGAAAAAACAAACAACCTCACAGTGTCCGATGCTGCGCCGTATATGATAAAGGCAGGACAGAAATTAAAAATATTTTATGAAAATTTCATTCATGTAACTTGCCTAGCTCAGGGATTGAATAGGGTTGCGGAAACTATTAGAGTTTCCTTTCCGTTGGTCAATGACCTAATAGCAAATGTAAATAAGATATTCATAAAGGCCCCATTAAGAGTACAATTTTACAAGGATAATCTTCCCGGAGTACCATTACCCCCTGAGCCTGTCGTGACCAGATGGGGCACCTGGATTCGTGCGGCAATATTTTATGCAGATAATTTCCAAAAATTGAAAGACTTAATTTCACAAATGTCTGCTGATGATTCACAGTGCATCCCAAAGTCTAAAGAAATATTTTAAAGTGCTAAAGTGGAACAACAGTTAATGTATATTAAGTGTAACTATGCATTTATAGCAGACAGTATTTTGCAACTAGAGGAATCGTGTACAAGTGTACCAGAGTAGATGGATATAATAGAAACATTTGTACAAAATTGCAAACAAATACGAGGTGAGGTAGGAAAAACAGTAGTGGCAAAATTAGAAAATTTAACAGGTTTCAAGACTTTAAGTCAGGTTGTAAACATAATGTCAGGAAAAACTGTAAATAATTTAGCCATTGAACCTGCCTTACTTCCGAAATTAAAATTTTGCCCTATAACTTCAGTAGATGTAGAAAGATCGTTTTTTTGCTTACCATATCATGAAATGTATAGCGGCAAGGTGCCTATTATCGGATACTTTTTCATTTTTACCTATGAAAAATAGTTTTCAGCTACCTGTCACGATTATGTATTGGTATATCGTCACAAAAGCTATATTTTTTAATTTTAAGAATATTAAGAATATTAAGAAATATCAAACGTCAAACTTAATTCTTTTCTAAAATAAAAAAAAAAATAAATAAATTTTAGAATGAAAAATCACAATTTTAAAAAGGGTTTCCTAATATCTGATAGGAGGTGATCTCAATATCGCATATGTCTGTTAATTGGGACCGACAGTAAAGTTAAAGCTTTTTTTCAAATACTTTTTAATCAGTTAAAAAACATATACCAGCATAATATTTTTAGAATAATAAAATAAGTTTTCACTGCTTAAATAAACATATTCACTAACAAGAACCTATGTGTTAAAAAAAAGTTAACCGTCCACACAGTAAAAAATATCCATCTGGTAAAAATCATTTCTGGAGTGGTAAAAAAAAGTAGTGTTAATGGTAACACCCAAATCAACATAATTTACCACATTTTTACACTCATATGGGACCAAAGTTGTTGTATTAAATTTGCCTATGAATTTAACTCTCTAAAGAGTTAATTTTGTTGAATGGGTGTTATTTATTCCATTTTACACTTTATCGGGAAAATTAAATAATGCAAAGACAATTAATAACACCATATTAGCGTGTAAATAAACCCCGCTAGAAGGTTATTTTAACACATTGAGTGTAAAACTTATTCTTTAATCGTTTTTTTACACGGCCCCGGGTAAAAATACCTAAACCCGTGTTACCGAAAAGACAGGCGGCAACAAGCGGTGTGAAATTCTAGGAATTGATAGATGACGCCGATGCTGCATGCAAATTTAACTTTCAAGTCAATCTGATTGTGCTCTTTGAACGTGATATAGAATAATGTTATATTTAAATTAAAATATAGAAACAAAGCAAAGTTCTGTAAAGTGCCAAATGAGAGTGCCTCTTATGAGGATCTTGTTAAATTGGGTAAGCATATTAACTAAATTTAATAGAAACCTTACTACTAATAAGTACGCCATTTCTAAGAAACTAAGTAGGTATTTACATTGCTACAGTTTTCCCTTAAGCTTTTAAATTATTCTGATATAAGCTTATAATATAAATGTATTCCTTTTTGATATAAATTCTTACGTACCTACCTACATATTTTACTTCATAGATCTCTAAATGAATATACGATCAATATAATACTCGTCATTTTCATTCTTTTATATTGTTCCAAAGCATACTTTTATTTATTTGTTTTGTTAAGCTTAACAATGAGGTACATTAAACGTAGATATATATATGTTTATTTTACTAAATTGTAAACTGTATAATAGGTGTATCATTTTGTTCAACTAGTTATAATAATAAGTGTAAAAAAATCACAGGGTTTTCCAGTTCTGTTGTAACCATCATTTTGTTTATAAATAAACGATAAATAATACTCAATATTTTCATTCATTTAGCAAACCTTTTCCAAGCGATCTGAAGATTTAGATATATTAGAGGCTACTACTTTCGGCTTTGATTAAGTCATTAAATCATGTATCAGACTAAGCACAGGTTAATAATGTAAAACAACTTGAATGCATAACTTTTTACATTTAATTATAAACGCCCGGTTAGTTTGATACGGGATTAAATGACTTAATCAAAGTGGATAGTATTCCAGCCCTGGGAAGATTATTTTATTACACTCACTATAGTAAAGTCACACCCAAATACTACAATAATATGATATTTACACTAATTAATCACAAATTACCATTAAAAAGTGGTTTACTTACACCTCTCATTATTTCTTTTACACCCTAGAAGGATAGGTTTACAATCTGTGAGCTTAATTTACACACGATAGTGTAAATGTGCCTACCCATAAATTAGAAGAATTAACACTCATCAAAAAGTAAAAAAAAAACATTCAAAAATATCTTTTTTACCAGATATACTGATTGGTTGATATACCCTATTGAGTGTGGTCCTATATGTACCACCATTGAGTGTTAAATTTTGCACTCAATTTTTTACTGTGTGGGCAAAGATCGCAAATGAAAGCGTCCTTTTTGTCAGTGCATGCGCACTCCTCATGCCACCAACGGAAACATATATTACATCTAATCCATAACTCTCCTCTGATATCCTGCGAATAGAGGTTGGTGCAGTACAGGCGCTCCGCGTCTTCTTCATGTCTGTCCATGTCTATCAGCTCCACCTCCACATCTTCATTATCTTCGCTGGATTTTTTTTTTGGTTTTTTTGGTTTCTGGCTTTGCTTGGTACCTGTTTTCTTTGATTGGCTAGGATCGGCAAAAACGGATTTAGTAGCAACTTTAAATTTATTCTTTTTAGGTAGAGTCTCTTCAAGTTTCAATTTGAATGGTGATCCCGTTATTAATGCAGTGGAACCTCGTCTTCCCTTTTTACTGGGAGAAGTAGAAGAACAAGTTAATATTGGCCGAATATCTGCGGGTTTTATCAAGCTCTTTCTAGAAGAGGAAATAGTAGATGGGTTTTTCAAAGGTCTTGTAGTTGTTTTGCTGGTAGTCGCATATAAAGGGCTGGGCAAAGATGTGAAATCTAGAGGATTTATAGGGAATTGGGCAGTTTTGAGTTTTTTTTACCAGGGATTTTGTTGTTTTCTTAATAAAGCTAACGGCAAATCTTCTTCACTTTCTTCAGATGGCATTGGCTGAACCTTTTCTGGAGTTATTTGAAGTGGTGGAGGTGTTGTTTCGCGTTGAGCATGAATAGCAAAATCGTCGTCTTTAAACACGTTTCTATTTACCGAAAAAATTTCGCATTTTCGCAAACCGTTTACAGCTACTTCAGCACTCGCAGCACGCAAGTATGCCCTCCCTAATAATTCTGCTATTTGATAGTGAGTTACCATTCTTCTAGGATGATTTTTAAGCCACGATTCAATTTCTATGGCATAATAACTTTTAAATGGGGATATAAAAGTCAAATTTAAAGGCTGCAACTTGTGCGTAGAGTGTGGTGGGAGGCATACAATTTGAATGTAGTTTTCGCGAGCTTAGTCGATCAGGTCAATATTGCGGGTATGTAAGTAATGCCTATCTAAAATCAGTACTGCTGGATAATTCTTCGTTGATTTCACATGTTCTATTAAATGTAGCCAAGCAGTGAACAAACCGTATTGGATCCAACTAGAAGGGTGAATTTTCCTGAGTGAAGCCCGTGATTCTGGCCGAAGAAATGCCTTGTGGTTTTCGAAAACTTAGCCGAGGATGCCTGTAAAGGAAACCTTTTTGCCATTTTTGGCCGGCCGTTTCTTAGCCCATGGAAAAAGGGTGTCGCAAACGGATAGCTAATAAAAAAGCTAAGCATCTAATATCGGACGCTGTTAGCCCATAAAAACTCTGCTCTATATCTAGGCAATACGTAACTAATAATTCTTTCAGTTCAACTGTTAACGCTGGTTTTTGTCCAAGCATAGCACTCGTTAGAACATCAATTAATTGGTTTATTTTATCTTATGTAATTCACCAGCGTACTTCTTGGAATATTAAATGTTTTGGAGGCCTTTAGGTAGCCCATTTCCTTGTTTTTAAAAGCTTCTACTGCTTGCTCCATAGCTATTTTATCCTAGCTTTTACAGGTTTTTATTTTACCTATTTTTTCAGTCATCTATAGAGAAAATAAAGAAAATCTATATCGGATATTAGGAACCTATGCGATATTATGCGACTCTCCTCTATTATACTCGAATTTAATCGAATGCAACTTAAATTGTTGCGAGGCTAATTAACTAAGTGATGGCATGGCAAGTCCTATCAGTTGCAATTTAAAGTTAAGTTGGTTTAGACTATAGTTAAGTTTGCCCTAACATTTAGGTCAATTTACTACGTTTTAGAGACCATACACACCCCGTATAATATGTGTTATTACACAAATGAGCAAAGTTTTAACCCGCTTCGGTGGAATTTAGGCTTACTACCTATATCAGCTTTACATGATCCCATTTCAAAGGGTGGGTTATTAATTATTTAACCACTTTTTGCTGTCATTGCGATTTAATGGCACGTATGTATATCAATTATTAAACTAAGGAACGGATAAGGTTTTCTAGCTTGTCGTCATTAGTTACTAGTCGCCATAATATAAGGTTAGTTCATTTCTTTAGGCATAGATTCAATTGAAGCTTCTATAAGCAAAAAAAAATAAACATCTGCTAACGACACTTTTAAAACACACTGCACAACCTTTACAAAACATTCAACCTTGGATCACATCTGAGTAGTCATGAGAGAATCAGAGGATTTATCCTGAAACGGCAGGAAAAAATCGACCTTCTTCCTTCAGAATTCATGAGAGAACAGAGATGCAAAAAGCGGACTACCTACCGGCGGGAGACCACTTTGGGTGCAGAAACGGTGTGTCATATACCGTGTAATACGTTGCTATGACATTGTCAGCCTTTATATATTACCAATCAGAAATGATTGCAAAAAATGTTAGATATGCTAGAGCTTCTGTTATTACATAGAATGTTACAATATAGAATATTACTTTATTATAGACATGTTGTTGAATCTTTTACACCGCTTTGCGGCCTTTTAGGAGAAGAATATTTTTAAAACAGGAATAATTATAAGTGATTTCGGTGGCCGAAGTGGGTAAAGCGCCGGAAACGGCGTGAGCCTGCTTTCGCGCTGCTCGAGTCGAGCGGGTTCGAATCCCGCTACAGTACTGGGTTTGGTTGTTGTATGTGTGAGTGCAGGTACTTCTGACTAACGATTTATCAGAATCGAAACCGCAGGGTCATGCTCCTATAGTAGCGGATCTTTAACCCGAGACTTGCCTCGGTTGCGGGCTGTGTGGGCAGGCTGCTGGAGGAGTGTGATTCTCGGGGGGGATCAGGATGGTGGTTGGTTGGAAAGCGACTGCGCGTGGTTCGGATCCCACGATAAACAGTAGGTCCCGTCTGGCTGACATTACCCAGACGTAAAATTACCGTGGGCGGGTTAGTAACGAATAACTAGGGGATACAATAAGTCTGTAAAAGGCTGCGGTGTCAGGACGTAAGTGCCGACCTAGTTATTTAAGAGTAATCAATCAAAAAAATGTGTTGATTTTGCCGGCTTTAAGTTAGTTGCGTATAGAAATTACTTTTTTTTTATAGTATCTAGAAGTTTCTTAACAACTTTCTTAATAAGGTGTTGATGGAACAGGGTTTTGCTGTCAGCTATAATCATGCGACAGACCCGGAAAGCAATTTTGTTGTGATATTTACAGCAAGCTTTCTTCTTCTTCTTGAAGCGCATGAGACATCGGTAAGGGTCCATGCTTCCGCCCCATATAGGAGAGTTGAGAAAACGTAGCATCTTAATCCCGATTCTCGTATGGATGCTGAGTACTGCTTTAATTACCTAGGGCTGAGCATAATATTTATTTTAACATTTATTAAAATAGGCAGGCATATTCCTTTATTGTAAAGAATGTTCATTAAATAAAATAATATGTTTAAAATTTAAAAAAGCGTCATTTCGTTTATAAAAACAAACTTGAAATTGATACTGATTTTTTTGAGACGCCCTCTACGAATGAAAATAAAGTTGGGAATAATAGAAACATCTGTGAACAGGTTAACTTAAAAGAAAACGCTCAAACAATTCAATTTATATTTTTATTTTCATTGAAGATGTCTAATTTTTAATTGTCAATAACTCATTTGAACAGTTGAAGATAAGTATAGGACGTTATAAACGAAATCTGCTTAGAATCTTGCGTAGAATCAAAAAAATGAAATAATATACAGGGTATTCCGTTTCCAAAAAGTGACATTGACGTGATAATTCATTTATGTAACACCCTGTATATTCTAGTATTAGATAATAAAATGCAGAAATAAAAATAAAAAACGACGTGTCTGAGCGTTTTTTTTTTAAGTTAACCTGTTCAGAAATATTCCTTTTATTCCAAACTTTATCACCACCCTGTATATATAAACAAACGTCATTAAGGAGATGAACAAGACTAGTAGTTGTACGAGAATTCTTACGAAAACCTGATTGACAATCTGGAATTACTTTAATTGCGTTAACAAAGCCACATAATTCTTGATACATATGTTTTTCTATAATTTTGGATACTACTGGCAGAATGCTAATAGGGCTTAAGTCTTTGAGTTCCTTGGGATTAGAAATTTTACCTAATGGATTTATGATTGCCCGTTTCCATAATGTAGGATAAAAATTCTCTACAATACAACTATCTATTATGTTTGATAATGGCTTTAGACGAAAAGGTAGACATAATCTTACGTATCTTATTGATAATAAATCCTCACCGATATCATTCGTATTTATGGTGTTTAAAAGTATTTTAAATCTAACTAGCTTTACCGCTAAGCCGTACAGCCCCCCAAGTAGCATTTTTAGACACATTATGGTAAATGTGTCTAAACTATTGTTTCTGTTTCCGAAACAAATTGGAAATTGTTGGCAACAAGTATGGAACTATTTTCGAAACGTATACATTTTAAATGGCGCATTAGCACGTGTTTCCAAGTGGTTGGTACAGGTTGTGACTTTCGCTGTTTCGACGCAAAATCGAAACTTTTATCGAAAATGTTTCGGAAAGTTTCGAACATGTTTCTATAAATGTGTCTAGAGTGACAGTTCATTTTATAAAGAGGGCGCTGAGTGTTGGAAATGTGAATTGTCAAAATGGAAACATTAGGGAAACAAACAATTAGATATTATACCTGTAGGTTGTGATAAAATAAAACAAAGTACACAATAAATGAAGACAGCATAATTTCGCCATAATGAATTTGTCACCAAAGAGTATTTTCTATAAGTGATAGATTTATTTTGTATAGTTTATTGCAAAGGAGACCCAAAAATCAATAACGAAATAAATTTTATCGCGCAATTTAGTAATTTAGCTTTATATTCTTAAGACGCTCCCAGTTTATTGACATTACCTACACATAAAATAAATACTTTGTCAAAAAATAAAATTTTAAATATTTTTAAAATTTTACTTAATTCTTTTTTCAATTGATTAAGCTAGCAAAATGGAACTAATATAACCACTTTTTTACACTTCAAATGAAGCAGGAAGTTAATTAAAGTCCATTTTAATAATATAAAAATGCATTTGTCAAAATGGCCGCCAGAAAGCGAGAATTATTCTGGTCCAAAATGGAGTCGACACACAATTTCTAGTATTTGGTTTCTATAATGTTTCGAAAATCATGTAGCTATAATTAATAGAAAATGTGTCGAAACATGAAGGATGTTTCGATATTGTATCGAAACTACGCGGAACAAACGTCGCTAAAGTAAAAATATTACGGTCTCGTCAAGCGGAAGGGTAAGCTCAGAAGCATAAAACTTCTTCACTTTTCAAATAGTGTACTCTAACCTTACTCACATTCTGTGATATACATAACCTACATCTTCATTTCTTGTACTACGGTAAAAGTGAATAGTTTAAAAAATGTACAACTACTTATTTTTAAAGAACTTACATGCCGTGGTTGCCGTGGATCGAGATGTCAATATGGGGCATCACTAATTGAAAAATCAGGTTGTGGCTTAATTTTTTTTTTGAATTTCAAATTCTTTCTTTTTCCTTTTTAGTGTTTTGTAAAACCGCGAGGAATGTTTAAACTGTTGTTTTCTCCCCATATTATAACAAATAAAAAACGTAAAATGATTCAAGAAGATTTAAAATATCAAAAACTAAAATAACTCCAATGTAGAAATTATAGGTTATGATAATTAATTGTTCCGGGATTTAAATGTTTCTGGCAGTTTCGAAAATTGTTTTCTTCACAAGTTTCGTAATTAAATAGATATCAATGTTTGGCAAATATTTCGAAACAGAAGAATACCAGTTTGTTTGAATTAGCTTAATTCGAAAATGTGTCGCTACAATTTGGGAGCACATGTGTCTTAACACAATTTTATAATTTTATCCAAAAATGTTTCGAAAAATTTCTTCCGTGCGTGTCGTAAATGTATCGACACTGTAGTTTGAAAAATATTTCGAAACTAACAGTTCTTAATTATTTCTAGTAAATGAATTCGAAAATGTGTCGCAACAGTTTCGAAACACATGTGTGTCTCCACACAGTCTTATCATTTTAATCGAAAATGTTTCGAAACGTTTCTCAGCAAAGAATTTGTGTCAAATTTGTGTCTATAAATGCTACTTGGACTGAGATGCCTATTTTAACTTATAACTGCTCAATAAAACACACATGTTATAAGTATTTTTGCAACCTTAATAAGAGTTTTGTTAAATAGAACAAATATTACAAGCTTCTCGCAACAACTCTTATTTGATGCTATGTTTGTTGAATAATGTTATTGGGACAACAGAAAATATTTTCAGTTTACCTTACCAAGTTATATTGAGACTTGTGTTGTCACAACAAAACTTTGAATACCTTTATTAAATTATATCATCTCCTGTTTACGTAAAGATTAAGAAATAAATGTATTAGTGAATTTTACAAATAGATATATAGTAAAAGCTCCCTTAACGGGCAGCTCTAATAAGCGATTATCAACGGTAATATACCGATAGAGGAGGCGTCTTATCGGTAATACCGATGTTTTTAACAAGAAATCGATTTTCTGACAAATTTTTACGAAATGTAATTTTTACTTATAATCTGATATGATCCCGAGAGCTTTAGCTCGAGGGTCTTATCTTTGATTATAAGTAAAAATTACATTGAGTGAAAATTTTCTTGGAAAATCGAGTTTCGAGTGAAAAACGAAGGTATGAAGATAAGAAACCGCCTCTAGAGGTGTATTTTATTGGATAATTTACTGAACATAAAAATGAAGGCCGTCTGATAAAGGTAAATATACAAGTTAGAGGTGTTACTAATTTTTTATTTAAGTAAAAAAGCTACAAGCGTCTTTTCGAAAGCGTCTTTTCGAGCTAGCGGTAGTCTTATCGGGTAAGACGACCATTACCAAGGTGGTTGCTATGAAAATGAGCGTTTTGATTGGTTCAATAAAAGTGAGGTGAATTATCTCCCTTAAACGACCAAATTTCTTGGAAGCGATTTTAGTTTTATACTTTAACACATGAAGCACATTCCCATAAGCGGGCGCCCCTATAAACGTCCGCGGGCAACTTCTCTTTACACAAGACTAGAAAATATCTCCCATAAGCGACCACGAAGCTCCAATAGCCAGGCGGATTAGATGTTCGGTACTCGGTGATTCCCTTTAAATTTTAGGGGATTTACCTGTTTATTTTTAGGAGTTGTTCTTTGTGCTCCAGCTTCGCCAAAGAATCGGACGTGTGTGTTTGTTAACAATGGCCCCAAAAAAGAGAATGTTAACACTGAAAGAGAAAATGGAAGTAGTGAATGTAATTGATAAAGAAAAGCTAGCAACGCGGGCTATAGAATCACGATTTCACATAGGAAAGACGCAAGCAGCGATGATAGCAAGAAATTAAGAGGACATCCGACGTTTGTGGCAGTCTGGTGTAAATGTGCACCAAAAAAGCAGTTTTTTTTTAAACTGAAGGCTTGAACATCGACAAAGCATGTTTTGAGTGGTTTATAAGTGCTAGAAATCGAAGGATACCTATATCAGAATGGTTTATTATTAATGAAAATGCAAAACAAATTGCGGCTACAAAAGTTTTAATGCATCTGATACATGGCGTCAAAAGTGGCGTAAAAGACACAACGTCAGTTTTAAATGCATTTCCGGCGCAGCAGCTGATGAAAATCAAGAAACAGTTGATGCATTTATGGAGAAACTTCCTTCTTTGATGCTCGGGTACCAATGCGAAGATATTTACTATATTTAGTAGATATTAAAGATTTACCTGTCATGTGGAAGTCAAACAAAAAAACCTGGATGACTCGCGAAATATTGACTGAATGGTTGAACGAGTTAGATCAAAAAATGAGTATTGAAAATAGGAAAATTCTGTTATTTTGAGACAACTCCGCATCACATCCTCGAGAATTACACCTAAGAAATGTAAAAATCATTTTTTTGCCTCCTTGTACGACCTGTGTTTGCCAGCCACTAGATCAGGGATCATTCAGAATTTCAAGTCTTATTGCCGTAATCAGGTTTTAAAACGTATTTTATCAAACATGGATTGTGCTAAATCATCATGTGAATTTGTAAAAAAAATTAATGTTTTGGAGGCATTGTACGTTATAAAAACGGCATGGCAAAAGGTCGATCCAGCAACAATTCAAAATTGTTTCAGAAAAGCTGGGTTTAGAGCGGATACGAAGCTTCCCCATTTTGACCCCGAAGATGACTTACCATTGTCTGTCCTTGCGACAATAATAAGGGCTGTTGAAAAGTTGAATGTTGTCAATGAGCAAAATCTAGACGAATTTATAAACTTTGATCAAAACACACCAACAGAAAATGATGATTTCGGAAAACAGGTTGCTGCATTTAGTCAACATGATGAAAACAACGAGACGGATGACGAAATAGAGGACGTTCAAGAAGAGTAAAATAAAATAAAGTGCTTCGAAAAGGCTAAAAAGTTTTTTAAAGACGCCTATGTGGCTTTTGAACAAATCAAGAATCTGGAATGTCATTTCCAGAAGTGCCGTATGGAAGAACAGCAAAGGAAGCTTAAGCAGTCAAGCATTTTAAGATTTTTTCCAAATTCTATTTATGTTTGATGTTTTTTACAAGTTTTGGTTTGCATGGCATTAAATTTTATTTTTATTATCTATTGTTTCATCTGTATGTATTTATTTAATGATATTTTCTCTTACGCGGGTACCTCCCATAAGCGTGCATAAAAGCGGGAACCGAGACTGTCCGCTTATGGGACTGTCCGCTTATGGGAGCGATCCATTTCCAATTAAAAACACATTAAACCTGCTCAGTTATTGCCCTTGTGAGGTGATTTTGATTCAGGAAATGGTCGCCCTTCTATATAGAATCGATCCACGCAAAGTGTGTAATGTATTTATGGCGTTAATCTTGAACTTTCGAGGCCTTGTATTAATGATTTTGCGTGCTTAATTTGATTTATGTTTTTTTTATGGGTTTTTGGGGGATTGATGAGTCAACGAAAGGTAATTTGCTCGCGTTGCTACGAATAAATCAAAAAATTTTACGCCTGCAAAACTAAGGCACGAAGAACATTCCGCCAACGAGTACAGATTTTTTTCTTAACTTAAAGTTAACCCACTTCTATCACGGGTATTTTGAAGATTAACTTAAAAGAAAATATGAGTTTTTCAATTTAAATCTGTCAAGCATACCTGATTTGATATTATTAATTTTTGTTTAAAACATCCCCCAAGTTTCAAAGTTAAATGAGTCTTTTATTATTTTAGACATTACGACAGCAAAATTAAAAGTTTTTAATGCAAAACACATTATTTAAGGAAAAAATTGTCGTTTCATTAAGGAGCTAAATTTGCTTGCAAACGAAAAGAGACAAAAGTCAGGAACGGGCTTGCCGCTATAGTCTATCTTTAAATGGCGCGAGGTAATAAATGCTCATTAAATATGCAAAACACATACCGGGGTGTCAAGAACAATTTAAACACCATACCTTAAAATGTATTGTGTTTACATTAAAGAATCCAAATAATGAGCATTGTTTAGGTAGGTCCACCCTGAGTTTATCGCAAGCTATTGTTATATTTGAGGATTTTCCATTGTTATTGGGAAAATCCCTTAGCCAGGAGCGCGTATTGAAAAAATTTTTAAACTAAAAATCTTAAACATGCCTATTCTCCTAAAATTGTAAGTAAAAAACCGTATTAACTAACAAATAACAATGGGTGGTACTATTCTACATAATACAATTACAAAAACAAGATCTAATATAGAATCTTACAAGCAAAGCATTTTCAAAAATCGAATAATACTTTATCGTTATGGCTTAATCATAGACCGATTCGGAAGATGAACTTGCATTAACATCGTTTATAATAAGCGGTTCGACCATTTCTTCGGTTATTATATCTACCTGCCACAATTTAGCTTCTTCTTCTATCACATGATCAATACACTTTTCCACTTTTCCGCACTGATGTTACCCATACCTTTATTAAAGAGTCTTTTTGAATCCACCATTTTATTTTATAAGTCGTGTTTTTTCTGGCGACATCTGTCTATATTTGAGCCCATATTAAGTTCGATCGGGTTTAATTCGCAGTGGTAAGGAGGTAAGTCTGAGCACAGATATTCCTCGTAACTTTGCCATTTGATCGACAACATATTTTTTGAATGAATTTGTTTGTAAATTGACTAGTACTAATAGTTCTTTTTTTAAGGAATCTAATGGAAATTCTATTTGTCTTAAACTTAGCCATTCCGTTATTTCACTTTTACGCCACACACTTGTCGGTAACTTTCCCGTCAGCCTAGAGTGATAACTTGGATTATTTAATACAATTATTGCATATTTTGGTATAAGATCCAACATTTGCTCTTTTTTTTTTTATGATAAGGCACAGCACTGCAGGATAAATCCTTTATGGCGCTCTAGGAGCGGTGCGTGTGCGCAGGAAACGATTCACGTTGGTCTTGAATCTTTAGAGATTATACTCGTTGGGGAACGCGATCTCAGGGGGGTCGTTCCAGAGTGATGACGTTCTCCAGATGAAAGAATTTTGAAACAGTGTCGTTCGAGGGACACTAAGCTGAACCACGTACTGGTGGGCTGCAGTGGCTCGTGTATTTCTACCATGCACCGCTCTGGGTGGTATCAAGCGGGCAACCTCAGTTGAACACTTGCCATGAAAATATTTGTAAAATAGACTCAAGTCGCCAACCTGCCTTCGATGTTCAAGGCTTTCCAGATTGTTTGTCAGACTATGGTCACCGATCAAGCGAATGGCTCTTCTTTGAATGGAATCTAGCAATCTCAGGGTATGTTTAGGAGCAGAGCCCCAAATATGCGAACAGTACTCCAGTGATGGTCGAATTTGGGCTTTATAGAGCATCAAAAGTTGCTGGGGTGTATAGAGGTTCTTTGTTCGGAAAAGTATTCCAAGCTTCTGCGAGGCTGCCCTAGCAATGGCCGCAACGTGACTATGCCAAGACATATGACTATCCAAATTTACGCCCAATAAATGAATTGATGAAGCCAAAGGAATTGAGTGTCCCGCCATAACTATATCCGGTTCTTCAACATTAACTTCTTTAGAAAAAACTGCCGCCTGGGTCTTTTTAGCGTTAAATTCTACTTGGTTACTGTCACCCCAAGACAGAATTTCTTCCAGGTCTTTGTTAAGATGTGAGACTTCTTGCTGCCTATAGAGATGTGCATTAGCAGCCGATGTCCGAGCATCCAAAGTAAAAGATGAAACAAGTGTGCTGTCATCAGCGAAGCTATATATAGGATTTTTAGTTTTTTCCAAAAGATCGTTAATGTATAGTAAGAAAAGGGTGGGCGACAAAATAGAACCTTGAGGGACTCCGGCGTTGATGTTAAATGTGTCTGAAAGAAATCCTTCCATCGCCACTCGCAGAGAACGGTCTTTAAGAAAGCTCGACAGCCAAGAACAAAATTGAACCGGCATTCCGTATGCTCTCACTTTAGTTAGGAGCCCTTCATGCCATACTCGGTCAAAAGCCTTGGAAATGTCCAGTGCTACCGCCCGGGACGCATATTTGTAAGCAGAAGACGCGTCCGCCAAACGCGCCGAACGACGCGAGCCGAAGTAGAGTGGTATATAGTGGGAAATTTCGGCCCCAAACATTGCAGGTAACGCGAATTGAACCAAAAAGGTGGATTAGATGCCGTGTTAGCGCTGTTTAACCAATATAAGTCTATAAAAGGGGCAAACAATTAATAATAATATTCCCCGGTGAACTTGAAAAAGGCGAATTGGAAGCAAAAAGGTGGATTAGATGGTAAATAGCAGACGTATTAGGCGAACTGTAGCGGACTCGTCTGCTATATATACCACTCTACTTCGGCTCGCGTCGTTCGGCGCGTTTGGCGGACGCGTCTTCTGCTTACAAATATGCGCCCGGGACTCCCCATGGTGTTCTATTGCGTTGTTCCAAACATGAGTAACATAAGCGAGAAGGTCTCCTGTTGATCTAGACTTACGGAATCCATACTGGCGGTCACTAATAATGTTGAAGCCTTCCAGGTATTTTAGTAATTTTTCGTTGATAGCCTTCTCCATAACTTTTGATATAACCGAGAGCAATGCGACTGGACGATAGTTGTTTGGCAAAGTCTTCTTGCCTTTTTTGGGTATGGGCTGGACTCTCGCAGTTTTCCAGCAAGAAGGAAATATTCCTTTTTTGTAGGATAAGTTAAAAAGCCTACAAAATACCGGTGTCAGTTCGTCAGCGCATGTCTTAATTACAATGACTGGAATATCGTCAGGGCCAGAAGCCTTTTTAGTGTCGAGACTCCTCAAGATTCGTTTAACATGGCGGTGGCGAAAAACAATCTCGGGCATCCTCGATTCTACAATGTTCGGTGGAGTACTTCCCTGAAAATTTACCGTTGAATGTGAAGAGAATAGTTGCGCCAGTAAGTTCGCTTTTTCCTGTGCTTTGGTCGCAATGGTGCCATCAGAACGTGTTAGAGGTGGAATGGTTGACTTGGTAAAGTTCTGACTGACGGCCTTAGCTACCGACCAAAATGATCTTGAGCCGCTAGGACATTCAAGAAGTTTGTCTCTGATCCTCTGGTTGTGTGCTTCTTTGCTTTGGTTTATCGTTTGCTTGCATTGGTTTCGAGCGTTAACAAAGATGGTACGATTTTCGGCGGTAGGATTTTTACGCCATTGTCGGTAGAAATAATTTTTTGATTTAACAGCTCGTTCGCAATTTTTGGTAAACCAAGGCTTGCCGTTAGAAGGGCACTTTTTTGAAAAAGGGATGAAGGCTTCCATGCCAGTAAGGATAACCTCCGATATTTCTGTTGCACAGAAGGATGGATCATGAGAGGTAAAACAAACGTCCCGCCAAGGAAAGGTTCGAAAATGGTCCCTTAGGTCCTCCCACTTAGCTGATGTATAATGCCATACCTTGCGTGGTTTAGGAGGCTCTTCAGCACTAATTGGTAGTTTGTTCAGTGCCGAAATAAGGTTGTGGTCAGACGTTCCTAACGGCGGCTTCACGGTGACAGTGTACAAGTCGGGGTTTGAAGTTAAGAAAAGATCCAACAAACTAGCAAAATCACCATGTCGGTCTGGAATCCGAGTTGGTTCACCCACCAGCTGGGTGAGGCCAGAGCTGATGGCAAAGGATTCGGCTTCACGACCTTGTTCGTCAGTCATGTTTGAGTATTTGAGCCAGTTGACATTATGAACCTTTCTTCAAAGACATTTGCATTCATACCCTCGTAACAGTCTCCTGTATTTTTAGATTGGAACATCAGTAGACGACCTTTAACGAAACCTTCAGAACTTCCAATATGGGTTATGATAATTCGATGTCCTTTTCCAGATGGCGGTCCTAATCCTGTGGACAATCCTTCCAAAAAAGCTTGCCTTAAACTTTTAATATTTTCATCCTGCCAAAATTTAGTCAAAGTGTGGCCTTCATTTAGCCATGTTTCGTCTAGGTAAAATATTTTATTTCTCTGACTTTTCGGATGCTTTTTAAGTAATTTCTTCACCAACAGATAATATCGCTTCTGTCTATTAAAATCGATTGCCTATTATGTTTTTTCCACCAAATACCCATTTTTAATAATTTCCAAAGCGTACTTCTACACATAAATGGGCAGCTCTTGGTCTTCTCGGATTGAGGACAAAATTTTGCCCAGCGTAGGAATTTCTTTTTTTAAAAAGAAACTATGACTTTTGGCCTTATTCTCTGCATTAAAACGTCATCCAGCTCAAGTTTTGGTGGTCCTGGGTGTTTGGAGGTTTAACGCCAACACTTTTTTCTTCTTTTAAAAGTTTATATATTGTTGTTTTCCCAGCGTTAAGCATATCTGCTGTAAATTGCACTGTATTGTCGACACTGAAATCAGCATTCTTCCTTTCAATAGAACAGTAGTAGTAACAGTTAAGAATTAATTTTTTTTTTCATTTACGGTACATGGACCGACTCCTCTATATTTAATTAAAAAACACTGACACTTCGTATCTTGACTAGTTTTACTGAGAAACAAGCACCCAAGGTAGGTATGTAGAGGCATAATAACCACATAATTAGCAAACAGGTAACCAGGATTAGGTACAGAAAAAAAAAGGAATAAAATAAATAGCCATTTTTTTCCGACAGGAATTTATTCCACTTACAGGAAACTCAAAAAAAATTATCGAATTATAAACAAAAATCTTACAAAAGTAATGCCCTTGCTATACTTAAAATGTAATAACAAAAAGTAAGAAACTAAAGCTAAGTTAACAGGAACCAATGACTACTAATGAGGATTGCCGGACATATTGCGTAAGTGTTTTAATATGGTTGGGAGGCTGTCATGAAATATGTCGGAGAGGGCTGAGATACGATTGAAGTTGTGGCACATTTTGTGAATGGGACCTTGAGGCAAAATATTGGATCTCGCGAATGCAAGGAAAAATGTAGGCCGATGTCGGGCACCTGTGCGGGGAACATGAAGCGATAGTTGCTCCAGTAAAAATGGGCAATAGATTTTAGAGTTGAGAAGTTTATGGAGTATCGATAGTGACTGTGAGTCGCGACGTACTGTTAAGGGAAACTCACCAAACCTAACGAGGATGTGGCCATGCTCGAAACCCCGTTGCGGGTAGATACCATCCTCTCTAAACATAAAATACTTTAGGAATCGCCTTTGGACGGACTCCACAGATTGATTATGGCAATTGTAAATGGGGGACCATATGATTGAGCAATAATCCAACTTTGACCTCACATAGGAGTAATACAACAGTTTAAATGTAGATACATCAGAAAAATGCTTACAGTTTCGCAAGACAAAGCCCAAGGTTCTAGAGGCGCTAGAAACCATTTGATTAATATGTGGAATAAAGGAGAACCTCTCATTGAAAACGACTCCGAGATCCCTTATGGTGGTGAGTCTGTTCAGTGTGGATCCGTTTATAGAGTAATTGAATTGAAATGAAGTTTTTGTCCGAGAGTAAGAAACGACGTTACATTTAGAGATGTTGAGATTCAGTTTGTTATCCAGGCACCACTGGTTAAGAACATCGAGGCTGTCGCGGAGGGATACACAATCCGCGACAGCGTCGATGCGGTTAAATATTTTGAGGTCATCAGCATAGGCGAGACTGTTGCAGTTAAGCGTAGAGACAAGATCGTTTATAAATATGTTGAAAAGAAGTGGCCCCAGGTTAGAACCCTAGGGGACACCCGACGTAGGTACAAACAAGTCCGACTTAAACCCCTCAAACTCAACAAACTGAATACGATCCAGAAGGTAGGATTGTAATAGTGAGACAAGCCTGTTAGAGAAACCGAACTGGTCAGACGCCTTATGGAGTAGAATGTGGTGGTCAATTTGGTCAAAGGCTTTACTAAAGTCCGCGTAAATGACATTGACTTGACTGCTCTTGTTAATGGCGTCACAGACGTGATTAAAGCTGAAAAGGAATTAGTACCTAGACTCTAATTAGTTTAGATAAAATTGCTTTCTAAAATTCCAGGTAAATGATATGGCTATTACCTAATATGGGCTATGCCCCATATTTTAAAAAATTTGTAAAAGGTAATCATAAAAAAAATTTTGAAATTAAAAATTTTTTTTTTTAATTTTTTTAAAAAAATGGCTAACCTGTGCTCAAACACAACCGCGTATCTGCCGCAACGTGGAAGCCGAAGTCTTCATTTATATCTCAATACAATTAACTAGTTCATATACCAAGTCTTTGGCCTTTACAAGTATTATCCTATGAGTTGTACTCATTAATTTGAGACAACGGACATTTCTACTAAACTCGATGTTAGTATCCCCTGATGATGAGTGCTTAAGCACTTGAAACATGTAGGGAGCTTTTTATTTACCTAAATCATTAAACTGTGAGGAAGAGTGCATTAATTTATTTATTTAAATGCGGATATTTTAAATTTGTTTAATATTCACGGCGACTGTCAAAGAATTGTTTCAAGAACCTGCAAAAGATTTAACGCTCTTTTTCCGAATTTGCCGCCAATGAACCCACGGAAATTTCTCAGATTTGAAGGTAATTTTTTAAATTTCGGAAATGTACGGGCTCCAAGATATCAATTTCACCCTGTTACTGAAAACGAAGAAAATGAAATTAATGTTTTGGCGTATTTTCATGCCTATCCCCATGCTTCAATAACAAGTGCCAAAAATGATTTAGGAATAAATCGAACATCAATGAGGAGTCTTTAACCGTCAAAATAATCACTATTGGGCTGCAGAAAATCCACACGTTATAAAAGAAAGAGGTTACCAACAAAGATGTAGTTTTAATGAATTTTGTTTGTTATTGGATAGGCAATTATCAATCTATTTTTATGATGAAAATTTAACTTCTGCAAAATATCTCGAAATTCTAATAACGACTTTATCTGACTTTTTGGATAATCTACCGCTTATCAATTTGAGAAATTGTTGGTATCAATTAGATGGAGCTCCTGCTCATTGTACCCATGAAGTTTCCGCGGAACTGTATGATATGCTTGAAGATAGGTATGGATAAGACGTGGAGGGCCACGGAGTTGGCCACCGCGATCTCGAGATCTTAATCCTTTAGACTTTTTCCAGTGGGGTAGGATTAAAGAAGTGGTTTATAAAACACCAGTACATTCAAAAGAAGATCAAAAATCGGGTAAGGCGCGCTTTTGGAGAACTTAATTCATTACAAATTCAAAGAGCTACTACCGGTCATGTGATGACATGTATTACCGATTGCTTACATGAAAATGGTCAGCACTTTAAACATCTGCCGTATTAGGTGAGAATTCCAAAAGTTTTAATTTACTGACAAAATCGGTTCTTTTTAGAACCACAATTTATTATGAAAGGAAGTTTGTTTCGATCATGGCACACTTATCGATTTAGATAGATTAATGTCTCGAATATGAATAGTAATTATTCATAAAATGGCTTATAAATCGAAAGCGGTTCAAAATAGGTAGAGGAATACTCTATATGAAAAAAATTCAATTGGTCCACTCTATTCAACACTTCAATAATATGCAGGGTGTTCCATTTAAAAAATGTGAGTTTTGATTAATTTTTAGGACACTCTGTATAGAAGTCGGCAATCCTATGTTGCCAAAATTAAAGTACCGCATGTTGACTAAATGATGTTAAAATGTTACGTTGATTTGACATCTGGAGACGAAAATATTGAAGTTTAATTCATATAGTTTCGGTAAAAGAAAGACACAAAATAATTAATATTTAAGAAACGGCAAGAGAAATGGAAAAATATACTATACAAAAAAAACCTAGATTGCTTTGTAGAATCTTAAAATAAAATAAACCACAGGGTGTCCCATTTAAAATTCCAAAGTTGATGTCAGTTATTAATAGATCTGGCACCACTGCAACCGCGAAATTACTTTTAAAAGCTAGCGCAGCCTCCTATGGCCGTAGTGAAAATTTCAAAATTATTTTTCTTTTCGTTCTTCAGATACTTCTAACGTACCATCGAGTATGGAATACCCTGTATAAGGGGCATATTTTGGCTGAAGTTAAGCTCATATATTCCGCCCTTTAGTAATAATAATATGCAAAAAAAAAAACAATCAAAATCTGTAAAAAATTGAGAAACAAGACAAAGGCAAAGCAAACATTTTGGGGCATAGCTTTTTATAACCTTAATTGTTATTAAATCTTGGAAGGACCTTGCGGAAATTATGTTAAAATGAAAATTTGATGGAAAACATACATTATAATATGGTAATTTGTCTTGTGAAAGTAAATCTTGACAGGAAGCCCTATCCAAGGATACCTTTTCTTTTTCCCATTTCGAAAGATTTTCACTTTTTGAAAAGGTATAATAAATTTAAAAAGGGGATAGAGGTTCCACGGCGTCAGAGGGAATATATAAATCTTGTTCGGATTAAACTTGTGTTCATAAAAGCGGAGCAGTTCATCTTAAAAACCTTTTCATGTCAACGGAACATTTCGCGACAACACAGACCAACACAGCACATAACTTTAACCGTGATGTTTCGATTGAATAACGACCAATAGCAATAAGGAAAAGGGGTATGAGGTTTTATTTTGAAACTTTGCCATTTATACGCAGCGAACTTTGTTAACTTTGAGCTATCTAATATTAAATCTTCTATAGGCGTGTCAAAACAGTATTGGTTTATTTAGGATATGGACAAATATTTAAGCTATTAGTAAAGATCTACCGGATGGTGTATCGCCAGACTGGCTATAGGAAATCCCATGTAAATTTAACCATCAAATATTGGCTCTCCTAATATATTTACATCAAAATTGTATTAGACTTTTTTTAAAGTTCCCTGTACCGTGCAAGCAAAAATTACTTTCATGCGAGAGGGCTTGGATTTAAAAACGTAGGGCTTGGTTTAGATTACAATTATAAGGGGACGATATACAGGATGTTTCAGAAGTACGGTACGTAACTTAAGGGAGTGACTCTTTATGATATTCTAAAAGAAAAAATTCATATGGACATGTGTACGGAGTTCCCCGTTTTTGATATACAGGGTGTTAGATTTAAAAAAAAAATAGTTTTTTTATAATTTCTTAAATATTCTTTTCCAGATTTTATTGAAATTTGGTACCGGTATTCATAATGATAAGGGGCTTAGTTTGCCCTAACTAGATCGAATTTATTAAGTCCAGTGGCGTCCCGGGGAGCCCTTAACGAATATTGACAAAAGAATGTACGCCACAGACTCTCTCCTAACTTTGATATTTTTTACAGATTTACCAACTAATAGTGCAACTTTTTCGTGTCTTGAATTGTTTTCGTATCTGGCTTCGTTTTCGAGGGAAACAATATAAATATCTCTATTGCAAGTACAAAAAAATACCTATGTATTTCAAAGTTAATTAAAATGTGAGTAGAGGTAAGTTCTGAGGCCTAATTTACCTGTTCTGTTAATAGCAAGTCAACAATGAATAGCTTTAATAACCGAAATGGCCCAGATGTATTTCAATTATGACCCAGCAAACGGAAATGCTGAAGAAGCTCTGAGTTAGAAGAGGCTATACTTTGAGAGATGATCCTTTAACTAGTGCCAGAAAGGTAGCAGTGCAACTTCAAACAAGTGCAGAAACTGTTTGGAGGGTTTTGCATCTTTATCAACTATACCCATACCGTATTCAACGTGTCCAAGCTCTGCTTCTCCGTGATTTTCAGCCAAGGTTTAATTTTAGTAGGTGGTACAGTAGCACCTAACAGCATCTTTTTATCGAACATTTTGTTTACTGAAGAGGCCTCAAAAGAAGCGATTATGAATTTTCATAACGAACATTTTTGGGCGGACGATAATACTCATAAAATTAAAGAAGGTCGTTTTCAGAAACAATTTTCGGTGAATGTATAGGCAGGGATCATTGGCGACTATTATATTGAATCATACCTTTTACCACATTGAATGGAAACTCCTATACGCAGTTTTTATCTGAAGAACTTGACGCTCTATTGGAGGACGTACCTCTACAAATACAAACTAATATGTGGTTCATGGACATCGGCGCCCCAGCTCATTTTAGCTTAGTTGCTCGTCAATACCTCGACAATACTTTTTCTAATTCCTGGATTGGACGCACAGATCCTCCAAGGTTGGCCAGCTTGCAGTCCCGACTTGAATCCTCTAGACTATTATTTATGGGGTCACCTAAAGTCACCTAAAGAATTCGAATTACTGAAAGTTGCAATGCGATACGAAACAACGCAATTAAGCTCCTTATAATTATGAATAACGGTACTAAATTTAAATAAAATCGGGAAAAGGATATATAAAAAAATTATAAAAAACTGTTTTTTTGTTTAAAACTTTAACATCCTGTATATCAAAAATGAGGCAACTTTTGACATATGTTCATATGAACTTTTTCTCTTGGAATGTCATAAGGAATCGCCCGCTTAAGTTAGGTTAGTTCAGGTTAGTTCAGGTTACGCACTCTAAAACCATCAGTAATATTAATTTTAAGCAAAACAACAGTCCAAAATATTGTTCGTAATTTTAAGAGTAAAGGTGCTGTAATTAATAAATGCAACTACTTAAGAGTAAAATAATAATGTACTCGATGCGAGACTCGAGGGTAAAGCACAGGAAAATAATGCAGATTTAGAACTTTTACTCCATGTATAAGAAAATAATGGAATTAGCAACAGGCTGTAGGAAAGCATCACTCCACAGTACTGCGCAAATTGCATTACAGTAATAGCTATTGTGCTTTAGTCAGAAAAAATATTAAAACTCACTAGACTTTTATTCCGAACGTAGGAGGCCAAATATCCTCCACTCTAAAAAGTATTTCGGGAACTTTTACAGAAAATAATGAACAAACCAACCGAATCAGGAAAAACTTAACACAAGTTTAATGAGCTTATTTGTGTCTTTTTGTTTACGGTTTTGTACATCTCTTGGGAGCAGAATTGGGTAGACTTTCGTACGCTACTTTTTTAAATCTAAACATGGAATTAAAAAGGTATTTCGAATTTAAAAACATGTCTTTATTGTATTTTTATAGGATATGCGACATGCGTAGCAAAGCCTTTTGAATATTAAATCACGTATTAGGTATATAGGGCTGTCCAGAAGTCCGGAATAAAATTAATATAGCCTTAACCTGTTACTTTTGGGGAAAATGCTCGGACACGTCAATTTAGTTTTATACATGCTCACATTTTGACGTTATTCGTTTGTTTTTTTTATTGACATTTGTGACAGATATGACGACAACGATATTTTTTTTTAAATGATTCATCATACATACATCATCTGAAAGCTAATATCTCGTACAGTTTGCTCATAAATTTTGGCGCGATTCTGTCAAGCTATTTCAAAATGGTGACTGTTAAAATTTTTAAAAAACTCCCTATTTAAATAAGCGGAAATGAAATCATTAATGTTTTTTTTTACCTTTCAAGGTAAGAAATCTTCATTGTTTCACGTTCTGAGATTTTGTGACATTGTGAACTTGTAAAATTATTAGGTATATCCGAAGTATTATTTTACAATTTTCTAAACAAAAATGGTTTTGTCGGAAAGGCAGCGTATCGAAGTCTTGATACTGTTAGGATGTGGAGATAAAATATGAAGTCAAAGAGAAGTGTGCACTTTATTTAATGCTAAATATCCGGAAAATCAAATTTAACAGGGCACTGTTAGTAAAATATTCCACACATTTAATGAACATGGCACAGTAAAGGACTTGCCTAGGAATGGACGGCCACGTGTTTTAGGCGACGTTGAAAAATTGGATATTGCATTATCTCTGCAGGATAATCCGCATGTTTCAACAGTTTCATTGGCTTAAAATCATGATCCATTTAGAGATACTATTGGAAGAGTTTTAAAAGCAGAAAAATACCACCCGTATAAAGTATGTCTTGTCCAAGAGCTCTTAGAAGATGACTATGATAGGCGTTTGCAATTTTGCGAAGAAATGATGAGACGATGTGACGAGAATAATAGGTTTCCACAGAACATATTATTTTCGGATGAAGCTACTTTCTATTTAAACGGTGTTATTAACAGACATAATTATCGTTTCTGGAGTCAAGAAAATCCACGATGGATATTTGAAGCGCATACTTAGCGGCCCCAGAAAGTAAATGTATGGGCAGGTATCATTAATAACCGAATTTTAGGGCCATTCTTTTTGGAAGGAAACCTCACAGCTGAACGGTACCTGGATTTCTTAACCTTCGAGTTGAGGCCTGCTCTAGCTGTAATTTTTCCCAACGAAGTAGATCCAGATATACCCAATGAAACAATTTGGTTTCAGCAAGATGGTGCTCCCCCGCATTTTGGTGTCAATGTGAGAAGATATTTAGATCAGATATTTCCAGGTCGCTGGATTGGACGACGTGGTACAATTGAATGGCCACCGAAGTCCCCAGACTTAATGCCTCTAGACTATTTTCTTTGGGGATATTTAAAAGAAAAAGTTTACCAAAATAGGCAAAATAATATTGAAGATTTGAAAAATAAAATTAGATTGGAGAATAACATACCGGCTGAAGCTATTCAAAATTCCGTTGACGGATTTTGCCATCGTCTGGGAGCATGCCAAGTAGAGGGTGGAGGACATGTCCAGCATTTGCCACGTTAAACCACCTTTTTATTGTGTTTTGTTTTGCTTCGTTGCATTCTTATTTTTTTTTTACAAAAGAAACAACAAATAAACCATAACTATTGTTAAGTCAACAATGTCACAAAATGTCAGAACGTGAAACAATGAAGATTTCTTATCTTGAAAGGTAAGAAAAACATCAATGATTTATCATTTCCGCTTATTTAAATAGGGATTTTTTAAAACTTTTAACAGTCGCCATTTTGAAATAGCTTGACAGAATCGCGCCAAAATGTATGAGCATACTGTACGAGATAATAGCTTTCAAATGATGTATCACAAGCTGTATGTTTCCATTAAAAAATCAAGATCGATGTCGTCATATCTTTGACAAACGTCCATAAAAAAACAAACGAATAACGTCAAAACGTGAGCATATATAAAACTAAATTGACGTGTCCGAGCATTTCCCGAAAAGTTACAGGTTAAAGGTGGATTTATAAACTCGAAAAGTTGGCGAGGTTGAGGTTCAGTTGGTGTTGGAAATAGGAGTTCAATTTAAACTAAAGGGAACACTCAGTTCTATTTATACACTCGTTCATGTTGTTCATGTAAAGCTCATGTAAGGTTCGAAAACTTCCCGGGTAGTTCGAGATAATCAATTTTTATGCTCGGAATTCGAAATATCTAACCTCACAACTTGACCATAACTTCAACCTCACCAACTTTTCGAGTTTATAAATCCAGCTTAAGGCTATATTAATTTTATTTCGGACTTCTGTCAATTTAATATCAACCACTTCCAGTCTGCCTGATGGCAACAATAATGAGTGCCTACTTATTTTACTAATCTCCAAGGTACCTAAAATAATAATTAAGTTAATTGTTGCCATCCCAAATAAAAGGCGGCACTCACCCTATACAGGGTGTCCAGTTTTCGTCCGTTATTAGGGGCATACTGCCATAGTCCGCAACAAAAAGGTAGTATAAATTTTAGTTTAAAATTCTGGAACAAGGACATATTTCGCTACATTTTGTTATAACCTGATGACAGATAAAAACTCCAAAAATTAATAACAATGGATGCAAACAAGTTACCATATTGATTAGAATATTTACCGTTTAATTTGATGGGTAATAAATTTTAATCTAGACGATGCGTCCGCGTGTCAAATATTAGTAAACCAATAAAGAAATAATTATAAGTAACCTAAAACTATTTACCACAAGTTAAAATCAAGTTTGTCGGTTTGTAGTCGTATTATGTGGGTGTACCTATATATCTCAAAAAACGGCTACTGCAACATTGCGGTGTTAGTTCACGCGTAAGCATTTACGAGATGATACTAGTGAATGACTGATGACATCATCACCTTAACTAGCATGGTGTCAATATTTATAAATTTTCAAATACCTTGATCGCAGCCAATAAAGCGACGAAGAAGCGACGAGCGTCGACATGCGTCCGTGAGGCGTCCCGACGCTCTAAAGAAGCGCTCGGATTTCAGTGCGCGCCAATCTCCCGATCACTTGTCAGCACAAGCGGGATCCACAAGGGATTTCGAAACGGGCATTATTTAAAAGTTTTGATAACTTCTAAAGATCAGAATAATTGAAACAGAAGCGTGGCAAAAACTTTTAAAATTACTCGAACATTTTGTTATGTTTTTTTTTTTATTCTATATGAAAAGTGACAAGTTTTGAAAATGTTTTTGTGTAAAAAACTTTATTGTGATTTTGTGGAGAAATTTATGTGCAGCATTGCTGACTGTTAACCTGTAGCTTTCTTGGATTTATAAGGTTAGTTGTTTTAATTGATTTAAACCAAGAAAAAAATTGTTTACACAAATGACCTAGAAATAAGTCATTATTGGGAATCTTTTCATAATTTTTTTTTTAATTTTCTGCTAATATAGAGATAAATATTTAAAATAAAAAAAAAACATTTTTTGAAAATTGCGCAGACATGTAACCAATTAAATAAAAAAATTGCATAAAATTGTTAAACTATCAAAATAATAGCGATTGAATTCGATAAATACGGTATAATATCTGCCTTTGGGGTATACAGGGTTTTTCACTTAAAACTCCAAGGGCCTATATCTCGAAAACGAATGGATATACCGTGCAAGCAAGACCTTTTTTCACCCAAGAGGGCTTATAAAGGGACCATATACAGAGTGGCAAAAAAGTCGCGCTTAATGCCTGTAACTTTTGAATTACCTCGTATACGAAAAAGTTACATTCATGACAGTTGTTCAGTAAATTATTCCCCACATTTCTACCAACTTACTTTTTTTAAATGGAACACCCTCCTGCATATGATTGCATATTTGGATTCTACTGGGAAAACTCTGAATTTTTTTTATTTCAAATTTTTATTCATTTAAAATTGTAACAAACTTTATAATAACAAAATAAATAGCCTAGAAAATTGAACAACTTAACATCGGAATAATAAACAAGTGAAGGCTTTTCAGTGGATCAGGTGTTTAAAATGACCACCATTTTCTGCTAAACACAGCGCCAGTCGATCCCTGAACCCGTCTACAACTTTTAAAAGGAAGTCCTCTGGAATGGCCCGAATTTCAGCACTAATTCTGACTTTTAAAGATTCTAAGTCATTTAGATGGTAAACGTAGACTTTGTTCTTTAAGTCTCCCCGCAAAAAGAAGTCGAGCGGGGTTAAGTCCGGGGATCGCGCTGGCCGGTCAATAGCACCTCTTCTGCCTATCCAACGTCCTGTCTTGTCTAGCATTATGTGGTTCCTGAGAAGGTTCAGATATTTTTCTCCATTCAAATTACCATCTATGAAAAAAGGTCCCGCAGTATCTCTACCAACTATACCCGCCCAAACATTAACTTTCTCGGGCCTCTGAGTATGACCTACCTGGAACCAGTGAGTATTCTCAGCAGACCAATAACGATAATTGTGTCTATTAACAATGCCATTTAAATGGATTTTCATGTACTGAGAGCATGATATTCAAAGCTTTGTCTCCCCCGGTTGCTGTCTTAGGTCGATCTGATCTAACGGCTTCCCTAACACTGCCTGTTTCTCAAAATTTCTTTACCACTCGACACACCGTTGACTGATTTATTGGAGGCCTATTTGGATATAACTCGTTGAAAAGTTGACTAACCTGATCTTGCGATCTCTTCATATTTCCGTAACCGCTCATTATTAAAATTTCAACTGGTTGTTTCTCATTCAGATGAACCATAGTGTAAACAAATTAGAAATTAGACAACAGAAGATTAAACAGGAACTTAAAATTGACACCTCTTAGGTCGCTGTACTGAAAATACCTTGACTCAACTGGTGGGTATTAGGTAGGAATAATTATAATTAAGAAGTTTATCATTTTTGATCTGTCATTATACCGGAAACGCTTGCAGATAGGTGAAACACAAAAAATTCATAGTTTTCCCAGTAGAATCCAAATATGCAATCATATGCAGGGTGTTCCATTTAAAAAAAGTAAGTTGGTAGAAATGTGGGGAATAATTTACTGAACAACTGTCATGAATGTAACTTTTTCGTATACGAGGTAATTCAAAAGTTACAGGCATTAAGCGCGACTTTTTCGCTACTCTGTATATAATATTAATAATTACGGAATCTTGAACCGACAGAATTGTCGCTATTGGTCCCAGAATCATCCTCGCTGGATTAGAGAAAGAAGAAATCAACGCGTTTTTAAAATTAATGCCTGGTGCGGTATAATTAAATGGATATCCCATTGGACCTCATTTCTACGAAGGCACTTTAACTGGAGAACGTTAGTTACATTTTCTTCAAGCTGCACTTGCAGATCTGTTAGAAGAGGTACCCTTTGAGTAGAGACCGAATATGTGGCTACAGCTGCTCATAATGCGCAAATTATTAAGGACTATTTAAAACCAATGGACCAATAAAATGGTCAGCAGGGTCACCAGATATGACATCCTTAGATTTTTTCCCTTAAGGTCGCTTAAAGGATATTCTCTACGGTAAACCAGTTAAAGATATTTCCGCTCTAATAAACACAATTACAGCGGCATGTAAAGTATAGCACGCGAAAGACTGCACGAGGCCAAAGGGGAAACCGAGGGGATAATTGGCTTAAAAGCGGTATATTCTAGATTGACTAGTCAAAGTTATTCTAGATTTACTGATCAAACAGAGACAAAGTACACTACTATTCAAGCACCTTTTCAAAGATCTTGGAACCAGCATGAAGTATGCTTATTTACCATAACTCATTTAAGTCAGATTCATCATTTTCCTTTGGCAGCGGGGTAACAAGAGTCATCTTCCAAATAGTTTCGACTGTACCAAATTAAAGAGAGAAGTTTATAATGTTAATTAGAGGCATTAATCAGTGTGGCAAACACACTCTTAACATCTTTACAGAGATCTGATCCACACCAACAGCATTACTCTTAATACTTTTAATAAATGCCAAAATACCATGCTCTATCACCAGTGTAAAATAAAACGGCTCCCACTCTGCAGTTGAGCCGAGAAGATAATGCAAAACCTCTGGGTCAACCCTAGTTTGGGGAATATTATCCAAAAAATAATCGTGTAGCCCATTAGGGTTCTTAAAATTATTCAAAATACCTTTGGTTTCTTTAGGTGTTATGTTAAATTGTGTCATTTTGTCTCATATTTGCCTACTATTTGTGCCTTTGTACTATTGAGAAATATGCCTTTTTTTCGGCTATTATTGCATAGGCCACATAATTTTTTAACTGAAGGTAGTATTGTTTACTTTCAAAAGAATTTAGAGTTTTATATTTAGAAAATTCCTATGCCTTAGTTCAATCATTTTCTTTAAGTTATATGTAAGCCAAGGAGGTTTTATTTTTCTCAGTTCAATTTTGCTATGAGCACAAACAAGTAGAAAACAAATACAATAAACTTTCATTAAAAATATGAACCCTAATATTAATATCACAAGAAACATAAAGGTTATGCCAATCTATACTCTGTAATTCAGCTTGAAATTACTCTGTATTTTTGCTATTTTTAGATTCCTACTTTCTACTGCTTTATTTAAATTATATTTATCTGAAAGATCTCAAGTAGTATTGTTAAATGGTAAGAAATCAAAAAGTAGTAAAATTGATTGTGGAGTACCTCAAGGTTCAGTTCTCGGTCCATTACTATTTTTAATATATATAAATGACCTAGCGTCAATTTATATAAATGGCAAATTTACCATATTTGTCGATGATACAACAATACTTTGGCATAGTAAATATTGTATTGAATTAATTAAAATAATTAATGAAGATTTAATGAATGTTAAAAAGTGGTGTGACTTTAATCTACTCTCATTTAATATAATTAACTACTTTTAAATGTTCACTTTAATAATATAATTATTTCTGACCGGTATATTATTAGCTTATAACGTCTTAGTTACGCGGGAATTATAATTGCCGATTGCACCAAACTTTTCTTAAGGAATGATTAGTTGAGGAACAGATATTTTTTAAGGAATGGTTCACTTGCACCAAAAGATTTTGACAACCACTCAACAAAGGAGGACTTAAAGTAGTGGCGACCTCTATTAAATGAAATTTAGGACATGGCAACGTTGGTTTTTTTATACAATTATACAATACTAGCTTAAAGGAACAATCAGAAACAAATAAAACAACAGAAAAACTACGTATTTAGGCATTAGAACTTGATGTTCTGATAAGACGAGAACAATTAAAGCAACTGAGGGAAAGTAATAATTAAATTATTACACATACATGTCCCAAAATTTTTTTTGAGTTATTTTTATTACTGGATGTAACATTAGTTCCTATTCCTACAGAGAGATCTCCTTATTTAAGTTAATTTATATGTGTTTTTATTTGTTTAAGCGTTATGTTATTTTGAGTTGAATAACTATTTTTTGTTTTTGTTCCTATTTTTTGTTCCAATGTGATTTTTTAATAAAAGTCTTAAAAAAGGAATAGTTTATTTATTGTAAGTAAAAAATTAGATACATAATTAAGAAGTCAAAGGTGCTAATATACTCTAGTACATACATATGTTACGAGTAATTCTCACAATATAAATATAGTATACAGGGTGGCGCATCGAAAACGAAACAGCGGCAATTTCCGGCAGTTCTTTAGCTTTTTTTAAAATCACTTGAACACGTCGATTTTATTTACGAGGGGAACCTTAATAATCACAAAATCACCCCCATACCTACAACCCCCTAATAAGAGGGGTAAGCATGCACCAACCCTAAAATTTTAAATGGGAAGGGGGGTTGTTGTTTTGTTTTTTGCTGTTAATAACTGGTCCATTGGGGCAACACTATTATTTCTAAAAACATTAAAAATATAAGAAAATAACAAATTAGGAGAACTATGTTAGAAGTAACTATATTTCTTTTTCTCTATATAGATATCTATTTTATATGGTAAGTTATTTCCAAGGTTATGTTATTGTAGATATAATTGTTGTTAACTTTACCTATTATGGGTATACTCCAGATCATGTTCAATTTGGGTTAATATGTAATAAACAGTCTCCTTATAAAGTCGAAAACGCCGAAAAAAACTTAATTCATCCATCGTTTGGAAATAATTCGTTCTTTGATAGATTTTTTCTGGAAAACCATATTCAATTAAATCTATGAGCTCAGCATCATCGTCTATATAATCGAAATCCGCAAAATCTTCTACATATTCCATTTTTAGGCAAAATATATCAAATTAAGCTGCACTGAACAAAAATACGACAGCAGTAATAAACAACAAATTGAAAGATAACCTCCAAAAAAAATCGTAAGGGAGCACTTAAGTGCTCGATTTTCGGCACTCAAGAAAAGGACACTTAAGGGGACGTTTAAGGCGTCCTTAAGGTTGGTGCAAGTCGTAAAAGCAATTTAAGGATTCCTTAGCGTTAAGTCTTCCTCAAATTATGTTGGTGCAAACGGCTATAAGGGTCATAACTCCCTTGGGATATTAAGAAAAATTTGACATAAAATCAAACGATTGACATCTAATGTCAATTTGATTGTCATCTATTGAAACATTTATTCCACTTTAAAAATGAACAAAATGTTACTAAAATCGGTCAGAAATAAAATTATCTATGTATCACTGGAATTATAAGGGTCTCAATTACCTCGGGCAATTGCTGTCCCTCGGGCCAAAGGCCCTCGGGACGTAAACTTTGCCCTCGGTAATTAAGACCATTATAATTCCCTAGATACATAAATAACTATTTTGACAATCTCATATATAATAACCCCAAATTTTTATAATTTTTAGGAATCTATATTATTCAAAATCTTTCTTTTAATAAACATATCAAAAAGGTATGTTGAAAATTAGCTTCAGGATGTTATGCCCTGAGAGTGCTTTCTCATGAAATGAATATGGCGGTTCTTCGAAATGTTTATTTTGCTTTAATAGAATCTCTTTTGAGATATGGAATTTCTTTCTGGGGAAATTTAAGCCAATATCTTCTAAATTCAATTTTTATTTTACAAAAAAGGGCTATTAGATATTTGTGCAAAGCTAGATCTAGAGATTCTTGTAAAACTCTATTTATCTTACAAAGAATTTTAACACTAACTTCAATTTTTATATTGGAATCGGTTTGTTTGATTCATAAAAAGCATAGAAATAGTATTAATTCACATACTTATAATACAAGACAAACCTTTAATATATGTTTACCTATTCCTTCTTCAACTTGTGAAAAAATCTATAATAATTTATGATTCTAAAAAAATTTTTAATTATCTTTCAGATTTTATTAAGAAAATGTCAAATTTTAAAATGTTTAAAAAAAATGTTAAAAATGTATTATTGGAAAAAGCTTAGTATACTCTAGATGAATATTTTCGTGATACTCTGTCATCATTATTTGCATTTTTTTTTTATTCCGATGTTTTAAGTTTTACTATATTATTATATTTTATTGTTAATTTAATTTTAAAAAAAGGCTTGGTCGATTAAAATAATACTTTATGACAATAAAGCATATTTTGATTGGATTTGATTTATTAACAAATTTTGATTTTTCAAAATTTAAAGAGAAATAAACAGCCAGCCTCATGGTCAGCCTTTATAGGCTCCCATGGTAATACACCACAATCACTAGTTCAGGTCTGTTTACATAAATTAAATCTATTAAAAAAAAAGATTCATTGTTTGGCGTAATTCGAGTTGAATCGTTAATTTATTGATTAAAATTAAGTGAGTTAAAAATATCATTAATAAATCTATAATCTTAGTCCTGTAACCGTGCTTCAACCTCCCAATAGAGGACACCCTGTGTAATATTTCATTTAAGGCACAGCCTTGTCAAGAAATATTATTAAATTATTAAATAAAGTATTTGCTAATGTTTAGAAACAAAATAAAATACGAAATACTTACAAAATCGACTACGCCTCCTCGTCTACTTCGCTACTGCCATCAGACCAAATCTAGACAAAGTACACGAAATTAAATTCAGAAACTTAGAGATGCGAACATTACATTTGTAACCACAATTTGACACACCGCACACCACAAATGACATTAATAACAAATGTTTTTATCTTTTTAATGTCATAAACTTAACAGTTAAGGAACAGGATTTAATTAGCTCTTAAACAGGCACCATAAAACCAACTTTAAGTTGGTTAGGGTAGGGTAGACCTGGGTAAATAGGGCTCATTTTCTTGATGTCTTGATCATATCTATCAACGAGTGGCGGTATTTTTATCTGAACTAAATTCTTTTATATGCGCGGTAATTTAGATCAATCTGAATTGCAGATGTCTGACGGCGGACAAATAAATAGAATATTGAACTTGATATCTAGAAAATGTGTGGTATAACAGCAATTTAATCTATACGATTTCAAATTATGATTCGTCAACATTTTATAAGGGGTTGTATCACTAGAATGCTATAGATCTTTACTAAATGTGACGTGACGTACAAGGTTTAGAATCTCATTTATTTACTTATAATAAAATATTAATAAACTATTAATAACACATAAATTAAAACAATTTAATATCGTGAAATCATGTACAGGGCGTCCAGTTTTTGTGTGTTTTCATATTCGCGGCTTACTGTTGTACTATTTTATCAAACTTTCATTGCCACAAACGAAATTTTCATAGCCCTCTCAATTTCTGACATACAAGGCAACTTTGAAGACTTGTCATATTTAAGAGCTTTTTAAAAATATATAATTGCCCACATTTATTTCCTATAAAAAAGGATAATTTTAACATTTTTTTGTAAAATTGATCATTTCTCGTATAGAAGGCTATGCACGCAAATAAAAAACAAAATTACCGACATTATTTTCATTACACAACTTTATATTATTACATAACTTTAAACCAACGATAAAACAAATCTATTATTTTATTAAATTACAAAAATTGCTCGAATTGGGCTTTGTTGTATTCTAAACACTTTCGACACACCGTTTCGATTCTTCGCATTGCATTTAATAAAATAATTGGCCTTCCCTGCAAAAGCCTAAAGATTTGATGGGTAGCTTCTCGAAGTTGATAAACATTGTGGTATTGTCTCTTAGACAGGGTATCTGTAAAAGATCTTTACAAAAACATGTATATGTATTGGGTTGATTCAGCCTGTACTTGGTGGGTGTGTATCTAGACCCTACGCTCAAATTTAAGATTCATGTTGACCACATGGCAGGGCGTCTCAACAAAAATATTTATCTCCCAAAAAGTCTGGCCCGGACACTTCCATTAGCGGCACTGCTGCAGACCTTTCACGCGGTGTTCCCGTCAATCGCTGTCTTCGCCATTATTTAAAGAAAATGTACAAATTATATTAAAATGATATCTATTCTTATGTAAAACTGTACTGACCTGTGAATGTAAATTAAAGTTACATATACATAAACATATTCTTCAGACCAAAATTAGCCGATTTAAGTAAACTTACCTTAGTACAAAGTTGCTTAGTTTGGGCGCTAGACGGCGCTGAAGTGACAATCTTTAAATCGTTTATCTGGATTAATTCAAAAACTGCTCATATTATTTTGCCGAAATTTGGTACGTTGGCATAGCTTTATGGGGCTAAAGAACCAATGTCACAATTCTGATTAATATCAGTCCATGGGCGTAAAATATGGGGTTCTTACTAATTGCTTGTTTCAGATTTCTATGCCAATGGAACAAAAGGGTTTGGGCACAAAATTCAGATGAACCAACTCATTTGCTACAAAAAAGGTACTCTTGACAAGACTCGATTCCTCTGACGGTTTTCGAGAAATTTGCATTTTATTACTTAATACGTAGTAGTTTTCACAAAAAAAGAAAAAAATAACTAAATCATAAACAGAAATAAATAGAAATATCATAAAAATTGCTCAAAATGTCCACCATTTTCATGATTTATACGTCGAAGAAAATTAAAACACACTCCTTGCAAAACTTTCATCGTCCTTAAGAATATTTATTGCATCTTGAATACGTTGCCATAGTTGTTCTGCGTTATCTGAAGTTGTCCTGTAAACCACTGTCTTAAGATGCCCCCATAATAAATAATCCAGTGGATTTAAGTCCGGAGATCGTGGTGGCCAATTTACAGGGGCATTACCTCTACCAATTCATTTATTTAGGTACTGCTGATTCAAAAAGTTTCTAACATTTAATGCAAAATGTGGTGGAGCTCCATCGTGCATAGACATAGAAGTTGTAAAGGTAAATCTTCTAGCAAATCTGGCAGCGTATTTTGTAGATGTTGTAAATAAATTTCCCCGGTTAATCTTTGTGGAATAATGACAGGACCAACAATGTGATTACCAATTATTCCAGCCCACACATTAATTCTAAACTCATTTTGAAAATGTTTTACCTTGATAGCATGTGGATTTTCATCCGCATAAACATGTTCATTATGAAAATTTGTAATCCCTCTTCTTGCACATGCTTCATCGGTAAACAAAATATTGTTGGCAAAGTTGGGATCCTCTTCTCTCTGCCTATGAACAGGCCGACTAAAAACCAGGCGCATTTCAAGATCATTAGGTAAAAGATCTTGAACTGGCATCTTATAGTATGGATATAGCAACTGTTCTTGAAGTACTTCATGAACAATATCTTTGGACACTCCTATTTCCCTACCTAGCCTCCTGGTGCTTATTTCTGGATCTTCTGCAACACGTTCTAAAATGCCTTTCTCGACTTCAGGAGCCTTTACAAGATTGTCAATGGCTTTAGGAGTAAATTGGCCGTTTTCCCACAGGCGTCTTTCAACAGCAGCAAACGTCGGCGTCGGGTGGCTTGGTATACGACGATTTGGAAACCTTTTGGAGTAGACTCGACCATTTCCTTGGCAATACCCAAATACCAATATCATATCGGTATATTCTGCATTAGTATATTGCACGGCCATGATAATTCACGACAATTAAAGTTTTCTAATAATTAATGCAAGCAGATAAAATGATTGAACGTTAGCAATAATATTAAATGTTACAAATTTGACAATAATCTTATGTTGTCAGATAAAACTAATAATAACCAACAAAAACAATCGTTTTTGAGGTGTAAGGTCGTGTTGTACATACCTGGAAAATACCGTGCGAACAAAAAGCAGATGATAAGAAAACTGTTCAAGAGGTTCTTTTGTAGTAAATAAGTTGGTTCAATCTAAATTTTAAACTTAAACCTCTTATCTTCCATTAGCGTAGAAATCGAAAACAGAAAAATTCTATAAAACCCAAGTACTACGTGGTAAAAACTACTACGTATTAAGTAATAAAATGCAAATTTCTCCAAAACCATTAGAGGAATCGAGTCTTATCAAGAGTAACTTTTTTGTAGCAAATGAGTCGGTTCATCTAAGTATTGTACCCAACCCCCTCTTGTTCCATTGGCATAGAAATCTGAAACAAGCAATTAGTAAAAAACCCAGGTTCTACACCCATGGACTGATATTAATCAGAATTGTGACATGGGTTTTTTTTGCTCCATAGAGCTATGCCAACGTACGAAATTTTGACAAAATAGTATGACCAGTTTTTGAATTAATCCAGAAAAACAATTTAAAAATTGTCACTTCAGCGCCGTCGAGCGCCCAAACTAAGCAACTTTGTACTAAGGTAAGTTTACTTAAATCGGCTAAATTTGCATGGTCTGAAGAATATGTGGTAGGTTTTTGTAAAGACCTTTTACAGACACCCTGTATAACTGCTTTTCTATATACCTCCATAAAAAGAATCCAACACAGAAAAATCAGGGGATCTTAGAGGCCACCTGACAGGTCCATTGGTACCAGTCCATTTATCGGGAAATGTGGTTCCTAAATCCCAAATATTCTCTCACTATATGACAATTGTGACTCGGAGCGCCATCTTGCTGGTAATAAATATTATATAAATCGGCCAAAGGAACATCCTTTAATATTCCCATTAGTACTTGTTATACCTAGGTGCTGTCTATTTTCGGCTAAAGTTCCTTCATAGATAAAATACTTAATTTTAGTGTCAAAAGTTTAGTTCTCGTGGAAATATTACGTGTTGGTTCTCTTGGGACCAGTACCCTGAATTGTTTCGGTTTAAGATACCAGAACTCGTAAAATAAGCCTTGTTGGACCATACCACCCTTCTTTCAAAATTTGCGTTATCCCGCAACATTTGTAGATGCCAGTTGCAAAAAACTATTCTACGTTTTGCGTCACTGGGATGCAAATGTTGGACGAGATGGTATTTGTTTGGTTTAAATTTATATTTTTTTTAGAGTTCTTGATTTTTTAATCCGAACTTCATCATACATTTTTCTGCATGATATGGATAGTTGTACCATGATAGAGGCAAAACATGTATTTCTTCTTCTTTCCTGTTTTCCTTGTTGTCAAAATTAGGCCTTGGATTTTTTAAAGTATTCGTGCTCAATGAGATTGGCTTGGATTTTTTGAAATTATCTTTTATCGGGTTGTCGTCTTTCTCGATATCCACGAAAAATTTAAATATGTAACAAAAAGCTAATAATAGATAACAATAATGATTAAAACATTTTTATTTTTATTTTTATTATGAATATTAATGATTTTATAACTTACCGATTAAAATACAGCTCCAAGGCTGGGTTCGCGTCTTCATTAGCTTAGATAAAACAAACATACACATCGTGTTTTTCATAATTTTCATATTTATTATCTTGTGTCATGTTGAACAATTTTTCACAGAAATAAAAAATAAACTTACAAAATCAAACAAACACCAGTAATATTTGACAATAGTCTGTAATGGCGCATTTACAGAATTTGGTTTTCTGCCATTGCTATCCGTGATTGACCATATGACATAGCCTTCTATATGAAGAATGATTAATTTTACAAAAAATGCTAAAATGATGCCTTTTTAATGGAAATAAATATGAACTATTATATATTTAAAAAGCTCTTAAAAAGAGGGATAAGACAAAGAAATGATATATAGTGTGTCCCATCTAGGAAAACACAAGTTTGGGTCACAACTCAAAAACCAAACCTTAAAACCCTAACTACGCCACTGAATTCTACTTAAAAAAAACTCTACAATAACCCATTCTTGCCTTATTGATAAGTTATCAAAAAATCGAGATACAGGGGAGCGTCACGAATGACAAATTTTCATAGTCGCCCGCAACCCTCACCTCTTTATCTTTTATAATAAGGGAGCTAGTAAATAAAAACACACGAAAACTGGACACCCTGTACATGAACCACCAAATAACACATCATCGTTGATACTCCGAAAGGTCGTATGTTTATTAAATAAAATAATGAAATTACATAATATCCATTATAAACACATACAATATATTGTTATTAAGTTTTTGTCTTCAACAGAAAACGAAGTTTAAATCTAAATTAGAATTAAAATTTTTTTAATAAGCATCTTTATTAAATCCACTTTATAAAACGCCCTAAGACAAATAATTATTTTTGTAGACAAACGAACTAAAGCATAAACGTAAAGAAAAATGTACAAATAATAATGCTAGACGCAATGTTATTGAGTGATACTGTGATACTTATGCTAAAAACACATTTTTTAAACCCTAATGTGGATGCTGTGTCCCCTAAAAGTGCAGTTATGATTTAAATTATTAAAAATGCATGGTTAATGGTGGATTTTAATTTTTGAAGATGAAAGAACTCTGTATTTTCAATAAGACGGGGCGAAGAATAAAGCAAATTGTGATTCAGCGGAGCGCTTACTTTATTTGATGGTCTGCGCGGTAACTGTGTCCATGAATCTGAAAATTTCAGTTTGTAATTATTGATTATCTTCGACAAATTTTGTTTGCTTGTTTTAAGTTGCCATTTTTATACATTGTAACATTTTACCCTTCTCGGAGTGTAAATTTCTAGATCCATGGATTTGAACACTTTCATAAAACTTCGCCAATAGCAACTTTTATTCTCGCGCTGGCAATAAGTCCGGAATTCACGATGTAAATGTCCGTAGCTATTCCAGACTAGTTCTAAATACAATTTCCGGATGCCCTATAATAATGGGACTCTACTTTAGGCACAGCATTTTAGAATTCAGTAACATTTTTAGCACATTGTGATATTTTAAGTTTAGATTTTTTTTCTCGTGGTCCCAAATTATTTAATTTTAAGTTCTGTTTTAAAACCAAAGTCCGTAATGTTTTCTCTTCAATTCCAAGGGTTGCCAAAAACAGACATATTTCTTTGCCGTTTCATTATTATTAGTTATTTAAAGGTACTATTTAAAGCCGATATTTTTACGCGATTCTAACGCTTCCGTTTGAAATCTTCTATGTTTCGGTAGAGTGTGGAATACAAGACCCGTCACAGAGATTTGTTTAGCATCCCATGACATAAGTTGTCAAAAGTAGTGGAAAATGTGACTGCGCTCTTCATTGGTCATAGTTAAACATTCAACACAAAATGTTCTTACTACCATCTACAAAACTAGCCGCGAGTAATCTTCTTTTTCTAACCGACATATGATCAATTGGTATTAGCTACTTTTACGACGTTAACGTCAGTCAACGGCATGCTATTAATTTCTTCAACTACGGCATACGACCTATTGGAATATCAACTACGACATGTAAATTACCTAAAGATTAACTAACTCGATTGAAGCCATACAAATGAAATTTCAAAACAACCTCCCCACCTCTTCGTTCTTCTATTTCATTTTAGTTCAGGTTAGTTTCGGGTTGCGTAAAAGCATTAAGTATTGAGGAAAAACATACTAAAATACCATATACCTTCTTTAACATGAACCCTTCCCTCGCACATACAAATTGGCACGCCACTGGCTTACATCGTAAATATTCCGGTTCTCATGAGAAGCAAAAACGAAATCATCGACAGGATTTCAAACTAATTTTATTTCATTAAAGCGAAGGCTACACTATAAACAAATGAGAGTAATAGGCTCTGCCTATACTCAGAAGCACTAATCGATACAAGAAGACTGAGTGAACCAAAACGATAAGGCCAGAGTCAAGTTTGGATTAGTTTAGAGTCAAGCTTGGATGTCAATCATTTATTGATTGACAAACTTGTCAAGCAGTTCTGGTGAAGTTCATAACCATGGATCAAGATTTCTTGAAATCTTGGATATAAACGTTGGTATTGACATAACATTTCTTGTCATATCCTGATTTTTGGATAATGTCTCTTGTCTTGATCTTGTCTTGAAATCAAGACAAGATCATGAATTTATGAAGATTTTGACGATCACTTAAGTAATAGTATATTATTAACCAAGGTTTATACAGCCATCATTATTGCCCGAGCGGCACGTTTAAATCACGAGGAGCGGAGCGACGAGGGATTTAAGACGCGAGGGCTATAAGCTGTCTAAACCGTGGTTAATATAATATTTTTTCCACTACTACAAACTTTTATAAGACATTTATCTTTATAGTATTAATAATTATAAAAAATGATAGGTAGGTATAAGTATATTTTTTAATCAAGTCACCTGCGCTTTGGAATCGGCAAAATATTTTGTTGTTTTGTCAGGTGGCTTTGTTAATGTCAATTTGTGTTCATTTATGTCATCAGATTTCACGTTTCACGAGTTTTCCGTTTTTTTAAAAAATGAGCGAAGAAAATGTTAGTGATATTATTATGTGTACACCTCCAGAATTAAGGATGGAAGCAGAAAAAATGTTGATTGTATCGATATTTTATAATATCAAGTAATCTAATATGTATTGATAATTACCTGGTTGCCTAACCACATTCATGTTTATGAATTCATGTTGTAGAATCAAAAAATCAAGTTACCTGCCTTCAAATAGATTCTTGAAGATCGGTCAATAATGGATTTCAATGCCTTATTATTGACCATGGTCAATTATAACTTATAAGGTAGAGAAAAACGATTTCTAACGTTAATAATCGGTCAATAATGGCGATGTTATAGGTTAGTATTGGAAAAACCATATTATCTAATATTCTAATAATATTTAAATATTATAAACCTTAAAACAATTCCTTAATAACATTTATTTTAATCTTAAGGAAATCTTATAAATTCATACCGTATAATAAACGCGGAAGTAATATCGGGTTTGAGTGTTCGCCAGAACTTTCAAGTACGCTTTAGTTAGATAATTTTGCTAATCCTCATATACCTTCATTATATGAATCTTAATTTTAATTTTTATGAAAAGTGAAAAGTTGTTTCTTTTGTTGAAGAATGATACTTTTAATAAACGTTCATGCCATAAATTAAACGCAGACAAAGAAGTAATTACAGAGAAAGGCTAATTAAATTCGGATTAATTACCCTACCGCTCAATTACGTAATAATTTTAGAGGTAAGTAGTTGTGAGTTTGAAAGTAAAGTATTTTTACTGTGAGAGCTGCCTCTTGGGATTAGGTTAGCCTTTAGTTGAGAATGGGCATATCTATGATAACCCTTCTCATTTACAGTCCCAATCATATATACCCTAAAATTGATTCTTAATAAACGCACACGACATGAACACACCTTCCACGCTTGTCATCGGTTACGTCGAAACCGATTTGATGTAGGGTTTTCATTATCTTTTATTTTCTTGTAAAGCTAAATTTGATTTTTTGTTGTGTCAGATTTGACGATTTTTCTGCAAATATCGTATATTCTATGGTTATAGTAAGATATATTATATAACTAAGTACATCTGAGAATAAATCAAAATGTGGGTGGGAAGTAGTTAGTGAGATTCAGGGTACAAAGAGGAAATGCGAAATGCATACAAGGGGCAACTTGCAAATGCTTTTAACACTTATTTATCTACCGTAGCTCCCAATTGTTAACTCAGCTAGGGAGTAGGCCATAATCTACCAAAATAGACCAATATCCCTAGACGATTCCCATAAAACTGTCAGACTCACAAGAAATTTTAAATATAAATCAAAAAACGTGTCCATATTTCTCTAAGAGACCTGAATATAATATTCGAATATTCGGTAACATGTTTCGCCTTTAAGGCGTCCTCGGGCCTAAAAAGATGTCAATTAACACGCATATAAGTGAGCGAATCTTAGTAGTAAACCTACCTGATACACCAAAAAACAATTTAAGAAGAATAAAAATGTCAAAATATAAAAAATATAAAAAAAAATGATAAACGTTACAATCACATCATTAAAAAACAGTTAGAACTTAAACTAAAAATTGTATATAAACAAATGGGTAAAACAACAAACTAAAAGTGTAAGGTTCGTCAAATAAGTACTAGGCATAGTAAGCGGGGGAGATGCAGTCACCCAGAGAACAAACTCAGCCAAAAATATAACAGCCATTAACACAAAGTACGAGCGTACCAGCATCAAGGACGTCAATGTTGTCAGTCGATAAAATTGGCGGAGAAAATTTATAAGGTTAAATGTTGGTTACTAGCAGTCCGCTGTTAGTATTTTAAGTTGTTAAAAATAAAATAAGGCTCGAAATTAAAGACCTCATTAACGCAGGTAAGGACGGGGCTCTTTTTAGCTTTCGTTATTTCTATTGTTTCTAATAGATCTAGTTTTTTACGCTTCTGACATTCATGCAAAACATTAACATTTTCAGATGGCGAGAACTGTTACTGAATAGTTAAGAGAGTCTAACTTTAGTAGTGGACATTATGAAATATCAACTTCTTTAATCAAATATATAATTGAGCCAGTTGTGGAACCTCTCGCTTACATAGTAAATCATACCTTAAAATACAGAGTGTTTTCGGACCAACTAAAACTTGCCATAATAGTCCCTATATTTAAAAAAGGTAATGAAACAAAGGCTGAAAATCACCGGTCCATAAGTTTACTTCCATCATTTTCAAAAATGTTTGAACGGATAATGGGTAACCGTATTATAGAGTTCATGTTACCGATTTTAAATATCGTGGCATTTCCATTTTTGATAAGCAGAATTGTCGAATTTTGGGGGAAGAGAATCCTTGTTATTCACGAAAAACCAATGCATCCTCTACGAGTCACCGTTTGGAGCGATTTTTGGTTCGGCGGAATAATTGGGCCATACTTCTTTTAAGACGAGGCTGGAACTGCACTAACAGTGAATGGCGAACGTTATCGTGCAATGTTAGAATAGTTTCTGTGGGCTGAATTAGACCAAATTAATGTGGAAAACTTATGGTTTCAACAGGACGGAGCGACCTGTCACACTGCGCGTGAAACAATGGACTCGTTACGACTGAAATTTCCTGGTTGTGTCATATCTCGCAATGGTGATCAGAATTGGCCACCACGATCCTGCGATATAACACCGTGCGACTTTTCTCTGGGGTTTTCTTAAGTCTCGTGTTTTTGCCAATAAACCAGTCGCAATTCCTGACTTGAAGAACGAAATTCGACGCGTCATTGATGAAATTCGTCCACAAATATGTGAAAATGTTATCAATGATTTCGTCAAAAGGGCATAGGCCTGCCAGCAAAGCCGCGGTGGACATTTGTCGGATATTGTGTTTCACACCTAATCGTGATATGTATTCTTTCTATTCCCAGTAAAGTTTTGACATGTTTCAAGAAATAAATGTGTTTTGTTAACAAATATATATGTGTGTTTACTTTGGGACACCCCTTATTTCTAAGGGTAATCTAAGCTCTATAAATATTGATATTCCCATCTACATTATGGATTCAAATTACTCATACTTATCACGATCTCAAAGAAACTAATCAAAATAATCTAAATGTTGATTATAATTTTGTGGTCCAAGACGAATTCATTTCCGTAATTTTCTTTAGCAACTCAGCATCTAAATAAGTACAAATATTTACTTAAGTATTCCCTTTAATATGGAAATCGCGGTGTTTGTAATTAAGCAAGAAATTTTCCAGCCTTTGAACACTGCGAATATTGCAAATATTCTTCTAATAACCACTGAATGGTATAAAACAGACAAACAGATACAAATTGTGTGGTAACAAAAGGATGCCAAGCGACCAAAACAAAAGGTTTGATTGCTGTTAATAACGTTGCTAATGCACAATGTTGGCATATTCTGCTAAATTAACGTATCCGTAGTTGTAATTATTGTTTAACCAACAACCTCTTTTGAATTAAAAAAAAACAGTCGGCAATACACTTTACAGTAAGATCTAAAATCCGCGTCAAATATGAAGAAGCCACCTCGTCATCTGCTTACGCCACGGATCGATCTCGAGCGACACGAGACACGAACATTTTCAACAACGAACAAGGTCAAGGAATAAACATGTTTGCATTTCCAACGTATCCTGAAGAGTAAGTACGTATGCACCGTTTTAGGATTGTTGATAAAAATGTAAGGAAAGGTAACAAAATTTCTGTTCAATATTTAAGAAGAAATAAAGGGATACATAAGATTATTTCGTACACCTGCCAATTTCGCCGTTTGGTCCAATCGAACCGTCTCGATTAAGCCAATCACCTAGTATAATACTGATAAAACCCCTTGGGATTTTAGCGATTTAACGTCGCCATTGGCCCGTCTAGTTCTGTCACAATATTTCGAAGTATATATCAATCAATGTCAATTATTTGTTTCTAACTTTTTCATAAAATTTCTGATATTTTAATACAATTACATTAGCACTATATTTATTTACCTACTTGTTTTTATATTATAATACACCCATGTCTATTTTTTCTCCAATAAGCTTGTTATTGTAAATTACACAACATTTAAAAAAACCTCTCAATGTCATTTATTATATTATAAAACTAATCTAAAATTCTGACGTATTGCTTTTGCTTTAACATTGTTTGAGACACACGTCATATTTCTGTCGTGACCCAGTACAAAGTTAAAGTAAAAGCGTGGAACTCAATTCTATGAAATGTAATGTAACGTAATACTAATCTAAGCGGCAACGCAGCATTTGTGCTCAATTACTATGTTTATATGTAACTACTAAATGCTAAAACAATGAGGAAAGTACATTATATTTACATGCAATATAATTGGCAATACCGCATATTACAGTAATGGCAACGTTGTGCATCCATAAAAATATAAGTTAAATCAAAACCTTATGTATAAAAAAACACGGTCGGCGATTCTGTATCATTTCCTAACACGTAAATGTAAATATGATAAACGCCGCTTGCATAGTAACAGTGGATGTCTTTCTCATTGGTTGGCAACAGTATTGTGACGTGAAATAAACCATCTTGGATTGTGACGTATCAGTACCTGATTGGTCAAGGTGTCGGTAGACGGTACGAAACGGACAATGTTTTGTCAACAGACTAGTGTCACGCTGATTTCTACAGAGAAATGTTGCGCTCCGTGGAAAGACAAATCCTCTACGTAAAAATGGTTGGAAAGTATTTGAACGTATTTGAAAGTATTTAAAAGTAGTAAAAAGTATTTAAGAAGAGTTAAGTGGTTGTTTGACCAGTCTAAGTTAGAAATGTGTTAGTATGTCATACCCATGCTAGGGTATAAAATGACAAAGTGATTGATTTGTTAATAAAAACCTGTGCAATAAAATTCAAAAGAAATTTTATTTTCCAGTTAAAGCAAAGTTTTGAACCAGTCGACTTATGGAGATACAGGTTAAAGTATTTTGTGCCGTTCATTGTTACAAACGTGTTCGCGCACAAACATATTTTGCTGCAATGCTGGCAACCAAACATACAACAATAAAATTACAATAAATGTATTTTGGCTGTCAGCCTCAAACTAAACAGTTTTCGTCGGGACATTTGAGGTTCACGAAATAATCGTGCCAAATATCACTCAACCATCATTTTTTTATTGGTTAAATTTTCCATTGTTCACTCAAACTTATTTGGCAATTTTACTCGTTGAACTTTGGGCATGTCCAAATTCAACTCGTAAAATTTCCAAACAAAAAAGTTTTCGTGACAGCTGAAAAATTTAACCGATAAAAAAACGAGGTCTTGTGATATTACTATTGAAAATACTGTTGGTCGACTTCTATATTAGTAAGAACTGTCTACTTTATCCGTAAAAGTCTAATTAGACACACTATATTGTTAGAGGTCAAGCTGTGCGTAAGAGCCATTACGTAATATTATAATGCCTGTATTAACAAGGGCAATTTTCGTTAACGCTCGTACCTAAATTTTCGAGATCGTGTGTAATAGGCTTCTTAGCACTCTTGGTATGTCATATAATATTTCATTTTCTCTCTAAAATGTACTATCACTAAGTAAGCCACAATTAATAAAACATTTCAAAAATATTTTTATTTTATTTAATTTTTATATGATTTTACGAAATTTGCCGGAAAGCCAATTCCATGAAACACACAAGATATTCATGAAAGAGGTACTTCTTACTAGCTACCCACATTTTTTAATTTTAGTGTAAAGCATTTACTTCATCGCTTTAGTGCTTCTTTTCGGGTCCGCTCGCCTAACGGTCCAATCACGCGCATTTTAAATTATAATTAAACCGACGAAATATATAGTTTACCCTCCATAGATCGATTTTTCGGTTTATACGATGCAATATACCCGACCTCACCCTATAACGCTTTTATGCCGCGAGATGTAGGGGAGCATGCCTTTTTATTAAACTTGTTAACATACGAAATACAGTTTACTTTTAAGAAAATTCGTAATTGATAAAAAAGTATTCTAGGAAGCACTACTGTTTGTAGCGTAAACAATAAAGGTCGAAATGATAAATTTCTTTAATCCCCGTAAGCCTTTTGGATAAGAGATAACGAAGAAAAATGAGAACATAATCCTTAGCAAGATTACAAAAATAATTATTTGTATGTTAATATAAGCGAAACAAGGCATTAAAGATTTTTTGCCGGAAGGCTTTTAAATAAAAGGGGTTGTTTACAGTTTTATTATCAATCTGATTCATGAATTTTGTAAAGTACAGGGTGTCCAGTTTTCGTATGTTTTACGGGTTATCTGCGTTATTAGTAAAGATAGAAGGTTGCGGTTCTCGCAGCACTGTGTTACTTTTTTGAGAAAGAAACGATGCCAGGACAGGATTTGTAAAGCCCCCTAAGCTTTTTTAGATACGGGGTGATTTTGAAAATTTTGCATTTTAGGACATATCTCGTATAATATAATATATAATATAATATATAATATCATATATCGTATCTCGGTTACGCTGAAACTTATCAAAAAGGTAAAAAATGAACTTATTAGTTTTTTTCACGCAGAATCCAGTGGCTTAGTCAGATTTTTTCTATGTTTAATCGTTTTCGAGAAAAAGAGCAAACTTGCATTTTTTTAAATGAGACACCCTATATATTTTTAGCTATTATGATTCAGTTTATCACAAGCTTTTCAAAAATATATAATACTTTATAGCTGTTTTTAAATCCAAATTGTGAAATGGTTCATTTTGTTCTCAACAATTAAACTTATTATTTGGGTATGTTAAACTGATATTTAAAAGTACTCATTTTGAATAAGTACGAAAATCAAAATACATAATGTATAAAAATTAAATCTATTCAAGGCGACCTGTTGACGTGAACAAAAAACAGTATTATTAGCTTTTCTACACAGTAAAAGTTACTGCAGAAATGAGTATCGCAGTTAGTTAACATGATTTTTTGTTAAGCCACTTGCAAAATGTGATTTATAAAATAAGCCAACATTTACATAAAGTATTAAGTTAACTAACTTAGTAGTTAATTTTACTCTACAATAATATCAAATTCATTTTAAAATAATGACATATTTTATCAGTAACTATTTGACTTAAACGTTATCAGTTAAATTGACAAAAAACGAAAGTGGACCTCCTGGGACTTTAAAAGAATGTTAAATCTGATTATTCTGTTCTAACAGTGAGCCCTCAAAGATATCCAAAAATTATCAAAATCGGTTCATACATAAAAAAATTATAAGCTATCAAGAAAGGATGCTAGTTAATTTGACCCACAGTATACTTTATCGTGACTTTAATTTCTGGGTTGTTACTCTCGCGAAACTTTGCAGTGAAGTTTGCAGAAGAAATTCAAAATAAAAAAGTTTACTAGAGCGCGGTAAGTACCTCAATTTAACACTATACAGTGTGTGTATAAAGTCTGGAAACGGCTTAATAACATCACAATTTATTGGCCGATATAAACAAAATTTGGTACAGTTGTGTAAGAGGATCTGACGCACCGAATGACGATATTGGCGTTGTTGTCAGCTTTTTAGTTTGTCTGGAATTCGAACGAATTTTATATTTTTAAATGTAACACCCTGTATGTTTTTTTATTTATAGCTTTTACTTCAAATTTGTTACACTTTTGGCATAACATACTTTATTCCTAATATCAGTAGTTTGCGAAATAACGAGTACAATTTAGAAAAAATATATTTTTTTACTCTATTGAAGTAGCCGATGGAAATTCATTATTATAAAATAAATAAATAACACTCAGGTTATAATTTCCACTATATATATAGTGGAAATTATAACCTGAGTGTTATTTATTTATTTTTTAATATATTTTTTATATTAAATGTTCAAACTGTTTTCCCTGTACAGCTTGACAGTGTGCTAATTGAAAATAAAATTTTTCAATTGTGTTGTAAATCATTTCTGGCGTTATTAATTCAAATTCGGCCAAAACTGGACGCTGCAAATAGACCAAATCTTGAGGTTTTGTGGTATAAACTCTGTTCTTCAAGTATCCCCATAAAAAGTAGTCGTTAGGCGACAAATCAGGGGACCTAGGTGGCCACTCGATTGTACCCCTTCTATCGATCCACCTATTCGGAAAAGTGTTGTTCAAAAATTCGCACACGTTTCGACCAAAATGGGGAGGAGCTTCGCCCTGTTAGAAGAATGTACTTGCATAATTTGGACCCATTACATTTCGTATAGTAGGTAACATTTACGTATCCAAGAACTTAAGGTAAAGTTGTGATGTCAAATTTTCATCAATAAAAAATGGACCGATCTTGTGGTTACCCAGAAGCCCAGCCCACACATTCAATTTTCCAGGGCGTTGTGTATGACCTTCTCTCATTCAGTACGGATTTTCATTTGCCCAAAACCTACAGTTGTGTCTATTAACTGTACCATTTAACATAAACGTTGATTCGTCCGAAAATACTATAAATATGAAAAACTGGTTATATTGGTCAAACCTTGATATCATAATATCACAAAATTCAATTCTTCGCTCATAATCATCTTCTGATAACTCTTGAACTACATGTATTTTAAAAGGGTGATATTTATGTTTATTAAAACATTATGGACGGATTTGAGGCAGACGTCACTTACTTGAGAAATCTTTCTTAATGAAGAAACAGGGGTTTCAACAACAAGTTGTAAAATTTCTAAACTTTTTTCTTCATCTACTACTGCAGGTCGTCCTAATCGTCGCCTATCTCTACAATTTCCAGTTTCTTCGAACCGTCGGACAGTTTTTAGAACAGTTGCTTTTGAAATTGGATTTCGGTTTGGAAATGCGTCATTAAATAGATTTTTAACCTCTTCGTAAGACCTGACCCTGTCGCCATATCCTCTTATCATAAGAATTGTAATTCTTTCACTTTCAGTTAAAGACATTTTTGCATGTAGAAATGACAACTTTTATGACTTTACATCGAAACTGAACTGGTGTTTTATTTATTAATAAATAAAACACAATTTGTTGATATTTTCAAAACACGTCGTTATTTCGAAAACTACTGATATTAGGAACAAAGTATGTTATACCAAAAGTGTAACAAATTTAAAGTAAAAACTATAAATGAAAAAATATACAGAGTGTTACATTTAAGAATATAAAGTTCGTTCGAATTCCAGACAAACTAAAAAGCTGACAACAACGCCAATATCATCATTCGGTGCGTCAGATCCTCTTACACAACTGTACCAAATTTGGTTTAAATCGGCCAATAAATTGTGATGTTACTAAGCCGTTTCCAGACTTTATACAAACACTGTATATAGTCCAAACTATATACAAACTAACTAACAAGATAAAGTTTGATTTTTCAACGTATACAGAGTGTGTCCTAATTTAATGGGGATAAATTGTTTACCTTATTACTTATCTTAAGTATTGAATTAAAACGTAATTGCAGGGGTAGGGTGAAAAAACGTATATATGTTCAATCAAGTTCTAAGTGCCAAACCCGTCCTAAAGCTTTTCTTTCTATTCTACACAGAGTGTGTCAAAAAACATAACGTTATCAAAAGAATTAATGGTCGTCAAAATGCGCCTTTGTTAACCTATTGTCACGTCTAATTACGGTAGAAACTAATTAAAACAAAACTAATTTGTGGGCGCAATTATTCAAATCGTGACGCGGTCCTTTTCAACGGACATTAAACAGCTTAAATTTTGACAATGCGTTGACTAATTTTAGGAGCAAATTTTCGATTCACTGCATGTCCAGTCAGGAAGCAAAAATCTAATTATGATGAGAGTGGCTCAAATATTTAGGTTAAACCATATACGGAGAGATATATTGTTAATATTTATATCATAAAAAGTTACCACTTTATTATAATTTATACAGGGCGGTGCATCGACCCATGCAACATAGGAAAACCCATGCAAATTTTAAGGAGGACAAATAGTCGCTTGAAAAGCAAAGCCGGCTATAATACGTTATAAGTAGTAAACTTCGCTCGCCTTCCCAAACACAAATGGTTTGGTGAAACTTGGGAAGGCTAAAACTTTTAAGGCTTTAGGTTAAAGTTTAGAATTGAAAAATGTCAGTTCAAATCTTCGGCATTTGTTATCTTTCAACTTTTAACTTTCGAGTGTTCTATAATTTTTTGGTTGCATCATTTAAAGGTTTATTGAAACTTTAAAATTTAATTCCAAAAATATGGAATATTCAAAAACTTAAGTTAAAGTCAATCTTCAATAGACATTCAATAGTATATTACAATACGAGACGGAAAATGTTTCATTGCTGGTCGAGAGATTATAGTTTATCCAGACGCGTAGCGTAGCGTAGCGTCGAGATAAACTATAATCTCGAGACCGCAATGAAATTTTCCGTCGAGGATTGTATACTATTTTATTTTCAGCCATGAATTTATGATTGAAGTAATATTTATAGTAATATTCATGATTTTGCACGATAGACTTTTTTGAAATAATCAATTTTGTCGCACCGGTTATTACCTTTCATTTCCATTGTTAGTCGTTGTCACCAGTTGGCAGCAGTTGTCGCTTAAAATTTTTTGAAAGTCGGCGTTTTTTTAAGAACAAGAATACAGAATAAAGATGTTCTCCGATAGTGACGACGAGTTAATTAGCTGTACTCCGCCTGATTTGAAAGAAGCAGCGGATAAGATTGAAGAACGTCTGCTACCTACAAAAAGTAAGCTACGTTATGAGAAAGCTTTTAATACATTCCAGGCGTGGTGCAGCAGCAGAGGAACAACCAATGTTACATCAGCATCGGAGACCGTTTTGTTGGTCTATTTTGGTGAGATCTCTAAAGCAAAAAAATCTTCCACTTTATGGGCTACCTACAGTATGATAAAAAGTATACTGAAACTTAGAGAAAAGGTCGACATTTCCAAGCATTTAAAACTTGTGGCTTTTTTCAAGCGAAAAATGTAGGCTTTCGGCTTAAAAAGTCAAGTGTTTTTTCAAGAGAAAACATCATAGATTTTTTGGTTCGAGCACCTGAAGAATTTTTGTGTATAAAGATTGCGCTTATTGTTGGGAGTCTCGGGAACATGCAGGAATGATGAACTAGTAAAGATGAAAATTTCCCATGTTAATGTTTTGCAAGAAAAGGTCGTCATCGAAATCCCTGATACGAAGACATATATAAATAGATCCTTCATCATAAGTGACCCAAATTGGATTGACGTCTTTCAGAAATATGTGACTTTGCGAAACAACATTCAAAATGACAGGTTTTTCGTCCAATGGAGAAATGGAAAATTGCAATAATTGCATCTTCCACTTTATGGGCTACCTACAGTATGATAAAAAGTATACTGAAACTTAGAGAAAAGGTCGACATTTCCAAGCATTTAAAACTTGTGGCTTTTTTCAAGCGAAAAATGTAGGCTTTCGGCTTAAAAAGTCAAGTGTTTTTTCAAGAGAAAACATCATAGATTTTTTGGTTCGAGCACCTGAAGAATTTTTGTGTATAAAGATTGCGCTTATTGTTGGGAGTCTCGGGAACATGCAGGAATGATGAACTAGTAAAGATGAAAATTTCCCATGTTAATGTTTTGCAAGAAAAGGTCGTCATCGAAATCCCTGATACGAAGACATATATAAATAGATCCTTCATCATAAGTGACCCAAATTGGATTGACGTCTTTCAGAAATATGTGACTTTGCGAAACAACATTCAAAATGACAGGTTTTTCGTCCAATGGAGAAATGGAAAATTGCATAATCAGGCTATTGGATATTATTCAATCGCGAGTTTTCCTCAAAAGATAGCTACTTTCTTGAAACTTCCAAATGTAGGGTATTTCACGGGTCATGCCTTTCGACGAACAGCCGCTACTTTATTGGTTGATAATGGAGCTGATGTTTTGCAGCTAAAAAGGCTCGGCGGATGGAAATCGAGTGCAGTTGCGGAGGGATATGTAGAATCCTCACTAGACAACAAACGAAAGACTGCTAAAATGTTATCATCTTCCTCTAAAACTGTTGATTTACCAAGTATTTCAAGTGAAGCTGCATCGCAAGAAATACGAATTTCAAATCAAACTCAACTTCAAGAGGGTTTGAGAATTTCTGTAATAAATAACAATGCCAATTTAACAATTAACGTGTATAAATGAAAATATGAATAAATAAAGAATCGGATAGTTCCTGTGTTCTTATTTTACCCCGTTTTTATAAGTCATACTCAAAAATACCGGGCAAGAAAATGAGGATTGAAATGTATTAGGATGGAAACGTATTTTCCGTCCTAGGATGGAAAATGTGGATCGGAAGTAAGAAGACAGAAATGTGACATTTTCAAATTTCTAAAAAGACAGGAATGTCAATATTACATACATGGCTGAAAATAAAAAAGTTTACGGTTTGAAATATTATCCCTAGTCTATAGTCGGATTCCACTATGTCGGTATGCTTCGACTTAATTACAATTACTGCTGAAGGCGAAATTTAGAGAGTTCTTGTCCTAACCAGTTGAGCCTTGTAACAATCGATACCAGTTTAGGAGAGTAATGTAAACTTTGACAGACAAGTGGCAAGTTTACGTCAAAAGTACCATTGTATAGGCATAAAATACAACTGAAAGGGCTTAGGCCCAAACTATCAACCTAAAGCCCAAACTAGTATGTACTATATGATCTCTGAATCAGTAGAATCAGAGGTTTCAAAAATGTTTCAAAATATAAAAACCAATATGGCGGTATATGGAGCTCATTTTCCATAAAATCGAATGTTAATAGGTTAACAATTAATTTGAAACCATCAGTCATAATATAAATGACGGGTGACTGGTCTCGTTCCAAAATTTATTTCTCAGGGGTGCGTTCGTATTGTTGCAAAAGGTTGCATGTAATATGAATTTTGAATATATCTTTTTAGTTTTTTTATTCATTTGTAATTTAAAGAAACAAAGTAGTAGAGGATTAATACACTTTCATTGTCACCCCCCACTCCTCTGACGTCACATGACCTTGAACGCAGGTGTTCAATGATGTCACATGACCTTGACCTTGAACGCAGGTGTTGGTATCACCTTGACCTTGACCTTGAACGCAGGTGTTGGTATCACCTTGACCTTGAAAATTTACGTCATATGACCTTGACCTTGAACGCAGGTGTTGGTATCACCTTGACCTTGAAAATGTACCTTGAAGTTTTATGACCTTGATGTTGCATGACCTTGAGCGTGCATTGTTTGTGGTATTATTCCCCCTCCATTACCTCGAAAATTTATCCTATAAAAAGGTCCCTTTCCTACAGAGCCGCATAGTCACACAGGCATTGATAACTGTTGCCTTGAAAGTTGAATAGAAATATTGTGTTTGTGGTGTGTTTTGTGAAAGTTATTAAAGGTATTTTATTACATATTTCAATAATGAGTCTTTCACAGCAGACTTTGGCTGAAATTAATAATATGATAAACAAGGATGTTGAATTTCTCGAGCACCGAAAAATTTCAACACTAACAGTGGGAAAAATTTATATCATAAAACAGATAATATTTGTTTCAACACGTTTTGGTAAAAGTATTGTTGTTACTTTATATGATAAAACACATAATGTAACATTTGAAAGTTTCTTACCCAAGCGTGTTGCTGAAACATTATCAGAGGCAACTGTTGACATAATGAATAAATCATGTGACAAATTTACCCTAACATATTTGGGGCAAAGCTCACATGTATTTTCTGGGGGTAATACTAGAGCATTATTAAATTTTGGGTGTTTAGAATAAACAATGTTGTGTAAAGAATATTTTAATATATAGTTTATCGTATTTTTAATTTTAATTGATAATCTAAGAAAAGTGTAATAGGTACCTAGTATCAGAAAACACAATCACAATCTCATTATTCTATTGTAGATGTGTGACAATGTTGCTGAAAAACAAGATACGTATATAAGTTGGTTAGCATGCAAATTAAGACGTATGGCTCAAGATATACTACAGTTTTCGATGTTTGACGGTTCCTGTTTGGATTCAACTGGCTGTCAGTACAGAAAGTATGTGCGTGATGCAATCAATTTTATGGCTGGTGCGCATCTATGTGGACAATATCTCTACGGATCCATAAACCTGAGTGAATTTTGTGCTGAAATGATTGATAATGATCTTGCCAAGTTTGTCATTCATATACCAGATCTAGCAAGTGATTTGGTAACAAAATTTAATTTGGTTGATTATGTGGATCCCGACGATATTACTTATATCGTAAAAGATGGTGTAGTCATCCGCAGCGATGGTGCAAATGGTTGTGAAATAATGGACAAAGTAGAAGATCAAGAAAAGTAAAATTACTTATTCGAACAACTTTTGTTTGTAAAAACATGTTCTGAACTGTATTTCCATAAACCAGTATAATATATAATATATATAAATGTATGTATATATTATTATAAATAATGGTCATGTTTAAAAATAAATGTTATGGTTTAATATATATAAATAAAACCAATAGGAAATAAATTGTTTGTAGTAAAAGCATTGTTTTATTTTTCCCAACATAACAAACCCTATATAAGCGTTTGTAAGATGAAAACCTTATGAAGTTATATAAGTAGAAGGTAAAATAGCAAATTAGTTTAGTTTAAGTTAAGGATGAGTCGAAGTAACAGCACAGTTGATAAGTTTGGACGTAAGAAAACCAATGAAAAATGTCGGTTTTTACGTGGACCACCTGGAAATGGATTCAGGCTTACTCTCGATGATCAGTATGATATGCAAGGAAAATCCCTAGAGAATGTTGCATCACCTAAAAAACCAAATGATGCTGCTACTCAAGAATATGTTCTCACTCAACGTGATCTCCTGCGTATACAACTAACTGCTGTAATTGTTAAGAAATTATCAGATCTGCGCATACAAGTTGCTGACGAAATTAGTAAGAATGTTATACAATTTTTTGAGCGAAAAATCATAGGATTGAATACAGATATTTCTCGGAGATTCGCTGTATTGAATGAAGAAATAAATCACTTAAAGGAGAAAGTACAGAAAACTAAAGAAAAAGTTGATAGAAATTTTCATCCAGAATTTACATTCGGAAAGTAGACAGAAGGTTTCATCATGATAAATAGAAGGAAAAAGTAACAAAATACTTTGGTAATTGTATTGTTATAGCAATCACCTAAGTTTAGTTCTTAAGGTCTTTATTGTAATGCTTTTATGATAATAAACCGATTTGATTGTTTATTTACCTTATTATTTAAACCAATCTGGGAAGGGAAATATTAAAATAAAAGATACATGTGCTAATTTTACAATAAGTGTTATCTATTTTCTGGAAAAATATTTTATAAACTACATTAAGTACTTAAACAATATCAGACTTATCTATCCAAGAATTAAATTGATTAGGGAAACCCAACCATTTTACAAACAATTGATCGATGTGATTTTTCTGACGTTTTCTAAGAATTTTTTCAACAAGATATACGTTTGGGTTGGTTGTCTTTTGTAGTTCAGCTTCGTAGAAACAACCTTTAATCGGTTCACCTTCTAATGATTCCAGTATGTAAGTAGGTGGATTTGTGATGTTGCTTTTTACTATTTTGAAGAGTTCTGTTGACCATGAAGGTGTATACCCCTTTTCGAATATGGATTTGTATTTACTGATGCGAACTATATCACCCAGATGGAATTTATATTTCTTCGGTCTAACCTTTAAATAATCGTATGCCCTAATTTGGGTATCTTCTAACACATTTTTGGGCTTCATGCCGATGGTGCGATGCATTGTGTTATTATAGACGCTTGTTACTGATGGTAATAGTTCCACCCACCGGTAGGAACCTCTAGTCGAAAATTGTTTGTATAATGCACTCTTCAAAGTTCTTATAACACGTTCAACAATTGCCGCCTTTTTCGTGCTAAATGTAGAATAATGATTTATATTAAATTTTTTCATAAGGGCTTGAAAGCGACTATTATAGAATTCTTTTCCCTGATCACTTTGTAAATTGTCTGGTGTATACGATGCCTCTTCAATTATACTCTTCATTGCATTGGTCACTTCAGCACCGGTCTTGTTTTTGATTGCTCTGGTGTACACAAATTTGGAGTAACAATTGATGCATACAAGGATGTAGCGATAACCATCGTTTTCATCAGCATATTGTTGCATTTCCGCTAAATCTATTTGCCATAAATCCTTGTATCCTTTAATGATCGTCCGCCTTCTAATAAAGTTTTTTCTAGCAGTCCGGTGCAGTTCATTAACAATTTCAATTTTTCCCCTGCTTGCTTCCATATTTTGTAGCGAAGCGAACACGTCTCATTAGACACTGAGCAAAGGAAACAAGGTACATAATTTAATATATTATTTGTTCTTCACGAAGTTCCTCAACAATTGACATAATCTCATTGTCATGCCCAGTATTACCAGCTAATTTTGAACTCCACAGCAATCTTAAGCGATCAACCAACTCCTTTGGTTTATTCCAATAAATGTATTGAGGTGATTTGGAAGAAAGTAGTTTCTTGTTGGGTATTTTTATTTTTTCAGCGATGTTATTTTTTACAACAGCACCACCTGATTTAGTGCCCGCCGGCATCAGTAGTGGTTTTATAATATGCAAATATTTCATTAATCTGGTTTCTCGTAGACCCATATTTTTGTCATAATTTTCATATGCTGCACTAGTTAGTTCTAAAATATCCGTGTATTTCTGTAGCACACCATCATCGATTTTATCGTGTTGTGTTAGAAATGGTGGATTTCTTAAAAAAAGCAAATCGTAAAGTTGAGGCGTTCCATCAAATACACCAACATTTTTCCCGTTTTTATATAAAGAAATTTTGCCATTTGGAAAACGCACTTCTAGGTTACCAATATATCTTTTAAGGTGATTCGGTTTTTTACCAAAATGTACACCATAAATGGTATCGTATTGAGATGGCTTATTTTTTAAGCCATTTAAGTACGCTTGAATCTTGTCGAGCGGTGGTGAACTTGTATAACTTGAAGGGGAAGGTGTCTCAAACAATGTAACATTGGTATCACGTTTCGGTGTTGTATCGATGTGAGCTTTTCGGCTTATCCGCGGTGTAGACGATTGAAATGATGATATGTGATCGGATATTTCCTCAGGCTCCTCCATTGTGCTAGTACTACGACTATATTGCTTTCCTTGGGTTTTGGGTTGCTGCTGCTGCTGGCGTTGCTTTACTACATTAGATATAGATGTTAGTGGTTTAGTGATTGGTTCGTAAAATTTATCCAAGTCGAGCGCACTTTGTGTCTTCGCCGCCTTGAATTGCTTAAATTTTTTTCGAACAGCATTGGTCGTTTCCACTAGTTTTCGTTTTAAGTCAATTTCTTCATTCATGGTGTTGACAAACTACCGAACAGCAATGAAATGAATGCATTCATCACTGTTAAACAAATATATAGCTATCAAGTCCCTTGCGATATCTTCCCGAATTTACATCACTATCTTTATCGATAACCAAGAATCCATATTTATTATCCCAACATTTCGAGCACATTTCCTGAAATTGTGTAAAATTCAGGTCGGGCGATACATGATCGGAAAAAACGTGTCTCATATTCATTTCATCTTGTTTAAACATAATAATAAAGTTGGCATTATCTCGCACAAGCTGTTTGGGAACTCGTGAATATGTTTGAGCCAAATAAAAGGCATCCACATTTTTGTGACGTCCCATACAAAAAAAAGATCTTATGACATCCTGTTTTTCGCACATAACATCATCAAATATAAATATCGAATTAGGCTTTGCGTCCGATGGTTCCACAATATTGCAAGCATCACTGAATGCATAGTAACCAAGGCCCTTGATGGGTGTAAGAATTTTCCTCAAATATTCGTATTTTGGTTGATGTAGGGACTTGGAGTAGATATAAACATTTTCAAAACGAAGACCCAAGGGGTGAGTAAGTAGTGAAATCATAACATTGGTTTTGCCACAATTCGAAGGTCCAATTATTATTCCACGAATGGATGATGGAAGCAAAGGACCGTGTTTCCTTAACAATTTCTGTTCATGTCCACACCCAACTTTTTCATCGAGATTATCGATGGGGAATTTTTGTTTCAAATGTACTATCCGCATATTGATAAAATCAATACTTTATAGCAAACTTTTCACTTAAATGGTCATTCAGATGCTGATCACCGGACGAAGTAGATCGTCTCGTTTACAGACTAAGACTGGAAGAGGCTTTGTTAACTCCTTAATTAATAACCTGCCGGTGGAGCTGCATATCCCAGGTTATCAATATTGTGGTCCCGGAACAAAAGTGATTAAACGTGTGAAAAGAGGTGATCAAGGAATTAATCCTTTAGACGTGGCGTGTAAGAAGCACGATTTAGCTTACTTACGTAATAGAGACAATTTAAGTGAGCGGCACCAAGCAGATTACGAGTTGGAACAAAGTGCTTGGAAACGAGTGAAATCTGCAGACGCTAGCGTTGGTGAAAAGAGTGCTGCGTGGTTGGTAACAAACATTATGAAAACAAAGCAACGTTTTGGTATGGGTGTGTCATCAAGCAAAAGGAAGGGTCGTAGATCAAAAATTACCAAGAGGAAGCGGCGAGCTGGTAAGCGACGTGCTGGAAAGCGGGTGCGTGTGCAGAAAGTAGCTTTTGGTTCTGCTGTTCGACGTCCGATTCGAGCAGAATTGCTAAGAGGTGGTGGAAAGAAAATGAATATTCTAAATGCATCGAAAATAGCCGTTACAGCAGCCCGCAAATCAGTAAAAGAAGCAGGTGGTAAACGAAAAGTTCGCACACCTAGGATTATTCCTATTCCTAAAACTGGTGGAGTATTACCATTAATACCAATATTTGCTGGTCTGTCAGCCTTAGGCTCGTTAGCAGGTGGCGTCGCCGGCATTGTTCGCACCATCAAAGAAGTGAAGAAGGCAAATGCAGAAAAAACAGGCGCCACTTTAAAACTAAGAGGAAATGGATTATATCTGAAACCATATCGTTCAGGTATGGGATTGTTTATGAACCATAGGAATATGTCAAAAAACTAATTGAATCCCTACCCCATAGACCGCTATCAAATGTCGATCTGGAAAAGTATGTGTTAAAACTAAAGATACCTCACTTTAGGGGAGTTTATATGCGAGATGCATTACCTGCACGTGGTCCCCGACGGTATGAAGCAGCCATTGTTAATTTGGATAGCGCATCGGGGGTAGGGACGCATTGGGTGGCATATCGAAAAGTCAACTTTGAAGTAACATACTATGATAGCTTTGGTGATTTGCCACCACCTACCGAATTGGTGAGATATCTGCAAACAGGTTCGAACGCGTCGAAAAACATTTACTATACATACGATCGTCAGCAAGAATTCGATTCAGTTTGGTGTGGCCATCTGTGTTTGAAGTTTCTCTCCGATATAAAATAATAATAATAATTATGTCTTTGACGTCACAAGTTGAACGCGATAACTACACAAAGATCTTGCACTCACTTAAAGTGTTTAAACAAGTGGGTGGATTGTTGAGAATGACTGCCGAAGAATTAGAAAACGTGCCGAAGGAAGTAATGATTTCGATGGCGCCAAATGAAATTGCTCTAGTTTGGGATAAGCTGTCAAATGAACTGAAAAGTGACGAGGATATGATGAAATATCAGTTTTGCTATGAACATTACAATAGCGACAGTGACGATTCCAACAAGGATGTGGGTGATGGGCCATTGCCTCGAAAATTATTTTGTTGTTACTGCAAAATCAGTGATGTGAATATAACAGCTGAAAATTCGATTAACACGACATCAGATGAGAAGAAAAAAAAAAGCGCTAGTGTATTAAACCCATTGAACTGCTGCAAATGATAATAAAAACAATCACAAATAGCTACTTAACGTCAGTCATGTCGCATACATTCACGCTAACAGGATCCTCGAGCGTGTTAAGCGCCGACTTTTATCCACCCATTGAACTGAGTACAACAAGTAAATATGGTCTTGCACTTGTGGGATTTTACACATATAATTCAATTTTTAACATTGATGAAAACAACAACTCATTTGGTTACATAATTGATGAAAACAACAGCTCATCTGGTAAAATAAGGAATGATGAAAAAATATCACATCTACTGACCATTCCACCAGGAGCATATGAAATTGATGAAATTGGTCAAGCTATGTTGACAGCCCTAAAAGAGTCAACCCGCGACGATAGTGATGAAATATTTTCGTTAACAGCCAACAATAATACATTACAATGTGAGATGAAATCGAAGTATGACATTGATTTGGGTGGTGACAAAAGTATTGCCAAAATGTTGGGGTTTGACGCTAAAGTGTTAAAAAAAAATGAAAAGCATCAGTCAGTGTACAATGTGGATATTATGAAAGTACGCATTATACGGGTTGATTGTAATATAATCTCTGGTGCATTCCTGAACTCGTCGAAATGCCACATCCTATTTGAATTTGATATTGACGTTGAAGCAGGGTATAAAATTACGAAAGAGCCGCAGAATATTATTTATATGCCGATTATACCGGAAGGACGTCAGTTCATAGACAACATCAGTCTGCGAATCTTGGATGACGACGGAGATCTGATTGACTTTCGAGGCGAGAAGATAATTATTAAATTGGAATTAAAGAAAATAGCATAAGGATGGGTTTCTGCTTTAACACTCAACTACGTTTGTTGCATACTGTGAAAGATTCAGTTAAACATAATAAAAGTAAACAAAGTAGGCAAACCAGGCTCATTCGTAATCCAGTCATAAGATCGAAAAGACCTCATCGGCAGCAGCAGCAGCAGCAGCAGCTTTCTCGTGAAGATTACAGTTTTTTACGATCAATTGGTTTGAAAATACGAAAATCTAGAAAATGACGGCTACTAGTGAAAAGATCGAGGTTTTCACCGAACCTATCTTCGAGAACTCCATAATAAGTTTACAGGAACATACTTATAAACCATATGGTTCCCCAACATTTAAGAACTCTGATGAAATTCGTATTCCCGTACACTTTCAAGACATAATCTTGGATGTTTCCGAAAGTTACATATACATCGAAGGTACTTTCAAACCTAAAGATGCAACAAAGAAATGTTACTTATCGAATAATGCTATAGCCTTCCTTTTCGACGAAATTCGCTATGAAATGGGTGGTGGTGAACAAGTCGCAATTGTCCGAAAACCAGGAATTACTACAACACTGAAAACGATGGCATCCTTCGGCGCCTTACATAATAATTCTCTAATGGTTTGTGGATGGGGTCTAAATGAAAATAATCAAGCTCTTGTTGATGCCACAAGTCATGTATTCTCCGGAAAGCTCCCCCTAAAGTATCTAATGGGTTTTGCAGAGGACTATACGAAAGGAATTTTTAATGTTAAGCAAGAGCTTATTTTAATTATCGCTCGCAATTTTACCAATTGTTATGTTGGTGAAGTGGAAGCAGACATTAATATTGATAAAATCGAATGGAGAGTTCGTCATATTATTCCCGACGATCGTCAAAAGCTAAAGATAATGTCTCGCATGAATAAAGGTGTAAATAGCGCCAATATTCCAATGGCATATCGTAAATGGGATCTTTACGAACTACCTGCTTTGCGACAAACATCATCAGATGTGTGGGCTTTAAGGACTAGCACAAGTCTTGAAAAACCGAGATATTTGATTATTGGTTTTCAGAATAGTAACAATTGCGACAATAAGGCCAAAGATGCCACCCAGTTTACTACAGCCAATATAAGTGACATACGAGTATACCTTAATTCCACCGTCTATCCATATGAAAGATGGAATTTAGAGTTTGGGAAAAAATTATATGCGACAGCTTACTATACCTATGAGAACTTCCAGAGTAGCTACTACGGTCGAGAAATGGTGGACCCAATGTTAAATTACGTCGAATATCCTGACAACCCCATTTTCATCGTGGATTGCAGTCATCAACCAGAAGCTATCAAATCATCCACAGTTGATGTCAAAATCGAGTTTGAAACACGAAACAGTAAATTTCCCAAAGACACTAAAGTTTATGCATTGGTTATTCACGACTCATTTTTAAGTTACAATATCATGAATGGTTCAGTTAGTAACAAATCCATATTTTAATCTAAGTTCTGTAGTTTATCTTTCTTTGTAATAAAATAACCTTAGATATTTAGTATCTTAACAGTTTTATTTTGTAATACCGTTTAAGGACGGCACTGTATTACATAGAAAATAAATTTAGAAATAAATATTTTAATATTATCTACCGTGTTTCTGTTATTGTAAAAGCTACTACTGTTGGTTTAATTTTTGTAACCGAGGATCGAGGGTATATTTTAATATGTTACAAGACATGAATTCTTCAATGATAAGAATATATAGAAGTGTATGAGACAGAGAGAGAGAGGGAGGTAGAGGTGGGGGCAAAATAAAGTATATATAATGACCGATTTTGACATGGAAACTCATACTGTCCCGAAATGTCATCAAGTTCAGATGCAGGATATTCAACCGATGAAGACCGAACAGTTGAACCAAATGTTCAACATAGAGCGGTACGTAGGGGAGGTAGGTTCAGAGCTAGATTTTGCATAGTTCAATCCTATGTAAAATGGGGCCTTCACGTCAATTTATGTATGAATTGCTACATAACTAGATTTGGAGGTTTGAATGATGTTAATTTCATTGAAACTCATTTTACATTAGGATATAATAGGGCGATGCAAAATCACTCGAGATGTAGTGATTGTCGTGAAAGATTGTTTACGGTCTTTCACCAACAATCTTGCATTATTTGCAATAGAATGTAAGTTCTATTACAAATAAAGCTACTACTACCTACCGCCCGAACCCTGACCCACCCTAACCCCCTTCCTCAGGTCCTCTTCGGAGGGCCACATAAAGACTTGAGCGTAGTTAGTTGTTTAATGTCACATACCCAGGGTGGCACAATACTTTTCGAGAAATAATTTTTCGATTGTGCTACCATGGGTAGAGACATGCGGGACCGGTAGAAGTCGGTTCAGCGGACTCAACGACTCCGTAGAAGGACTACGATAATTCCCACTTTCTCTCTCCTATGCGACCACCCGAATAATTACACTTAACAGGTCTTTTTTGAAGGGAAAATTAAGACTTGAGCGTAGTGGATCACTTGATTGTGCTACGGTATTATTATTATTATTATTATTATTATTGAAGGCATACCACCGTAAGCATATTATTAAAATTTTACTATGGTAAGGTGACTGTTAATAAAACACTTTGGACATTTTGTATTATTTATTTAGGTAAACAATTATGTATATAGTCATACAATATTCTAGCATTTGTTACGCTACAAGAACAAATATTTAAACTATGATTGGAGCAATACGTAGTATCCATTGTTAATTTTGGTATATTAATAGAATCAGTAGTGAATTCTAAATTAACAATAGAAGGAGTTTTAAGGTTCATATCGAAAAAATTGTTTATTAAAAAATCCTTCTTAACTTGTCCCTTGACATAAATAGTGTCGACATCGTGCAGAGCGTCGTAGAGAATCGAGAAAAGTTGGTCGAGATCCGTTTCACCATAAGTATAGCAAAGTCCATGTCGGTTTCCATATAAGTACAACGCCTGCTTCTGACATTCATACGATAGTTCTTGAAACGGTATTGTTGGTTTAAAGAAGTAACTTTTCATCTCCCTTCCATCATAAATAGCCAACTCTTTAGGTTGAAATTGTGGAACGCAGAATCCTTGAATGTCGACTACAACAAACTTCATCTCATCAAAGCTGGGATCAAACTAAATTATTTTTTTAATTCAAGACACATTTTTGAAGGATATAGTAAAATTTACACCCCACCCCTAAAATATGGCTATAAATACGTATGCGCATAGCAGAATGTATCACTCTTCATCCAGCCATGGACGCTACTAGACTGATGTTGACCTCGACCAGGAAGAGGAAAATCGAAGAGTATTGGGCAGCCTCAAAGAAGAAATTTGAAGGGAAACCGATCGCTGTCGTTAAGCCGACAGTACAAGCAGCACCACCACCACCACCTGTCGTGGTGGTGATTGACGACGACGACGACGACGACGACGAGGAAGAAAGGGTTGGAGCGCCCGAACCACCAGCACCTCGTCGGCGTTGGCGTCGGATAATTGCACCGCGATCTGTCCAGATCGCCAGAGGGGAACAGCCGAATTAGCTGGTTTCCCTAAACCTACAAAAAACGGTCCTTTTCAGGACCACACTTATACTTTGAGCGTAGTTAGTTAGTTAGGCAGAAGTCCCATTTTTGGGATGATACAATACCAACATGTGGTATTTGTTATCATCGCATAATAGAAAAACTTCAAGGGATTTTCTGCAGTACATAATTCATCGCATTTCTCTCAAATTAGTTAAAAATAAAAATCTTGTGTTTGATTGTGTTACTGTTGGTAGAGACCGAGTAATGTTTATTATAAATGGCTATAAGGCAGATCATTCAAATATTATTATCCCCCACTACAATGTTAGCATATAAATACTAGTTCAGCTTCACAATTAATTCATATACATCTTGGACATGGCCCAAGAAAGACCTGCAAGCCGTGGCTCGTCGCTGTTTAGCGATGAGACAGAATATGTTCCTCGACCCCAAGAAGGACCTGCAAGCCGTGGCTCGTCGCTGTTTAGCGATGAGACTGAAATTGTTCCTCGACCCAACAGACCACCACCATCGAGGCGAGTTGAAAATGTTGAGGCCACTGGACCTGCGGACTCCACATCGAATGCGGGATCGGTAGAAGTCAGCGATGACTTTAGCGGACCAGCCGATTCCACATCTTGGTGGGATTTTGAAGATGATATGGACGCCGGTCCTGCGGACTCAACCACTCCGTAGAAGTCCTATTCTCTTTACTATGCGACCGCCCGAACCCTGACCCACCCTAACCCCCTTCCCCAGGTCCTCTTCGGAGGGCCACATAAAGACTTGAGCGTAGTTAGTTGTTAAATGTCAATTTTTATCCCAACGTTTTACGGCAAAATTTTTTTAAGGCAATAATGATCTTTCGTCATACCTACGAAATTTAAAGTTCTTACAATTTTTTACTGAAAAACCAGTTATTTAGCTCAAAAGATTCCATTTCTCTCGACAAATTGTTAATTTTTGTAAAATAAAAAATATTTAAATTTTCAACTTTTAAGAATTTTTTTCGAATACATGCCAACATTTGGGAAAAAAATGTTATACTACAAAAACACTCATTTACCTCTAAAGATTCCATTTTAATCAAAAAATCGTTAATTTTTGTAAAATAAAAAATATTTAAATTTTCAACTTTTAAGAATTTTTTTCGAATACATGCCAACATTTGGGCAAAAAATGTTATACTACAAAAACACTCATTTACCTCTAAAGATTCCATTTTAATCAAAAAATCGTTATTTTTGCAAAATATAAAATATGTAAATTTTCAACTTTTAAGAATTTTTTTCGAATACATGCAAACATTTGGGAAAAAAATGTTATACTACAAAAACACTCATTTACCTCTAAAGATCCCATTTTAATCAAGAAATCGTTAATTTTTGTAAAATATAAAATATGCAAATTTTCAACCTTTAAGAATTTTTTTCGGCCACTTGGCGATATTTTATGAGGAAATGTCATTATAAAATATTTCTTGGCATATTTTTCTACATAAAATTGCTGAAAAAAAAATTTAAAATCTCCAAAAATCAATAGGGGGTTATGAAAAAGATAGGTGAAATAACGAAAACTGCACTTTAAAGCTTCACAGTGCCTCAATGGTAAGTCGTAGAGAAAAACTTTTCGAGTAAATGTTTGTTGAAATTTTTTAAGGAAAATTATCGTGGAAACAGATTTAAAATCGGATGAAGGATAAAGAAGTTTGTTCAATTTTTTCAAGGTCAGAGATAGTTCTAGCTCGCTTATGCGTAATTGAAATGTGCAAAACACACTGGGAGATGGTAGGCAAGGTTCGGTTTATACGTTTTTTTTTTTTTTTTTTTTTTTTTTTTTTTTTATAAGTGCCCACCCGCTTCCCACCCTCCCACCGTAGACGGGCGTCTAAATCGTTTGCGGGGGGTCCCGTCAAGATCGGACCACGGATAGCTGAGATAAAACGATTTTTCACCGGCGAACTTTTTTATTTATGGTTTTTTACTTTAATGAAAAATTTGTAAATATTCTCCACATAATTTAGACCATCTCTTATACGAAGCTTTTTTTTATGGGACTGACAATAAGGAAGTTCTGATACTTGACACTAAAAATGCTATTTTTTTATAAATTGTTGTAAAACTTGCTTCATATTGTTAATTTTTAAAATTAAAAAATTCCATAATTTAGCTCACGAGTAGACGAATCTTTTATGTCAGATACAACTTTTATGTAGGATGGGCGAAAAGCCTAAAAATTAAACATTTCTAAAAAATAGCCAGGTGGGGCACCCCATGCATTTCACATTTCAATTGCTTATATAACAAAAAATAGCGGTATTAGGAAATTTTAAAAAATACCATAATTAAGTTCGAAACCGGCCGCATCTTATTTATTATGCAACTTTTGATGTAAAAAGTATGGAAATACCTCAAAAAGTCAAAAAATAGAAAAATCTAAATAACTCGCTTAATATACATAATTTAAAAAAAATGACAATGGGGTTTTTAAAATTTAAGAAAATGCAATTTTAAAAAATGGGAGCTTATAGTTTACATCTAGTCACACATTTTCACTTCAATACTTTTTTCTCTAAAATTATGGCAAATGCCTAAAAAAAAATAATTAATAACAAATAAAAAAAATTTTTCAACTAAATGCAATTTAAAAAACGGGGATCTATGGTTTAAACGAAGGCAAACATTTTAGCTCTATTGCATTTCTGCGTCAAATTACAGCAAATGCCTAAAAAAAATTAATTAATAACAAATATGAAGGTGGTACTACCAAAAAAATTTTTTTTTCAAATAATTGCAATTTAAAAAACGGGGATCTATGGTTTAAACGAAGGCAAACATTTTAGCTCTTTTGCATTTCTGCGTAAAATTACGGCAAATGCCTAAAAAAAATTAATTAATAACAAAAATAATGGAGGTACCACCAAAAAAAAAATTTTTCAACTAAATGCAATTTAAAAAACGGGGATCTATGGTCTAAACGAAGACAAACATTTTAGCTCTTTTGCATCTCTGCGTAAAATTACAGCAAATGCCTTAAAAAATTAATTAATAACAAATATAATGGAGGTACGGCCAAAAAAATTTTTCAACTAAATGCAATTTAAAAAACGGGGATCTATGGCTTAAATGAAGGCAAACATTTTAGCTCTTTTGCATTTCTGCGTAAAATTACAGCAAATGCCTAAAAAAATTAATTAATAACAAATATAATGGAGGTACCACCAAAAAAATTTTTCAACTAAATGCAATTTAAAAAACGGGGATCTATGGTTTAAACGAAGACAAACATTTTAGCTCTTTTGCATTTCTGTGTAAAATTACAGCAAATGCCTTAAAAAATTAATTAATAACAAATATAATGGCGGTACCGGCAAAAAAAATTTTTCAACTAAATGCAATTTAAAAAACGGGGATCTATGGTTTGAACGAAGGCAAACATTTTAGCTCTTTTGCATTTCTGCGTAAAATTACAGCAAATGCTTAAAAAAAATTAATAAATAACAAATATTATGGAGGTACCACCAAAAAATTTTTTCACTAAATACAATTTAAAAACCGGGGATCTATGGTTTAAGCGAAGGCAAACATTTTAGCTCTTTTGCATTTCTGCGTAAAATTACAGCAAATGCCTTAAAAAATTATTTAAATACGAAACGGGTAGTACCAAGAAATTTTATTTTAAGTTGTGATTTATTGTAAACACTAAGTCAAATATTTTAAGTTCAATACTAGCTAGCCAATCTAAGAGAAAAAGTGTGCAGATTAGGTACTGACGAATGATTAAAAGAAAAACAAAGTAAACAATTATATAATATTTATTAGTAGCAATTTCTATAATTATATAACAGTTTTACATTCGATGCTGCACAATGCCATGGATGCATCGTTTTGTGGAAAAAACACTCTGGAATCTTCTTAAATTTACTTAATTTCGGTTCCAGCTTACAGGGAATATCTGTAATGATTTCTTCGCTTATAAACCTCTTTAGGAAATTTGCCTTCATACTTCCTTTTACGTATATCCTGGGTGATTGGTATAATTCCAACACATGTTTAAATATATTGTTAATTTCACAGAGTTCTACGTTTCCAGACTCCCACTTCAGTCCATGATACTTTTCGGCCCATTTGACATGTTTTAGCTCCGCAAGGGACAACATATTTTTCGCAAAAGGAGCTTTAAATAGATAACTTGAGATACGAAACCCATCGTAAATTGCTAACTCTTTTGGAAAGTATCCAAAAGAAGAACAATGGTAGCCTTGGATATCAAGAAAAATGTCTGAAGGATATTCTCCCATCGTGGCTTGCAATCGACTGATGTAGTTAGCGAAGGAAATATAGTTTTAGACAAATCTATTCGATTTAATAATTTCTTGAATTCGCTAAAGTAAAATTTCTTATAACTTCGTTTGCTTAAAAAATTATTTAAATATTAAGATTTAAACTTTTTTATATATAGCCTATGGGTTTATTGATTCTCATAAACCTAACTAATTCAAAATGTTGTAAATAAAACAAAATTTAATTGACTAGGATGATATTTATTTAAATATATTTTTATAAAATATATACATTTATATTACATTACTATACAATTCTTAAACCTAAATCTATATACATTTACTATAACAAAACTTACTCTAAATTAACACTAAAATTATATGCCTATACAATTCTTAAACCTAAATCTATATACATCTAATATTACAAAACTTACTCTAACTTAACACTAAAATTGTCTAATAACAATAGTTTTTTTTTTAATTGTCCCACATCACACCTAGCTAAATCTAACTTTTTTTTTAGTTCCGTAATCTGTCTCTCGTAAATTTCCACATCACTTTCTCGCGCCCTTAATTGTCCCAAAAGTTTACCCCGCACATTATAGGCGTCTCTTAGGACATTCCTTTGGCTGCTAGAAAACTCATCTAGCCAACCTGGTTGAGACGCCACAAACGTTGATGATGATGTGGACGCACTAGATGCACTAATTGGTCGCTCTATATTTTTTTTTCGACCTTTTCGTCCTTTCCGGCACAGCTCCGGTGATAGTGGTGGTGGCGATGGTGTCCTCATGATTGGGCCATCCACGACAACTACCACCGGAGCCAAGTGGTTTGGAATCGCTGCTGCTGCTGGTGGTGGTGGTGAAGACGGCATCTCGAATCCACCGGGAAAAGGTACGGGGAGGCGCCTAAATGTGAATTTCTTCTTTTTCGGCACATCCTTTGCCACAGACGAATAAAATTCACCCTTGCTTTTGGATCCACCAGTCGTCAGTAATCTTTTTAATTTTGAATGTGTCGGCTGGGCTTCCTTAATCACAACATTACTGAGAACATTGACTTTTTTGTTCTCAGCTGCTTGCCGCTTCTCTATGTCCCTCAACAACTGGCCACATGCATCATCCATAATCTGCTCCATTCCATCGTCTGCTATACTCAAGTCGTTCCCGGGGGCTGCGGGCTCGTCCACAAAGGCGTTTGCGGTAATCAGATGTAAATCATCTTCGACGCCCAGAAGATCTTGGGTTGAAACACTCATTAAATCAGAAATATCACTCATGTTTGAACACATTACGTACACAGGAATAATTGTCGTCACTAAAAGTTTCAGACTGAAGAGCTCCACACAAGATGCTCGCTTTTATGCCTATTCCCCCCACTATAAGTTCACCCCACCTCGAGTCTCGCCGTCCTTCACTTCGTTCTTGCCACCACTCTTCTTAGTGCCCTTGACTACAGGCACTTTTCAAGGTTGCGCGTTCTCTTGAAATTTTAAAACTAGCTTTATCAAGGTCAAGGTGTATCTTGCCATCCTTGAGGTAGTGCATTTTCTTTTAAAATTCTACATAACACTAATCCAGTACGTTGATAAATATTAAAATTAACAGTTTATATATGAATTTTCCAATTATTTTAACAAGTTTAAAATCGGTATGACATAAAATTACTTAAAAACTAAAGATATGATTGAATAACTTTCAACAAGTTTACCAAATTTTCTTCTGGGTCTGCACTATAAAAGTCTAAATCCTTATGTCCCCAAGGCAAAGTTTTTGTCGTTGATGGTATTATATAGCGTTTGTCGTCGTGGTGAGATAATGCTACCTTGTTTAATATTTCCGTGTAAACGTCGTGTTTATAACTACGAAACGTTTTCATTTTGCGAAATATTAAACCACCACGCTCTACTACATTTTGATAATCTTCCAGGTGAAGTTGTTTCTCAATAACTGCTTTTTTGACACCTTTTGCTTTCTTCACTTCATTATGAAGCGAGCTGATGTAATAAGCTTTAGCGCCGGTGCCGTAAAAACACATTATCGGATCACCTGGAAATTCATCTTTCATCCGACCTACTACTGATTGACTTTTCCGGATATTAAAAATATTCCCTTCTACATAATTAGAGGTGTCGAACTTATCAGGGTTCTCTGCAATTGTTCGATAAAAGTCGTCGGTAAAAACTTTTAAAATAAGAGAATCGGTGTCAGTGTACAATAAGGAAACGTTACTACCAAATTTTGCTTTAATGAAATTATAAAAAAAGTCGTAAATCACTGTCTTTGACATATCCAATATGGAAAATCCGATATAAATTGGTTTATTGTATATAATTTTTAGTTTATCCATATGTATTGCAACAAAATCTTCGGTAAATATTGTTGAACTTTTGTAATTCGGACGCGATATTAAAGCCCTTGCCCCTACTTTACCCCGCATGTTTTCCCACTGTGTGATTAACTTTATATCGTTGCGATTTTCGACATTTTCCATAGTCTTGCCAAAAATGGCGTTAATAATTAATTTAAATGTATCCTTACCGAATTTTGAGGTTGCCTTATTCCGCAAATCTGTATTGAAATCAATGTATGTCTTTAGCCACTTAGATTGACTAAATTTTAAAATTCTATGAGTTTGCATTACCATTAAGCCACTAGAAATCGCCTGCTTTAGGGTTCGATAATGCACAATATATTTTTTTTTATCATTTAAATTTGGTATTAACTTTGACAATTTGGCTGTTTCTGTTGGTGGTATTATATTCTCAACCAGAAATGGAAGGTCAGAATGTGCATCGTGCAAATCCAGTGGATAATGCACATCGACTTCCAACACGTAGCCTTCTGGGCTGTTGTCGTCAATATCCATAATATTCAAATCTAAAATTTCGCGTTGTGATAACCATCTAAATCCACCAAATGGTAATGCTTGTGACATACTATGACCATACAAATTTGTGGCATCCAGATAAGTAATGAATGAAGAAGGTTTTGATGCATCATAATTCGGTAAATAAATATTATTGGCAATATGTTTCCTTTCCGAACACTGACTTATACCACCACGAATTCCTTTCTTAAAAAAGTGAATCATGTCAATATCAGTAAGTAGTTCCAACTCTACCTTGGTCATGCGCAACATACAATCAAATGAAAAACTGGGAAGAGTGTAGTACTGCACTGGGTCTAATTTATAAATGTTTAAAAACATATCGCGAAATTGTTCAAAAACATCGGTTAATAATAACACATCTGATTTTAAATATAAATCTGAATATTCCCCTAAATTCTTACAATCAAATAAACGCCAAACTTCCTTAGCTTTTTCATAGCTTTCATCACTAATGTGTTCCTCTGATAGATTATCGTAAAACTGATTTTTAGTTGGTAAATTTGGATAGTTCATCTTTTCCAAAGAATCCATGAAACTGTATGGAAAAATACCTTTGCCACGCATTAAACTAAACTTCTTATCATCGGGATAATGCTTGCGCATTTCCTTTAAACTACTTAAGTCTAAACCTTTACCCAAAGTATCTAGTGATGCTGATAAAAATTTGAAACTATCAATAAATCTTAATTTTAAATATTTTTTTTTTATTGTCATGGTCTTTGAGTCTACATAATCATGAACGTAAATACTTTTGGTAAATGAAATGTACTTTTCTTTGCTTTGAGCTATCACATCAATTTTATCACCATGACGACACAATTCTTTGATAAACATGTGACTATCATAACCACTCAAATTATGAAATACAATTGGTATAAATGTAGGTACTTTATAATTTAAATTACAAATCGAATGAGCAGCACCAGGTCTTTTGTTTCCCGTTATGTGACAATGATCCTTTACCTTATCATTATTGTTAATCGGACCTTCACAGATGTTGCACTCTGTGGCATTATCGAAATCTTTTATTTCATCAGATGTTAAACGGTTCATTGGTCTAATATCTTTTAAATACGTATTGTATAAATTTCTTAGATCTGTCTCAATGCGGGATACAAATACTTGGGCTGCATCATCTCCGCGATATAACTCAAATTTTGAAATAGAATCATCAAAGGAGCACTTTATTAGGTATGCAAAAGAAAACGGCTCATGTTTAACGTTTGTCGTACTGTAAGAATGTTCGGGGTTTGGTTCAGTTGAATCTAATGGTTTAAGCACTGATTCAAAGTCTGCATATACAACGAATGGTACACGCATTTGTTTTTCGATATTTTCAAATTTTAAAATGTTTTCCGCTACACTTTTCCCAAATTTATCCACTTTTAAATTAACTGATGGTATAACTGAGTATTTAAGTTTACAATCATTTTCTTGATGTAATGTCAAAGCGAATGATGATTTAAAATATATAAGGCACCCATCACAAAAATAAAGCTTATCACAACTTGATGATATCTGACTTGAACATAATCTTGATAAGTCTTTTATCCAGCAGTAATGACTTTTCATACAATTTGTATCGCAAATGTGTGCATCATCATCATCATTATCTCTGACATTACAATCCTTGGTTACTAACAACAAATTTACATGTATACCCAGCTTTTTACCAGAATATCTTAATGGGCCCACAACTTCATATTTTAATTTATTATGTTCAAATACCGATTGTAAACCATACACGTTTACTGAAATATTATTCATTTCTTCAAATTTAGAAATATCACGCAATTTAATTGGAAAATTCATACCTGTAAAATTTAGCACTCTAGAGTAATGGGGGTATGACGTCATTTGTGATGACATGTTACTGGCAGGGAACAATGCTGACGTGACGGCCCAAGCGAAGCAGCACTCATCTTGATTGTAAACATTAACAACAGCATTCTTCAGATCAATGAATTTCGGTAACTTGATATATGATGATCCCCCAAATGGTTTATATTCATTGATGTTTACCTCCAAGTACAAAATTTTTTCTAATGCCCAACCTGTAAGATAAAATATATATTTAATAATTAAATATGCTTTCAATTATTGACCTATAACATACCTGAATCCTTTTCCTGAAATTCCGTTGATTGAACCTTCATTGCCTCAACAAATGATCGGTACACTTCTTCCAAGTCACTTGCAACAGTAACAATTTCATTACACGTGTTAAAAGATTTTTCACTGTAAGAATCCTGTGCGGGAAGAATGTACAATCCCACCACAACCATGTTTATTTTTAGTGCACCACGAACTGCTACTACTTCACTTATTAAACTAAGCACTTGAGCTTTAATTTCTTCAAAAAATATGGTGAAGTCTATATGGAAATTTTCACTGCTTACTCGATATGTTGCAATCCTCTTCTTAAAAGCCGTTTGCACAATTTGAACACCTTGTGACAATGGCAAACAGGAATTATTTCGATGTTGGAGCGTTCTTTGATGAGCACCCAATTGATTATGTGGAACAGCTGTATTACAAGTTACACATGTTCGCATCTGGGGTGTTGGTGTAGCCACATCGACTCTCCGTCGCTTTGCAGACTCTGCGTTAACAAATCGAAACATGCAAGACTCTCTTCTGTGTCGTAACATACTGTAACTACGACTAAATGTCTCACTACAATCTTCACACACATACTCCATGTCCGTTTAACTAATTATTTTGAAAAAGTCTTGCTGAATATTCTGTTCAATACTAAAATGTGACACCTCCTACCCACATATATACCTAGCGGCCAAGGTCACACCATTAAAAATTAACATTGACAACAGGTCTTTCAAGGTCATGCAACATCAAGGTCATAAAACTTCAAGGTACATTTTCAAGGTCAAGGTGATACCAACACCTGCGTTCAAGGTCAAGGTCATATGACGTAAATTTTCAAGGTCAAGGTGATACCAACACCTGCGTTCAAGGTCAAGGTCAAGGTGATACCAACACCTGCGTTCAAGGTCAAGGTCATGTGACATCATTGAACACCTGCGTTCAAGGTCATGTGACGTCAGAGGAGTGGGGGGTGACAATGAAAGTGTATTAATCCTCTACTCAAAGTAAATAGAATGTTAGATAAATTAAACAAATTTTAGTTTATTTAAGTAGATAATATCAAAAAAGTTCAAATTAAATTACACATTCGCTAAATTTTTGTTGTGTAATATCAGGCTAAAAAAATGTTCCCAATTTAATAGGTTACTTTATAAATTAACAAGAAAAAGCTACTGAAACCGGCGAGTTATCAAATCCCCAATCTATTACACAGAAAGTTTTGAAAGTTCTTAAACTAAGTTTAAGCCCTACACAGAGGATTGTCCATGAAAGTAGTAGAAGTATACCAATGAAGGAAAGGCAACATAAAATTGCAAGTCTGGGCAAGATCAAATATAAGAAGTACCTAAACTAACTTTAAGGCCACCACGGACCAGTAATTTATGTGGGGCATTTTTCTACTTGAACTATTATTACAGAATTTAAAATAGAGATTAAAAAATACAAAATACAGCTTCAAAAGTCTTCAAATTCTGATTCGTCAAATTCATCTTCAGTAGTACTTTCACTATCTTCTGCATTTGAAATAATAAGTGGTTCCACTTGAACATCCAATTACTTTTCTCTGTTCCACCAGTCCAGGAAAATTTTTTCTGTATGTTCTACAGCTTTCCTCCAGTAGCCCCTGTAATGTGTGCTAGGGAGTTTTTCCAAACTTCTTTTACCTTATCTGAACTTAGACCATTACCAATTTTTTTTTATAGAACGATTTTGCGCAACCGGTAATATAAAAGCCAACTATTAAATTTCTATAATTTATTTCCTTAGCAACCTGATGTTAATGCATTGTTGATAACGACTTACGAGGCAACTACGGGGTAAAGTAAAACAGTGCTCTTTTAGAGTTTTTAATATTGGTGCCCTAAAACATGCTTGTAGATAAAATATCGTACAATACACTTACGGTAGGTGTCTTTACCGCATGTGCGTGATGTTTAACAAAACCTGCCGTACTTGTATTGTAATATACTATTACGAATATTCGTGCGATTTTGCTTACGAGCATGCGCCCGACCGCACAGCTGTTTTGAACAATACTTATAGCCTTATTTTTAAGTTTAAGTGTAAGTATTTTTTTAAGTTTTGTGATATTTTTTTAAATTTGTAACTATAATCATAATAAAAACGTAGAGATCACAGAAGAAATAAATAAATAAAAGTAAAACGAACCAAAAATTTACGTTGAGGCTTGAGGGTATGTAGTTTCGTTTGACCAATGTCTTGCCAACCGTTTAAAATGTTGAAAACTTAGACTTACAATACCGATCTGTTCTGGAGAAACAGCATATCATACCCTGGTGCATTACAACGTGTGTTACAGTGGCGGCTCGCGGGTGTATAATGGGGTGAGGCTATAAAATAGCGCCGCAGACGAAAATTTTTCGCGATTTCGAGGTCATTGGCTTAAAATGAGTAGTTAGGAATTCAACCAGCAATATAATTATTTTGAAATACTAGGTTTCACGAGAAAAATATTCAATTTGCACGGTCAGGGTCAATTTCTCTCAGTGCATCCGCTATTGTGTCTCCATTTTGCTCTACTCTCGTAAGCGCCACAGAATTCTTAATATGTTCTTTGGAACTTTCGTGTGATTTTACCGCCCGTGAAAATTTTTTTAAATCAGAATACCCACCCCCTGAACTCCAATTGTTTTTTACGCTGCCTAATAAAATATACGGCCAGCAATACAAACTTTGTTTTTATGAACTCCCGCAAAGCCATTTGTAACTCTCATATGAAGTTTGAAATGATCGCGAACTTTCCCGACCCACCCTCTTTTCGCTAAAAACTGCCGTTATTTTTGGTGTTGGTCGACTCTCCAAAATTTGCCGTTTTTCTATCTCAGGTCGTCGCGAGAAAGGGGTTTCAAGCAAAGACAAAACAATATCGTGAGAGGGATTCATAATTTAAATTAAAATAGACACAAAGCACAAAAAAAATAATTTTATGTAACGAAACCTTGGACCTTGGCAATGGCAATACTGTATTAATTATTAAAATAAAAAGCAAATCGGCTTACTCCCCTGATGTAAAGGGCTCTTGCCTTACCTTACCTCTTATCACCAACCACAACCGACTCTACGAGTCGGTATGTGCACCAGCACAACAAGAAAACAAATTAATTAGGTGTCAGTATTTTAACCCGCAGACCTGCCTCGAAAATCTAAAATCACGATAGGTTAACAATCATAAACGAATGGCACTAATTAAATCTAATAACCCGACACCTGATCCTACGAGAAGAAAAGATATATGAGCCTGTTAACAATAAAACATAGCCAAGTTTCAAATAGGCACTAGGCACCCACCTATAATCTTTAATTTTTATCTGTTTTTTGTTATTGGGATTTAATTGCATATTTATTAATAATATCTTATAGAACAATGAAAACATTTATCAATCATTTCTAACTTATTTTTTTATGTTTTTAAAAATAAAACATTTAAATAATAAGTAAATAAGTCAATAAGTGTCCTTGTTCAATAAACATTTGGCAACATGCAAGCCATTGCAAGCTACTGTAAAAATAATACGATATATAGGCCCAAATAAGTGGGCCTCACTCGCCTACAAAATTTGCCTATTCTTCCTGTTCTGCGCAATTAATGCGGTGGAGGTGCCGGGTTGGAGAGCATAGCGTTTGTGACGTAAAGGAAGCTCAAGTTTTTGGGATTACATTTTGCTTTTTATGCGGTCAGGCAACGATTTCAGTTTTTAAAATTAATGTTGGATGGGGCGCGCGCTAAATTTAAAAGATAATATGTTGAACTTTGATGGTAATTCAATGTTCTATTGTTTTGATACTTTTAATGATTGGAAATTAGTTAAAAACGTTTTATATTTAAATAAATAATTTATTAATTTTACATGTGAGGCCCGGCCTCAGTTGCTTTATACGACGAGCCGCCACTGGTGTGTTACCGGTTAGAAAGATTTCTGATAAATACATTGCATTTTATAAAGACGACATATTTACTATGGATTATACATACAGGGTCGTTGGTATGTATGGAAACGGTCGATTATTTATTAGTATAATAGTTAGCAAAAAATATTTTAGACAAAAGTTTTTGGGTTTTTAAAGGTCTATTAGAATTTTAAAAAAATAATTATACAGGATGAGTCAGAAAACCGTAGAGAAGCAAAGTTATATTTTTTTAAATGGAATACCCTATATCTTAGAATATATTTGGATTTTACATGAAATAACAATTATTTTTTATTAAATGCATTATAAGCCTAAACCTAATAGTTTTTGAGATATCGACTTCTGAAAAATTACATTTTCGAACTTTGACAGCTTCTAGCTTTCTAACGGTACGTCTTACAGTAAAACGACTTACATGTCCCTGTCTTACTTTTTTATTATCTTCCCTAAAACATCAACTTCCTGTTAAACCGGAAGTACTGTATTTCCGGTTTTTGAGTTACATCCGGTTTAACCGGAAGTTGACACTTTTAGGAAGATAATAAGAAACTAATATAGGGACATGTAAGCCGTTTTACTCTAAGACGTATCGTTAGAAAGCTAGAAGCTGTCAAAGTTCGAAAATGTAATTTTTCAAAAGTCGATATCTCGGAAACCATTACGTTTAGACTTATAATGCACTTATTAAAAAATAATCGTTATTTTATGTGAAATCCAAAAATACTCTAAAATATAGGGTGTTCCATTTAAAAAAAAGTAACTTTGTTCCTCTACGGTTTTCTGACTCATCCTGTATAATCATTTTTTTAAAATTCTAATAGACCTTAAGAAACCCTGAAACTTTTGTCTAAAATACTTTTTGCTAACTGTTTTACTTTAAAAAATAATCGACCGTTTCCATACATAACAACGACCCTGTATACAATACATGTACCCAAAGTTATGGTTGTACAGCAACGAGTCTGTATGTCTAATAAAAAGAATTTGGAACCCTTTCTTATCAGTGACCTTCAGCTATAAACGAACTCTTATTTTGGGTGGTGCAACTTACGTAAAAATAATCATTGATTAAAAACCAATCTCCGATTAATTAATCAATGTTTATACCGTTAACGGTACAATCGGTCCTTACTATGTTTTTTAACAATTTTAATATCTTCAACATTTAACAAGACGGATTTTTACTTCTTTCGTTCAGATGTTTAGTTTGCTATATTTTAACTTTAATTACCAAGATAAACAACATCTTAACGCCAATAAAATCACAACATAACCTTCCAATGGAAGAGAGAAAGTTTAGCGTGCTCATAGTGCGTTAAATATTATAATGTTAAAATAACTTTTGTAGACCGGATCTAACAATCTACCCTTTCAGCGGTAACAGGGGTAACTGTTTGTATTTTAAACTATAAATAAGGCACCCTAAAATATTCCAAGCCAAACCCGAAATTTATGTGTGCCCTCACTAAAAGTATGCGTAAATTTATTTTTAGTTGAGGAAAAGCTGCTTTTGTAAAGCTGCTTAAAGGGGGCGTATACCGACCGGATCTGAACATTATCGGTTCACAATTTAATGTTTTCTTAAATAGTCAACCCCCAAAATGCATATCTGATTCGTATTAGCCAAACAAATATGTAAACTGGTCAACAAAAAGATCGTACCATTCAATTTTTAGACCTATTTTCAAATTGCTGTAACTTTTTTAAAAATTGACATTCTTGAACGTAGTTTCCAAATTTGGGAAGACTATTTTTCTACTTTAACCTGTATTTCATTTATTTTTGGTAGAATCAATATTATATCCAGTTATAATGTTTTAAAGAAACGATTACCAAAATTTGACGTTTAGTGGTCTATCTAAAGCCAGTGGTCCTCAATCCAAAAACTGGCAAAAACGTCTAGAGATATTGATCCTACCTTGGTAAAAACCCATATTGTAACGACAAAAAAAAATCACCACTGAAATGGCACACACTAAAATTTTGTGTTTTTTTGCAGCACTCTATTGATCGCCCTGTATATCATAATAATATTGAATCTACCAAAAATAAATGAAATACAGGTTAAAGTAGAAAAATCGCGATTTCCAAATTTGGAAACGACGTTCAAAAATGTCAATTTTTAAAAAAGTTACAGCAATTTGAAAATAGGTCTAAGAATTGAATGGTACGATCTTTTTGTTGACCAATTTATTTAAAGGCTGTTGGTTGGCTTGTAGTGTTTAGACGCATCATCTAGTACAATCTGACAATAAGTTTAGAAGTCCTAGAGAAATCTCCTGCAAATACAATCGATCACATTATATGAAAAATATAAGTATGTATAATGTAACTTTTTTAAACCTGACATGGGCCAACTTTTTTATTTACCGCTTTATTTGACATGTGCCTACTTTATTAGAACCGAAAAATTATTTAGAACCTACAAACGCAAATGTCAAACTTTAAAAAAAAAATCGTTCCTTGGTAAATATCTTAATAATCATTTAGCCGATTGTGTTGAAATTTGGCGGTGGTATTTAGGGTAGTATAGAGCTAATTTAGCCATAACTAGATTAAAATTTTCAAGTCTAGTGGCATCCCGGAAGGCATCTTAACTAAGACTTTTGATAAAAAAAATATGCACCACTGATTTTCTTGCAACTTTTGTATTTTTCTCGCATTAGGCAACTAAAACTACAACTCTTTTATTTTTAGCAATTTTTTCGCATCTTTCTTCGTTCTTGAGAAAAACATATAAATCACTTTATTCAATGTCCCTGGGACAACATCATAAAAAATGTTTTTTTTACAGGGGGTTGAAGTATTTAAGAAAAATCCTAAGTAACACGAAGAAGCAAACTAATATGGCATTGAAACTTGGTGACAGTTTTAATTAATATAAATATATATGTATGTAATGTAATGTAAACCTGTATGCAACAAAAGTGTCGTACTGATTTTTCATGTTAGAAAGAAAACGCATAAACATATTTTAACCGCAATTTATAATAATGAATAATAATAATCAAACAATAATATAACGGTATATAAGATACAATACAATTAAAATTATAACATATAGGTGGGTTATTAATTAAAACAAAATATACATATACCTACAAAAAAGTACGGTGCCAGTAAAATAATTATTACATTTTAACCCAAGTCAGTTTTACTGTCACTGTCGTCATCCAAGTTCACAATAATTGTTTCTCTGGGCAACAGATCTATATTTACGTAGAATTTTTCTACTTTTTGAACTTGCGCTACACAATTTTCCCAGCTTTTGTTTGGAATATTTTGAATTTCTAACTGTACTAAAGCTGTCACAGAAGAATTTAAGGTTGGCGAATAGTAGATTCTGTAACGAGGTTGGAATGAAAATTCGATCCGAATGGAAGATTCCGAACGCGAGCGTAGCGAGCGTGAGGAACCACGAGTATCGAATTTTCATTCTAACCGAGTAGCAGACTATATTTTCTGCACGACCAAAAAGTACGAATAAAAACAAATAAAATCTGTACAAAGCAATTAAGTTATTTATTCGCAATATTCGTAATTTCAGGTGGAGTATTATCCAGTTCCATATCTGATTCATCCGATTTTTCACTCATTTTTTGACTTGCACTAAAATTTGTCTGAAAATAATTATTACAACGCGGCCATTTTTATCTGACACTGACAGTTTCGAAATTCATGGCAACCTATGTCGTTTAGATCAATTACAGAATATTCATTCCGTATCTTGTTATGGAATGAAAATACACGCAAAACGCATAAGAAGCAAGTGTTTCAGAATAAATATTCCAACTCAAGAGCGAGAATTTTTACATTCTATTATCAAATATGATTTTGGAATTATTGCATTCAGTAATGGTCGTGGAGAAACATTATTCCTCCTTACCAATGCTTTTAGCGTGCCATATATGTTCAATTGGGTTGAACATGAAATGATAAGGAGGAAGTCTTAACACGATATGACGTATTTCTGCCGCCAAAGCGTCACAACAATATTGCTTCTTTATTGAAAATGATTTTAAAATTTCGAGCAATTGCCTTTTTGTGTAATTTTCCTCAAATACATATTATTTTCCATCATATAGTCCTGGATGGTAACTTTTGTGTCATTGGAACACGGAACCTTATTTAACCTACGACTGTGGTAGCTCGCATTTTCCATCACTATCACACTATTTGGTGATATATTTGGCAATAATTTGTTTTTAAACCAGTCTTCAAATAGTTCTCCCGTAGTATCATCCTGATAATCAACAAGGGAGTCCTTTATATTTTTGGCTGATAAGGCCAAAGCGTTTGATATAAATCCGTTTTTTTGTCGCAGCATGAGTTATTGTTATACGCTTACCTTTATTTGATGGAGCTTTGGTTTTACATTGACCCGATAAATCTACCCAACCTTTATCTGGAGCTTCGTGTGTGTGATACCACGTCCCGTCCGAATAAATAATATCTTTTCATCCTGTCTATATCCATAGACTGCAATTAGGTATTTCATCGTCCATCTTTTTAACTGGGCCGATTCCATAATTACTTGTCGTTTGTTATTTTTTTTCCTTTTAAAACCGTTTCTTAAAACACATTTCCTTAGAGTCTCGCGACAACACTCTATTCCTGTATCATCTTTTTTAAATCTTTGCAATAGGGTTTTAACATTGAAAATGTTTATATTATCGCACGGGCACGTTAGTATGGGTACGGAATTCGAAATTCTTGTGTTGCATTTGTCCCTGACGTCACACCACGGTGGGTTGGCTGACGCGGCTGGAGCGCGCTTCAGATCATATTCGTATTTCGTAGTGAAAGCGCTTATGTATGATTTATAATGAACGCCGATTACATTAGTTGCATGCTGTTGTTGGAGGAAGAAGACGAAGAGGAGATGTTAGCCCAAATTCATCCATTTCGACAAACGTCATATTATATTAACACTTGAATTTATACTATAGGTACCATATTTAAATCAAAGCTGCAGCATACCAAGTAAACAAATCAATTTGATTAAGACGTCAAAGTACAAAACATTTTAAAATTGTATCATTAGTTGGTATATCCGAGAAAATATCAAAATTAGAAAAAAGTCAGTGGCGTGCATTTTTTGTCAATAATATCCGTTAAGTAGTGTTTCCTGGGACGCCACTGGACTTAATAAATTTAATCTAGTTAGGGCAAATTAAGCCTCTTATCATTATGAATGACGGTACCAAATTGCAATAAAATCGGAAAAAGGATATTTACAAAAATAATAAAAAAAAAAAATTTTTTTTTTAAACTTGAACACCCTGTACATCTAAAACGGGGCAACTCCGTATACATGCTCAGGTTAGTTCAGGTTAGTACTTCTGAAACACCCTGTATACATTCAAATACAACGGTCAAAAACACAAATATTTCCGCGATCACCGCCACCGCCAAACAGCCAAGGTTGGTAGTCTCAAAGCTGCAGCGCCACATAAAACTTATCGAGGCGTGGTTAGACAAATGGAAGATTCGCCTAAATGACGCTAAAACCCAAGCCATCTACTTTTCGAGGTCAACATGTAAATTTCCCCAAACCAGACTTCAAGTCAAAAGCACCAGAATAGACTGGTGTAATAACATCAAATATTTGGGCCTGTCCTTCGATAAGAGACTGGCTTGGAACGATAACGTAGACCAGCGCTTAAAAAAAGCGAATGGTCAACTCGGCGCCATCTACTCGCTCATCAATAGTAGAAGTAGACTAGACTTACGACAAAGACATTGCTGTACAAGACTATTATTAGACCTGTTCTTCTTTATGGCGTCGCCTCCTGGTGCACCGTATCCAAGTCAACAATAAAAAAAATTCAGACATTCCAGATCAAAGTACTCAGAATTATGACTAACGCTCCACGCTTCACGATGATACATACGCTACATAATGACCTACAACTGCCGACAATTGCTGAACATATTGACAAACTTATTATCAACTACTACAAACGGACAGACGTTTCCCTAAATCCGCCGATCATACAATCACACATTCACTCAAACCCACTTAAATCATACAGACTACCGAGAGACTGGCTTACTCCTGCCCAGCCTCCCCTTCCCCCTCCACCACAATAAACTGACCGAGAACGATCACAAAATAATTAAAACTACACATAGACCAAGTCTGTGTACTGTGAAACTAAACACCTCTGCTGCTGTCTACCACCCCCTCTACCTCAACAAGCTACGAATTTGAAGATTCAGCATTAAACCTATGTATGCTAAGTCCCGCTGAGAAGCTTACCTGTATACAAATAGAAATTAATAGTCCCCGACTGATTTAAAGAACGAACATGATCCAGATTGATAACAAACAATAACACCAAACGATATAATGCAATAATGCGAAAATCACCGGTAAACTAAATTCAACCCTGTCGCCCAGGGCCTTTTAGTTTTATTGCTGCTTGACCAATCGAAATAGAGTTACTACTGTTGTCATAAAGTACTGATCAATGTTTCCTTCGTATGCATAATCTTGGATTTGAATATGGTATAGGGTAGACTGGGGCGTGTAAAAATGGGGAAAGTGGAAAATCAAAGCGCCAATCAGGCAATATTGAAAGTTTACTTGTCTGTGTGGTTCGAGGCAACTAACTATACATTAGCGCTGTTGAATTATCTATTCCCGGCGAGTTACCAGGTGTTTTTTTCTATCTGAGTAGTAATTTGTAACATAACCTCCGAATCGGTCCGTTGAATAGTGTGTGATATCTCCATAAAAAATTGGTCAAAGGTAAAAACTTATAATATACTTTTAGTTTTATTGCCTTTTCTTATGTTTAGTCAATTGTTGTAGCTTTAAAGTCCTATATACCGACCAAATCTGAAAGCGGTTTTTACTCACGAACAGGTTTGCACTTCCCCCATAAAAAACATAATGTTGGGCATGTGTGAAAATTGTAATGGGGAAAGTGTAAAGGTTAGTTTACACTTGCCCCATTTTCCTGGGAATGCTAAAGTTCGTTGGGACTGACACTTAAAGCTTTTATTCTTTACAGAGAGTTAGCGTCATGGTACGAAATTTTAAAAGAAAGTCGGATAGGGCTGCCTATGGGGAGGAGCAATTAAATTCGGCAATAAATGCCGTCAATCAAGGTCAATTAACCATGTCGATGGCCAGTACGGAATTCAGAATCCCATACATTACAATCTACTGTAGAATAACTGGACGCCGTGGCGAGAAAAGCAAGACACAGGTCCGACCTCCAATACTTTCTTGGCAAGATGAGTGTCAACTGGCCGAAAATATAAAAACAATGGAGAAGTGGGGATATGGATTAACTTTGAGAGAGTTTCAAGAAAAAGTCCGGGACTTTGTAACTTTAAATAATATTCCCAATCCTTTTAAGAACAATATGCCAGGCACAGACTGGCTAATAAAGTTTAAACAAAGTCACTCTTTGAGTATGAAAAAACCACAAAGCTTAGAGTACTGCAGAAAGAAATATACGGACTCATTCATAATAGACCAATATTTTGTTTTATTGGAAAAGGCTATATTGGAGTTGGGTCTTCAGGATCGTCCTGAATGTATTTACAATTTAGATGAGACTTCACTGTATACAGATCCTTCTCGTCTTAAATTTGTTGGCGCGAAAGGCAAACCCTCTTCAAGAATTATTGCATGCTGGATCGGGCAGAGAAAATATAACCGTCCTGGCAGGAGCAAGTGCTAGTGGTAGAAAATTGCCACCATTGATGATATTTAAAGTCAATAATGTATGGAGTTCCTGGACTTTAGAAAGAAATGAAGACCTCTTCAAAGACACCGTATATGCAGCCAGCGCCAATGGATGGATGACCTCCGAAATATTTAGAAATTACTTTCTAAAGACTTTTATCCCTTTGGTTCGTGATCAGCCACCAATTATTGTTACACAGTGAGCTCAAAAAGGTTGGAATAAATTCGTTTAAAATTCAGGTGATTATTTTCTGGAAAAACGCTTGGGCGTGTCGATTATTATTTTTAATTGCGAATTTTTTGACATAAGAAATGTGTATAGAGGTTGTCTCAAGAAGAACATATACCGCCAACATTAATTTTTTTAAATAGAACACCCTGTATATTATAATATTTTTAAATTCTACGATACATTCTAAACCCTTTTTGTAAAACATACCATATCTCCAAGATCAACGGTTTTCGATATATTGACATTTTTTCTGGTACGAAAACTACAATTAAAAATGAACTCTTTACATCTATCTATTTAGTCTATAATATTTACATAGACTATATTAAATTTTATTTTAATAAATGTTGAAATTGACCGCCACCAACTTCCTGGCAATATGCAAGTCGATCTTTGAATTCTTCCAAAACGTTATGGATTACCTGGGGCTCTATTAATCTAACCTCATGCCTTATTCGAGCTTTAAGTTCATCAATATTGTTAGGTCTGGTAAAGTATACTTTAGATTTTAAATAGCCCACAGAAAAAAATCTAGCGGGGTAAAATCTGGTGACCTTGCCGGCCATTCTTTTGGACCCCGTCGACCAATCCACTTGCCAGGAAAGACTGTATCCAAGTACTCACGCACCGGGCGTGTGTAATGGGCTGGTGCTCCGTCTTGCTGGTACCATAAGTTATTGTTGGGAATGTCTGGCTCATCTGGATTTGGATAGAGTACCTACAGCAAGTGCCGGTATTAACTCAAATTCTAAAAATTCTAGATACAGTTCGCCATTTAACGTACCATCAAAAAAGAAGGGTCGTCACTCTTTGAGTATGAAAAAAACACAAAGCTTAGAGTACTGCAGGAAGAAATCTACGGACCAATTCATAAAAGACAAATATTTTGTTTTATTTGAAAAGGCTATATTGGAGTTGGGTCTTCAGGATCGTCCTGAATGTATTTACAATTTAGATGAGACTTCACTGTGTACAGATCCTTCTCGTCTTAAATTTGTTGGCGCGAGAGGCAAACCCTCTTCAAGAATAATTGCTGGATCGGGCAGAGAAAATAAAACCGTCCTGGCAGGAGCAAGTGCTAGTGGTAGAAAATTGCCACCATTGATAATATTTAAAGGCACTAATGTATGGAGTTCCTGGATTTCAGAATAAAATGTAGACCTCTTCAAAGACACCGTATATGCAGCCAGCGCCAATGGATGGATGACTTCCGAAATATTTAGAAATTACTTTCTAAAGACTTTTATTCCTTTGGTTCGTGATCAGGCACCAATTATTATTATATATGATGGGCATGTCTCGCATGTGGATTGCTTATTAATTCAAGCCGCGAGAGAAGAAAATATTCATATACTTAAACTGTCAGCCCATACAAGTCATTTACTTCAACCTCTCGATTTGAGTATGTTTAGATCCTTTAAGGCAATATGGGAGAGGGAAGTAATAACATGGCAAAGACGACATCAGGGACAATGACTACCAAAAGGGAATTTGCCACATTGCTAGTGAACACCTGGGCTTAAGTAGATTCCGGAATCATAAGAACAGGATTCAGAAAGGATGGTATTGTTCCATTTAATAGACATGTTATTCCTAAAGAAAAGTATGACATCGATGCCCTAAAAAGATGGGAGGAACACTTAAAAAATCAAAGATCTGTAACAGATTTACAACCGAGGCCAGAACGCATTGATATTGAAAGGAATGAACATGATGCTGTAGCACCGAATGTAACAGAAAAACCCGCTACTTTCGAACAGTCAATGTTAAAAACAGTAAAGCCTTTTACATCTGGCGCTTCATTTAAAAGGAAACTAGCATCTAATGCAGAATTACTTACAGCTCCTTCTTCAGCATCTAGTGCCACCAATCTCAAAGTAATTGTCAGCTCTGATCAAAATGAAGAAAATATAATAAATAATCATCAGGATCCTATAACTGAAGCTGTAGTACCAGCTACAACCGAACATCGGCAAGAAAAGAAGGTAAGTTTTAATGATCTACTACTTGATTCGTTCCGACAGTCCTTCTTCTAATCCAAGGAAACGAAAGCGCTTAATTCAAGGTGGCCAAACCATTGCAGGTACTATCGCAAGTAGTCAGTCAAAACTCTCTACAAGTTCATCTACTATATCTAAACCAGCTATGAAAATTGACCGAAAGAGTAAACAAAGTCGGCCAAGTCCGTATCAATTTGAATCCAGCTCCAGTGAATCAGATAATGAAAGTGTACCTTTTATGGAATCGGATCAAAGTTTCACTTTAGAATCGGATTACGAAGATCAGATTCCTAAAATAAACAAAGACAATATTTCCATTGAAGACTGGGTACTGGTTAAATACACATTACCAAAAACAAACAAACATTTTATTGGCCAGGTAAACACTGTTGACAACGGCTTTGAAATCAAGTTTACTAGAAAATTAAAAGACAATTTTTTATGGCCACTCACCGATGATGGCGATGTAGTACAGCTAGACGATATAGTGACTCGTTTACCTGAACCGGTAGTAACACGCCGAGGAGGTTTTCATTTTGATGTGAAATTTGCGGGATACAATATTTAACAAAGTTCCATAAAATTTTTCGAATTTTTAAACTTTAAGTTTCTTTTCTGTTATATTTTCTTCTTGGGAATAATTCCTATTGTTTTAGAGATTAAAGCCAAACATTGGGTTTTGAACGGATAAATACGTTTATAAAAATATTATTCTTGTTATTAGGAATTTTTTAAGGGTTATTTTGGATTACTTATTATTTTTCAGTGGTACCTTTTAATTTTTCGTTGTTATGATTTGTTTGGCTAAGTATTTCTCAACAATAAAAAGTTCATAACTTCCCAGATTTTTATTTTTTTTTAAGTCTGTAAAAAGAAAAATTGGCACGGGAGATATAAACTTCATTTACACTTTCCCATTACCACTTCTGCGAACATGCATGGAAATTGTATTCCGATTTTACACTTTCCTTTTTTGGGGTAAGTGTAAAATTTCGGTACAAAAAAAATAGTCATTCAAATCTCAAGATCTCAAAAATAATTCATGAGTGCCCTATGCAGTATGAAAAGTAAACATTTTAAACTATTACTTTCTTACAAAGACACTTTTATAAATATTGTATATTTAAAGGAGGAAGGAAATAAACTTGAACTATTAAAAAGGGCTTCGCACTTGCCCCAGTCTACCCTAATTATAAGCTTTGTAATGTAATGTAATGCTAAAAAATAAACAGAATGGTTTTGTACAGTTTACCGTTCTTCCCTACACTTGCTGCCACTTTTTTTCATGCATTTTCTTTCATTAGAACATTTTTGTAATTTTCGTTCTCATAGTTGTATAAAGGGGGGTACTTTTGCACCTCCTCTATCAAACACTTGTCAGCAATTGCCGAAAACGGTGGCATTCTGCTGAGCGATCGCGGCTGGACTGGTCTCTCTAGCAGTCCGAACGCAGCCGCTGCAATTGACGGCGAACGCTGTGTCGCTGAGCTGCGGCAGTGAAACCGTGTACATACAAATCGCAATAAACCAGTACCGAGCTACTAATCGCGAACGCCAGCCGCGGCCGCTGACTGCTCCAGAGAAACCATACTTTAGAGCCGCGTTAGAGTTTATAACCTTTATTTTACTATTTTTTATATTATGAATCAATAAAACTTATATCAGCTACCTAAATATTACATTCAAATCTATGAGTTTTCGCAGATCTCAAATCTCACAATAGTCACAAGCGTTGCACTCTGCTTCGGCATTTTCAATGTCATCCCCGGTTGCATCTTTGTAAAGGACTGTAAATTTTTAATGTGGGAATCATTTGTTCCCTGTATCGAAATTCGTCGCGTCCAGTCTCTTAAAAGTAAAAGAGTCTTTCCTCTTTCTTCTCTCCACTATTATTATAGGTTCATTTACAACAAACTACACTGTGCTCACTGGCCTGCGTGTCAAAGCTGCCGCTTCCTTCACTGCACCAAATTTTGAAAAACCACGTTCAAGAAGGATGGTGTAAACGTCGAGGATTACTTTTTTTGTGTCAACTAATAAAATATCAAGCTTTAATTGGTTTTTATCACGACCCGTAGATTCATTTGGCGTACTGGTTTCTTCCCACGGACGAAACATTCTTAGATATTACGTTTAATTGGCAACACATAATTTCTTGTCTAAAGCAATACAAACATCAAACTGAATTTTAAAACCAAAAATCGGCATATTTAAATAACTAAAATAAACCTATTTTATTTTACCGTGATTATTTTAAAAGGATTACCGAGAAAATATAATAATATAATAGTCTTTAAATGGATCCGTACCTGGAGTCCCCAAATTAGGTGGACGAATTTTACACCTCACGCAATGATAAGGGATTAGCATTTATAATGAGTTTCTAGGATAGATAGACAGACTCTACAATAAACTACTCGCTGAAGAAGGTCTGCATGTAATAACGCTTGAACACGCTGTATGTGGTAAGGATAAGTAACAGCTTTTAATTATTTATGAAACACAATTTTTTTTTATGGATTGCAATAAAGCGATTATTATGCTTTTTTCTAAAAAACGAAGCAAGATACGAAAGAAATGCTAAAAATAGTAGTTTTAGTTGCCTAATGCGAGAAAAATACAAAAATTGCAAAAAAATCAGCGACGTCAAAAATCTTAGTTAAGGTTCCTTCAGGGAGGCCACTGGACTTAAACATTTTAATCTAGTCAGGGCTAAATTAGTCCCTTACTACCCTAAATAACACTGCCAAATTTCAACAAAGTCGGCTAAAGGATAATTAAGATATTTACGAGAAAACAATTTTTTTTTAAAGTCTGACATCCTGTATCTGGAAAACGAAGCATTACCGGACCTATGTTTATATAAACTTTTCGTCTTAGAATCACTCAAGCAATCACTCCTTGAAGTTTGGCTCCGTGCTTAATTATTTGTTTTGAAAACTGCTGTTTAGATGGTTTTACTAAATTTCCTAAATTATTTATTTTTAGGCTACACTTTCTTGTAAAATAATAACTGCCTTTATTTTATTTGTAAATAAAGTTAGGCGAGCGCCAGAGTTACTTCACGAAAGTTACTTTAGCGCTCTAGAGCCCGAATAATGTCAAATTATAACAAATTGGGGAAAACGTCAACTTTGCGGTGACATTTTAAAGCACAAAGGCCTACTTCGAATAGTGATCGGAGGAAAACATATCTACTTTTTGTAAATTATCGGATTTACCCCCAATTTAACAACAATCCAGAAATCAATCTTCATAATCGGCTGAAAATGAAGGCTTCTTAAACTACAAAATTAACGTTATTCGTATAATCGTCAGAATGAATAATCCTGATTTCGTGACACGTGACGTCCCTCTACTTCTCGCGCTCTAAACTTGCTTGAAATTATTTGCCGGCGCATGGAACTTTAATAATTAATAATAGGTTAACCAATGATATTTAAGGCGTCATATTTTGCGCATCGTATTTTTTGATGTAGTTGAGCATATTAATGCAATTAGGAAAAAAGTGTGCCTATTCTCCCTATTAAATTTAAATAAGTACATATTTGTTTAGATCGAATAATCGAGATATTTAAGTAATTCACTATAATTAAATTAAAATTTAGTTAATCAAAATCACATGCACGGGGTATCCATTTTTCGAGGTAACAAAACAAGTTAAAATTTAACATAAACCGTTGATCGGTAACTTTGCAATAGGTTTGCGGCTTCAAGAATATGTAAATTAGTTTCTGTGATGTTTTAACCGACAAAGGGCAACATCATTTTAATGCTTTAACGGTTGCTTCAATTTCCCCGTTGGCAGTAAACAAGAAAACAAGTACACTGATAAAACTGTGCTCCCTTAATCAAATAATCTGATTTATTTGGTGAATAATTATTGGTAATAAATAAATGTGATTTTAGTTAACTAAGTTTTATTTAACTGAAATAAATGAGAGTATTTCGTTTTATTTGCAAAATTATTTGACTGTTGGTGGATTTGTGTCAAATCATAGAATCCTTCAAACAAATATCTTACCAAAAAACCACTAAAATAACAAAATCTAAATAACCAATTATTTAATTCAACTAATTTTTATTTAGGAACTAAATCCCGTTAATCGCTAGTTAAATCACCCAATAGAGAACTATTTAAATTTCTAGGTCATTTAAACTAAATAATTATGTATTTACATTAAATCCTTAATATAAAACAACCGAATATTTACAAATAACTAATTATTTAATCGAAGTACATTTCAAGTTAAGAACTAAATACCTTTAACTTTAATTTAAATCATTCATTGCCCAGCTTTTCAAACAATTTGGTCATCCAAACAAATAATTAAGTATTTAAATGAACTCCTGTCGCCTACTTTGGGCTTTGAGTAATTTGATTGGTTATACAAAAGTGGCCTGATAAACATCATCGCGTTTTTTGGTTATTGGTGTTTGATTTTGTCTTGTAGAAATTTATGAGTGAGAGTGAAAATCTTCTTTGTTAGTGGCACAGAAGTTAGTGGTTTCATCAAAAATTAAAACGAAGATATGGGGAATAAACGTAATATGAATAATTATTTAGGCGATTGGGGTATATCCCATCTGTTAGATACTTTTCAAGGTAGGAAACCATATTTAAATATTTTAGTTACGCATGAAACGAGTTAAAAAAGTAAGATAAGAGGCAAAGAAAAGATACTTGTAATACCTAATTTGAAATTTCAAACACAAAATCTTTTTAGAAAAATGTAGCCAGGTATTTATAAATCATGGCTACCTAGGTTACGAATAAGACAGTTTTTCTTAATTTTCACCATAATTCAATACCTATCAAACCTCCTAACGTAAAAAATATAATATAATTGATATAATAATATTAATAATTATTGTATCTATAATTTGCAAATTTGCATTTATTTAATTTTTTATCAAAGTTATTAACTTCTCTATAATGTTTTATTGACGTATATTTTAAGGGGAACAACTAATGGTGGGTTTATACAGCAGGATAACATAACATAACAATAAAATAAGAGTTAAATCTACAGATCTGCCATAAGACGTTTATAGAAACACATAACATAACATAAAAATAAGAAATAAAATAAGAGATGGTTATCTTTTAAATTTTATGTTATTTTTATGTAAAAATCGTTGTGCGCGTGCGCATAATTTGCCATAACCTTTATTTTCGGCAAAAATGTGATTTTTTTCTGTTGGTTTGCCTTATTATTTAAACACTATAAACTATTTGATAAGGTTTGTGATTATTGTGGTATATATACTGATTAAACCATATTATTATTCAATAGCAACATTTCAATATTTCTTATTTTTATGTGATGTCTGTATTAACACGTACTTGGATAAAATAAGAACTGATTTAAATGAACATTCTGATCTATTGAAAATTAAAAAAAGGTATTTAAACCTAATAAATTTATACTTGGTCTAAATAAATATAAAAGACAAGTTAAACAATTATGTACTTGAATAAGAAAACAATCACTTTGATGGAAATTACCGGTTTATTTAAATCAAATCACTTAAATTGTTTAATTAAATAACGTTGTCGTTACGGCAAATACATGTAAAACAAAAATGTAGTTGATAAAATATATATAAATATCAATCAAATAAACATGTTGTTAGCTCAACTTTTAACCTATTTACCTTAAGTCATTGAAACGGCTTATTTAAGTTAGGTTTGTGTTAAGGAAATAAATATTTGCTTGAATTTTCTATTTAGTGATTAATTCCAAATAAAAAGTAATTTGTATCAAATCAGATGATACTAATTGAGGCAAATAATCCCTTGGTATTTTTCAAATACATATTTGTTTGGCTAATAGGAAACAAATATTTATTTGAGTCAACGGCAAATTTTTTTAACTCAAATAATTAATTTTATCAGTGTATGGTCGCCAACCTCGAGGCGGACGCGACATCCGTTGGTTGGTCAATAGGGTCCACGTGACCACATGAGATTGGTGGACCTCTCAGACCAGAGCGCTGTGGCAACATAAACCAATCAGTGTCTTGTTAGATTTCAAAGTAAGTAGCATAGGCAAGGGAGATGCGCTTATGGTAATTATGTTGGAGGGTGCACTGTCGGAGCGAAAGTCTGTTCGGGCGGAGGTGCCGCAGGGTACCGTACTGTCGCCAATATTTAATAATTTATATACCTACCGAGGATATCTCTAAGTATTTCATAACCCAACTGGCCTTGTATGCCGACGATGCACTAATATACGCGCAGTCGTTTTATTTATTTATTTATTTATTTATTTATTTATTTATTTATTTATTTATTTATTTATTTATTTATTTATTTATTTATTTATTTATTTATTTATTTATTTATTTATTTATTTATTTATTTATTTATTTATTTATTTATTTATTTATTTATTTATTTATTTATTTATTTATTTATTTATTTATTTATTTATTTATTTATTTATTTATTTATTTATTTATTTATTTATTTATTTATTTATTTATTTATTTATTTATTTATTTATTTATTTATTTATTTATTTATTTATTTATTTATTTACTTATTTATTTATTTATTTACGGGATTACCCCTTTTTACAATAGAAACAAGTATAATAAAATAGAAATAAATACACATATTTTATATACAATATATCAAAAAGTAGATTGGTTTAATACAATAATAAAAAATAAGAAAATATACAATGAAATCAGAGAATCAAGGAACACCGACGCCTGAATTGAGAATAGGAAATCCCAGTGAGTTCACATTTGTAACTGTTGGCTAGTCTAGATAACCTTGACAAAGGACTTTTATAAGTATAGTTGTTAGGATGGTAAGGTACGCAAAACAAGTCAGTATTACGAGTGTTACAACAAGGAATCTCAATATTATGCAGAAGCAGTCTTCCTTTATATACCATATGGATGTCCTATATAGAACAGAACTATAAAATATAGTTACTTCTATTATATTTTTGGTTATTTTTATAAATTTTTTTTCCGTGTATACACAATTATTTCAATGAAAACTATCACTATGGACTTTTTCTCTTAGAATATTATAAGGAACCACTCCCTTAAGTCCCGTACTGTACTTCTGAAACACCCTGTATAATAAAGAGAATCGCGAAAGGGACGAAATGAATGTTATGTCTTTTGTACAGACAATAGAAGTTCGTGCAAAGTCATAGAAAAATATCCCGGAATAATAAAATCTTGTCTGAAAAATTATTAAAGAAATATCATTTAAAACCGTAGGAAGGAAATATTGTGCACCATTTACGTACTGGGAATGCTGTGCGAAGACCTTTTCTTTTGCAACCGTATCTAAATCGATACAAGTCGATAGGCAGTTTGCTACAAAAGTAATATGGTCTGACGCCACAATACAAGATATGGGTCCCCAGTTATAAATATATTATTAGTGTATTTTACATAATATTTACTTTAGTAGTAAGGACCAGGCCCGGATTATCCATAAGGCACATTAGGCACTTGCCTAGGGCCTACGATCATAAAATATAATAAAAATAGACACAAAAAAAGGATCAATACTGTATTCTACAATAAGAAAAGGAGTTCATAGACACAGAGACAAACTACAATGTGATACAAAAAACCTTATAACAGTTTTAACAACCTTTTTACACATATTTTTACAATACGTTTTTTTTTCGTGATTTTGATTCGATGAATTCATGCAGTACCTATGTCGTCGAAGTCCATCTCGCGAGTCAAATCACTTTAAATACATAGTAGGCCTAGTGAAGAAACTCTCTCCTGGCCCATAGTTGAACGCATAAAATTTTTGATAAGATTCAGTTTAGAAAACGACCTCTCACCTTCTGCATTTGACCCCAGCATTGAAAGGTATATGCGAAAAGCAACATTTACATTTGGGAAACTTGAGATTAGTTTATCCTTTATTTGTAAGTTTATCAGTTCAGTCACAGAGGTGATTTCGGGATATAAGCTTGAAAAAGTTAAAAATGCATCTACGAAATATTCTTCCAAGTCGGATGAATACAGTTTAACTAGAGCTTCAGCTTTATGTTTAATATTGTCCTGTGTAAGCGACTTGTCGGTTAGAAAACTGAATTTGTCATGAATTTCAGTGTATGCAGCACGCCTCTTTTTTATTTACATCATCACACATCTAAAGACCTTTTAATTAGAAGAGTTTTACTTTGAAAGGGTAATATAGTTTTTTATTATAATTTTAGTTTATATAAATTTTGATTAGTTATTATTTATCCTACGCAATTATTTTCGATGGCAAAAAGTTAGTTTTGTTCAATAAAAAGCTAAAGTTTCTAAATTATTTTGTAAGTTTTTTTTTAATTAACAACTTTTGGCCATATATTAAATATGATGTTTTTAACTTTATCTGTAAAAACAGCGACGTCAGCGATTTCATCAGGGCATGGGCATCCATTGGGCTCTTCAAACGCATAGAAATGTTTAGGAAACCACTTAATTTGTAAATTTTGTTATTTCTTGGTATAATTAGGGCGTGGTACCCAAAAAATTTTCGTCTGCGGCGCATTCTTTTTCGCAACCCGTTAGTGAACCTTCCCAAATTAAAATATAAAATTTACCACTGCTGCCTAGGGCCTTCGAAACCTTTAATCCGGCGCTGGTATGGACACATGACACTTTCTCTTATTTGTTTCAGTGGTTTCCTAGCCTACTACCCTAATTTTCTAAATTTCGCGATTTGTGTGTTTATTCTTAATAATAACTATCAATTATTATAGATTTTTGAAAAGCTTATAATCCCCCAATCAAATAATAGGAAAATATACAGGGCGTCCTATGTAAAAGTCATGTGTTTGCTTTAAATCAAAAAGTAAAACTCCCAGAAAAAAAAATAAGCACGCCACTGAATTCTACTTAAATAACTCCCTTAGAAACAGTTTTAAATTTCTTAATAATTTAAATGGTACCGAAATACAGGGGTGGTCAAAATGCAAACATTTTCGAAAACACCCCGTAGCTTAAAAACTGAGAAAGCTTTGACATATCGGTTTTTAGCATCTTTTGTTTCACGAAAAAGTAGCGTAATGTAAAATCCGCAAGTCTCTAGCTTTAGTAGTTACCGAGATACCCTGCAATAAAATCGAAAAATGGACACCCTGCACAACATACATACAACAAACAACAAAATCACTAGTAATTCTGGATGTGGAATATCCCTCAAAATTCCTTACTAGATTTGTCGGATGAGAGTAATAAATAAGTATTAAAGACAAAAGACATGCTGAATTAAATCGATCGACTGACTCCAATAAAACCAGTTGAAAATATACAATTTGTAACATCAAATGAAAACAAATACTTCACTCTTGCACGCCACATTTAATTTTAATTTAAACTGGCTTATTTATTTATCCTTAAGGTGGGCGTATCCTAAATACCGTGTGTTCTTCTATGAGACGAAAGCACAAACACTTACATCCTCTGGGGTTTGACGTTCATTGAATCAACAACTAATTCACCAACGTAAACGATAATGAAATTGGCCAATGATTGCGGGTAGATATGGCTCCGGGAATAAATGGACAGGCTTTTGAATAACAATAGTTTCTCCAAAAAGGGTGTTAAGTACAGTCTATAGACGTTATTAAGCTTTGTCTATTGTAATAAATAGATAAGTTCAGAAACAGATGTTTAGATTATAAAAATGGGAAATACTTTACCACACACCTTAAATTTTCTAAATAATGCATGTAGCTTATCGTTCTTTCAAGTACTATAAAAATTTAATTAAAGAATCTAACACGTTCAAAACATCTGGTGGTAGGTGATTGCGATTTAATTTGTCCAGCTTATCCTCTAGTATGTACAGGCTGTTTGTTTTTCGTTGATATTATAGGGTATAGGCTAAACGGTAAGAGATACAAAAAAAACTAAGATAAGTGTCCTGTTTTTTTTTTGGTGTTTAGTTTAATGGCGCAATCAGATCTACGCTAACTAGAAGATTGGTTTAGAGGATACAGGGTGATTCGCAAAATCTGCGGTTTTTATTATCTCGTTATGACTCGGTTATTTATGGAGATAAGAAGGAACTTTCAATACGAAAGTTTTATGATTTTTTACGTATAATCCAGTGGCGTATTTAAAAAAAATATATAGATGTGTTAATTCTTAAGGTATTATCAAAACTAGCATTTTTCCAAATATGGGTATCTCAAAAAATTGAATTTTTTCTTGCGATTGCAACAATATACAGGGTGATCAGTTAAGGGTACGGAGCGGCTATATCTCGAAAACTATTCATGTTACGATTTAAAGATAAAAAAAATTATTAACAAGCATTGCCAAAAGAATTTGAATAAAAATATTTTTAAGTTCCTAATTTCACCGCTAGGGGTCGCATTTGCTATGGTGTCACAAAAAGTCGTTAAAATCTCCTTACATTTCATATTTATTGTAGGTAAGAAATTTACTTTTTACATTCCTTGTTCAAATATCTACAAATTTTATAAGGACAATTCTTCTCTTATTATGGCAACGGCAGGGTGACCGATAATAATTTAGATACCTTAAAGTGATGTAACTTAGGTTTGCAGAAACCGAATATAACAAACTAGGGCTTATTTTGAAGGTCTTTTAAAGTTGATTAAACGTGGCTGTTAAAAAAATTATATTTATTTTAATTCTAAGGCGCTGTTGAAAAAATGCTATACTAGTTCCGATTACTTCATTAATATCAATGGTATCCTACAGATTTTTTACTTCGTTTGGTAGGTTATTAGTTAAGAAAACGAAATCTGAAAACCGGGGATCGATATCTCTTGTCGTTTTAAAATTATTGCGAAGATAGTAGATGAGTGTCGAGACCGCTTTCATTTAATTATTAAAAAAATAAATAAAGTGCTCCAGCTAACTACTGTCTGTTAAAAATTTAATAGAGGCTAGAGGTCTCCATAGAAATGACTGTTTTGTAGTCACTTTATTTTTTATTTATGACGAACACGTTTTATATATTTTTTTTAATTTAAAAAATGCATCATAATATTTATTACCCTTAAATGCTGTATTTATAGCGAGGCAGGCCATGATTTAATAAAATAAGACAAAAGAATAAAAATTTACTTACGCCGAATGATACAATGACATTTTCAGCCTTCCCGATAATTGCCTTAATGTTTTATCTGACTCAATCAATATATCCTTCGATAGAGGTATTTTTCCGGATTGCATTAAAATGGCAATTATTAATCCAATATATAAGGGTGGCGATTCCGATGATCCAGCAAATTTTCGCCCTATATCACTCCTGCCAACTCTGTCTAAAATTATCGAAAGGCTTGTTAAGGAAAGAATGCTCAGTTTCATCCAGCGCCATAACATATTGCTAGATTGTCAGTTTGGATTTCAGAGTGGGAGGAGTACAGGAGATGCTGTGTTTCACTTCTCCGAGAGTTTGTTTCTGGGAGTTAATGAGGGCGAACTTGCCGTAGCAGTATTTTGCGACTTCTTTAAGGCCTTCGATTGCGTAAATCATTCCATACTATTGCGAAAACTTTCGTGTTATGGCTTTAGAGGGGTAGCATTAGACTGGTTTTCATCTTACTTGTCTGACAGAAAGCAGATGGTGAGATCTCGGGGTTGCAACTCCAGTGCACTCGCTGTTAGACACGGGGTTCCTCAGGGATCGGTGTTGGGACCCCTGCTGTTTCTACTATACCTAAATGATTTGGCCACAATCAGTATGCAAAGCAAATTCACTTTGTTTGCCGATGACACTACGATCCTATGGACGGGTGGAGATGCAGGGGTTCTTATGAGTACTGTCTCGCATGATCTGCGTGCAGTTCGGGCCTGGTGTGATGCTAACTACCTTAGTTTTAATGCAAATAAAACTAATATACTAACTTTTAAATTTAGTCCCTTAGGTATGGATTGTCCGGTTACTAATAAATCCAGTGTAAAGTTTCTTGGTCTGTGGATGGACGAGAGGCTGAGGTTTGATATACATACCAAGGCTCTCAATGCCAAGTTGGCCTCTGGTTGCTATGCGGTTCGTGTGGTGGCAAATGAGCTGGGTACTGGTATAGCAAGAAGTGCCTATTTCTGCCTGATCGAATCTCATCTCAGATATGGAATTCCTTTTTGGGGGTTTTGCAACGGGTCTCTCTTCTCTTCTGTGTTTGTTTTACAGAAACGGGCAATCCGGTATGTTTGTAAGGCAAGGGTCCGGGATCACTGCAGGCCCTTATTTATTCAACAAAAGATTTTAACCTTACCCTGTCTGTTCATATTAGAGACAGTGCTTCTTGTTTATAAGCGTTTTGGAGACAGTCGGCATACCCATCATTATCCAACGAGAAACAGCAATTGTCTGCCATTGCCTATCCCAAGGTCAACCCTAACTAAAAACCCTCTTATGTACGAGGGCTTGAAAATGTATAATCACTTGCCATCTGTTGTGAAGGAGATAAATAGCCAACGCTCTTTAAGAGTATGATTAGAAATACTTTACTACAGAAAGCATATTATAGTTTGAACGAGTTTTTTGAGGACAACTTGTAGTATTGCAGTGATTTGGCTCCTTCTGTCTGTCTGTAATGTTGTTTTGAGTGCATTTGCCGCTTTGGTACTCGTCTAAGTATGTATGTATGTTATTGTATATGAATACTTTTATTAATTCATCATAAATCAATATCTGCATTATTAGGTAAATTTTTTTTTTGACATAGTTTTAATATTTGTTGACGTAAAGACTTGTTATTTTGTCTTATTTTGTTACTACAAAACTTGAACTTTATTTCTCTTATTATTGTTGATTTCATATTATCCTTAAGATTATTTATCACATTTTTACCGCTTCTGCTGTTTGTGGGACATTTTATTGTTCTTTCTTTTTTTCTCCTTTTTGCATTGTATTGTACTATTTTTAGATTTTAAACTCAATTTTATTTATGATTAGGCATGTTAGCTGCAGGAAAGCTTTATCGATCATCATAAATCTAGTCAACGTTTTTTTTTCTTTTTTTTATTTTTTGTATAGTTTTAATATTTGTTGACGTAAAAAACTTGTAATTTTGTCTTATTTTGTTACTACAAAATTTAAACTTTTTTTCTATTAATTGATTCCATATTATCTTTAAAATTGTTTGTCACATTTACCGCTGCCACTTTGCATTGTACATTATTTTATTGTTCTTTCTTTTCTTCTTTATGTATTGTATTATTCTATTTTTACATTTTAAACCTGATAATTTTATTTATGATTAGGCATGTTTGATGTAGGAAAGCTTTGTAAATGAAAACTTTGGTTTTTTTTCCCCTTTTGGGATAATAAAGCGATTTTGAATTGAATTGAATTGAATTGAATTTCACAGCTGTTCGCTATATCGATAAAAATATTTTCATTTATAAGCTACAATAACATTTAAAACTATGAACCAAAACACAACAACAAATATACAGTAAATAATACAACAAAATTAAAACTTATTTAAGGTGTTCAAATAATTGCCTTCCATTATTTTCGATGCAGCGATTTAGCCGTTTCCGACTTGACATTATTGCCGCTTTCATTTCTACCCTAGATATTATATTTACGGCGTTTTGAATTCGACCTATAATATTATTATCTTCTTGAACGTATGAACTAGTTAATTGTATTGAAAATGAAGTATGTGAAATTTGGATTATTGAAAAAACATTTTGGATAAGACAATAAACTGAATATAACATCTGGAGGAGAAAAGTTTTCTTTTTTATTTTACGTTTAGCTGTTAACGCTTAACTTAAAAAAAGATAATTGAAAAACTAAGAAATTAAAGTTATGTGAAATGACACTATAGCAAATTAGTTTGAATTTCTTAATTTTTCAATTTTTTTTAAATTAAGCTTTAACAGCTAAACGTAAAATAAAAAAGAAAACTTTTCTCCTTCAGATGTTATAATCACTTTATTGTCAAATGTCCAAAATGTTTTTTTCAATAATCCAAATTTCTCAATTTAATCAAAACTTCATTCATACCTCAATTTCAATAAAATTAACCAGTTCATACACCAAGTCTTCAACCTTTACATTTATTTTTCTATGAGTTGTACTTATTAATTTGAGACAACTTATATTTATGTTAAACTCGATGTTAGTATCCCCTGAAGATAAGTGCTTAAGCACTCGAAACATGTCGGGAACTTAGAATTTATGTCAATCATTAAACTGTGGAGGAAGACTGCATTGTTTTATTTACAATACTTAATTGTTAATGAATTTTATGAGATGTAAACAAACAAAAACAAACGCCTAAAAAAATTAATCCATGGCCAGCTAAAAATGTTTTTGTTTTTTTGGGGTATTTTAGCTATTTAGAACAAAGCAAAATATTAAGTGTTATACCGGGTGTTGCATCGTCGAGCGGGACATAGGAAATCCCATGTAATTTTAAATGGGGTCAATTATTGGCTTCCCTAATTATTTTAGAGAAAAATTCTAATTAGGTTTATTAAAGAGCACTAAAACCCACATTCAAAAGAATAACTTTAGATATTTTTGATGAGCCCGTTCACGGGTTATCGCCGATTTCTTTTTAACTATTTCTCCTTTTTATGGCCCCGTATTTGCGGGCACCAGTCAAGGTAAAAGATGACTGTCAAATAAAGTTGTCATTTTGAAATGTGTGCTTTATTGTTATAAAAACTCGTATTATTATTATTATTACTCGTTATTATTATATATATAGTTATTTTGTGTGCTAGCTCCACAGAAACATAATTAGAAACAAAGAATTAAACTAATTAACATGCCATTATTTTATAGAATAAAGTTATTTTTATTTGTGATTAAGCAATTAAAATCAAACGAAATTCATCTTTTGAATTTTTTCGCTCAGATTAACTATTTTCGATAAAACAAATAACGTTATTTATTACTGCAGTGTTTTGAAAGTAACAAAAAGGTGCCATGGAAGGAAAAACAATTGTTCAAACAAATTTGACTTTGGCATAACTGACATAACTTTAAACAGTCCATACGTAATTACTTGAAGTGTTTTAAGAGTTTTTAGCTATAAAATTCGTTACTAATATTACGAAATGGTTCAGTTTACATATCTCAGTGCCAAAACACACACGAAAATAGCTAAAAGTTATTTAATTAAAAAAAAGTGTCAACGTAAGAAGTAGGGGATTTTAAGTTGCAAATTAACACTTAATTCAACATCTAATAAATACTGTAGTCAGTTGATTTACCAAATCAGACAAAAATAGTAGAATAACGAGTTTGGCTAGGTTAGACACTCATTATTGCAGGGCAAAAGTTGCAACTCTTTTACATTCCGCCCTATAAGTATATCTGAATATCTAAGATTAATATAATAAGGTAAATCACTTAAAACGTTTGATATGTTGAAATATTTGTACTGTTAAAATAGCTGAGCGAAATAGCGAATGGCTTTAATTAGAACAAAAGGAAATTACTTGGTTTTAGATTCGGCAAGAAATTACATTTAGCTGTATGGCCGATATGCATTTTGTGTATGGAATGGCCCAAGGCAATTCCAGAGCGGCTAAACGCATTTATCAAAGGAGACAACCTCATCGCATTGTACCAAATAGACAAACATTTGTAAGAACACATTTCAGCCAATTTCCTGGTACTTAAGCCGGTCTTTCCACTTTCCTGGATTATTTCAATTTTTTCGCTTAAAGAAAGATTATTCCTTTTTCCCGTCATCATTAAATGTTCACGTTAGTACAAAAAAACACAAAAACTGTTAAGAATTGGCGAGTCGGGTTTTACTACCCCCAATGGAGGGTGATTCTAGCAATAATGTTTACTAAAAAGTCCAATGATGAGTGCCCGCGGTCGTCTAACAGATGGCTCGAGTAAAGAGGAGTATAATATAATAGGATTTCCATTTTTAAATATGGGAAATTTATGACCGGTCGCTTAACACAGGTGCATGGTCACTGTATAGAGGCGGTCGCAAACAGAAGTTTTACTGTACCTGCAAAGGGCGATTTGCGTGAATTTGAAAATCAACTAAAGATTCATAAGGAATTAACTTCTGACGTTTTCGAACAGTATTTTGAGCAACTGATATAATTAATTCCCGAAAATTCTGTCAACGCTACACTGATAAAACTGTGCTCCCTTAATCAAATAATCTGATTTATTTGGTGAAAAATTATTGGTAATAAATAAATGTGATTTTAATTAACTAAGTTTTATTTAACTGAAATAAATGAGATTATTTCGTTTTATTTGCAAATTTTTATTTAGGAACTAAATCCCGTTAATCGCTAGTTAGATCACCTAATAGAGAAATATTTAAATGTCTAGGCCATTTAAACTAAATAATTATGTATTTACATTAAATCCTTAATATAAAACAACCAAATATTTACAAATAACTAATTATTTAATCGAAGTGCATTTCAAGTTAAGAACTAAATACCTTTAACTTTAATTTAAATCATTTATTGCCGAACTTTTCAAATAATTTGGTCATCCACACTAATAGTTAAGTATTTAAATGAACTCCTGTCGCCTACTTTGGGCTTTGAGTAATTTGATTGGTTATACAAAAGTGGCCTGATAAATCGCCATCGCGTTTTTGGTTGTTGGTGTTCGATTTTGTCTTGTAGAGATTTATGAGTGAGAGTGAAATCTTCTTTGTTAGTGGCACAAAGGTTAGTGGTTCCATCAAAAATTAAAACGAAGATATGGGGAATAAACGTAATATGAATAATTATTTAGAAGATTGGGGTATATCCCATTTGTTAGATACTTTTCAAGGTAGGAAACTATATTTGAAAATTTTAGTAACGCATGAAACGAGTTAAAAAAGTAAGATAAGAGGCAAAGAAAAGATACTTGTAATACCTAATTTGAAATTTCGAACACAAAATCTTTTTGGAAAAATGTAGCCAGGTATTTATAAATCATGGCATCCTAGGTTACAAATAAGACAGTTTTTCTCAATTTTCACCATAATTCAATACCTATCAAACCTCCTAACGTAAAAAATGTAATATAATAATTATTATATTAACAATTATTGTACCTAATATTTGCAAATTTGCCTTTATTTAATTTTTTATCAAAGTTATTAACTTCTCTATAATGTTTTATTGACGTATATTTTAAGGGGAACAACAACTAATGGTGGGTTTATACAGCAAGATAACATAACATAAAAATAAAAATAAGAGTTGAATCTACAGATCTGCCATAAGACGTTTATAAAAACACATAACATAAAATAAAAATAAGAAATAGAATAAGAGATGGTTATCTTTTAAATTTTATGTTATTTTTATGTAAAAATCGTTGTGCGCGTGCGCGTTATTTGTCATAACCTTTTTTTTTTCGGCAAAAATGTGTTTTTTTCTTTTGGTTTGCCTTATTATTTGAACACTATAAATAATTTAATAAGGTTTGTGATTATTATGGTATAGGTACTGATTAAACCATATTCAATAGCAACATTTCAATATTTCTTATTTTTATGTGACGTCTGTATAAACACGTACTTGGCTAAAATAAGAACTGATTTGAATACTATCTATTGAAAATTAAAAAAAGGTATTTAAACCAAATAAATTTATACTTGGTCTAAATAAATATAAAAGACAAGTTAAACAATTATGTGCTTGAATAAAAAAACAATGACTTTGATGAAAATTACCGGTTTATTTTAATGAAATCACTTAAATTGTTTAATTAAATAACGTTGTTGTTACGGCAAATACATGTAAAACAAAAGTAAAATAAAAATATACTTGATAAAATATATATAAATATCAATCAAATAAACATTTTGTTAACTTAACTTTTAACCCATTTACCTTAAGTCTTTGAAACGGCTTATTTAAGTTAGGTTAGTGTTAAGGAAATAAATATTTGCTTGAATTTTGTATTTAGTGATTAATTCCAAATAAAAAGTAATTTGTATCAAATCAGATGATACTAATTGAGGCAAATAATCCCTTGGTATTTTTCAAATACATATTTGTTTGGCTTATAGGAAACAAATATTTATTTGAGTCAATGGAAAATTTTTTTAACTCAAATAATTAATTTTATCAGTGATAGCTATCATTCAAGGCTTGTAGAGAAACTAGTTACGACATTTTGGAAATAAAAGGATATTATAAATGAGCCGTCTGAGTAAAATATACCCTTTGAGGACAAAATGTTAAAAAAAGAGCTTTTAAAAATAGCGCTTTTAAAAAATGTATAATTAACGAAATCGCTAAAAAGCGTGCTATTGTTTTACTTCAACTGGCGCCCTGCCATTGTGAATTAAACCCAATTGAGTTGATATGGGCACAAATAAAAGGCTATGTAGCAAGAAATAACACTACATTTAAAATACAAGATGTACCGGAGCTATTGAAATATTCATTAACAATTATTATCACGAGAGAAGATTGGCAAGAAGTTATAATATGAAATGAAATGAAAATGTTTTATTTTAGCATAAATGCTATTATAAACAATTACAGTTTTCTATTAATACAATAATCGCATATAATGTAGAAAGATATAATATAATTTATGAAATTTTAAAATAATGCTCTTAGCCTAAAACTAAATTTAAAAATTTGAAAGAAGAATATTTAAAAAGATTTAAAAGAAGAGTATTTAAAAAGAAGGAAAGTTCAACGGGTTGCTAACATGAAATGGTTCTTTACACCACGCATAAACGTTCTCACATTGGGCTAGTTTTTGATGTTCGCCGGCAGAGCATTGAAAAGTCTTAAGCCATCACTGAAGAGGCTTTTTTGCATGTGTGTTGTTCTAGCAAACCGAATATCAAAATTGTCTTTAGATCTGATGTCATGCGGGTGTCGAAGGGACCTAGGAATTAAGTACTCTTTTAAATATGAGGGCAATAATTCATGCTGTATCTTGAAGATAAATATAAGATTTGACGCTTCAATGCTCTCAGAAACCGACAGCCATCCAAATGACTTAAGCATTAATCTAACCGGGGTGTATCGAGTACAAGGGCGGTTTTACGGGGGGGGGGGGGTAATAGGGTAATTACCCCCCCATGAATTTAGAATTTTAAGCATCATCATTGAAAAAAGGGCGTGGCACCCAACAATTTTTCGCCTGCGCCGCTATTTTTTCCTATCCCCCCTCCCAAACTCATTTTCTGGTTACTTTTTTCAAAAAAAAATTCGGATTTCAAATTACCCCCCATGTTAAAAAGCTAAAACCGCCCTTGATCGAGTACAAGACAGAATACTTCTCATAGCTTTGTTTTGTAACACTTGTAATCTTTGTATATCAATATTTCTGCACGATATTAGCAGCGATTTGCAAAAGTTAAAATGAGGGTACACTATAGTATTGAAGATAAGAAGTCGAGACCAATGACTGAGATAACGAGAGACTCTTCTAAAGAAACCAATTTTTTTCCCTATCTTTTTACAAATATGGTCAATATGTTGCGAAAAATTTAATTGTGAATACCGACACTAAAGTGTCATCAGCAAAAAGGCTTACAAAAGAATTTTTTAAGACCTTGTCAATATCGTTAATATACATAACAAACAATAGTGGCCCAAGTACACTACCCTGAGGCACACCTATACCACTAGTAATCTTTTGGGAAATAGCACGCCACTGTTGACACCATATAGCTGCAGTTTGCTAATAAGTCGCCCCCTGTCTATGGTCTCAAAAGCCCTCTGTAAGTCTATGAATACACTCAGTATCACATTTCCATTATGGATATCAGCACGCCACTTGGAACATACATATTGCAAAGCTGATTCGCAGGAGTGATTCTCGCGAAATCCCGACTGCCCCTTCAAAATTATACCATTCTTTTCCAAAAACTCTCGTAACTGATTGCACACAACGACCTCCATTATTTTATCTATCACTGACAACAGATTTATTGGTCGATATTCCGCTGGCCTTCTAGGTACAGTTACCTTCGGTACAGGTACAATAACACTTGTTTTAATAGCTCTCGGGATTCTCCCTGTTGTAAGTGATGTATTTATGAGGCACAGCAAAGGATATCCAATTACGCAAAAGGTAGTTTTTAAAAATTTTACGTCGCAAACATCATCTGACGTTGACTTATTTTTTAATTTCATAACAATGTTTTTTAACTCAGTAATATTTAACGTCTGGAAATTTTCAAGCTTTTCGGGGATCTCCACATTTGCCTCTTCAAAGTTGGGTGTTACCTGTGGTACACCAGCAGCAATGTCAATTATACTTTTTGAATAAAAATTATTGAAGTTCTTTTCTATATTACCGGTTCCCTCTTCAAATTCAAGATTGTCATAATCTGATGTGTTCTTGTTTTTGTTTCCAATCAAATCCTTTCGTTTTCTCCACATCTTCTTGCTGTTACCCTTACACTGGTCGATATTTCTCTCATAATATCTCGACTTCTCTGTTCGTATTACTCTTACGCATTTATTTCTCTGTAACTTGTAGATATTCCAATCTGCACGCAATTTGGTAAGCTTGAATTTTTTAATGCATGTCATTACAGGGGAAAGAAGTGTAGGACTTAGACAACATGATGAAAGAGAGACGAATCTTTCAAATATAGTGATGGTGAAGACACCTTTTTACGCCTCTCATTTGTAAATTCTTGTGAAAGTGATCTGTACAGTTTTTATATTGAGAAAATAAAATTAATAAAGGTTAATATATAGCTTTTTTTTGTACACCATAAAAATTACATTCGTATTAATAGAAACCCAAACGTCCACTGCTGTCGTAAGATTTATAAATATATTAAATCATCGGTTATTTAGCTCCATTGATATAATTTTCCGACCCTATTGCGAAAGACAAAAGTACGGGTGCGTCGATCTATACAATATTAAGATTTGTTGTAACTGAAAAGATGTACTCTCAGTCTAAAAATAATATTTTCACTTTGTGACCCAAAATTGGTATTTTGCATTTATAATGACATAATGAATCACAGTATAAAACAACCACTTAAAACTGATAGAAACTAATCATGTTTAAATTATATATACGTTTCGTGGTCGATGAGCCGCTAGTTTATTAAAACCCTTGACTTAGAGATAAAAACGCAATTTTTTCAATCATTGCTATAGCTGACTTACCCGCCAAGAACCTAATAATGTACTTTAAACCCCCGAAAAAGGTCGCAAAACCCTAATAATATTATATTTTTGCTTGAATGAGAAGGACTCTCAACCAGTCTATTATCACGATATTATTTTATATTTGCAGCCCTTTTGGGGGCAGCTAGTTACACAGGGTGTCGCAATTTTTATCTTTTACGAAACTTACAAGGTAGCCCAATAGATTAACAAATCATAAAAACGAACTTCATTTCTACATGGCAAGTAATTTTGAAATATGCAACAAAGATATTTTAACGAGGGATACAATTAATAATGAAACATCTTTAATAGATCATGTACTTTGCAATTTTAACCAAAATGTTGATATAAAAATGGTTAATTCGCAACTTAGTAATCAAAAGCTTTAAGTAGTGGAAATCCAATCAAAAACAAGACAAAAGATACAAAATATAGGACAAGCATAATATTTTACCTAAAAGAAAATTGAGGCACGAGAATTAATAAGTAAATTTGTTCAATTATTAGACATTAAGAAACCTATTTTTTTTTCTATGATAAGGCACAGCACTGCACGACTAACCCTTTATGGCGCTCTGCGAGCGGTGCGTGTGCGAACCACGTACGGGTGGGCTGCAGTGGCTCGTCGTGTATTTCTACCATGCACCGCTCTGGGTGAATCAAGCGGTCAACCTCAGTTGAGCACTTGCCATGAAAATATTTGTAAAAATAGACTCAAGTCGCCAACCTGCGTTCGATGTTCAAAGCTTTCCAGGTTGTTTGTCAGCTCATGGTCACCGATCAAGCGAATAGCTCTTCTTTAAATGGAATGTAGTAATCTCAGGGTATGTTTATGAGTAGAGCCCCAAATATGCGAACAGTACTCTAGCGATGCTCGAGTTTGGGCTTTATAGAGGCATCAAAAGTTGTTGAAGTGTATATAAGAAATTTTGTTACGTTCAATATTCCCACTTTATAGGTGTAAATTTTTGACCATACAAATTTTAAATGGACGGTGGGGGTCGAGTCATACCTCGTTGTAAAGGTACTGTAAATCTACATACGATCCCAAAGCTTCATAAGATTGTATCGATTAATTTCAAAATTACGGTTATTTTTGTGAATGGGGTTTAGTTCAGGATTGTTTGGTTTTGAACAATAGTACAATGAATCGGTCCTCATTTTGCAGTTTCTTGATAATCATTTGCTGCACTGACTTTCTCTACCTCGAATTCGAAGGTGAAAAACGAGGAAAAGGCAGTCAAAACTATATATAACAGGCCGAGGGCTTTACCAACCTTTCATGTGCTGAACCACCCCCCATGGGCCAAGGGAACTAACCTGTCATAACCCTAACATTCTTTATGTTTCTAAACTCTCATAAAAATCTCAATCATTCCCCTTAACACGTGTTTCGACGAAAAAGCGAAGAAGAGGGTGGATTGCGGGGGTTGTGAGCGTGATACCACCTTTTATCTGCGTTTTTTTCGTAGTAATACTTGAGGGTTTAGAGACAGTGGTAAGGAAAGGGTTATGATACCTTTATTAGTTCGAAAAGATATTTCAAGCTTCTGCGAAATTGCCTTAGCAATGGCCGCAACGTGACTATGCCAAGATATATGACTATCCAAATTTATGCCCAATAAATGAATTGATAAAGCCAAGGGAATCGAGTATCCCGCCATGCCTGTATCTTGTTCTTCAACATTAATTTTTTTAGAAAAAACTGCCGCCTGGGCTTTTTTAGCATTAAATTCCACTTGGTTACTTTCACCCCAAGACAGAATTTCTTCCAGGTCTTTGTTGAGATGTGAGACCTCTTGCTGCCTATACAGATGTGCATTGGCAGCCGATGCCCGAGCATTCAAAGTAAAAGATGAAACAAGTGTGCTGTCATCAGCGAAGCTATACAGGGCTGCCCAGAAGTCCGCAATAAAATTAATATAGCCTTAACCTGTAACTTTTGGAAAAAATGCTCGGACACGTCAATTTAGTTTTATACATGCTCACATTTTGACATTATTCGTTTTTTTTTTTAACATTTGTCAAAAATATGATGACATCGATCTTTTCTTTAAATGGAAACATACAGCTTGTGATACATCATTTGAACGCTAATATCTCGTATAGTATGCTCAAAAATTTTGGCGCGATTTTGTCAAGCTATTTCAAAATGGCGACTGTTAAAAGTTTAAAAAAAATCCCTATTTAAATAAGCGGAAATGATAAATCATTGATGTTTTTTTTTACCTTTCAAGGTAAGAAATCTTCATTGTTTCAGTTGTTTCACGTTCTGACATTTTGTGACATTGTGAACTTGCAAAATTAATTTCCGAAGTATTATTTTACAATTTTCTAAACACAAATGGTTTTGTCGGAAAGGTAGCGTATCGAAGTCTTAATATTGTTAGGATGTGGAGATAAAATAAGAAGTCAAAGTGAAGTGTGCACTTTATTTAATGCTAAATATCCGGAAAATCAAATTTCACAGGGCGCAGTTAGCAAAATATTCCACAAATTTGATGAACATGGCACAGTAAAGGACTTGCCTAGGAATGAACGGCCACGTGTTTTAGGCGACGATGAAAAATTGGACATTGCATTATCTCTGCAGGATAATCCGCATGTTTCAACAGTTTCATTGGCTCAAAATCATGATACATCTAGAGGTACTATTGGAAGATTTTTGAAAGCAGAAAAATACCACCCTTATTAAAGTATGTCTTGTCCAAGAGCTTTTAGAAGATGACTATGATAGGCGTTTGCAATTTTGCGAAGAAATGATGAGACGGTGTGACGAGAATAATAGGTTTCCACAGAACATATTATTTTCGGATGAAGCTATTTTCTATTTAAGCGGGGTGGTTAACAGACATAATTATCGTTTCTGGAGTCAAGATAATCCACAATGGATATTTGAAGCGTATTCTAAACGGCCCCAGAAAGTAAATGTATGGGCGGGTATCATTAATAACCGAATTTTAGGGCCATTCTTTCTGGAAGGAGACCTCACAGCTGAACGGTACCTGGATTTCTTAACCTTCGAGTTGAGGCCTGCTCTAGCTGTAATTTTTCCCAACGAAATAGATCCAGATATACCTAATGGTTTCAGCAAGATGGTGCTCCCCCGCATTTTGGTGTCAATGAGAGAAGATATTTAGATCAGATATTTTCAGGTCGCTGGATTGGACGACACGACGGCGCGACGTGATACAATTGAATGGCCACCGAGGTCCCCAGACTTAACGCCTCTAGACTATTTTCGTTGGGGATATTTAAAAGAAAAAGTTTACCAAAATAGGCCAAATAATATTGAAGATTTGAAAAACAAAATTAGATTGGAGACACATAATATACCGGCTGAAGCCATTCGAAATTCCGTCGATGGATTTTACCATCGTCTGGGAGCATGCCAAGTAGAGGGTGGAGGACATTTCCAGCATTTGCCACGTTAAACCATCTTTTTTTTGTGTTTTGATTTGCTTGGTTACATTTTTATTTTTTTTTGACAAAATAAATAACAAATAAACCATAACTATTGTTAAGTCACAATGTCACAAAATGTCAGAACGTGAAACAATGAAGATTTCTTACCTTCAAAGGTAAAAGAAACATCAATGATTTATCATTTCCGCTTATTGAAATAGGGATTTTTTTAAAACTTTCAACAGTCGCCATTTTGAAATAGCTTGGCAGAATCGCGCCAAAATTTATGAGCATACTGTACGAAATATTCGCTTTCAAAATTAAATGATGTATCACAAGCTGTATGTTTCCATTTAAAAAAAAAGATCGATGTCGCCATATCTTTGACTATGAAATGTCTATAAAAAAACAAACGAATAACGTCAAAATGTGAGCATATATAAAACTAAATTGACATGTCCGCGCATTTTCCCCAAAAGTTACAGGTTAAGGCTACATTAATTTTATTCCGGACTACTGGGCAGCCCTGTATATAGAATTTTTTGTTTTTTCCATATTGCTAGACTATTCCATAACGATGGTTGTTTGGCAAGGTCTTCTTGGCTTTTTTGAATATTTTCTGAACTCGCGCAGTCTTCCAGCAAGAAATATTTAAAATCAATTACCATCGTTTCTTAAAGATATCCAGAATAGTAATAAAATTCTGAAAGAATGATCTTGTTAAAGGTTTGTGAAATAGATACTTTATTGTGAAATTATTATTTTAAGATTATTTTTTCTATTGTTTCAGTTAATAGTATTTTTAAGTCAATAATAATTTGTTTCAATCTATCAGCTGTCATTGTTAAATATTTACTGTCTCAGATGTAGTTGTCGTAATGTTTTTTTTCTGTAGTTTAAGCATAAATTAAAGCCTCGTTTATCACGTTAAAAAAAACGGCATGACACGACAGGAAAAAATCGCATTAAAAATAAATTGTTAATGGTGGTTTACGAAAAAGTTTTAATAAATGAAAGTCTACCTAAAAGGCAATAAATCAATTGCTTTAACAGCTATTAGAGCGTTAATAATAAACAAAAGTATTTATTTTTGTATTTACTTTCTTATTATGGTAGTTAACATATTATTTATAATTTTATTGACGAAAACTACACCGTTTAAATTAAGCTTACCAGCTATAAATATCGATCCACGATATAAAAGACTACGGAAAGCCAAAGATATCCGGGTCGTGGTTGTCACCACTCACCCGAAAGCCAAAAACCAGTCTCCCCATTTTCTCTCTTTTCGCTTTATTGGTTCAACCGGAACTTCCTGTTGCTCTGTAAAAGTCTCCAAATGTAATTAGGCTTTGATACCTTATCTCCGATTCTATTTTTGTTAATTTCCGTAAGTACGCTTTCCTGTTATTCCAATAGTAGTCATTTAAACGATTTTAAAGCTTTCTCGCGTCTGTCAGTAAGCCAGAATATTTTTAAAGAACCAACAAAAAATGTCTCATCACATTAATTTTTTTTTAAGTGTTGTCTGATGTTCAGCGGAATTATAATGAATGTATTTACTTTATTTCTCACGTGTACACTGTGCTGAAAAAGTCGGACCCCACCGATATGTCGCAAACGTCACCTATGATAAAAAAAATCTTTTAAGTACTTATGTAATGTTCTTAGATCTTGTTGTACTTGTATTGCAGGGTAAAGTTGAAAATAATATTTTTCTTAAAAATCACAAATTATATTTCTTCAAAAACTGAAGAAAAATAATGTAAATATCAGTGCTTAAAGAATTATGAAAGGGCCCAATTTTATTTAATAATTAATTATATAAATAATTTATAATTGTTAGTGCTATCAAAAAAGTAATATAGGTGTAATTTGCTCATTTTGGGTCAAACTTAAAATGGTAAAATCAAAATTTGAAAATTTTCGCTCGCTTAAGAGATACGGGGGAAAATCAAAAAAATTTACAATTTCAAAATTACCCTATGTTCTGTTAGTTAAAAGAGATACAGAAAAATATTTTATACAAAAGTTTATTTATAATGATTTCTGAATAATCTGCCGCTTCCAGAATAAGTATACGGGGCCAGGTAAAAGAGTTATCGAACCTAACCTCATTTTTTAAAATGGAGTACCCTGTATATTTTAATCTAAAAAGATAGCATTTAAAATTGTCTTTTCAACAGTAATATACCGATAGAGGAGGCGTCTTATTGGTAATACCGATGTTTTTAACAAGAAATCGATTTTCTGACAAATTTTTACGAAATGTAATTTTTACTTATAATCTGATATGATCCCGAGAGCTTTAGCTCGAGGGTCTTATCTTTGATTATAAGTAAAAATTACATTGAGTGAAAATTTTCTTGGAAAATCGAGTTTCGAGTGAAAAACGAAGGTATGAAGATAAGAAACCGCCTCTAGAGGTGTATTTTATTGGATAATTTACTGAACATAAAAATGAAGGCCGTCTGATAAAGGTAAATATACAAGTTAGAGGTGTTACTAATTTTTTATTTAAGTAAAAAAGCTACAAGCGTCTTTTCGAAAGCGTCTTTTCGAGCTAGCGGTAGTCTTATCGGGTAAGACGACCGTTACCAAGGTGGTTGCTATAAAAATGAGCGTTTTGATTGGTTCAATAAAAGTGAGGTGAATTATCAAATATATAACACACAATGGATGATATTGGTTTCCTAGGCAATTTATTTAAAGTTTATTACTTTGAAACGAAATAAAAGATCCAGATGAAGGTAAAAAATAACGGGAATCATCGCAAAAGTTCGAAAGCTCGTCCGTTGTTTTAAATCCACTCTTGACATCTTTTTCGGACGGATTTTAAGGCATTCGTGATGTGTAATGATTTTATTTCGGCAAAGGCCTCAGGCATTCTTTGATCAAGTTGTTCTCGGGTAAAAATGACTTCTTTATAAATTTTATTTTCCAACACTCTACAAAGGAAAAAATCTGGAGGTGTTAGATCCGGAAATCGCGGTGGCCACCTAATGGGTCCATGTGTCCCTATGCAACGGTTTTTAAAGTGAGTATTTAAATACTCTCTTATTCGAAGAGCGTTATGGGTAGGGGCGCCACCTTGTTGAAAGTAAATCCCTATTACTTCATTTAAAGGAACATCATTAAGGATATCGAAAAGGTTTGATTGGAGTATGTCCAGGTCCAGATATCTATCTGCATTTAAGTTTTCTTTAAAAAAACGATACACCAGTTTGTTTTGAAACAAAAAACAACTTATATTTACCCTGTTGGCGAACAGGTCGTACTATGTGGGGATTTGTGGAGTTCCAATGTCTTTTATTATATCGGTTATGAAAACCGCAACTTGTAATTCGACATTCATCTGACCAAATTATTTCTTGGTGAAGAGAACAATCCTCGTTAGATTTATTTAAAAACCAGTGACAAAAATTCCAATCGTCTCACATCATCACCAGGATGCAAATATTGGGTAATTTAAACAACATAGGGAAAATATTTATTGGACGTCAAAATTCTTTGCACCTTAGATTTTATAATTCCAGTTTCAGTTTCTACGTTTCTGACGGACGTAGATTTTTGTTCCTAAAATTACAAAGTGATTTTAGAGAATAAAATTAGGATGCGTGCTCAAGACCACAAGACAGAAGTAGAAACCTCACCAAGACGAGATTATCTATGAATCTGACGGCTCAGTCTCATTAAATACCCACCAAAAGTGCTAAACGCGCCTAAAGAAGTTTTCACTTCAATAAAAGTTGAGCTACTACTATTCAAAGCTATCACAGGATATTTTACCTGATTATTGGCCTCGACAAATCCTAACACGCTTATTTCTTCATTTTCCTTGTTTTCTTTATTACAAGTTTTTGATCTTTTGATGATTATTATTATTATTATTATTATTATTATCTCGGCATCGTAAAAGAGCCGTATGTTTTTAAATTATGTTCCAGTCCTCGGAATATGTCCTTAAATGGTTGCCGTCTTTCCGGATAGCGAACAATATATAAATTTTTTAAAATGTTGATAAGTCATTTTCACAAACGAATATGTAAAAATAAAATTGACGTTAAATGTTAATAGCAACTAGAATGTCAACATAGTTGTTTCTCGGATATTAGCTTTTTTGTTTCATGGCCTACTGTGGTTTGAAGTAATAAAATTTAAATAAATCGCCTAGGAAATCAGTATCATCCATGGTGTGTTATATATTTGAAAAGAGAATTTATAATGCTACCTTTTTTGATTAATATATACAGGGTGTTCCATTTAAAAAAAATGAGGTTAGGTCCGATAACTTTTTTACCTGACCTCGTATACTTATTCTGAAAAAGGCAGATTGTTCAACAATCATTATAAAGAAACTTTTGTATAAAACATTTTTCTGTATCTCTTTTAACTAAAAGATTATAGGGTAATTTTAAAATTGTCAATTTTTTTATTTCCCTCCGAATTTCTTAAGCGAGCGAAAATTTTTAAATTTTGATTTTACCAGTTTAAGTTTGACTCAAAAAGAGCACATACGACCTATATTACTTTTTTGATAGCACTAACTATTACGGAGATACCCTATAAAAGTGTCGAAAATGGGACACCCTGTACAACAATTTCGTTGACACCCGGTTAGGATGTTCCATTTAAAAAAATAAAGTTAAGAGCCACCCAGTTTTCTGGAAGCACCCTGTATAGTTTTCAGAAGTCTAAAAGATGCAATAAAATAAAATCGACGTGTCCGAGCGTTTTCATTCAGGTGCGTCGCTTACCTGAAAAAGATACTTTTCCAGACTTTATGTCCTCACTGTATAATAACAAGTAAAGTACTTCCCAACATATTTCGTTTGGCTTAATGACTGCAATAAAACCCCTCATAAACTCGGCTTTCGCTTTCGCAGATACGTATTAACCCACATTTATTTTTAATGCCAGTTTATAATAACAATAGATAGGTACATTACTACGAAAAGTTGCCCTTTTCCGTGCGCAAACTTTTCACTCTGGCTTTGTACTTATAATAAATTAATATACATATAATGCAAGTAATGGTAAAAATATACATAATAAACATTGCTACTATAAGGTATTACCACCGTCCAAATATAAGAAGTCCGATCACTTCTTTGAAGTATTGAAAACGCCGGCGGTGACCTCGAATCGCACGGAGAACCGCCTACGAGGGAGATACGGGAGTCATTCAGTAGGAACGGTGGCTTCGCCGCTTGAATATTTTTATACGAGGGAGTTGTGTTAATAAATACTTAACACAAATCGTACCGAAAGTAGCTACTTTAGGAACGATTTTTTTCACTTTTGATACGATTTGTTTACTTTCGGGTCTACTATTGTTACTTTCGGGACGATTTTGGGTTTCTATGTAAACGGCTTTGACAATAACATGAACATTGCACTATATTATGACAGCGCTTGTCACGTATTATATATTTTTTTTAACATACAGAACAACTACAGAAAAAATATTGTACGTAACACGATCCAAAAGTGAACTCGCAGGATTTCAGGACTCGCCTACGGCTCGCCCTGGAGTTCCTACTCATCCCGTAAAATATTACTTTCGGGACTTTGTTACGTAAATTACTATTATTTAAATATACCTGTTTGACAGCATAATCAATACATACATGAAAATTCATAGTTAAAATAAACTAACGAAACGTCGGCATGGTGTGTAATATGTCCCACTAAATCTACTTTGCATCTTACTCAAAGGAAGTAAACAATCCTTTTTACTTACCTTATTGGATCTTTAGGGCACCGAAATAACGCAAAACAATTATCAGCACAACAATAAGAAAAACTCTCAAGGTGATTCGCCTCCATCATAAGTAAGCTAATATTGTACTAATTATAACGTGGCAGCATACGAAAACTCTTCGCCGAGAGCGCTGTGGATTAAAGTATGCACTTGCAAAAACTAATCCCCAGCCGAACACCGCTTGAGCGTTGACTCGCTGGGCGCGGGGTAGGGCGTCGGCAGGGGAGAAATTTACAGCGGCAAGAGCAAGTGAGCGGACTGGACGGTGGTATTACTATGGCCTTTCATTTAACTACAAAATCCGTTCCTGGGCAAAGCAGTACCCCTTATTTAATTTCATTTCAGTAATATAAACAGTGATGCCAGCTGGGGTCAGGTAGATTTCGCTGGTTGGCACACTCATCGACAGTTTTATATGGGTAATTTTGCCAAGAAATTCTTTATAAACGTAGGTTTGGCAATAGAACAGGTAACGGGGTTTCTTTGGGTATTTACAATATAATAAAACTATTATTGCAGTTATTAGGTCAAACGAAATATGTTCGGATGGACTTTAACTATGGGATGTTATTGAATTCTGCTGCCTGTTTAGGAGGATTTATTTATATCTATTAATTTAAGGTGCAGGGTATAAATATTTTTAATTTGTACTAGGTCCTCACATTTAGCTTGGAACTGGTGTCATCTCTATATCCTTAGTTCGATTTTCTGTCAGGGTAAATGCCTGTTTAGGCGTTCTTTCATAATTCCCGTCGAGATATTCCCAAATTCCACCGAGAATTCTAATAATAATCTTGAATCTCCTAAAGCGCTTGGAACTATTTTAAATATTTTACTAATTATCCAGGAATTAATTAATAAATTCATATAGGTATATTGTTTCTTAACCAGTATTTCGGAAAATATTTATTAATAAACGTATTTATGCGAATTAAATTCCTCTGTACCTTATAAAACATGTATTGAATTTATTTGAAACGCAAATTGCTATCATATAAAAACATTGTCATTGCAAATTTTAACATACCGGACGCTTAACCACCAGTTAACTAAACCCAAACTCGGACTCCTTACCGTTCGATTAAAGCCCTCCACGATATTTATTTTTAGTATTGACTGACGCTGTGAGATTTTAAAATGACTTAAATTTTAACGGCTATTTCTAAATTGAAACGTTTTAAAATTTCGTTTGATCTGAAATTTTAATAGATATTTGATTTTGGTGATGCTCCTGTTCAGGTTGCGTTAAAGTGTAATGGAACATTTTGAAGACAATTTAAAATAGAGTGCAAAAACAAAAAAAAATAAAGTACAGTAAGATCTCTAAATAATTATAATAAAATAAATAAAAGCCAATTTATCAATACGTATATTCTGCACGTGCATACTAACTTATACAGGGTGATGCATGGCTTATAGTTGACCATCAATCAATCATTTAATTGGTGCTTAATACACATGGTGTTTACACAAGTCAGTATATCTAAGTCAATATAATAAAATATAGATATCTTAAGAATATCATACATTTAAACTAAACTAAAACAAAGTAAAACAAGCCAAAAAGGAACACATTAAATATTAAAGTATAGGTAGATACAAAATACAACACGTTAAAATCCGTTAAGAAAATGTGCAGGATAAAAACTCATTAAGACTGTAGAAAGTTTTATTCAATAAGATTCCCATTATCTTAGTCTTAAATTGTCTTATTGGCAAGTCTCTCACGGCTACAGGAAGCCTGTTAAAAAACCTAGGCGCAAAAAAATCAGGCCCGGTCTGCGTTCTCTTCAGATGACAGTACTGCGATCGAAAGTCACCTGCCCGTCGCGTATTATGTCCGTGGACATCCTCATTAGCCACATACTTGTCTATATTTCGTTTTATATACAGGAGGTTTTCCAATATGAACACAGAAGGCAGTGTCAGAATGCGAAGCTGGGCAAGAGCCCCTCTACATTCCTCCCTGTATCCCAAACCCGCGATTAACCGCACGGCCCTTCTCTGCAATCTAAAAACTCTCTCCGATTGGGACGAGTGTAAGAAATAATATCGGGCCCAGCCCAGGACAGATCCCTGTGGGACACCGATCGTTATCTCACTGTCCGCTGACGTCACTCCCCCGATCTTAACCGCGTGCGTTCGATATGACAGATAGGATGAAAGTAGCTCAATACTGTCAGTACCGAAAAAGTAAGCTTCTAATTTGCGCAGGAGAATATTGTGTGAGACACAATCGAACGCCTTACTAAGGTCGCAGAATAGAGATGAAGTAAATTTTTGATCATTGAAGGAGTCGAGAATGTGAGAGACAAGATCCATTAGGTATACCTAACGTTGTATTTTTGTTCATTCCAAAACCAAACTGGCACTCCGAGAAATAGTTGTTTAGATCACAAAATTCAACAATTTGCAAAACCATACATTTTTCCAGAACTTTTGAAAACACTGGCAGCAGAGCAATCGGCCGATAGTTCTCCGGCCTCTCTCGATCTCTCTTCTTAAATACTGGTGCCACTAGGGCCTTCTTTAGAACAGCAGGGAATACCTTCTCCTTAAAGCAAAGATTCATTAATTTAGTTAGCGGTATGAGTAATATATTACAGGTTGTCTTTAACAATTTTGTATTTAAACCAAAAATGTCAGTACTACTCTTGGGCTTGAGTTCCCCAATGATGTCCCTAACTTCATTAAAGGAAACCTCTCTGAAAGAAAATAAGTTTGTAGGTGGTAGAACCCTTATAAAGTCTATGGGATTGTGTTGAAGGACAGGAATTGTTTTCGCTAATAGGAAATCCCATGTAACTTTTGGCTCCCCTGTACATTTTAGAGAAAGATTGTATTATAATTTTTATAGAGGCCAATATTAGTGCTTATGTGCCAAATTTCAATAAATTTTAATAAGCCAATCCTAACTTATTTAATTAAATGTGATGACAAAATTAACAAATTTTCATAGTTTAAATAATACACCAACAAATTATTATTTGACATTGACAAAACGAAAAGTAGCAACATTTTCATTGAAGGCGCTTTAATTATAGCTAAATATGAGCTATTCCGTTAAGGAAAAAGTAACTATGATTAAGTGGTATTATACAGGAAACAGTTTAAGAGCAGTGTCTGAAATGTTTTCAGTTCAATTCCCTGATAAGCATATCCCTTCAATTTCATTAATTAAACTTAGCATTAGTAAGCTTGAGTCCAAAAGCACTGTAATAAATAACTGTAAATGCTCAAATCAGAATGTCAATAGAGCTGCAGAAAGGGATAATAGAGATCTTGATATTTTACTGCACGTAGAGGAAAATAAAATGATTAGCACGAGGATTCTTGGGCAAGCCGTAGGAAAACATAAAAACACAGTGTTGCGCACTTTAAAAAAAAACATAAATATTTTCTTTGCTAGTATGAGAAACATCAAGAACTACGGCAAGGTGATGAAGAACGGAGAATGGTTTCAAGGTAACAGAAAGAGCAAATAATAATAGGGATTTTTTGAGAAATTTTAGTTTTACCTATGAATGTACATTCACCCTCAACAACCAACCAGATGTTTAAAATCGTCGGTATTGGAGCCAAGAAAATGAACATCTTCTTGTTCATACTCGGACGCAATATCACATTTTCACATTTTAATAGTGATTGAGAAATATTTGTAGACTTGCCAAAATTGTTAACATTACTAGGAAAGTCTCTCAAACGTGCGTATAAGCCTCAGATAGGTTGGATAATTTTGACACTGGAGCAAGTTCAGGTTCCTCTTCCTCTGTCTCAGAGTTGGGAGTAGTTTCATCCGTTTCTTGGATCTCTTCAATACACTCGTTGATAGCCAGTTCTTCACTTTCTGTTGGCAAATCGTTATCAACAGAGGCAAATTGTTTCAAGTTTACAAATGTGTTCTTAATATTAGGAAACAGTTGTGCGAGCGGAATATTATCATCTTCTTCAAAGTCGTCAATATTATCTGCATGTATTACACATAAATGCGGCTTTCATAACGCATTTTTTTATTGTCAATGGGGTTACAGGTGGCCACTTTATAGAGGCGGTTGCAAACAGTGGTTTTGCTGTGTTTCAAAGCAATATACACTGTGGGCCAAATTTATTTGGAACCCAATTTCACTCTGAATAACTTTTGCTATATTTGTCGGATCTTGGTGGTATTTTGTGTGAATATTAAAGGGGCCTTTCCTTAATTGTAGAACAAATATCCAATCACTATGTACAGGGGGAGCCAAGTAATAAGAAATATTTGTAATCATTGCCTTTGGGGCTGTTGCAAAATTAAATGGTTTACTCTAAAACTACAAAAATTATTTGAAATTATTAAGAGACTATCGGAAAAGTGGCTCTGAAAAAATTTTTCTAGAAACTTTAGGTTTTGTATTAAAAACGTATTTTTTTTCGAAACTTTATTAAATAATATTACCATACAGCTTTATTAAATATCAAGTTAACAGAGCAAAAATACGTAAATAATTGGATGTCGAGTTACCTATGAAACAAAAGAAAAAATGCCGTTGGATCCCTTGACAACAGTATGTAAATATTAGTAACTTGGCAGTGTGTTAAATTTATTTTAAAATGGTGTACTCGTATTTGTCATTTGAAGATAAAATCTTAATTTCATCTCTAAGAGTCGAAGTTTATGGTGCAAAAAAGATTACTGAAAGTTACCCAGAGCGTAATTGGAAATTAAGTACCGTTAGTTATTTTCTACGGCATTTACTCGAGACCAATGGTTCATTCCAAATGAAGCCTGCCCACTGCAAAAAAGTAGTGTAAAATTACATTTTTTTTCCGTAACACTTGTGTTAAATTTCCGAAATAAAACGTGTGTTTTCATTTTTAAATAATATATTTGGGATTTTTCAGATGTAACTAAAAATTCTTAATATATTACTAAAATTTACTAGGTAAAACAGAATTACACTTTAAAATTCCCATGAAAATACCAAAATAAATAATTTACATAAATAACAAAAATTTTAAAGTATATATTATGTAAATGCGTCAAAGCCGCTTCATGTCAAAATACATTTGACAAAGTTGCATAACCTTTTACTGAAAATGAGAAAATTACAATTTAAAACCCATTTTATTATCACTGAATAATACTTTACGGTACATATTCGGTAAAAGTCTTAACAAGTTTGACAAAATCGCATAACATATTACTGAAAATCTCAGAACTCAAAAATTAAAATGTTCTATTTTCGCCAATATTACCATTGTTGCATGAAAGCCGCGACGGCGCACTGTGACTATAATAATTCGGCATCTATCTTTCGGCATTCCAGTAGGAGATAGGCTTTTCTCGTTGTTTTAGGGTGGTTTTAATTGATTTACAGTGGTTGACTAAAATATTTATTGTAGTACTCGGAGTATGTACGTACACCTTACTAATATACTATGATAAAATGTGAATTGTGTGCTGTTAGTTTAGGTTCCATTGATATTTATAATAAACATCAATATTTACATCGGAATTCTCATTTTTCTTCAAAAGCACCGATTGCACATTACAGTTTAAAACTTATAAGGGCTTTAAACAACATGTAAGTCATTTACACTGTAAAGCAAAAGTAAAGGGTGCAGAGAAAACACAATTCTTTTCGCATATTTACGAACATATAAATAATGGGTTGGAATCAAAATGTCCCTTAAGAAAAATATGTAAATGTAAAAGATTTTTTTGTTACTTAATAAAGTAAAGTAGCTTTTATATACTACTGTAAGGTAGTTGTTTAGTGTTTGTGTAACATTTTGTTATTTTTAATATTATGTTTAATTAGGGTATTATATACATAATATGTATATCGAAGGTGTGTGTGGTATTTTTTTAAGTTTATCTTTTTTTGCTATTCACATATTATTAATGTTGATGGTGTGAATAAAAAGTATAGTTGAAGCTGTGGCTAACTTTTTATTCATCTTACTTTATTTTATATTAATCTATTCATCTAAGTATCTATAACCGAAATAATATTTATTTAAATAAATATCCTTAATTTGATCAAACATCTGACGAATGTGTAAAGTCTTTTGCGGTAATGTAATATTTCGTCAAATGTGTGACCGACTGAAGGTTCGTTACAAATTTTGTTTTTATTATTATACCTATAATATAGACCCCACTTTTCACAGTTAAATTGACAGTAGTTGTAGATTTAGTTTGCATAATTATTAAACTAAAGTCTATAAAGCTCAAAGACAACTATGTAATCACAATTTAAATTTATGTCGCTTACTAATAATGATATAGATTTAACTTGTCATTGTAGCTCTTTGCTTTATAGGAAGGTTTCATTTTTTTCACAAAATTGAATAACTACTGTAAATTTACATTGCTTATTACTGAATAGTACGGAATAAAATTAAGTAATAAATTACATAAAAAAATCCAGTATATATTAGTAATTCTCATAGGAAATCTAATTAAAATTAATGATTATATAACTAAATTTACAGTTATTAAATACGGGAAATTCCTATACTTTTAAGGGAAAAATAAGAATAACTGTATATATGGTGTAAAAGTTTACCTAATTTGTTTATGAAATTTACTTAATATATAACGGAAGAATGTCAACGATTTCATATAATTTTACGTAGGATATAACTTAAAAATATCAAATTTTACCTATTAATTTATTAAGAAATTTTACGGAATCTTAAACTGAATAACGTCAAGAAAAGTTGTATGTAATTTTACGGAACATTACGTTGGCCTCTGTGTGACCAACGTAATGTTACTGAAAATTACATAATTATTTTTTGTAGTGTGGAAGAGGAAGAAAGAAGACTGGTAGAAGTATCGAAAACGTTGAAAGAGTTAGGACAATTTTAATGCTGTCGAACAATTAATTAAAATTAATTAAAAATAACAAAAACGACTACTATTAAAAGATCATCGGTAAGAAGAATTATTAAAATGGATTTGAAGTATCGACCCTTTAAAAAAATATACTGTCACAAATTTTCAAATGATGTTAAGAATAAAAGAGTAGAAAGATGTCAAGCATTGTTAAGAAGATTTAGACGACGCGATGATATTGAAAGAATTTGGTTCTCAGATGAAAAAGTTTTTTCTTTGCGCCAGCCAAAAAATTCTCAGAACAACAGAGTATATTCTAATGCACAAAGAAAATTGGAGATACCAGTTATGGTTTCTCTGGCAGTATCGATGTTAGGAAAAACTGAAATTTATTTTATTGGCTCTGGAGTAAAAATTAATTCCGAAGTTTGTCAACGGGACATTTTAGAAGGTATGGTTCGAGAAATAGAAATAATTAGCGACAACTACACATTCCAGCAAGGAGTTAAACCCCGTCGACTATAACATTTGGGGGGCATTAGAGGAAAAAGTTTATGAAAATACTCGGATTAATACGATTGATCAGCTTAAAGAGAGAATAGTCTACTGTTGGCAACAATATAATCGAGAAATTATTAATAACTCAATTGGACAATGGCGCCGAAGACTTTAAGCTGTTGTAGATAATCAAGGTGGTCATATTCAAAATAATTTCTTGTAAACTTATTGAAAAATATTTTTTTTATTACACTTTTGCTTTGTTAATTTGATATTTAATAAAGCTGTATGGTAATATTATTTAATAAAATTTTCGAAAAAAAATACGATTTTAATACAAAACCTAAAGTTTCTAGAACAATTTTTTCAGAGCCTCTTTTCCGATAGTCTCTTAATAATTTAAAATAATTTTTGTAGTTTAACCATTTAATTTTGCAACAGCCCCAAAGGCATTACAAATATTTCTTATTACTTGGCTTGGCTCCCCCTGTACATAGTGATAGGAAAGGCCCCTTTAATATTCACAGAAAATACCACCAAAATCCGACAAAAATATAGCAAAAGTTATTCAGAGTGAAATTTGGTCCGAAATAAATTTGCCCACAGTGTATTTTGTTTTGCCTCTAATGTAAGTCTTGAAACATTCAAATTCGTTTTTTTCGAAAGCATAAAAATGCGACTTACACTTGACAATAAGAAAAATTGGATCAAAAATAAGAATTTGTATATTTGTACTTTTTTTTTTAATCTGAAAAATTAGGCACCTAAAAAGTTAAATAATATCTGTTAATAATACCATTAACAATGTTAAACGTGGCTTACGCCGTATCAACACCTCACCGCATATACAAAATTCAATATTTATCAATAATCCTTTCAACCGAAGCGATCCCAGAATTCGAAAAATCCTCTGTTTAAACGAAGTTTTTTAAACACGTCTACCTTAGCCATCCCTAATTAATGAATCGAATCAAAAATCCTAACAAACATCAATCATTTCTACAAATAAATTATTAAAAAAACATTTGGCTTGGCGTACGTACAACAGCAGCAACATGCCAAATTTTACTGACATAATAAAAAAAAAGTGTAATCGAACGCTTGCTTGGATGGCTGTGTTTGCTTTTTAAAGTTTATAATATCACTGCGGGGGCTTCCGTTTCTATCAATGAATAATCTTAGGCTAAATATACGCCAGTCACTTTGCATGTTCCATTAGAAATTATGGTAAAAGTTCGGGTTTTATTGGTTGTATAAATTTCGACTTTTATTAGTTTTATTCCGTGCAAAAATCCCAAAAGACATCGCCCCCCTTCCCCACTTTCAAGGGCGGGGAACACGATCGCGGCAAAACTAGACTAGCCACCCTTCTCTAACACTCCGTTTTTCGATTTTTTTGCGAGAGACTGCGTAAATAATATTCCTAAACAAATTTAATTATTTTGAAAGACAAATTAGTAGGGATTTCAAGAAGCTTTTAACGTAGCTGTGAAACGGTGTATGTAAGTACCGTGGTAGCAAAAATTATTAAAGTCTGTGCGTTTTAAGAAGTCCGCTAAGCCATAAAACCTCTTGAGCATTATGTCGGTGGCTCTCAAACAATAAATTATATTGAAGGTAATTTTGGATGTTGATGAATTACATTTTCTAAATAAAATAATTTAAAGTAAATAAAAAATTAGTTTAGGTAAAGAAAAATAATAATTTTTTAGCTTTTGTAGTATTCAGACAAATTAGTTTTACGAATTCTTTTTTATAAAGTTTTGGTTCTAAAAAGAACCGATTTTGTAGTCTTGCGACAGAACGTACCTGCTTGTAGATAGGTACTACTAAAAGTAGTCTTCCTCTGCATTTGAAATTTCACCCATGCTTTCAGACTCATCAGAATAAACATCATCGTAGGGAATTTCTCTTCGAGTCTCGTATGGTAAGAGGCATTGTCTAAAACAATTAAGCAAGGTTTTTCTAAACTTTTTAAAAGTTTTTCCTCGAACCAATGCTCAAAAATTTCAGCATCCATATTGCTGTGATAATCATCAGTTTTTTTTGTTGATGAAAATATCAAACTGGCATTTAAAACAAAACCTTCTTCATTACCAGCATGTAATATAATATACCTTTTTCCATTACTTGCACGGGTACTTGAATAACAATGCTTTGAGTCATCCTGCCAAGACGTTTTTGTTGAAGTTCCGTTTGCAAATACCCATGTTTCGTCAAGAAAAACAACTTGTCTTGACAATTTCGATTTTTTTTTGTTTAAATAATCCCTTAAACATTGCCATCTTTTCGAAACAACATTGGACAGCTCGCAAAGCAGTTTTCTGTTGTTCGTTTTTTTATATTTGAAACCCATATGTTTTAAGATGATGGACAAACTGTTAGTTCCAATATCGCAAAGTTTTTTCTGCTTTATCTTTTCAAGAATAGCTTTGAGGGTAACATATTCCTTGGCTTTATACATATCATAAACAATATTCCTAATAGAGAGTTTTATCCCTTGGGATAAATCCAAGGTTTTTGAATGGAGTCGAACCCTTTTATATGGTCTGTCCAAATCCTCTTCACTCTTTTTTCGAAGTCTTCTTAAGGTCTTCTCTGAAATGCCGCAAGCATCAAACGTTCGTTTTTGCACTGCCAAAACAGACTCTAACGGGTCCGAGTTATCTTTTTCTAAAGTAAAATAACGTTCCACTTGTAATACCAAACGGCGTTCACCTGGAGATAAATGCCTTCTAGGCGATGTGTCACCTTGCTGAACATTTTCCATAACTTTGCTTAATAACTGATTTTAATTCGCACACAATGAGAAACAAACTAAAAGTGAAAAGCACAACTACTTATTTAAAATAAAGTAGAACATACCATCCCGCACTTCAGCAAATTTTAATTATTTCTTGGAAAATAGTAATTATTATGAAGATTTAATTATAATAATCCCAAAATAATGTCATTATCAGAAAAGTATATACCTGACAAAATCTTTAACATATTTAACCATCCCGCACTTGAGCAAATTTTAATTGGTTCTTGGAAAATAGCGATTATTATATAGATTTAACTATAATAATAGCAAAATAATTTAATTATCTATTTAATTATTATTTATGCTCAACGCGTAATTCTAAGATAATTTTGTTTTGAAACCTCTGATTTCGCCCAGTAATAGAATACAGTAAACCAGTGGGATGTTCGGTGTGATCAAGTATAGCGAAGGTGCGAAGATATTGTAACTTAACCGACTTACTGTTTTAGCGATCAAGCGATAACATCCCTTGGTGATTTAATCCGATATCGGACTTCTTAAAACGCACAGACTTTATCATCAAAGTGTCTTTGCCTCTAAGACCTTACTGCTTAGCGGTAGAGCATAACACCTGTTGGGTGTCAGTAAATACCTACCAGCATTACAACAAAAAACAAAAATCTGTCATCACCGAAATGTGTTACAAGCATTGACGTGCAACCACCCGAGGCTGGTCAAATTTAGCTGTTCTGAAGTCCCTGCTTCTTCTTTTCCCATTTTCTATTAAATATACAACATCGTTAAAAATCGACGTAAAACACTTGAAAAGAATAATTAATATTCTGTCGCAAAGCACGTTTCTATACACGCCTTCTGTATTAATAATAAGTCTTTTAAATCGAAAACGATTTTCTCATTTATGTAACTTATTACAGAGGCAATTTATTTAGCTCTGGTACAAATGGTTTTTGAAAATGCAGGATTAGTTAAATGAGCCAAACATATGAAAACAACGCGCCAATATATCACTCCATGTTCAACCACTAAACCAAGCAATATGTCAGAAACAAAATAACCCTATTTCATATTAAGTAAATTATGAGTTCATCGCAAGGCTAGCAAAATATAGTCTATCAAAATTGCTGGCGATGTTTCCGAGAACTTTTCATTCTATGCAGGAGCAACAGCATTCGATATTTAGACTAACTAACTGTTGCTGTGGCGTAGCAATATGGGACACAAATCAATGAATAAATATGAATTAATTCGGTTTATATTTGAATTTTGTAAATACCTTAAGTGGAAGAAATGGAATTAGTCTGTCGGATGAAGCGCGAAAAGTCTTCTAGTTTTGAAAGTATAACCAAACGGGACTTGACCATTTGAAAAAGCATGTTTTCCTACATAGGAAATGGAAATTGATTGGTCCATTGGTCCAGACAGAAGATATAAGCAAAAAACTACAATTATTGTAACTTTGAACCCATATATCTTCTGCTCCTAAAAAGTTAGGTGCGATGTTTTCTTTTTGTTATATTCCTCGTTCAATTATCTTTCTCTTGGTATATGATTTATTGCAAAAATATAGTAAGTAATACAAGAAAAATGTCAATATATTTTTAAACCCACTTCGCCGTAACTTTCATGCAAGAAGTTATTTGTTTACTGAAAACTGCGAAATTTAATAGGCTTCCTTTTGTATCGATTAATATTGGCTTTATATTGTATAATAAACCTCGTAGCGGCTTTAGAACGAAGAGGAAAAGAAAATGTCTTTCTTTAAGCGAAAAAATTGAAATAATCGAGGAAAGTGAAAAGCTGGTTCAAGTACCAGGAAATCGGCTGAGAAATTTAGAGTGGTTAAGACTCAAGTAACTATGTTGCTTTCAAATAAAGCAGAAGGCAGAAATTTGTTCCAAGAAAGTGGTAATAACAAACAAAAAAGAAAATTTCCCAAAACCGAAGGATCGGCAGTGGACAAGTTGTCTTTAACTGGTTTTGTAAGGCGCGAAACAAGCACTTACCAATATCCGGGCCCATAATTCGAGCAAAAGCCCTTGAATCTGTTCAATATCTAGGACTACATGAGCTCAAGGCATCAAATGGATGGTTAGAGAAATTCCATCGTCGGCACGACATTATCTTCAAGAAAATATGTGGCGAATCAGAATATTAACGACTTCAAAGAAGATATTATTTCGCTCGCATAAATGTTTCCTAACATTAAGGACACATTTGTGAACTTAAAACAATTTGCCTCAATTTATAGTGATTTGCCAACAGAAAGTACAGAATTGACTATCATCGAGTGTAGTGAAGAAATCCAAGAAACGGATAAAACTACTCCCAACTCTGAGACAGAGAAAGAGGAACCTGAACTTGCTCCAGTGTCACAAATATCAAGCCTATCTGAAGCCTGCGCAAATTTGAGAGAAACGATTATTCCTGCAGTGCTGTGTCTTACTTGAGACCTGTTGCTTCTAAAAGTGAGTAAAAATCAGAGCCTTACAGCTCGAAATTCATAGGGTTAATATTAAAATCTCCTAAACAAAAAATAAGATTAAATTTTGGGACCAGATCCATAACCTGTTACTCAAAATTTTGTAAAAAATTCACGTGTATTATTGGATGGTCGGCGATATGCACAATCAAAGACAAATGATCCTTTTTTAAGATTCAGAGTTAGTCAAACTTGCTTACAGTTTGTATTGGTTCTAAAACCATCGAAAACCATTTAAGCCATTTTTATAATAAATAGCGGCTCCACTGCCCCTACTTAATCTGCCTTGTCTTACCAAAAAATATTTCTGTCACCGCCCCACATCCTACAAACCACCTTCCACAATCTGCCCCAACTCGTTCAACTTAGTAACTAGGGATCGGACATTAAAATAAGCGATCTTGCATAAATACAACAATTACCTTTTCTTTTAAACATCAAATTTCTGAATCGATAACTTTTAAGGGCTTGTATTCTGTTGCTTAATGTGAGAGAGTAATAAATCATTATTGAACTATAAAACCCAGTGGTCTTCGCCGAATTTCATTGGTGTAGTCCAATTATTATTATTTAATTATGTTTATTGTCACTGTTTCGAAAATTTGAAATGTTTAGTTACTTTCCGGCAGTTGTTGGAAAACTTCGTTCTTGAAAATGGCTAGTGTTTCTAAATTTATTTCTGAGAAACGGTTTAGAAAAACTGTGCTTTCTAAAAATAAAAGAATTATTATCCTCTGGAGTCGGACAGTCAACAATATACCGACTTGTTCACGCGGATAAACGCGGCCCCATCAGATCACCAAAGAGAAGTACAGGTGTAGTGCTGCGCTACCCCTCTCTAATAAAGTAATTTACTTTACTTACGGTATATATATCTATAAGGCCTACAACTCCTGGCAGCAGCTACAAGGGTCTTTGCTATTTTGGAAATAGTCACCTTCCTTTCACGCACTAACACAAAACTACACTTTACCTATGCTTCCTATTTCTTTTCCACACTATCATATATTAATAATGTTCCTGTATCATATGATATCAGGTTTTTAACCAGAAAGAATAAAAATGAACAATTTTTATTTATTGACTTAATTGTTAGAATCAGATTACTATTCGTTCTCTTAGCTTTTTGGAATAGTAGAATCAACTTGGTAGAGCAAAATCAATTTGGTAGAGCAAAATCAATTTGGTAGAGCAAAATCAATTTGGTAGAGCAAAATACTAAAAATTCCCTTCTAAATTTAAGCATAAAAACACCGAGAATTTATAGGGTTAAAATAATTCCTTTATTTAAATATAAGTATTGTAATTGGAGAAATTTTCAAAATATTGATAAATATGAAAGCTTTACACACAGTAGATATCATAATTAATTAAAAATAACAAACACATAAAAATAAAAAAAAACTCTATGCTAAGAAAATGATCCAACGAAAATCCAATAGGATAATTACCTCTTTTTCTCTAATTGATTACAAAAAAACTTACAATTCGTGCCAACATCAAAAACTAGCAACTTAATACCAAATCCTGAAACATTTATAAAACCATACAACACACCTTTTGTCCTAAATCATTTTAAAACAAATTAAAGTTGTTAAAATAAAAAAAAAAACGGATAATAATTATACAGGTAGCCAACCTCACACGACCAAATAGACTTTAATCAAGTAATTATTTATACTTTTACAATCCCATTAATTCCCACAACAAGTGCAATTCAAATTAACCTAGCCGTCCTCTCAGGGCTCCAAAATATAATAATTAAACTAAAAAAATCTCAAAACTCCCTAGCAAAAATCTACTTAGACATTTATTTAGTAGATGTGCTTTCTAATGCTATCAGAAAATGGTAACAGTTATAAATATATAAATTCTTTTTTCATTTTAAACCATGACCAAAATATAAATTTTATTCGAAACCAGACACTTACTTTTCATTGTTCTTACGTTCACTGTACGGTACGACACTGGCAAGTATTTGACAAGACTAGTCTTCACTAAAGAAACCACTCACTCATAAATAAAAATATTGAAAAATTATCTTTTTTAAACTGAACTCATGTTACTTTTTCTAAGTCTCAAAATATTATTTTTATTTTAAAAGAAATTAATTAATTAATCAGTAATTGATTTTTGAATCTGGCAGAGTTTCGTTCTGCAACTGGTTATTAAGATCTGTCTTTTTTTTCTGAATTTCACTCCGCTTTTATAGCTGGAAATCGAGGTTCTATTTGCGTCACACAACGCACTTTTCCTGTGTTCTTAAGAACCATGGCAAAATAGAACGCAATATTAGACTCGTGACAATGATATCATCCTGAACCTAATTGGGTTCAAAAGAAGTTCAACAACCGAAAACTTCTAGATTGTTCTCGAAGCTTTTGGTTTGACGTCACAATCTTTAGCCAAAGATATCAGATGTTTTCGTGCCTGTGACGTGTTTTATGTGTATTTAATTTCTACACGAAAACAATCATTGTCTTTTTACATCGACATTGATTTTAAAAAAACAAAGATTTTAAATGTCAATTAATGAACCTTTTGTGAAAGTTAGCTGAAAAATTCAAGTAAAGCTAAAATTATATTTAGTAAATTTTAAGTTAAAATTTTAGTAATTTGTCACCCTGTATCGGGCATCACACAGGAAGAAAAGAAACTGTAATAAATGAGGATGAAAATCAGAAGAATCATACACGCGTTTTACTTGGACAAAATAATGTCTGAAATGAAAAAGGATGATTTCATTCCACCCATGGGTAAGAAGAAACTTTGAAAAACTTTGGAGGAAATGAATTTTTGTTATGAAAAAATTCAAAACAGAAAATCACTTTTAATAGAGAAAGACGAAATCTGCCGGCGACGACGATATTTGAGGTTAGACAGTTTCGAAGAAAAAACAGGAATATCTATTATATGGACGAAACTTGGTTAAATGAAGGATATACGGTACATATAAAAAGTGTGAGGCAAGCTTTCATGGAAGGATGGTCCCCTGGAATAAGAGCACCTTCGGAGAAAGGTAAAAATTAATATTTACTCACATTGCTAGCAAAAATAAATTTGTTGATGGCGGCTTACTAGCATTTAAATCAAAACGGACTGGAAACTATGATGAAGACATCAACGCTGATGTCTTTGAAAAATACTTCCAGCAAATGCTAGATCTTATTCCTCCTGGGTCTGTTATAGTCATGGATAATGCCAGCTACCACTCAAAAAAATCCGAAAAACTAACATCTTCTTGGAAAAAAAATGGCATCATTTATTGGCTTAATGTAAATGAGAAGCCATTTCATAAAGATATGCTGAAAAAGGAGCTACTGGACATGAATAAACCTCTTTGCACGAAATTTGTTGTCGACGAAATTACTTCCAAACGAAATATAACGGTACTTCGCCTTCCGCCATATCACTGTGAATTAAATCCCATAGAATTGGTATAGGCGCAAGTAAAATGGCTTGTAGCAAGGCATAACACCACTTTTAAAATGAGAGACGTTAGAAACCTCTTGCAAGAGGGAATAAAGACAGTGAATTGTGAAAAATGGAGTAAGTGCGTCGAACATGTGATTGAAATAGAAGAAAGAATGTGGGAAGCTAATATTATGCTATAAAACACTGTAGAGCCCCTTATTATTTCTCTGGACCCCAACGACAATAGTTCATCGGACAACTCGGAACATGATGACTAAAATTTAACAACTAAGTTGTATTGTACATGGTAGATTTTTTAATTATAATAATTTAATATAATTAATAATAAAATAATTTTTCATGTAGATTCACACCTTTAAATATTCGCATATCATTAGGGAACACCCTGTATACCTTCAGACTTTGAAGAAGTTGCAAAAGCTGGTAGCAATTAGCAAAGATACGTTTAATTTTTTTAAAACATCCTGTTTTCTTGGAATTAATGGATGTGTGACAATATTTTAGCATCGGTGTTAAAATACACTCATGTTAGTCTTTTTGGCGCTAGTGTCGAGATAATGTCGTTTTAACAACGAACCCCTAGGACGGAAGTTCATCGGACTACTCGGGACATGATGACTAAGATTTAAAAATTAAGCTGTTGTATTGTGCATAATAGGTTTTTTTTTATAAATGTTAATATTTATGCCAATATATCTATTTTAATATTATTCTTACTTCTATATAAGTTTTTATCTACTTAAAATTAAAATAATTAATATCTCAATTATCTGCCTATCTCTATAATTATAATCAAGTATTATTATTATTATATTTATTATTCTAGTAAACTGCCTATAGTAACACCGCTGTCACCTTACTTTTCAATCAATCAATCAATCAATCAAAAACATGCTTTATTGTCAAAGAGCACAAAATTTCTTATTGACAAAGTGTATTATATTCTAGATCCTACCTAAAATAGAGGTGAGAACAGAAGGGGACAAACACATCCATAAAAATCACAAGTAGTAATAAAGTCAACAAACTTAAAAATATAATAAATGCAAGTATTACAAACAGTTCACCAATGCAAATAAAACATTGGGAAATACACAACACAAAAAAGAGAAAAAAAACAAAAAAAAAAACAAAAAACAAAACAGTTAAAATCTGTCATCAAAAAACTCTTCCACAGAGTAATAAGCCTTAGATAAAAAATGTTTTTTGACTTTTCTTTTAAAAGTATTAAAGTTATTAGTGTTTTTAATTGGGACCGGCAGATGGTTATACATTTTTTTTGCATTGTAAATTAAGGATTTTTTTTATTTGACTTGTAGATGGAATTGGTAGTGGAATGTTACGGCCCTGCCTAGTATCATAAATAATATTATAGTCTGCATTTCTATACTTTTTGAACACAATACACACACTTTCCAGAATATATATAGAGGGAAGAGTTAACAACTTTTGATTAAGAAATAGCGGCCGGCAAGAATCTCTTCTATTCATACCATACATAAACCTGATTGCCCTTTTTTGCATTAAAAATATGGTAGAAAACAAATATAGGCTACAACTTCCCCAAAAAGGAATGCCATATCTCAAATGACTTTCGATCAGTGCAAAGTACGCCATTCTAACCGCACCCGGCTCCAATTCCCTTGATACCGATCTCAACGCAAAGCAACCCGATGAAAGTTTTTTGACAAGTTTCTCAGTGTGACTATTAAAAGAAAGCCTACTATCTATGTGTACTCCTAAGAATTTACTCACACCTAAATTATTTATTTCCACATTATCAAGATATACGCTATCCATATTACACTTGAAAGTCAGGATATTAGTTTTGGTCACATTAAAGGTCAGCAAATTACTATCACACCACATTTTAATCTTTTCTAAGTCCCTATTTATGGTTGAATTCAAGCTTGATACCTCTGAACTGTGCCAAAGTATGGTGGTGTCATCTGCAAACAAGGTAATCTGTCCATCAATCTCAACCTGTGCCAGATCATTAATGAACAATAAGAACAGGATTGGACCCAGCACTGAACCCTGGGGCACGCCACAACTCACCACACGCTCTTCAGACATCTTACCCCCCAACGAAACTCTCTGCACTCTACCACCCAGATAAGATCTAAACCAATCCAGTGAAGTACCACGAAAGCCGTAAACTTGAAGCTTCTGAAGCAATATGTCATGACTCACGCAGTCGAACGCTTTAGTTAAGTCACAAAAGACCGCCGCAGCGGCCTCCCCCCCGTTCAAACTAATATATAAGCGTTCTAGAAACGCGAAAAGAGCATCACTGGTGCCTACGTCACTACTAAATCCAAATTGATTTGAAACCAATATTCTATGTTTTTGTAAGAATGACATCATTCTGCATTTAAGTAGTTTTTCGATTATTTTTGACAGCGTCGGTAGAAGTGATATGGGCCTGAAATTGGACGGATCATCAATTTCTCCTCCCTTATATATTGGTATGATAATACCTTGCTTTAAGAAGTCTGGAAATACTCCATCCGAAAACGATATATTTATAGCATCAACCAGGAAATTCATTGCCGCATCATCTAGCTCTAAGAAAATTTTAGCTGATAGGTTATCATAGCCTGAAGAGTTTTTATTTTTTATTTCTAAAATCGTCCTCTTTAGTTCGGGCAAATTAGTGGGAACACAAAAAAAGGTTTCTGGTACCAATACTTTATGTAAATAACTTGAACAACCCCCATGCGATTTTGTCTTGGCAGATAGGTTCCTCCCAATTGAGCAGTAGAACTCGTTAAGATCGTCTGGAGACAACAGTGGATCACTATTAACTTTGGTGCTTGTCTGCCGAAGGTCATTAATTATTGACCATATTTCCCTAGACTTATTATTAGAGTTATTTAATTTCTCACTATAGTATAGTTTCTTTGCAGATTTCACCGTCCTTCTGTAGATCGTCCTGTAGCGACTGAAGTACCCAACAAAAAATTGGTTATCTAAAAAATACTTCCTGAGGTAGTGCAATGAGCGCATGTTCCTTGCTGATATTTTCAAAGCCTTAGTTAGCCAGTTTTTTTTAGATTTCTTTCTTACCTGAACGATGGGAAAGGCCTTATTAAAAATGTCCACCAGGGTGGAGTGAAAGTAACCAATTGGATTATTTCTCGGAGATTCCCAGGAGGTGTCAGCACAATGGCGGCGGAAAGAGTGGAAATTTTTTTTGGAAAAGATTCTTCCTTTCCTCTTTGTTGGTTTTGAGGCAGGCAAATTAAATTTAAACTCCGCTAGGACTGCCTCATGGTCCGATAAAGCGGCATTATGGACATTGCATAAAACGTTTGTTACATTAGAACATACATAATCCAGTAAAGTTGATGTATATTTAGAGAATCTGGTCGGTTCAGACACATGCATACTCAGATTAAAGCACGACAACAAGCTTTTCAGTGAACTGCTCACTTCACCAAAATAGTCAATATTAAAATCACCAGTCAAAATTATCTGAGAACGAGGCGGAAATTGGCTTAAGAGCATTTCTAAGCCATCGATAAAATCTGTCTGACATGCACTAGGCGACCTATATATGCACACAATATACAAATGAAGCTCACAGCAGAAAACAACGGAAAACTCAAAACCCCTCTCCACAATGAGGTGGTTATATTTGCATACATCAACACATTTTATTTTATTACCAAAGGTATCACTGATTAAAATTAAGGTACCTCCATGGATGCAGTTCGATCTACAAAACTTAGACAATACACTATAGCCCGGTATATAAATTATTTCGTCATCCCTTAACCAGTGTTCTGTTAAACAAACAACACCTGGAAACTGAAAACTTTCCAGGAGAATAAACAGTTCGTCAATCTTATTTCTGATGGATTGAATATTAAGCAGCATTAGGGAAACTGAACCCTTTGCATTCACTCCCCTAAAAAACTGACCTGAGCCTCATTACCGGCGCTGCAGGGTACATTCACTCCACCACCACAATCCTCCACAGGATCCAATTGACAGACCACACTACAATCTTTAATTACATTTGAGGTGCAATCAATAAGTGGCACTTGCACCAAATTAGACTGCAAATGTTTCCCATCAACTAGATCATAATAGATTTTACCCAAGTGGTTCTTCCTTAACATAAACCCATTCCAATTATTAACATCAACACAAGTAACTAAGCCAAAGTGGTATTCTTGCAATGAAGCAGAATATGAAAACATTCGACTATTAAAATTAAAAATTGAATGATTAAGGCTTTTGACATAGGAGTACGGGACAGTATTTAATATTATATTTGTATTACAGCACTTTTTTAGCTGTATGTCAATATCATTGAAGTTTACATGTTTTTTGTCAATTAAATCATTAAACCCGGCACTTATTATTACATAATCATTCAATGTAAAATGTTCAGTTAACATAACTATATTGTCAATCACATTGTGAAAATATGCTTGGGGTTTAAAAATTCCCATTACCTTATAGTCTATAAATCTTTTTCTAATTACCTCGATCATATGGGAGAATTTGTTGCAGCACAGAATAAGTATTTTTGGTTTCTCCTCAGCTCCTGCTTGCTTGACAGTTTTTTCCCCTGCCACTGTATTTGGACTTGTTATCCCCTTTAGACATTGCTCAAGTTCTTCTTGGATATTTTTAGTGGGGGTACGGTGATGGATTTCTTTCTCCTTACTGTCCAATGGGTGCTTTACTTCACTGCCAAGTTTCTTCAATTGCAACCTTAGACTTATCTCTTCCTCTGCATACAACTTGTTGGAGATTTCCAATGTTCGAATACTGGAGATCATTTGTTTTGAGGTTTGGTTTAATTCGTCTACCTTTTTCTCCAACATCTGACTTTTTTCTCTACACGATTCCAGTTCAACTAGCAGATTAGCATTATGTGCCTTAATCTCTAATATTTCAGCATTCAGAAGATCAATTGTGGCTTTTTGTTGTTGCAGTTCTGTTTCGTACTGCTGCTCACACTCAACCGCTGAATTTTCAAAATCTCTTGTCCGTCGATTCAATCGCCTAATATGTATATCCTTCTCACGAATAGTTATCTTTAGCTGTTCAATCTCCGATGTCAGAACATTCATCTGAGATTCTTGTTTTAGAGCCTCTTCTTGACAATCTCTACTGCAGTGAATCTTGCATCCACCCAGTCGAATAACCTCTGATTTACGTCCGAGGCAACTGGTATGATACACATTGGAACATATAATACAAAAAAGGTTAGCGACATCCTTTTTGGCACAGCACTTGAATTTAGTCTCCATTCCCAAAGAAGACCAATTCAAGGTCTAAGATACTTATGATGGTATCAAAATAATCAGACAATTTGCCTGAGTCAGGTCCTGCTTCTCCACAAATTTGGTCTATAGGTCAATACTCTCCACGATAAATAAACGAATTTCAAGTTCAAGCGATATGTAAATTAGACTGATAAGGAAAAGTTTTTTTTTAATTTAGATTTATTATTCTCCAAACTAGTCTTTCTATTATATGAAAATTAGGGTGACCCTAATTTAGGACCGATTCGGGATGTGTAGGCCTTAAATATCTAGAGTACGGAATTTTAAAAATTATCATTGCAAGTTACCTGAAATTTACAATGAAACTTTTTAGTTGTCCACCCTGCTTAATGGGTTCTGTCATTACAAATTTACATTTTATTACACTCTAGCATTAAGCAACAGAGTATAAATATGCCCCCAACGACGCCACTGACTTGTTTAATTTAATATAAATATGTGATCCCACCTAAACAGCCAGAATGTATACACTCGGAATTATTTTCATATGAGTCTTAAGAATAATTGCGAAACAACATGGATTGAAAGCAGATGCTTCGTTCAATATTTTTGTTTTATATAGAAAGTTCCAGGGATATATTTAATTAAACAGTTATCAAATCGATTACATTTTCACGGCACTGGGTAATAAAATTTGAATATTGTAATGTGTTTACTTTAAAGCTTGCAGCAATCGGTCGAAATGCTAGAGAGATATTGCGTTTACTGATTCGATGTCTGTAAATTTAAAGGATCTCTCCTAGGTCAACGATTAATGGCGGGTTTTTATTGCATCTACAGTATTTTCCAAGAAAATAAACATTAAAAGTTTTATCAATGGTCCAACAAATGTATTAAAGGAAGCAATTAATTGCTCTAATTTTAATTACCAGTAAAGACCCGTAAAATAGGTGTTTGTTCAGGCTACTTTAATATTGAATTTCAAGCCAACAAGCAGCTAAATCGCATAGTAAAGCATTTCAGTACACATTAATTCCTCATATCGGCCTATTTGTCGCACACCTAGTTGTGTTCAAAATCTATTAAGACTTCTGTATTAAGCGATGTGCCACCAATCAATTCTATGTTTCTATGGATAAGTGCTGGCAATTAATTGCACTGATACGAATTTCCTTAAAATACTTTACTGAATATTTGTTTCAACGAACGTATACTCCAAATGAATTTAATTTAAGATCTCTCATAATATCTCAAGAATTACTCCTAAAGAAATAATATTTTTTGTTTTAATTATCAAATTGTTCTTTATTTTCTTTTTCTAAGCCATACCTCTGTTCTTGTCGATATTGTACAGGGTGTGCATTTTTCGATATAATTGCAAGGTATGTCGGTAACCAGTAAAGATTAAAATAACCAACGCCCTGATATGGGTCGCACAACTGTTTCTTAACATTAAGGACACATTTGTGAACTTGAAACAATTTGCGTTTATTAATAACGATTTGCCAACAGAAAGTGCAGAATTTACTATCATCGAGTGTATTGAAGAGATCTAAGAAAGAGATAAAACTACTCCTATAATCTATCTATAATAATTAATTTCTGATTATTTTAAAAAATGAGAAATTCAAAGCAATCATACAGTACATTGTATAATAAATATGTTAGCATGCACGTGCAGTATATACATATTGCTAAATTGACTTCATCTCATTTAATTTTAGTTCTGATAAATTTAAACAAAAATATTTAAAATTATTTACATATATGTAGATACTTGTTAATAAGCAAACATTGTAAAATGCAGTTGTTTTAATTTTTCCCTATTAATTAATATTTTTGTTTTGTTGTATATCAGCGGTTGTACAAACATGGATTAACCTAACCCAGCGCTAAATACTGAAGTCTAATTTAATTATACTGACTGAAAACGCGATTCGCAGTGGGTGAAATAATTAATTAAAACGTTTTTGATTAGATAGTCACGCTTTAATTAATATATTAATATAATAAACAAATTTATATAATATTATGAAATTTAATAACACTAGTACAAATAAAAATTAAAATTGATTTGACGTGATTGCTGCCACCTAATCATTATAATCTCGAACAAAACAACACCACAAAAAATTGGAGATAAAACGGGTCAAAAAACTTGTGAATCTTTCGCTTTCTGCAGGCGCTTTTTCACGCTCTTTTTAAATATTGGTAAGATTTTTGAAAGAGTTATATTTTATTTTACATTTTTTGAGAGGTACTCAATAATCACCGATAGACAGAACGGTTTTAGAAAGGGTAAATCCACCATAAGAGCGATTTATTAAGCATTAGAAAAGGTCTTAAATTCGTTGAACAATAATAATCAAACGATGTTAGTGTGTATGGACCTTTCAAAGGCTTTCGACTCTGTAAATCATGAGTTGCTATGTAAAAAACTTGAGATGCGTTTGACTAAGTCGTATTTGAAAAATCGAGTGCAGCAAGTGGTTGAATCGATGACTGCGGTGTTTTATGCAAGTCACAGGAGATAGTTGTCACTCATATTTGGTGAAGAGAATAGCGAAACGCTTCTTTATAAAGTACCTACAGACTCCAAAAAAATGTAAAATACTGTATCATAAAAGTTCTTAATTGTTTCTCAGACAAAATTAGAAACCTGTCAACTATAATATACCTTAACAAAATATATAGTCAGTAAGGCCTTCTACAACCGTAATGAATCCTTTGATGATATGATGATGAATAATTCAGTGTTAAATTTTAAATGTTTCTTACAATTTTAAGCATGTGTAATTTTATCCAAAATGTTATAGTCTAAATGGAATTACAATTACAGAGCGTTACATATTTTGCACTACCAACACTTTCACTCTCCTGAACTTTTTTTTGGGATACCCTGTATAAATACTGATCATATTTTGAATCCCCGTTATTTTCTTATTCTTTTTGATCCCCTACATTTTTATCTGTCGTTGTTTTATAGTTTTTTTTTTAGTTTAGAAACAAACATAATTATTGCATATTTGAGACACATTCAATACTTCTTTAATTTAATAAATTAACTAATAATTATTAATTTAGTTACTTTAATTCTTAAAATTCGAGAGGCCAATCGACTTGAACAACTACACTGAATTAAAAACTATTTAAAGCTCCGAAAAAAATGATTAAGTTTATTTATTAAATAAAATTAACATATTATTTACTTAATATTAAGTATAAATAAAACAATCCAGTCTTGCTCCACAATTTAATAGTTATTATTATTATTAATATTATTATTATTATCAATATTATTATTATTATTAATATTGATTACTATTTACATTACTTTGACTCCATTAAAGGTATGGACTATTGCTTCAATTTTAATATTAAATATTATAATTTATTATTATTACCTTCATTAATACGATGTTTTTGTTTTTATTTTACTAAAAGAAAATTTTATTTTATTTTATAATATAACATGTGAATAATGACCACTTGATGTATTCCCAAAAATTTTTTTACCAGAAATGACATAGTTTTGTTTTGACAATTCTAAGGAGAAGCAATTTCATTTAATTTAATTTACATAAAATCTAATCCACCACAACAATATACATGTCCCCTCACTATAAGTCAGTCTCATTTTAAATTATGAATTAATTTCTTCTTTTACAACATGTTCTAATTTCAACATTCTTAAATCACTGTATTATGATTAGGGTCTTTTATCCTTCTTGCGTTTAAATCATCTCCTACCATTACATAGAGTTACTTCGTCCTTATAATAAGCTGCTGTCTATTCCAATGGTTGCATAATCTGCATTTCATTGTATTTTATTGTTGAATCACCCATTGTTCTCCCAACTGTTTTAACTACTTTTCATAACAAAATTTCTTAAATGATTAGTTGCTGAAGATGACTTTCCCTAAAGTCGAAACTAGTACAACAACTTTAAGAAATTTATTTTAATTCTTCATCATTTCATGTATTTTCTATAACCCTTGTTTTCTACCCTAGAGGGGCAAATAAAGTTATTTGGTGGTAAAGACAGACCTTTATTTCTTTTTACTGCAGTTAAGTATTTAAATCCTTCATTGTTTTTTACAGTAACATCCAATTTGTTCCTTACTTGACCTCCTACTTTACCGGGAATGTTGTTATATTTAGCAAATAAAGTTTCAAGAATACTAATTGAGTCTCTTAAACTTAAATTTCTACTCTCTAACAAGGATATTATCCGGTATAAAACTGAAATTAACCTTAATAAAAACAAGATCTTTAACTAGACTTACACTTTTTAATAACTTTTTACTTGACACAGCACACTGCGAATCGTCATCTAAATCTAAAATTAGTTCTTTAATGGCTTCGAAATGTTCTGCGTAGAATATTGCGGCCTTAATCCATGTTACCCACCGGGTAATTACAGGTTTTGGAGGTAAACTAACTCCTGGTAGTCTCTTCTTATACATCTGCACCCTTAGAGGTGCTTTTAGAAACACTTTTTTTACATTTGAAATTAATTTATTTACTAAAGGATATTCAGTTCTGACGGTTTCTGCGACTCGAATTATTCCATGTAATAGACAAGTCAGATGAACCATATTGGGGTAAGAAAGTCTTAAGTTTTGGCCTACTTTCACCATATACGGTGCTGCATCAGGCAAAAGCACTAAAAGCTTCTCATCTGGGACTGCATTTGGTAAGAAAAAGCTCGATGGGGACTGCTGAATAAATCGGGTTACGGCACATTATAAGGTTGTCTAGTTGTTTAGAAGCTATTAAATATGGGTTTGTTGCTTTATCTTCAAAAAGTGCTCCAATCATAAGATGTGCGATATATCTGCCACAAGCAACTGTGCTTTCATCAACAATAATGTAAAAAATTTTATCACCCAGTGAAACTGAGTGGACATTCTTCTTTCTAAGCGTGGATTCGTCAGGAATGGCTTGTTGACAATATTATTGCAAAAATCCCCTAAATTGCGGATTTTGAAATTTTTTCTAAGGGTAAGGGTTTGCTGCGACCAAAGCCTTGCATATATCTTCTTGAAAAATTTCCCTTGCAGATTTCGATTTTTCTCCAACATTTTGAGATTCGTTTTTTACACTTTTTTTCACTAACAATAACTTTTGCAAAAGCTTTACAGAAGACTTTTTCTCCACTAAACTCTAACTCTGGGAAATTTCTAATCCACGAAAACGTTTTCGCCACGTTAGACATTTTGAACACAAATTTAAAATCGCTAGTTTCACACTAAAAATACTGAAATCTTTGTACAAACTAAAACAGTTTTTAATTTTTTGATAACACCGAAAACATAAAAATATGCACATAAAATAATAATTTGGGAAAAATATGCATTTTATTATAAAATTGAAAAAATATGCAAAAAATATGCAGTTTGAATATATTCCGCCCCTTACATATAATAAATATAATTATTCACATAATTAATATTTATTTTTTTTATGGGCGAATTAGTATACTACAACAGGCTGCGCAGAATATGCATTAGATAAACCAATGATTTATTAAGTCAAAGTCAAAGTCAATGTCAAAAATAGCTCTATTGTACAAAGAATCTTTACATTCTCATTTACAAAACTGTAAGAACAAAAAAAAATTATCAGGCTTTCAGTATGCGCTTGGTGCGCCTCAACCCTAAACGAATCTTAAAATAAGGCGTCAGAATAACAAATATAACGAACGAATAAACACTAAAACACTACATATTAAATTAAATGGCTATTTAAGATTGCTAAAAATCCAAAGTGCTATAAATAATATACAAATAATTGAAATAGTTCAGTCAGTATTCTGAAATTTTGGGCAAACTATAACAACACTCAAGAAACAGTATAATAAAAGGTTACCACACACAACAATATTAAAGTTTCATCTAAAAGTGACAAAACAGATAATTAAAAAAGTAACATAAAAAGTGTTAATAATAATTAGAAGTAAAGTCGTACAATTACCAGAAAAATAAAATAAAGTTACACCAATACAAGGAACACTGAGACAAGAGAAGCAGGTTTTTCCACTACAAACATATAACATCGCCATTATTGACCGATTATTAACGTTAGAAATCGTTTTTCTCTACCTTATAAGTTATTATTGACCATGGTCAATAATAAGGCATCGAAATCCATTATTGACCGATCTTCAAGAATCTATTTGAACGCAGGTAACTTGATTTTTTGATTCTACAACATGAATTCATAAACATGAATAATCTGAAAGGTGATTTCTTGTGGTTAGGCAACCAGATAATTATCAATACATTTTAGATTATTAGAGATGCTTGATATTGTAAAATATCGATACAATCAACATTTTTTCTGCTTCCATCCTTAATTCTGGAGGTGTAAACATAATTATATCACTAACATTTTCTTCGCTCATTTAAAAAAAAACGGAAAACTCGTGAAATCTGATAATATAAATGAACAAAATTTGACATTAACAAAGCCACCTGACAAAACAACAAAATATTTTGCCAATTCCAAAGCGCAGGTAACTTGATTAAAAAATATACTCATACCTACCTATAATTTTTTATAATTATCAATACTATAAAGACAAATGTCTTATAAAAGTTTGTAGTAGTGGAAAAAATATTATATTAACCACGGTTTAGATAGCTTATAGCCCTCGCGTCTTAAATCCCTCGTCGCTCCGCTCCTCGTGATTTAAACTTACCGCTCGGGCAATAATGATGGCAGTCTAACCTTGGTTAATAATATACTATTAAAAACTAAGAGAGCCTTTACTTCTTTTTGAAATTCTCTAAGATTCTAAAATTTTCTAATTTTTAGCGGAAGATGATTAAATATTTTCTTACCGGTTGTAGAATATAGAATTTTTGGTTTGACTGGAATGGGGTATAGGTAAATGAATTTTAAATATTTGACGAGTGTTTCGCTCTGGGGTTGAATTAATTTCACTCTTAAATTTCTTACAAATTAAGCAAGATGTCTCCAACAAAAACAAATACGACAAAGTCAAAATTTTATGCAAAAGAAATAGTGGTTGGCTAGAGTCTCTAATTTTGGCTTTACACGTATATTGAATAGCTCTGTTGTATTATGTTAAATAAATTCTGGGAGCAGCAGCTCCATAAACGTTGCGTTATCTTAAATGAGATCCAATTAGGAAGAAATATGCGGTCCTTGTAGCAGCAAAATCCAAGGTATTAGAAATTATCCTAATTGCATTGCAGTTGGAGCCCAGTTTTTTGCTTAGGGTAATTATATGTGATTCAAATTTTAATTTATCATCCATGTATAACCCTAAAAATCTATTTACTTTTTCGTTATTTATTACGTGGTCTCCAACTATGACATCATTGAAATTATGTTGAGAGATAAAAAGTTGGCGTGTGTCCACTTTTTAACCACAAGATCATACTTTACATCTGACTCAAGTTCACTCAGATTTTTACCTGCCCAAAGTATTGTTGAATCATCAGCAAACAGAGTAAATTGACCTTCTATTTCAATATTTGTTAAATCATTAATATACAGAGCGGCAAGAAACTCGCGCATAATGCCTCTAACTTTTGAATTACCTCGTATAAGAAAAAGTGACTTATATGAAAGTTGTTCAGTAAATTATTCCACACATTTCTACCTGCATGAATTTTTTCTGTCATATCTGGCTTGGTTGCCATAGAGACTACTAACTTACTGTTTTTAAATGGATCACCCTGAATATGATTGCATATTTGGACTCTACTGGGAAACTCTGAATTATTTGTATTTCAAATTTTCACCTATCTGCAAGCGTTTCTGAGATAATCACAGCTCAAAAATAAAAAACTTCCTAATTATAATTATATCTACCTAATACCCACCAATTAAGTCAAGGTGTTTTCATGACAGCGACCTAAGAGGTGTCAATTTTGTTTTTTTGTTCCTGTTTAATTTTCTGTTGTCTGATTTCTAATTTGTTAACACTATGGTTCATCTGAATAAGAAACAACGAGTTGAAATTTTAATAATGAGCGGTTACGGAAATATGAAGAGATCGCAAGATCAGGTTTGTCAACTTTTCAATGAATTATATCCAAATAGGCCTCCAATAAATCAGTCAATGTTGTGTCAAGTGGTAAAGAAATTTCGAGAAACAGGCAGTGTTACTTGTTGCAGAATGATTTTACCCGGTGTAAATAATAGCATAAACGAAAAGGTATGGTTCCAGCAAGATCAAGCACCTATTAGACAATACATAAGAGAATAATTTCCAGGACGTTGGATAGGCAGAAAAGGTGCTATTGACTGGCCAGCGCGATCCCTAGACTTAACCCCGCTCGACTCCTTTTTGTGGGAACACTTAAAGAACAAGGTCTACGTTAACCGTCCAAATGACTTCTTTAATTCTTCTGAATCTTTAAGTCAGAAATAGCGCTAAATTCGGGCCATTCCATGTTGTAGACTGGTTCAGGGATCGACTCCGCTCTGCTTAGCAGAAAATTGTGATAATTTTGAACACCTGATCCACTGAAAAGGTTTCACTTGTTTATTATTCCGATGTTAAGTTGTTCAATTTTCTAGGCTATTTATTTTGTTATTATAAAGTTTCTTACAATCTTAAATAAATAGTAATTTGAAATACAAGAAATTCAGAGTTTTCCCAGTAGAATCCAAATATGCAGGGTTTCCATTTAAAAAAAGTACATTGGTCTCTATGGCAACCAAACCAGAAATGACAGAAAAAATTCATGCAGGTGGAAATGTGGAGAATAATTTACTGAACAACTTTCATAAAGATCACTTTTTCGTAAACGAGGAAATTCAAAAGTTCATTATGCGCGACTTTCTTGCCATTCTGTATATTAAAAATAACAAGGGACCGAGGACAGATCCCTGTGGCACTCCTGATCTAATTTCCAATTGGTTGGAACAATTATTATTAAAATTTACAGTTTGGAACCGTCCAACTAAATATGATTCAAACCACTCCAATGCTGTTCCTCTTATTCTATACTTTTAAAGCTTGAACAACAGAACTTTGTGATTAACACAGTCGAATGCCTTCGACAAATCGCAGAATACTGCCGCGGCTACCTCACTATAGTTAAGATTCAAGCATAGGTTTTGAAGAAATTGAAAAATGACGCCATTTGTAATTTTTCATTCCTGAACTAACTTGAACTACCCTAAACAAGAAAGTAACAGATTCTTCGTATTACGGTTTTGGTCAAAATGTAGCTGCTTTTACGCCCTTAAAGCTGAGTTATAGAAAAATATATCATGCCATTTAATCATGTTAAGAAATTTTGAATAAACTAAATATTGTTTAAACAGCGTTAACTAGAAGACGCGGAGTGCACTAGCGACCACGACCAAAGTCGATTTTTTAATAAGCGTAAAAGTGTCTATTAAACGAGCTGATTAAATTTGGGTAAAGCATATGGAAGATACACCCATATTTCGAAATAATTCGAAAAAAGTCTTGGAAATAAGTTTTCGCATAAATTAACGAACTTTTTACTTCGGTCATTATCATATTTTTAGATATATCCTAGTATTTGTGCCCCCTTGCATAATAACCACTTTCCATAATATCGTACCCTGTCGACCTTAGTGGGACACCCTGTATACTATTGACGTAATTGCGTTATGTTCTAACGACGCCTCTTATAAACGTTGACAGTATCATATTTACTATAATACAATCCAATTTAATCTTAGTTTCTATTAAGCCAGTTGTCTTGCTATTATTAGTATTTTGCTTGTTTTATTTCGTTCTTGTCTTTGTATTGTCTGGCGTTTCCATTAACTAAATTATTTTATTGGGCATTCATTCTCTCTGCATTGCTGCCTTCTGAGCTCTCGACATCTCCAACTTCTATTGAAATGTTCTTTATTTCGTCGCATTGCGAGTTAACTTCCTGTTAAACTTTGGCTCCTATTGTTTGGTCATTAGTGTCCTAATTAGTATTTGGATTCTGCTTTTTTGTTGACTTTAGACAGATTTTATGAACTTGCATTAGTAGATAAAAACAGATAGTTTCAAGTGAAAAATAATGTCTTCACATGCCCCCCTTCTTTTTCTATGCAAACTATAGTACGCCTTGTAATTTCTCGTACTGTCGCCCGTATCATATTGGGAGTGATTTCTTGGACACAGTTTGTTATTACTGCTTCAAGATGGTTAAAATCCTGAAAAGGTCTATGCCCATACACCATTTCTTTTAATCGGCCCCATAAAAAGAAGTTCCGGGGTGTGATGTCACTGACATCACACCCCTGAACTGACATCATGTCAGGCGACCTGGCTGGTCAGGAAATATTTAAACGTCTGCCTATCCAACGGTGCGGAAATACTTCATTCAAATACACAGTTACTGTGTTAGTACAATGGCATGGGGCTCCATCATGTTGATACTTAATTGTACGTCTTATATTTAATGGCTGTTCGTCAAGAAATTGAGACAACTGGTTCCTTAAGAAGTCCAGGTAAATAGCAGCATTTATATTTTGTAGGAAAAAGTATGGTCCAACGATCCTATCATTAAAAATGCAACACCAAACATTGGTTTTAAATGAATATTGACTACGGCGTTCGATTATAAAATTTGGATTGTTGTCACTCCACCACCGACAATTTTGGGAGCATACCACGCCGTTGGAAGTAAACATGGCTTTATCTGTACGTTCGTTGTACTTGTGTAGTGCAATTTCTTAATGTGATTATGATGTTATCGTTCTGGTTGAATCTTGGTTGAATGACGACTACTCTAATAACGAACTCTCAAATCTGAATTACCATATCTTCAGACAAGACCGTAATTTGGGAACTAGTAGTAAGCGGCGTGGAGGTGGAGTTTTGATATTGATACGTGACCATTTTAGAGCTAAACTTATCAAGACAGAAATTTTAAATGTGGAGCATCTTTTTGTTCAGGTTGATTTTGGATCTGGACCGGCCATACTAGGTGGTGTATATATTCCGCCTAATTCTACAGAAGACATCTACCTTGCCCACTGCTCAGCTGTCGAAACTATCATGAGTGGCAATCCAGATTTACCTATGTTTTTGTTTGGCGATTATAATCTACCTCTGGCTACTTGGGCCTACTCGCCTGATGAAGGTCTTCTAGCTGAGTGTCCACAGTATTATCCAGCAAAACGTGTTTGCGAGTATTTTTCTTACTTAAACTTGACACAATCCAATGTGATACCTAATCAGCATGGAGTATTTTTGGATCTCATTTTTAGTAGTATTGGTGACTATCATAAACTGTCTGTTCAACCAGCAGTTGATACTCTACTCTCTAATAATTATCATCACGTGTCTGTTATTTGTGATTTTACTCAGCGGGATAATGTTCATCCTGCAAACTATAAAACCACCTATTTAGATTTTAAGAGTGCAAATTTTGAAGCCTTGAACGATTATTTATGTTCAATCAACTGGGACACTCTCTTTGACAAAACAAACATTAATATCTCAGTCAATAACTTCTATGGTGTGCTGTCTAATGCAATATCATATTATGTACCTAAGAAAACTTATACACCATCTAGGTTTCCTCGTTGGTTCACTCCGGAACTAAAGCATCTTGTTTTGTCAAAGAAAGCTGCTCATTCACAATTCAAATATAGCCGGTTGGCTGCAGATTACCTATTGTTTTCTAGTCTTCGCACGAGGTGTAGAACATTATCAGAACAGTGCTATAGATCGTATATCACTACCATCGATGAATCAGTTCACTCGGGCTCCAAGCAGTTTTGGAATCATGTCAACTCCCTAAATAAAAGTCATGGAATCCCTAACGTCATGCATTTTAATGACATGTCGGCCGATTCAAGTGTGGATATAGCGAATCTGTTTGCTGATCATTTCTCTAGTGTGTACCGCACTGATAAGATTGATTTTAACTCTAACCTAACAGCGGAAAAATCGGTTGATATACCATTTATTCGGTTTGACCTTTCTGAGGTTTTTGAGGCCATCATTGGCCTCAAGGATAAGCTGAGCTATGGTCCTGATTACATTCCAACATATTTTTTAAAAAGATGTGTATACTCTTTATCTAAACCTCTACAAATTTTATTTAATCTATCTCTACATTTGCAAGTATTTCCTGATAAATGGCGTGACAGCTATATAACTCCCGTGTACAAAAACGGTGATAGAGATAGCATAAAAAATTATAGGCCAGTAGTTATGTTGTCTGCTATTCCTAAACTTTTTGAGCTAATTTTAAATAAACATCTGACATGGTATTGCAGAAATCTCTTAATTGATCAACAACATGGCTTTAGACAGGGCAAATCTACCACTACTAATCTTGTATTGTTTCAGGACTATATTGTCAGAGCCTTCGAGGGCGGTTATCAGGTGGACTCCATCTATACGGACTTCTCGAAGGCTTTTGACACGGTCAACCACGCCTTGCTTATTTGTAAACTAAGATGGTATGGGTTTCCTGAGTGGTTGCTCTCTTGGCTAAACAGTTATCTGACTGGTAGGGTTCAGTTTGTGAACATCAGGGGTTCGGCTTCAGCTGCCATATCAGTTACTTCAGGTGTCCCACAGGGTTCTCATGTGGGTCCCCTTCTTTTTAATTTGTTTATTAATGATATTAGTGATGTAATCAAGTTCTGCAAATTTTTATTATTTGCTGACGACCTTAAATTGTTTTTTAAAATCTCAGATTCGTCAGACTGCCGAATGATCCAAGAAGATTTAAATTCGCTTTATAATTGGTCTCTTGCCAATGCACTTTACCTTAACAAAGATAAATGCTTTGCTATAACATTTTCTAAAGCTATACATCATATGGTGTATGATTATCATATTAGTTCAAATTATCTCTCGAGAGTCACTGAAATCAATGATCTAGGGGTGCTATTTGACAGCTCGTTGTCATTTATCCCCTATATTAATAGACTGTCTAGCAAGGCTTTTCGCAATCTTGGTTTTATCACTAGGAACTCACAAGAGTTTTCAATCTCTGCTTTCAGAGTCCTATATCTAACACTTGTTCGTAGTATTTTGTCCTACTCTTCCATAGTTTGGTTTCCGTATTACTTAAACCACATTTACACCCTTGAAAGGGTTCAAAATAAGTTTCTCAAAACTTGTGCTTGGAGACTGGGGTTGCAGGGATTATCGCTGGTGGAACTGAGATCGAGGTTGAACCTCAATTCTCTTCAGGATTACAGATTGAATTGCGATCTAACCTTTATGTATAAACTACTTAACCATACTTTTGATTGCTCTGATCTGCTGAGTCTGATTAACTTCAGATGGAGTAGTCGCACTCTTAGGGATGTGCCTTTGTTTTCCATTGAATATCATCATACAAATTATGGTAGATTCTCTCCTATTAATAGAATTCAAATGTTGGGCAATCAATTTAATCAGCACTTTGATCTGATTGATACTAAACACACAATTTTTAAGCGGTGTCTGGCAGACCATATTGGAAACATAAGGTAGATCTTTGGGAGTTACTTTCAGTTTGGTATGTATTGTGTGTGATTGTTTCTGAATCTGATGATTGAATATTTGCTTTTTCAGTTCTGGATTATGTTTATATCTATATATTATTATAGTATTGTTCTCATTATTATAATGGGTTTAATATATTTTTGTATTTTTCTCTATAAGTTGTATAATTTAGTTGGTTAGAATATTTTTATTGTAATATTGTTTTTATAAATGGGGACATCCCGTAAATAAATAAATAAATAAATAAATATTTTTCTTGCAAAAAAAGGATCAACTTCACACTCGCCTTGGCAACACGCCCAAAATAGGAAACGGAATTCAAAATCTCTAGGAAGAAGGGTGTGAATGTATTCCGGTTTATATGGATAAAATTTATTTATTTTTAAAATATTACTAGCAGTAGACTTTTTGACGTCAACTGGAATAGTTTTTGACAATATTCTTAAAGAAATTTTCGGGTCTTCGATAACCGCTTGCATTACATTGAGTTGCTTTTCTTCTGTTGTGGACTATTTGTTGTGTTGTTTATTAAATATATTTTCGACGGAACCAGTAGCTACAAATTTATTCATTACGTTTGCTATAGTGGCGCTACATACCATATAGTGATATAGTGATCTCCGACGATACGTACAATTTCTATTTTCCCCTGCAGCGTTAACTTTACAACCATGACGAAACTAACGAAAAACTTTTGTTAATAAGTCGAAAAATAGTAAATGATTTTTGACTAATATGTCAATATTCGTTACTATAGTATTGCACATAGTTGTTGCAGGTAACTGTTAAAGAAATAAAATAAAAAAATATTTTCCAAAGGCTTTTTGATGGCACCCTGTAAATTAAAATATTTCAACGAAAGATTGTATCTGACCACGTTTTGTAGTCCTTAGTAAAGTTTTCTTATAACAATTTGCTCTAAAATAAAAATTGAGGGGTACTTCCCGTAATTCTGTGTTTCTATATTTTTTTGCCGCCCTGTACATGATATCTTAAGTTTTGATATGTCAATATTATTTGCGCATCAAGCAGAACTTTTTTATAAAGAATAACTTTTTTCGTAACATTAACAATAAAGAAAATTCCCATATGAACTAGAACCGAGAATAGAACTTTCTGGACACGCTGTATAAAAGTTTTAGTTTTTTTTCAAAAGATCGTTATTGTATAGTAAAAAGAGGGTGGACAACAATATATATAGGACCTTGATGTTAAATGTGTCTGAAAGAAATCCGTCCATCGCCCCTCGCAGAGAACGATCTTTAAGAAAGCTTGACAGCCATGAACAAAATTGAGCCAGCATTCCGTACGCTCTCACTTTAGATAGGAGCCCCCATACCATATTCGGTCAAAGGCCTTAGAAATGTCCAGTGCTACTGCCCGGGACTCCCCATGATGTTCTATTGCGTTGTTCCAAACGTGAGTGACATAAGCGAGAAGGTTTCTGTTGATCTAGACCAGGGGTGCGCACAACATACGGCCCGCGGCGTCTTTTTTAGTGGCCCCCCAAATTTTTGCGAATTTGGTCCCTTAAAACTGTTACATACCCAATAAATACCAAATAATAGTAAAAAAAACATTTCGCAAAATTTTCTTTAAAAAATATATTAATTTTACAATTTGGCAACCCTGACTTATTCAAGACGTGCGTGTTGTCACTGTCGTCGTTTCGCGGTATAATCGAAGAACACCGATGGATGTCGATTTATACTCTGCAAACTTCATTGTAATGATAACAATATTCCTTCATAATTATTGCGTAGTCTGCGTAAAGCTGGATTTATAAACTCGATAAGTTGGTGAGGTTGAAGTTATGATCAAGATTGTGAGGTTAGATATTCCGAACTCCGAGCATAAAAATTGGTTATCTCGAACTACCCGGGAAGTTTTCGAACCTTACATGAGTTTTACATCAACAACATGAACAAGTGTATAAATGGAACTGAGTGTTCCCTTTAATTTAAATTGAACTCCTATTTCCAATACCAACTGAACCTCAACCTCGCCAACTTTTCGAGTTTATAAATTCAGCTTAAGAGTCAAAGAAAATTGTGCGTAGCAGTAATCTTTTTTGATGATTTGAGGGCCTGGGTGATTTTGGTTAATAAAGGCAAGTAATATGTTTAAGAAACCTCTGTGTTACGTTGCGTTTTATTAAATTAGCGGTTTGTAAATTTATTTTGTCTATTTTAGATAATGGCCTCGCAACAAAAAAGGAAAATTGAATCAGAAGGAAGAATATTTAATTTAGAATGAACAAATAAATATTTTTTCATTGAATTTAAAAATAAATATGTTTGCCTCATTTGTCGTGAAACAGTTTCAGTAGCCAAAGAATATAATATTCGAAGACATTTCGAAACAAAACATGTAAAGTTGGCAGCATTGGACGAAAGTGAAAAAAAAAATTAAAAGTTAAAGAGCTACAAAATAAACTGACAGGGGAACAAAATATATTTCAAAATTTTAGTCGACGAGCTGATACTGCCACTTTAGTGAGCTACAAAATAGCAAGAGAAATTGCGCCTTTTACTGACAGAGATTTTGTGAAAAAGTGTTTATTAATTTCGTTGGAAAGTATTTGCCCCGATAAAAAACAAGAGGTTGAAAATATTTCCCTGTCCAGAATGACCGTACAACGAAGGATTTCTGATATTTCATCAGACCTTTTTCAGCAACTTAAAGTTAAAGCAGGTGAATTTAAATATTTTTCGATAGCTATTGATAAAAGCACGACATAAAAGATACCGCCCAACTTTTAGTTTTTATTCGTGGCATCATCGACAACTTTGAAGTTCTTGAGGAACTTTGTGTTCTAAAATATTACCATATAAACACTTAGTTTCTACAGTGGTGAAAATGTCAACTATATTAGGTCAAGAGGACTAAAGCATCGGGCTTTTCAGTCATTTCTTGAAGAAATAGGTGCCGTATATACAGATCTAATTTACCATACAGAGGTACGATGGTTAAGTTGCGGCAATGTGCTTCGTCGTTTTGTTGCGCTAGAAGACGAAATCTCACAATTTTTGCAAGAAAACAATATGGTTATCGAAGAACTTCAAAACCACGATTGGAGAGCCGATTTATATTTTATTACAGACATTATGGGTCATATTAATGAGTTGAACAAATCGCTCCAAGGAAAGGAGAATATGGCGTTTACAATGTACAACTCAGTTAAGGCGTTTCGTCTTAAGCTTAATCTTGTTTATGATCAGTTGCTAAAGCTAGATTTTGCTCATTTTCCGACATGTCAAGAAAAAATAAAAATTAACAAAAACGTTTACAAAGAAAAGTTTGCTACCAGCATTTCTGTGCTTAAAGATGAATTCGACTCCAGGTTTAATCTTCCTAATGAAGATAAAATACTCTTCAAGCTTGTGGAAAACCCCTTCTCTGCTGATGCCAGTGAGATGCCTCCTGAACTTCAACTAGAACTCATTGACTTACAGTGCTCAAACATTTACAAAGACAAGTACCGCGATGGAAACCTTCTAGAATTCAATAACTGTCTTGAAAAAAATAAATTTTTAAATTTAATTGATACCGCACGAAAAATTTTATGTCTTTTTGGCAGTACCTACATTTGCGAACAAACCTTCTCAGTTATGAATTTAAATAAAAGTGAAAACAGATCAATGCTCACCGACGCACATTTAAACGACATATTAAGAACAGCGACTTCGAAATTTGTTCCTAACTACGATAATTTGGTGTCCAAAAAACGGGTAAATGTATCTCATTGAAAACAAAAATATTATTGTATGTACATATTTTTTTCTTTACCCAAAGGTTCATAAAAATATTTTTTATTTTCTATTTGTGTTAACTGTAACAAATATAAGTAATGTTTAAGTTTAAAATTCGTTTTAATTGCAATTTTTAAAGTGCGGCCCTCGCCGATCGCAGCTTTTTTAAAGTGGCCCTTGACAAATCTGAGTTAAGCACACCTGATCTAGACTTACGAAATCCATACTGGCGGTCACTAATAATGTTAAAGCCTTCCAGGTACTTTAAAAATTTTTCGTTGATATTTCATAACGTTTGATATAACCGAAAGCAATGCGACTTAACGATAGTTATTTGGCATTTAGTGAAGATGCTCGAATTTTGCATATACATATTAGGTAATTAGTTCCTGTAACGCACTAAATAGCATTAGTGAACTGTCACCTACATAATATATCGGCTTTAGGGTGACTTTTGCGATTATGTTAGATATAATCTCCAAAGATATATAGCCGCTTAATTCGAATGGATATTATTGTAGGCTTTTTTTTATATATTACCTAGCTAACCAATAATATTAGACCTACCGCACAGGAATCATAATGAACAATAAAATTAAAAACATATTGTTTGTTGGTTCAGGGATAAAACCGAACCGGCAGGCAACCTGCCGGGTCAGCAGTCTCTGTTGTAATCAACAGATTTAAAAGACGCTGCAGGCTGCATAAACTTATTATAAAGCATAGCTTTTAATTATAAATCATAATAGCTTCTGTTAATTAACTATACTTCATTATCATTCGGCTTTTCTCGACTTGACGATTTGAGTTATATCAGAGCAAGCTTAAAATATAAAAAAAAGATATTTGTGTTCGATTAACCTGAAGTAAGTTTCAATGGTGTGGATGGAACCTCGTAACCAAGTGGATAACTGACATTCTTTCATCACTAATGTTAAAGGAATTCCTTAAAAAAACAGGTACACCATTCATTACCCCAGCATTCCCTCTGCATTCAGATCAGTGCCCCATAACATCTCATTACCCATTTCCCAGCGTCCCAGAGAGATCTTTACCAGATTGTTATTTTATTTACTTACTTTGTTTTCAGGATTTAGCGTCAACATATCGCGCGACAATACATCGAACAGTCGAAAATTCATTGCAGAGAAAATTCATCGCTAAGACAATTTATCGTGCGACAATTTATCGCCGTATTCTTATATATATATTGTAACAATTAAAACAGAAGGCTTAATTAAATATCAGGAATTTATTACAATAATACAAAATAAATGCAGTAGTAGAAATAATTAGTCACAGTTATTACATTTGCAATCTGAAATTGTGGGCAATTCCTCGTAGATAATCGTCCAAATTATTCGGGTCATAGTTATCCGTTATTTGTTGTAGACGTTTGGCTGAGTCTTTATATACTTTTTTCTTGGGTCGTTCATTACCAGCCACAAGTTGTTCAATTTTCAGTTGATTAATGCTTTCCTCCTTTTGAAGTGACTTTATCAGCTTCCAAATGTTGGGATGAGCAATAGGCACGATAGAATTAAAACTATTGTGCCATCCTCCAACTCCGTTGTTGGTTCTTGGAGTCCCATGAATTGACGCGCGATGAAGTGTCGTAGCGATGAATTGTCGCGCGCTCAATTGTCGGCGATGAAAAGTCGCGCGGTGAAATGTCGTACGATGAATTGACGGGACACCTGTTTTCAGTATCACAAACAGTTAATATTGTAGATTTTGTTAGAATAAAATTATTTTAGGTATTATTTAGAAAATGACGAGGTAATGCTTGGAGCTTGGATAACACTTCCTTTGCCTCCATCAAGAGCAACCAGAAATATAGGACTAGAGGAAGCCTGCTGCCGATAGATAAATCACATGCTTAGGGGAAGGGTTGTGTTCACCTGTCTTCTGGGCGAGTTCTAGTGGCAGGGGAGTGCCCGCAGGGGGAGTTCTCTCTCCCCTGCTCTGGAACCTTGTCATGGATGGCCTTCTGAGGGAACTCAGTGGGGCGGGACACTCAACTTTGGGTTATGCTGATGATCTGGTCATCACGACACAAGGAAAATTTAAAACGCATATCAAATGTATTCAAGAAAACGGTTGCCCAGTTGAGCAATTCAATTTGTAATTACCACAAGTTCTTCTTTATTGTTGAGATTTTAATTTTAAAAATTATATTTTAAATTTTGTATTTCATATACTTTTAGTAGTATATTTAAATCACTATTTTCGTCTCTATTCATTGTTCTCTTCTTTCTCGCTAGGCTAGATGTTTGTTGAAACTTTTCATAAATTCGATGGAATGTTTTTTTGTCTGGAACGTGCATCCGGGGATTAATTCTACGCAGTTCCTGTTAATAAATGTTTTCAAAATTACTTGTTTTCCCCTTTCTGAATAAGGCATATTTATCAAAAAAATGTAATATTTACTTAATATGTCGGTAACTGTTACTAATAAACATAGTTTTTGGTGCTCCGTGACCGCATAATTCACAGAGCCACCTAAGAACTTTACTGAACTCTAGAATATTTATTTTTGAATGTAGCCGCTTAGTTAAAATGCGATTATTTCAAAATCTTTTATATTAAGGTATAGGACATGTTATAAGAAAAATATTCAGAAGTTTTGGGAGATTCTAAAAAGCTAACAATATATAGGGTGTACCATTTAAAGAAAAAATATTTTATCCTGTGGCTCATTTCTGCAATACCCTGTATATTCATATATTATTCTGCAAATAGCTTACATTATTCTGTACAATTCTTATATTTAACATTTTTATCTAATGCAAGAAACAAAAAAGTTAAGAGGGGGACATTATAAATGATCACCGTGTACCTACAGTATAATTTACAACCGTGAAACAATTAATTAATGAATTATGTAAACCATTGTATAAAACGCCGGGGACATGGAACCGCACGTAAATTGAGTATTAGGTATCGCGATTAAAAACGAAATTTATGAAACCTCAGCTTGCATCAGCAACCGCTAATTAGCGCAAAATTCGATAGGCGTAGGATTGCATGTTGCTGATAAAAATAATCCCCTAACTATGAGTTAATTATAAATTATAGTAAATGTTAACGAACATAACCGCTTCAGGGCCGGCCCTAGACATTTTGGCGCTCCGGGCAAAACCTTAATTTTGCGCCCCCCCCCCCCCCCCCCGTTTTTTTTTAAGTAAATCTCATGCGACTATCTTAGAAAGTCAAGAAAACATTGAAAAAAGAAAAAAAAAACGTTTTATTAAAAACTCAATCATCAGATAACAAGATAAGCAATTTAGCACTTAAGGCAAAATAACAAAAATTAAAATGTAGTAATGCTAAATTTAAATTCGCTCCCAGAGGGTTTTCTCTTAGCATCGGACATTTTGGTTTCTGGAACAAATTAATTAGAATAAAAGATAATACTGATATAAAAAAAAGCCATGATTCGATTTAAATTATAATTTCTAAAATCCCCCCTTGTGCGCCACTGGCTAAAAAAAATGTATTTTATTCAACTTCAGACTCAATTACCTTTCATTCGATACCACACAAGCCATGATTTGATTTAAACTCTAATTTTCGAAATCCCCCTCCCCCCTTATGCGTCACTGACTTAAAAAAAATGTATTTCATTCAACTCCAGACTCAATTACCTTTCATTCGATACCACACAAGCCATGATTTGATTTAAACTCTAATTTTCGAAATCCCCCTCCCCCCTTATGCGTCACTGACTTAAAAAAAATGTATTTCATTCAACTCCAGACTCAATTACCTTTCATTTGATACCACACAAGCCATTTTTTGATATAAACTCTAATCTTTGAAATCTACCCCCCACCCTTTTTTGGCTTATGTCTGATGGATTTTATTAGTTTTTAAAAATGAAAACAAAAATTAAAACACTTACCTTCACAGAAGCCAAACGCACTGGACAATTTGCACAAGCACTTTCTTAAAGCTTTTTTGCACTAACAATTTAAACAAACTATTTTATTTCGCACCAGCCGAAGTCTAGTGGCAAATAATGCATTGTTTTAAGTCTACTTCCTTTTTATATGCAGCTAAAAAGGGCTGTTAGATCTTGTTTCGCTTGGTTTCAAAATTGTTGTTTCCTGTACAGTCGTGTTGCCACGGGCCGAAAAACTTGTCAAGGCGGTGGTTGAGTGGTTTTGTCATGTTGAATTGAATTCAACTAGATTTTGCCTTAATGTTTAAATATATTATATTATTTGAATTATGTGCTTAGAAATAAAAATGATAAATTCCGCCTGCCGCCTCTTAATCTTGTCAACTATCAGTCAAATCTTGCAACGCGTTTTTGAGAAAATTCCCGTGAACCGATTTCAATGAAATTTGGTATACTTACAAGGGTCCGATGACAATGCAATATTATGAAAAATAATTTATTGATATATCAGAATGATAAAAAAATATTCTTTACTTTTTAGTGCATTTTATAAAAGCCTGTAACTTAATTTTTTTATCAGTTTATTTTCATTTTCCATGATTTTGGCGCCCCTAGATCATTGCGCTCCGGGCGGCCGCCCGGATCGCCCTACCCTGGGGCCGGCGCTGCCGCTATTAAAAATCGCGAAAATGTGTTTGTTGTTCTCGTATATGTCCAGCTATACTAAGCAACCTGTTAAAGAAACCTTCAGAAGGGACATTTTGCGACTTACCCGTTATTTACTTAATAGCCGCCCAACTAGCAATATAAATTTTATGAAGGTAGTCTAAACTGCTAAACATATTCCTGTAACGTGGTTAAATACTCTTATACGATATTTGGACGGTGTTATGCAACAACCGTCTAACCCACACTTCTTTCAAATAACTTTTTATCATCGAAAAACCGTTTTTATGAGTTAATCAACGATAAGCAAAAATAATCTAACCAATATTTGGCATCTAGCGCCATCTGTAAGTGATTTTCCTAAGCCACAATTTCTAGATGTTACTATATACGCCTATCGAATTTGCAACAATGGTCCATTCCGTATCTGTGGGATAGACCATTGTAGAAAATTTCTCAGTGCGTATACTAGCTTGTTTATCTTGTTGGTGTTAATTATTTATTTATAAATAGTAAGAACTTTGTTAGTGTGTTTTGTGTTCCACGCAGCAAAGGTAAGCTAATAAAACCAAAAATGAATATGAATGTGAAGGGCCATTCCAATCTTCGGGAAGTGAATTTATTCCGGACTTAGAAGAAGAATGAGCTAAAACCTACAGAAACAAATACGGGAGTTGAAGAAATAAAAGGGCGAAAAAAGCGTGGGCGAAAGAGGAAGATTTTAAATCAATCGAGAGCAGATAGAAAAAAATATACTAACACCATCAAAAAATATATTTCCGTAAGAGATAGAGATGTAGAACCAAAAAAGTTTAATGCTGCATATTCCTGTAACTGTTTGAAGAAATGCACGAATATTGTTGCCTTAGAAATAAGAAAAAGATTATTTGCTCAATTTTGGGGAGTCGGTAGTTTCGAAGGACGATGTGTTCATATAAGCAAATACGTTAAAGAAATCGAGAAGCAGAGAACTTACAAAAAGAATTATTTGGTGTCGAGAAGATCCAAGTCTAAAATTTACAATATAAGATTATCGCGTTTGTAAAGAAGGATTTTTAAATACTTTGCAAATAAACAACAATCGAGTTTAGGTGGCTGTAAAAAAATATTAAAATGAACTTGATACAGAACAAAAGGGGTAGTAGTAAGAGCGGAGGACAAAATGCCATTAATCAAGAACGAATAGAATATGTTATAAAGCATATTTCGTCAATTCCCACTTATGTTTCGCATTATTGTCGTTCTCAGACAGACACAAAATTTCTTAAGATATTGAGTTAAATTTAGGTAAAATGTATTCCCTGTACCAAGAAAAAGCTGATCAGCCAGTAAGCCTCTCCAAATATAAAAATATTTTTTATTCAAACTTTAACCTGAAGTTTAAAGTCCCCCACAAGGACACCTGCCGAATATGTGATACCCATACTGCTTAATTAAGGTCTGCTGATAATTTAAAACAGTTACAGATTGCAGAAAAACTACGAGCCCAAATGAAGTCTGATATAACTGCGTCACCGGAAGATGAAACAGTGGAAACTTTAACGTTCAGAAACTCATCCTATTCCAAAACTACCAACTGGGATCGTTTACTATAGGCGACAGCTCAAAAAAAGGTATTTTAAATGTCTGGTTGGAGCATGAAGGTGGCAGAGGTACCCAGGAAGTCGGTTCTTGTTTGCGTCAATTTATTAATAAAAATGTTAAAACACCCGTTAAAAAATTGAATTTGTGGTCGGATTCATGTGGTGGACAAAACCGAAGCATAAAATTGGTCTTATTGCTTATCCACGTCTTACAAAATCACACATCGCTTGAAACAATTACATTAAAGTTTTTGCTGTCCGGTCATAGTCTTTTACCTAGTGACTCGCACTTTGGAGACGTAGAATGCTCTCTAAAAACTCAACAAAGACTGTACACACTTAATGACTACACAGATGTTATGAAGAATTGTGGCAGAAATAATAAGTTTATTGTTAATCGTATAACACCTCAGGACATTGGTATCAGTAGTAAACCTCGAAATAGCTCTTACCAATCGCAAGACTGATGTTAATAAGGAAAACATAAACTGGCTTAAGTTACATGAAATCACCTGGGAGAAAGAAAATCATACTCTATTATTTATGAAAAACCATACAACGGACTCAGTATACACACAACTTAATATTGAAAAGGCCAGAAGCAATATCTATGGAAAAAATCAAAGATCTAAGAGAAATTCTTAGAAAGTCTTACAAAAATATTGTATAGTGATTATACAGGGTGGCGGTTTAGTGTGGCAAAGTAGGATAGCTCCGTTTGTATTTATAATACACAAAAAATGTTAATATAAAAGTTGAAGTAAAATTATTGTTGACTCTATAGGGTGGCTCAACAAACAAGAACAAGATTTTTTTCTTTAATAGAACACCCTGTATATTTTTGCACTTTTAAATTCCCCTCGATATTCCGCGTATCGTGGCAAAAATAGTTTTTAATTATTTTGCAATGTTGCCAAGTTATATAAAAATATTCCTTTTTGGAAGAAAAAACTTGGCACCTTAAAATTTGAAATATAATTGAATTAACTCAAGACATTCGAAACATTCTCGAGGGTATCAAAGATAAAAACTAATTCAAGACTTAAGATCCTCAGAACATTCCATATTTTTTACAGGGTGTGCTCAACAAACGTGTCAACTTTTCACATTTTAAAATTAATTTACTATTTTTTTCAAATAGAACACCCTGTATTTTAATACTTTATCTTGTAGAATTTTTTGCCCTCTACAACTTTTGTTAAAAGGTTCATTAGTTATTTTTGCTCATTTTGGCGTAATATTTTTTTTTAATAAAAAGTCTTAATTTTATTTTATAATTAGCCATGACAGACAAAAGCAAATAATAGCAAAAGTAATGGTAAAATTTTATTAAAATGTCATTGTCGTTTTATTTCTTCCTTTTTATCAAGTTAAATTTATATTGTGACAAAAATGAATTATTCAAATGTAGAAATGATCGATATGATTTATGTTTTGGGTGTTAGTGATAAAAATGCTTTATTAGCTACAAAAAATTATGAAAAACGATACCCAGAGCGAAGACACCCTGATAAAAAGACATTCGAAAAGCTAATGGAGAGATTTGAAACTACAGGAAGTGTGGCTTATAAAAAAAATGACCGAAGGAAACGGGTATTCACCGAAGAAAATGAATTCAACGTTCTGTTAAGCATTACTGAGAATCCTCATATTGGTCAGCCTCCTCTTGCAGAACAACTGGAGATTGGACGAACGTGTGTCGTTCGAGGGACACCAAGCTGAACCACGTACGGGTGGGCTGCAGTGGCTCGTCGTGTATTTCTACCATACACGGCAACATAAGCGAGAAGGTCTCCTGTTGATCTAGACTTACGGAATCCATACTGGCGGTCACTAATATTTTTAAAGCCTTCCAGGTCATTGAATTATTATTCGTTGATAGCGATAGATTCGTTGATAGATAGAGTCGCTTAAAGACTACCTCAGTGAGATATATTATAAGAAAGAACGTAAACGATAGAATCTCGATTCCGGATACGAATGATATCGGTGTCCAACAGGGAAGCATGTTGGGCTCACTTTTATTTATCATTTTTCTAAATCATGAAAAAGAATCTTATTTATCTTATTTGCGAACGACAAGATTCTTCACTTTTCCAACTAAGTATCTGAAACATCCGGAAACTGCCATGTGGATGGAACATTAATACAACAGAATTCTAGCAAACACACGCATAAAGCCCCTGTTTCGTAAAAATCTCCTTGACCTATTAAATCCGAGGTTTCAATATGACAATATGGCAACAGCGCCAGTTATCGATAATCTGCATGATAATGATAGTGCTAATTTATCAGCATTTACTCAAAATTGGCAAATGCGAAAAATTAGTTCAATAGACTGTGAAATAGGCACCCAATCGCATTTTATATTCATTGAAATAAATAATAAATTATTGCATTATATAATATGCACAACGAGCAATTTCATACAACAAAACTAAATTAAATGAAATTCAGATAATAAAAACAATCACTTTGTTTGAATAATTTCGTATCGCTTCAAAGGAATGCTTCAAACGAATTTGTTACCAACGTATATAACTAAGAAGATGATTATAAATCTTGTTACTCTCGTACAAGCGAACAAACAGGTTTGTGGCTACGATGTATCGGTAAGGAAGCACAATCAATAGGAAAGTTTTGCGACACGATGCCGACGTGTTTATAAAAACTGAATACCTTTCTCCAGTTGTAACACTACTCCAGTATCACACACAAACATCGGTGCCTTGCTTTTACGACACGCGCAAGTCGTGAGGCAATCAATAGAATTAGCAATAGCTACCTGCTCCCTTTCATCGTACACTATGTAGCCATATTTCCATGCCATTGCAATATCAACATTAATAGAATAAAATGAAATTTTTAATATTATAATAATCGAAAAAATCTCAAATAATACACAAAGTCACAAACGTCTAAATGAATAAATACTGCATTAGCGACCAATACGTTCCTCTAGTTCAGGTTATACTATTTATACTATTTAATAATGTGAGCGTAGGCCACCATTGTATAAGAACTATAGGAAAATAAACGCACAAAATTCTATTTCTATCATATTGCAATATTTTTTAAAATATTTAATAAAACAAAATTGGTATACATAAAAGTAATAAAACAATAAAACAATTTTGTAGGCAAGTAGTGTAGTCTGAAACAACCCTAAGAGAGTCGGCCGTTAAAGATCTCTAGCGATCAACCAGCGTTCTTCGATGGATCACGGAAGGAGCCGAATCCATCGCCTGCTGCGGGAACATTGCTCGCGTCTTCGTCTCATTTAATTGATTTCCCAGCACTCATAACATCAACCAGCGCTACCGTGCCCGTGATGCATTTCACAGTGTTTGTTATATAAGGCAATAAATTGATTTTAGCCTGCATTTGTGGATTTCCTACTTGAAGCGAGTGCTATTGTAGCAAAGCTCTGGCGGTGCAGGAAAAGTTATTGAATATGAATATACAGTAAAATCTCTCAATAGCGACCACCCTCGGGGAATCAAATGTTGATCGGTTAACAATTATTTTGTTTAAATTTATCAGAACTAAAATTAATGAAGATGGAGCAATTTACCAAAATGTATATACTGCACGTGCATACTAACATAACAGGGTGTCCGGAAAATACGTGTACAACATTTGACGACAGATTCTTGATGTCAAAATAGGTCGACCTAAGCCGACTTAGTTATATCCAAAATTGTCTGGTTTAGCCGGTAAAGGGCGTCAAAAACAAAATATTGGTTTTTCCTAAATTACGAGAAAACCTGCCAATCGATTTTAATGATTTTTAGTATGTAGACTAATACTATAAAATGACGTTTTCTAGTAGTATAGTCACCGACTGCAAATAAGTGAAAGTGTTATAAAAGTGATATAATACGCAACATTTCTCCTGATTTTTCAACGGCGTTATGACAACCCAGATATTTTTGTCGAGGTGGCCGGATGTATTTGGAAGCTATTTTACCTCTTCAATATTTTTCGTTGGATGAGCTGTTTTGCCAGAAAAATAATATATACAATTACCTGCATACATCAATTATTAACATTATGGTAATAAAATTAAAATCAAATTACCTGTAACAATATTTTTTTTTAATGACCTTGTTGCCTATAGCATTTAATAATTTGACAATTTTTGACAAATTGTCACCAGTCTATGAAATCGACTAAAGTATACGATCAACATTCTTGAATTACAAGTTCATTTTACCATTAAACATCGAAAATTGTACGAACTCTGAGAAGGTTGACATGCTCCTGGTATACGAGTTTTGTCAAGGAAATGGGCGTCAGAGTGTTAGGGTTTACCTGGAGAGATTTACTAACCGTTGAATACCAAACCACTAAACATTTGTCAATATCGAGCATCATCTTCGGGAAACGGGCAGCTTTAAGAAAAAAATTGAAAGCAGGGGTCGTATGCGAACAACTCGAACTGTGGAAACAGAAGAAACATTACTATTCTTATTAAAAATTCTGACCCACCAAATATAAATCATGTTCCCTCTCGGAGTTGACTCATGAAACGTTTATTTTATTGAATTTTCATTATAGACAGCTATACATCATATCATAACTATAAATGATTCCATTTGGAATTTTGTCCTCTATTACAATTTTCACATCTAATTTCCTTCATTGCTAAAAGTAGCATCATGTTAGTGATTATCTTCTGTCGAGTCCATTGGCTGCATAAGGTACACGTTATGACCATGTATTGTTGAACCACTTCGTTCCCCCTTTTAATTTGTTTTAGTTCGTTTATTTAGGTACATCCTAAAAAACATAATTCTTAATTATATGGTTGCTGAAGATGACTTTGACTAAAGTCGAAACTAGTACAACCTAAAGTCACATTAAATTATGTACACTCTTTAATCCTTTTTTCACCCTAAAGGGACAAATAAATTTTAGTTTGGTGGTATAGACAGACCTTGTTTTCTTTAATAATCTCGCCACAGAAAATGGACTACTTCTTGAATTCTGGAAAGAGTTAAAGAAAAGCCAAGTACCAGTACCCGTCGCTTAGAACGTGTGTTACATGTTCCTAAAATGATTGTCAATGAGGTTTTAAAAGAACAGTTGTTACATCCATATCAGGTGCAAAAAGTCCAGGAACTTTTACCGACCGATCCCCTCATGCGGCTTACATTTTGTCAATTTATTAGAAACAAAAGAATCCAAATTTTTGTAGAAATATATTGTTTACTGACGAGGCGTGCTTAGCAAGATCTGGAGTAACCAATCTGCACAACGAACATATTTATTCCGATGAAAATCCACATGCCATTAAAGTTGCACATCATCAGCATCAATTTAAATTCAATATTTGGGCAGGTATTATTGATCGTTACCTTATTGGTCCTATTGTTATTCCAGACAGGTTAGATGGAAATATGTATTTAAATTTTTTGCAAGACACATTACCAATTCTTCTGGAAAATTTGCCCTTTTTACTTCGGCTCATGTTTCCGTTGCCGTTCGGCAATACTTACACCATCAATATCCCAACCAATGGATTGGAAGGGGCAATGATGCACCAGTAAAATGGCCACCGAGTACTCCGGAGCTAAATATGTGTGACTTCTTTTTGTGGGGCGCTATTAAAACAGAAGTTTACAAGACTCCGGTAAACACACGTCATGATTTATTGACGCGGATTTTAAATGCAGGCAACCATTTTAATAACCCCGAGACATTAGATAGTATCATTTTTTAAAGAGTATTAATAAGTGTACTCAGCAAGATGGCGGTCATTTTACACATTTGCTTAAGCAATGTTTTCGTTTTAATTAGTTTCTTACAATATTTTTAATACATACTTCCATCTTCGTTGTACTTTGTTTTATTATTACTTTCAATAATTGATGTATGCAGGTAATTGTAAATATATTTTTTTCTAGCAAAACAGCTCATCCAACGAAAAATATTGAAGGGGTAAAAAAGCTTCCAAATACATCCAGTCACTCGACAAAAATGTCTGGGTTGTCATAACGCCGTTGATATAAAAAATCAGGAGAAATGTTGACGTATTATATCACTTTTATAATACTTCTACTTATTTACAGCCGGTGACTAAACTACTAGAAAACGTCTTTTTATAGTATTAGTCTACATACTAAAAATCATTAAAATCGATTAGCAGGTTCTCACGTAATTTAGGAAAACACTTATTTTTTAATAAGTGCATTATAAGCCTAAATCTAATAGTTTCCGAGATATCGACTTTTGAAAAATTACATTTTTGAACTTTGAGAGCTTCTAGCTTTCTAACGGTACGTCTTAGAGTGAAACGGCTTACATGTCCCTATCTTACTTTTTTATTGTCTTCCCAAAAACATCAACTTAAGGTTAAATCGAAAGTATTGTATTTCCGGCTTTTGAGTTACATCCGGATTAACCGGAAGTTGACACTTTTAGGAAGATAATAAGAAACTACGATAGGGACATGTAAGCCGTTTTGCTCTAAGACATGCCGTTAAAAAGCTAGAAGCTGTCAAAGTTCAAAAATGTAATTCTTCAAAAGTCGATATATCGGAAACTATTAGGTTTAGACCTAGGTATAATGCACTTATTGAAAAATAATTGCTATTTTATGCTAAATTCAAAAATATTCTAAGATATATAGGGTGTTCCGTTTAAAAAAAAAATAACTTTATTTCTCTACGGCTTTCTGACTCATCCTGTATACTTATTTTTTTAAAATCCTAATAGACCTTCAGAAACTCTGAAACTTATCTTAAATATTTTTTGCTAACTGTTTTTCTTTAAGAAATAATCGACCGTTTCCATACATACCAACGACCCTGTATACGTCTTCGACATTGATATCGGCTGATTCGGCACATATTTTCTTGAACGTAATATGTATTGTGCCGACGACGAAATTTTTTTAACAATCCATTTTATGCTATAAGGTTATCTGTTCTAGACATTGAGCAGATTCGAGGGCTCTTGCTTGAATTATGAGCCCGGATAATGGTAAATGCTTGTTTTGCGCCTTACAAAACCAGTTAAAAACAACTTGGTCCACTACCAGTCCTTCGGTTTTGGAAAATTTTATTTTTTGTTTACCGTTGCCACCTTCTTGTAACAAATTTCTAACTTCTGCTTTATTTTGAAGCAACATAGTCACACTTGGGTCTTACCCACTATAAATTGTTCAGCCAATTTCCTGGTACTTAAACCAGTTTATTCACTTTCCTCGATTATTTCCATTTTTTTCGCTTAAAGAAAGACATTTCCTTTTTCCCGCCATCTTCAAATACTCTCGTTTGTCCCAAAACACAAAAAAACTGTTCAAAACAAAACTAATGTTAGCAACCGATTTATTAGCCTTTAAAGCAAGTTGAATGGATCCGACTGCAATAAAGTAATTAGAATATGTACCTATATTTCTTAAGAATTGTCGGGTTAGTTGTTTACTAGAAATTCCCATAATGAACACCGGCGATCGTTTAACAGATGGGTCGATAAAGAGGAGGATAAAATAATCGAATTTCCATTTTTAAATATGGAGAATTCATAACCGGTCGTTAAACGCAGGTGATCATTTTATGGAGGAAGTCGCAAACCGAGGTTCTACTGTATGCTCCATTCCACAATAATTCGTTGATTTCCCGACCGCAATAAAATTTAAACCCAGCCATAAATAAGTGCCTTTTCAAAGGGTACAGGTCCTGATTACCTTCTAATTTCAATAGTTTAGATTAGCTATTTTCAACAAAACAACAAATATAAAATAATAGGTAAGTATCTTTATTTTAATCGTGTAATTGAGTCTTTTCATCTTAGTTCATCAGTCGTTTGGTATTTGTCAAGCTGTGCGTTAATAGTATATTACATAACAAGAGTGGTAAGAAGCCTATTACACACGATTTCGAAATTTACGATACGAGCGTTAGCGAGTGTCGTAATTCGAAAGAGTGTTTAATAGGCTTACCACTCGAGCTGTGTACTATACTTTTCTAAGACTTCATATTATTTTTTTTATAAATTAGAGCAAGTGTTACCTATATAAACCTTAGGGAAAAAATACAATTAATAGGCTTTATTTTGCAAGAGAAAACAAACGAACAAACTTTATTGAAAATGTTATAATTTACAATGTAGGTACAGATGGAAAATAAAAACTATTTATTATTATAATTAATGGTAAAATTTTGACAATTTTTTATTATAATTGGAGCAACTGATTTCTCCATTAGATTGGTGTTCATTGTCATGATATTTGTTGGAATAAATTCTATAGTTTCTTCCTGGTCTGGCAACTTATTAAATGTGGATGTAGATGCTGAATGATTTACGACGGAGTGCAAGATTCTGTTTGAAGTTATAGTTTTATTTAGAATGGATTCGTCGACATAGTTTTCCGCCACAGTGGAAGATTTCCAACCGCCATGTCTCTTTAAGGCCATTAAGTCACCTCCAGCGTCGACTAAAATTGTAGCGGAAGTTCTTCGGAAACAGTGACCTGTGTACAAAGCAGCATTGGGCAGTTTTAAATATTCTGCAATATTTTTTGGCACTGCTCCTAACTTATTAATACCGACTACCTGACGTGTTACTTTACCTTTTTGAAAGTTTAAGAAAAATTGTTGAATGTTGGTGTCCTTAATAAAGTTTCGAAGTTCTATATAGTTTTTACAAATGCCATAAAATTTTCCGGAAATTATAAAAGAACGTGGTATTTTTGTCTTCGTATCAGGAATCTTGATAATAAGAGTGTTTCCAGTGTTTTCTATATCAGTAATTTTTATATTCTTTAGCTCTTGTTTTCTGCAAGCTCCAGAAATTCCAAAAATTAAAACTACTTTCATAAATAAAAAATCTTGATCCGGCGCTTCATTTAGGAATTTATTTACATCGATTGCGGTGAGTATCTTGGACTTTTTACTCTTATAGCCATCTGATTTTCTCTTTAAATAGGCTCGTAATTTATGATAATTTTCAATATTAATATTGTGCTTTATGCTTAAACTAGTGCGTAGTATCGAATAAATCGCCCAAAGTGAAGAGGGTTTAAAGGTTTTTGTTAAATTATCGAAATATGCCAGTAAAATATTTTCTGAGTAGGTACTCACATGGTTATCAATACACCAGCCAATAAATTTTTGATATACTTTTTCGTACCTCTCCCTGGATTTTTCGGGGAATAAATTATTTGCCGCGGCAGCAGCTTGTAATGCAATTTCTGGTGGCGTTCCCTCAATCTCAATCTTGGAGTCGCTCATACTACTAACTGCTAACCACTAACTATGTACTAACCAAAAATAATATACAAATTAAAAATATTGGTAATCAGGACCTGTACCCTTTCAAAAGGTCCGGTGCCTACACAATAGATATTTGTCAGGCAACTTATTTATGGTTGGTATTACGACTGAGGGTTGTCATTTAAATTTTATTGCGGTCGAGAAATCAACGAATAATTGTGCATACTTGAAATATTTTAGATTTCTTAGGTAATACCCAGTAAATCGTGATAAAATAAGTATATTATTTCTTTTATTGGAAACAATAAAACTAGTTTCTAATTATTTTTGTAGTCCCTTTTAATTATTTCCATAAAAATAAGGAAAGGTTTTATTAACTCTATAACTTTTTATAGGCCATGCCATCCTGTCAAATTGAGAATCCAAAGACAGCTTAAGAGTGGGTAATATTGTACAAGTTTTATGGGGTGCTACCCGCTTCAACGCTTTATTTAGCGTAAAAACGAAATAAGAAAGCAATATAAATGGTGTCCGGTAAGTGTATGGCATACTCTCGGGAGCAAATAGGATAAATAAAAATAACTTTAACTATTGAACTGACATACAGTGTGTCCACGGATAGAGTTCGGAAGAGGAAAAATTTTTTTATTTGTGGGTTCAGAAGAAAAAGTTATTCTTTATAAAAACGTCTGCTTGTGTTGAAACTACAATTTCGAATACCAAATTTACGATTAGTATACAGGGTACATCAAAAATAACATTTTTAATGATTTTGATTTCGATTTTTTTTTTAAATTATATGAAAATATTTCCAAAACCGTGATTTATTACACCAATTGTGCAAAAAAGTATAATAAACATTTTTCTCAAAGTAGGTTAATTTCAAAGCTACTATTAAAATAATAAAATTGAATCGAAATCAAAATCATTAAAAATGTTATTTTTGATGTACCCTGTATACTAATCGTAAATTTGGTATTCGAAATTGTAGTTTCAACACAAGCAGACGTTTTTATAAAGAATAACTTTTTCTTCTAAACCCACAAATAAAAAAGTTTTTCCTCTCCCGAACTCTATCCGTGGACACACTGTATATAATTTAATGAAATTTTATTATTCTATGTAGGCAATAAAGACTCATAAAACCATTGTACCGTAGATGTTTTACATCGACAGGGAAATCAGAAGCGGACTTGCCACCACACTCGTTGGGCCATATCATTTTACAGTGCTGAAAACTGATTTTTTAAATACTCTGATCATTCCTCTTTAAAAAAGGTAAAGTCTGTTCAGAGATATAAGAAAGTGACTAACTGATCCATATTAGGAAAGACCCAGGCCAGCTGTAAAATTGAAATATGGCCGAACAGGTCCGTATTTTGCTTAGAATTTAATCATGGTTTGTAATAAAAATAAGTAAGACAGTAAATAATATTTTATTTATGTTTAAATGTGAAATTACAAGTTGTTTTATTATTAAAAATTATATTTATGATTACAAAAATATACAAATTATTCGGTACTTATAATATATATTCACTTAATATATCAATATCACTATCGCTATCATCATCTGATCTAATTATTATTTGTGCTATATTGTTTATATGAATATTTTCACTTTTTCAACATGTGTAACAGAATTTGCCCAACTTTGTGAAGGGATGTTAAAAACTTCAGTTTCTATAAGCTCAAGTACGCTGGAGTTAATAGTAGGGCAAATATTGTTACGACGAATGGCAGATTTCAATTGGTGCCAAACATGTTCGATGGGATTAAGTATACAATGGTATGGTGGAAGCCTTAAAACTGTATGTTCTAGATTTTTTGCATAATTATCACAGAAGTATTCCTTTTGTAGTTTTAAACTTTGTAAAACCTCAATTAATTGCGTTTTGGTGTAATCTTCCTGAAAATAAATGTCATTATCATACATGTAGTTTTGGATTGTTGCTTTTGTGTCATTTGAGAAGGGAGTCTTGGTCAACTGCCTACTATGGTAGCTTGCATTGTCCATTACAATTACGCTATTCGGAGGTATATTTGGAATTAGCGTGTTCTTAAACTAATCTTTAAATAAATCAGCAGTGGTGTCCTCATGGTAATCCAGAGAAGAATCTTTAATGTTTTTCGCAGACAAAGAAAGTCCATTTGGAATCCATCCATCTTTAGATCCAGCATGCAAAATCCTAATTCGTTTACCTCTTTTTGGTGTCGCGCTTGTTTTACACTTGCCGCTTGAGTCAACCCAACCCTTTTCCGGGGTATCATATGTGTCGAACCAGGTTTCATCCAAGTAAATAATCGGCCTTTGCTGATCTCTTTAAATCCTAATTTTTTGTAGATATTTGGATCGCCATTCCCGAATTCTACTGGATTCCATCAAAAATTGTCTTTTGTTAATTTTTTTAAATCTAAAACCCATGTGTTGGATACACTTCCATAACGTTGTTCTGCCATATTTAACGCCGGTTTTATCTTTTTCAAGCCTCTTAATTAAATTATCTAATGTAGGCACGCTTTGTTCCTCGTATAACTTGTTAATTTTACGCCGTATTATATCTTGATCACTTCCATCTACCTTCGAGAAAATGCCAGTATCGGTTCTTTTTTTTCCTCGCTAAAATGGGATTATGTACAGGGTTATCCAACCAAGACTAGACAAGGGGATTTTTTGACTTTTCCTGTACTTTTATAAAAAAACTGAAATAGCCATCTTAAGTCATTTTCTCCCGCGAATTCGAATATCTTCAGCAAAAAACAATTGAACATCAAACAAAAGTACTAGGGGTCACTTTGATATTTTTTTAAATGGGATGCCGTATTTTTAATGAGCTTATCCGATTTCTCATATAAATTTTGATCTAAAATGTTGGATTTTTAATTCAAAAACGCCTTTTTTCTTCAGTTTTAAATTCGGAAAATGTTCGTCTACCGTAAGATTAATACCTGATAGATGGATACCCGTTTCACCTGTTCACCCTTTAACCTGCTTTAAAGCGTCCGTCAGTTAGACAAAATAATCAAGTTTCAAATTTCTATATATTTTTCACGAATTAATTACAAATAATGATAATATGTTTGATGTTCAATTGTTTTTTGCTGAAAATATTCGAATTCGTGGGAGAAAATGACTTAAGATGCCTATTTCAGTTTTTTTATAAAAGTACAGGAAAAGTCAAAAAATCGCCTTGTCCAGTCTTGGTTGGATAACCCTGTACAATTTTCCATACAGTTGATGTTGGAATTTTTGTTAATATGGCCGTTTCTTCTAACGTTGCTTGCTTGCTGACCGCACGTTCAATAAGAGTTGTATAAACATTGTTTATAACTTTCTTAGTTTCCACAGAAAAGTGTTTTCTGCTTTTCCTAAGATACATTGGGCTCGCACATATTTTCCATGACTCACATACGATTAAACAAACGCTGTATTACACACGAAGTAAGAATAATTACTAAGCTTAAAACTAACTAGAGTGGCCATATATACAGTATTTAGAAAATATTTTGTTTTAGAGAATTAGGTAAAAATCGGTTTAAAATCACCAAACTATTACTTTAATAATGAAATTACGTCTTCCGGATTTGCACGTTACTTTAAGACATTTTTAAGTATGGACCATAAGTTACCTGCATTTATTCATTCATTCATTGTTTGTTTATGGCCACCCTTGGATAATCTCATTCAAAGGCAAAGTGTAACTTTCTTATATCTCTGGACAGGCTTTACTCTACATTTGTTTCGATAAAATCAGCCGTTTTCGAAGAAAATATATTTTTTGTATAACACGTCATTAAAATAATAAATCAGTATACTAGAATAAATCACCAGTCATTTTTATTTCGCTAACAATGTGTTATTGACAACACTTTCTAAATTCTCTGATTAATTGAGTGCATAAGACTTAAGTAATGAGGGATTATTTCTATAGTGAATAAGCTGACATGCATCTAATTTATGGACAAGCACTCGGCAATTGTGTGGAGGCGAGATGAATGAGGCCCTGGCCACACATAGACACTGCATCACCCACAGTATAAGATTGGTTCATTTTTGCTACAACAATTAAATAAAACTTGTTTTGCCATGTCTTTTTGTTCTTCCACTATTGACCATCCTTACAATATTTACATTTTTAAACACGAATACACCATCTTAACAACCCTAAAGCACTGCACAGTGATACCGTTAGGATTTCATTGGTTGTTACCGTAGAGAATGAATCAGAAATTAAATTAGTTACAACCTCATTCCCGTCTGTATATCACGACTGTTATTTGAAAGACATGTTCTGTATGGAACGAAATATTTCACGTATTTACGCGAACTTGAAAACACTGAGGTGCAACTTCGTGCGCGTCTTAACCAAGCACAAAGAATGTAGTCTAATAACTGCAAAATCCACGGTACTTTTGCTGTACGTTGAAAAGAATAGTAACTTCTGTTACCGGGCACGCGTCCCTAAAATATCATTTACTGTAACATTAGAAAATCACTTTGCGTGACACACATGTCAGATTAAAACACGTGCTATTATTGTTTGAGCCACGTGGAGCATCTGCTTACGTTAAAGTCTAACAGGACACTGCCTTACATCTAGTGTTGGCACGTGGAGCCTCTTGACCAACCAACGAATATAATTTTGCCCTTTGTCGGTTAAAACATCACAGAAACTAATATACATATTCTCGAAGCCGCAAACCTATTGCAAAGCTACCCATTAACGGTTTTCGTGGACGTGAATTTAATAATATTATTTAGTTTAGAATATAGCACGTTTTTATGTTTACAGAAGACTTGATGTTTTCCAAGAATTAGAATACTGCGGGATGAAACACTAGTTTGTAACTTTGCTTACTAGAAAACGTGTTTCCCGAACACTGACACAGGTAAAAAGTCAAGTGAAAAAAAAACGCAAAAGTAGCTAATCTTTTGCTAATCCATTTTAAGAAGTTTTTTGCCGGGTCGTGATGGAGAAGGGCTTCCAAGAAGAGCAAGGAACCCTCAGTTAGAGCAGGAAATTTTGGATGAAATTGCTGAAAATCCCTGTAATACTGTAAGAAAACTGTCGGTCCAAGTTCATGCGATAAAGTGGGTTGCTCATGAGAGCCCTTTGAGAAGAATTGCTACATCCTCATCACGTCAAAAAGGCACTCGCTATGTCTCCCGCTGATTATCCTGCAAGAGCCAACTACGCAAATTGGTTTTTGCAATGATTTAGGCAAAATAATAATTTTACCAGCATTGCTTTGTTCACGGACAAAGCCGATTTCACCCGGATGGTGTAATAAATTGCCATAATTATGCATATTTGTCATAAAGAAAATCTCCATGCAGCAATACAGACAAAGCACCAACAAAGGTTCATGGTTAACATGTGGGCGGGGATTATTGGAAATCATCTCATTGGACCGTCCTTTATTGAAGGCAGATTAAATGGTGCCGTGTATTTGCAATTCTTGCAACAAAACTTAAATGTTTTATTAGAAATGTGCCCTTACCCAGTGGCGTAGCGGTAATGCTGGAAACGTCTGCCACCGCAGGGGGCCCGCTACTTATTTTCAGTTCAGTAGTGGTTGAAGTGAGAGTCGGTTCTTGTTTGTAACTGCTTTTAATAATTTTATAATTTATATTATTTTGTACGCGTTTTTCACCATGTTCTAGTGTTAAACCCGTAAATATTTCTGTTGGGGAAACGGTTGCTCAAATGCAATAAAAATAATTAAATTAAATGTTTTCAGAATCAATACTACTCTTTGTCTAGATAAAATAAATGCTTTTCAAATATTCGATTAGCAACACAATCAATTAGAACACAACGCGCAAAATATGTGCCCTTCTGATTGGCCAGTCTGACAGTTTCTAGCGACAAGAGGACACTGACGGCTCCTCGAGAACCACTGCGAATTAAACCCTTGAAAGGCCAATACGTACGTCAAAATTTAAAGTGGGTCATCGTCCGACGGACATGATAAAATAGCATAGGCTGAAATAAAAGCATCAAGTTATAAGTGTAGTAATGTTAATAAAAGTTAGTAATGTTATAAGTCAGTAATTAATCATGTATTATAAAGTTATTGTGTAAACAAGTGCCGATTTGGATAAATAAACGCCAAATTAAATGGGATCTAACTGTTTAATTCACCTAACCAATATATAAAACGAACCAATGAAATAACCTAACTCGAGGAATATACAAAGCCTCACCGTTTAATGTTGGGAGTTAAAAATAAAACTTGATTCCCACTGGAGAATCTTCAACAACCTTAAAACATTAAATCCCACACAATGGACCGAAAATCTACAATCACTACAAGCTGTAAAACTCAGATATTAAGATATATTCTCAAGGCACTTACAAAAATAAACTTAACAACCACTAAAATAGATAAGCGAACTGAAACAGCAGGTTGTTAATGTTAATTAAAAATATGGAATTTATAATGATTTTAACAATATGTCCTAAAATTTTGCAAGAAACCAGTATAGCATCCCAAATTTTTCAAGAGCGGAAATTGGATTAAGCAAAAGCATCTGAATGTTTAAAGTCGGCTGCAAGCAATCTCAACCAATTTAGAAATAGCTATCTTATCGTAAAAGGAAAGCGGTTATCGCTGCAAAATCATGAAATATATGTTTGCACTTTAAGGATAAAAGACAATGTAAGCCAAAGAAATACGTTGATAAGTTCAGTGCAAACACAAACTATGAATTCCTAGTCGAGAGAATTACTTAAAAATTAACGTATATTACAAAGTTTTTGATATTCAGATTGGTAACCGGCTCGAGGGTATGAATATATAAAAATTCTATAATACGCCTAAATAAATTTTCGCGGGCGACCCAGAATTTATTCCTACGCCACTGGGTGTACCGCCCCATTTTGGCAATTTAGTTCATCAGCACTGGATCGATGGATATGTCGAGGTGGGCCTATTTTCGGACCACCGAGGTCACCCAACATGACTTCATTGGTTTTTTGTGTCATTTACCATCATATTGTGGAATTGAAACTCATACAAACAAAATCTAATCAATCAACAAGCCCTAATAGGCTTCGAACCGCGTTTAAATATCTTTATTATTTCCTGAGATATGTTATTTCAAATATAGACTAAAAATTTTAATACTGATGCGTTTCAAAGTTACTGGATTTTCTTACCTTATTTATATGTTTCCTTCTAGCTAAAGCAACTAGATTTCTCCATGGAGAATTCCTAGCAAATGCTTTTTTTGCTGCAGCAACAGCAAGATCTACATCTTCCTGAAACAATGATTATACATTGGGTTAATATATAGGAACCTTTTTATGATATTAGGTACTATAAAATTTTTAAAGAGGCTTGCACGTTCGACGTCAGTTCACACCAGGGAAAATCAGAATAACACACCATTTCGATGCCCATTTCAAAAATCTGCTGAAGTAAACAGAAAAAAGCAAATCTTTCACATTTCTAATATTCTGGTGTTTAAGTTATTTCCGAAATGTGAACCCTTTTAATGGTTCTTTTATGTGGCACACTTTGATTTGGAAATGTATCAGAATATTTCTTTTTGCATCCTACACAATTTCCGAGTGCTTGTCCATAAGTTAGATGTATTTGCGCTAGGGTAGAGCGGATTTAATCGAAATTTTTTTTGTTTTGGAAATCGCACTAGCACTAGTGCCGAAAAGTTGCATTTTATGTTCTATTCAATATTCTGTTTTATTTTTTCAATTTGAAAAAGATCCTGAGGGGTCCGCCGCACCCTTAAATTTTGAATTTTCCATTTTAGAAATAAGTTAGCATTAGTGTGAAACAGCATTTTGCATTTTGTGGTCTAAATTATTGCAATTTTTAATTTTTTTAAATAAAAAAATATCTTGAGGGTCCGCCCTACCTTTTTACTTTATTAGTTTTTGTTGCAGTTAAATTTGATTCAAAAAAATTACTGGTATTCTTAGCACTTCTTCGCTTATCCTGATTAATAGATCAAAATAAATAACCCAGAGCTCACCACGTGGAGGTGACTGCTAATCGAGCCCCACCCTACACCAACCCAACCTCCCAACCAATGCCGGTGTAGTCTTAACATTTATATTCTTTTGTTCGTTTCAAATTTTGGCCTTAAACTCTGCGAGTGAATTTTGGACCGAATAAAACCGTCTCTTCTAATGTGACCGCAGACTGATGACGAGGCCTCCGTCACAAGCTTAATATGTCTTTCCACAGTTTGTGTATGACTTGGAAACTATGGAACTACATCTCTAATATATGGATGTAGTCTTCAGCTACAAAATTAGGCGGGGGTATTCTAAAGACTCTTAAAGCTGTCGCGTCGCTTTTCTCTTTAGAACATCTAGCTTTTAGAATACGGCATAAGGCAAGCTTCCCAACATGTTGTCGGTGATCAGCAACCATACAAAGAAGTACACTTTCGGGGTGTGCGAAATATGCGTTTCTTTGAATAGCAGCGTCCACGATTTTTCTGTCCTGCTCATCTAAGTACCGCGAAAGTTTCATTAGATGAAAGAGATTATTTGCACCATCTGTACATAAATTATTTATTTTTATACGAAACCAAATTGGTCGTAATATTCTATTGGCAAACGTAACCTTACCGTAACCCAACGTGCATAAGCCAACTTTCCTGGATTTTTTTCCTCTAGATCCTTAGGCACAGTTCCACTTATTACAGCTTGACTAATCTCTAGTAAGTATTTCTGATCAGGGCTGAAATCTTTTACGTCCAACAAAGGTATTTCAGATGCAATTTTTTCAAATTCTACTACAGGCAGAGTCTCACATGTCTGCAGCAGAACTCCAATTGTCCCAGAAAAACTTTTTGGTCCAGTCGTTTTACCATCTATACTATAAAATAAGTGACGAAGGGGAAGCTCATTTCCGTGTAGTTGACATACAAACCAATGTACGTTTCTTTTTAAATGTAAGTCAATTAGTCTTAAAATTCCCCCTTTTATGCCAGTACTGCTAACAGTTCCATCGCATCCTAAAGCGATGAGATGTGATGGAACATTGCAAGTAATTAAGTAAACTTCTTGCGCAACTTCTTGAGTTTCTGGATTCTGGACTCACGTGGCCTATATAGTTCGAATTGGGTTCTTCAATTAACACAATGCGTTCTTCCACGACATTTACTCTGTAATAATTTTTACCACGTCGTTCCATTTTTAATGTTCTGTCCTTTCTGCCGTCAAAATAAACTGATTGGGGGTATTGGGTTTCACGCTTTTCAGCAATCTGAAGTAAATTCCTCTGTCGTTCTTTCGCTCTTCGAATTTTTGATCGGTCTATTACATTACTTGTTGCACTATCCGTCACGATAACAAAATCTTGTAGAACAGCAGAGGCAATTCTTGCTGCTGCACGATCGAAAACAGAAGTCCTATCACATTCTAAAGCCACTGTGTGTATATATTTTCGCATTTGTATATTGTATATTTTTCTCGGGGGATATTTCTTCATCTTCGATATCAATGGATTTCTGGAAATCGCTTGCCATTATTTTTAATTTTGTAACCTTGTCTTTTAAAGCTAATTGCCGATCACGCTTCTTAACCATTTGTTTTGTTGTAATATCAATGTTACCAATACCCATTTTCCGAACGAGTGACGGTGAGAATCGAGTTTCTCGATTTTAGATGCCCTCCAACTACTTAATCATGCATAATGCAAAACAAAAATATATATTTTTGATACCCAAAAATATTTTAGTAAAATAGGTCAAAATTTGGGCTAAATGGTTTTTTTAGGAGTCGAGCGGACCCTCAAGACTGTCTTTGATCAAAAAAAGTAAAATGTTTATTAAATCCCTAATATACCAGGCAAGTTTTAATGAGTAATGCTAATCAAATTTCAAAAAAAAAATTTTTCGCTCCACCCTAATGTGCGCATTAATGAGATGTTATAATAACAAATTTTATTATTTTAATGCGAATTACACAGGTCTGCGAAATAAAAATTGTCTTGAATATAATTAGTGATTTTTATATTTTTAGCGCTAATTACGGGAAAAATGGTGAAAAAACTCCATCACGTACAGTCTTCTTACAAACACCATGTCCAGTTTTGGATAATTTGTATTTTTTTTTTAATTATGTTATCCTTATAAGTCGATGAAAGATTCCAAATGTTCCCAAATAAATTTTATATTTGGTAACAAATACTTTCAAATATAATGTGAGAAATTAATACAGATTTTGCAATGAAGTAGCTATTTTTACACTGGAGAGCTGTACTAACTAAAACTAGAGTAATCCGGTTAAAACTGCAACACTTTTTGGTTATTGCTCACTATCTTCTTTCACGGTACATTTTTCGTTGCCACTGCCCCCTCTCCCCTTTCCTACCGCTGCGAAGTGTACTGTTGTTATGTCAGTTTGTCGCTTCACTCTGTGCTGATCACAAGTTGTTTGTGGTTTTATGAAGTGGTGTTATTTTTTGGTTGATTTATGAACAATGGCTTCCAGAGAATATCGTAATTCACCCGATTGTTGCTATATTTGTGGTAACTATACAGTTAAAAAGCAACCAAGAAACATTTCCGATATTGTTAGAAAAGTGTACTTCGCATATTTTGGCATTAAGTTAGGTGATCAGGATAAGCCTTGAGCCCCACATAAAGTTTGTTCCGTCTGTTTCGAAGAACTAAGACAGTGGTTTCAGGGTAAAAACCAGTCCTTTCAATACCAGTAGTTTGGAGAGAGCCTAAAAATCATGGCGACGACTGCTATCTTTGTTCTTGTAACGTGCAAGGTTTCAATTTAAAAAATAAAAAAAAGATTACTTATCCTGACATTCCATCTGTCATCCGCCCTATTCCTTATGGACCTGAAGTACCAAAACCTTCTCCTCCAGATACTCTGGATGATATTTTAGATATTCCTAAACCAAGTCCTCGGCCGTGTGATAGTGATGATGACGGTGATTGCTACAACCCCGACACAAGCGAACCGACTTTTTTCACTCAATCTGAATTTGTGCCTCCTTTCTATCAAGAAGGTGACCTTGTTTATTGTAGGGATGTTTCTGGAGTTATGGCAAGTTTTAGAATAGAGTATAAGCAAGAACAATGGCGACTTTTTGATGATTCGTCTAAAAGAAGCCTAAAAGCAGTTCTTCTACACAACGGCAATAAGTATGCTTCGGTGCCCGTTAGGGCATTTAATAATATATGATCTTGAACACAATTTGTTACTTAAATCACAAATGGACGGTATGTGGCGATTAAAAAAGTGATTTCCATGTTGCTTGGCCAACAAAGTGGCTACACAAAGTTTCCTTGCTTTTTCTGCGAATGGGATAATAGTGACAGAAAGCAATACTATGTCAAAAAAGAATGACCACTGAGAAAAACCTTGTAGGTCGCAGTTAAAAGTGTAACGAGGGAGAGTCTTGTAGATCCTAAAAAGGTATTACTTTCATTACTTCACATTAAATTGGGGGTAATGAAAGAATTTGTGAAGGCGTTCCCAAAGGAGGAGACTGTTTTACTTATCTTTGTCGGCAGGTTCCTTACTTATCCGAGGCAAAACTAAACGGAGGAGTGTTCACTGGACCTGACATAAAGCTACTTACATTACAAACTTACATAAAATACTTTGAGCAACAAATGAATGCTAGAGAAAAAGCAGCATGGGTATCTTTCAAACTAGTTGTAATCAATTTTTTGGGAAACAAAAGGGACCCAAACTACCAAGCAATCGTCGCTGACATGCTGGAAAACTTCAAGAGGCTGGGCCCTAACATGAGCATAAATCAACTTTCTCCACTCACACCTTGACTACTTTCCTTTAAATCTTGGTGATGTCAGTGAAGAGAAGGGCGAAAGATTCCATCAAGACATCAAGGAAGTGGAAAGAAGCCAAGGTACCAAGGAAGATGGAATGTCAACATGATAGCGGATTACTGCTGAATGTTAAAAAGGGACAATCCTGAACGTCACGACAACAAGAAGAGCACTAAAAAAAGCATTGATCAGAAGCAAAGGCGTTTCTATAAGGACTTTTGACTAATGAGAATTTAAGATCCTTCAATATTCTGTTGTGTAAATAAAAACTTTGACGTCTCTTACCTGTTTAATAAAAGCTAGAACCTTAAAACCAACTGTAAAAATTGCGTTATATTTAGTTTCTTACCCAAAGTAGATACTTCTTTTGTAAGATAACCTGACGTGATAGAAAATAATGGATTTCATTTTTGAAATCAGCACTGGAAATTACATACAAATCAGCTATCAAGAAATTATTTCCAAAAATTTTTATTTTGCCGACCTGTGTTGTTAGTTACGTCGTTATTATTAACTTATGTTAATAAACTTGATTATTAAACAAATTTCGAAAGTTAAAGCTTAAAGGTTTTACACAAAAAATTTTATCGAAACAAATAAATGTAAAGTACAGGATTTTTCCTTATAATTTGCCACCCCTTTAAAGACTTTATTTCACGAGATACAGCAAAAAAGTAAATATAAAAGTTTTAGGATTTTACGCCAACATTTTTATTGTGCTAATTAAAAAAATGTATGTCTGTCGCATAACCAACAAATTCGAAAAACATATTTTTTTTTAAATGGGATACCCCCAAGCACGTATCCAGGGGGGGGGGTTCCCGCCCCCCCCCCCGAAATCCCGAAATTTGAAAATAATGATTTAAGTTTTAATGTGTGATTTTTGAATGATTTTCGTCCTTGAGCCCCCCCCCCCCCCGAATCTAATTTCTGGATACGGGCCTGGATACCCCGTATATTATCAGATTTTTAAAGTCTTCTTTAATTTCCCTTTTCAAAAATATATATAATGTCTATATTTGGGCCAACGGCATTCGAGTTATTTGGCCATTCGGAATAATATATTATGACGTTTTATCGCTCTTGCCATGAAAATCAATTTAGTTCAATCAGTTTCTGTTTATGGTCCATATTAAATAACAATGAAAATATTATAGTTAATGTCTTAGTTTATATGAGTACCTCCGTTATTAAAACAATCTTGAAATAATCCTCTTAATTTACAAACTGCATTTCTGATAAAATGGCTGTATTCGCTATTCAAAGTATCAATTTCTAGTTCAATTTTTTGAAGCAAATCTAATAAATTATCTGTTCTATTATAATAAATTTTATTTTTTAAATACCCCCACAAAAAATTGTCCAATGGTGTGAGATCAGGGCTATTCGCTGGCCATTGAATGGGGCCGTATGTACCAATCCATAAATTGTACCGATCATTTAAATAAGTCGTAACAGCTTGGATACTGTGGGGCGGTGCGCCATCTTGATGCCAAATGATTTGATTATACTGGAGGACTGGAAGCTCCTCTAACAGATGTTCAATTTCATTTCTTAAAAACTCTAAATATTGCTGTCCTGTCAAAGTTCCCTCAAAAATAATAGAACCTGCAATTTTGTTCTTAATTAAATCAAAAAAATGTTTTCAAATTTGTTGGTTATGTGACAGACATAAATTTTTTTAATTAGCACAATAAAAATATCCGTGTAAAACCCTAAAACTTTTATATTCACTTTTTTGTTTATCTCTGGAAATAAAGTCTTTAAAGGGATGGCAAGTTATAAGGAAAACCCTGTACATTTATTAAAGAGGAATAACCAGAGTATATAAAAAATCAGTTTTTAGCTCTGAAGAAAGACACCTGTCAAAACTTTGACCACACAGTGTGGTGGTAAGTACGTTCCTAACCTCTCTGATAATGTAAAACATTAACTGCAGTATAGCTTTATGAGTCATGAAATAATAAAATTTCCGCGGCTCTGTATCTCCCTTAAGTGAAATTTTTTATAACAAATAAGGGTTATTTTGAGCATTTCTAATACGCTCCCGAGCTTATGCCATATACTTACCGGAAACCCTGTATTTTAGTTGAAAACTTTACTTACTTTAAAGAATAATTTCCATATCGGTATCATTTATTAGGTGCTGTAAAATTTTATAAACCAATAACACTAACATTACCCAGGCGTCTGATAATGATGCTACGGATGAGTAAGTAACAAGAGAGAGTCCTCCAGCTATATGCTGCTGAACTAATAGCTTTTTTCTTCTTGAGAGAATACCCTTTATCTCCAGACAGGCGCTCTTGATCGAGGGCCGAGTAAAAATATTACATTAAATTTATATTAAAGGAAATGAATTGGAGCGGCAGGGATATCGCGTGAGTTCCTATTTTAGGGCTGGCCAATTCGCGGTTCCTTTTTATAGACGTACGTTGGATGAACCAGTTCACCATGTAGCTACCCTAATAATATTGTGTTTCGCATTGAAGGTACAAATTTAATATTTGCATATTTTAGGCATCATATACAGGGTGATATTTAAGTATGTGGTCACACTTCAAGGGGTCATTCTTTGAGTGATTCTAAGACGAAAATTATATATAACTAAAGGGCGGAATATAATATGCACTTTGATTCAGCCAATATATGCCTTGCTTGCCTTTAAAATATGCATTTTTTTTGACTAAATATGCACACTGGTATGTAATATTTCTTAATTTATTATAGTAATATAGGATGAAGAAACACACTGGGTTCTAAAAAAAATGTTTATTAAAAAAAAATGCAAAAAAAACAAAGAGAAATAAAAGTAAACAATTTTTTAATTTGAAATTGTATAGAAGGCATTTATTACTAAATATTTTTCAAAATTTTTGGTATCAGTAAAGATATGTTTATACAAAGAGAAGCTTCTTTCAACATCTACTGATGTAATCGGATAATACTGCAACTTAGGTAGTAAAGTATAAGGCCAAGATACAACTTCGTTGAATGGTTTACCTACATAAATGCTTTTTACTGCAGTTAAGTATTTAAATCCTTCATTCTTTTTTACAGTTACATCCAATTTGTTCTTTCCACCTTCTACTTTACTAGAAATGTTGTTACATTTAGAGGAAAAAGTTTCAACAATGCTAATCGAGTCAACAAGATTTTTTACTACACTTGCACTTTTTAACAACTCTTTACTTTACACAACACACTGCGAATCGTCATCTAAATCCAAAATTAGTTCTTTAATGGCGAAATGTTCTGCGTAGAGTATTGCTGCCTTAATCCATGTTCCCCACCGGGTAATTACAGGTTCTAGAGGTAAACTAACTCCTGGGAATCTCTCCTTATACATCTGCACCCTTAGAGGTGCTTTTAGAAACACTTTTTTACATTTGAAATTAATTTATTTACTAAAGGATATCCAGTTCTGACGGTTTCTGCAACTCGGTTTATTCCATGTAAAAAATAAGTCACATGTACCATATTGGGGTCAAAGATTGTTAAGTTTTGGCCTACTCTTACCATATATGGTAATGCATCAGACAAAAGCACTGAAAACTTCTCATCTGGGACTGGATTTGGAAGAAAAGCTCGATATTGCTTTATCTTCTTGAAGTGCTCCAATCATAAGATGTGCGATATATCTGCCACAAGAATCTGTGCTTTCAACGATCAACAATAATGTAAAAATTTTATCACCCAGTGAAGCTCTAATTTCTTTTAAAACGGTTTCGTATACGAATGGACATTCTTCTTTCCAAGCGCGAACTCGTCAGGAATGGATTGTTGACAATATTTTTGCAAAAATCCTCTAAATTGCGGATTTGGCAATTATTTTAATGGTATGTTTGTTGCGACCAAAGCCCTGCATAACTCTTCTTGAAAAATTTCCTTTTCAGATTTCGATATTTCTCCAACATTTTGAAATGCGTTTTTTACACTCAGCTGAACTGGCTTTGAAACTCCTTTTCACAGCCAATAAATTTTGCACATGCTTTAGAGAAGACTTTTTCTGCACTCAACTCTGCGAAATTTTTAATCCACAAAGAAGTTTTCGCCACATTTTTAACACAAATTTGAAATCACTAGTTTCACACTAAAAATACTAAAGTCTTTCGACAAACTAAAATAGAAGTACGTATTACAACCCGACATAAATACAGTTTTTTAAGCACGTAATAATAAGGCTTATTAAATGACAATAAATAACCCCTAACAATATACCTGCAAACCCCGGAAACCCCCAATAAATACCTAGCGTATAACCAAAATGTAAATATTAATTATTATATAATTATCTTCAGATTGAGAAATTCCTAAACAAGTGCCGGACTGGACATTAAACCTATGAGTCTACGAGCTTTCATGACCGGGCGTTTTTAACTTTTTGATGACGCCGAAAACATAAAAATATGCTCATTAAAAAATAATTTGGGAAAAATATGCATTTTATTATAAAATTGACAAAATATGCAAAGGATGCATATACAGGGTGTTCATTTGAAAACCCACCACGGATTTATCGAAAACCACTGATTAAAAGAAAAAACGCCGAGACACGTCAAAAGATTTGCCAAAGGGGACAACTTTTTAACCAAAAACTACTTCACCCCCTTTTACCCTCTACCCCCCGGGGTCATCCCCTTTTAAATGACAAGGGGTATCAAGTAATAGCTTGTTTGAAAGGTCTTTCAAAGTGCTTTATTTTGATGTTTGATTTTTTAAAATCGGTCGATTCGTTTTCGAGAAAAGTAGAAAAATCTTTATTTATCTTAATTTGTTTAGATACAAACAAAAACACACAAAACATGGGCGAACTATATTTATTCTTATACCTGTTTAGTTTTTTATAGTTGCTAAGGAAAAGAAAGAATTTAATTTGCTGTCAGTTACCTTTGTGACAATCTTGCGATAGTGTGAAATTAATTTATTGATTCAGATTTTACTTCCAAAATGGTTTACACACTAGCCGAAAGAGTGGAAATGATTCTAATTTATGGTGCCCAAAATCAATGTGCTCGGCAAACTGCCGTCACATTTATCGCCAGACATCCGGAAAAGATAACTTCGCATAGGTATGTTTTGGACCTTGTTACTAAATTTACTCAAACTGGATCTGTTGCAAATAAAAAACGTAAACATCGTAGAGTTTTGGATGAAGCCGCTCAAGTTGAAGTTTTGGGTCATTTTGGCATAAATCCTAATACTTCATTACGGAAAATTGTTGATGCGACTGGTATTTCATTAGGCTCTGTACACACAGTTACTAAATTACATACATTTCATCCATTCAAAATGAAAATATTGCAAGAGTTAACCGAAGATGATTTCTATAGGCGAGTGAGTTTTGTGAACAAATGGCTGCAGCGATTAATGATAATACCATTCATGTAAAGAATATCTGCTTTAGTGATGAATGCCCATTTTATCTAAATGGATTTGTTAATAAGCATAACTGCAGGTATTGGAGCAATGAAAATCCTCATGCTTTTGTAGAAGGGCATACTTAGTACCCCCAAAAAATTAATGTATGGGCAGGCATTTTAGGAAACAAAGTGATTGGGCCATTGTTTATTAATGGGAATTTAAATGGAGGCATTTATTTAGATATGTTGGAAAATACCATCAGTCCGCTTATCACTGAAACCATTGAAAACCAAATCGAAGACGATGGAAACCCTATACTTGATCAGGCTGAAATATATTTTCAGCAAGACGGCGCTCCTGCTCACTATGTTCTTCCGGTTCGGCAATGGCTAGACGACGAGTTTCCAGATAAATGGGTAGGGCGAAGATGACCTATAGAATGGCCTGCTAGGTCTTCTGCCTTGACGCCATTAGACTTTTTTCTCTGGGGCCATTTGAAATCTACTGTGTTCACTCCCCAACCTGAAAGTTTGGATGAACTTCGTCAACGCATCATCGAAAGCTGCCATGATCTCCCACAACATGTTTTTGAAAATGTCCGTCAGGAATTTGAACATCGCCTATATCATTGTTTGGCCAATAACGGGCAACATTTTGAACACCTATTGAAATAAAAAGTGATATTTTCGTGTGTTTTTGTTTCTATCTGAACAAATTAAGATAAATAAAGATTTTTCTACTTTTCTCGAAAACCAATCGACCGATTTTAAAAAACCAAACGTTATAATAAAGCACTTCGAAAGACCTTTCAAACAAGCTATTACTTGATACCCCTTGTCATTTAAAATTTTTAAGGGGATGACCCCGGGGGGCAGAGGGTAAAAGGGGGTGAAGTAGTTTTCGGTTAAAAAGTTGTCCCCTTTGGCAAATCTTTTGACGTATCTCGGCGTTTTTTCTTTTAATCAGTGGTTTTCGATAAATCCGTGGTGGGAAGTTTTCAAATGAACACCCTGCACTTTGCATATATTCCGCCCTTTATTTATACCCATAGCTCTGCTAACGCTTCGTTTTCAAGATAAAGGGTGTTAAAAAAAATCGTTTTCTCGTAAATATCTTAATAGTTCTTCAGCCGATTTTGTTTAAACTTGGCAGTGTTATTTAGGGTAGTAATGGGCTAATTTAGCCCTAACTAGACAAAAAGTTTGAAGTCTAGTGGCGTCCCAAGAGGCACCTTAACTAAGATTCTTGACAAGAAAAATGTGCGCCACAGATTTTTTTGCAATTTTTGTATTCCTTTCACATTAGGCAACTAAAACTACAACTTTTTACAAAGAATTAAGAGTACCATGGAAGGAAAAACAATTACTCAAACAAATTTGACTTTGGCATAACTGACATTACTTTAAACAGTGCATATGTAATTATTTGATGGTAATTATTCGAAGTGTATTTAAGCTATAGAATTCGTTATTGATATTACAAAATTGTTCAGTTCACAAACTCAAAAATGGCCGATATGCATTTTGTCTATGGAATGGCCCAAGGCAATTCCAGAGCGGCTAGACGCATTTATCTACACAGTAATTGAGTATTAAATTTAATACTCAATGGTGGTACATACAGGGTCGTTGGTATGTATGGAAACGGTCGATTATTTCTTAAAGTATAACAGTTAGCAAAAAATATTTTAGATAAAAGTTTTACGGTTTTTTAAGGTGTATTAGAATTTGAAAAATATAGGTATACAGGATGAGTCAGAAAACCGTAGGGAAGCAAATTTACCTTTTTTTAAATAGAACACCCTATATCTTCGAATATTTTTGGATTTAACATAAAATGGCAATTATTTTTTATTAAGTGCATTATAAGTCTAAACCTAATAGTTTCCGAGATATCGACTTTTGAAAAATGAAATTTTAGAATTTTGACAGCTTCCAGCTTTCTAACGATACATTTTAGAGTAAAACGGCTTATATGTCCCTATCTTACTTTTTTATTATCTTTCCAAAAACATCAACTTCCGGTTAAACCGGAATTACTGTATTTCCGACTTTTGAGTTACATCCGGTTTAACCGGAAGTTGAGACTTTTAGGAAGATAATAAGAAACTAAGATAGGGACATGTAAACCGTTTTACTCTAAGACGTACCGTTAGAAAGCTAGAAGCTGTCAAAGTTCAAAAATTTCATTTTTCAAAAGTCGATATCTCGGAAACTATTAAGTTTAGACTTATAATGCACGTATTAAAAAATAATTGTTATTTTATGTAAAATCCAAAAATATTCTAAGATATAGGGTGTTCCATTTAAAAAAAAGTAACTTTGTTCATCTACGGTTTTCTGACTCAACCTGTATACTTATTTTTTTAAAATTCTAATACACCTTAAAAAACCCTAAAACTTTTATCTAAAATATTTTTTACTGACTGTTTTACTTTAAGAAATAATCGACCGTTTCCATACATAAAAACGACCCTGTATAGGACCACACTCAATAGGTATATTAGCCAATCAGTATATCTGGTAAAAAAGATATTTTGGTATGACTTCACCATGATGGTCGTACCCCATTTTGCTTTAAATTTTGATTTCACAGTAAAATTTGAGTTTTATAATAAATTTAAAATAAAATTAAACATCATTAATTAAACACAAAAAAAAAACCTTCTTTTTATTAGTCATAATGTAGTTCACGTATACATATGAATTCTTATAAAAATCAACATAAAAAAATGTTTTCTGCAACATAAGTTTTAATAATTTAACAATGTATAATATTCTTACATCTTAATATTAACCCACTGAGGATGAAGGTTTATGCCTTCGAAACATGTATGGGCATATAATTTTATTTTATTAAATTAGTGGAGCAGACTTTGAGTTTTATTCCGTAAAAAAAAAAAAAGAAGATATTTTTGAATGGTCTTTTTACTTTTTGATGAGTGTTAATTCTTCTAATTTATGGGTAGGTACATTTACACTATCGTGTGTAAATTAAACTCACAGATTATAAACCTATTATTGTAGTGTAAGCTTTATTTTATTTGGATGTGACTTTATTATAGTGAGTATAATAAAATAATCCACCCAGGGCTAGAATACTTTCCACTTTGTTTAAATCATTTAATCCCGTATCAAAGTAACCGGGCGTTTATAATTAAAATGTAAAAAATTATGCATTCAAGGTGTTTTACATTATTGACCTCTGCTTAGTTTGATACATGATTGAATGACCAAATCAAAGCCGAAAGTAGTAGCCCCTAATATATATAAATCTTCAGATCGCTTGGAAAAGGTTTGTTAAATGAACGAAAATATTGAGTATTATTTATCGTTTATTTATAAACAAAATGATGGTTACAACAGAACTGAAAAACCCTGTTATTTTTTTTACACTTATTATTATAACTAGTTGAACAAAATGACACACCTAATATATAGTTTAACAATTTAGTAAAATAAACATATATATATCTACGTTTAATGTACCTCATTGTTAAACTTAACAAAACAAAAAACATAATAAATATATGTATACTTAGAACACTAAACAACTAAATAAAAGTATGCTCTGGAACAATATAAAAGAATGAAAATGACTAGTATTATATTAATCGTATATTTATTTAGAGATCTATGAAGTAAAATATGTAGGTAGGTACCTAAGTATTTATATAAAAAAGGAATACATACACTGAAAAAAAGGATACTTTGAACCAAAAGCCTATAACATTCATTCAAAAGCCTCGCGCTTTTCAATAGGTCCAAATGCGCGGTCTCTTGCTTCAAAACTTTAATTCTTTTGTCGTAAGTTCTTTCGTTTCTTTTTAACCAACGTTACTTTTCTTTTAGCCAAGAGCAATGGCGTTTAAGGCAAGGTTTTAAAGACAGATTAGTAATGGTGTAATGCAGGCAACATCGGAGGTGTATTTAAGCCAATGTCGAAAATCCTTTGCCCCAAGGTCTTCGGTTTTAGGTAAAAAATAACGCACTTGGTCCAAGAAAAAAAGTCTTTGAACTGAGAAAAATATATTCCAGAGCGTCTTTCACTAACGCATTTGCAAATTTGGCTCAAGACCCACAATCTTGAGTTAATCCCTACATTCATTTTTTTGTTGCTTTTTACATTGAATCAACGAAAAATACTTTTGGAGCAAGAGTGTAACGTTATTCGTTTAAATGCAGGCTAGATTTCTAGTAGCGTATTCGCAATTCTATTATCTTGGTTTAATACCTACGCTATTGGATTAATGCCTAAAATATTTTAGTACAATTACTTTTTTCATTAAGTCAACTAAAAGAGTACTTTAGGTAAGAGCTTTAATGTTCTTTGTTCAAGAGCGAATTTCTTAGGAAACCACTATATAGGTATACCTAGCAGCGCCTTCGTCACTTTATAATTTCAGTCGATCATATTAATATCATTAGATATTATTATTAACAACGAACTAAGTACAGAGCAGTAAAAAGTCAAACATAATTGTTTCAACAGTGATATTTGGAAAATGGTCGAATATTATTTTTTAGATACGTGTGGCTGTGGAACTATTGAAAAATATATTTTTTCATATTTTCTTTAGATCGTTAAAATTAGGTACCCAGCAAGGTTTATCAACAGTGAATAAGGCTTTTTAAAAACTAAAATCATAATATGACGAAATTAATTAAAATTAATAGCTATAGATATATGAATACAGCATATCGATAATGTCAAGTCAATATGTTGAATAATTCAGAACGTCCAACTTTTCCTGAGATGAGAAGAATAGCAATAATATTACAAAGGTAAGAAAATAACAAGCATCTTATTATTCGTTTCGTTATTCCTTAAATAACACTCAGTAGGTAACAGTTATCGTATAGAAACTTTAGGCATTGTAATTGTAGGAAAAGTTGTCAATTTTGGAATTACGACATATTGACTTGACACTATCAATATCATCATCTAAAATCTTAACACACAAAAAAAAACCTTTTTTTTTTCTGGTTTTATATTACATTACATTACATGACTTATAATGTCATAAACAAGTCAGTTAAACAACATAAATAACAGAAAATATATTATTTCAAGTATTGAACATTTATATAGTTTTAATTTCAATAACAACGTATAACTTAGTACATAGGTACATAATGTTATGTAGTAAACTAAAGTGCATTGCAAACCTTTTTTGTATAAAATATTGTTATTGCTCACCCAAGGCACACTGACAGCATCAATGCTAAAATTAAGTCTCAATATTTTGCAGTCTCGATTTAATTTACTCCGTGGTCCAAATTTCCTTTCAATCACAAATCCTTTATTACTTAAAATTTTATAGGAAATGATCAATTTTCTGTTCTAAAAAAATAATAAAAGGTGATGTACGAATCATAAACTAAGCCACAACACAACAGTTTATTGCAAATAGAAATTAACAAAATCTTCAAGAAATTCCACTTTCTGTGGGCACAATCATTAAAAGGCTCTATAGAATACGTTTTGGGGCATCTATTATAGACCTACATAGTGTTTCGTTAAAGGTGGCCACCGGCCATAGCTTGGAAATTACTATAAAAATTTAGGGAAAACAAATTTTGTCCAGGATCTTCTCACGGTCACTTTACTAATAATTTTTTTCTCTGACTTTCGATTCCCAGTGTTTCCGAAATATGGCTAAACTTTGGCAATGTAATTTCTGGACACCCTGTATTTATTAATAATATACATATATGATTTTCTTTTTCTACACGAACAAAGGACTAGATTTAGAAAAAAATTTATTAAAAAAATTGAAAATAAATCACTGAGTTGTGCATAAAGTAATAGTAAATCATAATAAACTAAAAATATTAGGTTCCAAGATTTAATAAAACGTTTTTTTTTTCTATATCCATTACTGACTACCATCAATACATATAACATTTCCCTCAAATTATTAATATTTTGTCCTAAAAGCGTAGGGTTTTATTATAATACGTTGGTCTTCCAACCATGTATTATGCTATTATTACAAATCATTAATCTCTTATTGGAAGACCCAAGGAACTTTAAGACAAAAAGTCTTTTAATTCAGTTCTACGTGTAATAACGGATAACTGCAGCCATTTTGCAAAATGTAAAAATACTTTTAAGAAACCTTAAATTTCTCAAACTTTCGGTGTCAACATATAAATGAAGTTTTAGTTTTTACATTATAACCTGTATTATATACCTAGTCATAAATATCCCCTTACAGGAAAGGAAATTTTTAATGCTGTTTCCATCTAAAAGAAGGTCTAGCTTCTTAATACAAATTAATTACCTACTCTATTCTTACCTTCAAACACAGGCGCTAAGTGGTGTAATCGCCACGTTTGTAATAGGGTATTCGCATCACTCATACTAATCATAATACTATAATACCTATACACTATCACGTTGGCACAATCAACGGAACTAGTGAGCCCGCAACGCTAATGCAGCGAAAAACAAATGAAGGTGTACCGCGGAAAGAAATATGATTTACCCCCTTCCTAAGCACACGTCGTCGGCGTCGCCGCGGTTCGGACTTTAGGCAAGAGAAAATTCTCTTCACTTCAAACCGAAACCGAAACTTGGGGCGACCGCCAAGAGTTTTTAATTCGCCGTTTAAGAAAGTTTCTCTTTCTATAAGACCCAGCAGGATTTCATCCAAAGTCTCTTAATTTGCCCTAATTGGCAACTTTCTCATGAAGAGAAACTTTCTTGGTTTAAGGTATTGCTTGAGTTTATTTTTTATATATTTTGGTTCAAGAAATTTCGACTTACGCGAAGAGAAATTAAAACCAAGAGAATTTAAAAAATATGGCAAGAGACACCGTTCACTAGTGACAAGACACTTTCGTTTGCTTCAAAGAAATGTCTCTTGTAATAGGAAAAAATTGGCCAAGAGAGTCAAATACATTGGGTCAAGACACCCATTTTTATCAGTGATATATATTATAAACTTATATCAAATTAATTTAAAATCTAAAGGGAAAACTGTAAGAATGTAAATACCTACTTAGTTTCTTAAAAATGGCATACTTATTAGTAAGGTTTCTATTAACTTTCGTTAATATGCTTACCCAATTTAACGAGATCCTCATAAGAGGCACTCTCATTTGGCACTTTACAGAACTTTGCTTTGTTTCTATATTTTAATTTAAATATAACACTATTCTATATCACGATCAAAGAGCACAATCAGACTGACTTGAAAGTTGAATTTGCATGTACCGCCGGCGTCATGTGTCAATTCCTAGAATTTCACACCACTTGTTGCCGCCTGTCTTTTCGGTAATACGGGTTTAAGTATCTTTACACGGGGGCGTGTAATAAGACGATTAATGAATAAGTTTTACACTCAATGTGTTAAAATAACCTTCTAGCGGGGTTTATTTACACGCTAATATGGTGTCATTAATTTGTCATTGTATTCAATTTTCCTGATAGA